>OW443293.2:23480000-28480000 GCA_937001585.2 Brachylomia viminalis | reverse complement strand
TTCATAATTATGGACATATAACATAATGAAGTCATTAAAATCTACCTAGCCATGTCTCAACTATGTTGGGGCTTAAAGTATAACCCGATGCAGCTGAATACCAGTATTTTACAGGGAGCAACTGCCCCTCGAACCTCCACAACCCAGTTACTCGGTAACACAATATATCCCTTGGTAAGACTGGTTGTCAAATTTACTGAAATGTTTCGGATATATATTTTAGCCGGTATACCGCCGTTTACCCGAATTTTATTTGCCCTTATATCATTTGCCATAATAGTCAACAGCCATAATATCATACGACATAATACTCATTTGCCCTACTCTCATTTGCCATATTAGTCACGTGCCAGAATCATTGTTTCCCATAAAGTCACTTACCATAACATCATTTGTCATAATCATTGTAAGCCCTAATTATCACATGCCATAATTATGATATGCCATAACATAATTTGCCATCGACATCGGGTGTGTAACGGTTGTTTATATCAAGAGAAATTGGATGCAATTGGGACTTTAGGGCACCCCGACTCGGACAGGTTAGGTTGGAAGGGGATGGCGGGGTCGTGTGAGTGAGCGAAGCGAGCGAATAGACCCCGCCATCCCCTTCGTGGTTATTTTTTTATAAACCACACAGAAGTAGGAGCCGCGCGAATAATTATTATGGCACATAAAAATAAGGCAAACAATACTTATGGCATTCGTATCTTATGGTATCTAAAATTCGGGCAATTAAAAGTATGTCATATGTCTTTTAGGGCAAATGAAACATTCGGGCAAATGAAATTCGGGTAAATGAAATTCGGGAAAATGATGATTATGGCATATAATCTTCGGGCAAACAATAGACAACCATTTTAGCCTGTTTAAAAAAAATACTATTGCGTCAGCAATTTCTTTTTGATTACTTAATTTGTGAATAATGTTGCATTCACAAACATAATTTCATGAAATAGAAAAATGAGTCGAATTATGTTTAAATAATATAATTATGATACCTATTTCAGTGGGATTTTAAATTATTTATTTATTGTGTTTTCGAGCGTCTACCTGTCGTTAGCTCAATGCATTATAAACAGTACCGACTGGTCAGAATCTGATATAATGATATTATTGATATTGATGCTAGTGGAGATTAGAAATACGGAATCTCGGAATCTCAGAAATTACACGTGTGCACTTATTCGGGAATACAGACGTGTTAGTAGATCTCGCGCGAGGTTTTCATAAAACAGCCCAAGATCCAGACCAGCTGAAGCGAAACTCCGCATAGTAAAATAAAATTAAGGGAGTGCCTGTGGATTAATTTAATTGATTTCGCCGGTGCTGTTTATTCATACAACTTATGGTATTGGTCCACACTGATAATATCAAAAATTAAAAGAATTCTCCAATTCAACGCGTTAAAACGATCCCCAATCATTTCTAAAACTATATAAACTTCTAGAACTATATAAATATATGTATTATGAAACTAAACTCGCTATGATACAAAGTTAATCAATACACAACATTACTATATCAAACCAAATGATCTGTTTAAAAGTGAAGGCATCCTAGTTCAAATTATGGGATAGTACATAGTAGGAATTTCATGGACGTAATCCTGATGTTGTAGCTCCAACTAAAGTATAATCGATATAGTTTTAATCGACTTCCGCAAATCGGTGTTTCGAATAGAACGCGGCATACCGAGTCACGTGTGTCGGTTTAGCACTCGGAATAACTTTCGATTGTTTCGACCGAACACAACGTCACCAGTACAGAATTAGAATCTGACTGTCTACAGCACTATCTCATACGTCACCGAGTACATTGCTGGCTTAAATCGAAGCGACACGTCCGCTGACATTTACCATAGCGGCGTTGTACCCTGCCGAGTTGAGATTCCCAATGTCGCGATGGATTTAGTTTTGATGAATTTAAGAAGATTGCTAATATAATTAGAAGTCGTAGAGCTCGAAGAGTCATATTTTCATTAAAGTGTGCTTATTTTGTTTTATGAGCATGAATTGAGTGCTGCGTACAACAAATTCCATGAATAAAGCGGTGGGTTGTAACTTACCTCCGGCCCTTTGACCGGAATTGAAAACGCAATTAAAACAATCTAAGGTCGGAGGGTAGACGCGCCCACTCACAAGATTTGTCTAATAACCCAGTCAATGACCGCAGGAAGGTATTAACAAGTTTTAATAGAGACAATTAATGTTCTCTACGAGTCTTGGAGGGACTTGCCATTCAATGTATGATATTGTCATTTACATTTTTGACTAAAAATACTATCCCTCTGAATAATTGAGTACTTAAAACATAATAGGCTGGTGACTAGTGGTGGCTCAAGCTGATAAAGCCCTTGCGCCTGTCGATATTTCTTAGAATGACGTGACTAAAAAGCACTAGGAAATGTGAAGTAACATTGATATTGATACCATACATGTAGTTGAATTTTGTAAATATTTACCGACATTACAGTCAACTGAAAGTGGCAACAATCATTTAGTTGGAACAGGAAACATTGATTTGAAAGCCATCAATACATTGTACTTTTACCAGAAATCTTGTGCCACGAGGTGAGTCTACTTAGTATTTACTTGCGTCATTTTCCAACTTCGACTACCTAACCTACTGAGGTTCGTGTAACGTTACACCTAGGTACCAACTTTGCAGTTTTCATTTATTTTTCCAACCACTTGTGGATAACTGTTCACTGTAGATAATATAATATTGATCCAGAAGATCTAAGTATCTATTTGTTTCTTAAATAGAACTCATGAGAACCAGGGTCCAGGAATAACTTTAGGCATGCGCACAATACTATTATTATGCGCATGCCGATTATCCGGATTATATAATCCGCATAATTATTATGAATGAGTATGAATACACCGCAATCAAAGAGTCAAAAATTGATACGGGCGGATGAATCGCAATAACCATTGGCTGAAACTGGTCGTCGATTGTGTTAAGTGCTTTGATTCTAAAGAGATTCAAAACACAGATCGCACATTTACGTCACTGCAATGAATCCAGAAGTGTCACTGTCAGCGGGGTGTCGATTGCTACGCCGCAGACACCTCATTTGTCGATATAGCTCCAAAATAGACGCAATCGGGCAACATTCCGTAAATTCCACGGATTCCTTACGTAAATAGACTATTGAGATCATAACCCTACTGTTGGGTGTAACTGTGGGCATAGTTCGTCGTAAGTATTCTTGAAATTGCAACGACGCGTGGTCTCAGCTGCGAATAGACAACACATTACCTCTACTAGCGCGATACTGCGTTATTGTATGTGTATGGTATTTTTGAATGTATCGTGCGTGCGTTATTATCCTAGAAAGTGGTTTAAAGAACCTTAGATAAATAAACGTTAGTAAAATTCCACTGTCATAACCTACAATGCAACATCATCATCAACATCGATCAGTCTGCTAACGAGCGCTTGCAAATCGCCGTCGTCTCATTGTGCATGCGCAGCAATCTCAGAGTTCACTATACCAACGGATGGTCCGCGACAACCTACTTGCGACAAGACATATGTAAATGTCCCATGCAGATTTATGTATCCTCATATTTACGGTAGAGATCTAGATTGAAATATTATGATACTAGATATTGATGATTAAGAAAAAGTAAACCACGCCACGCCGCGCGCCGCCTTCGTAGAAACTCCTCAGATTACCAGGATTAAAATTACGTCTAGTAAGCATTCAGCGCAAGTTCTAGCTGAATCAGTTTATCATTTACTGTGTAACAACGAAATATTTCCACGCTTGCATGGATATTATTAAGTAGTTGATTAGGTAATTAGACAAATGTTTTAACTTGGTTTAGACCACGCAGGCTATGGCTATGATTGACGATCCCAGTTCACTTTTCATCCTTATTTTCATCAAAGAAAGTCACTCAAAATATCCGGTTAATGCGATCAGGTCATTTTAAAGTACGGATTTAGGCTTTCCGATGTTGAAGCACTTCAAAAATGTAATAATTGCGGTTCAGGTTAAACTTTTTATCTACAAACATAAATAGGGATAAAACAACGATATTTATTTAAGCCTTTATTGCATGTTATCTTATCTAATGTGAAAGCTGAAAGCCGCGAACTTTTAATAACTTTGGCGCTGTTCTTCATCCACATTATTAGTTCTAGATAGCAATTAGTACGAGCGAGATGCTTATTGTTTAAATTTTCTTACTATTCCGTATATGTAGGTATTGTAAAAGAATCGTGAACATGTGCGCATATGTGCTGACGCTCGCTGAAAACTTGTAGCGCGCGTATTCTAGCTTTAGTCTGTCATTCAGACGTATACAGGGATTGTAATGTATGAATTTGTATCTCTTTCTGTCTAGCAGGGAACGCTGCACTCATATGACAAAGCCATCAAACTGCGAACTACTGTTTCGTTAGGATAAATTATACTTGCTGAGAATGACATGACCGTGACAAATGTATAATAATGTGTCATGTCATTCTCAGCAAGTATAATTTAGGAATTGCAAGGAATCAATCAATCGTTAGTAATTTTTGCTCTATTGTTATCTAATTCACTAATTAGGTATCAAAAGACATTGCCAGGAATAGGCTCGAATCATCTAGCGTCCGACAGACTTTCTACAATAATGATAATTCATAACAGAAAACAGTAGGTAAGGATTATACCATATAAATAAAATCTGTAGAAGTACACACCGTTGAAAAGTAATTTTAAATAATTATTCAATTGATTAATAAATTTCATAGCTACAATTTCAATTAGAAATGTTGCCAATACCAAAATAAAATAATATCGATACAAAGTTGCACTTGCAAATCGATTACAATAATATCAGTATGATGATAATTATGTGAATTTATTAGTAACATAAGTCTTAACTCGTACTTCTTATAATTATAATCGCGTTTTATATTTTTGATTAGACATATTTTATAATAATGTAATAGTTAAAAGTAATTTAATTTGATTATCGATTCCGCTTAGAATAGTTTATTCCTAATATTGTTATTATAGTGCTGGCAGCACTTCGCTCGCTTAGTATTAAAGTGACCGAATTAAAAAAAACTAGTTTTTGGCAAATGACAAAAAACGTCTTGCAATTAGGACTTTGCTGCTTATTTGGACATACATGTTAAAAAATGTTAGATGCCTAATTAACTTAAATCAACTTTTTACGAGTTACTTAGAGTATTGCACAGATGGCGTTGAATTAAAGATGACAGTGTATCTAAATCATCTAGGACTGATTTTGATTTCGACTTGCTGTGTAAGTAATTGTAATTGTTATTGTTAAAAAGTTTTATTTTACTTCTCCCGTGTGTTATCATCACGAGCGACGAAGTGTTCCCGTGTTTTTTTTTAGTTTTGTGTTGTTTAATACCGTGTTTCGGACTCTGATTTTTCTACCACTTACGACGCCGACGTACTGAACCTGTATTACTTGCTGACCCGGCTCGCCCAACCGACCATCTGAACCTGCCTACTAAATTGTGAAAATGTGTTACATGTTGTTTTTTTCATACGTTCGAAAATAATGTAGGTATGTTATATTTTTACTATAAAAACGTATCTATATGTGAGGATAATGTGCCAAAAGTCATTAATTTAATTCATTATATAATAGTTTATTTCCTGTTATCGTTAATATGAGAAGTATCAAGTGGTCAACTTTAAAGAACTATAACTTTTTGGGTGTACTGCTAATAGAAAACTAATTATACTATCAAATTCTGTAATTATTTTCCTTTTTTATGATATATAACTCATCTTTGTCGGTTCTGGCCGAGTCTTGTAGGAAACTTTAGCATTCCCCTGTGTTTCTAATGTAGTATTGTATTTTCCGCCTAGTGGGTGTCACTTTCTCGTTTCCTGCAAATAAATTGCATGAAAACATTCATAGTGTCCCTTTCCCTTTGACAGAAGGTGACACGGTAAGGTTGAATTTGTGGAATTGTTGATATTATAATATTAAGTCATCTCGTCCGTTAGGAGACAAAGATATCTCCCAATGATATAGAAATTTTTTAGGTAGCAACATTGTTTTAATACCAGATCCAAGGGAGTTCCGATTAATAGTTTGCAAAAATACGGTTTCCAAAGAAAATATTGATAGTGAATGTTGAATGTATCCGTAAACGCCAACTGTTGGTTGTCCGAATCAATAACACTCGTTTTTTTACTTGATTTGCTGCCGGCTAGTACCGTCCGTGATCCGTTTTATGGATCACAGACATTTCTAGCATGTGTAAAAAGAAATAAAGAAAATACATTTATTTTTAGCACACTAAAAGGCATACAATTTATTTAGTAAAATGTTGCACCTATAAAGAATATATCGCAAAAATATTTTTTTGAAACTATCTTTCGCACGCGGAAATAGATGATGGTTACATGAATGGATGAATGATGGTTACAGTTACCTGAACTATTCAAAATAGAATGGAAACTATATTTGCCAAACAGCAGCAACGCACAACAATCAAATCTATGCTTTATCCAGAAGCCGTCCCGATGTTCACAAACAACAAATTTAGGTTGATGATGGCATCAAAATGAGATAAAGCAATAAAAAAGTATCATTAGTGTTTAAAACAAGTCGTAAAACCACCCAAAATGTTACTACAACTTTAACGGTATTTTAAAAACTTTTATAATGTATACGCGTGTACTGCTGCTGTGTAAAAATTACAACCATTGTTCCATTTCAAGGAAGAGATGCTTTTACTTCCACTAACATGATGTTGAATAATGAATCAAAATATCACGTTGTACCGAGTTATATTTCAATATTTCAGAAGAATCAGTATGCTGTGTCGTTTGTGTTCAGAATGGTGTGATTAGTGTTCAGCGTCTATTTCCAAAAAACAACAGTTTTTTTTTGTCAAAAGGCAGGCAATGATTCTCCCTCTAACTTGGAACATGTTTTCGTTTGCACAAAAAAGCCAGTCTCCGATCTTTTTCTTTTTTGCTAAATTCCTTCTTACGTATTTCTATTTTCAGCGACAGTATTTTAGAACTAGTCTTCACGTCATTTAACTGTGTGTTTCTAGCGTAGAAGCATAAACACATTTTAAATATATGTAGACTTTGATTCCGTTCGACATTTCCCCCAAAACTCCCACGCTTTTCTATTGTTAGAATAAAATATAGCTATTTGTAACGACTACAAAATCCATTTTTTTATCATCTCATGTCCTATCAGGGATTAACATGAGGGAAAAAATTATCGTGTTCATGTTTACTTCCTACCTATTTCAGCGGAAGCAGCATTCTTAGCAAATACTCAAATCATCGCGCTTGATTGAAGCGATTTGAAGGTGTGCCGGTTTCTTAATGTTAGTCGTTTTCAGTTCGTTCCTTCACTTCACTTCGTTATTGTGAAGTCGCCAGCTTCATTTAAAAGAGCCGGTTATGCTCCAGGAAATTAACGATAACTTACTTGTTCCTTTGTATGGTGTTTAGTAGATTTCTAATGGATATCCAGCCGTTATGCATTGACTGTTGGCTACCTATTCTTTTAAGCCGTCTAAACGCGCTTTTTCTGTGTTGTACTCTTACAGGAAGATTTGATGTAAGTACGAATTGATTCCATGATTATCATGGCCCTGCTTATTGATTGTATCCTGTATCTTTCTGTATCTGCCACTTACGAATCCAAACTATAAAATATGGTGTAGGTACCGATCTCTTGTCTGACAAACCGTAGTGATAATATCCAAAGCCGCATGGAAATTACGTTACGTACATCAGCGGAACATGGGAACGGTCTGCTTATACTATTCTTAACCCGATTTTCTGGTACATGTGTTGCATCAGAGCTTGCTGTTGACGCATGGGAATACGATACTAACTGAACACGGTGCTGTATGCATATATTAAAACATACATCGTAAAGTGTGTGGTTTAAAGGTCGCTGTAAACGTGTACAAGGAGACTTCACAGACTATAAAGTCACGCTCATGTTCCCTAAGCCGCGGTAAACCACTGACGTCTTCTTTGAGCGAATAATGTAGATAGTGGACTTGTTTCACTCTACGTTCAGCTCGTTAGGTCTAAGGATCTCGTGACTTTTAATCGTGCAATACGCGACGTTGACGTTGCCCGGACGTCAACATCCATCGATAGATTACATTCGAATCTTACGATAGAAGTTGATTGTGGCCAATGTGGGTCATTGTGCAGGAACCATTAATTGTAGATAAGTAATGACATATTTTGCACTTCGCAATAAGTACCACGATAAAACATTTCCCTGTTACAAGTTGCAGAGACGCATCTGAAACATTGTTTGTTTATTCCAATTCTAACCGTATCACGCAGAATTGATTTGGCGATCAATTTGTGTTTTGCTAGATACGAGCGCCAAGACTTAGGAATACTTACATAATATAACCGTCTCACAATTATAGCCATACATTAGAATTCCCTGGAGCGTGGGTGATGTTGCACAAAGCCCATTAAATGTACCTTCAGTTATCCAGATTCGGAATTAGTTGTTTTGGCTCGAGTCGATCATGCTGGTGTTAGGTAATACGGGCTGGTGTCCGCAACTCCACGTCAATGCGTGTATTTTGCTTACCATGCTGTTTTTAAAACATTAAAGCTCGTAACAACAACCACTGTCCATATAATTGCAGCTTTAGTACGTCGGCTCGACTTAGGGCTGATTTCACCAAAGTCAGACATATTTTATCCGTGGAATAAAATTGACGTCTGACAGTTCTAGTATGGAAGAACTGTCAAAAATCCAAAATTTATTCTCACGATAAGATTTATTCTAGGTATAAAAGATTGGTGAAAATCGCCCTTAGGGAGTTACAGAAATAAAATAATGGCATATCTTTAGATAAGCCATTATTCCAGCATTTTCCAGCTGGAAAATTCGTCGGAGAGAAGAGGGAACTATATTAATGTTATAGCAGCTGCATAGATACTCTTGTTTTATTAACTTTTAACTCGCCGTTCTACCCTGTTGTTTCATCTTTCGCATAGTAACTGTTTATCTGTTGCAAGGATACAGTTACTTTTTTTATATTTTACATAGTAAGTATATTATGTTCTGGCTTGTGTGTATCAAGTATTTTTCGCGCTTCAGTAACTTGGTCGACAGCGCTACTTCCATCTGCGACATCTTGGCACTTGATGGTTGACTGAGCAAATATGCCAGGCTTTTCAGCCTATCAGTTAGGATCGATAGACATCTATCTAAAGGCGCGTATTGTTCCTTTTGAACACTGGTTCTTTATTTCACAAATCACATCTGCATAGATATTTATTATATGAAGCCAAGTGGTGCACACATGAAGAATCAGTTTTTGAATGAATATTGTTAATGAAACCTGCTATGATCTGTCAGTGAAGTCAAATAAAGTTAATATAGACACGTGTGGTCCAGTTTAATGTTTATGTATATTATACTGTCTCACTTACATGCAAAAGTTAGCGGAGGTATACAGCCCTTGGATGACTTTATTTAATTTACATACTTTAAACTAAGAAAACTTCTGATATATTTTGTGATCACTGAAACCAGTAATATTATTATTGTCATACTTAAATAAAATATTACGAACGTTTTCCATCGTATCTCAAAAACTACAGTAATTAGGCCACGAATAGACTGTTATTGGAATCTATTTTCTTCGTTTCTATCACGCCAATCGTGTATGTCGTGGCTAATGTGGACTGGGTTAGCAAGAGCCCGGTTGTTAAACGGATCAGAAACGCGGTTTTATCCAGGTTTGGTATGCTCTTCAACAATCATTGCCATTATTTGGTTCACGCGTTTTTACATGCAGTCATACACATATACAACGTGTTGTTTTGCATCCTCGTCAAATTTCAGGAGGCTGTTATGAAAGACATAAATAATCAAATAAAATTACGATCCTGCTCAATAATTAATACATACTTGTTTTTTTAGGTATTTAAGTTACACAGTATTTCAGAATACTCCACTTTCAAAGAACAAAATCGCCCCGTTGCGTATGCGGTAGGCAGTGTCGTACGACTATGTCGCTGTGTGCATGCGTTACAGTTACAGCGCAGTTACAGGGCGGTATCACACGGGCCCTGCACATGCCGATTTCCGAAAAATACAAAAAATAAAAATAAATACCTACTTATTTTATTATTGATTCGTGTCGAGAATCATTAGCATAGTTACCTCCTCGAATTTGACGAGGATGCAAAACATCACCTTGTATATATATATATATATACATACAGTCGGTACTGCGGACGGTGGCTAACGTAGGCGGTTAAATCGACGGGTTTTGAATTTTTATAGACATGTTGATATTGTGTTATGGCATCCCTATGAAAGAGCGAAGTCGGTAACCCTGTATGTTTTTAATGCTAACTATTTTTACTACTGCTAATATTTTGAACGTTTTTAACGCCTTCGGTACATTGCGTAGCGCATGTGTTAATGAATGCTTCCATATTTTGTAACTCCGTGTTCTAGATGAAAAGAAGCTAAGGTTTCGTACACATTGTCGATATTTTCCTAGCCGTAACTAATGATAAAGATCTAAATTGAAAAGCTTTTGTGGGTTTGCAGAAAATCTACATGTTCTTATCTGAATACATTTTATCTATGTATAAAGTGATTAGCTAATACTCGATGAGTGCTTTTGCAGCTTTGGCTGAGAGTTCAGTTTCTGTATTTGTTATATTTTTAGTTTTGACAGAACAGTATGCGTCGCTTGTAGAGTCTATTGACATTGTTTGCGTCATGACTGTTTTAGTAGCCAGTTATCAGCCAAATGGTAAGGTTAATATTAATTTCGTTACAATTAGATGCGTAATATGTGTTTAAAAATATACATTGACTAGAAAGTTGCAATTAGTGTTAGATTAGACAATTTTCTTCAAATTACAAAAGGATTATGTACGAATTAAGTTGAAGACCGCTGTTAAACCAAACTTAGGAACAAATTTTTTCATCAATTAAGTGAAACTAATCCTTAGGGTGGGTAGTCACGTTGAAAGGAATGGTGTCATAACTCTGAAATCATTTCCGTATTGAAAAAGTTGTAAGCCTCCATTGTGCATTACAGTCTAGTTTCCAATGTTATGTCTCCTGAGTAATACTGCGAGGATAACTCCTATGTATTCTGATTTAGTGAAATTAACTATATATACTATACTATACTATATGCTGTTAAGACATCATAATTTATGTAACAAATATGGAAGCAGCATCTTCAAATGTGTGAATGACACAATGCGATCGGTAATCCATTCACCGTTTACTTGGATGTGACATTAAGAAAATCCTGAGTGCCCTGATTTTTTAAATCCAAGGCGAACATTCAAAACTTTCAGTGACGAGTCGCTAGTCGGTCTCAAAATGAGGTTACTACATGTAGAGCATAATTCGCAACTGTGTTATGTGACAGTCAAGATTTATTATTTAGTATTGGTTGCCGGGTTGGCAGTCGCCTCGCCCGTCATTCGGACGGGCTATCTGCGCACCCCGGTGGCTAAATATGACGGCTAAACTATTGTGAAGCTTCAGATATGCACCATTAGTTCAAATATTTCAATTTAATAGCACTTGATTTTCCAGTGACTACTGAGATAAATGAGTTCCAGATAGCCAGGATGTAGGTGTGGGCGATACTGACACATACGGTCCGAGTAAATCAATTGTAAACTAAAGCTCAAATGCAATATGTCGAATAACGCACTAGACAGTCATTATATAGTAGCAGTGAGCTTACATAGTATATAGGTTACGTGAATACGCCTTGTCGGTCGACTTTTCACTAAATAGATCTGACAACGGAATTATGGCCTGACATATTTCTTAGGGTTTTTTTTTGTTGTATAGCAACAAAATAAAAGGGCTGCGGTTTCGCAACATTCCAGTTTCAGAAAATTCCATACAATAAAAGCGCCAAGCAGGTTATAGTGGGGGAGGTACTGCTCGATTTTTGCAACCGATTTTATACCGAATGAATTTAATTTCTAGTCTTTGTTTAATACTCAATAATCATGTATGTGAGAGTCAGCCGCCGCACCCAGGGGGGGATCCAAAGTTACAGCATGTCAAAGTTGTAAAAAAAAGTAATTTCATCCCGCGCCGGAACTTCTGGGTTGATTTTCGGGATAAAAAGAAGCTGCATGGAAGTGAGGGGAATGTAAATGGGAATGTATGTCAGGCGCGTAAATGTAATTTATTTTTTCAAAATAATGTAATTTTATACATTATGAATTGTATACAGCTGAACCTGTACCTACCTACCTTTTATACCTTTCTTGTAATAAAAAACATTGTCCGCTACATATCGAACGGGGAAAAGACTGTCCGCTAGCGTCATAAACGTGTTCTACGATCAGAGCATCTGAGCGTTGCAAGAGTCTTCGACAAACGAACTGATGATCTTTACACCCAGGAACATTCAGTTGATGGCGATTTTTATTGTTGTTAACGTTGCTTGCCATGGTGGGTCAACATGACCGGCACTTGAAAGACCCAATGGGGCCATGAGAGTTAATATGACCGGCAGTAAATAACTTAATATAACGAGCGATTGTACGCCGCCGGACAGTAGATGCTATTGAACAATATGGCCTCTAACTTAAGTAAATATCGACTTGGAACTTCTTTTTACTTAGCTGAGCTTTATTTATACACACGCTACACGCTCAGTGATGTTGAAAGTGTACCAAGTATCTTTGACAAATGAACTGCCGATCTTTACACCCAGAAACTTTTATCAGAGCTATGAATCATCTTCTTCAACATTATCGGATGGTTAAATTTCATTACTCTCTTTGCGACGTTTTCTCAAAACGGAAGCTAGCTGGGGTCGTGCAATTAGGTATCCGTTATTACCTTATTTCGTACCAAAACAGTAAGCAGAAACAAAGTATAGTAAGTAATTTGGCCCCTTTTTAAAAGATTGTATTGAGTTACACCTGTCCCGGTGTCTGTAATGAAATCTTGCAAGTTAAATTTGACCCACTTCCCGGTTTCCGATTAAGATGAAATTTTGCATGCATATGTAAATCGGTTGAAAATTTAATATTTTGATGACATGGAGCTGATGTGATGATGGAGCCGGAAGGTGGCCCCGGGAACTCTGTAATAAAACGCAACCCCATCGAGGTTGGGCTCGTTTGATTCGTCTTGACAGGGACTCTAGTTCTGAATGATACCCTGGGTCTGATGATGGAGCCAGAAGGAGCAAGCTAGGAGGCTATTAAGGGAACTCTGTAATAAAACGACGGAACCCCATCGAGTTGGGGCTTGTTTGATTCGTCTTGATAAGTAGTACCTACTCTGGATTTTAATACTAATTTAAAAAAGTATGGATATTTATAAACGAAAATAATTTATGTAAAATAGATAGAAAAAGTAAAAAGTCAATGAATAAAAGCTTGTTTTTAAAAACATTATATTTGCCTATAATGTTTTTTAAAACAAGCTTTTATTAGTTGTTAATTAAAAATAACTAAACAGATAAAATTAATTTTAACCCGATGGAGTTGGAATTTCGTTTTCAAATAAAAGCGCCTACATTTTTTACAGCAAGAGAGAAAAAAAGAGGGTGTAGCACGATTTTATTTGAAAACGAAATTCCAATTCCAATCGGAATAAAATTATTTTAAAATTTTTAGTTAATTTTAATCAACAACTAATAACTTAAAACCTTTATTTTTTATTCTGTACTTATAATACACTAATATTTTATTAGATATGACCTGCTCGATTATAAGCGTGTTGTTTGATATAATCTTCGGCGCCGCACCGGTCACACTGTCCAATTACTAATCTAATTAAGCCGTGCCGGTCATATTAATCCCCATGGCCCATTGGGTATTTCAAGTGCCGGTCATATTGACCCACCAAGGCTAGCAACGTCTTAATAACAATACAAGTAGCTGTCAGCTGAATGTTCCTGGGTGTATAGATCATCGTCCGTTTGTTAAATAAAATTGCAACGCTCAGAAGCTCTGATTGTATAACATGTTTATGACACTAGCGAACAGTCTTTCCCCCAGTAGATGTTGTTTATTATCAGAAAGGTATGATTACATTTATGCTGCTGTATAAAGTTCATAATGTATACAATGAATTTATAAAAAAAATAATATGTTCATTTACTTGACTGACATTATATTCCCCTCACTTCTATGCAGCTGACTATTCTTTTTAGGTTGAAGACGATCCCAAAAATCATCCCAAAAATTTCGGCGAGGTATGAAAGTACTATTTTAAAGTTTTTTTACAACTTTGACATGTCAGCATGTCAAGGTTGTAAAAAAACTTTGGATTATACCACTTCTGGAGCAGCTGACTCTCAGATCTCTTATGTGCTATGGGTAAACTGTTATTTCTTTGATTATCAGCCGGTATGAAGTGACTTCTGCAAACTAAAGCCACCGCTCGTACCATTAGTATATCTTCGGTAAATTCAAATAAATGTGTGCTTACTTCAGTGGTTTCTATAACGTTCATGTAACAGTTGAAAGTTCAGTTTACAGGTTGAATAAACGGTCTTTGTTTTTGTATTTTCTTTGTTGTTCTAAAGAAAGGAAACTGTTTAGTTGAGGAACTTTTTGTATGTCTTCGATAAATTCAAATAAATGTTTGGTTTATTCATTGGTTTCTATTAAGTTCATGTACTAGTTGAAATTTAAGCTTACAGGTTGAATAAACGGTCTTTGTTTTTTTCGTAATTCTAGAGAAAGGAAACATTTTAGTTAACTTTTTTATGTTTTCGTTAAATTGAAAGAAATGTTTGGTTTATTCACTGGTTTCTATAAAGTTCATGTAACAGTTGAAATTTCAGCTTACGGGTTATACGTTAATCGGTCTCAGTTTTGTATTTTCTTTGTCATCCTAGAAAACGTGATATAGAAAAAAAATATGGTGTAAAGGGTCACGTGGACGTTCAACTCGTTGTTTCTTAATAATGCTTTGTAGTCTCTATACAACAATCCGAGTTTGCGTTTTTTCTATTGTTTGTAATGATTCAGAATTTACCGTTAATGCAGTAGTAGCTAATAACCTAAGCTCAACTTAAAAAGCTTTAGTCATTATGCCTCGAATCCTGTGACGTCAATTTATTTATTGGCAGAATTAATAGCAAGCTCCCTTTATTTTTCATAAATGTGGGTGGAAAGAATTTTACAAGTGACGTTTATAGTTAACGCGTCAATAAGTAGAGTGTTTGGTTTATATAATTATGTTACTCAGGTATTGGACGTCGTCGCTAACAGTGATTGCTTAGTCAGTTTAAAAGACTGCGAAATAAAGAATGCGAATTAAAGAACTGCGAAATGATTGGCCAATCATGAGATAGAGCAGAGTAGATTATCCAATATTATAATAGATTTCAGAGGTTACACTGCAGCCCACTACAGTGTAACCCCAAACCAAATACTACCCAATACTACTGAGGTCTACCAATACTATTAGTATCCCAATACTACTGAGTGATAGATTGGATTCAACGTCCATTTGAAAACTTATATGCTTTATGACGTAGGCGCCCAGAAATTCCGGTCGTCTTCCAAATTAGATTAGCGTCTTTTGAAGCTGCATTTAGGTTAGTAGACAAAATTCAAGACTTGTACTTGAATTTTCGTCTCGTGTATTTCAATCGACGAATAGAAGGCTATTATTTCAGGGATAAAGAATAAAATTTGGCAACTGAACCTACCCAAAGTTTTCCTTTTGGACATATTGTACCTATTGCTGCCAACGGCCAACGCAGAGCGCCAAACATCACAATAATAAATGGATTACATCTTCACTATACCATAACGAATGTAGGTAATGATAATAATAATCACCTCACAGTTTGATGACTTAATTCAGATACAATGTCAACTTTATTTTTAGCCTGTCGGAAGCTTTAGACTCGTTCGGGATTTATTTATAGCAATTGGAAGATATATTTGACTTCCTCAATTCACTGAATTTAAACACTCTTCTTTCTTTGTATAAAAATAATGAACTGTCTCGAATGCCGCTAGCTGGTAACGATAGCGTCAAAGCGGTGATCCTCCGTACTTTAGGGAGTTACGACGTGGCTGCTGATGGTCCTGCTAATATGTAAAGAGATCTTATTGACTCGTTCGAAGTTCCAAACGAAAGGGGCTAAATATTTACCTATTGGAAATCAAGCGCAATAACAATAAGTCCAATAAGAGTGTTTTGATTCAGTACGTGTTTTTTCTCTGATGTGATCTTTCTTCTAGTACAACATATTAATAGAATTTGAAGATCCCACTCAATGATGCCTAAGCCATTACAACACCCACCAGAACGAATGCGACAGTCTATTCGGAGACGAGTCCGCCGCCTCATGATGCTTACTCGAGCCAACACCAATCTCTTCAGTTGTAGTTTATTTCAACACTAACACCGCGACTTATATTTAGCTCAAAAAATATTTACAACTACGTAATTGACAGGGTACTGTGCACAATTTTTCCCTTGTCAAGATCTGACGATTCGGATATATGTAACCTTGTTATAAAAATAAGAGCCAAGCTAAACGTACGTGGGGGACGACTGGAAGCGTCGCGGAAATTGTAACACATTATATCAACAGTGAGCCTACAGAATAAGCAAGCTAAAGTGGCAATAGGCCAGCTGTATTTGCCTTAGAACTGCAGACGTTCGCGTATAGACGTGTTCTGGAGTGGAGATTCCGAATCGGCAATAGTAGGGCGCCCTCCGGCTTAGATTTTTTCAAGATGTCTGATAGTAGGTAGGATCTTGGTCCAGCAGTGGCCTTCTATAGCCTTATGGATCATCAGCCTATAGAAGACAATTTCATGAACATAAAATTAGTTCGATTTTAATTAATAGTTCAGTGATTCGCCTAAAATGCCCCAGGTCAAGGCGATGAGGTCATTGATGAGAGTGAAAACTGATGTCTACCCAGATCAGATTGCATGACAATGGGCAATATTTTGTCCATTTTGGAAAGGTATCTGAGTGAAACTGGAGCAGCGATAATGTATTTATTATTTTCCTTCAGTTTTGAAAACCGCATACTTAGTAACTTGAAAGATTGTGGAATTTTCAGGATTACAGACAACATACATTAAGTAAACTTAACGGGGAAGCGCCAGGGTAGCCCGCGAAAAACAATTTTTCTCTTTTTTTTTCAATTTGCAAGGTTTTATTGATTATTTTAATCATTATAATTCTGTAAATACAAACTTGTTACTGTCGCGAATCATAGTTTGTTTAACATACAATCTGACACTGACCTGCAAATTCCAAAAAACGTTCTTATGAAGGCTACCCTGGCGATTGATTCCCCCTTAAAAAAAACCAAAATCTTTTCAATATGTTGACCCAATTTAGAAGTTCCATATCTTGTAGCCCTCGTTCTCATTGAAATTGTAGGTTTTGGATTATTTTAACCCTTGGTTTCTTCTGCAGACCAGTTGTTTCACAGGAAAATGCAAAAAAAAGTCGTCGAACATTATAGTAACCCGAGGGTCGACATAAAAATAATTTTTTTTTTCTAAACTTCGTAAATGTTACTACGGACTTGGCATGCTGCGTATTTTAGCTGTGTAGATTCTGCGTACGTCACAAACATAATATATTTGGTACAGATAAACGTAGCTGTGCGACCGAGACGCAAAGTCGTGTCTACTTAAGAAACACTAAATCCACGCCTGAATTACCAACATCAATATCCCTTGCGATATACCACCAGTTTGAATTCGTCGTCATGTTTCACTTAAACCCAATCATTATCGTCTGAGACATCGTTTTAGTTGACATGCTTCTGAAATTCTTTGATAAAGGTGAGTTCACATCTTTCGAGGACTTCTACATTGTTGACCTCTGCGTAGTTAAAACACAAGTACATACCTAATTATATTACAATAGTATTTTTTACTATTAGGTATTGCGACCTTCGCTGTGAAAAATACTTTATGGGGTAACTGAATTTACTAATGATTAATCGATCTTATTTCAAGGCGTACTGAGACCATTATGGTATTGTTCAACCTTGTATAAAAACGTTTCAAATAGTTTTTAGTGTCGAAAAAACGAACGTGTTCTAGCAAATGTTCAATGTCAATTTTGTAATGGCTTCTCTGATTGACACGCAAAGTTAGAATTCAAAGAGGAAACGTTCAAAATTGTCGTACTGTAGTAGATTATGTATGTTGTGACTGTCTCGAGGAAATTAGAGTATTCCTGCTAATGTTTAAAATAACGAAAGAAGGATAACATTTTCTCTGGAATGTGGATTTACTACATTATTATTACCCACGCAAGTCACATCAGTGTGCCTTGAAGAATAACGCAGTCTTGCAGTTGCCTGAACATCATCATCATCGTCCTGTTCTTATCTTAATTTATGTGGGGTCTTCTTCCAGAAATATAATTATATGAGCCGTCATCTCAGTATTCCCCTCGTTTTAGCCTACTATGTCTTACAGAATCCATTCATTGCTTCTTTTGTTATAGTCAACCACATCCACACTGATAACTTTTCTCCATAACACGTTACTGTTTGCTCCGCATCACATTCAATTTTCGGTTTGACTTTAATTATCGACTAGGTAACTCCTTAGGACAGTATTCTGCAGTCGTAACTTTAGCTTTATTTTATGTTTTTCTACAGAATATAGTTAATATTCTTGGACTAATGGTAGTATATTATTGGGTGTTTACAATCATGCGGGTTTTAAAAGTCAGCCATCGAATTGCTGCCGCTGGCAAGTCTACTATTAAAATACTATTGTCGTTGTTCACACGTTTATGGTTTAGGCTGCTTTTTATGCAAACCCCTACTAAATCTTCTCCAAAGATTTTCTTCTTCTTCTTCTGCAGGCAAAAAGATTAACGAAACAATAGAAATTAGCAAAGATTAATAACCGCACAATCTGTAGCTTTTATCGATTTCATAGCGATACTAGAAACGGTTGCTATCCGTTCAGAGCCCTACACGCATTCATCTCTGTTTACATCACCGGTCCGAGCCGCACTGATCATTTTATCGATTGCTATATATTTTTATATTTATGTTCCGTGTGCGTACCGCATCTGGACGGGCGTGTGTGCCTGCCCTATTTATAAAGTGCGGTTAGTTACCTCAGAGCAGATATAAACTACAGACGTGCCAATGACGAAAAGTATGACTATGCGAAGTAACGATACCTGCCGAAGTTCGATCAATTAGGCGTGTGCCAATGATCTTGTTATCATCAGCGATCGATGTGGCCCAAGTTTTATGAATGAACAAACTCTCATTCTCACTTATCTATCGTTCAACGCTATCAGTGGATAAAGAGACGACCAGAAAACCATATCCAAAAAAAAAACTTTATGTTTCGTCTTGCTTATCATTATGCTTCAAGCCCAAGGATTTACTTTCATATGTACCCTAACAGAACGATGTAGACTATAATGCGTGCTAATATTTGAAATGACTTTAAGAGACCAATTTTATAATCCTACTGCTGCACGAGGAACAGGCTTGAACTGACCACTCGCTAAGACCAACGTCGTCGTTCTATTTAATAGCGTGTCTGCGTATATTAATATTCATCAATCTCTCACACCGTATAACCGTACGTATGGAGTAGCCGGTGTAGTGTAGTGTAGTGTGTCGATTGCCTATTGCGTCACTTTTATAATTATTGTCTGCGATGCCGTTTGCTGTTCACACCGCTTTAACATGATTCTATCAAGGTGGAAATGGGCGAGTCTGCTGCGAGTCTAGGTCGGAACACAGATTTGGCACGTTTTCTTGCATAGCAGATTTTTTCTATCACTTAACATATTTTACATTCGTCCGGCAATATTCCGCTAACCGATCATTAAATGAACTATTTGAGCTCCAATGTCAATTCGTGCTGATTTTTCCTACGTCACTTTCTAATTGCGAGATCGACCCATTTTACATTACAATAACATCGTATCCTATTTAAAGTTGGTAGATATATCGCGATTTAAAGATCGTAAGCTAAACAGATCTAGTGGATCATTTTAAATTTTGTCCACGACTACTTTATTATTGTAAACGCCCTGCTATCTGTTATTGCCATCAGGCCCAATGAGTTATTATTTTGGCAGCGTCTGATCGCGGATGCGTTTTGTCTTCTCTATACGTCTAACATAACACTCGGTATTTATAGTGTGCGATAGTCATCTCGTTAGATGGTCCAGGAAATTGGGTCGATGACTCGTTGCCACCGATTCTGCATGTACTATCTAGTGCTCTTGCTTATCAATATTATGATATTTAATTGGTAATAAGACTAAGACAGTACTTTCTGTTTACATTCCAGTGTTAGCGTCATGTGGAACCGTAAACGCTCCGTCTACTAAAAATGCCGCCGCACCTTTTATTGTCCCAGTTTCTAGATAGATAGCTCAGCAGTCTAGATACAATATTCTGCGCTGTCATTGACCGACCCAAATTTTCAGGGGGTATGGCGTTCGTAACTGATGTCATAGCGCCGTTTTATTTTAGAATTGGACGAGAAAATTTGATTTCGAGGTCACGTCAGAGACGGATTCGTTCGTTGATATTGGAGTTATACCTCGTCATAGGTTGCGCACGCGACGGTTCTTTTTATTTAAACTTATTGCTTATTACTTATATAGGAATTAGGAAGATTTGGACTCCTGACTTAATTGAAGTCGTAACCGCCTATGTACTGTCAGCCATCCGATAACTAATGATGTTGGTTTATTACTCTTATCTCGCAAGAGGAATTTAATCTCGATTGCATTTTGTACTTAAAATCAAACTCTGTGGACTGTTACAAACGGGTGACTATATAGAATTTTTATGACAGATTATTTCTATTTTAATTCATATTCAACGGGTCCTGCCATTTGATGAATCATGCCTATATTCATAAGTATACTTAGATGAAGACAGGGGCCACATTCTGATGATGTCAGTATTATTAAATACGGAGACTATTCATTAATTTGGCTTACATAAATCCATTGATTTATGCCGTGAATGTAATTAAATGAATGCCTTATAAAATATTCACAAGTGAAATATAATACTATCTTTATTATTTTATTCATCTAGCCTATACACTCAGCGGCACGGAATCTTGGACAAGCTCTTATCTCGCGATATCAAGAGCTTTAAGTGTTTCTAATTAATGTTTCTTATTCAGGTATGTCATAAAATGTTTACCCTTAATTCAGAGGGTAATTCATTATGTTTGTGTGCACCATGGCGTTATTAATTTTAAGTTTTAGTTTAGTCGAATCGTTTTAGCGATAAAGTTGCAGTTTATAATTTGTGTGTTGTGAAAGTTTACTGTTTGGATATTCAATTATTGTGTTTTAATTCAATAAATAAAGGTGCTTTAAAACCCAATAAAAATGCCGTTAAAATCAGCACAGGTTGCACAAGCCGTGGCATTGATCGGCGAAGGGCTGACACAGCGTGAAGTTGCTGTCGTGCTTAACGTAGGTAATACGTCACTCAATGCAGTATGCACTGAAACGGTATCAGGAGACAGGCCACTACACCCGCAGACCAAGCAGTGGCAGCGTTATATGCACATCAGACCGGGAATACCGAGTTATTGTCCTGGGGCCATACTATGACCTGTTAACGCCATCATGATTCCGTTGAGAAAAAGAGATAGTGCTATCGGTCATGAATAGCTCCGTCTCTCTTCCACGCTGGAACAATGATGAACACGTCATAGTACGGCCCCTGGACATTTTAAGAAGCCGCTACCTGACCGCGGTTGAGATACGCCAGCGACTCCAAATCGCGAGAAACGTAAATGTTAGTGACCGTACGGTGAGAAGACGAATGGAGGAAGTTAATTTAAAAGCTCGTAGACCAGCCCGAGGTCCAGAACTTCGCAAACAGCACCAAGTAGCTTGACTTCAGTTTGCACGAACACGTCAACTGCACCCACGAGCAATGGGCTAGAGTGCTGTTCACAGATGAGTTTCGAATAGCATTACGTGCTCCCAACGGTCGAAACAGCGTGGAGATGAAGAGGAGAGCGGTTTTACCCACAACCACCACGCAAACTGTGAGCTTTCATGGAGGCTCCATAGTGGTATGTGGAGGAATAAATTCCGATGCACGTACGGAGTCGGTTATCATTGACTACCTGTTAACTGCAATTCGATACATCGAGGAGGTTCTTCAGGAACAAGTAGTGCCTTATTCGGGGTTCATTGAACATGAACAATTCCTCCTAATGCATGACACACGTCGCAAATTGCGTAGAAGAATACCTTCAAGAGGTCGGTATTAGCCGTAGGTATTCCCGTAGCCCGAATTTAAATTCATGAGCATATCTGGGATATGCTCAAAATAAAGATAAAGTCGACTTCAAACCCGCCTCAAACTCTTAACTAGCTCCGAAATGCAGCATTACCCGCTTGGGACAGCATACCGCAAGTTGATGTCAGAAATGTCATCCAAAGCTTGCCAGGTCGAATGCAGGCGGTTACCAGGGCTAGAGGTGGAAACAACCGATACTAAAACATAATTATAGACAATTAAGAAATTTACCTTATTTTTCTTTTTGTAGTGTTTTTAAACTGACAGTGTGAAAATATTATTTGTGTGAAAGTGTGTTATTTTCGAAACATAACTGTTGGTGCAGTGATCTTTTAATTTATAGGTTCTAAAAGCATAAGAGACGCTTATTGAATGCATCCAACCTTAATTTATTGTAAAAAAATATATACTTATATTAAAATGCAAATAATTGGCAAATTTACAAGTGGCCAAGTTTCCGTGCCGGTGAGTGTACAATAAGCGTATGGTATATACCTATAAAATTAGACAAGAAAGTTTCATACCATTCCTGTAGAAGTTTCGACAGTTCTTATTTGGAACGTTATAGCGGACATAGCATTTATAACAATTGCCCCAAACTCCGTCAGTCTGAACTAAGCTGCCAACAAGATTGCCCTAAATTGGTAAGCGCATAATTGGCTCGTATGAAATACTTTTACGGCATTTTGGCTTTTAGGTTTATGTATCATTTGCGTTGAACGCACACGACGAGTTAATTTTTGTGATGTTCAATATAATTATTTGTAGTATTTCTGGTTTTAGATTTAAAGAACAAAATTTGCATTTTAATCATATACCGTTTGATAGGAGATCCGTTTTTACAAAAAAAAAAAATATCATTTTATTTTAACAAAAGATATTGTGGTAAAACTTTGTAGCAAAATAACCTATAGGAAACCCGCTTTCTCGTGATAGAGTCTATGACCTCAAATAGCTATCAGTGAGTTTTTTTATACCATGCAGGTACACCAATAGCGTACACAATGATAAAATTATATTAACTACACTCACTTGCTACCGTTTGTTATTATTTTATGTTACTGTAACTTTGTTTATTGGCATTTATCCTACGGTAACGGAAACCATGTTTACTTGACTGTTGACGTTTAAGATAGATTCACTTGAACAAAATGTGGCCTACGCAACTGGCGATGGTAGTCTTTGCTACGCAAGCGTCGCGTTACCGCAGATGAAAAGATAAAAAGGGTGCCTTAGCACAACGAAAGGGGCAGTGGTTTGCAAAAGCTCCTGTTGCGTCAAGATGAAAATTTCGTGATGCTGTAGTAATTTTTTTATCTGTGATCCGTTGTTCTGATGGTGATATCGACAATATAAACACACCTTTGTTACAGCTCTCAGTCTCGCATTGAATTAATGCAATCTGTTGTATTTATACCTGTTTATAGCATTTCCCTTTCAAAGCCCAGTGTTCTATAGAAATATTTTCATATTGTTCTTATCATGTCAGTGTTTCCATTGTGGGGTCGCTACCAAAGTGCTCATTAAAACAATGACTTAATGAAAAGCTAATAGCACTTTACGGTACGTGTCCACAACTCGAATATCGGTCACATCCGGAGTGCACATAATGAGATACACACATCGATATCCATTATCAATTCTGTCTCACCCCTGTACAGTCGGCCGCCAGTGGTGACAAAACTAGTATAAATTGGCTTCGTATTATATTAAAACTCCGTACTACGCTAGGCCAGCTCAAAGTCCAAGTCTTACCAATGACATGCGGTGGACAGTACCACGAGAGCACATCCCTATGGCGACAAATGTATCCAAGTGTACTTAAAAATCCACTAGGTCACAACACACCTTTACACGCTGTTTCGTAATCCTGTGTGGCAGCTGAGTCCAATGTCAAACGTTTTCTATGCTACTGTATGTCTGCACAGCAAACGTTTTAGCAGAGCGCTTTAACCAACGCGATTTTATACCTTTGCTACAGCGAAAGTGATCTTTTTGCGGTTATTAAATTACCGATTGTTTCATCGATGTTATCTGCTTAATTTGCAAATGATGCTGGCTGCATCGATATTGAACAAAGAAAAAATAACGTGACTTGTTTCCGCTGCTTGTTATCAACTTTAATTGTATGGGTCAATTGGTGGTTATTGCTTGTTGTCCTGCTTATTGGTAGTGGTCATGTAACATTATTTATTTACCATGGCATTTCCATTGGCAACACTGTTGTACGTAGGTTTACTTCTATGCGATCCAGATTGCGACCAAGTGGAGCCGTCCTTGTAATGTCCACAAAAATCGGGAAAAGGAGATTTGTCGGCTGTCCTGTCTCAGTAATTTCTGAGATATAAATTGACCTTATTTTTTATTACAATGAACGTAAAATGCTATAAAATAGCACAAATGCTTGGGTATCTGGCAGTAATTATGCCAGCTCCCTTGTGCTAATAACTTCCAATGGCCGTCATGTTTTATGAGGTATAAATGTCAAAAAGTATACGATTGTTCTTTGTACAAAGAATTTTCGGGCTATGCGATTGAATTACCACTCTCCTGCACATCAAAGTTTATTTTGAAATAATAGCAGAAGTTGCAAAACCTATAGCCAACTATTGTCTTTTATACATTAGCGTTGAATACCTTAACTACTAGGTAACCTTTGTCCTCTTTGTCATTAACCCTAAAGCTATAATTTCTTCACAAAAGCCAGTCCATCCTCGTTGGCAGCGAGCTCGTCGGTCCGGCACTGCATGCGCCAGTGACCGCGGCACTGACCCTGCACTGGTTCCGAACTGATGCACATACAGCTTCAGTTACTGCTAACATAACGTGTTATTGTTCGGAGTCATGCTAGCTGTTGGAGGCGAAGAAAAACACATAGCTTATTTCAGCTTGTTACTGCAGCCGTTCCGCTTGTAAAAGTTGTAAGGAAGTTTTTAGCGCGTATAGTCGGGAGATAGGGCATTAATTCGTTTTTGTATCAAATTACTACCATGGGCGTTATGGCTTTGGTAATCCCTGGTGTTCTATTTTGAGAATAGAATTAACAGCGGTGTCTCCACACGCATTTTAACTTAGCACAGTGTGGATATTATAAGCGCGATGTTGTTTATTCGTACAGCTTTGCTTGCCAATGCAGCCCCGCCAGTTCCGCGACAGTATTTTTACGGTGATCACAGGCGGAAATATTACCACGTGTTATGCTTTGATGCGAATTTCCATCTATATACATAAGTGAAATGGTTTCAGGCGTTACTAATAGACTTTCTACAGAAAAAGACTTGTGCTGCCTATAAACATAGAATCAGGACTGAATTATTGAGTAATAAGCGATTCATTGGTATGGAAAACACCGCATCGGAAACCCACAAACAGTGGGACCGTACATTTGTTTAATGACCTGTCATCAAGAGACTGAAATTTAACTGGGGTAAATTGAATTTCCCCACAGAAGTATTGGGAGTAGCTATCGCTTACTGAACGCATGTGGAATCCCATTGACTCATGATGTTTACTGGATGTCAGAAGGTGGTCGATACAGAATGCTGCATTAAATCTTACTCTAATTAATTCAGTATTCGTGAAATCTGAACTCGCTCCCTATCAGATATGATTTTAATTACTACAAATGTATGCATTCATGTAACTAAATTGCATTGAAATGACTCCGACTGTAATATGCTTGCGTATCATTGTTTATTCATTAAGTAAATCACTTCCCAGTCAATGTTAATGATTTTAGTTGAACCTTAAGTCCTGGGAGGCTGATTCTTTATGCGAATTTTCTGTGCGTTTCGCAAAACTGCTACTTAAAATTATTTTGATTTTATGCTTGCTAATGTAAACAATCAAAACGGATTATTGAATTACTGCTTTCCTCGCATATGATTTAAATAGAAGTCTTGTAAGAAGGGTGCTGACTGTCCCGTAAAAGTAGTTAGAGGCAATAGAAAGAAACAAGTCATAGTCTTTTGAGTTGGGGACTGTGCAGCCATCTTTGAACTGTGCCTGTCACGACAAACGAAAACATATTCGAGTTTGAACCTTCACCTTTTAGTTAACTCATTATTCTTTCTGCTTATTTTATGAGAGTCAATAAGTCATCTGGATGATATTAGCTTTTATTTGCATCAATCTCTTGCTGTGCGATATTTCCACTCTTTGTTTTTAGTGTTGTAAGATGTAGTAAACAATAATAATAATGTATGCGTCACATTCATCTTTTACTTTTGGCGCTCTGTGTGATGTGACCGATATTAGTTATCAGTAACATAAATAAACGAATTTAAATGTGTCTTCTAGGCAAAGAATTGAAAACCTCTGCACCTTTTGTGTTAAAAAAATTACGAGACTTAATTATTAATGATAATTATCAATTGTATGAACGTTGTATTGGCGAATCGCTCTTGATTTGTAGACTTATTTTTTATTGGATTCAAAAAACCTCTTAACGCAAAACCTCAACACGTTTTTTTCAGGCGTGCATAGACGACAACTTGGACATGGTGGAGTTCCTTGTGGCGCATGGCGCTGACGTCAATCGCGGAGACAACGAGGGATGGACCCCGCTGCACGCTACCGCATCGTGCGGCTTTGTCAGCATAGCTAGGTAAACAAAAATCTAGTATTTATGCTCTTTACACATATTAGTTCGGGCCATATATGTATAAGATGTAGTAAGCTTCCCTTACTGTTTCATTCCACGCTGTTGCTAAGTTATCAACGATTTAGTCATGTTATAAGCGATTTTAATAGCTCGATCATCGTGTACTTGAACTAACATGCATGCGATTTGAATTATTTGGAAAGCATAGAGTCAGTTGAGATATTTATTAATGCTTTAGAACTGCACCTTAGAAAAGTAATTTAAATCTGATGTAAGCTTATAAGATGTTTGGTTGTTATTTTGGCCCCGCCATCGGCAAGCGATTTGATTATACTGGGTGGACGCGAAAAGAGAACGTTCTCCAAGCAAGGATAGTTCCGGTACTCTCCCGCATTATAATTTCCTATAAATCAATAATGACTTATTTGTGCCATAATAATAATAATATGTGATGAATAACACAACATTGACGCAGCGTGCGACACACGATAGGCGACTGTAAACAAAAGGCTGAGTCACACTGACCTAATAGGCTTCGGGTTTCTGGGAACAATGCTATTCATTTTAGCTAAGAATGATAACACATTGAAGTTTAATACTTCGTAGTTATTGACCTAATATGGGTTATTGGATCGGATCCGCATAATGAGTGGTTCTATTAAACTATCATGTGGTCCAAAATGAGTAAGTGTCATTCGAGTGTTTAGGTAGTCGTAACCATCAAAATAGCTATGTACTGCTTAGTTCGGATAATGATCCGGAATGAGGTCATCCGGCTGAAAACCAGAGTGGTCGACATAGCCAGCAGAATAAATGTGCTGAAGGGGCTGGTCATATAAGTTAGAGAACTGATAACCGTTTGGGTAGACGTGTTCTTATGTAGAGACCGTGAATCGGCAGGCTAGGTGGCGATCTTCGCAGGGTGTAGAACTAACGGATTGAGAGAGGCCGAGGACCGAGTTGAATAGCGTGGGTTGATATCTATAGCAACCCGCGCCTTTTTTCCAATTTCAAATCCAATTCAACTCCAACTCAATCCTATAAGATAAATGATATCTATTTGTGTAAATTGGTTAAAAAAAAAAAAACACTTTTGCACGTTAAAATTAAATAATGTTTTTAATACTAGATGAGTACAATGTGTTTCCTAAGTGACTATTCTGAGAAGAAAGACAGAAACAAAGTCAGAGGTCACAGTCTCTTTTAAAATATAGACATAATCTTGGCCTGACCATATGAGGACCATGCAGGGTAAGGTCTGAGATGGTATTTTGAGGAAATAACTATACTAATTTGAGTGGACCTGTCCAGTCAGTGATGATGATGACTGCCAAGTTCTAGCGTTGGCCAAGTAAGAATTAGAAATTAGGCGTCGAGTTCATACTGGCGCAATGGCTACGTTATGTCGCGTGGTTTGAATAATAGTATAATGTGTTGGTATGTAACATAAATGAACTGCACATCAGTTGTCAATTAACCCTTACAAATGGTGATCAATTGGAGGAATCAATAGGTGTGGTATGACATGCTAAATAGCAGTCAGTCACTAAGACACCTAAGTGCAATAATGAACGACTTCAATAAACGCTGCCTGACTAGCAAATTATTTAAATCTATTTGTTATCTTCGCTTTGCCTACATTGATATGCAAAATGAGGATACATTTTAATTTATTTATTCGCCACCTTCTATTTGCTGCACTCGGTGAACATGTAGTTTTTTCCAATATTGAACACTGGCACGAGGTATGTCTAAAATAGAAATATGAACGAATATTTATTACGCATATACAGGTTGTGGCGAAAATAATGGATAACCCTGAAACTGTCGATCAGCCAGATTATTATCTATCATTTATCCCGCTTATATCGCCATATGCCAAATTGATAGATAGATGACCAAATTATTGATAATTTTTATATTTTAAATAAAAATAGTACAAGTACTCTTTCAAAATCAGCTGCTATTTCTACAGTTGGTGACAGGTTCTCGTTTTGTTTTTTATGTCACTCCTGAATATTTCTATTATCAGACCAGTAAGTATCAAGATTTTTTTTACAGTCTAAAATTACATTGCAAAAAATACTTATTCTTAAATTTTAAAATTTTTTCTACGGAATTATGCAATTTTGGGCCCCTATATCGAAAAAAAAATGTACGCGTATGTAGGCGATGGGGTAAATGTTAGATGATAATCTGGCCAATCGACAGTTTCAGGGTTATCCATTATTTACGCCACACCTTGTATATTAGTTTCTAAGCTCAGAATATTTTCGATCTTGTGGGACAAGATCAGGCGCACTATTTAAAGGATTTTTTTTTGCGATTTTGGGTTCGAGACTCAGAGAGCTCTTATAGCCTGTTATGACTACCTAATTTCGTTTTGGTGTAAAGGGACCCATTTTGGTGGGGAGAGGTAGTGGTGGTTATAGACTATGTAAAACAAAATCTGTTCGTACTTAAAAAAAAACATAAATTTATATTATGAAAATAATTCACGAAAACAAACAACTATGAGCAATTTGCACGTTTACAGATCAATGCTATTAGTAAGGCACATAGCAGGTAGTCACAAAAGAGGTCTAGCAGGTAGAAATTATAGATAACTCTCAATTATTTTTAGTTAATCTAATTAACTATGTGTACAACACTATTTCATTATTGATCATTATTAAACATTAGTTAATTAGATATAATCAGTAAATATATAATTATACTTATATTTACTTATAATTATATCTAATTTAATAAGTGTACAACACTTACGTAATTAGATATAATTAGTAAATATAATTATCACGGATAAAGATTTTATAATACAACTGTATCGTAACTGGAAGCTAAGGTTCGGAGTATGGTGTCAAAATGTTTGATGAGAGTCACATCTGTACCTGTAATATTAATTAGCACTAAGCTCAGGATTCCCAAAAAATCTACGGGCGGTATTACCATCATTTGTATTTCCAAACCCTGGTTTCGGTTTATCTACAATTAAGTCCATTTATTTCAGTTTTGAATCGGTTCCGAATGTTGCTTCAAGCAACATTCGGAACCGATTCAAAACTGAAACCGTTGGTTCATATTTGCGTTATCAGTCTGATCTCGTAGCTGTCATTTTTTGACATCTAGACGATAGCATAAATGAAGCAAACATTCAAAACAACGAATTCATGCATGCAGTGTAGATGAACCAAAACCAAGGTTATCCCTTTTTACTACATAATCCCTAGAGATATCATTCATAATTTTTGGTGTAGCTCCACAAATTTAGCACTTTTGTGATGAAGAAGTTTCAGTCACAGCATTGCACACTTTACTGTCAATCATCGTCAAAAGTAGTTTGTGCTTGATAGGTAGATCATTATCATCAAAGTTACATTTTATCGGCAACAATTGGTCTATTTCCTCCCTGACTTTATTCGTTTCTGCAACTGTAAAATCAGTAATTTCCTTGGGGAAAATAATCTTAATTTGTCGACGATACATAGTGGAAGATGGCCGAGGATTCTGCCAAGCAACGTTACCACTTTCATCGTGCAATTGATGCGGCACAAAAGAAAACACAAACAAATGTTCACCAGTTGCTTCATTATTGGAGAATTTTTGTTTTGTAAGTGCTGTGTAGGGATGTCCCACGAGATGAAGCTTTGAGAATATTATGCTGCGCAAAAACTAAACGTTCAACTGTTTTATTTTAAATAGCTTGAAGTTTAATTTCTGCGCGAGTCTCATCCACAAATAAATCTTCCACGGGACAGAATGTTTCCCACATTCTGTCTTAGCTTTCATAAGACTATAAATTGATGGAAATACCTTATGGCCCAGCTTTCATACTCCATTTACGCGTCTTCTTGTAGGAGTGGCTTGTTGATTTTGAGTCCACATAATAAGCCAAAACCTCTTCCATCGTTAAACACCTTTGACTGTTGCCTTCACTGTCACTGACACTATTTTTCATAGGTTTGCACTTTTCGGGACTTAAAAAAAAAAATGTTCCACAGCAGTCCACAGGCTAGATTATTATTTGAAAGAAGAGGGTTCTAGCTACCATATATATAAGTTTTAGGTCTGTGACAGGTGTTGGCAATGCTTTCCGGGTCCAAAAGAGATAAGAAAATAGGGAAAAAATTTAAGAAAGAATTTGATGTTAAATAATAAAAAATGAAGTTGTAACTTGCCAACTTGTTTTGTAAAATAAGATATTACATACCTTTCATTTCAATATCCATAACTAAATTAAAACAAAATCACTTTCGTAAGTATTCGCGTGGAGTGCAAAATTGCAAGTGATAGTACCTGCGGAATTTAATGAGCGCAACTCCAGGTTCATTAAAATTCTTGGAATTAGAGGGTTTTATCCATAATAATAAGATAGAATTTTCGGCATTTTCGATAATGCATTTAGTCCAGCTAGCATGTACTAGACGAACCATAGTGAGACGGTCGGATCAGTCATGCACAACGCATTTTATGAATGTTGTACCATGTTCCAAGAAACTGTTTAATATTTCCTGTTAGTATTCCTAATAATCTACCTTTTGTTACTGTTGCTGTGTTTACAAACAATAAAATTCACCGAGTTTCTCTTGTGAAAATAACTGTGGAAATAATGTTGGTTATTTTAATCCCGGCTCAAAACCAGTAACAGTCTCTTGTGGGTTTGTAAAATGTTGTAAATAATGGTAATTTTATTATATTTTCTTATCATAATTATTTTGTATTGCGAAGAAGTGATCAATCTTGTATCAAGTGTATAAAACATTAATATGTAGTAACCACGTAATTACAGAAACTTATCAGGGGGTGGTGAAATGGGCGATAAAATAGTTTATTTTTTCATGTAATTTAAACTCAGTATTTTTGTTTGCTTCGGATGGAATAATATGTTACGTTCTCCACAATTGGACTGACCGTCGACTCTGTTTCCCTGTTTCAACCAGCATTCATCATCGTCATGAATCTGAATCATCAGGAAAATTATTACTTTACAATTGTTGTTTGTCGTCAATATAGCATACGTAACTGGAAAATCTTAGTTGCGTAAATTATTATGTAATTTGATTTTAACTCATAGAGCATGTGACTGATAGATGTAAAAAATAATCGCGTAATGAATGCGGGTGCTCTCAAGTAATGTTAGGTGATTTTTCTGGTCCATCGAAGTCCAGAAAAATCTATAGCAAAGATGAGCTAAGTTCGTGGTACGTGTTACATCGAGTAGGTCTAACCAAAAGTATTTGACAAGAGAGGAGAATACTACTACTACACTTAATTATAGTGACCACCTACGACTTTATGTGCGTAGTACTTATTTATATACCTACCTACCTTTAGGCCACTCCGACTTCTCGAATATTTTCATAATGTAGTTGAATGATAGATTCTTGACTCCTAATACTGGGTATTTATTGCTATAATGATTCAGCTGGCCTGGATGGGATTGCCAGCTTCTCCTTGTGGCATTCAATTTCAAATTCTTGTTGACATGTTAAGCGCCACAACACCTAAGAAGCCTAAAGGATTCACCTAAGAAGGATTATAAGCCTATTACATCCAGTCTGTCTCCAGCCACTTTTTTAAGGTCGACGGCCCTTCTTACTCGATGCCTGTCACGCCTCACTTGCCGATTCATTGTCTCCACTCATGGACTCGAAACGTCTCTTTTCTAGCCGACACCAATCCTTCTACAGACCGGCCGGCCTTACCTTTCTAACTCTGTAAACTACGTCAGTAACTCCAGTTCTTTTCGGAAAATTTCATCCTAGCATTCTCTCTTCATGTTTTGTATTAACAACGTGTACATTTCTGTTTCAGATACCTATTAGAAAACGGTGCCGACGTTTCCGCCGTGAACTACGATGGAGAGCTGCCCGTGGATATCGCCGAATGCGATGCCATGGCCGACATGCTGCAGAAAATCATCGATGACAAGGGTTAGTACTACGAAATACTTTTGTTTATGCTTTAAGACCTAAATGGCTGTATGACATTTAGGTCTTGAAAGTCAGTATGTATATACTTAAATGGCTGTAATGACATATTTAAGTTTCATTTTCATTGTGGTCAAAATTGCATGTCCTTTCATACAACACGACCTTTGTGGTATTGGCTAAGAAATTCTCCTTTGTTTTTGTACATGTTGTTAAATTAAAAATCCTGTTCATCTCCCCATTAAGTTTCGGATCGCTGATCTGTTTGTCAAGCCTGCCGATATTAGGATAACTATGTATTTACAATAGTTTCCTTTCCGTGTCTTACCTATACTCTTTTGTTGCGCAGGCGTGGACTGCGATAAATATCGCAACGCTGAATTTGACACTTTGATGAGCGATGCTCGCAAATGGGCAGCTAACGGCTACGTGGAAGTGAGGGACATAAATGGAGGCACCCCACTGCACGTCGCGGCAGCTAAAGGATACGTAGAAGTAAGTATTATTTTTTAGCAGCTCTTACGTTCGGGTAGTTCTTTAGAGTGAGATGATTGTATGCTTCCTCGCTCGACTAGTGGCCGCGAGACTTACTGTTGAACACGATGATCTGGGTTCGATTCGCAGGCCGGGCAATGTGTTATTAGGTTTTTCCATTAGGAATATCTGGAGTCTGGATTTATTCCCGGTTGATGGAGACTCGCCCCCTGTTATAGTAGAGATAAACATAGCTGGTGAAACGTTGATGTACTATCGGTACAACTCTACCTAAATCAACGTGATGTTATGTAATGTTATGATTGTATGGTGATGGTCGGGGTTGAAGTTTTAAACATTCTAAAGAGTAATCTATAGCAATACAAACAGATCCAACATGGGAAGGCTTTTGTTGAGACCCATTTTTAAGCACACACTTAAAGTGGCAATCGATCGCAATGACTTTAATTTTGACAGTTCTGCCACGTTCATAGCGTTATTTACGTTGTTGAGCAGACGCATTTTTCAAACCAACGAAGCAATGGTTGTTACTGTCATTGATCTCGTGGTAGCAAACGCAAATGCTGAGAGTAGTGGGCTCAAGACTGAATTTGTAATCTGTGGTTATATTAACACCTCTGCCTGCCCGCTGTTACGCTTAAATCTTACCTGTATTATGTCTCCAGGTGGCTAAGATCCTGCTAGAGGATTGCGGCGCGGACCCCGACTGCTTGGACTTCGAGGGTTGGACACCCCTGCACGCGTCCGCTCTCTGGGGACAGAAGGAGGCCACCGTCTTGCTGTTGAAATACGGAGCCGACCCGATGATCAAGAACTATTCAGTAAGTACTCTGGCTCTACTACCATAATACCGTTCAATACTAAGGCCCAATTGCACCGCAAATCACTAAATGCGTGTTTAAATCATCATTCTGTCAGTCAGAAACGCAATTTTCAAACGATTGTCTGAAATGTTTTAATTAAGATTATCGTTACACGCACTAAGCGATTTGCGGTGCAATCGGGCTTGAATGCTATGACTCGCAGTAGTTGCCGTCATTAAATGTACGAGAAACACAGCGAATATTGTCAAAGGGATTCCTATAAACTTCGTACTGTGTATCGTGTCGAGTCGCTCTTAAGTACCAGCGGGGCGAGCACGGCCTCTGTGTTAGGCTTGAGTCATGCATTTTATCACGGTTTTTGCTCCCAAACTGTAATAAAAAATGCGTGGCTCAAGCCTATCACAGTAGGCCGTGCTCGCTCCGCTGTCACACCGCTGACAAACGAGCTACCAACTAAAAACGAGTTAGCGAGCAACGCGCAGCGATCACTCGCTGATATGCGTATGTACCAAGCGTGAGTCTCTCAGCGAGTATTATGCCCGGCAAACGAGCGTCGCTTTGCGAGTACTCTCTTTGCGTTTAGCTCTTTTCGTAGTTACCAACGTGTACTCACGGTGTGAACAATCTGCTGTCAACTATTAATATACTAGTCGCTTCCTCGTCAGCGATGGGACAGGTGTCTTACTTTTTACGACCGCACTTCAAATGAAAATTAAAAAAAAAAAATAGGACTAATCTGGTATGCGGGTATGCCATATAAATATAAACTATTTATGGAAAATATGGTATCTTGACTTTGGAGGTTACTGAAATAATTCACCTTTTCATCAGATAATTCGGATAATCATTTGCAATATTTTACTTCATAAAAATCTTACATTTTATCGCCAGACAATGAACAGCCAAACAGCTGAGTCTAGAAGCATTCAATTTTGCGCAAGAGTTCCTTATATAACGAAAGCGAGCACTAAGGAAGGATTCTTGAAAAACCAGCTGCTTGAAAGTTTGTCTGGAAGTTAGTAATTTTTGGTGATAGTATATCCCGTCGGGCACACCTGTTTGTCACACAATAATCACCAATCGATTACTACGGCATTCTATTCATAAACAAAATTCTTTTCCAGGGCCAAACCTGCCTTGAGCTGGTCGACCCAGGGATGCTGTCGTTCCTTCACGACGCGATACAGGCACAGCGTCGTATGAACAACAACAACAACAAGCGCAAACGCAGCCCGCCGCAGCACGATACCAAACGGGTTGACATCGAGATCACGCCGCAGCTAGAGAAAGTCGTCAACGGTAAGACCGAAGGTGCTTTCTTTGATTTATTACTTAAAACGCGATAACTACTGGCAACTTTTGTTGGGCATGTTTTGTTTAAAAAACTTCTACACGAGTAAAACTATCGGCAAACTCTATGGTTGCTTTGAACTTGAGGCGAATCATTGTTTACGTGCGCTGACGTCACAAGGTTCAAAACGCAGTGTATGCTAGCTGCTAGGTTGACGAGACGCGTAGGTACCTTGCTGCAAAAATGACTAATTTATAAAACTCTCATAATGCTAGCGGTTAACTGTAACAGTCATGAAAAAAAAAGTCCACTTGCGCAATAAAACTTGCAAGTAGTTATCGTGCCATAGATTTAGTTAGATCTTGCTCCTATCTGTGGCTGTTGTGTGACGTCGATAATGGTAAGGTGGCTTCGAGTGTTGTTATTAGAACCCGTAAATATGTACATTCGGATGCTGTTCGAGAATGCATAATCCCGTACGCAGCTTTCTGTCTCTACGTGTGGAAGTAGTAGTAGAGTTGAGTGTCAACGGTAAGCTTCGGATGGTTCCTGTGACATTGTTATCGCTTCTGTCGGTTGTATGTAAAGATCTTCAAAAATTAAGGGCTTCTTTCACCGCGTCCGGATAGTGAAGTGTCATATTGGTGCAAGTTAGGGTAATTACATGCCGAAGATGCTGGCGATCGCGGTCGCTATCTCGAAACCTCGATGCCGATACTCGCTATTTCTAAGTGGATAGCGGTGCGAACACGTCTCACAGTGGAACGAATGTATGGGAGAGGTTGGACGTAGACATCTCCGAAAAAAAAGAGTTAAATTATGCCAAACGAATGATGCCATCTTATTCAATTACCTAATGCCTTCATAACTTGTGCTGATAAATTTCTTCATAACTCCCATATTTCGGAAGTAATTTGAGAAAATGTGATATTTTACTATGAAAATGAGTGTATCGAGCTCTCTCCCTCCTGATTCCGGCGTTGTTTCAAGTAGCGGTCTCTAATATCATAATGCTAATACTAAGAGCTATATTTAATACTAAGACACATGGTGCGCCAAATGTGCACTTTCTGGGATAAAAGGAAATGAAAATTTAAAAAAAATTAAAATGTTTTTTCCTCATTTGTATTGATTTTAAACAGACAGACGTATGTAGAGGTCATATATAAATATATGAAATATTGTTTTTTTAAATCTTGTGTATTATTTACGAAAATATTCATAAGAACAGATGAGAGTATGACTTTTTTCACATAATATTTTATTTATATATGTTTTACAATAACGATAAAAACACGGTATTTTAGATAATAAAATAATAAATTACCTAGTTTAATTAATATATTATACAATACATACAAACAAAACAACAGGTAACAATCACAGTATGTCAATGTCAGTAGATTCACGTTATAGGTTTCGACCTGGTTTCGAATTAAGATGTAAGCTCTAATTTACTAAGTTACACATTTTAAAACAATATCAACATTTAATTATCATCGTCATCATCATCATCATTAATTAATTCAAATTCAGGATCGATATCCGCTAAATCATTTATGCTAACAAATTCGATATCACTTTTCTCAGAATCCGTAAGCTCATAAAATTCCTTAAAAGAAGATTTTTTTACAAACTTATTTACTTTTGGACGAATGCTTGTAACAAGTGGATCAGAAGACAGTAAAAGATTGTGCATAATATCTTCATTGCATGAGATACTGCTATGCTTTCGAGAATGCCCCTCTCTATATTTTCGAAAATCTTTATTTCTAGCCTCAGATGCCTCTTCGGATAGAAAACCAATGGGCACAATTGACAAGTTCTGAACTATGTCTGGCCCATGCATTAAAATTTTATGAAGTGAAGAAGGCATATAATACCATGGGTATAACTCCACGTAAAGCTTAGCAGTATCAAAGCAGAACTCTCGGAATTTAGTTACGTTGATCTTCTCTCCTGATGAAATACACTGCAAGATCACACAGATTTTTCTTAAAAGCATAGCGTCTATTCCGGTCAGTTCAGTAGATTTAGTGTAGTTTTCAAAAAATCTCCTTGCCGAGTTGCCATTGTTGGTGGGTCCACTGCCTTGTTTCACAACATCGAGAAGTAAGCCCGTTTCTCTTCTTACAGCCTCTTGAACTCTTTTCTTCCTGTCATCAACTTGCCTTTTTGCTATATCACCCTTTGCTTGCCATGACTTTATGTCTAATTTGTAGGAAATGTGTAATAAGCATTCCATTGAGCGAATCCAAGCGTGAAGGGAGCTTAAGCTGTATTTATACATGTCCTCGTTTGCGTGTTTATCTTTGATTAACTCTAAATTATTCATCTCTTTAGGACTAGCCTTGCATATGTCACACACTGAAGCTGCTGTATCGGATATAATGGAATGAATTTTACCATCAATCATTGTCAACAGCAGTTAGTGTTTGACACTAATTCCATCAGTGATGGTGGATGGAGTTAAGGCTTCAATCTCGGCTTCGATTTCAGCCATCTCTCTCTGCACATTTTCTTTGGTTTCCTTTATAAACTTAAACAATATTGGCCGGCAAAATGAGGTGGAAGATGGTCGCTCGTTTTCCCAAATTGTTACACCTTTTGAGACGAGCCGCAGTGGTACAAGACTAATCATAAAATTACTAGCAAGATCGATTTGCTCATCTTCACTCGTCCTTTGATGATAAATGCTTTGGCTAGATGATCCGTCAAAACCCCATTTGCTGGTCAAAATGAGCTGTTGATTGGGATCAACAGGGGTTTCTAACGACCTAATAAGTCTTCTTGAGGTTAAATCCATCAAGGCTTGTAATTTGATTTTTGCAGAGCTCTCTGTAACTGTGAGATCGTCTTAGGCCGGATAGCACTTAATTTTTTCTTTAACCAACATGTAGTAACTCGGGTATTTAAAAGCTCCTTCTTGGGTGTTGAAATTTCGAAGAGTGTTGTAGCGCCATTTCGATAAATTCATCGATACATAAAGAGCCAATGCCTTCAAAGTTGATATTTCCCGTACCTGAATCGATTTACCTTCAATGAAGGCTTTGATTAGTGAGGCCTCTTCTGGATTCTCCATCAAGTATTTCATTACATCAGCTGTATCGCTTTCTCCTGCCTTTCGAAGCGCCCTTTCGGCCGAAAACACAATTTCAGCGCTGCTTCTGCTGCATGGAAGAGTATCTTTAGTGCGTCTTCTTTTTTGCCGGTTACTAAGGTCCTCAAAAGATTTACGAGGACTAGGATGTGTACAAGTTGAAGCATCAGATTTAGCAGGAGAAATTATGGGCTCGATGACGTCACTTACATTTTCTGTAGGAGATTCAATATTTTCATTCAGAAATTCCGGCCACTGTATTGCAGCCTGTAGCCAAATCTCATGTTTCTTCCGAAACTTTTCTGTGCTTCTTCCAGACTGTGTCCATTTTGCATAAATGCGGTAGTAAAATCGACGACACCAGTCTTTTAAACTTGTTTCAGAACTTTCACATAACTGAACACAACAGTTATCTTTTAAAACACTGAACAAATAGTTATAGTCGCGTAAATCTTTATGTGCGCGTGCGCATAAAGCAACGTGAAGATCAAGATTTGTATTAAAATTTGGAAAATACATTGCGACATTAGTGTGGCTACAACGAGGTGTAAATCAACACTGATTTTAAAATTACTAATAGTGACCTATTTATATTTGATCCAGGTACCCTTATTTGTTAAATATTGCAAGGTAATTAGTTTGAAAATGATGCATGCTTAATTAGTGTATTAAGAGCCATTTAGTAATTAAATAATAGCAATCTTCTTATCAGTAATCATTAGTGCATCAGTTTTACATGTAAACCTTAAGTCCCTAATCACATATCCAAATTCTCTAATATCTTCTCTAATTGGCTGCTCAGAAATGTTATTGTAATAAGGTGAAACAACCACAAAACAAAAAAATATATTTTTGTGTTATAAAATAAACATCACTCTTTATCCCAGAAAGTGCACATTTGGCGCACCATGTGTCTTAGTATTAAATATAGCTCTTAGTATTAGCATTATGATATTAGAGACCGCTACTTGAAACAACGCCGGAATCAGGAGGGAGAGAGCTCAATACACTCATTTTCATAGTAAAATATCACATTTCTCAAATTACTTCCGAAATATGGGAGTTATGAAGAAATTTATCAGCACAAGTTATGAAGGCATTAGGTAATCGAATAAGATGGCATCATTCGTTTGGCATAATTTAACTCTTTTTTTTCGGAGATGTCTACGTCCAACCTCTCCCATACATTCGTTCCACTGTGCGTCTGGGGCCGTACTATGACGTGTTAATCCCATCATTGTTCCAGCGTGAAAGAGAGACGGAGCTATACATGACTGATAGCACTATCTCTTTTTCGCAACGGAATCATGATGGTGTTAACACGTCATGGTACGGCCCCAGTTCAGTCATATCTGAAAGCTCAGTTGCTCAGTCCTGTGTTTGTGCTGTACTCTACCTACTCCAGAAGAACAAGTTCAACCAGTTTGACCAATCACGAGCCAGATCACATCGATGCTTGTCGTCAACCGCGACGTAGAAACAAAATATTTTGTTTTCACGTAGTCATCGAGGTAAGCCCCAAGCAGGCCGCGATGTATCGCAGTGGGGTATCCTTGGGCATGTGCGTGCGTGTCTATTAGCATACATTTGTTTAACACCGAGGTAGCGAGCTAAACTGCGATTGCGAGGTATCGCAGTGAGGCATCTTCGGCGTGTAATTACCCTCAGACAATAATTTTTACGCTTTCCATCTAATACATTGTGGTCATCTATCCAGAAATTTAACTGGCATTGGTGGAACAGGTCCATTATGCTTCCAATATGTAGCTGAACTTAACAGTCTGGACGGTGAGTTGGCACCTAGCTTTAGTTTCGCAAATGTAGCATGTTCATTTTGCAGATAATTTTGTTTAAAGACTGGGCCTGTCCCATTTTTAAACTAAATTATATCATATTATATAATATATATTATTCGCTAAAATAAATGTGGTTCTGATAGTCGAATGTGATAATTTTGGTCGATTATCAATCATGTTGAATGCCTCCCAAAACAATGATAGACCAAACATTCATAATGAAATGACTGCTACATACTATAGTAAATCTATTTTTGTTAACGGGATGAGTGTTTGTTGTACTAACTGCCACTCGCCCGATGAGCTGGCCGAGATCGCATTTAACTTCATACAGCAGGTTTGGACAACATCAAACAATTGAATAGTCATAATAATTGAAATATAGAATACGTGGTTATAAAGTGCCAGTACATAATATAGATCTACAAGGTTATTTTGACGCGTGGCTAAAATTTAAGCTACCGCCACCATCTTGTTTTTTGAATACATGTCCAGTGACATTTCACAAAACAATTGCACAAATGTTTACCAAAAGCGCTGCCTGTCAACGTCATTCGAGCGCCAAAAGATCCTCGTAGCAGTGTATAGACGGACATTTTGTTCACTAGCTAATTTAAATAAAGAATTTGAAGTTCTAAAATGCCAGTACTTCTATAATGTTGTTCAAACCGATCACTCATTCATTCATTACCACGACAGACAAGCCGCCAGCGCCGGAGATCTTAAAGACGGACACCAAACCTCCGCGCGGCCTTCCGCCTTCGCCTGAGACCACAGAGGAGTCCTCGCCCGAAGACGCGCCGTCATGGCGCAGATCGGCTTCGTTCCGTAACAGACAGCCAGACTCGCCTAGTAAGTTTTTCATTCATTCATTCATTCACCGACAGACAATGCACAGCCTAAACTTGCACAACACAAGAGTTCCTTTTGTAACGAAGGTGAGCACTAAGGTCGAATTTTTTAAAGTTAAAAAGGGCATGAAATTTGGTATGGAAGTTCGTAATTTTTGCCGTTGGGAATCTCATCGGGCACACGGCTTGTAGGCTATTAAGTCGCGTAGGATGATCAGTTGACTACAGCCAGTTGATTTTGTAACAATCTCACCGTGAAAACTGAGGTGGAGTGCGCTATCATTCCACCTGCCGGTCGATTCTGTAACAATCTCACCGTGATAACTTAGGTGAAGTGAGCTATCAATCCACCTGATGCTAGGGATTGACACTATCGAAAACTCACTTCACCTAAGTTTTCACGGTGACATTGTTACAGAATAGCTCGGCAGTACTGTTAGCATCGGAGGGATGCTAATGGTACCAGCACCCTAATTGTGTAACACACTATCAAACACAATCTGAATCATTTTGAAGGATATTGCTAATCCATTGCTTCATATGTTCGAAAAAATTGTCTGCTCAACAACGTAAATAACGCAATGAATGTTGTTGAACTGTCAAAATGAAAGCCATTCCTACGGATAGTGTGTTGCGCAATTACTCAGCAGGTTGAATAAAACGCCTATTTCTTTGTACTTCACGTAATTATTAGGATCTTTAAATTATTTTAGGTACCTTTTATATTTTTATATCGTGGCATCCGCTTGTCAACTAAACTGACTCCTACGCCTTTTTCTTCCTTCTAAATTTGTGTCATGGCGTTTATGCCATAATTTTATGCCATTATCTGATAATTACTAGAAAAGGTTGCATGCCACAAACTATGCGTGTCATAATCTCTACAGTACCTATAGACACAGTTAGTAGAGTTGCGAGTGAAAGACACCCCTCAGGGTATATTATGTTCTGTGAAAGACACGACGCTCTACAAAGCTGATAGTTTTATGAACCTCAATTTGCCATATTTGCCGGGTACTGTAGTGCTATTTTCTTACTATGTGTTCAACTACTAGGTCGATCGACGATAAACAGTTAATATTTTTTTACCTCAAACAATCGATGGATTTACAATTAAAACTGTGTCCTGCCCCGTCCGTAGTAACTTGTTCAACGTCGAATTAAAACAATCGACATAGATCGACCTCCGTATCTGATGATCGTCGATCTACCAAAAAGTAGTTGCAACTTTAGTATAATCCCTTTGTTTATAAGTGTATTTTTTCTGCAAATGGTGCTGAATACGACAAAGACCACGTGGAGGATACACGAATCACAAATGAAGCTCGTATAGAGATCTATAGGAAGAGATGGTGTTTAAGTGGGTCAGATCGCTAGCGGTTCTTACACTTAGATCTCATATGTACAGATTGTAACGAATATCAGCTACAATCGTTTTAATTCAGTCCGCATTTCGTACATTTTCAGGGGACAACAATAAGGCTGCTAACAACGCAGTCAGTGACAACGACACCATACTGAGGAGGACACACAGCTTTGAAAACGATAAGAGGTACCGATTCGATGCAACGCGTCACACCCTATCTCTTACTTTAATAGTGCACACTGTTTTGCGAAGGCGTTCCGTAAAAAGAATAACTTTAGAGCTCGTCCGGTGAACTATTACTAAACGTATATCTGCCGCCAAGCAGCATAGCCGTGTTCTGTTTGAAGGGTATGGGCGCAAGTACGGTCACATGAGACATTTGAGCTTTGTCTCTACACCGGTACCTGTGGTATTGCAGACGTGCATAGATGGCAGTAACCACTTAATAATATCTGAGGGGAAATTGCCGTATTATTATGAACGTTCGCATTCAGATCTCAGTCTCAATCTGTCTAAAATACAACTAATTTCCTCACATTCAAATCGGGGAATCAGCTTTTAGTTGACCGGCTTATTGGTTATCCGATGATATGAGAAACTGGGATAAATTGCAAAGTATCCTGTTAAACTCACAATTTTTTTTTTGTCTATGATGTTAGACTGTAAAACTGTCACAGCACAAAAGCCACAGCAAACCCTATAATCGATCCTTATCTAAAATAAAGACTGACATACTTATTTATCAAATTAATTATATTTAATAAATTTTTAAAAGAATACTATAATTATATGTAGGATGCCGCACATGGCAGACGGCCAGGTTTTATTTTTATTGAACGTCTACACTAACTCAACTGTTGTGCAATGTTAAAGTATCGCTGTATATACAAAATTAATTGTATGACGTTAAAATTTGGCATGACAACTAAAATATGAATTAAAATATACACATTCTTAGAGAATTGTGAGCCCGGAGTTCTTCGTATTGTATATCTTTGAACGGTTTTGACTAGATGGGCAGTCGACCTGGTGAAGGTCGCGGGGTGCCTTTGGATGCAAGCGGCTCAAAACAGTTCGTTATGGAAATCTTTGAGGGGGGCCTATGTCTAATACTGGACATCTTCTGATGCGATGAAAAGATTTAATAGAATCCTAATTAATTGAAACTTGTCATACATTTATACGATTAATTGCATCGGATTTGTTATTAAATTAAAAGTAAGGATATCAAAACAACTGCAAATCATTCCTCATCTGTTTAGGTACATCTGTTTGCAATGTAGTTTTAAATGTCAGACAAATTAGTATGCACTTTAATTTTTTGTTGCTACACAACATTTTCCTACCAATTATTTTGCTCACAATTCTTTAGAAATGTTAAAAGCTTTTATAAAGTCATGATCAAGGGTTTATGATTAGTGCTGGCATACAAATTGACGTGTTTTGATGTAATGTGATGTTTTGGGCTACTTACTGGTTTTCGACAAAGATTCGTAGTGATGCAACTGGTATAGCCAACAAAAAATGTTGTACGTAATTTTAGTTTGACCGGCTATGGCGATAACGCGAATATTCGTCGAATCTTGATAATTATGGCCCTAGGCTTGAAATGTAGGTTCTATGGGATGGTTATTCTGGCTTTTCGCGGTATGCTGGAACTCTTGAAGTTACATTTTACATTCAATAATTATGCTACATAATGAAGTAACAGCTTGTGTGATGTGCCATCTATGAATGGACGTGTATATATTCAGAACAGTTGTCCAAGGAATTTGGTACCTATATCAAAATGTTTATGCAAAGCTCTCTTTGTTTTGCTAGCACTAACCAAAAATGTAAAGGAATAGATAAAAAAATAACGTTTAACAATGTGCTAACGTATGAGTAACTGCTGAAAACAACATAATATTCATTCTAAATTGAGAACAATCAAATACTATTTTAAGCTTTCTTGTATATTTGAGAATTTACATCAAAAGTGTATGATGAAATGACGAGACTTCGGTTACATATCGCTTATGTGCTATCACAAAATCAATAAACTGCTATTCATAAAGGGGGATACCTACTTGACCATGACACACTGTAACAATACTGTCACAGTAAAATGCTTTAATTTTCCATATCCATAATATCATCCATTATTCATACAGCATGACGTCAATTTCGATGAAAAGTCATTATTGATTAATAATAATTTGTGGTTACGATACTCATTTCTTCGTGTATAAACACGAAAAAATGAGTATCGTAACCACAAATTATTATTATTTTTAAACGTGCTATATCCCAACGTATCGATCAAGGGGCCAAACCAAGATACTATAACTTGAAACTTCACTATACACTTTTGTGACATCATTCACAAAATTCTCCGCCAGTGGCAGTGCCCACTGGCCAGCGAAATCTTCAACTCTCTTTAACATTTAACATCGCATACGCTACGTACATGTCGCATGCTTGTGTGCATTGTAGCTTCTACCAACGGTACCGAGACGTGACCGCACGTATTAAGGCGTCGTCCTGTCCTTCAATACCGCCGTCGCAGCCAGCAGCGGAGAGGAAAAAAACTCAAGAGCACACTAACAATGCGACAGAGAGTACTAACGACGATGTACAAACAAGGTGCTCGTTTAATATAAGCTGGCGATCGCTGCGGTTCGTTTTGAACTATTGATTAGAAATAAAGAAAAATCATTATTTAATTGCCAGAGAAATATGTGCTTAAAAGGCTGATAGCATAGGACTAAAATATAAAAATAATATCGGCCTTTTATTGTCCCACTACAGGACAAAGGAATCTTCTCATACGAAGAAGGCACGACTAATGATCACAATACTTGCTCAATGCGTGTTGGTGATTTCAGATTTATATTAATTATAAGGAAAACATTGTAAAAAAACCTCTTACGATGTTTTCCTTCACCAATGTCAGTGATGTCCAAGATAAACTTAGAAAGTACATGACAATATATGAATTGAAAAAGTCACATTGGTTCTTGCTCGGATTTGAACTCACAACCACGTGCATGGGAGGCGAGGCCTTAACCGCTGAGCCATCACGAGATTTTCACAAAAATTTCCAATCAAAAATAATACTATGTCTTCTTGAACTTAAAATTAATTAAGTTTATATGTCTATCATTTGTACCGGAAAGTTGTTGTGATCCAGTCTGAAGCGTATTGGTGCCGGTATAGTCATCACATGAGTCATTTCAAATGTATCGCAGGGAGGCAACGCATATTTTGTTTTATTGAAGACATGACTAGTGCTTTATGTTACTTAAGAAACATTATTTTTTTAAATTAATTCTTAAACTCCTATGAACGAACCGCAATGATCGTTACCATTTATGAAAACATGAATAATTATTTAATATTCTTCAAAATAACTGTTATTTATGTCTCGCTATGTACGCTTATTACTGTTGTTTTATATGTGTATATGTTTATATGTCGCTACTTATAGTATTTGTATATATTTTATTTTATACACATACATTACACACCCACAACTTTTTTCAGTTGCTATCTGTACAACGGTCAGAACTTGTCCCATTTCTAGATAAATTCACAGTTTTCTTAGGAAAGTAACGACAAGTCGTCACTGCTAGTTATTAGATATTTCTCCGCAATAAATTTCAAAAATGCATGTGAAATTATTTTTTATGAGGAGTACTTAAATACACACAAACAATTATATAGCTATATCATAATCAGTAATTGGATTTCGGCGTGCAATTAACGTGATGAAATAAACCTATTTAATCGGTATTCCAACTTAATATAACCAGTACATGGCAAATTGCCTATTTCCGGGACACCGGGATTATACGGCATATCCTTATTCTGATAACGTCATTAAATCCCAGTAATTGCTCGCCAAAATTCGACCACCGATCATAATATACAGCAGCCAGACAATGTTCTCGATGTCATAGTCAGTGTATTCCTTTACATGCATAGAATAAACCCAACGGAGAGACGGGAGAGGGAGGTGAATACGTGGAGCGGCCCTACAACCATCACGCCAAACGCCAGCCCCACTAACACCACCACTACCACCACAGTCAGAAGGTATGGTAGAGTTGTACACTTGTGTGCTTTGTTTACGTGTGGGAGAAAACTTTTTGTAAGAGAATTCGACTTTATGGTGGGTACACAATACAGATAATTTTGTGAAACGTAACATAAAATGTAACATGCGTTAAAACGAACATTGCATTGGATATATTTGGACCGCACGGTAGACCATTACCACCAACCATAATGGTAGGTACACATATCGTGCCCACCATTATGGTTTGCGCAGACGCAGACAAGCAACGCAGGGCAGAGGATTTTCTGATCGCACTGAATAACAAGCTTTGTTTTTAGTGTCATAAATTCCGAATTTGGTCAAACATAGGCGCCGACAACAAACGCGTGCGCTTGCTCAGGTTATTTCACTCAAATAGTAGGAAGGTTCTTTTGATGCTCTGCGTTTCTGCTAGTCGTTACTGAATCTTACTATCCATCATCTTTACATTTAGTTTCAATCCACACTTAGAATTTTGTTTAATGTGTTTATGTATTTCAAGTAATTATTTCGAAAGTATGTTCATGAATAGATAGTCTGCACTTCTGCGGTGTGTATGTGTTAGGTTATTGGTGTTTGTCCTAGAATCCACTTTAGAAAACCGGTATATAGAACTACTAGATAATATATTAGAGAATGTCTGAAATAAAAGTTTGTAAGTATTCCAATATCGTCTGTCTAACCATGGACGATTGTGTAAAAGGATTTTAAACAGCATTGATGAATGTGAAAATAAGCATCTTTAACTAATTTGACTAAAGACGTTACACCATTTGTGTTACATTTTTCAATACAAAGTAAGGTATTGTATTACTACAGTTCCCCGGAGAGCGTAGAGTCGAACAGTAGCAATTCGACACCCAGCTCTGCCACGCCAACCAAATTGTCGCCCGGGAACATATTCAAGAACTTCTTCAAGTAACCGTGATGTTATCTACAATGCTTGGACACGGGAATTGTGACCTTATTCTGTTTAAGTAACGTTGATTTTTCGTTGAGCAAATGGATGTCTATGCGGAAAGTTATAGTGCCGATAGCAACGTAACTTTATAGGGAGTCAATCCTTTAAATGATAATTTAATTGGTACTCAAGAAGTATTCAATGTCAGCGATGATCTTTTTGAGAAAAACATTTGATCATTGTCAATCCAGTGAAAATTAAGACGTTCTCGTGTTCAAGCAAACTCGGTTTTATTTGTGTGTTAGTTATCATTTGCGCTTCGTCTTTTTTGTGCTCGGACGATTTTATTTGCATTTTATTGATACTATGATTTCTGTAATATCAAGCATGACAAGTTTGATATTTATATTTTAAATGTGTTGCATGTCTAACAGAGTCTTTGTTCAGAGAATTTGCAATAATTCTTGTTTTGCTTTATTTTGTGAAGTCCTATGTGAGGAGCAAAGACTAACACAGTTTATCGAACAGGTCGTTTGTACCCCCGGTTCGGGATGAGGAGAGTGAAACTCAAAGAAAAGCTCACGCGAAGCGCGTGCGCGAGACACGGCGTTCCACCCAGGGCGTGACGTTGGACGAGATCAAGTCGGCAGAACAACTCGTCAAAAAGAAAGCTGGTAATGGGACCACAGAAAGCCCCTCCCCTGGCAGCTTGAAGAAAGATGAACCCGCACCTGCTGCTGCCGTAGCGCCCACGCCAGATAACGGCTCGGTACGTACCCAACACAAAATATTGGATGGCCAATTCCCGTAATAAAAAAACGTTCATAATCGAGTCGCCATCTCAATATGTAAAACTTATAAAAACCTCTGTATTTTTGAGAGATTGAGACAGACTAGATTGCGAACATTTAAAATAAGACTGGAATTGCCCCTCTGAACCAAGAACTAACCCATTAGTTACAGAGTTATACTCGGTAGTAGAGGGCTAAAAGGAAGGATAGAAAAATAATAAAACAATTTTGTTTTCTCAAAAAAAAAATTGCTTACCAAAGTGACTAATCGGTAAAAGGGAAGGCTATTAACCACGGAGCAAATACAAAGAGGAGATGTTGTAATAAGGTTTCTGTATGAAACAACGGGTGACACTTTACGGGGTGAGGGGTGATCAGATCCCGCCCACTTCTTTATTTTACATCTACTGGTCAATAGCAAAACTATTCGCTCGTCCTGTTGATTTTACTTTGTAGTTATGTAACTATCTCACACTAGATGTCACTACATGCAGAATGAAGAACTATTTTAATAAATTACGCATAAAATTACTGACAAATGAAATGTGATGCCATCCATAGCATCAGAACGTCTATCCGAGTAGTTTTTACAAGATAAAACACCACACTTCATTCTTTTTGTCTTCTAGCGCAAATATGCTGTAAAAACGGAACGTTTACAGAGCTGTGCACAGGACGAATGCCAACAATACACTGACTAAGGCCACGCCTACATGATGACGTCAGGACCTAGTTGAGAATCACAGTGCACAGTTGCTTAGGCCGTCTCCTCTTTGTATTTGCTCCGTGCTATTAACTATTGGAAAAAAGTATAACACAAAATTAAATGTTGATTGGACGAAGTTTCATAACAAAACTAAATGTAGACTAGTGTTATTTCAATTGGGTGATTTGAGGATTAGTTAGATTTTTATACAACATGTATTGGCCTTGGGAAGAGTATGTTAATTGAAAAAAAAACTGCATATCTTGCACTTTTACACCTGAGAACACAGCCAAAGTCGAATATTGTTTATTAGAATATGCACATAAAATTACACTGGTCCTGTAATACCTGTACATACGTTGAGTTTGTATTTTTTGAGTTTTCTTTTGTAATTTTACACCACCACACAATGGTAAAATGTTTGCTTTATTTTTATTTTCCTGTCGTCTCGTGTTAATTCGACCACCCGGTACATCATTGTCATGATGTTTATAGATCATCCCATAAACGTAATTGGAAAATAGGAACGATAACAAAAAAATATGCAAATAATGACTTACCGTCTTATTACAAAACACGATCTAACTTTAGTCGAAGCTTAAACCATCAAGCCAGTTTTTGTATTTCGAACTTTAGGCTGACTTTAGTAAAGTTCTTAATACAAAATTGTCAACTTAAGACCGGACTAAGATGTAAGTTTTATAAAAGGAACTGTATTTCGATTTTTGTTAGGTTCTTATTTCAAAAACAGGCTCGATGGTTTAAACCACGGAGCAGAAACAAAGAGGAGGTGTTGCAATCAAAGTAGTCCATCAGCCACCAATGTAGTCGTTACGTCACACGGTAGTTGCACTACTTGCGACCAGGCGGCGCTTTCGTCAGTACAACTGTCGTTGTGAAGCGGATAGGTTGGCATGTATTTGTTTAGTCTTTTATACGATTAAAACGTATTCCCGACCCATACTCATTGCATTAACATGAAATGCTGTGTTTTATCTTGCAGAAGTTATACGGTTATATATCAATCAAATTCAAACGGAATAAAGATATCTTTTCCACTCGTAAGTAAAATTAAAATTAAATTTGTAATTTATTTCTTCTCGAATGTTCGGTAATTGCCGCCCCCTATCGGCAAGTAGCGGAAGTACTGACAAATTGCAGGTCCGGACTCAGACTTTAAAAAAAAATAAAACTATGATTATAAAAACGTTTTCTTTATTTTTCCCTCACACTTGTTAATTTCTGGAAGTTTCGGTTTCGGCCGAATCTGAAACCGCTGCCGAAATTCGGTTTCGGTTTCAGTCAAAAAATGTATTTCGGTCGGACATAATAGAAATAAAACTATATCGGTATATTATAAAACCATTAAACTTGAATCCGGCTCCTTACAATAAAAGTGACACTTAATGAAACATAGCAGAACTCTTACGACAATCTGTCTAATTTGCCTATGAGTTGATTTTGCTACTAGCCACTAGATGGCTTTCTGCTGTTTGGGCTCCCCCCGCACCCCGCGAGGCTGCGACACTACTTTTGTATGGAGAATGACTTTACAACACCTCCTCTTTGTTTCTGCTCCGTGGTTTAAACCATGTCAAAAGAAAAACCTCGTTTTGTAATAAGACCGTTAATGTTAACTTATTTGATTGAGTTGAAAAAGATTATTTCTAAAGTTCTTAAATCTGGTTTCTTACCAAAACAGAAAACCTGGACTCCGTTTCTCTTGAAGATGAGAATCAAGAAATTAAAAAAAAAATCTAATGTCTAAAAGTTCGGGTGTATCTAGTAGTCCTTCCCGAACAGCGCCTCTTACGGGGTCCAATTGGGAATCTAAACCATCTCAACCATCCTCACACAAAAATTTCATCAAAATCGATCCAGCCGTTTAGGAGGAGCTCAGTGGCATATGCATTTACAGAAGAATTATATATATAAAAGATGAAACGAAAAAGTTTGTACAACAATTTTGTCTTTGCGAGATCGTTTAGTGATTTCATGCTAAACCTATCAAGGCTCGACTGTGAAATTAATTCTCTCTTGGGAGTCGGATCTCTAAAGGTGCTCTTTTGAAGACGACTGCAACTGCAAACCGCAGCGGCAACGCCAACCAATCGTAATGAACTAATGACTGATCGCAGCGACACGACTGGTTGCTATGTAACTATGAAAATGCTTCCGAATAGTGCTACAAGGAAATTTCGGCGCCTGAATGATATGACATGACACAAGGGTGTTGCTTTATTTGTGAAATTGTCACAGGAATTGATCCAAAAAGATCCTTGTACCTGTCACCGTTTTCATAGAGCTATATAGAAACCAGTTGTGCCACTGCGATCTGTCATTGTGATTGGGCGGCCTTGCCCTCGGCGTCGCCTTCGGGATAGTACCAGACAGGTAAACTGACTTGTGGGGTGTGTATAGGCGCGTGCGTCAGTTCCGGGCGGTGACGTGGCGGTGTCGCTAGCGCTGGCGTGCGCGTCTGCGACGGCGACGGCTACCATCGCCGCCAACAGCGAGCGCCGCCCTTCATGGCGGCTCAGGCTCGACCCCACTAACAAGGTGGCTATAGCACCGCGACGGCCGAATGAGATTGTCGATAGCAAACAATAGTATCGCCGATTTATTGACGACCGTTTTAGAGTTTATTTACACTTTTAATTTAATTGCTTTATAAAGTGTGTCGTCATTATTAGCGAATTTCTTTCTATAGTTTGGCCTAAATTAAACCGCATTTAAATAAAATACTGTTCCGATAACCATTCGTAATTGATCTCTCTTGAAATCGAAAAGTGCTTGCGCATATTCTTAATTTTATATTGTTGACATTTTTGAACGATTCCTAAAAGATCAAGGTTAAAAGATCAAGGTTAATAGAATATATCAAACTTTAGTTATCCTATTAAATCATCGTATAGCATTTATTATATGTCGACAACCTCGTTCGACTCAGTCGCTGGACGGGACGCGCATGGTGTGAAATAAATTCTTTTTCGCAAATCGGTGTTAAAATTCTGATTTTGGGACTTTAGTCACTATGTGTAGAAATTAAAGACTAATCTGCTGTGTATGGCTTTTTGCGGTAAACTAAAAGTGTTACCGACATGGTAAAGCTTGTAGTTCCGTTTTAAGAGGGTATAAGCCAGATTAATATGCAACAGTATTTCAAAAATATATTTTTTAACCCTCTGACCGCCACGCTCGTACCACAAATTGCCACCTTACACCAATGTAGAAATTCGAAAATGTTAATTTGTTATTTCCCCCAAATTTTGATTACAGTGCCCCATTTACTTTTAGGAACGTATAATAAGAAAAAGAGCAATACTTGATTTGTGATGATTATATTCAATTATTCATTTATTTATACATAATTAAAATTTTCATCTTGTTTTATTTCACGACAGTCTTCGCGCCCAAGCGTCCGTGGCGGTGAAAAGGTTAAATTGGCATAACAAAGTATACGACATCGTTGTCATCATTAGTTCATTCTCTCCCAACATCAGAATTCGCGTATTCTTATCATTTCTATCAGTTGTTCCGTGCACCACATTCTTAGCGTGCCATGTGTGAAACTTCCTGCACAAACTACATCTTACACAGACACTCGACTTACTTCCTGGACATGTAACGTTGCCCGTTGTTTTTGACGTCTTCATCAACGTCTACATCTACTTAATCTACACGAAATTATACGATTAAAAACTCCTCGAAGTTTTTCGCGCCTTCGCGCTTCCTTATTTAGATCTAAACTGATCTCTCAATTTTTGTACAATCATCGGCAAATCAGTGGTTAGGGCTCCGACTTACGAGTTGTACGTCGTCGGTTCGAACTCAGACAGGCGCTTTACTTTGTGTAAATAATTTCATCACCGCTGCTTTCAAAACGGTGAAGGAAAACATCGTGAGGAAACTGCGGTATGTCCTAGTACCAAAAATTCGAAGACATGTTACTTTACCAACCTGCACTGGGCCCGCGTGGTGGATTATAGCCCGCTCCCTTCTGAAAAGAGGAGGCCTGTGTCCCAGCAGTGGGAACATTATAGTGTGATTATGCTACTGTCAAATTCTTAACACTGATGTGCGCTTGACTGTACAAGACCGACAGCGTCAGAGGAATTTAGCCGTTTGGGTGACTGTTTGTGTCACAAAGAAATTATTAATTTAATAGACTCAGATCATTGCGGACAATTAATAACTATTTCAAATATAAACAAAAAAGTTACTAAAAAAGATATCACTGTTAACCCGAAAACGACTTATCGCTTGGATACATTTAAATCTAAACTTTTAAGTAAATTACCATTTTTGGTGACTAATGATGACCCTAGTCAACATTATAATGATTTTTTTAATATGTATTGCACACTATTCAATACCACGTTCATTCCAAAGACGTTCTCGGTTAATAGTAACGCTTCCTTTAGTGACTGGGCCACCATTGGTATACATACAAGTAGAAAACGACTTTATGAATTGTATGATGAACGAACTTGTAAAAACACTGCTGAATTTAATTTATATGTTAAGAATTATTCTAAATTATTTAAAAAAGTTTGTAGTATGGCCAAATCACGTTATTTGAGTTCAAAAATTAAAAATAGTAGTAATGTAATAAAAATGACATGGAGTATCATTAATAGCGAAACGGGAAGGTCATGCAACCGATGTAGTGACTACAGCCTTGCTATTGATGACAATATAATTAAATCTGATTCTCAAGTCGCCGCGGCCTTTGAAAATTTCTTTGCAGAGATTCCCGTATCGACTACTAAATCTCTAAACTCTTCACCCACTGCTGCAGAGTCTTTACTTAAAGAAAACATTCCAGTTTGTGATTCTGAATTTCATTTCGAATATGTCACTTTTAAAGATATAATTAAAACCTTTCACACGTTAAATGTCAAAAAGACTGCAGATTTATGGGGTAATTCTGTGGACGTTGCTAAGTCAATTATAAATATTGTAGCACCTACTTTAGCTGTTATTTTTAATAATTGTATTGACCGTGGTGAGTTTCCTGATCTTATGAAAAACAGTAAAATAATACCGTTGTTTAAATCGGGTAGTACATCAGACCCTACTAATTATAGACCTATTTCAGTGCTACCTACATTTAGTAAAATTTTTGAAAAACTTATTTTAAATCAAATGCAAAGATTTTTTAATGTACATAAATTACTGCATAACAAACAGTTCGGTTTTACAAGGGGTCGTTCAACTACTGATGCCGGAGTTGAACTTCTAGGGCATGTATATAATGCATGGGAGGACAAATGCGATGCGTTGGGCATCTTTTGCGATTTGTCCAAGGCATTCGATTGTGTTCTTCATGCAACATTAATCAGGAAACTGCACCACTACGGAATCCGGAACGCCTCTCTGGATCTTCTTACTTCTTATTTAAGTGATAGGATTCAGAGAGTTGATGTTAACGGGAAAAGATCTCCCGGATCGGTAGTAAGAATGGGGGTCCCTCAAGGCTCAATTCTAGGTCCATTTTTATTTCTTATTTATATAAATGACTTGCCTTACCTCATAAAGGATGAACATGATATAGTGCTGTTTGCAGACGACACTTCACTTTTATTTAAACTCAAACGTCAGCAGCTGGTTACTGACAATGTAAATAGTGCCCTCGCAAAAGTAGTTAACTGGTTTAATGTTAATAACCTTCTTCTTAACGAGAAAAAAACGAAATGTATTAAGTTTACGATACCTCATGTTAGACAAGTAGAAACAAGTATTCTCATAAAGGGTGAAGAGTTGAAACCCGAAAATACCACAGTATTCTTGGGCATAACTTTGGATGCCAAGCTTCAATGGGGCCCCCATATAGATAAATTGTCAAAGAAGCTTAGCTCTGCAGCATACGCCGTTAGGAAAATTCGTGGTTTAACTGATTTAGAGACAGCCCGTTTAGTATACTTTAGTTATTTTCATAGTGTAATGTCGTACGGTATTCTGTTGTGGGGAAATGCCGCCGATATTCAGACGATTTTTGTTTTACAAAAAAGGGCAATTCGTTCAATTTATAAATTAAGTCCCAGACACTCCCTCAGAGACAAATTTAAAGGGATTAATATAATGACTGTGCCTTCTCAGTATATTTATGAAAATCTTTTGTATGCACATAAAAATATTAATCTGTTTAAAAAGTACAGTGATATCCATAATTTAAATACTAGGAACAAGCACAAATTTGTTGTTCCTACTACCAGGCTCAAGAAAATAGGTGGCTCGTTTAGATGCCAATGTATACGTTTTTATAATAAACTTCCTAGCCACATTCAAGCACTAAGCCTTAATAAATTCAAATCGTTTATAAAAAGGAAATTATGCCAGAATGCCTATTATACTGTCAAAGACTATATTGAGGACAAAAAGGCTTGGGATTGAGTTGCTCCAATAAAGCACAGGCAATGTTAATTTATTTTATTTCGCTAACTATTTTTACTTATAATCTTTGCTATAAGTATCTATACTTATTTACATATACAATGACACTAATATTTACTATTTAAAGTATTATATTATTTTAAATTATTGTGAATGTGAGGACTATGTGTGTTTTTGTTGCAGTTTTAATCATGTTCTGGCAGTTTGAGTACCTGATGCGGCCTACCCAAATGTCCTTTCTTTGGTATTGTTCGTCGAATCGTTGAGCTCCTTAAGTTCTGAGTTGAGCTGCACGGTTACTGACAAATGCGTGCACTGACTGGACAGGTCCACTCAATCTGTGTGGTTCTTTCCTCAAAAGACCACTTCAGACACAAATCTACATGGTCCTCAAAGATTATTATAATATTTTTCTAATTATTGTGAATGTGAGAACTATGTCGGTCATTGATTTATTTATATTTATTTTGTATTTTTCTCAACGTAATCATGATCTGGCAGTTTGAGTAATTTATGCGGCCTACTCAAATGTCCTTTCTTTGGTATTGTTCGTCGAATCGTTGAGCTCCTTGAGTCTAAGTTGAGCTGCACGATTACTGACAATTGCGTGCACTGACTGGACAGGTCCACTCAATCTGTGTGGTTCTTTCCTCAAAAGACCATTGCAGACACCGATCTACATAGCTTTCACATGACCTGACCAAGATTTTGTCTGGACTTTAAAAGAGACTGTGACCTCTGAGTTTGTTTCGGCCTTTCTTCTCAGAGTAGTCAGATAGGAAACGCCGACCCCATCTAGTTTAAAAAAAATATGATTGACGTGTAAAAGTGTTTGTTCAAACCTACTTACAGAAATAAAATCATTTATCATTTATCATTATCATTTGTGACGGACATAGTAGGTCGAGTATCTGTTTGCACATCTTTTGATCTTGTCTTTTGCTACGTGATGTCTCCTCGCTCTTTTTTGTCTGTTTGCATGTATGTTCCACTGCACCGGTATGAAAATATTATTAGAACCCTTACTGCTTTAACTTGAAAGTAAGATACCATACAACTTTTTATTTGTAGGTCGATAAATGAAACTATTTTATGTATTCAAAATAATTTGGATAATTCAGATCAATATGTTTCATTTATATCCTTAGTTTCGTTGTGACTAAGTTTAGATTTTCAATTGAAGATATATATGTATTTGCGTTTTTTTATAAATGAAAAACTTGTCATCTAGTTATATCAGAGATCGGATATTCGGATGCATATGTACCTAAAGTTAACTTTTAGCTATGCGAGTATGGAAACAGCTCATAATATTTTCTTTGTAAAAACTATCCCGGGATGCCAGGGACACCTAGAATGCATAACTAGTCGGGTGTATAGTATGGAAGCGACGTCAATAAAAAAAATAAATAAATAGCAAAGCCCGCGATTCTTGGATTGCATAACTATTCAGATGCATTATTTATTAAAAAAAATACTAAGCACAATCATTTTTTAACAATTTGTCTACATGAATATTAATTATTCTAAATATATGTTGTCCGTTATCTTATCTTTACGTAGGTAGATATGCATTCGATTCGATAGTAAACACTTAATTTGTCAATTCCTTAATCGCGGGATTTCTACGATCGATAAAGTGCATTCCATATAAGCCAACATTTGAAAGTAAGTAAATATACGTCCGATTCTATAATCAGAAACCTAAATTTGTCGATCCCGGATCATATTAACTAACATCTCAACTTTAGGTGAATATGCATCCGAATATCCGATCTCTATTATAATTCACGTAAGCTTATTTATTTTGCATGCTTTATTAATATCACTAAATAAATGCAATTTGTTTGTAGAAATACAAATTAGCGGATCTACTAACAAGATATAGAGTATTTTTGTGTTAGATAGATAACTATGCACTTTAATGAGAATAACGATAATAGTTGCACACACGCAGGATTAGTACATTAAAATAAACCAGTTGTTGAAGTTGGCATTATAATTTTTAAATGCCACAAAAGTATACTAAAAGACTAGGTATATTTTTTTCTTCAATGGCGCAGTTTACCATTTTGGGGGTGTACTCCAATTCAAAAACTGTCTCTATATTTGCTTTTCGCACGTTGTTCTTATGCTGGATACATATTGGTGAAATGTAACACAAGTGCAAGTGAGCCATTCAAATGCAACAATGGCTTACGCAATGCAACATGCAATGTAACCCAACAACTACGCGAGTTTGTTTTAACGTATGTAACGTTTCACCAATCTGTACCCGGCTTTATATGATGAGATGCTTTATGGGATGAGATGCATGAATATGTGGAAGCTCCATAAGGTGCAATTTTGAAAAATAATTGATTTTACAATGGTTTGTACACCTTAGTATTCTTGCTCGGTTGACTCTATACTGATTCGCAGCCAATAATAAAACGAAGAGTTTACATTACAATCAACATAAGCGGAATTTAATGTGTCATAAGTGGAACCTTCCTATAAAACATATAAAAAGGATAGGTTCCTGAGAGATTTTTGTTGAAAATACGATTATAACTTCTACGTTTCGATACTTGCACAGCTCCCATTGTGCACAACAAACTCCCAAACAAACATCCACTTCGTAAACTAATAAGTGGTAATGTTGTAACAGTTTGAGCTAGAGGACGCTGGGCGAGCATCGCCGCGGCCGGTCACTACGGCAGCCGAGGCGACCGTGACGCTGCCGTTCCGCCGCCCTCCCACCGGATCCAACGCCAATACCACCTCCACATCAGCGAAAGACGACAATCGGACAGGTAATAATTATCACCTTACGAAAAAGCTTATCACTTTTGGACGTTGTCACTCTAAACTCGTTACGTCACATTGATGTAAGTAATACGTCACATTTTTGACGTCCCCATTTGCATGGGGTATAATATGACATAATTATGTTTAAGTGTGGTGAAGGGTTTACAAGTCAGCCATACATACAAACCATGTATTTAAAGGTTGAATATACGGTTGACGTCGACCAGTCGATTTTGATCGTCTCAAAACATAATCGATCGTCTGTATCAGGCGAACTGACCGATTGCTGTATGACCGACCGATATCGGTATACATTTTGAAACAAACTGCTTGGTTTGATCAATTCTACTGTATCGACGGGCATCAAAGTTTATCTTCCGCTCGCTGCTCGATCGATTACAATCTAGCTGCAACCTCATTGTAAAAATTTACAAGCATGGCTCAAAATAAAGACGATTTTATATATCTACCGCAGAACCCGCTGCCGAGGAAGAGAAAGAGCGCGAGAGCAGTACAGAAAGCAAATCTTCAAGCAACGCGTCCCCGGCCAGTACGCAGGCCGCGCTCAACGTCATTCAGCGCCGGCGCAGGCCCAAGCGACGCTCCACCGGCGTTGGACACGTCGATATGGACGTAGGAGACTTTTACTATTATACTGTATTTCATAATGCCCCTTTTCACTAACATTGTACGACACTAAATCTAATGCGTTAACTTTAAACAGTTACGTTGCGCAAAAAACATAATTCAAAGGCGGTGATTCAACTTATACGTATATAACTTATACTAGGTCCTAGTTCTCCGATGAACGACCCAAAAAATTGTCCGCTGCATGGAAGTGGGGGAATATAATATTATATCGGTTGTGTAAATGAACATGATTTTTCGATCAGGGTTAAATTCGAAACTATGGGTAGTGGGGCAATGTGGTCAAGGGAAAGACTGAAGACGGTGGAAGGACGTCCACGTCCATATCGTCACGTTAGAAATTATAGAATGTTATATACACAATGACGTGAATTTGAATATTTAAAATGCTCTAATATTACGGACGTATTCAGCGGTAAATTGGTCATGGGCAGTTCCGGCTACCCAGTCATGCCAGAGGCAGGGGCCAGACACGAGGAGGAGCACTCGGCAAGCCGCTCGTGAAGTGTGTGAAAGCTACTTCTTTCAATGGACATGCATCCATACCTTTCGACCGACTCGACTCCCGCATTCGAACCCCGCATGGAGTTTGGTCTCTGGCTGCAGAACCATGCGGAAGCTTACATCTTGCGGAGCGACGAATTCAGTGATAAGTGGATAGGTCGCGGTGGTCTGCGAACTGGCCGCCGAGATCACCAGACCTAACAAAGCAAGGCCTTGACTTTTATTTGTGGGCTGAACTAAAACGTTTCGTGTATACAGAAGAAGGTTAAAGTATTAGTGATTTAAAACAGCGAAAAGGTAACAGACGCTTTTAATGTTTTAAAAAGTGCCAGCGACACGCTTCTAAGTAAATCAAACAATTTGCAAAAACGTGCTAATTTTTGTTAAGAAAGAAACGGTGGACTTTTTGAACAATTACTGCGTTACTGCTAAAAAGGTACCTACATTTTTTGTTAATAATAATAATGTTGAGTCATTTTGTAATCAATCAGTGTAATTTGCAAATACATAAGATGATTTCGATCTTTTAAATACGCCTACAATGTTGTAGTACCTATACGATCCTAATCCTAAGCCCGCAAAAGTACGAATATGAAGGAATGATTGAAATCACAAAATAATAATGTAAACAAACGGACACCTCGACCTTGTATGGTTGAGTTAGTGATGGGAAGTTGCATTGCTATTTTTAAATCTATCAATGAATTGAATGATTTGATTTGATTACTTGCATAAAAAACACCAATTAAGTACTTAATAATTATAAAATCTCTCTACGTCATATTTCAGAATTAAATTATAATGGAATAATGTTAACCTTTTCACCGCCACGGACTTCAATAGAAGTTCCAGATTTCTGTGCCACCAGCGCCACGACTTCATTTTATGTATCTTATAAAACTAAATTGACTGTACTTAAAAGCTTGATTTCATTTTATTATTTGATATAGCACTGTCTAATACCCTGTTTATATTTTTTCCAATCAAAAGAAGCCCTTATTTGTCTTAAAATCGACAAAAACTCCGAACACTTTTAAGGTCCCCAGAACGCCAAGGACTTTATATTATATAGTCAGCCAGTGATGTGACGCGAAAGTTATCACTGTTTAATTTCACCCGTTTGAATGAATTTGAACTTAGTTAACGGCTTTATAACAAAGGGAAAATAGACAGAAATAGTTTCTCTGTACGTGTGTATACGCAGAACGTCGTTGCTTAGCAACGTGGCGACCGAGCCAACTTCTGTCGAGGTTCTCGCTCTCGCATGTCATGACGTCCTTTTCATTTTGCTTGAAGTCCAGTCGAGTAATTCTTGCTTATTAAAGTATATATTGTTTCGATTATTTAAAAAAAGATTAGTTTAGTGTTTAAACAAGTTCGTTCGTGTCTTTTTCACTGTTTTCGTTTTATTTGTAAGATTTGGTTTTTTTATTGTGTTACCATAATAGTAGATAAATTGTTGTTTTTTATTTGTAGGTGTTTGTTGTGTTTTATTATTTGTAGGCTACGTTTTCTTATTATTGTGTTAGGTAATTACTATTACTTTATGCTTTAGGTCCGAGGCTTATTTAGTCAATTGGGTGGGTGTGTATGAGTGTTATGAACTTATGATTTTGTCGATGTTTGGGTATTGTGTTAATTTTATTTGTAGATCAGGTTTGTTATGTCTTTGTTTATTAGTAAGTGGGATATTAAATGGAATGTTACCATGGTGATTTTGAATTTGATATTGTAAACGTTTTAAACGTGACTGTTCCATGCGCGCAGCCGCATAAAATAAATGTGCGTACGTCTCGCTCGCACGTACAACTTTCATTCATGCGCAATCGCAGCCTACGTAGTTGACTAAAATCTCCAATTTTGGCTATTATTAGTTTTACACACGTATCAACTGTCCCATACAAAACATCAATACCTACATTCATGTCTCATAGTGCAGACCATCAAACTCACCAACTCACTCCGAGTTGGTGAGTTTGATGGGCTGCACTACACCCTTAAATGTAACGCGTAAGCGTAACCACACCTTTCTTAAGCATGCTGTATAATGTGAAAAATCATAGAAAACGTAAATTTTAAAAATAATACTTTAAAATTTAATAATTCGAATTGCAAAAAATTGCACTTCCTTTGATTTTACACATAGTAATCTTTGCAGTATTTGATCCGTATGAGCAACAATCACTCGTTATAAAAATACAGGCACTCGTTATAAAAATCCTGTATTTTTATAACGAGTGCTTTTTTTACAAAAGGCATCGTGATCAATTCCTAGCTCAGGCCGAAGCATTTTCTATAAATATAATTATGCAGTTTTATTTTCCTGCAAAACAGCGGTCATCTTTCTTTTGACCACGTTCATAGTTCGAATTTAGCCCCTCTGTGCCATCGAAAAAGCAGGTTCATTTACGCAACTGACTTTATATTCCCCTCACTTCCATGCAGCTGACGTATTTTTTTTTGGTTTTAGATGGTCCCAAAAATCGTCCAATAGGGTTTTGGAGTGGTATGAAATTACTTTTTTATAACAACTCGTAACTACTGTAGGTACCTTTAGATTCCTCGTTGGGGACTCTCATTCTGATAGTTATTGAATATTATGTAACTCCTAGCAATAAAGTTTATTTAATATATTATTTACCGCATAAATCGAGCAGTACCTCCCTACTGGAAGTCAGGCAATAATATTAACGTAAAATATCTGTTATGAAATTGATGACAACGACTGTAGTTCGTATTTACGATCCATGGCTTTGTAAAATGTCACGCGCATACTGTGGCCTAGTTGCTGGATGACTCACAGGACAAACTGTTATTGTACGAGTTTATTGATCGTTTATGTTCACGACCACCTAATACTTAGTTTTACTACATTGACACAACTTTCCATCTTCTTCTTCAAGCACAAAACTGTTCCGTGTTCGACAGCACGTACTATCGAGGAAGTTCATATCTAAGCAGTTTTAGAACAAAATCCCGTGAACACGATGACCGCATCTGTTTTACGTTAGTTACTGTTAGCGCCCGAGCGCTACAGGGAAAAATAGTCCTAAAGGTGCATAGATATGAACTTCCTCGATAGTACCATCGACCAGTGTCACGGCATGTCGACAGTTGTCAGTGTCTACTTTACGTGTTACAAAAGATCGCACCGTTTGTTGTTAAGTGCTGTTTCGTCCATCTAGTTAATTAGCCGAATAACAATATAAAACTCTTCATTCAGATGCAGATTTAGGTAACAGTTTTATTTTTTCGAAGTATAACATCACCTCGCCTTGTTTCCCAGGAGGGTTGGGTAGAGGTGTACCTATAGTACCCCCACAAAGGAATGGGTTTAAAGGATATTTCATATTGATACGTGTGTACGAAAAGTGTAATCAATATTTTTATGCTCACGTTTGCCGCCGTCGTCGGCACATTCGAATGGTAACCAGACTGCGTTAATCGCAGGTTTTCCCAAAGAAATGAAGGGCCTAGAAATTAAAACAATTGGTGTTCTACCTCTAAAAATCGGTACTCCCTTTCTTCTAAAATCGTTTGTCCGAAAATCATTTTCCATAACACGTCTATAAAATTCAATAATGTTCAAAAATTCGTTTTTTTTTACATAATTATCTTTACTTCTAAAACTATTCTGTCATCATAATATCGAGTACTATAATAATTGAATCTCCTAATTTTGCATGAAATAAAGTCATATGTATGTCCTAAGTATTGTATTATATAATGTGTTTCCGATTGTTCATTTATAATATTTAATTGTTGTCCTAAAACATTTGCTAAAAAAAAGGTTTTAAACGAATCGCTGTAAATCCGACTCCATGCAGTCTCTTCTGTACCCCTAGGGTGTAATTTAGAAACGCGTAGGCGCGAAGGGGCGAGGCGGCTCGCGAGTTGAGGAGCAGGCGGTGAGCGTTAAACCATCTGCGACAATAAGCTCGCGTGGGACCGCCGGGGAGCCCTGCAGCGCCGGAGACTTGACATAAACCATGCCACCTGCATGTTGCATGCTCGCTTGCATGCGGCATGCTTGCTTGCATGCTCGCTTGCATGCTGCATGCTTGCTTGCATGCGTGGTGTATGCTTGTTTGCATGCTTACAGGGAAATAAAAACCACATGTTCACAATCAACTGTTTTATTGAGTGATAATACATGCAGCGCCGGAACCGCGTCAAAAGTCATAATGGCTTTTGCATCTTTACTATTTATGTATTGTATCAGTTGGATTTGGTAAAAAAATAAACAATTGTAATACAAAATCAGATAATATTTAATTATAAAAAATGTTACTTAAACGTAGATACATTAATAATTGTAATACAAATTCGCTTTAACAATATTCGGATAAATAAACATGACATAATTTGAATTTAGGACTTATAACTTTTATTGAAAGCGGTATTAAGTTTTTTGTATATTATTAATTGTAATATTTATGACAAACAAACTTAGGGCATATTGTATTTAGGGATTAAAATTTTATGGCATGTGATATTATGTGACATTAAGTTCGGGCAAGTTATAATTCGGACAAATGATGATTAGGACAAAAAATGGCACTTTAGATTATGGATAAAAAGTGAGGGAACACAATAGAGAACCCTAAAAATCGAACAAGCGAGTAGTTTACATCACGAGTTCGGTCTAATCTCGCTACCAAAACTGTCGCATCTCATTATGATTAACACTCCTTAATCTGTTCTCAGGATATCGTCAATGACCGCGGCGGAGGCGGTGAAGGCTGCGATGCGGATAACGAGGCACTGACGGTAAGTTACATTGAATACAACCTTTTGCCCGGAGGCTACTCTGATCCTAGCGGAACTACTCATGTACCTGGATAAAAAGTATTATATGGCCCCTTGCACACGGCAACGATCTGTACGCCATTTTACTTTTAATTTGGGATCACGTGGCATTTTCATACTGCATTTGTTTTAACCGTATAAACAACGGGATGTTAACGTTTGATACCATCTTTTTATGGCCGCTATTTGTGTGAATGCTTATGTGTTTATCCAAGAGATGGTCTATTTATGTACCGAGTACCACTCAAAACAGAATGACAGTTTATGCGTTATAGAATACCAAACATACAAACAAATTAACTTGCTGTAAAATAATTTTATAATATTAAATACTACTGTATGAGTTTCTAAGATTTGGTGGAAAGTTAACTTTTTGATGATTTCATCAAACGATTATTTACTGAGTAGGTATGTAGTTTGTTAGCTACATATGTTTGACTCGTGTGGGAGGGGATCGCTCGAAATCTTATGTTATTTATAGTGAAGTGACGATAGCGCCATAGTAGGTGGATATTGATGGGTTTGCTGAACTAAGACTATGTTTCGAAATTTTGTTGACAGAAGGCAAATAAAATAATTCGTACTTTTCGTCTTCGGCTACCACGCGTACCGCTCAACCCACGACTACTGTATCACTGGCCTGTGCCCCGATACCATTGAGATAATTATTAATATAGGAATTTTAATCAAAGCTAAGGCATGTAATCTCAAATCAAAACAGATAGATACTCGCCATACATTAAACCCACACGAAAAACTAAAATAGTCATATAAATATGAACACGCGCATCATACATAATGCGTCATGAGAAACTTCAAAATAGCTTCCTTTGGACACGTACGGCAATTTAATTTAATGAATCCTGTTAGTCACCACACCAGTTATTAATTTTATTTCATATCCTTGGACTAATCTCGTCTTGTTTTGAAACGAAATGTTTAGTGTGTGTTGTTAAGGTGCAGTTACATGTAGATTATGGAGCACATTACAAACGGTTACGCTGCACAAGGCAAGTCTTTTTAGTGGATGGCGAAAGGGTTATGACAACATCTGGTTCACCTTTTGTTCCCTACTGACAAATGCAATAGGCCCTAGAGAAGCCCTGACTGTGTCGCCTTGTGTTTTATGAAAAAGAAATGTGGCCAAATCATGAATGAGTTTAAACTGGCTAATGACTGTTCCAAAAGTTCTTTAAAATGGTCTATTTACTGAATAGTATTCAGTAAATATCTATAACAAAAACATTCACGTTTTGTTCGTCGGTCAATGACTGATGACAACCTGTCAACGTGGAAAACGTACTACACATATAACTTTTAGCACTTTCCCACTTCCGAACAATGTTTGTATTATTCATGTCGGCTATTTATCCATCAGTCTTGATGCTGCATACATCCGAACCCTCTTTACACTCGTTGGCAGACCAAGGACAACGAATTATATCCACTGGCGTATTTACTCATTACTTTAATCAAGTAAGTATGTGAGACGAGCAGTGAATGTGTCTTTATTCAATGGCCGGAGTTCGCTGCCAACGCCTGAAGGGGGCGTATGAAATTATGACTTTGTTGTTTGCAATATGTCATACAGTCACACTGCCCTAAGCTTGTTTTTATCTTATTGATATAGGAATGTTGATAATATTGTATTTCCGATGTTTTGGAGAGATTTATAATTTAAGTGTGAAATTGATAAATTGGGCAGTTTGGAAAAACAGAAAAGAAATACATAGTAAATCTTGAAGACCGCAGCGAAGACATGAGGCGCCAAGGTCTAATTGCATTTAGATTCGTTGTAGTTTATCTACACAATCAATCTAATATCAAAATGTCACAACAGTTTTCAGTTAACACGGACCTTGGCGCCCAAAGACTTGTTTCATAATCTCCTAATCCTTATTAATTACGTAGTACACGATTATCGTGTATTATTGTTTATTGGGTTGTTTGACCGCGTGACTGTTCAAACACCTGTTGATGATGGATTTAGGATAGGAGGGCTAAAATGACGCTATAAATCTGTCTGTGAAACGTAACAATAAAAAGACGAAAGAGTTACTTTTAAGACCACATTTAACTAGGCTTTTTTTTTGGGTTTTTGAATGGTTATGGCGCTTGTTCACAAAATCACAACCACAAAATCGCCTAAAACGATTATGATTTAGAATATGCTTCTGTTAGCTACAGTGCAAATCCTTCAGTAACTAGAAAAGTGAAACAAATAAGAAAGGGCGCAATTTATATTGAATTGAAGGCAGTGACCTATTGCATGTCGAATAGCAAATAGTATCGGGCTAAAATACTATTGTTATTATATCACCATCATTCTCCAGTCCTTATCCCAATTTACTTGTGGTCGGCGCAACGTGTCTTTGTCTTCCATACTTCTCAGTTAGTCGTCATCTCGGTAGTCACCACCTTTCTAATTATATCATCATTCACACAGTTCATCCATCGACTCTTTGGTCTTCTCTTACTCTTATAGCCATCGACATTCCTACTTAAAACTTTCCTCACATTTTCCTCATTCCGTCGTATCACCACTCGTACCATGGTGGCAGTACCATGACAACCGATAATAAATAAAATACTATTGCTATATTATAGCAATAGTATTTTATTTATTTTCGGTTATACTTACTTACTTTACTTCGGTATAATTACTGTCATGTTTTAATAGTTCAATACCGTAAACCGGGGCTACTTTGATCAATATTGAACTTTGAAAGTCCATATCTTTTAAATTAGTGGGTATAAAAAAATACGAAAAATGTCTAATAATCGGTTTTTTTATCACTCTCGATTCCTGTAATGATAAGTGAAAAAATATGGCTTGAAATTGAGAAAAAAAATAAAAATTGGCTGATCAAAGTTAAACGTAGGATGGGGTTACTTTGATACCCCCGATTTTATTGCGTGATTAATGATGATGATGATGATGATTAAAAAGTAACTCCAATAACAATGCCAATTCAATTTAAAAAACCAAAATCTGCCAACGGGAATAATAAATATTGACGTTTTTGTCGTATGGGGTAACTTTGATCTAGTAAAGCTATTAATAGAGATATATTTACCTTTTTGAATTAAAATCTTTGACGAAGTCTCCGCGTGTCCTCAGAAAAGGATATGACAGTTCTTCAGTGTTGGTAACATCGAAAAAAAAAATAACCAAATTGCGTTTCGTTTAACGCAATTCGCGATTTTATACGAAATGGAAGTTTTGATCAAAGTCATCCCGCAATTCAAAGTAACCCCGGTTAATGGTATATTATATTGAACTATTAAAACATGACAGTAATTATGGTCATAGCCTCAAGTATTAGTTAGGTATTATGGTCGTGATTAAAATGAAAACTACAAATGATTTGCCATTTAATGTATTTCATTATTTGGTTACGCTTCTTTTGAAGTTCATGAGTATTTAAATAATTCTTATTTCTTCTACTTGAGTCGGGGCTGAATGCTTTCGCGCACAACATTTTTGAATCTTGAAAACAGAAGTCTAGGTAACAATTGGAAAGCCATGAAAGTAATTAGATGCACTAAATATTTTCATGCTTGCAATTATCACATCGTTGTGTCATTAGGCCGCGAGACTCCCCGTGACACTCATTATAGTATACTGACACCTGTTACTTTTGTATTTAGCTGAAAGAGCCTTAAAATGCTGCGTTGAGTGAGTTGTTGAGAACGTTATACATAGAACAGTCGATCTCTCAATGGGACGTACAATTTTAGCCGTCGTTCTGTTCTTTGCGTGCGACGGAAGCTTTTGAAATAAATCATGAGTCAATTGTAAGCTTCTGACTAATAGATTCACTCGGGAACTGTTAGCTGCATGTAGCACAACATTTGTAACTACGTAACATAGTAAGCTTTATTAATTTGCGCTGCATAATGCGGTATCAAGAATTAGCTCACGGCTTTATATAAAAATTCAAGAAAATTATTAGCAGTGTAATTTAAATAATTGACAGGAAACATACCAGTCATTTTCTAAATAAATTGCTTTTGAAATTCAAAAAAATAATGTACAAGATACGCGACCCACGTGTATATTCGAATACTCTTTGGGATATGCTGCTACAGCGTCATTTTAGCGGCGTTCAACTCGCTGGCTGACGTCATCGAACAATAGGTGCGGGGTATTTCTGGATGTTATATCGTAACTCGTATTCGTCAAATGCTATGAACTCAGCTGGTTCATATGATTTATATCGATCGTTTAAATTCGAGTGAAACTATTTTTAGGGACTTTTATTTCTTGCGAGCTATTCGATATCTTGTACACACGGCTACACATCAAGCTATACATTTCCAGTATAAGCTGATCTCACATTGTATAGGATTTCCGTACGATGCGAGACCAGCGTAAACTGGTATTGTATAGCTTGATGTGTAGCCGTGTGTACAAGTATTTCCATTGCTATGTGCAGCTTAACATATCTGATCATAGCAGGTGTTCATTTCGGTAATTTCGTTTGATCCATAGCAGATAGACCGCGTGAGAAACAAAAATAAATACAACTTTTTCAAGAAGCACGAACTTCTCAAGTATAAAAGCTTTTCTCTAAACCAGTTCTTTGATCTGGGAAGTGTTTTTAATAGAGTGGTACGTAAATTATCACTGATGTTTTACACAGAATACAAAAGTAATGTTCTGAAAGTGTTCTTATTAAAATACATTAGGTAGGTAGGTATTCCAGCCTATACATAAATAATGACATGGGGCATCACTTTCGGTCTTCCTTGGTACAGTTTTAGTGACAATTGCGAACATTTACGTATTCAATGATCTCAAACACAAATAAAAGATGGTTTTAGTTCCAATTCTCTGGTTTCCGATCATCAATCGTCTGGTTATGTGACAATGATGCTAATAAATTACATCGCCCGTCTCCTGATTTCCGTGTTTTGACATTACGACAAAATAATTAACAACGTAATTTCACTTTTGACACGTCGATGTCGTTCGTAGAATTTTTCGAGAAAATATTTCATGTAAAAATGACTGCAAATGCTCCGTAGTTTATTTATATTTCTCTGATATTATTTTAATTCGGTAATGTGGACGTAATTGCAACTTGCTTGACTGATTTAAAAATTTTCGATAGTCTCGTAGGCTACATGTGGATAAATGAAACGGGTGTTCACATCGAATCGGAAGAATGTTCATTCTTCATTCATAAAATATTTAAGAAATTATACAATCTGTAAAGTTAAGACAAAGTGCGATCACGTACAATTTAATTAATTGATAACCCTGTTTCAAAAACGTAATTGCCACGAAGTTTTCGTAGAAATTGTTCTACCAGAGACGCGTCGCGCGTATCTACGGACTTAATGGTATTCCAGTATGTTTTGGCACGATAGTTAGAATTCCATTTGTATAGACTGAGTACCTCTCAGTTTTGATATGCTTGTCAAACGAGAAGTATTTGATAACTCTATCGTGATATTCCATTATGCAATAAGTAAGAACGTGGGTGGCGCAGAAATTTAATATGCACTGCAAGTGCAGATACAATTTAATTTACATATAGGTAATTATTTAGTTGTTGTGTAGGCATGGCTCTCAATTTACGTGACTGTCAGTACGACGCAGTCGAGTTATCTGAAAACATATTAGGCTTAGGTACTATCGAGGAAGTTCATATCTAAGCAGTTTTAGAACAAAATCCCGTGAACAGGATGACCGCATCTGTTTTACGTTAGTTACTGTTAGCGCCCGAGCGCTACAGGGAAAAATAGTCCTAACGGTGCATAGATATGAACTTCCTCGATAGTACACACGGCTACACATCAAGCTATACAAAACCAGTTTACGCTGGTCTCGCATCGTACGGAAATCCTATACAATGTGAGATCAGCTTATACTGGAAATGTATAGCTTGATGTGTAGCCGTGTGTACGTCATGAGAAGCTTTTGTTACCTATGCTATAACTGTAGTTCGACGTAAACCATGTTAAACGTTTAGCCAAGATGTAAAACATTTCAACGCCTAGTTACTGGAAAGTTGCGGTGATTTATTGCTGAAAATACATAACTTTGATATGCGATTCCAAGATATTTTTACGGGAATGAAGGCGTTGGCAGTATATAAATACACAAATTGAACGCAGACCCAAATATTCAGTTGTAAACAAAGTTCTCCACGCTGATCTCAATTCTCATTTCAACGTTCTTAATACCCAGTTTTTCACTTTTATTTGAACTTAAATTCACACAAAAACTTCTACATTTCGATCAACATAAGATATAGTGTTGCTTTCACAGTCAGATAAAACATTTTTGAGTCAAGTTTTGGCACTTTTCCGACCCAATTTAATTGAGTAGAAAGCTCTCTACATTGCAGAATATGGTATAGTATTAATTTTTGTATCTGTGGTTAAAATGTGGTCTGTGGACAACTATTTGGCAAAGTATAATACTTTTAATTTATTTATTAGGATAGAAGCAGCTCGCTATCAACGAGCCATATTTGGTAGGGCTTAGGAGGAGCATCGTACAGTGAAACAACAAAACTCTGAAAATACATCTTTTCATTTTTACTAATAATAAATCTGAAGAGTTTGTTGGTTTTTTATTTGTTTGTTTGAACCGCTAATCTCTGGAACCAGAAGTCCGATTTGAACACACACGTTCTTTTTGCATTTGATAGCCCAATACTTGAAGAAGGTTATAGGCTATTTAATATCACGGCACGGCCCTTAGGAGTCGAGCAAAAAGAAAAAAAAAAGGCAGAAAGAACGCTAAGCGAAAACGAAGTAATACAGCGGGCGGGCGATGCGATGCGACGTGTTGGGTCGTAGGATATAAAATATATCATGTTAAAACCAGGATTTTCACGCGCACGATGTCGCAGGTAGTAGCTTGTCAAATAATAAAGAGTAACCTCGACTTGTAATCAAACTTTTACTGCGTGATCGTAGTCAGTTTTCTTATGACGAAAGTGAAATCATGTCAATGTTATGTGTGAATGTCATATTTATATTTCCTGCAGTTTTTCATTTCTGTTCTTGAAAAAGTTAGTTGCTTATTAACATGCACAGAACGTGTGGTAAGGTCTGCGGTTTTAAACAGCTCTATAGAATTTAGACGCCCATTTTTTCTCAACCTGTACAAAAGTTCGGAGTGAAATCTGACATTGTCGATGTTTTGTGAGAGATTTTGTCACAGTTAAGGTTAACATTGAAATGTTAAATGGATCTGTTGAATGGATCGCCAGCTTTGAATGCAGGGGCTGCTACGATGATGAACTTAATGGAATTGCCAGTTCTCGGCCTCAGTGCGCTTCCTCGCAATGATTCACACGCTAATGTTAATAGTGACACCGAGTTATTTACGAGCTCATGTGCAAGCAAGGTCGGTGAAATACGACCATTTTAAAAGGGACTCGTTTTTGGCAACTCATGTCTCAACGTCACCGACTCTAAACATGTGTTTTCTGCGAAATGAACTTCCGGTGAAAGGCTCGTGCGTCAAGGGATGCTAATGGTTTGTTTCTCCTTGGGAAATTTATGGCTGGGGGATTTTGCATGTCCGTACTAAGTAGTTTCACAGTGTATTAGCTGTCATTTGGCCAATTTCCTGATAGTAAATTTTATGTTCGTCTTCGAATGTAACACGCACGAGTGGCTAATATTCCTTTCGACTACTCTTTTGATTTAACTATTTGAGCATGAGTGGGTTTCGCCCCAAGAGTTGAACGAGACATCACATGTATTTCTTTGTAATTTGTTTTTAAAGATAAATGATAAATGATTTTATATCTCTAAGTAGGTTTGAACAAACACTTTTACACGTCAATCATATTATTTTTTTAAACTAGATGAGGTCGGTGTTTCCTATCTGACTACTCTGAGAAGAAAGGCCGAAACAAACTCAGAGGTCACAGTCTCTTTTAAAGTCCAGACAAAATCTTAGTCAGATCATGTGAAGGCTATGTAGATCGGTGTCTGCAATGGTCTTTTGAGAAAAGAACCACACAGATTGATTCCTTTGGTTGATGTCAACTTTCTTCCTATTGCATTGCAACGACAAACATAAGATATTAGTAACAAAATCACGAGCTCACGTAATTGAGTAAGTAGCCACACTGTCAGTTGACTTCTCTTGCAAAGTAAGTACTATTCGGAATTAGAGATATCTACCACCATACAAAGAGATCAATGGTCTTCGTCTCGGTTCTAATTTGAGAACTCGCGATAAAAATCTTCTTGTTGAAGATAACTCGACAGCTTGTCACTACATCACACTGTTAGTCACACTGTCTTCGAGTGATAGATTGCGATGCCGATAAAAAAAAAGAGATCTTTCTTATTGATATCTTCAAGTAATCTACGATTACTGTGCTTGCTTTGGCGTCATTCCACCTTTTTAGTTAGTTAGTGTCAACGGAGACATGGCCCTGTATATCTAGTTAGTAGAGAAAGCGACTAAAGTGTACTTGTTTATGTTATCAAATTTCTTATTAACGAAGAAAACTGCGCGTGTGTGGTTTACGAAGTGTGAAGTTAAAAGGCAGTGTCGTCGTACCTACATACATATTTTACTAATAGGAATAATCGATAGGTCCCGCGAAATACGTCTTACACAATTCGTAAATAGACAGATTCCAAAGAAGTGTGAAGGCCTATGCAGACGGCATGCGAACATTGCGAACCAACTGCAACAGTTTGGATGCGGTTTTTGAGCAGTTGACATAACCTTTTTAACTCTAATGAAGAAGATAGAACTGTTATCAGTCGACCGTTACAATGGAGCTATGAAAAGAAAAAAGACCATGTCCAAACTGCAATTTTGCATTCTACAACGCAGTCTGCCTAGACTTTTAACATTATCTCGATTTTCCTAGACTTGCCAATCAAACTTGGATCATAAGATCTCAATGGTTTTGATTGACTTTCACTGCCAAATATGTCGACCGCTAAGTGAAGTCTGAAGCGAGTGTCATCGTGCGTGCTCTGACCTTTTTCAAAGTTAACTCCATCAAACAGGCTACCCTTGACCATAATTCTTTGTTACCAAACTATTCATCATCTTATGTAGAGCTGAGCCACTGCCTTACAAAAACCATCACTGACACATCTGATCTACTTAATACAAGATTCTTTGTTTTTTTGATTCTTTCATTAAAGTTTTCAGCATAAGTTAATTTAAAGGACAAAAAAAAAATATTGTATGTCTCATGCTCCACAATGAATATCCAGGTTTTTGTGGTCAACGTGGCAAGAACTGGCGTAATTCCAACATCGCTATGGACGACACATAAATTGCGTTTGAGCGGTCACTACTCAACCACGTTTAGGTACTGATTTTGTAAACATTGTTTATTTATCAACCTATGAATTTAGTTTTTTCGTGTTTTGTCAGTACTTAATTAAAGTTTATGAAGAGTTAATTTTTAGTTTTCGTTTTAAGTTGCATTTTCAGTCGATAAGGGAACCATCTCAACCAGGAATAGAAAGCTAAATCCAGAGCCCTCAGAACCAAACAAATTGTAGTTATGTGAACAGGCTGTCACATTCTCTTAGCGGGACTTAAACCAACTGAGTAAATGTTATGGTTTAAAGTGTGAACAGAATTTGATTGAAGTTAAAGCAACAAGCAGTTCCTGATGTGGCTATAATTAAACACTAAGGAAGTAAACAAAAAATCGAATTGGATTCCTTGAAACACTAAAAGGAATGAAATATTTTAGGAACTAATCATAAAACGTGCTGAAATGTTGGTGTAATAATTCACTGCAAGGCAGAATTTGGTAACGTTAATACTAGCTGGTCAACTGTTTAAGGTATTGGAACTCGACATGCTAGATATGCGCCAATTATATTTCATTCGTCTCGCCTATTATCCTAGTTGGCTTTAAATTGTTAACGTGCCGAATGCCAATATATCCCCAGTTTTGTAACTCATGTTTGGGCAGTTTAAACAGTTTAAACGTATTGAACGAACCTGACACTATCTGCTGATAGCAGATGAAGTGGCACGTTTATCAAAAAACATGGACAGGAAAATGAATAGATAAAAATCTATCTGCTATTCCGTCCAGCCAAGTTGTCATTTTATAGACCCGTTGATTATGTAAAGAACATAGGCGACGAAAGTATTTCTATGATTCTGTAAATCTTTAGTCAGCTATATCTCGACATGATGCTGTGGACAATTTAATTTGGAAATCCGCCGGTTAGTGCAAGTGATCAATATTATGTTAGCTATAAATCTGATATTAATCATCCTGGTTACTATTGAACGCTGATCTAGAGCCTTATTATTCTTAGCGTATCCGTCCGTGACGCCGGCTCCGCAGCACACATGGCCGATGACGCCGCCAACCCGTCCACAATATAACCGCCTCTAACATTACTATCATATGTAATATCAACTGCCGTTCGTGGGCGCTTTAAACTATAACATCACAGCAATGCGACGCGTATATTTTATCATGTTTATTCCACGGGAAGTATTAATCATTACAGCAGATCATAAAAATCTTTTCCTGATTGTTTTACTGAAAAATAATTTATTTTTGTTAATCAAAAACAGGAAGTGGGCCAAAACAGACGCTCGTAAATACAAAAAAAATAAAAAATGCGTCCACGTGAAACATACCCTTGACCCGCTAGTTTGCATCGGAAACTCCAAGAATTAGGTACGGCGTCATTCCTATCACGTTTTCATTAGCCAAAACGCTAATTTTATAGTTCACGAACAATTTATAACTACTTTGTCAATGTCCATAATGTAGGACAGACATCGTGTCGTATGCTTAGCGTAGCGTCTATCGCCCGCGTGAGACGTGGAGTTAACGGCCGAGTTTCCCCGAGACAATTTCGAAATAAATCTTGCGAGTTAATGACGAAATTTTGAAAAACGTTTTGGGCCTGTTGACTTGACATCACTGTGCGAAATAGAATTAGGCCACCGTCTCAATGAATTCACCACATGATTGCAGGATAGGAGGATTTCTAAGAATACGTTCTCCTTGTAATCTTGAGGATATCTGACCGTTCGGTGATAAAAACTACAAGATTTGGAACGCGTTGCGGTTGATGATTATAGGCGAGTGGTTCAAAATTTCAGTGAAATGTTTAGATAGTTCCCAACAAGATAGTATTTGGGTCATCGCTTTCGGAATCCGAGACGCGTAAACTTGAAAATAGAATTTAAATATAGCATATAATACGAAGACAAGAAACTGATGCGTGTTTCATAAATTAACACTTCGATTGCACGATGCGTTAGCTTTCAGAAACGCCCGAGTATACAGTTTACGATGCACTCGCTCCTCTACATCGGCAGGGCTTATTTGTGTTTGGTGTAACATACAATGTTTATATGAGGTGCGAGCTTATTTTTAGCACGTGCGCTGTGTACCTGTACGTACAGGGCGGAGCGCGGGTCGGTCGGGGATGGCCTTCGATCAGCGCACTAATTATGAAGTAAACCGTCGACTGATTGATGAGGCGTCGCTGATAATAATAGAGGGCTGTAATCTCTATTTGCGTAGCGACGTCCTTGCGTTGCGGCGGGTTCGGGCCACGCGCCACCGGCCGGCGCTCCCTGCGCTACGCCGTTATATTTACAGGTGATGGTCTGTGTCTGTCTCACGTGTTCCGTGGATATCGCCCTCTCGTCTGAACATGTCAGTGCGTCACCAGCGTCAAACGCGCGCGATCCTGCCGCCCGCGGCGTGGGCGCACAATATTTTAACATCGCGTAGAATAAAACTCGGGAAACGGTCAGTGTGTTTACGTAGCGCGCGGCGTTCGCCCGCCGACTGTTTGAGTAGTCGCTTCCAGTGAAATGTGCAAAAATGAGTCGTAAACAAGATAGGTACACTTCGAGGCCGCGAAGCCTTACTTCGCATTACAGCTCGTCTCCCAGCATGTTGGGCACGATGCTCGGTAGTCAATACAGTCCATACTCTAACAATTATTCCAACTTCAGTTCTAGCGCGTACAGGAACTACAATCCTTACAGTGCGGGTCTAGGGCGGCCGTCGTCTAATCTCGGTATATACGGCGGTACGAGTTCAGGGTATGGGGGCGTGTACTTAGGTGGTTCTTCTTTGGGATCGTTAAATTTGATGACACCAGTGTTGAAAAAGTTGGACAAAAGGTTGTTGGCGAGTAAGAAGGACTTTAAGCCTAAGCCTGTGCCGTTGGCGAAGGTTCAGGAGCCTACAGAGGCGCCGGTGGATGTGCCGGCGGTGCTGGCTGCGCCGGAGGCGTCTGACGTCCCGCCCGTGAGGCCGGAGCGCAAGTCACGCGCGAACAAAACCGGGAACTTGGACAAGGAGCGGTCGCGCTCGCTCAGCTCCTTAGAGACGGCAGGCGCGCTCGGCTCCCGCTCTCTCAGCTTAAATTCCCTCGCTTCGGATGGATACTGTGTACGTAATGCCTTGCAGCTCATAAAGTTTTGATGGTGTACGTAATGCCTTGCAGCTCATAAAGTTTTGATGGTCAAAGACTTCTTCCTTAGTATAAGTCCCTAAAACATTCGGAGAACTGCTTTGTTGTATACGTGCTGCTTCGTTAAATATCGAATCACGATAATATCATAATTGAGATGTTTGTGAACTAAAAACCTTCTGTGTTTATTATTAAAATTCACATAGATTTATGGATAGACTTATTCTCCTCCTAGTTTCTCACAGCCAAGGCATATGTCCTTGGAGTGATGACGTACAAACTGCCTGTTTGCGGCTGCTAGTAGTTTATTGTTGTTTTAAAGACCTCATAGCAATAATATTAACAGTCCATAAAAATTTACAGTTTACGAATATCAAGTGCCAAGAAGAATATTAAGTACAACGGATTGTTCATATCAGATGGATGATGTTTAGAAACTTTTTAACCGACTTCAAATAAGGAAGAGGTTCTCTATTCGGTTATACTTTTTATGTTTGTGTCCTCACAAATCCGTTATATACAGACCGATTTGGAAAATTGTTTTTTTTTGTTTGAAGGGATATACTTCTAGATTGGTCCCATATAAATTTGGTCAAGTTCTGACGAGTGGTTTTTGAGTCAGCTTCAATAATACGTATTTTTTCCACTTAGTGTATGTTGATGATATTGTAATAACTTCCTGTCACTGTTGCCTATGTTGCAAGTAGTGGTATACGGCTTTGTTCGGGGTAGGCACCACAATACAAAGTGAAAAATATTTTTTTTATTATAAATTAGTGTCGCATGTTGAAAATCCCTTCAAAGGGCTGTAGTGGTAGATTTAAAGACATAAGTGTATTATAAAATTCAAAAATAATTATAAATTATGTCGGTAAAAACTTGCATATTAAGTTATTTTCTGTATTCGGTTTCTATGACACAGGCAACTGAAGGAACACGGGCGGCTTTTAGTCAGTAAGAGTCTGACACGCCCTCCCGCTCCGCCCAGAGCGGGAGAAGTTATTTGATAATTTCACATCGTAATAAAAAGCGTTAAATAAGTAGTTTATTTCCCAAAAGGACGGTACATAGGAGGTTTCTCCTTTAACTGGTATACAAATATTACAAAGAAAAGCCTGTTTATTTCGGAAACTATGCGATAAATTACCTTATTGTTTTCTCAAAGTGTGTTGTGGAAAGTATCTGAATTCACGTGGACGCTATCAAGAACGCGGTTTTTACAGCTTTGATGTTAGCTCATCATTCCTATTTATAGGAGTTTCGTTATAGTTATTATTTGTTACCAATAAAACTGAGCTTGTGTTCTTTTATTACATATCGAATTTGTTCTATTCGTTTGACCTTTTGAAATGGTTACCAAGCAATTTTAGACAACATTGACTTTAATCCTAATTGCACCTTTTACTGGTAGTTATACTATAGACATTGTATTGTATTTTATAACGAGCTAGTGTACGGAACTTCACGTCCAAGCACGTATTTAACGTATCAATTGACCTTTAAACCATGTCAAGTTTTCTTTTGGTTACCAATTTCTAGCTTAGGTATTTATAAATTTACAATGAATTCTTGTCATCATCCATAAAATATTACTGTAGTAACTTCTCTCCATAATTCACGGATGAATCTGCTCTTAATAATGTTTATACATTGGAACTAAAAAAGATTCTGTAGCTAAATGTCTACACAGTAACTAATGCAAGAGCAATCAATGTTTAAACCCTCGTTCATCACCTAGTCTACGTAGTACTAACATAATTATCCTGTATCATTCCAGTCTGGCAGCGAACGTACAGAGGAGGGCGAAGAAAAGGACTACAAGGCGCTGTACGAGGCGTCACAGAGCGAAGTGCAGCGCCTCCGAGCCTTGCTCAACACCTCCGAGCAACAGCTACGCGAGGCCCACGCCACCATCACCAGGCTCTCACAAGTGGTACGATTACATTCAGTAGCTATGTGTAGTAGGGGTAGAACTAGGCGAGCACATGTGTTTTTGTTTATTCCTTTCGTATTTGTTGTTCACAATGAATCAGAAACCATGTTATTTATTTATTTAATTTTCAATTAGAATCAATGTTTGACAGCAGATGCTTCAGGTATGCAAAAGCTGGTTGTTATAAAAAATGTATCCTCGTGTATTCGTTATGCAGTTAAAATTTCGAATATTTGTAAAAACATTTAGTAATGTTTTGCTGTGTCTTCAGCAAGTATGTGCTGTACAGTGGACATGCGTTTTTCATTGTTATTCTAGAGCGCCATCAACAGCACTCGTCTTCCTTTGGCATCCGCTTATTTTGTAGGTATACAAGCTTTCTGCTTCCTTTTGTGGTATTGTGGCATTGTATAGGACTAGTTATTCCTTGTATCCGTCATGGTCCCGTAAACAGCGTAGTACATGGTATCACGTCAGGCACATGACACAACTTCGAAAATCTATTGTTTTGCTGTAAGAATTCCAAGAATAGTTTCAGCTTCAGTCTGTGTCGGTAAGGTCGTATGTTTATTACACAAGTTTAAACAAGGACCACTATTAACGAATATTAAGTAACACGGAACGATACCTTCAATCACATACGACGTCTAAAACTACATAATTATGATGTGCTTACAATTGCAATGTTTAAAATGTAGCGAACATTTGTGTAACTATGCCTATGCAACCGTTTAACAGTTTTGTTTTGTGTGTGCAATTTGTTGATTTATGTATTATTTTGGCGTGTTCCTAATATGGAAATCATCCCGACAAGATCTTAAACATTATTTTTCATTCTCGCTTGCGAAGTTATTGAATTTTCAGGTGATGATAATTATATAAATCCGAATATAATATGATGACAAAAAAGTACTTCCCAGTTCAATTTGAATTTGTTAATTAATTTACACAGTAAACACCAATAGTCTTGATTGGCTATCCCTTTCTAAAAACATTGTGAACCCAGAAATTTACACTATTAATATTTCCAACGTGAGTTTTACCTTCACCGTGACTACGTGTTTTTGTAACGTAATTACCTCGACTATTTTCGATAGTTTGACTAATTCCCACCTACGACACGACACTAATCATTTGTATAGACAGCTGACAGATTGGTGCGAGCTCCCAACCTAACCATTTATATTTATGGGCGCATTATGCTGTGCTGTTTTACTAGTAACATTTGCAAAGCGAAAGTACGCACCTATTCTATTTTATTATTGGTGTTTTGCTTGCGAATTATGATTTGTTCACTGTCGATGTATTGTACTTTATGTTGACTTGTGTTTGCGTCAAGTGTCGACCTTTATGTAGGTACTATCTAACCGAGTAGGTGTTTAAAAGTATATATTTCCTTAATTGCAGAACTCGACGTCCGAGACGGACAAAAGAGAAAAAAGGGCTATGGAGCGGAAACTTTCAGAGATGGAGGAAGAATTAAAGGTAACTTTCAAATCATTCTTAAATATACTCGTGGCAGACACATACACAACACATTATATATATCTGCAAACATTAGTTTATATAAAAATATAGCACCACCGTTAACTTGTCAAGTTTGAATTTAAACCAAAATGGCGGACGTCAAGATAGCTGCTGCCGCCAGAAAAAAAAGAGATAATAATAAAATTGACATGTTGGTGTTCGTTTTATAGCAATTGCAAAAACTAAAAGCCGAGAACGAAAGGCTGAGGGCTGAGAATCGTGCCCTTACGCGGGTCGTGAGCAAATTGACCAACTCTGCCGCCAAATAGGTAAATGTGTATATAATTGAGCGCTCAGCTCAGTGGCGACACCGTGCGGCTTGCGCCGGAACTAAACCGATCGTCGCTCTCGCTTACACGTTGATATATTCACATTTCTCACACAAACACTGTTGATATTTTCGCTAGGCAATCCCACACGTCCTCCTTTTACCACAGCTAATGAACTTCAAGTGGCATCGCATGAACTTCAGCGACATAAGCGATTTATTTAAATACATACGCTTTGGCACGCTTTTAACTTTTATACAGAGTGGTAAATTGAGAACATGTGTGATCTAACTTGCATAAGAGTGACATTTTCGATTTACATACTTTTTATCACTCTTTACACAATGTTTGGCTTTTTAACTAAACTGTGGCATACTGAGTGCAGTATAGTATGCTAGTGTTATTGAACAATTCTGTATTTTGTATAAAATAAAATCATTACAAAAATGCTCAAAACTACAAAAAGACCTTTTAATAATGTATCACTGAAAATGTCGAATGACAGCCATTAAATGGCGCCGTTTTCTTTAAATGTACAAAAAAATATAAATAAAGAAAGTACTTCCACCACTTGTATAACTCTAAAATACCCTAGAAAATAGGGTAACTAATCATTCAAAAAAGTCTTTATCCAATCACACTGTCTATTCCACTAATGACACAGGCGTGTGAGCGAGACGACACGATAGCCAGAGCACAGTCACGCAGCGTCGCGATATTTGTCGAGCCCCCGCCCCACTATGATTAACAGTGTGTTATGGCGAGCATGCTTTGGTACATGTCTAACTTGCGTGCGGAAGTTGCGGCGCGTGTATGGCGTCCATGTTATGCGCACGTGACGTCATCTGCGTACACGTAGTGTTATCGAGAAGGTGCAACCAAACTGCCGTCCATCGATATAGATCAGACGAATATGTCTCACATAGTTGATGACACCATTTCGTGACCTAATTTATTTATATTAGGTAGTTATTTATGATATAGATTTAAGAAAATTTTGCAGGCAGCTAATTACTACTTCGTTTGAAACCATGCTTTGACCCACGTTTTTGTGATTGCTTGCCGGAGTGTACTATTCAAATGATTACGTACGTAATTCAATGAGGATTGGCTACGTACTGCAAAGATGTTTACTTGTCACCTGCATGGTAAACCCTTCTTTGACCAAACACTGAATTGATTTGACCAGTGCGTGTCTTCGATCGACTGCAGTTTAGATCACCTTTTCACAAACCTTTACGTAAACATGCCCAGTGGTGAATATCGTCACTGGCATGTGTCGTCTACGTAATGTTAACGTTTTGTGTGCGTACCGTTTGCGTCGCGTGTGCGTAATGTATGTATTACATACACGTGCTTTCATCCATTGTGTTTTAATCAGAAGTTCTACTTATTGGTATGTTTTATTAAATTATTATTATACCCTAAAACGACTGTTGTGGCAAAAATGAAACCTATGCATGGTGATGCAAAGCTTATTTTACTGTTTAAGATACTTTTTTCTGTTAGGCTGTCCATTCCTTCTTTAGACAATGTTTCAACAGGTTTATTATTTCGTTACTATTGCAATTGAATCGCCGACCGCATCTTTGTGTACCATTTGGTTAATCAGAGGTCAAAAGCAGACCCAACAAATCATCGATCAGCGAATAACCAGATTAAGGATTAGGAACAAAACACATCGCTCACTTGCGATTGCATATAACTTGATTATAAACCTTAACACTCAAACATAAAGTTTATTATCGTTTGCAGTATATTCACTACTTCGATTGAAAGTAAACGCAGTTTTAAAATAAGAACAATAATATAGAAACATAATTTCTAACCAATAAGGCTGAAAAAACTATGTTGCAAAATAAGACCACAGCATTAATTGTGGTCTTATTTTTCCGGTCGTTTTTGATGCGCTCATCGGAAATCTAGTACTATTCTTGTTCAAAGCATCAAATAATAAAAAACTTACATAATTTCACAGTAAAAGTTTTATTAAAATGATAAATTATGTGACGCACTAAAGACGAATTAAGTCTCTCTATTTTTTCTCAAAAAAGACTAATTTTAATTCAGTCATATTTATTTAATGGCATTATCAACAATGTTGAAAGTCTGACTAAAACACAATCTTCAAAACCGTTAGCTAGCGTGTGTTGCATGACCTGTGATGCAAAAAATATACTTTACTTGTATTGTATTCATAAAAAACATCAATGAAACATTTGCAGTAATTCCGCACTGTCATGCACTGGGTTAAGTTAAAATATTAGGATCTACCAACAAACAACAGTTCTTTAATCCTTTCACTTGCATACAATTCAGGTTTGTCGTTTAATATACTTAGGGCGATTTTCACCAATCTTTTATACTTAGAATAAGTCTTATCGTGAGAATAAATTTTGGATTTTTGACAGTTCTTCCATACTAGAACTGTCAGACGTCAATTTTATTCCACGGATAAAATATGTCTGACTTTGGTGAAATCAGCCCTTAATGGCATTTTAATACAAATTACAAGGTATTTAATTAACAGCAGCATTTAAATAGGCCCTCAGTTTTAATAAATTATACTAGGCTGCCATAAACAGGCGCAGCACATGACATCAAACGCTTTATAACTATAAGGTTTGAACGACTCTAACATCCACAGCATTGTGCACTTGTAAATATGTGATATAGCTTTTAGTATTATTGGTATGGCGTTACTGTACAGTCACGAGCATAAATATGTTACTTTTGACAGATTGGCAATTATATCTGATTTCAAGATTCATTAATTAATATTTGTTCTAAAGAAGAAAGCAAACATCTGTGATCATCTGTGGATTGCATATACAAGTAGCGGCACAAATATGTGACATCAATGAAACACTAACACTATCTTTGAGACAAGCTACGCCAAAATATAGGATACCGCATCGACTTCAAAAAGATGTGTCACCTCTCAGAATACATTCATATCGAACAAAAAATGAAAATATAAATGTCTTGTGTTATACATATATGCCTACTCAGTTCAGTTCAGAAGAATGTGATACTTCGTTGTGATGAAAAATATCTGACATCACTTGGACAGCATAATTTTTGTTCTCCTATATCTCACACGATACCGCTCAATTTGCATAAAATTTAACATTACACTGGTAGCATAAATGCCTTAATTTTTTTTGATGTTGCATATTTTTGCCGCTACTTGTATAATATGCAGTCCACAGATGATCACAGATGTTTGCTTTCTTCTTGAGAACAGATATTAGTGAATGAATCATGAAATCAGATATTATTGCCGAACTGTCCATAGTAATATATTTATGCTCGTTACTGTACGCTTCAAGCCCCATGCTCGATGACATATGATGCGTGATAAATAAATATCAAGTGAATGTAACGCCACAGATCTGCCGGTCGATTCTGATAAAATCTCACCGTGAATACTTAGGTGAAGTGAGCGTGGAGTGAGCTGTCAGTGTCGTCCCACTGATGCTAGGGATTGACCAAACATTACATTTACAATCATAATCGAGATTTTAATTATGTTTTTGAACGTTAATTCTGTTGATCATTTTATATTATTTCAAAGCTAGTATTTATGTGTCTAAGGTCGTCGTTACGTGTACCTACTAATGACAGCGTCTAACGCGCTTGCGCGGCGTGATCACCTCACGGCGACGCTATTCTCGTTGCCACGGCAACATCACGCCAGCGAAGATAGCGTCTAACGCGCTTGCGCGGCGTGATCACATCACGGCCACGCTATTCTCGTTGCCACGGCAACATCACGCCAGCGAAGTCAAGTGAGCCCGTGTCGGCGCTGCGGGAGTCTCTGTTTAGCTATTAAATTTTAGTATTGACGATGATAATCTGATGGATATTCTTTTATTATTGGCAACGACAGGTTAAGTAGACCTCTATCTATTGGACGTGGGTAAATAAGTAGGTACCTACCTACGTAGTAAGTAAGTAAAAAAACTCCATGTGATATTGCCAGTGCTTAACGCGCAAGCGCGGCGTGATCGTGATCACATCACCCGAATCTCAAAACTACCGGCGAGGTGAATTGAGCGCGATTCGCAAGTGTCGGTATAGATTTTGGTTAGTAACAAGCCTGAACAACGTAGCACAGTCTTTACTCGACTCGAGCCACAGTCGCGATTGGGTCATGGGCTCCGCTAGGTGGAATAGTGTTCTGTGGTCATGGGATTGCGTTTAAATAATCATTTAACATGGGCGCCGGGAGCGGGGTGCAAGACGGCGCACTTGCACTCTCCTGGCTTCAAAATTAAATATAGGTGTAAAACATTCGGAACTAAAAAAATATGCGAAAACGCCTCATAGAATATTAAAGCACTTAACTGTTATGCTTTTCTGCATAAGTCGACAAAGTTACTCCTTGTATGAATGGAAAAATGATCGAGCCCGCTTCGTTCATAATTACAAACAATGTCGATACTTACGCGTTTCTTTTTTAATAGCGGTCTTCAACATGTATGTTTTATATTTTATTTACAGTTCCGTGCGTGACGCACTCGCGCCTAAAGCAAACACAAAAAAAAAACAGCATTGACTTCTAACTGAATTTCTGTTTTGCTATTTTATTTGAAAACCATCAAAATAGTTTTGTTTAGCCACTTAGCTACATACTAGCTTTGAAATAATATAAAATGATTCATACAATTTGGATAAAAAATATTATTAAAATGTCGCTTATGATTGTTAGCTTGGTCAATCCCTAGCATCAGTGGGATGACACTGACAGCTCACTCCACGCTCACTTCACCTAAGTTTTCACGGTGAGATGGTTACAGAATCGCAATGCTGGTTTGAATTTTGTATCCATTCTACCATCGCAGCAAGGCCTACAAGTCAATGCCAAAGACTGACCTTCATTAAACATTTTAATCGTTTTTAAACTTTTTACCAGACCACACCTAAGGAAACTAGTTTTTACCGTATGACAGCTTCTCTATTTTTAACCAGGTGTCAAAGATACGGTATAGAGTTGCTGATTTGACACTGTGCCTAAAATACAGGTCATAGATTTATATAAATTATTTATGAAATTGCCGTTACATTTGTTTAATACTTGGGTAATGGGGCTTGATGCAAACTCTGGATATTTGAATGATACAATATTGAACCATCTTCGTATACACGATGCGTAACATACACACCGTTCTTCTCAAAAATATATTGGACTGTTATTATACTTATTATGTTATACATATAAACTGGTGTTTTGGCAATTTTGTTAGGCTTTAGGTATCAGAATGATTTCGTTTCACATACGCATCGTGTGTACTCCATTACATAAAAGTTCAATTAGTAATTATCGCCCTTCCTGCTAGAAATGTGCGTATTGTTTTTTTTATCTTACCAAAATTGTGACTAAGTAAATGTGCAGCTGCTGTACAGCTGTGTCGCTCCCATTGGTTTGCTCCGTTTATGTGATTGTATCATAGGATCTGTTGTGAAACTCCCATGTTGTACCCCCGTTGTTTCATGTACGTTCTGTTTGGCAACCTTGTCTGCGTATTCATTCGGACGATGTGTATGAGAAGCTTTAAAACGTTTGTGTAATTTGAATATCTAAAAATAATAAATAAATATTTGAAACTCATATAATGAATGAAAACGCATCACACCAACATCAATGTTTATTACACATTGTATTGACATAACACTTATAACATCTACAGTATCAACATACGCTCCAAGCTGAAAACCAGCGGCTGAAGGACGAGAACGGGGCCCTCATCCGGGTGATCAGCAAACTGTCCAAGTGAACGGCCGCCACCTCTCCTACAATCATATAGTAACATAACTAAGTATAGCTCGCCAACTACGTCCTTTATCGACGTGCTCTTTAGTCTGTTATTTCAAAGGTTTATCCATATATATTTCGTGTTATTTATTTAATGTTGATAGGCACTTGAACTAAACAATAAGATGATTATTCAACTTTTTAGTTTGGGATTATCTGAAACAAATGTGTATAGTCGATCCGCCAAACTTTGTTGCTGCTATCTAAAATGATATTTATGAATGTAAGTTATTTTAAAGTGACAGGATTTATTTATTCCTTTAATTACGAAAATCTTACAGCCAGTATAAATTATTAATGATCTTTTCGCCATTTAAATTTAATATATTTAGTCAAAGTAAATTATAGACCAACTTCAAGTATTCTTTAAAAACGGATTCATCATCTGCGTAGCCTTTCCCCAACTATTTTGTGGTCGGCTTACAGTTGAACCAGATGCAGCTGAAAAACACTCTTCAATAATGGATTATCGAGCAATATATTCATAATCTGACGAAAATGACTGCAGTACAAAATCTGTATATTATGCTTCTTTAAAGCAATACTTTATCTTTATTGTCTGTCCTATGTTGTACACCATAACTTTTATGTAAATCACTATTATTTTGTTCTTGACATTCTGTTTGAATACCGTTCAATACGTTTTTGACTATAATGAGGTTCCAGAAAATGGCTATTCATAATCCAGATTGCTGTATTTGCTGTTGTTCCAAACAACACTGGTAAGAGGCTAATAAAATTTAAACAAAAACATAGAATCTTGCTTAATTCTCTAATAATATAAATATATTAGAGGACATAACATACATAACGTCACGCCAGTAACCCTCGAAGAGTTAGGCAAAGGTATACCTATATTTCGCCAGTTATGTTTAAGAGGAAAGCGCCAGGTTGCCCGCTAAATTCAAATTTTCTTACGTTTTTTGCAATTTGCAGGTCAATTGAGGTTGTATGTTGAACAAAATATGATTCGCGACCGTCACAAGTGTGTATTTAAACAATTATAATGATTAAAATCATCAATACACCTCTACGTTCGTATAATCTTATTAATTGTTATTTTATGAAATTGTCATTTTATAGGATTATATGCACTTGGAGGGTTGTATCATGTGTATGTATGTATCATCATTAAAATCATCAGATTTTAATGATTATAATTCTGTTAAATTTGTTACAGTAGCGAATCATATTTTGTTCAACATACAACCTGACACTGACCTGCAAATGGCAAAAAATGTAAGAAAATTTTAATTTCGTGCGCTAACCTGGGGTTTTTCCTTAGGTCACATATTACAGGATTCTTATCTATATATAGGTAAAAAGTTTGTTCCTCTTTCAACAACCAGTTGGCAGAAAAAGCATTTTGCCAACAAACTAGTTAAATATTGGAAATATAGTCGATAGTCGAGTGCCTAGTTTAGCTGAACCTGAGAACCTCACACCATTATTACCTTTGTTTACCAAAAGAGAGTGCATCATTTTTTTTGTAATACTCACTGTTATTTGTGTTCTCGGAATTTTGTATACTAATAGTTCCATTAAAAATCTTTCGTGCATCCTTGTAATAAAGTTACTTGATTGAAAGGCATGATATTGGACGTTATTGTTATATTAGGCCAAATTTGACGCGTTGACCTAGTTATTGTTTAATTTCCATTCAATTGGCTTTTATTATAAAACCATAATCATTTGACCAACAGCAATAGACTAATGTGGCTTCCTGAATCACATTTATGAGTATCATAAGATTGTTCTTATGATACACCCCATGAACGTGGTTATTCTACAGGGTGTCCCGTAAATAATGGATCAAACGTAACGGGTAGGTATCTTACCTCATTTCCAACAACTAATTTTGAAAAAAGTCATTTTTGAAAAAAAAAAATTGAAAAAAAAATCAATTGAACATTTTTTTTCTAAGGCAAATCAAATTATATTTGAAAAAGAAAATATTAACAATAAGCTATTCAGAAGTTTTTGACAAAAATCATACCTAAAAATGTTATTAGTTGCAGCGACAGCATTAAAAACACTGAATCCTGTTAGAGAAAATGGTAAAATTCGAAAAAAAATAATATCTTGGTTACCTTACCGATTTTTTTTAACTGTTCAAATTAGTTGTTTGAAATGAGGTAAGCTACCTACCCATTACGTTTGATCCATTATTTACGGGACACCCTGTATAAAGGCTGGGAACAATCAAATCACAATTCCCCATAAGATGTCAATTCCGTAGATTCACTCACTTCTTGTAATAAAATCCTCTCTTAGTCATGTTTTCCAATTCATTTTTTTTTTGCCTTATTATTTGTATCGTATAAGTTTTTTTTATGTCGACAGCTATAAGTGAAAAAAAGGTTAATTTTATAAACAAAAATAAATGTATAGACAGAACACTAGTATGTAATTGGATATATTAAAGCCTTTTTATGACCTCCGAAAATAGGTTAACCAAAGGGCATTGGAAGCGTGTGTCTTGGCGAGAGATAAACTACCTTACGCCTCTGCCACTGGGCGCTTATGTACAAACCAACTAAACTATCATCACAATATTTATATGAATCCTATAATCGGTAATCTGCCTTCACTTTAGTCGTCAACATGAATTTCTCCACATTCACCTACATTCAGATTGCTTTAGTTAAATTGACTTGAGATGTGTGTTGTATTGAATGTGTGTTTTTATATTTAAATACATAACGCACCTGTTCTTTTTTTTGAAAAAGTATTATGTACTTATTGAACGTCATTCGTACTTAGTGACGTCGCGGAGTCATCAGTATCAACCTGGACGCATGGACTGTGTATGCGTGTAATGTTCAATTTTAATAGTTATGTTTGGTTCCAGAACATTTATACGACCTATTGTTGAATTTTTAGATGAGCTGCTTTTTGAGCTGCCGGAATAATGTTGAATAGGTACCAATGAAAATTAAATTGTTTCGAATACTTCTAAATTATATTGTTATCAGTGTTTACCTATAAACTCCGAACCTTCTATTAAAATGGGACGTTACAACAACATTTCTCGAGGTGTATTTCTTGTCGATAACTTTTGACATATTCCTAAATAAGTGTAAAGTAGACTAGTTTCACTATGTTTTTTTTTTGTAGAGGGCTTGATTCACCCGACGTAAATGTTATATATAGCTATGTATGTCGCCTAGATATTGTATTGATGAAACATCTCATTGAGATATACCTCAAAATTGATAAAATATCAATATCTTCGCGACATATGTATCTCGAATTACTAATATATTAATGTATAGTTTTTTTTCTAGGCGATAGTCTATAGCCGATTGGATTGATTTGTGATATATCGATTTTGTACGACAATCATAGAAACTTTTTTTGTATTAGCGAAATAGACTGTTGATTACCTATAAAATATGAATTTATCGGGGCCATAAAGTGAATGTTTATAATATGTTTTGCCTCTTCTAAATAAGGCCTAGCTCTTTTAAGGACCAAAACTATATCGTACGTTCGTTACAAATATCTAGGTCTGATAACATAACTCTAGACTCCAGGCGACGGACTCAAACACTAACACTGTCTCAGCCTATGAAATGTGTGTTTATACATCTATTCAACGTATTAAGTCACTAGTGATGCCTATATAATACTATAGAGGTATGAGGAACAGGGTATAAAGTTCACTCATACCTCCATAGAAAAGGGAGGATCCTCTGACCAGACTGGTCTCGTGTCTGGTGGGCAACTGCCCGACGATTAACGTCGGGGCGTTTTATATATGCTAGTTGCGCAGTAAACTCTGCTTGCGCGATGCAGGATTAATGCGTGACGTCAGGTTGATGCGAAGTTCGCACGTGGTGTTGTAGATGCCGCCACAATACTGTCGAGTTCATTGGCCCCAGTAGGGCACTAAAATGCTAGTCTAAATTAGCGGAGAATATTTCCCGCGTTAGATGCGGTCCAAACGGCCTCGTACCAACGAATCAAACACGTTTGTCTGCATAAAATCTTTGCCATGTTCCCAGCAGTTGTTTGTAATTATGTAGTACCGTTAACAGTTATTGATAATATTATTTGAGGCTTTCATATCTATCCAGTCAAAAATTGTGGTCGATGTGCCGGCTCTGGCCTACATAAACCGGCCTCGCCATTCATTTGTTTGACAATAAATACGTAACTAGGTTTGAAAGACCTCTTATGTTAATGTAGCTGTTTATTATCTCAGTTGTTTTGCCGAGCTGTAATAAAATTAACGTTAATTATTATTAAAAAGAACGTTTATGTAAGCTTGTTAAAAGTAATGTCGTGACTATTGATAAACATTAAAGGGACTTTTATAAGTTTGTTAAAGTGGTAAAATGATATTCGTATAAACTATGTTCTGTATAAAATTTGTAAACCACATTTTCTTTTACATAGTGATCCTGAAAAATTTTGTTCATTTTAAGTTTTTATTTATTTGAAAAGAAAGTTAAAATAAACAGTTCTTCATTATATTTTTGTTTTGTTTTGGTTTTTCTTCTTTTATTTGGGCTGTGCATTTGTGCAGCTTTTTTATTTTTCCATACATCTCTGTAACAACTTTGTTTACGTAACACTATACATCCGTCTTAAAAATTTTCTCTCAGCTGCATGCAATTGCTTTCCATTCTTACCTTTTGTAGACTAAAATATCTTACAAAACAAACAAAGCATGTGGTTATTTGGTTTTACATCCTTCCTGCGGGAGTCTTAAAGGTTCCCAAGTCAAAGTCGAAGCATTTATTTTAAGAAGGCACATAAAAGGCACTTGAACATCAACATTTACATTAAAATAGAATTGTTCTAGTCGCCCCTTCCAAAAGGTAGTTTCGTATGGAGAAGAATGGCCACGAAACTCCACCGTTACTCTTTTAAAATGTGTTACAATATTTTGTATACATTAATTTTAAGTGAAGACGATGCACCGATATAATAATACTACCATGCAAGAATAGGTAATAAGAAATAAAAATGTAGCAATGACAAATAAGCTAATTATGTGATAGATACATGGTGCTCACATATTTACAAACATTGTAAAAGTACCACCAAGACCTGTCGTTTTTTTTCACCGTTTCTATTCGCATCGCTTTGTACGAGCGAGTTAACCGAGATACCGAAAATCGGAGCTGAACGTATGCTGATTGACAAAGGTATATTATGCTAATACCTACTGGATTTTGAACATATTGACTCGCCGTCCTTACAAACTTTTAGTTTTTTAAATATTTCGTTACTACGTTTGTTTTCCAATAGTTAGTGCTCTTTCTAATTAGAGCTTTAGCTGATAGGGTTTTGTATCACCGTAATAACTACGCTGTACACACATTCATGTGTTATGGATCACTATGAAAGCTTGTTGACAAATAGGCCGCGCCCGCTGGCGGTGAAACTCGGTGGCGGTCTACTCCCTAACCACGAAGTTCGTAGTTTCGGCTGAAATTACGGGAGTGTCCAATTCCGTATCACCTACAGACAAGATTAAGTTTTGACAGATTTTTTCACCCCGGTTTGTCAGTTATCCCCACTCCAGGTATGTACTTGCCCGTCCAAAAAATATAAAATGTCACTTGTTTGGAGGGCTCAACTGCATTCGGACGGGCCCGTATCTTCGTTGATGGACTTGGAGAGTAGGTAGACCCCCTGGTACCGGGTGCAGGCGGCATACGTTCCGTGTCGATAAACAGTAGATTTTAGCGTGTCGTGTTTGGGTGGCAACACCAACACTCATCCCGCAACGCGCAGCTGCCTCTGGCAGCGTCTCACTTAAACCGATACGCCCGTTGGTAGGTAATGAAATTGATTAGCTTTTTATTACTAGAAAGTTAACGAACAATTAAAGTATTGTTTGTGTGTATTCATTATTATCTTAATATTTGTATATAGGTAGGGGATCAACTGCCTTAAAGACACAGGTGGCTTATGGAAAGGACTATAATTATTTTCTTTGGATAAGGCGCTTTTATAAACTCGTTGGCTAATATTAATTGCAATGCAATTTAAAAATAAAATTGACACAGGTCCAACCGCGTTGACGTCCTTCAGGATTCTGTGCGCGAGCCGATTTGCAAATGTGGTGTTTATTTAAAAACCGCAGACCTGAAAGAAAAATGTATCTATGCACAAAAAAAGATCGGGTGATACGTACGGAAACCTTAGTGTTATTATTTATATTTAGATAAATATGTAAAATATACTAGGGGCCTTTTATTGTCCAGCGCGCGTAAACTGCGTTGATTGGCGTTTGATAGATCATTCTACCAAACACTGCTGTTTTCGCGCGCTTGACAATTTGTCTCATTAATTTTGTGATAATATTCGCTCGAGAAACTGCGGGGTGATTGCGTAACACTAACAGTAGCAATGACAATGGCTTCCATTTTGAGAGTTCAACAACATTCATTGCGTTATTTACGTTGTTGAGCAGACAAGTTTTCGACCATAAGCAATGGATTAGCAATATCCTTCAAAATTATTCAGATTGTGTTTGATCATGTGTTAAGTGTTACGCAATTAGGATGGCCCTATATGTAATGTTCATCAGTAAGAATGATTCTACTTAAAATCTTCTCTGATTTTATTTTTAGAAATAATAAACGCTTATGAGGGCTATCACATTTTTTCTAAACTGGATGTTTTGATGTGTGATTATGGTTTAGCTTTAGATATGGCCACAAATATAAAAAAAAAAATATGCCCGAGAAAGTTTGATTATTTCTCTCGGGAGTGTTCTAAATAAATATCAATTTTTTTCTTGTATGTGAGTGTGTGACTCTTCAAACACTCAAATACAAGAAAAATTGTGATAGCCCTCTTAGGGCTAGTCTAGTCGACATTTCTTCCATAAAAATGGGGGGGGGGGGATTACTCCATTGTTTGACATTGTGCATCCAGTTACAAATGATATCCGTTTTGTCATATTATTAATTTTGTCTGTGCGGAAACAGAATAGTAAAATAAAAAGCCATTAAAAAGTTATGAGCCAACAAAGATTCGTTTTTCTTGCTAATTTTAACGCAACTTTGGGCTAAAATAAGTAATAAAAGAAGTGTAAAATCTCTTAAATAAACTCGGCAACGACAAAGCTCAATCATCTAAGATTTCAATAAACTTTATTTGTAATTGATTTATGCAGTGGTATTTTCATAAAACCCGATATTCCAAAGGATTGTTCGTAATTTATTACGCGTTCGTTTGACTATGAATATCGTGCATTTCACTCCACAATGTTCCCCCGCGCGGTGCGGATGGAAGACGCTCACGCACACACGCACACGTTTCGTACTTTCGAGTTTTTTTTCAACTCAGTCCGTATATTAATCTATGTTATCTATGACTCAGTCTGCTGCTGCTGCGGCCTACGTCGCGCGCGTCGTTCGTATGTTTGTAGACTATACTCCCTGCGCTTTATGTTATTATCATTCGTACGTAAACACTACATTGACCCCTGCCTTGGCTTGAACTTTGGATTTCGATACTAATGGTAGTAGACCATGGTCTGTATAACGTTTGTTCTAGCAAAACTGTGATTCAAATGTCACCGTGTATAATTCTATGACGGAAAAATAGCCCTTATTAAATGATTGGCGAAACAAGTCTGTGCAGTATCGCCATTAAAAAAAAAATGCCTTCTCCTTTTGGCTATAGTATTTTATGTACCTAATAATAATCCTGTCCTGAACTTAGTCGTAATTTTATATCATTCTGATATTTTTAGATACCATTTAACAGTCTACGAATATTTTTGAAGTCGTATCCTCAATGTTTTCTCGATGTTTATTTTATCTGGGCACGTGGTTTGTGCATATATTTACCTATCTTGAATATATTGGTCCATTTAAAATACCGTCAACCGTGTTAAATATAGAATATTGAAAATGTTACAAATAAAAATACAATATCATAGACTTAAATATACCTTTTTTAGGTTCGTTTCCTAGGTTAGGTTCTTCAGGGTAAGCTTTGTGCATGTATAAAACATTTTGTATTGAATATAGTATATGTGTTCGCAAGTACCAATCTGGATATTTACTTACTACCATCACGTCTTATAGTATCTTAGCTAAAATAATTTTGTAATTTTTTATCTTCGATCAACAATACCAACTAGATGACGGGTCACGTACAAAATCAAAGCTAAATGCTGTCCGTGTGTAAAACAGTCATAAGTTCAACCTAATTACAACCATGGCACCTAGTAATAAAGTCGTGTTTACATTGGTTGTGTTTCAAGCGAACTAAACAAAATAAGAGCTCACGTCTTAAGTGCGCTGTTATTTACCGAGACGTATTTCTAGCGCCGACCCGATATCTAGTCGGTATTGTTGATCGACGTTTTTAATGTCAATACTGAAACATGGACTCGTTATTATAAGTCTGTAATCGCCAATCCTCCTTGACCAAGCGTGGTCTTCAATGCTCACGCCTACTCTGTTTACGGTATTTGCCTTGAAGTGAGACAATAAAAGGCTGGTATTATTGTTTTGTTTCTCCGTTTTTTGTACCTAATACCTAATTTAAAAACAACCTAACAACAAACACTTTATTGTTGTTATAATGTCAATACAAGATGACTTTTGTACGATTTCTAATATTTTTAGTTTGGTTTAAGTGAGAGCTTGATTTATATATAATTTTATTAACCATTGTTTAGAGCAGTTAACAGTTTGATTGGTTAAAGTAAGCATTTTTATTAACAATTATTCGTAATCGGGTTTGCTTTATAAAAGAAACACTAACGCTAATCGAAATGCTAACTTTAAATAAATTCTTGAAATTGATGTTTTTGGTCAAACATAGTAAGTTTCCATCAACTCAATGTTAGAGAAAACACTAATCCGGTGTCCGCTAAACTGTTCTAAACATTTTTTGTTGTACCTAAATCGTGTGTTAATTAAATACCTAAGTAGGTACATTTTTCTTGTTAAATTTTGTGTATTTTTGTTGCACTGTGAGAAATTTAACGATACTAATGAATAACGATACTAACGTAGTCTATCGAAACTTGTTTAATTGAGTTAAATTATTACATATTGTCAGAATGATCTGCGCGGTGATTTATATAACGTTTACATATATGTGTAATAATATTTGTATACTACTAGAGTCTACAAATATTATTTAATTAATAATAACTATGATAATAATATCACAGTTAATAACTAGGGGAATCTAACGACGGTAATATATTACGTTTTGTAAATAATCATTACTAAATGAATATTATATAATGATATTTATAAACATATTATAACTAGGATGTTATATAGCTATCGTTCTTCTCGATGTCTTGTCAATTTTATACAAATAAAGGAGCATCTAAATAAAACACTGAAGAAGTTTTGTTAATACTCATTTCAAATCCTGCGATTATTACTTATTTAGCAAGTCAGTTAGCGTAAATAGTTTAAGTTCAGGAGAACTAAGCACATAATTTATTATAATAAAAAAAACTGCGTATACTTAAGTACAACCGCGGACAATGGCGGTTGACCATTTTTAACTCTTAGTAATAAGGTTGAAAAGTAGTTCACCACCTGTGCCTGCGATGGTACATAGAGGCATGGTAGATCTACGAGTTGCCCTCCCAGAGGCCAAGGTATGTATGCCTCTTGTGCCTGTAAGTTGTAATCTGTGGAAAATGTAATGGGTAGTATATTTGTTAACTTTATTGCTAAGATAGTTCTGTTTATTTTTAATATAAGTACAACTGTTTGTTTTAACTTACAAAATAAAATTAAAAAAAAAAAAACAATTCACCGGCACCCCTACCGACACTGCAACATAACAGCGCTGCTTGGCTGCTGAAATAGGTAGGTGCCTATAGTTGTAGTTACACCGGACGAACTTTTCACAAAGAGCTCTAACCACAACTAACCGGTTGAATGCCGTAATTTCAGAAACAATTAAAAAGCTATTGCGTCTCGCGTGGATCCACGTTCTGGCGACGGATACGAAGTATTAAACCGAAAATTGAAGATTGATTACGTAGAGTTATCAAGTGATTTAATTTCGTTAAAAAAATATACTAAGTATGTGTAGATTAATATTTATAGGTAAAAAGGCGTCATCATCTGCGAAGCCGATCACTCGGCACTCGGCGATCTACAGCCATAGAGTATAGTAACTAATGTCTACAGCCGCCGTGAACGGAGTAACGGACGTGCTCCACGCTGACTCACTGCTTCCGACAACCGGTTCGTTACGTTGCCGTAACGATCCCCGTAGTCTTCGACTAGCAACCAGTTTTATCAATAGCTGCCTTTTTCAAGGCGGCGCGCGGCGGCGCACAGTGGATCGTCCCCATACAAGAGGTCGGACATAGAATTAAAAATTGAAAAAGTATTTAATTGAAAAAAATGAAATATACAGTTGCATTGCTCTATTATGGAACTACAAAAAATGTTACTACAATTTTTTTATTTGACCAGTACTTTATGAGCAATTCGATGAAAACTGTTATTTTTCTATGGAAATGGTCACAAAAATGTCTGTATCTCATGATTCCCTCCTTGTTTCGATTTGCGGTTTTCACTACTATTATTTACCCATTTTATGCCACATTTTCTTCAAGGACACATGGTGCCCCCAGCAACCCCCTTCCGAGATATTTTGCTTTTAGTAACTATACTTTTTATTGTATAACTGATGAAATGGAGGTACATTAAGTATATTCATTACTGAGAATAAGTCATCCCTAAGTAGTTCCTTAAATAACAGGTGCATTTGCGATTACTTTAATGACTTATGAACGCTTCTGTTGCCATACAACAAAAGCGTTAATGAGTCCTTAAGTAAAGATTACCAGTACTTGCTTAATCTAATTAGTTATTGTAATTACTATGTTAACAGCCCTTAATCACTGCATTGTGATTGGATAATGTGTGGTTATATATCAATATGTGTTAATATGTGGTTGACGATGGCCGATCATTCTGCCACACTATACTTCCACTAGAAGTCACTAACTTAAGCGGTACAAGACTTGCCATAAATACACTGGATAAGTCTTGTTCACTTGTTGTTGTCGTTTGATGGTAAAAGCTTTGACTTGAAGCTCCATCAAAACCCCATTTACTGTGAAGCACAAGTGGTTCACCAGCATCAAAATTTGATTCAAGTGAATCGATCAGCCTCCTAACTGTGAGATCAAGGAGGGCTTGGATCCGTATCTTTGCGGAAGTTTCAGTCACAGTTATGTCTTCTTTTGCCGGGTAGCATTTAAGCTTTTCTTTAACTAACAAGTAGTAGCTTGGGTATTTCGCATGACCTTCTTTTAAACTAAAGTCCCGAAGTGTGATGTAACGCCACTTGGATAACTGCAAGTAAACGTAAAGAGCAAGTGCTTTGTGAGTAGGAACTTCACGAAGCGAAGGATTCTGCTTAGTTTCCAGGACATTTAAAACTGTTGAGACGTGTTCAGGATTTTCCAGCAGATTTTTCATTATTCTGGCCATATCATTTTTTCCGGCAGACTTAAGTATACTTTCAACAGTATGCAAAAGCTCATCCGGACGACTGCAACTAGCAACATTTTCATTAACACGTCTTCTTTTGTGTCTAGTCGATAAATCTTCAAAGCGTTTGCGAGGAGATGTATATGTTGAAGTTGATGCATCTGATTTTGATGGACTGACTACCTCTTCTGCCTCATTTTCATTTGCTTCTTCAGTGTCAACAACATTTTCTTTAAAGCAATCTGGCCAAACGATATCGGAATTTAACCACTCTCCGTTCTTGTTAATGAACCTGTCGACTGTCCTTCTTGATTGCACCCATTTGGTGTAAACCCTATAGCAAAATCGTCGACACCAGTTCTTGAGATCCGTCACATCACTTTCACTTAACTGGACGTTAGTACTCGACTTCAATGTGTTAAATAAATTGTCATAGTCACGAAGATCTTTATGATTACGAAGAGCAACGTAAAGATCTAGATAAGTAGAAAACCCACGGAAAGCCATAATGACAACACTTGATAGAAGTTATAATTACAACTGAATTACATTTGCTAAACACACTCAAATATATAGGGCAGCAAGTAGGCAACTAGCAATGAATTTGATAAGCTAACGATGACATTAGACAATCACAATGCAGAGATTAAGGGCTGTTAACATAGTAATTACAATAACTAATTAGATTAAGCAAGTACTGGTAATCTTTACTTAAGGGCTCATTAACGCTTTTGTTGTATGGCAACAGAAGCGTTCATAAGTCATTAAAGTAATCGCAAATGCACCTGTTATTTAAGGAACTACTTAGGGATGACTTATTCTCAGTAATGAATATACTTAATGTACCTCCATTTCATCAGTTATACAATAAAAAGTATAGTTACTAAAAGCAAAATATCTCGGAAGGGGGTTGCTGGGGGCACCATGTGTCCTTGAAGAAAATGTGGCATAAAATGGGTAAATAATAGTAGTGAAAACCGCAAATCGAAACAAGGAGGGAATCATGAGATACAGACATTTTTGTGACCATTTCCATAGAAAAATAACAGTTTTCATCGAATTGCTCATAAAGTACTGGTCAAATAAAAAAATTGTAGTAACATTTTTTGTAGTTCCATAATAGAGCAATGCAACTGTATATTTCATTTTTTTCAATTAAATACTTTTTCAATTTTTAATTCTATGTCCGACCTCTTGTATGGGGACGATCCACTGAGCGGCGGCGGTTGATAGTGTATTTCTTTAACGTTATTGTCAAACGTTTTTTCGATGTCATTTACGGTACCAAATCATCACTTATGGTGCCAACGAAGCCGACGGGTTGTTGGCCCAATCACAACCGTCGAGCTCCTGCAGGGCGAGGAAGTCAATTTGACTCGGAATGTCCGTTGTCTCGGGATGTCCGTAAGGATTGAGGAGCCATATCAGATTTTTAAAATCTGATCTCCCCATTATTTAGCAGCAATGTAGCTGATTTTGCAGCACGAATTCTAGATTTAGCAGCAAAATATATCACTAGGTAGTTATATTTAATGCAAAAGGGGAACTATATTTTCTATCACCAAAATTTATATTTGTCATCAAGTTGTATCACCTAATAAATAGATCTATCGCCACGAAATATTTTCGTTCTCAGATAAACAAAAATTGTTCTCAGGTTGATATCTCAGGATTTTAGGTGATTTATTGTGGAACTGATTTTGCATTGTTTGGTGACTACATTTTGGTGACAGATCTACTATTTGGAGGACAAACCCTATTATTTAAGAAACACATAACTAATTAAATTGGTAATAGCTTAAATGATACCCGAGACAAATTACCAGGAGAAACTGGATGCAATCTGGACTTTAGGGCACCCCGACTCGGACAGGTTAGGTTAGAAGGGGATGGCGGGGTCGAGAGACCCCGCCATCCCCTTCGTGGTTATTTTTTTATAAACCACCCAGAAGTAGGAGCCCCGCGAAGCGGGGCTCCGTCGACCAAGCCCTACCGTCGACATATTATGTACCTATATCAATCGATCCGTGGTGAATAAGAAAACTACTACTATTGGTGATCTCTTTAAATTAGTTTGCTTAAATACTTATTAGGACACACCTATTATAATACATACAAAAACATTTATTTGGTACTAGACCTTATATCTCAGGATTTTAGGTGATTTATTGTGGAACTGATTTTGCATTGTTTGGTGACTACATTTTGGTGACAGATCTACTATTTGGAGGACAAACCCTATTATTTAAGAAACACAAAACTAATTAAATTGGTAATAGCTTAAATGATACCCATGCAAAAGTGGCTCCTCAATCTAAACGTCTGAATTGAGGAGCCATCTGGAACTCGTTAAGTAATAGATGAATATTTTTGAAAATTTTGTATCATTTAGTAGCAATTGTGCATATTATTTTAGTATGGCTCCTCAATCTACACTCAACGTGGTGAATTTCTATTGGATGTGAGCGATCAATTAATATATTCGACATAATGATCATTTAGCAGGTGTTGTGTTTGTTTTTGCAGTATAGGAATAAAATAATAAAACAGAGTAAATTTTGTAGATGAACGCATTTTCTTTGGCTCCTCAATCCTGACGTTCTAATTATATATGTTTGACTGTAGCCACCAGAGATCTCAACGGAATCTAAAGCCAGAGATACTAACATTTAGCAGAAATGTCTGATATATATATCTGCACAGTTCAGCAATGTACCTATATATTTTGGATTCTGAAAAAACAATACTTACTATTTTCTTGAAAATTCAGTGTGAAGGGTGTCCATATTATACTCGTATTAATGAAACCAGGATAAGTAATTTATTAAATTTATATTTTCATATCAGGTTATATCTATCGTACCTACGAATTGGTGTATTAGCAATTAATTTTGCTATAAGTTATAGAATGAATGAATATTGGCTGATCAGTGCTTATACGAATTTTAGAATCGTAATCATCGTAACAGAACATCTCATCTTTCGGTGTAAGATAGTGACATTTGTAGTGGCCTGTGCCAGTTTCGATAATTGCAGGAATATATTCTATAGCACCTATTAATGTATATGATTTATTCGAAAACATTACAAATTCTGGTATTTCTCTCACTCTAAACTTTTCACAACCATTCAGTTCACATGAAACTGTGTTTGATAGAGTATATTTACACAAAGTTTGGTTGTTACAAAACTTACAGTCTGTTTTTTATCCAGCGATTAAAGTTGCATCTTCTAAACCTTGGATGCCAAAAACAGAAATTATATTCAAAATCAAAAGTCAAAAGTCATTTATTCAAACTGGGCTGAGAATCAGCAGTTTTTGAACGTCAACATCACATAAGACAGTCCCCTCAAAACGCCCGCCCTTCACCACTTCCTAAATTCAAATTCAGTTCAAATTCAAAGGCAAAAATGCGATCTGCCTGGATACTGGGATAAAATGGCACGAATCGAAACTAAATGAAAGCCACTTATTTTCATAAGGTAAATTGATAAAATGATACTTAACAAATATCTGTGTCAGCTGGTATATAAACAGATTTTTTTTTAAATTGGCGTGAATCGTAACTGAAACAAGTTTATTGTACTTTTGTTAAAGTGTGCATGAAAAATAACCTTTTTTTACTTCTGTCTATTGCTAGTATAAATGGAGTTTAGGTGCAACAAACCCCGATCACTGTAATTAGATTTCTTCAATGCAAATAGCATTAATGGTTAGCGCTATGAGATCGCCACACTCCTCCGCGACCTTCAGCTTGACATCTTCCTTATACAGGAGACCTTTCTGAAACCCCATCAACGAGACCCAAACATTGGTACCTATCTATAAAATAGAGAGCGGTACCCTCATATTATACTACATAAAGTTACTGTACTGCATCGCTATGGACCCATCTCTCTCACCTGAAGATCTCTCTCTGTCGGCTCGGCATAACTGGTAATCAGCCAATAGCCATCATCTCCGCTTACATCTCACCTACAAATGCTTCCGAGGAGCCCCTCTATCTCACCTAGGACCTCACTGCCCTCTTCGGCACGAGTGATTTCGTCATCTTGGCAGGAGACATCAATGCCAAACATCCCGCAGGGAACAGCAGCACGACTTCTACCAGAGGTAGGATCGTGTTCAACCTAGGTGCCACCCTCAACTTCGATGTCATCGCTCCGATGAATTCATTGGCGATCCCAATGCCTCTTCTCATCCGTCCTGACAAGAGCGTTGCTTTCGACAATTCTGATAAGGCCGAATGTCTAGCCAACAGCCTAGAATCCCAATGTACTCCCAGTTTTCAACCAATAGACCAAGCACGCCTTACCAAGGTTGACACTGAAGTCTAACGTACATCTTCTAACCGACCCGTTGAAGACCCCGAAGATCCTCTGCCTCCGGTCACTCCAGACGAAGTGCTCAACGCTATTAAAGGGCTCCATGCTCGGAAAGGCCCCGGTTCGGATTGTATTACCAATAAAGTAAACAAACTCCTCCCCGTCCCTCTCATAATGCTAATGACCGCCATCTTTAATGGCGCATTGAATAATAACATCTTTCCGCAAGCGTGGAAAGAGGCCACCGTTAATGGTATCCTTAAGCCAAGCAACCCCAAGTCTGACCCCAGGAGTTACCGCTCCATCAGTCTCCTCAATGTCCTAGGCAAAACCTACGAGAGGTTTATTTATAAGCGTCTCATAGACTATGCCGAAGCAAAGAGCCTCATCCTTAACGAGTAGTTTGGTTTCGGACCCCAACACTCGCGTATCCAGCAAGTCCACCGCTTCGTAGAGTACTTAAGGGCCGATGTCCAGAGTAACGCGATGATTATGCTCGGTCCGTACCCCACGGAGGGTGCCCTTAGCGTGTAGTCGTTTAGATTATAAGTTTTATGACCTGGCTGGAGGCCTTAGTTTATTTCCACAAAAACAAAAACCAAATATGTTGGGGTCGGCTTCCAGTCTAACCGGCTGCAGCTGAATACCAGTAGGTATTTAACATGAAGCGACGGCCTACCGGACCCCCACAATCCAGTTACTGGGTAACACGATACCCCTTGGTTGATATTGGTTTTCAGACTCGGAATTCTGACTACCCGTAACGACTGTTCAAGATCTATAAATGACATTCGGGACCAACGACTTAAAATCGTCAATACAACCCTCTTGAATTCCTAAAATCCCATTGAATGGCTATTTCATGAAATCATGACATTTGAGGCCAATTTTAATTTAGGGTTGTATTGCTGATTTCAAAGATTACAATTCTGTAAAGCCATATTAGTTACGGTCGCGAATCATATTTTACGAGTAATCAACATACAACCTGACACAGATCTGCAAATTGCAAAAAGAACTTACATTTATACTCACGTACTTATACCTACACAAACAGCCAGACCCGGAACAAGTACTTGTAGGTCGTACAAATATTTGTTTAGAAAATTTGAATTTTGCGGGCTACCATAACGCATCCTTTTCGAGACACGGAGGGGTCTCGGTATGTAGGTAATGGATGGTTACCATCCACGGACTGACGGCAAGCCTTGCTTAACCTTGAAGATTGACCTGTGCGGTTGTTATTATCCAGCCACGAGCGCCATATATTAAATAGCATATTAAAAATGAAAAAATAAATAAATAAAAAACTGATCTTACCACTATACTGCTATTTAAATGATTGTAAAACAAGCTCAATTACGTCTGCTATAAACTCTTATTCTTTACCGACACACATAAGAAAAATAATGCCCAAGGTACAGTTTTTGCGAAGTTCAAATAAATGAATACACAAGTCTACATTCAGAACATTTATTTAACGAATCTGTCTAAATAAAAAAAATTGTACAAATAAAATATAACAAAATATTACTGTATAATATGATGAACACTTAATATTTAATCACAATATTATTAGTTCATAATGTCGTTGCTTGTGTAGGTACTAGGTAAGTACCACTTAAAAAATAAGTTTTTTTTTATAAGCCATGGCCTTGGCAGTGGCAGGCCTAGAATAAGACCAGCTTGTGATGTATTGTATCGAGATCAATATTATCAAGAAATAGTTTAGGGTATGAAAGGTACCTATGTCATCGAGACCTTTGTACAGGCCATGGTCTTATCGTCTTAATCCAATTATTATCTGCAACTGTAGGTATTGAGCGTTTCTATGCTTTAAACTAGTCCAATATTTAGTAAGTATTAGTTTTTTGAGAAAGTAAAAATATACATGTTATGAGAACGTCTAGGATCTAGTTATTCGTTTATAAAGAACACAATATAATTTATACAACTCCTTTAATTCATCGTGCAGTCGACACATTTTATTTTAGGTAAGTTATCGTCGAATAATTTACACTTCGTAGCAGGTAATATAGATTTTTACAGGCATTGGGAAGGTATCTACGTATTATTTAATATTAATACTAACTTAAATAATATTTACAAAACAATAAATGAAAACATAAAGCAATAGGCATGTGTTTAGTTAGTACTCCACCATTCAACACCATGGTTAAGTTACCCCTAAATAATTCTGAATTTAAAGTACCTACTTAGGTATCCCGACTAAGAAACTAAATAATTCAAAAGGAACAATAAGAACATAAACTAAGTGATATTCCCTAATTTAACGAGTTTACAAAGCTTATTAGCAGAATTATTTTGGCATCAAATTCTAATCATTCGATAAACAACAATAAATACATAAAGTAGGTATTTGTAATACTCTTTGTTCGTATTGTAGGGTTTTTGAGTAATATTATGAACAAAAAGTACACACGATTTAAGACTGCAATTCTAATTGTGCTTCTCGAAAGATTCAGTCAAACTGGTTACTGGAAACCGTTCGAACGATAGACTAAGAATTTTTCTAGGTATTAAGTGTGTAGGAAATCAATGTCTTGACTAGGTATTGTGCTAAGTAAGGCATAGCCTTTGCGTAGGTCCAATGTATCCTGAGAACAAGAGTCTTAATTATAAATTAGTAGTTGAAGGTAAATGAGAATTGCAGTCTTAAATTAAATATTCCACACGAATCCAACACATTTACATCTTTGGTACAATACCTAGTAAGGGTTGGTGATCAACTAGCAAATGGGATTCATAATTAACCCTAAAACTATCGTATCGTTTGAACACTCGAGTCAATGGTAACCACTTGAAAGGGAAAATTTACAGGTAACATTTACACTGAGGAACACCAATTTAGCGTCGGATTTGGTTACCTAAAAAGTTTTTCGAGCCACCACATGTCAGTCACCGATCAGCGCACGGCGACTCCGTTGATCGTGACGACGGCGTTCGGGCCCGTCGGCTCGGGTTCGTACGCATCGGACTCGCTGCGCCGTCCATACGCTACGTTGTCGGTGATCCTCTCACTGTAGGGTGAGTCATAAACATTGTCTGGCACGTGGTCATAGATATGTCGTCCATTCGTGTCGTGGAGGGTCGCGTAGCTCATGACTGCAGCGTTTTGGTCTTCCTTGCGTTCGGCACCTTCTATGTTCTCCGTGTTCTTTACAGGTGTGGCTTTTCGACTAGAGAATTAGATAGACATTTTAATAAGAAATCTAAGAAATGACTACTCAAGTAATTATTAAAAATAAAATTTCTAGAATTACTCACAGCCGTAAATAAATAACTCCGAGCAGCATTAGCAAGAACAGGACTACGCCGCATCCCACGCCGACGCTGAGCGGCAACGTTCCGTTCTCAGCAGCCTCGTTGGTGATTATCTCACAGCTGGGCTCTTCACCGGACCATTTGCCATCGTCCATGCACTTGCGGAGGAATGGCCCAACACGTTGGAACTGTGGCAAGCAATGGTACTCGATGGAACTGCCGAACAGTGTAGAACTGTTCGAGATGATGATGCGACCATTCTCGATCGTGCCCGGAGACTTGCAGTCGATTGCTGTGGGCAAAGAGGTTATGTAGAAGAGATTGGTAATAAAAACGTACTAACATTCAACCGATTTTTATTGTCTGATGGAGATCTATTTTGCTATTAAAAAGCCCTGCTTTAAGACCACCTAAAACAAATACTTACGTATGCAGACTGGCGGTGCCCCACTCCACACTCCCTTCGGTTTACAGGTCCTGGTCTGGTTTCCTTGCAGCCCGTACCCTCGCTCGCAGCGGTAGTGAGCTTCTCCTCCGATGCTTAGCGTCGAAGTGGCTACTAATAGTCCTACGCTGACCTTGATCTGGATCGACGGGTCTGTGCACGTTATTTCTGTAGGAAGTACAAAAACGTTAAACTCCGTCACGGCTCTTACATAGAAAACGCCAATGTTCCAGCAGTAGGAAAATTATGGGCTGATTATTATGTAGGTACTTATGCAAAAAACATGGGCATAAAACGTGATCGATTTCCTTTACGCTAACCCCGTCGAAGTTCTCAAACGACTCCCTAAGAATGTGACCTTAAGGCAGTGGCTGAAATCGGTCCGATAACATCTTGTGGAAGGATGCCGTTGCCTACACTTTAATTCCGTCATACTTTATAAGAAGCTCACCTTTGCACACTGGCGCCTCCGAGCTCCACGTGCCATTATCCTGGCACAGTCTTCTGGACACGCCATCCAACTGCCAGTGTTCATGACACTCATACAGCACAGCCGCACCGTAGTACGTTGCATTCGTTGCCAGAGTTACTACTCCGTTCTGGATTGGACCTGGGTTACCGCAGTCCACGTCTGGGGAGAAAGGTAAGAGAGGATTTTAGAAAAGGCGTTTAGTGCATACCTATGCAGTTTTTGCTGGATACTCTATAACACGATTTCTGCGTCCCTTATAACAAGTTGTGCCTTTCTTGTAACTTCATCATAATTTCACCGAAACGGTCCATTGCTAGACCTCTCCAGCCTCTCCCAAGGCATGACACAGCAGGCCTTGTTCAGCCCGCAACCAGCGGATTTTCGCTTTCGATTTCGGATTACTGATCGGATTTGTGATATTACAATGACAATCCGAACTCAACTTACATTGACACCTTGGCGTGACACCGCTCCACTGTCCATTATCCTCGCAGGTTGAGATGCTCTCTCCAACCACCTTGTACCCTCGTTCACAGCGGTACTTGACCAGGGCACCAATTCGGTAGCTGTTGCCGACGCTGGTGGTGACGGCGGTTCTGATCAGCGTGCGTCCGTGGTTGCGGTCGTTGCCAGTCACTGACACGATGCTGTTCTCCGGTACTAGCGGGTCGGAGCAGCGGATTTCTGGAAAAATAGAGAATTGTGTAAGTTTTTGCGGAGACGTCATCGTTTATTAAGTAGGCTGTGGATTGTTTGTCAATCTTAATCCAATCTCAAGGAGTAAATTACGTTGAGGCTTGTGTTGAACTTTTGGGTTTTAATGTGTTTATTGCTCAATATGCACGATAACTAGAAAAATAACTAAGTATTTGTCTTATATTTTCAACTGCACAGATTGTATACAAGAAACTGCTGTTCAATACGTTTTTTGTTCATTAATAAGGTATGCAGTACAAAATTCTTGGCCAAGTTTTCAATTATTGTCTTATTAAATACGGTCTAGTACCTTCACATCTGGGTGAAGAATCGCTCCATTGGAAGTCTTCAGTGCAAGTCCTCCTGACGGGGCCGACGAGCCTGAAGTTTGTGGTGCACGAGTACTGAATCACACTGCCCAGGTGAGTGGTTCCGTTCAGTAGTTCCGCCGCACCGTAAGTCAGAGATGGAAGCTTGCCACAGTCCACATCTGGAAGAGGTGAAAGTAATATTTTAATGAATTACTTTCTCACTGAAGTTCATTATCAGGAGTCAAGAGTAGCTACTGGCTTAACTCACGAGGATTTTATCGGGTTTTCTTACTAGATCAGTGACCGATTCATCAGAATTCATCAGCCCGACCAATCACTATAGTTATGTATGGACTTCGGATAGTTCTAAATTCCCACGATATTACTTACTTAATGTCATGCGTGTGATTTTTATACATTTATTAAAATAGAGCTTCATTGTAGGCTATAAATACTCACATTCACATTTGGGTGACTCCCCGGACCACTCTCCATCTTGCTGGCACATGAGGCTGGCTTCTCCAACCAGCTTGTGTCCCTTCTCACAGTGGAAATCGATGGTGGAGTGAACGTTGTAGTCGTATGCTTCCATGTAGCCGCCTGCAGGGACTTCGGGTTCGGCGCAGGATATCACTGTAAGAGAGAAATAAGGATAGTAGGTATAATGTTTCAATCACAATTCTTGCAATGTTAGACAGGAGTGCTTAGCCTTGTTCGAGATGCAAACGATGGCGACCCTTTAGTCATTTCTTAGACAAAACCCCTTGGCATTCGTTGTTCTAATTCGTACGTACCTAAGTTATAATTATTATCACAGTAAGGTTTTCCGCAATCGCTTGTTTGCATAATACTAATGGCATTAGTTCGGTTCAGATTTCCGTGTCAATCTACGACAAAGACCTGTCATTTTGCGCATCGCCTAAACTAATGAGAGTTCTAATTGAGTCACTAATTAATTCAAATAATTGTCGCAGTATCACTGCGTACGTGTTTGTTCAATACTGTCCACCTGACATTGATAACTAGGTTGTTATTCTGGTGAAACAGCTCAGAGGGGCAATTTCCGTATTTTTAAGACCGTTCGCATTCTAATCTCAGTCTCAATTCTCTCAGTTTTTGACATTGATTGTCGCTGAGATGAGATTGCGACTTGAATTTGAACGTTTTTTAAGTACGAGAATTGGCCTACAGGTTATATCTAATTGTAATTGGCGCCGTGCCGAAATTATCGATTATACTTTACAATGAGACCGGGATATAAATTTGGTTCAAGATTAAGTTTGGCCTGTATACAACTGAATCTGGCATATCGACTGAAAGGTTTAAACGAAGACTGCCCTAAAACGTTGTTGAATCTTTGTGGGTTGCAAGCAAGTTGTTTAGCATACTCAGTCTATAATGTTCCCACTGTTGGGACACAGGCCTCCTCTCGGTGAGAGGGAGTGGGCCGAAATCCACCATGCGAGCCCAGTGTGGGTTGGTTGACGTCACACGTCTTCGAATATTTGGTTTTAGAACAAGCCGGTTTCCCCACGATGTTTTCCATCGCCGCTTTGAGAGCAGTTGTAATTAAATAATTTACACAAAGTAAAGCGCCTATCTGGGTTTGAACCTACGGCCTACAACTCGTATGTCACGGCCGTTACCACACCACTTCACTCCACTCGTTGTTTATTTTCGTTAAAATTGCAACTTAGTACTAAACTGTCCAGCTACCTCTTGGATTAATAGGAGCGTAATTAATGAGTTTTCTCCAAGGTGCTTTACTGGCAGGGACCTACGGGAGGTGATTCATTATTAAGATATCTTCTCATTTCATGTCAATGTTTATTGTTACCCCAATAACGATTATGAAACATACCTAAAGTATCATAACAAGAGAATAGAGAACGGAAACTGTTAGCTGGTCTTAACTCTTTCAGAGTCAATGGTTAGCTACGCTAACCGCATATTTCGAATTTTTAGGGTTCCGTAGCCAAACGGCAAAAAACGGAACCCTTATGGATTCGTCATGTCTGTCTGTCCGTCCGTATGTCACAGCCACGTTTTTCTGAAACTATAAGAACTATGCTGTTGAAGCTTGGTAAGTAGATGTATTCTGTGAACCGCATTAAGATTTTCACACAAAAATAGAAGATAAAAACAATAAATTTTGGGTGTTCCCCATCCTTAGAACTGAAACTTAAAATTATTTTTTCATTAAACCCATACGTGTGGGGTATCTATGTATAGGTCTTCAAAAATGATATTGAGGTTTCTAATATTTTTTTTTTCTAAACTGAATAGTTTGCGCGAGAGGTGTCCCCCCTGTAACTTCTAAAATAAGAGAATAATAAAACTAAAAAAAATATATGATGTACCTTACCATGTAAACTTCCACCGAAAATTGGTTTGAACGAGATCTAGTGAGTAGCTTTTTTACGTCATAAATCGTAAACCGCTATTATTTACCCTTTATTCAATCAACTCAAATATAAGAAATAAAACATTTACTTGCTGCTACGGAACCCTTCATGGGCGAGTCCGACTCGCACTTGGCCGCTTTTTTTTTCTTTAAATCCGTAATATCTAGGGATTATTTCTTGAATTAACATAGAAATACACCTTACGCTTGATTCAGTTTAGGTAGTAAATAGCGCCGATATTCGTTTGTGTGTGTATTTTTGGTTTGAGAAACATTCGTTGACAGTGTTTTTGTAAAGTGCTCGGAAAACACTTTCAAAAATAAGGCGAGTCTATTATTTATATGACTATGATTGTTTTATTAGACGTATTTAGACATCTTTTGCATGTATTTGATAAATAATGTATGTAATTTTGCGTTGCTAATGTAATACACTCATAATTAGGTGGTTAGAGTAACTAACCAGCGCGCAGATAATATGTTTTATTTGTTCGTATAGATGTGACAATGGTTTTTTGTATATCTTACAAAATGTCTCATGTATTAGCTAACACGGATATTGAATACTGTCTGGAGAAGATTCCCTCCGATGACGACAGTTGCTGCAGTGCGGAATCGGACCAGGAAACTCATGATGCACAACCACATACCATGCTGTTGGGTGATGTCGTAGGGGAACGTCCGCAAACTTACAGTTTTGACGAAGAAGATAATGAACCCTTGTCAAGTTTCTGTTCTACGCTGCCTCTGGTGGTTGCCACTCCTGTTGCTGAAGAGAGCAGCTCCAGCAGACTTCAAACAAGAGTGCCAAAGTGGAAGAAAAACTACTCACTTTCCCCACCAGGGGCCGTACTATGAAGTGTTAATTCCATCATTGTTCCAGCGTGAAAGAGAGACGGAGCTATACATGACCGATAGCACTATCTATTTTTCGCAACGGAATCATGATGGTGTTAACACGTCATAGTACGGCCCCTGGTGAGTTTACTGAAGATGTGGGTGTACCAGGACATATACTGGAGTTGGAAAGTATTACGCCTCTCGCACTGTTTCGCTTGTTTAGATCAGACGATTTACAAGAAATTATAAGCTTTCAAACCAACCTTTATGCTACCAAAATTTTCTGGAAAAGTCTATACTCTTAGTACGCCTGAAGAAATCGATGTGTCTAACCAACTATCACGATCCTAAGAACGTCGGGAAGGTGACACGCAGAGAACGTAATGGAGAGAGTGTGGAAATATCTTGCCCAGAACCTGTAAATGACTACAAACCGCACATGCATTTTGTTGATAAGTTCGATCCACTCAAAAGCTGCTATGAAATTAACCGAATGTCACACAAATGGTGACACAGGATTTTTTTCCATTTTCTGGACTGTTCTGTTGTCAATACTTTTTCGGTGTACAAAGAATTACAATCCACTGCACGACCAAATCTAGAAACTTTGACATTGAAGGAATTTCGTCGTTCCGTCTATCAAGGTATTTTTTTTTATTGAATAGAAAATGCATTTTTTTTGTAGTCATTCGATTCAACTAACATCTTGCTGACTATGGTTTTGTTATTGTTATTAGTAATTAATGTTTCTTTATTTTACTTCGAAGGTCCTAGTTTATCATTTGTGGCTACAAGTTACAGCTATATAGGTACATATAAACATAATGCAGCATTGCATATGTAAGCGGGCACGCCCTTTATGCCAGGAAGCTTTTTATTATGTATTAAGTTCTGTTTGCGTTTTTTGTTTTTATTATTTATTTCTGCTTGAGTATAGTTTTAAATATTGGCGTGTGCTAGCTGACATACCTATGGCAAATAATTTTAATATTTTTGTGTTTCGTAATGTTAATTACTTATTACTATATAGAATCCAGTTCTTCTAACTGAACAGACAGCAGTGCTGCTGGGGAGTTTGTTCCGCCACTTCTTCCCAGCTAAAGCACTAGGAAGTGGTGAAGGGTGGGCGTTTTGGGGGGACTGTCTTATGTGATTATGACGTTCAAAAAGTGCTGATTCTCAGCCTAATTTGAATAAATTACTTTTGATTTTGATTTTGATCAACGGCATCGCTGTTTTGAACCTTATTTGTTGCCGCGATGTGCTGCTGTCGTTCGTTCGTCAGTGTTGCTTCTTACAGAAATTCACTGACAGACAACGTACTCGTACCTACAGCCTAAATCGCTGGGCCTTGAAGCATACAATTAAGCACAAGAGGTTTTTGAAAACTATTATCCTGAATGGGTTGAATAGGGAATGGTAATTTGTATGGAAGTTAGTCATTCTTGTTGGTGGGAGATCCCATCATTCGGGCACACGACTCGTGAACTAATAAAGTAAACTACTTTTGTTAACTTACATTCACACGATGGTATATCATGGGACCACTTTCCGTCTCTGTTACACGTAAGGGTTTCGGCGCCGGCCAGCCAGTAGTCAGCCTCACAGTTGAATCGAGCGATGGAGCCGTAGGTCGTGGTACCGTTGAGCAGGATGAAGGAGCCCTTGTGCACCTGTGCAGGAGTGCCGCAGTCCACGTACTTGCAAGATGGCGGAGTGCCCGACCAAGATCCGCCGAGAGTACAGGTTACGCTCTGAAAGTAGGTATACAATCCGGTTCATCAAAAATCCTTTTTTAATTACATAATATAACATCACGCCTGTTTTCCGCGAAGGCTTAGGTAGAGGTAAGCCTTATAGTACCTACACCCACATTTCCGCGAAGGTTTATGAATTGAAATGTTTATTTCTGTAAGTAGATCTTTTAAGACACTTTTACACGTCAATATTTTAAAACTAGATGGATTTGCTAGCTGACTGATCCCTGAGAAGAAATGCCGAAACAAACTCAGAGGATGATCTTTCCATTGGTGTATTTAATAAGGCTATTGGGCGCCAAGAATAATTTGGTGCCCAAGTCGTCACCTAGTTAGTTAATATATATGAATATATAATAGTTAGTTAGATCTCAATGGTGCTGATCCATACGTCATGTTCGTGAACGGGCGCCGTCAGTAGGCACTGGTCATTTCTTAGCTGCCACGGCGTAAATTAATTCCATAATTGTTTTTATATTTTTATTACGGACGCTTTTAACGTGCACGTCTTTCTACATCGTTCTCACATGTATAATTACAACATGAATGATGTAACCACTCTTTTGTAACATTATTTTGATTTAAAAGAGTGTCCATGGAGTTTCTTGCCCGTTCTTCTCCATAGGTACCTACTACGCTTTGGAATGGGCAACTAGCTTCATCTTTCTGACTGACCGACACCTTGACAATTCAAAAGTGCCTGTAATTGGTTTATTTGAAATAAATGCTTGAGTTGTTTGAGTTTGAGTTTGAGTTAGGTCACTTATGCCGAATTGACTAACAATTGGCAAAAGTCGTGTTTGTAAAGGTTCTCCCTGAAAAACCATTTTCATTTGTATATATCTTATGGCTATTGGGCTTCAGGGCAGAAACCCATAGCTCCGTGCCCATTCTCCTTTATTTGATCCAGATTAAAGCACAAGATATTCATATAAAAACAATAAACTTTAAAACAGTATTGTGTGCCTCACGGCTGCGCCAAATAGGCCCAGTTTAGCATAAATGCCAGACAACTAGTGCCTGACGCTGGTTTTCAAGTGGCCCTTTTGTTACGTCCGTCTTATGCATGTTAAATCAGTTTTATAGTGTGTGTAAATACTTAAATAAAAAATAGATAGATATGTGTGGCAAATAATAATAACATAGATTAGATATTTGTTTAAAAATAAATTTAGATATTTATTTACTTAGACAGTAGTCGATGTTAGAGCAGTGCCGTACTGCCGTCACCCAAACGTAGATCCACAAGTGGTTTTCTATCACTAGGGCTGGTTTTTTGATCCGTAGTTAACTCAACCATTAGTTAAAAATAAAAATCTATTTACAAATCAAATCATTTTGCCAAAATTTTACCATTAACTAAATCATTGGTTAAAATAGTAACTATGCCTAAATTTTGGGAAAATGTGTTGACCCATAAACACATTTTGCCAAAATTTAACCATTAGTTACAATTTTTAAGTAATGTTTGTTAAATATAGTAACTAATTGTTAATTTTTATTTTTAGCGAATGGTTAAGTTAACTACGGATCAAAAAACCGGCCCTAAGGTACCTGCGGAACCATTGCGTAGCACTGGGGTCCAATTCGTAATAATATTGCTTCGATAGTAATACTACTAAGTAAGTAATAAAGGGACATTTATTGCGTCGAATGCCCGGGATAAATCTAGCAAGACCAGCAATGAACACATTCCTTTATCTTGGGCCGATATAGATCTGCCTTACTAAGGCAATAGCGCTGTTTTCTGAAACTAGACTGTAACTCCGGCAACACGTTATTTTGTTGCAGAAAATGCGTTAATTTGTGGCTGACGATTTTCTCTAACACTAGACAGACACGGTAAAATGCCAATGGCGCGTAGGTCTTTTACTTTAAATTGGGTTGGCATTCTTTGGTGAGGGCATAACGGAAGCAATTTTCCGCTGGTCAGGGAACGTTGACTATTGAGTCAAACTCAAACTCAAACTCAAAGCATTTATTTCAATTAAACCATTTACAGGCACTTTTGAATTGTCAAGTGGTCGGTCAGTCAGAAATATGAAGCTAGTTGCCCATTCCAAAGCGTAGTAGGTACCTATGGAGAAGAACGGGCAAGAAACTCCATGGACACTCTTTTAAATTATATTGTTACATAAATATTAGTTACATCATTAATCTTGTATATAGGTATAATTATATGTGAGAACGATGTAAATAAGACGTACACATTGAGTGTCCAGTGTACAGCAAATATAAATTCAAACAAAACAATCCATAATAAAATAATTAAAAATAAGCCGTGGTGGCTAAGAGATGACCAGTCCCAACTGACAGCGCCCGTTCACGAACATGACGCATGGATCAGCACCATTCAGCTCAACCATTTTGAAGGGAGCTAAATGATCCAACACACGCGCCACCGTCAGCGAGACATTTGAGTGAGCATGACATCTATCAGCCGCCAGGACACATTCAAGTCAATGAAAGACATTACCCGGTAAATGGTAGCTCGATAGTACATAGTACTCACACTTGTCCTATGCAATTATATAATACAAAGGAGATTGAGTTTATACAAAGCAAAGGTAGTCTTACAATCTTCAGCAGCTCCAACAGTATTTTCAAATGTTAATCAATTAGTTGTGGTTGTGGAGCAGGACCAGCATTGAGCCAGGCATTTTTATCAGCGATATAATCCCCCAACTTATAATATGCCTGGCTGCATAGTGTGCGTTTTATACAAACTTTGAATTTCGTCTCATTCAGTTGAAGTATGTGGGGAGGTATTTTATTGTAACATTTTAAACAGTACCCCATGAAAGATGAGTCCACTTTAGCCAGTCTGAAACCTGGTTGAACTAATAGGTCCCTATTTCTGGTACTATAATTATGTCTATCACCTCTTTTAGTAAAAAGATGTACATTTTTTCTTACGTACATGATGTTTTCATAGATATATTGACAAGGTACCGTCAAGATCTTAATAACCTTAAACAGTTCCCTTAGAGAATCGCGCCTGCGGAGATTATATATGGCTCTGATGGCTCTTTTCTGCAGAATAAAAATAGAATCGACGTCTGCAGCCCGTCCCCAAAGTAAAATACCGTAAGACATGATACTATGAAAGTAACTAAAATAGACTAACCTCGCGGTATCTACATCGGTAAATTGACGGATTTTTCTGACAGCATATGCTGCTGAACTTAGCCGTCCCGCCAGAGATGTTAAATGAGAACCCCATTGAAGCCTCGAGTCGAGCGTGATCCCCAGGAAAACAGTTTTATCGACGAATTCTAGTTTCTCTTGATTCAATACTATCTCACAATCACTACTTTTGACATTAGGTAAAGAAAATCGTATACACTTAGTTTTTTTCCCATTTAATACTAAATTATTAGCAGTGAACCAATTATGGACCTGCATTAGGGCGTTATTAACGTCGTCAAAATTTGTAGCACTTCTTTCTACCTTAAAAATTAAAGAAGTATCGTCAGCAAATAACACCATTTGTGGTTGATTTTTTAATAAATGGAGTAGATCATTAATATACACCAAAAAGAGGAAAGGACCCTACACTAAAAGGAGTAGTTTATAATATCAGAGTACATAGTTCAAATGGCAGAGACATATTTCGCATATAAAGGGTAATGTTGTCGTAACCTTCGGCGATACATTAAAGGTTGGAGATAATGCGAGAGGTGTCATTCTGTTCCACAGGATTTATTGTGAAAATTGCTTCACCTTGTCGAGTACGATTGTTATTTTGAGTATTTGTTACCTGTGCTGGTGGGGAGTTTGTTGCGCCACTTATTCTTTGATGTAATTTTGATTGCGTAAGATAGGATAAGATAGGTAGGTACTCGAAACGAAAATAATTTCAATACAACACGGTTATGTATTATATATATATCGCCTATCAAAATACCATCTTAGGATCCGCACGCTTGCCGCTGTGCATTATGATAAATTCCATGAAAAACAAACCTCACCTACGCCTATTTCACGAAAAGTCCTAATAATAATATTCTTAACATATAGGGGATCATTAAAATGCTGTCAATACGCGAGAGAATTACCAATAATTATACGTCATGACGTCATTTTGTAATAATTATAATTATGAGAGAGTGAAACAATGATTTATTATATATTTAGAGAGCATAATTATTGTGGGCAATGATACAGGACTACTCACTTAATCCCTTGTTACAACATTAAATTCATGACGATAAAATAATTCCCAAACGGGTGTCGCATTCGCTTTCGAATATTGTCGGCTTCAAACAATGTTCTATACCTACTTACATATATAATAAAATCGTAGCAAAGTCAAAACTGTACATTGAATATATTTTTAGGTAATTTTTGCGATGTCTGGGAACGAGTTTAGTGCCGAAAATATTGTTTTTAGAATTTTAGTCTGTTTATTTGACTGTCTGTTTGTCTGAATGTATGTTCCAGCATCACTCAAAAACTACCAGATAGATTTAGTTAACATTTTATAGATAGATAGATAGATATTCCATAAAAGTCTGGTCAGTGTCCTATAAATTATTACGTTAAGTATTTGCTATGGGGATGAGCAATATTGCAATTTGTTTATATTCTTCTAAGCCCCATTCCATTATTGCAAATTGTAAAAAGACGAGCCAAAATATTATTTTAAATGATTATCATCACGCTATACCTTTATGGAGCTAAGCAGTCAATCATGGCATATACAGGGTGGATTTTTTAGATGGAGCAATAAGGGCAGGTATCTTAATAGTGGTCGCTACGACAAAACGGTCTTCGGAGTCTGTTCTTAACTTTTTGAAACACTTTGATATGCATTCACAGATTTTGAAAAAATTCAATAGGTACTGGTAGCAAGAAAATGAGCAATTTTAGCAAAAAAATGATCATACCAATCTATCCTTTTTTTATAAGGATCAAAAATCTCTATCGGACCAACTAAGATTTGAGTACTAGAAAAGTCAGAAATCGCAAAAAAGCTACCCGTACATTTTGTTGGAAATGAGACTGCGATGAGAGAGAACACAATATTATACCAGTGTATGACAACAGTCTAATTAATCCATTACTTCACTGGGCTGAATAAGGAACGAATATAGCTGATAGTTATAAATCAAACCTTTTAAAAAAATATGATTGACGTGTAAAAGTGTTTGTTCAAACCAATGACTAAAGAATAAGAGTTCAAACCTACTTACAGAAATAAAATCATTTATCATTTATCAAATGATTATCATCCCGCTATACCTTTAAGGAGCTAAGTAGTCAATCATGACGTAATATAAGAACGGCTATTTTAGTAAACTTTCAACAAAGCAAATAGCTTAGCGGTTCGACGACTGCTTGGCAAACCTATGTTCGATTCTCAGCAATTGATATTTTGTATGCTTCCTTCTTTTACAGTTTGTTAGACTATGTATTATATCATGATCGTTCATAAAACGTAGGTACACAGAAAAACATAAAATCCTCTTCTGTCATCTTTGGTTATAAGTTGGCTGGTCTATGGTTGACTGTTAATTAGAAATCCCGTGTGTTTACAATCTACTGTTATAGAATAGAATATTTATTTGCGTAAAACATATTATATAAATAAGTATATATTATTTTAGTTATAGCTATTCGTCAGGAATAATCTGTAAGAAAGCATCACTCAGTGTATCAGTGGTGTGCCATTAGGTATATACGGAAACGCAGGCGTACATTCATTCACTAAAAACTAAAATCTTCGCAAGAAATGGGAAATTACTCTTGAAGGCTGCGGGTGTGGCACTCAGGACGAGCTGCTCCTCGCACGGAAACCTGTACGTCACTTGTTCATGCTTCACCAGACCTGACTCTCTTCATACTTTGGCTGCTGAGACCAAAACTACAAACTTAGTAGTACAGGAAAGTTTTATAAAAATATGGCTGTTATTTTAGTAAGTTGTGGTGTCTTACTACTTCCACGTGAACTAAGTCGCGGGCAAAAGTTAGTAGTAAATACCTAAATGCCAACCAATTTAGTTCTGGAATAGCACGCTATTCGAGAACATAATTAACTGGCATTCCTATAATGAATAGGTACCTGCTGCAAATGCTACTGACTCATATCTATGTGACGTTAGGGATATCGCCATGTTTCCAGGGAAATGGGACGGCCTATTGGGGCTCCTGGAATTCCGGGGTTTATTAAATTTGTCACTAAAAACAGTTGCAACAGTGTTTATACAGGGCGTCCCACGGATATGCCACATGGAGAGAAAGTACCTTGAATATTTTAGATGGAACATTCATTTACTGAAAGAAGACACTATTTGAATGTAAAAAAACAATTTAAACTGCATTAATAGATGTTTAAATAATTACATGGTTGAACCGGAAATCGAATCCGTTACATGAGAAAAATAATCACCCTGTAGCTTTATCACACCGATCGAAAGGCTTCATCATAAGGATAATTTTTTGCCGAATAACATAGTGTCACAAATAAAAGGAAGACCATGAATTTCCTCAGGAGTCAGGTAGGAGTAGGTTCAATGACAGTGTTATTTTAAATACAATCCTACTAATATTATAAAACCTGTGAAAGTTTGTATATTTGGATGTCACGTAAAAACGGCTGAACGGATTTAGATAGAATTTGGCATACAGGTAGTTTATAGCCTGGATTAACACATAAGATACCTTTAATCCCGTATTATAAAAAAGTAACGTGGTTTTTGGGGCGCATTTAAACCCGACTATAGCTCGGAGAACCAAGCAGTCGATCGCCGCGCCATCGAGTCAAAAGTGGCCTTGGAACCAACAGAATAGAATATAAAATACTTTATCAAATTTCACTCACCGGTGGTCCAAACAGTATGAATCCATTCTGGCAGGTGTAAGTGGCCAAAGATCCAGCCTTGTGACCGTCAACAGCAACAATAGCTCCAGTAACTGGCGGTGGTTCAGGACACCAGTCGAACAAACATTTAGGAGCTTCTCCGCTCCAGATGCTTTCGTCTGCGCACATTCGTTCTGATTCTCCTACCAGGGTATAGTTTTCTCGGCAGGAGTATACTGCTTTTGCTCCGTGTGTTGTTCTGTCATCGACTAGAGACACTTCTCCGTCCTGGATTGGTGTCAGTCCTCCGCAGTTGACGTCTGTGAAGTTTATTTACGTTTAGACGACTTTGCCAGTAGAACTCAGCATAGGATCGAGGTAACAATGCAAATGAACGGTGGACGAAAATAGCTTTAATATATATACAGTAGGTCCTTTGTCAATCGGTAGCTACGGGTGCCGGTAAAATTACCGTGTCACGGAATTTTTTGCAAACAAAACTGAACTGCCGCCAGTAGCCTAATTCATGTCGACCTATAAACAGTAACGGCCTTTAAATAAACAGTCAATGATATTGGCAGTAACGCGAACTAAGAGGTATCTCGATGATGTATCCACCATCCACAATGTAATGTAGGTATCTACGTAATTCGATCAAGTAAGTCCACGTTCGCACAAACGTAAAAATATCGTAGCGAGTATTTTTCACGCACTGGATCTTCAACGCACTGCTTAGCGCCGAGAGTTGAAAATCCAACTGTGTGTTTTCTTGACGCGCTATTTACGTTACGCGATGCCCTCTGTTGGATTCTCAGTGCTCGGTTCAACACCGATAGTTGAAAATCCAGTGGGCAAAAATATCCCGCCGTTTACACGATCGAATTACGTAGTGTCAGTGGTCACCCGCAGTTACCATCTGATAAAAACAGTCGTTGATGATCTCGCTGCACTTAGTGCCATGATAACTGTGCCGTTTATGCTGCCTTTAATTTGATTGATGAACAAAGAACCAGAACTGCAGTGCGATTCTGTAACCATCTCACCATGAACACTTTTTTCTATCGATAATCTTATAATATTTCAAAGCTAGTAGTGTCTAAAAAAAACAACATTGAGTTCTGAATTTCTGTTTTGCTATTTCATTTCAAAACCCCGAAAATAATAATGTTTAGTTAGTTTACAATTGAATTTGGATAAAAAATATTAGTAAAATCTCGATTATGATTGTAAATGTAACGTTGGTCAATCCCTAGCATCAGTGGGATGACACTGACAGCTCACTCCACGCAAGTCTTCACGGTGAGATTTTTACAGAATCGACCGACTGGAACAAGAGCATTATTATCTTGATATTTTAGTATAAGTGGACCAACGAAAGATTACTGCTCTATCACTGAGGGGGGTTAAAATGAGCTTTGGCCTTAAAGTCCTAAAAATACCTTTATTTATGCCCCGTTTAGTAGCTTCTTTTGATATTCTACCCGTAATACCTAATACCTAGGTGTTCATATAAAAAGAAAGAAAAACAAAATCAACTTACATTTACAGCTTGGAGCAGTCCCTGACCAGAAGCCATCTTTCTTGCACTCTCTACTCTTGTCTCCCAGAAGCATGTGCCCTTCTGGACACCGGTATCCGATGGAAGCTCCAACCTGGTAGTTGTTTCCGTCGATCGTCGTGTTGAGCAGTTTGTCTGGACTTCCACAAGAGGGAGGCACTGGAGAAGATAGGTTGGATATAATGGTCTGTATGATGAACTCAATAAAGCCTAGTTAGAGCTAGGTTAGGTTAGGTTTTAGGACAGTCGCATATTTAGCCTAGTTCAATCCAACAATGGTCTTGGCTTTCCTGTAGTTAAAGTAAGAAATATCCCCACAGATGACATATAGATAATGAAAAACTTAACTACTTGAAACAATCGACACTCGTACCTATTTATTATGTGAACGCTGGATACAACATAGTAATAGTTAGTTAATCCGCCAGTAATAACAATATGCATTAATAATATCGTAACTTAATATTATAAACACGAATGTGAGTTTGTTTGTTTTTTGCACTTTCACGCTAAAACGGCTGAACGGATTTGGATGAAACTTAGCACACAAATAGACCACGATCTGGGTAAGGACGTAGCCTACTTTTCATCCCGGATCGCAGACGAAGTCGCAAGCAACAGCTAGTACAACCATAAACATAGGTACCTATTCAATTTTATTAATCGTTTCAATCTACGTTATTGTTCCACAACCGCACACAGAGCTCTCTAGCGGCAGTAACACAAACTAGGTCTGATTGAACCGACCACAGCACGGCAGCGGCTACTTTGTAAATCAACTTTAAAGATTATTATTTTCTCTTTAATTATATACCTAATGTATGTTGTAATTATTTACACAATTAGCAAACACGTAGCACGCCATAAATCTACCATTCCTTTTACAGATAGGCTGTACACAACTTGTGTAGGTACACACATGTAGGTCCACTATATAGACTGGCCATCCATGCTGGGATGCATAATGTACACTCACAAATACATTTTATGTAAAATACAGTTCTATTTCTATTTCAACGTTTGCGAATCAAACATAATTCCAGTAAAGAGAGTACACAATGGCCACACGAGCGAATTCTGGTACCTACCCAACGGTACACCTGAGTTTTAACGATGTGGTAAAGTTCTCCTTTCATGACCTAACGATGACACTTTTAACTTTCAAAGATGAAAGAGAGAAGGCATGACCGTGCATTTCGCTTTACAAACTGGTGTCTGAAGACAGAACCTGTACCTAGGTACAGAAATAATTGTGTTGTTCAAGTGCACTTGTACAGTACAGTCTTCCCACGAAGACACACGTTAAGAGACAAACAACACTAAGACATCGTTTTAACTACAGCGCAGCCCACTCCAATCAAATCGCTATTGGAGTTGTTCATTGGACATCATTGGTAACAAATGTAACAATATGTCTAGCTGATGGAACTATCTTTTGTAAGTAATATAGCTTAGGCGAGCTACACACTTTTTCGGGGCAACGGGATTTGGCACAGCCGTTCGTGAAAAAAACGTTCGGCTTAGACCGAATTATACTGATCCAACCCCAACATGACTCAGCGAATGTAGAAGCTGAACGGAGTTAGCACGAGCCGAATTAAAGCTGAATATGTGTAGTAATCGCTTCGGGTCGGCTTTATTGTCGAACAAATACTGCCGAAACGAATGTGCCGACCTGAACAAGTGTGTAGCACCCCTTACGCAAGTTAACCTCTCAGACTTTCGACCAGATAGGACACTAGCATCCGCGTTACATATATCTACGCACAGGATAATTAGTAGTCAATTTGAATTAATATTGCAATAGGTAACACATTTTGTATGCAAATTACATGTAATAATATTGCGTTCAGCAAGAACATTTTAGAGGTATTCGCTTATATGAATATTAATTGTTAGGATCTAATTACTTCGCGCCATTCAACGCTATTCGCGCTAAATATTCCGGCTTCAGTTCAACCCGAGCGAGACAGCGTTGTGAATGCACGAGAGTAAATCATTCCGTACACTGCGTGACAATTTAATGGGAAGGTGAATATTTTTTTTTACATATATTTTTTCATTATGTTATGTATGCAGACTGTTAACATTACGCTCTAGACGCTTGTTGCTCCTGGGAATGATGCTCCATGGACTTGTACCTACATAATAGATTTGATTGCTCAGAATAAATAAATAAAATATGCTATATTGTACCTAGAACGGTGATGAGACGTGAGGCACGCTTTTATCCACTGTTTGCTACAACTCACTGTCGTACAAATGCAGGAGAGAGAGCGCCGCTCCAGAGATTGGTCCAATCATACAATAATATCTTTAACGATATCGACGTTTTTGCCCTATCCAAACATAAATTTAAAAAAAAACCAATTGTTAAGCACCATGCTCAATTTTTTTAATTATTATGCATTGATTATGTATGTATTAGCTATTTGGTTGATATATTTATTTTATTTAATTTTACCAAAACTGTATCTTATAAAATCTAGTAACATGTGGAAACGTAGTGGATTGTATCATACGGTGTATTTTGATATAATCTACAATGTACGATTGTTTGTTTTCCCAAATAAAATAAAATAAAATGACTTCGTGCAAAACTTGGTAAACGGTATAATATCCAAAGTCGTGAAATAATTTTTAATGTTTCTCAGTTTATGAGTCAAGAGGCCAAAGGGTCTAAAATATACATAGTTTTTGGGAAAGATCACTTTCAAAACCTGCAAGAGCGAACTGCCATAGCAACTGGTGTGTCACGTAGAACAACAAGTGGTTTAGAAAGAGCATTACAATGCCTCGGCTTCGACTAGTTCAACACATGGTTCCGCTCGTGCAACTTTTAGTTCGTTTAAGATGCCAGATAAAAGAAAGAACATCGAGCAGATGATTTTGATTAAGATGTAATTAGAAGGAAGATGTGTGACTTCCATGTCACTGAAAAAAGGTTGCCTAGAATAAATTCATTGTTAAACAACTTAAAGGAAGACAAACTTCCCAAGCAGTTGAGAAACTTTGCGAAGAATATTGCAAGATTTTAAAAGGAAAATAATAGATCTTTAGTGGCCAAAAAAGATGAAGTACTAAAACTAACTAGTACTAGTACTAAACTAAGTAGTAAAGTTACTTCAGTGGATTAAGTATGTTCAACAGATACAAAATCGGGATATACTTTTTACTGACAAGACTTACATACACGCCATACATACAAATGAAAGTTGGACGGATAGTTCTTAAAAAGACTGATATCAAAAGGTGAAAGGATTATTGTGCACGGTGGCAGCTCAAGAGCTTTTGTACCTGGCACTCTCTTAGTTTATAAATCTTCTCAAAGTACTGGCGATTATCACCACGAGATGAATAAATAAGATTACAAAAAATGCTAAAATCAACATCTCATTCCGAATCTACGACCTGATACTGTTGTGGTCGTAGATAACGCTTCTCACCATAACACACAAATAACCAATGCACTGAATTCCAACTCTCTAAAAGCAACCATGCCATCATGGCTGCCATCTAAAAACATAGAAGTGGGACCGAGCGTGTGGCTGCAGTGACGAAATATATTTATTTGCGTGTTTTGTTAAAAAAATGTAAGTTCAATCTGCTTTGGTCAAACCTCTTTATATTTCAATGCTTTTATTGAACGTGTATTGTTACTTATGTATTTTGCTTTGTTTGTGTTCTATTCTCTCTGAAATATAATAAATAAAGTGAGAGCAGGTTCATTATTAAAACAAAATGGCCGAAAAGGCAAAGCGGCCAACTGACCGCTTTGCCCTTTATAAAAGTATTATAATTCGATAGATAATGCTTAATTATTTTGTTAAGATGGTTGAGTTGATGCTGACAAAGAGATAACGGTGATGAAGAACTTAAAGGGAAATTTGCTCGGAAAGGCAGGGTCATCTGGAACGCGAAGAAGAGCTAAAACTCGTGCAAATACTAAGAGAAAAAAGACTAACCTTAGTTAGTCTTTCATCCTTAGATGATACTGAAAAGCACAAGGCCAATGTCACAACCCAACATTATTTTTGCCTGATTTGCAGGGAGCCATACAAAGATCCACCCGTAGAGGACTGGATTCGCTGTGACGACTGCCAGTTATGGGCTCATGAAGCGTGTACGACTTACTCCGGAATTGGAGCTTATCTACTACTATTGTTATAACTGTCAAGAAGTCTGATCTGATATTTTATAAATTTAATTTTACTTGTTTTTTAAGAAAGTCTTTAAATTTTACAGACTTCATTATCATAGAAATTTTAAGATTTGAAATTAAGATTGTTGAAATAATAAAGTAAGACTTACTGTTGATTAGTATAACTGTTCAATATTGTCAAAAACTAAAGTTTTTGACCTAAATTACCTACCCTCAAGACTGATTGTGATTAATATAAAGTATGAAATGCTGATTATTTTATAATAATGTTAAGCCCTGCTTTGCTGCCAAGCTAATATGTTAACCACGGCATCACCTATTTTATGCCCACGATCCGATACCAGAGAGGTCTCGGAAAAAGATACTAATTCACATGAACTAAAATTAAAATTCGCAACGTACCTTCGCGCAGCACATTCGCTTGCAACCATTAGAAAGGGATATGTACCTATGTATGACACTCACGGTACTGGCAGATCCAGTGCAGATAGTCCAGGTTGCAGCCCACGTCGTTCCACAGCCACGCTCGGCCGCCATCGAGGACCACGCAGTTCTGTTCACCGTTGTAGTTGTTCGGTTGGTCCTTGCCCCACGTAGGCCTTTGCACCTGTTCGCCTGTAGGATATGAAAAGTTAGATTTATATGTTACTACTCACTTACCGTCTATGGAAATGTTCGGAAATAAATAATAATATCTAAAGTAAAAAATGGATTCCTTGCATTAGATATTATCAGCGTAGGGGCGCAAATGAACACGGAAATATTACACGTGTCTCTGTTTTTCAATCATTGGTGTTTTTAGTATATAAGTATTCCACTTTGTGCAGTTTTTAATCTGAGCATGTAGCATTATGTAAATACATAAATAAAACTTCGTTTCATTGTGTTTGACTGTTAGTTAGCTAGGAACATCGTAGCCGGTTTGTATTATTTTGCTGTAAAAGTGTGGAAAACTTCGTATATAGCATCAAGTGCTACCGTTTCTTACCATCAACCCATTTCCAGGTTCTGGAGGTAAGTCCTGGTTCCTTCTGGGCGCCGATCCATACTAGTTGCGTCTTCAGCTGAGGTTTCCTCCGCTCCAACTCTTGAATCAAGAAACTCAATGTTGCTCCCTGAAGACGAAAGAGAAAACTATAAGTACCTTTATGTAACGGAGTGGGATTTTTAAAGGAGAAGTTCATCACCATCACCATCATCAGCCTATAATGTTCCCACCGCTAGGATACCGGCCTCCTCTCGGTGAGAAGGAGAAGTCATACACATTAGTACAATAATCCGAAAATACTTGGCAATAAAGAGATATTTATTCTATCAATATCCGCATAGGTATGCAAGTTGATTCAACAACATTTCCATTTATAGAAACAGACACAGAATTCGGTGATGTTATGTCTCCACTTCAATATTATTGGCAGAAAGTAACATGAAAATAAACTCGTCATACATTTGCAAAACGTACGATCAGGAGACTGATTACGGATTATCTAAATTATATTCAATTTTGCAATTTCATAAAGCTTTTTTCTACTTATGAGATTTCAATCCTTCTTACACAACAGTTAACCTAACTTTTCCTGGAACCCTGCAAGACCTTTCAATTGTAAAAGGCCCTTGCTCAGTTTCTCATGATTTTCGTCAGTACTTTCGACTTGGGTACAATCAGTCGGAACTTTCCATTGGCACAAATAGTTATACAAGAGCCCTTGCCTTGGTCAAGCCAATGAAAGCAAAAAAGGTTAATAGTCTAAAATAACTGTGACTAACGACTTATGACACACGCATCTACTAATATACCATTCATGATGAATTTGATGCGTGGTGGGAACTGATACTACCGTTGTGTTCTTCCTTTGTCATGGTATTGGCGTGAAATATCCCTTTAAAAGCCTTAATATCCATTCATTTCTTTCGACCACAACCTACACAGTGCTTAATAATTTGACGGCTTTTAACTTGACTTTTAACTGCAAGGTTTTCCTGATTGTGTGACATTTTGACAATATTTAAATGAGCCTACCAACTTCCAATGTTTCAGGCTTATTTAAATGTCGCTACGATTAACGGTGGTGTGTAAATATTGCCTACAGATGCCTGTAGATGCCTGTAGCTTCAAGATCGGGATGAACTTGAAATGAAAGCGCCTGAAGCACGTAACTGTTGTCTGTACTACGCTAGTCGTCGCATTGCAATTTGCGTTTGATTGTAACTTAAAAATTAAGTGCTTGTCTAGTTCATGACATCTATTGATCCTCTTTATGCACGATTTGTATCCATTTAACTTCGAATTAGTTGAATCTCTTGGATTTTTTAAAATTTTACCTGTGCTTTTCCTGATTTTTAGACATTCAAGAAAAATCTGTAGGATGTTTCTTATTCATTTCGGAGTTCTAACAACTAATCTAGACATTCTGTAGTCACTACTAATTGTGGTCAATATTTATGATTGATTGACTGCTCACTGTTCTGGAATAGTCACCACATCATGAGCTCATTGTCAACGTTTCAACGGAAATCGCCCTTTGTCGGTTTGATCTACACTAACGCACAAGCGTAATGTGACACTCAGCCATGTAGTCAGCCATACAGTCAGCCTGAGCAGTCAGCTAAGTTTATCAGCCATTGTCATGCAAATCACTATCTGATTAGAGATTGACAATGAAGGCGAACGCATCAATATTGATGACAACATTACTACTTCAATATTATATAGGACGGGTATCTATTATAATGTGAGTGCATTGTTCGTACATTATGCAGTAATGTGGTATTGAGTTCGAAGTTGGCTATATAACGGGTATACGTGTAGAAAGTGGATTCATAAGACCATGTGTAGGCCGTATACGTAACTCATCATGCCATTTTACTACTGTTGCTTGGACTTTTGCATCTGGACTTCATCCGTGGTACCTACCTGTCCTTGCTTACGAGGAGTTTATAAAGTAGGTATCTGAAGGTTTCTAAGGTAACGTTAGCATCGACACTAAGGTAATCGACATGCGCGTGGTTGATTACAGACCACTCCCTCTCACAGAGATTAGGCCTATGCCGCAGTCGTGGGTACGTTATAGGCTGATTATGTTATTAACAGTTATGTACACCTGTTGAATGTTGACCTTCTTTGTGCAGTCACTGTTTGATTCTTAATTCTCTATTCTATGCTACTGTCGTAGGTTTTTGAATTGAGATTGTCTTTTGATGTATTTCGCCAATGTGATCGCCTGACGGCTGCGCTCATGTATTTTCTATGTGATTTTATTTTAATATATCTGGTGTACAAATTCTTCTAGTCCTTTGATTGCATCCACGAAAAATCTCTCTACGAGAAGTTAACAACACCTCAGCCTATTTCAACTGGAAAAACAAGCATGATATTATGTTTTTATCAAAAGCTCGTACCTGGAACCCATGTATCAGGTCACCTCCTTGCGCCTGGCATTGCTTCCTGGCGTCATCGAAAGACATTCCTTTGGCCACGTTGAACTCGTAGCAGTTCCTGGAGAACGCAGCTAGTTCGATTTCCGCGGGAGCACCGGGCGGGGCACAGCGGTCGTTGGAGAATTCTGGCAAAAAGAACAAAGATGGTAAGACGTGCTCGGAGATTAATACCATTAAAACGGATGGGTTTAATAGACTACTTATTTGGCATGTGGTTTCTAAATAAGAATTAATTAAGAGATGTCATGGTGGATGATATCAATAGGTGAAACTCATTATTTCCACGATGGGCTAGGCAGAGGAGTACCTGTAGCACATTTATAGGCCCATGTATAATAGGGGGCGAGCTAATTGCCATCAGCCGGGACAAATCCAGACTACGATCAGCTACTGAGAAATTCCTGATGGAATACCACAACGACTCTTTACCCGACCTAGGCATTGAATCTAGGACTTCATGCTCAGCAGATTGCGATTGCAATTGCGATTGCTAGACAAACGAGGCAGAATTATAAGACAGAAAGGCATTTAACGGCTAGATGTATTTAATAGACTATTTGGCATGTGGCTTCTAAATAATAATCCATTGCGTGTACTGGCCATCCCATTATTTCGTCAGCTGGGATATTATCGATAGATTATACTCATTATTTCGATATTCAACGCCATAACTATTAACACAGCTATTCATTCAGCTATATAGCACTCTCACACGACGAGCCGGCAGCGTTCTCTCAGGGACAATTAACGCATTCGGATGGTGTCAGGATACGTAATTAAATAAGTATTCATTGAAAAGTACCTCCTTTTAAAGGATCGTTAAATTAATTACCTACGTTCAGTGTACATTTACTATTTGACATTTGCACTTCAAAATCAGTGCTTAACTAAGAATAAATAAATAAATATGAGACAACATCCACACAAGGTCTTCAGGTCCCGAACTAGGTAGAGCCTGTACTACGGTAACCTGATGACTGATATACATATACACACCCAGACACAGGTCAAACGGACATGTTCATGCACATAAATGTTTGACTTGTCCGGGGATCGAACCCGGGACCACCGGCTCAGAAGGCAGGGTCGCTACCAACTGCACCAACCGGTCAGTCAGAATTGCCATTAAATTGGTTTCATTTGGAGTTTTGGAATTCTGAATGCCTAATTTGTCTAATGGTCGCAAGTGCGACTGTATCTATCCTGTTAGCTTCTGCTCAGCCCTTCGCTTCTGTCTTCTTTCGAAAGTATAATGTTATATTGTATAATTCTGCCAACCACCTCTGGACCATCTTTGACAGCTTTACAACGGTTCAAGGATCTTTAGGCGAGTGGCCAGAATCGGAACTATCACCGCCATCTTGTTTTTTCAATACATTTCCAAAACAATTGCACAAATGTTTACCAACAGCGCGCCTCCTTGTCAACGTCATGCTAGTGTGAAAAGATCATTTCATAGCTGTAACTTACGATGTTTTCAACATACCTTCAGTAGTGAACACCTCAACTTCACATAGAGACAATGAGCCCTCAACTCCTACCAGTTGCAGGAACACGTGCTGGCCGACCAAAGGACGAGCGCACGTGAACGTCTTTGTTATTCCCTCGTCTGAAACAAAAGAAGAAGGTTTCAATTCTAGAAAACATTGTAGAGGCTTGTTTCACTGAGTTGATGCCTAATTTATTAAGCTAAGTAGGTAGGTATAAAAACAATGAAAATAACATTGCAATGAACTCCTTTTGTTATCCTTTTAAAGGCTAATAAAATAATATTATATTATTATTAAAGGTGAAACAAGTATTAAGAAAATCTGCTGATTGTAAAACAAATTAATAGAAAAAGTTCAAGGTGGGCTACGCACAAGGTTGAAAGGTAAAAAGAGATAAGTTCATAATAAACTTTAGGTATATTTAGTAGTTATTCTGACGATATTACTTCAATTTTCAAACACACAAGTAAATCAAAGTGCGATCTCAGAATACTTCCTTAGTACAGCTGGCAATTGTGTCAAAGCGCTGCTCCGCAGCATCAATTGGCAGAATTGGACTTTCAACAACCTCAGAAAGAAGTTAATTTAAACAGCCTGTTTATGTAACTTTATTTATCGAGCCATCTCTTCCTACTAGACAATTGCCAGTGATTACTGCGTACGCGCCAGTCGCATGTTTGCGCTTGCCGGTATCTGGCGAGAGGAGAAATGCACGCTATGGGCGTCTATCACACTGTTTTTTTTATTTTTTTTATAATTGTCATCTCGCAGGTCAACCTAGGGGGTTGTCTGCTTAACCGGGCTTGGCTGTAGTTGCCTTAATAAATTAAGGCATCCAGACAAGTCTTATAAACTAGGCGACTACACGCTAAGGGTATCCCCTTTGAAGTACGGACCTCGGCTTAGGGCGTTGTTGGGAGAGGGCAGCAAGGGACAGGTTGGATCGGAATGATCTATCACACTGTTTTGTAACTCAACGTTACATAAATAACATCACGCCTGTACACCGCACACATTCACAGCGTGTTTGTACACTTGGTGACCACAAGTAAAGCGCGTGTCGCTTCGTGAGATAAAAATACTAATAGGTTAAATGGTAGCGTTTCTAAATATCACCACTCTCCTGCCCTTGTCTAATTTATTTCGGGTCGGCGCGACATGTCTTGTCGTGTCTTTTCTAAATATAAATTCATTAATTCCATAGTAGATACTTTCTGTAAAATTATGATTAATTTTCTATTAAAGGATAAGGAGGATCGTTGTTTAAGGATAGCACCGAAAGACTCAAATAGTAATGGCGTTATTCACAAAACGCGATGCTCCATCGTGTTGCGTTCAAAAATTACATCAAAACTTTTTGACCGACTTCAAAGAGGTGGTTCTTAATTAGTCTGTTTATATTTTTTTATCTCTGTGAACAAGTTATTTAGAGACGTTAGCTTCTTCCAAGTCATAATAAAATTATATGTGCTAAAGGCAATAATTAGGAGAAACATAGTGAATAAACCCATAAGCGATAAACTTGCTCAAAGTACACTTTTCTGTAAATTATCTTTCTCTATTTAAGTGGACTTAAATATACACAACAAAAACAAAACAACTACAAAAACTTTCCTTAGGTGCCGCTTCCAAAGGTTATACCATTTCTTTCCCTACATGTACCCTACCAACTATCTTTTAGGGACGTTGGGCTTTAATTCGCTGGAGGGGTGAGAAGAACTTGATCAACTCTCTGTCGCCTGTAAGACCTTACGGGGATGTATCGACTGCCCAGAGCTCCATGGTCTTTTCTGCCGACTATTTTTTCCCGACATCGGACACCGTCAGAGCCGCCGCGCCGGCACAATCTGTTTGCGTAACTGCTAGCCAAAACTGTAGCCAGAACCCAATCCCCAGTCTGTCGTAGTCTAAATGTGCTGAATGCCCTTCTGGCTACCAACCCTGAATTAATGTTTTAGCGGACAAATGGATTAAAATTATGCGACATATGTCTGGTGTTCTGTGAGAGAAAGTATGCAAGGGAGTCAACTGTTCCATGTTAGTTTTAAGGTTATTTATATTAGTGTCAACGTGCTTAGTTGTAATTGCATTTGTCTCTATGTTAGTTAATGTAATTGGTGTTGTACCGTTTTAAATACCTATAAATAAAAAATTAAAATAACGTGCGAAATGTGTTTGAACTATAGATTACCACTAACTATAGGTACCTTACCCTACGGGATTACATACAACAATGCAAAGCTTTGATAGTGGTGCTCATATAATTTTCATTGTACCTGAACAATGAAAATTATATGAGCGATGATAACGATACACGTGCCTCCCAATGGTGTCAATTATTGACACATTTGGGAGGCACGTGTATCGTTAGGTAAATTGAACATAAATGATTGAACGGCCTTATTTAAAAGCTATCGGTATTTCAGTTTGGTTTTGCAGTTGAAAATAGTTGCAACGCTGTAGCATATGGTTTCTTCCTTTCGTTACCAATAAACGATTTTCATAGCTGTAGACTTTTACGTATAGGAACACACCTATTGACGTTGTTTTTGTTTTGGCGGGATACAAATTCTTAAGCTAAACAAGAGACAACCTAGACGCATACCGCAAGGGTTGGACCGAGGTGGCTCTAGAAAAGGATGCCTGGAATGATTTTGGGTGGGTTTCCTCAGCAGTGGGAAAGTAGAGGCTAGATTTAAAAAAAAAGTAGCTATCAAGGCCTGCACTCAGGAGCAACCACAAGGACTTAGAGGTCTCTTATTGGTTCTAATGGAGGGATTATAGTCTTTATACAACTTATACCACTTCTCAAATACATCAATGAACTAACATCGAAGTTGCAACGTCAGCCTGTCTGATCAGAAGCCCTATTTTCAATCAAAACGCCATAATTTTACTTATAGGACAAAATACCTGTTAGTATAATGACATCGTTAACACCGTTGTCTCTAATTCTAAAAACGGTCGCAATTACATAATTTTCATATGTTTCGCGGTCTTAATTACCTACTCAAAATCTGCTACGGTGTGACAGGCGGCCGTAACTAACTCTTTACAAACACTTATTGTCTGTGGGAATCTTCATTGTCGTTAATAGAAACCGTACTATGATTTAGAAAGCGTAAGTCACTTTCGCGTTTTATTCCACTGGGATTTTTTACGTTGCTCCTCTGCTATAACTCTGTGGCTCAATCGTTTGAAACAATGAGGTAATGGATTGGGTGTTAAGCGTGTGATCGTAGGCTAGAGATTTTAAATCTGGTAATTATAAATGGCAGTTGTTTGAGCAATTGGTGTTGACCCTACTGCATTTTCCATGTAATTGGTCATCTCTTTACTTTCGCTTGTTTAATCTCTATACTTAAATGGGAAACATATTCGTTTGCCGGTTAGGCCAATGATCAGTCATTGGCCTAACCGGCAAACGAATATGTTTGATTGAATGATATGAAGCGCTAACTGTTCCTCGTAAATCGGAACAAGCAGCAGAGATGTATAAATGAATTCCATGTAAATTAAATTGGTAACGGCTGACTGAGAACTTAATTTTCAGGTTCAATCCAGTTTGTACGATTCCAAGTAACGAAAGGAAAACAAAAGTGACCTTTCGAGAATACAAAACCAAAGCGACTTTTCGAAAATAAAAATCAAAAGTGACCTTTCGAAAATACAAAACAAAAGTGACCTTTCGAAAATACAAAACAAAAGTGACCTTTCGATAATACAAGACAAAATTGAGTGCCGCGTTGGTCTAGTGGTCGCTAGCGGTACTTCCGAGCATGAGATCCTGGGTTCGATTCCCAGGTCGGGCAAAGTATTATTGGGTTGTTCCATCTGTAATATCTTAGGCAGCCCGGAGTCAGGAATTGTGTCCGGTTGATGGCAATAGGCTCGCCCCCTATTACACGGGACTTATGATAACTGGCGAAATGTGGGTTTACTATAAATGGGGACACCTCTGCCCCACCTTTCGGGGTAGGTATATACTCGTATATGTACGGGCGTGAAATTATGTAAGTAAAATATGACAGTTCCAAAATGTAAATGTTTCCAATAAAAAGGAAAAAGTTTAATTAAAATATGTGTTAAGCCACTTCTGTTTGACGGGCCTCATCTATTCTAATTACACGCATTCATCAAAACATGAATTCTTAAAACGGTGAAGGAAAACATCGTGAGGAAACAGGCACGTCCTAGACCCAAAAATTCGAAGGTATGTGACATCTACAAACCCGCGAAGTCAATTACAGCCCTCGAAGAGAGGAGGCCTGTGTCTTAACACTGGGAACATTATAGGCTATTTATGCTATCAAAAAATACAAAGAGGAAAGATTCAATGCAATCACACTAGCCGTTCTACCGTTAAGGCATAAATCAAACAAACAGAAAAAACTTTCCTTAGATTATTAAATTATATAATAAGCTATACATTAAAAGAGTGTAGTCCTCACAACCGATTTTAAAAACAATACGCAGTGAAGTGAAAACTGTAGCTTATATAATTAAAAAACAATGTGGTTAATTTTACATAATTATTTTAATGTGCGAGGAAGCTATGTGCAGAACGCGGGCGCGGTTGCTTACGCGGTCTGTGCTGCGACGTGGGAAAAATATTTGAGCAGCCTGATAGACGACAAATGAAGAAAAAAGATATACGAATCATCCAAAAATAGAAGAATTGGAAACGGAAGCAAAAGTCGACTTTAAAACATTATCCGCAATAATGTTTCCACACATAATTCCATCATCAGAATCATGACCACCGCTGAACTAGGCCTTTCTTTTAATAGCCTTACCTATTATATAAAAACTTGCGATATGATGGCAATTACGAAACTATGTATATTTATGAGCAGTCACGGAACCAATTATATTTGGCCATTGGTGGTTATCAAAAATCCATAAAAATTGTTATTAAAAATCAGCCCAATATACATACTTATCACGAATCTAGTAGATGGAATTTCTTTATGGAATAACTCAACAACATCGTCCGGTTCGAACCCAGGACACCACGCTATGTCGCGAGGCATTTATATAAAAAGCATATTTGTATAAAGCTGTTATTTTGTTATTAATTGAAGGTTGGGGCAGGTAGAGAGTAAACAAAAAATACATAAAATATGTTAGTAACAATATATTCTATGATAATACTTATACACTACGACAGACAGTGTTGTTTTGATGAGATGTCCCTTTATGGGCTCTCATCAAGCCTGTCAGCTATCACCTTCAGGAGGCTGTTGCCACTGCCACGCAATCTGGCTAACAGAGACGCATTTTTCTTTCGTACGATACCTGAGAAGCTGTCGACTCGGGTTTTAGCGTACATCTCTGATGCACTGCAGTAACGTGGCAGCCGCATCAGTGCCTTGAAGGCGTTATTGTATTGGACGCGCAGCGCATTGACGGCACGTTTGGTATAGCTGATCCATAGGGCGCTCGAGTACAGAGATGTGTAGTACGCTTTAAATAGCGTATGTTTGACCGCTTCTGTACATCGAGCGAACCTAACGTGCCAACATGTTCGCCCGTACCGCCAATGCCCTGCGTTCCCGTTCAAACATCAGCATCATCTTTAAGGTTGTCAGCAATCAAATGTCCCAAGTATGTAAACTGATGAACCCGACGAATCGGGACATCGTTAATTTTTATTGGTGGCATATTCTTGCCAACAGCCTCAAAGATGGACATTTCTTATGGACATTTCTTGCCAACAGCCTCAAAGACCATGAGTGCAGACTTCTTCACATTGTACAGCAACCCATGGCTGGCAGCATAGTTCTCACAGATTTTTACAAGTTTTCTGAGTGCACTGACCGAGGGAGCCAACAGCACCATAGCATCTGCGTAGCTGATGTTATTAAAACACAACCCTTTCACAAAACAGCCAATTATGCACCAATAAATTATATGCAATGTGCCAAATTATGAAAATCAAACTTATTGCTATTTTAATTGTCACATACTGTACTAATACTTGTTTAAAAATTTGGAAAATCGTATACTTTTACTATTTTTGTAAATATGTGAGCACCATGTATCTAATTTAATTCTTTTTACCTATTGTGGTATGGTAGTTTTAATATAGGTGCATCGTCTTCACATATAATTATATTATTAATGTATACAAAATATTGTAACACATTTTTAAAAGAATAACGATGGAGTTTCTTGCCCATTCTTCTCCATACGAAACTACCTTTTGGAAGGGGCGACTAGAATCAATTCTGTTTTAATGTAAATGTTGACGTCCAAAAGTGCCTTTTATGTGCCTACTTGAAATAAATGCTTTGACTTTGACTTTATCGCACCATGATCGTCATAGGCAGTCTTGTTCCCCCCCCCCCCCTGCGGAGTACAGTCCTCCCTTTTGAGCCATGCTTCCCAGGTAAGTGCGGGTATCATCGCACCATAAGCACTGTCGAATGTTGGAATACAACCGGTTAAACTCCAAGGCAGTTTATACGGTACATCAGACAGTATTTTCAATTCAGAATCGCTCTGTTGCGTTCCCGCTCCTCTTCTCAATAAAACCTCCACCCTGCGTCACACATGCTGGCTAATTAGTCCAAGAACTATTACAAACGGCCATTATTATCGCTCAACAAATCAACTGTCCATTCAAGAATGTAGCCACGAGAATGTTATGAAACAAAACGCACCTTTGATTTCCGAAAATCATAAAATTAATTATTGTTGACCCTCAATTTTATTATACACCAAATACCGCAAGGAATACCACCTTTTAATAACATTCATAGTTATTTTTCGTCCGAATTGTTAACTAAGTACAATTTAAAATATGAGGATGGTAAATTTTGTTTATACATTACTGTACGTTCCTTCCCCTTGCCGTGGGTAGTCACGAAGGACAGCTTCATATTTTTGTTACTTAAGTTATGAGTACTAATATGTATACACGTAGCAACTTCAAAATGTGATTTTCTCCTACTGTTTTGATTGTACTTTTATGTGGTTACGAACATAGTATTTTGGAACTTATAATGTTATGAAATACGTCTTATTTCAAAGTTACAACTTTGAAATGAGACCTATGGAATAAGAATCAATATTCCACGTAAAAATCGCTTTTCAATTTTGCTAAGTGTATTATCTACAATGTGGAGACAACAATACGACAATAAATGAAAACACTGGCAATACTAATGCATAGGAGTATTTTGAAACTATCAAATTAATCCTAACACCGAAATAACAAAAGTGATTTTTTCAAACAAACTAAATAGTAGTGATGGGCCGACTATGGGTTTTGCCAATCTTTGACTAGCTATAGTGCCTAAACTATTGGATATATTTGCTTGAATTTTTGTTTGTAGGATGGGAACATCATTAGATATACGCAGTTTAATTTATTGTCGTATTGTCGTCTCCACCTTGTATATTCTTCCCATGGGGGTAGGCTGAAAGTATATAATGCCACCCACTACGATCTTTACATACTCCTTTTGCTGCGTTTACGATCATAAATCTGGCCATACACGCACGTTGGTCGCGAGTACTACGCACCTGATCTTTCTGAAGAGCTTTACCAATTAGGTCACTGTATGTCCTCCTCCCAGGGCGTCCTCCCGGTGTTTCCATTCACATCTGCCTTGTATATAGGTACCTTTTGTTAGTCGCCTGTCATTCATCCTCTCGACATGACCAAACCATTTAAGCATACTCTTTGAAATTTTTGTCACTTCATCTTCTGTTAAACCACACCGTTGCCTTATCAAATCGTTTCTCAGCCTTTCATTCATAGTCACGCTACACATTCTTTGCAAGGAACGCATTTCTATGTTTTTGTTAACGTTACCTATAGGTACTGGTGGTTGTGCTGGTCCTGTACTCGATAAGTAGAGTCCAACCAAAATTGTTTTTATTTTCGGTTGAAAACGAAAACGATTACAATGATTTTTTGGTTTTCGATAGGCTATAATTTGGTAAAAGTGAAATAAGTCATTCTCATTATTGTAAGTATTATTTGTATTATTTGAAACATAAATCACACGAAACATTGTACTTTTTTCAAAATCATAAATAACATTATTAATATTCAAACAATCTTATATTGTATGCGGGAAAAAGCATTTTTTTTCGGCATTTAATAATTATTGTGCTTTTAGTTGTTGTAACTATGGATATTCCCTGAATACATGATTGCCGAAAGCGGATATTTCGGCCGGAAATTTCCGAAAACGAAAGTTGCCGAAAATTGAAATTTAGGCTGAGAATTGCTTAAAACCAAAACCGAAATTCGGTGTGACCCACCTATGAGATACTCTTGTTACTGGTTACTGCCAATGACGTGACCATCATAACTTGGACGACTGTAAGATACTTTACTCGTAACTGACCGGTTGGCGCAGTTGGTAGCGACCCTGCCTTCTGAGCCGCTGGTCCCGGGTTCGATCCCCGGAGAAGTCAAACATTCGTGTGCATGAACATGTCTGTTTGACCTGTGTCTGGGTGTGTATATGTATATAAGTATGTATATCAGTCATCAGGTTACCGTAGTACAGGCTCTGCCTAGTTCGGGACCTGTAGACCTTGTGTGGATGTTGTCTCATATTATTATTATCTCATATTATAAACTAGAGCCGACTGAAATGTGGTGGTTTTCCATAATATATCAAACTGGTAACTTTAAAAACGACTGTCATCACTGACCAGTGATCCTGATCACAGACGAAAATGTTAATATTTTATGGCTGCTTTGTTCACCGACTAAAAATATTAGATTAAATATCCTGTATCGTGTGTACCATGCAGCTAGTTGATAATATTACAAACGGATTCCGAGCACCCGAGGCGGCCCGTAGGAAGCTTCAGTAAATTAAAATAATTGCATTTCCTTTTAATTAGCGAAGAGCACGATTCTAAAAGCTTGCAGTAACAATGCAATCTATTTATAGCCACGTTTATTGAGAGGGAAACAAAGGAAGCCTAGATACTACTTAGATCTTCTAACGTGGCCACCTACGGCGTAAGCAATACCTATACGGTTTAATAGATGTAGCGTCGATACGAAAAAACGAAGAAGAGAAACAATACTTCCTCTTATTCGTTCTTTATTATCGACGGTTCCATCAAAAGTTCCATCTTCTTAGATCGAAGTTTTTAAGCTATGGCTTACCTAAGTTAAGCATGTGTATTTTATATACAAAATGCGCTATGGGAAAGTGCTTACTTGCCTTTGACTTATAGCTTAGCACTTTTTTATTTTGAGGGTGGAAAGTTATCCAATAACTTCTCCCGCTCTGGGCGGAGCGGGAGGGCGTGTCAGACTCTTACTAACTAAAACCCATCCGTGTTCCTTCAGTTGCCTGTGCCAGAGGCCACGGTAAACGGCGAGCTACCCATTACTCGCCGTTCGCAAGCCCACGCCTACGGTGGCCGGGAATCGGCCTGCGATTCCCGACGCCCAGGACGTCTCCTGCGGCAGCTAGGGGCGTGAGGGCGCGAATTTTGAACCTACTAGATGATTTATTAAATTAATTCGTTCACCTTGGATGTCAGCTCCTTTGACATTGAACTACCTTCTGTATAGGGACAATATAAGGTACGGGGCAATCTAAGTATTTAGAGAAGTAAAATAGGTTCCGCGCTGGACATGCCCTTTCTATGAAATGACATTGTATGCTCGCATTTTCACATCGATTCCAGTGATTTATTTATTCACAGCAAAAGAATAATGGTGTAGCTGTTGCAGTTGTACATCGAAGTAAACTATTTTGTTTGTTTGGAAAACGAGATTGTTATCCTCTCTTTGATATTTAGGTCAGCTTATACAACAGATCAAGTAGTTCGTTTAACGCTAAACGAATTTGGAACCACGTTGTGTTTCTATCAATACTGTTGGAAGCTAACAAAGACAGAATTATGTTTTAAATATGTTTAGTGATGTGTAGTCAATGTCGTAATTGGCTACTAGACACTTGGTCATTTTAAATAAACAAACGGATCTGCTGAAAGCCATACCAATATGTTCGCCAAGCGTGGAAGCGCATGAATAATATGGTTCCTTTTACAATGTTTGTAAATATGTGAACACCATGTATCTATCACTTAATTAACTTATTTATCATTGCTACGTTTATTAAATTCTTTTTACCTATTGTGGTAGGGTGATTTTTAGTATAGGTGCATCGTCTTCACATATAATTATATAATTGATCTACTTATACAAAATATTGTAACACATTTTAAAAGAGTAACGGTGGAGTTTCTTGCAATTCTATTTAAATGTAAATGTTGACGTTCAAAAGTGCATTTTATGTGCCTACTTGAAATAAATGCTTTGACTTTGACTTTGGTATTTATTTCATTACGTTAATAATAATTGTAGCAGTCATTAGGAGGGCGAGACGTTCATCTGTATGAGGGTAGCTTTGTTATTTTCCCTCTCTTTTTCGCAGACAGCTAACGATAACGAAAAAGGGAGAGGGAGGCCGTTCGCCCCGCAAACTGCATTGGGTCAATACAGGCTACATAGATGCATACATGCTAGTTGATTATTTTAGGGTATAGACCGTATAGGTAACATGAATTGATACTTGTTTGTGGATTCACGTAAACACGGTTTCTGAGGTAGGTATTTATTAGACAGTGTTATGGGGTCGATATCCCGTTTCTGAAAACTTAGTTTAGGACGAAATTCGCTGAAATAGATAACTTTAACGAATTTTGAGTTTATCTGAGGACCTCGGATTCTCGGAAGAAACCTGACATTATAGAAACAAAACGTTGTCGATATACTAACATTAACGTTGTAATACACTATGTTTTTGTATATATGTGTCGCAGCAAGCGATAATTTAATAACAAAAAGGATTTAATTTGATTTTGTAGTACAAGAATAGTTTGTTTTGAAGTTGGCAACGCAGTGACATCTTTGTGAGTCACGTGGACAGAGTTGTCGTGCGGGAGCTTGAACATTAAGTCAGTCTTATTCGTGCACTCAAAGAGTTCGGACCGGCACAACAAATCTGTCGGTTGTCGATTATTATTATTTTGTTATTTTAAAGTATTTCCTCAAAAATAAATCGTGATTGTAATTATAAAGTGTTATCGTTATTGTGTCGTCCGAGTACCGTTTACGCCCATAACATGGAACCGATACCAAGTGAAGACGACGGTGTCGATCCTGTCGTCCAGTCTATTGGTTCCCCGTCATATGTATAAAACTCCCTCGAATAGACGATAATAAGGGCGAGGCCCCATTAGTACGTTGCGCTGCGTTGCGTCCTCGCAGCGTCGTCGCTGCGTCGTTTTCCATATATTTTTTATGACATGCCCCATTAGACCGTTGCGTATCGCGCGCGACGTTTCAACGGATCGACGGACAAGAGACGAAGCGGGAGGGAGGGTGATGCGCTGCGTTGTCGGAGCTCCGCTGCGACGACGGACAGTGATCCACTGCTAGAGGAGGAACTGAGACGCAGCTACGACGGCGTGCATACCCTCTTGCGTTGCGTTGGCGCAGCGTCAACGCAACACAGGTGTGACATACAATGCGTTGTTCCGTTGCGATGACGCGACGCAACGCAGCGCAACGCACTAATGGGGCCTCGCTCAAACCAAACCGAACATTGCTGCCATCTACCGTTAAAAAAAATACGGTTTACCCCGGCTGAACATTGCGCGTGCGCGTGCCGCGCATTGTCGATACGCACCTTTTTTATGAACGAAAAATTAGCGAGCGTACTTAGAAAAGTTATCAAAATAGTTAAAGATGACCACTGCATGGTTTTAATACCCTATCACTGTCCCGAGACGAAGAGTCTCATAGAGAATTTTCAGAAATAAAAAGTAATTGACAGCAGTTAAAAAAAAGAAAAGAATTTCCAAGATCTCTGATCAGCTGATCTTCATCAGCAATAAAGCGCTTGAAGACGTAAAGCGGCTGTAATGACATCATTCCGCTGACCCGCTTCCACAGCGCCACACCGGTTCCCAACATCACGAGAGAGCATGTGAACTAACTGACACGATTTCAACTTTCTTATGATTGATGCCTAGCTGAGCATGAATTTGACTGATTCAGTGATAATTCAGCTTTGCATTAATTAGCATTGTTTTTGCTAATTATTACGTAGTTAGTATGGAATTAGTAAGAACTCGAAATGAATAAGATTTTGGGCAGCAAGTAAGACAGTTGGTTGGGGCACCAACCACTTATAAAAAAGAAAAACATGATATTTGAAGCGAATCTGGGCGTAATATACGCCTGAAAACAGTTTTTCATTTATGCAATGCTCAAACTACATAATTATTTGCGTTAGAATATGTCAATTAAATAACGAGCGATATTCAATCTAAGTAAACTGACCCAGGATTTCAAAGTAGATAAGTGAACAAAGTGGGAATGAAATTTTACGGGAAAGTTATGAACAGCCGCAAACTCATCACTGATGATCGTGGGTAATGCAGTAACCTCATTTTCGGACACCACATCTCCCGAAAACCACGAAAATGACATCTTGACAAAAATCGCCACTTTTCAAGTTTGCTAACTTGGATTTTTTTGTTGATTTCAGTTTTGGCATCAGCACCCTCGAAAACCAAGAAAATGACACCAATGACGAAAATGTTGCATTCATTAACGATTTTTATGAGACCTTCATTATCCCTGAGGACCATGAAAATGACACCAAAGACGAAAAATTTGTTTTTTTTTGCTGGGTAGAACCCCAGTTGTTATTGAGACGTAATTTTCAGCACCACCACCCTCGAGGAGTATGAAAATTTCACCGATATCGAATTTGCAAGTTTTAAGACTACCTTTTCGCATAATATAATATTTCCCACCAAAAACGACAAAATACATAAATTCCTATGAAGAACGTCGTGCAACCTTTCATAGCGCTCAATAAACTATCTTTGAATTGTGATATAGAGCGACTTTTGTCGTCAAAACTATTCTTATCGCATGCTAAACCCAAAAACGAACTCCTAACGGTAGACTACTGGTTGCAAAGAGTTATATATAATCCACTTGAAGCAGATCGGGTAAAATTACCTGACCTCCGCAAAGAACAGCCTAGGTCCAATGCCTTGTTCCGGATAAGGCGGGAGGATACGCCCGGGTGTCACCATTGTGTGGATAGCCCGGAGGACACGGTGGAGCATACGGTGGAGGTCTGCCCTGCTTGGGCGGAGCGCCGTCGTGTCCTCGTGGAGGAGATTGGCGGTGGCGATCTCTCGCGTCCGGCCCTGGTCCAGGCCATGGTACGGAGCGAGAGGGCTTGGGAAGCCGTCACCTCCTTGTGCGAAGCAGTAATACTCGCGAAGGAGGAGGCAGTACGCGTGAGGGAGAGGCAAAATTCGCGCCCTCACGCCCCTAGGCGCCGCAGGCGACGCCCTGGGCGGCGGGAATCACAAGCCGATGCCCGGCCACTGTGGGCGCGGGCTTGCGGACGGCGAGCAATGGGCAGCTCGCCACGCGCGCCTCAAGGAGATGTCACCATCAATGACGGGGTCCGCTAGGGCCGATGCCTGCCAGGGTTGCGGGAAAGTGCGAAAGGATTACCGTGGCCCCTGGCACAGGCAACTGAAGGAACACGGGTGGGTTTTAGTCAGTAAGAGTCTGACACGCCCGCCCTCCCACTCCGCCCAAAGCGGGAGAAGTTATTTGATGATTACCCACCTTCAACAAAAAAAAAAGGTCCAAAGCCTTCAGCAAAGTGTTGTAGGAGTTCAAGGCTAAACGAAACCAAAGTGGGCTCAGCCTATCACCCTGTAATACTCCTCGCTCAAATCACAAAACTAGGGGAGATTTAACGAAACCCTGGATAGTAAAGGAGCCTGCTTTTCTGACCAAAAAGAGATAAAGACACTTAATTGTTTATGATCACTCTATAACTTTTTTACCTATAGGTACTATAGATAAAATATTATTAGCACACCTCACAAATTCTTTCACAATTCACCACCAAACACATTCGCATACCTTTTACCAGCAAACTAACCAATCGCTAGTCAATAACCAACCCAAACCTATTTTGATGGTAATCATTTAAATAATGGGCACCAACAGCCCCCTGTGTTCATACAATTAATATTCAATCTAAGTCAGTTTTTACCAAAACAAAACACTTGTTCTTAATTATGTATCTATAAGGATTTTTTTTATGTTATTAAAATATCATCTACGCAATTTCTATAATTTATTAACCGTTAGAAACCGAATATAGAAAACAAAACGTGTGCGGTCGGGCGACCCCCGTTAGGAACAAAGTTCCTTACGCGATACTCGCACGCACACACACACTCGTCTAAACAAAGAAACAGATGACGACGACTCTTTCGACGTCTCGTCGAAAGAGACAGAGAGAGAAAGTCGCATGGACGGGGCATAACGCTATTTCAGCGTGACGATTTCTACCAGTCAACTATCCATTTTGGCAACTAGGCATTTGGCTTTGAGTTAGCTCAAAGGCACCACTGGACTGACCGGTTAAGCAGTCACGGCCTCTCAAGGCCAACTGAGAGATGACAAAAAAAAAAAAAAAAAAAAACCAGTCAACTCCTACCTCAGGAGCTTCGTTCCAAAAAACCGTTTCTAGTTTGAAATAAATCTATTCAAAGCCGGGATTTTCAGTTAAATCACCATTTTTTTAAAACCACGTTTAAAAAAATAATAATAATCAAAAAATATGAATCCGTACTTAACTGTTTTTCATCCAATAAATCCTTCTTTCACTGGATCTTTAGAATGATGATAAACTACCAAGATCGATAACATAATCAATTTATCAACGAGAAAAAACTAATTTAAACATGTTCATATATTTAACTCTTCAATCTGTCAAGAAAGAGGTAAAATAAATAAGCCAACTGCTACAATCAAATACATACATGTATTTATTGAAGTATTACTCTAAGGTTTTATTGTTGGTAGATTTATTCCAAGCCGTCCGCTCGGGGCATGGGATAAACCTACCCTGACGGACGAGTCGACAACACCGCGGTCGCTTTGACGCGCGGCAGGCGCGGCTTCGCGCATGCGCCATGACACTCCTCCGACGTGAGAGTAGGGGAACAACGTTCACTACATTATAATAACCATCATCATTTATTTTTGTGCATTAGTGCTGAAGAATACAATACATTTTTGTAAACTAACACTAACTTATTTTGTCCACATTTTATTTAAATATGTTCGTTTAATTATTGTAATTTTTAATGAATTTTGTTAGTCAAAATAACCGGAATATAGAACAAACAAACACTATTTTTTATATTGAAATGCACCTACAATGGAAACGTTTTAATCATTTTGATTTACCAGTTACGTTATTATTTATAAACGATCCCGTAATTCTTCACCATACTTATGTAATTGATAGGTAGGTAAAAGGAAGATTTGGCAAAAAGATAAAAGTACCATGATTATGAATACCATGTCGCGCGACGCTCCTTTTGTCTCCGGTAGCCCGAGAAGACATGTAAGACGCATGGTGATCGTTTACCACACACATACACACACACACACACATAAACTTCCGAGCCGGGTCTATACATGTAGGTAAGGGTTGCAATTGGAGCATGCGCGCTGAATGTCAGATGCATTATCAACTGACAGCCTGCTTACCAGCAGCTATTTTCTGGCACGTGTTCTGCTCATGTTTTGATCCTAGACTGATTTACATTATAAAACAGGACACTTTTAGACATATTTTTGGACGCATAGTTTGCTACTTGAACTAAACCAATATGTAAAAGTGAATAGTTAGTAATCTTCATTAGAAGATATGCTCAGAATTGATTGATAATTAGGTATATTATAGCATATGCAGTCAACGTTAAAAAAACTGAATCACTTGAATACGGATTTATTGATGTGCTATCGCACACTGACATGTCGAAGGGTCGTTGAGCCCGATCAATTCCAGACAATATCTCTATAGGTGTAGAGTTATTGCACAAGTGTGGCGGATATCATAACATTACCAGCCGGATCGTGAACGAATTGACTACCTATACTAGGTCAGATTATATGTACCTGTGTGATTGGTTTTTGACCAAGCTGCAAGCAGCTGTGTGTCGTTTATTGTGAATTCTCTTCGAAATATCGGCGAGTATGACAACACCAGAGGGGTAATTCCCGTAATTTTAAGCACGTTCACAGTCTGATCTCAGTCTCAGTCTGTCAAAAATACAATCAATTTCCATACATTTTTGACAAGTTTTTGACATTGATTGTCGCTGAGATGAGATTGCGACTTGAATTTGAACGTTTTTTAAGTACGAGAATTGCCCCTCAGATGATTTTTAATGAATTTGCCGTCGTTTCGTATGGAATTTTCATTTTGGTAAGTTAATTTGCGTTTCACGTTCCATGTAGGTTAAATGCCTACATGGAAACTGAAATCCTCCTCCATTATATTAGGTATTACAAACCTATTAGAAGAATAATTGTATAAATTCACTTAAAATTGTGTAACCAATACCAATACCATATTTATTGTCAGACCCAAAATAAAAATAAAACGTACCTACTTATACGAAAATGAGTGCGATCTTAGGAGCCAAAATCAGATGAATCATATGAATTTGCTTATAAAACGAGTTTAAAGATAGCATATCGATAAAAATGGCTCAATCTCCCCAAACATTGTACAAATCTCTCAAATCATAAACAGTTCACCATGACCGACTTCTTGAACATCACTGGTAACAAATGAACTATGGATCTTGTAAACAGTGAACTGCATATAAGTACTCTATTTATATTGAGACGAAATCAGGCCGGTGGGGCAAGACCGTGGACCCCTTTACTAACCTCGTTTGTTTTTATATATAGTTTAAATTTTGTAATGGTTGTGTAGATAAATAAATGTTATATTTAATGGTGAACTGGTTAAGTGTGATAAGTTTATTGTTTTAGACTAAGAGAGTTACAAAATGCAACTGAACTAAATAAAACCTGCACTGCGTAACTTTTGAGTAGGTACATTTTATGGTGTTACTAAAATGATCTTTGGTTTGTTCGCAAGGATTTGTTTGTGATGTGAGATCGTTTTTCCCCTTTCCAAGACGGTAGAACAAGTTAGTTTTTGTAACAAGATCATTAAATGATAAATGATTTATTTCTGTAAGTGGGTTTGTACAAACACTTTTACACGTCAATCATATTTTAAAAAACTAGATGAGGTCGGCGTTTCCTATTCGACTACTCTGAGAAGAAAGTCTCTTTTAAAGTCCAGCCAGTCCATTAATCAGCTTCAGCTATTTTCCTAGACAGTTGACGGCAAAGTTTGGACTAATTAGTGTAACTAAACTCGATTAAGTATTACTTACTTATTTTTAAAGTAATAGCCTTTAACATTTTTCTCACGAAAGATGAGCTTTAAGAAAATGCAATTTTCAATATTTTTCTAATAGAATTATTTAAAAATACGCACACACTTCATGTATAGAAGTGCCTCTGCTAGAACAATTATATACCACCAACATTACTATTCGACAAAGACCTTATATTATAAAAAAATACCCAGTTTCCTCTAATTTAATAAAGTTTTTAAAACGTGCATAATAAACTAAATGGCGCTCAATAAGGAATGCACCTACTACTATTATTGTTTTTATTATTTAGCATTATTTTGAACTAGTTGTTTTGAAATATAGGTAAATAAATAAATTATTTTAGTTCCTAGTGTAAATAAATTCAGGTCATTTATCAATACTCGACGAGCAGTGGTGTCCAGTGGCATCGGCCGCGGCTTACGAGTTGTAGGTCTTAGGTACGAACCCAGACAGGTGCTTTACTTTGTATAGACTATTTCATCACCACTGCTCTCAACACGGTGAAGGAAAATATCCTGAGGAATCCGGCATGTCCTAGAACCAAAAATTCGAATTCGTCTACCAATCCACACTGGGCCCGCGTGGTGGATTAGACCATACCCTCTCACAGTGAGGAGGCCTGTGTACCAGCAGTGGGAACATTATAGGCTGCTTATGCTATCAATACTCGTAAATCTACTTCTATGAGGACTTGTCAGACCAAGTCGGAGAAAAGTAGCTTCAGACTTTAGTCTTCCATACACGAATCAAAGTCAAAAGTCATTTATTCAAATTAGGCTGAGGATCAGCACTTTATCAACGTCAAAATTATATAAGACAATCCCCCTAAACGCTCGCCTCCACCACTTCCTAGTACTTTAGCTGGGAAGAAGAGGCGGCACAAACAAACCCCCCAGCACAAACGAGGCGAGGAGCAGTACCTAGTTTGACGATTGTGATGCTTTAGCTTTTTTAGTAAGCGCTGATTGTTAGGATAAAGATAAATAGGTCATATTAAAGCCACGGCATCAGCAGCGCTTAATCGAAACACGTCGTCCCGCTGCGCTCGATAATATTTTCAATCAAGTTTATTTATCAGTTTGTATTTTAAAAAGTAGTTGTTAATAGCTGAACGAAATATTAACAACCAATTATTATACGAATCGACGTTTAGATCTTGGAAAACGCAAATAGTAAGTAGGCTTCTTCACAAAAACTACCACTTGAAGCAACCTGCGATAATTAATGTCCCATGTATAAAAATTACATTTGCAATTTCACGAACTACAGATAAAAAAAAAGATTTATATTCGACTATTGGAAGTCCGTAGGTACTTACCGATGGTACCAGGAAACCAGGCGCACAGAGGGTTCCGTTGCAAGTCGGTGCTGCTGTTGCCCACTCTGATCTCTAGATCCTGGAGCGGCTGATGACCTGGTAAAAAAGAAAGGTCTTTTTACAAAAATACTGGTCCAAAATTTTAATAAATATACTTACAATTATGTGAGCGATAAATATGTATTTGAATGTGAGAAAGAAGAGAGATAAACTATAGAGATAACAATGAGAAGTTGGGAGTTAGCTCCAAACAATGCCTAATTAAACCGTGAATATAAATTCCGAAAACATATTTCTTTAACGCTGATTTCATTGGTATTATTTGTGTGTCATAACGGAAACTTTCACGCAAATTATCTATTTAATTACCAATAACTGCAACGTTGGGTAAGTTAAAGAAAACATTCGACTCCGTTACCTATACCCAGACGGGGCACTGACCGTTGCCATTAGTTCTGTCGTTCTCTGTGGACGGCTGCGCACTTTTATTCATCATTTGAGATTGTAAGAAAAATCTGCGAACAAATGTGAGAACACTTTCGTTGCATTGGTTGAATAGGTCACTCTGCAGGGAATTTAAAAACCATTCGAGTAAAACAATAACATATAACTTAAATCACATGTATACCTGTATATGAATCTTTCTGCTAAGCACATTTTTCTGTTTATTTTCCAGAGACTTCCCTCTTACTTCCTGAATGTTTTGCTTTAGTATCAAGACACATTTCCATAAAATTTTTAGATTACTTTGATTCACACAATATAAGTAAATTAGATTCACCGCCATCTTTTTGAGCTTTGGTACTATGCAACTTAGAAGAGACTATGTGTTTCCTTCAGATCACATTGTGTTTTTTGTAAAGAAAATAGGTTTTATGTAGTTAAAGGATAACCCACATTTTAGAACTTTGAACCAAAACTGGCGGTCAGTAAATCAAGCCGACTGAATGCATCAAGAAACGTATTGGTATACTGTTTGCACACTGGTTTAATTCGTTCATTATTCTACTAGCTTAATGACGAGCTTTGTTATAGTATAGGTAAGCTGTACCGTAGTGCAAATAAGCATGGCCTTAATTGTAAGCTGAGGCAAGGTTGTAACTGTCCTCATTTTATGTCTCAACTCATCTGACAGATTGTAGGATTGCATCCTGTCAGGGTAGGTCGTGAGTTCCGTTGTGACGCTAACGTATACTATACGGTAATAGTGACTATGTGAGGAGGAACTGCAATACAACACGTCCTTATTCAGAAAACCCTTTGTTCAGCTGCGGTATTGGTAATTATTATTTAAATATTGCAGCATTATGCTGATCTCAGCCGGGACCCCTTTTGACCTCGCACATGTCTTTTATTTAATTTTTTCTTGTTTATTTTTGTTTTTAATGTTAATTTTGTTACTTTTATAAGCTCCTTTATTTTTATTTTGTTACTGTTTGTATTGCCTGTGCGTGTCCCAAATAAAATATTTTTCTTTCTTTCATTTTTTTATCTCAAAGGCTGATTATAAATTAAGCTATTATTAAGAAATAAATAAGAAATTTATTTCAATCATCCATAGCTCGAAATCTAGATTAGAGTTTAGATTAGTGTGAAACTGCCACTGTCATTCTGTATTTGAGGCTCTCGCCTCAAATCTCTCGCCTCATACCTAATTGAGCACTGTTTTAGAATAAGGTAATGTAGTTAGTGTTTACTCACCACAGCATCCTCTGGTAGTAACCCTGACGACTTTGACGGCATAATGCCTGAGCAGGTCAACTTGCCACCAGGGCGAGGCCTCCCGCTGAGTCTCGGTGCACCGCTTGCCGTCATGCTCCGTTGTTTTCTCACCATCGTTGCCATTGGCGGCGCCACCGCCACGGACTGTGGTCGACTGGTTTGCTGGCTTTCTGAACGCCACGTTTGTGCCTAGAATTTGGGATATTTTAAACTTTTGTTTGTGAGTTTAAGGAATTTGTATAAAGCCCCATTTACACGATGTAAGTTGCTTGTATATTGTGTACCTACTGTAAAATTGAAGCAACAAATTACTTGCATCGTCTAAACCTAAATACTGTTAAGACGATGCAACTTCAAGTATTGCTTCAACTATGTAATGCCCCAGGCAATGAAATTGCACCGTATCGAGTCATGACTTAGCTTCTTTTCACAAGCTGCAACTGAATAGGAAAGCTTTCAATTATAAGAAATAAGTCCCCTTTGTACTTATTTTTCTGTCCTTTTTTTCTTGTCTGTTTATATTATGTGTGTACATAAATGGTTAAATAAATAGGCACAATTCACCTGATTTATCTGTATAAGTATTCACCACAGTGCATTCAGCGCCAGCTACCCGGAAGCGTTTGAAAAGAGGCTGAGCGTACAAGACCAAAGTAAAAATACAGGGTTTCTGATATTATATAAGCTTCATACCACAGAAAGGAGCGTCTGCAGTCCAGTCTCCCCTCAGTGTGCATTCCCTCTGATGAGCCCCGAACAGTTCATATCCCTGATCGCACTCGTATGAGGCGATCGTTCCTGGTACGATGTCCCCTGCTGGTAAGGATACCCTGGCGTTTGGAGGCACGGCAGGGTGCCCACAGCGTCGGTCACCTGGAAAGAAACAGAAGTTTTACTTTAGCTATTACTGTAACGATGGTGGTAAAGTCGATGCAGGGGCTGAGCGATCGGCGTTTGCGCGTAAGGACCTGGCTCGGGTCGACGACGGCGCGGCGCGGTGCGTCCCACGCGCGCCTTAAAGAGATTTGAGCACCAACGACGGGGTCCGCTAGGGCCGTAGCTTGCCAGGGTTGCGGGAGAGTCTGAAAGGGTTACCGTGGCCCCTGGCACAGGCAACTGAAGGAACACGGGTGGGTCTTAGTCAGTAAGAGTCTGACACGCCCTCCCGCTCCGCCCAGAGCGTGATAAGTTATTTGATGACTTCCCACCCTCAAATAGGAGCTGAGCGATCGGGGTTTGCGCGTATGGCCTTATGGCCGATTCCTATAATTTACGGACCGTTATTGGCTAAAATTAAGACTCTGTATTTTTACCAATAATGAAACAGCTTAGCATAGTAGACGCCACCTTAAGGAAGTAGCTATCACAGGTAAAATTAGCCAAAAAATTTGCCAAAAAAAAATGCTACCATTTGTAAACAAAAATATTCGTTTTTGTTTATAAGAACCGAGCATTAGTCAACCTTCGGGCTACTAGCCGCTACTGAGAAATTTCTTGACCGAAATCTAAGTAAAGCTGCTGGTCCTGGGAATCGAACTCCGGACATTGCAACCACTGTGACTAGCCAACGATGTGTAGCGGTATCTACATCGCCACATGCGAAATACGTCACACTGACGTCACGGGAAATCCTGCATCGCGCAAGCAGAGTTTACCGCGCAACTAGCATATAAAGAACGTCCCGACAACAATCGTCGGGCAGTTACCCACCAGACACGACACCCGTCTGGTCGGAGAGTCCTCCCTTTTCTATGGAGGTATGAGTGAACTTTACACACTGTTCCTTGTGCCTCTATAGACGAATCATCTAGCTAGCAGATGTTATGAATTTACACGAATTATGTGATGAATAGTCTCCTGATAATTAAGTGTGAGATAAGAAACAGCACGATAATATTGTATTCACCAAGCGAAACAATATGTAAATGTATGATAAATGAAAACGTCATAAACATTAAAGCAAAATAAACGACATCAAGAATTTCCTTTAAAATATCTACATTTTGATAGATATGTTTATAAGCAGCCTTTTATTTAAATATGTATTTTGTAACTTAGTCATCATACTCCCACTCAAAATGCTGTTCAACAAAAGGCGGGTCGGCAACTGTAGCAAGCAACAGCCTTTGATCCACAAACGTGTCGAATAAAAAAGATTAATAAATAACACAAACACAAAACTGTAGTACTTAATTAATTAAAACAATTCAGTGCAACAAAAATAAACGACTAATCCATCAACTTGAGACTTCTCTAAGGTCACAAACCATACAAGGGTCACACAACGACCTATAGGAAGGCCTTACTATCGCTGTTCTGTTACAAACACGAGGCCAGACAAATGTAATAGACATTACTAAACTTAATTTTTAATAAAACACTCAATTGTTAATCTTATTACTTCAGTCAAGAGTCTAAATTTAAATACACGTGTCTTACGGAACTGCAGAAATATCTTGCAGAACGCTCGTTTGTACACTAATGCCATGCAAAAAGAAACGCGGAAGCCACAATCACGTACTACTCCATAGATTTTTACAATTCAGACTAGTTGCATTGTATCGTTACATGCGTGATACATTGCTGGTAATGTTGAAGCTAATTGGAATACATGTCTGTGTAGTGGCGCAATGTAACGCGATATTATCGTAACGTTTTCACGGATGCGATTGTTAGGTAATAAATGAACTGATTGCAATACTGATACGGGAACTTGAGAAAAACTGATAGCTTTGGAATCAGTAAATTGATCCGCTTATGGATGTTGGGAGAGCTAACACGCCTATGGTGACGTGATAACGACATCGGTAGGATTTGGTAGTTCAATATTGGATATTTACGTCGATCACTGCTGACGGCTATTCGGTGCAATGATGCAATTAAAAACGAATCTCTATAATTCCGACTAATTGCCTGAAAACTTCCAATGGACACTTTAGTATGTATTTTATTAAACACTCCAACCTTCCAAAAAATCTTTTAAACTGTCTTGCAACGATCGTTGTGATAAAAGTTATGGAACGATGCACATTGCTTGCTGCATTTTTAGACTTTATTTCTTTAACCAGCGTTGAGCGTCAGTGTATGAAATTGATGTGAGAGAGCATTGACAAAATTATACTAGGTAACATACAGTTACTAAGCTAACTAAGTTAACTTGAGCTCCTTAAGTTCTGAGTTGAGTTGCACGGTTACTGACAATTGCGTGCACTGACTGGACAGGTCCACTCAATCTGTGTGGTTCTTTCCTCAAAAGACCATTTCAGACACAAATCTACATGGTCCTCAAAGATTATTATAATATTATTCTAATTATTGTGAATGTGAGAACTATGTCGGTCATTGGTTTTTTTTTTAATGTACACGATTCAGGACGCAGGGTTGAATGAAAACACGAACAAGATGAGTGCACTAAATATTATATTTAAACTTCAACGATTTTAACACTGATTTAAAAGATACTTTTACATTAAAGTCACACACTTATACAATATTTACTTTTAAGACAATTATCACGACTTGAAGAAGACTGTTTGAAGACTATGGGAAGACTGTTGTAGGAAGACTGTGTCGTTACGCCCGTGGGCGCCCATTTTATTTCCCCCAACGTAAGCGCAAGTAGTGGTCGGTCCCCTTATCACGACCGCCCACTATCCAATGGCTAGTGGGAGAGTCGATTATACCCTACCCCGCGCTCCCCGCTCTTCACCCCTGTGACCTAGTTTGATCGTGGGAACCAGGATGTGGAATACAATGGGCGCCTTTCGACCAATCAACGGGTTTGTTTACTCTAACAGATAGAACTTTGTCACATTAAATTTACTCGTATTTCTTGTTATAAGAAGTTACAAGGTGATACATAAAAATTAGGTGTGTAATGCCTACTGGTGACATTTATCTATATAAAAATACGTTATCCAAGTCGTTCAACAATTATTTAGCACCTATCTTAACAGATTTAGAGGGCTGTGCTTTTCAACAATTATTTAATTCCTATTTAGACAGATTTAGGGGGCTGTGCTTCTCAACATTTCCACCCCCTGTAGAAGGGTTCATCCGACTACATTCCCGTCTGTCGGAAGCACAACCACCTTTACAACAGGTCGACGCAGGACCCCATGATTTGTTCTTACGTCTACCACTCTTATTATATTATCCGCGCCAGGATATACACTTTGGATGACCCCTTTGGTCCACTGGTTTCGTGGCTTATTCGCGTCTGTGATCACTACCACGTCACCCACTTTCACATTTGGAACGTCACTGAACCACTTATTACGGCGTTGGAGCGTCGGCAGGTACTCGCGCAGCCAGCGCCTCCAGAAGAGGTCGGCCAGCGCGTTCACCCGTCGCCACATGCGGCGGGAATCCAGGTCGGCGGCATGCCGACGCGTGCACGGTGCATCTCCCGCGGCTGCGCCCAGCAGGAGATGGTTGGGGGTCAGAACCACTGGTTGCTCGACGTCGCTGCTCACGTATGTGAGAGGCCGGCTGTTTACGATCAGCTCGGCTTCGGCAAGGAGTGTGTAAAGTACCTCCTCGCGAGGGGCACGCTCTCGTAGCGTTGCCTTTAGTGCGTTCTTGATTGAGCGCACTAGTCGCTCCCAGCACCCGCCCATATGTGGAGATGCCGGGGGGTTAAAGTGCCAGGCAATTCCGCGTCCCGTCACTTCGCTTCTCATTTTGTCCTGGTCCATGTCGCGCAGTGCTGCGCGTAGCTCGGCGTGCGCCCCGACGAAATTTGTGCCGCGGTCGGAATACATGTCCGACGGACGCCCGCGGCGCGCAATCAAGCGCCTCAGGGCCAGTATCGCCGAGTCGGCACTCAGCGATGCCGCCAGCTCCAGGTGGACGGCGCGTGTGGTGAGGCACGTGAATAGCACGCCCCACCTCTTCTCTCTGCGTCGTCCGACAGCCACTTCCATGGGGCCAAAATAATCGACCCCACAGTGGACGAAAGCTCTCCTCGTCACCTCTAGTCTGGCCACCGGGAGGTCACCCATCTTGGGTGTCACCGGCTTGGCCCTCTCCAGTCGACACCGTTGGCAGCTTGCAGTGACGGTTTTTACCGCAGACCGCAAGTTTGTTATCCAGAATCTCTCACGGACTCTGTTCACCACAGCTTCTTGATTGGCGTGCAGCGCCTCCACGTGGTATTTGAATAAGAGGCGCCGCGTGAGCGCATGCTTCCCATCCAGGATGATAGGATGGCGCTCCCCGAAGTTGAGCTCGCTACAGGCGCCCAGCCTGCCGCGTACTCTCACCAGCCCATCTTCATAAAACATGGGGTCTAGTGCCCGCAACTTGCTGTTGCGAGGCAATGGGCGAGCCTCTCGTAGCGCAGCGATGTCTTCCGTGTAGCTGTCCCCCTGTATCAGACGCAGGAGGCGCATCTCGGCCTCGTGCAGGTCATCTGTCGACACAAGGGATGTCTGACGCCGCTTGCGGCATCGATCTATGAAAATATGCACACGCGCCATGACGTTAGCGGCGCGCGTCCACGTAGGTAGCCGCTCATACTGCAGCAGTGATTCAGTCTGTACTGCAACGGTGTGCACGCGCTGTATTCTTTCAAGGTCCTGCTCTGCCACCGCGTCGAGCTTGATGTCGGCCGGCCACTGCTCCTGTGGACAGCGAAGAAAAGAGGGACCCGACAACCACTCATTGCTGTTGTTAGGCCAGTCCATCCGGGTAGCCTTGTCTGCGGGGTTCATCGCTGACGGAACCCAGCGCCAGCTGTCCCTCTCTGACCTTTTGTCTATCTCGGCTAAACGGTGTGACACGAACCTTTGAAATTCTAACGCGTCTGAATTTATCCACTTGAGGACAGTTTTGCTATCAGTCCATAAATGAATGCTACTAATAACTGCTCCTAATTCCTTGACTACTGTATCGGCTAGTCTACAGGCTAACACAGCCGCTTGTAATTCTAGACGTGGAATGGATGTCACCTTTTGTGGCGCTACTCTCGCCTTACCTATCACTATCGCGACATCCCTATCCCCTTCTGTGTTTAACCCCGCTACATAGGCTACTGCTGCGTAAGCGGACTCGCTCGCGTCACCGAATACATGCAACTCTAGTTGCTCTAGCTGGAGGCCGTACCACCTAGGTATGAATATGTTATTAAGGTGGTACAGGTTTTGCAACCACTCAAACCACAACTTGGCCTCTGGCTCTTTCAGTTTCTCATCCCATTGAATTCCCGTGTGCCATATCCGTTTCATAAGGATGCGCGACTGTATGACACACGGATACAAGAAACCTAGTGGGTCAAAGATTGACATGATAAATCGAAGGAATTCCCGTTTTGTTGGAACCACGTGTCCCTCTACTATGGCTTTAGGCAACTTCTTAAATGATAGGTCAAAAGCTAATTGGTCCGAGCTTGGTGACCAGATCATGCCTAACGTGCGTTCCGTCGCACCTTCGCCTTTATCTAAGGAAACCCGGTCAGGCATATCTACTCTGAGCTTATCGCGCAGCTCTTGAGAGTTGGTGACCCACCCCCGTATATTAAACCCGCCTCTGGCGTGGATGTGAGTCACTTCCTCAATTAAACTGTTGGCCTGCGTGGCAGACCAAGCACTATCCAGGTAGTCGTCCATATAATGTTTTTCGTGTATGGCGGCTACCGCTTCGGGGCACGTTTCTTTAAACTGTTCCGCGTTTTTATTTAAAATATAAATTGCCGACGTTGGCGACGACGCGGCCCCGAATATCATGGAGTTCATGACGTACACGTCAGGCTCCTTATTGCCGTCAGTCGTCCAAAGGAACAGCTGTGCCCCTCGATCCTGTTCTCTTATAAAAACTCGTAAGAACATATCGGCTATGTCCCCAGTAAAAGCTACAGGCCCCAATCTAAATTTAAATAACACGCCTAACAGGGAATTAAGCAAGTCGGGTCCAGTCAACAAATTGTCATTTAAAGACGTCCCATTGTAGCTAGCCGCGGCGTCAAAAACCAATCTTAATTTTCCCGGTTTGTTTGGATTCGTTACCCCGAAGTGGGGTAAATACCATACCGAATCGGACTTGATACCGCCCTCTACCCTACTCGCGTACCCTTCTGCCAACAACCTATCTATCTGCGCTGTATAGGCTGCGGTGTACACAGCGTCCTTATGTAGCCGACGCTCAATTCCGGCTAGACGCTGGCGTGCGTACCTATAATTATTAGGTAACTGTGGGTCGTCGCGACGCCACAGTAGCCCTAACTCCCACTGGCCGCTCTCTGTCTGACGGCTAGTGGAGTCTAGAATAGCCTTAGCTCTCTCCACATCCTTGTGCTTTCGAGGCACCTCTGAAATTCCTATCGCTTCTAGCTCAAACTGTTTTTTGACTAACTCGTGCAAGTCGATAGTTGATTCTACTACACAATTTAGTGAATGAACATTAACACTCTGATGAGTACCTACAGGTCCGTGCACAACCCACCCTAAACTGGTCAAAGAGGCAACCGGCTTACCGGATTTTCCTCGGCGAGTCTCCTGGCTGACCAACAGCTCCCAGTTGTCTTGGCCCAACAACAGCAGTGGTCTGGCTCCTCTCATTTCCTCGCAACCCAAGTCGCGAATGTGGGCGTGTTCTGTTAACACTGCGGCGGACACTGTTTGCGCGGGTAAGTCCAGGCTTTTTAATGTACGACACTTCACTTTATGTGTTAACCCGTTCGGTCCACGCACTGATACACTGATTACTTTTGATGTATTGTCAATGATCTCTTGACCGCGCGCACTGTGCAGAGTTAGTGGAACTTGCTTTCCACTGGCGTTATCAGCTAACGAGTCGTCTATCAGTGATACGGTTGCCCCGTCATCCAGTAGGGCGTAACAATGTTTGTCAACACCGTTCACTGTAACACACACTGGCATTATCTTTAATAACGCCTTCCCTGTGTAGTCACTAACGTTCGTGACGCTCTCGCTCCTCTTGTCGGCATGTAACAATGTGTGGTGCGCGTAATCACACGACGCGCACCTACTTGCACGACAAAAGTTCTTCCCGTGCTTCTTTATGATGCACTTAAAACATAATTTATGTTTCTTAACATGTTGCCACCTCTCGTCGACACTCAACTCGGTGAACTTGACGCACTTGGGTAACTTATGTTTGTCTCCACATAATGTGCATGGTTCCTCTGTGGCCTTAGCTTGCTGGTCATTATCCGAGTGAACGTGCAAGCGTTGAACATTTCTAGACTGCTTGAACATCTGTACAGGTGCTCGGGGCTTAGCCGTGCTAGACGATGATGTGGGCGTACTCATCTCCATTTGAACATAAAAAGACGTGGCTCGGGCTAGATGACTCAGGAACTCTGCGAGTATTTCTAGACTCGGTGAAACTCGCACATCTATGCCCTGGGTCGCTGCCATACCCATAGCAAAATCACCATATTGAGCACGTTGTACAGATGTAAGTTTGTTCAAAAGTTCACTCACCAGTTGTGGATTGTTTAAATATCCGTTAGCTTGTACACTCTTCAGCAGCGACACACAATTTCTCACCGTTGTTGAGAACTTTCTGAGTTCACGGCCACTTTCAGTCACTTTAGGTAACGCTCGCACTTTCTTTAGAGCACACTCTAGCACTAGATTAGGATGCCCGAACTCTTCATCAAGCGTCTTGATAATTTCACCTGGGTTAGTCGAGGTGCGCAACAAATCTTCCACGGCCAACTTTGCGTCTCCCTGCAGCGATGTTTTCAAGCGCGCTAGGTTCTCATGCGGCTTGAACTCGTACATAACTGTTGTGTCGTGGTACATGTTCTTGTACGACAGCCATTCAGCTGGGTCGCCTTTGAAAAATGGCAACTCATAGGCCTGTCTTGGTACCGGCCGCGGACGCGCTAGGTTTGTGATAGCGTCTGCCAACTGATCTATCTTTCTGTCCCGCGACCTGCTCCTGTCCCTGTCGTCTGCGAACGCGTTTTCCCACTCAGGCTCTCTTCTAGCCTGTTCTCTGGCTCGTGGAACACTGGTCGTAGCTAAGGGCGTAGCGCTCCCTAGGTACGGTGGTTCGCGAAACTGTACCGACGCGGGCGCACACTGTTGGAGCGCAGGTATATAACTGGGCGGCGGCACTGGTGCTAACACATCACGAGAGGGCGCGGACACTTGACGCGGCGGCGGATCGCGACTCACAGCGAGCGTGTGTGTTTCCCTGACAGCGGGAGCCGAGTCTTCGACCCATGCTTCCACTCGCCGCGTTGTCCCTTCTCCTTCTGATTCTGAGTCTTCCTCAACAGCGGCATCAATCTCAGCGAGATCGGCTTCAAGCTTCTTCTTGACGAGTTGCTCCTTCATGCGTACCAATTCTCGTTCAGCCTCGTACTCAACCCTCCGTCGAAGGTAGTCGGCACTTCTCTGGCCGCTCCTCGAGGAGACGTGGCTTGTCCCGGAACCTGCCCTCTGGATTGTCTCCGATCTCACAGGCGTGAACATATCTCTGTGGTCGATAACACGACCTCCCGCCAGTGGGATTACAGGTACAGGAAACGACGATGTAATCGGTGCAACTGAAACTGAGCCTGGTGCCTTTTCAGACGGCACGCCAGAGTCAGCCTCCAACTCACGTCGCTTGTTCATGTCGGCCTCTATTTTGCGCAACTTACTCCGTGTCGTAATTGTGCTTCTAACACTCATCTTGTTTATCTTCCGTACGATCCGGCACTCGAAGGACCAAAAATTGTACACGATTCAGGACGCAGGGTTGAATGAAAACACGAACAAGATGAGTGCACTAAATATTATATTTAAACTTCAACGATTTTAACACTGATTTAAAAGATACTTTTACATTAAAGTCACACACTTATACAATATTTACTTTTAAGACAATTATCACGACTTGAAGAAGACTGTTTGAAGACTATGGGAAGACTGTTGTAGGAAGACTGTGTCGTTACGCCCGTGGGCGCCCATTTTATTTCCCCCAACGTAAGCGCAAGTAGTGGTCGGTCCCCTTATCACGACCGCCCACTATCCAATGGCTAGTGGGAGAGTCGATTATACCCTACCCCGCGCTCCCCGCTCTTCACCCCTGTGACCTAGTTTGATCGTGGGAACCAGGATGTGGAATACAATGGGCGCCTTTCGACCAATCAACGGGTTTGTTTACTCTAACAGATAGAACTTTGTCACATTAAATTTACTCGTATTTCTTGTTATAAGAAGTTACAAGGTGATACATAAAAATTAGGTGTGTAATGCCTACTGGTGACATTTATCTATATAAAAATACGTTATCCAAGTCGTTCAACAATTATTTAGCACCTATCTTAACAGATTTAGAGGGCTGTGCTTTTCAACAATTATTTAATTCCTATTTAGACAGATTTAGGGGGCTGTGCTTCTCAACATTTAATATTATTTTTTGTATGTTTCTCAGCGTAATCATGATCTGGCAGTTTGAGTAATTTATGCGGCCTACTCAAATGTCGTTTCTTTGGTATTGTTCGTCGAATCGTTGAGCTCCTTGAGTCTAAGTTGAGCTGCACGATTACTGACAATTGCGTGCACTGACTGGACAGGTCCACTCAATCTGTGTGGTTCTTTCCTCAAAAGACCATTGCAGACACCGATCTACATAGCATTCACATGATCTGACCAAGATTTTGTCTGGACTTTAAAAGAGACTGTGACCTCTGAGTTTGTTTCGGCCTTTCTTCTCAGAGTAGTCAGATAGGAAACGCCGACCTCATCTAGTTTAAAAAAAATATGATTGACGTGTAAAAGTGTTTGTTCAAAACCTACTTACAGAAATAAAATCATTTATCATTTATAACTCACAGTAGAACGATATTTAATAAAATTTTCACACAATTTACTACAGAAAAGTTCCATCCAAAAATAACTATAATTTAATGTTATAAATTGAACGTAGGTTTTAACGCTATAAATATTTCTTTGACGATAAAATTCATTTTCAGGATACATGCATTTTCAAAGGATTTGATATACCAATGGTGTGGAGCAATATTGTATTTCCATATTGCATATTGGAAAACTAAAAATAGGTTTTCACCGAAATATAACAGAGAACAATTAACGCTACATTTTTGTCAATACACCAGTACGGACACGTATGTGTGAGTCTGACGCTTGACTTGTCAGGACAGTGGAGGTCATTCGGCTTAGGGCGATTTTCACCAATCTTTTATACCTAGAATAAGTCTTATCGTGAGAATAAATTTTGGATTTTTGACAGTTCTTCCATACTAGATCTGTCAGACGTCAATTTTATTCCACGGATAAAATATGTCTGACTTTGGTGAAATCAGCCCTTAGTATTGTTATTAATACCTGTTATATTCACAAGCGAATAATAATATATTACGTCTTTACCCATGAAATAGCCGTTTACACAAACAGCCGTATACAGAAACTTAAAGTAATTTTTATATAAGTAATTATTTTTTATTTCTACTAATCAAAATATGTACCCATGCTATTGATCCATGACTTTTCTAGGGGTAAGTTTTTGTTTGGGGCATTGCCTAGGCGCTGAACCAGGGTCTAACCAATATGTTCAAAATCCCTTCGTTTCTGTGTCTGTTAAGCAACGCAAAGCATACCTCAACGTATCCGTCGCGCTGGCGATCGTTCAGTTCGTGCGGCACCCACTTATCAAGTTTTTTTACCTTTTTTTATTTGACGCAAATGGATCAATATTGTTTTGATGCTAACGTTGAAAGCTGCTGCTAATTCAGCCGTAGATTGAGTTTCCTCAGCTTCCACTATCGCCTTTAATTCGTCGTTGTTGACTTTAGTTTTCGCGCGACCACGGGGTTAATTTTTTAGGTCAAATTTATATCTCGGAAGCGTGCAAACCTATAACGAGTCGTGCTTTCGTTTGTAGTGTTCACTCCGTACATGTAATTAATATTGCGAGCCGTTTGTGCGGCATTGCTTCCGCGACGGAACTCGTATCATAATAATGACTTGTATTTTTATCGTGTCCATACTCCATATTGATGAAAAAGATACAAATGTAGTGAAAACAAAACACTAATCAATAAACAAATTACTGGATTTGAAAATACAATTCCATATTTTTTTAATAATACTCATTTGAATTTAGAATTTATGACCAGCAATACTTACCTATATAAAATACGTTTCAAATATCCAGTATTCTAAAACGGCAACTTTATAGGTAAAGAACAATTATTATATTAGACCCGGTGACAACATATCGCTAGTCAGAGGATTATTTGAGACTCAGTTACCATTTTACGAAATCTTGCAGTAGGTACATTTACCAGTTTTTCTTAATTGAATTTTCACATTAAATCAACAATGCCTCTCTCTCATCGTTGCAAAACGGAATGACCTACCAATCTTAGAATGCAAGCAATGCTTAGACACAACATGTGGACCGTTGGACGTCCAATATTCTAATACCAATATGAACACAGTAGGTATTCGATGTATAGTCGGTGAACAGAGGTTATCCGATCCGTCTAACAATTTACTTGGTTGGGTTACTTAAACCAGTACACCGACAGAACACGGTTTTGTCAATAAAATCCTTCTTAATATCTGTTAGGCTGCGCAAATTCATATTCAAAGGCCTGCATTGCATGACCGGCATATCAATACTCTCACGATGTTAGGGATGGGACTAGAGTGGTTTGTAAGCAAGTTTGTCAAATTTCGGGGGTCGATACTAATTTCATGTTAAATAGAGATGGCAAGTGTCGAAATTGTGAACGAGGAAACAGACATGTCACTGTATCAAAGATTGTTACAAGCAATCTGTTCAAATCTTCTGCAGAATCGGACTTGATATTGTGTGGTTAAGAAATATCGGAACAGACATTGGACTGATCTGACCTTGATTAGACTTAGTACCTTTTGTAATTGGAAGCAGATGTCCGCTACATACCTTATTTATGTCCAATGCTATCTCAACAGTGGTTGTTAATAATAGGTGGTTACAAGAAATAATTTGGAGCGAGTAGGGCTGTAAACATGCTAAAATACTAAGTTCAATCATGCGAAAGCCGCAAGACGCTTTGTAGGTCGCAGCTGATAATGATCGGTGGGTAATAGCCTGATGGGTAAGAACATTTGTCTACTAATAAACCACTAGGCCACACGTCACTGGTAACAAAACCAGTACAGCTGGCGTCTTATTCTATTTAAACTCTGTACTGCGCTAGGCCAGCTCAAGGTGAAATGGTTACCACCGACGTGAGGTCGACTGTATACTGTCAATTGTAATGACCAAAAACTATAAATAATTACTGTTAAAAAAAAAATACTCTTTTGGCTCTTTGTATTTTGTGGAAAATTATTGATAGCTGATCGTGCTTTATTATTACCCTATTGTGAAAATCGCGCGGCTGTAGTCTGTCAACACGGCACTTTGATCACTTTTTGTGCTAATATTTTGTGCTGATGTATGAATTTGTAACTCGACAATGCTCTTATTCCCAATTTTGTGATGGGATGTGTTTCTTCGTTGTATTTCAAGTATATTTGAGGTCTGTTACTGTAAACGATTTGCAACACTAATAAATGTTATTGAAAGTCTTCGATCAATTGATCGAAGTTGAAAGTCATGTATTTAAGAGTAATGTCAAGAAATTGGCAGCTGTCACTGGTCACTTTACAAAAAGGAGGGAAAACTTAAAAGCGTACTCAAAATTCCTATTAATAAATGTTAGATGGAATAAAACATTATAACGGAAAACAAACTAAGATTTAACTTTATAGACCTAGGAGCTTCTGAATCAGTGTATCAAATACAATGTTTTTGTATTATTCGTAGTCTTAAACCAAATTGTTTTAAACCCAACCCTAGTTACACGAGCGCGGTTCATTACTATGCCTTTAGTCCTTACATTTATAGGTCACACGAGGCCACTTTGACCCTGATGCACTGAACTAATTTAATCAACAATAATTGCAGTTCATCTATTACGCCTCCCATAAGTGGTTGTGGGTTCCACATCCTCTATGATCACAAGCAGGTACGCGTATTAGATTGACATTCTTCATTAGACATGATAGAACTTTGTAATGTGCTTTAGCTGGCAGATCCAATATGTTGAGGTACCTAAGTTCGGCGCTGAGGTAAGACCGTACGAATCAATAATCCGGTTAATTTGGCAATATTTTTGAATGCTGCCAACATTGTGTTCTGCGCAATTTTATTATGGAGGGTAGAGACAAGGAGCACTATCTCTGTGTATGAAAAGTGTCCGTCAAAATGTGCTACATAAGGGTGGCGCCACAGTAGCCACCGGGTAAATTTTAAAAGCAATAATTTTAGGTTATGTTTACAAAATAATGTTGCGACTACGTAAATTGTTGAGGTATGGTATACTGGACTGTCACTAACTACTCTAGTCACTAAAAATATTAAATTTTCTGACCGGCATACTTCAGTCCGATAACAACTGCTACATTCATACCACACAACTTGCCTACGCTAGCGCCATTTTGGAGGGCTTTTGAACTATTATTTACTGTTTAGGTTGGACACTTTTTCAGCTTTGTTACCATATGAAATAGTTCTCCTTGACTCTACCCTCCATATTTCTGCCCGACCGTTGCAGCAGAGTAGGTAAAATGGCGCGGCATTTGATTCGTAGGGTCTTATCCCAGCGCCGAACTAACCCCAACATACCTACCTTAATTTTTATAGGTAAAACTGCGCTTGATGGCTTTATAGGTGAATAATTGCATTTATTTATTTTACGTTCGAATCCGTTGGCTATTTTGATTGTCATGTATCAAAGATAAGGCTGGCCATACATTGATGCGTAGAACGTGAACATGTTCGTACACACACTTACTTTTATAACACAGCGAAAGTCAAAGTTTATGTTCTATGAATAATGGATGCTAACGTTATGCAACTTGTGTTACTCTTTATAGTGTTGAATACTTGTGTTATGTTGCCTAGGCATGAAATACGATTAGAAAAATAATATGACATGAAAGGCGCTGCGGTCAAAGACATCTGTGATTTGAAAGCATCACACGATGGCGAATTGATTTCTTTATTTTGTTATCGGTGTTTAATAATTTTGCTTAATAACTTTTTTTTTTATAACTTTTATTTTGTTTAATTTCAGGCTAGTTGCCACGTTGGTCGTTGTCTATCAAATTATGTCCTATCTAGAATTTTACGCCTTCAAGAATCGATAAGATCTCTGAGTATCTAAAAATTTTGAATTGGATAAGTGATCAATGTAATGATAAATGATTTTATTTCTGTAAATAGGTTTGTACAAACACTTTTACACGTTAATATTTTTTTTAAACTACTAGATGAGGTCAGCATTTCCTATCTGGGCTCGTTTAGTAAAATGCTTAGCAGAGTGATCTATTATCGCAGCCTGAGCTATAGGAGAATCTATAACTGTTCAAGCTTTACAAAATAATTAGTACCTATCTATCATTTTGTTATTGATTATGATTGATTCAAGAATTGTTGCTCAATAACTCAGTGCTATTTCATGATTAACGGTTATAATTACACAATTATCACTACACAATTATTGTTAGATAAAACTGAAGATCCATTCAAGATGGCGGAACTTGCGTGTGCAGCAATCATTTAGAAACGCGGGTAACGGCGGCTTTACACGACCGTTCTAGGAAACATACTTAAATATGTTCTAACGGCCATCAGACAATTTAAAACGAAAATTATAATGGGCTTTATGTAATTGTAAAAGCAGATCTAACTAAATTGGATGGATGGGAAGAGTAAATGTCGTGCGAAATTAGTACGCTAGTAAGTTCAATTGTGAAAGTCTGTGTGCTGTTTTAAAGAAACAATTACATATAAGGACTCCCGCAGACAGGCGACTGATTATAAACAACACCCGTTGGAGTTTCGAGAAGAGTTCTAGCTGTCTGGACCGATCGAACTAAACAGATAAGTTCGGAACATCAATCAGTGATGTAAACTTATGTGGGGAAACTTATGATGTGATGTAAAATTATGTGGGGAAAATCACCAAGGAAAAGCTTCTATTCAATTGGACGATGAATGAAGTTTGAAGAAATAAAACATTAAAAACATCAATGTTATAAAATTAGCCAGTGATCAACATTTTACAGAATGTAATAGTGACTGTGTAATTGATTTCCACAGTTAAAACGCGATCCATAATCGCCGGAAGTTTTAACGGTTACTGTTTTAGTTTTAAAATAAACTAGAACCGAGCCTCAGGTCAGTTGAGGTAATAGTGATTCAATGCAGCTTGCATGAGATGACTACAAACCGCTCGCTTATTAGCCAATTTTAAGATCTTAAGCGACTAGAGTTTCGTAAGATGTATATGTATAAGTAGACGGTAAGTACTAAATAGAAACGCAATATTGCGTCTTTGAATTCTAATGAACCGAAGGTACCGTCAAAATAATTTCAACAGACCAAAATTTAATTAACCGGTTTTAAATTTAATTATTATCTACCTATGTGGGATTCATACGGGCCTCTTGATAAAAATCGTGAATATTACTTATTCGTTTTATTTATACATAAGTATAGACATCTTTTCATTAATTAAATACTCATAATCACACGCGTGTCCGTTCGTCGTTTAAACCATTCTCCCCGTCCCATTCGCACCTCACGTCATCCTTCTCGCACACTTACGTTCCGTTTCATTCTATTCCCTTACGTTCCATTCCTACATCTATTAGGCAATACAATAAGCAGGGACTTGGGTTAAACTCAGGATGATACAGCATTAAGTAACTTAGAAGCTACCGCTTTAGTACCTACCTATGGCCAGGTTACAAAGTATAAATTGCCAGTAAGCCCCAAACTAAAGTTGTGTTGCATCTAATAATAATAGGTACATCAATACTTTCTCATCAGAATAAGAAAACTTACTTGACAAGTTAGAAACGGGGACCAGTTTCATCCAACTCAACCCCAGAAAAGACTTTCTATCAACAATGTAAAATACGTTACCCGGGAACACAACTGCCGCTCACGTTGCAAGTTATAGGAATAATTTAAATTGTGGAATTAGTACATTTAGGATTAGCTTTCGATTGTTAGAATCCAGGAAACCGAGGAAACGAGTATCCCGGCTAAATGGTGTTCTTTATGAGGGACCCTTTGTGACCGTTGGCGGAAGATGGTATCGACAAGACAAGTAGAATATCTAATACATAACCAGTGCCACGTGATATCGCTTACATACTGCGAATCAGAGGAAATGGGAGGATATAAGTGGTACAGTAATGTGTTAATTAAATGTCAGAGTAATAAGTTAAATTATGTACTGAAATACTAAAACAACCCAATTCAAAGCCAGGTATAATTTGGCTCGTTGGACCTTAATAATGAATAAACAAACTAAAATCCATCTATTAATTAATCAAACTAAAATGTATCATTTTGACGTATAACATTATTATAATGGCTAATTAACTTTGGAATTAATATAAAACATACGACCGGATCCATACTTTAGCGTCCTCGGTACGAAGGCCTATATTCGTTGGTATGTAGGTCGTGTTTCTTCTAATGTACAAAGATGTGCGCCGATAAATTTAGAACCTAGGTACTCGTAGTGACTTCATAGAGATGGGAGGCGAGGTGACACCGGTGGCGAAGCACGCTTAGAGGTTGCGGTCAGTTTCCCAAACAAAAGGACTCATCGACGATGCCTCAACAATACGCCAGTTTCGTTTGCCACTCGTTTGGACAGACCCAGTGTTAGATAACCGAGCCTTGATACAGAATTAAGTAATGTTACGCGAGGAAAATAATAAAAGCGACCAAATTTGGATGCGCATGCAAACGTGCGTTATGTAAGAACTGTTATATATTGATACCGTTTCCTTGTTTTTATCAATAGCCGGCACTCGTCACGGTACGACAGTCTTCAGTTGTACACTGAGTCTGAGTACCGTTATAGTTTCAACATTGCGTATCAATTTTTCCGTGCAATCACGAAAGTATTTATCTTTATCTATTCTGTTCTGTTCTGTATCTATTCTTCATTCTGTATCTTTCATCTATGTCTTGTTTTCTTCTTTATGGTTTCTGGACACTGAGTTTCAGTGTCCAGAATCTATGCATTGGAACATTGTCAATCGTTAAACAGAATACTCGATATTGCAGAATTTTCCAGTTTTTCCCAGTTTTGTGCAAATAGAAACCTTTGTTAGTGAGGATTGTTCTATTTTCCATATTTATATACGGACACCAACTACTGGACATTCCGGGAAAACTGACAAATTGAAACATTCATTTATTTTTTGCAAAAAAAATGGATAACGTTTCGCGACGTGCACTCTATCGATACAAAAAATATAGTCCAACTGTACGCGATGACATTCATAAGTTGTATACAATTTTCAAGCGTCGTAAAGTGCAGTAAAAACTATTGACTGGCTTAAGTTACTAAATGACAGCGGAACGTGGTATTCTTCATCACATTATTTTGTGCCGATCGTTGTGGATAGCCTAAGTCCCGCGGCGGGCGACTATTGGCTAAGATGATAATGATGAAGAACAGTTTGATGAAGATGGCAATAGAGGTTCGATTCACGTTTCGCAAAATTATATTAACAAACATATGGGCAGGAAATAGCACTTCTCCGCAAATTATGTAGACATAAATCGATTCCTAAACTCATCCTTGTTCTCACAACACATGTCATATCCAAAAACTCGTGAGAACACTCGATGCACTGCTGTTATTGAAGCGGTGTGAGCATTCTCGGCACCCATCTTGCACTGACCTTCGACATGCCAAAATGGTCACGGAGAATGCCCAAAATAGTCGTAGACGATACTTCAGTCATCTCTGCGATCTGTTTTTCTTCAGACGAGCATCTTCGAGAACATTTTTTTAAACTTTTTCAACAATGTCTGAAGATGTTGCCTCAATCGGCCGACCAGAGCGCTGATCGTCTTCAATCGAGTCTCTGCCTTGCTTGAAAAGTCTATGCCACTTGTAAATCATCGATTTTTCAGGGCAAGAGTCCCCATAAACAGAAGACATTTCTTCTATAATTGTCTCAGGCGTTTTTCCTTGCTTAGTAAGTAACTTTATCACGACACGAAACTCACCTTTCTCCATAGTCAGTGTCCTCTTCCCGATTTACTTATTTATCCAGCGAAATCTCAAAGGTTAATGAACGGATCGGGCTGAATCTTAGTATTTATAGTTGTATTGAGTTACCAAGTAGTGACAGGTAAAAATAGTCCACCACTCCCCACTCTAACCCCTCCATTCCGCGAACTTTTCAACCCACCCTCGTAAGTCCTATCTGGCTATCGGCAAACTTCTCTCACTTTGGGGCTGGGTTCTCTACGTCGCGGTCGTCATAGGACATTGTCCATTTGCTGTGATATGTCTAAAATTAGTGCGTTCTGTCGCTTTTCGCTAACATCATCGTTTCCCTCAATCGCTACACCTCATAGGTTGTTACCTTTGTCAGCATGTCGCGTCAGTCAGGTACTTGCCGTGACGGATTGGACGGCTCAAAAGGGGGTCGGCACGAGTCGAGGGTATCATTAGGTTTGCTATCGTATTGTTTGATTGTCTATTGCTAAACTATGTGATTTCTTTGTGTTTAATGGTTCCCGTTCATCGGTTTTGGTTTAATAAAATAAGCGTAATTTGGTGACGAGTGGCTGATATTTCGTTTACGTTTATGGGACCAAAAATATTAGGTCTGATTTGCTAAATGCGACCTTGATCTTGCAGTTGAATGCATTCTGTGACCTTTCGATTTTGAACCTCTACTTTTTAGATGCTTTTAAGGAATACAATTGTTACTTCAAGGACTTCTTACAATATAACATTTATCAACTTGTTTTATGAGCTTAATTGAAGAGCGTACGAAATAATACAACTTGCCATGGAGCGTTTTGATGAAGCGGAATAATCGTTTTCCTGTAATTAACTTTAAGTTTAGTGGGCAGGAAATTTGTGCCTAGCTTTTAATTTTATAGACAAGTCAGTTGGACATAGGCGCAATTCATCGTTGACATTTAAAACTGAATATCAAAGGTTTCCGGTTTCGAAACGATTTTAATGATTTAACTATCGGATGAATTAGAGAAATAATAAACAAAACCATATAACTCCCAAATTAATTGGTTTTAAAGTGCAGTACCTAATAATAGAACCGCAAGCATAATTTTGGTAGCATAACAGAAGCAATTTATTAGTGATATGAAATATCGGCCCAAATATTTTGGCTTTTACGTAGCAACGAGGTTCTTTAAATGTTTGTAATGACTCATATTTTGCATAGCACTGACTTCTGCCCGCGGCTTCACCCGCGTAGATTTCAGAAAATATCCCACGGTAATGTAGTACTTACCCACTACCGGCATTAAAAGTAGGTACCCTATGTGTTCATTTGGGTTATAAACAAATTGTGTGCCAAATTTCATCCAAATCCGTTCAGCCGTTTATGCACCAATCCGGAACATACACACAGAAAAACGGACACAAATTCCAAAATCTATATTTCCAGCATCAGACTCGTTCCCACGCCTCGTAGCAATTCCTTCGTGTTTTTAATATTTAATGTACCGTTTTTGCTATTTTATGAAATGTAAGTAAAGATACAAATGTTAAAATTATTTGATCTTTGTAAACTACAACGTCACGGTCTCATTAATTGTTATTATCATCTGCACTGCTGTATTTATTAATACCTGAGGGGCAATTCCCGTATTTTTAAGACCGTTCGCATTCTAATCTCAGTCTCAATCTGTCAAAATTACAATCAATTTACATAAGTTTTGACAGGTTTTTGACATTGATTGTCGCTGAGATGAGATTGCGACTTGGATTTGAACGTTTTTTAAGTACGAGAATTTGCCTACAGGTTTCTAGCGAAAATTATAGGGAACATGCATATTATGAATATTAAAATAAGGTACTTATATTTAATTTTGAATTGAGCCCCTCCGTGATTCAAGTAATTAATATTGACATGTTTACGGACGTACTGAACTGTAAATTAGGGAAAGCATGAAGGTGAGTAACAAACCATCATTAAAAGTGCATCTTAGAAAGTGAGCAAGAGAAAAGTTAGGTCTTGACCTTTACACTGCAATAACTTCTACCTCTATAATATCCGATCTATTCTGTAAAAATCTCAACGTGAAAACTTAGGTGAAGTGAGCTGTCAATAGTGTATATTATACAGGGTTATTGGTAAAACACCATCAAACTCTTAAGGGGTCATTGTACTCATCATTATGAACAACTTTTACTATGGGACCAAATAAGAAATCGCGAAAAAAAAACAGCTGTTCCCTACATTTATGTTTGCAGGACTCGTCAAAATGTAGAACTGATTATGTTCGGTAACAATAGAAAAGTAATTGTGTCTCATTAGCGACGGTTGAGCTCATAGTAAAAGTTGTTCATAAGTACAATACCCCTTAAGAGGTTGATGGTGTTTTACCAATAACCCTGTATACAAGGTTACTTGTGATTAGACGTATATCCGTCAGGAGCTGATAGGGGGGCCAAAATGCAACAAATTGAACCCCCCATATGTATAGCCAAAATTCAATAGTTTTCGAGATATTTGAATTTTAAGGGTATTTCGATATTTACCCAAAAGCAGACATATAACTCCAAAACGAAAAATCTTGATTTTTTAATGGGTACCATTAAAAAAAATATTTTAGCTGGCACTTCAATTAAGGTGAAAGGATAGGCCAAACTACAAAATAGACCTCTCTTTGAAGGACTACTACTACTAGACGGATGGACCAAATATATAAAAAAAAAATACCTAATTCGCATAACATATTTGACTTTAAATTTTAAGTTTAATTTTTTTATTATTGTTTATACTTTTGTCGGAAAAAAATCGAATATATCCTCTTTAAATCTGCAATAATTTGCTTACTGCTTTCAAAGAACTGAAGCGATTTAAATATTTTTTTCACACGATCATAGACAATTTATTGCTTTATTAAATTTAAGTTCAAAATTGTACAATATTATTACTTATAGGTGCCGTTAAATCAATAATATCATAATACCGGCGCTGGCGCTCACTCAGACGCGAGGGCCAGTCTCACCCTAGCGTTTGCACGGGGAGGCTGTGTCGCATGTTAGCGCGCTCCGCTCTATAAACTTTACGTGAAAGAGTAAACAGTGCAGATAGTACGTTTGGTACAGTAGTACGGTTGAGCTATTCTTTTTCTATTTATTGATCGAAGAAAACACTATCAAAGAAAAGCGAAAATTTATGAGTATTGAAAACTAAGAAAAATCTAGCCAGCCACAAAAAAAAAAACAAAAAACTATAGAAAAAGAAAATGAAGCAGTGAAGTCAAGATCCAACGAAAGTAATACAGAAGAAAAATAAAATACATGGAAATTAAATTATAATGATAGCAATACAGAAGAAAAAAGAAATGAAGATATTATTATATTAAAGTCAAACTCTAATGAAAGCAATACCATCTGTATTGCTTTCATTAACTACGTATTTACAATCTACGTTTGTTAGGGAAATGCAATTTAACTAGTTTTGATTGGTTAATAACAATTTTTTTAAATGGTCCAAATAAAATGTTAAGTAAATATTATTTTGATATTTTCGTTTTTATGGTTTCGTAGCCAAATGACATAAACCATTTTTCTCCAAGTCAAGTCATTTGAAATATAGACACTTCCAGAGTGGTCAAATGTGCACCCCTCTAATTTTTTAAATAAGTGTACAATAAAATATGTGCTGGTAGATCTCAATGAAAAATTTCAATGAAAATTGGTTTGAACGAGATGTAGTCATAAAGCCCGGTTTCCACCGCGAGCGGAACGGACCCATTATTGACTTCGTTAAAATCGCAAACGCAAACTGCATACTTGTATTTCCTTTGTTGGTGGAAGTTTAACGAAGTCATTAATGGGTCCGTTCCGCTCGCGATGGAAACTGGGCTTTAGTTTTCGAGATATAGCACATGTTCAAAAACCGCAAATATAAATTTGTCATTCATACAAACACTATGGAAAACAAAGTTAAAAACAAAACTTTGCTTGCTACTACGGAACCCTTCATGGGGGAGTCCGACTCGCACTTGGACAGTTTTTTATTAGTCTAAGCACATTAATAAAAAGCGTTATTATTTCTTTTCACAAAAACAAATTGAAATTTTATGTATTTTGATTTACTCTAACTACAATAACTGTACTCGGTAAAGAATATTTTGTTCTCAAAACAAGCATTGCAAATGTTCTGAGTCTGCCTACATTCAATCGATTTATGATGATAAAAGGTAGTATTGTAGCGACAAAAATTCTTCGAACGCATCTGCGTCCGTTGATACTCTTTGACAGTCGGGGGATGAGCGGGCGCGCGGGGCGGTCAGCGCGCTGGCCGCTTGTTTCACGTTCAATGCTCAAGGACGTTGGGCTATCCTTTCGCCTTAAGATATGAACGTAATTAAAAGTACATATACAACAAAATAATTAAAATGACGGATATACGTCGATTATACAAAATATGCGAGCTGCGCGTCATACTGACGTGACGCAAAATGCTGCATCGCGCAAGCAGAGTTTTCCGCGCGACTAGCATATATACAACTTTCCGACATCAATTGTTAGGCAGTTGCCCACTAGACACGACACCCGTCTGGTCGGAGGATCCTCCCTTTTCTATGGAGGTATGAGTGAACTTTACACCCTGTTTCGTACCTCTATAATATAATCCCTAGCGATCTCTATTAGCATCGGGTGAACTGACAGCTCACTTCACGTAAGTTTTCAAGGTGAGATGTTTACAGAATAGATTGGCATGGGATTATTGGTCTTCAAGTTTATCAACGACCTTTATTTATTTTGCAGGAAACATCTCTCTGCCATTTACGTAATTTTAAGAACGTTCACAGGCCGATCGCAGTCTCAATGTGTCAAAAAAACATCGAATTTCTCTACACTAGTGTCAAGTTTTTGACATTAATGGTCGCTGACATGAGCTTGCGACCACATTTTTTATTACGGGAATTGGTCTTTTGTTGTATGCTAGGATTTGATTGGCTTAGAATTGTTTGCCTAGGCATTAATGTCAACCACTAACATAATTTTTGAAAGCATAAGTACGTAATACGTTTACTAATACCAATAAAGCACGAAAAATTAAATATTTTAGTCCATAATTCAACTGTTGCGCTTTTTTATATTGACTGTGATTTGAAGTGTAGAACACACCCGCAGCTCAGTACGGGAAATTTCAGAACGAAACGCATTCGCAGCTCAGATTCGCAGCAACCAAACCTCAACTGTCAAAATGTCAATGAATGCCGCCCGATTTTTATTTAAGTGTTTATTTCCCGCTGTTAAAAAAAAAAAAATCCGTAAAACTGGGTTAATCGGGACGATATTTTAAAATGGATTTATTATTGTTGCTGCCAAAAAGGACTCCTAATGTGTTAACTGTATTATAATTAACGATTAAGAGCTCTTGTTGGCAACAAACTATATTATCTCAACGATAAATTCCATTTTAAAGTTTCGTTCCGATTGACCCCTGCGTCTCGATTAGCCCGGTTTACCGGTATATAGATAGTGATAATGGTTTTGCACGCCACCCAAAAAAAAAAGCAAATAATGGAAGTCCGACTACCAGTGATGGTGCAAAGATGGTAATAACAAATAAGCAAAGTGTACTGTATGCGGGATTTTTTTCTCAATTTCCAGCAGTGGGATTGGCCAGGTGAGTCGTATTAATTGGTTTCAATGTTGGTTGTAGACATTGAAACTTACGTGTTGTGCATGTGTGTGTGCTTGATGCGTGTTTGATTAGGTCAGGTAAGTTAAAAATGAATTGTTAATTGGGTATCATTTAAGCTATTACCAATTTAATTAGTTTTGTGTTTCTTAAATAATAGGGTTTGTCCTCCAAATAGTAGATCTGTCACCAAAATGTAGTCACCAAACAATGCAAAATCAGTTCCACAATAAATCACCTAAAATCCTGAGATATAAGGTCTAGTACCAAATAAATGTTTTTGTATGTATTATAATAGGTGTGTCCTAATAAGTATTTAAGCAAACTAATTTAAAGAGATCACCAATAGTAGTAGTTTTCTTATTCACCACGGATCGATTGATATACATAATATGTCGACGGTAGGGCTTGGTCGACGGAGCCCCGCTTCGCGGGGCTCCTACTTCTGGGTGGTTTATAAAAAAATAACCACGAAGGGGATGGCGGGGTCTCTCGACCCCGCCATCCCCTTCTAACCTAACCTGTCCGAGTCGGGGTGCCCTAAAGTCCAGATTGCATCCAGTTTCTCCTGGTAATTTGTCTCGGGTATCATTTAAGCTATTACCAATTTAATTAGTTTTGTGTTTCTTAAATAATAGGGTTTGTCCTCCAAATAGTAGATCTGTCACCAAAATGTAGTCCCCAAACAATGCAAAATCAGTTCCACAATAAATCACCTAAAATCCTGAGATATCAACCTGGGAACAATTTTTGTTTATCTGAGAACGAAAATATTTCGTGGCGATAGATCTATTTATTAGGTGATACAACTTGATGACAAATATAAATTTTGGTGATAGAAAATATAGTTCCCTTGTTAATTTATTTTATGTGTTAAGAATCTAAATTGCTCAAATTCCTATAATTGTTTTAAAGGTAATGGCCAAAGCGAAGAATAATAACAAATATATATGGAAAAAAACATAATATTATAATAGCAAAGTGGCTAAGTAATAACAGCCGTTCGGATCAATCGATTAGGCCGCGGTTGATCCGTAGATGGGTGACCATCTTTACATACCACGACCCCTCCATGCTCGGAAAGCACGTTAAGCCGTTGTACGTTGGTACCGGCTGTCATTCCTGGATCTTTGACAGTCGTTACGGGTCGTCTGAAGCCCGAAAGTCTGACAACCAGTCTTACCAAGGGGTATCGTATTACCCAGTAACTGGGTTTTGGAGGTCAGATAGTCAGTCGCTCCATATAAAATACTGGCATTCACCTGCATCTGGTTAGACTGGAAGCCGACCCCAACTTAGTTCAGAATAGGCTATGCTATTGTTCATTCAAACAATAATTGTTGAAAAAGTAGTGAGATACGAGTATAAAGTTGAAGCCTTCTGAATACAGATGAACGTGTTACTTATTTCCTTTAGTAAGTAAGTAATGCGAAGGGTTTGTTTACTTTTGGAGCAGTCATTATGTATTGAGCGTGTATCTCGTTCAAAACTGACTATAGATATGGCATGTTTACACTTCAACAGTCGATTTTTATTCACAATGCGACGCAAGGGCCGCCGACCGACATACCGGCTAACGGTGTGATTGTTCTAGCCGCAAATACCTATATGCGGAGACGTGTGTGTCCTACTTAAGAAGGTGGTGTTGTTTTAAAGTGATAGCGGTTTTTTGATAATTTAATTTTCTTACAATGTACCAATAGCCTACAAACTAATACCTCAATCACAATCTCTGAGGGCTCATTGAGCTATTGAATGGAGGACTTCAGAGTCTATTCCAAGAAAAAAACTTGGTATTTTCTTATATTAGTGACATGAAATAATCATTCTACGATCAGCACAAGTGACGTGAAGCTATCTCTCATTAGCTTTACAAATCCTTAAACGTACGGATTTCTCTACTTTACTATGGTAATGGTTTGCTTTAACTTGGCACTAGTGGCTGGCACATGGTTTAAAATGTACCGAGTGTATGCTAATCGAATGCTAACTTTCTCGCAAAATGTAGCTACAAGATGGACATTTTTTTAAGACGGATCCGTCTTTCAAGCATTGACTGACTCACTCATAATAATTATAATTCCGTCTATTATTGAAATGATATATTATCAATAACTACTAAATATTTAATTGGCATTGGAACTGACACATCGCCATATTATTTTTACTGTCCACTCGCTACCGCCTGTAACTTGCAGCACCATCTGTGGTCAAGTATGTGTGTGCAGTAGCTAGCTGTCGCGGGCGCTCGCTGGGCCAGTAAGCCACGGCACTCGTATATTAGTGTCACAACGTACTCGACGTCCAGGAACTGAAGAGTTCTAGGAAACTGTCGAACTGACCCACTAGTACTGCGCCAACTTTGAGCTCGAACCACTACAAAATTAACTATGGTGTCCCTAGCAGTAACCGGATTTATGCGGTCAAAGGATCTTGGGCAGTTGTGGGAATGTACAGCTCCATGAATAAATAAAAATGTGTTTAGGGTTTTCATATAAAAATATATTGGCTGATCATTTTTAAATGCTGGCGTCATGAAAATCTCACTAAATAGTTCAGAAACTAAGGTTTTTTTTAGTAAGTACATTCATTTAGAAATATAGAAGTGCTGTGTTATTGTATATTTGCCATATATGCAAAAGGGTGCGAAAATCAGACGTTTGAAGGATCAAATATATTGTCCATTTGACGTCCATAACAGTAGGGAACGCACATGTCCACAATTAAGACCAGTTGTCAATCTTTTAGGCGTCCGAATGCCGTTGGAAGCCGTCATTGATAAGCACGTTGCATGACTGACAGCTTATCGAGTTGTACGACGGGCCCTCTAAAGCTCCGATCGTGACCAAGAGGGTGGAAAATCATCAAATAACTGTCAGCCTCTTACTGACTAAAACCCACCCGTGTTCCTTCAGTTGCCTGTGCCAGGGGCCACGGTATCCCTGTCGGACTTTCCCGCAACCCTAGCAGGCATCGGCCCTAGCGGACCCCGTCATTGATGCTGACATCTCTTTGAGTCGCGCGTGGAACACAACGCGTCAATCGTGACTAACCTGAGATTTAAGAGAAATAAATAATAGTGAGGAAACACAAAATTCCGTTATGTTTAACTTTGTCTAAGACTTAAACGTGGTGCCGTTGTTGCAAGCATGCTAAAATGCGCATCGGCCTTTGTGTCAGTCCTGCAATTGACTGGCAAAACTCAAAGTTCTTATATAAAAAAGTTTTTTAAAGTACAGTCGCCAGCACATCAGGTTATACGAAACTGTCGAATTTCTCCCAATGATTTTAAACCTTAAAATGTTGAAGGTTAAGTTCAAAAACGAATGAGACCATTTTACAGGTTGTGGTGTACCTCAATCTGTCTAGCCTTTTCTCAACTAAATAATTTTATTTCTGTAAGTAGGTTTGTGACAAACACTTTTACTATGTTGGGGCCGTCTTCCAGCCGAACCGGATGCAGCTGAATATATGTTTTTAAGCTACCTATAACAATCAATATGATAGGATCAATATGATTCTTTTGTATAAATCAACATATACATTACATAAACAGATTGTGACTTTCTAGTTATCAGGTAGGACAACGACCTATTTATAACTAGGTGATTCTTGTGGTGGTTTTGCGTTGAATCTGATGCGATATGATATTATGATTCATCTATATTTATTTTATGAGTAACTTTCTTAGCGTTCTTTGCTCTTTGGCATTTCTTTTGCGTGGGTTAGCTGTTGCCGGACCAATATATAGATAGATAGAAAGACAGAAAGAATCATGTTTATTTGGGCACAGTTCGTGAAACAGAAAATACAAAATAAAAAGTGAAAATAATGTTTTAACAACATAGGTAGATCACCTTTGTACTATGTACTATCACAAAGGTGATAAATATACTGACTATATTTGGTATTAATATTTCCCATTGACAATATTTGGTAATGATACTGACCATTCCCATTGACAATATTTGGTGGCGATACTGACCATTCCCATTGACAATATTTTGTAACTATACCTACTGACTATTCCTATCAACGACAATATTTTGTGACTATATTGACTATTCCCATTGATAATATTTGGTGACGATACTGACTATTCCCATTGACAATATTTGGTGACGATACTGACTATTCCCATTGACAATATTTTGTGCCTATACTGACTATTCTCATCAACAATATATTTTGTTGTTTATACTGACTATTCCTATTCCTAGACAATATTTATGTGCTGCTACAAACATCCATACATATACATAATAGGAAAGCTATTAGGCTGAAAACGCAATTCTATATAAGGTAGCTTCCTATCGAAAAAGAATCCACATAAACGACAGTTACTTCCGTGAAACTTAATTTCGATTTCATTACAATTTTCAATGCAATTTGTAGAGGAAAAAAAATCCGCCAATAACGGGTACCTACAAAGAGCTGAAATACTAACAACTTAACTTAAAACCAATAAAATATGTAAATAGGTCAGCACAAGACAAAGAAAACGTGTGTGGAATCTATTTCTAACACTAAAGAGCGAACCATTTCCATGAATTGTTAACCATTACGCCGGCCATTCTGTTTTCGTTCTGTTGCAGTTTGAAACTGTTCGTACGATTACTTCAAACTAACGTTCGAAATTGTCCCACGGGAAAGTACTACCGTGATAATAAATGTATCCTATCCCTGGAACCCCCGGTCCCTGGTCTACCTGTGTGACAAATTTCATCGAAATCCGTTCAGCCGTTAATGCGTGAAAATGCAACAGACGGATAGAATTATTTTCGCATTTATAAAGGTGCGTCCACATCTTGCGAGGCATGTGCTTCGAAATGTAGGCCACGCATGTGACGCATGCTTCAGGCTGAAGCATGTGACATAACTGACATATAAAAATGTGCATGCCTCGCACTGTCTGTGGTCTGGACGCTACTTAAAGGGCTGACAACAGCTAAATCGCGGTCACTGTCAGACTGCACAGAAAAGAAAGAGAAGCGCGATGACACAAAGCTGGTAATTTATTGCAAAATATGAAGCAATTCTCTATTTACACAAAAACTATTGATTGGATAAAAAAATGAAAACACTATCACGTTAATATGTTGCAAAAATAACAATCTGAAAAAAAAAACCAGAATGATTGCATGTATATTAGTATGGTTTTTAATCGTTAAAAGATTTTTTTTGAGGTATCTTCGTGACTTTTTTCTATCGTACCAAATTAGTTGTAGGTATTACGTTTTCAACACACTATCTAACTAGCATATATCCTGAAGAATATCATATTATATTTTTCTCATACGAGTATTGTTAACTGTACAGTATCATATACTTTTAGGCATTATAAAACTTGCGTTTAGGTCATGTAGTCCCCTTAATATTAATATGGATGGACACACTGTAAGTATCTAGCGAGCCATTGTGAAGTTCTGGCCCAGGCTAATGATAAGTGTAGAAACTGGTTCTGTGTCAATCACGTCGATAGGTGGCGCTGCGTTCTCTGAACTCGGTTTTCGCTTGTTTGAAGGACGGGAGGGTACTAACTAGGTATGGAAGTTTGCACTTTCATGTTACTAAGTCACTTAATGTTTTGTTTTCATGATTATTTAATAAAATAATACACAACTTGGTATTCGTATACTCGATTTCTGAATTGAGTAGTTGAGGTTGAGAACTTGTTAAAATCTAGCTTAGTATTACTTGAGGTGATTATTCCTTCTATGTAAGTAGTGCGCGAAATTCAAAATTTCGTTTTTTTTTTGTTTTTGACAAGCTCCCAACTTCGAATTCTTAAATCAGAAACCTGGTGATAATGTACAATGACACAAGTAGGCCAATTCTCGTACTTAAAAACGTTCAAATTCAAGTCGCAATCTCATCTCAGCGACAATCAATGTCAAAAACCTGTCAAAAATGTATGTAAGTAAATTGATTGTAATTTTGACAGATTGACACTGAGATTAGAATGCGAACGGTCTTAAAAATACGGGAATTGCCCCTAAGGTGTCAGGCCCGGGTCGACGGCGCGTTGTGTTCCACGCGCGCCTCAAAGTGGTGTCAGCACCAATGACGGGGTCCGCTTGGGCCTATGGCTGCTAGGGTTGCGGGAAAGTCCGAGAGGGTTACCGTGGCCCCTGGCACAGGCAACTGAAGGAACACGGGTGGGTTTTAGTCAGTAAGAGTCTGACACGCCCTCCTGCTCTGCCCAGAGCGGGAGAAGTTATTTGATGATACCCATCCTCAAAAAAAAAAACGGTGGCAGGGACGCGTAAACTGAAACCATGAATTCAGCAAGTACACGATTTTTGCAACACGTAGAAATTGCTCGCCGGTTATTTAAAAAATAAATTGGTTTCCATACATTTTGATCGCGTAGGTCATTCGCAGGTCATTAGGTCACATTGCACTTATCTAGGTAAGAAACGGTAGATTTTTGTTTTGATAACTGACGAAAAATGTTTATGCTAGAATCATGATGTGCTGAATATATGTATATTAAGACTGTCGGAAACATTGTTCAAAAAGTGAAAAATTATTCCAAATTACCATCTTTAACATTTTCGAACGCAGTCTTGAGGTACTTATTACCTATATTATTATTATTGATATAAGTACCTACCTACAATGTGCCAAGATGACACGCAAATTCCTCTTGAATCATCGTCGGGTCGAGCACCTTTTAGTAACAGTTACAATTAACAATGGTAATATAATAGAACCATCTAATTAACTTGCAAAATATCCCACCTTCGCATTTTGAGCAAAAAGTTATATTGTATGGAAGAATGTTAGTCTGTCATGTTCACACCTCCGCACCTTATGTGGCTGTAACGGTGACACCACTATCAATGGAGATGATGGCAATGGATTTTTATTTAAAATCTTAATAATATAATTGTTATTGATGTATAATGCTTCTTAATTAGGCTTTTTAAATGAAAAGTAATTCAATACCTAATTATCTTGATTAAGAGATTAACAAAGATAATTTTATCATTAAATCACAGTTTCCTATCCTAATACAACATTATCGGAGGATTTATCAATCATTTAGGTTTCTCACAGTTCTCTGTGGGAGAGCTTAAATGATTGATAAAATGTTATAACTATACAATACAAAATACAATACAAAATACAAAATATTTATTTATGCTTCAGGTTTACAAAAAGGGTCATTTGTGTTTGGAGCCTCCTTTTAAGCAAATAATGCCTGTGTTAGGAGGTTCCGCTCTTCCATAATAAAGCATAGTTAACTAAAGAACATTTAACAGTGCTTCTTCTGCTTTAAAAGTAATTTAAGGTAAGTAATTTAATAATAAGTAAAAGCTTTTAAAAAGAATAGTGTGTGTATGTGTATTATGTGCAGTATGATGAATGTGGATGTGTGTGTGTGTGTGTAGGTGTGTGTATGTATGTTTGCGTGTGTATGTCTGTGTTTTATTGGTGCTATATTATATATTCCATGAGTGCCTCAGTTTCGTCGTATGTAAGTGATTTTATCCATTTTGTTACAGTTTTCCTACATTCGAAAATCGTTTTTGTGTATATACTTAATTTTTTGTTTATTTTGTTGTATAGGTTAGCTGATTGCTTTTTGAGTTGCCTACTTGCGAATACAGTTTTAGTGTGAGGTGTGATTGCAACAATGTCTTTCCTTCTTTTTGTTAGGTTAGATGATTCTAATGGAAGCTCTTTGTGTTTTTTTACAATGGTTTGAGTTATATATAGTTTTCTCACCGAAAGTAAGTCACTGGTTTTATAGAGGCCAGCAGTCGGATATCTTCTGTTTAAAAAATACATTATTTTAATTAGTGCGCGTTGAGCTCTCTCAAGATTTATGAAGTAGGTTTTTGCTGCTCCTCCCCATACAGGTATACAGTATGTCAGTACTGACTGTACCAGAGCTACGTAAATCTCAACCAGAATATTCCTAGGAGGTTTATTGTCAATAGAAATTCCCTTAGGAACTACATGTCTTAATGTCCTAAAAATCCAGCTCAATCTCCTGATCCTATTTGCTACCTGCTCGAGGTGAGGGTACCAACTCAAGCGCTGGTCAACTATCACACCAAGGTATTTAGTTTGTGTAACTTGTTTTATACAAGTGCAGCTACATTGTGTGTTCCTTGTATAACCGCAAACATGTATTTTAATATCAAGGTCGTCAGTCTGTTTGGTAGTTTGATATATACTAAAACACATATAAACGGTTTTGGATACATTTAGAGTTAGCATATTACTGTTAAGCCAGGTAGCTATTTGAGCCAAACCCTTTTCAGCGGTAATTTTTACATCATCCCAGGACTTACCAGAGAAGACGACAGCTGTATCATCAGCGTAAGAAATGACTTGTGCATTGTTAATATTCATATTACATAAATCATTAACGTAGATTAAGAATAACGTAGGGCCAAGTACACTACCTTGCGGCACGCCGTACGTTACCTCTGTAACTAAATAACTTAATGTTACAATGCTATTTAATTGTTGAGCTCATTCGGCCTCTGCCGGTATGTTTGGTGGGCCTAAAACGGGTTCGCTAAGGGAGATGATAATTAAACAGTTCTAGGAAAGAAAATGAAATTTCTATTTTTACCGTTCTAATAATTAATTTAAAAAGCCTAAATTAAGAACAAACACAAACATTTTCTTCTCACTGCACTTGCACATTTGCAATTTAACTTACGGCGCTCAGATTTGAAAGACTACCCGCTTTGGGCGGGTCCGGGGTACCCGTTTTAGGCTCAACTCTCTTATGTACAGACGCCAGCAGGTCAAGCTACCCGAAACTGTCAAATTTTCCCAATCAACCTTGAACCTTAATGCTTTAGTGATAAAGTTGAAAATCTATTAAAGAAATTTGACAGATTGTAGTAGCTTGATGTGCTGGCGTCTGTACGTATGTATAAAGAAAACCGACTACCTATAATAAAGATTTAATATAGTCGCACCTTTAATAAAGTCTGTTTTCTTTAATTTATAGGTAATGAGAAAGCAGGCAACAAAAATCAATCAATTATAATAACGCATTTCGCAACGTAGCAAGGGTAACAACAAACAAAAGAAGGTACGAGTATATCTTCGTGATTATTCAAATAATAACCTTCGATTGGAATTTAATTTTCGATATCGGGTCAGTATTTCCACGGAATACCTCTTCATACAAACTTACAAACTTCACTTTTCTTCTTTCTGTGACATTATACGAGCTTACACTAGAATGACGCTAGAGGCGCTTCTGTAGTTTGTCTAGAAAATAAACTTGTCCCTTCCCTGTGGGTACAGTCAGCCTCAAAATTATCATAGACAAGAATGAATTTCACTGTCTACAATGTTTGTTCCAAAATATTGTAGGTACGTATATTGTGTTGTATTTATGTGTAGCCACCAAACATTACTAATTGAGTAATTCATTGTAGCTACACATTGATGCAGTATTAAGGGATATACTATTGATTTGATGATTGGGTACCTATACTAATGATTTTTTGTCGATGTGTTCATCTTTTTGAGATAGAATAGAAACTTCAATTGACATACTTGACACTGTACTATACTTATTTACTAAAGTTTACTAAGGAAACATGCCTGTTTTTACGAGTTTTCAAATTGTTAAGAAACAAAGTATAATACCCTACAATCCATTCACGAAACCCTGAACAAGAAAAGCGTTTGTTTGGTCTAAACTTACATACCACAAGGTAATACTAACATGTAACTTCTGTTATAAACGCATTATGTACATGTGATTAAGTTAATAAGCTCTTAGTTAAGTCAAGGGTATATCCAAGATGGCGGCCTATTGTAATATTTTCTCACAACATAATAATAAGTTGTTATAATTAACAGGATATCGTTTTATTGTATTTTTATTCTCGCTTAGTGAAATATAATTGCTACTTATACATTTAGAATGTAAATTAAATGGTAATAAATCATTTCTTAGTTGCTTTGGGCACGTAGCCTCTGATTTGCGAAATTGCGTAATTTATTTTATTTACCTACAATTAGATATTATTTTAAATAAAAATACCAGTTTAATTGCCTGGGTATTTCTTATCAGAAGCAATCTTAACGCCTCATAAATAAAATAATGCTGGTCTTACTTAAATAAAACACTGGATAAAATTATCATACCTACGACTTTGAATTCCATTTATTTATATATATTTTGCATCTAAATTTTAAATTAGGTACATGGAAAATTGATATCAATACCTAGGTACGTGAAGTATTCCACTCGTGGAAACTTGGTGGAGAAGCGTGGTTATCATCAATTCTCGTGTCTTCCCTGTATGAGAAAAAGCCTTTGAGTACACTAATATAATCTGGTGTTATTGAAGTAGTTAATAGCACTATGACTTAAATGCGTTACGTAATTGGCTCGGTTACATGGATTAAAAAAGTGAGATGACAATAAATGTCGTAAAGTGTTTACAAAACAGATTTTACATGAAAACTACTTATTATATAATTCAGATACAAAATCGTTTTAGAAAAAAACACTTGGCTTCCCGAGATTTTTTCCTGAAAGCGCGCGTAATATCGATTAGAACTCGTGACACCATTGCAACAGAGCGCGGACAAAGTGACATAACCGGTCCACTAATAAATAAGTAAATACTTTCAGCCATGTTAGGTACTTTACATGACTAGGTATAAGACACAATATTAAAGTCGATTACCTTCCATTAATAATAAATATTGGTTTAAATAGGCTTTTATTTTTTATATTTTATTATATTTTGTGAAAGTGAGAATGTTGTAGGCCTTATTATTAAACTATAGATTTGTAAACTATTTTCTATCTTGTTATTTACCAGGCACCGGTTGACAGGCCTACATTGTCCTCCCATAAATATAAACACTGTTATTTGTAAACATTTTCAAAACCAATTATTAAAAAAAAAGTAACCGTGAAGTTTCTTGCCGGCTCCTCTCCACAGGAAGCGACCAATTGGAGCCGTGTGACTAGCTTCTGACGTTTCATAAGTGCCCATGTAGGTTTATGTGAAATAAAATATTTTGATTTTGAATAATAGGTAGGGAGCGAGGGGCTTGTTGTAACAGTTTTCATTAAAACTAATATATCTTGAAATCTATTGATTAAATTTCTACTAAATAAAGATGGATGAATACTGTAACTCTTCCTCTACCAAATCAAGTAACAATAATACCATAACTATTGGTCATTATTTTACAATCAATTATTTTCTAGAAGAAGTGCGGTGTTACAACTTACCTCGTGCTTGGGGCAAGTTGTAACATCTACCGGGGCAAGTAGTAACGACAAAAAAAAACGACAATAATACCTCTAATCATTTATTCTTTGTTTTTTTTTTTAAATTGACATCTTTCTAAAGTAAGTATTACGTAATTCTTATCAAAAATCAACTCAAATACATTTTTTTAGTAATCAACACTTAAAAATTAAGTAATTAACAGTTTTATTTAGTTAAACACTACTTATATTCATCATGGCACTTTTAAATCACAGTAAGTAATTTAATTATTTAAGGTATGCACTTGTTGTAACACGTTACAACAAGCCCCGGGATTTTGTTACAACTAACCCTATGGTATGATTTTCAACATTTATCAAGATAACTATTTAAACAATTTAGCAATCATAAAAACTGTTACACACTATCAGAGATAGATAAATTTGAATGGAAATAAGATATAGAAAATTTGAAATTAGTCGATATTAAATACGCAAACCGAAATTTTACGACAGTACAATTTTATATTACCTGGCAGAAATGAAGCACGTGCACACTTCCGCTCACTGCGCCGGCCGGCGGGACATTGGCTATGGCAACATGATGCGGCGCGGTTTATAGGTTAAATCGAGTCAAAGAAATACGTTAATAGCGTTTAAGATCCTAGTGAAAAGGGCCTGTTACTACTTACCCCTGTTACAACAAGCCCCTCGCTCCCTTACTATCGAGGAAGTTCATATCTATGCACCTTTAGGACTATTTTTCCCTGTAGCGCTCGGGCGCTAACAGTAACTAACGTAAAACAGATGCGGTCATCGTGTTCACGGGATTTTGTTCTAAAACTGCTTAGATATGAACTTCCTCGATAGTACCAGGATATTATTGTCCCACTGGGAGACGAAGGCATCTTCTCATACATAGAAGAGATGAGCATTGATCACCACGCTTAGTCAAATCCAGGTTTTCTCACGATGTTTTCTTTCACCAATGTCAGTGACGTCCAAGGTAAATTTAGAAAGTACATTATGAATTGAAAAAGTCACATAGGTACCCCGGTCTGGACTCACAACCTATTGCATGAGAGGCGGGGCCTTAACCACTGGGCCATCAGGACATTCCTGATATAACCTGTCCACAATAACCACAAAATAAGTTAATTAGTCACATCCTGTTACCTTAAATAGGTAGGCAGGTCTATCACAAATAGTAGGCGATTATCGTCTACATTGGTAAAAAAAAACTTTTTTACAAGAAATAACAATCGACTTGTTTCTCTTATAACATTAATTTTAGGAGTAGTTCATTTGTACTTTAGTTATAAGGAAATGTAAGAACTTAAGCTAGTTAATAAACGATTTATTATTATTATTACTTCCAAAAAAAACACGGCAAAGTGAAAAACAACTTTAATTTCGGAAATCGGTGTCTTTGTATCTGTATTTTAGCGTTTTCCACCGACTTCCGAAATTAAAGTTATATTTCACTTCGCAGTGTTTTTTTTGGAGGCCGGTTGTTATATTTAGTAAAAAAGTTTATTATTTATCAGTTTTTAGTTATGGTACCTAACCCCACACCCATTCAAAAACGATCGTCTAACACGTCCACGTCAGTTCAAAGGCGGTTTTTTTTTATTTAAAAATATTTATTGTTGATTTTTTAAACCGCTCGACTGATTTCGATAATCTTTTTAAGGGACCACCTCTGAAGTATGACCTACCAAATAAAAAACAATCATGAAATCAATTCATAATTGACGGAATGAACGCGTAACAAACATACAAAAAAAAACATAAACTTAGTCGAATTGAGAACCTCCTCCTTTTTTGAAGTCGGTTAATTAATTTATCATCGTCTTTGGAAGCCTTGTTCCACCCACAAGAGCTCCTTCCTGCTATCCCATGTTACCCTGGTAGTCACAAGTGTTCAATTACAACTTACAGAAGACTGTTAGCTATAAAATCTTAAAATAGATTAGATGTAGATGTTAACATCGTTTTATAAACTTCTCTTCTTGTTACCACTTTATTGCTTTACATCGATTGTAAGTAACCACTTTAATGGTAACACAGGTTACCTAAATAGAAAGCCGAGAACAATCTCCATCGTACCTTTTATTCAAAGAATCGACATCTGGGTTTATGCAGTAACGAAAACAAAAGTGGAAACGTCTGGCTTGTTTTAAAACATGTTGAGCAAACAAGTGTCTTCAAGAAGATAAGGAAATGAGACAAGACTCGAATTTTTTTTCTAAGATTAGGTTCACCGTGCTGTAGAAAAGAAAAGTTTATTTTGTAGATAGTTATTTATATACATATTCTATCTAGATAATGTTTGAGTCTAATCAGTCAGTGGGAGGATAAACTTGGCTGCCAGATAATACAGATAGTATAGTGTTCAATTTAAGATATGAATAGGGAATATGCAAGTGATTCATTTATTTTTGTGTAATTTTCTTTTTTTATTGCAATAAATCTGTGAAATTCAAATATTTGAAAAGCGACGCCAGAGAGCGAATGTGACCTTTAAGGCTATGACAACAATAAATTTCGGTGTGTTTTATATGAGTGTTTGCGATTCAGTCCGTTGTCAATTTCATACACTATGACGTCACACATAGTGCGCCAAAATGGAGGGCGTTTACGGTGTTCTTTTACTTTTTTAACTACTTTCAATTACTTTTTTGGCGTTGAATATTTCTTTACTATTATATAATGGCGATGTAAACTATAGAATAAATATAGAAATACATGCATATTCCCTATTGCTAGATGTTACTAGGATGTGACACAAGTCGTTACAATTTTTTCATACAAATAATACTAATAATACTCTACTACTAATACTACTAATACTCCCTTAATAAAATACTTCTCGTCTTTTTCAATTTGTTTCAATTGGAGAACCGAATTTGGAACATAACTGGCCATTTCTGTCCATTGTTTCTTTCTAATACAATGCTGGTATTGTTAAGAAGTCGGTCATCGGTCATAAATTAATCCGTCAATAGTGATCTATTTTTAAGTAAAGCAACATTATTTACTATTGACACAGATGACGTCATCATAGGCAGTTTAAACAAAACCCCATTTCCCGACTCTTGTCCAATTAGGGCAACCATGCTTTTTTGGATATTGTCGTTTTGAGATTACGTTACGAGCCATCTACTTTTTTTATAATAAAATAGGTGAAATGTAAACATGAAACAACATAATGTTGGCGCCTGTTTGTAAAATACAACAATTATACTGTTTTAAGAAAGAACATACCTAAAATATACCTACGTGTTTCGTTCTGAATTGTTTCTTAGATACGAAAATTGCATTATAAGAAAATAACATATAAATGGTAATATAATATGGTAATTCAGCAAAACAAATTATTATTATTGTATAATTGTAAAATAGCATTCAGAAATGGTTGGTAGGTATTTTCATCGTAAACTATCATCCGCTCTAGTTTACTTAGGTTCGAGTTCATGTAATTTTGTACCGATTCCAAACAGAGATTCATATGAATACAGCAACTAATGATTATGACTGATGCTCATTATTCTTTGAACATCTTTAATGAAAATGTGAAAGTCCCAGCGTGTTGCAGTGATAGGTACACACGGCTACACATCAAGCTATAAATTTCCAGTTTACACTGACCTCTCACTGTAAGGAAATCCTATACAATGCGAGATCAGCTCATACTGGATATGTATAGCTTGATCTGTAGCCGTACGTACCTACCTAATGTTAAAACCAGGCACATTAATATTACGTGCCAGCATTTCTACACAGTTGGGTACTAAGTACTTTGCTTTATTTAGCATAATCAGCCTATAATGTTCCCACTGCTGGGACACAGGCCCTTCCATCCCCCACGCGTGCCCAGTGCGGGTTGGTGGATGTCACATGTCTTCAGAATTTTGATTCTAACACATGCTCGTTTCCTCATGGAGTTTTCCTTCACGGTTTTGAGAGCAGTGGTGATGAAATAATTTACACGATCTACAAATCGTAAGGTCCCGGCTGCTGTTTCCACTGGGCCACCACTGCTAGCTGGCTTTATTTACGAAGTCCGAATGGATAAATTTACGTATAATGCAACTTTTACATACTTAATGTATTTACATTTACACTACTCTAAGATATTTAATGCTATTTTATTTGTCATACGGAGTACTGCTTTGCCTACCCGTTTATAGATGGCGTTAGTAGTCCATTCCACGGCAATTATAAAGTTCTCGGCGGTATTAAGTTAGCTGAATGCTACGTGATAACGTTAGAGCTTGTAGTAGAGTCTGTTCCATAATGTCCAGAATGGCAGTTACTTTGCAATTGTTTTTTAAAACGATTGATAGATTATTGTTCACTGCTTAAATAATATAAGTCTTAAAAACATATATGTCTATAGACAAAAAGTTGCTAAACACCTGACTGACTAAGTTCTTAAAATTCTTCTATTTTAATTTGTGAATGTTAACAATATCAATATGTTATTTTAATTATGTAGAATGAAAATTTTGTTATTAGTGTCACACAAGAATGACTAAATATTATTAAATAGTTTTAATTATTGCTAAGCATCCTTTTTAGCTCTAAAAAGCGGATAATAACATGTTTCACCAAAACTTGTGCATGTGGTATTAGCCTGTAAGTCACGGATATCGAATATCGATATGGATAATATCTATATGGATATCGATATGGATATCTATGGTTGCACTTAATTATCTACGTAATTATTGTAAATGTTTTGGGCAAAACATTGTTGGCTAACCCAAACCCAAATAAAAATGAAATAAAAAAAATCGTTATGAATTATGAATAAAAGAAAACTAATTAGATAAAAAAAAAGTATTAAGACAGTCCGCGACAAAGCTTACGCATGCGGCGCCGATGCTCAAACGCACGTTGCCTGTTCAACAGATGTCGTCAAAGATGACTTGCCGACTGATTTACAGCCTCTCGGGTCTCGGCCGGAGGTTTTTGTATCCATTGGCTATTAGTTTACGACAAAATTTACCCTCGCTGAACAAATGCTGGGTTTTTGTGGTCCATTTTAATTCAGTAATGAGTGAGTAGTATTGCCCCTGACGTGATGACTCAGCCGGAAGCTGTGCGTGCTCTGAATGAATCAATCAGCTGCGTTTTAGCTTTTTCTCCTTATAAGCTAAACAATGTTATTGTGAAATTACTTTGGTATTCACACTATACAGATACACGTCATCATAGTTTGGCATTTAAACCGTACCTTGAATCTGTATTAAGTCTAGCTCTTATCTCAGCTCCGCCAGCGTGTATTTACTTCAAAGTACTTAAACCTGGTCAACACATAAAACTATGAAAAAAATCTCACGTAAATCGGATAAAGAGGTTTTCGAGTTTTCAACGAACTAACTGACAGAAATTCAGCGCAATGTTGTGTAGTGAACGTGTGATATCTACCTATAGAAGAAAGAAGGACTGCATTTTTGCTTAAGTATTATTTTAATTGAGTGGCTATGATAATTATGTTAAAACAATTAATTACCTACCAATTAAATTAATACCAGTGTAGGTACACACCACCGCAGGTCAAGTTACCACAAACGATCAAATTTTCTCATTCGATTTTGAACGTAACCTTCAACGTTTTAAGGTTTTAAATCATTTGGAGAAATTTGATAGTTTCGTATAACCTGATGTGCTGGCGACTTGTACCTAGTTTCAAACAGTAATTATTGTCTATAAGTTAACTATGTTTTTGGTGTCCTCTCATATCACTAAAAAAATCATAAGTTGATAGTTATACCTAGTTAATCGATAAAACAATAATCGGAATTTACTAGAACACTTATGTATGACCGTTTACAAAAAAGAACTCGATAGATACTAATTGGCAGCGACGCGGCGCCGCCGTACCGCGTGAACGATACATGCCGTCGTGGATATTTAATTATTCAGGCAATCAATAAGCGAAGTGCTTAAAATAACACGTAATAGGGCATTTAGCCGTTCCTACGTGGCACTTTAGTTAGGTAATCAATCGATTCAAGTGTCATTTGCAGTATAACGTGTGTATTGCAGGAGACAAAGCGGGTCAGTGCTTGACGTAGTTGTTATTCAATAATCAGTGAATATTACATTGTGGTACATGTACTACGCAAACATACAACATTTTTCTCACGACACCAACGCAAAAATTTAAATTTGTTTCGCCTTTCTACTTTTTTGGTAAAAATATTCGTGTTTCGACGTAGCAATTATCTCTGAAATTCCACCCGATTCGTCAGTCCACACTGTTCGACCGAATGTATTGTCTTTTCCTGGAAATTTCGGATATCAGCGCTCACATTTTCAGGTGGAGCGTTCGTAGCGTAGCGTTCGTAGAATTTTTAAAAACATTCGTCAGTCTAGTTACAAACTGCGGATGGAAATTCGAATGAAAAGGTCGAGAACTTGAGAGTACCAGCTTGGCTCCTATTTAATAATAATAATAAAGGTAGCTAGGTTTTATTTACAAAAAAAAAACAGAAACACATTTATAGTTTACATTACAATTCATTACAAGTTGCAAAATCTGTAAAAAATGTATATAACCCTGTCTCTTAGACTAGGATACGTATTCTCTTTCTTAAAGTTTTAACCCCAGTATGTCCAATATCCTCGTGATTTTAGCGTCAACTACGCCTGAAAGGATCTAGTTAAAAAGAAGGTAAAGTACTAGGTACTTTACCTATTTTAATTTCGTCAAAAAACAAAACATTAAACGCAAAAAAAATCTGTTAATAATTGAGCTTTTAGTTGTTTTGAAAGGCACCTCTACAATATAAACTGTGCTAATGACGGGGCTGGCACCTTTGTCTCTCGTTAACACAAAATATTTCATTTTACTGTCAGGAAAAATGCAGTGTAGTAGACCTGTACAGTTGTAGGTAATAGAAATACAAATTAAGAATTTACATTAAAAAAAAATACATATTTTCTTTCATGTTCCCAATCCAGGAGTTTTTTAGCACACACTGTTTGAACATGGAAACCTTAAGTTATATATTTTTTTATTGATTAAATTTTTAAGGTTGCCTGGACGAGATCGCAGAAAGCGATAAGGCCGCCCCCCATTGTATATTTTGTAGCGTTCAATTGGTTTTTTTGTTATGTATTTTGTGGTGTACAATAAAGAATATATAAATAAATAAATGTGCTCCTAGATGATTTTCAAAATCTTTATAGACTTCTAAGAAAAGGTGACCGGATTTTATAATATTTTATAAATGGACATTAAGTTTTTTTGGATGCTGGTACTCTTATTAGATTACGGCACCATGCAAATGGGCATTTGTTTTACAAGGATAGCTTACTATTACAAAATAAAGCACTCAAACAAATAAATCTTGTTCTCAACAACTCAAACACAAAGACTTTAGTATTCAAAAAACCCTTTAAGTACTTCAACTTCGCAATTCGAAAGAAGCCGGCCTTGGGGTTATTATTTTCCCAAAAATACGAGTTACCCAACTCGACAGCTATTTAAAATTGTTAGTACAAAGCTTTATTGCTTATTTGTTACGTAGATTGAGTCGAACGGTGTCGAAATAGATTTTCGACAGACTGAAACATAATACGCCGTGTCTTACGGACAATAGTGGTATGCGATTTGTTACGAATTTTAAAGAGAGACAGTACATTTAGGTATGTAGATATTTGTGACTTGATTAAGCCCAGAGCACGTATTTAGCGCGGAGCTGTAACAAGTGTCAACATCGATGTAATCATTCAAATGATTGAATTAAGAATGTTTGAGGTCAAGATTTTGGTGGTTGACTGCTGCGCTGCGTGTCGCGGGTTCGATTCTCGCACGGAACAAATATTTGTATGACCTACAAGTAGTTGTCCCGGGTCTGGCTGTTTGTGCATGTGAGTTTAAATGTTTGTAAACGCACCCACAATACAGGAGAAATTCCTAGTGTGGGGCGAAGTTTAAAAAAAGAAAGAAAAAAACTTACGTTGTTTCTAACTGATATTTTATTGAACATTTAAAAAACCTAAGCAGTAAACCTAACGAGGTGTAAATAACTTTATCCTGTAAAAATGTACTTAATAAAGTTTACAAACAATGACACTCTTGAACCACATACTCACACACATAAATGATTACAGAAATTAGCCATCGATTTCTTCGTGAAAGCAAGTACTTGCAGGAATTCTCGTGACCGTTTTAACTACTAAAGCATTTGGCATATTCAAATAAATTACCAACATCAACGCTTTTGTATCAAAATATTCTGATCGAAGATAAAGACTTTTCCATATCATAGCGCACTTCGATATTAAAACAATAAAAAGTGAGTGGTTTTGTTTGAAACAGTTCGCAGTGATTGCGCAAGTTCCTCTCAACTTATGATACTTTCAAAAAGTTAAAAATAAGAGCAAGGTTAATTAACTCACTACTAAAAGTTTGAGGCATGTAAGTAAGTACTAGTTTACTAGTGTTACAAGTTTAAACATGAACGAACATTATGAAAAAAAAACATTATTTTAAATGCCGACAGACAAAATTACAACTTTTAAGAAAAGACAAAGAATTATTAATCTTGCATGTCACATGTGTGAGTGTGACACAATTCCTTTAAATTATTCTAGAAATGGGTAAGTTTTGACGTTTGTGACTTTGTTACTTTATCAATTTGGATTCTGGTGACATGACGTCATGATAGATTGACGATATCGTCAAAGTCAGACAGGGGAGGCCTTATACCCCACAGTGGGAGATACCGATACCGATATTTTGCCTGCGTTTGATCATTTTGCAAGTAGGGTAACTAAGACCTAGGCCTATTTAATACATGTAACTAACAATGCAACAAAAAATAAATAAAAACAAATGACATAATTTCACGACACAATACAAGATACTTTTTATCCGGGTTTATGAAGTAGTTTCCCTAAGATACAAGAGGATCTGCGGGCAACTGATAGTATTAAAAAAAAACTCTTCGAAACAAAAATTTGGTCTCAATTTTTTTAATGTAAAGTTTCTTCGGGAAAAATAAGCGAGGTATTATGTTGCAAAGTTTATAAGAATAGAAATGAATGTTGACAAATGCAGCAAATAAAGAAAGAATAATTTTATTTGAAACACTATTGGAAGCAAGCCGTTGCTAACTAATGTTGAAAAGGTTAAGGGGCTGACAACAGCTAAAGCGCGGTCAATTTCGGACTGCATAGAAAAGAAAGAGAAGCGCGATGACACTAAGCTGGTAATTTATTTAAAAATAAGAAGCAATTCTCTATTTACAAAAAATCTGTTTATTGGAGTAAAAAATTAAAACACTATCACGTTAATATGTTACTTGAAGAACAATCTGAAAACAAAAACAATGTTTGCATGTATATTAGTATGGTTTATTTTTAGAGGAATATTCGTGACTTTGTTCCTTCGTACCAAATTAGTTGTAATATGTTTCTAGCATATATCCTGAAGAATATCATATATTTTTCTGATTTTGTTTACTGCAATGTATCATGTGCTTTTGGGCAATAGAGAACTTGTGTTTAAGTCATGAAGTCCCCTTAAAAAGTACCGTTATATTATAAATATCGAACTTTATACGTAACTACGTATAACTAGTTAAAACTCAGCATAGAATTAACATTAACCATGAACAAGTTGCTTATATTGTCCCTATTACATAGATGTACCTACTATGTTCACCTATAATAATATTAATAATACTTTTATTTCAGACCATGGTGTCCATTTTGTTAGTAACAATGTTCTTAAAGACTAGTGTTAGTAATACTCGTACTTAAAACTACCTATGTAATGCTACGTTGATATATTGTCGTGTCACGTCGCCACATTGGGCTTCATTTTCCAACATGTGACACCACACTCACGTGATTGCTCACAATGAGTTTCATTATAAGGCTGAAAGTCACCTAAAGGGACATGCTAAGGGGCTATGTTTGGAGTTTCCCTAAGAGATCAAAACAGCAGTGAAGAGAAGAGCGTGAGCGTTCGAAAGCCTCCGAAAAGCTGGACCGATGACCTTCTGATGACTGCACGAATCCGCTGGATGTGACAAGCATAGAACTGGTCGAAGTGGCGATGTTTGGACCAGCAGTGCCAGCATTGAACGTCTTTCGGCTGTATTAATGATGATGAATAACACACTGTCGGTTTTCAAATTACGAATAAGCAATATTTAGGTACGATACTAATATGCTCAAGTTCAAACATAACATCCACTTAGTTCCTATTGAGGAACTTATCTCATACCTCTACAGAAGGGGCTGTTAACTTGTTACCACGCCCAGAACAATGAATAATTTTACCAGTAAAAAACACTACAATACAGGATAGACCACAGGTTCCGGGAGCCACTAAGAAGCTAAACGTCTACTAACTCTTGTAACTTAAAATATACTACAATGTGCTTTCTAGCGCCAGGGTTGGGCAGTATTTGAATTACTTGTAATTGAATTACGTATTTGAATTACAAACGCGTATTTGGCATTTGTATTTCAATTACTTCCTAAACATGTTATTTGTAATTGGTATTTCAAATACCAGATAAATACATTTAGCGATCTTACCTATACCGTAAAACGGGGTGAATAGGTAGGTATGCAGGGGTGAATCGGGACGAAACTTTAAAATGGATTTGAACGTTGAAATAATATTATAGTTTGTTGCCAATGTTTTATTTATTTTCATGGTTAAATAATTGCTTGCCGTCAGCAAATTTTGAGTATATTCCTGTGATCTATATCTTTCTGAGCATTCCTTCCACGTGTTTGTGGATAGAAAAATTAATGGAAAGCGATTGAACAATTGTTGCAGTTCTTAGTATCGTGTCCTCCCTCAAGTGGGTCACGACTCTATTACTACAAATAAACCCGGGACGTCTCCCACAAGATTACGACCTGACCTGCTACTATCCTTAATTCAAGAAAAATATCTCTGCCTGCCAAGATACATTTCAATTATCTGTATCTAGTCCATTCTCTGCATCTCGTCCATATACCGCCTGTTTATCAAGTTTGCAATAGTGGCAAATATTCCCGTTGTCTGGGGAGTTTGCGTCGGCAGTGTATTTTCTAGAACTATTGTTTTTATGATGGCCATAATTTACACAGGCCAACACATGAAACGTATTGGTCATGACTAAAGGCATGTGTCATGCATATCTTGTGAAATGACCATCTGCATGTATTAGATGCGCGTGACCTTCGGAGAAAGAGGCAAAAAAAGTTTTTAGTCTGTTCCCTTGATGACGTTTCAAGATCTTTGTGTGGAAAGTAAGTATTGTTACTTTGTTTTGTAAGAATATGATTGTTTATTTATATAATTATTTTTTATAATTTTTTTTATTAATAATTACTTTATTAAATTTATAATAATATAGATTTCGGTATATTCGGGTAAATTTTTAAGTAAATAGATCAGTGGAATGAGATTTTTCAAATCCTACCTAATCAAATCACAACGACAGGGCTTGTTTTAAAAAAAGCGTTTGGTACGTTTCCATTGTACGATTTAACATTATTTATTATTATTCTTACTTTATACTATACTTTTGAGTTATTTTAGTTAGGAGATGATTTTTGAAAAGCCCTGAATTACGTACTTGTTATATTTTGTTTTAAATATTAGAACCGAGTTTCGAGTTAATCCGACATCGACAGGGGTGAAATTTTTAAAAATCGTTTGGGATGTTTCCATAACTTAAACTAAAGATTATTCATACCAATTTTTGAGTTAATCAAGCCACGCAGTAAAATCCTCCCCTTAAACATTTTATAACCCCCCTTCAGGGGGTCAGAGCCCATTCGTCCCCTAAAATTCGTCCCCCAGCATAAAAGTTGTGGATTCGGCCCCTATATAGATGCCCATTGGTCTCCTGGGAGGGGACCAATTAATATTTTAACAAAAAATATTATTTTTAAGGTACCCATTCGTCCCCTCTAATATATATACAATATAAGTTAAAGATTCGGCACCTAATCAGGTGCCTATTGGTCCCCTGAGATAAAATTAGCTATATTTTACATAAGAAACGGTTAACATAGTACACTTGTGAACAGTTTATTAACGGAATTAATTTAATAAATCATAACAGATCATTGAAAAAAGAGCAATGATAATCCGTCATTATAATAATATAACCTGACGATAGGCTTACGATGTAATATTGTCTCTCGTCTCACGAATGGCTTGTTAAAAAAACGGGTTACAAAATAGATAAGGTGTTTTGTTTGTATGTTATGGCTGCCTCGGTGACATATTGGTTCTTGAAAGTGACTGCGAATACGAGACTGTTCAATGTGTCTTTGGTCTTTTATTAAATGAAGTTCGCCTAACGAAATAAAATTATACCCTTTTCGGCGCGACTGTACCAGGACTACCAAGCTGCAGTATACACATATACATGTACTTATATTAGAAGAATGAATAAAAATAAATATTCTTCAGGGGACGAATGGGCCCCTCAAAAGTTCCAGGGGACGAGTGGGCACAGGGTGCGAATCTTAGGGGACGAATGGGCTCTGACCCCTTCAGGGGACGATTTTAGAAAAACCCTGGAGCACGTTATTATTACATTTTGGTTCTAAGTAGGTATTACACTGAGGTTCGAGTTAATCGGACCGCGCGTTAAAATTCATCCATACAAACTTTGACACCCCCCAATCCCCCTTTAGTAGTTTAGAAAAAATTATATCTTTATAATTTACACACTTATGTCTTCGAGCCAAGTTTCAAGTATATTAACTCACTGAGCCCGCGTGGTGGATTACGGCCCACTCCCTCTCACCGAGAGGAGGCCTGTGTCCCAGCAGTGGGAACATTATAGGCTGATGAAGATAGCAGGGGACTGTATTTCTCATGTATCGAAAGCAAAACATTCTCGGAAAGGCATTGATTAAAGTTTGGATACCTATTGCAAAATCAACTACCTATTTGTCATAGTGGTTTTTCTTCTCCAAAGTCAAATGCGTTACGTTGAAAAGGTTTCATCTGTAGGTAATCACCACTTTATTACAATCCTGTTCAAACCTTGACTCTGTTCCTAATAAACTCTAGTTTAGGTGGATAGCCTGATAAACTAAGCTGCGATTAGAGCTGGGACGTAAGTCTACCTTGAAACCGTGTGATATTGTGTGATTAGGGGATAATATTTTACACGTGCTGGTCGGTATCGGGTGGTAACACGTACCTAACTATCCTGACGGTAATTAGTTTACACAGTAGACTTAGGTACTGCGTGTAGAAGGGTGAACTTGAAAATGCATGACGTAAATTGTATAACTGAAAAACGTAATTTTACAATGGAACGGGTTTTTTGGGAGGCCGAGTTGTCAAATTAGTTTACTGTTTCAGGCCAAACTTTCGTGTAGGAGTGCAGTTTGTTTTGTGTCTTTTTTCAAGTGCCATTGTGAGTTAGTAACGATACTTTCGTTTATTCCTTTCGACATTGCATATCCGAATCAGAGCCGGTTTCTCGTAGATATAATGGAATTTACATGAGGTCATAAGGTGTCCTGTACAGGAATTTCAAAAATCTGTAAAAGAATCTCAATTCTTGGTTTTAATATCATCTACCCTGATTTCTGTTTCTGAGGATTAAACAATTTGTCTTTCGAATTGTATGGAAATCGATACTTCAACCTGACCTAACGAACACTGGCATTGTCTATTGCAATTTTGTTTCGAATGTAGGTCATACCTATACGTATCTAAGGGAAATTGGGGGTCCAATAAATCGGTAAAGTTGTTCTCAAACCTTCTAGTTTTTTCTTTAGTTGGGAGTTTGTTGCGGATGGTGAAATAGGTAAGATTCGGTGATGTCAATTTTGTTCATCGATGTTCTTTTGTTTCAGCGCGACTTTTGAGGAATGGCTGTTGTGAGACTATAAAGGCTCGCGCCCATATGTATGGACGGGCCACACCTAAACGCGAAAATTCTCCTGCATCACTTTCGTACATTTAGTCTGAACCATCGTACATCGGGCCCCAACGTATAGTAGGTAAGACACATGTGTAAAATATAGTAAGACACAATGTCATGTGTAAAATAGCAATGCTTGTACTAGGCGACCAGAAAACTGTTGAACCAATTATATAAAATAAAGTTATTATAAAATTATATAAAAAGTTACTTGGTCTCACTCAGTGAGCAAAATGCGATTTTGCTCACTGAGTGAGACCGAGTAACTTTAAATTTTTTTTTTTCAGAAAGGCTCGAATAACTTATTCAGTCTTGAGTTTATAATACAATTCGAAACATTCACACTCTATCTCTTTCCCGCCATTAGAAAGAGAGAGAGAGACAAAGACCAGCCCTTTCGAAGTTCCGATTTTGAATTCGACCTCAAAGACAAACACGTTCGGAATTTTGTAATAACTAAAGAAATTTTGCAAAAAGATAATTATGTCTTTTAGTGTAATTTATTGAATTTTTAACTTATTGTTGTATTTAAACGAAAATAAGTATTTACTGCAAATAAAACTGATATGTATTTAACTTGTAAATATTTATTTCTAGTTTCAATCATGTTACGTTTAAATATATTTTGAATATTAAAATATGATGGGTGCTATTTCGGAACACGCCTTAATTTAAATAAAAGAGCGGGAATACAATTTCGTGGCTGGCGTAGAGATGAATAAGTTAAAAAAAAAATTAAAATAATCGTAAAATATGAGTGAAACTAGCGACGGGAACAGTATTTTAACACCGGAAGAGTTAAAACAACAAGTTATTAATGCAGAATTAAGTTTCCTACCTGAAAAGTCTTGCGAGAAATATCTGAAAGCATACCATGTCTTCAATGAATGGAGACTTACAAAGGGCGCAAGCTTGGCTAAATGCACAAACAGTGCGAAGCCATAACAAAAAAAAAAAAAAAAAGAGCGCAAGCAGTTTTTCGGAGACGGTGTTGCTATAATTATACCTTATTTTTTAGATTTATCACAGACGAGGCGATCATCTACAATGTGGAGTAAGTATTTACTCAACGTTGAAAGCTACTTTAAAAACAAAATATAACGTGCATATTGAAACATACGCAAAACTCATATCTTTTCTAAAAACAATGTCAGTTAGAAGGCTAAATTGTCCAAAATTTTCACGACCCTTAACATAGAAAAATTTCTTAATGAAGCTCCGGACTGCAATTTTCTTGCCGCTAAAGTAAGTGGTACCTATGAATCTATGTTGTTAGTTATTAAAATTTGTATGTAGACTATTATGTATAAAGGTACTTATTGCCTACTACTAATTTTTGGAGGCGCAATGACTCCTAGTCCGGCTTACCAATACTGTTAAAATATTTATTACGATATGTAAAAGATGCTGTAAATGTTAAATTATGCATATTAATTATGTAATATTTTCATTACAGGTTGTACTGATCGTAGGAATTAGTGGAGCGTGTCGCAATAACGAGCTATTACAGCTAACAGTTAATAATATCGAAAAGCATTCAAATAAATTACTGTTAGTAAAATTGAAAAATACGAAGACGAACCTTGACAGATCTTTTGTCGTACGCGAAGAATATGTAACTATTGTAAAAAAATACCAAAATTTCCGTCCAGCCAATATAAAAACCGACCGATTTTTCATACAATAAGTACCATAATAATAAATGCTCAAGACAGCCTATGGGAGTAAATAAAATACGTGCAATACCGCGAGAAATAGCCACTTTCATAAAACTGGAAGAGTCTCAGCTATACATGGGTCACTGCTTTCGGCAACGCTCTTGGCTGATTCCGGAGCCGATCTCACTTTAAAACGTCACGGCGGGTGGAAGTCCAATACGGTTGCAGAAGGCTATATATTGAAGACTCAATAGAAAATAAGTCGAAAAACTGTAAGAGTATAGCGGAAACAATAAGTGTGAATTCGACCTCGGATCCTTGGTCTCACCCACGCCCATCCACTTCAAACGACGCACAGTGTACTTATACAGAAAGCCGATCAGAGTCACCAACGTTCACCGTTGTTCCTTCTCAATCCGCCACCGAAACAGAAACCTTAACCCCAGATAATCAAACTCAACTCAATGCAACTATAACTTTGCCAAATAAATCTGTTACTTTTAATTTGCAGAATTGCAGTAATATACTTTTGACTTTTAAAATGTTCCATTTTTTTGATTTGGTAGGTACCTCTACCTACAATGTTAATTATTTTGATTCACAATAAATAGTTATTTCAATCTATTACTGTTTATTATTTTATCTCCTAAAGAGTTCTCGCTGCTGAAGTGAAAAGTTATGTGTGTTACACGAGAGCAAAGTTTTAAGCATCCCGTGCCTTTGAATCCCTCGCCACACTCAGGATTAAACTTTAGAATCACTCGCTATGCTCGTGAATCAATCGTTGAATCCTAAGCTTGCTCAGGATTCAAAATCAGCACTCGCAGCAAAAAACGACTTTGCTCTCTTGTTGCACAAATAACTATTGTATGTTTGTCAAAGTACCGCCTACGGGGAACCGCTATTTGTTGATAGAGTCATTTAATAGACGAGATTTTGAGTGAAAAGTCAAGGATTTTGGCGAGTCGAGTGCAACGTACTCATCCACCTACGAACATTAGTTAGTTCCCCATGCTTCTGTGGGCAGCTAAAATGTAGGCGTCCGTGTCGTTAGTGAATTAATTTTTAACTGTTAAGTTTTATTTTATTTCATTTTATACCTACTAATTGGCGTTAATGTATACAGAATATTGATTCTGTATACATTAACGCCAATTAGTAGGTATACTTATTACAACTGGAACAATATTCGGAAAATAAAATAATTCCAATGAATTATTACGTTTTATTCCTGGAAACTTAATTACAATAGATAAACAGTTTCTTTTAATTTTATTTATTTTATATAAACGTGCTGTTTTTAATCCACATTGTATTCATACAGGAAGGGTAAAATTCTGTAAAAGTGAACGTGAGTGAGTCCACTCATACTGAGCTGAGGCTAATCTCGAGCGCAGGATGCGTTTTGTCCTGCGTTTCTGCACGGGATTCGCCTCAGACAGACTGTTTAAAACTTTACTTCAAAACTTTTTTAAATTAAGCCAGCTTGGCTTATTTTTTTAAATTACTTGGAGACATCCGATGACTTGGGCTATCGATTCGCTGTTGCTGTATAGGAGGCAGTGCTGGTTTATTATTTACCTGAAACAATAATAAAATAGTTAGTACAAAATATGTGGCTCTAATAAACTAATGTTTTACTAGTTTCTAAGCAGCATTTTAGAGCTCTCACTGGTATGTGCGTAGGCACACTAATGCGTGTTCATTGACACACACACTCACACAGGTGCGGTAGCGATTGTTGTGACGTACGCTATGACAAACTAGCTTTGATATTCGGTTTCACTAAGATTGTGTCTGCTAATTTTAAGGAAAACTTAGTCAACTTCACAAATGGTCTGATATATTTTCTAAGCATTCGCTTTTTACATATTTAAAGTTTGGAGACTCATCCTGGAGTAGTAGGCTGGATTACCGGGTTGATCAAAGTGTTGTTTAGCTTTTTTATTTTTGTTTAGCTAGTTTATCAGCTTTTGCTGATACAATTCAGTTGATAAGATTTTTTTTCTATAAATGCAGCGTTATTGCTGGAGGAAACTTTCGACGATTTTTCCGAGTGTAGTGAATCCCTTTATAGTGCTAAAATTTTCCAAAAGCCTAACTAAGTAGGTATACCATATACAGCATGTGTTAGCTCGACAGCTAACACTGCCACACGCCAGCAAGCCATTTATCACGCGTGTCAATTACAACAATCCTTCTTCAGGAGAAGTCTACGATTAGCATTGACCGTCTTCCGTCTCACGCATTCCTAGCTTACTGAGATGTAAGATATAGCTGCTGGCTTCTGTTGTATTGTATTATTTTGTTGCATAGTTAGGTTATATAAGAATCTTCACGGCTAGCGGGTGTGGGTGCTGAGCTAGGGTGACGTAGGTCTACAATGATCATGATCATGTCATACGGTAATAAGATAGTGTCGTCAGTGGCAAAATGTGAACTTAAACTCAAAACTATTTATTGCATTCATGTGTTACAATATTATTATATGTATTAAGTAAGTCACAACATGAAGCCCGGTTAGGGCGCAGCAACATAATGATAATTTTAATATAATAATAACAATAACATAATAGTAAGGGTATGTGTTTACATGCCTATAATACTCGTATAATATGTAATTGTTTATCTAGCTATTTTTTGTTCTAGGTATTCTGCGATCGAGTAGAAGCATTTTTGTGTTAGATATTCTTTTAATTTTCTATTAAATTTAAGTATTGAATTTGGTTTCTTTTTTTATTTGTTCCGGTAATTTATTGAAAAAATTGACTGCCATGTAATATGGGCTATGGTAAAGCATTTTGATTCGAGAGAGTGGAAGATGTAATCTATTCGCGGGAGAAGTATTTAATAATTTCCAAAAAAAAAAAAGAAGCAAATTTACTGCGTTTTGAAATGGCACCTAGCTTCATCTTTCTGACTGAGCGACTCATTCAAAAGTGGCTGTAATTGGTTCAATTGAAATATACCTATTCTTTGAGTTTTGAGGTTTCAGCCCTGAAGTCGCCACGTAGGTGCCTTTGGGAGGCGTATGGATTGCTAGTTTTGCTCTAACAGTACCTGAAGTGACGTCACCACATACGGATAGACCAACAGTACAGATTGTCTATGATAGTGTCGTTTACCTACTATTGTACCCGTCACGCTTGCCGACTCGCTGATAAAACAAGTTTACATAATGTTTTTTTTTTATGTTAAGGCGCTTTGCGTAGTCTGTTTCTCTTGAAACTTTAATTAAGCGGGTAAAAAAATCTGTTATTTAGGAGATGTGAAGTGACAGAACCGCTTTAAATGGCACGATAAACTCTTGGAGTCATATTTATTCGTTCGCTGCACTCGTTCAGAACCTTTGAGATACGTATTTACCTTTTTTTTTTCTTCATTTATTTACCATTTAAAAATTTATTACATTTGTTTTATCAGAATAGCATTTTTAAACCACAAAGGTTTGTACTTAATGCTACATGTAATTCTACATCGTAGTAAAAAACAAAATCAAAGTAAATAATATATACAACAATACCTTATTTCGGAATTTGGCAACTTCATCTCAGGTGTTAAGCTAGTTACTACTACTAATTTAGCATTCAATGTTATGAAGGTAGTGGGACTTAAGTTTTGCTACGTCCGTACTCTATTCCAAGAATCGTAGAATGCCGAGTTCCTAGCGTTACGCGAAGCATGGGCTTCGTTCTCATTAGTAGTTTGATAGTTGTCGTGAACTCTTGAAGTTATATTACTCCTTGGATGTAGTCGCTCGGTTCCCCCTTTGAGATGCGTATTATCGGAGTAGGTACCTAAGCCCGTTTGCTGTTCCTGGAATTCTGTAGTACGGTGAGTAGAGATGAGCACGGACGCTTGGTGCTACGCGATGCGTGCTCTTCTTTCATAATAATAGTTGGATAGTTGCTGTTTGTCTGTGTCTTGGATGCAAAGACATTTTCTACGTGCCGCATATTTCTCTGCTATATTTCCTAGTTATTGATTGTAAAGAGGCCAATGCAATAATAAACTTCCAGCGCTGAGCCGAGCGTTGAAAATCTAATCGCGCGCTTTCATTTGGACGTTTAGTGAAAACGGGTATTTACGCTGGTTGGTTAGGCGAATGCCTTGTCTTGTTTGTTAATAGGTGAATACCAATGTATTCAATGAGAAAATACCTGATTTCAATTTCCGCGCTTTTTAAAACATTCAAATAAGAATACGGTAGCAGTTTAATTAATTGTGGTGACGTAAACGACTATCTGAGTCACTCCAAATTCCGGAAAGGTCTTTTGATTTGAACTTTTTTTAAATGGCTGTAAGTTTAGGTTTTCAAGATATTTTATATATTATAAAAAAAGACAAGAAGAAGAACAAATTATAAATATTAAGTTAGTCACAATCGCCACTGCATCAATTATGAAACTCCCATCAAACGCGTTTAATGTTTAGGAAGGGTGTTATTTGTGATTCAATATTCAGCTAGCAATGAGTCTTGAAGTCATTCAATGAGTGTATTTTACTTTACATGAGGGTATTTTGTTGTAGAGGTAATTATGCTCCTTTAAATGTTAACATTCTTTTTTCCAGACTCGTTGTAATATTTGGTGAAATTAGAAAACCAACTCGGCTAGTGTACTCACTCAGTACCGTTCGTAATGGATGCAAGCGAAGACCACTATGGGGACCCTTCCGTGGTCTTTAGTTTGCAAAAGTATTGAAATGACTGCCAAAATAATTCAGAGCCAAATTTAGGTCTGGGTTGTTTTCTGTGGGTCACGCGGTCAGGCCGTCACGCGGCCACCATAAAATAAATGGTTGGGCCAACAAAAGATTAATTGTAACAATTGGTCGGTACTTCTGCTTCTAATTCGAGGTACTTAGACCTTCATGAACTAAGCATGAGAAGATAGGAATGAGGTCGCTAATCCTGAATGGGACAAGCGACGAAATTTAAGCGATTTGATGAGAACAATGTGAGGTTATTATTTTTGTTGGTCCCCCTTACTAGGGCACCAGCAACATCAGAGGGATTACTGATTTCTGGCCGATGACGAAGTAGAAAAGTCTCATATAGGGACATTTAAATATAATATGTATCTAGAAGTAGTTGTAATGCGTCATGATATTCATCAGAAAGAGCTTTTTCTAAGCGTCAAGATTTTCCATTAGTTGGTGATTTGTTGGGATTATCCTATCTACCTACTTAGTCTGATTTTAAATATCATTACGACGTACCTAATGGTAAAAAATATACCGTAGTCAATCCAATAACTTGTTGTCATCCACCCATCTCGTAGGTAACGGAACGCCTTCTATATTTGCTTTTCAACGGCACGCGACACAGTTCTAACCGGTTTTTTTAAATAATATTATTATTCATCGTGTTCATGAATCTCTTAAAAAATGTTCGTTGCAAAATGAACAACTATTCTTCTATGCCTTACGTCGGACAACGAAATTGTTCGCAACAGCATACCCAAAACTACTTGACCTACGCAACGTGCGAAAATATAGAAGTTCAAAGACCAGCCGTTATGGTTGATTGCTATCTGCAAAATTAATCAGCATGTCTGCTATGGTACATACGTTACTACCATTATTGAGTCATGTTGTGAGACCATAGTTAAAATTCCTTTGTTTTTAGTTGATAGAATAAAATCATTCGTGCCGCATACAAAAAAAAAGTGAGCCTTGTCCTTTTTTTTTTAATGCAGCAAACTTATCCAGAAACACGACGCGCTGTAACAAAAAAAGGATTGTTTACAGCTAAATAAATATGCAGAAAGAAGAAAACGTAACAAGACACTAAGATATTAGTCTCGAAATGCCTAAGGCCATGTCCTAATCAAAAGCGACCGTTGCGTCGCCGCGTCGGCGTCGCGCTCCTATAAATCAATACTAGCTGCACCCCGCGGTTCCACCCCTATAACTCTCGATCCCGTGGGAATATCAAGATTAAAAGTATGCTTTGTGCTAATCCATGACATGGTCTACCCATTTGCCAAATTTCATCCAAATCCGTTCTGCCGTTTTAGCGTGAAAGCCTAACAAACAAACATAAAAATATTCAAATCATCAAATCTTTTCTCTTTAAAATATTAGTTTAGATGACATAGTCGCGCGACCAATCAAGTCGCGCTTGTACGTCAACATTCATACAAACGATCGCATCGATCGTGTACTCGTGTAACTATCGCTTCATGGGCCTACTCTCCGAGTCCGTCAACGAAGATACGGGCCCGTCCGAAAGTAGTTCGGAGCTTCGGAGAAAACCCAACACCCGATAAAACGGGCACAAACATATCGGGTGTAGAGACAACTGTTGTATCGTGGGGTCACTAATTCTTAGGTCAGGCCCCAAACTCATCTTATGTCCTTAGGTCATACAGAGTAGGAATAGCCTGTAACTTCGGCCGAAACTACGGATTTCGTACTTAGGGAGTAGACCTCCTAGTTAGGACGAGGGGTATGGATACATAAAACGGTAAATATGTTAAGGGGCTGACAACAGCTAAAGCGCGGTCACTGTCGGACTGCATAGAAAAGAAAGAGAAACGCGATGACACAAAGCTGGTAATTTATTTCAAAATATGAAGCAATTCTCTATTTACAAAAAATATATTGTTTGGACTAAAAATTGAAAACCATCTAAAAAAAAAATACTGCATGTAGGTATATTAGTATGGTTTTTTTATCGTTGAAAGAAAATTTTAGAGGTATCTTCGTGACTTTTTCTAGCATACCAAATTTGTTGTATTATGTTTTCAACACACTATTTAACTAGCATAATATATCCTGAAGAATATCATATATTTTTCTGATTTTGTTAACTGCAGTGGATCCTAGACTTTTAGGGCATTATAAAACTTGCGTTTAGGTCATGTAGTCCCCTTAAATTATTAATATTGAGTCGCTCAGGCTAGGTAATTACTGTAATTAGGTAGGAACGACGGGAGCGAGGGACGCGGATGGAAACTAGGTCAATAATAAAATTCTACCAGGAAATTATGATTTATTTTCAAATCGGGTTGTGAAAAGACTTTAATAACGGGTTATGTGAAGACGAAAATCTGCCAATCTTTTCTGACTTTGGAAACCAGTATTTCCCAATGGGTCAATGGAAGTCAGAATAAACAGGGTGGTCCAAATAATGACGTCAATTAAAAAAAAAAATTTTTTTTAAATCGAAAGCGATTAAACGTTGATTATCTTTTTTTAATTTTTAAAATGTTCACAAATGTTTCAGGTTCTACTAGTAATTTTTAGAATAGAATAAGAAAATCAAATTTTCACTCGTAAGAATGTAAAATCTTTTTCGATAAAAACAATTTTATCTTGCACTAATGTTAGGAAGATATTTTTTTCTATATATTAAAGGGTATTTCACGATAGTCAATCAATAAAAAAAAAACATAAAACAAGCTTGTCGACAAAATATCATAATTTTTTAAAGACGTCCCGAAGAATTTCCCCAAAATTTGTAGGCAAAACTGCAAAAGTGTATATTCTATGCACATTTTTTTTGTTGAGTGAAGTTTAAATCGCGGGGAATACCTTTGTGGCGTCTGTATAGAATTTACTTTGTAGTGGAAGTACATACAGTAGATAGTACTACCGACCTTTATCCGTCCTAACACGTGTTTCCTGATATATCTACATATATCCTAACTGAAACACGTGTAAGGTCTGATAATTAATTTAAAATGTAGTGCTGCACGTAAGGGTCGTCGTCGTCTATTTTAAATTAGATCCAGTTCAAACGCTGAACGCGTGTTGGAGGTTGTTAACGAATGGGGCGATGCATTTGAACAGCCCTTGTCCTCATTTTACACAAGGTGCTTAATTTTTTTTAAAGGATTCTTAGAAAAAGGCTTGCGTTTAATTCGAATGCATTTACGAGTAGCCGTTGGATAAATACCTAGTAATTATTCCTCTTTTTCTTGTATCTAGTATAAAACCAACATAGTATATAGCCACGAGGAACAGGGTGTAAAGTTCACTCATACCTCCATAGAAAAGGGAGGATCCGCCGACCAGACGGGTGTCGTGTCTGTCTGGTGGGCAACTGCCCGAAGATTGTTGTCGGGAGGTTGTATAATAATATATTATGCTAGTTGCGCGGTAAACTCTGCTTGCGCGATGCAAGATTTTGCGTCCTGTAATTGGCGTTTGTGTAAGTCCGAGACTATTGTTACCTATAGTACTTAAGATAATAAACACAGAAGCTGTTGGTGTACACACAGCAGCAAGTCAACTTACCACAACCTGTCAAATTTTCTCATTCGATTTTCAACATTTTGAGGTTTAAAATCATTTGGAGAAATTTGACAGTTTCGTATAACGTGATGTGCAGGCAACTGTATCTTAATAAATAAATGGCCATGAAAGGTGAATGATGTGTGCTCAGTATTCTCAGTACGGAGAACTTTTGTCGCGTCTTAGTATGGCGAGGGCAAGTTTAACAATATAAATCTTTGCATAGTTTAATATTTGTGACAAATACAGATACAACTTGATTTCATTGATTTAATCACCAAGTTTATCCACATTTTTTAATTGGGTGCAGTAATATTCGGATTTTAATTAGGATTGTTTAAATAGGAGCCGGGAGTCCGGATTTGTGCCAGGTTGGCGACAAAAAGGCTTACCCTGATGTGACAAAATGACTGGCCTAATGTTAGCGTACAGTTCTGTCTACCAAAAAAAAAAAAACACGCGAGTGATGTTATTATTATGTTTTCGGACCTATTCTGCCCCATTTTTGGTCATGGGACAACGATGTTATGGTTTATTTATGATTTTCGGCGCCTTAGGTTTGATCATGCCGCAATAATGAATGGCGTAACGAACCCAGTAGCACCACAGATTACAGCGACTGCGGTAGTAGGTACCAATTTCTTGTTAATATATTTAACCTTGACTATTCTCCCACGGCCTAACAACACTGTTGAATGGACATTCTGTTTTGACGGCAGTTAACTAAAAACAGAAGGACGTTTAGCACTCACTTTAGAATTATTGTGGTATTTAAAGTAGGCTTAAGATATTTGTTGAAAAAATTTTGGTGATTCGGAGGATTAAAACAAAAATCAGTCCTCTTTCTTGCTACGTAGACTTGAGTGATCTAATCCGGCCAGTTGACACGATTAAGGGCCGGGGTTTTTGATCCGTAGTTAGCTCATCCATTAGTTAAAAATAGTAACTAATGGTTCATTTTTGGCAAAATGTTTTGATTTGGTCAACACATTTTGCCAAAATTAACCATAGTTACTATTTTTAAATAATGGTTAAGTTATTGTTTAAATATTGGTAATATGTGTTGATTTGATCAACACAGTTTGGCAAAAAAATTGTTTTTAACTAATGGTTGAGTTAACTTTCTAGGCCTCTCGGCGACGCTACCTCGACGAAGCGTGACAGCAACATAATAAAAAATAAAAATACAAGCCTTTATTGCTGTTAGATTTTAACTTATTGAACTAAACATACCTAACTTTTTAAAAGAAAATGATAACACTAGAGGTAACAAAACTATAAATTAATTTAAACTAAAACATATTCACGGCATTCGGCATATCTCAGCTTGTCTTTCGACAAAGGCCTCCTCTAAGGATTACCATTGGCTGTACGTAACCATTCTGGTCCAGCTACTTGCTTCAAGTAACAGCAACATAGCCCAGCTTTATTATGTTTTTAACTCAAGACAATCAACATACTCAAAATAGTCATGGTACAACGTAACACCGTCGCCTACCCAACAAGTGACAGAACTTTATTAATTATAACTTTACATAACTATTATATTCAAGTTCAAGTTGAAGCAAAACTTTTGTGCCAGCCGAAAATGAACTTTATTTCTTTCATATTAAGATTTATCGGTTCCATAGTCTTAGAGACCGGAATTTTTGTGTTGGCGGCAGATGCGTTTTGTATAATTAATCTTTTAATTGTTATGCTGTTTGGAAAAACATGTGTTGGGTAGAATTGCTATGTCCGGATCTGCATAGAAATGTGGAACGATGAGTTAATAAGGAATGATCTGGTTTTAGTTTTTTCTACGATCCGTTTTTGATGTGTAATATCTTTCCTCTCGCTTTCCTGCAATCTGTGGGAGTGATTTCGTGAAATGCGACGGAAGTGTGTAACAGGAAGCCGGGGAAACGCGCTATTTGATTTGACCAATGAGCGCGCGCGGTGGTAGAGTTGGCCGTCAGATGGTACCAACACATTTTCAGAGAGGTTGGTACTGTCGGCCAACAGTTGCGTGTGTGTGACAAGAAAGGGAAATAGAGAAGGTAAACGCATCAGCTGTGCACTTAACCTACAGTGTTGTGTATAAAGTGTGCTGGTATATAAACTAATTTATATGTATAAACTATATTAATAAATGTATTTACTGTTGCTAGTTGTAATTAAATAAAATACAATTTTCATTAAAAATAATTATTCTTCGTTACGAAAAATAATTTCAAATAGTATACGTTCTTTTTTTTTTAGGATAATATAATGTTTTATTTTGCTTGTTACCAAGGTGAGATTTCAGATGCGAGTGATGCGACCAGTGTAAGGCTGGCTCGTTTTTTTCTTTGTTTCTCTGTTGCGGGATTGAAATTTAATTTCTATGAACTGCTAGCTGCTGAGCCAAAATAATGGGCCAGCTGAAAGATGGGCAAATAATCTCGGATGTAAATCCGTGATTATTTTCCCATCATTCAGTTTATCATTCATTCAATTAATCATCTGCATCAATTTTATTCACGTTCTTCTCCATAGGTACCTACTCGTACTACGCTTTGGAATGGGCAACTAGCTTCATCTTTCTGACGGACCGACCCCTTGACAATTCAAAAGTGTACAGTAAAAGGTTTATTTGAAATAAATGCTCTGAGTTTGAGTTTATTTAGACAGTGTCGTTGGTCTAGAGGTCGTAAGCGCTACCGCTGCATGAGTTCCCAGGTCAGGTAAAGTGTTTTTCTTCAAGAATTTCACAGTATATGCCAGCAATCTGGATTAGTGCCCAGCTGATGGCAACAGACTCGCCCCCTAGCACGTGGGGTGGTGAAAAGTGGGTGTAGGTACTATAGGTACACCTCTACCTTACTCTTCGGGAAAAACAGGCTTAAAGTTATGAGTTCTACCGGCTAAAGTTTAAAGTTAGCCAGATTGTTTGAACTATTTTTATTTTAGAACAACGCACGTTGGTCGTGAACTCGTGACAAGCCGCCATCGCGCCATTATCTAGTGTTGCCGATCGGCGCGCGGTGCCGATCTATCTTTCGCAATGCGAATGGCGATGTCGCAATCTCTTCAGACTTAATAAAATTAATCGCACTTTTTGTCGCACTTTTTTTGATAAGTGAAACTAATGTAAATGTTAAGGTTAAGAAACTGGTTCTTAGTGCTTATTTAGGAACCTGTCTGATTGTTTTGTCGGTGATATTAAAATTTTGTTGAATACTTATTCTAAATTATTCTTGCATTTTCCTTAAAACCACGACTTAATATAAAATGAAGACTTAAAAAAAATTGTTTAGGATAAGTACATTTTTCATGGAGGGTCTAAATCCTTCAAGTAACTCGATTTCTAATTTTAATTAAATACTACATCCGCTTTTATTTAGTTTAGGTTATTAAATAATAATGTTACTGGGGAATCCTGCCAAAACCAGTTGTTCAAAAACACCTAAATGGGTAAGTACTAGGGAAAGTTCGCGTTAAATCTATGAAACCAACAGATGAAAACAGACCTTACAAGCAAGCGCAGGTAGGTACTGACCTGTACGGTAACGTCAATTGAAAATGTTGAATAAGACAGAACAACTGCATGCAAGTTATTTGTCGACTCCGGAGTCCACTGACAAAGTAAATCAGGTTTTATATTTAGATGCAATAAGGGTGTATTTTGCAATCACAACCAATCGCCCTAGAAACCCACTTCCAGCAAACTTTATTACTAAATACTTAAAAAAGCCTCAAACGTCTAAACATTTATTGGTGTTCAGAATAGATATAAAAAACCCGACTAATTCGCATCGACCAACTGTAATTGATGCTACATAGCGGTCCATTCTCAATATTAACACCTGCGGAATGAGAAAAAATGTGATTAGAAAACGTTCTACGAAATTGTTATGGTGGCCTCGCGGTGTGAATTGAGGTTACCATGTAACCGATTGTTTTGGTGGGCTTGCTATGGCGAGTAGTTGAAGATAGTGTTGGCACTAGATGTCTTTGTGAATCAGCTCGTTTGGGGAAGTACCGACGATCGCACGTCTGTGGTAACACTTTGACGTTGAGCTGGCCTAGCGTAGTACGGAGTTTCAATAGAAGTAGAGGCCAGCTTAATTAGTTCTGTTATCACTAACGTGCGGTCAGTCGTGGTACCGGTGTCTATTTCTAATTTAGATTCGGAATCCCCAAAAAACAACCAGAAAAATCACAATTCTCCTACAATACAGTGTGTGGGAGAGGTAAGCCACAAATGTTTGGTGGTGAATACCTTCATAGTTTACGCTCGACAAAAGTTTGATAAATTTCTACTTGAGCACTCTTAGAAATAGCTAATGCAAGAGCAATGGTTGCTCTCTTTGATACTCGAATCAAATCAATTTTTTTTTTCACATAATCCTGCATGGGCACTTATGAAACGTCAGAAGCTGGGTGCGTGGTTCCAATTGGCCGTTTCCTATGGAGAAGAGCCGGCAAGAAACTCCACGGTTATTCTTTTAAAAATACTACATGTTTAACATAATAAATGTCGTAACATACAGAATGATGATTTCAAATAATATCGTTTGTGTACCTACATGTTAATGTCTTTCATTCATAATCGTTAGGATTCCTATGGACGGTTAGAAATATGAAGCTAAGGTTTTTGTAAACCATTAGTGGTTGGATCGAATAATTTTTTTATTACTAGCACAAATTGTCCCACTGTTGGGAGAAGACCTCGCTCCATTCCTTCCATCTGTGACGATTCTGAGTGACTTCTCCCCAATTCTTAAAGAAGACATCTAGGTCGTCCCGCCTACTTTTTTAATTTTCATTCTCATCATTTAGGCGCGATTCGTCAAATTCGTGATTGATCCAATGATCAAAAAAAAAATCCAATTCGCGGTTGGTCCAAAATGGACATGTGGGTGACACAAATAAGAATGTCTAAAAGGTAGGTTAGGTTATGTTAGAACCGACACCACACAACGCACGATCCGAGCAAGCGAAGCGAGCGGCGAGTGCCGGAGTCCGTTTAGACACAAGAGAATGTAATGTTTTGGGAATGAGCTAGTACCTCAAGATATGATTTGTAGTATGAATAAATATGTACATAAAAATGTGTCATTTCGTTTAATTTCGGAAATACTTTTTACTGGACCAACCGCAAATCCACCCCTAAAGGGGGCTCGATCTTATAATATAGTTTTTTTTCCGGTTTTATCACGCTATCTGTCTTTTAGACTATGAGCAGATGAGATGGTTCTGTTGGCATGGCGGGCGCTACTCCCAGTTGAGAATAATAATAAATAAATAATAATAAATATCGTCTGACATTGCACACAGCACCAACTAGTTCCAAGTTAAGCACTTAACACTTAAGGCTTGTGTTATGGATACCAGATGGTTGATACACTACTTAAATACATTTTATTTTCGTAAATACATACATAATTATTATAAATATACATCCATGACTCGGGTACAAATGTCCATATTCATCATACAAACATTTGCCCCTACCGGGATTCGAACCCAGGACCATTTGGTTTCGCTGACTACACTTAGCCACTGTAGCCACTACACCAAACGTGTCGTCAATGCCCTATCTTTTCGTCGTTCTTCGGACTGACCATTCTGGTCAAAAAGGTCCCGTCGCTTTTTTAATAATCGGATGCTTTCTGGGATAGTAAGCTGCCCCGCAAGCTTATTCGGGTGCTTTTGCAGTCGGGATTTGTAGTTGTCATCATGTATACCTATCTCCTCGTTGACCATCGCTATATTGAGTATTACATGGATCTCTGTTAGACATTTGTTTTTATTATGTTGGAGGCACTGGCTGATCCCCAAAGTTGGATCCCATTAGTCCAGATTGGCTTTTGTATCGTTCTGTATTATGAGGACTTTTTCCTAGTAGGTAGAATAGACAATAGAACCATCAATAGTATTTTAGGTTCATTTCTTCTCTTTTTGTGTCGATATGTTTCCTCCATGAAGCAGTTTCTAACAAAATAATTGAATGTTCATACTAAGATCTCGTTCATTTCGCAAGTGGGCGCGGGCCTTTGCCCTATAACGATTTGTTTAGAAACGGACCTTTAACTATGAACAATGGACAACCGAGTGCTCTTTATATGGGCGTTAAAACCTTGGACGATATGCTTTAATATTGGGCAGTATACAAATCATTTTTGTGTAGGCGATCAGCTAACCTGTCGATACTGCATCCTAATTTACTTGGGAACGACAGAGTAACGATGATTGTTAGCAAGGCTGACTGACAGGTAAATTAAACGTTAGGTGCACGACAGACGAAGGAAAAAGGAGGGTGCACGTGTTTATGTGTATCTTCTGCTCACCCTGTGAGAATAAAGTCATGTAGGTCTACATAATGTAATTCTTAAACTCATTCATTCATTGACAGACAACACAGCCTAAACCACTGGGTCTAAGAGCAAGAAAATTTAGCTCAAGAGGGTCCTTATGCAGCGACGGCGCGAGGGCGACGAAAGGGTTTTTGAATATTCATCCCTTAAGTAGGGTAGTTCGTCATTTTTGCCGATGGAAAATCCTATCGGGCATGCGGCTTGGTTTTACATAAAATGTATGGGATTACAAATCTACATGATACAAACGCTTACAGCTTTATAAGTTTATAACAATCCGAGACGTCCTGCTTCTCCGCACATTGCAATCCACAGAATAATGTTAACCAATTCAAAAGAATTGTCACAGACTTTTTGGTTAAGTACGATTTTTTTAGACTTTCTGGTTTTGTTTTAGACTCTATGGTACGTTTAGCGTATGGGGTGCATTTTGCGAAATGTACATTTTGCGACGGAACGTTAAAAAGGCGTAGTACTATTCCTTTGGTGAATTCTTAACAGACAAGTTAAATATGTAATAATTGGATGTGTCGTTTTGTGAGTCAAATGTCCGATTTATTTATGCTCAATTTTACTAATGATAATATTATAATTTAATTTGAACAATAATAATTATTTATGTACCTATTCAAAATTTGTATACCTATTAGGTTAAACATAGCGATCCTGACATTAGAATTAGATCTTATTATATTGTACCTATGTTTTACAAATAAATAATTTGAATTGAATCGATTTGTATTTTCCAGAATTCCTGGAATTTCATCGATATTTTACTAACATCTTACTAGATATTGCAGTTTGGTTTCCCTTTAAGATCGCACGGATGAATAGAACGGCCCATTCCTCTAACATACTTTAACAATGGGAAGAAACGGGCATAGCAGTTTGCACTTCTTGGTACACACCAAGAAGGTATATATATATATCACACCTATACTTGGTTTGGTTTTTCATTTGGTTGTTCACAAAACAGCACAATAGTGGCATCTTTCGGAATCGGTCGTTGGAATCTCAATAAATGTTGGTATTACCTCATCAAAAACTAGTTTTCAATAAAAATTCTAAATACGGCAAAAAAAACAAATATACAAATATGAAATGCCTAGATACCGATTTTACAAAAACTTTAAGCAAAATCTTCGTGACTTCCATAGCTACCCTCTAGCACTTATTAATTCTTAATTAGCAACTATAGAGTACACAAACTTATATACATAATTATAAGAATAAATAAAGTTATAATAAAACGAGCTCTGATTCGAGTAAGGGTCACAGAAGTGTCTGCTATAAACTCGGTAAAGTAGTTGACCTCGCCGCACGGTCGCGACTCGTTGTCATATCAAATATCTATAAATATCATATGTTGCTTGTTAATGAAGCTTCTGATTAAGGCTAGAAAGCCTTAAGCAGATTTTCAGACTGATCGAGTCCTGTAGTATTAGTATGTAGTATATAAAATAAAGCCAAGATAACAAAGCCAATTATAAAAGTTGTCACAAAATTTGACTTGAGTGCAAATTGGGTACCATATTTTTGAAAAATATGCTTTTAGTTGTGTCAAGTTACTGCAGGTAAAACTGAAGTTTTGATTGAATATCATCATAAAAAGGCTCAGAGAGATAATTTTGTGAAGATCTTAGAGCATATAAAGTTAAATAAATAAATAAAATTCATTTAATTCAGAGCAGAGCTAAGGGCCGGGTTTTTGATCCGTAGTTAACTCAATCATAAGGTAAAAAAAAAAAATACCCATTACTTACTATTTTTAAGAAAGATTTTAATTTTTACTAAGACGCGATGCTCCTTTTCTTGAGTCTTTACTAAAGTTAAGTGTCAGGAAGACTAAAGAAACGATGGATGGACTGTGTGAAAGATGGTATTGGTAAGGCTAGAAAGGGTAACTTGTGGCTACAGAAAAATACAGGGGGTCAAGGACATGATCCTAGACCCCATAGCGTGGAATTTTATTATTGGTTATCAAAAAAATTATCTGCTCTTTCATAGAAATGTGCAATACCTTCACGGTCGAAATGTATGAAACCACAATTTTTTTTATACTACACCTGCTTGGAAAGTACCTTGATACTTTATCAAATTTACGGTAGAAAGTACGACATTGCATATCGAACAAATATGCGGGGAGAAAACGCATCTGAGCGGGAGAGAAAAGTGTATGAAAATCAATTTCTTACGTGGTTTTTCTTTTTTAATTTTGGGTAAGACTATGCGCCGGTAACCTAAATATCAAAAGCCAAAAAGTTTTAACAGTGAGTTTTTATCTCCAAGTTCGCAAAATGACACTGGCCACTAGCTGTGTGTTGGATGGTGTCGGGCTGGCAGTGCGACTCTGCGGCGCGGCGGCAGGATAAACAATTTGAAAAAAGAACATGTGAAAATTGCAGACGCCATTGGCGTCATTTCAATTAGTAAAGATTTAGTTTTTTATTTTCCTCGTAGGTGTAGTATAAAGCACTATGTATCACTCGAGAGAAAGTGCGATTCCCGATCTCGGGTGTTTTAAAGCCCTCGCCTACGGCTCGGGCTTCAAACGACACCCTCGACGGTAATCGGTCACTTTCTCCTCTCGGTGAACAATGTACTATTTAAATAACCGACGAAAATTTTCAACGTTGGTGGGTCTCAGAATCATGTACTAAATCTATGGTACCAGGCTGCGCGTCGGTACCGCAGCCACCCCTATATATTAGGATAAGGGCAGTAGAGCCATTTAGTTACTGCCTGTAGAATTGTATTATGAATTTAGTTAGGATGGCAAGCCTGGTTTTCCTTAGTAACTCCATCATACGATCCATTCACGACCCTGTTTCCTTGACCATTAAAATTTTTACTTTCCCATGTTATGAACAACAACGGCGTGCATCGTTTCGCGTGAAACCAGACAGCGACCAACTTGCATTCAACGCGGACATTTACGGATGAAGAATCTTGCACTCATTTTCTAGAACTTGACCGTCCTTTGCTACAGAGGCCTTAGGTAACCTGGCGATAGTTCAAAACATTGATAAGATATAAAAGAAAATGACTTCATTAATTTTATTGAATCCGGTGACCTTTTTAATTCCTTAATGAATATTGACACAGATGCATTCCATAAATGCAAACCTGGCCGTCTGTTTTAGCTCATTTTATGAAATTGAATGCAGCGTTGAAACCGGTTCGGCACAATGACGTCAACGTGTGGGTCGAAATCGGTCAGTTCGTGTTCCAACAATGACACAGAGTAGATATGTCACTTACATTTTCTATCAACACCCGCCACTGTGTTAATTCTAGATAGTGTCTATCATTTAAGTGGTACTATCTTATTAATATTTTTTGTATTTTACTTAGTTTGGTATATCGATTTCTGTTCGTAGTCCTGAGAGGTGTTTTACAGTAAAAACATTCGTTTTGTAAGTGGCACAAGTATGTTTGAGAGTTTTTAGACATGTCCGTGAGATTCGGAATATGGCGTGGGTTTGTCATTGTTCATATTTTGAAACTTGTTGATATTGTTTAAGGAGACGTGTGTAACGGTGTTATTTGAGTCTTATTTAGTTTAAAGCGTTAAGCAACTTTAATTTTCTTTAAAAACATATTCTATGCCTATAGAATTTTCTGCTTTTCTAGATCTCGCTGCCTCCTGTCTTATAATTTTTTTGGTTGATGTTTCTGTTCATAGAGTTTTAGTTTTTGCAAAGTCTCCATAGCTTTTTATATAGTTTCTAATTTGGTGTCCACCACCGCTATGTTTATCCTTATTGCTTATCACTAAGTAGTTTCTAACTTAGTTAGGCAGACTTCCGTCAATGTAATTAAAGTTGGTAGGTACTTTTTGACCTAGGTCTCACGACACCTACGCCATCTCTTAAGATTTTGCTTGAGTAAGTATGTAGAGCAATGGTGGCCCAGTGGACACGGCTGCGACTTATGAGTAGAAGGTCGTAGGTTCGAATGTAAATTATTTCATCAACACTGCTTTCAAAACGGTTAAGGAAAATATCGAGAGGAAACTGGCATGTGTCAGATCCAAAAATGCGAAGACATGATTGTGACATCCACCAACCAGCTTTGGGCCCGCGAGGTGGACTACGGGCCACTCCCTCTCACAGAGAGGAGGCCTGTGTCCCAACATTGGGAACGTTATAGGCTGATTATGAAGTATATTCGGGTCGGCTCTCATACTGTCAAACTCTGATGCGACAGATAGTAAGTCGTCAAAGACGGATCACGTCAAAAAAATAAACAAAAGTCTGTAAATTTAAGGCTGATTCCGGTTGAGCTATAACTAGCAAAAATCACTGGACGCTATTGGCGCTTTTATGATTGAGGAATAATCCCTTATGAAGGTACAAGTAAGGAAAAACAAAAATTTGTAAATAAACGGCTGATTCCAGTTGAGCTCTAACTAGCAAAAATTACTGGACGCCATAGCCATAGGCGCTTTTACGATTGAACAATAATCCCATAAAAAAAATATATTCAATAGGGATGAAAAAAAAAATTCATACATGACGTTCGTGTAAGACACCAATAATAATAATGACGTCACATTAAATCCTCAATTTAAATGTGAAAATGTAACATTTAAGTTCAGTCGCTCGTTTTAACTCTTTCAATTTATTCGCAAGGCCAAAGGCTGTTAGAGACGGACAAAAACAAAAGAACCTTAATTTTTTTTGTAGGTATCTAATTTTTATTCTAAAACAGTAGAAATTAGAAACCATAAAAGTGTAACAAAACGAGAATGGGTAACTATTAGCTTGAGCACCAGCCTTCCAAGTATTTTTTACGTGCTTTATAATATCAAAATCCTTCAAAATGGTTGCACTGAATGGTGCTGATCCATACGTCGTTTGTGAACGGGTGCCGTCAGTAGGCACTGGTCATTTCTTAGCTGCCACGGCGTATTTTAATTCCTGAATTGTTTTTATATTTTTATTACGGACGCTTTTAACGTGCACGTCTTTCTACATCTCACAGGTATAATTTCAACATGAATGATGTAACCACTTTTTTGTAACACTAAGTATTTTGATTTAAAAGATGGAGTTTCTTGCCCGTTCTTCTCCATAGGTACCTACCTACTACGCTTTGGAATGGGCAACTAACTTCATCTTTCTAACGGACCGACCCCTTGACAATTCAAAAGTGCCTGTAATTGGTTTGTTTGAAATAAATGCTTTGAGTTTTTTTTTTACAATGACTTACAATTTAGCCTATAAGACTTACAAGCAATTTTAATCTTACTTAGATTAAATATTTTATTAACTAAGAATAGTTTGGATTTTTAGATACTTTACACAAGTGCGCTCCACGTTTTTATAGTTTGATATAATAATATAAACAGTTTGTTCATGTGTTAAGCTACCAAACATGGTGACTAGAGCTTCCAAAATTACGATTAGCAAATATACCTATATATATATATATATATATATTTTTTAAACAAAAAATTAAATAAAATTCATTCTCTAAGGAAACTGTTTAAAGACATTAACATCATGGCGGTACCTTGTCAATATATTTATACAAACATCATGTACCTACGTAAGGAAAATTTAACTAGTTACGCATTTTGATGCTCCAATTACGTAACTACGTAATTACCAACTGTTTTGATTTTTTTAAAGCACGATATTTACTGCGTGTAGGTAATAGGTATTTTAGAAGTAAAAAATCAAACATCTCCAAATGATAAAAAAAAAAATATTAAAGGAATTAAAAATTAATTACAGAAATAAGATAATAATTTTAAAATTAATCTTTATTAGTCTAAAATCAACTACCTACGAATAAACTCAATCAACAATTCAAAACATGTACCACGAATAGTTTAAAAGCAAGAAACAATATAAATTGTGGTTATTTGTTCAATATTTGTTCTTGATAGTAATATGATCTCATAAATGATAATGACCCAAGGGAATTTCGTAGTTTGGAACAAAGATAGCCGGCAGAAGAAAATGCTCGTTCTGCTTCAACGCTAGTGCATTATTGAAAGTAAATATTATAAGCTGCTGTTAGGAAAACTTCACGACCGCCGCCAGCGCTATCGGTATTTTATTATGGGGACGGGCTGCCGATATTCAGTCTATTTTTATTCTGCAGAAAAGAGCTATCAGAGCAATATACAGCCTCCGCACGCCATTCTCTAAGGGAACTGTTTAAAGACATTAACATCATGGCGATACCTTGTCAATATATTTATGAAAACATCATGTACCTACGTAAGGAAAAATTCAAATCTTTTCAGTAAAAGAGGTGAAAGACACAACTATAGGACTAGAAATAGGGACAAATTAGTTCAACCAGGTTTCAGACTGGCTAAAGTAGACTCATCCTTCATGGGGTACTTTTTAAAATGTTACAATAAAATACCTCCCCAGCCCCACATACTCCAACTGAATAAGACGAAGTTTTATGAATGAGACGAAAAGCTTGTATAAAACGCACACTATACAGCCAAGCATTATTATAAATTGGGGGATTATATCGCTGACAAAAATGCTTGGCTCAGGGCTGGTCCTGCTCCACAAGGGCGCGTAAACTAATTATAATTAATTGGCATAAGAAAATAATGTTGGAGCTGATGAAGATTGTTCAACCTATCTTTGCATTGTATAAATTCAATCTCTTAGTATTGTATAATTCCATAGCACATGTGTGAGCACTATGTACCCACTATAAAGCTTACTGGGTTCATCTTTCATTGACTTGAATGTGCCCTGGCGGCTGAGAGTATGTCATGCTCACTCAAATGTATCGCTAGTGGAGCCGTGTGTATTGGATCATTGAGTTCCTTCAAAATGGTTGAGCTGAATGGTGCTGATCCATACGTCATGTTCGTGAACGGACGCCGTCAGTAGGCACTGGTAATTTCTTAGCTGCCACGGCTTATTTTAATTCCTGAATTGTTTTTATCTTTTTATTACGGACGCTTTTAACGTGCACATCTTTCTACATCGTTCTCAAATGTATAATTACAACATGAATGATGTAACCACGTTTTTGTAACAATATTTTGATTTAAAATAGTGTCCATGGAGTTTCTTGCCCGTTCTTCTCCATAGGTACCTACTACGCTTTGGAATGGGCAACTAGCTTCATCTTTCTGACTGACCGACCCCTTGACAATTTAAAAGTGCCTGTAATTGGTTTATTTGAAATAAATGCTTTGAGTTTGAGTTTTGAGTTTGAGTATCGTAGATACACATTTCAACTCTTATGATAGATTCAAGATCTGTGTTTACTCCAGATTTGTTTACTTCAGACGTCAAGCGTCAAACTTTACGGTACAGACAGAAAACTCACTAAATTATCTTAGACCAGATCAGGTCTGTCGCAGGGTGTACGTGATGGATGACTGAGTACCGAGTATTGAGTCTGTTTCTAAATTCACGAAAGTAAAGAAAAATCTTGAGGGTTCCCTTAGCTTGATCAATTCACAATATTAAACTCTATTCGCTACGAGTTAGATCAAATACTTGCGAAACACTTTAAACCTTGATTGTGTTATGTACTATGCAATCCACAATCAACCGCGATTCCCTTCGTTTCCCGATTGCTCAAAAATCAACTCTATTCTGTACGATTAAGAAATAAAATCTTGCAGACTTAATTGGAAATTATAAAATAAGCCCAGGCCCAGCTTCGGGGGATACCCATTGAAAGACTTTTGGTGTTGTCATAACGTTTAGAGTTGCTGTAATGTCGTAAAAGTCGGGATTTCAATTATAATAAATGATTTTCTATTAGGATAAATTGTAAATACACACATAAACTGATGCCTTTTCCCCATGGATTAGGCAGGAACTATAGAACCAAATAAATGGGTAATTCATTAATATTATCCTTTATTCACGTACCTCATTACGAACTCGAACTCTGCAGTTACGTATTTGTGGAACTTCTACAATCTGTCCGTAATTACGTAATGGAAGCCCTAATGGTGACGTTCTATTTCACACAATAATTCCTCTACACATTCGACCTCTTGGACCTCCACAAACGGAATATATTTACTCAGTTTCCAACGACACGTGTGACCAACATCCGAAAATAATCCTTTGCAAAACTCAGTGCAACGTGGAAGAATAAGTTCATGTTTACACGTGTCCATTGAAATGCATACGTCCTATCATCTTGAGTGTAAGTTCTATAAAGTTCCTGAACTGAAAATGTCGTATTGAAATCTTGGAATATGTAAAGTCAGGGCAATTCATTGTTAAGCAAATTGACTGAATATTCAAAGCACAACTGTAATTCTTTGAAAGTTGTATGAAATGGATAAAACACGGTAAATTGACTTGTGTCAATGGACGGCACAGTGGGCGCAGTGGTGAAGCGATTGACTGCTGCGCTGCATGTCGCGGGTTCGATTCCCGCACGGAACAAATATTTTTATGACCTACAAGTACTTGTTCCGGGTCTTGCTGTTTGTGTATGTTTAAATGTTTGTAAACGCACCGACAATACAGGAGAAATTCCTAGTGTGGGGCAACGTGTAAAAAAAACCCTAATAATCAAAATTCCCTGACTGTACACTGTGTATTGGCACATGAAATCGCGATGCATTTTTCTCAGCACCAACTTCCTCCTCTGTGCTTAAGGATTAACTACGATCACAATTCAAGACTGGCAAGAAGAGGAAGAGGAGATCGGCAGTCTCTACTTTGTTGTCTATATACATATAGGTATTTTATTCAAACATTATGTATTTTGCAATACTGACCGCCGATTGAGCCAAAGGAAATTAAATCTTATTTCAAGGCAATAAGACTCAATTTTAAATGCATAAAGTAAAGCTAGGGTCAACACAATTTTCTTAATAGTAACTAATAGTTAGATAAAAAAAATGAAAACCCTGAAACCACAAGAAAAAAAATCTGCTGTACACTACATTTATGTTTGCATAACCCTTCAAAATGTAGGAAACAGCAGATTTTTTTTGTGATTTCTGGTTTGGTTCCATATTAAAAGTGGTTCGTAATGATGAGTACAATGACCCTTTAAAATAATGCCCATGAATTCAATTACATCCTGTATACAAGTTTAAGTCGATTGCCAATTTTCATTAGCCTTAACATCCCATATTTGTGTTTACTTTGCAACTAGAAGGTGCAAGACATCCTCATGTCGGTACGTGGGTCATTTATATGTGTAAATACTACCAGCTTCATGAATTAGGAGTGACGACCGGTTAATGAACTCCTGCGCAGTCAAAACGTGTACGTCTTTTTCCTTTTAACATTTTTATTAGGACTAAAATGCATTAAAAATTAAATTGGAGTTACTTACAATTGTATACAACACAATATTTACATATTATATATTAATTCAAAATTAAGCTCATTCCATTAGAAGTCAAATGCATAATAATTGATTATGGCATAACAAAGTGAGGTGGATATATCGCTAAGGTCAATGTTTGTACGTTTCCAGAGTTGATAAGGCGAAAACTCGTCAGCACAGAGCTTACTATCAAACTGTAGATTGGCATGGTTATAGAAACTAAGCTGAATTGATCTTTACCTGCACACTAAAAAGTCAGTTTTCAGAAACTTGAATCTATACATAAGATTATGTATAGACTCAAGATGTTGAAAAAAAAAAAAAATCCACTCATTCTTTGACATATTATTATTAGAAGTTAATAACAATTTAATATTATTGTTGTCTGAGTTCTACAATAATTATATTAAACAAATGGGTTCTAAGACAGAATTTGATATTGTAACTTTAGTGAGACACTTTTCACACAAAATTTTATTTTATTATACTTTACGGTTATTCCTCACACTAGTTTTGAGTTCAAACGGGGCTTTTAGTCATGAGGTCATCTAATATATTAGAGAATATTTTCATCGCATAAGGACCCAATTTCGCGTATCATATTCTGATAGAGCGGTTCTAATCTGTAAGTTGGCAAGAACCGGTAGCCGGCAGCATTATGTAGGTGTACCGGCGGTAAACGTAGAACTTTCTCTCTCACAGCTGATTGGAAGCCGTAAGACTGGCGTTGAGACGAAAGCGGTGGAACAAGCGGGTATAAGGTACCTACTGGGCAGACTGGGCTTAATTGAGATTGAGGTCACTCATAGTCACAGTAGCCCACAAAATTAAACAATCCTTACGATGTTTGCCTTATGTTCTTGCCTTATGTCACGCTATCAGCGTTTTTTTTATGTTATTGCTCAATTCAATTGGACAACATTTCATTTTTGATGCAAATAAGACTATTTTGCTGAAAATTGGATGTTTCTCAGCAAATATAATTTCGGGAGCTATCCTATTGATGTTTCAAAAGATTATAATTTAGTAATTATTTTATCGTAATTGCCGCGAATCACCTCGCTTGCTCAGTTGTTACATTTCAACTATTTCGGACTATTTTAAATTGTGGTGTCCGCACAGTTTGTTCCTTAAACAGTTATATGCTTGCTTGGTGGCCGTTAGTGCATAATACCTATATATAATCTGGGGTTGAAATAAGTAACGGGTTTTAAGATTGAAACGCTACCCTCAACGTTATGAACCGTAGCTTAATATACTACCGACTAGAAGAAGGTAGCTAAGACGGACTGGTCAAGGAAGGTCGAAAATCCAGGGCTGTGACGAATTTGGACCTAATGTGGACTGTAGCAATAGACTGTGATAGGCTGTGTAAGTCATCACTGTTCAAAGTCCAGTTCAAAATTATAATGAACTAAAGTCGAACTCCATGTGATATCACCACACACCTTTTGACGCCACAGTACTTTTATTGGACACATTACAAGTATTTGAAATATCCCGCACTCGCAATAACTGAACAAATATCAAACGAAATACCTGCCCATAGATTCCACTTACGCAATTTGATTCACGTTCGTTTTATATGCACGGTGCAAAATAAAATTCGATTCGAAATAAAATCGTCGGTGATGTTAACAGATAAACGATCTTATAGTGGGAGAGTACTTCAGTGCCTCTGAAAAAGATGCCATCAAAGGAGACATATACCAGGGCTAAGTCTATCTAGGCTAGTCCCTGCTATGTTATTGGGTCACCCCAAGTCACCCAGTCACTCCCACATACTCACTCCCTACCGGGAGGTTTCGCTCAAATATGAGCGCGGAAATTAGATGTCCACGAAATGTTCGCATAGACAACTCGTACTAATTGCGTTTTTAAAAATAGCAAATAGGAAATACGAATATTCATATAAGATTTTCTGTTGGGAAATCATCACAAGCGCGACACTGAAATAATTGTGTTATTACTATTAGCTTTTGAACTAGTTTCGAAATTGCTGTCCCTGTGGGTTTTGGTTTAACTTCATTAAGGAAGTCGGAATCCTGTCTACTTTTTTGCAGGTCAGTGTCAGCTTGTATGTTGAACAAAATATGATTCGCGACCGTAACAAGTATGCATTTTCAGAATTATAATCATTAAAACGACCAATCCTCGTATAATATATATAATCCGAAACAATCCTCGAATAATAACAAAGCGTTCCTTGTTGTTGAAGTTGAACAAGTGTTTATGTATTTATTCTGTTCCAAAAATATCTGCGAAAGTGTAAAGAAACCCTCTTCAGGTTAAATTCCCACCCAATTACTCACTTAAAGGAATTAGTCATACATTCATCTGTGTTTAGAAGGCTTCTACTTTATATCTCACTACTTTTTCAACAATTATTGTTTGTTTTTGTATTGTAATTGAAATTCATTCGATGAAAATTCGAGGTTATAAAATTGACCTCAATTGTTATATTGTCTTAAGGGTGATTTTAAATTAGGATTTCAGGTTTGAGTATTAAAATAATTCAATAAAAACACTCAATTTGTAAGTGGCAGTACATACAGGTTTCAACCCGTACCTATCTTTTCTGATATTCCTAATACTTTTGGATCAGATCATACTTACATCATTAATATAGCTACTCACCAGAACATCAAGTCCTACCTCGGATTTCAGTCTCTGAACAAGTAATTCAATTTCTGAATGTCACCAAACTATGAATGGAACCCGGCGGTCTGTCAACAATACTAGGAAGTTCGCTTGCATTAAGGGGACTACATGACCTAGACGCAAGTTTTATAATGCCTAAAAGTATATGATCCACTGCAGTAAACAAAATCAGACAATTATTATGATATTCTTCAGGATAATTATGCTAGTTAGATAGTGTGTTGAAAACATAATACAACTAATTTGGTACGATAGAAAAAAGTCACGAAGATACCTCTAAAAATTTCTTTCAACGATTAAAAACCATACTAAACAACCACATGCAATCATGCTGTTTTTTTCAGATTATTCTTCCAGCAACATATTAACGTGATAGTGTTTATTTTTTTTCCAATCAATAGATTTTTTGTAAATAGAGAAATGCTTCATATTTTGCAATAAATTACCAGCTTTGTGTCATCACGCTTATCTTTCTTTCCTATACAGTCCGCCAGTGACCGCGCTTTAGCTGTTGTCAGCCCCTTATGCTCCAATGGCGTCGTATTGACATACAAGTTTAACGAAGATGAACTAGGAAGGAAACTCGTTATAGTCGAGCGGGTAATCTGTGTCTATGTCTCTCGATTCAAAACTTTAGATTCGCTTTTGTTTATGTTCTATTATTGAATTGACACTAGATTCGCTGTTTGTTTGATTGAATTGTTCGTTTCCGTGGTTCTCGACCATGAATAAACAATTTGGTGTCATACAATGACATCGAGAGGATGACCTCAACAGCGGTCTAACCGGTTGCTGCTGAATACCAGTATTTTACATAAAGCGACTGCCTGTCTGAACTCTCTCTCGCTCTCTTGGTTGTCTGACTTTTGGGTTTCTGACTACCCGTGACGACCGTCAAAGTCAAAGTCAAAGCATTTACATATTTCAAATAGGCACATAAAAGGCACTTTTGAACGTCAACATTTACATTTAAATAGAATTGATTCTAGTCGCCCCTTATAACGGGTAGTTTCGTATGGAGAAGAATGGGCAAGAAACTCCACCGTTACTCTTTTAAAATGTGTTACAATATTTTGTATACATTAATTATATAATTATATGTGAAGACGATGCACCTTTAGTAAAAATTACCCTACCACAATAGGTAAAAAGAATTTAATAAACGTAGCAATGATAAATAAGTTAATTAAGTGATAGATACATGGTGTTCACATATTTACAAACATTGTAAAAGTATACGATTTCTCAAATTATGTAAACAAGTAGGTAATATGTCAGTGTGTGAGTTAAAGTAATCACAGAATGTAAATCAATGTCATAAAAATTAATTAACTATACAGTTAAAGTAGCAACCAGTTTAATTTTTTCTAGACCCTAGATTGTCCTATGGAGCTGGACCAGCCTGTTTCCAAGCATTCTTATCTTGGATATAATCCTCTAATTTGTAATATGCTTGTTTACGCAGTGAACTTTTTATATGGGTTTTAAATTTTCTTTCATTTAATAGCAATTTTTTGAAAATTTCGTCGATGGATTAACCTTCTTTCCAAGGCACCGAGGGGTCTCCATTTGTAATGTCACCCATCCACGAACTGACCGCGGAAAGCGTAGCTTAACCTGCGGTCAACCCCGATCGACCCATGCGGCTGTTATTATTTAGCTACGAGCCATAAAAAAATCCTAAACCCATAAACTACTAATTACCAACCAGACTGCTTAATACCGATATCAGACGTTTCACTTAATCGAATGGTTCTCTCGATTGAACGATTGAAGGTTTCATTCCACGTTCACACGACACCGACAAACAACAGGCATGACCGGTTCATCCGCTCCTTTAATAAATTTTTTAGACTATTCTGTAGGCGAGTGAAATATGCCGAAAAAAATTTAATATCTAACATCGTTGGATTGGCAAAAATAAACGAAAACTGAAGCGGCTTCAAGCTAAACATGATAACGCAAAGGGTGTGCATCAAAGTCACGACCACTGACTCGCCAAACCACTCCTTTACCGGAACGAGTAACCTATACCATAACCTACCAAAACCTTAGCAATTTAGACCCAGCTTCTAATTTCACCAAATGCACAAAAGTATTGATTATCTCGTTACCTATAAATCCTGTAGAAACTAAGGGTGGCGCTACCGGCGCTAAATTAAACACGTTTTTAGAAAAATATTACTGGCTGTCAGCCATCTGAGCTGACTGTCTTAGATATTCTATTCTAAATTTAAAAAAGTATCCATAACACACCATCACGCCTATTAAACCCGAATGGGTAGGCAGAGGTGTTCTTACTATATACATTCACATATCGCCAGGTGAATTAAGTTTGTCTCTTAAATTACTATGTATTAAAATACCCGTAACTTCAGCAATACCCACCTAGTATTTATTTATATTCATTTCAGCTTTAATTAAAAAATAAATATGCAACGAACTGGCTTTTGAATACACTGACCCAATTTCATCAGTAGGTAACCAAAGTTTGCGAATAATCTCTTTAAATAATTATTATCCAATTCGCCGATTACGAGCACTTTAAATGTGAATAAAATGTACTAAGTATAAATTAAATACCTTATACTTTTATAATATATTGATTAAACAATCGTTTTTGCATGTTCCTTTTTATATAACTTTAATAGAATGTCACTCATCATATAAATATACACTATAAAACTGATTTACATCCGTAAGACGTCCTCGTAACATAAGGTCCAGTTGAAAACCAGCATCAGGCACTAGTTGTCTGGCATTTATGCTGAACTGGGCCTATTTGGCGCAGCCGTGAGGCACACAATACTATTTTGAGTACTGTTTGTCTGTTTTTGTGTGAATATGGCGTGCCTTAACCTGGACCAAATAAATTTATTTTCTTTCTTTCTTATTTCTATATTTAAATTATTTGGCGTTAAGACTGCGAGGCTGATGTGGTCCTGGGCGGGCCACCGCTACAGAATGCATCAGGACAGACGTACCAGGGTCGTCACGCAGAGCGTGCCTAATGATGGGCCTCGTCACCGAGGCAGACCTATCCTCGTTCTTGACTTATTGGCCGGAAAAGGCAGCAGAAAAAGATTAATGGAAATGTATGGGAGAGGCCTTTGCCAAATAGTGGTAGGTACAAGATAGGTTTAAAAACAAAAGTAATAGTGATATTCGTAATGAAAGAATTTTTGTTTCACAGATAGTGTGAATTATAGAGTTAAGGTTACAATCGTTGTTAACGTTGGTGTGTTAAGCGTAGGAGGCAGTCGTGATGCCAATTAACAAACGAGTCACAGTTCGGAGCTCAATCCTAGCACCTACAAACATCAATTGACTGTAAATATATCAATTAGTCGGAGCGAGAACTGAACCAAAACGTACCCACCCCTTTAATAATAGATAATAATACATAATAATACCAGCTTATTATCGTCCCCCTACAGGGCAATGGCCTCATACAGAGTTGGTATGAGCATTGATCACCACGCTTGCTCAAGGCGGATTGGTGATTACAGACTTATATGAATTATAGGTCCAGTTGACCTCAAGGTGTTTGCCTTCACCGATGTCACTGAAGTCCAAGATAAACTTAGGAAGTACTTAAAAGTTGAAAAGTCATATTGGTAAGTACTTTCCTGGATTGAAACTCACATCCTCGTGCGTGAGAAGCGGGGCCTTACCCTGTGGGCCATCAGTTTAATAAACCGAGCCATAATTACCTGTAAATAAAAAAAATAAGAGTTAGTCAAGGATCCATGCAATCGTTCAGAAGTAGACGATTTAGGGCTGCAAAGGAAACATGAGATTGGTTATTATGGATGAGAACCTAGTCTTAGCATCAAGTGCCCGTATGGTGACCATCCAACCGGCTCCGTCCGGACTTTTGGCCGTCTGTTCTTTGAAAAATCTGGGTTTTTTCAATTTGAAAACTAAAAGTTATTAAAAACCACTACTAGGATATAAGTACATGTTATATACTTGTACATATTATTATTTTAAGACTGTTGGCTTTTAATTATGTAAGTATTATTTAGCATTTAATATAAAGAAAGCACTAGGATTTTGAATGCATTTATACCGAGCTAATCTTCTTTGAGCACTAAAGTGACCATGAACGTAACTCTTTTCAAGTTCAATGTTTAATTGGACTGTGAGCCATGATATCCTAAGAGTTAAACTTTCAGACAGGCTTTCATTAAGGCTGCATTAAGGCTGTCCACAACTGGGAAAATTAAATTAAGCTCCGTACAGTTGCGCTACGATAGTGAACTTCTACATGAGAGTGTTAGAAGTTGGGTGTGTGCCGTGTGTGTATGTAAGGTTTGTCCACTCATGGCGCGTATGTGAACGCACAAGCAGAGTGTGTCGAATGCTGTACTACCTACCTACTACAGGTAAACGTTGGTGAATATGTACTAGGACTGACCTTGTGGTGATTCCTTCAAAATACAGAATTCATTACGTTTTTAGCAAATCGGGGTTGTTTTATTAGTCATATTTTCACGAAATATTTTTATATGCAGGTTTTTTTAAGCGATTATAATTTAGTAATTATTTTATTGTAATTGATTTTGATCAACTAGCAATGATGCCTAATACGTCAAAAAGTTAAATACAAAAACCACAAGGCACAAATCCAGCTTTTACTAACCTAGGTCTTGTAAACGAAGGATATCGATCCGAAGTGCACGTGTAGGTAACTAGATACTGTACTCCACTGCCTACTTCTGCAGAAAAACAGGCGTGGGCGTTATGTAAGTATCAGTATAAACCCAACCTTTCTCTGCTTACTCTATCACAGTCCACGTGCACCGCTCAATGTGTCACTTCAAACATAAAATAGCTAGAGAAAGCCGGTCAAAGAGACTTCGTAAGTATAATTTTGACATATAAAAAATACCGCAAATATTGTAATACTTAGCGTTCGCGTTGAAGGTTGAACTCTTCGTGAGGTTAAGCGACTGCTGGCTAGGTCAGAGTTTGGATGGGTGGGATAAAATAATAATAGGCTGTGGTGTTTTTCCGGCCACAAATTCAGACACAGTTTCTACTGAGATAGTTCAAATGAAAAAACTCAAAGGCACTTTTCCTTGCCTTGGGTTCGAAGCCGGACCCTATGCTCAGTAGAGACCATAGACTCAATCCCTACACGGGACTCAAACATGACTGGAAAAATGTGGTCTACACACGCCTGCCTGCTCCTCCTTAGAATACAAGCGTGCTGTTATATTTGTGACTTCGTTACGCAAAAACGGCTGAACGAATTAGGAGGAAATTTGGCACACAGATAGTTTATAAACTGGAATACCACATAGGATAGGTACTTTTTATCCCAGTAGTAGATTCCCGTGGGATCATTTGCGACCTCTACACTTTCTATAGGCCACTATTCTCACCGGAGCAGCCAATGGCAAGAGCGTGGTGATTCCCCGAATCCCAATTATCCCAAATAATTTGCCATTTCAATTTAAGAGGATGCAATGTCCTCAAAAGTCGGCATTTACAATGACCATTAATAAGTCCCAGGGCCCAACACTTGTCAGGAACTAATTTGGGCACTCGTTAAGAATAATCCACTTTTAAATGATAATACCTAATCTTTCTCAACACCACAGACTGGTAATCTATTAAAAACGTCGGAAACAAAGCCCACGCAATAAAGCTAGAAATAGGTACTTATTTGCCGTCTCGTATTCTTGTACTAAAAGCTGCCTAAAGCAATTACAAACGTGTGTTTCCCCAAACTGTTCTATCTGACTTGACATTAGCTGCATTAACTCCCCCCCCCCCCATATCCATTCAACCAGGAAGGTAAAAGCCAAGAAATAATCCTGCTATCACGACTCAACAATCACGTGTGTCCCCGGTCGAAACGAGTCTGTAGATCGAACGCTCAAGTTATTCGGTCAGATCGGTCACGAGTTGGCATCGTGAATGTGTATCCTGGCCTTAAGACCGGTATATCGCGGTATATCGCTCAACGAACGCACCGGTAAGCACACAGACACGGACACACACTTAGATATACACACTGTATATGGACACAGACACATAGCCGCTGAGGATAAGTGAAAGCAATCTGAGTCGCACGCGATTCTGAGCACTACGAGTCGATCGAACTTTTTGTGCTGCCATTGTGTTTAGTTCGAAAACGAAATTAAGTTGATTATGTATTGTTGTTTTTACTTATATGTGCCCTATTAGAAGATTTCAAGACATACATCTAAACTTCAAGACATACTCGTAATCTAAACTTATTTTCTCCGATATCTAGAGTCTAGATGAAAACTACTATTCCCATTTTTCTATGTATAAGTTAGGTTTAGTGACACCATGTAGTAAATAATTTAATAAAACTCGTGGAAAGCTTCGGAGCGAGCCCGCGGTAAGTTCGTTATGGCTATTTCTGTTTTCATGAACACGAAAATGCCATATATTATCCGCAACCAATGCGGAGACAATGTTGTTCACAACACCTTATTGTCGGAGGACTATTCTATGCATCTGATAAAGTATTGTCAATACTAAATTCCGGCTAATTTTATGTAGATAAAATACAATCGGAAAAAACCACAGTTTTACACTATTGAAGTACCTATAAGTAAGAGTAGACGCGACAAACGCACACTCATGCATTCCCGTGAGTACATATGACAGCGTGACCTCTGTGGTTACAAACGATGTTTTTTCTAATTTGTATGACACTCATCATTTTTTATTCTTAATATTTCTAAATTTTTACGTAAATAAGGCCCTCGTTTGATTATTGGAAAAAAACAGTCAGTTGCTGAAAAATATGTATCGATTTCTATAATTTTTCGACTCTTCATTCTAAATTGAACCATGTCAATTTTATTGATTAAATTTCACCTTTATATTATATATATATAAAGGTGAAATTTATATATTATATATATATAAGTATATATATATAATATACAGTTTCGTTATTATGTTCTGTTTGGTGTACAATATTCTTCGAATTTGGTATGTATTTTTCCTGATTTGCCCTCTTAACCGAAGTCTTAGCCTTTTTCTGGTGCTAATACTAATAATACTAATACTCTATTTTATTTGTCATAGGTGTAGAACTAGTTCAAAAGGGCTGCTTCCAGCAAGCACCACCAAGCTTGCGAGCTCTTGGGTCGCTTCTACTAGCCGCATAGAACCCTTGTAGTTCGAGACCAGCTAGGCCGTTCTGGCCCACGACACATAAACTTCGTGTCGTCAGCGATTCCGTCGAGGCGTGCTACGCTTTGGGGCTGCAGTTTATGAGGATCGACTTGTTACTTTAAACCATTGCGCTTAACTATTTTAGTACTATTAGTACGTCTAGGGTTAACATTTTAATACTTAGTTGATTTTATAACTAGGGCTTTTTTTATCGGGATAACTTAGGTTCATCTTTATATGATAATACTCATTTGAAAGTTTACGTAATTTTGTGACCACGAACCAAAAACCGATTGCAATCGATTCCCTAGTTCGGAAAGCAAACAAGTAGCAAAGATTTACCATCTGATGTACCTTAAGTTTTCTCGTTATCTCTGTTCACTTAAGCCAAATTACGTGTAACGCAATGGTTTTTTAATAATATTTTATTTTAACTTACTTTATATTTCGAAGCAATTAAAAAAAATTTATATAAGTGTTAAAGTGGTGAATATTCATATTTATTTCGATCCAATATGAATGCGATGCGACCAGAGAGGAGTGTAGCTTTGCAAAATTCACAGAATATTCACAGAATCCACTTTGTAAGTACAAAGTGCTAGCGATCGCCAAAACTCGACCCTTGCCTGGCTTTACACGGCAGAACAATGACTTTATATTTATTCTAAGTCACATTCAACAAGGTTATTTAAGAGTAAAAGTGACTAACAGTGACCGGTTGCTATTCAACAACCCACGAGTACAGTTGTAACCCAATTTTATGTTTACTTTTATGATATACAACGTGTATTATGAGGTAGCCGTTAAGTGTGCGCACATTCCGCACTTGTACCGTGACATGACATCTTTTAAATGGCCTCAAAATGACTTTGTCTAACAAATTGTCAAAGTCATAGCAAAGTTAATTATATATTGCTTCTATAGAAACAGAAGGGATTAATTATCCAGATAGGATTATCTAGATAATCCTTTCTAGTGTCCACAGATGCAATAGATTAATACTCTTTATTAAAGAAGGAAGTCCTGCTCTAAATATAATTAAAACCTTTGATTTTATCTTAAACGTGTTCAATAAAAATACATCAAAATTAAAACTACTTGATATGGTATTCTTTCTTAAAGAACTTGAATTTTAAAACATATTTTTAAAGATCATCATGTTCTAAATACAACAAATCTTAGATAACCTATATAATTATCTTCCATGTATACAGGAAACGGAGAGAAAACTACTCCGCAGGAAGTATGAACTAGAACCGAAGTATGCTTCCCTTCGGTTTTCCGCTATCGGAGCCGCTTATTAATCTGGGTTACTAGTAAATAATATGCAAATACATATTATGACGGAGTTCGATATTAGCTTTACGATAGGTACAACATAAGGAAAGAGAGAGAGGTGGCAATAACCGGCATGTCCCCATCTCTTTATTTGTGAACCGCTTTGTCTTGTTTGAACCTCAACTTCGGTCAATGTCCGAACGCTGCCTTCTCGCCAACGGCAAAGTTTCAGATTTCAGTACTGTGAGTGATTCTTATAAGGGTACGATGAAGCGCTGACCAGTAGTAAACTAATTGCCTTTCCACCGCTCAAAGCGAGTAAATAATGTAAACATTAGCTGACCCACTTAAAATAGACACACGCCCGAAAAGTTATACCAGATTCGTATACGTAATAATCATTTATAATCAGCCTATAATGTACCCACTGCTGAGACACAGGCCTCCTCTCGATGAGAGGTTTAAAGAGAGACAAAATTAATAACGATGCAAAATTATTATAGTTTATTCCTTACAAAGTTAAGAAAATATGAAGAACAACACATTATCTTAACCCTGTAGTATTCTTGACACTGACATTGTTTGTTACTCACTACATCCCCTTTTTCTGTCAATCGAACTGATTAAGTTCGGTAATAGAAAAGGTACTGTGTCTCATTAGCGACGGTTGAGCTCATAATTAGCTAATGCTAACTTCTTGCTGTTCCATTTACCGTTATAGATAGTGACACTGGCATACATAGAACTTTCACTGGAAACGTGTTAAGTACATATTTTATTTTTATAGACTCTTTTTCAACACTTCATTTTAATAACGTGTGCAATTTTCATATTTCATGCATTCTGTTCAACATAGCGACAATGTACCTGCTAACATTCAGAGCCCTCATATCGAAATCGCGAGAAATCTAATGATTTTTTAATAACTGTTTCACGTTTTCATTTGCTGTTTGTATCCAGTAAAGAGTCCGCAGTAGTCAATATAGAAGAGGACAATATGTTCACACATTTGTGAAAGTGAAAATTATTGATCCAGTGACATATCGCGTATTGTCAACTTTTCTGAAGACCTTGTTCCAAAATTTCCCGACTCTCGGAACAAACCCAAGACGTCGACGTCGCGTCGTGTTCGACCACAACACCACGAGGCAGTCAATTAAATAATATATTTATCATCGCCCTACCCTCTTCTCATGTGACAATACATATACGAACTCTAGCCAATACTAACTGATTGCCTAACTATTGTATTTATTACAAATGATCCGATAACACTCGTAGTTTTTAGATTAAGTTATTTATTATTACTCTAAATAAGTTTCTCCATGATAAAATATAAATGATTTTATTTAATTTTTCACACGAAACTTTTACACGTCAACCATATTTTACAAACTAGATGATGTACGGCGCTTCCTATCTGACCATTCTGAAAAGAAAGGCTGAATCAAACTCAGAGGGCACAGTCTCCCAGCACACAGATTGAGTGGACATGTCCAGTCAGTGCACGCTTGTGTCAGTAATCGTGCAGCTCAACTCAGAAGTTAGCTTGAGTATTCATAAGTAATCGTTAAGCTCCTTGTTCTGAGCTTAACGATTACTTATGAATACTCAAGCTTACTAACTGCAGGACGTAGGTATTTAGTAAGAAGATGTAGTAGGTATAGCAAGCAATGCCATCATTTCATTTAAATATTTTCTTAAAGTTAGTGTAAACTTACCTACTTATCTTAATTTTAACTTTTTGTAACACTCGTGCAATTAATTTTACCGCAACTGTAACACCACGACATGCAGCGGGGCGAGCACGGCCTCTATGATAGGCTTTATTTTTTTTCGAGTCACGCATTTTATTACGGTTTTTGCTCCCAAACTGAGGTAAGAATGTGTGACTCAAGCCTATCACAGTAAGCCGTGCTCGCCCCGCAGGTGCAAATTAAACAGGCACTCGCCAAATCGCACCTTTAGAAATAAAGAGACCTAATTAGAAATTTTAAGATTTCAAATTATTTCTAAAGGTTTTTTGTTTTAGAACGTCTAGATATAACATTGAAATAATACGATATTTACGAAAGTGCAAACGAATAGTCTCCCTTTTCCACAAAATGTTTAAACATACGAACCTATATTCAACGTTTTCCAAAAACTTGTTTTAGTCTAGGATAATTCTTGTTTTGATAGGTCTCTTTAATCTCTAAAGATGCGAAATTACGAACGTGAGTAGGTAGTTTAAAGATGTTCCGTTCATTTATTTTGCTACCACCAAAGGACGCCGCCCATGTTTCGAAAATTTCTCGTTACATTTTGGTACAAAGGGTGCTTTTGTATTGGCCTTTTCGGCAATGCCGATAGAGCGACGCGGCGACGTCGCATTAATTCCGATCAAAATAACAAGAAAATATGCATAAAGTAGTCAATACAGACAGTAAGCTTAACAATTAGTCTTCTTTTGTCATCGTTTTTTTAATTTTAGCACAAAAGCCAGCAGTTTGACTTTTGCTTTTCTATTTTTTCTTTTGGCCATACGAACTACCTTTTGAAGGGGCGACTAGAATCAATTCTATTTTAATGTAAATGATTACGTTCAAAAGTGCCTTAGTGCATATTTGAAATAAATGCTTTGACTTTGCTGTGCAAACGAAAATTCTGCAAAATGACTGGGTCAGAATCAGAACTTCCACGGGAATCGAATTAAACCATTTAGTCGCTGGAATTCTTACGAAAAGCGTAGATCAATCAAAATCCGTCGCATCCACTATGTGACCGATTACGTACCGGTTACACGTGTTCTTTATTAGAGATCCACACCGACCTGAAAATGACATCCCGTACTAATGGGTAGGTACCTAGTATCTACACCGTCTCCCTACGCAGCAGCTGATATATTTAATGGCCACTGTTAGTAGCGTTCTATGAATATACTATCAAAGATATTGTCGCAACAAGGGAACCTTTATTGCAACATGATAAGCTTGGTGAGCACGTCTGTGCATTTTCCTGCCGCGTGGGCGGTATAGAGGAAACTGTCCTTTAGAAACACGCTGCGCTGTTCCAAATTGACGGCACGGTTGGCGCAGTGGTTAAGCGATTGACTGCTGCGCTGCGTGTCGCGGGTTCGATTCCTGCACGGAACAAGTATTTGTATGACCTACATGTAGTTGTTCCGGGTCTGGCTGTTGTGTATGTGACTTTAAATGTTTGGCACCCACAATACAGGAGAAATTCCTAGTGTGGGGTAATGTTTAAAAAAAAAATAATGCAGCTACACACATCAAAAGTGTCTAGGGATCAACATATATTTTTGCAATAACTTTTCTCCTGATTGATATTAATTAAAATTTTCTTTAAGGATTCATAAAATAAAGTGTTTTCGTTTGTCACAGTAACGATAAACCAAGTCACCTTTGCATTAATAAAGAAATTTGCCATTTTCCTAATAAAGAGATTTTTGACATTTGAACCACTAACACAAAAGTTCGAAAAAAAGACTGAAATAACAGTTTTCTTTAAAATTTTATTGGGTAACTTAAACAATTAATAATCCGTGTTTCTACCGCGAACACTAACAACACAAGAACATCGGTTTGGCATACTCAAAATGAGTTCATCCAAATCACGCTGTGGAATGGCCGCCCATGTTCGTTGCAACAACAAAAAAAGGTCTTCTTGCGACTGGATACCCTCCATATTCGGCAGAGCTCTTCTCTGTAGCATATCCCATGCATGCTCAATCGGGTTCAAGTCTGGCGACTGAGCAGGCCAGGGCAGGACATTGATGTTAGCTGCGGCGAGAGTCTGTCTTACAACTCTTGCGGTGTGCGGTCGTGCATTATCATGCATTAACTGAAATAAGGGACCGATTTGCACTTGTAGAGGAACGATGACGTCTGATACAATCGTCTCAGCATAAATTTGAGCGTTGAGGTTGCCTCTGATCCAAATCAACTCAGTTCTTCCGCCGATCCAAATACCCGCCCATACCATGATGGTTCCACCACTATAAGGATGGACTTCCTGGCAGGATTTTAATCGCTGTTGGCGTCCAGGGGTTCTCCAGTGTCGTATACGTCTTGTATCCGGTCTCATACCAAAACGAGACTCATCAGAAAAGCACACGAAACGCCATTGTTCTTCTGCCCAATTTCTGTGTTCAAGAGCCCATTGATATCGAATCCTACGATTGTGCATTGCTATAGGTGGTACCCGTAGCGGTCTTCGGGAATGAAGGTTCACTTCATGCAAGCGGTTTCTGACTGTTTGGTCGCTAATTAAGTTCCCTGAAGAGTGATGAAGCCTCACGGCTAACATCATGGCGGTTATTGTTGGAGCTCTTCGAGTTAAGATTTGAATGTATCGGTCTTGTCTCCGTGTGGTGCAGCGATACCGTCCTCCATGGCGCTCAGCCACGGTACCAGTGCTTCGGTAACGTGTCCAAAGTCGACTGATAACACTCTGACTTGTATTCAGAGCTAAAGCCACAGTACGTTGCCGGGAACCAGCTTCTATCATTCCCACGGCTCTGAGCATTTCTTCCCTGCTTAAATGACGTCGCCGCTCCATAATAACGTTGGTTTTAATCAGTAGTAGGGAAACAGTAGCACTAATAATGTCTTCAATGCGTTGTATGTTTTTATAGGGAAAATATTGACAGCTGATTTTCATCTTTTACTCGAATTTGATTCACAGTTCCTGATTCAAATTATGAAATGCACCAAAAAGGATCCATATAAATTTATAAAATCATAAATTTATTACAAAGCCACATCTTAATCTCAAGAAATCCGCATAAAAATGCTTGATCCCTAGACACTTTTGATGTGTGTATTTCCAACCCTTAACTTATCCCTTATCCTTTGAATTATTTCAACGAAGAACTGGATGTCCTTTGCAGAGTCGTAGATTTTCCGTAAATAAAACTGATTTCGAACTGAAACTTGTTAATTGTGAATATACAATCCATTTCAGAGATAGTAAACATTTTACTAGTGAAAAGCGTTTATATTTTTTTGGAGTGTTAGTTGGAATTGAAAACACTGGACTTAAGACATTTTAGTTTGTCTTGCACACAATGCTAGGAAAATACAAAAGTACAACATTTAATGCGGCCATGTTGAAGTTGTGGTACGTGGAACCATCCACGTGTCTCAATGACTGTATATCAATTATTATCACGAAGCGGGGCGTTAAAACAGTTTGTATTTATGGAGGCTTTTGTCCAACTGCGACTACAACTGACCCCTACTGATTTCGCTTCCTGGAAGCGAGTTGCAACTTGTAAATCTCTTAACCATAGGGTTCAAGCGGCTGTCTGCAGAGAAAGTAGTAGGAAATCATTGACAAAAAGCAATGCGATTACAGAACCGAATACAAATAAAACATATGTAAAGTTGTCTCCGGCCACTATTTCCTGGATATTATTATATTATTTAATGGCCCACCTATGATGATCATTATTTAGAATGCGATATTTACTGAATACTTAGGTGAAGCCTTTGACACGCAAAAACTAACGCTAATAGGATACGAGTATTCATCATTAATAGACAACCTTGGCATTTGTGATGACTCGTCAAAGTTTCGATCGCGTACTTGCAGCGGAACTTCACAGAATCGAAGAATAGAAAGTTATTGACTTGAACAGTAAGAAAGAGACTTAACAAATCGCTGAAGAAAGGAGATGGTCTAGGAAAACCTGCCTTGCCTTTATATTATCAAAATCTAAAGTCATTTATTCAAACTAGGCTGAGAATCAGCACTTTTTGAACGTCTTAATCACATAAGACAGTCCCCCCAAAACGCCCGCCCTTCACCACTTCCTAGTGCTTTAGCTGGGAAGAAGAAGTGGCGGAACAAACTCCCCAGCAGCACTGCTGTCTGTTCAGTTAGCAGAACTGGATTCTATACTATACAGTAATAAGTAATTAACATTACGAAATACAAAAACATTAAAATTATTTGCCATAACATGTCAGCTAGCACACGCCAATATTGAAAACTATACTCAAGCAGGAATTAATAATAAAAACGTAAACAGAACTTAATACATAATAAAAAATAAAAAGCCTCCAGGCATATATATCTTTGCAACGCTAAATGGGTTTTTAGAATGAGTGCAGTGATGTTTAAGTAGTTTCTTCTCACAAATAAACCGGGTTTGTTGTTGTATAAAACAGATAGTCTGATTATTTATTCTCTGAGAAGTATGCTGCACTTTACAGCAGAAATGGATTATAAATTTTGGGTTTTTTTCAGCAGAGAAAAGAGTACCAATTTTCAATTGCGCTACGATTTTTGCGATTCACATCGCGCCCTGCGGCTTGTTTCCGAGAATGACCCTGTGGGATTTCCACAAAGTTGTGTTCACGTACGTACGGATTGGGAGATTGAGAGTGCATTGTTCTATTTAGCCTTTATCTGTCTGGACATCACTCGAGTAGGTACTAGGTAGTCGCCAATTACTTACTGACGAATTTTTCTTTGTATTAAATGCTTTTATGGTATCACCTGCACGAGCTACCAAGAAATATGTATTGTGACTGGCGCGTAATGTTGAAATTTTTAGACTGGCCTTTCTTCAAGTACGTAGTAGTTAATTAAATTATTTTTTTATTGAGCAAAAACACATAGTTAAGGGTTCACAAAAACAAATTTCCAAGTAAAAGATGAAAATTACAGCAAAGAGTGTATGGATAGTGCCTTTACTAATGAAAAATTCATTGTTTCACAGACACCGGAAAGTAGAGCAAACATTTATGTGACTTACCTAGTAACGATGAGCAATAGACCATAGGTATGGACCCATACGAATACATCACAAGAATCATCATTAAATTAAAAGTATGTAAAACATACTTATTTCTCACATAAAGTTCTTATAACGTGATAGAACCGTAAACGACGAGAAATTCAATAAAGTTTTTATTAAATCAGTAACTCGTGCGCTCGGAGCGCTATACGTACTTATTGTATGTGTGTATATACTAGCTAGGGATGCAATCTAGAAACAAATGCCAACCAAAAGACTTACCTACTTTAAATGAGACAACTTTATTGTTGTGGAACGAGCTATGCTTGGAATCTCTCTTAGGGATATGATCCGGAACGAATTGATCCGGCAGAGAACCACAGTTGGTGACATAGCTTACAGAAAAAGCAAGCTGAAGTAGCAATGGGCCGGCCATATTAGCCGTAGAGCCGATGACCGTTGGGGTAGACGTGTTCTTGAGTGGAGACCGCGAATCGGCAAACGTAAGGTAGGACGCCCTCAGGCTAGGTGGAGCGACGATCTTCGCAGGGTAGCTGATAGCACCAGAATGAGAGTTGCGGAGAATCGAGCTGAATGGTGTGCAATTGAAGAGGCCCATCTTATGTCTAGCAGATTGCAGTAGGCTAATGATGATGAGGTCAAATAATAATTTCGTAATAACTTCATCGTTTCAACCCATTTTCTGTGGCCGACTGTCGCGGACGATTTCTCTATTTACATAATTATCTACGAGTAATAATCAAGAAGGCACACGAGACGACTCAAAGCTGTACAGTTCTAGTATAAGGTGACCCCGGATTGTACGGCTTTCCGTGCAATGAGAGGCCAGCTTGTACTGGAATAGAAGGCGTTGTTACTTGTTAGTTTTTCTTTGAATTTTTTTATTTTCATTTTCCTCTCTTATATTTTGATAATAATTATCAATGAAAATTTTTAAATAAAACAAGTTTCATTGTCTACGTACTAACATACATGTGTATTTAGTAGGCTTAAATTAACCATATTTTCGAATCTTCAAAAATATTTAATCACACAAAGATACCTACTTCCAGTAAAAAATTATTGAAAATAGATCAATTAGCACTACAATGAAAATTAAAACTAAGCGTTCGGTCTGTTCACCTCAAAACTAAAAATAAGTGTGAACTATAAAGAGAATTCTTTGTTTATAGTGATAATTCTTATACATCCATCATTGTTTCATGAGTTTGTGATTCACATATTTTTAAGATCATTTCTATTTATAAAATACCTAACCGTGTTTATTTTAGAGCAGAAACTATCCTACGTGTTTATTGAACACAGTTATAATAGCTTAATACCTAATTAAATAATAAAATAAAATCCGATATCCAAAAATCCATTACAACAACATGTTACCATGGATTTAGTAAGTACATGATCCTGAATCTCCCTGCGTAGAAATTCTTCGTCGGTTTTTTACAAAAATTTGCTGTTCCATACATTTTGACCGAGTAGTTACTGCGCTTTTGATAACAGCTGATATTTTGTGCTATTGTGCTCATGATTATAATATTGGCGCGTCGATGTCCATGCCACCCTATATTGGAGTGGTCACATTTATATCAATAATTATTTTAATTAATACTACATTACTGCAGCGGTCAGCAAAAGATGCATTGATGGACGAACGTGTAAATATGGGCCGAGGCGAAGCCGAGGCACACATACGTAAGTCCATCAATACCTAGTTGTGGCCAAGGCTTGTATAGTACTTTTCTCAAATAATGCCCGAAAATTAAAATACAATTACTTTTCAAAATCAATGACGAACAACAATAATTTTTCCCGCGTTAAAGTGTTCATTTGTTTTTTTTTCAAAAAACAGCTTTCTATTTGTAAGCCAGTTCGAAATTTAAAAAAATCCTTTGATATGTTACCTCCTTGGTTGCCATGTTTCGGATTAAAAGATCGTTCCATTTTTAAATTACACGATAGATATGAGTTTACTATGTAATTTATTTGGCCGCTAAACCACGACATATTATGGACTTTCATACAACTTTTGCCGGCCGCTGCTCGCATGTATTTGGCCAGTACAGCAATTTCGATTTATCTCGAAGAAGGTTGTCAAAATACTGCTCAAATTTCCTAACATGTTTGAGAAAATGTTTTTTTTTTCCACAAATACTTTCATGTTACCGTTAACAAAAATGTATTGTCACAAACGTCTGCCATAATAAGAGGAACTGGTAAAAAAATTGGTTTGCACGATTCTTACGAAGCCGGCAAACAATACAGCCACAGATACACATCAATAAGGCGAAACAAAAGCTTTTAAAATTCCTTGAGTGCGAAATAACACTGCTGCATTTAATGGTGTAACACGCGAGAGCTTTAATTGCGAGAGGCAGGACCAGAGGGATAATATTGTGTAACCCACTATCAGTAGCAACAGCTTTCGTTTTGACAGTTCAACAACATTCATTGCGTTATTTTACGTTGTTGAGCCGGCAAATTTTTCGAACTTATGAAACAATGGATTGGCAGTATCCTCTTAAATTATTCAGATTGTGATTAATGTAATAATAATAATATTATATTTTATTGCATATTTGTAGTTCGTACATAATAGAGTTAAATAACTAAGTAAGTAAGCATACTCGTAGTACTTAAACTAATAAATATTTTACGGGGTGAACTACTGTTCTCCTAGCTGAGCTGTTTGCCTCCCTAGATAAAAATTTTAAGAGTAAGGCTACGTGTTGAAAACTCAAGTCATTAATTAACTTACATAGATACATTATTATCAGCGTTGTTTACTAGAAATCTATATAAAATTAATAATGAAGGTAAAAAAAAAGTATGAAAGTAATAGCAAAAATTAGATAGTTTTATGTAAGACGTGATTGAGTATGTGAGAGTGATTGATAGTGTTGCGCAATTAGGGTGCTGGATACATGTCCGGGCTCCAATGAAAAGCACGGATAATTCTTGCGAAGTGAAGTATTTTTCCATTGTGTAGCTAGCCAGTGTGTAAACACCACATTTTAAAAGATGTGACACTTCCACAGAAAATTATCAAATGCCAGGAACATTTGAACTGTTCAAGCTTTTCATATTTTTTTTTTCATGCTGTATCTTTGCCACGTGAATCCGGAGCTCGTGGTTACGTATATAATAACAGCCACAACACTCCTTGCCGAGGACGGTCCCCTGATGTGTAATCATCTTGTTCAAGTAATTATATCCAGGGCTATCGTGTTAGAAACTGGTTTGTATAAGTACTTAGGTCTTTTTTTTTGGAAATTTATTTGATTCGCTTTTTTTATTCATTTTGGTTTTGGTTGTAATTTTTTGCATTGTTCTTATTTTCAACAGTATCTGCAATTGGGTTGCAGTTGCTCTGTGTAAAATACTGGTACCTATCCAGCTGCATCCGTTTAGACTGGAAGCCAAAAAGGCATTGCAGGTGATGATTTTAGCACATGCCTTAATTAAGCAAGTTATCGAGGTAATTAATGATAGACCGATCAGTACTTCTGCGTCCGTTCGCTCCGACTGCCGGGAGCACACTGACCCTTTGCAATTCATTCACGACCCGTCGTGACGTCAACGGGTAGTTATGAAAACGTAAACAGCGGTGTCGGGGACCTACTGATCCTATTTTGTAACATTATTTAGGGATCTGGCGCACAGTGGGCTGAAAATCGACTCTCATAGACATATTATACTTTTTTCCCAAATATCCACATTTACATGATCATAAAAAAATTTGTTTCAGAGACCTAATTTTGTAACGATCTTAATTATCGTCATTATTTTATGAGTTTAAGTAATATTGTTATTCATATCTATTCTATGAGTTAGCTAATGACTGGCTTGTGGCTAATTGTATTGCTGTTGCGCTCAGTTGGTCGGATAGCAGATATTTCATCCTTCATTTTCTGTGCTTCTGCCTTCACGACTGCTTCACTTTCTTTAATAAAAGTAAACTGTACTGGACGACAAAACAATGCTGAGCAAGGTTTCGGGTTTTGCCAAACTGTATTTTCTTCACATATCAGTTTTAATGGCACCAATGATGTCATAAAAATACTGGATTCATCTTGAATAGAATCTAATTTTTGTTTGTATTTACTCTGGCTAGATTCTCCATCAAACCCCATTTAGAGATTAAAATCAGTTCTTTTTGCTTTAAATCTTCTGGTAAAGATTTAATTCAAATAATTACCACTCCGTCTCTTCTTTTGCTTCATTCCCAACTCTTCAAAAGATTTTCTGGGGAGTTTCCTTTTGGTCATAGTACCAACTGATGATGTTGATGGCTCTTCTTTCTCATGAGCGACAAATGTCGAAGCTTCCTGAACATTTTCTTTCATGCAGCTACGCCAGTCGACATTTTTCTCAAGCCATCCATATTCTTTTCGGAATAACTCCATTTTTTGGCTTGCAGAATGCCAACGCTTCTCGACTGCTCTCGTAAATTTCCGGCAAAATTATTTAAACCGATCTTCCTCACATAAACTACATCTCAATCGAGATAACACTGTCTCAAATAAAAACTGCAAATCGTTTTATTTTTGGCTGAACCTTTTAAAATAATGAACATATCCAGATCTGTTACGATGCTTTCCATGTTAACGGTGATGTGATGTTATAACTGTTTGTACTTTCAATGCGTAAAGCGAAATGAATTGATTTTATTTTGAGTTCTCTTATTTATTGCAACGATGTTAATTCGTGTGATCATTAAACCCATTAACTCACTACCCTCATTAGCTAATTCATAGAACAATATGAATAACAATATTTCATAAACTCATAAAATAATGACGATAATATTAAGATCGTAGGTCATTGAAACAATTTTTTTTTTATGATCATGTGGTGTGTTTATACAAAGTAGTGGTCGGGTTCATCGACTAAGTAGTCAGTGTAAAAATATTTTTTTAAAATATTAAATCGAAATCGAATTTTAAAAAAAAGGTCGAGTCATTGGCCGGTTCGGAGAGTATATCAAAAAATTCTAAATAATTCAAGGTATAATCACCTACAAGAGAATTAGGGCCAATTTAACGATGGCGGAGATATAAGACTGTTTCATGCCAGCTCCATAGTAATTTTTAATTAAAAAATTCTGTTTGCGTTGTTTGCAATGCTATTCCATAATGTTGATATTTTTAGGCATTTTTTTAGTCTCCCAAAACATTTTCAAGTCATAAAAGTGGACATTTGGGAAAAAGTGTTACATGTCTATGAGAGTCGATTTTCAGCCCACTGTGTGGCGCACTGGTGCCCACCACGCGTCAAGGGTAACAGTTTGACATTGAAAGCGCTTTTCGTCGCTGTAAGGGGCGGCTTTTGTAATCTAAGGCTATGTTAGTAGTAGGTAATACACTAAGGTCAGCTTGCACCACAAATCGTTAAATTCGTTCAGCGGTAAACGAATTTTCAACACATTTTTGCTCAAAAAATGCATTTACGAAGCCTGTATACATTGTTCGAAAGTTAAAAATTACGCACCATACAACGGAACGGGCGGTAAAATAGGTACTCTCACCTACAATAAGTACTGTTTTACCGCCCCCTTCGTTGTATAGCGCCGTGCGTATTCTTTACGGCTTTTTTTTAATTACCATAAAAAAAAATATAAGAATTCCAGCAAGGAGTTTCAAATTACTAGAATTAATAAGCTGAATGATCGAACCTCCTTGGAAGTGCTTTTGCTCAATACGTTTATCTCACTTTAGTATTAAAGAGAAAATGAGACGAGAGATGCTTTTCGACTCGACTATTGCGATTCGACTTTTTGCGATTCTAATTTTCACCACGCGCACGTAGCGCTATTTGGAAATGGCGCCATTTTCATATTAGAAACGTCAAACTCGTGACTATGGTAATGGTAAGCCCTCGATAACTCGTTTGTAAAAACCAACTTACCTCACTAGTATCATAAATAACTATTAAATCGTCGTACTATTTCTGTCCATCGTTTGAAGAGAACAGAGAGAGAATAATGTTTTAAATATGTTTGGCGCTAAACGCCTTTAGTGATTTGTACCTAGTGCAAGCGGGCTTTAGTGTATTACTGTAACTACTAACATACGGTTCGCCGTACTTCCTCGGACCATCTGAGAGAGATCTGGTACATGTTATTGGATTGGCATTTTCCAGGAATAGGACGAAGGCACGTTACCAGCTAATCCAGGCTAGCGTGAACTCAAACGATATGGGTAGAGGGTAGCGTGAACTCAAACGATATGGTTAGAGTAATCGTCAAAATAGCAATTCTGCTGAAAGGGACTGCAGTGAGAAGTGCGATCTTCTTACAGTATAGGTACGTGTATATGTTTCGGATTCATTTGTTGAGAAAAGCTCTTGTCTCCGAAGAAAACAATGCAAAAATTAATTAACAAAATAAACATGTAATTCTGTTAAGTTCTTGAGTTATAACTTAAGTTATAGGCGCACTAGACGTTAAGTTTTATAATATTTAAGTATACCTACTTCATAAATTCATAATATTATAAAACCTAGTGACTGTTCAAATGCCTTTAGTGATTTAGACAACAATTTATTATTAATCTAAACAGCCGCAAATAGTATTTTGGAACAGGGGGCCACACAGTAGTTAGTTAGATAACATAGTGCAATAACTATCACTAATTATTGCATTATATTGCTTCCAGCCTCAATCGCCCTGCGATAGGGTGGATTGTTATAATTTGTAATATTATTTTAATGTTATCATCAGTCATTTTCATTCTTCTGCTCTTTGTCGAGTCGGTGGATTTGTATTAATTTAGTCGAGACCTGTAGGTTGCTACGTCAATCGCGGCATCAGTGGCGTTTTTAAGGTCTTCAAAAGTACCGGTGTATGGACATTTTGGACACTCCAACAGATGGAGTATGGGTTTGTTCGCACTCGCTCTGGGTACCAGAGGGATCTTTAATTCTCAAATTCGCTAGATTGTATTTATGGCGAATTACATTATTTTATATATTAATGAAAGATCGTAAATATTAATTTTTGAAATCTACCTAACATTTTTACAACGCGGACCGTGTACATTACTTTATGCATTGCTTTATCGGTGACCGTAATATTCTACTACCTAGGTTCGCCTTTTAGTTATCCAGACGTGTTTTAGCACGAAACATTTTTTTTACAGAAAACCTACTGTCACGAGTTTAAAATGCAGTTTTTTTCTAGTGCTCTTGCTAGGGTTAAGTTTATATCACGCTAATATTGTGGATGGGCATAGATATTGAACTTATCTCGACGGTCACCCAACGCAGTAAGCCTGGCCCGCTGGGGTATTCCACTTTGCTACGTTTGAGATTGGGTTATTCTGTGAAGTCCGATCAGGTACTTTAAAATCGATAAGTAGATCACGTGTGTAACATTCAAGCACTATACTATCACATTTTGTGTACGACGCAGATAACTTGCCAACCTCGTTCGCAAAACATCTGAAATAGGTATACGTCACTAATCGGCCTTGAGCGCTCAGGCGTAATGAAAGTTTCGAAAGGGGATTTCGAGGACAACAGGTGGTCGCAAACATTGAGCGAACGTGTGGACTGTGGTCCGTGACTCTGTGTCAGTGATCCTATATAAGTAGGAAGAGTAGGTTTACAAACTTTAGAACTAGGGTTTTAGAACTTTATGTACATAAGTAAAAAGGCGAATGTAAAAGCTGACTATTTCGTCAAACATGAGATGACACTACAAAAAGCACAATGAAAAATAAAACAGTTTAATAGAGGAGATAAAATGAATAAATCATTTACAAAATGGTGCTGGAAAAACTTCAAACGCTATAAACGTAAAATCTAGAACACCACCTTAACTAGATAAAAACAAATACGATTCGAGATACTAAAGTTAATCGCTTAAAACAGTTAACATTTATTGCAAATATCCCGTTAGAGATGATGATTTTATTTTAGAGCCAAAGTTTGATTTAAATTAAGCTGCAAAAGTGACTCAACAACTACACTTCAATGGGGCCCATAGATATACTGATTCCATACCGGACCATAGAGGAGAAACAGAAGTACCTATGTCAGAGAAATGGACTTAATGAGCAAACGATAAGCTGCTGGCCCTAATGCTTCATAATTTATTTATTATGTTCCAATAGTAAGTTAGTGGCTGACATGAGACCAAAAACCAATACAACTTGAAATCCGTTTTGCAATCAACTTTTTGTGTATAACTAATGCAAGCATGACAGACCCGTGAGATAGTTTTTTCGCCTCAAATCGAGGACAACTAACACTATCAACGAGTTTACTTTAAAAATAGATATTCTTATCGTGATCAGCAAGTGCTCAGCTGAAATTGAACCATTATTATATTTTCTAATTTGCTTTAAAATAAGTGTAGATTTTTTTAAGATTTGATCTGTCATTGAAGTGCAATCCGGATGAACTTTGTGAGTCACATTTCTATTAAAGACTAGCCGACCGCCAGAAGTGGTCCTGTCCAAATTTTAAAAAAATCATTCAAAAACTCCTGTGTGCAATGTCAGACGATATTTATTTTTATTTTTATTTTACTCCACAGGCAATAGTACTCGTACTTTACTTTTTACCGAGTTTGAAAATTTCTCGGGAATATTTCAATTTTTCTTTAATAAATTGCTAAATCGGTCCAGCCGCTGTCAAGTGATCCGCTCACCAACGAACAGCATTTCATATTGATTATTATATCCTACTATATCTTTGTCTTTTGCTGTGCCCGACAGGGTCCATAATGATCTCATTTTTTTTTTAATTTACACATTGTGGAATGCAAATAAAGTATTGAGTATTGAGTATTGACAAGCTGTTCGTGCTCGGCGTCGCCCGGGGTGAATTCATACAAAACGGTATCCAAATTACCGAGATTCCCGGTAATTTAAAAAAAAATTAAACCAAAGGTTGGTTTCATTTTTTTTTCCTGACAATTAAACACAATAAAAAAGAAATAGCAGCCGTTTTGAAGTGATGCGCGGGCAAACATTTTTGGCAATTGATTTTTATAGGTAGAGACGACCACCTACCGAATGGTACCTTATTTGCCGATGATAAATTATTGCATTTGCATCTTTTACTTATTCTAAACTAGCGACCCGTCCCTGCTTCGCAAGGCTTGACAAATCATGCAGATATCTTTAAAAAATGTAAGTTTAATAGGTTCCACACATAATAGGAACACACAAGCCTTCCAGAATAAATTCTCTAAATGATGTTGTAAATTGCATCAAAATCCGTTGCGACGAAAAGTAAAATATTTGAGAACATGACAATCATGATTTCATGAAATTCTAAGCCGAAAGCTAACAAAATACATATCTATGCAGGTGAAAACCATATTGCAACAAATGGTCTTGCTGTTTCAAAGGGAACCGAATCAACTTGAAACGTAGACGCATTGAAGTATCCGTAACTCCGTAATCCGTAAGGATATGAACCATATTGTAGGGAGGTCTATTGAACGGTGAGTTATGAACTAGGTAAGTAAGTAAATCTATTCCATGTCAAACTTGTTTTATTTGGATCTTATCTTAGAAAGTGGATTTACAAGATTAACTTCAATCGAAGAAATATCTACTTTTAAAAAGATTTGGTGAAGTAATTACTTACTTACTTTTTTTACTTTGCTTATATGGTCAAACTTGTCGGAATTTAAGGAAACGAATTATCTTGTAGGAAGTGACAAGTTCAGCTACGGCGCAGGTATATTATGGTCAAGATTTGGTTCTCATTTTTAATTTAACGTAGTTTTTAGTAGAGAGTTTCAGATTATCATTCCATTTTCGAAAGGGACTTTCTAAGGAGTTGCTTCTACGCTTAATCAGAGACTAAAATATGAAAGAAATCATACGTTTTGGATCAAATTGGCTGATTATTTATGCATTGAAAGTTGGCCACATTGGTCACACAGTCTCAGCATGTGGTTTAAATTCAGGACAGGACCGTAAAAACTTAATGGACGTAGACAATAGACAATCCTCGAACATAATTTATAGCTGGTGTACGACTGATTGCCATATAAAAAGTAAAAGCTGATATTTATGGCGCAAAAAGACCGCACCATGCAGAACCACAGACGGGCCACGGTTGACGGCGCGGCGTCTCAACGTTATTCGCGACACAATTAACATAATCGTTAGTGGACAATGGCAGTTGCAGTTAATTAGTTATATCAATAGAGCTTACGTCATGCTGTTTTGAAATCGCACCTTCTCGTTGTGGGTAAACTATATTTAATTGTTTACCTTATTATGGGATTTTTTAAACTTAATTACCTATGTTATGTAAAGTTTTGCTTTGTTCGTTTTTTTATCTTTTGCTACTACGGTTTGGTAGGAGCAGGAAGTCACGTGATTTTCGGTCCGCTCATGTGTGGAACCCTGCCTTATTTTGGATCCCAACATGTGCATTTTCGAGAACCATTTTTTTTCTCGATACTAAGCCGAGTTTTGGCGTTAGGCGAAAAAGCTCTAAGAAAATAGTTGTTTTTACATACATACATACATACTTACCACTTAAAATAGCTCTAGCATTTTCGCACTATAATGGCCAAAAATACATTAAGTTATAAATAAAGAAACTGAAATGAGTAAAACATACCAACTTAGCATGATGCTTAATATTAAAAGGTTTTCGCGCATGCGCCGCATAAAAATGTTTTGAACAGACTGAGTCATAAGTTGACGAAATACCTATCTGACCACTGAGCAGGCTTCTATAAGGATATAAGCAGCTATATTGAAATATCTTGTTATATATAGGTAGTTAAGTATCATAAATCAAAGGCTACGACATAGAAACGCGCAGTTTTTGTTCCCTCAGTTTCGTAAATTTCTCTATTGCATATCATAGCACTATAAACGGAGGCTAAACCTATCTAATATCAGTGTCTCACTACAACTGCGGTTTTTCGCTTTAGTAAAGGAACGGATTGTGCATTGTTCAACTCACCTTGGGCCAGAGCCGGCGAAAGAGCGCTCCAAATAACGAGACAAAAACACAGAAACATTTTGCAATCGTCTTTAGGATTGACGAGCATCACTTGTTCATGACGTCACACACACATGCACAGATGATAATTCCAAAATTCTAAATTCAAATGTTGGCGCGAAAGTTTAGCACTTGGTTCGCGACGTTCGGGGCGGCACGGGTAATACGACACACTCGAGTATTCGCGTCGGACTGAATCGGCGCCTGCGCTGCCGTCTCCCCCACCACGAGACGCCTTTCACCGTTACAATTCGTAACTCGAAAGACTGCGTTGAGCAAGGCTATATGACGATTGACATTCAACAAAAACGGCCCATTTGCTACACGGAAATAGTGTGTTTACTTCTAGTGTAACAGCTCCATACATGGGCTGGTTGTTAAATCCTAATACGGCCTTCTATCAGGAGATTAATCGAAATGTCGACGAAACCTTTCACAAAATTGTACACGAAAAAAAATTACAGCCTGTTTTAACACCTCTATTTTTAGGAATTGGTTAACTTTTTTGAAGATTATTTACTACCAAATCAGTTCTTGGTTGATTGTGACTATTTGGGTATTGTTACAAACAGTTTAGGTATGTATGCTACAGCCTACCCTAGCTTACTAAATTATTACTACGTATTCCCCTTTCTGTAACCCTAACTGTTACGAGGGGTGCGACATAATAATATGCCTAACTTATTATGTTACTCGAATTGGCGCGGCGGCGGCCGGCGCGGCGCGGCGCGACGCAGCGGTGGCGATGGCGGCGGCGCGGCGCGGCGGCGGCGCGCGGCGCGGCTAGGCTTCGCGGCGCTTTGGATTCAACCCTTTAAATACTGCATTTTTTTAATTTATAGTATGTTTTCGCTCGTGTAGTAGGTAAAAGTCATAATGCTCACAAAACCTGTACTACCTAACAGCCTGTATTGTCCGACATAACGTTGACCTGAAGAGAGACTTTCGATACCATGGAGGCACTCGCCTCACTGGTGTCGAAGGTGATCAACATGAATGTATGTAACCAATACTTTTTAACCAATTATTTTTTTAATTTAAAAGAGTGATAATAGAGTGTTTTGCCCTTTTTTCCCCAGATGAACCTACTATGCTTTGAAATGGGCTTTCATTTTCAGTTTCATCTTTCTGACCGACTCCTTGACAATTCAAAAGTGTCTGTAATTGGTTTAATTTAAATAAATACTTTGAGTTTCAGTTTGAGTGCCAGGCCCTGCAGTCTCGACATAGTTAGCAATCGTTTTCGGTTGCCAAGTCCTAACAATCCAGATGTAAATGTTGATGTAAATGTTTGGTAGTCTCGACACTCAAATTTATCGGTTGTTACCTACCGGTACCTACCTAAAATACCAGTAACAACCGATAAATTTGAGTGTGGAGACCACCAAATATCGTTACATCTGGATCGTTAGGACTTAGCAACCGAAAACGATTGCTAACTATGTCGAGACTGCAGGGCCTGGTCAAAAATCTCTGTAGGAACTCTTAATAACAAGAAGACAATCTCGAGACCCGCCACCACCCTCTACCTACACCAAGGAGATCCTCACCCCAATCCGTGTAAATATTCTTTATATCCACATGTACTCGTATATCATCATCGTATCATCGTATTCTATTCACTCAGCAGAGGAATAATGATTTCTCGAACAGGATACCACTGGCTGGACCAATGTCCAACACCGCAGTAAGACAACTTTACTTATTCATGTTAAAGGCTCCTTCAACCAGGCGCGACAAGCGCACGCGACACTAAGGCAACGCTCGTCGCGTGACAGGCGAGGCGGTGCCTTTGTGTCGCGTAACGTGTTTGAAGTAGGCTTAAACGTATTTTACCTACAAAAAAATATCGTAAATATTCTTAAGATAATGTATTATGTTTGCCTTTCGCTCTCGATGGGCGAAAAAAGTATGAGTACATGAATATGACTAGGTAACTAATATACCTACTGAAATCTAGAATAATTTTCCAATTGTGTTCATTTCATAACGTGGGTCTATCTCCTTGTTACAATATATCTACGGATCTTTCTTCTTGATATATTTTCGCCGCGTGCCTTTTTGCCCGACTCCACCCACGTGCAGCGTACACGTGCGAAAATTGCGAAAAGGAGTATTCAAACATTCGGTCGGTACTCATTTGATCACAAACAATGCAACGAGGAAAAATTGAATTTCATGTTTCATGTTGACCAATCACAGCAAACAAAATGTATTTTTGAACGTAAATAAATGACCATTCCGGTTGATATCGGATGTTTACACGCAATACTTTTGACATTGGATAGAACACTAACCAACTAACATTGATTTCATTGTGATTTAATTAATTGTTAACAAAAATGTGACTTTCATCTGCTACTGCAACAGTCTTATTTTGTTAACAGAGCTATTCGAGATAGGATTTGAAATCATGGTATTATTACGCCGTTTATTATTTTTTTCTTAATTTTGTAGATGTATTTTTAAATATTTCCTAACATAAAAAAATAAAAAAAAACATTTAAAAGTACTAACACAATAGTGGTCCGCCCGCCGGTGTCGGGAACAGGTCTACCTGTGGTTAGGGCTCTAGAGACAGGAACTTGCTCACGATTCGAGTAATGATCGAGGCTTTCGGCCATTGTGTTGCCATCGTGTGTGCTAACTCGAAATATTTGATTTGTTTCTCTTTCTCAGCGTATTGTAATTACCTTATTTCCATTAAAACACAATAAAAATATATATATTATATGAATTTAGAAAAAAAGAAAGCGGTCATGTGCGTGTTGGAGTCTTACACGAAGGCTTTCGTACGACCGTACAATATTTTTTTTTATTTTTTATAGCGGCTATAGAAGTACATACTCTGCGAAATTTCAAGTGTCTACCTAGTATGGTAAAGATACAGCCCGGTGACAGACGGACGGACGAACAGTGGAAGCCTTAGTAATAAATAATGGAGTCCCGTTGCCACCCTTTGGATACAGAAACCTTAACAATTGTAGCTCATCGGTATTGGGAACGAGGTCCAAGCTACCGGTGGTCACTTCGTGAGAGCTCATGTAGGACCCTGTAAAATGTTACAATAAAATACCCTCCCATATACTACAACTGAATGGGACGAAATTCTAATCTTGTCTAAAACGCACACTATATATGCAGGCAGGCAGGCATATTATAAGTTAGGGGATTACATCGCTGATAAAAATACCTGGCTCAATGCTGGTCTGCTCCACAACCACAACTAATTGATTAACATTTGAAAATACTGTTGGAGCTGGTAAAGATTGTGAGACTATATTTGCATTGTATAAACTCAATCCCCTTTGTATTATATAATTGCATAGCACATGTGTGAGCACTGTGTACTATAGAGCTACCATTTATGTCTTTCATTGCCTTGAATGTGCCCTGGCGGCTGATAGTAGGTATGTCATGCTCACTCAAATGTCGCACTAACGGTGGCGCTTGTGTTGGATCATGTAACTCCCTTCAAAATGGTTGGGCTGAATGGTGCTGATCCATGCGTCATGTTCGTGATCGGGCGCCATTCGTTGGGACTGGTCATCACTTAGCTGGTTTTTTATAATAATTATTATTTATAATTTTTTGGATTGTTTTTTTGTTTATATTTGTTGAATTCTGGACGCTTTTACGTGTACCTACGTCTTTTTTACAACGTTCTCAAATAATTATAAGTTCAACATAATGATGTAATAAGTAATACTTTTATAACAATATAATTTAAGACTGTACATGGAGTTTCTTGCCCATTCTTCTCCATTAGTAGGTATAGGTACTACGCTTTGGAATGGGCCAAAACCTTCATATTTCTGACAGACTGACTCCTCGACAATTCAAAAGTGCCTGTAAATGGTTTAATTGAAATAAATAGTTTGAGTTTGCAAAAGGGCCCGTGAAGTTCTTTGGTCTCCCATACCTCCCTGCGGCCACTAGTATCTAATACTATAGGTTTGCGCCAGTTCTCGTTAGGCAACGAGAGCGGGGTTAGGCCCCTTGTCCACTGTGACCACATTATTGTTATTTAGGTTTTTAAATTTAATTTGATCACGTACCAGCATTGCTATTCTGTAAAAATCTCACCGTGAAAATAAAGGTGAAGTGAGCGTGGAGTGAGCTGTCAGTGTCATCCCACTGATGCTTAGTTTTCTCTGTCTACGGATGCTAGGGATTGACCAAGCATTACATTTACAATCATAATCGAGATTTTAATTATATTTTATGCTAATTCTATTCATCATTTTATATTATTTCAAAGTTAGTTTTTAACTGTCGTAGCATTACTATTTAGGGTTTTTTTGTAACAAAATAGCAAAACAGTAATTCAGTCAGAACCTATTAAAATACGTGGCAAAAAAAAAATACTACAAACGATTAGGACCTTATTAAATCATTGCGGTTTTTATATTTGGTCTTATAAAGTATCTTGTTTTAAATCCAAGATGGTAGCTGCGAATTTTCAAATTATTCGACATAGGTGTCGTTTTCATGGGTTACGAGGGTGCTAAAGCCGATAGTGAGGTCAAAATCTCGATTATGATTGTAAGTTTAATGCTTGGTCAATCCCTAGCATCACTGGGATGACACTGACAAATCACTTCACGCTCACTGCACCTAAGATAATACGTTGAGATCTTTACAGAACCGACATACGGGTATTTTCAGTATCTCACGGGTGTGAACCAATTCTAGTTGGTTCGGTTCGGTTTTACAAGGGGTCGTTCAACTACTGATGCCGGTGTTGAACTTTTAGGACATATCTATAATGCATGGGAAGATAAATGCGATGCCTTGGGCATTTTTTGTGATTTGTCCAAGGCGTTCGATTGCGTTCTTCATGAAACGCTAATCAGGAAACTCCGCCACTACGGGATCCGGAACACCGCTCTGGATCTTCTTACTTCATACTTGAATAATAGGGTTCAGAGCGTTGACGTTAATGGTAAAAGATCTCCCGGATCTATAGTAACAATGGGAGTCCCACAGGGCTCAATTCTTGGTCCTTTTTTGTTTCTTATTTATATTAATGACTTGCCTTACCTCATAAAGGATAATCATGATATAGTGTTGTTTGCGGACGATACTTCACTTTTGTTTAAACTTAAACGTCAGCAGCTGGTTACTGACGATGTAAATAGCGCGATCTCAAAAGTAGTTCACTGGTTCAATGTTAATAATTTACTACTTAATGAAAAAAAAACCAAATGCATTAAGTTTACGTTGCCTCACGTTAGACAGGTGTTAACTAATGTATTGATAAAGGGCAGAGAATTGAATCCTGAAGATAGCACAGTATTCTTGGGCTTAACTTTGGATGCTAAGCTTCAGTGGGGCCCACACATAGATAAATTATCAAAAAAGCTTAGCTCCGCAGCATACGCTGTTAGAAAAATTCGTAATTTAACTGACATAGAGACAGCCCGTTTAGTGTACTTTAGCTATTTTCATAGTGTAATGTCGTATGGTATTCTGTTGTGGGGAAATGCCGCCGACATTCAGACTATCTTTGTTTTGCAGAAAAGAGCTGTTCGATCAATTTATAAATTAAGCCCGAGACACACTCTCAGAGAGAAATTTAAGGAGATTAATGTAATGACTGTGCCTTCACAGTATATTTTTGAAAATCTTTTATATGCCCATAAAAATATAAAGTTGTTTAAAAAATACAGTGATATCCATAATATAAATACTAGGAACAAACACAGCTTCGTTGTACTACAACAAGGCTCAAGAAAATAGGTGGCTCGTTCAGATGTCAATGTATACGCTTTTATAATAAACTTCCAAGCCACGTTCAAGATCTAAGCCTTAATAAATTCAAATCATTCATTAAACGTAAGTTGTGCCAGAAAGGCTTTTATACCGTTAAGGATTATATTGAGGACAAAAAGGCTTGGGATTGAGTTGTTCCAATTTTCTGCATACTGAATGTTTTCTTTTATTTCTGTTACATACACTGATAAATTGATAATTATTATAACAGAACGATCAATTATTGTGAATGTGAGGACTATGTGGGTCATTGTTTCAGTTTTAATCATGATCTGGCAGTTTAAGTAGTTTATGCGGCCTACCCAAATGTCCTTTCTTTGGTATTGTTCGTCGAATCGTTGAGCTCCTAAAGTTCTGAGTTGAGCTGCACGGTTACTGACAAATGCGTGCACTGACTGGACAGGTCCTCTTAATCTGCGTGGTTCTTTCCTCAGAAGACCATTTCAGATACTAATCTACATGGTCCTCAAAGATTATGTTCGAATATTTATATACACATTGACATTGATGAATTTTATACATACAATGACATGAGTATTTACTTTGTAAAGTATTATATTATTTAAATTATTGTGAATGTGAAGATTATGTGGATTATTACTTTTTTTATTTTATTTCTTAGTTAGTTTCACGATCTGGCAGCTTGAGTAATTTATGCGGCCTACCCAAATGTCCTTTCTTTGGTATTGTTCGTCGAATCGTTGTGCTCCTTAAGTTCTCAGTTGAGCGGCAAGATTACTGACAAATGCGTGCACTGACTGGACAGGTCCGCTCAATCTGTATGGTTTTTCCTCAAAAGACCGTTTCAGACACCAATCTACATGGTCTTCACATGATCTGACCAAGATTATGTCTGGACTTTAAAAGAGACTGTGACCTCTGAGTTTGTTTCGGCCTTTCTTCTCAGAGTAGTAGTCAGTTATGAAACGCCGACCTCATCTAGTTTTAAAAAATATGATTGACGTGTAAAAGTGTTTGTAACAAACCTACTTACAGAAAATAAAATCATTTATCATTTATCATTTAGTTATTTTTCTGAGAAGGTAAATTGCTCTGTACTGCAGTGAAATTATTATCAAAGTCTAGTTAAAAAAAAAATCTTACTATGCGGCAGGTTCTAGTTTTTTGTAAGTAGGTATGTGTCTTTGAATAGATTTAGTGCATTAAAGCTATCAAATATTTGTTTCGGGATAACAACTGTTGTTGATATAAGTATTGGGACTATATTGACGCTGACTGACCGGTTGGTGCAGTTGGTAGCGACCCCGCCTGGTCCCGGGTTCGATCCCCGGACAAGTCAAACATTTGTGTGCATGAACATGTCTGTTTGACCTGAGTCTGTGTGTGTGTTTTTTTTTTTGCGAAGAATCTAATAATTTGTTTCATGTATATTTTATTTTATTTTTAAAATTTAGCTTGTAAGAATTAGATTTTGCTGTGCCCTGACAGGGTCTACACCGGCTCTTAGCTCTAACTAAGCCTTTTGTTAACACCATGTTTTACCTTGTGGAACGCAAATAAATTAATATGAATATGTATATAAGTATGTACATCAGTCAGCAGATGACCATAGTACAGGCTCTACCTAGTTCGGGACCTGAAGATTTATTTGTTTTATTATTTATTAATTTTCCAAACTCTGGTAATTTCCTCTTGTAATTCTGTGTACTTCCTGATTTTTTCTGTGATAGTTTTTTGTAAGTTATTAGTATTTGGGACTGTTATATCTATTACTAACAAGCTGTGCGCCCGACGATATACCTACATATATATATATATATATATATATATACAACGTGTAACAGAGTAAACGCAAGTCCTGAAACTAGTTAGTTCATAATTGACTACTGAATCGATTTCAGTAACTATTAATATAGGTGTTTTTTTCTAATCTATATCTATAAAAATCAATGCAACTTTTCGTTGTAATTTTATAACTCAAGAACGGATGGACCGATTTTGCTAATTCTTTTTTTAGAATATTCCTTGAAGTACGAGGATGGTTCATAAGGAGAGAAAAATTAAAAATAAAATAAAATTGTAGGCGGTACAAAGTTCGCGGGGTCAGCTAGTTATATGTATGTATTTTGAAAAGAAAAACGGTGAATTACGTCCGCGCGCAGATTATCGTCGTTTAAACGCAAACACCTAACCCGACCGCTACCCAATCCCTCGTTTAACGGATTTCAGATACATATCCTCAAAAATAAAAAGGTACTTACTATCTTAGATTGATACTCGACATGCTTATCTTAATATAAGCGTTGCACCTGCTGGACATACCGAAAACGGGAATAATAACTCCTTTTGGCCCGTTCGAGTTTACGAAAATGAGCTTCGGTTTGCGAAATGCCGCGCAATCGCTTCAAAGATTTCTCGGGAAGTCGCTGTTTCTCTCGATCGTCTCAAGCCTGCTTATGTTATAAATGTTAGCTCCCCTCGAAACAACAGCAAAAACACCGGTTGGAACCCAATCGACCCCACTTGACATAACTGAGCCATCTGTCAAAACAAGATAGTTAGAAAGACCGCGAGATTTGCCATGCCATTTAATTCAGTCAAATTATGTAGCAGCCACACTCTTCTTTACCTCTGTAATAGATTTTCGGTCGGATTAAGGCGGAGATTTCTTGAAAAAGATCAGAAAGGTGCTTTTTTAAAGCAGTGTATCTCTTAAACCGTAATTAATTTTATCAAGAAAAAATAAAAACATGATATTTTCAAGTATTTTTTAATAAAGTGATGGAACTCAAAACATAATTAAATATACATTTAGGCATCAAAAAAATCTTCAAACACACCTCTTAAATGACTTTAAAAGCAGTTTATCCTTTCATCGACAATTATATGTAATTATAATTAAAAATATACCACACAATGTCAAATGCCTGCCTGCATGCAGTGATGGATTACATTTTTTAAGTTCAATCAATATTTTTTTTTGTAAATAGAGAATTGCTTCATATTTTGCAATAAATTACCAGCTTTGTGTCATCGCGCTTCTCTTTCTTTTCTATGAAGTCTGACAGTGACCGCGCTTTAGCTGTTGTCAGCCCCTTAACATCTGGGCTACTCGTATGTGCAGGACAATCTAACACAGTGACTTGTTGATCACTAACAAACTTTTTCACTGAATAGGCAATGTGTTTGGGGTCGTTATCATGTAGAAATGTCCAAACTACAGGCAACATCTCCTCAGCTTAAGGAATCATAGTCCCCTCTAATAATTGCCTGTAATGAAATTTGTCTAAAATGCAATTCAATCTTTTTAACTGGCCCAACACCATGCTCTGAGAAACATCCCCAAACTTTTATGTTTAACTACTTTTTTCTTGAACTTAGGATTCAATGCCTGCTTCAACAGCAATCTTTTTATACGACCAATCACGTCAATACAGTGCCATAATCGTTTTCTGAATTGATGGACCACAACTTTCCGTTTTGCCCATAATTTTGAAATAATTATGCACTTTTGACTGAAAAAACGTAGGAGAAAGTAACCATAGGACAGGCGGTAAATCAAAAAATGTACTATTTGTTTTCGAAATTCAAGTAATTAAACACTTTAATTAATTGTCCAGCGGCCAGTACTGTTGAAATACAGTCAATAATATACGATCAATTGATTTTTATAGGGAACTGCAATTATTATGAATTGAATACGAATAATTAAAACCTAGTAATTAGGCTATTATTTTATGTGGGCCAAAGTTGTTATCTGTAAGTTGATACAAAAGTAAAAGCAATTTCTTTACCCAAAAAACTTTTCCCTAAAAAAAACACCGACCGCGACGTTGTAGGTTTGTCGACGTTGTAGTGTTTTTTTTTTGGAAGTCGGTGCCTTTTTTTTGTTTTCGTTTTATGCCACCGACTTTCGAAATTGAAGTTATTTTTCACTATGTAGTGTTTTTTTTGGGAGTCGGTGTTTTTATTTGTGAATAAGTTTAAATTTTTGCCTTTTTAGCTGTGGTACCTACCCCAAACAAAGTCGTATACCACTACTTGCTATGTAAATAACAGTGACCGTAAGTTATTACAACATCATCAACATACACTAAGTGGAAAAAATACGTCTTATTTATTGAAGCTGACTCAAAAACCACTCATTAGATCGTGACCAAATTGATATGGGAACAATCTAGAAGTATATCCTTTCAAATGAAAATGGAAAATCCAAATTGGTTTTTAAATAAAGGAGTTCAGAGGTAACAAACATTAAAAAAAACAACCTTGTTAAAAAAAGCAAGTTGTCTCCGATAGCAGTCGTTCCTAATTATATGTAACTGTACATGTTTGTGTTTGTCTGTTGCAGTTGGATTATTTATTTATATTCAATGTGTTAATAAAAAAAAATTATAAATTTATTTTGTTATCGATCTTGGTAGTTTTCCTTTCTCTGAATCCAGTGGAAGAAGGATTTTTTGGAAGAAAGACAGTTACGGAGTCATATTTCTTGATAAATGATCATCATCATTTCTTATCTGAAAATGTTGCTTTGAATTGATCAATTTGACAATGCTTTTTCTGTATCCGGTTTGTATGGCGGTTATTAAATTATAGAAATTGTCTGGATGATATTTTTAACTAAGTAATAATAGAGATTTAAAACATAAACCATTTTCTATTTACCTTATACTTGACGACACGGTTTTGACGACACGGTTGGCGCAGTGGTTAAGCGATTGACTGCTGCGTTACGTGTCGCGGGTTCGATCCCCGCACGGAACAAATATTTGTATGACCTGCAAGTACTTGTTCCGGGTCTGGCCGTTTGTGTATGTGACTTTAAATGTTTGTAAACGCACCCACATTACAGGAGAAATTTCTAGTGTGGGGCAACGTTTAAAAAAAAAAAAAATAGTTACGGGGCAATTGTAGTTGAATATAATTGTTTTAATTTATTATTATTATTATACTTATTATGAAGAGGCTGTCACTTGTACATCTTTGACAGTCGGTACTAGTAGTCACAAGTCCGAAAGTCTGACAACTGTGGAGGGCTGATAATAATAATAATATAATAATAAAACGTTTATTTTTAAAAAGGGATACATTTACAATGAATATCTTAACAATTAAAATAGCGCACAGTTGCTAATTTGCCTGAACTAGGTTGAACCTGTGCCTCAGGCTAAAAAGTGCATCAATACTTAATAAAATAAATTAACAATGAGTACAACAACTAAATTAAAACTTAAATAATTAAAAGTAAAATAGCATATTAGTATTTCTATTTGCAGACAATAAGTAGGTCTTCTGTCTGTGCATAGTCAATGGTTAGTAAATATTTAATTATATTTTTTTTTACAGTTATAGTAATTTAGTTTATAGTTTTCTATTTAATCTATTGTACAAGAATGGGCCTAAGAATGTTAAAAATATTTCTACAAAGACATGTTTTGAGGTTGCATTAGACATACATACTAGATCATTGCGTCTCTTGTTAGTGTTGTCGGCATTGTAGGCAAGCATGGTGTGTTGTTTTAATACTAAGTGCATAATGATAGGCAGTTGCTCATGTGAAATACTGGTATTCAGCTGCATACGACCTCAACATAGGGCTGGTCAGTGGGTCGTCTTGCTTCGCATATGATGTCTTATTAAGAACAGTGTTTTGTTTTGATTTGAAATGACTCATAATTGACTATTAATTGTAAGGTTCGGAATTTCGAATTAAATAATATTTATTATTAATCAAAACCCAATAATAATGTCTAATAAGTGGTTTTGGGTTGGTTATTGCCTAGCAACTAGTTAATTGGCTGGTAAAGGTGATGCGTGGTTTATGATAGAATTTGTGAGGTGTGATAACATTATTTTACCTATAGACACCTTTTGCTTTAAAAGGTAAAGTGTGAACAATGATTATGATTATATTAAGTAATTAAAGCCCAATTTTACCGCCAATCACTAAACACGTTTAGCGCTAAACGAGTTGAAACGAGTATAAATTCTGTTTCTGTCACATGTTTAAAGATGACAGAGACAGAATGATGTTTAAAACTGGCTTAGCGCTAAACGTGTTTAGTGATTGTCGGTGAAATTGGGCCTAAGTGTCTTACTAGTAGGTATAGTCTCGTTTTGGTGAGTTAAGTACGCTTTGTTGCTATCCAGGGTGTCGTTAATCTAGAGCAACGATGAGCATTTGTGGAATAAGCGAGAAATATTTCCGGGCGATAGGCTGTGCCTAGTTAGATTTTTTTTAGCTTTGAACTCCTTCAGCAACTTGAATTACGGATACTGCAGTTTGGCACATAATTTTAATGGCTTTATCATGTGATAAGAATAGTTTTGACGGCTGAAGTCGGTTCACATCACAAGTCAACGTCTGTATGTCAGTCTATCGCGACCCTTTTTCTCAGGAACGCGTGGAGGCATCAGGTTGAATGTAATATCAATACGTAGGTCTACAGTCCATTAAAATTCTAAAAAAATCAAGCTTCTAAGTCAACGCAATCAATTTTAATTACGGCCATGTAAGCGACATATTTTATTACTTGCAAATAAATCAAAACTTATATTTCCCTTTGACCTAGAATCATGGCAAGGAGCAAGGCCTTTTTTTTTGGAGGGTGGAATATCATCAAGTAACTTCTCCCGCTCTGGTTGGAGCGGGAGGGCGTGTCAGACTCTTACTGACTAAAACCCACCCGTGTTCCTTCAGTTGCCTATGCCAGGGGCCACGGTAACCCTTTCGGACTTTCCCGCAACCCTGGCAGGCATCGGCCCTAGCGGACCCCATCATTGATGCTGACATTTCTTTGAGGCGTGCGTGGAACACAACGCGCCGTCGATCCGGGCCTGGTCCTTATCGGACGGCGAGCTGCCCATTGCTCGCCGTCCGCAAGCCTGCGCTTTTGATGGCCGGGAATCAGCTTGTAATTCCCGCCGCCCTGGGCGTCTCCTGCGGTGGCTAGGGGCGTGAGGGCGCGAATTTTGCCTCAAGGAGCTAAGCCTCACAGCACAAGTAAATGAAAAAGTGCGAATATTATTACATTGTAGTATATCACCAAAAAAAATATTTGTTTCTATTACAAACTTTTTAAGTAGGAAAATTGACCGTGACGTATATCGATGTATGGGAGAACACGTTTTTCAATTTCATTTTTTGGTATAAATTCGTCCCAACTACGGAACCCTTCATTGTGCGTGGTTCGACACGAACTCGGCCAGTATTTTATTTGGTTTTTGCTACGGTTGTATAACTTATAAGTTTAATCGATGTTACAATTATAATTATGATAGGTCTTTACCTATGAAGATTCCGTTTTGCAATACTGGCCATTTGAAACGTAATTTAGGTATGGCTCACCTTCCGCCTGACGCAGGTCCTCGCTGGACACAGTTGCTTCGGGAGGTTCCTGTTCCGGATAAGGCGGGATGAAACGCCCGGATGTCACCATTGTGTGGATCGCCCGGAGGACACGGTGGAGCAAACGGTGGAGGTCTGCCCTGCTTGGGCGGAGCAACGCCGTGTCCTCGTGGAGGCGTTTGGCGATGGCGATCTCTCACGTCCGGCCCTGGTCCAGGCCATGGTTCGGAGCGAGAGGGCTTGGGAAGCCGTCACCTCCTTCTGCGAAGCAGTAATGCTCGCGAAGGAGGAGGCGTTACGCGTGAGGGAGAGGCAAAATACGCGCCCTCACGCTACTAGTCGCCGCAGGAGACGCCCTGGGTGTCGGGAATCTCAGGCCGATTCCCGGCCGCCGTAGGCGTGGGCTTGCGGACTGCGAGCAATGGGTACCTAGCTCGCCGTCAGATAAGGACCAGGCGATGCGATGCGTACAATTGGCCGTAGAAGTCTTCGACTTCCGAAAGAATCTCCGGCTTTGAAACAACGATATCCGCACTACATTTGGTCAACTTCGTCAGGTGGCTCCTCCCAAGTGATTGGACGAACACTTTCGATGCCCGATTTTGCTCAATCGCTTTCTCTATAGAGCCTGTATAGGAGCATTGGAGGTCGCGTCGTACCAACATACTATTATTTTTGTTGAGTGCTCGTTGTTCCGACGAAGTGATATGTGGGTTTTCATGTCGTTTAATAATAACGTCATCTAATTATTATGAACCGGAAACGTCAAGTAGTGCACTTGGGTGAAGTCGAGTTGATATTTTTTAAGTTTATGAACGTTAATATTAGAGCTCGTGAGAGCTCACGGAGCACTTTGAGTGGAGAACGACTTGCGAAAGATTGTCCTGCTATCCTATATCGAATTCACCGCGTTTCATACTTGTAATCTGATAGCATCTGCCTCATCCAGTGCTATTTTTGTAATTAGTGAACTTTAGTGCATTAACACGTCTGTACTTAGTGTTTTGACTATTATTTCGGTTGTCCATCACATTGGATCATTTTGATAACGAAGAAATGCAAATTCCTTCGTCATGTTTGTCTTTTTTGTAAATAAATCTTGAATCTTTCTTCATCTCTTTTTTCTTCCGAGCGCCTAGACAAGTGACAATTGCTTTCAAAGCGTTTTGAATTTCTACAGCGACTTTCAACAGGATTGATGGCACTTGGCAGAACATTGAATTGGAGTGACAAAGGCTATCGAAAAGCATAATATGACACTCAAATACATACAGGGTGGCAGACATCCATTCACAACCTGTTAGGATTCAATACATGATACTGAAACTCCGTGCGTTGAAAATTTTCAACGGCTATTGAAAAAAAAACAAATGCTGTTCCATACGTTTTGAAAGCGTAGGTATAGGTATTTTTTTTTAATAACCTACCAACAATTTCTATGCCACTGGGTTGTTGGGTCCCTGCCACCCTGTTTAGTACTATCACATCATCATAATTGCTGATAGAATGAAACATTATCTAGGCCATCAGGTAGTATTTAGAGCTCCTTGTGAAGGAACTCCTCTGGAAAGGTCATATCTCCACCTATACATATTTCTTCTACTGTGCCACATGCGAACTACGCATCATCCTGATGACACGCAACATCCTGCATCGCGCAAGCAGAGTTTACGGCGCAACTAGCTTAAACAATAATAGCAGACAACAATTACATAAAATCGTTATAACTCTACATCCAGGTGACGCATTCTGAAGCTGTTGTTAGCTAAATCGATCTTAATTAGGTTCCGTCCTATTAACTGACTCGTAAAAATTATCAAATTGCGAAAAAAAACATTCGTTCATCGACAGAAAAAAATTCAACGTTTTGTTTACCAAAACCTAATTTAATTATTATCTCAACATTTCTCTTGAAAATCTGCTATGTTATAATTTTTATACATACTTACCTGTATTCTAGTGCGCGTTCTGCGAGCTCGAGTCCAGCGTAGTCGTAATCCCAGGTTTTTACACATTTTTCAGTCGAAAGACACGATTTTTTACCAAAAAAAAAAATAATACTGTCAAGATAATTTATCCTGTTTACAGACAGAAGCATACAGCAGTTAGCCTATGCGAATCGAACTTCTGGTCGGTCAAGAAAATAAAGAAATACAAATTGCAGGAAAGCTGGACCACAGAAATAGTAAGAGCATTTCATAGCGTTGTAATCTAAATTACTCTAGGCACATTTTAGTCCACTTAATTCTTTAGTGACCACGTTTATTGCGGCGTCAGAGGCGTTGTGCAGATCATAAAAGGCGCAGGCAAACGAACGTTTGGTACACCCCAGCAAATGGGACATAACTTTGATCTGATCAGGGCAAAAGCGTATACAACGCCCCGACATCAATTATTATTGTTCGGGCAGCTGCCCACCAGACACGACACCCGACTGGTCGGAGGATCCTCCCTTTTCTATGGAGGTATGAGTGAACTTTACACCCTGTTCCTCATACCTCTATTCCACCGTGCAGTGTTGCTGTGTTCTGTTGTCAACGGTATGGGTGCCAGTGGAATTACAGGTATTAGAGTCATTGCAGTTTCGTCTCTGGGGTGCGAAACGCATCTGCAATGTCTCTGGTTTATAAATGCAGGGACAATTGGCAGCGCACAAGGCCAGTCCGCTGTAGCTACTTGATTATGGTTTTAGGTTATTGTGTTCTTGGCTATGAAGTTTCGCCAACTAATTAAAAACTATTTTGTATTTGTAGTTTCAGTGTAGTATGTATGTATGTAATGGTTTTTACAGGCAGTTAAAGGAGATTAAAGAAAACGATATTGTCCATCTAGAAGTTCATGTTTATTATGTTTAAAAAACCATCATGTACTATTTGAACAATGTAATAATACATCTATTGAAATTAATTTGAATGATTACATTTATAATTTACGCACAAATTTTTGTATTTTTTTACATTTTTTTTTTGTTCTTTTTGAAAGACTACTAGCAATGTGGCCAGCCACATGTCTGGTACTAGTAGCGTGTAAACCCCTCCAAGAAGTTCAGAGTGAGTTCACGTCAATAGTGCAAGGGGTGGTGCTCGAACTCCCAAGGTCTCGCCCCAAGGTCTCGCTCGCCGAACGACCCTCCGACCGATGTGCTATTGCCGCTTGAACACCAACCCATAAATCATTTATCCAACATTCATTAAAAACTTACCCTACTAAATAAAGTGTATATAATACGGGTACAGAGTCTAATCTTCATACTGCATTTCATTAGTACTGTCAAAATTGGGTAAATGTATTACTGTTATTAGTAATCATTTGGTTAATGTTGATGATAAACGTTTTATATGGCATTCATTTGAAAAAGAAAATTATAGATAGAACTAAAGAATATACGAGATATGTTTTTCAGGAACAAGACGGTAATTAAATGCCATATTTGTTATAACTTCCGCAATTTTAACAGAATCAATGTGATAAAGTACGAAAATTTGTTTAAGATGAATTTAAAAATTGTCTATTATCCATCAAGATTCTCAATACATGTTGTCCCTAGAAGCCACAATTTTCCTACTACAAATAAAATTAACATATCGAATGGCGTTGATACTACCAAGTTACCTAGAGAAACTGCGAGTTGGAGGTGCCAAGCAAGTAGCAGAGAAAAGTACTTAGAAAACGACCAAAAGAAGACATTGTGCGCTTTCTTAAGGTAAAGAAAGATATACGTTTAATAGAAAACTGGTCTCAATCTAGATATGTGTTCTTTATAACGTAATACTACGTCAACGAAAAGAGATGCTCCATACTACATTGCTTGGTACCATCAACTACACAGGAAGACAGTCTTACTTCTTTCCTCCTCTGTGTGCACTTTCCGGACAAATTAAACAGGCTCATCGTTCAGAGTACGGACATCTGTTCGTACTCAAGCTAATATGTAAGTATAATCTTATAATAACAGGTATATATAAGGTTCTGAATGGCACTGCACTGCAGCGACGTGGTCAGATATTGCTTACTGGATGGTGGCGTATGAGACAGACCGCATCACGCGGCAGGGGATCTACGTGGCCACAGCGCAGCATGGCTTGCGTCTTTTGCAGTGCAGTGCCGCTCCGCTCCTTCACAGTGTCAGAACAATGGCCACAATTGGCCGGCCAACGTATACAGTAGGGTCACAATTAAATACTTTTGACTTGAAATGCCAATATTGAATTTAATGAAGCCACGTAATTAGCTTAAATTAAACTTAAAGTTTGAAGTATGTAGGCTTAAGAGCAGTTCAGACCTTGCATTTTACATTCAGCATAGAGCATCAACGGACATCGCTTTATAAAATTTCGATATTTTTATTTTATACATAAATCTTGTTGAATTGTGCAAAACCGTATACAAATCAATTGTTTTATTTACACTAGTTTATATTTTTTGGAAATACCTACTTATTTATTAGATTAATATTCCAAAAACAGTCTTTGTTTTAAAATCAAACGTTTTTTTTAAATATAGGTATGTAAACAGATATACAGAGTGGCGCGTACCTAATCACATTAAAATAATATTAATTAATATAATATAATAAAATAAATAAATATTAAAATAATTTTAATGCTAAAAGAATCTGCAAGTCCATACATTTTGTTACACGTAGCTCGACAAAATGAATGGAAGAGCAGATTTTTTTAGTGAATGGATTTCATTCAAATTTTGTATATCGGCTAAGTATATATACCATGTAGTATACGTGGTATAATTTAATGTGATAAGGTACGCGCCACTTTGTATATGACGGAGACGGGCTTGTCGTATTACTATAAGTAGGTAAGTATAATACTTACTGAGACTGAATCTCTGAAACATTTATCGTATCGTAACGATACGATAAATGTTTCAGAGATTCAGTCTCCGTGTTTTTATTCACTATATCCCTTCTCGTGTACAAAACTATTTCTATAATCGTACTCCCTGCGTAGTCCCTTTAAAAGTTCTAAATATTATATTATGCCTTATTCAAAAGGCTTAAGGACGGAAGTACAATATCAAAATAAGGTTTCACGTATACAGGACAAATAGTCTATATACCAGACTATTTGATTGAAAATTAAAATACTACTTTAAGTAATCATTAAATACAATAAATATAATCTTCTATTAACTAACTACCTACTCCACTAAAATATGTATAATACATAATGTAGCCTATATAGTGGCCATAATATAATAAATAGACATTTAAGGACATTTAACGCACAATTTAAGTATACTTTCAATCTGCATAGCCTCTTCCCAACTACGTTGGGGTCGGCTTCCAGTCTTACCAGATGCAGCTCAACACCAGTAGTTTACATGGAGCGACTATCTATCTGACCTCCACAACCCAGTTACTGGGTAACCCGATACCCTTGGCGAGACTACCCGTAACGACTGTCAAAGATCTACGAATGACAGCCGGGACCAACGGCTTAACGTGCTTTCCGAGGCACGGAGGGGTCTCGATATGTAATGGATGGTCACCCATCCACCTACCGACCGCGGCAAGCGTACCTTTACCTTCAATCCACGCGTGCGGCTGTTATTATTATTTTATACTTTGTAAAGAAAAATTATTGTGCAAGTTTCCTTGTACTTTTAGAGGGACTACAATATAAACCGCCTAAAAACAAGGGAAACAGCAATGGACTCTATATCATCTTATGTATAGATTTTTTTATGAAATCGACAGAACCAAAGAATTCCAAATGGTTTCATTGCGTTTGCTAGTAGAGGTTGTCTGTAAAAGATCGCTTTTAGCTATAAGACCGCCCATTGTGTCACCCTATGTAAAAATTCTACATTTTTATCTGTAATTTTTTGGTGTTTATGTTAAAGCGTATTCTATTCTATTCTAGCAACTAAATAAATTAATAAATTTTGCTAAATAGCGACGAAATGAAACCGTTCGGAATTCTCAAATAGAAGAAAATAATAATGTAAGAACAATAAATATTAAGATTACGGTGACATATAAAAGGTAGGTACAAAGTAATATACAACATTCATAAGCAGAGAAAAATTAAAGAAAGTACAACTAGATTTGTATTTTTTTGACATTTAACCTCATTTCCAATATGTTGCCCAAGAATTTCGAACAAAAGCCTTTATGTTTAGAAAATGAAGACAAGAGTTAGCCTGCCTCGCTGTAAAGTATGAAAATAATCACAGTTTATAACTTAAATAACATCAAAACATCCAAATTCATTTACTTAGATAGGTTTTATTAACACCGATATTGATTCCAGCTACTCGTTCTTTCCGCCATTGCTTCAATTCCATTTTCACCTTTTTACGGATTTGCTTATTCATCCGTCGACTCGCCCGAGCCTTGCTCATACACATACTGAGATTGCTATTTTTGTACTTGTCAATACCGTAGACGACCCTGAATGAGGACTTTGGCTGTTTTCGGATTCATAACTCCACAGTTTCCCGTGTCGAAGAAGTGGCGCGCTGAGGGTGGTTCAGGATGACCGCCTGCTGCATGATGTGAATCCTTGTGTCCGTGCTGGAGGGCCGCGCCTCATGCTCATTTATTCTCCTCTGGCGACGTGGATAGTTATTTATAGAAGATTTGCAACAGCAGTAATTAAATATGTTGGAATAGGCTCTTCCAAACATACTATTTAGAGAGCCATAAAACATGCTGGTGAACAAAGGGCGGCAATTGCCCAACCAAGCCGTCTGATAATACCATGAGTCGGGCGCATCAGGGTACAGGTAGACGACAATGAGGTGTGGAAGCCAAAATGCGACATACAAGAGATACGCCATGAGGTTCAACTTAATCATTGCCACGTCCCGGTGATGTATGATCGACTTTCTGTAACGGGGTTGAAGCTGGAGTTGTTGACGGATTTGCATAGACGAAGAAATCAGTGTGTACAATGTAAAGACGAATGAGGTCCCGTGAATGAAAATTAAAGTACCGTATCGGAAATAGAAGTTGCCGAGGTGGCGTCGCTGGCAGTAGTCGTAGTCGAGCTCCAAGTAGGTTCCAGTGGTGGCCACAGCGATACCGACGAGAAACACGCATGTTGCTACGATCGAGATGCGTAGTTTCATATCATTTTTTAATCTTTTTCTGGAGTGGCAGACTCGGAAGTATGTTTTACCGGAAACGAACTGTGAAACAACGTCTATTTAGTAACATTCCCCACGTGAATCAAAGACATTGAATCAAAAAATTGGTTACAACGAAATGATTACAGTTCGCTATTGTAGAACGAACACAGCAATGCACAATAAAAATAAAGCAAATTTTGTTTATAATACCAAGAAGCAGGCAAACTTCTCACTTCGCATTGGTGCTGATAGATTAAGATTTATAAGTAATAATCGCATTGCACACCATAGACCACACACTCCTTATAATAATAACATACAAATTTTCATAAAAGTGTAACAATAATTTTATTGCTAGTTATTAAGGCTGATTTACAATGCATTAGTTAAGTAGCGGGTTTAGTTCAAGTAGCCGGTTTAAATGTGTCCAAACTTCATTGTGAAACGTCATCTACAGACGTCAAAGATTTGACTGGCTACACAACTAGTGCAAATGTAAAGTGACCTGTAGGGTTAGGCAAAAAAGAAAATTACTAGATTACTTACGGCGTAATACATTGAGTAGCAGTATGTTGAGCAAGAAGTTAGAGTTTGTAAGGCGTGGCAGACTGGGTTTAAGTCCCATTCCCCGGAGAGTAGCACCACGGTAGCCATGGGTATTACGCCCCCCGTGATCAGCATGTCAGCCATGCCCGCGCAAGCGTGGTACACGTTGCCTAGTTAACAAAATAAATAAAAATTATGGTAACTCGAAACAATTTAGACAACACAATTTTTTTATTTCCTAATATTTCTGTCTCAACTGCGGCTGCGCCATTACGCGTAAATTAACTCGTTTATTAATAAAACATTACGCAAATCTGGCCAGTAAACAGGGCTATTGGTAAAACACCATCAACCTCTTAAGGGGACATTGTACTCACCATTATGAACAACTTTTACTATGGGACAAAACATGAAATCGCGAAAAAAACAGCTAATCCCTACATTTATGTTTGCAGACCTCGTCAAAATGTAGGGACCAGCAGATTTTTTTTTTCGCTCTTTCATATTTGATCCCATAGTAAAAGTTGTCCATAATGATGAGTACAATGACCCCTTAAGAGGTTGATGGTGTTTTACCAATAGCCCTGTATACGTAAAGTGAGATGTGTCATTGTTGATGTCGTTAGACCTTAACAATAATTTGGGTGGCGAACTATATTCCGCCTGTTTTGTTTTATTACGTTTATTCCGTCATGGTAGCCTGCAAAATTGAATATACGTTTTTTTTTGCAAATTGCAACGCTGTTTTGTGTAAGTGTTGGTCATAATAAATTCAATTGGCAGCAGCAAAAAATTTAAGACATGTGACATCTACCCACACAATTGGGCCCGCGTGGTGGATTACGGCCCACTCCAACTCACTGAGAGGAGGCCTGTGTCCCAGCAGTGGGAACATTATAGGCTGGTTATGCACCTGTAATGCATGATGGAACAGATACTAAATTATAAAATTATTTAAAACATCACAAGAAGTAACCGAGCTTATATATAAAACTTCCCATCCATGTGTTCAAGAAAGAGCTTACGAGTAGGTTATTAGATAATTTTGCTATTATGATGTTGTGGAATTCAAAGTCAATGTCAAAGTCAAAGCATTTGTTTCCAGTAGGCACATAGAAGACACTTTTGAACGTCAACATTTACATTAAAATAGAATTGATTCTAGTCGCCCCTTCCAAAGGGTAATGTAGGTAGGTAGGTTTAATGGATTTTTTTAAATTAAATTTGATATTGATTTTAAAGTAACGGTTACCTAATTGTAATAATATTTATTGATATTAGACTTATTGTAAATAACAAACCTTAAAATGAATTGTTCTTAGGTCAGAATGACATTTGAATATCTGTAGACCATAATAACATAATTATTGTGGTAAAATTATTAACTTCATACTACGTGAAACTACATTCTTACAAATAAATAAATTCCTACTCTGACTCTGATCAATATAACTCTCGAAATTATATTTGGCTATTTCGTGAAAATTGGACGATTTGAAAATTTTGACCAACATAAAACGTAAAACAGGGCTGCGACTTGCAAAAACCGTAAGGATGTTTTAATTTCACACGCCATTTTGAGGGAATCACCAAATACAAAAATGTATGCATGACATTTTAAAAGCATCGCAGGCATTGGGCATTTAGCACAACGTTAAGCAAATGTGTTCAAAGGCTTAGTCACGTTTAAAATTCGCAAGCAACAATAGAAGTATCAGCAACTCACCTATGTGCCTGAGTTCAAAGTCAACGAAGAAAGCGGATATGAAGTATCCGTTGAGCGTCGCGCCGAAGCAGGAGGCGAACACGAATGCCGCTAGGCGGGCGAGTGTTGACCACTCGCGGCTCATGGTGATCGGGGAGTAGATCCGGGTGCCGTTGAGAAGCCCCGGGTATATCGGCTTCTTGACCTGCATGATCACGGTACCTAGGGAAGAAAACTTTATCAAAAAAAGGAAGTTCACACCTAGGATAGAATAGAATAGTCTTTATTATGTACACCAAAAAAATACAGATGTAAATGTAGAAATTTTAAATAGGGTGACATAATGGGCGGTCATATCGCTAAATGCGATCTTTTACAGACAACCTTTGGCCATCCAAAGGTTGTCTGTAAAATATCGCTTTTAGCGATATTGCTGCAGTATTGTCTCTCCTTCTCCCTTTAATCTATATTAAAGGGAGAAGGAGAGACAATACTGCAGGTAGTCAGTGGTGTACCAATTACATATACAATAAATACTTACATACATAAGACACCTATATATACCTATTCGATTGATTAAGAAAAATTTTATAGAATTAACTAGCTGTTGCCCGCGTCTTCAGCCAGAAATAAGCAATGGGAACGTACTTCCAGGATAAAAAGTATCCTGCTTAGTTTACGTGAGCCTATCATCCAAATCCGTCCGGTTGTTTAAGCGTAAAAGGTAACAGACAGACAGAGCTAGTTTCGCCTATAATATTTATTAGAGCAGTTTCTTGCTTAAAATTTAGTATATAAACTGTTGTTTTTAATATTCTTATATAATTATAAAACCCCTTTGACGCTACGTAAAATGTTACGAAACCAATTATGAGAGTCCTGACTTGGTAGACAATTAACAGCAAAATTTGTTGATTTCCTCTCAGATAAGGCTTTATTTGGAATGATGGATTGATTACAATGGACGAGTCACTGGATGACCTAAATAAAGCCTCTACCTACTTATTGCTTTTTTTTTTAACTTTGCCCCATACTAGAAATTTCTCCTGTATCGTGGGTGCGTTTACAAACATTTAAACTCACATACAGAAACAGCGAAATATTGTGAGCGTAGTACAATTCAAATGAATACAGCCCATCACACTGTCTTCACATGCCTTTTTTTTAATTTAATATTTATTTTTTATTTTTTAAACGTTGCCCCACACTAGGAATTTCTCCTGTATCGTGGGTGCGTTTACAAACATTTAAACTCACATACACAAACAGCCAGACCCGGAACAACTACTTGCAGGTCATACAAATATTTGTTCCGTGCGGGGATCGAACCCGCGACACGTAACGCAGCAGTCAATCGCTTAACCACTGCGCCAACCGTGCCGTCATTGAAATATTTAAGTCTGATATTAAACTAGGTACGGCCGCAAGACCTCAGCCTGTACGTCTTCAATAGTATCTACTTGTGCTGGCTACTGACTGCAGAATGTTAATTCTGCAGGTACAATGTTCGTTATCATCAAGAACTTTATACAAAACGCGAAGACACAGTCACGTTACACACTCCGACTTCAATCAAGTAGTAAACATTCCAAATTCTCGGCTAAAAATACATTCGACAAGACCCTTTGTAACTTCCCTATAAATATATAACAAACTAGGTAGGTACCTGAATTAATAAAAAAATAAGACCCAATGATTCATACATTTATAAAAAAAAACTAAAACAATTTTGAATAAGAAAATTCTATTATTGTATATAAACGAATATTTAAGCGGAAAAATATAAGTGATAACATACTCGTATTTAAATAAGTATTAGTACAGTTAAGAATAATAACATTATAAAACCATAAGTTTGCCCGCTTGTCACGCGCCATAAGACTGTTAAATATTATTTCAGATGAGGTAGATATATTTCATTGCAGCCTGATGAGGTTCACAGTAGTAGCACTGGCGCATTGAGAATCTTTAGAGATCATGATTGTTAATTGTGGGTATTTTTTTTTCTTTTTTCACTGTAAATATTTAATTTTATTGTAATTTGTAATTGTAATTATATTTTTTAAGTTAATTGTTCTTTTTCCTAATTGTATTTTTGTAAGGGAGTTATAGGTATGTGTGTGTATCTTGGTAGTAACATCGCATTGGCGTTATAGCTGTTAAGGTGTTATTTGCATAATTTTAAATAAATAAAAAATAATATTATTTTAAGTATTTCTTTCAGAAGACTGTTACGTCATAAGCGAAGTTTTTCAAACCTTCCTCTCTCCTACTATGTTGCTGTGCCCGACAGGGTCCATAGTGATCGCATATAATTTTAACTTACCACCTAAGTACAAACTGTGGAATGCAAATACAGTATTGAGTATTGAAAATAATAATTTAATTTCACAAAATATTTCCTTGTATTGTAGTATAAAGCTAAGTATAAAGTAATATTTTTGTAGAAAGTAAATAACTTTCATCGTAATACTGTATAGCAATGATACCCAAAGTGGTCTATAAGTGGTCCAGTGGACCTCCAGGGGTCGACGACGACCTGTAGGTCGTAGGTTGTTTTTTTGACGTGAAACATCTATAGCCGCACGTAAAACCGATTGCTGGCGTGGCGACGCCTGCCGTGGCGACGCGACACCATGCGCAAGGACTGTGCAATTATTTTATTTTCATATTTGTTTTGATGTGAAAAATCTATAGCCGCAAGTAAAACCGATTGCTGGCGTGGCGACGCATGCCGTGGCGACGCGTCGCTATGCGCAAGCGACTGAAAACCATAATTTCATGCATATTTTCTATAACAGCCAGGCGTCCCGCGACGGCTCAATTTTTTATTATTTAATAGTACTAGGAACTCTCATATATTAATTTGTCCCTATTAAAGAGTTCAACGCGTGTAAAGGTGCGAACCTGTCAAAACTTTTGATTTAGCTCTAATATTTTTTTCTATTAAAACGTTTCTGTTTTATTATTAAGTCAATTTTCTTATTTTTTTTCTGTCTTATGGTAATTTCTACTAATATCTACCTATGCTAATATTTAAAAGTTTTAGTTTGATTCAATTTGACGTTATATTTCAATTGGCTTCTGTCAGTCCATATTCCAAAGTCTGGGTCGTATTTCAAGCTATCCAGAATAATACCGCCACTGAGAGTAATTATCTAAGTTCGTGTGACTTCCTCGCTCACTGACCTGTGTGACCCAGTTTCCAATTAATATTAACCGGCGGCCAGGACACTAGGTATCTGCTCCAACTAAAATCATTGATGTTCATTCGGACAAACCAAATAAAACACACTGGAAATACAATCACCCATCCAAGACAAGGTCGCGGCAACAGTTGCTTAACCTCACAGATTGATCAATCTTAGCGGTATCTATTTAGCATCTAAGTGTTATAGACAACTAACCTTAATTATATGTGGAAGAACGAAACTAATTCAAAAACCAGCCAAGTTCGTGTCGGACCACGCACAATGAAGGGTTCCGTAGTTGGGATGAATTTTATTTATCCTAAGAACAAACTTAACATTGTAGTTGAAAAACATGTTCTCCCATACATTTCAACGGCAAATGTAAGTTGGTCGATATTACTCGTTAATTTGTACAGCCTACTTAGCTGTGATAGTTTTTCTTTAACGTAACGTACAAGTGGGCTGCATCAATTGGGTACCCCAGTTGTATTAAAATTAACTTTCAAGGGACCCCCACATCGTGAAGCTGACATTTTAGCTTGACATTTCAATATGTTCAGTAAAATCAAACACGCGACCCAAAAAGGCTCTAGACTCGGGATGTCCTATTTACAGCTAGGGATAGCCTGGCGGAGCGGGAGGGCGTGTCAGACTCTTACTGACTAAAACCCACCCACGTTCCTTCAGTTGCCTGTGCCAGGGGCCGCAATAACCCTTTCGGACTTTCCCGCAACCCTGGCAGGCATCGGCCCTAGCGGACCCCGTCATTGATGCTCTTTGAGGCGCGCGTGGAACACAACGTGCCGTCAAACCGCACCTGGTCCTTATCGGACGGCGAGCTACCCATTTCTCGCCGTCCGCAAGCCCGCGCTTACGGTGGCCGGGAATCGGCTTGGGATTCCCGACGCCCAGGGCGTCTCCTGCGGCGGCTAGGGGCATGAGGGAGCGAATTTTGCCTTTACATAACGCGGTCCGCCTCCTCCTTCGCGAGCATTACTGCTTCGCAGAAGGAGGTGACGGCTTCCCATGCCCAGCTAGGGATGGTCTAAGTTTCCGATTCAATACAATACAATAATTACACTCTACCCACAGAAGTTTCAACAGCTTCCAATTAGGTACCAGAGGGAAGCGAATGAGAGTAAAGATAATCTTCACTAATATTATTTTGAAGGACCCTTAATGCCAAATAGAGTAGTTGTATGATTAATAGTAGATTATTAACCAAGGGGATAAAGCAGTGTCTTCTGTCGCAGGTGACGATTTAAATCGCGAGCGTAATGAAGGACTCGAGGTTTACTCCCGAGCGTAGCGAGGGTGTTAAAAACTTAAATCACGAGCGAAGCGAGGGATTTAAGACGAGTCCTGAGTGTAGCGAGGGATTTAAGTTCACCCAAGACTAAGACAGCTTTATCACCGAGGAAAATACTCTACTTTTCGTACCATTTGCGAAAAAATTTACACAATAATAATATGAGATAAGCATTTATTAAAAACAATGATAATTAAACGTATTTTTAGAACACTAACTTATTTATAAAAATAAATTAAAATAAACTTAACGTTTATGTATTTGAAGAAAACAAAAACGCGGCAAATGCCTAGACTAATATTTTTTTGTCGGAAAAGCAAAGGCATCAAGCTCATGCGGCCTCGTCGGTTTTCGTAATTTTATTTAATAATCATAACTGCATAATAAATGCGTATTCCTTTTTCAAAAAGATGTACATAATAATGCTTTATATACAAACTCAATGGTGTAAACACAGATGTAGGTCAGTATAAATTTCGGTAAGTATTCCAAATTTAAATCACATTCTCCCCCTAGAGGATGAATGAAATTCAGTACAATTTTCTTTCCCTGTTTTTAACAGATTAAAAATGACTATTGTTATGTTCGATTTTTGTGGCATAGAATGTCACTTTTTTGAGCAAGTGGTACGAAAAGTATTTTTAGTAAAGTAAAAATACTTTTCGTACCACAAAAATCGAACATAACAATAGTCATTTTTAATCTGTTAAAAACAGGGAAAGAAAATTGTACTGAATTTCATTCATCCTCTAGGGGGAGAATGTGATTTAAATTTGGAATACTTACCGAAATTTATACTGACCTACATCTGTGTTTACACCATTGAGTTTGTATATAAAGCATTATTATGTACATCTTTTTGAAAAAGGAATACGCATTTATTATGCAGTTATGATTATTAAATAAAATTACGAAAACCGACGAGGCCGTATGAGCTTGATGCCTTTGCTTTTCCGACAAAAAAATATTAGTCTAGGAATTTGCCGCATTTTTGTTTTCTTCAAATACATAAACGTTAAGTTTATTTTATGTTATTTTTATAAATAAGTTAATGTTCTAAAAATACGTGTAATTGTCATTATTTTTAATAAATGCTTATCTCATATTATTATTGTGTTAATTTTTTCGCAAATGGTACGAAAAGTAGAGTATTTTCCTCGGTGATAAAGCTGTCTTAGTCTTGGGTGAACTTAAATCCCTCGCTACACTCAGGACTCGTCTTAAATCCCTCGCTTCGCTCGTAATTTAAGTTTTTAACACCCTCGCTACGCTCGGGAGTAAATCTCGAGTCCTTCATTACGCTCGCGATTTAAATCGTCACCCGCGACAGAAGACACTGCTTTATCCCCTTGGTTAATAATCTACTATTATTGAACGTTTTATTTTTTTCGCTATATTGTAGTTAGCCCCATTAGTTCTCTAAACGTTGTTGATATTCACTACCTAAAGTATTCTACCGCCCGTGGCTTCCCTCGCGTGGTATGTCGATAGAAAGTAGCCCATGTCCTTCCTCAGGGTTCAGGGTTCCCCATATCAAATTACATCAAACTCCGTCCAGTCGTTTCGGAGATTAGCCGGAACAAACGGACAGACAGACAATAAAAAAATATGTTTTATGTTTAAACTACCGTACCGTACATACATTCATCAGCCTTTAATAAAACTGTTATTACAAGCTTTTTTTTTACATTACACACACTTTATTTATTTGCTTAAAGATATAAATAGATAAATCAGTCTGTATTTAAAATTTATTTTCAGGGGATTTGTTTCAATGTTGACATACGTTAGAGCATGTCTCTGAAATAACAAACTACGTTGTTAAGTTTGATAAAAACACATACATAATATAATACTTATAGTCGCGCAAACTGCGAGAGTTAAGGAGGAAATAACTGATTTTTTTCCATTGTCGAAGAATACCGTAAATTTGAAAAAAAAAATATTTTTCGTTGATAAAAAAACTATCTTTGATGTTCGGCAATCATAAGACTATCCCAGACTTCCCTTGAGTCTAAGGACTATAAGTTCATTTGTATGAATTCAATATTTTGAGCTTGCGCGCTCCATCTTTGGGATCTTTGTGGAATCAACAAGAAATGTCAACTCATTCCTAACTCCACTACCCAAAGTTTCAGTGGAAACATGAAACTGAATAAGAATAAGCTTGATATTTTTACATACAGTATAGAAAATAAAAAATAAGATGTAAAACCCAGCCCTACTCCGTTCAGCGAGCAAAAGGATACAGCCACAACTTTTTAGAAAGCCGCCATTGATGAAATAATTCATGAATGAGAATTGTAGCAGCGCCACGTGAGCGTTCCCGGAACTAAACAGGTCAATGACATCAGATTTTCATTTGTGTGGGCATTGATAGTCGAAATATTTTATTCTGTTCTGCGAAGGATGGTTTTAGATCACGAAGTACCTAAACTGTACTACAATCAGATATATATTATAATGTGCATAATGCTTGACCTAGTCCAGATTCCTGGGCGGGATTGTTGTGAGGTGAAATCAAAGTTGCTCGGATTAAACCACACAAAGTCGTTGTGGTTACAACTATCTGGCTAGAGCGACCTAATTAATGTTCCATTTAGCTTTTATCCAACCGCTCATAACAACGTCCTGAGAAAGCGCTACAGCAAGTGGAATTAATTAAATGCATTTCCTGTTTATATAAAAACAGTTTGTGCTCAATTTAATTAACCTATATAACAACTTTGACCTGTATTGTACTTTGTATGTTTTATGCTGTGTTTGCCGTATACAATTTAATTAGTATGTAGTAACTGGTTCTATTCACTTAGTGAGTCGCAATATAAAGAATATTTTCCTTTATTTATAGACTTGCATACCTGTTTCCAATTATTCGTTTAATACAAAGTGCTGTACTGGAAAATTAAGGTTATATTAAAAATAAGAAGCCTGTAACACACTGGTCCAGCTCTTTTACTCAGGAAGTTTTGGTCTGAACTACATAAATTGAAAGCTTTTTAATTCATAAATAACCTCTGGTGTCCGCAACAGCACGTCAATGCGCTTATTTTACGTACGGATCTTGTACCTAATAAGAACTTTATTTAATATCACATGATTGAGTGGAAAACGTAATTTAAGTAAAAAAAATACAGTGGTACAAATAACATGGCCCTAAACTCATTTCGTGTATTGCAACGCCATCTATGCGAAAAGGCTGGTACGTCATGTGACTGGGCGAAAATGAAAAGTTGAGACGAGACTTAGGCAAGACGTGATTAGATTCATATTTTGCCAATACCATTTATTTATTAGGAATTCTGATTATTTTATCATTCTTATTAAACATGTAGATTAGTTATTTATTATTTAGGTTGGTTAGGGTTGCCGAAAAAAGTAGCATTTTGCCGTTATATCTCTTTGGAAATGATGCAAAACGCATACATAACGAGAAGATTTCCTCTCATGCGGAGGATGGCGTTATTAATAATTTTCAAATATTAACTTTATTTATTTGATGTTGACGAGTAGATTAATTTGAATTTAATACTACCGTCGAAATGTGAGAGACTTGTCAGTCAGTTAGTCTTTTTTTAGTATAGTAGATACAAGTGGCGCCTTTTCCACTCAAAATTGTACGAAAGTAAGTTAAAATAAAATGTAGTTTGCACTTACTGGTGCCGTTTATTCTCCTCCGTTCCGATCTTATAGTCTCCGCAATGAACAGAAGCACAAAGGCAGTTGTTAGAAGAATTAAAAAAAATTGCATCTATGTTTTTATTCAAATTAACCGGTGGAGTTAAGAGGTATACTCTAATCACCTGTAATGAAGCCCGCAAGTAAGCCGACACCTAAAACGCAACAGAAAATTTTCGAAATTCCAATAAGTTGTAATAAACGCATGATATGGTCGCGCACTAGTCACGTCCAGGCGAAATTAACGCGTTCCGCGAAGAAAAAATACCGCATACTACAAAGTTTATATACTGTTCTATTGTAATCAGCATAAGGTTGTTATTCCTTCGTTTTTTTCCTGAAAATAGCGTATTTATGTTTGTTCCCCATTTATTGTCCAGTTTTATGGGAGTTTGACGTTAGTTAGTACGGCCAGATGTACGGCGTTTGTCGGAAAACTATTGGCCCAAATCCTAACGGTGTAAATAAATTTCAACGTAATTAAGTTTGTTTTGATGAAGATAATTAATTACGCCTTTGATAATATGACGAGTACGACAGTAATAGTAAACTGTTGAAATGTTTTTAATTTCATTGTGTATTGTGGAGGCAGCAGGCGGTACGAAATTATTTTTTTGTTTTGTTCGAACTACGAATGGTCTCAGATAATAATTATTTATCCACATAACATCACGCCTGTAATCCTAGAAAGGTCCGGCAGAGGTATACCTATAGTACACCCACACTTCGCCTTTATGTTTAAGTCCTAAGACCATCATCATCTTCATCTGTCTAGGCCTTTTCCTTTCCAGTCTAACCGGATACAGTTGAATACCAGTATTTTACATGGAGCGACTGCCTTTAAGACCTCCACAACCCAGTTACTGGGTAACACAATACCACTTGGTGAGACTGGTTGTCAGACTTTAAGGTTTCTGACGACCCGTAACGATTGTCAAAGATCCACGAATGGCAGCCGGGACCAACGGTTTAACGTGCTTTCCGAGGCACGGATGGGTGTTGGTATGTAAAGATGGTCACCCATCCACGCACCAACCGCGGTAAGCGTAGCTTAACCTGATCGATCGACATGTGCGTCTGTTATTACTTAGCCACAAGCCCCTGTTTAAGTTCTGCGCTGTTCTGTGCTGTGTATGTAGTGTATAATTATTTTTCATTGTTAATCATAATCAGGCATTATTAATTTGGTGTAAGTCTTTTCTTCGAATATTGGAAAATTCACAGTATTTTTCCGTTTATTTGTAATTAATGAGTAGAAAGAGCAGTAATCAATCAAAGAAAATATGCGTCAGCATATCGAATAAAATTTTGTATTTGATTCGCAATAATGATGTAAGTACTTAATTTATTTATTTATTACTAACTTTATTTCCGGTAATGTTGCACCTATCGGGAGACAATATTATTGGTTGTATTACATTGAAATGTATCCAAAATGTGAGTGTTTAATAAATATGTACTATCTTGTTTACTTTTTTAACGAGCAAGAAGTGCACTGGCTCTACCAAAAGTTTGAATAACACCGAGTTCAAATGTACACTGATTGGGTCTGCAGTCATTGTTAACACACTGACATCGGAGCGCTCGACGTAACCCTGTTGCTCTAGTTGTCTATTGTTCGGCTTAGTTATCGCGGATAGTTTATACTGAAATTCACGGAATCATGTTAGAAGTTGTAAGGATAGGTGTTTTTTTTTTAGTTTGGTTCGAGGGTTTTATGTTTTTATAATTTTGCTCGCTTATAACGTTAGGAGAGATACTGAAGGCAAGAAAAGTGCGAAAGTTAAAGGGACTACATTACCTAAATGCAAGTTTTATAATGCCTACAAGTATATTATCCACTGCAGTAAACAAAATCAGAAAAATATATGATATTCTTCAGGATATATGCTAGTTAGATAGTGGTGCCGATTCCCTTGTTCACAAACTAAACTAAATTTAAGTTGAGTGCATCTTTTTCTTTTTATTTCATTATGAAAAGGACAGAAGATAAATATTAGTTTAGTCATGTCAAATTAGTCAGCACCTGACGTTATTTGATGTAATTTTAGTAGTCAACTTTTTAATCACGTCTAAACTTGTATGGAGTAGTGTCAGGCGCTGATTAATTTGACAGGACTAAACTAAAATTTATCTTCTGTCCTTTTCTTAATGAAATAGAAAGAAAAAGATGCACTGAACTTAAATTTGGTTTAGTTTGTAAACAAGGGAATCGGCACCATTGTGTTGAAAACATAATACAACTAATTTGGTAAGATAGAAAAAAGTCACGAAGATACTAATATACATGCAATCTTTCTGGTTTTTTTTTCTGATTGTTCTGCAAGCAACATAAATTATTATTTTCTATGCAGTCCGACAGTGACCGTACTTTAGCTGTTGTCAGCCCCTTAACTGTAATGTGCAGCTAGCATTGAACTGCTTTTTAATTAAGTTCTAGCGTTGGACATTATTATTATTTGGTAAGACACATTGGCAGCTAATTAGCTGATGTGTGTGTTTCAATTAGTTTGGAGATAATTTAATCTGTCCAATCAGTTCAGTGTGGGAGCCGTCACAAAGTGCTGCTCAATATTCGTTTACAGGTTCGATTACAGTCAGACCTTTGTATTTACTGATACTTAGCCAAACCTATCGCAATTACTGTCCTTATGTGAACGACGTATTCGTTTTTTGTATATGTAGGGGAGACCGAGGAGATTTGAAACAAAGGTGATTTGAAACAGTACCAATATCTCGGAACTTAAAATCGTTAGCGAGTTGGCAACGTCGGTTTTGAATCCCTTCCCTCCGCCCGCTGACATGTCAGTACGCGTCGGGGACGTAAGGCCCGCGGTTGTGGAGTTCTGCGTCCCATGTGACAAAAATCGTGAAAAGTAAGTTTTTAACGTTTTTTTACGATGCCTATATTTTGATAAAGTTCTTGTATTATGGCTTAAGTTTTATATGTTTCGAAAGATCATTAACTAAAGATTTATTATATATATATTTGGTATAATTGATATCTGTGTATTTGCATCTTGATTGTGCATTTAATGAAAATTGGGACGTTTTTTCTTACTGAGGAGATTTGAAACAGGCTGTTTCAACTCTCCTCGGTAAGAAAAAACCAGCTACTCCTCCTCAAATCAGCAACGAAACAGAAGACGTACCCAAGTCTGCAGAAAGCCCTGATAAGAATTCACCTGATCTGGCGATATCTGAGGTAATGCTTAATACTATCATGATGCCTTCAACCACTGAATCCGTTGTTCCCTCAACAGTCCTTACATCTCATATAATACCTGTAGCATCTACATCACGAGATACTTCAGTTAGTATGACAGCAATTCCATTCTCACCTGAAACTCTTAGACCCTTGCCAAAGGCTCCACCAAGGAAAGGAAATCAAACAAATAGACGCAAAGTGAAATCCGCTATCTTAACCGACACACCCGTAAAAGATGAACTAGCTGCAATCGAAGCAGCTAGAATGGCTAAGAAAAAGGTAAAAAAACCTAATTTTGAAGGAACAAATACAAGAAAAAGATCAAAACCAGGCACTAAAACTAAAAAGATCAAGGTTGTCAAGAAACAAAGAGGAAACGAAGACAGTACAGAAGAAGAAGAATCCTTTTGCCTTTGTTGTTTTGAGCCATATTCAAATAGCAGAGCCATATTCAAATAGCAGAGCCAAAGAAAAATGGGTGCAATGTCTGGAATGTAAACACTGGGCTCATGAAGCTTGCACTGGTCGGGAACTTTCTTATGTTTGCCACAACTGCTTGTCAGATAGACGTTTTTTATTTTCATAATATTTTTAATTTTGCCATTTGTGATATTATTATAACTTAAATATTCGAAGAAATATTGACTAAGACTGATCGACTGAGAGTTAATAATTATTTTATATAAATGTAAAACATTTTGTTTATCTGACTGTTTAATATAAATGTTATGAATAGGATGTTATAGTAGGTACTTTTAATTACTTAACTGATATATCAGTATAAAATACCAATTAAAAAATTTGTTTCGTACTTGAAAAGTTTTTTTTTTTATTAAATACCTTTAAATTATATAATAATTTTTATTTTAAAACCCTTAATACTACTCAAAAATCATATGTTTCAACTCTCCTCGACCCCTGTTTCATCTTACCTCGGTATGAGGGGAGTTGAAACAAGTTGACTTGTTACGGTTAAGTCGATTTTTCACCACATTATTTAACGCTTACAATTTCTTTAAGTTAGTCATTCGCAAGTGTAAAGAATGACCTATCGATTGGTACTAATATCATACGATTTCTGTCTATAGTATTTTGTATATGAAACAAAATGTCAAAATTGTTTCAACTCCCCTCGGTCTCCCCTATATCAGTCATCAGGTTACCGTAGTCTGTACTACGGTACCCACGGCAGAGCCTGTGCTCTGCCTAGTTCGGGACCAGAAGACCTTGTGTGGATGTTGTCTCTTATTATTATTATTATATGCAGTTGTTACCTGTCCGAATGATACAATTTTACCAAAGTTGAAACGTTTCATGAAGACCTTTGTAATTTTGGGGAATGATTCTTGGAATTGACGTGGAATGTCATAACGTAGTGTGTTGAATCAATAACGGAAATTGAATTTGGTTGTGGAGATGGGAACCGCATCGAATATATTAGCAGACTTCATTAGTTTTAGCACCTTATTTCCGCAATGTGACGGCACGGTTGGCGTGCGATTGACTGCTGCGCTGCGTGTCGCGGGTTCGATTCCCGCACGGCACAAATATTTGTATGACTTACTAGTAGTGGTTCCGGGTTTGGCTGTTTTTGTATGTGAGTTTAAATGTTTGTAAACGCACCCACAATACAAAGGTCAGGGGTCAAATCAAAACAAATCGAAAAAAAAAACTGTCATAAATTAGGTGTTAAAAACCTACCTAAATACTATCAAGAAGGCATGAATGATGATTTTCGAACTCTCCGCAAAATCAAAAGTAGGTGAAATTATCTCAGAACAAAGAACCGAATATGACTAGGATTACAATGAAAAGGTCAAGGGTAATTTTAATGAAAAACCCCAAAAAAAAACATGAAAATCTTTTTCTACACCCCCAAATTAAGATTGAGATTTAAGATACTTCATGTTTAATTATGTAGTCTCATACAAATCATTGTTGCGTAATAAAAGTGCTAAGATAAAACTAAAAACTACTTTATTGATTACTACCCAAAATGGTACAGAAATTATAAACTAATTATAAGTTAAGAGACTGAATAATTTAAACAAATTGCCAAATATGGAATGACTGGAATTACGAATAGAAGTCCAAAGAAATCGGAGACCCAAAAAAAAATGTAATCTGTTTCCGCGCCCCCAAATTTAGATTTTTGTATGACTGTGATTACGATTAAAAGGCCAAGGGCCTTTTTACGAAATATCTGAATAAAAACCGAGATATCATTTTCTTTCAATTAAGATTTAAGAAACTTTATACAAAAACAATGAACCAATTATGGAATGACTGGGATTATAATTTATAGGTCTAAAGTAATTTTTAAGGAAAATCTAAAACAAGAAACTGTGTGCCTTCACCCCCAAATCCTTTCTTCCTTCAGATTTTTGTAACTTACTTTTCTGAGTGTCAAAAGTCGGCCAAATTATTTCAGAGGAACAAAGAACCGAATATGACTGGAATCACATTTAAAAGGTCAAGTGTGTCATTTCATAGAAATTCCCAAAAAACCAAAGAATATCTTTTCCTTCAACTCTATACTTGGATTCAGATTTTAGAAACTTCAAGCTTAATTATCTAAGCCCATGCTAATCATTGTTGCGAAGTAAAAGTTGGATGACTACCCAAAGTGGTACCTAATGAAATGATAAACTAATTAAAATGTATTCCCAACTATTGAATGACTTACAGACTGTTATATTTATCTACAGAAATAAGTCGTTAGGTCAGCGCCTTCAATTTCGAAAGAAGCATCCAAGCAACAATCGGGCTTCAATGGATTTTGAAAATTCAGATGCCTATCATATGGCTAGCCGTTACTAAAGACAGAGAATTAAGTAATTTAAAAAAATACCGTCTTTTCGCGCTGCTTTGGTCACCATATGTATTGCTAATGCTGATATAGTAAATATGAATTTGATAGCCGAAGCGTAAGTATAAAATTTATGATATCATTTTCGAACAGGCATCTATCCGAAATGGGATGATATATTTATTTCTTTGATCTCTGACAATATCGCACCCTATTCGTAAGTATGACTGTCAACTGCAATGGCAGTTTCAATGTAGTATTGTAGTCAACGCGTTAGTAACTAGGACACGACCTTACCTAAAGCGTTCAAAGGCGCAAGGTGCTAGCTCTAAAGGCGCGGAGCATAGTCAGTTCGACTCCCGACTTAGCCGCCTGATAAACAGTCTCTTATAGCTCCATTCCATTTTGAACTCGAGTTTGGAATATGCGGTTCAACCGTTTTTCATTAATGTCTCATTAATGAATGAATGAATGAAATGCACCGACCAGACTCGATTAATCGAATGAGCCCGAAGGTTTGCAATAGCCCCTGAAACCTCATGCACGTTGCACGATGCTACAAAGACAATTGCATATAAAGTAATGGTAGGACCTTAGGATAGGAAGGATTGCGAGCCATACTGGATATGCATAGTTAAAAATAAGTCGCTATTTATGAAATAAAAACAAGAAAGAAAATAGAAAAAGAAAGAAAATACGTTTATTTATAAAAAAGAACAAGTTGGGGTAAAATATTATTTTTATCTCGGCAATAATAAATGTTCGTGAAAATACGGGAATTGTCCCTCAGCTTCAACTTAGCAAGGATGCAGTAGCACAAGAAGCGGCGTTGTGTATGGTAGCCGAAAGTCAGGGTAAAGTCGGCCGAATGCATACAAAGTGCATTATAAGTGCAATTTGTCGTTACAGAAGGATTTCAGACTATTATGCCCGGAAAAAAATACCGGCAAACTTTATGAATCATAAAGTGCAACGTATCTAAAAACTTAAATAGTGTCGAAAGCTATTATACTACCTCATTAGAGCAAATAAAACTGCTTGTGACATTTTCATTTTAACAGTTTTACTTTAAGAGTTACAGTTTTGTTTATTAATTACGTTATTTTTACGCCTCAACGCATACTCAATCTCCTTTACTCAATTCCGATTGAAATGACGTAATTACGTAAACACACTTAATCTTTGCCGTCAAGTGATAAGACAATGATTAATATAAATGGGAATCTACTAGGTACTTATTAGCCCAAAAGAGTAAATTACGGTAACAAAGGAATTACAAGATTGTCCGAAGAAATACCCAATAGTTAGCTTTTTGACCGCATTTTTTAAATCTTTTCGATTTTTTTTACAGTAGTAGGTAATATGAACTTCGTTCCGTATATAGTCAATATTCGAATTACCGTTCCCGAAAAGTTATATCAATTGTTTAAATATAATTTTAATTGACTGAATAATTAATAATGACTTTATAGCTTTAGGTACACATAGTAACGTAAAATTATAACAGCAGGCCGATGTTTTTCTTTCGATTTAATTAAAAACGCGAATGATTTCTCGGGTCGTGGCAGTTTTCTAAAGGATTCGTCGTTAATCTCGTATGCGCAAAATGTATCCGATAACTGCAAAACACATGCATTGTCTGGTATTTCCGTAAAGTACCGTGAAAAAGTCTTACAACTAAAATAAATTCTCCTATCGCATCCGCCAACATCTGGAAAGTAAGCGCGAGAAAACAAAGCACAAAAGGCGTACTAAAATAATCGGAAACACCTTGGATTCCCATCGAAGCAATTGACTGAAGACACGTAGATATTATTTGAAGAAAACCAAGAACACGTATCTTTGAATATACGTACAAATAGTGCCTTGACACTAAGACGTTTTCTATCGGCTGCTGGCTAGAAGAAGAGCTACGAAAACACTGCAAACTACGAAAAAACAATAAAAGCATTACCAACTGCATCGTGTCCAGCTTTCTCCATCATTTTCAAAATCCTCGGTCGCAAACCATAAGTTAAAAAACAAACAAAAAAGCTTAGTTTACTCACCTGTATGACAAACAACTTGTTGGTTGCGAAACGAACGAAGACAAACTAAGTTCGGTAGAGGAAAACTTTGGTAAACTTTAAAAGTCGCACTTTAAATTCTGCCGAATAAATCGCAGGTTCATAAGTTACTTTAAATAAAATGAGGGTTCAGAAGGAATATACTTAGAAATTTGGAAAAGTAAGTACTCAATTAATCAAAGGCAGAAGTGCTGTTCTCGCGCGCGATTTACTAGTAACTCGACCTACCGTTGAGAAGAAAGTGGAACTGGAATGGAGGAGCACCCGGTTTTATAGCCAGGTGTGGTAAGAAAGACAGGGCGGGGAGGAAACTGCGCGCAGGGGTAGTTTCATCCCTCTGCGCAGGGTTTTGTACAAACTTCGTGCCAACAATGGCGACAGAAAGACGGATGACGACAGATGAGACAGACATAAAACAGACAGTTAATATGACGAAATCCTTTGTCAAGTACATCAGCAGTAAGAAGGGTAGTTTACCTTCACATGGCTTGTATTTTTTTTTAATGTTTTAAGCTAGTTAGATGCGGGCGTTAGACTCAGAAAGTGGTGATTGTATTTCGCGGGCTTAGAGCCAGAAGCTAAAACTTCACACCCTTCTAAAGTTGTCGCACCAAACTTATAATTCTGTAACTAAAATACGAAAGCGTTTTAACACAAAGATTAGAAACAGGCTACTACTCAATTATTATGAAGTAGAAGCTTCAATCATGCTCGAGAGTTGAACTTACTAGAGTAGGTACTAGTGTAAGCAGATAGGTAGGTACCAAGCGCATGTCCGTGTGAGTTTCATTGAGACTAGGGTTTTGTCAATGTAAGGATGTGATACAAATCTTACTAATCTGTGTTGCCTTTTAACTATAAGTTAGGTATAACAACGCAATGGATGTTTCATGTTGGTGAACGGGCAACAGACAAGCAATTGAAGTATGTCGGCGAACGCGGTACTTAATTAGTCTGCAGAAACAGCAGAAAGCCTATATAAAACTACCTATAACTTTGATACCCTAATCTGAGGGCCTACTCGCTAACGGCCGAAATTAATAACCAATCTAATCCAATATCTCTAGATTTAAGATTGAAAATTCAATCCAGATTTGTAGTAAAGTGTAGCTAAAAACGATCCACGGATTGCAATTGCAATCTTTTCAACCAATCGATCTTTGAGAGGACGGATCGTAGACTACAGATTGCGCTCTGTTCGAAAATGACAGTTTGAGTGTGTCAATAACCTATCCGTTGAATTTGACGTCTGTTTTGATCGGTGTAAACAATCCAAATCTTAATCTTAGAATTTCGTAGGATATCAGATTAACTTCACAGATTTTATTTGAAAAATGGCACTGTTGATATACTCCAGTGATAGTGACAGTGATATGGAAGTTCTGGCTCAATTATCGGATTGGGATAGTACTGATAGTGACGCTGGTTAAGAAATAAGACGTCAACGCGCTTCTTCGCGGAAACTTAAAAGGGTGAACTACATGCAAAGTCTGGATGATGCGGAGTTTACCTTTAGGTTTAGGCTGTCAAAATTAGCAGTAAATTTACTGTTGACTGAAATTATGCCTCTCGTCCGTGTAACTTCATCAAGGTAAGTTGCAAATAGTACTTTAGAAAAACAGCTAGGTAAGTACGTACTACCAACCTAATAAAGAACTTTGTTTTTAAAGTATGTATAATATTTTATTCAGAAATCATCACGCTTCATCAATTAAAAAAAATGCTTTTAAAAAAAACAAGTTTCTTTGGCGGCGGCTACTTTTCCCTTTCGCTTGTTTGACCACAAAAAATACCACGCCGCAGATAATAAAACGCATCCTAGCTTTAGCCGTTTCGTGACATTCCTTTTTAACCAACACGTTTTGAATTTTAGCACGTCTTTTTCGTATTAATAGAATTATTACGTCTTCGGTAAATATATGTATTAAAAGTCTTTAAAACAAAATTGTAAAGCCTATTTATGCTTAGTTTTTTGATTGTTACAAAAAAAAACGAACCATGTCTATTTTTATACATTTTGCTTACAACGGATTGACGAAGAGGGAAAGGATTTCAAAATATCTGCGGATTGAGCGACCGCAGGATCGTCTTTTTTCGTTATTGGGACGCGGTTTGGAGATCGATCCATAGATTGGTATATATCGACGATCGATTTATATCTTGGATCATGGATTCAATATTAATTTCGGCCATAAGTCCGTCAACGACGATACGGGCCCGTCCGAAAGTAGTTCGATACTTAAAAGTGTACCCTACTCCCGATTAATTAGTTTTTCTGGACGAGCGAAAACACATCGGGAGTAAGGACAACTGTCAAATTGTTTTGTCACTAATTTTTAGGTCGGCCCCCAACTAAGCTAATGACCATAAGTGATACGGAGTAGAAAACGTCCGTAATTTCGGGCGAAAGTACAGACTTCGTGCACAGGGAGTAGGCCCCATGGATCGATTGTCAAACTTTTAAGATTCAGGGTGTACTTAGACACCCCGACGCGTGACGCCATCGCGACTAGAGTACCTAGTAGACGTTCGTATAACAACCGTGACCGATACGGTTAGAGCTCGACACGCAGTTATCAGTTCGGCACAAGATCAGCTCCGCCTCAAGTCGAGCCGTTTAGCATTCCTAACACAGATAAATTTATTGTTAAGCAAATTGACTACCAACTTAACTAATTCGTATATTCAAATCATATCTGTCATTCTTTGACAGTTGTATGAAGTGGCTATATATGTAACACGACACATTGACGTAGGGTGTCACTTGCTTAGCAATTTATTTCCCTGACTTTTTTATTTTTTATTTATTTACTTGGGACAAACAAACAGTAACACATTATATCTGCGCAAATAATATAAACAAAGATATTATATAAATGTGAAACTCACACCGTTATCCACAGCATATACAATTCATATAACTTTACTAATGAACAATCTATGCGAGTAAGACTACAAGACTGTTCAAACAAACAAACTGACTTTACGTATATTAAACTCCTACTGCAACGCACACTAATTAGCATCATTACGACATCGCCTCTCTTTGGGACTAGCTAGTGAATCGCATGCCGTTCGTTAGTGATCAACTCTCTGGCTCCGCGTTTTCCGAAAGCGCAGAGACAGTGATTACCGCGCTTACGGCGGGTGTTCGACACGCTTACGGCGGCTGGTCGACGTGCTTACAGCGGTTGGTCGACACACTTACGGCGGGTGGTCGACGCGCTTACAGTGGATGGTCGACACGCTTACGGTGGGTGGCAGACGCGCGCGGGTGGCCGACGCGCTTGCAGCGGTTGATCGGCACGCTTACGGTGGGTGCTAGACGCGCGCGGTTGGTCGATGCGCTTACAGCGGTTGATCGGCACGCTTACGAGCGGCTGGTCGACGCGCTTACGGCGGCGGTTGGTCGACGCGCTTACAACGGTTGGTGGTCGACGCGCTTACAACGGTTGGTGGAGTATTGACACTAAAAGGCAGGCCAAAAGTCCAGTGTCCAAAGTATGGTATAACTCAATGCAACCACCAGTATAAAACAACTGGATAACCTGGTCATGATACTCCTTCCCCCGCCCCTCTCGTGTCTTAAGCCTTATCTAGACCCAGGTAGTCGGAACTTAGTCGTCATTCAGTACGCTTTATTGATTTCAGGATAAGTACCTACCATAATTTTTGATGCAAATTAGATTGTGGTGTTTTAGTTGTCCTACGTGCAGTTTGTGTAAACAGATAGTTAAGATAGGTGAAGGTATGTATTTCAATACAAAATTTCATAACATTTACACACCCTTAGATTAAGATTTTATGTCTAATTCAAAGTACCTAACAAAAAATAGGTACTCATTATTTTGGTTAAAATATTCATACAGACGTGTTTTCGTACATGTGTACCTACAAAGTGTAAAGTGTTAAAGCTGTGGCTTACATTAAAACAAATACCAAAGAAATAGTTGCGCCTCTATTCGCCATTTTGTTTTACAGTTGAATAATATTATTCGTAGATAACACCATTTCACTTGGTTTTTACACGTCTCTTGCATAATTTTGTTTAATTTTTAATTTTTTAGGCAATCTCCCCAAAAATTTATAAAAATCGCACCGAGGGAACGATACGTAATTGCGAAATAATTGCGTTCCTTTAATTTCTTGCTGTAGTTATCGTTATTACTACCTTTAGCTAAGCAATTAATATGTAAGATTGAACTTTATAAATCATGCACTTTAGAAATACGATTACTTGCAGTTTCCTCGAAAAAAACCAAAGTAATCTCCAATCCAATCTAAAAACTAAAATAGACTCTTAATTAGTACGGCGTAAATACACTCGCGGTCAAATAATATGGGTCGATGACGAAAATCCCTGTAACTTGCAAATTACTATTGGTACCTACCTACATGCATGAAACTAACATTATATTACAGATAATGTTAATATCGTTTGAAATAAAACCATAAATTTATTTATTTATTAAAACTTTATGCACAAGTAAAAAATAATACTGTACAAAGGCGGACTTAATGCCTGAGGCATTTTCTACCAGTCAACCTTAGGGTGATGCAGAGATATACCATGGCAGGTGCAACATACGGGATAGATAGCTGGGAAATGACTATAAAATACAAGAATAAATACTACTATATAGATACATAGATACATACATATAAACAAAATAAACCTTGGTCAGGAGAAATAACGATCGGTAGAGGAGAAAACAAATCCAGCAACTCAGCGCTGGGATGTTTCAGCCAACTTCTGACGGATATGTTCACGTGCCTTCACTTTAAAAGATAACCGACTGGTTGCTGTCCTGATTTTCAGAGGGAGCGCATTCCAAAGAAAAACCGCCTGGACAAAGAAAGAAGAATGAATGAAACCAGAACGGTGAGAAGGACATCGTAGAAGACGATTGTTGGTGGAACGAAGATTTTTACTATGGGCAGTGCATAAATATTGTATTTGGGAAGTCAGGTAAGAAGGGGAAGTGGGTTTGTCCAGAACAGAGAACAACGTAGACAGAGCCCTCAACTCTCTGCGCTGACGAATGGGTAACCATTTTAAAAGCAGTCGGTGTGCAGATACATGGTCATACTTACGAAGATTGAACACGAATCGAATGCAGTTATTGAGAAGGCGGTCAAGTTTATTGAGGAGATCTGCATTCAGGTCATAGTAACACACATCACCATAGTCTATTATAGGAAATATAAGGGCCTGTACAAGCATTGCTTTTATGTGTGATGGGAGAAGGTTTTTCAACCGATAGAGCGACCGCAACGTTCCGGTGACTTTTTGACTTACAGTAATAAATGATCTACAACGAAATTAAAAAAAGCTTAAAACTTTAATAACTCGGCTTTGGAAATAAATTCGATACGCGTTTGTTTTACTTTTGCTTATTTTCTCCTTTTTGTTATCAATCAGTCAAATCAAAATGATAAAAGGCGGTCATTGTCGTCTTTCACCACCATTATTGAATTACTATCATGTCGCTATCACGTTGGAAGACGTTCATGTTAGAAGAAGGCAGAAGTCAACGAAATACATTAGACGTGTCACTTTCTGCAGTGCAGCCAGTCATCAGACGTTTTCGAGAAACTGGGCAGAACATAAGAATCAGGAACTGGCAGACCGAGATGTACCCAGGCTACTACGGCTCGAGAGAAGCAATTTATTTTTACGACAATGCTCCGAAATCGGCATCTCACGGCAGTTGATGTAACAAATCAACTACGGGAGACCCGTAGAGACGACGACGCGGCGACGTAAGATCGGACTGTAAGGCGGTGGCGCCTTGAAATTAATTTGACCCCACATAGACCAAATGGTTCAAAACTTGAAAAGGAACATCGGGAAGCAAAATTACGTTACGCCCGCGAACACACACAATGGGGAGTCGAAGAATGGGCAAGAGTAATGTTTTCTGACAATTCCAGATTCATGTTGAATGCACCTGATGGGCGGCGAAGAGTCTACCGATGGCCAGGGGCACGTTTTATTCCAGTTTGTTTTGAGGAAAAAGTGCCATTCAGCGGTGGATCTGTTTATGTTATAGCTTGGGCTGGAATCTCTTCAGAGAGTCGCACGGAGTTAGTGCTGATAGAAAATGGTATGCTAACTATTGCAAGATATGTGGAAGAAATTTTAATGAGCATGTTGGCCCATATTTCTTTAATGTGAAAATGAAATATTCTTGCATGACAACGCCAGGCCACATAAAGCTCAAATGACAAAATGAGTAGTTTCAGGACGTTGGCATCAACCGCAGGGACTGGCCCGCGAGAATCCCTGAGTTGAATCCAATTGAATACGCTTGGGACGAGCTTGGGAGATGTTTAAGAAATCGAAGCCCCATCCCAGCTACACTTTGTGACTTGAAACATGCGTTAGTGAAAGAATGGACCAATATCCCGCAACATGGCTTAAGAAACTTAATAAACAGCATGCCCAATCGCCTGGCAGCTGTCAGAAGAGCCCGTGGAGGCAATACTTACAAATATTATTTTGTTTTAAAGTTCGTTTTTGTGTTGTATGTGAGGTACACACAGCAGTAGGTCAAGTTACTACAAACTGTCAGATTTTCTCATTCGATTTTGAACTTAACCGTCAACACTTTAAGGTTTAAAATCATTTGGAGAAATTTGACAGTTCGTATAACCTGATGTGCTGGCGACTGCAACAACCATTTCTCAACGCAAAAGCTATTGATATTTTGTGTTTTTTTTAATGTAATTTTGACAATTAAACTAATATCCAACAGCTGGTGTAATTTTATGAACTGATAAATTATGAACAACATAAAAGTTTAATTAATGCCGCTCTATTACGCTGCTAGCTCTATTATTTTAGTGTAATTATAGTTTTTCGTACTTACCTACTGACCCGTATTCTTTGTCCGCGAGTGTACTTCACGGAAGGTCATCAGTTTTATAATAACATCTAAAGCTACACATGTCATGTTTGCGATATCGTATACATTTTACATTTTCAAAATGTGCAGTTATTTTAATATTAGCTTTTCTAATTAGCGCCAGAAGTTCGGTACGTAAGTCTTCTGCTCTCTGAAGCGGAGAATGATCAAATGGAACTGAGCTCCACTAAAGAAGACGTACCTAAACGATGAGTCAGACGAGTCAGATTAGTGGTATCTAAAGCTGATTTTATTTAAAAAAAATCAACTTTTGTAAAACGACTTTGATTGTTTGTACACACCTACCTAATTAATAAATGTTTTTTTTTCTTTATGTAGGTTTGTACAACACTTTTACACGTCAATCATATTTTAAAAACGCGTTTCTTAACTGATTACTCTGAGAAGAAAGGCCGAAACAAACTCAGAGGTTTTAAAGTTTAGACATAATCTTGGTCAGATCATGTGAACACCATGTAGATTGGTGTTTGAAATGGTCTTTAGAGAAACAATCACACAGATTGAGTGGACCTGTCCAGTCAGTGCACGCATGTGCAACCGTGCAACTCAACTCGGAACTTAGGGAGCTCAACGATTCGACGAACAATACTACAGAAAGGACATTTGGGTAGGCCGCGTAAATTAGTCAAACTGCCAGATCATGATTAAAATTAACTGAGAAAAAAATACAAAAACGCAATGACCCACATAGTTCTCACATTTACAATAGGTAATTAGAGTAATATAATACTGTACAAATCATTATCAAATTCATAGATTTTACAACATAATTTTGATCAAGTCTTTAGAGTACAGAATACTCTGTGCACCGTATCGCCTAGTGATTAAATAATGGTATGTGGAACATCTGCGTCGTCGTCTGAGCCGTCAATGAGTTTTCACCAAGTTCGTGCAGCGCGGTCTTCCTGCCGACGCCTCGGAGATGCTGAGCCGCCTCAGTTACGCGCCTGGTTGACCGAGAGTAGAAGAGGTGAAGTGGAGCTGATTTGGTACTGAGCTGATATGTGTCCATGATCTTTAGCGTCCTCGTGCTCGAAGGGTTTTTCATACTTCTGTGGCTGATAATTTGAACGGTGCGCGGCGCGTCGCTTGCAGCGTTCAAAGTGGCGCTTATGGCGCTCAAACTCAAAGCATTTATTTCAAATAAACCATTTACAGGCACTTTTGAATTGTCAAGGGGTCGGTCAGTCAGAAAGATGAAGCTAGTTTGCATATTCCAAAGCGTACTTAGTAGGTACCTATGGAGAAGAACGGACAAGAAACTCCATGGACACTCTTTTAACTCAAAACATTGTTACAAAAAAGTGGTTACCTACATCATTCATGTTGTAATTATACATGTGAGAACGATGTAGAAAGACGTGCACGTTAAAAGCGTCCGTAATAAAAAGATAAAAACAATTATGGAATTAATATAAGCCGTGGCAGCTAAGAAATGACCAGTGCCTACTGACGGCGCCCGTTCACGAACATGACGTATGGATCAGCACCATTCAGCTCAACCATTTTGAAGGAAACTCGATGATCCAATACACACGCCACCGCGCCATTGTGAATTTTCGTTTCCATTGTGAATTTTTTTTGTATCCGTTTTTCTCATGAAACGCATTTTAAAATACTTATGTACGGTAAAAATACGTAAATAGCTACTACTTACTAACTGCTTACTTGCTACTGCTACTGCTTTGCTTAATAGCTGTTACTTAGTAGAATATTTTAGGGTTCCATGCAAAGTGCGAATCGAAATAATGATCTCACATTGTAGTTTTTCATAATCAGCTTGGATTTGTGACTAATTTTAATGACAACCGCGTTACCGCGCTGTTTCTTCGAGCTGCGGTGGTCTTGTCGTAACGGACCGGGACTTAAGTACGAGTAAGTAAGGTTAGGTTAGGTGTTGTCGTGGATGGGGTGCATGTTGAAGAGCCTCCTCGTGGCGCACCCTGGGCAACGTCGGCTCCAATTTCTCCCAGTGCGGTTTTGGGGGACAATTGGGGCTGGCGGCTAATCTTCAACAAGCGGGGAAAGGTCACGGTTCCAATCGCCGATCATGCTTGATGGTCGGTGAAGGGAACCGGGCTACGGAGGACAGATACGCCCACTCCTCCTCTGCTTACAGAGGGAGGTGAGTGGGCGTAGACTGGGCACGGCCGCCGCTGCGGAATAGGCGGTCGTGTCCCGGAGGGAGACAGCGGCGCCCGCGCGGGGGGATGATTCTCTCGCGTGGTGCCGCTCCGGAGAGGGGAGGGGTCGAGGAAAACGCCGGTCTGGTAGTCACCTCCGGTTCCTCCCGGGTGGAGGCCAGCAGGCGGAGGGTGCGGGGGCGCCCATTGCCTGTATTGCACGGGCCTCCACCAGTGTCGGACGGGAGTGGCCGGGTGTTCCCGGCCATTCCCGTAGCCCCCCAGTTAAATGGGGGGCATGCGGGGCCCGCCAACTAGGCGGGCATGCGCCGGGAGGGCTGTGGAAGTAGAGGCTGAGCCAATTTCCCATAGCCCTCCCATCACGGCGTTGTGGGAACACCGCTGAGTTTTAGTGGGTATACTGTCGGTTGCGGATTTCGACAGGAGTCCCACATACCCCGTCTCGTCCCCCACGAGCGGGGACGCATAAAGCATTCCTCAGCGACAAAAAAAAAAAAAAGGTGTTGTCGTGGATTCGAACTCGAATCCAGACACGTAGGTAGGTAGGTACGCAACTAAATGTGTGGCGCATCTATGGATTGACCGCAATTATCGCTATCATAAGGTTTAATCAGCCTTTAACTGTCCCACATCTGGGACACGGGCCCAGTAGGTACGGGTTGGTGGATGTCACATGGTTCTAGATCATGTCAGTTTCCTCACGTTGCTTTACCACTTTTTTTAAAGTATTGGTGGTGAAGCAAATTGCGTAAAGTATGTATTGGTGCCGATTCTCTTGTCACAAAATTCTCTAAACTAGACTAAAAATCACCAAAATTTAGTTTATTCTTGTCAAACGACGATTTCCCATTCTGAAATTGACTAAAGTGACACAACTTAACTAAATTTTAGGTTGACTGCACTAAGATGGCACTGAGATTATAATTTAGTGAAAATGGCAATTTTGCTATTCTGAATTTTACGTTTTTCACCAAAAATTTTGATTGTCTGTCTAAATCTGCCTATTTATAATCGCGATTAAAAAGGTCTGGATTAAAATTAGTTGTCATGAACTAAAACTCACACCAACACCTCGACTTCAAAACAGTAGGTACTTACTGTAGGTATCGTTTTTTCTTCTTTTGCATAAATCTCGAAAACGGTGTCCTATCGCAAAAATAATGAAAATGTCAAACCCCTTTTTAAAACCCTTAGACCTCTAAACTCCAACGTGTTGGTAATCATTTTTCACATTGTCCATACAAAAAGTGAAAAATTCCATACAAAACATGGCGACGCTGCAAATAAATTTCAAAATAAAGTTTTGAAGCTCACATAAGTTTACGTTCGTATTTGGTAGACACCGAAAATACTAAGTAGGGCTTATTATTTTGCAGGTTTCACTTTACGTATAATAGCTAAATCAAACTATGCAGCGTCTAGCGACATCTAGTTTATTTTACTGTAAACCGAATGACGGTCAAATGTTTGGGCTGCCAACAAATAAAACTTACAAAGGAATGGTAATATTCTAATTGAAATCATGATGTGTCATCGTCCGATAAGAAAAATAAACACTTCAATCTTGCTTGTCTGTTTATCATAATACGGTCAAAATTCATGATTACAAGTTACACTGACCTCAAATAGTAACATTCAAGAATGCTGCAGCCTACTTCGCTTACTTCACTTTAAATAAATTCATTACTTATTTTAATTTATTCATTTTGCAACACAATCATCCTACAAAATAATTATTCATCTTACTTGCAAAGAAGCTTCGCGCCACTACTTTCCATCGAGCCAATCCAAATAAACTGCAGTTGTTATTGTATAACCACATGTGTTACTATAGTCTACCCTCGCTTTTCGCGCATGGTTGCATTTTATTTAATTTCACATTCTTTCACACCCACATTCAGATGGATATACTGAGTTTTTTTTTGTTTCCAATTAATAATTATTCCATCGTGTACTTACCATAAATATTTTGTAAATCCAGTTTCAAAGCCTTTAAACGCTTTCAAACTGTTCTTAGGCTACTTTTACTTTCCAATATTATTTTTATTAATTAAGGTTTTTAAAAAGTTTGTATTGAGTACTGCAGTAAAATTATTGTATGTTTTACGAGTACAATATTATTAAACAAATCTTATTAAAGGTAATAAAATAAATAATGCAATAATAAAAAAATAAAAAATAGTACTTGAAGCTGGCAACATCAAACACATACGTCAACACCGTCAACACGACGTTAAAAAAAATTAAGTTTGCCGATATAAATTAATTAAAATTCGAGTTTATTTCAAGTTCTTGCCGATTTATAAATTACAATGTCACCAAAAATAGTACATGATACCGCTGAATATATCAGGGAGCATTCCTTCCACGGTTTTAACTTGTAAACGCGTACATTATTATTCTTTCATTGGTAAGTAATGTGGACGAAATTATAAAAACGATCTGACCTTGGCAATATATCAAGTGTAAAACAGCGGTTGATTTGATTGAGTGCCGGAGGTACGCGAACACCTTTGGCAATAGTAGTGGCCAACATCTTGCATCAAATAACACGTTCCCATTTAGTACTGTAACCTGAGTGTTGACACCAATTTTTGTTGCTCATGATAGTGCCGGACGCGAGTGATACCGGCTTCTATTTAAATATTATTTGTATTATTTGCGCTCTCAACAAGCCGCCTAGTTATCTTTTGAAATCGTATGTAGTAGAACATGTTTGTTATTTTTCTGTTTTTAAATGTAGGTAACTAATCAAATCACATCGTGTGTCATCTTTTGGCTGTTCCAGTTTCTCTTTAACTTATTTTCATTAAAAAGAAATAGAAGTTCATTCTCTCCATTTTTGTAAGAAATGCTCTTTAATAATAAATCAAATCTATTATATTATCACTATACTCAACACCTGTGCAAATTGTAAAATTTAACTACTATTTCGATTTCTTTATGATCATGTTTTGTTTTAATAAAGTAAGTAAATCTTCTGTGTAAATTATTATCTCTTTTGAAAACTGAGTATCTAAACCTTTGTTTCATATTTTATTATTTGTTACAATCTCTAATATGACTATTACAATTACTTACTCTGCTAAATCCACACAATTTCCTTTAGCAAGTTTATTTCTAGTTCCTTTCCAATCTGTATTATATGTAGGTACCCTACCAATAAAATCAGCTGTGAATACTATCTTTTTATGTACTCAACCTGATTTAAAAACACTAAATGATTATTTCTTTTCAGACAACACAATAAGTACTCATAAAAAATGGAAGGAGCCGTCTTAAAAAATATTGCAAACACACTCAGTACAATCACCATACTGTCATGTCTGTTCCTAAAAGTACCACAGATTATCTACATCCGGGAGAAGCAGTCTGCAGAAGGGATCTTTATTCAAGCAATGCTTATGGAAGTCTTTGGGTAAGTTTATTAATATGGCTCATTTGGTTTATGGAATACTAGTGTGAGCCCGCAGCAACGCCAGTGTGGACGTTGGATATTATCACATGGGAACATACTACCACGATAAATAGGTCTATGTCCTAACCCAGGTTGTGGTATATCTGTGTGCCAATGATATTAAAAGTGGGGATTGGGAATCATATAAAGAACGACTTGGTTATTTCATATTAGCATATGGCATTATAGAATCTAATAAGCAAAAAGCTATATTTTTTGCATCTATCTGTATAACTTAGTTTAATCTTTAGTGTTTCCGGATAATGTTAGCCAGGTTGCATTAGGTGAAATAGATACAAAACTAAGTAACCATTTCAGTCCACAACCAAATGTGATAGTAGAATCATTTAAATTCTACAGTAGGAATCAGGGTAAAAATTAATTAATTCAAGGATACATTGCAGCACTTCCAAAAGTGTGTAGATTTTGCAACTTTGTCGATTTAGAAAGGACCTTGAGAGATAGACTGGTACCATGTGGCGTAAATAATGCCAGACTGCAAGAAAATCTAAACAACAATGAATTAATTTAATTTGAATAACAAGTAAGTCAAGTTTGAGGTTGATTCTGGCTGTTCTTGTACAATGATGTCAAGGGGCCAACATCATTTATATGGCCAAATGGTTTAGATTTACACAAATGCAGGCTTAAACTTGCACACCAGGACTGATGCTAAAGGGAGGGCAGGTGCATGGTAGGACCAAAGTGTTTATTGAATATAAACATTTTAAAGGTTACCTGCAAATAATAATTGTACAGGGGAGAGGTAATCTCCTTGGTAGGAATTGGTTCAATCCTCTAGGGATTTCAGTTGAAAGTATATACATTAATTCCCTGGAAAATGAAAAAAAAAATTATCTCTTTTGAAAATACTTTAAAAATATTAAGAATTGTTTGGTGGACTTGGCAAATGTATAGCATCTGAAGTTGTGATCAATTTGCAAGAAGGATGTACATCCGAAATTTATGTAGAGAAGGTCAGTACCATTTGCGATAAGAGATAAGAGTTTGTGAAGAGATAGATAGGTTTGTTAACATTGGAGTAATGGAACTAATAGCTTATTCAAATTGGGCAACTCCAGTGGTCCTAGTACTATAAAAAGACGGTAGTATTCGACTATTTGGAGACTACCGATTGACTGTAAATTCAGCAACTGATGCAGAGGAATAAACGAGTTTCTATCTGAAGTCGCAGGTGACGTAATTTTATATCAAACTGGGTTTAAAAGAGGCGTGTACACAACTGTAAGTATCGGATGAAACAAATGATGAAGAGATTACCTTATAGTTTGAAGGCTTGTCCAGGTATATTTCAGTGGGTCATCACAACAACATTGGCAGGTATTAAAGGAGTGACTGTATTGCTAGATGATATATTAATAAGTGGAAGTAAGATACAGCATAAAGCAAGGCTGGTAAAGGTACTGGCGTGTCTAAAAGATGTAGGACTCAGGCTGAACCGAAAGAATGTGAGTTTGCAACAAATAAAGTAGAATTCTTGGTTAGGTGTTGGATCAAGATGATATTCATCCAATTGACAAAAAGATCAAATTGATTATGAATGAGAAGAGCGGGAAGAGCCCTAGTAATGTTTAAGAGCTTCAAGCGTTTTTGGTATTATTTAATTTTTACGACAGGTTTATGAAAGACAATAAATAATAATAATAAATAAAAATCTTTATTGTTACAAAAACCTTAGACATTGCTTAAAACTAGGATACATAACTTGGTTAAAGGTCATACTTATAATTTAAACCCTGACTCCTAAACTAGGTGATCCTGTGACTTAGGAGTCAGTGTTCTGCTGTCACTGTGATACTAGAAACCTTTTATGTTGTGTTCCAACATTACAAAAGCAGTCACAAAGTAAGTATATAAAAATAAAAAATAAAGTAAAAGTAACTATGTATAATTATCAAATTTAACTATGAAGGTACTAAGGATATTGAAAACGACTTCTTAAAAGTGTATATGTGTGTGTATGTTAGAGTAAGGATGTGTATGTTAGAATGAGGGATGTATGTGAGGGTGTGTAAGTAAGAGTGTGTTTAGTAGTATGTAGCGTTTGCGTGAGGGTGTGTTGAAATGTTTAAGATTATGTAGTGTATATGTACTGCTGATAATTATGTTCCAAAATGAAGAGAAATGCTACGTTATTGGAACCACTACATAGGCTTTTAGATTAAGATGATGTATGGAAGTGGAGCAAGTTAGGGACAGAAACATTCCAGAAGGCTAAAACTACACTATCCAGTAAAGATAGTCTAATACATTTTGATAATAACAGAAAGGTAACATTAACATGTGGTGCTTCAGAATATGGGGTATCTATCTATCTCATGTTGTGGATGGTGTATCAGAAAAACCTGTTGCTATGGGATCCAGAACTTTATCAAAATCAGAGCGTAACTATGCACAGATCGCTAAAGAAGCGCGGTGATTATATTCTCCATTCGGGTTGCAAAATCTCGAATAAGTACGTTTAAGGAAGACATGTAGTAATTTATACTTATCATACGCCGTTGCTTGGGATTTTAAGCCCTAATAAAGCAGTAGCAGTACTTAAAGTACTGTCTCCAAGAATGATGCGATGGGCTTTGAAGCTGAATTCGCATGATTATGAATATTACAATAAAAGCTCGGCACTAGTATAGGTAGGTAATGCTGATGCTGTCAATAGGTGGCTAATGGATACTACTGAAGATATTTTATCTAAAGTAAATTTTCTGGATATTGTACGGTTGGCAACAACGGTTGAAAAGTAATATGAAATTATATTGGCTCAAAATAAAGGAGCTAGCTGTTACAAATGAGTGCATAATGTTGAAAGAAGAAAATACGTTTATTTGCGGTAAACGTGAAGCATCCCTTTACAAATGACTTTGCTGGTCCAGTTGACAGCAGAATATATCCAATTGTGGTAGAACCACACTAGAAATGGCCAGAAGTATAAATAGTTAAATCTACGAATGTGCAATTGAAGCTTTAAGAGAAATTTTTGCCCAGCAAGGATTGCAACAAGTATTAGTGTCAGATAATGGACCGGCATTTACATGTGAACAATTCAAGAATTTTATGAAATGCAATGGCATTCAACATAATTATACTGACTCCACCATATATCTACGCCATCGTCAAATGGCCGAGCTGAAAGAATTGTAAAAATACATAAGAAACAGTAAAAATAAATTACTTAGTTCAGCCGAAACTGACATGGATGTTAAATTACCACGTCTTTTGTTTATTTTGACAGTAGCGCCAAGCTTGGTTACTGGAAAGTCACCGGTAGAATTGTTGAATAGACGACGTTTTAGAACACGGTTTGACATAATTCATACTTTACACAAAACCTGTTACGAGACAAATTTAAAGTAACGTAGAAGTACCGAAGTGAGCATTTAGGTTGAAGGACAACGTATGGCTACGCAAATATTCAAGAGGGGAGAAGAGGGTGAAAGGAGAAGGTCTTCAGAATCAAGGGTCCTGTTCGGTTTTTGGTAAAGATAAACGATCGACTAATTGTTACAAGACACATAAACCAACCACGACGACGTGATGGTGATACAGGATCTAGGTCCGAGTAATAAAATGCGTGATATACTCGGCATAACATCAGATGCAGTAGGAACTTTTGAAGGAGGCATGTTACAAAACAATTAAATAATAAGAGTGATTCAGATGTTTAGGGAATATTACTTCATTAAGTCTCCGCTGGGTCCGCCATGTCGGGAGTGTGATGCCTGTCATACAGATATTTCAACGATAATTCTTGCAAAAGATGTCAAAATTGAGAAATATGACAGGTGGTAAATCTCCCGGCCATGACGGGCTCAGTGTCGAACATCTGAGAAATGCTGGTATCCATCTCCCTCGAGTGCTTGCCATGATTTTTAATCTGTGCTTAAGCCACGCATACCTTCCTCACGGACTGATGCAGACTCTGGTGGTGGCTATACCCAAGAACAGGACAGGAGATATGGCGGACCAGACCAATTATAGGCCAATTTCCTTGGCGACAATTACTGCCAAGGTACTTGACAGTGTGCTCAACTCACATTTCTCCAAACATATTAATTTGCACGACGCCCAGTTCGGGTTCCGGCCTGGGTTGTCCACAGAAACTGCAATATTTAGTTTGAAGCACACTGTCAAGTATTATACGGATATACATACTCCTGTGTATGCCTGTTTCCTGGATCTCAGTAAGGCCTTTGATCTAGTGGCATATGACGTTCTGTGGCAGAAGTTAGCAGGGACCGGGGTGCCATCGGTGTTGTCATCACTCCTGAGGTATTGGTATCTCAACCAGGAAAACCGTGTGAAGTGGGCGGGTGAAGTTTCGGATACGAGCAGGTTGGAGTGTGGGGTGCGACAGGGAGGGTTGAGCTCACCCTTGCTCTTCAACCTGTACGTAAACGCCCTGATTGAGGAGCTCAGTGGCATGCATGTCGGATGCTATGTGGATGGTGTTTGTTGCAACAATTTCAGTTACGCGGATGACATGGTGCTGCTGGCCCCCTGAATCGGAGCTCTCCGAAAGCTACTCGCAGTTTGTGAGTCTTTTGTAGCTTCACACGGTCTCATGTATAATGTAAAGAAATCTGTTTACATGGTTTTTAAATCAGGTCCCAAGACTCCACCTGTACAACCACTTATTCTGAATCGTGAGTCTTTAAACAGTATACACGTTAAAGTATCTCGGGCACTGGGTGACCGATGATTTTGATATGGAGAGGGAACGCAGAGCGTTGTCAGTTCGGGCGAATATGTTGGCGCGCAGATTCTCCCGGTGTACATCAGATGCAGTCAAAATTACCTTATAATGCGTATTGCACCTCACTGTACACGAGGAGTCTGTGGGCTAACTACACGCAACGAGCGTACAATGCTCTGCGGGTCCAATTTAATAATGCGTTCAGGGCGCTGTTGCGTCTTCCACGTTTCTGTAGCGCATCAGCAATGTTTGCTGATACACACACAGTGGCTTTGCAGCTTTATGGCGCAAAAAGACCGCGTCATTCATTAGCCGGTTGCGTGGAAGTCGCCACAGCATCTTGAGTGCCATTGCTGCTAGGCACGATTGTCCCCTGACATGGATGTTAGTGCAGCGGACCAAGTCCCTGCTTACTATTTTGTACTATTTGTATGTCTCATGTATGGATCAAAGTTATCTGAATAAATAAATGTATTATTATTAGATATTAGGATAGTTTGGTATAAATAATATAGTAACTAGAACGAAGTACATAAATACATATGGGGAAAGGCATGTGGTGTTTGACAAATAGTTAATTTTTTATTTAGATATACATACAGTCTTAATACAGGTTCAGGTTTATTTGTACCATTAAACCAGAAATGGTTTGTATTGGTAAGTTGACAGTTGACTGTCAGTTGATTATTATTACAAGTGAGGGTACCCCACAATAATCACAGCAGGCCGTGCTCGCCCCGCATGTAACCACAACTCCGCGTTACGCATTAGCGCGTACGTATTTTGCGTACGGGTGGGAAAATGGGTTATCCGATCCATCCCAGCTCATCAAGGAAGGCCAGCAACGCCTTGGTGTTACTGACAATCTCACGTAGGATACCTGGGTTACCGAAGTACTTTACCCTGTATTTGGCCACCACCGGGCGGTTTACCAGCACATGAGATACTGTCTCGTCGTCGTGCATGCAGGCCCTGCACAGCGGACTGTCTGTTGCGCCTATGACTTTAATAAAATACCCATGGCCCAGTTATGGCCGCTGTAATGATTTTTATTAAATAGACACTGGCAGGCTGCTGTAACGTTCCCTGCTTGTCCTCAGAAGAACTAGGCTTGCCAAAAGAAAAGTGGGTTGCACTTACCTACTGGTGCAAAATGGTTTTTAAAGATAAGGCCATAAGGCCATTGCATACAAAAGAAAGCTGACCGACTCGTAAATAAGAAAATCGAAGAATATTGTTAATACATAGGTATATTATTATAATATAGCATAGAGCATTATCCAACAAATTGTACTGTGTTACTCAAACCAGGAGCATCACCTTTTTTAATTCACTAATCTTGATAGATTAGTGATTGTAGCACTATATCTTCAAGATAACTAATTCTCGGTTGCTCTGGGGTAAATGTATATATAATAGACTCAATATTTTTAAAGTTGAGTCACAGTTTTAGTGCTTATCTTGAGCAGTCGACTAGAATACATTGTATGAACTGTATTATGTACGTCTGACATTCTTTAGATATCACATGATGTTATCCCTATTTGATAAATAATCGTCACTAGGTACACAAACCTACAGAATAGATGCATGCGTATGCATACTAAGAATTGTTACATTTTGCTTGTTATGACACATTTAAGATTGTGTAGAAAATTATTAAAGAACAATACGGACAGGGTATGATCACGTTTCCAACTTTTGCAAGATACTCAAAAATTCGAGTTCGCAGGAACTCTCGGATATTGTGTGTGCTATTCAACCTTCTTCACAACCCTAAAACGCCATAATATCTGCAGGAGCATTTTTCCTACGCCCGACCTTCAGATGCGCCTTGCAGGTCGCATCTTAGAAACCTCCTTAAGTCCCCTCCCCACTCCACCGACTTTTACTCCTACTCCTTCACTGTGCACGCGGTGCGCTTGTGGAATTCACTTCCGCCTGGCATTAGGGACTGCCAAACTGTTGCAGTTTTTAAAAGAAGAGTGAAAGAACACTATTTTGTCACTTCGTCATAGTTGCGTAGGTATATATTAATATTCGAGAGATATTTATTTTAGAAGTATGTACGAGTATGTAGGTATGTATTTTGTATGTATGTATGTATATTCTCATATTATTTGTTTTATTTTATTAATTGAATGTTTTATTTTATTTTATGGAGGTATTTTATTTTCTCTTTTACTCTTACCTACACACGCTGTCTACATCTCTATCAACTCTCCTATCGCAGGAACGCTGGAAGAGATTTCATTGGAAATAAGCATCATCTTTGTATCTATTTTTCTGTTCTTTTCTTCTTGTCTGTTTATTTAAGTGTCTACATAAATGGTTTATAATATTTATGTTTATTAATAAATAAACAATTTTAAGTGAAATAATCAGATTCTCGAACTATGTTTATGCACAATGCTTTGTGCATAAACATAGTTCTAAAGTTAACCTAGGCTGGCCCTTTCGGTTCGTGGATGAGGGAACATCCATTGCATATCGAGACTCCTCCGTGCCTAGGACAGCTCGTGAAACTGTTAGTCCCGCCTGTCATTCGTAGATATTAATAGAAGCCCCATAGGCTGACAACCAGTCTAACCAAGGGGTATCGTGTTACCCAGTAAAATACTGGTATACAGCTGCATCTGGTTAGACTGAAAGCTGACCCCAACATAGTTAGAAGAAGACTAGGCAGATTGACTCTGGTTTTAGTAGGTACTCAAGGCAGGCGACCAGCTAGGGCAGCTGGGGTTTGTATTATCTATATTTAGATCTGGGAATTTTAATATGGGAAATTAGGAATTAGAGATGATTCTACTTACACAGGCTAGAGATTTATATCTGGTAAAGTTCAAACTAAAATAATAGCTGTCGATAATCGTCATATTTAACCTGGTTAGACTGTAAGCTGGCTCACAACATGATTGGGATAAGGCTAGTCAGATTATGATTCTTCATATTTTTACCCTCCACCGTAAGGTTTTGAGCAAAGGACTCCAGTTTAGCACGCCATCCACTTCGATCCTGCGCGTATCGCATCCAGTTATGAGTAGCTACTTGTAGGTATTGATGTCCATACTTAAGGGGCTGACAACAGCTAAAGCGCGGTCACTATCGGACTGCACAGAAAATAAAGAGAAGCGCGGTGACACAAAGCTGGTAATTTATTGTAAAATATGAAGCCATTCTCTATTTACAAAAAAATATTGTTTGGACAAAAAAATTAAAACACTTACTTCAATACGTTGCTTGAAAAACAATCTGAAAAATAACCAGAATGATTGCATGTATTTCACCGTGTAGTTTTTAGAGGTATCTTCGTGACTTTTTCTATCGTACTAAATTAGTTGTAATGTATTATGTTTTCAACACACTATCTAACTAGCATATATCCTGAAGAATATCATATATTTTTCTGATTTTGTTTACTGCGGCATTATAAAACTCGCGTTTAGGTCATGTAGTCCCCTTATTGCATTGTAGTAAAAAATTAAAAAGTCTGTAAAAGAAACCGAATCGTGAGGAAACTCTGAATTAGCAATCTGCAACCGCCAACACGTAGTGATCGAGCGTGGTGGTCAATGTTTGAGAAAAAGCCTTTGTTATGCAGTGAGACAGACTGGCGTAGGTGCAGTATTAAAAGAAATGTTAATGTTTTTCTTTCCAGATTCTCAATAATGACACTATACAATTTCACAAACAACTACAGCATCATGACGTACCTGGAATACCCAATCATATTGATACAAGTCTACGTAATGTTCTACTACGTCCTGAAGTTTAAGAAGCTGATGTGTCAGTCGGTAGTCCCTATAACTGCTATATTATACGCATGTACGGTCATTGGGTTTATGATGGGCGCAATTCCGAAGACCATACTTTCGTACCTGGTGGTGAGTATTTTTTGAATATATTGTAGGTACTTACTTAGATCGGACACTTAGATGTCCAATTGTTATCCAACAACAGCCAACTTTGTTCGATGAGAAAGGTGAGAGTCGATCACCAACAAGAGCAGCTAATTGCGAAACGTGTATGCCATCCTTTTCTCTGACATATAGAGTTCGCGAAAGGTAAGTCGTGTGTTATGTTGCGTGTTTGACCTTCAAGACTATATGCCTGAAAACACGGAACACACACTTTTTACACCTGATATAAATGTCGAGATGGCGGCAAACGATTATTTTTGATTTAGGCCGCGCGCAATCTTATTTTTCGCGCTCTCTAATAGAAATGTGGACGAGAATCGGCCACACGTACTCAAAATTTGGTATTCCAGTGAGTTAAAAACAAATATTCGGCTTTGGTATTGACTAACATCATTATTCACATAACATAACACACAACATCTTGCCTATGTTCACCGAAGGACCATCATTATTCAAAACGCGACTAAAAAGAAATACCATGTGGTTAAATTGATGACTGCAGTTCAGCATATTATATATTTGGGGGAAAAAGTTTCGGAACTAAGAATGACGTCACTTGGTGTCAGTTCGTTGTAGCTAGACTTATCGTTTAGGCACAATCTTTATTATATTATAATAGCGGGTGCATACCTGCCATTAAAATATGGATATATGCGCAATTTAACATCAGATGGCAATCGGTGACACGGCACGGATGTAGTATGTAGTTACGTATTGTTACACGAAGCAAATCTAACAAGCTGACATGACATGGAGGGACGGAGCTCCATTAGGGTGCAACCAGACAGCGGTCGATCAACGACATCCATAGTGACATATTTTGGGATATACTAGGATACTAGCGACCCGCTTTTGGTCGTATGGTTTGTACGACTTAACAAAACATCGGTTTTTATTTTATTTTAATGTAAGTTTAATAAAAATTAATTACTCAGAAATAAATTCTCTAAATGCTGTTAAAACCGCATCAAAATTCGTTGGAAAGTTTAGAAGAACAATGCAATACTCTTAGGTCTTCTTGCACCACAAATCTACTAAATGCGTTTAGCGCTAAACGAATTTAAAACATCGTTCAATATCTGTCAATCGTTTGAAGATGACAGAGACAAAATTATGATAAAAACACGTATAAAGAAAATAATGTCTATAACAATCTTCGATCAACAATCTATTGATCGAAGCAAACACGTTTAGACAAAATTATGTTTGAAACACGTTTAGACAAAGTTATGTTACATATCTTTTGGCGGATGGGGGATTCTCAATTTTGTGGAAGAGAGCTTTATTTATAATAAAATCGTCAAAATCGGTTTGGCAGTGTTTCCTTAAGAGGGCTATCACAATTTTTCTTATATTTGAGTGTTTGAAGAGTCTCACACTCAAATACAAGAAAAAAAAAAGATATTTTAAATTTAGAGCAATCCCGAGAGAAATAATCAAACTTTCTCAGGCATATTTTTTTTCAAGTTTGATTGTGGGACTTCAAACACTCAAATACAAGAAAAATTGTGATAGCCAACAAAAGACTAGAGGACCGCGAAAGTTACAATGATCAGAGAACATTAAAAATAAATTGTAAGATAAAATGTATTGTTTTCACTGAGGTTATTCTCTCGGTCTAGACAGCACTCGTTGTTAGCCGTTTATATTAGCATACGAATCTGAAAAAATATTTGTCATTATCACGTCAATCATATTTTTTGAACTAGATGAGGTCGGCGTTTCTTATCTGACTACTCTGAGAAGAAAGGCCAAAACAAACTCAGAGGTCACAGTCTCTTTTAAAGTCCAGAAATAATTTTGGTCAGATCATGTGAAGACCATGTAGATTGGTATCTGCAATGGTCTTTTGGGGAAAAATCACACCGATTGAGTGGACCTGTCCAGTCAGTGCACGCATGTGTCAGTAATCGTGCTGCTCAACTCAGAACTTAAGGAACCCAAGTAAAATACTGGTATTCAGCTGCATCCAGTTAAGACTGGAAGCTGACTCCAACACAGTAGCGATGTGGCTAGGCAGATGATGATGATGAGCAAGTTATTTTTGCTTCAACTTTGTCTTGAATTTCTCCTGTATCGTAGTTGTGTGCTCTCATAAATAAATAGTCAGACCTAATTATGAATAGACTTGACAAAATGTTTTCCGGGCGGGAGTCGAACCCGTTACTGGCTTTTTCGGCTTACAATTTGTGTTTCTCTGTTTTCTCTGCCAGTTTACAATACCAGGAACCAAAAACAGTATCAATAAAAAATATCCAATGAAATTCAACAATTTAATTAAGGGTAAAATTGCTGTGCATTTGTGCAATCAACACTGCGACACGACGTGGGAATTTCCAATCACGTCGATTCGTTTAATATGTAAATGTTGGCCCCCGTCATTACACGGATGTGGGTAGTTCCAGTATGTTTACTTACCGTGGAGCGCATCATTTGTTTTGATCAAGTGCTTTGCGTTTTGAACTTGGCTGGGAGAAGCGTGGGTACTGGAGGAATACTATGGGAAAAATCGTAACAAAAAAAACACCCTCCCTTGAAGAGTTTATATTCTCTAGACTAGACTATTTTGGGATGGAGAATTGAAGAAGCTCAAGAAAGGTACTGGGCTTTATAAATGATAAATGAGTGTGTGTAGAGTGTGTATAGTGCTTAAACTGCTAATAAATCTGAAGTGTAATCTCCAATCTTGCTAGGGATATCTAAAGTCTAAGGTTATAAGAACAAGTCCAATATTTTTTTGAAAATGTAGTACTTAATTTAAGTACTCAGTACAAGTGGTTATGCTTCACTTGTATAAATCCGACATATAAAAACAGCAGGGCAAATAACAAGTATCTGTAGGCCATACCAATATGTTTTCCGTGCTAGAATTGTATCTGTGACACAAGATACAAGATGAATAGTACTCTCATAAGCCCCTGAACTCTTTAAGGTCTAATATGTCATTAATTAACTATAACAATTTAAAGTCTACTAATTTGGTCTTAGTCCAAATATATTAGCGTTGTTTTACACACCTTCACAATATTGGAAAAGGGCCATATTATAAATTTTCTTGTAAGTGTCCGTGACGTTGATAGATAATTATCGTGTGGTTCCTTAGGTACAAATTATTATTATTATGTTCTACATCTTTCAGACATACTTACCTAAGTTCCAATCAAATATTGTCTACTTTGTGGATGATTGAAAATTTTAAACAAACTACCCGTTTTCACTAACACTGGGCGACAACAAAATTACTGCCTAAATAAACGCGCGCTGTAGGATTTACAACTTTCGGTGCTGAGCCGAGCGTGGAAAATCCAACATCGCGGTTTTTTGCGTCCCATTGCTTGGTTGGTCACTCAGCCAACCATCCATTTTGTTGGCAGCGTGACATGCCTGTAGCGCCATAGCGTCCCGTTAAGATAAAGCGGTGAATTGATCATCGATCATTCTCATAAACACCCCGCTGTTTTGAAGATGATGATGAACGTGTCGGGATTGTCAGTCAGTCACTTAAAATATCGCAAAAGATTGACTTGTCAATTGGACAGGGCGATAGGTTAATTAAGCTGATTATTATATGTTCATCCGCCCGCACAGTATCCGTCCGTAAATACTTAGCACATCGGGTTTAAGGGCCTTAGCACACCTCCGGCGCGAAAATAATGTTGGGAATCCGCGTAACGAAGTCCGCTATGAAACAAAACTACATTAAGACGGGTATCACATCTCCGCCGCGAAACCATAGCAGCGAAACCGCAGTAGTTCCGCCAAGATTTGTCCATTGTACAACAAGCGACAGACAAGCGGAACCGCGTGTTCTAACTTACCGATTTAATTACGACTCTATCTCTTACCCGCGTGATTATGCTGATCGGCTCAGAAGCCAGTTACACCTCCACGCTCAGCCCGCATATTTTGTTGCGATGTCGCTTTTGTTTCGCACGTAGGTATCTGTGGCACCTGCCACGATGCCTCTATTAATGTGGCCATTTACCGGTCCCAAAATAATATAAAGTACGCCAATATGAAAAGAAGAAAACTATTGGTAGGTCAGTAGTCCGACGACACGGTTGGCGCAGTGGTTAAGCGATTGACTGCTGCGCAGCGTGTCGCGGGTTCGATTCCCGCACGGAACAAGTATTTGTATGACCTGCAAGTAGTTGTTCCGGATCTGGCTGTTTGTGTATGTGAGTTTAAATGTTTGTAAACGCACCTACGATACAGGAGAAAATCCTAGTGTGGGGCAAAGTTTAAAAAAAAAAAAAAAAAAAAGTAGATAATCAGTTCACCACAAACATGAATTCGCCATCTGTCCACGTGGTCTTAAATTGTAATTGTTATATTTTAAACAACAATATCCAACTTCATTGCTCAAGGCTGTATTGAGTGAGACCGGCAATTGGAAGATAACGAGAATTCCATCACGTTTACTCGAGTTTCCTGCAAATTATTAACACATACACGTGTAACTAATCGTTCTTCGGCCCCTAACACGGTCAGTTGGCGTTCAATCTAAATTCTATGTGAAATGCATCTTATTTTTTCGTGCAATCTCTTCGTAACCTGTAGTTACCTAACTATAACATTTTTGGAAGTCCGTAAAACTCATTGTTACAGTATTTTTTTGAAACATATATCTCTTATCTTCCTCACATTATTTCTAACCTAACAGCTCTCCGTATGTATGTCTATCTCTTAGTGGGCTTACCACCTTTTCTCTGTCAGCTTTTACTATTAGCCCCAGGCAAGCAGTACCAGGGACACAACTACTAAATTTTAACAAAAGAAAATAAGGGCAAGTACTATGGTTCAATTACGGAAACAATTCGAAACGCATGTCAACACTGTCACTATTTCTGTGCTCCAATTGCATATTATTAATGTTGGCATCGGTAGTTGCACCCAATTGAGAGTTCGAGTGTTTCGAGTCGACAGCCAATGTCTCGATTACAATATGCTAAAGAGTTGTCAATAACGTGCACCATTAAAAAGCAAAGATCAGCTCGATTTTGAAGTAGACCAGTTTAACATCAATATCCAACAATGTGCATGGAACAACACACCACAGCTTATAAACAAGTTTAAAGGAAATACCTACCCAAAAGAAATAACAGACCTATTATATGAAAAAAGGACTCAAAGAAAAAGGTGGCAGCAAACTAGATTCCCGCAAGATAAAACTGTATTGAATAACCTTACCAAAAGACTGAAGAGAAAGATACAAACCTTTCAAGATGAGGCTTTAGATACTAACCTGCGTCAGCTAACCAGCGACCATACAACCCAATACTCTCTTTGGAAAGCGACAAAGTCACTCAAAAGGCCAATTGTACCAATTCCCCCTATCAGAGATGATAACGGAAAGTGGGCCATAAGCAATGAACAGAAAGCTCAAAGATTTGCACATCACTTGGAAGAAACCTTTCAGCCAAAGGACGAGTCTGTGGACAACCTACAGTTTGCCAATATTCTGCAAGATCAAAGAATTAAGCTTGTGACCCCGAAAGAAGTTGCAAAGGAAATTCAAATCATTAGCCTAAAGAAATCGCCAGGATACGACCTTATTACGGGAGAAATCCTGAAACAGTTCCCGCGTAAAGCCATAATTAAGCTTACTAGGCTCATAAATGCTGCATTCGTGCTTAAGCATGTTCCTGAGCCATGGAAAGTTGCTGAGGTGATAATGATTGCAAAGCCTGGTAAACCACCTCACGAAGCATCATCATACAGACCCATTTCCCTGTTGCCTATACTTTCAAAGCTGTTTGAAAAATTGTTTTTAAAACGCCTAAAACCAATCATATACGAGAAAAACCTGATCCCTGACCATCAGTTTGGTTTCAGAGAGAAACACTCAACAATAGACCAAGTACACAGAATCACCAACATCATCGAGAGAACGCTTGAAGATAAAAAAGTCTGCTCCACCGTTTTTTTAGATGTAGCACAAGCTTTTGATAAAGTTTGGCATAAGGGTTTGATATACAAGCTAAGACTAATGCTGCCCAATGATTTTGCCGATATCTTGCAATCATATATTACAGATAGAATGTTTCGAGTAAGGCACGAGGGAGCCTTTTCTGAGTTAAAAAATATTAAAGCTGGCGTCCCTCAAGGAAGCGTGCTAGGTCCAATCCTCTACCTATTGTACACGTATGATATACCAGAGCTGGAAAATAATACCATTGCAACCTTTGCGGACGACACTGCCATTATGGCTACAGGGTCATGCCATGCGGAAGCAATCAGAAAGGTACAAATTGCTGTAAATGAAGTTCATGACTGGGCACAAAAATGGAAAATCAAATTGAATGAATCAAAGTCACTTCACATTGATTTTACCAACAGGAATTGTGATTACCACCCAATTTTCATAAATGGCCAACAAGTACCATACGCAAATACAGCGAAATATCTTGGCATAACGCTTGATGCGAAATTGCGCTGGAAAGCGCACGTTAAAAAGAAAAGACAGGAACTGGACATGCGATTTAAAAACATGTATTGGTTGATTGGACGAAATTCCTGCCTATCGATACATAATAAAATATTATTATATAAGCATATTCTAATGCCAATATGGACATATGGCATCCAACTGTGGGGCTGTACTAAACCGACCAACATCAAAATTATACAAACATTCCAGAATAAGGTACTCAGGAGTATTGTTAATGCGCCCTGGTATATAAGAAATGACGACCTCCATCGTGACCTAAAAGTGGAACCCGTCACCAAAATAATCCAAAAATTTGCTGAGGCCCATGAACACCGACTCCACCAACATGTGAACATCGAGGCAATTCAGCTGCTAGACCAGACAAATATAGTGCGAAGGCTAAAACGAACAAAACCTTTTGAATTAGTGTAGTGTAAAGTGTAATATAGAAATAATAGTGACAATGACACTCATATAACACATGAACAAAGTGTTTATATTATAATATTAGACTCGAAGAAAGTGGAACGGACTTGTTTATAAACAATCAGCACTATTCTGTTTTAAAATAATTACCACGTAAAAAGTTAAGTTAGATTAAAATTGCTTATTAGTCTTGTAGGCTAGATTGTAATTAATTATTAAGAACCTGGTTCTTTTTAATAAAGGATAAAAAAAAAAAAAAAAATAACGTGCACTTGTCTGCTTAAATTGGGTACTTACTTTACATTGTAATTCAGAAGAGTTGAACACTAGTAACAATGTTTCTTGAAGACATTGGATCCTCATCATTGACCCTGTCGATTGATGGCAATATCTATGGAACTGGCCCACGATGACCTTATTGACTTGTCGGCGTGTAGGTATGAGGCAAGAAAGTTGTCGGAATTCTTTTAATGCTACCTATACAGATTTTTTTATACAGGTGTACATTTAAAATAAATCTGCTGTTCTACTTTGGGGGTTCTAAAATCACAGTTGATTTGGTGGTAGCAGTTTGCGCGTGGATGTCCACATGATGATTGCACCCTTTATAAAGGATTTTGTCATCAAACTTTACAACATCAATAGTACTACTTTTCCTATCGTATTTTTAGAAGTGCGCTTAAATTAGCTTAGAGCCGGTTTTTTGATCCGCAGTTAACTCAACCATTAGTTAAAAATAGTAACTATGGTTGACAAAATGTGCTGATCAAATCAAATCATTTTGCCAAAATTAACCATTAGTTGCTATTTTAACTCTAATGTTTGAGTTAATGGCCAAATTTTGGAAAAAATTGTTGATTTGATCAACACTATAGGCAAAAAGAAAATTAACTAATGGTTGAGTTAACTAAGGATAAAAAAACCTGTCCTTAAAATTAGTCTCTGGCGTTTATGTAGAAGTAAAATCAAACACGATTAATTCGACTAGAAGGACGATATCAAAGGTCAAAATTTAAATCACGATCGTATTACCGACCGAAAGGCGAAAGGCTAATGACGCCTGTTTCTCAGTCTGACTTGTTAGCACTGAACGAGATGATGCGGTGCAAATCCCAGAGAGAGAGTACCAGGGCTCTGAATCGGCGACATCCTCAGGGATCTATATCCCTAAACCCTCTAGCATTTACTTGAGTGGTAATAGTATCGTCCTGCAATTTCCAATTCCTCAACCGATTTTATTGCTTGCGTTATTTTCCTTTTCCTTTGTGATCTATACGGCGTATTAATAAAAGTACTAAAATTATAGAGGTAAAAATTGTCTGTTTGTATGTGGGGGTAATCTCTGGAACTACCAGTCAGATTTAGACCATTATTTTTATATTTGATAGCCCTGTTCTTCAGGAAGGCTATAGGCTATTTAGCATCACGATATGACCCTAAGGAGCCGAGCAAAAAGTTAAAAAGTCTGTTAGAACGCTAAGCTGATAGCGCGGGCGGGTGATGCGATGCGACGGGGTGGGTCGGGGGAACATTAAATGTCACGAAGCTAGGAAAAGTATAATTATGGTAGAATTAAGGTACAAGTATTGTTAAGAAATACATAGGAAATACATTAGAAATACATACAATATGTACCGTGTATGTAGGTATACACGGTACATTCAACATTGATGACAAAACATTCTGCAATGAGCATTTTACACAATCAATCTTTCTCTTGCCGTCATCTCATATTATTTGGGGTCAGCGAAGAATTATCCGTTTTACAGAACGTTGTTTATGAAATGTTTTGACTTTGTAATCGACACTTCGTATAAAGTGTTGACTGCCTCTCCGGTCTCATCATCATCATCACCATCATCATCATTAGCCTATATTTGTCCACTGCTGGGCATTAGCCTCTTCTAGTGAACGCCACTGAGCCCGATCTTCGGCTGTTCGCATCCAGTCTCTGCCAGCCGCGTTTCACAAGTCGTCACTCCACCTGGCCGGCGGGCGTCCCACACTACGTTTGCTTAAATGCGGTCTCCACTCTAAAACTCGTTTTCCCCAACGATTGTCGGCTCTGCAAGAGACGTGACCAGCCCATTGCCACTTTAGCTTGCTTAGTCTTTGGGCTATGTCGGTTACCTTGGTTCTCTGGCGAATCATCTCGTTTCGGATTTTATCCTTCATAGAACCTCGCGGGTCTAGTGTTTGCAAATGTAGCTGCTAAGACAGCTGTGGGTTCTACTGATGAGATTTTTTGCCCGACTAATAGTAATAGGCCCTCCTTATATGGAACTTAGATTCTGATAGAAGCGCGAAGATATCCGTCAGGCTGAAGATTCATCCCATTTTTTCGAAGGAACATCACTTTGTTCCTCTAAATTATTAGTCAAACTTAATTATAAACAGGTAGAAATTACGGACTTCCATACAAACTTTTATCCCATACTTAACCCGTTTAGGGATTGCATTTTGAAAAGTCCTTCCTTAGTGCTCACCCTCGTTAAATAAGGAACACAGTTTCGTGCTTGCCCTGCGGTTTTCGATGTGCGTTATCAGCTGTCTGCGTATATTCATACGTAGACAGATAACGCACATCGTAAAACAGAAACCTTTAATTCATTCGAATTAAAGGTTTTATTAAGAAATTAAGAATTAAATGCATAGAAGTCACCACAATGAAAATAATCTAACGAAAAATATCACTCGATATACAAAATAAACTTTGTCTTCGTTGGAAATTTACAGCCACTCTGCACTCCTCTCAGCGGCTTTGCGAAGGTAACCTACATCTACGGGATCGTGAGCGAAGAGAATGCTGACGCTATATCGCTGACCACGTGGTTCATTTCCGTCGCTACCAACTTAGGTGAGAATTTGCTCATATAATTATATTTGCTATAAGAATAGAGCACCTACTTGACAAACTTCTGTCCCGGCTTCATCTGCCACTTTCTCTTCGGCGTAAGAGTAATGGTGTCTCCGTGCTCTGTGGTGTAATCTTATAGTGGGTACACACATGTGAAATGTAACAAACATGCCGTCTAAACTGCCGTCAACGTGAAATGTAACGCAACAATCAGGCGAATTTGTTTCGTTTTTGTGATACATTTTCATGTTACGTTTCACGTATATGTGTACTCACCATAAGATTACACCACAGAGCACGGAGACTCGGAACACCTCGGCGGCCGCTCCTGGAGTCGGCACTGTCACACTTGCCATACAAACCAAGCAAGGCACCGTTTCTCGCTCTACGACACAAATTCCGTATATAAACTGACTGCATTGAATGGCGAAGATGACATAAATTACACGCATGTCATGTACCTATCATCATTTTTCTGCACCTCAATCTCCTATTGTCAATAAGAGGCGTCATTCGATAGAGCGCGAATTCTATCCACGCGTAAACACGTGGCGTGCCGCATAGGAAAACCGGCGCACATTGGGTGACGCGTCGGGTCGTGCCGGAACGCAGTTATTGTGTCAGCCAGATTCAAATTATGAATTTTAATTCGAACTGTATCCAATGCAGTGCACAGAGGCTCGCGCACTATTGGGTGGGTCGCGCCGCAACGCAACGCATTGCAAAAATCCTCCATCATCACTTTCGTACTTTTTGTAAGAACCATCGCACACTACGCATAACAGCGGCTGCAAAATACGCTTGGAGAGCGATCCACCAGTGCTTTACGCTGTGGCCCGGTGCGGCCAGCCTGTAGTATGCGATGGTTCATACAAAATGGACGAAAATGATGAAGGGGGATTTTTGCGATGCTTTACATTCCTTTGCGGCCCCCCTTAATCTGGATGATTGCGGATGCTTACAAGCGGACTTCTCGTTCTTGCGAATGACGCCTCTTAGTCATAAAAAGAGATACCGAAAAATGCTGATTCCACCTAGCGCCGAGTGCTATCTGCGGATGTCGGGTCTGGCACAAACATCTGCTGACCGTCACCTTTCCTGGCGACTTCAGCGTGGCATATCCACTGCTGGTCTTCGCCTGTCCGAGCTAGGCCAGGGGCCATAGCATGAATGGGCGAAGTGAACGTACGGTAATGTCGAGCGATTTTGAAGTGAAAACTTCTTTAGCCGCGTTGAGCGGTTTTTGGTAGGGGCACCGACATGATAAGGTGACGTGTTGCGCCAGACTGGCGATGCGCAGCCGCCTGTAGGTATACATATTGGGGTTTTGACTTCTGTCGGCAATTTTTTTATCATAATGTGTTATAATTTTTCTAACCTCGAAGTCAACTCAAGACGTCACAATCATACTAATGTGCCTCAATATTACCGTTTCAGCACGCATATTCACCATCTACGTGGACTCAGGGGACAAGAAACTCATGATAAACTTCTTGATATCGACGATCCTGAGCTCTGCAGTGTTGGGTACGGCTTTGTACTACAAGAGGATATGTCCCGCCGATAAAGCACCACCGCGACGCTGCCGAAAACAGTCCTGCGCCCGAAAACAAAGCCATTCCGATTAGATTCGCTTATTTATTGTAGTTAGGGCGAAGAAGTTACATATATGCATAGTATTATCCGAAGGTTTAAAGATGTATTAAGTGTCGACCCGCAGTGCTAGGTGTCTTGATTAGTGGTAAATGTTATTGGTCGATATTTTCTGGTGCCCGCATGCGGGGAGTTGAGAGTTTATATCACGGTATAGCGTGAAAAGACCTAAATTTGTGTAGTAGTAAAAATAATAACTAAGCCACACCATAGGAATTAAATTGCAAAAAAACACAATAAAATTATAAAAGACATTTTTAATTTTACGAAAGCTGTGCCCTGCTACCGCATGCGGGCTGTGAGTGAATATGACGTATGATATGAGAATGACCGAAAAAAACTATTTATACATGTACTGTCTTACCTACTTAACGCGACGGCATTAGTCAAATATTAGAGAATCCACCGTAACGAACAATAGAGGCTTTTGTTTCCATTTATTGACATAGACAACCCGGCTTTATTTCTACATAGAATAGTGGGAAGTCTTCCTCGATAAAAATAATAGTAATTCTTTAATTTAGTTAATACTCGTAAGAAAGCAAAATCGTGTAGGATTTGCTTAACTTTTGACTTCTCTTATCAATTCTCATCAATCCTATTGTTAGTAGTTATTCATTTAAAAAAGAATCGCTTTGTCTAGATCTCTTCACGCGTCCTTAGATAATAATATTAATGATATTTTCGGCATTTCTGTTTTGCAAAATGGAAATGCTGGATAAATTCTCAAACGTAAAAGTAAATGATCGCCCGGTCAAATCCAGCTGTGGCCAAATAGATTGAGGTTGGAATATGCCTGGCAGCTTTAAGGTACAGTTCGCAAGGCGCCAGCAGACCGCAGACTGCAGCGGCAAAACTGCCAAAAGCAATGACAGACCGCAGCGACACTATGGTTTCTATGTAATACTAGCTTCTGTCAGCAAATTCGTCCAGGTCTTCTTATTCCCTCGACCTACCCCGTCGCATCCTATCGCATCGCCTGCCCGCGCTATTAATTCGATTTCGCTTAGCGTTCTTTCCGCCGTTTTTTATTTTTGCTCGTCTCCCAATGGCCGATGATGGGCCGGCGTGATGTTAAATTGTCTATAGCCTTCCTCAAGAATTGAGCTATCAAATGTAAAAATATTTTTTTCTAATCCTACCGTTAGTTCCAAAGATTACATCCTACATACGAACAAACAAATTTTATCTCTGTAATATTAGTATAGCTGAAAACGCTCCCATAGATTAATTACATTGCCGCCTGCTGCTGCGGTCGAGCGGTGACTTTAGACGGCATTTTTGTTTGTCAAATAACTTTCGCGAAACTGAAGAAGAGAGGTGCTGCGGCTGTCGATGTAGTGTTGTCACGTTCGTAAATAAAACATCAGAGGCACTGTCCGTTGCGGTTATTTTCAACCACAACGCCGCTGCCTTACGCGGTTTGATGTCGCCTTCGGAAGTGTACCTTTACACAATTTTCAACTTCAGACGAAATAGTGTAGGAAATTTTAAATTATTAAATTGGGAAACGCGTACAAAGCAACTACCGTCCTTAGGGCACTAAGAATTAACGTAACAATAAAATCGTAATTTGATAGTGAGAAATAGTTATAATTCAAGAAAGAAATGCCATTATTATATTATGTGTAATTTTCCATTATGCTTGGACGTCGTATACATCGTCGAACACACTCATTGTTTCAATATTTTTACACTTTGTATCGTAGACTTGTTGTAGATTAAGAAATTATTGTGTAAATGAAGATATTTTTATAACTCAGCAGCTTTCTAGGTATAAAGTGCGAGTCAACAGACTAAAATCCGTAGCGTTCGCAGCCAATTTTCACGCTAAACGCTAGATTTGATACATAGTTTACATTGCATGGAGACGAAGCAAGCAGCGTCTTGCTTTTATAGTGTTTTTAGTATAAACGGATGGACATAATCGCGGCGACCGTCAAACCTTGCCCTAATTGCGGAAAACGTATTAAAGTATATGGTATTTTTAAACGATTGGTCCCGCGTGATATTTTACTGATTACGCGTAAAAAAATTCATCGGATTGCGCCAATTGAATATTAAAGTAGTAATTTATATTGGAAACGCTAAGCTATTATATTATGTATTGTTAACTTGCAAATGCTAGTAGATTGTGCTATCCGTACTGTACGTAGAATTTTATACTCAACCTCTTAGATGTAAAAGTGCAGACTGCGTATTAAACGTAAATAGAGAAAAATAAAGGTGTATCCGATTAGAGAGCCTTAATCGGAACTGTGTTTAAACAAGAAAAAGGCTGTAAACAAATCGTAAATTATGCAAAATGTTGTCAGTAACATAAACTTGAATATATAATCAGAGGCTTGTTTCATGTAAAAATTCATGTAAATGTCTAAAGTTTTCTGACCTATTTTTGAAGAAGAAAATTAATTAATTATTTCGATAGTGTATAGATTACGTCTAAACATTGTGTTATTAATTTATTTTTGATGCATGGAAAACCAGACTATTCGAATAACATTGATTTATATGGTCATATCAATGTTAAATAATAAAGGAATTGGTAAAATTGTTAACTCGCCGCACAATATACTCCCTATTAAGTATCTCATATACATTTACTTTTAATTGATATTAGAATGTTCTTACCTCTTATGAAAATTATATTATTATGAAATATTTTTGGTAGATAAATTATTTAATTTTAATGAATTTATCAAATTACATTTTTATAGTTTTATTTAGCTCGAATTGTTAAACTGTGTTTAGTTATGAATTTAACCACTGGCTGACTAAGACGGAATGCATGGCAAGGGAATTTAAAACAAATGCAAGACGCCAATCACATCGCTACTGCAATTGCAGTCTTATGTCATTGTTATAAGGTATAAGTTAGAACGATTGGCGTATTCGTGAAATGTAACATCTGTACTAAGATTATAAAGTACAGTTGATATCTTATTGTTATTAGGTCTCGCATTGCCAGTGTTGACAAACCATTGTATAATATATTCCTAAAATATTAGACCTTCATAATATATTCCTAAAATATTTGACCTTCTTAATATATTCCTGAAATATATGATATTAAAATTAATTATCGTAGTTATAGTATTAGGTTACGAAACAATAGTAGTTTAATGTCTTTAAGCACTGTGAAATCAATCTTTATTCTAGTCACTGACGCAATTGGTATTGAGAAATAAATTGTCAAATTATGTCAAAAAACAAAATAATATAAAAGAATTAAGTATGTAATGTTAATGATGCTCGGCTTGAAGTGGTATTTTTTGTACCATTTTAAATATTATGTTATTTATTTAAGACACTATTAACTAATTGTAACTATTACTCAAAGATAGCAAAAGTGTCTGCGTTTATTGTAACAAATTAATTATTTGCCTTAAGCCGGCTACTTTCTCGGTTTTGTTGTATTGGTTCCGCACACGAACGCAAATTAGCGGTCCTGTCTAAAGTCTTGGCGTCTATACAGCGTGTAAAGTCAGATCGATTAATTGTTGAGCAAAGTGACTACCAACTGAAATTGTCCGTATATTCAAATCTCAACTATCATTCGTTGAAAGTTGTATGACATGTCTATAACGCGGCAAATTGACGGAGGATGTCAACTTCCATAACAATTAGTTTCCCTGACTGTACAATTGATTTTTTCGCCCTTTAGGGAACTGTTTTTCCAAGGGAAATAAAAAAAAGTTTCGGATGCGGTTGCTACGCCAACAGGACAGTAGTTTGCTTAGTCGCTCTTACAACAGAACGTTCGTCTATGCAAGTGTTGTGCGGGGTTGGTCGCATTAACCCCTTATACATAGCCCGTGCGACCACCGCTCACGCAATAGTTAGCCTTTACACAGCCAGCCTTAAGGATTCAAAAAAGCGATGGCACATTTGTTGTCTCTGTCACCATTCTGATCAGTAAAACTGCTGTTATGATAGCCATATTGACTGGTTGATCAAACGATCCACAAGCATTGTGTTGTAACAACTCATATATCGCCTATATACCCAGATACCCTTGTAATTATAAACGTTGCTTCAAAAGTACATAGTGACGTCTGCATATACACAATTTTTTTGACATTTAAATAAATGTCTTTTAACTTTAAGCAACGTTTTTAAATATACCCATAGAATGGATTTTAGGGAATATTCGCACATAAAGATTAACGTCACTAAACTACTTTTGCATGCACTATTGTCACTAAATAGTGGTTAGATTGAGAAAGTGATTGTAGAACGAATCGGCTTACCGCGGTGGAAATTTGTCGCTGTTATAATATTTAGACACCAGCTGGGCTAGCACGGCCTCTGTGATAGATAGGCTCGAGTCACGCATTTTATCACGGTTTTTGCTCCCAAACTCGTCAAGGCCGTGCTCGCCCCGCAGCGATCGACCGTTAACCATCAACCATGACAAGATCGATCTGAAAGATCACTGTAATCGATCGACGTCGGATCAGTTGTCGCTGAATGGAATACCGATTTCAGCGCGAAGAGAATTTTCCACCGCGGTTGGATATTACTTTTGCTCGTTACATGATCTTTATCGTCGTGTGACGCACACAACGTGTTTCAAGTTAAGATTTTTAGAGCAGTTTAAAAAGCGGCAGTTGTTGTTAAGATTTTTAGAGCAGTTTAAAAAGCGGCAGTTGTTTCGATATTGAGTACAACATTTAAAAAGAAACTTCCAATAAAATATGTCATTGTTTTGCAATATTTTGCGTGAAATTAGCATTAAAAGACAAACTATTATCTTTAATTTTAACTATCTTTTCCATTGTTCGTGCATAGGTACCTATTTATTTATTCTTGGTAATGATGTATATCAAGTCGTTAACTCAAAAGCATAATTTTGAAACATAACATTTATTTATTTTTTACAAATGTATTTGGTGCCATTTATTTTTATAAAACGAATTTTATCACAATATAAAATAGAGTTAGTGCCAAATAAAGGTCCTAGCCGATTTAATTTATATTTGAATTATCGTCACTGATGTTAATAAATGATAAATAGAGATTTTTTTTTATTTATTTCACTTTTTTATTGATATTCTTAGACTCCATAAAAAAAAAATATTGACACTTGTTTTACAAGTTTAAATAATTCTAGTCACTGATTCTTATTTGTTAAAATCTCACTCTGATTGATTAAAAAAATATAGTAAGATACTTAATTTATTATTTCCAAAACTACAGAACCTACACGTTACATGAATGGAGTCTACTAATGAAGTCGTAAGTCCCTTGATCTAGGACACCTGTATGACAGGGGTCGAAGATTCTCCAGTTACAACAATCCAGGCTTAGCTTAGATACAATTTAAAATTGCGTCCGTACTAATCTGAGAGATGCAGTAAGGTAACTCACAAAGATACGCTAAAAACAGCAATTTGGGAGTAGGTACCTTTCTAAAAGTTCCAACCGACTGATCCACCTCAGATAAATAAATAAAATTGTTTATTGGGTCTTAAATGAGCATGCAGATGTGATTGAGACAGCCCCAGTAAGTAATTAATAATACTTGTGTTGGGGTTGTCTCGCTCTTTCCCTTAATTGATAGCTTATACACTATTGAGACCCTGTAACAATTAAAATTAATCTAATAAAACTAATTGAGCTGTGTAATTTAGAAACAAAGAGAAAACAATGACAAAAAGTAATTAGCAGCTCTGTGTATTCTGCAATTGTGAGTGTGAGTTTGATCAGACATCATATATACCTTTCTAAAAGTTCCAACCGACTGATCCACCTCAGATAAATAAATAAAATTGTTTATTGGGTCTTAAATGAGCATGCAGATGTGATTGAGACAGCCCCAGTAAGTAATTAATAATACTTGTGTTGGGGTTGTCTCGCTCTTTCCCTTAATTGATAGCTTATACACTATTGAGACCCTGTAACAATTAAAATTAATCTAATAAAACTAATTGAGCTGTGTAATTTAGAAACAAAGAGAAAACAATGACAAAAAGGAATTAGCAGCTCTGTGTATTCTGCAACTGTGAGTATGAGTTTGATCAGACATCATATATTATGATATATTTATATTATAAAATATGATGATATGATATTGTATCAGATAATAATACAATACTTATAAAAAAAAATGGCTATAGAGTGTACAAAGGACTGAAGAAAACTCAAGACACATATTTTAATAGTCATATGACCACAAATGCTGAGATGTAGGTATGTACCTACACAAACAATTTTAAGTTATAAAACAAAACCCGGCTGTTGCTTCTACAAACAGTTAATTTGAGTCGTACCTACACAAACAATTTTAAGTTATAAAACAAAACCCGGCTGTTGCTTCTACAAACAGTTAATTTGAGTCAGCAGCTGATATTTCGCGATTTTTTTGCGTACCGTGTATACAACGTGTAACTTATTTAACGCAAGACCTCATACACCCCAATTAGAGTATTGAGTTAAAAGCATTATGCAATGACCAAAATAATGTTTTTTTAAAGCTATCTATTATTATTAAGAAAATCGTGTTGACCCTAGCATTACTTTATGCATTTAAAATCGAGTCGTATTGCCTTGAAATAAGATTTAATTTTCTTTGGCTCAATCGTCGGCCAGTATTGCAGAATACATAATTTTTGAAAAAATATGTATTTAATAGTTACTGAAATGGATTCAGTATTCAATTATGGGCAAACTACTTGTATACATAGTACGCAAAATACGCAAATGACGTAGGATTGCGGACACCAGGCCGTATATATATATATCGACGGTAATCCGGCAGAGAACCAAAGTTTTCGATATAGAGACAAACAATGACTCAAAACTGTAATAAATGATGGATCAATAGTATCCAAGGACAATTTATTATGTCAACTTAGTACACCGCTTCGTTTTAAACTACATCTACCTATTTTAGGTAGGTAGTGGTGCCGATTCCCTTGTTCACAAACTAAACTAAATTTAAGTTGAGTGCATCTTTTTCATTCTATTTCATTATGAAAAGGACAGAAGATAAATATTAGTTTAGTCCTGTCAAATAAGTCAGCACCTGACGTAATTTGATGTAGTTTTAGTAGTCAACATTTTAATCACGTCTAAACTTGTATGGAGTAGTGTCAGGCGCTGATTAATTTGACAGGACTAAACCAAAATTTATCTTCTGTCCTTTTCATAATGAAATAGAAAGAAAACGATGCACTGAACTTAAATTTGGTTTAGTTTGTAAACAAGGGAATCGGCACCACTGTATAAAATACAAGTTTCTATCTTTGGCGGTTTGGGCTGTGCGAGTCTTACGAAGTTCTTATATACCTACATTTATATACCTACATATAAATAACTATTAAAAATCGTCCGTTCGCAGTTGCTGGAACTTATGCAGGATCTTTTGGGCGGGAGATAGAGATAATAAAGATGAAGACTTTATAGTCATTAAACTAGCCCGAGTCCTTCGAAGTGACACAGTGCTACGAGCCGATTTCATTTTTGAAACGAAACTATCTTTGGAGCTACTGCGTTTAGACATTAGCAGCCGGGAGCAAAGTACTCTTGGTGATACCAGATCAAAAGATGACAATGACGTGCATTTCGCCTTCGGTGACGATATTGTCCCATGACGAGGCGAGCTAACGTAACATGGCTCCATTCTGTACACGTCGTGAGAATGCTCACCAGTAGAACTTCTCGCTTCAGGCAAAGCTGGCAATCCCTCAGGTTCACTCGGAGAGTTCTCACTTTGTTCTGGCTGTAAGCTTTCCTGCATCAATCCTTGTGGCTCCTGAGCAGCGAAATTTGATCGACTCGCTAACATCCTACCTCTTTTCCTTGCACGCGCCTTAGCTACTTTAGCGGCGCTCTTTGAACCAATCAAGTGCATGTTTTGGTCGATATAGCTGCAAACGGCTTCAGCTTCTTCCTTGGGACACAAATGTGCATCTCTAAAGAATCCATAACCGTTTCGAACGTCATGAAAACATTCGATCACTAGCCAAGTTAGAGTACTTAATACAAGTATTGACGTTGTCACAACAGCAATGGCAGTAGTCGTGTCAGGACCGGTCAGTTTATATTGAATCTTGCCAACAACACCATACGTCACGATGTTTTGAGTGTGCCTATTGCTATGCGCACGACACGTATAAAATCCTCTCAAATCATGATCAGCTGTTGCTTCAAGTCTAAGGACGCGGCCGTCATCGATCGATCTCACTGGTTTATCCCTGAACATAGTAGCAACAGCAGTGTCTAAGAAGAACCAGCTAGCTTCATGTGGAGACCTAGCCGTCCTTGCATGAAGGCAAGTTAAATTAAGCCGATTAGATTTACCCCAAGCAGTTTCATGGTAAGATCCAGAGACACTCGCAGTCCTTGAAGATACTTGAACTTTATCTTCCTTATATCTTTCCCTACTGTAGTCATGTAAATCTAAAAGCACTCCATTCTGTCTAATGGATGCTAATACTCCAGAAAACGGAACAAATCCATCGTTAACATGTTTCTTTATGTTATTAGGTACTCCACCAATGTAAAACTCATCAGTGCACAATGCGATTTTCGCTGGTTTGTCGCCAGCAATATTGCTAAGTTTTGTAGATAACTTTGTTGAAGATTTAGTCGATGTTTTTGTATAGGAGTTTCTGGTGGTTGAAGGTACGTCAACCGAAAAGCGTCTTCTTCGAGTCACTTCTTCGTCAAATAGTACATGCAAACGTTCTCCAGCATTGATAGACGCTTCAATCGCATTGGTGTCTTGCTTTTTTGAAAGAGTCACGTCAAGCCACTGATCGGGCGAACAATCGGTTGTGCTGCTGCTCTCTGACCGGAATTCGTCAAGTGCTAACTTCATCTTTAATCTCCTGTTTTGCAAATATAAGTGTATCCAATTGGTACTTTTGTAATTTTTTAGGAATATAACAGTTCCGGCCTCTTCCTTGGTTTTAAAAGTCAATTCCAATTGCCAGGTTTGTTGGTCCTGAAAGCACGGTAAACGTAAATACTGATCGTTACTAACATGCAGGTATGCTTCTTCCGTGCCTGCTTTTTCATACTCAATGTTTGAGGCGGCGGTCGGATGGAACTCTATCTTTCTAGATCTTAGAGTTCTGCTTATAACCATATTTAAGGGAATGAAATTTAAAATTAACTCCTGAACTTGTCCCTGATACTTTTCGCCGACATTAATCTTCAATTTGTCATCAGGCAAATCTGGATCGCATGGCCATACAAACTTTAAACCCGTAACAGCGTCGTCTAATCTTAAAACAGCTGCTTCACCTGTCACAGTGATGAGTACGGTGTGCCAGACCCCCGGTTCTATTTCCGCATGTGTACAAGATTTGGGCAGACAGCATGACCGACTAGAGCCACACGCGTCCAGGCAAATATGCCATTTCTGTAAGCTAACACGAACGAACGAATTTTGCCCGGCTTCTCTATGGACCAGCGACCCATGAGGCGACAAAGGCATAAACCTTATGTAAAAATGATAAAGCGATGCACGTTTATTTTCGAAGTTGTAGCGAAGAGACGAATCACCATGGAAAATGGCAACCACGTGAGAAAGTGTTTCACAAGGATATAAATGGCAAGCGCCGACTTCAGTTTTTGGGCCAACACATTGCCTCCCCGATCCTTGAGGCTGTGGCCTGGTGCAAGTCCTTGTTCTAGACCGTCTCCCGGCTCCACACGTTTGCGAACATGGCCCCCAACTCCCCCACCCAGTCCATCCACCATCTAACGAACACTGCTTATTTTGACAGACTTCTAATTGATCGTGTTGTCCTCGACAGTGAGTTCCCCATGTTACCGAAGTGGGCAGTGTGTCGGTTTCCTGACAGACCCTTCTTCGCCGTCTGACTCCTGCTCCACATTTTTCTGAGCACTGTGACCATGAGCTCCAAGCTCCCCAACTTCCTCCGGAGTCCTTGCTTGTGATAGCGCATTGATCGCCTATACAAAAGTCAGCTAAAAGGGGGGCGCCAATGCAAGCAAGGCGTGCGTCAGAAGGTGCTGGCGTGTCGCATCGTCGTAGTCTCCACTTCAAGCCTCGTCCACAGCGCGCGCCGCAAGACGACCATGCGCCCCACGCACCCCACTCGCCGGCTACAGGACAACCCAGATTCCGTTTGACGCACTGTAATGAATTCCACAGCGATTCAGAATTAAGTTGCCACGTATTGTCGAAGGCTAGGGCGGCCTCGATTGCCTCAAAAGGACATTCCATTTCTAGGCAGCGTTCCATTACAGCGGGAACGGCTTCTAGTTTATTAAGGGCTTCCATTCTAGCGGTGTCCCCTTTGACAAGTTCGCGGAAATCAGTGACAGTACAGTTAGTGAGGTAGCAGACGTCTGTTTGTTCGTCAGAGCCAGCACAAGGTGCGCCGTCTTGTGAAGGTGGTGGGTTGATGCATTCCCTTGTCCTGTGGCGGTGTCCTGCGTCGTCGCAGGTGCCCTGACAAGATGACCAGGGACTCCAAGGTGACCACCCTCCGTCTATAGGGCAGTCAGGGTCAGTGATCGTGCCCAGTTCACATTCGAGACGCCATACAACTTGCTGACGCTTGCCAACCGGTTTCCTTGTTTGGATCATAAGCAGGCACACCACCCAGACAGTTAAATACTTGTGTATGTTAATAGGCATTTTAAAACTGTTTAACAATAAATTAAGGATATAACTTTCAGTATGTATAAACCCAAACCCTTTGATTATATACTTGTATATAATCAAAGCCCAAACCTCAAACCAAAAAAGTACTCTGTGCTTCAAATCAGCTATTTCTCAAACACTGACATGTTATGACAACCCGTCATTTCCGAAATAAAAATTCACCCTGTTCAAGAAAGGAGGTAGCATAGCACATAATTAAATAAATAACAATTTATTCGCGTCACAACTGTTTATTCAAACATGTCTATAAAATTTACATTTAAACTACAGGTACATACTTGCAATAGCATGCGCAGTGGCCATTATAAAATCGCTAGGGCTCAAATGCACAATACAATAATGAAGTCGCCGTTGTGGACTTGTTCGCCAATATCTATGCACAATTTTCAATGCTAGCTATAACTTGGCGAAAACGTTTACCAGCAAGACTGACTTGCGATGATTTAGACCAGTTGAGTGACTCTCAGTTAAGGAGCCGTCCCCACTGTGCCGAGACGAATCTTTGGAAGACTATCTGCCCCTTGAAACGGCAATTATGTGGTCCACCCCAGTTTGAAGAATACCAGGGGCCGTAAATGATGGCGATGATGATGATGCATCATTGGTCCAGTGGAAAAGAGAGATAGAATACGGAAAGAGAAGCACCATCCACCGCCATAGACCGCACACTGCCACCCTATATAAAATTTCTACATTTAAATCTGTAATTTGTAAGGTAACATAATAATGAGTATTCTATTCAATTGTATCACTTTTTCGCAACGGAAGAATTATGGCTTTAAAGGTATGTCCACACTATTTATCATGACATGTTATAAAACAGTTATATAACATGTTTCGATAAAGTGGTTAGCAAAGTTAAATAAAGTGAACGTGATCGACAGGGTGGCAGGGACATCGAGGCGCAAACTGAAACCATGAATTCAGCACATGATTCTAGACCAGCGTAGAAATAATACGCCGTATACAAAAAAAAAAACAATCATGTATTAAATCCATGGTAACACTTTGTACGTCGATGTCCCTGCCACTGTGTGTAACAAAAGTGTATGTGTTATTTAACATAATCTATATCTGGACGCACTCCCACACTTCATAATGAAGCTCCTTGTGGCAAGGCTCAGTGGGAACTGACTCTTACGGTATATAATACTGTTTTGTAGTTTACCTTACTTCGTGCTAAAGCTACTGTTTGCTAGAAGAGCGGTGACCGCCACAAGCGGCCGTAATGTATGGACATTACGGCCGCTTGTGGCGGTCACCGCTCTTCAACTGACATTAAGGTGTCAAAAAACGATCTGGATATGGATCCAGGTCGTTTTTTGACACCTTAATGTCAGTTGAAAATGACAGATTTGAATGACGTCCGTTATAAATATGACGGAATCGCTCTTCTAGGAAATTGTAGCATAAGCGGTTGAACTGAAAAACTGAACGTTAATTTTTATACGTTTTTTGTATGAATTATTGAAATTTGGACAGGACAACGTCCGTAAAATCAGCTTATGGTCATTAAAACGTACAATGGCTTTATACATAAATATCGCAAGACTACTCGTGAAAAAAAAAAAGCTCAAAAGCGACAAAACATTTTCGATGTTTATTCTAATATGCCTACTTTGATACGAAGCATTTTACATAAAAACCCGATAAAACAAAACAAACAGTGCAACATTAGTGGAGTGAAACTGAAGTTTTAAAACTACTTAACATTGACAATTTCTTGTTCATTTTCAACTAACAACACAAAATACACTTAACATTAAATAAACCCATTGCAACAGAAATATATAATCATAATCATATTATTTCAATGTATGAACATTTCAATTAGAATTGTCCCTGTTGTAAGATCTGTTAAGACAGCCAAACTATTTTGAAAATCATGAAATTGTTGAAATTTTCAATATTTTTATTCAGACTTAAATAATACTGTTAGTGAAAAATCATCAAATTATAAGTAACAATGAACCAAAAACATGTACTGTGTACTTTATTTAGGAACTAAAGATCTTTAATACATTAAATTATTGCTACAATTAACATTATACAACTTCAGAGTTTCAAACTCTTGATTTATTAAGATAAAATGACTATCAGCCAGTTTCTTGAACAAAACTTTTCGCAAATTGTCAAGCGCGCGTAAACTGCTGCGATTGGTTGCTGATAAATCATTTGCCAATAACAGCAGTTTGCGCTTGACAATTTGTCACATTTTTGTGCGATAATTTCCGTTTGAGAAACAGGGGCCGTACTATGCCGTGTTAACACCATCATGATTCCGTTGCGAAAAAGAGATAGTGCTATCGGTCATGTATAGCTCCGTCTCTCTTTCACGCTGGAACAGTAATGGAATTAACACGTCATAGTACGGCCCCTAGTCCTGTGAGTGGACGGCACTAGGTGCTTTTCACTCAGTTTAAGTCTGGCTACCCACCAGAACTGGGGCCGTACTATGACGTGTTAATTCCATCATTGTTCCAGCGTGGAAGAGAGACGGAGCTATACATGACCGACAGCACTATCTCTTTTTCTCAACGGAAACATGATGGCGTTAACAGGTCATAGTACGCCCCCAGTGCTAGGAAGAGAGCGGTGAGCGCTTCATTTTCAAATTAGAACAATTTTATTGTTTAATTTTTACCTCGGTTCGCACAGCTTTGGTGGAGTAACAATATATGTTGGGCTTAATTAGTAATAAGTGAAGCCGAACGTTCCGGCGATGATCAAGCAAGTTATTCACTTCTAAACTATCACAATAACTATAATCAGAATTCACAATTCTCTTCCATTGTTTTACATTTTAGTATTATGATAGTGAATTTTGAATAAACGATAAAATAACAATGCTTAAATCTATTTCCAGATTCTTATTCCTTTACCAACCGTTATCTAGCTTTCAAAGCTAATTCGGGAGACCTTTTAAGGAAAGGGATTGCGAATCACGACACATTGTTATTAATTCGACTCAAATTGGCACTAGCCAATTTAGGCCATGTTTCTTACCTCCTTGGCGTACCTACCTATGGACGTATCGCCAAGGACGTAGTAAACACATTTCTTAATAGTTTTACACTGTCACTTGTTTACATACAAAAGTGAAAAGCACTCAATATATTGTTTTATTAGTAGACTTACAAGCACCAAGGCCCACGATTTTTGCCTTCAGTATTCATAGTTAGTTAGTAAATTGGAGAATGTCCATGTTTTTCTTCATTGTATCTCAAAATAGGTAATTTGTCAACCATTTATATACTTTATTTAACAGAATAAAAACAAATGGAAATAAATGAAAAAAATATCATTATTGTCTGTGTTACGAGACAGTCCGACGAGTCCATTTAGATAAAATTACTCTGATTTCAACGATTGGAAGAATCTAAAAATGAATTTAAGTTGATACGAGATTATTAAAGGCACAGAGGCAGGACTAAAATCATATTAAACAATAGAAATATTATCAAATACCTGAAACGGAATGGACTGACTTGTGACATGGTCTATGGTCTGTTAAAATGTGGACTCTCTGATAAAGTTTGATCTCCTCAGGGTTCAAACTCAATCGGAAAATATATGAGTACACGAGAACCTGTAGGCAGTCATACTAGCCTTAGGGTAAGGGTCGAAAAACGACTGTTCTACTTTGTTCTCTACATTCGATCGTTTTTTAATTTGAAACTCTTTACAGTACTGATAGATAATTGTTTTATTCGTAAGCTAATATGCTAGTATTACTATACTCATGATTATTTATTACTTACTATATTGCAACGAATACATTTTAATGCTTTAGAATAGTGTATAGCCTCTAGATACAAGCTACGCTAAGTTTGTGGCTTACTGATACCTATACTTATATCACAACTGAAATGATACTTTTTTAATTAACAATAATAATATTAAAGAGTGTTAGGAATACAGAACATGAACAACTTTTGCAATGGAAATAACCCACACAGAGAAAAACAGCTGTTCTCACGCTGTTCATTACTTTTTGATTGGGATGTTAATTTTTATTCCATTTTTGAAATGGAGTACTAACACCCCATATAATGCTGAACGCTAGTATTGTTAAACGCAGTATTATTTAACCGTAATAAACGCTCGTCACCTACGGATGAGCGCCAAGCACTGGTAATAATGGTTGGTATTGAATATCTAATATATCAATACCCAGTTCTGTGGATGGTTGTATGCCAAAAATATTGGAGTGTGTAACAATAGTGAGTATGAAGCTTTATCCACATTTTCAGATATTAGTAGCCACTTTGTAAGCCAATTCTTCATTTCCTGGTTCGTTAGGTGGCTGCCATTTAAGCCTCTTATAAGACATACGTTTCTTAGCGTGTCCATGGCTAGAACGTCTACTCCGCCTTCTCTGATGATTGCTTTGTCCATCTCCATTAGTAAGAACGCTCGATACTTTAACTTGTTCTTCCTAAACACTGTTCTTCTTAGATCATGCATTTTTAGAAGGTGACCCTGGAATGTGATTTGTAAAATTATTAATTTTGGTTTAAATATTGGCGTTTGGTAAATATTTTGTGTAAGTCATTATATTATATCCATTGCTGTAGGTACATATATTAACTATGTCTAAAACTGTAGTTATGGATTTTAAGACTGGAATCAGGGGCCGTACTATGACCTGTTAACGCCATCATGATTCCGTTGAGAAAAAGAGATAGTGCTATCGGTCATGTATAGCTCCATCTCTCTTCCACGCTGGAACAATGATGGAATTAACACGTCATAGTACGGCCCCTGGTCTTAATTTACAAAAGACTTGTTTGTATATCCAGTTAAATATCCTATGAAGTATCCAGGGAAAACAATAGAGGCACAGCCTAGAAAGTTTGCCACTGAAAACTTTTATCATAGTGTTAATATTGCATCTTTCACATAAAGTTTTCTAGTGGCAGTTGTAAGTTTTAACTGTTATTTTTCGCTTTAGCCGTTCTTGTTAAAGTAAATTGTATTAATAAAATATGTTTGCCATGCAAGATCAGTTAGTTAAGGAATAATGCAGTAAGCACACGTTTTCTAAATTAGCATTTTGAATGAATACAACTCTTCCACGAAATCTAAACAACTGTCAGTCAATGGCAATAGCTAGTCAATATTTTTTCACATTATTCATATGAAGTAAACATACAAGTTTCATAGTATGCTATTTTCAAGTAAGCAAATATAGATGACAATGCTACTATAGTATAGTTAAAATCTCGCTGCAGACTTGGTCATAAATCATGATCGGAGTAGGGATGTGCGCTAGTTGCGCGCGCTCAAGGCCATTATCGATAACAGAATCATTAAGGTTATCACGTAAACATACTGCATTCATTAAGTATGCAGGGTAACTTATGAGTACTAATGTGTTTTTACGAGACTTCCTTCTAGTAAATTTGGTAATAAAATAAAAAAAAATGCGTATTTATTTCTATCACCCATTTATAAATATATAAAACTATCGATATCACTCATCGACTGCAGTAATACACAGGACTACGTGTGGGCGTGGCCTGCCCATAAGGTCCGTGAGTGGGAAAGAGAGCGAAACACTCGAATGATTTATGACCGAGTCTGCAGCGAGATTTTAACTATAATATAGGTTCTCTTGGCGCGTGGCCAAAATGGGAATTAACGCCACCATCTCGTTTTGTCAATACAATTTCACAATCAATGTTCACCAACAACGCCCCTTTGGCAATATCATTCAGGCGCCAAAAGATCCTTGTAGCTTTCTACAAACAGTGCGATCGCCAGGAAAGGGTTTCAGAAACATACAAAATTGATTGTTAGCACATGTAGCATATGTTAATAACAAACAACACAGCAATGTAAAGTTTGATGTGGAAAAAACGCAAGCCTTTTGTTTAATTATTATAAATTGCAATATAATGCCTCTACATCTTATACTAAAGAATCACATTATATCCAAATTAAGTGGTTTTGATTTTAATACTTTTCATTAATAGATGATGTGTTTGCTGGCCAGGTTTGATTAAATGTATATCCTCGCGGGCAAAGTAAGAGGCAGAGCTGCTACAAAATAAATAAGTAAGACTTGTAGTCGCTAATTTCGCATAATATTCTAAGACAAGTTTTAACAGTACATAGGATCATTTATAGTAAAAAAAATTAAGTGGTTGCAATGTTATCAAAAGCATGGCCTCCCAACTCAAACAACGTATAAATATTACAAAAAAAAATCATAGATAGAAAAAAGAATCATAGTAATCGCGAAGACTGAAAGGTTTTTACAGCTTAATAAATTAAATGTATCCTAATTTTATCAAAATCATCCTGCTCTACATAAAACAGGGTATATTTTAAGTTAAATAAATAACACTAACTATAAAATTAACACTAACTTTATCCAACTCATAACTTTCAAGCTTGCTACGGCACTGTAGTGACAGTGCCGTAGCAAGCTTGAAAGTTATGAGTCATCTAGTGAGATGGCGCCATCACGGATCGCGAAAGTTCTATGGAACTACAGGCTCCAAGCGTTTCTTTTTTGTTTATCTTGTGTGATGCTTAATATTGTTTCTAAAATACTACTTGGTATATTTGTTGCCCGGGAAGTCAATGCCATCTAGTGATATCTCAATATATTACTAAAACAATGGTAGGCTAACAGTGTCACAGCCGTGGCAGCTCAGATACTGCATCTATTGGTGTAAAATTGCCTACAGAATTGCCTATGTTAGGATGGTACGCTTTTGCTCTATGAGATTGGGTAAGTATCTGTATTTGTATTCTTTGATCTGAGTAAAAGCGAACTTAACCAAATATTCAATATGTCTTAATTAAAAATTATGGAACATAGAAATATTGTACTATTGTACACCATAACAAATATAAGAACAGCATACATAAAGCCTTAAATTAAAATCGAAATATATGTCAATTTGCTTCAGAGATACAAATATTTTTCATTTAGTCCATCTTAGTTGATGCCAAACTAATTCTGTGCTAATAAAGGTCAGTAAAGTTTCAAGCATTAAATTTAAAAGACTATTAATGCTTACCGCATGGGCATAGGTCAAGCTGCTGAGTTGATAAGGCTCTTGTGCAAACAGTTCTTTGCACGCTATAATATCTTCTGGCCTAGGATGCACCCCAGACCCTAACAATCCTAAAATTGTTTTCCATTTATCCTTAAGATCACTCTCGGGTATAGAGTCTAGTTTCGCCTGCAGAGCTCGGAAGACAGGTTTATTATTTCTCAAGCGGTCCATTAAATCTTGTGATGAAAATTCTAGTTTTTGTTGTATTGACCAGAAATGGGAACAGAGGAGTGTCCTTGGTTTTAAGAATCTGAAAGACATTATAATAATTGTACATATTTTTACAAGTACAGTCATCCATCATTCATACTCACAGTACAGTCATCACAAATTTGTTTGGTTGATTTCAAAGCAATGATTTATGTGTTCAAGTTAGCTAATAAGGTCCAATCAGTGCTTTATAGCTAATTATAGAATAATGCAAGAAGAAAGAACTTTACAATTTTGCTGATGAACATAAGCTAAATTGTAGGTATAATAAAATTATAATATAATAAATAATAGAATATACTTACGCTAATGGAAAAATTACATAGTTGCCAAAAGGTATGGCAGACAATATTAGAACTGGTGCTATCCTCAACATATCTGATGGCATCTTATGAAACAGTTCGATTTCTTGTCTGGTCATTTTGCCAAATCCTTTATCTCGCGTGACTTTTATTCGTAAAGATATATATGTCTTTAGATCCCCAAGAAAATCTTTAATTCCTACACTGAAAACTCTGTACATTTTAACTGCAGTAGGGAATCTGTTTTCTAAGACTTTTGTGTAGTTCTTCACATAGTCAATATACCGCTGTATGACATATGTTCGCATCTTTTCTTTTTCGTTTCTTAAGACTTTGGTGTGTTTTAGCCTGTTTATTGTCAAACATCTGTAAGTAAGTTGATATAGACATTTACTTAAAAAAAAAAACTAGAAGTTATTCAAACTGACATGATTAAAAATAATTAAGTAGGTATTCATATTTTTTATTAATCTACAAAAATATGACGAAATATCATGAAACAAGATGATGGTTATCATAATACAATGATGGTACAAAATCCTTGAGGTGTGATGTGGTAACTTAGATGGTCGCTGTTTTTTCCTAGGAAAAATTCATTTATAGCTTCAAACAGTAGATTTACTTGGCTTAGCACATGAACTGAACAAGCCATTCATTTTGCAGTTTGTCATGAAACAGCCTTGCTTAGCAAAACAGTAAATTTTAGACATTGGTACTGATACGGCCTTGCAAAACAACAGACACGCTACAACGATCCACATATAGATTCCTTTCTAGCATACGGAAAGATAAAAATAAAGCAGTTTTGGCTTCTTAGCATGTTGTTTACGACGAATTGCGTATTTATTCGAAAGAAACACTCACTTGTACTTGTTTATCTGTTGACATTTCGTATTAAATATAAAACTGGTGCGATTTGTCTGATAAAGTATGTGCGACAAGGCTTTAACTTGTTGAAAAGGCATTGTAAAAATAATTAAATAAAATGTTCTAATATTTTTTTTACAAAATCTTCGTTTCCTAGTCCAGTCTAATCCATCTACTATGATCTTATGAAATATGAACTATCTTTAAAATGTCATTTTGACATTTAAATAGGTTTCATGATTCATTCATTCATTCAATCACTCTTCAAAGGGTTGCCAGCTCTGAACCGAAATATGTTTTCTTTTTATACAGTCTGTCTTTGCTAGAGTGCCAGTTGGCGCCTCAATTACATTGGCCGGGGTGCACGGCGTCCTCACCTTCCGCCTGGCGCAGGTCCTCACCGGACACGGTTGTTTCGGGAGGTTCCTGTTCCGGATACGGCGGGAGGAAAGACCGGGTGTCACCATTGTGTGGAACGCCCGGAGGACACGGTGGAGGTCTGCCCGGCTTGGGCGGAGCACCGTCGTGTCCTCGTGCAGGCGATTGGCGGTGGCGATCTCTCGCGTCCGGCCCTGGTCCAAGCCATGATACGGAGCGAGAGGGCTTGGGGAAGCCGTCACCTTCTTCTGCGAAGCAGTGATGCTCGCGAAGGAGGAGGCGGAACGCGTGAGGGAGAGGCAAATTCGCGCCCACACGCCCCTAGCCGCCGTAGGAGACGCCCTGGGTGTCGGGAATCGCAAGCTGATACCCGGCCACCGTAGGCGCGTGCTTGCGAACGGCGAGCAATGGGCAGCTCGCCGTCCGATAAGGACCAGGCCCGGGTCTATGGCGCGTTGTGTTCCACGCGCGCCTGAAAGAGATGTCAGCATCAATGACGGGGTCTGATAGGGCCAATGCCTGCCTGGGTTGCGGGAAAGTCCGAGAGGGAGACCGTGGCCCCTGGCACAGGAAACTGAAGGGACATGGGTGGGTTTTAGTCAATAAGAGTCTGACACGCCCTTGTGCTCTGCCCAGAGCGGGAGAAGTTATTTGATGATTTCCCAACCTCAAAAAAAAGGTGCGTTGTATTGCGTTGCGTTGTGCTATATTGACAAAAAAAAACAAATAGTTAAAATTTAAAATTGTCGACTTTTAATTTTGAACGTTGTTTAAATCTCATATTATTTTGAGGTTAGGAATCAGCAAAATATGGAACTTGATGCCGATGATTTGTTCAGCAGCTTATGGCATTTTAGCGTTTTTCGTGTTATTGATTTAGAGTCTTAATGAAACATGATATTGTTATGCAACTGTTCAAATGTGGGTATACTATAGGTTCACCTCTGCCCTACTCTTCGGGGAAACAAGGCTGTTATGTTACTAAGATAACCAGATATCAGCCACGATAATTCTTTTTTTTCCAATAGCTTTTTCTACTGTAAACCACCATGTTGAATTTGATGTGTGGTTTGATAATGATTTATTCACTATTATTAGCAAAGGTAGTCGAAATTTAAAATATGGACAAAAACAAAATTAAATCTTTACAATATTATAATTATTTTATAGCAACATCTTACGTTTGGCTTATTCCACTTCCAATTAAAGACTTGGCTAAAGGTCCCAGCAACCAGGCCACTAAAATTAAAAAAAAAAATTTAAATTATTCCACTGCCCATTCAATCACTAAATCTTTCCCGGTCTTTATGGTACCGTACAATGTTCAGTGTTGTTGAATGGCGGGATTATTTAAATCACAGACAAAAATATTATGTATGCCACCAATTTGAATGCCTAAGGTCAGATTTTTCCTTAGAGCATTAATGCTCTAAGGATTTTTCAATCGTCAGATAACTTATAACTGAAGACTAAATATTTTTTTATTTTAACATAAAACATAAGTGTAGTACATTATCGAAAAGTGTACAAGTACAACTACTCATTCGCCTTGCGCTCATCTCACAATACTCTAGACATACTGACAAGATCTTCCATTCATCCGCGAATACATCACAGCCAGGCTTGGCTTCCAAGAGAGCGTTGAGCGCAAAGTGTGCGAGGGACTGAAGACTGGGCTCGAGCGACGGGTAGACTCCCAGACACGGCGAACAATCTGTGCCTCCGGTACGGCTATAATTTATTGGAGCAAAAAGATGGGACTGTTCGTCATGCAGTTCACGAGCATCTGTTTTTCCGGGAAGGATCTTACACTAAAAATATGGCGTTAACATATTTTCAATCCAAATCTGTCAAACAGCAATTTTTATCCCTCATATAAAAGTTATCTGAAGATAGAAAAACCGGCTCTAAGAAAATAAAAGTTACTTAGTTATGATTAGCTTCGATTTATCTTTACTAAATATTACGATGACGACGATGCTTTGTGAAATCAAAGTATTACATTTAAATAGTAGTACGGTCAAATGGGGTTACTTTGATACTACGGGGTTACTTTAATAACAACTTTAGGCTTATGAAAAACTTAATTTTATAATAACTACAACGCTATAATACAAAGAAACTATCAGTAGTGCCAAGTACCTACTGATAGTTTATTTTTTAACTGGTGTTGTAGATATTATAAAAAGAAATTTATCATAAATCGAAAGTTATTATCAAAGTAACCCCGTAGTATCAAAGTAACCCCATTTGACGGTATGGGCCTACCGCAATAATTCGGTTTCGTATTAATAAATTGTAGTGATTTTATTCTCAAAAAATGAGATGGTTCCGTGGTCGGTCGGGATGCTTAATTTGTTTCCCGGCGCGGCGCATCGCAAGCTAGTAAAGTAATGCAGTCGTGACAGCACCGCCGACCCGAGCGGGGCCGAGCGCGCGTTGCACTGTAACGGCTACAATAAGAGTAGAACTTAGAGCATTAAATGCTCTAAGGAGTAGAACGTGTGTATCACAAAATTTAAACCCTGGTGGTGAAGTTCTAATACTGTTTCTTTTACAAGGAAATGGAAAGTCCTAGATCTGATATTATATCTATCATTTGTTGCTAAACAACATACAAGTCAATACCACCTGACTATCTGGTTGATATCTGTATACCTAATTGTAAATCAAGAGATAAATATGCAAGAACCTGCCGCGGTACCAGTGAATATTTCTACAATTGAAGAGATTCACGATGAACCAGACCAGGTGGGTGCTGGGTTACAAGCTATAACTGTACAACCACCTACACAGGTGTTGGGTCCGGAAGAAGAAGTAAGGGGGAACGCTTCTCTGCCCAATCATGGCCAAGAGGGTGAAGAGGGAGCCCCAGTTCTACTTATAGATTCAACGACGAACGAAGATGCTCGTGTTTCTTCTGTAAGTGTCGAGTTGGTTGACTCTAAGCTCGTGCATTTGTCTGCCGTAAGGATGCCCACTGTCCAACAGCCTACAGATACAGATCAGGCTCCAATCAGATCTGAGCCTAGCGTTGATGCCCCGGCCGAGCAGCCCAACGACCAGGTCGACGACGACATCTGGAGTCTGAGTAGTGAGTCTTCTACCGGTTCTTACGAGTATAATGCACAAACCAGCAAGGAGGATTACCTACCGCGGCCGATAGCGCCACCAGCTCGAATGCTTCAATTTGAAGGCATGCCCGAATGCTCGCAATCGATTCTGATCCCGACACCCATTCGTCTGCTGTCAGATTGGTTGATCGACGACGACTCACAGACCTCGGATCTGGAGCCACCTTGCTCAAAACGAACAAGGTATGATCGCCCAGAGTGAACCAGTATAGTATAGTAGTATAGTAGATAGTAGGTAAATGTGTCGGAACTTTCCTAGTAAATACCGGAAGGGCAATTCCCGTAATTAAAAACGTTCAAAATCTAGTCGCAATCTCATCTCAGCGACAGTCAATGTCAAAAACTTGTCAAATATGTAGGGAAATTAGATGTATTTTTGACATATTGACACTGAGATTAGACTGTGAACGTTCTTAAAATTACGAGAATTACCCCTCAGGTAATAGTAGGTAATTACTGTAACTATTATTAATTTTAATATTATTTAATATTTATTATTATTTTTATTTAATATTTATTATTATTTTTATTTAATATTGATTACTATAATAACTATTGGAAAAGTGAATAATAACCACCAAATTCCTGTATTTCACTTTGTTTTAATTACTCAAATTAATAAAGAAAAAATTTACGTTTAGGATGATTACGAAATCAAGTCAATTAAGGACATATATTTTTTGTGAATGTTGTACCTGTATATATACCTAATAAGTTAAAAGAATCCTATTTATTCGAGCTGTTGCTATTTATCTACTATTCTTTATTATTCACCTACTATTTAGAGCTGTTGCTATTTAAAAATTTTGACTTAATTATTTAAATGTTTGCAAATTGTTGGACCACAGTTCACTCTATCGAATTCAAACTTTAACATTTCGTATATAAAAAAAACTTTGTACTTAGGTACTGTTATTTACTATATCTATTCCCTATTGATAGGTATGAGTTTTAAAAAAACGGTGCGTGGAACTCGAAAAGCTTAATAAGTCAACAGATTGTGAGTACCAATGTGTGATTGAAAGTGTACAGTTAAAAACGGTAGGATTATGAAATGTAACAAGACACTGGTTTAAGGGAAGAACTCGTGCTGTGTTAGATTTTAACTGTATTATTATTACTATTTCTATATGTTTGGGGTAACAAATAACTGAACTAATGGCACAATAAAAAAAAAACATAAATTGCAAAAAATAGTTAAGTATAAAAAAAAGCAAATAAAAACAATTGTTAACAGCTTGTACCGACACATGTGTGCATATACTGTCATAATATCTTCATAAATAAGCATTATAAAAAAAAATACAAAAAAGTTATAGACATAAAAATGGTGTCCTAAAAACACAGTTTTTTTTTTTAACGTTGCCCCACTCTAGGATTTCTCCTGTATCGTGGGTGCGTTTACAAACATTTAAACTCACATACACAAACAGCTAGACCCGGAACAACTACATGTAGGTCATACAAATATTTGTTCCGTGCGGAAATCGAACCCGCGACACCCAGTGCAGCAGCCAATCGCTTAACGACTGCACTAATCGTGCAGTCAAATTGTATACCTAGTCGTTAAGTTATAGTAAGATAGGGCTTTGTACTGCCCGACTACTTTTGTAACCGTGTGTTAGTTAGTACAATTTATATGTAGGTACCTAAGCAAAGTTATTGTTGTCTTAATTTTGATACAATTAATTACTTACACGTTTCTGTACTGACACATTTAATATTGATGTGTACCTTATCCTTTTCATTATAAATGTGTGGATGTTGTCTATAATTTGATTGAATTAATTACCTACAGGCATGTTACTGTACTGACACATTTAATATTGATGTCTACCTTATCCTTTTCATTATAAATGTGTGGATGTTGTCTATAATTTGATTGAATTAATTACATATAGGCATGTTACTGTACTGACACATTTAATATTGATGTCTACCTTATCCTTTTCACTATACATGTGTGGATGTTGTCTTTATTTCGATAGAATTAATTACTTACATTTTACTGTAGTGTTTGATAGTAGTGCCATTGGCCGTGGTACTGTAGAAACTGCTCATCGGGTTCGTTCCGGACACATGCCGCTGAGAGCTTTTGCGTATCTAATGCAAAAAGTCAGTTCGCCTAATTGCGAGACTTGCGATAAAAGAGAAGATGTGCAGCATCTTTTGGTGGAGTGTGTCAGGAACGAATCTGAGAGAAATAGAATTATTAGAGAATTAAAAATAAATAGGTTAGACTTAGGCTTAGTTAATCATTTCCTGGCCCAGCCTATGTCCCGTGAGGCTACAATGATTTATTCATTAGTTACTGTTTAAGCACTGTTTTTGTTTAGTATTAGTTTTGTTACGTAACTTAAGATTAGTTTATGATGGGACTGGCGTGAACTGTGTTCAAAAGTCCCTTAAAATAAAGATAAAAAAAAATGTTACTGTAGTGACACATATAATATTGATGTATACGTTATTTTTTCACTATAAATGTTGTGGGTGATGATAGTAAATGTTTGTAAATACTAAATGATTCTTTTAACTAACCCTACCTACTAACCTACTCAGATTTTCAACCATCGTAAGCATCTGCCGGTTACGTAAGTTACGTAAGTATTATCCCAATAATAATATGCGCTATGACTAACTAACATGCAGCTCGCTGTGGATATTGACTGATCAATATTAAAGCTGGCTACTTCGCTGTGCTGTGCTGTGCTATCTTAAGCGAACGTTCTCGTACTATGTTTTTTCTACTAAAAACTTTAATTCTTTGTGAAGCAATACAGTATTGGAATACTTAAAAAAAAATTACCAAACCAACCAAATTAAAATATAAGTTTCGGGAAAGCAATAGGTACTCAGTTTTCAGCATTAGCTTTTTAGATAAAAAAAATACAATTTCGTTTTTCGTGTCTAAAAATGCATAGGCCCAATAAGGAGTTTATTAACTCCAAGGTATGCGCCCGCCAGGTGGGTTTTTCCATCGACAAAAATGACAAAATTCCATACAAACTTTCATCCCCTACTTAACTTAAGTCCTTTAGTGCTCACATTCGTTCTATATGGACCTCTTTTTCTAAGTTTCAGGCTTGTAGACCCAGATCGGTTCAAGCGGCTGTGCGTTGTCTGTCAGTGTTAAAAGAATTTTATTGAATATATTTATTTAATTTCATTATTTATTTCTGCTTGAGTACCTATAGTTTTCAATAGTGTGCTAGCTGACATAATGGCAAATAATTTTAATGTTTTTGTGTTTCGTAATGTCAATTACTTATCACTGTTTAAAATCCAGTTCTTCTAACTAAACAGACAGCTGTGCTGCTGGGGAGTTTGTTGCGCCACTTTTTCTTCCCAGCTAAAACACTAGAAAGTGGTGAAGGGCGGGCGTTTTTGGGGGACAGTCTTGTAATTTTGACGTTCAAAAAGTGCTGATTCTCAGCCTAGTTTGATTAAAGGACTTTTGATTTAATTTGTTTTGATAGTGAATTAAATTGGATGATTGGGTTGTTTTGTTAGGTGGTATTTAAAATTGTATGAACTTTGCGGATGCAGTTGCTTATGAAATAATGCCTGTAATCACATTTGATACCACTATTAACTGTCTGATTCGTGCAGTTCCGATGCCGACTCTTTTGTATAATAGCAGGGGATATGGTGTAGGCTATCAGTGCGGAACCCTCTCGGGTCTTGGCAATTAATTAATTAATTAATTTGTATTGACTTAGATGTGGTTCTGTCGACCATTTTACCCTTTTATAAAAGCATCTACGTAACAATCTTGGAGCGAAAATATTTTGCAATGTTGCCTATAATATTAAATAACCGACATTAAAAACTCTTGCTTACGTGTAAAACTTTGGAGATGTTGAAGGAGAGTAGTCAGTATTCGATTCAGCAAAAGAAACCCTGTCTCTATTTAGATAGGTACAACTAATTTTTCCCACATTATTGATAAAAATATATAATTCTTAAAAGAAATAACACTTAAAGGTAGGTAGGTATATTTATTTGTCATAATAAGATGCTTTTCAAACAATGAAACAAGTACTTCTCTTTTAATAGTATTTTTGTCACTAAGTCCTATCTCCACCATTTTGGATATTCGGCGCGAAATCGTCTAGTTTTCGCTGTCACTGGAGATTAGTTTGCGCGTCTGTGTTATATTCTCGTTTATTAATAATAGATATTTAGATACAATACTGTGCTAGATAATAATATGCGTTGCGATTGAGTGAGTTGAGTAGAGTCTAGGTTATTTTTAGCTATCGCGTAGTAGGTAACCTAGTCTTTTATTTTTTTATATAGGAGAACCAACAGCTGTAACAGATGTATAACAATTGCATATGTGACACAAAGCCAATTACAGGTTCTCACGAGTAAATACGGAAAAAGTTATAGAAATCTTAAGATCACTGAGAAGCACGGTAACAAAAAAAAATTAAAAAGAATTAAAATAAGGTACAATAGCACTGTAAACACTCTGACACCAGGTTAGGCACTAACTACTCACACAAGAAAGAGAAAAATAAAAAGATGCAAATACTACGTGCTTTTAAAAAAGTCGGCGTTCAGCCGAATGCGTGAAGAGTAGGATTTGGTGTTAAATGGGTCAAATGAGAACTCTTTACAAAGAATACTCGCTCGCAATAAGTATGAGTTTTGCCTGTAATTAGATGAGGATAAAGGAATGGAGATAGGGGGGTTAAATCTAACTGACTTCTGAGGGACTTTGAAATACAGTTTAATTAATTAATTTACTAAATTCAATTACAGTTTAATTTATTTAATTCGTCAAGAATAAGCTCGATTCTGCAAATATCGCATTAGCGCAGCTTAGCATGTTTAGATAATGTTATTACTATGGGAAACGAATTAGTTAAAGCGAAAAAACAGGATACAACACACCGCAAAAAAGTTCATTGTTTATTATGGTGACTTATCAAAATCAAGCACTGTTTTGCAAACCGACGACTGAGCTACGCGGGCCTGCGCGTGGTGTGCTTTGCGAGTCATCACGTAAGGCGTCAATGTGATATTATTATGATAGGTAGTAAACAAGTGAGATAGGTGGAAGAACAAACGGATTGACTGGCTGTGACAACACGGACAGCACGAATCGCGTGATAACTGCTGTGTTTCAAACAAAGCGTTGCAATGGTAACCATACAAACAGCAGCGCTGCAGCATATTTTGTTTCTTACCTCTTATTTAAATCCTGCTTCTGCCAGATTTTCTATCTAATCGCTAAGTATACCTATTAGTTCACGACGATGTTCGTATATTTCCCTCATGTGAACGAAAATATAATACCTACTTCTAAAAACCCTTGTAATAGGTAGATACCCTACAAACAATATAAAAACGTTCTAACAAACATTGTTCAGGTTAAATTCTGACGCAGTTACCTACTAAAGGACTATAGGCAATTATTAGTAGAAGTTTCAACTGTATAGGTAATATATCATATATCTCACCACTAAGCTTCTTCGAACAGTTTTATTATTATTATTTATTGAGTAATATTATTATATTGTAATTGAAAAATTATCGACGAAAATTGAGGTTATAAAATTAACCGCATTAAGTCAGTATAAGCCTATAATGTTCCCGCTGCTGCGACACAGGCCTCTTCTCTTCAGGAGTGGAAGGAGTTGGTATATGTCACATGTCTTCACATTTTTGGTTCTAGGATATGCTGGTTTCCTCACGATGTTTTCCGTTACCGTTTTGAGAGCAGTGGTAATTAAATTATTTGCACAAAGTAAAGCGCCAGCCTGGGTTTGAACCCACGAAATACAACTCGTAAGTCGGGGCCGTTACCACTGGACCACCGCTGCAAAATTAAACTTAATTTATATAATTTTAGTTAAAATGCTGTTTCTTGTAATTAAATAAGTACATACTTATTGAAAATGCTGAAAATCATGGCTAAAGTATGATTTTCTCAGGAAAATCTGGTCCCTACAGAAAAATACAAATTCTATAGATACGTTATATTAGGTATGTAAATCAAATAGCGATAATTTGCTGCCTATTTACCGTGTGTGCGAAATGTAAATGAATAGTTGAAAGAGGTATAAATTAAGTTATTGGAGTTTGCGAGCATTGCAAACGAGCAACGAGCCTTAGCAAAACATGTTAAAAATGCGACTTAATAATAATTTAAAAAAATATGTTTGTTGGAGAAACTGGTACAACTTTTACAGTAAGTAAATCTTACATAGGGACCTCCTTTTAAGTAAAAAATATACCTGTGCTAGAAACTCCCGCTCTTCAATGTCAAATTATGAAATGGTAAAAGTGGTGTACAAAAGAAAACCGAAATTAAACAAAAAATTACAAGTAAAATTTCAAACTCAACAAGAAGACATGAACGCACGGCTACAGATCAAGCTATAAATTTCCAGTATAAGCTGATCTCGCATTGTATAGGATTTACTTACAATGAGAGGTCAGTGTAAACTGGAAATGTATAGCTTGATGTGTAACCGTGTGAACTATAACTAAAAAATAATAACTTAATAGTTCAGTAAGTTTATAGACACGCATGAGAAAACACGAGAAAGACAGCAACATTTCAATGTATGGCTTTTTGTAAAGTCAACCATTTGTTACAGGCGATAGATGACGGAGAGAGTACCTATTACCACAGAATAGAAGGTTTTTTTATTTTTTAATTTGCAATGAATGTAGGTACAGTATTAAATCAAATGTTACAATTATTAGGGTTCCTTGTACATTCTACCTTTAAGGCATGCAAGAATTTGAAGTAATACAAAAACTAAAAATCTAGATCTAAATTAATTTCTAATTATCGGCAAGAAAATCGGTTGAGTACAGAATAATAACATTTATTTATGAATAAAACTTGTAAGACTATTTTGAAATATTCTAAATGGTTGCTCTTAAATATTGTTTGGAAAATTATTAGATACAATAATTATGTGCCATACAAATAAAACTTTTTTTCAACAGCGATGTCTTTTATGCACATGTAGGTACCTATACAAGGCATTTTGATACTGTGATCTCAAGCTTGTAGTTCTTTTTCTAGTATCTTTCAAGGTCGGAAATAAATTTGGATTAGTTTTAACAAATTTGGCTGATTCTAGTATATAAATACACGGAAACGTTAAAAGTTTATGAGATTTAAAAACGGGGATGCAACTATCTCTTACTTTTAGACCAAACATGGCTCTGAGGTAACGTTTTTGAGCTTTAAAAATGCTTTCCCTTTCACTACAATTATCCCAAAATATTATACCAAATCTCAAGACTGATACAACCAAACGATAATATGCAACAAGTATTGTTTGATGATCAACTTTTTTTGACGAATTGTGTAATGCGTAAGCAGAGGTGCTTATTCTTTTACAGATTTCCTCTGCTTGTGTCTTCCAATTTAGTTGGCTGTCGATCGTTATTCCCAGAAATTTGGTAACATTTGCTTGGTTCACAATCTGTCCGTTATAGTTTATGTTTATGTCTTCATTAGAAAGTCGTTGGTAAAAGTGCATTATTTTGGTTTTTTATAAGTTTATTTTTAAGTTATTATTATTAAACCAATTTAATACTGAGTTAAGTGCATTGTTGATGTCACTCTCATATGTTTCTTTGTTGAAACAATTTAGAGACAGAGTATGTAGAGAAAATGAATTGGAGAAAATCTTGCATGTACCTACTAAAAGAACCCTCAGGTATGCGAGAGCCAGACATAGATTTCTTTCCGAATCTGGATCAAGAAAAACTAATGTCTCTTCAAAATATGTCAGAGAACAAGAAAAACTCGAATAGGTAATTACTAGGGGAAAACCGTGATTCGTCAATTGAATGTCTCCACCCATCACCCTCTGAATAGATGTGCTTGTGCAAGTACCTAAAAGAGAAAGTTAAAGGAGGAATGTCTGGTTTAGGTTTGATTAGCGATGCAAGCAAAGCATTCGGTTTAGGTATAAGCAAAGATCTAGAAAAACAAATAGTTCATATTTCAGTTAACAACCTGAACAAAGCGCTTACTTCTGGTACAGAAGAAGTACAAAAACTATCTACAGGATTCAAAAAAGTGGCATCGAAAGATGTAAGCAAAGTTTTACGTTCCAGATATTCCAAAGGAAAACAAGTTTTGAAGTAGTTGGACATGGTGAGGTCATAATAAGAGTTTGTGCGATTCTGAAAAAAGTATTGCTAAAAAACTAAACCTACAAAAAGTGCATATAAAAAATCGCTGCAACTACAAAAAAAAAAAACGTTGGGCAAACAGAGTAAAAATCACGGAATAGATAAAAAAATAATGAAAATCAAATGATAAATGATTTTATTTCTGTAAGTAGGTTTGAACAAACACTTTTACACGTCAATCATATTTTTTTTAAACTAGATGGGGTCGGCATGTATGTTGTACAGCACCGGAACATAAATGGAGTGTGGTAAAATAAGACCACGCATTATACTTACTTGCTTTATTTGACGTTCTAGGACATGGTTTTATCTACGGTCTTCACGGAAACGTCAGGTCTATTCACATAAATGTTGAACCCGTATTTGTAACATGAATACCTGACGTAATTCTCTTAGAGACAGGACCTGATTGTTTATTGGAAATAGTTTTACAAAATCATTTTACATTTATCACAATGATAAAATATATTTCAGTAGTTAATGTAATAAGTTTCCAGAACACGTAGGTGGTATATTTTTATTCTAAAACGTGGTTTGCAGCCGGCGCTGGGTACTATTGGTGTCTCGCTTCAACAGTTCAGGGACTGCACGAAGAAATATATTGTTATACGTAGGTTTTCTTGCTAAAATTACGCAATTTTCCGGAAGCTACGAAATAGGGAGGCGTGGCTTTTGTGCGATTGGTTGGCACGGTAACCTAGTGACCTGAAATTCGAAGCGCTGCCAGTGGATATAGGCTCTTGAAGTACAAGGTCTTAGTTACAACAAAAAAAACCCGGATCCTAGGTATACGGATTAGCCGGGATACATTATATCTTAGGTTATATGACAAATTATCTCACATGCCCTCAGTATCACTTTAACTCCAAATATAATGTGATATAAGTATTAACAAATATCGTATTTTAGGGTAGAGTTGCATCGTAATATTCGCATGGAATAAATCAACGCCATTAATCACATAAAAAATATAAGGTCTTCTAGGAGCCCTTAAAAATAACTTAATTTAAAATCTTTATTCAACAGACTAAAATACTTACAATCGATCAGAAGGTTTACTAGTGGACCCCAAGATTGGCCTACTAGACATGTGTAAATGGCACACTTTAAACGACCCTCCCGTCTTACAGCGAGTCTTCAACAACAAATGCTTGAAAGAACGGGATCCTAAGTTTGAGCGAGTAAAAAAAATTACCATCAGTAAAGATACAACCGAAGTTGCAAGGCCAGCCCACTCCAAAATGGTTGCGATAGAACTAGATACTTTCGTCAAAGAGAAAATATTTAAGTAAAAGCAGAAATTCAGGGCTTTTCAGATAAGAATCAAATCTGTGAAGCTGAATGAACTGTAATTCTCTCTTAAAATTTTGGGTCAGGCGAATATTTATAAATTTTTCTCAAACATGTTTGGAAATTTGAGCATTATTTTGACAACCTTCTTCGAGATAAATCGAAATTGCTGTACTGGCCAAACACATGTGAGCAGCGGCCGGCAAAAGTTGTATGAAAATCCATGTCTGTCGTGGTTTAGCGGCCAAATAAATTACATATTAAACTCATATCCAGCGTGTAACTTAAAAATGGAACTATCCTTTACTCCGAAACATGGCAACCAAGGAGGTAACTCATCAAAGGTTTTATTTAAATTTCGAACTGGCTTGCAAATAGAAAGCTGTTTATTAAAAAAAAAAAACAAATGAACACTTTAACGCGGGTGTAGCGGTATCTACATCGCCAAATGCGAGCTGTGCGTCATACTGACGTCACGCAATCCTGCATCGCGCAAGCAAAGTTTACCGTGCAACTAGCACATATACAACTTCCCGACATCAATCGTCGGGCAGTTGACCACTAGACACGACACCCGTCTGGTCGGCGGATCCTCCCTTTTCTATGTAGGTATGAGTGAACTTTGCACCCTGTTCCTCATGCCTCTATACGGGAAAAAATATTGTTGTTCGTTGTTCGTCATTGATTTTGAAAAGTACCTAATTGTATTTTAATTTCCGCGCATTATTTGAGAAAAGTACTATACAAGCCTTGGCCACAACTAGGCATTGTTGGACTTACGTATGTGAGCTTACAAAAGCTTGGTTTGTACAATAACAAAGAATTAATTTGCTAGAACGTTTAGTGACACAAAGAAAAATATGCTCTGTTGGATACTATATAACAATTTTACGAACCTGTCACAATATCATAAAAAATAGATAAGAGGATAAAATTATTCATTCACGTGAGATATTTATTGAGCTTACTTATGCTTGGCTTGTACAATAACAAAAAAGAAACGATAGGTGTCGTGGAACAGTCGGTTGGAACGAAGTTCCTTTCGCATTTGCACACATTTGTTACATAACAAAAGTATCTCGACGACGCGACGCCCAAAATGGTATACCTACTTTTTTCGGGCTAGCTCTCATTCGCCAAATGTGCAGAGTATAACGTGCGATAACGAACTTCGTTCCAAAACTTAATCAACCAGACATTAATAATTAACACAATAAAAAAATCGACGCAAATCCGAAAGCAAGCATAGAGCTAAGATTAAAAGGGTGGTCACAGGCACGCAGGTTGCCTGGTTACCGTACTCGATGGCTCACTGCCTCGCTATAACATACTATGGGTACATTAGTAGTATTGTCTGCTATTTGTAGTATTGGAGCGGCAGACAGGGTGTTGAACTTGTAAACGAATTATAACGCACTTAGTACTCTTAGCAAACTTGGATAAAGTAAGGAATGAGTATATAAGAGGAAGTTTGAAAGTAGCGCCTGTGACAGAAAAAGTGAACGGGAATCGACTGTCTTGGTATGGACATGTGATGAGGAGGGATGACACTCATGTGACTAAGAGAGTGATGGGTATGAATGTTGATGGATGGAGAGGAAGAGGACGGCCAAAGAAAAGATGGATGGATTGTGTGAGAAATGATATGAGTGAAAAGGGAGTAGATGATGCCTTGACGTCTAACAGGGGAGAATGGAAGAAGAAAACGTGTTGCGCCGACCCCAATTAAAATGGGATAAGGGCAGGAAGATGATGATGATGACTCTTAGCAAACAAATTAAAAAAAAACGTTGCAATAATTATAATGTTTTATGAATAACGCATGTATTTATGTTTTCGACCGTAAATTAAACTCGCCTAAATACTTGTATAACGACAAGAGGTGCAGGTATAAAAAAAATGGCGCCAAAATTGTGATACAGTACGACACAAATTATATGTAGCATCGACAACATTCGATCACTTCCGATTTACACAAACAATAGAAATCGGTCACTATCCCGCCATTCAACGGTATTTGCGCTAAATATTCCCGCTTCAGTTCAACCCGAGATAGCGTTGTGAATGCATGAGAGTGAATCATTCCGTACACTGCGTGATAATGATAATTAAATGCGAAATTGAATATGTTTTGTTAGTATAATTTTTTCGTAATAATAACCAAAGTCGTGAAATCATTTTAAATGATTATCAATTTATGAGTCAAGAGGCCACGCTGTCTAAAAATATAGTTTTTGATAAAGATCACTTTCAAACCTTCAAGAGTGAACTGCGAAAGCAACAGCAGTGCCATTCTGTAACCATCTCACTGTGAAAACTTAGGTGAAGTGAGCGTGGACTGAGCTGTCAGTGTCGTCCCACTGATGCTAGGGATTGACCAAGCGTTACATTCATTAAATTACAATCATAATCAAGATTTTAATAATATTTTTTTATGCAAACTCTATTGATAATTTTATATGAGTTCAAAGATAGTATCTAAGAGTATAAAAAAAAAAACAACAATGAGTTACTAACTGAATTTCTGTTTTGCTATTTTGTTTTAAAACCCCGAAAGTAGTAATGTTTAGCCACTTAACTACACACATCAAAAGTGTCTAGGGATCAAGCATTTTTATGCGGATTTCTTGAGATTAAGATGTGGCTTTGTAATAAATTTATGATTTTATAAATTTATATGGATCCTTTTTGGTGCATTTCATAATTTGAATCAGGAACTGTGAATCAAATTCGAGTAAAAGATGAAAATCAGCTGTCAATATTTTCCCTATAAAAACATACAACGCATTGAAGACATTATTAGTGCTACTGTTTCCCTACTACTGATTAAAACCAACGTTATTATGGAGCGGCGACGTCATTTAAGCAGGGAAGAAATGCTCAGAGCCGTGGGAATGATAGAAGCTGGTTCCCGGCAACGTACTGTGGCTTTAGCTCTGAATACAAGTCAGAGTGTTATCAGTCGACTTTGGACACGTTACCGAAGCACTGGTACCGTGGCTGAGCGCCATGGAGGACGGTATCGCTGCACCACACGGAGACAAGACCGATACATTCAAATCTTAACTCGAAGAGCTCCAACAATAACCGCCATGATGTTAGCCGTGAGGCTTCATCACTCTTCAGGGAACTTAATTAGCGACCAAACAGTCAGAAACCGCTTGCATGAAGTGAACCTTCATTCCCGAAGACCGCTACGGGTACCACCTATAGCAATGCACAATCGTAGGATTCGATATCAATGGGCTCTTGAACACAGAAATTGGGCAGAAGAACAATGGCGTTTCGTGTGCTTTTCTGATGAGTCTCGTTTTGGTATGAGACCGGATACAAGACGTATACGACACTGGAGAACCCCTGGACGCCAACAGCGATTAAAATCCTGCCAGGAAGTCCATCCTTATAGTGGTGGAACCATCATGGTATGGGCGGGTATTTGGATCGGCGGAAGAACTGAGTTGATTTGGATCAGAGGCAACCTCAACGCTCAAATTTATGCTGAGGCGATTGTATCAGACGTCATCGTTCCTCTACAAGTGCAAATCGGTCCCTTATTTCAGTTAATGCATGATAATGCACGACCGCACACCGCAAGAGTTGTAAGACAGACTCTCGCCGCAGCTAACATCAATGTCCTGCCCTGGCCTGCTCAGTCGCCAGACTTGAACCCGATTGAGCATGCATGGGATATGCTACAGAGAAGAGCTCTGCCGAATATGGAGGGTATCCAGTCGCAAGAAGACCTTTTTTTGTTGTTGCAACGAACATGGGCGGCCATTCCACAGCGTGATTTGGATGAACTCATTTTGAGTATGCCAAACCGATGTTCTTGTGTTGTTAGTGTTCGCGGTAGAAACACGGATTATTAATTGTTTAAGTTACCCAATAAAATTTTAAAGAAAACTGTTATTTCAGTCTTTTTTTCGAACTTTTGTGTTAGTGGTTCAAATGTCAAAAATCCCTTTATTAGGAAAATGGCAAATTTATTTATTAATGCAAAGGTGACTTGGTTTATCGTTACTGTGACAAACGAAAACACTTTATTTTATGAATCCTTAAAGAAAATTTTAATTAATATCAATCAGGAGAAAAGTTATTGCAAAAATATATGTTGATCCCTAGACACTTTTGATGTGTGTACATACTAGCTTTGAAATAATATAAAACGATCAATAGAATTTAGATAAAAAATGCGCTCCCTCTGAAAATCAGGACAGCAACCAGTCGGTTATCTTTTGTGTAAAGTAAAGTGAAGGCACGTGAACATATCCGTCAGAAGTTGGCTGAAACATCCCAGCGCTGAGTTGCTGGATTTGTTTTCTCCTCTACCGATCGTTATTTCTCCTGACCAAGGTTTATTTTGTTTATATGTATGTATCTATGTATCTATATATTAGTATTTATTCTTGTATTTTATAGTAATTTCCGAGCTATCTATCCCGTATGTTGCACCTGCCATGGTATATCTCTGCATCACCCTAAGGTTGACTGGTAGAAAATGCCTCAGGCATTAAGTCCGCCTTTGTACAGTATTATTTTTTACTTGTGCATAAAGTTTTAATAAATAAATAAATAAAAAATATTATTAAAATCTAGATTATGATTGTAAATGTAACGTTGGTCAATCCCTAGCATCAGTGGGATGACACTGATAGCTCACTCCATGCAAGTCTTCACGGTGAGATTTTTACACAATCGACCGGCTAGATCTACTGGTGATTCTACATACTCGTGACAATGCCTCGGCTTCGGTTAGTTCAACTGGTGATTCTGCTCGTGACAATACCTCGGTTTCAGTTAGTTCAACTGATGATTCTGCATGTGACAATGCCTTGGCTTCAGTTAGTTCAATTGGTGATTTTGCTCGTGACAATGCCTCGGCTTCGGTTAGTTCAACTAGTGACTCTGCTCGTGACAATGCCTCGGCTTCGGTTAGTTCAACTGGTGATTCTGCTTGTGTCAATGCCTCGGCTTTAGTTAGTTCAACCGGTGATTCTGCTCATGACAATGCTTCGGCTTCAGTTAGTTAAACTGGTGGTTCTACTTGTGACAATGCCTCGGCTTCGGTTAGTTCAACTGGTGATTCTGCTTGTGACAATGCCTCGGCTTTAGTTAGTTCAACTGGTGATTCTGCTCATGACGATGCTTCGGCTTCAGTTTGTTCAACTGGTGATTCTGCTCGTGACTATGCCTCGGCTTTAGTTAGTTCAACTGGTGATTTAGCTTGAGATAATGCCTCGGCTTCAGTTAGTCAACTGGTGATTCTGCTCGTGACAATGCCTCGGCTTCGGTTAGTTCAACTGTTGACTCTGCTCGTGACAATGCCTCGGCTTCAGTTAGTTCAACTGGTGATTCTGCTCGTGACAATGCCTCGGCTTCAGTTAGTTCAACTGGTGATTCTGCTCGTGACAATGCCTCGGCTGCAGTTAGTTCAATCAAAGATTTGTTTGGTTTGTACGTAAAAAGTAAATCTTTTAATTAATTAATTAAAATGCCAAGCAAATAGTATACCTACCTACTACTACCTTACCTCGATATTAAATAAAACAACTAATTGTATGGATCTTGAGATTATTGATAAAATAACTAAGCTAACGAATTTCTACCCTCAGCATAAATCCCCATTACCAGTCTACTTCACAACAAACGGTGCAAAAGTAGCAAACGTCTTTACGAAATAGACACACATAATTATTTCCTGGAAGCACCATGCTAAAAGTACGATCAAAACTTTCAAAATTGTATTCACCTATCCACTTCGAGAAATCGAAAACCTAAATATCTACAGACTGCACTTATACGCCTGTGGGCCCCATGTGGGGAAATAGCACAGACGCGCCTACGCTTTTCATTCACCAATTAGATTAATTCGCAACATAGTCAATATGAAACCAATCGATGGCTGTAAATTATTATTTATCATAAAATACTCACTTTACCATCTATCTTTAACCTGAAAATATGCAAGGAAATATAAAAATACCTAAGTTAATACTCTTCGCGCATCTAATTACATTAAAAGGTAACTCAAGCAAATATCTAGCTAGCATTTTTCCAACTATGTTGAGAGTCGCTTCCAGCGTAACAGGATGCAGCTGCATACCAGCATTTTACATGGAGCGACTGCTTATCTGACCTCCATGACCTAGTTACTGGGTTACCCCTTTGTGCGACTGGTTGTCAGACTTCGGTTCTCCTGACTACCTGTTACAACTATTAATACAAACAAAAATTACGAGATATTTTCAAACAGGTAATTATAATTAAGTTATTCAAGCTTTGCATTTGTATGGTAAAAAAACATTAAAGCCAAATCTCCATCGTTTTGCTATTTAAAAATCTGATCGCTTTTCATCAAGTTTTTCATTAAAAAATCGGATACTTCATTAAGTAGTATCCCGCTAACAAAGCCACGAATATTTTGCTTTTAGTGTTCAAGACTGACGACAACACGTCCCTTTACAAAAAAAGTCGGGACGGGTCGCGAAATCCTCAGTGAATAAAATGGTAATCGTTTGTTATAATGTTTCGTTTAAAAAATGGGTCGACTTTCAGTCCTTTTAAGAACTTCAGGATACAATTACTGAAGGTATTGCGGTGGTCATCGTCATATGAAACAGTCCATGACCTTCGAGCATTACTATAACGAGATTGCCTCATTTTAACTATTTAATGGGTATCAAACACAGAACTGTGGTATCAAACAACTGCATTTGGCGCAAAATCAGAATGGTGGCGAAAAGACGATGTTTATGTGCATCCGAGCTGGCTGCCCTGTAGGTATACTTGGGTAGATGTTTTAACAACCATACCTGATATGTGATAATAATTATGTAGGCATGTTTAATGATCTCAATTATTTTTATAGATGTTTTAGTTTAATTAATAACCTAAGTTATCATTTGCTGTGTAGGGTCAGAAGATGTCAGTTCTTGTTTAACAAACAAAACGGAACGCAAATAAACATATTAGTATTAGTAAGTACTTTTAAGATCTTCAGGCTTTAAATTAATGACTGTTATAAAGAATTAATCTAATTGGTCAACCATGAGTGGTCACACACGCACCACAATAAATAATAGGTACCCATATTTGTTTGTATATGAGAGACGCCGACGATGGAACTTGCCGACGGCAAAAGAGTTGCGCGTAAAGTTGTGATTTTCGGTTCACGTTTTCTATTTTAGAAAATGCGTTGTAGAGATCGCACAATAAATTGAATATAACATCCAAGCATACTACAACACGAAGCGTCTCCGTGATTGTCCGTTACTGCAGATTTATCTCGAGATCCACTTATCCAATTCACATGTTTTTTAGTTTTTATTAGGAGTGAGCAGAGTGAGCTGCAGGCGCAACTAGTAAGAATATAGTGTCTGGACTGGTCAAACGCGCATCTAAGGCAACCAATATAGAGGGTGGCATGGACACCGACGGAAACCTGTTGTTACCATGAATTCAGTAGGTGCATGCTACTAAACCCCCTGCGTTGAAATTTTTGGTGGGTTATTTAAAAAGTTTACCAAGGAGTGATTGCCTATCTGACCTCCACAACCCAGTTACTGGGTAACACGATACTTCTTGGTAAGACTGGTCGTCATACTTTTCGGCTTCTGACTACCAGTAACGACTGTCAAAGATCTGAGGGGCAATTCCCGTATTTTTAAGACCGTTCGCATTCTAATCTCAGTCTCAATCTGTCAAAATTACAATCAATTTACATACATTTTTGACAGGTTTTTGACATTGATTGTCGCTGAGATGAGATTGCGACTTGAATTTGAACGTTTTTTGAGTACGAGAATTCAGGCCAATTCTCGTACTTAAAAAACGTTCAAATTGACGAGTAAACGTATTGTACACCATGGCTTCGGTCTTTCAGGTCAAAGGTCTATTTGATAAAGTCTAAATGTTATTGGTCAACACTAGAGGCCACTAAGGACGAATAAATAAGTAACTGTAGTGTCGTAACACTGGGCTGATTGATACATAATTTGCATCGACCACATTTGCAACTAGCAACCCTTGAACCCGTTCGGTTATTGTGTAATGCACTAACAATTGCAATGCCTTTAATTTTGACAATTCGTGATTTACGTTGTTTAGAAAAACAAAGCATTTCTATTGCAATGCCATGCGCATCCATGGTGATTCACTGAAATGGAAACTACGTTAAACATTAGACCTACATTTGATAAACGTACATTATTATCTTGGCACTAAGCACTTGGCACCTACTTGTGTCTAGCACCCGTAACTATCTTCAATAATTTACGTGTTTATAAATTATATCTGCAATTTTGATGTCGACTACTCTATACCGTATTTTTTTTGACATGAATCCGGTATCAAAAACTGCAGCTGCTGTCACTACTGTAGGTACCTACGATGTTACTTGTATTAAAAAAATTATCTAGTCCACAGGTTTAGCTGACATCAGACGGTTCACTCGAGTGAATTTTAATGTTTGTTTAATTCCTCGTTCACACGACACCGACAAAATTTACATAGGATAGAACGTTCATCTGCTCATTCCATTTAATTTTTCACTCATTTTGTAGGCGAGTTAAAGATACCAAGTGCCGATATCCAACACCGTTTGGCCGGTTCACTATAATGAATATTTTTTTCAATTTTATTCATCTGTGATCAGCCGTTTCACTTCGAGCGAAAGATGAGAGAAAATGACCGAACGAGAAACAAAAGAAAACAAAAACTGAAGCGACCGATAAGGTTGCTGTGGGTACACCAGACGTACATTTTTGTAGATATTAAAAATCGTCTGGCGTGGAGGTTTATTGAAAAGTTAATTTCTGGTTTGAAGCCCTTTAGTGAGGTCTATTGCATTTATATTGAACTAACAAGTAAATGTTTTAGGTAGACTGGTAGTGTTTGTTTTTTCCAAGAGAATGTTGTTTTTATCAGTAGCTGCCCGGAGTCTTGTGTAATATGGATATCCTGATTCTTTTGTGCCCGGTTGTGTTGCTATTTCACAAGCTATGGGACACTTAATATTTTTTTTTTTTTTTTTTATATGGGACAACATCCACACAAGGTCTTCAGGTCCCGAACTAGGCAGAGCCTGTACTACGGTAACCTAATGACTGATATACATACTTATATAGATATAGGTACACACCCAGACACAGGTCAAACAGACATGTTCATGCACACAAATGTTTGACTTGTCCGGGGATCGAACCCGGAACCAGCGGCTCAGAAGGCAGGGTCGCTACCAACTGCGCCAACCGGTCAGTCAACTATATATATTGATCCTTGTTCTTGTTATTTGCACGTTGTAGGACCTGATGGTCGCTACAGAAGGCGCCAAACTCGTAACGTAACTCGCCAAACGCGCCAAACAGTTTAAAACTAAGTTAAAAAAACTAGGCTGGCTCAATTTAGATAGACACGCTAAGAAGTGGAAGAGTGGCAGCAGGCGTGTTCCATAAAGGGGACATGGAATTTAAACATAGGTGGTAAAAGGGGTCTTACTAAACCTCAGCCTATCGCTGCAAGAAATATACATGTTATCCTGGAAGGTTTCACTGATTAATAAACTGCCATAAGTTGATTAAACATTTACTTTACATAGTATTGTTATACACAAACAAATCGATCAATGTCAATGTTCACATTATGATTTAAAGCAGAGGTCAATAAGTGCCATCGGTCACAAGGAATGGGCATCACATTGAAAGCATTAATTTTGTGTGGCAATATCAATCACTACTAAATTGTCACGTGCTCATTAGTGAGCTGCTGTCGTGTGTGAGGGTACCCATGGATAGGCAGGTGGTCCAACATAATTATTGGATCGAGTTTACCTACTAACTGCTTAAATTGGTTATCGAAGCCGAAGATGTGGCCCTAGCACGATCGCGCGACGTAAACGTAACGGAAATGCGAACGATTTTTGAATCGATAATATCACCGATAGCAATTAAGACGCGCACAATTTGTATCACCCATAGATATGAATTAAGTCTTCAAAGTAAGTACCTAAATATTATGTGCGAAACGAGTGTTTACAATTTTTTGAATTGTTTCACTTTACGTTTACTCCGTGCGTTCTGAAACTGAAAAACGCAAGACGCTTGTGTAGGGATAACCGATTTACTAAGTCCCACACGTAAGGCGTAAATTACACATTAGTTTTTTTATTGCGGTGGAAACACAAAGATAAAATTGCAATTTTTTTTTCATTTAAATTATAGCATTCGCAGCCGTGCCAGAATCGTACGGTTCCTAAGGCGTAAAATGAATAATTTTTATCTAACCTAAATAATAGCAAACAATTTAAAGAAATGTTGGCATGGCATCTTCTTCAAACCAGTAAGGTCACCCGGGGCATTTGCGTCTTTGGGGCAATTGCGTCTAATCGAAATAATTTAAAATCTGTTTGAAAACCAACCTCTCCTGCCATCTAGTTTTGTTTATTTTGAATAAAATCATAACTTATACTTTCAATAGATGACGTTGCTCCGCACAAATTTAAAATATCGGCCATATTGAAAATAACGCGTTTTTCGTCAAGAGGTGCTGCGCGTGGTGAGTGATTAAAATCTTTAAGAATCCATGTTTTGACTGAGTTTTCCGTTTTTAGAATGAAATGTTCATACACAACATATTATAGGCTCTGTATACCTATAATTATTTTTATTGAAATCGTTTTATTTGTGGAGAAATGAAGATTTGATTGTTTTAGGTTAGGTCTGGTTTTTTGGGGTAAATGCGTCTGCTGTTTCGGGGTTATTGCGTCTGCATGACGCATTTGCCCCAAAACCAGAGATCTTAAACCTTTTTTTTTTGTATTTTCTTGTAGTCAATTTTATATTTATATATATATATTTATAATACTTACATATTATACCAGATGACCTTTTTGAGCCTTGAAAAAATAGGGTATCATAGATGAACGGAGTAGAGACCTATGGCATACCTAGATTGTTTGTTTTGATCTACCAATAAAAATACTACACATTTATTACACAATGTTTAGGTAGAATAATAATTTTCTGTAAAAAATAGTTCGCTCCTAATTTAACTCCTAAATTGAAAGAGCTCTGACTGCAAGTACTTAATGTAACTCGATTTTAATTAAACTTCAAAAATCTACATGTTGCATTTAGCACCCAGCTTTTTTATAAGAGTTTATTCTAATTTTACCTACAAAAATAAAATGTTTTGAACGTCTGGATTTGATAGCGGGTAAATGCGTCTAAGAAAAAATAGTCGCATTTTCCCAGATTTTATAACATCGCTTCTGATGTAATATTTTTTTAATATTTTCTTAATTTACTGAAAGATTTGTGTGTAAAACTTTAGTTGAAGTAAAACATATCTATTCCAGCCTTCAAACATCATAGGTTTAAAACTTATTTAATGAAGACGCGTTTGCCCCAATACGGGAAAATGCGTCTAAAATTACTCTTTTAAAAAAAAAGTATATTTACTCGTATTTATTGCAACTAATGAAAGAAACGATTCATTAAGGTTGCAAACAGATAATTTCTTTATACATCTGCGTTAAAGATTTTTCCAAGAAATTTAAAATTAGTGTAATATAAATTTTTAAAAGAGACTAACGTTTTTATATGACGCAATTGCCCCGGTTGCCCTTACCTGCGATGCCCTCGTCCAAAAAAGTAAGTAATATTATCATACCCACCAAACAGTGTATGTCAATTCTGTAAAAATCTCACCGTGAAGTGAACACTTAGGTGAAGTGAGCGTGGAGTAAGCTGTAGGAAATACCGTAAATAGGAAAAAAATACTATTTACGGGTTTTTTAAATAAAACAGCAAAACAGAAATTCAGTCAGAAACTCAAATAAGTTCTTTTTTTTCCTGAACTAGTTTCTGATTGAATTTCTGTGCTGCTGTTTTATAATAAAAAAAAACTCTATTTAATAATATTTAGACACTTAAATACTAGCTTTGAAATAATATAAAATGATCAACAGAACTAACATTAAATAATATAATTAAAACTCTCGATTATGATTGTAAATGTAATGCTTGGTCAATCCCTAGCATCAGTGGGATGACACTGGCAGCTTACCACGCTCACTTCACCTCGGTTAGATGGTTACAGAATTGCAATACAGCTCGTGTTCAAGTTTGAGCAATGTAAGTGCCTGCATTTGTGATGCGTCTGGTATTGCAGATGTCCATAAGCGGCGCGGCGGTGACTACCAACCATCGGGTGGCCCGAATATTTTCTTCTCGTTCAATACAAAGGCTACCCGGCCCGCTTTTAGAGTGCGATGGTCCATACTTAATGTACTAAAGTGATATACCTACACACATCAAACGTGTCTAGGGATCAAGGTATTTTGTTTAAAGTATTTTATTGCCCTATTGAAATAGAATAAAAAATGATATTAAGATTGATTAAATAAAATGTTTTCGTATATGTAGATCGACGACGTACTCTCTGTTTTTCGCGATTTTTACTTATGTTTGATTTTTAGCCTTAGTTAATCCTGGCATTAAAATGTGATAAAAAGATAAAAATAAAAGTTTACGGCATACTCAATATGAGTTCACCCAAACCACGTTGCGGAATGGCCCTCGTAACAAAACTGGTATGTACACGGCATCCATATTTGGCAGACCTCTTCTTTGATCCCATTGAGTACGCATGGGATATGCTACCCCATGTGTACTCAATGGGATTCAAGTCTGGCGATTGAGCAGGCCATAGTAGGATATTGATAAAAGCTGCGGCACGCCTCTTTGCAACGACTCAGGCAGTGTGTGGACGTGCATTATCATGCATAAGCAGTAATGAAGCACCAAGTTGGGTCCGCAAAGGAACATCTGATAAAATCGTTTCAGCGTAAATCTGTGCATTGAGATTGCCTCAGATCCAAATGGGTTCGGTTCTTCCGCCGATCCAAATACCCGCCCATATCATGATTATTCCACCACTGTATGAATGGACTTCTTGGCATGATTTTAAATGTTCTTGGCGTCCAGGGGTCCTCCAATAACGTGTATGGCTAGTATATGGCCTCATACAAAAGCGAGATTCGTCAGAAAAACACATAAAACGCCATTCTCATGCGCTTCTTCTGCCCAATTTCTGTGTTCACGTGCCCATTGTAAACGGGCTCTGCAATTGCGGGGCTAAATAGCCGTTACACATAGTGGCATTCGGGAACGAGGATTGATTTCATGCAAGCGATGTCTTATGATATGATAGCTTATCCCTGAAGAGCTATCAAGCCTCGTAACTAATATCATCGCAGTCGTTGTACGATTTAGTCGAGCAGTAATTTGTATGTAACGATCTTGTCTGCGTGTGGTGAAGCGAGTTCGTCCTCCATGTCACTCTGCCACGCTGCCAGTGTTGCGGTAATGTGTTAAAAGTCGGCTTATAGCACTCTGCGTAGTGCCCAGAGTGATTGCCACTGCACGTTGCCGAGAATCAACTTCCAACATTCCCACGGCTCTGATAATTTATTTTCTTCTCGGCTCAAATGACGTCTTCTCTCCACATTGACGTTATTTTGTATTGATTCCACTCAGAAGAATGGCAGAAATTTTACTGATTTGGTCTCAAACCCGTTGCAGAAAACCATAGAAATACGTCTTGACAGAAGTTTATCATGTTTTGACCGTAATTCAAAAACTTTTCAAATGACGTTTACTAATAATCATCCATAGGAGTTACAAAAAATATAATGAAAAACCTGATATTTAGTAACTAGCAAAAACGTGCTTGATCTTTGCCACTTTTGATGTGTGTACCTAGTAGGAGTTTTGTAATGCGTTGCGTTGCGGCGCGGCCCGCTCATATAAGCGCGAGCCTCAATGCAGCCGAGCGGAAACAGTTCAAATTTAAATTTGAAATTTGAATCAGCCTGAACCAATATTTGAAGACTCCCTAGAATAGGCTCCCAAGACATTAACCTCCTTTCTATTTACTACACATATTCCGACGATTATACTTCTAGTTTTCCCTGCATTACTTAGAATAGTTCTTGTACTTTTCTGTTTATCATACACATATTAAAATATTATTTTATTTATTTTCTTATCAATGTATGCTCTAGAAGTATGTTGTAAAGATACTTTTTCTTTGTTGACCAACGTTGTTCGTTAACCAACTGCAGCAACAACGAATTGTTTATTCGGATCAAACTTTATAGCAAAAATAACATAATGCGATTATCAACACAACTCGATTTTACAAGCAGTCTACGTTTACCGGCGGATCATTTATTTATAATTAACATTTCATACTAGTATATTTATTCAACTTTAAATTATAACATAAAAAGCTAACAGACTAAAAATAATATTAATAATATGTATATAAAAAAGAAGGATTAAACAATAATTTATTGTTTTTTTTTTCGGAAAACATACAATTGAACCTATATTAAATCTAAGTGAGTTAATTTACAATCGGCACACAGATTCCTTAGGTTAAAGAAACAATAAAGACAGTATTCTAAGTTACAGAAACACAAAGAAGAAGACAGGAAGAGAAAAAGGGGATGTACTATATCATGATTTAAGTAACAACATACCGCTGATCTTTTTGTTGAGCCACATATTGGAAAATAAACCTGGACATGACTGTGTACTTATTGTGTGGACGTGCTACAAGTGTGTAATTATTTATCAACTTAGGCCCACGTTGGGCGCCAGTTGCCGTGCAATCGATAACCTACTGACATGTTGCCGGCGGCCATTGTTTATTTTACTATATAGCATCGTTAACCCTTTTTTTTGTTTGTTTAATATTTCCTTCTAACAGTTTACTTCTAACGTTTTGTTACTTGATTTTCCACAAAACAATGAATACAAGTACCTAATACTTATTAAGTTCCTGCTAAATTTGAATGTAACTGAAACGAAAAAAAGAATAATTGAAATAATTCAAAAGTTTAGGCTGAGCTCGTTCGTAAATACTTACAGTTACACTTACTCACACTAATATAAACGGCATTTAACACTTTGCACGTATCGAGAATCCCTTCCATGAAAAGCGACTACTGACGTATCTACTAAATGTACCATCAACCAGTGACCAGCAGACCGAGAAATCAATCAAATCAAATCATTTATTTGCTTGAATATGGGTAGGTACATACATGAACTGTTACATAATTACAACAGTTCTTTAAGGCGACATTAACTGCCCGCGCCCTTGAGCGAGAGGGAGGAGTTTGCGTCGCGCCCCGCGACTAAAGTCAGACAAAGTCAGCGATACACTGCCGCCCGTCGCCCGCCAGAGCCCCGCTTCAACTCGCACCAAGATTATTCGAAAAAACAACCCACCTTGATTTATCAAACACAATACAAATAAAAGCCGTATACTAAAATATGGGTCATTAAATTGTCTTTTATATGATTAAAGTTTCATGTAAATACGCCCCATAGTTTTTGCGTGATTATCGTTTATTTGTCCACGTTAGACAATACTTTACAAATTAATTACACTATGTTAGGTATTAAAATATAATTTCACATTTTCACATATCAAATTATGAAAAAGATTGTCTAGTATAACATATATTTTTTTCAAAGAAATAAGACTAGAAGTTTAGACGTGATGTTCAATATAAAATCATTAAAAGTCGTTTATCTGCGCCTTAAACCATATCCTACCTTAATAGGTGTGCAATTATCTAATAAACATAAAATTAAATATACACAGACATATACTCACGCCTTCTTCCCATGGCGTTAGGCCTGGCTAGGCAGAAAACTACAGAATGCCACCTGCTACGATCCTTACACATTACTTTGGCCTCGTCTACGTCCACACAATTAGTACATGCACGGTTGCGAGCAATATTTTGATTGATTAGAACTTGAATTGTTAAAAATTTGGAAATATGGAATGAATATACCTTGTAACTATTTTATTACATCGCTTTTTACGGCTTGTCTTGTCTTCCCTAATTACCTACATTAAAAATTACAAACAATTAGCTGGTTTAACAAATTATTAAGTACTCAGTCCTCAGATCATACAATGATCTGAGACTCAGTCTCATCATTCTAGGTTATCCTTACCAACTTATTGTTTTAAATTGTACCAAATATTATAGGAAATATTTGTAACAATCCTCTACTTTGAAGTGCCTGGCTACTAAATTAAATAGGCCACAGAGTACGGAGTTTTTTTTTGGAAAATGCAGGAACTTTACACATGTAAACCAATTTTTCGAACTACACGTTATTTTTAATTTGAAAGGGGTTTCACCACACATAATCTGGTCTTTCACAATTATCTCTGCTATTATTGTACTTAAAAAAAAACACTGAACACTAAGCTCAAAAGAAAGAAAGAGTAAATGCATTGCTGCAAGACTTTTTGCGTCATTCGAATGGGGACATGTAATTCTAATCAATTACGTTGTGAAATTGGTCCAACTTTTTTATAAATTTGTTGCATTTAAAATACGTGGTACATACGACCACACAATGCAATGTAATCCGTTTGCATTCTAAGTCCATTGAATTTCATGTTTTTCACAACAGTGCTATTTCTAAATGCCAATTCGATGTGAGCGTTCCATTCCCGGTAGATGCACGTTCTAAACGCTGACCAACAAAGGGATTCCCGCCGTCTAGTCGTCGTCATGATGTGTGCTCAATGAACTGATTCCCATTGTATTACACAGTTGGCACGGTTAGCGCAGTGGTTAAGCGATTTACTACCGCGCTGCGTGTCGCGGGTTCGATTCCCGCACGGAACCAATATTTGTATGACCTACAAGTAGTTGTTCCAGGTCTGGCTGTTTGTGTATGTGAGTTTAATTGTTTGTAAACGCACCCACAATACAGGAGAAATTCCTATTGTGGGTCAACATAAAATAATAATAATAATACAACGTGTTGAAACAGCTCATAAAAGGAGGAACTACTGGACGACACCACTGGGGTGCCTTTTTTGGTAACTACATTACCGCAAAGTAGTTCTAATACTAAACTTATTACAACTTTTATGTTTTTTTGGAATCCCTGATGGACTCAACCAATTTCAGCATTTTCATCTTATTATCTACTTATCCTTTATCTATAAAAAGCAATGCCACTTTTGGTTGTAATTTTATAACTCAAAAAAGGATGAACCGATTTTGCTAATTCTTTTTTTAGAATATTCCTTGAAGTACGAGGATGGTTCATACGGAGAAAAAAAAAATTAAAAAAAAATGTTAGGCGGTACGAAGTTCGCGGGGTCAGCTAGTATCAATAAAAATGAAAACATAATAAATTGTTTTGGTAACACATCACTAGTCGGCAGTGGTGTAGTTATAAATCTAAACGACACCCCAGTGGTGTCGTCCAGTGGTGTCGTTGAAAATACCACGACTATAAGGCTGATTTTTCCAGCATGCGATATCTTTCATCCCTGGAATAAAGTTGGCAGTTTTTGTATGGAAACACTCGACAAACAATATTATTCCTCGGACAATGTCAGGCGTTGGATGAATCAGCCCTTAAAATTAAGGGCTAATTTTGTAAGATTAACGAGTTTATATAAAATAAAAATAAACACGTACCTAAACCGCAAAAGTGGACCTCGAGCACAACGTGCCATTTCCCAATGCTACTGTATGGGGAAACGACACCTGATAGATAGTATGGGTAAAATGACTGCACTGAAGGACAAACGCAGTCATCTATAATCTGTTACAAACGTTTGTGATGAAAGCGTAAACAAAACGTACCTACGCATTTATCACTGTTTTTGCTCCCAAACTGTGACAAAAATGTGTGACTCGAGCCTATCACAGTAGGCCGTGCTCGCCCTGCAGGTAAGCACTCACTAACTAAAGGAAATTAGAAACACATTCATCTGTATTCAGAAGGCTTCAGAATTATATCTCACAGTTTTTTTTCAACAAACACTGTTTGAATAACATTATTAAATTGCAATTGACAAATCATCGATTTAGATTCGGGTTTAAAGTTAGCCTCAATTGTCACATGAAAAACATCTCTATAGATATTTAAAATTAGAATTTCGAGTTTAGGTATTCAAATGATCAAAACAAAGTACCTACACAATTTTGTAAGTGGCACTAACGTTTTCTGATCCATTTGTTTACATTCTCATCAGAAACTTTTGGAACGGACCATACGTCACCAACGACCCGACTAGTAATAGTAGGTTGCAGACACGAGGTTATATTTAATCAATAGCTTGCGTTTATGGAATGAGTGTTTGTTGTGTTTAAACTTATGAATTTAGAATTTGGAATTACTTTTAATTATATAAATATCGTCTGACATTGCACACAGCACCATCTAGTTCCAAGTTAAGCACTTAATTAAGGCTTGTGTTATGGATACCAGAGGGGTAATTCTCGTACTTAAAAAACGTTCAAATTCAAGTCGCAATCTCATCTCAGCGACAATCAATGTCAAAAACTTGTCAAAAATGTATGTAAATTGATGGTATTTTTGACAGATTGAGACTGACATCAGACTGTGAACGTTCTTAAAATTACGGGAATTGCCCCTCAGATGGTTGATACACTACTTAAATACATTTTTTTTCGTAAATATATACATATTATAAATATACATCCATGACTCGGGTACAAATGTCCATATTCATCATACAAACATTTGCCCCTACCGGGATTCGAACCCAGGACCATTTGGTTTTTCATTTTTAAATAAATAGTAATAACCTTGAATTCCACTTCAAAATCTATAGCATTCACAAAGATAGCACGATATCATTCACCAATTCCCATATTTTTTAGCACTTTCGCATTCTGATCTGTCTGTCTCAATCTACATAACTATTTTTACAAATATATCTACATTTTTGACAGTGATTGTCGCTGAGATGAGATTGCGACTAACGCTACGGTTACCTAGAAAAGCGGTGGCCGTTGTATTATATCAGCCGTCATGAGAATCTGTAATTTTCACCAGTATTTGACATTTGACAAGCCGGTATTGTGTGACCGTTCATCGCTTTCTTAGGAAACCAAAGCTTTTGTTGAACTATATTTTTGTTACATTTAGAAATGTTTGCCACGAGAATCCAGAGGGCCAATTCTCACACTTACATGTACTATTTATTCTGTGCTTATGGCGCTGCCCAAACGTGGGACACCGTAACGCGCTTAGTTTTTTGTCGCACAGTTGGGCGTAATCGTACATATTACCTACAAACCAGAAAAAATGGAGTGTTTGACAATACACTCAATTTTATGCGCAAACAAAAGGACTTATTCAAAAATATTTCAGAAAAATAAAATAGTATCATGATAAAAAATCGTTAAAGTTAATTTTTCGTCGCATAATTTTCAACATTTTGAGCGTATACTATCTTATTTTATGAAATTGTAATAAAAATAAAAAATATTCCAAGGAGCTGCGGTTTATTTCTTAATTTTTTTAATCTGCAAAATTACTTATATTTTTGGTGGTTATTCGATTCAAATAAAATCAAACGCATCGCTGTTTTGAAAATTGAGCCTTACCGCACCGCGCCTTACAAAGGTTCAAATTAAGGCGCAATCTTCAATCTTTCGTCAAATCAATGTCATAAAATACAAATAAATAAGAGGTTTATTTTGACAGATTGAGACAGAGTATAATGTGAACGTTCTTAAAAATAATTGTCCCTCTATTATTTCTACAATGTTAAACTTCATATCGGCCATTCCGCAGCTAATATTAATACCGAAACAATCCACCTGGCATACCTTGTAATACCTTGTTCGAGCTTATAAACCTGCTACCAACATTCTTGGTATTCGTACACATTGAATAACAAACTCTTAACACAAAGTAAAAGTTACACCCGCAAGTTGTGTCGCCTAGCACAGGTATAATACACTCAGCGGAAAAGGAACTAAGCTTACGAACTTGCAGTTCACAAGCGAATACCGGAGGGTATGTAGAATGTAGAATACATGCGGCACGCCTGCATTTATGAAATGAAATGTTTATTTTTGTAAGTAGATCTTTTACAAGTAAATATTTTAAAAACTAGATGGCGCCGGCATTTCCTAGCTGACCCTGTGAAGAAATGACGAAATAAACTCAGAGGTCACGGTCTATTTTAAAGTCCAAACATTGTATTATTAGGATTTTATGTGAGTCTGGACGGGCCTTTTGAAGAAAGAGCCATTGCAGCTTTGAGTTGACCTGTCCTAACAGACGGCATGCATGCATCAGTCATCGTGTAGCTCAACACTATTTTAGGGAGCTCAATGACCCGTCACGCGACGTTACCAGATCTGCAGGACATTTGCGTAGGCCATCTATAAAATACTCAAAACCGCCAGACAGCTATAAAGTCATGTATTCAATCTAGCCTGCATGGTACTCACATTCACAGTCAGTTTTCTCTTTAAATATTATCAAAAATATCATGATATGATCACTTCGTACAAAATGGTTTGTTGCTTGGGTGTACATTGGAGTAGCTTAATTATTTATTTAAATCATTTTATCGCCACTATTGGTCAAGCTTGCTGCCAGTGTGGATCATCAGCTGCCTAGCTTTATCCCAAATATGTTGTGGTCTGCTTCCAGTCTAACCGGATGCAGTTGACCGCCAGTATTTTACATGGAGTGACTGCCTATCTGACCTCCACAACCTGTGTTACCCAGTGACTGGTTACTGGGTAACACGCTACCCCTTGGTAAGGCTGGATGTCAGACTTTCGGCGTTCTGACGACACGAACGACAGCCGAGACCATCGCCATAACGTGTTTTCCGAAGCACGGAGGGTTCTCGGTATGTACTGGATGGTCACCCATCTGCGGACTAACCTCGGTAAGATCAACCCGTGGAGCCCTTATCTAGCCACGAGCCCCATCTTACTCTGCCAGTGTATCCACACTGGCAGAGTGCAAAACTGCTGGAAAATCACTTTTCAGTTTCTTAAAAACTTAAACAAAATAATCTTAAGTAATAAACATACTTGTCGTTAGATCTATCGAGTACATACAGTGAGTAATGATTTCCTATTGTTGCCTAGCCAAATATAACTGTATTCTATTTTGAAAATATTTACTGATGTAGCATCTCGTCTTTCTTTCGGTAACTTATTATAAAGCTCCACTCCCTCAAACTGAAACTGAAACTTCTACTTCTTCTTCCTTACAAAGTTCTAACTGAAGGTAGTTCTATACTATCCCTATTCATAGTGGTGAGGTTTGTGCTTGAAAGTGATTTGTGAGTGTATTTTGCTTGTTAAAATTTTCTTTATTAGTATGCATGTGTGATAAGTATATCGTTTTTGAATGTTAAACAGTTTAGTTTTAGCGTAAATTTCTTTCGTAGGTGTTAATAATAATTAAATGCAGTATGTGGTGTGTAGTAATAGAACTTTGATTGCTTTGTTTTGCGTTACTTGTAGGTCATGAAGATGTGTTATAGCCGCCTGCCCCCATACTTGGATTAAATAGTCTAGATGCGGTTTGACTAGTGTATTATAAATAAACGTAATCAACGTGTGATCTGAACGTCAGTCTACTGTCCAAGATCAAGCCCAGGTATTTTTCATGGTTAGACCTTAGGACCTGTTGGCCATCTACCGTAAGAGGAGGGAAATCAGGAATCTTTTTGTTCTTAGGAGAAAAAAATATGTATGCAGTTATGTTAACATAACTACTACAACACTACTCCATACAAGTATAGACGTGATTATAAAGTTGACTACTAAAATTACATCAAATTACGTAAGGTGCTGACTAATTTGACAGGACCAAACTAATATTTATCTTCTGTCCTTTTCATAATGAAATAGAAAGAAAAAGATGCACTCAACTTAAATTTAGTTTAGTTTGTGAACAAGGGAATCGGCACCATTATTTTTAATTTTAGTTACTAAATCGATTGTTGCTGCGAGTGTATTCGAATGTGGTCTAAATCCGCATTGATGTTCATATAGAAAGTCTATTTTGTTTAAGTAATCAAATAAGCGTGTGTATAATACCTTCTCAAATATTTAAAAAAATTAAATAATTGCCGGGATCAGTTTTAGTTCCAGCCTTATATATAGGGCTTAGCTATCTTAAGGCTGTCTGGGAAGACACCTTTGTTAAGACATTCATTTATACAATTTGCAAGATTATTTGCAATTTGGTTTCCGATACATTTTATAGCTTTAGTAGTTATACCGTCTACGCTACTACTGGGATTATTATCTAAATTATCTATAATTCGTTTGATTTCGGTTCTTGAACACGGGTGCAGTTCAGATAGATTAGGGCCTTCGCTATTCCTAGCTGTTTTACAGGTTTTGTAAGAGTAGTGCTATGTTGGTTTGATTTTATTTTATGACTTAATATAGAACCGATTGTTGCAAAGTAACGTTTAAAACTATAACCAATTTCTGTTCCATTTGATATGACAGTGGTATTTACAATTAACTTGGGGGGAGCACGGTCACAGTTAATTTTATTTTTAGCAAGGGCATTTATTCATTTCCACATCTTCTTGGGATTTTCACAGTGTGTTTTGGTTTCGTTAGCGCTTACAGACTGTCGAAGTAAACGCTGCATGTCATGCAACCCAGTACATTTTAATCATTCCACTAAGTTAACTGTAATGTAACCAGTGAAAATCAGTTTTAGGGTTCAGTATCCAAATGGAAAAAACGGACCCCTTATAATTTCGCCATGTCCGGCCGTCAGTCGTTTGGATATGCTACACAGCCCTTTTATTCAGCAAATAGGTATTCGCACTATATCGATGGAAATTGGAAAGGAGGTGTACTCTGTGCACCGCTAAACAATAGTGCAGTGCAAATACGAAACATCTATTAGGGGTAGCTCTCCCGATACAACTACCCGAGGGATGAAAACTAAAATTCTATTCAAAAGGAGTGTTTGAATTTGTTCCATGTTCCTGAAGAGCTCAAATATTAGCCAACAACGTGAAGTTTGTTTGTGTTGTTCTGCAACGTACGTTATCCAACAGCACTTTCATTATTACTCGTTAAATGCACAGAGAGGCAAACTTTACTACTTTATTAAAAATCACAGTGTATGGTAATGCTTATAAGAGCGAAGCTTGCCTACAACAAGATGATAATACTATGTTTGGAAATAGGTAACCGTTTATTGACATGGAAATAACATCTTAAAATGCTACTAAAAAGCACTGGCTAAACTGAAACGAAGAAAAAGAAAATTCTCGTCGGTTATTAAAAAGAAATTGCTGTTTCATACAAAAGCACAATACCTACACGGTCAAAATGTATGGAATAGTAGATTTTTTTAAATAATCGACGAAAAATTTCAACGCTTGTGGCTAGTATCCGCCTAGCCTATTCCCAAGTATGTTGGGGTCGGCTTCCAGTCTAACTGGATGCAGCTGAATACCAGTATTTAACATGGAGCCACTGTTGATCTGACCTTCGCAACCCAATTACTGGGTATCACGATACCCCTTGACTCGAAGACTTGGGCTTCTGACTTCCCGTAACTACTGTCAAATATCTATGAATGACAGCTAAGACCTAGGGCTTAACGTGCTTTTCGAGACAAAGAGGGGCTTCGATATGAAATGGATGGTCACCCATCCACGAACTGACAGCGGCAAGTGTAGATTGACCATTGATCGACCTGTTCGGGTATTATTATTTAGCCACGGGTATTATTATTATTTAGCCAGTGCCAAAAGTCATTAATTTTAGTTTATGTCATATTATCGTTAAAATGAGAAGTATTAAGTGGTCAACTTTAAAGAACTATAACTTTTTATGGTGTACTTCTAATAGAAAACTAATTATACTATCAAATTCTGTAATTATTTTCCTTTTTTATGATATAAGTACATATAGTTCATCTTTGTCAGTTCTGGCCGAGTCTTGTTACCTACAAGACTCGGCCAGAACTGACAAAGATGATTGGCATCGTGCAGCATGCATTGGCACATTGGCATTCCCCTTTCCGTTTAGTATACCGAAAGTTAAAGTGATTTCTAAATAAATATTTTTGCATGCACCCATACTATCGATGCATCGCTTCCAGCGCAGTGGTTATATTTCAATGCCCTTCTTGAAGAAGTCAGGTGTACGGGAGCCAACAAACTCTTCAAAGGTATTTTGTTTGTACTGCCTCTCGGGTAATGAATTTTGTCCCTACCAAGAAGTTGTCCAAATTTTGGAAAAAGTAGAAGTCTGACGGCACAGGGTCTGGTGAGTACGATGGATGACGCAAAACTTCCAACCCTAGCCCTTGTAGCTTAGAGACCGGCTATTGTGCCGTATGAGGTCGAGCGTTGTCGTGTAGGAGCAGCGGGGACGAGCGATTAACCAACGCTGGCCAGAGATTTCCGAGCTTCTCCTTCATTGTGTCCAGTTCCTCACAGTACACATCTGCAGTAATGCTGGTGCCATTTGGTCAGAAGCTGTGATGAATTAAACTGGCCCTAGACGACCAAACAGCGACCATGACTTTTTTAGGGGTAAGTTTTCATTTGGGGCCTTGCCTAGGCGCTGAACCAGGGTCTAACCAACATGTGCGATCCATGGCCCTGTATGGGGCCCCGTTGTGAGCCTCTGACCTGACGGCCGGCAGCAAAGCAGTTTTGCGAAAGCCGCAGAGAGCGATGGCCGTCAGAGTCATCAGGGGGTATCGCACGTCGTGCGTCTTGTGTACTGGCCGGATCCCCGCCCTGGGACCTTGAGGCAAAAGTACTCGCGTCATTGTATCGGTGGCGCGAGGAAGCAAGGGCGCAGGGCGAGGGACCGATGGAGTGACACATGGAGCTGCGTCGGTCTCAGCTTAGCAGGGCCTTGGTGGCGGAATAGCGGGACAGGCTCTCGCGCCCTACCGCCGGCCTCGTCACCATCGAGGCGGTCCGGCCGGTGCTCGAGCGCTGGCTCGGGAGGAGGCACGGCTCCCTGTCGTTTCGGGCGACACAGGTGCTTTCGGGGCATGGTTGCTTCGGGAATTACCTGTATCGCATAAACAGGGAGCCGGACGCCCGGTGTCACTACTGCGTCGACTGCCAGGAGGACATGGCACGGCATATGCTGGCAGAGGGTGGCACTTGGGAGGAGCCGCGCCGTGCCCTCATCTCAGTAGTAGGCAGTGACTTGTCGCTACCGGCCGTAGTCGAGTCGATGGTCGGCAGCGGAGAGTCCTGGGTCGCGGTGGTTTCCTTCTGTGAAATGCGAAACAGTTGTCTCTCCTCAGAAGGAGGCTGCGGAAAGGGAGAGGGAGATCTCGTTCACTCACCCGGCCCGAAGAAGGCGCACCGGGCGTCGGCGGAGGGCGGACAACGCCCACTTCCAGCCCCCCTAAATGGGTCCAGGGGCGACGGACTGGGGGACGACGGTCGCCCCCCACACATGAGGACCCGAGGTGGCTGCGCATAGTGTTCCACGCGCGCCCCTCTTAGACGTCGCGGGGGGAGTCTGCTTAGCGACCTCGAAAATCTCTGATGGAAGATGTCAAAAATAATATACATTATTCTCACCAGTTTTTTTTTTAAATTTATTTATGATGGGTTTGCTCTTGACTCTACTCTAGGTCAGTGGCGACAGAGACAGAGTCGACGGTGGAGTGAGCTTACCCAGAAGAAGCCTGTCCACTCTCACTTTGAAGAGATTAGGGCGGTATGCGTTCGGAAACACAGTCTTGGTACATTTTACTGGTTTGAGCTACTGTCAGAGCTGCGAGTGACACCAGATTCAGCTATTTATTTGGCTAGGTCACCGTTATTGTTATTTAAATCGAATTTCGATAGTGTAGTAATCGTGAATAAGAACGCTTGATGGAAAATTATTAGCAATCAATAGTTTTTTGTTGTGTAATGAGATTGTGCTCGAAAAGGATTTTTGTTTGTTCTTAAATATACAAAATAAATTAGTGCTTTAAATTAAAAACGGAGAATTAATTCACTATCTAGGTCGGTTCCCTTTAAAATGAACCGGTATGTAGCTTCTGTACATTATCGTTTTGGTAAGGGTATGCTAATAAAGGGCACTAGTCATCGTCCTTTCTTGGTTCTCTTATAGTCTCTATAGCTACTTTGCAAAAAACCAACCTCATCAGCTTTTAGGGTGATGAAGTTTAATTTTCCTTGTGGAACCACCGACCTTTATCACACACTGAAAATAAAACGGACAACGAACCTTCTTCCTGCGTAGGCGTGCTGTCGCCGTAGCATTTTCGTAGCCACCTCGTAGCAACCTCATAGTATTTTGTTCTTACCTTAGTGCTTTCGATTTCTTAGGTCCTTACAGAAATTGGCGTTTTGTCAAACTGCCACATTGATCTCAAATATCTGGCGTTTGGTTAGGAATTCCATATTCAAATTTAGGCTTGTATAATGTGTTTCCAATTTAGCTATTCATTTGCTTTCGCGCCATTACATTTTTCTTGGACATCTTTCTGTTCACAATATGAACAACTTAAAATATCGGGTTATTTACGATTACGAATTCCACCGTCGCACCAGCGCTGCAGAAACTGCTCGAAGGATTAGTGATGTGTATGGGGAAGCTACCTTAAAAGAAAACACGGTATGTATGTTGATATGTAATCTCAATTATGATTGTAAATATAATGCTTGGTCAATCCCTGTAAAATTAACAATTAACATGAAACAACACACAACTGGCAGTTTCCCATTGTATTGTTTTGGCAAAAGGTTGATACAAATTGGCAAATAAGGCGATTTTCACACGACGCTGCGCACCGACGCGGCAGGCGGTGAAGCGGATCTTACGTTGCATTGGCATGCATGTAATCCGTTGATGCCTAACACACGTACACCGCCCGACCGTACGTTTTCGATAATGGATTTTCCTTTCGATTCACCGCCAACCGCAGCGGCGCGCGGTGCGCGTTTCCGTGTGTTAATCGCTTAATATGGTTTGGAATTGTATCAACCTATTTTATGTACCCATAATTTTGTTGTTCTAAGAAAAATATAAAGTACACTGAGACCTACATAAATACTTCGTAAAACGGCTTTCTAAACCATTTTTATTCTTACTGCAATATAATATTGTGGTGCAGAATCTCGCAAACAATATGCATATGAATACTGACCGCGACAATGATAATTTATGTAATCCCTTTGCTGAAGCATAGAACAATTTATTGATTAAATGAGACTGCGTAAAACAGTTTTTTTTAAACGTCGCCCCACACTAGTAATTTCTCCTGTATTGTGGGTGCGTTAGTTATTACTTTTATAATAATATCTTCAAATATAAACAAAATATTCTCTAAATTGGTAAACGTAGAAGACTTTTGATAACACTTTATTAAGTAACAGTAACTTACTTACAGTAACTTAATTACTAAACTTACAGTAACTTAACTTAACTATCTACTTTTGTAACAGTTAAGTTGTTCCTTAAGTTCAGATTAATTTTGTCACCGATAGATATTCTTGGTAACGGTAACGGCTTGATCGGCAGAAAGGAGCCTTAAATCAATATTACCTGTAAAATGTACAAAATACGATTCCTAGAAACTATGTAACACATAAATAATAAAATAAATAAAAATAAATAAACTGCAGGAAGTGTTCCCATGAAATGATTAATTCACCATGTAATGATAGATATATAGATCGACACTATTTCACTCTGAAAGGGTACAACTTAATTTACGGAACTGTAGCAGTATTGTAGTAGCTGTATTAATCGTTTGGAAAACTATTTTATAACACTCCTTTTATAACACCCATGCTATAAATCCATAAAAGTTTCTGAAACAGTTAGCTTATTGCCAACATTAAAACAACCAGTGTCATAGTAACCATAATATCATACAAACAAGTGTTATAATGTTGTACTAAATTTCATTATTCAACTCGAACTCGATCCCTTCCTTACTCATCAAACAGCCACATTCTCACTACCTACTCAATTCGTGGTATCTTTATGAATTTGAAAAAAAGGACATATTCATGCACGCGCGTTTCACTACAACAGCTAAAAATAAAAAAATAAAAACTTATAGATTATTGGAATCTCAGATCATATATTAAATTATATGATCTGAGATTGGAATTCATGGCGTATCCCGCCATTTTTGTTCGTTAATAGTAGGTATTGCGAAAAATTATTACTTTGTTGTTTACAAAAATGAGTGATACAAGCTTTGATAATACACCCTCAGATATTTCTTAGTTTGTTTGTATTTGATGCTCAGCAATTAAGTTTATCATGAATTTACATAGGTGTCTTACAACAGTGTACAATACTCTATGGATTCAGAATCTTTTAGAGAGGATTCATATCATGGGTGTAGATTAAGTTTTGTATGCAACTGTACATAATTAGGACACTCATGCAATAAACGAAAGAATGAATGCATAATAATACCTAGTTATTTATGCAACTTTTGTATAATAAGGGGTATTAAAACACTCATGTTATACTAACCCACTAACCCACATTCGTGTTTTAATACACACTATGACAAAGGTCCGGGACACTAGGGTCCCGAGAGATTTCAATGGCATTTATATAATAATAATTTATTTGACTGACCGGTTGGCGCAGTTGGTAGCGACCCTGCCTTCTGAGCCGCTGGTCCCGGGTTCGATCCCCGGACAAGTCAAACATTTGTGTGCATGAACATGTCTGTTTGACCTGTGTCTGGGTGTGTATATGTATATAAGTATGTATATCAGTCATCAGGTTACCGTAGTACAGGCTCTGCCTAGTTCAGGACCTGAAGACCTTGTGTGGATGTAGTCTAAAAAAATAAAATAAAAAAATCAAATAACAATGTTAAAATTAAATAGTATCATCTGTAGGTACATACACTAGACTTAATGCTAGTTAACAAAACAGGTATGTGTTGCATCCAGCATCCTTACTAAGTTATGAAATAACTTGTATTTAGGGCAGTGGTGTAGGCCCGTACACACTTCAGTTTCACAAAATTAAAGATTTTCAGACAGAACAACTGTTTGCTAAACTAAAGTTAACATACAACCATAATTGCAGAATTCAGAAATTACAATTTATTTATTTGACATTTGGACTAAGTATTCGTGTTAATTGATAAATTTTATTTATTTCAAAGTCAAATTCAAAGTTAAAGCATTTATTTCAAATAAGCACATAAAAGGCACTTTTGAACGTCAACATTTACATTAAAATAGAATTGTTTCTAGTCGCCCCTTCCAAAAGGTAGTTTCGTATGGAGAAGAATGGGCAAGAAACTCCACCGTTACTCTTTTAAAATGTGTTACAATATTTTGTGTACCTTAATTATATATTTATATATGAAGACCTATGCACCTACAACAAAATTACCCTACGAAGAATTAAAAAAATGTAGCAATGACAAATAAGTTAATTTTGTGATAGATAACATAGTGCTCACATATTACAAACATTGTAAATGTATACGTATGTCAGTGTGTGAGTTAAAGTAATCACAGAATGTAAATCAATGTCATAAAAATAATAAACTATACAACTAAAGTAGCAACAAGTTTAATTTTGTCTAGACACTAGATTGTCCTATGGAGCTGGACCAGCATGTTTCCAAGCATTGCTTATCTTGGATATAATCCTCTAATTTGTAATATGCTTGTTTACACAGTGAACTTTTTATATGAGTTTTTAATTTTCTTTCATTTAATTGCAATATATGACAAGGTATTTTTTTGTAGCATTTAACACAGTACCCCATAAAAGATGTATGTACTTTAGCTAATCTGAAAAATGGTTGATCTATTTTATCTTTATTTCTTGTATTAAAGTTATGTCTATCACTTATTTTATTAAAAAGATTTTTTCTTACGTACATAATATTTTCATAAATGAATTGGCAAGGTACCGTCATAATATTAATCCTTTTAAATAGTTACCTGAGAGATTCGCGTTGACGTAGATTATAAATGGCTCTGACAGCTCTCTTTTGAAAAATAAAGATGGATTCAATGTCAGCAGGCCGACCCCACAGTAAAATGCCATACGACAAAATGCTGTGGAAGTAGCTAAAATAGACCAAACGCGCGGTTTCTACATCTGTTAACTGTCTTATCTAACAGTTGGTTATGTTCTAACAGCATAAGCGGCCGAGCTTAGCCGCCCCGCAAGAGATGTTATATGAGGTCCCCATTGTGATTTCTCGTCTAGCGTGATTCCCAGGAAAACCGTGTGATTAATTAATTCCAGTTTTTCTCCATTCAACATGATGTCAAACTCGCTACGTCTTACATTCGGTAATTAAAATTTAATGCATTTGGTTTTTTTACCATTTAGTACCAAATTATTTACCGTAAACCAACCATGGACCTGAAGAATAGAGCTATTCACGTCGTCAAGATTTTGTGACCGTCAGTCTATGTTAAATATCAATGATGTGTCATCTGCAAATAACACAATCTTCGGTTGATTTTGAAGTAATTGGGGTAAATCATTAATTTAAACTAAAAAGCGGAATGGACCCAATATCGAACCTTGAGGAACGCCCATTGCCATTTTAGACCCTAATGAGTTTATGCCGTTTACTTGAACTGTAACCTTTCTATCTTTCAGGTATGATCTTAGTAAAGCAAGAGCTGTATTTTTAATCCCATAGTGCTCTAGTTTCAGCAGAAGTGTCTGATGGTTAACGCAATCGAACGCCTTAGTGAGGTCGCAAAAGATTCCAATGGCATCTTGTGCTTCTTCCCAGGCGTAAAAAAAATTGTTTATTAGGGTGACACCAGCGTCAGTAGTACAACTCCCTTTAGTGAAACCGTACTGGTGTTCATGAAAGATGGAATTTTTATTAAATTGACGTAACATTTGATTGAGCATCAACTTTTCAAACCCCTTCATGAGAACTGGCAAAATTGACACAGGCCTATAATTGTTAGGTTCTTTACTATCACTGGATTTGAACAAAGGGACTATTTTACTATGTTTTATGAGACCCGGAAAGACCCCTTGGTCTACACTGGTGTTAAATATGAATGCTAATTAGGGCGCAATGGTTTCGATGATAGATTTATAGACTTTTACAGAAATTGCCCAGAGATTTTCAGTGGATTAAACTCCAAAGGGCATGCCTTTACATTCGTTTTAAGTAAGGCAGCAGAACGCGCGGGCGAGGAATTTAAAGCTTCAGTTGTTTTGAGGGGAATATTACCAAAAACGTTTTCAAATTCCTGAGCTATTTCTACATCTGAGCTGATGAGACCATTTTACTGTGTGTTGGTATACACGCACTTGTTCAGTTTTTTGTTTAAATCGAATTTTTTGGAACCGTAACCAATTAACGAGTCATCCACCTGTTTGTTTGGCCAGTGTTTGTAATTAACTACCTGTTAAATTATATCTAGAGGCGATGAAACTACACTCAAAAAGATTAATTCGGGTTACTGACAGATATTAAGCTCGGAAACTGAAATGCAAGCTTACCAGATGTATAAATATCACACTGAGCTTGGATTCCAGAAAATGGTACCGATAAAAGTAACAGACCCTGATGACTGAAGTCGTTTTGCCCAACTGCCTCAAAAAGAGAGTTAAGTTTTAGTAGTACCTACTGGCCAGATCTGAAGCCCACATCATCATTGATTCGTTGTCTCATCAATCAATAGGGAATCTTACGGAAAGCTGAGACAGCAGATGGCGCCACCTAGGCCCCAGGTAAACAAAGTAAACCGTCTCGGGAGCGCAATATTTTTCGGCATAATTTCATCCTTGTTATTATATATGTAGGTATTTTTTTTTATATTTATCTACTTTACAATATACCTTAAAAGAAAGAATAGTGTGTGTTTTCTTTAGGTTTATACCCTAACCTATAAAAATTCCTCATTCTTGTAGCCTGCTGCTCTAAAATTATCAAAACACAACCTTGAATGTTTTGTGACTGTAAAGTGCTTGCGACGTTTTTCGTTTTTATTTTGTGAATCAATGAACGCCTTTGTGCTTGCTTAGACTAAGTACCTAATTGCACAACACTGATACACTGACTGATGCATTCGTACAAATGATTCCTCACAAACGGCTATCGCTTCAATAGATATAACACACGTGATTTCTCATTAACATTTCTAATTCATAATAAATGGTCTGTGGTATTTAACATTAATTTTTATTATAACCATAGATGACAGAACAAGCCTCAACGTCATGTTGTTCTGTTTACTATATTTATTTTTCTCTCTTAGAACTATCATTATTGGTTTCATAACCTAATGCTATATGGTCTCTGATAATGTTTTAGTTACCTATTTCAAATTATTATATAATTTATGTTTGTTCAAATTATTAGGAACTTCATTCTTTATATTATATCCCTTTTGATAGATAGTGCAATAGAGTCCTCTGGCGGGATTAATTGTCAGTAAGGTTTCCTATTGTTTCGACAATTAACGTGGTTCATTTGCTACGGGCCACAGTTCCATTGTCGGAACGTTGCTCTGGACGTTGCATTACACGAACTTACGTTAATCATTCCAACCTATACCTTATAACAATGACACAAGAGTTACATGATGCGACACTCGTATATTTCATCACCTATGCAAACTTTCAGAATTGGATTATTCGTAGTTTCGTATTTTCCTAGTTCGTCTGGAGTTGTCAGATTTCAAGCTCATGTCTGATTGTTAGCACAGCCGTTGTTCGTTTCGTTTTACCAATGGATGGAAACCCCATTTTTTCTCTACTCTTCAGGCTTCTTGAAAACTACTCGTGCAACGAAACCTTGCACCGGTTTTTTTTTTAAACATTCAGTCTTAATACAGGTCCAGGACTATTTGTATAGTCTTAATACAGAAATAGTTTGTATTGGTACTCACATTCGCTATAACAACACTACTTAATCATTACCTACAAAGAAAATACAAGCTAATAATGTAGGTACATGAGTAATATTTTGCACGTAACCACGGACGTAACTATTTAAGCCGTAAACATCTATTAGTAAGTATGTACGTGAGTCACATGTAATGTTTTGAATCTGAGCCGCTTGCTACTGGGCCGCTCATTAGAAGCACTTTTATTTATCTATATAGGTTTTGTTTATTTTTGTAAATTATTTTATTAATCTAAGTTATTTATGTAGTTGTAGTAGTACTTTTTGTATTTTTGCTTATTGTTTTTCTTGTTTATTTCATTTTTTTAGATTTTGGTTTTTCGTTACTTATTATGGAAGGCGAACACACGCCTTCCATAATAATTTTTCGCCTGAGGTACTGTTAGTTTATTTTTGGTGATACTTCTTGTGATTATTTTATGTGAAATGGGTATTTTAATGCTTTTGTTTTTGAATTGCTCAATCAAGAGGGCCATGTTGAGTCTAATATGTACTGGCAAAATGATACAATATTTAAATAATTCGATGACGTTATCTTTGTATTGATGTTTCATTTTGTCTGGGTACGATAAGTTTTAAAAGTCTAACTTGCAGTTTGGAAATTCTTTCAGTTTATGATTTAAATGTTCGCTATGTTATGTTTGTTATGATTTAAATATAATTGATTCCGGATTTTTTTCCCGGATTTTGTTCCGGATTTGAACGGAACTTTAGATTTCAACATTTTGCCAGTATAGCCCGCAACTTGTCACAGACTGAGTCCACGTGAAAAGTCCAGCTAAAACGATTGTCCACGACTAATCCAAGGTAGGTATGGTGCGTGACGTGATCAAGTGATTTGAACTAGATTAATGTCTAAACAAGAGAAATAAATGGTTTAAAAAAAGTTAATTATTCTGTAGAGTAAATTAAATAAAACATAAAAATTCCAACCAAGTATCTGGTTTTACAGAATATTGTTTTTTTGCTGTAAAACGAGTAATCTGGGTATTCTCTTATCAGTTATCTAAAGTTCTAAAATAATATTATAAACAGGTTAAATTGTGTTTTTACATGTTTGTAAAAATTAATCTTTGGAAGTAAGTACTGCAGCAGGCGTAGCATGACGCTTTCTATTTCTACGAAGATTAGACACAGCTTTTTGTATACAAAGTGACATTTCGTTTCTGAATTTTTGACATCGCACCGTAGAAATCCTTCTACAATCTGTAATTTCGTCTTTCATTTCTAACGATCTTTGTCTAGGTCTTTTTATATGTAGACTATTTCGGAAGAAAGTTTTCTATCCTTACTGTCAAAATAACACTGACAACTGACATTTGTCTAAGGATTTCTGATTGAATATCAAAATCTTGATTTTAGAATCGCCGGTAGAAAACTTTCTACTCGACGGCCACAAAGTATAAACGGTTATCTATAAAATCATGATTTTACAAGGGAGCGTTTTGAACGCAAAACTGTGATAATTAATAGAAGAACAATCTTCTCCTATTTTACATCATTTAGTTAATAGGGCATAAGTACCAAGGAAATAGTTAAGACCAATATTACTGTAAAATTGTTTGATCCAAAATACCGTATTTTGGATCAAATTTTTCTCAAAGTGTCGAAGTATACGGTACTTCGACACTTTGAGAAAAAATGTTGTAGTTGACGCGACTTAAACAGTAAAAATTGAGAATCAAACAGATATAAAATCCTATGACAAAGAATTCTGAGTCGAATTATGTAAAAGAGTGAATCTCGTAATAAGTGCAGTTGACTCTATCTACTTTGCTGCCGTCGTATTGTCTATACGGAACCTCATTTTTGTCCACTCTTCCGTCGACAATACGGTGCTCATGCTACGCCTGCTGATCCAATTACTTACAAACATTATTTCACTGATACAGTAATTCCGACTATCATAGGATATACAATGTGTAACTGAATGAATGCACATTATAAAAGCTCGTTCTCAATAAAGAGCTATTGCACGAAGGACGTAGGTATTTTTGGTATTCACTCGTAGAAAGTTTTGATGGCCTTTCTTTATTTTCAAAAGGTTAATTAAATTATAAGTAATTATTTTATACCCATTTGCTTGTACTAGAAAATTCAGTTCAATATTTATTCAAAACAAGCCGTGCGCCCGATTCGAATTCCCATCGGCAAAAATGACGAATTTCCATACAAACTTTCAAACTTCCATACAGCCTTTCAAACTTCCATACAAAATTTCAATTTTCTATACAAACTTTCAATTTTCTATACAAACTTTCAAACTTCCATACAAACTTTCAAACTTCTATACAAACTTTCAAACTTCCACACAAACTTCCATACAAACTTTCAAACTTTCATACAAACCTTGTCCTGACAGTAACAAATAAAACAAAAAAAAAAGAATTGAGAACAATTCATTTTTAATTATCTAAACATACATAGATGTATCAAACTGTGGATGGAAACGCTAGCAAGAATTTTAAACTAAGTTCGAACACCGACTTACTGTTTTAATTATTCATCGTTCATGGCTCGAATCGATGGAGTCTTAGTAAGTAAGTGGACAGCCAAGGTATGGGTACTCTTTTTAACACTTTATTCGATGTGAAAATACCCTTTACAAAGCCGAAAGTCCTTCAGTCCTTCTGATTACCGAGAGATTGAAGGTTCCAAAGTTCCTTTTACTTCTTTTTGACGTTTTTTTTAAAACGAATTTTAAATGTTATAACTTAACAGTAAATACAATCACGATTCCTGTACCGTTGCCGGTACCATGTCGAAACTAAATAAAATAAAAAAAAAAACAAAAAAAAGGTACAATAAAAAGTACGCCTGTAACGATAGACGCCTAATTGGACTATTTACTTCCAGTCTATCTGTAATCTGCACATAACTGTCAGATTGTGCGTGAACTATTCAACGGGCTGATAGGAGTGTACCTGTCAGCCCTTAGAAAGAATACAGGCGTGATGTTATGAAGGAATCTCATTTCCGCAACTATTTCGCGCAACTGTCCTTTCGCGCCGGTGGATTCCCGCAAATGTCTTTTTCGCTAATGTCCATTCGCGCAAAAGTGCGTGAAATGTCTTTTTGCGCCAGTGTCCTTTCGCGCAAAACCATTTTCGGAAATGTCTTTCCACGCCAGTGTCCTTTCGCGCAAAACCATTTTCGGAAATGTTTTTCCACGCCAGTGTCCATTCGCGCAAAACCATTTTCGGAAATGTCTTTCCACGCCAGTGTCCTTTCGCGCAAAACCATTTTCGGAAATGTCTTTCCGCGCCAGTGTCCTTTCACGCAAAACCATTTTCGGAAATGTCTTTCCACGCCAGTGTCCTTTCGCGCAAAACCATTTTCGGAAATGTCTTTCCACGCCAGTGTCCTTTCGCGCAAAACCATTTTCGGAAATGTCTTTCCGCGCCAGTGTCCTTTCGCGCAAAACCATTTTCGGAAATGTCTTTCCACGCCAGTGTCCTTTCGCGCAAAACCATTTTCGGAAATGTCTTTCCGCGCCAGTGTCCTTTCGCGCAAAACCATTTTCGGAAATGTCTTTCCACGCCAGTGTCCTTTCACGCAAAACCATTTTCGGAAATGTCTTTCCACGCCAGTGTCCTTTCACGCAAAACCATTTTCGGAAATGTCTTTCCGCGCCAGTGTCCTTTCGCGCAAAACCATTTTCGGAAATGTCTTTCCGCGCCAGTGTCCTTTCACGCAAAACCATTTTCGGAAATGTCTTTCCACGCCAGTGTCCTTTCACGCAAAACCATTTTCGGAAATGTCTTTCCGCGCCAGTGTCCTTTCACGCAAAACCATTTTCGGAAATGTCTTTCCGCGCCAGTGTCCTTTTACGCAAAACCATTTTCGGAAATGTCTTTCCGCGCCAGTGTCCTTTCACGCAAAACCATTTTCGGAAATGTCTTTCCGCGCCAGTGTCCTTTCACGCAAAACCATTTTCGGAAATGTCTTTCCGCGCCAGTTTCCTTTCGCGCAAAACCATTTTCGGAAATGTCTTTCCGCGCCAGTGTCCTTTCGCGCAAAACCATTTTCGGAAATGTCTTTCCGCGCCAGTGTCCTTTCACGCAAAACCATTTTCGGAAATGTCTTTTCGCGCATGTGGGTTCACGCTAATGGAATTTCGCGCCATATTCCGGAATGCGTAGACGACGGCTTCGACATGGACCTTTTTACACCCTGCATATATAAAATAATGATGATGATGGCGAGTGAAAGCATTCAGAAAACGTCTTTCAATATTTTACTAGACCTATACCATTTATTGCGCTTCTTTGAAATAGAATGTCTGACTGCTTCGTTGGTCTATTCGTTGTAAACGCTACACTGAGCATGAGGTCCTGGGTCAATTTTCAGGTCGGACCAAGTATGAATTGGTTTTTCCAACAATAATTTCGCAGAAGCAGCCCGGAGTCTAGATTTGTGCCTGATTTATGTCAAAAGGCTCTCCTCCTATTAAATGGGATGTATGTGTGGGGTGTCTGTGGTGTGTCGGTGTGGGGGACCCATACCATTGCCTATTCTCTCGAGGATAAAGACGTGATGTTATATAGAAATAGAATGTTCTTCCTAAATGAATTAATTTAATTAACATTAAACTTTCGCAGCTGAAAAGTAATTTTAGTGCTACGAGCCTACGAGCAGCTGGGAGAGCTACGAGCTACGCGCTACGAGAAATTTTACGGGTGCTCCAATATGCTACGCCAGAATAGCGTCATGTCGTCATAATACTTTTCCAAACTTGTTTACTGAAGCTGTAATATTTCTAACAGAAACTTAAACATGTTGTTATTATTTTAAGACTGTTAGGATAGAATAGAATAGTATACTCTATATTATGTACACCAATACATTGCATATATAAATAAGAAATTATACATAGGGTGACACAATGCGCGGTCTTATTGCTAAAAGCGATCTTTTACAGACAACCTTTGGATGGAGAGACAATACTGTTGGTAGTCAGTGGTGTAACATTTACATAATACAATATATACCTACATAGTTACATAAAACACATACTTATCTATATATATATTGATAAGTTGACTTGACGACACGTTTGGTGTAGTGGCTACAGTGGCTAAGTGTAGTCAGCGAAACCAAATGGTCCTGGGTTCGAATCCCGGTAGGGGCAAATGTTTGTATGATGAATATGGACATTTGTACCCGAGTCATGGATGTATATTTATAATATGTATGTATTTACGAAAAAAAAAATATTTAAGTAGTGTATCAACCATCTGGTATCCATAACACAAGCCTTAAGTGCTTAACTTGGAACTAGATGGTGCTGTGTGCAATGTCAGACGATATTTATTTATTATACAGGGTGTCCAAGAACCTGGCGTCCAACTGGATTCCCACGATGCCCCAAGTTCTAACAGTACTCAGAAAAATATTTTAAAAAATCCACCCCATGTACTTACAGAATTATACTGATTTCAAAAAAAAAAGGGGAAATGAGCACCCTGTGACATACTTTTGAATGCTGTGACTGCTAATGCTGATAATTTCGATATTTCTTGGAGGTTTTGTAATCTAGGGTATTGCTGTGTCTAAATAGAATGTAAAAATAAAGTACTTATTGTACCATTTTAAAATAAAATATTATTTTAACTAAAGGTGATATGGAAAACTATTGAATTTCGCAACTTTGACCGACTGTAGTGTAAAAAAAATGTACCAAAATAGTATGGCAAGTGACGTCAAATTTTGACGCGTTTATTCCTCTTTTTAAAAAGGTATAATACTTACACATAAATTTGAAAAAAAAAATTTTGATAATATTTTTACTCAACAACCCAATTTTTACGAAGTGCCTACCTACTAACGGTAACTGTCGGACCCTTTCTTATCTTAGAAACTGTTATGTTACTACTATTATTTACTTCGGTTCCAAGAGTGAGCAAGAAGGAAATACACACAGGTAGATGGGTTCCCAGTAGAATAAAAGCAAAGAATGTTAGTTTAAAGATATTTTATTACAATAAATGTTCAAAATGTTGACCACCCGCGGCAATACAAGCTCTCACTCTCCTTAAAAAGGACCGCTTTATGTTTCGCGAGTAACTTTTTTGACGTATCACCTGCACTGCTTGTGTTATCTTCTCACGAAGGTCAGCGATGTCATTAATGGGCTTCGCATAAACGAGCTCCTTCATAGTTCCCCAGAAAAAAAAAATCCAGCGGATTTAAGTCAGGTGAGCGGGCTGGCCACGGGATTGTTCCTGATCGCCCAATCCACCTGTTCGGGTATTGCTCGTCCAAAAACTCTCTAACGGATACGCGAAAATGTGCTGGACAGCCGTCGTGTTGGAACCACATATCTGGTGGGGTCTCTTCTAGTAAGTTTGGCAAATCATTTTGAAGAAAATTTAAATATGATTCGCCAGTCAAATTCTCGGGCATCTCAAATGGACCAATAATATTCCCACAGAGAATACCGGTCCACATGTTCACTTTGAACCGGTACTGGGATCTATCTTCTCGCATCAAGTGCGGATTTTCCACATGCCACTCGTGCAAGTTGTGTAGGTTCATGTAGCCATCCTTCTTAAATGTTGATTCATCTGACCACAAAATTTTGTCGATAAAGTTTTCGTCTTCTCGATGTTTTTGCAGGATTGTTTCACAAAACGCGACTCGGCTCGGATAGTCTCGAGGTAAAAGACTTTGCACTCGCTGTACGTGGTACGGATGATATTCTTCTTTTTGGAGAATACTGTGTGCTGTGCTCTTCGGTATCCCCGTATCAGCTTCTATTCCTCGCACAGAGATGCTTGGATTTGCCGACACCGCCTCTAAAACTTCATCGCGTATGAAGTCATTTACGGGTCGTCCTTCACCAGCTACTTGATTGGGGAACCGCCCGTCACATAGTGATCTGTGCACATTAATGAAAACTCGATGGTCGGGATATCGCGTAGCCCTCGGATACCTTTCTCTGTAAAGTCTCGCTGCAGCTCGTCCATTACCTCTACATTCTCCATAAATGTAGTGCATATTTGCGTATTCTTGCGGAGTGTAGGTCGCCATGGTAGCACACACAAAACACAAACTGTCCAAACACAGGCAAAGGTCGTCGTAAAGAGTTCGTTTCAAAGTCCAGAGCACAAAGAGTAATCGAGTCCAATAAACAAAGCTTTAAATCGTAGTACGTAATCAATGGTAACAATAAGAGAGAGGTGCGTAGTAACGGCAGGAGACAGTGACGCGTACTGACCGTACTGTTATCCTAAATAGCACGATCCCAGATAGCGTCACTATCTATCTCACTCGCACCTCTAACCTTTTTCTCCCTCACTCTTACCTGAATAATGGGGTACCATAAAGAAGAACCAGCAAATCGCAAAGATAGTTTCTGTCTTGCTCCCTCCTGTTGTAATAACGAATCACTATGGTGAGATGCATGCACATACCGTCCCTTACGGTCTAACCTGTTTTTTGAGAGGCCTGTTGTTATTTTTATGAGCATACAATAGTAATTCTTTAGAGGTTAGATTCAATTCGTCGTAAATTTTTCTTTCTAAGAATTCTGTAAGACATCGTAAAAATTGGGTTGTTGAGTAAAAATATTATCAAAAAATTTTTTTTTCAAATTAATGTGTAAGTATTATACCTTTTTAAAAAGAGGAATAAACGCGTCAAAATTTGACGTCACTTGCCATACTATTTTGGTACATTTTTTTTACACTACAGTCGGTCAAAGTTGCAAAATTCAATAGTTTTCCATATCACCTTTAGTTAAAATAATATTTTATTTTAAAATGGTACAATAAGTACATTATTTTTACATTCTATTTAGACACAGCAATACCCTAGATTACAAAACCTCCAAGAAATATCGAAATTATCAGCATTAGCAGTCACAGCATTCAAAAGTATGTCACAGGGTGCTCATTTCCCCTTTTTTTTTGAAATCAGTATAATTCTGTAAGTACATGGGGTGGATTTTTTAAAATATTTTTCTGAGTACTGTTAGAACTTGGGGCATCGTGGGAATCCAGTTGGACGCCAGGTTCTTGGACACCCTGTATATACAATAATAAACATGAAACAAGAGCAAGGAAACCATATGTAATGATGATGTTTAAGCAGAGAGGACGTGTTTTTAACCAGAATTTTAAAAGTGGACAAAGATTGAGCACGCCTTGGCTATCGACATGGGCAAGGAATTCCATAACCGTACTGCTTGACCTGTAAAAGACTAGCTTAGCTTAAGTTTTTAATTATTAAGATTTAGAAAACTGAAGTGTTAATTGACATTAGTCGCTGACTGTACCAACTGTGTTATTTACTATTTATTTTTCAACACGGCAAAACAATAATTAATTTAGCATTACTTATATTATTTTCTTTTTTTTGTCTTTGTCATTCAGTTACACGGTATACTTAACCATACTTAATTTAGCATTACTTATATTATTTTCTTTTTTTGTCTTTGTCATTCAGTTACACGGTATACTTAACCATACTTAATTTAGCATTACTTATATTATTTTCTTTTTTTTGTCTTTGTCATTCAGTTACACGGTATACTTAACCATACTTAATTTAGCATTACTTATATTATTTTCTTTTTTTGTCTTTGTCATTCAGTTACACGGTATACTTAACCATACTTAATTTAGCATTACTTATATTATTTTCTTTTTTTTGTCTTTGTCATTCAGTTACACGGTATACTTAACCATACTTAATTTAGCATTACTTATATTATTTTCTTTTTTTTGTCTTTGTCATTCAGTTACACGGTATACTTAACCATACTTAATTTAGCATTACTTATATTATTTTCTTTTTTTTGTCTTTGTCATTCAGTTACACGGTATACTTAACCATACTTAATTTAGCATTACTTATATTATTTTCTTTTTTCGTTTTTACTTTGGTATTCAGTTTTTGTCACCTAATTACTACTATTGGATGGACGTTCACTAAGTGGTGAACGTCAGGACGGACAATCATCACTTACAACATACTTCGAAATAGTTAATAATATATTAGTAAAAATTACTACCTGATTGACCACATTTGTTTTCTTTTTTAAATGTTTGTTAAGAAATAAATTATATTTGTACGATAAATACACAAAGAAAATTATACCCAAGCCATGCTATTTCATGTAGTAGCTACTTTTACCATCCATCATATTCCTTCAGCCATCGATCAATACCGTTTATAGTGCAATACTTGGCCATTACACTATTAAAATTGCATGAGTTCGGTGTGAATTAGGCGAGCTTCACACTTGTTCGACATTCATCGGCACAAGCATAAACTAAATACTCATTCAATTTCTGTAAGGAATATTTAAGCAACCTGAACTAATATTAACCTAATTTAAAAAGCTAAGAGTGATAATAATAATATATAAAAGAATTAAATGATAAATCAAAGGGCATCAAAAAATTCGTCCACATCGCTGTCAACAGGCAGCATTGCCACGTTGTATGGCAATGCTGATTCTTTGGCCAGAGAATAGGCCAGCCCTCTGGTCACGTGAAGAGTCGACCAACCGCTTGGCGATGTCTCGAAAAACTAAGTGGGCACTCTGATTCAATGGCCGTATTGTAACTAACTACTTGATTTTGTACTTAAACGATGGAAGAGTTTTGTTCAATTAAAGCTAAGCTACCGCCAGCGGGTCCTCATTTTGTTACCGAGAATGTAAGTAATTATTTAGTGCCCAGAACCCTTATTGCATAACACACTTTAAATCATAATCCGAAGGTTTTTAAGGAAATTCTTAAACTATTCCTTAAACAGGATTGTTATCTGAGAGATTATTTCAGGCTGTTTTAAAATAGAAGTTTATTTAGGTCTTAGTTTTTGAATTTTAGTTTCCTTTAACTTTCTTGTTACACAACATTGGTATCGCTAAAATTAACTTGGACGTCTATTAGATGAAAATAAAAAAAACAACTCCGTAGGATAAGAGGAAGTTGTTTTGTTTCAGGTTGCAAGATTTGACCTATACATACTAACTAACAAGGCAAGATATATAAAGTCTGTAAATAGGTTTATTTCTTTAAAAAATATGTTACAGAAATTTATTTTCCTTTTCGGTCTGTGCTGATCCTTATATTTTGTTCTAATTTATTGATCATTCATAATTATGTCAAGGGTGCCGGTGACGTATTTACATAAAATGTACCTGTGTATTTTCTTAACTCACGTGTTAAGAAATTATAAGTAAATTATTGTTAAAATAATAAAGTTAGTGCCAATTTTACCAATAAAACTGAACGCGGTTGCACATCTGAATCGCGTTCAAAAGCTGTCATTGTACAATTGTTATAAAAGATTGACATTGACAGCTCTTGAATGCGGTTTAGATGTGCTGATTGCCTTCAGATTCATTACTAAAATCAGCACTTAGTGTAGAGTTCCTGATCAAATGTGTTTATTACAAAATTATATTTAGTTATGTACCTACACGATCTTTGGTCGGTGAAACTATTCAAGGTACTTGTAGATATCCATTAGAAATGGGAATGGAGTAGATACCTACCTGTTTTGCATGCATTTTTGCACTGCTCGTAGTGCTAGGGAAATGCTTTCAATATGCAGGTAGCCTGAGCGCCCAAAGCCTGGCATTGTGTCAGTTACTGCCTTTGCTCTGCCATATATTACTGTGGCATAGTCATGACGTATATAATATGTGTAGATGCAGTCAGCAACAAACAACTATAAATTGTAAAAAAAAAACAATATAGTTTTGATCCGGTTTTCACCAGCATTCACGGAATTTATTCCGGAAGGTTCATTTGATAATATTAAATTAAACTTTCTAAAGAAAGAATAAAGAAATCTAGGTGCACGAATTTAGTATAAGCTGGGTGCATTCCTACGTAGTGCTCTTGATGGTAAATAAATATCGTCATTATAATTACGTTCTTAAAAATAATCGGATGAAACCGCAGGCAGTGACTTTTACAACATTAATCATCAATGTGTACATGCAAAAAATGTTGAGTATCTCTGCTACGCGGTCAGAGGGCTTTGTGTTACATATTTGAGAAAAGGAATCGATCTCAAAGGCGTGAATTCACGATTAATTGACGCCTTTGAGATTGATTTCGTTTTTCAACACTATCAGATAGCGGATAGTTTACTGAGTAATTAATGGAAGGCAGGTCCTACCTACAGTGAATCTTTGGAGCTAGACGTTGTACAGGGTGTAGAGAACCGCTGATATTAGTGATGAGCTTGACTTTAATATGTAATAAAATTTAAATAAAATTTACTTTAATCATAAAATTAAAGTCGCCTCGAACGAGTGTGGACTTTACTACAAACAATATTAGTTATCCATAAATAGTAGTTTCACACATGTTTACCTACTCACTTTTAGATTTACGTCCCATTTCGCAGATAACAATAATACGAATCAATTATATATCAGGTCAGCTTGCTGACTATGGTTTTGTTATTGTTATTAGAAATTAATGTTTCTTTATTTTACTTGGAAGGTCCTAGTTTATCATTTGTGGCTACAAGTTACAGATATACATATAAACATAATGCAGCATTGCATATGTATGCGGGCACGCCCTTTATGCCAGGAGGCTTTTTATTATGTGTTAAGTTCTGTTTGCGTTTTTGTTTTTATTATTTATTTCTGCTTGATTATAGTATTAAATATTGGCGTGTGCTAGCTGACATATGGCAAATAATTTTAATATTTTTGTGTTTCGTAATGTTAATTACTTATTACTCTATGTATAGAATCCAGTTCTTCTAACTGAGCAGACAGCAGTGCTGCTGGGGAGTTTGTTCCGCCACTTCTTCTTCCCAGCTAAAGCACTAGGAAGTGGTGAAGGTTGGGCGTTTTGGGGGGACTGTCTTCTGTGATTTTGACGTTCAAAAGGTGCTGATTCTCAGCCTAATTTGAAGAAATGACTTTTGATTTTGATTTTGATATTCACGAATATTTAGTTAATATTGTCATCATAATGTAAATAGATACAGACAGATGGCGTTAATTTATTTGTCTTTTTAAAATATAGGGTTTTTTTGACAAGATTTTATAGGAAATCAAGGAAATACTCGTTGAAGGCGTGTTGTTTTGCATTCAATTTAACACTGGGATTTCACTTCCAGGCTTAATGTCGTTCCATGCCAGAATAAAGACTACAACATTACGATTCTCGCAACGGAAAACGGGCTTTACGTCATTGAAAGTGACATGGCGGACAGAGCCTAACCGCACAGCATACTTACAATCCGATTAGTTGAGATCATCATTATCAATGCCAGCTCAGATTAGGCTGCTTGCTATGAATTGTGTGGTAATAAAGTGTGAAAACTCCCTGGGTTTTTATAAAATAGATTTCCTATGAAGTCAATTAAAGGAACACCTTCATCATCGCCCTTCGGAGGATTGGTAGGCGCATTTGGCTTTCTGAACTACCAGGAATTTGAAATAAAAATCTGAAAAAAAGTGAAACATTAAGGGCGCCTAAGTGGAGGTATATAACGTTCACATTTTATTTAAAGTTACAAAGAGGGGGAGTGCGGGGTGTTAGTACATCCACATATCGCCAGATAGTTTTAAGTTCCAGGTAGAAGGCAAGCCTTTTGCCAAAGTAGAGCCTAAGATTCAGTCTTGGGGCATCTGCTAAGTGTCTTAAAAACTTCTTAATTTTTCTTGTGTAAAATTCTGTGATCTAATATTATATAGAAGAACACATCAAAAGTGTCTAGGAAACAAGCACGTTTTTGCTAGTTACTAAAAATCAGGTTTTTAAATTATATTTTTGTAATTTCAGTTCAGGTTTAGACCTGGACTGTCTACTGAAAGCGCGATTCTGGTTCACTGAACGGAAGACTCCGGTATACGCGTGTTTTTTGGATCTCTCCAAAGCCTTCGATCTCGTTGCGTATGAAGTGCTTTGGAGAAAAATGGAGGACAAGCGTATACCGGCGGAACTATTGAAAATATTTCAATACTGGTAATCGAATCAGACTAATTGCGTTAGGTCGTCAAACTGCCTCTCAGAGTCATATAGGTTGGAGTCCGGAGTGAGACAGCGGGGGTTGTCCTCGCCAAAGCTGTTTCTTGTATGTAAATGATCTCATAGTCGAGATCAGCGGAATGCGTGTCTGTTGCCGAGTGGGGGGTGTTTGTGTGAACCACATCAGATACGCGGACGATATAGTGTTGCTGAGCCCGACTGTGAGATCAGTCAGTGAGATTCTGAAGGTTTGTGATAAATTCGCCGCATCACATGGTATCACCTATAATGTTAGGAAAACCGAGTTCATGGTCTTCAGGGCCGCCGGCAAGTGCCCAGACACCATTCCGTCAATTACTTTGAACGGCGCTAATATAAAGCAAGTGACCAAGTTGAAATATCTGGGCGATATACCTACTTGTCGACGACCTTAAAGACAATGACGACGTGTAGAGGGAGCGCAGGGCGTTGGCGGTCCGCGGCAACATGTTGGCGCGCAGATTTCTTCGTTGTACGAATTAGGTCAAAATAACCTTGTTTAAAGCGTACTGTCAAGGTCTGCACACGGGAAGTCTGTGGTTCAGCTGTTCACGGGGTACGCTTAATGCCTTGCGCGTCCATAAAACAATGGTAAAAGGATGATGTTGAAACTCCCTCGTTTCTGTAGTGCCTCGGGTAATCGCGTACAGGTTTACATGCTATCATCAGGAAAAATGTAGCCTCGCTTGTGAGGAGGATTCGGGGGAGTAGCAATAGCATCATGAAAGTGGTGGCTGAGGACCCGAGAGCTCCTGTACTGAGGCACCTTATGCGGAATCATTGTCCGCATGAAATGTCTCGTAAGTACACGATTCACTGACTTGTTTTTTTTTTTTTTTTTTTTTTTTTTTTTTTTTTGAGGTTGGGAAATCATCAAATGACTCCTCCCGCTCTGGGTGGAGCGGAAGGGAGTGTCAGACTCTTACTGACTAAAACCCACCCGTGTTCCTTCCTTGGCCCTTTATGTTCCGGGTCAGCGGTACCCCTTTTGGATGATCCCGCTTTCCCGGCAGGCTTGGGCCCTAGTGGACCCCCTCTATGATGCTGACATCTCTTTGAGGCGCGCGTAGAACACGTACGCGCCGTCCAGCACGGGCCTGGTCCTGATCGGACGGTGAGCTACCCATTACTCACCGCCCGCAGGCCCGCGCCTACGGTGGCCGGGAGTCGTCACGCGGCTCCCGACGCCCGGAGCGTCCACCGCGGCGGCTTGGACGGGAGACTCTCTCCCTCTCCCGTCCCGCCACCTCCTTCGCTAGCATGACTGCTTCGCAGAAGGAGGCGACTGCCTCCCACTCCCCCTCGCCCCGGACCATGGCTTGAACCAAGGCCGGGCGTGAGAGATCGCCGCCGCTGCCGATCGCCTCTACGAGGACACGGCGGTGCTCCGCCCATGCAGGGCAGGCCCCCACCGTATGCTCCACCGTGTCCTCGGGGCGATCATCGCAGTGGTGACACCCGGGCGTTTCCTCCCGCCTGATGATGTGCAGGAACCTCCCGAAACTTCCGTGTCCGGTGAGGACCTGCGTCAGGCGGTAGGTGAGGACGCCGTGACGCCTCTCTAGCCACTCCTCAAAGAGGGGTCTTACCGCCGCTATCGTGGCGTGCCCTGCGCTGGGTTGCGACAGTCGCTCTTTCCATGCCGCCATGAGATCGCGCCGAAGGTCCGTCCGCTCCGCCGCGATTTGCCGCGGAAGCGGGGTTTCCCCCCGGCGTAGTGCCTCCGCGCGCCACTCATACAGGCGCGCGAGGACTATCGCCTCCAGATCCCACGGCGGCAGTCCAGCAAGGAGGCTTGCCGCCTCGCCCGAGATCGTGCGGTAGCCCCGGATCAGCCTTACGGCTACCACCTTTTGGGGCGCGTTCAGATAGTGGGCGGCTCTCCGCCGCAGTGAACGCGCCCACACCGGGGCCCCATATGTAGCCATGGACCGCACGACCCCCGCGTACAGCCTCCGGCAGGAGGCGTTTGGACCCCTCAGGTTGGGCAGGAGCCGCTTGAGGGCGGCCCCAGTCCGTTCCAGTTTGGGGGCCAAACGTCGGAAGTGCTCCACGAAGTTCCACCGGCTATCGAGCACGAGTCCTAAGTATTTCATCGTGGACTCGACGCCGATGTGAACCCCTCCTGCCGTTAGTTGGGATCCCGATGGTGGCCTGTTCCGGGCATGGAAAGACATGGCCTCGGACTTGTGCAAAGCCACCTCGAGACCCAACTGCCGGATCCTCTCCACGACTATCGCAACCCCGCGTGTCATCGCGTCGGCCGCCGCCTGATGCGACCTCCCCTGCGCCAGGACCAGCGTGTCGTCAGCGTAGCACACCACGCTGACGCCATCAGGGAGGTCGGCCCGCAGCACCCAGTCGTAACCGATGTCCCACAGGAGCGGCCCTAGAACCGATCCCTGTGGGACACCGCACGACATCTCTCGCCGGTTCCACTCCCCATCGCGACCGGGGTAGATGACGGCTCTGTCCGTCAGATATGCCTCGACTATTCGACGGAGGTAGGTTGGCACCCGGTGATACCGGAGTGCCTCCCCAATGCAACTCCAGGGCAGGGTGTTAAATGCGTTGGCGATGTCGAGTGACAACCCCGCCCCGAGACACCGCGTCCCCCGTCGTGAGGGCTCTAACGCGCATGATGGCGTCCACCGTCGAGCGCCCCTTGCGGAAGCCGAACTGACTATCCGCAAGATCCGGCCCCGTCCTCACCAGGTGCCCGACGAGGCGGCCTGCAATTACTCTCTCAAAGAGCTTGCCGACCTCGTCGAGCAGCACAATGGGCCAGTATGCGGACGGAGAGTCCGCAGGGCGCCCTGGCTTCCGAATGAGGACCAGCTTCCCCGTCTTCCAACGGAGTGGAAACTGGCCTCTCTCCATACATGCGCTTAAGAGCGCCTCCAGTCGAGGTCCAAGAGCCGTCGAGGCCAGGACCCAGGCTTTCCCTGGCAGGCCGTCGGGTCCTGGGGCGGTATTTTTGGCCTTCAGCCTACCTACCGCCACTCTCAGATCTACCCCGGTCACTTCAGGGGTGTCGTCGTCGTCCGCGTGGTCCGCTTCAGGCACCGCGAGCGGCGGAGCCATGGGCGGGGGAGTATGCTCCCCCCGTGAAGGGAACAGAGCGCTCACCACCTCATCCACCAGCTGGGGGCGGAGACTCTGCGTCAGCGGGGGGGCCCAGGTACGGAGTTTATTCCGCACCATTTTGTAAGGGCGCCCCCATGGATCTCCGTTCAGAGTCTCCAGCAACTCCTCGCGGGCCGTATATTTGGCCCGCTGGACAGCCTCTTGGAGGGCGGTCTTCGCCGCTCTGTATCCCTCGTACAGCTCCGCCTCCGTCGCTTCCGCATCCGGAGGGCGGATGCGGAGCCTACGGTGCCTGGAGTACAGGTGTCGCACTGCGACGCACGCCTTGCGTAGCGTCTCCAGCTCTTGCGACCACCAGTACACCTGACGTCGGGCGCTTCCTGGACGGACTCGGGGCATTGCCACGTCGCAAATCTCGGACATGGCCTCCCGGAACCACTCCGCCTCATCGTCAATATCGGCAGGCCTGTCCGGTGATGACACCCAGGCCTGCACGATCGAGGCTTCCAGGAGGAGCTCCCGGTCCATCTGCTTCAGCGCCCACCGCGGACCACTCGGGGCCTGTTGGACCGGCGCGCTAGAGGTCTGGGCGGAGACGTTGAACCGGATATACCGGAGGTCGGAGTAGGTCTCCACCTCCTCCATGACGCGCCAGTCAATGACACGCTGTGACAGAGCGGGGCTGGCAAACGAGATGTCCACCACAGACTCACCCCGCATCCGCACACACGTGGGGACAGAACCCCGGTTTAGGACGACCAGGCCTGTCTCCAGAGCCCAGTCCTCCACCATCCTGCCCCGCACATCAGTGTAACGGGAACCCCAAGCCGGATTTTTGGCGTTGAAGTCCCCGAGCACTAGCACGGGGAAGCGATGGTACCCGGCGACGACGACACTTAACTCTGTTAAAGAGTTCTGGAACTCGGCGAGAGTTCGGCTCGGAGAGAAGTACACTCCCACTACTACTATCTCCCCAAACCGTGCTGCTACGCACCCCTGTCCCTTCGTGACACCTTCGAGGGATGGGGTGCCGGCGGCGCGGCGGCCGACGAAATTATGGCCACGGAGCCGCTCAGGTCCTCAACCCAGTCATCCCTGGGCAGGACAAAATACGGCTCAGCGACCACGGCAATGTTAATCGACCACTGCGCCATGCTCTGGAGCAACAGGTCCTGAGCGCAGGCGCAGTGGTTGATGTTCGCCTGGAGGAGTCTCAATGGAGCCGTTACTCCTCCATTTCAGTCTCCTCCCGGGTGGCGGCAGTGGCGGCGGCGGCAACAGTGGCAGTGGCACTGGCCGCGGTGACGGTGGTAATGGCAACGGCGGCGGAGGGCCTGCCTCTCCTCCTGGTTCCGGTGGGTGGAGCGCAGGACTTACTGCCCGCCCGGTGATCGGCCGGCTTGCCAGCACCCGCACATGCTGCGCAGTGCGGCGCGGCTTCGCATGAGCCGGCCTTATGTCCGGGCTCACCGCAGCGGAAGCACAGAGTGCTGCGGTCCACCTCCGAGGTGCACTGGACGCCAACGTGGTGCCCCACATGGCATCGGAAGCACCTCAGAGGTCTGGGTTCCAGCAGTTTAACCTGCGCCGAAACCCAGCCCACCAGAAGCCTTCGGCCCTCCACAATCTTTTTGGCCGCCGTCACGGGGCAGCTTACCGTTACGGTTCGCATACCCGCGGGGTCCGGACGTATGGTGCCCGCCTTCACCTGGTCGGCCAGACACCCGCCCGTCCTGACGACGGCGGCCACCACCTCTCCCTCCGTTACGGAGTCATCCAGGCCCAAGACTCGCATGTCTGCGCACTTGACGGGCCTGGAGACTCGAGCCTCGTCCGCATTGAGGGACGCCCTTAGCTTCTCAGCTAGGGCGTCAGCGGTGGGGCCACTCGTCACACCGGGGATCTCCAGCATGCGGGCGCCAGTTGCGGTCACCCTGTGCCGGAGGCCCTCGGTGATCCCCAGCTCCTGGAGGTCCACCGTCTCCCTCGCCTTGGTGAGCACGTCACGGTACGTCACGCCCCTCTTAACCGCGTCCGGCTGTAGCGTGATCACTACAGCCGCGGTCTTTGGGGCGCGGAGCCTTGCCGCGACGGCTCGCTCCTTGTGGCGCCGCCTTTGCCCCTTTTTTCTGGCCGCCTTGGCCGCCTTCTTTTTGTCCCCGACCACCTGCCACCCGGCGTCAGTCGTGGGAAATTCCTGTGGCCGGGAAGTAGGCTCTGGGGCCTGCGCCTCCCGTGCCGTCCTGCCCTTCCTCTTTAGAGCCCCAGCTGGTGTTTTGCTGGCCGGCGTCTGCGTTGCCGGCGCCGGGGCTCCACCGGCCGACGCCGATTTTGCCTGGGCTCCGCCTGCCGACGCCTGGGCTCCGCCTGCCGACGCCGGTTTGGCCGGCGGCTGGGCCCGGCCAGACGACCCGGGCTTAGGGGCGGCGGCTCCCGCAGCAGCCGCATACGAGGCCACCCTCGGCCCCGGAGCTGTCCTGCCCGCTAGTGGTGGGCGCAGGACTATGCCCTCCAGGACGGAGAACCGCGCCTGGAAGGCCGCCAGCTCTTGCCGAACCAGATTGAGGACCTGGTTCTCCTCCGGAATGACCTGGCTTGGCCGAACGGGCTGGCTTGGCTCCTGTTCCGCCTGCACCTGCCCGCTGCCGGTGGCCTTCAGGCCAGCCAGGTCCTCCCTGAGCTTCCCATTCTCCTCCCGGAGAAGTTTCATGGCGGCCGTCAGGCGAGCGACCTCCGCCCGCAGTTCAGCCACTTCGCCGCCCGAAGGCCCGTCGGATTTGGCCGCCTCCACCGCCGCCATGATGGAGGCCGTTGCCGCGACCACGGCCCTGCTTTTGGACGACTTGATCTTCTTCAGGGTCACCTTCCGAAGCTCAGCCTCCACTACCTCCTTGAGGCTGGTTGAGGCCTCATTGTCATTGTCGCCGTTGTCGTCGGGGCCACTCGACAGGCTCGCCTCGTCGCCCGAGGGCCCCGAAGCGACTGCACGACCATTCACCCCCTCCTTTGCGGGTTCCTCCGCTAGCTCCGCTGCCTCCCGGGCTGTGAGCCCCCTCCCCCTGCCTCGCTCTTGGACCCCCCTCCCCGCCTACCGGTGGGGATTTTTCGAGCCGAGGCTCTCTCGCCATCAGAGGACGAACCCTGGTCGTCCACTGATCTTGGCCGCTTACTGAAGAACCTGATATTCTTCTTCTTCGTTTCAGCGGCCAACTCCTTCGCGCGGCGGTTGCTCAATGAGCCTCCCGTGCTCGCGCCACTTGGCGCGGTGTCGGGCTCCGACCCCGCACCACTCCTCCCCTCTTCGGTTTTTTGGTTGTTTTTTAAGTTTTCCATAGTTGATCCCACGAGTAAGAACTTTATTTATTGACTCAAAATTTGCGTGGTTCGCACTACCGACTGAATCAAGCTACCCATCAGCCAAGCTTACAACCTCCCTCACGGTGCGCCGCCGCTTAGAGGTTTGGGGATTTTTTTATAGAGGTTGATCTTCCTCGCGGTCCGGGCGGTTAAGCCAAGACCCTCGACCCCCGTCAAAAGTCAGAGACATGACCTGTACAGTCTTCGGGGCTACGAGATTAAAGCGGTGGCAGGAAGAGACTTCTTCGTGCCAGCCCGGCGGCAGGGTTAGTGCACACCGAGCCCGCTCCCTCCACGGCGGTCAAACCGCTCCTCCCCCCGTCCACGACCACTCACCTTCCTCTGTAAGCAGAGGGGGAGTGGCCGTATTCGTATATAGCCCGGTTCCCTTCACCAACCATCAAGGATGATCAGTGATTGGAACCGTGACCCTTCCCCGTGTGTTGAAGATTCGCCGCCGGCCCCAAGTACCCCCCAAAAGCCTGGTGGGCACTTGAGCCCGGCGTTGCCCAGGGTGCGCCACGTGGAGGCTCTTCAACATGCACCCCTCACTGACTTGTTTTGCTTTTCTATTTTGTTACTAATCGTAGTGTACCTATATAAGTTTATAAGTATAAAAGTATAAGTTGTTGTATCTAAGGTGTGTACTTAAAAAATAGTTCCTATCTGTGTTTACAGAGGTTCCTATGTTGTACCAAATAAAACAATGTATTATGTTATTACAATATAGATACTTTTTATTGAATTTCGTCATTTGAAATGGGAATCGTTTTAAATTTCGTTCAAAAGATGAAAATATTCTGTCAAGTCGTATTCAAAATATTCTGCCATACTGCTTAGTGGAATCAATACAAATGACTGATGTTGGTAATGTTATTATGCGACCCCGTTAACGATGGGCTAGTGAACACAGAAATTGGGCAGAATAAGGTTTTAGGTATTTTTCTGACAAATCTCCAAGAACTGGCCTCCAAGACCGCTTAAAATCATGCCAGGAAGTCCATATCTACATACAATGGTGGAACAATCATGACATGGGCGTGGGTATTTATATCGGCGGAAGAACCAAACTGATTTGGATCTGAGGTAATCTCACTGCACATATTTACGCTGAAACAATTGTATCAGATGTTGTCATTCCTTAGCGGACCCAATTTGGTGCTTCATTTCTGCTTATGCACGTCCACATACTGACAGAGTGGTTGCAAACACTTGCGGCAGCTAATATCAACGTCTTATCATGATCTACTCAATCACCCGATTTGAATATATACATTGAGCATGCATGGGATATGCTTCAAAGAAGAGCTCTGCAAATATTAATGCCGTACGTACACACACCAGAAAACCTTTTTCGCTTGCTACTACGGACGTAGGCGGCCATTCCGCAACGTGATTTGGATGAACTCATATTGAGTATGCGCGATCGTGTTATACGCGTTAACGGCAGAAATACAGATTGAGATTGATTGCGAGATTTGTTTATTTTATGCAATACAAACTTGTCTTTATTAATGCAAAAGCAGAAAGTACTTCGTTTGATCTACACATACGAAAACATTATAATTAATCAATCTAAATAGTAATTTTTATTTAATTTCAATAGGGCAATAAAATATATATTTTTAAACACCCTTTACTCCTACCTACTACCCATCCTTCATCATCCATCCATCCTTTCCACCTATTACGTATTCCTAGACACTTTTGATGTGCATATTTTGTATTACCATGGTTGGAAGAATATAGATTTACAACTCTATGCAATCCAAAAAACCTTTTCTAAACATTTGAGTAAGTAACAGATTTCGAGGTGCGACCGGGGTAGGTAACCTGAGGTAGAAGGTGAAGCTTTTAGAAAATTGGCCTTTCAGTTGGGTATTTTGAATAAACGTTGAATTCTGTGAATTAGCTAAAGGCTGGTAAATGTTTTTTTTTTTAAATTCTGTATCGATTTATGTATTTTCATATTTAAAGTATGGACGGATTTGTCTAACGCGGTGTCCTGCGTGAGCGACGAATACGACGCGACGCGACGCAACACGACGCGACGTAATGCGACGCGATGCTACAAGCGACAAATGTCCTACGTGATTTTGGTCATTATTTATCGAATCAAGGAGAAGTACAGTACAATTTTGCTTGCAAGTTCATATTTAAAGTACTTACTTACTTACTTATACTTTTAAAAAAATATCGTAAAAAGCACAGAAAGAATACAAATATTATATTTTTACAAAGAAACACATTTGGCGAGTTCCATCATTTATTTTCAAAATGTTTAAACAATATTGTGGAGTGTTACCGTCTACTTTCGATTAAATTATTGCTGATATTAAGAGCGTTTATACCTTATGAGTGGCAACGTTGCAATTTAGTGTCATATTTCGTGGTTTTAAATTTTTATCATTTAATCGGAGCTACATTTTAAAAATCTGTTTCATTAACTTTTTTAATCGTTGCGTTTACAGTTCTATTTATATGCAAATAATACATTGGAAACTTGTAGGGCGTTATTTTCATTGTAAAATAACTTTAAGCATTACGGTTACCTACTTACTTTTTAAACACTTTCACGTAATTCTAAAAAGTTAATAAAACAGATTTTTAAAAGATAGCTTCGATTAAATGATAAAAATTTAAAACCACGAAATATGACACTAAATTGCGACGTTGCCACTCATAAGGTATAAACGCTCTTAAGTCTGAATTTCAATTAAAAACAACAAATTTTCATAAACCTATTTCTATTGAAGAAAGATTACTCTTGACATTGCGGTGAGTACATAGAAATGAAACTACATAATATTGTATTATTGATAATATTTTAATTATTATGAAATTATCACTGAGATGAATCACCAGAAGTGAAGTAACCCATCATTGAAGATTCTGTGTTTGATGGGGTATTCAGTTTTGATATTTCGTTGATGAGCATCTCCTGAACCTGAGTCTTCTTCTGCTTCGGCAACATTCTTCCAACTTCTTTGTACTAATAAACGATTCCTATAATGTTTATGTTTTTTGTCCCACAACAATCTTTGCTAACGCACTGCGGCGATCAACGCTTCTGAATCAACCTTTACGTAGTTCGTGGTGTCGCATCTGGTCGCCCTCAAAACAAGTCCGCATTACGTCGCATCTCGCCGCAGACTGTCATATAGGCCGCAAGTAGGGTATGCCGTTGAGTTGATCGCGTTCGTCGCGTTCGCAGCGTCGCGTCGCGTCGCGTTCGTCGCTCACGCAGGACACCGCGTAACATTTTATAACTTCGACTACTAAATAAGCAGAAGGTTCTTAATTCAATTTTTTTGTGTACTTATGTTCCCTCATTTCTCCAACATTTCTACACTGAATTGTAGGATTCTGTTTTTGTTGGAAAGCATACTTTTTGTGTGATCTCATTTGACTTAGGTGACAATCTAAAGAAGAAATTTGGAGATAGAGAATATATCTCCTGAATGTATGCGAAAACACTTCCAAACATATTTGAAACTCCTATTTATCCCTCTTTGGGGTAGAATTTTCAAAAACTGAAAACACATGCTTGTACCTTTGAAAATTACAGACCATACCAGTTTTAGCCCCCGTAGTGGCGAAATTTCCAAAAATCCTTCCTTCGCAGTTACGTTCACCATATACAGAACTTATTTGCCAGTTTGTAGGTTTAATACGTCTTGAGATTTCCTGATTAGTCAGTGAGTAAGTGGAATTTCGTTTCTATATATTGAAATAAAGTAGTTTGAATAGGTTGATCAAATTAAACTCTACTCCAATAGACCTTTTACAATACCTCCGCCAGGACTACCATATTTAATTAACTAAAGGTACATTCAGATCCTCCATTTATTATAAACCCTGTATATGTCACTGTAGGTGATAATTATTTCGATAGTGGCTGGTACTCAGGCTACTATGGGGTGGTCTCCACGTCGCAGAGTGTACAGCCCTCCCACTCGAAGTCACGCGACGAGGTTTTACAGTTTATGCATGTTGGACGTAACAAGTTGATTGTCCTTTAAATAATAAAATAACCACCTATATATATATTTTTTAATTTTAGATAATTATTAAGTTTGGTCGTTTGTTTTGTCCAGCACGTGCCGCCATTTTCTTTGGGGTCTGCCACGACGCTTTCTGGCTGTGTCAAGTGTCCACCGGGTGGCTATTTTGGCCCACAGCTCAATGGGCATGAGGCAGACGTGGCCAGTCCCTTCAACTTTGCGGCTTTATAAGCAACGCCAGTTTTGGAGCGCAGTGTGGTGTGGGGAGAGTTCTTTACCCGGCAGTGAAAGTCAACGTTCAAGTCAAGTCTAATAATATTGTGAATTTGAGGACTATGTGGGTCATTGTTTGAGTTTTAATCATGATCTGGCAGTTTAAGTAGTTCATGCGGCCTACCCAAATGTCCTTTCTTTGGTATTGTTCGTCGAATCGTTGAGCTCCTAAAGTTCTGAGTTGAGCTGCACGGTTACTGACAAATGCGTGCACTGACTGGACAGGTCCTCTTAATCTGCGTGGTTCTTTCCTCAGAAGACCATTTCAGATACTAATCTACATGGTCCTCAAAGATTATGTTCGAATATTTATATACACATTGACATTGATGAATTTTATACATACAATGACATGAGTAATTACTTTGTAAAGTATTATATTATTTAAATTATTGTGAATGTGAAGATTATGTGGATTATTACTTTTTTTATTTTATTTCTTAGTTAGTTTCACGATCTGGCAGCTTGAGTAATTTATGCGGCCTACCCAAATGTCCTTTCTTTGGTATTGTTCGTCGAATCGTTGTGCTCCTTAAGTTCTCAGTTGAGCGGCAAGATTACTGACAAATGCGTGCACTGACTGGACAGGTCCGCTCAATCTGTATGGTTTTTCCTCAAAAGACCGTTTCAGACACCAATCTACATGGTCTTCACATGATCTGACCAAGATTATGTCTGGACTTTAAAAGAGACTGTGACCTCTGAGTTTGTTTCGGCCTTTCTTCTCAGAGTAGTCAGTTATGAAACGCCGACCTCATCTAGTTTTAAAAATATGATTGACGTGTAAAAGTGTTTGTAACAAACCTACTTACAGAAATAAAATCATTTATCATTTAACGGAAGTGTCAGATTTTGGTTGTGAAGTGTGCGTAATGATGATCGAGGAGAAGTTCCGGTGATATCCCCTGTAGTGCCTACCTTTTAAATCTAATGGTAAAATAGAGATGGTGGAATCAGTTGATGTAACTCCCGGGCACACTCGGGTGACCAGCGTTTTCTCAAGTTGTGAGTCACTTTGTACACCGGTAACAGTTACAAGATGGCGTTTACGTACAGGTGATTTTAGACTATGATGACTAGATGATAATGAGAACCAAAAGCAAAAGCTTTCTTTTGTTGATAATTTTGGACATTCATTATGAATACCTTACTTTCACAGTTTCTTTTTGCGTCTGATTTTGCATCACTGTCAAAATCACAGTGATCTTTAGGTAGGTGCCTAAAGGTCACGTACATTACAATATCGATCACAGAGTACGTTACAATAAGGTTGCTCTTGAGTTGCTGCTGTTAGAGTATCTAACTGTGAAAGGACCGTAGACCAACGAAAGAATGCTATGTCCCTGTTTACACAAAAATAAAGTAGTAGAGTGGGAATATAATGTGCATTCGCTCTTTTTTCAAAACCAAACCACATTGCGCAGGTGCAGCGGCGTTATAATATTATGCTAATAAGTTGCGCGCAGCCGAGTGACGTCATCACTGCTATAAGGACCCCCTTAAATAAAGAACTTGAATTCCTGTTTTTATTCATTTATACCGCATCAGGTACATACTTATTGTGTACCTATGTAAGATGATTTTGCCTACTCATACAAATCAATTCGTAAAGCTTCGTTTCGCTGTAAAGCTATGTTTGTGTGTATGTTGCAGGCGTGTACTTATTACAGTAAAATTAAACACAATTTTGGGCCTAGTATTTAATTAGTTAACTAAATTAATTCTATATAATATTTAATTCAATTGAATATATTCCATTCTAAACATTAAGGCTCCGCGCAAACGGGCTACCACAGCCACCGGTGGCTGTATTCGGTGGCCCGTTTGCGCGGAGTCTTATTAAAATTAATGTAATAAAAAAAGGTCATAGCAAAGTTGCTATACTTAAGTACTAAATTTAATTTTTATATATTAATCTGTAAAAATACATGTCATTTGAAACAGGTACTACAAACAATGAGTGGTTATTCTCTAAACATCGTTTCGAAATTCGAAAGGTGTAGAGGAGAGTATCTATGATTTGCCTTCGTTATGCGTGTTCACTAAATGACGAATACCACTCATGAGTCCTGTCGTTGCCCTCTTCTCTACATCAACTGCCTCTTAGATACGCTCTGACAAAACCATTTTTAGAGCAATTAAACAATCCAACGTTTAAAACGCACTACGAATGGACCTCGGCCATCTTAAATGTACCAGATAGTTAAAAATATTCACACTATCCATGTTTCATCCTGTGTTGCATCTTTCCTGAAATACCTGGCTCAGTTGGTAAGTCATCAAAAGTGCAACACAATTAGTTGCATGGTGCGTGTGACAGATAAGGAGCATGTAGCACGCATTGTAATGCATTTTAAGTGGAATTGCTCTTCGCTAAATAATAAAAGTGAGTCGTAGAAGTCGCTATGCAGCATGCCTAATTCTATCGATACAAAAATACGCACATGTCACAATTTATCAAAGCTTACAAAGTAATTGTGTTTTTTTTTGTGTTTTTATATTTTTTTGGTGTTTTATTTGCTTACTGAATGTTTTTCAAATTTCGCTAGACACAGCTGTCTAGTGGAAACGTGATTTGTGCGGACATCGATTCTCAGCCCGCAAACATTTGTACATAAATATTTATGTAGATTAAAAAACATTTTATAAACTCCAGAACATGATTAGCCGTGCGGACTAGGGCCGTACTATGACGTGTTAATTCCATCATTGTTCCAGCGTGGAAGAGAGACGGAGCTATACATGCCGATAGCACTATCTCTTTTTCTCAACGGAATCATGATGGCGTTAACAGGTCATAGTACGGCCCTTTAATTGCTTTTACTTCTTTGTTTCCAAGCTAAAACTGCTTTTTTTTCTTTTCTTATTTTGAATTTTGTTTTCTTTGTAAATATTTTGTTTTAATGCTTCGAACGGTACGCTCAGCGAAATTTCAAATACAAATTCTGACGTGCGAAAATATTGATGGACAAGATGTAAAGTAGGTACCCATAGTGCGAGTTTTGCAGGGTAACTGTTAGTGATTCATGCCACATTACTCAATGGTACATTTACTGCGGTCAAGGGATAGTTATGGTTACCGATAACGTGCAAAACTCGTACAAAAGGTACACAACGTTTTGTTTTATAAAAATACACGCGAGAGACATGAAGATAAATCGGAACTAAATCGTTATTCAAACTGTAGCCAACTAGTCTTTTTTTTTTGAGTTTTTTTTTGTTGATTTTTGTATTTTTTTTTATTGGTTATTTAGTGTTTTTTTTTTGTCAAACCGTCTCAGTTTGACGATTTACGACGGTACTTAGAAAGGAACGGGGATTAATTCGAAAAGCAATAAAAATATTAACAGGCTTCCACACACTCCGTTTTTTATTTTTTTTAAACTTTCAGTGGGACCCCGTCGTACTCAACATTCTTTTAGCTACCTACTTAGCACCCATCAAACTCATGTATTCTCACTAGAAGCGCCATTATACTGCTACGGTAACTAAGTTCTAACAGATAAAACTTCTTATTTTCTAGAAACGATTATATATGATTTTGCTACATCTAATTGGATTTTGAAGTATAACTAAGTACACAAATATATCTACCACAGCACAGCCATACGATAAAAACCACTATTCCGATTTGAATAGTTCACCTTAAAATATTACGTATAGATAAACTAATTTGATTTAGAATTTCTACGCCTTAGTTACATTTTACTCACGCTAGTGCGAATTTAAAAACATTTTTTTTTTCTTAAATATCGATCCACGTTGTTGTTGTACGCTGTTGTTTAAGTGTGTTTTCAGTATAAGCTGACCTCGTTTTGTATGGGCTCATATACTTCGAGAGGTCAGAATATACTGGTACTTTTAACTTAATATTTGATCGTGCGTAGTGAATCACCCTAACAGTTAATATGACGTCAACTATATTATTACACTATGCTCCTAGATGAGCAGCTAGGTAAATCTACATTCGCTACGGCTAGTTTATAAGTTCTTATGAATACGTTCTTAATTATATTTTTTTTTTCATAACATGTAGATGTTACTACACTCTACACTCTATTAAAATTGATTGATTAAACAAACCATTAAATCTATGTTACCTTGAGTTTTAATTTAATACATGTACTTAGATGTAACTACTATTCCTTCCTACTCGTAAAACTGTAATATAATTTCAATTTTAATTTGGAATATAATAATAATTAGATTTTAAAATTTTGATTTGGAATATAATAATAATTAGATTTTAAAATTTTTATTTGGAATATAATAATAATAAGATTTAACAATTTTAAATATTAATATATGATTTGCGAAATCAATTTAATGTGGCACTATCCAGGTTACATATTACTGTGGGAATCCTCTTTCGCCCTCATGAAATATGTAAAAATATCAATTGGCAGAGGGAAAACGATTGTCGAATTCTTCTCGGCCGAAATGGTGTTCAGCGTCTGCAACAATAGCCTAGTGTTAATAAAGTACACTGTGAATACAGGGTGGCGCGAACCTGTAGTCGTGGATTCAGTGCATGAGTCTGAACCCCAATGCGTTGAAAGTTTTCAACGGTTATTAAAAAAAAAAATGGCTGTTCCATACATTTTGACCGCGTAGGTATTGCACTTTTCTATGAAACAGCTGATTTATTTTTTGATAACCGACGAAATGTTTCTGCTCTAGGTCTAGAATCGTGTGCTGAATGAATCGTTTCAGTTTGCGCATCGATGTCCCATGCCACCCTGTATTCTATCTATTGAATTCTAATTCTGCTTTGACTTTCAAATGTGCCTTTTAATGGTGTGACCTGCCGGTCGATTCTGTAAAAATCTCACCGTGACGACTTGCGTGGAGTGAGCTGTCAGTGTCATCCCACCGATGCTAGGGATTGACCAACGTTACATTTACAATCATAATCGAGATTTTAATAATATTTTTATCCAAATTCTATAGATCATTTTATATTACTGCAAAGCTAGTAATATGTAGTTAAGTGGCTAAACATTACTATTTCCGGGGTTTTAAAATAAAAAATAGCAAAACAAAAAAATATACATAAAAATATTTCTCGATTTGTATTGTAAATGTAATGCTTGGTCAATCTCTAGCATCAGTGGGACGACACTGACAGCTCACTCCACGCTCACTTTTTAACAATATCTATAAATCAAGGAAATGTAAAACAAATAAATTTGGCATAAAACACTGAGACACAATTTTACACAAAAACCAACACAGCTAAAACTTTAAGAACATTGAGCCTGGCCGCTGGGCTAAATAGGTCCAGTTCACCTCACGTTCATAGTACCAGACAACTACCTGGCACTGTTTTTTACCTGAATCTGCTTCAACCAACCTAATCCCTTTCCTAAGACGGAAAAGCAGTAATAATAACAAGTAAGCAAAAAAGCTCAAAATTAAAAAAAAAATGTTTGAATATAAAAACTGGAGCTGCCAATAAAATGGTACAGTACCTGGAGATAGCGTAGCTGTAATGCCGCTGGGCTGTCGCTGATGATCTCCGAGGCCTCTCGGAGGGCACGGGAGGCTTTTTGTTCTCCCTCGGCCGCGATCACTTTGGCACGGGCCTCCCTGGCGGCCTCGGCTTCTGCTGCCATTGCCCTCTGAAGCTGGACCGGTAGCCGCACGTCTTTTCTGTTAAGAAAGAATTGTTTGAGTATCTGACGGTGCAAACTCTGGAAACATTTGACCAAATTTTCATCGTTTATGAAGCGGCTTTGATTCTTATGTTTTTGGAATTTAGTACGTAGGTAAGCACCCAGAGAGTGGTTACATTCTCTTCAGCATCAATTATTTTGTGACGATCTAAGGTAAAGTACAATAAAATCAAAAGTAATTTATTCAAACTAGGCTGAGAATCAGCATTTTTGGAACGTCAGAATCACATAAGACAGTCCCTCCAAAACGCCCGCCCTTCACCACTTCCTACTGATTTAGCTGGGAAGAAGAAGTGGCGGAACAAACTCCCCAGCAGCACTGCTGTCTGCTCAGTTAGAAGAACTGAAGAACTGGATTCTATACAGTAATAAGTAATTAACAATACGAAACACAAAAACATTACAATTATTAGCCATAATATGTCAGCTAGCTCACGCCAATATTGAAAACTATACTCAAGCAGGAATAAATAATAAAAGTGTAAACAGAACTTAATACATCATAAAAAGCCTCCAGGCATAAAGGCCGTGCCCGCTTACATATGCAATGCTGCATTATGTTTACCTAAGTAGCTCTGACTTGTAGTCACAAATGATAAACTAGGACCTTCGAAGTAAAATAAAGAAACAGTTAATTACTAATAACAATAACAAAACCATAGTCAGTTTTCGACCCAGTTAATGAATGCGTCAATTTGTGTTGTAGTGGTATCTACATCGCCACATGCGAGCTGCGCGTCATGCTGACGTCACGCAAATCCTGCATCGCGCAAGCAGAGCTTACCGCGCCACCAGCATATAGGTATACAACTTCCCAACATCAATCGTTGGGCAGCTGCCCACCAGACACGACATCCGTCTGGTCGCAGGATCTTCCCTTGTCTATGAAGGTATGAGTGAACTTCACACCCTGTTCCTCGTGCCCTTACTCGTACGCCTTTATCTTTAGGTGTTAGATCAAAAGAATGCCAAAGTTCCATCTTTTATTTTCAGAATAACCTTGTCTCGGATAATTTAAAAAATGGTAATAATTTCAGACCAAAACTTTTTGAATTTACGAAGCAAAAGCAGAAATCTTAAATCATTCTGCATACATTTCCTGTAGGTACAAAGGTTGAGGCCCTTTAAAAAATCCCACCTGTATATCGATGATCATGACATGATCAGTTGATAAGTCGGATAGGATACATTGTATCCTATCCGACTTATCAACTTAACATAAAGCAAAAAAAGTCCTCAAAAGAAACTTACATTTCGACGCGTTCCACCTTTATACCCCAGGCTTCAGTGGCCTCATCCAGGAAAAGTTGCATGGTTCCAGAAATCGTCTCGCGTTCGCTTAGGATCTCGTGTAAAGGCCGGGTTCCCATAGTATTACGTAGGGTAGTCTGAGCTAGTAGTCTGGTAGAGTGATGAGCGTTTTCAACGTTGGCGATAGAGATGGTTGCATTGTGGACACGGTAGTAAACCACAGCGTCCACTGACACGGTTACAGAATCTTTTGTTAATACCTGTAAAAAGGAATCGGATAGTGACGTGGGCTCGGAATGAAATAGTAGATTATTAACCAAGGGGATAAAGCAGTGTCTTCTGTCGCGGGTGACGATTTAAATCGCGAGCGTAATGAAGGACTCGAGGTTTACTCCCGAGCGTAGCGAGGGTGTTAAAAACTTAAATCACGAGCGAAGCGAGGGATTTAAGACGAGTCCTGAGTGTAGCGAGGGATTTAAGTTCACCCAAGACTAAGACAGCTTTATCACCGAGGAAAATACTCTACTTTTCGTACCATTTGCGAAAAAATTAACACAATAATAATATGAGATAAGCATTTAATAAAAATAATGACAATTAAACGTATTTTTAGAACATTATCTTATTTATAAAAATAAATTAAAATAAACTTAACGTTTTTGTATTTGAAGAAAACAAAAACGCGGCAAATTCCTAGACTAATATTTTTTTGTCGGAAAAGCAAAGGCATCAAGCTCATACGGCCTCGTCGGTTTTCGTAATTTTATTTAATAATCATAACTGTATAATGCTTTATATACAAACTCAATGGTGTAAACACAGATGTAGTTCAGTATAAATTTCGGTAAGTATTCCAAATTTAAATCACATTCTCCCCCTAGAGGATGAATGAAATTCAGTACAATTTTCTTTCCCTGTTTTTAACAGATTAAAAATGACTATTGTTATGTTCGCTTTTTGTGGCATAGAATGTCACTTTTTTGAGCAAGTGGTACGAAAAGGATTTTTTCAAGCTAAAATAATAAACTAGTACATTATTTTTGTTTTCCTGACTTTTCCACTCCTGGGCATAGACTTTCCCCCTTCCTTCCACTTCTCTCAATGTTGTGCATTCTCTCAACAATTAATGAGAATTAATTAATTAAAGAATATTATGTAGGTACTTTACAAAAAATTTCAACTTTCTACCAAAAATGATTTATTATAAAATATTGGAGTGCGTTTATAAACCAACAGTACCTCTTGCGGCGGGATGTCGTAGGTACGGGTTCGCAGGTCTACACGGGCGTAGTTGTCAATACAAGGCAAAATGAAGAAAATTCCTAAAACAATACAATAAGAGTCATATACCCAGTCATGTACCTAGTCATGTACCTAGTCATGTACCTAGTCATGTACCTAGTCATGTACCTAGTCATGTACCTAGTCATGTACCTAGTCATGTACCTAGTCATGTACGTAGTCATGTACCTAGTCATGTACCTAGTCATGTACCTAGTCATGTACCTAGTCATGTACCTAGTCATGGACCTAGTCATGTACCTTGTCATGTACCTAGTCATGTACCTAGTCATGTACCTAGTCATGTACCTAGTCATGTACCTAGTCATGTACCTAGTCATGTACCTAGTCATGTACCTAGTCATGTACCTAGTCATGTACCTAGTCATGTACCTAGTCATGTACCTAGTCATGTACCTAGTCATGTACCTAGGCATGTACCTAGTCATGTACCTAGTCATGTACCTAGCCATGGACCTAGTCATGTACCTTGTCATGTACCTAGTCATGTACCTAGTCATGTACCTAGTCATGTACCTAGTCATGTACCTAGTCATGTACCTAGTCATGTACCTAGTCATGTACCTAGTCATGTACCTAGTCATGTACCTAGTCATGTACCTAGTCATGTACCTAATCATGTACCTAGTCCATGAATCACACAGATAAATAGTGCCTAAAACCTGCTTTGAAAATACTAAAGTGACACAAGGATATTTTGGCGCTCCAATGGCGTTGACGGGGAGACTTGGTTAGTAATTGTGTAATAAAAAATCAATAAAATTTTATTGTTATTAGATATTTATAAAATATATTTTGCTTATAATTTTAAAATTATTTCTAACTAGCTTCCGCCCGCGGCTTCGCCCGCATGGTGTGTTGATAAAAAGTAACCTATGTCCTTCCCCAGGCTTCAGACTATCCTTAACAAAGCTCATCACAAACAGCTCAGCGGATTGACCGTGAAACATTTATGCATACACACAGATAGACAGACGGACAGACAGACGGACAGACAGACAGAGCAACTTTCGTTTTTGTAATGTCAGGTATAGGGTAGTATGCATACTATTATTATTGAAGAGAATTTGTTGATATAGCAGTTTCACTTGTCGTACGATAGCAGCAAACAATGAAAACTGAAAGGATTAGAATACAGTACATAGGTAATTATCGATAAGTTTTGACGGTTCTACTTACTGTTCTACTCCTGTAAACTATGTTAAATGATTTGTTTCGTTTAGCGAAAACATGCAGATTTTGTGACTTAGAAACACGTGCGCAAGCAATATAGAGCTGAGCGTGGGAAAAACATGGCATGCCCGAATGTACCTTTAAACTTTGACCATGCGATTTATTGATCATCATTGAAAATGCAACCATTAATGGGAACTGCAGACGTTTATAATTAAAGTGTAAGTTATGGGTATTATTGGGATGCATGTCTCCCTTAGCTTCTCCAGTTGTGGAGGCAATTGGCGGTGGCGATCTCTCGCGTTCGGCCCTGGTCCAGGCCATGGTACGGAGCGAGAGGGCTTCGGAAGCCGTCACTTCCTTTTGCAAGCAGTAATGTTCGCGAAGGAGGAGGCGGAATGCGTGAGGGATAGGCAAAATTCGCGCCCTTACACCCCTAGCCGCCGCAAGAGACGCCCTGGGCGTCGGAAATCGCAAGCTAATTCCCAGCCACAGTAGGCGCGGGCTTGCGAACGGCGAGCAATGGGCAGCTCGCCGTTCGATAAGGACCAGGCCCGGATCGATGGCGCGTTGTGATCCACGCGATCCTCAAAGAGATGTCCCACATAAAAGGTAGATATATACTGTCGCGGACTTTTATTTAGAACTGTTTAAGACAAGCAATTCCACGATACATTATGTTCGTGTAACTCGAATGGTTTAGGCAGCGCACGCCAAGATAGCGTAGCTATCAGAGCTACACTCAGCTAGCTCTCAGAGGGCAGGATTTTTTCCGACTTGCTTGATACTTATCGCTATATTATGCCCAAATTATACAAAATCTTTATAAATTGTAGGCAATATATTATTCTGATGTATAAGTTATATTACTGTAAAGTTTGATCCAAATCCGTTGAGTAGTTTTTGCGTGAAAGAGCAACAAACATCCATCCATCCATCCTCACAAACTTTCGCGTATATAATATTAGTAGGATAGTTAGGATTAGTAGGAAGTAGGATTACATTTATTTTGTGTAATGTACAAGTTCGTTAATTAATAGAGCCCTGCTTTCTTATAATTTAGATACATGCGAGATCTATAATTATATCAAAGACTGTCGGTTAATGCTGTGTACCTATGTATTTTTTTTTTTTACTTTTTTGAGTCAGTAAATAGTTCGCTGCGTTTCGTCGGCCGCTTCCACATAAGTCTTGTCTAGGTAGGGCTGCTCCATCGTCGAAGCCGAATAACTTGGCTATTGGTTTAAATTTATGCCTTGTGCCGCGATGCACATGATAGTGCCAAGGGTTATTGAGATATTGATTCTTGATCTTAGCCAACCCATCACTACGCTAAAGGACCTATTCCACATGTCAGCGATTGCAGCTCCAAGATGTTTTACGAAGGCCGACATTTGTGGAGCGAAGACTCCGTCAACGGATGTAACATGGGGGGTGAATATAGTATGTCGCATTTCACAAGCGATTGAATATTTCCTTACTTTCTTCTTCGGCGGATTTTAGTACAGAGGAGACACGGCGAGAAATATAAGAAGGAGCGTCAGTGTATGTATGTAAGCATTTAATTGGTATGCTTTGACAAATAAATAAATAAATATTGTTTTGTTAAATGTATTGAATAAACAAGATGGCGGTGTTAGTTCTGATTTTGGTCACGCGACAAAAGATCTCTGTACAGCTATGTGTGATAAAATACTATGTACTTACCCGGTCCCTTAGCACCTCCAGATAGCAGCCGGCCTAAACGAAAAATAACAGCCCTTTCGTATTCTTGCACTACCTTCAAACAAAAGAAAATGTACATTTTAATTTGGTTCTACAATGCAACTATCGATTTTGGACCAATATACTTAATTGTTTACGTAGTACCGCTTCGCCAGCTATGTAAAATAATTATGCATAATCAGCCCATTATGTTCCAACTGTTGGAACACAGGCCTCCTCTCGGTGAGAGGGAGTGGGCCATAATCGATCACGCAGGTACGCTAGATACGTTACGTTAGAATTCAGATGTCTGGGAATTTTTGGGTCTAGCACATGCTAGTTTCCTCACGATGTTTTCCTTCGCCGATGTTATATCATTATGTTGGCTGTTGCATACTAAACAAGTCAATACTAATGACTTCAGGCGCAATAGCCCGTTTTTCAGATATAATGCCTAAATAAAAGCACGCTGTTGTATTTTCTATTTACGGCACTGAGCCGACCGTTGAAAATTGAACAGCGCGTTTTTATTTTGGCATTAATAGTTTCGCCTAGTTTTAGTGAAAACATGCATAAAGCTCACAATTAAATGCTTTATTGTATACGCATAAGCGCAGCTTAAATCGTGTGTAGCGGTATCTACATCGCCACATGCGAACTATGCATCACACTGACGTCACGCAAAGTCCTGCATCGCGCAAGCAGAGTTTACCGCGCAACTAGCATTTATACAACGTCCCGACATCAATCGTCGTCGGGCAGTTGCACCCCAGACACTACACCCGTCTGGTCTGAGGATCCTCCCTTTACTATGGATATGAGTGAACTTTACACCATAATCCTCATACCTCTATTATATACGCGTTTAAAGTGTTAAGCCGCTTTTCATTCGTAGCTTAACAACTAACTCACACAGGTCTGCATAAGTTTTTAGAATCAATCATTTACCCTTTGACGTTATAGTTTTTCAGCTTGCTAATAAACACACAGGTTTGGGATTCGGTTTTTCAGAACCTGTTGTACATATATATTAATATTTGCATTAATTTCAGATATATCTGGAAGCGCGTCATTTGCTATAAAAACAATTAGTTTGATCTTTTTAGAATTTTATATTGATGCAAGAAAACTCTGATAAGTTTTAAAGTTCTTCTTGTTTTTATTTCATGAAAAAGATGTCATCGGCCTCATTAAAAAAGGTATAATAACAGATTAAAATTTTATAATTATACCTGCAGATTTCTGAAAGTAAGTCATAGAAATATTTGCGGTAAGAAATCGAGGAACGAAACGGAATCAGAAATCAGCGGTAAACCAAAAAAAGAAATGTTTTTTGCAGAAACTTGTACCACTTTTACAGGAAATCTTATTAAGTGGAAGGTACCTAGAAAGAAAGAAAGAAAGAATAATAGATTTATTTGTCACAGAAACACGTGCATACAAAAAGATTAAGAAATTAATATTAAGAAAAAAGTAAAAATAACAAAGAGATCTCTAATCACGAGCACAAAACAGAAATCGTCGACAGCTGCACGTCATGACTGTGACAAGAAGGCTTCCACTCAGCATGATGCTGTGCTATGGGGGACCCACAGCACAGCGCTGATTTTCAGTGGTTACCCGAAAAGGACGTACGGAAACCAAGTCAGGTTCAATGATTGGTACTACTTATAACGAAATAAAATAAAACAAACAGAACATTCTTAGATTAGAAAGCAAGTACGAGTACATAAACAACCAATTATTTGAACAAATATTATTTGATAACATCAAAATGTATTATTAATCCGCAGGTATTACCTAACTTATAATCATTACTAGAGTGCTTGATACACTGTCAAACCAATAAGTGGGTTGTTAAGTTTGATCAAATCATTGCATCACCCATTTAAATAAACTGGAGCAGTAATATTTTGTAAGTACACTGTACATAATGCATGTAAATTGGCAAACAAACCTAGTTTATGCACTGACGTGTTCGGACTAGGGTACGTGTTTACGTATTACTCTACTGAGTATATCGCCTGAAAGCACGTAGTGGTCTTGATCGCGTTCATAAATATTGATCGTATTCGATGAATATGCAGTGTTAAAAGTGGTACTTATCTGTTGCAGTTTTCATGTCTTTTTTTAGACGAGCTGAACTTGTGATGGATTGGATAACATACGCGATAGGTGAATAGAATCTGTCTCGTTAGTCTAGTAACGGCATGCGCTACTGCTTAGTTTATGTATATTTTTTTATTTAGATATACATAGTCTTAATACAGTTTCAGGTTTATTTGTACCGTTAAACCAGAAATGGTTTGTATTGGTACTCACATTCGCTTTGACAACACTACTTATTCACTACAAAGAAAATATAAGCAATTAATGTAGGTAGGTACATGAATGATATTTTGCACGTAACTATTTAAGCCGTAAACATCTATTAGTACCTAAGTATCACGTGAGTCACATGTAATGTTTTGAATCCTGAGCCGCTTGCTACTGGTCCGCTCATTAGAAGCGGTTCTGGTCAACATACAGGTTGCTTCGCTTTTATTTATTTATATAGTTATTTTTGCTTATAGTTTTAGTTTTGTGTTAATGGGAGTTTCCATCTGGAATATGTCAGTAGCAGGTCGGAGTCTGAATTGGTGGCTTGTTGATGGCAATAGGGTCGCCCCTAAGTATTACACGGGACTTCGCTCACAATCATGGCGAAATGTAGATGAACCATGATGTTCACCTCTGCCTAACTCGAACAGACGTGACGAACGAAAACAGTTCAACTAAAACCGGCAAGACCATGGCAAGACGTTTATTTTATGTTATACCTACGTGAAAAATAATTTTGTATTTTTATTTTTTATTAATGGCATCTCGCAATGTGCCTTGAGAGGCCGTGACTGCTTAACCGGTCTATTCTGTGGTGAGCTATCCTTTGAGCTAACTCAAAGCCTCCAGCCAGAGAGAATAATGAAAAAAAACTGCTCTTTTAAAATATATCGCAACATACAATCATTTTCTTTTAAAATATATCGCTAAAAGCAACCATTTTTTTTTAAATACGAGTATATCGTGAACCCGTAGAGACGTGACGTACGAAAACAGTTCAACGAAAATCGGCATGACATTTATGTTATGTTTTAAGTGAATCGTGAAGAAAACTGTCCTTATAAATATATCGCGACAAGCAACCATATTCTTTTAAAATATATCGCACAAGCAACCATTTTCTTTTAAAATATATCGCGACAAACAACCATTTTTTATTTAAAATATATCGCGATAAGCAACCATTTTTTTAATGCTCTCGTCACTAGTTATTTCTCACACTGCGTGTGTAAAATCGATCGTCTAATGTTTCTCGTTTCCAAAAATAGTCTTTATCCTTGCACGAACGCGCTACGTAAAAGTGATTTTTGAATAAAACATCAACTATCCAGGACTTAAGTTTACATTTTTGAGACAAGTGCAATTAGTATCACCCATAGCATTATCCACCTATAATGTTCCCATTGCTGGGACACACGCCTCCTCTCTTCGAGAGGGAGTAGGCTGTAATCTAGCACGCTGGCCCAGTGCGGGTTGATACATGTCACATGTTTTCGAATTTTTGGTTCTAGGACATGCCGGTTTCCTCACGATGTTTTCCTTCCCCGTTTTGAGAGCAGTGGTAATTAAATTATTTACACAAAGTAAAGCGCCACGACCTACATCTCGTAAGTCGCGGCCGTTGCCACTGGGCCACCTATGCTCCCCATAGATGTGAATAAAGTCTTTAAACTACGTTAAATTCCTAGACTAATATTTTTTTGTCGGAAAAGCAAAGGCATCAAGCTCATACGGCCTCGTCGGTTTTCGTAATTTTATTTAATAATCATAACTGCATAATAAATGCGTATTCCTTTTTCAAAAAGATGTATAATGCTTTATATACAAATTCAATGGTGTAAACACAGATGTAGTTCAGTATAAATTTCGGTAAGTATTCCAAATTTAAATCACATTCTCCCCCTAGAGGATGAATGAAATTCAGTACAATTTTCTTTCCCTGTTTTTAACAGATTAAAAATGACTATTGTTATGTTCCCTTTTTGTGGCATAGAATGTCACTTTTTTGAGCAAGTGGTACGAAATAATTATTATAGGATATTAGGGGGTATTTTCCTCAAGTATTTTCAATTATAAAATTGTTTATTGCGTTACGTTTACTCTGCACTTCCGTACTTGGCCCTCGGGGGATGCAAAGTAATATCTTATTTCCGGCTACCCAGTCTCCGAAAAACTACGGTAAATTGGGACCTTTTACAAGCTTTATATTAACTCGCTTTGTTCGTATGTGTTTTCCATAATAATAAGTAATTTTATTTGCTCAGATATGTGTATACATACAGAATTAAAATAATATAATATATATGCACGCACGATCTTAAATAAGAGTGGCTCACGACATGTCTCATGGCGTGCAAATATTTTAGTTACAATTATAATTATTGAATCAATGAATTTGAAATTTTACATTTATATATTAAATATCAGTCACAGTTAGACAAATTTCTTATATTCAATCATTTACATTATCCAATTACTTATTATTATTTTCCTTGTCCAATATTACAGATTACAATTCTCACAATGAAGATTACTCGCTTTCCGTTACTCGTTTTGTCATAAAAAAAAATATTTTAAGCACATGTAATACTCAAACAGGTACACGAATTTTTTACTTGAGTTTGGAAATATGGAATTGTAGTTGCTTTTGCGTTGTTTTTCTTTTCAGTTCCAAAATTGTAAGCAACTATTTGTGGGCTTAAGTATTTTTTTTCTTGAAAACTGAGTGGTTGCTTCTACTTAATCAGCCTCGGTTCCCACTGCTGGGACACAAGCCTCATCTCTGTGAGAGAGAGTGGGCAGCAGTCTACCACGCGGGCCCACTTTTTTTAGTTTCGTTAGCGGATTTTACATATTGTCGAGTTTTAGGTTCTCGGACATGTCGGTTTCCTCACGAATTCACAATGTTTTCCTAGCAGTGGTGATGAACTAATTGACACAAAGCGAGTGGTCGCTTCTAATCAATCTAATTGTAAGTCGGTTTAGAAATCGTTAGTGAGAAATGGAACGTTCTGTATTTTACATTATAAACCAATATTTTTTCCGTTTTGTATCTCAGAAATAGTCAATCGTCAGCCGATTTATTATGTAAGAAGGGCTTAGGGGCGCCCTAAAATACTGATTTTACCTAAACTGGGCAACCCTCCAATTAACTAATATGTTTGGATACACGGAGGTCAATATTTTCTTATTATTATTTAACCTACCACCTTAGGCGGAGGTCGCACCGCCGGCTAAAGATAAGCGTGGGTCAGATAGACCCCGCACAGCGATTATGGCCGAGAGTTAGCAGGATCGCTAGTAAATATTGGCATGAGAGCGCGTGTTTGATCGAAATAGAGTCATTATGTAAGTATTTTCTGTAAAGTGCTGAGTTGTATCATTACACAGTGAAAATGTTATTGCAATTCAAGATTTTATAGTTTAAAATGGTTAATTGCGTAGTTATAGTTTTGTTTCCATTGGATTTAACAGCAAAAACCTATGATAATTCTAATTTTGTGTAATTTTTTTCTGTTTTCTATATTGGTTTTCTAAGTTTGCGACCTTATTTTATTTTATTTTGTACTCTATCTTGTGTAAAATTTACCTATGGATATTTATCAGAAATAAATTATTTGATTTGATGAAAGTGTTAAATTTGGTTAAACAAGTTTTTTTTTGAATAAATTAATAACGAAGTTACTGATTTAAATTTAAAACGCGTATATGTATTTTGTTATTCTTAAATGTTGGTGTTGGTACTGGTAATAATTAGGAATCGGAGTTTCTTTTGAAAAAATAATACCTAGTGGGGTTGCTATAATTGCTCGCTTGGAAAACGGAAAGCCGCACGTATTACATTAAAAAAATGGTTATCATTTTAACATTGAAAGTAAAATGTATTACTTCTTTGCTTAATAGGAAAAAAAACACTGTTTAAAACTGTTAAACCGCTGTTATGATGATCATTAAATAATTACGAATGTGTTGAATTTTTTATTCAAACTGGGTGTTAAAAAATCGATTTCAACTATCGATATCAGCTTATAACTTCCCACTGAAGCCTATTATTATTAATGGTAGGGTAATTAAATAGAACTTCATTGACTTATTTCTGTGGTCACATAAAAATATCACTTATGTTTCACTTACCAATCTTCACGGCAAACTTGGTGAACAAAGGAATTGCCACGGGGCGGATAGCGGTCGCCGGAGCGGGTAGGAACTCCTTACCTGGGCTGGGCCTGAACATCAGTTCAGGCCCAGCCCAACTATGCCCAAATGGATTACCTCTAGGTCGTTTTTGAAGAAAATCGAGGAAAAGATGTGAGGTTACGGTTGAGGGTAGAGGAAGCGGGAGCGTGAGCAGAAGCGACGGCGGGTGAGATCAAGTATGCAAGGAGTGAAGAGGGATGACAGTGAATATCAGAGGGGGGGGAGGCAGGTACGAAGTGAAACTTGGAACACGAGTGAACACTAGGACCGACTGTAAGGTACTGCGCTCAGAATCCGCAGCAAGCAAGGAAAACTTTCAAGGGTCCCCCGCGCCCCGTTAGTGCACCCGCCTGCATCGACGAATCCCAGGCCCCGTAGCGAGGCGAGGGCGGTTTCTATTTGGTCCCATTCGTTACTGCGGTTTTTACTAGGTCAAACAAAGGTCTCTTGAAAACGCTTTTGAGGCAACATTGTATTTCTAAAGATTCATCTAATTAAACATTATTGAACCGATTAACGTTGGTGTTTTTGAGTGGAGACCGCCAATCGGCAAACGTAAGATAGCGACGATCTTCGCAGGGTGGCTTGTAGCAGCTAGATGAGAGTTGCCGAGAATCGAGCAAAATGGCGTGCAATTGGAGAGGCCTATGTCCAGCAGTGGACTGCTGTAGGCTGATGATGATGAAACATTATTTGTTTATTCACGGCAATAAATCCAAGTTTTCCTAATGATGTGATGCCTCTCGAGAGGCGTGAGATTCGAATCGGGACTCGTCACAATCGAAAGTTTTATGACAATGCCCGCGGTAGGTCCTTTGAAGGTTACACATTAATATACATAAGTATTTAGTAAATCTCAACAATGGATTAATAATTAAACGATTATCGATCTAGTTTCAAAGCTTTGTCTCAGCGACCATATTCATATTGGCTTTAGGTTCATTCAACTTATGTGTGAACTAGGACAGCTGATATCTGCTGCTCAATTATTCATAAAACGATGACATTTAATGGCGGCCAAGGTTCAAAGAAGTTCGAACTTCTGTGGTAACATTTTTTTCAAAGTAATAAGGAAATTATACGCCTCGTTTTTAACAAATAATCTTTATTCGAAAAAAATAAATATATGAAAAATGTCCTAGATTGAAAACTTAAATTCCCGTTACTTATGACCAAAAATACACGCGTAAACAGTTAAAATTGTATTTTTAAACTTTTAAAGATTGATCGTGTGTATAGAAAACGCACCTATTGTAATTTATTGCTTTGATCGTTAAAGGTAACAACATTTTATTATGCCGACTGTTACGTTCCGCTCAGGTGTCCAACAATGATCCTATCGGAAGTACGTTACTTGGTTTGGAATTGTGATACAACTTTTATTGCAAGAGTAATAAATACACACCAGAATTATTACTTTAAACATTTTTTTTTTCAGGAAATTACGTTTTTAAAGCACCATCCGCAAAGTTTTATACCGAGATGACAATGTTAGTGGTACTGATGGCAAAAAAAAAATATTTTTATCCACTCAGCGACTTATTATTTTCTGAACTGGAATAGAAGACTTTACAAGAATGATTTATCTTTCAACTCATTTAATATTAGTTTTTAATGCAACTAGGAAAATATGTTTACTTTATTCATCGAGAATTTCAAATGCCGTTCCTGTGACCGACTGACCCAGATAACCAGTACACAGCGCGTCAACGGATATGAGTGAACAGGGTTCGATCCCAAGTAATATAAAATATTATTTTATACTTTTCTGTATAAATATTTTATGTTCCTGTATATTTATACACAATGACTGATAGTCAAAGAAAAAATTAACTTTGACTTTCTTTTCTTTCAGTAATCATACGTACTCGAGTTTTAATGTAAAAAGTACCTACACATTTTTCCATTACGTAACCAGTTATTTTATGCGAAAAAATGTGCATTTGATTTATTATAAAATAATACACGACACAGCAGCTTAGCAGGGCGACTTAAACTTAAAATTAAACTTTAGAAAATAAATAAAATATAAACTTAAAAAAAAGTTGGTTTTACTTACTTTGAAACAAATGAAGAGTGAGAATGGCATCGTCAGACAAACGAGAATCCATGACAGGACCACTAAGATCTTTCCGCAAGTTTTGCTTTCAGAATCCGAGTCTTCATTGACTGAAAACCACGAAATTATTAAGAACACTTTTCAACACAAAAAATATATTAAAACTTTGTAAAAATATATTCAATATATACAAATCGCTGGGTTTAAATTGACTGTTGAAAGCTCACTGCTATTTGTAATAGTCGGATACAATTGCTGTCGACTCGACATTTCCATTATAATTTAGTATACATTTAGGACACGAAGCTACCATGCGCTACCGGCAAGCGTCTGACATTCACTGACCTTGCCTGCTTACGCTGGCTGATGAAACATTCACGTGGGAACATAAAGGTGGAAACTACTACTAGTCTTATTAAAATTATATTCCTAAATAAATTAATTGTGATGGAATAATTTACTTACCATTCTCGTTGACGTCCATAATGTAGGATTCTAAATACCGCGCCACTTCGAATAGCTTTTTATATAGCGTGTGTAACCTGAACGGAGGTAACTGATGGACTGATGAGAGAAGAAGAAGTTGAAGAAGTCGTGAGGCGGAATAACAACGCCGTCTAGTTGCTTCTTCTTTTTAAGGGTCCAAAGGCCCTGTTCACTTGCGCATTTGTCATAAGCGATATGACATGTATGAAGACAGAGTAACTTTTATTGGTCCTCTGAAAAGCGTTCTATCCCAAGGGCTTGAAGTTTCAAGTTAGGAGACTGCTTTTCAGAACTCAAAAGTTTACCTCAGTATTTTGGTCACTATTAGTTCGTTCCGGTGCTTAGTATGGCGCTCGTTACACCTTTTCTAACTCGAAATAACTGAACAAACAGACTGTCGAATGTTTCTTCGAATAAATGATAAATGTTTCAGATGGTATGTGACGTCTTTCTTCGTCGTACTTACGAAGCACGGCCGTCGTTTTTCAGTTAAGTCAAACTATATTTTAATCCGACGGTAAAAAATTTAACGATTTCTAATATTTTAAAATAATATAACGTAGCATATAACCCATAAGTCACGTGATATACCTACATAATTTATACGTACCGTCATTATTTTCTATGACTATTCAATACGATTAGCAAATGAATTGGAAAGGATAATAATAAGTCAGACTGTCTCATTATTAACCTGTCAGTTCTCTCCCCTTTCATCATTTAATAACTTGAAGATAATATGGAAAGACTGCACCTGACAGATCATACGAAATATATTTAATTTACACCATTCTTGTTTTAGATTTCAAATACAGACGACGACGGTTCTATCAAACTGCATCTGACATTTTAGGTCTCACCATTCTCCTGCCCTTAGTGGTCTCTCTGTAAGACTAATAACTAAGGGGACCACCTAGTGCAGGTGAGGTTGACGTTTGGGGAGTCTGGTTGTGGTGCGCTCCCCTTATACATCTGACATTTTAAAACCAACTTAAGTGTCCCTTTTGAGAATTGAGGTATGCATGAAATTAGGTTACGAAGGCAAATCCTACTAGGTGGCTAGGCTTTTACATAGGTTATTGATGCGTGGCTATCCAATCAGGCCTACATAAAAATACAAAAAAAAAACTTTTAAATTAAATAAGTTTTATTAGAAAAAAGGTACAAACACTCTATGAACACAACACAATTATATTATATCACTGACATTTTAGTACATGTTAATAAAGTTAGTTAAATATTTATTAGTGGAAAAAAGGTTTGCTGAATTTGTACATAGCTAACAAAATATACTTGTGCATGTTTAAAATACAAAAATACTGTAAGAAAAGCGTACGAATTTCTCATAATAAAAACGTAACTATTTTCTTTAGGATTCAGAAAGGTTAAATGCTCAGACACGTATGTATGTATGTATAGCACAAACGTTCACCGCTTTTTTGGGAAACTAAAGCTTTATCGATTGTTTATTTTCACGTTTTGACAGCAGTTCTATTTGACGTATGTTTAAGTTCCGCTGATGTTGTAACTTCTTAAAGTTTACGAATGGTGCAAAACTATTTGCAATCAGTCAACTGTTAACCTCAAAATTTTATTTGTATTAGAGTAAACTTAGGTATAACTTATGCTTCTTAGGGCTGATTTCACCAAAGTCAGACATATTTTATCCGTGGAATAAAATTGACGTCTGACAGTTCTAGTATGGAAGAACTGTCAAAAATCCAAAATTTATTCTCACGATAAGACTTATTCTAGGTATAAAAGATTGGTGAAAATCGCCCTTAAAAAGTTATGTTATCAGAGATTACAAGCTTTAAACAACATTATTAGTACAAGGTTGCTGTACATAGTTGAGGCAGAATCCTCTATTACCCATATCAACTGGAGCTTCAATGTTGTCAGTGTGAAACCATAGACGGAAAGGTTTTACTGTACCTGCGAAGAAAAATAAAGTTAGAAAATAGCAAGCTGGAAGACGAAAACCTTTAATGTATTGAGTATTCAACTTTGGAACAGTTCTCCAGTTCTTAGGTGGCTCCTCAATTCAGACTTTTGAATTGAGGTGCTACCTTAAGCAACAAAGTCAAAGTCAAAGCATTTATTTCAAATAGGCACATAAAAGGCACTTTTGAACGTCAACATTTACATTTAAATAGAATTGATTCTAGTCGCCCCTTCCAAAAGGTAGTTTCGTATGAAGAAGAATGGACAAGAAACTCCACCGTTACTCTTTTGAAATGTGTTACAATATTTTGTATACATTCATTATATAATTATATGTGAAGACCTATTCACCCATAATTAATATACCCTACCACAATAGGTAAAAAGAATAAAAAATGTAGCAATGACGAAGAAGTTAATTTTGTGATAAGTAGATACATGTGGCTCACATATTTACAAACATTGTAAAAGTATACGATTATCCAAATTATTTAAACAAGCAATTATATGTCAGTGTGTGCTAAAGTAATCACAGAATGTAAATCAATGTCATAAAAATAATAAACTATACAATTAAAGTAGCAACAAGTTTGATTTTGTCTAGACCCTAGACTGTCCTATGAAGCTGGACCAGCATGTTTCCAACCTTTAACATTTCAAGGGTTTTACTACAAAGTTCCAAGACTAGGCCTTTAAAATCGTTAATCGTTAATTTATTCCTAAATATTGGTAGTATCATAAGGATACGTGATTTACAACAATTTAATTCACACTAAAGCATCCAGCACAGATATAGGAGTAAACTCAGCTCTCAATAGGATCAGTCGTGAGATGAATTCTTATATAAAATCCTCTCCAGATGTTGACATATATCATGACTCAATAACACACTCTATGACCCAAATTTTGACGTCCCTAAGCACGCAACTCACATAATCTAAAGATTAATTTTATTGTATTATAATGTAGGTGTTTCTTGCAACCTTGCAGAGATCTTATGACTTATGTCTTTTTTATATTTCTGTTTATATAGTTGTTACCACTGAATTTGTTTGCATTTCGTTTTTACCTTAGGCTATCACTGTATTTGAGAATTTTGGTTCACCTATTATTGGCAACTGTATAAGCCCTCAACTACTACTGTTATTTGTTATTTTGTATACAAAAGCTGTTGGTGTATGAAAATAAATGCATTTGAATAATTTTATTAACATTCTGTTAAATTTCCATTTTTTTCTTGTGCAGCACTAACTGTTCTGTGTGGGATATCGCAATCAATATACATTAAAATATAATGCAATATAGGTCTTGTTTTTTGTAGAGTGATTCGAATTTAATATTCCACTGAAGGAAGCTTAGAGCTTTTCGCATTTCTTCAAGACTCGGTAAAATGAAATTAATATCCTTGGCGCTTGCATGATTAGGAAGCTATCAAGTGTAATATAGCACATTTAATTTAAAATATAAGTTCTCGCAATGCAATTCTACTGTAAAAATTAGGCTTCTGTTCCACTGTGACAAAGATGCGCATACAATTTTGCTAAAGGTGGTCAATAATATTATTATTATCGGCCAGATCTTTTTGGGCAACGAGTAGGCGTCTGAAAGAGATGCACGGAAGAAAAAAACGTAACCAATCTTCCTTTCCTTGGGTAACCACTCTAGTGGTATTTTGTCCGCTTGTTTGCCAAATGATACTCAGATATATTATGTGAAAATATCTTACTCAAAACAGTAGCTGATTGCATCGAAAGCTCCGCTGAAAATGTTCCTCCACAGATTCTGTCCGTACATAATGCTTGAGCCGGCTGGATTCGTCCAACGTTGGTGGCACACGGCAGTAGTAGCCAATCGTTGGCGCAATTGTTAGGGCCAGCTCCTGAGCCTATCATGGCGTTGACTGGACCATTGCTGTTGCCGCTTAAAGTGAAGGCTCGGGAACGGTTGTTAACTGCAAGATATACATAGGGTGAGGTAGAGATAATAGGAATCACATAACACATACATCGAATTGGGCAATCACGAGCCAATTTTTTTTATTCAATTGGTAACGCCCTTGGTCTAGATATTATGTAAAATAAAACTAAGTTTTTTAACAATTTGAATGCACAAAACTACAGTTAAATTAAGTCTATTGTCAGAAGTTCGCCCTATAGTTATGGCACTAGCACCGCTCGATCTTGTTCCTTTTCTGATCAGGTAATAAATATACTAAAAATAATTTATATATATTATAAAGCTAAAGGGCGATAATGTTACCTATATTTTTTTTAATAATTATATGAATTATACGAATAAATGAATCGGTTTTTGTTTGGACTTCAAAAATATATTAGGAAATAGATAATAAAATACAAGAATAAAACACTACCGAATAAAGCAGCCTATTAATTAATATTACAGGTTCATAGGTCGGGTTACTCGGTTAGTCGGACAACTTAAATATTAGAACGTTTGAATAATCAACATTGCAGGTACAGTTCCAAGATAAAGTAGGTATTCAAATTTTCTTATAAGACTTCTTTTACAACGATTGGAAAGAAAACAAAAACAGTATTATTTTTTCAACTACGCAATATTGAGTTTTTATGTATATTATACTTGAATATTAATATTTTCTGTAGTTGGAATTCAGAGTTCATCTCTATAGGATTATTGATACGATCTACAGAGGTAATAAGATAGCAAAGATAATAGACTAATGATAATTAGTTCATTCATGTTCAGTGTCCGTATGGATAGTTGCATTAATTGGTTAAGCATACATTACATGTTTCACTTAGGCTGTATAAAGGGTTATCCAATTCTAGGTTCCTATATTGGCAACACTGTAATTTTGACTGCCGTTAGTAATAGCGCGTGTTTTAAACGTCATCATTTTATTTGTAACAATACATTTACAAAATGAATCGCTTTACCGTTGCTCAACGCGTCAATTTTTTTCAGTTATTCTACAGAAATAACAACAACTTTTGCGGGAAGATTACGGTCAAGTTAATCGTCTTACTTAGCGAACAATTCGCAAGATAGTGAAAATATTTATGGAAACTGGAAGCATTGGGGATAAGGTAAGCCTTATGCATAGTCGTGGCGTACGTTCAGCTGAGAATATTGCTGCTGTGATTGATAGTATGGCCGAAATCCGAACCCTTTAGCCACCTTCACCCGTATGAAATTGAGTTAACACAAGAACTGAAGCCCACAGATCATGAACAGCGAAGACTTTACGCAGATTGGGTATTAGAGCGGCAGGAAGTTGAACCTGATTTTAAAGACAATATGCTTCTCTGATGAGGCACATTTTACACTCTCCGGGTATGTGAATAGACAACATTTGATATACGAGACTCCATTGCATGCCCAAAAAGTAACTGTGTGTTGCGCATTGTGGTCCGACAGCGTAATAGTGCCTTACTTATGAAGGTCAGACAGTAACAGGCGACGGAGAGCGATTATAGGCGAATGACAATCGATTTTAGGAACGAAGTCGAGGATATTTATATGCAAGACTTGTGGATTCAGAAAGACGGCGAAACGCAGACGTGAAACGTTAGATGTTTTGCGTAAACGATCGGAGGTCGCATTATTTCACGTCACGGTGATGTCAACTGGCCACCAAATCGTGCCATTTAACGCCGTTGGATTTTTTTTGTGAGGTTTTCTAAGTGTCGCGTCTATACCAACATACCTGCAACGTTGGAGCACCTAAAAACTAACGTCAACCAAGTTATTGCCGAGATAACCCACAAAATTTGCCAAAAAGTCGAAAATTACCTCGAAAGAATCAACTGCGGCAGAAGGTTCAGAGGCGGCTAATTGCCTGACATCAATTCCATAATTCATTAATAACACTAAATATTCCATTAAAGAAAAAATAATTAAAATATTCTGAATTCAAAAAAAAAAAGTTTGATACGTCTTATTGGATCACCTTATCGTGTATGTCGGTCAAACCATCGACTTATTGGATCACCTTATCATTTAATGTTGGTCAAACCTTTCATTTCAGCGACTTCAAATCAAAGTACCCACAACAATTTAATTGAATCTGTCATGTTACTAAACACCTTTTTAAACGTATTGTTTTGTGTAAGAGGTAAATAGTTACACATATTGTAGTTATTTTATATGAAATAGGTACTAGTATCAACAGTATTTTATGAGCAACGTAAATATTTATAAACCTATTTTGCCTCTTCAAAACTTCCTGGAAACAATTTTGATCATATTTGCTGCGGGTGACAGATTAACAGGGCCGCCGTAGGGAGGAAGTTATCAAGCTCATGCAAGTTTGAGCAGAGCTGACTTGTCTAAGTATCCTGTTTTTCATTGTTATTACCAAACACCCACCATAGACTGTGTTTACTCATTAAAACTTTTGCTGCACTTTCAAAATTATAACTATACAGAATTAATATGTTTCTTAAAGCATTCGAGATACTAAACAATAGATTTTGGAAGGTGTATCCTAAAATTAAACAACATCACTTTTTTAAAAAATTCGGTGAAATCAAAGTCTACGATGGTGGTTGAAGATAATAATTTTATGCCATGGGTTTTATTGTATGGTTGACTCCGTGGTATTCGAGGGCACCTAGTACGAAAATGGCCAAATACAAGATCCCAAATGACAGAAATTAAAATGATTGTTACATTTATTAACACCACTATTTACAAATAGACATCACAATTCAATAAAGTGAAGATTGATATAGTAATTATCACACTTAAACCCATGCATGTTAATCACCACACTTGGCAAAAGGGCTGGCGATCTTAGTAATTATGTTGCAAAGGTTGACACTGCCATAACAGCCATAATTTCCGTTAGTTAGTCATCATAATTAACGACGTGACTAGTTTTATAACTGAAAGTGATGCTCAAATACGTAATAATGAGCACCGAGACTGCAGGATTGACCAACAGGTTAAGTTATCCTATCTGTTACTAAAATTCCCTGAACGATATAATAATATCCCTTCACGAAGTGAAATATGAATAGTAACTGGCTCAAACGTGCCTGAATTATGCATGATTAAAAATGGTCAGTAGGGTTTACATTCCGAAGCGTGATCGCAGCTCGGACATGTTAATACAGACAAAAGCTGGATTAATTTTGTTTGTTATTACCACTACAACAACGAGTAATATTTCTGTATTGCTGATGCTTTAGACCTTGGGATTAAATGGGATTATATCTATAAAGCCCAGCAAAAAGGTACCTAGACGAAAGCGCAATGTTTTATATAAGGGTAATGTATCAAATATTGTTTATCCAAAATAATGTGGTTGGTTATATCTTTAGAATAATTTTAGTACATACATTGGAAAATATAACAATGTGTCTGCCAGAAATTTAAAGTTATAATTATATATCCCTTAATACAGGCATCTTTTGCTTAAAAGGAGGCTCCAATCTCAAATATGTTGTACGTTTAAGGTTATCAAATAAAGTATTTTAATTTTTATTATAGTTATTATTACTAGCCGGGCCATACATAGACAAGGTGTTTAATCACATGATTCGACAACAGATTTTTTTTTGCTATTTCTTATAATAACATATTCAGCTGCATCCGGTTAGTCCGGAAACCGACGACAACATAAATTATTATGTAGTTGGGAAAAGGCTATGAAGATGATGATGTTTGTTCCCACAGTAAAAGTTGTTCATAATGATGAGTGCAATGACCCGTGAAGACGTTTTCGGTTATCAATTACCTACATCTTGTTTATAAAGGTTTCCAAACGACAAAAGCCTGTATTTTTGAAATACTGTTTGGGCTTATTGTTTATATATCTAGTCTTTAATTATTTTTTTCTTTTAGAGTAATATGGGAAACATATTCTTATTTTTTTTATATTCCATATCAGCGAAAAACGCATAGCACAGAAATCTCCTCGGATATAAAAACAGCCTCATAATTTTATAAAAAATAAGGAGCGGGGCAGTGCAGAATATTGGGTGTTAGTTTAAGAGCGTTCATACCTTATGAGTGGCAACGTCGCAATTTAGTGTCATATTTCGTGGTTTTCAATTTTTATCATTTAATCGGAGCTATATTTTAAAAATATGTTTAATTAACTTTTTAAGAATTACGTGAAAATGTTTAAAAAGTAAGTAACCGTAATGCTTACAGTTATTTTACAATGATAATAACGCCCTGCAAGTTTCCAATGTATTATTTGCATATAAATAGAACTGTAAACGCAACGATTTCTTACCCTTTACACAGTTTTCACATAATTCTAAAAAGTTAATTAAACAGATTTTTAAAATATAGCTCCGATTAAATGATAAAAATTGAAAACCACGAAATATGACACTAAATTGCGACGTTGCCACTCATAAGGTATAAACGCTCTTAGAGCCAATTAGCCAATGACTGGCAGATTAAAAAAAATATTTTTTATATCAGACTACTAAATAAATCACTATTAGGTAATACTAGTTACTCTTCATTGTGTAGTCTTGCTGCGACTTGCTTTTGTTTGCATGTTTTCTTTATTTTATTGGGCTTAATTTGTTTTGCGTCTATTCGCTTGGATACTTGTTTTTACTGTGAGTACCTACTTCAAAGTATTTAATTTTGAACTAATAAGCTGTTCTGAACTGGCAATTTTTTTAAACATTGATTTTTTTTATACTTCCTATTCAAGCAGCCATTGGTTTATAATAAATGAAGGAAAAGTTCTCAATAATTAACTGATGTGGAAGAAAGCAATTGAAATTATACGAGTACTTTTTCCTTGGCCCAGTTGACGTTTCATACTTTCAACTAATAACAAATCAATACCATACACCCACATACCGACGATTTGTGGCTGAGATATTTAAAAGACGTAAGATCTCAAAGAGCTTTATTTGACACAAGCGAAATGTTTATTATGTAAAGAGTTTTATTTATGATGTACTAAACAATCTCAATTTTGTGTAGGTACTTAAAGTTTGGAAAAACACTTAGCGTATAGTCAACGTCGTAATTTTGACAACACTTTTGACAACAATTTCCAGCTAATTGAATTTATCTAACTGTCACATAAGTACCTTTTTTATTTTAGGGGGGAGGCGCCAAACGTATTCTGCGAAACTCCATTTTTTTGCTTTTTGCAATTTGCAGGTCTGTATTAAAATAGGAGTACACAATTATAATTATTAAAATCATCAACACAACCAAGTTTATTTAATCCCAGTGAATGGCTATTTTATGAAATAGTAATTCAATGGGATTATAAACATGAACCTTTTGAACATGAAATTTGAATTTCGCAGGCTACCTTGGCGCTTTCCCCCTTAAGGGGCTGACAACAGCTAAAGCGCGGTCACTGTCGGAGTGCATAAAAAACAAAGAGAAGCGCAAAGACAAATCTGGTAATTTATTGTAAACTATGAAGCAATTATTTATTTACAAAAAATCTATTAATTGGACTAAAAAAAAACATTATCACAAAAACAAAATGATTGCATGTATATTAGTATGGTTTTTAATCGTTAAAAGAAATCTTTAGAGCTAACTTCGTGACTTTTTTCTATAGTACGTACCAAATTAGTTGTATTATGTTTTCAACACACTGTCTAACTAGCTTATATCCTGAAAAATATCATATATTTTTCTGATTTTGTTTACTGCAGTGGATCATATAATTTTAGGCATTATAACACTTGCGTTTAGGTCATGTAGTCCCCTTAAGGCGTGCAATTCAAACTTAGTGTGGTAAAGCAATTACGAGTTCGACTATACCTGTGATTAAACATGTTATAGAAGCGAGTAAGAGAGATGACGCTATACTAAGTCATATTTTTTCTAAAACTCAATGCGCTGTGTGCTTGGTATTGTAAACGGAGGTATTGTGCACGTGTCATATCAGTATACAAAGAGTCCTCACCTGTATCCGGGCACACGGTGTACTGTATCCCACAGAAGTTCCGTTCCATCCTGACGCAAATCCCATAATCTTGGTTGCTGAGCTGCAGTCCCGATGTGGGATCATAGTTGAAGGAGCGAAGTTGGCCTGATACTCCCGTATAGTACTGCAGGCATCCTTCATCAGCTGTTAGAGAAAAATGAGCTTTAATTTCTATTGAGACTTAGTGAAGGTATGACTTAGCGGGAGTCTATTGGGTATAGGCAGCAGCGCGTTGTGGCGATGTCTGGGATAAATAATAAATGATTTATTTCTGTAAGTAGGTTTATACAAACACTTTTACACGTCAATCATATTTTAAAAACTAGATGAGGTCAGCGTTTCCTAACTGATTACTCTGAGAAGAAAGGCCGAAACAAACTCAGAGGTCACAGTCTCTTTTAAAGTCGAGACATAATCTTGGTCAGATCATGTGAAGACCATGTAGATTGGTGTCGGTAATGGTCTTTTGAGGAAAAACCACCACACAGATTGAGTGGACCTGTCCAGTCAGTGCACGCATGTGTCAGTAATCGTGCAGCTCAACTCAAAACTTAAGGAGCTCAACGTTTCGACGAACAATACTTTTGAACGTCAACATTTACATTTAAATGGAATCAATTCTAGTCGTCCCTTCCAAAAGGTAGTTTCGTATGGAGAAGAATGGGCAAGAAACTCCACCGTTACTATTTTTAAATGCCCTCCCGCTCTTCGTGTCAGACTCTTATTACTGACTAAAACCCACCCGTGTTGCCTAAATTGCATGTGTCAGCGGCCACGGTAACCCTTTCGGATTTTCGCGCAACCCGAACAGGCGTCGGCCCTAGCGGACCCCGTCGTTGGTGCTGACATCTCTTTGAGGCGCGCGTGGCACACAACGCGCCTATGTTGGCCGGGAATTGGCGCTGGCTTTTGTATTCGCTCATAACTAGACGTTTTAGGCTTTAGCGGCCTTATTACAAAACAAGGTTTTTCTTTTGACATGGTTTAAACCATCGAGCCTGTTTTTGAAATAAGAACATAACTGAAATCGAAATACAGTTCCTTTTACAAAACTGTCAACTTTGTCCGGTCTTAGATTGTCAATTTTGTATTAAGAACTTTACTAAAGTCGGCATAAAGTTCCAAATACAAAAACTAAATCGAATGTGTAGGTTGGGGCTAAAGTTAGATCGTGTTTTGTAATAAGACGGATTGTGTTTTTAGGACGGAATAATTATTCGATTGTCGTTTTTAAAATATGAGGCGAAATATTTTTTTAAGTATATATAGGAATTTGTAACTGGTACTGTATCAATTATTGTATTTAATTATTATTAAATGATAAATGAAATGATAAATGATTTTATTTCTGTAATTAGGTTTGTTACAAACACTTTTACACGTCAATCATATTTTTAAAACTAGATGAGGTCGGCGTTTCATAACTGACTACTCTGAGAAGAAAGGCCGAAACAAACTCAGAGGTCACAGTCTCTTTTAAAGTCCAGACATAATCTTGGTCAGATCATGTGAAGACCATGTAGATTGGTGTCTGAAACGGTCTTTTGAGGAAAAACCATACAGATTGAGCGGACCTGTCCAGTCAGTGCACGCATTTGTCAGTAATCTTGCCGCTCAGCTGAGAACTTAAGGAGCACAACGATTCGACGAACAATACCAAAGAAAGGACATTTGGGTAGGCCGCATAAATTACTCAAGCTGCCAGATCGTGAAACTAACTAAGAAATAAAATAAAAAAAGTAATAATCCACATAATCTTCACATTCACAATAATTTAAATAATATAATACTTTACAAAGTAAATACTCATGTCATTGTATGTATAAAATTCATCAATGTCAATGTGTATATAAATATTCGAACATAATATTTGTATTGATTTTCAAATTTCTGAGCAGATTTACGGCCGATTTGAGACGACATCTGAAATTATTCTGCTACAATATTGTCAACTTCATATTCATTTGAACGCTGTTTTGGCCAATATATAATTATGTAAGCTTAACCAGTACACCGAGCGACAAGACGTTTTCACGTTAGGAGGCCACACGAGGAGGCCTGAGGACAGCACTGGAAATAATATACGCAGATTATGCATTCCATTTCAAGTTCCTTAATGCAAGACTCCTAGCCTGGTAAGTCTGAAATTCAATTAGTTGTGTCAGCGCATAGGCTAATTGATTGGTATTGGGAATCTGCTCGCTTTATACCTACGTCTGTGCCGTTGCATCCATCACAAAGGCTTAATTAATTTCACTGCAGACGGCAGGTATTTCGTATTATCGAGCTTTGAGTTATGCAATGTCAAAGGTGAACAAAGACCCTTATTGCAATAAGGGTCTTTTATTTAGTACATTCAAAGTTCACTTGTTGAAACAAGAAAAAGATGAAATGAATTTAGTTGCCCCTTCTGAAAAGTAGTTTCGTATGAAGAACACTGCACAAAGTTAAAGAAAATAAAAAAGGATGTGGTCTTCTTTACAAACTAATATTTTTGTAAAAAAAATCGTCAGATAGTGATGATGATGTACTTATTCTGGCGGAATCATTGTTTTCATTCTTTGAAAGATTTATGCCCGACTTCACTAACATTCATTAGTTCATTAACGGGGCATAAATTGCCCAATTACCCAATACCCAATTTATGCCCCGTTTAAATTCCATTCCCATTAAATTCGTTCTTACTGGTAAACCAGTAAGAACGAATTTAAGCCCATTTTTATTCCGTAATTTTAATGCAAGCAGGTAAAGTAAATCTCTTTTATTAAAAAGAACTTAAACGTAAAACAAATCCAACTCTCATACTCTCACGACAAAGGCGGGCTTTTTTATAAGCTTTTATTCGACTTGTTATATTTATGCAAGAGAGCCGCTGGCGGTGCATTTCCTTTGGTGTTGTAGCCGGCCGGCGGACGAAGCGATGTCCAATATCCCCCACCCGACCGATAGGCGCTCCCTCCCGGGACCCCCGTGAATAGGTCTAACCATAGGAGCGAGCGGGATACAGAGCCGTACTCTTTCTTCTAAGCCGTGGTTAGGCTTTCGGAACAACTTTATTTAATTTACCTTGTTTGTTAGCGTCTTATTGTTCTTTAATAATGCCTAACTCTGATGTGTCTTTACGAGAACTATTATGATTGAGGGAACGCCCTGATACACCCTAAACTTAGTCTATAACAATATTTTTTATAGTATTTACACTACTTCTGCTTCTCGAATCGATGTATAGTACGTAATGCCCTGGACAGCCGGACTTGTACAGTATGGAAACCACATTTAGTCAATAAAAGAAACCAAATACTTACTTGTTATATAAAATGGCTTGGCTATATACGTAAAATGAACGAAATCAGTCCAGTAATTAGGTAAAAACGTAGTTTTAATATTAAGAAAATTCTAACAATGTAGAATTAGATCACTAGGTCAATGATTAAACTGGAATCCTTGAACATTGAAAATCGAAGTTGCCAGGCAGTGCAAACTATCACGACGTTGTTACGTATTTTACTTATTCGCCTAAAATGAAAAGCGGTACACCTTAGCGACAAGGTATGAATGTACGTTGTCGAAACAGTGTTTACTGATTTGATGATTTTTACTGAATTAATTTTGATATTAATTTGTTTGAAAATTTCACTTTTTTAATTTACGGTTTTTAATTTTGCTTTCTTTCTGTGGACTTGTGGTTTAATTTATTGTAATAATATGTGGTCCGTACTATACAGGGTGACCCAAAAGTCGTGGATCAAACGCAACTAGGGGTTAGGTAGGGTCATCAGCTGCAAAAACTTGTTCTACGGGAGGTCCTTAAGGTCAACCCCTGCAGAGTATAATTTATTTTGAGTTTTTATGACAAAATACACTTTTTTTAACTAAGTCTTATAAAAATTCGAAAAATCTACATCCTGTATCTTTTTTATAATTTTCACTAGATTGGTACTGATGAGTCTTTGCCTTAGACATGCTATTTACGGTTGTTTATTGGGTGTGTTGAAGATAATATTAAGTTTTACGAATTTTTTTTTCTCAAATCATAACAGTCGGTCGGTGAACGCGCTCGCGAACGGTCCGAATATAGGTACCCACCTACCTCCGCGAAAATGTCTGTGAATACGCTAAAATGTGTGAACTGTAACATAATGATATGTGAACTATTATCATTTATCCAGAACAAGATAGATGTAATAGACAATGAAAGCCTAATAAGGATCTGTGTATCTGCATTTCGAGAAGAAGATGTAGTGAGTGCTAAAGAGTTGCTGTTTAGCTCTTTAAAGACTAACCAGAAGAAGATATCCAGGCGTAAAGAAGGCAAAACACAGAGAGACTTAGAGGATATCATATGTGTTTTTAAAATGACCGAACCTGATCTTATGCCGATCTTTGTGGCGCGTGACTTGCAGAAATTACCGCCCGTAACATTTGACCACGTCGATGTCACCAAATTGTTAAAAGACCTGCTAATTGTGCGTGCTGAAATAAATGAGATGAAGAGCAATTATGCAACACTGCATCAATTGGATGAGCTTAAGACGGAATTAGGATGTAGCCGGCTGCCAGCGTCATTGGTAAAATGTAACATCAATACAAATAAAAGAGGAGGGTATTTGCTTGATAGCGGGCCGGTGGGTCTAAGGCCGGACAACACTGCGCTGACGGAACATTCTAGTTCTGAGCGCGCTGCCTCACCAAAGTATCGCTCTCTCTCTCACACTTATACCGAGGGAGATAAGCTTGCGCACGCGCCATTTAATTCGACGGTACTGGAAAGCGAAATGTGTCAAATGTGTACGGAGATTGAGTCAACTGTTTGTCATACAGAAGTGAAACAATCAACGAAACCCACTATGGCGGAAATAGTGAGAAATGGCGAGTGGAGGCCGAAAGTGAAACCAACTGACGAATGGATAACAGTGCAAAATCGTAGATCTAGAAATCGTTTTACTGGAAAAACGGGCAAAGCGGCAACAAACTTGTCAGAAAAATTTAAAGCCGCCGAAATGAAAGTCCCTTTGTTTATCTCCAACGTAAACAAGGAGACAGCAATGGAAGATATCTGCCAATATATCAAAAAGAAAACGGAGCAGGTAGTTTCACTTGAGAAAATCACTATGAAGAGGGAAAAGCCGTATAATGCTTATAAACTACTAGTAAATAAAAGCAAGCTGGAAACATTTTTAGACGATCAGATGTGGCCAGATGGCGTCACATTTCGTCGCTTTATCCACTTCAAGAGTGGAAAACCAGACGGAAATAATATTATTTCTGAGAGAGATGGAATAAATACCTAATACAATTAATGGATAGTACGTCGAAATTGAACATTATAACTTTCAATTGTAAAAATATCAAGAGATCTGTTAACTGTGTACGCTTACTATGCAAAACAGCTGACATTGTTTTATTACAAGAAACGTGGCTATATCCACATGATTTATGCTTTCTGGAAAATATAGATCAAGACTTCAGTTATACCGCGAAGTCTTCAGTGGACACTTCAGCTGGTATTTGTAAAGGTAGACCTTACGGAGGTCTTGCCATATTGTGGAGAAAAAGTGCAGTTGATAATGTGTCTCTAGTGCAGTGTGGCAATAACCGAATTTGTGCAGTAAATGTAGTGATAAATAATCGATATTTTCTGGTTATTAATATGTATATGCCAACAGATTGCAGTGATAACTTACCACATTTTACGGAATGTCTCAGTGAAATGTATTCTATCATACAAAATAGTAATGTTGAATCAGTGTTTGTATTGGGAGATTTCAACGCGCACCCGGGTGAGTCATTTTGTAACGAACTTCTTAGTTTTTGTAATGAGCAAGAATTATTATGTGCGGACATTGATTATTTAAGCATGTTACCGCAAACTTACACTTTTATTAGTGACGCACACGGGTGTAAGCGTTGGCTTGACCACTGTCTTGTTACACAGTCGGCAAGAAAAACAATTGCAAACATTGAAGTTATTTACGATTCGTTTTGGTCCGATCACTTTCCTTTAAAACTAGAGTGTGATATTAATGTTATTAGAGTAAAAACAAATGTAACTAAATCATTGTTTAATTGTGTGTGTTGGGGAGAAAGAAAACCAGAGGAAGTCAGTCAATACACTTCGCTATGTAATGATAAGTTAAAAATCTTAGATTTTCCAAAAGAATTTGAATTTTGTGCTGATAAATTTTGTGACAATACCCACCATACATTTTTATTGGATAAAATGTATAGTCAGGTTGTGTCTATATTAAGTGAATCTGCTAGTACAAGCAGAGCCCCAAAAGGCATTATAAGAAAAAAGGGTATAAAAGGGTGGAACAAACATGTAAAAGAATTTCACACACAGGCTAGACATAAATTTAAATTATGGGTGTGGTATGGTCAACCCAGTAGTGGTCCTATTTTTGATGAAATGACATTAAGTCGTAAAATCTTTAAATCAAAACTGAAATGGTGCATTAAGAACCAAGAAAGAATAGAAATGGATATTTTGGCTTCACTCCATTCAGAAAAACGTTTTGCATCATTTTGGAAAGGTACTAAGAGGCTACAGAATACTCCAAGCCTACCAGTTAGCGTGGATGGTAAAAATGATAACTATGAGATAGCCAATTGTTTTAAAGACCATTTTAAAGTGAGTTCATCTCTTAAGTCTGCGCTGAGGGTACACGATGCTGAGACATGTAGATCAGGATCACCTCTTCAGTTTTCATGCAAAGCACTAAGATCTGTGATTAAAGGCATGAAGAGGGGTAAATCACCTGGCCATGATGGGCTCAGCATCGAGCACCTTCAGAATGCTGGTATACATCTGCCGAGAGTGTTGACTATGTTGTTTAATTTGTGTTTGGGACATTCTCACTTACCTCAGGAGTTACTGGATACAATTGTTGTCCCTATTGTGAAGAATCGGACAGGAGACATAGCAGACAAAGGTAACTACAGGCCTATTTCACTGGCAACTGTGATAGCCAAAGTATTTGACAGTATGCTTGACTCACACCTCGGTGGGTACACCCAGTTACACGATACACAGTTTGGTTTTCGTGCAGGGCTATCTACTGAAAGTGCTATACTTGCGTTGAAGCATACTGTTAAATATTATACTGACAGGAAAACACCTGTGTATGCTTGTTTCCTGGACCTTTCTAAGGCCTTCGACCTGGTTTCTTATAGTGTCTTATGGGAGAAGCTTCTGGAGGCAGGCGTGCCTACTGCATTAGTGTCTACATTATCTTTTTGGTATGACAAGCAGAGGAACTTTGTCAAATGGTCTAATGCATTGTCTGACCCATATGAACTCGAGTGTGGCGTTAGGCAGGGAGGCCTAACTTCCCCAAGGCTTTTTAATATTTATATGAATAAGCTGCTGGTTGAGCTCAGCAGCACTCATGTTGGATGCCATATAGATGGAGTATGTGTAAATAACTTAAGTTATGCAGACGACATGGTGCTGCTGAGCCCGACTATCAGTGGAATTAGAAAGTTGCTCTCAATTTGTGAACAATATGCCGAGCAGCATGGACTAAAATATAATCCTACAAAGAGTGAGCTATTGGTGTTTCGTGGTAGGAATAAAAATCCAACCTTTGTTCCTCCTGTAAAATTAAATGGTTTGCTTTTACAGAGAGTTACCCACTTTAAATATTTAGGCCACATTGTTAATGAAGAATTAAAAGACGATTTGGATATGGAAAGGGAGCGCAGGGCACTGGCTGTGAGGGGAAATATGGTATGCAGAAGGTTTCATAGTTGTTCAGTTCCTGTGAAAATAACTCTTTTTAAGGCCTACTGCCAAACATTTTACACCAGCAGCCTTTGGGCTAACCATACCCTAAAAGCAGACAATGCCCTGCGCATTCAATACAACAATGCCTTCAGGGCGCTGTTGAGGCTTCCACCTTACTGTAGTGCGTCAGGTATGTTCGCTGATGCGCACACTGACGATTACTTTTCAATAATGCGGAAGAAAGTTGCCTCAGTAATATCTCGGGTGAGGGGAAGCAGCAACAGCATTCTGAAGGTGTTTGCGGAGAGGCTGGATGGGCCTACAATGGGGAGGTTTACCAAGCTACATGTTGGCAACAAGGCTTGTTAAACCTTCCCATGATTGTGATTGTGATTGTAACCTTTTAAATGTTCCTGCATGTTACTAACATAGTTTTTAAGTAAAATGTAGTACTAACACTCTATGGGCCTTGATGCCTGATAATAAAATATTTTTATTTTTATTTTTATTTTTTTTTTTTATTTTTTTTTTTTATTTATTATTTTATAACTTTTCATTCACTTTGGACCCCACTGTGAAAAAAAAAATACTCTACCGAAAAGTGACCCTGTGTTACAAGTTTTGGCGCATTTAATAGGGATTCCGAAAAGGTATTACACATGGCCATGAGTGGCTCTAATATCTTTCAAGGACGACATGTATTATGGTCAGAGGCAGGAATTTTGAGCATTTATTGTAAAATGTTTTGCTTAATAAAACAATTATTTCACAATCGTTGTCTTGTTTTTTCGTCCTAGAAAGATATTAGAGCCACTCATGGCCATGTGTAATACCTTTTCGGAATCCCTATTAAATGCGCCAAAACTTGTAATACAGGGTCACTTTTCGGTAGAGTATTTTTTTTTCACAGTGGGGTCCAAAGTAAATGAAAAGTTATGATTTGAGAAAAAAATTCGTAAAACTTAATATTATCTTCAACACACCCAATAAAAAACCATAAATAGCATGTCTAAGGCAAGTACTCATCAGTACCAATCTAGTGAAAATTATAAAAAAGATACAGGATGTAGATTTTTTTCGAAATTCAATAAGAATTAGTTAAAAAAAGTCAATTTTCTCATAAAAACTCAAAATAAATTATACTCTGCAGGGGTTGACCTTAAGGACCTCCCGTAGAACAACTTTTTGCAGCTGATGACCCCACCTAACCCCTAGTTGCGTTTGATCCACGACTTTTGGGCCACCCTGTATAATATACTTCAGATTATTTATTTATTTTATTAATTACATGGGACTAAAACGTTATTGGCGAAAGGAGAATGGCATGTATTCAAACAGCGGGTATTGCTAATCCCTGCTTCTGTGCTGGATGCAATCGACGCCAACGTGTATTGGTGCCAACATCAAATAAAATATTTGTTGCTAATGCATTATAGATAAATAACGCACCATCCAGTGCTCGCGTCTGCCTCTATTCAGACGGTACTCGTCTGAATAGAGCTGCCTGGTATGAATATGTACACTTAACGATTTCACAGCAGTGCAGTTTGACAATGTGATGACTATAATGGAAAAATTTCACAGCAGTGCAGTTTGGCAATGTGATGACTATAATGGAAAGATTTCACAGCAGTGCAGTTTGACAATCTGATGACTATAATAAAAAGATTTCACAGCAGTGCAGTTTGGCAATGTGATGACTATAATGGAAAGATTTCACAGCAGTGCTATTTGACAATCTGATGACTATAATAAAAAAATTTCACAGCAGTGCAGTTTGGCAATGTGATGACTATAATGGAAAGATTTCACAGCAGTGCAGTTTGACAATCTGATGACTATAATAAAAAGATTTCACAGCAGTGCAGTTTGGAAATGTGATGACTATAATGGAAAGATTTCACAGCAGTGCTATTTGACAATCTGATGACTATAATAAAAAAATTTCACAGCAGTGCAGTTTGGCAATGTGATGACTATAATGGAAAGATTTCACAGCAGTGCTATTTGACAATGTGATGACTATAATGAAAAGATTTCACAGCAGTGCAGTTTGGCAATGTGATGACTATAATGGAAAGATTTCACAGCAGTGCTATTTGACAATCTGATGACTATAATAAAAAGATTTCACAGCAGTGCAGTTTGGCAATATGATGACTATAATGGAATGATTTCACAGCAGTGCTATTTGACAATCTGATGACTATAATGAAAAGATTTCACAGCAGTGCAATTTGGCAATGTGGTGACTTTAATGAAAAGATTTCACAGCAGTGCAGTTTGGCAATGTGATGACTATAATGGAAAGATTTCACAGCAGTGCTATTTGACAATCTGATGACTATAATAAAAAGATTTCACAGCAGTGCAGTTTGGCAATATGATGACTATAATGGAATGATTTCACAGCAGTGCTATTTGACAATCTGATGACTATAATGAAAAGATTTCACAGCAGTGCAATTTGGCAATGTGGTGACTTTAATGAAAATATTTCACAGCAGTGCAGTTTGGCAATATGATGACTATAATGGAATGATTTCACAGCAGTGCTATTTGACAATCTGATGACTATAATGAAAAGATTTCACAGCAGTGCAATTTGGCAATGTGGTGACTTTAATGAAAAGATTTCACAGCAGTGCAATTTGACAAAATCATGACTATAATGGAAATATTTAACAGTAGTGCAATTTGACAATGTGATGACAATAATGGAAAGATTTCACATCAGTGCAATTTGACAATCTGATGACTATAATGGAAACATTTCACAGCGGTGCAATTTGACAATATGATGACTATAATGTAAAGATTTCACAGCAGTGCAATTGTACAATCTGATGACTATAATGGAAAGATTTCACAGCAGTGCAATTTGGCAATGTGGTGACTTTAATGAAAAGATTTCACAGCAGTGCAATTTGACAAAATCATGACTATAATGGAAATATTTAACAGTAGTGCAATTTCAATATCATGATCAGAAATAAAGGTTAAATAATCCTCAATTACCTAGTATTTAATACTAAAGTTTGAATAAATATTTCAGTACAAATGCAACTGGAAATCCTTCCTAACTGGATAGATTTACAGTTAGTTGCATACAATAGAAATATTTAAAAAAAACAATGACAAACAGGATAAATATACGTTTCTTCGAAGCAAAAGTTGGAGTTATCTTTCTATCTGCAAACGTTTCGAGACTGAGTCAAGTGAAATAGATTACGCTTAGTCGACTGTCGCCTCAGGAATGAATACAGATAATATCCGTCAGAAGTTAATATAAGCTACCTGGGGTTGGTTTCATCTCGGTATATCAGCTTAAATTACTATTGGTATTAAACACTAAGTGACCTCTCATACCTTTGAAATAATACAATATAAAAATATTGTTTAGGCCAGTAATTTTTAAAAGAGAAACAGTGGAGTTTCTTCGCAGCTCTTCTCCTTATGAAACGACCGATTGGAACCGTGTGCCTAAACTTCTGACGTTTCACAAGTATCCATGTAGGTTTATGTGATTAAAATACACACATCAACACGGTCTAGGGATATTTCATACTCAATTAAATAACTCGAAAAGTACTGGCCGCATTGGAATCTTTTATACACAGATTTGTTTGTAATTTATCTCAGACTAATTCCAAATTCAAATTTTTGAAAATTCATTTGTTTCGATGGCATAAAAATGTCTTGATGTGTAGGAGAGGGAATTTTCATTTGTGCGAAATTAAGAAAACAATACGAATTACGTTTAGTTACAGTTTTTTTTCATTTTTAAACGAAAGATAAAGTTAAAATTGAGGTATTGTAGCCATGCAACGCCAACATTTGACGAGGGCGGAGATGTTACGAGCTGTGGGAATGCTGGAAGCTGGGTCTGTTCAGCGTAATGTAGCTGAGGCCATAGGGACCCACCAAAATGTAATTTCACGATTGTGGACACGCTATCGTGCCACAGGTGAAGTAGCGGGGAGGCACCGGGGGCCAAGTCGCATCACTACCCCCAGACAAGACCGATTTTTGCAAATTACTGCGCGAGCTCAACCAAATGCAACGGCGACTCAATTGGTCCAAAGGCTGCGAGTGGAACACCAAGTGCTTGTGAGTGACCAAACTGTAAGAAGGCGACTGCATGAAAGCAATCTACGCTCTCGTAGACCACTCTGGGTCCCACCTTTACGGAGAGGCAATCGTGGACGACGATTAGAATGGGTTTGGAACCACGTGGACTGGGGCCGTGAGCAATGGTCCAATGTGCTGTTCACGGATGAATCCAGGTTCGGCTTCCATCCAGATTCACGAAGGACGCGTGTTTGGCGAGTTCCTGGACGATGGAGCCGTCTTCAGAACCCTCAGGAAGTTCACCCATACCAAGGAGGAACAATTATGGTTTGGGCAGGAATTCGTCTTGGAGGACGGACGGATCTCGTTTGGGTGCGGGGCAATATGACGGCAGAACGATACGTCCAACAGGGGCTGGGGCCCGTAATCTTGCCCCACAGAACACAAATGGGGCAAGATTTCCTGCTCATGCACGACAATGCCCGGGCACACACGGCAAGAACGGTAGCAGCTTGGTTACATACACACAATGTTAGGGCCTTAGACTGGCCTGCTCAATCGCCAGATCTAAATCCCATTGAGCATGCGTGGGATATGCTGCAAAGAAGAGCTCTGAAGGAAGTTCCTGAAAATCTGGCTACAGAAGATCAACTTTTTGCGCACCTCAGAGGGACATGGGACAATATTCCGCAGCAAGACATTGACAACCTTGTTCTGAGCATGCCGAATCGTTGCTGATGTGTTATGAACATCATGGGCGCTTTCTCAGACTACTAACTTCAAGTTTATAAACACAAATTAAATGATTTTTCTATTTTTTTCAGTTTTTACTCACAAATTAAAAGTTAATTCATATACGGTTTCCGTCTATGCTTCATTTTTTTCCATAAAATCCTGAAATTTTAATCGAAGTACCTTAACTATTATTAAAAAATGGTAGAATATTAAATAACGTATCTTTTAAATATATACATGTCATATAAATAATTAACACATTGATAGTAATTCGCTTTTTTAAAAATATCCCTAGACCGTGTTGATGTGTGTAATTTAAATTTGCATTTGACAACTTCTAGAAACTGGATACAATACAACACAAGAACTCACAATATAAACTGAGTTTTTTGTTATAATAAAATTGAAACATGTGAAGTCTAGACTACACTCAAACGAATAAAAAAATAATTGCTGGTAGCTCATTCCATTTTCAAGGTTATACAGGGTGTGGCGTAAATAATGGATAACCCTGAAACAGTCGATCGGCGACTATTATCTATCATTTACCCCACTTATATCGCCATACGCCCATGGATCACCAAATTATTGATATTTTTGATATTTTAAATAAAAATCGTACTTACTCTTACCAAATTAGCTGCCATTTCTACAATTGGTGACTTGTTCTCGTTTTGTTTTTTATGTATGTCACTCCTGAATATTTGTATTATCAGACCAGTATCAAGATTTTTTATTACCAATCTAAGATAACATTGCAAAAAAATACTTATTCTTAAATAATAACATCGAAAAAAAAATGTATAAGTGATTATATAAGTGGGGTAAATGATATTCAGGTTTATTCATTATTTACGCCACAGCCTGTATATGATTTTTTATAAATAACTTTTGTGAAAGAGACACCACAATTTTGCTGTAATCACTTATGTAGGTAATAAGATAGATTGTCAAACGTTGAAGTTTGATTAGTGTTTGTTTTTTTTTTTGTCACGGTGTACCTACAATCTGATGTGTTATTATCAGCCTGAAAACGTTTTCTGAACATTCCAATCTTTCTATGGCATCCTGATTTCCGCTACAATACGTCAACAATGAAATTGGCATGCTTGCCAGATGAATGGGCGAACGTATTATTGAACTTTTTTACGGATATTACATGAAGATATGATAATTACCTTTATAAATGGAGCTGCAAGGTATCTGGGTCACTTTGACCTTCCAAAGTCTTTCAAATGAAGTTCCGCTGGTGACGAAAGTCAGCTTCACAGGGTTTGTCATACCGATGCCAGCATCTATGTACACTGTTAATTAAAAATATTAGTTAGAAAACTAGTCATTACTATATTTTGGGATTTTCTAGCTGTTTCCACCTATGCAGTATATTATATATAAGTATAGTATATTGACAGATTATCTGCTATCATGCAAACACCATAATATGCAACAACAGGAGAACAGACGTGTGATTCTGGCCATGCTATTTCTTTATAATATCAGTGGTGGGAACATAGACTGTACTGTTTTAAATAACTTAGTTATAAGAATAAGTGCTCCGTATTGACGGACTAGGCACACTCAGTTATTAGATGTACCACACAGTGGTACAAACTACCCTCAAAAGTCTATCATTGGTAGGATGCTAAGTAATTATAACAAAATATTCTCTCATATTTAATACCAAAAAAGGTGTATTCAGGAAACAATTAATAACGTCAGTATGTGACGAAGTGGCAAATAGATCTAAATTAAAATGAAGTGAATAGAAGGTATACAGACAATCACCACATACCACTCACACACACCCATTCGCCACTCCTCATGCACACTCCGACCCACTCGCCCACACTGTACACTTAGCAATGCTTAGATGGTGCTAGCAGTTCACTTCATTCTGTATGTTTGTTTCTGGGGCATATATTGTATAGCTTTTAAATTGTAAATCCTTAATTGACCGTAGGACTACTTTTTATACAGGGTTATTGGTAAAACACCATCAACCTCTTAAGGGGTCATTGTACTCATCATTATGAACAACATTTATTAAGGGACCAAATATGAAATCACGAAAAAAAAATCAGCTGGACCCTACATTTTGACGAGTTCTGCAAACATAAATGTAGGGAACTGCTGTTTTTTTTCAAAGACCTATGAATTTTTTGAATAATAAATAAACAAATGAATATTCTATAAGTTGATGTTTTAGGGTTATGAGACAAACACTGCTTCGAATTTAGAGCATTAGAAAATAACTAAGGATCAGTTTACACTGTCAGTGCGCGTCAACATGTAAAATGTTATTTACAATTAAATAAGCCTTTTATTTTAACGACCCCGTCGCAGTAGAGAAACAGTAAAATAAAATAAGTTTACTTACTGTGACCGCCTTGGTTAATTCCACAGATAGCGGGTATAGGGTTACCTCCGGACACAATGAATTGATCCTGGTTGCAAACATTATTCATCTGCTCCGGCCCAGCGATTGTGAAGCGGTTGAAGTCCAATCTAGGTCCATAAAACAAAGGTGTAAAGATACGTTATTTCCGTTCGTCGTGTATATCGATCGGCACGAGAACAGCGTATAGAATAGTGATTGAAATTTGTCAATAAGCAACGTGTTAGCAAGGTTGCCTGCTCAAGCTGCTGTTGGATGCTGGTGATGGGCGGGTGGAAGAAGTAAGGTCGGCGAAGTAATTGTTACGCATTTTGTTAAGCATACTATCAACATAAATTGTCCGTATATTTGAATCACAACTGTCATTATTTAAGAGTTGTGTGAAGGGGCTATAACACGGCAAATTGATATAGGGTGTCAATTTGCTTAATAATGAATTTCCTTGAATCTACATTTGTCCACAACTAGTGGAAGCTATTTTAATGCACCCAAAATATTCCTGACGCACACTAGATTTCGTACTGGGTTACCTACGTAGGTAAAATATGAAGAGAATGTGAAATACCTTTTTAAAAGATGGTGACCAAAAAAGAAAGGTTTATTGAAGCCTTTCTTTTTTGGTCACCATATTTTGTCAATAACCCTTGCTTGTAACTTCACATTTTTTATTTTTTTTTATTTTTCTGGTTTTATTGGAAAGATTGAACTTTGTCATTTAAGAATGGAACACAATATCATTCATATGACTACCACGACTGGCTCGGCAGTACCCAAAGAGATTAAATTGATTATACTAGCAAAATGTAATGTCTTTGGCAGTATACCATCCGATCAACCCAATTTTTCAGTACATTTTCGATTATTTCGGCTTGAATCTCTTCAATGGCAACTTCGATTTCATGTTTCAACGCTTCTATCGTCTATGGATGGTTTGTTAACATTTATCTTTAATGGTTCCCCACAGAAAATAATCCAAAGGGCTCAAATCACAGCTGCGAAGCGGCCAATTGGCATTAGCATTTCGTCTGATTATTTGATTTTCAAAAACAGGGCCCAAAAGATCGATGGTAACGTTGGCTGTGTGACATGTGGCCCCGTCTTGTTAAAACCAAATGTCGTCCATGTCATTCTCTTAAATTTTTGGAAACAAACATTCGTTGAGCATGGCACGGTAACGCTAACCGTTGACGGTAACGGCGACTCTTTGCTCGATTTAATATTCAGTTTTTAATATTTCCCAATTTTGTTCGAGCGTATAGCCACGTATAGCGTCCCATTTTGCAAATGTCAAACATAAAACTAACTTCCTGTCAAAAAATCAATGTCATTCTTCCTTTCAACGTCAAAGTAATCGGTACTTCAAATTTAAAACACGAGATGTCCCACCCGTTCCATACACCTCTTTGACTTGGCTTTGAGTCCTAAGATGTAAACACGATGTTATGAAGCAAGCAATTTGCAATACCTAGAAAATTCACTATTTTCCATATGTTGAACTCAATAAATCCACGTCACTGCAGGGCTTGTAAGCAATCATGTACCAATTGAATTTGCTTGAGTAGTTCAAGTAATAAGACGAAGGTGTGTGCCGTGCAGCTAGCGACATGTTTTCTGATATAGGTTGATATTTTTTTTATGCGAAACATCTATAGCCGCACGTAAAACCGATTTCTGGCGTGGCGACGCATGCCGTGGCGACTGCCGTGGCGCTAAGCGACTGTGCGATCATTTTATTTTCATATTTATTTCCTGTAATAAACCATAATTTCATTCATTTATATTTTTTCGATAGGTACAGAATAGTTTCGATATTTCACATCTGCCAGTCATCCCGCGACGCGCGACGGGTCAATTTTTAGATGGGAGGAAATTACATGCCTGTGTTGGCTAAGAGTTAGGCTGAGGTGTACCTATAGTACACCCATATTTCGCCATTTTAAGTCCCACGTAACAGGGGGCGGGTTGCCACCAACCGAATAGAAAACCTATATATAAGAAATATATGGTGTAAAATAGCATAGTAAATCTCTCAAAATTGTGCGTACAAACTTACATTTGCAGTTGGAATTAATGGGAGAACATGTTTTTCAACTAAAATGGTAACCTATAACTTTTATTATCAAATTTGGGCTAAATAAAAATAAAAAAACATTGTAGTTAAGGGGACTACAAGACCTAACCGCAAGTTTTATAAGGCCTTAAAGTATATGATCCACTGCAGCAAACAAAATCAGAAAATTATATTATGATATTCTTCAGGATATATGCTAGTTAGATAGTGTGTTGAAAACATAATACAACTAATTTGGTACGATAGAAAAAAGTCATGAGGATACCTTTCAAAAATTATTTTAACGATTAAAAACCAGACTAATACACCTGCAATCATTCTGTTTTGTTATTCAGATAGTTCTTCAAGCAACATATTAACGTGATAGTGTTTTCGTTTTAAAAAACAAAGTCCAATCAATATTTTTTTTGAAAATAGAGAATTGCTTCATATGTGTCATCGCGCTTCTCTTTCTTTTCTATGCAGTCCGACAGTGACCGCGCTTTAGCTGTTGTCAGCCCCTTAACATATTCATCGTACGAAACCCTCTCCACGCGACTTTAACTGGCACGTGTCCAATTTTCGCAGATGTAATCTACCCGTAACCGAGCTAGACACCATTAACTGGAAGTGTATTTAGAAAATAAAACCTGTAAATAAACTAATATTTTTTTCGAAAACATAAATCATATAAAAGCATCGAATAAAAGCACGTCATAGTTATGGTGAATGAAGTGCATGGGTTATTTGCAGTGTATAGGAATTCAAGTGTTAAAACATACGGAAACCATCGTATCTTGAAAATGAGATTGGGAATCAGTCTTAACGCACGCTAAATAGAATATTGGCTTAACTCAAAAAAGTAGATTTATGGGAAATCGCTTTGATGTTTTGCTTTCGAGGTCTAGTCAGCTTATTAGCCAATATAAAATATGTAATGAACAGTTAAATAGAAATAATTGTATTACCTACTTTTTCAAATATCATTAATTAAATATTTAATTAAATTATACTGGGAGACTTTAATGTATCACACGCTTGTTGGTCTTGCAATTATGACTCAAATTCTATGGATATATATACTAATAATGACAAGCTGGCTAGCCTGACTGCCGATTTCATGAATTTCTCTTCCTTATCACAATACAATAATCAGTTTAACCATAATAATAGAATATTAGATTTAATTTTTTGTAACGAATTGTGCCTTATCTCACAGTGTAAACATCCATTTGTACCACAAGATTTGCATCACAGCCCGTTAGAAATTGACTTAAAATTAAACCTCTGTCCTGCACTCAAGCTCCCGTCTGTAAGGAAAAGACAATATTATAAAGCAAACTATGACTCAATTAAAACTGCCCTTGCGTCAATAGATTGGGAGACTATTTTTTCTAGTATGACCCATGTAGATTCCATGATTGATTACTTCTATAGTGTCCTCCAAAATATTTTGGACGAATTTGTGCCAACCTGCAATTTAAATTCTACACATAAATACCCACCTTGGTACACTAAACCTCTTATTAATTTATCCAACGAAAAATGCAAGTTACATCACAAATGGAAAACATATGGTAACCTTCAAGACTATCGCACGTTCTCATTATTACGAAGTAGATTTAAAAAAATGTCTAAAGATTGTTATCAAAATTTTATTAAGTATTCTGAAGATAATATAAAAAAAGATTCCAATTCTTTTTGGTCATTCGTCAAATCAAAAAATGCATCTAATACCATCCCTGAAAGAATGATGTACAACGGTAAAGTACTCTCTACTGGCGAGGACATTTGTGATGCTTTTAATGAGTACTTCAATTCAGTTTTTGTTTCGTCCACATCTCAAACCTACCCTTGTAGCTACAACACATCTTCTACTGTGGACATAAGCACAATCAACGTTACTTTTGAACAAGTACTGTGTGAATTAAAAAAGGTTAATATTAAAAAAGGTGCCGGATCCGATGACCTTCATCCAGTTTTCATATCTAAGTGTGCTGAGGTACTTGCAGGACCAATAACCTTCATATTTCGCACGTCTATTGAAACTGGAGTGTTTCCTAGTAAATGGAAAAAATCAATTATAACCCCTATTCCCAAAAACAAAAGAAAAGACATTGTGACTGAATACAGACCGATCTCTAAATTGTGTGTTCTAGGAAAAATATTAGAAAAAATGGTAACATCTCAAATTTCATTTGCTGTTCGTAATCATATTTCGCAGCAACAGCACGGTTTCTTTAAACATCGTAGCGTAGATAGTAACATGCTAAATTTCTCGGAATTTCTCGTGAACGCTATGGATAAGAATCTACAGGTGGATGTCGTGTACACCGACTTTTCGAAAGCCTTTGACAAAATTAATCATGATATGCTTATTGAGAAACTAGCGAGGGCCGGTGTGCACGGCAACTTACTGCGATGGATCCAGTCCTATATAAAAAATCGAAGTCAGGCGGTTTGTGTTAAAGGTTACTCTTCTCAATTCCTCCCTGTCCCCTCCGGAGTTCCCCAAGGTTCCCATTTGGGACCCTTGCTCTTTACCCTCTACATTAACGACATAGGAACCATATTTGACCACAGTAATCACTTACTTTACGCTGATGACACTAAAATATTCAGAGTGGTGGAGTCCGTTAGAGATTGCTCTAAATTACAAAGTGATCTACTTAATTTGCATAATTACTGTACAATAAATCAACTCTTTCTCAACATAGATAAATGTTTCATTATGTCATATACACGTAAAACACACCCATTAAATTTTAACTACGCCATAAATGGCTTAACTCTTAAAAGAGTTTCTACCATCAGAGACCTGGGGATCATTATGGACTCCAAATTATCATTCACCCATCATATAGACCACATAGTTAGCTCCGCATTTCGCAGCCTTGGCTTTATACTACGAATTAGTAAACCATTTAAAAAAGTTATCACTTTAAAAATTCTTTATTTTTCATTTGTGCGCTCTATTCTGGACTTTTGTAGTACTGTATGGAGCCCATGTTTTAATATACATATAAATAGGATAGAAAGGATCCAAAAAAAGTTTTTAAAATCACTTAACTACCGCAATAATACTTACGACGCTGCGTATGAAGACGCAATGCGCAGGCATAAACTGATAAGTCTACGTAACAGACGTAATATGTTTGACATCATTCAACTGTTCAAGATTTTAAACTCATTTACTGATTCACCATCACTACTTGGTAAAATATCAGTAAGAGCACACGCTCGGCTACCCGTACGCCCCTCACGTACAATACCACTTTTTGTTCCTCCTCGACTGCATAAAACATACACTCGAAATTCATTTATATACCGTTCCACTAACAATTATAATAGAGAATTTACAGACATAGATCTTTTTAACATTTCTCTTAATAGCCTCAAACAGAAACTTAAAAGTAGATATGTCACATAATTTTAACTCATTCTATTTTTTTACTTTGTCTACCTTCAGTTAACTTTGTAAATTAAGTTGCATTGAACATTAGTTCTGACACAAAAATTAATATATATATTTCTTGCACGTCTATCCTTGTTAAGAGTTTATTGTACATATTTTTAGAACTATACCACATTGTCGGCACTATAGGTCTTTTGTAAGGAACCAATTCTTTCATAAATAATATTGTTTGTAAGTACATGACTGTTTGTTGCCAAAAAAAAAAAAAAAAAAAAAAAATCTGTGCAAAAAAATGCAGTAATCCTAATTTTGACTCAAGCTCTATTAGATCAGTAATGTCGTAATAAGCATGCGTTAAGGCAACATCTTAAGCATTATTAAAATACTGCATTATGTTGCTAACTACGTGGAAGTCTCTGACAAAATATATTAAATTATATTAACTAGAAAAAAGCGAATGTTCCGTTTTGTACTTTTGCAAATGGCAGTCCTATATTTAATACCTACCACTACCAACACCTACCTACCCCTATTTACCCATAGCCAGTATAGTTGAAATCGGTGTCTAAACTGGACTGTCGATATTTTCAGTAGCACTAATGAAGCGCGTAAGTGCCTACGCTACGTAGGCGGCGTAGCGGCCTACGAAAATTTCGTAGCATGTTGCTACGCTGTTATTTTGTAGTTTCTCCGTTATTGCGATAGTAATATCGTGTACGTGAATTTAGCTTGATGAAAAGTGGCGTTAGTATTATATGGGCCATAGTCATAAATAAACCTAGTATTTTGATGTAAGAAGAATTCTCTTTGGAATAGATAAGTATAGTGTCCAACCAGACCGCGATCAACTGGACGATTGATTTGCGGCGTATGATGTATGAGGTAACATATCAGCGTCGACTACCCACGGTATCTTCATATTATTATTATTATTATATTTGTTCAGGCAAAATCAAGCGGTTTCCATCGTGTCCGGCCGAAAATAGTTTTTGTTTACGGCTGAAAACCAAAAACTAAGAAATTCTTTATTTGTATCTATGGGTTTTCTTTGGTAAAAGTAAAAGGAATCAGTGCTTTAATGATTATAATAGGTCGGGAAAAGTTGTTCGTATTAAAAAGGTATAAAGTTGTAATTAAATCTCTTTTGCTGTACTGTTTGTATCTGGCTGGTTTTGATACCATTAATTATGAATAACATTTTAAAAAAGAAAAACAAAAAGCTATCCGATTGCCCGCCATTTTTCAATCACTATTCTGTCCGCCAAAATGAGAGAGAATCTAACGAAAATATTCGATACATTTTGAAGTTTTTTTTTACAAAAAAGGGAAGAATGAGACACAAACCGCGAAAAATATGTGACGTTTATGGACTTAACGCATTGTCAATAAGTACAGAGTACAGAGTTGGTTCAAGAGTTTTCACTTAAGTAATTTTGATGTCAAAGATGCTGTTCGCTCTGGTCGCCCTATTACGATAAAGGCAATGCCATTTATGTTACGACTATAATATTAGTAGTTACGACATAACTGAAGAGTTAGGGGTTCACCACAAAACAGTTTTGACCCATTTGAACAAGTCTAGGTATACAAAAAAGCTCGATGTTTGGTTGCCACACGAGCTCTTAGTCTTAAATTTGTATATAAAATACGAAATAACGTTTCCCGCGACTCAATATCTAACCGTTCAAACTTAAATTACAACTTTATAACTGCTTTTCTCAAATACAAAATCATTAATAATAAAACAATCTGATGTTATAGGCGATTAAAAGCATTTTTTTTACACTTATTGTGCTTTCGTTGTTGTTATTACGACGACGTTTTTAGTCAGCGAAACCAAATGGTCCTGGGTTCGAATCCCGGTAGGGGCAAATGTTTGTATGATGAATATGGACATTTGTACCCGAGTCATGGATGAATATTTATAATACGTATGTATTTACGAAAAAAAAAAAGTATTTAAGTAGTGTATCAACCATCTGGTATCCATAACACAAGCCTTAATAAGTGCTTAACTTGGAACTAGATGGTGCTGTGTGCAATGTCAGACGATATTTGTTTATTATATTTATTTATTTATTAAAGATCTTCTCTGAATAAAATGTGTGGTTTTCATGGCATGTGTGAAGGAGCTTACCTAATTTGGCAGACATCGGGATGTGATTTGAGGACAGTCAGCTCACAGGCGGCGGTACCGTCATATACCGATGGGTAGCCTGAATTCACGAAGTATGTCCCGTTCTCCGATGTTGAACTACCGCATGACGTCATGACTGAAAGAAATGAGAGCTTTTAGTTTAAATTCTTTGATTTTATGATCATTATACACCTGTCTGGGACAAAGAACAACAGAAAAAAAAACAACATGTGGTGCAGTCTTTGTGGACTGCCGATAGAACTGAAAACTAATATATAATTAACGCACGGAGGTATATCTATGTACATATATACACAGTATACGAGTACATATAGCTCATGGGAAGCGTGCGGTGACGTGGGTGACGATGATGGGAGTTTCACGCTTTTTGTTGACCCAAAAAGTACACATATATACATAGTATACATATAGCTCATGGAAAGCGTTCGGTGATGATGACGCGAGTTCCATGATTTTTGTTCACCAAAAAAGTGCTCAACATGCCGAAAAAAGTATTCACTTTATAAAAAATCGGATTACTTGCTTGTTTTGGATTGCCGGCCAGAGCGCTGTTATTTCTAATAAATAAAAAAAAAACAAAAAAATATATAATTTATAGATACATTCTAAATTCGAAACCTAAATTGTAGGGTAAAATAACTGCTTGGTTAAAAACATAAAATGTCATACCACTTACTTCTTAAAAAGTATGATCTCCTGACCTTAAAATCAAGACGGAAACTTCTGGAAGTGATGACTTTGTTCAATGTGTGCCGCAATCATTTTGATTGTCCGGACTTAGTTAGGAGTCTTTGTTACCTGGTTCCTCGAACAGTTCATCTACGTGAGGTACGCACTCGGCGTCTATTTGCTACTGGCCTCTGTAAGACCAACGCTGGCTCGCGTTCGCCACTACATCGTTTGGTTGAGACATATAACAACGAGTTCAACTCAATCGACATTCTTTTTCTTACTAAAAATGCATTTAGGAATCAAATCCAAGCAACCCTAAAGGATCAGCAAAGTGATTTTAATAACGCAATGCTTAATAATGTACGCACGCAAAATTAGTATCCCTTGTTTATTTATTTTTTTTTATTTTATAAATTGGAAAAAGGAAAAAAAAAAACAGATATCAGTTTTGGGACAATTGACTGTTGTTAATTCAAATTTTATTTGTGTTTCGAATTGACGTATTTCATGTTAAACAAATATCAACTTTATTTTAATGAAAATTAGTTTGATTTCAGAGTGAATAGCACTATTGAGAAAGTTTTTTTTATAAAAATTATATAAAAATGTTTAAAGCTGTAGCGTAAACTGAACCTTGTTATGTAGGAATTAAGGTTATTTTTCCATAAGCTTATATTTGTTTACATTTTTGGCGCAAATGTCGCGATTCAAATTTATATAATGTATTGTATCTGTGTTACTAGCTAGTTATAAATACCTCAAATTGTAATCTGTGGAGAACGTAGTGGGTAGCATAATCGTTTAAAGATGTTTGAATTTAAGTTATTATGACTATTTGTTATTGTGCTACTGTTTGTTCTTCCTTAAATAAATAAATAAATAAATAAATAAACATACTTGAATTATTTATCATTCGTTATTAGACTTTGTTCACGATAATAGCTTTAAAAGAAACATAATACCCCTTGGAGTCGCTCCTGCAATTACTTTTTTAAGGAGGTTGTTTTTATTATTAAAATATTTCTGCTTTAGTACCTAAAAATTATAGGTTGACCTATTTTCTTCACTTATAGCGACCAAATGACCAATGCCAAGTTTAAAATCTACTAGGCCCGGGTACAGAACTCAATAATTTATGAAATCTCTACTTCTATACTAATATTATAAAGAGGTATAGTTTGAAGTTTGTGTGGTTGTAGGGGGTAATTTCTGGAACTACTGATAAGAATTGAAAAATTCTTTTTGCATTTGATAGCCCAGTTTTTGTGGAAGGCTATAGGCTTAATTTTAACATCATGCTATGGAGGCCATAATACCCTCAGGAGCCGAGCAAAAATATAAAAGTCAGAAAGAACGCTAAGTTAAAACGAAGTGATAGCATGGGCAGGTGATGCGATGCGACGGGGTGGGTCGGGGGCACGAGAAATTTCATGCGGACGAAGCCACGGCCGGAAGCTAGTCATATATAACATTTGCGCAAGTAAATATTACTGATTTTTTGGACTAAGACATTTTATACAGGTGGCAGGCGACGCGCAACCGGTTACCAGTTAGGATTCAGTTGATGATTCTGAACGCCTTTAAGTAGAAATTTCTGGGCAGTAATAAAAAAAAAAATTGCCGTTGCATACATTTTGACCGCGTAGGCATTGCAGTTTTCTATAAAAAAGCTGTTTTTGTTGATGAGATCTTTTAATTTATAATTATTTATAAATTCATAAAAACAATCAATTTTCGAGCAACTAAATAAGTATTTATTTTGAAAAATCATAAATTTTGAAGTCATTAATTTCGATTTATTTCCACTTTAAAGTAAACAACCCTAATTTTGAAGTTGTTGCAACCATAAACTCATTGGAGAGCTACCGTGCACCAAAATCATCGACCACATAATTTAGACAGTAAAACCACTTCAGTTCATAATTAAAATTAATGGATAGTTAGTTTGTTAATAGTTTAAATTAAGCAAGGATATTATATAGTTATTATTATTTAGGTATGAGTTGTTTTAATGTACATTTCAATGTTAGCTATACATTACAATACTGCCCGCTGCGCAGCTTTCTCACACGAACTTAACATTAATAATTATTTCCAGACCGCTGGGAATGTTCAACATGTTTACTATGCGGAGTGAGGGCACTATACAAGCGGTCTACGCCATAGAAGCCACAGCTGCATAGAGTTATGGACACGCATATATTCTCCGACAGCGTCTCAGTTCTCCAATGCCTAAGGAAAAAAGACTAGAATGTCACTATGCACTGGAACGTGCATAGTAACACTACAATAAGTAAAAGGACATAGCAGATCACTAAGTAATGACGCAGCTGACAAACTTGCAAGAAGAGCACCCAGCACGTTAGTCTGTGGACCCGAATCAATCATGCCCATCCCCTTCAACCAGTTACGCAGATGGCTACAGGAGTTTACCACACTAGTGTCCGACCGAAGGTGCAATTCTGGCCGAAGCCGAAGCCGATTAATCGGTATTCACCAAAACCTTCGGCCGAAGCCGAAGCCGAAGGTGTCATTGACCTTGAGAAATACGATAGTTACTTTGATCTCAGAATATACTAGATACATATTGTGAGAGCTTTAGAGATTTAGCCCAATAACGAGCCGAGTGACCAACATATACAAGTAGGTAATAAAATATTGTCTAAAATAAAAGTTTCAAATATACAAAGTAACAAATATGAAATATTTAAAAACAAAACATTAGAATTTTAAGACGCGCTCTCAAACTTGTTTTGACTCGTTTAGTTTACTAACTGCGATTCGTTTGGTCCGGTGCGGCGGCGCGGCGAAACTCTGCTGCTCTGCACACTCTCCGTCTCGCTCTAGCATCGTTCAGTAAATTTCAAATTTTAACAACTAGCAAACCTTCGGCTTCGGCCAAACCTTCGGCAAATTTTTGGCCGAAGCCGAAGATTGGGCCGAAGGTGCTTTTTTGGCCGAAGGTGGCCGAAGCCGAAGCCGAAGCCGAAGATTCGGTCGGACACTACCCCACACACAAGTGGAGAGCAAGTGGACCTTGACACCGGGCTGCAGGCAGTCCAAGGATGTTTTGCCATCCTTAAGTGGCAGGCTACCTAGGCACTTAGTACGCCTGGATAGGAACGGCCTGCGCCTGGTGGCGGGGAATATCATGGGGCACTGCTCGCTAAACAAACACTTCCACACAATAGGCATAATGGACAGACCTCTGTGCCGGGCATGCACGGAGGCGGAGAAAACCGTTGCGCATGTGCTCTTTGAATGCACAGGCGTCACCTAGATTAGAACAGAAACCCTCGGGTCACTCAGATCTATGCAGATATTCTAAACCGACCAGGAGACTTAATCAACTTCTGGAGTGAGGTGGGCTGGATGGAATGACCACCGACGGCCGGCATGTCCACGTATCATGGTCCACTGTTGGTTCCTAAAAGTATATATGTTTTTAGTAATAGAAATTTTTGTTATTATACCACGTTTTCAGAGTCGTTTATCCATTTTATGAATAATATGTCCCGATGTTAACAGGATTTGGTATTTTTTTACTCATCTATTAATTTTTTAGATGTGGTTTAAAGAAATATTGCTTCGTTTTTGATATATCAGTTTAAAAAATCTTCAGACGTGATGGGTATACTGAAAAAGACAAATGACTAATGATTAACTAATGAAAAAGACTGATTTTCTAAATGTATACTTAAATTAACTACACAAAGTGGGTAGTTGACGTTAAAATAACCGTCAAAGTGCGAGTTGGACTTGCACATGAAGGATATCTTACCGCCGTACATAATTAACAATATTTTTTTAAACAAGTTTCTTGTCTGGGGACGCCCTTTAATTTTAACTTAATAATTATTATTTGTAATAGAAATACACACTACAAAATTTCAACTGTCTACCTATTATGGTTCATGAGACAAAGACCACTGACAGACAGACGTACGGACGGACAGCGGAGGCTTAGTTTATTTATAATTTTTAGATATTTTATATGCATCATGTCTGTGTAGTTAGCAAATCAATAACAGTTTTGGTGGCACGGATCCTTTAGTGCGCGAGTACGACTCGCTGGTTTTTTAAATTATAAAGTGGATCTAAAATGTAATTATTTATTCTGTCACCTTGCTATGAACAAGGTAGGGAGACAGCGGACTTAGCGAAACTTTGATGTAATTTCTATCAACATTTACTGACGTATAAAATACATCTCGCTGACCTTAGCAACGACGCCACACCTCTTTGTTTCAGTTCATGAAGTGACACGCCCACTGAAACGAGAACACACCTACTTTTGGATGTACTGTTTCCTCTAAAGACTTTATCTCTTACTTGCATATATGCATTAATGTTGTGAAGTTCCGCTTCGCTGAACAAAGGCTCATTCGCGTAACGTTTTTCACTAAAACTCATTTGCCCTCACTAACATGTTGAGTAAAATACAAGCTTTTAAAACGTTGTTACTATGTTTTAAAACACGTCGCTGCTTTTGTCTATCTAAGAACTTATCTATTAATTACCTTTCATTGACATAATGAGGTTACAACGTACATCTAAAACAGTATATTTTTTATTTTAACTTATATCGAGACATCGCTTATAATGGCGACGGCACAGTCACTAAACACACTTCGAATCCATTTATTTCACTATTACTCATAAACAACCGACACTTTGTAAAATAATGAAGAATTGAACGAATAACCTACTCCACGCGAGAAAAACTGTCCAAATCAACGTAAAATTGTTAGGAATTTGTGTTGTACTTTAATTGCAATGAAAACATTGAATTATTATTTGTGCCGAATATGATATCGAAGCCACAGTAAACACAACTAAGTTTGATCCATAAAAATTTTGCTAAATTGCTCCGGCCATGGGTACCTACAACATACATTACGTATAAAATCTCGGTGGGACTTTAGAATATTTTATGCTGAAGTGACTTATCTGCCTAGGTTGGAAAAAAAGTGTATTCATGGAGACTTTAATTATATTATTATTACAAGCTATGTGCTCGACTTCTCCAGAACCATAGGCCGCCTCTCAACCACAAGCGATCGTCGCGCTCTTTTATATGAATATGACATACCTAGTCGCACGATTATTCAAGTCACATCTGTACGTCAACATTCGTTACAACCGATCGCATCGATCGCTTTTGGCTGGGAAGTTTAATTAGAAACTCGTTCTGCTTCTGAAAAACGAGTATACAACTAAAATTTACTTATAAACAGAAGTGTACTCGTAAGTACCAACTTTCACGTTTATAACTTAAAAAAACACGAACTTCCAAACAAAATTTCGTCCCCTATTTAAACTTTTTAGGTGATTAATTTTCAAAAATCCTTCCTTAGTGCTCACCTTCGTTCTAAAAGGAACTCTTCTAAATTTTAAGCTTCTATGAGTAGACCCAATGGGTGTCTGTGAGTGAATGAATGAATTTCAGATGTTTATTAATTGGAAATACACCTTTGCAAAAAAAAAAACGGGCGGTTCTGATTTTTCTACATTATAGGTAATAATTTAGTTATAAAGAGGTTTTAATAGCCAATTTTATTTATTTATTTATAAAAACGATAATCCCCGTTTCAGTTTGTGACTTTTTACTTACTTTTCGCGGGTTTGCAGTTAAAAGGTTATCAGGCAACTAAAACTAACTTCTCGTTATTTTTAGTAGAATAATTTATGTTTGACGCATAATCCTGCCTTATTGTGACTTAAAACAGATATCTTTCTGTCGATTGTAATGGCAGAAAAAGCAAAAAGAGCTAGTAAAATTATAGCGTTGCTGGAAGAGGAGCGTAGCCAATGTTACGTCTCACACGGTTAAACGTGAGTCATTCAACCGTCCAAAGAACCTGGACTCGATACTAAGAGACAGGTTCCGTTCAGAGAAGGCAAGGTTCTGGGAGAAAACATTGCACACAACCACGAGACGACTTTTTAGTGACTCAGGCGCTGAGGAACCGCAAATGCAGTTATATAGACCTCAAAAGAAACCTTGAAGAGATACGAGGAGCACAAGTTAGCCTATGGACTGTAAGGAGGAGGCTTTTAGTGGCTGAAATACACAGTCGACGACCAGCGCGGGCCCCCAAGTTACTCCGTGAGCACCGGGTTGCTCGAATAAGGTTCGCTAGAAATTGCTTATCTTGGACACTTGGTAACTGGACTAGCGTACTCTTCTCCGATGAGGCTCGAATTTGTCTGAATGGTGAGGACCGACGTCGGCGACTGTTACGAAGACCAGTGGAACGGTATGCCGACGTGTGTTTTTAAGAAATCACCGCTTATGGTGGAGGGTCATTTATGTTTTAGGCGGGCGTAACTTCCAGCAGTCGTACCGAGATAAATTTCATTCAAAAAGGCTCACTAAATGCGCAAAGGTACATAACAGAAATCCTTGATCAACATGCACAACCCTGACTGTAATTGGTGAAGATGCCATTTACATGGACGATAATGCTCGGGCCCACCGTTCTGCCGACGTAGATGCTTATATGCAGGAGGTCGGTATTCGTCGTTTGGATTGGCCAGCGCGGAGCCCCGACCTTAACCCCATTGAACACGTCTTGGACCTCCTAAAAAGGTGAGTACGATCTATCCAGCCGCTTCCACAAAACATCAGGGAGCTTAAACGTGTGATTTCGGCTGAGTGGGAACACATTCCACAGGACACCATCATAAGCCTGGTGGATAGCATACTCGTTATAAATTTTATTTTTTTAATGTCTATTTTTAATAAAATACCATAAAAATACTCGTACTCTTAATTTTAATATACCCATAAAAATTACCATTTTAAATTAACTTTTTAGAATTACGTGAAAGTGTTTAAAAAGTAAGTAACCGTAATGCTTACAGTTATTTTACAATGAAAATAACGCCCTTAAGTTTCCAATGTTTTATTTGTATATAAATAGAAATGTAAACGCAACGATTTCTTACCCTTTAGACAGTTTTCACATAATTCTAAAAAGTTAATTAAACAGATTTTTAAAATATAGCTCCGATTAAATGATAAAAATTGAAAACCACGAAATATGACACTAAATTGCGACGTTGCCACTCATAAGGTATAAACGCTCTTAAGGTATTATTTTTTTCATAAAATCAGTCCATCAGCTTAAAAATTATTGCAAATTGTAAGTTATTTATAATTTTTTTATTTAGTTAGTTATTTAGTTATACACTAACTTAGCCAATATATTATAATATAGGTAATACGTGGTCAAAGAAAACGCTAGAATATTTCAATTTAAAAAAAAAAAAAAAACTTGCGGGCAATCACAATCACGCGGGCTTAGCCGGTAGCTAGTAGATTCATAAAAGACTGCCCTTAATAATCTTGTCATAAATAGATCATAATCCTACATGAATCCTATTCCCACATGTAATAGTCTCATTTCCTTCAGCCTACCAACACGGCGGAGCCTCTAGTCTGTGACGCGGTTTCATAACTTCAATTGTGGCATTTCCTGCATACCTACTCTGCGCAGCGATGATAATCCAAGACCAGCTTGTATACATAAGGTATAACAGTGGTAATGTATTTGAGCTTTGTTCTAATCAAATCAAAATATTTTGTTTCACATAAATCTAAATGGGCACTTATGAAACGTCAGAAGCTAGGTGCGCGGTTCCAATTCGTCGTTTCCCATGGAGAAGAGCCGACAAGAAACTCCACGGTTACTCTTTTAAAAATAAATGGCTTTTACAATATTTTCAAATTACAGTGTTTATGGGTATGGTGTCGGGTACTTAACAAGATAGAAAATGGTCTACAAATCTTAAGTTTACAAGTTAGGCCTACAACATTCTCTTAATCACAAAATACATATAATCTATACAGGGTTACTGGTAACTCGACGTATTCCTTGGAGGACGTCATAGTAGGGTTAAAATGCAACAAAATTAGCCAATTTTTTTTATTTTTTTAAAATTATTTTTTTGTTCAATAAACAACATTTTGTATGAAGTAACAGCAAAAATCACAAAATATAAATGTTTGTTTAGTGATATTTGCCAAGGTTTCTGGCATTTTTGAACTTTTAATTATGAACAAAGATCTGCTACGGCATCAGTTAAATTTCAGTACAGTCGCGCTGTAAATCATTTTTAAATTAGCTCCAAATGATTTAATCTGGGATTTTTCATAAAAATACTGAAAATGTAACTAACACAAAAACTACTGAACTTCGGAACAACATTTAGTGGCTTAATTAGTTGCATTTTAACCCTACTATGACGTCGTGCAAGTATTACGTCGAGTTACCAGTAACCCTGTATAGAAGGTAAATAAAATAAATAATAATTCTATCGGTATCAGAGGCAAACTGACACTAACTGAGATTGGAATAGACATCCTATGTAACCTCTATGTTAGGTTTTCACGTTTCATCCGATGAGTTTAGATAAAGAAGTTGGAATAGTGTTGTAGATATAGGCATGTTCCAGGGGCGATTATTAGAAACCTACTTGTTGCTAATAGGTAACGATTGTTGTAGAGTGTTCTCTTAACAACTTAATCATATTAAAAGTAATAAAAGTATTATGTCGCCAAAGAAAATATCAATAATTTTCCAATAGCAGAAACTTTCTCTTAGAAATATGTAAAATAGAAAAGTTCTGTACAGATACAGTTCGAAGCCAACTACGCAGTCCATTAGAAAATCCACGTTGACATTTCAAAATTGATAATTGCGGTATTTCATACTTACAGATACAACAAAGTCCAAAGCCGTTTGCACAGTAGCCATTAGCGGACCCACCCCGCGCGGTACACTCGCGCGCAGTCATGCATGTGCCGTTGTCACCTGAGGCGCCCGCGCATCCGCCGTTCGGGAATGTCACCACCGTGAAGAGGGACAGAACTGTATGGAGGATAGATCCGTTTTAAATTAAAGTTGTCATAATATATCGCGTGTGTAGTTAAAGACAATCATAGTCCATATCTCACTTTTTTTAATAATATTAAAGTGGAACATATTTTGAACCAAATAAATATATTCGCCTTTACTTTTTAATCTCTGAGTTGCACGTAAAGTTAGATGCAGTGGTTGCCAATACAGCAAAGAAATAATTATAAGCTGATAATAATTAGAAGATGAATAAAACCTAAATGTAATCTGAACGAGGGAATCCCGAACACCAAGAGAGCTTTGTTTCCAACATTACATGAAAACAAATGAAGTAATGGGATATATCTCCACCTTAAATAATTTCTGTGTAACGTCTCACGGAACAGAATCAGTGATCTGAAACAATTCTCAAAGCCAAACTCGGTTAAAATTTAGCTAAAGTCAACACTCAGAAACTGGACGCTATCCAGTTCTGTTTTATGAAAATGGAAGTGCAAACTGCATATTAAAGTCAATTAAGTACTAGGGAGTTGGGGCGGCACTGAGTTTGTTCCGAAACGTTATGGAGAGTCCCAATTAATTCCCAGTCCTTTGGTGTTGACTCACTAAGCTTGGTCTTAGTGTACGTCAACAGTATTACGTTTTGCTGGACACTGATAGAATTGTGTGGAAGAGGGCTTATGCTCAAAAGCGTGGTGGCAAAAGGAATTGGAAAGTTGGAAGCGTGCTATTTAAATAGCGTAGATTCGGCTTTTCAAAAGTGTCGGGGTGGTTTCGGGTGTCCGTAGGTAACTGCGGCACGCTCGTTATAAAAGTGGAGCAATTATTTTTGGCGTTCAGGGTTTTTATCAGGTAGTGGCTCAGTGGATTTCACCGAAATTAGTTTAGAGTAGTATTTTGGTGTGTGCGTCACAAAATTATGGACATCTATACAATTGTAATCATAGTAAAGCATATCTAAATAGTTAGCTGTAGCATAATATTTGCAAAGGGCAAAAATAACTCAATATAAATGTAAGAAAATATTTGTTTGTCGCTAAAGTAACGAAAGAAAAATAAAACGTCAGACAGAAAACTGACAGAAAATGGATAGACTAATTAATAATAACCAGCGGCAGCGTTTGTGTTCTCCAGCCGTGCTTTACAGAGTTGACGTGCAGACTGACATAATTAATTAACTAAGTAAACGGTAGCAGCAAATATTGCTTACATCTACTTCGTTTTAAAATATTATTATTTCTTTTGACACGATGTGTAGTGTTTTTTACAACCAATTTACAGAAATAAAATATCATTAAAAAAACATTTAAAGATAAATGTCACTTACATCTACTCTCCTTAGGTCCTGGCGGCCAAAACCGCTGGTCCTTCGATACATCCTGCACCTTCCCTTTATTGAAAGCGAACGAAACGCCACGAATCCTGCCACTCGCTCTACCTTCACTGGCTTCACATACCCCATACAACAACACGATTATCACCAAATTACCTCTCATCTTTACCGTTTTGACACTGACAGAAGTATGGGACGGATATAATGGTGCTATTTCTATTTATATAATGTGGTCGGAAAGGGAAACAATAGTGAATTTCACCTATTACATAGATGGTGACAATGGGCTGGTGATAATTTTCTTTTGACCAGCAGCATGAAACGTGACCACTTTTGTTACACTTAATGATACCACTTACTGGGTAATCATTTTGTAGTTTCGTTGACAGTACTAAGTTTATTGTATGGCTAAATGTTAAAGTTTTGCTAATATTTATAATGAGCTGTGATGTGTGCGGTGTGATGAAAGTTTTTTGAATGTGGGTGTATGGCGTAAAAGTGTGGTGTTTGTTTTTTTTGCTACCAGTTCGGTTCTCATAATTTATTATAAGGCGTGGTTATAAACTCAAATAGGTTTTAAAACTGTTTGGTTATTAAAATATTCCTGTTTAACTCTTAAAATGTTTTTTTTTTGTTTTGTTTTTTATTATTATTATTTTGTTTGCAATTTATATAATTTTTATTTTTAATGTTTTTATATTTTTTGTGTGGCAAATCATCAAATTACTTCTCCCGCTCTGGGCGGAGCGGACATGCGTGTCCGACTCTTAATGACTAAAACCCACCCGTGTTCCTTTAGTTCAGTTTTATACGATTCTGACATTTTTATAATTTTATTGACAATTTTAATGAGTGGTTGAATATTTATATGTAAATCACAATTTTATTTTGGGTTTTTATCTGATTAGAATTTAAATGTATGAGTTACACTCACTATGAACTAAAATTATGTCTGTAATAAACAAATATTTTAAATTTCATTTACATGTAAACAAACTGTAATAAATACAAACTTTGAAATTGTCTCTACGATCAAAGGCAAAGGAAAGGAAATGATAAAAAATAAATAGAAATAATATTTTTCTTTGATCAATGCCTAACACACTCGTGGTTCACAGGGAAATGAAAGGAAATTACAAGAGGAACATCGTATTGAAACTGTGTTTCACACAAAGCTTTGATTGTGCATCCGAAGAGAATCAATTAAAAGTAGGTACCTACGTATTCCACGATCAATAAATTAAATACTTGGGTATTTTTTTTATTTATGTAGTGTTTGGATTTACTTTCGTGCTAGTTATACGTAGGTTCTACAGTATATGTAGGTTATTTAGTATGTTGACAAAACCTCTTGTTTGTCATGGTTTTTTCTGGTTAATTTGGTCAGCCAATCAGAATAGCTAAAACATCACTGCATCACTTAAATATGGCTCCATATATTATACCTACACCATTTTAAGCTAAAAGAAAGTACGTCAGAATTATGCAATAAACGTTGAATAAAAGTGGGTTTATCTCAGAATATACTTACTTTAATATTTCATTGCAAGTTCTCTTGGGAAATTTAATAAATTTTCTATTGTTGTAACGCAAAATAACCTTCCCGGAAATCGGAAACAAACATCCTTAAAGTTGTTTTTGAATGAAAAAATCCAATTTGCAAAGATTTAATGTAAATGCTTTAACGATTATTTCTGTGGGTGTTATTGGGTCAGTGGTTCGTCTTAGGGGCGGAGTAGTAGGAGTTGCAGTGATTTATCGACCGGATTTAACTATGGTTTAGTTTTGTTAGTATTTTAAATTTACGCAGTAATAAATTAAAGTCAAAAACAACCTTAGATGTGTCAAATACGGTTAGTAATCACAGGTTGATATATTACGTAAGATGGCGTCACTGAGTCATTGGATCACAGTTTTTCTATGATATTTTCTCATGATAGCCTTTCTCTAGTATCTTGAATCTTTTTGTTTTTAGGCAATGTTGTGTGCACTGAGTAAGTGGTCAATTCTGTTTTATATCACTCGTAATTAGGTACGCCATAAGCTTAAAGTTATTACGTACACAACCAAAGTGAATATTGGCGTTTTAGTTGCATAATCAGCCTATAATGCTCCCAGTGCTAGGACACAGGCCTCCTCTCTATGAGAGGGTCTGTCGTAATTCACCACGCGGGCCCAGTGTGGGTTGGTGGATGTCAAATGCCTTCGAGTTTTTTGGTTAAATGATAAATGGTGTTTATATGTATTTCCGTAAGTTGGTTTATACAAACAATATGAGACGCCAATAATATTTAAAAAAATAGATGAGGTCGGTGTTAAAATCTGACTACTCTAAGTAGACACAACGAAACAAACTCAGAAGCCACAATCTCTTTGAAAGTCCAGATCTTGGTCAGAGTATGTGAGGACCATGTGATTAGTGTCTGAAATAGCTCTAGGATATGCTGGTTTCCTAACAAACTTTTCTTTAGAGAGTAGTGGAAAGATGCCTGTATATCAAATAGCTTGTTCAACTGTAAAGTGTAGCTCGTAAGAGCAAACGCCTTTATTTTTTTTTGGTGTGAATTCATCAAATAACTTCTCCCGCTCTGGGTAGAGTGGGAGGGCGTGTCAAACTCTTACTTACTAAAACCGACCCGTGTTCCTTCAGTTACCTGTGCTAGGGCCCACGGTAACCCTTTCGGACTTTCTCGAGACCCTGGCAGGCTTTGGCCTTAGCGGGCCCCATCACTTGGTGCTGGCATCTCTTTGAGGCGCGCGTGGAACACAACGCGCCGTTGACCCGGGACTGGTCCTTATCGGGACGGCGAGCAATGGGTAGCTCGCCGTCCGCAAGCCCACGCCTACGGTGGCTGGGAATCGGTCTCGGATTCCCAACGCCCAAGGCGTCTCCTGCGGCGACTAGCGACGTGAGGGCGCGAATTTTGCCTCTCCCTCACGCGTTCCGCCTCCTTCTTGGCGAGCATTACTGCTTCCCAGAAGGAGGTGACGGCTTCCCACGCCCTCTCGCTCCGTACCATGGCTTGGACCAGGGCCAGACGCGAGAGATCGTCACCGATGATCGCCTCCACAAGGACTCAGCGGTGCTCCGCCCAAGCCGGGCAGATCTCCACCATATGCTCCACCATGTCCTCCGGGTGATCCACACAATGGTGAAATCCGGGCGTTTCCTCCCGCCTTATGCGTAACAGGAACCTCCCAAAGCAATCGTGTCCGGTGAAGATCTGCATCAGGCGGAAGGAGAGGACGCCATGGCACCTCTCTAGCCACTCCTCAAAGATGGGACTTATCTCCGCAATTGCGGCGTGTCCAGCACTGGGTTGCGACAATTGCAGAGAGCAAATGCCTGGAAGTCATAAATTAAAATAAGGTAAAGGTTAAAAAAATCGTACGTCTTCCTTTTTTTTTCCTTCCTTTTTGGAAAGAAAGTGCACCTACGTAAGGAAAGTTTCAGACTTTAATAGTACACATATCCACATACACAAACTCACTCATTCTTCCTATTGGGGAAGGCAGAGACTACAGCCGGTCGATTCTGTAAAAATCTCACCGTGAAGACTTGCGTGGAGTGAACTGTCAGTGTCATCCCACTGATGCTAGGGATTGACTAACGTTACATTTACAATCATAATCGAGATTTTAATTATATTTTTTATTCAAATTATATTGATCATTTTATATAATTTCAAAGCTAGTATGTAGTTAAGTGGCTAAACATTACTATTTTCGGGGTTTTAAAATAAAATAGCAAAACAGAAATTCGGTTAGAAAGTCAATGTTCTTGTTTTTTTTTTAGACCCTTAGATACTAGCTTTGAAATAATATAAAATTATCAATAGAAATGGCATAAAAAATATTATTAAAATCTCGATTATGATTCTTAAGGTAATGCTGGGTCAATCCCTAGCATCTGTTGGATGACACTGACAGCTCACTCCACGCTCACTTCATCTAAGTTGTCACGGTGAGATGTTTACAGAATCGCACTGCAGATCGCCACCCACTACGATCCTTACATACTCCTTTTGCTTCGTTTACGTTCATACATCTGAGGGGCAATTCCCGTATTTTTAAGAACGTCCGCATTCTAATCTCAGTGTCAATCTGTCAAAAATTGTATAGCGTTTACCTACATTTTTGACATTAGACTGTCGCTGAGATGAGATTGCGACTTGAATTTGAACGTTTTTAATTACGGGAGTTGGCCTTACACACGCACGTCGGTTGCGAGTACTATGCACCTGACCTTTCTGAAGAACATCACCAATAAGGTCACTATGTCCTTCTAGAGTATCCTCTCCCAGCGTTTCCACTCACTTCTGTCTTGTAAATACCTTTTGTTAGTCGTCTTTATTAATATCACTGTAATTAGAAAATTTAACTGATTATCGAATATAAAGTACGGATTCGGACGTTTAATATTACTGCAAAGGTAGTTGTAGAGAAAAGAAGACGCATCCCCACAAAGAAACCTAGTGAATAACAAAAAAGATTGCGGTCGGTCGAAGTTCCTTACGCGAGACTCGCACGCATATACACTCGTATGTAATAGAAAGAGATACAGAAAGAGAGAGAATGTGTTAATTTAATACGCCTTTTTAATACAGACCCATCTACATAGTATAAGTTTTAAGCTTTCATAAAGTTGTCGCCATCTTGGATTTTCATTTTGACATCACTATCGACGTTAGCACCCTCGAAAACCATCCCTCTGTTTCTCTCTCTTTCATTTATATATAATAGAAAGAAACAATGAGAGAGAGAGAGAGAGAAAGTCGCATGTCTTATCTCTCATAACGCTTTTTCGTTACGTGATGATTTCTACCAGTTTAGTAACTACCGCAAGCAACGTTAAAGAATTTAGTTCCAATAATATCAGTGCGATGTGCGGTTACCTATTAGGACGATAGATACTTACCTATTTTCTCAAATATAAATGTATGAAGATTTAAACAATTATTGAACTAAAAGTTTTAGTTCAATAATTGTTCTAAAACTCACAAATCAATAATTGTACATATAACAGTGGCATAAAAAAAAAACCTCAAGTGGTTGAAAGAAATGCTTATTTTGTTCGTCGCACAGTTAGACATATTGGTACATGTAGCAAGCCAGAAAAAAAATGAGTATATTGTCAAATGTTCAAATAAAAGCCATTCAAAAATATTTCATAACAATAAAATAATGTCCTGATAAAACAATCGTAAAACAGAGCTCAAAAAATATTTTCTTCGCTTAATGGAATACCTAAAAATTACTCTACGAAGTTGTGCATTTATTTTAAATTTAATTAAAACAGCTAAATTTTTAGATTCAACTAACATCAAACGCATCGCTGTTTTGAACCTTATTTGTAGCCGCGATGCGCTATTGTAAAATTTGACATGGCTCAAAGGTTTGCCGGACATGAGTTAGTGTGTCATCCAGTTGTAATTGCTTCCCCGCAGTCCGATGCAGTATCGCCGTATTACCGATAACTTGTATTTGCCTTGAGAGCAGATAACAAACAATTTTAAACTTGTCTGTACTGTATCATTCTCTGATTTTTTTTATGCGAATTGTCTGGTTGGATTTTTAACTCTTACGCAGAAGGGTAAAGCTGAAATTGAACCGGGGTAACTTTATCATGCGTGCAGTTGCGTAGTTCTGGCGTTTCAACGTTGATAAGATCAAACCCCTATTGAATATTATTTCTCTGAGCTGGACATTGGAAATTCTTACAACTCATGAACTATATTCGCTCATTTATATGTTGACACGATACCGTAGACTGCACATACATCACACTTACCTTGCTAACATGAATGAAGTGGTATTAGTTAGTGCGTCTTCTTAGTCGAGAGACCGCAGAAGATGCACTAGCTTAACCAATAAGAAACGAACATATTGACCAGAAAGACCAAGTTTTATGTCCTTTTATTTGCACGCAAATGTCAGAGATTTCCTAAAAGGTGTTTACCTACTCTATTTATGAAATTGAAAATTTTGTACTACCTACGATATACTAGCAATATTGCAAACTGTAAATATCGTGTAATTAGAATATAAGTCCGTCTTTGTACAGTATTTTTTTTTTACTTGTGCATAAAGTTTTAACAAAAAAAATAAAAAAATATAGGTATACATAGCTTCGTGCTGCAATCATACCCTGCTGCATACCGTAATCAAATATCTTTATCAGTTTTTAATTATTCATCCGAATGAAAGCATCGACAAAAATTTCGCGTTTCATGCCATACCGTATTGGATTGCACGAACCAAATATTAAAGTTTCGGGAAACCCAAATCCACTCTGATCCCCTCTGACGACTTTCCAATCCAAAAAAGCGCAGTCCTTTGATATCTGCATATGATAGGAAATTAAAAACAGAACTAGAGTTTTCATTTATTTTTCCGATTGAATACGGTGATTTTCAGGCTTTCAATTTGACCAATACCTTTCATATTCAAAGGACTTATTATTTTTAATAAAAAACTATTATGGATGACGAAATATGTAAAAAAAAACTGTATGGATGACAAAATATTGAATAAATAATATGTGATAGGTACATATGACTATGCTACGACCCTGATCACTCAATATTGCTCTGCGCAGATAATAATTAAATTTGTTAAGCCGTAACCATCGACGCGGAACTACATAGGGCTTCAAAACTTTGTACCACATTTTTAAAATTGCATTATCTTTAAAAGTACACAAGATATATTTTCGAAATGAAAAAGATTAAAAAAGTAATTAATTTTTTTATGTAACAACCTTATAGTCGATAACCTCATTTCAAGTAATGGCTGAAAAAAAAAACAAAATCACTCCTTTTCAAATTGCTGTCCAACTTTTGACTTTTTTGTTTCTGTTTTAGCATTCTCTGCCTACGGTTTCTACGTTTATTTCTTATCAATGAATTTTGGTTCAAAATCCAAGGTGTCTACAGCACGTAAACTTTACTTACGAGTATCATGCTTCTTTCACCTGAAGAATGTGCAAGAATCATGACTTATCTGAAATTAAACATCAGTATGCGTCGTACTGTAAGAATGGTGGGTGTACCATTAAGAATGGTCCGGCAGATGAAGCGAAGGTACGAAGAAACCATCTGAGGAGGCCTTGTAATGGCAGACCCAGGTGCACTAGTACCCGAGAATACTGCTATATTGTCTCCACTGTGTTGAGAAATTGCCACGTTAATGCAGTTGAAGTCCAGCAACAGGTTCTCCAGGCCCGAAGAGACTACATTAGTGACAGAACAGTGAGAAGAAGACTTGCTGATGCAAGCCTGAAGCCCCAAAGGCCAGTAAGTGCCTCAAACTCGAGAGTAGGCATCGAGTAGCAAGACTGCGGTACGCCTGTGAACACTTACTGTAGAGTGAAGAAGAATGGGCAAGAGTTTTGTTCACTGATGAGTCTCGATTGTCACTATTCACATCCGATGGAAGGCGAAGAGTGTACGTGCGACCTGGTGAGCGATACATTCAAACTTGCTTCACAGAAAGAGTTCAATACGGTGGAGCCTCTATGCAGATATGGGCTGGCCTCTCTTCAGAAGGTCGCACAGAGCTATAAGCCATAAAAATGGCACCCTAATTGGGGAAAGATATGCTCAAGAGATCCCTAATGAGTATGCAGGGCCATATTTAGTAAATATGGGTGATGGATCGACTGATGACTGATGCAGGATATTGCCCGGCCACACACCGCTCGGTTCGTACAAGAGTACATTCAGGAGGTTGGTATCAACTTGATGGCTTGGCTATCAAGAAGTCCTGATCGATCTGAACTCGATCGAACACGCCTGGTATGAGCTCGGGATTTTGTTTAGAAGCCGCAGACCACCTCCTATCACCTTCAGGGCTCTAAAACAGGCCCTGGTGGAAGAATGGCAGACTATTCTCCTACATCGCCCCCGAAACCTCGTCTTCAGTATGCCAAGCCGGCTCGAAGCTGTAATCAGAGCCTGAGGAGGAAATACCAGTTATTAAAATATAAATATGGCGTAAAACATACTTATTTAATTATTTATTTTATTTTACAGAAAGCTTACACACTAATAACAGGATTAGAAATCGTTCGTAGGTTAAAAAAAACATTGCTAATTACAAGTTTCCACTTATATACATCTAGTTACTTTACCTTGCGTTGACGATGTTTGCTAACAGCGATTTACAAACTAAGAGAAAACAAAAGAAAGAAAAAAAACATAAATAAGTTACGAAAGTTAAAATTATTCATGTTGTTTGAGTTTTTTGCCGTTAAAAGTAAGTTAAAAATAACTATTTTTTGGTTTTTTAATTACAATTTCAAAGATACTTGATGAAATTTGCTATAGAAGGTTTTTTTATTTTAAAACTCTGACTTCTTTATATTAGGATAAATTGCAATTTAAAAATTATGAAGCTTAGTTTTGAAGGCCAGTGTGTAGAGGAAAATCGTATTCTCTTTTTATACAAAAATGCTGCCTTAATGTAAACGTTATATCATAAAATTAGAAATACAAAGCAACTGTATGAAGCACGAACGAAAAATAAGTCTATAAAAGCAAGAATTAAAAAAAAAAAAAAAAAAACTATTCGCCATTTCATATTCCTCTTAGCTGCAGCGGAGGTGCGGATTGTGCTGATGATTGATAGATCGATGTCTAACAATCATGCTTACTAGAAAAGGCTTTGTTTATTTCAGTTTCGGAGGATTTAGCATGTTTTAAAGTCTCTTCGAATTGAAAACCGCAGAATACTGGCTGATTACATAACTGCATATATTAGTTTAGTTAATTTATTGATTGATGTTGACATTTATAAAAATCCGTAGCTTATAATAGAATTAAAGTATCAATTTTAATTCAAACTTGGACTGTTGAAATTACAGCATTTAGATGCCATCTTGAAATTAAATACTAGATAACAGTTAAAACAAAAGGTTACAAGTTATAACCCTCCGTTTTATTTTCTAGTAATATTTTTTTGCATCGAAGTCACAACCAAGATATTTAATAAAAATAAATTTAGTATGAACTAGCTCCTGTACTACTGTCTGGCTGACTGACGAAAGCTCTATAGCTGTAATTCAATCGATAATGGCAGACCATGGCAGGGATTCTCAATCTTCTGCTAAACCCTGCTAAATGCGTATTAAATTAGTAACTTGTGAAGGTTTTTAAACATACCAAAAGTAGTTTAAATATTTCACAATCACCTCAATTCATTAAGATTTATTATTTCCCTATTTTGTTTTCATATTAAAATAATATAACCTATTTCTACTAACTATCACACCTTAGAAAAAAAAACATTAAAGAAACCATTAATTATGTATTTGAAGAAAGCCAGTGTAAATCAGCCGGTCAGCGGCAATTATGGCGATAATTATGTTTAACCTTTAACTAACGACCTATACGTCTCACAGACGGCGTAACTTTTGTAATAACAATATCTAAATGCACATCGCTCGCGATGTGGTACCCCTCCCGTTACCTTCTTCCCTCGGCATTGTCTAGCGGTCTGTCGACGCAGCGTACGTGGCAAGTGAGATCCTCATATGTCCGTCGAGGAGCCATTGCCGTCTCAGAGACGTAAGTACGTTATTTATGTAAAAAACTTATGACGTCTCCTGGTCGTAACCTCAGTAATTGCGTAAGTAAGGTTATAGGGTCTCATAGACGTGACATCGTTACAAGTGTAGTTCTTTTATTACAGAATGCCTGAAGTTAGAATTTCTTGAGCTTCTGCTGATGAAGATATGGGGTAAACGCAACCTCCAACTTCACATAAACGTAGCTCGACTGAACAAGATAAGCTGTGATAGTGGTATCTTGAATACAACACTGTAGAAAAAAATATGATGCATCTGGCGTGCCTGTCATTATAACTGAACATAACGACACGAAAGGACGCGTTGATGAAGTGGATAGAAAGGGTTCTAACTATTCATGTTCGAAGAACACGACGCTGGCCAATGGTATTGTTCTACTGGTTGATAGATTCGAGCGGTGTCAATGCTTATGTGCTATATGACAACTGTGAGAATAAGGAAACTATAATTCGTAGCCGTTTCTTGCTCTCAATGGTTAGGAGTTAGTTCTTCACCAAATTAAATTGTAGGTGTATAACGACAAGATTCCACAGCCATTGCGCCTAATTATTTAACGAGTTATAGGACCCAATGATATGCTTAAACCTCCGCCTGTGGTACAGCCAGCAAATGACTCGGTTCCAGGCCCTGCTGTTAGAAAGACCCGTGCAATACGTCCTAGTGGCCTAAAAGGATGTAAAAGTATACTTGTCATAAGTGTAATAAGCCCATGTGCCTTACTTGTTGCATAAAAGTACTGCTAATTATTCCAGTGACCATCGGTCGGATTGAGGTTCTGTCATATTTTTATTGCTACAATTATTATTATTAAACTTTATTATATTATGATAAACGTTTATAGGAGATAATATTTTTTGATTTTTTAATTATTTAATTATAGAAAAGGAAGGACTGAAGTAAGTTCCTAAAACGAATCTAGGAAATATTGTGATCTCATAAATAAAGGCTGATTGTGCATTAATGTAAACTAAATTTACTTTTAAACCTTTTATATAAACATGTAACGAAACTAACTTTTCAATAAAATAAGTAACTGAACCTCTAACAGAAATCATAGATTTTATTTTATCGGTTTAAATATTGTACGTCCCTTAGACGTCACTTCGGCGTTAATGGGACAAATAGGCCTGGTCGTTAGTCAAAGATTAAAATTTAGAAAAAAACATGTAAATTAATAAAAATAAAAACATAATTGTAATATGATGCGGTAGGACCATAAAATTTTGAGAGCAGCTGCCTCAGACGATTTAAATGCCGGATTTCATTCACTCACACAGCGTCGTATTAATAAAGCTTACCTACTGCAAATAACATATTTGCATTCAATATTTACATTCAGGTTCAGTTTTAATGTTTTTGAAAAATTATCTGTAGTATAAATTGGTAGAAATATTAAAAACTGGTTAAATTGGTGATCAGAACTGCAATTCAAAATGGAAACTGACAGTAGGTACATTTTATCCAATGGTAGGTTACCTATTATGGTAAGATCGAGGTGATTACATGCTACTGATACTTACTGAAGCCGTCTAAGGAAAACAGATTTCAAAGGAATAAAATTTAATTTAAATTTTCCCTGAAGTTGGTTCAAAGGGATAAAAATGTAACAATATTATGATGTACTTAATTTGCTTTCATCGGGACGACACGTCAGCAAACATCTGGATGCGACGTACTTACATCAAAAACGTTTGAGCATAAAGAGGATTTAATCTCAAATATGATGAATGTCATGCTTTGAGGTACTTTTTGGAACTATCTAAGAGAAATATGAGAAATATTCTTCTCCATAGGTACCTACTACGCTTTGGATGGAATGGGCAACTAGCTTCATATTTCTGACTGACCGACCACTTGACAATTCAAAAGTGTGTGTAAATGGTTTAATTGAAATAAATGCTTTGAGTTTGAGTTTATGCACACAATAAAAGTGTCTAGGAATCAATGTATTAAAAAAAAGACCGTAATGTAATTAAATAAAAATGTCTGTGCAGATTGATTAAATAAAACGTTTTCGTATGTGTAGTGTGCTTTTGCATTAATAAAGACTTTTCGCGATTTTTGCTTATTTTTCACGTTAGTTAATCCTTATATTCAAATAGAATAAAAGATAAAAATAAAAGTTTCACAGAGATTCGGCATATTCAATATGAGTAAATCCAAATCATGTTGCGGAATGGCCGCCCACGTCCGTTGTAACAGGCGGAAAAGATTTTCTAGTACGTCGATGGCATTGGATTGGCGTGGATATTTGGCAGAGTTCTTCTTTGAAGCATATCCCATACGTGCTGAATAGGATTGAAGTCTTGCAATTGAGCAGGCCACGATAGGACGTTGATATAAGCTGCGGCAAGTGCGTTTGCAGTGACTCTGGGAGTGTATGCACGTGTATTATCACGCGTAAGCAGAAATGAAGCTCCATATTAGGTCCGCAAAAGAATGACAACACCTGATACAATCGTTTCAGCGTGAATCTGTGCATTGAGATGAATAATAATAAAAATAATGAAATTGTTTTATTTGGGACAACATAGGAACCATTTTTGTTAGTACACACATTAGATACTACAACTTATTCACTAGGATTAGTAACAAAATAGAATGGCAAACAAGTCAGTGAATCATGTACTTACGAGGCATTTCATGCGGACAATGACTCCGCATGAGGTGCCTCAGCACAGGAGCTCTCGGGTCCTCAGCCACGACTTTCAGGATGCTATTGCTACTCTCCCGAATCCTCCTCACAAGCGATGGCACCTTTTCCCTGATGATAGCATGGAAACCATCTGTACGCGATTGGGCAAACATCCCCGAGGCAGGTAACGTGTCCAAAGTCGACTTATAGCACTCTGCGTAGTGCCCGGACCGATTGCCACAGCACGTTGCCGAGAACCAGATTCCAACATTCCCATGCCTCTGATAATTGCTTCTCGGCTCAAATGACGTCTTCTCTTCTTAATAACGTTCTTTTTTATTGATTCCACTGAGAAGTAATGCAGTAATTTTACTCATTTGACATCAAACCCGTTACAGGATTATATAGGAATACGACATGACAGAAGATTTACATCTTTTGACCGAAATTTCAAACTATTCCCTTTTCAAATGACGAAATTTGCTATTGGTGTCACAAAAAAAGATAATTAAAACCAGATTTTTAGTAACTAGCCAAAAGGTTACTGATCCCTGGACACTTTTGATGTGTGTAGTTTCAAGCCCTCTTTGAGGTACTTTCCTACTTATGCGAAAAACTTAAACGAAATCTAGCTGTAATAGATTCTGCTAAACGACTGAAAAAAAACCTTGGTGGTAACCCTCTTGATGGTTATAATAATATTTTCATCCTAATTTGCTACAACAAAATTGTATTACATTAATATAAACCGAATTGCTGTGATTAGGCAAGGTTTGTAAGTTTTTATGGGAGCCTGTATAACTACAGGCACAGCACATCATACGCTTCAACTAAGACTCTATGGTGAGAATTCTTTGAATCAAAAGACCCACCACGCACAAATCTGGTCATCGAAATAAAATATTAGGTCTAATTTTACAGGGTGCTATCTCCTGGCCTATGATCGCTATGTTATAATTATAGCTACAACGCGGCAACGCACACAAACACAGCCGACCACAGTGTGCCGACGACGGATTGCAGTCAAGTTATAAGTAGGTACATTAATTCACCTGTGCGTTATTTGCATTTCAAAGGACAAAATTGCTTATATTATTGTCTGCATGCGTAACATGGCCACTATAGAAACGGAAGAAAGATTTCAACAATTTGGCGCGTTGTTAAAATTCAAGACAATGATGATTTATTGTTGAGAAAGTGATTTGTATTCACTTCGTTGAGTAGAGATAGAAGTGGTCATGCTATCCATACTGTGGTTAACATATAATATATACAAAGAATTGATCAATACCTGCTGTAGTGAGATGTAAGTTGAAGAGATATTTATGTCAATACTAGTGACCTGCCCTTGTGTCGTAAAAACATGGAGATTTTAGTGCGCCATATCGAACTTATAGTTAAGTTAAATAAATTTATATTTAAGTTTATAGATATAGTTTACAGTTCATATAATAAACACTTAAACTTTCTAGAATAAATTCTCTAAATGATGGTGTAATGCATCAACATATTATTGTGTAGGTTAGAAGAATTAAGCGGTCGCGCAGACAAACGAAAAACGAGTTTTGTATATGTGCTATGTTTAGATATAGATGGTGTCCATAATTTGAGAGTCTTTACCAATACCTCCTCATATTTTTACATGAAATTATATAAACGTGTTAAATGTTATTAAAGAAGTTAATGTGTTTGCTCCGGGATAATTTCATTGCAAAGTGATATTATTCATATTCATATTCATATTTATTTGCATTCCATAATGTTTAAGGGATGTTACAATGGCTTAAAGCTAAGGTACAGTTATGGACCCTGTAGGGCACAGCAAAAAGTATAGGTAATTTTTAAAATAAAAATTAAATTCAAAACATAAATTAACATTAGGCAATTTTTAAACTAATTTATGTTATCAACATTAAATAAGTAAATGTAACATTTTATTTTATTGAGATCAGTCTGTTATAGTTTTAGGTACATTTAATTATTTGGTAAGGTCAATTAAACATATATCTATCTTATTATAATATTTATCTATGTATGTATGAATGTCTATGTCTATACTATTAACTGTGTGTGGTGTCTGTGTTCAATAGATTTATTAAAATATTATACAAGCACCATCGTTTTATGGGCAAGAAAACCCGCGTTCCTGTCGGCGCGGCGGCTGCGTGGCACCGCCCCGGTATGTATCACATAGATGTTCCAGTTTTCCCAAGCTTTATAACTCAGGAACGATTAATCCGATTAACAATATTTTCGATTGAAATCGTAGGTGTGTTCTTTGGCTATGTTGAAGTGTGTATTTAGTCATGTTTGGTGAAGAAAAGAATAAGCAGTGACTAGGTAGAATTTTAAGTAGTTACATTGTAGCAAAATTTCTTTAAGTTTATTTTTTATTTTTTGCTGACATTAAATTTATTGGTAATTATGGCAATGGTTAATATTATATGTAATTAACCAACAGAATGCAATCTAATAGTTGTAAGTCTATAGTCGGCATTATTAATATCGTCTTTATTAACTTTATGCAATGCCGTCGGCACACGGTACAGTCGCGGACAGGTCTATGTTAGATAAATTATGATTAAATAATTACTTTAATTTGGATCGGTTTGAAGCCATCCTATATAGTTTAAACAGGTATTTATATTTATTTAATTAATAGTAGGGTTGAGGTTCTCCGATAAAATAAGCGGGAACAAAAATAAGAATTCATTCGTAAATTATACAAAACATTTAGTAAGTACTTAACTTACTTGCTTAGTGTTCAATAACTTCAACTAACTAATTACGTTAAGGTCGCAAATAAGTATTATTTTATTTTGAGTTATATTTTGTAGTATGGACGATAAACTAGTATAGTTACTATGGAAGTCTCTTTTGAAAGAAGAAGTAAAACTGCTAGTTTACAACTGTGCTTATTTATAAAATTATTTTCTCTATCTTGTTATTTATATTTGGGCTCAGCAATAAAAGCTGTAGATCGAACAAATAAATACCTACCTCCCTACTTTCTTTTCAGACCACCATTAATTCCATATTAGTATCGCATTTTCAAACTAATAATTAGGAATTAAATTGGTTATCCACTAATGAACAATATAACTTCGTAAATGGGCAGTGTATTTCGCTTCACAGAAACCACATCCATTAGCCTCATATATTTAGCATTGAAAGGGCTGTTTGTGTTCAATAATCTCTGTTATAATTCGGTATCTGAACCTATGAGAAATAGCATGACACTCATTTAACTCACATTTTAATGTTTTTGAATACTGCACTGTAATCACCAAAAGCAAACTTAATTACCATTGACTGTTTTTACATCCAAATCTGTATTTCATGTTTTTGCTTGAATTTTTTATACTTTGACCACTGACCTCTATTAAAATACGCTGGACTGGCTATCGCTATCAATTTCATGTGCCTATTTGAAAATCGCCATTTTGGCGCTGACGGCAGCAGTGTGGGGGAATGGAACTAATACTAGTGATGTATAACAAAAGGTTTGTTATCGATAAAAACTTTTCTGATATCGACCACAATGATAGAAATATTACCAACGCTATTGTTACAGATTTCCTATAAATTAAATTGGTTTAGGTAATTATTAACATGTAACATTCGTGTTGTCTTTTATACGTAATATGTTTTTAAAAACGTGAAATACGTTTTATAACATATGTTAAGATTTACAAAAAATTGTAGATAATTGATTTAAAACAAAATAGGCATATATTTTGTTAAATGTTACTAAAACACAGATAAAAAGACGTCTGCACTAGTTGAGTAGTACCTAACTAAACTAATGAACTATAGATAGTCGTAATAAGCAGATATTTTACGTAGAAAACATAACTTGAAATAGCAGTATCTAGTACTGTTTATGGACTGTAATAATAAGTATCACATGTCCGGTTGACCCCTTCCTTCCTTGTTCTCCTTAATCGGATAACAGTTCACTATAGGATCAATAAATAATAAAATTCTGTAAAATAGTAAATTACCAAGATAGAAATAGTAATTAATAAGATAATCCCTTCCTATAAAGAGTGCACAATAAGATATTATTACTAGTCAGATACCGCATGTTGCCATGTGATAAGAGACACAATAACTTTCTATTAGGTCTGTAATTACGGTAATTAACTTGTAACAACTTAATTACCGCAGGGGAGGGGGGGGGGGGGGGACAGGGAAATAAAAAAAGCATTCTCAAATCACATATTTTATTAAATTAAAAATTACTGTCGAGCCATTTTTTCAACGTAGTCCGTGACTGATGTTTTAAGAAACAGGCTTCCGTGAAGTGTTTAGAACACAGATAATGATACATTGTCGGAGTCCAGTTGACAACCTTCATATTTTTTAACCAAAGTTTGAGAGTGTAATCGGAGGGGAACCTGTAATTAAAGGAAACATTATAGTAGGTATGGGTAAAAAAATATAAATTATACAGATATATCTATAATTATATAGAACACTTAATGAGAATTATGAATCATAAGTGTGAAATTATTTGTTATTGACTCTAATAATAATAAACCTTGAAGTGTTTTGCTATTATTAGAGATCATTATAATGTGCGTATCATTATTTTAACAATGATGAGCATGACTTTTGTTTTACATCATAATATTTAAATTAAATATACGTTCAGGTTCCATTAAAACGGAACGCTATGTTCCGCACCTATACTAGGAGGTCATGATCTAAGAGAAAGTTGCAACGGCAAAATGTTCAGGAGTTCCCTCCCGCCAAAAGTACATAGCAGCATACATAGGTTGTAAAGCGCAAGTACTAATATATTTTGTCAATGATATGATAATGTTACATTATCATATCATTGACAATCCATCCACAATCAATTATTGCGGATTGCGGATTGATTTGCAATTGAAATGTACGGATGTGAACGAAATAAAAAAATTATTACCACTTACAACACAAACATAAACTCAGATATTACCAAAGTATCGATATGAATTTTGACATCCCTAACAAAAGTTATTTGTTATAAAAATGTTCGTAAAATCCCGTAAACTCGAATAGTTTACGTTTATTATTGTAAGAATACACTGTTCTAAGCGGTTTTCTAATAAGTATTTATGTTTTAGATTCACTTACTTGTGAAAACTAACACCACTGCCCTTTTCGTATCGTGTTTTACAATATACGCACGATTTCATGTTGGACGAACAATACAAGCTATGATACAATCACTGTCACTATTATAACACTTTAATTTATATCACAATCACAGTAAACACTTTAGAAAACTTTTTATTCCGCAGAGACACTTAGCGTAAAATCAACAAACAACGGCCATTTGCAATCTTATTAGTTCTCAGAACTCTCACGTCTGTCACTGGGGCGCTTTGAATCGGCACAGCAAATAGCTGTCATTTTGTATGGGATAGCCAGTCCAGCGTATTTTAATAGAGGTCAGTGACTTTGACATTGTTATCGTAAATTGTCACCTGTCAGTTTATCTTGTTCTGTAAAGCTTGCATGTTGAGACCAGTTAGTGTAATAGGGTAAGGTTCTCTCCGAAAGCCGTTATCTGTTGTTTTTGGCCAACTATAAATTATGATTAAATTAAATATTTTTTTAAATAAGAAACATCTGTTGAGATAAGCGATAAGTTCAAGTAAGTATTTTTTTTTCCTAAACTAGTTACTGGCTGAATTTCTGTGTTGCTGTTTTATAAAAAAAAAACTATGATCAACAGAATTAACATTAAAAAATATAATTAAAATCTCGATTATGATTGTAAATGTAATGCTTGGTCAATCCCTAGCATCAATGGGATGACACTGACAGCTCACTCCACGCTCACTTCACCTAAGTTTTCACGGTGAGATGGTTACAGAATCGCAATGCTGCTCCTAATCAACTTATTATACTATATGTTTTTCTATTGTTACACAATGTGACTTACATTTATCTCCTGCTAATCGTAACGTTATAGTAGGTACGCTAGTCTAGGTAATCACAAATAACAATGAGATCACTAAATTATGGGAGGAAACGGCTCCATTAATTTCCAACAAAATATCAATATTAAAACATATAGGTATCAATCAAATGAGCAGTTAGCAGCAATTAATACAGAGATTTTAATAGTTTTGTGTTTATTTTAAAGGTTAAAACATAAAGTGCGTCATATCAATAGTAAGTTTATATTATAATAATAGTTTCTTCGACTAAATGGAAAACAGTTTTCATGCTAATAAAAATTACTATTATTACAAAACAAGTAAAAGGTACTTGTGTTTTTTTGAAAAAAGAACGGCCGTTACTACTGGGCCACCCAGTTAATCATGCTTTACAGTTCGAAACAAAAAAAGCCCAAGAAATAACAAACAACACATTATTAAGTTTATTAAGTTTGCGATATACCTACATTTAAAATTCGGTTTTAATGCTTTGAAATAGGATTGCTTTTATCTCCATTAATTGGTTCCATATATATAATATATGAGAAAACATCCACACAAGGTCTTCAGGTCCCGAACTAGGCAGAGCCTGTACTACGGTAACCTGATGACTGATATACATACTTATATACATATACACACCCAGACACAGGTCAAACAGACATGTTCATGCACACAAATGTTTGACTTGTCCGGGAATCGAACCCGGGACCAGCGGCTCAGAAGGCAGGGTCGCTACCAACTGCGCCAACCGGTCAGTCAAATATATCTGTTACGGCTGGAATTTAAGTCGGTTATTTGTTTTATATTGAAAATGAGGATTCCATTTTGCCAATACTCTAATGCAATAAGCGAATTACCACAAATATTTCATAGAGGATTAAGCAGGTTGTATACTCTAGATAGAAAATATAAATTTGTTAGTCTATTGCTTACTGTTTTTTGTTATAAATTATCATTATTGTAGAAAGTCTGTCGGACGCTAACGCTAGATGATTCGAGCCTATTCCTGGCATTGTCTTTTCTAGTTTCTTTTTATTCAATACTATGTCACAATCACTACTTTTAATATTCGGTAAACCAAATCTTATGCGTGTAGTTTTTTTTCCATTTAATACTAAATTAAGCAATGAACCATTTTTTTTATTTGCAGTAGGACGATATATACACCGTCAAGATTTGATGCACGTCTATTTATCTTAGAAATTAAGGAACTATCGTCAGCAAACAACACCATTTGTCGTTGTTTTTTTTAATAAATGGAGTAGATCATTAATTTGTACTAAAAAGAGGAAAGGACTTGATATCGTGCCTTGTGGAACACCCAATTTTACTTTTAAACCGAGTAAATTGATTCCATTTACTGATTTGAATTTTATGTTCTCTATCATTTAAATTAGATGTTACTTAGCTGAGCGCAAGTTATCCTAAAAGTTTTAAGTGTCCTTGGTTCTTGATTCACCCAGTGAGAGATTCGCCTTGCAGAGATCACAAAAGATTCAATTGGCATATTGGGCCTCCTCCCACGCTGTAAATATGTGTTTTAATAAGGGCATCCGGCTTTAGTCGTACAACGTCCTTTGTTGAAACAATATTGGATCGTGTGCGATTTTGTTGGTGTTATATTGATTAAGCATTTATAATAATAATAATATGAGACAATATCCACACAAGGTCTTCAGGTCCCGAACTAGGTAGAACCTGTACGACGGTAACCTGATGACTGATATACATACTTATATACATATAAACACCCAGACACAGGTCAAACAGACATGTTCATGCACACAAATGTTTGACTTGACCGGGGATCGAACCCGGGACCAGCGGCTCAGAAGGCAGGGTCGCTACCAACTGCACCAACCGATCAGTCATATTTCATAGTTATAGTCATTTGATTGCGCATTACCTTTTCGAGCACCTTGCTGAATACTGGCACCACGGATACTGGTCTATAATTATTGGTGTCTTTGTTGTCCTCAGATTTAAAAAGTGGTACTCGTATAATCTTACCGTGTTTCATTAAATCCTGGAAGACTCCTTGATCTACACACGAATTAAGGTGCTATAGTCTCGATTATGGATGTACAAACTTTAATAGACATTCCGCATAGATCTTCGGTCAATTTGATTTTAATTTGCCGAAAAGCTTGTACAACTATCAAAGTATTTATATGTTTAAATTTAAATTCAACCGGGGAGCCTGGATTGTTGGCTCCCAATAAATCAATTGAGACATCGGATAGGGAATTTAAAGCATCAGTTGTTTTAGATGGTATATTAGTAAAGAAATTTACAAATTCTTGAGCTACTTATGTTAGAGCTTAAGGCACCCCGTGAAATCTCCAAGGTATAATTTAGTGTTTCGTATTTTTTTCCTACTAGTTTCGTTATTTATAACTTTGCAAACTGTTTTTATTTATTTATTTTCTGCTGAAGCCACTAGCTAAAGACATTATCAACTAGGTTTGTTGATAATGTCTTTAGCTAGTGGCTTAATACCTTGCAGGTATTTAAAAAAAATAGAATTTACTTGTTGAAAGTTTCAGTGTTAATATTATAACGTTTAAGAGCGTTTATAACTTATTAGTGGCAACGTCGCAATTTAGTGTCATATTTCGTGGTATTCAATTTTTATCTTTTGATCGGAGCTAGGTATATTTTAAAAATCTGTTTAATCAACTTTTTAGAATTACGTGAAAGTGTTTAAAAAGTAAGCAACCGTAAGCTTACAGTTATTTTACAATGAAAATAACGCCCTGCAAGTTTCCAATGTATTATTTGCATATAAATAGAACTGTAAACGCAACGATTTCTTACCTTTTACACAGTTTTCACATAATTCTAAAAGTTAATTAAACAGATTTTAAAATATAGCTCCGATTAAATGATAAAAATTGAAAACCACGAAATATGATACTAAATTGCGACGTTTGCCACTCATAAGGTATAAACGCTCTTAAGGCCATACAGCTCGAACAGTATTTACCTACTTATCCTAGTACCTCTACCCACTACTACTCTTGCCCACTACTAATAAATATAAAATTAAGGTAAATATTTTGTGTTTTCTTTGCAAACATTTTGTTAAATTCAGTGTGCACTACTGAAAAGAAATGTCAGGAAATATGGGTTAGGTTGACAGTATGGTTAGGGTGACGTAAACTTTTCCATCAGAAAACCAAACTTATTTGATGGAATGTGACCAAAACGGAGTCTAATGCCTTAATTAAGCTACATGATCATTTTTAATAAAATAACAGGTTTAAACATTTGTATTAAATTGCTACCGTTATAGTCACAACTTTTTTTTCTAGATTAAATTTTGGTTCTTTTGTATAAACTTTTATGTGGGTTGAATTGAGGGACCACACTGAGAATTTACAAAATAAATATCCAAGGACTGAATAGTAGACTTAAAATAATTATGAAATTTGTAAACATATATTTTAAAAATTACAGCCCTTAGAGTATGGTCCCTCAGTTTTCACAGACCACCAGCCAGATCTCGGAAAGTATCTTAAAAATAAAGGTGTTGGTAAAACAGAAATTCTGTAAAGAATTTGTAAATATGTTTACTAAATAATAGACCACAAAGCATTAAAGATAAAAAAATATAACAGCTAAACTGTGGTCACTCAGTCCACACAAAAAGAATTAATATTTTAGTGAATATTACTGAATAAAGTTATTAAAACCGTTTTTTTTCATCATAAGTTTAAGTAAAAGTCTTAAAACGTTTTGTAAATAAGAAAAGGAGCAAAAACTGGTCCCTCAGTCCTCACCTCCACCAACTTCTACTCGCATACAAAGATTTTCAACCGCGGGAAAGTTTTAATATTTATTGTCTAACTTTATTTAAAACTCGAAGAAACCATTTTTTGTTACAAACGAAAGAACAAAGAAAATGTTCCTAGCATAATTTTAGCATTCCCAAAACCTAGTTTACCGCCTCACAAATTTGAAAATTTTAACAAAAAAACAGATAGCTACATACGAAAAAAAGTGAACTTTTGCAAACAAAGGCTATTCCAAGAGGTGTTTGGTGGTTTTGTCGTTCATTTTCGAACTGCGCAGCTGCGCGATGAAAAATCGATAGAAAACGTGGGCGGAAAACGCGCTTACGAGACCGGTATCGCCATCTGTCGGCGCTTTTCATAAGTCACACCGAGTTGCCATTGGAAAGGATTGGCAGTGAATGGCCCAGGCCTGCGACAGCTTTAGTTCCAAAAAATGCGTTATGGCGCTACTTTCGGTAGCCATGTTGTTGGCAGCCATTTTGGCTGTTGAGTGTTGCGTATAACTGTCAAACTGACAGATTGTATTTTCATTTTTCAGTAATTTCAGTCATTCGTGTTCAAAGACATTAAAATTATGTCGAATCTCTGGGTTAGTTTGTGTATTATTCGTTCTCATCGCTTTATTGCTTGAGTTGAGACATAATTATATATAATGGTGAGTAGATACTCTCTCTACAAATAGCCTTCGTTCACATTATCTGCATAGCAGTTGCAAATTATCTAGGATAAAAAGTATCCATCATCATTATAATTATCATAATATCCATCTGTATGTTAGTCCAGGTCATGGTCTAACTGTGTACCAAATTTCATCCAAATATGTTGAACTGTTAAACCACAATTGCACAAACATCTAAACTTTGACATTATTTTATAAATTAGTAGGATTGTGATCCATCAAATTAAGTTGTACTCAATAGCTTTTTTGTTTGCAGATGGAACTATTGAGATGTCAGGACAACACCTAAGTGTAGTGTATGATCCCCCACACTTACTTAAGGGGCTAAGGAACAACCTTCTTACAAAAGACATGTTTTTCAAAAGCAAAGTTGAAATGGTATTTGATGCTGATTGCCAACTAGGTCATACTAGAATGCATAAAAAACTAACAGAGCACCATATTTACGCAGCAAAAATGACGAAAATTAAAGTGAGTTGCAAATTATAATTAAAATTACTGCCCAAACTCTGAGTGCAACAACCAGTGGAATGCTTAAATACACTGCATTGTTCAGTAAGTTTTTACTTTGTTATCAATCAGTCACTCACTTACTCACTTTACTTTAATTTATTTAGGGTCTCCGACAAAAGAAACACAAGAATTCACACTATACATATTCACTCTTTGTTAAAAAGAATTAGGTTTTTAATAATTGGGTTTTAATTTTTACAATTGAGCCATTATGACTAATAAGACGTTTGATTTAAACTAATATACTAAGAATAATACCAGTTGCACTTTCTTGTAGTCTGATAGAATGGAAATGGAAACATTGTTTGTTTGTTATACTTATATATAATTATGTATTTCAGAAACTACAGCCTCGGGTCAAAATGTCAGTGAGACAAAAGCCACAACAGGCGAAGCTGTGGAATTCATGGACAAGCTCTTTGACAGCGTGAATGGATCTCGAGGGAGTACTGTCCGGGGCAAACTTCGTGGACCAATAAAGCCAAACGCCCATCAAATTTTCAATTTTTGGACAGAAGCCAAACAAATATTAAATAATATTCAATATATTGATAATAGTAGCAAGAAAGCCCTCAAAAATAATAAAATCTATAAGGTTCGAGTTCCTTCTCTTAATGGATGTGTTACAACTATAGAAAGTTTTGAAAGGTTGTCTAAACTGTTGTTCGAAAAATATGATATACAATATTTTTATCCTAGAAATGTTAATCAGGATCCTCTTGAGAATTTTTTTGGTAGGATCAGAGCCATCAACTACAGGAACGTCAATCCTGATGCAAATACTTTTTTGAATGCTTTTAAATCACTGCTAATGTCCAACGTTATGGGTCCACATTCAATATACGCAAACTGTGAGGATGATACAGGAAACACAGTTGTAGATTTTTTTAAACTCATATCTTCATCCAATGTTGATGAGAGTTCCTCATCAACATTTGATGAAGATAAAGAAAATGCCGTGTGTAGTAGACCCATAACAATGACGCAAAACGTTAGCAGTAACCAATCACTAAATCCAGTAAACGAAAGATTGCGCGTGCACTCTTCTGCATATACAGCAGGGTATATGTGCAGGAGAGTGAGAAACAAATTTAATTGTAGGAGATGCTCTGATACTTATATGCAAACAAAAAGAGATGTATTTCATAAATGGATTGAACAACGAGAATATACCCTTTTTAAACATCATAATTTAACATATCCATCAAAGAAGTTTCTAATGTTATATAGGAATATCTCGGGCCTTATACATGATTACTTGAATAAGTATGCATACAAAAAATGTGTAAAAAAACATTTAAAAATAGAAATAATAAAGAAATTTGATTTAAATTGGTTGGGGTGTACAGGTCATAACACCGAAGTAAAGGAATGGTTGCTTAATTTAATGATACGCACCCATGTTCATAATTGGTGCAACATAATTAATAAAATTTTAAAAGGAGGTGTACAAGAAAAACTTGTGAAACAGATGTGTGTACCTCAACAAATTGCCTTTGAGAAATATAAAGCCCATAGGTTAAGACGAAAAAATAAATAAAAAGTAAAATCTGAAGTCTTTTTTTTACATTTCTTTCGTTATATTCGTATCCAATGAACATATAGGAAGAAACATTAAACATTGCAAATAATAAAATTAACCCTATAAGAATATTCCATGGCACATCACTATGCTATCGATATTCTATGCCGGATGGTCAGCGTCATTTTTATAGTACGCTGTGGGTCATCCCTCAGTGACATTACGACACTAGCGCTTGGCGCATATTTTTGGAACTAATCGTCAACCATAGTACTGTCCTATCTGTCTCTGACTAGTATATAGTTATCTGTGGAATGGCCCATCGCAACGATGGTAAAGAGAATATATTCCGTTTGAACATCGTGGGTAGCGAGGTGGTAGAGAAGTTGACTTGACAGCGATTTGAATTCAGATTCCCGCGCTTTTGTATCACGTTCTCTGGACCACTCAAAATCGTGGCATATAGTGATATACTTCTGTTATAGTTATTGTATTAAACTGAAGTAGTCTTATTCTTAAGTATTTTTTTTAGTATGTATCTATGGCTCATTCTTCAAAGTATCTACACATCTTCTAACATTTGTTTTCTTTGTCACCTACTTTTCTTATGCGTTCCTATCCTCATTGTAAAACTATAGGGCAGGACTGGATAAAATAAACAACAACAAATTCTACTCAGAAAAGACTTTATTTAAAGAAAAAAACAAATATGTTGTTACATGATTGAGACTATGGCCTGAATGGCAACGATGATATGAGTCTCAATTAATCTTAATATTCTAACATAGTTATAGACATGACACCAATATTTTATATTCTATTTGATTATAATGCGATTGCATACGACTAACGATTTTAATAGTCGGGTTATTCTAAATTTTTGTGCTTTACGCTGAGTGTACACCGCTGTTTACTGAAATTGGCCTTATTTCTCGATACCCTCGAAGTCAAAGTATATTGGGACTGGCCTCGTAACCTACATACGTTTACGCGTTCCAAGCTCTTAACAACATTGTCCAAAACATCTAAAATGTTGTGAAAACACGATCGTCCAAAAATACACCTCTTTTAGGCACTACCAACCTAGTCTCACTTTCTTGATATAGAAAGAATGAAGTGGGTACAGTAGGTATGAATAGCATGTTGAGAGTCCATTTAACTTTAAATAGATTGGAATACTTATTACGATAATCTTGAAATAAATGTTTTGTTTTTGTTCAACGGTTGAAACTATTATTATATAAAAGTTCTTGCATGCCCTCGTGAGACAGCAATGTGCATAAGCAGTGAAGCATACTCAATGTAGTTGGGTTTAAGTTCTTAGCTGATTTATTATTCGAACTATAACGGTATTCTTGCTGTCCATAATATAATTTTTATCTCCTAATCTTTACACAAATTAGTCTGTCTGTGTCTGTATTGTTTTGCTAAAAGTTAGTATGAAAATAAGCTAACTTGGAAATAATGACAACTAGGATGGTAACACCGCTATCCGTTCATATAAAAATTACGTACAAACACTACCGATAAATGTCTATCAAATGATATATAAATATTTAGTAATTTTTTTCATACAATGTATGGTCGTTAGAAGTCGCAAACTTCTCTTTTCTAAGTCAAATGTAATATAATATATACGAGCTTTGCTCTCAAGTAAAGCTTGGACTTATATAATTATAACTTTATCTTACTTCAGACCACTTTACATGTCATTAGGTACCAGAGGCTACTGCAGATGTTGTTCCAAAAAGAAAATGAACATTCAATATTTCGAGAGACAATTTTCTCGCATTGTCTGTCTGTCTCTGTCGCTGGCAATTTAATAATTAATATTAAGTATTTTTATTTAACACAAGAACTGAGGGCATATTTATAATAAGCCAGCGATGTACAGTAACACACTATTAAGAGAGTGAAAGACTTGTATAACTTCATTCTAATAACAATTTTGGGTTCTGTGGTATGAAGTTATTATATAAAATTATGTATATAAGTTTTTGGTTCGAAAGTTAGGGAGTAGATGCATTCTATAATGGCATTATAAATGTGTAACCACTAGAAGGTGTAAAGAGGCCTTCAAAGACATTCTTATGTTAGAAGAATCTAATTGCACGTTTATTCGTTTTTAGTTAATTATAACGCAATCTTAAACAATTTAGAGAGCAACTCATTGATATAAAAACAAAAAATAATGATGATTATAATTACTATAAAATTTTGCAATTTCAATAAAATAATATTTTTAGTGATGGACTATTTGATATAAAATATAGAAGTCAACATTCGTTTCATTTTGTGATATTAAGTTTAGAACTTTATGGTTAGGTATATTTTAATATTCGTTTTATACGACTAGATTTACCTACAAATAAAAAATAAACTTTTTGAATAAGAATCTTTCGAATTGCCTGGCATGTGACTTGGAACAAATTATATTTAACTGTGGTCAAGCTGTCCTCTAGCACGCATAGTGTTTTATATCAAAACATTCCTACAAAACGCATCCAGAAATTTTCGAGAATAACCCGAAAATATACGCTGACTAGACTAAAACACCGGAATCATTTAAAATCTACTGTTATTATACGAGTGAAACATCATTGAAGGAACATTTATTAAGATGGAATATTTCATAATTTTGATTAAGTCTGTTGGGTGGTATAACCCAGATCAGAAATATTGATACAATTAAATGATTATAAGATAGTCCATAACTAACATTTATGATAATATCATGCTAAGTTACATCGAAAAGGCTTTGTGCCATATCCTATACATTAGATCTATCTATACCATCTCACACCTGGTCCTTACATAGGCAGGCCGTGAGGTACAAGCGCTAGTCGCTCAAAAAGGATTACACATGGGATAGACGTAGCATAAAATCTTATGTAGGTACTAAACATCTATGAAATATGTAATGTGTAGGTACGATAATTTACTTTTAGAAATTAACTCGCAGACAGCCCTAACAGAACCTTTATAATAAAGCATAGGTAGTTTAAAACGAAATAGATATAATAATAATGCATAGAATTCTTTTTCTTTTCTTCTGTACGAAGAAGAGTACAAAAAGATAGCATCGTAAACCTGAAATTAATAAGCAGTAAGTAACTATTTTATAACCAATAAAAAATATTACAGGAATGTCTTAAAATATTGTCCATAGAAAGTATTTGAGAAACTGCAACAATGAATACATATAAATGATCTGAGATATAAATGTTGATAAAACTGAATCCACCAAATCTTAAAAAGCAAGTTATATATGTACTGACAAGAAATTATGATCAAACTAATTATATTTTATGAACTACTGACATTTATTCTAAGAATATTATTTCAAACTACAACAATAAATTCGAGACGCTAATTCATTTTTGCGAAATAGCTAACTTTAATATTTTAATTCAAAATATACTTAGTGACAAAGTTAATAAAATATTTAAGTACTAACCAAGGAAATAAAATCTAATATTGAAAAGACCATCAAGATTTTTATAGGGTCAAAAACAAATAGGTACACAGGTAATGATAGCTATTTCATAAAGACACACTTAAATGCACATCGTACTCTAAGACGAACTTACAAAAAAGCAGCTAATTCTAAAATCAATGATGGTCAATCTGCTATCCAGGTTTGTCGTGATGTTTAGCCACCTTTGTTGAACGATGAAGCCGTTCGCAGCTTCTTGCGGATCTTGGGTGAGCTCCAGCGCGGAATCACACGGGTGTCACCAGGGGAAACGCCTTCATCCACATCATCAGCTTCGGTCTTGATTTCCATTTTCTGAAAAATTATGTTCAAAGTTACGAACTGTGGCGTACTGTGTAACGATTCTAAAGAATGTATCTCTACTTTACCCCAAAAGCCTTCAATTGTAAAGATTGGTAAGAATAATGACTCGGTAATGACGAACTATCAAACTGACAAAGTCCCAAGAATAGCTAAACTTAAGTGCTTTAGCTTGTGGTCGTTGTGGCAACGCTTGGGGAATTAAAAGCAAGAAACATACCTGCACCATAAGGCGCATGAGTGTATGTTGTTGGTCCAGTGCCACTGATATATCTCGCAGTTTGCGCTTCTGTTTCTCCAGTTCTGCAGTAATGTAATCCTCACTGCTCTCCAGTACCAAGTCGAGGCCAGCTGCAAATGACGAGCCAACAAAGACAAATACTTTAGGGATTTAGCTACTGGTACCAGAAAAAATCATAATTTCAATTGTGATTTTTTGTCTGGTACCAGTGATTCATTTTAAAAGTATAATTTATGATGTCGCGGTATTATCACTATCACACAGTGGATTATACTTTGCTTTCGGTTGTTTATGTAAACTTTTCTGCTTAGCTACGTACACCAAGACACGAAACTTAGATAAGGATGGTACATTCGCCAATTTTGAAGATATACATACATACGATGAGAAATCAAAAGTCATTGAACAAAGATAATATTTTCACAATTTTATATAGCTCATGTCGCAGGTGATCAATTGATATGGATTCATTCGCATACTAATATTAGTTTATGTGAACATACTATCATCAGTGAAGGGATTGCAGAACCACTTGCGCAGGATCAGGTCGAGGAAGCCAAGCTTGCATTTCTTGTTGTTCGGGTATTCGATCAGTTCGTCTTTGTCAACTTTCTCGAGAAGGATGGCCGGTAGCTTGCGTTCGAGCTCAGTGTGGAGTACGACCTGAAAGTAATGAACATCAATGTTGAAGAGTTGTTTTGTAGAGTGTTAAAGCATATTTTAAGTAAGTATCACATTGGAAGTAGTAGTGTTTTTGTAAGTATTGACAAATATTCTTAAAATATACGTCTTCATAATCCTGCCTGACAGCATGTGTAGGTAAATTTGCTGACACGATGAATATTTTATGTTGTGTGAAGATAGACTTAAAGTGAAATAAGACTAGTTGGAAAGGTCCGTAAAAACAAGGAATCCAGTAAAAACATTACCTGCATAGCCAGTCTCTTCAACTGGGCATTCCTCCTCACACTTTCAATGTCTCCCACAGCCAAACCAATCAGTAGATTCATCAGCAATATTGGCATCAGTACCATGAATATACCAAGTATGAAAAACGTGGGCATTGGGAACGGCAGCAGTATATCGGTTTCAGATTTGTAATAGGGCTGAACATAAGTGCCAACGAAGTCAATTTCACCAAGCATCATAGCAAAAGTCCTCATTAGAGACATCGGTATGCTATTAAATGACAAGTGGTGTCCCTGGAAAAGTATAACACAGCATATTGTTAAAAAATATGGAAGGGAGTTTCGCAGAGCAAACAATGGTCTTTGGTCGCGTAAATGAAGCTTTTTTGTGCGCTTTATTTTTCATATTCGCTTTATGTGCTTTTTATTTAGTGGAAGTCCAAATTGCTTATTGTGTAATGTTAGTTGGTCTCATTTGGATCAGGTATTTTCATGACGTCATGAACGCAAGCTGGGGCAGTATAACCTTATAATGATGCAAGTTAATAAAGGCTTGTATGGACGATTCACAGTTATATGCTCACAGTAAAACCTTGTGCCATTGTTGCCTTTACACACACAAATCACGCAAACAAACATCCAGACTTGGCACAAGCATGTGCTGTACAAACAGTTTGCGAATTGAACCACAACCCTGTGCACAAATGGCCGACCCAGTAGCACTATGCCATTTGGGCACTCAATAGTGCAAGTTACCACATTATTCACTTACCCGCTTTAATGTTAGTTATTAATACTGCTTCAGTTACTGACTCTATTTTCTACTTTTTATTGTGCAATAGCGTTAGCAGAGGTAACTTTTTTGTTTTAAAATTATAATATAAATCTTACCAAAAAACTACAAAAATTGCAATATACATAAATACCGTCTCGTCAGGACCCACTTTAGACAGGAGGATATAGAACGCCATCCCAAATGCGATGATCAGGATTGAAAACACCATCAACACTTTAATCAGGGTCTGAAGTATTTCTAGGAACATAACAACGTAGATTCCAACTTGGTCGAAACGTTGGAGTAGGAGAAGTAGCTCAAACCACGACAGAAATACAGTTATTGAAGCAGCCGAGAACTGAAATACAATTAATTTGAAATCTGATTTAATTGAACCTTATAGTCGTTACACATCATTTCAATCTTTGTTCAATATATTCTCTATTAATGAGAAGGTGTACCTCAAGTAACAATGTTAAGACCTACCTGAATTTCTTCAAAATATGGAAAGAGTGTCGGGAAAACCATCAAAGTCGAGCTTATGTACAGCATCCAAGAGACCAAGTTTGATGGATCAACCATGTAATGCCATTTCTGTTGTTTTACGTTGTATGCTTCACGGATCAGGCATATACAGTTGTACACCAAAATCGCTACTGTACTTGTATACATTGCGACTTTAGATTCGAAATCTGTAATGTAAATGAAAATAAATAAGTAAATATAGATAAATAATAAGCGTTATTTTCTATAAAATTTTAAATGATGAGATTAAAACATCCTTATGCTGCATGTGTTTCTTACCGGGAGTAAAAACAATATTCTTTTCAGTTTTATTTTCTCGTTCTGTGCTTGTAGGGTCTGACAGGTTACACTTAGCAGATTTTTTTGCTGTTGAAGCAGCCTCGGAATTCATCATCAATAAATAAGTGTACACCGTTACAAAGATCAAGAAGATGCAGTAGAAGAGAAGATTGGCCAGGTGAAAGTATTTTCCGTAGCTGTGCCATTTCATTTGCAGGTATTTCTGGCTCAGTGGGTGAGCTAGCAGTTCAACTCTGCCGTGTGCCACCATGGCCTGTAATTATTTTAAATAAAGGGTTAGTTAGCCCTGAGCCTGTTTGCAAATGTATCGTGATGAAGCTTCGATGAATCTGAGATCTAATAAAAAAGTAGCATTATCTAAGCAACTTCTAGTTTTGTAGACAGCGTAAATTAATGTGAACATTAATTTAGTTGCAGTTGTTATATACTAATTTCGGATCATCGAAGCTTTATCATAGGTACGTCGAAGATATGTGCTAATGTTATTGCAGTGAGTTTTAGATCTATTTACAAAATTAGAAAATAAGCGAACTGAATACAAAAACCTCCACCTATACAAACAGTGTAGGTTAGTGAAAGCGTCGGTGTTGCCGTGTTTATTTTAGAAATGCCAGGAATTTGATACTTTGGTTTGCTTTAGACAAGATAGCATTGTAGTTGCTTTGTATTTACAGTGTCTCCATTTAATTACAATCGGGATTAATAATACTAAGAAACTATATTGACAGCAGCTGCTATAAATTAACTACTATCTCTTTTCTTTTTTACTTGTTTTTATTTAATATGGGTTTGTTCTTGACTTCAGAGACAGAATTGAGCCTGTTCACTCTCACTTTGAAGAGATTAGGGTTGTATGCGTTCGGAAACACAGACGCAGCTAGAGAGTTCCACTCTTTTGCTGTGCGCATAACAAAAGACATTTGGAAACGCTTAGTGAGAATTGGTGGAATAGAAACTAGGTAAGGATAGTAACTTGCAGTGCGTCTAGATGACCGATAGATGAAGGGGGCCGATGGAATGTGGCTGTGGAGTTCTTGGGCACACTCACCGAAGTGCAATCTGTAGAAGACCGACAAGCAGGCGACCTTGCGGCGATGAGCCAAGCTGTTAAGCTTGGCATCCACCAGTTTTACGTCGCCATTGACTGTTAAAAGCCATCTTTGGCTTTAACAATACTTGCTACCATGATTTACTGTTTTTGTACAATATTACTTCTGACAACTGTAATTATCGGTACCTTTAGATTGATCGTCTACTGTCTTTCTTATATTTACCCCGTCACGAAAGCAAGTGATATTTAGCACTGCTTTACAAAATAATAGTTCATTTTGATACAAGTGTGCTACGTTTGTCATTACTCTCGAGGCGGTATTATTCCCGCGAGCCGCAGGCGAGCTCGATAAGGTAGCCGAGTGTGTTACGATCAATGCACACGCGTTTCATACGACGCTTTTCAACACACTTGCGAGGAATAAAACAGAGTTGTATTGTTATTAACTTAAAATTTTTGAAAGAATTAGTGAAAGTATAGTCCTAAAAATGATACCGAACAGTTTTTGTTGGCATTTTTACACTTTGTGTTATGGTATTAGTATTATTAATAATTTCGCTATTTAAATTTTCTTGGGTAAATGTCGGCAATGATGAAATATTTTCATATGAATGTTGTAAATATAAGGGCTCATTAGTGGGAGCAGAAGGCACTAAATAAGTGCCATGAGTAGTAGTAGTCGCGGCTCAGGGCAAGATTTCTTCTTCTGTGGCCCCAAATTAATTGCACGTCTTATCATAGCACTAATGTTTGACTACGTCAGATCGGCATCCGCTATGACGCTTTAAGGTTAATATATCGACTCCCGAATCAGCCAGCAGTGTAGCCGACCTTCTTCTTAAACGGTGCCCAGTGTAAGAATCAGCCTCGGGAATATCGAAATACTTTGCAATTTCTCTTGGATTCAGCCACTAAATTACCTTTGTGAAAGTTTTGGAAAAGCGATAATTTTTTTGCATTTGGTCATCGGAGAGTTTGGTATTTGTTTACTATTTTGTAAAACGGGCCATGGATTGCAAAAGATCGTGGAATCTTGTTTTTAGTATTAGTATTTTTTACGAGAAGCGTTTCACCGTAGGTTTCTACATCCTTTGTTGTAATATCATTAAGCTTTTGACGTCTAAACGCACCAGTAACACCGTATATTAACGCAACCAGCAAAGAGATCGAATATTTATTTGTAAGAACTTATGCTGCAATGACGTAATTATAAAGATGATACCTACATTTACAAAGTTAAACTGACCTTAGTTGCCAGGTATCTGACTATCTGGAGCTTCTTTTTGTTAAAAAATATTTCAACGTTGGTTGGTGGCAATACTTTAGATATCCGAATAATATATAATATTTAATATATAATATCCTTCCGAGCGTCTCTTTAGAAATTCCGTAATGTTAGTAGGTTTTGATATCAGTTTTGGCCTTAACAGTCCTATTTAACATGGAATATTTAGATACACCAAACCGAGCTGGGCTTGTATTTATTTGCCAGTTCTTTGAAATAAGCCAAAATACGTTTTCCGAAAATGACTGAGCGTTATTGCTGTTTTTTCACTGTATGAAAGTTTTGTAGGCTGATCTCTAGAGACAGATTTGGTGGCAACAGGCTATCACTCGCGTTTCGTGCCTCGATCAGTATTTCCGGCGTGGTCAAATCTACATATTGATCTTCTTACTTATGTGAAGTTGACATTTTTGATAATAATTAACCACACAACGAAAACGTTAACCAATATTAATGGAAAATGTCGCGCTGGTTTTGTTTTATCCGCGCGCCGCGCTCGCTATGCGCGCGCGTTTGTAAATAAAGGCAATGACAAAACCGCTAAACAGCCTATACAAAAATATAATAAACAAAACATAACGTTTTGAACACGCAAGTTAAGGTTAATATTTATTGAACAATATATAACTTGATGAAATGGTGATAATTTTGATGATTGGTTTATCATATTATGTAACCTAAAATAGTTTATTTATTCACAAAAATATTCATTGTTTTTAGACACAAAAACACTGCGGAAATTTGAAAAAAAAAGTTAAGTAAAAAACACGAGTGTATAATAAGCTGAATTATGAACCTATATGCGTTGCCATAAGAGTCACTTTACAAGCAAGTGTGTTGAAAAGATTGTAGAGCACCAAAGTCCTGGCATATAAGTGTATAAAAGCTAGGCACCACTCTGCAAAGAGTTTGACTCACGTTGATAACACACAACGGTTCTGGCCGATACTTGGGGTCATTTAGGGCCAGTCTTAGCGCGTCGACTTCAAGCTTCGACCGTTGGTAGAATTTGAAAGAATACTTAATCTGCGATGCAGCAAATGAAAGAAAAAAATTTAGAGAAATAAAATGTATAGATTAAAACTTACATTTAGAGCGGGTAAAGGGGATTTTGGCACGTTCTCCGGTTTGCGACGAACGTTATTGCCTTCTTCCAACTTTAGTTGTGGACACAGGGCATCGAAGCTATACTTTATCTAAATAGGTTTTGAATGGATTAGATATGTGAAAATTATTTTTAAAAAAAACTGACACTATCTAGCGATAGGTTTAAAAAAAAATTCTTACCTCTTGATTTTAACATCAATCTAATACTAGAAAATCTAACAAAAAACATGAATAATTAAATATACATACATACTTATGCTATTCCTTCAAATTTGGTTTTTAATATCTTTGTAGTTTCTAACACAGGATTATTAAGTCTTCTAGTTGTCAAAAAAAACTACAAATCATTTGGATTGTACCCGCTTTCCATGGCGGTTGGAAGATTGTCTGAGACTTGTTTCTACTCCTCCTCCTATTATTATTAGACAATAGTAGTTAATAGTCTACACCTACCTACCATTATTACTGATTAAATAATAAAATTTAAGCATAAACCATCGATAAATTTTAGTGTACTAACAACAACTACCCTATGACCACAGAGTACATTATAAATAGGGCCTATGACTAAATCTGAAAATCAATTCATTACCTAAATTAACTGATCAGTTTTAAGGAGAATTTCAAACTTACGTAAAAGCTCTTAGAATCCTTCTTGCAGTTGGCTTTAGTAATGCACTTATCCTGCACAGCTTCGAATACTCGAGGCATGTAAGCAATGAGAGCTAGGGTCACGCACGGATGACGGTCAGAACGAAGCGCCATCACCTCCTTGGCCCTGAAATATAGTAATGATAAAAATGAAATGTGGAACTGTTTGGAACGCATGTATCACAATGTCCCGAAATGCAATGGTGCCGATTCCCTTGTTCACAAACTAAACTAAATTTAAGTTGAATGCATCTTTTTCTTTCTATTTCATTATGAAAAGGACAGAAGATAAATATTAGTTTAGTCCTGTAAAATAAGTCAGCACCTGACGTAATTTGATGTAATTTTAGTAGTCAACTTTTTATTCACGTCGAAACTTGTATGGAGTAGTGTCAGGCGCTGATTAATTTGACAGGACTAAACTGAAATTTATCTTCTGTCCTTTTCTTAATGAAATAGAAAGAAAAAGATGCACTGAGCTTAAATTTGGTTTAGTTTGTAAACAAGGGAATCGGCACCAATATCAACCAGATAAAATTAATGGAACTTAGTTTTTATCTGCTAGTTAAGTAAACTGAAACATAACCTGACGTAAATAAGTCCATAAATCTCGTGCAACGTCGTTTTGCTGTCGTTGATTGACTGATTCTGCCCAAAATTGCTGTTTCAGACTAGTCGGCATCATGTTCCAGACTACAAGATCACATGTTTTGTGATTTATAGTGAGAATCAAATCAGAATTAAAAATAAAGGGCAACTGTAACTAGTCTCAGAACTAGTGATTGGGTTCCATTAGGATGTTATAATAAAAGCATTAGTGGACTGTATTAAAATAGGTGTAATACCATAATTTACAATAATCTACGTAGAAAAGAATACGAATTAAATGCCCGTAGTTGCGCGTGTCTGTGAGCTGAGTGGTTTGGAGGTCGCACAGCGGCCGTCGCGTACGGGTTCGGTACCCCGACACCCGCGCCTTTTCGCCGTCAATCACGCGCATATGTCGTGCGCCGACCACTAGTCTAAAGTCGGCAACAAAATACCCTTAATCTCAGTACGGAATTCGCTTGGTGGTATCCTTGCCATGGTTGACTAAAAATATGCTAGTACTTACCGTTGCTCATGGGTGACCATAGCGAGAGCGGCCTCAGGGAACTTGTAGTAAATGGCGTAGTCAATGGCACTCATATCCAAGTTGTTGTAGCTGAGGCGGCATGCCATGGACAAGAGAAGAGCAATAGAGTTCGGCTTGTTTTCCATTGTAGCAAGGTGGAGTGGCGAGTTCTGAAATGGATCGTAGAAGGTATTATTTTTTTTTCGAATAAAACTAATTATTTGCAGCCGCAAACTGATTATTTGTAACTTCACTTTTTCGTGGAAATTTGTAGGTTTTAAGGAAACATGACAATAAATATCCGGCTTTTATTTTATTTTCGTTTTTTCACACACATTAATAAGTCTTTACCTATGAAGTTGCCGGTTTACAATACTGGCTGTTTGAAACGTAATTTAAGTATGGCTGGCAATAAATTCTAAATTCAAATGAATTGTATTAAAAAAATATAGAATTCTATTTTCAAATTCAGTCATTTATTTATTGATTACTGTTTTGTTTTCACTACATATAATTATATGGACACGATAAAAATACGAGTTATTATGGAATACGAGTTCCGTCGCGGTAGCAATGCCGCACAAACGGCTCGCGACATTAAGGGGTCAAAACCGCTCTGTATTTAACATTAAGGGGTCTAAACCGCTTTGTATTTAATATTAAGGGGTCAAAACCGCTCTGTATTTGTACAGCCGTTATTGTGTGAGCATTAACAGCTTTCTTAAGAGTCCAAAGCTTTACTTACATACTTCTTTGCTTCGTCGACGTTAGTCTTAGACGCACGCCAGTTACAAGTGCGCACCTGACATTTTTAAAGAATAATCTTTAACACTAGAAAAAATGCAATTGTACGTACCCCATCTTTATCAGACTGGTCAAGCAGATGGGAATGAACGGAATGTAGCAGTTCAATCGTCTGGGTATACCCAGACATGGCAGCCAGGTGCAACGGGTTGCGTCCGTTATGGTCTCTATGCAGTAATGCCCCACGGTTCAGGAGAAGATGCACGACCCTGGTGTGACCGTCACGGGAGGCGATGTGGAGAGGAGTCAAGCCCTCTCCGTCACTCTCGTTGATGATGAATGTGCCTTTGTCGGAGTCAAGCAGCTGGCAGGCGGTGTGGTAGCGACCGTATCTGTAATCATTAAGGTCGGCAGTAAAGAAGATAATTTAATGTGTGAATAATACAATACTTATTCTTCAAGTTTTCTGAACTTGAAAGTGATTTCGGTAAAATTTATTTAGTCTCCACAATAAATCTCTACTTAATTATAATAAAATAGTAACGAAGAATTTTTGTCCATTTGACTGTTTGTCTGGATGTATGTTCCGGGTTGACGCAAAAACGGCTGCACGGACTTGGGATGAAATTTGGCACACATAGTTTTTAACCTGGATTAACACAAAGGGTACTTTTAATCCCGGTAGTTTGTTCCAGTGATATATTTTCCGACGTCGGTAATACACCGGTAAACATAATAGTTATTATTTAAATATTTGAAGCATATTTAAAGGACTCGTTGGGAAGGTTACTATCTAGTTTGGAAAATGACAACTGATCAGGTAAATTCTTGGTGTTACAGCCACGTTAAATTTTGGTGAGCTGTAAGGCTGAAATTTGCAAAACCATGATATTTGTAGCTTGTATTCCCTTAGGAGTAGAAAAGGTGCGTAAGTAGTTACAGGAACCCATAATCAGCAGCCTTTATAGCTCACTAGCTAGACCATTGAGCCAGTCAAGCTCAAATAACCGTGCTGCACGATAGATGGTCACACACTGACCACACGATTTTGTGGGACTATTAATAATTACCTGTATTTATTTAGCCTTGTATGAAAATAAATGGCTGTTTGTGGGGCAACGCTTAAAAAAAAAAAAACACCAACAATCTTCACTTACCTTGCAGCAAAGTGCAGCGGGCTCTCATTGTTGTTGTTCTTCAAATTTATGCACGCTCCTAGACTGATAAGGTTCTGCAGGGACCTGATATGACCTTCACGACTCGCATAATGGAGAGGTGAGCAGCCAGCGCTGTCTTTCTCGTTTAGAAGCTGCGCGAGGCTCTCGTCACAGCGGTTCTGTAATGTCAACTGTTTAGTGCAACATAGGGTCATGAAATCGGATTAGTCAATGTTATGGACATCACAATTAAAGACACAAATTCATGTTTTAATAAAACAATACTATCATGCAAAAGCATGTTCTAATTAATCAATATTATTACAAAGTGTTTATGTTTTTAGATAATGTAAAAACAGAGTGCCATAACAAAAAAATAGAACAATGTATTTACAAAATGACGATGATGAATATGACGGCACGGTTGGCGCAGTGGTTAAGCGATTGACTGCTACGTTACGTGTCGCGGGTTCGACCCCGCACGGAACAAATATTTGTATGAGCTGCTAGTAGTTGTTCCGGGTCTGGCTGTTTGTGTATGTGAGTTTTAAATGTTTGTAAACGCACCCACGATACAAAAGAAATTCATAGCGTAGGGCAATGTTTAAAAAAAAAAAAAAGAAGATTAGCTGGTTAACAGTCAAAACTAAGTTAAAACTTGGTCAATAAGATCCAAAAAACAAGTTTTATAGGTAGTATTATTGAAATTAGCTTTGGCATGTCAAATAAAATAGTAATAATAAAAGATACTGATACATAGTGGGTACATGAATAAAATTCTAGGCGTGTAAAATATTTATTTTATCCAGGCACAAACAAGGCTTCACACAAGCTCTTATCGATATTAATTAAATGCCAATGATGTCATTTGCTGAATTCAATTACCCTTAATAAGGCAAAGTAAGAGGGTTGAAATCGTATGTACGCGTATGCCCATGACAGCTTATAAGTCAATTAATTTTATGATTACCTTCTAAAAATTCAGCACAGAATATTTAATTGGACCAATCCACTAACTATAATTAATCAGAACTGAAATTCATTATTTCAACATTCACATCAACACTCGGAGTTAAATTTCGTTTTGTTTTGATTAATAAAGCTTCAATGCAAAATATTGCTGCACTATTGTTTTAAATGAGTAGGTATGCTAGTAATAATAGGTCCTTACATATGAACTTGGCGATAAGGAAAAAACAAAACGATAATTTTTTTTTTTTATTGTCAACTAGTTTCCGGCCGTGTCGGTATTTGTTATGTAGGTCAAAATTTCCAGAACGAAAACGTTGGGACTAAAAACGTACTGTATTTTCTTTTACAGTAGCTTTATGTGTATTGGACACATCATTAATCATAAACTAATGTAAACTAGTTGGTACAGAAATAAACATTTTGTATTTTGTATTTGTATTAATCCTTCGAGCTGTTTCTGCAGCGCTGGTGCCACGGTGGAACTCATATTCGTAAATAGTGCGATATTTTAAATATTGCACATTGTGAACAGAACGATGTCAAAGAAATGAATCACAAAATTTGAAACACAAATGCACAAGCCTAAATTTGAAATAATTTTAAATTTGGAATTGCTAACCAAATGACAGATATTTGAGATTAATGGCCAGTTCGACAAAACGCCAATTTCATATTATGTAAGGACTTTTAGGAAAATGTGTACCTAATGTGTGTGTATTTGGATGTTTGCTACTCAATCATGCTACTTAATATTATAAATCTGAAAGTTTGCATGTTTGGATATTTGTTACTAAATAACGCAAAAACGACTGAACGGATTTGGATGAAATTTAGGACACAGATTGTTAATAACCGATATTAACACATTAGATACGTTTGTGTCCCGAAAGTAAGCTCCTGTGGCATTATTTTCGACTTCTACGCGGGCGTAGCCGCGAATAAAGTTAGTAGGTACTTAATAATTATACGCAAGTTTAAAAAAAATTACCAAAACAAATGCTAGAATAATTGAATTACATAATAAGTAAATAAAATGTCGCTGATATTAAAAGTTTAAGTTTATATTTTAAAGTCGAAAATTTTAAGTTGCTAAACCTTTTCCTAACGACTATCGAAACTTTAATAATACGTTATCCAGTTCGATTCTCGTTTACGACTCGATGGCAGGTAATGAAAACTGTAAAGGGTCGTTATGTAAGGACAAGTAATTTCATCCCCTCTAGATTAACTCAATCTAGTTGGATTATTGGAAACTCAACCAGATATTGACGTCATGTAACTTGTAAAAATAGCTTTAGCTACAGTTGTTTGTTTCACAAAAAAAGGGTAAAAATAGTAGAATCAGCTCCCACTTAAACAATACGAAGGGTTTTGAAGGAAATTGCTAATTCATTGGTTCATAGGTTTGAAAAATTCATTTGCTCAACAACGTAAATGCAATGAAAGTTGTTGAATGGTCAAAATGTAGGGCATTGCCATTGTGTGTTGCGTAATTACCCCACGTGTGGAAGTAGCAACAAAAACTGTATTTTTTTTAATGTACTATAATGCACATAATGTTATTTCTTAATGAGGTATATTTTAAGCGTTTATGAGTAAAGCCTCTATCCAGAACACGACAGCAACAAACTATGATGATTTATAAATTCATACCAAAAGACTTGACCATCAGAGTTGATAATGTTTCTAGCCAACTAATCAAGGCCAAGCCCCATCCATTTCATTCCCTTTACTGAACATGTTCTTTTGTCGAAAAAATAGACCACGACATTGATGAAAAAAATGACCAGTCAGCATGATGGTTCAGGCGAGGCGGATTGCCCAGGATGTACACGTGCAGGCTATTTCAATGCAAAAAATATCGTAAACTTCACAAATAAATAAAGGTAATATTAATACTAACCTTGCATGTAGCTGCAAAGTCGTCAAGCCTGCCACCATTCATCACGACCAGGTGGAGAACATTCCTAGAGTTGATGTCTTTTAACTCGATGTCGGCGCCAAGGCGAATCTGAAAAACGATTCGTTTTTAGTGTTTCGTACTTCCGAATGAAAAAACGCAACCCTTATAGGATCACTCGCGTGTCTGTCTGTCCGTCTGTCACAGCCAATTTGCTCCGAATCTACTGGACCAATCAAGTTGAAATCTGAGGCACTTCTGAATTCGTGTGACCCAAACTCGGACGTGTAACGCATATAAATGAATTTTGAATTTAGGGGACACTTTTGGGAGGTAATACGGAAAAAAAAAGTTTTGTAACTGTACCGTTTGACATATAAAATGAAAGGGCTTATTGTGAGAGACCCATTTTTTTTAATTTTAATTTATATACTTTAAAAGTTATTTACTAAAATATATGAAATTGCTCATTCCCCCCCTTAGCTCCGAAACAAAGGAGAATAAAATTTAAAAAAATACTGGGTATGGCTCTTTACTTAGAGATTAATGAAAAAACCTATACGAAGTCTATGGTATTAAAATAACATGGTAAATCTCTCAATATTGAGCGTACAAACGTTTTCAGTTGCAGTTGGAAATTGTTGTATGGGAGAACATGTTTTTCTCAACCTTCAGCTGCAATTTAAAATTTGTTCTTGGGATAAAAAAAAAACATGGTAGACAACATATTCATCGTCTGGAACACTCACCATGCGAGTTGAACTCGCACTCGCACTTTTATCATTATATATGTGGACGATGTAAATCTGGATGCAGACAACATAAGCAACTAGTAGAAGATGTCTTATACTTAGTACAGCTGATCGCAAACACTATAAGTGAAATTAAGGAGTTTACGGTGTGCTCAAGTGCATGAATTAGTATTGCCTGATTCCAAGGACAACCCTGATAATATGTGACTGAGTAAAATAAATAAAGCCGTTAACTCAACCACCCTTATAAAATTCACATGACATTAATTATGAAAACTAACCACAACCCTGATAAATTATATATTTCTCGCTTGCAATATATTAAAAGGCAGAACAATTTTGTTGGAATGAAAGGCACAATGTAATCGTGACCTACCAGACGACATACAGATATATTTTTTCTCTGACTAAGCCGACTACAAGCATTGCTTGTAATTTGCTCAAAGAAGGAGATTCCGTGCACAGAACTTAATATAGGTGTTACGTAATAAAGGTTTAGTCTTTAAATGAACTTGACCCAACAAGCCCTTTGTCGCTAAAACGCTTTATACAATCGATGATGGGGGTTTGGCACAAAGCATTCTCCTGTATGTACATATTATCTCCAAAGGAAGGCGAGATTACAAAGTTTTAATCTGCTAATGTGTTTATATTAGCCCTCTCTGTTTTAAGTCATTAAGTTTGATACAAAAGCTAAATGCCTAGTAAATTAGAAGGCTATTTATGTCGAGGAAACACCGACCTCATCTAGATTTAAAGAAAAAAACTGGCGCGTACTGTCCCACTGCCGGCACTTCATCCAGTAAATATCATTTATCATTATCATCATGCACCCCCTTTTCAGAAGAATGATTATTATTAGCTTTATTATTTCTCAGACTATGTTTTCTAATTACGTTCGACAAATATTTGACTAAAGGTTGTTTAACTCGACCCACATCATCGTTTAAAGGGAAAAGACATTCTTGCAATCTATCTTCGCAGATTCAATATAAACAACGTGCCGAACACAACCAACTAAGGGTGAATGCAGACAGCAAACTGATCACCAGCATAATCGATTAGTCGCAATCCAAAACGTTGGATGTACCTATGATGATGTGCACACGTAAGAAACTCAATTTTCATGTAGCAATGCGGTCAACGCCGATAAAATAGGCAATCCAACTTTTTTGAAGTAACATTACCAATTCCCAACCCTGCATTCCGAATTAGACCATGATCACTCACAGCGATCACACCAAAATTTTGCGTTCCGTTTTAGATGTCGTGATTATGACAGCTACGAACTGTCATCAATTCGGAACGCTCGTGAACGCGCTCACAGTGGTTGCTCAACGTCAACCTCAAACCTTGCACAAAAAAGACCGATTATATATTCTTCTGCAAATGGAAGTTCAACGCATTAGCACTTCTATTTTGTTGGTTGACTCTACCGACTCTGAAAACTCAGATTGTGAGTTTGAGAACGACGATTCGTCCAGGGATGAAACGGATGACGAAGTGCTTATATTACCGTATTTACATGCTCCCGGCAAAGATTTACCCCGAAGAAAAACACCATTATTTTATTTATTGTTTGTCACAGGTGAAAAGACAGTTCTTACAGTTAGCATTATTGTACACTGTAACATACCCAGGGTGTGTACAATATTTGTTTGTATGTCATTATTGGCTATGTTAAAAATAATTCATAAAAATACAATTAATACTTAACTACTAAACAGGTTGGCGCTGAAGACCCGTCCAAGAAAACCATTGGTTATACAAATGGGCAGCCTGCGGACATTTTAATGCAACATACTACTGGTCGATACAAGACTAGCCGCCTCTGTCCCATGAATGATCGTACCAATTTGTCGTATGTCAAGAGCACGGAGAAGGCACTTCAGCAGTGACAAAGTGATCAAGAGTTACGACAACTGTGTCGTAGCATAGTAACATTTGCAAATGTCCAAATATCCAAATTTAGTGGCACCAAAATACTTGAATGTTCAAGCATTTTCAAACAAAATATGTTGGAATTAAAAAGTCAATTTAAGGTTAACGCACATTTGAGTGGGCCGCACCGTGTTGCAAAAATCCTCCTACATCACTATCGTACATTTTTATAAACTAAGTGTGGGTGGGCCACACCGCACTTTTTTGTACTAAATGCGAAGCGCTGCGGCCCGCAGCTGATTTAGGTTCACCTGTCCAACAGTTAACCACTGTTAAACAATCAACCATGCCCATACTTGGCAAGCGTGACGTACTATTTCGTGAAACCGCGCGATTTAGATGTCAAAACGGCCCCACTCCCCTCTCCCCAGTTTTCAGCGAGCTAGCGCGGGCGCCAGTTGTGTAACATCAAATTTTGTGTTTTTAATGTAAAAAGTAAAAAAATAATATGAGAACTTTTTTTCAACTATTTTACGGTCTCATTGCTTAAGATTGTCGACGAATTGCATACCAAATGGCTAAAGTAAACAACCGCAATATATCGCAACCACGGATAGATTCAGAAATAGCTGGATGTGAATGGCTTCGTGCATTTAGATAAAGTCATCCTGAAATTTCAGAGGTCTGTAGCTTGGCCAGTGGCCAGTGGCCAGTGCCACTGATTTTAACAAGCACAATGTTGAGTCTTTTTTCCCCAATTTAAAAACTGCCATGGAAAGACACCCCAGCTTTCCAGATGGTACTAGACTCTATAATCTAGGACGAAACATCTACCACTGCTTTTCAGCGACCAGGGAAAGTATTAGCACGGAAGGGCACAACCGTAACAAAAGTTACGAGCGGTGAAAACATATATTTTGGGTTAATTTTGACAAAATAGCCTTACTATCAAATAAAAGGTGAATTTAATAACATTAACAACAATTTAACAACAATTATTAATTCAAAATAAATGATTTACCATATTTAGAGATTAATTGAGAACGCCGTGGTTAGCTATTGCATACCCCCGGTTAATAGTGTACTAAAGTGTGGACACAGTTAACCAATTCTATTTTTTTTTTACATTTTTTTCCTCTAAAATCTTTAGGAAAACGAACAGTCCTTCAATGCCAATATGTAGCTTTTGACCAGATTAGAAGGAACATGTTTTTAATGAACAATTATAAGTTATGGTGGTTTTAATTTTATGTGGTTAACTGTTGGACAGGTCACCCTAATGTGCGTCTAGCTTTAAAGTTCATCAAGCCTATCAGAATTTTTCGGAATATTTTAATACTTAGTCTCCGTTTTGTAACTTTGTGTAATTGAAGCACAAAGAAACAATTAGTCGTAAATGGGCTGTATCGTGTTGGAACTAAGCGAATGTTCTTTATTTACTATTTCCAAGACAACGAAGAGTGGTTTCTGGGGTTTTGCGAGAATATTTAGGGCAAATGAGAAACTTTTTTTTTTGTTAAAACTCCTTATTGAAACAAGTACTTATTTGAGCCATCCACCAGTTGAAATTACTATAAAAGGCTCGTAACTAGTAAAACCTGTATGCAAGGCATCACTTAGGTATATAACTTACCAGGGTATGCACAGTCCTCCAGCCACCTCTTGAAGCAGCCAGCAGCAACGGCGACCTGCGTTCCTTATCCAGAGGGTTGATGTCAGAACCCTCAGCTATAAGATAGTTCACGATGTCAGGGTGGTCGAACATCGCAGCGCAGTGCACAGGAGTCATCTTCTGAACGTCACATGATGTGAGACAAGCGAGCTTTTCCGTCGGCTGCATCGTGAACATCAGCTTCACAATCTCAAGGGCACCCTAAGAATAAAGAAAAATTGTAAATAAAAAGCCTGGGAAGACTTGAGGATAGTCAAAGATGAGCAAAGAAAAAAACATACCTGAGCGCAAGCTAGGTGTACCGGCGTAGACAAATCGTACTGTTGCGTTGATATCTTAGCTCCAGACTTAAGGCAAAGCTGGACTGCCTTAATATCTCCTCCGTGAACAGCCGAGTGCAATGGCACATTCCCTTCATTGTCATACAAGGATATCATTGAATCCCTGGAACAGCCCTTGGATTCTCCCCACTGGAGGAACACCTCCATCGTCCTAGAAGAGGCGTTCTTAGCTGCCTCGTGGATTGGGTAGTATCCGTTGTTACAAGCTCTCTTGAGTTCAGCGCCTAAGTCTGTGATCTGTGTCGATTTAAACTAGCATAAGTACAAAAATATTTTGGTAAAACTATTTGAAAAATGGATCTATCAAATAATTAAAAGAAAAATGTTGAACTCTATTTCATCGTTTTTCGTTTGCTACACGCAAAGTATTACCAGTTTTTGGACAATTTCAATTCAGTTCATATTTATAACATCGAGAATTTTCAAAACAAATGGTTTCTGGCAAGTCAACAAAAGCTGTGTTGTTTGCAATGACATGTAGTGATGTATACGTTACCAATATTTTGGCGCAGATATCATGGTCGTGGATTGCGGCGAAGTGGAGCGCAGTGCGGCCGTGCTCGCCTCCTAGCTCCACGTTGAATTGGTCCTTATACTTCGCAAAGGTTTGAAGTATCGAGACCTAGATAAAGATAATATTTGAGATGTGTATCCCCGTGATATGACGGTTTCGCAACAGGGCCTGGACCTTAGAATAATAACTAAAGAGCATGGATCCATACCACAATCATTTACAGTGCAGGTCCAGATGACATTTAATAGTTGATGTGCAAATGGTACAAAATGGTATGGCACTTCACTTTTTGTCTTATAATGACATGTTAAAAGATAGAATTTATGTTCAGTGCATCTTTTTCTTTCTATTTCATTAAAAAAAGGACAGAAGATAAATTTTAGTTTAGTCCTGTCAAATTAATCAGCGCCTGATACTACTCCATACAAGTTTAGACGTGATTAAAAAGTTGACTACTAAAATGACATCAAATTAGGTCAGGTGCTGACTTATTTGACAGGACTAAACTAATATTTATCTTCTGTCCTTTTCATAATGAAATAGAAAGAAAAAGATGCACTCAACTTAAATTGAGTTTAGTTTGTGAACAAGGGAATCGGCACCATTGTATGCCACTAAATCTATTCATTTCACATTCACTAGTAGGTAACTAAACTTTTAAAATAATCTACTACTTACACATTTTTTACACCGAGACTTATTATTTATTGAATACTTCAAGCACAGAAATGTACAGTGGCGGACGTAATGCCATAGGCATTTTCTACCAGTCAACCTTTGGGTGAGGCAGAGACAAACAGTGGTAGGTGCAATTACGAAAAAGTTTGTAATATATGTTTATTTAAATATAAAAATACACATACAGGGTGTAAAAAGACTCATCACATAGCCGTCAACTACGCGTTCTGCACATCAAACTAAGTAACATAGCACTAAAATAATTGCTGGGAAACGAATTTTATTTGTGGTGGGAAAAATCGCTGTTTACGATAGTGCGCAACGTAACGCATGCAAAATATTGTGCTTATGGCTGCATGCAACGGTACAAGAGTTGTAGGGGTTTTTAAAGTTGTGTTATAATATTAATCTTTGCTATAAGTATCTATACTTATTTACATATACAATGACACTAATATTTACTGTATAAAGTATTATATTATTTTAAATTATTGTGAATGTGAGGACTATGTGTGTTTTTGTTGCAGTTTTAATCATGTTCTGGCAGTTTAAGTAGCTGATGCGGCCTACCCAAATGTCCTTTCTTTGGTATTGTTCGTCGAATCGTTGAGCTCCTTAAGTTCTGAGTTGAGCTACACGGGTACTGACAAATGCGTGCACTGACTGGACAGGTCCACTCAATCTGTGTGGTTCTTTCCTCAAAAGACCATTGCAGACACCGATCTACATAGCTTTCACATGACCTGACCAAGATTTTGTCTGGACTTTAAAAGAGACTGTGACCTCTGAGTTTGTTTCGGCCTTTCTTCTCAGAGTAGTCAGATAGGAAACGCCGACCCCATCTAGTTTAAAAAAGAATATGATTGACGTGTAAAAGTGTTTGTTCAAACCTACTTACAGAAATAAAATCATTTATCAAACAACCTCCAAAAACAACCTGTTTTAAAAACAACCTCCTATGTCCAGAAGGTCACAATCATGGTCCAGTACAAAATATAAATATGATGACGTCGGAGTACAAGTGACTCTCGGCTTCGTTAAGTGTCTTTTTACACCCGCTATACCTATTCCAAACTATAACTATAATAAATAAATAAATGTTTATTTCAATAACTTACAATTTGTTACATTTTATCTTATAGGAATGTCCTTTTAAGCAAAATAAATGCTTCAATTCTTCAATGGTTTAGAACATTCCGCCCTTCCGGTGTTTACAGTATTAATTGAATTTAGGTTATTGAATGATAGAACTTAAAAGAAGAAGAAGAAAATTCCTCAATTTCAAAGAAGGAGTCTAAACTAAACAAAACAAAAAGCAAAATGAAAAACGTGTGCGTGTGTGTGAGCGTGTCTGTGTGCGTTAGTGTGTGTGAGTGAGTGTATGTGTGTGTGTAAAGGGTATGATGTGAGTGGAGTGTGAGTGTGATAAAAAATGAAGTATTAGTTTGGAATTAGCCTACGACATGTCTCGGGATCGGAAGATGTTGTAGATCAACATCTTGCACTAACCGCTATTTAACGTTTGTATTAAACATTCAACATCTTTATACGTTTTCGATTTTAGCCATTTCGTCATAATACTTTTGCAGTTGCGATGTGTACGTGAGTAAATACCTAGTTCTTTGTTAAGTAGATTATATAAGCGAGATGATTGACTTGCGTATTGTCTTTTTGCAAATGTTGATTGAGTCGAGATTGTTGGGGAAACCTTATTCTTTCTTCTGCCTTTGAGCTTTGATGGGTCAAAAATGAGATATTTATGTTGCTTTAGAAGTACGTACAGCTTTCTAACTGGCAGGAAGTCAGATATTTTATACAGGCTCTCTGTCGGAAATCTAAAGGGTTTGAAAAGCATCACTTTAAGCAAATACCTCTGAGCTCTTTCTAGCTCTAGGAATTTAATTTTTGATGCTCCCAAATACGAAATAGACCAAACGAAAGAATCGACTGTGCTAGCAAAGTGTATATCTGAAGCAGAAGGCATCTGGGAGTAACGTACCGTAATGTTTTAAAGGTCCAGATGAGTTTTCTAACTCTCTGTGTACGTAACTAATAATTCTGTGTGAAAGTGCCATAATATATAAAGGCACCAAATTAAATATACATATACATAGGTAGGTACACGAATATACTAAAATTTGTTTTAGTATATTTTTGTATGTATATTTATTTAGACAAACAATGGGAAAACATTAACGTTGTGAAGTTACTGCCAGCTTCTCACGAACTTACTTACTTTACTTTATAGGATAATCGGTTGGTGGCCATTCTGATTCTGAAAGGTAGACTGAACAAAGATTGAAAAGTGAATAAAGTCGGTGCGGTGAGTGGGGCATTGAAGAAGGCGATTATTTGATGAATTAATATTTTTATTGTAGTTTGCACAAATGTACTGAAAGTGGGGGCTAGATAAATAGAGGGGGTGGGAGAGTCAAGAAAGTGGGGGCTAGATAACTAGAGGGGGTGGGAGAGTCAAGAAATTAAAAGAAGGCGGTCAATGCCCTTTGCTCTCTGCGCTGGCGTATGGGCAACCACTTTAGAAGCGACCGATGCGCAGATCTTACTTACGCAGATTAAACACGAATCGTATGCAGTAATTGAGAAGATGGTCAGATGTTTGAAAGATGGGATGATGGTCAAGTTTATTTATTTATTTATAATTATGTTCTGTACTCCACAAAATACATAACAAAAAATAAATTAAAATGTACAATGGCCTTTAGCGCTTTCTGCGATCTCTAAAAGTTCGTCGAGGAGATCTGCATTCAGGCCGTAGTAGCACACATCACCATCATCGATGATAGGGAAAATAATGGACTGCACAAGCATTTTCTTCGTACTCGTTGTAATAAATTGTTCAGTCGGTACAGAGCCCACAGCGTACCAGTAACCTTCTGGCTGACCCTAGCGGCTCGAGCACGCTAGTTCGGGGTACTATCATTGTACAAGCCTAGGTCCTTCACATTAGTACATAATGGAACGATCGTACCATTGAAGGGAAATGGTGGCAAGGTTGCACCATCCACCTCCCTCATACTCCGAGAACTATCGATGATGATCACCTGATATCTATTAGCGTTTACTGCTACCCCAAATTTATCAGACCAGGTTTTTATGGATATCAAGTCCCTATTTAATTTGTCGATAGCTTCAGGTATTTCTTCAACCCGCCCTTGATCAGCTTGTAATGAAAGTAACTTACCCTGTTCAATTCGGTAGCCAGATGAAGCGCTCCTTGGCTCTTGTCATTCAAAATGCTGGTATCGACACGACTGAAACAAAATTAATATAAAGGGTTACTGGTAACTCGACGTATTCCTTGCATGACGTCATAGTAGGGTTAAGGCGCAGATAAACGACTTTTAATGATTTTATATTGAACATCACGTCTAAACTTCTAGTCTTATTTCTTTGAAAAAAATATATGTTATACTAGACAATTTTATTCATAATTTGATATGTGAAAATGTGAAATTATATTTTAATAACATAGTGTAATTAATTTGTAAAGTATTGTCTAACGTGGACAAAAAAACGATAATCACGCAAAAACTATGGGGCGTATTTACATGAAACTTTAATCATATAAAAGACAATTTAATGACCCATATTTTAGTACTTATACGGCTTTTTTTTGTATTGTGTTTGATAAATCAAGGTGGGTTGTTTTTTCGAATAATCTTGGTGCGCGTTGAAGCGGGGCTCTGGCGGGCGAAGGGTGGCAGTGTATCGCTGACTTTGTCTGACTTTTGTCGCGGGGCGCGACGCAAACACCTCCTACTCGCTCAAGGGCGCGGGCAGTTAATGTCGCCTTAAAATGCAACAAATTAAACCATCAAATGTTCTACCGAAGTTCAGTAGTTTTTGAGTTATTAACATTTCCAGTATTATTATGAAAAATCCCAGATTAAATCATTTGGAGCTAATTTAAAAATGATTTACAGCGCGACTGTACTGAAATTTAACTTAATATCATAGTTGATGCCGCAGCAGATCTTCGTTCATAATTAAAAGTTCAAAAATGCCAGAAACCTTGGCAAATATCACTAAACAAACATTTATTTTTTTGTGATTTTTGCTGTTACTTCATACAAAATGTTGTCTAGTGAACAAAAAAAAAATATAAAAAAATAAAATGGCGTAATTTGTTGCATTTTAACCCTACTATGACGTCCTGCAAGGAATACGTCGAGTTACCAGTAACCCTGTAGACCAAGAAATATGTATCATCTGTTTTCCCCATAAAAATCATATAGCTAAAAAGATCTAAAAATGTATTTAAAGTTTAAAAAAAAGGTTTTAAAGGTTTAAAGGTGCCTATGTGTCAACTTGCTTTCAGTCATCTTATGAAGAATCATTATAAAGTCAATGTTCAAGTTATGAAAGTAACATAAAAAGTACAAAAAATTATTCAACACGCGTACAAGTGGCAAAGAACTACACACCTCTAAAAATTAAAATAAATAAGTAGTTCCAGGTAGTACTAGATAATAATAAAAAAATAACCAAAGATTTAAATCGTGAGATTTGCCCTCACTGTACTAATACATCACAATATTTCATTATCGGGGAAACGTTATAAATACACCCACCATACATTGCTGTTTCAATGTTTACCTTTTAAACAAGGGTTAAAGCTTTTATTTATATTATAGGTACCTAGGTAGGTACGCCTTTTATTTAGAATCGAATATAAACAGTTAATGACAATGAATACTGTTACCTATTCATGTTTAAAATAACTCCATATTCAAAGGGTCCACTGGTCCGCACCGGCCGCAACGCACGCACGTCACGCAACGGATTTTGATTTGCTTTATATGAATCCATATTGCACTGCGTCTACTATCGCTCACTGCCGTACGTTGTGTTGTTTATAATTGAGGTGAGAACCGCCAAAAATATAGCAAAATGTAGGACTCACTTTTAATTATATTTTTGAAACATCGTAACTTGATACTCAAGTGGCTCCCCATTCGACTTCGCAGGAACTCTCGGATATTGTGTCTGCTATTCAACCTCCTTCACAACCCTAAAACGGCATCCTATCTGCGGGAGCGTTTTTCCTACGCCCGACCTTCAGATGCGCCTTGCAGGTCGCATCTTAGAAACCTCCTTAAGTCCCACTCCACCGACTTTTACTCCTACTCCTTCACTGTGCACGCGGTGCGGTTGTGGAATTCACTTCCGCCTGACATTAGGGACTGCCAAACTGTTGCAGTTTTTAAAAGAAGAGTGAAAGAACACTATCTTTCCACTTCGTCATAGTTGCGTATATATTAATATTCTAGTGTTATTTATTTTAGATGTATGTATGTATATTCTCATATTATATGTTTTATTTTGTTAAGTGAATTGTTTTTGATTTTATGTATTTTATTTTCTCTTTTACTCTTACACACGCTGTCTACATCTCTAAATCTACTATCCTATCGCAGGTATGCTGGAAGAGATTTCATTAGAAATAAGCATCACCTTTGTACCTATTTTTCTGTTATTTTCTTCTTATCTGTCTAAATAAGTGTGTACATAAATGGTTAAATAAATAAATAACATCGACAATATTAAAGCAAAGGAGATTTATTACACGGATACAGTGGACGCATGCCATCGGAAAATCCGTTCAATACGTTACGTGTCGTGCGTGCTTTGCGGCCGGTGCGAACCAGTGGACGTTCACCTTTACTAAAGTAACCTCAAAAAGTTTAAGCAACTTATAGTAAAACAGTTTTAGTCAGTAAAACAATCCATAACTCAATAAATTTCAACAGGTTTTGCAATCAACTTTACAAGATCAGTATTTCGGACTTTGTCGTAATCATCTCGGACAAAAGGTCCTATATCTACCTATACTACAAGTAATATCAGCCTATTAATGTCCCAGTGCAAGGCAACGGCCTCTTCTCATATATAGAAGGCATTCATCGTTGTCATTAATCATTAATGTCCAAGATAAACTCATAAAGTACATATAAGTAAAAAAAAAAAAATTGGTACTACAGTAGCTCACATTTGAACCTACACCCTCGTACATGACAGATAAGGCCTTTAACCACTTGGCCATCACGACATTTTAAATTGCATGTGCTCCATCAAATTACGATCATGATGCACGTCACGATCACGATCATGTGCAGCCTTAATTAAAATATGAAAATTACACGGAACCGATTTTCAGAGGCAATTGTTATACATGAGACATAAGGATTGTAAAATTGGACCTGACAATCCTGAAATGCCAAAATGTGCTTGCAAACTTTATTTTAATTGGATGGAGCGCAAACGAAAACTAAAAACCCTTCTAAATTGAAGTTGGTATAACACGTGGATGTAGTTTTGTTTGCGTACGGATTAATTTCGAGTTTTTTTAAACGTGCTTGGAACACTAAGAACTCTCTGCCACGATGTTTTTCTTTTTTGTAGATACATAATTCATTCGTCAGTTAATATGTTTAATTGCGTTTAGGCATTTTTATTGAAATAAATGCTTTGAGTTTGAGCTTGAAACATGCCAGCGATGAGCAACAGTGACAGGCAGGCGCAGTGAGTGGCAGAGTTAGTGACATGCCAATAATTTATAAGTTTGACAATTTTAGCTAAGAGCGCTATGAGACCTTGCAACGAGACTTACGTCTAAACTTCCCAAAAGCATAGACAGATGTGTATCCTGTTTATAGGTACTAACCGTAGACTAGTTTTCTCTGTCTACGGTACTAACCGTAGACAGAGAATGCTATAACAGTCCGCCCCTCGAGAGAAGCCGTTCCTGACACCTGTGAGTGTGACAATTCTAGTATCTAATAAAGATCAATTTGTATGAAACTGACAGGTGTCAGGAACGCATTCTCTCGACGGGCGGACGGTACGCCGAAATTCACAGACCGCGCTATGACTTTACTTTGCTCAGTAAAGAAGACGTTCCGCTACATAAGAATAAGGTTCTTATTAATATGAAACTGTTATTCACATTTTATTATAGTAACAAAAACATTATATGCATAAAAATAAAGTTCATATTATGTTTATGGAAAGCAAATTTTTCTTAGTAAAGTCAAAGTACGGTCTGAGGATTTTGCCGATTAAAAAATCACAAAAACCCAGAATGTTTTTTGTTATTGTCAGAACAAAAGTTTAAACTTTCCCTATCGCTTGGACTGATCCAGGCGGATTGAACAACTTTGTGATATATCCTATCCAATTCGCCTAACAGGCTCCGGTCGACTTTGCAACGTGGTCGTGTCTATTAAAATCAAGATCAAGATCTTGAGTGGATTGAAAACATAACCTATCTGGGGGATGATTCTCGTAATTTTAAGAATGTTCGCAGTCTGATCTCAGTCTCAATATGTCAAAAATACCCGTAATTTCCCTACATATTTGACAGGTTTTTGACATTGATTGTCACTGAGATGAGATTGCGACTAGATTTTGAGCGTTTTTAATTACGGGAATTAGCCTTCAGATACCTACGACCCTCCTACGACCGTAGTACAGAACTAGTACTATGCCGTACCACGACAGTATAAAAAGATACAGTAGGACGACGCCTTTGATCTCATGGTAAATGCCGACAACGTCTAGGCATTGTCGCGATAGCTAGGATTGTCTCAAATAAACAATATTAATTTATTCATTTGAGATCAACATCGTCATCAACATTATTATTATAAAGAATAATAAACAATTATTGTTTATAATAATAATAACGAAAGCATTTATGAATTTATGATATTGGTAACATCACGACCGTTATTTACATTTTTAACTTTCATGCTATTAAACAAAATGCTGAGACTTGTCTAGCAATTCTTCATGAACAGCAGGACCCGAAAAATTAGATTACCTACTATAAAATATAATAAGATTATATAATTCAAATATATAAAAGCTTTTGATCAGTAGGTATTATAAACAGAATCGATTGGCATCAAAAAATGTTTATGTGTAAAATGGCTATTTTCTTGCTAACTGTATTTTTTTTTTTAAATCTGTAAATGGGGATCAAAATTCCATAAAAAAATATGGATAGTCTCCTAAGACCATTTTCGTGTAGCTGCAACGGATAAGGTACTTCCCCTTACTGCCCCGCTGACAGTTTCCACCCTGTATATATTTAAGAAATAAGCAAGCAAGCACTCAAGTGTTACAATATGTATTATTGTTGTAATAAGTATTGTTACATTATGTATCTCTGTATGCACCATTTTAATTATTTATTATGCAGAAATTAAAACAATAATAACGTCAACACCGAAAAGTCGAAATCGTCAACCCTGAGAGTTGTGTCCCGAACTACTAACACGGTGGCAGTATGCAGTTCGGGCTCGCACCTCCCGCGTCTCGCCCCTCACACCCCGCATGATTACTCTGTCTAGACGTCTTCGTCGGACGACTGTATGATGTATAGACTGTGGTACTACATACAGACCCTAAGTTGTTGACGCCTGTATGTTAATGACAGTGACTTCCGACATCAAAATACATCTTTGCCTCTAGATTAATTACCTCTAAATCTTTAGGAAATTGCTTGCATCGTTTCATATTGTATCTTTACGCACTGGTGTACTGATTAGTGACAGCAGCACCTGTTATTGATTGGTTATAGAAATAACGCCGTGCCGATGCTGCGTCAAAAGATGGTCGTGTTTCTGTTTCCTTTTGACACCTCTGACCGTAGACAGAGAAACTAATCTCTGTCTACGCCTCTGACACAGACCATGTCGCAGAGACTTGACTTGATTGTCATGGAAACGCCATTATTATTGTGTAAGCTCACTTTTCTCAGTCTAGACACTTTTTCGCGAGACTCTTGCCCGACACGCCCTTCATCTGTTTTGGCTGTTATGTAAACAATAATAGTGACGCAATCATTTCGTGGAACGATTTATAAGAAAAACCAGAACGTTCTTTATATAAAAAACGACAAAGTTTGAGAAAACTTTTCTTTTTACGTTTTCAGTTTTTGCAAAACCTACAGAGTTCTAAAGCATAATAATAATTTTAATAGCCACTTCATTTAGAAGACATACGAAAACAGAGAATAAATAATAAACGTTTATTTGGCACAGTACCAAGGAACTCATTTATAATAACAACAATATTTTTTCTTTCTATTGTTTTTTTCTGAAACAGGAAAACAACAGGTAGGTCTAATACATATTTGTGGTAACTACGTCATACTAACATCGATGTTTCTCCTAACAAACCACAACACAATCAGCCTATAACGTTCCCACTGGTAGGACACAAACCTCCTCCCTCGAGAGATGCCAGTCATAATTCACTAAGCAGGCCCAGTTTGTAGATCATAATAATAAAATTATTATCATCATCACATTTATGTCTTCAAAGGTCTGGTTCTAGGACATATCTATAGTTTTCACACGATGTTTTCCTTCACGTTTTTGAGAGTTCCACTGCGACACGCCAAACGTGTATCCTACTCGACAATTTCGGCGAGCAAAATTTTCCTAAATTGTCAAGTAGGATACACGTTTCCCAAAGTTATAGAAGACTACCTATTGTAGGTATTGATTTCAAATATCCGCACGTATAAACAACGAAATATGGCGTCAATAATGGTAAAATAGAATCTATTTTTACGTTACATGCTTCGAAAAATTCAAATCACGCCTATATTGGCATTCGATACGATATAATTCTGCTTAAAAGTACTATAGCAAAACTATTTGTCACTTACTGCTGCAGCAAGAACTCAAGAGCATCCAACGCTATGTTCTCCACAGCCACGTGTAGCGGGGTGTTGCCAAAGTTGTCTTTAGCGTTTAAATCTGGAACAAAAATTCTCTTTTTAATTCCTGAGCAAATAAAAAATAAAAAGTCACATAAACCTACATGGGCACATATGAAACGTCAGAAACTAGGTGCACGGTTCTAATTAGTCGTTTCCTATGGAGAAGAGCCGGCAAGAAATACCACGGTTACAACTCTTAAAAAAAAAAATGGTTAGAAAAAAAAATATTATCAAACTGTGTTAAATCATCAGTTAACTCGCAATTTGTAGACAGTAAGACATTAACTATAAGTATTTTATCAGGCGTTAATCTTACTGTCCTTCCTTGGATGTATTGATTGTCAGTCTGGTCAATAAACCAATCTCATAAGGTGCGTAGGTCTCACTGCGTGCTATATCCTGAGTTTTTTAATTTCCTAAATTCCCAAGAAGTTCCTCCAGTTTTTATACAAAGTGTTTATAGGTATGGGAGGACAGTGTAGGCCTGTCAACCGCTACCTGGTACTTAACAAGATAGAAAATGGTCTACAAATCTAAAATCTACAAAGTCTACAAAATACAGTTTACAAGTTACGCCTAAAACATTCTCACATTCACAAAAAACAAAAGGATAAGATAAATAAATAATAAAAATAAAAGCCTATCTAAACCAAACAATAGGATTGCCGTTACAACTGTAAAAAATCTGAATTAATATCCTGTCTACAAAAGCCTTTGGTAAAGAGTTGGAATTAGAATTGTAATGAGAAGATTATGTTTGAGAAGTATGTAAAAAATAAAGTTATAAAATTAAACATAGTAATTTTTGACCTGTTATTAGACATTAACATATTGATGCCGTTAGTGAGGTACCAGGGAAGCCGGAATTTTTGCCGGTTTGGCAATAATGCAGCAGGTATTATTGCCAAACTTCCTTATCTTCAACGTAGTCTTATAATAACTTAAAGTAAGTAAAACTATTAACAGTTATTAACGTAGTCTATCTTGAAATTTGACGGCACGGTTGGAGCAGTAGCTAAGTGATTCACGGCTGCGCTGCGTGTATGCCCTACAAGTAGTTATTCCAAGTCTGGCGGTTTGTATATGTGAGTTTAAATGATTGTAAACGCACCCATAATATATAAGAATTTCACAGAGTAGGCAACTTTCAAAAATAAAAATAAACAGTTAAAACCTACTTAGGTTTTAACTGTTTATTTTGATACATTTGATGTGCAGTTTGAACTTTACATCACTAAGTTCTGTAACCGACTTTGGCAACTTGTTATAAAAGCGGAAACTGTTTATAGGAACTGACTTGCTTGTTTTAGTTCATCACAATTGAATTTTTACTACTTGTATTTATATTTTGCAAAGCCCTTCTTATTTTGTAAAGTCCTAAGTTTTTGCGAACATACAAAATACTTTCTAATATATAAAGAGAAGGCAGAGTTAGTTTATCAATTTATTTGAATTTGTTCCTAAGATACTTGCCAGGACTCATTTTATAGGCTGTATTATTCCTGTAACACAGGTTACAACCTAGCACAGGAGTCAGGGTTTCCATATATTAATGTAACATAATTTTATGTCAATAAAATATTATTATTATTATTATAAACCGCACGGATTGCCCTCTTTTGAAATGAAAATTGAATATACGTCAGCTACCGACCCCCACAGCAGAACGAACGCCATGAGAGAACTAGCTATATCAGACAACGGCCTTATTTTTCTTACTGCATAACAATAAGAAAATAAGACAGTTGCTTCCAGCTGAACTTAATCTACCTGAAAGAAATCTAAAGTGGGCGCCGCCGTCTAACGGGGTTGCAATTTAGAATCTAAAGGTATTCTTAGAAATACAGTTTCCGTAATAGCATCAAAATTCTGTTGAACCAGCTCCATTTCTGACAGACAGACTATGCATGGCCAAAATCATGCAACCGTCCACAAAAAGAAAGCAAAAAGAAAAATCGATCTGCACAAATAAGACGTAAAAAAAACATATTTTTTTTTAAGATATAATCATTTCAGTAATATTACAAATTATTACTTAAAAATATAATATAAATGAACTGTACATAAATAAAATCCTAATCCTACCTTACACCTACCTACCTTACGTAATACTACCTTGCTTCGTTCAAAGTTGCCTTTTCCCGTATTTCAAATTGGTTGGTTTTCAATTGGTCAACTTCAATTGTTCATGCATTGAATTGCCAGTTAAATTGTTTGCTTTGACCTTTTGGCAACTTTTGACAATTTTCCAATTTAAAACTATCGGCAAAAGTTCACACAGTTTAATTGAAAACCGACGGAAACAAAAATTCTAAATAGAAATAAGTACTGCCGTTTACATGAAGAGATTGGCATGGTAGATTTTCGTTTCAGGCCTTTTTTGCGTGACTGAGTAACAAACATATAAACTTCCATATTTACATTATTAGTTGGATAAGACACCAAAAAAATAGTGGACTGAGCTCTTCCCTATAATCAAACTAGCACTAAATATATAATATACCAGCTCATGGTAGGAAACTAGCCGTTAAGTCCGATCTAACTCATGAAGCGAGTTAAAACATTTACATTATTATTGATATAAACAAAAGCGTTGTAAAGCAGAAACTCAACAAAAACCTCTTGTACTATTTAGGCACATAATTTACTGCAATTAAGCGACATTTCATAGGAATTAACTTGTTAAAATAAATAGCTAAGAAAAAAGATGAGTGACTTTCGAGTCGGTTCTCTCAATAGTCAGATCCAGGCTACACGTAATGAGGGCAACCGAGATTGACACCGAGATCCCTACATCCGTCACTTAAAGTGTAATTGAGTTTCTGAAAACCGTTGTTTAAGAAAAACACGCTATTGTAGATAACCGAACTAAAAAGTACTCAATAACTTTAAAGTAAGAATAGAGTGATTAACAAACAAAAAATATTTTATTGAGAAAAGCGTAAATGTAGACAAGTTTCATGTTTGAATCCTTCCTTCATCCATCTTTTTCTCTGTAGTGGTCATTAAAAGTAGTGTCACACATCATCATGCCTAGCGGTTTTCTCTAGTATTTTACATGGAGCGACTACCATCTGACCTCCACAACCCGGTTACTGGGTATAACACGATACCCCTTGGAGATGTGGCAACCAGACTATGGTTGCCACATCTTCAAGTTTCTGTCTATCCGTCCCTACTGTCAACGATATACAACTGACAGTCGGGCTTAGCGTGCTTTCCGAGACACGGAGGGGTCACCCATCTACAGCCTAACCTCGGCAAGCGTTGCTTAATAACCTTGACGATCACCCCGTGCGGCTGTTGCTACTTAGCCACGATCCCCTACCCCCTTAAAACAGTGTCATTAGCGCACTTGTTATTGGCAAAGTTATACCACGATTGAAACAGACTCACGTTTTTGCCTTGAAAAGTTCTGATATCTAGTATGGTATTTAACGAGTCTCTTGATTGTTTCCAGTGGCTAGTAGCAAATGGCTTAAATTACCACCATATAACTACGGATCGAGGGTGAAATTAAATTAGCTAGCGAAACTCCCCGCAGACGTGATGGGTATCAATATCTGAACACGATCAAATTATAATAAAAAATATTTAATGTTTTTTTAGGAGTCTTTGACCGCTGGTAGTATTGTTACATGACTATGAGGTGAAAAAAATACTTTATTATGTTTATATATCGATACCAATCATTCGCAGACATGATTGGTATCGATATATAACATTTACTCAAAAAAAACTAATACTTCAACGGAATACACAAACTGCGGTCAGTGACCATGTTTAGATATATAACCACGGAGTATATAACCGATACCCATAATGTCTGTGGAGTTTGGCTAGCTAATTTTATTTGACCCTGTGCAGTATTGTGAATGCGTCTTACTGCAAACTCAACTCAAAGCATTTATTTCAAATAAACCAATTACAGGCACTTTTGAATTGTCAAGGGGTCGGTCAGTCAGAAAGATGAAGCTAATTGCCCATTCCAAAGCGTAGTAGGTACCTATGGAGAAGAACGGGCAAGAAACTCCATGGACACTCTTTTAAATCAAAATATTGTTACAAAAAAGTGGTTACATCATTCATGTTGTATTTATACAATTATGTGAGAACGATGTAGAAACACGTGCACGTTAAAAGCGTCCGTAATAAAAAGATTAAAACAATTATGGAATTAAAATAAGCCGTGGCAGCTAAAAAATGACCAGTGCCTACTGACGGCGCCCGTTCACGAACATGACGGATGGATCAGCACCATTCAGCTCAACCATTTTGAAGGGAACTCAATGATCCAATACACACGCCACCACCAGCGACACATTTGAGTGAGCATGACATACTCTCAGCCGCCAGGGCACATTTAAGTCAATGAAAGACGAACCCAGTAAGCTTTATAGTGGGTACATAGTGCTCACACATGTGCTATGCAATTATACAATACTAAGAGATTGAATTTATACAATGCAAAGATAGGTTGTACAATCTTCGTCAGCTCCAACATTATTTTCGAATGATAATTAATCAGTTTACGCGCCCTTGTGGAGCAGGAGCAGCCCTGAGCCAAGCATTTTTGTCAGCCAGTTGCCAGTTGCCAGTTTGCCATTCAGTTGGAGTATGTGGGGAGGTATTTTATTGTAACATTTTAAACAGTACCCCATGAAGGATGAGTCTACTTTAGCCAGTCTGAATCCTGGTTGAACTAATTGGTCCCTATTTCTAGTCCTATAGTTGTGTCTTTCACCTCTTTTACTGAAAATATTTAAATTTTTCCTTACGTACATGATGTTTTCATAAATATATTGACAAGGTACCGTCATGATGTTAATGTCTTTAAACAGTTCCCATAGAGAATCGCGCCTGCGGAGGCTGTATATTGCTCTGATAGCTCTTTTCTGCAGAACTGCCTGCGTAGTTAAGCGATTGACTGCCGCGCTGCGTGTCGCGGGTTCGATTCCCGCACGGAACAAATATTTGTATGACCTGCAAGTAGTTGTTTCGATCTGGCTGTTTGTTTATGTGAATTTAAATGTTCGTAAACGCACCCACGATACAGGAGAAATTCTTAACGCGGGTATACGTTTAAAAAAAAATCAGTTCCTGAGCTTAGCGTTCGCGAGAAAATTCTGTTTCTTTGGTCACAACACCACACAAAATCATTCTTATAATTTTTAACATGATCTACGTAATACTGCTTTTACTAAGCATAGTGACCGTAACATTTGATTTTCCGCGGTCATACATACAGCGAATGACCAATGAAGTCGGTATAAAGCAAACGGCACACATCTTTTCCCTATCGTACAAAGGTTTACGCAAAGAAAACAACATGAAAGCAGAAAAAATATAATCCTTATCACTTTACTTAATCCCAAAAAGGACTAACTTCTATCTTGAACTGTTTGTAATGCTCCTGTATAATATTGATACCAAAATGAGTGCAATATAGCTTCAATAATTGGCAGGTGTACGATGTCAACAATCCGAATACTGCAGTGACAAATGGACTTTAGCATCTAATTATGATAGTCCGGAATTGATTGGTCCACCTTATAATAGGATGATTTGTAATGGTATTGTCAAATGGGTCGCAAACACACAGGGTCGCGATGTCTAGACCATGATGGTTGCTTTTATTATCGAAAGTATCGACCTACAGTTATCTTGTCACTTTGGATTCTTTAGTGTTTAAAGTAAGTAGGTACTTACTTAATCTTGACCAATATCGTTATTATTACTCATTAAGATTTGACGCCAAAGGACATCGTCGAAAATGGCCCTAGGACCAACAAACATCTGACGTACATAATATAAATATATTTTTCACACCACCTGCTCGAAAATGTCAAATTATATGTCAAGCAACCTTAACCCAAAGTGAGTCATTAGTGGCCGGGGGCACAGCCGGTCAATAATGTTGTCCTAGATTTCATTATGACCCGCTGGTCTATAATGTGATTTGAATTTGGAATCTCACATGCTCAGTTAAATTGGCAGTATAGTACTAACAAACACCCTTTGGTGCCAGAAAGAGGAAAGCTATTCTGGAAACCCTTACTACGCGTGGATGATATTCTCGATTTCCAACAAAATCATAACGACTGCTTCTTCATATCGTTGCCATGTTTTCGAAGACATAATATTGTAAGAAAAATTAGATAACTACGAACCATTTTTTAAAAGGAATGGAATAGCATTCAAACTGGCATTAATAATAACAAATACCGTACCGCGCCGTAATACCTTAATAGTAATTGGCTGTAACATTAGTTAATTTATTTTAAGTAAACTGCGCTAAGATTGCTGTGGATTTTGTGAGTGCATATAACTAAGTATATAATATATATAAGTAAGCGCATATCACTAACTAGTTCTAAATATGTTATTCTTACTGTTTGTTTATTAATAAATACTTTGTTTTTCGTACGATGGCTATTATTTTCTCACAGTAGGCGTAAAAGTAGAGTATCATCCTCTGGGCTAAAGGTGTCTTTGCCTTGGGCTAGCTTGAATCTTGAGCGCAAGGAAGGATTCTTGTATTAACTCCCTCGCTTCGCTCGTGAGTAATACAAGAATCCTTCATTGCGCTCAAGATTCAATATGACGCCCGTGACATAAGACACAACTTTAGCCTCTCGGTGCATAATCTACTATTATTATACTAATTGCGAATATCAGTATGAAACGGACATTTTGCGTTCCTTAATGAACAATTAAAAGAGCTGTAACCATTTACGACATCACAATAAAACTGCTGCCATCTTTGACATGATAATTAGTGATGCCCAATCTTTCATTTCACACATCGAGAGCGAGATTACTTGAGTTGACCACCTGCTCACGGATGTCATTCATACGCATCCATACCTACGTACTTCCCTTTTCAACCGTTTTCGCTCTAGTGTATGATATAATTATAGAAAAATATCCGATAATTTTCGTTTGTAATAAAAAATTTCTTAACTGAATTATAGAAAGATAGTTAAAACAAAACTTCACGCAGATGAAGTCGCGGATCGTAGCTAGTTAGGTCTAAAGTGTGTTCTTGTCATAGAAAAAAGTGTACGAAAACATTTACCTAGTAATAATGCTATTGCTATTTGAAGTTGCTACTAGGAGGCACTTACGTGAATTATGACATTTTCAAAGGGCCTTTCGTCCTGAAGTCTGAAGGAGCCTACTGCAAATACAAGGTCGCAACTTATTTGTATAGTAAACTAATTTGTTTTGTGTTTTCAGTGCTTATGCAGCTATGCATAAAAAGCCTATAATGCTCCCTCTGCTGGGACACAGGCCTCCTCTCTGTGAGAGGGTGCGGGCCATAATCCACCACGCAGGCCCAGTATGGCTTGGTGGATGTCACATGTCTTTGGATTTCTTGGTTCCAGGACAGGCCGGTTTCTTCACGATGTGTTCCGTCACCATTTTGAGAGCAGTGGTGATGAAATTAAATGCATAAAGTAAAGTGCCTGGCTGGGTTCGAACTCACGACCTACAACTCGTAAGTCGGGGCTGATACCACTGGGCCACCACTGCTCCCTGCAGCTATGCACTAATAGAAAAATAATGGTTTATGAGGTTTTTAGTCGAACAGGGCCCTCCCTGTTCTCTCCTCTCTTGAATGAGAATCATCATTTGCATTTGTGATTTTTTTCTATTTGCATCATCTTTGTGAAAATGATTACATCTTAACTTTAGAATATAACGGTGTTTTATTTTTTCATTGGAAATTAATGAAACTATTTGCTCGTAAAGGGTTTCTTATTTCACCAATTTCCATATCGTAATGTATGTCATTGTTTGTACTTGTGCGTTGTTGTAATGTAAAACACACGAGTATCTTTTTAATAAGGTAAAACGTACGGTTTATCAAGATGCTCCGTCAAAAACGAAAGGTACATTTTTTAAATCTTAGCAAAGAGTTTTTATGTTAGAAAAGTGGTCAACATTTTATGAATAAAATTAACTCTGGGAGATAAAATATAAAAAATAAACATTTAATTCTTTAATTTGATTAATTTTGACAATAAATAACAACCATTTATCTGTAACAAAAACAAAAAAATATGATTTTACTTTCATAGCAATACGGGCTGTTGTGAATCAATTAAAATAGATTGAACGCTACCAAATTAATGATATCTTTAGGATCTCAGCTATATGTTTTATAGTTATTCTTCTGTCTTCCAAAACCAGATTCTCAACCTTTTAGACATATTCTTCCGTAACGGAGGTTGAGGCCACCCAGAACGCGGGTCATGTTTACAGCTTGATCTACCTCTTTTAAATTAAGCCACCCAGTACGCAACCGTAGAAAAGGGTACAGCATCATCCCCTAATGTCTGCTGAAAATCCGAAAAAAATTCCTTCGTAGACATTTGTTTCAAACTGAGATATTTTATCACCGCACGTAACTCACTTTTATCCATAATTTTAGGTTTTTAGCAACTCGTTGCACAAAACAATTTATTACGTGCGAAAGAACTGACAAAAGCAAGTGACTGTTTGCATAAATATTGTGTGATTGACACTCTTTAAATTTGAATATCGATCTTCTCCCAAAAAGGTTTTATATATGCAATTCTAAGAACTTTTTCATTCACGCTCGTATATACATATATATGTGGCGTGTTTTTAATTGATTTTGATCAGAATATTGAATTTCCGCACAAGAAAGGCCATATTTATCAACAGAAACAAAAGTAAAACAAATGGTTTCAAAGATGTTAAAATTTAAAAAATATTTTATTTATGGTTTGTAATACAATCACCAAAAAAGAAATAAAAAGGTTTTACCTACTTCTTCTTATATTTTTAATGAAATAAACTCTAATTTAGTTTTCATTTTAAAATTATTGCTAAAATATTCTAAAAGTTATCGCATTTTTTTAAATCAACCCGCTTTCTTTGCGGCCCAGTGTACATAGAAAAAAAGAACTGTAATATCATATTCTCAGATTTATTTGTTAACTACTTACTTAGTTAACTAGCTATGAACTGATGATACCTAAATTTGTATTGTTTAGTTAGAGTATTTATTTTTTAAAGATTTAAGACGGTTACTAAGCTGTATTTTTTATAATAATAAAAGCTTTACTACCTGTACAAATATTACTGTATAGAAAATATTTGAACGCCTTGCAAGGCAACGCATAGTAAAACAATATTATATTTTATTTTAGAACATCAGGTACACACGGCTACACTTCAAGCTATACATTTCCAGTTTACACTGACCTCTCATTGTAAAGAAATCCTAAACAATGCGAGATCAGCTTATACTGGAAATCTATAGCTTGATCTGTAGCCTTGCGTACAACAACAATACAACTGCGTGTTGCAATTTTTTAAATATAACTTACCACCGATATTTTAATTACTCATTGATAGCTCTTCTTGGGATTATATTCCAAGCGAAGTGTTTATGAAAATTGTTTATTAAAAATGCAATTAAATCCCAAACGTAAAATAATTACATTGACGCATTGTTTTGTTATGAAAACAAGTAAACAGAACGAAATAAAAACACCGTAACTCTCAAAACTCCTCGAAATATGTACGGTAACATTAGCTTTGCCACTGGAATTATATATTTTGTTGATAAGACTTGAATACGTCATTGTTTTTTATAACACTATGTTATATTTTAAAACTCACCAGCTCCACCTCGAACTAAGAATCCCAAAATCTGCACATTATTCTGCCTACTGAAGCAATGTGAGCCGGATCCACCTCTTATACCTAAGCGGGCTAGGCGAATTGGCAGCTCCACAGCAGGATGCCTATCTGGGTACATTTTAGTGAAGCGCGCGCTTAGTCACAGATGTGCAACAAGTGATCCCGGCCGCGAAACTTCGTTAAATGTTAAATGGCCTGCGCCTGCGGGAAAACGCCGCGCGAAGGAGCGAGATGACCGGCCGCGGCGGCGCAGCGGCGGCCCCCCGACTCCGGTGAAAAATCACGGCTACTTGCTTAGGTGTAAGCAGAGACTTAGCGCTCATTAAATTGAACTTTAGAACTTTAATAATTGTTTTGGTGAAAACGTAAATAATAATTGGAGGCGACTGAATTTAATTATTTCGAGGCTAACTATTTCGTATCACTTGACTGCTATTATAGTGGAAATCATATGATTTCAATATCAGATTGTCACATAAGGGATTACATTACATTATTCAAGTAGGTTTAGACAAAAAAATACGTAAGTACTTTAAGTGATAGCAAAGTGACAGAATGTAATATATCCTTATTTAAAATGAGTTTGTTTCACAAGTTTTAAAGGTTAAACTACTGATAATTTATCTATACTATATGTATAATAATTACAAAATATTATAAAGAGGTGAAATTTTTTTGTTTGTATTCAGGGGCTAACCTCTGGGACTATCAGTTGGATTTCAAAAATTCCTTTTGCATTGGTAAGTCTAATTCATGAGGAAGGCTATAGGCTATTTAACATCGCGCTAGGACACGAGCCGAGCAAAAAACAATCAGAAAGAACGCTAAGCGAAAACGAAGTAACAGCGCAGGCAGGACAACGCAGTTGGTTGGGGAATCAGACATTCCACGCGGACGAAGTGGCTTGCAGAAGATAGATTTATATAAACTAAGTGTATGTTCGAAAGACTCTCGCACAGCCGAAACTGCAATAAATAGAAACTGGAACTTTGGACAGTAGTTGTAGTTTAGAACGAAGGGGTGTACTAAGAAAGGAGTTTGCGAAAGTAAAACCTTAAAGGGGTGAAAAGGGTGGTATTCGTTTTTATGAAAAAGCTTATTCCTTGGGTTTATAAATTTGAAACTTAGCACGAATGCGTATCTAAATAAATTAAAGAAAAATTCAATTTTTCATTTTAAAACTGGGGTAGTTTTGAAATACTATGAATGTTCAATAGGGGTTAAGGGGGTATTTGTTACGAGTTTGTATACGAGAATCTTAACGCGAGGTCCGATGACTTTAAAACTCAGCATTAATAATCTACAAATAAATAAGTAACCGTAATGCTTACAGTTATTTTACAATGAAAATAACGCCCTGCAAGTTTCCAATGTATTATTTGCATATAAATAGAACTGTAAACGCAACGATTTCTTACCTTTTACACAGTTTTCACATAATTCTAGAAAGTTAATGAAACAGATTTTAAAAATATAGCTCCGATTGAATGATAAAAATTGAAAACCACGAAATATGACACTAAATTGCGACGTTGCCACTCATAAGGTATAAACGCTCTTAACGCCAGGTCCGATGACTTTGAAACTCAGCATTATTAATCTACAAATACAAAAAGAAACCGTGACTGACTGATCTATCAACACATAGCTCAAACCACTGAGCGCATTGGGGTGAAATCTGGCACACATATAGTATTTATGAGTAGGCATCCACTAAGAAGGGGTTTTTGGAAAATTGATCTATAAGGGACCTTTTGTTTGTATGAACAATCTTATTCCTTGAGTTAATAAACTTGGAACTTGACACGAATACACATCTAAGTAAATTATAATTATTGTAATTTTAATTTTTCTTAACTACCCCCTAAAGAGAGAATGGGGGGTATCGAAGTTTGTATGGAAGAATTTTAACTCGCAGTCCGATTACATCGAAACTTAGTTTTTATACTTAAAACAAGAAATAAAGAATAACGTGTATTAGGGTTTTCCGAAAATCGTCACCTGAAGGAGCACAGGGGTTAATAAATTCTTAAGGGGAGGGTTTTACCGCGTGGCTTGCTAAACTCAAAACTCGGTATGAATGTTATTTTTCAAAATCCCTGTGGCGATAGAGGGGATACAGTTTATATGAAAAATCTTATTCCGCTGGTTAACAAACTTGAAAATTAGCAATATTTTCCTCCGTAAATAATACAAATTTGCACTTATCGTTTTTTTAAATAGCAACCCACAGAGGATTTAGAAGGTGTCAAAGTAAGTAAGTAAAGGCGCTGTCAGATTAAATCAAAACTCGGTTCTAATATTTAAAACAACAAATACTTAATACAAAAACGCATTTCTTGGTTTTTCAAAAATCAACTCCGTGCGGGGTGGAAACGGGTAACAAAGTTTGGATTTAAAAAAATAAATTAATCGAACAGCTCTTTCCTTCAAAACAAAGATAGTTTGAATGTCGGCGGCATTTCCCCACAACAGAATACCGTACGACATTAAACTATGGAAATAGCCAAAGTATACTAAACGGGCTGTCTCTATGTCAGTTAAATTACGAATTTTTCTAACAGCGTATGCTGCGGAGCTAAGCTTTTTGGACAATTGATCTATATGTGGGCCCCACTGAAGCTTAGCATCCAAAGTTAAGCCTAAGAGTACTGTGTTATCTTCAGGATTCAATTCTTTTCCCTTTATCAATACATTAGTTATCACCTGTCTAACGTGAGGTAGTGTAAAATTAATGCATTTGGTTTTTTTTTTCACTATGAAGTAAATTATTAACATTGAACCAGTTAACTACTTTTAAGATCGCACTATTTACATCGACAGTAACCAACCTTTGGGGTCTTGGCAAAAATATTCTGTAATTGCTTACAATTTAGATTAAACTCGCTCAAGGCACCGACAAGATGGTCTGACGCGATAAAGAAGAAGGTTGTTGGACGCATCATTGTGCTGTGTGGTCCCTAGGTACTGTGCAAGACCACCTCACTTGCAGACGCGTCGTATGTGCAGGTCACAACCCTCTGCAGTAAGGGGTCGTAGAAGAAGACGCTTTCGCTCACTGTTTGCAGTGCAGTTTATTAGTATTCGCAATGCTCACCAGAACGACGAAGAAGAAGATTCCGTTTGCTGATAACTTACCTCCACCATAGTTGTTGATGAAGTGCAGTATGTTAGTGTTATTTCTGGCACCAGCCTGGTGAGCAGCGGTGCGACCACGCCCATCCCTCACTGCTAGCCGAGACGGCTCGCTGAGGTACAGGCGCATAAAGTCTTCGACATTGCCGCTCTCTGCTGCCTGTAGAGAGAAAGAAAATATGTTAGCAGGTGACAAATTTATGTGAAGAAATGTGGATGTAAGTTCTTTATGTTTCAATAGATCTGAAAATGATACAATTTGAAATTATCATTTCATAAGCAGCCTATAACGTTCCCACTGCTGGGACAAAGGACAGGTCTCCTGCCTTAGAGGGAGTGGGCCATAATCCACCACGCGGGATTAATGTTGGTTTTTGGATGCGTTTGAAGGGATACAGTTCACAAATGGTGCCGACCACCGACAATACACGTAAATAATTTACCGGCCAAAACACTAAGTGATCAGGATCACTTCAACCCAAGTAAACTTTAACTACATGGTAAAACTCAAATAAATTTAGGAAAAAATCATGAAGCCCGACTGCAACTAAAAGAAGTGAGCCTGTTTTGATTTTTTTATTTGCAGTCGTGTTTTTCATTTTTGTATGTACTTTTACCTTTTACTGTGTGATATTTTTAAAATTGTCTCCTCAAGCCCTTTATGTTGATACCCTACATGGTCATGGTACAATTTTGGCCCGCTCCAGGCGACCTTTTATTATATATGTCGCCGCGAGAGTGTCTACCTGTTAAGATTATTACAATAATCTTATTCGCTACGAACAAATTATTCCAATTTATTATAATCTTGGTAATTACGCTCTCTGCAGGATATTCTTACAATAAATACAACGTGTTATAATCGACTGCTGAAGAGATCGGCGACATCTATTGGCTTCCTTGTCAATTAGAAACACCTACTATTGTTTTAAGATTCATTATTACATTAATTCTGATGTTCTCGTTAGTACTGTAATTAACAATACATGGGAACATTTGTTTAATGATTTGGTTTTTAGTCATATTAACAATTCCAAATTTGACAGAGTAAGTGTTTATGATACAGCGCCCTAATGATGTAGGCAATGGCGCCGATTACGATATAATGCTCAATTTTATAATTTATTACGAGAAATAAATTAGTATAAAAATAATAATTTACAAACTGTAAAGTAACGAGATTATTTGACACACACATTTATTTAGGAAAACCTGTAGTTTGATTAAATTCCTTGAACTACCGGAAATGTTAATATTAATTTGAGTTGTAAAAAATATTGACGTTACTTATTAAACTTTCATCGTAACACGTCTTACCATTTGTGAATATTAGCATTATCTATTTCTAAAATAATGAACTGATAAACATTTTAGCATTGTTAGTAAGTTTTATTAAACTAGGTAAGAAGATTCTGTACTTGGATAGTCGGTACGTCCGCCCATTTTGGATAGTGTCACGTTTATGATGGCGATGGCGGGTGGTAATCGTAATGGAAGTGTTGTTTGAAGTTATATTAAAAGGACTGACATTGTAGTTATTCAACAAGAAACCTCCGTAACATATTGTTTTGATTTAAAAGAGTGTCCATGGAATTTCTTGCCAGTTCTTCTCCATTATAGGGAACCTACTACGTCCTACTTCGTCCTGGAATAGGCAACTAGCTTCACTTATCTAGTCAAAATGAACGACTCCTTGTATAATGATAATAAAAAAATGGCGTAAATATTTTATTCGAATTATATGCTTTGAGTTTGAGTTAAGTATTGTGTGTGATTAAAAACCAATTACCTATCTACCATCAACGAAGAATTCCACCAGAGACTGTTCAGAGACGGCACTAGGTTCCCCACCGTGTTCTGATAGAGAAAGACACAGAGTGACAGAGATAAAGTTTTCATGGTTTTCGACACAGATCATCATCATAAATATGATCTGAGGTTTTCGAGGATGCTTAAACAGATAATGAGGTCAAAATGAAAATCCAAGACAGCGGACACGATTTTTTTGAAATTTTTCATCATTGGTGTAATTTTTATAGTTTTCGAGGGTGCTGAAGACGATGGTGAGGTTAACTTGAAAATCCAAGAAGGCGGCTGCGAATGTTTTCAAATTTTTCATCATGTGTGTCGTTTTCATGTTTTTCGTGGGTGCTGAAGCCAATAGTGAGGTCAAAATGAAAATCCAAGGGGATGGCTGCGATTTTTTTTTTAATTTTAGACATAATCTAAATCGAATTACATTAACCTTATCGAATTACATTTGTAGTTAAAGAAAAAGCGCAAGGAACTTCGACGGGGGTCTCCCGACCCAACACGTTTTATTTTCTTTAAGATATTTCTTATTGAGGTTTTTATAAAATCCGCCATTTAGTTTTTATAAAAACATTTTAATCCGCCTTTCACCATCGCGCAACCCAGACGAGACACCTCATGTAACCAGCCGAAGATGGTTCAAGGGTGTAAGGAATACCACAAACACAGATACCTACTAAGATAGATGGATAAGCATCAAACACATTACCCTGTCTTTGCTGTCCACAGTCAGGTAAAAAGTTACTCACTTTTCTATCCTTATAAGTTAAAAGTCATTCAAATTACCTCACGCAAATTACTATAATAACCTTCAAACAGCTGTCTGTCATATCGATTAATAAAAAAACTTGTTATCTTCTACGATATTCGAGATTTCGAGACACAATGAATCTAGGAATATTTTGAAAGTCTGTCAGAAGTTTCTTTTATCGTGTACAATGAGTAAATCCATTGTAAAATGTGTCATTATCGCCGCACAGTTGTGCTCAGAACACGTGAGTAACTCAGGGATTTATTAACACGTTATATAGAGGGACTTTTAGATATATTTTTGTACTTAAATAAGTTAGGTACTAGGAGCTTGTTCGCGAACGTTCACCACTATTCGTTTATGCATTCCTTTAATTGGTAATTCGTCAAATAAAGTCTTGTAAATGTTGTTTTATTGAACAATATTTTAAGTGAATTTAAGAAATACTGAAAGATACAACAATATATCGTAATTTTGCAGTGGGTACATAATGACGCGTAGAAAATGTATTAGGAGATTCCTCGACAATAAAATGGGCTTCAATAATTAAACAAATCATCATGGAGCTAAATTCCTATTAATAACACGATGGTATAATAAAATTGCCCACACGCAATAAACATGGGACAGTTTGTTTCTGACGGCACGGTTGGCGCAGTGGTTAAGCGATTGACTAATGCGCTGCGCGTCGCGGGTTCGATTCCCCCACGGAACAAATATTTTGTATGACCTATAAGTAGTTGTTCCGGGTCTGGCTGTTTGTGTATGTGAGTTTAAATGTTTGTAAACGCACCCACAATACAAGAGAAATTCCTATTGTGGGGCAAAGTACAAAAAATTGTTTTTTTTTCAAAAATATATTTTCTTCCCATTCGTTTTCTAGTGTATGTACGTAACTATAGAACATTTCAACCTGGTACTTATATCGACGCCAGTTCACGCGAGCAACGAAACCATAGCGAGATCTAATTAGATTCCAACAGCATTTAGTAGCATGGGAGACAACTTTGCGGCGAGCTAAAACAGGAGTGGAGATGGTAGCAGGTTGTTTCGGAATTAAGTTACAAAGACGAAACCATATCATACCCTCCACCCACAACTGAAAACGAGCTAAATAATAATATAGATAGACGATGCACAGCATATAACGACTGTACATTTCGAGAAAACGAGGAAAGAGATAGATTTCGAAAATCAAGAGCAACATTTTAATATTTTATTTCAAAACATTCAAAGCCTATTTAATAAGCAACACATAATGGAAGTATTTCTCTTTGAAAATCAGGCATATCAGGCTATATGTATTACTGAAACATGGCTCTCAAGAGACAAATTAAGCATGATTGACTTTAGTGGCTACAGAGTCGCAGCATCTTACTGTCGAAAGAACCGAACAGGCGGCGGAGTTTGCATCTTACTAGAAGAACACAAAGACTACATAGAAAGATGCGACATAACCGAGATGTCACTTGAATATATTTTAGAAGTTTGTGCCATTGAAATACCTAACGAAAATTTGCTATTAGTAACAATGTACTGGAATAGAAGAGAAGAAAATATATTTTATAACCAACTCAATCAAATTCTAGCATACATAAACAATAAATACACGAAACTGAACACAGTCATCGGTGGTGACTTTAATATTGATATTCTGAAAAATAGCTCCAATATTAACACTTTCTTAGACCTTATGTCCGAATACAAATACACACAGCACATAAAACATCCCACACACATAACACAAACAACATCAACATGCCTTGACCTAATATTTACAAACTTTAAAAACATAGATTTATATACATCTGTAAAAGAACTAGGTTTTTCAGATCACTGTGGTACAACTATAAAATTTAAAATACCGCAACGACCGAAGCAAATCACTTGGTATACTGAAAAACGACTGTACAACAAAAATAATATTGAAAGTTTCAAATGTGCATTAAAGTCAGTTGATTGGAAAGATATCATTACGGAAACTAACGATGCAAATCAAAATTACAATGTTTTTAATAATTTATTAACTAATATACTAAACAAAACTATACCAAAAATAAAAACTAAATTAAAAACACATTACAGAAAATATTGGTTATCTAAAGGTATAAAGATCTCATGCACAAACAAAAGATTATTAAAAATTTTAAGTATTAAGTCTGACAATCCAATTATCAAAAAATACTACAGAAAATACGAAAAAATACTAAAACAGTCGGTGATAACATCGAAAAAACAGCATTACATAAAAAAAAATAAAATGTCTGAAAACAAAGTCAAAGCTATGTGGAATATAGTGAACGAACGTACTAACAAAAAAACACTTACAGATAAGAATAATATACAATTACAGATAAATAATACTTTAGTATCAGATCCAAAACAAATAGTAAATAACTTCAATAACTTTTTTGCATCAATTGGCGAAGAGACCGGCTGTGAAGCCAAAGGCCAGCCAGTAATTAACCCTTCTGAAAATACTCTATTTCTTAGACCTTTAGACTGTCAAGAAACGCATAGAATCATACAAAATCTAAAAAATAAAAACAGTCACGGAATAGATGAACTACCCCCATCTCTGATCAGACAATGTGCAGATGAACTTGCTGAACCCTTTTGTGTTTTGATAAATCAGTCCTTTGATGAAGGTACTTTTCCTGATCAACTTAAAAAAGCTAAACCATTATTTAAGAAAAACTCGAAAACCGACCCCAATAATTACCGGCCCATAGCTCTTCTACCTACGGCTTCAAAAATTTTCGAAAAGGCTATGTGTGACCGTGTGTACAGTTTTTGCGAAAGATATCAAATCTTTGACGACGGTCAAAACGGGTTTCGTAAACATCGATCAACAACCCTGGCTGTCTATAAATATATGCAAGAAGTTATTGATATAATAAATGATAAAAAATATGCGGTTGGCATACTTTTAGACATGACAAAGGCATATGATAAAGTGCAGTTTAAAATTTTATTAGATAAACTATACGGTATAGGGATTCGTGGTACCACACATAAGTGGTTTGCATCCTACTTAAAAAATAGGGAGCAATATGTGGAAATAGAACATTTTAACTACGACCAAAACCAAATAATTAAAGTAAGGTCCGAAAAGAAGATAATAAATGCATCAATCCCCCAAGGCAGCGTTATTGGATGTCTCCTATTCATCATCTACATCAATGACCTTCCCAAAATCATGAAAGAACCATGTGTGCTATTCGCAGACGATATATCTCTGCTAACTACATGCCAAACTAATAGTACCATTAACGAACAACTAAACCAAATATTAAATAAAACAAAAAAATGGATGGATGATCACAACCTTGAGATTAATTATAAAAAAACTAAAATAATGACTTTCTACCCTCAGCAAAAATCCCCATTACTAGTTAATTTCACAACAAACGGCACAAACATTGAAGTAGTTAACGACTTTACACTATTAGGACTAACAATAGACACACACATTTCGTGGAAGCCCCATATAACAAAAGTACGATCAAAACTCGCAAAATTCACTTACGCACTTCGAGAAGTCAAAAAAACTACCGACTTGCAAACTGCACTTACTACATATTACGCTTACGCTCATGCATGGCTCAGCTATGGTGTGGGGAAATAGCACAGATGCGCCTACGCTTTTCATTCTCCAGAAGAAATTAACTCGGATCATAGTCAATATCGAGCAGACCGACAGCTGTAAACCCTATTTTATAAAACACAAAATACTCACTTTACCATCTATTTATATCCTGGAAGTATGCAAATTCGTCAGGAAACACATGAACTTTTTTACAACCCGCGGCGATAAACATACTGACCGATCTATCAGATACAAAAATATGTTAATGTTACCCTCCTCGCGCATGAAACTACACTCCAATAGCCCCTACGTAATGTCCATAAAAATATTTAATAAACTACCAGATGCAATAAAGGATGAAACCAGCGATACGACATTTATAAATAAACTCAAGCAAATATTAATTAAAAAAGCTTACTACACGATAAACGAATACATATATGACAAAAAAATCTATTGAACACAGACACCACACACAGTTAGTAGTATAGACATAGACATTCATACATACATAGATAAATATTATAATAAGATAGATATATGTTTAATTGACCTTACCAAATAATTAAATGTACCTAAAACTATAACAGACTGATCTCAATAAAATAAAATGTTACATTTACTTATTTAATGTTGATAACATAAATTAGTTTAAAAATTGCCTAATGTTAATTTATGTTTTGAATTTAATTTTTATTTTAAAAATTACCTATACTTTTTGCTGTGCCCTACAGGGTCCATAACTGTACCTTAGCTTTAAGCCATTGTAACATCTCTTAAACATTATGGAATGCAAATAAATATGAATATGAATATGAATTAAAATAAACACCTCGGATTTGAATGGTATGTAGTAATAAAAGTATTTCATACCGGAGAAACATCAAATCCAGCATTTTTTTTTACGTGTATTGTGTTGTGACTCTTCGGGCCATTTCACCAGAGCTTGATTATTTATTAAAATGACATGTTTTTCATGTCATGTCATGTCATGACATGCTAAAAGTTGATGTTGGGGAGAGATGATTAGGTCTGTGTGTTATTAGATATGTTGTTGTGTTATTAGATTATGTTTGAAAATTTGTAACAAATATGACTTAGTTAAAAAAAATTGTTTATCTTGTTTTAGACTATGGCTCGTTATTATAAAAGAAAAACTAATCGTGGTGAGTGCGTGAAAGACTCCAAGACCAAAGCGTTGGATTCTGTAAAAATGGCGTTCTTAATGTAACAGTAAGTAAACAGTTTGCAGTGCCTAATGAATTCACATGTGATTTGTGTACAACAAACAACAATTTTTAAAGATTTTCTGTTTAATGTTGTTTATGGGTAGTGAGAGTTGTCATTTCAATAATTTTGGAAGGCTATAATTATCTTGTTAAGCTTTACTTATCGATTGATCTCTGTGATGATTGTTACATAATAGTAATATTGACCGGACTATTAATTTTATTAATAAGACTGGGTGGGTGATAAGAATGGGACTGGGATCATCTTGGACACCGGGGTGTACATCAAGATGTCTTTAGTAGTGTTTAAAAAAATGTGAATTATAATATTAGGTCTAAAATATAAACATTTTTAGTACGACATCAGTTAGACAAATATTTTTTTTATATTTAATATGAATAAACGCTTTTACATTTGCATTTAGTTAAATATCGTTTAAACTACAAGCACTCTCCCTTAAGTGAATCTTCTCATACAGTTGACGGCACTTGTTGAATTGTTGACGACTCTTTTAAATCTGACGGACTTCTCGAACGCATTAAAATAAACGTACCTAAACTTAATGCTCGAAGAAAATGCACGTCCATTTTCAATGTCCCTCGTTATAAAACCAACTTAGCCAGGAATGCTCCGATGGCTGGGCTAACGTCGACGTACAAAAATATTTGCAATCTTTATGATTTGGATAACTTCCACGACCATCCCAAGCGTAATAATATTATAAACGAGGGAAAGAGTGAAGACAACAAAAAAAAAAAAATTGTCAATGTTCATGTCGATGAGGGTATTCTCTCTACTACCGAGATTTAAGCTAGAGCTTTTGTCCTTATATATTGTTTTTGTTTTTTTTATTTATTTTTGTAACGTGAATACTGTGTTTTTTTTTCTCTTCTATTTTGTTGTGAATGCTGTGCACGTATGTAATTGACGTAAACACTAGTTCATGTCTCTGTTCTCTTTTATTTGTAACATTTTGTGTTTGTGTTGTTGATGTGCCTTAATAAAAATAAATAAATAAATCACCCTCTGTTTCATGGGACTTAAAATTATCTGGCAAAAGTTGAATGAGCCGTTTACTTCTGCCTCACTCTTAAAGTGAATGCTGGCGTGATGTTTTGTTATGATATCTGCTATGTATCTTTAAATTAGATTTTATTTTTGAATTGTTCTTTTCATTCGTGTTTTGTTCTGAAAGCTTTTTAACGTTCACGTTTTTCTACCTGAATCACTTATAATATATATCATTTCAACATGAATGATGAGACCAATGTTTTGATTAAAAAGAGTGTCCGTGCAGTATCTTGCTATAATACCTACCAGCCTATTATTGTCCCACAGGCAAACGCCTCATCTCATACAGAGAATGCAATAGCATTGATTACCACGCTTGCTCAAGACGGGTTGGACGATTTCAGACTTGTATTTATTATAAGACCAGGTTTCCTCGCAATGACTTACCTTCATCGATGTCAAATGCTGCAATGCAATGTGCAATGGTTTTTGAAACCGTAGAAAACATTATCTTAATATTTAGCGATACCTATGTGCCATTTACATATCATGTTACAACGTTCACACAGAACGTTACGGCATTACAAATTGGAATTCTTACTGTTCTACGGAGAACAGTTTACAAAAATTATATTAATTCGCTTATGAACGGCTGTGGTTTAACAACGAGAGATTATAGTTACTTAACGCTTTGTGACGTCTAACGTCCTAACTATAAGCTATAAATACTATATTGCACTCGTTTGAATGGTTAACTGTGGGGTAGCGAGTAGCCGGTAGTCGTCAATCTCTTGTAAGCAAACGATAGCGCGATCTAATTCGATCCCAACACCATCTAGGGAGCTTGTGCACAACTCCAACATTTAGCTATTGAATGCACCCCTGCGTCAAACAGGTTCGTCGACTTTTTAAAGAGTTAAAATTGCATTGATATTACCCTTATATGTGTGAAATGTATAAGGGTTACGGGAAATTGCACACTGCGTAAAATTATATTCTAATTTGAATTTACTGAACGTAACGTTTTGGGTGATGCGCTATCTCCCCAAGTTCCAAGTTCCCCAAAGAATCTAGAATGGTAAAGTCGCCGAATCAATGTTTAGGTACGTATTGTATCATTTAAATTGTTATTACTTAAGAGAATCAATGGGGTAAAAATGTAATAAGTAATTTCATTGCAATTTACGCTTAATAATTAAATATTAATAACAAAAAGAAATACTTATAGGTGAAAGATAATAAACGGCGTGGTTCTGTACTCAAATAACAAATAGGAATTTTAAATGAGTATAAAAGTTTTTATATAAAATGAATAAAAAAGTCGTAGTCGATATGTCGCAGACAAATTGTCGAATCCGCTGTTTTGCAAAACGGCTACCGATGTTTAGACGTAATGCAGAATGGCTTTCTGCAGTCACCATAAGAGTATTTTTAATGACTGTTAGCTTTAACTAATTTTGTCCTTAAAATAACTGTTTTCACTTGAGTTAAGGTATTTTTACTCATATTGCTAGTTTTATTTATTTCTGTTTCGGACGCCATTAGTTTTGTTATGACACACAGAGCCACGAGTGACCAAAATTTTTGAACTGGAATCTATAATCTGACGTTTCATTCTATGCTGTGTCACACAACCTCTAATCATTGACCCGCTGCATTGATAAACGTAAAACGTTTATGTTCGAACATTTATATACACATTGACATTGATGAATTTTATACATACAATGACATGAGTATTTACTTTGTAAAGTATTATATTATTTAAATTATTGTGAATGTGAAGATTATGTGGATTATTACTTTTTTTATTTTATTTCTTAGTTAGTTTCACGATCTGGCAGCTTGAGTAATTTATGCGGCCTACCCAAATATCCTTTCTTTGGTATTGTTCGTCGAATCGTTGTGCTCCTTAAGTTCTCAGTTGAGCGGCAAGATTACTGACAAATGCGTGCACTGACTGGACAGGTCCGCTCAATCTGTATGGTTTTTCCTCAAAAGACCGTTTCAGACACCAATCTACATGGCCTTCAGATGATCTGACCAAGATTATGTCTGGACTTTAAAAGAGACTGTGACCTCTGAGTTTGTTTCGGCCTTTCTTCTCAGAGTAGTCAGATAGGAAACGCCGACCTCATCTAGTTTTTAAAATATGATTGACGTGTAAAAGTGTTTGTAACAAACCTACTAGCGAGGGTGTTAAAAACTTAAATCACGAGCGAAGCGAGGGATTTAAGACGAGTCCTGAGTGTAGCGAGGGATTTAAGTTCACCCAAGACTAAGACAGCTTTATCACCGAGGAAAATACTCTACTTTTCGTACCATTTGCGAAAAAATTTACACAATAATAATATGAGATAAGCATTTATTAAAAATAATGACAATCAAACGTATTTTTAGAACATTAACTTATTTATAAAAATAAATTAAAATAAACTTAACATTTATGTATTTGAAGAAAACAAAAACGCGGCAAATTCCTACACTAATATTTTTTTGTCGAAAAAGCAAAGGCATCAAACTCATACGGCCTCGTCGGTTTTCGTAATTTTATTTAATCATAACTGCATAACAAATACGTATGCCTTTTTCAAAAAGATATATAATGCTTTATATACAAACTCAATGGTGTAAACACAGATGTAGTTCAGTATAAATTTCGGTAAGTATTCCAAATTTAAATCACATTCTCCCCCTAGAGGATGAATGAAATTCAGTACAATTTTCTTTCCCTGTTTTTAACAGATTAAAAATGACTATTGATAGGTTTGCTTTTTGTGGCATAGAATGTCACTTTTTTGAGCAAGTAGTACGAAAAATAATTTATCATTTATGCAATTATGCATGTTAAGGTTCAATGGTTATGGAAAATCGCTAGACATTATTCAGTTTTTATTTACTTAACGCGTAGCTGTTTTATACAATGAAAGTCCATCTGCGACAGATACATCACAATTACTTCTTTAGTCGTTTTTGAAAAACAAAAAGTAATATTATTATGTTTTGTCTGAGAATGTGATATGGGTAGATAATATTATATTTACCTGATTTAAAAAGCAAATAGTCTTAAAATAATAATATGTAAAAATATATAAAAATAAGCGAAAAATTAAAGGGCATCAAAAAATTCGTCCGCAACGCTGTCAATAGGAAACGTGCTATTTTAACTATTTACTGATTTTATTTTATTAACACCTTTGAAGACGCCAGTACGAGGAATGGGCAAGTGTGAACTTTACAAATAAATTAATTTTACATTTTGGGGACGTTGGGAATGAATGTATCAAAAATAATTTTGGGAACTTGGAACTTGGGGATATAGGGCATCACCCAACGTTTTACATAAATACATCAACGTTTACAAAGATTATTACATATGTAATCTGACTAGCACCTCAATGGCAATCAACTCATCCCATCGCAGTCCACTGCTGTTCCCAGGCTGTGCCACAACACCCTGTCCTCCGCCTTCAGCACCCAGTCCAGTCAATGGCAAGAAACTAAATATTATATATATACAAACAACATGTCTTTTTTTTGAGGGTGGAAAATCATCAAATAACTCAGATCTGGGCCGAGCGGGAGGGCGTGTCAGACTCTTACTGACTAAAACCCATCCGTGTTCCATCATTTGCCTGTGCCAGGGGCCACGGTATCCCTCTCAGACTTTCCCGCAACCCTGGCAGGCATCGGCCCTACCGGACCCCGTCATTGATGCTGACATCTCTTTGAGGCGCGCGAGGAACACAACGCGCCGTCGACCCGGGCATGGTCCTTATTGAACGCCGAGTTGCCCATTGCTCGCCGTTCGCAAGCCCGCGACTACGGTGGCCGGGAATCGGCCTGCGATTCCCGACGCCCAGGTCGTCTCCTGCGGCGGCTAGGGGCGTGAGGGCGCGCATTTTGCCTCTCCCTCACGCGTTCCGCCTCCTCCTTCGCGAACATTACTGCTTCGCAGAAGGAGGTGCATGCCTGTTTTCCGTGCATGGCAAACGTGCATGTTTGTAGGTATGTATATAATATTGTATAGTATAGTAATCGCAACCAGCGAACGGGTAATGACCAGATGTATATTAATTATCGGGTTTTTTGTGTAGGCACCCACACATTTTCAAATGGGTCAAAACTTTTTTGTCGGCATCCCCTTACTCTTCAGCTATTTTGTAACTACTAACTACTAACTATCTTGCTCAACTTTTTCAAAAACGGCATTTACTTTTTCCGTAACAGGGCGACCAGAGCGACCTGCATTATGGACAACAAAATTCCCGAACTGAAAACGCTTGAACCATCTTTGTCCTGCTCTTACTGACACTGCGTTAAGCCCATAAACGTCACATTTTTTTTCGCGGCTTCTGTCACTTTTTTCTCTTTTTTGTAATAAATCTTTAAAATGTATCGAATTTCTTCGTCAGATTCAAACATTTTGGCGGACAGAAAAACAATTGAAAAAGGACGGGAAATTGTTTTTACGTTTTGTCTTCTTGATAATAGTGTCATCTATTTAATGGTTTCAAAACCAGTCAGAAACAAACAGTACATTTAAAGAGATTTTATTACAACTTCATACCTATAAAATACGAAAAAACTTTTACCCCGACCTATTATTTTACTTTTGTTATTTATATTAACAATTATAATTGAGAAGTATCACCCTATTTTTTTAAGTTATCATGGTTTGTTTGATAGCTGATAAAGTGAGAATGATGTAAGGATATAATCGTTTCATTGAATGTCTAAAAAATATTTTGAAAAAATGACTTTCATTACTATAGAAGATTTCCTGATATTAGTAATGAATTTTTGTTCGTTACATTCAACAATGGTTGTCGTTTGAGATTACTTTATTCTCATAAGAATACTTGACTAATACTACATATTCACTTACATGAGAATTTTAAAACTACAACTTACGCGTAAATTAATATTGTTGGGCGTTTTACAACAACTAGACATTTGTACAATAATTATTTTGAGGGTAGATAAAAGAAACTACTCAATGTTCGCTGGATACAGGGGCTCAAACATTGATAAATGATTTTATTTCTGTAAGTAGGTTTGAACAAAAGTTATTTATGATACTAGTGCCGTAAGTTGATTTTTACAAACGAGTAGACGAATGTAACCATAGTCACGAGTTCGTAAATACTAATTTCCGCGCGTGTGTCATACAACGTTTTTCAACATATTTGCGAGAAAACAGTACAATAGGTAATGAAACAAAATTTGAAAATGGCGCCATTTCCAAATGGCGCTACGTGCGCGTGGTGAAAATTACGTGGCATTGATCTAAGGCAGAGGTCCCCAAACTTTTTGTCTTATGAGACGACCTCTTGCCATGTTTTTCGGATTTGGGTAGACCCTGTTTATCTATTATTGCCCTTTTGAAAGTTCATTAACTTCAAACATGTTTTGACTGATATCTGACTGTAGTGAGATATAGAAGAGGAAAACAACGATCTAAAGGTCGTTGTCTACCCCTGGGGATCGAGATAGACCACTTTGAGTATCATTGATCTAAGGTTAGGTTGGCTTTAAAATAATACTTTATGTCAAATATGTTCTAGGTGGTCTATTGTAGAGGCTGTTGTAGTAGTACTTTTGTTTATTACTCTATTTAGTTTTTTTAATGGCATGGTAACAGTTGAAAACATAACGCACGCTTAAACCAATAGTGTCACTATCCAAAAAACTTAACTTTTCAGTAGAGCCAAAAAACGTTTTTTGTGGTGTGAATATGAATGATACGTTAGAATCCATGCACAATTTAGTTATTCATTGATACAGAAAATATGGGTAAATATTGTATCTCAAATATGAAAACAAAAAATAATTGATTTGGTTGTATATAATTTATATTTTTTCGTTATTTATTTTAAAGTGTCACTTTGGCTTTCACTATTTTACTTTATTTCGTCTTAGTGACACTGTGGACTTACTTTTCAATAAAAATAAATAAATAAAAAAAGCTTTAAAATTATTTTTTAATTACCAAAAATGGTTTTATTTACTTTTACAGTGATAAGCTAGTTATACTTATTATCACAAGGTAAAAAAAGAAACATTTTGTTCAGATACAAATTTATTTAAATAAATATAGAATATCCGTTTACCAAACATAAAATGCTGTTAGTTTACATTAACTTACGCAAACAAAAAATTGTCAAAAAAACAACAATCATCTTCTCCATTATCATTGTACATTATTACTATAAAATAATCAGACTTAACTCCAGAAGGTATTTATTTCTTCTACAACAAAAAAATTAAAAAAAAATTGTTAGCTTACATCCACTAACGCAAACAAAAAGTATTCAAAAATCAACATCTTCTCCTTAGTCTATGTACTGTAAAATGTCAGTCGTATACATCCTATATCAATCATCTAAAAAACAAGCCTTAAAATAATTAAAATCTTTTAGTCAGACCTAAGTCTGTCGACTACAATTGTAATAATCAATAAGGATTTTAGGTCATTCTTTTCTCTAATTTTGTATTATTAAGTTGTTTTAACGGAAAACCCAGACGGTTTGCATTGCGTCTAGAGCGAGATTGTCGATTTAAGGCTATTTCATTAAACTGGTTTTCAGTATAGGAGTTTTTGTAAAATATTCTTATTTCTCCATGGTTTTCCTTAACAAATTTTATGACTTTAATGTCGGAAAGTCTTACTGTGTCCCCCCCATGTGTATTTTTATTCAAATGGGTGCCACATTCTTAAGCTAAATTTTTTAAATCAAAAAAGTCGGAATACAGCATTCCTTTATCATTATAATTATTGCCTCGTTTTTTAGCTGATTTTATTAAAGTGATATACTGCTCAGGAACATAAATTGGTGATGTGAAATAATGTGGTATCTGTATGCAAAACTGACACTAAACCAAAAAAGTACAATATGGCGTCCAACCAATGATCTAAATAACAGAAAAACTTAGTGCAAATGTGAACTTAAAAGCAAAATGTCAATATTTCAATTAAAATAATGCACTACTTACCAAAATTATGACTAGTAAACCGGTGCAATCATTAAAATGACACTTTTGCACTCAAAAATCGTAAATTTTGTTCTTGGCGATACGTACTTTTTCGTTTAAGGTCAGTGTTCCTCTGAGGACAGGGGAATATTTTGTTTAGTGACGAAGCGGACCACTGCCATCTAGCGGTTATTTCTGTTACTTTTAGACTAGTGTAAGTGCGATTACGCGTAGTTCCACGTTTCCCAACAGATGGCATTAAAAAGTCGATTTGGCAAAATTTTGGATAGTGACAGTATTGGATTAAGCGTGCGATAATTATGGGACATTAAATAAAAAAGTTGATGTTGGGGATGTTTAGGTCTGTATGTTATTAGATATGTTGTTGTTGTTATTAGATTGTGTTTTAATCTTTGTATTTTTGTAACAAATATGACTTAGTTAAATAGCCTGTATTATGGATAAAATAGTAGTAGACTTGTATTCGATAATTTTGTCGATTTCAATTAATAACAAAAAATTGTTTATCTTGTTTTAGACTATGGCTCGTAATTAAAAAAGAAAAACTAATCGTGGTAAGTGCGTGAAAGAGTCCATGATCAAAGCGTTGGATTCTGTAAAAATAGCGTTCTTAATGGAACAGTAAGTAAACAGTTTGCAGTGCCTAATGAATTCACATGTGATTTATGTACAACAAACAACAATTTTTAAAGACTTTCTGTTTAATGTTGTTTATGGGTAGTGAGAGTTGTCATTTCAATAATTTTGGAAGGCTATTATTATTTTGTTAAGCTTTACTTATCGATTGATCTCTGTGATGATTGTTACATAATAGTAATATTGACCGGACTATTAATTTTATTAATAAGACTGGGTGGGTAATAATAATGAGACTGGGATCATGTTGGACACCGGGGTGTACATCAAGATGTCTTTAGTAGTGTTTAAAAAAATGTGAATTATATTATTTTTAGAACTAATAATATAATTAACATTTTTAGTATGACATCAGTTAGACAGGTATTTTTTTTACATTTAATATGAATAAACGCTTTTACATTTGCATTTAGTTAAATATCGTTTAAACTACAAGCACTCTCCCTTAAGTGAATCTTCTCATACAGTTGACGGTAATTGTTGAATTGTTGACGACTATTTTAAATCTGACGGACTTCTCGAACGCATTAAAATAAACGTACTTAAACTTAATGCTCGAAGAAAATGCACGTCCATTTTCAATGTCCCTCGTTATAAAACCAACTTAGGCAGGAATGCTCCGATGGCTAGGCTAACGTCGACGTACAAAAATATTTGCAATCTTTACGATTTGGATATCTTCCACGACCATCCCAAGCGTTTTAGATCTAATATCATAAAGGAGGGGAAGAGTGAAAACAAAAAAAAAAAAAAACAATGTTCATGTCGATGAGGGTATTCTCTCTACTACCGAGATTTAAGCTAGAGCTTTTGTTCTTATATTGTTTTTGTTTTTTTTATTTATTATTGTAACGTGAATACTGTGTTTTCGTTTCTCTTCTATTTTGTTTCGAATGCTGTGCACGTCTGGAATTGACGTAAACACTAGTCCATGTCTCTGTTCTCTTTTATTTGTAAATTTTTGTGTTTGTGTTGTTGATGATAACAAATAAACAATCGCCCTCTGTTTCATGGGACTTAAAATTATCTGGCAAAAGTTGAATGAGCCGTTTACTTCTGCCTCACTCTTAAAGTGAATGCTGGCGTGATGTCTTGTTATGATATATATATCTTAACATTAGATTTTATTTTTGAATTGTTCTTTTCATTCGTTCATTGTTCTGAAAGCTTTTTAACGTTCACGTCTTTCTACATAGCTCTGAATCACTTATAATATATATGATTTCAACATGAATGATGAGACCAATATTTTGATTAAAAAGAGTGTCCGTGCAGTATGTTGCTCGTTCTTCTCCATAAGAACCATACTCTTTGGAATGGGTAACTAGATTTATCTTTCTGACTGGCCGACTCCATGAAAATCCAAAAGTGCATGTAAATGAAACAGTATTAAACAAAATGGCTTACCGTGTCTGTTCGTCAACTACACAATGGATTTTGATGCGTTAACGACATCATTTTAAAGACTGTATTCCGGATGAACTTAGATATAGCACAGAAACCTTTGTCATGTCGTCACATCAATAGATCGTACCCAAGTGAAGCAGCGGTGATAAGTCTCAAATTGTCTAAAATAGTCAAATGTCATAATACCTACCAGCCTATTATTGTCCCACAGGCAAAGGACTCATCTCACACAGAGAATGCAATAGCATTGATTACCACGCTTGCTCAAGACGGGTTGGACGATTTCAGACTTGTATTTATTATAAGACCAGGTTTTCTCGCAATGACTAACCTTCATCGATGTCAAATGCTGCAATGCAATGTGCAATGGTTTTTGAAACCGTAGAAAACATTATCTTAATATTTAGCGATACCTATGTGCCATTTACATATCATGTTACAACGTTCACACAGAACGTTACGGCATTACAAATTGGAATTCTTACTGTTCTACGGAGAACAGTTTACAAAAATTATATTAATTCGCTTATGAACGACTGTGGTTTAACAACGAGAGATTATAGTTACTTAACGCTTTGTGACGTCTAACGTCCTACCTATAAGCTATAAATACTATATTGCACTCGTTTGAATGGTTAACTGTGGGGTAGCGAGTAGCCGGTAGTCGTCAATATCTTGTAAGCAAACGATAGCGCGATCTAATTCGATCCCAACACCATCTAGGCAGCTTGTGCACAACTCCAACATTTAGCTATTGAATGCACCCCTGCGTCAAACAGGTTCGTCGACTTTTTAAAGAGTTAAAATTGCATTGATATTACCCTTATATGTGTGAAATGTATAAGGGTTACGGGAAATTGCACACTGCGTAAAATTATATTCTAATTTGAATTTACTGAACGTAACGTTTTGGGTGATGCGCTATCTCCCCAAGTTCCAAGTTCCCCAAAGAATCTAGAATGGTACAGTCGCCGAATCAATGTTTAGGTACGTATTGTATCATTTAAATTGTTATTACTTAAGAGAATCAATGGGGTAAAAATGTAATAAGTAATTTCATTGCAATTTACGCTTAATAATTAAATATTATTAACAAAAAGAAATACTTATAGGTGAAAGATAATAAACGGCGTGGTTCTGTACTCAAATAACAAATAGGAATTTTAAATGAGTATAAAAGTTTTCATATAAAATGAATAAAAAAGTCGTAGTCGATATGTCGCAGACAAATTGTCGAATCCGCTGTTTTGCAAAACGGCTACCGATGCTTAGACGTAATGCAGAATGGCTTTTCTGCAGTCACCATAAGAGTATTTTTAATGACTGTTAGCTTTAACTAATTTTGTCCTTAAAATAACTGTTTTCACTTGAGTTAAGGTATTTTTACTCATATTGCTAGTTTTATTTATTTCTGTTTCGGACGCCATTAGTTTTGTTATGACACACAGAGCCACGAGTGACCAAAATTTTTGAACTGGAATCTATAATCTGACGTTTCATTCTATGCTGTGTCACACAACCTCTAATCATTGACCCGCTGCATTGATAAACGTAAAACGTTTATGTTCGAACATTTATATACACATTGACATTGATGAATTTTATACATACAATGACATGAGTATTTACTTTGTAAAGTATTATATTATTTAAATTATTGTGAATGTGAAGATTATGTGGATTATTACTTTTTTTATTTTATTTCTTAGTTAGTTTCACGATCTGGCAGCTTGAGTAATTTATGCGGCCTACCCAAATATCCTTTCTTTGGTATTGTTCGTCGAATCGTTGTGCTCCTTAAGTTCTCAGTTGAGCGGCAAGATTACTGACAAATGCGTGCACTGACTGGACAGGTCCGCTCAATCTGTATGGTTTTTCCTCAAAAGACCGTTTCAGACACCAATCTACATGGCCTTCACATGATCTGACCAAGATTATGTCTGGACTTTAAAAGAGACTGTGACCTCTGAGTTTGTTTCGGCCTTTCTTCTCAGAGTAGTCAGATAGGAAACGCCGACCTCATCTAGTTTTTAAAATTTGATTGACGTGTAAAAGTGTTTGTAACAAACCTACTTACAGAAATAAAGTCATTTATCATTTATGCAATTATGCATGTTAAGGTTCAATGATTATGGAAAATCGCTAGACATTATTTAGTTTTTTTTACTTAACGCGGAGCTGTTTTATACAATGAAAGTCCATCTGCGACAGATACATCACAATTACTTCTTTAGCCGTTTTTGAAAAACAAAACGTAATATTATTATGTTTTGTCTGAGAATGTGATATGGGTAAATATTATTATATTTACCTGATTTAAAAAGCAAATAGTCTTAAAATAATAATATGTAAAAATATATAAAAATAAGCGAAAAATTAAAGGGCATCAAAAAATTCGTCTGCAACGCTGTCAATAGGAAACGTGCTATTTTAACTATTTACTGATTTTATTTTATTCTTACACCTTTGAAGACGCCAGTACGAGGAATGGGCAAGTGTGAACTTTACAAATAAATTAATTTAACATTTTGGGGACGTTGGGAATTAATGTATCAAAAATAATTTTGGGGAACTTGGAACTTGGGGATATAGGGCATCACCTAACGTTTTACATAAATACATCAACGTTTACAAAGATTATTACATATGTAATCTGACTAGCACCTCAATGGCAATCAACTCATCTCATCGCAGTCCACTGCTGTTCCCAGGCTGTGCCACAACACCATGTCCTCCGCCTTCAGCACCCAGTCCAGTCAATGGCAAGAAAGTAAATATTATATACATACAAAAAGACATGCCTTTTTTTGAGGGTGGAAAATCATCAAATAACTCAGCTCTGGGCAGAGCGGGAGGGCGTGTCAGACTCTTACTGACTAAAACCCACCCGTGTTCCATCATTTGCCTGTGCCAGGGGCCACGGTATCCCTCTCAGACTTTCCCGCAACCCTGGCAGGCATCGGCCCTACCGGACCCCGTCATTGATGCTGACATCTCTTTGAGGCACGCGAGGAACACAACGCGCCGTCGACCCGGGCCTGGTCCTTATTGAACGGCGAGTTGCCCATTGCTCGCCGTTCGCAAGCCCGCGCCTACGGTAGCCGGGAATCGGCCTGCGATTCCCGACGCCCAGGTCGCCTCCTGCGGCGGCTAGGGGCGTGAGGGCGCGCATTTTGCCTCTCCCTCACGCGTTCCGCCTCCTCCTTCGCGAACATTACTGCTTCGCAGAAGGAGGTGCATGCCTGTTTTCCGTGCATGGCAAACGTGCCTGTTTGTAGGTATGTATATAATATTGTATAGTATAGTAATCGCAACCAGCGAACGGGTATGACCAGATGTATAACAATTATCGAGTTTTTTTGTGTAGTCACCCACACTTTTTCAAATGGGTCAAAACTGTTTTGTCGTCATTCCCTTACTCTTCAGCTATTTTGTAACTACTAACTACTACTATCTTGCTCAACATTTTCAAAAACGGCATTTACTTATTCCGTAACAGGGCGACCAGAGCGACCTGCATTATGGACAACAAAATTCCCGAACTGAAAACGCTTGAACCATCTTTGTCCTGCTCTTACTGACACTGAAGCCCATAAACGTCACATTTTTTTCGCGGCTTCTGTCACTTTTTTCTCTTTTTTGTAATAAAACTTTAAAATGTATCGAATTTCTTCGTCAGATTCAAACATTTTGGCGGACAGAAAAACAATTGAAAAATGACGGGAAATTGTTTTTACGTTTTGTCTTCTTGATAATAGTGTCATCTATTTAATGGTATCAAAACCAGCCAGAAACAAACAATACATTTAAAGAGATTTTATTACAACTTCATACCTATAAAATACGAAAAAACTTTTACCCCGACCTATTATTTTACTTTTGTTATTTATATTAACAATTATGAGAAGTATCACCCTTTTTTTTTAAGTTATCATGGTTTGTTTGATAGCTGATTGATAAAGTGAGAATGATGTAAGGATATAATCGTTTCATTGAATGTCTTAAAAATATTTTGAAAAAATGACTTTCATTACTATAGAAGATTTCCTGATATTAGTAATGAATTTTTGTTCGTTACATTCAACAATGGTTGTCGTTTGAGATTACTTTATTCTCATAAGAATACTTGACTAATACTACATATTCACTTACATGAAAATTTTAAAACTACAACTTACGCGTAAATTAATATTGTTGGGCGTTTTACAACAACTAGACATTTGTACAATAATTATTTTGAGGGTAGATAAAAGAAACTACTCAATGTTCGCTGGATACACGGGCTCAAACATTGATAAATGATTTTATTTCTGTAAGTAGGTTTGAACAAAAGTTATTTATGATACTAGTGCCGTAAGTTGATTTTTACAAACGAGTAGACGAATGTTACCATAGTCACGAGTTCATAAATACTAATTTCCGCGCGTGTGTCATACAACGTTTTTCAACATATTTGCGAGAAAACAGTACAATAGGTAATGAAACAAAATTTGAAAATGGCGCCATTTCCAAATGGCGCTACGTGCGCGTGGTGAAAATTACGTGGCATTGATCTAAGGCAGAGGTCCCCAAACTTTTTGTCTTATGAGACGACCTCTTGCCATGTTTTTCGGATTTGGGTAGACCCTGTTTATCTATTATTGCCCTTTTGAAAGTTCATTAACTTCAAACATATTTTGACTGATGTCTAACTGTACTGAGATCTAGAAGAGGAAAACAACGATCTAAAGGTCGTTGTCTACCCCTGGGGATCGAGATAGACCACTTTGACTATCATTGATCTAAGGTTAGGTTGGCTTTAAAATAATACTTTATGTCAAATGTGTTCTAGGTGGTCTATTGTAGAGGCTGTTGTAGTAGTACTTTTGTTTATTACTCTATTTTGTTTTTTTAATGGCATGGTAACAGTTGAAAACATAATTAGGGACATTGAATAAAAAAGTTGATGTTGGGGAGAGATGATTAGGTCTGTATGTTATTAGATATGTTGTTGTTGTTATTAGATTAGGTTTTAATCTTTGTATTTTTGTAACAAATATGACTTAGTTAAATAGCCTGCATTATGGATAAAATAGTAGTAGACTTGTATTCGATAATTTTATCGATTTCAATTAATAACAAAAAATAGTTTATCTTATTTTAGACTATGGCTCGTAATTATAAAAGAAAAACTAATCGTGGTGAGTGCGTGTAAGAGTCCATGATCAAAGCGTTGGTAAGTAAACAGTTTGCAGTGCCTAATGAATTCACATGTGATTTATGTACAACAAACAACAATTTTTAAAGAGTTTCTGTTTAATGTTGTTCATGGGTGAGAGTTGTCATTTCAATAATTTTGGAAGGCTATAATTATCTTGTTAAGCTTTACTTATCGATTGATCTCTGTGATGATTGTTACATAATAGTAATATTGACCGGACTATTAATTTTATTAATAAGACTGGGTGGGTAATAAGAATGGTACTGGGATCATCTTGGACACCGGGCTGTACATCAAGATGTATGTAGTAGTGTTTTAAAAAATGTGAATTATATTATTAGGTCTAAAATATTAACATCTTTAGTAAAGTCAAAGTCAAAGCATTTATTTCAAATAGGCACATAAAAGGCACTTTTGAACGTCAACATTTACATTTAAATAGAATTGATTCTAGTCGCCCCTTCCAAAAGGTAGTTTCGTATGGAGAAGAATGGGCAAGAAACTCCATCGTTACTATGACATCAGTTAGACAGATATATGTTATATGAATAAACGCTTTTACATTTGCATTTAGTTAAATATCGTTTAAACTACAAGCACTCTCCCTTAAGTGAATCTTCTCATACACCTTTCCCCTTGTAACGTTGCACGTTATTTCCTTCAATAAAATAAAAAAATAAAAGTAACTTAATTATAAATAAATAACTTATTTACTAAAATAACAGGCAACACTACAATTAAAAAGGAACTTGTAGGAATTTATGTGGCAACACAGTAGCAATGACAGCTACGTCCTGATTGGCTGTCAAAGAGTATAATAACTATACAGTTGGCTGTGTTCCTTCCTACCTTCTACTACTGCACAATACCTACGTCTGGAAGTCCTAACTCCAGTCCCCGCTACCTACGTCTGGAAGACCTGCAGGACAGTAGCTTTCTTTAGGCGGTTCGAATCTACTCGCGCGCTCGTTATCTTACACACGCCCGGCTCAACCGGCTGTGTAATTAATTCAACTGATTAAAACTAATTCTGGTAACGAACTTTTTTATTTATACTACCTACCACTAGGCACTACCCCACACTAAACAATTACAGTGGCGCCCTTACTGGTGATAGATATCGAGCCGTGTTAGGTTATTTCTGCCGTATATTCTATTGGTTGTCTTGGTGATGGTATACTAGCAGGTGTGCTAACTCTGATTTTGTACTTACAGACTACGGAAAGAAATTTTCTTTCTTTGATTTTCTTTTCTCTACCTACCTAACATAAAAATTAAAAACAACCGTTGAGCGGACTACTTTTAAAATTAACTACAATTTTTTTTCGCAGTCACCTACTTATACTAAACATTTTTTTCTAGCTCAGTCTTTTCTATTGTGAATTTTATTACAAATCCACAAAATACTTCTGGAAACGTCAGATCTCGGATTATAAAAACCTCGGAGAGCTCATTTGACGGAAACAGAGCTGAAGAAAGCAATATCTTAATAACTTCACGACAGTTGATTTGTTGAGGTCCTAGTACCAAACTATTTCTCACTTAATATAACTTTATTAACAAGTGTAGTGAAAAAACCCCAGACGGGTGAGTGTCGCAGAGATCTATTTATTTGCCACCTATATTTATAATTGTTTTAGCTTCTCATAAACCCTTGTAACTTAAACAGTAACGATAAAATTACAATACTTGTGCTATGAGTGTTTCTGTGCATACGACGGTTGGCTTAGGTCTACCTACAACTCGTTGTTATAAATGTTCTAAATGTTTTTAATGTTAACCGTTATCCGTATTGGTACCTATCAATTCTCTTTGTTTTAAATAACTAATGTTAGTTTTACAATGCTTCATATATAGTGTACAATAAAGAAAAGATGAAATTGCGTTTCTCTGAAAAAACAACAAGATTTATTTACAAATTTACTCGGGACGTTTTGTCCATTACATTTTATTATAAGCAAACAATACTCACCTGAAAAAACAACAAGAAACAAAATTTAATGCCCTTTCTTCAGGTTTACCTATTTATCACTTACGAGTCACAACTATTATCGCCTCATGGCTGAAGCATAACCTCTCATTAGATGTCACTTATTGACATTGATCTGTCAAGTGTCAGCGGTGACGCGGCAAATATAAACTGAATAAAAACTACTTCATTAAATGCAGTGTTCATTCAGAGTGGTTTTTCTTTACATCTCCCCCGCTGGGAAAGACAATTGTAAGAGTCTGTAAACGGCATTACAATTGTTCATTTACTAATCAACACTGGAGATAGCTTTGTAATGTGGTAGAGGTTTGATTTCGGTTTTTTGTGTCCAGTATCAACTTCATAGATTGAATTGGAAATTTTCTTCAGGATTTTGTATGGCCCAGTCCAAAATTCATCCATTTTCTTCCTAATTAGTCGATTTCTATTTTCCACATATACTCTATCTCCCACTTTCAATATATATTCTTCTCTGTGCTGGTCGATTTTTTTTTATTAGGTATAATTGTGAGATTTTATTGTGTTTCCGAAGGCTAGTTTTCTATCTCTTCTCACATCTTCTATTAAAAAATAGTTTTAAATAAACAAATGAAACTACTTCAGCGGTCTGCAATCTTGTTATTTTACCTTCTGTAGTCATGTACCGAGTGAAGAATATCCAGATCTGTTCGTAGCCTATATTTAAAGGTGAAAAGAAAGACTATAATTTTTCTTCACCTACCTACACACTTGGATATCATTCTTTTCTTCATGTCTTTTTACTGTAACGCGCCTTCTAGGCTGCCTCATCTCGACAACCCATAGATGCCAGCTCACTGCAGCAGTGAACTGGCATCTATCGATCAACGACATCATTTTAAAGACTGTATTCAGAATTAACTTAGATATACCACAGAAAACTTTGTCATGTCGTCACATCTATAGATCGTACCCAAGTGAAGCAGCGGTGATAAGTCTCAAATTGTCTAAAATAGTCAAATCTCATAATACCTACCAGCCTATTATTTTCCCACAGGCAAAGGCCTCATCTTATTCAGAGAATGCAAGAGCATTGATTACCACGCTTGCTCAAGACGGGTTGGACGATTACAGACTTGTATTTATTATAAGACCAGAGGGGCAATTCCCGTATTTTTAAGACCGTTCGCATTCTAATCTCAGTCTCAATCTGTCAAAACTACAATCAATTTACATACATTTTTGACAGGTTTTAGACATTGATTGTCGCTGAAATGAGATTGCGACTTGAATTTGAACGTTTTTTAAGTACGAGAATTTTCCTACAGGTTTCCTCGCAACGACTAACCTTCATCGATGTCAAATGCTGCAATGCAATGTGCAATGGTTTTTGAAACCGTAGAAAACATTATCTTAATATTTAGCGATACCTATGTGCCATTTACATATCATGTTACAACGCTCACACAGAACGTTACGGCATTACAAATTGGAATTCTTACTGTTCTACGGAGAACAGTTTACAAAAATTATATTAATTCGCTTATGAACGGCTGTGGTTTAACAACGAGAGATTATAGTTACTTAACGCTTTGTGACGTCTAACGTCCTACCTATAAGCTATAAATACTATATTGCACTCGTTTGAATGGTTAACTGTGGGGTAGCGAGTAGCCGGTAGTCGTCAATCTCTTGTAAGCAAACGATAGCGCGATCTAATTCGATCCCAACACCATCTAGGGAGCTTGTGCACAACACCAACACTTAGCTATTGAATGCACCCCTGCGTCAAACAGGTTCCTCGACTTTTTAAAGAGGTAAAATTGCATTGATATTACCCTTATATGTGTAAAATGTATAAGGGTTACGGGAAATTGCACACTGTGTGAAATTATATTCTAATTTGAATTTACTGAACGTAACGTTTTGGGTGATGCTCTATCTCCCCAAGTTCCAAGTTCCCCAAAGAATCTAGAATGGTACAGTCGCCGAATCAATGTTTAGGTACGTATTGTATCATTTTAATTGTTATTACTTAAGAGAATCAATGGGGTAAAAATGTAATAAGTAATTTCATTGCAATTTACGCTTAATAAATATTATTAACAACAAGAAATACTTATAGGTGATAGATAATAAACGGCGTGGTTCTGTACTCAAATAACTAATAGGAATGTTAAATGAGTATAAAATGAATAAAAAAGTCGTAGTAGATATGTCTCAGATGAATTGTCGAATCCGCTGTTTTGCAAAACGGCTACCGATGTTTAGACGTAATGCAGAATGGCTTTCTGCAGTCACCATAAGAGTATTTTTAATGACTGTAAGCTTTAACTAATTTTGTCCTTAAAATAACTGTTTTCACTTGAGTTAAGGTATTTTTACTCATATTGCTAGTTTTATTTATTTCTGTTTCGGACGCCATTTGTTTTGTTATGACACACAGAGCCAAGAGTGACAATTTTTTTTGAACTGGAATCTATAATCTGACGTTTCATTCTAAGCTGTTTTACACAACCTCTAATCCTTGACCCGCTGCATTGATAAACGTAAAACGTTTATGCAATTATGCATGTTAAGGTTCAATGATTATGGAAAATCGCTAGACATTATTCAGTTTTTTTTTACTTAACGCAGAGCTGTTTTATACAATGAAAGTCCATCTGCGACAGATACATCACAATTACTTCTTTAGCCGTTTTTGAAAAACAAAAAGTAATATTATTATGTTTTGTCTGAGAATGTGATATGGGTAGATATTATTATATTTACCTGATTTAAAAAGCAAATAGTCTTAAAATAATAATATGTAAAAATATATAAAAATAAGCGAAAAATTAAAGGGCATCAAAAAATTCGTCCGCAACGATCAACGCTGTCAATAGGAAACGTGCTATTTTAACTATTTACTGATTTTATTTTATTCTAACACCTTTGAAGACGCCAGTACGAGGACTGGTCAAGTGTGAACTTTACAAATAAATTAATTTAACATTTTGGGGACGTTGGGAATGTATGTATCAAAAATAATTTTGGGGGACTTGGAACTTGGGGATATAGGGCATCACCCAACGTTTTACATAAATACATCAACGTTTACAAAGATTATTACATATGTAATCTGACTAGCACCTCAATGGCAATCAACTTATCCCATCGCAGTCCACTGCTGTTCCCAGGCGGTGCCACAACACCCTGTCCTCCGCCTTCAGCACCCAGTCCAGTCAATGGCAAGAAAGTAAATATTATATATATAAAAACAACATGTCTTTTTTTTGAGGGTGGAAAATCATCAAATAACTCAGATCTGGGCAGAGCGGGAGGGCGTGTCAGACTCTTACTGACTAAAACCCACCCGTGTCCCATCATTTGCCTGTGCCAGGGGCCACGGTATCCCTCTCAGACTTTCCCGCAACCCTGGCAGGCATCGGCCCTACCGGACCCCGTCATTGATGCTGACATCTCTTTGAGGCGCGCGTGGAACACCACGCGCCGTCGACCCGGGCCTAGTCCTTATTGAACGGCGAGTTGCCCATTGCTCGCCGTTCGCAAGCCCGCGCCTACGGTGGCCGGGAATCGGCCTGCAATTCCCGACGCCCAGGTCGTCACCTGCGGCGGCTAGGGGCATGAGGGCGCGCATTTTGCCTCTCCCTCACGCGTTCCGCCTCCTCCTTCGCGAACATTACTGCTTCGCAGAAGGAGGTGCATGCCTGTTTTCTGTGCATGGCAAACGTGCATGTTTGTAGGTATGTATATAATATTGTATAGTATAGTAATCGCAACCAGCGAACGGGTATGACCAGGCCCTGCAGTCTCGACATAGTTAGCAATGGTTTTCAGTTGCTAAGTCCTAACAATCCAGATGTAATGATATTTGGTGGTCTCCACACTCAAATTTATCGGTTGTTACTGGTATTTTCGGTAGGTACCGGTAGGTAACAACCGATAAATTTGAGTGTCGAGACTACCAAACATTTACATCAACATTTACATCTGGATTGTTAGGACTTAGCAACCGAAAACGATTGCTAACTATGTCGAGACTGCAGGGCCTGATGTATAACAATTATCGAGTTTTTTTGTGTAGGCACCCACACTTTTTCAAATGGGTCAAATCTTTTTTGTCGTCATCCCCTTACTCTTCAGCTATTTTGTAACTACTAACTACTACTATCTTGCTCAACTTTTTCAAAAACGGCATTTACTTATTCCGTAACAGGGCGACCAGAGCGACCTGCATTATGGACAACAAAATTCCCGAACTGAAAACGCTTGAACCATCTTTGTCCTGCTCTTACTGACACTGAAGCCCATAAACGTCACATTTTTTTTCGCGGCTTCTGTCACTTTTTTCTCTTTTTTGTAATAAAACTTTAAAATGTATCGAATTTCTTCGTCAGATTCAAACATTTTGGCGGACAGAAAAACAATTGAAAAATGACGGGAAATTGTTTACACGTTTTGTCTTCTTGATAATAGTGTCATCTATTCAATGGTATCAAAACCAGCCAGAAACAAACAGTACATTTAAAGAGATTTTATTACAACTTCATACCTATAAAATACGAAAAAGTTTTTACCCCGACCTATTATTTTACTTTTGTTATTTATATTAACAATTATAAGAAGTATCATCCAATTTTTTTTAGTTATCATGGTTTGTTTGATAGCTGATAAAGTGAGAATGATTTAAGGAGAATCGTTTCATTGAATGTCTTAAAAATATTTTGAAAAAATTACTTTCATTACTATAGAAGATTTCCTGATATAAGTAATGAATTTTTGTTCGTTACATTCAACAATGGTTGTCGTTTGAGATTACTTTATTCTCATAAGAATACTTGACAAATACTACTTATTCACTTACATGAGAATTTTAAAACTATAACTTACCCGTAAATTAAAATTGTTGGGCGTTTTACAACAACTAGACATTTGTACAATAATTATTTTGTGGGTAAATAAAAAAGAAACTACTCAATGTTCGCTTGATACAGGGGCTCAAACATTGATAAATTATTTTATTTCTGTAAGTAGGTTTGAACAATAGTTATATAAGATACTAGTGTGGTAAGTTGATTTTTACAAACGAGTAGTCGAATGTTACCATAGTCACGAGTTCGTAAATACTAATTTCCGCGCGTGTGTCATACAACGTTTTTCAACATATTTGCGAGAAAACAGTAGAATAGGTAATGAAACAAACTTTTGTTTATAAAAATATCATTCAAAAAGTCGCAACAATAACAATCTTTGACGTTTCTAATATGAAAATGGCGCCATTTCCAAACGGCGCTACGTGCGCGTGGTGAAAATTAGAATCGCAAAAAGTCGAATCGCAATAGTCGAGTCGAAAAGCATCTTTCGTCTCATTTTCTCTTTAATACTAAAGTGAGATAAACGTATTGAGCAAAAGCGCTTCCAATGAGGTTCGATCATTCAACTTATTTATTCTCGTAATTTGAAACTCCTTGGTGGAATTCTTATATATTTTTTTTATGGTAATTAAAAAAAAACCGTAAAGAATACGCACGGCACTATACAAGGAAGGGGGCGGTAAAACATGTACTTAGGTGAGAGTACCTATTTTACCGCCCGTTCCGTTGTATGGTGCGTAATTTTTAACCTTCGAACAATGTATACAGGCTTCGTAAATGCATTTTTTGAGCAAATGTGTTGCAAACACTTTTACACATCAATCGTATTTTAAAAGCTAGAAGAGGCCGGCATTTCCTATCTGACTACTCTGAGAAGAAAGGTCGAAACAAACTCAGATGTCACAGTCTCTTTTGAAGTCCAGACAAAATCTTGGTCAGATCATGTGAAGGCTATGTAGATCGGTGTCTGAAATGGTCTTTTGAAGAAAGAACCACACATATTGAGTGGATCTGTCCGGTCAGTGCACGCAATTGTCAGCAATCAAGCAGCTCAATTTAGACTTAAGGAGCTCAAAGATTCGACGATCAATACCAAAGAAAGGAAATTTGAGTAGGCCGCATAAATTACTCAAACTGCCAGATCATGATTAAAACTGGAACAAAAACACACATAGTCCTCACATTTACAATAATTAAAAATAATATAATACTTTATACTGTAAATATTAGTGTCATTGTCTATGTAAATAAGTATAGATACTTATAGCAAAGATTAAAAGTAAAAATAGTTAGCAAAATAAAATAAATTAACATTGCCTGTGCTTATAGTGGAGCAACTCAATCCGAAGCCTTTTTGTCCTCAATATAGCTATAGCCAGACCCGGAACAACTACTTGCAGGTCATACAATTTGTTATATTAATAATTGATATTTGTTCTGTGCGGGAATCGAATCGGTAAACGCCAAAAGTGCCGTCAAAAAGTTTGTTAATACGTTACTGGAAAAAGTAAAGGAAAAAAACGTTATTCTAGGAAATCGACAAAAAGAAGCCTAAGGGTGGAAGGTGGGAAAGGGTGCTTAAGCGTCGTTTTCAAGTAGCGGTAGGTTATATTATATATATTATTTGTTTTTATTATTTTCTCTAATAGTTCAGTCATATAATTGAAAACATGTAGTTATATTGCTTAACTTTAACTAAGGCGATGTGTTTTTGGTTTTTGTGCTCACACCATATAAATAAATAAATATCGTCTGACATTGCACACACCACCATCTAGTTCCAAGTTAAGCACTTAATTAAGGCTTGTGTTATGGATACCAGATGGTTGATACACTACTTAAATACATTTTTTTTTCGTAAATACATACATATTATAAATATACATCCATGACTCGGGTACAAAGGTCCATATTCATCTTACAAACAACTTATATTACTATTATAAGTCTATATGTGAGGATTTGTAATTGGCTTTTTAGTGACTATGGTTTCCTTTTTTGCCTGTTTTTATTAGCTGTAAGTCCTCCATGTACTAAAATAAATAATAGTCCCATGAAAATCCCTCCCTTTTAAACTTTGTTCCACGTTTTTTAGGACACTCTCAACATAAAATCACGCCTGTAATCCCCGACGGGTTGGGTACAGGTGTACGTATTGTACACTCATATATTGCCATTTATTTTTTAGTCCCATCTGCAAGTCTATTGTTATCAACCTTGCACAAATCTAGGCTCCGGGCTGCTACGGAGAAATTCCCAAAAACGTAGTTCCCGATATTCCCACGCCAAATTCAATCGTAATGGCGTAGTGCTCGTCAACTTTTTTTGGAAAAAATAAAAACAAAAATTACGTGGCATTGATCTAAGGCAGAGGTCCCCAAACTTTTTGTCTTATGAGACGACCACTTGCTATGTTTTTCGGATTTGGGTAGACCCTGTTTATCTATTATTGCCCTTTTGAAAGTTCATTAACTTCAAACATGTTTTGACTGATGTCTGACTGTAGTGAGATGTAGAAGAGGAAAACAACGATCTAAAGGTCGTTGTCTACCCCTGGGGATCGAGATAGACCACTTTGAGTATCATTGATCTAGGGTTAGGTTGGCTTTAAAATAATACTTTATGTCAAATGTGTTCTAGGTGGTCTATTGTTAGAGGCTGTTGTAGTAGTACTTTTGTTTATTACTCTATTTTGTTTTTTTAATAGCATGGTAACAGTTGAAAACATAATTATGGGACATTGAATAAAAAAGTTGATGTTGGGGAGAGATGATTAGGTCTGTGTGTTATTAGATATGTTGTTGTGTTATTAGATTATGTTTGAAAATTTGTAACAAATATGACTTAGTTAAAAAAAATTGTTTATCTTGTTTTAGACTATGGCTCGTTATTATAAAAGAAAAACTAATCGTGGTGAGTGCGTGAAAGACTCCAAGATCAAAGCGTTGGATTCTGTAAAAATGGCGTTCTTAATGTAACAGTAAGTAAACAGTTTGCAGTGCCTAATGAATTCACATGTGATTTGTGTACAACAAACAACAATTTTTAAAGATTTTCTGTTTAATGTTGTTTATGGGTAGTGAGAGTTGTCATTTCAATAATTTTGGAAGGCTATAATTATCTTGTTAAGCTTTACTTATCGATTGATCTCTGTGATGATTGTTACATAATAGTAATATTGACCAGACTATTAATTTTATTAATAAGACTGGGTGGGTGATAAGAATGGGACTGGGATCATCTTGGACACCGGGGTGTACATCAAGATGTCTTTAGTAGTGTTTAAAAAAATGTGAATTATAATATTAGGTCTAAAATATTAACATTTTTAGTACGACATCAGTTAGACAAATATTTTTTTTATATTTAATATGAATAAACGCTTTTACATTTGCATTTAGTTAAATATCGTTTAAACTACAAGCACTCTCCCTTAAGTGAATCTTCTCATACAGTTGACGGCACTTGTTGAATTGTTGACGACTCTTTTAAATCTGACGGACTTCTCGAACGCATTAAAATAAACGTACCTAAACTTAATGCTCGAAGAAAATGCACGTCCATTTTCAATGTCCCTCGTTATAAAACCAACTTAGCCAGGAATGCTCCGATGGCTGGGCTAACGTCGACGTACAAAAATATTTGCAATCTTTATGATTTGGATAACTTCCACGACCATCCCAAGCGTAATAATATTATAAACGAGGGAAAGAGTGAAGACAACAAAAAAAAAAAAATAGTCAATGTTCATGTCGATGAGGGTATTCTCTCTACTACCGAGATTTAAGCTAGAGCTTTTGTCCTTATATATTGTTTTTGTTTTTTTTATTTATTTTTGTAACGTGAATACTGTGTTTTTTTTTCTCTTCTATTTTGTTGTGAATGCTGTGCACGTATGTAATTGACGTAAACACTAGTTCATGTCTCTGTTCTCTTTTATTTGTAACATTTTGTGTTTGTGTTGTTGATGTGCCTTAATAAAAATAAATAAATAAATCACCCTCTGTTTCATGGGACTTAAAATTATCTGGCAAAAGTTGAATGAGCCGTTTACTTCTGCCTCACTCTTAAAGTGAATGCTGGCGTGATGTTTTGTTATGATATCTGCTATGTATCTTTAAATTAGATTTTATTTTTGAATTGTTCTTTTCATTCGTGTTTTGTTCTGAAAGCTTTTTAACGTTCACGTTTTTCTACCTGAATCACTTATAATATATATCATTTCAACATGAATGATGAGACCAATGTTTTGATTAAAAAGAGTGTCCGTGCAGTATCTTGCTATAATACCTACCAGCCTATTATTGTCCCACAGGCAAACGCCTCATCTCATACAGAGAATGCAATAGCATTGATTACCACGCTTGCTCAAGACGGGTTGGACGATTTCAGACTTGTATTTATTATAAGACCAGGTTTCCTCGCAATGACTTACCTTCATCGATGTCAAATGCTGCAATGCAATGTGCAATGGTTTTTGAAACCGTAGAAAACATTATCTTAATATTTAGCGATACCTATGTGCCATTTACACATCATGTTACAACGTTCACACAGAACGTTACGGCATTACAAATTGGAATTCTTACTGTTCTACGGAGAACAGTTTACAAAAATTATATTAAATCGCTTATGAACGACTGTGGTTTAACAACGAGAGATTATAGTTACTTAAAGCTTTGTGACGTCTAACGTCCTACCTAAAAGCTATAAAGACTATATTGCACTCATTTTATCGGTTAACTGTGGGGTAGCGAGTAGCTGGTAGTCGTCAATCTCTTGTAAGCAAACGATAGCGCGATCTAATTCGATCCCAACACCATCTAGGGAGCTTGTGCACAACTCCAACACTTAGCTATTGAATGCGCCCCTGCGTCAAACAGGTTCGTCGACTTTTTAAAGAAGTTTTTTTAACTTAACGCGGAGCTGTTTTATACAATGAAAATCCATTTGCGACAGCTACATCAAAATTACTTCTTTAGCCGTTTTTGAAAAACAAAAAGTAATATTATTATGTTTTGTGTGAGAATATGGGTAGATATTATTATATTTACTTGATTTAAAAAGCCAATAGTCTAAAAATAATAATAATAATATGTAAAAATATATAAAAAGAAGCGAGAAATGAAAGGGCATCAAAAAATTCGTCCGCATCGCTCTCAATAGGAAATGTGCTATTTTAACTATTTACTGATTTTATTTTATTCTAACACCTTTGAAGACGCCAGTACGAGGAATGGTCAAGTGTGAACTTTACAATAAATTAATTTTACATTTTGCGGACGTTGGGAATGAATGTATAAAAAATAATTTCGGGGAACCTTGAACTTGGGGAGATAGGGCATCACCCAACGTTTTACATAAATACATCAACGTTTACAAAGATTATTACATATGTAATCTGACTAGCACCTCAATGGCAATCAACTCATCCCATCGCACACCTCTGCTATTCCCAGGCTGTGCCACAACACCCTGTCCTCCGCCTTAAGCACCCACTCCAGTCAACGGCAATAAAGTAAATATTTTATACATACAAAAAAACATGCCTTTTTTTTGAGGGTGGTAAATTATCAAATAACTCAGATCTGGGCAGAGCGGAAGGGCCTGTCAGACTCTTACTGACTAGAACCCACCCGTGTTCCATCAGTTGCCTGTGCCAGGGGCCACGGTATCCCTTTCGGACTTTCCCGCAACCCCGGCAGGCATCGGCCCTAGCGAACCCCGTCATAGTTGCTGACATCTCTTTGAGGCGCGCGTGGAACACAGCGCGCCGTCGACCCGGGCCTGGTCCTAATCGAACGGCGAGCTGCCCATTGCTCGCCGTCCACAAGCCCGCGCCTACGGTGGCCGGGAATCGGCCTGCGATTCCCGACGCCCAGGGCGTCTCCTGCGGCGGCTAGGGGCGTGAGGGCGCGAATTTTGCCTCTCCCTCACGCGTTCCGCCTCCTCCTTAGCGAACATTACTGCTTCGCAGAAGGAGGTGCATGCCTGTTTTCCATGCATGGCAAACGTGCATGTTTGTATATATATTTATATATATTTGTATATATATAGTAATCGCAACCAGCGAACGAGTATGACCAGATGTATATCGTCATACTCGTTCGCTGGTTGCGATTACTATACTATACAATAACGTATTGCATGGTTAATGCAAACGTGGAAAGTCAGATTTGCATCAATCTTACAAATCCAGTAAGTAACTCAGAGTTAGCATTTACTGAAATTACAACAAATTTTCATAACTTGTGCAATATGACATTGCTGACTTTTTTTTTAATGTGTAATTTTCTCTAGTTTTATACAGGTGACCCGTTTACAGGCGAAGCCTTTGGCAAGAGACTTCTAAAAATCATTATTTTAGAAGCCTCATTCCAGTGGCTTTTTGAAATTCCCCCATGTATGATCAGCCATTATTTTATAACTTAGCTCAAAAGGAAACATTTTGTTCGACAAACTTCATTCCAGATTTTATGAATCCAAAAATTTAATAAAGCAATTGTGGCAAGAAACTCTTATGAACCGATTTCTTTCATTGGATAGGTTTTCCTTTTGTAATAAATAAGTTGGGGATTTTTTTTTTTGTATTTTCTATACAAATTCAAGACAACGAGCTCGTGTGTCACCCAAATATCGAGTTTTTTTTTTTGTGTAGGCACCCACACTTTTTCAAATGGGTCAAAACTTTTTTGTGGTCATCCCCTTACTCTTCAGATATTTTGTAACAACTAACTACCATATCTTGCTCAACTTTTTCAAAAACGGCGTTTATTTTTTCCTTAACAGGCCGACCAGAGCAACCTACATTTTGGACATCAAAATTCCCAAACTGAAAACGCTTGAACCATCTTTGTCCTGCTCTTACTGACACTGCGTTAAGCCCATAAACGTCACATTTTATTTCGTGGCTTCTGTCACTTTTTTCCCTTTTTTGTAATAAAACTTTAAAATGTATCGAATTTCTTCGTCAACTTTTTCCCCGACCTATTATTTTACTTTTGTCATTTATATTAAGAATTATAAGGAGTATCACCCAATTTTTTTAGTCATCATGGTTTGTTTGATAGCTGATAAAGTGAGAATGATTTTAGGATAATCGTTTCATTGAGTGTCTTAAAAATATTTTGTAAAAATGACTTTCATTACTATAGAAGATTTCCTGATATTAGTAATGAATTTTTGTTCATTACATTCAACAATGATTGTCGTTTGAGATTTCTTTATTCTCATATGAATACAACAATTCACTTCCATGAGAATATTAAAACTATAACTTACTCGTAAGTCAATATTGTTGGGCGTTTTACAACAACTAGACATTTGTACAATAATTATTTTGTGTGTAGATAAAAAAAACTACTAAATGTTCGCTTGATACAGGGGCTCAAACATTGATTTTATTTCTGTAAGTAGGTTTGAACAATAGTTATTTAGGATACTAGTGCGGTAAGTTTATTTTTACAAACGAGTAGACGAATGTTACCATAGTCACGAGTTTGTAAATACCAAATTCCGCGCGTGTGTCATACAACGTTTTTCAACATATTTGCGAGAAAACAGTACAATTGTTAATGAAACAAACTTTTGTTTATAAAAATATCAGTGAGAAAGTCGCAACTATAACAATCTTTGACGTTTCTAATATGAAAATGGCGCCATTTCCAAATGGCGCTACGTGCGCGTGGTGAAAATTAGAATCGCATAAAGTCGAATCGCAATAGTCGAGTCGAAAAGCATCTTTCGTCTCATTTTCTCTTTAATACTAAAGTGAGATAAACGTATTGAGCAAAAGCGCTTCCAAGGAGGTTCGATCATTCAGCTTATTTATTCTCGTAATTTGAAACTCCTTGTTGGAGTTCTTTAAAATTAAAAGTAAAAATATTAGCAAAATAAAATAAATTAACATTGCAATAATGCAATAATATTCGTCCAATACAATAATGTGTTTAGGATACTGTTAGGATTGCCGCGGTTTTGCAGCGCTTCTACCATGTTCGCGCAGGCACACACAGATGACTTTTTTGCCATAATAAGGAAGCGGAGTGCCTCGCTCTTAAATCGCTTTAAGCGCAGCACTAACGGTATCCTAAAAGTATTGTCCGAGCGGTGGGACTCGCCTATTCTAGAGAGGTGGATGGTGCTACATGCCAGTTCGTCACCTTTTATTAAATAATCATTATTATAGTAGCTAAGTAGGTATTTAATGGGAATTGTATGTTATTATTGTAGTGTATTGTCTGTATCGATTTGTCAGAAATTGTTTTCATGTGTATTTGTGTATTCTGTGTGTGTCTATCTGGATTTATTTTAATTTAATTTGTTTGTGTTTCATTTTTAATTAATTTTTATTTGATTATTTTATTATTTCTACTTGACATTATGGATTGTAATCTGAAATAAATGAATTATTATTATTATTATTGCCTGTGCTATAGTGGAGCAACTCCCAAAACCCCAAGTCCCAAGCCTTTTTGTCCTCATTATAGTCTTTGACAGTATAATAGGCATTTTGGCATAGTTTACTATTTATAAAAGATTTGAATTTATTAAGGCTTAGTTCTTGAATGTGGCTAGGAAGTTTATTATAAAAACGTATACATTGGCATCTAAACGAGCCACCTATTTTCTTGAGCCTGGTTGCAGGAACAACAAATTTGTGTTTGTTCCTAGTATTTATATTATGGATATCACTGTATTTTTTAAACAGATTAATATTTTTGTGTGCATACAAGCATTTTCATAAATATACTACGAAGGCACAGTCATTATATTAATCCGTTTAAATTTATCTCTGACGGAGTCTTTGTTTGTTTGAACGTGCTAATCTCTGGAACTATACAACAGTCGGATTAGAAAATTTGTTCTTGCATTTGATAGCCCACTTCTTGAGGAAGGCTATAAGCTATTTCATATTTCGCTAGGAGGAGATTCAGAAACAACGCTTAGCGAAAACGTAATAGTGCGGGTAGGCGATGCGATGCGACGTGTTGGGTCTGGGGAACAAGAAATTCACGGGTGGAAGCTAGTGGTTTAAAGTCTAACCTGTTTTCGTCAGTGTCGGCAAGAGCAATAGTAATAGAAGTCTCTAAATTTTGTATTCTAACCTAACCTAACCAATATTATAAATGCGAAAGTGAGTTTGTTTGTTTGTTACGGTTTACGCAAAAACGGCTAAACGGATTTGGATGAAATATAACAAATGGGTAGGTAGACATATGGGTAGATATATGGATAGATATATTGCTTCTTACTTTAACTAAGGCGATGTGTTTTTGTGCTCACGCCAGATATAAATATAAATCAATATGTGAGGATTTGTAATTGGCTTTCTGGTGACTATGGTTTCCTCTTTTGCCTGTTTTTATTAGCTGTAAGTCCTCCATGTACTAAAATTAATAATAGTCCCATGAAAATCCCTCTCTTTTAAACTTTGTCCCACGTTTTTTTAAGGACACTTTCAACATAAAATCACGCCTGTAATCCCTGACGGGTTGGGTACAGGTGTACGTATTGTACACTCATATATTGCCATTTATTTTTTAGTCCCATCTGCAAGTCTATTGTCATCAACCTGGCACAAATCTAGGCTCCGGACAGCTACGGAGAAATTCCCAAAAACGTAGTTCCCGATATTCCCACGCCAAATTCAATCGTAATGGCGTCATGCTCGTCAAGTTTTTTTGGAAAAAAAAACAAAAATTACGTGGCATTGATCAAAGGCGGAGGTCCCCAAACTTTTTGTCTTATGAGACGACCCCTTGCCATGTTTTTCGGATTTGGGTAGACCCTGTTTATCTATTATTGCCCTTTTGAAAGTTCATTAACTTCAAACATGTTTTGACTGATGTCTAACTGTAGTGAGATGTAGAAGAGGAAAACGACGATCTAAAGGTCGTTGTCTACCCCTGGGGATAGAGATAGACCACTTTGAGTATCATTGATCTAAGGTTAGGTTGGCTTTAAGTTTATGTCAAATTTGTTCTAGGTGGTCTATTGTAGGGGCTGTTGTATTAGTACTTTTGTTTATTACTCTATTTTGTTTTTTTTAATGGCATGGTAACAGTTGAAAACATAATTATGGGACATTGAATAAAAAAGTTGATGTTGGGGAGAGATGATTAGGTCTGTATGTTATTAGATATGTTGTTGTTGTTATTAGATTAGGTTTTAATCTTTGTATTTTTCGAACAAATATGACTTAGTTAAATAGCCTGCATTATGGATAAAATAGTAGTAGACTTGTATTCGATAATTTTATCGATTTCAATTAATAACAAAAAATTGTTTATCTTATTTTAGACTATGGCTCGTAATTATAAAAGAAAAACTAATCGTGGTGAGTGCGTGAAAGAGTCCATGATCAAAGCGTTGGATTCTGTAAAAATAGCGTTCATAATGGAAACAGTAAGTAAACAATGAATTCACATGTGATTTGTATACAACAAACAACAATTTTTAAAGATTTTCTGTTTAATGTTGTTTATGGGTAGTGAGAGTTGTCATTTCAATAATTTTGGAAGGCTATAATTATCTTGTTAAGCTTTACTAAACTTATCGATTGATCTCTGTGATGATTGTTACATAATAGTAATATTGACCGGACTATTAATTTTATTAATAAGACTGGGTGGGTAATAAGAATGTACTGAAAAAGAAAGTACTGGGATCATCTTAGACACCGGGGTGTACATCAAGATGTACGTAGTAGTGTTTTAAAAAATGTGAATTACCTATATTATTAGGTCTAAAATATTAACATTTTTAGTAAAGTCAAAGCATTTATTTCAAATAGGCACATAAAAGGCACTTTTGAATTTTCACATTTACATTTAACTAGAATTGATTCTAGTCGCCCCTTCCAAAAGGTAGTTTCGTATGGAGAAGAATGGGCAAGAAACTCCACCATTACTATGTCATCAGTTAGACAGATACATGTAATATGAATAAACGCTTTTACATTTGCATTTAGTTAAATATCGTTTAAACTACAAGCACTCTCCCTTAAGTGAATCTTCTCATACACCTTTCCCCTTGTAACGTTGCACGTTATTTCCTTCAATAAAATAAAAGTAACTTAATTATAAATAACTAACTTATTTACTAAAATAACAGGCAACACTACAATTAAAAAGGAACTTGTAGGAATTTATGTGACAACACAGTAGCAATGACAGCTACGTCCTGATTGGCTGTCAAAGAGTATAATAACTATACAGTTGGCTGTGTTCCTTCCTACCTTCTACTACTGCACAATACCTACGTCTGGAAGTCCTAACTCCAGTCCCTGCTACCTACGTCTGGAAGACCTGCAGGACAGTAGCTTTCTTTAGGCGGTTCGAATCTACTCGCGCGCTCGATATCTTACCCACGCCCGGCTATATATATATTCTATTGGTTGTTTTGGTGATGGTATACTAGCAGGTGTGCTAACTCTGATTTTGTACTTACAGACTGCGGAAAGAAATTTTCTTTCTTTGATTTTTTTTCCTCTACCTACCTAACATAAAAATTAAATTCAACCGTTGAGCGGACTACTTTTTAAATTAACTACAATTTTTTTTCGCAGTCACCTACACTACATGTACTAAACATTTTTTTCTAGCTCAGTCTTTTCTATTGTGAATTTTATTACAAATCCACAAAATACTTCTGGAAACGTCAGATCTCGGGTTATAAAAACCTCGGAGAGCTCATTTGACGGAAACAGAGCTGAAGAAAGCAATATCTTAACAACTTCACGACAGTTGATTTGTTGAGGTCCTAGTACCAAACTATTTGTCACTTAATATAACTTTATTAACAAGTGTAGTGATAAAACCCCAGACGGGTGAGTGTCGCAGAGATCTATTTATTTGCCACCTATATTTATAATTGTTTTAGCTTCTCATAAACCCTTGTAACTTAAACAGTAACGATAAAATTACAATACTTGTGCTATGAGTGTTTCTGTGCATACGACGGTTGGCTTAGGTCTACCTACAACTCGTTGTTATAAATGTTCTAAATGTTTTTAATGTTAACCGTTATCCGTATTGGTACCTATCAGTTCTCTTTGTTTTAAATAACTAATGTTAGTTTTACAATGCTTCATATATAGTGTACAATAAAGAAAAGACGAAATTGCGTTTCTCTGAAAAAACAACAAGATTTATTTACAAATTTACTCGGGACGTTTTGTCCATTACATTTTATTATAAGCAAACAATACTCACCTGAAAAAACAACAAGAAACAACATTTAATGCCCTTTCTTCAGGTTTACCTATTTATCACTTACGAGTCACAACTATTATCGCCTCATGGCTGAAGCATAACCTCTCATTAGATGTCACTTATTGACATTGATCTGTCAAGTGTCAGCGGTGACGCGGCAAATATAAACTGAATAAAAACTACTTCATTAAATGCAGTGTTCATTCAGTGGTTTTTCTTTACATCTCCCCCGCTGGGAAAGACAATTGTAAGAGTCTGTAAACGGCATTACAATTGTTCATTTACTAATCAACACTGGAGATAGCTTTGTAATGTGGTAGAGGTTTGATTTCGGTTTTTTGTGTCCAGTATCAACTTCATAGATTGAATTGGAAATTTTCTTCAGGATTTTGTATGGCTCAGTCCAAAATTCATCCATTTTCTTCCTAATTAGTCGATTTCCATTTTCCACATATACTCTATCTCCCACTTTCAATATATATTCTTCTCTGTGCTGGTCGATTTTTTTTATTAGGTATAATTGTGAGATTTTATTGTGTTTCCGAAGGCTAGTTTTCTATCTCTTCTCAAATCTTCTATTAAAAAATAGTATAAAATAAATAAATAAAACTACTTCAGCGGTCTGCAATCTTGTTATTTTACCTTCTGTAGTCATGTACCGAGTGAAGAATATCCAGATCTGTTTGTAGCCTATATTTAAAGGTGAAAAGAAAGACTATAATTTTTCTTCACCTACCTACACACTTGGATATCATTCTTTTCTTCATGTCTTTTTACTGTAACGCGCCTTCTAGGCTGCCTCATCTCGACAACCCATAGATGCCAGTTCACTGCAGCAGTGAGCTGGCATCTATCGATCAACGACATCATTTTAAAGACTGTATTCAGAATTAACTTAGATATACCACAGAAAACTTTGTCATGTCGTCACATCAATAGATCATACCCGAGTGAAGCAGCGGTGATAAGTCTCAAATTGTCTAAAATAGTCAAATCTCATAATACCTACCAGCCTATTATTGTCCCACAGGCAAAGGCCTCATCTCATACAGAGAATGCAATAGCATTGATTACCACGCTTGCTCAAGACGGGTTGGACGATTTCAGACTTGTATTTATTATAAGACCAGGTTTTCTCGCAATGACTAACCTTCATCGATGTCAAATGCTGCAATGCAATGTGCAATGGTTTTTGAAACCGTAGAAAACATTATCTTAATATTTAGCGATACCTATGTGCCATTTACATATCATGTTACAACGTTCACACAGAACGTTACGGCATTACAAATTGGAATTCTTACTGTTCTACGGAGGACAGTTTACAAAAATTATATTAATTCGCTTATGAACGGCTGTGGTTTAACAACGAGAGATTATAGTTACTTAACGCTTTGTGACGTCTAACGTCCTACCTATAAGCTATAAATACTATATTGCACTCGTTTGAATGGTTAACTGTGGGGTAGCGAGTAGCCGGTAGTCGTCAATCTCTTGTAAGCAAACGATAGCGCGATCTAATTCGATCCCAACACCATCTAGGGAGCTTGTGCACAACACCAACACTTAGCTATTGAATGCACCCCTGCGTCAAACAGGTTCCTCGACTTTTTAAAGAGGTAAAATTGCATTGATATTACCCTTATATGTGTAAAATGTATAAGGGTTACGGGAAATTGCACACTGTGTGAAATTATATTCTAATTTGAATTTACTGAACGTAACGTTTTGGGTGATGCTCTATCTCCCCAAGTTCCAAGTTCCCCAAAGAATCTAGAATGGTACAGTCGCCGAATCAATGTTTAGGTACGTATTGTATAATTTTAATTGTTATTACTTAAGAGAATCAATGGGGTAAAAATGTAATAAGTAATTTCATTGCAATTTACGCTTAATAATTAAATATTATTAACAACAAGAAATACTTATAGGTGATAGATAATAAACGGCGTGGTACTGTACTCGAATAACTAATAGGAATTTTAAATGAGTATAAAATGTATAAAAAAGTCGTAGTAGATAAGTCGCAGATGAATTGTCGAATCCGCTGTTTTGCAAAACGGCTACCGATGTTTAGACGTAATGCAGAATGGCTTTTCTGCAGTCACCATAAGAGTATTTTTAATGACTGTTAGCTTTAACTAATTTTGTCCTTAAAATAACTGTTTTCACTTGAGTTAAGGTATTTTTACTCATATTGCTAGTTTTATTTATTTCTGTTTCGGACGCCATTAGTTTTGTTATGACACACAGAGCCACGAGTGACCAAAATTTTTGAACTGGAATCTATAATCTGACGTTTCATTCTAAGCTGTTTTACACAACCTCTAATCGTTGACCCGCTGCATTGATAAACGTAAAACGTTTATGCAATTATGCATGTTAAGGTTCAATGATTATGGAAAATCGCTAGACATTATTCAGTTTGTTTTTTACTTAACGCGGAGCTGTTTTATACAATGAAAGTCCATCTGCGACAGATACATCACAGTTACTTCTTTAGTCGTTTTTGAAAAACAAAAAGTAATATTATTATGTTTTGTCTGAGAATGTGATATGGGTAGATATTATTATATTTACCTGATTTAAAAAGCAAATAGTCTTAAAATAATAATATGTAAAAATATATAAAAATAAGCGAAAAATTAAAGGGCATCCAAAAGTTCGTCCGCAACGCTGTCAATAGGAAACGTGCTATTTTAACTATTTACTGATTTTATTTTATTCTAACACCTTTGAAGACGCCAGTACGAGGAATGGTCAAGTGTGAACTTTACAAATAAATAAATTTTACATTTTGGGGACGTTGGGAATGAATGTATGAAAAATTATTTTGGGGAACTTGGAACTTGGGGATATAGGGCATCACCCAACGTTTTACATAAATACATCAACGTTTACAAAGATTATTACATATGTAATCTGACTAGCACCTCCAGTGCAATCAACTCATCCCATCGCAGTCCACTGCTGTTCCCAGGCTGTGCCACAACACCCTGTCCTCCGCCTTCAGCACCCAGTCCAGTCAATGGCAAGAAAGTAAATATTATATATATACAAACAAAATGTCTTTTTTTGAGGGTGAAAATCATCAAATAACTCAGATGTGGGCAGAGCGGGAGGGCGTGTCAGACTCTTACTGACTAAAACCCACCCGTGTTCCATCATTTGCCTGTGCCAGGGGCCACGGTATCCCTCTCAGACTTTCCCGCAACCCTGGCAGGCATCGGCCCTACCGGACCCCGTCATTGATGCTGACATCTCTTTGAGGCGCGCGTGGAAGACAACGCGCCGTCGACCTGGGCCTGGTCCTTATTGAACGGCGAGTTGACAGTGAGAGTGAGAGTACCTATTTTACCGCCCGTTCCGTTGTATGGTGCGTAATTTTTAACTTTCGAACAATGTATACAGGCTTCGTAAATGCATTTTTTAAGAAAATGTGTTGCGAACAGTTTTACACGTCAATCGTATTTTAAAAGCTAGAAGAGGCCGGCATTTCCTATCTGACTACTATGAGAAGAAAGGCCGAAACAAACTCGGATGTCACAGTCTCTTTTGAAGTCCAGACAAAATCTTGGTCAGATCATGTGAAGGCTATGTAGATCGGTGTCTGAAATGGTCTTTTGAGGAAAGAATCACACATATTGAGTGGACCTGTCCAGTCAGTGCACGCAATTGTCAGCAATCGAGCAGCTCAATTTAGACTTAAGGAGCTGAACGATTCGACGAACAATACCAAAGAAAGGACATTGAGTAGGCCGCATAAATTACTCAAACTGCCAGATCATGATTAAAACTGGAACAAAAACACACATAGTCCTCACATTCACAATAATTAAAAATAATATAATACTATATACAGTAAATATTAGTGTCATTGTATATGTAAATAAGTATAGATACTTATAGCAAAGATTAAAAGTAAAAATAGTTAGCAAAATAAAATAAATTAACATTGCCTGTGATATAGTGGAGCAACTCAATCCCAAGCCTTTTTGTCCTCAGTATAGTCTTTGACAGTATAATAGGCATTCTGACATAGTTTCCTCTTTATAAAAGATTTGAATTTATTAAAGCTTAGTTCTTGAATGTGGCTAGGAAGTTTATTATAAAAACGTATACATTGGTGCCGATTCCCTTGTTCACAAACTAAACTAAATTTAAGTTGAATGCATCTTTTTCTTTCTATTTCATTATGAAAAGGACAGAAGATAAATTTTAGTTTAGTCCTGTCAAATTATTCAGCGCCTGACACTACTCCATACAAGTTTAGACGTGATTAAAAAGTTGACTATTATAATTATATCAAATTACGTCAGGTGCTGACTAATTTGACAGGACTAAACTAATATTTTTTCGCTGTCCTTTTCATAATGAAATAGAAAGAAAAAGATGCATTCAACTTAAATTTAGTTTAGTTTGTGAACAAGGGAATCGGCACCATGGGCATCTAAACGAGCCAACTATTTTCTTGAGCCTGGTTGCAGGAACAACAAATTTGTGTTTGTTCCTAGTATTTATATTATGGATATCACTGTATTTTTTAAACAGATTAATATTTTTTGTGCATACAAAAGATTTTCATAAATATACTAAGAAGGCACAGTCATTATATTAATCCGTTTAAATTTGTCTCTGACGGAGTCTTTGTTTGTTTGAACGTGCTAATCTCTGGAACTATACAACAGTCGGATTAGAAAATTTGTTTTTGCATTTGATAGCCCACTTCTTGAGGAAGGCTATAAGCTATTTCATATTTCGCTAGGAGGAGATCCAGAAACAACGCTTAGCGAAAACGTTATATATTACGTTTTCGTGCGGGTAGACGATGCGATGCGACGGGTTGAGTCTGGGGAACAAGAAATTCACGGGTAGAAGCTAGTGGTTTAAAGTCTTTAAAGAAACTAACCTGTTTTCGTCAGTGTCAGCAAGAGCAATAGTAATAGAAGTCTCAAAATTTTGTATTCTAACCTAACCTAATCCATTTTATAAATGCGAAAGTGAGTTTGTTTGTTTGTTACGGTTTACGCAAAAACGGCTAAACGGATTTGGATGAAATTTAACAAATGGGTAGACCATGACCTGAGTTAGGACATAGTATACTCTTTATCCCGATATTCCTACAGGATTGAGACTTATGCGAGAGAAACCGCTGGGCGCTGCCAGTCTAATATAAATCGTTATTCTTCGAAAACGATGGACAAGTAGGCATACCAAATATGTGGTTAGTGGTTGTAAACAGGTCACACTATTACGTCATGATATGTTTTTTTTTTGTTTTTTAAACGTTGCCCCACACTAGGAATTTCTCCTGTATCGTGGGTGCGTTTACAAACATTTAAACTCACATACAGAAACAGCCAGACCCGGAACAACTACTTGCAGGTCATACAATTTGTTATATTGATAATTGATATTTGTTCCGTGCGGGAATCGAATCGGTAAAGGAAAAAAACGTTATTCTAGGAACTCGACAAAAACAAGCCTAAGGGTGGAAGGTGGGAAAGGGTGCTTAAGCCTCGTTTTCAAGTAGCGGTAGGTTATATTATATATATTATTTGTTTTTTATTATTTTCTCTAATAGTTCAGTCATATAATTGAAAACATGTAGTTATATTGCTTAACTTTAACTAAGGCGATGTGTTTTTGGTTTTTGTGCTCACACCATATATTACTATTATAAGTCTATATGTGCGGATTTGTAATTGGCTTTTTAGTGACTATGGTTTCCTTTTTTGCCTGTTTTTATTAGCTGTAAGTCCTCCATGTACTAAAAAAAATAATAGTCCCATGAAAATTCCTCCCTTTTAAACTTTGTTACACGTTTTTTAAGGACACTCTCAACATAAAATCACGCCTGTAATCCCCGACGGGTTGGGTACAGGTGTACGTATTGTACACTCATATATTGCCATTTATTGTTTAGTCCCATCTGCAAGTCTATTGTCATCGACCTGGCACAAATCTAGGCTCCGGGCAGCTACGGAGAAATTCCCAAAAACGTAGTTCCCGATATTCCCACGCCAAATTCAATCGTAATGGCGTCGTGCTCGTCAACTTTTTTTGGAAAAAAAAACAAAAATTACGTGGCATTGATCTAAGGCAGAGGTCCCCAAACTTTTTGTCTTATGAGACGACCACTTGCCATGTTTTTCGGATTTGGGTAGACCCTGTTTATCTAATTATTGCCCTTTTGAAAGTTCATTAACTTCAAACATGTTTTGATTGATGTCTAACTGTAGTGAGATGTAGAAGAGGAAAACGACGATCTAAAGGTCGTTTTCTACCCCTGGGGATAGAGATAGACCACTTTGAGTATCATTGATCTAAGGTTAGGTTGGCTTTAAGTTTATGTCAAATGTGTTCTAGGTGGTCTATTGTAGGGGCTGTTGTATTAGTACTTTTGTTTATTACTCTATTTTGTTTTTTTTAATGGCATGGTAACAGTTAAAAACATAATTATGGGACATTGAATAAAAAAGTTGATGTTGGGGAGAGATGATTAGGTCTGTATGTTATTAGATATGTTGTTGTTGTTATTAGATTAGGTTTTAATCTTTGTTTTTTTTGTAAGAAATCTGACTTAGTTAAATAGCCTGCATTATGGATAAAATAGTAGTAGACTTGTATTCGATAATTTTATCGATTTCAATTAATAACAAAAAATAGTTTATTTTATTTTAGACTATGGCTCGTAATTATAAAAGAAAAACTAATCGTGGTGAGTGCGTGAAAGAGTCCATGATCAAAGCGTTGGATTCTGTAAAAATAGCGTTCATAATGGAACAGTAAGTAAACAGGTTGCAGTGCCTAATGTATTCACATGTGATTTGTGTACAACAAACAACAATTTTTAAAGATTTTCTGTTTAATGTTGTTTATGGGTAGTGAGAGTTGTCATTTCAATAATTTTGGAAGGCTATAATTATCTTGTTAAGCTTTACTTATCGATTGATCTCTGTGATGATTGTTACATAATAGTAATATTGACCGGACTATTCATTTTATTAATAAGACTGGGTGGGTAATAAGAATGATACTGGGATCATCTTGGACACCGGGGTGTACATCAAGATGTATGTAGTAGTGTTTTAAAAAATGTGAATTATATTATTAGGTCTAAAATATTAACATTTTTAGTAAAGTCAAAGTCAAAGCATTTATTTCAAATAGGCACATAAAAGGCACTTTTGAACGTCAACATTTACATTTAAAGAGAATTGATTCTAGTCGCCTCTTCCAAAAGGTAGTTTCGTATGGAGAAGAAAGGGCAAGAAACTCCATCGTTACTATGACATCAGTTAGACAGATACATGTTATATGAATAAACGCTTTTACATTTGCATTTAGTTAAATATCGTTTAAACTACAAGCACTCTCCCTTAAGTGAATCTTCTCATACACCTTTCCCCTTGTAACGTTGCACGTTATTTCCTTCAATAAAATAAAAAAATAAAAGTAACTTAATTATAAATAAATAACTTATTTACTAAAATAACAGGGAACAGTACAATTAAAAAGGAACTTGTAGGAATTTATGTCGAAACACAGTAGCAATGACAGCTACGTCCTGATTGGCTGTGTTCCTTCCTACCTTCTACTACTGCACAATACCTACGTCTGGAAGACTTAACTCCAGTCCCCGCTACCTACGTCTGGAAGACCTAACTCCAGTCCCCGCTACCTACGTCTGGAAGACCTGCAGGACAGTAGCTTTCTTTAGGCGGTTCGAAATTACTCGCGCGCTCGATATCTTACCCACGCCCGGCTCAACCGGCTTTGTAATTAATTCAACTGATTAAAACTAATTCTGGTAACGAACTTTTTTATTTATACTACCTACCACTAGGCACTACCCCACACTAAACAATTACAATGGCGCCCTTACTGGTGGTAGATATCGAGCCGTGTTAGGTTATTTCTGCCGTATATTCTATTGGTTGTCTTGGTGATGGTATACTAGCAGGTGTGCTAACTCTGATTTTGTACTTACAGACTGCGGAAAGAAATTTTCTTTCTTTGATTTTTTTTCCTCTACCTACCTAACATAAACATTAAATTCAACCGTTGAGCGGACTACTTTTAAAATTAACTACAATTTTTTTTCGCAGTCACCTACATAATACTAAACATTTTTTTCTAGCTCAGTCTTTTCTATTGTGAATTTTATTACAAATCCACAAAATACTTCTGGAAACGTCAGATCTCGGGTTATAAAAACCTCGGAGAGCTCATTTGACGGAAACAGAGCTGAAGAAAGCAATATCTTAATAACTTCACGACAGTTGATTTGTTGAGGTCCTAGTACCAAACTATTTCTCACTTAAAATAACTGTATTAACAAGTGTAGTCAAAAAACCCCAGACGGGTGAGTGTCGCAGAGATCTATTTATTTGCCACCTATATTTATAATTGTTTTAGCTTCTCATAAACCCTTGTAACTTAAACAGTAACGATAAAATTACAATACTTGTGCTATGAGTGTTTCTGTGCGTACGACGGTTGGCTTAGGTCTACCTACAACTCGTTGTTTTTAATGTTCTAAATGTTTTTAATGTTAACCGTTATCCGTATTGGTACCTATCAGTTCTCTTTGTTTTAAATAACTAATGTTAGTTTTACAATGCTTCATATATAGTGTACAATAAAGAAAAGACGAAATTGCGTTTCTCTGAAAAAACAACAAGATTTATTTACAAATTTACTCGGGACGTTTTGTCCATTACATTTTATTATAAGCAAACAATACTCACCTGAAAAAACAACAAGAAACAACATTTAATGCCCTTTCTTCAGGTTTACCTATTTATCACTTACGAGTCACAACTATTATCGCCTCATGGCTGAAGCATAACCTCTCATTAGATGTCACTTATTGACATTGATCTGTCAAGTGTCAGCGGTGACGCGGCAAATATAAACTGAATAAAAACTACTTCATTAAATGCAGTGTTCATTCAGTGGTTTTTCTTTACATCTCCCCCGCTGGGAAAGACAATTGTAAGAGTCTGTAAACGGCATTACAATTGTTCATTTACTAATCAACACTGGAGATAGCTTTGTAATGTGGTAGAGGTTTGATTTCGGTTTTTTGTGTCCAGTATCAACTTCATAGATTGAATTGGAAATTTTCTTCAGGATTTTGTATGGCCCAGTCCAAAATTCATCCATTTTCTTCCTAATTAGTCGATTTCCATTTTCCACATATACTCTATCTCCCACTTTCAATATATATTCTTCTCTGTGCTGGTCGATTTTTTTTATTAGGTATAATTGTGAGATTTTATTGTGTTTCCGAAGGCTAGTTTTCTATCTCTTCTCAAATCTTCTATTAAAAAATAGTTTTAAATAAACAAATGAAACTACTTCAGCGGTCTGCAATCTTGTTATTTTACCTTCTGTAGTCATGTACCGAGTGAAGAATATCCAGATCTGTTCGTAGCCTATATTTAAAGGTGAAAAGAAAGACTATAATTTTTCTTCACCTACCTACACACTTGGATATCATTCTTTTCTTCATGTCTTTTTACTGTAACGCGCCTTCTAGGCTGCCTCATCTCGACAACCCATAGATACCAGCTCACTGCAGCAGTGAACTGGCATCTATCGATCAACGACATCATTTTAAAGACTGTATTCAGAATTAACTTAGATATACCACAGAAAACTTTGTCATGTCGTCACATCTATAGATCGTACCCAAGTGAAGCAGCGGTGATAAGTCTCAAATTGTCTAAAATAGTCAAATCTCATAATACCTACCAGCCTATTATTGTCCCACAGGCAAAGGCCTCATCTTATTCAGAGAATGCAAGAGCATTGATTACCACGCTTGCTCAAGACGGGTTGGACGATTACAGACTTGTATTTATTATAAGACCAGAGGGGCAATTCCCGTATTTTTAAGACCGTTCGCATTCTAATCTCAGTCTCAATCTGTCAAAATTACAATCAATTTACATACATTTTTGACAGGTTTTAGACATTGATTGTCGCTGAAATGAGATTGCGACTTGAATTTGAACGTTTTTTAAGTACGAGAATTTTCCTACAGGTTTCCTCGCAACGACTAACCTTCATCGATGTCAAATGCTGCAATGCAATGTGCAATGGTTTTTGAAACCGTAGAAAACATTATCTTAATATTTAGCGATACCTATGTGCCATTTACATATCATGTTACAACGTTCACACAGAACGTTACGGCATTACAAATTGGAATTCTTACTGTTCTACGGAGAACAGTTTACAAAAATTATATTAATTCGCTTATGAACGGCTGTGGTTTAACAACGAGAGATTATAGTTACTTAACGCTTTGTGACGTCTAACGTCCTACCTATAAGCTATAAATACTATATTGCACTCGTTTGAATGGTTAACTGTGGGGTAGCGAGTAGCCGGTAGTCGTCAATCTCTTGTAAGCAAACGATAGCGCGATCTAATTCGATCCCAACACCATCTAGGGAGCTTGTGCACAACACCAACACTTAGCTATTGAATGCACCCCTGCGTCAAACAGGTTCGTCGACTTTTTAAAGAGGTAAAATTGCATTGATATTACCCTTATATGTGTAAAATGTATAAGGGTTACGGGAAATTGCACACTGTGTGAAATTATATTCTAATTTGAATTTACTGAACGTAACGTTTTGGGTGATGCTCTATCTCCCCAAGTTCCAAGTTCCCCAAAGAATCTAGAATGGTACAGTCGCCGAATCAATGTTTAGGTACGTATTGTATCATTTTAATTGTTATTACTTAAGAGAATCAATGGGGTAAAAATGTAATAAGTAATTTCATTGCAATTTACGCTTAATAAATATTATTAACAACAAGAAATACTTATAGGTGATAGATAATAAACGGCGTGGTTCTGTACTCAAATAACTAATAGGAATGTTAAATGAGTATAAAATGAATAAAAAAGTCGTAGTAGATATGTCTCAGATGAATTGTCGAATCCGCTGTTTTGCAAAACGGCTACCGATGTTTAGACGTAATGCAGAATGGCTTTCTGCAGTCACCATAAGAGTATTTTTAATGACTGTAAGCTTTAACTAATTTTGTCCTTAAAATAACTGTTTTCACTAGAGTTAAGGTATTTTTACTCATATTGCTAGTTTTATTTATTTCTGTTTCGGACGCCATTTGTTTTGTTATGACACACAGAGCCAAGAGTGACAATTTTTTTTTAACTGGAATCTATAATCTGACGTTTCATTCTAAGCTGTTTTACACAACCTCTAATCCTTGACCCGCTGCATTGATAAATGTAAAACGTTTATGCAATTATGCATGTTAAGGTTCAATGATTATGGAAAATCGCTAGACATTATTCAGTTTTTTTTTACTTAACGCAGAGCTGTTTTATACAATGAAAGTCCATCTGCGACAGATACATCACAATTACTTCTTTAGCCGTTTTTGAAAAACAAAAAGTAATATTATTATGTTTTGTCTGAGAATGTGATATGGGTAGATATTATTATATTTACCTGATTTAAAAAGCAAATAGTCTTAAAATAATAATATGTAAAAATATATAAAAATAAGCGAAAAATTAAAGGGCATCAAAAAATTCGTCCGCAACGATCAACGCTGTGAAACGTGCTATTTTAACTATTTACTGATTTTATTTTATTCTAACACCTTTGAAGACGCCAGTACGAGGACTGGTCAAGTGTGAACTTTACAAATAAATTAATTTAACATTTTGGGGACGTTGGGAATGTATGTATCAAAAATAATTTTGGGGGACTTGGAACTTGGGGATATAGGGCATCACCCAACGTTTTACATAAATACATCAACGTTTACAAAGATTATTACATAATATATGTAATCTGACTAGCACCTCAATGGCAATCAACTTATCCCATCGCAGTCCACTGCTGTTCCCAGGCGGTGCCACAACACCCTGTCCTCCGCCTTCAGCACCCAGTTCAGTCAATGGCAAGAAAGTAAATATTATATATATAAAAACAACATGTCTTTTTTTTGAGGGTGGAAAATCATCAAATAACTCAGATGTGGGCAGAGCGGGAGGGCGTGTCAGACTCTTACTGACTAAAACCCACCCGTGTTCCATCATTTGCCTGTGCCAGGGGCCACGGTATCCCTCTCAGACTTTCCCGCAACCCTGGCAGGCATCGGCCCTACCGGACCCCGTCATTGATGCTGACATCTCTTTGAGGCGCGCGTGGAACACCACGCGCCGTCGACCCGGGCCTAGTCCTTATTGAACGGCGAGTTGCCCATTGCTCGCCGTTCGCAAGCCCGCGCCTACGGTGGCCGGGAATCGGCCTGCGATTCCCGACGCCCAGGTCGTCACCTGCGGCGGCTAGGGGCATGAGGGCGCGCATTTTGCCTCTCCCTCACGCGTTCCGCCTCCTCCTTCGCGAACATTACTGCTTCGCAGAAGGAGGTGCATGCCTGTTTTCTGTGCATGGCAAACGTGCATGTTTGTAGGTATGTATATAATATTGTAGAGTATAGTATAGTAATCGCAACCAGCGAACGGGTATGACCAGGCCCTGCAGTCTCGACATAGTTAGCAATGGTTTTCAGTTGCTAAGTCCTAACAATCCAGATGTAATGATATTTGGTGGTCTCCACACTCAAATTTATCGGTTGTTACTGGTATTTTCGGTAGGTACCGGTAGGTAACAACCGATAAATTTGAGTGTCGAGACTACCAAACATTTACATCAACATTTACATCTGGATTGTTAGGACTTAGCAACCGAAAACGATTGCTAACTATGTCGAGACTGCAGGGCCTGATGTATAACAATTATCGAGTTTTTTTGTGTAGGCACCCACACTTTTTCAAATGGGTCAAATCTTTTTTGTCGTCATCCCCTTACTCTTCAGCTATTTTGTAACTACTAACTACTACTATCTTGCTCAACTTTTTCAAAAACGGCATTTACTTATTCCGTAACAGGGCGACCAGAGCGACCTGCATTATGGACAACAAAATTCCCGAACTGAAAACGCTTGAACCATCTTTGTCCTGCTCTTACTGACACTGAAGCCCATAAACGTCACATTTTTTTTCGCGGCTTCTGTCACTTTTTTCTCTTTTTTGTAATAAAACTTTAAAATGTATCGAATTTCTTCGTCAGATTCAAACATTTTGGCGGACAGAAAAACAATTGAAAAATGACGGGAAATTGTTTACACGTTTTGTCTTCTTGATAATAGTGTCATCTATTTAATGGTATCAAAACCAGCCAGAAACAAACAGTACATATAAAGAGATTTTATTACAACTTCATACCTATAAAATACGAAAAAACTTTTACCCCGACCTATTATTTTACTTTTGTTATTTATATTAACAATTATAAGAAGTATCACCCAATTTTTTTTAGTTATCATGGTTTGTTTGATAGCTGATAAAGTGAGAATGATTTAAGGAGAATCGTTTCATTGAAGGTCTTAAAAATATTTTGAAAAAATTACTTTCATTACTATAGAAGATTTCCTGATATAAGTAATGAATTTTTGTTCGTTACATTCAACAATGGTTGTCGTTTGAGATTACTTTATTCTCATAAGAATACTTGACAAATACTACATATTCACTTACATGAGAATTTTAAAACTATAACTTACCCGTAAATTAAAATTGTTGGGCGTTTTACAACAACTAGACATTTGTACAATAATTATTTTGTGGGTAGATAAAAAAGAAACTACTCAATGTTCGCTTGATACAGGGGCTCAAACATTGATAAATGATTTTATTTCTGTAAGTAGGTTTGAACAATAGTTATTTATGATACTAGTGTGGTAAGTTGATTTTTACAAACGAGTAGTCGAATGTTACCATAGTCACGAGTTCGTAAATACTAATTTCCGCGCGTGTGTCATACAACGTTTTTCAACATATTTGCGAGAAAACAGTAGAATAGGTAATGAAACAAGCTTTTGTTTATAAAAATATCATTCAAAAAGTCGCAACAATAACAATCTTTGACGTTTCTAATATGAAAATGGCGCCATTTCCAAACGGCGCTACGTGCGCGTGGTGAAAATTAGAATCGCAAAAAGTCGAATCGCAATAGTCGAGTCGAAAAGCATCTTTCGTCTCATTTTCTCTTTAATACTAAAGTGAGATAAACGTATTGAGCAAAAGCGCTTCCAATGAGGTTCGATCATTCAACTTATTTATTCTCGTAATTTGAAACTCCTTGGTGGAATTCTTATATATTTTTTTTATGGTAATTAAAAAAAAACCGTAAAGAATACGCACGGCACTATACAAGGAAGGGGGCGGTAAAACATGTACTTAGGTGAGAGTACCTATTTTACCGCCCGTTCCGTTGTATGGTGCGTAATTTTTAACCTTCGAACAATGTATACAGGCTTCGTAAATGCATTTTTTGAGCAAATGTGTTGCAAACACTTTTACACATCAATCGTATTTTAAAAGCTAGAAGAGGCCGGCATTTCCTATCTGACTACTCTGAGAAGAAAGGTCGAAACAAACTCAGATGTCACAGTCTCTTTTGAAGTCCAGACAAAATCTTGGTCAGATCATGTGAAGGCTATGTAGATCGGTGTCTGAAATGGTCTTTTGAAGAAAGAACCACACATATTGAGTGGATCTGTCCGGTCAGTGCACGCAATTGTCAGCAATCAAGCAGCTCAATTTAGACTTAAGGAGCTCAAAGATTCGACGATCAATACCAAAGAAAGGAAATTTGAGTAGGCCGCATAAATTACTCAAACTGCCAGATCATGATTAAAACTGGAACAAAAACACACATAGTCCTCACATTTACAATAATTAAAAATAATATAATACTTTATACTGTAAATATTAGTGTCATTGTCTATGTAAATAAGTATAGATACTTATAGCAAAGATTAAAAGTAAAAATAGTTAGCAAAATAAAATAAATTAACATTGCCTGTGCTTATAGTGGAGCAACTCAATCCGAAGCCTTTTTGTCCTCAATATAGCTATAGCCAGACCCGGAACAACTACTTGCAGGTCATACAATTTGTTATATTGATAATTGATATTTGTTCTGTGCGGGAATCGAATCGGTAAACGCCAAAAGTGCCGTCAAAAAGTTTGTTAATACGTTACTGGAAAAAGTAAAGGAAAAAAACGTTATTCTAGGAACTCGACAAAAAGAAGCCTAAGGGTGGAAGGTGGGAAAGGGTGCTTAAGCCTCGTTTTCAAGTAGCGGTAGGTTATATTATATATATATTATTTGTTTTTATTATTTTCTCTAATAGTTCAGTCATATAATTGAAAACATGTAGTTATATTGCTTAACTTTAACTAAGGCGATGTGTTTTTGGTTTTTGTGCTCACACCATATAAATAAATAAATATCGTCTGACATTGCACACACCACCATCTAGTTCCAAGTTAAGCACTTAATTAAGGCTTGTGTTATGGATACCAGATGGTTGATACACTACTTAAATACATTTTTTTTTTCGTAAATACATACATATTATAAATATACATCCATGACTTTGTTGAGTTGTTTGTAAGATGAATATGGACCTTTGTACCCGACAAAGGTCCATATTCATCTTACAAACAACTTATATTACTATTATAAGTCTATATGTGAGGATTTGTAATTGGCTTTTTAGTGACTATGGTTTCCTTTTTTGCCTGTTTTTATTAGCTGTAAGTCCTCCATGTACTAAAATAAATAATAGTCCCATGAAAATCCCTCCCTTTTAAACTTTGTTCCACGTTTTTTAGGACACTCTCAACATAAAATCACGCCTGTAATCCCCGACGGGTTGGGTACAGGTGTACGTATTGTACACTCATAATATATTGCTATTTAATTTTTAGTCCCATCTGCAAGTCTATTGTCATCAACCTGGCACAAATCTAGGCTCCGGGCTGCTACGGAGAAATTCCCAAAAACGTAGTTCCCGATATTCCCACGCCAAATTCAATCGTAATGGCGTAGTGCTCGTCAACTTTTTTTGGAAAAAAAAAAAACAAAAATTACGTGGCATTGATCTAAGGCAGAGGTCCCCAAACTTTTTGTCTTATGAGACGACCACTTGCTATGTTTTTCGGATTTGGGTAGACCCTGTTTATCTATTATTGCCCTTTTGAAAGTTCATTAACTTCAAACATGTTTTGACTGATGTCTGACTGTAGTGAGATGTAGAAGAGGAAAACAACGATCTAAAGGTCGTTGTCTACCCCTGGGGATCGAGATAGACCACTTTGAGTATCATTGATCTAGGGTTAGGTTGGCTTTAAAATAATACTTTATGTCAAATGTGTTCTAGGTGGTCTATTGTTAGAGGCTGTTGTAGTAGTACTTTTGTTTATTACTCTATTTTGTTTTTTTAATGGCATGGTAACAGTTGAAAACATAATTATGGGACATTGAATAAAAAAGTTGATGTTGGGGAGAGATGATTAGGTCTGTGTGTTATTAGATTATGTTTGAAAATTTGTAACAAATATGACTTAGTTAAAAAAAATTGTTTATCTTGTTTTAGACTATGGCTCGTTATTATAAAAGAAAAACTAATCGTGGTGAGTGCGTGAAAGACTCCAAGATCAAAGCGTTGGATTCTGTAAAAATGGCGTTCTTAATGTAACAGTAAGTAAACAGTTTGCAGTGCCTAATGAATCCACATGTGATTTGTGTACAACAAACAACAATTTTTAAAGATTTTCTGTTTAATGTTGTTTATGGGTAGTGAGAGTTGTCATTTCAATAATTTTGGAAGGCTATAATTATCTTGTTAAGCTTTACTTATAGATTGATCTCTGTGATGATTGTTACATAATAGTAATATTGACCGGACTATTAATTTTATTAATAAGACTGGGTGGGTGATAAGAATGGGACTGGGATCATCTTGGACACCGGGGTGTACATCAAGATGTCTTTAGTAGTGTTTAAAAAAATGTGAATTATAATATTAGGTCTAAAATATTAACATTTTTAGTACGACATCAGTTAGACAAATATTTTTTTTATATTTAATATGAATAAACGCTTTTACATTTGCATTTAGTTAAATATCGTTTAAACTACAAGCACTCTCCCTTAAGTGAATCTTCTCATACAGTTGACGGCACTTGTTGAATTGTTGACGACTCTTTTAAATCTAACGGACTTCTCGAACGCATTAAAATAAACGTACCTAAACTTAATGCTCGAAGAAAATGCACGTCCATTTTCAATGTCCCTCGTTATAAAACCAACTTAGCCAGGAATGCTCCGATGGCTGGGCTAACGTCGACGTACAAAAATATTTGCAATCTTTATGATTTGGATAACTTCCACGACCATCCCAAGCGTAATAATATTATAAACGAGGGAAAGAGTGAAGACAACAAAAAAAAAAAAATAGTCAATGTTCATGTCGATGAGGGTATTCTCTCTACTACCGAGATTTAAGCTAGAGCTTTTGTTCTTATATATTGTTTTTGTTTTTTTTATTTATTTTTGTAACGTGAATACTGTGTTTTTTTTTCTCTTCTATTTTGTTGTGAATGCTGTGCACGTATGTAATTGACGTAAACACTAGTTCATGTCTCTGTTCTCTTTTATTTGTAACATTTTGTGTTTGTGTTGTTGATGTGCCTTAATAAAAATAAATAAATAAATCACCCTCTGTTTCATGGGACTTAAAATTATCTGGCAAAAGTTGAATGAGCCGTTTACTTCTGCCTCACTCTTAAAGTGAATGCTGGCGTGATGTTTTGTTATGATATCTGCTATGTATCTTTAAATTAGATTTTATTTTTGAATTGTTCTTTTCATTCGTGTTTTGTTCTGAAAGCTTTTTAACGTTCACGTTTTTCTACCTGAATCACTTATAATATATATCATTTCAACATGAATGATGAGACCAATGTTTTGATTAAAAAGAGTGTCCGTGCAGTATCTTGCTATAATACCTACCAGCCTATTATTGTCCCACAGGCAAACGCCTCATCTCATACAGAGAATGCAATAGCATTGATTACCACGCTTGCTCAAGACGGGTTGGACGATTTCAGACTTGTATTTATTATAAGACCAGGTTTCCTCGCAATGACTTACCTTCATCGATGTCAAATGCTGCAATGCAATGTGCAATGGTTTTTGAAACCGTAGAAAACATTATCTTAATATTTAGCGATACCTATGTGCCATTTACATAATTATCATGTTACAACGTTCACACTGAATGTTACGGCATTACAAATTGGAATTCTTACTGTTCTACGGAGAACAGTTTACAAAAATTATATTAAATCGCTTATGAACGACTGTGGTTTAACAACGAGAGATTATAGTTACTTAAAGCTTTGTGACGTCTAACGTCCTACCTAAAAGCTATAAAGACTATATTGCACTCATTTTATCGGTTAACTGTGGGGTAGCGAGTAGCTGGTAGTCGTCAATCTCTTGTAAGCAAACGATAGCGCGATCTAATTCGATCCCAACACCATCTAGGGAGCTTGTGCACAACTCCAACACTTAGCTATTGAATGCACCCCTGCGTCAAACAGGTTCGTCGACTTTTTAAAGAAGTTTTTTTAACTTAACGCGGAGCTGTTTTATACAATGAAAATCCATTTGCGACAGCTACATCAAAATTACTTCTTTAGCCGTTTTTGAAAAACAAAAAGTAATATTATTATGTTTTGTGTGAGAATATGGGTAGATATTATTATATTTACTTGATTTAAAAAGCCAATAGTCTAAAAATAATAATAATAATATGTAAAAATATATAAAAAGAAGCGAGAAATGAAAGGGCATCACAAATTCGTCCGCATCGCTCTCAATAAGAAATGTGCTATTTTAACTATTTACTGATTTTATTTTATTCTAACACCTTTGAAGACGCCAGTACGAGGAATGGTCAAGTGTGAACTTTACAATAAATTAATTTTACATTTTGCGGACGTTGGGAATGAATGTATAAAAAATAATTTCGGGGAACCTTGAACTTGGGGAGATAGGGCATCACCCAACGTTTTACATAAATACATCAACGTTTACAAAGATTATTACATATGTAATCTGACTAGCACCTCAATGGCAATCAACTCATCCCATCGCACACCTCTGCTATTCCCAGGCTGTGCCACAACACCCTGTCCTCCGCCTTAAGCACCCACTCCAGTCAACGGCAATAAAGTAAATATTTTATACATACAAAAAAACATGCCTTTTTTTTGAGGGTGGTAAATTATCAAAAAACTCAGATCTGGGCAGAGCGGAAGGGCCTGTCAGACTCTTACTGACTAGAACCCACCCGTGTTCCATCAGTTGCCTGTGCCAGGGGCCACGGTATCCCTTTCGGACTTTCCCGCAACCCCGGCAGGCATCGGCCCTAGCGAACCCCGTCATAGTTGCTGACATCTCTTTGAGGCGCGCGTGGAACACAGCGCGCCGTCGACCCGGGCCTGGTCCTAATCGAACGGCGAGCTGCCCATTGCTCGCCGTCCACAAGCCCGCGCCTACGGTGGCCGGGAATCGGCCTGCGATTCCCGACGCCCAGGGCGTCTCCTGCGGCGGCTAGGGGCGTGAGGGCGCGAATTTTGCCTCTCCCTCACGCGTTCCGCCTCCTCCTTAGCGAACATTACTGCTTCGCAGAAGGAGGTGCATGCCTGTTTTCCATGCATGGCAAACGTGCATGTTTGTAGGTATGTATATAATATTGTATAGTATAGTAATCGCAACCAGCGAACGAGTATGACCAGATGTATATCGTCATACTCGTTCGCTGGTTGCGATTACTATACTATACAATAACGTATTGCATGGTTAATGCAAACGTGGAAAGTCAGATTTGCATCAATCTTACAAATCCAGTAAGTAACTCAGAGTTAGCATTTACTGAAATTACAACAAATTTTCATAACTTGTGCAATATGACATTGCTGACTTTCTTTTTAATGTGTAATTTTCTCTAGTTTTATACAGGTGACCCGTTTACAGGCGAAGCCTTTGGCAAGAGACTTCTAAAAATCATTACTTTAGAAGCCTCATTCCAGTGGCTTTTTGAAATTCCCCCATGTATGATCAGCCATTATTTTATTACTTAGCTCAAAAGGAAACATTTTGTTCGACAAACTTCATTCCAGATTTTATGAATCTAAAAATTTTATAAAGCAATTGTGGCAAGAAACTCTTATGAACCGATTTCTTTCATTGGACCTATCCAATGAAAGAAATCGGTTTTCTTTTTGTAATAAATAAGTTGGGGATTTTTTTTTTTGTATTTTCTATACAAATTCAAGACAACGAGCTCGTGTGTCACCCAAATATCGAGTTTTTTTTTTTGTGTAGGCACCCACACTTTTTCAAATGGGTCAAAACTTTTTTGTGGTCATCCCCTTACTCTTCAGATATTTTGTAACAACTAACTAAGTACCATATCTTGCTCAACTTTTTCAAAAACGGCGTTTATTTTTTCCTTAACAGGCCGACCAGAGCAACCTACATTTTGGACATCAAAATTCCCGAACTGAAAACGCTTGAACCATCTTTGTCCTGCTCTTACTGACACTGCGTTAAGCCCATAAACGTCACATTTTATTTCGTGTCTTCTGTCACTTTTTTCCCTTTTTTGTAATAAAACTTTAAAATGTATCGAATTTCTTCGTCAACTTTTTCCCCGACCTATTATTTTACTTTTGTCATTTATATTAAGAATTATAAGGAGTATCACCCAATTTTTTTAGTCATCATGGTTTGTTTGATAGCTGATAAAGTGAGAATGATTTTAGGATAACCGTTTCATTGAGTGTCTTAAAAATATTTTGTAAAAATGACTTTCATTACTATAGAAGATTTCCTGATATTAGTAATGAATTTTTGTTCATTACATTCAACAATGGTTGTCGTTTGAGATTTCTTTATTCTCATATGAATACAACAATTCACTTCCATGAGAATATTAAAACTATAACTTACTCGTAAGTCAATATTGTTGGGCGTTTTACAACAACTAGACATTTGTACAATAATTATTTTGTGTGTAGATAAAAAAAACTACTAAATGTTCGCTTGATACAGGGGCTCAAACATTGATTTTATTTCTGTAAGTAGGTTTGAACAATAGTTATTTAGGATACTAGTGCGGTAAGTTTATTTTTACAAACGAGTAGACGAATGTTACCATAGTCACGAGTTTGTAAATACCAAATTCCGCGCGTGTGTCATACAACGTTTTTCAACATATTTGCGAGAAAACAGTACAATTGTTAATGAAACAAACTTTTGTTTATAAAAATATCAGTGAGAAAGTCGCAACTATAACAATCTTTGACGTTTCTAATATGAAAATGGCGCCATTTCCAAATGGCGCTACGTGCGCGTGGTGAAAATTAGAATCGCATAAAGTCGAATCGCAATAGTCGAGTCGAAAAGCATCTTTCGTCTCATTTTCTCTTTAATACTAAAGTGAGATAAACGTATTGAGCAAAAGCGCTTCCAAGGAGGTTCGATCATTCAGCTTATTTATTCTCGTAATTTGAAACTCCTTGTTGGAGTTCTTTAAAATTAAAAGTAAAAATATTAGCAAAATAAAATAAATTAACATTGCCTGTGCTATACTGCCGTCATAAGAAAGAAGTCCGGAACTGAAACTTTTGTCAAAAATGAGTTATTAACATATTCGGAATCGGCAAAGAAAATGCTATCTTATGGTCTTACACACAAAGCTGTAACTCGTATTAAATTAGAGATATCGTAAGGGTTTTAGCCTTAACTACGACACAAAAATCGGTTTTTTACTCTGAAAAGCCAATTATTAATTAAAATAAGTAATTAATAATTATAATTTATTAATGAATTACACAATAACGTCCTTTTGTGTCAACTGTGGTTCAAAATAAAGACTATATTTTTTGACGTCATATAAAACAAGACACACTAACTAAAACTATTCAGTAAATCGCGGGCTTTCATTTTAGATAAAACTTCAAATGGCTCAGAATCAACTTTGACGCAGTTACGGCCTTCTTTCTTATGACTGCAGTATAGTGGAGCAACTCAATCCCAAGCCTTTTTGTCCTCAATATAGTCTTTGACGGTATAATAGGCATTCTGGCATAGTTTCCTCTTTATAAAAGATTTGAATTTATTAAGGCTTAGTTCTTGAATGTGGCTAGGAAGTTTATTATAAAAACGTATACATTGGCATATAAACGAGCCACCTATTTTCTTGAGCCTGGTTGCAGGAACAACAAATTTGTGTTTGTTCCTAGTATTTATATTATGGATATCACTGTATTTTTTAAACAGATTAATATTTTTGTGTGCATACAAGCATTTTCATAAATATACTAAGAAGGCACAGTCATTATATTAATCCGTTTAAATTTATCTCTGACGGAGTCTTTGTTTGTTTGAACGTGCTAATCTCTGGAACTATACAACAGTCGGATTAGAAAATTTGTTCTTGCATTCGATAGCCCACTTCTTGAGGAAGGCTATAAGCTATTTCATATTTCGCTAGGAGGAGATTCAGAAACAACGCTTAGCGAAAACGTAATAGTGCGGGTAGGCGATGCGATGCGACGTGTTGGGTCTGGGGAACAAGAAATTCACGGGTGGAAGCTAGTGGTTTAGAGTCTTTAAGGAAACTAACCTGTTTTCGTCAGTGTCGGCAAGAGCAATAGTAATAGAAGTCTCTAAATTTTGTATTCTAACCTAACCTAATCAATTTTATAAATGCGAAAGTGAGTTTGTTTGATTGTTACGGTTTACGCAAAAACGGCTAAACGGATTTGGATGAAATTTAACAAATGGGTAGACATATGGGTAGATACGAGTATATGGGTAGATATATTGCTTCTTACTTTAACTAAGGCGATGTGTTTTTGTGCTCACGCCAAATATAAATATAAGTCAATATGTAAGGATTTGTAATTGGCTTTCTAGTGACTATGGTTTCCTCTTTTGCCTGTTTTTATTAGCTGTAAGTCCTCCATGTACTAAAATTAATAATAGTCCCATGAAAATCCCTCTCTTTTAAACTTTGTCCCGCGTTTTTTTAAGGACACTTTCAACATAAAATCACGCCTGTAATCCCCGACGGGTTGGGTACAGGAGTACGTATTGTACACTCATATATTGCCATTTATTGTTTAGTCCCATCTGCAAGTCTATTGTCATCAACCTGGCACAAATCTAGGCTCCGGGCAGCTACGGAGAAATTCCCAAAAACGTAGTTCCCGATATTCCCACGCCAAATTCAATCGTAATGGCGTAGTGCTCGTCAACTTTTTAAAAAAAAAAAAACAAAAGTTACGTGGCATTGATGTAAGGCAGAGGTCCCCAAACTTTTTGTCTTATGAGATGACCACTTGCCATGTTTTTCGGATTTGGGTAGACCCTGTTTATCTATTATTGCCCTTTTGAAAGTTCATTAATTTCAAACATGTTTTGATTGATGTCTAACTGTAGTGAGATGTAGAAGAGGAAAACGACGATCTAGAGGTCGTTTTCTACCCCTGGGGATAGAGATAGACCACTTTGAGTACCTATCATTGATCTAAGGTTAGGTTGGCTTTAAGTTTATGTCAAATGTGTTCTAGGTGGTCTATTGTAGGGGCTGTTGTATTAGTACTTTTGTTTATTACTCTATTTTGTTTTTTTAATGGCATGGTAACAGTTGAAAACATAATTATGGGACATTGAATAAAAAAGTTGATGTTGGGGAGAGATGATTAGGTCTGTATGTTATTAGATATGTTGTTGTTGTTATTAGATTAGGTTTTAATCTTTGTTTTTTTGTTAGAAATATGACTTAGTTAAATAGCCTGCATTATGGATAAAATAGTAGTAGACTTGTATTCGATAATTTTATCGATTTCAATTAATAACAAAAAATAGTTTATTTTATTTTAGACTATGGCTCGTAATTATAAAAGAAAAACTAATCGTGGTGAGTGCGTGAAAGAGTCCATGATCAAAGCGTTGGATTCTGTAAAAATAGCGTTCATAATGGAACAGTAAGTAAACAGTTTGCAGTGCCTAATGAATTCACAAGTGATTTGTGTACAACAAACAACAATTTTTAAAGATTTTCTGTTTAATGTTGTTTATGGGTAGTGAGAGTTGTCATTTCAATAATTTTGGAAGGCTATAATTATCTTGTTAAGCTTTACTTATAGATTGATCTCTGTGATGATTGTTACATAATAGTAATATTGACCGGACTATTCATTTTATTAATAAGACTGGGTGGGTAATAAGAATGATACTGGGATCATCTTGGACACCGGGGTGTACATCAAGATGTATGTAGTAGTGTTTTAAAAAATGTGAATTATATTATTAGGTCTAAAATATTAACATTTTTAGTAAAGTCAAAGTCAAAGCATTTATTTCAAATAGGCACATAAAAGGCACTTTTGAACGTCAACATTTACATTTAAAGAGAATTGATTCTAGTCGCCTCTTCCAAAAGGTAGTTTCGTATGGAGAAGAAAGGGCAAGAAACTCCATCGTTACTATGACATCAGTTAGACAGATACATGTTATATGAATAAACGCTTTTACATTTGCATTTAGTTAAATATCGTTTAAACTACAAGCACTCTCCCTTAAGTGAATCTTCTCATACACCTTTCCCCTTGTAACGTTGCACGTTATTTCCTTCAATAAAATAAAAAAATAAAAGTAACTTAATTATAAATAAATAACTTATTTACTAAAATAACAGGGAACAGTACAATTAAAAAGGAACTTGTAGGAATTTATGTCGCAACACAGTAGCAATGACAGCTACGTCCTGATTGGCTGTGTTCCTTCCTACCTTCTACTACTGCACAATACCTACGTCTGGAAGACCTAACTCCAGTCCCCGCTACCTACGTCTGGAAGACCTAACTCCAGTCCCCGCTACCTACGTCTGGAAGACCTGCAGGACAGTAGCTTTCTTTAGGCGGTTCGAAATTACTCGCGCGCTCGATATCTTACCCACGCCCGGCTCAACCGGCTTTGTAATTAATTCAACTGATTAAAACTAATTCTGGTAACGAACTTTTTTATTTATACTACCTACCTACCACTAGGCACTACCCCACACTAAACAATTACAATGGCGCCCTTACTGGTGGTAGATATCGAGCCGTGTTAGGTTATTTCTGCCGTATATTCTATTGGTTGTCTTGGTGATGGTATACTAGCAGGTGTGCTAACTCTGATTTTGTACTTACAGACTGCGGAAAGAAATTTTCTTTCTTTGATTTTTTTTCCTCTACCTACCTAACATAAACATTAAATTCAACCGTTGAGCGGACTACTTTTAAAATTAACTACAATTTTTTTTCGCAGTCACCTACATATACTAAACATTTTTTTCTAGCTCAGTCTTTTCTATTGTGAATTTTATTACAAATCCACAAAATACTTCTGGAAACGTCAGATCTCGGGTTATAAAAACCTCGGAGAGCTCATTTGACGGAAACAGAGCTGAAGAAAGCAATATCTTAACAACTTCACGACAGTTGATTTGTTGAGGTCCTAGTACCAAACTATTTCTCACTTAAAATAACTTTATTAACAAGTGTAGTCAAAAAACCCCAGACGGGTGAGTGTCGCAGAGATCTATTTATTTGCCACCTATATTTATAATTGTTTTAGCTTCTCATAAACCCTTGTAACTTAAACAGTAACGATAAAATTACAATACTTGTGCTATGAGTGTTTCTGTGCGTACGACGGTTGGCTTAGGTCTACCTACAACTCGTTGTTATAAATGTTCTAAATGTTTTTAATGTTAACCGTTATCCGTATTGGTACCTATCAATTCTCTTTGTTTTAAATAACTAATGTTAGTTTTATAACGCTTCATATAGTGTACAATAAAGAAAAGACGAAATTACGTTTCTCTGAAAAAACAACAAGATTTATTTACAAATTTACTCGGGACGTTTTGTCCATTACATTTTATTATAAGCAAACAATACTCACCTGAAAAAACAACAAGAAACAAAATTTAATGCCCTTTCTTCAGGTTTACCTATTTATCACTTACGAGTCACAACTATTATCGCCTCATGGCTGAAGCATAACCTCTCATTAGATGTCACTTATTGACATTGATCTGTCAAGTGTCAGCGGTGACGCGGCAAATATAAACTGAATAAAAACTACTTCATTAAATGCAGTGTTCATTCAGTGGTTTTTCTTTACATCTCCCCCGCTGGGAAAGACAATTGTAAGAGTCTGTAAACGGCATTACAATTGTTCATTTACTAATCAACACTGGAGATAGCTTTGTAATGTGGTAGAGGTTTGATTTCGGTTTTTTGTGTCCAGTATCAACTTCATAGATTGAATTGGAAATTTTCTTCAGGATTTTGTATGGCCCAGTCCAAAATTCATCCATTTTCTTCCTAATTAGTCGATTTCCATTTTCCACATATACTCTATCTCCCACTTTCAATATATATTCTTCTCTGTGCTGGTCGATTTTTTTTTATTAGGTATAATTGTGAGATTTTATTGTGTTTCCGAAGGCTAGTTTTCTATCTCTTCTCAAATCTTCTATTAAAAAATAGTTTTAAATAAACAAATGAAACTACTTCAGCGGTCTGCAATCTTGTTATTTTACCTTCTGTAGTCATGTACCGAGTGAAGAATATCCAGATCTGTTCGTAGCCTATATTTAAAGGTGAAAAGAAAGACTATAATTTTTCTTCACCTACCTACACACTTGGATATCATTCTTTTCTTCATGTCTTTTTACTGTAACGCGCCTTCTAGGCTGCCTCATCTCGACAACCCATAGATACCAGCTCACTGCAGCAGTGAACTGGCATCTATCGATCAACGACATCATTTTAAAGACTGTATTCAGAATTAACTTAGATATACCACAGAAAACTTTGTCATGTCGTCACATCTATAGATCGTACCCAAGTGAAGCAGCGGTGATAAGTCTCAAATTGTCTAAAATAGTCAAATCTCATAATACCTACCAGCCTATTATTGTCCCACAGGCAAAGGCCTCATCTTATTCAGAGAATGCAAGAGCATTGATTACCACGCTTGCTCAAGACGGGTTGGACGATTACAGACTTGTATTTATTATAAGACCAGAGGGGCAATTCCCGTATTTTTAAGACCGTTCGCATTCTAATCTCAGTCTCAATCTGTCAAAATTACAATCAATTTACATACATTTTTGACAGGTTTTAGACATTGATTGTCGCTGAAATGAGATTGCGACTTGAATTTGAACGTTTTTTAAGTACGAGAATTTTCCTACAGGTTTCCTCGCAACGACTAACCTTCATCGATGTCAAATGCTGCAATGCAATGTGCAATGGTTTTTGAAACCGTAGAAAACATTATCTTAATATTTAGCGATACCTATGTGCCATTTACATATCATGTTACAACGTTCACACAGAACGTTACGGCATTACAAATTGGAATTCTTACTGTTCTACGGAGAACAGTTTACAAAAATTATATTAATTCGCTTATGAACGGCTGTGGTTTAACAACGAGAGATTATAGTTACTTAACGCTTTGTGACGTCTAACGTCCTACCTATAAGCTATAAATACTATATTGCACTCGTTTGAATGGTTAACTGTGGGGTAGCGAGTAGCCGGTAGTCGTCAATCTCTTGTAAGCAAACGATAGCGCGATCTAATTCGATCCCAACACCATCTAGGGAGCTTGTGCACAACTCCAACATTTAGCTATTGAATGCACCCCTGCGTCAAACAGGTTCGTCGACTTTTTAAAGAGTTAAAATTGCATTGATATTACCGTTATATGTGTGAAATGTATAAGGGTTACGGGAAATTGCACACTGCGTGAAATTATATTCTAATTTGAATTTACTGAACGTAACGTTTTGGGTGATGCTCTATCTCCCCAAGTTCCAAGTTCCCCAAAGAATCTAGAATGGTACAGTCGCCGAATCAATGTTTAGGTACGTATTGTATCATTTTAATTGTTATTACTTAAGAGAATCAATGGGGTAAAAATGTAATAAGTAATTTCATTGCAATTTACGCTTAATAAATATTATTAACAACAAGAAATACTTATAGGTGATAGATAATAAACGGCGTGGTTCTGTACTCAAATAACTAATAGGAATGTTAAATGAGTATAAAATGAATAAAAAAGTCGTAGTAGATATGTCTCAGATGAATTGTCGAATCCGCTGTTTTGCAAAACGGCTACCGATGTTTAGACGTAATGCAGAATGGCTTTCTGCAGTCACCATAAGAGTATTTTTAATGACTGTAAGCTTTAACTAATTTTGTCCTTAAAATAACTGTTTTCACTTGAGTTAAGGTATTTTTACTCATATTGCTAGTTTTATTTATTTCTGTTTCGGACGCCATTTGTTTTGTTATGACACACAGAGCCAAGAGTGACAATTTTTTTTGAACGGGAATCTATAATCTGACGTTTCATTCTAAGCTGTTTTACACAACCTCTAATCCTTGACCCGCTGCATTGATAAACGTAAAACGTTTATGTTCGATCATTTATATACACTATCACATTGATGAATTTTATACATACAATGACATGAGTACTTACTTTGTAAAGTATTATATTATTTAAATTATTGTGAATGCGAAGATTAAGTGGATTATTACTTTTTTAATTATATTTCTAAGTTAATTTCACGACCCGGCAGCTTGAGTAATTTATGCGTCCTACCCAAATGTCCTTTCTTTGGTATTGTTCGTCGAATCGTTGTGCTCCTTAAGTTCTCAGTTGAGCGGCAAGATTACTGACAAATGCGTGCACTGACTGGACAGGTCCGCTCAATATGTATGGTTTTTCCTCAAAATACCGTTTCAGACACCAATCTACATGGTCTTCACATGATCTGACCAAGATTATGTCTGGACTTTAAAAGAGACTGTGACCTCTGAGTTTGTTTCGGCCTTTCTTCTCAGAGTAGTCAGATAGGAAACGCCGACCTCATCTAGTTTTTAAAATATGATTGACGTGTAAAAGTGTTTGTAACAAACCTACTAGCGAGGGTGTTAAAAACTTAAATCACGAGCGAAGCGAGGGATTTAAGACGAGTCCTGAGTGTAGCGAGGGATTTAAGTTCACCCAAGACTAAGACAGCTTTATCACCGAGGAAAATACTCTACTTTTCGTACCATTTGCGAAAAAATTTACACAATAATAATATGAGATAAGCATTTATTAAAAATAATGACAATCAAACGTATTTTTAGAACATTAACTTATTTATAAAAATAAATTAAAATAAACTTAACATTTATGTATTTGAAGAAAACAAAAACGCGGCAAATTCCTGCACTAATATTTTTTTGTCGAAAAAGCAAAGGCATCAAGCTCATACGGCCTCGTCGGTTTTCGTAATTTTATTTAATCATAACTGCATAACAAATACGTATGCCTTTTTCAAAAAGATATATAATGCTTTATATACAAACTCAATGGTGTAAACACAGATGTAGTTCAGTATAAATTTCGGTAAGTATTCCAAATTTAAATCACATTCTCCCCCTAGAGGATGAATGAAATTCAGTACAATTTTCTTTTTTTTTTTTTTTTATTAATTTTAATGGCCTGGTTGCTGGGACCTTTTAGCCAAGTCTTTAATTGGTTTAGTAGTATTTTGTTAGTTTGATTATGTAACTTCACTAAATTTCTTCGAAAGTGTTTTTAATATATTTATATATTGCTCGATAACAAGTCTTATTTTTTAATAATTCGGTCAAGCGGCGGGAGGTATTATTTAACACAACACTTTCACTACACAATTCACTTAATTCACTCGCTAAAATCAGTCTATGTAACTTATGATTTCGGCAGTCAAATAGCATGTGATCGACATTTCCATTAGCTAAATCGCAACTTGTACATTTGTTGTCTTGAACAATACCCAGTCTCGCTAAATGAGCTGGTGTTTTGGAATGGCCAAAGCGGAGTCTGTTAATCGTCGTTATGAAGTGTCGACTAGCTGTTCTCAACTTATAATACCACGGCTTAGAAGGTATCTCCTCTTGAATATTTCCGTACCATCTACCTTTTGCTTCTTGATCTTTCTTCCAAAAATTATCCCAAAAAGCATTTATATTTATTCTTATTTCAGTATAACAGTCAGTGAATGGAATTGAAGAAGTTAGTCTCACATCTAATGAATTGATCCCTTCATAGGCAGTCTTATCAGCTACTTCGTTTCCAGTTATACCTTTATGTGAAGGAACCCACAAAAAGAAAACTTCAACTCCTTTTTGAAGGTAATTGTAAATTAATTGCCTAATATTATATACAATATAGTTACTTTTAAAATGAACATCATAACTTTCAAGACTTTGAATTAAGCTAAGTGAATCTGTCAAAATCAAAAAATATTTATAGTTATTTACATTGGTAATACGTCTAAGAGCTTCAAAGACTGCATATGCCTCTGCTGTGAATATGCTACAGGTATTATCAAGAACAAAGCTTTGAGAAAATCTTATCTGGGGATCATAAACTGCACTTCTAACATGTGACTCTCCTTTACTACCATCAGTGTAAAGTTGATAGTAATCCTTATTATTATCTAAATATGCTTGTAATTCTTGATTATTAGATATTTTAATTTTGATAATATTAACTTTATTTAACAAAACCTTAAAAGGTTTTAAATAAAAAGGCCAAAGATGATTGTGTTGAATATTTCGGAATTTATTTTGTAGGTGTAAAAGAATATTTCGTAACTTGGGAAAATTATTACTTAATAAATCACTGCCCGTTGTTAGTGGTGTGGTCAGTGAAGATTGCAGAATTATAGGACAAGGTATGATTTTCTTTATTATCTGCCGATTGTTGGAAGATATTAGTTTAATACAATATCTTTCTGTTAGTAACAGTCGCCTAAGTGTAAGGGGCATTATTACTGTTTCAACCTCCATGGCTCTTATAGGGGTAGAACATATAGCTCCAGATATTACTCTCAAAGCCTTGTTCTGCACTACATCTAACTTATTTACATGTTTACTGTCTAAATATGCTATACAACTATAATCAAAATGACTTCTTACAATGGCTTTGTACAGAATAGAAAGAGTTAGTGGGTCTGCACCCCATGAAACTCCAGCTAGACATTTAATTATATTTAAACCTTTCATAGCATTTTTTAATATGTAATTGATGTGTGGTTCAAATGGTAATTTATTATCAATAATAACTCCTAAAAATTTATGTTGATTAACTACAGGAATTTTTTGATTATTGAACACTATTTCAGAATTAGGAAAGTCTTTGCTGAATATCATAGCACTGCTCTTATTTGGGTTAATTTTTAGTTTGAGTTTTTCATTGTAATACATTTGCAAATTACCTAAAGCCAAATTAACATTTTGAATTGCAGAATCAACATTGTAATTTACACTGTACAACACCAGGTCATCAGCAAATTGTAGAATATTTACACTACTATTATTTACATATTTACAAATTTCAGATGTGTACAAATTATAAAGTAAAGGAGACACAGTTGCCCCCTGCATTGTACCTTTTGATGCAGTTCTAGGTCCATGTAAAATATTATTTAATTTAACATAAAGAGTCCTATTAGTTAAAAATTCATGAATCCATTTACATAATAAACCAGGAATACCCAATCTGGATAATATTTGTACAAGAATATCTGGTCGAACATTATCAAATGCACCCTGAACATCTAAAAATACACATGCTACGCTCTTACTTTGTTTTGCATTTTTCAGGTCTGAAATGAGTGAAGTGAAGCTGTCTACACAACTCCGACCACGTCTGAAGCCATTCTGAATATTAGGAATAATATTATTTGATTCAACATAATGATCTAATCGAAGTTTAATCATATTTTCAAAAATTTTCCCTAAACAGGATGATAATGAAATAGGCCTGTAAGAGTCTGGACTATCAGGAGGCTTATCAGATTTTAGGACAGGAATGACACATTGTATTTTCCAAGACTGAGGTATTGTTTGCTTAAGCCAAAGTGAATTAAGTATTTTTAAAAATGAATTTTGAGCTTCAGTATTTAACTTCTTGATTAAAATGTAAGGAAAATCATCCAAGCCAGGTGTAGTATCCTTTCTAGATTGCAAACTAATTAAGAATTCCGTCCATGAAAAAGGTTCTAATAAGTATTTGGAGCTATCATCATTGTTATGAAGATTGTAAAAACCATTTAAATCGACATTTTCATAAGAATTTCCTGATAATTTGTTTAAAAATGGTTCAACAAATTCATCACAGTAAGATTTGTTACTAGGCTTTATTCTTTTAAACTTTTTAATATTGTTCCAAATCATTGTAATAGGAGTTGTTCTGTTAAAACTTTCACACAATTTTCTCCAACCATTTTTCCTCTCTTCTGCTATTGTTCTTTTCTTAATTGCATCTAATTTTTTATATGATATAAAACTACTAAGACTAGGATTAACTCTATAATATTTTAAGGCCTCTTGGGACTTAGTAACACTCTCTTTAATTTTATTATTCCACCAGGGAGCTGGCAGTTTATATCTATACTCTGATGTTTTGGTAAATTTTGGAATGCACTCTAATTTTAGTGCATCAAGTGCCTTACAAAAGTGATCATATGTTAGTAGAGGATTATTAAGGTCAATATGAATATTATTAAAAATTGTTTTAGAGAGTTTGTTGTACTTGTTCCAATCAGCTTTATTATATAGAAACTTATCTACAGGAGGATGAACATCATAACGGTTGGCTAAAATTGTGATTTCTGTGATAGTTGGAAAGTGATAGCTTCCCATATTATCATCATGAACAGACCATTCACATAAAGGCGTGATACAAGGACTAGCCAGACTAACGTCTATAGCTGACGGATTTCGATTCGGATAATTTATGGTAGTGAAATCTCCTTCATTTAGTATACATAGATCTAAGTTGTCTATAATGTTATATAATTGTTGTCCTCGGCTTTTGGTTGACAAACAGCCAAAAGCAATGTGGTGGGCATTGAAGTCCCCAGCCACAAAGATAGGTTTTGGAAGATCTTTAATTATGTTACTTATAGTATCAGTTCTCAAAGTCCCTGAGGGAGGGCAGTATACACAGAGAATAGATAATTTGCCACAAGAAGTAAATAGCGACATAGCTATGGTTTGCACATTTTCATTCAAAGAAGTTTGCAACAGTTTATATTTAAAAAATGGTTTTATCAAAATTGCAACACCTCCATATCCATTTGAAGCGTTTTTGAAATAAATATTATAACCAGGTATATGAAAAGGTCTATTATCTTTAATCCAGGTTTCATTAACAAGACAAACATCTATGTTATTTTCTTGCAAAAAGTTAATTAAAAGAGGTTTTTTACTGTAAATACTTTGAATATTGTACTGTGCAATTCTAAGAACAGAAGTATTGTTTCTATCCATAATTAAGTTAGATTTTTAAGTAACATTTCTTTAATAAACATTGTTGTAATTGGACTGTCATCCCCTTTATTTGCTATAGCAATTAATGTGCGTACCATGGCATTTGTAATCTCACTATTATTTAATAAATGAGTCTTTAAGTCATCACTGGAAAGCGGCTTTTGTTCATTCGTCTTATTTAGATTTACATTAGATTTGTTGTTAACATTTATATTTTTATTTACAGGTTTATTAACTACTAGTGGAGGAAATTCTGTGTTGTAAATTTTCTCCTTAGATAGGGCAACAGCAGCGTAGGTTATTTTGCTTTTTTTTTCTTGTATTTTCCTCATTTTAATTGGACATACGTTAGAAATTGCCAAATGAGGTCCACTGCAATTCACGCAGCACAGCTCATTGGGCTTGTCACATTCTTTGAAGTAATGTTCTCCAGAGCAAATACTACATCGCTGTTTCCCATTGCATATTTTTGCTGAGTGGTTAAATTTTAAACATTTGTAACACTGTTGCAGAGGTGGGACATATTCGAAAACTCTATATGAAAAAAGGTCATATTGTACATTATCTGGGAGAGAGCTCGATAAAAACGTTATACTGACTGTTTGGAGAGGCACCCTCTCCTGACCAACTTTTTTTGTGAACCTACGAACAGTTATAATTTCAAATATGGATGAAAGCTTGGAATAAAGTTCTTTATTCGAAATATTCGCCGGAACAAATCTAATTATGCCTGTCTTCTCTATCTGGGCAGCCGGAATAAATGCCTTCATATTATATTTGTCCAGAAAAGCAGTGTTCATCAAAAAGTTATTCGCATTATTATACTGCTTAAATATCACTGCAATTTTATTAGCGTTTACTCGCTGTATTGAGACAACACCTTTGACGTCCGTGGTGAAAATGTGGTTTAAATAGATAGGGCTCTTGTTGCCCAAACGATCACTAATAATGTTACTTTGTACAAATACCTTAAAGTCCGTGTTGGTTGAATTTTCTGGATAGAGTCTTTTATAATTAGGTTTAAAGTAAGGTAAAAAGTTAACCTCACCGCCGCTGACTAACACTTGGTCATTATTTTGGTCCTGAGGGTCCATTTTCCTAGCCCGTTTGCCCGAAGTACCCAGGCCTTTAGTGGCCGGGGGAGTTTCACCCCCGGCCTCTTCTCCCAACATTTTACAACTATTTACAATCAATATTTACACTTTGAAATAGAATTAGACGATAAACTGAACATCTAAAATAAAATATTTAAACTTTGAAAAATTTGCGACTTTTCAGTTCAAATTCCCGCCAAAGAATCCAGTACAATTTTCTTTCCCTGTTTTTAACAGATTAAAAATGACTATTGATAGGTTTGCTTTTTGTGGCATAGAATGTCACTTTTTTGAGCAAGTGGTACGAAAAATAATTTATCATTTATGCAATTATGCATGTTAAGGTTCAATGGTTATGGAAAATCGCTAGACATTATTCAGTTTTTATTTACTTAACGCGTAGCTGTTTTATACAATGAAAGTCCATCTGCGACAGATACATCACAATTACTTCTTTAGTCGTTTTTGAAAAACAAAAAGTAATATTATTATGTTTTGTCTGAGAATGTGATATGGGTAGATATTATTATATTTACCTGATTTAAAAAGCAAATAGTCTTAAAATAATAATATGTAAAAATATATAAAAATAAGCGAAAAATTAAAGGGCATCAAAAAATTCGTCCGCAACGCTGTCAATAGGAAACGTGCTATTTTAACTATTTACTGATTTTATTTTATTAACACCTTTGAAGACGCCAGTACGAGGAATGGGCAAGTGTGAACTTTACAAATAAATTAATTTTACATTTTGGGGACGTTGGGAATGAATGTATCAAAAATAATTTTGGGAACTTGGAACTTGGGGATATAGGGCATCACCCAACGTTTTACATAAATACATCAACGTTTACAAAGATTATTACATATGTAATCTGACTAGCACCTCAATGGCAATCAACTCATCCCATCGCAGTCCACTGCTGTTCCCAGGCTGTGCCACAACACCCTGTCCTCCGCCTTCAGCACCCAGTCCAGTCAATGGCAAGAAACTAAATATTATATATATACAAACAACATGTCTTTTTTTTGAGGGTGGAAAATCATCAGATAACTCAGATCTGGGCAGAGCGGGAGGGCGTGTCAGACTCTTACTGACTAAAACCCATCCGTGTTCCATCATTTGCCTGTGCCAGGGGCCACGGTATCCCTCTCAAACTTTCCCGCAACCCTGGCAGGCATCGGCCCTACCGGACCCCGTCATTGATGCTGACATCTCTTTGAGGCGCGCGAGGAACACAACGCGCCGTCGACCCGGGCATGGTCCTTATTGAACGCCGAGTTGCCCATTGCTCGCCGTTCGCAAGCCCGCGACTACGGTGGCCGGGAGTCGGCCTGCGATTCCCGACAACCAGGTCGTCTCCTGCGGCGGCTAGGGGCGTGAGGGCGCGCATTTTGCCTCTCCCTCACGCGTTCCGCCTCCTCCTTCGCGAACATTACTGCTTCGCAGAAGGAGGTGCATGCCTGTTTTCCGTGCATGGCAAACGTGCATGTTTGTAGGTATGTATATAATATTGTATAGTATAGTAATCGCAACCAGCGAACGGGTAATGACCAGATGTATATTAATTATCGGGTTTTTTGTGTAGGCACCCACACATTTTCAAATGGGTCAAAACTTTTTTGTCGTCATCCCCTTACTCTTCAGCTATTTTGTAACTACTAACTACTACTATCTTGCTCAACTTTTTCAAAAACGGCATTTACTTATTCCGTAACAGGGCGACCAGAGCGACCTGCATTATGGACAACAAAATTCCCGAACTGAAAACGCTTGAACCATCTTTGTCCTGCTCTTACTGACACTGCGTTAAGCCCATAAACGTCACATTTTTTTTCGCGGCTTCTGTCACTTTTTTCTCTTTTTTGTAATAAAACTTTAAAATGTATCGAATTTCTTCGTCAGATTCAAACATTTTGGCGGACAGAAAAACAATTGAAAAAGGACGGGAAATTGTTTTTACGTTTTGTCTTCTTGATAATAGTGTCATCTATTTAATGGTATCAAAACCAGCCAGAAACAAACAGTACATTTAAAGAGATTTTATTACAACTTCATACCTATAAAATACGAAAAAACTTTTACCCCGACCTATTATTTTACTTTTGTTATTTATATTAACAATTATAATTGAGAAGTATCACCCTATTTTTTTAAGTTATCATGGTTTGTTTGATAGCTGATAAAGTGAGAATGATGTAAGGATATAATCGTTTCATTGAATGTCTAAAAAATATTTTGAAAAAATTACTTTCATTACTATAGAAGATTTCCTGATATTAGTAATGAATTTTTGTTCGTTACATTCAACAATGGTTGTCGTTTGAGATTACTTTATTCTCATAAGAATACTTGACTAATACTACATATTCACTTACATGAGAATTTTAAAACTACAACTTACGCGTAAATTAATATTGTTGGGCGTTTTACAACAACTAGACATTTGTACAATAATTATTTTGAGGGTAGATAAAAGAAACTACTCAATGTTCGCTGGATACAGGGGCTCAAACATTGATAAATGATTTTATTTCTGTAAGTAGGTTTGAACAAAAGTTATTTATGATACTAGTGCCGTAAGTTGATTTTTACAAACGAGTAGACGAATGTAACCATAGTCACGAGTTCGTAAATACTAATTTCCGCGCGTGTGTCATACAACGTTTTTCAACATATTTGCGAGAAAACAGTACAATAGGTAATGAAACAAAATTTTAAAATGGCGCCATTTCCAAATGGCGCTACGTGCGCGTGGTGAAAATTACGTGGCATTGATCTAAGGCAGAGGTCCCCAAACTTTTTGTCTTATGAGACGACCTCTTGCCATGTTTTTCGGATTTGGGTAGACCCTGTTTATCTATTATTGCCCTTTTGAAAGTTCATTAACTTCAAACATGTTTTGACTGATATCTGACTGTAGTGAGATATAGAAGAGGAAAACAACGATCTAAAGGTCGTTGTCTACCCCTGGGGATCGAGATAGACCACTTTGAGTATCATTGATCTAAGGTTAGGTTGGCTTTAAAATAATACTTTATGTCAAATGTGTTCTAGGTGGTCTATTGTAGAGGCTGTTGTAGTAGTACTTTTGTTTATTACTCTATTTAGTTTTTTTAATGGCATGGTAACAGTTGAAAACATAATTATGGGACATTGAATAAAAAAGTTGATGTTGGGGAGAGATGATTAGGTCTGTATGTTATTAGATATGTTGTTGTTGTTATTAGATTAGGTTTTAATCTTTGTATTTTTGGAACAAATATGACTTAGTTAAATAGCCTGTATTATGGATAAAATAGTAGTAGACTTATATTCGATAATTTTGTCGATTTCAATTAATAACAAAAAATTGTTTATCTTGTTTTAGACTATGGCTCGTAATTAAAAAAGAAAAACTAATCGTGGTGAGTGCGTGAAAGAGTCCATGATGAAAGCGTTGGATTCTGTAAAAATAGCGTTCTTAATGGAACAGTAAGTAAACAGTTTGCAGTGCCTAATGAATTCACATGTGATTTGTGTACAACAAACAACAATTTTTAAAGACTTTCTGTTTAATGTTGTTTATGGGTAGTGAGAGTTGTCATTTCAATAATTTTGGAAGGCTATTATTATTTTGTTAAGCTTTACTTATCGATTGATCTCTGTGATGATTGTTACATAATAGTAATATTGACCGGACTATTAATTTTATTAATAAGACTGGGTGGGTAATAATAATGAGACTGGGATGTTGTTGGACACCGGGGTGTACATAAAGATGTCTTTAGTAGTGTTTAAAAAAATGTGAATTATATTATTTTTAGAACTAATAATATAATTAACATTTTTAGTATGACATCAGTTAGACAGGTATTTTTTTTACATTTAATATGAATAAACGCTTTTACATTTGCATTTAGTTAAATATCGTTTAAACTACAAGCACTCTCCCTTAAGTGAATCTTCTCATACAGTTGACGGCAATTGTTGAATTGTTGACGACTCTTTTAAATCTGACGGACTTCTCGAACGCATTAAAATAAACGTACTTAAACTTAATGCTCGAAGAAAATGCACGTCCATTTTCAATGTCCCTCGTTATAAAACCAACTTAGGCAGGAATGCTCCGATGGCTAGGGTAACGTCGACGTACAACAGTATTTGCAATCTTTATGATTTGGATATCTTCCACGACCATCCCAAGCGTTTTAGATCTAATATCATAAATGAGGGGAAGAGTGAAGACAAAAAAAAAAAAAAATTGTCAATGTTCATGTCGATTAGGGTATTCTCTCTACTACCGAGATTTAAGCTAGAGCTTTTGTTCTTATATTGTTTTTGTTTTTTTTATTTATTTTTGTAACGTGAATACTGTGTTTTCGTTTCTCTTCTATTTTGTTTCGAATGCTGTGCACGTCTGTAATTGACGTAAACACTAGTCCATGTCTCTGTTCTCTTTTATTTGTAAATTTTTGTGTTTGTGTTGTTGATGATAACAAATAAACAATCGCCCTCTGTTCCATGGGACTTAAAATTATCTGGCAAAAGTTGAATGAGCCGTTCACTTCTGCCTCACTCTTAAAGTGAATGCAGGCGTGATGTTTTGTTATGATATTGTGACTGTCCGTCACCTATTCCTATTTAATAACAAAATATTATACTGTTCTAAAATTGTCACACGGTATCGGGCCTCTTAAGAACACATTAATTCTCTATTTAATGGTCTCTCAGCTTGACACGTTAACTTATTTAATAACAAAATATCCTATCTCCTTGAAACTGCGAAATAATATTACCCATTCCATATGGTTGGCACTTATGCCAACCATTAGTCGCAAGTCAATATTTTACGTCAGTTAAGATGCAATGTTTTTCTACGAATTCTAAGAAACGAGTAAAATATCCGATTTCTAAGTTTGACTCACAATGCAAGTGCCTCATCTGGCAACGATAAAATGCTCGGCCGGGCCCTTAAAACAATTGAGAAGTGGTACAAAAACGGGCATAAAGATATTCTGCGAAAGCGTGGTAGTTTGGGTCGAACACATAGAGGCTGGAGGCGGAGTTAAGTGATCCTTGGGAGATGGGAACTGGGTAGGAGAACGAATAAGTTGGACAGTGGTTTTGGGACCGTGAGAAGCGACAGACGTGGTCCAGGCTAGTTACGTATCTGACTTAGGGAATTCGAATAAGTGATGTCGATTACGACAGTAAGGGTTTAAGCATTATATACTGAGTGGATTTGGGACCGTGAGAAGCGACAGACGTGGTCCAGGCTAGTTACGTATCTGACTTAGGCAATTCGAATAAGTGATGTCGATTACGACAGTAAGGGTTTAAGCATTATATACTGAGTTGATTTGGTACCGTGAGAAGCGACAGACGGGGTCCAAGCTAGTTACGTATCTGACTTAGGGAATTCGAAGAAGTGATGTCCATTACGACAGTAAGGGTCCAAGCATTATATACTAAGTTGATAGTGGGTTAGAGACCACGTTAGTTAGCGTAGCGGGCGACGTAGTCTAAGCTAGATCGTTTAGTTATGTGAAGTGTGAGGAGCTGTGCCCGAGGTGAAACTGCGCATGCTGTATTTCGTAAGTTAGTTATGATCTAATCACCACCGAGGAGGTATGTAGTAAGTGTCCACTTTAATCTTTAGTAATAGTGTGTTAATCGTAATAACGGACTTCTCCTTTATAATGTTCTGACAGATTGATTTGTATTGTGATTTATAGGCAACAGTTAGGTGATATAGCTGACGAGTTATTAATGATCATTTATTCCTGCACGGCGAAACTACTCTTATTTAGTATAGCAGTTTCTAATTAACGCTAGTTTCTCTTATACTACGAGACCACCTCCTAATCCATACCATGACAGATATTTGTCACCAGCGTTTGATCTAGGGATACGGCGAAGGCCTTCCGCTATACTTGACACTGAGCACCAACGCTCCTGACTCTTGATGACTGTTGACCTTTAACTGACGCACCACATATGGAAGGCAGAACCGTAAATACTCAATTCTTCTAAACCAAACAAGGCTATAAAGCCGACCTATAATTACATTACATCAATCAAACGTTCGTGATGATTACTGCTTCCAAAAAGGCCTGGCCACAGAACCTGCTGCGTGAGGCTTCATGCATGCACATTTCCGGGAGAGGGGGTAGGCTTCACACACAATCACAAACTGGATTGGTAGTCGTTCGAAAGAACTGCTAGGGACCGTATCTCGATAAAACCCACACCCGGCCGCTGGTAGGCCAATTACTGAATCGACACAATTTATCGAGACACGACAATATGGATGCTTTGCGGCTGATAGCTGCACTGCATCCTCTAAACGGGGAAGATTAAGGAAATGTGAAGTGACGAAATACCACTTCGGTGTGCACCTAGTACGATCGCAATGAGTTTTGCTACAGACTGAGTCTACGGTACGCTTGTGCTAGTTTTCTGTTGTCTTAGTAAACGAGGGCTAACCCACCGTAAGGGTATAAATTAACATTAGTACGCGTTTAGAACTCCTCAAAACTTGTCTTCCTCAATGACAGTTGGACTTCGCAGTACTCTGCCTCTAGGATTGAGTAAGACATTTATTTAGTGCATAGGGAACGTGTTCAGTTAGAATCGTATTAGTGTCTTTAGCGGTTCTATGCGTTAGGTCTAGCAGGACACGTATACTGAGACAAACGTTGCTAAACGGTTCCCAGTCTCACTGTTTGGGTACATAGTAATCGGATAAATTAACGTAGCTATAAATTATTTATTAAAGCGCAAGCGTAACGATTCCTTTAACCCCTTCACACAGTTGAGATCTATTGCTGATATTAGCTCTCACCCGCTTAGTGAAGTTAGGAGAACTGGTGAGTGCCGAGGGCCATGTCCAAGTGGGCTATTGTAAGCAATCGATTAATAAAGAAGTTAAATATATTTGGGTTGAAGCCCAGATTAGACTAATCTAGTATTTAACGTAGTATGTGTGTGAGCGTTTGATGCTGCGACTGGGAGAGTCCTTCATTATAATAATCATCCTAGGCTGATTGAGTTATTAGGTTTTATAACTTATTAGACAGAGACGTGTTGCTGGGGAGTTTGTTGCTCCACTTCTTCTCCCCAGCTTAAACACTAGGAAGTGGTGTAGGGTATGCTCTTTGGGGCTGTCTATAGACTTTCAAGAGAGTTGATCCACAACTCTAATATCTAGTGATTCTTGAATTGTGTATTCTTTGGCTCCAACCAATACTAGGGACTTTAAACTATATTAAATGATTATTGTTGAGTTTCCATATCTCAACTCTACTATCTAGTAGGTAATACTAGAATGTTGTATTCTTTATCTCAGACCAATAATTCGGTCAGACTGACATGAACACGTGTCTTGCAGATATACTTGTTGCGCGAAGAGTGAACTTCCAGGGGTTTGGGTGACCACATATATATCATATCCAGTCTAAGGACTGATAGGGACCATGTCTCCCTAAGAGCATGATGCCGACGCAATGCCGCTGGAACTAGCCGCTCCGTTGCTAGACAAGGACGGTCGCACGGTTGCCGCAGGGAAAGCCGCTTCGTCACGTTATCAGTTCGAAAGAACTGCTAGGGACCATGTCTCCAAAAGAGCATGATGCCGACGCAATGCTGCTGTAAAGCCGCTTGCGTCACTTTATGGAAGCGTTGCTCTAAGTACTCCGAGTGTAGATGTGAGATATCGTGTGAATGTAACGACTGACCAAATACCTGTTACGCTAGCGTATAGGTTGCTCACAAGTTTATACTTTGCATCCCAGTATTATTTATAGCTTTCTAAAATCACATCAAAAGTATTTTCATAACTATGAATCCCTAATTCTTATTTATCATTTCATTCAATAATTACCTTCCCTTAATAATATGATAAATATAAAAGGACAAGGCATTAGACTTCTTCATATTTGGGAATTCATTTAATTACTATCGGTGGGAGAGTGTCCAGTCTGGAGACGAGCTCTACAGGGCCGTACGGGGTGGAGTGCGGCCTTTTCCCCTAAGGGGGAAACCGACCATAACACTACTTTTAACGTAATTAGGAAAACCGAAAATTTTATCAGCCAAGGATCATTTTTACGGACCGTCACATGTGGTGACGTGACCAGGATCACATCGTTTTTTTTGTGAACCGTCACAATATCTTCTATTTATCTTAAAATTAGATTTTATTTTTGAATTGTTCTTTTCATTCGTTCATTGTTCTGAAAGCTTTTTAACATTCACGTCTTTCTACATAGTTCTGAATCATCTATAATATATTATGATTTCAACATGAATCATGAGACCAATATTTTGATTAAAAAGAGTGTTCGTGCAGTATCTTGCTCGTTCTTCTCCATAAGAACCATACTCTTTGGAATGGGTAACTAGATTTATCTTTCTGACTGGCCGACTCCATGAAAATCCAAAAGTGCATGTAAATGAAACAGTATTAAACAAAATGGCTTACCGTGTCTGTTCGTCAACTACACAATGGATTTTGATGCGTTAACGACATCATTTTAAAGACTGTATTCCGGATTAACTTAGATATAGCACAGAAACCTTTGTCATGTCGTCACATCAATAGATCATACCCGAGTGAAGCAGCGGTGATAAGTCCCAAATTATCTAAAATAGTCAAATCTCATAATACCTACCAGCCTATTATTGTCCCACAGGCAACAAATTGGAATTCTTACTGTTCTACGGAGAACAGTTTACAAAAATTATATTAATTCGCTTATGAACGACTGTGGTTTAACAACGAGAGATTATAGTTACTTAACGCTTTGTGACGTCTAACGTCCTACCTATAAGCTATAAATACTATATTGCACTCGTTTGAATGGTTAACTGTGGCGTAGCGAGTAGCCGGTAGTCGTCAATCTCTTGTAAGCAAACGATAGCGCGATCTAATTCGATCCCAACACCATCTAGGGAGCTTGTGCACAACTCCAACATTTAGCTATTGAATGCACCCCTGCGTCAAACAGGTTCGTCGACTTTTTAAAGAGTTAAAATTGCATTGATATTACCGTTATGTGTGTGAAATGTATAAGGGTTACGGGAAATTGCACACTGCGTGAAATTATATTCTAATTTGAATTTACTGAACGTAACGTTTTGGGTGATGCTCTATCTCCCCAAGTTCCAAGTTCCCCAAAGAATCTAGAATGGTACAGTCGTCGAATCAATGCTTAGGTACGTATTGTATCATTTTAATTGTTATTACTTAAGAGAATCAATGGTGTAAAAATGTAATAAGTAATTTCATTGCAATTTACGCTTAATAATTAAATATTATTAACAACAAGAAATACTTATAGGTGATAGATAATAAACGACGTGGTTCTGTACTCAAATAACTAATAGGAATTTTAAATGAGTGTAAAAGTTTTTATATAACATGAATAAAAAAATCATAGTCGATATGTCGCAGATGAATTGTCGAATCCGCTGTTTTGCAAAACGGCTACCGATGTTTAGACGTAATACAGAATGGCTTTTCTGCAGTCACCATAAGAGTATTTTTAATGACTGTTAGCTTTAACTAATCTTGTCCTTAAAATAACTGTTTTCACTTGAGTTAAGGTATTTTTACTCCTATTGCTAGTTTTATTTTTTTCTGTTTCGGACGCCATTAGTTTTGCTATGACACACAACGAGTGACAAAAATTTTTAACTGAGGGGCAATTCCCGTATTTTTAAGAACGTTCGCATTCTAATCTCAGTGTCAATCTGTCAAAAATTGTATAGCGTAAACCTACATTTTTGACATTAGACTGTCGCAGAGATGAGATTGCGACTTGAATTTGAACGTTTTTAATTACGGGAATCGGCCTTCTGGTATCTATAATCTGACGTTTCATTCTAGGCTGTTTTACACAACCTCTAATCGTTGACCCCCTGCATTGATAAACGTAAAACGTTTATGCAATTATGCATGTTAAGGTTCATTTTGGAACTACTTGATGCGAACGCGCTTATGGTTGCTGCCCGCGAAATTCAATTTCTTCTAGGTTTTTTTTGCTATTTGCCGTTTAGTAGCAGGTTGTGTGTTGATCAAAACATGATTAGCGACGGTAATTTGTTAACATTATGTATTACTATTTGCCAAATATGTATTTACATAATAATAATCATTAAAATCGTCAATAACACTATTTAAGTTGAAATTGGTCGACCACAAGACAATACTTCTGAATTTGGCCAAAGTTGCTGTTCAGTTTTCACAACGAAAATTATTCCTACATAATTACGTATTCATAAGTAATTTAACTAGTATATTTAAATCTTGCACCATATTAATAGGTTGGGGAAAAAGTATCTTCGCATTTTTTAAGAAAATTCAAAACATTTTTAATATAGTTTATTTACATTTAACTAAAGCATGTAGGTACCATTTTGTTCGATAACTTTTTGCCATCTTGTAGGTAGGGCCATAATCCCATTGCTATAGAAATTATGGGACTTCTGATCAAAATACCGCGACAAGTGGTTTTGGCAGTCCTCTCGTGATGTTAACCTGACACTGCCTAAAGAATTCTGAAGAGAGCGAAACAGGTGGAAATGTGAAGGTGCAAGGTCAGGACTATACGGCGTCTTCATTTACAACACCTCCCAGCCAAACTATCTTAATTTTTGCTGAGTGGCTAAAGGTGAGGTCTAGCGTTGTCATGATGAAAAACCACACCCCTTCTGTTGATTAATTCCAGCCGCTTTCTCTCAATTTCTTGCTTTAATCTCATCAGTTGTTCGCAGTTAAGTTCAGAATCGAAGGTCCTGCCTGGTGGTAACAGCTCATAATGAATGACGCCCTTTCAATCCCACCACACACAGCATCACCTTGTTGCGAGTTAACCTGGGTTTCGCCACAGTCTGTGAAGCCTGACCGGCTTTTGACCACGACCTTTTTCGCACGTTCTTGTCGTACGTGATCAACTTTTCATCACCAGTTATCAGCTTCTTCAAAAATGGTTCGGTTTCATTACGTCGTAATAAAGAATCACAAATGAGTACACGGTTCATTAAGTTTCTTTCAGTGAGCTCGTGAGGTACCCAAATATCGAGCTTTTTTGTGTACCTACCCAGTTTTTTTCAAATGTGCCAAAACTGTTCTGTGGTCAATTCCCAGTTCTTCAGCTACGTCGTAACTACTGATATGCCGATCTTGCTCCACTTTTTAAAAAATGGCATCCATTTTATCTGTAATAGGGCGACCAGAGCGACGTGCATCTTTGACATCAAAATTTCCGGATTGAAAACGCTTCAACCAAATTTGTGCTACTCTCACAGACACTACACTAGGTCCATAAACATCGCAAATTTTTTCGCGGCTTGCGTTGCATTTTTACCTTTTTTGTAGTAAAATTTTAAAATGTATCGAATTTCTTCATTAGATTCACTCATCTTGACGGTACGAAAAACAAATGAAAATCACACATGTTCCTAATTTGAATTTGCAATTATGTTCTTTAAAATTTAAACTTTCAATGATACCAAAACCAGCCAGATACAAATACATATAGCCAAAGAGATTTTATTACAAATTCATACATACTATAATGGGAAAAGACTTTTTCCCCAACTTATTATTATAATTAGTACGGAAATTACGTTAAATATTTATGACGGTGACACTGGCATTTAATTAACGGTGTAAACGACTTATATTGAATTAAACATAAATGTCAAAGTATTTATTCGTGTGCTTTTTGGTGATACAACAGGTCTTACAGTAATTTTATGGAAACTCAAAAAGCTACCCATTAGGCATACACGTTGTAACAATATCAGAAATTAAAATTGATTTACATTGAAATACAAACAAAAATGTCAAAATTGATTTACATTGAAATGCAAACAAAAGAGAATTGATATATTAAATAAAAATGTCGAAATTGAGATAACATCATATTAGAATACCTACAATTAATTATTATTACAAAAATTAAAATACAATCAGTTAGTCAAGCATAAATATATAATTGTCAGTTTTTACACTTTGTCAAGAAGGAATTCGCCAATGGTATACACTCGAGAGCAATGAATCCGGGTCACTTAAAGAATGTTAAAAATCTCGGAAACTAAAAATGATAGGTTAATGCAATAAATTGTATTTAATAGACAATGTAATACTCCTTAAATGAAAGTAAAAAAAAATACATTTTATTAACACAAAATTACATAAAGAAAAAAACTGCTGATCTCTCCTTAAAACAAAAATAGGAAACATGAAATTTTTGAACTTTATTACGATTTTCTTGAATTTTAATACTTCGTATTGCCTCCTCGTGCTTCCATTACTGCGTTTACGCGGTTTGGCATGCTGTACACCAAGTTCCTTATACGATTTTGGGGAACATTCTCCCATTCCTCTGTGAGAGCAATTTTGAGCTCACGAAGCGTGATTGGGGGAGGGTTTCGTTGTTTTACGCATCTGCCTAGCTCGTCCCAAGCATGCTCGATCGGGTTGATATCCGGGCTGCGCGCTGGCCACTCCATACGAGTAATGTTCATCTCTTGAAGGTAGTCATTCACAATCCTACCTGTATGAGGTCGGGCATTGTCATGCATAAATATAGCATCCTCACCTAAATTGACCATAAATGGACCAACGTGATCATTGAGGATTTCTTCCACATATCTTACGCTAGTTAAAGAGCCGTTTTCTATGATCACCAGCTCTGTGCGACTTTCAGAAGAAATTCCGGCCCACACAAGTACAGACCCACCACCGTAGGCTACTTTTTCTGTGATGCATGCTTGCTTGAATCTTTCCCCTGGTCTTCGATACACTCTGTGTCTTCCATCGTGCTTGTAGAGCATAAATTTTGATTCGTCGGAGAACATAACTTTTGACCAATCTTCAATACTCCAATTTACGTAGCTCTGGGCATATCTTAGTCTTGAAATACGATGCCCACGCTCCAGTTTAGGGCCGTTTGCAGGTCTAAGGGGTTTTAAGTTAGATTCAGCAAGCCGACGTCTTACTGTCCATGCACTTGGGTTACTTCCTCCGAGGCGTCGAAACTGATTGGTGAGTTCAGTTCCTGTGAGAAAGCGATTTCGAAGCATGGTGTTCACCAAGTATCGGTCTTCTCGTGCTGTGGTACACCTGGTTCTGCCCGTTCCTGGTCTGCGTAGGTTAGAACCAGTTTCTTCGTAACGTCGGAGAACTCTTTGTACTGTTGACAGCGACACACCGACAGTCCTGGCTGTATCGCGCTGACTCCGGCCGGTTTCCAGCATTGTAAGTATTCTGGTGCATTCTTCAGGCGTAAGCGACATAATTTCAGCTTGAATAATGAATATAGAGCACTATCAACATGGTTTATGTACCCACATAAATGACAGATTACAAACAAAAGCAAAACCAAATGCTGTAATTTCGTAGTTCCATCTTCGAAAGTGGCCCTTTTTCAAATTTGATTTTTTTATGATATAACTTTACAATAACTAAGAAGTTTTAATACCTTCATTTAAGGAGTATTACATTGTCTATTAAATACAATTTATTGCATTAACCTAGCATTTTCAGTTTCCGAGATTTTTAGGATTCTTTAAGTGACCCGGATTCATTGCTCTCGAGTGTAGTAGCATTTTTCAATTAAAAAATCATTCAGTTTTCGTTTAAATTGTATCAAATTCAAATCTTTGATAGCATTTGGTATTTTATTATATATTTTTGGTGATATGCAGATAATGCTTTTATGCATAAGGGCCGTCTTTGAGGCTCTTAGACATAGTTCGTGTCGATATTCCGGTCTTGTTGATCTATAACGTTCCTCAGAAGCTTTTTTAAATAATTTACTGTTTTTCTTGACGAACAATGCAGTCTCGTATATATAAAGGCAAGGTAATGTCAATATCCTAAGGGATTTAAAATGAGGTTTACAACTATCTGTTTGTTTTAAATTACACATCGATCTAATGCACCTCTTCTGAGCTTTAAAAACGTTATTTTTCTCACATGAATTTGCCCAAAAAATTACTCCGTATCGTAATGTGGAATATACATAGCCATAATATGCAGCTATAACAGCTGCCTGACTTACGACTTTCTTAAGCTTGAATAGAGCAAAGGCGAAGCGACTTAATTTTTTATGAGGATTGATGCATGTTCTTTCCAAGTCAGTTTAGAGTCAATAGTCAAACCTAGAAATTTTATATGTTCTACTTCCTCAATTTTGTTATCGTCAATTAATATATTTATGTCAGGAGTAGTTACTCTCTGTCTAAACTGCATAATTTTTGTCTTACTTAAATTTAATTTCAAATTATTATGGTCAAGCCAATTAATTGATTGTTGCAATGAGTCTTTGATGTCACATTCATAGTCACTATTTTTATTTTGTCTAACAATGATCGTACTGTCATCAGCAAAAAGAACCATAGGAAAACTGACATGTTTTGGGAAGTCGTTTATGTAAACCAAAAATAATGGCGGTCCCAATACGCTGCCCTGTGGTACGCCAAAAATGATTTCACGTTTTTCGGATACATATTTAAATTCCTTTTTTTCTTTTATAGAAATTCGTTTAATTTCCGTACACTGTGTTCTACTGTCCAGGTAAGATTGTATAAGGGAAAGTGCTTTTCCCCTTATTCCATGCGCATTAAGTTTCCGTAGGAGAGTATTATGATCAACTAAATGTACCTACATAAATAGCAATGTTTACCTAATTAATATTTAAATTAACTGTGTACCAAAGGCAAAGGCAGATCATGGGCATATCCTTTAGTCGACAAAAGTCACACTGAAAATAATGTGTATAGAAGTTATTTTTTAATAAAACGTCCAATAACATTACAGATTAATTAATATTACATAACTGTGCTCAGTTTATAAGTGCTAAATATAATTATGTCTAACGCTAATGTGATCAAAAAAAAGAAAAAAGTATCTTGTGATTCCATTATGCATAACTTGCCATGAAACGTTGACAGTAATTCTAGGTTATCATTTATTATTATCATAAAAAAGCAACAACTGAGATAGCTTACTTTATAGTCAACACGTAAACTGTGTTTTTCTTATGCATTATTTAGCAATTTTCCTTCATTAGGTATTTTGGTTTCAAAAACATGTCCATTTTTGTGTGATGCTAGTAGTAGGTACCTGTTCAACTACTTTCGGGAGGTTCCTGTTCCAGATAAGGCGGGAGGAAACACCCGGGTCACCATTGTATGGATCGCCCGGAGGACACGGTGGAGCATACGGTGGAGGTCTGCCCTGCTTGGGCGGAGCACCGCCGTGTCCTCGTGGAGGCGATTGGCGGTGGCGATGGCCCTGGTGCAGGCCATGGTACGGAGCGAGAGAGCTTGGGAAGCCGTCACCTCCTTCTGCGAAGTAGTAATGCTCACGAAGGAGGAGGCGGAACGCGTGAGGGAGAGGCAAAATTCGTGCCCTCACGCCCCTAGCCGCCGCAGGAGATGCCCTAGGCGTCGGGAATCACAAGCCGATTCCCGGCCACCATAAGCACAGTCTTGCGGATGGCGAGCAATGGGTAGCTCGCCGTCCGATAAGAACCAGGCCCGGGTCGATGGCGCGTTGTGTTCCACGCGCGCCTCAATGAGATGTCCGCACCAATGACGGGATCCGCTAGCCGATGCTTGCCAGGGCTGCGGGAAAGTCCGAAAGGGTCACCATGGCCCCTTGCACAGGCAACTGAATGAACACGGGTAGGTTTTAGTCAGTAAGAGTCTGCCACGCCCTGCCGCTCCGCCCAGAGCGGGAGAAGTTATTTGATGATTTCCCACCGTCAAAAAAAAAAAGGAGGTACCTGTTCAAATTAATCTCCTTAGCAACGAATTCGACTTCGGTAAATCACTTGGTCGTAGGCTATCTCGTACTTTTCTTTTGCAAAACGACATGAAATATTATTTCATTCATAAACGGAAAATTGGATTTTTACACACATAATATTATAACATTAACATTTGAGCTACATTTATGTTTTTCAAAAGATATCGAACCTTTTCAATCGTGACCTTTGAATTTTTTTTCTCGGAAAAGGTAACCCTTACCTCGCACGTTTTATATCATATGGTATTTGTCAACCTCTGCTGGGCAGATGATGATGATAATGATGACTTAGTGATCCGCAGAAGTACTAGAAAGAACCGTATAATTTATCAACGCAGCAAATGTACGCTGTGAAGATGGAAGCAGGTTAGTCTTGTCTACACAAGACATATGTCAACTTTGTCGTGTTACAAACGTGGGACCGATACTAGCAGGTCATATTTCCAATATGGATGCCATGATCAAAGATTTATTGCAGTTGCGATAAACATATATTATCTGCTTTGTTAAGTAGATTTCTCGTATTGGCAGGAACTGAGTATGAATAAATAGCTCATATTGTCTGTGGTAAAAATATATTAAGCTAATCAGCAAGATGGTAACGGACCGAATGCCCAGTGTGCACTTTACCGATATTGGACTAGATAGCAAGCTTTTTAATTTTGGCTAGGTAACTTATGAAAAGGTCATGGGTAATAATATACTTTTGAAAGCTATTCAGGAGTAATATTGAGGTTTGCTGTATTACTGCGACCATTAACTAATCATAATAACTAAAGTACTTTCAATTATATCATAACTATACTTGAACCTCTTAAGAAAATGACTTTACGACATTGCACGATAAAATAGAATGCAGGTTTATTGTCCTTGGACGCGCAGATAGCGATGTTTCTAGAGAACAAAATCTGTATTAGAAGAGAAATCCCCTGCTTCTACTAAATTGCGCGTTTTGATTTCGTTGGGAGATGGATGCTATTTTATTAACGTTGTTTCAACTTAACTTGCTCGTCTTTCAACCCTTTGTTTTTATTATCTATGATAATATAATACAGCTAACGAGCTGACGGCTGTTTTTTTTTTTTTTTGTTTGAACGCGCTGATCTCCGGACCTAGGTAGCAGACCGATGTGAAAAAAACAAATCCTGTTGGTATTTGATATCCTCATTCTTGAGGAAGGTTATATGTTATTTAACATCAAGCTACAGACAGTCAGAAAGGACGCTAAGCGAAAACAAAGTTAAAGCGCGGGTGGGGGATGCGATGCGACGCACAGTGGTGCAGGTAGTACGGGCATGCGGAAAATATTATTTTTAAATGAAAAGACGTTGCGTTTCTTCATAATACTTTATTAAAATGATATAATGGATGTACCAGTTTACAAAGAGAAAGATATAACACGTATTTTTTTTTTATTAACATGAAAATATTCATCAAATTTTTTCACATGAATTTCATATAATTAAATCAGCATTTTTAAATAAATAAAAATTAATAAACTAATTAATATTAAATAGAGAGGACATTGATTGAGAGATGGGTGCTATCCACTAATAAAGCTTTGGCATCATCGTGAAGAGGATAGTATTTTTTATTCGGTACTGCACGTAAACTGTTGATAAGGGGATCTGAGGTAGCTAAGAGCATATTCATAACATCTTCATTACATGATAGACGAGAACATTTTCTTGAATGACCTAACCTATAATTGCGGTAATCTTTATTTCGCGCTTCTTGAGCTTCCTCAGATAACATCCCAATAGGTAAGGCAGCAACACTTATTATTTCTTTGCCATGCAGCAAGATTTTATGCACAGTATTTGGCATATTATACCAGCTGTACAGGCTTACGTATAGTTCAGCAGTCTCGTAACAATAACTACCAAACTTATCCGAATCAACTAATGCACTAGAATTAATTGTTTGCAATATTATACCAAACCGATGAATAAGTTCTTTATCGACTCTTGTGACTTCAGCTACAATGTCTGCATTATTGAAAAATCTTCTAGACGTATTTCCATCGTTAGATGTTCCCATTCCTTGCTTTACAAAATCCACTTTTAGACCTAAACGTTGAAACAGCTCACTTTGGATTCTTTTCTTCTCTTCATCTTTTTGTTGTTTGGTAGTTGCGTTCGTTCTCCAACTGGTAAATGACATATTGTACGCAATATGTAATATGCATTCCATAAATTTAATCCGTGCGTGAAGCGGGGATAAACCGACCTTGAGAGCCTCCGTATCCACAGTTTTATTTCGCACTTGGTCAAGGTTATTCATTTCTGATGGCTTTGACTTGCATATAAAACACACTGCACATGATGATGTGTCCGTAACTGTCTGCGCTATTTTGCCATCTATCATTGTGAACACAAGTTTATGGTAGACTTTGTAAGTCTTTTCCTTTAAACTAATAACAGTTTCATTTAAGTTTGCTATTTCAGACTCCATTCTAGCAATTTCATTTTTCGTAGATTCTGTAGTTTCTTTTTGAAATTGGAATTGTACCGGGCGACAACACCTTGTAGAAGAAGGAGTTGCATTTGTCCAATACACAACAGATTTATTTTCCTTTTCATACAGACGCAGTGGAACTAATGATGTCAAAAACATATATGAATCTGACACATTTTCGTCGATAAATGACTGTTTGTACTCAGCATGACCTGATGATCCGTCACATCCCCACTTGTGTAAAAACGTTGAATTTACACTAATCTGTGTAAGGTCGTCTTCAGACATTACTTCAAATAATCTTCTGGTTGTGTGATCCAGTAATGACTGCAAACTTACACAAGCGTAGCTTTCCGTTACATCAATATCCGTGGGGGGGTAGCATTGCCTTTTTACTTCAAGTACTTTATGATAATCGGGAAAAATATCACAACCAATACTTTTTGCTGCATTTCTCAGTACTTGATATTGATGTTTCGAAAGTGATGCATCAAGTAATAATGCCAACGCTTTTTCTGGAGTAAACTTGATAGTATCCGATGATCCTTCTTGTACGAGTACCTTAGAGGCAGCTTTCTTAATCATTTCTTCAGGAACGCTTTCACACAATCTTTTAACTTTATATCGCTTTGTTCGATCGCAACATTCATCAAATGATTTTTCTGGTCGTCCTCTATGAGAGCGTTTTGATGGCCCTGGAACATTACTGTCACAATTCACCACATCAGTCTGCACCGAAGATGTCTCAACGGTAAAAATATTTTTCAGCCACTGTTCATTTTTTGCCATAAAAGCATTTTTATTTCTCGCTGCAGTTTGCCACTTTTTTGTAAATACGGGTAGAAAATTACGGCTTAACTTTTCATAAACTTGATTCCAAACACTTTCTGTAAGCTGTGGATACATAAGTTTTAAATTTTCGAGGCATTTATGTATCTCACGATTACTTGATATTATGATTTCCACTAAATCGGCATAGACAATAGTAAAGCTATCCATCACTATAATAACACTGTTATCGTAAGAGAAAATAATTGTAAGTGAAGTTAAAACTACCATTCAATGCTATTTATACTTACACGATATGATAAAATGTTAATTACCCTCATTAGAAACACTTATTAATATAATGCACTTTTTCTTAATTACAGAGCGTCATTAGTTAAGGACCTGGTATTTCCAAGATCGCAGGTTATCGCAGCCAAAACTAATGTATTCTTAATCTATAGGGTCTAATTAATCTCCGAAAGTATATTATTACGTATCGGTCGATAACGGAGATTAGTTATGATCTCATGATTGAAAACAAAAGGTTCCAAATGACCTTCTTCACTAAAAATGTAATAGTAAGTAATTATTCATTATATTATAACATTATGTTTACTATTTTATTAGTACACACAATAAACTTATGACTAAACTAAAAATGAAAGTTGATAATTATAGTATTTTGGTTCTATTCATACTTGAATTAACAATATTTTTTGCACGAAATTTGTAAATTCTCGATCACCCTACTTTGGCATCATATAATTAAATACTGTATAATTATTTATCCGTATTAATTTTAGGACTTGTTTCTACTAACATTCTAGTATGTGTGTACCAAATTGTAGACATTTTAAACAAGGTTGAAACAAAGGACTTTTTTCCGCCCTTGTACCAATGTGCGACGCGGTGGGTCGGAGACCAAGGGAGTTTTATAAAAATGTAGCTATTATTTTAGTATATTGTGTACCTTACGACTTCCACGTGAACGAAGTCGCAGAGATGACAGATGCTAGTTTTTTAACCGACTTCAAAAAAGGAGGAGGCTTTCAAATAGACTGCTTAAAAAAAATTGTGACCTCAGTAGGTACTCTATTATTTACAAACCGATTTGGATTTTTCATTTGAAAGTATATAATTTCAGATTGGTCCCATATAAATTAAGTCAAGTTCTGATGAGTGGTTTTAGAGTCAGCTTCAATAATACGTATTATCTCAACTTAGTGTACGTTGATGATGTTGTAGTAATTTCTTTCACTGTTATTTACATTGCAAGTGTGGTATACGGCTTGGTTTGGGATAGGTACCACAAGTAAAACAAAAAAACTTGTGTCTTTGTTTTTAGTTTATTCGCTGTTTGCCACCGACTTCCGTAATTTAAGTTATTGTTCACTTTGTAGTGTTTCTTTTGGAAGTTGGTGGTTCATGAGATATATGTTGTTATGCTCTCTCAGGTGAAGTTTCTAATTTTCCGGGATCTAATTTCATGTATTTTAACCAAGCTATGATATTGTAAACATTTATCAGAATAAGCATTGAAATGGGTTATAATTATTATACGTCAGTAATATTTCAGTTCACATAGTTGTCTTCAAAGTTATGTAACTAAATGTAATCGTAAATGTAATGTAATGTTTCGGGACATCGCCAAGCGGTTGGTCAACTCTCCACGTGACCAGAGAGCTGGCCTATCTTTAGGCCAAAGAATCAGCATGGCCATCCAACGTGGCAATGCTGCCAGCCTTTTAGGCATTTGTCCGACAGACAGCGATTTTATTGATGCCCAATGAGTTCATCCCTTTATTTGTACATGATATATATTAGGTCGGGGAAAAAGTTCTTTCGTATTTTATATAAACATTCAAGACAAAGAGCTCGTGTGTTACCCAAATATCGAGCTTTTTTTATATACCCAGACTTTTCCAAAAGAGTCAAAACTGTTTTGTGGTCAACCCCTAACTCTCAACTAGGTCGTAACTAATAATATGCCAATCTTGCTCCAATTTTTCGAAAATGGCGTCGACTTTATCCGTAACAGGGAGACCAGAGCGAGCTGCATCTTTGACATCAAAATTCCCGAACTGAAACGCTTGAACCAACTTGGCGCTACTCTTACCGACACTGCGTTGTGTCCATAAATGCCACATATTTTTCGCGGTTTGTGTCTCTTTAATCCCTTTTTTAGATTAAAACTTCAAAATCTATTTAATTTTTCTGTTAGATCCATTCATTTTGGCGGACAGAAAAACAATTGAAAATTTTTGCACTTAGCTGCCTTTTAGTTAGTGGACGGCAGAAATATATTTAATGGTATCAAAACCAGTCAGATACAAACAGTACAGTCAAGGAGATTGTACTACAATTTTATGCCGACCTACATTATAAAATACGAAAAACATTTTGCCCGACCTTAATATTTTAGTGTTAGTTTGTTTATTGTATTTAAGATTTGTCAACATAAATAAAAATTATACAACTAAATGTAATAGGTTTGTAAATTAGTTCGATACTTTTTCTTTTGGCATACCTGCCTACCGTTAAAAAAGCAAGCAAGCTTTGTGTGTACAAAGACAAACAACACCTTGAATATATAGACTCTTTACAAGAATTCAAATCAAGTTCGTCTTCCACCATTTAGCACTATCCACTCCTAGTTCACACATGCTTATGTACTTTATGTATGCAGTAAACAGGAATACGAGTGGAAAATATACAGCAGTGCAACCCACAATGCAAGTAATCTTATTAGAGAAAAAGGAATAAACGTAACACATAGAAGTTACAGCCAACTCTACCTACATTATTTTCTAGACTTTCTTGCTATGAGGTATTGAATAGAATTTCAAGGGCCATCCTCGTAAATAAGCATAGTCGTTCACTTTCTTACAGCGCGTTTCTTTCTTCTTTTTTCACGTTCAAACTAAAAAAAATCTGATGATTGTACTCTGTTCAAATTACAGAAAAAAAACACGGGCTTTCTCTATAGAGGTTGTTAGATGCGGGTTGGTAGATGTCACATGTCTTAGATTTGTTTTTCTGGAACTTGAATCGTCTGAAAGTTTTTCTGTTTGAATGTGGATGGTTTTAAGAAAGGGAACGTTGATAATATTTCTAGAAAGGAAGTTGGGTACTGAAATCACGGTTGATAGATATGTGTGGAGTAAGAAGACATGCTCTGCTGACACCAAATAAATAAGGGACAGGGATATAAAGATGAAGTAAAAATTAAAAGACATCTACGGACTTGGATACGTGTACCGTTAAAATATAACTCTAAGTTACGACTACATATATTATATACTAACTACAGCAATCAACCAACTTCATAAGTGCTACATTAGCTGGATCATACCAAATCTTTATTGATCGTAGCAGTAAAATTGTCTATACAGAGTGGTGAAAATAATGACGTCATTAAAAAAATTGATTTCTCATGCTCCGGGGTATCCGAAAGTACCCCATATGTGTTCCGCGATTCTTGATAGCTATCGAGCAAAATTTTTTTTTTAATTTCTTGATTTGGGAACCGCTTTAAAAAACGTCTATCTTTTTTTTTACACAGCTTTGTCACGTATTTTTTTGCAATTATCATTGTTCTGGAATACTCATTAATTTAAGATACATCTAAACAACAACAACATCGAATCTATCAATCTATAAGATTATATGATCTTAGACGGTTGTATTGATGATTATGATTCTATGAATACATACTTGTTACGGCCGCGAATCATATTTTGTTCAACATACAACCTGACACTGACCTGCAAATTGCAAAAACCATAGGGAAATTTGAATTTCGCGGGCAAACTGGCGCTTCCGCCTTAAAAAGCAACGTTTAAGTAGTACCTGTCCTTGTCATTTTCGTTTCAATGAAGTGAGATTGCACTATAATGTTTCACTTCATTAAAACGTTCATGATTACGAGCGTTAACATTTAAACTACATTATTCCTTGGAGTAGCAATGATGCAATTAGTTTAGTGTCCAAATGGCTAAGTATGGATGACGTAGGTATAAAAAACCGACTATCTAAGATCCTTAAGAAGTCTAGATTTCTTTTAGATCTTCAGCTTCTAAAAGCTTCTTTGCAAAGTTTTATCTGGACATTGGAAAAACCACCATAAGTGACTATAATTCAGTTTGGCCCATCCTGGACATATAGTCTCGCTACCAGCCGCGCTGGTACCAATTTTTTGACATATTATGTGTTGAAATTGGGAATGCACCTGAGTGATAGTGTAACACTAGTCTCTTTAAGCTAAATACCTCTTCTAGCTTGTCACTGCTATGTAAATAAGGAGCCTTTAAACAGTCCATGATCCGGTGACATCGTGGAGTCTCCATGACCCGACCATTTTAAAAGTCAAACTGGTTTTTCAAGCTTAAAAAGTAATGAAGTTATGAACCTTTATTGACATGATCTAGACATACATCGGACATCAAGTAATTGGCTCACACGAATAGCACTATTGAATGCAAATTGAAATAAAACAATCAAGCAAATAGTCTGTGAATGTACTTTCACGAATTGCTTTTGTTTGTTTCTTTCCAGAATGTTCTAAAAGGAGTATTAATTCATGTGCCGAGTGTCTAGTACACATATTTCGCTTCCATTACTTGGATCATTTATCACGTCTTTGGCATTAGGTAAGCATGCAAATATTCATTGAAGTGTCACCTTTCTGTGTGCTATTTATAAAGATATATTATACTTATATAGGTACTGTCGGGGTCTAACGCTAGACACTTGTCTTCTGCGTCACTAAATGGGTCTACTGTTTCTGACAGGTCTTCTGTTCATTCCCTTACTCAACAATATAAATACATACTAGTTGATGATCTATATTGTCATACTTTATAAATATAATTCGACGTAAATGAGAATCAATGACTTTATAATAGGTCTAAGTTGAAGTGGTACCTATGGTAAGAATGTTTATACATTCAAAATAGTTTTACTAATCGGTTTACTAAAGATCGCAAAAACACTGGCCTTCTTGATGTTATAGATTTAGGGAATTAATTCCACAAGCGGAAAAAAAAAGTCGACTGAGTCGGCAGGCGTTCGCTTTCTTTAGCACCGAGTAGCTACAGATTGCGTTATGTCAACTGTAACACCTTGTAGCCCCAACATACACTGCGTTCAACATGGGTTCGCGATGTCGTGCACGGTGGCGTTCAGTTGGTTTATCTTGTAGATGCTGGATCGCCACGATCAAAACATAATTTAATGATCGCATATTAGTATGTTGAACTCGTTGGTTTATTTTTTATATTTTTTATATTATGAGACAACATCCACACAAGCTCTTCAGGTTCCGAACTAGGTAGAACCTGTACTACGGTAACCTGATGACTGATATACATACTTATATATCTATATACACCCAGACACAGGTCAAACAGACATGTTCATGCACACAATGGTTTGACTTTCCGGGGATCGAACCCGGGACCAGCGGCTCAGAAGGCAGGGTCGCTACCAACTGCACCAACCGGTCAGTCAAGTTTGGTCGTACCTTAAGAAATTCAACCCGTGCTGCGAGAATTCATTATAATTTATACTTTTTAAACCCAAGGCTTTTCTCGGGTGAATTAATGCTTAATACTCAATACTTTATTTGTTTTCCACAATTCAGTTTATATAATTTTAACTTTTTTTAATTACGTTATAGATTATTTTAAGGTTTGTTTCAAATCCTATGAAGTTAGTTTCACGCATGTACCATTATTAATTTACAAGTTACAGGGATTCTCGTCATCGATCTGTATTATTTGACTGCGACTGTAGCTTGTACTGAAACGTACTTTAAAACATCAACAGAGCTTGAGTCAATTTGAAGTTATAATTTTGTTAGTTCACTGGCTTTAATTAACGCTGGCCAAGTTTCGCCTGCGGCAAGATTCCGCCTGATATATTTCATTAATAAAAACAATTTCAATGGTATTTTAAAAATAATTATTTTAAATGATATCCAAGTATCCTAATAGAAGTCGGAACCTAGGTAGGTACATCCGATTATGTTAAAAAACGATTTAATCAAGAACCTAATAAGTACATAACCAAGGATTAAAATATACCTAATTATAAAATATAATAAATGATAAATGATAAATGATTTTATTTCTGTAAGTAGGTTTGAACAAACACTTTTACACGTCAATCATATTTTTTTTAAACTAGATGGGGTCGGCGTTTCCTATCTGACTACTCTGAGAAGAAAGGCCGAAACAAACTCAGAGGTCACAGTCTCTTTTAAAGTCCAGACAAAATCTTGGTCAGGTCATGTGAAAGCTATGTAGATCGGTGTCTGCAATGGTCTTTTGAGGAAAGAACCACACAGAATATATAATTATAAAAAAAAACTCGTCGGCACCTCTGCAGTTTTTTTTTAAGTATTCCGTATTCGTGCCAAAATTGTATTTAGGAAGCTCAGAGCTCAGACGGGTAATAAGCTAGTAGTTTTCTTTAAGATTTCCGGTATCTCGGTTTTTTGTTTCAGCTAAAAAGTTTGAGCAGACGATTCTTGGAGTGGAGACTGAAACCGGAAACGCCCGCGAAAGCTAGATGGACGGACGACCCTTAAAAGGTGGCTGGGATAGACTGGAAGCGAAAGGTGAAGGACAGAGTGTTGTATCGCAGCCTAGGAGAGACCTATGATGACCAGCAGTGGACTGCGATAAGCTGAGTTGATTGATTGATTGTTTACATGCTTGTCGATTTTTATAAGATCGCTTCAAAAGCACGCGATGCCGTGCTGAGGATCGACTCAGAGGTAATTTACAAGTCCAAGATTAGCAACAAATGAAAGATAGTTTCATTTAATCAAAACTTGTTAGGTTACCATACAAAAGTATGGTAACCTAACAAGTTTTGATTAAATGAAAAATAAAAATAGAGTTTTGGTATAATTATTGTCACATGATTACAACAAAAAATAAAAATGATTTTGTTCTTGAAAAAAAAAATACATCGTGATACAAGCGATTATTGACAAACTACCTACAGTTAACAACTTTCTTGAGAGCCCTGCGAGTGTCTATTCGCGAGCACTACCTTTTGTGAACTGCTTCACCTATCGCTTTTCACAATAACATTTAATTTCCTTTCCCTGCTCAATGCTACGTGGAATTAAAAACTAACCACTGTCAGACTTTTCATTTCATGCAACATTTGAGTGACAATGCACGCTATTGTAAACTCACTAAATGTCGTACCATAATACCTATAACGAATTTAATTTTAGCATTTCGTCTGTAATTCATAGCGGATGAAAGGCATGTGACTAAAATAGTTATGAATATAAAATGATGATTGGTGGTTATGGAGAGGAAGGCCCAAGAAAAGATAGATAAATTCTGCGAGTAATGATATTATGAAAGAAAAGGGAGTACATGATGGCGTGGCGGTGAAAAGGGGAGAATTGAAGAAAACGTGTTGAGCACACCCGAAGTAACATGAGACAAGGTCAGGAAGATGTTGATGTCTGTAATTCCTACTTTTTTTAAACAGTTCCAGGCTTAATCAACCTATAATGTTCCCACTGCTGGGACACAGGCCTCCTCTTGGTGAGAGGGAGCGGGCCATAATCCACCACGCGGGCCCAGTCCGGGTTGGTAGATGTCACATGTCTTAGAATTTTTGGTTCTAGGACATGCGGGTTCCCTCGCTATGTTTTCCTTCACCGTTTCGAGAGCAGTGGGTGATGACAGAATTTACACAAAGCAAAACAACGGTCTCGGTTCAAATCTAGGACCTACAACTCGTAACTCGCGGCCGTTACCACTAGGCCACCACTGCTCTCACAGCTTAAACCACAGATCATATAAACAAATTATATGATCTGTGGCTTAAACCGTTCACAGACTAGAAATTAGCTTTGGCTTCCATACAAGAAGCAGTCACCTTTTGTTTTTTCTCAGAGTTTGTTTTCCTAAAGCGATACTCAGATCCTATGCGCAGACTACGTTAAGACTCTCTTAACGTAGTCTGCGCATAGCATCTTCGTACAATTTTGTCTTATGCTAATAAATTTGTTTTTCTTTTCATAATTTTTGAACAGATAATTAATTATAAGAAGACCATAATGTCCGATGACATGCTAATTTGGGGAACCAAATTATTTTACTTTGATTAAATTCCTTTAATTCAGTTTTTTATATTAAGGATAGCGGACGACCCTTACTGGCTAAGTAATAAGATTCTGTACTTGGGTAGTAAATACGTCCGTCCAATTGGAGGGAGAGTCACGTTTACAGTGGCGGGTGGTATCGCAATAAAAGTTATGACTGAAATTGTTATTGTCAAACAAGAAACCTCTGTAACACAGATAAATAGCCCGGACAAGCATTGGTGTGAAGCACGATGTAAATATATGTCTGAAGTTTAGAGATGTCGTAGACCCATCAAATGAATATGTAATGCTAAAGCTTGGGTTTTCTCACATGGTTTCCTACACTGACAAGTCGATTTCCTAGCGAAGCCGACATATTATAATGCCAGCCGTCAATCAGAGAGTATTTTTTGACACCGTTAGGGCCCGATCTCATCTACCACACCCGCTCCACAACTACACCACAACGACAACACGTGGACGGCCGCAAATTTATATGAAAGTGAATAAATTAAAAGAATTCATACAACGCAACTGCAGGAAGCTGCAGCGACTCTATTCACACGTAAGTACTGCTTGCCCACATTTTGTCACTGCGATGTGGTATGGCTTTGGTACGTTTGATCGGCCCTAATGTTAAGACACCGGTGAAAACGGTGAAAATAACGAATTTCCATGACAGCCGGCATTTTGGGATCGTTATTGACGGTACCGCTTTCATAAGAAAACGAAGCTATACTTAATAGCTATTCATTTGTTTACTATTCTGTGCCATTCTTGCGTTTCCTTAAGTCGTTTTATCGCATCTGCACATAGTCAGCCACACAGCACACTCCACTAATTCCTGACACTGCATGTTAAATCGCAGGTCATTTTCCAGATAGCTAATCTAATTGGTGTTTTTATCATATAAAGTTCTTCTTTTTTTGCTGATTAAGAACTCAAACTCAAAGCGTTTGTATCAATTAAAACCATTACACCATTACCATTTACAGGCACTTTTTAATTGGCAAATTGCTCATTCCAAAACGTAGATCTCTATGGAGAAGAACGGGCTATAAACTCCAAGGACACTCTTTTAAATCTAGATATTACAAAATCCTGGGTAAATTATTCTTGTTGCTTCTACAGGTGAGAACAATGTAAAAAAAAGAAACCATTCAAAATATGACATAAGAAATAAGCCGTGGGTGGCAGTTAGGAGCTGTGAAAGTGTTTTTTTTTGTGTTGAAATCCTCATCGATCCCTCGTAATGTAAAGACAGACCAGTATGTTGAACTTCTGCCGAATATGTACCGAACAAAACCATACCTTGTATTTCTGTGAAGGTTAATTGTACAGATAGTTTCGCTGAACTTGAAGAAATTCAGCATAATTAAAAGACTTGAACTTTGCAATCCGCGTTATGTATAGTTTCTGCTTACCCCCATAGAAAGAAGGCGCGACTTTATGAATGTGTGTATCACACATACACACATTAATTAAGTCGCGCCTCCCGCACTAAAAAAAAAATCATGTGGAGTCGCCATTGCCAAATTTGATTTTAGGTGTGTCAAAATTATTTTTAAAATAGAGATTTTATTTTGCAGAATAGCGTTAAGATTCTCATAGCCAGTAAGTAGTAAGGAATTTTATCGAGAGTTTAGTTAGTTTAGTTCGGTGTACAACAGAATCGCCACCATTTTTAGTCACTTTTTTGGCGAGAGCCCTAAGACACTAGTTAGTCTGTAAGTGAGTTTCAGTCAATAAAGACTACTCGTGTCTACATAGGTACTGCTGAGTTCCATAATGCTTTATGACAAGGTGAGCCTCTTTGGAATCCATTGCAGGTAGTTATAATCAATCGTCTTTAGTACTCGCTAAACTGTCAATTTGATCGTCTGCTACTCAGAATAACTAGGAATACCTAATAAAACGTGCATATTTTTAGATAGAAGACTGCCTTGATGGTTGACTGGTCGTAAGCTGCACACGACTGCTGAATATTAGATTCTGAGTCTTAGCCCCGGGTCATGGGTATTTCTATTGCAAAATTCTCAGCAGGTAGCTGCGGCCAAAACGGCTCAAAACGGTGAAGGATAACATCGTGAGCAAACCGGCATTTCATCGGACCAAAATTTTCAAGACACGTGACATCTACCAACCCGCCCTGGGCCCGCGTGGTGGATTACGGCCCAATCCCTCTCAATCACAGGATTATTGTATCATAATTATATGTTTGTTCTTTTATGCCTGTATTTCCCGAACGTATAATTATGTAGGTATGTACAGCAGACCGTAAAACCATTATTTCGCCAGTTAAATTACAGTTAATCACATTTTTTTGAAGGTCTCACTATTAATCTATTTTAGGCCGCAGCTACCTGCTGAAAATTTTGCAGTAGAAAAACCCATGTATAATCATAATCAGCCTATAATGTTCCCACTGCTGGGCCACAGGCCTTTTCTCTTCGAGAGGAAGTGGGTTGTAATCCACCACGCGGACCCAGTGTGGGTTAGTAGATGTCACATGTCTTCGATTGTTTGGTTCTAGGACATGCCGTTTTCCTCGGAATGTTTTCCTTCGCCGTTTTGAGAGCTCTGGCGATTAAATTATTTACACATAATAAAGCATGACCTACAACTCGAAGGTCAGGGTCGTTACCACTGGGCCACCACTGCTTATCTGGACATACTGGGTTTTGATATATTAAACTACGCAAATCGAGGGCCGCAAAGTAAATATAAACGGTTATCTACAAAATCATGATTTTCTAGGAGAGCGTTTTGAACGCAAATCTGTGATTATTAATAGAAAATCAAAGCTATCTTTTTCTATTTTACAACAAGGCATTACCAAGGAAATGGTAAAGGTCTGAAAATTAAAATTACTGCAATACATTATATGTTTGTCCAAAATACTGTAGTTGTCTTTATCTACTTCGTACAAAAAGGAAACTACTACTGCCATATAACCGCTTAAACGCGGGACTTCCTAATTGGTTAATGGTTATGCTTATTTAATTTTAAATATTAAAACATTTCTAACTATTCTTTTGTATTTTTAATTGATGATTGCTATAATAAATACAGGTATGTAATATTTTGCCTTATTTAATTATTACTTGTAACGTCGACGTGACTAATAAGACAAAAATAACGCAAGTTAAAAAAACCGACGTTAATGCGACATAATATATATTTGTTTACAACAGCTAAACCCGCCGATTGTTGATGTATACACGGACTAATGTTAGATGTTATGTCCGTGTCTACTTCGCCACTTTGTGAAAATGAGGTGTAGTTGTCTTTATATATGTGAATTAATATTAGTAAAAAAGAGTGCTGAGTCAAATTATGTGTGTAAAAAAGGGAATTTAGTAAAAACTGCAGTTGGCTCTTTGCACTTTCCGCCGTCAACATGCTCGTTTAACTGTTTAAGTACGACACTGCTCGATATTATGGCCCTCATCGATCTGAAAGTGCGCTATCGTTTGTCTCACGCAATTTGGTTAGGGTGCTCCGCGTTCTAACTGACTGTGTGTATCTACATGTAAGTAGCCTGTAAGTTGTAGAGACACTGCCATATTCCGTCTTAACCTTACAAAAAAGAGGTAGTTATAGTACATTACTGCAGCGGCCAGCAAAAGAGGCATTGATGGGCGAACGTGTAAATGTGGGCCGAGCAATCGAGGCACTCATAGTACTTTTCTCAAATAATGCGCGGAAATTAAAAAACAATTACTTTTCAAAATCAATGACGAACAACAAACAACAATAATTTTTCTCGCGTTAAAGTGTTCATTTGTTTTTTATTTTTAATAAACAGCTTTCTATTTGCAAGCCAGTTTGAAATTTAAATTAAACCTTTGATAAGTTACCACCTTGGTTGCCATGTTTCGGAGTAAAAGATCGTTTCCTTTTTACACGATAGCTAAGAGTTTACTATGTACCTACTTAATTTATTTAGCCGCTAAACCACGACCGATAAGGATTTTCATACAACTTTTGCCGGCCGCTGCTCGCATGATTTTGGCCAATACAGCACCTTCGATTAATACTTTACTTTTTAATTCGTATGTTAATAAAATAACGATTGATTACCAATTTAGTTTTTATTCTTATTTTTATTCTTTATTGAGTTTTTTTTTATATTAATTAGAGTCTACACAAGTCTCAACGCGCGGTTTCGAATACTTACTCGCTCTAACGGCGACTACAGTCTTTTCACAGTTAGTTTACCTCTGACAGCTGCAACCTAACAGCAACTTTATTACAACAACAATAATGATCACTGTGATTTTGACAGTTATGCAAAATCAGAGGTAAAATAACTTTAGACTGAAGGTACCTGCCTCATTCGCACTTCGAGAGCGGCTTCACGCGGTTTTTTCGTATTGTTTCATTCATGTCAATGTTTTGATAAAAATGGTAAAACATAATCGAATTAAACAAAACGGGGCGCTTTTTAAAGTGTCGACCTGAGTTCGTGAGTCATATCGTTATTTATTTCATATTATTATAAAAATCGGTGTAGGCAACACACATGAAAAAAAAACTGTTTGAATGCACAACCTCCATCTGTTTGGTGTCGATAAAAAAAAAATCTATTGGGTTTTTGTTTTTAGCGCGAACCCGAAATCTGTCTCATTCATACTTCGTGGGCGGCCACAGAGGTTTTTCTTTTCTTGATTCTGTAATTAATGCTATAATAAAAAAAAACGAGTGTGCTTTAGACCACACAACTGAAGTAAAACTTCTTTAGCTTGTAATGTTTGTATTTTTTACTTACGTTTTGGCTATTAGATCTTATATTATACGTTCCCTCCAATTATCTGCATGGCCATTGTCTGTTGTTTAACCATTCCTAGGCCTCTATATTTTAAGTTATTTAGATTTTCTCATGCTCTCCCAATGTTTATTTACCTTTTGTAATGTCAGATAATGACAAGCCTAGGTTTTATTTTTAATGTATTGCTAGAGCTGCCAGTAGGTAAGGTTGTATAGGTATTAGACCTTATTATAAACTATTATTCTTCTTTTATGTTCTAGAATCATTGTTAAAAATTTTATATGACAACCGATCCGAAAAGGAAGGGAGCCGGGACCGTCAGACCAGATTACTCTTGGTGCTCGCCTTGGCAGGAGGTCCTGAAGTTATATAGCGCTCGGTGGGAGGGCTGTGTCCTCTGATAGTGTGGGCTGTGCTTGAACAAACAAATCTACGCGTCCTTCTACACCGGACTATGTTGGAAAGTCGCTAGACCGGCGATGGCTACCCTTGGCGTCAGTTCTGGATACTGACGCAAGAAGATTACGTCGTGGTCTACAATAAACTAGTGACGCCGACGGCTGGTAGATCTCAGCCCTCTGCCTGCCTCCTCTACCACGGCCTGCCCCTCCGAGGTCGGTGACGTGGTCTGACTCAAGGACCCTCCTTTTACAACCTGCGAGCCTCTCTAGAAGAAACCCTTGGACCTTCAACTTATACCCGGTTTCCCTGACTTTATATTCTACCTCAATTATATTATTTTACCATTTCTTCTTTTTACTTTTTCTTTTAAGCCGGGACTCCTCCAGTTCTGGTGATAGTTCCCTCCTTGACCTTACATTTTCCCCCTCCCGGGAAAATGTAACGTTACAAGCTCCATCCATATGCGTTCGCCTCGCCCGATCACACTTTTCGTAACGCTTTCGTCATGCATTCGCCAGCTTACTCCCCAAGCCAAGCGTGACTAAAGAAGTTTTACTTCAAAAATTGGCAAATAAACAACCAAAAATATACCTATTTTTTATCAGGTCTGATAAATAACTTAAATCGAAGAAAATTCAGTGACTATGTCATTGTAGGTGTCTGCTTTTCCGGGAAACACGGCATCCCAATAATATAACTAGGTACCTACTTGATATTTGTAAAGTAGGTTAGTACTCACCTATTTCTACTTTCAAAACCCGCGATGTGCAAAACCGTGAAAAATAAAAATGTCGCCTCAAATCACTGTCAGACGCCGAGTAACATTGAACCAATGACTAAAGAATAAGAGAGGACATGAACTAAAGGATCGTATCGCGTGCCCGCGTGGAAAGTAAAATGGCGTAGGCTCCGCCCATTACCTAGTGTTGTCCTCTGCTCATTCTTTGCAATGATTTTGTTCATCGTGTTGATTACAAATCGATTAATCGAAATCACATACATTAAAATAAGGTTTTTGATTTTAAGTAGATAGTAGGTAAGTAGGGTGTTATTCGATTCTCATTCTAGGACGTCGCATTATGGATTAAGTACAAAAAAGCCTGTTGTTGCGTAATCTGACTGAAAAATTGCAAAAATCATCAATTTGGCGGTTCATTTAAAATTAATTGTACTTGATATTATTTACTCTATGATTAATAGTTGCTCGTGATAATCAAGCTAGAAGAAGAGTAAATTAAACTGCAACAAGGAATTCAAAACTACACCGATTATTAACAAAATAAAACAACAGAAATCGATATTATGCATTTAATGGGAGAACCGTTTTATTTCAAATAGATACAATAATATCAGTTTGTAATTAGTATTAAGTACACCAATAATGTGAAATACAATAAAGTCTGCCGGTCTACAATAAATGTACAGGGAAATAATAATGTATTATGACTCAAACTCAAAGCATTTATTTCAAATAAACCAATTACAGGCACTTTTGAATTGTCAAGGGGTCGGTCAGTCAGAAAGATGAAGCTAGTTGCCCATTCCAAAGCGTAGTAGGTACCTATGGAGAAGAACGGGCAAGAAACTCCATGGACACTCTTTTAAATCAAAATATTGTTACAAAAAAGTGGTTACATCATTCATGTTGTAATTATACATGTGAGAACGATGTAGAAACACGTGCACGTTAAAAGCGTCCGTAATAAAAAGATAAAAACAATTATGGAATTAAAATAAGCCGTGGCAGCTAAGAAATGACCAGTGCCTACTGACGGCGCCCGTTCACGAACATGACGTATGGATCAGCACCATTCAGCTCAACCATTTTGAAGGGAACTCAATGATCCAATACACACGCCACCACCAGCGACACATTTGAGTGAGCATGACATACTCTCAGCCGCCAGGGCACATTCAAGTCAATGAAAGACGAACCCAGTAACCTTTATAGTGGGTACATAGTGCTCACACATGTGCTATGCAATTATACAATACTAAGAGATTGAATTTATACAATGCAAAGATAGGTTGTACAATCTTCATCAGCTCCAACATTATTTTCGAATATATGGGTAAATGTAGGCTTACAATGAAAATGTGATAATTTACCTTAGGGAGCCTTGTCGGTATTGCATTGTCGTGAAGTCTCACTATATCAAGACTTCTATTAATACAAGACTCTTCAAAATGTAGTGAACAAACAAATACTTTTTCCTGGCTGGAGTCGATATTTTCTTGACCCAATGATTCAAGCCACTTACTTTTAAGTTTATCATTTTTGGTAACCTAAAAACACAAACAAAACACGCAAACTAACATAAATGTGTATATTCTTTCATGCTAAATATTCAAACGAAATTTGGTTTTTATCGATGCAAAATCGATTCGTTGTGCAAATTACACAATCACAACACTATATTTGTCAATAAAAATACGTAGTAAACAAAACCAAAATAAGGAAATATATCGTTCGAAAGACTATGAATAGGCAATAATCTATGACTGAACAGTAATAAACATGAATTGAGACTAGAAATTGGTATAAATTTATATAGGAAACTTAATATCTATGAATTCTTTCGACTTACTTGTGCAGGGATATCAAAGGCGCTTTTTTACTGCAATTCGAGCCACAGCCCCTCACACAACACTTAGGCATGGTTTCCTCTATCACAGACAGCCTCAGTCAAATTTACAGCACTCAAAATGTTCTCAAAATGGAAAAAAACTTAATATTTAGTCGCACGATAACGCCAAATGACACTTCATGTACACTCTGAGAAGTACTCAAAACCAGAAACTAAAATGGCGAACCGGCCGATGGGCAGGGCTTCCGTGACGTCATACTTCAATATTGCAATTTTAGAAAACTGACAAAATACGGTTTTCTCTTTTTGACACTTGCAGAATTGCATAAGTTAGAAAGAAACATGTATATTTTTTTATTTCTGTATAGAATCGTATGATATTTCCATAATGTATAATTTATATAGATCTTTTAGTTCATGTCCTCTCTTGATCTTTAGTCATTGCATTGAACTAATTACGCGACTGTCTATGTCTGCATTTCAATATGACAAAAGAATCATCCGATGGCCGGGAGAATCTGTCAGCACATCAATTCGAATCATTGTAAATCCGATCGGTCAACTGTCAAAAAGGGAGTCAGAATCAATGAAAACCCTTGGAATTCCTTGTTAGTTATAATCGAATGGTGATTGATAATGTTCATTCGAAAGACAATCGGTTAAGGCGCTGCCCAAAGGTAGGACATTGAAAACACTCAGTTTTTTGTCGCACAGTTAGGCGTATTGTTACATATTACAAGCTAGAAAAGAAATTAGAGCATTGAAAAAAAAGTTATAAAAAATACTTATTCAAAAATATTTCATAAAAATAAAATAGTATTATGATAAAACAATCGTAAAAGAGAGCTCAAACAATATATTTCGTCTCATAATTCTCAAACTGTTGAGCGTAAACTATCATATTTTATGTAATAATAATAAAGGGGATTCGACCAGATAAAGAAATACCTATATTTTTATTCCACTGAGCCGTGCACTTATTTTTTAATTTAATTACAACTGTAAAATTACTTTTATTTTGGCCATACGCATCGCCGTTTTGAGTCTTATTTTGTTGCTGCGATGAGCTATTGTCAATTACCAAAAATAAATTGCCTATTACCGCGCATTAAGGCGACCCGTTTGTCACATAACTTTAAGCTTTTGAGAAGACGGTGGTTGGTTTCAATTAATGTAGTTGCCGTTCATGACAATTTAATATTAAATACCATAATTTAATCAGCCTTTATTCCATAACCCTCTTTAATAGCGGTCGGTGCACCTTGTTTTCGTCCTACATACCTACGTCTCTGTCAGACTTAATTTAATAAGCTGATTTATTTAGCTATTAAGTAGTATTATTTGGTTTATTTCATTATAATGACACACTTAAGGATAGTAAGAGGGAAACTAGTTACAATAGACGATAAACAACTGAAATTATTATCTTTGAAAAATAATAGATATCGTTTCGCGCGCAAATATGCCGAATACCGCGCGCGCGGCGAGACGCGCGGGGGGCAATGAAAGGATCGTCCTCCCACCACCCACTTATTTATAAGCAGTACAAAAATTAATATTAAAATAATTTATAATAAATTATTATAAAAATTAATTAATAGCAGCAAAATTTAATTAATGGCATGGCTTATTACTTTAAAGCTCTGAGCAAACGCAAAAACGGTGTAATGAGACCCGTGTAATGTTGTTCTTTTTCCTTTAACCTGTGTAAAGATTCCTTGCAACCAACATTTGTATGGTTGCGAAGAATCTGGCTAAAATAAAAGTAAATGCTACGTATTGATTAACTAATTAGATTGCTTGGCCAGTTTCCAAAACCGTTATCTGAAGTTATATATGTATGACAGTTGGACATAATATTGTATAAAATAATTAGATTGTTCAGGGCTTAGCGCTCACATTATAGAGGAGCAAATCATTATCTTAACTAATATTACATATAACATAACACCACGCTTGTATTGGGCAGAAGTGTACCAATAGAACACCCACATTTATCCAGTTATGTTTAAGTGAATTTTATAAAGAGGAAATATTTTTTTATCCAACATGTGACGAAAGTTCGTTTTTCCTATGAGTTTTGATTTTGAGTCTTGAGCGAACGAAGGATTGAAAAATAGAATCACGAGCGCAGCGAGTGATTATAAATTTCAATCCTGAGTAAGCGAAAGACTCAACAAAACGAATAGCAAATGAACTTGCTCACATGTTGCATACAAAACTTTTCACCACTCCCAGCAAGAAAGTATTCAGTCGTCATAGGTAAATAAATTAAATAGTCACAAAGAAAATAATTAACAATTAAACAACAAAATTATTTATTTTTTAAAATATCTTTAAAACTTAACATAAAAATATCAGGCAAGGTTAGTTTCTGAACGGGATCATTACTTTCCTCACTGTTCAAACAGTGAGGAAAAACCAACTTTCCTCACTGTTTTCGTAGAGGAAAGACACTTCTTTCGTGCGGGAGTGGTGAAAAAGTAATTGATTATTTGGAAGAGGTACTAGAACTACAGAACAGATCAGATACATTCTTACAGTGATAGAAAGCTACACTAAAATATTACCGAGTGCCGTAGGATAAATGTTTCATGGTGAGTATAGTTGACTTCCAAGTGGACGAAAGTAGCGGGTAGAAGCGAGTGGAGTGAAGCTAATCTAAACTAAAACTAATATACTAATCCATACTAATATTATAAAGTGGTATATATTCTATATATATCTAATACTGAATATCTTAATTGATTAACTACCCAGCTTTTTGCTAGCTCTTGTGCGTATAGCATAGAAATTTAATGAAGAGTTTTATATTAGCTCTCATAATTATGTGATGTAACCACAAACTCACATAAGGTAATAAACAGGAGTATGTAACTTTATTGGCAATAAAAAATCTTATTTCAAGATGGCGCTACGTATAAATAAAGTGTAACAAAAACAGAATATTGTGATTTATTAGTGTCAGATATGTCAAAGGCAAATTACTGAAGCGAGACAGAATGTGACTCAAGAGTACTATTAAAATGTTTACTTAGGTTTGTAACATTAACGAAAATTAGGGTTTACTGAATAGCTGCGATAGGTATTAAAATTCAAAACTTTTGCTATCGTATAGTCAGCTGTATAGTAAGAGACGATAGGATATAGAGCCCAGCAGCCAGAACCAACAGTATAGAAGGAGGCTACTCAGCGAAATGAAGATATGGCCGTGCAGCTTCGATCATAAATACCGGTATTTATGATCGAAGCCGTGCAGGCTCAAAGACACTGAATAGCAGTCGCAACCGCGTCGGTACCCAGCCCGTTGAATAGGCAAAGATATATCCCGGATCTATGTGTATGTCACTGGAAAGACTGGCAGAGAAGCCTTTGTAGTTGTGGGAACACAGTTGGACAGCCACATAAACAGCAACAAATAAGATGTAACCCCGGCTGAACAATTGGCGTGGTGGTCAATTTTCATAAGCTAAAGCGAGTTATAAAGGCAAGGACAAGTTTTCACCCGAATCGATCGTTTTAGATAAGATGACCCTCTTGAGAAATTATCAGATTGTACTGAAGGTCGAGGGCAACCACAGAGGTAGATTTAAATAGGCAAATTTTATCTATGAAGATTCGTCCATCGAGAGAAAAGGTGGTGAACATCATACCATGGTGTAGGCAAAGCAGATTATGGGAGACCTGCTAGAAAAATATTTTTTTTCTCCATCTCCTTTTCCTTCTCTCCTTCATAATAATAGTAATCCTAATTGAAGATCCTCGTTGGGCTTGTGGTCGCGCGCGTTACTACTGAGCATGACGTGCTGGGTTTGATTATAAGGTAGGGAAAATTGTTATTGAGTTTTTCCATCAATACATTCTCAGTAACAACTCGGAGCCTGGATTTGTTCCCGGATGATGTCAATAGGCTCACTATTATAACATAGGTCTTAAACGAAACTGGCGAAATGTAAACTACAACTGCTACGACTGTGAAAAATGCAACTGTGAATACAAATGTTACAGGCGACACGGAGGTGAGTGTGGGAGCGAAATAAAACACTGGATATTCTTGTCTAATAAATGTTTTGGGTATGTACATTATTTATGCACGCACGGTAATGCCTGCCGATTAATTATTTTTTTATGTTATCTAATATTATATATTCATATAATTGGTTGAAAAAGTAGGAAGCCTTCTTGTCTAGTCTAGGCATGACGTGCAGCTATCGACTATTTCTGTTTTGTGCTCGTGATTCTTTTTTGTTTTTATTTTTCTTAATTATTAGAGATAATTATCTTTTTTTGTATTTTTTCTTCTTGTGTTTCTGTAACTAACAAACCTATTTTTCTTTCTTTATTAGGTGTTGTTATGTATTTATCGGGAGCGGGGGTAGCGCACATGCAATCAAACCGCGAGTCAGTGTCATACTAGTTTATTGATCTTGTGATTGTCGATACAACGTCGCGTGCGCGCCGACACACACACGCGTGTCGTACGCGCAGTAGGTACAATACACAACATTCCCTTCCCCACATACTTCAGAAAAATGGCTTATAATTAACAGGCTGAACACGTCGTTTGGATCTGCGATTCTGTTGATCAGATTCTAAAATATTCTTACCGCCTTCTTCTGTGAGTAGCGGTACAGACCGGTCGGGACTCAATCTTCTTGAATGATCTGGTGTCGAGGGCGAATGTGAGGCTAACAACTCAACACTCGTCCCTTCCTCCTCTCCAAGCTGAACTTCTTCAGCTGGTGTTGGAAGTTCGGCGCCTATGGAATCGCCGTTCTCACCCGTTACGCCTGCGGATTCAGATTCCGGCGATAAGCTACTATCATCGGCATCTATGTCCATATGCCAATCCTTCTTTTTGTGCTGGTCCCCTGAAACGCCTTCTGCTTGAAAACGTCGAATCTGGTCTATGTGACGAATTACTTTGCAATTTAGTTCCGGAATGTACACCGAATACATGACATTCCCGATCTCTTCTCTGATTTTTCCTTGCACCCAACAAAATTTATCGTTTCCACAGAATCTCTTTATCCAAACAACGTCATCTATATTAAATTTTGGTCTTTCCTTTCCTCCCTTATTCTTACTCTGTAAAGACTGATTTTTCCTTACGGTCAGCGAAAGATCCGTGCATGTCGGAACGACTTGAAGTGGATTAATTAAGTCCAGCCGCGAGCGTAGAGGTCGACCATAAAGTACTTCTGCTGGAGATTTACCTGTGGTACTATTTTTGGAGTTTCTATAATCAAATAAAAATTTTGCGATTTTTTCTTGTAGTGGTATTTTAGTGCCAGATTGTAATATGATGCTCTTGAGACCTTTTTTAATTATTTTTACATAACTTTCGGCTTGTCCGTTACTTGACGGGTGGTATACCGGTGATAAAACATGTTGGATACCGTTTAAGCTGCAAAAATTCTCAAAATCCCTAGACGTGAAAGAAGTTCCATTGTCCGTCACCAACGTGTGTGGTATACCTGCCCTAGACATAAAATCACATAATCTACTTATAACAGTTTTTGTTCCGTAAGATGTTGTACTAACTGTATAACATTCGACCCACTTAGAAAAAGCATCTACTATAACTAAAAACATTTGGTTATGAAACGGTCCAAGAAAATCCAAATGAATTCTATAGAAGGCATACGGCGGATAGGGCCAGGGTGAGGGAGGCGCGCGGTGTGGCGCGGGCCGCAGCTGTGCGCACACGCTGCACGCGGCCGCCAACCGTTCAAGCGCCGCGTCGATTCCCGGGAACCAAAACGTTTCGCGCGCGGCTGCTTTCATTTTTACAACCCCGAAGTTCGAATCGTGTAGTTCTCCACACATTTTCTCTCTAAGCGTATGCGGAATAACTACTTTATGACCACGCATTAAGCATTCATTTTCCATTGCCAATTGGGTACGACAGTCAAAATACGCTCGCAATTCGGGGTCGTGAACTTTACGCGGCCAATAGCGCGGCGGCTATAGGTACATCTTGGCCCTAACCCTTCCGAGAAAACAAGCGTTAGGTCATGTTTTGTAATGTTATAAATTCCAATTACTCTTTTGGAGCCTATTGAGTATCAACCCTCAAATTTTAATAAGGTTGGCAGACACAGTAAATCAAATAACAGCAAAACTAGTGACAAAACCTAAAGGCGTCATGATTGCGTAATTTGGCTTGTCGCCTACAACTAAAATAATGGCACAAACATTTTGAATATGCAAATATATGAGAGCAGCGATTAACAATGCTTCTAGGCCTTTATATTTGATTTATTGTGTTCTAGCTGTTGTTAGTCCAATTAGCTGTCATAGCTAGTTGATGAAATATGTATTTAGGTTCAGAGGGTTAAATACATATTCCATCAACTAGCCAGGCCATGGTACGGAACGAGAGGGCTTGGGAAGCCGTTACCTCCTTCTGCGAAGCAATAATGTTCACGAAGGAGGATGGAACGCGTGAGGGAGAGGCAAAATTCGCGCCCTCACGCCCCAAGCCGCCGCAGGAGACGCCCTGGGCGTCGGGAATCGCAGGCCGATTCCCGGCCACCGTAGGCGTGGGCATGCGAACGGCGAGCAATGGCAGCTCGCCGTTCGATAAGGACCAGGCCCGGGTCGACGCCGCCTTGTGTTCCACGCGCGCCTCAAAGAGATGTCAGCACCAATGACGGGATCCGCTAGGGCCGATGCCTGCTAGGGTTGCGGGAAAGTCCGAGAGGGATTCCGTGGCGCCTGGCACAGGTAACTGAAGGAACAAGGGTGCGTTATAATCAGTAAGAGTCTGACACGCTCTCCTGCTCTGCCCAGAGCGGGAGAAGTTATTTGATATTTCTCACCCTCAAAAAAAAAAAGGTTTAGAAAGTTTCATAGAATATATAGGCAAATATTAGAACTGAAAATGGATGACGCCATAAATTGCAATAAACCAAATGTTGGTGCTCCTTTTCAACTCTCAGTAGAAATAGTTGATTTGCTAATTTGTACATACGGTGTCGGTGAGGATAAACTACGTAAACTCACATCTTGTTCCCATAGTGGTAGGCAGAAACAACAGAACGCCACCTCCTTTCAAAGGAGGACCTTTTGCTTCGTTTACGTTCATACATCGAGTACGACCACGTACTCGCGCACGCTCTACGCACCTGACCTTTCTGTAGAACATTACCAATAAGATGACTATAATTATGTCCATGAGTGGTGATTGTAAGAAAGATGGAATTTCGTGGCGATTGCGAAATTCAAAGGTTTCAAATGCCGAATTGTGTGATAACTTCTGACTTGTAATGTTGTTTGTTGTTTTCTAACTTTCAAGCAGAACGTGTCGCAGGCAAAACTAGTACCCTAGTCTACATCTATAAATTTAAGTTTATCAATTACGATACGAAATGTTAATGTACAATATTAGGTAATTTAATAAAAAAGGCACTATGACTTGCCGGGTAGAATTCACTTATAAAAAGCTCCGTACCTACGGGAGTAGATCAGGCCCTGCAGTCTCGACATAGTTAGCAATAGTTTTCGGTTGCTAAGTCCTAACAATCCAGATTTAAATGTTGATGTAAATGTTTGGTAGTCTCAACACTCAAATTTATCGGTTGTTACCTACCGGTATCTTCCTAAAATACCAGTAACAACCGATAAATTTATGTGTGGAGACCACCAAATATCGTAACATCTGGATTGTTAGGACTTAGCAACCGAAAACGATTGCTAACTATGTCGAGACTGCAGGGCCTGGTAAAGAACATTATAATCGTATCGACACACCAAACGTGTCTAGGGCTGTGGTCGGCAACATGCGGACCGCGGTCCATATCCGGACCGCGAAAGGTTTGACTTTAGACCGCCAAATATTGTTAAATAACTTACCTACTATTCAATTTAAATAATATGAAAATTGCAAAAAAAAACTTGCTATTAAATTATTACTACAAATAATGTACGTGAATCTACTTTTTCAAAAATGTTTTTTTTTAAACAAAAAATCCTTTCGAGATCATCGGGCCCCACCTTGAAGACACTTCGCATTAGCTGTTCCTCGCGTGAACCAAACTATAAAAAACTGTCTCAAGACCGCAAGTGTAATTTCTCGCATGAATTTTAAGGAATACTATCTAGCCTACCTATCGTGTTATAATAATATTTACCGTGTGTTTATAATAATTACCTTGTACTTATATTATTCAAAAGAGCAACAACTAGTAGTAGTTTTCAACTAGTATTATGAGGATTTTTTTCTGGACTTCAATCTTCGATCATAATTTATGATCGAAGACTTCAATAAAAAAATCTACAGTATCCGGACCCCACTTAAAATTACTTGCAACTCCTGGTCTAGGGATCAAGGTGTTGGTTAAAAATATTTTATTGCCATATTGAAATTAAATAAAAATGTTTATTTAGATGTTGATGATGATGTTTTTTATGTTGATTTTGATGTTTGTTTTTTTTGTTTGTTTAAATAAAATGTTTTATTATGTGTAAATCGACGAAGTACTTATATCCAATGCGTGATAATGGGATTCAAGTCTGGAGATTGAGCAGCTCATAAATGGTAGGACATTATTTTATATTAGCTGCTACAAGTGTGTTTGCAACAACAGTATTTACTGTGACAGTGTGTGGACGCGCATTGCAACAACTGTGACAGTGTGTGGACGTGCATTATCATGAATAAGCAGAAATGAAGCACCAAATTGGGTCTGCAAAGGAATTCCGAAATTTAAGTTATTTTTCACAGTTTTTTTTTTTGTTTTGGTAGTCAGTGGTCTTTTTGTGAAAATGTTTTTAATTTTCCCTTTTTAGTTGTGGTGCCTATTCCAAACAAAGTCGTGTACAACTACTTGCAATGTAAATAACAGTGACAGGAAGTCTGTAAAATTCGTAAGTAAACCATCCAACTGCATAATGGCGCGTGGTCTTGTTAAGTGTGTGTGAAACTCCTTGTTTCCCAATTAGGCATAGATTTTTGCGAGCTCGTGTAATCACAGCACTTGTGTCCAAGATGATAATTTCTTCGAGGAAATAATTAAATTAAATAAAAATATTAATAATTAAATTAATTAGCATTGTCTGTGTTTCCGAACGCATACAAGCCTAATCTCTTCAAAGTGAGAGTGAACAGGCTTCTTCTGGGTAAGCTCACTCCATCGTCGACTCTGTCTCTGTCACTACTGACCTAGACTAGAGTCAAGAGCAAACCTAACTTAAATAAAAAGATAAAAAATATTTTTTATTTTTATTTTATTTATTCAAATCATACCTACAACTACCATTACAGATCAGCGATCCAATGCGATAGAGAGGTCTTATATGCTAAATCCTTAATCTACATCCTATAAAATTACATAAAATATCCTAAATATGATATATAATATGCTTATTGGCTATGATATTGCAACCCACATAGATGTGAATAATAATTAATATAACCAACAACAATATTTATTATCTAATAACAAGACGCCTAGGCAAAATTTATTAATTTAAAAAAAATCTTTTTACTCGTAATATTGTAGGTAAAAAAAGTTTTGTGCATTTACAAACTCTTCAAGAATTAGCTTAATATATTAGATCTCAAGTTTGCTGTAATCAAACCCACATAATTATATCAAATACATAACGGCCGCTACAGCAGCGCAAAGTATGACATCGAAATGTTCTTACTGACTTTTGAGATTCACTTTTAATGCCAGTATTAAAAAATCATTATATTCTGAAAGCTCTTTAAAAGGTCTTAGAAAACTGCACATTTTGAAGAGGTATTCGGAATGGATCTGGCCAGATGAGGTATAATCGTACCATCCCAAACACAGTGTGAGTGTGGATCTTCGACACAGGATATGTCAGACCTTCTCTCCAGTGTCGTCTCTCCATGAGGCAAACGGCAAAGCTGTCCAGGTCCTACGTACTTAGGCGGACCAAATACGAATCCAAGAAGGTATTCAGATGTAGATATTAATTACTTACTTAGTATTCAAAATAGGATAAGTTCTTTGGTTATTGCGAGCTGTATGACATATCCATAGAAAGTACATAAACCGAATTGAATACGATATCTCTACACAATAAATACTAGGAAGTTTTATTTAAAGCTGTTTTTTATCTAAATGGAATAACCATTTAGGTTCTACGTGCACAGTGATTAAAAATTAGCTATCATGATTAAGACTTATTACCGAACCTCACTCAAGACTCAAGCATTACTTAAGCAGAGCGCGGGCAGAGCGGGTGGGCGTGTCAGACTCTTACTGACTAAAACCCACCCGTGTCCCTTCAGTTGCCTGTGCCAGGGGCCATGGTTTCCCTCTCGGACTTGGCCCTAACGGACCCCGTCATTGATGCTGGCATCTCTTTGAGGCGCGCGTGGAACACAACGCGCCATCGATCCGGGCCTGGTCCTTATCAAGCGGCGAGCTGCCCATTGCTCGCCGTTCGCAAGCCCGCGCCTACGGTGGAAGTAATGCGTGACTTGTAAGTGTGGTTCTATTGCCTAATCTAAAGATTTGGATGGCTTTTGCACAATTTTAAGCTGCTGTATTTAGGTGTTTTAGGAAAAATCTATAATCAAATAAACAGTTTTCGATGTATGTTGAAATGAAAGCAATATTTCCCTTTTTTTTATTTGTAGTTTTTTTTTTGAAGACGGAGGTATTTTTTGTGTAAAAGTTTTTTATTGACTGACATTGTTTTGACCTTAGTGAACGAACAAACAATAACATATTTAATACAAAATATTTGTTTTACTAAAAAAACGTTACACATTTTTCATAAAATAATATACAGAAATAATCAAGAGATGACTAGAGATATGAGTTGTGTATTATGTATTAAAAACAATGTAACTAATCGCTATAAAACGTTATACGTATATTCTGTGAGTCAGCAGCAACGACTTGACAAACTAACAACTACATATATAAGGTGCTATAAAAATATCTGCCACGGCTGCAATGGGAGACAGTATTGTGTTTATAGATTACAAAAGTAAAGATAAATTATTGATTATTTGTCATATTTTTTTTCATACAAAAATAATTACGTATAAATTTGAATTGATTTTTTAGCATAAAACCATCCCGTAGACTTATAAGCTGTTGCCGCACCGCACGGAATTCTTTCAAAAACGCCGGCGACGACATGCATAAACTGTTGCCATTCTGATCGGCCCCGCGCGCCCCTACCCTCACCCGCACTACCCCGTTCGTCAAACGCCAGCCGACGCGACCACCCGCTCGCCAGTCGCCCCCCGCGCGCCCGCCAGTCGCCATCAGCGTACGGGACTTTTTTTTTAAACGGTGTGTGGTACGGCGGTGAAAGGTGGATAGGCCGAGGAGGGCCAGTGCCGTGGCCTCCTCGCACACGGGTTTAACCCCTCTAGACTTTTTTTTGTGGGGTCGTGTAAAGGACCTTGTGTACGGCCAAACCGGACATGACATTAGAAGTGTGGAAGAACTAAAAAGGCGCATCAAACGCGCATTTAGGCAAGTTAAAAGTGAAACGGACCCATTAGATAAAGTGAAGAGACATGTACGGAAGCGTGCCTACATTTGTGTGCAACGCGAAGGCGGACTTGTGCAACAGTTTTGTAGATAAGTAGGTAGGGAGTGTGTAAATAACTGTAAATACAGTGCAATTGTTGTAAATAAGATGATTAACTTTTAAACACGCCAAGTTACTGTAATTTATCGTTATTTGATATTAATCTAAGTACCTATTGTTGGGGCCCTCAGCACCAGCGGGGTGCCTTAGGACCACAACAACAACAACAACCTATTGTTTAAAAATAATAAGAAAAAAATTGCGATTCTTACACTAACTTGACAGTCCAAAGCCTGTTTTAAGTGTGATGGGTCAGTTTTTTGGAAGAATGCGGTAGCTGGTAAGTAATTGCACTTTTAAAACACTTGGCGTATTATTGCGTACCTAGTAGATTAGGTAGTGACGAACTAGTCAGCTGATATCAGTTTTCATTCAAAGAACAGATGGAAAGAGATAGCAGTTGTTTTCATTGACGAAGCGACCCATCGCGCGTAATTTGTGAACCACATTATGCAGAGTAGAGTCAATGTTATTTTAACTACTTTATTTTCTCAAATTGAATTAACTGTTCCGGGGTACGAAATTTCTTCACTATTGTAATCTATAAACACAATACTACCTCCCATTAAAGCCGTGGCAGATATTTTTATAGCACCTTATATAGTAACTCCGAAAACACAATCAGTCGTTGACAGGCAAAACAACAGTTTAATCAAACCGATGTAAAGTGTATGATATACGATTTGTTTATGAATAAATCGTCGATCGAACAGCAATGAATCTTACGGCTCGGTCCTTAAGATTGAATTCTGAATAACGAGAACGTAATCTCATGCAGGATCACATGGGCCTCGTATTAAATTGCTTAACACGGACCCATGTACCGGATTCCTTGTTGTTTTTGTGGTAGGTTTCAGAACTCAAACTCAAAGCATTTATTTCAATTAAACCATTTACAGGCACATTTGAATTGTCAAGTGGTCGGTCAGTCAGAAATATGAAGCGAGTTGCCCATTCCAAAGCGGAATTACCGATTATTAGGTACCTATGGAGAAGAACGGGCAAGAAACTCCATTGACACTCTTTTAAATAATATTGTTACATAAATATTATTTACATCATTAATGTTGAATATAGGTATCAATATATGTGAGAACGATGTAAATAAGACATAGACGTTGAGTGTCCAGAGTACAGCAAATAGAAATTTAAACTTAACAATCCATAAATAAAATAATTAAAATAAGCCGTGGCGGCTAAGAGATGACCAGTCCCAACTGACAGTGCCCGTTCACGAACATGACACATGGATCAGCACCATTCAGCTCAACCATTTTGAAGGGAGCTAATTGAACCAACACACGCGCCACCGTCAGCGAGACATTTGAGTGAGCATGACATCTATCAGCCGCCAGGGCACATTCAAGTCAATGAAAGACATTACCCGGTAAATGGTAGCTCGATAGTACACTTGTCCTATGCAATTATATAATACAAAGGAGATTGAGTTTATACAATGCAAAGGAAGTCTTACAATCTTCAGCAGCGCCAACAGTATTTTCAAATGTTAATCAATTAGTTGTGGTTGTGGAGCAGGACCAGCATTGAGCCAGGCATTTTTATCAGTGATATAATCCCCCAACTTATAATATGGCTGGCTGCATAGCGTGCGTTTTATACAAAATTTGAATTTCGTCTCATTCAGTTGAAGTATGTGGGGAGGTATTTTATTGTAACATTTTAAACAGTACCCCATGAAAGATGAGTCTACTTTAGCCAGTCTGAAACCTGGTAGAACTAATAGGTCCCTATTTCTAGTACTATAATTATGTCTATCACCTCTTTTAGTAAAAAGATGTAAATTTTTTCTAACGTAGGTACATGATGTTTTCATAGATATAATATATTGACAAGGTACCGTCAGGATCTTAATAACCTTAAACAGTTCCCTTAGAGAATCGCGCCTGCGGTGATTATATATGGCTCTGATGGCTCTTTTTTGCAGAATAAAAAAATAAAAAAAAACAGACATAAAAGTTTTATGAAAATGTCTTAGAAGTGACGAAGGTGTGTCTTTATACCGGGTGACTATTAAATTCAATAGTTGTTCAATTAAACTTAGAAGACAAAATATTATTATATTAATATTATTAATATTATTATTTAGCAAAATAAAAGTTTTCGCTACTTATTTTTACTTCTTTTTAGCATCATCATGCTGAGATAGGAGCCTTTTTGGCCTCGCACAGGTCTTCTCTTTATTCATTTTTTTTTATTGTTTTCATGATTTCGTTAGATTTAATGTTCTTTTATATTTTATTTTCTTTTATTATTATTTGTATTTCCTGTGCGTGTCCCAAGTAAAATATTTTTCTTTTCTTTCTTTCTTTCTTTTTCAGGCCATAATAAATACATAAATATATAGCAATACATGAATATTGTGTTCAATACATTATAAGTCACAATCATAATAATTAATAATAATTATAATCACAATCATCTGCCTTGCCCCCACTATGTTGGCTTGCAATCTAACCGGATGCAACTAAATACCAGTATTTTACATGGAGCGACTGCATATCCGACCTCCACGAGTCATCGTCGGTTACTGGATAACAATCTAACCGGATGCAACTAAATACCAGTATTTTACATGGAGCGACTGCATATCCGACCTCCACGAGTCATCGTCGGTTACTGGATAACAATCTAACCGGATGCAACTAAATACCAGTATTTTACATGGAGCGACTGCATATCCGACCTCCACGAGTCATCGTCGGTTACTGGATAACAATCTAACCGGATGCAACTAAATACCAGTATTTTACATGGAGCGACTGCATATCCGACCTCCACGAGTCATCGTCGGTTACTGGATAACAATCTAACCGGATGCAACTAAATACCAGTATTTTACATGGAGCGACTGCATATCCGACCTCCACGAGTCATCGTCGGTTACTGGATAACAATCTAACCGGATGCAACTAAATACCAGTATTTTACATGGAGCGACTGCATATCCGACCTCCACGAGTCATCGTCGGTTACTGGATAACAATCTAACCGGATGCAACTAAATACCAGTATTTTACATGGAGCGACTGCATATCCGACCTCCACGAGTCATCGTCGGTTACTGGATAACAATCTAACCGGATGCAACTAAATACCAGTATTTTACATGGAGCGACTGCATATCCGACCTCCACGAGTCATCGTCGGTTACTGGATAACAATCTAACCGGATGCAACTAAATACCAGTATTTTACATGGAGCGACTGCATATCCGACCTCCACGAGTCATCGTCGGTTACTGGATAACAATCTAACCGGATGCAACTAAATACCAGTATTTTACATGGAGCGACTGCATATCCGACCTCCACGAGTCATCGTCGGTTACTGGATAACAATCTAACCGGATGCAACTAAATACCAGTATTTTACATGGAGCGACTGCATATCCGACCTCCACGAGTCATCGTCGGTTACTGGATAACAATCTAACCGGATGCAACTAAATACCAGTATTTTACATGGAGCGACTGCATATCCGACCTCCACGAGTCATCGTCGGTTACTGGATAACAATCTAACCGGATGCAACTAAATACCAGTATTTTACATGGAGCGACTGCATATCCGACCTCCACGAGTCATCGTCGGTTACTGGATAACAATCTAACCGGATGCAACTAAATACCAGTATTTTACATGGAGCGACTGCATATCCGACCTCCACGAGTCATCGTCGGTTACTGGATAACAATCTAACCGGATGCAACTAAATACCAGTATTTTACATGGAGCGACTGCATATCCGACCTCCACGAGTCATCGTCGGTTACTGGATAACAATCTAACCGGATGCAACTAAATACCAGTATTTTACATGGAGCGACTGCATATCCGACCTCCACGAGTCATCGTCGGTTACTGGATAACAATCTAACCGGATGCAACTAAATACCAGTATTTTACATGGAGCGACTGCATATCCGACCTCCACGAGTCATCGTCGGTTACTGGATAACAATCTAACCGGATGCAACTAAATACCAGTATTTTACATGGAGCGACTGCATATCCGACCTCCACGAGTCATCGTCGGTTACTGGATAACAATCTAACCGGATGCAACTAAATACCAGTATTTTACATGGAGCGACTGCATATCCGACCTCCACGAGTCATCGTCGGTTACTGGATAACAATCTAACCGGATGCAACTAAATACCAGTATTTTACATGGAGCGACTGCATATCCGACCTCCACGAGTCATCGTCGGTTACTGGATAACAATCTAACCGGATGCAACTAAATACCAGTATTTTACATGGAGCGACTGCATATCCGACCTCCACGAGTCATCGTCGGTTACTGGATAACAATCTAACCGGATGCAACTAAATACCAGTATTTTACATGGAGCGACTGCATATCCGACCTCCACGAGTCATCGTCGGTTACTGGATAACAATCTAACCGGATGCAACTAAATACCAGTATTTTACATGGAGCGACTGCATATCCGACCTCCACGAGTCATCGTCGGTTACTGGATAACAATCTAACCGGATGCAACTAAATACCAGTATTTTACATGGAGCGACTGCATATCCGACCTCCACGAGTCATCGTCGGTTACTGGATAACAATCTAACCGGATGCAACTAAATACCAGTATTTTACATGGAGCGACTGCATATCCGACCTCCACGAGTCATCGTCGGTTACTGGATAACAATACTCTTTGTAAAACTAGTTGGCAGGTTTTCAATTAAACTATTACTATATTTGTAGTTAATTGGTTTAGCCGATTTTCAAGGACCACGAAAGTGGCACTTAATGTAAGTGCTGGACGTAAGACCAATTGAGTAAAGGGAGAGTAGCCTTGACTACGACCTATGCTTCGGTAGATCACAATGGAACGGCTAGAGGATGCGTGTCGTGACAAAGTAAAAGCCAACAAGGAAAGTAACCAAACAACCAACTTTTGACTAGCTTATTTTCATTAGCTTATGCCCGCGGCTTCGCTCGCGTTAATTTAGAATTTGACAATCAATTCGGGTTGTACTCTGTTTGTTGTTTGGCCGTTGCACTCATGGTCTCAGAACAATACATTTTTCTCGATGAAAGCTGGGTACTTTTTTCTGTTTCCCCTGATAACGTTTATGCAAAATTTCATGATGATTGGTTAAACGGTTTAGGACGTGAAAAGGTATCAAGCAAACAATTTTGCTTTCGCACTAAATTATTATATTTAGGAGGATGAAAAACCGGTCTATCGACACTCTAGGAGTGTGACACTCTTTAATACAAGGAGTGTGAGAGAGAAGAGACTAATTCAGCTAAAAATAACAAACTATTATGGAAAAAGAACGTCCAAATATTTAGTGTCAGAATTATTTAATAAAATAGAATTATTAAGAAATGACCATAACTTAAGCAAATGCGTGTTAAAATCAAAACTGAAGAAGTTGTTTCTGGAGAACGAGGACACGTCGTCGGACTGTGACGGGCAGTGAGCCCTAGGCCAGAGTGACCAGCCGGTGCTGGTCACTCTGGCTTGGGATTCGTTGTATGTTCTATGTTAGGCGTCGGTCTGCCGTTGTCGAGAAACAAATTCACGATCAGACGTAATATAGTAATTAGCAGTAACTTATGTATTGTGTTTGAATACCTGATATCGGATAGCTGACGTATTTGTTAAAAGTTAGCCTTTTTTTTGTTCCTATTAACATAAAGTCAAATCATTTATTTCAATCGAAACAATATTATGTTTACTAAATAAATAAAACAATGATAATTCATTCTAGTCCTAGTTGTCCGTTTGCAAAGGTACGAGTGGTGCCATTATAAAACAGATAAGTCAACTATGGTCTGAGAGTAGGTATGCAATTTTTAGTTAGCGTTTATATTTTTAAGCAACGTATGTCAAACGAGCGTTTCTCGTCATCAAACTGTTAAGTTTGGCGAGTTGGAAATTTGTAAAAAATAAAGGATTTTGGATGTGAATAATAAAAAATTAAAAAGATTTTACAAAATGTACTTAAATAAAAATAAACTCATAACACACTACATGTGGCTCCATCTATTAATCATAAGAACTTTAATGTTGTGTTTTCCTCGGGAACAGTACTTTTTTCCGGGATAAAATATACCCTATGTCCGTTTCTGTACACCTGACAACGTTTATGCAAAATTTCTGTATGATCGGCCGGTGGTTTAGGCATGAAAAGGTATCAAACAAACAAAAAACTTATTTTCGCATTAATAGTTTTGTAACATGACTATAGTGAGGCCAACGTGACGAGATAAGGAATGTAAACCTTCAGAAGTTCATAACATTTTTATTTGAAGGAAGCTTTTGCGTGATGAATTGTTATCTTTCAAAGGTTGTTTAGAGCTGCCAGGCTTTGATTATATTATAATTAAAATAAACAACCACTCACAATAACAGAAAAAAATCATGTACTCTTTCTTTATTTAATATTTATTACGATAAAATGTTGGTATGGTGATGACAACAGTTCCAATAACATCAAAAAATACTGTTTACTGTCAATGCACCTATGATAGATACACTAGACACTTAATGTATTTCACTTTAGCAATTTATGACAAGTCTAAGCAGCTTATTTGGCTGTAATCACTTTCTAATGTTTTGTTAAAATAAGCTTCACAACGCAGTCACGGCTATTTGGTTTATTAATAATAAGACGGAGTCTTCTAAAATGCTTTAAATGAACAAGTTTTTCTACGAAAATCTAGTCTATCCTTAAATTGGACTCCAGTTCAAATGTCTTTAGAAATGGGCTGATCCAAAAATCTTATTGAAAATATCTAACCTTTCCCTTTTTAATGCTAATGTTGGCATCCAAGAAGCCCAAAATCTATGTTTATGAATAGCCTCATCAGTTTTAGTTCCGGATAAAGAAACCGGTTGAAATGGAATTTCGGACGTTTCAATTTTTTTAGGGTTCCTTACCTCAAAACGAAAAAAAAATGATCCCTTATAGGATCACTTCGTTGTCCGCCTGTCTGTCTATCGTCTGTAAAGACCCTTTTTCTCAGGAACTCGTGGAGGTATCAAGTTGAAATTATTATCAAATACTCTTTTTTTTTTGAATAATCTTAGAATCTCTAGAATTTTATTTGTTTAGAGCTCCAAGGGACCGAACACCTACGTTTGGTCCCTTGGCACTTTAAAAAAATAAGATTCTAAGTCTACGTAATAAAAAAATACGGCTATTTATGGGACATATTTTGATACTCGCAAATAAGTCAAAACCTATGGGGACCTAGCCTATACAAAAAGTATATAAATATATAAAAAAAAAAAAAGTATTATTACTATAAAAAGTTAATTAAACAGATTTTTAAAATATAGCTCCGATTAAATGATAAAAATTGAAAACCACGAAATATGACACTAAATTGCGACGTTGCCACTCTAATGGTATAAACGCTCTTAAGTAATAACAATAAAAATGATACAATACGTACCTAAGCATTGATTCGGCGACTGTACCATTCTAGATTATTTGGGGAACTTGGAACTTGGGGAGATAGAGCATCACCCAAAACGTTACATTCAGTAAATTCAAAATAGAATATAATTTCACGCAGTGTGCAATTTCCCGTAACCCTTATACATTTCACACATATAAGGGTAATATCAATGCAAATTTAATTCTTAAAAAAGTCGACGAACCTGTTTGACGCAGGAGTGCATTCAATAGCTAAGTGTTGGAGTTGTGCACAAGCTCCCTAGATGGTGTTGGGATCGAATTAGATCGCGCTATCGTTTGCTTACAAGTGATTGACGACTACCGGCTACTCGCTACCCCACAGTTAACCATTAAAATGAGTGCAATATAGACTTTATAGCTTATAGGTAGGACGTTAGACGTCACAAAGCTTTAAGTAACTATAATCTCTCGTTGTTAAACCACAGTCGTTCATAAGCGAATTAATATAATTTTTGTAAACTGTTCTCCGTAGAACAGTAAGAATTCCAACTTACTTTTTAAACACTTTCACGTAATTCTAAAAAGTTATATGAACAGATTTTTAAAATATAGCTCCGATTAAATGATAAAAATTGTAAACCACGAAATATGACACTAAATTGCGACGTTGCCACTCATAAGGTATATACGCTCTTAAGATGTTGTATCAAACACAAAGCTAAAGCAGTGTTTTGTTAAAATCAAATTAAACAAACAATTCCCTGAGATCGCTTCGTATACACATTTAAATTAGATGCTGTTTCAATTAAATTCCTTTTATTAAAATTACCAAAAGTTTTATGAAGTTAGTTGGCGCCCGACGTGGGACACGAAAGCGTTTAAGAAAAGATACAGATTTTGACGTTAGCCTCTCGAATATTTTAGAAATTCGTTGAATAAGACAATTCATATAGTCAAACAATGAATTTATATCCCTATCATTGCTTATAGCATTTGACACATATTTTCGTTGTATTTTTTATCACTTGCGTTTTCTTTCAGCTTTTCATACATTTAGTAATCTCTTATGATAATGCCGATATGAACCAGCTGTTTTAAAGTAGTACCCTAGTGAAGACTATGCATACTTTGTCGCCTTTATAATAGGGGCTAAAGTCTGAAATTGCCGTTTTATTGTATTAGGTACTTCGAATTGACATAGAACCTTCATGGTTTGAGATTTTTGAGTGAAACTTTTTTCACATGGTACCTATGAAGTTCTTCTTTTAAAAAAAGTGCAACATTTGATTATCGACTTTCAGTAGTTTTTTTTTCAGCTTAGACAAGAAAGATGGATACTTCGAAAATTCGTGTTATTTTTGAATACGAGTTCCGACGCGGAACTAACGCGGCAGAAACAGCTCGCGTTTGGAGAAGGGACTGCTAATGAACGCACCGTGCGATTTTGGTTTAATCGCTTTCGTGAAGGAAACTTTGATTTGAAGAACGAACCACGTGGAAGACCGCCCACACAGGTGAATAACAATGAATTGAAAGAGATGGTGGATGCCGATCCGAGCCAAACTACCCAGGAATTAGCGGCATGGTTTAACGTTACCTTACCAACAATATTGACTCATTTGTGTCAAATAAATAAAAAAATGAGACTCATGATTTGACTGATCTGCAGAAAGAAACGCGTGTTGAAACTTGTGTTGCCTTGTTGAATCGATACAGAAATGAAGGAATATTGGATCGAAATGTGACATGAAAAGTGGATTCTTTACGATAACCGTAAGCGAAAAATGCAATGGCTGACCCCAGGTCAAACGCCGCAACAGTGTCTTAAAGCAAAGCTTACCAATAAAAAGGTAATGGTAACTGTTTGGTGGTCTCAGCATGGTGATATTCACTATAGCTTTCTCCGATCTGGTCAAGCAATAACGGCAGATGTTTAATGTGCCAAACTCCGAACAATGATAGCAAAACTAGCAGTGAAAACGCCCCGACTCATGAATCGATTCACCATTATTGCTCCATGATAACGCGAGACCTCATACAGCACGAGAAACCGTTTTAACTCTTCAGGAACTACAATTAGAAACCATTCGTCACCCTCCGTATTCGTCAGACCTTGCTCCAACGGACTACCATTTTTTTTCGTGATTTGGACAATTTTCTACGTGATAAAAAGTTTTCTTCTCAGGAGGCAGTACCTACAAAATGCTTTCACACAGTTTGTCGAATCTAGATCACGAGAGTTCTATCGCAAAGGCATATATGACCTTCCTATTAGATGGTAGCACTGTATAGATAATAATGGTATTTTTTTTTATTAAATAAATAAGTTAAATAAAAAAAAAAATTAAAAAAATCTGTATAATTCGGCAATTTCATACTTTAACCCCTAATATTTAGGAATTGATGCAAATCTAGTACCTATATTTAATGAACGATATTTAACGCGAACAGTTAAATTACACCGAATCTGAAGTGACTAATTGTACAACCTTATAAAAATTTGTAAATTTCTCGCTTAGCTAAAGTTAAGATTTCAAAGCACTTTCGACCTTAATAAAATTTGTCGACCGATACAAACAAAAATTGTACTTAACTGTCCTGCGATAAGTTTTTAAAAGAAATGGTTACGTAATTACATTGTTTTATGCTTGATGTTATCATAATTTGGCTTTGAAATACGGTTGTTTATTTAGAATTATGTCCCTAATAAACATTAAGTACTTAGGTAATATAATATTCTTCTAATTATTAATTACCACTTACTTGTAATATCTCCTCAGCCGAAGTTTTGCTCACATTAACAAGTCCAAGCATCTTTGACCAGTGCCTCGGTAGTTTAATGGCGCCACTTTTTAAATTCTGAAGGTTTTTCAACCGTTTAGATTGGCTGAATGAACCCATCACTAACTTTAAACTTCGCGCTTAGTTAGGAAATTCAACGAAATTAATTTAACAAACTGAATTTAAACTGATTTGTTTATAAGCGACGGTTGCAGTGTCATGTCCGCGTACTAGAGAAGCGAGCGGCGTCGCCGGCTACATGACTCCTACTAAAAGCTCCGCTAGGAGTTCTCCGTCTTATATAACGATATAAGGATACCAGGAAAGTTCTACATGTCGCGAGCACTCTCTTAATATTTTTTTATTTCATTACGTACTATTTGTTGTATCAAAAGATAGTTAAGAACGTTTATTGGTTAACTAAAATACAATTAAATAGAATAGGACAGAGAATGTTTATTTGCATAGAATGTAGATAACTGGTATAAAGGGTATAAAATAAGGTTTCGTTCCAGGTACGTTCTACCATTTGGCATGCAAAAATTTGTACTTATAACTAGGTATAATATCTAATTTTACTGATTATGGTATAAAATTTAAATTCTACTTATCTCATAAAAAATCTCTCTTCTTTAAAAATAAAATAATATGACATCTAAAATATAAATTTACAGAGACTACAGTATTTATACTGTTGGGTTTGTTATTATATACTAGGTTTTGCTTGCGGCTTCACCCGCCTGTAGGTCAGAAACGACGATCGACGACGGATCCCACGGAAACGTACGTTTAATATCTCTTTTTAAGAGGAATAATCCCGTAATACATTATTCATATACTTAGTTCTATATGTTTACGCGGCGCACGCCAGTAAAGCTCATGCCGATATCTTCAACAATCATCGTCATAGTTTAGTCAGATTACACAAAATCTTAATTAATTATACACTTTAACCTTCCTCATGAATCACTCCGTCCATTGGTAAAACCGTATGAAAATCCGGTCGGTAGTTTTTGAGTTAATTGCGTTCAGACAGACAAAAAGAAAGACGCGGCGGGGGGATTTTGTTTTATATCAATTGTGTAGTGATAACAGAGGCGTAATTCTCGTAATTTTAAGAACATTCGCAGTCTAATCTCAGTGTCAATATGTTAAAAATACCTATAATTTCCCTACATATTTGACAAACTTTTGACATTGTTTGTCGCTGAGATGAGATTGCGACTAGATTTTGAACGTTTCTAATTACGGGAAATGGCCTTCGGGTGCCATGCAGATGATACTGCTTTTTTATAATGCTTATAAGCACCGGTACCTAAGAAGACAATAAGGTTTTTTATTATTATTACTTTTTTCACGTTTCACTCTGGGATCCGTTATACTATAAGGCAAGCCACCAACTCATTCATTTCACGTGTACTGTGCAGTTTCTGTACACAAAAGAAAACTAACTGTTTCATTAGCAATGGTATATGCTGTAAATATAATAAATTGGCGCTACTGTGATAAATCCTTATGAAACAAAATGGAGTACCGTCGAACGGGATGAATAGGGATGTAGGGGGGAATAGGAGCGAAACTATGAAAGGGATTTTAACATTGAATTAAGTAGTTTGGGCACTTAATCGTTAATTATTTAACGGGAGACACATTAAGAGTCCTTTTTGGCCAAAACTATATTATTGCAATGTTAAAATCCCTATTAACGTTTCATCCCGATTCACCCCTGCATCCCTATTCAACCCGTTTGACGGTACATGGACTTTATTCGGAAGCGTTCCAATAAATGAATACAGGGAAATACACACATCAAAAGTGTCTAGGGATCAAGCATTTTTATGCGGATTTCTTGAGATTAAGATGTGGCTTTGTAATAAATTTATGATTTTATAAATTTATATGGATCCTTTTTGGTGCATTTCATAATTTGAATCAGGAACTGTGAATCAAATTCGAGTAAAAGATGAAAATCAGCTGTCAATATTTTCCCTATAAAAACATACAACGCATTGAAGACATTATTAGTGCTACTGTTTCCCTACTACTGATTAAAACCAACGTTATTATGGAGCGGCGACGTCATTTAAGCAGGGAAGAAATGCTCAGAGCCGTGGGAATGATAGAAGCTGGTTCCCGGCAACGTACTGTGGCTTTAGCTCTGAATACAAGTCAGAGTGTTATCAGTCGACTTTGGACACGTTACCGAAGCACTGGTACCGTGGCTGAGCGCCATGGAGGACGGTATCGCTGCACCACACGGAGACAAGACCGATACATTCAAATCTTAACTCGAAGAGCTCCAACAATAACCGCCATGATGTTAGCCGTGAGGCTTCATCACTCTTCAGGGAACTTAATTAGCGACCAAACAGTCAGAAACCGCTTGCATGAAGTGAACCTTCATTCCCGAAGACCGCTACGGGTACCACCTATAGCAATGCACAATCGTAGGATTCGATATCAATGGGCTCTTGAACACAGAAATTGGGCAGAAGAACAATGGCGTTTCGTGTGCTTTTCTGATGAGTCTCGTTTTGGTATGAGACCGGATACAAGACGTATACGACACTGGAGAACCCCTGGACGCCAACAGCGATTAAAATCCTGCCAGGAAGTCCATCCTTATAGTGGTGGAACCATCATGGTATGGGCGGGTATTTGGATCGGCGGAAGAACTGAGTTGATTTGGATCAGAGGCAACCTCAACGCTCAAATTTATGCTGAGACGATTGTATCAGACGTCATCGTTCCTCTACAAGTGCAAATCGGTCCCTTATTTCAGTTAATGCATGATAATGCACGACCGCACACCGCAAGAGTTGTAAGACAGACTCTCGCCGCAGCTAACATCAATGTCCTGCCCTGGCCTGCTCAGTCGCCAGACTTGAACCCGATTGAGCATGCATGGGATATGCTACAGAGAAGAGCTCTGCCGAATATGGAGGGTATCCAGTCGCAAGAAGACCTTTTTTTGTTGTTGCAACGAACATGGGCGGCCATTCCACAGCGTGATTTGGATGAACTCATTTTGAGTATGCCAAACCGATGTTCTTGTGTTGTTAGTGTTCGCGGTAGAAACACGGATTATTAATTGTTTAAGTTACCCAATAAAATTTTAAAGAAAACTGTTATTTCAGTCTTTTTTTCGAACTTTTGTGTTAGTGGTTCAAATGTCAAAAATCCCTTTATTAGGAAAATGGCAAATTTCTTTATTAATGCAAAGGTGACTTGGTTTATCGTTACTGTGACAAACGAAAACACTTTATTTTATGAATCCTTAAAGAAAATTTTAATTAATATCAATCAGGAGAAAAGTTATTGAAAAAATATATGTTGATCCCTAGACACTTTTGATGTGTGTATTTAATTCACTGATCCTCTATAAAGTTTATGCGCTTCTAATGATAGACACTTTTTAAAATTAATGAACCTCTTAAAACTGTTTGTGCTTTTAATGATTCGTCGAGCGCTACGTCCAACGTAATCGTAGGAACTTGGCTATTTAGTATTCTTTGGCCAGTATTGTTCAGTTATAAGTATTTGTAGGAGCACAAAATGAGAATGAATGAAATGAATGTGAATGATGATTAGAGGTTCGCAAAATACGCGATTTGAAGTGGACTTGCGGACACCAGCTCGTATTACCTATTAGAGGTTCGATTAAAAAGATTCTATTAACAAATAGACATATTTGAATCTTTTTTGGGTAGCTTGGTTTTAGAACACCTACACAAATTATAGTTTTTTAACAACTCGGCAACTGGAAACATGACCTAGTTGGAAACATGAACCTTGTCCAAACTGCCTTGAAACTGTTTTTGTAACCTACATGGAAGTAAATGCTCCTTCTCATTTTTAATTTATTACTAGCTAACCGGAAAGACGTTGTCCTGCCCTAAAAAATATACAAAAATCCCATAGAAAAAGTTATATTTTTCCCAAAGTTTAACATTTTTCGGGAATGTTATTCAATTTTACTTTCCATGAAAACCTAATTCGGACTATTGCGAACATTTTAAAACAACAAATGCCCAAATTGGTGCAGCCGTTCTCCAGTGATGCGCTTACCTACGAATTGCATTTCATTTTTATTTATATAGATTACTAGCTGACCTGACAAACGTTGTCCTGTCAAAATGACAATAATCCATACAAAAAGAGGCGTAAATTTTTTCCCGAAATTGAATATTTTTCGGGATTTTTTTCTAATTTTTCTTTCTGTAAGAATAAGAATAATTTATTTGCAGAAAATATAGGTGTTACCAGTTGTAAAAGTTGGTGGTTAATGTACAGTCCATATTTTTCCTGTTTAGGGCATGCAAATTACATGAATAGGTACATAGGTAGGGTACTTATTTTAGTAAGATACACAAAATATACACCTATGTTCTAATATAATTTCTAAATCAAGATAAATTTAAGTTACAATAATATATAAAAACACAACAAAACTTAAAACCTATTAAAAATAACATGTTGTCTTTAGATAACATAAATTATTTACCTAAACACATGCCACAAAACTATAGGAAACTTAGAATATTTTTTTTTTCTTTATGTTGCAGAAATTCTTGTAAACTATAAAAACAATTTTCTATCAACCATCTACGCAGTTTAATTTTAAAATATTTAAATGGCAGTTCCCTTATGGTCTTTGGTAATTTGTTAAATATTGTAATGCACATATGATAAACATTTTTTTTACTTAAAGTTGTATTACAAAAAGGAACTAAAATATTTGTTGCATCTCTTGGTCTCTGTTTGGTGTAATTGTCACCTTTGAATCTAAAGAATTCATTATGTTTCCTCACAAACACCGATTATAGATGATAGAGTAGATGATAGTGATGATAGAGTAAGAATCTGATTCCGACTATTACAAACATTTTTAACAAAAAATAGCCAAATCGGACCAGCGGGTCTCAAGTAATGCGCTTAACAACTTATGAATAAGATTAAAAGCCTGTATTCTGTAATCCCGACATCTCCGTCTCGACCTGCCGCGATATCGCTGCTTGGCAGGGAGTGACCCTTTGTGCGTCTGACATGCGTCAGGTAAATAGAGGTAAATTTGGATGTTCCATCTATAAACTAAATTGAAATCATTTAGATAGTTTCTTTTCTGATGTTGGCAATAGATGCTAAAATATTAGACAGTCGCATAGGACTGCAGTATCGGGTAAGTTTACGTGGTGAGGGATTATTTTGGTCACGTGTTAGGTTCTAACATGTGCCGTCTTATTACAAAACACGATATAACTTTAGATCGAGTCAAAACCTTCGAGCATGTTTTTGTATTTCGTACTTTATTGACTACCTAAGACCGGAATAAGTTGTCAGTTTTATAAACGGAACTGTATTTCGATTAATGTTAGGTTCTTTGTTGAATGTTTAGGTCTTTTATTAGTAATTTTTAATTATTAAAGGTTCCAGCAAGTGACAGTGGCTTGATGAAAATGGCTTTTGACAGCTTAGTTCTTTCAACCATGAACCATTTGCGATATGAAAGGGTAGACATTACATAACATCACGCCTGTATAACCCCGAAGGGTAAGGCAGAGGTAAGGGGTAAGAGTTGAGACTAGACAAAGTCTCAAATATATTTTATCGTAATTTTTCTAAACTTGTTTATGATCTTGAAGATAAGTTCTTGAATTAAATGTTAAACGTCACGTGATTAAATGTTAAACAAGCATTATTATAAATGTTAATAAACAAGTAGTACATTTAAAAAGACGGAATGTTTTTCGAGTTAATTATTTGTTAGAACAAATAACGTCTGTTTATCATAAAAAATGCACTTAGAAATTCTTTAACGTTTAAATCGAAACTGCCAATGCCACTTTAGCACAATATTTATTAATGACCCAGAACGCGTGCAATATATTTTCCGTGAAACGTTTGTTATTGGACACCGCCGCTATGTAACAATATTAGATTTTATGTCGAATACAATCCAATTCCTGTGAATTCGCTCTCATATAAAAACAAATTTCGTTGTTCTCCAATGGAAGTGTTTTGTTGCAATAAACCGTATGGCACAACTGGTGCAATAAAGAAGCTTGTCTACGGCTACGGCGTAGCAAATCTGTAGGCACTGTCTGGCTCTACAGGTATGCTACGCCGTAGCACAAAGGCTACGCTTTATTTCTAAGCAAAATTGCTCAATGATCGTTCCTGCTGTGTGTGAGAAAATTTGACTTTGCCTGGAAGTAGGACAATTAAGATAGGCCAATATTTTCATTATTATACCTACCATATAATTCGTCTACACAAAAACTCATTTAATTTTGAAAGAGCTATAAATGTAACCTCACTGTCATTGGTTTGGTTTTGGGATTAAGAGAAAGGGCAATCACATGAAACCGTTACAAGAAGATGTACCGGTAGTATTTTGAGGTCATTGGAATGGGTGCTTCGAAAAGAATACAAGGTAACTTGTATTTTGACGTATTCCCTCCAAGACGTGATAGTGTAATTCTTTGCAACATTTAAGCACCACATATATGTACTCGTAGCTCAGGCAAAAATCCATGTCAACATCTGTACTAACAAAATATTGTCCCGCCGACAGTGCGTTAATCCCAAAATTGTGTCAGGTTCAAGGTAATTGTCACATGAACAAAATCTTATTTTTTTTTTCGTAATAAAAACACAACATACGGCAAGATTATATGTCACTGACATGAATATACTTTTATGAAGACGTAATTTGAATGTGTGAGTAGACTTTCTAAATCGGTACATGGTATTTTTTTATTGTTATGTTATTGGCTTGTCTTTTTAAAGAAACAAGGGATATGAGACTTACACGTCATCATCATCAGCCTATATTGGTCCACTGCTGGACGTAGGCCTATCCCAGTTAACGCCACTAAACCCGATCTACGGCTCTCCTCATCCAGTCTCTGCCAGCCGCCTTTCGCAAGTCGACACTTACACATAACTGGTAAAACGAAGGTGTATTATAGGTTCACCTTTGCCTCACCCAAAGGTGAATATTGACGTGGTGTTATGTTAGAAATATTACATAACGTCTAATTACTACATAACGTTATTTGTTACGCATTCAATTTCTTCACAACATAAAGAGACCAACATATCAAGAGGCCCAGATTGGGTCATTGCAGAAGGCCCCTGGAAACAGCACGCATTGTGCGGAGACTGTTATAACCTGGGGGTCTACACTCTAAGTCCGTCGAAGAAGATACGGGCCCGTCCGAAAGTAGTTGATATATCTAAACAAGTGTCTAATGAAATTTTTAGAACGGGAAAATACATAATTATGCGGGGTCAGTTGTTAAATCGTGGTGTCATTCATTCTCAGTTCGGGCCCCGAAGTAATCTTATGTTATGTTGTACACTACGGATTTCGTGGCTAGGGAGTAGACTCCCTGGCCCTGACCACTAACTAATTTTTAAACCTTAAAATCAGGACCGCAGTACGCGCCTTACCTCGCGTTCACACCGAGGTATAAAACATGTATTTTACGAACATGTTCTACTAGTTTCGTTTATTATTTCCACCAAATTGCAAAGACAAATAAAAAAAAACGTGTAAAAAAAACTGGTCAAAAATGTCCAAAAATTTAAAACAATTGACAATTATAATATATGCGTCTGAAACAACCTTTTATACTTTTAGTATACATATTTTATACACGACGTTTTTGATAAGCCTGGTTGAAAACAAGTAGAACTATCAGAACTTGTAATTGGTATAAATATGTCATGACCAGATCTTAGAATTTTCATGAAGTGGAACCATGGATACCCTACATTAATGATAAATAGCCAGACGTCGACTGACATATAGAAGAAGAAAGAAAGAAAGAAAAATAGATTTATTCGTCACAGAAACACGTGCATACAAAAAGATAATTAGCTCTAATATTAAGGAAAAAGTTAAAATAACAACGAAGATATCTCTAATCACGAGCACAAAACAGAAATCGTCGACAGCTGCACGTCATGACTGTGACAAGAAGGCTTCCACTCAGCATGATGCTGTGCTATGGGGGACCCACAGCACAGCGCTGATTTTCAGTGGTTACCCGAAAACATATCATTAAACGTTGATATTTAAACGATATGGTAAATATTAGCTGGCCATTTTATTTAACACAAACTTTTCATGAAATGACCGAACACTTCGTGAAATGATCATTTCTAAGATCTGGCCCCGACAATGCTATTCCTACCTACGATAGTTTACGGAGTAAATCACGTGTCTATTGCGATCGCCACGTGATCTCATCATATTTTGATATAAGAGACCACATCTAAGCTCGCATCTTCTAGTCAAGTAAATGCGAAATGCGAATGGCTACTAAATTAAATTGTTTGACTGACATAAATTAATGACTTATGACGACTGACCAAGATCTATCGTAATAACAAAACTATTACCAAATTGATTCTTTAGCTTTCAATAATTTTATATAGCACTAAAGATTTCAAAACTGTTAAAAGATGCGTGTGATACGTGTGTGAGCGTGATGTCCCCCTGCGGTGTATAGGCCTCTCTACTCTCTTTCCACTTCTCTGTTTAAAGATGCTAAGCACCATCTCTTGTTGAAGGAGTCATCCCGCCATCTCCGTCTGGGTATACCGCAATGTCGCTTGCCATTAAGAGGGACTCATAGGGTCGTAAGTTTGGCCTATCTGTCGTCAATAGCCGGAGCAGCTTTCCAAGTGACATCAGTTATGTTTGTGACGGAACGTATGGTAGATTCCTAACCCGGTCTGTTAGTATGATACCCGGAATACTCCGTTCCATATACTTCTGGCAAACCTCGAGCGTGGACCTCTGCTGATTTGTCAAAGACCACCTTATAATATTACACAAAGAACACTTAATGTTTTGTCATGTTGTAAAACTATGCGACCCAGGGGCGGGTAGCATACAAAATGATGAAGATAAGTGGCGACATCAATTGATAACAGCAAAGTAATGTTACTGTCGCTTTCAGAAAAGTTGACTGAAACTATGAAAGCGGGGTAAAGAAAATGACAAGTACGAGTAGGTTTCTTTTGAAGTTTTACACTTAAAAACAGCGGAAAGCTTGCCGTCGAGACTATCATACAATTAGTAAGGCTTCGCATTTTCTCTATCTTATCCTGAGCAAGCTTTCAAAGCCATTATTGACAAGAGATAAGGGAAACGTCATTACCTTGGAACCAGATTGAAGATACTGTACATATAAGGACATATACGGTGTACTGTATATTCCCTGTCTGTTATTTTAAGAATACAAAGGAAAAAATGGTGGGAACGGAAAATACGAAGTACACTAACCGACAAAATGGCTCTTTCGAGTTTTTTTAAAGTAATCTTTCCTTTACACTAACGATAACTGCACTAAACAGGTGCAGGTGATTATTGAACAACGAGACGATCATCCAAAAAGCTCAATTTCCTTCAAAGCTGAAGGAAAACTTATTGATTACTGATTCCATTTTGAAATCTATAGGCACATACAGTAAAATCGTAGCGTAGTCAAAACTGTACATTGAAATATCTTTCTATGTAATTTTTGTGAGGTCTTGAAACGACTCAAATGCCGAGACTTTTTTTTTGCCTGGTTGAAAGTATGTTTCAGCATCACGCGATACTACTGAATAGATTTTATTCAAATTTTGCATACATGTTTCCTATAAGTCTGGTAAGTCTTTAGGGTATAAATTATCACGCTGTTTTCTATGGGGGATGAGCAATATTGTAATTTGTTCGTATTGTTCTATAGTTTACCGCAAATTGTAAAAAGCCAAGTCAAAATATTGCAGATAGCTATAGATTTAATCTTTTAAATGATTATAATATAATATAAAAATGTACTATAATAAAAACTTTATTGCTTAAAAGGTGTTGCAGTAAATACAATAAAAACCCTTGCACTTTACAAATGAACACTGGTATACAACTTAAATGGTTGGGGTACTGTCCTCTTAGATAGGCTACATAATAGCCTGCAGTAAAGAGAAACAGTGCCGTATCCCTCAAGAATGGAGAAATCAATTGCTTCGTGTTTAAAATTAAAAAAATATGTATATTATTTATTGTTTTTTTTTTTGCTTAGCTCCATAAAGGTATAGCATAATGATAAATAAATCATTATGCTATACCTTTATGGAGCTAAGCAGTCAATAATGACACAAACAGGGTGGGTTTTTAGATAATAATAATAATAATAATATGAGACAACACCCACACAAGGTCTTCAGGTCCCGAACTAGGTAGAACCTGTACTACGGTAACCTGAGGGGCAATTCCCGTATTTTTAAGACCGTTCGCATTCTAATCTCAGTCTCAATCTGTCAAAATTACAATCAATTTACATACATTTTTGACCGGTTTTTGACATTGATTGTCGCTGAGATGAGATTGCGACTTGAATTTGATCGTTTTTTAAGTACGAGAATTGGCCTACTGATGACTGATATACATACTTAAATACATATACACACCCAGACACAGGTCAAACAGAGATGTTCATGCACACAAATATTTGACTTGTCCGGGGATCGAACCCGAGACCAGCGGCTCGGCAAGGCAGGGTCGCTACCAACTGCACCAACCGGTCAGTCAGTGAGATGGGGCACTATGGGCAGGTACCTTTACCGTTGTCGCTACAAGCAAACAGTCTCAGGAGGCTGTTATTAACTTTTTGAAACATTTTGATCTGCATTGACAGATTTTGAAAAAAAAAATACTGTCAGCAAGAAAATGGAAAATTTTCGCAAAACAATTTATAGATGACAAAATGTATCCTTTTTTTTTGGGGAAGTCTTTGAATATCTTCTCCCGCTCTGGGCGGAGCGGTAGGGCGTCTCAGAGTCTTACTGAATTAAATCCACCCGTGTTCCTTCAGTTGCCTGTGCCAGGGGCCACGGTAACCCTTTTGGACTCTCCCGCAAACCTGGTAAGCATCGGCCCTAGCGGAAATCAATGCCAAATCTAATCAAATCCTATGCCAATCCATCCTGTTTCTTATAAGTATCAAAAAACTCTATCGGACCAACTGAGGTTTGAGTAGTAGAAAAGTCCCAAAAAACTTCCCATAAAGTTAGCAAATAAGACTGCCATGAGAGAGAACACAATGTACCATAGTGTACGACAAGAGTCGAATTATTCCACCTTCGCCCGATACCGTCACCGAGTGTAGACGTGTGTTTGTTTATTTAGAAAATATTAATTAGTATTTACACCATTCTAACCCATAACGATAAGTTATCCAGTGATCAATTTCACATTTTATTTCTGCTGCGACTTGATCCGAGCGTGCCCTCCGAACGGGGCTCCCCCGCGGAAGCAGTGCGGTGGTCATAATTGCTGTCTCGCTTGCATGAGGACCGCTACGTCGTAGGCGCTTGGTGTGCAAATATCTTATCGCAGCCCCTTCAATAAAAGATGTTGTGAACCTACAAACGTGCGAATTTCGGCCTATTTTACACCGGCCGGCCCTCTTAAACACAGTGCCTCGCATGGAGCGCTCAGGTCGAAGTCGGTACAAGATTTGACTGATTCAGATAACCCACAGCTGTTGTCAGATAGATCATGTGATAATGCTAATGTTACGAGACCCCCTCGAGTACCAAATTCAAGGATTTTAAAAATGATATTCATCAGATGCGGAGGTCATGGAAAGACGATCAAGAAGCTAGTTTAGCGAAATTTTGCAGTGATCAAACTGCCTCTTTAATTAAACTGCACGTGTCTACCCATTATGATCCAGATAAATTTAGCAACAAACGTACTATTACTAATGTATTTGACTCCGTAAGAACACGTACTGCATTAGCCAGACGTCAAAGGCGTTTCCTTTCTGTGCATATTTACAATAAAATTAATAAAATTTGAAACATTTACCCGCTCTCTTTTCATGAATGCAAGTCCAAGGTTAAGAACTGGCTTCTTACTCTTGACTACGAAGAAACGGAAAAATATTTTATTGGGTAAAGTGAACTCATCCTCACATACACTCACACACACACACCCACACTCCACACACTACTTTCACACTACATTTTAATTATTTAAAGTACTAAGTATCTCTGTTTTAATTTCTGCATGCTCAAAATTATCGTGTTTAGTAAAAATCTTAGTTGGTATAAAATATAATGTAATGAATTGGGAGAAGGCGCTGAGATCTGACATACAGGTTTTTACCTAGTTTGGGTTTCAGAGGCTTCATTGTTTTTGTTACTCTAATTTATTTCAATAAAGATTTTATTTATTTATTATTATTCCATTACTTCACTGGGCTGAATAGAACGAATATAGCAGATAGTTACAGAATGAACCTTTTAACTGATGATTTTTGTGATAACAAACTTACATTTGGAGTTGGAGGATTGACGGTGTTGGTATTTAGTCGATTTATCTGTGCAAAAATAAATCATTCTTACTTTTTAATAATGGCAACACTGTCACTAAATGATTAATAAAACCAACAACTGCTGTCAGTTCCTCCCTTTCTATTTCATCTATTCGCCGTGCTAGGAGACAGACATAAAACCTTCCCTGTGTAACATAAATTAAAATATAAAGAACAGTATTTAAATTCAAAGTTTCTGTTTTTAATTCACACCCGTAACCTGATTTCCTACAGACGGCAACGTATATCGATGTACGAGTATATCAGAAAAATACTAATATTGCAGTTTGTTTTTGGGATATATTCATCCCTACTACGGAACTCTTCATTGTGCGTGAGCCGACACCGCACTTAGCCGGTTTTTTACTCAGAAAAACGTGAAATTTAGTCCACTTTTGTCATCTTAGATTATAATATAAATAAATATATATGTTTAGGTGACTGTTTGAGAAACCCCGTGTATTTACAATCTACTGTTATATTATTTTAGTTAGATACAGGAACGCAGGCGTTAATTAATTCACTAAAAACGAAAAACTTCGCAAGCAATGGGAAATTACTACTGAAGGTTTCTGGTGTCGACCTCAAGACGAGCTGCTTCTCATACGGACAGATGGACTATGTTCGCTCGCGCGGCACCAGTCCTGTCTCTTCATATAATGTTTTGGCTGTTGAGACCTAATTACAAAAGTAGTTTAGAGGAAAGTTTTATAAAATGTGGCTGTTTTTTTTAAATAAATTGTGGTGTCTTACGATTTCCACACGAACGAAGTCGCGAATACAAGCTAGTACAAGAATAAATAGTGCACCAAGAATTCAGCCTACAGGAAATTCAAGCGTGATGTTAAGATATTTTACGTTACTGTCATAGGCTCAAAGATTATAAAATCATAATTATGGCACAGCTTGATCTCCTTGTAGTACGCGGTATTATACAATTATTAAAGTTTATGTTTGATTGGTATCAGCAGTTATACCCTCTACTTATATGATTACTGTAGGTCCCAAATAAAACAAAACTCAAACAGTCATTCATATAAAGAAAAAAAAAGAAAAAAGATCGCTAAGACCGCCCATTGTGTCACCCTATGTAGAATTTCTACATTTATGTCTGTAATTGTTTGATGTACATAATAAAGAGTATTCTATTATTTTCAATTCTATTATTAATCAACGATGATTTTGATTTAATAATATTTCATCAAAAGTTTTATTGATATACCTAAGTGGTGTCAATGAACAATCAGACATTACGACAATGCTAGTACCGGATGGTTGCAACATAGAACAGTTAATTATAATCGATATTCAGTTTCGGTGGTCAGTCGAATGTATCGTCAGTCAGCGGATAATCTGTGCTGCAGACGGCTGCACAAGCTGTTAACTGACTGGTCCAAAGAACAATAAGCTTAATCAGCTAACACACCTTGTGTTTAGCTGATTGTTCTTTGGACTATTGATTGAGTTGAATCTCAGAGTTATTAGTATTATTTAGTATGGAAACCATTTGCTAGCATTTATTTTGTAGATTTTCTCGATATGTAACTATATTAACTATTATCTACAATTCGATTCGAAATAATTGAACACATAAATAGAACATACAATGTGACGGCAAGAAGAGCGGCTTTATCCTAAAGGCAATTCCATAGAGACAGCCAATGATTGACACAGGACATCGCCTCATCACCAGAACCGGTCGATTTGGTGTCGTGACGATTGGGGTTCGCTTTAATATGTCCGGCAGTAGACGTCTGTATAGTCGTTCGGCTAAATGATTATAATGATGAACCATTGTTTCAGAACCTGTTTAACCGCAACATTTTTCATTTCCAAATTGGTGGGAAACTTAGCTTTTCCCGCTGTTGTCAAATGAGAAAAGTTCAAGCAAGTTTTTTGTGTTCCGACGACGCACAACATGAAAATATTACTTGGTACTTTTTTTCTCTTGCTACAATTAGATTGCGCAGCAATACGATTACGGATTAGCACAAGAAAATCTATCCCGATCTCTCTCTCTCTCTCTCTCTGTCAATATAAAATTTCCATAGGAAACGACCAATTGGTACCGGTGCACGGTGCACCTAGCTTCTGACGTTTCATAAACTGTAAGGTTCACATATTATGTGGAAAAAAAATTAGACTTTTTTGACAAGTACCTACGAACATAAAATCAACATGTTAAGATATATTTGCTCCGATGTTTATACAGGTGTTTCGGTTTTCATTATGCAGATATCAGACGGATCCCTCGAGTGAATGGCTCACTCGAGTTAAGGTAAATTTTGGTTTAATTCCACGTGCACACGCCACCGTGGACCAAAATATTTATGAACGAATGAAAGTAGACGAGTGAAAGTAGTTCCGAAATCCAAATTCGTTCGATAGGTTTACTAATGAATGAATTTATCTGTTTCGATTCATTTTGTGTTTAGACAATTCGACATCTTTCATTCGAAGGGTAAGCCCTTCGAGTGATAGATGCCGAATAAAAGGTAAAAATAAACTAAAACTTAAGCGTCTGAATGAATTAAACTCGTAAAGTGGGCCTTTTGGGCCAAGCTGGTTCAGGGTGACATTATAATACCATCGGAACTGGTTTCACTTTGTCCCATTCAGAAAGCACATAAGATTCAACTTATATTACTTTAATTCCATAAAAAATCCAAAAGCCGGTTTCTGCCAGTGTGTTCAGTAGCCATAGGGTGCTGAGTTTCCATCATGATCTCTAGATGGTGTTGGGATCGAATTAGATCGCACTATCGTTTGCTTACAAGAAATACATGATAACCGGCGGCCCGCTACCCAAAAGTACTTACGGGCCGTGCAATACCTAAAGTTAAGCATTATTATGTAACTGTATGAACTCTATCGTTTATCTACCCATCGTAGGAGGGTGGATTAAAATTTTTGTGCACTGTTCTTTATGAACAGTTTATTTTTACACATTAATTAGGTATGCTGCAATTTACACTGAATCAGCATTTAGGTTTCCTTTTAGCTGAATCATTACAAGTTTTTATTTAGTGAACTTTATAGATTTATGTTCTCAATACCGCACAATTTATAAACTTCATCAGTAGGTAACTATTTTTTGTAGAATATCAAGAATTCCAATTTGTAATGTTGCCATGTTTAGTGTTGACAGTGTTACAATCTGGTCAAGAATAATTTCGATAAATTTCACTTCAGTCTGAAGCGCTTCGATCGATAATAGTACTTATTCTGAGCTTTTTGTCTGACTTCAAAACTTGCGCTGCGGTCAGAGAAAAACTTTTGGCTATGACACACTGACACCAGTAGGCCAATTCTCGTACTTAAAAAACGTTAAAATTCAAGTCGTTATCTCATCTCAGCGACAATCAATGTCAAAAATGTATGTAAATTGATTGTAATTTTGACAGATTGAGACTGAAATTAGAATGCGAACGGTCTTAAAAATACGGGAATTGCCCCTCTGATTTCGCGGTATGCGTATGAGAACCAGCTTTTTAAAACGTGGATCTGAATAAGCAAGAACACGTCAGTTCGGGAGCCATTTTATATCTATTTGATAAATTCTCAGGCATCATATTATGACCCGTGTCATAAAAATTAAAAGGACACAGTTGGGCAGCGCATGAAAAGTATGCTGAATTAAAAGACGGCTGATTTATTGAATAATGCAAAATGTTCAATAATTTTCTTAAAAGTAAATAAGGATTTACTCATAAACGAATAAGGTATTATTAATAGGTATTTCCAGACTTTGTAACTAAGTACTGTTTAAAAAAGATATTGTATTAAATTGAATAAGATATAAGAATATTGATTACCAAATTTAAATCAAGTAGAAGCCAGTTTGAGAAGTTCTTTTGAAAATTATCATCGGAGCAGGTTTATTTTGTCTCACTGCGTCGCATTCGCAAACACATAGTGGTCGTTTTACACAATTTGAATTCCAAAACAATCCTAAAACTGGTTTTTCGCTAGTGTGTCCAGAGACCAGGACACTGCATAGATAGGTACAGAAGTTCTGCGTCATATAGCGAGCAAAAAAAAAACCTACCTACTTACTAGATAATACGCTTCTATTACAAAAAGTACAATCATACTCACGACTGGCTTTCGTTTGAGAAAGTTCGAGACCTCCGTCCATACACGTCTTGACGTGCGCCTGTTTTTGCTTATTTACGGAGTCGCCCTTCTGTTTCTCTCTTGTGACCAAGGGGTGCTAAGTTAATGTGCACAGTGAAACTAGATGGTGTTGGGATCGAATTAGATCACGCTATCGTTTGCTTACTACTGATTGATGACTACCGGCAACTCGCTACCCCACAGATGAGTGCAGTATGTAGCTAGTAGGTAGGACGTTAGACGTCGTTACTATGTTCTCTGGTTTAAACAACCGTCGTTCTTAAGCGAATTTATAATATTTTTGCATACTGTTCTCCATAGAACAGTAACAATTCGTATTTGTAATGCGGCAGTGTTCAGTTTGAACGTTGTGACAAGTTAAGTCAATGTCACAGAATTTATTTTTATTTATTAGGGACAACAAACAGCAGTATATTAAATATTACACATGATTGGAGTACTAAACTAATAGAATTAACAAATACACTACTCACGACGTTATCCACAAATTACCATATAAAATAATTAGCTTAAGTAATGTTAATTTAATAACAAAACAATAAGGGCAAACTTAAAGATACTCATAACAAAGTTAACATTATTACTCGGTTTGTCATTAAAAGGTACCTCGGAGATCATAAAATAAAGTGAAAAAAAATCTAATAATATCTGTATCTAAATACTAGGGACAAATTTAAGGTTTGGAATCAGATAAAATCGGCATGTAAAAAACAAGTGAAAAAGGAAAAAAAAGAAACAAAGAAGCACGAACTAAAGCTACATAAATACATGAGGTGTGGGAATCAAAATTAAGTAGGTAACAACAAAACTTATGGCTGTTCCTTTAAAGTGGAAATAACTTGATTTTTGAACCTATTCTTGTTCAGAAATATAATATCAATTATTCCAAACTTTTTATTATAAGTGTCGACCAATCGGTGCAGCGGTGAGCGTGCGTTTATAATCTGCAATGAGCTTTAAAGAGCGTTTACCACCGTAAACGCTCTTTAAAGCTCATTGCTACTCTACGGTTAATTTCATATATAAAGCAAAAAACAGGGCTAAGATTTAAAATATCACTGTACCACTCTGCTCGCCAAGATTTTCACCACATTTGAAATATCAGCTTACTCTGCGGAATGTTACAAATTACGTCACGAAATTAAGAAATTGATAAAAATTAAAACGTCGGGTATGTTCGAAAGTGGAAAGCTTGCCGGCGAGACTATCTTACAATCGGTAAGAGTTCGCATTTTCTCTCTTTTATCATGGGCAAGCTATTATAGCCATTATAGACAAGAGATAAGGGAAACGCCTTTACTTTGGAACCAAATTAAACATACAATACATACATGTAAAATATAGTGGGAAATGAAAAAGGTGACATACATTAACCTAAAGAATGGCACTTTCGAGAACTATGTACCACAAAATTAATCCTTTCTTTTAAATTACGTGATAGACCAAAAATGATGGGAGCTAAATAATCCAACACATGCGCCACCATCAGCGAGACATTAGAGAGCATGAGATGCTCTCAGCCGCTGGCGCATTCTAGCCAATGAAAGACACACAAACGCAAACACATCTCACTAAAACTATAAACATCCCACGTCGAAAATGTGACTTAAAAAGTCCAATATAACGTTGCACACAACATTCGTTTTTACTGCCTACAACTGGCAACGCAGTTCTTTTTCTTTCTTTTGAACTGATTTTCAAACTTGGGAAGTTTACAACATGATCCTACTTAGTGAACTTTAGTGAAATATCATTATGTACGCCCATCCAATGGATATCAAAAAAGAGACTTCTCTAAATTTATGGTGAGACAGCAGCATACATTTGCTGTTTTTCGCATGCATCGAGTGTTCATTATTACAGATCACCCATAGGTAAATAATTTGAACTTTTCTCACCTGGTTTTGTATGGCAAAACCAGAATAAATTGAAGGGTAGGGATGGGTGGGCTCTTTCTTGGTAGGTAAAGGATCTTCACTGAGTGGCTGGCAGCAGCTGCATGAGAGCGGCCAAGGATCGAGTTTAATGGCGTGCAATTAGAGAGAGAGAGTAGGTCTCATTCCAGTGCCCTGCCATATACGTTTGTGGTGAAACCCAGATGTACATGTTTTCAACTTTTAGTCGTAACATAAAACTCTGTCTGATGACGACTTTTAGATATGCATATTAATGACGATGTGTTTGTGATATTCTATTGTTCAGCGTCGTTAGCGATAATACCTTAGTAATAAAAATCATCGGATTTTTTTTGTATATTGTATAAAACGAACCGCTTAGTCTGACATGACATGACGTCAAAAATATTAATTCACTGAATGGATTCAAGAGACACATCGAAAGATGAATGTAAAGGGGAGATATAAATGAATTGCATCCTTTTAGGATGTCAGTGATATATGTTATAACGGCTAAACGTCATGGTATCAAAACAAATGCTAAAATACGCGTGATTTTAGATTTTCCGTATTCATGTCGACGAAGCTAAGATCTGAATAGGTTTTAAATCCATGCTTTGAAAGGTAGATAACAAGTTCGAGGTAGCAAAAGTGGGTACATCGAATTTAAACAAATAGGGTAACTAAGATAATATAATATTTTGTATAGTATTTTTCGCATACAAGCAACGATATTACTTATCTTTTATTAAATTTCCAGACGCCATTTTAAATTCTAACGCCTCGAAGCAATCAGTATCCGCCTGTCAATTCTAATAAAATATTTTATATTAATTTCAGGAGCTTTATCAAATGTTTTATGGGTAACTGACAAACATATTGACAGGATTTAACGTTTGACCTTGCTGTGAGCAAGGTTCATACAAAATGGAAAGATATTTGTAAAAGCTGGGTTTGGTCATTTAAATATTTGTAAAAATATGCATTTTCCGGTTAGAAGATGTGATCGTTTTTAAAATTATATAGTCAACTCCAACGAGTACATTCCATATATAATAATAGATCCATATAGTTTATTCCATAAATAATTATAAAGGCCAGATGAACATGACCCATACAAATGTAGGGCAAGCTGTAAATCTTTTCCAGTAGCTAGATTCATGTAAAATTTAACAAAAAACACCAATTTAAATTATTTCTAATCAATTTTCTCACAGGAATAGGAACCGAAGCGCAAGAAAAATCGAAAACTTTACAGGTTAATATGCTTCAGAGCAATTACATACATTCAGTAGGTATACAATTATTGGACTACCAGCTGCGCTGCGCGGTTTCACCTGCATACGTCTTTATCCCGTGGGAGTACCGGAATATAAGTACTATATGTCCTAATCCAGGTCATGGTCTATTCATGTGCCAAATTTCATTCAAATCCATTCAGCCGTTTTAGCGTGAAAGCGTAAGAAACAAACAAACTTACCTTTGCATTTATTTAGTAATATATTTAGTTAGGATTAAATCATTTAGTATTTTTAGTTTTTTAAAACGTTGCCCCATACTAGGAATTTCTCCTGTATCGTGGGTGCGTTTACAAACATTTAATAAACTCACATACACAAACAGCCAGACCCGGAACAACTACTTGCAGGTCATACAAATATTTGTTCCGTGCGGGGATCGAACCCGCGACACGTAACGCAGCAGTCCATCGCTTAACCAAATTGCTCCTAAATTATCCATTTTAATTGCGATTATGCTCCTGCCATTATATTTTTCATGAATCATCAAACTGAACCCTGGCTTACACCTGAACGCGTATGATATGATTTCGAAATAAAGGATCCATGGCTAACATACTGTTTTCTATTTGGAAGGTAATCCTCAATTTTTTTTTAGAACTTATAAAAATTATACTGCATGGTATAATTTATTTAATAGAATATCGTTATCCACTGTATCGAACGCCTTTTTAAAATCAAAATATAGCACATCTACTTGTTGACCTTTATCCAAGTTATGAGATATAATAGTCAACAAGGGACAACAAGTTACTCTCTACTGATCGACCCGGTCGGAAGCCATGCTGCTCCTGACAAAGCCGCGTATTTACCTGCGCGTATAATTCTTTGTGAGCGATATTCTCAAAAAGTTTTGCAGCGCATGATAATACTCCAATAGGACGATACTCTTCAATCAAGGTCTTATAGCTTGTTTTAGGTATAGGAGTGACTTTCGATATCTTTCACTGTTCTGGGTTAAAAATATAGGAAAATACAGGAGCAACAATCTCCTTCCATCCTTTTAAGATGTAAGATGGGACTATTGTTTGTAGATACTGCACCCAGCAGTTTAGATGGAAGAGAATTATAAAGCTCTTTCACATGTCCACCAGCCTTTACATAAGTGTCACTCACCGCATACAGCTTGGTCTGTGTCACGGGTATGTTGGGCACAGTATTAGCGCGTCTGAAGAGCCACATTTTTCACACTTATGCACCATCCGGCCATGTCCATCCACACACGGGTTAACAATGGCGGTTGGGATTACACGGACCGATGTTATCTTACATAATCGAGATACAACGATATCCCATTAACAGGTTAACGAGTTTAGCCATTATCTACCCGTAGAACTTTATCAAAGGAGGACGGGGTATGTTGGGGTAACTATAGCGGGTTGGTGTGTGGTGCCATATGCAAGATATTTTATACCTTATGATTCTGCAGTATCACAGTTTTTCAGACACTTATCTATTGGAATAGTACTGATGTTTCGGAGTATTTATGTACACCCATTTAACAATACCACAGTCTCAACGAGAAAAACGACTTGACTCACACTTCTTATTGACTGAAGGCCAATTCTCGTAATTAAAAACGTTCAAATTCAAGTCGCAATCTCATCTCAGCGACAGTCAAATGTCAAAAATGTAGGCAAGCGCTATACAATTTTTGACAGATTCACACTGAGATTAGAATGCGAACGTTCTTAAAAATACGGGAATTGCCCCTCAGATGTATGAATATATGCCCCTCAGATAGAGAAACAATGAAACAAAACAGTAATTGTTTTTTTAACAGTAACTAAAAAATCAAAAACATCCATTAATATCAGACCTAGGATCAAAGAATTCCAAATACTTTTTCATGCGAGAATCGACCCCGTGAGTCCTGTCAGGCCTGAAATCCACTGTTCAACTATGAAGGCAAGTGCACCTAGAGTACCTACCCCTCATTTAAGAAAAAAAACCGCTTTTTGTTGCACTTGAAAGCTTCCCAGCTTATTATTGTGACCAGAAATACAGTATCGCTATGTAGCAGTAGGACTGTAGTTCTAGTTACGTCAAGTTGGCTGTTACAAGAACTATTTATGGGCAAACATTGAGTATAGATTGTAACGCGATACCCTAAACATGCCATTCTAGTTTTTTAAATGGATGTTTTAGTTAAACCAACTTGTTTTTTTTTCGAATAAACACCAGATTAGTCTAACGCTGAGCATGAATATCAATACGGTATATACATATTTTATGGTTTGGCCATGTTTGTCGAAGGACATATGGGCGGTGGACCAGACGAGTCCTGGAGTAGAGACTGCATATCGGCAAGCGTAGTGTGGGATGCGCCCCAGCTAGCTGGACCGATGACTTGGATGCGGAAAGAGGAGGCCAGTGTGTTGTGGCGCAGCCTGGGAGAGGGCTATGTCTAGCAGTTTACTGCGGTAGGCTGATTTGATTGACTACTACTGTTTGACCTCCACAACAATTACTTAGCAACCTAATTAAAAAAAAAAAAACACGACAGACAACGCACATCCTAATCCGCTGGGTCTAGAAAAGTGAAATTTTGCTCAAAAATTCCTTTTATAACGAAGGTGAGCAATAAGAAGATATTTTGAAAATTCTTCCCTTAAAAAAAAAAAAAAAAAAAAGGGGTTAAATAGGGGATGAAAGATTGTATGGAAGTTTTGTTATTTTTGCCAATGGAATTCCACGGCTTGTACTTACAGATATTCCAGAAAAAGTAGTAAAACTCTAGACTATGTTCATATCAGAACCAGTGACAATGATTAAACATGTTCTGCGAGGCTCGAAACGGTCTCGATGAGTAAAGGGCAACCACCCATGTTCTGAAACAATTTTAACTAAAACTCGCAAATAAACCCATTCTCCCATTTTAATTATTTATTTAGTAAACCCTTTATCGTACACCACATGAAACAAAAATGACAAACATATTAAAGACTAGTGTACTTTGAGCAGTCTTATCGAACAAGGCGATTTCTTTCAGACATCCTTTGGATAGACTGAACTAAAGGACATTTTAGACAACATGCATAGTCATATGCTGTTCCGATAATGTAAAAGAGTACTGAAATAAAAATAAGCCAACTCGCTACACGTTCCTAATGCATCCGCACCCTTATAACTTGAGTAACGAAGAGCTAAACCGGACACCAAGCCATGTACACTTATTAGTGAACACGGCTTATGACTTTATATGGCTGAACTGGCTACATTAGGTAATAACTTTTTACGTTACTGCGTATGCGCGTGGATGAAATAGGAGGTTTAATCGGAAAATGGATAGCTCACTTTGTTGTTGCTTATGACGGTGTTTCTTGGTTCAGCTATCTTAAAGCACACAACACACACACACATACACACACACACAGCTACACACACAGTTATAACTACAACACGGGTCAGTAGCAACAGCATTCTGAGAACAATGTCAGAGAATTTATACTCTCCCACTTTGAGGCATTTCGTGGAGAGGATGGCTAAGTGAGAATATTTTACCTTACGTGGTCATCTTTTGTGCAAAATGGTTCAAATTCAAATAATAATAACGCCACTTACTAAAACTATTTCTTAATTTCTTTTTTTTTTTACTATAAGGTATTACTAATATTATGGATTATTTTTGTCCCAAATAATAGATTATTTTGTAGCTGTGGATGCTCGGTGAAAATAAATAGGTCAATCTTGGGTACTCCAGAGTTGATTCCATAACTTTAGTCTATTCTTTGTGGCAAAAATTATTATCATTAGTTCAATATTCAATAAAGTTTTGTCCTTGCTCCTAGGGGTATATCAATGGCATGTGGGAGCATCCTTTGATTATTGTGATACCCTTTTTATAGCCCTATAGACAATGTTTTCATCTAGGAGGCGTGTTTGACCTCAAAAGGATTTTAAACAATATTCGCTATGTGTAATATCACATTTGTATTCTGCGGACGGCCGCCTACGATTTGGGCAAGCTTATGGATCATTTACGAGTTCAGAGAATTTTAACTTACACGAGTCGGGGGATTTTCCTGGTTTAACGTCAACTAGTCTTTACCGGATGGTTCATTAAGATGGTCTTTCATAGACAAAGGATATTGTTCTGCATCCATACATCGTTCGCCCCAGAACCAACAGCGAAGGAATATTACTTTGCGTGTTCTAAATTACAACTATATGCATATTAAAACAAAGTTTAATGACGGACAAGTTTCAGAAAGCATTTATTTAAAAAGAAAACAAAGATTTTGAGGTTATATTTAGTAAATGCCTGACACTAATGTTATTTCTATTGCCTGTATGTGGCTAGTTAAGTTAAGAGATTCAGTACAACATTTAAGTACATAAGTACCTACATACCTATCTTGTTTGGTGTTAAATAAAGCAAATTGAATACTACACAATCTAATCACGAAGAAATGCGAGCGAGTGTGATGTAAGTGCAATAACTTGACAGTTGAGTTGATTGAAATGACATGACAAGGGTTAGGGATGCCCATACATTAGATCCTAATCGATATATTTTGATCAAAATCGAAAAAAAAACCGTTCAGTACCCAGCGTGTTATTCTATTTGAAATATTACAATACATCTCACTTAGGGCGTTTGTGCATTACCTCTCATTGTGTTCGTATTCGTGAATAGTGAAAATACAATTCGAAATAGCCTTCTTTAAATGTATGATAGTTTGTACACTGCTTCGTTTTCGTTTTCAGTCAGTTTTTACGAATCGAAGTAGCCATCGTGCTTAATATCGTGCGTTCTGTGCACTCAGTCGTATTCGATTCGTATTCGTGTTTTTCACGAATATGAATCGAAAATATTCGAATAGTTAATAGGTACTTGAATCTCGGATCAGTGTACGTGGACTATCGTATTCGTGTTTTTAAAACAGATGATGATAAATTCCCCAATACAAATCACGAATACGAATCAACTACGAGTGAGTGCACATCGCCCATTCGTGAATTTCTTGTTGTTGAATTTTAACTTAAAGTATAATTATGGTACCAATAAAAACATCGCACAAATGGAAAGCAGGTGATCTCAATTAATCTCGCTCTCGATGTGTGAAATGAAAGATTGGGCATCACTAATTGTCATGTAAAATGTCATTGTCAAAGATGGCAGCTTTTTTGATGTAATGTCGTAAATTGTTACAGCTCTTTTAATTTTGTTCATTATGGAACGCTGAATGACCGTTATATACAGATATTCGCAATTAGTATAATAACATAGAATTATTATGTACGTCAGATGTTTGTTGGTCCTGGGGCCATTTTCGACGATGTCCTTTGAAAATATTAGAGGTAGAAAATTTATATTCGTGGTGAATTTTCTCAAATCAAAGCAACATTCTTTATAGGTGCAGCGTTTTCCGTTCCTCTTCTATGGCCTGGCTGAGTCAGACCCATCTTGGTCCAATTTGCTTGGCACATTAAGTGTGTAAATTATAACAAAATAACTCCTACACCAATTCGTTCGAATAGCTTATGGCAGCCCCGCTTGCTACCAAAGCTATTTCTGTGACTTTCAAAATTATGTTGGAATTTTGTTAGACGCATTTACATGTCATTCCACTTTCTAGTATGTGCACCGGTGGACATCATTCAGAGAATGTTGGACTTGAATAAAACGGTCTCTAAGTTTGGGGGTTCATCTTCTACCATCTCTTTTGTCTGGTAGGTATGTCGACATACGAACTACGGCACATCGGATATTCACCGAATCCCTTCAAAAGATGAACATGGAATTCGGAGTCCTGGCAAAGGGATTCACAGCTCATTCTGACGGTGTCAATAAATAATTAGGCAACCATTGGCTTCCGGCTAGCTTCCTGTTATCAGAGTGAAAACTAAAATTCAACGCTCTCAGCCTGAGATATGGTTAAAAATTAAAATACACCATAGGCACTATGCTAGATGACACCACTTTCCGGCTCGCTACTTGTCTGCGTCTGGGCACTCCTTGCGGGGCTCCGCATCGCTGCCAGTGCGGTGTAGCTGTCGACTACCTCGAACAACATGGCCTATCTTGCAGTAAGAGTGCAGGCCGGATAGCACGGCACGCCAGCATTAATGACATCATCCGCCGTGCTCTTGTCGCCGCCGAGGTGCCAGCTGTTTTGGGACCCAACAGCTTGGCACGCGACGATGGGAAGAGACCAGACGGAATGACCATAATGCCCTGGATGTTAGGTAGGCCTTTGGTGTGGGATGCAACATGTGTCGACACCCTTACGCCATCCCATCTTCCTAGTACGGTGGGTTGTGCTGAGGCGGCTGCTGCAGGTGCGGAAAACCTCAAACGGCGAAAATATTCCAATCTTATTGGGAGTTATATGTTCGAGCCGTTTGGGGTAGAAACACTAGGGCCATGGGGTCCGAGTGCCCACTTGGTTTTTCGAGACATCGCCAAGCGGTTAGTCGACTCTTCATGTGACCAGAGGGCTGGCCTATTTTTTGGCCAAAGAATCACCATCGCCATACAACGTGGCAATGCTACCAGCCTTTTGGGCACTTTTCCTGTTGACAGCGATGTGGACGAATTTTTTATGTCCTATGATTATTTTCTTTCTTTTTTATATACTATACATATGTACATATTATTAATTTTAGTTTAAGTCTGTAAGCTTATATATTTAAATACACCAATAATTTAAAAAGCAGTACATCTGCAAAAAAGTCCCTGTCAATTTGCACCTGTTACCTGCTTTGCTTAACGCTAGCCATTTTAATGAGGTCACTTTGTTCATGCTCGTTTACTTCAGTCCACACCTCGTTCACAGAGGCCATCAAATCGCATCCAATTTATTTCAGGTGGCCGTTTAAAACGTCAATAATCCCAAATTGATTCCAGATACGCAATTTATTCAAAACCATAATGATTATCGCGAATTATCTATCATAGTGTAATCTCGGACGAGTGGATTTTAGTAGAACGACAATGATAGTGGTATCTAAAGTGCTGTAGCACTCCATTAGTCGGTTTTAAGGGTGTCAGTCCTTTAATGAGTCAAGCTTTTTTGTAATGATTGTGTGTTGTTGTATTGGTGCGTAGTATGTAGTGACGTAGTTACACGTGGTCATACCGTGTTATGCTGGGTAAAAAATTAACCATTTATGACGTGAGTGACGTAAAACGTGTATCTGAATATGATCATTAGTTTACTTTTTAAATGTGGTCATCATTGTTTGTTTGTTCTCTACTTGAAAAGTGCTTTTGTATTGCCATAGTTTAATTCAAAACGCTATTGACACCATTCGCCGAGTCAGTCAATGCTGTAGTTGAAAAAATATTACGGTTCTTCTGGTGTGTCAATATTTAAAAAGATATCTGATGAGACCGCTCCTCTTAACATTGCAGCGCGCTGGCGGCAGTGCACGAGGGGTGCGGGGACAGCGGGGAATCAATAATCAATAATCATCAATATTATACTCACAATCTATCAAAGCACCAATACCGAGTATTTTTCTATTTAATATTTTTCATTATACACTATCATAAATTAGCTTTGTAACATACCCTTCGAAAGTGCTATTTCACATATGGTGCACCTGGGAAATTGCAGTATCAAGGGGTCAGAAAACTCGTTGAAGATTGATCTCCAGGATTACTTTAACCAAGATCCAGCCAAGCTGCAAACAAAGGGATTCCTAACAGATGTTTCCAAATTGATGAGAAGTTTGTTAAGCTCGCAACATACGAATACTTTAGCAAACGTTTACGAAAGAATGTTTAATATTAAAAACTTGCGGTTTTGTGCTTATAAAATTTATTGCTGTAAAGGGAGTTTGGAAATGGCAATTTCAAATTGTCCATTACTTCATAACGAGTTTTTGTAGACTAGAAATATGATGATACCAACTTTTGTAATTAAACTTCTATTTTAATGTATGCTAACATTTATAAAGACTACGAATACGGTTACATTTTGATATTGGAGGGTGTACTTAAGACGAATTCGGAGACTTTCTTGTGTACAAATTGCCCTTCGAAAAGCTTCCATACAAATAAAAAAAATTGGAATGACACTCGCATGTCTGCAGCCCAGCCTATATTGAAACATCAATGGACTCACCCTCAGGATCCTGAAGGGGCTCTCGGCTAGCAAGCAGACTTCCCCAGACGTCGCCTTATCAGGCTGAGCAGGCAACATGATCTGTAGCTCACCTCCAGGGTCCACCTTCTCACGATTGTGTCGGTTTTGACCGGTTAGAGTCCACACCCATTCCTGGAAAAAAATAATTTGAGAATTAAGACAGCGTTCATCAGTGATATAAACTTTGGTTTAATAATGGAATTTAAAGTTAACAAGAGTCAGACACTTTGTTGTACATAATCAATCTTGAAGGACAACAGTGCCCGACAGCCGACGGCCATGACCAATCGTGATTCGAAATATTATAGGTGGCAGCATCACTGGCAATTTTTAAGGTGATCAAAGCAAGTGAACGGGCACTAAGGATACGCCAGCAAGTGGGACATAGTCAGTAGGCCAATTCTCGTAATTAAAAAACGTTCAAATTCAAGTCGCAGTCTCATCTCAGCGACAATCAATGTCAAAAACCTGTCAAAAATGTATGTAAATTGATAGTAATTTTGACAGATTGAGACTGAGATTAGAATGCGAACGGTCTTAAAAATACGGGAATTGCCCCTCTGATCAGAAGCACCGCACTCGCTGTTGGTGTTGGCCACCTACTGCGCTCAAACGATATGAATAGTTGAATTAAAGTACCGTCGACACGAAAAGAAGGAGAACTATGTTGCACTTAGGTTCATAACTAATGCCTTATCTATAATGGACATCAAAACAAATTTAGGTGGAAGAAAATCTAAAAATGCGGTCCGCAATACGAACATTTCACGTTGATTTGCGTCCACTATCCTGATAAGTATCGTTTTGCGTCACGGATTGATCACAAAATAATGGACAGTATGGATTAATGTGTAAAGGGATTAACTTCTCATAAAACCATAATATGATAATACAGTGACAGAAAGGAAGTGACGATACACAAAAAGTCTAACATATGAGCAGTGTGACACTTCGTTTAGAGAATGTATTAGTGAGTCTCAGTTCACTCATAAATGTATAAAACATATTATTAGTTGTCTTGTTGCCATGATAAAAACCTAGTAAAATAAGCATACTTAATCAGTCAATAATGTTCCCATTTCTTGGACATAAGCCTCCTCCTCCTCCTCTCTGTGAGAGAGAGCGGGCCGTAATCCACCACGCAAGTCCAGTGCGGATTGATGTATATTCACATGTTTTAGAATTTTCGGTTCTAGGACAGCAGACACTGGGACAACACTACCTTCACTATGTTTTCGTTCAAAACCTACTACAACCTGTAGGTTGTGCAGAAAATGTCGATAGTTTGTAAATTATCGACATTTTGTGCCTAATAAAATAATGATCTTTGTATTTCCAGAATTACATTATAGATATAACAAAGGGGTAAAGGATAATATCGTGAGGAAAACTGAGCTAATCTACAGCAGCATTCTGCGTGTAGGTAAGCGTGTAGGCAATAAAAACTCTTGCCTTCGCAGCATGAGAAGTGGTTTTTGCAATGTCGTATCCCCCCGATACACGATTCTAAAGAACTTAAAGCCTTTACTAAATCCTAGACTGCCAGCTAGTTTTCCCAGTCTTTTTTTTTTCTAAATATGGTAATCAAGTCAGGTTCCGCTTTGTTTCATGGGCACAAACGAACTTTGACCTTCGGTCTCCATAATGCACTTAAACAATAAACTTCAAGCTAAAAGTTACAACAGCAAAGTTATGGCAGCCCTACTTCCACGTGGTCCTTTACCGTGCCAGCTTTCTTGCATTCACAATTAGCTTCAAAATAAAATGCGCCTTTGTTTCGATTCCGAACCACTTTTTATTGAAACCGTACTCTAATTTACGCGAAAAAATTAAATTAAAATTTTCTTTGAAGTAACTTGGCTGTTGCATTTTTATGATTTAGAGTTTATAAAAGCCGGAATTTCTCGCAATGAGAACACGTTCGGTGAAAAATACAGTAAATTTGAGCTTACCTACTGAAAAACTTCGCAAACAACTGCTATGGTATTATTAATAAAGCATAATTTTACACTGAAACCTATTAATTAAGTAGATATAAGACTTCCCAATGGTTTATCCATGAGTTACTACTGCACAGTCTTCGTTCACGTACCAGGCAAAGTTATAAGTATTAATAAACTTTAATCAAACCTTTAAACCAGTCTTAATGATTAAGCTACCAATACAAATGAGATCAAAGTCTAACAAAAAAATATCAGCCTAATATCACATTGCCAACGTTTTATATAAAGTACCTACTCGTATAGCAAATAAATTAAACTTTTGTACAATAAATTAGAGTAAAATTTGTAATCCCTTATGAGTCATACAATAAGTTAATTCTCAAATAAATATCCCCAAGAGATTGTATGAACAGCCGCCAGAATTTATATTAAAGTAAGCTTTTAGGTTCGTACGATCAGTACTCTGCATTACCTGACCCCTCTTATTAAGAAGAAAGGAAGAAGGGTCGTGTTATGTAGAGTACTGACTGTATTATAATACCTCATTCTGGTAATAAGCATTACTGACCTCGACTGGTTATTAATAGGCGAAGATGATATTATAATACTAAGGTAGAATTTATGTTTATTAGGAGTCTTTGTTTTGATTCCAAAGATCACTCAGTTGCAATATTAGCAGGGGCTACATCGTCTTAAATTGCTTTAGTTGTCTGTTGTCTGGAAATCTTTAGGACACCAGTAAATAAATTCTAGGCAACCGTGTACCATAGGATCTCGTAAGATCGCAAGCCAAGATTTTTATACAATCAAAAAATCCTCAAAATTTTACGTCGACAGTGACAGCCAGGAAAAATTATTATTATTATTTATTTATTTCAGACATGTCCATAGATTATATAAAAATTCAATCAAATAAAAACAAATTACATTAAAATAAACAACAATAAATAAAATTAAACATACACATTACATTACTTAAAACAATGTCAATGTCACAGTTAAATAAAATATAAAAAAAACAACATTAAAAAATAAACTAAACGCATGTCAAATAATACGAGGAGACGCGCTCACATGAAGCTGCATCCACCTCTCTATCAGGGACAGTTCCCACCGCTCGGACAACACGAGCTATAATGAGTTAAAATTCCTTTTTCCACGTTTCTTTCCATAGAAACAGAATTCGGCTCAAAGGACCAAGAATGAATATTCAGAACAGCCTATAATGTTCAAGTACAAGGGGTAGTTTAAGGGGGGCAATAGTTTGAAACCCTCACGTCCCACTTCTTTATTTCGTAAGCGTATGAGCTTTACTAAAGGGAATTCAATAAAATTAAAACAATGTAGGCTCGCCTTCTGTATATCACGGGAATTTAAAATAAATAGCAAAATGGTGGTGATACTACAGAGGAATATACACTTCTGCCTACCCTTTCAGTGAACACAGGCGTTTAATTTTGTTACTGCACAACCTCAATCAATCTGCCAGGTGGCCTTCCCAACTATGTGGACCTATTAACCAGATGCAGCAATATACCAGTATTTTACATGGAGCGACTACCTATCTGACCTCTACAACCCAGTTACAATTACAGTGGAGGTATCGTGTTCAATACCCCTTGGTTAGACTGGCTGTCAGACTTTTTGCCTTCTGACTTCTCTTAAAGAATATCAAAGATTGAAGAAGAATTGCAGCCGGGACTAACGGATTTAACTTGCTTTCCGAGGCACTGAAGGGTCTCGATCAACGCCTGCGACTGATATTATTTATCCACGAGCCCCCTTAAATTGAATCCTACCTACACGATACAATATAGGCTCGCCTTCTGATACATGGGACTTAAAAAAAAAAGATGAACCTATCCATTCAGGCAATACAGGCGTTTAGTGCAGATAGCAGTGGTGACCCAGTGGTAACGGCCGTGACTTACGAGTTGTAGGTCGTAGGTTCGAACCCAGACAGGCGCTTTACTTTGTGTAAATTATTTCATCATGCATCATCATTTTATTCACTCTCAAAACGGTGAAGGAAAACATCCTGACGAAACCGGCATGTCTAAGAACCAAAAAATTCGAAAGACGTGACATCTACAAACCCGCACTGGGATTGTATGCGTGGTGGATTACGGCCCACTCCCTCACCGAGAGGTAGCCTGTGTCCCAGCAGTGGGAACATTATAGGTTCATGATGATGAGGCGTTTAGTTTGGTTACTGCACAACCCACCCTTACTTAACAGTATACTCGTACGTAGTTATCTAAAAATAGAACCTCAGAAAAACTCAGTAAATTTTAGAACGAATAAGACCAGTTGCAATCACGACAAATGATCCATTTGTTTTTCAATCACATTTCTACGGAGACGGAAACTTTTACTGCAGGAGGAAAAAGTTAAGACAGAGGGCGAACTCTTGTTATTACGACTGCAAGCTCCCCTGGGATTTAGCGCGAGATATTACTCTCTGTTACATCTAGTTTATTACCAAACTGATTAGGGAATGAAAGAAAATATGAAAGTCAAGTGTAGCAACGTTTATTGACCTCAAAAAATCAGCATGAGCGGTTCAAAAATAAAGTGTAAAAACTTTAAAACTGTTGACAGCCTCGGGCACCATGGCCTGTCCTGCTGCTGGAGCGCAAATCGTATAGCACGGTACGCCAGCATCAACGATATTATACGTCGAGCCGTTGTCACCGTCCCGGCGTACCAGCGGTATTAGAACCAAACGGCTTGGTACGTGACGACGGGAAGAGACCAGACGGCATGACGTTGTTGCCATGGAAGGTGGGTAGGCCTCTAGTGTGGGACGCAACCTGTGTCGACACCCTTGCGCCATCTCATGTTCCTAGCACGGCGGGCTGTGCTGGCGACGCTGCTGCGGCTGCTGAGACCCTCAAGCGGCGCAAATACTGTAACCTTATGGGTAACTACAGTTTTGAGCCGTTTGGGGTTGAAACGCTCGGTTTATAGGGCCCGAGTGCGCGTCTCGTTTTTAAGGATATTTCTCGCCGACTGGTCGACACTTCACGTGACCAGAGGGCTGGGTTGTTCTTTGGCCAAAGAATTAGCATTGCCATTCAACGCGACAATGCTGCCAGTTTTCTGGGTCACGTTTCCGGATGACAGCGATGCGGACGAATACTTCGACGCCTAAGTGTCCTTATTTATTTGTATAGTTACTTATTTAGTACCTAGTGTAAATAGTTAACTGTAATTAAGTTAATTAAATCACGACACAAAATAAACTAAGCTCTCTTTTGAGACTATTTAATTTTTGATTTGTAAGTTCTTTGTTTTGTTGTATTTGTAGTAAGATCGAAGTAGTAGAAGAGTACATTAACTCACGCCATTTTCTAATGGGGATAGGCAGGAACTACATAAAGCCACCCGCTACGATCCTTACATATTGCTTCGTTTACGTTAATTCTTCAAAAATGTCATGCATTTGGCAAAGGTATTATAGTAGAAGATGGATTATTCCTTGTACTTTTTTAGCAAATTCACCTGCTCATCTTACTGATAGAATACTTCTCTGGACAAACTTTTTAACGAATAGCTAAATACCTACGTAATTGTAGTTCTATATTACACCCGATCTTGTTCAGCACCAGGTATTTGTTGACAGGCCTACTCTTTCCTCTCATAACTAAAAACACTGTAATTTGAAAACATTGTAAAAGTCAATTATTTTTATGTAATAATGTTTTCCTGCCGGCTCTTCTCCACAGAAAGCGACCAATTGGAACAGTGCACCTACGAGTAGCATCAGACGTTTAATAATACCCATGTAGGTTTAAATTAAATAAAATAATTGGATTTTGTCACCGATTTCCATCAGCTAACGCTAGTAAAGACGCATCTATACCTGCCTACCCTTCTATTAAAACAAGCGTGATGGGGTTATACTATAACTCCTAAGTGCTAGAGTGCTTACTAGAAACAGAAGGATTGTCTAAATTCTTATGAACAAGAAAACCCAATTACGAGTATATCAAAGGAATCAAAAGTTAATAGAGATAAAGGAAAGCTTTTAACGTTAAATAAAACGTTTTATCGAAATAACTATACGATGTTTAACTGTATTAGTTATGTTTCTATTTAGGGAACATGCTACTTTAGTTTCTGAGTAAACATGTTTTGAGGGGTTCCATATTTTATATTATAAAGTCTTTTTTTTTTAAACGTTGTCCCCGACTAGGAATATCTCCTGTATTTTGGGTGCGTTTACAAACATTTAAACACACATGCACAAACAGACAGACCCGGAACCGCTACTTGTAGGTCATACAAATATTTGTTCCGTGCGGGAATCGAACCCGCGACACGCAGAGCAGCAGTCAATCACTTAACAATTGCGCCAACCGTGCAGTCAGATCTATTAAGGTTGAGATATTTTAGTTTATATGTCATCAATAGAATCAAAATACATAGTTTGCTTAATTTTTTTATGATTTACTTTGTAGATACATAAATACAATTGATTATTGGGTCTCAAACATGTATGTAGATGTATTCATTATGTTACAATCTAATAGTTATAATCAAATTCTACACTTTCGTTTGTTATAATTACGTAAAACTTATAATATAATATATAGATAACTTCGTTAGAACTATATCAAAGTTAGCTTTCTTAGCTTCGTGGTACCTAAACTAACAAAAGTTTGCTATACCGAAGTGCGGAAATCGCAAACTTTTCTCTAATCATATTAAAATGATTATTATAAACTTGCCTGTACCTACTATAATTGACAAGGCACCTGGTGTAAATACCTAAAGGTAAGTCAAAGTTAAAGCATTGATTTCAAATAGGCACATAAAGGGCGCTTTTGAACGTCAACATTTACATTAAAATAGAATTGATTCTAGTCGCCCCTTCCAAAAGGTAGTTTCGTATGGAGAAGAATGAGCAAGAAACTCCACCATTACTCTTTTAAAATGTGTAAAAAAAAATTGTATACATTAATTATATAATTATATGCGAAGACCTATGCACCTATAACAAAATTACCCTACCATAATAGGTAAAAAGAATTTAAAAAATGTAGCAATGACAAATAAGTTAATTATGTGATAGATACATGGTACTCACATATTTACAAACATTGTAAAAGTATACGATTTTCCAAATTATTTAATCAAGTAATATGTCAGTGTGTGAGTAAGTAAAATTGTTCCACTGTACATCCAGAGTTTTCACTGTAACTACACCGATGAAGAGAATATCTGAATATTATGGCATCTAGGGCAAGGCTCGCCATTTCTCGTCCATAACATTAGTAGATTAAAAGCCTTTCTAACAGGGACATCGAATTACCTTGATGAGCAAGTAGATACACACTTTTGTCGACCAGAATTCAAAGACCGCAAGCAACAAGTTTCCACCATATATGAATGGATTATGTCAAACAATTAGAGACTTAAGCTGAACTATTAACACCTTAGAGCATTGTTGGTTTAATGCTCTAAGATTAACACGTACCTAAGGAAAAAAATCTTCTAAAAAGTTTACAAGTCTTTTTGACTTATCATTATTCGGATTTCGAAGTAAGTAAAATGAGTTTGTGTGCCAGTGTTAAAATGTCTTCACGGTCTTATTTTTACCGGACGTTTCGATTTAATAGTATTTTTTACACTCAGATGAAACAAATTGACAAACTGTTTACGAAAGTACTTTAGCCGTGTTGCCTACAGGATTGTTTATTTTTATTAAGAAACCCATAGATGCATTTAACGACAATTAACTCAAAACTATTCAGAATGTTCGAGAGTGTGGTAGGTACCTGAAGTGTGGAAACCTGTTGTCCAACTATGGCATGGGATATGGATAAATGAGGTTTATAAAAAAAATATTCTAGCTATTGTAGCATAGCATATGAATGTGCATGGCTAAAAAATACGATAATGACTCTGGAATAGGAACTAAATGAACGATGGCACAAGTTGTGAAAATAATTATAATAAAATTATGAGGATCTTAATGTGGCAGAGTAATGTAACGAATCATTTTCTTTATAATGTTAAAGAAAAGTAGTGAAAAATGAAAGTGAAAAGTAACCAATTCATGAAAATTATACAGTTCAGGGAGTCCACATGAATCAGAATGCTGATCACACGAAAGGGTACACAACGTGGAGACGACAAATGTGACAGTAAATGCAAACACGGGCAATACAAATGCATAGAAGTATTTGAAACTATTAAATAAATCTTACGTAAATATAATATTATCTTTAACTTATGGACCTATTATACTACATTTATGTATTACCGTATGAACCATCCTCGTACTTCAAGGAATATTCTAAAAAAAGAATTAGCAAAATCGGTCCATCCGTTCTTGAGTTATAAAATTACAACTAAAAGTGGCATTGATTTTTATACATAAGGATAATAACATTGATTTACATTCTGTGATGAAATATACAAGCTAACAGACCTAAAATAATATCAATACTATTTACATATGTATATAAAATGAAGGAAAAGAATCAAAGGGCATCAAAAAATTCGTCCGCATCGCTGCACGTTGCCTGCCATATGGAAATCCGAATACATTTGCGTTTTTCATCAGTCGCTTAAATGACGTGAAATGACTTATTTATAAGATTTCTATATATAATATATGTTTTTATATATTTTTTTGTATATTATGTGCTGTTTTTAATCCGCCGGTCATTTACACCCGGCGCGGCGCAAATGTAATATTTTTTTCATTGGAGCCACGCCGGTCAAATCGCCGGTCATCCTTGTTAGTCGCGTAAAAATCGCGTAAATTGTCTACTGTCAACTAAACACTCTATAGGATTTATAAAAACTAAAAATAAGAGAGGAATAGAGGTGATTAAGCCGAAGATAATTATGGATTATAATAAAGCTAAGGCAGCAGTAGACCTCTCGGATCAAATGACAGCGTATTCTTCTCCGCTTCGAAAATCTATCAAGTGGTACAAGAAGTTGGCCTTAGAACTGCTTCTAAACACAGCTGTAGTAAATGCTCGGGTTTTATATGAAGCTACCACAAAAAAGAAGATACCTATTATTGAATTTAGACGAAAACTGTCACAACAAATGATTGACTCAAACCCACGTGATGGAGCTAACATTCCATGTAGGCCAAAGAGAATAAAACATTCTCTTGTAAAAGCAGACGGAAAGGCTGTGACGACAAGAAAATTTTGTGTAGGTTGTTACAAAAATAATTCACAAACGCATGGAAGAAAAATTGCCAAAAACAAAACCAAAAAGGTTACGACATTTTGTTCAGTTTGCCCAGACAAGCCATATTTGTGCAGACCGTGTTTTGATAAAAATCATTAATTTTCTGTTTGTTTTTTAATTTTAAATTACTTTGATCTCAACACAACATAATGTGTCTCTAAATAACACTAGTCCTTGATTTGTAATAATAAAAATATTTTAAAAAGTATACTGTCTTTAATTTACATCATAATTTTGTTTGACTCGCTACAAAAACATTCATACAACCAAAAAATTATAAAAATATTTTGAGGCCAAGTTATCTAAAGTGATCATTGGGGCCGCGCCGGCCACTTGTAATGGTATTTTGCGTTACACGCATGGCCGTCAGCGAGCAAAAGGTGTTCAAGTTCACCTTAGTTGTGCCGGTCATTTAAGCCCCCCATGGCCCAAACGCTTCTACCAAGTGCCGGTCATTTGGACCCCCCATGGCAGTGAACGTGTTAATAGGATAAGTGCCCAAAATGTTGGCAGCCACGTTGTATGGCAATGCTGATTCTTTGGCCAAAAAATAGGCCAGCCCTCTGGTCACGTAAAGAGTCGACTAACTGCTTGGCGATGTCATGAAAAACCAAGTGGGCACCCGGACCATGGCCCTATTGTTTCTACCCCAAACGGCTCGAACATATAAATTCAAAATTCATCGAAATTCAAACAAAACAAATAGTAGTGATGGGCCGACTATGGGTTTTGCCAATGAATCTATGACTAGCTATAGTGACTGAACTATTGGATGTATTTTATTGAATTTGTGTACGCAGACTGAGAACGTCATTAGATACGCAGATTTTTATTGACGTATCCACCTTTTAGATTAAACGTCAGAAAAATAACGAAACAAAACTGTTAATATAAACAGCAGTCTTTATCTCAGTCAAAATATAAACATATTTAAATATTAAAGGGGCCATTTGAACCAATCAGTTACCATCATGATGAAGGTACGTTTTATAAATTCTATTACCTGAGTAACGTTTTAGTTATTATTTAATCAATTATTATTAAGTCTTGAAAGGAATGGTTAAAAAGAAAACAATAATTTTCTATTATTTGTTTACTTAAACTTTGAGACGTTATGACCTAAACGCAAGTTTTATAATGCCTAAAAGTATATGATCCACTGCAGTAAACAAAATCAGAAAAATATATGATATTCTTCAGGATATATGCTAGTTAGATAGTGTGTTGAAAACATAATACAACTAATTTAGTACGATAGAAAAAAGTCACGAAGAACCTCTAAATTTTTTTATTAACGAATAGCCATACTAATATACATGCAATCATTCAGATTTTTTTTCAGATTGTTTTCAAGGCAACATATTAACGTGATAGTGTTTTAATTTTTTAGTACATCAATAATTTTTTTTAAAAGAGTATTGCTTCATATTTTGCAATAAATTACCAGCATTGTGTCATCGCGCTTCTCTTTCTTTTCTATGCAGTCCGACAGTGACCGCGCTTTAGCTGTTATCAGCCCCTTAATATAATAATGAATTAAAAGGAGTATGTATGTAAGTATAAATCGCAGGTGGCGTGCTGTTGTTTCTGCCTACCCCATGGGAAGAAAGCGGGAGCTCATGTATGTAGGTATGTATGTAAATAATGTGAACTGGGGATAACAGTTTTTAGACAATATTTATTGGTAATTGGGAGACATAATAACATTAGGCATTCATAGGCATGGCAGGATAATATATTTCCTTTTGTTTCCTGATTCGCGACCGCCCGTTCTCTGTCATTCAATAGAGCTATTTTCAGCAGACCTCTTTTTACAATCAGCTTTTAATCTGATGAAGATTTACGTTTTTAAGTAATCGTTACCGTCTAACCTAGAACGAACGTACATTGATACTTTTTCATTATATTCTCATGGGTAAGAAACGTAGTACCTAAAGGTACTTTGGAATAAGTAACTTTTTATTATTCTATTAACTAAGTAAACAAGCAACTTAGGTGTTAAACCCGATAGCGGGTGCAAAACAATTAATTAGCACATATGAAGCCAATGTCCCTCGACGTCTGAGCTAAATGCATCGCTTTTACGAGCACTACGAAAGTAATGCCTGTAATATGAATACTAGAAAGGCAACTTCAACTCTAAAGTGATATAGTATACGCTAATTTTTGAATGACAAAAATTACTGTAAAGGTCATAAGATTATTTTAGTGGTAACAAAAACTGAACTGTAAGTCAGAATGTTAAAGTTTCTAATTCAATAACAACAACAACCTTTGAACCTTTGCTGAAGAAAACCTTTAGGACCAGCCCGATGGCCATACCTTAGTCAGTCTAATGCCTACAATCTGTCTAATGATATCGATATTCTACAGCATCTGTGTTGCGAAGGTGGCACTAAGCTAAGTAGTGTATCAGTAGTGTAGTGGTCAGAATCAGCTGTGATCATCAGCGTATTCAGCTGCATTTGCTTAAACTGAATACCGTCTTTAATATTCTTTCAAAACGCCAAGACATATGGACTTATGTAAGACTTTAACAAAAGCATTTATTTTGGCTCAGAATTTCAACTTCGGCTACTGGCCAAATGTTGTAAGTTGTAGTAACCCAACGCTAAGCGTTCACTTCTAGGGGCCTACTACCAAAGCACGAAGTCCGTCGTTTCGGCTGAAGTTACGGACGTTTCCTACTCCGCATCACTTAAGCCGTATAAGCTCGGCACCCAAAAAAAAATTAATGACTAAACGATTAGACAGTTGTCCTTACCCCTGATGTGTTTTGCCCTTCCGGAAAAGTTAAATAATCTAATAATAATAATCAGGCCCGAGTCGACGGCGCGTTGTGTTCCACGCGTGCCTAAAGAGATGTCGGCACCAATAACGGAGTCCAGTAGGGCCGATGCCTGCCAAGGTTGCGGGAAAGTCCGTAAGGGTTACCGTGGCCCCTGGCACAGGAAACTGAAAGAACACTGGTGGGTTTTAGTCAGTAAGAGTCTGACACGCCTTCCCGCTCCGCCCAGAGCGGGAGAAGTTATTTGATGATTTACCACCCCCAAAAAAAAAGTTTCCTCACGATGTTTTCTTTTGCCGATGCCATTTAGGCTAGCTAGATATGTACTTACTATATATCCTTTGTAGTTGTATAGCTGTAGCAGGTGTAATTTGTATGAACGTCTGTTCACTACATGAATGTATTCTTACCCGAGTTCCAGCTGTTCTCCATTGATTTATCATCGAGTTTTCTCATACATGTCATACCGTGTCTTTGGCAGATTTGAAATTCGAGGAGCGATCCAGTTGAATCGTAAATATTACCCACTAAATCATTTACATGGCGAACATTTACATTATTTACATGGTGACATTATTATCAAATTGCTACGCGTTACACAATTTATTTGATGCTTTATTTGGGCTTGACTATTTGCTAAATCTGATTTCGTAGTCTTTGCGTTAAGCTCCATCAAGTAATTTTCTTTTGTATCATATTAATTCCAACATTTTACAAAAGCTGAATTTAAAAATATCTTGTAGCGAATTCTCTTTTCGCCCTTTTAGTGGTTTTTAGTATGAATGACATTTTTTGAACCCAAATGTATTTTCTATTTCTGACACTAGAGTGATTGAGTAAGCTTTTACAATATTTTGCTTTCTTGAACTCTCTTCATTTGTTGGAGTAGATAGTTAGTAAAGATAGATAGAGGAGGATAGGATGCACGTAAAATGAAAGTTTTATAATAAGGACATATTAGAGCAAGAAACCTGTCATAACAGGTTTCTTGCTTTATGTGTTCACTTTTAAGTATCGAACTTCTTTCGGATGGGCCCGTATCCTCGTTGAGGGACTTATAAAGTAGGCCCCCTGAACCAGATGTGGTTCGACAACTAACTCCAGATTGAAAGGCCACGAAACGAACACGAATTGTGTTTTTGCTCTGCGCTTCAAAAGTCAGCGTAGAACTAAATCAACTTTATTTACACTTCTATAAAGTTGCTATTTTTTTATGTGGAAATTACCATTTTAGACGCGTGTAACGAAAAACGCCCTAAGCGATAGTTTTGTGGCCCTCGAATAAAGGGATGAGTTTCCAAAAAAACGATGATAGAAATAACTTTTACATGAAAACAGAAGTCAACTTAAGTACCAACTTCCACGTTTCTAACTGCAAAAATAACGATTTTCAATAGAAACTTTCATCGTCCATTTTTCACGTGGCTATCCACTTTAGAAGGTGAATTTTCAAAAATAGCTCCTTAGTGCTTACCTTTGTTATATTATAAGAAAGTTTTATGCAAATTACATACTTCTAGATCTTCGATCAACAATACCAACTAGATAACGGGTCTCCTACAAAACTAAAGCTACATGCTATCCACGTGAAAGAAGTTTAAAACAGTTGTGAGTTCAACCTAATTACAAACATGGCACCTAGTAATAAAGTCGTGTTTACATTGGCTGTGTTTCAAGCGAAATAAACAAAATAAGAGCTCACGTCTCAAGTGTGCTGTTATTTACCGAGACGTATTTCTACTAGTCGGTATTGTTGATTGAAGTTCTAGACACAGTAGTTTAGGCTGTGCGTTCTGTCAGTGAATGAATGAAAGAATTTTATTAAGTAGATAGATTGGGGATCTCAGTTAATTATTATTACCAGACCATGAACGATACGGTCCATCATCCTAACCTTCAATACAATTACAAAATGTTTATTCACTTGTTGCTTCCGTCAACAGATCGTAAATAAAGTAAATATAGTGACAAGGACATAACGAACTCGCTACGCTGTAATCTTGGCGTATAAATTATGACCTATCTGTTTCGTATCCCGTTCAAGATAATAGATAGAGCCAATAAAACAATCTTTTAAATAAAGTTACGATATAAATAGAGGAATATATGATAACAGTTCACGAAGTTAGTTTTCGAATTGATCTTAAAGTCGTAAATGTCGAATTAGTTCAAAATATATTTTCAAACCAGCAACAAATAAATATTAAACTGAGGCAGCAGTTTAGCCACCTCTATAGTACCCTATTTCGTACCTACGTATGATCGTCAATAAAACTTCACTTTGTATAGTACGTCATTTAACCCTTAGCGTCTGCGGCTTTCGCTAGCTAATATAATTTGACCCTGGTATCAACTTATGGTATCGGGTTGGCAAACAGGCCTAGAGCTCACCTAGTACGGAACGGTTACCACCGCCGATAACGACATCTATTACTGTTATACCAAGAGGTTAGCCTGTATCTTTTGTAACTATATTTTAGAGAAAGATTAAATTGTAGCGTAAGAGATTTCAGATCCGTAAATCCAGGTTTCCTTTACCGTAAGTCATAATTATCTTAAATAAACTCAGATTGTAGGGGTAAATTTGCAATCTGACATCGCTAAGCGACCGTCATCATCATAAGCAGTTCAGCCGAAAGACACCCACTGTTAAACCGAAGCTTTCCTCAAGCGCCGCCACATCGACCAGTCCTGGCTTCTCGCATTCAGCGCATTCCTGCGGCCACCACAAGGTCATCGGTCCACCTTGTAGGAGCCCGACCAATTTGTTGAAAATTCATGATACAAGATGTTTGTCTAAACTTACAGCGAGTCCTCGCTTCCTCGGAGTGGTGCCGAAGTTATGCGAGATGCATTGCACCTGGGGCACTGCACCATCTGGAGTGGCCAGGATAGCAGGCCCACGATCTACGCGTTGCGGAGGCGGACGAGCCGCTCCACTGCCTAGTAGCCACATGGCTTAACATATACACTGGAACAAAAAAAAATGACATTAGATCCTTTTTACCACTTATGATAGAACTAGCGGTCCGCCTCTTTTACGCACGGTATAAACAACTTGACAAAAATCGAGATTTATTTATTATATTTAGGTTTTTTTATTATTGTTTTGTTCGCTGCATGGTGGTGGTCAGGATACCCGTTGAAGCCGTAGTTGCTGGCTGGCTGTGTGACTCGCAGCTCGAAAGCTTGAGGAAGTGATGAAGAGGACGCTGACGTTCATACTCGGGGTCACCAGTATAGAGGTATGAGGAACAGGGTAATATGTTCACTCATGCCTCCATAGAAAAGGGAGGATCCTCCGACCAGATGCGTGTCGTGTCTGGTGGGCAACTGCCCGACGATTGATGACGGGACGTTGTATATATGCTAGTTGCGCGGTAAACTCTGCTTGCACGATGCAGGATTTTGCGTGACGTCAGTGTGATGCCTAGTTCGCATGTGGCGATGTAGATACCGCTACAATTTAGCCACGAGCTTCCTGGATATTAAACTCACCAGAATCGGTGACAATGGCGTAACTTGCACGAAAATTATGTCTACCAGTGGACGTCGAAAGATCGAAGTTTGCATAAATCTGCATTAAGATATAGGGGACCAACTTTTTCACAGTTATCGGGCACAATGCCAATTGTGGACTTTTACTAAAAATAATTCATTCAAAGTACTGTGAGATATTCATGCTTGGTGTTTTCTACTAAATGTAAAATTTTGTACCCAGTGTCAATAGTTAGTTGTATAAAAACTATATAGCGTAACCATATCATCAAAAAATATCTGAACGTGTAAAGGCTAGCACTTTTACCTTTAGTAGAAGGTGATAATCTCATCATTATAATCAGCCTATAATGTTCCCTCTGCTGGGACACATACCTCCTTTTGGTGAGAGGGCTGTAATCCATCATGCAGGCCCAGTGCGGGTTGGTACATGACACATGTCTTCGAATTTTTGATTCTAGGACATGCCAGTTTCCTCACGAAGTTTTGCTTCACCGTTTTGAGAGCAGTGGAGAAGAAATAATGTATACAAAGTCAAGCGCCTGTCTGGATTCGAAACTACGACCTACTACTACTCGTAGGTCGCGGCCGTTACCACTGAACCACCACTGCTCCGAGACTATACCGAACCCAAATCAAATGGAAACTGTTCATCATGAATGAGTTTAAATGAGATATCAAAATATTGTGTAATAGTATATATAGTCTAGGACAGAGACAGAGCTTGACATCTCAAGGGAAGTAAATGTAATAAGTAAGTAAGTGTTAGAATATCATTTGATCTAAACTAAATATTATTCTAACCTAAGCAATTATGATCTTTTTTCATTGCGTATTAATGCATTAAGATGTCATGAAATCATAACATAAGGGGCTTGTGGCGGGTAGATCGATCAGGTTAAGCTAGTCTTGCCGCAGCCCGTCGATGGGTGACCATCTTTACATACCAAGACCCATCCGAGCTTCGGAAAGCACGTTAAGCCGTTGGTCCCGGCTGTCATTCCTGGATCCTTAACAGACGTTCCGGGTCGTCAGATGCCCGAAAGTCTGACAACCAGTCTTACCAAGAGGTATCGTGTTACCAAGTAACTGGGTTGTGGAGGTCAGATAGGCAGTCACTCTATGTTAAATACTTGCATCCAGCTGCATCTGGTTAGACCGAAAGCCGACCCCAACATAGTCAGGAAAAAACTGGGCAGATTGATTTTTTGACATTATACCAAATAATAATAATATTAGACAATATTACCAAGATTTTGTACATTTACGAAATCTTATTTGGCAATAAGCTCATACCACTACCTTCACTAAAAATACTCGTTTGATTCCGATACCGTTAACCCTCAGCTACAGAGGCACGAGGAAAATCCCCTGACCACCGTAAAAATAACTTAAACTGACAACACAATAATAATAATAATATGGGACAACATTCACACAAGGTCTTCAGGTCCCGAACTAGGCAGAGCCTGTACTACGGGTAACCTGATGACTGATATACATACTTATATACATATACATACACCCAGACACAGGTCAAACAGACATGTTCATGCACACAAATGTTTGACTTGTCCGGGGATCGAGCCCGGGACCAGCGGCTCAGAAGGCAGGGTCGCTACCAACTGCGCCAACCGGTCAGTCAATACCCGCAATCAACAATATACGAAAATAATTTACAGTTCAATGAATTATTGAATGTGAAGTCAATGTTCTGTACCTATCCTAAACATTCATATAGAAAAGTATTACTTAATTAATTGGTTTACGTTTACGACCGAACAGTACTTACCTACGTGCCCGGGCCAATTACAGGAATCCTAAGGACGAAATACACGCGACGGTTTATTTTCTACCAGCTGGTCATGTTAATCAATTAATAGCACAATTTGACGTAGCTTATCAATCATCGCTCATCGGGTAATGGTGCCACGCCTTCAAGTCTAAGAAGGCTATCATAATTATGGGGTAATCGACTAGTAGTAAACGCATCAGTTAGGTTGCAAACACTCCCTGAGATCGAAGTGTCTTCGTCGTCAGACGTGTCAAGTTGACAACCATTATTGGTAAATGAGACCTAGTGGGCGGGTGAAGAGAGGGAGGAACAATTTAATATCTTAATGCTAAGTGTTTCTCAGGAAATAATATAGAGTGGAAAACTTCTCATGTTGAAAGACATCAATTTTAACCAGGCTGCTTTTAAAAAAAAATCATTACTTTTTTTTTAATCTTTATTTATTTAGAGGCTTTTACCTTAAAAAGGTACGTCAGCCTCATAGTACCCTAATCTAACTAATTATTTCACGTAATTAGCTTTTAATGAGTTGAAAATAAGAACTTTAGGGTTAAATTATGTCCACAGTATATAAATATAAACTTATTGGAAAGCATGATCAGCCTATAATGTTGCCACTGCTGTGGCACAAGCCTCCTCTCTGTGAGAGGGAGTGGGCCGTAATCCACCACGCGGGCCCTGTGCGGGTTGGTAGATGTCACATGATTTCGAATTTTCTTGGAAAGACTAACGCCGAATATGAACAATTTCGACCTTGACCGGTTTAAATCCAGTTTTAACCTGACCTTGGGTAACGACAATAAGCGATAAATATTTTGCAGTCCCTGAGAACCAATCCGGCTTAATTTATTTACCAATTTCCTCCAAAATATTAAAGAACAAAATGTATTATTTTCGTACCACTTGCTCAAAAAAGTGACATTCTATGCCACAAAAAGCGAACATAACAATAGTCATTTTTAATCTGTTAAAAACAGGGAAAGAAAATTGTACTGAATTTCATTCATCCTCTAGGGGGAGAATGTGATTTAAATTTGGAATACTTACGGAAATAAATTTCGAAAAGAACTGACAGAACTACATGTGTTTACACCATTGAGTTTGTATATAAAGCATTATACATCTTTTTGAAAAAGGAATACGCATAAATTATTATGCAGTTATGATTATTAAATAAAATTACGAAAATCGACGAGGCCGTTTGAGCTTGATGCCTTTGCTTTTCCGACAAAAAAAAATATTAGTCTAGGAATTTGCCGCGTTTTTGTTTTCTTCAAATACATAAACGTTAAGTTTATTATAATTTATTTTTATAAATAAGTTAATGTTCTAAAAATACGTTTAATTGTCATTATTTTTAATAAATGCTTATCTCATATTATTATTGTGTAATTTTTTTCGCAAATGGTACGAAAACTAGAGTATTTTCCTCGGTGATAAAGCTGTCTTAGTCTTGGGTGAACTCAAATCCCTCGCTACACTCAGGACTCGTCTTAAATCTCTCGCTTCGCTCGTGATTTAAGTTTTTAACACCCTCGCTACGCTCGGGAGTAAACCTCGAGTCCTTCATTACGCTCGCGATTTAAATCGTCACCCGCGACAGAAGACACTGCTTTATCCCCTTGGTTAATAATCTACTATTTCTCATTGAACTTTACCTTAATATTTATTGGTCGTGCCCTATGCCCCCTATGGTTGTTAAAACAGTTTGTGAATAAAATTATATTTGGTAAATAAATTTCCTCAGTTGCTTTTAGTCCTCTCTGGTTTTTTTCTCGCAGCTATAATCAAACACAGCTAAAATCAGCTTTAATTACTGAAATAAAAACGTACTGTGATTTTCGTTCTGTAAGATTCGTCCAGTGTGGGTAAGGTGGGGCCGAACTTTGACGGCTTCGACTTTGACGAACGGTCAAATGCCAAATACGAGTAATAAAAATTTTACAGTTTCGGTGGGGAATGAAAAGCTAATAACCTTAATCTAGTATTTTTTAGGTTTCCGTACCCAAATGGTACCAACAGGGCCCTATTACTAATGTTCCGCTGTCTGTCTGTCCACCCGTCCGACCGTTCGTCTGTCACAGTGCTGTAACTTTTGAACCGGAATAGGTAGACACTTAAAATTTTCACAGAGTGTGCATGTGTCGCTGTAAGATAATTGAAGCCGTGAAATTTAGTTATATGTTTAGTTTTTTTAGTTATATGAAAACGGTTCATAACTGGCTTCCTAGTAATTTAACTATCTTACTAAACTAATCTAGTGAGCTCCCTAAAATAGGGTTGAGCTACACGATGACTGATGCATGTATGCCGTCTGTTAGGACAGGTCAACTCAAAGCTGCAATGGCTCTTTCTTCAAAAGACCCTTCCAGACATGGTTCTGCATTGTTAGACTCACATAAAATCCTAATAATACAATGTTTGGACTTTAAAAGAGACCACCACTGAATTTGTTTCGGCATTTCTTCTCAGGGATCAGTCAGCTAGGAAATGCCGGCGCCATCTACTTTTAAAATATTGACGTGTAAAAGTGTCATGAAAGATCTACTTCTAGAGCTAAACATTTCATGTCATTACAAATGATTGTAAAAGCGGAGTGCAAAGTGCGGGGCGCTCACCGCGGCGTTATATTTGTATTTCAAAGTATGTACAACATTGTACTTTGAAATCCCAATATTTTTTAGCTGTGGTTGTAAATTTCGCCAAACTGTGTGCAAAGTGTCAAAACAAGAAAGCGGAAATTATTAAAGATATATTCGGTTATTGGGTGCTCTGATAAATACTATAGAGTGATAACGGCCACGAATTTACTACGTCTGTTATAATAGAGTTGGTTACGGAAAACATTGTTTTTATTAATGTTAATTATTTTAATGACTACTTTTATTTAATATTGTTTTTTTTTGTTTGTGATAATTTCGTAAAAAAAACTAAAAATTAAAGGAAGATGTAAATATATAATTATTAAATTATTATTTAATTACTTAATTAGATAGTATTTATTCTTGTGAATTATTTGAATTACTTCACTAAAGGGAAGAAGCTTATTTCACTAATGCCTTAGGGAATAACTCCTAAGCATATTTTTTATTCTGGATGTTTCTACCTTCTACTTTCTTTTCAAGGCCATCATCCAATTCCACCATAGACAATAATTATTCCAGAAACCTGTACATTTAGCAAGGTCTATTTTTACACGTAATAACAGTAATTTCCGAAATAGGTGCGAACCACAATAAATGTTCATTTGAACTTTCAGTTTCGTTCTTACTAACAGAAAACTGTTACTAACCATTATCAGTATTAAAATGTAATCGTTATACAAAACTGTAAGTTATTCGCCAATGGTTCAGAGATTGTCTCTAGAATATAAAGTACTGTGAAATCGATGTACTATCGAGGAAGTTCATATCTATGCTCCTTTAGGACTATTTTTCCCTGTAGCGCTCGGGCGCTAACAGTAACTAACGTAAAACAGATGCGGTCATCGTGTTCACGGGATTTTGTTCTAAAACTGCTTAGATATGAACTTCCTCGATAGTACGTATATTGGTCGATGTCTGAAGTAGGTATCTAAAGCAAAAGCTTGAAATAACGTGAGATTAATGTACGAGTAGTGGTGTATTGGTTACCTCATGCTTGGCTTTGCCGCCCCTTTTTAAGAGTCAGTTTACGATTTCGGTAGATTAATTCTTTATTTTAATTTATCTGGTAGAAATTGCACATAATTTGATAGTATACCGAAAACTGACCTGCCTTTTTTTAAAACCAGCCCCAAATTTTTGAAGTATTACTACTTATATGTTCTGCTTTGATTTATGCTGCCACCTGCTTTTGTGTGCACCAGCTCACTACGATTTAGGAGACTGCAAGTGGCATTTCAAATTTATATATAAATGCTTCTGTAGATTGCTTGTGACAGGTGTAGGTAATGGCAGAAACCACATGATGGTTTCATGTGCAGTCAACAAGAAATAAAATACACTAGTATACCCTAGATAAAGGTAGAGATAGAAAAAAAGAAGATCAGAAATTCTGTAACAGAACGAAGAGCGTAAGGATAATCAACTTTTAATGTTCCCACTGCTGGGACACAGGCCTCTCTGTGAGAGGGAGTGGGCCAGAATGACACCACGCGGGCACGTTGTGGGTTGGTGGATGCCACATGTCTTCGAATTTTTGGTTCTAGGACATGCCGGTTTCCTCAAGATGTTTTCCTTCGCCGTTTCGAGAGCAGCGGTGATGAAATAATTTACACGAAGTAAAGTGCTTGTCTGAGTTCGAACAACAAGTCATAAGTCGCGGCCGTTTAACGAAACGCAAGATGAAGAACGATGAAATAGAAAATGTATTAGATGTGCTAGATAATTGTACCTATACAAGTAGTCTGTCTACACTAATATTTTAAAGAAGTAAAGTTTGTGAGTTTGCATGTAGGAGGTAATCTCCGAAACTACTCAAACGAATTCAATAATTATTTTACTAGTAGTAAGCTACACTGTTGCCGAGTGCTATAACATATATTTTATGGTATAGTTGTCTTTCACGCGGATGAAGAAGAAGAAACAGCTAGTACCTACTAGTGAATAAACTTCAGATAGGGTAAAATATTTTTGCGACCAAAACAGTTATGTTCGTTTTACAGCCTCATTTTACCTAAGTGTTTCAATTACTTGTGGGTAGTCGCTTTTATTAGAGTATAGTTATATTGGTCAACATTACTAGGTATAAAGATAATTTTACTAGCGCGTGCATGAACGGATGTTTGAACGTGGTTAAAGTACTAAGTGAAATTATTTGTTGCACGAGGTCATCTGAAGTGTCTTCCTACACCCTAGGGAAAATGGCGTTAGTTTGTATAGCTGTATCTATGCAGGGAAGCATTTTAATTTAACCATTAGTATTCCTAATACTTACCTGATTGTCATGTTCATCAACGAATTTTCTCTTTTACAATGGTTGCAAGTCTAACTGGTTAAAGTATAAAAAGGTTAACATACAAACTTCAGAACCAAACATCATTATTATCAGAACAGAGTGTAATGTTATCTAGATCTGTCATCAAATCAAACGGATTCAGTATCCACAAGAATAGCATTCACAAATATTTTACTATGTAAGTACCATTATTCTTATCCAATAGCTATAAAGTAGGATTTGATTCACTATCGGACTCATCTAAATTCTGAGGTTCATTCAAACGAGATTATCACTTAATTGATTCCAGATTCTGCATTGTAAGCACTTGGGTTGTTTGTCTTCGTATATTTACCTTCCCTGTTCAAGTAGAAAGTAAACGTTGTGAGATGACTCGCTGGTGTTGATAGTAAAACGTTTTACGTCAACAGTGCGCCAAGTTTCGAAACCACTGGCGTAATTTTCTTAGAAATCTTGTAGATCAGCAATGTCTGGAAATTGCACGTTGCAAAGTGAGGTTGAAAGTTCAATCCACCTACTTAGGGAACGTTTAATCTCGTCCCGAAGTGTTCGGTTTCTGGAAAATTCATTCGTGATTGACGCCACCAAAATCGAGTTAAGAATAATGAGGACATAATTAAAGCCAATGGATCAACATTCTTATAAAAAGCAGAAAGTTAAATCTGTAAAACACTGTGCCAAAACAACGAGACCGATTTTTGTGCTATCAATGCATGTAAAATTTATTACCCTCTACCTGAAAACAAACTTTCGAAAGATTTATATTCGGGGTCGTATACCTACTTACTGATTTTGGTAAGATATTTGAAGATTAATGTAATGTGGAAACCCATGTAGTGTAATTACGGACACAAATAATTCTAGATAGAATATAGTACATGATTGATTTTATTCTTAATTTGAAAAGAAATGAAGTATGAATTAATTTGAATTTAACGGTCTCCCTATTACAATAATATCTGACAGTTTGAAATGAATACACAATTTAAAATATTTTCATGAATTTTACACACAATAGCTAGACTTACCAACATAAAATCTTTGTTCATTCATCCGTAAACAGATCGTATGAAAAAAAGCAAGATGAAAATATTATGTGGAATTTTTGCACATTTTTAGTAGCACCGATAGTGGCAAAGTTTTAAAAATAGTATTTTGCCCAGAGTCTTTTGAAGGACCTCAGTCCCGCTATCAATCCAAGTTAATTTTATTTGCTTCGACCATGAAAACTTTAAAGATGTACAAAGGGAGATTTGCCGTCCATGTTCTCGTATTGCACTTATGTACAATGTTGCGATATAATATATAGAGAAACTAAGAGACACATAATTATTAAATAAACTGGCAATTTTATTCTCTGCTGTTTTCATTATTGATTGTGCTGACAGCGGGACGAGCACGGCCTACTGTGATAGGCTTGAGTCACACAGTTTGGGAGCAAAACCGTTATAAAATATGTGACTCAAGCCTATCACAGAGGCTGTGCTCGCCCCGCAGGTTTGTGTAATTTTGGTCACTCTGCGGTAAAATATTAAGCCAAACAGATACAAGATACAGTCCGCTCACAGTTATTATTTTACCTCTGAGTTTGCATCACTGTCAAAATCACAGTGATCTTTATTGCCATTGCAATAAAGTTGCTGTTGGGTTGCTCCCATTGGCAAGTCTGTCAAATTCACAATGATCTTTGTAATTGTTACAATAAGGTTGCGAACGGGTTACTGCTGTAAGAGGTAAAGTAATTGTGGATGGACTGTAGTAGCGTGGCTAACTGCCCGTTGCAACTGACTGGCACGACCATATTGCAAGATTACCTAATAGGAACAGGCAATGTTTGATGATCATATTATGTAAGTGGCTAAACAATAACAGCCACAAAGGACAATGAAAGGTTAAGCTACGCATGTCGCGGTCAGTTCGTGGATGGGTGACCATCCATTACATATCGAGACCCCTCATTGCCTCGGAGAGCACATTAGTCCGTTGGTCCCAGCTGTCATTGGTAAATCTTTAGCAGTCGTTACAGCAGTCAGAACCCCAAAAGCTTGACAACCAATCTTACCAAGGGGTATCGTGTTACCCAGTAACTGGGTTGTGGATGTCGATTCATGTAAAATACTGGTATTCAGCCGCATCCAGTTAGACTGGAAAGTAACCCAATATAGTTGGGAATAGGTAAGCAGATTGCTTGATGTAGGTTTTATGATTGACCTCTTTATAAAGATATGACGTCACACGAACATCTTTGAAATGGCGTCGGTAGAGGTGATACACTCATAGATGTCGAATTGTCGATGGAAACAGTAACTAGAGTGGGCGCACCTTCCATAATGTAGCAAAACCTACGCATTTTGCGCCCAAATTAAATTGTGTACCTAACACACATTTCCTAAAACAGTAAGAATTAACACTTTCTAAAAAAAATCAAACAACAATGATAGTAAAACTCTTCAAAGAGAAGTAGTGTTTTAATTGCATAGAATTAGGAGTGCATAATAAAACCTTACTCTTACTATACATCGTCACAATCGATCAATTACGTATTTAAACATTTTCAGTGGAAAACCATTTAGAGAAGGATAATAAAGTACCTATTGGGCGTGACTAATGCATTTTTAAAACTTTAATATGTGAAATTATTAATATTTGCTAATGGAGTGCAAACATAACGCTCTGCCTTGTATTCCCTAAATGATTTGAAAGACACATTTTTCCATTTAATGGGACCAAGCTTTAAATCCATATTTAGGACTGATAGTGCGTATTTTCTAATGGAAACATCCAGAAACGCTTTTCTCTACTTATGGGACCAGCCTTGGACCTGGCGCTCAGAGGTTTGTAAGACCTACAATATGTTAAAATATAAATATTATATTAGTAGGAAGTACATAAGAAAACCAGTTTATTAAAAAAATATTTTGAAAATCCTAAATCGATAATCAGTGTAACTATTATATTGTTTGCAGAATTTGTAAACGGAAGCGGTAAATGGTTTGCAGAATTTGTAAACCGAAGCGGTAAATTGTTTGCAGAATTTGTAAACCGAAGCGGTAAATTGTTTGCAGAATTTGTAAACCGAAGCGGTAAATTGTTTGCAGAATTTGTAAACCGAAGCGGCCGACGGACGGAAGGTCGTATTTCCCTTAGGACTGATGGCTTTTTAACCGCAGTAGCTAAGTGTAGGATACCTACCAAGGTGGATAGTCTGGTTAAACAAAGGCGTTAATTAGTACTATCTACTAATTAGGTATCGCAAAGTGTAACTAATCTAAACGGCTTTTGTCCAGAAAGTGGCAGGGAAGAAATAAAAAGCAGCGAAGAACTGAATCTTCAGTTTGAATCAGTTCTTCGCTGCTTTTTATTATTAGATCAGGCTAATAATGGAGCAAATATACGACAAAGCAATTGTGATTATGATCTGCGTTTATTTGCGTGTTTATTGAATGATAATTGATTTATTAGTGGCTACCAGCGAGTTCACGAATCCTTTGAATATCTCTATAGAGAGAGAGTAATTTTGGAATGTTTGTTAGTATTACCTACTAAAGAGAGTATATATAAATCAAGAATGATTCAAGATTTATAAATATCTGAAAGTAAGTACCTATGTAAAATATACCGATTACTGAGTCACTATACTCTCCCTTTGATACAAGGACATTTTAATTAAAAAAATTACGGTCCGTTCAGCCGAATTTGACTTCTAATCCCAAGGCATTAAAAGCAAAAACGTGGTTACAAAATTAACTGCTTACTGCAGCTGGCATGTGTCATGCCACCAACGCATTAGAAGTCAAAATCGGCTGAACGGACTGTAAAAAAGGTTTATTAAAATTTCTAATCCTATTTCAAATGGAGTATACTTTAATACAAACAGAAGAACATTATAACTTAACGAATCAATAAATTAAGAACTGTAGTTTCAAGCAAGCTGTTTATAATTATAACAACCTATTATTATCCTACCGCAGGACAAAGAATTCTTCATAAACAGAGTAGATATTAGCATTGATAAATGATAAATGATTTTATTTCTGTAACTACTTACAGAAATAAAAAAAATATACAAAATATGAGGTCGGCGTTTCCTATCTGACTACTCTGAGAAGAAAGACCGAAACAAACTCAGAGGTCACAGTCTCTTTTAAAGTCCAGACATAATCTTGGTCTGATCATGTGAAGGCTATGTAGATCGGTGTCTGAAATGGTCTTTTGAGCCACCATGCTTGCTCAAGGCGGATTACCGATTTCATACTTATATTAGTTATAGTTAACATTAAAATGTCCAAGATAAACTATTTAAAAAGTCACGTATTGTTAGTTGCCCGGATAAGGTGCCGTAGGTAATAATTATCCTACAAAAAAAAACTACCAAACTTGCCGAAAATTGATTTGTTTTAGACATTTTAAATCATTCATATTTCATACCGTACGACAGTGAGTAATGATGAAGTGACACACGCTGTTTGCATGAGACATCATAAGATGATATTGTGATACTTGATATTTACAGCCATATTTTTATATTTCGTGGAAAATGTAACCGAAGGAGAAATAATTATACATGCTGATCCTATGATTATAACAGTCTTAGCGCGAAGCGACAACACTTCACGGACGAAAATAAAAGTGTAATAGATAGTGATCAAAGTGACGGGAAGATCAAAGATTATAAGTCTTGTAGTCTCCAGCTGATTGTCACAAGTCTCTTTGATACAATAAATATAAACTAATAATGAATGTCACTTTAATTAATAATATTATGCATTATACTAGATTTTGCTGCTAATTGTCCTAACTAATATTATAAATGCGAAAGTAAGTTTGTTTGTTACCTTTTCGCGCCTAAACCACTGAACCGATCATTCTGAAATTTTGCATAACGTTGTCAGGGGTACAGAAACTTGCGCACATTTGGGAGTGGCGCGAGGACGCGAAACGCCGGGGCGTAGCTCCGCTGCCGCGAGAAATCACGGTACAGCGGACAGAGCTCCGGCGGGATCTCAGGGCGGCATGGAGAGTGCGATTGTCGCAACCCAGCGCTGGGCACGCCACAATTGCGGCGATAAGTCCCCTCTTTGAGGAGTGGCTAGAGAGGCGCCACGACGTCCTCACCTTCCGCCTGACGCAGTTCCTCACCGGACACGGTTGTTTCGGGAGGTTCCTGTTCCGGATAAGGCGGAAGGAAACGCCCGGGTGTCACCATTGTGTGGATCGCCCGGAGGACACGGTGGAGCATACGGTGGAGGTCTGCCCGGCTTGGGCGGAGCACCGCCGTGTCCTCGTGGAGGCGATTGGCGGTGGCGATCTCTCGCGTCCGGCCCTGGTCCAGGCTATGGTACGGAGCGAGAGGGCTTGGGAAGCCATCACCTCCTTCTGCAAAGCAGTAATGTTCGCGAAGGAGGAGGCAGAACGCGTGAGGGAGAGGCAAAATTCGCTCCCTCACGCTCCTAGCCGCCGCAGGAAACGCCCTGGGCGTCGGGAATCGCAGGCCGATTTCCGGCCACCGTAGGCGTGGGCTTGCGAACGGCGAGCAATGGGCAGCTCGCCGTTAGATAAGGACCATTCTCGGGTCGACGGCGCGTTGTGATCCACGCGCGCCTCAAAGAGATGTCAGCACCAAAGACGGGGTCCACTAGGGCCGATGCCTGCTAGGGTTGCGGGAATGTCCGTGAGGGATACAGTGGCCCCTGGCACAGGCAACTGAAGGAACACGGGTGGGTTTTAGTCAGTAAGAGTCTGACACGCCCTCCCACTCTGCCCAGAGCGGGAGAAGTTATAATTATGATGATTTCCCACCCTAAAAAAAAAAAAGTTGTACAGAAACGGACATAGGGTACCTTTCATCCCGAAAAAAAGTACTGTTTCCGAGGAAAATAACAATAATATTCTTATGATAATAGATGGCGCCACGTGTAGTGTGTTAAGAGTTTTGTTTTTAATTTAAGTACCTAATACATTTTGTGTGTCTAGTAGTATCGATAGACCGGTCTTTTATCCTTCTAACTATAATAATATAGATGGGAAAGTAATTTTCTTTGCTTGATACCTTTTCACGGCTTAAACCGCTGAACCGATCATCATAACATTTTGCATATACGTTGTCAGAGATACAGAAAAAAATACCCACCTTTCATCCAGAAAAAAATACTGTTCTGAGCCCATGAGTGCAACGGTCGAACCGAGTACAACCTGAATTGATTCCGCGGGCAAAAGCTAATGATAAATAAATGACATTCAACAATAGGCGTCTGAGAAACGTTACATTGTAGTACTTCTGTTTTTAGTTTCAGGGTTTTGCTTAAACTGATGTAGGTAATTCTGATTAACTAATTTGTTTTGTTTAATTCATTAATTGAAACGTACCACAGATTTACCTTTGCAACTTTAAAGTTATGAAATGATAGGTTTTCGTTGTGTGGCTAAAACCAAATTGTAAAATAAGCTAAGTGTTTTGAAAATAATAAATAAATCTTTCTTTAAAATATTCCTTTTAGTACGTCACGAAAGACTCTACGTACCTTTTGACGTGAGGCTACATTCAGTGGTCGGATTTTGCAAACTTAAAGGATTTGCGCCCTAATTTGACTACGTTGGCATAATCCGACCGTGGTGGCACAAACGTACACAAAATTTATTTTACGGAACTACTTAGGTTACTCTGATGTGGGTTACGAGGTTTGTGTTTTTGGGGCGTCAACTTGGTAGATTTACCCGATCGATCGATTTATCCCTTTTTTTTGGCGTGGGAAATCATCAAATAACTTCTCCCGCTCTGGGCAGAGCGGGAGAAGTTATTAGATGATTTCCCACGCAAAAAAAAAAGGATATAATGCTAGTTAGATAGTGTATTGAAAACATAATCCTACAACTAATTTGTTATGATGGAAAAAAGTAACAAAAAATTTCATTTAACTATTAAAAACCATAACTATTAATATGCATGCAATCATTCTGGTTTTTTTTGTCAGATTGTTCTTCAGGCAACATATTAACGTGATAGTGTTTTAATGTTTAGTCCAATCAAAAATTTTATTGTAAATAGAGAATTGCTTTTTTGCAATAAATTACCAGCTTCGTGTCATCGCGCTTCTCTTTCTTTTCTATGCAGTCCGACAGTTACCGCGCTTTAGCTGTTGTCAGCCCCTTAAAAAACTTAGCTCTGCCATCCAAGCCATCAATTTTGACCGCGTAGGTATTGCACTTTTCTATGAAAAACTATTTTCTGTTTTGAATGCCTGCTTAAAAAAATTACGCTATTATAGAATAATGTGCTGAATTCATGGTTTCAGTTTTCGCGTCGATGTCCCTGTGTGTCCTGTATAAAAATCAGACAAACTGAACAAGCGATTTTCGAACTAGTGCACTACCAGATACACAGAGAGACGTTGCATTTTGCAATAATTAAGTAGGTAAGGACTAAGGATGTCTTTACTGATAGTCCTGTCCCTATTCCTGTGATTTTCTATCTCACTTACACACTGCGTAGGTACTCCGATTGCCACACGTTGCCCAGACGGCCACACTCTAATTGTAATTGACTTCTGAAACTTTTCCTGACTTTTTACTAGGTTTTTTTTGGCATCACTTCACTACTCGACCGTTTCTGAGGGCCTACTCCCTAAGCACAAAGTCCGTCGTTACGGACGAAGTACGTTTCTTATTCCGTATCACTTACGGACATAAGATTAGTCCGGGGCCCGAACTAAAAAATAATGACTCAACGTTTAGACAGTTGTCCTTACTCCCGATGTGTTTTTAACCGTCCGAAAATGTTAAGTATCCGGGAGTAGGGCGAACTACTTTCGGACGGGCGCGTATCCTCGCTGACGGACTGAGAGAGTAGACCCCTGTGATACGTTTGCGTTTTATTCAAAGATTACATGGAAGAATCGAGATGTCTGTACCACCAACTGGCGAATGATAAATGCGATAGCTTATTTATTAAATTCATGTACATCTGTAGTTATTAGCGTTATCAATGGAATGCTTTGACATCGCATACAAATTGGTTTTTAATCCTAATAGGTTTTGTAACATTATGCTAAGACCGTTTCGTCATAAATTCAAATAGCCACGTCATGATCCGAGTAAACAGTAAATACAACCTTAATTGGTTTGGTAATAAGAGTTCTTGGAAACCCCTGTAGATAGATAAGAATGATTAATGACAATGAAAATTACTTACCAAGGGTATCGTATATTACCCAGTAACTGGGTTGTGGAGGTCAGATAAGCAGTGGTCCTATGTAAAATACTGGTATTTAACTGCATCCGGTTAGACTGGAAGCCGACCCCAACAATTGGGAAAAAGCTAGGTAGAATGAGTTACATTTTCTAACCAATAAGTTGGAAATTCCAAACCACTAGTCCAGAGTTTGTTATGACGTTTCAACGCTAGTACTAGATTCAATTTGCTGTTTGTGTATGTGAGTTTAAATGTTTGTAAACGCACCCACGATACAGGAGAAAGTTCTAGTGTGGGGCAAAGTTTAAAAAAAAAAAAAAAAAAAAATTGTTGCTTATTTCCATGAAATTGAAAAAGGTACTTTATAAATGTGCTACCTCGTCTGTACCCAGAGAACTAATGAACCTAACATTAAATAGAAACATGAACACAGAAGCATAGATTACGCGGTTTTCGACCCTACATGGTGGAGACGACGCCGACAGCGCAAGGCTTCAAGCGTTGATTAAGACATCCAATCACTACATAACAATAACGCCAGAAACATGTGGATGCGGTATTAAGACGACGACAGCCCCATTTTATGTCCAGGAAAATGTCTGTCCATTCCAAGGTTGCCTGGAAGAGATCGCAGAAAGCGATAAGGCCGCTCATTGTATATTAAGTAGTGTTAATTTTGTTATGTATTTTGTGGTGTACAATAAAGAATATACAAATAAATAAATAAATAAGATAGTTTAGTTAGACGAATTTGGTAAAACTATTTAGAATTTTTAATCGACTTAAAAAAAGGGGGAGGTTCTCAATACGGTTGTTTTTTTATATCCGTTACCTCAGAACTCAAACGTTTATTTATAACCGATTTGGAAAATATATTTTTTTATTTGAAAGGATTTACTTTCAGATCGGTCCCATACAAATTTGATCAAGTTCTAATAAGTGATTTTAGAGTCAGCTTCAATACTACGTAAGTACTTTTTCCACTTAGTAGGTATATATTGATGATGTTGTAATAACTTCTTGTCACTGTTATTTACATTGTAAGTAGTGGTTTGTGACTTTGTTTGGGGTAGGTACCACAACTTAAATGTGCGAAATATAAACGTTTTCACAAAAAAAACACTACAAAGGAAACTTCAATTTCGGAAGTCGGTCGGTCTTTGTGTAATTCAGTTTTTTCCCACCGACTTGTTATCAGATTGTCCGTGTGATTTTGCGAAAGGCTCAGTTTATGCCATGTCGGTAAGCTTAAGCTGTCGCTAACATAGGAAAAGTAACATAGTACCTACTCGGTGGTGAATTTTAAATGAAGTGAAATATTATGTATTGTGCTATTATAAAGTAACGAACTGAACAGACCGTCTCTGTTCTTTACTTCTTTCTAGAGTTCAAAAGGAAAAGAAAATGGTGGACTGGCGACCTATATTGTTTGTGTTATCTAAATAATATAATAATCATAAACTTTAGACAGCCTGTCGATGGTAGATCAAGAATGACTCAGGCGAAAGTCATCCAAGTGGATTTCCGTATGAGAAAAAAAGGACAACTGAGTATGCTCAAACAATTTGGTTGTCAAGTTCAGACCTATTCATTATACATCGACGACAAAGCGTGTACTACCACGTGGTTCTTTTGGGACTTCATAAATTAATTAAAAGCATAATATATATAATTTGGCTGGTTGGGCAATTGCCATTGTAGGGTTGGGTTAACGTTTCACTCAGTTCGAAATGAAAATTGTAATTAATTTGTTTGTTTCTGTATCGGAGTTAGAGGATTTAGTATTGTTTAACCGCCGGGGAATAATATTAGGCGGTTGTAAGAAAAACGCGGAAAATTTGAATCATCATAGCGGTATTCCCCAAATATTAAGGTAGAGTTATACGAGACTGACTAATATAAAGATCTTTTCTGTTTCGCGAAAGAGAGGCCATACTTACATAAATTAAGAATGGCTATTCTGGTGTCGCATAATTTCAGAAGTGTTCATGAATGAAATTATGTATGGAACCGGGGACAGTAGCAAGGGAAATATCATATCCACCAGAATATATGGCATTTCTATAATATTATATGCTAATTAGCACGATTTTGTTGGTATTTATTACATCATCATCATCATCAGCCTACAGCAGTCCACTGCTGGACATAGGCCTCTCCAGTTGCACGCCATTTAGCTCGATTCTCGGCAACTCTCATCCAGCTGCTACTGCGAAGATCGTCGCTTCACCTAGCCTGGCGTTGTCCTACCTTACGTTTGCCGATTCGCGGTCTCCACTCAAGAACACGTCTACCCCAACGGTCATCGGTTCTACAACGATTAAGTGATTACATCATTTAAACTATTAAGAGACTTTAGGTAACACGTTTTTGGAGGCATATTTTAGGACAAGATTTTGGAGAAGAAAACTCTCGTGTCTTGAAACACAAGAGAATTCGAATGAAGAGCGGGCGCTTTGGGGGACTGTCATATATAATTTTGACGTTCGAAAAGTGCTGTTTCACAGCCTATTTTGAATAAATTACTTTTGATTTTGATTGTTCTTAGCTTTAGAGCTTGTGCCTAACTGATGCAGATCAGTCAAATCATGAGTCTCATATTTTTTTATTTTATTGATTTGACACAAATGAGTCAATATTGTTGGTAAGGTAACGTTAAACCATGCCGCTAATTCCTGGGTAGTTTGGCTCGGATCGGCATCGACTATCTATTTCAATTCATTGTTATTCACCTGTGTGGGCGGTCTTCCACGTGGTTCGTTCTTCAAATCAAAGTTTCCTTCACGAAAGCGATTAAACCAAAATCGCACAGTGCGTTCATTAGCAGTCCCCTCTCCAAACGCAACATTGATATTGCGAGCTGTTTCTGCCGCGTTAGTTCCGCGTCGGAACTCGTATTCAAAAATAACTCGAATTTTCGAAGTAGGGAATAAAAAATAAACAACAAAAAAGTCGATAATCAAATGTTGAACATTTTTTAAAAGAAGAACTTCATAGGTAGGTACCATGTGAAAAAAGTTTCACTCAAAAATCTCAAACCATGAAGATTCTATGTCAATTCGAAGTACCTAATACAATAAAACAGCAATTTCATACTTTAAACCCTATTATTAAATAAAGCTTCTGCCCGGGATTAGAAATTACTTGTTCCCCCGACCCACCACTACCCAAGGGTAGTAGCGTGATATCAAAGAGCGTATAGCCTTCCTCAAGAATTGGTCTATCAGATGAAAACGAATTTTTCAAATACGACTTATATTTCCAGAGATTACCCCCTACATGCAAACTTATTACCAAAAAACAAATTCTCTATAATAATAATCTAATAATCTCTATAATTTTTTCTTTATAATATTAGTAGGTATCTACTCGTATTATGCGAATGAAAACATCGTGGAGAAACCTAGACTTATTGGGTGTTGAATGGTGGTTTCTTCACTGTATACGAAGAGGCCTTTGCGGTAGTGGCAAATTAGAGACTGGTAAGTTATCTTCATTGTGACAAACATGTCCAATTGGAGATTTTGTTACTGTTTATTAGCTATTTTTACTTTCCAAGCAACATAGTCTTTTGAAATATTAATTCTGAATGATAAATCACAAAGAGTCATTCTTTTGTGATTCTCGTTGTGATTTAAATATACAATTTAAGTTGATACTTAGTCAACTTGCCTATCAATTAATTACCCTGACTTTACTATTATTAACCATCCATAATGGGCCTATAATTTTCCCACTGCTGGGACACAGTACACAGTACTAACCATAACGCTTGCTATTTTTTGTCATTAGCTCGCCACACTATTTCCAACCATTTAAAATCCTGTAGGTAAGCCAGAATCAGTTGTGACCACAGAGCACGATGACGTTTTGGCAGACGCAGCTAGAGGCAGCATTGTCGACCCCTTCCATACAAAACAACCGTGTCACCGTTTACTCACGCTACGAAATAAATTACATATAAAGACTGGCGGCTTTCAATGACGTACGTGTCAGAAGTTGTGCGCTCAGGGCATTTTATTAATTCTGCCATTTGTGGCTCTGTGGTTGTGTGCGACTGACAAAAAATGTTACACAATGAAGCTCGACGAGTCCTGGAGAAATGATTCAACTGTTTCGGTACTCGCTACGAAATTTATCATAAAAAGAACAATTCTCTTGCTTGTAAGCTTACGTAAGCAATAATAATATATTATTATGTAGTCAAGTTTTCCACACAATATTTTTTATCACCGTAGGAGTGTGGCAAGGACCAGGCCCGGGTCGACGGCGCGTTGTGTTCCACGCGCGCCTCAAAGAGATGTCAGCACCAATGACGGGGTTTGCTAGGACCGATGCCTGCTAGGGTTGCGGAAAAGTCCAAGAGGGTTACCGTGGCCCCTGGCACAGGCAACTGAAGGAACACGGGTGGGTTTTAGTCGGTAAGAGTCTGACACGCCCTCCTGCTCTGCCCAGAGCGGGAGAAGTTATTTGATGATTTCCCACCCACATAAAAAAAAAAAAGGAGTGTGGCGAAGATGATCTGGAAAAACTTGGGCACACGTGCTCGGAGGACGGAAGTATTCCAGTATTATGCTGGTAAGAATCTTGGATAGTCCTAGAACTTCTGGGATAGTCCTGATAGCCGTGGAATAACTCTCCGCTCCTCATAAGCACCTCAGAACATGTCGCCCCTTGTCGCTACGACACTTTGCGCTAGCGACCGTTTTCGGTGAGCCATTATTGAGTATGCAAGTAACCCTCTGGCATTCGATCTGTGTATTTAATATAAAACATTGGTCGGGCAGATGCCATAGTCTTTCTGTAGTCCTAGATAACCAGTTAACGTTAGCCCACCAAGCCCAAAACCTAATCCGTCTTATTACAAAACACGATCTAACTTTAGCCCGAGCCTAAATCTTCGATTTAGTTTTTGTATTTGGAACTTTGTACCGACTTTAGTAAAGTTCTTAATACAAAATAGACAATCTAAGACCAGACCAAGTTGTCAGTTTTGTAATAGGAACTGTATTTCGATTTCTGTTAGGTTCTTATTTCAAAAACAGGTTCGATGGTTTAAACCATGTCAAACGAAAAACCTTGTTTTGTAATAAGACCGATTATGTTCCCATATCCTGCAATAGTCCTACACCAACCGGGGTTGTCCTTGGGTGCACTTGCATAGTGCGAACAGCGGTAGTCGTCGGTTGGTGCCTCACTTTATTAAAAACGTCTAACAGGCCTCTGCGAGTTCGTTTCAACCCCTCGTACGCCTTTCAAAGGTCCGGGACCCCAAGTGTCCCGGACCTTTGTCAAAACCATTTTTAAATATAATCAACGTTTCTACACAATATTTTTATCATCGCACGAGTATGTCTAAGATGTTTTAGAATAACTTGGGAAGACTTAGGTACACCGTTAAAATAAAACAAAACGTTAACCCCTTAAGTTATTATGCTTTAGATTAACCATACATTTTCGACTTTTGATTTGGCATAACCTCAGATCATATAATGATCTGAGGGCATAACTTTACTCCGCGTTTAAAAACGCGATAAATGATTATTGAGAAAAAAAAATATTATTAATTGAAATAAATGCTTTGAGTTTGAGTTTCAAATGCGCAAAACTTACATTCTTGTTCTTCTTAATCCGTTCCAACATCAACGATATGAGAATTGATCATGTCGCGGTATTTAATAAGCCACTTAATAGAATTGCTATGGAGCTAACAGTCTAGGGCTTATTAAAAGCCACGATGCTAGAGTGACCGTCGATCCAAAAATAAGCATGGCTTGTACGAGTATCTTGGGGAACAAATTGCGATTGTGAAATAATGGTGGACAAGTGTAATTATTAGTATTGTTACTGATAAGCTACCGATAATAATAATACAATCATATTTGTCCTTATCAATAAACTTTATTTTTTTATTTTTTTGACTTTGGGAAATCATTAAATATCTTCTCCCACTCTGGGCAGAGCGGGAGGGCGTGTAAGACTCTTACTGACTAAAACCCACCCGTGTTCCTTCAGTTGCCTGTGCCAGGGGCAACGGTATCCCTCTCGGACTTTCCCGCAACCCTGGCAGACATCGGCCCTAACGGACCCCGTTATTGATGCTGACATCTCTTTGAGGCGCGCGTGGAACACAACGCGCCATCGACCCGGGCCTGGTCCTTATCGAGCAGCGAGCTGCCCATTGCTCGCCGTTCGCAAGCCCGCGCCTACGGTGGCCGGAAATTAGCTTGCGACTCCCGACGCCCAGGCCGTCAGGGGCGTGAGGACGCGAATTTCGCCTCTCCCTCATGCGTTCCGCCTCCTCCTTCGCGAGCATTACTGCTTCGCAGAAGGAGGTGACGGCTTCCCAAGCCCTCTCGCTCCGTACCAAGGCCTGGACCAGGGCCGGACGCGAGAAATTGCCTCCGCCAATCGCCTGCACGAGGACACGGCGGTGCTACGCCCAAACCGGGCAGACCTCCACCGTATCGTCCGGGCGATCCACACAATGGTGACACCCGGGCGTTTCCTCCCGCCTTATCCGGAACAGAAAACTTCCGAAACAACCGTGTCCGGTGAGGACCTGCGTCAGGCGGCAGGCGAGTACGCCGTGGCGCCTCTCTAGCCATTCCTCAAAGAGGGGACTTATCGCCGCAATTGTGACGTGCCCAGCGCTGGGTTGCGATTGCGACAATCACACTCTCCAAGCCGCCCTGAGATCCCGCCGGAGCCGTGATTTCTCGCGGCAGCGGAGCTACGCCCCGGCGTCTCGTCTCCTCGCGCCACTCCCAAATGTGCGCGAGGACTTTTGCCTCCAGATCCCATGGCGGTAATCCGGCAAGGAGGCTCGCCGCCTCACCGGAGACCGTACGGTCTTATAAATAACCTGCTTTAAAAAAAAAACCTTATACCTGGGTATCAAAGTCACCATAAGTATTTTATTTATGGATTTAAAAAATCTATTGCACAAATGACTAAATTCAATGTAGATATTGCGTGGATTGATAGATTCATAGAAACTAGAAATATGTCATTACTTATAATAAAATTATTATTTTATTTCCACTCTAAAATCTTTATTTTTGTAACCGAATAGACAAATCTTCTCAGAACACACGAAAATTGACGGTTGTTTATGCTTAGATATCATAACAACTTCGATGGATACAAAACAGTTTGATGTCAATCTATTTTATTCCGCAAAATTGTGTTTGTTTGCCTGTTCGGCAACACCGCCATGACGGGTAGATCGCTCATGTTGATTCAGGCTGGAAGGTCAGGGGTGCATGTTGAAGAGCCTCCTCGTGGCGCACCCTGGGCAACGTCGGCTCCAATTGCCCACCACGTCTTGGTGGACAATTGGGGCTGGCGGCTAATCTTCAACAAACGGAGAAAGGTCATGGTTCCAATCACCGATCATGCTTGATGGTCGGTGAAGGGAACCGGGCTACAGACGGTCAGTACGTACACTCCTCCTCTGCTTACATATGTAGTTGAGTGGGCGTAGACTGAGAAGGGCCGCCGCTGCGGTGCAGGCGCACCAAAGCGGCGCGTGTTTCTCTCCTTGAGGAGTAGTCCTCGAGGAGAGAACTTTCGGCGGGTTCGCTGAGTCGGGTCGGCCGGACAGCGAACGGAGGCATGTTTAATGCCGCCGCCGGGGGCTTGGCTTAATTACCTGGCCCAGAGGAAGGCTACCTCTAAGATAAAAAACCACCCAATCCTAAGCTTTGAAGCGCGGTGAGAGGATGCATGGCTGGAGGGAGTCCAGTCGTTAGCGCTTCCCCTGCAGAGCACCTGCCGCACTCTGCAGTATGTAGGCTTACCGGGCATCTAGGCTCTGCCCGGTGGACATAAAAAACCTATATCTACTCGTGGGATTACATATGGACAACAAACAAAAAAAAAAAACTAAATTGCCGATCGTGTTGGTCGAGCAGATGGGTGTCCTGTCAGGTGCGGTGTCAGACTCTGACACCGCATCTGAGAGGATGAGTGTGGCGAGTGTGGCGAGCGTAAGCTCAAAGCGCTCGCGGACTGAGGAGGAGATGTTTGAGCGTCCTTCAAAATATTGGAGGAAGTGCTCAAAGAAAGAGGACGAGAGGCGCGCGGGGTTGACAGGCCTCTCTTCTAGCGAGGAGAACCTGCCAGCCAAGGCGGGCAGAAGAGGGCGAGGTCGCGCAATCGGTGGAGCGTCAGCTCCTTCGACGTCGCGCGACTCTCTAGGGCGCTTTCTCAAGCGCCCCGACATGCCGGCACCCACCGGAGGAAGCGACCCGGGGACCGAGCAGGTGGAGTGCGCTTCTAGCCAAAGCTCCACTTCTTTGGTCACCACAAGGGAGACGAGCGACCTGGAGCCCCTTGTGTCGGACCTAAGCGGGGGCTCCACTATGTCCCTGCTGGGAGCCAACAAGGCGGAAGCGAACGCCGCCAAGCGGGCGCAAAGAAAGGCTGTCGCGGCTGACGAAGTCAGCGAGTTGGCCCGACAGGCCCGAGAGCGGCGATCCACTCGGATGGCTGCCGGGGAGAGCGAATCAGCGGTGGCGCTCAGCCGCCAAGTTATGGACGGCGTGGATGTCGTCCTGAAGGTTGCCACCAAATCGGGCAGCCTGAAAAGCACGTTCACGCGCGCCCTAAAAGAGGCGGCTGAAGACATCAGGGAGGCGGTTGGGGTCCTCGTTACTCGTACGAGCACGGAGGAGACGGCGAAGCTATGGGAGGAGAATGGCCGTCTCCGATCCGAGTTGGAGGATCTCAAGCGGCAGTTCGCTGCCCAGAGGGCAGCTTCCACGGCCCCCTGCTCCTCTTCCTCCACAGCCTTGCCGTTGGCTTCATCGGTCCCGTCGTCGACACCTGCACTTGCGGATGCGGAGATCGAAAAGATCGCGCGCATCTGCATGATGCAGTGTGGAAAGATGGTGGGTGCCCGAATGGAGGGCATAGAGGCAAGGCTCCTCCCGGCTGAGACCCTCCGCCCACCGCTCGCTGCGGACAAGCGGAGGAAGGAAGGGCCCGCTAAACAGGGGCCAATTACCGTGGCTGCAGCGTCAATCCGAAACGGGAAGGGGCAGGTAAAGCCCGCGGAGGGATCCAGAGCGCTCACTTCCCAGGCGGCTGCGCCACCGGCGGCCTCGCCCGGGCCTACCACGGAGGCCTGGACGACGGTAGTCAAGAGGGGCCGCCGCAAGGGGAAGATGGCGCCGCCGGTACCCGCTAAAGCACCGGCACCGAAGAAGGCCCAAGGACCGCCTAAGGTCAGAGCCCCACGTTCCGCGGCTGTAGTAATTACGCTGCAGCCCGGAGCCATCGAAAGGGGCGTCTCATACAAGGCGGTCTTAACGGAAGCGAGGGCCAAGGTCGCGTTCCACGACCTTGGAATACCGTCCGGCCTCAGAATGAGGCCGGCGATTACGGGGGCGCGACTGCTGGAGGTGTCGGGTGCCTCTAGCGGTGAAAAGGCGGATATTTTGGCCGCCAAACTGCGAGAGGTACTCAACCCGGAGGACGTCCGGGTGTCCAGGCCGATGAAGACCGCTGAGCTGCGCGTCGATGGCCTGGATGACTCGACGACCTCAGCCGAGGTCGTGGCGGCCATGGCCCGAGTCGGCGGATGTTCGCCCAGTGACGTACGGACGGGTGAGATTCGCGTCGACGCTTCCGGGCTCGGCGCGATCTGGGTGCGGTGCCCGGTGGCGGCGGCGAACAAAGTTGCCGACGCTGGGCGTTTGTTGGTGGGGTGGGTGGCAGCGAGGGTGAAGCGGCTGCAACCCAGGGCCTTGCGGTGCTACCGTTGCTTCGACATTGGGCATGTCAGAGCACGGTGCACCGCCGAAATAGACCGCAGCGAGCAGTGTTATCGCTGCGGTCAGGCCGGCCACAAGGCGGCCCAGTGCTCCGCGGCGCCAAACTGCAGCCTATGTACAGCTGCAGGGAGACCCGCCGGGCACAGAGCAGGCGGAAAAGCTTGTGGCGCGCCCGCCAACAAAAAGAGGAAGAATAGGACTGCCAAGGCTGCCGGGGGCTCTTTACCCCCCCCTCAGCCTGGCTGCCCTGCGGCCGACTCCCGGCCTAGGAATGGTATGGAGGGAATGGATTGCGCATAATTGCGCTCTACCATTTCCTCCAAGGCAATATCAACCACTGTGCCAGAGCTCAGGATCTCTTGCTCCAGAGCATGGCAGAGTGGTCGATTCACGTGGCTGTGGTCGCCGAACCGTACTTTGTCCCCCCCCAGGGATAACTGGGTGGGAGACCTGGATGGTTTGGTGGCCATCATTAGCGGGGCTCTTGTCAACCCGTCTCGAGGTCACGGCTGGGTAGCCGCCCTCGCGGACGGCATTGGTACGGTTGGGGCGTATTTTTCGCCCAACAAGAGTCTCGCCGACTTCGAGAGGTTCCTTGTCGAGTTGGGTGCCGTCGTGGGCCGACTCCACCCTCGTCCTGTGCTGTTGCTTGGGGATCTCAACGCCAAGTCTGCGGCGTGGGGATCTCCTGTGACCGATGCTAGGGGCGAGGTGCTGGAGGAGTGGGCGGTCACGACTGGCTTGACCGTCCTAAATCGGGGCTCGGTCCACACGTGCGTGCGGCAGCGGGGCGGCTCTGTAGTGGACGTCTCGTTCGCTAGCCCCGCTGTAGCAAGCCGTGTCCGTGACTGGCGTGTCGTCGTGGAGGTAAAGACATTGTCGGATCACCGATACATCCGTTTCGACGTCTCCGCCCAGACCAGCGGCGGCCGCAGTTCGATGGCCCCGCGAATGGACGGTCCACGCTGGGCGCGTAAGCGCATCGACAGGGAGCTTCTCGAGGAGGCCGCTATTGTCCAGGCCTGGTTCCGGGAATCGGCAACGAACGGACCCATCGACGTCGAGCAGGAGGCGCTGTGGTTCCGCGGGGCGATGACGCAAATCTGCGACGCGTCCACGCACAGTCAGCAAGGCGCCAGGTGTACTGGTGGACCGCCGAAATCGCGCAACTGCGCGTCGCGTGCGTGGCGGTTAGACGCCAGTACACCCGATACCGGAGGAGACGTCGACGGGTCCCTGACGAAGAAGCCGCGCTGTATGAGGTGTACCGCGTGGCGAAGGAGGCTCTGTGGCTGGCCATCGGCGAGGCGAAATCGCGAGCCAGGGAGGAGATGTTGGAGACTCTAGACGGGGATCCGTGGGGGCGCCCTTATCGCGCGGTCCGAGGGAAACTTCGAGCCGCGGCGCCCCCACTTACGGAGAGTTTCCAACCCGAGCTGCTGGAGGAAACAGTCGCAGCCCTCTTCCCGGCGAGAGCGGAGCACAGTCCACCGCCGATGGCTGTACCCACAGCCGCGGAGCCTACAGGAGAGAACGCCAACAACGTCCCAGAGGTGACACAGGCAGAGATGGGGGCAGCCGTGATGCGGCTCCGGGCCAAGAACGTGGCCCCGGGGCCCGACGGGATCCACGGCTGCGTGTTAGCCCTCGCTCTGAAGGAGCTTGAGCCCCAACTGAGAGGACTCTACACAGCGTGTCTTGAGCGGGGCCAGTTTCCCACTTTGTGGAAATCTGGTCGTCTGGTCCTGCTCAGGAAGGCGGGGCGCCCTGCCGACTCGCCCTCCGCGTACCGGCCCATAGTGCTGCTAGACGAGGTGGGCAAGCTGTTTGAGCGTATTATCGCAGCCCGCCTCGTCGGCCACTTGTGCAGAGAGGGGCCGGACCTGGACGACAACCAGTTTGGATTTCGGCATGGGCGCTCCACCATCCACGCTGTGTCGCGGGTGAGAGTCCTGGCGGAGGAAGCGGTGTCCCGGGGCGGGGTGATGTTGGCGGTGTCCTTGGACATCTCCAACGCCTTCAACACCCTGCCCTGGAGTTGTATTCGGGAGGCACTGCGCTATCATAGGGTGCCTCCCTACCTCCGCCACATCGTTGGGGCTTATCTGTCGGAGAGGTGTGTCACCTACGTGGGACGTGATGGCGGAAACCAGCGCCGCATGTCGTGCGGTGTTCCGCAGGGTTCGGTCCTAGGGCCGCTCCTGTGGAACATCGGGTACGACTGGGTGCTGAGGGGCGAGCTCCAACCGGGCGTAGACCTGACGTGTTATGCAGATGACACGCTGGTCACTGCCCGGGGGAGCTCGCACAGGGAGGTAGCGTTGCTGGCCACGGCCGCGGTCTCACATGTGGTGGGCCGCATACGTCGCCTAGGCTTGGAGGTGGCCCTCAGCAAGTCGGAGGCCATGGTGTTTCATGGCCCCCGGCGGGCGCCGCCGCCCGGCTCACACATCGTGGTCGGGGGGGCTCGGATCGCTGTCGAGTCCACCATGAAGTATTTAGGATTGGTGCTCGACAGCCGGTGGAACTTCGAGCCTCACTTCCGACGGCTGGCGCCCAAGTTGCTGAGCGCTGCTGGCGCGCTCGCAACGCTGCTTCCCAATCTGGGGGGCCCGAGCGCCGTCTGTAGGCGGCTCTACGTGGGGGTCGTGCGATCCATGGCCCTGTATGGGGCCCCGGTGTGGGCCTCTGACCTGACGGCCGGCAGCATCGCTGTTTTGCGAAAGCCGCAGAGGGCGATGGCCGTCAGAATCATCAGGGGGTATCGCACGATCTCCTGCGAGGCGGCTTGCGTACTGGCCGGATCCCCGCCCTGGGACCTCGAGGCGAAAGTACTCGCGTCGTTGTATCGGTGGCGCGAGGAAGCGAGGGCGCGGGGCGAGGGACCGATGCAGCGACACATAGAGCTGCGTCGGTCTCAGCTTCGCGAGGTCCTGGTGGCGGAATGGCGGGACAGGCTTTCACGCCCTACCGCCGGCCTCGTCACCATCGAGGCGGTCCGGCCGGTGCTCGAGCGCTGGCTCGGGAGGAGGCACGGCTCCCTGTCGTTTCGGGTGACGCAGGTGCTCTCGGGGCATGGTTGCTTCGGGAAGTACCTGTGTCGCATAAACAGGGAGCCGGACGCCCGGTGTCACCACTGCGTCGACTGCCGGGAGGACACGGCGCGGCATACGCTGGCAGAGTGTGCCGCTTGGGAGGAGCCGCGCCGTGCCCTCATCTCAGAAGTAGGCAGTGACTTGTCGCTGCCGGCCGTAGTCGAGTCGATGGTCGGCAGCGACGAGTCCTGGGACGCGGTGGTTTCCTTCTGTGAGACAGTCGTCTCGCAGAAGGAGGCTGCGGAAAGGGAGAGGGAGATCTCGTCCTCTCACCCGGCCCGCAGAAGGCGCACCGGGCGTCGGCGGAGGGCGGACAACGCCCTCTTCCAGCCCCCCTAAATGGGTCCAGGGGCGACGGACTCGGGGACGTCCGTCGCCCCCCACACACCAGGACCCGAGGTGGCGGCGCGTAGTGTTCCACGCGCGCCCCTCTTAGACGTCGCGGGGGGAGTCAAACACCTCACTCCCCCCCCAGACCCGAAGAGGCCCGCAGTGGCGGGCCGGCACCAGTCGGGGGTTGTGGAAGGATCGTATGTTCCCGCGACCCCCGGCGTAGGTGTGAGATGGAACACCGGGGTGGTTTTTAGTCAGTAAGAGTCTGACAGACCCCGTCGCCCGCCCCAGGGCGGCGGACATCCATGAGGATTTTCCACCCCGGAAACAAAAAAAAAAAAAAAAAAAAAAAAAAAAAAAAGGCTGGAAGGTCAACGACTAATCTAATAGCAAAATAGTTAAAGGGTGCCAATTTTTGGTAAAGTACTCAATTTTTGCGGAAGAATGGACTTTTAAACGTAGTTCCCTACTAGGAACTCTGATGCTAACATATTCAAGTTTCAAGGACCAGTATTTTGGCATGCATTCAAAACAGAAGTGACGTTTTAAATGATCGTCTGACGCACCATAGGTTGTCAGTTACCTTGCTTATTAGTCTATTAGGCCAGATTGTAATAAATTATTAAGAATATTAGTTCATATTAATAAATAAAAAATAGGTACCTACGAACCGTGAAACCGTGGGTTTTAGTCAGTAGAAGTTCGATATAACCACAGTACGCATGAGGATATACACACAGCAAAATAAAACAGGTACCCTGTGTCATTATGTAACCCAGTACCTACTACTATAGTACTATAGTAGAATATCGGCATACCTATATATACTTATTTACAACGACTAACTAAATGTCGTAACAATGCATATTTCCAACCGTACATAGTATGTATAGCCTAGCTTCGCAACACTTTTCCTTTAGAAGCTATTAGAAACCAAACAGCCTTCAATCAGCAATACTAAATGCTTCAACTGAGGTTCTGGAGTTATAAGAGGAAGTACAAACAGCTCAGATAGTTGGTTACATTAACAGAAGATTTCCAACTCTATTATCTAGACAGATATATTAAAGAATCATACAATCTTATATTATGACGAAACTTTACATTACAATTAGTCCTAATAACATAAACCTATAAAAACCTCACCCAAACAAATGACTACAGTACCTAATTCTACATTACCAAATAAACAAACGACTACAGTACCTAATTACAGTATACATTACCAAATAGACTTTCTTTAGAAGACCTTCTCCATTCAGTGAAACACAATAATGTGAAAACATAACAATGTTCTCGTAATATGTCTTGGTACGTGGAATGTATAAAAAGTGCTCTCAAGACGAGGTGAGGTCGTAATATGGATATAAGAGTAATGTGGCCTGCGCTACGTCTGACTTGATGGCTTCAGAATGATCAATTGCGTCAGCAATTCGCTTTTGAAGACATGATTTTACAAATAAATCGATTATGTTCAGCATGTTTCAGCCTCTTAATAACCGGGAAATACTAATATTATCCGTAACTTCAATTAACTTAAAACCACGGTTTAAAGTATAGGGAGTTACATCAATAGTGGAAGGTGTAAGGAAAAATACATGATCTCGATTGCTAATAAGGCTCCTGTTAAATTTAAACTCAGACCAAATATTTTTATGGATGTATACCTGGTTATGTTTCAATAAAAAAATACTTGATATTCAGTCTTTGCTCGATATTGAAATATTAGATAGTCTCTCAGTTGCTCCTCAGTAGAAACAAGGCTAGCAATGACCTTCATGTAGATGGTGAAGATAAATGTAAACTCAAGTAAACCTCTCCTATTAAACAAACTCCACTTGATACAAAGAAAGCTGTAAGAATGAATAAAACGTTTCCTTATACATGTAAGTCTGCACGCCTTCAGTGCTGCGGACACATTACAAGTACTTATATTATCCAGACACGTTCAGGCAAAAAAGGTACCTACACGTGCAAATATTTGGCCCGATAGATGCGGGTACCGAATTTGCTACAATTATACGTATTTTATTCTTTTTATATTAAGATTTCGTATCGGCAGGATACGAAATTCTCAGCCCATGGGTGGTAAAAATTAATATTTCTATATTAGCAGCGATGCTGGTAGCAAAGGTGACTGTTCAGATTGCGCTAGACGTTCTATTAATTGATAACACCCCCGTGGAGGCTATTTTCCAGAACCTGACCCCAAGTCTCTATAATGATGACCTTTAAACCACAATTACAACATTTAACATACTCAGTTAGTACGAAAAGTTATAGAGGACTACTAAAATAGGCTCTTTCAAAGAACATAATCAAATAACCAACTTTCAGTTTACCTCCCTGCCGCAAATCCAAATTAAGCATTTGCCACGTGTCAGAGAACCCTTATAGAATGAACAGAATATTTTGAGTGTATCGAAGCATCAATTTCCTCTACCTAATATTTAGATTAACCAGTTTAAATAATATAAGCATAATTCAAGTCTATTTTTAGACCGTACAAAACAATCTCTGCAAGCGACACTTTCAATTAGCAAGAATACATTTTACAAACGTCACAGAAGCGGGATGCCAAACCAAATGTTTTAATTAAGAATATTTCTTTTGGCACCTGGTTTCTAGAACATTTTCGTTATTTTTACCTAGAGACTAAGTGGTGACGAAAATATTGTGTTTGTGCGAGGCGAAATATATCTGGTAAGTGCGGGGCAAGAGGCTGTCTACGGGTTTTTTGTATAACAATATGTCAGCGCTGTAGAGCATACACGTTTTTATTAAATTATGTAATAGATACTCACACGAACAGGATAAACGAATCAATAGTGACAATTCTACTGTTTGTGATACCATTGTTCATGTTTATTTGAGCGTTTATGTATTTATGTTTGATTTTCTTTTGAGAATTTGGTACCGTAAAACGGGGTTAATCGGGATGCAGGGGTTGATCGGGACGAAAGTTTAAAATGGATTAACATTGAAATAATATCGTTTGCTGCCGAAAGTGTTTACTGCGTTATAATAAACGATTAAGTGCCCTCGGGCAAAAAACTATGTATATTATTTCAACATTGAAATCCGTTTAAAAGTTTCTTCCCGATTAACCCCGTTTTACCAGTATATATTTGTAAAATTAGGTATGATTGAAATGATATAAGTAAAATAAAAGATTGAAACCAATATTTTTTTTGTATAATTTTCGTTAAATAGAACAATATTTAATCTATTGTATCTATATAAATAAAAATGAAATGCTGTTCGTTGGTAAGAGCACCACTTGAGAACGGCTGGACCGATTTAGCAGCTAGTAAATAATACATACCGAAAATACGACCAATTTGGAAGGCAAACGATACCACATGTTTCTGCTTCGGTTAAAATTTTTGCAGATTTCTAAAAGTCTTAAAACAAAACAACTATAACAGAGTTTGCATTATTTTATTATGCATTATATATTATGTTACTTCGCATTATTCTATTTATGTTACTTTAGGGAGCATGATGGGTAAAGTTTGCCACTTGTCTAACAAAAAATAACGTTCATGTACAATATGAGATCAAATAACTACAACCATAAAATGCTTTGTGATCATTTTGTTACAAGAATGCTTCCATACATTAAACAAGTGAGTTAGATATTATTTTGCAAAGTACGACACAAGTTAAAGGTTCCATCAATATGAAGTCAGGGAAATTAATCGTTAAGCAAATTAGATACCAACATATTGTCCATATTACATTCAAATGACATCTGTGTATTCTTAGTGTGGGGCACGGAGCAGAAACAAAGAGGAGGTGTTGCAATCAAAGTAGTCCATCAGCCACCAATGTAGTCGTTACGTCACACGGTAGTTGCACTACTTGCAACCAGGCGGCGCTTTCGTCAGTACAACTGTCGTTGTGAAGCGGATAGGTTGTCATGTATTTGTTTAGTCTTTTAAACGATTAAAAGTATTCCCGACCCATACTCATTGCATTAACATGAAGTGCTGTGTTTTATCTTGCTGAAGTTATACGGATCAATCAAATTCAAACGGAATAAAGATTAGTAATTAAATTACAGTAAAATTAAAATTAAATTTGTAATTTATTTCTTCTCGAATGTTCGGTAATTACCGCCCCCTATCGGCAAGTAGCGGAAGTACTGACAAATTGCAGGTCCGGACTCAGACTTTTTTTATGACCACATACCTACATTTATATGCTATATGAAAAGTGAAGTCTAATAGATGTCGAGTTTCGGCAAAAAACGGAATTCGGTTTAGTTTCGGTAAATAAGTTCAGAAGAAAAATTTTGAAGAGGAGAGGATTTAAAGATAAAAAAAATAAAATTATGATTATAGAAACGTTTTCTTTATTTTTCCCTCACGCTTGTTAATTTCTGGAAGTTTCGGTTTCGGCCGAATCTGAAACCGCTTCCGAAATTCGGTTTCGGTTTCAGACAAAAAATGTATTTCAGTCGGACATAATAGAAATAGAACTATATCGGTATATTATAAAACTATTAAACCTGAATCCGGCTCCTTACAATAAAAGCGACACTTAATGAAACATAGCAGAACTCTTACAACATCTGTCTTATTTGCCTATGAGTTGATTTTGCTACTAGCCACTAGATGGCTTTCTGCTGTTTGGGCTCCCCCCGCACCCCGCGAGGCTGCGACACTACTTTTGTATGAAGAATGACTTTATAACACCTCCTCTTTGTTTCTGCTCCGTGGTCTTACACGTCCACATCCGTTTGAAGGTGTTTTTTTTTTAATTTGATAATAATTTATTGTGTAACACACGTAACATGTATGCACCCTGTCATGTAGTAGATTCATCAGCTCATGGCCCATGTCTGTTGTAAAAGTTCCGCCGAACGCTACTAGATGGCACTGTGCATTTACGTCACGTTTTTGAATCGCGGTGTTAAAAATTAAAAGTTAAAGTGTTTGACAAACGCCGATGGTACTTCTAAGTTTAGTCGTACGTACCAAAATATCAACTCAATCCCGCACTTACTTGTGCTATTTTTATTAAATAACATTTATATTCGTGCCTTCAGCTTGGAGTATCTACGAGTATATTGATTCTCTTATAAAATTTTCGTATACCTAATATATTTTCGTCAAGCGTGCCTTATTTGTCTTCAGACCCGCATTGACGCTCACGAGACTAGATGAACCACAGACTAGAGCCACGACCTTACGTACGAACACATGTGAAGCTTTTACAACACTAGCTTTTTGTTACTGGTAACGCTTGGGAAATTTTATTTTACAGCAGCCAACTAATCATGAAAAAGACCGTGGGGAACATACCTACTACGAAGAAATAATTTCTAACAATTAAAATATTTGTAACCTTTTGCCCAACTATTTTGGGGTCGGCTTCCAGTCACAACCCACATACTGGATAACACGATTCCAGCACGGGTAGTCAGAACCTCGAAAGTCTGATAATCCGTCTAACCAAGGGGTAGAACTGCTTGTCAGACTTTCGGGCTTCTGTCTACCCGTAACGACTTACAGAGATTAAGAATGACAGCCGGGACCACACATACAACTATATTATGAAAGTAACAAAATTTTAAAACAAAAAAATATATATTTACCAATTAGAAAACCACAATTTTTTATTCTACTATTGGAAATTTAAAACATTCAACAATAATAAAAAAAACAATTTTTTAATCACAAAAATTTTGTGTTAAGAAATTATCGATATTGTCGATTATTATGGTTTCACAAATGACCTTTTACTAAAAGGCAATAGTATGTTTTTTTTCACAATGCAAAAGAAAAATATTTTGAGCTATGCACATAAAAACGAGACTGGGTGACGTCATAAAAGCAATGCGTCAAAAATATGTGTTATGTCGAATCATGGTTAAAACGAATGCAAGATCAAAATGTATTTATTATGAGGTTGTGATTTTGAATTTCAATAAAAAAAATCTATATTTACCATAATAAATACTCTTTTTATTGAAATTCAAAATCGTCAAACTTACATAAGTTTGACGATTTTGAACGCTTTTTACAGGATCGAACAGCACAGCCTTTTTTACGGAGCACCTCGCGCCTAGGAAACGATTTACATAGTGCGTTAGAATCGATTTGAAAGTAGTTTTTATGAACGTACTAGAACATTTGTTCTTGTACTTTTACAGAGGAGAAAGTGTTCGTAAGGCTTCTCCAGTGTTAACTAAGTAAATAAGTTATGGCAAAAAATCCCCACGATCCAACAGACAAATTCTATGTTCACTGTTTCAGCTTTTATAATTACCAACCAATATACCCCGACGAAATGAGGTTATCCGGCAGAGAACTAAAGTTGTCGACATAGCTCACAGAATAAGCAAGCTGAAGTGGCAATGGACCGGCCATATTGGCCGTAGAACCGATGACCGTTGGGGTAGACGTGTTCTTGAGTGGAGATCGCGAATCGGCAAACGAAAGGTAGGACACCCTCAGGCTAGGTGGAGCGACGATCTTCGCAGGGTGGCTGGTAGTAGCTGGATGAGAGTTGCCGAGAGTCGAGCTACATGGCGTGCAATTGGAGAGGCTTGTCCAACAGTGGACTGCTGTAGGCTGATGATGAGATACTTAAATTAATGTCGCTGCAAACAAACAAAACTGACGATCTATCTTCAATAGCCTACATAATATAATAATATCAAGTACCAAACATGTAAATTTACAGTAAACATGTTTCCCACGTATAATTTGAAACTGATGCGGTTTCCTGAACAGTCTTTGTCATTTGTTAGCGTCGCATGAAATATACATGAAAAACAACGCTCGCTTTGTTTGTCTGAGCAGCTTGGGTAACTACGTCTGTGGGAAAAAAAGAGGAGTTTGTATTTAGAGTCGTCTGGATTGAAGGGCAATCAGTAGTCTACAACAGTTTGTTTATGTTTGATCCTTGTAATGGTTTATGAATGGAGTTGTATTTTTTTAATTATTTTTATTATGGAATGTAAATATACACTAATGAATACGCATTACAGATCTCCTTGTCCAGTTTAACTTTTGTCGTTCTTTTTTGTTAGGCATAAGCATAATATTATTATTACTAAAAGAGGTGATAGACATAATTATAGTACCAGAAATAGGGACCTATTAGTTCAACCAGGTTTCAGACTGGCTAAAGTAGACTCATCTTTCATGGGGTACTGTTTAAAATGTTACAATAAAATACCTCCCCACATACTTCAACTAAATGAGACGAAATTCAAAGTTTGTATTAAACGCACACTGAGGATGAATGAAATTCAGTACAATTTTCTTTCCGTTTTTAACAGATTAAAAATGACTATTGTTATGTTCGCTTTTTGTGGCATAGAATGTCACTTTTTTGAGCAAGTGGTACGAAAAAAACATTTATTTTCTTCAATCTTTTAAATTATCGTGATTAACTTTAATTTTTATGTTTTTACTCGATTTTTGTGCATGTGAAAATATCGTCAGAAAGGTTCGTATGCTTTTATTGTTTGCAGTAAGACCCCAAAAATGGTTGTAACATTATCTCCCCCACATAATAGCCGTGCGCCATTAAAATAAAAGAATAATAAAATGTCAGCTATCAGTGTCACACATAAAACTAATCAACAAAACAAACAAGATTGTAGTGTAAATAAATGATACCTACATATATTGTGAAATCACCGGCCGCTTTAATATACTAGGCTTATTACTACTCCCACTTAATTTAGAACAAAGCTCTTGGATTAATCAGTTATAAAACCTCTTCATAATAATTATAATGCGCATCACAATTTCTTTTCAACCTTTTATACGTCTTTTATAGTTGGGTTACTTCGCAAAAGAATTAGAATTCAAATTATTTATTTGACATAATTATGTAGGTACACATGAGGTACACCTATACAAGTGACACTTCATTTAAGCGTGCAAATAGCCTGGCACAAAATACATGATAAATGAAAAGAGGAAACGTTGAAGGTAACAGGCAACAATCACTCTTATGTCCGGATCACACGAGGCCAGATTTTCAAGCTAGGACATTAAGATTGCGCCAGTAAGCTAGCAAGCTAGTTACTCTGACCTCGTGTATACATACAGAACTATCCTCATTTTTAGGCTAGTAAGCTAGTGTGATAGTTTAATAGGATGGGATTCTATTTTTGAGCTAGTAGCACCCCCCACCACTGTTTTCATTTTCCTGGCTTTTGTATTTGCCTCGTGTGACCGGCAAAGCAAGTATCCAATCAGATCATTTTAATCTACAGATTAAGCCACAGCAAATGCTACTGGCTTAAAAATTCCTGGCATCGTGTGAACAGCTCTAGGATGTGCTAAGCCAGGATATGACTTGCTTGCTATCCTAGCTTCGAAAACTAGCCTCGTGAATCTCGGGTATATTACTGTCGAAGCACTTTCAGCACTAAATGGTTTGTCAGTGGGTTTTCAAAGTTGACCAAGGCTAACATTATTTTGATTTAGTTCATGTGACCGTGTCAGAATCGCGTGGCAAAAACAGTAATTTGGACGATTCGGACGTTACTGTTTCAGAAATGATTGTCTACGCATTTATGTCATAGTCATGGTTTACGTTGCTTTGAAATGGCCCGAAATAAACCCACCTGTAATCCTTAAATATCTCATACCTATTCCTGGAATTTCATCGGTCAGTCATATGTTTCAAACTGTATGTGCCATACTGTTTGACTACAAATTGCTGTTGTGTAAGCAATTTTTGTAGGACTTAATTCCTTCAGCAGCCAACGGATTGCTAAGTCCCGATGGAAAATTATTACAGACCGAATAAGATTCGAAGGTAATCTAATCAAATTAAATCACTTAAATTACCTCACCTATAAGACGAGCTCTTTGAACTTTGGTGCTTATGGTAGGTATACCACCTTTTTTATGGTGGGAAATCATCAAATAACTTCTTTCGCTCTGGGCGGATCTCAGTGCGTGTCAGACTCTTACTGACTAAAACCCACCCGTGTTCCTTCAGTTGCCTGTGCCAGGGGCCACGGTAACCCTCTCGGACTTTTCCGCAACCCTGGCAGATGATATACCTCTACAATTATATTGTTGCAATAAAAGGAATTTGATAACAAAGCTATATGTTCCGTTCATTACTTCCGCCTCAATGATGTCAAAGTCAAAACCATTATTTCAAATAGGCACATAAAAGGCACATTGAACACCAGAATTTACAAAAGAATAGAATTGATTACAGTTGCCCACTCCAAAATGTAGTTTCATATGGAGAAGAATGGGCAAGAAACTCCACCGTTACTATTTTAAAATGTTTTACAATGGTGCCGATTCTGGTGTACACAGAATTAAACTAACTAAACTACGAGTATCACTAAAATTCCTTACTTTTGGCTATGAGAATCTTAAAGCTATTCTGCATAATAAAATCTCTAAATTTAAAAATAATTTTGACACACCTAAAATCAAATTTGGCAATTGCGACTCGACTTGCTTGTCATACCACGTGATTTTTTTTTAGAGCCGGTGGCGCCCATTTTGTGCCGCCTCGACATGTTTTGTATGGAATTTTTCACTTTTTGTATGAAAAATTATTACCAACACGTTGGGTTTTAGAGGTTTTATAAAGGGGGTTGAAATTTTCATTATTTTTGCGATAGGACACACCGTTTTCGAGATTTGGCAAAATAAAAGAAAAAAAGATACAGTACTGTTTTTGCATCTGAAGTCGAGGTGTTGGTGTGAATTTTAGTTTATGACAACAAATTTTATTCCACACCTATATAATCGCGATTAAAAATAAGCAGATTAAGATATACAATCAAAATTTTTGGTGAAAAACCTAAAATTCAGAATAGGATAATTGCCATATTCACTAAATTATAATCTCAGCGCCATCTTAGAGCTGTAAAACTAAAACTTTGTTAAGTCACTTTAGTCAATTTCAGAATGGTAAATCGTCGTTTGACAGGAATAAACTTAATTTTGGCGATTTTTAGTCTATTTTAGAGAATTTTGTGACAAAAGAATCGGCACCAATATCTTGTATACTTTCATTATTTAATTATAATTATGTGAAGACGATGCACCTAGAATAAAATTACTGTACACACGGCTACACATCAAGCTATACATTTCCAGTTTACACTGACCTCTCATTGTAAGGAAATCCTATACAATGCGAGAGCAGCTTATACTGGAAATTATAGCTTGATCTGTAGCCGTGTGTACCACAATAGGTAAAAAGAATTAAAAGCAATAATTTAGTGCAGAATGTAAAATTAATGTCTTAGAAATTTTACAATTAAATTAGCAACCCGTTTTATTTCGTCTTGACTCTAGATTATCCTATGGAGCAGAAACAGCATGTTTCCAAGCATCCTTATTGATGCAATCCTAGGATATTATTATCTCTAATTGTAATATGTTTGTTTACAAAGTGTGCTTTTAGTATGAGTTTTAACTTTTCTTTCATCTTTTTGCAATATATCACAAGGTATTTTGTTGCAACATTTAACATACTTAACTAATAAAAGATGTATGTACTTTAGATAATCTGAAAAACAGTGGATCTATTTTATCTTTATTTTTAGTATTAAAATTACATGATGGACATTCTGAACGCTTCATACAGAAGTGGTGAAAATGATCTAGGAAAATCTTTCTCAATGAACCATCAATTGAAGAGACCAAAGATAACCGTCCGTTGGAAAAAAAAAGTATTCCATAGTTTTCGACATGTTCTTGATTTCTGTTGGTTGTGGTCTCTATTGGTGGATAATAGAAGTGTATGGAAAAGGTAGAAAGAGGCCTTACCCTGCACCAGGACAATACAGGCTAAATACCTAGAAATATTTTCAGTGTTGTCAGTGGATTCCTTGGGGCATAATTATCGGACCCCTAGGGATCCGTGGATTCCAGTTTGGGGAAACCCTGATGTAAGAAGTAATTAAGTTGATTATTTATAATAATAAAACATAAGTTATTTTTAGTTTCATAAAATACTTCTACATTTATTACAACGTACAATTAAAATGTAAATATTGACAAACTCAACAACGTGGTTAAGATTTCGGATGGTTTATGACATAATGATGAAGTAAAAATTTTTATATTATTGAAGATTCCGAGACGTACAACTATTCAAACTCGAATATTGCGGTTGTTTAGCTATGTATCTAAAGAACATAACGAAGGAATTATTAGAAGAGCTAGCTGAGAAAGTACTCAGTAAAACTTGAACCAAGCGTACGTTTCATTTCGTGGTTATGTTATGTTGGTTTATGCGTTAGTATCGCCTTCCGGAAAGTAAAGCAATCATTAGCTACATCCCCAAAAGACCATTTAAGACACCAATTTACATGGTCCTCAAAGATTTTGTCCGGATTTTTATATACACATTGACATTGATGAATTTTATAATTATGTACATTTAAGTACTCGTACTTTGTAAAGTATTATAATATGTTTTTAATATGAATGTGAGAACTATGTCGGTCATTGCTTTTTTTGTTTTTTTTTTCTCAGATATTTGTACCGTGATCTATCAGTTTGAATAATTTATGCGATTATATGCATGAATGAGATTGACTTTGATATTGAATTTGGGTAATTGAATACATGAGAATACTAACACTATACCCACTGATGCACATATTACAAGGAGAGAATTTGCTAACTTTACCTGCGCTTTTACTAAGTAGACGATGAGATCAGGTGGGTTATATCTTTGTAAAAAAGTAAAAGATGAAAAAAACAAGGGATTTCTTTTAAAATATTATTTAATATCTCTGAGTAGGATAAAAGGTAACATAAATAGAAAAATTATAAACAACAAAACATTTCGCTTATTCGTTGTACAAATTATTGATCGAGGTTTACTGAGCTAATTAAATTAGCCAGCACAAAAGGTATCGTCAAACTCTACGCTCCACGTACTGCTAGTTTTACCTAGTGAAATCAGGTTCTTTATTAAGTGCTATTGCAGTGAAATCATTTTGTATGAAAAATACAACATTTCAATTCAATACAAAACTATCATTCGCACGGCCTTGCGTATTAACATCAACAGCTTTTTTTGTACACCGAAGGTCAAAGAAACCTTGACTTCTGATTAGCTCTTCTGCATCATCAAATGTTTGTGGCATATCTCTTTTAGCTGTTTCGGGAAGAGTCAAACTTATTAAAGCAGCTACCATAGCAATGCTACCAACAATAACCATAGGTAACCAAGGCTTGAATTTCTCAAGATACGCCACAAACGGTGATATTACAGTACCAATGTAACCGCAAATATGTGCAATAGATGAACCAGAACCTCTTACTGAGGTTGGCAATATTTCTGCTGTCCATTGCATAGCTGTGTTGCACGCCATGTTCACTGTAAACCGTGCTGCAACTGCACACAATACAGACGCTAAACCACCTCCGACAAACGGTACCAAAAAACTAAATATACCACATAAGGTCAACACAACAAGCATCATAGACTTTCTTCCTGTATAATCTAATACAAAAGATAGAATAGCCAGTGACGGAAATTCTGTTAAAGATATCACAGTGAACGACACATAGAAATCAAACTGTAGCTGTCCTATCGTTCTGATCAGAGCGTCGAAAATGATCATAGAAAACATAAATTCTAAACACGTGCAGATGAAAACTCTGCATAGTAGTGGCCTTCTCAACATTGCCATCATATTTCCTGGCACTTTTTTGTTATGCAATGTAGTATACTTAAATGAATCTATTAAACTTTTGGGAACCACTTTTTTATTGACACGAGCTATATTTAAAACTATATTCACAGCATCATCCGTCCTTCCCTTGGACAATAACCACCTTGGGCTTTCTGGGATGATAAATGGTGCTATCAGAGCTAACGCCATGGGCAAACTGGTTGCAAGTGCAATTTTTTTCCAATGGCCACAAGCCAATGAGATCCACGGCAACGCAGCTGCTCCCATAGAGAAGAAAACGGCGAACGATAAATTAGTTATCCTTGTTCTGTATTTTGGTGCAACATATTCCAATACTAGTAGATAGGTCATCATCATGCAGTTGTCATATGACATACCCATGAAAAATCGACAGATAGTAAATTCTGTGAAATTGTTGACGAATATACTGGCTGTGCCTGCAATTGCTCCGATCATGTTGCTACATACAGCAGCTGGTATTCTCCCAAAGCGGTCAGCGATCCACCCCACCAAAAAGCCTCCCACGATAGATCCAACAAAGAACATTGACTGAGCCGTTGCTTGGTTGCTGTTTCTATCGCACACCCATCCCATTTCACTTGCTATTGTTGGATATGCAAATTCTGTCCTATTAAATTCCCAACCATGCTGACACGGCACTGTATTCCAAGTTTTATTTGAAGTTACTCCTGTTTTAGATATCACTTCACTCCAGTTAGTTTCATACTGCTGACAACGAGAGTATCCAAAGGGTGAATCTTTATCAAGGGGTATGGCCAGATTTCTTCTGTCCAGAATCGTAAGATTCTGCAATTCTGGGACCAAGCACCAATGATTTGGAGACGATTCCGTAATGAAGACTTGTGAAAAGTAGGAGAATGCACCAAAAACGTAAAATGGAAACGTTGCAAAGAACAGGAATACTTGATATCGGCCAAATTCGCCAGCTGATGATAGTAGCTCATCGTACTCAACTTCTTCGGTTTTTACATTTTCGTCTTTATGGCTGTTTTCATTACACTTCTTCGCCTTTCCATCCATTTTTAATGTTTACGATAACGAATTAAATAATTAAAACTTAGAAGCGCGTTCATCCATGCAAATTATTCTTGAAACTGTCTTATAGTATAATATGAAACGTTATTTTATAGAATTTTCTGAGATAATGATAACGCTCTAATAACCTACTTGTTTAACATTTTTATAGTTGCTGCAATGTAATTTGTACGTTGATAAGCAAGACATCATTAAAATGAGGAATTTCCATGTACGTTTCTAACGGAGTTTAGTTGTGCAATTTTATTGTATCTTATAAAGTACGTAGTGTGGAATGAAAAACCAACCGCTAGAAAATAAAATAATAAAAAAAAACTAGCAACATGTGGATAACTTTATTCGTCATCGTTTGACTTTAATTTTCTTTTTGATATAAATGTAAAGAAAAACACTGTATAAACTGATTATTTTTCACCTTTCCAACGGGACGTAATTGCGGTTGGTCCTGTCCCATAAACTTAATATACTGGCAATAAGAGAATTCTGTTTGGATTGCACTGTTATTTGAGGCTGGGAGAATGTTTTCATTGCCAATTTAGTGTTAGGAAAGAAAGAAAATCATGGGTTTAATAAAGAAACCGATTCTTCCTCGAGAGCCGCGCTGAAGTGGATGTCAATCATTCATGTGAAAATAAAAATAATCGTTGATCCTCCCCCGTCAAAATGTCAAGTATGTGTCTCATATAATTAAGTAATATTATTAAAGTAATATAATTTGTAATAATAGCATTATCAGCCTATAATGTTTCGTCTGCTAGGACACAGGCCTCCTCTCTGTGAGAGGAAGTGGGCCGTAATCAGCATGCGGGCCCAGTGCGGGTTTGTCTTAAATTTTTTGGTTCTAGGACATGACGGTTTAATCACTATGTTTTCCTCCACTGTTTTGAGAGCTTTGGTTATGAAGTAATTAACACAAAGTAAAGTCGTAAGTAGTTTTATTAGATAACAGCATAATAAGATACATTGTTAAATAGTGTTTTTGAATTTTCTATTTAATTTGTAATCTAGACTAATTTATGGCCTAGCAGCGGCTTATTTACAAAATTCTTGCACATTTTGTAAACAAAGGAATCGCGATGTCCACGGATATATGGCGATGACACAACATTGTGAAACAGTAGTCCGTTTAAACTATTTAGCTTTTATCTTCCCAAAACTGTATCGTCGGTATCAATTGCTGTTGCACTGTGATTGAAGACCTAATATAATTAATAATTCTTACTGATTAAACTGTTTTACAAAACCAAACAGCTGACTTCCAAATAAAAAACACTACGAAGTGAAAAATTACTATAATTTCGAAAGTCGGTGGCTAAACACGAAAATACAAAACCAAAGACACTGCTTCCGAACGAAATTGTTTTTTTTTTTGTGGTAGGTACCTGACCACCTACCCCAATTTGTATAACACTACTTGCTATGTAAATAATAGTGCTAGGAAGTTATTATAACATCAACAATATACATTAAGTGGAATAAATAAGTATAATTGAAGCTAACTGATAAACTACCTACCCAAGCAAATTTAAAAAAAATACGACCACCCCTGATGACCTGACCACCCCTCTATTAATAAAAAAAAAACTAAATTAGTCCACACTTTCCGGAGATATCGCGTAATTTATAAAAAAATAAACAAAACACAGACGAATTAAGAACCTCCTTCTTTCTGAAGTCTGTTAAAAAGGACAAATCTTGTCGTTTACCTGACTGACGTTGAAATGATATCGCGATTTTATAGAGGTCGCAATGTGTACAGTTTTAACTATAAGTTTGTAAAATAATGTTAAAAAAACTGCAGTTCACTATATTTTTTTACTGAGCCTAGAAAAAATGTAAACATCCGATAACTATGATGCCAGAAAGATATTGATAAGATTTTTGCGAAAAATGTGATGCTTAGAATGTTTAACATCTCTGCACACGCATTACTTTTAAGCCAAGGCAACATGACTTGTATACAGTATAATGGATAGGATAATAAATAAAGGAGTAATTGCTCACGATAACATCAGTGACGTCACGCATTCAGATGAAATTAATGTCACAAAACGCAACTGTGATCTATCTTTAAAGTATTTTTAAACTCATTTTAATTTACTTGTTCTCTTATGGAAGTAAATCTCGCTGCTGGTTTTCTCCTACTTCCGTTTGTCGCATTCTTTTTTTGTTTTCCGTACCTCAAAAGGAATAACGGATCTCTTATAGAATCACATCGTTGTCAGTCTGCCTGTGGGTCAGTCTATCGAAACTCTTTTTATTAGGGACACGTGGAGGTATCAAAATGAAATCAATATCAAATACGAAAGTCTACGGACCCTAGGAGCTCTGAAAAAATTAAGCTTCAAAGTCAACTCAATAAAAAATACGGCCAACTATGCGATATATTTCGATACTCGCAAATAAATCCAAACCTTTGGTACTTCCCGTTGACCTAGAATCACGAAATTTGGCAAAGAAGCAAGGTCTCACAGCACAAGTAAAGAAAAAAGTCCGAAAATCGTTAAATTTGTAATTGTATAACTTTAATTTTTCTTTTCGATTAGAAACTTACATTTGAAGTTGGAGAATCGACCATGACTTACATCGATGTATGGGAGAACATGATAAATGATAAATTATGTGGAGTTGTACAAACATTTTTACACGTCAATCACATTTTAAAAACTAGATGAGGTCGGTGTTTCCAATCTGACTACTCTGAGAAGAAAGGCCGTAACAAACTCAGAGGTCACAGTATCTTTTAAAGACCAGACCTAATCTTGGTCAGAGCATGTGAAGACAATGTAGATTGGTGTCTGAATGATTAGTCTATTGAGGAAAGAACCACATTGATTAGTGGATCAGTCCAGTCAGTGCACGCATTTGTCGGTAATCATGCAACTCAACTCAAGGAGCTCAACGATTTGACAATACTAAAGAAAGGACATTTGGGTATTTTTGTGTGCATGTTTTTCAACTACAATGTTAAGTTTGTTTAAACTAAACTAAAGAACCCTTCATTGTGCGTGGTCCGATTCGCACTTGGTATTTTTTTCTTTTAACTACCTAATAAAACTCAAACTCAAAGCATTTATTTCAAATAAACCAATTACAGGCACTTTTGAATTGTCAAGGGGTCGGTCAGTCAGAAAGATGAAGCTAGTTGCTTATTCCAAAGCGTAGTAGGTACCTATGGAGAAGAACGGGCAAGAAACTCCATGGACACTCTTTTAGATCAAAATATTGTTACAAAATAGTGGTTACATAATTCATGTTGAAATTATACATGTGAAAACGATGTTGAAAGACGTGCACGTTAAAAGCGTCGGTAATAAAAAGATAAAAACAATTCAGGAATTAAAAGCCGTGGTAGCTAAAACATGACCCGTGCCTACTGATGGCGCCCGTTCACGAACATGACGTATGCATCAGCACCATTCAGCTCCACCATTTTGAAGGGAACTCAATGATCCAATACACAATCATGAGTACTTAAATGTTTTATGACTTCGGCCTGATGCAGCCGCAAGCGGTGCTAAAGTGAATACATGGCCAAAATTGTTGTTTTCTTCATATACACATTGTTTTAGTTTGATTTTATGAAAAAAAAAATATAATATTGAACCTTGTGTGCACTGAAGTGTGGCATTAAATCAGGAACAAGCTTGATTTGAGAGGCGGCCTTGAATATTTCTTCGGTATTTTTATAGGGGTGAAATTCTCATAGCTACGACGTTTACTTGGCGCCTTGGTGGTATGAATACGTAAGGGTTGCAAAATTCACAGAATAAATACAATGACAGTGGTTTTATTATTTTTTTGCATTCGAACTTTCCAATCGAAGCGATGGATAGAAATGAAAATAGTCCTTTTTTTAAATATCAATGACTTAAAAATCAAAGACCTGCTACCGATTCATAATACCGTATCGATTTGAAAAATACAGTCTCCACAATCAAAGAAAACTTGTGATCATCTTTTATTTAATTATACTCGTACTGCAACTCTTTCATTATGGGGTCTCGTTGTAAATTGGGTCTCCACATCATCTATCTGCCTAGCGTTTTCCCAACTATTTTGGGGTCGACTTCCAGTCTAACCGGATGCAGCTGGATACCAGTAGTTTATATGGAGTGACTGCCTATCTGATCTCCACAATCCAGTTACTGGGTAGTACGATACCGATACCTTGGTAAGATTGTTTGTCCGACTTTCGGGCTTCTGACGACCCGCAATGACTGTCAAAGATCCACACATGACAACCGGGACCTATGGTATAACTTGATTTTCGAGTCACGGAGGGGTCTTGGTATGTAAAGATGTTTACCCATCCACGGACCAACCACGGCAAGTGTAGCTGAACCTGATTGGTCGACCTGTGCGGCTGTTAATACTTAGCCACAAGCTCCTTGTCGTAAATTGGTATTATCACGTTAATATTTCTACCGCAGCATTGCTTTGAAAGGCAGGTGAAAAAAAAAACAGTCACAATCCATACTAATATTATTTTAAATGCTAAAGTAATTGTCTGAAAGGATTTGGATGAAATTGGACACACGGATAATACCATGATCTGGGTTAGAATACTTTTTGTCCCGGTAGTACGTTGTAATGGGATAATTTCTGATCTCCTTAGAGTAAGTAGAAAATTATACCTACTTAAATATAATATTTACAATTTTTTTTAAGTGACCAGAATTCTAAAGGATTGTCTTGGTAATGCAATTATACTTAAATAACGTCACAATTTTAGCTAATTTTCATTAGGAAATTGACCTTTTTGCATTAAAAAAATGTATCCATTACTGTCTCATATCTTTTATCAGACTATGTCACTTTGATAAGGAAAAACGCGTGGTGTTGTTTACTTTGTATAATGATTGATGATTAGGTACATTATGTTACAAATGATACTTTTGCAATATTTTATTACGATTATGATATAACCAAATTAGGTCCTCTAATAAGCAACCGCCTAATAGAGGAATAAATTCAGTTATATTAAATTTTTAATTTTCATGATTTCTTTAAAATTGTCAATGCAAAAGTGACAGCCTGTCTGAGTGGTCCATTTCCATTGTCGTAGGTTTATCTCGTGTCACCGAATTCCTAAATACCTATGTACCTGTATAAACGAGTTTTAATATTACTAAAATGCCACCTTTCACCATAGCCAAGCAATATTTTAACAGAATGTGTAGCGAAAGGCAGTTCTCTATTGCAATTAAAGAAATTGCTGGTTCAAGGAAGACAATAAAAGAGAACATGTAGCAAACGTAGATGTGGCTGTCTGACATTTTAAAGCAGACCACGAGGAAAACGTCGAGAAATCTATGGTATATTATCATACGTGACATAGCTTAGTTGCTTACAGTCCCTTGGAAGTCTAACCCAAATAATTGGCCTTCCATTGCATTACTGATTTAGTTAGGGGTCAAACTTTGTGATTCTATATTCTTGCCATTGACACGTTAAGAAGAATCTGCATTTGGGCACCTTTCTGTTTGTTGTCATTGTGACAATAAACAGAAAGGTGCCCAAATGCAGATTCTTCAGATAATGCAGATAATGTTGATGATAGATAGGTATTAATCTATCATCAGCATTATGATACCAAACGAGTACGTTTTTCTAGGTTTAGGCGGCTAAACTAGTACCCACAAACGATCAAAATAACACAAAATTTTACTGCCCCGGCAAGTAGTAAAATTCTAATTCTGCGGTCTTTTCCATACGCCACATCCAAAATAGAAAATAATGGTAGAATATTAGTGTCACGTTGCTTCGGATCGTGATGTCAGACATTGATCGTGTACCTACTTCGCTAATTGACTGTGCCACTGATCCCATAGCTGGCTAAAGCCATGAATAACATCCTACCTACGCCCACATTTTCAAATAATGAAGGCGAAATAATGGCGCGTCCCTCTTTTAGCCAAAAAAAAAAAAATGAAAGCGGGGTAAAACGCCTGTCTTTTCAACTGCAATCTTGTTGAACATTTTGAGTTACCAGCAAGACCATAGTTTCTTAGTATGTGGTAGAAACTTATGCTTCAATGCTTTAAAGATAGTGCGGTTACATGTCATAAAGAAGATCAATAAATAAACTGCTGATTCTGGGATAGACAGAAGCACAGGGTAAAACCCTTAAAAAACCAGTTTCTTTAAAAAAGCCAGGTTTTTTCAATAATCAGTAGGTTTTATCCAAAAGTATCAATAATTTAATAGCGTAAAGATACAACCTGAAAAACCGTGAAAAGCGAGTGCAAAAGTTTCAATTACTTTGCCCTAACGCATAGAGAAACTAGTAGGTATGCACCTGCATTGTTACTCTATATTTTGCATATTATTAAAAGCTATAATTATATGATATTTCCATCATAATTGAGTATTTACCAATACCAGAAGCAGGTTCAGCATAATTCATCGCCGCCAAAAATAATAACATATTTAATTAAAGAAAGGCGTTCTTAGATCGCTTTTAACAGCGTTATGATAAATGAAGCTGTGTGTATGTGAACCCATATTATGTCATGAGCCCACTTCCATACCTAGGTACATAAACATCTCGTTCGAGTCCTTTTAATAAAAAAAAAACGTTGGTAATGTAAGTACTTAATTAATAGGTATTAAAAAGGTCAATTGAGTGCTAAACTCAGACACTTCATTAGCCAAACGATGAACCTGAATTTTGATTGTGATTGTATAAAGTAAGGCTCGTTATTTATCTAATTATCAACATGAAACTGTTATTTTTAACATTACGTACCAATCTGAGTTTCAACAAATTATGAAAAAAAATGACACAGCTATTTTATCATTACTGGACAATAAACTATCATAAGCTCAAATAATTCGAACATTTAACCAGCTTGTTTATCTTTCATATAATAAATGTTTTGTTGTCATAAGCGGCGCATGCGTAATTTTATTAGTAATAATTGTGTGATCTAGAAAACAAGAGTTTTATTGGCACTCCCAAAATTTGTAGATTTAGTAAGGAAAATTAACTAAATAACACAAGTTTAATCTCAAGATAAATAATTAATTATCATGAACTTTGCAATTAAATATAATACCTATAGTACATTGGGTACAGACGTGATTTTGTTTATAAATTCCACTAATTCTCTCCGTAGTTTAATTAGTTTCTTTTAAAAACATCGCTAATTAATAATATCAACAAAATCCAAATACTTGAATAAACATCACAGATAATCAAATGTCAAAACTTACCGCGAATCCGCGAAAAATACAATTCATTCACTGGAGCGCGAAGGTTTAATAACTTTTGTTTTTCTTTTTAAACTTTAAAAAAAAGTTGCGTGCGTTCGGATAAGAGACGGAGCGCGGCCGCGGTTATTATGGTCATCGCTGTGAGTGTGTAGCGAATGGCCGCCCCACACCTCTCTTGAACAGGCAGGCATGCGTGTAGCGCCCTTTCGGTGGACAAAACTTTTCAAAGGCTTCATGATTGACGGATGTGGAAAATTGTCTCAAAGTCAATGACATTATCTAAAAGCTCACTTAATTATTACTTATTTGCATTCTGATGGTTATGCGTAACAATTTTAACTGTAACTGGGTTGTGGAGGTCGGATAAGTAAAATACTGGTATTTCGCCAACATAGTTTGAGAAATTGACATTGTTAGACAATTTTCTTGCGAATCTGGTAACATTCATGATTCATGCTACGTGTTTATCTTTCATTTTAAGATTGTATTTCCCTAGTTATGAAAAGTTAGATACCGGCCTGACCACGGCCCAACAAATAAAACAGTATAGATATTTTTGTTTGTTTTATGGCATTTCTATAGATTAGATTTAGGTAATAAAATCAATAAAAAAATGCTACTTACCTACCTGTAAAATACTGATGTAATGATTGTTTCGAAGAACTTACTGTTATGAATGATTACTTGTTTTATTTAATTAAATAGTATGCTGCTTATACCTCAGTAAGGTAATAATAATAATAATAATAAATATCGTCTGACATTGCACATATATATATACAGGTATACATGTAATACATACATATACCAGTGACCGTATCTACCTAAAGAAAAATGTGTACAGCGCCATCTTTGTGAAGTTGGTGTAACTTGCTCGGTAGGTGGTTTTTCAGTTCTGACCGAGAGTTTAGCAATAAGCGGAGATGCCACCAGATTTAGTTAGTCTATTGGCCACTATGGCGTAACAAAGCATGACACTCTTCCAGAAAATTTTATATGCGATAGTATGGCGGGACCACATTATTTCTTACCCAGCTGCGAACGAATCAACGGTGGGTAGTGTGTTCCCTGTTAGAAATTGTTTTTTTTATGTGTCATGCGAGTATCCGGTATTTAGGGAAGGTAGGCAGGGTAGGTAGTAAAATCAAATAGTTGTTAAAATCAATCTTTATTGAAAATGCTTATTATTGACCACTAAATACTTAACACAGTTTTATTTAAGTGCTGCCTTTTAGACAATACAATGTTTTCGAGCTTACTGTAATATAAAGTCTCATATTACAATAGTTTTGGCTTATAGCTATGGTTAACAACGTGACATGGTTGAAAATTGGATCTTGACCATGCGCATGTGCATTCAATGATGTGAAGTACCTAATTTTCTCCTATTAGACTCTTAAGTGTGCCATGAACGATATAACGAGGTTATACTGTAGGTTAAAGAATAAATAGTTAGTGCTTTATCGACATAATTTCGAACTCACTACTATTTTGTAGGTATTAAAGGATGAATTCATAGCTTGGCGCCGAGGGCACGCTTTTCTTTTTTGACGTGACGGTCAAAAGGTTAAAAAATAATAGTGTTGTGGTGAATCATTAGGGTTAGTGTTGAGAAGCACAGCCCCCTAAATCTGTCTAGATAGGTATTAAATAATTGTTGAAAAGCACAGCCCTCTAAATCTGTTAAGATAGGTGCTAAATAATGATGAACGACTTGGATAACGTATTTTTATATAGATAAATGTCACCAGTAGGCATTACACACCTATTTTTTATGTATCACCTTGTAACTTCTTATAACAAGAAATACGAGTAAATTTAATGTGACAAAGTTCTATCTGTTAGAGTAAACAAACCCGTTGATTGGTCGAAAGGCGCCCATTGTATTCCACATCCTGGTTCCCACGATCAAACTAGGTCACAGGGGTGAAGAGCGGGGAGCGCGGGGTAGGGTATAATCGACTCTCCCACTAGCCATTGGATAGTGGGCGGTCGTGATAAGGGGACCGACCACTACTTGCGCTTACGTTGGGGGAAATAAAATGGGCGCCCACGGGCGTAACGATACACACCCCCGGCACATCCACAGGATGCAGACCCTACAGAACCGTTTTCTACGTAAAATCACGGGTTCCCCCTGGTTCGTTCGTAACATAAACTTACATTTAGATTTGAAAATCCCCACCATTCAACAATTCATGAAACGCGCTTGCAAGCGTTTCTTCGATACCGCTGGCAGCCATCGCAACCCTCTGGTTGCGAAGGCCGCCAGTTATGTCCCCTCTAGAATCAGTAGAATCCGCCGTCCAAGGCACGCACTGACCGACCCCGACGACCCCACCACCCTCCTCCAGGAAAGCAGTAGGGCCACCAGTACAGTATACAAACACAGACACAAAACGAAGTTCCGACCTCGCCGCCGAGGTGCTTCGCATCCGCGTCCGCGTCCGCGTTCCTCCCCGATAGATTCCTCTTCCCCTCCCTTGATCGGATCCACAGAGCCAGCTGGTGGCGTAGCTGAGCCAGTAGTTTTACCCCCTAATAATAATGAACCCACTTTGATCCAGCCTGTCCCCAACTTGCTGTCCTTCCCCAGCGACGCCCTAAGCCGAGGTCCGTACCCCACAGGGGGTGCCCTTAGGTGATGGTCGCTTAGTTTATAATTAATATTATGCCCCTGGCTGGAGGCTTTGAGTTAGCTCGAAGGCACCACAGGATTGACCGGTTAAGCAGTCACGGCCTCTCAAGGCCAACTGCGAGATGCCATACACAAAAAAAAAAAAAAAAAAAAAACGTAACGATACAGTCTTCCTACACAGTCTTCCTACAACAGTCTTCCTACAACAGTCTTCCTACATCAGTCTTCCTACAACAGTCTTCCTATAGTCTTCAAACAGTCTTCTTCAAGTCGTGATAATTGTCTTAAATGTAAATATTGTATAAGTGTGTGACTTTAATGTAAAAGTATCTTGTTAAATCAGTGTTAAAATCGTTGAAGTTTAAATATAATATTTAGTGCACTCATCTTGTTCGTGTTTTCATTCAACCCTGCGTCCTGAATCGTGTACAATTTTTGGTCCTTCGAGTGCCGGATCGTACGGAAGATAAACAAGATGAGTGTTAGAAGCACAATTACGACACGGAGTAAGTTGCGCAAAATAGAGGCCGACATGAACAAGCGACGTGAGTTGGAGGCTGACTCTGGCGTGCCGTCTGAAAAGGCACCAGGCTCAGTTTCAGTTGCACCGATTACATCGTCGGTTCCTGTACCTGTAATCCCACTGGCGGGAGGTCGTGTTATCGACCACAGAGATATGTTCACGCCTGTGAGATCGGAGACAATCCAGAGGGCAGGTTCCGGGACAAGCCACGTCTCCTCGAGGAGCGGCCAGAGAAGTGCCGACTACCTTCGACGGAGGGTTGAGTACGAGGCTGAACGAGAATTGGTACGCATGAAGGAGCAACTCGTCAAGAAGAAGCTTGAAGCCGATCTCGCTGAGATTGATGCCGCTGTTGAGGAAGACTCAGAATCAGAAGGAGAAGGGACAACGCGGCGAGTGGAAGCATGGGTCGAAGACTCGGCTCCCGCTGTCAGGGAAACACACACGCTCGCTGTGAGTCGCGATCCGCCGCCGCGTCAAGTGTCCGCGCCCTCTCGTGATGTGTTAGCACCAGTGCCGCCGCCCAGTTATATACCTGCGCTCCAACAGTGTGCGCCCGCGTCGGTACAGTTTCGCGAACCACCGTACCTAGGGAGCGCTACGCCCTTAGCTACGGCCAGTGTTCCACGAGCCAGAGAACAGGCTAGAAGAGAGCCTGAGTGGGAAAACGCGTTCGCAGACGACAGGGACAGGAGCAGGTCGCGGGACAGAAAGATAGATCAGTTGGCAGACGCTATCACAAACCTAGCGCGTCCGCGGCCGGTACCAAGACAGGCCTATGAGTTGCCATTTTTCAAAGGCGACCCAGCTGAATGGCTGTCGTACAAGAACATGTACCACGACACAACAGTTATGTACGAGTTCAAGCCGCATGAGAACCTAGCGCGCTTGAAAACATCGCTGCAGGGAGACGCAAAGTTGGCCGTGGAAGATTTGTTGCGCACCTCGACTAACCCAGGTGAAATTATCAAGACGCTTGATGAAGAGTTCGGGCATCCTAATCTAGTGCTAGAGTGTGCTCTAAAGAAAGTGCGAGCGTTACCTAAAGTGACTGAAAGTGGCCGTGAACTCAGAAAGTTCTCAACAACGGTGAGAAATTGTGTGTCGCTGCTGAAGAGTGTACAAGCTAACGGATATTTAAACAATCCACAACTGGTGAGTGAACTTTTGAACAAACTTACATCTGTACAACGTGCTCAATATGGTGATTTTGCTATGGGTATGGCAACGACCCAGGGCATAGATGTGCGAGTTTCACCGAGTCTAGAAATACTCGCAGAGTTCCTGAGTCATCTAGCCCGAGCCACGTCTTTTTATGTTCAAATGGAGATGAGTGCGCCCACATCATCGTCTAGCACGGCTAAGCCCCGAGCACCTGTACAGATGTTCAAGCAGTCTAGAAATGTTCAACGCTTGCACGTTCACTCGGATAATGACCAGCAAGCTAAGGCCACAGAGGAACCATGCACATTATGTGGAGACAAACATAAGTTACCCAAGTGCGTCAAGTTCACCGAGTTGAGTGTCGACGAGAGGTGGCAACATGTTAAGAAACATAAATTATGTTTTAAGTGCATCATAAAGAAGCATGGGAAGAACTTTTGTCGTGCAAGTAGGTGCGCGTCGTGTGATTACGCGCACCACACATTGTTACATGCCGACAAGAGGAGCGAGAGCGTCACGAACGTTAGTGACTACACAGGGAAGGCGTTATTAAAGATAATGCCAGTGTGTGTTACAGTGAACGGTGTTGACAAACATTGTTATGCCCTACTGGATGACGGGGCAACCGTATCACTGATAGACGACTCGTTAGCTGATAACGCCAGTGGAAAGCAAGTTCCACTAACTCTGCACAGTGCGCGCGGTCAAGAGATCATTGACAATACATCAAAAGTAATCAGTGTATCAGTGCGTGGACCGAACGGGTTAACACATAAAGTGAAGTGTCGTACATTAAAAAGCCTGGACTTACCCGCGCAAACAGTGTCCGCCGCAGTGTTAACAGAACACGCCCACATTCGCGACTTGGGTTGCGAGGAAATGAGAGGAGCCAGACCACTGCTGTTGTTGGGCCAAGACAACTGGGAGCTGTTGGTCAGCCAGGAGACTCGCCGAGGAAAATCCGGTAAGCCAGTTGCCTCTTTGACCAGTTTAGGGTGGGTTGTGCACGGACCTGTAGGTACTCATCAGAGTGTTAATGTTCATTCACTAAATTGTGTAGTAGAATCAACTATCGACTTGCACGAGTTAGTCAAAAAACAGTTTGAGCTAGAAGCGATAGGAATTTCAGAGGTGCCTCGAAAGCACAAGGATGTGGAGAGAGCTAAGGCTATTCTAGACTCCACTAGCCGTCAGACAGAGAGCGGCCAGTGGGAGTTAGGGCTACTGTGGCGTCGCGACGACCCACAGTTACCTAATAATTATAGGTACGCACGCCAGCGTCTAGCCGGAATTGAGCGTCGGCTACATAAGGACGCTGTGTACACCGCAGCCTATACAGCGCAGATAGATAGGTTGTTGGCAAAAGGGTACGCGAGTAGGGTAGAGGGCGGTATCAAGTCCGATTCGGTATGGTATTTACCCCACTTCGGGGTAACGAATCCAAACAAACCGGGAAAATTAAGATTGGTTTTTGACGCCGCGGCTAGCTACAATGGGACGTCTTTAAATGACAATTTGTTGACTGGACCCGACTTGCTTAATTCCCTGTTAGGCGTGTTATTTAAATTTAGAATGGGGCCTGTAGCTTTTACTGGGGACATAGCCGATATGTTCTTACGAGTTTTTATAAGAGAACAGGATCGAGGGGCACAGCTGTTCCTTTGGACGACTGACGGCAATAAGGAGCCTGACGTGTACGTCATGAACTGCATGATATTCGGGGCCGTGTCGTCGCCAACGTCGGCAATTTATATTTTAAATAAAAACGCGGAACAGTTTAAAGAAACGTGCCCCGAAGCGGTAGCCGCCATACACGAAAAACATTATATGGACGACTACCTGGATAGTGCTTGGTCTGCCACGCAGGCCAATAGTTTAATTGAGGAAGTGACTCACATCCACGCCAGAGGCGGGTTTAATATACGGGGGTGGGTCACCAACTCTCAAGAGCTGCGCGATAAGCTCAGAGTAGATATGCCTGACCGGGTTTCCTTAGATAAAGGCGAAGGTGCGACGGAACGCACGTTAGGCATGATCTGGTCACCAAGCTCGGACCAATTAGCTTTTGACCTATCATTTAAGAAGTTGCCTAAAGCCATAGTAGAGGGACACGTGGTTCCAACAAAACGGGAATTCCTTCGATTTATCATGTCAATCTTTGACCCACTAGGTTTCTTGTATCCGTGTGTCATACAGTCGCGCATCCTTATGAAACGGATATGGCACACGGGAATTCAATGGGATGAGAAACTGAAAGAGCCAGAGGCCAAGTTGTGGTTTGAGTGGTTGCAAAACCTGTACCACCTTAATAACATATTCATACCTAGGTGGCACGGCCTCCAGCTAGAGCAACTAGAGTTGCATGTATTCGGTGACGCGAGCGAGTCCGCTTACGCAGCAGTGGCCTATGTAGCGGGGTTAAACACAGAAGGGGATAGGGATGTCGCGATAGTGATAGGTAAGGCGAGAGTAGCGCCACAAAAGGTGACATCCATTCCACGTCTAGAATTACAAGCGGCTGTGTTAGCCTGTAGACTAGCCGATACAGTAGTCAAGGAATTAGGAGCAGTTATTAGTAGCATTCATTTATGGACTGATAGCAAAACTGTCCTCAAGTGGATAAATTCAGACGCGTTAGAATTTCAAAGGTTCGTGTCACACCGTTTAGCCGAGATAGACAAAAGGTCAGAGAGGGACAGCTGGCGCTGGGTTCCGTCAGCGATGAACCCCGCAGACAAGGCTACCCGGATGGACTGGCCTAACAACAGCAATGAGTGGTTGTCGGGTCCCTCTTTTCTTCGCTGTCCACAGGAGCAGTGGCCGGCCGACATCAAGCTCGACGCGGTGGCAGAGCAGGACCTTGAAAGAATACAGCGCGTGCACACCGTTGCAGTACAGACTGAATCACTGCTGCAGTATGAGCGGCTACCTACGTGGACGCGCGCCGCTAACGTCATGGCGCGTGTGCATATTTTCATAGATCGATGCCGCAAGCGGCGTCAGACATCCCTTGTGTCGACAGATGACCTGCACGAGGCCGAGATGCGCCTCCTGCGTCTGATACAGGGGGACAGCTACACGGAAGAAATCGCTGCGCTACGAGAGGCTCGCCCATTGCCTCGCAACAGCAAGTTGCGGGCACTAGACCCCATGTTTTATGAAGATGGGCTGGTGAGAGTACGCGGCAGGCTGGGCGCCTGTAGCGAGCTCAACTTCGGGGAGCGCCATCCTATCATCCTGGATGGGAAGCATGCGCTCACGCGGCGCCTCTTATTCAAATACCACGTGGAGGCGCTGCACGCCAATCAAGAAGCTGTGGTGAACAGAGTCCGTGAGAGATTCTGGATAACAAACTTGCGGTCTGCGGTAAAAACCGTCACTGCAAGCTGCCAACGGTGTCGACTGGAGAGGGCCAAGCCGGTGACACCCAAGATGGGTGACCTCCCGGTGGCCAGACTAGAGGTGACGAGAAGAGCTTTCGTCCACTGTGGGGTCGATTATTTTGGCCCCATGGAAGTGGCTGTCGGACGACGTAGAGAGAAGAGGTGGGGCGTGCTATTCACGTGCCTCACCACACGCGCCGTCCACCTGGAGCTGGCGGCATCGCTGAGTGCCGACTCGGCGATACTGGCCCTGAGGCGCTTGATTGCGCGCCGCGGGCGTCCGTCGGACATGTATTCCGACCGCGGCACAAATTTCGTCGGGGCGCACGCCGAGCTACGCGCAGCACTGCGCGACATGGACCAGGACAAAATGAGAAGCGAAGTGACGGGACGCGGAATTGCCTGGCACTTAAACCCCCCGGCATCTCCACATATGGGCGGGTGCTGGGAGCGACTAGTACGCTCAATCAAGAACGCACTAAAGGCAACGCTACGAGAGCGTGCCCCTCGCGAGGAGGTACTTTACACACTCCTTGCCGAAGCCGAGCTGATCGTAAACAGCCGGCCTCTCACATACGTGAGCAGCGACGTCGAGCAACCAGTGGTTCTGACCCCCAACCATCTCCTGCTGGGCACAGCCGCGGGAGATGCACCGTGCACGCGTCGGCATGCCGCCGACCTGGATTCCCGCCGCATGTGGCGACGGGTGAACGCGCTGGCCAACCTCTTCTGGAGGCGCTGGCTGCGCGAGTACCTGCCGACGCTCCAACGCCGTAATAAGAGGTTCAGTGACGTTCCAAATGTGAAAGTGGGTGACGTGGTAGTGATCACAGACGCGAATAAGCCACGAAACCAGTGGACCAAAGGGGTCATCCAAAGTGTATATCCTGGCGCGGATAATATAATAAGAGTGGTAGACGTAAGAACCAATCATGGGGTCCTGCGTCGACCTGTTGTAAAGGTGGTTGTGCTTCCGACAGACGGGAATGTAGTCGGATGAACCCTTCTACAGGGGGTGGAAATGTTGAGAAGCACAGCCCCCTAAATCTGTCTAGATAGGTATTAAATAATTGTTGAAAAGCACAGCCCTCTAAATCTGTTAAGATAGGTGCTAAATAATGATGAACGACTTGGATAACGTATTTTTATATAGATAAATGTCACCAGTAGGCATTACACACCTATTTTTTATGTATCACCTTGTAACTTCTTATAACAAGAAATACGAGTAAATTTAATGTGACAAAGTTCTATCTGTTAGAGTAAACAAACCCGTTGATTGGTCGAAAGGCGCCCATTGTATTCCACATCCTGGTTCCCACGATCAAACTAGGTCACAGGGGTGAAGAGCGGGGAGCGCGGGGTAGGGTATAATCGACTCTCCCACTAGCCATTGGATAGTGGGCGGTCGTGATAAGGGGACCGACCACTACTTGCGCTTACGTTGGGGGAAATAAAATGGGCGCCCACGGGCGTAACGATACAGTCTTCCTACACAGTCTTCCTACAACAGTCTTCCTACAACAGTCTTCCTACAACAGTCTTCCTACAACAGTCTTCCTATAGTCTTCAAACAGTCTTCTTCAAGTCGTGATAATTGTCTTAAATGTAAATATTGTATAAGTGTGTGACTTTAATGTAAAAGTATCTTGTTAAATCAGTGTTAAAATCGTTGAAGTTTAAATATAATATTTAGTGCACTCATCTTGTTCGTGTTTTCATTCAACCCTGCGTCCTGAATCGTGTACAGTTAGGTTAGGTTAGAACTGTGACCATTAAAGTACGAAGGCGAGCGAACGAAGCGAGCGTGCCGTAGTAGCGGCCGCCGAGCGACAGATCCTTATTGTAGTCCACAACACACACACACACACACTACACACACTTGTTGTACACTATTTTCTGTGGGATAGGGTACCATACACACATAAAGATGCAGTTGAGGTTTTTAGAGTTGAAAAGTTATTTTTTAAATGAATTGGACCACGGAACTCTCAAAAGGTGCTGTGCTCCAACTATTCTTAAAGTTGGACAAATGCCTCTAGTAAAGACCCATGGTCTAACTAGTTGTACAGAGCAGTTGGATCACTGCCCCGGCATGGAAATTGTATGCTTAGTGATGGGAAAAAAGCAGTCAAAATAATTATACTTCATGAAAGGTGTTTAAAGGATGAATTCATAGCTTGGCGCCGAGGGCACGCTTTTTCTTTTTTGACGTGGCGATCAAAAGGTTAAATAAAATGTTTATTAATAGAAATGTCTTCACGACGTGTAGACGACGCCGCAGCAGTGCCGACACCGCATCGCGTTAGCATGTAGACATGTAGACTGGACGCTACCAAGCCGCGCCGCGCGCCGCTGCGCCGCGCTTTCGCGTCGTCGCTTGATTTTGCTATATCACAGACAGGACCGACCGCACATGACAACAGAACCTACTGAAGACCGTGAAGAACCGATATTTCACGGGCTAGCAAATCCCGCACTTACCGACTAATGTACCAGTTCCATTGCCGACGATTAGAGAAAAGCCAATAGGGCTAGCAACAGTGATTAGGCGAGCAACGAGCTGCGAGTTTGTTGTTCGGATAGTTTTGATGCTGGGCTATGAGCGAGTGCACGAGTGCGATGAATGCCCAGTGACTTGCGGGTATGCGTAGAGAGAGAGAGGCCAGGCTGTGTGAACAGCCAGCGATCAACTACTCATATAATTGCCTCCTGAAATACAGGTACTCTACCCCTGCCCTGCCTCCCTGGAGCCAGGGTATCACATTTTTCTGTACCCTGTTTTTATGGCAATAAAGAAAATACATTTATTAATTATGTCTCTTTTACTGACTCGGGGCCTACATTTATATTGCACGTTTCTTGAGCAAGGAAACAGTATATTATAGCTATTCTATCCTACTATCTATCGACCCCTCCTACCACACGGACTTGTTAAGACAACAACATTAGTTCGCCCTCCATTCTCCTCCGACGGATTCGATTGACTCCTCCATCACCACTGTTACCCATCTGGGTAACAGTGGTGATGGCTAGTCGAGTAAGGTTAGGGAAGATGAGTAAGGAAGAGGAGTAAGGGCTATTTGTAGGTAGGTACAGATAGGTACTTTCACGTAAATTTTTTGATCCTATTCCATTTTTATAGGCACTTTCATAGCGGTATACCTATTTACTTCATTATTTACGATAGGTACTTACGTATAGATTCCTTAGTTATAAACAATCAAATTGGAGGCTTGACATTATCGACATAGCAAACTGCCGACCATTCTTTATTAATATTATGCATCATGCACAATACTATGAACATGTCTACCAGCTCCACCTGATTTCGTCGCAGATATTTGAGGTTTTCCCCTCGTAAAAATTAAAATAGTTTATTATTTAACACAACCGTACAAACTACCTTATATTTAATTCTTTGAAATAAAAACTTAGTATATTTCTTATTATTTTTCATTTATTAAAGATTGTAATTTGCACGGAAATAAATTAACGCTTTATTATCAATAATAATTAAAGAAACACCTATTGCTAGTAGTTTCGCATGTTTCTATAAGGTCTCTGAATCTTCTTATCTTTTATTCAGGAACCTTAAAGTACAAGAAAATCTTTTGAAACTTATGTATACCGCTTACAAAAGACCGCCATTATACTAATCAATATCATAAACAAAGGGAAATTAAAAAGCTTCTACGCTGTTTTCAGGACGAGGGTTTGTCACTGAAAATAAAAGAAAATATTATTTACAACCGTTAACCGTTGTTCTTTTGTATTTGAATGAATATGAGTTGTGTAACTCTAAGAAAACTGACGGTAATTGAACGCATATGACAACATTAACAGCTACAGAAACTGTTTCGAGACAAGGCTAAGACAAGTTCAGAAATGGTCATTTACTGACTGGTCCAAATACAGACGTCATAAAAAAATCCTCATGCCCAGGGGTATCCGAAAATACCCCATGTATGTTCCGCAATTCTTGATAGTTATCGAGATGTCATTTTTTTTTTAATTTCTTGAAAATTTTATGCGAATCGCTTTCAAAAATTCTTATCTTTATTTTTACACGGCTTTCTACACATATTTTTTAATTTTCATTGGTATGCAATATTCTGTCAGACATAAAATCTTACTACCATTCATTTAAGATTATAATAAAATGATCGAATTGGATTGGAAAAAATAACGTGAAAAGCCATATAAAAATAATCACAGAATTTTTTGAAAGCGGTTCCCATATTGTATTCAAGAAATTTAAAAAAATATTATAAGTAACTCGAGTTAACTTCGAGTTATAATATATGTTTTAATAATATATTTTCGGATACCGATGGGCACGAGGAACCAATAAAAAACATGATGACGTCACTATTTGGACCACTCTGTCTGTATAAGGGGGTTTCTGAGATGGAATTGCTTTTCGGAATCCAGCTGAAGACAACCGGCTTTTTTTTATTTTCTAACCAGATGCAGCTGAATACAAGTACTTTAAATGGAGCGACTGCCTATCTGACACCCATAACCCAGTTACTGGGTAACACGATATCCCTTGGTAAACTCCAGTTTTCCCTTTGCAATTCCAAATCTCCGGAATAATGTTACCACTTACTGCGAAAAGATCAAGAAGAACCAGTGGTAATTCCAAGTACCAAACTAGTACGACCACGGCGACCGCCATTACAGCTGCACACGTAACCAATGTATGCTCTTTTCGCCAGCTATTAAACTTCAATGTTTTGACGAACTTCAAGGGATTCATACTCGGTGATTCAGCACGCCTGTAAAATAAAACAAGATTATAATAGTATATTATGCAATTAGTGAATAAAGGACGGATTTAAAGCGAGGGCCATAGATGAATCACGAGCTAGTGAAGGATTCTAACGACTGAATCACGACCGTAGGGAGTGATTCATGATGATTGAAACACGAGCGTAGCGAGTGATTCAACTATTAGAATCCTGAGCGACGCGAGTGATTCATGGCCCTCGATATAAATCCGTTTCATTCAAGAGTTGCATACTATACTATAAACCATGACTACGAGAAAAAGAAAGATTTAAGCGAAAATAAACATTTAATAAAGAAAAAGGAAGCTTAAATTAATTAAAATGCACATTAAAATTGGAACAATTACTAAAATTAAGAGTAATTTTCTTGTTATTATTATTAGGATGGTCAACTTGTGTAGCGATATAACAGTGAGTAAAAGTGCTTTTTATTCACTGTTTTCAGTGAATAAAATAAGCTTTTTAGAGGGGGAATGGTATAAATGTAATTATGAAAAATTAAAAAAAAAATAATGTGCTGCGACTTTTTTATCGACATACGATCCGCATTTTTGTACGATATCGTAAAAAATAATAGGGTATGTTTTTAGGAAACCATCTCATATAGTCTAGAATGTTATAATCATCTGCCTAGCCCTTTCCCATGGTCGGCGTTCAGTCTAACCAGATGTAGCTGATTACGAGTATCTGACCTCCACAACCCAGTTCATTCATTCATTTCATTTCATTTTTTTTAAACGTTGCCCTACACTAGGAATTTCTCCTGTATCGTGGGTGCGTTTACAAACATTTAAACTCACATACAATAACAGCCAGACTCGGAACAACTACTTGCAGGTCAAACGAATATTTGTTCCGTGCGGGGATCGAACCCGCGACACGTAACGCACCAGTCAATCGCTTAACCACTGCGCCAACCGTGTCTACCACGATACCCCTTGGTTAAACTAGTTATCAGACGTTCGGGCTTCTGACGACTCGTAACGACTGTAAAAGATCCGCGAATGACAGCCGGGACCAACGGTTGATGTGTTTTTCTAGGCACGGAGAAAGTACAGAAAAGAGAATAAAGAAGACCACCCATCCACGGAGCGATCTTGGCAAGCGTAGCTTTACTAGCTGATCGATTGACCCGTGTGGTTATTATTACTTAGCCAAGAGCCCCTCTTCATGTTATAATAATTTGTTTAAATCTTCATAATTTTCAGTATTACATTCATAATAAAAACAACACAAACTAGGCCAAATCAAACGGCTTGTTAATTTAGTTGTATAATTTATTATTTTTATGACATTGATTTACATTCTATGATTACTTTAACTCACATACTGACTTATAACTTATAAAAAAAAATAGGAAAGTTGTTTATTTTTACAATGTTTGTAAACACGTGAGCACCGTGTCACATAATTAGCTTATTTGTCAATGCTGCATTTTTAATTATTTTTACCTATTGTGGTATAGTAATTTTATTATGTGCTTCGTCTTGTCATTTAATTATATAATTAACGTATAAAAAATATTCTTACACATTTTAAAAGAGTAACGGTGGAATTTCTTGCCCATTCTTCGCCATACGAAACTACCTTTTGGAAGGGGCGACTAGAATCAATTCTGTTTTAATGTAAATTTTGACGTTCAAAAGTGACTTCTAAATGCCTATTTGAAATACATGGTTTGACTTTTGACTTTCAACTAATAAATCCAAATTACGTAGAACAGACTCTTTGTGTGGGTCACGTTACTTCACAAAGTAAATAAAATGATCCAATTTGTAATCTGTCAGATAGAACACTGAAATATAGTTTGTTTACTGGATTGTACGTTAATTAATTTTGAGATTCGAAAGAATATTATTGGTCGAATCATTTGACCAATAATATACCGTTTTGTAGTGCTCAAGTGAGCAAAGAAGACAAACATGCTTTTTATTTTGTAATTTAAATAAAATCAGGACATTATTTCAAGCTTCAGTTATGAACTCATTTGAAAAAAGTAGGATAACCTTCAAGAACCCTATTCCGCGGACTAGTTTAGCGCATTCGCCATACAGATTACTATATGAAAATGGTAGAATTAAGTTTCTTACTTTGGTTCTGGCAAAGCTGCTGGTGGTTCCCTCCCAAGTCCCACCGGCATCAGTATGGCCTTCTCTTTCGGCAGTAATGTCATCTCCAAATCGATTACTCCCTGAAACCGGTTTTTTTTTCACATTAATGTCTAGTCACAAATACCTTAGTTATAGTTGAATTTTTGTACAATAGCATGGTTGTATTTACAGAGATTTTGAAGGATAATGCTTAATTTTTGTACCCGCGCGACGGTACCATTACTGATTTTGAAAGTCATAATATTAGACTATAAAATTATCTAGACAAAACCTCACGAACTGTGTGTAGTACACGCAAATTATGTACACATACACATCTAAACGTTTCTGCCTACCCCCATGGGAAGAAGGCGTGAGTTTATTCATGTACACATAATATATAAACCATAAGTTACCCACACATAGGTAAATTATCAAAGAAGCTTAGCTCCGCAGCATACGCTGTTAGAAAAATTCGTAATTTAACTGACATAGAGACAGCCCGTTTAGTGTACTTTAGCTATTTTCATAGTGTAATGTCGTATGTTATTCTGTTGTGGGGAAATGCCGCCGACATTCAGACTATCTTTGTTTTGCAGAAAAGAGCTGTTCGATTAATTTATAAATTAAGCCCGAGACACACTCTCAGAGATAAATTTAAGGAGATTAATGTAATGACTGTGCCTTCACACTATATTTTTGAAAATCTTTTATATATGCCCATAAAATATAAATTTGTTTTAAAAATACAGTGATATCCATAATATAAATACTAGGAACAACCACAACTTCGTTGTACCTACAACAAGGCTCAAGAAAATAATTGGCTCGTTCAGATGTCAATGTATACGCTTTTATAATAAGCTTCCAAGCCACGTTCAAGACCTAAGCCTTAATAAATTCAAATCATTCATTAAACGTAAGTTGTGCCAGAAAGGCTTTGGGGTTGAGTTGCTCCAATTTTCTGCATACTGAATGTTGTTTTTTTTTCTGTTACGTACACTGATAATTGATGATTATTATATATTATAACACAACGACTTGAATACTTACCTTGAGAAGTACAATTTATTATTTTAATTATTGTGAATATGAGGACTATGTGTGTCATTGTTTCAGTTTTAATCAGGATCTGGCAGCTTGAGTTATTTATGCGGCCTACCCAAATCTCCTTTCTTTGGTATTGTTCGTCGAACCGTTGTGCTCCTTAAGTTCTGAGTTGAGCGGCAAGATTACTGACAAATGCGTGAACTGACTGGACAGGTCCGCTCAATCTGTATGGTTTTTCCTCAAAAGACCGTTTCAGACACCAATCTACTTGGTCATCACATGATCTGACCAAGATTATGTCTGGACTTTAAAAGAGACTGTGATCTCTGAGTTTGTTTCGGCCTTTCTTCTCAGAGTAGTCAGATAGGAAACGCCGACCTCATCTACATAGTTTAAAAATATGATTGACGTGTAAAAGTGTTTGTACAAACCTACATAAAGAAATAAAATCATTTATCATTATCATTTAAACCGTAGACAGAGAAAACTATAGACTGCTGGTCATCTTCTATCTCACTTACACAAGAAAAAGAAAACTATATGCATGATGCTTGTAAAGAAAAGAGAAAAAGCCTAACATTTTTTGTCCCTTAAGAGCGTTTATACATTATGAGTGGCAACATCGCAATTTAGTGTCATATTTCGTGGTTTTCAATTTTTATGATTTAATCGGAGCTATATTTTAAAAATCTGTTTAATTAACTTTTTGTAAGCTAATCATGTTGAGGTAAGAAAGAAGTGTGATTATTTATATACTAATATCTACTCATCAAAATCATCTATTGATAATATTATGGTATTTATTGAAATAACAATTACTGTCGGTAATTGTTTAATTTAGCATATTCCCATGTTTTGGTTGAATTATACATCTTTTCAATACAAATTTTCAATTACTTTTATAATAAATATTTTGTTTTAAATAGTTTATTGAATAAATAACTTCTATCTATGTATTACCAGAGTATGTTTATTATGTGGAAATTGAAATTCATAAGCAATATTTCAGATAACAGCTGGCAGCTCACGGTGAGTCCACTTCAGGGACACAAAAGCAGATGTACGACACAAAAGCACAAGTGAAACCATAAACATTTAACTTCAAATCAAGTGGCAAATTTAGAAAATGTCTTAGTGGACTTAAAATCAAAACTACCTGTTACATCAGAAGATTGCGAATTGTTAGCATCAATCGATACCTCAAACAAGGACTTCCTAAAGATAATTTTGAATCCTACTGATCAGAAACGCAAATATTCTCCGTCACTAAGAAAAACTGCGCTTTGCTTAAATTTTATAAGCCCACGTGCATACTCTTACGTACGAAAAACGTTTAAATCTTGTTTGCCTCATCCATCGACATTGCGCTCGTGGTATAAAAGCATAGACATAAAGCCCTGGTTTCACCGCGGAATAATTAATAATCCGTAATAGATTATCATACGTCAATATCTTGTGATTCCAATAATATTACATACTGTAAGGTGTGGACTGTATGGTTGTTCTTCAATGAAAGACTTGGTCACTTGTTCTGGTTTATTCTTGTAGTACTGTGGTTGAACTGTTGAAGCGAACTCTTGAAGCGAACTGATTTTACAAGGGATTTTGGCCTCCTATTATAGTCCGGTACATGGGCACAAGTAGTGGGTGCCCTACTACAAAGTTTATTATTATTCCTGGCGACCCACTAATGCGGCCACTTTGGTTCATGCCTGGTCTCCAACAGGTTTCGACTTGTCCAGCCCGTCGGAGGCCAAACCCCGTGACCAATTACAAAAATTTTCTTATTCTAGGGTACGAGTATGTTTCTACAAAATAATGCTATTGTACACAGGTTTATACTACGTAATTCTACGGTGAGTTCGGCGTCCGTAACATTTCTCCTCCCGGCGTAGCTCGCGAAGCCTCTTCTTTTTTCTCCAGGACGACGAGTTTGCTCACCGGGCGTCGGAAGATTCCGGTTCTGGTCCGTACTTCGACTACTCGGACGCTGCCGTCAGCCGCAGGGTGCGTGCGCTCCACGATCCCCATCGGCCAGGTGTTCCGGGGCAGCGTGTTGTCGACCACCAGGATCACGTCGCCAATTTGTAGCGGCCTCGCTTTGTTCTTCGGTTTGCCGCGGGGTACCAATGTGGACAGATACTCCCGTAGCCAGCGCCGCCAGAAGTGGTCGGCGAGCGCTTGGCTAGCTCGCCATGCCCGTCGGTCGTCCTCCTTGCACGGCCCTGTCATAGGTAGGCCATTAGAAGACCCCAACAGGAAGTGGTTGGGGGTCAAGGCCTCGGGATCGTTCGGGTCCACGCTGACATGGGTCAAGGGTCGTGCGTTTATGGAGAATTCTGCTTCAGCGAGGAGCGTGCTGAGGACTTCTTCAGCGGGTGCTTTCTCTCGTAGGGTGACTTTGAGGGCCGCCTTGACGGAGCGTACCATCCTTTCCCATGCGCCGCCTTGATTGGGCGCGCCAGGAGGTATAAACCGCCATTCCATTCGATGATGCAGCCCTTCGTCGTTCAGGTCGGGCAGCCACTCGGCGTAGGCGGCGCGGAGCTCCTGGTCAGCCCCGCGGAAGTTGGTCGCGTTATCTGAGTACATGAGTCGCGGCCAACCCCGGCGTGCAGCCATTCTTCTCAATGCCATTATTGCAGAGTCCGTTGAAAGGGATGCGACGAGTTCAATATGCACGGCGCGGGAGGTGAGGCACGTGAATAGGGCACCCCACCTCTTTTCACGACGGCGGCCCACCTTGACCATCATTGGTCCAAAGTAATCCACCCCGCAGTTAGTAAACGGGCGGTGGAAAGGGTCTAGGCGGGCGTGTGGCAGGTCTCCCGTGGCTGGCGCTTGTGGCGTCCCCTTCTGTCTCTTGCAGTAAGCACAGCTTTTCTCGATCGTGCGTACGGTGGGTCGCAGATGTATGACCCAGTACCGTTGACGTAGGTCGTTGGTCACGCGCTCTCGGTTGGCGTGACCCGCTGCGCAGTGTTCTCGCAGCACCAGAAGTTTTGTTATTCTGTGGCGGCCATCTAATATAATCGGCCGCTTTGCTTCTTGTGGTGCTGCTGATGCCTCAATGCGGCCTCGTACCCGCAGGAGGCCGTCTTCCAGTACAGGATCGAGTTTGTACAGTCTGCTCGTCTTCGGGAGAGGACGAGCTGACTGCATCCGCTTCATTTCTTCGCCGAAACTTTCCTGCTGCGTTCGTTGCAGGAGTTCTTTCTCGGCGCGCTGGATGTGTCTGTGTTCCAGTCTCGTAGCCGCGCGTCGACATATATCGATGAACGCCAGGGCTCTTGCCGCCGTTCTCACTAGCGTCTCGTACTTGGAGAAGCGGGCAGCGTCAGGTAACCAGCTGTCTCGTGGAGCCTCGGCGATGTGCAGGACTCCTTGTTCGCTGTCTACAGCGGGTGGCGTTTTCCCGGGCCATTGCTCCTCGGGTAAGTATAAGAAGCTAGGCCCCTGGAACCACCGATCGGTTATGTGAATCGGTGCGTTGGTAAGTCGGGTGGCGTCGTCGGCTACGTTGTGATCGGTTGGTAGCCAACGCCATTCTTCCTTTGAAGTGAGCTCGGCGATTTCTCCCAGTCGGTGCGCAACGAACGGCGTGTATCGTCGCATGTCGTGCTTTATCCAGTGCACGACGGTGGAAGAGTCTGTCCAGTACACAGTTCTGCTGACCTCGATGCGGTGTTCCTTTCGGATTGTGTCAGCGAGCCTGGCACCTATGACCGCTGCTTGTAGTTCCAGCCTGGGAATAGTTTGCGCTTGTCGTGGCGCCACCTTAGCTTTGGCGGCGTCCAACACTATGCTCACGGTGTCGTCGCAGTTCATTATTCTCCAGTAGGCCACGGCTGCGTAGGCTTGTTCACTCGCGTCACATAGGACATGTAGTTCTATGTCCTTGTACTTCTTCGACGTGTAGCTTCTAGGTAGTCGAAGCTGCGAGATGTCGGTGATTTGAGCGAGCCAGGTTGCGAAGAGTTCGTTCTCCTCTTCCGGTATCGGCTCGTCCCACGTTATTTGGAGACGCCACAGACTCTGCAATATAATTTTTGCTCTTATTGTGAAGTGGCTCAGCAGTCCTAGAGGGTCGTAGATGGACATTACTGCGCTGAGTGCTTCTCTCTTTGTCGGTGGGCGCTTCCGTTCTCGTACCGGAGCGGGGACTCGGTTCATTGAGGTATTGAACCCGAGTTCGTCCCGTTCGGCGTTCCAGTACAGCCCGAGTATCTTGTTCGCGGGCTTCTCTCCTCCCAGTTGTGTGGGAATGGTGGCATGCAGATCCCGGGGTACGTCGCCTAGCACTGTCTCGTGGTTCGTGCTCCATCCACGCAGAGTAAACCCGGCGACTGCGTGCACCTGTCTTATTTCTTGTATTGCCTTCAGGGCTTCTTCCTGGTCATCATAGCTGGCCACCAGGTCATCCATGTAGTGGCTGTTCTTAATGGCTTCTAGCGCGTGTGGGTATTCATTCCCGTGTATGTCTGCATTGTGATTGCGGACATAATGGGCCATGTATGGAGAGCTGGCTGCGCCAAATAACATGCTCGTCATCTTGTAGTGGCGCGGGGGCTTTGTTCTGTCGGTGCCTCTCCACAGGAACTGCTGGGCTGGTTGATCTTTAGTTCTTATTTTGATGCGTAAGAACATTTCTTGGATGTCTGCCGTTACTGCTATCGCTTTCTCACGGAAACAGAATATGATTCCCGGTAGCGATAGCAGCAGATCCGGGCCTTCCAGTAGCCTATCATTCAGGCACACGCCATGGCTTCTTGCCGCTGCGTCAAACACTAACCTTTGCTTGCCGGGTTTGTTTGGGTTCTGTACGGCGAAATGGGGCAGGTACCAGCAGACGTCACTTGATTGTTCTGTGCCGTCACATGGCACTGCATACCCCTTCTCCAGTAGGTTGTTTATTTGGGCGCTGTACTGCTCGGTGAAGTCGGGTGACGCGTCCATCTTCTGCTCGATTTTCTTTAATCGGCGGAGTGCTGCACCGTAGCTGGGTGGCATGGTGACGTCATCGTGTCGCCATGGCAATCCGACTTCGTAGCCACCGTCGATCTTCTTCGTGGTTCTTTCGACGATGGCTACCGCTCGTTGGTCAGCGTCGCTCACGCGTGGTTCTCGTGCAATACTTAGTGCTTCTATTTTAAAGTGGGTTTCCACTAGGTCGTGAAGCCGCTGGTGGTCGTGTCGCTGCTTCTCGCTTTCATAGAGATGCAGCACGTTATCTTCGTTTATGATGATGCTTCGTGGTGCGGTCCCATGTACTACCCAGCCAAGCTTCGTTAGGGATGCAGCTGGCTGGTTGGGGCCGCCGACTCTGAGTTTTCTTGACACGATGCACTCCCAGTGGTCTGTCCCTACTAGGAGTCCGGGGCGTGTTGGTGCATAACACACCTCGTCTGGTGGGAGGTCGCGTAGGTGCTCATATTCTAGCAGAGTGTCTGGGATTGACTGCTGGTGAAGTCTCAGGTTCTTCAACGTTCTTGCCTGAAGCTTGTGTGGTGCACTGATCTCGCTTATTCCTCTCACTTGCACTGTGACGATCTTGCTGTCTTGCTCTCGCGAAGACATGTTTACTCCATGGATGTGCAGTGGTTGTGCCATCCCTTCTGCTCCGATGCTCGCAGCCAGGTCTTCGTCAATGAGGGTGATGGTGGCTCCTTCGTCGAAGAGTGCGTGAGTCTTCACCTCCCCCCGTGGACCTGCGATGATTACGGGGCACATTTTGAGGAGGACAGTCTTCGGGCCGGCAGCTGGTAGGGTAGCCACCGACATGACTGCCTCCTGCTTCGTTGGTTCTTCAGACTTATGTTCAGTCGCTGAATGTTCTTCGGGCGACTCTTTCCTTTCTTGGTGCAGCGTGGCATGGTGAGGCCGGCGGCACTGGTTCACACCGCACGGTCTTGCTTTACACATGATACGCCTGTGTTTCTTCTGGGCGCACTTGAAACATAACTTATGTTCCTTCACTAGTTCCCAGCGCTGATCCACGGTCAGTGCCTTATATTTCGGGCACTGAGTCAATACGTGACTTTGCTTGCAACTGGGGCACTGATCTTCTTCGGTCCCTTCAACCGTGACGTACACTGTATTGGGCTTCTTTTTCAGGGTTATGGCAGGCCTGGTCTCCTTCTTGTGAATGGCGGTTGCGGTACTCGTTGTTGGGGCGTATGTATAACGTAACGCCCTGTCCGCTTCTCGCACTAAGAAGCGAGACAGCGTCACTATCTCGGGCTCTGCTGTCCCTTCGTTGTCACAGGCGTAGTCGCACCATCGAGATCGGAGATGGGGACTTAACTTTTCAAGCACTTCCCGGGTTAGCAAGGGATTATAGAGGTATCCCTTGCGATCGATTGTCTTTAACACACATATCGTATTTTGAATTTTAACCGCGAAACTATTTAAGTCACTGGCACTGGCACTAGGTTTTGGCATCTTTTTCAGGTCATCCATTGCTTTGTCTATGATCACCTCTGGTCGGCCAAAGCACTGTTCCAGCGTTTTCATGACAGCGTCTGGTTCTGTGGCCGCGTGTAGAAGAGCCGATACTGTGTCTCGTGCTTCGCCTTTGAGGCAACTTCTTAGTCGCTGGAGGTTCTCTGCCGGTGACACGTTGTACATATTGGTCGTGTCATAGTAGGCTGCCTTGAATGGTAACCACTCGCTGGCTGCACCAGAGAAAGTCGGTAGATCTGTGTGCCGAAGTCGTGGTCTAGCCATCTTCTCCAGGGTCGCAGCTAGTTGGTCAATGCTGTTTCTGGCTCTCGTTGGCGTCGGCGATCTTCCTCGTGGTACATCAAAGCGTTGCTGCTTTGGGTCTTCTTTGGCTTCTGCGTTTGCGCCCCCCTCCCCCCGTGTACTGAGGGGGTGGGTGCGTAGCCATTGGTCCACCTTCTGGTGCTGGATTTCTTCTCGAAGTAGATCTTCATGGACGCTTTCCTGGTCGTCTTGTATCACAGAGACCTCGGCAGCCAATCTCTTCTTCACCAAATCTGCTTCAATTTCTAGTTCCTTTCGTCGAATGGTTGCTAGTTTCTCGGCCGCCTCAAGTTCGACCAATCGTAGCCGCGTAGTCGCACTCGTGTTCGATCTCACTGAGCGTGGCGGCGATCTTGTTCGTCGCTGTCCCGATGGTCCTGCGGTAGCGATGTCCTCGGCGGTGGTAGGTCCAGTCATACTTTCGACTTGCGGTGACGCCGGTGGATCGAGTGATAGTCGTCTTAGTCGCTCTCGTTCTATTCGTTCCGCTTCCCGGCGACGCACTGATGTTAGCAACTCTTGGTCCCTTCGTTCTAGGGCCCGCCGCTGTTCTTCCAATTCTACTAAGTCACCTTGACTACGGGTAACTACCATCACGTTCGGTTGACGGCACACAGTAGAATACACAGCGGAGATATGCAGGTGAGTTATAACTGGTTCAACTTACGAATAATTCCTTTTCCAAGTCGCAGATTCCTTTTTCCTTGATCCGGCTCGATTGGACCAGACTGTAAGGTGTGGGCTGTATGGTTGTTCTTCAATGAAAGACTTGGTCACTTGTTCTGGTTTATTCTTGTAGTACTGTGGTTGAACTGTTGAAGCGAACTCTTGAAGCGAACTGATTTTACAAGGGATTTTGGCCTCCTATTATAGTCCGGTACATGGGCACAAGTAGTGGGTGCCCTACTACAAAGTTTATTATTATTCCTGGCGACCCACTAATGCGGCCACTTTGGTTCATGCCTGGTCTCCAACAGGTTTCGACTTATCCAGCCCGTCGGAGGCCAAACCCTGTGACCAATTACAAAGATTTTCTTATTCTAGGGTACGAGTATGTTTCTACAAAATAATGCTATTGTACACAGGTTTATACTACGTAATTCTACGGTGAGTTTGGCGTCCGTAACACATACATACGTGACGAATTGATAACCTCCTCCTTTTTTTGAAATCGGTAAAAAAATATGTTTCACTTGTTTAGATTTAATGAAACATAGCAAAGTTATACCTTTATTGTAATCGGGTAATAAAAAGATTTTTTTCTGCTGTAGTTCAGGTTTTCTTTAAATGTTCTTTTTCCCGCAGGTGAAAAAGTTCCTACCATGAATAATATATTAATATTTTGACTTTGATGTGTTATTTATATTTATAAAGTCTGTGCGTTTGTACAAAGTAGATAAAAGAAATTGAAAAACATCTGAATATTCGGGGTAAAATCACATTGACGGGGGTAACCCTAAAGTTTTAGGTACCATTATCTTCTGTATCTTACAGCGAGACGCAGAGCAGTAGTTTTCTCTGTCTACGATTTAAACGTTTCCGATTTGTTTCGTTTCACTCAGACCACAAAAATATCACTGCGACGTTGTTCTGTCAAAACACGTAAAAAAGTTATTCAAAATTTATCATGGTGTGAAAGAAACGGTGGAAAAATAATTCTACAGCCCTTAAAACCTTTGGGGAATTACTTTTCACAAGTAACACATTTTAGTTGTATTTTTAATATTAATAAAACTTACTCGCCACATGGGTGCGTGAAAGAAAACGAATGTGTTACCCTAAATATCGGGTAAAGAGAAAGATCCTCAAACTGCTGTTAAGTTTTTTAAGGACTTAGAACAGAAGAAATTAATTAAAATTTCATAGAAATATCTATTTACGACACCTATTTCTAAAACATTCTTTTGTGTTTAAAATATACCTTACCTAATTAGATCAATTAATTGACAGAGTTAAAATGAATGTTATTGCTTGTTTTGTTACAGTACATTCTGATAAAATGGTTATCTATTGAAAAATCAAAACTCGCTTTATTTTAGTTGAGGTCGGTTAATTGTCATTTGGGGTAACATTATTTTATCTGGCAACATTCTTATCACTGTCAACGCCACTTGAAGTAACTCACACATTTGCACCGCCCTGCTTCAATTAATGCAAATTCAAATTTAGCAAGGCTTTGTTTATCTGTCTAAAGTCTATATCTCTGCCAAGGTCGCGTAAAAGTCCGAAAGGTTACCGTGGCCCCTGGCACAGGCAACTGAAGGACCACGGGTGGGTTATATTCAGTAAGAGTCTGACACGCTCTGACCCGCTCCACCCAAAGTGGGAGACGTTATTTGATGATTTCCCCCCAAAAAAAACCATTACGTAGATTTTCAGGTCAAAGTCTAATTTGGACCACTATTATTATACCGCTACGAAGATTTTGAAGGTCGAAGTCTATTGTTGGACCACCATACCGTTACTTATATTCTGAAAATCACAGTGTATTTTTTGTATCATCATACCATTATTAAGATTTTGAAGGTCAAAGTAAAAAAAAAATGTACCACCATACCATGACGGTGATTTTACAGATCTTCATCTACCCCCATACCATCAGGGGATGTTGAAGGTCAAAATCTGTTTGTACCACCATACCATTACCGAGATTTTGATAGTCAAAATCTTTGTTTGTACCACCATACCATTAACGAGATTTTGAAGGAGGTTAGCCTATTTTAGGAAAGGGAAGGAAGGTGGGAAGATCTGATTTATTATAATTTATAAAATATATAATTTACACAAATTTAAACTCGTTTCACAGCAATAAATTTTCGCTCATTTTCATCTGATGAGATGTTTTACATTCCTTTACCTTTACTTAGACTGTTAACACTCTGAATGTGTATACTAAAAACAGTATAGTAGTACAGTAGTAGTAAAAACAGTAGACAATACTAACAGCAGCCGAAGAAATGCCAGTATTCCGGTTGGTGAATATGAGAGGCCACCAGGCTCTGACCTTCATAGTCGAGAAGAGGTTTATTTTCTTATGGTTGTCCATTTCTGCTGTATAACATTTGTTAGCATTCTTCACTCCTCTGGACATTGAATTCAAATTAAAGGATGCTGATGCTGAAAGTTTAAAATCATAGTACTAGAATGTGATTCTATTATTTATTTGTTATATGGCGGTTTTAATAAGAGACTTAAGGCATGCAGAATATGTTTAGCAAGAAGGACAGAGGCGTGCGATCCACCAGATTTTTATTTCTATGAGCTAGAAGTCGATTAAAGTCGTAGTGATGATTTAAGTCTTTTGGAGCACAGCCTAACTCTCAAAACCATTCACTAACACCGAGTACTGGAATATTAACGGCTTTGGATAAAACTATGGGTTATGTCTAATATTCTGTCTTTGAGGTCTAATTAGAGAGGAGCTGAGAGCAAAACGTGTGTCCCAAGTCGAAGGCCTAAATGAGTAAGCTCGGGGGTTTGGGGAACTGGGGTTCCCCAAATCTTGTGCAGTTTAACTACACAATGAGTCCGTTTACTAAAGCGACGCGGTTGCAGATTGCTCCCCGTATCTGGTCAAAAAGCGCCAGTACATGGGATTTTGACGTATTTGGCAATGTTCAGTTTACGAGTCGCTTGGAGAGTAAAGCTGCACTTACTTCCAAGAAGTTCGATACGACATCAAGAGTAACTTGACTTCGGAACATACCTAAGAAATCATCTTGAGAAGCAGCATCGCTATCCAAGACTTGAACTACGACTATTGGTGCCACATGCTCCTCCACTTCTATAAACGGACCTTTTTCTTTTCTCACCAACTGACAAATATGAAATACACAGTAATTATAACGTCTGCCAAGTAAAAATAGGTTAGAATAGGTGCAAAAGCACAGCAACATCCCTGTGTCTGAAATTGTAAATTAATGCTATCACCAATCGGTCTGCCAAGCGTGTTGTAGCGACCGTTCAGAGTCAGATCTGTTATGAATTTGAATGGACGTATTGACCAGCTGAATGCTTCGAATTTCGAAAACTTTAATTTAACGTCATTAGAATAAAGACCGTTTCGATTTTAACTCGCAGAAGTAAAATTTTTATAGATCGTAAGCTTAACAGAAATTTGAAACAAATCTATTGACATCATCATCAGCCTTCCCTTTTCTCAACCATTTTGGGGTTGGCTTACAGTTAACCTCATGCTGCCTGATAGTATTTAACATAATATAGTGTCTACTTATTTGACCTGCACAACCAAGTAACTGTGTAAACACAACGCGCCTCGGTAAGACTGGCAAGAGCTACTGCTGAGCGGGTTCAATTCACAGGTCGAGCAAGTGTTTTTGGATTTCCATTAGAAATTTCTTAGTTGCAGCCCGGAGCCAGGATGTGTGCCCGGTTGATGGCAATAGGCTCGCTTCCTATTACATGGGACTAAAATATAACTGGAGATAATAATGTGGGTGTAGTATCGGTACTTCGATGTTATAATAATCTTAATCACCTTTTTCTCGGCACGGTGGTATTGGAAATGAAATATCATGCGCCAGTTGAATCTCCCTTCACCTGAAGAGCTGTTGTAGTGAACATCCGTGTACTGCGCCTGTTCTACAGTGTCTATCCAGCTGCCAAATAAAGATGTTATAGATTAGCTGTGTACAGAGTGGCAGGGCGCCGTCAGTAGGCACTGGTCATTTCTTAGCTGCCACGGCTTATTTTAATTCCATAATTGTTTTTATCTTTTTATTACGGACGCTTTTAACGTGCACGTCTTTCTACATCGTTCTCACATGTATAATTACAACATGAATGATGTAACCACTCTATTGTAACAATATTTTGATTTAAAAGAGTGTCCATGGAGTTTCTTGCCCGTTCTTCTCCATAGGTACCTACTACGCTTTGGAATGGGCAACTAGCTTCATCTTTCTGACTGACCGACCCCTTGACAATTCAAAAGTGCCTGTAATTGGTTTATTTGAAATAAATGCTTTGAGTTTGAGTTTTGAGTTTGAGGGACATCGCCGCGCAAACTGATAGCATGAATTCAGCACGTACACGATTCTAGCGTAGAAAATTCTCATCGTTTTGTTTTTATCAGTTGTTTCATTGAAAACTGCAATACCTACGAGGTCAAAATGTATGGCAGAGCAATTTTTTTTTTAAATACCGACAAGAAGTTTCAACGCTGGGGTGATCAGAATCATGTACGGAATCCATGGTAACTGGCTGTGCGTCGATTTCCCTGCCAGCCTGTATATTAGGTATATATAACTGTTGATAGCTGCGAGACAGGTTTTAACTTTCGAATCTATCATCGTTTCCATTGTAATACTTATCTCGATTTGTTTTTGTTCCAAATAAAAATACTTTTACTTTACTTTTACTAACTAACGACCCAATAAAATGCTTTACAATCTATCGATGTGGCAACATCGTGTCAAGACCTTGAGATTAATGTATTATTTACAATGTGGAGACGACAATACGACAATAAATGAAAACACTGGCAATACTAATGCATATTTGAAACTATCAAATTAATCCTAACACCGAAATAACAAAAGTGATTTTTTCAAACAAACTAAATAGTAGTGTTGGGCCGACTATGGGTTTTGCCCACGGAACAGAAAAAACAGTGGAAGTGCAATGCAACAACATTACTGTAGGAACCGTTGTCGCCAAACTCACACAAATATAGCGATAAACATTATAATGCACTACAAAAAAAACAACCGTTTGATTTGTCGTTTTAATTTTAGTCAAAACTATCATAACTCACAGATCGTACATCTGGAAATAAACCTTCACATTCTATAGATAAGATTCGTTTTGCTTTAGTGCAGAAAGTATTTACGACGTTTTGTAATCTAAAGTTAAACTAGTTTCGCTTGACGAGTAAATTCCGCTATTTGACCATAGATGGCGGTATTCTTAGTGGTAGCAATTATAAATTTAATTGCGTAAGCCATAAGGTTGACATTCGCGTCATAGGTCGATATCTATCACTACTCGACCAAGGCCACACCAGTGCAGAACACATTGAATTTAGAATTTCATATCGATATCGATATATGCCCGATTTCTTGTTTAATTCGAATAAATAAGACTTGCTGGGAGTTTAGTAAAACTGTAGGAAGAATGACTTAGTTTTACTTAAAAATAAAATAAGTTAACTACATCAGTCACTGACCAGTCGGGCTCAAAGACGGTAACTGTCAGGCACCGCTGGTACGAATATGAATCAGTAAAAAATACTCTTTTCCTAATACAAAAGAGTATTTTTTAGCTTGTTCGTTCTGGTACATATTCGTACCAGCGGTGCCTGATGGTATTGTTTTTGGGTGGTACTTATATGTAGATACCAGCTGGGCCTGACCGGTTTGTATATTAAATTACTTGCTTTATATAAATGTGTTTTACATAAATAATAAATCCCAAATAGATAAATACTTACCTGCTGAATGTTTTCACAATTTCCATGAAAAAATTCACGGGTGATAATAATTAAATGCGCAATACCGAATAAATTGTGAAAATCATCATATGTACTTGGGGTAAAATTGAAAATACGTTATTTTGACTTTTTATTTATTGCCCTTGAAATAAAACGTATTTGTTAAGAAACTGGCGTTTCGAAAGTCTTATTTTTAATTTTAACAAATGGTGTATGCGAACATTTATATATTTTTCAACTATTGCCTTCATCAAATCAGTCACGTGATTGGACGCAGGATATTCACCTATTTGATGGGAGGCAATATAGTTAAATAAAGGAGTTCCTATAAACTTTCGCATGATTTGTGTTATCGCCACTTCCTTTCGAAAAACCCCAATGTCAACGTTTTTTAAAAATGTTTCCGCCGTTTGACATATTTTTACAACATCTGGCGAAGGATACAACAAGCCACCTTGATCTCTTGCAATTATGAACTTGTGAAAGGGTTGAAAATGATGTGTCACTAATGCGTTAACACAGACATCACAGTTTATCTTTTTCATCAATACTCGGGCAATGTATCCAGCAATATGGCCTATTGCTTGATTACTAAAATCAGAAAAGTGCCCTCCTAATTCTTCTATTTCTGAATCATCCTCACTTTGTTCATATTGTGACATATCTTGAGCTATATTTGTACTTCTGTTTATCCTTTCAACAGCTGATGAACAGTTTAGGATGGATATCTGTTCTAACGCAACACAGTTGCCTTTGTTAGTGTCTTTTAATTGAACATGAATTAATATTTTCTTGTATGCGGATATGAATTGTCTGGCAGTGGGATTATTGTTTGCCCCACCCTGTGCCCTAATATTGCAGGAAAAAAGCTCTAAATGATCTTGACTCAATTTATAAAATGGCAAATATATCAGAATTTTGGTTTTGATTAAGCTTGAATATAAATGTTCTAAGGCTTTGATACACCCCAAAAAACCTAAGAACCCCGTTTTCCTCCTACTATTTATTAAATAAGTGCCGTTCTCCATTTTTAAATTGATAATATAGTCCGATGCTTCACCTAAGAACTCAAAAAGTTTGTTCGCGTTCTTCTCATTTAAAGCTTTTTTAAAGCCGTATAAATGTAAATTCCTTGAATTAAATGTATCAAAAAGATTGTTGCAAGTAATCAAAAACTTTTCCGTGGGCTCGCTATCATGAAATGAATCTATTCCTGATTGTCTGCAAAATTTAACAGCTTCCGCTACACTTATGCTGAAAAGTTGGGTGGCTAACTTAACTTTCATTCTTTCATTTTGAAAGTTAATATGGCGGTCTCGTAATTTATTTGACAAATGAAAGGTTTCGTCGTTTTGTAGTTTGTTCAATTCAACTAGATGTTGCCATTGAATTTTTTTTCCATCCTTGTCTAGTAGAATTTTGTACATTTCTAATGTGTTTCTTAGTAATTTTATCATATGACAGGGATCTAGGACTGCAACTATGAGGTCTTTGGTAACAGGATGTTCAAATTTAACACGTTGTTCTTCAAAAGAGCAACCAAGATGTTTTGCCATGGAAATATTCGCCGCACAGCCGTCAAAAGTGAGAGCGACTATTCTAACGCCAGCCTTGTGAATTAATTCTAAGCAAAGTTTTACGAGGTCAGCGCGCTGTTCTCCACTTACACCATCTACCAGAAAAAAGCCAACAGGAACTTTAAAGTTACTGTTTAACGCAGTAACTAAAAATACCAAGGCTTCTTTTGCCTCCGCCAAGTGATCACCTTCTACTTCCGTGCCCATATTAACGTATCCATGAAATTTGTACCCATCCCATTCCACACGGCGACGAATACTCATTTCATCTAGAACTAAGGTGGCTAATATTGGTTGATTAAACACCTCAGTTTTTTGTTTCAAAGCAGCTAATGACTCCTTTGTAAATCCAGGCTCTCCTCCGACTTTCGAGTACCAATTCTTTAATGTACGGGTATGTGGTAGGCTTGTATTGAAAGTCTTGCGTACGTAATCATACGCCTTAGGCGAGTAATAATGTAATGTCAGGGCAAAGCTGCGTAGTGCTGGCGAATACTTTCTCCTTGATATGACTCCTGATTCCGTGTTTCCAACTTCTCTAGCAACCAATTCTTGAACCTATAAAAACACATTTTGTACATATATTCACATTTGATTCTACCAATATTTATCACGAGTAAAATTATGTAAAATAATGAAAACAAACCTCTAAATTAGTATTTTTGAGGCAATCCAAGTTTTCTTTAGCCATGGCAAATTTTTCTTCCAATCTCAATAATACTTCATCAATATTATTTATTTTCTTTTTAAGCCTTCGATTTCTTGATTGCAATCGTTTTATTTTTAGACCTTGTTTTATTATTTTGCCTTTGCAAAATCTTAGTTGGCCTTTTAGTTTCTTTTTCCTCGGCGTTGAACAATTCGAACCACTCGTAACATCTATATTTTTAACTGTTTCTCCTTCGAATTGAACTGAACTGTCTGCGAAATGAAACTGCACAGGAATCACGTCATCTCCTTTCTGTATAAAATTTTGTTCAACTATGTGTGTATCCACGAAACCTTTATGAAGTCGACTTTTCTTTTTTGACTGTGACTTAAACTCAGAGCTCTCCGAATCACTTTGTCTTTTTGAAGAACCTGCAGTGGCTACATTAACATTTTGCGGCTGAAACCAAAATAATTGAAAACAATACCAATAAAACAATGAACAGAAGAAAAATTAACTAACGGGCCGGCGGAGTATGCGTAGTTCATACAAACGTAATACCAAAATAATTTGTAAATCAAACATATTCAAAATATATATTTGGAAGCCTAGATATTCTGTAATTCAATCGGAATAAATACACACTACCTTAAGAATATGTTTGATTTACAAATTATTTTGGTATTACGTTTGTATGAACAACGCATGCTTCGCAGGCCCCTTAATGTGTTTATGAATTAGATTTGATATTAAGTCAGTAAATGCTGTTTTTTTCTGGTTATCGAATCCTCATACAAGTAAAATAACAGGTAGGTGCGTTGTTTAGTATCGTACCATAACAAGTATTTTCAATCCTTATTTTTAAGTGATAAAAATAAAACATGGTACCTTACTTGATTAAAAAACTTAACGATTTTCATAGATGGTATGGCTGTAGGTTTCGTGTATCTATATCCTTTATTTGATATGAAAAAATCGACTTCTAAAAAATGTTCAGAGCATATTGTGCTTAATTTGGATGGCATCCAATTAACTCTACCCGTTGCATCTATCCATTTCTCTTTGACGCTACCGTCTTTGGGAAACCTAAAAATATTTTAAATTAATGTAGGTACCTTACCAACCTTATATTTGTATTGTAATGTTATATAGCAAATTGCTATTTTTCTTTAATCGATATTTATCGATAAAACCAACATCCGACCCGACCACATCACTAATTGAGTAGCGAAGAACTTTCGAGAATAAATTGTGAATACAATCAATCCAAAATAAACTTTATTGTAATCGTATAAGGTTGATTTTAACTAGACGTTCTATAAAATTATTAGTAAATTGAAATTAATTAAGATTTTATTAGAAAACAAATAAAATGGTACTTACCGATGGTACGAAACACCTCCATTTTTAAGATTTTTTCTCCTACTATCATTTTTGCACTCCAAAATGGAACAATACGGCATAGCTACGGAAAAATAAATTTGTCGCGAGACTAGCAACTCGACGCGATGTTAGAACACAACTGGGACCAAGTAAGCGTAACAGTGCTTATTTGTGGCACGCGTGCCACGCCTACTTTGCACTTCCACTGTGTTTTTTCTGTTCCGTGGTTTTGCCAATCTTTGACTAGCTAAAGTGCCTAAACTATTGGATATATTTGATTGAATTTTTGTATGCAGGCTGGGAACATCATTAGATATACGCAGCCAGACTGCTACTGAGAATTTCCAGATGGAAAAACCCAGTAAGACTTCGCCCGACCTGGGAATCGAGCCACTTGCTACCACTACCAACGGGGTAGTTGAGGTAGATGTAGTAGGTAGGTAGTTCAGAGTATAATTGTCGTATTGTTGTCTCCACCTTGTATATCTAAATTAAATATCAATATATTAAACACATAGACAATCCGGAATAGATTCTCTAAGTTATGGTGAAAATAACATCAAAATCTATTGCGTACCTACTTTAGATGAACTAAGGACACACTCGTAATAAAAGACAATCCTATGCCCAGCAGTAGGTGAAGTTGGACTGGTGGAAGACGATGATGATGAAGGACACACACAGACACGTCTGTTCTTTTGTATTATTATTCGAGGTGAATATCATATTGTGAAAGATTGGCTCAGAGATCCATAACCCGCTTGACGAGCAGTGCGACTATGGGTAAGGAAAAACGTACAATACTATGATTAAGTTACGCGCCTCGGCCATCATCGCCTGTTTTCAGAAATATGAATGCGCGATGGTTAAAATGTATAACTCCATGTATACTTACAATTAAGATTTTGAAACTTTCGAGTGATAGACGACCAGGCACAAGACAGTCAAACAGTGGTAGTTTATTCGCACTTATTCAGAAACACGATGATTGCTTAGCCCATAAATAAATAGTAATATTTTAAATAAGTACGAAATTTCCTTTACAAACAGTTACCGGTGGCTCCGAATTCATGGTAATGGCAGAGGTCACAATAACGGCGGTACGAGGATTGCAAAGAATATAGTATACATACATACATACACATCATCATTTCAGGCAAAACGCGTCCACAAAGCGTCACGACAACCACTGGCTGTAAACAGCGGATTCTCGCTTCCGTCATCAGAAAAAGCTTATCGTGTAAAATTAGGTGAAGTCAGCTTGAAGTGAGCTGTCGTTCCACCTGCCGAGCTATTCTGTAACAATCTCACCGTGATAACTTAGGTGAAGTGAGCTAGAAGTGAGTTGTCGATAGTGTCAATCCCTAGCATCAGGTGGAGTGATAGCTGTAGATATAGTATATATGTGTAGATGTTAATGATGCGAAATCTTCCGGGCTACCAGTTCAGTTAGGTGTACCTCAAGGCTCTATACTGGGCTTATTTTTATTCTTGGTGTATAATAATGACTTACCATTCTATTTAAAGAGGATCTGTGACGTTGTACAATTTGCTTATGATACCTCTCTTATATTTAAAATAGACAGGAATAGACGAGATTTTGACGACGTAAACAGTGCACTATCAATGGTTACAGATTGGTTTACCACAAATAACCTAGTTCTCAATGCCAAGAAAACGAAATGTGTAAAGTTCGCTTTACCGAATGTTAGAAATCTAGGACCCAACATTGTCTTAGATAAAGAGGTGCTTGAAACTGTAGACTCGGCAGTATTTCTGGGCATAACAGTTGATACCAAGCTTCAGTGGGGATCACATATATCATGCCTAGCGGGAAGGCTCAGTTCGGCCGCCTATGCCGTCAGGCAAGTAAGACAATACACTGACGTTGATACAGCTCGGCTAGTCTATTTCAGTTATTTTCATAGCGTCATGTCCTACGGCATTCTGCTATGGGGTAAAGCCGCTGATATACAAAATATAATATTTGTTCTTTAAAAACGAGCTGTTCGAGCAATTTACCAGCCAGGTGCTAGAGTTATTCTGAGAGATTTTTTTAAAGATATTGGTAATCTCACGGTGGCCTCACAATTCATCTTCGCCAACATCTTATATATTAGGCAAAATATACACTTATACACAAAAAACAGTGATACTCATAATATTAACACTAGAAACAAGGACCAACTACGTGCTCCCTTTCACCGGCTTCATAACTCATTCGTTGGGCTTGGTATAAACTTTTATAACAAGCCTAACTTCTTTGTTAGAATTGCTTTTGAAAGGTTGGTTTTTACTTTAGCTTTAAACGCATTACGTTTAAAGCTAAAGTAAAAACCAACCTTTGTTCAAAGGCATACTATTCTAGGGGCTAATCAGGCCAATCGCATTTTGATGAACATACGACGTAAAACAGAGCTGCATTTTGCAAAAAACCAAAGAAAATTTGAATTTGGCAGGCACTAAGGATGCACCTTAAACAATACTAACGCTCTGACGTAAACATCGGAAATCTTCTTTCCATGAACTGTCAGCTTCAGTCCCTGCACATCCCACACGACCACGCGAAGTTCGTAGTCCTCTAGGTTCCGAGGAGTGATGTTCACTCCCGGTGGTATGTACACATCAGCATCTAGTGGGAAGATGTCCACCCACATTTGAAGTTTACCCTGAAAAGTAGATTATGGTTTCGTTTAATACTGATTTTGCTCAAGCGACAGCAATATTCCCTCCTAGAAAATAACGAAAAAAAATTTTTAATTGCTGTTGGGATAGTGCAATTAGTACCTTAGTACTTACCTTAGTACTTGGATGGGAAATCCTAATATAATTATTCCCTGAGCCTACCACCACGCCGTTCTTTTGAAACATCCTGAACCCTCTGGATAAATTTAGCACGTCCCAATTCTCCTAACGTCCAGCCGTCTTAAACTGCACGTAACCACAAAGGACTGCCGTCTTTCTGAAGGTCGCTTTGAATTAACTGTTTGTGGAATAAAGTGGAACGTCAGATTTCACTTTCAGCCTGTAATGTTCGGAGACCGACCTCGGAGCAGGGAGAAATCCTATGCAATATTCCAACGTTGGTTATCGAGCTTTGGAATGTATACCCTATTTTAATTGAATAGCTTAAAATATACATTGATAAACGTAATATCCTCTGCTGTCCCATACGCCGGTTTGTGCTAATCCTAAGAACTATCAAAGGTATTAAGAATCCCTCGTTATTAAATGAATTACCTGCTCCAAAACATTCTTGCCGGAATTCGTCAGAGGTCGAGTCTCCACGTGTTCGGGCACTAAGTGGTACCCACATATTGGTAGTGTGTACCAACTATGCAGTAGGCTGAGGCAAATGTTCTCTTTACGATCAGCCGCGGAACGGTAACACCTTACTGTGAAAGGACAAAGGATTTCTATATCCACACAATCATATTATAGTATTTATTTATTTATAGTTATTTAAAACGGTACTACACCAATTACATTAAGTAACATAAGAGACAAATTACAATTACTTTGACACTAATATAAGTAACCTTAAAACTAACGTGGAACAGTAGACTCTCTTGCATACTTTCTCTCATAGAACACCAAAGATATACGCATAATTTTAATCCATTAATCCGCAAACTCATCACATTCAGGGTTGGCAGCCAGAAGGGCATTCAGCACCTTGTAGACTACGACAGACTGGGGATTCCGCTCTGGCTACAGTTTTGGCTAGCAGTTGCGCAAACAGATTGTGCTTGTGATTGGCTGTGACGGTATCCGATGTATTTGTCAAAAGACCATGGAGCTCTGGGCAGTCTATACGTCCCCGTAAGGTCTCACAGGCTACGCTGAGTTGATCAAGGCCTCTTCTCACCTCCTAGAGGCGAAAGTACTCGCGTCATTATATCGATGGCGCGAGGAAGAGCGGGCACGGGGCTCGAGGCCGGTGCAGCGGCAGATCGCGCTGCGCCGAGAGGAGCTCCGTCAGGTATTGATGGCGGAATGGCGGCAAAGGCTTCAGCGCCCTACCGCTGGCCTCGCTACCGTCGAGGCGATCCGGCCAGTACTCGACGACTGGCTCGAGAGATGGCACGCCTCCCTGTCTTTTAGGGTGACGCAGGTGCTGTCGGGGCACGGCTGCTTCGGCAAGTGCCTGTGCCGCATAGATTGCGGGGAGGACACGGCGCAACACCGCCGTGTCCTCACAAATGAAGTAGGAGGCGATCTGTCGCTGCCGGCCGTAGTGCGGAGGATGGTCGGTAGCGCAGAGTCGTGGGACGCGGTGGTGTCCTTCTGCGAGGACGTGATGTCGCAGAAGAAAACTGCGGAACGGGAGAGGGAGATCTCGACTCCCTTCCCCGGCCGCAGAAGGCGCACCAGGCGCAGCAGAAGGGCGGACAACGCCCTTTTCCGGCCCCCATGAACGGGTCTAGGAGCGAGGGACTTGGGGAAGTCCCCACCCCCTATTCGTTGGACCCGAGGCGGAGGCACGCGCGGGTGTCGGCGCGCGCCTTCTAAGGCGATGCACGGGGTAGTTAAACACCTCACTACCCCGTGCAGGAGACGAGGCCCGGACAGACCGGGTCAGCACTAGTGTGGGGCTGCGGAAGAATTTGGACTCCCGCGGCCCCGCGCGCACGTGCGAGGAGATACTGGGGTGGTTTTAGCCGGTAAGAGTCCGGCACGCCCCTCCGCCTTTTCCCCAGGTGGAGGTAGTACATGAGGATTTGCCCCGTAAAAAAAAATATAAGTTCTCTTCTCACCTCCAGCTAGTTAAAGCCCAACGTCCCTAAAAGATAGTTGGTAGGGTACCTGTACGGAAAGAAGCTAAGAAAAGTTTTTTATACTACACCTGCTTGGAAAGTACCTTGATACTTTATCAAATTTACGGTAGAAAGTACGTCATTGCATATCGAACAAATATGCGGGGAGAAAACGCATCTGAGCGGGAGAGAAAAGTGTATGAAAATCCATTTCTTACGTGGTTTTTCTTTTTTAATTTTGGGTAAGACTATGCGCCGATAACCTAAATATCAAAAGCCAAAAAGTTTTTACAGTGAGTTTTTATCTCCAAGTTCGCAAAATGACACTGGCCACTAGCTGTGTGTTGGATGGTGTCGGGCTGGCAGTGCGACCCTGCGGCGGCAGGATAAACAATTTGAAAAAAGAACATGTGAAATTGCATTTCAATTAGTAAAGATTTAGTTTTTTATTTTCCTCGTAGGTGTAGTATAAAGCACTATGTATCACTCGAGAGAAAGTGCGATTCCCGATCTCGGGTGTTTTAAAGCCCTCGCCTACGGCTCGGGCTTCAAACGACACCCTCGCCGGTAATCGGCCACTTTCTCCTCTCGGTGAACAATGTACTATTGTACCTTTTCCAGCATCAGTGTTTGGGTCGCGTTATAGGGGTGCCAATTACAGGCACTGGACTCAGTTTGCATCAAACCAGAGCGGCTTACAACAGTCTAGCAACATTTGGATTGCAAAAGTCACGAGCATTTCGCAAAACAAATCCTAAGCGCCTGAAAGACGCCTTCGCAAGCGTAGAAACGTGATCTCGAAAAGTCAGACAGCGCTCGAAAGTCACTCCCAAATCCTTTATGTTTGTGACACGAGATCTTACGTGACCATCCAAATTGTAGTCATAATGAATTGGCCGCAACCCCCTACCGTAAGTAGAGTATACTCTACCGTTAGTAATCTAGGAGCAGTCGCGAGATCTAGATTGCACACCCTACATGTCACAGTAATTGCTTAAATCAGTGCAATTAAAATTCCATAATCCGGTCATCTGCCTAGCCTTTTACCAACTACATTGAGGTCGGTTTCCAGTCTAACCAGACGCAGCTGAATACCAGTATTTAACATGGAGCAACTGCCTATCTGACCTCCATAACCCTGTTAATACGATAACCCTTGGTAAGACTGGTTGTCAGACTTTCGGGCTTCTGACGACCAGTAACCACTGTCAAAGATCCACGAATGACAGCCGGGACCACGGAGCAGAAACAAAGAGGAGGTGTTGCAATCAAAGTAGTCCATCAGCCACCAATGTAGTCGTTACGTCACACGGTAGTTGCACTACTTGCGACCAGGCGGCGCTTTCGTCAGTACAACTGTCGTTGTGAAGCGGATAGGTTGTCATGCATTTGTTTAGTCTTTTATACGATTAAAAAGTATTCCCGACCCATACTCATTGCATTAACATGAAATGCTGTGATTTATCTTGCAGAAGTTATACGGATCGATCAAATTCAAACGGAATAAAGATATCTTTCCACTCGTAAATAAAATTAAAATTAAATTTGTAATTTATTTCTTCTCGAATGTTCGGTAATTGCCGCCCCCTATCGGCAAGTAGCGGAAGTACTGACAAATTGCAGGTCCGGACTCAGACTTTTTTGATAAGCACATACCTACATATATGCTAAATGAAAAGTGAAGTCAAAATAGATGTCGAGTTTCGGCAAAAAACGGAATTCGGTTTAGTTTCGGTAACTAAGTTCAGAAGAAAAATTTAGAAGAGGAGAAGATTTAAAGATAAAAAAAATAAAACTGATTATAAAAACGTTTTCTTTATTTTTCCCTCACACTTGTTAATTTCTGGAAGTTTCGGTTTCGGCCAAATCTGAAACTGCTGCCGAAATTCGGTTTCGGTTTCAGTCAAAAAATGTATTTCGGTCGGACATAATAGAAATAAAACTATATCGGTATATTATAAAACTATTAGACCTGAATCCGGCTCCTTACAATAAAAGTGACACTTAATGAAACATAGCAGAAGTCTTACGACAATCTGTCTAATTTGCCTATGAGTTGATTTTGCTACTAGCCACTAGATGCCTTTCTGCTGTTTGGGCTCCCCCCGCACCCCGCGAGGCTGCGACACTACTTTTGTATGGAGAATGACTTTACAACACCTCATCTTTGTTTCTGCTCCCAATGGCTTAACGTGCTTACCGATGGTAAAGATGGTCACCTATTCACGGACCAACCGCGGCAAGCGTAGCTTAACCTGGTCGATCTACCCGTGTGGCTGTTATTACTTAGCCACAAGCACCACTAATTATTATTACTAATAATTTTCGCATCCGATGGATTCCCGCGGCCTTCACCAGGTCATGGGTCCATCTTGTGGGAGGCCTACGATGTGAAAAGCACATGATCGATGTTGCAACTCTTTGGGGAGGCCTTTGTTCAGCAGTGGACGTCTTTCGGTTAAAATAATGATGATGATGATAGTAGTAGTGTGTAGTAAATAAAGAAAATGAAAAAAGAAATTGAAGAGTCGGCATTACCTTTTCATTAAATGTTTGAGCCTTTAGGGTGGTGTGTTCATAGGAGATTTGTTAAATATCTCTATATTTTCCTATATTCCTAACTACCTTATAAGAACCCAGGTAGTGGGTTAACAGAGCATTAAGCTGCTGCTACTTCATTGCGGCTGTGATACCTGTTGTTCAAAAACCGATGCACATCGGTGTGTGCAGGATGATGATGAAGATAATGACACATGCCTTAGTGTCATACAGTACTAGCTGACCCCGCGAACTTCGTACCGCCTAACATTTTTTTTTTTTTTTACTCTCCGTATGAACCATCCTCGTACTGCAAGGAATACTCTAAAAAAGAATTTGCAAAATCGGTCCATCCATTCTTGAGTTATAAAATTACAACGAAAAGTGGCATTGATTTTTATAGATAAAGGATAAGGATATGGATGGAAACCACATAAATGCAATAAATGAAACTACAAGTAATACCGGTCCACAGAAGTATTCCAAATTAAATATTAAATAAGTAATAATAAAAAGAGTTCTTTAATTTTTTGTATATCTTCAGCTGATGCGATAATAAAGTATGTGGTTTCATTTATTGCATATATTATGTTGTATACATACTGTATACCTAAGTTCATCTCACTCTTACCATTGCTGTCGTTATCTCTATATTCTACACCATTTACGACCACCGTAGCATTGTCTGGGAAAATTGGCATAGCTAAATGGTTTTTCGCACAAAGATCTTCCAGAATTACCGAAGGCTTTTGGCAGTCACGCCATTTGTTAGGGCCGATCCTGAAAATGAGGAAAGATATCATGAATGAAACGTTACGCATGCGCAAGTGCATACTAGGCATAGTGCCAACTAAATAGAACAAAGCTAAAGCTCTTGTAGGCAATAATGCTAAGGGACTTTTCTTAGCTGGTCCAATGCCCGATATAGTTTTCTTACCAGGGCTTAGCGAACTGGCTCGATGGCGTTGTGCAGCACCCTGAAGACGCATGTACACGGCGGTGATCACTACGATATTTTACGGTAAAAAGCTGAGATCACACGTGAACATCAAACGGTTCATACAGTTAAAAAGAAATGCAGTATGAAACTGCCAAGCGTTAATTGTGGCAGTACATGGCAAGACATGTGTTGATCATAACATAACCCTATTATGAAAACCATTATTGTACCATGTTTTAATGCAAATAATATGTATGCTCTTTTAATCTATTCCAAAAAAGAAAATAAACCGTAAAATATTGTGTTGAGCACCGCCCTGTGAAGCCTCAGGGCGTGTCATGGGAATCTCCCACAACGTCCAACGCACCTACATATCATATAGACACTGCTCAATTGTTTGGTGGAACCATGTTTTCGCTGATGATAATAATATGGGTATGGGCGATTGAATAAATAGCATAGGATACTTAAATTTAATAAATTTTACTGAAAAATAAATAAATTATATAATTTGTGTACCCTAGTACTAGCACCACCAACCACAATTGTGTATCTCGCTAGTAAGTTGCAAACTGCGATAAATACACCTTGCATGTGGGTGGTCAGCTTAATGTATTGGGTACTGTAGGTGTCCTTGTATGTTTAGATAAATTATACATAATTGTGATTAATAAATAAGTACATTGTAGAGGTGCAACATACTTGGTACCTACAAGTCTGCATGTTTTTTCACGAGTAGATTTTAAAGTATTATAATATTATTTTAACTATTGTGAATGTAAAAACTATGTTGGACATTGCTTTTTTTTTGTATTTTTCTCTCTTAGTGTAATCATGATCTGGCAGTTTGAGTAACTTATGCGGCCTACTCAAATAATAATAATATAACTTTTATTGATACTAAATACCTTTGTTACAATAAGTAGTAAATGTAGGTTACAAAAACAATTGGTTGTAAAAAGGTGTCTGGAATGGTGAAAACCCTGCCTCCTAAACTAGGGAAAACCTGTGCCTTAGGAGACAGTGTTTTACTGTCCTTTCTTTGGTATTGTTCGTCGAATCGTTGAGCTCCTTAAGTTCTGAGTTAAGCTGCACGATTGCTGACAATTTCGTGCACTGACTGGACAGGTCCACTCAATCTGTGTGGTTCTTTCCTCAAGAGACCATTTCAGACACCGATCTACATAGCCTTCACATAATCTGACCAAGATTCTGTCTGTACTTTAAAGGAGACTGTGACCTCTGAGTTGTTTCGGCCTTTCTTCTCAAGTCAGACAGGAAACGCCGACCTCATCTAGTTAAAAAAAAATATGATTGACGTGTAAAAGTGTTTGTACAAAACTACTTACAGAAGTAAAATCATTTATCATGAATGTATCACATATAGACAAACATGAGCATGCAATGTGATGATAGGATATCGATCATTAATAATGTGCTTTTAATTGTAGTTTATTTCTCATAATTAATTAATAGCCTAATTCGCAATTCTGTCCTCTGCCTGTGCTTCACAATTGATATAGGTAAGTATCAATCTTTTCGGCGTTGAACAAAACGTAACCATCTAGGTTAGTTGGAAATTTGCAAGCCACAGTGTCAGTTTATCTTTAAGCAAATATTTAAATTTTAACTCACGTGGTATATTCTGTAGCTAACCCGACCCTTGCCCTGTGCTTGGAATATATCCTGTCTTCTAAGTCGATGGTTGTGGAGCCAATTAGCTCATCAGGAGGTATGGCATCGTAGTCATACAGGGACACCGTCAGGAGATACTCGTCTGGTAATGTGCATCGGAATTCGTACATTCTAAAATTTGTGAGCAAAACTTCTGGTGAGTAATTTATTACTTATTAAGTATTTAGTTGGTCGGGATTTTTTTTTGTATTTTATAGGTATAAAGTTGTAGTAAAACATCCTTTGGATGTACTGTATTATCCGGCTGGTTAAATAAATAACATCGTTTAAAAAAAGAAAAATTAAGTGAAAACGCTTTCCTCCATTTTTCAATTGTTTTACTGCCCGCCAAAATGAGTGAATCTAACGAAGACATAATGATACATTTTGAAGTTTTATTACAAAAAAAAGGGAAAATGCGACACAAGCCGGTAAAAAAATATGTGTCGTTTATGGACGTAACGTAGTGTCAGTAAGAGTAGCACAAAGTTGGTTCAAGCGTTTTCAGTCCTTGAATTTTGATGTCAATATAATTTTGTTGTCCTTGAATTTTGATGTCAATATAATTTTGTTGTCCTTGAATTTTGATGTCAATATAATTTTGTTGTCCTTGAATTTTGATGTCAATATAATTTTGTTGTCCTTGAATTTTGATGTCAATATAATTTTGTTGTCCTTGAATTTTGATGTCAATATAATTTTGTTGTCCTTGAATTTTGATGTCAATATAATTTTGTTGTCCTTGAATTTTGATGTCAATATAATTTTGTTGTCCTTGAATTTCGATGTCAATATAATTTTGTTGTCCTTGAATTTTGATGTCAATATAATTTTGTTGTCCTTGAATTTTGATGTCAATATAATTTTGTTGTCCTTGAATTTTGATGTCAATATAATTTTGTTGTCCTTGAATTTTGATATGCAGCTCGCTCTGGTCGCCCTGTTACGGATAAAATCGATGCCATTTTTGGAGAAGTTAAGCAAGATCATAACATGGCTGAAGAGTTAGAGGTTAAGCACAAAACAGTTATGACCCATTTGAAAAAGTCTGGGTATACAAAAAAGCTCGATATTTGGGTAAGCTCGATATTTGGGTGACACACGAGCTCTTAATCTTGAATTTGTATAATTATAAAATACGTAAGAACTTTTTCGCCGACCTAAATATTATTCCTAGAAAGTGTCTAGGCATTGCTGATGTTAGTCAGTAAGTTAAGTTAATTAATAATTAATTAAGTAATTTAATTAAGTCTGTCTTTCTGAGATTATATTGATAGAATCCATCAAAACAGATAGGCTGGGCAGTGTGTGTCTGAAAGCGGGCTATCTTCGTGGTAAGCCGAGTAACTCGAGCTGACACAAGTAATGTGTTAAAATAGTGAAATTGGGTTCAGCCGTTCTATTTAAAACAATAAATAAATATTACCCGATTTTTTTCAATTTGAAATAAAGTAAAAATGTCTGCTTACTTCCCAAAAATTGGATTTTGGGTATTTTTGACATGGTTCTTCCTATCTCCAAGGTGTTTGCTGCCGCAGCTGATGGCTACGTATGGGTCCAGTTTGCCGGTGAACGCTTTTGGTATCAGGTTCACCCCTTTGACTACGTATACACGAACCAGAAACTTCGATGGCTCGTTATCAGGATAGTCGTTGAAGAAACTGAAAAGATATTTAGAACATTCAAGTGGGTTTCTCGCTAGAGAACTGTGTCACTCAGAACGTGCAAATACCTATCTTAATATCAATCGTGGACGAACAAAAAAGTGAGATAGATTCTAGCAAAACAATATGTCACTTACGGCACCCACACATTAGACGGTCGGCTATTAGGCGCGCAAAAGGCAACACTGACACATAAACAGGACTTAGTTTTGTCTTAGTGGAGTTCCGTCCGACTTTTTTTTGTCCGTCCATGCTTTAAATCAATTCAGACTGGCGCTTTCCACTACTTGACATTATATATGCCTCTCTCCAGTTGCGACTGCGACACAACATCAGGTTCTCCGCCTTCCACATTCAGTCTGTCCTAGTTGCCTCGGTCCATCTAGCTTACCTATTTTTTAAGAAGTCGAAAAACCGCTCGATGCTACTAAAATTGTTTTTTTAAATGTTTTGCGTAGGTACCATCAGCGAACGCGTGCGCATGTCGTCTAGAAGTTCAACGCAGTCAATGCGTGTGGTACAATTCTGATATCCAGTGACACTCAGTCCGTAACAAATAACTTTTAAAAAGTAAAGCAGATTTGGGCGAATCTCAACGTATTGCAAAACGTGCTCTTTATTGCTTTCGTAATTTTTTTCAGAACCATTTGCACACTACAGGTGGGTCCCCCCGCACTTTTTTGTATGTACTGAAGTGCGATGCACTGCCTGTAGCGGCTTTAATTTGCGCTTAGCTTTATTAGTAAAAAAATTGCTCACCCATAATTCAGTTCAACACCAGTGCAGCCAACAGCAACGATATCTTCGGGTGGAGGCCACCTATATATAGCGATGCCAGCCTTTAGGAAGCCACAGTACAGCTGTTCATCCTTCTCAGGTATACCAGTTTTCTTGTCGCTGTAAAGCTTTAGGGTCGTACACCAATCTTTGAATTTGGAAAATTCTGGCTGAGCTTCTAACTCACCTCCGTACACCTGGAACGAGATTGTTTACGAGCTTTTATAAGGGTTGTGTTACAATGAATTCTGGCATGCTCATTTTCGAAAACTTCCTCTTAGCCCATCTAGTTTAATCTTTGCATCATTTGCGACAATACATAGGTATTTTAATTTGGTATAAATAACCTGATAATGCGCCCACGATATTTTTCCATGATAACTATAACGGTAACTGGTTTCGTCTTGAATGTCCCGTACAAGTAATCAAACATTTCGCTGTCCAACCGATAGCAAATGTTTGTATACGCAAATAGATAATATTATACGTAAGAATATCTAATCCTGCGCTGCCACGTATCGACACGTATGCTATCTTTAAATGCGAATTGAAGTTCGACTCGAAGCCTGGCCAGTTTTTGCACAAATTTTATTAAGTTAGGCAAGTAAATTAATTCAAATTCAAAATTATTTATTTTTAGGACAACAGTAGATCCAAAGGTTAGTATACAAAAACTTAGAAACTATTGTTAGTACTTCAATACAATTACAAAGGACAACACTCAGCATACATGTATAAATTCTATACACAAATGCCCCTGTGCCAAGTGCCCTGTGCCCTGTGTCAAGATAACCAACAGGGAGATACCTCCCTAAAAGATCATCAGACGAACGAAATACCTCAACACAGTGTACGTACATCTTCAGCTATCGTTTTCAGGATGCTGTTGAAACTCCCCCGCACCTGCTCTTTGGTGAAGTAAATTAATACCAGTATACACTGGTAAATTGGCATTATGTTATTATGTTGAACCATTAAAAAAATCAAAAATACTTACAATGATTTTTTCGGAACTTGATAAGTCTTCGTCCGTATCGTCCTAAAATCAGGGAAAATTCATTAAAGCTTCTTAATAACATTATTTTAATGTTAACTTTATTCTTAGTAGCTACGTCTCCATCCATATGTGCCGTAAAATACGACTAAGGGGTAATTTCAAGAAGTATTTTAAGGCTTAGCTACCAGTTTAACGTGACTTGTGTGAAATTTGCTAGGACACGTTATTTCAAATCTACATGGTCTTTTCCCAAAGAGAGGGCAAGGCGGTATTTTCTATTTGCTAGGACACGTTATTTCAAATCTACATGGTCTTTTCCCAAAGAGAGGGCAAGGCGGTATTTTCTATTTGCTAGGACACGTTATTTCAAATCTACATGGTCTTTTCCCAAAGAGAGGGCAAGGCGGTATTTTCTATTTGCTAGGACACGTTATTTCAAATCTACATGGTCTTTTCCCAAAGAGAGGGCAAGGCGGTATTTTCTATTTGCTAGGACACGTTATTTCAAATCTACATGGTCTTTTCCCAAAGAGAGGGCAAGGCGGTATTTTCTATAGCATAGCACGTTTGATTTTGAAAGAACCATGCATGTTAATGTTTTTTCCAAAATCAAACTTGCTATGCTATAGAAGATACCGCCTTGACCTGAGTGTTTGTTTAGGCATGGCCTCCCAACTCGAACAACGTATAATAAAATTATTACAACAAAAAAAAACTCATAGATGGCGTTACAGATATCGAGCGAAATCTTTGAACCAGTACTCGCGAAGATTTTATGATTTTTACACCTTAATAAATTCAACGTATCTTAATTATATCAAAAACATCCTTCTCTATAAGGGTATATTTCATAAGTTCAATAATTTCAATAAAATTTATAGGTACAACTCCATCAAACGCATAACTTTCAAGCTTGCTACGGTACGAGTACTGTCACTAGATGGCGCCATCACGGAAAAGTTCTATGGAACTATAGGCTCCAAGCGTTTCGTTTTCGTATATTCTTATGTGATGCGTAATTGTCTCAAAAATACTACTTTTATACTAAAAACAAAAAAGGTCCTGAGCGTCACGCGTCTTATTGTTGCCCGGGAAGTCAATACCATCGGGTGATATTTCAATATATTACTAAAACAATGGTAGGCTGACAGCGTCATAGCGGTGGTAGCTGAGATACTGCATTTATTGGTGTAAACACGGGACTAAAATTGTATACAGAATTGCCTACATTAGGACGGCACGCTTTTGCTCTATGAGATTGGGTATCTGATCTGTACTTGTATTATTCGATCTGTGGTTTAGGTGTCACTTCTTCACTCCGGTATCACCGGATGCCGACCTACCTCTGTCGTGTTGTCGAGGCCTATTTGACGGACAGGGCCGTCATCTACCCCGGTCACCAGGGAGTATGGAACCGGCAAGAGATGTCGTGCGGTGTCCCACAGGGATCGGTCCTGGGGCCGCATCTGTGGGATATCGGCTACGACTGGGTGTTGCGCGCCGACCTCCCCAGCGGCGTCAGCGTGGTTTGTTACGCTGACGACACGCTAGTCCTGGCGCAGGGGAGGTCGCACCAGGCGGCGGCCGAACTAGCGACACGCGGGGTTGCGACAATCGTCGAGAGGATCCGGCAATTGGGACTCGAGGTGGCCCTGCACAAGTCCGAGGCCATGTGTTTTCATGGTCCTCGGAACACGCCACCGTCGGGTTCCCAAATAACGGTAGGACGGGTTCACATCGGCGTCGAGTCGACGATGAAGTACCTGGGACTCGTCCTCGACAGCCGGTGGAACTTCGTGGAGCATTTCCGACGTTTGGCTCCCAGACTGGAAAGGGCCGGGGCTGCCTTAAAGCGGCTCCTGCCCAATCTAGGGGGGCCAAACGCCTCCTGCCGGAGGCTCTACGCGGGGGTCGTGCGGTCCATGGCCCTTTACGGGGCACCAGTGTGGGCGCGTTCCTTGAGGCGGCGGCCAGCCCGCTAGTTGAACGCGCCCTAAAGGGTCATGGCCATCCGGCTGGTCCGGGGATACCGTACGGTCTCCGGTGAGGCGGCGAGCCTCCTTGCCGGATTACCGCCATGGGATCTGGAGGCAAAAGTCCTCGCGCACGTTTGGGAGTGGCGCGAGGAGGCGAAACGCCGGGGCGTAGCTCCGCTGCCGCGAGAAATCACGGTACAGCGGACAGAGCTCCGGCGGGATCTCAGGGCGGCATGGAGAGTGCGATTGTCGCAACCCAGCGCTGGGCACGCCACAATTGCGGCGATAAGTCCCCTCTTTGAGGAGTGGCTAGAGAGGCGCCACGGCGTCCTCACCTTCCGCCTGACGCAGGTCCTCACCGGACACGGTTGCTTCGGGAGGTTCCTGTTCCGGATAAGGCGGGAGGAAACGCCCGGGTGTCACCATTGTGTGGATCGCCCGGAGGACACGGTGGAGCATACGGTGGAGGTCTGCACGGCTTGGGCGGAGCACCGCCGTGTCCTCGTGGAGGCGATTGGCGGTGGCGATCTCTCGCGTCCGGCCTTGGTCCAGGCCATGGTACGGAGCGAGAGGGCTTGGGAAGCCGTCACCTCCTTCTGCGAAGCAGTAATGTTCGCGAAGGAGGAGGCGGAACGCGTGAGGGAGAGGCAAAGTTTGCGCCCTCACGCCCCTAGCCGCCGCAGGAGACGCCCTGGGCGTCGGGAATCGCAGGCCGATTCCCGGCCACCGTAGGCGCGGCCTTGCGAACGGCGAGCAATGGGCAGCTCGCCGTTCGATAAGGACCAGGCCCGGGTCGACGGCGCGTTGTGTTCCACGCGCGCCTCAAAGAGATGTCAGCACCAATGACGGGGTTTGCTAGGACCGATGCCTGCTAGGGTTGCGGAAAAGTCCAAGAGGGTTACCGTGGCCCCTGGCACAGGCAACTGAAGGAACACGGGTGGGTTTTAGTCAGTCAGAGTCTGACACGCCCTCCTGCTCTGCCCAGAGCGGGAGAAGTTATTTGATGATTTCCCACCCACAAAAAAAAAAAAAGGTGTCACTTCTTGGTGGAAGCCGGATATGAAACAACGACCTCAATACGAAAATTACGTTTTTTAAGTGCTATCAAGTCTTGACCAGTCGAGATAAGTTTCACCGTAGGTGGATGGGGGGGTTTGATTTAAATATATATTGTCTTTGATATTATTAATAGGTAATTGTGATTCAGTAATTAATACTTTGAGGAGTTGCAACCACCTAGTTCTAGTGTATAGGTCGTCAGTTACGAAAGGTGAGGATACAACTTGAAATGATGAGTTTATTTCTGAAAGTAGATCTTTTAAGACACTTTTACACGTCAATATTATAAAAATAAATGGCGCCGTCATTACCTAGCCGTAATAGGATTATTTTATTTTCATAATCAACAAACAGGCTTTAACATAATGTCTCTACGACATATTTGTTAAACCTGTTTTCTGTCTTCATTTAAGTATGGAGATAGGTACCTGTAACAGAAGACCTCCAATCTAATATTATTTTACCATTACACTAATCAATTTGTCTGTATAAAGGGTCATCTATGTTTAATAGTGGGTATGACGAGGTGATAAATATGAATTACTTCATACAAGAACCTTACCGCTAACGTAGAAAAATATCTCATCCACCAATCTCTCTGCTCAGAATTTTCTAAGGAAGTATTCTTCGCCAGTTTTGGATTCTTATCTTTGGAGAACATTGGGAGAAGTACGTATTTTTCTTCGTCTACCTCTTTTGTGCAAAAGATACGTCTCCATCGTGACTTCTTAGTTTTCTGGACGCTATGCAGAGAGATTTTGCTGCCTATATCTTCAATTGATCGGGGAGAACTCTTTCGTATGTACAGGATTTGATTGACTGCAATTTTTTATAGATATTTACGTAGATATAGAGAAAACCAAGATCACATCACTGCATTAAAAGGCTGGGGCGTAGCTTTTCTTGGTGATTGTTGAATGAAGCTCCGATTCGTAGACAGGTACCTATTTTAGGTACAGTAAAAAAAATACTTACCTTGAAAAAAATTTGATGCTGTAATTGATACACTCCTCAAAGACGCCTCCCTTTCTCTTTGGGGCAGCCAACTAACAATGTACTTATTCGGGTTCTTCACTATATTTGTGCCCAAAAATAGTGTTCTTCCAAAAGTGCTGCTATCATAAAGTCTGATACTCAAAGGAGGGCAGTAGACCTCATTCAACGGAGCTTGGAAGATCTGCGAAGATCTTCCATTCGGGAAGTTGCAATTGGATTTCTTGTCACATACGACGTCAGACTTTATCGTTAGCTCATCTATTTCGAGGATCGCACAGGGTTTCCTCGTGGTTGTGACGTCACGTAGCCCCCACCAGTATATGTCAACCCTAAAGCGAGAAAGTTTTGTGTTAAGTACTATAATTATTATGATGTGTTCAAAATAGAGTATATACTGACGAGTAAGTATTTTTTAAATTAATTTTCATTATAATAGAATACAGGCTTTGGAATATTGTTGAAGTGTACGTCAAAGTTGTCTGCCTATCCGATGTCACTGCTAACGCTGTTCATGTGGCAGAATTCTGGTCGAAAATAATTTAAACCTGAGTACTAGAATCATCGACACGACGAAGTAGATAAGATTTTCAATACTATAAAGGTGCTATCTATGGTTGCTCTGCAATTATTTATAATAGACCATTCATTAGGAGAACACCACGCTGCTAATGAGTTTGTACACTCGATATTCTTTGATCTGTGAATCGATGATAAATATTAATATTAAAATTCACTTGTACGTAGCCGACTTTGGTATCAGATTGGGTGGTAACGTTTCCAGTTCATCAAGTTCTTGCTCCGCATCCTTCACTCCTGACGCAATGTATGTGGCTTCAACCGGACTGTATATTGTGCTTCTCATTAAAGTTTCTGGTATCTTCGAAAACAGCAAAAGGATTTATCATCAAGTAGTTAAAAGCCTAATGGTTTGTTGATAATTAATTGCCTCATTCCTATCGCCAAAGCCTAACAATACTAAAATATTGGCTTTCTGAAGTTTGCTTTCCTCACGGAAAAAAGGCGTGAATTTATGAATATAGTTCGGAATTACTGAAAACATTTAAGTATAATGGAGACAGTGAGTTTTTATTGAATATTTTGTAATATTTAGGTTTTTTTTTACAGAAATTGTTCTGAGAATTACACATGTTATTAAAAAAATTGTATGGGCATGGCGAAGATATAAAAAGATTTTATTAGAACACTATTGTGATTCATAAATAAATACTTTGTGAAGTATGCAACCCCTTAGTACGAGTCTGCATCTCGTGAGATGGTAACAAAAAAAGGAGAAATACAGCTTGCATTGCGATGGTCAGCGGATACTCTACATAGTTTTGCGGTAAGTTTGTAACCAATTTCCTCCTGAAGTGACCACGAGTGGTTTTAAGAACGCTCCAGGATTCGAAGGACGTTGGAAAGTAAGAGGAAAAGGACTCGGAATAATTAGGATGTTTTATCGTTTGGTTGATAGGAAGTGTGGTGTGTTATGTATATTTATAACTAATTGTGATTAATAAATAAATACTTTGTGGAGTATGCAACCCGTTATTACAAGTCTGCATCTCGAGAGATGGTAACAAAAAAACGAGAAATACAGCTTGCATTGCGGTGGTCAGCGGATACTCTACATAGCTTTGCGGTAAGTTTGTAACCAATTTCCTCCTGAAGTGACCACGAGTGGTTTTAAGAACACTCCAGGATTCGAAGGGCCTTGGAAAGAAAGAGGAAAAGGACTCGGAATAATTAGGATGTTTTATCGTTTGGTTGATAGGAAGTGTGGTGTGGTATGTATATTTATAACTAATTGTGATTAATAAATAAATACTTTGTGGAGTATGCAACCCCTTAATAAAAGTCTGCATCTCGTATGATGGTAACAAAAAAAACGAGAAATACAGCTTGCATTGCGATGGTCAGCGGATACTCTACATAGCTTTAAGGTAAGTTTGTAACCAATTTCCTCCTGAAGTGACCACGAGTGGTTTTAAGAACACTCCAGGATTCGAATGGCGTTGGAAAGAAAGAGGAAAAGGACTCGGAATAATTAGGATGTTTTATCGTTAAGTGTAGTGTTGTATGTATATTTATAACTAATTGTGATTAATAAATAAATACTTTGTGGAGTATGCAACCCCTTAATACAAGTCTGCATCTCGTATGATGGTAACAAAAAAAACGAGAAATACAGCTTGCATTGCGATGGTCAGCGGATACTCTACATAGCTTTGCGGTAAGTTTGTAACCAATTTCCTCCTGAAGTGACCACGAGTGGTTTTAAGAACACTCCAGGATTCGAATGGCGTTGGAAAGAAAGAGGAAAAAGACTCGGAATAATTAGGATGTTTTATCGTTAAGTGTGGTGTTGTATGTATATTTATAATTAATTGTGATTAATAAATAAATACTTTGTGGAGTATGCAACCCGTTAATACAAGTCTGCATCTCGAGAGATGGTAACAAAAAAACGAGAAATACAGCTTGCATTGCGGTGGTCAGCGGATACTCTACATAGCTTTGCGGTAAGTTTGTAACCAATTTCCTCCTGAAGTGACCACGAGTGGTTTTAAGAACACTCCAGGATTCGAAGGGCCTTGGAAAGAAAGAGGAAAAGGACTCGGAATAATTAGGATGTTTTATCGTTTGGTTGATAGGAAGTGTGGTGTGGTATGTATATTTATAACTAATTGTGATTAATAAATAAATACTTTGTGGAGTATGCAACCCCTTAATACAAGTCTGCATCTCGTATGATGGTAACAAAAAAAACGAGAAATACAGCTTGCATTGCGATGGTCAGCGGATACTCTACATAGCTTTGCGGTAAGTTTGTAACCAATTTCCTCCTGAAGTGACCACGAGTGGTTTTAAGAACACTCCAGGATTCGAATGGCGTTGGAAAGAAAGAGGAAAAGGACTCGGAATAATTAGGATGTTTTATCGTTAAGTGTGGTGTTGTATGTATATTTATAATTAATTGTGATTAATAAATAAATACTTTGTGGAGTACGCAACCCGTTAATACAAGTCTGCATCTCGAGAGATGGTAACAAAAAAACGAGAAATACAGCTTGCATTGCGGTGGTCAGCGGATACTCTACATAGCTTTGCGGTAAGTTTGTAACCAATTTCCTCCTGAAGTGACCACGAGTGGTTTTAAGAACGCTCCAGGATTCGAAGGGCGTTGGAAAGAAAGAGGAAAAGGACTCGGAATAATTAGGATGTTTTATCGTTTGGTTGATAGGAAGTGTGGTGTGGTATGTATATTTATAATTAATTGTGATTAATAAATAAATACTTTGTGGAGTATGCAACCCGTTAATACAAGTCTGCATCTCGAGAGATGGTAACAAAAAAAACGAGAAATACAGCTTGCATTGCGGTGGTCAGCGGATACTCTACATAGCTTTGCGGTAAGTTTGTAACCAATTTCCTCCTGAAGTGACCACGAGTGGTTTTAAGAACACTCCAGGATTCGAAGGGCGTTGGAAAGAAAGAGGAAAAGGACTCGGAATAATTAGGATGTTTTATCGTTTGGTTGATAGGAAGTGTGGTGTTGTATGTATATTTATAATTAATTGTGATAAATAAATAAATACTTTGTGGAGTATGCAACCCGTTAATACAAGTCTGCATCTCGAGAGATGGTAACAAAAAAACGAGAAATACAGCTTGCATTGCGGTGGTCAGCGGATACTCTTCATAGCTTTGCGGTAAGTTTGTAACCAATTTCCTCCTGAAGTGACCACGAGTGGTTTTAAGAACACTCCAGGATTCGAATGGCGTTGGAAAGAAAGAGGAAAAGGACTCGGAATAATTAGGATGTTTTATCGTTAAGTGTAGTGTTGTATGTATATTTATAAATAATTGTGATTAATAAATAAATACTTTGTGGAGTATGCAACCCCTTAATACAAGTCTGCATCTCGTATGATGGTAACAAAAAAAACGAGAAATACAGCTTGCATTGCGGTGGTCAGCGGATACTCTACATAGCTTTGCGGTAAGATTGTAACCAATTTCCTCCTGAAGTGACCACGAGTGGTTTTAAAAACACTCCAGGATTCGAAGGGCGTTGGAAAGAAAGAGGAAAAGGACTCGGAATAATTAGGATGTTTTATCGTTTGGTTGATAGGAAGTGTGGTGTTGTATGTATATTTATAATTAATTGTGATAAATAAATAAATACTTTGTGGAGTATGCAACCCGTTAATACAAGTCTGCATCTCGAGAGATGGTAACAAAAAAACGAGAAATACAGCTTGCATTGCGGTGGTCAGCGGATACTCTTCATAGCTTTGCGGTAAGTTTGTAACCAATTTCCTCCTGAAGTGACCACGAGTGGTTTTAAGAACACTCCAGGATTCGAATGGCATTATAAAGAAAGAGGAAAAGGACTCGGAATAATTAGGATGTTTTATCGTTTGGTTGATAGGAAGTGTGGTGTTGTATGTATATTTATAATTAATTGTGATTAATAAATAAATACTTTGTGGAGTATGCAACCCGTTAATACAAGTCTGCATCTCGAGAGATGGTAACAAAAAAACGAGAAATACAGCTTGCATTGCGGTGGTCAGCGGATACTCTACATAGCTTTGCGGTAAGTTTGTAACAAATTTCCTCCTGAAGTGACCAGAGTGGTTTTAAGAACGCTCCAGGATTCGAAGGGCGTTGGAAAGAAAGAGGAAAAGGACTCGGAATAATTAGGATGTTTTATCGTTTGGTTGATAGGAAGTGTGGTGTGGTATGTATATTTATAACTAATTGTGATTAATAAATAAATACTTTGTGGAGTATGCAACCCGTTAATACAAGTCTGCATCTCGAGAGATGGTAACAAAAAAACGAGAAATACAGCTTGCATTGCGGTGGTCAGCGGATACTCTACATAGCTTTGCGGTAAGTTTGTAACCAATTTCCTCCTGAAGTGACCACGAGTGGTTTTAAGAACACTCCAGGATTCGAATGGCATTGGAAAGAAAGAGGAAAAGGACTCGGAATAATTAGGATGTTTTATCGTTTGGTTGATAGGAAGTGTGGTGTTGTATGTATATTTATAATTAATTGTGATAAATAAATAAATACTTTGTGGAGTATGCAACCCGTTAATACAAGTCTGCATCTCGAGAGATGGTAACAAAAAAACGAGAAATACAGCTTGCATTGCGGTGGTCAGCGGATACTCTACATAGCTTTGCGGTAAGTTTGTAACCAATTTCCTCCTGAAGTGACCACGAGTGGTTTTAAGAACACTCCAGGATTCGAATGGCATTGGAAAGAAAGAGGAAAAGGACTCGGAATAATTAGGATGTTTTATCGTTTGGTTGATAGGAAGTGTGGTGTTGTATGTATATTTATAATTAATTGTGATTAATAAATAAATACTTTGTGGAGTATGCAACCCGTTAATACAAGTCTGCATCTCGAGAGATGGTAACAAAAAAACGAGAAATACAGCTTGCATTGCGGTGGTCAGCGGATACTCTACATAGCTTTGCGGTAAGTTTGTAACAAATTTCCTCCTGAAGTGACCAGAGTGGTTTTAAGAACGCTCCAGGATTCGAAGGGCGTTGGAAAGAAAGAGGAAAAGGACTCGGAATAATAAGGATGTTTTATCGTTTGGTTGATAGGAAGTGTGGTGTTGTATGTATATTTATAATTAATTGTGATAAATAAATAAATACTTTGTGGAGTATGCAACCCGTTAATACAAGTCTGCATCTCGAGAGATGGTAACAAAAAAACGAGAAATACAGCTTGCATTGCGGTGGTCAGCGGATACTCTACATAGATTTGCGGTAAGTTTGTAACCAATTTCCTCCTGAAGTGACCACGAGTGGTTTTAAGAACACTCCAGGATTCGAATGGCATTGGAAAGAAAGAGGAAAAGGACTCGGAATAATTAGGATGTTTTATCGTTTGGTTGATAGGAAGTGTGATGTTGTATGTATATTTATAATTAATTGTGATAAATAAATAAATACTTTGTGGAGTATGCAACCCGTTAATACAAGTCTGCATCTCGAGAGATGGTAACAAAAAAACGAGAAATACAGCTTGCATTGCGGTGGTCAGCGGATACTCTACATAGCTTTGCGGTAAGTTTGTAACCAATTTCCTCCTGAAGTGACCACGAGTGGTTTTAAGAACACTCCAGGATTCGAAGGTCGTTGGAAAGAAAGAGGAAAAGGACTCGGAATATTTAGGATGTTTTATCGTTTGGTTGATAGGAAGTGTGGTGTGGTATGTATATTTATAATTAATTGTGATTAATAAATAAATACTTTGTGGAGTATGCAACCCGTTAATACAAGTCTGCATCTCGAGAGATGGCAACAAAAAAACGAGAAATACAGCTTGCATTGCGGTGGTCAGCGGATACTCTACATAGCTTTGCGGTAAGTTTGTAACCAATTTCCTCCTGAAGTGACCACGAGTGGTTTTAAGAACACTCCAGGATTCGAATGGCATTGGAAAGAAAGAGGAAAAGGACTCGGAATAATTAGAATGTTTTATCGTTTGGTTGATAGGAAGTGTGGTGTTGTATGTATATTTATAATTAATTGTGATTAATAAATAAATACTTTGTGGAGTATGCAACCCGTTAAAACAAGTCTGCATCTCGAGAGATGGTAACAAAAAAACGAGAAATACAGCTTGCATTGCGGTGGTCAGCGGATACTCTACATAGCTTTGCGGTAAGTTTGTAACCAATTTCCTCCTGAAGTGACCACGAGTGGTTTTAAGAACACTCCAGGATTCGAAGGTCGTTGGAAAGAAAGAGGAAAAGGACTCGGAATATTTAGGATGTTTTATCGTTTGGTTGATAGGAAGTGTGGTGTGGTATGTATATTTATAATTAATTGTGATTAATAAATAAATACTTTGTGGAGTATGCAAACCGTAAATACAAGTCTGCATCTCGAGAGATGGTAACAAAAAAACGAGAAATACAGCTTGCATTGCGGTGGTCAGCGGATACTCTACATAGCTTTGCGGTAAGTTTGTAACCAATTTCCTCCTGAAGTGACCACGAGTGGTTTTAAGAACACTCCAGGATTCGAAGGTCGTTGGAAAGAAAGAGGAAAAGGACTCGGAATATTTAGGATGTTTTATCGTTTGGTTGATAGGAAGTGTGGTGTGGTATGTATGTTTATAATTAATTGTGATTAATAAATAAATACTTTGTGGAGTATGCAACCCGTTAATACAAGTCTGCATCTCGAGAGATGGTAACAAAAAAACGAGAAATACAGCTTGCATTGCGGTGGTCAGCGGATACTCTACATAGCTTTGCGGTAAGTTTGTAACCAATTTCCTCCTGAAGTGACCACGAGTGGTTTTAAGAACACTCCAGGATTCGAAGGGCCTTGGAAAGAAAGAGGAAAAGGACTCGGAATAATTAGGATGTTTTATCGTTTGGTTGATAGGAAGTGTGGTGTTGTATGTATATTTATAATTAATTGTGATTAATAAACAAATACTTTGTGGAGTATGCAACCCGTTAATACAAGTCTGCATCTCGAGAGATGGTAACAAAAAAACGAGAAATACAGCTTGCATTGCGGTGGTCAGCGGATACTCTACATAGCTTTGCGGTAAGTTTGTAACCAATTTCCTCCTGAAGTGACCACGAGTGGTTTTAAGAACACTCCAGGATTCGAAGGGCCTTGGAAAGAAAGAGGAAAAGGACTCGGAATAATTAGGATGTTTTATCGTTTGGTTGATAGGAAGTGTGGTGTGGTATGTATATTTATAATTAATTGTGATTAATAAATAAATACTTTGTGGAGTATGCAACCCGTTAATACAAGTCGCATCTCGAGAGATGGTAACAAAAAAACGAGAAATACAGCTTGCATTGCGGTGGTCAGCGGATACTCTACATAGCTTTGCGGTAAGTTTGTAACCAATTTCCTCCTGAAGTGACCACGAGTGGTTTTAAGAACACTCCAGGATTCGAAGGGCCTTGGAAAGAAAGAGGAAAAGGACTCGGAATAATTAGGATGTTTTATCGTTTGGTTGATAGGAAGTGTGGTGTGGTATGTATGTTTATAATTAATTGTGATAATTAAATAAATACTTTGTGGAGTATGCAACCCGTTAATACAAGTCTGCATCTCGAGAGATGGGAACAAAAAAACGAGAAATACAGCTTGCATTGCGGTGGTCAGCAGATACTCTACATAGCTTTGCGGTAAGTTTGTAACCAATTTCCTCCTGAAGTGACCAGGAGTGGTTTTAAGAACACTCCAGGATTCGAAGGGCTTCGAAAAGAAAAAGGAAAAGGACTCGGAATAATTAGGATGTTTTATCGTTTGGTTGATAGGAAGTGTGGTGTGGTATGTATATTTATAAATAATTGTGATTAATAAATAAATACTTTGTGGAGTATGCAACTCCTTAATACAAGTCTGCATCTCGTATGATGGTAACAAAAAAAACGAGAAATACAGCTTGCATTGCGGTGGTCAGCGGATACTCTACATAGCTTTGCGGTAAGTTTGTAACCAATTTCCTCCTGAAGTGACCACGAGTGGTTTTAAGAACACTCCAGGATTCGAAGTTCTTCAGAAAGAAAAAGGAAAAGGACTCGGAATAATTAGGATGTTTTATCGTTTGGTTGATAGGAAGTGTGGTGTTGTATGTATATTTATAATTAATTGTGATTAATAAATAAATACTTTGTGGAGTATGCAACTCCTTAATACAAGTCTGCATCTCGTATGATGGTAACAAAAAAAACGAGAAATACAGCTTGCATTGCGGTGGTCAGCGGATACTCTACATAGCTTTGCGGTAAGTTTGTAACCAATTTCCTCCTGAAGTGACCACGAGTGGTTTTAAGAACACTCCAGGATTCGAAGTTCTTCAGAAAGAAAAAGGAAAAGGACTCGGAATAATTAGGATGTTTTATCGTTTGGTTGATAGGAAGTGTGGTGTTGTATGTATATTTATAATTAATTGTGATTAATAAATAAATACTTTGTGGAGTATGCAACCCGTTAATACAAGTCTGCATCTCGAGAGATGGTAACAAAAAAACGAGAAATACAGCTTGCATTGCGGTGGTCAGCGGATACTCTACATAGCTTTGCGGTAAGTTTGTTACCAATTTCCTCCTGAAGTGACCAGGAGTGGTTTTAAGAACACTCCAGGATTCGAATGGCGTTGGAAAGAAAGAGGAAAAGGTCTCAGAATAACTAGGATGTTTTATCGTTTGGTTGATAGGAAGTGTGGTGTGGTATGTATATTTATAATTAATTGTGATTAATAAATAAATACTTTGTGGAGTATGCAACTCCTTAATACAAGTCTGCATCTCGTATGATGGTAACAAAAAAAACGAGAAATACAGCTTGCATTGCGGTGGTCAGCGGATACTCTACATAGCTTTGCGGTAAGTTTGTAACCAATTTCCTCCTGAAGTGACCACGAGTGGTTTTAAGAACACTCCAGGATTCGAAGTTCTTCAGAAAGAAAAAGGAAAAGGACTCGGAATAATTAGGATGTTTTATCGTTTGGTTGATAGGAAGTGTGGTGTTGTATGTATATTTATAATTAATTGTGATTAATAAATAAATACTTTGTGGAGTATGTAACCCGTTAATACAAGTCTGCATCTCGAGAGATGGTAACAAAAAAACGAGAAATACAGCTTGCATTGCAGTGGTCAGCGGATACTCTACATAGCTTTGCGGTAAGTTTGTAACCAATTTCCTCCTGAAGTGACCACGAGTGGTTTTAAGAACACTCCAGGATTCGAAGGGCTTCGGAAAGAAAAAGGAAAAGGACTCGGAATAATTAGGATGTTTTATCGTTTGTTTGATAGGAAGTGTGGTGTTGTATGTATATTTATAATTAATTGTGATTAATAAATAAATACTTTGTGGAGTATGCAACCCGTTAATACAAGTCTGCATCTCGAGAGATGGTAACAAAAAAACGAGAAATACAGCTTGCATTGCGGTGGTCAGCGGATACTCTACATAGCTTTGCGGTAAGTTTGTAACCAATTTCCTCCTGAAGTGACCAGGAGTGGTTTTAAGAACACTCCAGGATTCGAAGGGCGTTGGAAAGAAAGAGGAAAATGACTCGGAATAATTAGGATGTTTTATCGTTTGGTTGATAGGAAGTGTGGTGTGGTATGTATATTTATAATTAATTGTGATTAATAAATAAATACTTTGTGGAGTATGCAACCGGTTAATACAAGTCTGCATCTCGAGAGATGGTAACAAAAAAACGAGAAATACAGCTTGCATTGCGGTGGTCAGCGGATACTCTACATAGCTTTGCGGTAAGTTTGTAACCAATTTCCTCCTGAAGTGACCACGAGTGGTTTTAAGAACACTCCAGGATTCGAAGGGCTTCGGAAAGAAAAAGGAAAAGGACTCGGAATAATTAGGATGTTTTATCGTTTGGTTGATAGGAAGTGTGGTGTGGTATCAATTTGTATTACGGACTGTAGGTGTCACGGTCTTTTGTGAATATGATAAATTATTCTAGAGTCACCACGTTGTATGTTTATTATTATATTGTGATTAATAAATAAATACTTTGTGAAGTATGCAACCTCCTGGTACACACGGCTACACATCAAGCTATGATTTCCAGTTTACACTTACCTCTCACTGTAAGGAAATCCTATACAATGCGAGATCAGCTTGTACTGGAAAAATATAACTTGATCTGTAGCCGTTCGTACAAGTGTGTATACTGTATTGTGTCACTGTATATAAATACAACTTCGTAGTAAGAGACACGATAAATGTATCTAAATACATAAATAAATGACTAGCTTTTATTTGCCCGCGGCGTTATTCTCGTGGAGGTCGGAAATCATCCGACGTACTACCGGGATAAAAAATACATACATACATACAGATACTCACGTCTTTTACCCCCCTGAACATAATATTTTGTCCTAACCAAGATCATAGTCTACCTTCTTGCCAAATTTCATCGAAATCAGTTTAGTCGTTAAGGCGTGAAAAGGTAACAGACAGACAATATTATATAGTATAGCTGAATGACATCATATTAACTTACTTACGTACTCATATTAACTTACGTAGCTTCTGTTGACATCAGTTAACAAAACATTTAGCTTTAAAACAAACACACACATAACATAACAATGGCTGGATGTTTGAATAGAGAATACTATGAAGATCCGTTCTAAATTGAAATCAGAAAGCATCAAGGGGCCAGTTATAGATAATGTCAATAAGTCATTAATGATATAGATGGAGAAAGATCACTTTGTCACAAGCTTGCAAATCTCTCAACAAGTAAGGTGGTAAAAAGAAAAAGGCGGTCATAAGTGTTAGTAACCATTTACCATCAGGTGGGTTGCCTGAGTCTTTATTGTCATATTTTGAATATATTTATACTTATAAAGAAGAAGTGGCTGCCTCATTGGTGTATTTTTATTACGTGTATATGCCAGTAGGCTGGATATTGAGTTTTTCCATTTGGAACTTTCCCAGGCGCAGTCCAGAGTCTGTATGTGTGCCCGGTTGATGGCAATAGGCTCAAACTTTATTACATGAGCCTGAAACATAACTGGAGATTTCTAAGGGTATATAATCCACCTTTGCTCAACTCGGGCGATTTTATGTTAAGTATAAAGTAACGTAGCCTTGATTACATCGACAGGGGTTTAAAAAAGTTAATCGTTACCTGACACAGTTGCACAGACATAAGTATTTGTCCACAGTACTCCTGCCCTTTGTGAAGATCGTACCATTGCAGCATAGGAGCATACTCATAGTCCTCCTTATCATCCACCACGGGCTCCACTTCCAACCGCCCGATGAGCTCGCTTTTACCCTGTAATTGTATGAAAGGAAACATGATCATATGCCAATTTGTTCACTTTTGGCAATACAGAAAAGTCGGGACAGACATGATAGATCTCAAGTTGTCAGTGAGTTCAATCTCAGAGTCAATCTCAAGTGAGTTCATTGTTTTGAGGGACCGTCAAATACATTTCAAATAAATCAATTAATTTATCAAGAGGTACAAAAATCAGGAAAATTGCAGGAACCTATTAAAATCTTGTTGGTAAAGGACTGCTAAAATTAATAGTCAAATCAGTTGTTGGTCGTGAAAGTAGAAAAAGCGTAGCAATATGATATTATCTGTCTCACTGTTAGTTTGTCCATACAGGATATGAGCATATTTCGCGTATATCCTGCTAAAACTGCACTCATGCGCAAAAGTATCATCTGCATGGCTCCAACTATCTTTAACAAGCCACCTAAGCGTTAGAAGGAGCCAAATATCAATGCGTTCATACGTCAGAAGATAGTGTAGTCATAGTGTGTCTGAATCTTTAGCCGAAAAACTTGTTTGACATTAATTTTATTATAATTTCTATTGATTAAAAGTAGAAAGTGACTAAAATATTTGTACGACAATATACACACATCAAAAGTGTCTAGGGATCAACATATATTTTTGCAATAACTTTTCTCCTGATTGATATTAATTAAAATTTTCTTTAAGGATTCATAAAATAAAGTGTTTTCGTTTGTCACAGTAACGATAAACCAAGTCACCTTTGCATTAATAAAGAAATTTGCCATTTTCCTAATAAAGGGATTTTTGACATTTGAACCACTAACACAAAAGTTCGAAAAAAAGACTGAAATAACAGTTTTCTTTAAAATTTTATTGGGTAACTTAAACAATTAATAATCCGTGTTTCTACCGCGAACACTAACAACACAAGAACATCGGTTTGGCATACTCAAAATGAGTTCATCCAAATCACGCTGTGGAATGGCCGCCCATGTTCGTTGCAACAACAAAAAAAGGTCTTCTTGCGACTGGATACCCTCCATATTCGGCAGAGCTCTTCTCTGTAGCATATCCCATGCATGCTCAATCGGGTTCAAGTCTGGCGACTGAGCAGGCCAGGGCAGGACATTGATGTTAGCTGCGGCGAGAGTCTGTCTTACAACTCTTGCGGTGTGCGGTCGTGCATTATCATGCATTAACTGAAATAAGGGACCGATTTGCACTTGTAGAGGAACGATGACGTCTGATACAATCGTCTCAGCATAAATTTGAGCGTTGAGGTTGCCTCTGATCCAAATCAACTCAGTTCTTCCGCCGATCCAAATACCCGCCCATACCATGATGGTTCCACCACTATAAGGATGGACTTCCTGGCAGGATTTTAATCGCTGTTGGCGTCCAGGGGTTCTCCAGTGTCGTATACGTCTTGTATCCGGTCTCATACCAAAACGAGACTCATCAGAAAAGCACACGAAACGCCATTGTTCTTCTGCCCAATTTCTGTGTTCAAGAGCCCATTGATATCGAATCCTACGATTGTGCATTGCTATAGGTGGTACCCGTAGCGGTCTTCGGGAATGAAGGTTCACTTCATGCAAGCGGTTTCTGACTGTTTGGTCGCTAATTAAGTTCCCTGAAGAGTGATGAAGCCTCACGGCTAACATCATGGCGGTTATTGTTGGAGCTCTTCGAGTTAAGATTTGAATGTATCGGTCTTGTCTCCGTGTGGTGCAGCGATACCGTCCTCCATGGCGCTCAGCCACGGTACCAGTGCTTCGGTAACGTGTCCAAAGTCGACTGATAACACTCTGACTTGTATTCAGAGCTAAAGCCACAGTACGTTGCCGGGAACCAGCTTCTATCATTCCCACGGCTCTGAGCATTTCTTCCCTGCTTAAATGACGTCGCCGCTCCATAATAACGTTGGTTTTAATCAGTAGTAGGGAAACAGTAGCACTAATAATGTCTTCAATGCGTTGTATGTTTTTATAGGGAAAATATTGACAGCTGATTTTCATCTTTTACTCGAATTTGATTCACAGTTCCTGATTCAAATTATGAAATGCACCAAAAAGGATCCATATAAATTTATAAAATCATAAATTTATTACAAAGCCACATCTTAATCTCAAGAAATCCGCATAAAAATGCTTGATCCCTAGACACTTTTGATGTGTGTATTATAAGGCTAAACGTGATTGGACTATAATGTATTATATTATCATCTTGCACGCTCTTGTATGTATATACCATGTTTATACAAATAAATAAATCTTATCTTATGATAATTTTCATCTCTATTATGTGAACTCGTGTAATATGTGTACCCATGGGTTACAGCTGGTAACCAGCGTAAGGACTTAGTACCTAACGATTTGGTCAGCTTATGGCCGTTTTGGCATGTTTTATTTTGTAGGTTAAAATGTCGTGTTTCCGTAATGTAAGTTGTTAGCGTCAAATAAACAACAAAATCTTTCTACTTACCAACACTACAACACGTATTTTTTGTCACTAAGTATATTATTTTAGAGGTTTATTAGTAATATGTCGGCAATCCATTAAAGGGATGTAGAGGAGGTCATTTGCAACCAAAAAGGCATACTATTCTATCAACGATTACTTAAACGATAAAAATAGTAGGTCGCTGTGATTAATTCAAGACAATGTTTATGTTCTTTCTCCAGAATTAGCTTACCTACTGACAAGTTATATGAGTTCATATAATTGTTTATTTCATTTGACTACATTTAGGTTAGTTTAGTCAATTTAGGTTAATTATTTTTTTATATATTATATCATTTCAATGTTTTAATGAGTTGTATTACAATATATGGTTAGCTAGCGACGTCGGCAATTGATCATATTATTCTTTTGAGCAACCGGCAGCAAGTTCGTCATGCTCCTTTAGATGTCAATGCTTGCGGTAGCGTCGGGGGTGGGGTTGCCTCTTTCCCTCAAATATGGTTAGGGGGGTAATTTACTTACTGTTTGTTCACTGTCCAGCACCTCAACCATGACTAAAGGTGGACTGGTTTGTATTCTGTCCTGGGTCGCAGACACGAGCTTGTGTATTTTCAAAACTTGATTCCAGACTGGAGTATGTGTCCTGGACTGAACCTGCAATTGAGAGTATAATTATAATTAAAATGAATCACATTTTACGGTAGTAGATAAGACGAGAGAGGTGAGAATCAAACTCTATGTGGTATGATTGGAGAGGCATGTTATACAAGGGAAATCATCTGGATGTGCAGAGAAGCTTCTACCTTCAGATCATACTCGTATAAGCATAGGAGATATAGTAAGGAGGCGTGACGCTTGCGAACTCATCCGACCGGAAAGTGTCATGATGCCAGTCTTCGCTGCTCATGATTTTTGTCAAAATGCCGCGTTGTTCAGTGATTGTTTGCAAAAGTAACAGCTGTATTGTGAATTACATGAAAGATGGCATCTCATTTCACACGTAAGTACTAAAATATTATTGTTTTTCTTATCAAATTTATTAAAACAATTCTTCGTGATACTAGAAACACGATGAAGTACCAACAGCAATTATTTTCATTGAAACAAAAACCATTGTTTGCTTAGTACACATCGATCAATGAATCGGCTGGTCTAATCGCGCAATGGATAATTGTTTTACTGATAATCTCACTCATACGATAGTTTTGTGCAGCGGCCGCTGCCAACTAGACTTAGTTAGAGATGTGATGTGACGTTTGCGGTTGTCGATATTTTATACGATCTTTTTAACGAGTTTATTTATTTAGTTACACAAGGGAACAAAATGTTAACTTTTTTTGTTGCATGGAATTTTTAGGCTGTTGTTCACTACTCATATATCATTGATATCATCCTCATCAGTCACACCTTGCTTTTATTTTAACATTTTAGCTATCCGAAGGATCCAAAAATAAAAGAAAAGTGGTTAATGGCGACAGGAAGGGGTCCAAACTGGTTTCCAACACAATATGTTCGTCTCACTTTGAGCCAAAATGCTTTCAACCATTAAAGAAAGTTCGTCGGCTCTTCGAATAGTCGGTCCACTATTTACTTAAGAACTCAACACCGAAACTGTCAAAGCGGCAAGTTTTAACATCTACATATTATGTACATTTTACTGGTCGATAAAATCCATATGAATAAATATCTTGAAGTTTTACTTGCGTTCTCCTAATCTAGATTCGAGAAGTTGATTTCCTAATAGTTTCTTGGTAGTTTAGATTAGTTGTTATGTATATCTCACTAGCTTTTGCCAGCGGCTTCGCCTGCGTGGATTTCGGAAGTTATCCCACGGGAACCGTACATTTTTCCAGGATAAAAAGTAGCCTATGTGCTATCCCACCTATTCCAGGTTACAATATATCTATCTTTATATCCCAATTTCATCCACATCCGTCCCGCCGTTCTGGCGTGATTGAGTAACAAACATCCATACATCCATCCGTCCATCCAGACTTTCGCATTTACAATAGTAAGATGAATAGCTGTGATGTTGTAGCATGTCCTGACACATACCTACTTTAAGAGGAGTTTCCGTTTCCCCCGAACGTGCTCCATACAAACGAAGTTTGATCATAATTTTAATATTGAATATTCTTGCTTCTTTCTTTTAAAAAAAAAAACGTTGCCCCACACTAGGAATTTCTCCTATATCGTGGGTGCGTTCACAAACATTTAAACTCACGTACACAAACAGCCAGACCCGGAACAACTACTTGCAGGTCATACAAATATTTGTTCCGTGCGGGGATCGAACCCGCGACACGTAACGCAGCAGTCAATCGCTTAACCACTGCGCCAACCGTGCCGTCGAATCCGTCTATATCCGTGATTTATCAGATAGCCGTTAAAATATATAGTTTTGAAGTTACACTGATTAATATTAGAAGTAAACCACAGACATAGATATATTGTGGTAGCGTTATTGTATTTTATAGGCTCTAGATCATGTATTATGACAAAAAAAACTAACTTTAGTTAGTTAATATTCCAATTATGATCAAACTTCACTTGTATATAGAGTAGCTATGTTCGAGAGAAACTCCTGTATCGCTTTATTTTCACAGTCAATAAAATCTTTAGGAAAAAGAGCAGATATTAAAGGTAACTGAATTTCATCGAAGTTTTTCTACGATTACAACTTAACATCACTAGTTGCGTAACTTGCATATGTGTGTTTATTCTGAGTACGTAGCTACAGATAGAAGCGCCGCCCCCTGTTTGTACCATCCTCATTATTTCATTTCCTGAATTGACTCGCACAACACGAGCTTATAAATCGTACATGGCACCTGAACCAGGGATGAAAACTGAATTGCATACTATTTTAAACTAAATGGAGAATAGGACAAAATATAGCTAGCTACCTTCGTTTCCTTGACAGCGTTCAATGTATTTATCCTTACGAATGGATGTGCATGGTTCTTGAAATCACATGTACTTGTGATTAATTTTGCTCTGTAAACGAAAACGCGACATTCCAGCATCTGGAAACATTGAAAGTTGATGTTATCTAACTGTTATTATTGAAAATCATGCCGTAAATCTGCCTATCATAATAAAATGATAAATGATTTTATTTCTGTAAGTAGGTTTTTACAAACACTTTTCAATCATATTTTTTTTAACTAGATGAGGTCGGCGTTTCCTATGTGACTACTCTGAGAAGAAAGGCCGAAACAAACTCAGAGGTCACAGTCTCTTTTAATGTCCAGACAGAATCTTGGTCAGATCATGTGAAGGCTATGTAGATCGGTGTCTGAAATGGTCTTTTGAGGAAAGAACCACACAGATTGAGTGGACCTGTCCAGTCAGTGCACGCAATTGTCAGCAATCGTGCTGCTCAACTCAGAACTTATGTGCATGCATTACTTACATGCAAGGTAAACTACTCAAAACTCTAGGAAGAAAAGCAGACAGAGCCATTTATAATCTACGTCACCGCGAATCTCTCAGGGAACTATTTAAAAAGATTAATATTATGACGGTACCTTGCCAATTCATTTATATTATGTACCTACGTAAGAAAAAATCTACATCTTTTTAATAAAATAAGTGATAGACATAATTTTAATACAATAAATAAAGATAAAATAGATCAACCATTTTTCAGATTAGCTAAAGTACCTACATACCTCTTTTATGGGGTACTGTGTTAAATGCTACAACAAAATACCTTGTCATATATTGCAATTAAATGTAAGAAAATTTAAAACTCATGTAGGTATAAAGTTCACTGTTTAAACAAGCATATTACAAATTAGAGGATTATATCTAAGATAAGAATGCTTGGAAACATGCTGGTCCAGCTCCATAGGACAATCTAGGGTCTAGACAAAATTAAACTTGTTGCTACTTTAATTGTATAAGTTTATTATTTTTATGACATTGATTTACGTTCTGTGATTACTTTAACTCACACCCTGACATATTACTTGTTTACATAATTTGGGAAATCGTATACTTTTACAATATTTGTAAATATGTGAACACCATGTATCTATCACATAATTATCATTTCTACGTTTATTAAATTATTTTTATTATAGGTGAATCGTCTTCACATATAATTAATGTATCTATATAAAAATTGTAACACATTTTAAAAGAGTAACGGTGGAGTTTCTTGCCCATTCTTCTCCATACGAAACTACCTTTTGAAAGGGGCGACTAGAATCAATTCTATTTAAATGTAAATGTTGACGTTCAAAAGTGCATTTTATGTGCCTATTTGAAATAAATGCTTTGACTTTGACTTTGCAATTAGACTCCTCAGGTGAAGGTACTTAGGGCCGACCTTTACATGGCGATGTTCCACAAAATATAACATCAGGCCAGTATTTCCCAAAGGTTCGAGCAGCGGTGAGCAGGGTTGGACAGACCGATGTTGTAAACCCTAAATAATAGTTCACAAAAAGGGATAAAACAACTGGATGGACAAAGAAAAATAAAACGATACTCACCATCGTAGAAGTCTTAAGACACATGTCGTAGTCGTTGACCTTTAACTTGTATCCTTTAGGTAAGCAGCCTTCGAACGACTGCATCTGACGGTACAGGCCCATCCACAGCAGGAGCTCCACCTTCCCAGCGATGCAGCAGCAACCAGTTGCCAGAGTGTTCATGTGTTTCGGACATTTCAATGGCTGAAAGATTTTAGAAAAGTTGATATTACGTTAATGCCAAGGCAATGCTTCAGAATCAGAATCAGAAATATTTATTTGACAACAATGTACGTACAGGTTTGAAAGGGTAAAGAATACAATGTCTCCGCTACATTCTATCTTACGGCGTGCAAAAACATTTCTAAAACATCACTAGCTGACCCCGCGAACTACGTACCGCCTAACATTTTTCTTTCTCTCCGTATGAACCGTCCTCGTACTTCAAGGAATATTCTAAAAAAATAATTAGCAAAATCGGTCCATCCGTTCTTGAGTTATGAAATTACAACGAAAAGTGGCATTGATTTTTATAGATAAGGATTACATTGACATGAAATTATCAAGACATCAAAAATTAATACACATAAATAAATTGTCACATAAATATTCCTTAAAGCAAAACATAAACAAATATAGGCTTAGGAGTTAAGATTTGATAAAATTGTGTGAAGGAACAAGTGTTTGCCGGAGTAGCCTAAAATAATGAAAAAAGGGTGCACCGGGTTGGAATAAAACAGTTATTAGCCTTTTAAGGTGCATCATATATAACACAGAAATGCAAGCATGAGATTGCACGAGTAGGCTTTAGCCTTCTAGGAGGAGTGCACACAAAGAACAAAATAAATTCACAAAGGGAAAAGCTACCGTCGTTTACCAACCTTCTGTTACAAAAAAAAAGATTTATTGAATTCGTTACACGTAATTGGTAGACGTACACATTCTAATTACTGCTGTATCAACTTTGTTTTTAAATAATTAACTGTTTGAAATAAATTAAAGTAATCGCACAAAGCACAGACCTACACGTCGGTGTTAAGAATAATCGTGAACTGAAAAAACTGATTCATCTGGTTCGGGTCAGAGCTGATTGCCATTTCCCCCGGTCCAACAGCACTACACAGCTGCGTACATTTCTTTGTAAACCTGATCCAATCATGTCAATCACAAGGAATTTTGCGAGGGGGCTGCGTTTTGTACTTTTGTTTGTACCTATACTGAACAATGGTATAAACTGCCCTTTCCCTCAGGAACAAATGGGATCAGATCTGGACCACCAGACGTCGCCGTTACAGAAACTAGTTTACACAAAAGGACTTAGCTGTTCATGGGAATATCCGTTGCTAATAATCCCTAACAAAGTTGCGAAATTGTAAAGGTATATTTAAATGTTATTATGTCCATCTGTATAATTTGTATGCACCAATTGATGATAATGCCAGATAGAGGTAAGAACCAGAAATTATTCATTCATTTGAAATAAACTGGGAGCTTGTCCGATATTTATTTATTGCAGGTTATGTACATACAATTTGCATGTGTGCATAATCTGGCTTCAAAGACATGAGTTAGCGTTTGTTGGACGGTACTTATATTGATAAAGTACTGTAAGCTTTCTTCAAACCAAAAGTATAAAAGTAGACTGCGCGAAACTGGTCATCGACTTATTGAGTAATCGTTACTATATTTTTAAGTGCAATGTACACGATTATTTTAAATTACGGCATTAAAGTACCGGACACGTTATAACGTAGCTATTTTTTTTTCGCTTACTCAGGACTGAAATTTTTAATCACTCGCTGCTATCGTGATTCTATTTTTCAATCCTTCGTTCGCTCAAGACTCAAAATCAAAACTCATAGGAAAAACGAACTTTCCTCACATGTTGGAGAAATAACTATTTTCACTGCATTTTCTTTACGCAAATTTTAAGTAAGTAAATTGTATTTGTTTAAACATGGTGTACATGATACATTGCATGCAGGATAGTAATGGGATATAGAACGTTCTAACATTTTCAGCCGCATGTCGTGGAATGTCGTCATACAAATTGGCAGGTAGAGATGATAATTTTCATCAAAATTACATTTCTTCATTATTCATTAAAGATTAGGTATAATTACAATTCAATAAGCATATTTTTTAGATATAAGTCAATGTCAAAGTAGTTATTAAATAAATTAAATTAAAAAAATAATTATGAATTACTGCCATTAAAATTAATTTAAATTCCAAATTACAATTATTCCAAAAAAATACAGTAGATTACAATAACGTGTCAAAAATACAACAAAGCCATCTCAAAAATGAAGAAAATTGTCCTATTTAAAAACTCTGCTATACTGTAATATGCTCTATCATTTAGTAAACTCTTCAACTTACTTTTAAGAGCAGATATATTTAATGTTTTCCACGATTTGGGCAATTTATTAAAAATGGTCGGAGCCAAGCAAAAGATGTTCTTACGCATAAGAGTTGTTTTAGCGCCGTGAACACGAGAGTTTGAAATTATCACGTCTATTCCTAGGGACAGCATCAGACAAACGCTGAAATAAATGTGAATTGGATCTAATGAACATTAATGTTTCCTGGAGTAGTTTAGAGCTTGTGACGACCTTATAGTTTAAAGAACTATCTAGGACTTATTGCGTACATTGAAAGTAAATAAACCTTAACTGTATTGGCTTAATTTATCTGTACTGGTTAATATAGGAAAACTAATTGAATATATTTTTCTTTAAGTTTTCTGCCAACAATAAAATTAAAATGTACAAATAGGACGTCGATCCACATGTCGCGAAGTCCCGATAGATTGTCCGTTAACACAATCGTATTGTGATTACCAAAATATTTATTAAGAAAGCCAATAAAGTAAGAGGATAGACGGTAGCAGCATTTATCTTCTTACATAAGAGACAATTACAAATATGTCTGCCTGTCGTGACGTTAACAGTTACTCGTAAGTAACTTATGATGTACCTACTAGCGACCCGCAATTGCACAACATTTACAAAACATCGAGATTTCTTTATTATAATGTGAGTTTAATATTACGTCCTTACATAATATGAAATTGGCGTATTGTCAAACTGGCCACTTTGATCTCAAATATCTGGTTTGGTCCGTTTGGTCAGGAATTCCAAATTCAAATTTATTTCAAATCTAGGCTTGTGTATTTGTTTCTAATGTAGCGATTCATTTGTTTTCGCGCCATATATTTTTCTTTGACATTGTTCTGTCCACAATATGGAAAACTTAAAATATCGGGTCATTTACGAATACGAGTTCCACCGTGGCACCAGCGCTGCAGAAACAGCTCGAAGGATTGATCATCACTGCTGCTTCAGGACATCGCTAGACCACACATTGCACAACAGGCGGTCGTTAAATTAGAGGAGCTGCGATTGGAACGTCTCCGACGCCCACCGTATGCGTACGATTACCACTTTTCCCGGAATTTGGACCACTTATTGCAAGGATAAATTCAATTCCGATGAGGTTGTCAAAACCGCTTTCAAATATTTTATTGATTCTCGCTCCCACAATTTTTTCAGCAAAGTAATCAATGTACTACCGATATAATAGCGAAATTGCATACAAAACGCCAATTTCATATGTAAGGAACTAATATTTATTAATGTAACATACATCTTCCGGAATAAATTCTCGTAATAATGGTGAAAAATCCGTTGCGAAATTTAGAAGTACAATGCGGTCACACAGACAGATTCGAAAAGAGACTTTAGTTTTTTATCTGATATAGATGTAGATAATAAACATTTAAATATGTACTACGTGTCCGTTAACAAGGCACATGAAGCTTTAGACAGAAATTGTCACTTTGTAATTGTGACCGAGACGATATTCTGCAATGTCGAACTTTTTCTAAAACTTCATTTGGTTTTTTAACGGCTACGTACTGAATGTATTAAGTAAACGCTGTAAATATTATGATTTTCACGTACCTAAGCGAGAGTCGAAATAAGGAGGGGACGAGACGTGCGCTGCGTGACAGGCGGAGTGTTAGCACTGACACGAAACGAAACTGTGTGCGAACTTTGGCGGGGCCGCCAGCGACTCGCGGTGGGCGGCCGCCGTTTTCCGATCGCCGCGTGTTTTCCGATTGCGTCTGTTTTTATCGCGTCTGTTTAGCCTTACGCGTGAAATTGATCGGGATGGTAAGTGTAGGGCCACTTTTAGAATCTACGCTACGACCGTGACCGTGCTAAATAAGATGAGTTTTACTTTGTTTAGTAACATTCTTACAAAGGTACAGTTTACATAGCGTAATATACTACCGTCATTCTGAATTAAATGAAATGATCTGAATAAGATAGCTAATTACTTATTACTTTTACTAGTATTTTTTTAATATGTAAGATGGGTTTGCTCTTGACTGTAGTCTAGGTCAGTGGTGACAGAGACCGAATCGATGATGGAGTGAGCTTACCCAGAAGAAGCCTGTTAACTCTTACTTTGAAGAGATTAGGGTTGTATGCGTTCGGAAACACAGACGCAGTTCCAGTCTTTTGCTGTGCGCTCAACAAAAGACATTTGGAAACGCTTAGTGCGAATTGGTGGAATAGCAACTAAGTAAGGATGGTAACTTGCTGTGCGTCTAGATGACCGATGGAAGAAGGGGGTCGGTGGAATGAGGTCGTGGAGTTCTTGGGCACACTCACCGAAGACAGACAAGCAGGCGACCTTGCGGGCGATGAACCAAGCTGTGAAGCTTGGCATCCACCAGATTTACGTCGCCAATGAGCCTCTTAGCTCTGCGTTCCATTGTGTCAAGCGCGGCAAGTTGGTACCTACTTTGCTGAGCCATCCCACAGGTGGCTGCAATTATATTAATTATATTATTGGTTATATTATGGTATCTTAGTCTGCCAAGATGAGATGACAGGATGGACTTGACTTTTACCGAAATTAAGAGGAAGTGGGAGGCCTGTGCCTTGCAGAAGACTATTCAGGGTACATGAATAGACATTAAATGTATTAATTTATCCAAAATATTGTAACAACATTATTTAAACTCAACATTATGCAAGATTGGATATTATATATTGCCATGAACTACTATATACTATCTATACATGAACAAATCTAAACTTAAATTATAAATTTTAAAGTCGCTTTTCGGTTCTTGTCTGTGTGACCACGTTGTTTCTCTAAAATACGCTAAGGATTTTGATGCGGTTTCCACCTTCATTTAGAAAATGTATTCCAGGAGATCTAGTTGTATCTCACATTAATATTAAACTTACATTTATTAAAGAAAATTCAAAATTTTGTCAAGTGGTAGAAACTGTGCCAAACAGGGTCACCTCCTTTTGCGAAGCAGTTATGCTCGCGAAGGAGGAGGCGGAACGCGTGAGGGAGAGGCAAAATTCGCGCCCTCACGCTCCTAGCCGCCGCAAGAGACGCCCTAGGCGTCCGGAATCGCAGGCCGATTCCCGGCCACCGTAGGCGCGGGCTTGCGAACGGCGAGCAATGGGCAGCTTGCCGTTCGATAAGAACCAGGCCCGGGTCGACGGCGCGCTGTGTTCAACGCGCGCCTCAAAGAGATGTCAGCATCAATGACAGGGTCCGCTAGGGCCGATGCCTGCCAGGGTTGCGGGAAAGTCCGAGAGGGATACCGTGGCCCCTGGCACAGGCAACTGGTGGAACACGGGTGGGTTTTAGTCAGTAAGAGTCTGACACGCCGTCCCGCTACGCTCAGAGCAGGAGATGTAATTTAATGATATCCCACACACAACAAAAAAAAAAGGCTTAAATAATATTCAGCGGAGGAGCCCAACGCCCTACCTTGAGGTTGAGCCATAGTGCTTCGCCATTATGTGTGGCCTTCGATGGACTTATTTACGTATCCCCGTTATTAGCACAGCTAAAAGAATGTGGCGATTTCCCTCACCGATTTCTGCTATCATGTGATGCAAATGTCCACAGCAATGTATATAAGGGATTGTATTGTGGCATGGAGGCCCAATGTGGGCTAATACTTCGAAGTGTTCTACTTCTTTTTCCACAGCATCATCACTTTTTCTTAGCAGGGATTGTTAAAGGTACTATAAGTTAAAAAAAAATACAAACCTTTAAGTATATGCTTTGTATTCGTCCACATTGTCTCCCATTCTGTTCAGGAATCACTGAGAACACTATGTCAGCTATTGACAGTTTGTAGAAAGCAACCCTAGATCCTCCATTGAGAAGCCATACCACTACGTCGGGCCATCCTTCAGATGTCTGAAACGAATTAAAAAAAAATTGTAGATTTTATGTTTAACCTGTTTGTGGAGTTTGGTGGCCATACTACACAAAATATAAAGGGGACCAAATAAAAATAGGAAATGTAGATAAACAAATAGTTACTACCTTTACTTACATACATTTATATACTTTTCCTGTTGTACGCAATAGGTTGTTTATTGGCTAAAGTTGTTGGTGAAGTGGAATTAATAATTTGAAATGTCACTAATTTATTTTTGTTGCCAAAATTCAAGCAGATTTCTTAATTGAGCTATGTTTTTCTTGGCGGCATGTTTATCTAACTATGCATCATTTCTTTTGTATTCGAACCTAAGCTTTTTTTTTCAAACAGCAATGATAAATAAACTTTTTCGTTATAGAATCTAAATTCACAGGACCTTATAGATAACATTCTTCAGGCTTTCAGCAATCATTTTAATGTCGGCTAGCATAAATTTGACGTTTGTTTTTTTTTAAATCAGCAATGATAATTAAACTATTTCGTTTTAAAATCTAAATTCACAGGACCTTATAGATAAGATTCTTCAGGCTTTCAGCAATCATTTTAATGTCGGCTAGCATCAACTTGACGTCTTTCTTCGTACTGTGCATCTCAGATTTACTTAAAGACTGAATGATACTTATGGTTGAAGAGTATTGCTGCGTTTTCTTTGTTATTTGCTGGTAGATTTTTTCCTGAACAATAATTAAGGTTTAACGGGAGTTAAATAGTTGAGTAGTGTCTGGGGTAGGAGCTTATTTGTCTTTCATCCATACTAAAATTAGTAAAACTTGACAAAATGTAGGGCAACAGAAGATTTTTTCGCGACTTCTGGTTTCGTGCCAGCATTGTAAGTTTTCCTTAGTGATGACCCCATTTCATTTCATTACACCTTGTATTAACCATTAATATCAATACCTACGTTAAAAGAATAACACGATAGACATGAGAAGGTTCCAGAAACAGAAAGATATTGCTTGATGACTCATATTTGGTATATCCATTGGCTTGTCCATTTGTTACCTTTTCACGCCTAAACGGCTGAATGGATTTGGATGTGGCACACATAAACCATGACCTGGGTAAGGATACAACAAACTTTGTATCCCAGTAGTAAATTCCCTTGGGATCATTTCCGACCTCCATGCGAGTGAAGCCACGGGCAAAAGTTAGTACCTATCTAATTAAATATCCATACTAATTGAAACAAACTTACAATTTCTTCTTTCTGCAAAGCAAGCTGATTGATGTCCAGCTCAGTGCTGTACTTTACCATTGTGTTTTCAACGCTGCTATTAGGGCAGGAGTACTGAATGATGTCGAGAAACTTGAGGATATTCCCCGCAGCATCATCGACCGCCCTGTTCATGTCATCTATCAGATCTCTTAACGAATCATACTCCAAGTTTTTGAGACGACGTTCTACTTCTGATAATGCTAGCTCCTGTAAAGGTTTTACCCTTTAGTTTGATGGTAAACCAAAGGCTTCGTCCCCTGGTAAATGGATTAACAAACAAACAAATAACATGAAACTAAAATATAACTTTTATCTGCCCCTGAAATATAGGCGTAATGTCACATGTAAATACATAAATTCACGCCTTTTTCCCATGGAAAATAAAGTACAGAAGCCACTTGCTATGAGCCTTACATTCTCTTCGTTTACGTTCAAACATCTGGTCATACCGTCACGCTGGTTGCGAGGACTATGTACCTGACTTTTCTGATCAACATCATCAATAAAGTCAGTAGATTTACGTCCTTCTAGAGCATCTAAGCATACTTTTTAAAATTTTGTCACTAGTTAAGTACATCTTCTTTTAAACTGCAGCGTTGCCTTTTCACATCATTCCTCATTTCGTGGTCGAATTGTTTTGTTGTGTAATGATGCAAATACAAAAAAAAAAGAGTAAAAGACTGTTCTGAATCCTCTTATCAAAGATATAATAAAGCACGCTCTAAAACAAGCCTATTTACCTACAAGTAACATGGCAAAAACTTGTCAGAAGTGGGATTCGAACCCACGCCCACAGAAGTGGACTGCGACCTGAACGCAGCGCCTTAGACCGCTCGGCCATCCTGACTTGTTGTCTGTAACGAAAACATATCGTTCTAGATCTGAAGAAGGCTGTTCACTCTGACTTTTAAGAGATTTTATGCAGATTGAGACAGAGATACGAACGCTCTTAAAATATACAAGAGTTGCCCCTCTGATGTAATAATGGTCCCAATTGAGCAACAATAGTGAGGACGTCAAAGCATACGCTACGTGTGTATTTATATACAACTACGTCACAAATCATGGAGCTGAAACCAACTGTGTCGTGTTTGATTCCTAAGTCGGGAAATGTGTTATTTTGTTTTTTTCATCAGGAACTATTCAGTATCAAATTGGAGTCTGGATTGATGCCAGTTTGATGGCAATAGATCATATGGTGTGCCTACAATATAGACTGTTCAATAAATAAGAGTAAGCTCGCCCTTTTTTACCTTAAACATAACAGGCAATTGTGATTTTAGTTTCCCGTACGCAAAATACGCGCATTGACGTGGAGTTGCGGACACCAGCCCGTATTACCTGTTACCTAACAGGAAAATGTGGGCAGAGGTGCTGCCCAACACTTTAAGGATTACAAGCATGATGTTATGTAGTTGTATCGTTAAACCACACTGCGTAAGCTTACCAAATCAGTAACAATGGCGTACACCATATTATTTCTGTACATCCTAAACCTGAAGTCTGGCAGCCTGGTGGCTAGTTGCAGCACAGGGAAGGTATTCTCGAAGTCAAGGTAGCCGTGCACTGGACGTGTCTTGAACACGTCCATTGAACCAGTGTAGTACAGCTTTCTTAGTTCTGGTTCAAAGAAGGAGAAGTGTCAAAGAGATTACGACGTTAGACCTTATATTAGTTACAATGTCCAAATGATTCAAATATTTTTAATAGGTACTTAAATACGAAAACCTTAATCATGCTAAGAACTTTGTCATAATTATTAGCATAAAATAAGCATAATCAGCCTATAACGTTTCCACTGCTGGGACACAGGCCTCCTCTCGGTGAGAGGGAGTGGGTCGTAATCCACCATACGGGCCCAGTACGGGTTGGCAGATGTCACATGTCTTCGAATTTTTGATTCAAGGGCATGCCGGTTTCCTCACGATATTTTCTTTCACCGTTTTGAGAGCAGTGGTGATGAAATAATTTAAACAAAGTAAAGCGGCTGTGTGTGTTGAATCGACGACCAACAACTCGTAAGTCTCGGCCCATACCAGTGGGCCACCACTGCTCCCTATAATTATTATACGATGCAAATGGCGACGTCAAAAATGTGACATCAACGATTTTAATGTGACAAAATCCAAAATTGGTAAGTTTTGTTAAGATATAGTTATATTATACCTACACAGTACTAGAAGAGCTGCGCGCCCTTATATAACCGGGGTTTATTTACAAGTAAAAAAAAAAACTGTACAAAGGCGGACTCAATGTCTGAGACATTTTCTACCAGTCTACCTTAGGGTGATGCAGACGAGATAAAACAAGGCAGGTGCAACATACGGGGTAGGTAGCTCGGAAATTACTATGATAATGACTAAAAGGCGTATTTTATATTATAGAATAATTATGTACTTCAATCTACATATTTTTACATCATGACGCGCTCTGTCAGCTTTATTAGCTGAATCTCAGTTTTTCTCTCTACACTTCTTAACATTATTTTATAATATCGAATTATTAAGTTATTTATCATTCATCACTAATTTTGTTTAGTTATACATATGTTTAATAGTTGAGGGTTTTGGCGCTGATTGCCAAATACGATCTTTCGCCTAGTTCAGCTAAAGATGTCTAATTAATTTGCAACAATAAAATATAGTCTATAAGATATGTGTATCGTGATAAAAACACATTAAAATAAACTTATCATCATATTATATTAATATGTACTTATATTTTTATCTGTTTATACATGCTATCAACTTTTATAACATTAGCGAAGGTCGCTTGTAAAAGCCAACCGTACAAAACCTCTACATCAGCTACCCCTCTTCTCTTGGCTTTAAAATAGGGCTAACATATTGTTACAATTTTATCCTATGCCTATGCTTATAAAGAACATTTAAATAGCGCCCGAAATAACAAAATCAAAATATTTTATTTCACATAAACCTAAATGGGCTCTTATGAAACGTTAGAACATGCAAGGTTCCAATTGGTCGTTTCCTATGGAAAAAACGCGGCAAGAGACTCCACGGTTACTCTGTTATAATGCAGAATGAAGTGATCCGACAGAGAACCAAAGTTGTCGACATAGCTCGCAGAATAAGCAAGCTGAAGAGGCAATGGGCCGGCCATATTAGCCTTAGAACCGATGACCGTTGGGGTAGAGGTGTACTTTAGTGGAGACCGCGAATCGGCAAACGAATGGTAGGTCGCCCTCGGGCTAGGTGGAGCGACTATCTTCGCAGAGTGGCTGGTAGCAGCTGGATCAGAGTTGCCGAGGATTGAGCTAAATGGCGTGCAATTGGAGAGGCCTATGTCCAGCAGTGAACTGCTGTACGCTGATGATGACTCTTATAAAAATAATTGGCTTTTACATTGTTTTTAAATGACAGTGTTAATATGAATGGGAGGACACTGTAGGCCTGTCACCAAGTACCAGGTACTTAACAAAATAAAAATGGTTTACAAATATACAGTCCTACAACGTTCTCAACATTCACAAAATATAAAAGTATCTTTAGAAAAGATAAATAAAATAATAAAAATGTATTTAAACCAAGGACATGATTGCCATTACAACTGTTCTTTACAATATTGTCATTACAAATCTGAATTCATATCCTGTCCACAAGCCACTCTTAAAGAGTTGAAATTGGAATTGTAGTAGGTATAATATGACAGCACGGTTGGCGCAGTGGTTAAGCGATTGACTGCTGCGCTGCGTGTCGCGGGTTCGATTCTTTTTTTATTTTTTTTATTCTGTGCACTTAAAAGACGTAGCACAACACACAAAAGCACAATTAAATTATAGCAAATGGCATAAATATAAAAACAAAGATATTCCCGCATGGAACAAGTATTTGTATGATCTACAAGTAATTGTTCCGGGTCTGCCTGTTTGTGTATGTGAGTATAAATGTTTGTAAACGCACCTACAATACAGGAGAAATTCCTAGTGTGGGGCAACGTTTTTAAAAAAGAAAAAAAAAGTCAAATTATGAGAAAATTATGTCAAAAAAGTATGAAAAAAATAAATTAATAAACATCGTAATTTGAGTGCAGTTAATAGATATTGACACAGCTATGCCGTTCCCGTACCAGAAAAGTCACATGTGTAGAAGGAATTAGTCCGAAACTTCCTTTTCTTCAACGTAATCTATAATCTTATAATATTTTGATAAGGGAACTATATTTTCTATCACCAAAATTTATATTTGTCATCAAGTTGTATCACCTAATAAATAGATCTATCGCCACGAAATATTTTCGTTCTCAGATAAACAAAAATTGTTCCCAGGTTGATATCTCAGGATTTTAGGTGATTTATTGTGGAACTGATTTTGCATTGTTTGGTGACTACATTTTGGTGACAGATCTACTATTTGGAGGACAAACCCTATTATTTAAGAAACACAAAACTAATTAAATTGGTAATAGCTTAAATGATACCCTTTTGATAAGGATGTTTGATGTGGGTTTTGAACTTTCCATCACTGAATTCTCTTACCAACTTTGGCATTTCTTTCTAAAAGCGGACACTGTTTATAAGCAATGACTTGCTTGATTTAGTTAATCTAAAGGGCGAATAGATTGGGCGAATCTGCCCTGAAGCCCAATAGCGTTAAAATATAATTATACCAATGGAAAGATCTCATCAAGGAGAATAATTCTCATTATGACGACTTCTCTTGATTGTTAGTACGTAAGGAGCTACAGAGTTCTAATTAAGTATAATTTAAATGCTGGTATTTCGTCAATTAATTAACAATAATTATTTCTGTGCCTTGCAAACATCATCTTTTAAGCCTATAAATGGACTTTTTAAAACATGGCCTCCTATACTCGAATGCTTTCAGGCACAATGTTTCTAAGTCGGTCGAACATAACGTTAAACCTGCCGGAACTCCCAATACCGCTAAGATATAATTTAATTAAAAAGATCTCGTCTATACGAACGTATGTTACTACTACGACTTGTCTGAACTATATTGTTCGGCGTTAAACTGTCCTGAACGTGACGTTAACATCAACACCTAATGCTCGTCTTATGTAAACTTATATACCATTATAGTAAAACAATGTTTTAAAATACTTACTTATCTCTGACATCATTGCGACGAATTCTGCAATAATAATACACTTTAATTAAAATTTAACCAGACAAAAAAAATTACTACAGTATTAGGGTCAGACTCACGACTTCGCCACGAATAACTTCAAGCGAGCCGAACCTAGTAAGGGATTTCCGAATTAAATATAGGTAATTAATAGCCAACCCCAATTGCTAAACAACCCCAAGATTGAATGTCAATTTACTGGGAGTTTTCGTACAGCTATTTACCATTTTTATTTACTATTTACCATTCTGTATACTTATTTGTCACAGTTTATGTTTTTGCGAGTAAAAAATTGATGATATTAATTTATTTATCTATTCCTCGGCGGCAATGTCTCAAGCAAGGAAATCGAAATAATTATATCCTACGTACCCTCGTCACCTTGGTCATCTGTGGGAAGCTCACCCACAGTAATAGCAATACCGCTTAGCTTTCCAGAAATGTGTCTGTCCAACATGGAAACTTCCAGAATAGGGCAGAAGATGCAGAAATCCTCCATCAACCATAAGTTTTCCTGAAAGTTAAGATGACGGCATTAGTTATGTTTAGAGAAAGAGCAATTGCTTCTTTTTGTGGCCACAAAACTGATGTAGAATATCGGATCTGAAAGCCAAAGTAGGTACATATGCAGTACTGAATATTTATCTATGAAATACCAAAGATATGTTACTTTCCATGTGAGAGAAACAAAACATCAAATTACTATATAATTAAGTAGCCAATTTGGTGCTTAAATGCAACCTTTATGAATACGTTGAATCTTAGATGGCTGAATAACGAGACAATCATTAATTTAGAAAAAGAATAGCAAAGAAAAAAACAGTAGGTGGCAGACTTGGCACACAAGAAAAACATTAAAGATTTTTTTTTTAATGTATTAACGTAAAACGATCCCTTAATAATAAAATGATTATATCAAAAGGTATTGTTTCATTGATGTAGATTGCTTCTGCAAGACATTCGGGCAGCAAAACGTTCCGCGACAACTACTACAACATAATAGGTATCTATTATGATGATGATGTTGATGGTGATGACGAGCGCAGCATCCAAGAGTGCAGCCTTGAAAATGATGAGACACTCCTAATGAACTGACCGACTCAGCTAATGTCCTATCTAACCTCTCTATCACCAAAGACACCGTACTTAAAGCCTTGCGCGCGTTAGATACAACAAAAGGACCCAGTAACGATGGATTACCTCCCATCTTCTTGCACAATTGTGCTGATAGTTTAGCACATCCTATAGCTTTATTATTTCAAAAGTCTTTAGCCAAGTGTGTCTGTCCCTCCCTATGGAAAACAGCTCAAATAGTGCCAGTGTATAAGAAGGGGATATAAAAACTGTCGTCCAATATCTATTCTTAACACACTTAGCAAAGTTTTTTTTTTTTTTTTACCTATTATTGAGAGCTATACTTGTTTAAGATTTTTCTTTTGTTTTCTCTCGCTACTTTCTAGTTACCTAGCTTTATCAATGCCGTGAAACTCTGTTATTGGCCTAAGTGATAATGTGTATCATCTCGCTATTACTGAGCAGTGTATGCAGACTGTAAGATGCTGTAACTTTGACGCCACAGCATTGAGCTGTTCATTGATAGTGGGGTGAACATTCATCTATATCTATAAAAATCTATGCCACTTTTCGTTGTAATTTTAAAACACAAGAACGGATGGACCGATTTTGATAATTCTTCTTTTAGAATATTCCTTGAAGTACGAGGATGGTTTATACGGAGAGAAAAATTAAAAAATTGAAAAAATGTTAGGCGGTACGTAGTTCGCGGGGTCAGCTCGGAACTCATGTAAGTTAATTATAAGCTGTTGGGTTTCCAAGTAAATAAAATAAAATAAAAGACACTGCAGTAGCCCTATTTTATCCAGTAGGGGCGTAGCTGTTGTAGAGATTATAGCCTATTTAGTGCTTAAATGCAACCTTTATGAATACGTTGAAACGTAGCCGGCTGTCGTTGGAGAATAACTAGTTTTTTCATAATTAAAACATTCTTTAATTTTATCTTCTGCCACTAAGAGGAGAACACAACACAAACTGAAAACTTTTCGTGAATCATTATTTTTAATGATATGTATTAAATTTTTTAGTTGCCCTCAACGCGCATTTGAGTAATGATAAAAACGATTTAGTTCATGTAACTAGTGAGTCGCAGTAGTTTCATGTGGAACTAGCTACATGGAATAAAGGATTAACATGGTATGATCTAAACTCATGTCGACACAAGACAAGAGAGAATTTGACATTATTTTACTGATCTCATAAATTAAAAACCTACATAAACGTCAGCCTTTCTAACAGATCAGGGGCCGACCGCCACCTCGAAAGCAGTATTATTTTACACACAAATATTACTTCACACACAGTGAGAAAGAAAAAGATGTAGCTGTATGTCCATCTCTTTCTCAATATGCAGTACTCATAAAATAATACTGCTTGAGGTGGTGGTGGTACATTCACAGATGGCATGTTTTTATAACGTTCTCGTTGAAATATAGCTTGAAAACGGCTGAATGGATTTTGACTGAATTTTGCATTTCTAGATAGTCCCAAACTTAATGATATCATTTGTAAAAGTTGAAGTTATTTCAATTATAACAATGCAGTGAGTGCTTTTGTTTTGATATATTTTTTGAAGTAAAACTTCTTTAGGCACGCTTGGCTTGGGGAGTAAGCTGGCGAATGCATGACGAGAGCGTTACGAAAAGTGTGATCGGGCGAGGCGAACGCATATGGATGGAGCTAAAGAAGTTTTACTTCAGTTGTGTGGTCTAAAGCACACTCGTCTTTTTTTATATCAGTGAGTTTTGATATCTAAACAACAAATACGAGCGGTGGCGTTAGTTCGAACAAGTTATATCAACAATAATTGTTTACCCTTAGTGCTTATGAGATCTGAGCATCAGCTGCTCCAGTAGTGGGGGAGTCCAAAGTTAGAGATTAAAGATAAAGATTATTAGAGATAACATTAGAGCATCAAGCAAGGTCAAGTAGACACCATACTACCGTACAGGCGATACTTTTAATAGTTTGATAGAAACAAGTTTGTCATAAATAATTTTATTTGTGTTTAGAATCAGGTTAGAAAAATCATAAATAAAAAAAGAAATATATACATATTATCTTTTTTGTATGCACGTGTTTCTGTGACAAATAAACCTATTTTTCTTTCTTTCTTTCTTATAACAATAAGTCGACCATTGCAACAAAGCACATATTGCAGATTTTATCAACTCAATTAGAGAAGTCTATCACAAAGCGGCCAAGTGCGAGTCAGACTCGCCCATGAATGGTTCCGTAGCAGCAAGTAAATTGTTTTATCTTTATATTTGAGTTGATTGAATGAAAGGTAAATTGCGGTTTACGATTTATGACGTATTAAAAAAAAACTACTCACTAGATCTCGTTTAAACCAACTTTCTGTGATATTTACATGTTAATGTACATCATATATTTTTTTTAGTTTTATCATTCTCTTATTTTATTTAGAAGTTACAGGGGGGGACACATTTTACCACTTTGGAAGTATCTCGCGCGCTGCTATTCAGTTTAGAAAAAAAAAATATTAGAAACCTCGATATCATTTTTGAAGACCTATCCATAGATACCCCACACGTATGGGTTTGATGAAAAAAAAAATTTGAATTTCAGTTCTCAGTATATATATATATATATATATCCCCCAAAATATATTGTTTTTTTTTTCTATTTTAGTGTGAAAATCTTAATGCGGCTCACAGAATATATCTACTTACCAAGTTGCAACAGCATAGTTCTTATAGTTTCGGAAAAAAGTGGCTGTGACATACGGACGGACAGACAGACAGACAGACATGACGAGTCCATAAGGGTTCCGTTTTGCCATTTGACTACGGATGTGGGTGGGAAATCATCAAATAACTTCTCCCGCTCTGGGTAGAGCAGGAGGGCGTGTCAGACTCTTACTGACTAAAACCCACCCGTGTCCCTTAAATTCCGTGTGACTACGGAACCCTAAAAAGCAATCTCGAAGCACAGAGAGGCACATATAAGAAATAATTTTTTCAGCGATTGATACTGAGATTAGATGTTTTACACTTTTATTTACGATAATAATATTGTAAAAGCTAACATCTATCTCAATGTGAACATCTGAACAAAATAGAAAACTTTAGTTTGAGATAATATTTTTAATGGTCATAATAACTCTGCTTGTGCCAAAAGAAGGCCTATTCCAAAAGGGTTTTTTCATCAGGAACTTTCACAAAAGCAACCCGGAGTATGTGTTCAGAGAAATAGTATCATCTCTCAATATTCACTGTGTGAAATGCAACTCTACCCGACCTTTCGGGGTATACAGGTATGATGTTAGGTAAATAATAATTCCATTCTGCTAGTTTCAATTAGTAGTATAACACTCCAGTACCGCTCGTGTACGTACAAAGGGAAGCCCGGAATCGACACATCGATCAATTTCCGACCTGCGCGCACCGACGACGCGCGCAGCATCGCGTAATGCAATTTTCTCGTTACAGGTGTCTATTACACCATCCCATAACCTGACCGCTCGGACAAATTATTATGTTCGGCGAACATTTTAAGATACGAAATCTAGGTATTGAAATTGAATCCTGTTAATTAATATAATCTAGTTGTTAATTAATCAATTTAATTTAATCTAGGTCATGCTATAAGCTGACAAACATAGACAGAACGTCATCCCCGTCTGTATCTTACACGTTCACGGCACCAAAACACAACATAAACACAGCGCAAAAACGTTCTTTGAACCATTTTTAGGCCTCTGTACCCAAAGGTTGCCAACGGGACCCATTACTAAGGATCCGCTGTCCGTCCGTCCGTCCGTTCGTCTGTCACAGGGCTGAACCTTTAGAACCATAACAGGTAGACACTTGAAAATTGTCAAAATAATGCTCTTAATTTTACACATGGATGTTATATTTTATGAAAACGAAAATTTTAATATTATGGCGTCATAATTTTTATAGTGAGTGTATAGAAGAGTGCTCGGATCGGTGTGATAGTAAGTAATGTAGGCGAAACAAATATGTACTGAAACTTCTGATTTTGCGTCAGCCTGCAGCGGCCCAGATTCAGTCGAATCGCCGCCTCCGCCGTGCTTGCTGCGCTTCCGCGCGAGTGGTGTTATAAAATAGAATTGAATACTCTTTACTCTATAATATAATGTGAAGGAAGAACATTTTAAACATTCGCAACCACGGGTAGGAATCTGACGCGGATTTTTCGATTTTCAACTGCAGTCACCGACTGCCCCATCAGTGCCGTGGTGATCCATGTTAGTGGATGAGCGTGACCCGTCTTAGCGGTCGCTATATGCGACCACCGCGTGTGTAAAAAGGACCTAATATACTTTTTAACTTTTCGTGGAGCACACATGAGATATATTATCGAAAATCATCAACCTACGGTAAGTTAACTTTGATCTATGATAATTATTTGCCCCTTCTCGTTGTAAAAAGGGTTTGTTGCAGTGCAGTGGAATGGGGCTGAAAAAATATATTTATTTAAACCTACACCTGTTGTTGCTGTTTCGAAATCGGACAAGCAACAATGTGACTTTTACAAGTTGCTTGCAACAACATGGCAACCCGGCCACAATAACTTGCAGTTCTGTGAACAGAAATATTTATTTATTTATTTAACCATTTAGGTACACACTTATATAAACAGACAAGAAGATAAAAAAACAGTAAAAATAGGTACAAAGGTGATGCTTATTTCTAATGAAATCTCTTCCAGCATACCTGCGATAGGATAGCAGATTTATGTAGACAGCATGTGTAAGAGTAAAAGAGAAAATAAAATACATAAAATCAAAAACAATTCACTTAATAAAATAAAACAAATAGTATGAGAATATACATACTTCTAAAATAAATAACACTAGAATATTAATATATATGACGCAGTGGAAAGATAGGTATGTGTTCCTTCACTCTTCTTTTAAAAACTGCAACAGTTTGGCAGTCCCTAATGTCAGGCGGAAGTGAATATAATACTTATATTGTTTAGTAAAACTTGTAAATTTACAAATGACGTGTGGACGGATGGATGTTTTAGGATTTCAGTTTCAATTAGCCTCGGGCAATTTAGCGCAGATTCACAAGGTGGATAAGAAGTTTTCATGTTGTTGTTAACTTTGTTTCCAGCAACATTTTATTATGAGGTATTAAATTTTTGGGAAATGTGCCTACTGTAACGCTTAATTCCATGCCACATTGTTTGTTTGTCCGTTAGTAGGTACGCTTATATTTCGAGAGACATTTAAAATCATCATTATTTTCCTTCGCTCATCCCAAACATTTTTTCGGTGCAATTTGTCTTGTACTTCCATCAATATCTCTAATACCCATAATCTCGATTCACGACGTCTGAGGTCCCGCGTCACAAATAGATTCCGCGACCTGCCGCAATTTTCATCGACACTGTGTCAATTTTATGCCAGTCAAATCTGAAATAGATTCTTTGCAGATTGTCGTTGATTTATTTATTTGAATCGAGATTCCTAAAGTTGGAGCACACTGGACAAAGAGCGCTAACTAAGGCTAGACGCACATGGGGACGCGCCACGCACTACCTCTGGCTTCGTTCGTATTCTTCCCTAGTTTGAACTCGCCCAGTCCGTATATATCTATCTACATATGTAGCTAGATGATGGTGATGATGATGGTACTGGTGGTACTGATGAAAGTGCTAATATGATTTTTATTAATTTTTATTCATCGATTCTTATTAATTTTTAAGAGTGTCTGTGCAGTATCTTGCTCGTTCTTCTCCATAAGAATCATACTCTTTGGAATGGGTAACTAGATTTATCTTTCTGACTGGCCGACTCCATGAAAATCCAAAAGTGCATGTCAATGAAACAGTATTAAACAAAATCGCTTACCGTGTCTGTTCGTCAACTACACAATGGATTTTGATGCGTCAACGACCTAATTTTAAAGACTGTATTCCGGATTAACTTAGTTAAAGCATAGAAACCTTTGTCATGTCGTCACATCAATAGATCGTACCCGAGTGAAGCAGCGGTGATAAGTCTCAAATTGTCTAAAATTGTCAAATCTCATAATACCTACCAGCCTATTATTGTCCCACAGGCAAAGGCCTCATCTCATACAGAGAATGCAACAGCATTGATTACCACGCTTGCTCAAGACGGGTTGGACGATTTCAGACTTGTATTTATTAAAAGACCAGGTTTCCTCGCAATGACTAACCTTCATCGATGTTAAATGCTGCAATGCAATGTGCAATGGTTTTTGAAATCGTAGAAAACATTATCTTAATATTTAGCGATACCTATGTGCCATTTACATAATCATGTTACAACGTTCACACAGAACGTTACGGCATTACAAATTGGAATTCTTACTGTTCTACGGAGAACAGTTTACAAAAATTATATTAATTCGCTTATGAACGGCTGTGGTTTAACAACGAGAGATTATAGTTACTTAAAGCTTTGTGACGTCTAACGTCCTACCTATAAGCTATAAAGACTATATTGCACTCGTTTGCACGGTTAACTGTGGGGTAGCGAGTAGCTGGTAGTCGTCAATCTCTTGTAAGCAAACGATAGCGCGATCTAATTCGATCCCAACACCATCTAGGGAGCTTGTGCACAACTCCAACACTTAGCTATTAATGCACCCCTGCGTCAAACAGGTTCGTCGACTTTTTAAAGAATTTTTACTTATCGCGGAGCTGTTTCATACAATGAAAATCGATTTGCGACAGATACATCACAATTACTTCTTTAGCCGTTTTTGAAAAACAAAAAGTAATTTTATTATGTTTTGTCTGAGAATATGGGTAGATATTATTTACTTGATTTAAAAAGCCAATAGTCTTAAAATAATAATAATAATAATATGTAAAAATATATAAAAAGAAGCGAGAAATGAAAGGGCATCAAAAAATTCGTCCGCATCGCTGTCAATAGGAAACGTGCTTAAATAGATTCTTTGCAGATTGCCGTTGATTTATTTATTTGAATCAAGATTCCTAAAGTCGCAGCAGACTGGACAAAGAGCGCTAACTAAGGCTAGACGCACATGGGGACGCGCCACGCACTACCCGCGGCTTCGTTCGTATTCTTCCCTAGTTTGAACTCGCCCAGTCCGTATATATCTACCTACATATGTAGCTAGATGATGGTGATGATGATGGTACTGATGAAAGTGTTAATATGATTTTTATTAATTTTTATTCAGTCATTATTCGCGGTATAACATGAACGGTAAGCAGGTAGGTACTATTAGTGTTTTTTCACCGTATACAAAATAGAATCAACATTATTAAACCACATGGTATTATTATAAGCTCATTTAAAAGGACCATTCGTTTATCTAACCTCGTTAAAGTCACAGTTCATGTACAATAATTAAAACTTGAATTACTTATTAGATTAAACTTTTCTCTAAAAAAACATAGTATGTACAATAATTAAAGCTTACTCTATACATAATATAAATGTAAGTTCAATGCGGCTTTTACCATCATTTCTCCCGAAATAAATCTATCTAGGTATACAGATTACTATATGAGGTAAGGAGCGAAAATTTTAACCAGTTTCTAAATAAATTCGTTGCCTACATAGACGATGCATGCCTGGCCCTTTATTAGTTTCAATCAAAATGTTGAGAATACGTAGTCGGAATCTAAATAATTAATTTACATAATTATTCAATCGTTGAATGTGCCTTTAAATATCATACAGTCAACGTGACCGGAGCTGTGGTCGCATCTCGTATAATAACAACGCATAATGAAAATGGACGATGCACAAGGACCAAAGCAGACAGGGCGGGGCCATTTCCACGTCAATATAATATCTCCGTACTGCGCCGATGCGCCGAGTCTATTTAATAAATATCTACCTAAGTGCCCTTTAACGTGATAGTTACTCAGGCCGGGGGTTTTTTTTTTAGTAGCTTTGCTCTTGATTATGTCTAAGTCAGTTGTGAGAGAGACAGAGTCGATGGTGGAGTGAGCTTATCCAGAAAAAGCCTGTTCACTCTCACTTTGAAGAGATTAGAGTTCTATTATTTTGCTGTGTGTGCTCCACTAATGTTTCACCAAAACAGCATTGTTTTTTTTTTTTACAACCAACCTTTCCTATACTAGGTATTTGTTTCACAAACAACTTATAATAATAATAAATTCATTTAATTCAGAACTAGTCCATAAGCATACAGTCATGTGTAATTATTAGATAAATATTACAAAAGTCATAATTAAAAACATTATAAATTACAATTTTACATTAACAAAAATATTAAAGTACAATATTATATATTTCATCTTAGTCTAAATTTAGGTTTGGATCCGGTATGTTCAATATGCAGCCTGGTCCAGTAATGCATTATTGGGCAATCCAGATCTAGATCCAGCCTCCATGCGAACAGCTGAAGGTAGTGGATCGAACTATCTCGTATACGGCGCATCAGGGACACAACTCTCTTGCGAATAATGGCCGCAAATCCATCTATATCTGCGGCCGCAAACATACTTGACGCGCTACAGTAACGAGGCAGTTTCATCAGCGCCCTGAAGGCATTATTGTAGGGAACACGCAGGGTGTCATACGATTTTTTCGTATGCTTGACCCATATGCTGCACGTGTAAAACGATTGGCAAAATGCCCTGAACAACGTAGCTTTTACTTTCACAGTACAGCGCGCGAACCTACGAGCCAGCATATTAGCTCAAACAGACCAAGCTCTGCGCTCCCTGTCAATATCAATATCATCTACAAGCGTCTCGGTGACCCAGTGGCCCAGATACTAGAGCTGCGAGACTCTTTTAAGGACACTGTCATTCAGCATGACCTGTGACCATACTTATACCGCAAATGTTTTATTTTTAACACATTAAAACTTTGTGTTACTACTTATTAATTTATTTACGAGTACGTACCTACCGTTCTTCATAATTTATCCATGTATTTCGTTTTATTTATTTATAAATAAATACAACGGACAACCAACAAAGCATAGGTACACCAAAAATACATGTTAAAATACCCAATTTATTTTTACATTTTATAATGTAGCCTTAATTAAAGGCTGCCACGGCATGCATTGAACATAGGAGTAGGAAATGCAGTTACGAAAGAGTTACAAAACAAACAAAAAAAAAAGATACAAAACATATTTAGATTTAAGTGAAAATTAAAAGACAATAGAAACTACAATACTAATTTGTCACTTTTATGATAATGCCCTAAGCAATACAGCGCTGAGTTGCTGGATTCGTTTTCTCCTCTACCGATCGTTATTTCTCCTGACCAAGGTTTATATGTATGTATCTATAAATTAGTACCTATTTATTCTTGTATTTTATAGTCATTTCCGAACTATCTATCCCGTCTGTTGCACCTGCCATGGTATATCTCTGCATCACCCTAAGGTTGACTGGTAGAAAATGCTTCAGGCATTAAGTCCGCCTTTGTACAGTGTTTTTTTTTTACTTGTGCATAATGTTTTAATAAATAAATATTTCCCATAAACTTAGAGCTGCGCGAGGTATGCTTTGCGAGTCGGCCCGTATAGCGCCAATGTTACAAGATGCTAAAGCGAGTGAAATAGACGGAAGAGAGAGTGTGGGCTCGTACTAAGGTGCTGGTCAGCTCGATTTTTTGGCTTCGTCGTTAAAATCGAAATGTAGCGAATTAGCTAAATACAGCATTACTTTATGTGGGTTACTGCACCCTTAGAACTTAATTTGGGAATCAACGGAACTAAAGCAATTGAAATGGATATTTTTTTTTGTATACAACTTGTATTATGTGCAATATTATATTTCCTAAAAGTCATTGTTATTTGTCGTAGTGTACAACAAGAAAAGTTGGAGTTGGTGGCCATAAACGGGATACATTTGGTGTCATACAGAGGCCTTGCCTCTCCCTCTGTGTGGCTAACGAGGCGCTGCTAAGGCAGTCGATGGTCTGCAGTCTGCAGGCAATGGGCAGTAAGGACTGACAGGTCTCCCAACATCTTTATCGTGAACTGTTACCAGCTTTTACAGGTAATGAATCAACACTGATGGTGCGCTTACTTAGACAATTTAAATTATTTTTTTGTCTTCGTCGTTAAAATCGAAATGTAGCGAATTAGCTAAATACAGCATTACTTTATGTGGGTTACTGCACCCTTAGAACTTAATTTGGGGATCAACGGAACTAAAGCAATTGAAATGGATAGATTGCTTGTTTTTTTTTTTTTTTGTATAGGTACTTGTGCATAAAGTTTTAATAAATAAATACAGCCTTGACTTTATGTAAAGAGACAATACATATCAACATCTACGCTGGGTGAGCGACATAGGCGACAAAATTGAATCTGCATTGTGTTGGTGGTGGAAACATGACCCAGATTGGTTTTAAAGCCCTTAGCACGTAGCAACTTAAGCACTTAGCAACTGATATCTAGACCCACGAGCAAGTTTGTAAGGCACATTCAAATTTATTTGACTCAGCAACCGCGGACAATCCATATGAGTGTTCATTATCTTGTATAGGAACAGATGATCTAGAAACATACGGCAATTTTCCAGGCTCATAAGTTTGAAATGTTTCAAGCGTAAGCTGTAGCTAGTAAGATTCATGGCCATATTGCAATGATAATATAATATGACAAGTGCCAAAGTAATCTTGTGCACTGACTTTTTTCTTTTTATTTTGTGCACTGATTCTAAACGACGTTTAATATTTCGTAGAACGGAGTCCAAACTACATATCGTCGTCTTAGAGTGAAAACCTCGGGAATGCATTTTTACTCAAATTTATTTTATTGCCTTTCTAGGAAGATAACCTCGCAACGCACGTCTTGATCTGACTAATTTGTTCGTTGATAAAAGCAGGTTAAATTGACATATTAATTAATAAAAAAACATAAAAGACGGTGTACAAAATTTTTACAGCACGCAGTTTTTTCTTCCCCCTGAAAAGTTACTTATTTTATTACACTTACGAGGTTTTCACTCTAAGGCGTCGATATTTTAAGTTTAACTTGTAATAAAATTCTCGTGTTAAGTGAATTGTATTCTTTTTGAGAAATTAATGTATCAAATCGTAAAATTATCAGTAAAAGTAAACCGTAAAGTTATGTAATCATTTCATCACGCTAACCCGAAATATATACATAAACTCACGCCTTTTTCCCATGGGAGTAGGCAGAGACTACATAACGCCATCTGCTACGATCCTTTCATACTCCTCTTGTTTCGTTTACGTTCATACATCCCGTCATACACGTACGCCGATTGCAAGTGCTACGCACCTGGCCTTTCTAACCAACCCTAACCCGACCATTACTGTCTTAATTGCTATGATTCTTCCTATAATGTCGGTCGGCATAAACTAAGTTTTGTAGTAAAAGTTAATTTTATTCTTATAGCCAGCTTTAGCCAATCAGTAGGTAGGTCAAGGCCCCCCAGGTGCGCTGCGGAACTATCATTTACAATACAACTTGTATTATGTGCAATATTATATTTCCTAAAAGCCATTGTTATTTGTCGTAGTGTACAACAAGAACAGTTGGAGTTGGTGGCCATAAACGGGATACATTGGGTGTCATACAGAGGCCGGCCTCTCCCTCTGTGTGGCTAACGAGGCGCTGTTATGGCAGTCGCTGGTCTTCAGTCTGCAGGCAATGGGCAGTAAGGACTGACAGGTCTCCCAACATCTTTATCGTGAACTGTTACCAGCTTTTACAGGTAAGGAATCAACACTGATGGTGCGCTTACTTAGACAATCTAAATTATTGCGCAATTCTTGACAGTTTTTACACAATCGGTATTGCCGTAAATTCAGCAGCGTTGCCGATACGTCTTATTTAACAACAATTGCTAAGAATTGCGCCATTAATTGCCCGAATAAGCGCATCTTGATACGAATGTTAGTATAAGTTTTACTAAAGTAGGTGTTCAAAGGAAATAGTCAAGTCTTGAGACCACTGGACCAGCAGGCTGATGTATGCATTATGCATAAAGAAAAAATATATATTTTGTTAAACCAGAACATCCGACAGATGTTCTCCTGGCCAAATTTTAAAATCCCATAGAAAAAAGGATGTTCACTATTTTCCCGAATTTCAACATTACCCGGGAAACTTTTAAATGTTTTTCTTTCCATAAAAACCTAATTCTAAAACAAACAATTTAAAACAATAAATTGTTAAATTGGTATATAGCCGTTCTCAAGTGATACGCTTACTAACGAACAGCATTTCATTTTTATTTCTTTATATAAACCAAATTAGTCAGATTAAACAATTTACAGCTGAAAAATATTAAAATAAGTAGCAAGCTTGCCATTTTTGAGTTTTCTTTGGTTTTTTTTTTAGATATTAAGTAACTTTAACATAAACTCTACCGTCAAGTCACTTTATGAAATAATAAAATAAAAATGAATGGAATGGCAAAAGCCACTTTACAAATACTTAATTTCTAACTTTAAAGGTAAAAACTGCGATTAGAAAACGTTTACTTGACGTGACGTGGCTTCTTCTTGCTAAGAAAACGTACACAACGGATTAACGGCTTTCATCTCCATCACCTTGTTCGATATTTGAAAAAAAACTCACAAATCCCAAGAAACATTCAATAGATACCTACTATCTACCTATTGTTTTTAAAGAAATGAATTTTCAGTTAAAACCAACATCGATATCGATGTTGGTCATTTTTAGTTTGCTGTGATTACACAGCAAACTAAAAATGACATAATAGTAGAGGAGTCTAAAGGAAGCCTTAGCGTGCTATAAAAAGCTCTGTCGAGAGATAATAAATGAATGTTCGACACTACGGTTCGACATTGAACCATGAACGTGTATGAATCAAGATAGTCGGTCAACAAAACGATGAACTAGGATACTGGTAGTAATGTCACCTACTTTAAATCTTAGAATTGAATACAAAGTTCATAAAGTGACGTAGTTCTAGCATCATCCCGGTAGAGTCGCTGCGATCGGCAAGCCTCCGATTGGCTGCAGCTAGAACGCACCATTGAATACACGAAAAGCGGATAGCGCTAAGCAAATTCAAGACAACAATATTTTTTGTAACCAGTGATGATTGGTTTACATGGTAACTTATTAAAAAATTATTCATATTATACATTCAAAACAAAAATCATAATTCAATATCAACAATGTAGCCACACAGCAAGGAAAGTCGTTGCTATGACTAGTGCCCTCCCGCTCTATTGAAGCTCGTCCGGGTCGGAGAAGGTATTGATTTATATCGCTCGCGCGAGGGTGAGTTAGGGTTGTCGGCAGTTTTCATTTATTTTTAACTAAATTGTTTTGCTTTCATGGCTTTGTTTACATACGATTAATAACCAGTTTTACAGTACCTATGAATTTTAATCAAGTAAACACCGATTTTATGTAACTTGCAGTTAGGTATAGTAGTTTTATTATTTATTGGTTTTAAGTGTTAATTATTACTCTGTTGCCAAGCAATCAACTAGAATTTATATTTTGCATAGTGTAATTAATTAATATTAATGTGATGTACTTAATTAATTTATCAAGTGACACTCATTATCATATTTTATTTTGCTAATATGCGGATAATGTAGTGGGCTGCAATATTTTTAATATTTTGTATTATCTTTTCTTTGTCTCAACACATATTGTAGCAGTTTATGGTTCTTTAAAAAAAAAAAGAATTACCGGTAGCAAAGGCGCCACAGGTTCTACGGTGGTGCTTCTGAGTCCCTGTTGATAGTAAGGTACTATGGTTCTTAAAGAAACGAGCATCGCCCCACGGTGGTAAGGCCCATCTTCACCCGTTGCGGCTAAAGTACCCGAAGTAGTTGTTCCATACATGTGCAGGAGTGAAGGCCCAAACGTGGGAAGAAATCCTAGGAAATAAATAAACAAGTCTCAAAAACGCTCAAGAGTTGAAATTACGGTTTTCTTTATAGCCAGGCGTGTAAATTCGTTAGTGCCAAGTGAATTTTATAAAACGCCAAAGAACCAGTTTTCTTAGAAACGACGATTGTTTCTATAGGACTTAAAACTTAATCGTGCACGTAGCTAGATACATAATCATTTTGTTACTTGTTACTTGGGGTATTCATGGAATATGATGTTTAGTTCTGAATGAATGTATGACAGATACCATTTTCTCCATCGTGTGAAATCTGTCCCAGTTTCAAATGTGCGGTGGCCATCACTCTGTTGAAGCATCCATCTCCGGAACACACCTCTAGACGGATCATTTCGCTCATACTTGGGAACATCTCTACTATAGATATCTGCTCACAGTAAGTTGGATGGTTGTTGCGGGTCTGCACTGCGGTTTTAGCCTACAAATTGGAGAAATACATGAACAGTCGTAATCTTCAGTAGCCAATAGCAGTCCAGTGCTGGAAACCTAAATCTACATTTACCCTTTTCTTTGCATTAGGTACCTTGAAAAAGAAGAATTTGTCTTTCGTTTACCTACCATGTATATGTTTACCTACCATGTATTTATGTTTACCTACCATGTATTTATGTGTGTTTCAGGTCACAAATCCAATCTTACCTAATCGGGTGACAAATATTCCTCTTAGGCTGCCTTGGCCTGACATAAAACTGCAGAATTCTGTCAATGTGGGGCACAGAACTCTCAAAATACACAGACCGTACGTTCTTGACAAAACGGATTCAGTCTTGAAAACTTATTTTGAAGCAGTTCGTGGTTTTAAGGAGTACTTGAATTGGTAGCAGCCTAAATCATCATCTGCTTGCCTTTTCCCAACATAGTTGGGGTCAGCTTCCAGTCTAACTGGATGCAGCTGAATACCAATATTTTACATGAAGCGACTGCCTATCTGACCTCCAGAACCCAGTTAGACTTGCGGGCTTCTGACGACCCGTAACGTGTGCGAATGATCCACGAATGACAGCCGGGACCAACGGCTCAACGTGCTTCCCGAGGCGTGGAGGGGCTTGATAGTAAAGATGGTCACCCATCCATGGACCAACTCCAGCAAGCTTAGCTTAACCTGATCGATCCACTCAAGACTTCTAAACGTCACTGAACTCCTCCTAAACGGCTGGACGATTTTAATTATTTTTATTTGTGTGTGTTTGAGTGGGTCCCTGGATTATTTAGATTTACAATTTAACACGGTAGGTAGCGCTGCAATCGGGTTCTAGGAAGTAGGACAACGTCTGTCCAGTCAGCTAGGTTTATTATAAATGTCTTGAAATTACCACAAGTCCACAAAAAGATACTCTGACGAAAGAACTGGGTAGTTTTCCGAAGCGCCGATCGCCTTGCCCGTGGCCATTAGGTAAATTGAAAGCTCCGTATATTGTGATCACATAGTTAGCTGGCTGTTGCTCCGTTCCAGTGGGTAAGAGCAGATTGCTGAATCAAAAATAAATGATAATAGGCATTAATAAGTCCGCCTGTATATCGTTATTGCGCACAAAGTTTCATAAATAAAATAAATAGGCTAGTTGGCATTTAAGAAATCGTTTAGTAATGTTCCTTTTGGGTAATTTTCCTCGACAAATGAATCATCATAACCATCACCAACTAATATTATGTTGTGTATTGTACCTACTGCGCGTACGGCACGTGTGTGTGTCGGAGCGCACGCGCGACATTTTATCGACAACGGACAATCGCAATAAACGAGTATGACACTGACTCGCGGTTTGATTGCATGTGCGCTACCCCCGCTCCCGATAAATACGGTCCTCGTCAGTGTTCAATCTAGCCGGTCTTATTATTATTAGTATAGAGTATTTAATTAATAATATAAGTATAGATTTGATTTCGACTGCCGAAACAGGAAATACTATTATGGCGGCTCGAGTGTTCTTTTGTTTTCATCACTTTCGCTTTTTTTTCTCGTGTTTGTCTGTACACAAATTTCATATTATTCCGACTTTAATTTTTTTCTCTGAATTAACAGGGCTTTTAAATATTAAAACAGTAATATTCAAAGCAGTCAAATTGTATGATTTGTGATTATATTTACTTTGCTAGCCTTATGTTAGAAGGTTTCCGTTTCCAAATGTTTTATCTAATTACTTGAAACATGAGGCAGTTCTTCTAATTTCGTACATTAATGAAGCGAAATGTATTGAACGAGATGGAAACACTGTTGTTCCTTTCCAGACCAATATTTTCGTACGTCTTTTGGTAATGCAAAATAATTTTATGTAGTTATAAAAAATCCTTAATTAAATAGAAAAAAAAGCAAAATAATGTTTATTTCCGCATATAGTTTATTTTATTTCTATTTACACAAACTCATAGGTCACAGTCTCTTTTAAAGTCCAGACATAATCTTAGTCAGACCATGCGAAAACCATATAGATTGGTGCCTGAAATGGTCTTTTGAGGAAAGAACCACACAGGTTTGAGTTGGCCTCCAATCTGTGCACGCATTTGTCAGTAATCGTGCAGCACAACTCAGAACTTATGGAGCTCAACGATTTGACGAACAATACCAAAGAAATGCCATTTCGAGTAAGCGCATAAATTACTTGAAACTCGAATGTATGTTATAGATTATAGTTAGTTATAATATTTTTACATCGATATAAGAACTGAGAAAAAATTGAAATTTCAAAATCAAGGTTATACTTACTCTTCAACTCTCTCGTCGTTTACAACAACAGGCAAAACTTGAATGTCTCCTCTGAATATGATAGAAATGTCCACTTTCAAAAAACCTACAGCTCCAGCAGCAGGGTTTCGTGGCAAGCCTAATTGCGCCCATTTGTGGAAAACCTGATGTTCTGTAAGTTAAAATATAAGTAGGAATAAACGACAATATATATTTATTTAATCAGGATTTTCGAATAACTTAGACATCTACAAGAATACAATACACTTATAATAACAATAACGTCAACTACACTAAACATAAAAATTATAACTAATGTAAACGGGATTGTTAGAATTTGTTTTATTTTTCATTACTAAAACACCACCACTTTGTTTGATAGGTAGTCAAGTTTATGGGAGCTTTATAATAAAAGAATAGGAATACTTGTGAGCAGAAGCGTATGCTCTAGTGTATTGATTCAAAACTTCCTGTCGTTACATGGTTGGGCTTACAGCTACTTAGAATGCTAAATTGACAAAATACATGTAACCGTCTGGAAGGACCACCCTAAGCTGCAATCGTGCATCTTATGCTGTCACGGTGATTACTCGTTGCGGTTCAGGTTGCATAACTGGGTACCAAAAATATAACTGTACACCTTCGATGAAGAATAATCTCGAACAAAAACTCATCGCTCCTTTACACAGCTTAATTATTTCGGTTAGGAAATCGCGCGATTTGTGTGGCAACCCTGTTTTGTATTCAAGTTCAAGCGAGCCAAACGAGACAGTCGCAATACTACCAGCCCAGCATTCACACTTCTCCCTTGATTGTGTTTGGACGTCGAAAGCGCTGCGGATTTTTACACGGGTCGGGGCTACCGGGTGATCGGCACCACGTACCCGACAGTGAATGTAGTTAAAAATCGAGCTAAAACTGCCCACGTGTGAAATCTGATATATTTTTCCATATAAGTACTACCAAATTGCCCAATACTAAACGTGTGAAAATACCCTGAAGTGATTTTGTTTGTGCAGTGAATAAATAATATTAGAAAGTTATGTTTACTGAAAATAGACAGCATAATATGAACATTTTTGTGGATGTTTTACTTGACATCTGGATTCAGGTAGGTACATACTCAAATTGTACCATATCTACCTAATGGGCAGTTTTAACAAATCGGTAAAAGCTTCCGGTTTACTATGGTATGAATTAAATATTTTCAACCAAATCCTGTTCCATTTTAGGATTTATCTGGCGGAACCAATCCGGACATGGAGGTTGGCTAATTAAATTCCCACAACACAATAACACAGGTAATAGGTAATTAATAAGTGCCTTATTAGTTGATTTCATAACATAGTTCTGGATATAGTAAGAGGAACGTAAATAAATATCTACATATAATAATGTTAAAAAAAGCCTTTTAAGCGTTTCCGGGTTTTATGGTCTAGAAGACAGATGCATATGTTTATGTGCATATTTGATAATTTTTATTAGTTGATTTCTAAATACACCTTTGTATATAGTTAGAGGAACGTAAACAAATGCGTTTAATAATGTTGAAAAAAGTGTTTTAAGCGTTTCCGGGTTTGATGGTCTAGAAGACAGATGCTATAAGAGCAGATTTATTATTTTTTCAGAAGAGCAATTTAAAGTAATTTGAAAGGTTAACACGCTAATACACAACAATTTATTGTGATAGGGTGTTTATTCTTTAACCATTTTGTAGAATAGTTACTGTGTATGAATAGAAAATAAATATTACTAGGTAGTTATTAGGTTTTCTGAGGAATATTCATAATCATGAAATAGTACCATCACTGTCTCTTAACGTCTCAAGTTATTGTGTATTGCAAATAAGTTTGATTGTCATCTATTAAGGGCAAATAAAATAGATAGATAGATATACTGTATATTGTGAGCCACCAAGTTGAGTATTAAGATCGGAGATAATATGGTAGAATGTTGTTTAGGTGAAAGGTAAAAGTCACAGATTATCCAAGTCCAAGGGGTGGGCTACTATCTAAACCCGAGCCCACGAGCATCGTGCTTAGAAGATTCAAGGCTAAGCATACTCTAGACTATCGTTGAACATAGTTTTACTATTCTACTTCACACTCGTAACATAGCATAATTCTCCTACTTTTTTACTTGATATCCGACGAATAATATAGACACACAGACTGGCTCATTTATCTCCTGTAGGGTGCAAATAGTGGTGAATGACCGGCAGTAAAGATGGTGCGACATATCCTATGAATGGGTTCCACTATCAAACTGAATTTGAAGATGGTTTTATGATAAATATACCCCATTAAACCAGATCTGTCCAACCCATGCCTGCAATTACTCGTAGTTCACAGATTTTCTTTATTGGTGCGAAATATGTTGTTTCAGTTTAGCAAAGCTTTTATGCATAGTTTTTTAGCAGTACACATTATTTGTCAAAGCCCTCTCCAGTGATATTTTATAAAGTGCTGTATACCACCTCGCTTTAAGATGCTGAGAGTCCTAATTACTTCACGATTGTGGAGTTGGAAAACATAAGAGTGGAACTTATCATTACATCTTGCAATGTTCCACGATAATCGTCCTACAAAAATCTGTACACCAAAAAAAAAGCATAGGTACCTACTGTAGCTTCAAACCCTCAATTTGTTATAAGTAGGTACAGTTTTATCCGTTAATATAATTAGGAAGAGTACCTACAAATTCAGTCAAACCCTAACAACAGCCAACGTATTTTCCAGGCCCTGCAGTCTCGACATAGTTAGCAATAGTTTTCGGTTGCTAAGTCCTAACAATCCAGATGTAAATGTTGATGTAAATGTTTGGTAGTCTCGACACTCAAATTTATCGGTTGTTACCTACCGGTACCTACCTAAAATACCAGTAACAACCGATAAATTTGAGTGTGGAGACCACCAAATATCGTTACATCTGGATTGTTAGGACTTAGCAACCGAAAACTATTGCTAACTATGTCGAGACTGCAGGGCCTGGGCAAAATTGTAGTGTGGTTGTGTTAAAATCACTTACTGCGTCTGACCACCGATACTTGCTAAGAATACTCAATAAATTATAATTGAAAAAACAGAAATATTGGCAAATGCCAAAAAATTGAGTTTAGGTTATTATGGAGTTGAAAAAATTAATGATAATAGAGTTTAACACATTTGGCAGTAACAAAATCGAGTATTAATGGACTTTATGTCTTAAGTCTAGACCTTGACGTTACTGCACATATTGTGTCATCTTAAAAAAGTAGAAAGACATGGAAACTTGGTCTTCTGATTATTGCAAATGGTGCAAAAACTGATCCGTTAACACAGGCTGAAATATTGATATATTTTTTTTTTAAACTGCACTTGTAACATCTGTCTTTAATCGTATTGTATTTATGTCGTATTGTAAGTCAGCTTGGTGATCGTTGCTGTCTTTTCAGAATAAAATAGTAATGCGTGAACATCATTTTGATAGATTGAAATGTTATTGCCAGATTAGAGTGTAACTCAAATCTCTAAAGCAGTTAGTAACTTTAATTAAAAAAGGTTAAACTTAAATACAAGTGGCTCAAACTTTGCGATTTTCCAAGTCTGTAATTAATTATTCTGAATTTTAAACGACACCAGCAGGCTGGAGTGTATACGCGACGTAATAACGAACCAGGTTGCAAACCCTTCGCATCAAAACGTCCTTAAATCAAAATGTCCTTATATGGAAATCGTCTTATGAGGAAATGCTCCTAAAACCAAAATAGCAGAAATGCAAGAGTCAACTCGTAACATATGGATATGAGATTTTTTTAAGGAATCATGATAAGTATTATCGAGTCTATAAACTTTAAAAAACAAAAAAAAAAAATTTTATTTTATTTTATTTGTTAGGAATAACAAACAGCAGTATATTACACAGTAGGCATACAATATAAAACTTGCAATAAAAGTAACAAATACACTACTCAAGACGTTATCCACAGATTACAATACAGAATAGCTAGCTGTTAGCAGAGCAAGTAAAAAAAAACACTTTAAAAAAAAAAACACTTATTAACTATATACTAGGGCTATCTCTTAAAATAGTTGTAATCTCACTCTTAAATACAGCTTTGCTGAGAAACATAATATCAGTAGAGCCAAACTGTTTATTATAGGTGTCAACCAAGCGATGTAACGGTGAGCGAGTGCCTGAGTTGGTTCGACAGAACGAAGTAGCAAATAGGCGTCTCGAACGAACCTCTCGACCGATTACAGTACGAGGGATCAGGTAGCACAAACTGTTCACAAGATCAGTACAATCAAATTTATTACGGCATATACTAAACAGAGTCATCATTTCAAGTAGGGTGCGACGGGATTGTAGGGTTATTAGGTTATATTTTTCTAGTAATAATTTATAGGACATTTTGGTTTTATAGCATCTGTGATGCATGGAACGGAGGTACTTACGTTGAACCAACTCAATGATCTCAATGTACTTTTTGTAATAAGGGTTCCAAATGGGTACTGCGTATTCAAGTTGTGGCCTTATTATTGATCTGTATAGATGCAAGTAGGTAGAAGGCCGATGAAATTCTCTAGACGCTCTCATTACGAAACCAAACATTTTATAAGCCTTATTGACTATGTTGTCCACATGGGTGTCAAGATGGAGCTTTGAGTCAAGATTTACGCCTAGGTCACGGAGGGATGAAACCTTGTTTAGGGTAGTGTTTCCAAGAAAGTAATTGAAATTCAGCACATGTTTTTTCTTAGTAAACGTAATGCTGTAACATTTAGAGATACTAAGGTGAAGCTTATTAACAGTGCAGTATTCCGAGAAACAGTCAAGATCCTTCTGAAATTCTAAACAGTCGGTTGGAACGGTAATATTTTTGTAAATTTTTAAATCGTCTGCGTATAGTAGGAACTTTGGAACTCTTAAAGCAATCTTTGATGTCGTTGATGAATAAGATAAACAGAAGGGGCCCTAAAATTGAGCCTTGGGGGACTCCTGAAGTGACCTTTATTGTATGAGACTCAAACCCATTAATGACAACCTTCTGAGTCCTATTAGTGACATACGACACGAACCAACGCAGTAAATCTCCTCTAATACCGTTGAATGCGATTTTGTTGAGTAATAGCTTATGATCTACCTTATCGAACGCCTTTTGAAAGTCTGTATAAACAAACATCAATTTGCTGCCTCTTGTCTAAGCCTTCAAACAGATGTGTTGTGAAAATAAGAAGGTTACTTATACAGGATCTTCCTCTGACGAACCCATGTTGTTCTTTCAATATTACACGCTGAATGATTGGATATATCTCACTATGCACTAATCTTTCAAAAAGTTTTGAAAGCCCCGACAACAACGAGATTGGACGATATGTAGATACATCACTCTTGGAGCCGCCTTTATGGATTGGAACAATATTTGCTCGTTTCCACACATCAGGGAATACGCCATAGGCAAGGCATTTATTATATAATATAAACAACGGAAAGCACAATGTGTCACAAGTATTTTTTAAAAAGATCGAGGGAATACCATCTGGCCCAGGACCCTTAGAGGCATCCAATGATTTAAGTTCTTTTTGAATTTTGTATACAGGAAAGTGCAAATTACAAAGATTGATATCGTTATCAGGATTAGCGGGAGGTGGTACCCATGACTTATGATCGAAAGCAGACGGTTCATAAACGGATTGGAAAAACATTGAGAACAAGTCACAAGTAGTAGTAGGGTCATTGGAAGACTGTGTGAGTTTACCGTCCAACTAGCATATATACAACGCTCCGAAATCAATCGTCGGGCAGTTGCCCACCAGGCACGACGCCCGTCTGGTCGGAGGATCCTCCCTTTTCTATGGAGATATGAGTGAACTTTACACCCTGTTCCACGTACCTCCATACTTACAAACACTGACAATATAATTCTAAGGCAAGTAAACAACAAACCTATTGACAAGAGTGACTACAGCAATTGTCGCTAGTCTGCTGCCACACATTGTTCCATTCTCTATCTCCAAACCCCTCCAAATAATTTCCATTTTGATGTCCTAAAATACTAAATAATCAATTAACCGCGACTAACTGGATGTAGCGCGATTGGTCACAGTTCTAATCTAACTTTACCTATTTAATTAAGGTATAATATAGAATAAGTAGGAATATTTGGGTAATGGCCCAAAAGTTAAAAATAACTAATTGATTTAACAAAACACTACTGTAGATACAACTCTGCCTAAGAAAGAATATTTTGGCTCTAAACTTTATTGCATATCAATTTCAATAAATAGGCCCTGTATTACAAGTTTGTTAGTGTACTGAAATTAAGAGGTTCTTTCTAATCATTTTAAGTTTTTGATTTTGCTCCTTTTTAATTGAAAAAGAACAGAAAAGCACATCGCCCCCAAAAAATGAAGAGGTTTAGCGAAATATTTTATTGATCCTCTAAAAAGTAATAAATAAATAATAATAATATATTAATAATATGTATTTGCCAAATACAGTGCCCTAAAATTCCTTATAATCTATATTAATAGCTAGATTAACATAAATAGAAAACAAAAATAAGACGCTAAGAAAGCATTTTGCGTATGAACTCCATACTAGGTCGTGCCTGTCTCGTTGAGTACTTGGGTGGTATTAGCATTTAATGAAAATGCGCATTACATGTAGACTGATGGATTAATACAGCCGAGAAGCACATTAAAAAGTGTTAGGTGCTATTTTAAACTGATTAGAAAATGAAACATTGTCTAGATTTACAACAGTTAAATTAAAACAATAAAGTAGGTAGGAATATTTTAAGCGCAATGTGCACTATGTGTAAGTGTGTTTGACAGAGAGAGAGAGAGAGAGTGGGTGTGTATGAGTGAGTGTGTGTGTAGGTGTGTTACGAAATTACCTTTAAAAGAAATTATGATTCACTGTATGATTGAGCTAGCAGCCATTTGACTTGATTGGCTTTCTAATGATGTACGCTTTTTCTAGTAAATGAGCCTATTAAAACGTTTTGTGCTTCTATTTTGATGTAAGCTTGTCCTAATAATACAACATGACACCACGCCTGTAAACCACAAATGGTTTAAGAGAGCTCAGTGCTTTAATTATTTTTTTATTTTTCATTTCAATGCTATGCATGACGATAATAACCGATAGGTAATGATTTTTTCAAAATTACTGTACTTTACAAATAGGACATATATTAGGACATTTTGCTAAAGTGGCGTTTTGATTATAGGTCGTTGTGCTATTAGGACCATTTGCTTTTAGAACGTTTTGATACGGAGGGGTCGCAAACAAGTCACAACAGCGAGAGACGCCAAATTTATTGTAAACCGTGTGATAAGAATTCGTACTTCGACATCTTCTGATGTGAGAACTCAACTCTAAGAAGATCGACCAGAGACAGTAAGCATTAAACAATAATATAAAGCCATAATGCAGCTGAAATTTTTAACATTATTCAATTTTCATTTTGAAAGTATAAAACTGAATAAATTTCTCACAAACTACGGAATAGGTACCTAAATATTTTCGTCTCTAATCATTTTCAGTGGGTAAGTCTACCTTTTGTCAACTATCATGGTCAAGGTCAAATTTTGAAGTACATATTTTACAAAAAAATTTAATTGGTTTTAGTTGCCTCTTCCAAACATTAATTATATTTTAGGTGAAGACCCATTATGACACTTAGTATAAAATTACTAAACCACAATAGGTAAAAATAATTAAAAATAAAGCAAGGACAGGTAAGTTTATTATGTGATAGATATACATAGTGCTCACACATTTACAAACATTGTAAAGGTATACGATTTTCCAAATTGTTTAAACAAGTAATATGAGTGAGTTAAAGTAATCACAGAACGTAAATCAATGTCATAAAAATAATAAATTATACAATTAAAGGAACAACAAGTTTCATTTTGTCTACACTCTAGATTGTCCTATGGAGCAGGACTAGCATGTTTCCAAGCATTTTTATCTCGGATATAATCCTCTAATTAATTGTAATATGCTTGTTTACAAAGTGTACTTTTAATATGTTCATTAAATGGATACATATCACAAGGTATTTATTTTGTTGTAAAATTTAACACAGTACCCCATACAATATGTATGTAACTACTTTAGATAATCTGAAAAAGGTTTATATTATGTATATCGCTTATTTTATTGAAAAGGTGTTGAATTGATTTCTTACTTACAAAGCATTATAAATGAATTGGCAAAGTACCGTCAAAATATTAAAACCTTCACAAATGATTATTGACTGACCACTAGTGCTAAGTTTTTTAACACATTTTCCATTACAGAAACAAACACAGATCACAGATAGATCCTGGTAACTTGAAGGTCTGTATACGCAAACTATAACATGCTTAACAAGCTCTACACAGGACAATTCAATGGTGTGTTCCACAGACAGCCCACAATGTCTTTAACTAATATTAATGACCCGCCATGTATCATACGTTTTTTATTGAAATGGATAACTACACAATAATTTTCATAATTATTTGACATAAAATGATGATCTTTTAACCAATGTTCTGTTAAAAAAATTACATCAAACTTGGTATTTTCCTAAAACCATTCAAATACCAGTAATTGGGAAGAGCAACCTTTGCTAAGTTAGAAATACTAATAAGTTTTAACTAATTCCTCAATAAGCACGAACAAACCTATTTCTTTGCTAAATTGCATTCCTCTAAATAATTATGTCCATGAGAGTATTACGTTCATTAATATTTTATTGAAAATAGTTACCGGTAGAGGTACGAGGAACCAGGTGTAAAGTTCACTCATACCTCCATAGAAAAGGGAGGATCCTCCGACCAGACGGGCGGGTGTCGTGTCCGGTAGGCAACTCCCCGATGATTGATGTCGGGAAGTTGTATATAATGCTAGTCGCGCGGTAAACTCTGCTTGCGCGATGCAGGATTTGCGTGACATCAGTATGACGCGCAGCTTGCATGTAGATTGTAGATACCGCTACAATCTCATCGGAAGATTAATTTTTGATGAACACGGATAGGAACATTTGAAATACTAACTATTTTAAGTTTCCGTTACATTGCCTGGCAGATACTTTCAGAAAAAACTGTTTACATGCTTAACCTTGTACAAATAATACCAGTATTTATTCCTTTTGGCCGGTACGATATTACGATCGATTTTGGCTACGATATTATCACTTATTTGGTAACTATTCGGACATTATGAAACACCAAAACATGGCCTTTTATTATCTACAGGTTAATTGAAGACTTTATTTATATCACTGTAAACTGATACGTTAGGTTATTATTATATTGCGTAATTTTTTTATTTTTTTTTTGTTTTTTGTGGCCACCGAAAGATAAGGCACGTATTCTGCTCATTGGCTATTTATTAAAACACAAGCCATGTGACCGATGGAATTTCCCATCCGTGTATATCCATATAAATAAAAAATTAATGCTGTTCGTTTGTTAGCTCATCACTTCGAGAAAGTTTGGATCGATTTGGCTATTTTTATTTTAAAGTTTTCGTAATAGTCTGAGTTACGTTTTTATGGAAAGAAAAATTGGAAAAGTTTCAAATCCGGAAAAACCGAACGTCTTTTTTTTTATGGGATTTTCGAACTATTGAAATTTGGACAAAACAACATTTTTCGAGTTGGATTGCATCAAATAAGTCGTTAAAACTAACTTTCTTTCTTTTTTAACTATCTTTGAATTTCAATTAATTACCACGGGTTTTTTTGGTGGTTTTGGCAAACTTACGAACAAAAAGTTTTCAGTTAGATAAAAAAAACTGTATGTTACAATAGTAGTTTAAGAGACTGTTACATATCAGGGGCTCTATGTTCTATGTCAGAGGGTTTGGTTTCCGCACTTAGTCGTTCAGGTGAAGGAATAGAACATTGTGCGTGGGCCATGGCAGCCATTGGAGGTTATGCCAACCAGCCCACCTCCCTCCAGAAGTTGTTTAAATCTCCTGGTCTCTTAAGAAAATCTGTTTATGTTCTAGGTTTCGGTCCTAATCTGGGTGACGCCAGTGCACTCAAAGAGTTCGGTTGCGCGTCGGTTGCCTCAGCATCCATGCAAGCCTTGCATAGAGGACTGCCCGTTATGCTATTGTGTTTGTGTTTGTCTAGCAAGCAGTGTCCCGTGATGTTACCCATCACCAGGTGCAGACCTTTCCTGTCCAGGCTTAATAGACGTCTGGCTAGCCTGCCATCTAAGGATGGCATAGCTTCCCTGGACTACCTGCTGTCCGGTGTCAAGGTCCACCTGCTCTCCGCTTGTATGTGGGTGAACTCATGTAGCCACCTGTGTAGCTGGTTGAAGGGGATGGTTACGATAGGTTCGGATCCACAAACGGACACGCTGGATGCTCTTCTAGCCAGTTCGTCAGCTGCGTTGTTACCTAGTGATCCGCGGTGTCATTTTATCCATTGCAATGTCACTGTGCTGCGGTTAAATACCGTTACTCGTTCTAGTGCATTGTGACATTCTAGTGTTGGACTCGATGCAACAATTTTTTTTACCCTAAGGATTGTAGAACTGAGTGGGGAACATATCAGAGGTTATTAATAGTAGTTTCACACGAGTGTTTTAATGTCTAGGGTATGTGCACTGTGGAGTTTCATTAATTTGTTTCATTTAAGTAATCTTATCAAAGGCACAATAAATGGTGGTGGAATTTTGGTTCTTTCGCCTCAGTTGTTGCGGTGACATGCCTGATATGTTAAAGCTTCATAAACTACTACTTAATTTTATTTTATTACAAATGCATGTGGGTAAAGTCTGTCAATATGGCCCTTTTTAAATTTCATAATTAGTCTTTACGATATGAGAGTAGATAAACCGTTTTTTTTTTATCTGACCGGAGATTATATTATTGTTTACAATTCAACCGATATCATTTTTATTTTATTAATTTTTTTACAATCTGATCCACACTAATATTTTTCGTTTTTTTCCAGATCCTTCATGCAAATATAGAAGTTTAATAAGCACCGATTTTTTTTACAATAGTCAAAATGCATTTAGAAACTAGCCAAGGCAGTTTAGACAGTGGCGAAGTCGATGAGATTGAACATGATGCCCCAAGCACAGATTCAGATGACGGAGCTTTGCGAAATGGCATCCATGAAGAATCTGATAACGCTGACAATGAATCATCGGACAATGATGATGCGGTCCCCGTCAACGTGGAAGCAATCATGAATCCAGTTTATGATGTACACGATATAAATATCGAATATCACCATGTCATAGACCATGATTTACATTTTGTTGAAGGAGAACCACCTGAATGCTTCTGTTGTAATGTGATTGTTGTTGAAATGGAAGTAACTTCGAGTTTAAGTGAAATGAGCGACGAAGATCAAGAAAACCACCGGGAAATAGTGGATCCTAACAATGAACAACAAGATGCGTCAAACGACCCTGAAAGAGCAAACTTAAATAGCACCCAACAAGGTGCATCATATAACTTCTGAGTTATATGATGCACCTTGTTGGGTGCTATTTAAGTCGCAACTTGTTGGTCGTTATTTAAATCTTCGTTATCTGTAACGAAGATTTAAATAACGACCAACAAGTTGCGTTTAGCCAGCTAGAAATAAGTACCACAAATGATATTGAAAGAGCAAATTTAAACAGCACCCAACAAGGTGCATTATACAACTCAGATAACGAAGAGTTAAACAACGTCCAACACGGTGCGTTAAGCAACCCAGAAACAAGTACCACGAATGATATAAATCCAAACTTGTTCAACGATGACCGTACTGAACGCATTTTCGTCGAATGCGATGATGAGAATATTGAGCCAATCGCTATAAGTACTTCTAGCTTCAGAATCTCCTACTCATCAAACGTTGGTACTCACAACTCTGGTTTCGAAACAACAGAATACAATGACGTTCGTAGCGATGCTGGCAACATGCATACATCCGGATACCGTGCCCCAGACTTCGTTGACTACGAAACCATGCAATCCAGCGAAAACACCTCAAGACCGCCTGTTTTCAACCCCACGTTTTCGTCTCAGCGCCACTCCGCAGGTAACCCTGGCTACGCAACCCTGCATTTATTGCCTATTTTAAGACACGACCTCCTAAACAACCCTACATATCCAACCTCCCATTACCACTTCAGCGCCGCAGGCAGACGCTTCCCAGGACCTTACTCAACCATTTTTACCACCACAAACACCACCACACCCACACACCACAGTTACCCAGGACTTTACTCGACGGCATACAACTCCTCAGGCAACCCTGGTTACACTGGCCCTCGTTTGACATACTACAGTGCTCCAAATAACCATAGCTATGCAGCGCCAACTCCACGTAACGATCCAACACGTAACAACGCTAGCTATAGAACGCCACAAGCGTCTGGTTACGGGTTACCAAATGCGTCTGGCTACGGTACTCCGACTTTGTTTGACCGAAGCGACCAACTTTCACCTGGACATGGCACCTCAGTACCACCAACCTATCTTGGCCCGCATTTTTATGACTACGGCAACCCGTACTCATCTAGCAACATGGCTCCAGACTCTTCCTGCGGCGCCACGCACTATTCTCAGTACAGCACCCCGTCTTCTGGTTATCCTACTCCTAGGAGCCGTGACACCCAAGAAGTATCGGAAAACGTCGCATCACAATCACTAGTCACTCAAGTACTTTCTAATGACGAGGCTTCTGGCTCTACAGCTTCACACATTTACGGTGGTTCAGGTATATCCGGCTACAGCGTCCCAGCACGTAACGAACCAATACGTAACAACGCTAGCTATAGAACGCCACAAGCGTCTGGTTATGACGCCTCAGACAACCTTGCCTCTGAAACAAGGCAATCGACAAACTACATTTTTCCGGGCACACCTGCTGACGAAACCGCGATGGCATCTGCTTACAGGGCACCAAATGCGTCTGGCTACGGTATTCCAAATTTGTTTGACCAAACGGACCAATTCTTGCTTGGACATGGCACCTCAGTACCGCCAGCCTACCTTGGCTCGCATACTTACGATTACAGAAACCCGTACTCGTTTAACTACATTGCTTCAGACTCTTCCAGCGGCGCCACGCACTATTCTCAGTACATCGTCCCGTCTTCTGGTTGCCCTGACACTCTAGACGTATCTGAAAACGTCGATTCACAAGTACCGTTCACTCAATTACTTTCTAATGAGGGGGCTTCTGACTCTACAGCGCCACATAATTACGGCGGTCCAGGTACATCTGGCTACGGTGCTCCAGCACGTAACGAACCAACGCGTTACAACGCTAGCTCTAGAACACTGCAATCGTCTGGTTACGATGCTTCAGACAACCGTGCCTCTGAAACAACGCAGTCGGCAAACTACATGGCCTCAGGCGTACCTGCCGACGGAACCACAAAGGCGTCTAATCACGGGTTACCAAATGCGTCTGGCTACGGTACTCCGAGTTTGTTTGACCAAAGCGACCAGCTCCCGCCTGGACATGGCACCTCAGTACCGCCAGCTCACCTTGGCCCGAATCCTTATGATTACGGCGACCCGTACTCGTCAAACTACATAGCTCCAGACTCTTCCAGCGGCGCCACGCAATATTCTCAATACAGAGTCTCGTCTTCTGGTTGGCCTGATACTCTATACGTATCTGAAAATGTCGCTTCACAATCGCCGGTCACTCAAGTACTTTATAATGAGCAGGCTTCTGGCTCTAAAGCGACGTATTATTACGATGGTCCAGGTACATCTAGCTACGGCACACCAGGGTGGTATTTTTGTTATTTAGACTTCAGCGTTCCAGACTTTACTATATACAGTGGCCCAAACTCAATTAGTTACGGTTCCCCAAACTCTACAGGACATAACGGACATCGGACGTGTCTGCGGATGCTGAGATTGAATTTTCTGGCAGACCAAGAAGAAGGCGACCCCGTTTTCGTTCAAGTTCTCAGGCCAGATCCTTACACAAATCCAAACGTCGACATTGTCATAGTCGTGGAGATAAACACGGTCAGTAAATTTTAACTAGATTATGATGAAAATGATGTTTTACATTTCCTAATGAAAAGGAAACTTAATTTGTAATATTACTTTTTCTCTGTGGCATTCGTTCGCATGAGTACAGTTTTTCAGTAAGGAGTAGGCGACAATCGCCTGGCGATTTTTCGCAATCAGGTTTTAACACTGATTATGTAAATAGTACAGCATATTCTCATGAGTGTGATTTAAAAATTATCCTCGTAAAAGTTAGAAGTTACAATTTAAAATTAAAATTCTACATGTGCACTCATTTGTGTTTAGACTCATCGTTTCAAAGATGCTTATTTAAATACGTCACGAGTGCGATAAAGCCGCGTAAACACGACGAGAATGCGCATACGAGACTCGAAGGCGATATAAAATGCAATTCTCGCCTCTCGATGGTCTAGAAAACCTCTTCGTGTAAACGTTATTCTCGATTTGTACTAGACTTATTTTACATTAGTAATGTTAAGAACGGTAAACATTGTAGTAGAACAAGAAAAAATAGAACATTGACTAATGTTCTAATTTTTCTTATAACATGTGATTATTATGGTTCATTTTCAAAATGAAAACGAGCTTAAGAACCAATTCTAGTTAGAGTAGCCAAAGGCAATTGGTATAATAAATTATATAAATTCATGTTTAGGCGGATCAACGCGAATTCAATGTGAAACATTATTTAAATTAAAAGTATAGACGCCTCCTTTGATTGTGATCCTACTTCAATCTTATAATTTATACCTAAGAAAAATGCTGACGAATAAATATAGGCGTGTATACTTACCAAATAAAAATTGTGATTGTTTAGAAATAATGCGAAGAAATCAAACATATTTTATTTATTATTCTGCGAAAGTACCTGTTTATTATTGCTATGTATGTACCTACACTTAAGCTTAATGAAATAATGAGTTACATATCGCACATCTTGTTTTTATTACTGAAGATATTATGTTGATTAGATATAAATAGATGTCTGCTAATAATAAAATAATAAAAATAGCTGTTCGTTGCATGTCTATGTATACAGATTTGCGAAATGTGACACCCTTCTGGCGCTAATATTATCTTGATTAATTCTATACACGTAATGATTGAGTCTTTTAAACATAATATTTTCTTATAAGAATAATAATTATAATATTGTAGCCTAGGTTGGCATTTTAATTACGATGTCGGCTGGCAGAAATCTATAATAAATATTAGAAAGATAAATAAAATCTCTAAGTCATTAGAACTTTAGTGCACACAGATGAGTCAGCAGGGCTTGCTCAACCAAACAGATATATATATCATATATCACGCCTGATTTGCATCACAGTGATCTTAATTCATGAGAATTAAGCTCACTGTGATCCTATAGGTTGCTGTCAAAGGTAAAATAACTGAAAGAACTGTACACTCAACTCGGGTAACGCTGGAATAATTTTGATGATTTTCTTTTGATAAGAACAGTAAAAGATTACCACTTTTTTTGATTTTTAATACTTTTGTTTGAGACAATGCCAATTGTCAACCCTGAAAGTTATTTAGCCTTGATTCTGTCATAATAAAGAGATGGCCAGAATTAAAAAAAAAAAATAACCAAAATCATATTTTCTCTGATGTTTCCAAAATTATCCGAGTTGATTAGTCATACAGTGACGGCTTGCGCACTCAGGTTCTTCTCACACGTTTAGGTGGATCTATGGAGGTACAGTAAAAGTCGAACAGATTCTCGCTAGCATAAAACTGTGTCACTCAAGAGTCCGCCACCTCGCTGTACGTACACGCACACTTTCGCACATTAGTCAGCCATTACGCGCCCAAACGTCAACACAGTGTCACGTCTACGCGGTGAAAAAATATAAAAATACAGAATGTAGAAAATATAAGAATAACAGAACACAAAATAAGTGTTATTAAATAAATAGCGGAAAAATGTTTAACGATTCGGTTTCACCACGTCTCTAAATTAGAGGGAATTTCAAGAACCTCTCAAAGTAAAAGACACTATTATATAAAAATTACTCAATATTTGTGATGTTAAACAGTTGATAGACCAAGTACAGTAAAATTTTTAACAAAACATTTATTATCAATTATTAACTGTATTTTAATGGATAATTTATTATTTTCATAGGAAGATTTGGTCCTTACCCTTAACCTTTTGAAATGGCACGGTATAATTCTGCCTACATTTCCAAGAAACTTTCGTCTGCAGACCTGCATTTGTCATAAAATGAAACAAAAATAAATGGGTAAAATTAGCTAACGTGGCAACCTCAAATTCATTCACACACATAAATGGTCGCCGCCATTACGGGACACAGTTTTGTCATAGCGGCAGTTTCATCCGACATTTTTTGTACTTCCATGTGCGGATCTCATACTACAACGCACAACGCTCCGGTGCGCGCGGGTCACGCGCGTGATTTCTATATACAAATTTAATAAAAATGCGTTTCCATCCATCTCCATCCATATGGCTTCATTTCCCACGACCCGTTGCGTGGCGCGTTGCAGTGTGAGACCCGCCTTAGGCTGCTTGCTAGCCAGTGCCAGTCGGCAGGAAGGCGCCAGTCGTAGTATATCGTAAGTAGTATGTGTTTTTTGTCAACGATTCCGATTTATTCTATAATTGTCTATGATATATACTCGTAAAAGCGAATGCTACTTATTTTTAATATATCGATGTACTAATATATGTGTATTGTTTTATTCTAACGATATTCGTACAAACCCTTCAGGAGCGGGTCTAACGGAGATTGTCATAACCGTCTCGTAGTATATATCCAGTCAAATTCATTATATGCGTAGGGTACCTTTTCACCTAACCTAACAAGCAAATCTTTCAAAATGTCTTCAGAAGTTTGAGCTTAGCGTTGATTTTGTAACATGAACTTCGTCGTGACAGAAATCTTCATGTTTTCAACTATCTACAGTCTTAGGGCCTATACACACGGCCTTTATTGTTTCGCGCCGTTGACCCTCATAAATAGACAGTGCCATATAGCAAGCATTGCTTTTTGAGGCAGAAAACACGTCTTCAAGCAGACCAATCGCGTTCCATGGAAGGCCGTAAATCCAGAAGTAAGTATTTTCAGATCACTTTGAGGATAAGTAAGTATAGTCGCCGATTATTATCATCGCCAGAAATAACTTCAAAGGCTTCTCAATGACAGACAAAACTGAAAGTCCGAACGCTTGTGATGAATTTCGAACGAAATTCGGCGAAAATGATGAAAATTACGCTCCAAAAAATGAGTTATTAATTTAAGTGCCAAAGTATTCGTTTCTACAACAAACTCCCAGTTCAAAAATTAAAGAACTGAGCCTCAATAAATTTTGATCATTTAGTAAACAGAAACTCTGTCGAAAAGGTTTCTATAAAGTTAACTTGGATGACAAAAGGCTTGGGATTAATTAAACTACCCCCCCAAGCACGAAACCATTTATTTATTATATTTTATTGTGTTTGGTTGGCTTACAGCTAACAATACAAAAGTAATAGTGAAGTAATTCACGACAAGCCATTTACAAGCCTCCACAGATAGCAATAGAGTATTGTTATACAACTTTTGAAAGTGATTATCTATCAAATTAAGCATAAAAAACTAACTAAGTATAGTATCAAACTATAACATTAAGCATCTGCATAGGCAGAAATGCAAGCACAACTGCTATTTAGGATGCATCAGAAACAATACAGTTTTTAGATAAAATACTACCGATGGACGCCAAGCAGCTTACAAACAAATCGATTGAGGGAATTGTGCGAGCGTACGGAGCATGGAGAAGGTTTCTCAAATAAGAATCTCGAGGTGGTACATTCAAAGACAGCTTAGAAAGATGTTCAGGACATTCAATCCTTGATTGTGCTATTTTCACTAGAAACCGTATGTCAGATATATTTCTCCGAGTTACAAGTGGAAGTAAATGGAATCGAGAGCATCGTTCATTGTAACTCAGATAAGGGATTTTAAATTTGTAACCTAAATATCTCGTGAAGTTCCTTTGTATTCGTTCCAATCTGTCTGAATGCACTGCATAATTCGGATTCACACAATACAGAATTTTAAGTGTTTTCATTTTATTAAACGAACTGGCATTACGGATAATGAACCCCAGGGCTTTGGATGCTTTTTTGGCGATATGGTCGACATGTCATTCAAAAGTAAGCTTACTGTCCAGAAGAATACCAAGATTTCTGGTGACAAGAGTTCGAGATAAAGGCTGATTTGCAATTAAATAGTTATGAGCTCAACCGTCGCTAAAGAGACACAATTACTTTTCTATTGTTACCGAACTTTATTTTAATTTAATTAGTTTTTTTTATATATATTCAGTTCGATTGACAGATAAGGGGATTAGATGATTGATAGGTTCTTCCGGGTGAAAGTGATATCTAAGCATTTATATATGTAATGTATCCTACAATAGCTTACTAATCTACAAACGTCTGCCTACAGAAGTCCAGCGTCATTTAAACTTTTAACTGGTGTATAGATTTTCATGTCGTCTGTAAACTTTAGGTATTTAGAATGTTTGAAACAGTCGCCGATATCGTTAATAAAAAGTACTAACCATAACGGCCCTAGCAAGGAGCCCTGTGCTACACCAAAGGGAATGGTTGATCAGGAGGATATAAAGCCACTGAAAACCACTGCCTGTGTCCTATTTTGCACATAAGACGAGAACCATCTATATAGGTCTCCCCTAATGCCCAAGTCAAAAAGCTTCCGGAGTAGAATGTCGTGATCGATCCTATCGAATGCCATGCTATAATGAGTATAGATTGCGTCGACCTGTAATCCATTATCCATATGCTCAGAAACATAATGCGTGAACAGAACTAGGTTGGAAACTGTAGACCTTCCTTTCAGAAAACCGTGTTGTTGAGGACTCAAGCTAGCAACCACACTGCTGTACAACTGATTGTAAACTATGCGTTCCAATACTTTAGCTAGTAGACAAAGCTTTGAAATTGGCCTGTAATTTTAAATTTTGTGGATATTATAAGGCTTTACACTGACGCTGAGGGACGTGTTTTTCTCTGATCTCGAATAACGCTAAATAAAAATTTCGGACAGCTTCATCCACAGTTCCTTTCAAAATGATGTCGTCCCAGTTAGTGCATCGCAGGTCAGATCTAATACATTCGTAGTTTCCTTTGTTATATTGATACGCCATGCGTGCACTGGCGTTAAGTGACTTAGGTTGTACATACAGTAACAAGCTTAATGAACAACGCAGGGTGATATGAGTCCTCGATAGTTAAGGGTTCTAAACAGGCTGCGACGGTGAGGGGAGTATTTGCGAGGACTAGATCTAGAATTTTGCCGTACCTGTTACCAATAAGATTAACTTGCTGTAAGCTACAAAAATCAATGGTGTCAACAAAATGAGTAAACAATCCAGTTTGAGGTGCGATAGGTCTAATTATATCATATGAAGTCGTCCATATTATGGAGCTCATATTAAAATCTCCAAGAATAATAAATTTATCTGTGGGGTGGTTATTTATTTTGTTTGTTAATGATTATCCAAATAAACATGTAGCTGACTAGCGAAGCTATTGCCTGAACTCTGTTCACACAGATACAGAGTATATCTTATGTTAAGTCGGTAAGTACGTGTATCACAATTGGTTCTTAATTGAATCTAAATCCAAATGGTCTTCCGCACTGAATTGCCAGTCAACATTCTCAACCACAGCAAGTGAATGGCGGACCGCCACCAGCACGCCCGCCGCCACCGCGCGACTGCGCTGTGGCCGCGTAGTCACGGTCGCGCCTCCATACTAGGTACCTATCGTCAAAAAGTTCACTGTCTAAAATCTCTGTCTCAGTTAAAGTGATTATATCATAGTTACATTTGGCTAAATTACAAAAAAGTTAATTGACTTCGTCCGCAGTCCTCGAACATTCTGGTGTTAAATATTTAGTTCATACACTTTAGAACGTGACATCTACAAATAAGTAGTTCATTAAATAAAGTGTGTAGTAAGTGGGCGGTAAACCCGAACAAAAATATAGGCTACCGTATATCAACATAAAAAAAAACTAAGAACCATCCACGCTTAAGTATTAAGAGCGTTTATACCTTATGAGTGGCAACGTCGCAATTTAGTGTAATATTTCGTGGTTTTAAATTTTTATCATTTAATCGGAGCTATATTTAAAAAATCTGTTTAATTAACTTTTTAGAATTATGTGAAAACTGTGTAAAAGGTAAGAAATCGTTGCGTTTACAGTTTTATTTATATGCAAATAATACATTGGAAACTTGCAGGGCGTTATTTTCATTGTAAAATAACTGTATGCATTACGGTTACTTACTTTTTAAACACTTTCACGTAACTCTAAAAAGTTAATTAAACAGATTTTTTAATTATAGCTCCGATTAAATGATAAAAATTGAAAACCACGAAATATGACACTAAATTGCGACGTTGCCACTCATAAGGTATAAACGATCTTAATAATAAATTACATTTTATTTTATGTACACTACTGCTATAGGCGTAAGTATTCGTTATTGCGGGTAGGTCAGACTAAAACTTTAAGTGCATATTCATAATATTAAAACCTAAATAGTTGATATTTATCTCCCAAACTCAATACACACCGCTTGAAAAAAAAAACATTTTTAAAGAACAGAAAAACAGCTCAGCAACCATGTAAACATATTTTATAACAAGCCAATGAATGTCTATAAGAACAATAAATTACACATTCCGGTACAAAAGAAATCGGAACGTAAACACAGCGAGTACAGTCTAGTGGACTTTGGACCGAGATAAGCGAGTAGGCGCAGTCCATGTTTCTCAAACTGATGGTTAATGATATTAGCAATAATTAGCAGTCTTTAAAATTTCATTTATATTTTCTAAAGAGCATTTTGCATGTGGTGTTTGCCTGTAATTGGTTGTGCAGTTAGTTTTAAGACACAATTACTTGTATGTTCGTATGTATCTGTGTAATGTCTGTAACAACTGTTGGTGAACCTTAATTAAATAAATAAATAAATAAATAATCGTTTCAGTTTTAGCATATTATTTTTAAGGCATAGCAAAGACGAGATGAATTGTAATTTGTGAAGTACACAAGCAGCGTTGAAATTAGGCGATAAATAAAAATATATTAATGTAATTTTTGCAAGTCCCGTTCCGTTGCAACGATGAAAGTCTTGGAGGTAACATCCCGTTTCACAAAAATCTCCATTTGCTTCGACCACACAAATTGGAAATGTTGTTCCTTGGCAAGGGATTTAGTTTGTGCGAGTAACATTTTGTTCTGGATAGTAAGGTGATCGTTGACAAAAATCCTCCCTGAACCAATGATTCCAATATCTTCGGGAAGTAGGGGATCCTTGCGAGAACGTGCAGCCGCGATGAAATCCTCTTTATCTATTCATGAAAGAAACAATAATGTTCTTATTGGTAGATGCATTAGTCGGTACTCTGTGTTCAAAATTAATTTGAGTCTTCATAATTGGATAGGAAACTTTATCACCGATCTTAATAACTACGAGCAAAAAGGTTCCCTCTATCCTTCATCGGTACTCCCTTAATTTCCACATTATTGCTGCGGAACCACTGATCAAAGTCCCGGTGGCCGTCCTCAAGTTTGACAATCGCTGACTTAGTGTGTGATGTAACATCCATCTGCACTGCTTCAACTTTGGCTAGTCTCTTGTCCAACGCTAGGACATTCCCAGGAAGTTACTTAAGATTGGTAAGCTCCTGCCGTAAGAGCTGCACTTCAGATGCCAAACTGGAGAGGCGAATAAGCTGTTGACGGATGCTGGACAACTCGCACATTATTGTTTCCAATGTGATCGGTACGGGAACAACTGGCGAGGCTGTGCTTGATAGTGATTGGGTACTAGCCTGACCCGTAATCTTGCAATTATTACGCCTCTATATAGCTTGCCGCTCCCCGAGTTTACGGTAGCCCTTCTCCGAGATTCCAGAACAAGGGAAGTCGAAATGGTTGCAACATGCCGAGCATTGAATTGCTTCTGTGACTTCGTCACCACACCTTCTACAGATAACCTTAATTCAAAATTAGATAACACTGAACAACAATAATTATAGTAGTTATTATCGCGAACGACAGCTGACGACAAGTGGCAGACGCGCGGCGCGGTCTCGCTTGGACGTCTAATCTGAGCAGCGTACGCTCGGATACTGAGAAACAATAATGTAAGTTTTACTGATTTACGTGACATAACTTATGAAATTTAAAGAGAAAATTGACTGTGAATGTGAGTATGCAATGCAGGCTAGATTGAATACATAACGACTGATTACATAATTGACTTTATAACGGCCTGGCGGTTTTGAGTATTTTATATAATGGCCTACGCTAATATATTTAAGATCTGGTAGAGTCGGGTGACGGGTCGTTGAGCTTACTAAAATAGTGTTGAGCTTTACGATGACTGATGCATGCATGCTGTCTGTTGGGACAGGTCAACTCAAAACTGTAACTTCAGGTATCAGTAAGCTAGGAAATGGAAAAAGTGTCTTAAATGTAATTTATCATATATATGAAATAAGTTCTCTAAATAATAAATAAATATGAGACAACGTCCACACAAGATCTTCTGGTCCCGAACTAGGTAGAGCCTGTACTACGGTAACCAGATGACTGATAATATACTTATTTAAACATATACGCCCTTATTACAAAACATGATCTAACTTTAGCCCGAGCCTAAACCTTCGATTTAGTTTTTGTATTTCGAACTTTATGTCGACTTTATTAAAGTTCTTAATACAAAATTGACAACCTAAGACAGGACTTAGTTGTCAGTTTTGTAAAAGGAGCTGTATTTCGATTTTTGTTAGGTTCTTATTTCAAAAACAGGCTCGATGGTTTAAACCATGTCAAAAGAAAAACCTTGTTTTGTAATAAGACCGATACCGTCTTATTACAAAACACGATCTAACTTTAGCCCGAGCCTAAATCTTCGATTTAGTTTTTGTATTTGGAACTTTGTGCCTACTTTAGTAAGGGTATCATTTAAGCTATTACCAATTTAATTAGTTTTGTGTTTCTTAAATAATAGGGTTTGTCCTCCAAATAGTAGATCTGTCACCAAAATGTAGTCACCAAACAATGCAAAATCAGTTCCACAATAAATCACCTAAAATCCTGAGATATAAGGTCTAGTACCAAATAAATGTTTTTGTATGTATTATAATAGGTGTGTCCTAATAAGTATTTAAGCAAACTAATTTAAAGAGATCACCAATAGTAGTAGTTTTCTTATTCACCACGGATCGATTGATATACATAATATGTCGACGGTAGGGCTTGGTCGACGGAGCCCCACTTCGCGGGGCTCCTACTTCTGGGTGGTTTATAAAAAAATAACCACGAAGGGGATGGCGGGGTCTCTCGACCCCGCCATCCCCTTCTAACCTAACCTGTCCGAGTCGGGGTGCCCTAAAGTCCAGATTGCATCCAGTTTCTCCTGGTAATTTGTCTCGGGTATCATTTAAGCTATTACCAATTTAATTAGTTTTGTGTTTCTTAAATAATAGGGTTTGTCCTCCAAATAGTAGATCTGTCACCAAAATGTAGTCACCAAACAATGCAAAATCAGTTCCACAATAAATCACCTAAAATCCTGAGATATCAACCTGGGAACAATTTTTGTTTATCTGAGAACGAAAATATTTCGTGGCGATAGATCTATTTATTAGGTGATACAACTTGATGACAAATATAAATTTTGGTGATAGAAAATATAGTTCCCCTTTAGTAAAGTTCTTAATACAAAATAGACAATCTAAGACCAGACCAAGTTGTCAGTTTTGTAATAAGAAGTGTATTTCGATTTCTGTTAGGTTCTTATTTCAAAAACAGGCTCGATGGTTTAAACCATGTCAAAAGAAAAACCTTGTTTTGTAATAAGACCGATACACACCCAGACACAGGCAAACAGGCATGTTCATCATGCACACAAATATTTGACTTGTCTGGGGATCGAACCCGGGACCAGCGGCTCAGAAGGCAGGGTCGCCAAATGATGGTGAAGAACTAGATACTAAGTAGTTTAGAAGAACTAAGCGAACGCACTAGAGGGACACGTAAAACGACTTTATACCTTTTGATTTATGAGAACATTTTTATTGTGTCTGCCTACACTTTAGGGAATTCAGGCGTAATGTGTTTTTATGTTAATATAATAATGAAGATGATGTCTACAAGTTACTGTTTATTAATTAGTTACCTAACTTATGAGTGACGAGGATTAAGTGTTGATGTTATCGTCACATTTAGGACGATTTATCGTCGAACAAACGAATCATTCAGACAAGTCGTACAAGGAACAAACGTTCTTCTAAGCGAGGTCCTTTCAATGAAATATAACGGTATTGGGAGTTTCGGCAGATTTTATATTAGGTCCGACCGACTCTCAAAAACATTTTTCATAAAACGGCATACGAGTATATGAGACCATGTTTTAAGGTGGACGGTGATAGCCTTAAAAGATAATGGTTGCAAGGCATAGAAATACTCGTAGGTATTTTGATCCAAGTGTCGACGTCACGTCGGGGGACGGCTAATGAATAGTGATTTTTGTTTATTTTGGGGGTTTTTTATATCGAAATACAGTTAATAATGATACTTGTGCGGTAAGTAGGTTTTTACAAACGATTAGACAAAAATGTAAGCCCGAGACGAAGTCGAGAGCTTACCATAGTCACGAGTTTGTAAATACCAATTTCCGCATGTATGTCATACAACGTTTTTCAGCACATCATTGCGAGAAAACTACAATAGGTAATGAAACGAAATGAATTGAAACTTTTTCATTGGACTATTTTTAATAGCAAACAAGAAATTGTACAGATAGGTAACTACTCTTGGAAATCAATAGTAACATTTGAACAATTATTGAAATTCACTGAAAAATGCTGCTTTGGCAGCATAACTGAGTGACTGAAATTAATAATTTCACACGTATTATGATAAACGGGGGAATGCGGCGTAAACGTCGGCGACGACGGCAGTGACGGCGGTGACGGTGGTGGCGGCGGAGCTTGCAGCGGCGGCGGCGGTGGCTGGACGTTTTCGCGTGAGGTAGAAGGGCGCGATTCCACAGCATTATTTTTTATATCTTGTCACCTATTTTAATTTTATTGTGCACCGAAACTCAAAAATCTCTAAGCATTTATTTCAAATAACCAATAACAGACACTTTTGAATTGTCGTCGATGGGTCGATAAGTCAGAAAGATGGAATCTACGTAGTTGTCCATTCCAAAGCGTAGTAGGTACCTACTCCATGGACACTCTTTTAAATCAAAATATTGTTACAAAAAAGTGGTTACATCATTCATGTTGAAATTATACACGTGAGAACGATATAGAAAGACGTGCACGTTAAAAGCGTCCGTAATAAAAATATAAAAACAATTCAGGAATCAAAATAAGCCGTGGCAGCTAAGACATAACTAGTGCCTACTGACGGCGCCCGTTCACGAACATGACGCATGGATCAGCACCATTCAGCTCAACCATTTTGAAGGGAACTTCATGATCCAATACACACGCCACCACCAGCGACACATTTGAGTGACACATTCAAGTCAATGTAAGACAAACCCAGTAAGGTACATAGGTACATAGTGCTCACACATGTGCTATGCAATTATACAATACTAATTAAGAGATTTAATTTATACAATGCAAAGATAGTTTTTACAATCTTCATCAGCTCCAACAATATTTTCGGATGCTAATCAATTAGTTTATACGCCCTTGTGGAGCAGGACCAGCGCTGAACCAAGCATTTTTGTTAGCGATGTAATCCCCCAACTTATAATATGGTTGACTGTACAGTGTGCGTTTTATACAATATTGAAATTTCATTTCATTCAGTTGGAGTATATGGGGAGTTATTTTATTGTAACATTTTAAACAGTACCCTATGAAGGATGAGTCTACTTTATAGTCAGTCTGAAACCTAGTTGAACTAATTGGTCCCTATTTCTAGTCCTATAGTTGTGTCTTTCTCCTCTTTTACTAAAAAGATTTAAATTTTTCCTTACGTACCTACATGATTTCTTCATAGATACATTGACAAGGTGCCGTCATGATATTAACGTCTTTAAACAGTTACCTTAGAGATTTTTGCCTGCGGAGGCTGTAAATTGCTGATGGCTCTTTTCTGCAGAATAAAAATGAACTCAATATCGGCAGCCCGTCCCCATAATATACAACTTTTACAGTAAATTTTACTTATGGACCTCTTTTTAAGTAAAAGATATACGTGTGCTAGGAGACCCCGCTCTTCAATGTCAAAAATATCAGGTGTAATAGATTCCATATTAATAACGGATTCCTCGCTTGAACTCTTAATTATTATTTTGTTTATAAATATCTGTCGGAAAGTCGCAACAATCTTTATTCGTTTCTAATTATGAAAATGGCGCGAATTTGCAAATGGTGCAACGTGCGCGTGGTGAAAATTAGAACTACATCTTTCGTCTCTTTAGTATTAAAGTGTGACAAACGTATTGAGCAAAAGCAATTCCAAAGGAGATTCGATCATTCAGCTTATTTATTCTCGTAATGTGAAACTCCTTGGTGGAATTATTTTATAGGTTGGTACTGCTCGATTGTTTACCTGTCAACTATAGACCGATTAAATTTAATTGTAATCATCAGAATGAAAATCAGTCGCCGCACCCAAAAGAGAAAGCGTGTCCATATACAGCATGTCAAAGATATTAAAAAAAACTTTAGAAAAATGTATTTTATACCGCTCCAAAACCATATTGGAAAAAAATTGTGAGTTGCATGGAAGTGAGAGAAATATTATGTCAGTCGCGTAAATGGACATGATTTTGCGATGGCACATCTGCAACAAATTCTAAACTATGGGTAGTACGGCAACGTGGTCAAAGGAAGACACAAGCCAAGACGGGGAGACATACAAACAAATTATTCTTTTCGCCATAAAAATAGACTAAATTTGCCCCCTTCCCGCCTTAAACTACATTCATCTAGTCCATATTCAATGTCAATAAAATATATAATAAATTACCAGAAGACATAAAACAACAAAATAAAACCAGTATAGTTTTAAATAAACTAAAGCAGTACTTAATTTAAAGAAGGTATTACACAGTACAAGAATATCTAACAGATAAATTCAATAATAATAATACATAACTATGAAAAATAGATATTTATTTTAGTAAGTAAAATAACAAAATAAATATAAAACAATACCTACCTAATAAATATACTACATAAATAACAATTTAAAAAAAATAAGCGAGTACAGAAATAAGCAATATTAAATATAATTAAATAAATGATAAATGAATAGATATACCTGCATATCAAATATTAATAGAATAAGTGAATATATGAAAATATAAATACATAGGTAATATAGGATATAAAATAATTCTAACTTAAGAACAAAGAAAATTAATAAAGCGCTCTTCCACTCTCTACTTACTTATTTAAAAATTTGCTGTGCCCGACAGGGTCCATAATTGTTTCTATTATTTTTATTTTATCTACCACCTGTAATTGTACAATAAGGATTGCAATAAACGATTTGAGATTTGGAACGATAACCTCTATTTTGAAGAAAAATAAAACTGCATATTTTGTTTATTGGCCTGAGCCAGGAATCGAACCCGAAAAAGTTTACAACTTTGACATACTTTAACTTTGGACCCCCCCGCCAACTGGAGCAGCTGAAGATCAGATTTCTTATGCACTAAGGGGAAACTATTATTGTTATGATTTTCAGCCTGTATGAAGTAAATTATTCAAACTAACGCCACCGCCCGTACTTTTAAGGCTCCTGCAGATAGGCGCATCGCGCCTTTCAGCTGGAGCATTAATCCCAACTACTACACGCTGCAACTTTATAAACTATAAGTAGGAGATATCAATAGAAATCCGACCATGATTATCTATTACACATTTCATTCCTTCTAATTTAACTCTACCGAAGGTGTCATGAAAATACAGGATGTTATGTTTTTGATAGGTAGCAAGTAGGTTGTACTTATAAGCAAGTAGCTTTCCTTTTAACTAATAGGTACTTAGTTGAAAAAAAATTAGAACACACAGAGAGTATTACAACGTGGAAAGTTGCTTAAGTATTTATTTACTCACGATACCTAATACAATGTACGTACTTCATAAAGAGAAAAAGTCGTCAAAGTAAGGTTGTAATGCGTGGTACGGGACAAGGACAACGGAGTCTGGCTAGGCATGTTACTTTAAACAATGACAAAATGTGTGCGTCAGCGTTCCTCTACACTACTATAGTTCGTGCCTTCTGGTATATGATGCGTTTGCATGTTCCTTTTTCCGTACTACTTAAAACATATTCGCAAGATATCTTGCGTAGAAAATTTGGAAGGCTTGTTGACGGTTGACGAAAATAATTGGTAATATTTAAACAAAAGTCCTATCCTTTGTACAGGCTATAATACTAAAGACAGAATGAACCTCATATTTGTGTTGTTAAGTGGCAGACAGGTCGTCGACCGTCAGCTGCCATATTTCTCACCTGCACCATCAAGGGGTCAATAACCCAGAAAAACTTATGTCAATATTTCAAGAACTGCATCATGTTTTAATGTAAGATTAAATTGAAGTCTGTCAGTAACTTAATTACTAAGATGTCAATTTATTCCGATACTTTAGTTTGATTGACGATAATCCGATACTGTTAATAAACACTATCGGATTATTAGCATATTCACGCAAAAAACGAGAAAATTCTTAGTGAGGTGTTAATTATTAATATACACATTACATACTTTATGCGTCGAGGAGTTCCATATAATCAAAAATCATTTATTCAAACTAGGCTGAGAATTATCACTTTTGAACGTCAAAATTACATAAGACAGTCCCCCTAAACGCCTGCCCCCTTTACTTCCTAGTGCTTTAGCTGGCAAGAAAAATGGCAAAACAACGAACGCCAGACTCACAACAACGAACCCCAGACGAAACGTAACGAAAACGTGAACAATTTTAAGGCGAGGTTGAAGAACTTTTTAACTTTCTTAAGCCTCTGTAAATTTTGCCAAATGAAAATGCTGGCCAAAACCTTTTTTTTTTTGTAAAATTTTACGTGCGGCCAAGCGCTTTTGTGAAGACAGGAACGTAAATTATAATAATTGGCTCGATAAAAAAAATCATGTAGATGACACTAAATCGCTATTCAATACGTATCTTGAAGGGATTCTATCATGAAACAATGTATAATTAATATCAATAGATAAGGCTTATTGTTTTGGGGCTTGTTGAGAACACATTTTATAATTTCGTTTTATTATAAAACTATATACAAAATCTAGCAGTTCAAGCGCTCGCACCGATAAGCCAGTGCCCGCCGAGACGCACTACAGCACACACCACATAATATTTACTTAGTTTTAAGACTTTATTCATATTAATCAGTGATACTATACAAACAAGCATGCCGTTAGTGCATGTCGCAAAAATTAAAACCAAAATGTCATAGGATGGTTGTATTTTCGTATATTTCGATATATTGTATCGTATAAAAAATTATTCGAATTTACATACGATACGGTAAAAGCAAGCAAAGGTTAAAAGTTACGGTATCTACCTAAGCACACACAATAGGATGCACTCTCTCGTCGTAATTTCCTCCAAGTCGAATCAGAATGCGAGGTGGCAACGTAATAGGACATACCTATGCAGACCTAAGTTCATATCCACTGCCTTTCAAATTTCCGGTCTTGATTAGAACGCAAATGGCGGCTGTTGTGCCCACGGAGCAAATACAAAGAGGAGATGTTGTAATAAGGTTTCTGTATGAAACAACGGGTGACACTTTACGGGGTGAGGGGTGATCAGATCCCGCCCACTTCTTTATTTTACATCTACTGGTCAATAGCAAAACTATTCGCTCGTCCTGTTGATTTTACTTTGTAGTTATGTAACTATCTCACACTAGATGTCACTACATGCAGAATGAAGAACTATTTTAATAAATTACGCATAAAATTACTGACAAATGAAATGTGATGCCATCCATAGCATCAGAACGTCTATCCGAGTAGTTTTTACAAGATAAAACACCACACTTCATTCTTTTTGTCTTCTAGCGCAAATATGCTGTAAAAACGGAACGTTTACAGAGCTGTGCACAGGACGAACGCCAACAATACACTGACTAAGGCCACGCCTACATGATGACGTCAGGACCTAGTTGAGAATCACAGTGCACAGTTGCTTAGGTCGTCTCCTCTTTGTATTTGCTCCGTGGTTGTGCCTAAGGCGGATAGCCATATTGTTGGAGTCTTATTTCCTACAAAATGTACGAGATAAGTTTTTTACGCTTTCTGAGTTTTCTAGAACTCAAAACCTAAGTAGGCCCGATAGTGATAGTGATTGATAGATCAAAAAAGTTTTCGTGAAAATTGGCCATTTCCTTGCTGACTGCACATTTTTTTTAAATCTGTGTATGCTCATCATAATTTCTCTAAAAGTTAAGGATAGTCTCTAATGACCGTTTCAATCGTAAAAGTTTCTCTAGTTCTGTAGCTATAACGGTTGATACCTACCTGCCCTTAGTGCGCCGTCTGAAAAATCCACCCTGTACAACCTGTACAGAGTGGGTAGGTAGGTCTATCTACCTACCTACCTACCTACTACCTATGGTCTACCAACGCAGTTACGAGATATATTATATAGTTCCACGTAGCTTGGATTGCGCGCGTCCCATGAATCTGTGCGAGCGAGACAACTATCAATCGATATTGCAGGGCATCAAGTAAATGGTGCACGGGGGTGGGGTAGTCACCCTATGCCTTCCATTTCCATACAATATTTATTAGGATGAGTACTAGGTAATCTATGCCCAGACAAAAGCAAATGGGACCAATCGATTACTCATTTATTTTGCAGGATCCTACTTACAACCATCGTACAACAACGAAGATAAATAATGTTTATAACACTGTTAGTAATCGTAATTAGATGGACACATAGGATCAGAAAATAGATACGTTTTCAGTGGTCAGCGTGTCCTGGATTAGGACATGTTATAGCTGCAGGCTCGTCATTCAAATAGTTTAAAACCTACTGTTAACATAATTATATCCGTATTTTAGACTGACTTCACACAGATTTAAGGCATTTCCAAAAAAACGTAGGACACCGTAAAACGATCAATACTCATTCTTTATTGCGTTCCAAAATGTACTTAATTAAGTTTACTTTAGCTGGTGGGTTGTAATAACGACACAATTTTGGACCCTGTCGGGCACAGCATACAATAATTATGGGAGAAAGGAGGAAGAGCACTGAGTGTTTACTTCTAATACAAAAAAAAAATATTGCACATTACGTTATTATTACTCATATAGGTAAATCTTCTAGGTATTTATATATTATAATATAAGTTGGTATAGACATTATTTTTCGTACCACTTGCTCAAAAAAGTGACATTCAATGCCACAAAAAGCGAACATAACAATAGTCATTTTTAATCTGTTAAAAACAGGGAAAGAAAATTGTACTGAATTTCATTCATCCTCTAGGGGGAGAATGTGATTTAAATTTGGAATACTTACCGAAATTTATACTGAACTACATCTGTGTTTACACCATTGAGTTTGTATATAAAGCATTATACATCTTTTTGAAAAAGGAATACGCATTTATTATGCAGTTATGATTATTAAATAAAATTACGAAAACTGAGTAGGCCGTATGAGCTTGATGCCTTTTCTTTTCCGACAAAAAAATATTAGTCTAGGAATTTGCCGCGTTTTTGTTTTCTTCAAATACATAAACGTATAGTTTATTTTAAATTATTTTTATAAATAAGTTAATGTTCTAAAAATACGTTTAATTGTCATTATTTTTAATAAATGCTTATCTCATATTATTATTGTGTTAATTTTTTCGCAAATGGTACGACAAGTAGAGTATTTTCCTCGGTGATAAAGCTGTCTTAGTCTTGGGTGAACTTAAATCCCTCGCTACACTCAGGACTCGTATTAAATCCCTCGCTTCGCTCGTGATTTAAGTTTTTAACACCCTCGCTACGCTCGGGAGTAAACCTCGAGTCCTTCATTACGCTCGCGATTTAAATCGTCACCCGCGACAGAAGACACTGCTTTATCCCCTTGGTTAATAATCTACTATTATACTATTGCGGGGTTTAAATGTAAGTATTTTATCATAATATCAATATTTTATTAATTTGGTTATTATATTTTATTCTATAATATTATAATTATTTTAAGTACATATTTGTAATTTAAATATTCATTTACACTATTATAGGTTTTATTTATTAGGAATGTTTTTAATTTATTTATGAAAATGTTATATTCATCCATATTTTTAATGGATTCTGGCAGCTTATTGTATAATTTTATAGACATAACGTAGGCGCTGTCAGAGTGCATGTTTAGTCGTGACGTTGGTAGATTGAGCCTATTTTTGTGCCTAAGTGTTATTTTTGTTTGTACTTCTTCCCTTTTGGTGTCGAAGTCTGGGTATTTACGTACGAATTTGCAAATTTCGAAAATATAGAGATACCCTCCGGTAGGGGAGGAATTTTCATTTCTTGAAAGTGGGGCTTACAACTGTCGGTTTCTTCAATATTAACTATGATTCTGAGTAGTTTTTTCTGTAAAGTGAATAGTGTGGGCGCGTCGGTACTGTTGCCCCATAAAACGACACCATATTTAAGCCATGCGTAGGCATATGCGTAGTACGTTACCAGAGCAGTTTTAAGGTCTGTAGTTTTTTTGATCACACGGAGGGCGTACGAAAATTTTGAAAGCCTAACTTTTATTTTTTGAATGTGACTTCCAATTTATATTTGTGTCAATGTCTAGGCCTAATAGGGAGAATTGATTAACTACTTCTAATTTAATGTTGTTAAAACTAAAGTTGATAATGGTGCCGATTCCCTTGTTCACAAACTAAACTAAATTTAAGTTGAGTGCATCTTTTTCTTTCTATTTCATTATGAAAAGGACAGAAGATAAATATTAGTTTAGTCCTGTCAAATTAGTCAGCACCTGACGTAATTTGATGTAACTTTAGTAGTCAACTTTTTAATCACGTCTAAACTTGTATGGAGTAGTGTCAGGCGCTGATTAATTTGACAGGACTAAACTATTATTTATCTTCTGTCCTTTTCATAATGAAATAGAAAGAAAAAGATGCACTCAACTTAAATTTAGTTTAGTTTGTGAACAAGGGAATCGGCACCATTAATTGGTATTTTTTGTCGGCGGTGGAAGGTTATTAATTTAGTCTTGTTAAAATTGATTTCTAAATTGTGTTCAGACATCCAATTTATTGTAAAGTTAAAAATGGAATTTAATTTTTCACTAATATTGGTGTTGTCTTCACATGAGGTTAAAATCGATACGTCGCGACGTATCGATTTTCGTCCTGTGTACTATTCGCGGACGACGCGTCGTCTGCGAATAGTACACAGGACTCATTTATGTTATTAGGGAGATCGTTTACATAAACAAGGAACAAGAAACAACCTATTACGCTGCCTTGCGGGATTGAAGCGGTGATTAATTTACTGTCTGATCTAACTAATTCAATTTCATTATTTTGATGGTTGTAATGTTCTATTTCTACTATTTGTTCTCTATTTTTTTAATAGGATACGAACCAGTCATAACATTTGCCGCGTAGTCCTATATTGTATAATTTATTTAATAATATTTGAAATTGTACTTTGTCATGTCCAAATGTAATCCTATAGCGTATTGTTTATTATTAATAATGTCAATAGCTTATTGAATATATTTTTAAACAGCTAAGGTTGTGGATCGATTTTTGCGGAAACCATTCTGGCAGTCGTTAAATATTTGTTATTTTTCGCAAAACTCATAAACTCGGTTGCGCATCGCTTTTTCAAATTTTTTTGAAGCTGTCGGTAAAAGAGCAGAGAGAGTCAATAATTATTCGGATCTGTTTTTGAATTCTTCTTATGAATCGGTTTTATGAGGGCCTTTTTCAAGAAATTGGGAAAAGTGCCTTCTTCAAAAGATTGGTTTAATAGTTTGTAGAATGGTAAGGTTAATTCATCTGCGCACTGTTTCAGTAGAATAGGTGGAAGCTCATCAACACCATGACTAATATTATTTTTTAAGTTTTTTATCAATGACTTCACCTCACCGTGGGTCTATTGGGCTGAGAAAAATCGTGTTTTGTGTAAGGGACATGACAGGAGATCCTTTCGGTTTGTCGTTCTGTAAGTTTCTCTTAGCTTCTCCCATAGAAGCGAACAAATTATTAAAAATGCTGGCCACCACCTTGGGCTCAGAAGTTACACCATTATTCGTTTGTAGAGATAAATTGCTTTTATCGCTTGCTATTTTCTTGTTTGTTCGCTCATTGATAATATTCCACATAGTTTTGATTATTAGATTTGATCATTTTATTTTTAAAGTGTAATTTTTTTGCTGTAATAACTGTTTTCTTTAATATTTTTTATAAAATTCTGTTAATATTGTGTTGTTAGTTTTAGTAATGAGTATCTTTAATAATATTTTGCTTTTACAGGAGTTTTTTATGCCTCTAGTTAGCCAGACTGTTTTATATTTCACTTTTAATTTTATTTTCCTTAATGGTATGCATTGGTTTAAGATACTAATGAGTGTTTTGTTAAACGCTTCATAATTTCCGTTGATATCGTTTTCAGTTGTTATGATGTCGTTCCAATTTATTTCCTGCAGCTTAGACTTGAATTTTAATATATTTGTGTGGTTGTAGAATCTTTTCTTTGCATTCCAGGTGGTTTTTTTTATTTGTTGAGGGATATTTAAGTGCAAAATGATACCGTTATGGTCTGAAAAACCCAACTCCTCTACAGTTGCTTATATTTATTTATTTATTAAAACTGTATGCACAAGTAAAAAATAATACTGAACAAAGGCGGACTTAATGCCTGAGGCATTTTCTACCAGTCAACCTTAGGGTGATGCAGAAATATACCATGGCAGGTGCAACATACGGGATGGATAGCTCGGAAATGACTATAAAATACAAGAATAAATACTAATATATAGATACGTACATATAAACAAAATAAACCTTGTTCAGGAGAAATAACGATCGGTAGAGGAGAAAACGAATCCAGCAACTCAGCGCTGGGATGTTTCAGCCAACTTCAGACGGATATGTTCACGTGCCTTCACTTAAAAAGATAACAGACTGGTTGCTGTCCTGATTTTCAGAGGGAGCGCATTCCAAAGAAAAACCGCCTGGACAAAGAATGAAGAATGAATGAAACCAGAACGGTGAGAAGGACATCGTAGAAGACGATTGTTGGTGGAACGAAGATTTTTACTATGGGCAGTGCATAAATATTGAGTTTGAAAAGTCAGGTAAGAAGGGGAAGTGGGTTTGTCCAGAATAGAGAACAAAATAAAAAAAAAATGTATAAAATTTATAAATATTAGATCCAATCATGTGGCAGTCTTTGGTGTAATCGTTTTTTACGTGTTGAGTTAATTTATATTATTGCATTAAATTTAAAAATTGGTTTGACTTTTGTCTACCCGATAGTATATTTATATTGAAATCACCTCCTATAATGATATTTAGTTTTGAATTTTTATTTGTTATATATTTTAAAATTTGTTTTATTTTCTGATAAAAAACTTCTTCCTCTCTTCCATTCCAATACATAATTACAATTAATAAATTAATAGGTAATTCAATAGCGCATAAATCTAATAAGTACATTCTATAGACATGTCAGTGACGTCATTACTCTGTACGCAGTCTAAATGGTTTTGAAGTAGAATGCAGACACTGCCACCTGGTCTGGTAAACTTGTAGCCATTAAACTGAATTAGGTCTAGTTTTTCATGTGAGAGCCAGGTCTCGGAGATACATATTACATTGTACATAGAATTTTGGATAATGAAAGCATCAAGTTTTTGTCGCTGAGGCGTATTGATACATATTACAAGCCAAAAAAAATTGAGTGTATTGAAAATGTTCAAAGAAAATACTTAATAAAAGATATTTCATAAAAATTAAATAGTATCATGATAAAAATCGTAAAATAGAGCTTAAGCTTTCTTCGCGTTCTCGATTTTTTTTTATTCTGATCGTAAACTATCATATTTTATTTAATGAATTAATGACAATATAGAGAATTCAAACAACTAAAGAAATTCCTAAAATTATTCCACTGAGCCGTGCATTTATTTTTGAATTTAATTAAAGCTGCAGAATTTGGTGGCCATTCGATTCTACTAACATTAAACGCATCGCTTGTTGCAGCGATGCGCTATTGTCAATTACCTTAAAAAAAAATCTTCTTACCGCGCCTTAATAGATTTGACAAAAACAGAAAAAACATGGCCACACAGTGGTAATTCGCCTGCCCGGCTAACATGCGCCATGCGATAATATTTCATACTCAGGACGAAAGTACCTATTAGTGTAGTTTCTTTCACTTGCTCATTTCCCGCCAGCGGCGGCAGCGTTGCCATACAAAATACTCCACTCAGTCTGTCATAGTTTACGTGTCATTAATTGACAAACCCTAGCGAATACTTTCTCAAATTTTGACACTTCAACATGAGATAGTCTCCAATTCTTCTGTCATCTACTCGACCTAGTTTTTGAGGATGAAAACAGTAGACAAAATAAGGTATACGTGGCCTCTGTTCTGTCAACGTGAGGGAGCACGCCACAATCTATCACGCGTTCCCGGTCCGCGTGTTTACAAATGCTTTTTTGTGGCAACACTTGTACGGAGTTACGCTACGAAAACTTTCGGGCCGACATATTTTAAATATAAGCTAGGTATGCTTCGATATTCCATGAGCTGTGTTAGGCTAAGGCTCGGCGCGCGGTTTAATATTGTAACAAATCAATGTTGTTGTGTACATGACCGCGCGTCACCGCGCATGCCCGCGCGCGCCGCTATGCATCGCGCGCAAGATCATCACCCTCGCGTCACCGCGCGGTGCCGCGCGGTTTAATATCTACTCTCCTGTATCGACCTGTTCAGTTGCCCCCCCCCCCCCCCCCCCCCTGCTGTTTGAGGTGGACGAATGCACGGAGCGACGAAAATGGAGGACGAGATATTTATTGATTTACTAATTGACGAAATTGCAAAAAGAGATGCGATTTGGAATCTTAACTCGAAGCACTATTCAGATAGAATAATAAAATGAAGGACTTGGGAAGAATTAGTGTTAATTTTCTGTGACCATGATGACTCGGAAGAAAAAAAGAAAAACTTGGGTAAGTTATAAATTCGTTTTATTTCCTTAATATTTTATACATTAAATCATATTTTCTTGCCAATCTAATGCACCCTCCTTTACGAAGTAATTTGTTAATGTAGTTCGAACTTTATCTGCGTTATGGATTGTCCGCCCACTGATTCCCCGATCGGCTCATATTAAGCAATGGCGCTGGATTCATGTCTTCTTTATTGACACCATCTCTTGTTCTAACAAAGTTGTGTAAAACAGTTTTACTATACCTATCATTTGCAAAGTCTATCTTGACGTCTATAGGCCGGTGCAAAATTCGCCATTTGGCACGCATTGTGCCAAATGTACATTCGACATACCTTCGTGTAAGTAAAGTAAGGCGGTAGTTAAAATTTATTTTTTTCTTTGACAAAAATTTACCTCCATTTGGTCTCATAAGATTCTTTGTCATGGCGAAAGCATCGTCAGCCACAATTACATTTATGGTAATGTGTGGGAAGCATTCTCTTTATTTGTATTATATATTGGTTCAGGGATATCCAAAGAGTTTTCTGTCAGTTTTTTGAATAACGATGTTGCCTTAAATACACCCGAGTCACTGTCTTTGCTATAAGCTCCAACGTCGATCCATATAAAACAATAGTTTGCATCACACAGAGCCATTAAAACCAACGAAAAGAAGTGTTTATAATTGTAGTACATTGATCCTGAATTTGGTGGCTGAACTAGACGAATATGTTTGCCATCTAAAGCACCGATACAATTTGGAAAAAAAAGCTTTGCTTTTAAATTCTTCAGCTATTTGTATACACTTCTCCCTGTTTGGTTGATTCATGACGATCGCTTTTAAATTTCTCCATAAAACTTGGCATACTTGCTGAATTATAGCCGACAACGTTGATTTCTCTATTTTATAATTATATTGTAACTCTGCTAGTGAACAACCAGTGGCTAGGTATCTGTAATAAAAAATATATAAATGTATCATTTCTTTTACAGGGTGAATTTTACAGAAAAAGTGGAAAAATTGGCGATGTTAAAGAAATTTAAAAAAAAAACCGTTTCGGCAGCATCAAAGAAGACTTCTACGTTTTCCTAATTTCAAAGATAATCATTTCTCAAACCGGTTATCAATAAAAACATAACTGACAATAGCTTAGACACTGAAGAAACACCAGCAAACGTTGATTTAAATAGCACCAACAACAGTGTTTCTCCGATGTGCCACGATAGAAATACAAACTTCATCCAGTCGACGAGCATTTCGCAAACATTATAGAAACAAGTTTAAATAAAAAGAACCAGACAGAAAAGAAAGAAGAAGATTATGAAGATAAACTATTTTGTCTTTCATTAGTTAAGGAAATAAAAAAAGTTCCTGATCACAGGCGATTAAAGTTGAAAATTGAAATGTATAATATAAGGTGCTATAAAAATATCTGCCACGGCTGCAATGGGAGACAGTATTGTGTTTATAGATTACAAAAGTAAAGATAAATTATTGATTATTTGTCATATTTTTTTTCATACAAAAATAATTACGTATAAATTTGAATTGATTTTTTAGCATAAAACCATCCCGTAGACTTAAAAGCTGTTGCCGCACCGCACCGAATTCATTCAAAAACGCCGGGGACGACATGCATAAACTGTTGCCATTCTGATCGGCCCCGCGCGCCCCTACCCTCACCCGCACTACCCCGTTCGTCGCACGCGCCAGCCGACGCGACCGCCCGCTCGCCAGTTGCCCGCCGCGCGCCCCCACGCTCACCCGCACTACCCCGTTCGTCGCACGCGCCAGCCGACCGCCCGCTCGCCAGTCGCAAGTCGCCATCAGCGTACGGGACTTTTTAAACGGTGTGTGGTACGGCGGTGAAAGGTGGATAGGCCGAGGAGGGCCAGTGCCGTGGCCTCCTCGCTCACGGGTTTAACCCCTCTAGACTTTTTTTTGTGGGGTCGTGTAAAGGACCTTGTGTACGGCCAAACCGGACATGACATTAGAAGTGTGGAAGAACTAAAAAGGCGCATCAAACGCGCATTTAGGCAATGCAAACGGACACATTAGATAAAGTGAAGAGACATGTAAGTAAACGTGCCTACATTTTGTGTGCAACGCGAAGGCGGACTTGTGCAACAGTTTTGTAGATAAGTAGGTAGGGAGTGTGTAAATAACTGTAAATACAGTACAATTGTTGTAAATAAGATGATTAACTTTTAAACACGCCCAAGTTACTGTAATTTATCGTTATTTGATATTAATCTAAGTACCTATTGTTGGGGCCCTCAGCACCAGCGGGGTGCCCTATTACCACAACAACAACAACAACCTATTGTTTAAAAATAATAAGAAAAAAATTGCGATTCTTACACTAACTTGACAGTCCAAAGCCTGTTTTAAGTGTGATGGGAAGTTTATCATCATAGTTACGTCAGTTTTTTGGAAGAATGCGGTAGCTGGTAAGTAATTGCACTTTTAAAAGACTTGGCGTATTATTGCGTACCTAGTAGATTAGGTAGTGACGAACTAGTCAGCTGATATCAGTTTTCATTCAAAGAACAGATGGAAAGAGATAGCAGTTGTTTTCATTGACGAAGCGACCCATCGCGCGTAATTTGTGAACCACATTATGCAGAGTAGAGTCAATGTTATTTTAACTACTTTTTTTTCTCAAATTGAATTAACTGTTCCGGGGTACGAAATTTCTTCACTATTGTAATCTATAAACACAATACTACCTCCCATTAAAGCCGTGGCAGATATTTTTATAGCACCTTATATATTAGAACTGTACCAGTCTGGCCAACCGCTTGATGGAAATAACTACCAGCCTACATCATGCGCCTCACAACAATATAATAATGAACCATTGACTACCGGTTCTCAGTATACTGACAGGTTGAGGTACTCTGCCCCAGGATCTTCAGCTCAATATGGCTATACCACTTCTTCCTATATGTCACTTGCCTCAAATGTATCACAAGTCACACAACACCTGAGTCATACTCGTAAGGAGACTCTCAAGAATTGGACTTGTTCAATCAATGAAACAAGAGAATTATATATTCTCCTAATTATATGAGATTATTTATATGTGATAAAATAGAAAGGCTGGTTCGTATAAGATTTGTTGATTGTTTAGATTCTTTTATAATATTGATTTTAAAGTTGATTTGTTTATTTTAAGGTTGTTTCATAACAAAAATTGTAAACTAGTGAATAAAAATATGTGATTGTAAGACTGATTTATTAAATAATTTTAAAAGTTTGCTTTCGACATTATTACAATATTAATGACAATTATAAGATTAGTTGATTGTTAATGTGGCGTTCCATGCCTAAAGGATCCTTATGGCCACCTGCCATTAGAACCCTTTAGGCATGGGACGCCACGTTTAGATTCTTTTATAATGTTGATTTTAAAGTTCCTATGTTAGATTTTAAGGTCGTTTCATTACAAAAATTGTAAACAAGTGAATAAAAGTAAGTGATTGTAAGACTGATTAATAATTGAAATATGTGATTGTTACCATTTGGAAAGTCAAGTCATGATATTAATAAAGAGACCCTTTGGCTGTAAAAAATAATAAATACAATTATAGAATTTGATTATTAATCGCAATCGCTCTCGCGAAAATTTATTTTTAGAAAAAAAAATTACGTCATATATGTGGTCTATCTGTGTATTGTCATTCATGATTATATATATGATGGTGTAATATGTGTGTAGTGTGATTCTATGTTGTGCCATTTAGGGTGAGGACAAACGAAAGTAATTTTTTGAGTTGTGAGGCGCGTAATTTAAACCACTGTGAATGAAACAGGAGTTTTGTATGAAACCGAAAGTAGCAGACATTACGCGACCGAAATTACGCGGCTCACAACTCAAAAAAAATTACGCTCGTTTGGCGTCACCCTTACTGCTGTGAACGCCATAAATTGTTAAGACATGATGACGTAATGTAGTCTGCATAATGTTGATTTTAAAATAAAAAGTTACTTACCTCAATGTTACTATCAGTTTTTCTTTTGTTGATATGCAATATCTTATAGCACCATCTGTAGGTTGCAAATCCTTTTCAACGCAATCATACAAAAGTCAAAGGATGCAGTTGACATCCTAAAATAGTTGAAAAATCGATATTCGTGTAGTCTTAGTGTTTTTTTTTATAAAGTCACAAACAGGCTTAAAGAAAGTCTTCGGCTTAAAATAGGGTGCACCCAGTATCGTCTTTGCTTTCGACGACGACGTCGCAGTTTGCGGTATAAAACCCACAAGCAAATTGCCTCCTCCACGTCCATTCTCACTGAATGTTCACGGTTCACGCTAGACCGTCGCGCGCAAGCCGCCGCGCCGCCACCTGAACAGTTGCACCGCGCGGCCGCGCGTGTCGCTCCGCGGTCATCTGAACTTAGCCTTAAAGCGAAGAAAGAAATGCGTTCTGTTTAAATGATAAACGATTTTATTTCTGTAAGTAGGTTTGTACAAGCACTTTTACACGTCAAACATATATTTTTTTAAACTAGATGAGGCCGGCGTTTCCTATCTGACTACTCTGAGAAGAAAGGCCGAAACAAACTCGAGGTCACAGTCTCTTTTAAAGTCCAGACAAAATGTTGGTCAGATCATGTGAAGGCTATGTAGATCGGTGTCTAAAATGGTCTTGTTGGTTTGTACGTTATCGTGTTTACAAATGCATCATCATGCCAACACTTGCACGTGTGTTGTGCTAAGAAGGTTACGGGTTGACAAATTATAAATACGAGCTATGTACGACTATGCTTTCAGAAGTTTTAACCCTAAAGCTTCTGAAAGCTTTTTTAGCACAACCCCATACAAGTGTCGGCATGCTCGTCGCCGATCTTCATTGGCAAAATACACTCAATATTATACAGGTAATCTGGGTCAGTATGGACAAATCTGAAACGTGAAGACGTAAGGAACCTAATGTCGATTTTAAAGTTATGAGAAACTGATTTTTAGGTTTCTTATTTTATTTCGCGAATTATCTTATGACATTTTACAATAATATGTTATCAGGATAAAGCGCATAGAATAAGGTCGTAGTTACTTAAAATAAGGATCGAACTTCAGTAGGTAGGTTACCTGCTGGTTTTCTTATCTCTAAATTATCGAGTAAAACTTGCAGACTATCATTAGTCTTTTCTTATCTGCTAATAACAACGATGTAATCACCAATCTGCCTGCTAAACGTGGTGGTAATTCCTAAGACCACTTTCTTAAGCTCAAGTTCATTTGTGATAGTTTTAAACTGCTGTATCTGTATTATAATTATATAAAACCCAATAATTAATATGGAAATAACGGTCAAGATTAACTATATTAATTCATACAATAATTGTAATTCACACTATCATGCCCAAGTATCAATTCTACATAGAATAATAAATGTCATGTATGTTTGTGAGTTTGTATAACCATCAATGGCTAAACGGATTTGAATGTTTTGCGTACGGGGATACACCATGATCTGGATCACCATGTAATTATGATACTTTTATGGATCGGATTGGAATGCTGGGTCTTGAAGAAGACGGATGAGAAAATGCTTGTAGCGGACATACAAATATTTATTCCGTGCGGGAATCGAACACGCGACAACGCAGCAGCCAATCGCCTAACCACTACGCCAACCGTGCCGTCCATGTGATGAGGAGGGTTGAAACGCATGTATCTAAAAGAGTGATGAATATAAAGGTTGATGTATGGAGAGGGAGAGAAACACTAATGAAAAGATGGATGGGTTGTGTGAAGGATCATATGAAAGTAAAAGATAATAGAGTGACGGCTGATAAGAGGGAATGGCAGAAACAAACATGTTGCGCGGAACATTTTTTTTAATTTAATTTAAAATTTTAAGTCGTGTCACTATGAGGAGGGTGCCCCCGCACCCTCCTCATAACAACAGTCACAACAGCATCCTGAAAACTATAGCTGAAGATGTACGTGCACTGTGTTGAGACATTTCGTTTGTCTGGTGATCTTTTAGGGGCGGGGTGTCTCAGCACAGGGGCATTTGTGTATAGAATTAGATATGTACGATGAGTACTAACAATAGTTTCTAAGTTTTTGTATAAGTACTAACCTTTAGATCTAGTAGGTAGTCCCAAAATAAAAAGTTTTGAATTTTAATGTATTGAAATTAGTATACCTAAATATTTTTCTATGTAATAATTTACTCAATGCTGCAGATTCAAAAGGTATTAGGTATCCTGACTTGATAAATGAAAAAAAAAAAAATTGGCGAAGACATATAAGACTAGATTATACCTAAACTAAGTTCTCGCGGGTTTTAAGTAAAACATTAAGTAGTACTAACGAGGTTGTGACCAAATGGCTCCTAGATCTATGTTTGCTTCGCCCATGAGGCGAGGGGGGGCGCAGCACCGGGGCTCCATCACCGCCAGCCAAATGCTTGTCCTCTGGATGTCTCGGATACTGACGTACAACTCGAACATAAAGTACTGTAACAAAGAAGACATGATTTAATCTTATATTTTGAATTGTTTTGTGTGGTTTTAGTTATTAACTGTTTTCAGATAAAGAAGCAAGAAGATTTTGAAATATATTGATTTAAAAGAGTGTCCATGGATTATCTTGCCCGTTCTTCTCGATAGAGATCTACGTTTTGGAATGGGCAACTAGCTTCAACTTCTGGACTAATTGACAGACTCCTTGAATAAAGTGACTGTAAATGATTTAATTGAAATTTAATGAACAATGCATGCAAATATTATTGAGTTTAATTTCAATATTAAAGTTTATATAACTGTGTGATAATTATTATACCTTTTACCTAGATATATTATATTACCCAAGTGCATTTCGTATGCATTTTAATTAAGCACTGTGCTGTCTTTTGCAACACGTTGAATTAATAAAACAGGAGCCTTTTGTCTAGATTTATGTCTAGTTTATTGCCCCTTAATACACGGGTCTTAAATACAACTGACGAAAGGGGGGTGCACAATACTAAACACCTTGCTTAGCCCTTCAGGAAATAGTCCTTTTTTTAGTTTTTACAGTGGGAAATCATCAAATGAGCTGAGCTGCCGGCTGGGCGGGAGGGCGTGGCAGACTCTTTCTGACTAAAACCCACCCGTGTTCCTTCAGTTGCCTGTGCCAGGGGCCACGGTGACTCTTTCGGACGTTCCCGCAACCCCGGCAGGCATCGGCCCTAGCGGACCCCGTCATTGATGTTGACATCTCTTTGAGGCGCGCGTGGAACTCATCGTGCCGTCGACCCGGGGCTGGTCCTTATCGGACGGCGAGCTACCCAGGAAATACAGTCCTGCCGGTGTATTCTGTAAAAATCTCACTCTCATGCAAAGTTAGGTGAAGTGAAGAGACCTGTGTTTCCACATGGTGCTAGAGATTTGTACTATTATAGGACAGCTCACTTTAAGCTCACTTCCCCAAACTTTTGACGGTGAGATTTTTAGAATAGACCGGCTGATGTAATGTTTTACTGTCATTAAACGGTGGAAACCGTGAACAACATACACATGGGTAATATGGCTGCTCATCTTTCTATTATATATATATATATATAATATATATAGAAAATATCTTTAAAGAGACTAAAATAAAGGAACACAACTAAAACCTCCAAATACAATCTCCATGCTTACCAATTGAATTAGCAATGACCGTGTGTTTTTGTGATTGAATATAAGCTTTTACCTTGAAATTCTAGAACATTATGTACTTATCTAAGTACATAATGTTCTAGAATTTGAAACACGAGCTGAGGGGTAAAGCGAACGCAGGCATCTGCCTGCGTTCGCTTTACCCCTCAGCTCGTGTTTCCAAATGCAATTTTCTCCATCGGGTCGGGCACCCGCCCGGCCACCGGATGCTTGAGATAAACTTAATTAATAACTAATTTTGTCGTCTACCTCGTTAAATTGTATAACATGATTTAGCTTGCAGCCATTTTGCTTGGTCCTAGTTTATGTATATTTTCAGTGCATAGTTTTTTTGTCAGGCACAAAATACTGTTATTATAATTAAGTATTTTTCTGTGTTTTTGAATTAAACGTTTTAAAATTGTCTTTACCTACATTGTAGGAAATCGTAGAGCTTTTTGTGAGTGACCTAGTACAATCCCGACCATTTCTTTTCATTTGTTCAAGGCTAAGGGCCGGTTTTTTTGATCCGTACCTAGTTAACTCAACCATTAGTTAAATAAACAAACAACAGTTACTCAAACATTAGTTAACAATAGTAATTATGGTTAAATTTTGGCGAAATTTGTTGATCAAATCAACACATTTTGCCAAACTTTAACCATTAGTTACTATTTTTAACTAGGGTTGAGTTAACTACGGATCAAAAAACCGGCCCTTATTTTGAGTTGTGGTTCACTTTTGAACTGTTAAGGTTCTGTAGCCAAATAAATGGTAAAACAGAACCCTTATAGTTTTAGTCATGTATCTGTGTCACTATCTATCTGTGTCGCACCCATTTCATTGAAAAGCAAGTCATTTCTGTGCACCGCCAAATATTGTGGAAAAGAAACTAAGAAAAAAATTATAAGGAATGAACCAAAAGGGATGAAAAATAAATTCATTGCACATAAGCATGTCCTAGTTGCTGGATCCCATTATTAAAAAGATTATGATGTTTCTAGATGATTTTACTACTCAAATAGGTCAATAGTTTTTGAGATATTTTCGGTAACAATCGCAGAAATTACATAGGCCCATTTGCACCGCCAGTAACTAAACACGTTTAGCGCTAGACGAGTTTTAAACACATTTCTGTCAAATATTTGAAGATGACAGAGACAGAATGATGTTTAAAACTCGTTTAGAGTTAGTATTTCATAGTTTTTTTGAGAAATAAGTACCTACTATGTAAATCATATGAGTTGTGTGTGAGAATTGTGGAAGAATATAATATACTACATATAAACCGTGAGTTGGATTTTAATTACAAACCACTTTATTCACCCTATTGCCTACACATCTTACCTATAATGTAAGATTATAGATTTTGTGAGATAGCTAGATTTTGTGTAACTTTTGCAGCACGCCATGTGTGCGGCCGGCGAGGCTACACGTCGTTAAGTTATTATCTAGCAAGCCAAGCTCTACAAAAATAAGTGAATTCGTGGGATCACAGCGGACCACACGGCCTGCTGGTAAAAATTTAAAATTCTATAGTAGCTTGCTGCACTGACATTTATGTGGGCGGCCAGCAGACCACATGGCGGTGAGAGTGTTAAGGGTCAGCAAATACAGAGAAGCAAGATGCTAGAGCCGTTTTCATTGTTCACACTAGGAATTTCTCCTGTATCGTGGGTGCATTTACAAAAATTTCAACTCACATACACAAACAGCCAGACCCGGAACAACTACTTGCAGGTCATACAAATATTTGTTCCGTGCGGGGATCGAACCCGCGACACGTAACGCAGCAGTCAATCGCTTAACCACTGCGCCAACAGTGCCGTCAAATTAATTGTTATTGAACTTAAAGGCAACTGAAATAGAGTGGAAAATAGCGCGTAAGTATATTATTCTGCGAGGCATGTAAGTTCCTCGCAACCATGCGGGCCGTGAACGTCAATGCTTCAACGCCGCACCACATGAGTAAAATACCCCACAGAGACAGAGCTTCTGATCTCGGGAGGCTTTTCAAATGGTTCATAATTGAGTATTTTGTATGATATTAATTATTCAATGACGATACCGCACGCGATGACACGCGCTTCAGCGATAGCAGAACACGGATTTTGGGTTCGCTAGCGGCTTTTGCTCGAACATAGACGCGAAGCATTTTTAACGCCATTTCCGCGAATATTTTTGTTCTTTCTCGTTAGGACCTAGTAGTTGCCCTGCTAACTAAGATAGCCATAAGTAGGATTTTTGAGAAGAATCGGAGATATGTGTTAGTCATAAGAGGCGCGGCGGCGTAACTGCCTCCTTTTTTGTAAGTTCCTTAGGTAACATAAAAACCGTATGAGCTTTTACGACCCTTTAGCTTACCGCGTTTATTTAAGTTTGAAAATGCATGGAAAATTTATCCCAAAAATAAACATCGTAACTTTACTATACGCTCCCTCAGAATATCAGGACGGTAACCAATCAGTTCACATTTAAAGTGAAAGTTCGAGAACACATTCGCCAGAAGTTGGCAGATTCGTCTCAGAATTAACTTGTTGTTGGTTTTCTTGTTAACTCTCATAATGTTTTTAATTTTATTTTTTTGTTGTATGTTTGTATATATGTATTTATTCTTATTATTATTATTTTTTTAGTTATAAATATTTTCTAAGTTGTTTTTGCACCTACTAAGTTTTGTCTCTGCATCACCCTGGTAGATAAGGTATCATAAGGTAGACTGGTAGAAAATGCCCAAGGCATTAAGTCCGCCTTTGTACAGTTTTTACTTGTGCATAAAGTTTTAATAAATAAATTAATATACGGTGGATATCTGAACTTTATTCAGTTATTATTATTAACTGTAGTGGTTTTCATTACTATTGATAAGGAATATTGTACTTATCTACTATTGAAAACAAGGGTATCTGATCATACAGTCGTTATGTTTAGTAGATACATTTAAAAAAATGTGAGTCTAAATACTAAGCATGAGAGCAGTAACTATCACTTACGGTTCAAATAGGTACTTAGCAAGTTTTGATAAAAAATTGTCACTCAGCTGCCTTCTACTATAAACAGGGGTATCGTAATTTTTACCTTCGTCTTGTATAATAAACTAAAACTGTACGGAATGACATGCCTACTCGTAGATAGAAGAACCTTAAGGCCATTATCACACTGCCACGCATCATGCAGCGGGGTGCGGGAGTGCGTGTTTTTACGTTGCTTGTAAGTATCTCCGTTTGTATAGAAAACACGCGTAGTGCAACACACAGAAAATGCATCCACGCGCGTTCATTCAGACACGTTGAAACGCAACATGCAGCGTGATGCGGGGCAGTGTGATAATCGCCTAAGTGTTAACAAGATGCGAGCGGAGGTTTCGGCCAAAACACATACCCACGACATGACGTCGCATCGTGGTACATTGCACGGCACTTCGTCGTGTCGCGATGCAATGCTGCGCCGCGCACCGTTGACGCATTTGTTGTGTAATAGTCAAGGATGACGTACAAAATTGATGTAGATCAATGAATACGCCTAGTGTACGAACGTACCGTGCTAGGGTCGTGCGTCATCGAAATCAATAATGTTTTCAAGAGGGTTGATTCTATTTAAAATGATATTACCAAAAGAATATGTCTCTTCATTTTCAAAATAATATGAAAATCATTTTGCATAATTTAAAAGCTAACAGTCTTAATAGTAGATTATTAACCAAGGGGATAAAGCAGTGTCTTCTGTCGCGGGTGACGATTTAAATCGCGAGCGTAATGAAGGACTCGCTGAGTATAGCGAGGGATTTAAGTTCACCCAAGACTAAGACAGCTTTATCACCGAGGAAAATACTCTACTTTTCGTACCATTTGCGAAAAAATTAACACAATAATAATATGAGTAAGCATTTATTAAAAATAATGACAATTAAACGTATTTTTAGAACATAAACTTATTTATAAAAATAAATTAAAATAAACTTAACGTTTATGTATTTGAAGAAAACAAAAACGCGGCAAAATCCTAGACTAATATTTTTTTGTCGAAAAAGCAAAGGCATCAAGGCCTCGTCGGTTTTCGTAATTTTATTTAAATCGTAACTGCATAATAAATGCGTATTCCTTTTTCAAAAAGATGTATAATGCTTTATATACAAACTCAATGGTGTAAACACAGATGTAGTTCAGTATAAATTTCGGTAAGTATTCCAAATTTAAATCACATTCTCCCCCTAGAGGATGAATGAAATTCAGTACAATTTTCTTTCCCTGTTTTTAACAGATTAAAAATGACTATTGTTATGTTCGCTTTTTGTGGCATAGAATGTCACTTTTTTGAGCAAGTGGTACGAAAAATAATAATATTGTACGTATAAAGTAAAAATGTAAGTATAAAGTACGTATACAAAAAAGGGAGGGGAAGACTCGTAGGGCATCAAAAAATTCGTACGCATTGTTTTCAGCAGGAAAAGTGCCCACAAAGCGGGCAGCATTGCCACGTTGTATGACAATGCTGATTCTTTGGCCCGAAAATAGGCCAGCCCTCTGGTCACGTGAAGAGTCGACCAACCGCATGGCGATATCTCGAAAAACGAAGTGGGCACTCTGACCCAATGTCCTTAACCCTTATGTAATGTTGTTGATTAAGTCCGTTTTTGTAGAGCTGCAGTGCTAAGTTTAGAACTTATGAGTACTTACTAATATTACACTGGAGAAGGCCATAAGTAAGTGCAATATTCTGAACATAAGTCACTTTTGGCGGGGGACTAGCTAGCTACCGGCTACTACAAACAAACTAAACAAAAGCTGCTCGCCCGAAAAAAAGTTCGTATTATCTTTTTTTTTTTTATAGATATCTATGTTTATTCGGAAGTCGGAGGAGCTGCGCCGTGCCATCACCTCAGAAGTTGTCGCTGCCGGCCGTAATAGAGTCGATGGTCGGCAGCGAAGAGTCCTGAGACGCGGTGGTTTCCTTCTGCGAAACAGTTGTCTCGCAGAAGGAGGCTGCGGAAAGGGACAGGGAGATCTCGTCAACTTACCCGGCCCGCAGCAGGCGCACCGGGCGTCGGTCGGCGTCTCTTTCAGCCCCGCTAAATGGGTCCAGGGGCAACGGACTCGGGGACGTTCGTCGCCCCCCACACATCAGGACCTGAGGTGGTGGCGCGTATTGTTCCACGCGCGCCACTCTTAGATGTCGCAGGGGGAGTCAAACACCTCAGCCCCCCCCCCCAGACCCGAGGAGGCCCGCAGCGGTGGGCTGGCACCAGTCGGGGGTTGCAGAAGGGTCGCACGTTCCCGCGACCCCCGGCGTAGGTGTGAGATGGAACACTGGGGTGGTTTTTAGTCAGTAAGAGCCTGAAAGAGAGCCTGACATCCATGAGAGAGGGGTCCACGGAGGGGTCTCGGTCTGAAACATGGTCACCCATCCACGAACTCCATCTGATTGATCGACCTACGCGGCTGTTATAACTTAGCCACGAGCCCCACAAAAAATATATTTATATATGGAAGATTATTTCGTTCTTTATGTAAGTTTAACGAATTTGAACTCTTTTTACAGGATTTAACAGCACAGCTAGGCATTTTCATGGAGTCCCGCGCGCCTTGAACACGAAGTGCGTTAGAATCGGTTTGAAAGCAGTTTTTTAATGAACTTATACTGTTTTTAATTTGTTCTTGTACTTATACAGAGGGGGAGTGTTCGTAAGGCTGGTGCCGTGTTATATTCTCTAAAGTTTAGAAGCATTCGCAAGAAGGGTCGTTGTGCAATTCATTTATTTTCGAAATGAGGACAAAAAAGGAGTTAGCAAAATAACATTTCTGCAATGTTTTTTATGCTTAACTAGCCAGTTCTTACGGCATAATTCAATACTAACCCTCCCGAAATGTTTTCCGATTTGTTCAGACTTTGTTGAGTTTCACCTACGTTTACTTACAATTGTTCGTCATAAAAAAAATAAGGGTTGGGGCGTTGCGCAACACTCCTACCCTCCTTTAACCTTCTCTTATAAACTTCGTTCAAGCTTTATAAGTCTCAAAGCATTTCAATATGATTGACGTTGCCAATGACGTAAATGTCAGATGTAACGACATACCAAATTAACCCCTTTTTAAAAGTTTTCTGGTTTCTTAAACTTTGATATGCTTCAGCTAAGTTTACAAGTATTTGTGACGTCAACGCAAAGTCGCTAGTAGGGTCGCTGTGTGTAATAATAATATTATTAAATTAAATTAAATCAAATATTCATTTAATTCAGGAAATTATTCCCATATAAAGCACTACAAATTAAATTGACAAATATAAATTAAAACCATTGCATTAAAAAATAAAGATTTAAATAAAAACAAAACATAAAATAAGTTAAAGTACAATTCGTTATTAGGTTAAAATTCAATTACATAATTACATAAAACAATAGTCACTTAATAAATGGTGACGAACTAGCATGCAGGTGCATTCACCTCTCCAACAACTTTGCGCCTGCGCGAACATTGTAGAAGCGCTGCAAAACCGCGGCAAACCTAACAGCACCCTGAACGCATTGTTGTACTGTACGCGCATGGCACTGTATGCTCGCTTCACATAGTTGGCCCATAGGCTGCACGTGTAAAAAGACTGACAATAGGCTTTAAATAAGGTCAGCTTTACTTGTTCAGTACAGCGTGCAAACCTACGTGCCAACATATTACAGCATAGTCTACATAACATAGCATACATAAGTCGGCAAAGAATAGGTGACCAGCGTAGAGCCATAGTGCAAAAGAAGTTATTACCACAGGACACAATAGATCAGATTTATGAAGAAGTGAGAGCACTACAAATGGTTCATACACAAATACAGCAACACTCTACACAATCTAAAACACCAATCAACACTCAATGCGGCCAGCGCATGAAATGGACGAACGAATATAATGATACAATCATAAGAATATATTATACTGCCACACAACTAGAAACAAATAAAACAGCCTATAGAAAACAGTCACATGAGGAATTTGTAAATAAATATCCAGAATAAGCACATGTAATAGAGCAAAGATTATCTGATCAAGTGAGAGCCATTATAGACAACAAATATATACAAAGTTGATGCGACAGAGGGGCTTTCCTTTAAACTGCCTATATTAGGTACCATTTTCAAGCTCTGTACCAAAAATCAATTAAATAGGAGCAGTAGTTTAGTCGCAAATGATTTTTTAAGTTTATGCCCCGTTTGAACACGTGTATCACGTGTATCTTGCCTAAGAGCTGATTATGTCTATACGCGTAGGTCATGCACCTTAAAACGATACCCTACGCTGCTCTGACGCAAGTCACAAGTACAACCAAATATAATATACATATAATAAACAAGGAAGCAATAAATACACACACACTTGCACTTTCATTACGAGAGTGACAATCATAGCAAAACATCCCGCGCGTAAAAGAAATAGGTCAGTGTGTTGCTATTGCATGCTAGATCCTTGCGATCGGTAAGTGGGGCCTCAGTGCGCCGACCACAGAGCACCTTATAATGAGCACCTTATAATACTGGTATAGAGTGCCATCTCAAGGGATTTTTATGCCAACAACCTGTAACGCGTGGCTCCATCTGGATTTTATGTTCCATAACTAACCATACTATACATACCTATTCTATACCTCATTTTCATTTGGTTGCTTTTGCAAATATTTCTTATATATTGTTATAGATTGATTGATTTATGTTAAACCAGGTTTGGTAGTGTGAAATTAATTTTACACTACCAAACATGGTTTTACATAAATCAATCAATCTATAACTATGGGAAATATAATACCCTTAAATAGTTTGTAAAGGTTAATTTAATTTATAATGAAACAAGTTTTTTGTTGAATACTCAATAGATAAAGTTATTTGTCTATTACTGTACTGTACTCTTGTGCACATTTTCACTTTACGGAGGCGCAGGGCAAAGAGTAATAAAAGTAATACTGGCGCAGGGGCTCAACTCAACGTATTAGCTATCCTATACTATATTGTAGTCTGTGGTATTAGCAACAAAGAAAACAGCCTAAACAACACGAAAACAATTCAGCGCACTCGCAAATTGCAAAACGTATCGGCCATTTTGTTTTGACAATTTAGAATTTAGACATTAAATGTCTAAATTCTTTCGACTTTTATTTATTTTTAGACTTTTTATTAGACTATTCTTCTTTTATCGACGGATAAAAAATATGACAAATTTTGTCATATTTTTCATCCGTCGATAAAATAAACCGATAAATCAAAAAAAAATATTTGCCCGTATTTAATTTTATGTCTTTATAATTGTACTAAAATATTGATAATGAATAAAAAATTAAGACAGCAATCGTTCAATAACTTTATAGTCCGAGTCGTTTTGTAGAGACATCTAGTATGTCGTATATGAATTATTTGCCTTAAGTTTATAGAACATAATTCATAGATGGCGCACCTAATAAAATTGCTGTGAACGTGAAGGTAACTTTACCCCCCCTGGCGCCGACCGACGCTAGCCTTACGGAACGGAGCTTTTGTTTTGTCGAGCTCCGCGCTGACAATTGTGATTTTGTGTTGTTATTTATTTGTTTATATATAGTTGATTTTTAATAATTAAAAACAAAGCACACAATTTAGACCTCTGGGGTCGGTCTTAGCATGCCATGGCCTGAGATTTGATCAACGCGCTATTAACAGTTACCTACATTATAATCGAGTTGATGTAATGTTCCTTCAGCTTAGGCTTTAAGTTTCTTTTATTCATTAAGTCTCTAATGTCTACAGTTATTTGGTTTTGTAAATTGGGTATTGTGAAATAAGCGGTACGCCTGCCATAAAAGTAACACTTGAAGTGATTTTCATTTGGCCTGTCGTGTATTCACGTCATAATTAACTGGAACTTGAATATCAAAATTATTATCAAAATATTATATTAAATTAATATAATATTATATTATTATATTAAAATTATTATATTATTATCAAAATGTTCTATGAGAATCAGATAGGTACTCAGCGCGCGCTAGGACAGGTAAAACTTTGCAACGTTTAAATAACCCTGTGTGATTTGTCTTGGTATTTATTTTTTACATACTTTGGTACTACAAGTGTCAACAAATGTGTTTGCAAATTATGTATTTTATCTAGGTAAGTTTTAAATGTGCGTCCATAACTGGTGAGTTCATAGGAGATTATCGACTCAGCAAGAGCTATGTACATTTGAAGGAGATTGTTCTGTACGGTATATTGCGCTCTATATTGGAAAATTTGGTGAGTACAGCACTTAACCTGCCGCAAACAGATTCCACCTGGTAACTCCGGTTGAATCTGTTATCAATAATTAATCCCAGATAGGTATGATATGGGACTTGCTCTATAGGCGAGCAGTGGCAGTCTGGTACGTTTTTATGCAGGCAATCATGACTATGAGCTATGATTTGAAAGGGATGGGAGGAACATAAGTGACTTGAATTTACGTGTATAACTTTAGTTTTTTGTAGATTCAGAACAAATCCCATATCATGAGCCCACTTAGCTATAGTCGTAAAATCTATCTGCAAATATTCTGCGGCCAAATTAAGGTTTTTGTTAGCAGAGAGTATACTGGTGTTATCAGCGTATTGATAAAGGGAACAGCGTGTTATAATATTTTCAAGGTCATTAACGTATCCTGATAGTGGAGTGGACCAGACACTGAACCTTGGGCTGTGCCTTTCGTCACGTTTACAGGTCTGCTAAGGCTAGGACCAACTTTGACGCGATAACTTCGGCTACGAAGGTATTCTTTGCACCAGTCGAGTAATTTCCCTCTTATACCCGAGTTTTCGATAGTTTTGAATAGTTTATTTATTGTGACCGAGTGTGTCAAATGCCTTGCTGAAATCAATTAATATGAGTATCACATGCTGCTTTTCATCTAGGTAGTTGTTAACTTCATCAGTAAAATTGGAAAGTAGCTGAGCTGTAGATTTTTTACTTTGGAAGCCATACTGTGCTTTGGAAATTATGTCATTGTCCCGATAAAAAGCGTGTATTTTGGTCGCATATATACTTTTCAACTATTTTATTTATGACAGGCCATATGGTTATGGGTCAGTAATTTGCCGAGTCATTGAATTTACCTTTTTTATGGATGGGCCCTAACTATTCCTGTTTTTAATTCTGACGGATATTTGCCTTGTTGAATACTTGCATTAATTAACTTTACTATTGCATTCACAATTTTATCGCCTATCAGTCTGATGTCCATGATTCTTATTGAGTCATATCCAGCAGATTTATTAGTATTTAGGTTTTTAATGATTTTAAAAAATTTAATAGAGTAGCTTTTTTAAAAATTTGTTTTATCTTGGGATTTCATATATTCGCATTCATCCAACAAGGTTATATCACAACCGGGCACAATATCAGACACACTGGTTTCCAATTCCAATGCAAAGACATTAGCGATACTCAACTCATTATTTGATTCATTTAAAAAAAACATTCGTTAGCACCTCATCCACAGACTTCATTATTTTACCGGTAAGCTTATTTAATATTTCCCACAGTTTTTTTGGATTATTTTTGTTTCTTGCTATTTTTTCTCTGTAATAACTATTTCTGTGTTTAATATTATTTTATTAACTTTATTTCTAGTTTTATTGTATTCTAACTTAAGCGTTTTACTATCTGGGTAATTTTTCAATTTTTTAAGTCTCTTAATACATAACAATACACAAGTCTGTTATTTGATTGATTAAAATAAAAAAATAAAGTTATTTAATTAAGCCTGGAAATTATGAAGGAAAGTTCATTGTATTTTTAGCGGTTCTGTTTTATCGTAATTCGTAAACGCGATGTAATATTCTTATAAAGCATTCCGTCAGTCACCGCACTTGCTTTATTCGCGCCCGCCCTTTTTGCCGTAACAAGTCAAGTACCTACGCGTATAAAAAAGCATGCTTTAATAAAGCATATAAAAAGCATGCTTAAAATATAAAGCATTAAGCAAGTGATTGCCATAAAGCAAGTTTGAACACTACTACGCGTGTAGAATCTATATGGAGCAATTTAAGAGAGTTTCTTATTTATCTCATAAATTAAAAATTTATTTATATTCCTACAAAATATTTAGCTATTCATAGAGAAAACTATATAAGCAACCATTTCTTATTATTTTTAAGTTTAAATATGTAGTGAATTTAGCTGTACTGGTTCCTAATCAGACCCCATTTTTTTTTGCGATCATTGTGATAGTTAAAACGTATATAGGTAGGTGATAATTTTGTATGGGGCTATACAATTTTTATGGGGTTATTCTGGAGATGAATATATTGTCTTTCATTTGAACTCAAGATATCCTCGCAGTGTGACTCCTAATTCATTAAAATGTAGGTACCTGAAAAGCACTGATATTTGCGGAAGAATGTGATAGCGTCCTTAAGTTATTTATGTTAATTTCATGCGTTCAACCATTGCTCCAGTATTAAACGAGAGACATAACGGGAGAAAATTCTGTAAGATTACAATCGCAAGTATAGAAATAATAGTATATTCTCGGTCAGAAGTATGAACTATACCACCAGTACACCGAGTGACATTTTCACGTTAACCAGCGCCATCTATCGACGGGTCGTTGCGAGTCGTAGTAACAAAATAAAAATGTAGGCACGTTCAAACATGCAGTCACCATAGGATATGTCAACTTAAGTAAGTTCGTAATATATTTGAAAGATGGCGCGCGCTAAGTTTTCATCTCAGATTGACTCGTGTTTCCAATTTTAATTTCATACATTTTTAGTTTTACAGTGCCCTATGCACAATACTATGTGTTTAAATGTGTAAAAATCATTTGAGATGCAACTTACTTTTAGAAAATTACAATACAATAACACTAGGCGACATCTAAATCAATGCTTATAAAAGCGCGTTGTTGGAATTTTTCAAGTATCGGCTCTGGGGTCTACTCTAGTAAGTCTGTCACACAGAACACTAATACTCCTAGCGGAGAAGAACGTCGACTTCAAACAAAAAAGATAAAACGGAAGTCGCTGCTGGCGTCATCTAGATTTAGCCCTTAAGAACTATCTTGCACCGCGAAATTTTAAACGCATGTGTCCTACTTTCTTTTGGGCAGTCGGGCACTCTCGCTTGTAGGAAAACTCGAAACGCTACGTTTCGAGTTTTCTTACAAGCGAGAGTGCCCAGAGGTACTATAAGAAATAGAAAATAAAACAACAATATTAAGATATTATGTTAAAATTATTTACTTTTCAATCAGAGAGATGACATCAACACACAAATTGAGTTACGTATGGTTAAATTCTCACAAATTGACATACGTAGGTATGGGGAATCGAAACAACTTCATCCTAGATGAACTTCACGCCGTCTTTATCAGGCGAGCAGCCGCACTTAAAACATTTTCTTTTGTTTTCCAGTGTCACAAAATACTTAGTCACTTTCTCACTAGGTCAATGTCTCATTCAAAACAATTATTCGCTGGAACGGAGAAGCATTAGGTCGACTCTATGTTGGTTAGATCAGGTGAAGATCTTCAAATGTAGATACAAATCCAAAAATACCACGAAATTACCACAGAGACAACTGGTCTGGCCCGTCTAATAAAAGTACTCTGTGCAACAAACAAAACAACCGACGCTATATTGATATTGTATTCTGTGCTATTTTACTCCGCTAGAAGTAGTTAATAGTGTTCTGGGAATGTGATTTTTCCATTGACTTATAGATTTTTCCGACGCCGCCGACGCCATTGCCAACTTGGTGTTTTATTATTGAAATAAAAATCCTACTAGGTCTAAAAAATAATATCATTTCATTTCATTGTTGGACCCATCGTATCGAATGTAAAACATGGCGGTTTTATTCATGTTTATCATTTTCAAATAGTGTTTATTATAATTCCAATAAAAATTAATTCATGAAGTATGGATAAAAAACTATTACCTACATGGAAGTAAGGATAATTTTATGGCAACATTTTGATTTGTCAAATGACGTTATTGCCCTCAGAACAATAACTAAAGCATAGAAGGAAGCTAAATTTAACTAATATTATATAGTCGTCTCTGTTTTCTTATACACTCATAACAGCATTAGAAAGAAACAGATGTAGGTTGCTCAAAATGCAAAGCGTCACAAAGCAAACGTCAATTTGGCTACCTTGGCTACCTTTATGATACTAAGTTTAAAAGCTACTTAACTTCTCAGGTTTTTGTCTATGACTTTGTTCATCGCATTTTTTCGTATAATGCTTATGGGCGCATGGGTGTTGAAGTGTTCCGTTGATTTTACGTGTTTTTGTAAAAATAGTACAAAATTAATAGTTATTTAGTGTAAATCGCAAAGCTTAAAGATTAAATAATGTCCTGCATTATAGTGGGATGTAAATCACATTCATCCCGCAAAGAAAATGATGCGGAAATCATAAGCTTCCATCGGTAAGTAATCAAATATGGTCATTTTATCGGTTTTGTATCCTCAGTGTAGGTTATTTTGGCATTTTTTCAAATTATTTGAGCTTAGTGTACACGGTAGTGTTTTGAAATCAATATTTTATGTAATTAAATAATTCGATTCTAGGGAAAATAGAAATTTTAAATCGGCATAGAAATTTTTGCAATAGTGCTTGCAAAAATAACCTATCGATAGAATATCGATAGAACAAGCGTCATCTAAATTATTACATTATTTTTCTTTACACGTAGTTTTGGGAAGGATTAAATATTTAAGAGTGAAATAAATACCTAAATACCTACGGTCTTGCCAGCAAATCATACGTATGAGTAATGAAATGACAGTGGTCAAAAATCCGTGTGGCTCATGGTATAATAATTTAAACTCATGTGTAGCTATGATTTTTTATTTAATTTTCAGATTTCCCTCCGATATTGATATGAGGCAAACATGGATCAACGCTATTGCACGTAACTACTGGGAATGGAAAAAACACCATCGTATTTGTTCCAAACATTTCAGCGATGACTGCTTTATTAAAATATTGCTACCAACGTCAATTTTTGATGATTTACTCGAACATTCATTCGATAATGATGTATTGGATGAACATAGAAATGTGTTGATTAAATTGATAAGCAAAGAATATTTAACAATTAGAATTAATTATATCGCGAAAGAATTATCTTCTCCTGTAGAAAAAGTAAGGACATTTCTAACAAAAACTATAATTTTTCAAGGACAGTGATTTAAATTTTTTGTTACTTGTTCCGGTGCCAATCGCTCTTTAAAAATTATTGAAGCGTTTTCTTGGTAATTTCAATTTGTTAATAATTTATCCTGTGTTTATAAATAAATAAGTTAAGCAGACAGAAGTGAGTTTATTTCACCTTAGCATATTTTAGATTTAATGCCAAGGAGCGATACCATAAACTAAGAAGTCGATATCGGTATTTATTTTATGCATAGCCACATCACTAGCTAATACTCTTTTGTCTATGACAGCGTACACTTCAAATGTCCTAAAGCGCCTTCTAAGCTTTAGTTATTGTTCTGAGTTATTGCCCGAAGTTATGTGTTACCACCATTGACTTATAATAGTATGGACTGGAAATATCAACAAAAAAAAGGTGCCTACCTACAACTCATAATGGTGCCGATTCTCTTGTCACAAAATTCTCTAAACTAGACTAAAAATCACCAAAATTTAGTTTATTCCTGTCAAACGACGATTTCCCATTCTGAAATTGACTAAAGTGACACAACTTAACTATATTTTAGTTTGACAGCACTAAGATGGCACTGAGATTATAATTTAGAGAAAATGGCAATTTTGCTATTCTGAATTTTACGTTTTTCACCTAAAATTTTGATTGTCTTAACTAAATCTGACTATTTTTAATCGCGATTAAAAAGGTGTGGAATAAAATTAGTTGTCATGAACTAAAATTCACACCAACACCTCGACTTCAGATGCAAAAACAGTACTGTATCTTTTTTTCTTTTCTTTTGCTTATATCTCGAAAACGGTGTGTCGTATCGCAAAAATAATGAAAATTTCGACCCCCTTTGCGACCCGTAAACCTATAAAACTCAACGTGTTGGTAATATTTTTTTATATTTTCCATACAAAAAGTAAAAAATTCCATACAAAACAAGTCAAGGCCGCACATAATGCGCGCCTACGGCTCTAAAAAAAGATCACGTGGTACGGCAAACAAGTACAACGTGGAGTCGCAATAATTGTCAAATTTGATTTTAGAAGTGTCAAAATTATTTTTAAATTTAGAGATTTTATTTTGCAGAATAGCGTAAAAATTCTCATAGCCAAAAGTAAGGAATTTTAGTGATAGTTTAGTTAGTTTAGTTCGGTGTACAACAGAATCGGCACCATTGTCTCATAAAATGGCTGCCATTGCTAGGGTTGTGGCAATCAAGGAATATTGGTATTACTTTATCGAGTATCGATACGAGTCTTACTTGATATCACGTTTGGTTCATAATAAAATTATATACTTACTTAAAATCTGTTGTAACAGAAAAAGATGAGTAGTTTACTTACCGTCTGTTATCTGAGAATAAAACTCATATCAAGTGTTTTTTTCTGTACAGAAATAAAAACTTTTGTATACTTACAACATGTCTTTGTAACATACCTAACTATTTATTAAAGAGTGAGTTGTGGAGTAAAAATAAAAATAATTATTTTGTTACTTAAAATACACACATCAAAAGTGTCTAGGGATCAAGCATTTTTATTCGGATTTCTTGAGATTAAGATGTGGCTTTGTAATAAATTTATGATTTTATAAATTTATATGGATCCTTTTTGGTGCATTTCATAATTTGAATCAGGAACTGTGAATCAAATTCGAGTAAAAGATGAAAATCAGCTGTCAATATTTTCCCTATAAAAACATACAACGCATTGAAGACATTATTAGTGCTACTGTTTCCCTACTACTGATTAAAACCAACGTTATTATGGAGCGGCGACGTCATTTAAGCAGGGAAGAAATGCTCAGAGCCGTGGGAATGATAGAAGCTGGTTCCCGGCAACGTACTGTGGCTTTAGCTCTGAATACAAGTCAGAGTGTTATCAGTCGACTTTGGACACGTTACCGAAGCACTGGTACCGTGGCTGAGCGCCAAGGAGGACGGTATCGCTGCACCACACGGAGACAAGACCGATACATTCAAATCTTAACTCGAAGAGCTCCAACAATAACCGCCATGATGTTAGCCGTGAGGCTTCATCACTCTTCAGGGAACTTAATTAGCGACCAAACAGTCAGAAACCGCTTGCATGAAGTGAACCTTCATTCCCGAAGACCGCTACGGGTACCACCTATAGCAATGCACAATCGTAGGATTCGATATCAATGGGCTCTTGAACACAGAAATTGGGCAGAAGAACAATGGTGTTTCGTGTGCTTTTCTGATGAGTCTCGTTTTGGTATGAGACCGGATACAAGACGTATACGACACTGGAGAACCCCTGGACGCCAACAGCGATTAAAATCCTGCCAGGAAGTCCATCCTTATAGTGGTGGAACCATCATGGTATGGGCGGGTATTTGGATCGGCGGAAGAACTGAGTTGATTTGGATCAGAGGCAACCTCAACGCTCAAATTTATGCTGAGACGATTGTATCAGACGTCATCGTTCCTCTACAAGTGCAAATCGGTCCCTTATTTCAGTTAATGCATGATAATGCACGACCGCACACCGCAAGAGTCGTAAGACAGACTCTAATGCACGACCGCACACCGCAAGAGTCGTAAGACAGACTCTCGCCGCAGCTAACATCAATGTCCTGCCCTGGCCTGCTCAGTCGCCAGACTTGAACCCGATTGAGCATGCATGGGATATGCTACAGAGAAGAGCTCTGCCGAATATGGAGGGTATCCAGTCGCAAGAAGACCTTTTTTTGTTGTTGCAACGAACATGGGCGGCCATTCCACAGCGTGATTTGGATGAACTCATTTTGAGTATGCCAAACCGATGTTCTTGTGTTGTTAGTGTTCGCGGTAGAAACACGGATTATTAATTGTTTAAGTTACCCAATAAAATTTTAAAGAAAACTGTTATTTCAGTCTTTTTTTCGAACTTTTGTGTTAGTGGTTCAAATGTCAAAAATCCCTTTATTAGGAAAATGGCAAATTTCTTTATTAATGCAAAGGTGACTTGGTTTATCGTTACTGTGACAAACGAAAACACTTTATTTTATGAATCCCTATAGAAAATTTTAATTAATATCAATCAGGAGAAAAGTTATTGCAAAAATATATGTTGATCCCTAGACACTTTTGATGTGTGTATGTTTATTGGTGTGATAATAATTATAAATGATAAATGATTTTATTTCTGTAAGTAGGTTTGTACAAACACTTTTACACGTCAATCGTATTTTAAAAACTAAATTATTTATTTATTTAACACTTTAAGCACACAAATGTACAGAGGCGGACTTAATGCCATAGGCATTTTCTACCAGTCAACCTTTGGGTGATGCAGAGACAAACAGTGGTAGGTAGGTAGTGGTAGTGGTGGTTCCTATCTGACTACTCTGAGAAGAAAGGCAGAAAGAAACTCCGTGGTCACAGTCTCTTTTAAAGTCCAGACAAAATCTTGGCCAGATGACGTGAAGGCTATGTAGATCGCTCTCTGAAATGGTCTTTTGAGGAAATAACCACACAAATTGTGTGGACCTGTCCAGTCAGTCTCCTCAGAGTATTTGTTTTGGTGCGGGTAAACTTTTGGACTTATTAATTTGTCTTTTTAAGAAGTTTATTGGTCCCGCCAATTCTTCTATTACAACAGTCTGTTCCATGTTGTTCCATTTTTTCTTCGAAGGTCTTCATAATATCTTTCAAATTGGCAATTTTTGTTGTTTTTCTTTCGAATCATTTCGATAAGGCGTTCCTTTTTGTTGTTGATTGACACATTCTTCTTATAAAGCCTTATTTTTTTCAATTTGTACAACCTGAAAAAATAAATGAAAATTACTTCAATCATCAACTTGCGTCGAAAATGCTGCTTTGTAATATTTGTTTCATGCTAAGTCTATAGATCCTAAAAAATCCAATTGTATATTTATACTTTAGCACGAAGATCAGAAAACGTGCTGAGAAATCACTGACAGGTGGACCTGTAGTAAGTACAGCTACGGAACAGAGAGGATACGAACGGAGGAGAGGAGTACGTCATTGGTACCGTAACCACACCTTGAATAAGAGAGAACGCAGCTCATTTTCATCCCCACATTAATTCATTTTTGATAATTTATCCCCTGTGGGTAGATTTTGTTCCAAAAATACTTTATTTTTCTACTTTGTAAAAATGTGTCATTTGGATTTCAATGTTTTCTGGAGATACGTGGAGAAACTTCCGTATTTTGAATGTTTCTCGTTTCACATAATACAGATGACTCGTGACGTTGTTTTTTGCCAGGTGCCAGAAAAAAATAGATAGGTAATAATAAGCAATTTACAATATGATTTATTTATGTAATTAATACATCTATTTATTTATTTCAGGCCAAAGGGCCGGGCTATTATTAATCAATTATTATTTACACTTACCGAAAATTCTGTGGGAACAGAGTTATCATGTAATCTCATTACATCAAGTGTTCTAATGAAACAGCTTTCTTCAAAGTGAAGTGAACAGAGGTTCCATTCTTTATGTCGCGGATTAATATTTTCTTCACCAATAGCCTCTAACCACTTTTTCTTTATCCTTCATTTTTAGAAAACCTATAAAAAAAGGTAAGTATTTTGATCAATAAATCATTTTGGTTAGAGCTGCTGCTAATATCTAACTAAAATAAATAACAAAATGTCGATGTCTTATTTTATCCTCATATAAAACTGTCTCCCGGTGCTGTGACCAAGCAAAGTTACTCGGACCGATTAGTACACGCAAAACGATTTATGTTAACATCGCTGATTGTACCGATATCGTTTCAGCGGAGGAACTAGTTTCGGAAACTATTACAGCAACGGTACAACACTATTCCACTATGACATATTATTGTAAACAAACGAATGAAATAATAAATAGGTCTGTTATACGAAAATGACCCCAAATATACCTTACCAAATATACTTTAGCCTTAAAATCACGATTGAGTAACAATTTGTTCATCGAACGTGTATGAATGTATGTAATATTGCATGAAAACCGGCTACTAACATATGCAAAGACAATTGAGGTTGACTTCCATTATTTCTTGCACCACACTTCACAATACAACACACAGGCATGTTGGTTTGCTGTCAGGCATGTTGGTTAGCTGTTTTCCAACATTTACATTCATTTTTAAAGGTAAACTCCTCGTAATATTCTCGCAAATCTCAATAACACAAAAAATAAACAACCATTTGACAGCACAACTACCTCGAAACTCGTCGCCACAGACTAAATAGATGTCGCATAAGATGGCTGATAGGGCACTTACCTACAACTGTCCCTACGTCACGACAAAATGTTACCATAATGAGCAACAACTTAAATATTGTTGTCTCTTTTAACACATATGATTATTTCATTAGAAAGAATGAGACAAAACGATATTTCACAGTCTGTATCGTATTTCACTCATATTTGTATGCAAAGTGATCTCATTTCATCCCCTTTAATTTTTGATAATTTATCCGCTGTGGGTAGATTTTGTACCAAAAATACTTTTTTTTTTCTACTTTGTATAAATGTCTCATTTGGATTTCAATGTTTTCTGGAGAATTAACTTAGCATTGTTTTCGTAATGTTTTAAAATTTTAATTTTTGTAAGAACCTCCTGTAATTTTCTAGCATCAAAAACGTTTAACTTTGCAAGGTTTTCGATCCGTTAATAAAGAGTCGCCTCCTGGGTAGATATCTACATACATACCTATGATAAATGATTTTATTTCTGTAAGTAGGTTTGAACAAACACTTTTACACGTCAATCATATTTTTTTTAAACTAGATGGGGTCGGCGTTTCCTATCTGACTACTCTGAGAAGAAAGGCCGAAACAAACTCAGGGGTCACAGTCTCTTTTAAAGTCCAGACAAAATCTTGGTCAGGTCATGTGAAAGCTATGTAGATCGGTGTCTGCAATGGTCTTTTGAGGAAAGAACGACACAGATTGGGTGGACCTGTCCAGTCAGTGCACGCAATTGTCAGTAATCGTGCAGCTCAACTTAGACTCAAGGAGCTCAACGATTCGACGAACAATACCAAAGAAAGTACATTTGAGTAGGCCGCATAAATTACTCAAACTGCCAGATCATCATTACGTTGAGAAAAATACAAAAATATATATAAATAAATCAATGACCGACATAGTTCTCACATTCACAATAATTAGAATAATATTATAATAATCTTTGAGGACCATGTAGATTTGTGTCTGAAATGGTATTTTGAGGAAAGAACCACACAGATTGAGTGGACCGGTCCAGTCAGTGCACGCATTTGTCAGTACCCGTGTAGCTCAACTCAGAACTTAAGGAGCTCAACGATTCGACGAACAATACCAAAGACAGGACATTTGGGTAGGCCGCATCAGCTACTCAAACTGCCAGAACATGATTAAAACTGCAACAAAAACACACATAGTCCTCACATTCACAATAATTTAAAATAATATAATACTTTATACAGTAAATATTAGTGTCATTGTATATGTAAATAAGTATAGATACTTAAAGCAAAGATTAAAAGTAAAAATAGTTAGCGAAATAAAATAAATTAACATTGCCTGTGCTATAGTGGAGCAACTCAATCCCAAGCCTTTTTGTCCTCAATATAGTCTTTGACAGTATAATAGGCATTCTGGCATAGTTTCCTTTTTAAAAAAGATTTGAATTTATTAAGGCTTAGTGCTTGAATGTGGCTAGGAAGTTTATTATAAAAACGTATACATTGGCATCTAACGAGCCACCTATTTTCTTGAGCCTGGTAGTAGGAACAACAAATTTGTGCTTGTTCCTAGTATTTAAATTATGGATATCACTGTACTTTTTAAACAGATTAATATTTTTATGTGCATACAAAAGATTCTCATAAATATACTGAGAAGGCACAGTCATTATATTAATCCCTTTAAATTTGTCTCTGAGGGAGTGTCTGGGACTTAATTTATAAATTGAACGAATTGCCCTTTTTTGTAAAACAAAAATCGTCTGAATATCGGCGGCATTTCCCCACAACAGAATACCGTACGACATTACACTATGAAAATAACTAAAGTATACTAAACGGGCTGTCTCTAAATCAGTTAAACCACGAATTTTCCTAACGGCGTATGCTGCAGAGCTAAGCTTCTTTGACAATTTATCTATATGGGGGCCCCATTGAAGCTTGGCATCCAAAGTTATGCCTAAGAATACTGTGGTATTTTCGGGTTACAACTCTTCACCCTTTACAGGAAATAGACGAAACAGTGCACAAATAGGGTCTCACCCTATTTGTGCACTGTTTCGTCTGTTTCCACAATTCGGTGGGGTACTGTAATGGAGGTATTACAGTAGATGTGATGATACGTGGAGTAATGTCCGTATTTTGAATGTTTCTCGTTTCACATAATACAGATGTCTCTTGACGTTGGTTTTTGCCAGGTGCCTGAAAAATAATAGATACTAATATTATGATAAGCAGTTTACAATATGATTTATTTATGTAATTAATAGGTACCTATATCTATTTATTTATTTCAGTCCAAAGGGCTAGGCTATTAGTAATCAATTATTATTTACACTTACCGAAAATACTGTGGGAACAGAGTTATCATGTAATCTCACATGATCATACATTCCTATACTTGTCTACGGCCGGCCGTGTTAGTACGTAGAACATTGAACAAGGTAAGAAGGCACTGAATATTCGAGTCATTGCTACTTGAAAATGCTCATGAAAAAGAAGCTAACCAATATTATTATTCTCCAAACAACAAGTCCAGTCAGGGAGTAAACAAAAGAAACTCTTAGAAGAATATTTCCGTAGTAAGTGTACAGGTTTTGATTGAATTCATAAAAATACTGTAAACTATTTAACTAGTAAACATATGTTTTCTTATTTTATTGGAGACCCTATAATATTTATTATCATTTAGAAATACACCTTATAAAAATCTAAAATGCATTCACTAACAATGCACAGGTTAAACCGCTGGGTGTCAAAGCATGACATTGCACAAGAGTTCCTATTACAACGAAGGCTTAAACTATGAAAAATGTTTTCTTATTTATTGGAGACCATATAATATTTATTATCATTTAGATACAAATCCACCTTAGAAAAGTCTAAAATGCGTGCACTAACATACAACTCACAGGTTAAACAGCTGACTCTAAATGCAAGACATTCTAAAAGCATGATATTGCGCAAGAATTCCTATTAAAACGAAGGAGAGCAAATAAGACGAGGTTTTTTAAAATTCCTCCCCTGACGGGGATTTAATAGGGGTTTAAAGATTGTACAAAAGTTAATCATTTTTGCCGATGATAAAGGTCGATTCACACATATCAGTGAGCCCACAGTTCCGGCACAGTACCGCATCAGTGATAATTATTCTTTCAAACATTCTCTATGGATGTATTCACACTTGTCAGTGTCAGTGTCGTCTCAGTACCGTCAGTGTCAGTGCCGGCACCGGCCATCACGGACGTGATCGGCGACGACGATATTTTATCACGGATCACTGACGCCGCTGCATCGAAAACAAAATGGAGGACGAGGTGTTGATTGAATTAGTTCGTGAGAATACTGTTTCTTTTGAAAACCAACGAGCCTCGAAATACCGTATCCATTTCACCTGATATACCCATTGTCGTTAGTAACGAAGCATCCATTCCATCACCAAGCTACGTATCCACTCCATCACCACAGTGCGTCCGCACTCCCACACCATCACCAAGCCATGTATCCACTCCATCACCACCATCACTGTCGTCTCCATCTACTACATCTACTTTAAGAAAGAGAAAAGGTTCGACAAAATGCACACCAAAACCATCCTCAGCATCTTTATTAATGGAATATGTTCTTCAAAAAAATCAAGAAAAAGCTGAACGCGTCGAGCACCCAGTTGATGCTTTTTTAAATGGTATTGCACCCACACTGAAGAATTTGAATCAATATTACTTAAATTTGGCTAAGACTGAAATATTTACTACTGTGCAAAAATATGAGATGAAGATGATGACAGAGCAAAATGTACCATTATATCCAAGAGATATTGCAACTGAACCAACAAATACAAATCTCACATCGCAATCTATTCTTGACTCTACTGGATTGGCTAATATAGTAGATCCCACAAAATCATACCTTCAACATATTGATGTGCAGCAATTTGTTATGAACTATACAGTTAACGAATGATAATGCTCTAGAACTTAACAAAGTGTTAAAAGTATAATGTGTTTTTATTTTTATTTTATTTTATTTATTTATTGGTCTACCAACGATTGTTTACACCAGTTATGGGCATAAAAAACAAGCAAAAACAGATAAACAATAGTGTACAATCACTTATAGGTAAACTCAGCATGCAAAACGAAAGTTGTACGTACGATAGAGAATAAAAATTAAAAGAAAACTACCCTAATTTATATCAACCACTAGTATCTGAATTGTTACATGTAATTTAGATCCTGAAACAGAGAACAAGAAGAGAAAAAACAAAAAGGTAAATTAATACCTTCAACATAGTGATGTGCAGCAATTTGTTATGAACTATACAGTTAACGAATGATAATGCTCTAGAACTTAACAAAGTGTTAAAAGTATAATGTGTTTATGTGCCACATACGAAGTAATAAAACTGATTTAAATACATATTTTCAGAATTTTAATTAAAAAGTTATCCTTAACATACCTGTCAGTGGATGGATACATCTGCACTGCAAAAAATGTGTTCACTGATATGTTGTCGACTGTTCCTACCTCCAAAAAGGTAAAAATAAAGTTAATAAAATCTGGTTTACCTACCTTAGACAAATTGCTAGCCGCTCTCTAGGAGATATAGCCTTCCTCCAACGAGTATCTTTCTTTACTAATTTATTTCCTAGCTTCTGAAGGAGAATATTAAAACAGCTTTCCGACATTTTAAAATATTCAAAATACTTTCTTTCGTCTTTAATTAATTCTTTGTATAATGTCACGAATTCTCCTTCTGATTCTCTTAACTTCCATGCTTCATGTACCCATTTTCTTTTTTTTCCTCGATTCTCTTCTTCTTCTTCGTCTAAAGCAATGGCTATCATAGCTAATTCTGTGTTATTGCAGAGTGCCATCAAAACAATCGACGTCAACGCTAGTCTGAAGGGAACGTCTTGCACGAAGACCCGCAGAGATCTGTACTGTGCCTGATATGTGTGAATTGAAGCCCTGACGCACCACTGTAGCACGGATACGGAACTGTAACGGTACTGTGCCGGAACTGTGGGTTCACTGATATGTGTGAATCGACCTTAAATCTCATCCCATACGCTATAAAAATTTACTTTTGTTAAGTTAGTTTTTATAGCGAATTGGCCTAAAACCAGACTGTATTATTATTTGCTTTAATGATGGCCAATAATATAATTTGTACCTACCTGTGCCAGAAGTCCAGAACTATTATAGGTATCTACTAGCTTTCCTGCTTCGATCAAGTAATTTCAAGCGAATAAGACAGACTCGGCCATATGATGTAAAGATAAAATCGTGGTTATTATCTGACTTTACTAGTTTATAAAAAAAAACTCTAAAAAACAACATGCTTGTGATCAGGAAAGGTGCCCAAAAATTAAATTCAAATAATAATTGAGAAAAGCGCCATCTATCTTCAAGCGTTAGAAACTAGTGGCGACTACTTTCAAAGAACATGACGTGCAATGGACGTAAAAGAGAGTGGCAAAATTGAGTACAAAACATAAATTATAGAGGGCGTGCGCGACGCGAATTTTATTGTTTTGTGCACGTCCTCTTGCAGCTTTTAGCTATTCAACTATTAGCCCTATGCTATTTTTCGGATACCGATTACCTCTATCTAGAATCATCGTGTTTAGCCGTGAGAAAGAATTGGTTTTCTAATGGGTAGAACAGAAAAATACCTTTGTAATAGATAGGTACATAATGCTCGGAAAACTTATGTATTTGCTGAAGGTAAGTTCAGATTTTGTGAAAATTAATAATTAGTCCTAACTTTCAAAGTTACAAAGGTACCTTAGGAAAAGGAATTTTTGGTATGTTGTAGGGAGTTTTTTTATGTTGTTTTATATTAGCAATCACAATAAATAGTTTAGAAAAAGGAAAGCAAAGAGGCTTTTGAAATTTTTTGGTAATTATCAGCGAGATGTACCAATGGAAGAAAAAGACTGCCGATTTGCCGCGCCGACCTCAGTTTGATTGGGATAGGAAGGAGATGATGATGAAATCAGCAAGTTCCTTTTCTACACGACCAACAGTTACATAACATGTGCTGTGATTCACATGGTATGTCAGTAAAGATACCATATAATTTTATACTTACAATGCATGTTAACTCAGGGTTAAACAGACAGGACTAGGAGAAGAATGAACGCGCTTGCTGCAGTTATTTTCAAATTCCACGTAGGTAGATAGATACCTACCTTGTAATTAAGCGAAGCGCCAGACTGACCGGTTGGCGCAGTTCGTAGCGACCCTGCCTTCTGAGCCGCTGGTCCCGGGTTCGATCCCCGGACCAGTCAAACATTTGTGTGCATGAACATGTCTGGGTGTGTATATGTATTTAAGTATGAATATCAGTCATCAGGTTACTGTAGTACAGGCTCTGCCTAGTTCGGGACCTGAAGACCTTGTGTGGATATGTTGTCTCATACATAATAGTAATAGTATCTCTAGTAGTACATTACAGCCACGTCGTTGGTCGGGCCGTAGCATAGTAATATAAAAATCTTAAATCTTGGGCCGCAGCATGTGGCGCTGCAGTGCCTCTGGGATGTTTGCAGAAGCCCACACGGACGGCTTCAAGGCCATAATTCGCAAAAAATCGGCTTCTTTGCTGCAGCGTCTACGGGGTGCTAAAAATTGCTTTCTTAAAGTCATTGCTGCTCGTTTTGACTGCCCCATTCAAACACACTGGGTGAGGGTAGTGAATGGTTTTATATAGTAGGTAGTCTGCTTAAAGATAAGTATACTAACAAGACTAATACAATTGTAAGCTAATATTGTTTTGCTAATATTTACTAACAAGATATGGATTTTAATTATCTGAAATAAAATAAATGAATGAATTTCAATCCAAAGAAGCGCAAGCTGAAGTATGCGATGGCTCAAACAAAATGTACGAAAGTGATGTAAGAAGATTTATATGTAGTTACAATGACATGACGTGTTAGCTTTTAATCTACCATAGACTCGAGTAAAGTGCGCCAAATGAGTTATTTAAAAAGTAAATAATCTGTTTGCGTGTACCTACTATAAGTGTTGAAGTTCGTTGGGGAAAGTACGATAGTTGCGCGGCCGAAGTCGAACTAGCTAGCTATCCCCATGAAACTCTCGACCGTTAGTAATCTAGGTAACCTTTTGCGAGAAGCAATAAGACATGGCGAAGAGTCGAAAGTCATTTTGACACGTCATCTTGGATACGGTTGTTCGCAGCATTTTTTTTTTTTTGTAGTAGGCAGTTATCACAATCACAATGGCTGTGCACTTATCCGTGGTGGGCGACCACCGCGACGGCCAACACTCGGCTCATTACCTCTGCTCACCCCGCAGAGTAAACAAACGTAATGGCTAATAACATAATTTTATACACACATTTTATTACACCCGTAGGTATAGGTAGTTATTTTTAAAGTTATTATGTACACTGGGAAGCCAGTGCGAAGAAACTTTAAATTTTTCCGACACCACGGCGCAAACATCAATATTGTATTCTACTTTTCTACCATTTTTTTAAACATTAATCCATTATTTATTTCAAAACGTTATTGAAAATTAAGTTAATGCGTGATTTTATTGTATTGTAGGTATTCACGTGTGTTAGTATTGTAGGACCTATGGTGTGTGTGTGTTGTTGTCTATTTTATGTAGGTATTCTAAATTTAATGATGTATTCAGAGCATGTGTCCCTAAGTACTCGATAATGTGTAAGCTGTGGTTATCTGTAATTGAGTGCATTATAGGATAATGTACACCTACTGTGCATGTTTCATTTTTTTGAAGATAATTGTAATGTATTTCTCGTTGATAAATCATTGGGAATTAAAAAGAGTTTTCAATGATAATGAGTTTAGTAGATCCTACCTATGCGATGCAAAATATCAAGTCCGTCGCCTAGGTAAGTACTCACGTGACCACGAATGGGCTGAATCGCCATTTGATTAATCTTATGTCTGGCTTTAAAACAGATTAGTTATGACTATAAATCTGTAGTAAATTAAATATTTGTAAATTTACCTCTCTGTAATACGGTTCCTCCATATTCTTTCTGATGCTAGTTCGGTGTTTCTTCTTTCCAAGCACTACTATAACGTAAGAATTGAAGGAGTGCGGGTTCATCCACATTAGTTTGCGGGCCTCCAGAACATTTACTGATATCTGTAAAATAAAACATCTTTAAGAATGTCGTCCTCAACAATCTCCACAACAAAAGAACCAGCCACTTTTTCCTTAAAAAAATACCCTTTTAAAACTGACAGCTGCTCCCATAAGCGGAAAAGACGCTGTTTCATAAAAAGCCGCAGCGGTAAGTCGGCTGAAGTTACAATTGTCGGCGAGTTCCTCGGTCAACATGTGAAAAGCCAGCATTGTCTTTAACAAAAACGTAACAACTACCAATAAAGGACTACACGTGGTGTAACCAAGTGCTAGTGAAAGGTGGGACGCGGATAGGTAAAGATTTTGACTGTGGAAAGATAAAAATGTCTAGGCCGTAAAAGGAATACTTATTATGGATTTTGGTATTAATGTTCTCCTGACAACAAATATTCCTACCATATATTTAAAGCTAAACAATTACAAATTTCAGCAACTGTTTCCGACATAATAATAAGAGTTACATCCAAATTTGAACGACAAACAAAGGTTTAGCCGCTGCCAATGTAAGTCACACTTTGTCAACTTCCAGTCCAGATAAGTACCTATTGGGTGCCAAGAGAATTCCGAATATTTTCTCGAGAAGCATGGTCTCACTGACCTCTCGATAAATAATGTATAAAGCGACTTGTACCTGAAAATATTGCGGCGTGGTTTCCGGGTTCCTATCGTTCTCGACCCTGTAAGTTGGCTGCCTCGCAGGTTTTTGTCGAGATCTCTTCTCTGGCGACTTTGTCCGCATTATTTATGTAATGATTTGTTGTGCGTTTTGTAGTAATGCAATTAAAATGATGCGCGCTATGACAGTTAATGCGATACGGTAGTCTATTATAGAATTGTAGATGTACGTGTGTCGTTTTTACTCAATGATTTTTACTGGAAGAAGATTTGAATATTTGTCTATAGTTTTTGTGTGAAGAGGTTTACCTATTAGGTACTTATGACGTATAAAACGGCCTAAATCGGTGTAATTCACAGAGCACAGAGATGTCGCCAAGACACGGCCGCTATAAGGCCTCGTTTACGGAGACGCGGGGCGTCGCGCGTCGAGAGCGGCGTGGCGTCTCGCGTCTCTCTCGGTCTCATACAGCGTGGTCGAGAGCGAGAGAGACGCGAGACGTCACGCCGCACGCGACGCGCGACGCCTCGCGTCTCCGTAAACGAGGCCTTAGAGGTGGCATTGTCAACACTTTCCATATAAACCAAACGTGTCACCGTTTACTCGCACTGCGACACAGATTACGTGTAGAACTGACGGTTTTGCTTTGAAGACAGTCTGTGACAGAAGTAGTGCTCCCAACAAACTTTCGGCGCCACGAATTTCATTAGTAGGTAAGGTACCTACACGACATTCAGTTCAGTTCGGCGAATATGTGATTTGTAGTGTAAATTTGGAATATTATGAAAATAATTTTTTTCTCTTGTCTAGACATCTTCGTAAATAAATGTAAACACTATCCTGTAACCTTTTAGAAGCCAAAAATAGCAACGGTCCCAGATAGAGCATTGTCAACAAAGCTTTACATAGTTCACGCTAACGAGCAGTCGCTCATTTTCGGAATCCTAGACTACTGAGGTATAACATTTGTGTACGACTCTTTTGTCCGTTTACAAAGTGACTATTCCTTTATGAATACTTCAGCAAAATTCTTAAGCAGACACGGACAGTTTGATTTATAAACATCATTAGCGTCACTGATCTTCCAAACTAGAAGTTGTTAAAATAGTTTCTAGCCCACTGCATAGATTTATAACAAGGGATCATCTTTTTAATGATGTCTGTCCGAGTGTGTGCGATCTTAGTTGTCATCTACCTGCATTGTGTATCAGTGATATTCGGAGAAAAATACGTGAACGAATAAAGCATATAAAGCAAGTTTTTAATGATTCCTCGAATAATTCTCATTTCAGTTGCCAAAAATATGAACAGACACTATTAAAATAAATGTGCATATTTTTGTGAACCTCCAATAATTCCCATTTTAGTGTTCTAAAAATACTTAACTGCGACAAACTTGGATGCAGCTCACCGGCCGCTAACGAGGCACTGCTCGCTTCGCTCGCTCGGCTCGGCACTTATCTATTATTATTTTTATGACAAGGAATTCTTTCTGCATTTCTACCAATTACTTTTTATTCTATTTTTTTGTAAACTTACTTTTGCTCTCTCACTGTTTCCTATCTCTAGCAAAAAACTGCGATAGGTTGAATTGATTGAAAGGTAGCGGACATAACTGGAACAACTGTGGGTGTATTACACCTCTGTATACCGTCGCACTATGGCAAAAGTACGAAAAACCTGGCTAAGTAACGTAATTATAAAGATCTGAATTCGGTCAATAAATCTATAGTAAGAAAGAAAGAGCTAGTTATAATTTTTCATGTTGCTCTTATTCATTTTAAATAAGTAGATGCCACCAGTTAAAAGTCACTTGAATTGAATTACATTTATACGTTATTACGCAAATTAAGCAGCTAACTTTGTTTTATACATTTTCAATCTACCTGTATTTTTTTAAAGAAATTTCTATTTCTTTTAACAATGTAGGTTCTAACTGAAGGCAAGTGACAATCAATTAATATATCATAACATAAACTTTAGAATTACACGACACTTTAATAGTTCTATTTTTTTAATGTTTGGCATTTTGTTCAGTTTTAATTATTTTTCTTTGATTCCACAATAAAAAGTTATGTTTCTTAATTCATTGAACTTTGTGTTCAATTTTACAATATTTTTTGCGTAAACATAATTTTATGTTTTTTTAATGACATACCTAGATAATTTCACGCTATTTTTTAGTTATCGTATTTTTTTCATTTTTGCTGTAGATCTCTGTTGTTTATGTTTGCAGGACTTAACGAAGAGGTTTATAAAAAAGAAATAAAAGCGCTTCATAAATTTTTATTGAAAAACACCGTTACGCTTTTGTAGCACCGCTAGGAGAGCATATTTTTCAAAATCATAAAAAAATATTACTTTAAGAATTATAAAATTTACTTTCAGAACCTATCTAGACATTTATTTTGTTAATTTAAATCACATATTAATCATAGAAAATTGTATATTTTTAACTCACATTTAGGTAGTTAATTGTATTTTCTAATAATAAATATCCCTATAAGTTAGACTACCTACTACACTTAAATTTTCATTAGAAATCTAGATTTTAATACCATCATTAAATGATTCAAATTGAGACGTATTTGATACGCAGCTATTTACGACAAGATTTTTCATACTTTTTCCCATCGTGCGACGTCGGGGCATACAGGCGGCATCGACATGTCGATTACGAAGGAGACCATCTCTATGAGTGAACCACTCGTGACACGCAGCTCTTACGCCAACCTCTCTTACTGCCTAACCTTTTGATCACGATCTTTTTATTCAGGTAGGTAGTGGCACTGATATTCGAAACCAGGTCTATCTTATCATTCATTATTTATCAGGGATATCTTGCATATACGTATTTATCAGTCAGGGAAGTTAATTGTAAGGCAATTTGACACCTTACGTAAATTGGCCGTGTTAAGTTTTTGCATACTTACAACTCACGAGAGCAGTGGCCCAGAGGTAACAGCGCCGACTTACAAGATGTAGTCGTGGATTCGAACTTAGGCAGGCGCTTTACTTTCGGTACCTAAATAATTTAATCAGCGCTGCTCTCAAAATGGTGAACGAAAACATCGTGAGGACACCGGAATGTCTTAGAACCAAAAATTCGGAGACATGTGACTTCTACCACCAACCCGTACAGGCCTCGCGTGGTAAATTTAAGCCCACTCCCTCTCGAAGAGAGAAGGCCTGTGTCCCAACAGTAGGAACAATAAAGGGAGATTGTGCAATATAACTCTCAAAGAATGACAGTTTGTGAATAGACATACAATTTAATTTGGAAGTAAGGTCGCTTAACATTTTATTTCCCTGACTTTATATAGGTAAATCAATCCAACCCAAAGTATCGTTCACTATTTACTACGTCAACTGAACATGAACAACCCATCAAAATCGATAAATCGATTATAGAAACGCATGTAATTTCAAATCAATAATAAACCGGAATAAATAAAATAAAATAAATCAAAACTCCGGCTTTCCTACCACTTCTCGGATCAAATTGCCGTACGTAATATCGAAGCGTTACATTAGTTTTACTTTATTAAATTTATTAGTTTCACTCACTCCATGCTGGATTGATTTTACACATTTTTTAAAATAAAAGTTATGTGAAATTAAAATTATGACAGCAACATGGCAAAGGAAAATAAAAAAAATATTGCCGCCCATTTCTCATCTGTCAAAATCTGCATCTTTTCAAAATGTCCATTCAGCCAGTGTCAAACTTGTTCGAACTTCTTCCATTCGGCCAGTGTCAACCATTTCAAACTTTTTTGATGGAATTATGTTGTAGTGGAAAGTAGAAACAACAATCAATGTGTCATTTATTTATTCTTTTTCGATTCTTTCGCAATCTGCTGGTCAGCAATCTAGGTATTCACTCCTTGTTGCTAGCTCTCCATGATAAATTTACTAGGTATTTTGTAGGTTCTATATTCTGTAGTATGTAAGGGCCGAAACACATAACCGCGTTGCGGCGCCACGCCGCGCCGCTAAAATTGGCAGTGGCGTCAGCGCCGATTTTAGAGGCGCGGCGCCGCACCGCTGCGCAAATTACAGCGTTATGACGTCATAGTTGTTGACAATGTTTCAGCTTGTTTCTATCACTCTTGAAAACATCACGCGTCAAACCGGAAACTGTTTTAAAATGGGTATCATTTAAGCTATTACCAATTTAATTAGTTTTGTGTTTCTTAAATAATAGGGTTTGTCCTCCAAATAGTAGATCTGTCACCAAACAATGCAAAATCAGTTCCACAATAAATCACCTAAAATCCTGAGATATCAACCTGGGAACAATTTTTGTTTATCTGAGAACGAAAATATTTCGTGGCGATAGATCTATTTATTAGGTGATACAACTTGATGACAAATATAAATTTTGGTGATAGAAAATATAGTTCCCTTTTAAAATGAAAATGTCTGACGTTGACATCGATTTATATCTTTGGTTTAGGAACGCCCTTGTTTGTGGGATTCTAGTAACGAAACTTATAAAGACAAATTTATAAAACAGGACGCATGGAAAAGCATTTGTGAAATCATTTCTCAAAATTACAACGAAAAATAAAAGATGGGTAAGTAGTGTAGTCTTTACCTTTAAAATAAGTTGTCTATCCACAATCAAAAATCACGAGGAACTGGTTACCCTACCATACAACAATATAACGCTCTTTTTCGTGACGCCCGCAACGCCACAACGCAAACGGCCGTTTAGCGTTCGGCGTCGCAACGCTGTTATGTGTTTCGGCCCTAATTCTGCATTCCGTTTTCATTCAATGACCCAATGCAAAAACATTTGAGTGTTTTTATGTATTTTTTTATTTATTTAATTAATGTAAGTGGTGGCTTGAAGTACTAAGTAATAGCTTAGCTTGGCTAAGTAGTACCTTGGGTTAAACTGGGAGATTTCACATTTTTATTTAGAAATTATAGCAGACTACGCGATTTCAAAACCTCTAGTTGCATTGGCAGGGACTGTAAGAAGGGGTGGAGGTAAAAAAGAAAACTCATTAATGTGAATTCAATATATTATGTCATTTTCGTGTATAAATATGTTTCTCTAAGACTAAATTCTACACACTAAATCTAAGACTTATTTTGAAAATCTATCACTTACAATACAATAATTATTATTAAGCAACTTATTTATTGTACAAGCTTTTTCAAAGTATACATTAATCTTTTGAAAGCAAGAATCGGATCCAGAACTTTCGATAACACGAACAGTGCGAATAGATTAAGTATGATACTCATAGATACTTATTTTTTATCATACTAAGGGCTGATTTTTCAATAGTCGGATAACTTTTAACTGAAGAATAAATCTGATAGTTTGACATATTTTTCATTCAAAAGCTGTCAAACCACAATATTTATTCTTCAGTTAAAAGTTATCTGACTATTGAAAAATCAGCCCTTAGTAGAGTTTCTTATATAGCATGATTTCCATTCAACATAAAAATTACAGTGCCGTGAGTTGACAATCGACACGATAACAAAAAAAAGAGACATTGCAGTCATAATTATTGTATACATTAAAACCGTGCTGAGGACAAATTAACAGCTCGATAAGATTCGACTTTAGGGGCTGTGGGAAGGAAAAATAAAAGGATATCTGCGAGATTATATAAAATGGGTATCAGAATCCTAAAGCTACGATTACAATTTGGCAGTGAGACAGTTTCTACCGGCTTTAGCCTGGCATCTAAAATTACACATCTAAATACCCATAAACTTACTATTTACATGTAGCTCTTAATATTTATATATCTGGAATATATTCTAGTGTAGATACAATCTAAGTAATAGTTGTATGAATCATAATTTACAGCTTACAACAAATGCTTACTACACACACAGAAAAGTGTTTATGTCGTTATAGCTTCAATTCAAGGGTTTTACAACTGTTATAATTAGAGTATATATGCTCTTTATTGCTAGTACACGAGCAATCAAGGGATTGTGGAGTTTTTGTTTAGAGGTTTACTCATTTAAAACGGTTTTCTAACGGTTTTTGTGGTGGATATAATTATGTACTTATTTGAAGTTTTTTTTTGTCGTAAAAAGGCCTCTAATTGTAGACAAATAATGCTGAAAAACATACCGCTTTTTTTTCTATTTTAAAGGTCGTAAACTTGTTCTCAGCTTACTACAACACCTTTAGTGGATATAAAATAACCAAGCGCAGTCAGCTATTCGTATAAAACATACACCTACGTTTAAAGACATTCGTTCATATTTGCAAGTATCACAACTTTATGGTGTATATTTTTTCTAACATTGCAGCTTGGACTAAGTACCTACAGTGCAGAAAATATTTCTTCAACGAAAACACGCTGACCATGAAATGCACCACTGCACCACTTGTGAACTTGGACCTTCTTAAAGCAGCGGGGAAATTGCGTAACGTTTATTTTGACAGTTCAGCCACATTCATTGCGTTATTCACGTGGTTGAGCAGATGAATTTTTAAATCCTATAAAGCAATGGATATCAAATGAAAGTCATTGGGATCGATTTTAATTGTATGTCTGTAACGCAATTACCCCAAAATACAACGAATTCGTTGGTATTATAAATTACGATTACTGGCAACATTTACCCAGCCTGTGACGCAGGTAGTAATACTAGGGATGTATTATAATTGACGCTCAAGGTAGTTTCTAAAATAATGTGTTCCGCACAAATGGTGCAATGGTTTTCTGGATTAGCTTCCTTATAAGTAAAATAGTGACTGTAAAAACTTCATAAGTACTTTCAATTAAATTAATAACATAGAACTATTAGGTATTCTAGCGCATAGAAAGAGTGATTGTACTCTGGGTCTAGATGTGGCTATCCCAGTACAGACTGAATATTGTAATGATTAATTAATTGTTGATAACCCCCACGATTTGGTTCTTAAACAACTAGTTTCATTGTACTAGTACCTAACCGTGTGTTGACTAGTATCACTTCATTAGGTATGTAACCGGCTATAATCCTATTGATTTAAAATATCCATAATTATCGTTATTTAGACAATCGGAAAATACCATGACACGAACAGCCATTCGGATTTCTCTTTAGATACTTACTGAGAATAAAATAATTATAAAATGTCTGATCATTTCCTTCACGTTCTAAAGTAAGCTGCACGACACTGGAATCACGTTGACTTTGAGCTGGTCTAGCGTAGTATCGAGGTTTAATAGACTCATATACTAGACTATTGTTACTTATCACTGTCGGAAAGAGAAAATCAGAAGTGAATTCTAGCATGAAAATCAGCATTGAAAATGGACGTTGCAAGAAAAACTAACATCAATGTGCGAAGTCGTCAAAGACTGAGAGAGCACTATCCTAAGGGCTACATAAAGAGTCCACAATGACTCAAGTTTTATATTTATGGTAATAGCACCCTAGAACAGTTTGGTGTAACAAGCTACGGGGGCGAGTTTCCGTCAGCCAATCTGCATGGAAGTGTGAACCCACTGTGTAGGTAGGTAAACGCCATAATCATTTGTAGCCGATGGCTAGATTGACTAGTCACAGTGTGTGTCTCTGGCATAGGAATAACATATTTTTCTTTACTTGGTTTGTTCAGTAAACAAATCAACATGCGACGGTGATCCCAACCATTTGTAGTACGTGTTTCTTGCCTACTAATATACTGGGTTATTGATAATACGTCGTCAATCCATTAAGAGGATGTAGGGGAGGTCATTTGCAACCAAATGACCCCTTATGACCCCTTTGCAAATGTCATGTATTTCCGAGTAATTTTACATTTTATATTTTTTTGGCGGTATACAACATTAAAAATGTATAAAAAATAACAATGCATGGTTTTTTTTTAATTATTATTATCTGCTTCTACTTCAATGCACAATAATCAACCATAAAACGACAATTATCTTTAATACTTTTTAAATCTGAGCACACAATTTTCATCATTTGGAGCTCGTTATTTGACCAGTTTTAAATTGATTGATTTCTGCAAAATAACATGGATATACTTTATAGATTCCAAAAATATGTACAATTTTTCAGCCATTCAACGAGATACAATAAAATAACAGATATCTTCTAAAGAATATAACATGTCAAATTACTGTAAAATGGTTGACATTTGCTTATGGGTAATAAGGGCTAATTTGGTTGCAAATGACCTCCCCTAAATCCCCATAATGGATTGCCGACTTATTACAAATAACCCTGTATATTAACTTAAAAGACATAACCGGAGCAATGTGGGTGAACACTTGTGGGTAGACACTTCTGCCTAACTCTTCGGATAATACAGGCTTGGCGTTATGTTATGTTAATATATATTAAAAGAGATAATGGTGGTATGATATGGCCTCCCACAAGGCTGACCCATCTGTGAGAAGCACAGAAGCGGTCTAAATGGCTATGCTTGCCGGAGGCCTATGTCCAGCAGTGGACATCTTTCGGCTGGCGATGATGATGATAGTACTGGATGAACGCGAAGATCGCATATATTAGGACACGGGGTTACAGTGTGTGATTAATGCGAAATCTCAAGATTTTCGATCCCGGTTTGTTTACGAAATAAGAAATGAAAATAAAAATACAGTGTACACTTATCGTGTAGTCGTGTCTGTTTAAAATAGTATGCCCTAATAGTTACGAAAATATAATTATAATATATAATATTGGAATGGTTTACGTGGATATACTCGTATATAATAAATACATATTCACGAGAGCGTTCTACTCACTACATATGCTTTAAAATTTGAGTAGAAAAGGTACCTACTACCACAGATCAAAGAATACAAGCTATACTACAAAATATTCGTTGGGAAATATTTTAGTTACAAGTAAATACTCTTAAATAATTCGGTCTTGGAACCGGTCCTCTAAATATGCGTAAGACTCAAAAGTATTTTATATCTTGTTAGTAGATTTCTAATTGAATGCAGGTAAAATGCTATCAGTAGATTTAAAAGAGACCTAAATTTTATAGGTACATACACATCATATCTATTCGTCGCTTATTAAAAAACAGCAAGTTGTAAGTAAGTAGGGAGTCGTAAGGTACCGTTTGTTCAAAAACTATGGAACACTTAGTTAGTTTATCGGTAATCCCTTAGTAGATTTCGTAGTTTCGATCTGTTAAACGGTTAATATATGTTACACAAATATTTTCCCCGAACACCGACTCTCTGATTTAATTTATTGTTATAAATATTTAGCCAGTCACATGACTAAAAATAGGAATTCATAATTATACATACAACGTGTAACATAATTAACGCAAGACCTCATACACCCCAATTAGAGTATTGAGTTGAAAGCAATATACAATGACCAAAACAATTTTTTTTAAAGCTCACTATTATTATTAAGTAAATCGTGTTGACCCTAGCAATGCTTTATGCATTTAAAATTTATTCTTATTGCCGTGAAATAAGATTTAATTATCTGTGGCTCAATCGGCGGTCTGTATTGCAAACAACATAATTTAAAAAAAAATACCTTAATTAATAGTTACTAAAATGGATTCAGTAGTCAATTATGAACAAACTACTTTCAGGACTTGCGTTTATTCTGTTACACCTTGTTTATATCTTTATGAGGTTTCTTCGATGTGCCTATTATAGCAGAAAATACACAGCGCCTATAGCAATGTCATAAACTTCGTAAGTAATTCTTATTTTCCTATGATGTAACCCTATTCCTAACAGCCAGTCCTGAGTCTTCACTCTCCGTCAAGTATTGCATTCTTTCCCATTTTATCAAATCATCCTTCTAAACCTAACCAACCCCAAAAGTGGGGCACCCAACGGGGGGACCCATTGGAAAATAATCTTTCTGTATGTGTCAGTAGAGCTCATTAAAGCTCATCGGGTGTGGGTGAGGAGTGTGAACCCTCATATCTTCCATGCTCTGCATGGGTTCTGATAGCAGCATGTTGCTGGGTCCAACACTCGGCTGTGACACTGATCCAGGAATGATGGACCCGGTGGAGTGTCCAAGACCGTTGCTGGACTCCTGACGCATCATGTTACGACGCCATTTTGCGCGGGCGTTTTGGAACCATACCTAGGAAAAGGAAAAGTTGATATAAAATAAGTTGTTATGAGGCCTCATTTAAAATGGATTGATTCTCTATGTGAAATCGTTAATCAAAGTATAAGTTAAAAAAAAATTGCCAAAACGTTTTACGTCTCATCTAGCATCCCGTATGGTCTAGTGGCTAGAATAGGTAACCTGGCATTCACCAGGAGGCTCGGGTTCGATCCCCGGCACGGGATACCATATAATTTAGTTAAACTATAGGTTCTTAGTAGGTTGATGCGTGTTGAAAAGTTTAAGTATCCGATTGTACCTTAAAACTTGGTCCAAACTTACTTGCAAAACTCGTTTCGACAGTCCAGTCTTCTGCGCCAGGTTCTTCAAGTCCTTAGCATCAGGGTTCTGATTGATTGCGAAGTAAGACTTCATGGTCCTGAGTTGATGGTGCTTGAAGCTGGTGCGCATGCGCTTTGTGCGTTGTGTGTGGCTTGACACGCTGCCTGGAGAGGCTACTGACGAGTCGTAAGCCAAGGACTCCATTGATGATGACAGATCACCGCGGTGGAGTATTTCTGAAACAATTGAAGAACGTTAATTTTGGAATTGGCACTCGTAGGCAAAGATGCCATCACTTTTTAAATTACTTATGACATATCAGGCCGAAATTACGTCGCGTAATTTTTTGCAGGTGTGTCGCTACGTTACACGATTTGGTGGCTCTTCTTGGTTCCGTTATTAAGTAAATATAGCAAGAGACTATATGGTTCAAACAAACTCGTGAGTACTACAAGAATACGTGTTTAAATGTAATGCCTGCCTGCAATAATAAGTTGGCAAAAATTCACATTCAGACCAAAAATAACGAGAGTATCTAATCAAATAGCGACACTTCCAATTTTAAAGTGCAGCATCTCGAACCCACACCCACATCCTAAAGTTTTTAGTCCAAATGAGAGGAAGCAGGGATTATAGACGACTGCGGTTACAACCGGCGGACCACGACAGTACCACCTTTTGCTAATAGAGGAAGCTAAGTTCCGGGGCCTGGGAAATGAAGCATGCATAGAGTTAAAACGTTCAAGAACCTGTGACGTCTGTAGAGCTAGAGAACCTGGCAGAAAGACATAGCAAGAAAATTTGCAATTCACCCGATATGCTACATAATACAAAAAAATTACACGCAACCGCTTTTCTAGAATTTCAATTGTAATGAAGACTGTTGTGGCGGTTAGTTAAATATTTAGACATAGGTAATGAGAAGAACAAAACTTGTCAACATTGAAATAGAATATAAATATATGTATGACCCGTAATCTGTAGATAACCAGTGATTACAGGGTGTGAACAGAATATAAAACAATTTCACGCGTTATAGGTAGCTGCAACTCCAAAAACAAAGTCTCATGTCACTTCAAAAATAACGTAAAGCCTGTCAGGTTTAACCTAATTCCACATTTTTAAACAAAAGTAATGGAACCCCATATTAATTGATAAGCGAACCATCGTTAATACTCATTAGTAGGAACGGAAATGGAAAGCAGCCGACATAGGCTCCCAGTGACTTGTGCGTCAAAACAAATAACGTGGAATGATGTATGTCCCGATAATTGGGCGAGTTTTGATCTAATAGATAGTGCGGAATAAGTAGGGGGTGTCTGCGTTTGTGGAGGTGTGTATCTGTCCTTCTTTGTTGGATGTATTTACGGAAATTGAAATAGATATTGTGTTTTGTTTATCAAATTGAGTAGTATTGTGTGTTTTTATATAGTACCTAATTATTGCAAATAAAATGATCTGGTGATAACACGGAGTAGAAAAAGAATTAACTTAACATTTCTGATAAATTAGTTTCTGATCAAATTGTAGGTATTGGAAGAAAGTTTAGATAGGCATTTTGTTTTCGGAATATACTTTAATAATGAAAATACAGTTTCTCTAGAATTCTGTTACCTCCGTATAATTCTGGACACCTTCAAATAAAACCGTTCAGAATTCCTTGTCCCGAAATCCCTGTCCCGAATTACGAACTTCACGCATACTGCCCCTAGTAATAATGGGTCTTCGTAATAAAAAGTCAGTGGTTTTATTAATATCTCGCTACAACACTTGGGTGGTTGGCTGCGTTATATGTAACGAAATCGCCGATGCGCAACTAGCTAATTATTAAATTTATAATTAAATATATTAGACGGGTTTGTGTGATTCAGGCTTGGGGTCGGACAGTTGCGTCCATTTTTATAACACCGTTTTTAAGTTTACGATGGTTGAAACAAAAAACAATTAGGTTTTAAAACGAATATTATCGCCTTGTGGTCTTGGTGAAGCCAAATTAATTGCTGTGCTTAGCACTTGCCGTGATGTGTTGAAATACATAGTTCATGGTCACTTTATTGGTCTTTCCTTTAGGTATATTATTTCTGAAAAGGTCGATATTATTACTCTGCTATTTGGGGGGAAATAATAGTAATATTCGGTTAACACATCATGGTGATAGCCCGGGTTTCAGCACTAAATATGTTTATTGAAAGCCGTACATCAATGTTTACATGCCTCGTTGATACAGCTTATTGATGCTTCAAATTCCAATGGACAAGTTGTAAGTCTACAGCTGTTTCATCATAGATTCGTTAACTACAGTATCATCATCGATCTACAGTCTTCACAAGATCTGACCAAGATTTTGTCTGGAATTTAATAGAGACTGTGACCTCTGAGTTTGTTTCGGCCTTTCTTCTGAGAGTAGTCAGATAGGAAATGCCGATCTCGTCTAGTTTTTAAAATATAATTGACGTGTAAAAGTATTTGAATAATCCTACTTTCCCAACTATGTTGGGGTCAGCTTACAGTCTCACCGGATGCAGCTGAATACCAGTATTTTACATGGAGCGACTGCCTGTCTGACCTCCAAAACCACTCACAAAACACCACACTCCAAAAGTATAAAATACCCCTTGGTAAGACTGTTTGTCAGACTTTTGGGCTTCTGACGACCCGGAACGACTCTCAAAGATGTACGAATGATAGCCGGGACCAACGGCTTTACGTGCTTTCCGAGGCACGGAGGGGTCTTGGTATGTAAAGATCCAGGGACCAACCGCAGCAAGCGTTGCTTAACCTGATCGATCGACCTAGCGGCTCTTCTAACTTAGCCATGAGCCCCCCTAATCATGAACCTCAATACTTATACAAAAATATATTTTCAGGAGTCCGAGCAGGCAGCACATAATAATATCTTTGCTAGCACCTATACGTAGTGTTATGTAAAGCGCATTTATACCATAATCGGGTTAGCGACCGATAACGAACCTCGTACGTAACCTCCTACTGAACTGGCCTGCCACCGTTTCTAAATAATAAATATATCCTTAAAATAACGCCGGGCGGCAGTTAATGAGGGATGTAACCTGTAACCAAACCACTTATGGTCCGTTATATAACAGTTTCGTGGAATAATTTATTTTGTTACGTCATGAACGAGTACGAACATAAAATAATATTGTATTGGAGTATTTAATTCTCGAGTGAGATTAAGGAAACTCGTTCAAAAGAATAACGTCAGTAACGTAAACGCACGATTCATAAAAAAAATTGTATAGGTACATTTAAACAATGATTTCTCCTGTAATGCTTACTGCGACTGCGTATTTATTATTAGCAATAATTAAAATACCTACTAACGATGACTTTCCTCAGGGAATTAAAGGTAATTTTTTAGGTATTTAATAACAATCTTAAATTTATTTATACACTTACTGACAGGCAACGCACGATCCCAGCCACTGGCTCCAGAAGCATGTTTTGCACAAGAGTTAATTAACGATAGTGAGCAATAAGGAAAGGTTACGGAAAATTCATCCCCTAAAATAGTTAAATAGGTGATTAAAGTTTTTATAAAAGTAAACGTGTGACGCGATTTTGGTAGAACAATTTCCATGAAGTGTTCATAAAAATGTGACGTGACGCGACTCTAATAGAAGACTCGCGTCACGCCTGTCTATTGAGCCTTTAGTAATTTTTGCCGATAGGAAATCTCATCGGCAACATGACTTGTAGGTACAGAGATGTTAACCTATCGCCAGAATAGGCTATCATTTCTTTGTATTCCTCATGAACTTCGTAAAAATACATGAAAGTCAAGTAAATACTGTATTTTCCCAAGTTCTCAGATCGTCATGGAAATAAAAGTGATTTCTTCCACAATAAACACACCGTACACACATAATGTTTTATGTTTATAGTCGAAATTAACATGTTACAGAATTTGAGAAAAAGAGAAGTTCTAAATTTTTTTTAAAGTCGGTAATAAAGCATCGGGGCTGTAAAAGCCTCGATATTAACGATAGGTTATAAAAAAAATAAAGAAGCTCCGATTCAGTGTATGGTTTATTACGTAGATAGGCGCCGCTCTTTGGGCTGTGGCCCAACTTATATGCAGCAGCGACAATCTTGTAATAACTATCTACAGTGTTTGGATAACTAAAACGAATCATATTATGCTTTTCGGTTTAACGAATTTTATTCTCTTATTTCATTTAAAATGAGATATAGAGTGCTTATATCTAAATAGTTTGCCTCTAGGGTGTTGGCGACGTTAAAGGGTACATACATGTTTCTTGAGCTTTTCTTTAAATATGTTTAAACTATCACACTCCTTTAAATTCTCCGGTAAAGTATTGAATAGTTGTGCTCCCTGCGGTTGTGGTTGTGGTTGCAAACCCATCTTAAATAAAATATATTAATAACAATTCAGAAAATCTAGCAAATGTTAGATCAAATCAAATGTATTATGGCACTTACATTTAGGCATAAAAATATAAAAAAAATATCTGTAAATCTTTTGATATTAATCTGTCAATTTGCCATGAACTTCCTCGCTGCCGCATATACTTGTAACTTGCAACAAACCCACAATAAAATTTCGGACCTTGTAAAATGATACTGATGTGAAACGAAAGCTGCTATGCTGGTAGGTAGTCGTATATTTGTCGTAATCAAGTCAGGACCATCCGACACCTATATACATCTATGTATACATTCATACATAGAGGATAGCTGGTTGACTCATGGAAAGAATATACTAATTATTTAAGCCGCCTTCGAACAGGCGCGAATCGCACGCGACATAAAGGCACCGCTTTTCACGCGAAAGGCGGTGCCATTGTGTCGCTGTTTGAAGGAGCCTTATTTTTTTTTTTTTTTTAACGTTGCCCCACACTAGGAATTTCTCCTGTATCGTGGGTGCATTTACAAACATTTAAACTCACATGCACAAACAGCCAGAGCCGGAAATAGCATGTATCAGAAAGGTGTGGCCATATTTAAGACAAGACAACAACTTTCTGCATGGGACCAACATCGTAATCGTGAAAAAGTTATCAACTATCTCATACGTATACCTACTTAACTTTCATACCTATTCGACCCAAATGTATGGAACGGCTGATATTTTTTTCGCAATTACGATGGTGCCATAGAGAAAGTTGTTCAGTTTGATGATCTGTACCACACCCTGAAATATGACCACATCTTTCTGAGACATGCCGTAGAGCCAACGCTAATAAATGATGCTACCGTCACCTTTGCTACGAGCCTAGCGCATGATCGAAGTCGGAGATATGTGATAATAAGTACGTTTGATTGTGTTCTTTAGCCGTGGAGGCCCAGTGTACTCTGCTCCGACTTACGAGTTGTAGGTCGTGAGGAAACCGGCACGTTTAAGAACCAAAAATTCGAAGACATGACTGACATCCACCAACCCGCGCTGAGCCCGCGTGGTGGATATTGGCCCACTCCCTCTTATAGAGAACAGGACTTTGTCTTAGCAGTGGGAAAATTATAGGCTGACTATTATGTACTCGTATGTATGTTCTTTAGATACTTATTTGATTTACATTCATGAATTTCGTTTTACCTAAAATTCTAGTAGGTAGGAATCATGAAGAGTCTGATAAATTATGTGAAAATGGTCCACCGAAAATTCACGAAAACGAAGAAATAAAATCTTCTATCTTCTTATATCCGATGTCTGAAAAATCGGCCCTTAAACAAGCTTTAGGTGAACGAAAGATAGTATTCAAATCATCACAGAAGGTACGAGTATACCTAATAAAACGTGCGTCCAATAGCAAGGTAATTGTATAAGTTTTACTTTTCTATACTCGTATGTACATATTTGAACACTAAAGTGAATGAATACTTAGGAGGTCTTCTTGTAAATGCACCGACTGAAAAGGAAAACGTAAATTCCTCAAAGAAAAACGTTCAGCTGAATGAAATGTAAACACAAACTTTCTACCAGTTGATAGAACTTTTTACTCACTCAAATTAAATAACAAAGCTCGCGTTTGCCTGCTGCAGCGGGCTCTGAATAGTTTGTCAACAAACATTCAAGGGCACATGGTCGACGAAAAGAAATTAAATAATAACATGTTTTTTTTATGGTGAATTGATAGTATATTCCTAGGATTGTACAATTCTTTTATTATAGTCATAATTATATAGTAAGGTAAGTCAGAAGCGCCACGTTAGTCTTTTTCACTATAAAGATCGTTCGGGGCAAAACCGTACGGGGCAATTTCGGGTTAGTACCCGATATTGATATTGTTTACGTAAATGTATTATATAGTTCTAGTACCTACCTACATAAATATTATTATTTTATTTGATATTATACGCAAATAATCCTTGCACAGATGCAATGTCTTAAAGGTAAGAATTGCACCCATGAAGGCTGTACGGGTTTTGGAACCAGAAGAATTTGACGAGTTCCTTTGTTACCGCTGGTATGGAGCTTTGGACAAGACACGAGGCAAAAGCGTTAAAACTTAACTTCTTTATGGGTAATGATTATTTTTTTGTTATTTATAATTGAGAAAAGAGTGATTGTCAGTCCAAAATATGTGATTTAATAAAAACAAACTAAATGTAGCCCATCAAAGTTTATTGTTTTACGATTTTACCCCATAGCATGTATGGGAAATACATGTAATAAAATTAAACTATATTCATTATATTTAAATGATTTTGAAGATGTTTTTCTGCATTCGGATTTTAATGCAATTTTGCACAAAGGAGAACGGTCATCAAGTATGAAAAAAACCCCAGAGCGAACAGACTGATACAGGATGTACCTCAGATTATAGTGATATTTAGTGATATCATTCTGTAAATCCACCACTGGCCCATTTGAAGTAATTATAAAACAGTCCAGCATTTATTTATATTTTATAAATAAATAAAAATTAAATGATGTTAGTTGGTAAGCGAATCACTTGAGAAAGGCTTGACCGATTTTAATGCGGCTTTGACTAATTCCTAAATATATTACCAGGAATGTTTTTGTACGGTTAGTAAAAGATTTAAATGAAAATAATGTTAAACAACAGACAGACAGATCAATCAATCAAACAAACATTTGCAAACAGATGGACTACTATGACCGCCGCCGGGTCATTGCAGACCGTCTGTTATGGTTTATTATTGAGTATAAAATAAAAGCAGTTAAGATAAAAAAAAACTTGGTTATTAAACAGATACACCTGTTTTGGATTGCATAATCAAAACACCAGTTTAAACAACATAAAAATGTATTTATAAAAGTTTACACATTATCTAGATCTAATGTGACATCTAAAAACAGATCAAGGTGTAAAATGTGGGTTCGTGTCTGGCCCATCCCAAATAATATCTATAGCTTATTGCATGGGAGCAACTACCCAAAGTCCTCTTCCAATGGATGCAGGAGCAGTAATATTAGCGTATAGCTTGCACAGGTGCACTCACACCAGGATCGGTGTGTTGGTTGTGCTTATTGCTTAGTGCTCTTGTTTCGGTTACGGTTAGATAAGAGAAAATTATCTATCTCGCTCATACTTATGTGAGTGAGAGAGGTAGAAGATTATTTGTTTCACACAAAGCTTCTTAAACTTCTTGGATCGATAGCGGTGGCCAATTAATCTCTGCGCATTGTTCTAGTGTCCAACGGACCTAACGAGGAGGTCCGTCAGAATTATGTTGTAGGTCATGTATTGTACCTATAGACATTTTAGACTACCTGAACATTCGAACAACCTCTCTCTGTATATATTTAAGGTATCTATATGACAATGCCTTTATTATGTTCGCCATATTATGAATTGAAGTTACTGTATTTATTGTAGTAGCTCTAATGTTGTTTTTTTATCGAAGTATTTATTTAAGAAGTCTTGTGCCTCATCTCTGGCTTGCCTTTATTGACCAGCTGGAGTGGAGATTCGCAAGAGCAAAAGTGTTCGGAGAAAGGAAGTATCCCAGTCAGTGCTGGTAAAGATCTTGAACATCTTCCGGGCTCTGGGATTGCCCTGGTAGTCGTGGAATACCTCTCCACTCCTCAAGCACCTCAGGATATGTTGCCCCCTTGTCGCTACGTCACTAAGTGCTAGCGACAGTTTCTGGGGGCCCATTATTGAGTGTGCAAGTCACCCCCTGCCATTTTTGCCGTGTATAATAAAACATTGATCAGGCAGGGGCCACAGTCCTTCCATAGTTCGAGGTAACCAATACACTATAGCCACCCAAGCCCATAGCTCAATATATTTTGTTCCCACGTTCTGCAATAGTCCTGCACCAACCGGGTGTTGTCCTTGGGTGCACTTGCATAGAGCATACAGGGATAATCGTCCGTTGGTGCCTCATTCCATTTAAAATTGTCTAAGGGACCTCTGCAAGTTGGCTTCGGGCCCTCGTACGCCTTTCAAAGAACCGGGGCTTCATGGTCCCGAGATACGTAAAGATAAAGAAAATAATAATAAATAATAATAATCCTTGGAGAAATGGTATAATATTATATTTTTAGTACTGCCAGTCTTTTTTAATATGATCAACGTCTAAAGGTAAAAGCGCCCATAGGTACAATATATAACCCTACCTATCTATTATGTTTAAAAGTCAACCGTCTTCATTTATGAAGTAAGTAATTCAATCAATGTTGTATTATGTCTATTTTAAAATACGTTTTAAGTAGGTATAGAAAGTACCTAAGTATTTTTTTTATTTCAAAAATCAAAATCAAAAGTCGTTTATTCAAACTGGGCAGAGAATCAGAACTTTGTGAACGTCAAAATCACATAATACAGTCCCCCCAAAACGCCCGCCCTTCATCTTTTATCATCTTTGATCTTCATTCTTCATCATTTATCATTAATATATGTATTTATTTATTTAAGCCGTGTGATGTCGGCTACGAATAGCACTCACGCCTTCTTCTCGGCGTGTCGTAAAAGTCGACTAAGAGACTTATATGAGACTTAACGTTCAAATGGCGGCGACAGAGTTCGCCACTCATCACGCTAAGTCTCGCAGAAAAGCGGCGAAAAGTGGACTATAGATAGTTGATTGACAATCTGCAGTCTCTGCCTACTCCTATGGAATTATGGGCGTGAGTATATGTATGTATATCGTCAGATATACCCAAAGCAAAGAAAACACCCCTAAAAAAAAAGAATCACCTGTAATGAAAGAAAAAAATCACCCCTGATGTAAAACCAATAGCACAATGTCACACGTTTAGCCATCGAATCTATTAGTGAAATATTTACAGAATGTATCACTAAACATCACTAAAACTCTGAGCCACATCCTGTATCTGTTCGCTCTGGTTTTTTTTGACCAATCTCCTTTGGACTGTGTTCTTGGTAAACTCAGAGGGAGTAGGTTCTTACCTACCTCTATAAAATTAAACACAAGTGACATTTGTTAACTAAACCGATAAAAGCTGGCCTCTTATTCTATTGAAACCCCGTACTACGCCAGGCCAGCTAAAGGACAAAGTGTTAACACTGACTGGCGGTCTACAATACCTAGGATGCGAGTAAACCCGTGGCTATTTCTAGTCAGTTCTAGTTGTTGTAAGGAAAAAAAAGTAAACCCAGGTCACCTCTCATTTAGCCTCGTTAGTCTAGTAGTCGTAAGCGCTTCTGCGGAGTAAGATGCCATTTTTATTTTTTATTTTGGGAAGTCTTATTATCTTATCCCGCTCTGGGCGGAGCGGGAGGGCGTGTCAGACGCTTACTGACTAAAACCCACCTGTGTTCCTTCAGTTGCCTGTGCCAAGGGCCACGGTAACCCTTTCGGACATTCCCGCAACCCTGGCAGGCATCGGCCCTAGCGGACACCGTCATTGGTGCTGACATCTCTTTGAGGCGCGCGTGGAACATAACGCGCCGTCGATCCGGGCCTGGTCCTTATCGGACGGCGAGCTACCCATTGCCCGCCGTCCGCAAGCCCGCGCCTGCTGTGGCCGGGAATCGGCTTGGGATTCCCGACGCCCAGGACGTCTCCTGCGGCGGCTAGTGGCGTGAGGGCGCGAATTTGGCCTCTACCTCACGCATTCCGCCTCCTCCTTCGCGAGCATAACTGCTTCGCAGAAGGAGGTGACGGCTTCCCATGCCCTCTCGCTCCGTACCATGGCCTGGACCAGGGCCGGACTCGAGAGATCGCCACCGCCAATCGCATCTACGAGGACACGGCGGTGCTCCGCCCAAGCCGGGCAGTCCTCTACATTATGTTCTAACGTGTCCTCCAGGCGATCCACACATTAGTGACACCCGGGCGTTTCCTCCCGCCTTATCCGGAACAGGAACCTCCCGAAACAACCGTGTCCGGTGGGGACCTGCGTCAGGCGGGAGGTGAGGACGCTGTGGCGCCTCTCTAGCCACTCCTCGGAGAGAGGACTTATCGCCGCAATTGTGGCGTGCCCAGCGCTGGGAATCGAACCGGAAATCGAACCGCCCTGGGTGCGATTTCCGGTTCTAGCAAAGTGTTATTGGGTTTTTCCATCTGACATTTTGTGGTTGATGGCAATAGGTTCGTCCCCTATGAGGCTTTTGACAAGTTGGATGTGTATACTTTTAAGGGCTGATTTTTCAATAGTCGGATAACTTTTATCTGAGGAATAAATATATTGGTTTGACAGCATAAGCATAGAATATTATGTCAAACTGACAGATCTATTCTTCAGATAAAATATATCTGCCTATTGAAAAATCAGCCCTTAGTCTCTTTTTTATTATTTTTTATTTGTAATGTGCGTTTTGTTTGTGCAGAATAAACAATTTTTCTTTCTTTTTTCTTTCTTTTCCTATTACATGGGAGCATGGGACATAAACATAGCTGGTGAAATGTGAGTGCACTACAGCACACCTCTGCCGAACCCTTCGGCGGAATACAGGCGTGAGGTTATATTGTTCCAAAAACTTCCGTCAAAAATCAGTAAAAAAAAACTTCTCCAGACAACTGTCTCGTATCACGATGACCACTTTTAAAGACAGGTGATGGAATCATGTAAACGAATTTTTTCGTCTGTGGTCAGAGGTTGTTTAAAATATTGTTTATTGTTAATTGTTTTAATCGGAAGGGGAGGCAGTTTATTAAATTTTTTGTGCCATTCGTTTTTAATTAGGGCGTAAACATTGTAGGTATAATACTAATGTAAGGGTAAGTATCCGTTTTGGCTTTTATTCGGTTATGGTGGCATTCTTTTCGAGAACACAGGAATGGTTATTATTTGCTTGTTAATCAGTAATTATTTAAATTGTTGGTCGTTACTGACCCTGTGGGCAATATATGGGATGTAGTCAAAGTGTCAGCACACAAAATTTTTTCGTATTGCGTAAATTTACTTAATTTTCACCAAATGAATTATTTTATTTTTTATCTTTTGTTGACTAAAAATCTTGTATACCAACCATACCATAAGTATTTCTGTTAGCTTTGCATAATATTATAATTATGTGAACCCTATTGCGTGGGACATAATTAAATAAAACTGGCCAAAAGTGGTTACGTGTACTATTTAGTACCTACACCTATTTTTCACCAGTTATAGTGTCGCCCGAATAACATCGGCTGTCAGGTTTGTGTTGTGTTGGTTGTTATGATATTATTTTATTTGACCGGCGATCTGTTTGTATAGAAACATTGCCAACTTGCTTGAATGATTGCGAACTGAATCAGCTAATATTTCAGAACAATGAATGACTACCTATTGACTGACCTGCCTCCATCGATCTTGCCTCTTTTGACGATGAGCATCGCTTTCAGTAATAACCAGACACTTTGCAATTTATGGTGATTAACGAAATGGCTCAATGGTAATATTAAACCATCGCAACATAATTACTAAAGTCGCCAGTTTATTTCCCAAGGGTGGTGATTAACAACGTTTCATGTTTTATAATAGCGCAATGAACACCAGCTGCATATTTATCTGAACTGACTGGCTTAAGAAAAATATTCAGCTGGAGTTTATTTGCTTTAAGCAAGCCCGCTTTTGGTAATTGTGGTGATTAACAAAATTTGCAATATCATACGTTTTATGGTGATTGTTACAACATCAAAAATTCACAACCTACGTTATATCAAATTTGTCATTTGTGGTGATTACTGAGTATATTATGTGCCATTAATTTTCATTTCAGTAATTTTGTATACAAATTTCGGCATGCCAAAGAGAAACATTTAATTTTAATCAAATTAGTCGTTTACACAAAAAACGAATAATCAATTTAAAAAGGTAGATCTGTGTGAAATCAATATAGTACATACACATTCCATGCGTAAAATCGAATAAATGAAACGAAACTTGTGCCAATGTTGTTATGATAAAAAATATTTGTTTTTAATAACTTGCTACGTCCGGTCGCGGTCTCTCGTCGTGAGATAAAAAAAATGACAAAGTTCCTTCTTCGAGTTTACTCGAGTTTAACGGTCATGTTAGGCATTAGAATACTGTTGGAGCTGCTGAAGATTGTAAGACTACCTTTGCTTTGTATAAACTCAATCTCCTTTGTATTATATAATTGCATAGGACAAGTGTGAGTACTATGTACTACCGAGCTACCATTTACCGGGTAATGTCTTTCATTGACTTGAATGTGCCCTGGCGGCTGATAGATGTCATGCTCACTCAAATGTCTCGCTGACGGTGGCGCGTATGTTGGATCATTTAGTTCCCTTCAAGATGGTTGAGCTGAATGGTGCTGATCCATGCGTCATGTTCGTGAACGGGCGGTGTCAGTTGGGACTGGTCATCTCTTAGCCACCACGGCTTATTTTAATTATTTGATGATGGATTGTTTTGTTTAAATTTATATTTGCTGTACACTGGACACTCAACGTGTACGTCTTATTTACGTCGTTCTCACATATATTATAATTATACCTATATTCAACATTAATGCTGTAGGTAACTAATATTTATGTAACAATATAATTTAAAAGAGTGTCCATGGAGTTTCTTGCCCGTTCTTCTCCATAGGTACCTACTACGCTTTGGAATGGGCAACTAGCTTCATATTTCTGACTGACCGACCACTTGACAATTCAAAAGTGCCTGTAAATGGTTTAATTGAAATAAATGCTTTGAGTTGAGTTTGAATGACGTCAGAATCGTAGACAAATTTCGACAAATAGAGAAAAAGAGCATGGTTCTCGCGTTTGTCATGTTATTTGGCGAGCAGAGGGGTTTGACTCTTGACGGGACACCAAGCTGTTGGCTACACGGTACGTCCAAGTGTAATGTCCAGCTTCTGGATTTCAAACGTATTGAACAATATTTAACAGTTTTTAGTGTAGTGTAGATCTCAGGAGTAATAATGAATAAACTTTTCCTTTTTCCACGCAGCTCAATAAATAGCACTGTCTTAAATCACGCGCGTGTTTTTTCTTGAAAACGAAAACTGTTTTCAGGCTTTTCAAAGTCAAAGCATTTATTTCAAGTAGACACATAAAAGGCACTTTTGAACGTCAACATTAACATTACTATAAAATTGTTTCTAGTCGCCCCTTCCAAAAGGTAGTTTCGTACTTATGGTGAAGAATGGGCAAGAAACTCTACCGTTACTCTTTTAAAATGTGTTACAATATTTTGTATACATTAATTATATGTGAAGACGATGCACCTATATTAAAACTGCCTTACCACAATAGGTAAAAAGAATTTAAAATGTAGCAATGACAAATAAGTTAATTAAGTGAAAGATACATGGTGCTCACATATTTTTAATAACATTGTAAAAGTATTAGATTTTCCAAAAAATTTAAACAAGAAATAAGTCAGGTATGTGAGTTAAAGTAATCACAGAATGTAAAACAATGTCATGAAAATAATAAATTATACAATTATATTAGTCACCAGTTTGATTTTGTCTAGACTCTAGATTGTCCTATGGAGCTGGACCAGCATGTTTTCAAGCATTCCTATCTTGGATATAATTCTCTAATTTGTCAAGAAACCCAAAAAATCGCCGCATAAGAATAGTTTTATATACCTACTACTTAACTTATTTTGTATAACCTTCCCGCGCCAGTGTGGGTTAACCATAACATATAAAAAATGTTTATAGACTTCGCACCCTAAACCGACCTATTTAATAACACAGCCTTTATAATATTATCGATAAAAAACTAAGAACCGCTGTTTGCTCCTTGACCGCAAACGTCAACCTCAATTTTATACTTAAAAAAGGAAACTCCAAAAGAAACTGAATCTTATGTTGACGTAAGTAAAGTTGATTTAGATTTGTTACGTGGTTTTGCTAAAAGTTCCTTCAATTTAGATTTTAAGGGGCATAGATAAAAATCAATATGTCATTTTAAAAGATCCCTATAGATTTTTTCACCGAATTTTGTTAATTAAAAACGTTTTATTGGGCCTATTCGTTGGTGGCAAATGTTTGAGCATCTGCTTTATTTTTGTTAAATTGTATAAATTTGTAGGTTCTGGTCTGTTAGTAAATTATCTGTTAGTCTGTCTAAATATTTGTAGGCCACATGTTGGATGGTTTGATTTGGAAGAAAATGACTGTAGCGGTTAATTGCGTAAATTAATCAGTTCAAATCTTTACCCAGTTTTTATACATTTAAAATCTTTGTCCAAAAATGCCTCAGATCAATAAATAGAGTATCCTAGAAGCCTTCATAGATAAACTGTATTCCAACTCTAATTGAAAAAGCAGTTATTGATCACCTTGTGCTTGACTAAGATTTATTTGTCAATCGTGGTTTGTTGGCAGTTGTTATCCCGCATGGACAGATTACTGAAGCATCGCAGGCTCATACAAGTATTTCTAAATTCTAGAAGCGCATCTTTTGATCGTGTGTATCAAGAAGGCAAATCTCCAAGTGACACCCAAGAACTATCATCTAAATGGACAATGGTTATTTTATCCCACTATTTTGCATACAGCTAGCGAGCGCCGCGATATTCTCGATCGATTCTTCGGTTATCGATAAGGCACGTCACTACCTTGAGAGCCCTCAAAGTTCTCATTATCGGCGTCACGCGCGCTACTCGAATGGCGCTGTTGTACCAACATAGCTGCCGTTTCGGCGGGAAAACGGAGTGTGTGTGCGTGTGACTCTATCAAGATATAGCGGCAATTACAATTTGTTAGGGCGCATGCTGTAATGATGAAGAAATTTACCGAAAGTCTACGGTATGTTTGGATCAATTCTCGAGTGGAATAAGACAGAAAATGTTCAGTAGGAAACGAATGCCTTTATGGGAGCGTTCCGAGTTGCGCTGTAATCGATTTGAGCGTGCTAACGGGTGTACCGAATTAGCGTGAACGAGCGCGATAATGATGTCCCGTGAATCGTCATATATGACGTCATGACATGCGCTATCTTGCGATAACGCCGACCATGCCCTAAATTAATATCACCGCGAGCGCTGTCAAAAATGATGGTAAACTAAAGCGGCATTTTTCGAAATTATGCTGTAAAATCCAAGACGTAACAGAATACCTGAATCGAGTTTTAAACTCATGCTCATTATGTTTAATTATTGTTGCATTTATGTTATTCGTAATTCTTGGTAACAATTAAGAGTGTAATTGTAGTTTTATTAATATTTTTTAACATAGCCATTATTATTGACATACATATAGATATTGTAAACCCCATGGGTATGTTTTAAAGTAATACAATAATGCGAACTGTAAGAACTGTCTTTTCACCTGTGACAAACAATAAATAAATGAATATGAACACTTCGGGGTAAATCTATACCGGGAGCATGTAAATACGCTAATATAAGCACTTTGTTATCCGTTTCATCCCTGGATGAATTGGCGTTCTCAAACTCAAAATCTGAGTTATCAGAGTCGATAGAGTAATCCAACAAAATAGAAGTGCCATTGATGCGTTGAACTTCCATTTGCAGAAGAATATCCAATCGGTCTTTCTTGTGCAAGGTTTGAGGTTGACGTTAAGAGCGTTTATACCTTATGAGTGGCAACGTCGCAATTTAGTGTCATATTTCGTGGTTTTCAATTTTTATCATTTAATTGAAGCTATATTTTAAAAATCTGTTTAATTAACTTTTTAGAATTATGTAAAAACTGTGTAAAAGGTAAGAAATCGATGCGTTTACAGTTCTATTTATATGCAAATAATACATTAGAAACTAGCAGGGCGTTATTTTCATTGTAAAATAGCTGTAAGCATTACGGTTAATTACTTTTTAAACACTTTCACGTAATTCTGAAAAGTTAATTAAACAGATTTTTTAAATATAGCTCCGATTAAATGATAAAAATTGAAAACCACGAAATATGACACTAAATTGCGACGTTGCCACTCATAAGGTGTAAACGCTCTTAAGCGACCACTGTGAGCGCGTTCACGAGCGTTCCGAATTGATGACAGTTCTAAGCTGTCCTAATCATGATATCTAAAACGGAACGCAAAATATCGATGTGATCGCTGTGAGTGATCATGTTCAATTCGGAATGCATGGTAAGTTAAGTAATACTGATCAAATCTTTAACTTGTCTCGTTAAGCTACGTTCGATTCCTAGCTTGTGAAGTTTGTTGATTTATTTTGGGTACTACGCAACTACTCCACGTAGTAGGTAGTACGTGCTCCGTAGTTTCAAAGTGAATGTAGTTTTTCCTGCCAGATATCAAGAGTAGTTCTGCATCCAAATTGGCGAAATGAAATATATCGAACAAAATAAAAAAAAATACTACTGCAGATATTTGCTGTTGCACTGAAGTTTAAATTAACAGTACAAAATTTAAATTATATTTATACTAACTTGACGACGTGCAACGTTAAAGTAAGAGCACTTCACGTTTTTTAGTTTTTTTTAAGTACGTGTTTTTTGAAGTCCAAAGTCAAAGGTCTTGCTAAGACCAACTAAGTTTATCTATACCTACTAACTAGATTGAGAAAATCTATAAATATAAAGATATTATAAGATCGATATATTTTTTGCGAAATTGTAGTATTTTAGAGTTGAAACCGAAAACAAAAAAAGAATAAAAGGCTTGTCAATTGCTACGAATGTGGTAGTGGTCGTTGCGGGGCGAAATCAAGCGGGATGTGCATTTGTGCAACTCACACTTGACTGTTTTTCGGTCCGATGCACTACTTTTTTATGGGATTGTAGTAGGTACCCTCTTATGTTTTTTTTTTTAATATTGTTATTTAGGGTGTTAGGTGGGATTTTTAATGACCTACGTCGAATGTAAAGTAGTTTTTGACAGTAACGATTCATAGCTACTATTTAGGTGCGGGTCCAACTGTTTGCTAGGCGAATCATTTGGTGTTTACCGTCAGAACAAAGACTACATGTAAAATCATACCCCTCATATCATATCATTGGCGTAGTCGGGTAAAAATGGGGATGAAATCAAAGGATACCGCGCCCCACATTGCTTGCGATGATCTACACATATACTTTCTGAAATAAAAAACTGTTACCTCTCAGGCAAAAATTTGCCTTTGCTTTATTTAAAGCAGAAATTGTGAAAACAATTGTGTAATTTCGCAACCTCCATTCTCTGAAAATTGTATTTATAGGCTCAACATGTATTCCGGTTAAAGGCTTGCCAGAAATACCCCTAATCTCAGTACCTATCAAACATAGGTAAGTTTAAAAAATATCCAATGAACAATCCCGTATAATTTCATCGTTAAACTAAAAGATCTAGTAGGCGCAATGCCCGTCTTGGATTAAGTCTTCTAAGGGCCGATTTTTCAATAGTCAGATAACTTTTATCTGAAGAATAAATCTGACAGTTTGGCATATTTTCTATACAAAAGCTGTCAAACCGTAATATTTATTCCTCAGATAAAAGTTATCTGATTATTGAAAAAGCAGCCCTAAGACAAGTAAAGCACTGTCTTAAGGAAACAGTGTCTAGTAACATTTTCGAACACTAAAATAGCTACGTTAGTCCCGGGTCCCATTCAACATAACGCCAGTATCAATCGGGTCGACAAGTCAACACAACCTAAATTTACCTCTATGAGTGCCTCACATTTCGACGTTCTAAAGAATAATCCAAAACGACCCTGACAGACGACCCAACCCGCGTAAACGCACATGTCTCCTTCCAACTTACGGACAAACAATGAGAGAGAAAAGGACAGAGACAGTTTTGCCAGTGCGTCTACTATTCATTAGTCGTGATTATGGCACGGGATGAATTGACTTCGGGGACATCGGGGTAGGCGCTCGGATTTCCCTGCCGAGGTCTTTGCTAAAAATTTGAGCGCGCAAATTCTATGAAATATGTATAGCGTCTGGGGCCGGATCGGCTGTGTCTCGACACGAATATATATATTTTCTTACAAGTAACGCTGAGTTCAAAGGAAAACACGGGGGAGCTTTTTCAAAGCTCCTTTTTAAGTCGACTTAGATATAATTAAAGTCAGCAAGTTTTTTAATTACACAACAGAAATTTAATTCGCATTTGATGCAATTCGCTGGGCTGAGGGAAAATATTGATGTTGAACTCACCTAGAGCGGTGCTGGCCATCCTCATTGTCTGGACCTGCATATTGTCTGGGGAGCCTTGGGGGAGCTTCCTCTTCCGTGGTCGTCCTTTTTGGATTGGTCCACCGTTGTAGTACTGTGTCGGTGAGTCACCTTCACTGTGCAAATCTTGACACCTGGTTACAAAAAACCTATTTATGTTTTGATTTAAATATTAATGTATTCAAAGTGGAATTTTGATTGATTTTTCTCGGATTTGTATTTAAAGAATTTATGGCACAAATTCTTCGTGCCTATTAGTAGGTAGCAGATCTGGGTTAATTGGCGAAATATTCGGAAGCTCGCTTTGGAGGGTTAAGTCTATAGGCTAATATAGACCTATAATTCAGATCAGTTTTTTTTTTCAATATTTTTTTGTATGATATTATTTCTTTTTATGAGAGGAAACATAATAACTAGAGTTTATTTTTAGTTCTTACAATTTCTTCTAAGTCAGCATTAATACTATAAGGTTCCAATTTAATAAAATACCAATAAATTAAAACCAACGAGGTTTTGCTTTACAGCAACAAATATCATTCCATTTAATTTATATTTCGCTTTAGTCCTCAGTGTATCTATTCCAGTTAGGTACCTACTTACCGCATGGAAACCACATTTGGACGAGATAATGAATAATCTGTAGGTATTGGGATTTTTGATTTCTCTTTCTATTTCTGAGTATTTCTTCTTTTTGTAACAATATTGTTTAATATAATTTTTTTAAATTTTAACTTTAACTGTTTCCGAAATTATTTGCATGAATTACGTGCGCTGAGGCCCCAAAACGTTGATTAAACCTGAACACTTTGTGTCTAGAAAATGTCAAAAAGACTTGCCCTCATATACCTACATATCAACAGATTTAAAAAAGAAAACGTCCTGCCTATAGAACTTTTCATATCTTCATCACAGTAAGTAGTCATAGGCAGTAGTCGAGATCCCGTGCTCGCATCACCAGCTCAAACGCGATGAACCCGTTCCGTCAAAAAGGACTGATACTTACTTACCAAAATAAAAGTAAATAAATAGAGGCGCTCACCTATAGACACTAGTCATATCTTCATCACAGTAGTCATCAAGGCAGGCGCTGTCATAATGGGGTCGGCAGTAGACGAGGCCATCTCTCATGCCAAACACGTCGCCCTTGGACAACTGGGTGCCACAGGCCACGCACGTGAAGCAAGTGAGATGATAGACAAGATCCCGTGCTCGCATCACGAGCTCATTCGCGGTGATCCCGTTCCCGCAGCGAGCACAACGTTTAACGCAGAATAATCTGTAACAAGGAGACTTGTATTTGCTCTGCGGCTTTGTAGCACAGAGCTCAGTCGCTTCAGGGAGTTTAGATAATTGTAGCGGGATTTCAAAGAAAGCCAGTTTCGTTTTCTGAGTTTCAATGTGGCTTGTGGGACCACCACAAGAAATTTGGGGCTAAAAAGGCTACGCAGATGAATCATGATGGATGAGATGCCGAAACACACCTAGTTTGGTGCATGTTCCTGGCATAGAAGTTACCACAAATAAAACATGATTATATTCAAAACGTTTTATACCTACTTAGTGGGTTTAATGCATAGTCGATTGTTAGTATATCAAACTCAAAACCTCAAACTCAAAGCATTTATTTCAACTAAATTAATTAGTAATTACAGGCACTTTTGAATCATCAAGAGGTCGGTTATTCAACATGAATGATGTAACAATATTTTGATTTAAAAGTGTGTCCGTGGAGTTTCTTGCCCGTACTTCTCCATAGGAATCCACTACGCTTTAGAATGGGTAAATAGCTTCATCTTTCTGACTGACTGACCACTTGATACTTACTTCAAAAGAGCCTGTAGGTAGTTGGTTTATCTGAAATAAATTCTTTGAGTTTGAGTTTTGTATACAGGGTGGCAAACATCGACGCTCAAACTGAAGCCATAAATTCAGCACATGATTCTAGAGTAGAAATTTTTCGTCGATAAAAAAAAAAAGGTTTTTCATAGAAAAGTGCGCAAAAACGGTCAAAATGTATGGCAGAGACAACGCAGTGGGATTCCGAATCATGTGCTGCATCCATGGTAACCGGTTGGGCGTCGATGTCCCTGCCACCCTGTTGTAGTGTTCACAACTTTCAGTTCCACGAAAGCATCGTTCTGCAGTTAAAATATTATTCTCGCATTAATTGATCAAAAATACAATTTGATTTTCGTACTGTTTTCTCGACCAGATCATTTCTTTTCATGCTTCGCGATACGAATTTATTGGAAACTGTTTTTGATTGATCCGATTTGTATACCTATTAAAAATTAAAAGAATAATAATTTAGATTATAAATTAAAGACGCTTCTCGTGTCTGTCCGTGTGACCGCGTTGTTGCTCAACCTACGCAACGCAATTTGATGCGGTTTTCACCTTCATTTAGAGAATTTATTCCGGAAGACTTATGTGTATGGACATTACCATCAAACTAGGTATATATAAAAAGGAAATCTCGGTGTTTTATCAAGTTGTAAAAACAGTGCGGAGCAGGGGCGTGTCGCTAGTGAAATAACAAACTGTTTGAATTGTAGAACTGCTTTGCATATAGTGAAGAAAACTTCCCCGAAACGAGTTGATGTAGGTACTAAAATTTTAATAAAATTCGTAAAAATAAATATTTGATCATTACCTGTGAAATTGCCGATTAGTAAACAGAAAGTTAAAGTACTCGTATTATTTTATATAAATATTTATTATTCCTATCAATCAACATAAGCACGCATGCTATCGATGCATCTCTGCCAGCGCAGTGGTCATTTTTCAATCCCCTTCTTGAAGAAGTCAGGTGTGCTGGAGCCAACAAACTCTTTAACGGTATTTTGTACTCTACTCTCGCGTATTGATTTTTTTCCCTGCGAATAAGTTGACCAAATACCTATTGGAGAAAATAGAAGTCTGTCGGCCCAAGGTTTGGTGAGTACGGTGAATGACGCAAAACTTCCTACCCTAGCTCTTGTAGCTTAGAGACCGTCTGTTGTGCTGTATGAGGTCGAGCGTTTTCGTGTACGTAGAAGCAGCGGAGACGAGCGATTAACCAAGGCTGGCCGGTGATTTGCGAGCTTCTCGATCATTGTGTCCAGTTCCTCACAGTACATATCCGCAGTAATGCTTGTGCCATTTGGTAAGAAGCTGTGATGAATTATACCGCGACTAGACCACCAAATAATGACCATGACTTTTTTAGGTGTAAGTTTAATTTTGAGGCAATGCCTAGGCGCTGAACCAGGTTCTAACCAACATAATGACCGCCCACGATTATCAAAAAGAAGCCATGTTTCATTGCAAGTGACAATGCGGTTGAAAATCCCTTTGTTTCTGTGTCTGTTAAGCAACGCAAGGCTTACCTCAACGCGTTCGTCATGCTGGCGATCGTTCAGTTCCTGCGGCACCCATTTATCAAGTTTATTTACCTTGTCAATTTGACGCAAATATACCAATATTCTTTTGATGCTAACGTTGAAAGCTATAAAGATAGTATCACGGTCTGGCTAGGCAATTTTTTTACATTGGGTTAAGTGTGGTAGGCCTTGCTCGGGATATTATCATGATCAGATGTCTGGTGCGCGAAAGATCTATAAGGCAGCCCTCAAATATGTACAGAATAATCAAGAAAAACTCCAAATGGATATACTGGCTTGACATGAAACGTCTAAAAATGTTGTGTAATCTTGGAAGCAAGTCAAGAAGCAAAATTTTTAGGGTTGTACACCTGTTAGTGTGGAAGGGGAGACTGATAAGACTATTATTATAAATAAGTTCAGAAAACACTTTGATGTAATGCCGCTCTGCAGGCAGATGGAGACTGTGACAGCGGAGAAGCTGCAGTATGGCAATGGTGCGGATACTTTCTATGTTACAAACGATGACGTTCTTGCCGTGCTCAGAGATATGAGGCGTGGAAAGTTATGACATGATGACCTGCCTTAGTTTAGAGCATTTGGTGAATGCGAGCCAGTATATCTTTCTTATTAGTACAGTTTTTTAACCTCTATACACCACATTGTTACATGCCAGCTGCAGATCTCATTCGCACTGTGGTGGTTCCTATCCTTAAAAACAGGACTGGTGACGTCTCAAGCATGGCCAATTATCACCCTCGCAATAATATTGGCCAAGGTTCTTGATTTCTAAAACACAGGAAGCTGAGTCCGACACTTAAGATTAACTATGGTCAGTTTGGTTTTCGGCCAGGGGCTACAACTGACCTGGCTATATTCTCCCTCAAACAGGTTGTCAAGCATTATGTCGATTAGGTAACTAGTATTTATGCTTGTTTCCTTGATCTTAGTCGCGCTTTTGACACCATAAATCATGACCTGTTGTTTGGGAAGCTAGAAAGTAATAATGTGCCAGCTGGAGTTACGGGGCTTACAGATATTGGTATTGTAATCACTCCAACTATGTCGTCTGTGTCCGAAGACGATAGGCTATCGTGCGGTGTTAAGTGTGCAGGAGGTTGACCTCTCTCGATCTGTTTAATCTCAACGTAAACGACCTGATTGAGGAGTTGAGCAGAGCACCGGTAGGGTTCTGGTTGGGCCATCGTTATATGAACAACTTGCGTTATGCTGATGATTATGGTTCTGCTCAGCATCCTAATTAAGGGCTTAAACAAGTTGCTGGTTATTTGTGATCAGTATGCTTAAAACCATGACTTAGTTTACAACCTAGAAAAACAGAATTGATATTAATTATTTTATTTTTTTTACTGTTTATTTTCAGGTCGCGAAAGCGGCCTCAAAATGTTCCGCCAGTGTGCATTGGGAGCTGGCGGTGAAGATTGTGGAGAGGTTCAAGTGACATCGGACATGAAATACGATGCGGATATCGATCGCCAGCGTCGTGCCCTATCGGTTGTGTGAAACATGCTTGATAGGAAGTTTTTTTTAAGGCTACAGTCTAAGGTGCACCTGTTCAGAACGTACTGGCAAAGTTTCTATACGTGCCAGCTCTGGACTGAGTATTCAAAGAACACATAAGATGGCATACGTGTTCAGTACAATAACATACACTGTAGTGCCTCTAGAATGTGGGCGGAGGTGAGGCTGAACGTGTTCCATGCCATTTACAGAAGCAAAATTGCATCATTCATGTCCAGGGTTGGTACGTGTAAAGTTGCCTTGCGGATAGGATATATGCTACCAAAACCTACAAGCGGTGGTTGGAAATAGTCGCGTAAATGTTTTTTTTTCAATGCGCTATAGAGGGAAGGCGTGGGTGTATGTTTGTGAGTATGTATGCCATTTTAATTATGTTATTTTTTGTATTAACAATTTTTTTGAATGGATCATGCGGTCTGCAAAAAAAGTTTTTTTCTTATTATTATTAATATTTTTACATATCTCAGGACCATGGGGTCCGGGTCCTGTGGAAGGCGTACGGGGGGCCGAAGCCAACTCGCAGATGCCTCTTAGACAATTTTAATGAAAATTATCCCTGTATGCACTAAACAAGTGCACCCAAGGACAACCCCGGTTGGTGTAGGACTATTGAAGGATATGAAAATATATTTATATATATTGGACTATCGGTTTGGGTGGCTAAAGTGGACTGGTTACCAAGAAATATGGAAGGACTATGACCCCGGCCTGACCAATGTTTTATTTACAGGATGGCAACGACGCGCAAACTGAAACCATTAATTCAATACATCATTCTGAACCCCCGTGCGTTGATATTTTTCATCGGTTATCAAAAACAAAATCAGCTGTTTCATATAAAAGTGCAATACCTACCTACGTGGCTAAAATGTATGCCAGAGGATTTTTTTTTTGTCTTTAAACAGAGTTGATATGACAGAGGGGCATTAAATTACACTACGTATAATAAACGTGTTTAGTATTAATTCAATACGGTATAAAAATAAAAAGCACCAAAAATTAGTTTTTTCTAACAAACCAAATACCTTACAAATCAGAGTAAAACGCAACCACCCTTTGTAATGAAAGTGCAAGTGTGTGTGTATTTATTGCCATCTTTTTAGCGAAAATATTTGGTTGTACTTGTGACTTGCGTCAGAGCGGCAACAACGCATCGTAGGTTATACTCAGATTTATCGTTTTAAGGTGCATGACCTATGTAAACATAATCAGCTGTTAGGAAAGTTACATTGCGTTCAAACGGGACCAAAAATTAAAAAAATAATTTGCGACTAAACTACTGTTCCTATATAGTTGATTTTTGGTACAAAGCTTGAAAATGGTACCTAGTATAGGCAGTTTAAAGGAAAGCCCCTCTGTCGTATCAACTCTGTATATGCATCAATCAAATAACTAGTAGTAACACTTTCTATCATACATGTTGTTTGTTAAGAAGAGGCGTTTAAGCGCATTTAACGTTGCTTGGATTATGCTAGTTTACATTAGAATAAGATCTTTTTGTTAACTTGTGCTTGCCTTTCTGTAAATAAAGACCTTTAAAAATAAAATAAATAAAAAGAACATGGTATCCTGTGCGTCGATGTCCCTGCCACCCTGTACACACGAATAAAATGGCAGGGGGTGACTTTCACACTCAATAATGAGCTCCCGGGAACTGTTGCTACCACATAGTGACATAGCAACAAGGGGGCAACATTTCCTGAGGTGCTTGAGCAGGGGTGGAGAGGTATTCCACGGCTATCAGAACAATCCCAGAGCTTGGAAAATGGTCAAAATCACTACCAGCACTTACTGGAATACTTCCTTCCACCAAGCCCGTTTGCTCTAGCGAATCTCCACTTAAGCCGGCCAATAAAGGCAAAAACGAGGTAAATGAGCTCTCTTCCTCGTCAGTGTTCACTCCAGCCGGCCAATAAAGGCAAACCAGAGATGAAGAACAAGACTACTCCCGGGAGATAGGGGCCGCTACTGCCCAACAGCTAGCCACATGATGCCCTGCTGGTCTCTGTATCTCTCTTGGTCAGGCTCCTCATCCTAGTCCTGTTCCGGCAAAGTAAACTCTACCGGCGTAGACTTAGAGTTCGGAGCGCACAAGCCCCACCACGACGTCAGCGTAAAGATACTGCGAAAAGGTTGTAATGCTTTTTCATTTAATAAATGAAACAAGTCACGTTCATAAAAAAAATTTAATAAAAATTCCACCACTACTATAAAATTATTGGTCGCCGAAATTCGTAAATCATATTACGTCAGCCGCAATTGCTCTCCAGTTTGATTTAACAATTCAGAAAATATATTTCAACTGGATTCGTTATGAAATGACGGGGTTTGGGGTTTTATTATTTTACCTGGAAGTTTATTATCATTCAGAACTAGTTTCCTTTAGCTACACTTCTCTCAATTAATATGATTGCAAGCTTTGAGATTCAAGTCAGAAAAGAAACATGAACCCAGAATTTGTTCATACATAATTATGAACAAATTCTGGGTTCATGTTTATTGGCCCAAAGAGACTCTTCAAGACTGTTCCGGATAGCCAAATGACCGTAGCTACAGTAAATGGGTCAATAACCAACCTTTGACAACTTAACATTAAAACCCTCCTCGATAATCAATCAATCGTTATCACCAGTACTGACGGGCCCCATGTAAACAATTATAACATATGTCCGGTAATAACAAGGGGGTGGCTAGGGAGCCAAATTATACCGCGAGCTTGACATTATTTTGACAGTTGCCTTTTGTTTCGTCCTTAAAATTGGAACGTGTGCGGAAAAGTTTTCTATATATCTTAGATGGATATATAATATATTATATAGAAAACTTTTCCGCGCACCTTGTCTTGTCTAAAATTCAAATTTCCTGAAAAGCTTTAAATACCTATCTACACTGCAATTTCAGTCAACTTATTCTATAAAGGGAAATCTCCAACTACACGTAGTTAAGGCCGGAATAAGTATATTTTCACAGTGTGTCAAACGATTGGGCGTGTAACTTTAAACTAAAATTATGTTCATTATTAGCTTTTTTTTTCCACACACTAGTTATTTCTCCTATATCGTGGGTGCGTTTACAAACATTAAAACTCACATACACAAACAGCCAGACCCAGAACAACTATCTGCAGGTCACACAAATATTTGTTCCGTGCGGGAATTGAACCTGCGACACGCAGCGCAGCAGTCAATCGCAACCGTGCATTTCTGACAACCTTCCTTGTTATTCATTTATTCTTGTGGTGATACCTACCTTGCAGTCACTACCAAATAACAGAGTCTGATTGTCAACCCTAACCCTCTTAAACCGCGATACTATCGAACAGATCAGCATCCTAAGTTTATTGATTGATGTAGGAAAAAGTAATATAATTATGTCTAATTGGCTACAGATATTCGCTACGCTATTGAGCTTCCGGAGGGAGACAGCGTACAGCGTTTCTTGTTTCCGAATGAGATATTTCATTTACAAATTAAGTAGGTATTATGCTATGCTTGATTTCTAGCTTATTGAGCGTAAACGAAACGTCGCCGTCGGTACCTTTGTTTCGCAGAACATCCCTGTAGATAAAAATTACTATCCGTTTTGCTTATAGGAACTACAAATATTATATTCTTGAATACAATTAGAATCAAGCGTGTTCACTTATTTTGAAGACTTTCTGACATAATATTTGACTGACATAATTCAACGAAATAATATACCTATATTTTGGATTGAGCACGGTTGGCAAAATTCGCGCCATCACGCCCCTAGCCGCCGCAGGAGACGCCCTGGGCGTCGGGAATCGCAGGTCGATTCCCGGCCACCATAGGCGTGGGCTTGCGAACGGCGAGCAATGGGCAGCTCGCCGTTCGATAAGGACCAGGCCCGCATCGACGGTGCGTTGTGTTCCACGCGCGCCTCTAAGATATGTCAGCAACAATGACGGGGTCCGCTAGGGCCGATGCCTGCTAGGGTTGCGGGAAAGTCCGAGAGGGATACCGTGCCCCTGGCACAGGCAACTGAAGGAACATGGGTGGGTTTTAGTCAGTAAGAGTCTGACACGCCCGCTCTGCCCAGAGCGGGAGAAATGATTTGATGATATCCCACCCTCAAAAAAAAAAAAGCACGGCTGGAAAAAGGGGAATAATCCCGGATCGTGACATATGGAAACCAACGCTTTTTATGTATGTGGAGCTCACTACCCTCTTGGTTCTCCATTTGAGTTGGACATTCATGCGTCTATTTCCTTACCCAACTCTATTTCTATTAATTTTTTACTCTAACACAAATATCTTTGATCGGAGCAGGCGAATGATAAATGATAAATGATTTTATTTCTGTAAGTAGGTTTGTTACAAACACTTTTACACGTCAATCATATTTTTAAAACTAGATGAGGTCGGCGTTTCATAACTGACTACTCTGAGAAGAAAGGCCGAAACAAACTCAGAGGTCACAGTCTCTTTTAAAGTCCAGACATAATCTTGGTCAGATCATGTGAAGACCATGTAGATTGGTGTCTGAAACGGTCTTTTGAGGAAAAACCATACAGATTGAGCGGACCTGTCCAGTCAGTGCACGCATTTGTCAGTAATCTTGCCGCTCAACTGAGAACTTAAGGAGCACAACGATTCGACGAACAATACCAAAGAAAGGACATTTGGGTAGGCCGCATAAATTACTCAAGCTGCCAGATCGTGAAACTAACTAAGAAATAAAATAAAAAAAGTAATAATCCACATAATCTTCACATTCACAATAATTTAAATAATATAATACTTTACAAAGTAAATACTCATGTCATTGTAGGTATGTTTCTGTAAACACGCTTCTATCGCAATCATAAATTCATGCAGTAAATATGGACAAACTGTAAATATTTTAGGTATATCCATACACTAAGTATTTTCGAGTCAATATCAATATTTACCTATAAGTTTGCAGAATGCTTTTGCTCGTTTTAGTTGTTGGCATGTTGCGCTATTTGTCTAACATTAGGAATTTAATCAGGCATTTAAATGTGAGTTCATAAATTAAATAACCATTCATTTTATTTATTGTGGTGATGCAAATTGAATTTCTAATCTAAACTATTACAAGTATTTACAGGTATAGTAAATACTTGTAATAGTTTGCACGCCGATACGGACAGGACCATCATGAGAGTAAGCAATGCGTTGAAACATACAGGATAATTCACGAACTTCAGTAATTTGAATTGATTACGATTACGGTCTGCAGCAAAAATAATGTTCACAAGCAACCATTAGCTACAACCGAATTCGAAGTACATAGCCACTAACGAGCCATCATTATAAACAATGAACGTAAATATTTTCGTTAGGGGACTACATGATCTATACGCAAGTTTTATAATGAAAATATATGATTTTCTTCAGGATATATTATATGCTAGTTAGATAGTGTGTTGAAATCATAATACAACTAATCTGGTACGATAGAAAAAAGTCACGAAAATGTATTTTAACAATTAAAAACCATACTAATATACATGCAAGCATTCTGTTTTTTATTCAGATTGTTTTTCAAGCAAAATATTAACGTGATAATGTTTTCATTTTTTAGTCGAATAATTATAAGTACTAAAAAATGAAAACATTATCCCGTTAATATTTTGCTTGAAAAACAATCTATTCAAATTCAAAAAAAAAATCTATTGATTAGACTATTCAATACATTTTATGTAAATAAAGACTGGCTTCATATTTTGCAATTAATTAATTACCAGCTTTGTGTCATCGCGCTTCTCTTTCTTTTCTATGCAGTCCGACAGTGACCGCGCTTTAGCTGTTGTCAGCCCCTTTAACTTACAATTCCGCCTTATGCTGACGACGCAATGGTTACAAAAACAAGTCGTGGACAGGTGTGCGAACAACCGAGTGCGGTAGACTTTGAGTGACGGCCTGCCTTGCTCCCTAATTGCTAAGGTATCACCTACAGACTGACAACCGCTCGGTAAACGTTGACCACGCGTCGCGCCGTGAATCTTGTAATTATAGGATTATCATAATTGATTATGTTTCGCGAATAGTTTTTGTTTTATCGTCGATAGTGATAGCGATAAGGTGCAGGGTTTTGTCTTGTAGTGTTTTTTTACTGAATGTGTCTAGTCAGTTTTAACTCAGGAATGATATTCAAACATATTTTTGTTGTTAGATTATGTAGATTTTGTTATTGTTGTAATGGCGACGGCACGGTTGGCGCAGTGGTTAAACGATTGACTGCTGCGCTGTGTGTCGCGGGTTCGATTCCCGCACGGAACAAATATTTGTATGACCTGCAAGTAGTTGTTCCGGGTCTGGCTGTTTGTGTATGTGAGTTTAAATGTTTGTAAACGCACCCACGATACAGGAGAAATTACTAGTGTGGGGCATCCATATTTTGCGTTGCGTTGTAAACTACCAAAAGTAGTAGTTGTTTCACCTAAAGTAAAAATGTAATATTTTAGATCATTCTCCAACCTGTATTCAAAATTATACATGTATTTAATACCAGTATTAAACAAGAAAAATAAACAAGGAGCCTCTTAATTACACTTGATATTATGACTTACCGCTTTTTCGTTTCCCTAAAAATACCACAAAAGCAGATAATACCGTCAGTGTTTTTCCTTGCAAAAACATCGCACAGCGCGTCGCAGCAGCCGAGAATTTTCCTCATAAAAAAAGAGTTCGCTTCGCAAGCTTACGTTACAGAGCCAATTACGATCGGATATGTACCAATAAGAATTCATAATCACGCCAAAACCCTTCTTGCTAATTTGAGGAACTTGGATTGCTATGAAATTATAAAATTGCTAAAATCAGTGCCATCAAAAATTGTAGAACCACAAAAGCTACTCGCAAATCGAAGCCTTCGTTAGAGTAATGTCATAATCACATTTATAACAAACACTTTATCTCACTCACTTCCTCAATCATATCACTCTCACACTAGCTCCCAAACCCTCACATAGTACCTATACTTGAACATTCTAACTTTATCATTCTCTTGGTCACATACTTGCTAAATCTCAATTAATGATGATAGGTACCATGGTTACATGCTCTGTGTAAATAGTATTTCAAACTTTTATTTTTTTTTATTTTTAAACACTAATTTTTGATTTTGATTTACGTAAAATTTTCAAGACAATATGTAATACTTACATACATTAACAATTCAGTGTCGACCCTGAATTTTCAAACTCTCAAGGACTCCACGAAACAGGCTCGACCTAGTGTGGAGTCCACTAGTCAAAATATTAAAATTATGTTTCCCTTATAACATTCATTTTAGGAGTGGTTCATTTGTACTTTAGTTATAAGGAAATGTAAGAACTTAAGCTGGTTAATAAACGATTATTATTATTATTATATTATACACGATTCCATCTGCCTAGCCGTTTCCCAACTTTTCGTATACTTTTACAATGTTTGTAAATATGTGAACACCATGTATCTATCATTTAATTAACTTATTTATCATTGCTACGTTTATTAAATTCTTTTTACCTATTTTGGTAGGGTAATTTTTTATTATAGGTGCATCGTCTTCACATATAATTATATAATTAATGTATACAAAATATTGTAACACATTTTAAAAGAGTAACGATGGAGTTTCTTGCCCATTCTTCTCCATACGAAACTACCTTTTGGAAGGGGCGACTAGAATCAATTCTATTTAAACGTAAATGTTGACGTTCAAAAGTGCCTTTTATGTGCCTATTTGAAATAAATGCTTTGACTTTGACTTTGACTTTGTGGGGGTCGGCTTCTAGTCTAACCGGATGTAGCTGAGTACCAGTATTTTACATGGAGCGACTGCCTATACCTATGACCTCCACAACTCAGTTACTAGGTAATACGATACCCCTTGGTAAGACTGGTTGTTAGACTTTCGGGCTTCTGACGTCTGATAGCCGGGACCAACGGCTTAACGTGCTTTCCGGGGCACGGCTTTGCTATGATACATGATTAGATGATGAAACAATTTATTTGACAGTGTAGGTACAGGTGCAGGCGTCATCGAATAGACATCTTTTCTAATTTTGAGGTAGCTTCGGTCAGACAAGATGTGTGTCCATAAATTCTATTTCAATTTATGGAAGCTGATAGCTGCCGCGTCAGTTTCATATATGAAAATTAATCTGTATATGTAGGGTGTGTATATGTATATAAGTATGTATATCAGTCATCAGGTTACCGTAGTACAGGTTCTACCTAGTTCGGGACCTGAAGACCTTGTGCGGATGTTATCAAAAAAAAAAACTCTACAATTTTTGCGTGTCTATGTGATGAACTGATGATAAATCGATAGTCCACTGTTTTACTTTGGATTGATACACCAAACTTGCTGTGTTAGTAATCCTTTTAAAACAACATGGCCTATCTTACTTTAAATCGAGCCGACACGAAAAAAAATCTAAAGCACTAATACGAGTCGTGGAGAATTTAGGAAACAGGCTACACAGAGACAGAAAAACACAGCCATCCCTTCAAACTGCTTACCTGTAGTAATCTTCTTTGCAGTAGATATTGCCGTCTCTTGAAAAGCAGGTGAGTTCTGTGTCCAGTGGCAGCCGGCACTCGCAGCAACGGAGACAGGTGCCATGCCATTGCCTGTCCACTGCTAGCAGGTAATATCTGGTGAAAGAGTATAAGGTCTACATTCTGGCTTAAGATATATATCCCTTACGTGACGTATTGTCGCTTACGGGATATCTTGCAAGATCAATCGCTGCCATCGAAGCGCATGAAAAACCGAAAGTTGTGGCGAATATCACAGCAGTGACGACATTGACTTCGTTCAAAATATGAAAGTGTAAAAGTATTCAATAATCATAATGATTGAATGAAAAATATCGGGAATAGGTTTTGAACTTCAACATTTTAGGATACATCCTTGATCTAGCCCTCACCTGTCCTGTATCCGTCCCCCGCAACCCGCGCACTCATCGGGGGTCGCGGGAGAGTCTTCTGAACTCTCTCGTTCCTTCAACATGCTTTCCTGCTCCGTTCTGCACGCAGAACTGAACTCTGTATCTCAAATAACTAGGTTCAATTCACCCTGCATCGTGTTCTCAGCATTGCCGTTTGTAGCAGCCATAATAGCTAGGTTTGTGTCCACTTTTTATCCTATGGAATCAAAACGGGATGCTTCGGGACCTGTCAACAAAAAGATATGTGATTCGTTTGTTTCGTTCCGGCTAATCTGATACACTCGTAAATAGAAGTATACAATTGTGGGCTGCCATAAAACTAGGAATGGATTAGTATTTTTATATTTCGAAGGGACTTAAAAAGTGTCTTGATTAAAATTCGCTTTTATGCGAAACCCGTCGCCCAATGATTATTTCCCAACCCTGTTTATTTGTGACCATTGTCAAACTAACCCAAATAATGATGTTTTTAACAATAATCACCACTAAACTAGGTACCTAAATCTACGGTCCAATAAAAACAAACAGTCACAAAACGCCAAAAACGCACAAAGCCGCAATGGAACACTGTCCCCCCGCTGTCTCCCCTTACCAAACTACGATATGGTTAAACGGGAAACATTAAAAGCTAAAATACTCTGGAAGTGGAACGATTGTCCCTAGAAACTCTAGCTGATATTGCTAACGCTACATAGACTTAGGCGAGGAAATATTGTAACAGGTGATGTAGTTTATGGCTTTTGATGCGGTTTTTACCAATATTGCTAAGAAAATTTCATGAGAACGTTGCAAAGCTGGGTGAAAAGCTTTCAAGCAAAGCTGAGGCATTGAAAAATTCTGCACTTTGAATCATGTATCGGGATTTGAACAGATCTTAATCTCTGAATGTAAAAGCCAAATGCAATAAGCATTTCAATAGAATAAACAGTGCCATTATTATCAAGGATAAGGTTTTTGTGTCTTGGAAAATCGTAATCATGGGTAGGTATCAATGTTTCCGAATATAAACAAAAATGCGCCGAAATGAAAAACATACCTATTTACATAATATGCACAGGTCAGTCAATTACTGAACCTAAAACGTCGAGAATTTCCTACGCCTTGGTTACATACATAGATACATTCAAAATATATTAAACCAAACATATGCCATCTCGCTCATACATTTAAATATATACCTAAATAAACAGCGAAGGCTCTTTTCCATATCATTATTCGGTTGCACAAATAAGTATACATATACAATGGGTTCCTATGGGCTCCTTGCTGAGACAATGGGGAGAATTCTTTTTATTTTCATTCGTGAACCGAGTCCGACTGTCGTCGCATAGTTTTGAATATATGCATTGGTTAGCTTATTTATAGACACTTGTACTATTAGGAACAGCAATATTATGCTAGAGAATCAGTTTATTTTTTCTATGAGAAATATCTTGTCATTGGTTAAGAAATTGGCTTCAAGTTTGATACGCAGGTATTGTTTTGTGCCTAAGTACTGAGATCAGAGGGGTAATTCCCGTAATTTTAAGAACGTTCACAGTCTGATCTCAGTCTCAATCTGTCAAAAATACAATCAATTTACATACATTTTTGACAAGTTTTTGACATTAATTATTGTCGCTGAGATGAGATTGCGACTTGAATTTGAACGTTTTTTAAGTACGAGAATTGCCCCTCAGGTACTGTACCCGTTCGAAAAAAATGATGTAACAAAGCTTTATCATGGCGGAGATCATTTTTAAAGTGATATACATTAATTTCTCAAATAAATGTTGGAACAAAAACGATATTTATAATCTCACCAACTTATGCTCGCGGCTACTCCCGCGTGGGTGTAAGAAAATATGATAAGGAACGTACTACCGGGATTTAAAGTATCCTCTGTGTTCATCGAGGTAAACCATGTATTTATTCCGTAAAACATTGTTCTAATCTTGCTCTGTAAAGCTCAGAGTCGGCATGATTTGTTCTGTCATCTTCAACATTCATCGTCATATTTCAAACAATTTAAAAAAACTCTTAATTAATTATAAACCTCAATCTTCTCATGAATCACTCCGTCCATTGGTGAAAATCGTAAGAAGTCCGTTCAGTAGCTTTTGAGTTTATCGCTTTCAGACAAGCAGACTGACGCAGCGGGGGACTTTGACTGACTAGCTTTGACTTTGACTTTGTTTTATAATATGTAGTCATTTGAAATTAAAATCGTGGTATGATCTAGAAAGTACCTACCAGTGTCAGTTGCTATAGTACCCATAAAGCATCTAACATTCTACAATATAAGGGTGTTCCTCTTTGAACATTGTGACGGTACGTCATTAAATTTTTCCTCACTACAGAATTTGCTAAAAATTTCTGAATGATGTTGCATCTTATTTGAAAGCGTCGACGATTTTCAAGCAGTCCATGCGAATCTAGGTGTTTCCCCTATTAACGTTTGTCATGTTTGGTACATAATATACAATTTTAATATTCAACATATCTTCACAACTTCAAACAAAGACTGAAATAATGAATGTATGTTATGTACATATATTTTGGAAACGGATAACTATAGGAAGTTACGTTAGTAGTTAAGTTATTGACGTTATTGTAAACAATTTATAATAGGTACTTCTATACGAGAACCAATCACCTTTTAAATACCTATTTTTTTGGAAAAACTTTTGTAATTTGTTCCACCTAAGAATTTTCATATGAAATATTCTGAAAAATTCTTAGGCGGAACAAATTTCCAAAGGTTAACGATTGAAACGAAATTAATTATTATTATTCAGTAAGTATATCAGTCGCGGATTGCATGTTGATCAACATACGACAAATATAGCTGAAACATAGCTGTAATTTGCAAAACTCCAAAGAAAATTTGAATTTGGCGGGCTCCAACTGAGGATTCACCTTAACGCGTACCTAATGTTCAATTCTGTAAAGAAGTGCCGTGCCTTCTTTACAAGAGAAATTTTAAAGATATTATATTTTTGGGACCAGTTTTCGTGGTGTTTTATTAAAATGTTTGATATTCAATGCGATATAAGCGCTTGCTCATGTTCGGCAGCTCGGGCTCCGCCCCGCCTACCGACGTACAAGCAGGTACAGTCACTGACAAAAGTCCTATGATAACGGAATTTTAAATTTTGGTCGATTGAAACACTTTAGATACCTACATTATAATTTTTTGCATGATAATAACATGACGTGGCATTAGAGGATTCTTCTTCTTAGCGTGTCGATGGCAATCTACATTGAGTCAGCCCAGAATTCTACTACGACTTTCTAGATGACAGGACACGCTGGACTTTGCTAGGACCGATGCCTGCTAGGGTTGCGGAAAAGTCCAAGAGGGTTACCGTGGCCCCTGGCACAGGCAACTGAAGGAACACGGGTGGGTTTTAGTCAGTAAGAGTCTGACACGCCCTCCTGCTCTGCCCAGAGCGGGAGAAGTTATTTGATGATTTCCCACCCACAAAAAAAAAAAAAAAAAAAAAAAAGGACACGCTGGACGGGGTCGTCCGTTAATCTCCATCTGAGCAGGTTTTCCTGACTGCAGCCAACCTGGTTCGGAGTCAGTTTAAAGACTTCTAGATTAGCCAAGGCAACTCATGTTCATTAGAATACTAATTATTACTACCTATTCGGTTTGAGGAACCTAAGAGGAATTATCAGCCAATTGAGGTAAGTCAGGCCAGTTGATCCTAAAATCGCTTTTACGTGAAGAGTAAAATCAAAATTACGTGGAAATATTTCGACTGACACGTACACTAATTGCAATAAGGAATGAGCTTGTTGCCTGTACCTACCAGGCCGAATTACAGTGATAAGCTTCAAGTATGTTTTAAGGAAAAAGTGTTGTACAATAGGTGCCAAGTAGGTACATACCTACCTAGGTACATAACGTAAAACAGTGAACAGACAGTTTTACACTTTTTCCTTAAAACATACTGACTTGAAGCTTATTAATTTGGCAACTGTGCCAAAATAATATTTTACGGTTTCGTATTGCGAATTTTATCAAAAATACCTGCTTGTCGAAATATTAATAAAATGATGGTAGGATAAGTAATAAAACATATTAAAAAGCGTAATAAGCTCGAGATTGATATTTTAATTTTAAAATGTACTGTTCAATTATTTACTTATGCAACTTAAACAAGTAGCGCTGAGATACCAAACTATAATTTGTTTACGTCATTATTTTAACATTAAGTACAGTCAGCCCCAAAAATATGTGTACAAAATGTTAACCTTGTTTTGGTAAAATAAATAGTATACAATACAATTATATAATAGATACAATGTTATGGAATAAAGGTTGTTGACAATAAAATGGTTTGTTGTCACTGTCAGTGTATTCCAACATCTTTTTGGGGCTGACTGTACGTGAGAAGTTAGGTATTATTATTATTCTCATTGATAACACGTAGTTAAGCTATTCCTTTTCGGTTTCCACTAACTATAATGTAGACACGTAACAAATTATTAGGAATTCCTACTTATTACAACAAATTGGATAACGAACGATCATTCATAAAAGGCAGGGTAATATATTTTTGCGTAGGTATTGGTGTTTTCCACTTATTATAATGTAATCAATAAAAGCCCGGATTATGTACCTACCTACGACATTATGCGCATTTTAGAAATATGGACATAATATAATAAAAAAAATATTCTTGTAAAATGTAAAAAAAGTAATTAAATACATACAGCTTAAATCTGAAATACACTATCAATCCCAGTTAAATTGGTAAAATGACACAATCCTAAACTAGAGCCTGAATCAAACGTAGGTACTCGTAAAATACTGCCGACAAACTGAACTTACTAACTACCAATTAGTCAAGCAAGTCTATGCAATTAGCAAACCGTTACATTTGTTCTAAAACAATAAAATCAGCTATCGGCTAGTCGGCCAGCGTTAATTGATGCAAATAAAACTAAGCCTTACGAATAGGTAGTTTTACCTAGGTCGGTACGAGTTTCGGCTTTAGGTACCCATAACAAGAAGTCTGCGGAAAAAAATCTATTAGAAGGTATCTATTAAAGATGTGCGCTAAAGTTGTCAAAACAGTCTCGTAGACAAACTTGTCAGAACAGCGTCATATCATAAGCAAAGTTGTCAGGACATTATCATGCGCAACGTTGTCAGAAAAGTCTCACGTGCAAAGTTGTTAGAACAAGCAAAGTTTTCAAATGTTTGGAAAAGCTTGTACCTATAGGTATCTGTCCTATGAAATGACAATTCGTTTCATTGTGTTATTATTACAAAATTCGTTGCTAAATCGTCTGATCGACTGGATAAATGCCGTAAAGGATATATTTTTTTTTATTTAAAACGTTGCCCCACACTAGGAATTTCTCCTGTATTGTGGGTGCGTTTACAAACATTTAAAGTCACATACACAAACAGCCAGACGCGGAACAATTACTTGTAGGTCTACAAATATTTGTTCCGTGCGGGAATCGAACCCGCGACACGCAGCGCAGCAGTCAATCGCTTAACCACTGCGCCAACCGTGCAATTTAAAATGAAAGGCTGTTCTATTCTGAGTATGTGGCAATTAGGATGTTGTTTCGATGGCGAACAAAACTACGCTACGCTGTTCTAGCTGCAAAGGACTAAACTTTTTTTTACCGTATATTTAATGTTACATTTAATTTGATGTTTTCCTCTTATTTCAGTTTTAATATTGAGGTCACTATTAATATGCCTAAAGGAACTACATTATGTATCTACTTATTAATAGGTCCCTATTATGGATGCACGGTTGCCCCCCGGTGGTAGGACGACAATAGATTTGTTGTGTCTCATTGTCCAGGCTTGATAAGTTACGTATCAGGGTATAAAGTTTCCCGATAAATTCTAAAACTTTTTAATAGTTAAATTATCGTAGATAAGGCTATCTACACACTGGCACCACTACCGATAGCGAAACGATAAAATAATATTTTTACATTCTAAAACGACAATAATTTCAACCCGGAAATGGCGGGAGCAGTAAAAATAATCAGTAACGGTAAAACTGAAATCGTTAAATTAATCTAACTTGGTACTTTTGTCGTTAACGACTCTGTTAGAAAAGAGTAACGATTGTGTCCAGAGGCTCATTAAAAGTTCAATGATTTCAACCTTCAGTTTATTTTTTTTAAGACTCGCCTGTATTAATACACGTAAGATTTATTGAAATGTCAGTTTTATGTAAGGACCTCTGTGTCTCTGTCATGAATAGTCGAATCTCTGTAAAGTTCTTATTACCAGATTTTCGCAATTCCTTGCTGGTTCCAAACGAGATCATTTCTACCTTAGCTTAAAAGTTGATATTAAGTACCAAGTGACAAAATAATTATAATAAGTATTTTGTTATAATGGTCAATCGACCATTGAAATTAAATTAAATTAAATGTTTATGAAATGAAATGTTTATTCCTGTATGTACGAGTTTACACGTCAATATTTTGTTGGTCGATATTTTTAAACTAGATGGCGCTGGCATTGCGTAGCTGGCTGATGCCTGAGAAGAAATGGCGAAACAAACTCAGAGGTCATAGTCTCATTTAAAGTCCAAACATTATTATTATTAGGATTTTATGTGAGTCTAACAATGCGAGGCCATGTCTGGAAGGGCCTTTTGAAGAAAGAGCCATTGCAGCTTTGAGTTGACCTGTCCTAACAGACGGCATGTATGTATCAGTCATCGTGTAGCTCAGCGCTATTTTAAAGAGCTCAACGACCCGTCATACGACGCTACCAGATCTGCAGGACATTTGCGTAGGCCATATAAAAAATACTCAAAACCACTAGACAGTTATAAAATCATGTATTCAATCTAGCCTGCATAGTACTCAGTTTCATAGTCAGTTTTTTCTTTAAATGACATATAAAAATCATAAGTTATATCACTTAAATCAATAAAAATTACATTATTAGTTCTAAAACACTTAGTATGAAACGGTTTGTTGCTTTGGGGTACATTGGAGTAGCTTAATTAATCCCGAGCCTTTCTGTCATCCAAGCTTTTTAGAGACCTTTTTGACCGAGTTTCTGTATAATAAATGATTTAAACATATTGAGGCTCAATTCTTAGACAAACATGGCTTAGATGTTTCTTGTAAAAACGTATACTTTGACACTTACAAAATTAGATAGTTTTTGAAGCCTATTCGTGAGCACAATAAGTAAAATCATTATTACATAATTAACTTTTCAATAGTTGCTTGAGCCTTCTATAACGTCATCATCACTCTTCTGTCACCCTTTGCATATCATCTTTCACACGGTCCATCCATCGTTTATTTGGTCTTCAACTAATCTTTTAGCCATCGACGCAAACTATACTCACAACATCTTCCTCATTCCTCCGCATCACATGCGTATACCATGACAGCAGAACTCCACACAACTTTTCAGTCACCGGTGCCACTTTCAGACTAAATAACACTATTCACTACTAAATAAGGCTTACTGATGTTGATGATAACGCATCGACCCCAGCATTGTTCGTTCTAATTTTATTACGATGGATAATTGTATCAATAGCGCATTAACTAGACTACCTATAAACTAAATATTTCTATATAGAATCGTAAAATCAACCATGCGTGAAAGGGCACTTATGGTCTTATTACAAAACAAGGTTTTTCTTTAGTCATGGTTTAAACCATCGAGCCTGTTTTTGAAATAAGAATATAACAGAAATCGGAATACAGTTCCTTTTATAAAACTTACATCTTAGTCCGGTCTTAAGTTGACAATTTTGTATTAAGAACTTTACTAAAGTCAGCCTAAAGTTCGAAATACAAAAACTGGCTTGATGGTTTAGGCTTCGACTAAAGTTAGATCGTGTTTTGTAATAAGACGGTTAGTGGTTAAAAATGAAACATAAAAAGTAATTGCTCCATCTTTATTAACAGGCGCTCGCATAGCTCCAGGTGTTAATTCTTTAGCATTTCATATAATATGTACACACACTTTTAATTTTATATTGATACTATAACGGCTGTTGTAGTATCTTGTTACTTTGCTTGTTAAAAACTTAAATTCAATAAAACAGCCACTTATATACACTCAGAAACGAAATACCTACGATTTATTGATGTAAGTAGGTACGTAGGTACTAATTGTTACGAGAGGATATCTACTATTAATTAAAAAAAATATTACGATTTAACATGTTAGGTATAATCCACGGTCTGGACACGCTACAATTGCGGCGATAAGTCCCCTCTTTGAGGAGTGGCTGGAGAGGCGCCACGGCGCGGCGTCCTCACCTTCCGCCTGACGCAGGTGTCCTCACCGGACACGGTTGTTTCGGGAGGTTCCTGTTCCGGATAAGGCGGGAGGAAACGCCCGGGTGTCACCATTGTGTGGATCGCCCGGAGGACACGGTGGAGCATGCGGTGGAGGCCTGCCCGGCTTGGGCGGAGCACCGGCGTGTCCTGGTGGAGGCGATTGGCGGTGGCGATCTCTCGCGTCCGGTCCCGGTCCAGGCCATGGTACGGAGCGAGAGGGCTTGGGAAGCCGTCACCTCCTTCTGCGAAGCAGCAATGTTCGCGAAGGAGTAGGTGGAACGCGTGAGGGAGAGGCAAAATTCGCGCCCTCATGCCCTAGCCGCCGCAGGAGACGCCCTGGGCGTCGGGAATCGCAGGCCGATTCCCGGCCACCGTAGGCGTGGGCTTGCAAACGGCGAGCAAGCAATGGGCAGCTCGCCGTTCGATAAGTTCCAGGCCCGGGTCGACGGCACGTTGTGTTCCACGTGCGCCTCAAAGAGATGTCAGCACCAATGACGGGGTTCGCTAGGGCCAAGGATCGCGGGAAAGACCGAAAGGGTTACCGTGGCCCATGGCACTGGCAACTGAAGGAACACGGGTGGGTTTTAGTCAGTAAGAGTCTGTCACGCCCTCCCGCTCCCAAAAAAAAAAGATATAATCCACGTCCAACATATTTTTTAAATAGAACAACATTTTGAAACCGGTTTAAAATTGTGTAGGTACTGTCTGTAAAATTCAATGTTCACATTGAAAACATTCAGAGCAATAATCTTTCACTAAATTTTCAGTCAAAACTAGTTGTGCTCCCTGACAATAACCATAGGTACGTACCTACACCAGTTTTTAAATATGTACACGAATAGATTAGATATCTGATAAATCATATTTATTATTTATAAAACAATAAAGCTTTGTTGTAATATAACAGTGTTACGCTAACACATTACAGCTAGGTACGCACTGCTTTTGATATTGTTATCAAAGTGAATACCTATACTTAGCCAGAGGCGTTTCCTAAATCGTTAGCAGTGGTTACATATTTTTAAAGTTTGTTTTTGAAAAGCTCTTTGGCTATGATAACTAAGTGCATACTGTTTTAAATAAATCGGTACCTATTCGTTCTAGTACCAATATTTTTTAAAGAGACTGATTAAATATCTTAGAAAAGGTTTCGATTCGTGAATCTACAAATACAATACAAATGCATTAGGTAGGTTTATTGATCAAACATCTATCAAAGACAGAACTAGAAATCTAAACACTTTCCAAAGCTTTACGTTTTATAATTAACCTAACAAAATATGATATACCTACTAAGATAAAAAAGTATGCCCGCTATAGTAAGATAAAAAAAACACCCGACAAAGCCATTAAAATTCGCAACGAGAACCCCCTATAGCATTGAAGCGCGTCTTCAATTAATGAATCACTACACCCCGTCGTAACGCAAATAATACCGATACCAGGAACAAATAAACAAAGTACTTACTGATAAACAAACTGTAGTGAACAATAACACTGACGGATACTACACTATGTACTTACTCATCAATTGATTCAACAACTCGACTAAACAGGATACGGACACGATTGGGAAAGAAAATCACTATCAAAAACACTGCTACAGTCCACACAATAGTCGAATATAAAAATTCGAAGTATAAATTTTAAAACTCAAGTTCCACCCTAGCCGAAAGGGTACGGAACACGTTCGGTAACTTCAATAGTTTTCGCGCGAATGAAGGGTTTTGAAAAATCCGCCCTCCTCGATTTGGGCGGCCCTCCCGGCACTCCCCGAATACACCCCGTATCTATTTGTTACCAAGATATCCCCCGGGAGGTCTTGTATTCAATTTGCAGACAAGACGATTGCTGTGAATATTTTGCTTAAAGGTGCTCCCTCACCTGGAGCGTCTGCCTGTAATGTAACATTTCAGATTCGATTTTGAGCATTGTCTTACAATACTGCCTCCCTGACTGACGAGTATTCGCCTGTAATGTAACATTTCAGATTCGATTTTGAGCATTGTCTTACAATACTGCCTCCCTGACTGACGAGTATTCGCCTGTACAATACTGCCTCCCTGACTGACGAGTATTCGCCTGTACAATACTGCCTCCCTGACTGATGAGTATTCGCCTGTAATGTAACATTTCAGATTCGATTTTGAGCATTGTCTTACAATACTGCCTCCCTGACTGACGAGTATTTCGCCTGTACAATACTGCCTCCCTGACTGACGAGTATTCGCCTGTACAATACTGCCTCCCTGACTGATGAGTATTCGCCTGTAAAGTAACATTAGATTCAATTTTGATTTTGACCATTTAGTTGATTCCACAATGTCAGACGAAGCGGTCATTGTGCTGAGCGCGGCAATATTAATTCGACATTGTTATTTTCGAAAAAAAACAGAAGAAACAATATTGGTGCCATGAGTTATTTAGAAACCAATGTAATGCTCGAATCTGTAACATTACAGATTGCGCACTGTAGTGCTCGGTTCTCCTCCCTCACTGATGTAATGCTCGACTCTGTAGCGTTATATTACAACCGAATGCTCCAAGTGAGGGAGCACCTTTAGGTAGGTTTTTGTATTTAGTTTTCTACATGATATAAACGAACTGAAAAAATAATGATTTGCTGCGATGTCAAAACTATGAAATCGTTATTGTTTTTATTACCTACTTAACAAAACACTGAATAAAGCCTTGAACAGAGCGGTTCTCAAAAAAACATATGATCAATAAACTGTAGAAGATTTTTCGACACCACGAAACATCGTTGACGATGACGACAAGAGACAAAACGAGCAAAGAATACAGAGAGAGAGAGAGAGAGTCATCTAAAAGAAAACTCAAGCGATGACAAATAAAACTCTTTCAATAACACGTTACAGTACAGCAAACAATAATGTCTAGGTATTAATTGAGAGATAAACACCGTCTAGACATTTTCTTACTAAAATACCACAATTGCTGGGCGACACATGAATACTCAACCTCTCTCACCTCTCACGATACGTCACAACATTGTCTCGTAAAATCATTGTAGCCAAAGATTTATGTGTAATATTATAATTACAGCAGTTGATCTCGAAATACCAACCTGGGAAGTTAGCAACAGTAATTGTATTTTCTCTCAAAGGTACACTAACCTACAACTACATAACCGCGCGTCGTCAAAACCGCAGTAGGTTTGCTCACTGACAGTGTCAAAGCAACTGAATAATTAAGTAGGTCATATGTTTTACTAGGAAAACCAGTAGATTAAAAGTAAGATAACGTAAGTAGTACGGAACTTCGGGTGAAATCAATGGACCTGAGAATTGTATACCAATGTTTTTTATTTAAACTGCACTCTATTAATTTGTTTTTTTTTTTAATCTATTTAATGAATTTTTGACCGTTACATGGCTACTAAAATCGTGTAGAGTAAACCTAGATTAAAGTAAGTATATATATCTGAACTAATATTATAAATGATAAAATGGTTTGCTTGTAAGAGGTAATCTATGAAAATATTGAGCTGATCACAAAAAAAAATCACAACCAAAAAGCTACACTATTTCCGAGTGCCATAGGATATGTTTCTTCCACACAGTCAAGACCGGGCAGAATCTAGTTACAGAAAACATAAATATTTTCTACTTAAGGTCGATCATTAAACCGATCTAGGTATTCCTAAGTCTAATTCTTGTCAATATCCGACAAGAATAATTCTTGTCGGATATAATTTGTTATTTTGTATAGTCAAGCGAAACATTAGATATTTATTATATCTCTGAACATGAGCAAAACTACAGAACTTTAATACAACAGTAGGAACGTGTAATGTAAGCAAGTAACATTTTATTATTAAACTGAGTCGATCTTCGCGTCTGTTTTGGGTCATTTGGGTGTTTTAGATTGTCAAATGAAGTGTAATTAGAGCCTCAAAAATGTACCATCCCTATATATCATTGTATACGTATTCATATTTCAGTGTCAGTGTAGTTCCGTGGTTTCTTTTACTACCTATGTTAAACTTTGCGTTGCAGGATGCAGTTTCACCAACTCGGCTGTCGTTCTGAAGTTATTCATACTTGTACAAGGCAAAGTTTGTACGAAGTTTTATTTCAATGTGCGGGATAAAGTCTCTTTTAAACTAAACCTGTAAGTAAGTAGAATTTGCATTCAATTTCTGAAGAAAATTTATTTCTTTTAATAACCAATTAAGTACATACAAACTTTCCTAATGGTATAATATTATAATCAGCCCATGAGCAACTATTCCTTACCAATGCTTTTAACTCGGAAAACATTGTGAGGAAACCGGCATTTCCTAAAGCCAAAAGTTCGAAGACATGTGACATCTACCAACCCGTACAGATAGTGTAGTAAACGACTGCACTTAAAGCCCATTGCTTGTCACGGACAGTAGTCCTGCTAATATAGGACTACTCTGTGACAAGCAGTGACGTAACGTATCTATGTCCCCACTACTGGGATTACTCAGTCGTGGGAACATAGGTAAGTGGAAAAGAACAAAAAAAAATACAAATTTCCACATGTATCAGATTCTGATCCTTAACACCCTCTTAATTAAACTCAATATTTTGGTTGCAGATTAATCCATCGCTTAGCTACTCTGAAACAAACGTCACCGTGTATTATTGAAATGAACGCTGTCTATTTAATACCGATTTTGCGGTTAATTACCGCTCTGGGTTTGCTGTCTATTGATTCGGAATATTTGGCGCTTTTGTAATAGCTCATATCGAACTGATAAGTACTGATATTTAAGTTATATAAGTAAACAGGTTTCGGTATACCTACTAAGAGCAAAATGCACCCAAAAAATACCGGAAACACCTCTAATTATACACGGTGACATTTGAATCACAGTTTTGCTAGAACAAACGTTGTTCAGAGCATGGTCTACAACCATTCTATAGCATCCAATAGAAAAAATAACGTCATTGGTTTTCGAAAAAAACAGAAAAAAGGCAATGTTAAAAATGTCGGGATTATCGTTACGCCCTACACCACAGACACTGCGGCTGCGACTCGGGGCGCTCGCGTCTTGAATGCAATATCGCTACCGTGATGAGTACTTTGATGTAACGGTTAATGTTTCAAACATTATTACACGTTTGAGCAACATAAGACTAATTTGAGAACGCCTAGATTAGATTGTTATAATAACATATTTGATGCTGTAGAATAGTAGTAGACCATGGTCTAAACAACGTTTGTTCTAGCAAAACTGTGATTCAAATGTCACCGTGTATATACCTACTAACGAAATGACAGAAAGAGATCAACGAGTTCTGTTAAAAATTCAAATTAGCATTTTATCAACTCAAACGTGGCCCAATTAGTAAAATTTAAAAAAACAAAAGCGTCCCTTTCAACATAAGTACGTGAACAATTAACTCGTTCGTACGTGTGTGAACAACAAGCACTAATATAAGCTGCACCCTTCAATCAAGGGTATAGAGTTTCTCGTCCGTCTTAGTACCTATTTTATCTATGCGACCGTCGCGTCGCTCGTCGGGCGAGAATGCCCGTGCGAAACTCGTTCGGCTCGGATCCACCAAATCCGTCATCGGCCGGCCGAAGTACGATCGGGTGTCGTCGGCCGAGTTCGACCTATTGAAACAAACGTAAGTATGTGAATTAATGAGAGCGCGTACACTACTCTACCAACATCGTCCGACGACGCACAGTGGAACGAATGTATGGGAGAGGTTGGACGTAGACATCTCCGAAAAAAAAGAGTTAAATTATGCCAAACGAATAATGCCATCTTATTCGATTACCTAATGCCTTCATAACTTGTGCTGATAAATTTCTTCATAACTCCCATATTTCGGAAGTAATTTGAGAAAATGTGATATTTTACTATGAAAATGAGTGTATCGAGCTCTCTCCCTCCTGATTCCGGCGTTGTTTCAAGTAGCGGTCTCTAATATCATAATGCTAATACTAAGAGCTATATTTAATACTAAGACACATGGTGCGCCAAATGTGCACTTTCTGGGATAAAGAGTGATGTTTATTTTATAACACAAAAATATATTTTTTTGTTTTGTGGTTGTTTCACCTTATTACAATAACATTTCTGAGCAGCCAATTAGAGAAGATATTAGAGAATTTGGATATGTGATTAGGGACTTAAGGTTTACATGTAAAACTGATGCACTAATGATTACTGATAAGAAGATTGCTATTATTTAATTACTAAATGGCTCTTAATACACTAATTTAGCATGCATCATTTTCAAACTAATTACCTTGCAATATTTAACAAATAAGGGTACCTGGATTAAATATAAACAGGTCACTATTAGTAATTTTAAAATCAGTGTTGATTTACACCTCGTTGTAGCCACACTAATGTCGCAATGTATTTTCCAAATTTTAATACAAATATTGATCTTTACGTTGCTTTATGCGCACGCGCACATAAAGATTTACGCGACTATAACTATTTGTTCAGTGTTTTAAAAGATAACTGTTGTGTTCAGTTATGTGAAAGTTCTGAAACAAGTTTAAAAGCCTGGTGTCGTCGATTTTACTACCGCATTTATGCAAAATGGACACAGTCTGGAAGAAGCACAGAAAAGTTTCGGAAGAAACATGAGATTTGGCTACAGGCTGCAATACAGTGGCCGGAATTTCTGAATGAAAATATTGAATCTCCTACAGAAAATGTAAGTGACGTCATCGAGCCCATAATTTCTCCTGCTAAATCTGATGCTTCAACTTGTACACATCCTAGTCCTCGTAAATCTTTTGAGGACCTTAGTAACCGGCAAAAAAGAAGACGCACTGAAGATACTCTTCCATGCAGCAGAAGCAGCGCTGAAATTGTGTTTTCGGCCGAAAGGGCGCTTCGAAAGGCAGGAGAAAGCGATACAGCTGATGTAATGAAATACTTGATGGAGAATCCAGAAGAGGCCTCACTAATCAAAGCCTTCATTGAAGGTAAATCGATTCAGGTACGGGAAATATCAACTTTGAAGGCATTGGCTCTTTATGTATCGATGAATTTATCGAAATGGCGCTACAACACTCTTCGAAATTTCAACACCCAAGAAGGAGCTTTTAAATACCCGAGTTACTACATGTTGGTTAAAGAAAAAATTAAGTGCTATCCGGCCTAAGACGATCTCACAGTTACAGAGAGCTCTGCAAAAATCAAATTACAAGCCTTGATGGATTTAACCTCAAGAAGACTTATTAGGTCGTTAGAAACCCCTGTTGATCCCAATCAACAGCTCATTTTGACCAGCAAATGGGGTTTTGACGGATCATCTAGCCAAAGCATTTATCATCAAAGGACGAGTGAAGATGAGCAAATCGATATTGCTAGTAATTTTATGATTAGTCTTGTACCACTGCGGCTCGTCTCAAAAGGTGTAACAATTTGGGAAAACGAGCGACCATCTTCCACCTCATTTTGCCGGCCAATATTGTTTAAGTTTATAAAGGAAACCAAAGAAAATGTGCAGAGAGAGATGGCTGAAATAGAAGCCGAGATTGAAGCCTTAACTCCATCCACCATCACTGATGGAATTAGTGTCAAACACTAACTGCTGTTGACAATGATTGATGGTAAAATTCATTCCATTATATCCGATACAGCAGCTTCAGTGTGTGACATATGCAAGGCTAGTCCTAAAGAGATGAATAATTTAGAGTTAATCAAAGATAAACACGCAAACGAGGACATGTATAAATACAGCTTAAGCTCCCTTCACGCTTGGATTCGCTCAATGGAATGCTTATTACACATTTCCTACAAATTAGACATAAAGTCATGGCAAGCAAAGGGTGATATAGCAAAAAGGCAAGTTGATGACAGGAAGAAAAGAGTTCAAGAGGCTGTAAGAAGAGAAACGGGCTTACTTCTCGATGTTGTGAAACAAGGCAGTGGACCCACCAACAATGGCAACTCGGCAAGGAGATTTTTTGAAAACTACACTAAATCTACTGAACTGACCGGAATAGACGCTATGCTTTTAAGAAAAATCTGTGTGATCTTGCAGTGTATTTCATCAGGAGAGAAGATCAACGTAACTAAATTCCGAGAGTTCTGCTTTGATACTGCTAAGCTTTACGTGGAGTTATACCCATGGTATTATATGCCTTCTTCACTTCATAAAATTTTAATGCATGGGCCCATTGGTTTTCTATCCGAAGAGGCATCTGAGGCTAGAAATAAAGATTTTCGAAAATATAGAGAGGGGCATTCTCGAAAGCATAGCAATATCTCATGCAATGAAGATATTATGCACAATCTTTTACTGTCTTCTGATCCACTTGTTACAAGCATTCGTCCAAAAGTAAATAAGTTTGTAAAAAAATCTTCTTTTAAGGAATTTTATGAGCTTACGGATTCTGAGAAAAGTGATATGGAATTTGTTAGCATAAATGATTTAGCGGATATCGATTCTGAATTTGAATTAATTAATGATGATGATGATGACGATGATAATTAAATGTTGATATTGTTTTAAAATGTGTAACTTAGTAAATTAGAGCTTACATCTTAATTCGAAACCAGGTCGAAACCTATAACGTGAATCTACTGACATTGACATACTGTGATTGTTACCTGTTGTTTTGTTTGTATGTATTGTATAATATATTAATAAAACTAGGTAATTTATTATTTTATTATTTAAAATACCGTGTTTTTATCGTTATTGTAAAACATATGTGTATTATGTGAAAAAAGTCATACTCTCATCTGTTCTTATGAATATTTTCGTAAATAATACACAAGATTTAAAAAAACAATATTTCATATATTTATATATGACCTCTACATACGTCTGTCTGTTTAAAATAAATACAAATGAGGAAAAACCATTTTAATTTTTTTTAAATTTTCATTTCCTTTTATCCCAGAAAGTGCACATTTGGCGCACCATGTGTCTTAGTATTAAATATAGCTCTTAGTATTAGCATTATGATATTAGAGACCGCTACTTGAAACAACGCCGGAATCAGGAGGGAGAGAGCTCGATACACTCATTTTCATAGTAAAATATCACATTTTCTAAAATTACTTCCGAAATATGGGAGTTATGAAGAAATTTATCAGCACAAGTTATGAAGGCATTAGGTAATCGAATAAGATGGCATCATTCGTTTGGCATAATTTAACTCTTTTTTTTCGGAGATGTCTACGTCCAACCTCTCCCATACATTCGTTCCACTGTGCGACGTGCGACATTAACTGGTTAATTGTCGCATCCGAACTTGTTTCGATTTTGTCGCCAGCCTGCCGGCTACTTTTGGCATATAAAGAGGTGCTTTTATTTAAGTTTTCTGAAAATGGATATCGAAAATTTAATAAGTTGTGTGTCTCACTCTATACGCTGCACAGTCAGACTACTCAGTAAATAATCGGTAACGCCCGAAAACGGCAGCAGTGTAGGTATACAGATAAATGGCCGCGTCGTCGTCCGAATAGTTCAGACACGAAATCGAGTGACCGATGATTCGGTTTCAGTGTAACCGTATCTACCGGTAGGCTAGATTCGCCCAGCGATTACCGTATTGAAGTGTTTTAACATAAGCGAGAAACAAACAACTTGAATACGATTACGATATGAGTCACGTTATTAAATCGTGTTCGAGTTTTGTTCAAGTTCGAGTTCGCCAGGTGATTTTCCCGAACTCAGTCTGCCTCGCCTTTTCCCAACTATTTTGGGGTCTGCTTCCAGTCAAACCTGATGCAGCTAAATACCAGTAACTTACATAGAGCGAATGCCTATCTGACCTCCACAACCCAGTTACCTACTGGGTAAAACTATACCTCTTGTGAGGCTGGTTGGCGGACTTTTGGGCTTCCGACTACCCGCAACATCATGACAGCCGGGTACTCGAACTGTGATGTGATAAATCGAATTACGATTTTCGGTTTAAACAGACACTGCTTTGAAAGATTCGATCAATTCTGACCTTTTAACATGCTAAAAGGTATCGTACGCACAGTTTACACGAGTCAACTACTTTATCTCCTTTCAACCGTCGCCTAGTTCAGGAGAGAAATTTTCCTCGTGTAACTAACCCATTACCTAGTTAATTACGACAGCGATCGCGACTTTACGCGACAGGCTTAAGGGGACTACATGACCTAAACGAGAGTTTTATAATGCCTAAAAGTATAAGATCCACTGCAGTAAAAAAAAACAGAAAAATGTATGATATTCTTCAGGATATATGCTATTGATATTGAAAACATAATACAACTAATTTGGTACGATAGAAAAAAGTCACGAAGATACCTACAAAAATTTTTTTGACGATTAAAATCCATACTAACATGCAATCATTCTGTTTTTTTTTTTAGATTGTTCTTCAAGCAACATAATAACGTGATAGTGTTTTAATTTTTTAGTTTAATCAGTTGATTTTTTGTAAATAGAGAATTGCTTCATATTTTGCAATAAATGACCAGTAGGCAAATTCTCGTACTTAAAAAACGTTCAAATTCAAGTCGCAATCTCATCTCAGCGACAATCAATGTCAAAAACCTGTCAAAAATGTATGTAAATTGATTGTAATTTTGACAGATTGAGACTGAGATTAGAATGCGAACGGTCTTAAAAATACGGGAATTGCCCCTCTGTGTCATCGCGCTTCTCTTTCTTTTCTATGCAGTCCGACAGTGACCGCGCTTTAGCTGTTGTCAGTCCCTTAAGTGAACAAGTCCATTCATACCATTGATGACATACATACTAAATGACTCTTCAAATCAAATCAAATCTTTTTTATTGTGGGCATAGGCTGCACAGACAGTCCTCGTGGAGGCGATTGGCGGTGGCGATCTCTCGCGTCCGGCCTTGGTCCAGGCCATGGTACGGAGCGAGAGGGCTTGGGAAGCCGTCACCTCCTTCTGCGAAGCAGTAATGTTCGCGAAGGAGGAGGCGGAACGCGTGAGGCAGAGGCAAAGTTTGCGCCCTCACGCCCCTAGCCGCCGCAGGAGACGCCCTGGGCGTCGGGAATCGCAGGCCGATTCCCGGCCACCGTAGGCGCGGGCTTGCGAACGGCGAGCAATGGGCAGCTCGCCGTTCGATAAGGACCAGGCCCGGGTCGACGGCGCGTTGTGTTCCACGCGCGCCTCAAGGAGATGTCAGCACCAATGACGGGGTTTGCTAGGACTGATGCCTGCTAGGGTTGCGGAAAAATCCAAGAGGGTTACCGTGGCCCCTGGCACAGGCAACTGAAGGAACACGGGTGGGTTTTAGTCAGTAAGAGTCTGACACGCCCTCCTGCTCTGCCCAGAGCGGGAGAAGTTATTTGATAATTTCCCACCCACAAAAAAAAAAAAAAAAAAAAAAGGCTGCCCAGGCAGATGTTAGGTAAATTGCAGATCCATTATGTCCTGCCTAGTAGGCTTACAATAATAAATTATGTCAACATGCAGAAAGTATACAAAATTTCGTAATGTGTCACTTTTAAGAGCGTTTATACCTTATGAGTGGCAAAATTAGTGTCATATTTCGTGGTTTTAAATTTTTATCATTAAATCGAAGCTATATTTTAAAAATCTGTTTAATTAACTTTTTAGAATTATGTGAAAACTGTGTAAAAGGTAAGAAATCGTTGCGTTTACTGTTCTATTTATATGCAAATAATACATTGGAAACTAGCAGGGCGTTATTTTCATTGTAAAATAACTGTAAGCATTACGGTTACTTACTTTTTAAACACTTTCACGTAATTCTAAAAAGTTAATTAAACAGATTTTTAAAATAATTATAGCTCCGATTAAATGATAAAAATTGAAAACTACGAAATATGACACTAAATTGCGAGGTTGCCACTCATAAGGTATAAATGCTCTTAAGAAATTTTCACAAAATAAGAATTAGGTGTATGTATGGTGACAGATTGTAGTAGGTAGGTAGGACTAATAGAAAATCTTGGATCGTGTAGTAAGCTTTGTCAATTAAAAAGATACGCAATAGATATTTGATTATTGGGAGTTCCTTGGTGTTTAAAATGTCCACAGGTATTTTATAGTAAATGAGAAAAATATTGCTACTTTTACAAATAAATTAAAAAATATATTACTAAATAAATGTTATTAAAGTATAAATGAATATTTAATTGACAAATCTATAGAACTGACATAATAATATAAATTAATAATAAACTTAGAATATATTAATAATTATTAGCATGTTACCTTAATTTTTACTTAGAATAAGTAAGTTTGCATGTCCTCTTCCTTCAAATTTTTCTTTTGCTGTGCTCGACAGGTTCCACGATTGTTACAACAAATGTTCATTACCACCTAAGCATATACATTGTGGAATGCAATAAATGATTGAGTATTGAGTAAATTATAGATGCCATTCCAAAAAAACTTTTGCCTAGGAGAGCAGTTCTGTGTGGTGTAGATACTAGATATTTTAAGTGTTTAACTTTTTGATTTTAGCTTACACGAATTAGGCTCGAACTCGCACTTAGCAAGCAATTAAGTTGTACCTACTGTAAGTTTATAGTTCATTTTCGCTCCGTAATGTTGGGTATACGTAATTGTTCCAATGGATATTGTTTGTGTACGCAGCTCAGAAGGCATTTTGGCAAGCTTGGCATGGTAAGCATTTTATTTCAATTAATAATTAGGTACTGTGGAAATTACGCGATATTCTTGAAGTATTGGCAAGCTGTTGGTTTCATCCTAAATTAAATATTTTTACTTTTAAAAAGTTTTCCACTTAAGAAGCGCTACCGGATTAAAAAAAGGTACCAAATATTGGATAGGTACATAATATACCAAATTTTAGTAAGGAGAAGAAATTCAAAATGAAAGGACTGGGATGAATAAGTAACTCTTTGAACAAAAATTATAGGTAGGTAGGTAGTGGCTGTCCATTTTCTATTTGTTTGTGTTTTCTTATTATTTTCACGTGGCATGAGGGATAATCATTTATCATGAAGAGGAATAAATAAAAGCGCCATTGGTCTCGAAGGTCCAAAATAAAGTAGGTAAGGTATTTAAATTTAAAACACAGATAAGTACCTACATAATATAATATAATTGTCTACTTACTGTTCATTTCTTTCTATGTTTCCGCCAATGCCTCCCTTTACTAAATTAACATTTTCCCCCCACTGTGTCAAATTAGCTCCTCTAACGTTCGATGGTGGTCGTCCATTGAAGAATCACTCAATGGTCAGATGAGTCTATTGTCAACGAATAGGGTGATGTTCTATGAGCTGTGACTAGAGTGGGCCATTGTGGGGCCGCAGTGGACGTGGTGAATAAAACGAGAGAAGAAACTTAATAAACCGTGATTGGCCATTGGCCGAAAAAATCATATAAAAAAATTTTATTCATCAATTTCAGCACACGCGGGTCAGTTTCAGTCGGCTAAAATGTTTTAATAAACTCTACGGTAGTGTTTAGAGTTTATAAATGTTCATGAACTCCTCGGTAATGTAGGTATCTATCTATACAAACCCATTAAAGACTCACAAAACGGGAGATTATTTTAAAGGAATATACTTAATCGAAATTTAACTAAAATTCTGGTAGGTAGGCATTATTTATTTTATGGCGGTTTGTCGACGCATTAGAGTAAATAGAAAGAGATACAGAATGTAACTACTTAAATAGTAGATACAATGGAAGGATCTTTACTTTGCGCTCTTGAAGTTTTTCACATAATTCACCTGTTTTCTTGTAAGTAAGTCGGTGGGTATTTTAAATGAAAGAACAACAATGGGCTAATGGGATGGGTTCTATGAAAAGGAAAAAGAACTGATCTAAATTCTTAAGATCACAATATTTCTTATATTTGAGTGTTTGAAGAGTCTCACACTCAAATATAAGAAACAATTTGATATTTATTTAGAAAACTCCCGAGAGAAATATTCAAACTTTCGCGGGCATATATTTTTTTAATTTTGTGGCCTTATCTATAATAATACGATGACCGAATCTACGAACCGAGATACGAATGACCATAATCACATATCAAAACTCCCAGTTTGACCCTATTTCCGATACGATTGACTACAAGTTTTTATATTTCCAAGTGTTTTTTTTTACATTTTCCCTAATAATATTCAATATTTAATTTCGGTAGGTAGGTACCTATATGTATTGAAATGTACTTAATAAGTAAAGGATAATAAAATAATTTTATTATGAAATTGGAAGAGAATCTTCATGGATGTTAAGTACTTAGGTAAGTATATTATTATATATTTGTTAGAGATCGCAGAAAGCGATAAGGCCGCCCATTGTATATTAAGTAGTGTTCAGTTTAATTTTTGTTGTTATGTTTTTTGTGGTGTACAATAAAGAATATATAAATATAAATAAATAAATAGAACAGTACCTACATAAGTATACCGGAATCGCCTTAGTTTATTATATTATTTATTTCAAAAACTAAAATAAAGTCCGTTAACGTCCTGAATCAATATCTATCGTGATCTTCAACGTGTTCCAATAACGAAAAACCGTACCTACATAGGTTATTTTTGAGGTTCGAACATGGAGAGATATTATTAGGGAATGGGCAAAGACCGCTATCGCCATGCTTTAGCGATTCGTGTCTATTTAAAGTATTTTCTAAATAAAAAAATAAGTTTAGAATGTTTATGCTTCACGACCTTGAGCTTTTGTCTTTTTTGCTAGTATCTAGCCTAATGTCTTGGAATAGTTCTTGTTTTATTCTGGACTCAAAGGACAAACAAGTTTGTATAAACAATAACAACTAGGTGTTAGTAAATTGTTTTTATACGTCTTTGAATCAGTATTGTTTATTTCTGCGACATGAAGTTGGAAGTATTAGTAGAACAAGTAGGTAATTATTCAAGTAAGTATTATTTTTACTCAGTTCCTGGCGAAATTTTGGTGTACCTACTATAGTACACCTCTATGTCTTACCCATTCGGGAAAAACAGGTATGATGTTAAGAGCGCTTATACCTTATGAGTGGCAACGTCGCAATTTAGTGTCATATCGTGGTTTTCAATTTTTATCATTATATTTTAAAAATCTGTTTAATAAACTTTTAGAATTACGTGAAAGTGTTTAAAAAGTAGGTAAGTAACCGTAATGCTTACAGTTATTTTACAATGAAAATAACGCCCTGCAAGTTTCCAATGTATTATTTGCATATAAATAGAACTGTAAACGCAACGATTTTTTACCTTTTACACAGTTTTCACATAATTCTAAAAAGTTAATTAAACTGATTTTTAAAATATAGCTCCGATTAAATGATAAACATTGAAAACCACGAAATATGACACTAAATTGCGACGTTGCCACTCATAAGGTATAAACGCTCTTAAGTTTATTTTTTGTATGAAATTAAAATTGCAGTGAGACCATAAACAGGTACCTATATTGGTAATAATATGTCGGCAATCTATCAAGGGATGTAGGAAAGGTCATTTGCAATCAAATGACCCCTTGTGACCCCTATGCAAATGTCAACCATTTCCGAGTAATTTGACTTTTTTTTGTTTGGCGGTACTAAGTATACCTACAACTTTGAAAATTTATAAAAAAAAGAAACCGTGCATGTTTTTTTATTATTATTATCAGCTTCTACAATTAAATACATAATAATCAACCATATAATGATAATTATCTTTATTTTTTTTTAATCAGAGTACACAATTTTCTTAATCTTGAGCAGGTTATTTGACTAAAATGTTTGATTTCTGCAAAAAACATGGATATACTTTATCGACAGAACAGTCCAAAAATATGTACAAATTTTTCATCTATCCAACGAGATAAAAGATAAGATACCAGATCTATCTTCAAATAAATATAAAATGTCAAATTACTGGAAAATGGTAGACAATTGCATGGGGGTCATACGGGGTCATTTGGTTGCAAATGACCTCCCCTACATCGCCTTAATGGATTGCCGACTTATTACAAATAACCCTGTATCAGGCGCATCTGGGTTTGTTAATCTGAATAATAAAGAACAAGGAAATATCAGAAACCAGTTAAAATTAATCTGTTAAAAAAAATATCTGTTAAAATTAAAACAATTTATTAGAAACTGGCATGTGTGAGTTTGGGGAACTCAAAAACGCATACATTGGTTCCTAATTATGAATATACCTACTGTGCTAACTTAAGCGTAGGTATTTAACTTTTTTTTTTTTGTTCGGGGGGAATCCTTCAAAAGGCACCCGACCTCCGGGTAGGGAGGTCGTGGAGTATGGATTATTACCGCACTAAAATCACCCCGGTGATCAACATCAGCACATAGAGGGGGTCCCGGTTCCCCTAACAAACCCAACTGGTTGTAGGCCGTATAGAAGCCAGAAAGGAAAAACTTTGCTACTTTTTATTAATACAGAATGATTTTTTCCAGTGTTCGTTGATGGCCAAATCACATGGAAAATTCACCCTGTATATAAAACAGCCTTTTCATACTAAAGGGTGAACATGAACTGTTACAACTGTCTAAATCATTTTGCACGTTTTTTTTGCGAGAGTTCTGCAGTACTTTCTTTAGAAGTTAATACTTAGTCTAAGTAAAGCAATTGCTCAGCTACTTAGAACTTTTAATTTTTTCTCATTTAATACTAAAGCTGAAGAGTTTGTTTGTTCTGAACGCGCTCAACTGTGGTAGAACTTGAAGGTTTTAAAAAAGAAAATTGCATTTGATAGCCCAATTCTTGAGGAAGGCTATGGGCTATCTTAACATCACACTAGGACCATTAGGAGCCGAGTAAAAACAAAAACAGTCAGATAGAACGCTAAGCGAAAACGAGGTGATAGCGCGGGCAGGAGGCGATGCGATGCGACGCGGTGGGGAGGGGAACAAGAAATTTCATGCGGGCGGAAACTAGTGTTGTAATTAAGGGGACTACATGACCTAAACGCAAATTTTATAATGACTAAAAATATATGATCCACTGCAGTAAATAAAATGAGAAAAATATATGATACCTATTCTTCAGGATATATCTAGCTACTTAGTTAGATAGTGTGTTGAAAATTTGGTACGATAGAAAAAAGTCACGAAAATACCTGTAAAATTTTTTTTTAACGATTAAAAACCATACTAATACTTATACATGCAATCATTTTGGTTTTTTTTTCGGATTGTTCTTCCAACAACGTACGTATTAACGTGATAGTGTTTTAATTTTTTAGTCCAATCCATAGGTTTTTGTAAATAAAGAATTGCTTCATATTTTGCAATAAATTACTAGCTTTGTGTCATCTCGAATCTTTTTATTCTAGGTATGCAGCCCGACACACAGTGGGCTGAAAATCGACTCTCATAGACATGTAGGTACCTACACCTACCTAACCTAACACTTTTTTCACAAAATGTCCACTTTTATGACTTGAAAATGTTTTGGGAGACTAAATACATGTCTAAAAATATCAACGTTATGGACTAGCATTGCAAACAACGCAAACAGAATTTTTTCATTAAAAATTACTATGGATCTGCCATGAAAAAGTCTTACATCTCCGCCATCGTTCAATTGGCCCTAATTCTCTTACAGGTGATTAAACCTTCAAACATAAAAAAGGTAGGTACATACTCTCCGAACCGACCAATGCCTCGACCTTTTTTTAAAAATTCGATTACGATTTAATATAAAAAAAAAACTAAGTCCATTTTTCGACAGTGACCGCTCTTTAGCTGTTGTCAGCCCCTTAAGAAGGAAATAATTAACTAAAAATTCACAGGATTGTGCAATGTGCATTCTCAAAAGCTAACGCATTAAGCAAATATTGGATACCTATTTAAACTTCCTTTTTTTTAATAGTAAGTAAAGTAGGTACCTATACTTACCACCTAGGTAGGTACCCCTAGCCCAAGCTATTAACTAAGCTACCTACTTAAATAGCAGACTGCAAAATTTTTGGTTAGGTAGGGCAACTAAAGAAATATCTACTTAGGTACCTACTTAAGTAATTCTAAAAGTACCTATATTTGAAATAAGTACCTACCTACCTACTAAAGTGTTAAAGTAAAAGTGTATTAATAAAATAACAATCCCTGTAAACCGGAAATCGGCACGTACCTAGGTATTTCAGTCTGTACAATATCAACCTACGCTTCGTTTCTAGGAAGAAACATAATACCTATGTGTCTGTGTTGTCTGAGGAACTAAAGATCAACAACTTTAAAACTATTTATAAAACAAAACGTATTTTCATAAAACGGGTGATAATAAAAGAAATATGTTGAAAAAAAAAATAAAAAAATTTCTCTTTATTAAGTATCTACGTACTATATAATATGATTTTTTCAATAAGTAAGTAAGTAATAAGTTATTGTGTCAGCTCGTCATAATTTTACCCCTGGTGCACTTTCGATTTTGTAGCTCAATATATTGTGAACACTCATCAAACGTTAATTGAACCATTCCAATAAAATGGCAAAGACGCAAAAAAAAAATATTCAATATTTTTCTTTCCTTATTTTTGAAATCTCCTAGTTATTTCGTACTTTTTTATGGATTTGGTCCCAAAATATAATAACAACTTAAAGACTTAGATAACTTAACCAAAGTACCTACCTACCAGCCGAGAAAACTTTGAGCAGTCATCATTTATAACTCTAGAAACTTATCTCATAAAAGTTCTCAAATGAATAAGACAGTTCACTTGTTCAACATTACCACATCATACGTCAAAATGAATTCAATTTCAAATTTACCTCCTATTTCGCGGCGAACTGGCAACGTCGCGAAAGGAACGCACAGGCATTCAACTGTTCGTAATGTAACGCGCGACTGTCGGGCGGCGGACATCTGAGGGGCGCTGTGCGACGTTGCCACGCCTCTGTATACTAGCCCACCAATGACACGTGCGCACGCTTCGAATGTGGTTTGAATTCCAAACTTTTGATTTGTATTAGCGTCTCTTTCATTTTTAGATTAAACGCGTAGGTGTGAGTGGGATGAAACAATAAGTGTTCGGGAGTCCTTCTCGATATTTTGTGTAGCGCGCAGTTTGAAACTGACATATCTCATACGATTAGATTTCGTATTCTGAGCTTAGTCTTATAATAAATACGGGACATTGCATCTAGTTGCGTCTTAAAAGCTTGAGTAAGTTATTGAATAAAGCGTTACTCCTTATTACAGTAAATACAGCTACGGTTTGCGGTGGAGGATCGATTAAGTATTTAAAGAACAGGAGCCTTCGAGACGCGGTATTTAGGCTCGTTCATAGAAAAAATTTTTGGTTGTTTTTGGATAATTACTTAATGTGAGACTTGTGTCACTTTCATAAAAGTGATATGATTTAACTTTAGCAAACAGTAGGTATAGAACTAGGTATAGGTATATAGGTAGCTACTTAATATAAGTAATGATCGACTGATCTAAATATTTTAGTGGATGAACCGTTGCGATATCGCGGTTTTAAAAATGAGGTATTATAGGTAATAACCTTCAGTTGTCTTACCTGGGTACTAGGTACCTACACCTTAATGCTAAGTGATATTTGTAATAATACTTATCTATTAATTAAAATACTTTAAAAGATATAAGTAGATATTAACGATAAAAACTCCAAGTGAGTTACGAGTAGGTAGGTAGCTATTTTTCTATCAATTTTATTGTTTTTGAATAGATAGGTAGGTAGGTACAGAAAAAACTTAACGAATTTTAATCGATAGATATGCTTTTTCTTTCATTATCATAGTTTAAAACGTAAAGCTGCACTATTAAAACTGCTGGCATCAAATGCTCTCCGCTGCAAGTTTGACTCTGAAGCACCTACGATTAGAGTAAGTTTCAAACCGATAGAGGGCGTAACGGACTTCACATCGCCAGTTTAAACGCAAAGTTGCATAAGGTTTTGTTTTGTTGATGATCATTTATAAAGGTCGAGATTTATTTTTACGATGTAGGTAGGTATTTGGTCCTTTATTAAAGGACAAAGGACCAAAAGACAGAAAATGTTTTTTTTTGTCATTTATTAAATATGTACCTACCCAGAGCAAATGTCAATTAGGTAGGTACTTATGTAGGTACCTAATCGGATCTACCTACCTACAGTTAAACTACGAAGCAGACGTTTTAGAAGTTTTAAAATTAAAAAAAGAATCGACCGTTCACGAATCCTTGACAACGGCCTTGCGTAAAATTTTGAATAAGTATTATACTACAAGCGTACCTAACCCATCTGAACCCACACATTCCATTTCGTACCTACTCGCATTTTATTAGATAGGTACCTATCTACTTACAGTCAGTTATCTAAAAACATATAAAAAAACTACGGTCCTCGTAAACACTGTGGAATTATTTCTATGTATTTTTTTAGTAATCTTATCAAAATGGTATTACATTTTACGAGATTGATTGCGGGCTTTAAGGGTGGGTGCCCATGAGGGGAGTCGCGTGCCCGGTACGGGCGCTCGGGCCCGCGTACTGCAGGCGACCGTGTGTACCTACTTACTACGTCTAAAAGTGCCTAAGTTGAGTGTCTACCGCTGAGTGCGGAAGTTCAGTTCGCGATTTTGGTCTTTGCTTTTTTGTAGTTTTAAGTAGGTACCTACCTACCAACGATAAAAACTAAACTTAGACGTGACATTTACGATCAAAATGGATAATGGAAATAAATATTTACTTACATCGGTATCCATCTATTAGTGGCCCTTAACAAAACATCGATAGTAATACCTAACACGTGCGTATAAATGGACCACAAATGTTTAGTCAATTCGACCTATTTCGTCTACCTTGTATAGGTAGGTAGGTACTCTAATCGGGTTACAATAACATTCCATTAAGTATGCCTACAAGTCTATAGTTAGGTAGGTAGGTACCTACTGCTTCAATATCGTTAACAAATTCATGGCTTTTACGGAAAAATAGATACCTAGGTACCTGAAAAAAGCCACCATTAATCTATTGCGTCAAAAACGATAAATGATAAATAACAACGTTATTAATACCTATGTACGTATTTGCTAGGTACCTACTATCGAGGAAGTTCATATCTAAGCAGTTTTAAAACAAAATCCCGTGAACACGATGACCACATCAGTTTTATGCCCCTATTTGCATCGACCAATGAAACAAAAATACTTTTTTATTCAATTTTAATTTATTCAATTTAATCATTTTTATTCATTTGCAAAAACAAGGGACTCATCAAAAATCTCATGGTGCGATGCTATCAGTTGATGCGATTTCTATAGCGGCCGAGGACATAGTCCTTAAGGTGCATAGATATGAAATTCCTCGATAGTACCTACCTATGCTAAAATGGTTACCTACAAAAGAAAAACGACTCAAAGAAAAACTTCCTTGCTTAACTTTTCGGTTATGGCTATTGTCTACATACCTAAATACCTGTTATGATTATTTCATCTCTCACATCTCAGATTACAAAAGAATTCCTCGAACAAAGCCCGCAGAAAATTAGAAATAAAACATTTATTCTATTAAGAGATACTTTTCTCCTAATAGTTGGTGATCGAGCTGAAGAATGCTACGATTTTCAATCTAAAGGCGACCTGCAAAATGAAGAATCAGCGAGAGGCATCATCTGCCTGCTTTTTCCCAACGGTGTTGGTGTCGGCTTCCAGTGTAACCGGATGCAGCTGAATACCAGTAAGTATAATTCAGAACAATCTTCGATAGTGAACGTGACCTACTAAATAGGTAGATACAGCGAAAAAAGAAAAAAGATGAAATAACAAAAACACGAATCGAAAGCGCGGAATAGGTAAGCAGTTAAGAAAAAGTAGGTCTGTACACTAGAAACTATAATATTTACCTACCTACTTACCAATTAGGTATTTGTACCTACAAGTTTATAATTTTTCGCCCATAAACACATAAATTAACTTCTTGCGAATCGCCTACGGAAAAAATAATATAATTTAAAAGTGTCGTTTCGCCTGTTTCGGGCGAGTAAACTTAATCTAAATGTCGAGCTAGCACGAGGTTGCAAGTTTAAGCAAATAACTGTGACATGCAATTCGTTTCAGCTTATTCATTTTTAATTTAAATATTTTATTTATCTTCTATAAGTTCGTTTATGTTTTGTGAATATGAGATCGTTGTAGGTGCTAAGTATAGACTTTAGGTTTGTAGGCCATTTTCTATTTTGCAAAGTACCAGGTACTTTACAAAATAGAAAATGGCCTAATACTTGTTGACAGGCCTACACTGTCCTTCCAAACCTATAAACACTGTAATTTGAAAACATTGTAAAAGCCAATTATTTTTAAAAGAGTAACCGTGGAGTTTCTTTTCTGCTATCATAGAAAATTACCAATTGGAACCGTGCACCTAGCTTCTGTCGTTTCATAAGTGCCCATGTAGGTTTATGTGAAATAAAATATTATGATTTCGATATTTTTATTTTGTTTCTGTAGACTAGTAAGTACCTGAAATATATTTAGGGTCTTTCTCTGTCTCTGTCTTCCCAACTGACTGACCGGTTGATGCAGTTGGTAGCGACCCTGCCTTCTGAGCCGCTGGTCCCGGGTTCGATCCCCGGACAAGTCAAGTGTGTACTTATATTTATATAAGTATCTATATCAGTCATCAGGTTACCGTAGTACAGGCTCTACCTAGTTCGGGACCTGAAGACCTGGTGTGGATGTACCTACCTATGTTGTCTCATATTATATTTACCTAACTGTTATCTCAGATGAGACGGTGGGGTCAGTCTTCGACATTTACCTTCCCGGGTTTGTTCTGTACTTAAAAGCCTGTACCTATCTAGCTGTCAAATCAACCTTGCACGCATGTACCTAATCCGTATCGAAATACTACTAAAACCACGAAAAAAACCGCACCAATCCAGTTTACACTGGTTCGATTAGTTAGTTATACGAGTGCCTAAGTATCTATAAAACGGCGCAATTTAATGACATGCACACAATTTGGGCAAACGGGGGTGCGCTATGGCGTTCGCTTCTGTTTGGCAGTTATTGGACAAGCCTAAGCGTAGGGTTGCCGAAATAATGAATTATTAATTAAAATTGCTTACGGCAGTAGCAGACAACCGCAGATAAGTGCTTTTATGTACCTAATGGACTTAAGTACGGATTGTTATACGACTTATTTTTATTACAGAACGTTAAAATTATCATAAAAATCTGCGTTAACTTGGTGGATTCCTAACAGTGATCGTGGTAAAGAGTCAATTTAAACAATTTCTTAATGATTTCCATTCTGCCGTCTCCATGAAAGTCAGCACAGGTACTTATTGCTTGAAAAGAGCCCTCGAGAGTGAGATACTTAAGTAGGTAGGTACTCTTTGGCTAGTCAGTCCCTAAGTATATTAGTAACTAGCTTATGCCCACGACATCATCAGCGTGAAATTTTGGGTTCCCCCGACCCGCCACGTCGCGTGAAACGCCTGCCCGCGCTATGTTTCGTTTGAATTTCGCTTACCTTTCTTTCTGACCTTTTTTTTCCTTTCACTCGGGTCCTAAGGGCCCTAGCGTGATCTTAAGATAGCCTAAAGTCTTCCTCAAGAAATCGGTTATCAAATGCAAAAAGATTTTTTTTATCCGACCGGCAGTTCCACAGATTACCCCCTACATACCTACAAACTTAGAAACAAACCAACACATTTTACCTCTGTAAAATACTTATTATTAGTATAGATTAATGATAGCCAAAGTGATCTATAACGACCCCCAGGGATCGACGACGACCTTTAGGTCGTAGGTTGTTACCTACCTATGTTTTCTTCTACATCTCACTACATTTAGACATCAGTCAAACAAAACACATTTGAAGTTGATGAGTTTTCAAAAATGCACTATTAGTTTAACAGGGGTAGACCACCCTCTACCAAAAACCTAAAAACATGGCGAGTGGCTATGAGAAAAGTTTGGGGACCCCTGGTAAACTTAGATGAATACGAGCCCTTTGCCAGCCCTGCATATTATGCTAGAAACATTCGGTTTGCTAACAAGCTACGCAGCTTTGTATGCAAGTTTTCTCAAAGCAAGTCCTACAATTTGTCGGTAGGTATGATTGCCAAAGCTTACTCAAAGTCCCACATAATTACTTCTTAAACATTAATGTGTGCAAAGGACACGATGATGCTATAAAATATTTTAGAGCAGTTTCCTTGGGGACCTTCTTGGCAGTTGATGTCAAGAACTCAACCGATTTCAAGCTGCTACATTTACAATTTTATTCAACGTCCATTTATATTATTTTTGTAACGAGAGAAAGCAATTATTTCGTGTCCTCTGCTGCCGGTTGTTACTAGCTGCTCTTTAACAAATAAATGTAGAATACTGCATTTATTAACAGGGCCATGCTCAGAGAGTAGAATAGTGTTGTTGTCAGAAAATCCTTCAATATTTATTGAAATAATAATCTTATTTACTTGTAGCTAGAAAATCAGATATGAATAACAATTATTTAGGACGCAATTGAAATGAATAAAATATATAATGTTGTAGCGAAACGAACGTAACTCAATCAGCACTCAGCAATCGATTCGCATTAGGTAGCTGTATATTTATGTTGTCCGATTTCGACTTGATTGGTCCAGAGTTCGCCATAGTGTGACAATCGTGTTATGGTTTGCGAGTTCGCATGATTGAGTGGATTTAACAACTTATGTAGGTACTAACACCTAGGTACGGAAATTAATATGTAGGTAATGCCCATAAATCTAAAAGTTGGTCCTTGTGGAATGATGACGTTTGCGGAATACCTACGTTTAGTCGGTGGAATAATTAGGATCATAATTTCAAGAAGTTGAGTTCTTGGAGAAATTCCGCTTCTTACTCAAATAAACCTCCAGGTACCTCCAGGTAACACAATACCTAATAACGAAGCCTAGGTAGGTAGGTACTTATATCTATAATAATTATGCCCTTTACGTGTCTGAGCCTTTACTAAGCCCGCTTCACACGAGTGTTTCTAATGTATTCGATCAAAAGATACGACTAATTAATGTGACGTTAAGCGCTTTGTTTATATAAAAAATTAAATGTTAGATGCAGGTGTCGTCGGCATTGCCACAAGAAACGTCAGTATGATTTGATTAATGTCACAAATTATATTAGTATACATTGGTATTGTGGTCCCCATTTATTAGTTCATGTTTTTATTGAGTCCCGCCTTAGGGGGTGTCCTATTTATACATGTTCTAGTACAGGACTTAGGGCCTGTGCATACCACGTTTTTTAAACGCGCCGTTGATGCGCGTTTGTAGCGATACAGACGCGATACGCACGCGAGTCAGACGCAGCCTGTAGACATCTGTAGGATAAAAGCGCGCCGTCGACGCATGTTTCCAATACGCGCGTCAACGGCGCGTTTTAAAAACGTGGTGTGCACAGACCCTTAGAGTCATAATTCATCTAGCGGACAATTTATGACAGGTCTTCATTTTATTAAGGATTATGTCGTACGTAATTAATAGACAAAGAAGCTAGGGTACCTACAAGAACCTTCTTGTACAATAGGATAGAATACTTACCTACCAAATTGTAGGTACAGCTAGTTGTAAGTGTAACATTTCCACGTGGCAGAGAGAATTATATAATGTAAGTACTTAGTTATTAATATTTGACGGCACGGTTGGCGCGGTGCGGTTCTATACCCGCACGGAACTAATGTTTGTATGACCTACAAGTACAAGTTGTTCTAAGTCTTGCTGTATTTCTATGTAAGTTTAAATGTTTGTAAACGCACCCACAATACAGGAGAAATTCCTAGTGGGAGACAAGGTTTAAAAAAAAACGTCATTTCACCTACAAGTTAATAATGCAGTTTAAAACAATAAGTAGGTACCATACGTAGGTATCTACAATCGTGTGGGTTAGCTCTGCTCTCCTAGCTAGGTTCGAAAACCTGTGTTATGGAGAAACAGTCTGATCCCCTGAAGTACCTAGATACCTATAACGACAGAAAGTTACACATTTTATGTCTGGCGTAATAAAATTATAGAAGAAAGAAAACATAGAAGACCAATTTCAGGTTCGACTATTTAAGTATTCGGGAAATTCTTGAATTGGGCCTGCCAGCCATCCATGTAAGAAATTCGGAACCCTTAAAAAGGGATACACCTAGAAAAGAGGTTTGTTACTTATTATAAAATTGTCCATTCTCTTGAATAATTCCTACTACCGAATTCAGTTGCCTTTTATGTAGCTCAGAGAAATAGACCGCGAGGTTGCCAGTCGAGAAAACCACATTTTTTTATCTTTGTCATTGTTGTCTTGCACTTACCCCAAGTAACGTGGGCCTAGTACTTCGAATAAAAAATCAGCTAGATATTTCTAACATTGCATTGCATTGCTGATCTTTACAAACGAATAACATTGTAAAACGTTACAATTTCCATTCGTTCGTAAAGACGAGTATCTAAGTCCGATATGAATTACGACTGCACGTCTATTGTTTTTATTAAGTATGTACTTACGTACCTACGATAACATGTTATAATTAAAATTTATATGGAGCAGTAGGTACATTAAAAAATATGTATAAAAAACTAAGAAATGTATGTTTGTTGCACGGAATAAATGCATTGAAAATAATGTTGCGTTGTTTTATTTCTTTGGCAGTGTAAAGTTTTGGCCAGTACTGCATCAATTGTTAGGAAAATGACTGCCACAAATGCAATTCAACCGACCAGCACCCACCTTAATTACGTAACCCACTTTCAATCACATTCCGAAAGATTTTGAAGGATACTGCAAAACCATTGCTTCATTTGTTTGAAAAACTCGTCTGCTCAACAACGTAAATAGGTACCGCAAGGAATGTTTTTCAACTGTCAAAATGAAAGGTTTTGCCATTCTGAGTGTGTTACGTAGCTACCGCGCAGTGTTACCTTTTCAACCCAATTCCCAGGCACCCAATACATTGCAATCAAACCATGTCCTAGTAAATTTTTACCTACATCATAATTATGAAGCAAAATTCTTCGGGCCGGCTATTAGGTACCTGCATAGAAATTGCGTCACTGCATCGATCTGCACTCACCGCGGTTAAATCAAGTCGACCGAAATCGAATCCTACATTCAAAATCCAAAGTCATTTATTCAAATTAGGCTGAGTATCAGCACTTTTTGTAGGTCAAAATTAGATAAGTCAGTCCCCCAAAACGCCCACCCTTCACCACTTGTCAGTACTTTAGCTAGGAAGAAGAAGTGGCACAACTAACTCCCCAGCAGCACAGCTGTCTGTTAGTTAAGTTAGAAGAGCTTGGTTCTATAGAATATGCAAGTTAATTAAACTAATTAGTTCCTCTCTCTACGTTATTATGTACCTAGTTATCTATTTGGGGATAAGCCAGGCTGATATTGCAGGTAGGTACTACATTAATTCTCATTTACGCTGTCACCACACTGACGCTAAACCAATGGGATTTCACTGCGGTTTCGCTTCGATTAGGTACATTTTGTTCTGTTATCATTATCATGAATGATATCGCTAACCTTGTGTTCGTGTGTTTATTTACCTATATAGATTTACCAACGTTTGTATGCACTACAGAAATTGCAGGAAGAAACAGACAATGAAGAAATAAGATAATATAATAATAATATTTCAATGGTTTAATGCATTTTATGAATTACAGTATGTTTTTGTGATTCGTTGGGACTTGGTGCCTTAAAATTGTGTAAATAAATGACAAATCATTAAATGATTTATTTCTATACCTACCTAAGTAGTTTGTATACATATTTTAAAAAGTAGATGAGGTCGGCGTTTCCTATCTGACTACTCTGAGAAGAAAGGCCGAAACAAACTCAGAGGTCACAGTTTCTTTTAAAGTCCAGCTTAATATTGCATTGCATGTATAAAATTCATCAATGTCAATGTGTACCTATATAAAAATTCTGACATAATCTTTGGGGATCATGTAGATTGGTGTCTGAAATGGTCTTCTGAGGAAATAACCATCGAGATTAAGTGGACCTGTCTAGTCCAGAACTTAAGGAGCTCAACGATTTGACGAACAATACCAAAAAAAGGACATTTGGGTAGACCGCATAAACTACATAAAGTGCCAGAACATGATTAAAACGGTAACAATTACCCACATAGTCCTCACGTTCATAATAATTACTATAATAATAATATTATACCTACTACTCGAAGTAAAATAATCATGTTGTCATTGTGCATGTAGTAACCATTGAAAGTCGAGGAGTACTTATGTAAAAAAAACAAAATAACATTCAGTAGGTACCTACCTATGCAAATATTAGAGCAATTCAATCCCATGTACCTAACCCAATAAAATGTAGCAAACAATTATAAGTAAATACCCTTTGTTCCCACTAGTACCATCGAACCGAACCACCGCCCGGTGGTACTAGCGGGAAATTTCGTTCTCTAACACGGCTACACATCAAGCTATACATTTCCAGTTTACACTGACCTCTCACTGTAAGGAAATCCGATACAATGCGAGATCAGCTTGTACTGGTAATGTATAGCTTGATCTGTAGCCGTGCGTACCGCCATTTACTTAGTCAGCATTTTCTTATTTATTACCTACTAGGTGTACCTACAGTGTTAAAGTGGAGCAGTTAAATTAATTCTATAAATAAAACAAAAAAGAGAGAGAGTGTGTTAACGGTATTATGTCTTCTAATGCCGTTAAATGGGTAGCTAGGTAATTGTAATGCATCTCTTAAGTGTTAAGCCGGATTTTAGTTATTCATTAATAGTAAATCCGGCTTAAGTAAAGCCGACTATTGTATGTACGCCTTCGTCGATACTAGGTACTAGAACAATTTGAGCACTAATTGATAGAACACCTCCTAAATGTTCCGCAGTAGGTACTTATAATATTATTGCATAGAGATTTGTTATATTTTTGTCTCCTACGATTCCAGGAAATCAAAGGGAAATACGATCATACTTATCTGTTCTATTTCAGTAAAGAATTGTTAAATAGTTGTTGTTGTTGAATTGATGTGATTTGTTTTCGTTTGTATTCTCCATTTAGCTTGATGGCGCATTTTCAGTTGTTAGGTATTGTTGCACCATTATCGTTTAATCTGTCTCATTGCGCTCGTAGTTGCAAGACGGGTTTTCATATTGTGGTATATGGTAATAATAACTTTCATTATGTAGGTATTCATTCTTAGTACTGACTGCGCCGTTGTTCTAGTGTTCGCAAGTGAGCATGAGGTCCTTTTTTTATGGGTTGGCATCAACTCATTCTTTTTGAGGCGCGCGTGGAACACAACGCTCCGTCGACCCGGGCCTGGTCCTTATCGGACGGCGAGCTGCCCATTGCTCGCCGTCCACAATCCCGCGTCTACGGTGGCCGGGAATCGGCTATCGGCTTGGGATTCCCGACGCGAATTTTGACTCTCCCTCACGCGTTCCGCCTCCTCCTTCGCGAGCATTACTGCTTCGCAGAAGGAGGTGACGGCTTCCCATGCCCTCTTAATCCGTACCATGGCCTGGACCAGGGCCGGACGCGAGGGATCGCCACCGCCAATCACCTGCACGAGGACACGGCGGTGCTCCTCCCAAGCCGAGGAGCATGAGGTCCTGGCTTCGATTCCCAGGTCGGGCAAGGTGTTGTTGGGATTTTCCATTAGGAATTTGTCAGTAATAGTCCCGGAGTCTGGATTAGTGCCCGATTGCTGGCAATAGGTTCGCCCCCTATTACTGGGACTTAAACATAGCTGGCGAAATGTGGGTATAGGTAGGTACCTACTATTTGCACATCTCTGCCGAAACCTTCAAGGAAAACAGGCGTGATTTTATGTGATGTTATTCTTAGTACTTTGATGGTTCACAAAGCAGATTGAAATTGTTTTTTTAGATAATAATTTTCCATGTACGTGGCTTGGTTATTATTGCTGATATACATAGGTCCTTAGGTAAAATTTAAGAATGATAAGGTTGATAGATTCAAGCTCTATATTTACTTGCGCGTCTTATTACAAACTTCCTGTGCTTAACTTAACCGTGTTAGCATTACGACTGAAAAATATATTTTGAAGATTTTCTTGAACTATTTATTAGGTATTATTAAGGCACATCAACAACACAAACACAAACATTTACAAATAACAGAGAACAGAGACATGGACTAGTGTTTACGTCAATTACAGACGTGCACAGCATTCACAACCAAATAGAATCAAAAAAAAAAAACACAGTATTCACGTTACAAAAAATAAATAAAAACAAAATAAGAACAAAAGCTCTAGCTAAAATCTCGGTAGTAGAGAGAATTTTTATTTTGTTGTCTTCAGTCTTCCCCTCATTTATGATATTAGATCTAAAACGCTTGGGATGGTCGTGGAAGATATCCAAATCATAAAGATTGCAAATATTGTTGTACGTCGACGTTAGCCCAGCCATCGGAGCATTCCTGCCTAAGTTGGTTTTATAACGAGGGACATTGAAAATGGACGTGCATTTTCTTCGAGCATTAAGTTTAGGTACGTTTATTTTAATGCGTTTGAGAAGTCCGTCAGATTTAAAAGAACCTATAAACTATAAAGTAAGTAGATACTTACATACAAACATGGGTTTTATACTTATATGAAAACCGATGAGAAGAATATAAAGTACCACCTATTACGCTATTCTTACAGAACGTACAAGTGTCACGGTTGTCGGTAAAATTTGGTACCTAGTAAGATAGTAGTTAAGTACTAAATTGACAGTCCTTATATTTATATTTTCCTGATATTCTTACGATTTTTTCTCAATTTCATTGAGAAAAAATCGTAAGAATATCAAGAAAATCGACATGGACTCAAAGAAAACATAAAAAAAAACAAACTAACAAACAATACCTATGAAAAGGTTTCATGGCGAAGTAACGCCGTAGACATTGATTGCACCCTTTGAGCATTTAGGTAATTGCACCACGTGTCATAACATTAAAGTTGTGAAATTGATCTTAGTTTCTACAGACATAAATATAAATTTTCCTTGTAAGTCGAATACTTACAAGGAAAATTAATATTACATTTCGCAGTAGCCAGGTACGAGTAGCATGTTGCCGCGGTTAAGGAATCGAATGTGTTTAAAATTGCTCGTTTTATTTACCCTTAATATTGTCCTTCAGGGCTTCGAGCACGGTCTAGTGTGATAGGCTTGAGTCACACATTTTTATCACAGTCACGGGAGCAAAAAATGTGATAAAATGCGTGTCTCAAGCCTATCATGAAGGCCGTGCTCGCCCCGCAGGCCGAATTCCGGCCATGACGGCCAGTCTCAACGGAGACTAGCTTTCAGCGCGGGAGATGTTATAGTGCACATGTGTATGCGCAGACACAGATGCACTCTCTCTCTTCCCTCACTCTGATAGTCCGATGAGACGGCAATCAGACACGACCGGAGAGAGACAAGACACAGGACCAACGGCTTAACGTGCTTTCCGAAGCACGGGTGTATCAAACCGCCAACTTCCAAACTCCGGGCTGTGATCAAGAAATTCCTAATGGATAAACCCAATAACACTTTTGCCCGACCTGGAAATCGAACCTAGGACCCCACCGCACAGCAGTCGCACTTGCGACCACGTGACCAACGGGACCCTTATTGTAGGTACCAATGCATAGTTTACGTTTTCTATACGGCGTATAATAGGCGCTACATAAGAGAATAAGAAGCAAGACTAAAATTTGGCTATTTATTTCAAGAGGAAGGACGCACTTTTACGCGCTTACAGCAGATATGAGTACCTACTACTGGTGGTACTTTCTTCAGATTTGCTCTCAATAAGTGTATTAATGTTATTAATTATTATTAATATATTATTATTTGTAAAGAGTACGATCCACTTTTTATAATGGCCGTCGTGAAAGTCTGTAATTTTCACCAGTATTTGACATTGAAGCGGCAGAAACGCCCTGTAGGTATTTGGACAGCCATTATTGTGTGACCGTTCGTATCATAAAAGCAGTGAGCAGTTGTTCACCGCTTTCTAAGGGAACCAAAGATTTGCACATGTTGGCGTTGTACTTCAGACCTACCCGGCGGCGGCGGTAGCACCTCCACCAAAATGTAAGCGCCACGTGCACTTACAGTACTGGAACCTATCTGTCGTAAGAGCTGTCGCTCTTACGACAGATAGGTTCCAGTACTGTAAATGGTTGGTACGTACACAGTGACAGTACTGTCGTACTGTCACTGTGTACGTACCAACCATTTTCTTAACAGTTGCTTCGCGACCAACAGCAGATGCTTTGATTTTCTATATACAAGTTATGAACTTGGTATTTAAAACCTAAGCGCAGCCGCGGCATAAAGCTAGCTCACACATAAAGAGCACCGCGATCACTAGAAACGATAACATATCGCTCGCTTCCGTCGATAGTTGCACAAAAAAGTTTACACCGATAAACTTTAACACCTCCTGAAGGGCAAACGTATTAATTATTGTGTGTTTACTTTAATGAGAATTGTGCGACACACAGCGTTAGGGCTGGCGTTCACTATTGATTAATTAAACTCTTGGTTTAAAATTAACTCAGTCTATCGACATCTGTGCTAAGAGGTCATTGTATTATAGCAATGGCCGTATTGCGTTTAAACGGTCTAAACATAGATATTTCAACTGCATAGGTAACTTTTGCAAATTCAGTTTATTCAGGTATTGTATTTGCACGATCTACCGTAGGTAGATATTCAGCTGCATTGGGTTAGACTGGAAGCCGACCCCAATATAGTTGGGTAATGGCTAGGCAGATAGGTACCTACACCACTGATTAACTTGGGCTCTCCTGAGCTTGGCGTGGTTTCCAGTTACCAAGCAGTAAAAAATTCAACGGTTAGTTTTTTGGCGCCATTTTATATATGTATAATCTTTTTGAAGTAAAACTTCTTTAGGCACGCTTGGCTTCGGGAGTAAGCTGGCGAATGCATGACGAGAGCGTTACGAAAAGTGTGATCGGGCGAGGCGAACGCATATGGATGGAGCTAAAGAAGTTTTACTTCAGTTGTGTGGTCTAAAGCACACTCGTTTTTAAGTTTCACCACATCTCTCGAGCAATAAAATATCGAGACTTGATACTCAGTCTTCCTAGTCTTATAGTTATTACCTAACATAAGCCACTCGTAAGTATACAACGTGGGAAAAAATAAAAGAAACTGCTACCGGATACGTTTATCATGGGTTGCCAAGGAAAAGTTGGCTGCAAAAATAGGTCTTCAGGTAAATCTGTCATGTGTTTGGGCCTGTGACAGCAGACTGCTGATGCATTACTGGCACTATACAATTCACGACTAAAGTACAGTTTTGTTGAAGCGGTTGTGTGCACAGTCAAAATCAAAATCAAAAGCCATTTATTCAAATTAGGCTGAGAATCAGCACTTTTTGAACGTCAAAATCACATAAGACAGTCCCCCCAAAACGCCCACCCTTCACCCAGTAATGATGCCTGTCGGACCTGGTACTCATTTTCGTAACCATGGATGAAGCTAAAAATTACAAAAGTCTAATAATGTTTGTTAAATCGTTATTCAGGTATTTTAACCCGTTAAACTACATATGAGGTCTAAAAAGGTAGGTTTAAAAAGGTCTTAAAACGATTAGCTACACTAATATTTTGCAAGACAAGGATAAGGCTGTCGACTAACGGTCGAACCCAATCACCAATCTTCAGTTAAAGATAGATCGTTACTGATGAAATGTCTATCTATCCTTGAATGACGTCTCACAATCATCAATAAAGGCTATCTATATAATAAAAACAATACATAGGCTACTTGGCCTTCCCGTGCGTTCCGTTACAACCAACATCACTTTACAAAACCACGTGTATTAATATAATAGCCTTTTTATAAAAAAAATCTTTATATTTTCATTCTTAAATTATTGGATTAAGTTATAATTTATATTAAACTAGCTATGGGCAGCGATTTCGTCTCCGATCCAGAATGAAAAGTAGCCTAAGTCCTTACCCAGGCCATGGTCTAGATATCTGTTTTTCATTAATCTCTGATAGATTATTGGGACGTTAAAACCAAAGATAGATAGGTTTTTCTATCCCCAGTATACCAAAAATGGTGATAGATTCTTTACTGAGTTTGGCCGTAAGACTGTACCGCTGACCCGGAACATAAAGGGCCAAGGAAGGAACACGGGTGGGTTTTAGTCAGTAAGAGTCTGACACTCCCTTCCGCTCCACCCAGAGCGGGAGAAGTCATTTGATGATTTCCCATCCTCAAAAAAAAAAAAAAAAAAAAAAAAAAGACTGTCGCAGGCTACCGGCTCTAAACAATCGGGGATGGCCAACCCTATTCATATCGACATTTCCCATATTTGAGTCACATATTACGCAGAATGAAAGGCTGATACATATAAATTCTTTTGTTTATATTCCCGAAATTAAAAGACGTTTCTGTTCATAGAATAAAGTGAGTCAGTATTGTTAAGCTCAGACCTCAGACACAGTATAATAAAGTAAGCAGTATTACATCTTCATACAAAAAGGTCGAAACGACCCAATTCAAAATCTCGGTGTGCACCAGTATTAAACAGACGCGCGTGTGCCGCATTTATGTAAGCACATTTATCTACGTGAGTTATCACACGAAGTCATCGACTGTATTTTTCAGTGTATGGTTTTATTAATTCATCATTATCGAAACCAGAACTCAGTCGGCAAGGTATAAAAATAACAATGCTATTTGTAGTTTTTATTTATTTTTGTGTTATGCAGATATTTGTATAATTTATTGAAGCGTAGCGAGCATAGCTTCTTCGACAGGTACTACTTAGTAGGTGAGTAGGTATCTGTCTTTTTCCATGCGATCGATGCCCGAGTGAAGGAACAGAATATACCTATACTAGCTTGTGCTCGCGGCTTCGCCTGCATAGATTTCTAATGAAATGAGGTATCCAATTTTTAGCTATATAAAATTTTCCTAACGATAAGCAAATTTATTACGATATGGATTTAACATAACCTACTTAAATTACCTTAGACAAATTAACATAACTTTTTATACAACTCTGTCATTTATTTAGATTATGTCGTCGCGAAATTTTATATGGGCCTTTTTATGGAACTTCTCCGTAGAGATGTGGACTGTATGTTTGTTCATAATCTTTGTTACGTTGTTGTTTTACCACTGGTTGGTTGGCATTCCAAATGTCACTCAGTAAAACGTCAGTTTCTGACAGTTAGAGGCGACATCTGGTGATTGCCTTTTCGCAGTTGTAGTTTTAATCGATATTAGTTAATTTTAACCACCAATTGTAACCATCTAAATAATATCGTATAGACCAATCCTTATTAATTTTCAGCTTTTGGTTAAAATTCTTAACGGTCTTTATATAACCGTAATCGGAAGTAAAATTATTTTTTCATTAAGGATTTTTTTCTGGAAGCTTCCATTCACTCGATCTATTTTTAATCTATGACATGGTGTTGTAGGTGATAATTAATTCTCGATTTGATAAATTAAAGTTGGGAAAATTACCCCACTCAAGACAAATTATTGTCTTGGAAATAGGAAATAAAGAGTTTGTTAGCCTGTTTCAGAGTTTAAACGTCATGTGGGACAGTTGTCAGTGATTTTCAAGAATTAAATATCTTGGTACCGGGTTTATCTGCAATCCCCCACGACCATAGTTCTTTCCGCTGAATATAAAGCTGGCTCGCACTGAAAGTTCAGATTGATGTGCTATTAAACATAATTATGTTATTGAGACAGTTTGTTGTTTCCTTGTATTCCTATACCTTCCCACCTTGCATCTGGGATTTTGGACCTTTCTAAGTAGTGGGTCAAAATTCTATAATTATAACATCTTGTTCAATTATTAAAGACTTGGTTACTTGTTCTGGTTTATTCTCGTAGTACTGTTATCGACGAACTGTGTTTTACACTTTTTTTTTTTTGTTTTGTATGGCATCTTGCAGTTGGCCTTGAGAGGCCGTGACTGCTTAACCGGTCAATCCTGTGGCGCCTTCGAGCTAACTCAAAGCCTCCAGCCAGGGGCATAATATGTGTTTTACACTGGATTTTGCCTCTCATTATAGTCTGGCACATGGGCGCAAGTAGTGGGGCACCCACTGCAAAGTTTAATGAAAAATCCGGCGACCCACCAATGCAGCCACTTTGGTCCGTGTATAGTCTCCGACTGGTTTCAACTTGTCCAGACCCGTCGGAGGCAAGACCTCGTGACTAATCACAATAATTTTCGTATTCTAATTACTTTCATATAACATAATGCTACTGTATACAGGATTCAAATACATAATTCTACTTTATTTACGAAATCCTACGGTGAGTTCGGCGTCCGTAACATCATCACTCTATGGACACTATTGTATTTTTGAACCCGAATAAATCGATAATATCTTAATCTTTTAGATTTAGCAAATAAATCTGACACCACAAGCTACCAGATTTGTGAAAAATATTTTAATGTACAGGTACCTACAACAAAGCGCTTTTAAAAAATCATACAATTTGCCGGACTTACAAAGTTCAGTTACAACTCAAGAGACACAGTCAGTAGGCAACTCTACTGCATGTTTATCTACCGAGCCGCAGGTAATTATTTCAAGGACACTGCCGAGACGTAACACCACAGATTACTAAATAGTTACTTACTGTGCCTTTTTTTTTTAAGGATTGGAAATCATCAAATGACCCCTCTCGCTCTGGGAGGAGCGGAAGGGAGTGTCAGACTCTTACTGACTAAAACCCACCCGTGTTCCTTCCTTGGCCCTTTATGTTCCGGGTCAGCGGTACCCCTTTCGGATGATCCCGCTTTCCCGGCAGGCTTGGGCCCTAGTGGGCCCCCTTTTCGATGCTGACATCTCTTTGAGGCGCGCGTGGAACACGTACGCGCCGTCCAGCACGGGCCTGGTCCTGATCGGACGGTGAGCTACCCATTACTCACCGCCCGCAGGCCCGCGCCTACGGTGGCCGAGAGTCGTCACGCGGCTCCCGACGCCCGGAGCGTCCACCGCGGCGGCTTGGACGGGAGACTCTCTCCCTCTCCCGTCCCGCCACCTCTTTCGCTAGCATGACTGCTTCGCAGAAGGAGGCGACTGCCTCCCACTCCCTCTCGCCCCGGACCATGGCTTGAGCCAGGGCCGGGCGTGAGAGGTCGCCGCCGCTGCCGATCGCCTCTACGAGGACACGGCGGTGCTCCGCCCATGCAGGGCAGGCCCCCACCGTATGCTCCACCGTGTCCTCGGGGCGATCATCGCAGTGGTCACACCCGGGCGTTTCCTCCCGCCTGATGATGTGCAGGAACCTCCCGAAACATCCGTGTCCGGTGAGGACCTGCGTCAGGCGGTAGGTGAGGACGCCGTGACGCCTCTCTAGCCACTCCTCAAAGAGGGGTCTTACCGCCGCAATCGTGGCGTGCCCTGCGCTGGGTTGCGACAGTCGCTCGCGCCGGAGGTCCGTCCGCTCCGGCGCGATTTGCCGCGGAAGCGGGGTTTCCCCCCGGCGTAGTGCCTCCGCGCGCCACTCATACAGGCGCGCGAGGACTATCGCCTCCAGATCCCACGGCGGCAGCCCGGCAAGGAGGCTTGCCGCCTCGCCCGAGATCGTGAGGTAGCCCCGGATCAGCCTTACGGCTACCACCTTTTGGGGCGCGTTCAGATAGTGGGCGGTTCTCTGCCGCAGTGAACGCGCCCACACCGGGGCCCCATATGTAGCCATGGACCGCACGACCCCCGCGTAAAGCCTCCGGCAGGAGGCGTTTGGACCCCTCAGGTTGGGCAGGAGCCGCTTGAGGGCGGCCCCAGTCCGTTCCAGTTTGGGGGCCAAACGTCGGAAGTGCTCCACGAAGTTCCACCGGCTATCGAGCACGATTCCTAAGTACTTCATCGTGGACTCGACGCTGATGTGAACCCCTCCTGATTATACTGTGCCTCAGAAATGCATTTTCTATTTACCATCATCGTATGACAATATTATGGGGTAAGTGTTGATACTGCGAACATAATATCTACTTTTATGAACTTTCTGTAGGGAATAATTTTTACGGTCCATTTGAATGATTCATTGCAATATAGGATGTTTTAACCTATTGTAGTCCCTGTGTGTAGTCCCTTTCTTTTTTATTGATTTGCAGCATCCCGAAAGTGACCTTTTGTACAGGTAGCTAAATTGAAAACTAATCATTAACCACATCGCATTGTAAAAGTTTGTTACATTAAAATTACTTATTAATCTTTTAAGCTAGATTGTAATTAATTATTATGAACTTGGTTATTTTGAATAAGGTATTTTTTTAAACATCACATAGTTTAAGCAAGCAAAGCAACAACACTTGTAGCTCAGTATACTGAATCCATTTTAAGTAAATATAGGGGGTAGGTAAATAAACAGTCCTCCCTACGTCATCAAAAACATAACCTCAATAAGCAATATTTGCTATCCCATCAAAGTTCAGGTTCATAAAGTACTGAACTGGTGTCCTTTCCTGTATTCGGTGTCGTGGGGTAAAAATACCGTGCGTTAGGTGACGTACACACGACACGTGGCGCGCCAACCACTTAGCCGCGCCTAATGACCGCTTGCAGACGAATGATGGGAGCGCCATAGAGGGAAGGAAAACTACGGTGTAGCGTGTATGTAGAATATAGCTGAAGAACAAGTCTATTTGCTGTTCATATATTTTTAAGGTAGATCAAGCTGCAGTATTGGCACTATTAATTGCATAGTGACATATCTAGCCCGAAATTATTATACATATTTGTTACTGTCGGATTACCGGAAATCTTTTTGTAATGCTTGCTTGTCCCTGAAAGCTTCGTGAGTTAGTAAACTGTTTTAAAAATGGAAGTCTACCCCACTATTAACACACACCTGCTTTCTGAGCATACTGTTTTAAAATCTAGCAGTAATCGAAAAACAAACTCTGGCCACCGTCTTCACAGAGTCACAGCACAGCTATCCACAAACCTAAACCCGTAACACTAGTATTTACGGCACACTCTTTGCCGTAACCGAGGGTTGCACCACGACTCGACGCGACGAGGCGCGACGGGCGTCCGCTGTCGTCCGCCCAGCGCCCCAGTCCAATTAACATTGCACTCCTGCTAGTTCGATTTTTAAAGATGCGGAACTAATATTCTTCAAAAGTTTGGTTTAACGTGACGTAAATATCTTAAATGATGAAGCTCATATGTAGAGGAGAGGTTGTATTGGGCTTATTCGAAGATCCAAGGGCAATGGTGAGGTATTCGCTCAGAATTGCCCTGCGTACCTACTCCAACCAGAAATGTGGAGATTTACAGGAAAAACAAGCTACCCACATGGGCCTGATTAATTGCCATTTGAGTTCACAAATTAATAAATCGTTTTTCAATTAAATTTACGATGGTAGATCAAGGGACCTTGATCATGCAAACATTCAAAATTGTGATTAGTTGATTACCAACAGTCCAGTTTAAACATAAGTAAGTACCTACCTAAAAAATTTTAAGAACTACAGAACTAAACTAATCATGAAAGAATGACGATCGTTATACTATGTCAACAATCAGACAAAACTTGTTTCAGGAAAATACCTATCATTAACGGTGGTAGAAGTTCTAGCGAAAAAAGGGGTAAAACAGAATATGGCCTTTATTTGCAGGCACGTAAAGAGAGCAATTGCAATCGCATGCCTCAACGCGGTGTCATGGTGCATTGACAGTTACATGCATCCTATGACACATTGTACATTATACAACAATTAGTTACTTTAGCACTCCTGATATTCGAACCTCATTAAAGTTAGTATTTATAACAGTTTCCTATATCAAAGTGTTATTTTTTACTCCAGCTACACGAGCTGTGTTTTGTTTTTATCGAGAATTTAATGTTTTTACATTTAATTTGAATTTGCACACACAATATACGTAAACCTCATTATTGTTACAAAATTATTCGAGCGTAAGTACAGCTTTTATTGATAACACAGGATTTAACTGTATTTTTTTAATTAATTCTGCGTATACCTATCTACTTAATTGGTGTATTTAAAAACTCTAGAATAAACATAATTTCTTTGAATCCGTTAGTAAATCGTTAAAAATACTGTAGATTTATGTAGGTATTCTGTTGACAATATAATTAGACCTTAAGAGTTAAATAGTACATTCAAGTATTCACTATTCACAATATTATAATAGATATTTTACTCAATAATATCAGCCTTTTATTGTCCCACTGGGCAAACGCCTCTTCTCATACAGAGAAGGCACGAGCATTGATCACCACGCTTGCTCAAGACGGGTTGGCGATTACAGACGTATATTCACTAGACGTCCAGGTGGTTCACGATGTTTTCCTTCCCCGATGTCAGTAATATCCAAGATAAACTAAGAAACGTACATCGCTGATTTGAGCCCACAACATCGTGCATGACAGGCGAGGCGTAGACCACTGGTCCATCATCAGAATACAAATGTTAGGTATTTTATTATTGTCTTAGTAAATAGTTGTTCAGTTCATAGTCTTCTTAGGGGTCCAAACATATTCCCGGCCACCGTAGTCGCGGGCTTGCGAACGGTGAGCAATGGGCAGCTCGCCGTTCGATAAGGACCAGAACCGGGTCGACGGCGCGCTGTGTTCCACGCGCGCCTCAAAGAGATGTCAGCACCAATGACGGGGTTTGCTAGGACTGATGCCTGCTAGGGTTGCGGAAAAGTCCAAGAGGGTTATCGTGGTCCCTGGCACAGGCAACTGAAGGAACACGGGTGGGTTTTAGTCAGTAAGAGTCTGACACGCCCTCCTGCTCTGCCTAGAGCGGGAGAAATTATTTGATGATTTCCCACCCACAAAAAAAAAGGGGTCCAAACATACGTTATGCTCTAAATAACTTATATATTTCATGTACAAGGATAAAATGGTTTGCAGAACAATAAAAAAATACGAACTAATAATACAACTCAAGTCCTCATTACCGAACAAAGGAACGTTTAAAACAACATCATTACACAACAGAATACCGAATTCATAAAAATGTACAAAAAGTAACTCTCATACACGAGTTTCGGAGTTCCTGAAAATAATGGACGGCGCATGAAGCACGGTGTACACAAATAAAAAACATACACGTACAGTAATAAAAACGAAGCATTTAATTAACATCCCTAACACTTGTCCGTGTGAAATTACTTGCTGGATGAAAAAAGACTACACAGTGTCTTCTCGCATTGGCGACGACAGATTTATAATAATTAGAAACGATACATACTGATGTCAGGGACGGCTCGCATGTCCCGACGATCATTATTATGTTAATTAGTTCGTTGTTTTGCAACAATACGGGTAGGTATGATCAAGACAGATTTTTCCTGTTGATTTAAGTTTGAGAGAAGTTATTTTAGGGTTTTGTAAACAGATTTTGTTATAGAGGTGATACCTATTCTATAATTTAGGTTTTACTTATGTATGTAATTTAGTTACACCCAAATCTTAAGTCGTTAATTTTAGTCTAACTGCCTTAATAAGTTAATTCTCTGACATAGGTAAGTCTAGAACAACACTCAAGTCACTCAACGTCATAATTCCACCTAGAAACTTTCTTGCCTTTGTTCTTTCGTCATTTATGTCGTACACGGTTGAAAGCTACGCGACCTCTACGCGAGTTGTCTACGTCTACAAGGCGCCGCATGGTGTCTACAAGGCCATTACGATGCTTCTACGAGAATTCAACGCTTAAGTACAAACTCTAGTTACAACAAAGACACCGCTCGTCGCGCAACAGGCCTTTGTATCGCGTGCGATTCGCATCGCGTGTCGCGCCTGTTTGAAGGAGCCTTGATTCACTCAGCTCTAAACGAATATCAAAATTAAAACGTTGCCCTCTAAACTCCCTGCCCGTATGTCTCATTCAACCTAAAATAGTCGCCATAGCTTTCATCTCATTATGCAGTGACAATTATATTTCTGTTGACGGATGCCGTCAATTCTGCCCCCTAATTCAAAGGCGTAAGGTTTAAAATATGATCTCAGCAATATTGTAAACAGATTTTGTACAAAGTTTGTGTATCGTTATCCTTGTTTTCTTGCAGGGTAAGTAGATATGCCAGATCTTTATATTTGCGACACATAATGATATAATGTTATTTATAATCGTGACGAAGGATTACCTAGGTAAATATAGCACAGAAGTCCTTACTGTCGCGTGTCATCGTAACATGGTTCGCATAGTCTATGATTTTAGTAAGTGCAATGCGTGTACTAAGTTTTATCGAGACCAATCACAGTTACAACAGAAACTTAACACGGTTATAAAGGCACTGTGTGTGTTAAGGACGAGTTACACCTGACAGGGCATTATCATTAAAGGAAGTTATCACTTATGTCTACGCTTATAAAACAAGGTTTAGTATGGTTGTATTAACATCTATCTATTGCTAGTTCTGACCGGCAGCCGCAGGACATGCAAGCTAGCCTGCCGTTGCAGGCTTCCAAAATTATTCGTATTTCACTGGCCTGGGGATACTGTGAAATGCAAGCGTAGATGCTATGCAAGCCACTGTGTTAGCATCCGACCACCTGAGCTCGGTAGGTCACCACAGCTTCGAAAATACGCATGAGTCGTCAGTGTCCTCAGGTGTGAATGATCGGGAAGAGATGACACTTCACTAACCACTGAGGGGACACGGGACACGTAGGTAGGTAACTGCCGTCAACTTCAGACATGCTAACGATGTAGGTGGCTACCACTGAGTAACGAGGCTTTGATGACCAACACAAATGATGATTTGTAGATTTGAAGGGAATACATGCATTCTGGCCATTTTTGTTCTTCGAGCCAGGGTTGTTTTAAATTCCTTGTGAATGTATGTTAATAAATCAGAGTTACGGGACAATATAAATAAAATAAAATGTAACATATAATATAATAAATATAAAATAAAATAAAAATATATAGTATATAAACTGTAGGATATTTTGTCGTTTTTAGTTTATTATTAACACCAAAAATCTATTATTTGTAAATAATACATTTTTGGTGTTAATAATAAACTAAAAACGACCTTAGAAGCTCAGCTAAGCAAATACTTAGAGGAGTTGGTGGACTATACACGGAGGTAGGGTAACATTGACACGCAAGCTGAAACTATAAATTCAGCACATGATTCTAGTTCAATTTCTTGCCGATTATAAAAAAATCAATACCTACAATACCTACGCGGTCAACATAAATAATATGGAAGATCAAATATATTTTTAAATAACCGACATGCAATTTCTACGCTAGCCCCGTTCAGGATCATGTACCCTACTGAATCCATGGCAACATGGCCGGTTTCGCGTCGATGAATCAATGTCCCTGCCACCCTGCCAGCTGCCTACCCATCAACACTTCGCTAAGGGGGAGTTTTCGGGCCCTTTTCCCATCTTCGCTCAAGTTTTCTGTATAAAAACTTAAATAATATCGACGATTTGAACCTACCATGTTTATTCCTGCCTACTAGGTATATGATAATAGCAACAAAGCACCGCCTAAAATTACTCGCCATAACGAAAAAATAACAAACGAATCTTTGTCTAGGTCGTTTTTTATGTAGACTATTGCGGATGAAAGTTTTCTATCCCAAACTATCAAAACCGGAGAAAAATTGTACGTCATGGTTTACGTTTTAAACAATTTTCTAGGGTAGTGAAGACACTTCTCTTAACATTTGATTTTGTAATCACCATGTTAGAGACAGTAGAAAACTTTCCACTGTCTACATTGAAACGTCATGTTTGTCAATTCTTCCGTCGACAAAACGCTTCTCTACGGTCGTCGTGGTTAGCGTGCAGATGCCTACTGAGACGTCATTTCTCGAACTGTACAAGTGTACAAGAAGGCCTAAACAAAGTGACATCCGCGCATCCGCGGTGCGGTTGTGGAATTCACTTCCGCCTGACATTAGGGACTGCCAAACTGTTGCAGTTTTTAAAAGAAGAGTGAAAGAACACTATCTTTCCACTTCGTCATAGTTGCGTATATATTAATATTCTAGTGTTATTTATTTTAGAAGTATGTATGTATGTTTGTATGTATGTATGTATATTCTCATATTATTTGTTTTATTTTATTATGTGAATTGTTTTTGATTTTATGTATTTTATTTTCTTTTATACTCTTACACACGCTGTCTACATCTCTAAATCTACTATCCTATCGCAGGTATGCTGGAAGAGATTTCATTAGAAATAAGCATCACATTTGTACCTATTTTTCTGTTATTTTCTTCTTGTCTGTTTATATAAGTGTGTACATAAATGGTTAAATAAATAAATAAATAAATATCTATCAGCGATACTGATTAAGTAATAGTCAAAAATGTATTCGAATGATATATGTATAAGCTACCGAAAAGTTTTGAGAAATACGAAACGCTTTGAAAGCGATTTCCACTTGTCTAGGCCCTAAGATATACTGCGGAAGGAGGAACAACGAAAGTGGGACGATAGACGACCTAAATATCCATCGATGTAAGCAAATGATGGACATATTGCTATTTTAGTACAAATAAGTTACTTCAAAATCAAAGTTTAGAATCTGAAAACAATAACTGTACCTTGATGAGTAAGTAAAATACAATGCAACGACAATGTATATCCAATCACATTTAAGACATAATATACCTAGTAAAATAATTGCCGATTTTTTGTAGAACCGATACCAATTACTGGCGATTGCAATGGTCGCCGGCAACCGGTTGCGGTCGCTAATTTTACGCGACAAAACAACTGGCCACAGTAACTGCTGTTATATCTTCACGGTTGTATGTTTTATAGAGGCCTTTAGAAGTTAGTGGGAAATCATTTATTTCTCACCTACATTATAAATAACAGTGATTGAAAACCAAGCCATCAATAACGATGGTCATAATAAGGTTATAACCTTCATCTCAGTTTGAGGATTTAGGACACCCAAAAGAGATTTATTGCAAAAGCAGGCCCTGATTTTCTAACTATTGAAGGAAAATATTTCATATTCGTTGAAAGCTGACACAATCTAAAGTACACCAGCGGAAACATAGGTCTACGAATAATCCAGTACCTTATTGAAAAATCTACACACAACAAAACCAATACCTGTCGATAAAGCATTAGAACAGCAACGGAGTACGAAAAACTCAGTACAAATAGTCCGTCTTCTTTGGACACTCCCCAATCAACCGCTTTCATCACGGAAGTCGCCTTTGCGAGGAGCCATTATGTGCTGCAAAAACAAGACGACCAGCCTTTACGGGGCGGGTTTTTTACCTCAATAGCATCTCATGAAATTAATATCAATTGTGGACCGAGCCTTATATAGGAGAGCAAAAACACCCGGTCGAGATGAAACCGGAATGGAGCCTCGATGTCCAGTGTTGCTAGGTGGAAAATGTTACCTGAATGTTGTGGATTTTTTGGTCTACGGCTACTCAGTAAAAGTTAAAGCATTAGGAAAATGTTCTTGAAAATACCATTTGGAAGCTTTTGAATTGTCCCGAAAGTTGGAAAATTGAATAAAAATAGTAAGAGCCCGTTCCAAAGCCTATATTCTTATGTAGAATAAACAGCAACTCCTTGAAGTAGTACAACACAATCTCTAATAAGAATGAGCATCCTCTCCAAGAAAGTGCTATTGTTGTTCTGGTAATGGAGATCATGGTTTGACTGAAAACTCCATAGTGTCACACAAAATGTCACTTACAAGAATTTGTTTTCTTTTCAATTCTTATACGAAATGATAATGCTTGTAGGAGTTCTGAGACTTTTGTATCTCCATGTTTGAGAGTTACCTACAACAAATTCTAGATATTTCGTTTATCTTTATACCATAACTGGCACAAAAAGTACCTTCCGTGTTCATTATCCGTTTGCTTGTGAGTCGTGTTCGTGTTACAAAATTCTAAGGAGGCTACCCTTCCAAGCATAGCAACACTGAAAAGGAGACAAACAGCAGGTGCTATTAATTATTATCAGGCTGTTAATTTAGTCATCTACTAGTATTTTAATTCAGTCACCTACGAGCATTCAGTACCTATGATTAGGTTACAGAAGCAGCGCTATATTAGATATCAAAAAAATCAGTCAGTCTGTTTAAGGCGAGATGGGAGAACAAGATCTATAGAAATAGTTCAATTAATACTTCGATACGTATTGTATTAATAAATATTATGATATTCATGAAGTTTTTACCTTACATGAGTTTGAATTGAGTGTAACTTGAGAATTCAATCGGTTGTTTATTGAACAAAACTGTTAATTAGTTTATGGTTGGCTGTTTGATGAGTAAATGAGATATGGGATGGCTTTCGTTAATGAACTATAATAGTTAGCGGTTTTATTTCAATTAAAACTTTTATCAAGTAATTTAATATTGAATCTATTAGGAAAACTTAATGAGTTGAGTACATTTATGGAATTCAAAATAATGCACGTTAATACTGTCTATTGTTACATATGGTTTATACAATTAAATGCATACAAAAATAAATTTGAATGACGAAAAAGAATAGACATTTTATTTTTGGTGCATATATAATATATACCAATATACAGTCCTTTTACAGTTATTATACCTCTGAATTTGCATCACTGTGAAAATCAAAGTGATGTTGATTCTCGTAACAATAAGGTTGCTGTTGGGTTGTTGCCACTGGCTAGTCTGTCAAAATCACAGTGATCTTTATTCTCGTTATAATAAGGTTGCTGTTGGGTTGTTGCCACTGGCTAGTCTGTCAAAATCACAGTGATCTTTATTCTCGTTATAATAAGGTTGCTGTTGGGTTGTTGCCACTGGCTAGTCTGTCAAAATCACAGTGATCTTTATTCTCGTAACAATAAGGTTGCTGTTGGGTTGTTGCCACTGACTAGTCTGTCAAAATCACAGTGATCTTTATTCTCGTTATAATAAGGTTGCTGTTGGGTTGTTGCCACTGGCTAGTCTGTCAAAATCACAGTGATCTTTATTCTCGTAACAATAAGGTTGTTGTTGGGTTGTTGCCACTGGCTAGTCTGTCAAAATCACAGTGATCTTTATTCTCGTTATAATAAGGTTGCTGTTGGGTTGTTGCCACTGACTAGTCTGTCAAAATCACAGTGATCTTTATTCTCGTAACAATAAGGTTGCTGTTGGGTTGTTGCCACTGGCTAGTCTGTCAAAATCACAGTGATCTTTATTCTCGTTATAATAAGGTTGCTGTTGGGTTGTTGCCACTGGCTAGTCTGTCAAAATCACAGTGATCTTTATTCTCGTTATAATAAGGTTGCTGTTGGGTTGTTGCCACTGGCTAGTCTGTCAAAATCACAGTGATCTTTATTCTCGTAACAATAAGGTTGCTGTTGGGTTGTTGCCACTGACTAGTCTGTCAAAATCACAGTGATCTTTATTCTCGTTATAATAAGGTTGCTGTTGGGTTGTTGCCACTGGCTAGTCTGTCAAAATCACAGTGATCTTTATTCTCGTAACAATAAGGTTGTTGTTGGGTTGTTGCCACTGGCTAGTCTGTCAAAATCACAGTGATCTTTATTCTCGTTATAATAAGGTTGCTGTTGGGTTGTTGCCACTGACTAGTCTGTCAAAATCACAGTGATCTTTATTCTCGTAACAATAAGGTTGCTGTTGGGTTGTTGCCACTGGCTAGTCTGTCAAAATCACAGTGATCTTTATTCTCGTTATAATAAGGTTGCTGTTGGGTTGTTGCCACTGGCTAGTCTGTCAAAATCACAGTGATCTTTATTCTCGTAACAATAAGGTTGCTGTTGGGTTGTTGCCACTGACTAGTCTGTCAAAATCACAGTGATCTTTATTCTCGTTACAATAAGGTTGCTGTTGGGTTGTTGCCACTGACTAGTCTGTCAAAATCACAGTGATCTTTATTTACGTTACAATAAAGTCGTAGTTGGGTTACTGCTGTCAGTGGTAAAATAACTGTGCATAATAATTACTGCATTTTTTTTCATTTTAATAAACTATCTCGCTTCCAACGTATTGGATTGTATTGATTAGACAGCGTATTTATGTTGGCGAAACACGCTAATTTATCTCTGGATAGTGAAGCTGAAGATTTTTACAAGAGATCATTCGAGATACAGTTATTTTTCTTCCTTTAAGAAAAAAATATATTTATATCCAATTACTTAATGAATGAAGTGGTTTCTATCGAGACACAAAATCCACCAGAAGAAAAAAAAAACAGTTTTAATCCTCTCCTGTATAGTTAACATCAAACAACTTAAGCAGAGGATTAATGCATTATACTGACAGTTGGTTTTAGATTTAGTTACTTAGGCTACTTGTATCTCAACTATTTCGTGTCTGTGTGCAACAATGATAATAGTGTATCCACCTTTTATATTTCCAACTGTACCTACAGCTCCTACATGGACAATTTTTGAGACGGGGCAGCAACATTCACCGTTGCAGCTACAGGAAAAATTTCGTAGACTGTACTTAACTTTTTAAAGAATTGCTAACTCCCCAAACCCCACCCTGTTTGTACTGGGCATGGTCGTGTACAATGAATTGAGGGTGCGACGACAGTTCACTCTTGTCGTCTATTTAATAAAATTACTCCGGGGCAAGGAGCACAATCCGGGAGTGCTTCAGTGCTTACGGTTTTCTGTTCCAGACCGCTACGTGTGGAGGCGGCGGCGCCCGCCACTGCTGGCTGTGCCAACTGCCAGAACCAACCTACTGGCCAAAGCACCTCTCACGCGAGCAATTCGTACTGTTAACGAAATTCAGAATAGGTTGGACATTGTTTCGTGTTAGTTTAGTGAACTTGCAAAAGTAAGTTTATATATAATATGTTACGAAAGCATCAATTAGTGTAATTTTATGTTTATTGTTTCTTTTATTGTTTTATTATAAATTTTTGCCTGTAAAACATACTTAAGTTAATTTTGTGTGAAGATTACATTGTTGTAATTGTAAATTATAAGGTTGTATCGTTTTAGTTATAAGTAATTTTGTATTAATGTATTGGGTAATTGTTATTAATAGATGTTATTTAAAATAGTTAATAATGTAAGTAGTTCTATCTATCGCATTAGGTTCCAAAACCTGTAACGATAGTATAAGAGTTATAAATAAATAAATAAAAAACTACATTCATAGATTTTGGAAAAAAAAATAGTAAACTGTCTGCTAAAAAAACGTAATTTCTCACGTTTTGTTTTATGATGCCAATAGATTTCATAAAGGATTAAAATACTCTTTCAGACTAACAAGATTAGTGTACCTACTAGGAAAGCCACAAATCGCGAAAACCTTTTCTCACATAATTATGAATTTCACATTATGCGATATGGGTATTCGAACAGGAATCAACTAATGGTTGACCACATACTTAATATGTTCTATAAGTATACCTGTTGTAATTAAGATAAGCAAAACGACGTAATATATTTTGAATATCTTATACCTTTTTTTTTTTGAGTGTGGGAAATCATCAAATAACTTCTCCCGCTCTGGGCAGAGCAGGAGGGCGTGTCAAACTCTTACTGACTAAAACCCACCCGTGTTCCTTCAGTTGCCTGTGCCAGGGGCACGGTATCCCTCTCGGACTTTTCCGCAACCCTAGCAGGCATCGGCCCTAGCGGACCCCGTCATTGGTGCTGACATATCTTTGAGGCGCGCGTGGAACACAACGCGCCGTCGACCCGGGCCTAGTCCTTATCGAACGGCGAGCTGCCCATTGCTCGCCGTTCGCCAACCCACGCCTACGGTGGTCGGGAAACGGTCTGCAATTCCCGACGCCCAGGGCGTCTTCTGCGGCGGCTAGGGGCGTGAGGGCGCGAATTTTGCCAGCTATGCTCAATCCAAAATGTATATTATTTCGTTGAATTATGTCAGTCAAATATTATGTCGTTACGTCGTTGTTACGTGTGAAATTCGGTTGGAAGTGTAGAGTCACGGAATAGTTGAGCACCAAGAATAACTGTTAAAAAATCACAACTTTTCAAACAACCCGACTTTTTCCCTACTCTCGTATTGAATGTTGATTTTCACGAATCAGATTATGAGTTTCAACATCTTGGTGTTTACAATGACGGGTAAATTCCCTCTTAATGCTTGCAGGTGGCTAAATCGCCATTCTATGTAATTAGATGGTCTGGGCTTTGGCCATCGGAGTAGGGAGCCACCCCTCTCGTGGACCACTACAGAGATTATTGCAGAATACAATTATCATACAGTGTAGAATCGTTGAGGTTCTCGTAATATTTATTTATAGGTTAAATTGTGGGTAGGAAACTACCTGTTACTATGCTAGCCAGCTATAAGCCATTTCGTAACATTGTCTATACAAGATGTAACAGAATAAACGCAAATCCTGAAAGTATTTTGCTCATAATTGACTACTGAATCGATTTCAGTAACTATTAATATAGGTTTTTTTTTTAATTGATGTATTTTGCAATACTGACCCCAGATTGAGCCAAAGAAAATTAAATGTTAATTTAAGGAAATAAGACTCTATTTTAAATGCATAAAGTAATGCTAGGGTCAACACAATTTTCTTACAGTTAGCTTTAAAAAAAATGTTTTGGTGATTGTATTATGCTTTTAACTCAATACTCTAATTGGGGTGTACGAGGTCTTGCGTTAATTATGTTACATGTTGTATATTACTAGCGACCCGCCCGCGCCCGCGCCCCTCTTTCGCACGGTTTGTACGGATTCAATGAAACTGTAGATATAAACAGTATCTGTGCTGTGTTTACTTTAGAAACAGTCTGTGATACACGTGCACCTTTAGAGAGATTTGCCGCTTCTGTAACTTGTATTATCTCTTCTAACAATAGTCAATCAAATTAGATCAATTTGTGGTCAAGTGCACACTAGCCAGTTCCGTTTGATACAAAGCCAACATCATAATTGCGCCTAAAGCTCCCTATAATCTCGTGCTTCCTTAGTACCTCATGATTGATGACTGCGCTCTCCTGTTATTTCAGTAACCCTAGTCAGTCATCGGTCGTTAATAATTTCAGGTGTGGAAAGGTACCAGTCTCGTGTAAGGTTACAAAGGGGACGGCGCGCGGCGGATCAAAGAGTGCGGTTTGATTCCAGACGACGACCATACTGCGTTATTTTGGGCCCTGACTCATTTGGGGTTTGCGATGTATCATCAAGTTAAGAGTTCACGTGAAATTACAGTTAAATGCTAAACACCATTTGACACTTTTACATAAAATCCGACAGCTCGTATAATAGCTACCAAAGTTATTTTAACCCAAACGTAATTCGAAACAAAATAAGTACACTGTCCTTCAAAACTTTTAAAATTGCGATTTTCCAAAAATATAGAAGTCAGAGTTTTGAAATAAATTTTTTCAATAGCAAATTTCAATGTCTTCCTGGGCGTGCTCGATTGGGTTGAGATCAGGACTTCTTGATAGCAAAGCCATTAAGTTGATACCTACCAACCTCCTGAATGTACTCTTGTACGACCCGAGCGGTATGTGGCGGGGCGTTATCCTGCATCAGTATCGATCCATCACCCATGTTTACTAAATATTGCCCTGCATACCTACTCATTTAAGATCTCTTGAGCATACATTCCCCCAGTCAGGGTGCCATTTTCTTTGGCCTCTAGCTCAGTGCGACCTTCCGAAGAGATGGCCCGCCCATACGTGTACAGAGCCTCCACCGTATTAGACTTTTCTGTGAAGCAGGTTTGAATGTATCGCTCACCAGGTCGCTTGTACACTCTTCGCCTTCCATCGGAAGTGAATAGTGAAAATCGAGACTCGTAAGTGAACAAAACTCTTGCCCATTCTTCTTCACTCCACTGTATGTGTTCAAGAGCGTAGCGCAGTCTAGCTACTCGATGCCCTCTATCGAGTTTGGGGCCACTTGCTGGCCTTTGGGGCTTCAGGTTTACTTTTCAGGTTTTACCGTGACTGTTCCTAATGTTACACCTACCATTCTTGCAGTACGACGCATACTGATGCCTAGTTCCAGAAAAGCCATGATTCTTGCACATTCTTCAGGTGAAAGGGGCATTATAAGTAAAGTTTACGTGCTGTAGACATATTGGCTTTTGAATCAAAATCAATCGACCGAGAAATAAATCTGAAAACAAGAACAGAAACATAAATGTCAAAAGTACGACAGCAATTTGAAAGGGAGTGTTTTGTTTGTATATTAAAGTTAAATATTCCTTAAAAGAAAGTTATCGACTATAAAGATTCATATAAAAAATGTAATTACTTTTGTAATCCTTTTTATTTCATAAATATATCTTGTGTACCTACCTACTTTAAATGTAATTGCAATTTTAAAGTGTGGTACTAAGTTTTGAACGCCAGTGTATGCTGATAAATAATGCTCCATTCTTAAATACAAAATATTATATTGCATGAAAAAATATCTACGGTTTCTCCTTTGATATCGAGCTTATTAAACATCGGAATTTTATGTAAGTACATATTATTGGCTGCATTTTCAGCTTTTATTTACTTTTTATATTTAATTTAACGTAAATATTTATATTATTAACTTGCTTTGGTTAAAATCTGTAATGTAGCCAATGGTACGTAGGTACCATTGGCTATACATTACAGACGTTTATATTTTCAGCACTTGTGTATAATTTGTGTATTTTTTATTTATTTTTTTATTCTTTGCTCCACACTAGTAATTTCTACATTATTCATTCCATTATTTTCCATTATTCATTAGAAAAAATAACAAGATTTTGTTTTAAGCTAATGATAAACGAGTAAGTATCTATAGGTATGCTGTTGGCATAAATAGTATTTAAATAATTAGCAAGCTGTTTATTTAACACGTTGTCTAAATTTTTCAGGATGCTCGGATGTACATGTGTGACGTATTGAACTCTCGTTTTCCTGCATTACCTTTTATTTCTAAGTGTTCCTTGAAGCTGGTTTTTACTCGACTGGGAAAGCGAGAGTTACTGACATAGCTTGCAAAGAAAGCCGGCTGGAGTGCAGCAGACGAGTTCTAGAGTGGAGACAGCGTATCGGCAAGCGCAGTGTGGGACGCCCCTCAGGTAAAAAGGTGGGTGGACAGACTAGACGCGGAAGGCCGAGTATAGGCTGTCGTGGCGCAGCCTAGGACAGGCCTATGTCCAGCGGTGGAGTACGATACGATAGACTGAGTTGATTGAGATTGGGAATGGAGTCGTCGGAACTATACTCCACTCTCCGATTCATAAGACTGTCGCTAACTTACTTTGGCTTTTGCTAAATCTCAACTCGTAGATATCGTAGTATTGATATTTTATAAAACTATATTTATAAAAAGAAACTATATTATGTAGTGATTATCTATACATATAATAAAATCGTAGCGAAGTTAACTATACAATATTGTTTTGCGATCTCTGGAAACGATTCTACTTCCGAAAATATATTTTTTGTCTGCTTGTCTGAGTGTATGTTCCGGCATCACGCCAAAACTACGCGATAGTTTTTGTTCAAATTTTAAATAGATATTTTCTATGAGCCTAGTCAGTCAGTAAGCTATAAATTATCATGCTATTAGCTATGGGGGATGAGCAATATTGCAATTGGTTCGTATTCTTCTATAGTTTATCGTAAATTGTAAAAAGACGAGCCAATATTTTGCAGATAGTTACACATTCAACCTTTTAAATGATTATCATCACGCTATACCTTTATGGAGCTAAGCAGTCAATCATACATGACATATACAGGGTGGGTTTTTTGAGATGGGGCAATACGGGCAGGTAACTTCATCGGTGTCGCTACTAGAAAACGGTATTAGGAGACTGTTCTTATCTTTTTGAAACTGATAGCTACAGGTTTAACCTTTTAAATGATGATCATCCCGCCATACCCTTAAGGAGCTATGCAGTCAATTATGACATATTATAAGAACGGCTATTTTAGTCAACTTTCAACAAAGCAAATACCTAACCGCTAAGCTATAAGCGACGTTTGTTTTGCAAACCTATGTTCGACTCCCAACAATTGATATTTATTGTGTTTCCGATTTTACATTTTGTTGTTATAATAGATTATGTTAGTTCGTAAAACGTACACAGAAAAACATAAAGTTTAGGCCTCTTAAGTAGTCTTTGGTTATATTTTAATTAGTAATATTTTAAATATAATATTAAGTAATATATAATATTAAGTTATATTAAGTAATTTTTTAATATATTCTGTAATACAGTACTGTATTACTTCATGGGGTGGAGTACCAAAAACCTACTTACTGCCTCTTGAAAGAGCACAGAGAGCCATTTTAAAAGTAGCAAACTTCCATCCCTTTCTCTGTCCTACAGATCTGCTATACAAATCCTGTAACGTGCTGACCGTTCGCCAGCTTTTCATAACGCACTTAATATTAAAACAGCACACCATGCTCTCATATAACATTGAAAGTACTAATAAGAAACGGAATTATATTGTATGCGAGTCAAATGTACCCTCTAAATATGTGTTTGTAAACAGATTTTATAAATTTTTAGGCCCATTTCTATACAATAAATTAAATAGGAAATTAAGTATCTTTAAATTAAATAACTACGACTGTAAAAAGACTATTCTGCAATTTTTACTTAGCTTATCATATCATACACTGAGACAGAGAATTTACTTGTTGTCTGTAAATAAAACATGTTTAGTCTTTAAGTTAATATTACTTTTTAATTAGTCTTCTCCGTTTTTGTAATTTTATATTTTAACATTATAAGCACCTTTCTAGTCTGAAACACAGGTTCTACCTAGTTCAGGCAAATAAGCAACTGAGTCCTCTATAATTTTTAATTTATGTTATTGTAAATCTGCACCATTTTTATAAATAAACGAAATAAACGATATTATTAAACAGTTGTTAGATAAAGCTGAACCCAGAAAAGATGGAACACAAAAAAATATAAAAAAATCTGCCAGGTGTTTTAAACCTTTTGTCAGAATCCACCAACATACATCTTCAAACGGGCAAAAAACCGTCCAAACTCTTACCGAGGCACTCACGACAACGGCTAACTCCTCGACTATTCATGACGGGCTTGCGTCAGTCTCAACGCCCCTTAATTAGCATCACATTAGCACCCTCGCACGAACCAAATATAAAACAAAATGCAACAATAACATCTTTTGTATAAGATACAGGTGCTATGAATTCGTTCACACTTGTTTCTACTTAAGTTTTTCACGCGAAGGTTTCAAGCCCCTGTAAGGTGTTAAAATGTCAGTTAGGAAACAATAACGGGATTGTTGTCCAGCCAATTTGTTTGGACGCAAAGCTATAGGGCGTATGTTTTAAATTAGACTATGATATGTGCTAAAAAGGCCTTCAGTTTGTAGCTAAAAGTATCGAGAGGTTTTCTCGATTAGGTCTTAGGTATGCAAGGCGCACATATGGGAGTAGCGCGAGGAGGCGAAACGCCGGGGCGTAGCTCCGCCGCCGCGAGAAATCACAGTACAGCGGACAGAGCTCCGGCGGGATCTCAGGGCGGCATGGAGAGTGCGATTGTCGCAAACCAGCGCTGGGCACGCCACAATTGCGGCGATAAGTCCCCTCTTTGAGGAGTGGCTAGAGAGGCGCCACGGCGTCCTCACCTTCTGCCTGACGCAGGTCCTCACCGGACACCATTGTTTCGGGAGGTTCCTGTTCCGGATAAGGCGGGAGGAAACGCCCGGGTGTCACCATTGTGTAGATCGCCCGGAGGACACGGTGGAGGTCTGCCCGGCTTGGGCTGAGCACCGCCGTGTCCTCGTGCAGGCGAGTGGCGGTGGCGATCTCCCGCGTCCGGCCCTGGTCCAGGCCATGGTACGGAGTGAGAGGACTTGGGAATCCGTCACCTCCTTCTGCGAAACAGTAATGCTCGCGAAGGAGGAGGCGGAATGCGTGAGGGAGAGGCAAAACTCGCACCCCCACGCCCCTAGCCGCCGCAGGAGACGCCCTGGGCGTCGGGAATCCCAAGCCGATTCCCGGTCACCGTAGGCGCTGGCTCTCGGACGGCGAGCAATGGGCAGCTCGCCGTCCGATAAGGACCAGGCCCGGGTCGACGACACGTTGTGTTCCACGCGCGCCTCAAAGAGATGTCAGCACCAATGACGGGGTTTGCTAGGACTGATGCCTGCTAGGGTTGCGGAAAAGTCCAAGAGGGTTATCGTGGCCCCTGGCACAGGCAACTGAAGGAACACGGGTGGGTTTTAGTCAGTAAGAGTCGGACACGCCCTTCTGCTCTGCCCAGAGCGGGAGAAGTTATTTGATGACTTCCCAACCTCAAAAAAAAAAAGTATGTAAGGCACAAGAGTAAAATGAGCTTATTAGCTATGTTGCTGCCCTAATCTTTATTCTTGTTCTTCCTCTCTCATCTCTAAATAATGTGCACGGCTTATGTTGTATAAAAAAACCGGCCAAGTGCGAGTTGGATTTGCACACGAAGGGTTCTGTACCACCGTACAATATTTAACACTACATTCTTTTTAAAACATTTTTACTTTATTTTATTTTTATTGTTTGTTGTTAGAGCGGCAATAGAAATACACATTGACAAAATTTCAACTGTCTACCTATTACTGTTCTTGAGATACAGCCCGCTGACAGACAGGTAGACGGACATACGGAAGGACAGCGGAGGCTTAGTAATAGGGTTCCGTTGGCACCCTTTGGGTATGGAACCCTAAAAAGAAACAAATATTGTTTATTCTGCATTAATAAAACGAAGAAATATTCAATTAATATATAAATAATAATAATGACATTAAGGACATAAGATACACTCACATTAAAAAGCAGCCAAAAGCCTCGTATTCAATACATACAAGTTAAAAAACATGCTGACGTGACGTGAAAGCTACGTGCTGCTAATACTGACGAGCGGTCTACCGTAGAACAATCATTATTATTAAATATTATTCAAAGAATAAATATTGTAAATCAGAACTAAATATTGACACTTCATGGTCAATCAAAAAAAATTATGAAGCATTTATGCTTCATAATTTTTTTTGATGGACCATGTTGGTTGCGGACTTGCGGTAGTGGGAAATATTCATTTATAAATTAATATCTCCCACTACCGCAACCTACATTTTGCGGTACAGCGGTATCGGTATCGGTCTCGGTATACTAGATATTATCTGTTTGAACACCAATAAATTCGGTTAACGAGCAATCACATGGAGGTGTAAATCGGCTATGAAATTGTTGATATTAATCTTTAGTTTGGTTAAGTTAATTAAGTGGTTCGCCGTTTAGTACGAAGTGTGAGCTGAAGCGATAGTTTAGTAAGCAACTGTTTAGTTGTAGGAAGTTCTTTTGAAAGTTTTGAAGGATTTATTGTTCAGTACTTTTGAGATTTTAGATTTAATCGACCTCGTAACTCTACCACCCTAAGGCTGAAAATCACTTGCACGTCATAAAACGACCAGGTCTTGTCTATGTGACAGTCAGATAGTTTCAGCCTGGGTTATTTTCAAAACTAGTAAAGCAATTACGAAGTCGGCTTCACCTATTATGAATACAGTCTTAGTGCGATCTTAGAGGACTTCACTGATGAAACTCGACGTGATGATCAGCACTTCTAAAGCACGTTCAAGAGCTGTCAGTGTCAATATGTCATACCAATTTTGACACATACATTTTTGACACATACCTACCAATGTTGATACTGACAGCTCTCGAACGCGGTTTAGATGTGCTGGTTGCATTCAGCTTCATTGGCGAAATTCGCCCTTTATAATTTGAATTTGATTAGTTTTCCGCCAATATGCGTTCTTTTTTTTATTTTTTTTTAAGAACTTCGTCCCACACTAGGAATTTCTCCTGTATCGTGGGTGCATTTACAAACATTTAAACTCACATACACAAACAGCCAGACCCGGAACAACTATCTGCAGGTCATAAAAATATTTGTTCCGTGCGGGAATCGAACCCGCGACACGCAGCGCAGCAGTCAATCGCCTAACCACTGCGCCAACCGTGCTGTCATTCATGTCGATACAGGTCAAGGGGAGGCTCAGCTTGGAACACACGGCCTCTCGCTGCCCACTTTGTAGACCATCGCCCATCATTGGGCTATTGTTGTAGCTTGAAACCCCATATAAAAATATGTCAGTCTGAGATTAAAAAATATCGAACTAAAAACACTTAAAATATGCTGAAATTAAACTTACCTGGAAAGACATTGACTGTCATCATTGGATGCAAAAGTGTAGAATACATGCTTCAATAGATGCATGAAATCTCCGAAGATACGCACTCAACAAAGTAATGGCCAGCGGAATAATAAACTATGTATAACTATCTCTACACTGGTATATTGAAAATAGCTAGATCGTTAACTCGGTGTATTGTAAGTATCATTCAATCTAATTACATACATTGCGGTACAAAGCTATCTGAGTTTTTAAAAAAAAACATACTTTTTTAATATTTTCTTATTTGTAGCACCCCTAGTCTATGAGAAATTTGTCACAGGAACTATATCGGTTTAAAAGTCTTCTGTGCTGAATTGAACCTATAATTGGCTATCGGTGTACCGGAGTACCTACTTGAGAACGGTTGTAAAATGCAATGGAATGCCATATAATTGAATGTGAATTGTTCGAACGACGCTCTTGTGTATTACTAAATGGTCGATGCGACATCGAGTGCCATTGTGCTCCCGCAAAAACTGACGACCGTTGGACCAGTGCGAGCACGGCAGGCTACATCCACCTGAGGAATTTTCATTACATTACACGACACATACTACGTACGTCCGGAGCCACCCTTAGGCATCCACTACATGCTTCCAGTATTCATGGCATCGACCAATAAAAAAGTAATGTTAATCTTAGAAATCTCTGGACATTCAAGTCGCAGGTCACATAACAAAATGAGCAAATTCAAATAACGTCCAAACAAAAAATGACAAGCACATATTTACGTGAATAATAAACCACACTATATACGTTTACGACGACGGCGCCTGCCCTGTAATCAACTATTTATTACTGTTAACTCAATCAAACGGTTACACGTCAGTATTCCGTGAGAACAGAGAACCAACCTTCCAAGAAACTTTGACTATTAATATCTGAAATAAAGACCAAATCCTACTTTTATTGGACTATTGGGGTGTTATATTTTTTTCCGCTACTCAGAATAATAGAGGTTCGAGTGTGTAATAAATGTTTATTTTTTATAAGACCTCGAGCGGTACAGTTTGAGTTTTAGTTTTACGGTAGCGTGTGGAAAAAATGTATCCTTTAGAATGGTTCTGTAGTTGTACGGGTAACGAGTGCTCTTACTTACAGTTCTGTTCAGTTTGTTAGCTGCGTCTGGTAGGTTTTGTCATGTGTATGTTTTACCGGATTCGTTGAAAGTGGTTAATGTTGAAAGGCACTTTTAATTAACTAAACGAAATACGAGTATTAAGCACATATTTAAAAAAAAAACACATCGTTTTGGAAGGACTAAGTGTTTTTGTTACGGTAAATTGTTACTGTAAACACTGTGTATGTAAGTATTTTAAGTTTATAGTTTACACAATAAATCATAATTGTCTTTTAATGTTGCAACAATTTAAAATTAAATCAATCAAAAATTCTACGGGACCCTATTTCTATAATAGTTCCAAAGTGTTATGTTAGGACTATACTTAAAATCCAACGAGCGTACAATCCTAAACACAACAATGACATGTCAGTTTTTTGGACAATTTTGCAAAACCCGCACCTGTATAATTGTCTGCAACATATTTTTATTGAAATTAGGATCGAGTATAATAACAGTGGCAAAATGTTGCTACTGTTTGAAGTTTTGCTCGTCCTAGCAAAAACTAAGCGTGAGGATAAATAATTATAAGTGTTCAAATGTATTATTAGATTCTACGGCAACTTGGCACATGGATTGAAGCTATAACCTAGAATGGTCGATTCTGTAAAAAAAACTCACCGTGAATATGCGTGGAGTGAGCTGTCAGTGATGCTACATACAATACATACTAGGTTTGAAATAATATAAAATTATCAATAGAATTTGCATAAAAAATATTATTATAATCTCGATTATGATTGTAAATGTAATGCTTGGTCAATCGCTAGCATCAGTGGGACGACACTGACAGCTCACTCCACGCTCACTTCACCTAAGTTTTGACGGTGAGATGGTTACAGAATCGCAATGCAGTTTTTGTACCTAATTCCTTTTAAGCAAAGAGCACATTACCATTTCCATACAAGAGTGCGGTGCAGCCTGCCCGGCGGCGCCTGTGTGGAGTACGGCATCTATAGTTCAAGACCCTGCCAGCACTTTTAATCACTTTCGGCATTATGATGGCGATTATTTACTTTTGAAAACACGGAACACAAAACACTCTTTTGACAACTATAAACGTCGAGATGGCGGCAAACGATTATTTCCGATTTCAACCGTGCACAAACTTATTTTGCGCGCACCCTGCTACCTACTTTAGTTCAGATAATAATATGCGAAGGTGATGTAGGAGGAGTTTTGCAATGCGTTACGCTACGACGGCGGCGAGGAACAATAATATGACAGCAAACCAAAGAGTTACAATCCCAAAGTCTCCTCAGGTTTTGGCTAACTGTGGGCAACTTTCGGCTGTTATAACGACAGTTATGAGGTTGTTATGCTAATTGTAGCTACATAGAAATAGCAAGTACCTACAGAGGAACACACTTTTGCTAAAACAATACATTCACACTAAATATTGTAGGCACCAGATGTAATAAAAACGTCATTATCATTTTTGATACTCTTAGGCACAAAATATGAAAATATGTATTTGTAAATAAAGTTAGTAAACATGAACTTCCCAAATAAACAAGAGTCAAACGGTTGCGTTTAAAAAAAATTACAACATTTACATAGATGAACAAGAAAATGATTGACAGTTATATAGGCATAGTTTCCCTGAAATACAAAATGCTGTGAACGACGATAATAATATTAATTTCACCGGCGCAACTATCGAAAATGGACACTTGAAATGCAGTGGGTTCGGATATCATTTTATCGGATTTAATCAAATTAAATTTTAGTCGTCTACTTCTGATGGTGAATGCCGATGGAAATATAATTTTCAACTGTCATTGATAGGGTTGGCAAGGATAGATTTAAAACTGAATAAAACTTAAAATGCTACCTATACAATAAAATGTCCATCTTTGTAATGTCCAAAAGTCATATTTTGAAGATTGAGAATATGTTGCTGGCTATTTACTTGATTTAACTTCCGCGTAGCATATGTGCTGCGGGTTCGTAAGGTACGCCTAGCATCCAGAGTTATCTACTAACCTTTGGACGCCTTCCAAACGAGTGGCCGAAGCCAACTGGCAGAGGCCGCTTAGACAAATTTAAGCGTTGAGATACCAACCGTCGATTATCAACACAACCCCCGGTTGGTACAGGACTATTGCAGAACATGGGAACAAAACATATTGGCCTATGGGTTTGGGTGGCTATAGTGGATTGTGAAGTACTAGAACTGTGAAAGGACTATGCCCCCCGCCTGATCAATGTTATGTCTGTTACTTTTATTATTAGTCTTTTCATCATACACAAATTTAATAGCCTCCATAAGTGACGATATTTAAATATAAGGGGTGTAAGAGTACTCATAACGAAGTCGAGAGTTATTTGTTCTTTACAGTAATATGATATGTTTCTTGTACGGCACCATAACCTGATACCTTCTAGTTACGGAGATATTAAAAGTCAAAGTTCCAACTTTTCTTGGTGTTATTTAAAAATGACAAGTTTTAAATGTTCTATCTTAACTTTAATCGATCTTACAATCCCTGCACCGTTGAATGCCTCATAAGTCAAAGTCAAAACGTTTATTGCGAACTAAGTGTACAGTGTTGGTGTTATGTTAGTACTTATGACTTAGCAGCCTTTTACAAGCATTGCTATTATCATTCGCCTGCCCTTGTCATCCTAAATTAGCATGCATTAAACATTATTATTACTAATTTATTTTCTTTTCTATCAGTACCTACAATTAAATTGAGAAACTATAGTTATGTCAAAATTAAATGTCAATAATAATAAATTTAATACAATTATTCAGCAATATTGTCATCCTTTTCAGGTAGTAAAAATTATAATTATATGAAGTTAAATAGGATAGACTAAATCTTACTGTGTAGGTACTTACTGTGTTATCTCCACTTTTGTACATGTGAGAAAACCGTTAATATTCTTTTACTGAGTAGAAACATTTTTGGATTAGGTAAGCACAATGTTTTGCGTGTTTAACGAACGTGTGGACAGCGCATTTTCACACCAAAAATAAAAGTCAAGTAAATTACGTAGTTTGTTGTACATAATTCGTTTTCGTATTAACTTCTTACACCCTGTATACTAAATAAATAGTGTAAGATACATCGTCGCACAAACTGTAACCATGATTTCAACACACGAACAAGAGTACAAAAAATTTCGTCAGTTTAAAAAAATTCACTGTTGTTTCAAAGAACAATATTGACCTACGCGGTCAAAATGTATGGAACAGCAAAGCTTTTTTTTGTAACCGATGAACAAGTTCAACACAGGGGGGTTGCGCGTCGCTGTCCCTGCCACCCTGTATACCTACGTCAAGCGCAGGCAAAGCTGTCAATATATTTGTCACTGACTGCTGACTTGCTGACTGACAAATATTCTTACCACGGCATGAAATACGGCACACCTACATAATATTCCCAGCGACATTTTGATGTAATATTATGACATTTTTATATTTATTGTGATTTTAATTATTTGACATGAATTTTAGTAATATTTTAATTGTTATTTAAACTAATATTAATTGACAATGATTTGCATGCTCATGTAACGGCAGAACAATGGAGAACTAACTTCCTTATCAACATTAATGCACCAATTTGTATACCCATATTTGCAAAGAAATAAATTATTTAATGATTTAAGATTCTTGATAGGTCCTCTCCAAATGTCTTACTTTTGCTGTGCCCGACAGGGTCCACGATTGTTACTAAAAATGTTTACCACATATGACTACATTGTGGAATGCAATAAAGAATTGAGTATTGAGTATTGAAAGATTCTCCTAGTAACAGTTTGTCTAGAGACGAATAAGAAAATATTCCTTCTCATATTCACGCAGTGATGCTGTCTGACGACATTTAACCAATCAATATTGTTTAAAAAAAAAAACAATTATTGTTAGGATCATAAACTTTGCAAAAAAAAAAGATTGCATTCACACAGGGAACGCGTTTAACGTCCACAAGTCGTTCATCAGACTAAACACACACCGTCGGGTCCCAGGTTCGATTCCAATAGTTATGCAAATAGCGACTTGGAATGTAATGAGTGGCCGGCAGTTATTTAGACCTGCGTCGTAAGTCAAACTCTGGTTCGGAATTGAAGCCCGGACTGAGAAATGTTTGGAGCTGATTGTTAATTAAATAAATACTTTTTGATGTGATTTTTTATTTTGTTGTGCTAATATTTTCTTTATCACTTTTACGTGCATATTAGTTACATTTTAAAATATTTTGATTAAAAACACATTTAAAAGTATAAAAAAAATTTGCCAACTGGCATCAGGAACTGGGTCCAAGCCGCTGGTGGTCAGGGCTCTATAGAGAGGAACCTCCTCACTACTCATGCCGTCTCTAGGAGTACTACATTCTGACTCAAGCCCTTGACTCAGTCGCGCAATGAGAGCCTCCTGAAGTGTTGGTCGAGGTTCTCCGCTCTGAGGCCATTAACTGTATCTAACGATTATCGGTACAATGATTGCAGAGTTCACGTAAGTGAAATTATGGTATTTAAAAACAGAACAATTCAGTGTCGAAATAAAAAATAAAATAAAATAAACTACCTTCCGCCCACGCCTTCGCCCGCGTGGATGTCGGAAACTATCCCACGGGTACGTGCTCCATGGGATAAATAGTATCCTATCATCCAAATCCACTGAGCCGTTAAGGCGAGATAAGGTTAACATACAGACATATAATAAAAGTAACTATTTTTTTATTTTATTAAACAGGTTTTTATGATCCTAAATGTCTAACTTAAAAAGAATAATAATTAATTTTAATATTATTCTCATTCATTTGTAATACTCTAGCGCCGCCATTGACCACGTATTATCTACATAAGTAATTTTATAACTTTTAGGCGGGTTCAAATGAACCTCAAGATACGGGTTCTGACTTTATTTCCAATTCCTTAAATCTCTTACAAAGAGGTTAGTTAGTCGACAAAAATTTTAATAAACATGTGAATTTTAAAATTATCCCCTATTTTACTCCCTACTAATGGGGATGACTTTACAAAAACGCTGAAAGAAATCATTTTAATTTCTTATAAAAGCATAGGCATTTAACTTTAGATTTTCCCTAACTTAAGACATGCTAAGTTTCCCATACAAACTTTTACCCGCTTGCAGGATTATTTTCGAGACAAAAAGTAGCCTATGTCCTTACCCGGCTTACCCATCCATCATTTGCCAAATTTTATCAAAATCCATTCACTGGTTTAAGCGTGATAAGGTAACATACAAACAGACAGAGTTACTTTCGAATTGATGATATTAGTATGGATTGCCTGCGTTACTTAATAATTATTTATTAATACAAACATTGAACTTATTCAAGACTACGCTTGCCGCGGTGGGTCCGTGGATAAGTGACCCTCTTTACATACCAAGACCCCCGTGCCTCGGAAAGCACGTTAAGCCGTTGACCCCGACTGACATGCCTGGATATTTGACTGTCGTTACGGGTCGTCAGAAGCCCGAAAGTCTGACAACCAGTCATACCAAGATATCGTTTATTTATTTATTTATATCCTCACTTTCAGCTATTTTTACAGGTATAACCCAATGCAATAGCGAAGCAAACTTAAAAACTTAATATCTAAAACTTATTTCATATAATGTTATCCTTGTGAATTCACTCAGTGTACACGCAAAAACGTCTCTCTCCTCAGCTACAAGGTTAAGGGTGCGAAGCGCCCGCGTCAGGGGCGCCTCATTTAACAGATTAGTGCGACCACGAGATATAGCCAGCAGTTGGCTGTGGAGGTCAGATAGGCAGTCGCTTCATGTAAAATACTGGTATTCAGCTACATCCGGTTAGACTGGAAGCCGACCCGAAATTAGTAGGGAAAAGGCTAGACAGATGATGAGATGGTGATTGAACTTATTCAAGATTGTACAAAATATTTTCTATTCAATACTTTGAAATAGGCAAGTATACCAAAGTCTTTCTTGGTATAGTCGCCGGCACGTAACTTGGCAAGAGTTGTTAGATGCGTTTTTGCTTTCTTTATCTTTTTCCTAAACAGACATGTTTCAAAATGAAATATGGCAATGCACATAGATTATTGACAAACACTAAAAGTGTAATTTTTTTTGTTGCACTAAGTGTACATGCGCAAACTTACTTTCAATACGCCAAAACCTTGCCAAGTTACGTGCCGGCAACTATACATAACTTAATATTGATCCTACAACACTGTTGCGAAACAAACTGCTCTGCAATTAAAATGTTCAAATAGAACTGAAACTGTTATTTTGGTTAAACGATATCTGGCGGACGACACAGGAACCGATCTTTTTGTTAGTCGACGGCAACTAAAACCTATGAAGCGAGAACTCTTTGGTCGAGATGTACATTAATAAAAAAAAAGTTTTTTGTATTTGTAAATGTTTCCATGGATACGATTTTCTCAGTTGAGATTCCAAATTCAAATCACATAAATGACCAGCGGGTCATAGTTAAATTCAGTACAATATTAATACCCGGCTAGAGCCCAGGGCTTGAATGCTTTGCTTTAGTTTGGGTTTGCATGATTACAAAACAAACCTTCACAGCACAAATACTCTACGGTTGGTACTTCCTCGAACGAGCTCCTTCACATAGATATCTAATCTACCTACTAAATTAAAGCTTAGATTAATTATTGTTCATCTTGTAGCCACAATAAATTCCATCTATATTTTAATTAATAATTCTGTGAACTAATGCGGTGTACCAGTTGTTAAAGACTCCATTAGCTTTTGTCTAATTGGGATCTACAGGAACATATACATACAGAAATTGCTTATACACGGTGCACGGCTTCTAGATTCATTTAACCGAAGAATTCGCAGTACTTCGATATTAACATATAAGTAATAGGAGCACAAAATTTCCTGATACTGCATAGCTACCAACTATCTATAATAGTTTTAACACTTTTAGGTATGTTATCTATGTTGATAGTGAATAATCTTTATTGTGCATACATTGTGGTACCTACCTAAATAAACAGTAAACCGTCATAAAGTAAGAATCATTACAACTAACATGAATGTTTTCAACTAAATCTATATCTGACTGTTGAGACTTATTTCGCTAAATATGTTATAGCTGACGCGGCTCAGGCGCAAAACGTCTCTTTCGCAAAATGTCCCCTGGTCGTAAAACGTCTCTTTCGCAGAATATCTCTTTCGTAAAATGTCTCTTTCGCAGAATGTCTCTTTCGCAGAATGTCTCTTTCGCAGAATGTCGCGCCAGGGACTTAAGAATAAAATTTTGATTTTCAAGACAAAAAATCATTTAGGTATTAAAATTATAGTGCAATTATGACGTAAAAATTTTTGTACTTAAATTTACTTAAAAATGTATTCCAAATAAAAACAATATCAATAGGTATCAAACATTTTACACACATTCAAAATTCACTACTGTTTTTCAATAAAAAGTAACAGACAAAACACAGCTCGGCAATAATGAATGACACATACATTTATAAGTTTTTTTCTAACTACCCTCACATATTATTATAAATGTTGCCATCACTGAACTTTAAATTGTACCAAAATATTATTTTTAACTGTATCAAAATATTTTTTTTTATTTGGAATACATTCTTAAGTAAATTTAAGTACCAAAATTTTAACATCATAATTGCACTATAATTTTAATAAATGATTTTTTGTTTTGAAAATCATATTTTTATTCTTAAGTCCCTGGCGCGACATTTTGCGAAAGAGACATTCTGCGAAAGAGACATTCTGCGAAAGAGACATTTTACGAAAGAGACATTCTGCGAAAGAGACGTTTTACGACCAGGGGACATTTTGCGAAAGAGACGTTTTGCGCCTGAGCCGCTGACGCAACTGAAAAAAAAACACTTTTTATAGTTCATAATAAATTCTGAGCTAGAGAACGAGCTTTTATTCGTTTCATAATACTTTTGCGTGAAATGCTCATTCATTTCATTCACCTGCACTGTTTTTACGATAGCAGATAAAGTTACTGTAAACAATGAATGGAAACTGTTTTGCACGTTGTTGTGTTAATTTTAATTAGGTTGATATCTTGTCTACTAAATCATGGAATTATATAGTGGTACACAGTTTGCAGCTGAAATAAAATAATAAATTACTTTAGCGCCATAAAAACAGGTTCCAAAAATATTATATAAACAGGTTATAGGTTAGAGTACCTACCTGTATTTCAGGAGTCAGTGACTTCTTCCCGTCAGGTTACAATTAAGCAAGTTTAAATAACCTCTAAACTCATATTGCCCTTTAATATTACTTTTTCATGAAATCATAACATTTGAGGTAAATTCTAATTTAGAGGGCTGTATTGATGGTTCTTAATGTTCTTATGATTATAATTACGTTAATACATACTTGTTACGGCCGCGAATCATATTTTGATCAACATACAATCTAATACTGACCTGCAAATTGAAAAAAACTTAAGAAAATTTTAATTTCGCGGCTGGCTTGGTAGGTATCTATTATTTTATTTTCCTCAATATTACACAGATGTTTTATATTTCATAGTTAATGATTCTATATATTAACAACTTTTAAATGTTTTACCTGTTAAAATCTAACACAAGAACCTGTAAACTATCTTGATATGATTTTAAAATAATAATTACATATCTGAAAAATATTTTAAATAAAAAATACGTCTCAAGCGGCTCCACGCACGCCTCCGTGCCACGAGCTCACACCTCTACAACCACAAAATTAATAACACGTTGTTTTTTTATTCGAACCTCACTCTTGCACTTATTATTATTTAAACTGTATTTCGAAACTTTATTTATTGTTATTTATATAACATATGTTGATCATTTTTCAATGTTTCTACACAATTAACACTTCATTTTCAATGTTAATCATTTTTTTCGATGTCGGTACTGTTTTGTTTTTAGTATTTATGCCTGGAGAGTTGGACATCGGGCGATAAATTATTTGTATGCATGTTAACAATGCACAAATGGGTTTTGGTATGGATGACAAATATATGAGTTGCTGACGGCCTTCGATGTTTCAGTTGTCTTGGCGATTGGAACGATTTGTTTGTTGTCGCTGCTTCGGCGGAGAGATGTTAGCGGTGAATTGCCGCGGTAGGTTGATTTGATTGGTGCATTATTTTCGCTGTGATTAATTTGTTTATTTTTATTTGGAAGGCAAACGTAAAGTTACAACAAGTACCGATAGATGGGTAATGATGCCTTACTAGACCTACGAGTATATCTTTTTGGTCTTTTTGGTAAAAAAAAGGAAGGAAGAAGCATGTCTTAGTTTAAAGGTGAATGGAAACATATAGTAGTACCCTAGAAAGGTCACATTATAGATTTATTGTGTCTTTGACATATCTCGAGACCCTGGGGTCCCGGAACTTTGGAAGGCGTACGAGGGGCCGAATCAAAACCAACTCGCAGAGGCTCGTATAGACGCTTTCAATGAAATGAGGCACCAACCGACGATTATCCCTGTACGCAACATGTAAGTCCACCCAAGGACAACCCCCGGTTGGTGCAGGACTATTGCAGGATATGGAAAATATAGGTATTGGACTATGGATTTGGGTAACTAAAGTGGACTGGTTACCTCAAACTATGAGAAGACTATGGCCCCTGCCTGACAAATGTTATATACATACAATACGCGGATAAAATGGCAGGGGGTGCCTTACACACTCAATAATGCGCCCCCGGAAACAGTCGCTGGCACATAATGATTAGTGACGTAGCAACAAGGGACAACTCTTCCTGCGGTGCTGGAGGAGTGAAGAGGTATTCCAGGGCTATCAGGACAATCCCGAAAGTACGGTCAAGATCACTACCAGCATCTTACTGGAATACTTCCTTCCTCCCAGCACGTTTGCTCTTGCGAATCTCCACTCAAGCCGGCCAATAAAGACAAGATTGAGGTGGGAGCTCAGTTCCTCGTCAGTGTTCACTCCAGCCGGCCAATAAAGGCGAGCCAGAGATGAGGAACATGACTTCTCCCGGGAGATAGGGTTTGTGGGGTTGCGACTGCCCAACAGCTCGCCACATGCTGACCTGCGGGTTTTTGTATCTCTCTTAGTCTGGCTCCTCCTCCTAGATCCAGCAAGTAGTTGTTCCGGGTCGGGCTGTTTGTGTATGTGAGTTTAAATGTTTGTAAACGCACCCACGATACAGGAGAAATTTCTAGTGTGGGGCAACGTTTAAAAAAAAAAAGATTTGTTTCGGCAAAGTTAACTTTACCTTCATATACCGAGAGTTCGGAACGCGCAAGCCCCACCACGACGCCAACGTAGAGATAGTAATGCCGAAAAATTATTGTTCAAGTACATTTCATCAATCATCCTGATCGAATTTCTAATCATCAAAATCACAATGATGCCAAAAATTCTTGTTCAACAATATTTCATCCTGATCGAGTTTCTAACCTTCAAAATCAGCAGCCCCTTGCTACTTGATGTTTTTTTATAGAAAAAATCAGTTGCTTCACCATCCATTCGCCATGGAGTTTTACCATCACCAGTTCCCGAGTTTTTACGACTGAACAATTATAGGTTCTCTTTTTTTCGTCGACTACCCCGTTTTATGATCGGTTAGGAACGGGACGACCCGAGTCCGTTGTAAACTTTGATTGTTTGCTTTTTAATTGCTTTACTGCTATGCCGGCCGTTTTTATTTGATTTTGATTTATTTTGAAAATAGTGTACCTACATAGTCTGTGGTCGTGACGTAATTGTTTCGAAGTGTATGTTTACGTTGTGGGGTCACGCGATTTTTAGTTGGTTGAAGGTATGACGAACGTTGTGGGGTGCTCCGTTTTAGTTTCAAAAACTTACGAGAGTTGTTCTAATTTTAACTAGTAGCTGTAGTATCGACAGCTGCTAATTCTACTGTCATGCTTTCCAAATATTGTTATGATTTGTAGTGATTTTAAATACCAAATATAAAATTTAAAGTAGGTATGTGATTTGTCTGAAATGTTTTTTGTATCAGCGTAGTCACGAAGTTTAAAAGTAACTCATTTGATAGTCAACGAAAAAGTACTGATTTTATAACGAAGCGAAATGGAAATATGATGTATGGAGCATTGCCTAGTTCCTAAGTTACTTCTGTTCGAGCTTCGAAATCAAAAGGTTGTCTTCAAGAAATCTAGGTATATTGATATTAAGATGAGTAGCTAATTAAATATGTAGTTGGTCAAATATTGCTATACACCAGGTTTGTATGTGTGCAAGAATTGAAGTACAGAAATGTTTATCAGTGAAAAGGTGTGTTCATTTCACCACGGTTTGATAACGTCAGATCATGCCAGCCTGCAGTTTTCCCACGACGGAGCGAACACCTACCTCTTCCGATCCACATAACCACCACAGTTACTTAACACCTACCCCAAGTCTTGGTTTCTTCAAGATGTTTTACTAAGCTGTATGTAAGCGGTGTCCTAAACTACTTGAGTAAACTAGTTTTTTAGTACAAAAATAACATATCGTACGGTACAAATGGTAGATTGTGGGCGGTTTCATTATTCCTTCGACCTTATGCAACTAAGAAAGTTAATTAGGTGTGATAAAATCTCTTAATCAAGACATCGCTTATTCCTGTGCCTGGTACCTACAGCACCATAATACTGCTATTCCTATTATCACATAGTATTATTCCTAAGGCTCCTGGTTCCCAACTATAGCTATAAGCTAACTGTTGCCTCCATCGTAATAGTAATTAGGCAATTGCCTGCAATAGTGCGATGCGCAGGTTTACAGCCCAACGCAGGCGCAGCGAAAATTAGAAATTCTCGTTTAAAACGTCTTATTAACTTTTGTTGGCTGTATGCTACACCGTAGTGCCTAAAATATGTTTAAAATCTCACTATAGATTAATATAGTAAGTAGTAAGCAGGTACATACATAACTACAATTTTACGTAAACACAAAAACACGTTGGTAAGACAGTGTTTTTTCTTATATTTACTTACCTCTGTTTTATTTGTCCCTTTTTGGTATCCGTTTATGAACCGTACATCGTTTGAAGCATGTATCCAGAATACCGTACTGTAAATAAATACAGTCTGAATGTGTTTAACGCTTAAAATAAATGGTTAAAAGCTGCATTTATTTCCAGTACTGATTCAATGTAATTCCTAGAATACGAGCACCGTGCTTAACAGTCGAAATTTTGCGTTGAATTTCCGACAACACACTACGGCACTACTTATACAACTTTAAGTTATTTAAAACTGTAGTATTTGATTTCTTCTCTAACCAATGACATTCTGTCGATCTTTTGTTTCTGGTCTATAGGACTTTCCTAAATTTCAATAACAGCCGGTCTATTTTGTAAACCTCTCAGTGCGATAACTTAGTTGAAGTAGGCTGACATTCCACCTGAAGCTAGGGATTGACACTATTGACATCTCACTTCAAGCTCACTTCAAAATTGTCTGTTAAGTAGAAAACTTCGCCTAATTTAAGACTAAATAATTATTGACGGCAACACGATCATGCATTCGTTGCGCTCGCTGCCTTTATTCGCTACGGTGTAAGGCTAAACCACTTTTATATTAACCGAAGAAATAATTTATGATTTACGAGACAACAGCAGTGTTAAACGCTGATTGTTTAATTATATCGGCCGCTAAATAAACTGTGGGTCGATTCCATTTCGAAATGCAAATAAGGAAATATTCGCTTAGGAATATGAGAGAACGTTTTATTGACTTTCGTGTTCACATGTGAATTTCTGGACTCGGGTAGGATTTAAAGATGGAGAAATTGTGATTTCTGAATATTGTTTTTGATTTATTTTATGTATTTAATAATATTATAAGTTAATAGACTTAAAATAATATTAATAATATGTATAATAGGTATTGTATAAAAAAGAAGGATAAGAATCACAGGGCATCAAAAAAATTGTCCGCATCGCTGTCTATAGGAAAAGGCTAACAGCATTGCCACGTTGTATAGCGATGCAGATTCTTTGACCAAAAAATAGGCCAGACCCTGCAGTCTCGACATAGTTAGCAATCGTTTTCGGTTGCTAAGTCCTAACAATCCAGATGTAAATGTTGATGTAAATGTTTGGCAGTCTCGACACTCAAATTTATCGGTTGTTACCTACCGGTACCTACCTAAAATACCAGTAACAACCGATAAATTTGAGTGTGGAGACCACCAAATAGCGTTACATCTGGATTGTTAGGACTTAGCGACCGAAAACGATTGCTAACTATGTCGAGACTGCAGGGCCAGCCCTCTGGTCACGTAAAGAGTCGACAAACCGCTTGGCGATGTCTCGAAAAACTAAAAATTCGTTTTTCTTTGTCTTGTTGGTGACGTTCTTAAGAAAGGTCAAGTTAGTAGTACTCGCAACCGACGTGCGTGTATGGCTAGATGTATGAACGTAAACGCAGCAAAAGGCGTATGTAAGGATCGTAGTGGGTGGCGTTCTGAAGCTTCTGCCTACCCCAATGGGAAGAAGGCGTGAGTTTATGTAAGTAAGTATGTATGTAAATTGTTATTTTCTTCTTCTAAGGTCATTCGAAAAACGTATGTAGGTACTATCGTGGAAGTTCATATCTAAGCAGTTTTAAAACAAAATCCCGTGAACACAATGACCATATCTGTTTCTCGGCCACTAGGAATAGAACAAAAGATTTCTATAGCGGCCGAGCGCTGCAAGGAAAAATAGTCCTTGAGGTGCATAGATATGAAATTCATCGATAGTACTTAGCTGTGTCTACAGGATAATTATCAGTAGGGACACTAAAGAAGTAACTCTTTCATTTGGACAGTTGTGTTAGTAAATTAGAAAAATAGGGATAAAAGCTGTAACCTACTTTGAATTTTCGAATTTTTATCAACTTGGATTGTAATGTAAATCAGATAAGGCCAATTCTCGTACTTAAAAACGTTCAAATTCAAGTCGCAGTGCCGCAAAGGTTCCAAAATGTGACAAATAGTATTCTGCTAAACCAAAAAATTACGTCACACATGACGTTTACTGCAATGAGATTGCGACTAGATCGAAAATAAGAAATGTACTAAAACGGTATTCTGCTAAAGTTACCTAAAAGTAATCTTTTCTCATAAACTAATTTGCTTACTTACTAATGCTAATTTACTTAGTTACATAACAATGAATGATGTATTCAAAACATTATCTACTCAAAACTGCAATTCAAAAACCGACCACTGAGACCCGACGTTCAAGAAGCGCATTCAAAAATCATAATTATAATTATTACTAAACCAAAACCCCACAGTAAACGATCTCGAGTTTATAGCGCTGAGTGTACCTGTTAATCTGAGTTTTAATCTATAATAATTAACTGTTAAAATTTTACTACCAGACGTCAAGATTGGATGAAAGAAAATGTTTGACGCAATAACAGGCGCCGAAAAAAAATACCATATAAAATAATGGCATTTTATATTTGTGGTATAAGTAATTAAAAACCGCATCTTGTGCCCATATCGATGTCAGCGTGATATACAAATGACTTTTAAATGAGTTTAGAGGCAAGATACAATGTTTCCACAAAATAAAACCTAACGTTACTTAGTAACGTTAGGTTTTATTTTGTGGAAACACTCCACACACTAGTTTATGGACGACTCGGACCTCAAGTGTATATGTGGCGTCTCTCCGCAGACAATGGCCACCTTCCATCTTGCGCTGCATGCCTGTGCACTTGAGGATCTTATGACTGCGTTCAGGCCAAATATGATATTAGAATTTTCACAACCAACTTATTTGCCATCAATACGGTAAGAAGAAGAATAACACTATAGGGACATCTCAATGTAATGCATAAATAAAAGCGCACTGTCTTCTTACTGCGCAACAAGGCAAAAACATTTAAGCATACATCTAGTGAAAACTGACATACTCGTAGGTACGTCTATCTTGGGAATGCCCTAAATTGACAATTGAAAAGTTTGGAATTTCCTAATCATATAAGTAGCCACCTAATTGTGTTGCATGAATCCTAATAACCGCTTATCTCGGTCAAATTTACATAGTTGGCAGTCAGTTGATAATTTAAACATTGTTTATATAAGTTTATTCGATTACCAGTCTGTTAGAAGTCGGATGCAAATGGCTGAGATTGAATGGAAATGGATAGGGATTCGAGAGGTCTTTGTCCAGTAGTGGCCAGCTAAAGTGATCAAGATATTATAATCGATTTGATACTATTTAATAGGGATATTATATTACTACTGATGAACGCTAGTGATGGAGCCAAACATGTAGCCGAATTTTGGGCCGAGTCTCCATCGACACGGTAAAAAAACGAAGACAAAGATTGCACGTTCGGTTAGTTAGAGGCCCAGTCAGGGTAATTAGGCACTCAAGTACCTTCTGATAGGCAATTGGTTGATTAGTGATACAGAGATTATTATTTGGGATACAAATAATTATCCATAAAGCTACAATACTAATACTTATGTAAGTACCTACTATAATTTATCGAATTCTACGGAATAACCTAATGAGCAATAAACTAACCATTGTCAATAATGCTAACGGAACTCAAATACTTAACCAGCTTCTATTTTGATTATTGAAGTTTAGTTTACAGGGTCAAATTAAATTAGCTAGCGAAGCTCCGCAGTCGTGATGAGTATCGATATCTAAACACGACAAAATAATAGTTATTTGTTATACAAGAGTGCAAAGTTGCTTTTTAACCGCGTGTTCAATTTTGATGACCGAGCAAGCGAAGGATTCTAAAATTGAATCACGAGCGCAGCGAGTGATTTTAAATTAGAATCCTGAGCGTTAGCGAGGGAATCAAAAGAGCACGAGGTGAAAAATCTTTGCACTCGAGTGCAACACGTAACTTTTCATTCCACCTCAGCGAGGAAATGACTAAATGCAAAAAAAAAACGTTTACAATCACAAGATAGGTACACTTTTATTTCAGTTTAGGTATTAATTACTACATTATGACAGGTAAGTATTACAGAATAATCTTTAAATTATAACAAAATAATACTAAGGTATAATTAAGAAAATTTTAAAGTAACGTTGCTACAGTTATTTAAATTGAGTGTAATATTTTTGTTTGGTACTGTAATATTGGTGTTAGTCACTTGTGTACTGTTTTTCGGTAAACTATCTGTCATACTTAATAGTTGTACCGATTCATCGGATTCCCTTGGCGTGAATGTTGGAGAGAGAGGGAGATGGTTAGGTGTTTCATAACGGCTTATTTTTGATGTAGAAGGGCCAGTTCAAGGATCCGATTGAGGCTCTTTCAGTGTAATGGCTCCTACGATGCCTTCACATATTTTAGACTTATTTTGGATGGAATCCTCTATGTATCCCTCTACAACTGCATTGGACTTCCAGCCTCCGTGGCGCTTAAGGGACAGGAGATCAGCTCCGGAATCAGCCAAAAGTGTGGCTGAAGTTCGTCGGAAACAATGACCCGTGTACAACAGGGGTTCTGGAAGTTCAAGAAATGTTGCTATTTCTCGTGGGATACTGCCAATTTTATTAGTACCCATAGGCTGTCTAACACACTTTCCATTGCGATACTGTAGAAAAAATCGATTGATTTGAGTGTTAGGCGGGCGTAAGGCTTGATATTTCTCAACAATCGTTACGTATTCCTTGCGAATGACGAAGTTGCGGTCTCTTTTTGTCTTTGTATTAGGTAAATTAATTAATAGTAAGTCATCTGAATGTTTCTCAATGTTTTTGACATTAAGTTGTGTTAGTTCATTAGTTCGACATGCTCCGTTTATTCCAATAATAAGAACAACCTGTAACGTAAAGAGTATTGTAGTAGATAAATGAATAAAATTGATATGAACGCATAATTATGCCTATCAACATCTACTAAGTATACTATTTAATTGAGATTAATATACTTAAGTAGATACTGAATGTGCAACTGACTTACTTTTGCCGCCAAATATACGGAATCGGGTGCTTCGTTAAGAAACTTTTCAATATCAGATACTGTGAAAACCTTCGATTTTTTTGGTTGATGACCAGATGAGGCTCTTTTTAAAAATGCCACTAATTTAGGATAGGTATCGATATGTTTGTCTTTTTTCATCTTTATTGTTGCTTTTGGCATCGAATACGTACTCCATAGAGTGCTTGCTTTCTTGTTCTCGGATAATTCTATAAAATATGCCAGCAAAACGTTTTCTGAGAAAGTTTTGGCTCCTTTTGCTAGTCGCCACGTGTTGAACATATCGTACTGTTTTAAATACTTCTCGCGTGATTGTTGAGGGAGAAAGCTCATTTGCGCATTATTAACAGTTTCAGTCAATTCTGTTGGCGTCAAGCAAACTTCCTCGTCGCTAGAATCACTCATTTTAGTTTTTTCACTTGTTTCCAAGTTTCTTGTTTTTAATATAAGGTTTAACAATGACGTGAAAAAATGCCGCGTAAAGAACCGCGTACAAAGCAATTGAAATAAGAACACCAAGAAGGTTCCGAGTCTGAGTTTTTAACAAATTAAAAAAAAGTTGTATGATATATTCGGCACCATAGAGGTAGCAGTAAATAGGTTTAATGTTTTTTTTAATTCACAAACTTAGTGCACACGATGTTCTAAATTCAATTTACTTTATCCTCTAGAGAATAAAAACGGCTTTTCCACTCAGATATTGAAGATTAAAAATACTCTTTCCGAGATGGTGGGATGAAAAAAAGATTTGATGGGTTATGTTGTGGGTTGTCGACCGTTATTTATATACCTATAGTGTTATTACTATCGACATGGTCTTCACATGATCTGACCAAGGTTATGTCTGGACTTAAGAGACCGTGACCTCTGAGTTTGTTTCGGCCTTTCTTCTCAGAGTAGTTAGTTAAGAGCCGACCTCATCTAGTTTTTAAAATATGATTGACGTATAAAAGTGTTTGTATGTACAACCTACTTACAGAAATAAAATCATTTATCATTTACTAGAAGTATGACCTGAGAAAATTTGTTTTTTTTAATGATTTAACGTGTTGACATGTCAATATCGTCTGTGAAAATTACACAAAAAAACTGATTGTTATAAACTGAGATTTCTAGCGACTACTACACTACCTGTATGGTTGATGAAAAAACAACTCATTTATATTAATTTATTTTTTGTTTTATCATGTTTAGATATTGATACCCATCATGTCTGAGAAGTTTCTCTAGCTAATTTAATTTGAACCGGTGTATGTTTAAACACACAATACAAATCGTTCTGGTCTCCTGGTTAAGTACACGACGTATATTGATATAACAATGAATGACAGGTAATATCTCCCACATATGACTTTCTGCCCCGAGGTAACTTCGACCTTCAGGCCTCGTGAGTTATGATCAACACTAGTTTATGGCCTCCTAGTACCGTTACATGTATTGTCAGATGAGAATCGACGTCAGTTAGAACATAAAGTTTTTAATCACCAATGGAATAAGCATAGATAGAAATAATTATTGTAGATAGTTTTGAAATTAAGTAGGTAGGTAGGTACTGTTTTCATATTTTTTGTTTTAAGTCTTCATTCGCATTTAGTTGGTAATAAAATATGCTCCTTGAATTGAAACATGGCACAAACTCGCAAGGATACGTGGGTACAGTCCGACCGTCGAGGTAATTCGTTCCTGTGGGCCTACTAAGCACGAAATCCGTAGTTTCGGCCGAAATTATGGGCGTTTTCTACTCCGTATTACTTATGGACGTAAGATTAGTTCAGGGTCCATACTAAGAATGAATTACAACGCGATTTGACAGTTGTCTCTAATCAGGAGGTGTTTTTGCCCGTCCGAAATGTTTTATTTGTCACTTGTTTTAACGGATCAATTACTTTCGGACGGGGCCGTGTTCTTTGACGGAGTTAGAGAGTAGTAGACCCCTTGACACCTGTCAGTGCGACAATTCTAGTAGCTAATAAAGATCAAATTCGCAAAACACGTATTCGTTTGTATGAACTGACAGGTGTCAAGAACGGAATGTCTCGTCTGCCGCACGCTATTGCAGATGCTTTAAACATTGTACCTTAAGAGCAATTAAAATGATTTAAACTAACATAATTAAGATTGGTTTTCTTTAAAAGATCGTCCATCAGACAAAACCACTTCTATAAGTTTCATTTCTCGTAAACAAATTTCCTAGTTGAATATTCAGAAATTTCCCAGACATGTTACCGATGCCATCGAACTTTGTGTGCACAAATACGTATTACTGCGATTGAATCCAAACACAAATGCGATACCAGTCTCGAACAGTGAAATAAACGTTGGTAGAGACGTGCATAAATATACCGAGTGGAATAAATTCCGTGTATTTATGTCGCGTTTCTCCTAGCCGCATCCCTATCAATTCTAACAAGATTCATGTGTAATTCTGGTTCTAGAATTATTGTCAGCGTTTCTAGTAGAATAGGAGCCGGTTTGCATTGGCATTAGCCAATAAGCGTGTTTTCTCGAAATATAATGGCTTTAGTCTTGAAACTGAGATAAATTAATTTAATTATCAACAGTAGTGGGTATATGGATTTCTATAGGTAACTCTGACATCTAGAATGTAGGTACAGGATTTGTTTTGAATATTCATGAGTTAGACGGACCTATGGAATGATGATTATTTTTCACCGATTTCCAAAAAGGAGTTTTCTCAAATGTCTCGCTGACGGTGGCGCGTGTGTTGGATCATTTAGTTCCCTTCAAAATGGTTGAGCTGAATGGTTCTGATCCATGCGTCATGTTCGTGAACGGGCGCTGTCAGTTGGGACTGGTCATCTCTTAGCCACCACGGCTTATTTTAATTATTTTATTATGGATTGTTTTGTTTGAATTTATATTAGCTTTACACTGGACACTCAATGTGTACGTCTTATTTACATCGTTCTCACATATAATTATACCTATATACAAGATTATTGATGTAACTAATATTTATGTAACAATATAATTTAAAAGAGTGTCCATGGAGTTTTTTGCCCGTTCTTCTCCATAGGTACCTACTACGCTTTGGAATGGGCAACTAGCTTCATATTTCTGACTGACCGACCACTTGACAATTCAAAAGTGCCTGTAAATGGTTTAATTGAAATAAATGCTTTGAGTTTGAGTTTGAGTTGAGTTTGGAGGAGGTTTTATGGTCTGCTGTACGAACCTATGTTTATTTTAAATTTAGTTATGTTCACCGATTTCTCCGTCAATTGTGGGCTGATTTTGAAAATTATTTTTTGTTTAAAGAGTCTGCTCTTGAGGTGATCCCATTGTCACCAAGTCAGAACCTAATGAGGAGATCCCATGGAAATCGAGGGAAATTCTCAGATTTTATAGGCACCCCTAAAGCGATCTGGGTATTTGCTGGTATTATAACCATAACTAATTTGGTACGGATTAAGACATATAAATCTCAAAAGATTACATAATTAATCAGTTACAGTTACAGTTTTGACCGCACGGTTGACGTAGTGGTTAAGCGGTTGACTGCTGCGCTGCGTGTCTCGGGTTCGATTCCCGCACGGAACAAATATTTGTATGACTTACAAGTAGGTAGTTGTTCCGGGTCTGGATGTTTGTGTATGTATGTCAGTTTAAATGTTTGTAAACGCACCCACAATACAGGAGCAACTCCTAGTGTGAGGCAACGGTAATTTAAAAAAAAAAAAAAAAAAAACAGTGAAAATACAATAAAAAGTATAACCTAATAACTAATAAAAAAACTATAACCTAATAATTATATAGATTAGCGTTTTAGTAGGAAAGATGTTAAAAATGTTAGTGGAGATTGTGTATAGTGAGTGCGGGCATATTATGTCGCGGTGCAAACTATTAACTAAACTGTTTGCTACCTACATAATTATTTGCTACAAAGTAACAAAAACTTTTTTTTTGGAAAAAAACCTGGTCACAAGCAAGGCGGCAGCAAAATACTAAAATACAGATCCAAAGACACCGACTTCCGAAAATAAAGTTTTTATTTTGGAAGTCGGTTGTTTTTAGCACATAATTATCTTGCATTCGAGTAAAAACCTCTCTTTTCCAACTCTAACCTATAGATATAGATACGTTCTGGACCCCTTTTTGCTTAGCATAGGTGCCTAATGGAGATGTTTAAAAATAACTTTTCAATTCTAAACACTTACACTCTTGAAAGGTTTCCATTATTACTAGGTAGTAATAGTATAAGGTAGATAACTTGGGCAATCCAATTTGATACCCGACAAAAATATTGAAATAAAAAAAATATGACACCCAAACACATCTTGTTTGAGGTTTCCAATACAAACATGTTTAACATTATTCCGACTCAAAACTAAATCGAACCCGCTGACTTCCTATTGCAATCAATCAAAATTGTGCCTCAAAAAATACCGAGAGCGACCCTCACAGAAACTAATGAATTATAGACAGACAAACCACATTAGTACACTGTTTATAATTCTCATTTACCTTAATCCAATGTCAGTAAAGTTCGGAATGCAGTGCTTATGATTTTTTCAACTTTAAATTTAGACTGGTAACCGATGCTTCTTCGGAAAGTAACTAAATCCTCGGTATACCGTTTAGGCGCTTAATGGTGTATGTTTTTTTTTATTCAGAATGCGAATGTATCATAAATTATGACATATAACACCCATTTTTGAAGGAACGGGCGGCAACGGTATGTCACCCTGTCCGTTACTAATAAAAGTCGCTTTAAACTCGAAGCGAGTTCGTATTATTATATTAGTGTAGAACAATAAGGGCCTATTAAAAATATTATAACAATATCGATATGCCCCATAAAAAGTTTGAAAATGAAAGCATTTGTAGTATCAATAAACGGAAAAAGGTGCTATGAAATATTTATTATTATAGGAGTATTGCTTTATTTTATTTTATTCGTTATACTTATATGTTTTCATACCAAAGGAAGGAGAATCAAGAAACGGATTTTTATTTTTATATAGTGACCGCGGCCCATGTCCCCTACAACGCTAACCAATATAATAATAATAGTTTATTTCATAGTGGGATTGCAAAGTTTACAAACGCTGCATTTATATTTTTAGGTTCACATAAACTTTAAAGGTGGGTGAAGTACTGCTCTCCTAGATAGGCTAAACAATAGCCTGTGTTAAGGAGAGACAGTGACCCCTGAATGGTGGATTATTTAAGAAATATTCTGTGCTTAATATAACATTTGAAACAGCATCTGTATAGGAGTGCATGGCACTTGTAGAATGTTGTTGTTGTTGTTTAGAAACCATCCCTAAATAATAGTCCTTTTCAGCTCTTGTGGTAGGTACATCGCGTTACTAATTAGGTACAGTCAGCGTCACGATGTGGGTACCCCCCTTCAAAGTTAATTATAATACAACTGGGGTACCCAATTGATGCAGCCCACCGTACCATGCTTGTAAATGCCGTCGGTTGCTGAGTAATTGGAAAGGCCTCAGACTGGGTGATGATGTTGTCTCAAAATTAAAATGATTATTGTTATTAGATATATTATTTAAACAATTCAAAATAATTTCATAATTTCTGTTATCAGATCAGAAATTATCAAATAATTTAAAATATTTAAGAATAAGAATAATTTATTTGCAGAAAATATAGGTGTTACCAGTTGTAAAAGTTGGTGGTTAATGTACAGTCCATATTTTGCCTGTATAAGGCATGCAAATTAGTTTATTTTTATTTTGTTAGTTTATTACGATAGAATTGAATTCTTTGAACATAAGTAGTTTATTCTACCTACATTTTAAATTTTTACTCGAAGCTCAGATCTATCACCGAATCTCACCTTCATATCGCTTCGAAGCATGGACACTTGGTAACGTGTTCGGGTCGTCCTTTGTAATAGGATACGTCGCACGAGGCGCCGGCCGAGACGCCACTCATGCGCAACACACAAAAACACTGCACATCCTTAGAATAAACAGCTCATCGGATAAAATTGTTTACGGGCAGGGCTTAGGATTTGGGTGATGAGAACATGTTTTTATTTTGAAGGAATCAGAAGAATAATAAAAAATAAATACATAATTTAAAACATTTAATATCTAGAAGAGATTAGATCGCGAATGTTTTTATAAATATGTACGCGAATTGCATCTCTGATTGTTGTAATTATTATACACTTTGTAGTCTTATAGTAATTAAAACGTTAAAAAAATTGAAAGTATAACAGGATCGTCACCATGCCCTCATTTAAACGATATAAATGCCCATGGTTGCTAGGCAATAGGATGTGCAGACATTAATTCGTCCGAAACGATACATAGAAGTATTTGAACCTAAACGCTCGGTAATTGACGGCACAGTAAATAAAAAAATATGGCTCTATTGAAAAAGGCTTAATAAGTAAATACATGATACGTTTTAGGCCACTATTTAGTTCCGGTCAGTGATGAGTAAGTACAACTCACTCGCTCACGGATTCAGGAGTGTTTTTAAATTTAAAATGGGTTGCTCTTGATTCTAGTCTAGATCAGTGGTGACAGAGACCGAGTCGACGATGGAGTGAGCTTACCCTGAAGAAGCCTGTTCACTATCACTTTGAAGATACATATTGGTGTTGTATGCGTTCGGAAACACAAACGCAGGTAGAGAGTTCCACTCTTTTGCTGTGCGCATAACAAAAGTCATTTGGAAACGCTTAGTGCGAATTGGTGGAATAGCAACGAGGTAAGGAAAAAGGGGGGTAAGTAAAGAATGGTGCAATAAGTTTGTAATTCGAGATTCCACTTGAAACTAAGTTTCTGCCGCCATCGATCGTTGGAACGTCAGTCGAAGTCAAAGCGATAAAGCGGTAGCTTATTGTTTTCTTCGAACTCAGTTGAAGGAAGCACCTTCTTCTTCACACCAAACCACAATAGTTTCAGTGAAATTTACACCTTCGATATTATTACAGAGGAAAAGTTAACCAGGCCCTGCAGCTATCTTTTGTGCCATAAGCAATCCTTAACCGAAGACGATTATTGTATGAAAATGAGTTCCTGAAGAATATTCTATTTAACCTTTTATGGACTTTAATTATTAGCTCCTACGTTTGTAACCGACCTTGCGAGATAATAGATATATATTATCACATTTATATTTATCGAGTCATATTATTTGTGATGTGCGATATTTTAGGGCCGTTAAGGAAATGGGGTTCATTCAACTATCCTTGGCCTAGTCTCAACGGTCAATGTCATAACAATAGCCAACAGTTAGTGCCATTATTTTGAGAAGCTGTCTTTAAGTTCCTGGAAGCATGGTATAGGAAGCAGTTCTTCATAACACGGCAGTTAATAAAGATTTCAACCGACCTGTAATGTAATGAAAATTTCTCTAATTATTGGGATATCGGAATCACGTTTAACGTCATATTTTATACAAACCGGCCAGGTCCGAGTCGTCGGACCACGCACAGTAAAGGGTTCCGTAGTTGGGTTGAATTTATCTCAAAAACAAACTTTACAGTAGTTGAAAAATATTTTCCCCATACAACGATATTATGTCACGGTCAACTCTCCAACTGCAAAGATAAGTTTGTAATCGCAAAAGATTTTTGATAGATAAAACTACAAATTAACGATTTCCGGACTTTTCCTTTACTTGTGCTATGAGAACTTGCTTCTTGCCAAATTTCATTATTCTAGGTCAGCGGGAAGTACCTACCCTATAGGTTTATATTTATTTGCGAGTATCAATATAATATGTCGCATAAATGGACGTATTCTTTTATGCCGTTGATTTATTAGCTTGATTTTTTTAGAGCCCCGGGGGACCGTAGACCTACGTATTTGATATTAACTTCAACTTGATACCTCCACGCGTTCCTGAGAAAAAAGACTGACAGACAGACAGACAGACCGACAGCGAAGTGATTCTATAAGTGTTTCGTTTTTTCCTTGTGGTAAGGGACCCTCAAAATAAGTGGGATGAGAAATGTCAACTCCATCTAGAGTTGACATTTCCTATCTGACTACCCCTGCATAGACATGGTGAAACCATTTCCGGGGTCAGTTTCGTTTTAAATATCAAAAACATGTAGCCCTAGCATGAACGCGCTAAGTAAACGTAACGTAAATTTGAACGATTTTTTAATTGAAAATACTCATTGAACACATAATATTTATTAAGTTTGAAGACTTATTTACAGCTATGGGTAATACTAGTTGTACAAGTGTCGCATAATTTACGCTATAGAATAGTTGTATTTTTTATTAAAAATAGTTCGAACGAACGTTACATTTTCTTCGTGTGTTCGTGTTCTCGATACTGCTGGAAGTCTACTTATTTATCTTCAACCTTCTTCTTAGACAGGGCTTAAAGCCCGAAAAGGGCCTAAGGTACAGGTTCTGTACCGGTAGGTATATAGCGGTTCTTGCCGTATCGGTACCTGGGTATCGGCTCCAGACGGCTACCGGTTCTAGACGGGTGACGGTACTCCACCTAATAAGTACCGGTACCAAATTCAGGGTAGTACCTGTCGCGTACCACAAATCTCATATTTGTACCTTGAAGTTATTTTTCTAATGCCTTTTAACTATCCCTTTTACCTACTATATCTGCTTTCTCGCTCTAACTTACGGAAATATTTGTTTGGTACGGGTTTTGGTACCATTACAGTATCGTATCGATACTGATTACAAATACAAATAGTACAGGTAATAGTAGGTACGTCTGCTGCCGGTACCAATGGTACAGGTACTGCTCTGGTACCGGTATCACACCAAGGCCAACGGTACCGGTTCCCAAAAATACCGGTATTTCAAGCCCTGTTCTTATTTGTTAAAACATTATGTGTAAAGATAAAATAAAACCTGTTATTTGTAATGTTTTTACTTCAGTGTAACTTTGTACGCCACTTACAAAATACGGTTCTGAAATTCGCGACCAAACGAGCCGCGACGAGATGAGCTCTTTAAAACATGAAATAATGACGTTTTTTTTTATATTTTACTCTCGTTGCATTTACGATGCAAGTATTGATTATTATAATGAGGCCATGTGTTTGTTATAAAAGTCACTGATTGATATAGCTTTTTCCTATTCGAAAAGTGATGCTTAACCTATGTTTAAAAAATAAAGGTCTAGTAAAATAAGTTGAAGAATGAGATGAAATGTTTATTTCTGTAAGTAGATCTTTTTACACGTCAATATTTTTTAAACTAGATGGCGTCGGCATTTCCCAACTGAGTGATATCCCTGAGAAGAAATGCCGAAAGAAACCAGAGGTCATGGTCTCTTTTAAAGTCCAAACATTATATATTCAATTATAAATTACATATAAACATTATAGTATTAGGATTTTGTCTAACAATAAGAGCCAGTAAGAGCCATGGAGTTTGGCCATTTAGAAGAAAGAGCCATTCTGGTAGGGCCTATTGAAGAAAGAGCCATTGCAGCTTTGAGTTGACCTGTCCTAACAAACGGCATGCATGCATCAGTCATCGTGTAGCTGAACCCTATTTTAGGGAGCTGAACGACCCCTCACACGACGTTACTAGATCTGCAGGACATTTGCGTAGGCCATATATAAAATACTCAAAACAGCCAGGCTGCTATAATGTCATGTATTCAATCTAGCGTACCTAGAACCTCTGGGATGGCAACACATGCCATATAGGTGTGTTGCCATCGCAGACACAAAGCTGAAATGTCTGTCAGACCAGCACCCAGTCCCACAGAACCCGCTTCACCATTTCCTAGTGTTTTAGCTGGGAAGAAGTTGCGCAACGAACTCCTCAGCAGCACATCTGTCTGTAAAGATAGAACCAATCAAAAACAAGAAATCGTACCTCCGCTTCCGCATCCAGCTCTGCAAGATGTAAACAGAGTTGTGACGGAGGTCTAATAAAGAAAATTGGCACCAACTAAGCGAAAACCTTTCGATGTTGTGGAGGTAACTAAAAGTTTCAAGACTGAGACTGTTTCGTGGAGCCGGATTAAGGCTGTGAATGTTTTCACGAAATAATAAGGCAACATTCACAAATAAATTAAAAGGGAAAGCGACAAAGCAACAAAGTTCTTTGTAAAATAGTTTGCCTTTTCTAAAGTTTCCTTACGAATTGTTAGATTTTTTTCTTTTATTAATATTTCAACAATCTTTTTTCTTCTGTGTTTATCCACCTCCGCCTCTGCCTACGCTAAAATTACCTGCATTACATTCCTATTACTCACATCTTGTACACAACACTAGCAAAATTAAGTATTCATACCAGAACATTGTTTAATTTTATTGTATTTACTAAGGCACAATAAACAGCTACAATATAAAAACTTTACAAATAATAATATGGGCTCTTATGTAGTATTAGCAACATTGCAGCCCACTACATTATCCGCATGTTAACAAAATTAAGATGAGGTAAAAAGTGCGTCTAGATTAGCATTACTCAGATATATAAATTACAAAATTAAAAAATGATTAATAAAATACAATACTATTAATGGATTCTAAAATAAAAATTGATAGATTATAAAAAATAAAAGGAATTTCCAGTACAAAACAATTCTTTAATAAAAATAATTAAAATGGTTGAAATAGATTTAGAATGTTACCACAGTTATGCGAATTGGATCTACCACTTATTAAATATACTAGTAGATCAGATGCAGGAGATCAGTTCGGAATAACTCCCATTGCAAATCAAAGGGCTAGGCTCTTCTCTTAAGAAAGGTATCATTTCAAACAGTTTTAATTCAAACATTAATTCAGAATCATAGTATGAATGAGCTCACTCTTGTTCCCTGACTATAATTTCCCGCAGTTATGCTTTAGAATAAGAATAATTTATTTGCAGAAAATATAGGTGTTACCAGTTGTAAAAGTTGGTGGTTTGAGGTACAGTTCATATTTGGCCTGTCTATGGCATGCAAATTAATTTTACATAAATAGGTACATAGGTAGGTACTTATTTCAAAAAGACTAACAAGGTGTCTAGACAAAATCTAGTTTGAATAGAACGACAAAAAATGCCCAGCAGCTACCTGTCTTCAAAATCTAAGTCGTCATGCATACGTGAATCGGTCAATCAAGAAGTAACACGTTAACTTTTATTATTTAGAGGAATGTCTGCTTATAGTCTGTATGGTCGTCTAACCGTGATGAGTTGGCACTATCTTTGATATGCGTAGATGGCCCAAGTATTAGGAGTTATGGTCGATAGGTCCCGCATCTACGCCATAGGAGAAAATATATCTTAACCAGAGACCCTCATCGTATTAGATAATGATGATGGAAAAGTAAAAAATGTATGAGACTGATATATGCTAATAAGCCGAGCCTTCAAAAACCGAAAAGCTTAATATCAATATTGTTTTAAATTCGTTGAAATTTGAAACGTTTTGAAAGCGATTGCCATTTGTCTAGGCCCTCTGGGCTAGTTGTGTGATAAATCGCTATTTTATTATATTGTATCGGGGCGTTTCGTTGGCCAACCGTTAATTGCACTAAACTTAACCAGTTTTGATGTAGCCACAGCCTCAATGCATTATTAAGTCATGCGGATTATAGCATTTCAAGATAAATAAAATTACGAAACAATAATAAGCAGAGTAATAAAATAACTTCTGATAATAGATCGCTACCGCTTGTGTATTGGTGCACAAACTAAACTGTTGCAACAAAAAGTATCTATACAGTCGCAATCATCAATAATGATTATCACCGAATCTGTAGTCGGCCATGACACGGGAAGTGACGTATGCTCCGGTGTTGCCTGCTAATGATACAAAATTATCAAATTAAATAATTGATTTTTTCTTATAAATAATTGGGGCGGTTACCAAATAGGTCGAATTTGATTTATTTAAATAATTTGTTAGTATTTTCTACAGTTTTTTTTCGCAACTCTTGCTAGTTCGTTGTTGTGAGATACATCGGTATTCAGACGAATAATATATAAAATAGCTCAATACCTACTTTTATTTTAAATCTTAAATGGTTGAATACTGATCTGTCGGATTATTTCGTGAAAAGCGGACAAGCCTACATACCTACGGACAACCTATGTTTTACAAAAATAAAAACTACTTCCATTTTATATTTTGACATTAACACGATTGTAGTGCAGCGTGCTCAAGGCCTGACCACATGATATTAGGCTTTAATCAGTACAGCTGAATACTTGATTCACACGGTTTTCACACAGCCAATCATTATTTACCAAATTCACTTACATTGCGTGAATTCGCCACAATGTTGAACGCTATTATGAGAAAATCCTGCGTCCTAGGAAATTCGTACTAGCCCAATCATTTATTAACCCACTAAGTACTAAAAGTAGATTTTGATTGGATGGGTCATTTTAATTTAAACCGATTATACAAATACCGATTCAGTTATTATTTTCAACACCGTGAATGGTTTTAATAAATTTACTGCCTATTTTCTGCTTACCACTAAATTAAAATAGGCAGTAAATTTACTAAAACCCTGCTGCTGCCTACTATAGAAATGAATGAGATATTATATATCAAACTCTATTGCCCAATTAGTAAACAGATACGGAAAAATCTGCAATAACGAACAACTAGAGTGAGCGCAAAATAAGTCTGCGCGCATGTTTAACTTTCAAGACTGTATCCCTGCCAGCACTTGTAATTTAATAAATATTTTAATTTTCGGCATAATGATGGCGATTATTTACTTTGGAAAACACGCACACAGCACACTCTCTCGACATCTGATATAAACGTCGAGATGGCGGCAAACGATTATTTCCGATTTCAGCCGCGCGCAGACATATTTTGCGCGCTCTCTAGTTAGAAAACTACAGTTTGTTCTCATCGACAAACCGAACGTCAAACAAACTTGAACAAATAGGTAAATAAAACAAAAAGAAACAAAGCGTAAGACCTGCTCGTACGGTTTCTATAGAATCTGTGAAGAAACAATACATCTGACCTTCATTATGAGATTTGGTAGTTAGACGGCGGATTCTGACGCATCACGCATGATGACAAGGAGGCAGGGTAAAGTGGTAAGCGGTAACATTTCAATCGCTACTATATTGCTGAGTCATTGTCGGGACTACGGCTTGGATACGTAGAGGCTGGATCAGAAATTACGAATAAATGTTTTTTCTTGGTATCAAGTATTGATTATATGCAATAGTAAATGCTGTAACTTAAGATTAATATCTCAAAAACACTTTATTTTCAGTACAGTCAGGGTGATGATAACGGCAATAGGCCTCGGACTTTAGGGACTTCCTATCATTTGTTCCTATAGGCATATCAAAGAGTACAAGTACAAATACCCAATCTCATAGAGCAAAAGCGTGCCGTCCTAATGTAGGCAATTCTGTAGGCAATTTTATTGCCGTAGTTACACCAATAGATGCAGTATCTGAGCTACCACGGCTATGACGCTATCAGCTTAGCATTGTTTTAGTAGGTAATATATTGAGATATCACCAGATGGCATAGACTTCCCGGGCAGGAAATAAACGCGCGACGCTCAGGACCTTTTTTGTTTTTAATATAAAAGTAGTAGGTAATTATGAGACATTATTACGCATCGTACGCTTGGAGCCTGTGGTTCCATAGAACTTTGAGAAGCCAAAGTAATGCAGTGGTGAATTAGAACTAATACTAGTACTCAAAAAAGTACGCGTTAAATTGAAAAGTAAGGCACCGAACCAGATCAGTTGTCTCTTAAGTGGACTACATGACCTAAACGCAAGTTTTATAATGCCTAAAAGTATATTATGAATTTATGATCCACTGCAGTAAACAAAATCAGAAAATTATATGATATTCTTCAGGATATATGCTAGTTAGAAATACAAGTGTGTTGAAAACACTAATTTCGTACGATAGAAAAAATCCTCTAAAAATTTCTTTTTACGATTAAAAACCATACTAATGAATATACCTACATGCAATCATTCTGTTTTTTTTTAGATGGTTCTTCAAGCAACATATTGACGTGATAGTGTTTTCATTTTTTTCATCCCACCATCTCGGAAAGAGTATTTTTAATCTTCAATATCTGAGTGGAAAAGCCGTTTTTATTCTCTAGAGGATAAAGTAAATTGAATTTAGAACATCGTGTGCACTAAGTTTGTGAATTAAAAAAAACATTAAACCTATTTACTGCTACCTCTATGGTGCCGAATATATCATACAACTTTTTTTTAATTTGTTAAAAACTCAGACTCGGAACCTTCTTGGTGTTCTTTTTTCAATTTGATTTGTACGCGGTTCTTTACGCGGTATTTTTTCACGTCATTGTTAAACCTTATATTAAAAACAAGAAACTTGAAAACAAGTGAAAAAACTAAAATGAGTGATTCTAGCGACGAGGAAGTTTGCTTGACGCCAACAGAATTGACTGAAACTGTTAATAATGCGCAAATGAGCTTTCTCCCTCAACAATCACGCGAGAAGTATTTAAAACAGTACCTACGATATGTTCAACACGTGGCGACTAGCAAAAGGAGCCAAAACTTTCTCAGAAAACGTTTTGCTGGCATATTTTATAGAATTATCCGAGAACAAGAAAGCAAGCACTCTATGGAGTACGTATTCGATGCTAAAAGCAACAATAAAGATGAAAAAAGACAAACATATCGATACCTATCCTAAATTAGTGGCATTTTTAAAAAGAGCCTCATCTGGTCATCAACCAAAAAAATCGAAGGTTTTCACAGTATCTGATATTGAAAAGTTTCTTAACGAAGCACCCGATTCCGTATATTTGGCGGCAAAAGTAAGTCAGTTGCACATTCAGTATCTACTTAAGTATATTAATCTCAATTAAATAGTATACTTAGTAGATGTTGATAGGCATAATTATGCGTTCATATCAATTTTATTCATTTATCTACTACAATACTCTTTACGTTACAGGTTGTTCTTATTATTGGAATAAACGGAGTATGTCGAACTAATGAACTAACACAACTTAATGTCAAAAACATTGAGAAACATTCAGATGACTTACTATTAATTAATTTACCTAATACAAAGACAAAAAGAGACCGCAACTTCGTCATTCGCAAGGAATACGTAACGATTGTTGAGAAATATCAAGCCTTACGCCCGCCTAACACTCAAATCAATCGATTTTTTCTACAGTATCGCAATGGAAAGTGTGTTAGACAGCCTATGGGTACTAATAAAATTGGCAGTATCCCACGAGAAATAGCAACATTTCTTGAACTTCCAGAACCCCTGTTGTACACGGGTCATTGTTTCCGACGAACTTCAGCCACACTTTTGGCTGATTCCGGAGCTGATCTCCTGTCCCTTAAGCGCCACGAAGGCTGGAAGTCCAATGCAGTTGTAGAGGGATACATAGAGGATTCCATCCAAAATAAGTCTAAAATATGTGAAGGCATCGTAGGAGCCATTACACTGAAAGAGCCTCAATCGGATCCTTGGACTGGCCCTTCTACATCAAAAATAAGCCGTTATGAAACACCTAACCATCTCCCTCTCTCTCCAACATTCACGCCAAGGGAATCCGATGAATCGGTACAACTATTAAGTATGACAGATAGTTTACCGAAAAACAGTACTCAAGTGACTAACACCAATATTACAGTACCAAACAAAAATATTACACTCAATTTAAATAACTGTAGCAACGTTACTTTAAAATTTTCTTAATTATACCTTAGTATTATTTTGTTATAATTTAAAGATTATTCTGTAATACTTACCTGTCATAATGTAGTAATTAATACCTAAACTGAAATAAAAGTGTACCTATCTTGTGATTGTAAACGTTTTTTTTTTTGCATTTAGTCATTTCCTCGCTGAGGTGGAATGAAAAGTTACGTGTTGCACTCGAGTGCAAAGATTTTTCACCTCGTGCTCTTTTGATTCCCTCGCTAACGCTCAGGATTCTAATTTTGAATCACTCGCTGCGCTCGTTATTCAATTTTAGAATCCTTCGCTTGCTCGGTCATCAAAATTGAACACGCGGTTAAAAAGCAACTTTGCACTCTTGTATAACAAATAACTATTGTCCAATCAGTAGATTGTTTGTAAATAGATAATTGCCTCATATTTTGCAATAAATTACCCGCTTTGTGTCATCGCGCTTCTCTTTTTTTTCTATGCTTTACGACAGTGATCGCGCTTTAGCTGTTGTCAGCCCCTTAAGTGCATAGTTTATGAATTCTAAAATAACTCTCTATACCAGCCTCGGTATCTAAATTAAGTTGTTCCTAAACTTATCCAGTCTTCACGTATCTCTCAGCCGCCGCCGTCACCTTCTGCCATCATTTGATAAATGAGCAAACGTCTACGCGTTGTGGAGCCGACGCGTCTTCATTTGTGATATTCAATCGGATTTGTATCTCACAGCACTGTATGACTCAATTAATGAGACAAGTTCCTGAAAGTTAACTAGTTCCTAAAATGTTTCTTAGTTCTGATCTTCTGCGACAGTGTTAAAATAGGGGTTTTTCTATTGCCCATGCCATTTTTAAAAAGGAGGAATACTTGGGATTCAATAAAGTGTTTTTCAATCACCTTACATTAGCTGCAACTGCTGCAAGTAAGCTTTCAATTCATTATTTCATGAAAGTCAATGAAATTGCCAGCTGCCTACCTTACCTTTCTACCTACCTTGACCTTGAAGGCTTGTGGGAGTAAGTTAGCTTTTCGTTGGCAATTCCATAATGTTTTTCATACTCTTTTTTCTAAATTTAACTTCAACTTCAACAACTTATAATATAAGTTGTTGAAGTTGAACACGGCCATCGCTTATATTATAAGCGATGGTCGTGTCGGTCATCGTGAAGTCCCGTTCTTATACTTTGAAATAATGATTTGACAGATGTCAGGAGAGCGCGCCAGCGACTGGACCACAGATAACATTTCATATCCGGAATACACAAACAAAAATTGTGTGTGTACATAAAACGGAATATTCTACACTTCTTAAAAAAAAAGAGATGTTACAATATTTTCTACATCAATATGAAACACTCCTCAAGCACATAACTTGGGCCAACTACCAAATAATTGTGACGGACTGAACAAGAAGCAATCACTGGCCATTCTGAACAACTCAAACAGGTCTTTGTTCCTGTAACACTAGTAGTCTAACACCGCAGTACCTATTGTGCTGACCCCTGCATAATAGCGAGCGTGATGTGTAACTTTATCGCGCCACACATCTCACAGAAGATGGAATGTTATCTGTTTAGTTTTGTTTAATAATGAAAAGCACAAATTTAGTGTGATTGACCTTTGAGTTTTATTTTAGTATTCGTAATTATTTCAGTTTTATGGTGAGTTTAGACCGTACAGTAACTTTTAACACCACCTACTGGAACATGTCAAATTATATGGCATGCAAACCTAACGACCCGGTTTGATTTGGAATTTCAACTAAAAAATTCGTATGAAAACTTTTACAAAAAAAAAAAACAAAGCTCGACCAAAACTTTTCACTTGATAGGTTTTACTTGCCGTCGATGAACAAAATAACTAAAATACGCCACTTAGAGAAATATTATTGTGAAATATGTAATAGGTACCAAACAATGTATATTAATTAAATAGGCTAAACAAAAATAATTACAACACTAAAAACACTCAAACCCGCCCAACCCCAACCTCTGTTTCTACATTATCTGTATGTCATCGCAACAGATGATCGGTTGCTGTGGCGCGTACCCCCACATAAACTCGTTAGAACATTATTTATTGTGTTTCTGTTGAAATACCATGAATTTAGATAAAATAATTAGATATTCTCCGGTTGTTTAACAGTTGCATAAACTACTAATTCAATAATAGAATTGTTTTTTTTTCCTCACACTAGGTGCGAAAACTACAGTAATCCCATCGGGATAAACGTGTCATCATCTTGGGCGAACTTGAATACCTCCCGGCACTTAGGATTCTAGTTTTAACTGCCTCGCTTCGCTCAGGAATTAACACAGAACTCCATCGCTGCGCTCGGGAGCCCTACAATCCTTTTTTGCGCTCGGGATTCAATGTAACGCCCGTGACGTAAGACACTGCTTTGTCCCCTTGGTGAATAATCTACTATTTTTTCGTACATGATTTCGTAATAAACTTTTAACACAGTATTGTTAAGATAATCCCAGTTGTACCTGGTTGGTGGTAATAGGCTCGCCCCCCATGGGTTTTAAACATAACTGACAATAGGGTTTAGGTACTCCCCTATAGGTCTCTGCCTCACCTTTCAAAGATTGAAGAAGACAGGCGTGATGTTAGGTTATTTAGGTAAAGTCAATACTGTTGACAGACTAAATGCAGCAACCAGTCGGTTATCTTTTAAAGTGAAGGCACGTGAACGTATCCGTCAGAAGTTGGCTGAAACATCCCAGCGCCGAGTTGCTGGATTCGTTTTCTCCTCTACCGACCGTTATTTTTCCTGACCAAGGTTTATTTTGTTTATATGTATGTATAGTATGTATCTAATATATTAGTATTTATTCTTGTATTTTATAGTCATTTCCGAGCTATCTATCCCGTTTGTTGCACCTGCCATGGTATATCTCTGCGTCACCCTAAGGTTGACTGGTAGAAAATGCCTCAGGCATTAAGTCCGCCTTTGTACAGTATTTTTTTTACTTGTGCATAAAGTTTTTATAAATAAACGGAGCCATTCCGTCGTTTTGCCATCGATGCTTACTTTAAAAATATTTTATAGATCACTACTCGGAAATTCAACAAAAGGTGGCGCACGATACCGTTTCCTCCGCCGCTTGGTGAAGTTCATAGATAAACTTTACATAATAGCACTTCTGAACTACAGTCCTACGTAGCAGAGAGGTCTGGAATTCTTTGTTATCATTCTCGAGGAATAGCAATGCCAACATCAAACTTCTTATTCTACTTCTAGTTCTGCCTTCTGGCTTTGAAACCTTTCTAGGAAATTGTGTTCATCGTTAAGAGTTCAGTTTGCAGTATTGTGATTTAAGTATAGATAGATTGGATAACTAATGAACAGCTTATGTAAGCTTCGACGGAATTCGGATTGTTATGCCCGCTGTCTCTAAAATTGGGAAACACCTAAATGAGCGCCAAAATTATTATTGGAATTCAAAACACATATTAATATTATTAATATAGAGGGATCGATACTTCGCTCCGTGCTATGTGGAAAATGCTATTGGATTATTAAATTAGAAATTCCTCAGTGACTGTCCGGAGTCTGATTTAGTGCGGTTACTGGCAATCATAGCTGAAATAGTCACGCTGTCTATTAGGCTTCTAGAATCTTTTTGAGTATACAATTCATTCTTGTCGATGTATACACCTTTTTGAGGCTGACTTTTAACCAAGCTTAGCGACATTTTTTTTTTAAACGTATTTGGTAACGTCGTAGGTAATTAGGTACCTAGAGTACTATAATATACACCTAATGCTTCCCTAAATGAGGAGTTGGCTTAGTGTTAACGGCAACAGTATCCACATGGCAAACACGAGGTTTCACAGATATAATTAGTGTGATTATAAACGCGTAATAAAACATCAGTCAGAGATTAACAAAATCGAAAATATAGCGGATCACTTTTAAATTATTATTTAAAATTTGTAATACTTAATTGTCTGCTAATCTGCATAATCAGCCTATAAAAATCCCACTGCTGGGACACACGCCTCCTGTCTGTGAGAGGGAGTGGGCTGTAATCTACCACGCGGGCCCAGTAGGTACGGATGGTTAGAGATCACATGTCTACGAATTTTTGGTTCTAGGACATGCCGGTTTCCTCACGATGTTTTCCTTCACTGTTTTGAGAGCAGAGGTGATGCAATTATTAATACAAAGTAAAGTGCCTGTCTGGGTTCGAACCCACGACCTACTAAGTCGTACTATCGTAAGTCGGCGTTGTTACCACTGGGCCACCACTACTCTCCTTAGCCTAGAATTTGTTAATATTTATGTAAATCCAATTGATTTAATTCATCCTACCCCGGCCATTATTAATTTAAAAAGAATATACAATAGCGATATCATACTGATAGTTATTTCTACAATCAGTAGTCAGGTAATCAGAAATCCAAAAAGGTCAGACAACCAGTCTTACCAAGGAGTATCGTGTTACCCAGTAACTGGGTTGTGGAGGTCAGATAGGTAGTCGCTCCGTAAAAAATCCTGGCATTCAGGAGCATCCGGCTAGACTAGAAGCTGATCCCAACATGGTTGAGAAAATGCCAGACAGACTCATTGACTGATTGTGATTTCTACCAACAAACTTAGGATGTTCGATTAAAATGAAATTGGCGTGCAGGGTAGTTGAATTCATACTTTCTGAGTTTACCTTCGACTTTACTGATATCTAACTTACTAATAACAAACCTGGACTTTTCCCAAATCACGAACCCGTCTTGAGCAAGCGTGGTGATCAATGCTCGTGCCTTCTGTGTGTGAGAAGAGGCCTTTTCCCTGTAGTGGCACAATAATAGGGTGGTATTATTATTATTACAAGTGGTAGTATGTGCTATACAATGACATTTATACTTATAGCCTCTTCCATAATATGCTTCGCCGCAATGGAGCAGCGGTTTTAAGGTTAAGCTTTCGTTTCCTAAGAAAACGGTGTACGGTCACACAATCGGCTGTCCAAATACAGAGCGTTTTTTGATACATTAATATCAAATACTGATGAAAGTTAGAGATTTTCATGACGGGTTTTATAATATGACGACCACCGCTCTTTTAGCAAAACGTAGCTTAAGTAGAAATATCTCCTTATGGCCGTAATTGTAAGAGATACGGTTCGGAATAACCACGCGTTAGAAATCGTACACGCCTGTCCACGGCTCGGCGAATCCGCGCATGTGACGGTAAGCGTGCCGAAGGTGCCAATTCGATTAGTTTCAGAATAAAATATAATAGAATTGTAGGTAAACGAATCTATAATCGAAGGGAAAGCGATCTTGTTACGGTGGGTAGCTTAATTATTTGTAGATTGTTAAAGTAACTTCAAATAATTTGTGAAATTTTTATTTAGTCACACTTAAATTATTGGGACCTTGTATAATATGAACAATTTACCTTATTAGTTTTAACCTGCTTTGAGAAAATGGTATTGACTCTGTATGCATGTGGTTCTGATTTCTCCGAGAATTTAGGCCGTAATTTTATATCCACAATAGCGTGGACAGAGAAAGGCCAATTCAAGTTATGGATCTAATAGTCCTTTAGGCCACCACTGGACATACAATTTAAAAAAAAATGTGTATCCAACTGCATTCAGTTAGAATGTAACTCCAAGCTGCGTCAGCTTAACTATTCTCCTGAAGTAACTTCCCTTAAGACAAGCAAAATATAGTCCAAAAGTCCAAACCAATTTTGTATTTTATGTGTTCATAGGTTTTTTTTTTGTTAATCGCTATCTTGTTTTATGGTGGATGCTGTGTATATCTATAATAGGCATAAAAACCAGTACTTTTATTTTGTAATTGTTCTGTTTAAATACTTGGTTTGTACTGCGGTTGGTGTACCAAAATAAATAAAAGTCACAAAATGAACCCGCAACAGTAATAATTAATCCAATGAAACAGGGAAACATATTTAATTTTAAAACATCGTACGTTTTAAGCCGTTCTAAGCCTCAGGGAGGGAATGGCGGCGCGAATAAAAACATTAATGTACTCGCTGATAATACACATAACATAAGGGAAAAGCTGTTTGTTAAAAAGAAGGAGGATGTACGTCTATATGTTTTTTTTTATATATACTTTCAGCGGTATCTTCGTCAGTTGTAAAATGATTTCGATTATAATTATTTTTTGCTCGAAAGTGTATTTTTCCGAGGTTGTCCCCAAAACATTTTATTCACTTTGCTTAGAGAGTTTATGAGGTAGCGTCAAAAATAAGTATTTAATCACTTGCTACTTATATGTTGATGGTGTTATAGAACTTTCTGTCCCAACCTACTCCAGTCACTCTTCCCCCACTCTCATAGCCCGATGGAATGGAAATCCGGCACTGACTGAGAAAGATCAGGTGCAGGACTAACGGATTACCATGCTTTCCGAGGCGCGGAAACGCGGCGGGTTCGAACATAGATAGATACGTAGGTTTCGTCGTAAGTCGCGGTTATTTCCACTGGGTCTAGCTGTCGCTCTTACATTGTAAAGAAGAAAAATCAAACCGAGTCCTGACTAAGGAACTCCCTATAATCACCATCTCTATCCTTCCCTTTAAAACACAAGCCGTAATAATATCCTTCGTTTGTTTGTTCCCAACGATGAGTCGCGCATTTCTATGCACACCACTGAACTGATCATTTTGTAACATAATTATATTGTTCAAAAGTTTTTTCTCAAGTACAAATTATGAACGAATAGAATTATTTCGAGGACCGTATGATTGTAGGCTGGGAGGTGACGGTGCAAGTTCGGGGGCCTATTCTAGCGATGTGTAAATGCGGTCGATTATAGACCGTGCGTTTTATTTGGAATATTTTTTTTGCGAGTTTCGTAATAATGATTAAAAAATCGTGCTATGTTTTTTTTCCTTAATACTAGTTTGAAATCCGTAATCGAAGCTACCAGAAGGCCAATTCTCGTAATTAAAAACGTTCAAATTCAAGTCGCAATCTCATCTCAGCGTCATTCAATGTCAAAAACCTGTCAAAAATGTATGTAAATTGATTGTAATTTTGACAGATTGAGACTGAGATTAGAATGCGAACGGTCTTAAAAATACGGGAATTGCCCCTCAGATAGGTAAGCTCTTCGAGTTTGCATGAAATTTAGCGACTCTGGTAATCAATACGTACCGCTTTGGAAGTCAAGTCACATAAAAACGACAGTTATACTCTTTCAACTGTCAATATTCATAACAACAGCAATGTACGAGTAGTTACAACAGCTTGTAAGGATTTATTGTCTCAACAATAAATTGACAAGGACACTGAGATTGTAACATTCAGAAAGTAGTAGAAACTATTTATTTTCACAGAAATATGTTTCTTCTTCGTGATAAAAAGTACTGAAAACCAAACCTTATATCGTATATTACACTAAATCAATCTGCCTAGCTTCTTCAGCCTCTTCTGTTGGGGTCAGCTGTCAGTCTAACCGAATGTAGCTGAATACCAATATTTTACTTGGAGCCACTGCCTATCTGTCCACAACCCAGCCACTGGGTAACACGATACCCTTGGTAAGACTGGTTGCAGACTTTCGAGCTTTTGACTACTCGTAACGGCAACGACTACAATAACAGGGACACCATAACAGGATCTAAAAAAGCAAATACACAGTTTTATAACACTTCATTCGCAGTATCGTATAAAGAAAACTTTAGCCTTGGAAACCACTGTTTCAGAATTTAACTTAACTAAGAGTTAAGTAGTGTTTACGAAATTCTGTCGGGTACTATCAACAGAAAAACGTATTGCTTTTAAAACAATAAGTCTTACTGATAATGCGCGTGTGTACTTCTTTCATTTAACTACATATGTTTATAGTGTCGTAATATATGTCGGCGGCATCTGGATAGGTATATTTTGTTATTAAAGGCGCCACCTGCTATAATATCAATTGTTTTTTTTTTGTAGGTATCCATGTATGTTGTTGAAAGAACGTAAACTAGGATACGTGGTTTCGTTTCATGTGAAAACCTTATCATAACTCTGTACTTATAAGCAATTCGCTGCCACCATTCCAAGTTTTAAACAAATAACATATAGGAATAGATTGCACGACCAATGGCTCCAACAGTAACAATACTGCATTTCATTTAGTTGACTCCTGAAAATTCTATTGGCTATAGTTGACTTAGAGTAGTTGAATACCCGTATTGACTGTCAAAGATCTACGAATACAACTCACCTCAAACTGACTAGCATAATGACTGCTTGATGAGCAGTGGTGGCCCAGTGGTAACAGCCGCGACTTACAAGTTGTAGGTCGTAAGTTCGAACCCAGACAGGCGCTTTACTTTGTGTAAATTATTTCATCACCACTGCTCTCAAAACGGTGGAGGAAAACATCGTGAGGAAACTGGCATATCCTAGAACCAAAAATTCGTAGACATGTGACATCTACCAACCCGCACTGGGCCCGCGCGGTGGATTACGTCTCACTCCCTCTCACCGACAGGAGGCGTTTGTCCCAGCAGTGGGAATGTTAGTTAAAAAAATCATTTTGAAGAAAATAATAAACGTTCCTGACCCTACTTCCAGAATAGCCGCCCGGAGTAGCCGCGCAAAGGCGCAGTTGTCAGTGCGTGACGTCATCGACAGGTGGCAGACAGCACTTGTACGTACCCTCACTCACGTGAAGACCGAATTCGGTACTTTTTGACAGAATGCCACTTCAAGATTTTTTTAAAAGATCCCGCCACCGAAACTTTGGTTCGAGAGCTTTATTGAGATGTGCTTATGTTTGTTGCATACTTAGGAACAAGTATGGATTGTTACATATTAAAAAGGGTCTCTTCATCTAATGCCGAGGTGTTCTTAAAGTCTAATCTGATATTTTATTTAAGGTTACATGGACTAAAACAAACACTCCTGCACCTTTGTCAATATCGAAACAATACAATAATTATAACATAATTATTTATTTTAAACATACCGAAGATTTTGAAGGAAATTCACAATATTCATAAGCATGTGTAAAAAATTCGTCAACTCGACAACGTAAATAACGCAATGAATATTGTTAATCTCTCAAAATGAAAGGAATCGCAATTGTAAATAAGTTACGCAGCTGCCCTGCATTAATAACTTCCATAAGAAATGTTATCATGAGAGTAAAAAATAACATTTTTTCAATAATATATACAACTATAAAACGAAATTGTAACGAAACTAAATTAAATTGTTTATTCTGTAAATAGAATATCAGAATTACTTTTAAACGACATATTTAATAATAATAATAATAAGATTTTATTTCTCACCACAACATTACAAAAATACAATTATTTCATGGTATCAAAGTCGGATAACATTTTAATATTGTGGGAGACTGGTGCCTAAACTAAGCTCTAGGTCTGTATTTCAGACACCAGGTCTCCGCCCTTTTACAAAATGATACATTTTACTTTGTCATGTTCTTGTACACTTTTTTTTTTTGAGGGTGGTAAATCATCAAATAACTTCTCCCGCTCTGGGCAGAGCAGGAGAGCGTGTCAGACTCTTACTGACTAAAACCCACCCGTGTTCCTTCAGTTGCCTCTGCCAGGGGCCACGGTAACCCTCTTGGACTTTTCCGCAACCCTAGCAGGCATCGGTCCTAGCAAACACTGACAACCTAAAAAATAAAACAAAGAAACAAAACATTCTAGAAACATTGGTGGCTCGAGTGGAATTAAAAAAAAAATATTGCTAGATGGAGTTGACATCAATTACTATTTGACTACCCCTGAGAAGAAATGGCGAAACAAACCCCTGAGTTTGTTGCCCAACAAACTCAATTACCTAATTAAAAGTCCCAAACATAATCTTACTCAGATTAAGTGAGGAGCATGTAGATTAGTGTAGTGTAGCGGATTCAAATATCGAATACCGTTTCAAATAGAGTTTAATCATTATGAAAGATACAAGTCCATAATTTATGTTAACAGGTAGCAGGTACATATAGCTATGTTAGTAGAATTTAAAATAATTATTATTTCGGACATGCATGAGCGACCAATGCTTCAGGATTTGGCTTTCCACTCTGTCACTCAGAAGCGTGTTGGTGGTACCATTTACCAGGGACGACAGGAAGCCCGTTGTTTTACAAAGCACCGCCTGGGAGCCGTCCTTTCTGTGGTCGGCGAACAAGCCGGAGGCACTGCACCGCCATGGGAGCCGCAACAAACCCCTAAACGGGTTGTTATACTGGACGCGCAGACCAAAAAGCCTGCAAGCTTTTTTTTGTGTGTTTTTAATAGGGCGCTAGTTTCTGATGCCGATATTGTAAACAAGCTTTTCCAATTACACTCTGCAATACTGAGAATTGGTCGATTGATGATATATGTACAGAGTGGAGATTAGCTTATCACATTAAATAGGGCAGCGGTTATTACAAGCTGTTATCAGTCTGTTAAAATAATAAAATAAACAATTTTACAAAAAAAAAACAATTAGAAAAAAAAAAACAAAATTACACGAAATAAACCACCCGTAGGCCATAAGGCACTCGACACGCGCGAGGCGATAGTATTAACAATTCAACACAAACTTTATGGTATTGTTACCAAATAATTGTTGTTAAATACTCAAACGAAAAAGAGGTCCAGAAAGAAAGAAAGACTAGTATGTTAATTGGTATTAATTATTTTAATTGTGTATGTTGAATGTGATAACGCCACACTGTACAATACTTTTCAACTCTCAACTCTGAGGAGAGCGTTGAAAGTACAACATTGCAATTTTATATAGGCATTACATTTAGGTGTGTAGGCTGGTGAAAACAGGTGTGAGAGCCACAATAAAGGTAGCCTTGAACACTTGAATATTGGGCGCGGTCCTTCAGTACCTTCCTTCGTCCTACATGCCCCTCATTAATGACGTCATTATATTCGTGCTGATGATGATCCCCCAAAAAGGAAGATTTGACCATAAGTGTAGAGGACCACGACTTTAAATGACATCGCATGTTTAGAAATTATTTCTGCGAATGTAATTAGGCTCAATTTCGATCCTCTTTTGTCTTTTTAGATGACTGAAGTCAGGAAATTACATACTTTGCTATTATTAGTATGGAATAAATGTCCTAATGTTTGGACTTTAAAAGAGACCATGACCTCTGAGTGTGTACCGGCGGCATTTCATCAGTCAGCGAGGAAATGCCGGCGCCATCTGATTTTAAAATATGGAGTGTGAAAGTGTCTTAAAAGATGTTATGATATTATTATTATTATCTACTTACAGATATAAACATTTCATTTCTTTAATGTTTTAAGGGAAAAAACACGCCGCAGATTATAATAACAGAAAAAAAATGTGCAATCCTCAAAGGTGCTATGGTTTTATAAAGTATTGCAACATGTTACTCAGAAAAATACAAAAAATATTGCGGAATGAAATTGATTATTTCTTTTCTTATTCAGTTCCATGGAAAACACCAGTGGCCTAATCCTCTCTTTGTGGATCACACCTGGGTACCAGCCAAAGCTAGGTCTACCAAAGTATTTAATTAAGTGCACATGAATTCGAGAACACACTCATAGTAATTATTTTACATTGCAATATTTCTAAAAGTGTAAAGAAATTCTGACGTGTTCGTACAGAGAAAGTGGTGTTTGTTTTAAAATAAAACGCTATCATTAATTTATAAACAGTTAGCAAAAATAAATAAATGAAATAATAATGAAAAGCCTCACAGTGTTTACACACCCACTAAACTTTATAAACACGTATCTCGATTCAATAACGAATGTATATTCATTAAACAATTATTTTATTCTACTATAGAATAAAGCTAAGGAACACCACGGGGTTGCCGGTATCTTTCAATCTAAACAATATTGTATTTTGCGATACGTACGACAAACATTATCATTTTATTATTTTATGTAAAATTAAGATAATTCTGTAAAGTACCTAAATAATTAATTCTTCTGTGGCCCACTGCGTATAAACAAGTGGATTGATTTTAACCTGTTTCTGGTAGAAAACCTGAGCGAATTGAAGAACTGGCTTTTGTACCGAGTTTCATTTTTATTATGGTAATTGATAATAAAGCGTAGATCGATTGATCACCAAAATTATTCCAACATGCAATTAGTAAGTGTATCAAAGGAACATGCAAGATTTCAAGCAAAGAGTTTAAATATATGGAGTTTTAATTGTTTATTTGTATTATCCAAACCGAGGGACCGATGGCCGGTGGAGCAGACGAGTCCTGGAGTGGGGACCGCGTATCGGCAAGCGTAGTGTGGGACGCCCTCCGGCTAGATGGACCGACGACCTCTCAAGAAAGTGGCTGGGACAGACTGGATGCGGAAGCTGGATTACAGGGTGTTGTGGTGCAGCCTGGGAGAGGCCTACTTATATCCAGTAGCGGACTGCGATAGGCTGAGTGGATTGATTGATTATCCAAAACACTTTTAGCTTTGTTCGTCGAATCGTTGAGCTCCTAAAGTTCTGAGTTGAGCTGCACGGTTCCTGACAAATGCGTGCACTGACTGGACAGGTCCTCTTAATCTGCGTGGTTCTTTCCTCAGAAGACCATTTCAGATACTAATCTACATGGTCCTCAAAGATTATGTTCGAATATTTATATACACATTGACATTGATGAATTTTATACATACAATGACATGAGTAATTACTTTGTAAAGTATTATATTATTTAAATTATTGTGAATGTGAAGATTATGTGGATTATTACTTTTTTTATTTTATTTCTTAGTTAGTTTCACGATCTGGCAGCTTGAGTAATTTATGCGGCCTACCCAAATGTCCTTTCTTTGGTATTGTTCGTCGAATCGTTGTGCTCCTTAAGTTCTCAGTTGAGCGGCAAGATTACTGACAAATGCGTGCACTGACTGGACAGTTCCGCTCAATCTGTATGGTTTTTCCTCAAAAGACCGTTTCAGACACCAATCTACATGGTCTTCACATGATCTGACCAAGATTATGTCTGGACTTTAAAAGAGACTGTGACCTCTGAGTTTGTTTCGGCCTTTCTTCTCAGAGTAGTCAGTTATGAAACGCCGACCTCATCTAGTTTTAAAAATATGATTGACGTGTAAAAGTGTTTGTAACAAACCTACTTACAGAAATAAAATCATTTATCATTTATCATTAGCGATCCATCGTATTTTATCCATTAAAAAAATTTCTTAAGGGCTTTTATTAAGATGTCCGATAAGACACTCCGAATAGACTCACCCATTATATTCAATAATGGAACAGAATTTGTATGAAATTATCTGCCAAGTAAGTTAACGAGACATTTATGGGTGATCGTGAAACAGATCCTTAGTTTTATAAGAAGTCATAAACGCTTGAACATACGCAGTACTGTTTCCACCGTTACATTAGTAACACCGTACTATGCTAAACACATTGAGACATAAAACAGTTGACAGTCTATTTTATTGTTTGAAGATAATGATAAGTTATAGACACATAATTAGTTCACCTGTCGCTTTGACAACATGACAGCGTTTCTCCACAATACTTTGAACATCAAAGTTATCACCGCTTTCAACAGTATCAAAATCAGACGTCACGCACCCTCGCGCAGTGTAAGCGCTCTCTTAACTTTTTCCTTCTGATTGAAAATCATGATACACTAGATATTTTATTTTACAAACCATTCGTTGCTTATCATATGCAAATGTTTCCAAAGCTTTTTATGTTTATCGCAGCTATCAGAAACTTTAGGATGAAAAGGGTAACAGGTGCGAGTTTTTGTCGTGGGGTGATCGCCCCGTCTGCACTCTGCGTAGTCAAGCATTACTTGATTTTGGGATTAACATCGAGACACCCCTCCGAACGCTGACATCCATAAAATGTTCGTATAATTGGATGGATACGTCCATTTCGGTGGAAAATTTAATTGTAATAATTCTCTTTCGAAAATTGTTACCTACGTTGAGTAAAATATAAACGGGATTTAATTTAGTGCTTGTGTGTTCTCTTTTTGTAGTTGTTTTATGAACTCATATTTGATTAGCTGATTTTGTAATGGCTGGATATTATGAATTATAACTTAAGACTACTTTTGAATAATAATTATTATTGTAACGAATTCATGAATTTCCTAAGTTCGTTATAATTATGTATTTTAGTTTTGATTAACCTTAGCAATATAACTATCATCTGTATGTTCACATGCAGTAAGCAACTAGGTACTTATATTTAAATACAATTCGACGTGTATTTAAATGCTAAATATTTATTAAATTTAAATTAAATGCTAAATTCCAGAAAAAATCACAAAGCAACTATAGTACCTCTCTTTAATTGTGATATAAAATTAATTAACTGTTAAGCAAATAAATTGACATTTTAAATCAATTTGCCGTGCTATACTTAGCCATTTCGACTGACCGGTTGGCGCAGTTGGTAGCGATCCTGCCTTCTGAGCCGCTGGTCCCGGGTTCGATCCCCGGACAAGTCAATCATTTGTGTGCATGAACATGTCTGTTTGACCTGTGTCTGGGTGTGTATATGTATATAAGTATGTATAGCAGTCATCAGGTTACCGTAGTACAGGCTCTGCCTAGTTCGGGACCTGAAGACCTTCTGTGGATGTTGTCTCATATTATTATTATTATTTCACAGAATGACAGTTGTTATTTGAATATACGGATAATTGAAGTTGCTAGTCCATTTGCTTTACAAGGAATTCTCCTGACTATTCACATACCTAAATTCACATTTTTTTTTTTTTTTGAGGATGGGAAATCGTCAAGTAACCCCTCCCGCTCTGGGTGGAGCGGAAGGGAGTGTCAGACTCTTACTGACTAAAACCCACCCGTGTTCCTTCCTTGGCCCTTTATGTTCCGGGTCAGCGGTACCCCTTATGGATGATCCCGCTTTCCCGGCAGGCTTGGGCCCTAGTGGGCCCCCTCTTCGATGCTGACATCTCTTTGAGGCGCGCGTGGAACACGTACGCGCCGTCCAGCACGGGCCTGATCCTGATCGGACGGTGAGCTACCCATTACTCACCGCCCGCAGGCCCGCGCCTACGGTGGCCGAGAGTCGTCACGCGGCTCCCGACGCCCGGAGCGTCCACCGCGGCGGCTTGGACGGGAGACTCTCTCCCTCTCCCGTCCCGCCACCTCCTTCGCTAGCATGACTGCTTCGCAGAAGGAGGCGACTGCCTCCCACTCCCCCTCGCCCCGGACCATGGCTTGAACCAAGGCCGGGCGTGAGAGGTCGCCGCCGCTGCCGATCGCCTCTACGAGGACACGGCGGTGCTCCGCCCATGCAGGGCAGGCCCCCACCGTATGCTCCACCGTGTCCTCAGGGCGATCATCGCAGTGGTGACACCGGGGCTACATTCACATGTTCACATTACATATTTGAGCTTTTGGTATTTGGATTAATACCTGTCGTTGGTATTCTTAAACGTCGTTGGTTGTCGTTGGTTTTATGATGTCATAAAATTTTATTTTTAATTTGCCAATCCACTTACATAATCATTTTATTTTTAAACAAAATGTCATGCAATTCAATTTTTTTTTTTTGTGTATTAGGTGTATGCATATTTTATTAACCTTTTGAAGTTTAACTATATTGTACAAATGAAATTAGAACCATCAACGTTCATTAGTTAAATTGATAATGAATCTGGTTGTGAAGCTTTGTGAAATACCTACCTACTACTGCAAAAGAACTGACGGCACGGTTGGCGCAGTGGTTAGGCGATTGACTGCTCCGCTGGGTGTCGCGGGTTTGATTTTCGCACGGAACAAATATATGTATAACCTACAAGTAGTGGTTCCGGGTCTGGCTGTTTGTGTATGTGACTTTAAATGTTTGAAAACGCACCCTACCTACGCTTATATAGCATTATGTGTAATAAATAGTATACTCAAACTGCTGTTTTGACATTTGATGGCACCATTATTTTATCCGTTACTAGCATCTGCTAGCGACTTCGTCCGCGCGAAATTTCTTGTGCCACCGACCCACCCCGTCGCAATGCAACGCTTACCGTTCTTTCTGCCTTATCTCCTTTTGCTCGCCTCCTAAGGGCCGTAGCGTGATGTTAAATAGCCTATAACCGTCCTCAAGAATTGGACTATCAAATGCCAAAAGAATTTTTTCAATCGGTTCAGTTGATCCAGAGATTATCCCCTACAACCTCACAAACTCACAAACGTCACCTCTTTATAATATACAAGTATAGATAGATTATCGACCTCTACATATATATATCTACCTACGCTCAACCAACTGCACGCTGAACTAACCTAACCTAACGCATACAGGAGAAATTCCTAAAGCGGGGGCAGTTAAAAAAAAAACTGGTACGTAATTGAAAATGACTCAAGTTTTTTTTATGGATATTCTCTGGGCTGGTATGTAAGGTCGAACTTTTTGCGACTCAAACCACAGAGTGTACAGATCAGGCTGCCTATGACCGGGGGGTTCGATCCGAACTTTACTATTTGTGTTGGGGACTATATAGAATTTATAGGCAGGTTTACCTCTAGGTATTCCGCAAATGCGTTTGGCATTCATCGCAGTCCATTTCAGTTACTCTTATAATTATGTTTATTATCCACTTACAGATCCCCGTATCATCCCACTGCTGGGCAAAAGCCTCTCCCCATGACTTCCAGCTCTTGCGACCCAGGGCTAATGTGGACCACTGCTGTTTTTAGAATTTGGTCCGTTTGTCTGTATGTTCCGGATTTCCACAAAACCTACACAATAGATTCTGTTCAAACTTTGTACAAATATTCCTTAAAGGTCTGGTCATTGATTAGGCTATATATTATCACGCTATTTACTATGAGGGATTAGCAATATGGCATTATGTCCGTATTCCTCACCAGTTTACCACGAGATTTAATTAGACGAGCAGAAATGTTATAATAATATTACAGATAGATAGGGATTTAACCTATGGAATGAATATCACGCTATACCTACAAGGACCTAAGTAGAAAAATTCACGTTTCGATTTACTTAAAACGCCAACAGAATCAAGAGCCAATACAAATCAGTATTCGTAAACATAAAAGCATATCAATGTTGTGAATTCCTGCATTGTACTCAAATTACCACAACAAACAATAAAAATAAATTACACCTTCAGTGCCAGGTGTTGTCAATCAGGCAAATTACATTGGCTAATAACTTAATCAGCGATTCTATATCACAATGAGTAAATGTATTTCAGAGGACGTGTCGAACAAACAGACAATCAAATTGCGCTCAGCATTAACTACGGTGAGGAGCGGAAACTGCTCGTAAAATTAAATAACATCAGTAGCGAGCCGGTGAGCCCAAATTGATCAGGCCAACGGCGAGTTGAGAATAGGGCTATGGTTCTGTCAGAATTTAAAAAATAATTTTATTTTATTTTTATATTTTATTATATTTATTAAGGGATAATAAACAACTACAACATATTTAATACAACAGGTTAAAAAAATAAAGGGACGGTGGGCCGCACGTCTGTGATAACAAAACCAGTACCTATAAGCTGGCTTCTTATTCTATTGAAACTCCGTATTTTTATTGCCGCTATAACTTATATAATGAAAATAAAATAAATTTAAAAAATATTTTAAACCTGCGGTGGACTTATACCGTTTGGCCTTTGTATTCATGAAAATTATAGAAACTTATTCTACAATGCAAGAAACATTTCGGTGCCTGTGGACTTGCATCGTCATCTAGTTTGATTACGTGGAATTACCTTCCGCCTCCCAATTGATATTCTTACAACTTACAATTTCATAGAAACAACATAATCATTAGATTCTTTTCCTTTTCGTAACAAAAGAGTTTTTTTTTTTACAAAAAAGTGCCATTGCAACTGTAACAATTGAAAAGTTCTCGCCAAATACCTTAATAACATAGCAAAAAAAAAGAGTTTGAACTAAATGCAAACCACCGATAAAAACTACACGTAACCGCGCTATGTGTAACGAGACCCCAACAATAAAATTCTGAAAAATAACACCCAGCGTATCATTTTCGTAACGAACCACAGTTTGGTGGTTTGTTCCCTAGCACAAGTAAATTATAATCACGATGATTATCATATCGGCCGACGAAAGCCATAAAATTAAAGCAAGGGTTACATTCACCGGACGGAACTATATACGCGTAGCGAGTTGTCGCCCAATGGCTTCATTAGTGCCAAATTGCTTCGTGTGCCGCTAGCCTTAATGCGAGTGTGTTATTGAGTTATTGTTAATGTTGGCTGTTATTTATTTTAAGGTCTTATGCCATCTGCTGGATACTATGACTCTTGTATTTTTTTTTTCAGAAATCGTAAATTTATAAGGTTTCTGTTTAAAAAAATAACTATATACCTAAGTAGGTACCTACTTTTATTACTTAAAGGAAAGTACCGACACTTTCTATTGACAACTATAGTAAAGTACAAAGGTCAGGCAGTCCACGTCAGTTCCTCACCCCAACCATCCGTAGAGAAAGCCAGCAAATAACAATTAGAAAAAAAAAGTTACCATAAAAATATCTGACAGCATACTTTCCGTCTGATTTGAGATAATGATGCATCAAACGGTCCATAGGGTGGGACATATGTCTTTCTTCGCCCCACGCCACCCCTTGCCAATTATTCGAGGGTGAAAAGGGGAGTGCATTGATAAAATCACTGTTAATGACCAGTTTGGGATTCGAGTGTTCAACTTTAAATCTGTTAATTGAATGAATACCTACTGCTGATTAAATCCAATCGTTAGGAAGTGTGGGTAGTATCGTTTTGTTTTGTAATTTAAATGTTTTAGGGCTGATTTTTCAATAGTCAGATAACTTTTATCTGAGGAATAAATATTGCGGTTTGACAGCTTTTGTATAGAAAATATGTCAAACTGTCAGATTTATTCTTCAGATAAAAGTTATCTGACTATTGAAAAATAAGCCCTTATATGATTTAGTGACACTTCATGTCTTTATTTCAATCAATAGCTGGTTATCTTAAATATAATATACGAGTACAAGCTAACACTTCTTCTTCTCAGCTTGTCGATAGCAAGAACAACGCAGAAAAAAAAATTGTAGCCCAAAATTCAGCAACGCGAATACCGTTCGCTAACGCAGCCGGTCCTCACGTGCGCAGGTGACAGCGCATGCGGCGCCAGTTGGGATGTGAGCCAGTGTCTGTGGAGAGACGCCGCATACATACCGGAGGTCTGGGCTGTCCACGAACCCCCAGTTATGGAGGTTATCCTTGCTACGGCCTACTTGGGTACGAGTATTAAATATAAGCTAACACTAAAATATTTATATTATGTACCTACTACATTATAAAAAAGAGAGGTGTTGTGGGACACTCGGTTCGCTTGTGTACACTTGGCGAATGAGAGGTAGGCCGAAAAATTGTAAAATTTTGTTACGTAACGGAAGTGTCGCTAAGGTCACAGTATTACACTTTCTTCGTTCTAGCTCTCATTCGCGAAGTGTGCGGTGAATAAGTTGCGATAAAGAACTTCGTTTCAATAATGAAGTACCAAATTATTCTGTACATAACCAGTAGTACACAGTGGCAAATCTCATAGTACCGTTATTATGTAACCCTCAAACAGCAAACGTCAGTGTTAACAGGCCATTCGTCATAATTACAGCTTATTGTTTTCCAACAAAAAAAAACTCAAATAGTTCTCGAGTTAACAATAGACAAACAACAAACCCTTCTACGTCACTAAAAACACTTGCAAATAACAAATATGTTTATTTCAGAGGGTTAATTTATACGTGAAAAGCGATTTGAGGTCTATCCACACATGTCAGCGGGGCGAGCACGGCCTACTGTCACAGGCTTGAGTCACACATTTTTGTCACAGTTTGGGAGCAAAAGCCGTGATAAAATGCGTGACTCAAGCCTATAACAGAGGCCGTGCTCGCCCCGCTGGGCCGCGCTCGGGACGTTACAGGGCCGTGGCACACACAAGGCAGACACTCAAGCTCCGACGACGCGACGCCGCGCCACCGTCACCGCCACGCGACGCGACGCCCTAAGCCGAGGTTCGTACCCCACAGGGGATGCCCTTCGGTGATGGTCGCTTAGTTTATAAGTAATTTTATGCCCCTGGCTGGAGGCTTTGAGTTCGCTTAAGGCATCACAGGATTGACCGGTTATGTAGTCACGGCCTCTCAAGGAGAGATGCCCTACGAGATGCCCTAGTTAAAAAAAATGCATGCGTATCAGAATTAATTTAACCCGCTCCTCGCTTACAACTCAGTCACAGACAACCAAAGCAAATCGTGAGCTTTGTAAAAAAAAGCAAATATGTGGGGTGTTATCAACAGGGGTTGGTGAGCAAATATAATAAAATATTATCAATTACACGCTACTACTGGTGTTGGCATTCTAGCTAGTTTGTTTGTTTGTTTGGATATTAATATTTATTCTATAAACTTTGAGGATTATGACGATCATAATTTATAATAGAGAGATCGGACCGTGATAATTTTATGAGTGGTGTTGCTGTATTGTCTGTTTGCGCGCATAGCATGATCTAATAATAGTAATAATAACAAATTAAATATCTCGACTTAGTACACGAGGTTGTTGACATGTGGAATGTGAGCTCGGCTGTCATTGTGCCGATTGTCGTATCGGCCAATGGCCTGATGGCCGAAAGCCTCGATCAACATCTTTCGAGGCACTCGTTAGGCGGTTGGATCCTGATTTGAACTTGATTCAGAAGGCAGTACTCCTTGATACGGCTCGTATCGTGAGAAGGTTCCTGTCTCTGGAGCCCTAACCACCGGTAGCTTGGACCCTGCTCCTGATACCGGCGGACCACTATTTTTATATTTTTAAATGTTTTTTTTAATGATTTTTATAAAAATATTTAAAAATGTATTTATATGTATGAAAATAAATAAACGGAGTAATAATAATAAGCCCCCTAAAATCCAACCTTACGTCCAAGCTGAACACCTAGCTACGTGGGGCGCGGACACGCGTACTGTAGGTGCGTCTGTACAAAAACTTACGCGGCTAACAAGGCAAGGTAACCCTTTATGGAGATAAGTAATAAAAGAGTATATAATTTACGGTCGCTTCCCGGGGAGCGCCGGGGCGCATCTGGAGTCGATGCTAGGTGCCACAGTGTGCGAACCAACGGCGGTGAGGAGCTGAGCAAGCGGGCTCCTACCGACAAAATTATTACAGCTGGTCGCAGTGAGCTGAAAAAGTGGGCTCACTACGTAGAAGCCACAGCCGATTCCACGGGCGATGATACCATTTCATTATTCTCATCCATCCCTTCGACTCACCCCTCCTACATTTTATTGCGTTAGTTCCGCGTCAAACTCGTATTCAAAAATAACTCGAATTTTCGAAGTATCCATCTTTCTTGTCTAAGCTGAATAAAAATAACAACTGAAAGTCGATAATCGAATGTTGCACAATTATAAAAGAAGAACTTCATAGGTACCATTTGTGAAAAAAGTTTCACTCAAAAATCTCAAACCATGAAGGTTCTATGTCAATTCGAAGTACCTAATACATAGAGCAACACGGGCCACCGGCGGACCTAATACAATAAAACGACAATTTCATACTTTAACCCCTATGATTTAGGGCACGCCACGATAGCGGCGGTAAGACCCCTCTTTGAGGAGTGGCTAGAGAGGCGTCACGGGCGTCCTCACCTACCGCCTGACGCAGGTCCTCACCGGACACGGATGTTTCGGGAGGTTCCTGCACATCATCAGGTGGGAGGAAACGCCCGGGTGTCACCACTGCGATGATCGCCCCGAGGACACGGTGAAGCATACGGTGGCGGCCAGCCCTGCATGGGCGGAGCACCGCCGTGTTCTCGTAGAGGCGATCGGCAGCGGTGGCGACCTCTCACGCCCGGCCCTGGTTCAAGCCATGGTCCGGGCCGAGACGGAGTGGAAGGCAGTCGCCTCCTTCTGCGAAGCAGTCATGCTAGCGAAGGAGGTGGCGGGACGGGAGAGGAAGAGAGTCACCCGTCCAAGCCGCCGCGGTGGACGCTCCGGGCGTCGTCGGGAGCCGCGTGACGACTCCCGGCCACCGTAGGCGCGGGCCTGCGGGCGGTGAGTAATGGGTAGCTCACCGTCCGATCAGGACCAGGCCCGTGCTGGACGGCGCGTACGTGTTCCACGCGCGCCTCAAAGAGATGTCAGCATCGAAGAGGGGGCCCACTAGGGCCCAAGCCTGCCGGGAAAGCGGGATCATCCGAAAGGGGTACCGCTGACCCGGAACATGGAAGGAACACGGGTGGATTTTAGTCAGTAAGAATCTGACACTCCCTTCCGCTCCACCCAGAGCGGGAGGGGTCATTTGATAATTTGCCATCCACAAAAAAAAGCCCTATTATTTAAAGTCGACTGAAAATATTATTTAATGTATGTTATGGAAATTATTATTAAATGACAAATATATTGTTTCCTTTTATTTATTTATTTCAGTTGACATTGAAGTATTTTATTTGATTTAATTTTCAAATGATTTTCTATTCTTAATTTTCGTGAGTTATAATCATAGTACCTATTGTTTATGATGTGCGTTATGTTGTTAATTTTCAATGACCAATATATAAATTTCAGGAACTAGAAATATTTCAGGCACAATGTAAATTGTTAATGAATAAATAAAATTTAATGAAATTGATTTGAATTTTCTTCTGGCCACCAGAAAGCTGCCTGGATCCTCGGAGCTGCATCTGCAACTTGGCGTGGGAACAGCTCTTCTTCAGGAAGCTCCCTGGATCATTGGAGTTGCGTATGCTGCACGCGCCGGTCCTCTTCCACCAAGAAGTTCCCTGGATCTTCGGACGACTGCGACCAGCCTTCTTAAATGTTTTTATATAGTAGACTGTAGTAATGAGAAATAATATCCTCTCTCTTTAAGCTAGGTAGGTAGGTTATCTGCCCACTTACATTACACAAGACTAAAACTCTTTAAATAAGCTGTAACGTTACAACCACAATATTTTATTTTATTTTATTTTATATCATAAGGGATAATAAACAGTAGTTTAGTAAAAATAAACGGTAATAACTTAAGATTTAACTTGATAAATATACTACCCGGTATATTTTCCACAGATTACTTACAACTTACATATTTACGAACTGATGGCAAAACTAAAAAAACAAAATAAAACTCTTGTTTGTGTATTGCATTCTATAGGTCCTATAATAATAACAATAATTTCCTTCAGCTTACCGAATCTACAGCTGATACCTCAGAATTTAAACTACATTATTTTTTAAAGTATTATTATATTGATTACAAACAAAGCATTTTTTGTGAACTCGCATGAGAACAACAGAATAGGTCCGTGTCACTAGCTATGACGTTGACTTTTGTATTGAATGTGGTTCTGCGTCATCAGTCTTTCTCTACATTACCTACATCAACTTGAAAAACGGTTATGCTAACTCAGCGAACTGGAAGAACTTTCGGAAAAAAATGCCTTTTTACTTTACCGTCATATCAAAGTGAGGTGTATAATTACCAATGTTTTTTTTTGCCATTATTAATAATTTATTTTTATCTATAGCTGGTCATATTAAATACAATATACAATTAAGCTATTGTAGTATAATTATAAACTGGTAGGCACTGTATCGTTGACGTCTTTACTTGAAGAAAAACTACAAATTAAATTGTCAATATTAACTAAATTAAATGATAATAATAGAAATGTTTATTATTCTTCCACAAATAACACTTGTTAAAAAAAACTTAATAAAAAGAATGAAAAAAAAAATACTATGAAGGATAATGTTCATTTGTGGGATACTGGTGCCTGAACTAAGCCGTGAATTGTATTTCAGGACACCAGGGACTCCCTCCTACAGGCAAAAATATCATCAAAAACATTATTATTATACATTATTATAGACAAAGCACGAAAGTTACAGAATAACGTTATAAGGGCAAAGTATTTGTTGAATTAGAACATAGAAATTGTCAATGAACTGCGCCTGTGTCCGTAACACAGTTTAAACAAAACACAGACGTTCACTCTGTCTCATAAAATGCACATTGTACTTCATATAATGACATTTTAGTTTGATTGTGATTGTGAATTTGTATTTGGCTTTTTGATAATAAAGATTATTATATAAGAAGAATAATAGGTGGGTATTACATAACTACAATAACGTATGTAGAATTGATGATGATGACGTCAAGAGCAGAGAAAGCATTGACTTGGAATATCCACTGTTAGGAGTTGATGCATTATGTAGATCTTTGCTCGTTACTACAAATTATGATCTTCCATTTACAGTGAATTGTTAGACTAGAAACATTTCACCGAAAATATTGTACGTAAGTACTCAGAATAAAATTTTGTTTAAAAATACTTAGGTACACACACTCCAGTCAGTTCAAACATACTTGAGAAATGTTGTCTCCTTCTTGAGCTGAATGAGAAGTTGAAAAATAAAATTTAAAAATATATCTTTAGATCTAAAACTTAATACGGCTGCTGCACTCCTTAACAAGTACGTCCCTAACTCTTTTTTGTAAGCTGTAGTCACAAAAAACCTCTCCAATATTACAGTAGAGATAAATTTATGTAAAGTGACCTCTCATAAGGAGTGCGGTCGCTAACTTCTTGTACTAACAAGATGGCCGGTCTAGGCAGCAAAATAAAATAAAATAATTTTTGCGTTTCACATTCAAAAGTACTGACGGCAACAAAAATGGCTGAGGGTATGATTCACAGTTCGCACTTTGACTTGACTAAGTAGGCGTTCCATGCAAATATACGTACTATTATTATTTATTTATTGATTCAAGTCAAAATGAGTACTACACAATATTCACATACAACAAACAATACATTGTCATTACATACAATATTTGACGACTGTAGGTGACGTGCAGGTCACTGCAGCGACTTTATTATGGACAGTTGAGCCTGTCCGCTATCATCACCAGCACGCTGTTCACCCTGCGCACCAAAGTCGCGCTTCGCTTATGCATCCTTGCATTGAAACTGTCGCGGCAGCCCCATCAGCGCTCTGTGGGCGTTATTATATTGGGCGCGGAGGGCTCCGTATGTTTTTTGGGTGTGATTCACCATATGAACTTAATTTTTTGTGAATAATGTTTATATTCGTATAAGCGAACGTGAGTAATCGTTTCATTTGAATGTGAATGTTAGTGCTGTACGAATACAAGATACTCACATTCGTATCGCTTATTTTTATTTACTAAGCAAAGCAAAAGTGCGGTCTGTGAATCTTGCCCTAAGTGCATATAAAAAACATCACAACGCTAGAATTCATTGACATTATCAACAGAATTTGTATAGGAATTGGAACTTCCCTATTCGGGCAAACGAAGCGTCGCTATCAAGGGAAAAAATACTTGACAAAATAATGTGAAGCCGGCCAAGTGCGTGCAGACCACGCTTAAAGGGTTCCGTAGTTAGGATGGAGTTTATCCTAAGAACAAACTTAACATTGTAATTTATAAGCATGTTCTCCTACAAATTCCAACTGCAAATGTAAATTTGTACGCACAATATTGAGAAACTTACCATTTTATTTTAAGACAGTAGACTTTTTATAGGTTTTCCTGTAATCTATAACTAAAGACTATTTTCTGTATTTGTTTTCAAAATTTTATGCTCAATAGTTTCAGAGATAAGAATGGAAAATGTTCATAAATTTTTTTCAATAACGTTTTTTATTCTTTTATTGAGGTCTCAACATGCCCTTTCCTTTGATACGTCACACAGTAGAGACGGCAAAACTTTTTTTTTAGTTTCTGATTTGCCCCCCAAAAGTTCAATTCAAAATTAATTTATTTACGATAATATAATTATGTCCGTGTTTGGGTCCCAGAAATTCATATCATTATGTGTACCAACTTTCAACTTAATCGGTCCAGTCGATTTGGAGCAAATTGACTGTAACAGACGGAAAGACAGATAGGCAGACACAAGAGTGATCCTATGAGGGTTCCGTTTTTTCATTAAGACATACGGAACCCTCCAAACAATAGAAAAGTACAAAACTTTAGCGCACGATAATTTTATGACATCTTGCTAAACGCGCCAAATTATACTGCACATGGCTGGCAATTTACTTAATAAAAAGCTGTGCCCATTTAAACCAACACTAAGCGACACCAAAATATAATGCCTAAACAAAAGCGCTCCAACAGTACGCTTTTGTTTAGGCATTATGTTTTGGTCTTGCCTAATGTTAGTGCAAAGGGACATAATAGTGATAAAGTATTTCTTATTCTTATTTTTTGGTGTAGATACGTCTTCTTTCTTATTGCTAATAGGGTCATACTCAGAAAAAGTGTACATTTTAAATTTGTAACTAAACTGATAGGTAACGATACTGAGAATCTCCGTCACGAAACTAATGTCATAAGGTATAGTACACATGGATTGGGCGATTAAAATACGCGATTATATTTGGCTTATCAGTCTTATTTAGATTAATTTAAAAAAAATACTTTGGTAATGAAATTAGAAAATTAAACATTATTCATATAAAATTATATAGGTCTTTCGGCATTTGACACAGCAGTCATGGTGTTTAACTGAAACGCTTAGAAGTGGTTTATAAATTGTATTGTCTTACAAAAAGATGCTTTGGTTTTACTTGTTTATAAATTAAGGTATTATTTTGACATCGTAATTTTATTTTTAAAGTAAACGTAGAAACTACAGGAAACTCAGTTAGGTATTTGTGATCACCACATCGACATACCTATAAATATGTACATAGGTACCTATAGTTACCGGTTACGTACGAGTAAGTTGGCTAAAGGTTTTAGTAGTGGAGGAAGCTCGCGCATGTTAAGATGTATGAAATTGTGCATGCGTGAACTTCCCCCAGTACAAAATCTTTGCCGTTACGTGCCGGTAACCATAGTTACGTACTTTTGGTTTTTGTGAACTAAGCTTAACAATTTCTCAGTTTCGTAACATAACGCAGTATAACGAAAAGAGAATTTAGTCTGAGAATAATTGTAAAGAAAATAAAATGTAGCAATGACAAATATGTTAACTATGTGATAGATACATGGTGCTCACATGTTTACAAACATAAACAAGTAATAAGTCAATCTATGAGTTAGAGTTATCAGAATGTAAATCAATGTCTTAAAAATAATACATTATACAATTAAGGTAGCAACAAGTTTGATTTTGTCTAGACTCGAGATTGTCCTATGGAGCAGGACCAGCATGTTTCCAAGCATTCTTATCTTGGATAAAATCCTCTAATTTGTAATAGTTATGCTTGTTTACAGAGTGAACTTTTTATAAGAGTTTGACAAGGTATTTTGTTGTAACATTTAACACAGTACCTACCCCATAAAAGATGTACCTATGTACTTTATTTTATCTTTATTTCTAGTACTATAATTATGTTTGTCACTTTATAAAAAGAAATGTAGATGTTTTTAGACATACATAATATTTTCATAAATTAATTGGCAAAGTACCGTCATAATCTTTTTAAATAGTTCCCTGATGTAGTTCGCGGTGATGTAGTTATTAAATGGCTCTGACAGCTCTCTTTAGCAAAATAAAGATGGATTCAATATTAGCAGCCCGACCCCACAGTAAAATGCCATATGACATCACGATGTGGAAGTAGCTAAAATAGACCAAACGCGTGGTTTCTACATCTGTTAACTGTCTTATCTTTCTAACAGCGTAAGCGGCCGAGCTTAGCCGCCCCGCAAGAGATGTTATATGAGGTCCCCATTGTAATTTCTCTTCTAGCGTGATTCCTAGGAAAACCGTGTGATAAATAAATTCCAGTTTTTCTCCATTCAATGTGATGTTACATTCTTTACTTCTAACATTGGGTAATTTAAATCATTTGGTTTTTACGATATACTACCGACACTGGTGGCGATCTCTTGGCTAGGTCTTATGTGGAAAAGGTCGTCCATCCCAGCAAGTGCAAGGCTATAACTCGTGCAAGGTGTGTAAAAGTGCAAGGCGATAACTCTTCAGCTGTAGAGCTTGTCCATTGCTTGCTATAGGCCAGTTTAGTCTCATGTAACAGGGGCAAGCTTTTTGACATCAACTGGGCTGTGCTGCAGTAGACGACTTTCGGCTGAGATGCGATGAAGTTATTTGGTAAAAACTTGACTGCGTCGTTGGTCGAGTGGATGCAAGTGCGACTGCTGAGAATGAGGCCCCTGGGTTCGATTCCCAGGTCGGGTAAAGTGTCGTTCGGGTTTTCCATAAGGAATTTCTCAGTGCCCGCAGTCTGGATGTGTGCCAACCAGGAAATAGCCCGCTCCTTATTACACGAGACTTAAACATAACTGATTACTTGTGGGTGTACCTACTACTGATACACTTCAGCCTCTTAAACATAACTGATTACTTGTGGGTGTACCTACCTACTACTGATACACTTCAGTCCCTTAAACATAATACTGATTACTTGTGGGTGTACCTACTACTTATACACTTCTGCCTCTTACCCTTTGGGGAGTCTGTAATACCCAAAGGGTAAGACAACGCAGGGTAAGACATAACGTCATGCCTGTGCGTGATGTTATATGATGTGATTATTGCATTTATTTAGTAACAATTTATTGCCTCTTTTATCGTCTGCAAATTATTTTGTAGGCAAATGCTTGAACAGTTTCTGTAATGCAGCACCAATTTACCTAACTATGTGTGTAGATATAGCAATATTCCTATCCGGTAACAAATACTTAATTAATTTTACGCATTAATTAATTTCACGCTCATTATCTGTAATGATATTAGTAGTATCCACTAATGTTACTGCAATTTGCCAATAGCATGCATTTTAAACAGCTGTAAACTGTATAATAGATCGTAGTGTCGTCTACTTACTGTTGACTTTGGTACGGTAGGCTGCACGTCAGTGGTAACGAAATCAATATAAGCTGGCCTCATAATCTATTGAAACTTCGTACAACGCTAGGACAGCTCAAGGTCAAAGTATTACTTCAGAGGTGTGGTTAACTTTAATGTCTGTTCCAAAAGAATCTGATGAAAGTGTACACAAACCTTAATAAGCGAGGTACTTGCGTAACACACTGACAAAAGGAATAGGTTTCGTGGGCTTGCGGACGGCGAGCAATGGGCAGCTCGCCGTCCGATAAGGACCAGGCCCGGGTCGACGCGACGGCGCGTTGTGTTCTACGTGCGCCTCACAGAGATGTCAGCACCAATGACGGAGTCCGCTAGGGCCGATGCCTGGCAGGGATGCGGGAAAGTCCGAAAGGGTTACCGTGGCCCCTGGCATAGGCAACTGAAGGAACACGGGTGGGTTTTAGGTAGTAAGAGTCTGATACGCCCTCCCGCTCCACCTAGAGCGGGAGAAGTTATTTGATGATTTTATATCTCAAAAAAAAATAAAGTTTCGTTCTGACAGTTCAACAACATTCAATGCCTTATCTACGTTGTTGAGCAGACAAATTTTTCGAACAGTATTATAGAAATGGATTAGCGATATCTTTCAAAATCATTCAGATTTGTTGTATCTGATAGCGTGTTACGCAATTAGGGATTTGCCGTCAAAATTCTTACGCAATCATTGACTTAAGGAAGTTATTAACAATTTAATCTGTACCTACTTAGCTTTCAAGTTTATATCTAGCTACTCTATCCAACAATTATTGTTTGATTAGCATAATTAAATTCAAATTGACTGCTGTACGCCAGTGGTTGGCAGCGCAGGTCTTCGACATTTTGACGACCACACTTCTTCTACTTTTCGTGTCGATGGTACTCTTCTTCGTTGTTTTTATATTGTTTGAGCCCCTTAGGTTACCATTGCACGTTAATAACGACATCAGTGGCATTATTCAGGTCTTCCGAGGTGCAGGTGAACGGCACTAAGGACGCCCCAGCATGTGGGGGATGCGGTCTGATCAGAAACACCGCACTCGCACTGGGTGTTGGATGAGTCAGTAATCCCCCACTTCCACAAATTGTGTCTGCAGCGGCCCACTTGGTTAGGCAACGAGTGAGAGCTTTCCATATCTGCGGATCACGTCCGGGAGGCAAATGTGCCTGGGGTTCAACGAAGTCTCGGTGGTGGATGCTTCTTTTCCCACCATTTGTTACTCTCATGATGACTTGACTTCTCATATGACTTTGAAGCCTACCCGGGGTCGTTGTATAACGGTAGAGGGGATGGTCATCCCTTACAGACTAGAAAAAACAGTGTAGTGTGGTCATACTATACACTGTTCTTTACACAATCTGCAATTGACTTGTTGACACACATGGTTTCGGAAAACACCATCAATGCTTTGAAACTTGTCAAATATACAACCTTTTCGTACCACTTGCTCAAAAAAGTGACATTCTATGCCACAAAAAGCGAACATAACAATAGTCATTTTTAATCCGTTAAAAACAGGGAAAGAAAATTGTACTGAATTTCATTCATCCTCTAGGGGGAGAATGTGATTTTTTGGAATACTTACCGAAATTTATACTGAACTACATCTGTGTTTACACCATTGAGTTTGTATATAAAGCATTATACATTTTTTGAAAAAGAAATACGCATTTATTATGCAGTTATGATTTAAATAAAATTACGAAAACCGACGAGGCCGTATGAGCTTGATGCCTTTCCGACAAAAAAATATTAGTCTAGGAATTTGCCGCGTTTTTGTTTTCTTCAAATATATAAACGTTAAGTTTATTTTAATTTATTTTTATAAATAAGTTAATGTTCTAAAAATACGTTTAATTCTCATTATTTTTAATAAATGCTTATCTCATATTATTATTGTGTTAATTTTTTCGCAAATGGTACGAAAAGTAGAGTATTTTCCTCGGTGATAAAGCTGTCTTAGTCTTGGGTGAACTTAAATCCCTCGCTACACTCAGGACTCGTCTTAAATCCCTCGCTTCGCTCGTGATTTAAGTTTTTAACACCCTCGCTACGCTCGAGAGTAAACCTCGAGTCCTTCATTACGCTCGCGATTTAAATCGTCACCCGCGACAGAAGACACTGCTTTATCCCCTTGGTTAATTATCAACTATTTATGATCATAAAAGCTTATCTACACAATTTTTTTGCTTTATGCTTTCCTACTATTGTGTAAAAAACAAAATAAATACTCTGCATAAAAATATTCAAGTATCAAATACGTTTTTTCCTAGTTGATCCAGGGTTACCCGGCCATTTTTTTTTAAACTTTTTGCTCTTTTTCGCTCTCAGCTTTCAATAGACAGACTACCATCACCAGAAGGCCAATTCCCGTAATTAAAAACGTTCAAATTCAAGTCGAAATCTCATCTCAGCGACAGTCTAATGTCAAAAATGTAGGTAAACGCTATACAATTTTTGACAGATTGACACTGAGATTAGAATGCGAACGTTCTTAAAAATACGGGAATTGCCTCTCAGATCTCTTGGCATTGAGCCCGACCACTTCTACAATTTTCACCAAAGAAGTATTTCCAAATTTGAAATTTCACATAAGCAAGAAGTCAGTCCTATAGAGGCTCCCGTAAACAGGCGCGACGCGTCGGCGCGACCGACTCTAGTAGAACTATTCATGGAAATTGTTCTATCAGAGTCACGTCGCGCCTGTCTGTGGGTGGGAGCCTTAAAGGTTTTACTTACATAAATCCATTAAAAAAAAACACCGGGAAAGTAAACAACAAAACATAAATACTCGTCCAATAACGTAGGAAGGGGTAACTTTACTTAGCAGTGACACGTTAAAGGTGCACAAAAGAAAATATGAATGGAAATGCGACACCAGCTAGCTCATAATAAACAAGGTGACTACAGACTTTAGTTTTCTTATTATTTTCCACGTCTACTACTAAAAAGTAAAGAGAATCAAGCGGAAATATATTATCTGTCTACACCATATTTTTATCGTTACGAGTGGCCGAGTATTGGGGCAGCCCAACCCTTCTGGCGATGCCCCGGAGCCGATAACAGAGCGCCGACGTACAAAATGTTCTGTTTTGTATCTAATTCCAAAAAAAGTTTTACAAAAAGAGGACACCTTTCTGATGGGGCCACTAAATAGTGAGCGGCCGTTCACACGGCGTACCTACGTGCGTACGGCTTACGTGTGATCCCAACATTGTACAGTAAAATATACATAGTACACTAAGGGCTTATTTTTCAATAGTCAGATAACTTTTACCTGAAGAATAAATGTGACGTTTTGACTTATTGTCTATACAAAAGCTGTCAAACCGCCCTAGTTATTGCTCAGATAAAAGTTATCCGACTATTGAAAAATCAGCCCTTAGTATATTTTAGTTTACAATGTTGGGATCACACGTTAACGTCACACAGTTCATATGGTTAAAAACAAATCTAGGTATAAGTAAGTTAATACTATAAAGAGGTAATATTTGTGAGTTTGTATATTGGGGACCTACCCCAATATACAAACTCACAAATATTACCTCTTTCTAATTTCTAATTCTAATATAATTATTATAATTCTAATATAAATATTCTAATTTCTAATATTAATCTTCGGAACTTTTGATCTGATTCCAAAAATGTTTTCACTAGTGGATAGCTACATTATTCATGAGTGTAATAGGATAAATTTTATATAAATGTTGTATGGGAAAGTCTGCATTACAAGCGGGCAAAACGCTTGTGCTTTTTAAAACTGCGGGGTGATACGTACCGTACAATATTTTACTTTATAATGTAGGGAACATTATATAGTAAATCCAAAAGTGCACGTCTCAAAACGCTCATTTATTTTAATAAACAAATAAATTGTACAATTGACTTGTAATTAAAAGAAAACATGTATGCAAGAAAAGTACCTACTTATATTTTTGTACGTGTGTTTATTAGTGAATTTAAAACTAAAAACTACTTAAACTTGGCTACTGATGTGAAATACGGCACCGACACGACAGTTCAACGAATTCTGGAACTAACAAAAAACCCGGTCTCGATATATAAATTTTGTCGGAAGTTATCGTTGGACTACATACAAAATCAGCGCACAGTGAAAACCAATTCCCATAAATTAAAAACGTTCAAACTCAAGTCGCAATGTCATCTCAGCGACAATCAAATGTCAAAAATGTAGGTAAACGCTATAGATTTTTTTACAGAATATGACTGAGATTAGAATGCGAACGTTCTTAAAAATACGGGAATTGCCCCTCAGGACGTCCACGTATTTTTTTTTCGAAATGTTTCATTTTTAGCAACATAAAATTATTTTTAGAAAGTATAAGATGGTTTAATTTAAGTGTTTTTTCGATGTACATCTACTCATATTATTGTATAAGTGCAATATAGTTGTGATAGAGGCATTTGAAGACCAAAAAATAGCTTGACCTTGACGAGTCGGGAGTAAAGCACATTTTTTTTTTTAGGTTACGTCACACAACGTCTTCAGGTCCCGAACTAGGCAGAGCCTGTACTACGGTAACCTGATGACTGATATACATACTTATATACATATACACACCCAGACACAGGTCAAACAGACATGTTCATGCACACAAATGGTTGGCTTGTCCGGGGATCGAACCCGGAACCAGCGGCCCAGAAGGCAGCGTCACTACCAACTGCACTAACCGGTCAGTCAAATTAGTCAAGTTTATAATGTAGGGAACATGATCAAGTAAAATATCGTACAGTTCGGGCTAAGTGTTGTAAAAACCTTTGCTACTCATGCTAGTCCACAAAGTTTTAGATTTCACAAATTTTTGTATCTGCGAGTGACACGTATACATTTTATTTTTTTATATTTGCTTCCATAAATGAATACAATGCGTTGAATAGGACAATGAAAGGGTTGTACTAATTTTATTTCATTCGTACTCAATATTTTGTATCTTACAAGGTGTTTGGGTTTATATTATTATATTTATTATATCAATTACAAAAATATCAATACAGTCGGCTTGAATAGCTTCATCTACAAAAACCTAGACTGTATAGTGTCTACAAAAATATAACTTGCACTTGTATTAACATTAAGGTTTATTGAGATTTCTATTCACGCGAGCGAGACTAAGAAATTTTAATAAATTAGCGTAAACTGTAAATAGTATGTTACTTTAAGTTGTGTTTATTTAAGTTAGAATATTGAAGGTATCGGGTTTTAGATTAAAAGATAAGCAACAGATTATTATCTCTTCATATTTTGCTTATTTAAAATTCTGTGGGAAAAGTTAAGGCAGATTAACTTGAGCTTTTTGGTTTAACTTTATTACAAGGAAAAGAGCTGAATAATAGTAACATTAAAATAAATACAAAGAGTAGTTTTTGTACTAAGTCATTGGCTCACTAATGATTAATTCAGTAAATAAGATATCTTATTTTAAAAAAGATACATACTTCTTTTTTAAAAAAGAAGGTAAACTGTGGTCCGTTCTTTAGAACGGACCACAGTTCTCACCTCAAAAAAGGTCATGATCCGCTTTCTTACTGGCCGCACAGTCACAAATTCACAGACCAAATGACAATCGATCACACACCCTAAACCTTTGGATTAAGAGTTTTGACAGAACACGACTAAAGCGAAGACAGCGCAGGTGAGCGAGTTTTGATTAATCGACTAAAAGAATCGGATCAGAATCGAGTTGAATCGACTTTCACAAGAACGCGCCGTATTTATCACTTGCGCGTTGATAGGGTTAAGTACTTGAATGTATGGGTGTTTTAATGAGGCAATGTATGTGAGAAACTGATATTTTGGTAACTTTTTATTTTTTTCAAATGGGATAGTATTTTTGTAAAGAAAGATCAAAGTTTCAGACAAATTGTATTGAAATGTTGGGAAAAAATAATGAAAAATTTTGTACCATAAATTTTAACTTGGTTCAATCAATTAACATTACCTACTTACCTAAAATTTTTCAGGATTGTACAAACAATTTGAATTGAAAGCTTCGCTATCGAAAAAAACATATCAAGAGTTTCAACATTTGCGGTCCACTAAAAAACTCCCACTGCATACGGATCAAAGAGCTCCAAATTCGTTCACACCGCTTTCCTCCCGTAATTGAGCGCACTATTATTCCTCTTTGCACTCAAACCTATCGGATAACAAAACATTTTCTATATTTTTTATTTTGTCGAATTTGCACGCACAGCTTCGGTCAGACAAGGGCCGCGTGTGGGTCTCATTACGGCCCGTGGCGGGCTGACACGCGCCCGCCACGCTCCCGACTTCATTACCCAACGTTCTCCTAACATTATTGTTTCCGCCACGCGTCTATTATAGCGGTTTTAGCTTTTTTCCCTTTTTACTCAAGTAATCGGATAGCAAGGGATTAGTCGATGCCGAGTGATATGTGATTCGATCAACATAAACATGCAATTTAAAGGTTTTAGAGGTTAATAGCGGTGTAAATGGTCATCGTTTGTGATAGTGGATTTGCTATTGGTTTCGTTTATTTACTCGTAATCATTGCACTGGTGATCCGTAATTTCTTTGTGATTTTTGACTAAGTATGAACCTTAGTAAAATATTCTCAGTTTACCTTCAAAATTATGCATATATAGAATAAGCCTTATACATTTTTGACCTAGACAGGACACAATGATATAATACAAAATAAATGAGTATAAAACAAAAATAAAGATACAATGCAAAATTAGGCTGGCTAATATATTAAGAAGTAGGACCTTAATGAAAGAGAGAAAAATAAAACTGATTTTGATTATGATTTTGATTAACTAACTGGTGAAGTAGGTATGTGTTTGATATTGAGTGAGTGAGAGTATTTGTGAGTGAGTGTATGTGTGTTGTAAAAGTTGGTGTGAGCGAGATGTATGTATGTTAAATTCAAGTTATGGATGTATTAGGTACCTACGAATGTGTGTACCTACTATAAAGGTTACTGGGTTCATCTTTCATTGACTTGAATGTGCCCTAGCGGCTGAGAGTATGTCATGCTCACTCAAATGTGTCGCTGGTGGTGGCGTGTGTATTGGTTTTTGAGTTCCCTTCAAAATGGTGGAGCTGAATGGTGCTAATGCATACGTCATGTTCGTGAACGGGCGCCGTCAGTAGGCACTGGTCATGTCTTAGCTGCCACGGCTTATTTTGATTCCTGAATTGTTTTTATATTTTTATTACGGACGCTTTTAGCGTGCACGTCTTTCTACATCGTTCTCACATGTATAATTTCAACATGAATTATGTAACCACTATTTTGTAACAATATTTTGATTCAAAAGAGTTTCTTGCCTGCTCTTCTCCATAGGTACCTACTACGCTTTGGAATGGGTAAATTGCTTCATCTTTCTGACTGACCGACCCCTTGACAATTCAAAAGTGCCTGTAATTGGTTTATTTGAAATAAATGCTTTGAGTTTGAGTTGATTAATTTTGGAATAGTTTCCAATCAGAAGATCCTCGGACATACTGTAAGTAAGCTTTTGCATCTAATGTCGTTACTCAGATTTACACGGGTATTTAGTTTTAGGACAATTTTTTTATAATTTATTTAGATGGTTGTAAAGTTTCGTACTGTTGATGTAATAATGCGTTTTAGCGAAGGAAGTTTTATACGACTCTGACGGGAATACCGTGTGTTTGAACCTACCCTTTGGCTCTAATAACGGACGAGTTGAGTGCTTACGGAGCATGGACTGGAGGATATACAGATGCCTGACTGATAACACTTTGGAATCTGCATATAACTGTGCTGTAGGAGAGAATAGCATGTTAGTCATTCTATTTGCAGACAAGAAGTAGATCTTATCTGTTTGCATAGGCAATGGTTAGTAAATATTTAAGTACTTATAATTTTTTTACAGCTAAAGTAATTTAAATTATAGATACTAAGCTTTCTATTCAATCTATTGTACAAAAATGGGCCTAATAATATAAAATATCATTCTACAAAGACATGTTTTGAGGAGATTGCTATAGATGTGCGTAGGTACTAAGTATATCATTCCGTCTCTTGTTAGTATTGTCAACAATGTAGGTAAGCATGGTGTGCTGTGTACGTATGTAGGTACCAGCAGTAATGTATGTCTTTTCTCCCTTAAAAAAAATCATGGTCTCCCTTTTATTTTTAACACTATGTTATTTAGCAAAAAATAATCCTTATGATGAAGCCTTTCGATCGGTATGATAAAGCTACAGGGTGATTATTTTTCTCGTGTAACGGGTTCGATTTCCGGTTCAACCATGTAATTATTTAAATATCTATGAATGCAGTTTAAATTGTTTTTTAAATTCAAATAATGTCTTCATTCAGTAAAATGTTCTATCTACAATATTCAAGGTACTTTCCCTCCATGTAGCATATCCGTGGGACGCCCTTTGTATATAGCTCTACGCTTGGATTTCTATTGTATCGTGAATACCTATGTTTGCTGAATACCAATTAATAATAATAATATGAGACAACATCCACACAAGGTCTTCAGGTCCCGAACTAGGCAGAGCCTGTACTACGGTAACCTGATGACTGATATACAATACACACCCAGACACAGGTCAAACAGACATGTTCATGCACACAAATGTTTGACTTGTCCGGGGATCGAACCCGGGACCAGCGGCTCAGAAGGCAGGGTCGCTACCAACTGCACCAACCGGTCAGTCAATGGTACTATTACAAGTTCTATGCTTTTTATACAGAAACCAATATAATGCACGATGCAGATTATCAGCTTTTTTCTAGTTGATGAAGGGATGTGAGCATCTGCCACATGGAATTTGGAATTCTATTACTTCAACGATATTAGAAGCACATAGTAACCTTGAACTGATGCTGCAGCGTCACCTGGAATTTGCAGGATACCCAACTCTCTCACCAAACTTCCAGCAGAAGTGTCATGTTTTGGCTCATTGGAATGGTCTCAATGAATAGGTTATAGATATATGGTGATCAGGGTCTGATGATGGACTAGCAAAGAAAAATGAGGATAAATGAGTAACTAGCTTCACTGTGGGAAACATACGTACAGCTGCGTAGATTTAAGCGACTCACGTGTCGATTTCAGATTGTCTACTATTAGTATATAAGTTTCGGAAATAAAAGAAACATTTAAAATTAATAAAATCCCCGACACGAACAACAACCTAAGAAATGTATTGACCCTTTAAGTTTAATATAAGTTGTAGGTAATATTTAGATCAAAGCATCTTACTAGCATTAGAATTAGATTAAAATAGCATTATTACTAGACTAATATACATACTACAAAATACGAGCATTTCTAAAAATGTGCCACAGCCTCCTTAACAAATAAAATGTCCATTCACTGAATTAATTCATACAAAAATAACGAAGGATAACATATCAGGAACACGGATTACGTTTCGAACTTTCACAATAACTGTCAGCGACTTGTTAGTATTTTAATCCTAAAGGAGAATGCCCAAAAATCTATGGCCAAAAAACCGTGAGTCGATAAAATAAAAACGTATTGTAGGACATTAATTGTTTATAACAAATATGAAATTACTTTCTTTAAAAAATATCCCCATCATTGGCTATGTATATTTTTAATAATATTGATTCCCTTGATGTTAATGAAGTTGGTTAGCGGTAGTATATCGAGAACGAAACGTAAAATAGAGTGGATAAATATTTATTACAAAAAATACATTGCTATTACATAATTACTATCGTGATCCACTTAGAAATAATCTAGACCTACCTGGTTGTTGCATAGTGTATTTATGGCTAGCATAGGTGATTAGGTACAGCATGCTGATTCCATGCGCACAACTTCCCAACGTACGACTATTTTTTTTTATTTTCTTTTATTGGAATTCATGAGGCACTCTTTCTTTTCTTTTATTGGAATTCATGAGTCACTCTTTCTGGGTCCCTACCCAGAAAGAGCAGGCCTCATTAATGCATATACACAACCCTTTGTTTATACATATGCATTAATGAGGGCTGCTGCGATTCTAAAGTCACTGTTTTGTTGAAATAAGTGTTATTAGCTCTCAGTGCATAATATCTAACTTTCGTTACGTTGATTAAATGGTAGAATATGTGCATGGAACCTATCTCTTTTTGACCACAGGCAACTCTTTATTCAACACTTGCAATGTTGCCGCTTTTTGCACGCTGTGGTGCTTATGGTTATTATTTTGTGAGAAACCAATTTCACATTTGATATATCTCGTGTATGCCCTATGTTATGTATAAGTTTTTTTAATCAGCGCTGGGTTCTTATGGGCATTCACCTTTATTTGAGCAAATTGTATGTATTTTAACAAGTAACGATGTGATATTTATTCGAGAGTTTTATTCGAAAGACCAAAGCTTATATAAAAATGTTTTCAATGCAGAGTGGCGCGTCATCTAAATTACGCGTATTACTGGGGAGTTAGTGAATTTCCGCATACGATAAACGAGAAGTATTCTAACAAGATACCTAAAGTCTAATAAAATTTTTCGTCATTCTTTATTATTTTTCAGTAAGTTTGGAGCAACTGATTTCGATTTTGAAATTATTGTTTTGTTCAAATATTACGTAGTTCTTCTTAAGTCGATATCATTCACACCCCTAGGCATAGTTACGTGTCTTAAAAGGATCAAGAACTTCAAACCTCTCCATGTAATTGATCTGGGAACTCGTGTTATTCGCCCCGAGTTTATTTACAAAATTAGACATAATATAATATGGAAAAAAGCACTAAGTATGTTTTCTAGAACAAATAGCCGTGTATTACAAAGTTTAGACCTAGGTAATATATTGTAAGGGCCGGTGATCCACAATAATGTTATAGAACTTATGCTTGAAGAGAAACTTGTTGATATTCTTACTTTATACAGGGTTACTGGTAACTAGACGTATTCCTTGCACTACGTCATAGTAGGGTTAAAATGCAACAAATTAAGCCACCAAATGTTCTACCGAAGTTCAGTAGTTTTTGAGTTAGTTACATTTTCAGTATTTTTATGATAAATCCCAGATTAAATTATTTGGAGCCAATTTTAAAATGATTTACAGCGCGACTGTACTGAAATTTAACTTAATATCATAGTTGATGCCGAAGCAGATCTTTGTCATAATTAAAAGTTCAAAAATGCCAGAAACAAGCAACAAGCAACAACAAGCAAGCTGACCCTGACGTAGTTCAGAGAAGGCAAGGCAGATGATGATGACTTATCGGTAGGTCGACTTGGAATATACAGGGTTACTGGTAACTCGACGTATTAAAAGAGTTCAAAAATGCCAGAAACCTTGGCGAATTTGCCAAGGTTTCTGGCATTTTTTAACTTTTTTGTATGAAGTAACAGCAAAAATCATAAAAAATAAATGTTTGTTTAGATTATTTTACCATCTCTTCTTTTACTTTTTCTTTTAAGCCGGGACTCCTCCAGTTCTGGTGATAGTTTCCTCCTTGACGTTACATTTTCCCCCTCCCGGGAAATTGTAACGTTACAATCTGGCGCCCAACGTGGGGCTGGCACACTTCACGACGGCTACAGGATATAGACAAACATTTATTTTTTTGTGATTTTTACTGTAACTTCATACAAAATGTTGTCTAGTGAAAAAAAAATTGGCTTAATTTGTTGCATTTTAATTAACACTACTATGACGTCCTGCAAGGAATACGTCGAGTTACCAGTAACCCTGTATATTCCAAGTCGACCTACCGATAAGTCATCATCGTCTGCCTTGCCTTTTCTCAACTACGTCAGGGTCAGCTTGCTGTCTTACCAGATGCAGCTGAATACCAGTATTTTACATGGAGCTACTGCCCCTCTGACCTCCAAAGCCTAGTTACTGGGTAGTACCTACGATACCCCTTGGTAAGTAATTTAAATACGACGAGGTTTAGGAGTAGACTACGAAAACTTTTGATAGATAAAATGTACTATACCATAAATGAGTTTCTAACAAAGAAAAAATACTCGTTGCTAAATTATAATTTTTGTGTTAAATTGTAATGAAAATGATAATTTATTAATTTAATGATAATTGTAATGAAAATGATAATAATTTATTAATTTAATGATAATTGTAATGGAAATGATAATAATTTATTAACCAATCTATTGAATGATGATAGTAATAATAGTATTATAATCGAAATATAAGTGCACGTTTCAATAATGTAAATGTTTGCATGCCGAATGGTAAAATATGGCTGAGCTTTGATATGTCATAACAACTATTGTGTAGGTATTACCCATATTTACAAAATAAAATTCGATTTTATTCTAATTTATGACTGGTAGTCGACCTACTTATAAGTATCCAATCTAATGCCTAATGCAATCACGAATTTGTTTCATACCTAGATGAAGAGAATTAAATTAATCAAAATCAATTAGGTACCTACTCAAATTCGTTAACCATATAATTCATGGTAAGCACATGTATAAGCCAAAAATTTTCCATTTTACCCGATATCAACCAACAAACGCATTTTACTAAAACCCTCAGCGAATTTTTTGTATTGTAACCCGTTAACATCAAACAAACGCATTTTACTAAAAATCTCAGCGATTTTTTTTTCCATACCCCTAAGCATTTTTACTTCCTCAATTTTCAAGTATATTAAGGGCCCCATGGGGCGTTATTCGAGACCAGCACACGGTCATTAGCAAAGCCTGTCGGATTCTCCTCTCTTCGAGGACTTAGCAACGCGTGCCAGCCGCGTGGCCAACCCCACCTTATTTGCTCATACCTGATTTGTTCGAGTTTATTCGAACGGATTTATATGCGAACTTTTTGATATTTGGACTAACTTTGTGGTACAGTTTTCAGTGTGCGTAATCTTTTAATCAGTTGTGGTTAGTTTTATTAAATAGGGTATTCGATGGCAGCATTTTTTTATGGCTATGAATAAATAATTTGATGTTTCGTTGTGATCTTTAAAAAAAGCATAATTAGTGGTCCTTTCGTTGTTCGTTTAGATAGTTTACAATCCTAGTGGATTGTAGGCAACCCATGTGCTTTATAAAATAAAACTTTATATATTAAAAAAAAATCAATTGAATCTCGATTTAAAAAAAAATTACACGTAAAAAACACGTGCCACATTTCCAATATATTTATATTATAAATACAAAAAAATGGATTCATATCATTATAATTTAATGAACTCTAACAAAAAATACATAATCACTACTTCAAACTAAGTCAGTAACGAGTAAAGTAGTGGACAATAGCCACCGATGGGGAAGCTACAGCCACCTGCGAGATTCATAAAACCACCCCAATTTTGTCTGTAATCCCATTGAGTCCGCTACTATGGGTACAGGTGTCGCATTCAGACCTATTTGTTGATTATTAACAGATTAGGTATATTAAATCATTTTTCTCAAACATGCTAAGGAAATTTGAGCATTATTTTGACAACCTTCTTCGAGATAAATCGAAATTGCTGTACTGGCCAAATACATCCGAGCACTGGCCGGCAAAAGTTGTATGAAAATCCATAACTGTCGTGGTTTAGCGGCTAAATAAATTACATAGTTAACTCATATCTATCGTGTAATTTAAAAATGGAACGATCTTTTACTCCGAAACATGGCAACCAAGGAGGTAACTTAGCAAAGGTTTTATTTAAATTTTGAACTGGCTTGCAAACAGAAAGCACTTTTTATTGAAAAAAAAAACAAATTAACACTTTAACGCGGGAAATAGTAGATTGTTATACAAGGAGCTAAAATGACCCATTATATACGAGGTAGTTTTACTCCCGAGCTTTAGCGAGGGAGTAAATAGAAACCGAGTTTTAATGGGTTTTTAGCGCCGTGTGTTACTCTCTACTTTTCACTACGATTGCGAGAAAATAAAACAGTCCAATACAATATGAAATAATATGTAGTTTATTTTATTAAAAATTAAATGTACAATTTGTACAATTCTGGATATTTAACGAGATGTTTTTTCCCGGTAATTTAATTTCAGTCCTCTGTGAAGATTAATGTTGAGTGGTTCTTTTCCTTTCTCTTCTATTTGCAAATTAGGGTCTCCATTCTCACTAGATGATGACATTTTCACTATTGTAAAATTAATTACGGTCACTACCAATTCAATTTGCAATTAGAGAAAAATTATAAAGAATTCGCGCCAATGTCTTTTTTTTGTTTTTTCTCCTGCAGCCGCAACGCATTGCATGCATTCTACCAAAGAGACCGCCGATTTTAGTTCCATTTTCAAAAATAAAATGAAGTTCTTTTTTTATGAAACAGTAATAAGTCGAGTCTATATTCATGATTATTCTACTTATAACTAAATACTTTTTCGTTTATGTAGGCTCATTGTCATTTGACACACAAAAATTTAAAAAAAAAAACTTTTTCCCCTAGAGGAAGAATTGCAATTTTTTCTTCGTTCTGGTACGCCACAATGACGGACTTTTTGAGCAAGAGGAGTGAAAAAATTATTGTTGTTCGTTGTTCGTCATTGATTTTGAAAAGTAATTGTATTTTAATTTCCGCGCATTCTTTGAGATAACTACTATACAAGCCTTGGCCACAACTAGGCATTGATGGACTTACGTATGTGTGCCTCGGCTTCACCTCGGCCCACATTTAATCGTTTGTCCATCAATGCCTCTTTTGCTGGCTGCTGCATGCATGCATGCATGCTAATGTACTATATGTATTGTATTGTACTCTGATCAAAAATGTATTTACATCACTTTATAATAAACTAGCGACCTGCGCTTCGCACGGTTTTACGACATGACAAAAGTTAGAAATTTCTTCATTATGTAGGTACCTACGTTTAATGATAATGTTTTATACACATGAACCTTCCGGAATAAATTCTCCAAATGATGGTGAACACCGCATCAAGATACGAAAGGCGATTTTATTACAATTATACTACTAGTAATATTATGAATAGGTAAAATAGGTGAGTTTCTATGTCGGGGCGATCTTCGGAACTAATACTCCGAAAATTAGTTCACTAATAGAAAGCTACAGTATTGCCGAGTGTCTTACCTAATTGCACGCGAACGAACCGCGGGGAGAAGCTAATATGTACAGAATATTATAGAACGTTGTTTGAAAATGGAAAAGCACTCTTGTAGATTCCTAGGTTGTTTTGAAAATGGAAAGCTATTTTATACTACACCTGCTTGGAAAGTACCTTGATACTTTATCAAATTTACGGTAGAAAGTACGTCATTGCATATCGAACAAATATGCGGGGAGAAAACGCATCTGAGCGGGAGAGAAAAGTGTATGAAAATCCATTTCTTACGTGGTTTTTCTTTTTTAATTTTGGGTAAGACTATGCGCCAGTAACCTAAATATCAAAAGCCAAAAAGTTTTTACAGTGAGTTTTTATCTCCAAGTTCGCAAAATGACACTGGCCACTAGCTGTGTGTTGGATGGTGTCGGGCTGGCAGTGCGACCCTGCGGCGGCAGGATAAACAATTTGAAAAAAGAACATGTGAAAATTGCAGACGCCATTGGCGCCATTTTCAATTTGTATGTTGTTTGAGGAGGATCGATTAATGTGCATCAAGGCTCATCTCCTCAACCATTAACGAGCGCGGCGATGCCAAATGCCCCTCAACAGCCAGTTGCCCCTTTGGCACCACAGCCTTCTACGAGCGCAGTGCCAACAGCACAGCCAGTTATTCCTCCTACATTGTCGCAAACATCTCAAACAAACATTAATGGAAAAAGTGTTACATTAAGCTTCACTAACTGCAACAATTTCAATATAAATTTCAATTAGTAAAGATTTAGTTTTTTATTTTCCTCGTAGGTGTAGTATAAAGCACTATGTATCACTCGAGAGAAAGTGCGATTCCCGATCTCGGGTGTTTTAAAGCCCTCGCCTACGGCTCGGGCTTCAAACGACACCCTCGACGGTAATCGGTCACTTTCTCCTCTCGGTGAACAATGTACTATTAAAACCTCGTCTTTAGTCATTGATTAAAACATAACGCATTCAATTGTTTCGTCACTCGATATTTCCAGCTGCGATTTTCCAGTTTTCTAAAAGATCATTCGCTCGTACCTACTGTATGTAGGTAAAGTGTCGCTGTTAAGGCATGCGAAATGGTTCGAATTCACCGTCTTTTCAGAGTTATTTAACCTCCAACAGAACCTTATAACAACGAGAATAAAGGTCACTGTGATGCAAAATCAGAGATGATAGGACAGTAGCGACGACTATATCGAGAAGAAAAGGTGAAAGAGTTCCGAAAAGGAAAACTACCGAGAACTTTCACAGAAAAGTGGTTTAACACGTGAAATCGGAAAAAATAAAACTATTTTGAACGCATAGTAGAGCTGTCTACTATTTCGCAGACCAAAATGTTGGTTGAGAAACGTAGGTGAATACAGCTATGAAAATTAAACAAAGCTATTTCATTTGAAGACGATACCTACGCTTCGTTTTGTATAGAAATATAGGCAGGATGATACCTACGTGTCTTGCTTACCTTGTACCATCAAAGCGTTCCAGTAGGTACCTACTATACGATTTTAATAACTGCTTAGTTTAAATTTACGTAATTAAGTTTAAATATTGCTTGAATACCCAAAAACCCGACAAATTACTATCCCAAATTTAGGTTGAATTACGATGCAAGTAATACGTTTTATGTAAGTACTAATGATCGAAATTGGTAATTGATGCACGTTTCATACTCATTATTGTCTTTATAAAATTACGTTGCTACTGGAATGAAATGTATGTAGATTCCATGCCTTGTAATAATAATAACTTAATAACTTTTACTATTTTAGTCGTGTTAAGCTACGGTATCCAAGATGACCGGTGGTCGCCACCAAGTAAGAAGCCTATGCCAGAAAAGTCGCCGTATAGGCCTGAAGATGAGGGTTTCGTGACGGTGCAAAGGAGGAAGCGCCGATTGCGAGCGAACAAGAACCGCTGAGGCAACGCTCCTACGGTGCCCGAAGTCAGCTTGCGCGCCGCTAAGCCGAACACACCGGTGTACATCTCCCGCCTACACTACTCTACTAAGGCGGAAGACATCGTAGAGTACGTGCGCCAGAAGACGAGGTACATGCCGAGGGTGCAGTTACTGGAGTCGCACCGCAACGTCAACTTCAAGGCGTTCGTGGTGCGCGTACCGAATTATTATCAGCCCGTCGTCATGGCAGAAGACTTTTGGCCGCAGGACGTGGTGTTCCGTCGCTTCCGCGGACAAGTACCACAGGATAGCTCAAAGACAAACTAGTGAAGTGCTACTAACATAGTTTTAACCTATTATTAACACAAGTTTTGTTTTATTTAAGTACTTTATAAATATGTTAGTTTGTAAGGTACCTATATGTCTATGGGCCATTGTAGCCAGAAATAAAAGTTTTATTATTATTATTATCACATACCGGCCACAGTGACGGCCGTCATGACATTGATGGCAACGGGGTTAATGGTATCAAAAAACGCTCTCTAGAGAAACCACATCATAGAACAGATACATTATCTGTTCTGTGGTTGAATAAATAACAAAATTTTACTCCACTGAAGGCGAAGGTTCCTGACCCGTTCCTATAAATAAACCTATCATAAGTCTGCGCTAAGATGAGAAAGCTTATCTATAATAATAAGATATTGGTACAAAAATATCTTAGCGAAGATCTTTGAGTTCACTAACTGCACTCAAGTTCGCTGAAGTAGAATGTTTCCGGTGCGCGACGCCTTCCTGTAAAAACAATTTTTATACGAGCGTTTTTTTCTAGATCACACCGACACCTTCTATTTATAATGAACTGCGAAGAAACATCGTATTATTTTATTGTTTACTATTGACAGTTATTATGTTACTATGCAGGTAAGTAAAATCCGTGACAAGTTCCGGACAAGTCAAACATTTGTGTGCATGAACATGTCTGTTTGACCTGTGTCTGGGTGTGTATATGTACAACGTGTTGTTTTGCATCCTCGTCAAATTTCAGGAGGCTGTTATGAAAGACATAAATAATCAAATAAAATTACGATCCTGCTCAATAATTAATACATACTTGTTTTTTTAGGTATTTAAGTTTGACAGTATTTCAGAATACTCCACTTTCAAAGAACAAAATCGCCCCGTTGCGTATGCGGTAGGCAGTGTCGTACGATTATGTCGCTGTGTGCATGCGTTACAGTTACAGCGCAGTTACAGGGCGGTATCACACGGGCCCTACACATGCCGATTTCCGAAAAATACAAAAAATAAAAATAAATACCTACTTATTTTATTATTGATTCGTGTCGAGAATCATTAGCATAGTTACCTCCTCGAAATTGACGAGGATGCAAAACAAGACCTTGTATATAAGTAGATATGTATATCAGTGATCGGATTACCGTAGTACAGGCTCTACCTAGTTCGGGACCTGAAGAACTTGTGTGGATGTTGTCTCATATTATTGAGTAGGTACTTTGAAAGTTGGTCGTAATACGACTAAGGGTGCTCAGTAGAGTCCTCTTGTGAACCTCGTATTCCATGTACATTTTTTTAAAAGAAAAGCTTAAAGTCAAAGTCAAAGCATTTATTTCAAATAGGCACATAAAAGGCACTTTTGAACGTCAACATTTACATTTAAATAGAATTGATTCTAGTCGCCCCTTCCAAAACGTACTTTCGTATGGAGAAGAATGGGCAAGAAACTCCACCGTTACTCTTTTAAAATGTGTTACAATATTTTGTATACATTAATTAGGTATATAAATTATGTGTGAAGACGATGCACCTATAATAAAAATTACCCTACCACAATAGGTAAAAAGAATTTAATAAACGTAGCAATGATAAATAATTTAATTAAGTGATATAAACATTGTGTTCACATATTTACAAACATTGTAAAAGTATACGATTTCCCAAATTATGTAAACAATAATTCATGTCAATGTCATAAAATAAATATATAAAAAATAATTAATTACGGTTAAACTAAACTTATTATATGCCATTCGTTATGTGATAGCGTAACTGAATGCCCTTCGTGCGCTGGATGTACGTTATAGTATTCTTTCTTTTGTCTTCTTGCAGAAGATAAATAAAAGCAAAACCCTCACACAGCGTAACACTAATATCTTCACCACATTTCAAGACAATTCTTAATTCTCAACCAAAATTTCTTAAAAAAAATTGCTCAAAACAACAACTAAAAAAGCACCGCATATAAAAAATCCAGTCCTTTTCATATCTTTTATTTTGTGGCACCTCTCTTCCGAAACTATTGAACAATGAACTATGATCCGTGCTACGGGAAATGCACACAATGAATAACCTAACAATACTTTCGAAAAACCATTTCCCAAGAACGGCGCCCTTTGTTCTAATAAAACCGGTCAAGTGCGGATCGGATCATGCGCAGTAAAGGGCTCCGTAGATAGTGTGGATGTGGACATAAAAAAACAATTAAAAAACAAAGGTATTTTTGCAGAACCTTTAAGACTTTATTGTAGTTTCTCAGGACTCATAAAAGGTATGTTATTATTCTTTTTCAATTACTCTAAAGAGCAATTTAACCTATGGCTGATTGTGGATTCGATAATAATTATTACTTACTTTAGATACGAATCTTCCGGAAACGGATTAATTTACCCAACACAAATGTTCTGTGATAGTACAAATTCAATTGCGTAACCCACTTTAAATTATAATCCGAAAGATTTTGGAGGATATTGCTAATCCAGTGCTAAATATTTTAAAAAATTCCTCAGCTCACATAGAAAATAACGCAATGAAAGTGGACGAAATGTCAAAATGTAAGTGTGTTACGCAATTAACAAGGCCGCGGGTTGCTCGATAAGTACCCTATACGGGATAAACTGCAAATGCTACTCCTTGTGTATTTCCAGAGTGAAAAGGCTGTGAGATAGAAACTGATAAACGGACAGACAGACATGATAAAACTGTAATGGCTAGTACAGATTAGGGCGGGCCGCGCCGCAACGCAACACATTGCAAAAATCCTCCTTCATCACTTCTTTCCATTTTCTATGAATCAACGCACACTACAGGCGGGCAACACCGCACTTTTTTGTTTGAATATGCGTTGTGCTGCTGCTCGTTGTAATGTGCGCTTGGGATAATTAAGGGTTCCTTGTTTGACTACGGACCCCTAAAAAGGGCGATACGTGAGTTTAGGTTTGTTTTTTGACCCTAACAATGGGGCAGAAGAGGCCACTAGGGCGCGCCACGTGGCCTAGCGAACCATTGTTTTGCTCGTCATTTGAATAAGAGCTTTAATCCAGCGTGAAATAAAGGCCATTTTTAGTGGTGTGTTGTTAAATATCTTACGGTGGATGTTGGGATACGGGAGGATTTTGAGTCCGTTATCTGGGTTGTTTTGTGCTTCGCGTAGTTTATTAAATAACATTATTTTATGCGCATTTCAATTATAATAAAGGTATAATTAATACTCAATAACATGATTCTAGTCCTGTTCTAGTCCCTATTTAACTCACGTCTCTCAGAACTAAAAACATGATTTTCAGCCTGAGCCTCAAAGTGTAATCCTCTTCGTGTCGTATTGTTTGTGAAGAATAGGAGGCAAAAGGTTTCTTAAAGTGTTGGCAAAATAAATACTTCATAAAATTTTTCGTTAAATATGTCAGGTTTGTTTAGGGATCCATTATTTTTTATATTCTGTGTGTAATTGACAACAGATTACAATCGTTTTTTTTTTTTAAGAATTTTTCTATCCAGAAGGTTAGCTCTCCATGTGCCCATGAGGTCGCACACTTCTTGTTTCGAATCTATGTCCTCTTGCTCGCTTGCCGTGTTAAGTTTGGACAGGTCCACTCAAGTCTGTGAGGTTCTTTCCTCAAAAGACAATTTCAGACGCCCATCTATACATGCTCCTCACATGATCTGGCCATGAAGTTGTCTGACTTTAAAAGAGGCTGTGACCTCAAGTTTGATTCGGTGTTTCTCCTCAGAGTAGAAAACACTGACCTCTAGTTTTTCAATATAATTGACGCGTAAAAGTGTTTGAAAGAAAAAACCTTCTCACAGAAATATACATAATTTTGTCATCATTTAGTGCTGTGCTGTGACGCAAGCGCCGCAAACACAGGTCCGTATGTTTCTGAAATGTTGCGCCTCAGATACAAGATGATGCCTAGCAACATGTTGCAATGTGGGGGTACAGTCGATAAATTATAATTACACCCTGTATAACTGACGCCCACCATTGATTTGGCATAAGTTTCCCATTAATTTGTATGTACAAGTTTCACGCTGATTTTAGGGATGGAAAAAAGAGGGGCATTAGGAGAGCTGTTAATTCGAGTATGTCGTGATTTTTTAGGGGTAGGCATTTTGTTACGATTAAGTTGTGTTGTAGTTTTGAAAGTTCAAAACTTCGCGAAAATAAATGTGTGAAATTAGGCATTTAAATGATTATAGGTAGCACCAAAACCTGGTAAGGTTTCAGTGCTACCGATAACTATTGTACCGAGAAAAATATATTTTTTCGCTAACATCTCGGTCAGAGACCAATATCACAATAATAGTGGAATTCTGTCAACCTTTCGCAAGCATTTGTTTAAAACAAGGAAAAAACAAAAATCGTCATCACACCATTCAGTTATCCAACCGAAAGGAGCGACGAACAGGTCACAAAGAAAAGAAAAAAAAGTACAGTAACAAGAAAGTGACAAAAAGCCGTGTTCGAGATGACAACGTCATCGGAGCGATCTCGCTGGACGATCAATTATGTATGATTCATTGCGTTCGCGCAGGCTCGTTGTGTCATCAGCCCTACCCGCTCCAAAATATTATGATTTTAAGATTTTATCGATGTTTCCAATAAATAAATCTGTTGCGACATTGTTTCTACGTTGTGGGTATTTGAGAAAAAAATAATAAGTTAAAACATGCAGCGTTTACCTCAGATCCGTCATTGTTTAATGACTGGAACGAAGATCTCACAGTCACCCTTAAGTGCGCAGATTTTCTTACTGGCGAAATTATGACGCGAAAACATAGCAGGCATTTGTTCGGTAGACCTTTATGCAAGTAACAATCGAATTGCATTCCAATTGGTTGCTGCTAAAATGTAATCTGGAAAACGTTGCCTCTGGATTCTAGCGAATTCAGCTAGAAAAGTCGCCTAAAATGTCATAATTTTGATCTCATGCATTTCCTTATTACTGTTCGTGACTGACATGGTTTATAACGAGGATGTTAGGCTGTGTCGAAACTGACAAGCCGTGACACGAACAATGTTACGTAAAAATGTGTGAATTCATTGAAGCCACAACATGCAGTACTGGATCAGGTTCAGGGGCAACGAAGTTCTGCGAAATGGCTCGGGAATGACACGGTCTATCATAATCTCTGTTTCAATAGATCCACGCTGAATGGATACGATTATTTCGAGTATTCACCTACATTAACACTCCTGTAACAAACTTATATTCAAAGTCGTCGTGTCTCAGGACATATCTGAAGTTGTTCAAAGTGTTTAAACTATTAGCCATGTGTTAGTTACTGGGTAGTTTGGTGTTATTATTGGCGCCTGTAACATAGTTCGCTACCTAGCTCAGGAGCCTGGGCTTCAATTATGTATGTTACATCTGTATTTTGTATCAATAAAAAAAATATTATTATTTATTTATTTGATCAAAATACAGACACGTACTACATACGTAACACATACGTACTACTTATTATTATAATAGGTACTCCGCCATCATCTGCTACCTCTACTTCCTATCTAAAATACTGACCCATAGGAAGAACAGAAGGTTGTTGTTTTATACGGGATTTTTCAAAAAAGCTGGGCAACAGCGCAGCAAGCTGGTGTGTTGCAACGTGCCCGGTTTTGTTCTGAAATACGTTATAAAAACACGTAGTATATAAAGGTTTTATCTATGAAACAAGGTCTGGAATTTGGATAACAATGCTATTAATGCAATTATTTTACAGTACCTAAACTAATTAGGTATCCTTTGCGAAGACGTGGCCTTTTAACTCATTTATTTTTCAGAACTGTCAATTTTCTTGATTTCTTCTTCTTGCTAATTTTCTTAGTACCTATTGATTTGCCTTTGATGGCATTACTAGGTGTAGGTATGTAAAGTAACTCGCAATTAGCATCTATAAGGTTTAAGAAGTTACATGAAAAATATTTTCGTTATTACTCTGTCTTACCTGCTGCAGATGGTGAATGAGGATACAATCAAGTAAAGAGCTCATGAGTTACCTTGAAAACTCTAGTAGGAAGATATACTTTATTGAGTTATACACCTCAGCCGACAAATCAAAACTCATTGGTGGACCATGATTTTCTACTTGTCAGATAAAAAGAAACATCTTTCTACCTCCCACTCAACATCATTAAAGATCATTGTCTTACTACAAACTATGACAGTTCTCGAAAAAGAACTGTAATCGTAGTCTGTCGAGACATTTCCTAACACTTCGTAGATAACAATCGCCTCCGACTCAATGAGCATTCATCACGTTTTTTGTCAAGCAGCGCCATCTACCTAACTCGTCAATGAATCGGAAATCGATCAATAATGGCGTCTCTTCTACCGTTACATTTAAAATCGGTGAACTCTATCTTCTAATTATTTGGGTGCATTTTGCAGTGCTACTCGCTTTTTGGAGATACGGATTAGTTTTGAAATATTTGAGATGTCATATCTATGATAAGACAATGGGACCAATCTAAATTGACGATTTGAATGACTTTGGTGTAATTTTTAGGAGATACCTAGTATTTGAGAAAATATCTGGAGCTTTGCAGGAAGAGATCTGCAGGAACAGCAGGGTTTTTAAAGAAATTTATTTTCATTATAATTTGCCTTCTGAGCCGCTGGTCCCGGGTTCGATCCCCGGACAAGTCAAACATTTGTGTGCATGAACATGTCTGTTTGACTTGTGTCTGGGTGTGTATATGTATATAAGTATGTATATCAGTCATCAGGTTACCGTAGTACAGGTTCTACCTAGTTCGGGACCTGAAGACCTTGTGATGATATTGTAATTAAAAAACTTAGTATCCTTATCGACGAATTCATTAGCCTGCTTGCTGTTGAATTAAAAATAAGTAATTAATTTCTCGATAAGTTCATACAAAATAATTTCTCGGTAAGCTCATAACAAATATTCAAAGGAATGGGTACATTAGTTTAACAACGAAACTAACGAACTATCATCAACCGTGTAAGAAATCTCAAAAAAATATTTCTCCACACGATCAAAGCTACCGTGGTGGGTAGGCAGGGCAGTTAAGGCGCCTGTGACAAAAACGTGGCGTGGAAATAGGTCGTAACATCTGACTTCCCTTCCGGGGCTAAATGGGTCGAGACGGGGGCAAAAACTAGCTTGTGGTGAGGCCCGGCCGGAGGTCTGTACCAACAACGGGAGAAATGTTGTTTCATAACTGACTACTCTGAGAAGAAAGGCCGAAACAAACTCAGAGGTCACAGTCTCTTTTAAAGTCCAGACATAATCTTGGTCAGATCATGTGAAGACCATGTAGATTGGTGTCTGAAACGGTCTATTGAGGAAAAACCATACAGATTGAGCGGACCTGTCCAGTCAGTGCACGCATTTGTCAGTAATCTTGCCGCTCAACTGAGAACTAACTAGAGGTTATATCACAATTCCGATTTCTACCGTGATGATATTTTAACATCATCCGACAATATCCGATGTACGCGGACATTTATGTTCTGTGGCGGTTGCTTATTTAATGTTGGTCATGTTCCAAATTGCATATTTTGGTGACACGAATGGTGACTGTCTGTGGGTGACAGTACATGTCAAACTACCTATGGTCGTACTCTTCAAAAATACCTATCATCCGGTACTTAAGCTTGACTTTCTATTAACCGCAACAGCAGATTTACTGACCTAAGACCAAAGCCCAGGATTCAGAAGGCCAGAGCAAGCAATTAATCAAACTCAAATATCTTGAAGCTTCAATTCACATCGCCTCGACACGGTAGGTAGGCACGTTAGACGTCCAGGGCGGGAAAATTGCCATTAACGGAATACTTACAGTGACCACCGAGGTAAGTTTACCTTACTAATGGCTCTTTCCTAACCATTTTACAAATAAGCCAGGAAGTCTAGATGAAAAGATCTGAAAATCTAGTCTGAAAAACGCTTATTTTAAGACCGATCATTTCTTCCGAAGGCACCTCTGTAGATGCTAATTGGAATCAGCCTGGAGGTCTAGAATGAATAGATTTTACAGTCTAGATTAAAAACGCTCATTTCAAGACCGATCTTTTCCTTTGAAGGAAGCTCTTCGAATGCTGATTGGCTTAAAAACTTGACCTTTAGTTGGCGCAGAATTGAATGGGAAGTATTGGTACTCGTTAAATTTGTTCGTGGGAACGTCTCATCGAAGGAATTAATTCAAGCGTCTTTTCAATATGGCCTTGTTATAAATTATAAATTACAAAAATTATAAATTTAATAAAACACCACCTGACTACAACAACAGGTACCTCCTACCTGCACTTTATAATAACACATGGAGGTTTAGAAAATAGAAAGAGACTGTCAAACAGCCGACCTGTTTCTAGAACTCGATGGATGATCTCTTGATGGATGGATGTATGGATATCTTCTACGGCTAGTTCCAACTGTGTGTTTGCTTGTTTTTCTCCATGACGCAGGGTATCCTAGTGTGGAGGTTAGTGTCATATGTACATACATTATCTAACGCTGTCTTTGATCATCATCTGTCTAGCCTTTTCCCACCTATGTTCGGGTCGGCTTCCGGACTAACCGGATGCAGCTGAATACCAATACTTTACATGGAGCTACTGCCTATCTGACCTCCACAACCCAGTTACTGGGTAATACGACACCCCTTGGTAAGACTCATGGTTGTCAGACTTTCGGACTTCTGACGACCAGTAACGACTGTCAAAATCCACGAATGACAGCCGGGACCAATGGCTTAACGTGCTTTCCGAGGCACGGAGGGGTCTTGGTATGTAGAGATGGTCACCCATCCATGGACCAACCGTGACAAGCATAGCTTAACCTGATCGATCGATCTATGCGGCTGTTATTACTAAGCCACAAGCCCCTTTTTGAACAATAAAGATTATGATTATTATTACACATTTAATAACACATCTTTCGTAGCTCTGTGTTCAAGATGTCTGTACCAAATGTGTGACACCCAAAAACTTAAAATTGCACGCTACATTACATGCGGCCATGATTTATTATGGAGCCACAAAAACTGACTGAATGAGGGCGCTGCGGTTTCATCTCACACATTCGTGGATTAGTTTGTTGGTCGTTAAGGTCGACGATACTTACGTTTTAGTACACCTATGAATTTTGAGACCATATTTTCTATTACAAATAGTGACGTCACAACAAAGAGTTTAGAATAAAATATAGCTTGGCATCTATGTAGAGGTTAGTTTGGGCAGATGCACGTTCTATCCCCAACCAAATTCTTTTTGTGAGAACAGGGATAGGGCATTCGTTGGTCTGTCCATACTAAATCGTCAATAATATGAAGAAAAGAATGCTCTCGCTCTTGTTCTCTGTTCATTTGGTCTAACCCATTTTAAATTGCACATTATTTCAGCTCCTGCAGTTTCCCAATAGTTCGTGAAGAATCAGCCAATAGTTCCGTATATCATCATCATCATCTGGCTGCCTTTTCGCAACCATGTTGCCCCGGCTTCCAGTCTCACCAGATGAAGCTGAATACCAGTATTTTACATGAAGCGACTGTTACCAAAAGCTCCGTACATATTGTTTAATAATCACAACAAATCGTTGAGCTCCTTAAGTTCTGAGTTGAGCTGCACGATTGCTGACAATTGCGTGCACTGACTGGACAGGTCCACTTAATCTGTGTGGTTCTTTCCTCAAAAGACCATTTCAGACACCGATCTACATAGCCTTCACATGATCTGACCAAAATTCTGTCTGGACTTTAAAAGAGACTGTGACCTCTGAGTTTGTGTCGGCCTTTCTTCTCAGAGTAGTCAGATAGGAAACGCCGACCTCATCTAGTTTTAAAAAAAAATATGATTGACGTGTAAAAGTGTTTGTAAAAACCTACTTACAGAAATAAAATCATTTATCATTTATCAATGGTGTAGATTAGGACGTGTTCTAACGTTTTTTCATCTGGAATTTCTCAGTAGCAGCCCAGAGTCTGGTTTATGCTCGTTTGCTGGCATTAGAAAGAAAGAAAGAAAGAAAATGCATTTATTAGCATTACAGCAAAATAAATACACCTTAATACTATAAAAACAGAATACAAAAATTATAATGCCAAACGGGCCTCAGCTCAGCATAGTGTCAGATGACAACACAAGGTGTACCACCTGACGCTGATTTTCAGCTGCAACCCACGAGTGCCATACGCTAGAATAACAAAACATAGGGAAGCTTGTGTCCGTTTTAATACATTAATAGATTGAATTAAATGTGATAGTACCTAAAGATAAGCTCATACAAAAACAAATAAAATGTTGTGACATACATGTGTGTGTGAACCCTACAACATAGGACTTAATCATTACAGGTGTAAGGTGGATGTATAGGTGTACCTCTGCCTAAGCCTCCGGGGAAGACGTTGACGACGTTATGAGTAGGTTAGTTAGAAGCTAGTAAATAAAATTTTCTAATAACGTCAATCACATCTGGTCTTGCAAGGACGTGTTGACGATGATTGACGACTAATTAAATTAAATCAAAATCTCAAACTGAATTCCCTGTTCAGCTAGAATGATTCAGTCTGGAATAGGTAACTAAAGACTAACTGCATCAAATAGCAAGGAACGATGCTTATCTTGGAATTAGAAAAGCATGTCGGGCCCTTTTTGGACAAACCCGCCATACTTTTCTAAACCACTGCTAATTTCGTAAGCCTGAATTTGAAAAGACACCCCGATGAAAAGTGCCGAGAAAATGAATTTCAGTGAGTATCAGGCATACTTACTGAAAAAGAAACAACCGTAAAAAAAAATGGTTGCCAATATGTTACCGTCAGTTCATTGCCTCTGATAAGATGTTAACAAAAACTAAACCCGTCATCGTTACCGAAGTAATTGAGATCATTTATATTGTTATCGCTTCTTAAAATTAAATTGTGCAAAACTCGTTTGATTACAAAACAGAGGGCTTTGACGTTTTAAAGACATCAGGCTTTTTAATTGAAACAAATAAACAGAAATTACTCCAGGTCTGGTCGTAGACTCCTGCTCAAAGTGGATGTTGTGTTCTTATGGTAAACTTGAAAATAAGTTCAGTTATAGACATTGCTGCCATCAGCATCGTGGGGAACCACAAGATAAGGCACACACACACAGGAGCGTGGGAATTGACACAAGCAAATAGGCGTCTATTTAATAATAATTGTGTCAACTGTGCCCAGCGGCTACCTTTCAGCTTTAGTCCTTTGATAAGAAAACGTGGAGAGTATGACCTGAGACTTCAGGGTAGTGATCATAAGCGTGCCGGAACATTTACGGGTAAGTTCGGTCAGGGAAATTAATTGGTTATCTGATAGACACCCCCTACGGCAATTTGGAGACTTTATGCATAGTAAGTAACGGCATGTCTGTAACCGACAACTATCGAATTATGGTAGTCAATTTAATAAATTAATATTATTATATGATTTTACCTAGAATTCGGCCACCAGCAAGCATTATAAGTAATGCTACTTTACTGCTTGTATTGCTAACCATAAAATAAAACCTTTTTAATCTCGAAGTTCGATGTGCAGCTGGTGAATCATTTTGAACCAGATCCGTAAGAAAACCTAGTCCTTTCGGAATATTCATCGGTTAAGAATTCCAAAACGACGATGGCAAGAAATTTTTCCAGCACATACGCCTATGTACTTCTTCCATATATAATGCTGTATATACTTATATGAGACCAGTTGCTTTTCTCAGAACTCAAAAACAATGCCAAGAACCCGAAAACGAATCCCGTTATGCGGTTCTATTTTTGTCTTTATCGGTTTAATAGAGGTGCATATAGCGGTGTCTCTGTCCCCCTTGAATGGAAGTCGCAGACAGCAGGACCAGTTTTTGCAACGAAGGCTCCTGTAGAAATCATCATGGAGTCACATTTTGCTATAGCAAGGGTTGTATATATCGAATGGCTATCGGTTCGTTGCGTCTTGTGTTGGTTCAGCTTAAACGTTTAAAGAAACTCTGCTCAACATTGCGAAGCTTTGAGTAAGGTTGTTAGCACCAGAATAATTTAATACAAAATAACCTTCCTTTAGTTAGATTTTGGATTGAATTCTCTCAACAAAAAACTTGTTTACCCACATAGTTTTTCTGCTTCCGCAAAACGGCATGTTCATCCACTTTTGTTGATGATGTCAATCATCTTAATGATTTGCTTAACAAATAAAATGTTTGAATCAGTGCAAAACGGCTGCTCACCACGAACGTACTTGTTGAACTGCGTAGAGCTGCACAACTCAACGATAGCACAGGACATTAAACTTTACAAAATGAACAGCATTCCTGATTATAAGTACCACCTCTGGAATTGGCACGCTATTTCCAACAGCTGTTTATATGCCAAACGTGATTGCAAGTAGTGCTAGAACCCACGAACTAATTGTTACTGCCCCATCAAGAATCAAAGGCTTAACTTTATTTATGTACAAATTTGCATAAAGCATCAGGTGTGATTAGACGGAGACTTAACCCATGTCGGACTTAAAAGTCAATCTTTAGTGCAAACACTATTAATGTTGAATCAACAGAATGTATTGTTGGTGGAACACCCCTTGTTTGAGTTAGCTACCGATTTGCGTCACACCCTATTCGTGTATACAAATCACAGTAATGACTTGTAATGGGTGAGTAACAATTAATTACGCGCTTATAAAAAATTTAAAAAAAAAATTATTTCAGATCCTTGACCCATATTAAATACAAAAATAATACACAAGTTTGCCAATTATATAACTGTCACTATAGCGCAATTAAATAAATAATAAATAGTTGATTATTTAAAAAAAAATGTTAATTAAATATCGCAAAAATAAGAATAACAAATAATCCGATCAAATCAATTAATGTCAAAAGTACACAGCAAAATAAAAATGAATGAAATAGGACAATTGATGAAGTCAGAACCAAAAATTATAATATCCTTAGGACTACATCATTACATGGAGATAAAATGACAAATCAAGTACCCGGAATACGCCTGCTACAACAATGCCAAGAGTAAGAGCAATCCAGTCGCTGGGCAATCATCGCCAGGACAGTGTTGGAGCTAGCCCGCACCAAGGACGCGCACCGGTTGCGCATGGTGGCGTGGAAACAGTCGGTGCGCGCTTCCGCAAACAGGCCCGAGGCGCTGCAGAAGTGGGGCAGCCCCAACACCCGCCTTGAACGCGTTGTTGTATTGCACGCGAAGGGCACTGTAAGCAGCTTGTAAGTAAGATGCCCATAGGCTGCACGTGTATAGGGAGGTACAGAAAGCTTTGAAAAGTGTGATTTTAACCTGATATGAACAACATGCAAACCTACGGGCTATCATATTATGTGCTCTCTTAGACAGTCCTCCGCTCCCGCTCAATGTCGACATGGTCTTTCAGATCGACTGTTACCCAGTGCCCCAAGTATTTAAATTGGTTCACCTGTTCTAATGGTACAACATTCAAGTGATTAGGGGGTAAATAAAGAAAGAAAATGCGTTTATTTGCGGGGTTTCTGTGGGCATTTAGGCCTCATATGCACCTAGGTTTGTCGCATAATACCCATTCAAAAAATGTTGTTTTGGCCAACCGGTGAGCCTCGCGGACGTTTTTGTTCCACCCTACTACACGCGAGCCAGCCACACCCGTCCTCCCGCTACCCCGACCCGCCAAAGACGCGTCACGAAGAGCAGTCACAATATCAGAGTACAGTCTGTCAATGGCACGCCTATGACAATAGTCGCGGCAACAAGAGTCAGCACACTTTATACAATCAGAAGGAAAGTCAACAAGTCTGATCCTCCCGTTACACTCACTTGTATACAAGACAATCTGTTCCTCCTTTCGTACACCCCACACTACCCCCCTATTCAGCATAACACCGTGATGTATCGTCTGCGGAATCAGATTTAATTTACACTCAATAATAAGTGGGAAGTGATCTGACCACACCGTGTCATAATCCACATACGCAAAAGTAACAGATTGCCCTGCAGACTGAGTTACCAAACGGTGGTCCACCTAACTGCACGACCCGTACACGTCACTAATAAAGGTAAACAGATCCGAGTCAATACCTAACATTTCCACATCAACACATATCCAATTCTGCTCAGTACAATGGCTTGCCAGCTCGTTGAAAAATAAACTATACGGTGCAGCATTAAAATCACTTAAAATATATACAGACTCAATGCCGTATTCTTCAATTATTGCGCTTACCATACTAAGACAATCCGTGAACTCAGCTAAATTGCCCGCTGCATTCGTTGGTATATATACGCGTAGCACTATCACTGGCCGGTCACCGGTTATTATTTTAATGGCAGGTATACGCTCACTATCAGAACTCAACACAAACACCTTCTGAAATACGCTGCTTCTCCACAGCAAGGCCACACCACCAAAAGGTCCGCAGCAGACCTGCGGAAGTGTCCACCGCTGAAATTCCCGTGTAGCCAAACTCGCTGTGAATCGTACTTAAATACGGTATTTCCTCAGGTAGTAACCAAGTTTCCTGCAAGGCTACCAAATCACAGGAACGACAGAGCTCCCTAATGCTATCTATCGAGCGTTTTACATTTTTGCAATTGTAGCTAGCAAAACGATATGGCCTACTATCCATTACTCTTGTTTACTGAGACCGTCAACAGATAACAATCCGTTCGACTTTCGGCGCTTAAAATTGACAAAACGCCTAAATAGTTTTTTTTTTTTTTTTTACAACATGGTCACACAAGGTCTTCAGGTCCCGAACTAGGCAGAACCTGTACTACGGTAACCTGATGACTGATATACATACTTATATACATAAACACACCCAGACACAGGTCAAACAGACATGTTCATGCACACAAATGTTTGACTTGTCCGGGGATCGAACCCGGGACCAGCGGCTCAGAAGACAGGGTCGCTACCAACTGCGCCAACCGGTCAGTCGATTCCTCGGGGCCATAAATTCTCATCCAGATAAGATGGTAACTTGGACTCGGAAACAGAAAATTTGTAGGCAACATGTCCCCTTTCTTTCTTCATCCATATTTTCTCTGAATACATCGTTTCTTGTGTTCTCGTTATTGAATTAACGCTGAGCACTAATTTACCTCCATTTTCAGGATCCTTAGTTTCACGGCAGCCTCAATATCAATTAAGCTTAGCATTTATGGAGTAGTGGGAATACCAACATTTTTGTTGTTCGTTTAAACGATATCAGATTGGAATAGATGAGTGTATAATGCAATGAGTATACCATTTTCTAGGCTGAATAAGTATATCTAGATTTAAATTGTGAAGCTAAGTGATTTTACTAGTAGGCAATACTTACCCCTTATGAGAACCTCGATATATATTCGATATGTATATTTTGTGGTCCCAACTGGTTTAGTTTTTTGCTGCCAACTGTGCTCATCTATGAAAATTTGCTATCATATAATTATCTAGTGCTTAAATAAAGGCTGTCGTCGGCAGCAGTCGTGTACCTACTACAAGCTATGTTGACAAATGTGCAAGAGATGCAGAACAGACACCGAATCTCTTGATAAATGAAGTGGCCTACCTAATAAGCACCTTTTAAACCCAAACCAAGCTTACCGGAGCCTCCTCATATATAAGGAAACAGTTTTACGCGTAAAAAGATATTCTCCGTAGGTACTGATAAAAGTTGGAATTTTTAAAAGAGGCATCCGAAAGGACCACCCAACCGCCCCAGCTGCGGTTTATTTATTGTTTTAATTAAAACAGCATAACTCAGGACAGCGCGCGCGCCTCTGTGACAGCCAGTAACTCTAAAGGAAGCTTCTGGGTGATTCTTTGTGACAACCATACTACGAACGAACGAGGAATCTAGGATGGATTGTAAAACTATTATAAAGAGAATTGTGGACTTAGTTATTCTTCTGTTATTCGATTGATTGGCTCGGCGCCAATTGAACAATAACATAATAATGTAGTTGCATCATTTATACCTATATATGCAAGACAACGAAGAGTGTGTACTGTCGCTCCTTCATGAATAATCTAGTGGTTTTGAATGATAGTGTTGATAGTCTACACTAAATAGATTCCATTAGAAATAAGCATCACCTTTGTACATACCTATTTTTCTGTTATTTTCTTCTTGTCTGTTTATATAAGTGTGTATATAAATGGTTAAATAAATAAATAATACATCCTTTATCCAGACAAGACACAGGTAATGCTAAACTATTAGGGAGTTAAATAAATAGTCCGATGAGACACTTGTTTGGGTCACATTCTGGCTCAGCATCGGATTGCTGCGATCAGACTGAGACGTGCTACATACCGACATTGGTCTATAAGTTAAGTTTTAAAACTCTTAAAAAATATAACTGATTTATTTACATTTTTTTTTCTAAATACATACATAGTGGCTTGAATATCTAGAATAGTGAATAGTGGTAATCTCGGGTGATTTATGTTCCTTTGTTTGTTGTGCGTAGGTAGGGTAAGTAGGACATGCATTTTGGAGTTTTCGATTGCATTACAATTTTTTTCTACATAGATACATAAATAGTGGCTTGAATATCTAGAATAGTGAATAGTGATCTTGAATAGTGGTGATCTCGGGTGATTTTTGTTCATTCTTTTGTTGTGTAAGTATATGTAGGGTAAGTAGGACATGCATTTTGGAGTTTTCGATTGCATTACAATTTTTTTCTACATAGATACATAAATAGTGGCTTGAATATCTAGAATAGTGAATAGTGATCTTGAATAGTGGTGATCTCGGGTGATTTTTGTTCATTCTTTTGTTGTGTATATGTAGGGTAAGTAGGACATGCATTTTGGAGTTTTCGATTGCATATCGCATGCAAATTGAAAACATTTCTGACGGCATTGTAACAATATATAGATACATAATATAACCGTTGCTATAGTTTTATAACAAAAGGTAAAACATTGATTTTTATGAAATTAAATAAAACCAAAAGTACAGTTGAATAATTTTTTATTTAACAGATTTTTATAACTTTTAGCCACAGATTTTTGAGAACTTAAAATTGTTGCCGAACGTAGTCGAATAATTTGTAATTAACTTTTTAATACAACATTTATATTGTTACAACTTTCAACTATTATTCAAGAACGAACGAACATCGTGTCTGCTACTACATTTATATATTAAGTGGATTATTTTATTATAATGTACTTTAAATGTATATAAAAGGAACTAACAGTGCATGTATTTAGCCGGAATATTATTTAATGCCTATAACTACATAAAAGACAGTAGAAATAATTATGTAAAATTTTGAAACAAAATAATAAACTGCATTCTAAAGAAGATTTTAAATAATATTTTGCCGGCAAATTAATTTCTCTATGACTATACTAGCCTAGGTAATAATTATTAAAACTATGGAAAAACTTTCACATTCATTTTACGTGCCTAACTAAAAACTACAGCTTTAACTAAATTAAATATGAATTGTCAATAAATAAATAGTATATATTATTTAAAGGTTCAAAGAACCGAATTACAGAACCATAGGTTAAAAAAAATATAACTGAAAACTAACATCCGTAAGCTTTAAACAAAGTTAGTTTTCTAACATAATATACACTTACTTATTTTTACAACAATTTCAAAATTACAGGTTACTAATATATGAGATTTTTGATAAACACAGATCTATAATATTACACTCCCGGACTCCCTAAACCGAGTCACCCTGCACTTATTATGTTGAATTCTCTATCTTTTTAAATGGATTTGAATTTCAAATTCAGAACAATGACGACAGTAAAATGATGGCCAGTAGGTATGTCGGCTTCATAACTGCATACAAACTTTTTCTTTGACCTAAGTCATTATTTTGTTGTTTTAGGCGTTTATACCCCACATGGAACAGCACAGTGGCTCGGTTTAGGAGTGTATAATTATATGCATGTCGCAAAACAAGTATTTCATCTACCAAAGCTTAGTACATCAAAAGGATAAAATGTTTAATAGTTACTTATCCGGTTTTACAGACTATGGATATTTTTTATTTATTTATTTACAATGATCATTTATACGGACAATAATTTATTGGTATTTACATTTACAAAGTAAAGTAATCATAAAATATTTCAAATTTCTCAACTCAATCCGAAATACTCGTGTGGTATTCTTTTACTTCGACACTTCTAGTAACATTTATCAATTTAAAATTCAAAGCCAAGAATAAATGCGAGTACCTAGGAATCATCACCTATTTATTTATGTACTTATGAATATTTTGACTCGGAGCCAATATGCAGACACATAGAAAATAAGGGCATTTTTATTCTCAATGCAATAAAGTTAGTGGAATGCAATGATTTCTTCTTACTTTATTATGGGGAAAAAATGTACTATCGAGGAAGTTCATATCTAAGCAGTTTTAGAACAAAATCCCGTGAACACGATGACCGCATCTGTTTTACGTTAGTTACTGTTAGCGCCCGAGCGCTACAGGGAAAAATAGTCCTAAAGGTGCATAGATATGAACTTCCTCGATAGTACTGCCTGATGTGTTGTACGGATGCAACAGTGAGCGTTTATCCTTTGAGTATACAATCGTCGTGGACATGTCAGTTACATTAGGAGATTCTATAAAATTTGCAGAGTTCATCTAGTACAACATTTAAAAGAATTTACTTCACAACCACTTACATTAAAAATGTATTCGCAAGTACACTAAACGGTCATGAATATTCAAATATATACTAACACAATATAACAACCTTTTTGTCACAAAATCTCGAATCAATAAAGTTCACTACTGAATTTCTTCTGTCTTGCATTATCAACTTATCACTTTTTGTATTCACTTTTCGGCCGCACATAATAATTTATTGTTGTTGTTTATATCAAAAAACTGTTAAATTTAATTTTGCTCGATAAGAAGCTTTTGGTTAGGCTGTTCATCGACTGGCTTTAGGGTTTCTCCAGAAACAGTCCCTCGGGGACTTTGACCATTAAAAGGTCGTGGGCGTTGAACATGAATGGGCTCTGGAGATTGTGTCTCGTCAGGGACTGGTGGTGACGGTCACTGGAGGTGACGTTGACCATCAAATGGTCGTGAGCTCTGTTTATGAATGGGCTGTGGATATAGTGTCTTTAACTTTTGAGGACTTTGTCTAATAAATAGCCGTAGGCTTTGTGCATGATTGGACTGTTAACTTTGTTTATCATCAGGCTTATGGTGACTTCGGCCACTAAATGACTTTAGGCTTTGTAAAAAAATGGGCTGTTGCAGTTGAGTGTTGTTAGCGTCATGTGGAGCTTGAACATAAAATAACCGTGGGCTCTGTGCATAAATAGGCTATTGGCTTTCTTTATCATCAGGCTGTTGGGGTGGTTGTCCATTAAATAGAGGTGAGCTTTCTCTATACCCAATCAGGGTCAGGAGTGGAATATCGACAAACAGTATCTTGGGGAGTTTCTCGTCGAAAAGGTTGCATAGGCAATGGGCATGGTAAGGTCACAGCCTGTAAGGTAGCTTGCCTGTCAGAAATGTTTTCAGGAGTTTGCTCATTAACATACCGTTCAGAAAATTGCCCAAAACTCGGTTGCTGCCCAATATTTGGATGTGAACAGATTTGCGTGAAATTTGACTGTGTTGATAATTGTTCTAAATCTGGTTCTGGCAATCTTTGGCCAAAATTTGACTGTGGCATTCTTTGCCCTAATTCTGGCTGTAGAAGTGTTTGCCCAAAATATGGATGAGATAATATGAGCCCAAAATCAGGCAACGACAATCTTTGCCCTAGGTCTTGCTGTTGCAATCTTTGCCTAAAATCTAGCTGTGAGAATGCTTGCCCTAAATCTGTTCGTCGGAATCTTTGATTGAAATCTGGCAGTGGGAATCCTTGCCCAAAATCAGACAATGGCAAACTTTGACCAAATTCAGGCTGTGGCAATCTTTGTGCAAAATCTGTCTGTAGGAATCTTTGCTCATAATCAAGCAGTGGGAATCTTTGTCCAAAAACAGGCGCTGGCAATCTTTGTCCAAAATCTGTTCGTGGGAATCTTCGATCGAAATCTGGCTGTGGGAATGCTGGTCCAAAATGAGACAATGGCAAACTTTGCCCAAATTCAGGCTGTGGCAATCTTTGTGCAAAATCTGTCTGTGGGAATCTTTGCTCATAATCAAGCAGTGGGAATCTTTGTCCAAAATCAGGCGCTGGGAATCTTTGTCCAAAATCTGTTCGTGGGAATCTTTGATTGAAATCTGGCAGTGGGAATCCTTGTCCAAAATCAGACAGTGGCAAAGTTTGCCCAAATTCAGGCTGTGGCAATCTTTGTGCAAAATCTGTCTGTGGGAATCTTTGCTCATTATCAAGCAGTGGGAATCTTTGTCCAAAATCAGGCGCTGGCAATCTTTGTCCAAAATCTGTTCGTGGGAATCTTTGATCGAAATCTGGCAGTGGGAATCCTTGTCCAAAGTTAGACAATGGCAAACTTTGGCCAAATTCAGGCTGTGGCAACCTTTGTGCAAAATCTGTCTGTGGGAATCTTTGCTCATTATCAAGCAGTGGGAATCTTTGTCCAAAATCAGGCGCTGGCAATCTTTGTCCAAAATCTGTTCGTGGGAATCTTCGATCGAAATCTGGCTGTGGGAATGCTTGTCCAAAATGAGACAATGGCAAACTTTGCCCAAATTCAGGCTGTGGCAATCTTTGTGCAAAATCTGTCTGTGGGAATCTTTGCTCATAATCAAGCAGTGGGAATCCTTGTCCAAAATCAGACAGTGGCAAAGTTTGCCCAAATTCAGGCTGTGACAATCTTTGTGCAAAATCTGTCTGTGGGAATCTTTGCTCATTATCAAGCAGTGGGAATCGTTGTCCAAAATCAGGCGCTGGCAATCTTTGTCCAAAATCTGTTCGTGGGAATCTTTGATCGAAATCTGGCAGTGGGAAACCTTGTCCAAAATCAGACAATGGCAAACTTTGCCCAAATTCAGGCTGTGGCAATCTTTGTGCAAAATCTGTCTGTGGGAATCTTTGCTCATAATCAAGCAGTGGGAATCTTTGTCTAAAATCAGGCGCTGGCAATCTATGTCTAAAATCTGTCTGTGGAAATCTTTGATCGAAATCTGGCAGTGGGAATCCTTGTCCAAAATTAGACAATGGTAAACTTTGCCCAAATTCAGGTTGTGGCAATGTTTGTGCAAAATCTGTCTGTGGGAATCTTTGCTCATAATCAAGCAGTGGGAATCTTTGTCCAAAATCAGGCGCTGGCAATCTTTGTCCAAAATCTGTATGTGGAAATCTTTGCCAAAAATCTGCCCGTTGGAATCTATGCCATAGAGTATATTGTCCAGGAAATAGTCCGTTAGCAAGACGACGGCCTCCCATCTCATTATCATTATGTGCGTTAGCTTGCCTGAAAGAAAGGGGTTCAGAAGTGTGTTCGTAAATAGACCGTTGCGCAATATGATATATTTGCCCACCGCCATAATGTGGAGAAGATTGCTCGTGAAGAGGATTGAGCTGAAAAACATCTCCTTGGAGTCTTTCTCCATTAACAGATTGCTCACGCAGTTGTGGATAATCTTGCCAAACCCTAAAGCAGCAACCATCAAGCCCTAAAGCAGAGTGTTGGGTGCTTCGCTGATCAAAGGGTTGATAATCAGCCGGTTGAGAACACCCAGGAATAGCATGATCGAAAACTTGCACTAAATTAGGTTGTTGGGAAGTTTCTGTTACGTCACGCTGTTCAGAAGCTTGCTGTTGGGATGTTCGCGTATCTGAACGCTGTCTGAAATTAAGTCGATGAACAGGTAGTTGAGAAAGTCTTTGATTTTCTTGGTTATATTTTATATTTATTTCATCAATAAAGTATGCTTGCCTGGAACTAAGGCAAGTGCCTCCGCTAAGTTTGGACACGGACACACATGTTATTGAAGCCTAAGACGCTAGTAAAGCGCGCAATGAGTGCTAGGGGCAGTCCATGGAGTTGGGGCTGGGGGGCCCGCCCATCACGCTGTAGGGCGGGCTGTGTGGCGGCAGCGACTGGATTGAGCCCATCGGGCCGTGATACATGTCCAATTCTAAGGACGCGTCTGGCGAACACTTGTCCGACATTTTGTTCTCTTGCTTGGTCACCAGTCGTCTCCACTTTGCTCGCGCGTTCTGGAACCAGACCTGCGAACAAAAAATATAATGGTTGGTGTTTGCACATACGACAAAAAACGCCAGCAAGCGCAAAGCTTCGTAAAATTAATATCGCAAAGAAAAAACCCAGAACGTGTTCCAAATTTTCTGGCGGTCCTGGCTTCCACCCGGCCGCATTGCACGCGGAAGCTGGATTCCTGCCTGTCCCGTTTTAATGGCACGTGATTGCATTCTTGCCCTCCGTTGAGCGTTCCGAAGTACAGATTTTATCTGTAATTAGCGCGCTGGCCGGCCGGTGCGTAACCGTCGCACGCGCAACATTCCGAAGCGTTGTCTATGCCCTAAATGTGCTCAGTGGGAAAAAGCTACCGAATCACGTGTTATTTCGGTCATATTTACAAAGCTAGACGATTTGACCGACTTTGTCCGTACTTGTATTACGTTCGCGTTCAAGATTCATTGCGGACGGCGCAAGAGCGCGCGAATCTCACGACCAATCACGCGCAGCTGCGCCTTGGCCCCGCCCCCCGCGTCATGGCGGCCGATGTTGCCTTACGCCAAATTTAGATGCCCGTTTCTTTCTTGGCCCTGAAGTGGCATTCGGCTGGCGATTGTCCAGAAAAAGCGAAAAGTTCAATAACTTTGAAGGTAACCTACCTAACTGTCTATCGCTGCTATAAGTAAAATTACAAGTAGGATAAAGTTATCGAAGAAAATAATTACGGCTTCGTTAAAAGAACTCGGAACCTCAATTATTGTGTTACCTACTGGTCTTCATTATATACTTTAAAGTAGGTAACTGCATAGACAGTGCCTAACAATATATCACTGACCTACTAAGTCGTAATTTTTTTTAATTTATTTAGATGACCTTTTTCCCTGAAGGGTCAGTCACCTATAGTTTTACAATGAGAAATAACTCAAACTGTTCGTTTTGTTCAAATAGCATAGGCAACATGATGTATTAATCTTACCGAATAATAATAAAATAATAATTATTTAGGTACTTAAGTGCTTATTCATAAATTCGATACAAAACATGGTCTCAGGCGTTAACAATAAGATTATGAAGGCTTTTTCGTTGCGTAAAAACTAACGAAATTTTATTGAAGTAATCTCAGTAGGTATCAACAAAAATTTTAAAAATCGCTAAACACGCCGCGCACCGCGGTGTTTGTATTAACTTATCAGTCAGTCCGCCCGCGTGGCCGCCTCTCGTATAAGTAGTGATGTGGATAAATATATCATCAATTAGTCGATTAGGTACTCTATTTGTGTGTGATTTAATGACATTCCGTTCTAGCAGGTAATGCCATTTACCTACATAAGTATTTATTTATTTATATGAATAATTATTTTTTGATAGTGAGGTGGATTCTCACTCAAAATTAAATCAATTGACTCTGAAAATGAAGACAAATCAACGGTAACCATTTCTGGAAGTTCTTGGTTTTTTTCTGTCAAAAATACTTAGGTACCTACTTACGTAGTACCTAATTTGAAAACCCATTTGACGTAAGTACCTTGCCAAGTTGGCAAACTACTAGGTGTTAAGTTGCATTAGACATGCAATTTAATATGTCATTTTCAAATGGCAAAATTGAATAGCGACTTGTTAACATTCAACTAACTGTAGCACTGTAAACGAATTCCATTTATCTAGTTTCGTAATTATAAAAATATTATTTATATTTCCTAAAACAAAAGTAAAATTAAAATTTATTAAGACATATTTTTATGTTATTTTTATACTTATATACTATTTAGTCGATAGTTGAGCTCAACACTAGTACAGAGAATGACTGGGAAGTCGAGCAGGATTGATGACTGCGCAGTGTCACGGAGAGATAAAGCCATCTTGGTGGTCTTGAGACAATATGCTCTGCTACGTACGATTGACAATGTTTGTGTTTGTATCATTGACACCGTCATCTGTTATCGACTACTGGTAGTCTTTATGTAATGGATAGAGAGCGTAGCAAGCTTACGACGTAGTTGACTTCTTTTTCGATTATATCATTAAAATGAGTCAGTAACTTTCAGTAAGTTTTTGAGAGCAGTGGTGGCCCATTCGTAACGGCCGCGACTTACGAGTTGTAGGTCGTAGGTTCGAACCCAGACAGGCGCTTTAATTTGTGTAAATTGTTTCATGACCACTGCTCTCAAAAGCGGTGAAGGAAAACATCGTGAGGAAACCGGGCATGGCCTAGAACCGAAAATTCCAAGACATGAGGTGAGACATCTACCAACCCGCACTGGGCCCGCGTTGTGGATTACGGCCCACTCCCTCTCACGGAGAGGAGGCCTGTGTCCCAGGAGTGAGAACATTGTAGGATGATGATGATGAGTCAGAGTTCTGTTATTAATGTTACTATGTATACCTAGCTGCTGTTTTTCGGAAAATATGGCTCACAAATAAGTTATTAACTTGCTATACTTGCATGCTTGCTTGCTTGTTATTAGCTTTTTAAACAAGTTAAGTTATTAACTAGGTCTAGCTTTTTAAACAAAATAAGGTACCTAAGTACCTACATACCTTTTTTTTTTTAGGGTTGGAAATCATTAAATAACTTCTTCCGCTCTGGGCAGAGCGGGAGGGCGTGTCAGACTCTTACTGACTATAACCCACCCGTGTTCCTTCAGTTGCCTGTGCCATGGGCCACGGTATCCCTATCGGACTTTCCCGCAACCCTGGCAGTACCTACATAGCCGCCACCGTCTTTGGTGAACTTTGAAAAAGCATCGTACTTAATTCTTATCTACAAATGGCTATGCAATTTACTCGCATTTCCAGTAAGTATTTTATATAATTTAGGTACTTTACATTTGAATTAGTTGGCTTATTATTATTCAATTATTGTTAAACAAAGCTACAAGCTTTACAAGTTATCCTTTTAGTAATCTTTACTTTAAACATTAGTGCTCTGCTCCAATTAAACTTATTTTTCTCCGTTACTTTGCAGCATACCTATCATTAGTATGAAGATTAGATGAGAAAATGCATGCAGAAAAACAAAAACAGAGATGTATTATTCAAAAATAACACAATACGATAATACGAGACGATAGACTAGGAACTAGTAGAAACGTAGTACTATGTCTATCACGTACCTACTCGAGGCACAGGCCAAAAACACGGCACGCTATTCTCGATCACATTTCGAATAAATAAGCACTACCTCGGACACATCATTAGTTATACCGTCACGCACTACCGCCGACCGAAAATAACTTCTACCCACCAAAACATACGACTCCATACGCTCTACCGACCGACGGTTTAAGACAATTGAAAATATTCATGCGAGTAATTTTTCAGCGGTCGAGTGTTAACGATTTTTATTTATGTAGGTATGTACGTATTTATTTCGTTTTTGAAATGACTGAATGATATATGTTTAATGAAAAATTGACTTGTCAGATTTTTGAGATATAATGATGTCAAGAGCGAGATGGAGTTGTATTTTGCGTGAATAATCCTTGAGACTATAAGAAAATATAAGAGAGCCTATAGGTACGTTATTTTTCTTACGTTACACAATATCTTCGCCTAGTCGGTTAAGAGCTCACTAATACATCGTCGCCGTAACTAAATGCTAAGGGATACAACAGTAGCACTATTTGTCATTGAGATACGATCTGCCGTCTGTACGGTAGCTGACGCTAGACATTGACTGAATGATCTTGAGCAGTATTTATATCTCCCGTTTCTACTTTCAGTCCATTTGTGAACACCGGTCCGGAGATGTTAAATAATATCGGAACTGTTGAATGCCTCAAATGTTTGAGCTAGATGGCCTGAGATTAGTTCATTGACTGTTCAAACGGCAGTTTAACAAGAACTTTCGTAGCAGAAGGCTGAGGCTTTTCAAGGCAAAAGGTAGGTACTTTTTTGACTGTAATTTTAGGTGATCTATTCTCCAATTCAGGAAAAAGGGATTTTATTTTCAAGCTTGTTTGTTCAACTTCTTTTAGTTACGCAACTTTTATCGATTATCTAATATTCTTATCCAAGTCAAACTATTCGCAAAGTTCCGAATTAAGTTTGGGCTCACATGCTAGTCCAGCTCCATAGGACAATCTAGAGTCTAGACAAAATCGAACTGGTTGCTAAATTAATTGTATAATTTATGATTTTTATGACATTGATTTACGTTGTGATTACTTCTCACATAGGTACTGACTTATTACTTGTAATTTTGTTTTAGGTAAATTGTATTCATTTACAATGTTTGTAAATATGTGAGCACCTTATCACATGATTAACTAATTTCTATGCTTCATTTTTAATGATTTCAACCTATTGTGGTATGGTAATTTTATTCTAGGTGCATCGTCTTCACATATAATTATATATCAGATGTAACATTTTAATAAAAGAGTAACGGTGGAGTTTCTGCCCCGTTCATCTCCATAAGAAACACCTTTTTGGAAGGGGCGACTAAAATCAATTCTATTTTAATGTAAACGTTGACGTTGTAAAGTGCCTTGTACCTATGTGTCTATTTGAAATAAATGCTTTGACTTTCGACTTTTCGACATGGCGCTGCAATATTATGTATATACCAGAGTAGCAACAATCACTTCAGCATTAAAGAATTATGAATGATTATTTCCATAAAAAAACAAACTGCCACAATAAGAAGCACCCCACCCTACGTTGTGTTCTGACATCTCACTTTGCGTCACGGACCATTACTCCCACTGCCCAACGACACCAACGCTTGCAAATTGCCCCCTCGCAACCAGCTAGAACAAATGAGATAAAATTGAGCGTACATATTAAGTACGGGTAACACAACACCTCGGTTGAATGGACGATGCAATGCGAAATGTTAATGATTGATGTGACTATATTTTATCTGTTATTTTTTTTTGTTTTAAGATTTAAGTAAGAAATACTCTGCTGTTCTTTTTAATTACTTGCGACAGTTTAATAGGATATTGATTTACTTAGGCATGTATTCTGCAATTGTATCCTACAAATTCAACATAAGCATAATCAGCCTTTTAATGTGCCCACTGCTGGAACATATCACATAACATGTCACATATCTTAAAATTTTTGGTTCTTCGACAGGCCGGTTTCCTCACGATGTTTTCCTGCGCCGTTTTGAGAGCAGTGCTGATTAAATTAATTACGCAAATTAAAGTGCCTGCCTGGGTTCGAACCCAGGACCTACAACTCGAAAGTGGGGGCCATTACCACTGGGCCACCACTGCTCTCCCAAACTTAACATGACCGATTACATGCATCTCATGGCCCAACACTGCGCAGGTGATTGAATGGCAGACACAAATTATAATATCATTTTGTCACACCAAAGAATAATAGGACGATAATAATACCTAAAGATGTTGTAATATTAATGTCCGCAATATGTTCTGTGAACTTGTCTGTGACGCCAGATGTCGCGAATAGTGAACTAACGATAATTGTAAAGCGTTCGTGACAATTTTAATGGGTAACTGTAAATGAAACCAGCTGCTTATGGCCGCTTAAGCTGTAAAAATAACTTTAGGTATGTTAACTTGGTGTTTGTAAATACTAGTACGTAACTAGTTCGGCTTAAATAGATTAGTTGAGCAAAACAGGAAAAAAAAGACTGAAGGCTACTTCAATATACACGCTGAGGTTGAATAACTTCGGGTCGGTGCCGCATACTTATTAGAAAGCAAATTGGAGTCGAGAGTACTCTTATTACCATACCGTATCTACTAAGTGTTGATTTTTTATTTATGAACCAATGTTCAATTAAGAAATGTGTAAAGGAAAACCCTAATAGCGGCGCGAATAACACTTCAGTGTAACAAATATTTAAAAACCATTAAAAGGTACTAATTTAACATGGAAGGCGTAATTAGATAGAGTGTTCATTAAAGTCGAATACAAATATGAAACTAACTCACTCGAATTGGTGGTTTGTTACGAATGTCGGCAAACAAATTACTAATCATTGCAAAGAAACCGGAGAACAAAAAACATTATAGCACAGATAATTTGTAAATTGACACCCAATTTAATTATACTCCTGCCTCTTGGTAAATAAATGAAATACCGCATAAGGACCTCTAATAAATGTCTGAACGATCAAAGCAAGCAGCGTTCCGCGTATGTAAATAAAAACTGTAGAAATGTGATTAATAGTCCCGTTTTCCTTAAATAAATAATATTTGAATAAATTAAGTAGGGAGAGGCACGTCCGCTCTGTGCGACTTCGCGCGACCAAATGACAAATGGACGTCTTTTGAACGTACAGCGGAAATTATCTGCCCAACGGAGCGTCGCTGAGCGCGCCTGTACTAATTACTAGACTGTTTGATTTGATCTTATTTGTGTGTGGAATTTTTAACTTTAATGCTATGTTATAAAGTTTAAAGTTGAATGTGGGAATTTGCTTATTATTGTCACAAAATGTACTTAGAAAGTAAAGTTATACGCGGTCGAACGTCAAGGTGTGACCATCCGATACTAATTGCGAGGGTTGGGAGCCATCGCCTTTGCCCGGGATATTTGTGTGCCGTTAAGAGGCATCTTTATAGTGTTCGAAATCATGGCATGAAAACGTTTTAAAAATAGCACTGCATTAATTAATTTTTGTGAGATCGGGACCAAGCGACGCTATACATCACTACATGTTTTGCTTTTTCATACGATTTCATATTTTCAATGGTGTTAAATATAACATCTTCGGTGTGCAATTTACAAAGACGAAATACATTATTATGCTTCATGTATATTAAAGTACATATTGATACAAGTATCTAGAAGCGCCAACTTATTTGTTATTGTAGTAGGTACCTACACAAGTAGATATGTTAAAAAAACATGCGACATGCAAAAACTTAGCAAATTCTAATGAGGAAGGAAAATATTCCAATATTTATTTCAGAATAAATACCTTATTAAAAAGGACTTAATAATTTAATTAAAACTTTAAAAAGTCACACTAAGGAACAGTAACTTGGGTACAACCACGCACAAAACCCGTTAAAAATAAAATGATTCAATATGGTCTTATTGGAAATCGACTAATTAATCGAATGAGATAAATTTAATAGTCGATTAAACACAGTAGCTATGTGAATTGATCGCACAATAAAGTGAACAGGGAAAGGCACTTTTTCAGTCCACTAATTACGTCTGAGCTACTTGAACAGTTGAACTCGAGTCATTTTTCAGAATGGAAGAAGAAAAAAAGAGAGTGGAGTGACAAATCACGTAATTGCGGACGCAAGGAGAGATATATGGCGTGGTTTGTTCTAAATGCGCCTGCGCCGGGTTCGGGTGACAGTGCGTCTATATATTATGGGGGCGCCCGAGGCAATTAGACGGCGGGCAGCGCACCTGTTGTGAATGGCTATTTGAAAAATGTTTTTACAACTAAATTCATGGAATACTAAAAAGTGAAAACATTTCAGTTTTCACTCCGATGTTATTGTTGGCAGTTTTTTTTTAAATTGAAATTTCGAAATTTAATTTGAAACCAAAAATAAATTAAATGATTCAGGCTGCAAAAAAACAAAAGAATGCATTCTAATTGGTAATGTTTGCGGTTCCATAAAAGCCGAACAAAGAAGTCATATATCGCTCGCTTATGTGAATCTATTTAAATATTTTCCAGTCGCGGTACTTTCAGTTGAAGTAACTGAATATACTGCCCGCACAGACAAGAAGATGATACCCACTACAAATATACTGGAAACGAATTCAATCGAAGTGGATTGATTGTCACATGTGACATGTGCGTACACGTAGTGCTACACACAAGCACGTCAAGAGCAGTGCTTTCGGCGTAGGGTACAAAACAGGCGCCATTCACAGAGACCTTTCAAAGACTACGTTTAGAACGCCATTCTCTATAGGCTGAGACCTCAAGTGCGCAGCGACGCGGCTAACGCCACACGAACATAGAAAGCGGAAAAAGCGAGGGGCAACTCTCCAATCCATCCGCTGCATCTCTCCTCCAAAGGTGAACTCAAATGCTAGCCTTTGAGGTCTTTGCAAAGTTTAATTGCACCACACTCTTATTAACACAGCAATAAGGTTCAAATTCGTCATCAAAAGCAATTAGTCTCGTAATTCTCGTAAATAACTTGAGAGGTGAGAGACATAAATCTTTTGGTTTCAGCCCCTCGTGTCGTGTTTTATTTAGGGATAGCTGAAAATGTTTAGCTTTTTATGCTGCGGTATTGCGGCATCGACAGCGGTTTTTATGGGTTTATTGGTGCCTATAATTCTTTGATGCCGTTTCTTGTGATTGAATTAAGTTGTAAAGTAAACCTTTGGGGTACGTCAATTGAACAAGTGAGTGAATAAGCCTCTCGATATGGCGGCATAATAAAACCAACGTGACCTAGTCTAGTAATTAAAATGGATAATTAAAAGTTTTGAAACGAATTTCCGTCTCAATTTCTTGTGGAATTTTCAACGTTGTGTGTGTAGATAGGGGAACACTGTTGGATATATTTGTGGGCAAAGGGAACCATTGAAAACCACAAATGCTATCGAATAAAAACAAAAATATCTAAAGCGACAACATCAAGATTTAAAAGGGTAAAACGAAATAGTTGACCGTAGCACCGCTCAGCCAAAAGTGCGACCAGGCGCAAAAACGAATAAGATATTATCTTCGCAATATGGCGACGACGAGTCGAAAGCTTTTTGCCGGGAAAAAAATCTCGATCAATATTCGAGGGAGGGGGGGGTCTTTCGCATAATTGGTTGACTGGATATATTTATGCTGCTGATATCGGAATCGGGTCGGCTACGATAAAGACAGGTTGCTATAATAATAATATAGGTACCTACATATACAGGCTGAGAGTAACAAAACATTTGGGAGCCCTTACAATTTTTATGGAGGTCCAAACAAGGGTCATGTAATTTACGTTTTGATTCCACTTTGTTCGGACTTGGTGTAGTTAAGTAGTTGGCTATAGAATGAGAGGTCGTCCTTATTGGTAGTATGTATTTGGAGAAATGTTATCTTCGAGAAGATTCCAATACAAACAGATAGGTAGTAGAAATCCATTGACGGAAAGGCAGATAGAAGCCTATATCGAAGAATCTATTTCTATGGTATATAATATCTTCAACAGCAGCAGCGGGGCGAGCATCGCCTACTGTGATAGGCTTGAGTCACACATTTTTATCACAGTTTGGGAGCAAAAACAGTGATAAAATTCGTGACTCAAGCCTGTCACAAAGGCCGTGCTTGCCCCGCTGATTTGACTAATTCCTAGTACTCGTCTATATTTCATTGTTTCAACTACTAGTGCATTGGTACCTACATGCTAATTGGCAAAGGCATTCAGAAAGCCTAGACTGCAGAAAATTGATGTGTATAAAATGATAGTTTCACTAGCTCCATTGTATTATTTAGCATCTACCAATGATCTAATTCACAAAGGGCTACTTGCTTGCAACAGTAATTTTGAAATATTACTGATACATTACAAGCTCGACGTTGTAGTATCTACTTGTAATAGTAATCGGTAATTTAACACCCCTTAATGTTCATAAGTCTAACAGCGCTTTGAGCTAAGACGCCAATGTTACGATGACAGCGGGCTGTGAGCGCTTTAGTTAGTCTGCAGCAATGAATGTTATTGAATTGTCAAAATCAATAACCTCGCAGGTTCCCACGTAATATAAGCCAGTACAAGTATCAAGAAAAGATAAGCAGCAATCACTATTGGTTACCATCACCATACGACTTTGGATGGATGGCGTTTCGTCAGGCATTTTTCGATTGTCGAAATAAATGCTTTAATAATTAGAAAAAAAGTCTAAGTATCCAACCAACTTCACTAACTAATATTTCAATAATAATTTGCATGATTAAGGGTCGATTTGTCTGACGTCAGAATATATTTTATTCTTGGAATAAAATGGACGTCTGACAGTTTTAGTATGGAAAACCTGTCAATAATTCAAAATGATTCCTCTGAGAAAGGTATGTACCTATCTGGCGTCAGAAAAGTAAGCCCTTAGAATAAATCTAAGAATGTTTCGTCATAGACAATACACATTACGTAAACATAAATGTTACTGGAAATGTAAACAATTAATGTAATGTTGTAATGTACTGGAAATGGAAATGTAATGGAAATGTTACTGTTAATGTAACTGGAAGAGAAATCCTAACCTTTAACTGATATAACAAATAGAAAAGTCACGTTTCAAAAGTTGCATTCCTACGAAAAACAAACGCGTTAGTGACATTACAGACTATTTTATAATGTAATCATGACATTTTTATTAGAAATATTTATTTGAACTGAATGTTTAATTATCGCATAATAGGTAATCAATCAGCCTATAATGTTCCCACTACTCCAACACAGGCCTCCTCTCGGTGAGGGAGCGAGGCGTAATCCACCACGTGGGCCCAGTGCGGGTTGATAGACGTCACTTGTCTTAGATTTTTTCGTTCTAAGCCATGCCGGTTTCCTCACGATGTTTTCCTTGACCGTTTTGAGATCATTGGTAATGAAATAATTTGCACAAAGAAAAGCGCCTGTCTTAGTTCGAACCTACGACCTATAACTCGAAAGTCGCGACCGTTACCACTGGGCCACCAATACTCCAATTATCGCTATTACGGTAAATTCAATAAAAGTATATATTCTACTTAAATACATTTTCTACGAAATGTAAGTTAATCGAACAAATAATGTTGTAGCCAATAAACTTCCCCTGAATTAAAAGGGAAATTATTTGAGTTACCTACATGAAAAGTGGAAATGTTTTCGGAATTAAATACGGTTATTTAGCGTTAAAGCCGCCGCCGACGCTCATAATACATATGTAATTAACGTTGTCTTTGCTCAGACCGTAGGTATGCTGCATTTCTGTCCCACATCCAAAACACAACCATTTAGAGTCGAAAATCGCTTGACGTAGCTCCATCAATTCATGCATACGCAAACTTCCGCAGATTGGTGCAAGCCTTCACGTGCACCAAAACTGTTGGGCCAAGCAAATTTTGCTTGGCCCAACAGTTTTGGTGCACTGCCCCTGGTACGTAGAGCTAAGACAAACATGAACTGGTACGTACGTTTGTCTTAGCTCTTCGTACCTATGCAGTGCTATTACAACAATGCCATACAAAATTATTGAACCGTTCGTTGTATTGGCCAAACTTTGGACAAAATAATGTTGTCGGACTGCGCCGAAAATTAAGATTCTGTCATTTCTGGCTTGATCGAGGAAGCTAGCTACTAAACGGACACTTTACGGCACGGTTGGCGCAATGGTTAAGCGATTGAGCTGCGCTGCGTGTCACGGGTTCGATTCCCGCACGGAACACGGAATTTGTATGACCTACAAGTAGTTGTTCCGGGTCTGGCTGTTTGTGTTCTGTGAGTTTAAATGTTTGTAAACGCACCCACAATACAGGAGAACTTGCTAGTACTTATAGGGCAAAGTTTAAAAAAAATATTGCCTAATTATTTATAGACTTGTGATTTTTGAAATTTGATTTTGGTTATTTCTAACAGTTATTAGTGATATTTATCGCTTTATTTATTACTAAATTAACATCAACACACACCTAAATAACATTTACTAGCTAGATTGACAGCGAGTAACTAAATTAAAGTTAATCCCAAATACATATATATTCTCACACTAAAAGGTCTATTATTGTCAGAACTTAATCTGTGGTTCGAAAATCTAGTTCACCTAGTTCGGTATTTAATTGAAACCACAGTTTAAAAAGGCCATCCCTTCTAGAAGTTTCCATAACTTTATCTTAGTTTACTCTAACTTCTCTTTTGTTATCCACCCACTTTCAATAACTTATACAGGTTCTCTAGACAGGGATTAACCCTGTCTAGAGAATCTGTCTAAGTTATTGAAAGTGGGTGGATAATTACGTTACGTACGAGACAATTATGTTAGGTCGTAAAGTATAGAGTATAGACACTACTGAACGTGTGGGATGCTGATCAGAAATTAATGCCCAAATGATTAAAGTACGGGAGCAAAGGTTATGACAACAACGTTCTGGAATACTCAAATTTTTATACAAACAAAAACTAAACCAATTCGCTCTCAACTGTTGGTCTATGACGTCACAAGCGCGAGTACACGTGTTACTCAAGAAATTTTTCAAGTTACCCGAGTAATTAGGAGAACAAAGGGTAGCGCTTTACCGAGCCCTACATTAAAGTGCCGCAAGCAAACAAATTAAATGCAATATACAGTGTTAAATGCGAAGACGAGCCGAAGTGTGTGCTTCTACTTATAATCTTAGTTCAAAGAAGGCGGTAGGCAGAACATTTTTGTGTACTTTTGAGGGACCCGCAGACAGGCGCGATGCGACGGTGGGATTTGATTTTGGTAGAATAATTTTCATAGAAATTGCTCTACCCTAGAGTCGCATTACGCTGTCGCGTCGCGGCTGTATGTGGGAGCTTTTAACGTGAATAAACTTCGATCGTTCTCATAGCTTGGTTCGACCAAGTATTGCTACCACGTACAAGTACTTTACCCGCAACTTAAATAAATATTGTCTACGTGTATTTAATTTGTACTATCTCATTCATGCACTCAATGGTCGCAGCTTTTATCGGAACTCCAACTCCATTCTGAAAGTACAGGTAATTATTTCGTATAGAGCAAAACGTTGATAAATATTAAAGAAAATTAAGTGGTGGGACAACACAGGCTGTTTACATTTGGAAAGCTGGTAATAATAAGGTTGCTCGTCACGAGCCAATAACAAAAGAACAATTTATCTTTTAAAATTATTACCATTTTTTTTCGACTGGAATATGAACGAACAATTATACTTTTGATCATTCAATCGACAACTTTGTACCTTTCACTTTCATTCACTCGTTTGAAGATACGTTCCGTTTCTCAGAATTTCTGACTTACCCGCGAACACTGATTATGGCGGTCAATAATAACGCCTCAATTACCACAGCAACGAGTGCAATTTTGAGCTTGCAACACGCAATTTCTGTGAAGCCAATCATGTTGACATCCTCGTCATGTGGTAGATCATGAGCATCTCATGTCGAAGGTATTTTCCTGTAGGGACTTACTTACCCCTCATGCCTTTGTCCTGCCGAAGAATAAATTACACAGTGGAATAAAAACATCCAGATTATCTTACCTGGGCGTCAACTGTAAAAAACAACATATAAATTAGAAAATGTGACTGAATACTGAATTATTTAAAACTTAAGAATGCTCCTGCGACTTTATCAGTTTATAAATTAAAACAACTCGGTTATACCACTCGTCAGCCTTCATTCAAAACGAGTGATGATAAAAAACGGGTGATGAAAACGAATAAATAAAATTCAACTTTATAAAACATTCGCAATGCAAAATGTTGATAAGTCGATAGTTAGCAAAGCGACACGGTATCGCGACTACATTAAATTCGCATTAGCTTTCAACTACCGGTTTGTTTAAGACTTATTTTATGCGTTTGACACACTTGAGTTCTGGTTTGAGTCACTGCTGCATTGTAACTCACATACTAGCAGCCCAACATATGTACCTAACTTGTACCGTGTCGATTTGACGTTTAACGAAGATAATGTCATTTTTGTGTCAATTAAACTTTTGAGAATTATGTTTTCTGACCGTCAATGGATTTAACGACGTTTTAAATGGCATATAAGATATTTTTCGAAGTTGTTTCGAGTAAATAAATGCATTAAAACGAACGATCTTCATAATGTTTTACCATACAAAGCTATAACGTTTAATTTCATTAAAATATGTTGATTAATCCCAAAATCTTAATGTTATTCACGCCTATAGGTCTCGTCCGTCGGATTTTAGTGAGCTTTAAGTACTTAATTTTAATAAACGAACGATTAAAGTTTAGCATTTGAGACTAATGGCAACTTTACACTGCTTTTGTACATTTATTGATAATAAAAAATCTCCAAAACGTTTTTAAACACAAAAGCCTAGCTATCTATTTATATTTTAATAGTGTAGCGTTGTACCTGAGCCTATTAAAAGAATATCTATATATTTTTTACATTTACGTATAAAATAGAAAATTACGCCAGAGCTTAGGTAACAAGTGTAATTTGCATAGATTTTTTAAAAAGCTACATCTGATATCGAAACGGTAATAAGTGTAGAATTGAACATTCCGAGGCACAAATCTTATCAGTAATATTGGTTGTAATCATAGTCAAGCATATTCTAACGTCTTGATCAGTATGCTAATGAAGCGGCTACCTACGCGTGAAATAACACCTCTCGATTTGTTATGTACCGAATATAAAATCGATACTATATTATTCGATACTATCGATTTGACGTACGACGCTGAATTCTTTTTAGAAAAAATAACGTATGGATTATTTTTATGTTCGATTTAGTTTTTTATATCGTGCCTACCTTAGTTTGTTTGTGAATGAATTAGGTTGTTTATTTATTGTGTGTTTTTGTTATTATTATGAGTCATATTTACAGCTCGAGTGTTTAAAATAGCATAAAAATAAAATCTTCTCTATTCATTCATGAAAATGAACGAATTGAATGCACACGTTACATTATCATCAAGAGAGCCAGTACTGAGGACTATGCACTTTAGATTTTTAGAATATCGAAATAGCAACTTCATAATTACCTGTAGGACCCTCTTGGGTAGTCCGGTCTTCTGGCTTAGTTGCTTCAGGTCCTTAGCGTCGGGGTTGTGGTTGATCGTGAAGTAAGACTTCATGGTGCGCAGCTGGTGATGCTTGAAGCTGGTGCGCATGCGCTTGGTGCGGGATGACGAGCCCAGCCCGGCTCCGCCGCGGAACCCCATCTCCAGATACTCAGGGTTCAGATCTGATTGGGCAACGACAGTTACACTGCTAAATGCTGATTTTTTTATACTAACATTATTTCAAGGGAAATAAAAAAAACTTGAAATTAGGGGACAGTTTTTTCCGATAATAATGTATTTTCTAGTCATTGAGTTGGGACTAGAAAATAACTTGCTTATCGATAGTTAACAATAACCGTTAAAGTTATTTTTAAACAAAGAACCGTTACATCGAACAAGACTAATGTTAGTACACAAAAAATATTAGCATTAGCAGTAATTACAACAATTAAGTGTTATAAATCAAATGATGAACAACACCGAAGTCGCAGTCGCATCGCAAAATTCGCAGAAACTAAATTGCATCGACTTAAGTGTCGCGAAAAAACCCGATCGGCAACTATCAATTTACCAAATTATCGTAATTTGTTTTATATCTGCACATTGCATGATAATGCCAATATTTACATGTTTATATTTAATTATGTTAATTGTTATTGTCTGTATTACGGTCGTAAACGGCTATAAAGATAATAATGTACGTAAAAATATATAAAATGTTTACATTTCATAGGCGTATTTTACGAGACTACACAACCTCATCTTAATTATCAAGCTTGCTGTCAACCTAAGAGATGTTCTAGACTCTTGAATAGGTAGGTATGTTTTGCCGCAAAAACCGGAAAATTTGCCTTTGTTTTTTCTCGTTACTACGAGCGAATCTCCATTAATATTTGTTTTGAGATAAACTTAACTTTATCCTTATTATGAATGTAAAGTTTAATTACATCACGAATTAGGGAAGCAGGATTGAAACTCTGGCCGCAACAACTTCGCATCACGCTATGAAGTAGTTAACCGGTATTTGGGAATTCCTGTAAAGCCGTATTCCGTCCATAACTTCGGGAGCCTAGTTGTAGACGAAATACGATTAGCACACGTGTAGTTACAGGGAGTTACCGATACCAGTAACTGTTACAATGACGTGCCTATAGGCGAGAACGGGAAAATAGAACAAAACGTTCCGTTGAAAATATTTCAAGTTCCACTGGCGGCAAATATCAAACAGTAGACGTAAAAAGCAAAGAATCGCCAATCATTAGCGTATCGTAAGCTAGTCCACCATGCTATTTCTTAAAACTAGGACGCTCCTGATTTCGTAAATTGGAAAGAAATATCCCGTTTTTCTAGTTTCTAAAACAGTTTATAATACTGGCCACACAGATATGATTTCAGTGAAATTTAGCTTCCATTCAGTTTTATGATTGAAAAAGCTCAAAAATTCCTTTTCAATTTCAACACCTAGCCAACAGTTCAAATCCGGGCGCACAATTTGAAATCGAATACCTCCATTACCCGCAAATCGAACGCGAATGCGAAAATTCAAATCTGGAACTTCAAAGTTCTGAATTTAAATTCGCGCGGTCTTGCAAGTCCGAAACGGGTCCGTTCGAAATCCGCACGCATGGCAGGCCTACGGTCATAAATCGATCGTAACACGCACGCTGCATTGTTTTCCGTTACAATACGAACCGTGACGTCCCCGTGACGGAGTCGGCACGGTGCCGCGACTTCGTTTTAACGACCGATAAATGCTGCTAATAAATAAACCGAAACTTACTGCGATGTTTACAGAAACGCTTTGAGATTTGCGGTTAAGGCTATCGGACAGCGCGGCTGGAAACCAGTATAAGCCAGACTATCGTAAAATTGGTAATGCATTTCGAATAATTGTAGCGACATTTCGACGAATGGTACTGAAAATCGTAGTGATTGATAGTGAATAATTTAAGTGTAAGTACGCTGACAACACGTTGTTAGTTCTCGAATAATCTAATCCGGGCGAGTTACAGTTGAATACGTTTATCAACGTGCTTCAGCATCGCAGATTGATACAATTTGTTTTTCGTGAAGTTTGATACCGAAGTGACAAGTGACAATTAGTCAAGAATTTCTGGTAACACTGAGAAGAGCGGTTGCACAACAACCACAGAATAACAACCTTTGCAATGAGTGAATGAACAAACGCTATTGACTGGGCAAAGAACAATAAATATCATATTTGTAGCACCTATTTCTTATTCGTTTTCTTTTTTCCTCTGTCTGGAAAATAGCATATTATGTACAAATAATACAAATAAGTAGGTTTTTTTTTCAATAAAGCTAAAAAAAGCAGTTTAGTCATATCATAAGTATCTGTCGAATATTAATGGAATTCGATTTTTTAGATAGTGATCTCGTTTAAATGATGTGGTCTACCTACCTAGTTTTAGATTGGCTTTCATAATTTTATGGGTTTTAATAACTGAGTGACAACTACACGTCTGCACGTGCCCACCCTGGAACTCTTCGACAGCGACTGAAGGGAATCGGATCGGGATTGAGCTGAGTAGTTGGATTTTATTCCATTAATTAGTCGTATTGTTTATATTCAGGTGGTCGAAAATATTTGATCGGCAGTCTGTTAGGTTAGTTCCTATGAAAAACGTAATTGTTTGAGACTATTGTAATAATACTCTCTCTATAGAGATAACCAAAGTCAAGAAAAATTATTATAAATATAATTTAAAATCTCCAAAAGTTGTTCAAATAAAGAAACATTATATTACTTATAATATTTTACTTAACTACCCAACCGTTATCACCTACAAAAACCCGGTCGCGAAAACATGGCTACCAACGGTCATTAACAATCAAACCTCAAATAATGTTTAAACTTTATTAGGTACCTATTCCACATTCAAAATTGACAATTTTATTTATTTATTTGTTTGTTTTAAACCGCAAGTGTGCGTTCCGAAGTCTGGACAATTAGCGTGTAAGTAATTATGCGGGGGCCCGTTGGCGCGATATAATGGGCGCGACCGATACGCAAAACGAACCGCGTTTTCGAACGCACCGCGGAGAATGTTCGATTATTTCTTAAAATGCAAACCATTATGGCCGGAGTCAAAATCTCATTCGATGTCCGCGAATAAAGTAATTTTTTTACGGAACTCTGTAAGGTATAAAATATTTTAAATTTCCGCCTGGTTACAAAATTTGTATTGGATACGTAGGTACGTGCTGTTAATCTGATAGTCTAGCTAGAGCACACTGAACTTACAGTACAGATTCTATCAAATCATGAAAGAAATATCGACATGCTCTTCAGCAAGATTGTATTGTATACCACATTCTTCCCAATACGGTAATCGAAATCATGACTGATTTTGAATTTCTGCCTACCCTGTAGCATGTAAGAAGCACGTACATAAAAACACACAATTCACACTGATCGTGCGATGCACAGCGTTGACGCCCGTCCTGTGTTTGCTCGACATGATTTACTCAGCAACCACTGATAACTGCCACCAATCACCTAAGACCTCTCAAAAACTATGTCAACACCACCTTATTCCGTAAATATGGGTTAATAAGGGAAGCAGGGAAGGTCAAAGTATGCTGGTTGGTACAACACAGCCTGAGGCGTTCGTGCTCCAACTTGATGATACGGTCTCCGCAAACAGAAAGTGAGACATGCGATTTTTTTACCTACGTCTTCAGTTAATAGGGAAAGGGCATTATAATTTTGTGAACAAAAATCTATGCGTTGAATCTTGAACTTCGGAACAAGTTGGGTAAAGTGCAGTATTCTTTTAATTTAAGTGACGTACGACAACCAGAGGGGCAATTCCCGTAATTTTAAGAACATTCACAGTCTGATCTCAGCCTCAATCTGTCAAAAATACAATCAATATAATATATACATACTTACATTTTTGACATTGATTATTGCTGAGATGATATTGTGATTTGAATTTGAACGTTTTTTATGTACGAGAATTACCCTCTAGAGATAGCAGAGGAGATGGAGGATCCTTATTAGTAAGTAGGCGTTGTGACATTGACATTATTTCTCCTTTGTGGTTTTACCTTCTTACACCATTGCGTTTTTCTAGAGTAAACCGCAGTTATTCACCCAAAAGTGTCGGCGTCTTTCAAAGCTCAGTGTTGGCGTGTTAAGCTTGAACATGAAAAGCAACATGTCGGGTTAACAATTGTGCAGAATAATAACAGGTTCTTAAGCCCGTCAACCACCAACGCAATAATAACCAAAGCAATTATTGAACCCGAAATATTGTTAGTAATTGCGTACAAAACGACTCGCTTAAAACTCCAAAGTAATGGAAATAAACTACATGTTAATTATGAATAAATTTACTGACGCTACAATAACTTTAGCAAAAACACAAAAGAGCCACGCATGAATTATGACAATAATGATCTCGACACATAAATCTGACCAATCACAAAATGAATCTAAGTGATGTACCATCTGACACGTCAGCTATCGATAAACATCGGCACAAAACGTCGCGTCTTAAAAGAAGACGTTATTAATAGATTGAGACACAAAATTGTGAAGATAACGCGTCGGCCTAAAAAACTAAAGAAAAAACACCGGGTGGGTTATAAAAAGAATTGTGATATCATAAATCGTACGTACCATTCATGTTTTTAAGGCTGAAAGGAAAAAAAGGAGATTTCCTTAACGATAACACTTCGTCCGGTGGCCACATTTTTTTTGTAATAGCAAAAACCAAACGCCGAAGTGGTTGACCGCGGAAATAATGGTAATAGGTATGTTTCTTTATGACATAATCATTGTTTTTATTAATTCGACTTTGTAGTTATGAAATTGAATAATAAGTTGTGGATTATAATAGTCAATAGACTCGTAACCTTTTTATCATTTACAATTCTGGTTACAGCTGCTGGTTAAGACTACAAGATAGTGTGTTTTAATGTTGAAATCGGAACTGCTTGGGAAGCTAACTTCGCAGTCTCAGAGTTAGGTAACCTTTTGATCTGATTTGCATTTTTTTTTTGCATCTTCTTAGCATTTTATTTCCTGAGTCAGGAACTGGTTTGTGAGTTTTACATAAAGTGAGAAGTAGACGTTGATTTTTGTAGATATTAAATAATAATTATATGTGGTGTTTGCTGCACATAAGCACTATTAATTTTGAGCTCTTATAAGACCCGACAAATTATTGTTTTAATAATAAAAATATTATTTTACATATAAATTACTTGTTTATCATTTATGAGTAAAAATAACCATAATTTGTGTCAGTAATCAGTAACCATCGTAATAATTTACTAATAGATCCAAGCTACAAGATGACTAACGCAATATCGACTAACAAAATAAACAACACTTAAATATCAGCATGGGTACATTCCGTACCTTGACAACAATACATTGACAGTACACTTTCCTACAAGTGTAACATAACCGAGTATATTATAGCCTTACACAACTAAACTTAAAACCTTAAAGCTGGCCCTACATCGAGAAAGTCTATACGGAGATAGGAATCTTGTTCAATTCAAGATTTTTTCGAGTCGGCGTCGACGCGATTAAGAATGTAAAATTATTAAATTCGTCGGCATTATGTGTCGTATCGCATAACATGGCGACGGGGGGTGCTACCGGGGACACTATATCATGCAACAGAGCAAGTCCCATGTTATTAGTACTTAAAACGTTGGAGTTATATCGAAACGATAGATATCAAACGTACATTGATACCACGACGAAATATAAAAATGTTTATTAGTTAGTGCGGAGCACGTTTTAGAAAATTATTTTTTTGCGTTTCATATTGTGTCGTTAAGTTTTTACTACTTAAAAATAAAAATGTATTATGTAACACTCGTGTGAAACTGAAATTAACCATGAATATTATTATTTGTATCTAATATTTTTTACGAGTATTTTTCTGAATTAGATATGCGAGGTGAGTTTCCTGAAGTTTATAACAGTATACGGACGTTAAGCATTGTCAAAATTATAATGGCCAATTCAAAAGAGGCAGATATTAATTTGTAAAAAGACATAAAAGAATGGCTAATTTGTGAATCATTAATAATTTTATGACTTAATTTTATCGCGAAGTTTTATACATCGCGCTAATAAAATTTCATCGACAAAAAATCATCGCTTCACTATAAGAACATGGCACCCTACGGGCTAAACAAAAATTTTATGAGCTCATTGCTTTTAATGTATCCACGAATGTATTTTTATATGTTGGCATAAATTAACGAAATAAAATAGTTTTAATAAAATGAAAATAGAAAAAATACAAGTGACTGACCGCGCGACGTGGTAAAACAAAAAAAATCTACGATCATTTTTTTTTCTATAAAACAATAAAATAAAGCAAACGTTATGAATGAGACCAACAAATATACTGGCTGTACGTTTTAATGTGTATTTTTTTATATAACAAAGAGTTTGGTCATTCAATTATGCGCGATTTACGCCGGGTAAATCATAATTAAACCAAACCTAACCGGGATTTTTTTTCGATTTCAATATTTTTTTACAGTTCACGCTCGCTTTCTTTACTAGTTCGAGTAAAGTGAGAATAATTAGTGAATGGGTTTGATACACGTACCAGCCGTAGGTATTTTATTTGTATGATGATGATAATGAAATGATTCACAGTTAAAAGCGTAATAGTAATTACTTACTTAGAATTGTCATTGGGAAAGGCGACTACTCAGCGTCAGAACACATCAATAGGTATAATCCGAGCAGTTTACACGGTCTTTAAAGTTTAAAGCAAAATGGTGCCGATCGGAATTGCACATCGAACTAAACTATCACTAAAATTCCTTACATTTTGGCTATGAGAATCTTCACGCTATTCTGCAAAATAAAATCTCTAAATTTAAAAATAATTTTGACACACCTCAAATCAAATTTGGCAATTCCGACTCCTCGTGGTACTTGTTTGCCGTAGGTACCACGTGATTTGTTTTTTTAGAGCCGGAGGCGCGCATTTTTTGCAGCCTCGACATGTTTTGCATCATTACCAACACGTTGAATTTTAGAGGTTTAGGGGCTTTAAAAAGGGGTCGAAATTTTCATTATTTTTGCGATAGAACACACCGTTTTCGAGATATAAGCAAAAGAAAAGAAAAAAAGATACAGTACTGTTTTTGCATCTGAAGTCGAGGTGTTGGTGTGAATTTTAGAAGACAACACATTTTATTCCACACCTTTTTAATCGCGATAAAAAATAGGCAGATTTAGTTAGACAATCAAAATTTTTGGTGAAAAACGTAAAATTCAGAATAGCAAAATTGCCATTATCACTAAATTATAATCTCAGTGCCATCTTAGTGCTGTCAAACTAAAATTTAGTTAAGTTGTGTCACTTTAGTCAACTTCAGAATGGGAAATCGTCGTTTGACAGGAATAAACTAAATTTTGGTGATTTTTAGTCTAGTTTAGAGAATTTTGTGACAAGACAATCGGCACCACTGTATGATTTTATTTACAATGACCAAACCTTATAAGACTCTACTCTTAGTAAGCCCTTCACGATGACAAAGCGGCTGACTTTGCGATGATAAGTGGCACTGACAATTATTGCTACCAAAATATGATAAAGTATAGGTATTAGTGACACTACACAGAGCAGTGGTGGCCCAGTGGTATCGACCCCGACTTACGAGTTGTATGTCGTGAGTTCAAACGCAGCATGTACCTACTTTATTTGGTGTATTTATTTTCATCACCACTGCTCTCAAAACGGTAAAGGAAAACATCGTGTGGAAACCGGCATGTCCTAGAACGAAAATTCGAAGGCATGTGACATGGACCAATCCGCACTGGGCCCGCGTGGTGGATTACGGCCCACTCCCTCTCACAGAGAGGAGGCTGTGTCCCAGCAGTGGGAACATTATAGGCTGATTATACTATACTAACGACAAGCAGTGAGACATCACAAAACAAAGTTCTCACAAACATACCATTCATCTCAGCAATCGATTTCCACAATAGAAGCCACTCAATAAAAAAGGCCTAATAACTCCCATTCAAGTTAAAAATAAAACAAAAACTGTCCTCCAACATCTTAGTTTTATACCGAATATTTCTTAATTCGTCCCTAAGTCCCGGCAATAAATTACCGGTTCAATAATGTTGGTCTTGCCACCGATACAGATGTCCCGGGACAGATAGCGGCGGGAACAAAATGTACATGGATATCACATTAGGCCAGTGACGTATACATCATGATGAAAGGTGGTTTTAACCTCTCTATATTCACGCTTGGTATTGGAGGTAGCTCCGAGCATTCATAGTAATTTAGATGATTTTTTGTTGTTTAGTATTTTTTACCTTTATATCATTAAACGTATTAAGCAATTTTCCTAGTGGATACAAAGTAAACTTTCCTTTTAAATCCAGGCATAGATTTTATGTTTATCTTTTATGTCTAATATCGATAAGTAATTTAGTGTTGTGCTGAACAGTGGAGTGACAGATCGATAACCGTTGCTTAAAAATGTCGCAAAAATTCATTTTTATGAAAAATATGAATAGGTATTGCTAGAACATAGAAATATGTCCAACATAAATAATTATGTACCGAAACCATGAAGATAAAAGTTAAATATATATGAACAAAGTCACAGTAAGCGTTAAATCAAATATGAAATATATTTATATTTACCCTAATCGATTTCGGCATACAAATAAATATAGTTACAACCGATCATAATCGGTTAAAACCGAATTATAGTATAGTATAATATTATATTTGAGTTTTGAATTCACATTTAACATGCCTCTTGCATCCAGCCAAGAAATTGAAATAGGCGAAAGGCTTTAAACACAATATTAGCGTGAAGACTTTAAATAAACTTCGAACATTCCAAATGTAAATATAAATTGTAATAAAACATAAGAACGTTCCACAATATAAATTTTGCCTCTGAACAATAAAATTGGATTCATGCTGATCTGGAATTGAAAGAATAACAGTTAAATGGAAGTTTCGTAGGACATGAGGCTTGCCTGTCACCCCATGCGAAACATGATATTTAAACTAAATCCATTATAGTTACGCACGACTGAAAACTGTAAAAATACAATAGCCATTTTTTTTTTTTATTTGCGTACTACAATAATACAATAAAAGGTTTACAATTTATACAAAAAGTATTAAATGTAACTGCGAAGTTTGCTGTTCATAGGTTGCAATAATAAATCAATAATTGAATGAAATGCGTCTGCGCACGCTCAGCGTCGGACTTCCAAGACGTGCTACCAGCTATAGGCACCTCATGACAGTTATGCCTATATACAAGAAAATACCACGTGCCTATTATAAAGGCTTCATTGTTTATTTGAATGTGCAATAAAATATGATTGTCCTTTCCAATGGTCACGCCACAATTTTTATACATTTAAAACAGATTTTGTAACACTCAGGCCTTGCAAAAGCATACATTCTATTTGTGTTAATGTCACCATTATATTTGATAAAGTGAATTTCAATTGGAATGCATTCAATTGTAAATTGAATTGATTTATTTATTATTTTGGTTGCTAAATATGGTTTCATGGTGTGGTGAACTATAAGCTTTTTGCTACGAGAAGCTCTAATTACTATAACGGAATGTCATTAGTAAGGTTTCAGAATTAAATTGCTCAATAAAATACACATAGGTACCTACCAAATTGCAGATACAGATACAAATTTAACATTTAAAACTCTTGTATGTAATTCGTACCTATAGATAGGTGTCTACTATATACAAAGGTACTTCTTTGTGAATTTACCTTAAAGCCTTCATTGAACATTAACCGTAATTTATAACTACGCGAAACGTCTGTCTGGTAGACTAGACATCCATCAAAGGACACATAATTATGTATAATGTAGCTTACATCCCGTACAGAAGCCATAACAATCGGCAAACAACTTTTCCTTTTCCAAAATGGAAATCAACCAAACAAACGAACCCAAACTGTCTTTTGTCACGATTAAAAAAAAATAAGTCACCTCCAAAAGCCGTTTTGTTTCGAAAAATAAAAATGTAAAAAGTATTTGAACCAACTACCGGCGGTGCTGGAACGCGCCCACCCTATCAAAGATCGTGGACGCTACTCGAAATGTCCGATACGTAAAAAAGAAAACAAGAAATGTCACATATTTTGGCGGGAAATAAATCACGGAAGGGACGCTATACAAAATTTATGGCAGTATAACACGGTGCACTCGGTAGAAAAGTTAAGACAAAAGACGAAAAAAGGTGTACGTTTTTGATTTGCCTGTGTGGGTTCCGCGGTCTATTATAAAAAGATCTTCTACGAACCTTTCAGAGAAAATATAAATGCTCTACTCTTTGCTTTAGTTAGGGAACAATAATTATCATTTCATTGCTGTAATCCTGTCCGTAATCTGTCTGTAATCCTGTCTGTAATTTGTCTTTAATCTGTCTGTAATTTAATTTACCATTACAATATTTCCATAAATTCATATAGGTACTCGTAATTTCATTATGCTAACGGAATGGACGTTCGTCTTATTAAAATATTCAGAACAATCCTTAAAAGGTTTATTTTCAGCAACGCCGGATTAATTACTCATTATTATCGGGACCCTCTCCCACGAATGAAATATACCAAATAACGAAACAGTATTTTTCTCTATCATGGTTTCTTCGAATCTCTGACTTGACAGTTATATTAGCACTGAGAGTCTCAATCTAACCTCACTTGTAACCTTTTTGGTGGCAAGGAACTCTAAAATGGTGACACCACATGAAGCCAAGCAGATGGGTCCTTATTACTCCGCTCCCGTAACTGTAGTAGGAAACGTATTTTTTTTCACCGGTCGCCCGTTAACGCTTTATTTATTGTCACTACTCTCGGATATTTAGGGAAGGTAACCGTAATTATATGACATATTTATCTACGAAGTCCGTTTTTGGTAGGTTGTTAAATAAATTGTTTTATATTTATCTGTTTTGGGAGGTGCCGTCTGGTTTTAGGGCTACGCTGAAAGACCTGAATTTTAAACATCTATTTATTTTAGATATTTATGGTTTCGAAGAACGTATAAAGATATAGCATGGAAGCATATTTAAGCAGCAAAAATATTTTCGCGAATAACAGCAAATGGATAGAAGAATGGATGGATAGATAAATAGAAGATCATCTTAAGATTAGGTTTCAAGCAAGTTACCTAATCAATGAATCATTTTAGAAGATTTTAATGTTATGTCGGTTTTGTATTTAAAAAGGCTAAGGTATATATTATGAAGAGCTTAAGCTCTTCATAATATATACCTTAGCCTTGTACAGTTAACTGTACTTACAACATAAGGGCCTGCCGACGGATTGGCAAACGCCTACGGCTGCGCACCCAGAATGCGCAGTGGGCCCTTCTAACTTTCTTAAAGCCAATTCAAATGAAAGATCAATAAATCTGGTGTCAAATATCGTGGTTATCGTGTGTGATTGGTTCACCGAGCTATCAGAATCATTGAACTGGTAACTATAGCAGTTAGCGTGGAGATTAACAGAAGATTTAGCGACCACGTTTCGAATAACCTTGTTCTAAATTGATTGAACTTCCAACTACCGTTAAATAGAAAAAAAAATGTTTATTGCAATTAGGTACATAAAATGCTTTTACACGTTTTATGTAATTGCAATAATCTTTATTTTTTTCTTTTATTTAACTGTGGTTGGAAGTTAAATAGAATGTAAAATAATAATGTAATGTATTAAGAGATCCGATTAACGTTTTTCAAAACATTGTCCCATTTTCACATCGACTAGAGGCTTTTGATTGATTTTTGTTAATTTAAAGAACATTTTACTCATTAAATAATGAGAAGGAACTTAAAGGAACTATCTACAAGGTTATTCAAGGAATCGAGTGTCTCACGGTTGTGACTGAAAGCCTATACTTAAAGGGTTATTGGTAAAACACCATCAACCTCTTAAGGAGTCATTGTACAGATCATTATGAACAACTTTTACTATTGGACCAAATATGAAGAAAATCAGCTGTTCCCTACATGTATGTTTGCAGAACTCGTCAAAATGTGGATTAGGGCGATTTCATATTTGGTCCAATAGTAAAAGTTGTTCGTAATCATGAGTACAATGGTGTTTTACCAATAACCCTGTATAACCTAACCTATTCTAAGTTCATGTTAATGCCTGAGTTTTAAATCCTATGCCCAATGCATGTTACGGATTGAGAAAAGAGAATAAAAGGGTGAATCATTTAATTAAAATGGTAAATAAGTAGGTACCCACTGCTTACCTGCATTTTTAGCAAAAAATCATGTTTTCTTTTATGAATAAAAATGTCACCAATTTAGACAGCTTTATTGAAACATTTTTTTTATAGAAACGACTATTGTATGAAACTTTATTGTGCGTGTTTTCGCTGACGTGAGCTAGAGTTAAAACCTGAAGCGGGATCACCGACTCGTTGTGTTTTTTTTCATCCTGGTCGTTTATTTTCAATATTGAAACCAAATATTCTGTAGAGTACGAATTCAGGATTTTTACCGGGTGAATAAAAATGAACGATAAAATAAAAAATTGCAAACTACAGCTAGGAAACTTTAAACCCAGCAAGTACATTTATACATTGCCTGTTAATTTTGACGAAAATAAAATTTTCCTCGTAAAATACGCGAATCTGAAAACGTATGATGATCCGTATCCGTCAGACATCAAGCGATTGTTAAGATATAGGAATTGGATATTGGAAACGAATGCCACATAGGGTCGCGTTTCTTACGTGTGTTCGCTACATAGATGTTTTTGATACCATATGTTGCGTGGGTGTGTCGAGTTTAGTCGCCTCCTTCAGTTGAAGCACAATCGGCTAATAATACTGAAGTAATTAATTTGTTACTTACAGTGCCGTCGAGTCCATTACTTACAGGGAAATTATTTGAGGTAACGGTCTTGTGTTTTCGATAGGCGTAAAATAAAATAGAGAAAGGTAGACCAATTACTACCTCATATGATATGTCGAAAAAACTTTTTTTTCTGTCCAGGTACATTTGAAATGTTAATCAATACATACTTAATACTCTTTTAGTTCTTAATGGTTGTCGGCGTCAATCAAGCGTCAGTAAATAAATCATATAGAACACAATTGACATTAACTAATGATTCATGTCTAGACCTCACTTATATAAATGGGCCTGCAGGTATGTAATAGGTATCTACAGATTTTTATACCTATAAAAACGTTTATCTATAAACAGTCTGGTGTTTCGAAAACGTACCGGTTTTGTCCAATAAGCACCCTATTACTCAATAATCAAATTGTCATTACCAAAATGTTTGTAAACGAATGACATTGTAGAGCTCACTAAAGCTCTATGATATTTTGTTTTCCGATGTATGGCTTCCTACAAACTGTTTTGAAGCTTTAAACGTGGGTCATTGGCAGGGTGAAAAGAGGCCCTCTATCTGCATGCATCTATCTCTATCATTTTATGCATGGAATAAAAACTGGCATGGAATGACATGCTTGTGTCGTAAGATTTGGATGATTTCATCATATCACATCACATCACAAATTAAGGCAACATAAAGAGTATGCTGGGGTTAGTTCGGCACTGGGATAAGACCGTACGAATCAAATTAACACAATGTAGTCGACGTTAATAATAAAAATTGGCATATTAGCCGGGAGTTTGATTCGTACGGTGTTATCCCTGCGCTGAACTTACCCCAATATATTCTACACGATCCTGAAATTCTGAAACTGTAAGCCAAGAGCTGCGTATACTTTTGCGCCAACATTGGTCCATTACACCAACTCGCCAACTCGCCAACATTCCAACATCCTTTGCCGTCACGTCTTATTACGTGCCTGCTCTATGCCCCTATTCTGGTCCGCCTGGGTGCCTTGCGAGCTACGATCGGATAAGACTCGCCCTCGCCGAGAAGCTGTGGCGATCGAACGATAGTGTTTTAGAATTGTTTATAGTAAACGTCTTATGTTTTTGGAATAACGATGAAATTTTAATTGGTTTACTGTCAAAACTTCAAAGTATGAATGGTGGAATACGTTCATTGATTGTTATTTCTTACGGGTTATGTTTGTGATTATGACAGTTGGGTAATGGCTTTGACCCTGGCGTAGTAATATTGCTTTTAGAATTTGATATGAACATAAAAAATATGATATCTAACATATTTTATTATTTTGCATGCTCATGTAATTCTATATCCAGTAGTACGTACGCGAGTAGAACACCAATCAGAATCGTTTTTAATAGTGATAACTTCACTGAGTGTTTTGAATTATTTACGGTGTTAGTAGCATGGGATCGCTTACGAATTTTCCTCGACCATAATGTATTTCCTTTTATTAAATTCGATCTAACGAAATAAGCTATTAGCCCATTACAAAGGAAATCGAGATTCACATGAAAATGAAATAAACACTTCCTATCGATTGCTTAATTTCATGAAAATAAAAATGAATAACGCGCACGAAACTTAACAACATTATTTTTTCCAAGAATTGGTTCCTATGATCGTATGTGAGCCCAAACGCAAACCAGGCCAAAACATTATCGTCCGTAATTTTGAGCAATGTGCTTCATATTATACCTATATATATGAAGCGCGAAGCGAAGATCCAAAGCGAAGCATTGCTCAAAATAACGTGGTGCGGTGATGTACTGGCGAGTTGGCGACCGGCAGGTCTCACGTGCCACGAGGGACTCCTTTCACCACCTTACGCAAACCTACGTTCCCATATAATTGATACCGTCGCCTGACAACTGTAGAACTGGTCGCAAAAAACTCCACCGACTCTGGAAAATGGCCGCACGCAGCAAAAAGAGGCTTTACTAAAGTCGGACACTATAACTATTTAAAATATCCAATATAGTGTCATATAATTTATTGGTGTCTCTGTACGGCAGCATTGTAAGCGGTAATCGCTTAATCTTGAGCGGACAGGTGCCGACTAGCTCCTATTAGGCAAATTGTGTACCTTATACGTGGAGAGAAGATACAAAAACGTAAAAGTCGAAATCGCGCGGCTTTTTTCGAGACAACTTTTTTTCGAGCTTTGGCACTCCGATTGGGCGATGCTCAACATCGGTATTTTGCACATGTTCAATGTTGTTTTAAAAGGCAACGAATTATGCTAGCTGCCAATTATTTTCTTATATGTAGGTCATCAGCCAATTACCTAAGACCGCTCTAGAGCAACGTTCATAGTAGATACCTGTTTTTAAAACAGTGGTGTTTATTGTTTCACGTATAGGTTGATTGTTTATTTTGTATATTTTGTATTGAGTATAATTCGGTGTTATACATTCGACTAGTTTGTCTTATAGTAATACATTGAATTATGTGAATAATGATGGTTAGCTTCATTTGAAGTGTCTTTTGTGTTGTAATGCCTTAAGGGGTGAATATATGAACCACTTAGTGCAGCTATCCCCAATATCATTGTACCTAAATGGTATCTATTCTGGTCAAAGTATTGGGATTCTCATTTGGCATATAAATTTGGATGTCGAAAGTATGAATAAGTCATTTGACAAGTGTGAAAACCTTATACCTACTTGCATGCCGAACAATGCCTGAACAGCTTGTACTTGTGTTATTTTATGTACGGCTAGCATGTCGTTCCTTTTTACATTATTATGAACCGTAATCAAGCAGTAGTTATCAACAATAACATTTAATATGCAAAAAAGGTTTATATGTTTTCCGGCTTTAGATAAAATGAAATATATTAACATAAAATAACTCAAGTCCTAGCGGACTTGATTTATTTTATATGGGGCTAGCATGTCGATTCTTGTTTTTTTAAGCAAAATAAGCAAATAATATAATATAATAAGCAAAAGGTTTATATGTTCTCCGGCTTTAGATAAAATAAAAAATATTAACATAAGCATAATAAACACAAGACTTTAGCGCCACTCGACACTCATACCAATTCCTTTGAACAACCTCTACAATTCCTGCAGAATGCAATAAACGAGTTGTGGAGCAAAAACCGATATAAAAGGGGATGAAAATATTAACAGTCGACTGTTAACATAAGCTGATGTTTTAAAGGCCCTCTGGCCTAAACAATTGTAACAATATGACACCACGACATAACCATAATATAAGCGACAAATTCATAACAAAAAATTACCAACCCACCCCCATCCGACATAAGATTAATGTGTGTACATAAACCGGGAATCGAACCTCGTATTTCGGTGTTCTGTTACGTGGGGTGACACCCCTCGACAGATATATTTCAGTAAAAAAGTTAATTACCCTCCCAAGTTACGAGTGAAAGTTATACTTTTTAATAATCGTGTAATTAGAGGCTGAGGTAAGGAGCTGTGCTGCCTTGAAAATAAAGTATCTAAGGGCTGATTTTTTAACAGTCATATAACTTTTATCTCGATAATAAATACGACAGTTCGCATTTTTTTTCCCCTTCAACATCCCACCGGTTGATCGGTAAAGAACGGCTTATGTAGCACTGTTGTATACGAAGTTTAATTAAATAGTATTTAATAGTAGTACCTAAGTAGTTTTAGTATTTTCTTTACAAAGGCTGTCAAACCACAATATTTATATCGGATATAAAAGTTATCTGACTATTGAATAATCAGCCCTAAGCCTAGTAAATATGACTCTGACTATCCAACATGCTTGAAGTGAAAATTTCTTTATGCGCGTTGAGCGATTTTTGGTAGGAGACAATATTATGGGTTCGCGTCACCGCCATGCTATATTAGCAGTACACCTGTAGCTATAAGGTTGACGTGTTGCGCAACATTGTTTCATAGTTTTCAGTTATCACGTCTGTCGGCAGTCCTCACGACTGCCTATGTTTTTTTTTCCTAGAAGAAAGCCAGATGGCGATTTCCACATGACAGTCCAACGTGATTGTCGGCTAGTGGCATCACTAGTCCTTTTTTAATTTGAGTAGATATTCATACCTGTTCAGGATTACGATATCCTTCGAGTCTTCCACATAAGAACCTAGCTGCCATTATACTCGAGTGTTAGAGTAGAGCTCAAAATAAAAATAAACGTTGCAAACATACGCTGCTGCGGCAAAACTGTACAAATAATAGTTAAATAACTGTACCTAAGTAATAGAAGAATAGTTCCATTAAATGTGAACCCTAAACAAGATCATCAGAAGGTTTTCAACTCCAACAGAAAGGTGCGATATTAAAAGCTTCACTAGGTACCCTACCAATCTTCAGTTTAACAAAAATAAATTATATACATACCTAACTAGCGACCCGCCCCTGCCACGCACGGGTACAATAAACAAACTCAAGCTCAAAGAATTTATTTGTAGGCACTATTGAATTGTCAAAGAGTCGGTCATTTAGTCAGAAAGTTGAAGTCAGTTTCATTCCAAAACGTAGATCTCTATGGAGAAGAACGGGCAAGTAGTTCCAAGGAGACACTCTTTTAAATCTAGATATCACAAAATTCTGGGTACATTATTTTTGTTGCTTATAAGTGTGGAACAATGTAAATAAATACATTTAAAATAAACAGTCTCAACCGATGGCGCCCGTTCACTAACATTACCTGTGGATCAGCACCAGCTCAACGATTTTGTATGGAACCGAATGATCCAACACACGTGCCAATGCGCCACCATCAGTGAGACATTTAAATGAGCATACTCATAACTACCCCTGCTAAGCCTACGTCACTATAACAAAATAAACGGCACCATGGCACACAAAATTGAAAACCTAATGATGAGGCGACATGTCAAAACATCGGGATATGTAACTTCAATATAGTACTATCAATATAGTAGTATATTGAAGTTACACATGAGTGTTTTCAACACATATATCTTCCGGAATAAATTCCCTAAACAATGGTGATTTAAAATGATATATGTGGTGGACACAGAGAGACACGAAAAGCGACTTTGTTGTATACTATGTACAGATATACATAGATAATATGATGTACTCCGACTTTCTCACATAGTTCATAGGTGAACAATGCACCAAAATCTTTGCTTTTTCTTCTGCATGACAATGGTTACTGTAACCAGGTTATTTAGATGCATGTTACACATTCGAGGTTAATATAGTAAGATCACGCTAACTAAGAACTGCCTGTTGTTTCCCGACAATAGCTGGGAAAAAATTACTCACTAACTCGCCACCCACCGGGTGCTGAATTTCTCGATTTTTTTTCCCGGCTTTACGTAAAAACTATGAAGTTTGTGTATGTAGGTATCTAATAATCTATTCATTACGACGTGGGTTTTCATTCTGAAGTTTAAATACAAAGAGGAAAATAAAAAAGCAAGACTTGGATGGAGTTTTAGCTGTTAAATACAATGGTTGTTTTTCATAAGCCTCATTAGGTTCAAAAGCTCACTTAAAGTCATGTACTAATAAATGTCCCCAAAAAATCATCATCATCTGACTAGCGTTTTCCCAACGATGTAGGGGTCATCTTCCAATCTAACTGGATGCAGCTGAATACCAGTATTTTACATGGAGCAACTGCCTATCTGACCTCCATAGCCCAGTTACTGGGTAACACAATACCCCTTGGTAAGACTAGTTGTCAAACTTTCGGGCTTCTGACCACCCGTAACGGCTGTCTAAGATCCACGAATGACAGCCGGTACCAACAGCTACACGTGCTTTCCGAGGCACGGAGGAGTCTCGGTATGTTCAGATGGTCACCCATCCACAGGCCGACCACGGCAAGCGTAGCTTAACCTGATCAGTCGACTCCTGCGGCTGTTTAGCAAGCCACAAGTCCCCAAAAATACTTACACAAAAAATAATGCCCATGCATAAAAATCATTCACTTTCCCAAAACGAGTTCACGAAATAAAATCCCGAAGCCTATGTAAAATAATCTCTAGGCTCTTGAACGTACACAGTACTAGAACAAACCCTAAGAGGATCGCTCGGTTCATTGAAATCGCGAGAGTATGATGAACTTAAACCACGCAAACTGCTCGAACGCACGTGAGGAACTGGTTCCAACGTTGGCGAGATTTTAGAACACCAACAAACAAAATTGGCATACATTTCGACACGTAGGGATTCATTTGCTTATAAAATGAGGAATTTGACGGATTTCATATTTTTGTTGTGTTTATGGTGCAAATAAATGCGGAATATGGTTATACTATAACTAACATAATATGCACACAACAAAAAATCAAATTCAGTCTTGAAATTTTATGTTATTTTAATGTCGTTACGTCGTTTTCTTATTTTTCTTTCTCAAATTGTGAATTCTCTTCAATCTCATAAAAGCACCCAATGTAAGCTTGAATACATGTAGCGTCCTAGGCCCTGGTGACTTGTTATGCCTAGTTCAGACACCATTCTCTCATAAATGTAAACTTTTCCTTTAACTAGTTCTTAAGCACTTCTACTGTACATTTTGTGAAGGGAAAATAAATACCTATACTTATTGATAAGAATTACGTTCATTTAATTATACTTTATGGACTAGACTCCCATTTGTTTTTATGATGTGACGTCATTAGTATTGGAAAATTAAGTTATCATCTAGGTTTATTCATCTTGTCAGATGACTTAACGTCAATTGCTATGTTAGCTTCAACATCTTGAAGAACAACTGGAAAAATACATCTTGTTTTTCTTATTATATAAGTATGTATATTTATTTTTGAGTTAACTACAGAAAACAATGCTGAACTAGCTACCTACTCAAATTATTAATTAACTTATCTCCAATATCTCTTAGTTTATTCTTAAAATTATCTTGATATCTCAATCAAACACTTTACCGCTTAAGGTTCTACTTACCCCGTTTATCAAATAAGCCGTGACGCTAATATTGCTATGCAGTAGCCGTTCAAGCGCATAAATAGGTAATTTTTATGGGCTTTAATTAATAACTATGCAAGTACGTAATGAAAGCAAAAACGGGTACGGTTTCCGTGTAAAGGTAATCACTGTGCCGCCAATAAAACAGCTCTATTGTTTCGTACAGCAAAGGTCTGAGTAGACTTTCAGGCGGTAACGGATGTGTCGGAAATAATGTCTAAAAGCACGGTCTGTAGGTAATCCTGTGGATGGCTTGTGTTTAAATTTAGAAGCACGGTCTGTAGGTAATCATGTAGATGGCTTGTGTTTAGGTTTAGTAGCACGGTCTGTAGGTAATCATGTAGATGGCTTGTGTTTAGGTTTAGAAGCACAGTCTGTAGGTAAACCTGTGGATGGCTTGTGTTTAGGTTTAGTAGCACGGTCTGTAGGTAATCATGTAGATGGCTTGTGTTTAGGTTTAGTAGCACGGTCTGTAGGTAATCCTGTGGATGGCTTGTGTTTAGGTTTAGTAGCACGGTCTGTAGGTAATCCTGTGGATGGCTTGTGTTTAAATTTAGAAGCACGGTCTGTAGGTAATCATGTAGATGGCTTGTGTTTAGGTTTAGAAGCACAGTCTGTAGGTAATCATGTAGATGGCTTGTGTTTAGGTTTAGTAGCACGGTCTGTAGGTAATCATGTAGATGGCTTGTGTTTAGGTTTAGAAGCACAGTCTGTAGGTAAACCTGTGGATGGCTTGTGTTTAGGTTTAGTAGCACGGTCTGTAGGTAATCATGTAGATGGCTTGTGTTTAGGTTTAGTAGCACGGTCTGTAGGTAATCCTGTGGATGGCTTGTGTTTAGGTTTAGTAGCACGGTCTGTAGGTAATCATGTAGATGGCTTGTGTTTAGGTTTAGTAGCACGGTCTGTAGGTAATCATGTAGATGGCTTGTGTTTAGGTTTAGTAGCACGGTCTGTAGGTAATCATGTAGATGGCTTGTGTTTAGGTTTAGTAGCACGGTCTGTAGGTAATCCTGTGGATGGCTTGTGTTTAGGTTTAGTAGCACGGTCTGTAGGTAATCCTGTGGATGGCTTGTGTTTAGGTTTAGTAGCACGGTCTGTAGGTAATCATGTAGATGGCTTGTGTTTAGGTTTAGTAGCACGGTCTGTAGGTAATCCTGTGGATGGCTTGTGTTTAAATTTAGAAGCACGGTCTGTAGGTAATCATGTAGATGGCTTGTGTTTAGGTTTAGAAGCACAGTCTGTAGGTAATCATGTAGATGGCTTGTGTTTAGGTTTAGAAGCACAGTCTGTAGGTAATCCTGTGGATGGCTTGTGTTTAGGTTTAGTAGCACGGTCTGTAGGTAATCCTGTGGATGGCTTGTGTTTAGGTTTAGTAGCACGGTCTGTAGGTAATCATGTAGATGGCTTGTGTTTAGGTTTAGTAGCACGGTCTGTAGGTAATCCTGTGGATGGCTTGTGTTTAGGTTTAGTAGCACGGTCTGTAGGTAATCATGTAGATGGCTTGTGTTTAGGTTTAGTAGCACGGTCTGTAGGTAATCCTGTGGATGGCTTGTGTTTAGGTTTAGTAGCACGGTCTGTAGGTAATCCTGTGGATGGCTTGTGTTTAGGTTTAGAAGCACGGTCTGTAGGTAATCATGTAGATGGCTTGTGTTTAGGTTTAGTAGCACGGTCTGTAGGTAATCCTGTGGATGGCTTGTGTTTAGGTTTAGAAGCACGGTCACTTGAACGAAAATAGAAGATTATTTAAAGGAACCCCTGGTTTTGTTTAATTCCGATCACTACCGAAAAGTAAAGATTTATTTCTTTAGTCTCTCGGCGTGCACGCAACGTACTAATATCAAATTTAAGTAAGAGTTCCCGTCGCTCGACCGAACTGGCCAGATAAGGACAGGTTTCTGTATCTTGACAAAAAATAATTAAAAAAAAAAGAAACACACGGGAAGTCGCTCCAATAATCTGGCGATGGTAAGTGCGGTTTTGACTTTAATGTGTTAATAAAATTGTTAACGTTTTGTCAGCGAAACGAGGGCCGATGTTCGATGTAGAGCCGACAAGATGCCAACATGCGAAGACGATTTAAAATTATCAAAATGTTTATAAGTTCGCTGTATGACTTCGCTTTGCGTATTGTTCTGAAACTCACCAAGGCTGGCCGCCATGATTTCTTGATCTTTTGGCTTCTTCTTGCGGGGGCGCCCTTTCTGCCGGGGTGGGGGCGCTGTAGATCCGTTGAAGAACGGGCCTTTAGGAACATCATTGTCTTCCCGAGCGAACTCAGGGGAGGGGTATGGGGCGTAGTGGGGCCCCGGGACAGGGCCCGCGTACGGCACGGGGCACATTTGTGGGGGCCCTGGCAGAGCCATGTGGGACCCGTATTCGGGCATTGTGGTTTCATAATGCAGCCTGCGAAAGGAAAGTTTTGTTAGCTTCGGTTCGAAGCGAATAGTTATTTGAAAGCTTAGGATCGTTAAAGAACTTTGTAGCAGAATTTAGTGATTTGAATCCAAGAATACTCGAACAGAGCCACATTACGTTAGGCATCGAGTCATGTGCAAATCGAACTTTAACATCATCTGTCGTCGTCAGTCGTGATCTCGCCTAAAAATGCACTTTACTAGATCACAAAATAGGTTATCTGTTTGAATGCCCTTCTCTTTCGTCTGTATTCCTATCAACTTTTTATTTAGGGCTCGCTAGTTAAATGAGTAAACTTATGACCTAAATAAATAAATACTAAACCAACCTGCAATAAACAGCCGAGTCTCTAATGCCGAAAGTGTCTCCTTTATTCAGGGGCGTTCTGCACAGCGTACATGAGAAGCAATTTACATGGAACACCAGATCCCGGGCACGCATGACCAGCTCTGAAGCAGAAATCGGAGTGCTGCAGCGAGCGCACCGCTTTGTTCCATATAACCTGAGGAAGAGAAGAGAAATTAAACTTTTTTCCAGAGCTTTATCGTGCTTTAAATTTTGGGGTAAGTTTATCTGGATCTTTTGGCGCGTGGCTAAAATTGGAACTAACGTCGCCATCTTGTTTTTTAAATACATTTAGATAGTAAAACTATTTCACAAATGTGTACCGTCAGCGCCACCCTGTCAACGTCATTCAAGCGCCTAAAGATTCTTGTTGTACTTTTCTATCGGCTGTATAACCTGGGAAAAGTGGAGAATTACCTTACGTTCACATGGCGAAGATCAGTATAAAATATGTATTATACTCTAGGTTATTTTGTACAAGTCATAAGGAAGTAAGTCGAAATGCTTGTAACAAGGCGTAGACAGAGAAATTAAGGGGCTGACAACTGCAAAGGCGCGGTCACTGTCGGACTGCATAGAAAAGAAAGAGAGAAGAAGTTAATATGTTGCTCGAAGAATAATCTGAAAAAAAAACAGAATGAATGCATGCATATTAGTATGGTTTTTAATCTTTAAAAAAAAACTGAGGTTTATTCGTGACTTTTTTCCATCGTACCAAATTAGTTGTATTATGTTTTCAACACACTATCTTACTAGCCTGAAGAATATCATATATTTTTCTGATTTTGTTTACTGCAGTGGATCATATACTTTTAGGCATTATAAAACTTGCATTTAGGTCATGTAGTCCCTTTAAGTATAAGATATTATTCCTTAAAGGCTCCCCGCCATCAGGCGCGAAGCCACAGCGCGACGCACCTCTAGTAGAACCATTTCTGTGAAAACTTCATGTAAATTGCTCTACAAGTCCCATCGCGCTGTCGCGTCGCGCTTGTCTGCAGGAGCCTTAACTACCACTCATTCTCAATATGGAAAGCAAAAAAATATTTAAGAGCCCCATCAGTTTCGCGGTCTAAAAACCAAAAAATCAAGTTTTTGCAGCTCTAATTTCTTTGAATTTTGCTAAGTAGGTACTCAATATAAATTACAAAAAATAAAAATCTAACACACATTTTCACGTAAGCACGAAACACCAGGTTTTTCAAATGCTTTTTTAGCTTACTGGTAGCAAATAACAATCTGATAAAAATCTGAAATACTGGGCATATGGTATATTAGTAAGCCTACGATTTATTTTTATAAATTGAAAATGTGATCCGCGTGTGAAAAAACGCAATAAAATCATGTGCAAAACCGTCGTCTACGCGTATAAATTTATTGAAAATATCAATTAAGAGTTAAAAAATTTAAAATTTGAGGTGTTTATCTATCAAACTCAACTTTTATATTTTATTTTTGACTACTTATTTAATTGTAATAAAATATCTAAATAATGCCTTATAAATCGATGCGCTTGCTCGAGGCATTCATCGCGCCCGAGGGCTTCTTAACGATGGACCGGTGTCGCCCGTGACGTTCGCCGCTCCCGACGCGGCGACGACGTAACTTGCAAATCGCGCGTGATTTTATACTAAGCCTCACCAGTTTTGAGACTGAGTATATTTTTTTTATTCATGCAAAGTGTTTTACACTTTGTGAGTTGTTAATGTTATTCGTAAATTTAATGCTTCGTATTGTACTATTAGTAAAATAGTGATTCATTTTTTGAAAATGGGTCGAAAAAGTGAACTTTATTATCACGAAATAATCAAAGGAAATAACACGAAAGGCATGTGCAGTTCTTAGGTAATAATTGTTGCCATCATCTTAATTAATAAAATTGTTATAATTTACTATTATTTCTATTATCTTAAAACGTGTTAATTATAATTGTAGAGAATTAAATACGCAGAAATAAAAAATATTTATTTAAAAATGACTAACTTCCTGTATACTAAACGGCAATTTTTAAGGTAAAGACCTAATATATACGCTGGTCACATTTTATAGTTTGCTTTTACTATAGTGAATGCCGTACTAGGTAACGTTATTTTTATAGTGTACCTAAACATAACACGTCATAATCACAATAAAATCCATCCAGTATTACGAAACCTAGTAAGTAAAAAATATGGAGTAGGTACTAATAATAGCGGTTACGGACCAAGATTATTTTGTTCCCGCTTTACCGTACGACAACGCACACTACGATTGTCAGCTATAGCTCAAACGCACACAGACACACTGCGCTCCGATAGTTACCAAAACTAGTAGCGCGCCGAAATTGTTAGGGGCTCTTAAATCGTTTATTGTTAGCTGTGTTCAAGTAAGAGAACAACCAGCATTATAAAAATTAAATCTGTCAACATGACGGGTGTTGAGCGGTTAAATAAGTATTGATATTGCCCATAGAGTCTAGACTTGAAATAAGATAAGTATTGATATTGCCCATAGAGTCTAGACTTGAAATAAAATAAGTATTGATATTGCCCATAGAGTCTAGACTTGAAATAAAATAAGTACTGATATTGCCCATAGAGTCTAGACTTGAAATAAAATAAGTATTGATATTCCCCATAGAGTCTAGACTTAAAATAAAATAAGTATTGATATTGCCCATAGAGTCTAGACTTGAAATAAAATAAGTATTGATATTGCTCATAGAGTCTAGACTTGAAATAAAGTCGTAAAAAAAACTACCCGGTATGATTTCGTACCTACACGAGTTCAAGCAAACTCGTGTCAAATCACAAACCAACAATTAATTGGTGTTATCAGTGTGCTAATTAAAAATAAAAGTTTTATAGCTTTTTGCCACGAACGTGCATTGTCTGCCCAGGCCCCAGAGTTGATCGTACACGCCGTTAACATAAATTCACAAGTTATGGCCAATTTTATTAAAAATAATTAAGCTTCGTTTTGTAGTCTTAGACAATTATGTCTACCTATTGAGGTTTAACTACTGAAAAATGTAAATAATTTATCATGAAACTTAGAAATTAGAATGCGCCTCAACAATACGTCAGTCCCTATTTAAGACTCCATCGTGTAAAATCTAATCATAACACCTATAAATAAATAAATTAAATTAAATTAAATAAATTAAATTAAATAAAATTAAATTAATTAAATTAAATTTTAAAAATAAATTTTAAAAAAAACTCAAAAAAGAGGCGGCTGTTGACCGATTGATGTAGGTAGTAAACAACGGTTCAAATAAATAAAGATCAAAAGAAAATACTCCTAAATAAAACATTATTTATTTATGAGAGTTCATGACCTCATCACCTGTCACTCTGACGCTAACGCCACAGGCTACACAAAATCGTTTGATTCAAGCCTAATTATTATCATACACACACCCACGCATATTCACACTAACGTAGGTACCTAGGTCTATGTGTGCTGCGTATTTAGAGGGTACCTACTAATGAAAACATTGATTGGAACTTCGTTATGCTTTTGTCCAATATACAGGCGTAAACATTTTCATTAACTCTAGGGAGCATTTAAATTAATTCTACATAAAGCACGATGTTTGATTTAAAATGTTGGCGCTATACCGGGCGTTTCGGACATTTAGGTGTCAACAAGGAAAAAAAACGCGACCATCTTTTGACGCGGTCAAGGACGCGAATCTTACGATTTACATCTTTGTACGATACCTTTAAAGTTGCGTTGTTTAAATGTCACCTAACGTCGTAATCTGCGGTTTTACGGCTCCTGCAAACAGGCGCGACAGGCGACGCCAATCGCACGCGACATTAAGGCACCGCTCGTCCCGCGACTGGCGGTGATTTGTGTCGCGTTGCGTGTCGCGCCTGTTTCTAGGAGCCTTTACATTACATTAAAAGTCCGTTAACTGTGACACCCCAACATTTAATTTAATTTCGGAACGACCAATGTTCATATTAAACCCAGGTTAATAATTAATAATAAATAATTCGACGATCTGCTGATATACAATAGGTCCCGCTCGTCGCTTGACACGTGGTGCCTTTGTGTCGCGTGCGTGTCGCGCCTGTTTGAAGGAGCCTTCAAATTCGTTGCGGTTTTGTAATAATGTAATAATTGTGTAGGTACTTGCGGTAATGCAGATTTAATAACAAAACGCCAATTAGTAAATGATTTTTGGGAGTTAGTGAAAATTCGACACCCGACAATTACACGTAACCGAAGGTAAAGTGCACGCAAAATAAGACTGCGCGCCGAAGTCGGAAATAATCGTTTACCGCCATCTCGACGTTTATATCAGGTGTCAAGAGAGTGAGCTGTGTTCCGTGTTTTTCAAACTAAATAATCGCCATCACTAAGACGAAAGTGATTAAAAGTGCTGGCAGGGAGTCAAGAAAGACAAACACGTGCGCAGACTTAAGTATCTTGCGCGCACTCTAGTCCCATATTTGGTCAACCACAGCCCAGAAACAATTACCATTTGTAAAATAATTCCAAGCTGAATTCAGAGCAGAAATGTGTGTACTGTCAACGTAAAAGTATTACTTGCTCTGTAAGTAAAGAGTATAAAAAATAAATCTTTCATAGTAGTAGATCATCACATCATTCTAAACAAACAGAAACTTTGGAACAGCTTTAAAGAACCTTATCTTATTTCGGTGTCCAAAAATAAATGTCATTCTGAGCTGACCGGGCGAGGCCTTTGGTTTTAAAATGATAATTAAATGCATCCGCCGGTCTCAAGATCGAGATAGCGGGTTCTCCTCCGGAGTGAGACTTCCCCGTGTGGTCCCATCCCTATCTAGATCGAACTTTTAGCTGCTTTAAATAAGACGTTAAGGAAATGCCGCTTAAACATTAGAATTTTTTAGATACTTAACTGACTATCGCCAGAAATCTCATTAATGACCTTTTTTAATTGCTTTGAGTTCATGTTTTGGAACTTTGGTAGTACACAAACGTCTCTACTGCTCCGCAATGTAACATTCTCACGTTATACAACCTGCTTCCATGTATAATGATACCCTTGTGCATAAAAGTATTTTAACCCTTTCAACCTTTAAACTTTTACAATGCTCGTGTTTTTTATTCTGGCTAGAGATAGCTTTCATTAAAAATAAAACAATCGACTTCCGAAAAAAACACTACAAAGTGAAAAATTACTTTAATTTTGGAAGTCGGCCGCTTTGGTTTTGTATTTTCGTTTTTGCCACCGACTTCGGAAATTCAAGTTATTATTTACTTTGTAGTGTTTTATTTTGGAAGTCGGTTGTTTTTGTTAATAAAAAGTTTTTATTTTTCCTACCCTTTCTTTATACCAGTGACAGGAAGTTATTATAACATCATCAATATAAAATAAGTGGAAAAATACGTATTATTGAAGCTAACTGAAAACTACCCAAGCAAAGCTAGTACAATAAAATGTTTATAGGACCACCCCTGAGGCATACACCTATCCATAAAAAAAAAACAAAATTGAAATCAATTTACAATAGCCGGAATTATCGCGTAACAAACAAACTCCTGTTTCATCTATCTGATCCATTCGAAATAAGGCTCGATGAAAATAAAATGTAACCTGCATCACCCAAAATAAAACAAATGAATTTCATTGTTTGTTTAAGAGCTCTTATTTCTAGGGATTTAATTGATGAAATATGACGAGAGTGGAGTTTAAATAGTTGGTTGGTTTTTAATTTTTTTTTGTTTTAGCAAAGCCTACCATAATTAGAGTTTTATCAAAATCATTTATTTATTATATGTTCTAGAAAGGTTATATTATGACTGGGGGCTTTTAAGTGTTTTTTTTTCAGGAGTAACGGTTTATATAGTGAAGTTAATCTGAAATGATAATCATATAAAAAAAACACCTGTCTGGACTTTAAAAAGAGTCAGAGTTTGTTTCGGCCTTTTAAAAAAAATTTGATTGACTTGTAAAAGTGTTTCTACAAACCTACTCAAAGCAATAAATCATTTATCATTATTTTTACTATAGATAACTTTCTTAATCCTCTCTTACGTGTTAAAATTAATGAAATTATTTATAATACTAGCAGTAAATTCGAAGGTAGCGAAACCTTATAGGTCCCATCTGAAGGAAACTATATCCACATAGAACATGAAAGTTCAAGTTTGTGTTTGGTACTTACATACAATAATTTATAAAAAACTTCTTTAAACTCTCGTATTTCCCGCAAACTAAAAGGATGACGCCCGATAATTTTAATTCTTAGTTCACAACATTCTTTTGTGCAAATACCTTGAAAGCACGTCTAAGAAGAATGCAGGTATGTTATGATAGCGGGTAGGAATCTAACTGTTCTTGAATTATAATTATGGTTGAACATTCCTGCAATGTAAAAACTCATAAAGTAAGGACATTAACTTCACTAGTGAATAGGAAAACTTTATTATTTTTAGTTTATTTTAAGTGGGGCAAAGTGCATGCCATTCAAACTTATTTTAACTGAGGATTGCCATACTCTAAAGCTCCGTCTGAAAACACAAACTTGTAAGTCTAAAAATGTGTTTTTCTTAGCAAGCTTATGGAAGAAGGTACCGCTCAGCTTGAATAAAAAATCTAACATCTGTACTCAGTTCTCCATCAGCGTCAGTTTAGACAACACGTTGAGTGACACTACATTGAACCAACTATGTCATAATAATGTATGTAGGTAGGGCGCATGTTACAGCAAAAACCCAGACTACAAGCTATTACTGCCAATTTCCCTAAAGTTAATCTAATCCACTTTACCTGACTCCGGTATTGCGCCCTGCCTACACTCCAAGTCTCACTTGCAGCCCAAGATCCCCAACAAGTAACTAAATAAAATTTGCTGTGACAGATGGACAGACAGACACACGAGTGATCTCAAATGGGTTCCGTTCTTTCATTCGGACGTACGCAACCATAAAAAGAAACTCAATAAAAATGTTTCAATAGAATTCGAGTTAAATAGATGAAGGTACGTCCAGTCTGATCTACATAGCTCAGACGGGACGTAAATCAATACCCACAACCTGCTGGTCTTAATACCCATTGACAAGCCGTGTTTCAATACGAATCCCCTTTATGAAATTCTGACGTCCGGTATCGAACATTTCGGGCGCAGCAATACCCTGTCTAATGAAAACGTATTCTTAGCAAACCACAACGACCATCACCGTACTAGCCGACCGGCTCCATTGAAAATGGAAAATTGAAATGTTTAAGTTTGACACAGAACCTATACATTCATTACTTTTATATTTTTTTAAGTGAAGGCACGTGAACATATCCGTCAGAAGTTGGCTGAAACATCCCAGCGCTGAGATGCTGGATTTGTTTTCGCTTCTACCGATCGTTATTTCTCCTGACCAAGGTTTATATGTAGGTATGTATCTATACATTAGTATTTATTCTTGTATTAATTTATAGTTTTTCCGAGCTATCTATCCCGTACATTGCACCTGCCATGGTATATCTCTGCATCACCCTAAGGTTGACTGGCAGAAAATGCCTCAGGCATTAAATCCGCCTTTGTACAGTATATTTTTTTACTTGTGCATAAAGTTTAATAAATAAATAAATACTGTTACTTGTTACACGGTGGATAAAAACAAATAATTTTCTTCATTCGTAACAGAATATTACAGAAGACGAAAAGCTGAAATTTTCAGTTACATAAAACATTGTTAAAAAAAGTTGTCGGTACGAATATACAAATTCGTTACAATATGAAAAGATTTTTTGTTGACAAGAATGAATTGACGCTGAAAACGAAGGAGATAGATGCAAATTACTTTATATTATATGAAGCTTCGTAACCACATATAAAAGGCTCGAAAAAGAACGACGTGCAGAAAGATCAGTTTTCGAGACACCAAAGGAATGCCAAATTAACATCAGCATCCGCTCAAAAGAACATCATTCGGTTGGGTGTCTACCGCGGCAACTAGCACCATACCTTGCTCAGCATTGAAATGAAGCTATCGACGGTTCGTGGGTGTGAGTCACGAGCGATCCTATCTTGACCACACAGGTCCCGGACCACGAACCTTGAGTCCCGGGCTGCGAAACCATTGTTTTACGTACAGAATTATTTTTATAGAGTAAATAATAACGTAGAGAAATTGGAAAGTTAGTAGGCAATAATATGAATATTTATGAGCTTTGTTTTCCTTTTAATTTATTAAGAAAAGAAAACCTAATTACGGTATACCTATCGTAACTTACTTACATGCAAAAAATAGCTGTTTCATTTAAAATACCTCAAAAAGACGGGAGGAAAATATAATGTTTTTTTATTTGTGTTTCATAATAACTTGTGACATCATTTTAATGATTATACAAGAAGTTTGGAAAAAACTTTTTTTTCGTCAAATTAATTATTTATAAATAGATATGTACTTAAGAAGTGCCTACCGACTTTTATTTACGAAGAATAAAACTCATAAAATCACTTTTAAAAGACGGCAATCCTGACACAACACTATTAAAAGAAATTTACAACTGTAGAAGTATGTTCACAACACGATTGATTAAAAAAATCTAAAAACACTTGTCACTTATAAATCGTCCACATGTGAGTTATACACGATCATAAGTTTCAGAGTCACCCAGCGATTCAGAAACGTATTAAGAATGGTAGAAAAACGTGATTCTGTCAGGAAAAATATTGGTACTACAGTAGTATCGATAAGTATCAAAATAGTATCTATCGGAAACAAAAAATATCGAGACTTTTCAGGAACGTCATAAAAAGCTCAATCTTGATACTTATCACTCCTATGCTTGGGTAAAAAATCGATAAGTACTACCTACTTCAGTATCGCTTGAAATGACTTCTTATGTGATTGTGACGTTCAAAAAGTGCTGATTCTCAGCCTAATTTGAATAAATGACTTTTGATTTTGATTTGTCAAAAAAAAAACAAATGGTCCTGGGTTCGAATCCCGGTAGGGGCAAATGTTTGTATGATGAATATGGACATTTGTACCCGAGTCATGGATGTATATTTATAATATGTATGTATTTACGAAAAAAAAAAATGTATTTAAGTAGTGTATCAACCATCTGGTATCCATAACACAAGCCTTAAGTCTTAAGTGCTTAACTTGGAACTAGATGGTGCTGTGTGCAATGTCAGACAATATTTATTTATTTGATTTTAATGTACTTACACAATTTTTAAATTTTTTTATACACTATTGGCCTGTTTCACCACTTCTTGATAAGCAACGGATCTCTTGCATCTGACATTTAATTTCCTACTAATTCTGCTATGTGTCTATATTTTAATTTACTTTGTCCAGTGTCTAGGCACTATTTCGAGTGCCGGGCACTGTGAAGGCAGTACAATTAGATGTTGCAGCCGAAGTATCGATACCACTCAGATATCGATACTTTTGCTACGCCGCGCCGCGCGCCGCGCGCCGCGACGGCCTTGCGTATCGATACCATATCCTCCGCAGATTGGTAGTGCTAGTGCGTGTGTTATAGAAATAAATCTGTAGCGTTTGTGAATGTCTCTTTACAATTGTGGCTATTACTTGTGGCTCATAATCCACTGCTACTACTGGTTACAGTGGTTGCGCCTATGATTTATTTGTAGGTTTTTTTTATGCCCCAACTATGAATTTCTACTCTCTTTCAAAAATACAAAAATTGAAACAGCGAGCTAATCAAATCCTCACAGGAGCATTTGGTAGGCCTCTGTGGGAACTGTCCAGTTATTTGATAATAAGATGAAAAAAAATATTGACTTAGTTTTCGGACGAAAAGTGAAAAAGAAATTGGTACTACACCTAGCCAGTAAACGTGGATAATTGAACACATACATGTGGATAAGTAGGTACTTACCTACTCTAATTTTAAGCAAATTGATTGTTTTAAAACGTAATGATTAAGGGGAGCTCTACAAAAACAAGGCAAAGGAATTCCTAAAAATCGACTTACATTCAAATTCTGACGAGAGCGAACATAATTAAATTACTAACTGCTCTCACAGCTCCTCCCGCGTCGCCTCACCAGAGAACCATAGTTCTACGGTTTGAAAGCATTAGGTTAAAGCAGGGATCCCTTAACTGTGGGTCGTGACGCCCCAAGGTATCGCGAACTGGTATGCTCACGTCACCGGCACGCGACGTAATGAGAGTCAGTACTACGTGGCTTTGAAGATTCTATTACCATTTGCAACGTCATACTTGTACGTAACTAGCTTAGCTTACTTAGCTGTAGGAATTAAATAAAAATACAGATAACAAATCAATTTAGAAAATGAAATGAGGGTAGCTATTTCAAAACATCAACCCAGACTTGTGAAGTTATGCTCAGAAAAGCAAGCTCATCGGTCTAATTAATTGTACGAGTACCTACACACGGCGACATATCAAGCTATCAATTTTCAGTTTTAGCTGACCTCGCATTGTATGGGCTTTTCGTACAATCAGAAGTCAGGTTATACCGGAAATATATAACTTGATAATGTCGTCGTGCGTACCTTTAGTTTTTCCTAGCCTAATAAATAATATTTTTCGTAAGGAAATAAGAGTTAGTAAGATTCTGATTATTTGGACGTTTCTATGTATAAAATAATCTAGCTAGAGTCTAGCTGGATTATTTTAATAAATCTAGCTGCTAGACTCTAAATTCTAGAGCTACACGCCGGTATCTTTATTACAAGGCATCGCAAAAAAATTACAACAAGTAAAGGGACTCGCAGTATAAAAAGGATAGGAAAGACAGACAAGAGACGTAGCCTTTTATAATATGGGCGTAAAGCAGGCGAATAGAAGCCACCATTCTCATTAATGGCATATAGGACGTGTTCTTTTTTGAATGTATTACCGACTATCGGAAAATGGCAATTTCAAGATCCCGACCAACATCTCTTAACGAACAAAAAACGTGAGATAATTTGAATGTCAGACATAAGCAAACCATGATTCGCGTCCATAACATAATATGTGTTTACAGAACTCAATCAATCTGACTGCCTTTTCCCTGCTATGTTGGAGTCGGCTTCCAGTCTAACTGGATGCAGCTGAAATACCAGTATTGTTTATGGATCGACTATCTACCTGACCTTCACATCCCCGTTACTGGGTAACACGTTACTCCTTGGTGGGACTGGTTGTCATACTTTCGGGCTTCTGACGACCCGTAACGATTTTCAGAGATCCAAGAAGGACAGCCGGGTCCAACGGCTCAACGTGCTTTCCAAGGTACGGAGGGGTCTCGATATGTAAAGATGGTCACCCATCGACGGACCGACCACGGCAAACGTAGCTTAAGCTGGTTGATCGAGCGGTGAGACTTTATTACTTAGCCACGAGCCCCTCTGTAGTATTACAGAACTATAATAATTAATATTATCAAAACATTTCTACTACCCTGGCGCTTTCGCCTAGACAGCAAGCCCCAAGCCTTTCTTAGAAGATTACTCCCCGAGTCGAGCAACGGCTTAGAGCGGCTCTACACTGCATTCGATCCGAATCCAAACTCAACCCGAATTGACAATGTTCTAAATTCGGACCGACATCGACAGTTTCGATCTAGTGCGCAACCCCTCATACAAATAGTACTATGGCTACTTTTGACCGACATTTCTCGGATTAGGATCGGATGCAGAGCAGAACCGCTCTTACTGTGATTAGTAAATTCTCAGTAAGTATATACCAAATGCCAATACTCGTAGGCTTTGACACTGGGCTAGTTACGTAACTAACTACGTAACTATGAAACTATAGCACTCCAACGTGTCCCCAGGTATGTTTGCGACCGGCGTCGAGTCGACGATGAAGTACCTGGGACTCGTCCTCGACAGCCGGTGGAACTTCGTGGAGCATTTCCGACGGTTGGCTCCCAGACTGGAAAGGGCCGGGGCTGCCTTAAAGCGGCTCCTGCCCAATCTAGGGGGGCCAAACGCCTCCTGCCGGAGGCTCTACGCGGGGGTCGTGCGGTCCCTGGCCCTTTACGGGGCACCGGTGTGGGCGCGTTGCTTGAGGCGGCGGCCAGCCCGCTGGTTGAACGCGCCCCAAAGGGTCATGGCCATCCGGCTGGTCCGGGGATACCGTACGGTCTCCGGTGAGGCGGCGAGCCTCCTTGCCGGATTACCGCCATGGGATCTGGAGGCAAAAGTCCTCGCGCACGTTTGGGAGTGGCGCGAGGAGGCGAAACGCCGGGGCGTAGCTCCGCTGCCGCGAGAAATCACGGTACAGCGGACAGAGCTCCGACGGGATCTCAGGGCGGCATGGTGAGTGCGATTGTCGCAACCCAGCGCTGGGCACGCCACAATTGCGGCGATAAGTCCCCTCTTTGAGGAGTGGCTAGAGAGGCGCCACGGCGTCCTCACCTTCCACCTGACGCAGGTCCTCACAGGACACGGCTGTTCCGGATAAAGCGGGAGGAAACGCCCGGGTGTCACCATTGTGTGGATCGCCCGGAGGACACGGTGGAGCATACGGTGGAGGTCTGCCCGGCTTGGGCGGAGCACCGCCGTGTCCTCGTGGAGGCGATTGGCGGTGGCGATCTCTCGCGTCCGGCCTTGGTCCAGGCCATGGTACGGAGCGAGGAAGCCGTCACCTCCTTCTGCGAAGCAGTAATGTTCGCGAAGGAGGAGGCGGAACGCGTGAGGGAGAGGCAAAGTTTGCGCCCTCACGCCCCTAGCCGCCGCAGGAGACGCCCTGGGCGTCGGGAATCGCAGGCCGATTCCCGGCCACCGTAGGCGCGGGCTTGCGAACGGCGAGCAATGGGCAGCTCGCCGTTCGATAAGGACCAGGCCCGGGTCGACGGCGCGTTGTGTTCCACGCGCGCCTCAAAGAGATGTCAGCACCAATGACGGGGTTTGCTAGGACCGATGCCTGCTAGGGTTGCGGAAAAGTCCAAGAGGGTTACCGTGGCCCCTGGCACAGGCAACTGAAGGAACACGGGTGGGTTTTAGTCAGTAAGAGTCTGACACGCCCTCCTGCTCTGCCCAGAGCGGGAGAAGTTATTTGATGATTTCCCACCCAAAAAAAAAAAAAAAAAAAAGGTATGTTTTACGACGTATGTTTGCGAAACTGTAACATGCGTCCGATTTTTTGTTGGGTTGCCATTTTGACAATTGAAAAGTCCTGACAAAAAGTCAGGCATTTGCAAATAAGCCCGGACATGTAAGTTTTTTATATATTTTTTTTTCAGGACCAATGTTTGTATTTTCACGTTCACCGTTCAATGCTTTGTTTACCGTCCGCTGCAGTAATCAGTTTCAGTCGAAAAGTCAGTTCAGATAGCGGACAACTTCCGTACGAGGGGGCCAAAAAGACGGACATGCGTGGTGGTACTCTACGTGTGACGGTACAATTTGCTGTTTCTTTTATCAGGTCGTGTGTACTAGATAGCCGTGAAACTGACTAAACGCATGTAATTCATAGTAACACAGTGCAGAGCCGTCACCGTAACGGTTATCGTTGAATCGTGCACCACCGTGAACTGTAGGCCTTGTTCTCTTGTAAATTAGCTAAATTAAACAAATTACTTAGTGTGTGTATTAGCTTGCAGTGTATTCACCTTGTTAGGTTTAAACCTATAAGTCCGGTAGACTTATAGGTTTTATTTCGGTTAAGACAGAATCAAATCAAGATAGCAAAATAAATGTTTTCGCAGATCGATTAAAAAGAGTAGTTGAAAATTTTAAGTTTAAAGCACACACAGTTTGTTTAATATTAAAAAGATTCTTGAATAGTCTTTATAAACTTTGTTTGGAACAGGTTTCAAGAGAACTTTGACTAAAAAGACTAAAAGATAACAAAAAATGCAACAAAAGTCTAACAACTTAATAAATAAATAATAAAAATAAATAAAAGCTTTACTTGGAACAACTTAAGTTTACAATTTACAAAGGAAAACGAAGATAGCCACAAAAGTAAAATACTGTGGCGCAGCTATCAACTCCCAACTCAAGAATACAAAGACTTGTTCCAGACTTCCCAAAGAATTTTTAGTGAATGAAGGAAAAATTATATTTAAAAAAAGTTAAGAGAATATCCTATAAGTAGAGGTTGCAATGTAGTAAGTACACAACATTTCACGGGAACATCAATTTTCCTGTGGAATTTATGTAGGTACTTATAACGTAAGCTCCTATCTATAATATCAATTAACTTTAAACGATTTCATCAAAAGCCTTAGAATAGGATATTAAAATCTGATCAAAGAGGGCTCCTCTTTTTACTAGCACAGCCACTATGATCAAAGTATGTTCAAAGGTAAAAAACTAATTTAATATTCCCTGACGAAAGTGGTACTCGAAGTTCATATTTTTCTTCTTGTTGCTGCAATTCACTAGAATTTAATTTCCCTTTTACAGCGCAACCCAGTAATACACTTTTGCAAAATGTTATCAAAGGAAAATTCAACATCAACCGTGATATAGAATTTTACTACGGGGTAAATCTTAAAAGTGTTTACCTAAATAGGTAGTGTACACTATCAATGGTTGTGCTGACTCTGTCTCTCGATAACATCAGTCTCTTTATGACTGCAAACAGACCGCGGTCGATTGAAGAAAAGATTTAGTATACGGGTCAAATTAAATTAGTTGGTAAAACTCCGCCACCGTGATGGGTATCGATGTCTAAACACGATACCTAAGACAGATTGCGGAAGTGCTTGCTACAAGAAAGTTTTTATTCGATAGAAGAGTTCTTTCTTAAGTGTCCCTGTAAATTCTATACATTAAAGCACAGATTTATTTAACTGTTAAGTAGATACATAAATTGACAAAATGTATAAGTACCTAGTAATTGATATCTTAAATGTAAGAACGTGTACCTACTATTGCATGCAATTTTTTTTTTTAATCTGATTTTATTTAGGGGCTTTTATCAAAGACAAAAATTGGCCAAATGAGTGTTACTAAATATTTTATATAAGAACTTCATGTGCCTACATTATTTGATGCAATACTTAAATGAATTGAATTGATAAAATTAATAAAATTAAACGATTTGATTGTTTTTTTTAGGGGTCAACGACCGCTGGTAGTTTGGTTACATGAAGTACGAGTTTAAAAATATTTTTTATCGTGATTACATCTGTGAAAAAAAACTGTTTTTTTAAACTGATATTTCAAGTACTGGGGTACCTAGATGACCGCACATACAAAGTAAAAAATCCAATAGCGTGCTTTAATTTAGGTATTCATCTAGGTGTCGCCTGGTGTTAGTGAAAACGAACATGAATCTTCAATCCTTCTCAATGTTTGATATCAAAAGTGTTAACTAAAAAGCAAGATTATATCACCAAGATCACCACTTTTTCCGAGCTATGTCTGAATCACTGATTCATTAGGTTTAGGTATGGAATAGTCGAACGTGTCGAATACCACGCTTCAATCGCCTGGATGCCTATCAGTAACGTGAGAGTAAATTAATTAGTAATAACTAATTACTATAGGTACCTACGGTCACTTCACTAGTGCTGTCCGCGATTACCAGCCGTGACCAATTATCACTACCAACACCAAAGCGACTTTACAACTTTTTCCAATATACAGAACATTACATCTGTCTGATAAAAAGTATCAAAAACAGTCAAAATCAAACACAATCACCATTCACGAATCAATAAAAATCTAGTCGTCTTTGTACTAAATAAATACGCCGAAGAAAAAATAGGAAGGAAATATTATTGTATCATCCAGATTCCATCGCATACGACGGTGCTTAGAAAGGAACGGAGACTACAGCGGAAAGCAATAAAAATATTAACTGGCTCCTACATCATTCCGCTCATTTTCTAAAAACTTTCAGTGTGAGCCACGTACATGTTATATTCTACATAAAAACGACATAAATCAAAATGTGTAATTTTCATCTATACTCCCGTTACAAAGAGCATTTTAATTTTTTTATTGGTTATCGTGTAACAATTTTCATTTGTATTGTGCTTGGTTATGCTGAAACAAAAGCTTACGACCCAGAATTACTTGTCCACAACCTTAAGAACACACAAAATACTTGCACAAAAAGAATACGGAGCCTCGACACAATACCTCCCGCTTCGGTCGCCGCGTAAGCCTAACAAGCATCGCATTAAACATTTGGTATCCGAAACCCTTTATCGGCACTCGACTGCTCCTCAGCACGCTAGAAACGAGCCGATTTTTCACGCCGTGAAGAACAATGAACCGCGGCACGTTTTATTTGTGAATAATATGCTACGCCAAACGAATATGACACGGCAATTCGCTCGACGATAATGTCAATAGAAAAAAGAATGCCAGAAATGGATCGAACGCAAGGCAGTTACCGCGAGCACGGCGAGCAGCTAATTATTTTTCGCGTAAATCCGTGTTAATACATTTTCGTGTTCACTTACTGATTTAGGTCTTCATTTGGATTCCAATTTTCCAAGTCCGGTGTGATGATTTCTCGAAGTTCTCTTGGCTCGGGACCTATATCTATGTAGTTAGCATTAACTTCTTGGAAGTCTCTTAACAACTCATCCGGCAGATCGAAGTCATGAAAGTCCGACATTGTGATAGGTTGCGTCCATTCACTTGGTGAAAATAGTTGTCGACGTTCCTGAAAATTCAGGAGCGCTCCATGCAACGAACCGCACTACAGGAGCGGCGGAGCTAAACTGACATGATCAACTAGTTTTCATATCGAGGCTTCACAGGTTTATTATATTGTACACCGGTACTGCGAACTGTGCACTTATAAAATTATTTTTTCCTGTAAAAGGCTTCGTGAGATGGTTCTATTGTCTACATGAATGAAACAAAGAAGAGCTTTGTCGCCAAGGATTTTCTTCTAAAACACGACAAAATAGAATAAGATAAAATGTAGCAACTTTATCTATTGTGGAAATTTCTTAGGGTGATTTTTTGGTAAGGTATGCGTTAAATGCGGCGATTGCGAATTTTACCGAAAATCGAAAGGAAAGAACGAAAAGTTTTCCTATTATAATAAACTTTGAACTTACAGTTTTTGTTTTGTATCGGATATTGCACAAAAACGTATGCTTTAATATTATGGTAGCCATCGTGATGCTGTTATATCAATATCAACAAATAATAACGTGAAAATAGTAACTTGGTAAATGGGTTTCTAGAAGGCAATTTTTATCTTGTTTTTTATTTTTCTTTTAAATATTTACAAAGTGGTCACAATGTTTTTAGGCAATTAGTTGTCATATTGAAGCGTAGGTGTTTGTTATGAGAAATGATAATTGGGAGATATTTATAGCAAATTTAACAGCTTTCAAACTAGTGGATGAGTACTAAGTATATTTATATCTCTCTTCTCTACATAAGAACAGCTTTTTGACTGACTGAGTGACCACTCCCAGTCTAAACCACTGAACCTAGAAACATGTTTAGAACATAAATCAAGTCTTCTTTACAAGATTAATGGTGCACTAAGAAAATTTCTTTGAAAATTAACATAGGTTAAAAAGTAAACTGCGACGTAATTTTAACACACAATCCCAATGCAATACATGTTGACATTTCAACAATATTCAATGCATTATTTACGTTGTCAAGTGTCAAGCAGACGTACCTTTCAAACATTTGCAGCAATGGAGTAGGAACTATCCTTCAGATTGTAATTGAAACTGTGTTACGTAATTGGGGTGCTGGTTTGTTGTTTAAATGGGAAAAAACTTAGGTTTCCATCAAAATCTAAGCAACAAAACATTTATTCTTGTAATAATATTATAACACGTAAGTATCAAGGCTTTTCGTGCAGGTACCCCTTGAAACTGGTACAACAGAGTATTAGATCTATTACGAAAACTAATTTCTACAGTCATAAGTTTAATTGGAGGATAGCAGGACAATTCCGCGAAAGACTTTTAATGATAATAATAAATTCATTTATATTTCAGAACTAGTCCTGTGAAATTAAAAATATCGGATGCATAAAGAATTAATTAGAAGATTAATTAGAAACCTTTTGAACCAACCGGGCCACCCACTGGCGCGAAAAGACATTTCCGCGAAAGGACTAATGCGCGAACAGACTTTTGCGCGAATTTCTTTGCTTGTTGTAACCCGTCAGTGGATTTGCAAGGAGGTAATTTAAGCATGTTTAAGGTCTTATGAAAACGACAACCGACTTCCAAAAATAAGACTACAAAGTTAAAAATAACTTTTAATTGTATTTTCGTTTTTTGCCACCGGCTTCGAAAATTCAAGTTATTTTTCACTTGGTCGTGGTTATTGTGTTTGTTGAAAAAAATTATAGATTTCTCTTTTTGTTGTCGTACCTACCTCACACAAATTCGTATACCACTACTTGCTACGTAATCAGCATTGACAGAATGTTTTATAACATCATCAACATACACAAAGTGGATTAATTACGTATTATTGGTTCTATTATTAAAGCTAGCTCAAAATCGGTACATAATTGTGAAAATATCGATTAACATTAGTAAAAATAAAACATTCAGACTAACATAGAACCTCCTCATTATTAAAAGTCGTTTAAAAATAAAAGTAAAAGTACAGCTCCATTGTTAAACTTTTTTTGTTTTGTAATCCAATCCGTCTATGGATTAAAATGAGCAGACGTAGGCAACGGCTAGCAAATAATTAATATTTTTCCGAGAATTTTCCGAGAGAATATCCGGACAGTGAAAAAATAGACTTGTGCAACTAAGAAGCAAGACCGTCGGTGACAGGAATTTTTTAATAAGAAAATATTCAGACCTTTTTAGATACCTAATCAATTCTCTTTGCCTGTGTATAAATAGAGAAAGCGGATAGTAAAAGCGGAGCTTTTAACAAAATATATGAATATCGTCGGCCATTATCCTGCAGACTTTAATTAAGTAAGTACATTGAAATGATTTTATTTTTTATTGTTATTTGAATCTTCATTACTCGTGGACAACGAAGTATAGCTATACATAAAAATTAATAAAAGTTAAATAGTTAGAAGGGGTTGATGGCCCACAGATGAGCCCACTGAGTCTAGCATACGTCTTTTGTTACCTAGCAGTTATTAATCAAATGTTTTGAAGAAAAACTCAATCGATTATTTAAATACGGATAAGTATGACAGACAGCACAATTTGTCACAATTGTTCGAAGGTAGCTAAGACATTTGAAGAAAATGTTTACTTGGGTTTGGGGTTAATGAAAAGAAACATTATTATTAAGGGGGATCGAAGTCAGTTGCGCAGCCAGAGAATATTGACATTTACGTACAATCAAGAAGTATATTGAGTGACTTTATTTTATAAACAACTTTCCTAACTTACATAAATTAGAGAAAAATATGCATAAGCCATTGAGTTGATGTCATAGAATAATAAATTCCTAAATTAGACAGTAGGCACATAGTATACCTAATCAAAATCATACTCAATACTCAATATATTTATTGCTTCCACATGTGTACTTAGGTGGTAGGCTTACAAAAATGATCATTGTGGACCCTGTCGGGCACAGCAAAAGTAGGAGAGAGGAAGAGGGCTTTTATTTGACAACTTAGTTATTATAATTATGCTTAGATTGTAATTATTTTATAAAACATGTAATTTAAAATTTGTCATTTAAATATTCATTGATATTATAATAGCATTTAGATAATAGAAATTGTTTTAATTTATTTGTGAATGTATACAATTTTTGTTCTTCTTTAATTTTTTCTGGTAAGTTTTATATATTTTAATTGACATGACTAGTGTACTCGTTGAGTGCATTTTTAGCTTAGAGCTTGGTATGTTTAACATATTTTTGTGGCGTAATGTATATTTTAGACTGTATATTTTCCCTTGTCGTGTAAAAGTGTTGGTAATTTTGAACGAATTTGCATATTTCTAGAATGTATAGGCAGGGGAGGGTTAACATTTTCTGTTCTTGGAAATCTTGGTTTACAGCTGTCGGTGTCTTCGATATTTACTAAAATCCTTAAAAGTTTTTTTGCAATGTGAATAGTGTCGGTGCATCTGTGCTGTTTCCCCACAAAATCACGCCGTAACTGAGCCACGCATACGCGTAGGCATAATAGGTAACAAGTGTAGTTTTATGGTTAGTCGTCTTTTTGACTTCGCGAAGGGCGTATGCAAATTTGGATAGTTTTGATTTTATCTTTGTGTTAAGTGATTTCCAATTAATGTTTGTATCTATAGACAGGTCAAGTAGAGTAAATTCGTGAACAACTTCTATTGTTGCACCGTTGTACCGTTGTAGGTGAAGTTTAGGTATGTCTAGTGGGGTTTTTTGGCGGGGGTGGAAGAGCATTATATTAGATTTGGAGAAGTTTATTTAGAGATTAAGGTCATTCATGCAAGTTATTGATTTATTTAGTGTAGTGGTTAGGTCCTCACTCAAGCCAACATTGTTCTAGCATGAAGTTCAAAGCGAAATATCGTCAGCAGACAAGACGCATGGCCCTTCTATGGTTTTTGGAAGGTCGTTTATGTAAATAAGAAAGAGGAGGCATCCAATTACACTGCCTTGGGGAATAGAGGCGTTAATAGTTTTACTGTCAGACCGAATATTTTGTATCTCTTTTGTATTTTCATTATAAAATTCTATTTCGTGCTGGTGCTCTCTATTTGTTAAATAGGATTTAAACCAGTCGTGAGTCTTACCGCGGATCCCTATGCCTTGTAGTTTATTTAGTAGGATGTCATATTGCACTTTATCGTAAGCTTTGGTCATATCTAATAATAAACCTACGGCGTATTTTTGTCATTCATTATATTTAGAGCTTCCTGAATGTATTTATAGATTGCTAGAACAGTGGATCGGTTTCTGCGAAAGCCATTTTGGCATTCGTTAAATATTTTGTATTTTTCGCAGAAAGAGTAAACACGATTGCGCATTGCTTTCTCAAAAAATTTGGAGGCAGTTGGTAAAAGAGCTATTGGACGGTAATTGCTTGGATCCGTTTTCGAGTTTTTTTTTTTTTTTTGTGAATTGGTTTTCTTTCTTAAGGTAGTCTGGGAAGGCGGCGTCTTCGAAAGATTGAGTTACTAGCAAGTAGAATGGTAACGTAAGTTCGTTTGCACATTGTCGTATTAACATAGGTGGTAACTCGTCTATTCCATAACTTTTTTTGTTTTTTAGGTTTTTTAGTAGTGTGTTGATTTCGCCAGGGTCTATTGGGCTGAGAAACATGGAGTTTTCAGTGGGGCAGAGCACAGGGGTGCCTCGCGGCTCATTGCCAGGTTCTTTGTTGTTACCCTCGCCGATCGACGCAAAGAAGTTATTTAAAAAGTTAGCTATTTGTTTAGGTTGAACGACATTTATATTATTTATTTGTAATTTAATGTTATTTTTATCCCTTTTTATTTTCTTATTTGTTCTTTCATTTATAATATACGCCACATAGTTTTAACTTTAATATTGGATTTTTTATTTTATATATATATTGTAATTTCTTTGCTGTTATAACTGTTTTCTTTAGTGTTTTTTTCATATTTTTATAGTTCCGTTTAATTAGTGGGTGGGTTTTAAGTGTAAGTATCTTTTCAAGCCTTTTATTTTTACATGAAAGTTTGATGCTTGGGGTTAGCCAATACTTTTATAATTTGTTTTTTAACTTTATTCTTATTTTAGGTATACATTGATTTAATATGTTGGTTAATGTGTTATTAAATGCTTCATAGTTTTCATGTATGTCCTTATTTGCTGTTATTATTTCATTCCAATTTAATTCAGATTTAATTAGATGAGTGTTTTTGTTATTGTATAACCTTTTTTTTGACATAAGTACCAGATAGTTTGTTTAATTTGTTGAGGCAGAGCCATGTGTATGATAGTACCACTATGATCTGAGAAACCTAACTCCTCTACTGTTGTATGCAATTTGCTATAGAAATTTTTAAAAATTAAGTCTAGGCATGTTGATGACGTATGAGTTATTCGTGTCGGTGATTTTATTTGTTGATTGAACTTATATTCTAACATGAGATCTAAAAATTGGTTTGTTTTCAAATTATTATCTAAAATATTTATGTCATAGAGTGGTTCCTAACATAAATAATCCAAGACCTCTTGCATCTGCCAACATCTTGTGTACGTACCTACCTATAGGTATGTTGACTTACAACAATGTGACACAAGACATTCCCTAATAATAATAAACATAACCCTACCGCCGTATCTCTACGCTGACGTCGTGGTGGGGCTGGCGCGCTCCGAACTCTGGGTCTGTGTCGGTAGAGTTTACTTTGCCGAAACAGGTCTAAGGTGAGGAGCCAGACCAAGAGAGATACATACACCTGCAGGGCAGCATTTGGCGAGTTGTTGGGCAGTAGCGACCCTACGGACCCTATCTCCCGGGAGAAGTCTTGTTCCTCACCTCTGGCTTACCTTTATTGGCCGGCTGGAGTAAGCACTGACGAGGAACAGAGCTTCCACCTCTTTCTTGCCTTTATTGGTCGGCTCGAGTGGAGATTCGCAAGAGCAAACGTGCTCGGAGGAAAGAAGTATTCCAGTAAGATGCTGATAGATATCTTGACCGTCCTTCCGGGACTGTCCTGATAGCCGTCGAATACCTCTCCACTCCTCAAGCACCGCAGGAAGTGTTGCCCTCTTGTTGCTACGTCACTATGTGCTAGCAACCGTTTTCGGGAGCCTTTTATTGAGTGCAAGTCACCCCCTGCCATTTTATCCGTGTATCAAAACATTGATCAGGCAGGGGACATAGTCCTTCCATATATAAACTCAGAAAATACATATGAACAGAAAAAGTCACATTGGTAAGTTCTTGCCCGGATTTGAACCCACAACCTTGTACATGACACGCGAGGCTTTAACCACTGAGCCATCAAAACATTGCCCAAAAAAAAAGTAAATCTCGTGAGACTCTCATACGTCTAGTGGTATATATATATATTTTACCCGATCCTTAAAATGATTTTATATAAACGTCATTGTCTAGCTAAGATCAAGCTTATTTATGTCACAAGTCAACATTAACCTACTTCAAGCTCGTTTAGAAACTGTAGTACAGCACCTACTTACCTAAGAAGGTAATTTATCATTTATTTATTTATTAATTTCTCTCAAAAAGGTACAATTGGATTAATGGCATCAAGATACATTTATCCTTTGTGAGAGCTGGAGTCTGTAATGGGTGCGGGACCTGTATGACAGATCTCCAGGCTCACACCCTTAAAAATACAATATTCTATTGCACTTACGTACTACACATTATAAAAGCTCCAAGTACTGAGAGGCAGAGAATTAATATAAAAACAAGGAGTGGTGCTATGTGTGTCTTTGTAGAGTACAAAACAGTTTGTGACAGTGTTGGTTAACAGTTACAGTTTGTGTGTGTGTGTGTGTGTGTTGTGTGTTTGTGTTCGTGTGTGTACGAATTGGACCTTTTTGTTATCTTAGTATTTTTGGGGTTTTTATCCACAAGGATACGTCAACCCCATTGTTTCTTAAAACAATATCATAAGCACTAATACTAAAATGAATATAAAAATAAAAAAATAAATCCAAGAAAATTCGGGGTTCACTAATGCTAAACTACAGAATTGTTTTGCTAGATGCGATTTAGGGCGTGACAAAATCGTTTGAACTAAACCTATATCGAATCTGTACAATGCATGCACTCTTTCCAATTCTTCTCTCTCTATTTCCTAATTTTACATAAATCCATCAGCAAATGTTGTACGTCCTCAATTTTGTTTACAAGCATTACAGTTTGGCGAGTCGACTTTTTTTTATAAAGAAAGCAAACTTTGCCGATGGATAGTGTCCAGATCGAAGTCTTAAAGCTAACTTAACAAATTTTCTACTTAATTTGTCATAACCTTAAGGTTAAGTCGAGTTTTCAACACCTGTCAACTTATGTATTTCATACCTAAAAATGCCAGCGGACGTCCGTAATGATAATGAATGATACGCAATTTGAGTGTCGTGGACATAGCATATGATATGTGACCAACATTTGTAAACATCGTTAAAAGCACCATCACGGTAATTCCAAAGAAGGGTGAGCAGAATTCTAAGCTCCGGGTGAGAGGATATTGTGGAGAAGCGATTGCGTATTTTTGCTTTAAGACTTTCGTTAAAAAAAATTTCTTAGATACTATTAGTGTTCATTATCGTGTGGTGTAGTTCACGTTCAAAGTTAAGGAGCTTTTCCTAATATGTACAAGTAAGTATTTTTTTTTCAACTTTGCCCTCCACTAAGAACTTCTCCTGTATTGTTGGTGCGTTTACAAACATTTAAACTCACATACACAAACAGCCAGACCCGGAACAACTACTTGTAGGTTATACAAATATTTGTTCCGTGCGGGAATCGTACCTACCCGCGACACGCAGCGCAGCAGTCAATCGCTTAATCACTGCGCCAACCGTGCCGATGCCAATTGATTTATCAACAACTTGACCTAGGTTTTAACCTAGGTCAAGTTGTTGATAAATCAATCAGTGTGGTTGCGGAAGGGTCGTACGTTCCCGCGACCCCCGGCGCACAGTGGGCTGGAAATCGACTCTCATAGACATGTAACACGTTTTTCCCAAATGTCCACTTTTATGACTTGAAAATATTTTGGGAGACTAAATACATGCTTGAAAATATCAAAATTATGGAATAGCATTGCAAACAACGCAAACAGAATTTTTTCGTTAAAAATTAGCTGCATGAAAAAGTCTTATATCTCCGCCATCGTACAATTAGCCCCAATTTTCTTGCAGTTGATTAAACCTTGAATTATTTAGAATTTTTTGACATACTCTCCGAACCGGCCAATGCCTCGAACTTTTTTTTTAATCGATTTCGATTTAATATTTTTTATCATATGTTTAACTTAATTTAAGCTTAAAATCTACACTGACCATTTAAACGATGAACCCGACCACTACTTTGTATAAACACACCACATGATCATAAAAAAAAATAGTTTCAAAGACCTAATTATGTAACGATCTTAATTATCGTCATTATTTTATGAGTTTAAGTAATATTGTTATTCATATTGTTCTATGAGTTAGCTAATGAGGGTAGTGAGTTAATGGGTTTAATGATGATGATTCAAATCATAAAAGTGGATATTTGGAAAAAAAGTATTATATGTCTATGAGAGTAGATTTTCAGCCCACTGTGCGGCGCGGCGTAGGTGTGAGATGGAAGACTGGGGTGGTTTTTAGTCAGTAAGAGTCTGACAGACCCCACTGCCCGCCCCAGGGCGGCGGACATCCATGAGGAATTTCCACCCCGGAAAAAATTATTTAAAAAAATGGTAAAATCAGTGTATTCCATAATGGGATGGCTATGGCTATTTAAAAAGTAAGACCCAATAGTAGAAAAGCTTTAAAAATAACTAAAGAGACGCCGTGATTTCTAAGGCTGAAAAAATTTATTCAGGTTTCAAACTTTTGGCGATGGCTCTGTCCAACATTGGGAATAGAAGTCATAGGACGGCCTGCCAAATAAATAAATAATTATGATACACAAGAAACTTTATATTAATGCGTCACTTTCATACCGATTCCACTAAACAACATCACTGCATTATAGCAAAAAAACAAAATAATTAACCACCATTTGACTCCCAACCTTAACGAAAGCTGCGCCACTTGCAACTTCTACACACACTCAATAAATACACAAACACTCGTCCCAAATACTGCGGCGACAAATGTGCAACAAAACTGTCGCTTCGAGATTGATAGGGCGTCGCCGATAGATGGCGGTGTCGTTAATTAGCCCCGCGCGTCGGTCGCGCCGCAGCCGTCGCGGTGTCGCGCGTCAATCGCCCGCGACGGCGACGAGACCCTACCGTTGGAACTCGGTTCATCGCTTGCCTTGGAAATATTTGAGCGGCTCATTAAACTAGTTGGGACGGCGCCCGGCGCTTGAGGTTTGAAACCAGAGTTCGATTGGTTAAAAGTTACCTGCGAGCGTCTGGGAAAATGTGGTGGTGATGCCGCTAATTAATCAATGTTTTGATTACGTACTTTGTGTTTATCCTTGAAACTCTTGGCTGATTACAAAATGTGTGATTTACAACCAACAGATAATCTGTTTGCGATCTTGAGGTTGAACCGACTTGATATGGGTACATTCCATAAAATTCTGTCTCAACCAAATGCTGATGATACGATGAGTCTGTTCAGGTTCTTGGCATCCATAGCAGTGTGTATTCAGGGTACGATGGGACTGTTATGCGCATTGCGGTCATTAAAGTCCCTAATTATTATAGACAAAAATAAATAATGTATGATTTACCACCAGTCTTTAAAATAAAAATCCTTTGGCAGTATTGTAATTCAAATTAAGTCATCTATGCAGGTCTTTTTTAGTAACATCCATATAGCAAAAGGACTTGATAAAACATTTGGTACAATAACAACACCAAACTAAAAAATAAACATGTACCGTCTTATTACAAAACGCGATCTAACTTTGGCACGAGCCTAAACCTTTGAACTAGTTTTTGTATTTCGAACTTTATGCCGACTTTATAAAGTTCTTAATACAAAATTAACAACCGAAGACCGGACTAAGTAGTCAGTTTTGTAAAAGGAACCGCATTTAGATTACTGTTGGGTTCTTATTTAAAAAACAGGCTCGATGGTTTAAACCATGCCTAAAGAAAAACCTTGTTTTGTAATAAGACAGGTAATCTTTATGTCATGTAGCCAGTACGACAGTTCATTTCAAGATCTTAGCATCACGAGTTCCCATAGTAAGGGCGTCAGCCGACGGATTTATTTTTAAGCTCATAACTTTAGATGCGTATAGCTAAATTAGAAGGGATTGATGGCACACAGATTTACCTGAGTCTAGCAGACATCCTTTGCTACTAAGAATTTATTTATCAATTAATGTTTTAATGAAGAACTCGATTGCTTATTTGAATCCGGATAACTATGATAGACAACACAATCTGATACAATTATTCGAAGGTAGGCAATACATTAGAAAGAAAATGTTTACTTGGCTTTGGGATTCATTAAAAACAAGTGAAGTCTGTTAAACATTCCACCTAGTCGCAAAACTACGAAAAGTAAAGTAAATAAATAGTTGACGGGTCATCATTTTGAAGAAACTTCTCTTGATTTAAAAAGTGTCCAGGGAGTTACTTGCCCGTTCTTCTACGTGGGAACTTACTACGCTTTGGAATGGGCAACTAGCTTCATCTTTTTGACTGACCAACTCTTTGACAATTGAAAAGTGCCTGTAAATGGTTTAATTGAAATTCATGCTTTGGTTTTGAGTTTAAAGACAGCTAGTTTATAAAAGCCCTGTCTCACCTAAGAAAAAATATCTTCACCGAAGCACGAAGTATGGGTCAAAATAGTCGCACTTTCGCAACACAACGTCCCATGTCAATGCATACGAATTATATCTAATAAGTCTCGTACCGTGTCCGTGCAAATGTCAAAAGTTATCGCAACACGTACCAAGATGCTTGTCTGTTACTTACTATTTATTTTAAAGACACATCATACGAACACAAACGATCATTATGTGTAGAAATGTGATGCACAAAAATTTTATATTTTTGGTTGAGTTTTAAAAGAAAGTCGTTAGCGAACGCTTTTATATTTAAATTTTCAGACTCCACAGAGATTTTTACACCTAAAGGAAATAATTTTAACCCGCAGTTTTTAACAAGTTACGATAGTCTTTTTCTTTTATGGAATGTCGGCGGTTGTTACAACATTTTAGAGACAGAATAAATAATTAATTGTTCAAAGGGTTTTTACCCAGCTACCACGACACTTTTTTGATGATAAATGATGATTTTATTTCTGTAAGTAGGTTAGAACAAACACTTACACGTCAATCGTCTTTTAAAAACTAGATGTCCTATCTAACTATGATGACATGATAGATATTGATTCCCAATATCTATCAACAGGTATCCCGCATATAATAAAATAGTAACGAATGCAAAACTGTTCATTGAATATTTTTAAAACAAAGTAATTGCTACGAGGTGTGGGAACGAGTCGGATGCCGAAAATAGTGTTTTTAGAATTGTTTGTCCGCTTGTCTGTATGTTGGTTGTATTTTCCGGATTGGCACAAAAACGGCTGAACGGAATTGGGTGAAATTTGGCACACAGATAGTTCATAGTCTGGATTAACACATAGGTTACTTTTAATCCCGGTAGTACGTTCCCGTAAGACGCGGGCAAAAGTTAGTTTCTCTGTAACTGGGTTGCAGAGGCGATATATAATACCTCTAATTGCTTGGTGGGATATTCTGATACCAATTTCACACGCAAACACAGGGAAAAGGATACTACGGCTTAACTACTTCATCGGCCGGCTTTAATACAAGGGCTATAATGTAGATACCTACGTATTTTAGCTTCAACTTAGCCCTTAAAACTTTAGAACTCCTTGTCGTCCGACAAGGAGTTCTAAAGTTTGCTCTAAACTGGTGCCGATTCTCAAGTCACAAAATTCTCTAAACTAGACTAAACATCGACTTATTCTTCGTTTGTCCCATTGAGTTTTGTCCTACATAAAAAATTTCTGTGTCGTCCCAAACAATATGCTTCCTTCGTCCCAAAATATAATTTTAATTATTTTATTCTCGCTTCGGCCTATTCTAAATTCCTTCTACGGCCCATATTTTATTTTTTGTATAAGCCAAAGTTACATATTTGTACAATCGGCAAAAAAGGGTTACGTATTAAATATTTAACATCAATCAACTATTATTTTGTGTTAGACGTTTTCTATATCTCTTGGTTTACTGTTGATCCAATTTTTATTTATGAATGTTGATTTTTTTAATGCTTTTTCTAGCCATGATTGTGTAATAATAATAAAAACGACTTTTCGTTAGTACCTACTGATTCTTGATTTAATTTAAAACGGTGCATGGTGTTTTTGAAATTTATAAAATATTGTTTTTTTTAAACCTTTGTTTTGATACTCTCATTTAATTGTTAATCGGAAAATTTTTCAGTAATTATAATTTTAATGTCATACAGATCTGACTGTTCTGTATATTTAAACTGTAGTAATGATAAGATGATTATTATACCATATATGTGATCTTGATTGTGATACTGGATAATAAAGATGATTTATGCCTAAATGTTTAAATTGTTTTATTATTAAATTATTGTTTAAAAAATTTCAAATACGTACTTTTTTTATATAGCCAAAAGTAAGGAGTTTTAGTGATATTTTAGTTAGTTTAGTTCGGTGTACAACAGAATCGTCACCACTGTTTCACAAGCTTTAGTATTAACTTAGTGCTAAGTTCAAATCTTGGAAGCCAATTAATTTAATAGATTAAGTTAGCTATATTAATTTCTAATCTTAGTACACCGAACTAAACTACCTCTCACTAAAATTTAGGCTATTCTGCAAAATAAAAACTCTAAATTTAAAAATGATTTAGACATACCTAAAATCAAATTTGGCAATATTACGACTCCACGTGATACTTGTTTGCCATACCACGTGATTTTTTTTTAGAGCCGGTGGCGCTCATTATGTGCAGTCTCGACATGATTTGTATGGAATTTTTCACTTTTTGTATGAAAAATATGAAAAGTTATTACCAACACGTTGGATTTTAGAGGTATAAAGATTTTAAAAAGGGGTTGAAATTTTCGTTATTTTTGCGATAGGACACACCGTTTTCGAGATTTAGGCAAAATAATAGAAAAAAAGATACAGTACTGTTTTTGCATCTGAAGTCGAGGTGTTGGTGTGAGTTCATGACAACTAATTTTAATCCACTGCTTTTTAATCGCGATTAAAAATAGTCAGATTTAGTTAAACAATCAAAATTTTTGGTGAAAATCGTAAAATTCAGAATAGCAAAACTGCCATTTTCATTAAATTATAATCTCAATGCAAGTCAAACTAAAATATAGTTAAGTGGTGTCACTTTAGTCAATTTCAGAATGGGAAATCGTCGTTTGACAGGAATAAACAAAATTTTGGTGATTTTTAGTCTAGTTTAGAGAATTTTGTGACAAGAGAATCGGCACCACTGAGTTGCACAGAAACACCGTAGGGTAGATTCCTTAATGAATCAAAATTAGAACAATATATTTACACAAATTATTTCCTAATGCCACGTTGGTTAGTAGGAAACGTAGCATTAACATAAAACACAAAATATTTTGAATAATATTATAATTAATTGTATTCGAACACATCGATCACGGTAACTGGATTATGTTTCCTGTTTCCCAAAGTGTTTCGTAATAGGGAGCCGGGAGAACCTACGTAATATGGTGGAACACGTTTCTATAATATTAACTCTTTTTTCCTTCCTGAGATAACGGGATATAGCGCAGCTGGCTGTGTCACACTCTCAACCAATTATGTGCATGCTTATAGGTCGCGTGAAACCGTCCGTGTATGTAGAAACATCTAAAAAGCAGCGACGTTAAATAATGAAAGAACTTCCCCAGGATTATCTACGACAAACATTTGCGAGCCCACAAAAATAAACTACATCATATCGAGTAAATTATTACTGGAAGCACGCGCCAACCATTAATCGCCACTTCAAACCGAACCGAGCCACAACCAAAACCAGTCAAACTAAAAAATACCCGCGCACTATACTTGCAATTACACTATCATCACCACACAGCGTACACTGCATTGCAATTTAACAGCACACCCGTTTACACAGTCGGACAGTTTGCTTAATAGCCGTTTGTAATGTGTACAGTTTTTTTGCGTCCACGTGGCAGCTTTATCCGCGTGATGTCAGCAAATGATTCGGAAAATCTATTTTATGATGCATTTCAAAATGTAACAACTGTTACTGCGCTGTAGTCGATTTTTGCTTAATAAAATGAACGTTTGAACTTTCGAGAAATGTTATTGAATCACAGGAATTGGTAATTGTGGTCTAATAGCCGGTACTGCCGCGCAATGATCTTTAAGTGGCTCTGAATGGTGTCAACGAACTTGGCGTAGTTACCTTGCACTTTGCTCGCAAAAAAGAGTGCAAATTACATGCACTAGTAACGGTCTGTTAGAGCATAACAATTTCACAAAACCTTTTCTCGGTTATATCACGTTAAAAGCTAAAAAAGTTGTGTTTTTTTGTGGTCGCACTCGGTTCAACGCTGGAATAATTCTAAGTTGAGATAACAAGTATAATATGTATAATGTCGCGTCTCTAGTATTTTCACACCGAATGATCGAGCGTCTTGAAACAATCTCGCGACGGGCGCGCGACTATCGCTTGTCTAAAATTTATCTCGAGACGTCAAGTTACGTGTGAGTTGGGACGATTAGAGATCCAAATATGGCGGACATGAGCTGAAACCACTCTGACGTGAGTAGAATATTGCTTGACACTCGCCTCGCATTGATTTAACATGTTAATATTATTACGACACAGTTTTGTTTTAATTTGAGAGTAGTAATTCTATAAAGTTTACCTTATACGAAATAATATTTAACTTTCCTCGTCCGGATAAAGTTAGAACACGTGTCAAAACAAACTTGACGAATAACGAGCGATCTTGGCACAAGTATTTATTTCGACCTGTATTCAATTTATAAGTCCCAACTCAATACTTGTGAAATAACAATTTTATCAATTTATTATGATTTTACGACACAATTATATTATCTATACTTATTTACAGATAAAAATGATACCATTCAGAGATCAAAATCATAAGTCCAATTAGCTTCAGGTGTCGTTTTTCTGAATGGGTGAAAGATCCCTCGTTATTCGTCCAAGTTTGGGTTGGCACGTGTCTAACGTTGACACGTGCTCATGGCTAAAAGATGGACAATTCAATCATATACATTAACAAGCAAGCCATACACCCAATCGTTACCTAATAAGTTTAAAAAATGTTTAATGTCGAACCTTCGAAAAATTTGGTGCACAGTACAGATGAAGATCTCTACCATAACAAGTATTATATAATAAATGTGAAAGCGAAGATGTTTGTTTCTCAATCTATCATTAATGGCTAGTGTATTTAACACACTTACAACGGCAATGGCTTTAATTTTGACAGTTCGACAACATTCATTACTTTAGTTACGTTGTTGACTTGAGAAATTTTTCACTCATATGAAGCAATGGATTAGCATTTCCTTCAAAATCTATCGGATTTTGATTTAAAGTGTGGTCCAGTATGCAATTAAGGCGTTGGACTAGCACATAAGGTAGTAGTTCCGCTGGCAAGAGCTACTAATCAAATAAAAGTGACAAAAAGCTCTTCTACACCGCGGCGGAATGACAAAAACCTCATCTAAACTATTTGATAATAACATAAAATTCCTTGATGGCAGTCACCGAAATGTTTTCAATTAACACGAATATAAAATACACTCGAGTTTAATTTGTTTACTTCGGCCACCAATAAAAGTAATAAACAAGAAACTTTTAAGTGTGGGTTTAGCGGAGTTAGCCGATCTTGTTATCGTAGAAAGAGTGTAGAGTTACTTCAACTGTGATAATGATAATAGCCGTCGCGTAGACTTTGGTTTTATGGTTGGTATTGTAATTTGTCTAAAGTTTGGTTAATGCATTGCAAATTGAAAATTCAGTCTGTGTCGCGTGCGAAATTAAACGTAAAGGACTAGATTTCAAGGTGCAACATATCAAAATCAGGTTCTAGAGTTAAGACTAAACTGACGATTGCCACAAAACTTTTAGCCAACCACGACTAACAAAAATTATGTCAGTTTAGATTTAGACACCCACTCTGTTTCTTCTGGTACTAAATTAACCAACAAAGTATTAAAATTAAAATATAAATAGTGACCTAAACTCTGTTTATTGACATCAATATTGACTTGGAACTTAAAGCAGCACATCTCTCATTCTTCGCTAGCACACTTACCCGTTAAGATAACACAGACATTAAAAGATGTGTATTAAAAAACTTTCTTCAAAGCACTAAAACATCCCAATGTCAATCAATATTCGACAAACAAATTTTATAATATCGACTAAGATATCGGTATAAAACGTATCGATATAATTCGATGTTCGATTCGGATTTGTCATTTCGATTTTACAGTGTCTATTAAAATTATCTATATACCTATCGGGTTTTATTCGTCGGTCGGTTGCCTACCGTTTCGAGTTTATTGCACGATAAAAGTTCCGTGGGAATTTTATTAAGTATATGCCTAATAACGATTTTAGAACCTAACTAATGGAACGAGATTTTTATTTGATTTCGACAAAATTTTATAATAAATCAAACGGTGACATGTCGGAGTGGATTGTCCGAGTTTTAGAGTTTTAATGGCATTATATAGTAACGTTTTTTGATAGATATATTATGTTGTAAGTCAATAAAATCAATGTTTTATTTGTTTATTTAAGTAACTGTATCGTGGATGCGTCGTCATGCTCCGTTTCCTTTAAGCAGGATTTTAAGCAGTTTTAACAAGCTGTGTTGTATCTCGAGATAATTAGATTATATAAACACTCATTACAATTAATTACATGATATGTATTTATATTTTTACGAAAGAAAACCAAGATGATAATTTTTCACCAACTTGCTTAAAACTGTAATTACATAGGTACCTACCAGCATTAAATACTGATTCATAAAAACTTTCCAGGGCCGGACTCGGTGCTCGGTCTGTAAACGTTTGTCTACAAGCACCAAGCCCGCTGTAGCGCGATTCTAAAAGGGGTAGCTTACACACGCAGTTCACACACCCCTACTACAGAAACGAAAATCGACTAAAATTCAAAACTATCGTATTACAGAAATCGTAACAAATCGGTGTAGTGCGGGGCGCAGCGGGCGGTGTGTAGTGTTTGTTTGCAAATAAACACCCGGCCGATCCCCGGGGCGACCGGACAAAGGTTGGGCAACCCCGGTTGCACAATACCAACCAGCGGGTTGCCGGCTACGCGTCGCGCACGCCGTGGTTTCTCATGTGAAATAGGAAATAAATATTTTTTTGACTGTGATATCCGAGGGACGAAAGGTAAGTTTGTGTAGTAATTATCGTGCCTGAGATATGAATATAACAGAATATAAAAAAGTTGAACTACAACGTGTGAGCAAACGTTCTTATATCCGGAATATATTTATTTATAGTTGTTTTGTTTCCTTATATTTTAATTATAAGTTTATAGAGTTCCATGTTCCATTGACGTGAAAATGTAGGACATCTACTTAGACACATTGGGTATACCTATTTAGGTGGATTTTCTCTTTTTACAACCGCGATGCATAATTTACTTACGTTTTTCGTTACAACATAATTATAATATTTTTAATTATATAAAACCTTATTAATTACCAAGGTAAAACATGAAATTAAAGTACTCTACTTAATTAATTGCAGGGAACGTAGTAGTTTAATTAGAGTATAAGTAACCCAACTACTAAATGAGAGAACTATTAGTAAATGTAATACTCTGGTTGGTTTATCAACCAGGGCTTAAACTAAATAATTTAAATCAAAGTCAAAACATTTATTTGCCCGGCTACCAAAAATATTAGATGAAAAATATACAAACAAAAAAAAAACAAAAGGTTAGTGTACTAAAAATAAACAATAATAGAATAACAAAACAACACTCATTGACTGAAACAACAACTCGACATCGACATTTCATTCGCCCACTCGAAATAATCGGAATAAAACACTCATGTTTATTTATACAAAAGTCAGGGACGTACCCTTTATAAATAAAAAAAAAATATTGAAAAAACAGCTTCAAGTGTATGACAACTCTATTCAAGCGATTATAACAATTCGACTAAACAAAAGTTGTGTACAATAGTGATGGGTCACGGTACACTGAATAGTCGATTGTTAAGCTTAGTCGATATTAGTGTGTCGCGATGCGCGAAATCGCATTATTTTGCTAGTTTGTGTGCACATTGTCAGGATTCTGGTGAGGTTGTGGGGAATTTATAATTTTTATTTGAATAAAAAACGTGTTGGGGTGCCGCTCGTTGGAAACGGGCTAGTGATGTTGTTTTGTTTATTACATATTTCAAGAGCTACGGTAAGAGAAAGTCTTCCTATAAGTGTCCTGTGCGGTAGTGTTTTGAGATGCTTGCGTGATTGAAGATTCAAGAGAAACAATGTATTTTTTAATAACACCGACTATGTAGAATAAATAGTAAAAAAATACATTTCGATGAAACATAGAAATCGAGTTCCTCGAAATTGTTTTAAAATTAAAGCGGCCTGTTAAATAATGCATAGAACTTAATTTCGAAATAAATATCATAATAACTTAAATATTGTACTATTGCCCAGAAAAATACTCAAACAAAAGACTTACGAAACAATTAGCTACAGTGAATAATAATTTACCAAAACATGCACACGGAACAATTCTACATCCAACGGTCTCACCACAGTATAATATAGTCGTCACCACCACAAAGGTAAGCACACAATATAATTGTCATCATTCATTTGTCAACTTCCCTTACAATGCGGGGATGCAACCGACCTTATTACAAGGCCATAGAACTGACTTATGGCAATCATAGAAAAAACAGCTTCCGCTAGTGGCATCTGCCACAACAATACGTTTATAGGTCAAATGCTTTCGTAAACAGGGATTGTTCGGGCTCTGTCGTGTAGTTTTCGGTTTCCTAGTTTCTAAAGACGCGTTTCTTATTCAGTCACTTGCGTAGCTTTTGCATCGTGCCGTAATCCAAATATGGGTCATTTGCAGAACACGTATTCTATTCACAATAGCTACATAGACAAAGTTGCTAGGTGTTGTTCGTTTACGCGATAGAGGTTTTATTATCTACTGCTAATTTAGTCAATTTGTTAGCACTGACTTACGACTAAGTTAGTACTAATTAGTCCAACTTGGTTGATAAGATTTAGTATTGGACATAATGGTTACTGAAACGCAAATTCATTTTGTGGATCATTTCTTTTATTTTCATTTCAATACTATAACATAAAGGTAAATTCACTTAGTCTTCTTTCATTAAGGTTAATTGGGAATGGAACATAATATTACTAAATGTATTTCCGAATTTCATTTAATTGGGCATGCAGTAGGTAAAATTCAGAAAACAATACAAGCACCGCAATTTGTATCATCACAGAATTTATTAATTTAATCAAAAGAATTAAGTAATTAATGTATTATTGTATAGTTTCAGATTTAAGCACATGTAAACAACAATAGTATGAGAATGTGATAATCACTAATAGAGCCATCAATCACTATTGATGATACTTTAATGTCCGATGAGTAAGAGTAAGCTTAAATAAGTCTAGTTATTTACAAAAGCTTAGACGAATTGAACTGAAAACATGTAAATCTGGAAGCTACTAACTGATTAGTGTATATATTGATATGAAGTAAACATCAATATCGACAAAGAACAGACAAGCAGTCCCAACACGGTAAATCGACAACCATATCAACATAGCACTCAAGAATGTTACAGTGCAGGAGGACTCAAGTTTTATACTTTCTTTTTTGTTACAATATGTAACTTGTAAACAAGATGAAAGCAATAAACAAATGAATCACCCTTCTAGAACAGTACCACAGCACCAAACACTAGCTTAGACACGTTCTTAGTGAAGAAGTAAGCAGTTTGAGTGATAACTGCTTGATAAACGTGATGATAAAGTGGCGTTGTTTTACGTGTAACGGCCTCAGGGTTTATCACGGAGAGGTGACTAACGCGGCTGGTTCTGATGTTTGGCCGATAAAGTCGCAGAGCTAGGGCGAATTGATGTGCCAGTGGGTGTATCTTGCGATGAATGTATGTATGTGTACGAGTACGTGGGAACCGAATGTGGTTACAGTGGGGGCTTGAAGGTTGGTGGCAGAATTAGAATCAGTAATGTTAGCAGTCGTACTTGAGATAATATACGATAAGGAGGTTGTAATTTACAGAGTTTTATAAATAATTGCTCGCGAGTTCCTAGCAAATATTAAAATCAAAATAATCTGCAAACAATTCTTCATTTCTGTTCAAGTTAAATACATTCAATTGCCAGTGTTTGCATTCACTCTATTAGTGAAACAATACATCAACAACACTTTTTTCACAGACGTCAATTTGTTTATAATTGTCACTCGAAATGCGGGTCCTTTTCCGCGACTACCCATTATTTTGTCACCAGAGCGTCATAATTGTACCCAACCGGTCCCGCCAGTCGGCTCATAGAGTTTTGGAGAGATAATTGAAAATTTTCTGCCAATCGACACCAGACTCCGGCTGTACGCAGTGACGCAAATAATTCAATGTCCACCAATTAAAAGGTTGAATCGACGAAACATGAAAATCCCGTAAAGTTTACGTTTGCATAAATTGTTATCAGTGTCTGCTTTCGTTTGCACTGTCTATGAAGCGGACACGTTCATTAATAGTGTACGTATAGTTCGGGATTAACTGATAATTGTTTGTTTGTTTCTGACCCGACAGACGTTGTCCTGTCCAATTTTCAATAATTCATATAAAAATCCCATAGAAAAAAGACGTTCAGTTTTTCGCGATTTTGGAATTTCTCCGGCAAACTTTTCAAATTTTTGTTTGCTTAAAAAGCTAATTCTGACTATTAGGAACATTTTAAAACAAAAATTAGCCAAATCGGTCTAGCGGTTCTCAAGTGATGCGCTTACCAACAAACAGCATTTCAATTTTATTTGTATAGATTTGGTTTAAAAGTTATCTTTGAACGTAAAAGATTTTGGATCGTCAAGAGAGTTCATAAAAAAAATACCTTCGTCAGTAGAAAGTATCTAATCAAAATTATTACGTATCACTTACGTCGCTGTTTTCGCGTATTTGTTAATGTTACTCACATTAATCGTTAGTGGAAGCTTGTAATTGGCCATCGCTTACACATTGTACTAGATATAAAAATGTATAATTAGCTGTAAGTTTTCCTAAAATTAATTACATAAAAACTATTTTTCTCTTCGGAACATGACAGCCGAAATGTTCTCTCTTCAAAAACTTCAGTTCAGTTATTATTACCACCGTATAAAAAACTAGACTTTTATCCAAAAAGCAATTATGTTTATTAGGGAAAACACAAATATTTCTGCTCTTCAAGGTCAAATTAAATTAGCTGACGAAACTTCACAGACGTGATCACTATCGATACCTATATTAATATTATAAAACCAAAATAAAAAGATTTGAAGTTTTTTTGGGGGGGACCGCTGGTAGTGTTGTTACTTAGAAAAGAAAGAAAATAAAAAAAATGAAAAAAGTGTATACGTTAACTGCGGTCGATAAACCCACAAAAAAGTCGTCAAATTAATGTATTATTTGTTTAATCATGTTCAGATATATCGATACACATCGCGCCAGCGGAGTTTCGCTCGCTAATTTAATTTGACCCTGTATAAATACATTTTCCTATCATTGTTATGCAAAAAGCGTGTGGTTATTAAAACAGTGACAATACAGGAACAATTTTAAAATACATTTAATAATATTAATGCAAACATAGGTAGGTATAGCTACAGGACAATGTTGTTATTAAAAATGAATTCTTTAAATTCTTTGTTATGAAATGCTACTTCGCATATAACCCACGTCACGGGGAAACTACAAAATATGTAATACATTAAATACCGTCTTAATTTTACCATAAGCAATGATCTTTATTCCAGCATTCTTTTGTCGTAAAACGTACTAAATCTAATCTATAACTGCTTATTATTGGAAAGGACAAAAACTCGAAGTCTCGAAATCTAATGCTGACATAAGAGTAGTGTTCACAGCTGAGATATATTATAATGTAATTGTTGGGATGGGAATAGCTATTCCAATCCCAACAATTACATTATAACATCGTCCACTTCCTCTTTTCATGTCGTCGATACATCCTGTCTAATATACTTTTTGGGTAAGAGAGATACTTAAGTGGTATCTAAATGTACCGTTATGTCCTGATGCATCTTGGGTAGTCAGACTTGCTAAAACAATTACGACGACATGAACTTTTCTAGTACGGTCCAGCAAATTGACAGCCTACGTCAATTTGCCGAGTTGCAAGTTCATACAATTGTCAAAAAGGACAAGTTTAATTTGATTATACGGACAATTTAAGTTGGTAGGTAGTCAATTTTAGATGAATTGGCAGGAACTCCTGCCAATACGAGAAAAGGAGGTGCGAATTTTAAGCCAAACCACGCTGGCCATATCCAGTGCCATACATCTCGGTGCGTCTCACGCACACAAGCTATGCGAACCACGCAAAGTCTGCGCACTTTGACCGATAACTTATCGCGAGAGGTTGCCCCTACATAGCTGTTAGGTAAATACCTACATACGTTCTAGTCCATCAATCTATTTACTACAACTAAAATCATGTTTCTATTTTTAAATACTAACCTGTTTCGGAAAAGGGTTGGGAAGTAGGAGCCACGGGTTACCGTCAGTCGACCAATGGACAAAAACAAAAGAACTAAAACAATAAATTGATTCGGAGCCGATGTTTCGATGGTCACACAACTTTTATCAGAAAATTATATATTATGACAGTTTGACAGTTTTTGTATAGAAAATTATATTACATTATGTCAAACCGCCATCTATATTCCTCATATAAAAGTTTGACGATTGAAAAATCGGCCCTCAATTTAAAATAATTATATCTGAAAATTATTTCATAAGGATCCTATTGAATAATCGTTAACAAGCTAAACAAGTTCTAGTAGATGATTTTGTATAAATGATAAATGATTTTATTTCTGTAAGTAGGTTTGTACAAACACTTTTACACGTCAAACACATTTTTTTTTAAACTAGATGAGGCGGCGTTTCCTATCTGACTACTCTGAGAAGAAAGGCCGAAACAAATGTAAATAACTTAAACATTATTAATTACTAGGATGACTAGTAATATTAAGAGACGATACCTATTTTATTATTGTAAACAAATCTGTTTTTTCCCTTCTAAAGGAGACTGTGACCTCTGAGTTTGTTTCGGCCTTTCTTCTCAGAGTAGTCAGATAGGAAACGCCGACCTCATCTAGTTTAAAAAAAAATATGATTGACGTGTAAAAGTGTTTGTTCAAACCTACTTACAGAAATAAAATCATTTATCATTTATCATTCATCAATAATTATTTATACACTTCATTAATAATTATATATCACTGTAATATTAATTAGATTTAATTCGGGGTGAGAGCCTGGTGATCCGACACTCTCTCGCCGACGCCATTCTCTCACAAAGGATAAAATTTTGTACATTGTTGTCAAAACGCTATAATTCTTAAACTATGTGAACCTTTGTGAAGAGAGAGAAAAAAAAGATATGTGTATTGTTATTAATTAATTTGTTGATGAAGCCTTGTTTTTCGACAGCAGTATGTTCTAAGATTGTAAATGTGTGCCTACCTATTTGAGCTTACTTATAGCCCAAATAAGCTAAAATGGAGAAAATGTCGTTAGGAAAGTTTTGAGTATGAATTTGGATGGTTATAAAAGGCGATGGATGGACAATGTTAATTATGATATGGCAAGAAATGGGGTAACTACCGAGATGACGACTAAATTGAGAACTATGGAAGACAACGACATGTTACGCCGACAAGCAAGAAAATGATGATATTGTAATGCTCAAAAGGCGTAAGCTAATTACAAAACATATCAAACTTATTTAGCAAGTTTGCTCAGCTTTTAGAATCTCTTTGAGCCTGGTCACATCACATTTTCTACAGCACCTCACACCAAACGAAAGGAGACTGCAGATCTCTTGGTCATCACTACTGGAGGAAGTTTTCGGTAATGCCGATACGTAGAACATTTAGTTATGTTCCATATTGTATAGCAGGAGTATATGTATCCGACAGGAGGATATTGCAACATTCTGACATTATCTCGTTACTTAGACATTCCAATCAGAAAGAAATTAGTTGTTAGTATGTCATAGAGTACGCAGCATTCACAGAACGAAGTGCCGGGGGGTCACAAGTGGATAAAAAGATTAAGATTGTACTCCACGATAAGCGAATATTTACGGACATAGAATTTAAACTGCCGAAATTAACATTTATGAATGACAAATATGTCAGATCTTCTAGTGGGTGTCGTTTAGGAACTGAGATGTTGACGAGATAGGAGCATCCACCTGTTCACTTATAACCTTTTATTACTACAAACTCTTTTGGCTTAAAATTGGAGAGATATTTCTGTTACTCAACGAGTTTTGTGCAATACACTGGCCATTCTGTTTGGTACACGCTGGAAACTGACATATGTACCATAGTTATCGCTGCCTAAACGATACATGAAATCGCTGGGACGAAATAGATTTACTAAAATACACGAACGAAAAGGTCCTAGAATGAAGATATTCCAAATTCTAAGACATCTGTTTGGTTTGGAAAATATATTAATTTTCTTTTCGGAACATTCCTGCAGTTTTTGGTAAATTTACACCCTTACAAGTGGTGATCGATCTGTCATCAATGATATTGACTCTTATCAATGTCGTATGTCCAAAGACTCCAAATCACGCGCAGTTATAGTATTGATTTTACCAATGTTTATATAAATATTGACCGTACCTACTAAAGACCGTTCTGCCTATTCACACGTCTACAAGTCATGTGCAAGCCGATAAGCAGCTGATATACATTCTATATTTGGCAGAGGAATCTCGCTCATTGAGAAAATAGAGCTTCATGATAACCGATCTTAAAATAGTTAACCTATTAAGTTATCACCGTTGAACTTCTGCTGATCGCCAAAATACTCAGCCCTGTGGTCTAATGCAGTCCGGTCCTTTTGACATACGTCGTCGTAGCGCGCAAAACGTTATCGACTAAACTTTAGTCGAATTATTGATGCGAGTACAAATGTCAGGCTGTGGTCACAGTTCAACCCATGTTTTTCGTATGTCTAATTTTCCAGATTGATGATGATGATTGATTGAATATGGGTCAAGTTGTGACTTAAAGGCAATAGTTTCAGACGGAATACAAATCTAGGTCGCAGGTCCACAGAAAGATGATGAGAAACTGGTATAAGTTGCATCATATTCAGCCTTTGTTCACTGAACTTTGTTCAATTCACTGTCACATATTAACAACCACTTCAGCCTAACAATATAACCCGATAATATTAACGAGAAGCACTGTAACGAATACACCAATCACAGTTAGATACTCGGATAGGCACCGATCGCATCAACGTCGGCCAAGCGTCGGTCATATTTGTGGTAGATCGCAGTCGCGCTCTATCGGCTCCCAGTGCTAGCAGTGTGCACATCGCCTATCCGACCGATAAGTGTTCGAGGCCCGCTGACCCGGACGCAAACGATAACTTCGTCTGCGCGGCGCGTGAAAACACTGTTTATGTTTACTGCTTCGCTCGTGCCCGATTCCGGATATTGCGATGCGTGGCACGCGAGCGTGTGGATCATCTTAATACCTTTCGCCTTAGATGACTTACTGTACCTAATCTTACTTTGTACTTTACTCGGCCACTGTAACTCATTCAGGTCTAGAGTTGCACGTGTAGCTGTGAGAACTACAGATATCGGCGAACTCTTCACTTTCTACCCTTCGTTGATTGTAACATTAAAATCTGACTTTTTCTTCCAAAACTCGAAGTCTTCGATTATCTTTATTAACTTGTACCTAATATCGTGCAGTTTTACCCATATCTATAGTATCTAGAATTTCTTAATACCAAAGGCTAGGCACATGATGACACGTGCAAGTCTAGACCTAAATGAACCGAGCAAAGTACAAATAACATTAGGCACAAAAAATCATATAAGATTCGCTTGTGATGAATTATGGGGCTATAGAATGATACAAAGTTATTTATTAAGTTTTTTCCAAGCGAACGTGTTTACATCAACGCGCGTATTCTATCAATTTGAAAGCTACTTCTGAATTCGATTGGCCGTTCGAATGCAACCTGAGGGGCAATTCCCGTATTTTTAAGACCGTTCGCATTCTAATCTCAGTCTCAATCTGTCAAAATTACAATCAATTTACATACATTTTTGACAGGTTTTTGACATTAATTGTCGCTGAGATGAGATTGCGACTTGAATTTGAACGTTTTTTAAGTACGAGAATTGGCCTACAGACGTATTACCCTATTTATTTATTCTTTATTGTACTTACACCACTGTTTCGAGATGTTTTAAGACTGTTTCTATAGTAAGTTTTTTTAATTATAAATTTTATAAAAAATAAATAGTTCCTTTTCTCATGTAAGAGTTTAATTTAGCTTTCTTCTTATGTTAGTAGTTTAATTGTTATTTTTATGATTTTGGTTTTTATTACAATATTTGTACGCCTTCACGGTAAAACATAGCGCACATTTAATAACCTAAGGTATTTATGTAAATACCTATGTTTCACAAATAAACACTGTGATTCTGATTCTGATTCTGAAATAACAAAAAAGAAAAAAAAATCCTATGTAAAATTTCTACATTTATATCTGTAATTTATATAGTGTAGATAATAAAGAGTATTGTATTATGTTCTTATTATACTGCCAGCCTGCACAACAAAAGGTCGACTTTTGCAGACATTCGTCTCGATGATTTTTGTGCCTAATGATATTTGTACTTTGCTCGGTTCATTTAGGTCTAGAGTTGCACGTGTCATTATGTGCCTAGCCTTTTCCCAACTATATTGGGGTTGGCTTCTGGTCTAACCAGATGCAGCTGAATACCAGTATTTTACATGGGGCGCCTGCTTATCTGACCTCCACAACTCTGTCACTGAGTGACTCGATACCCCTTGGTAAGACTGGTTGTCAGACTTTCGGGCTTCTGACGACCCGTAACGACTGTCAAAGATCTACGTATGACAGCCGGGACCAACGGCTTAAGGTGCTTTCCGAGGCACAAAGAGGTCTCGGCATGTAGTGGATGGTCACCCATCGACGGACCGACCTCGGCAAGCGTTGCTTAACCTTGAAGATCAACCCGAGCGACTGTTATTATGTAGCCATGCGCATTTACTAAAGTTACAAGTGTATCGATGAGAATAAAGGCGAACTATATGTTTTCAATAAATCGGTGTGTTCTAATGTAGTGTTCTAATTCTACATTAAACTATTTCTGCATTAAAATGCTTAAAGTCTTTGACGAATAGAAAGGTATCTGAACTAAATAAAGATAAGTTCTTATCTTTATTTAGAACTCTGAATTAATTTCTGAACTAAATAAAGATAAGTTCCTATCTTTATTTTGTTCTCCTAATGGCAAATAAATTTAATATTTTTGTGTTTCGTAATGTTAATTACTTATTACTATATGTATAGAATCCAGTTCTTCTAACTGAACAGACAGCAGTGCTGCTGGGGAGTTTCTTCCGCCACTTCTTCTTCCCAGCTAAAGCACTAGGAAGTGGTGAAGGGTGGGCGTTTTGGGGGGACTGTTTTATGTGATTTTGACGTTCAAAAAGTGCTGAATCTCAGCCTAATTTGAATAAATGACTTTTGATTTTTTTGATTTAATACACATTTAGAATTGGAACACCAGTAGGCACGACCACCTAGAGTTGTCGCAGTTAATTATAAAAGATTTGTGCATCCATACTTATCCCATGACTATTTCGGCCGATCCTTCTGTTTGGCTAATTATTTAACGATAAATAAGTACGCTGGGGTAATAGTTACATTATCAAATCTATATAAGGCATGCAACATGTCCAGGCCCTAACTTTCGTTTAACATAAAGCTTTCCATAAAATAAATTAACATTTCTTTTCTTTATATATGCAACAGAATATTGAAGTTATAAATAACTGCAAATAAAAATGCATACTACTTATGCAGATCGCAAACGAAAGGAGGAATTTATGGGGGTCTGATTGCGGGTCCCATAAAGCGGGTGACCTTTGGACCGAGGCCCTTGGGGAACTGTGAACTGATGACCAGTAATCGCGGTAACAGGCAACTACCTACAAATTTCTAGAAATTTTTTACAAATTTTCTCTGTTTTGGGTTGTAAAGTTCGTGTCTTCGATACATGTATCATTTGCAGAAGTCGGAAGTAGGTAGAGTTATTTATGTACTTACACTGATTTCATACAGCGAAAGAATAAAGTGGATATGCCTCAAATCCCGAGATTAATTTTAAAGAGCAGAAAAATCCCGTGATTTATTAAATAAAAAGTTATACAGTAATGTCGGAAGCGAACACTTCAAATCTTAGTGGTACACACGGCTACACATCAAGCTATATATTTCCAGTTTACACTGACCTCTCATTGTAAGAGAATCTTATACAATGCGAGATCAGCTTAAACTGGAATTGTATACCTTGATCTGTAGCCGTGCGTATTTTGAATGAATCGGACAAGGAAAATGATTCTGATGGGCCGTTTGAATAAGCAAACCCTCACGAGTCTAGGCTAGAAGCAAAAGTATTATCTTAATTATAAAAAAGGCGAGGTTTAAGTATGAGAATTTGCTTAAGACTATTAATAATCTGTATTGTGAATTAATGTAAATACTATTAAAAATTGTATATTAATTATCTTTGTTTTATTTGTCTGTCTATCTCTGAGATTTTTATTATTATTTATTTGTAATATTGTTGGCCACACGGGATTGTCGATTAAAAATCCCGGGAAGATCCATATTAATATCAACATTTCGATGCAAGTACGCTAACTCTACCTAATTCCGACCTCTGATCATTTATTCATAATCATTGCTAAATGCATCAAATCATATATCATATTTAGATGCATTTAAATACTTGAGTTAAATCCTAAGCCGATCAGTCATGAGCCATAGATACTTTAAGTCTATTGCGCTTTATCTAACGCAGTCTTATTCCCTACCCTAACTTGAGACTGCCTCTCAAGTTATCCGCGATCCTTGCTCAAGATAGATCTCAATCTTAGACCTGGGGTGCATTAAAACAGACATCACATCCTCATAAAAATCTTTAAGTAGCAAATTGCAAGTTCGTCAATGAAAGTCTACCAACCATTGTACGTACCTACCTATACATTCTAATTTATTACCCAATTCACTTATATTGTTCCTCTTAGCATTCTGTTCCCGGTGTGAGAAACCAACCGGAAAGATAACTAATTGTTGTTTTGGCCGAAACATCGGCATACAGTAACAGAGTTATGAAACATCAATGTATATCATATCCCCTGAACATATTACTTGCCGAAAACAAAGCAGTTCTTATTCCGTTATATTGAGACACCCGAGCATGCAAGTTCTATGCCTGTCTTCCACTAATAGCTAAACGAGGAGTAAGCTGAGTGTGCTCAAAACCTGATTTTGTAAAGCTACAGGGGCCGTACTATGTCGTGTTAATTCCATCATTGTTCCAGCGTGGAAGAGGGACGGAGCTATACATGACCGATAGCACTATCTCTTTTTCTTAACGGAATCATGATGGCGTTAACAGCTCATAGTACGGCCCCTGGTGTCCATATACACAGGTATAATGCGCTTATTTCGACGGATAGATATAAAGTTTAAGACCTAGACTTTGAGAAACGGGTATGTACTTAAAGTGTCTTTAACAGAATCATAAAATGCGCCAGTCCCGTCTTAATCGCAAGATTCAACTCTAAAACAAACATTTATTATATATAAGAAATGACTTTATAATTACTGATCTGAAATGCCGCGTAAAGATAAGTATTACATGCGATTATAATGACTCGAAAAGGCCTATTATCACTTCGCTTACGACTTTATTACTGAGAGCATTATAGTGTCGAGTATTACTTAGTAAATATCGCTGGTTTAAAACATATTCGTTTTGCATGCAAAATATTCGATTTAACGGTGGTGGGTAATGAAAAATGTTGTCGAACGTTATCGTAGAAAAATAATGACAATATCACCATTGTGTCCGGGTCTGACACATGTTTTCAACTAAAAGCTTCCATTTTCCACTAGTAATTTTGCTCTTCCTACAGCCATTTTCTATAAATACAATTTTGAATAACCTTTTAAACAGAACCGTGACTCGACAATTTGTTAGGAAAAACTTGATAAAAATAATGTGAAGCTTGAACATGAAAAATCAGGATGGAGTGCGGTGAATGTACAAGTATCTGCCGGGCCTCCGACTCATGGTACTAGAAGGAACAGTGGGGTTTTAGTCGGTAGGAGACCGACATATCCCTCTTTTTCTTGCCAGGCGGAGGGTATCCATGAGGATTTCCCCAAGGAGGAAAAAAAAGATACCTGTAGAGATGAAACACTTAATACATCACAGTGTAGACGGATCTCAGAAAGTTTATTTTAAACTAAAAGACACATAATATCTCGAGCAACGCAACATTCCTCTAGCATCACTTCTGCTTTCAGTGCACCCCAGCATAAACGTCGGACCGTCGCATCGCAAACGCCGCTGTGTGAACTGAAACACAATGCTGCCTCGCTCCCATACGATAGCAATCGTGAACAAACCCAGTGGAGCGATTCTTGATGCCGCGCTTTAGAAATGGATTAAGTTTAGCGTTAGCTAGATAAAAGGCTAAAACTTCGCGCCATGTAATTCACGCGTTGGTGCTAAAAGACTGGCTTTGTGTCCCAAGCCGCTCGCACTGCGGCTTAAATCTGCGAGATTTGCATATAAGAAAGCATATAAATGCTGTGCATAGATAACAAAAGTTGAAGAAATGATAAATCTGGATTATAAGGTCTGAATTTGACAACTTGACTTACATTAGCCTACATAAAATTATATTATTTCTATAATAATAGGTATACTTAGCCCTAATTGTTTTTATCACACAAGTTTGTAGTATTCTTGCTTCAAAATTGCAAGTGACTTGTTACCTAACATTATACAAAAGTGGATACAACTATAATGAATAAAAACCATAATACCTAAATGAAATGCTGCGGTTCCGGTATGGGTTTGCTATGACATAGCGATGTAGAAGTGGGAGGAAAACCATGGAAACTATTGGAATGAGTCAGTTGGAGTTAAGGAGATAATTACAATTGAACAAAGCCAGCGTCTTCTCACTAGACCAGTGCTTATAATAATCCGTTTCCCCCATTACCTTCGACTTGGAAACCCACAAAAAAGCTATTATAATAGGCATACACATACCAGACAGTCAACGTATTACCGAATACCATAAATAAGTAGGATGCACAAACTTACAGACATAACTCTTGGACCTGGATGTCTAAAATCACTTCTTTATCAGACCGTATCTTCATAAACTTGACAAATATATTTGCACCCAAAATAGCGAGCAAAGGACTTTGTGACTTTGAGAATAGAGTTGAAAATGGGGTAGCAAGTAGTTGTTGGGATGTAATAAAAGAATTAAAATGATTTTCCCGCCGGAAGCTCGCGTGACGTCACGGTGTGCGCACGCGCTGGTCGGCGGATTAGCGCGATCAAACTCCTTTGGAACACGCGAGCAGTAATTGATTTTTTTCCAGATGTCCAAGGGTGGGAACGCTATAGATACCTGGAAGTAAGGGCGTAATTACACCCTTCAACGTGGTCGTTGAAAAGTCTAATGAAATACTGACCGGGCTATGATTAGGATTATAAATGACGTAACACTGGGTGCACATAACACCTATTCTTTCAAGCTAACGTGACGGTAAGTGTATATTTCTTCACTTTACAAAGTAATGAGAAAAAAGCGGAGCATGTATTTTAATTTGTGAGCTGTCCTTACGCGCATTAGACCGTTGAAATGGTATCGCCCCGAACCGATACGCTCTTGGTCCGACAAAACAGTCACGGAGCGAAAACCTAAAAAAGAAATACCGGGAACTAGTATCAAAAGCCACTCCATTTGCCTGCCTTTTCCCAACTATGTTTTGATCGGCTTCCAGTCTAACCGGATGCAACTGAATACCAGTATTTTACATGAAGCGACTGCCTATCTGACCTTCACAAGCCAGTTCCTAGGCAATACGATACCCATTGGTTAGACTGGTTGTCAGACTTTCGGGCTTCTGACGACCCGTAACAACTGTCAAAGATCCACGAATGACAGATGGAACACACAGATTAACGTGCTTTCGCAGCAAGCATAACTTAACTTGATCGAACGACCCGTGAGGCTGTTAACCAAAAAGAAAAAAATAATACGTTTATTTCCGGTAAACATGACGCAGAGAACGAACACATTCACAAAAAAGAACAAGTTGGGGGAAAATATGCGTCACATCCACGCAAAACGGCCATCGCTCAGCATAATGCTACGACCCTATGCGAAGTTAATCAAACTATCAAAAATCACTATTACATTAAAAGACTGCTATACCTACCAATATTGCAACCAACAGCATACTTACTTACATTACTCAATTACAAGTCATCTCCGAGACCACTTAGACCTCAGCCTACAACTTATACTTAGATGGAAGTCTTCGCCACGTTCCTACATAGTGTACATAATAATCTCAAACATACAATGTATCCACATTGTTTATATTTGTTCTCGATAACGTAATGGCTGGTCAAAATTTAATTTAACTCACTTATCTCCTGTAGATTCATTGGACTTACGACGTACTATTACTTATCTGTGCTACTGAGTGTTTAGGGCTACTTTTTCTGAGAAACATGTTACACTTAGTTGATGACCATAATATACTTAACTTTTATGTTGTAGGTGGTTTCGTCTTAGGAGACTACGTTTTGATATAGACTTGTAAATCTGATAAGACTCGCACTCGGTGGCTAAAACTGGTTCCTATCTAAGATGTTTAGATGTCCAATGTTTATATTATATTTTGATTAATATATTGACGACACGGTTGGCGCAGTGGTTAAGCGATTGACTGCTGCGTTACGTGTCGCGGGTTCGATCCCCGCACGGAACAAATATTTGTATGACCTGCAAGTAGTTGTTCCGGGTCTGGCTGTTTGTGTATGTGAGTTTAAATGTTTGTGTAAACGCACCCACGGTACAGGAGAAATTCCTAGTGTGGGGCAACGTTCTTAAATAAAATGAAAAAAAATAAAAAATAAAATGTTATTCCTACGCTTATATTTTTAAAGTCATCGTTTACTATTCGTACAAAGTCGAATTCGTCAATCCCCAAGTTGACTAATAAGCAGCTAATTCGGTAAGTATTTAAGTAAGTTTCTTTTTATAATTCCAAACACAGCATGGTAAAAAAAACACACACACTTCTTCGTATTACAGCAATAACTTTTCGGAACTATTCCTACAAGAATAAACTGTATCACAACTACACTAAGTTTAAAATTGCTCAACACCTCAACAAACTCCAGCGCATATAATATCAACTTGATGAAGCCACTGTATTTTCCCATGGATAGCGGAAAAATCATAAAAATATATCTAAATTTCATAAACACGGAGATTTTGGTGATAAAACACCATGGGAGCCGGTTATTACCCATAAAAGGCAAAGATTATTATTGACCGTTATCTTTTTGATAAAGATATTCCGAATCAAAGTTTGTTACCCGATCCAACGTACAAGTAACTTGAATATTCCAAGTCTTTCTGTAAGCTTCTTTTGTTGAAAGAACAAACTTGCAAGTTTCCCTCTGGAACTCTTTTAACGATATCCCGCAATAGACTACAGAATACAGTCAGCTTTACAAAGAGATATGCATGCATGATCAGACGAGGAACTTTCATCTAAAGACATTATATGGCGAGTTTTTCATTCCACACACATTCTAAACCGCAAACGGCTTACGGTCGTTAAAGAAACGTATGTCCTATTCAACCCTAAGGAAGCAAAATAACAAGATGACACCGGCTTAGCAACAACTAACATACTAGCCACACCGTTTAGCTTATTAGAGATTATTAGAAAGAATAGATACAAGCGACAATTCTTGTTGGTGATTTCAGACTCCGAAACAAGCGTGGTGATCAATGCACGTGCCTTCGATGTATGAGAAGAACCCTTAGCCCTATAGTGGGGTAACAATATGCAGGTGTATTATTTCATTATTAAGGAACGTCATACATGCCCCATTAAAACCTACAATACAAGCCTATCACGTCAACTGGTTACAGCACACAGCATGACAGCATAATACCAAGCTGTTCGTGATATGAGAATAACTAAGCATTCAGTGGGATTGTATAATGTTCGTAAGTGTATCTCATAAACGGAGGATCTAAGTAATAAGTAGGCGGGACCGCTCCACACTGCACTGGTTTTTAATCAACTTTATTTCCAATTTACATAAAGGCATAAACAGCTTATAAGCTTCCCACTGCCGGGACACAGGCCTCTTCTCTGTGAGAGGGAGTGGGCCGCAATCCACCAAGCGGGCCCAGTGCGGGTTGATGGATGTCACATGTCTTCGAATTTTTGGTCCTAGGAAATGCAGGTTTCCCCACGAGGTTTTCCTTCACCGTTTTGAGAGCAGTGGTGATGAAATTAAATACACAAAGTAAAGTTGCCTGTCTGGGTTTGACCTCACGACCTACAATTCGTAAGTCGGGGCCGATACCAACGGGCCACCACCGTTCTTTTTTAGTTTAATAGATTATTATAGATTACCTTCCGCAATAAATCTCTAAATGACGGTAAAAACAGCCATTGCGTTGTTTAAAATAACAACGCAGTCACACAGCCAGACACGAAAAGTGACTTTAAATTTTAATATATGTATAAGTATATAAATATAGGTCACGTGGCAAACTTATACTGTTCAAGAGTGAGATATTATTATGTTTAATCGATATAAAAAAGCAGATGAAAACAAGTATGTACCTAATCAGTTCAGACACGTTGTCGTTCAGCCTCACGTGACGATTGAAATCGCTGGACAAAAGATTGATATTTTATGAAATTGTCATTCAATAGGATTATATGAGAGCACCGCCGTGTCCTCGTAGAGGCGATCGGCAGCGGTGGCGACCTCTCACGCCCGGCCTTGGTTCAAGCCATGGTCCGGGGCGAGGAGGAGTGGGACTCAGGATCTCTCAGGATCAGGCCCGTGCCGGACGGCGCGTACGTGTTCCACGAGCGCCTCAAGGGGTACTGCTGACCCGGAACATAAAGGGCCAAGGAAGGAACACGGGTGGGTTTTAGTCAGTAAGAGTCTGACACTCCCTTCCGCTCCACCCAGAGCGGGAGGGGTCATATGATGATATCCCATCCTAAAAAAAAAAAAAAAATTGGATTATATGAGCTTAGACGTTTGCACTGATGAATTTAATGATACATACTTGTTACGCTCACAAATCCTAATTTGTTCAGCTTACAACCTGACACTGACCTACAATTTGCAAAAAAAACTTAAGAAAATTTGATTTCGCGGGCAACTTGGGTTCTACATACACGAAGAACGATGCATAATAATATAATTCTCTCCTTAATCAGCTGCTGACGTATGAAACCGACGAATGACGTATGTAGGTACGTAAAAGCTGCACGGAAATACATAGATGTCTTTAGTTAAAAAGATGCCATTATAAAAACTACCAGCATAACTATTTACAAAGGCACGATACGCTTTCGTGCCGTATCGAAAGTCAATGTCATAGGCGAAGTCCTTTAAAAACGCTATTCACAAATCCGAAAACGTACAATTTTGAGAGTTCAAATACGGTGTGAAGACAGGTATTTGCTTTTGCAAGTGATATCGAACAACAAATATTGAATGAATGAATTGCACTGACCCCAGCATTGTTTGACCAGACTCGATTAATTGAACGAACCGCAATATTTGCACTAGCCCCTGAAACCTCATGCATGTTGCATGGTGGTACAAAGCCCAGACCGGGGGCGCTGTAATGGTAGGGTAGACGTGCCCTTAGGGTAGGAAGGATTGCGAGCCATACCGGATATGCATCCTAGAGTAGGCTTGGACTAGTGGAGAGACGTTACGTGTGATGTTTATCTTTTAAAGACATCGCAGCCGGGTTGGTTCAGGTCGAGCTTCACCGGAGAATCTTTTGGCGGGGTTCAACTGCTTTATCGGCTCTTTTCTATGTCCTTGCTCTGCTGTGATAAATGTTGCTGTTTTCACCTTTCAATGTCTTCGTTTGAGGTCTCACTATAAACCTGGTCCGGTTTTTGTATAGCCCATTAGCAGCATTCTTGATCTTTTGCCTTTGCCTTTTGCTTTTGACTTTGACATCCAAAAATGTATTCTCTTGTCGAAGAATTTCGTATACTGAGCTATCCATTGAGTCTCAAATTTTTTCGCCAGACATTTTTGCATCACTTTTGTACTTAAAATGATTTTGAAACACTACAGCACTGGTAAGCGGGAATTGGGCGATGATCTAGTTGAGCCGAAGTCTCGCAGTCCATAGTACCAACCAAGTACCTACTCTCTGAAGTAAGTATATAAAATGCATGTAACATTTTATTATTGTTTTGACCGCTGCTGAAATCAAAACACCTTTATTTATATAACTTTAGGTGGTTACATTCGTACGTAACACTTAAATTCGTTCTAGACTTTATTTGAATTATTTGGATGGAGTACTACCTACGTGAATTTATTTTGATGGCGTTTATTGGCGCGTATTTTTACGTGGTTAACTAGCAGATTATTTTTTGCGGACTGCGTCAAGTCCTGACACACAGTCGCGGGCAAGTTCCTCATGCCCTTGCATGAATGCAATGAGCATCTGCCGCTGCTCCAATATTTTCTGCAAATATGCATTTTCAATTAGGCAAGCATGAAATAGTAGGTAGGTAATTGTTACATACTGATAAAATACCCACAACTATTTTTCTCTAAAAAACTTATTTTTAAATTAGTCAGAGTTATTTTTGTTCAAATTTCTAAATGAATTCCGGTTTGACAGAAAGTTAAAATTTAAAAAGCAAGTTTAATAGAAATCCGGTAAACTTTATTTATTAATAAAATCATTGTTTACTGTTTTTTTTTGTCTTTAATGGTTACTCGATTTATATAGTTACAGTTGCACTAATGAAAAACCCAATAAAAATCATTTATGTACCACTTTAAATTTTCTACCACAATTTATCTATTTACTACCATTATGTAGCGTTCCCCCTAAACACACCTACAATCGGAAAAAAAACCTTCCATACGAATTTGTGAATAGCGTTTTGTCAGTCCTTCATAAATCTGTTTATCGAACAAGTGCCATTGTCGATACGTAGCGAATCGTACCTAAAATAAGTGAATAGCTAGATAGGTCACTGTTATGATAATCGTTGTTTATAAGAACGAAGAATAGGTCACAATAGGTATCCCTTATTACCGTCCCTTGTCACATGCGAATATATTGTAACGAGTATATTGTTGCTGAATTCTATAATATACTATAAATTCTAAGTAACTCTGTCTGTCTGTATGTATGTTACCTTTTCATGCCTAAACTACTGAACGGATTTCGCTAAAATTTGGCAAGGAGATAGATGGCATTTTGGGTTTTTGTTCCGGTAGCACGTGCCTGTGTGTGTGTGTTTCCGACATTTACGCGAGCGGAGCTGCGGGCAGACGCTGGTAACATAATAAATCAACTAACTATGTCACCGTTCTTAAAATGAATGTTAAATATTGCCAAGAAATCAGTTACTGTTGTCCTCACATTAATTGTAAGAACTCATGCCGCCTGTGATACGGGTTTATCCTATCCGGTTTATTTCTAACATGTATACTGTATTTTTAATTAAACTCGGTGTTGTTTATAAACTTTTTGTACAATATACTTTGGTCACCTGGTTTAAAAACTTGTTTGGTACTTCCTATAAATGACTTAATCTGCGAGCACATCGTCACTTGCCCGACGAAGCGCCAGCCCGCGCCGTAGCTGAGCCTGTAACTATAAACCCCCGTCTGTGACCTCTGAGTTTGTTTCGGCCTTTCTTCTCAGAGTAGTCAATTAGGAAACGCCGACCTCATCAAGCTTAAATAATAAAAATCTGATCCAGCCTGTCCCACCTTGCTGTCCTCTCCCTAGCGACGCCCTAAGCCGAGGTTCGTACCCCACAGGGGCTGCCCTTAGGTGATAGTCGCTTAGTATGTAAGAATATGCCCCTGGCTGAAGGCTTTGAGTTTCACTTAAGGCAACCACAGGAAAGTCCGGTTAAGTAGTGACGACCTCTCTAGGTCACCTACGAGATGCCATAGTTAGGAAACAAAAAAAGGACATCGTCATTGTCCCTCACACGTAATTCATTGTATTGCAAGTCCTACGATAATGCCTTGTTATTGCCTCACACCAAACAGTTCTTCCCGACACTTATAGGTTTAGCACTATTTCATCCTTTCACGATCTTGCAAACCTGACCCTGCTCCGCTGGGATAACAGACGTAGCAGCAGCGCTTGCGTGCGCGTGCCGTACACTCTCTTCGACCTCCACCGCTTTCGCCAAGGTCAAAATAGCCAAGTCCCTGCGAACAGCTTCTCTCATTCAGGACCCGCTACCATACCCATCATGAATGGATCGCGCAAAGCTTCTTCCACGTTGCTAAACTCACAGTGTGCTGTGAGTCCTCGCAGCCTTCCAGCCCATTGCATATGTGACTCGCCCGGTTGCTGTGTATAACTTATGACATTTGCTTAACCCGCACCGTTTTGGGGTGAAGTGGTTATCCAGTTACTTCAGTAGTCCTTCATACGGAAAGTAGTAACCGTAGTAGTAGTAACCGCTGCCACTTTGCAGGTACCGTCATCGATTGTGCTTAGGAGTATCACTCGCCTCTTAATTCCTGCTGCATCACGTTTGGCTTTGATTTCATTTGCGATAAACGACTGCGTAATTCGACCTTTGCACAAGGTGTAACAGAATAAACGCGAGTCCTGAAAGTAGTTTGCTCATAATTGAGGACTGAATCCATTTCAGTAACTAATAATAGAGGTGTGTTCTACAAAAATTATGTATTTTGCAATACTGACCGCTGATTGAGCCAAAGAAAGTTAAATGTTATTTCAAGGCAATAAGATTCAATTTTAAATGCATAAAGTAATGCTATGGTCAACACGATTTTTTTATTATAATAGTTAGCTTTAAAAAAAATTGTTTTGGTCATTGTTTATTGCTTTTAACTCAATACTCTAATTGGGGTGTATGAGGTATTGCGTTAATTATGTTACACGTTGTGTGTTTTGTGGTCGAAAGTTGACAAAACTCCAAGAGATGTCATTTTTTCAATCGATTATTTTATTACCGACTGTGGGTACGCTCTTCAACACCGTAAGTTATGTTACGGAGACAAGTGTAACTAGTGACTGCCATTAGCACACTGTTTTATTGTCGTGTTAGAACGCTGGGTTGGGACGCAGCCCGCACACACATACATAACACATAAAATAGCCTAGTAATTCTTTATGTCAGTTTATACACAGGGAAGTTATTCGGAAATCAATATTATCAATTGGTTACATGAAAATCTGAATTAACCTAAATATTAGTATGAAACTAAACTTGAAATTCAGCACAGTTTAGTGAAAAAAATTGCTCCATACAAATTAGTTACCCGTTTTCCAGGTATTTGAACGAGCTATAGGTATCTATACTAGTTTCAAATGTTAAATGCATTGGCGAAACTTGATGTATCAAAATGTTAAATGCATTCGCGAAACTTGATGTAGATAGGTACAAATATACCTAACTGAAATTGTATTTGCACTTCTAGTAGCAGAACTATCTCGTTTAACCAGAAGTTCCGAGGAAATAGTGAGAGATTAGCCACAAATTAAATACAGATGAGGAATTTTGCTGCTAGCGCAAAATTCTTCCTCAACTGTATTTAATTTGATGAATTAATGTTTTTGCTCAAAACATGATAGTAGGTACATTTAGGCTCCTCGGGGACAGGGCAAATCGTTTCAATCTCTCGGAGATGTCGCAATTTGGGCACATATAGAAGATCATGTCTCGTGCCTACCAGATCGACGGAAAAAAAACTTAGAATTGACCTTCGTAGACATATTTATGTACCGAAATAATGAAAACAATCCTGTATCGCTTGACAGACATCTGCTCCCATTCTTTATGAACTGAACTTGGAGCAACATAGCTACTAATAGGTATGCACTTACGAACAGCGTGTTATTAGTGTTTTTCTTCACCACAAGTCATTGAAGTGTTATATCAACTACGAAAGATAATCAGACTGACAGTAAAAAATGCAACAGCATCGAATCAGCAGCGTTAAGACGAACGTACCGTCTTAACAATGGATGCAAAATTCCCACATTCATCCGAGATTACATTAAACATTATACGTTTTATTATAAAAATTGTACGCAATCCAGTTTAGTTAGTAACTGTACTAGTTTTTTTAACGGTACATAGTCGGGGCATATGTGGGCGCCTCCGCCGATGTATGAGCGATCAAGGCCAACCGGTGGGCACTTTAGTAAAAAATAAGTTATTTCATCGACTTTCTTATTATACCTATTTATTATTCTAACTCGGGACGTATTTGTTATGTGTGTTTTGTTTTTTATTGAGTTTGCTTAGTATTTTATTTTTGCTATAAGTAGGTACTTACTGATTTCATTAATAATATAAACTGTTCATAGACTAAGCTCTTCTAAAATGCCACAAAGTGGCTGGCACTATAACTGTCAATTATAACCTTTAAATTGGCTTGAAATCAAATATCTTGACTTGCCATTATTTACAAGCCTAACTTAAGTTCGACTTACTCAATTCAAGCTTCTCTGACTTCATTAACGATGATACTGGAGTTATGGTTCTTAACGGAATAAAAGATATTTGTAATTACAAAATCAGAATATAGTCCGTTAATTTAGTACACAATTCCTTTGCGTAAATAACAAAGATCGAACGATAGGTGTAGCTGATGTTTTTAATGGTTTACACTGCAGTTATAGCCTCTGATGGTGGTTACAGCAGGACGTCTTAAAGCACGGCGGTTACATGTAAAGAGGGTAAAACATACAGACATTAAACCCACAACCCTTCTATTTAACTTTGCAGTCGGTTTGAAATTCGAACAGGCGACTTCACCCGATCGCCGGCGACAGCGGGCCAATCAAAAGCGCCGATGCACTCGGGCGCAATAAAACCACTCTAATATATGCGTACGCGTCGCGTTGAAGACTTTTATTAGCAATTTAACAAGTGTCGTGGACGAACCACGATTTGATTTATGTACACATAACGCACGTTTTACGTTTATTGTTTCTTGTATATCAAGTTTGGGTGCCGATATGTTATTTAAGATTTCGAGGTCGATCGGAATTTGTGGTGTTTTTGAACTGCTTTTGAACGACTTTAGTGCCGCACAGTTATCAATAGGTACTCGGCAGACAGCTAACTATTTATACTCCTTGCTTACAAAGATCAAGCAACACACTTAGCTCAAATGGTTTCGGCATATCACCCAATGTATCGCAGTATCTAGAAGCTAGACAAACCTAGTGAACTTAAACATACACCTATTTGTGGCAGAAGTTCAAGCTTTGTGTGGTTCCATTGCTATCACTGAACTGCAGTGCGATTCTGTAACCATCTCACCGTGAAAACTTAGGTGAAGTGAGCGTGGAGTGAGCTGTCAGTGTCATCCCACTGATGCTAGGGATTGACCAAGCATTACATTTACAATCATATTCGATATTTTAATTATAAGTTTTATCCAAATTCTATTGATAATTTTATATTATTTCAAACATAGGATCTAAGTGTCTAAAAATATCAATATCAATATTTGTTTTCTAACTGAATTTCTGTTTTGCTATTTTATTTTAAAGCCCCGAAAGTAGTAGTGTTTAGCCACTTAACTACACACTGGCATTGAAATAACATAAAATAATCAATAGAATTTGGATAAAAAATATTATTAAAATCTCGATTATGATTGTAAATGTAACGTTGGTCAATCCCTAGCATCAGTGGGATGATACTGACAGCTCACTCCACGCAAGTCTTCACGGTGAGACTTTGACAGAATCGACTGGCCGCGGCAGGTCCATTATTTGAATGTATGTATCTTGTATGTGAGATATCCTTTGTTGTTAAGGGGACTACATGACCTAAACGCAAGTTTTATAATGCCTAAAATCAGAAAAATATTCTTCAGAATATACGCTGGTTACAAAGTGTGTTGAAAACATGATACAACTAATTTGGTACGATAGAAAAAAGTCACGAAGATACCTCCAAAAATTTATTTCAACTATTAAAAACCTTACTAATATACATGCAATCATTCAATCATTCTGGGTTTTTTGAGATTGTTCTTCAAGCAACATATTAACGTGGCAGTTATTTTTTTTTCCAATCAATACATTTTTTGTAAATAGAAAATTGCTTCATATTTTGCAATATATTACCAGCTTTGTGTCATCGCGCTTCTCTTTCTTTTCTATGCAGTCCGACAGTGACCGTGCTTTAGCTGTTGTCGGCCCCTTAAGGTTCTTATAGTCTTCGCTCTCAGACCAGCAAAAAATTCATATCAACGAAATCAATATCACAGATTTTTGACATCATGAATACTCTTTTGGCCGCGGTCGGTCAACGCGTCAAACCTAATCAAAACTGCCATGACGGAATGAAAACATATCAACGAGCTTGTCGGTTCGTATTGAAGGCGACGAGCGGTTGATGTCAATACCGATTATAGTTTATATCGATGCACGCAATCGAATCTGTCATCGAATATTTAATCGATTTGAAATCAATAAGGTTATGGTTTTGGCACCTCACTACGTTATCGTGTTTTTAGTTTGGAATTCCTGTGGCCAACGTCATCGACAATCTTAAGCTTACTGCGGAACTTCATAATATCTATCCATCGTGCAGAGGCACTAATGTACTTGTTCCATAAGCATCGTAACACACCATGATATATGTACTATCGAGGAAGTTCATATCTAAGCAGTTTTAGAACAAAATCCCGTGAACACGATGACCGCATCTGTTTTACGTTAGTTACTGTTAGCGCCCGAGCGCTACAGGGAAAAATAGTCCTAAAGGTGCATAGATATGAACTTCCTCGATAGTACCTATCTAATAAATTCTTACATAAGGCAGCCAGTAGTCTCAAATCCCTGAACAAACAAAGACAAAAGCCTATTGGCTTGAACATTTCAACATAAAAATGAATGTTCGTCCTCAATTGTATATTTATGTAAATGTCCACTATCAGATAGAATAACTTTATTATATCGTAATATGTCATAATCTAGTCATCGTTGAAAGTATCAGAGTATCAGTTACAAAGCGGAACATCATAATAATTCTCATACTTTATGACGTGAACAGTGACGTCAGCTGGTACGCCGACGTGAATTATCGACAACCATTTCAACAGTAAAAAGTGAATATATTAGGAATATAAAAAAGTAACTTGGCTAATATTGGAGTGGGAGCGGTGTAAAGGATAAACGGAGAGCGAGTAGACATAAAACCGCTCAATACTAAAAATTTAATCAACCCAACTTAAATACAGCTAGGTCCATACTTGTATGCAGTTTAGGAAAAGCTTATTATTTTCCGAGTGACTAATAACTTAAAAGTCGACTAAATGTTTGCAACAAAAAAAATAGAGTGGGTACCATATATAATGGGTTGGCAGCTAATAAGGAGTATCGTATTAAGTAATAGGTAGCATATTAATATATCAGTAATAAGCTCCGTTTTAATTTGTTACCAGGAGAAACTGGATGCAATCTGGTCTTTAGGGCACCCCGACTCGGACAGGTTAGGTTAGAAGGGGATGGCGGGGTCGATAGACCCCGCCATCCCCTTCAGGTTATTTTTTTATAAACCACCCAGAAGTAGGAGCCCCGCCAAGCGGGGCTCCGTCGACCAAGCCCTGCCATCGACCATGCATAGAATATTTTAATTAAGGTTTGGTTAGAACTGTGACAATTATGACAAACATGAACGCCCATTTTCTATTTTGTTTTCGCCATTAAGTTTCCGCTTAGATATTAATTCTGTTCCCAAAAGAAAAACTTGATGCTAGTTTAAATTAAAACGGAGCTTATTACTGATATATTAATATGCTACCTATTACTTATTACGATACTCCTTATTAGCTGCCAACCCATTATATATGGTACCCACTCTATTTTTTTTTAAATTTATATTCATTTTACTTAGTTGCCGCATTAAATACATTACAAGCCTTTAGGAAATAGTGCGTCTGGCAAAAAAAAATGGTAACCTTTCTAAGGTTTTATATAACTAAAAACTTTTACAGGAAGATGAGGTATTAGTAGAACTAATTCTGAATTCTGGCAAAGACATTATTAGACTCAAATAAGTACAGTACATCATGCTACTACATGAAATATATCACAATGAACAAACAGTGGGAAACAAAGCAGTTTCGCATACTGATTTGGAAACACAATTATCGTCCCACAAAAGTTAATACGACCGTGGATTATAGTAATATTAAGCCAAGGGCTATAAAGCTAGCAGGACGATTTTTTTTAACCATACAAAAGTATATGATAAAATCAACATCAACTCAGCTTATTTAAGAAGAAGCAAGTCGAAGTCATAAAATAAGTGAATACCCAAACGTTAACGTTTTAGTGCAGACTATAAATAGCCTACCTATGCACCCTTTCGATTAGCAGTATCCTTCGGGTATTTGAATTGTTGAAAGAGTATACTAGGCCATAGAAAAGCACCAGGATTGCTCATGCACATCAGAATAAGTAGATACGCGTAAGGCCAAGATCTATAAATGTTACTTAACGCGTACTTCGGCTAAGCGTTATTCTTGCACTATTGCACAACTGTCAGACTAGTGCAAGATGCAAGACGGGAACCTGTCTTAACCAAAGCTTAGTAACATATAGAATACTGACCTAATAGAGCTTGAGTCAAAGTTAGGATTTCTGCACTTTTCTCTTGCACAGAAACCAATAACCATTGATTAAATCAATGGTTTTTGGAAAAGTTGGATTATTTATATTTCACTGTTCATTACATATTTTTATATTGGCTAATAAGCCGACTAGACCTCGAAAGCAAAACATTAAACGGTGATTTCCCAGAAATTAACTTTTTTTGAGTTCAGCCAATATTCTAATAAGCTTGCGATATATAGATATCGGCCTTAGCTACCCAACAAAGCTTAATAAAAACTCATGACCTAATCAGTTTCAACCCCGATCTCGCCTACAGTGTGTGCCCTAGCGACTTCTCGCTCTCCCTAGCCCGCTGCCCGCCGTCACTTGCCCCACGGCGACATCCCGTCGAGATAGACGGTACGTGTTCTAAGTAAACGGCCAGATAACGCGAGGTGACTTGTGGAGCCCAGCCCTGCCCGTAGGACGTAGGATGTTAAACGTACATCTGATAGAACGACTCGTAGGTGAAGTACGCGTGACGGGCCGTTAACGCTACCGACCGGTGACTCACTGGGTGACGACAAAATATTTCGAAAATGTGGAAAGTGGGATTGGGTCCCTAGTTTGAAGGGACTTGACAATACGTTATTATATCTTTTATACCTAGCATGTACAGAGAGAGCAGTGGTGGTCCAGTGGTAACGGCTGCCACGTACGGGTTGTACGTCGTAGGTTCGAACCCAGACAGGCACTTTACTTTGTGTAAATTATTTCATCACCACTGCTCCCAAAACGGTGAAGGAAAACATCGTGAGGAAACCAACATGTCCTAGAACCAAACATTCGAAGACATGTGACATCTACCAACCCGCAATGGGCCCGCGAAGTAGATTACGGCCCACGAGGAGGCCTGTGCCCCAGCAGGGGGAACATTATAGGCTGATTATGCTATGTACAGATTTGATGGTTGCGGTGGAGTCCGATGAGTGTCTACTAGTGGCTTTACACTCCAACCAAACAACTTTAAGCTCATCAATTGAGGACGACCCTCTCTAATAATAAATCTTGCAAAGCGATCTTATCATGTAATAATACCTACCTACTTACCCTTGTATTTGATCAATTGTTACCTATTCAATGTAAATAATATAACAAAACTAATCAATATTCGTAACTTTTCATTACAGTCAAGTTGATGTGGCTGAAGTAACTATATTAAATCACGAAAATGCCTAGGTATTTATATTAAATACAATAGAGAATTCCACTCCTTATAAGTGCTCAATGAAATAATCCTACTTATAGGCTTAATGCATTATAATTGGAGTACCTACGCGCTGAGGACTTCAGCCGAGATGCGTAAACGATATATGTATATAGCACGTAGTTTGGCTAAGCGTTTTTACTGTCACACTCACACAACCGTCTAACTACACGTGCAAGATAGAGACGGGAAGATGCCTAAGTAGAGCACGGGTTAAGGTAACGTTTATAGATCTCGGGCTTAGTCTTGACACTCTACACACACACACACACACACACACTTGACACTTTAAATAAAAGAGTAGAGAGACGGCGAGGTGAGCTGGACTCCTTTGATAACGACTGGTCTTTAGTAGCCCTAAACAGGGAGAAGCATGCAACATTCCCTGCAGTTGGAAAATACAGTCTTGTAGCAAAATAATAATAATAGAGAAATTTTATTAATCTAAGCAGTCGAACATGCGTCTTTCGATCTGGCCGGATGCCCTTACACTAAGCAATGAGACAGTTCAGTTTTAACGATTTGATTCAAGTAGTAATCGCTCCGGCTATCAAGGGAGCATAAATCTTGAGGCCGTAACAGTCACAAAGAGTACGGATTTTGGTACTGAAGGTAGAAATTACCATTTAATAGTAGCCATATGCATATAGAATGTAGAAACATTTCTTTGGGTATTTGAAATGGGATACATTAAGAGTTTCCACGAAAGACTTTAATTACAAGACTTTCCAAGACTGAATAAACTATTCTCATTATACTTAGTGCCGAAACCAGGGAAAAGTTGATTTCAAAAACATAGAATATCTAAAAATTCAAAATGTTACAACAAATTGAAATTAAAGTAAGTAAAGTGTACCCTAAATAAATTGTAGGTAAATCTTGCATTCCGGCAACGAACATATTCACCAACAATACTTAAAAAATATACTAGTTACACAAAGGAAATGTAGATATTTTTGACTGTAGCATCTAGACACACTGAAGTGACGAAACCTAGATTTTTTAATTCAAACGAAAGATATCAAACATTTAAATGGCAATTCCAACTTTCCAAAGCGTCAAAGACGCACTATTTGATCACATCGCGACACTTGTCCTGAGGTTTCATGCTGAGCCCAGACTAGACGCATATTTTAATGATGTTAGCATGAATAGTGTGCTCAAATTTATGAGGTCCCATAGTTCCTTGGAAACCGATGAATGGCACGCCTTTAGGCTTTTAGGCTATAGGGTTTAAATAGCACCTCAGTCCTGTTAAATGGGCTTAGAATTATTCGTCTTAGTCATATCTGCAGCTCATTAATGCACTGGATTGAAAGCGGAGAAGAAAGCTTTCTTGGAATTGCCTGAATACTTCTTCTTGTTTGGTTTATCAAAACAATACCGACTTGTGCTTTAGGCGTGGTTATAAATGGTCTTTTAATTACAGAAAACGTGCTGTTGGGCAACAGACTACATCACTACAAGAAAGACCCACGGTATTAGGATTGGAATATTTTCACTGACTGGTAGGTATATACATACTAATAATGAGAGAACTACATTAATATGTCAAGCCTCTCTAACCTTACAAAGAATAATATATAGTAAATAAAGGATGCCCTTACCACCCCACACAAAAATAACGCCTTGCAGATGCAGTCACATAGTTACACAAATCACGAGCATCCTGACTTCGAGTGTCCATACAAATGTGCCAAATATGGCTTGAAGATGCCTCACCACTGAACCATACAAGCCAACAACTACCTACTTATGGCTAGATTGTTTTGGTTGCAGTAGAAAGGATCGCCGACATTACTTGGGAAACGGCTGAACCCATTATGAATCGGCTATTTTCCCGATTCATGGCTCTTTGCCTACTCAAGTTCACCTACTTAAACCAATGTTAAAATTAAAATATATTTAAAAACTAAACGGCTTCTGATTATGTAAACTGCCACAAATTATACTTAATATTCGGCAGCAACATTTAAAACTCTTTCTTAATCCGCTGATTGAGATCTAAACCTTTAGACCAGAAAATTATCTTAAAACTTCAATTAGAATTTAATTTCTTCATGAGTTTATTAATTTTAACAAAATGATAATGTAACTTGTGCTAATATACACCGTTCTAAAATTACAATGGCGGAGTATAAATAAGTTAACCTACCTTTAGATAGTAAGCCAGTGTTAACTATTTTATCGCCTGTCAGTAGGCATTGTTCAATTAATAATAAATTCTATCAGAGAAATAATTAAAATACATAATGCATTTTGACACCTACCGGAATCGATTCGGGTAACGTATGCTGTATTCTATAAATATTGCGATAAAGGTCGGGTTACAGTGAAGCAGCCAAAAGCGGAGGCGGAGAAATAAACACGTGGTCGGCTTATATTTTAACTTGTAAAGTAATTACTTATTACTTTCCTCATTTAGTGTAATGTTTCCTACGCTTTTCTTTAATTTTTATTTGTAAATATGTAAAACATTTATGGTAGGTTTAATTCAGAACATATCCATAACATTATGCCGGTTTTTCTCGAAGGGTTGCCTAGGCTACCTATGTGAACACCCAAATTTCGACAGTTATGTTTTTTTAAATGTTTTATTCATTGACTTCTAATATGAGGGAAAGACGAGGACACCCACTCTCGTCCACAAAATTAAAGTCACAGAAAATGCTATGAATGGAATCGTCTCTGAACGAGATGCTTTGACAATGAACCATATTATTCAACATAGCCTACAAAATAATCAAACTGATAGCCGATAGACCGGCTGTTTTATCTGAAGAATACATATCCGTTGGGGTAGACAGGTTCCTGAGTGGAGACCGACGGCACCAAAGCGTTTCTCCGGGCAGGACCCTTCACATGTGCCAAAAATGCCCACAGAGTGGGTTTACTCGATGCAAGTCTGCCACACTTAACCCTCCGACTATTTGAAGAGAGTTATTACTATCCAAGGAGATTTCCATACGAAAAATAAACAACAAAAGGACGCTCCCCTTCTAGGTGAAGCGAAGAACTTCACATGGTAGTTGATATCAGCTGTTGACGTGCGAGTGGAGACCTCTCTTTCCGATTGTATGTCTCATCATCCAAAATTAAACAAAATTATGCTTTCACAAAACGAAAATCACAAAATGAACCTGTTTATACCCCTTTAGTGGCGAGAATGGTAACTTCATATGAGCCACTTATTACTCAGTTTATTTTCAAATCATACCTTATACTGCTAAGATAGGTACCATACTCTCCTAAGATGTCCTTAGACTTACTAAATACATAGTATATCGCTCACACAGTAACCCCACCTCCTGCAGATACACAAACATTTACCACTAAACTATACGACTTGAAACGTAATCATGGACACATAAATTGGCGCAAAAATAGTTATAATTAAAACTTCTTAACAAAACTTAAGCATTTTCGCTTTTAATTACGCTTTTAAAATCGCTGATCCCGACACGATGTCACGTGTTCCACAAACAATATTTCCAGGGTTCTCTGGTGAGAATTGAAAGAATTTCGCATGATTTATAACTGACTTCAAAAAGGAAGAGCTTCTCTATTCGTCTGGTTTTTTGTGTATTTGTTACGCGATATCTCCGGAAATTGTGGATTGATTTCACAAATTCTTTTCTTAACTGATAGGGTTATTAACTTTACTTGTGTAGTCTTTCAGTTAGCTTCTATTATACGTATTTTTCCGAATAGTGTTTAAATTGATGATGCTATAATAACTTCCTGTCACTGTTATTTACATAACAAGTAATGTTATACCAATTTGTGTGGGGTAGGTATCACGACCGATGAGGGAAAAATAAAAACTTATTAAAAAACAGCAGACTTTTAAAAAAACACTATAATGTGAAAAATAAGGTACATTTTGGAAGTCGGTGGCAAAAAACGAAAATACAAAACCAAAGACCGATTTCCGAAATTAAAGTTAAGCATCCTACAATTTTTTTTTATTTTTGGAAATCCCCTGTTGTTTTTGTAAAAGTTTTTTCCGCGTAGTCGCACATTCAACTAAGAATATCGCACTAATCTACGTGAGTTAATTGAACAATGCAAAATCGGGTTTCAATGCAAATACCGTCCGATGCTGAGGTACACGGTTCGTATTTCCCTGTGGATATTGTAGCTAACTTGGGACAGTTAGTTGACTTTGTGTGTTGGTGGCTGGAACTTAGTCGTCGGTATTAGTCTATTTAGTAAGAAGTTACATTGGCGATATACGAGTAGTTAGACAAGTTTTATATGCGTGTTAATATTTAACACGAAGTCCGTCTAAATTAACCACTGGTGAACGGGGTGAAGTGACAGTTTCTTTTCCGGAATAACGATTTGTGTAATGAGCTGATTTCCATTTTCAGGCCTATAAAAACCAATAAAATCATTTTAATATTAACAAGTTATGTTTTAAGAATAGGGATCCTCCAGACTGCAACTGAAATCCCATTCAAATTAAAATTTAATACCGCTTGCGATGCGAACACTCATAATTCGCAATGTTGATATAATTATGGCCGCCATAATTATCGTTACGTACGAGATGCATTGCTTTCTCAATAACAAGCAGAAGGAGAGATGTTCTTGTCACACTGGCAGTGTACACTAAATTAAAGTAACGCTCGTAAATTTCACACAAGTGACAGTTACATGTGTTGTTTTCATAAATATTTCTTTTGATCATAACTTTAGAACTTTGGTACGGTTTATTTGAGATTTTATGCGAGCGAAATTGCTCTCGAGGCTTTTAAAATGTCTTTAAGGGAAGTGTAATTTTATAACGCAAAACTGCTGGTGCTTAAACAAGTATATATAGAGTGAGGAAATTTATATAGCAGTCGTAGAAATAGCTACCTACTAAAAGGGTTGGCAGTTGTCATCAACTGCAACTTCTTTTTTCGGAAATACCTTTATGTTATTTTGACGTTGACCCAGCGTTCTTATTTGAGACCAGACAAAGTACTGTACCTGATCAGTGACGATAATGTGGAAACTTGAGGATTTTCAAACAGGCGTTTTCAACTGGAGACAGTGACTTTGTCACGGGGGTGGTAAATTAAAATCATTAGGACTAACCTGAAATAATCATTCTTGCAGAATATATTGCTATCCCTAGCGTAGCATCGTTGTTCCGAATCGAGGGGCATCTTGCACTCGCAGCATTTTAGGCATGGGGTATGCCAGCGGCGTTCTAAAGCCAAAAGATAGTATCTGTCGGTGATCCGGCCGCCGCAGCCGGCACAAGCGTCTTCAAGGGGAGGTTGGGGCGTTTCGTCCGGGGGCTCCCGTTTCCGACATGAGGTGCAGTCGCGGGGCGAACCAGGGGAGGCCGCGGGTGCGACAGGGGATAAGTCGCCGCCCCCCTCATACGCCGATGTTAGGTATCTCTCGCTTTGTTGCTGAAACAAGGATTCTTATGAAAAGGAGTCCGGACATTTCAAGTTTAAGATGGTTGGAACCTTATTTGAGGGCCAAGCCATAAATGAAAGCTTAGAAGTTTAAAGTAAAAAGCTATCTTAAACGCTCCCTAAGATTTTCTAGGAGTTTTTTGTAGTCTAGATCATGGAGTTGATTATTATTTTTCTTATGATTTACCTACATTCTTATTTTCATCGTTGTACGTAAATTAATGTGGTTTTGTTCGAGGTTACGTGAGTCGTGAGTTGTTGTTTTTATTATAAAATAGGTACTTTTCCTGAGACGATAATTCCGTAGAAAGTAGACAGTCACATAAAAGTTACTTAGTAATAAAATGTTGAATACGTGATTTAAGACGAAATACTAATCCAAAATAATTATCTTAATGAAACTCTGTCTGTGTCTGGCCTGTAGCAATGTCTGAATCTGACTTAACCCTACTTTGTATCACAAGCCGGGATTATGTTTTCCTTTTTAGCAAAAAACAGCTCATTAGCTTTGTCCGTACAAATAAATATATCGGGCCTATAAAATGTAGGAAGCTTAATTAGGTTTCACAAGATTTTAGCAAGTTACGTTACGGGTACCTAGTCATAATCCCAAAAGTCTGACAACCAGTCTTAACAAGGGGTATCGTGTAACCCAATAACTGGGTGGTGAAGGTCATATAGGCAGCCGCTTTATGTATTCATCTGAACCCGGTAAGAGTGGAAGCCGACTCCAACGAAGTTGGGTATAGGCTAGCTAGGCAGAATGATTGAAGATTGTAGCAAGTTCATCAAATAAAAGGTGACGCTCATGGCAACAACCGGATCGAAAATACTTGAGAATGAAACTGAAAATAGGTTCATGTTTTATTTTTAGTTTCACCCACCTCCAATTAAATGTGAGCATTAAAACGATCTTTATCACGACTCGTAACGCGAAATCGACGTACTTTTAAGTAGTGGTCTTAGGTACAAATTTGAATAGGCCTCGTGGCCTTGTTTTAATGAGTAAATTAATGTTTATTTATTTGCACCCTTACATTTAATGTGTAGGTAGAGCTAATATACCTAAAGTTCAAAACAGAGACCAAAAAAAGTGGAGACTTCCTCACTACAATTTAATTTTTTCGGAATATTTGTTCCTCGTTTCGGGTCATCACTTATGTACATTTAATATTAATGTTATTTTTAACAATAGAAATCGTGCATACTCTTATTTTTAAAACAGAAACAGTATATTAATTCGATAGTTGTTTTTCTTTATTCATTTTACTTGTACTTAAGTAATGTTCTGAAACCTGGGACATTAGTACCTACCGTAAAAAATGTTTTATCATAAGGCGTCTCCAGTTTGTCTCTGTTCATTTTCGAACTTGTGGTATCTTAGCTCTACTTATTCCGATTACTGGTAATAACATCTAAGTTAATAACGTTGTCTACGCGTAATATACTATCACGAACCAACCTCTAGATATTCAATGATTTTGATTACCTGTTCTTGGACCCTCTATGATCATCATGCTACTTTTATAGCATTTACGATAGGTCCTTCGGTTTGTTTACGAAGTAAATGTAACAAAACATCTAAACTCTACACTCATATCATAATCAGCATCATCATTGCATATGGCGAAAGAGAGTTTGTGAGGGTGTCAGTAGTGTCTTCTATATGGGTTCTGCTGAGGCTGGGCGTAGGTGCAGGGTAGAAATAACACGGAGGGACAATACTTGATGGTTATTCGGCGGTTCATAGCGAACAAAAAAGGGGCCCAAAAGACGGTTACAAGGTATTTTATATGCCCGTACAATCAATGTTGCCAACTTAAAAAAAACATACAACTCGATACATCGATATGATTTAAAATTAGACAAGAATGTAAGCAGCAATAAAATCATTAACCAATTAATAATTAACTAAACATCAACCAGGAATCAATCCGAGGAAACAGTATGTTACAACAACAGCACTTAATTAAATATTCGTTGGAGGTGACGTCACTGCTTCCGCTGAGACGTAGTCTCCCTGTAGGCTCCCTGCGTTTGTAACATTCGGCCGAAAGACGCCCACTGCTTGACATAGGTCTCCGCTAAACTTCGCCACATTGACGGGTCCTGTGGTTCTTGCATCCAGCGGATTCCACTCATACAAATAACCAAGATATTCTACATAACGTCACCTACAGTTAAATAAGCAGGTATGCAGGTCCTTATACAGGGTGTCAGGGACATCAGAGCGAAAATTGAAGCCATTAAGGGGACTACATGACCTAAACGCAAGTTTTATAATGCCTAAAAGTATGTGATCCACTGCAGTAAACAATATCAGAAAAATACTGATATTCTTCAAGATATATGATAGTTGGATAGTGTGTTGAAAACATAATACAACTTATTTGGTACGATAGTAAAAAGTCACGAAGATACCTCTAAAAATTACTTTTTTACGATTAAAAACCATACTAATACTTACCAGCCATAATTCTGTTTCTTTTTTCAGATTGTTCTTCAAGCAACATATTAACGTGATAGTGCTTTCACTTCTTAGTCCAATCAATAGATTTTTTGTAAATAGAGATTTGCTTCATATTTTGCAATAAATTACCAGCTTTCTGTCATCGCGCTTCTCTTTCTTTTCTATGCAGTCCGACAGTGAACGCGCTTTAGCTGTTGTCAGACCCTTAATTCAACACATGATTCTAGACCGCCTAGCATACTGATTTTACGTCCGTTATCATAATATATTTAGCTGTTTCATAGAAAAGTGCAATACCTACGCGGTCAAAATGTTTTGCAGAGCAATTTTTTCTTTTTTTTTTTAATCGACCAATATTTTCAACGCCGAATCATGTACCTACTGAATCTATGGTATCAGGTTGTGCGCCGATGTCGTGCCACCCTGTATAAGTAGGTGTCTACGTCGCCTACAAGCTTAGAGTTACAAATTCAAGGCCTGTGATAAATGTGGGTTCAAATATAAATATTAAACAGACTAACAGATATCTGAATAAATATTTCATCAGAGCATCTGATGATAACAATAATGTATAATAAGGTCCCGTTCAGATCCCTAAGACACGAGAAACTGTAGAGTTTTGAACCGTATAGTCTGTCCCAAAAGTAACAGATGGAAGTGTAAACTAACCCTGTTCAGGTTGAATTCTTGCGCAATCACTGGGAATTAGTAAAACATTAATTAATCTATTTAGCAGTTTCCAACTTTATATCTCACCAACAATTATTGTTTGAATTACATTATTAAATTGTAAGGTAATTGAAAAATCATCGACTAAAATTGCGGTTATAAAATTAACCTCAATTTTATTGTCAAATGAGAAACAATTTCAAGGGGATCGTTGTATAAGTTAACATTTAAAGCACACAGAGGTTTTTAGGTGCAAGCAATAGCGAGTATTCAATCCACGTGTATAGATCCGCCGTCTCCTTTTCTATAATAGGTTTTTGATTTCTGTTCGGAATTTCGAGGGTAAAATCTCAACGTAAAGGTCTTTCCGGTACAAATTCCGCAGCTGACGGGATTTTTAGCTGCATGCGGAACCTGCACAAAGTCTTAGGCCGAGATTGATAAACGTTCCCGTCTCTATCTTGCACTTGCAGTTTGACAGCTGTGCGAAAGTGACAGGAACAACGCTTAGCCAAAGTGCGTACTAAGACTGCTAAGTAACGTTTATCAATCTCGAGCAGTGCTGCCTCAGACTAGACGGTAAAAATAAACAACAAGCCTTCAAAACAGTTTCCATACGACTAATTCATTTAAATGGCGAATTATACACTTAACAGTTGCTCTAATTGTGTCCGTATAATAAACACGCAGTTATGTCCGAGCACAATTCAAAAATGTAATCTAGACACACTTTTATGTACTGTTTTTAATTCTAGTAATTTTCAAGCACTAAAGCACTAAATAGCATTGAATAAATTAGTGCTTTAATATATTCGACCAAAAACAGCTGTATTAAAAGTTTTATAATAAAGCGTGTATTGTGGAGCCCTTGAACTAAGGTTGTTACCCTAGAAATCTGATCCTTGCCTGCAGTTTTCCGCCCGAAAGGGGTTACACCCTCGCCTGTAAGCTCAAGCGGACAAACGTAATTAACCGGGTTATAAATGTTATAATAGGTTTCACTAACATTTATTACAGGAACAAACTCACTGAAGTTCACTTTAGCTGCGTAGTTTGTAATGGCGATTAAAAATATTACATTTAGTTTCGCTAACCTGTATTTTAGTACACGAACGGGTAAATCAGCGAAATCATCATCTGCCTAGCCTTTTCCCAGCGATCAAATCAAATCAGCGAAATCGTGGCATACAAATAAGCGTATTTAAGACGAAGAAGAACAAACGGAAAAAACTAAATTGCAGTGATAAATTTTGTGAATACATACCAAAAACAACACTGCAGTAGCTGTATAAAATACGAGTATATCAGTATAGCGGTTACAAGACTGAGCAAAAATGTACCTCACATGTTTCATTTATTTCAATTTATTTGGGAAACAAACAGATGCAATAACATATTTAAGGATATAATTATACAGGGTTATTGGTAAAACACCATCAACCTCAAAAAAAAAAAGCTGTTCCCTACATTTTGACGAGTTCTGCAAACATAAATGTAGGACAGCAGTTTTTTTTTCACGATGTCATATTTGTTCCCATAGTAAAAGTTGTTCATAATGATGAGTACAATGACCCCTGAAGAGGTTGATGGTGTTTACCAATAACCCTGTATATCTACAACAGAATCCAGATACGGTGTCCACAGTTTTTTTTTTTTTTTGTAAGTTGTTTGTTTCAAAGCAGTGTTCATAATCCGTTACTAATGACAGAGAGTCAGTCGGCAGAGTTGAACCATGTGCCGGTTAAAACTTATTTGCAAGTTCAGGAAAGGAGGTACACTTCTCACTCCTTCTCCATAAAGCCTAATTTACACGGTGCGATTTAATTGCCTGTGGCATACCCTATGTTGAAGAAACAATAAAAGTTGCACCGACCGTTTTTAGACGATGCAAGCCATTTGTTGCTTATTTTTTTGCGTTTGCGACGCAGGAAACTTGCATCGTGTAAATAGGGCTTTAGATGTTTGGTTACATATTCTGGTGCTACAGTTTTACTGTATCTACCGTGGTGTTGAAAGAAGACAGTGCTCCGCTATGTTTGCTAACGGTGGAGGTTTTACCATTTGTCGCGGTAAGAAGTATTTTTTTGGTAATTGACAATAGCGTATCGCGGCAACAAATAAGGTTCAAAATAGCCCATGAATTTGATGTTACTTGAATCGAATGACCACCAAATTTTGCCGTTTTAATTCAGATCCACGCTGACACAATCCCTTTTTAATTGTGTCTGTAATTACAGCACAGTTAAATAAAAACATAAATGTCGGCTAGTGGAATAAATTTAATATTTCTTTAGTTGATTGAATTCCCTTTATTATAATTACATAAAATATGATAGTTTACGCTCCAAAATTTGAGAATTATGCGAATGTTTTTCGAGCTCTGTTTTACGATGTTTTTTGTCATGATACCTACCATTTCACTTATTAAATATTTTTGAATAAGTCTTTTATTTGAACATTTGACAATACACTTATTTTTTTTCTGGCTTGTAATATGTATTAATACGCCTAACTGTCCGACAAAAAAATGGAGCGTTCGTTTGGAAAAGGTTCAAATTACTCGGAAATGGTTGACATTTGCATTAGGGGTCATAAGGGGACATTTGTTTGTAAATGACCTCCCCTACATCCCCTTATTGGATTGCCGACATACTACCAATAACCCTGTATATAACCTGGATTTTCAATTGCTCGCTAATGTTCGGGAAAAAATTGTTATCGGCTGAAAAGTTGTGTTGAATTGAAATTGGCGATACTATTGAGATTGATTCCGCAGACTTTTTGAGTGGCTCTAATTACGTAATGTAACAACTTTAAAAAACAAACCTTTTCTGTTCCATCTATAGCTTCACTAGTGCGAAGAAGCCAGATCTGCGGTCAAGACGTTTAGTTTTACAAACCATTCCTTACATCTACTAGTGCTAATTATTTTGCACTACAATCATCAACCCCAGAGTTTGCGTGTCCCGTCGTAGCAAAAACAAAATGCACCAAGCATTTGGGTTATTATTGTCACTTTATTAGCAGAAAAAGGGTCACAGCTGACCATATTTTTGACCTTACCCGAAAGCCGCCGCAGACTTAATGTTTACAACACAACAAGAGGAACAAGAAAAGTCACAGTTCCTCGATGTTTTTCTAGGAACCTACGTAAAAATGTACTCATGGATGATTTTTACAAGTCTAGACGAGTGTTATCTGTGGGTCAGTGGGTTCAGTGAGGTGAGGTCATTGCTTGTCTTATCACAGTTATCACAAAGATTTAGAGCTAGGCCGGTATTGTCTGCCGGCGTTATGTAACGTAAATATTGATTATGTACTGCGTAGATCTTACTTATGTTATAAACTTTATTTTATTATGATGTTGATTGTGGGTACCTACCTGAAGTATCTATCTGCCTTTCAATCCGTTTAGGCCGTTTTACTGGAAATATTTACGATGCCTCTGCTAGGATGGGGCTGATCGGGATCCAATCGGTTAGAGAAAAAACCGGCCAAAAAATGTGTCATAAATGGTCGTATCTTTTGATTGCGTTGACTTAGAAGCTTGATGTTTTTACCCATCCCTAGACCGTAGATTTTACTATAGTATTTGATATAAGTTTTCAACTTACTTTTACCCGTTCCTGAGGAAAATGGTCTTGAGAGACGGACAGACTGACAACAAACGGTTACATTTTTTCCTTTTGAGGTGATTTTGTTAATTCTGAAACCTTTCCCATTGCATATTTGTTACAAATAAGACTGTTAAAATGTAGAGGCAGAAGTAATGTTTAGCACAAAGTAAAAGTAAGTATAAGTAGCAGAGAAATAAAAGCTTGTAATAAGTCTGTCACACAACCAATCTTTACAAAATAGAGTGCAATCCAGCTGAAACCGGTTTTGCTGCAAAACTAGTTCCATTTTTTTTTGTATTAAGTACCTACCTCGTTAGGCCTTCTCCTTACTAAAGTCGGTTAAAAATAAATTATTATTTATATCTTAAAACTAATTTATTCCAACAGTTTATTTAGCAAGAAGATTAGTTATATAAATATTAGTTTTGAATTGCTAGTGTTAACTAAAAAAATATTAAATGACCGTCGAACCGTGATATTATTTACCTATTAACTAGTTAGTTTATTTGCTGAATATAATTATGATAATTTACTATCAGATTTCGTTTTTGCTTTACTTGCATAAGGAAAGATAAGCCAGAGACTAATAATGATGTTCAAACATGTTATTATTATATAAAAGTTCACTTTTAGACGATAATAAGATGCATTTATTATTTTAATGTATGCCGATTGTTTCTACAATCCTTATAAACCTAATATCTAATCTAAGCGTTCACTTTATTGTAGTTCGGGCCGGGTTCTTAGTTTGTCAATGTTAGGGCCATAACTGCTTTTTGACATGGGGAATAGGCGTATCAAACTGGCGATTAGATAGTATTAAAAAAAGGGCCGTTGAACTAGGTATTGAAGTAGGTAGGATATATCTACCTACAAATAAAAATACCTACAAAGTTTTTTCTACCCGATTCCCTATCGTGGAAAATTCTCAGTTATTTATTTAATTTCCAATCGACATCGGAGGATATTTTTTGTGTGTCCATGTTTGGCTCATATTTGGTAATATAAAACTCTTTTTTTTCTCATTCGATTTTGCTAAGTCGAAATAGTAATAATGGTAGGTTTATCCAGCTTTTATCAATATTTTGTTCATATTGTAGATAAAAACAATGTTACTGAGGGTTGATTTTTCAAAATGCAGATAACTTCTAATTGAACTAAACCTTGCAAACTTTGTTATTCATTTATATAAACAGTTATATTTATGAAGCCACAACGCCTTTATGGCCTGAAGTCTGATCGAAAAGTTCCGACGGAAAACGATGTCCCACATACCAAAAAACTAAGATTAAAGAAACTCTCACTAAAAGGCTTGTTAGATCAAAATTAAAATATATACTTATACAAATACCACGCATATAACGCAACATCACGCCTGTACTCTCAAAAGGGTTAAGCAAAGATGTAAAGTATACACATTTCGACAACAAACAAACACTCGTGGATGAAGTCTTTCAGAATGATCTAGAAAGAAAAATAGATTTATTTACTCTAATCTACATTATTTACCTAATACACTCGCGCACATATTCTACCTCTCATTCATAAAACATTAATTTAGTAAAAGCCCTCTTGTACAGACTGCATTATCTAACACTAAGTTATAAACCAATATCAGTAATTTGCCGCAAAATTATTCACTAAATGTGGTAGGGCATTTAACGTGTTCGGGAATAAACGCAGTTTGGTAATAATTTAGGCTATACAGTACCTACCTAATAGAAGTGCTAGTGCACCCCAATTATAGTAGGTATCTAATCCTTTTTATAGGCAATAAATCATACCTACCATAAGTATGATTATACATATATTATGCATATTCTAATTATCATGTACCTACCTTCTGGTTTAATGGTATAGTATCTAATCTAGGCAATTTTGTTTACACAGATAGCAGCCGAAAAACAAGTAAAGCCACTGAGGCATTTCCTTCTAAAAACGAATAATGAAATAACTACTGCAAGTTTCATTTCCACAGCCATTTTATCAAATTGAATTCCATTTCGCTGTTTTTCGGGCACACACAAAAACAGCTGAAATTGTTCAGTTTCATATTCAAAGTGAAATAATGATAAGCTTTTAAACCATTTTAATAGGAACGATACAACTTTTATATGTGATGAATGAATGAGTATTTAAATGTAAAAATGAAATCGGATTTGTGAGTGTTCAATATAATTATTATTTTGTTTCTGAATGGAAGAGTTACATTATTTTAGTTCAATACTTGGCTATACCTACATAGTGCTCACAGTGACCATGATCATGTCTTCGAGAATAGGTCATCACGGTTCCATCTTTGAAGAACGAAAGGATAATACCAACCTATAAAGAAACGATCACCTCTAAACATCAAATTCATGGTATTCCTTTTATTTGTGACACTATGTTATTTAGCAAAAAATAATCCTTATGATGAAGCCTTTCGATCGGTATGATAAAGCTACAGGGTGATTATTTTTCTCATGTAACGGGTTCGATTTCCGGTTCAACCATGTAATTATTTAAATATCTATGAATGCAGTTTAAATTGTTTTTTAAATTCAAATAATGTCTTCTTTCAGTAAAATGTTCCATCTACAATATTCAAGGTACTTTCCCTCCATGTGGCATATCCGTGGGACGCCCTGTATATTATGTGATAGGACCTATTATATTATTAATAACTGAATAATATATCTGAGACCGGTTAGGCCTTTTTCGCCACATACCATAGGTACCTACTTATACATATTGTAGTACAGTCTTAATTTTAAAAGCGTCAGGTCAATCTTGAAATGCAAGCACATAAGGACCAAAGCCCTTTTATCCCCTAAATATCACAGATTCAGCAATTTATTTTCCAAAGCTAGAAAAACCCCTGTGTACTACAACCAACTTTTATAACAATCTTTAACCAAGTCTATGGGCTACTAATAAAAGATTTATAATTATAATAATCTTGGTGAAATCGATTACAATAACTTAATATACTAACGCACCTCAACTAACCTCACCAGTAGTTAACCGTAATAATAGGTAGTCTTTGTAATTTAAACATTAAGCGGTATACGGTTTTAAACTAATATAATTACGTTTTATAAGCAGTCGGTAGCCACTAATTATCAATTATATTATTGTGGGATTGCAGTCGTGGTTTCTTAACCCTTTACCTTTTTTATGGTGTTCATAATTCTTCTTCTCTCGTAAATATCGGCACGACCAATATGGAATAAGCTTGAGCCGTAGTAAGCTATATGCTAGAAAGGTTGGCATTCGGGCTGACTGCCCACGAATCGCTCTAAAACGATGTTATATTAGCCTCTGAGTTCCTCTTCGTTTTGTTGGCTAACTTGACCCTTCACTTTGGATGCTGTAGCGATGATAAATAGTTCATCACACATTGGTGGCCGTGCCATGATCCTGCTGCGAATGACATTATTTCTACCTCTTAATTTTACGAGTGTGATTACAAGCGTTCGTATAGATTGTCAACATGACTGAAGTATATTAACTTTCTTTTAAAGCTTTATTTATCGTAGTTTAGTTTTTCAGTCTTCACAAGACAGTAGTTTTTCTGATATCTTATCATTTTAGGTATGATCTGCATCTTTAAGAACATGAACATGACAAGGAGAAGTACGAAGTAGTACCTAAGAACGTCTCTAAAAGTGAAGTTTTTATATAAAAAGAAGTTTGCGAACAGGGTAGTGATGGCAACTTGGATACTCGTTAGTACTTCTACACTTTCTCTGCGAATATCACCATTATGAGTTTGGCACTGCTTTCATATTCATATTTATTTGCATTCCATAATGTTTAAGGGATGTTACAATGGCTTAAAGCTAAGGTACAGTTATGGACCCTGTAGGGCACAGCAAAAAGTATAGGTAATTTTTAAAATAAAAATTAAATTCAAAACATAAATTAACATTAGGCAATTTTTAAACTAATTTATGTTATCAACATTAAATAAGTAAATGTAACATTTTATTTTATTGAGATCAGTCTGTTATAGTTTTAGGTACATTTAATTATTTGGTAAGGTCAATTAAACATATATCTATCTTATTATAATATTTATCTATGTATGTATGAATGTCTATGTCTATATTACTAACTGTGTGTGCTTTCATATAGTGAGAAATTTTTCACTGACTTGGTGCGAAAAATAATTTTATTTTTTAACAAAGTCAGTGACCAATTTGTCTGAACTATTTAGTTCAGTTATCGGATTGGCTGAAAAGCAATACAGAAATGTAGGAGGAGTGAATCTAAAATCGACTACAGCTCTAACATACAACCTACAAACAGTGGCTATAATTCTATTGGGACTTATATCTTTAAACCGGCGCAGCTGCGCAAGCCAACTTGCGCCGGCGCAGGCCGTTTGGTTGGACGCTCAACTTTTAGTACTTATTGACTTTCAAAATTTACTAGTCCAATACTTTGTATGACATTAGGTACTTTATTTTTTGAACATTATTGAAACTCAGCCTCAAAAGTATTTATTTCAATTAAACTAAACTATTAATAGACACTTTTGAATTTTCAAAGGGATCGGTCTGTAAAAGATGAAGCTAGTTGCCCATCCCAAAGCATATAACTTCATTGACACTCTTTTAAATGATGTTACAAAATATTGGTTGCATCATTCATGTTGAATTAAAGAAGGTTCTACTGGAACAGAGTACACCGTAACGGTACCTACATACAACGAGAAGATTTCTCTGTTGTTTCTCCGGGATACTAAGAATAACGTCCAATTTTTTTTTTTATAATTTTTAAAATAATAATTTCCTTAATTATTGATTTGTATTGTCATTTAAACGCATAAAAACTTGAAAAATTATTGTAAATGTTTGTGGCTGCGGTTAAAGTGTTTAAATATTATATAAGTAGGTACCTACTATTGGTAGCATAGCTATAGTAACCAACCTTTTTAGTTAATTACCTCTACACTACGAGTATCTACCGGGTTACTTGGCCATATATAGTAGTTATGTTGTGTAGTAGGTACCTACTGAATAGGTACCTACACACTTTCGGCCGAATTTTGCGGGAATACCTACTTACTAATACTAATATTTTTCGGGTTAATATTACTGAATGTAGGTAGGTACTCAGGCACCTTTTTAATGATTTGTTTTCCTTAGATTGACCCAAATTCTGATATCGATATCACAAAACATTAATGTTAAAAATGTTTTGTGATATCGATATTATAATAGCTATATATAGCTAGGCATATTTTTGTAATATTTATGAATATATGTTTAATATGTGCGTCTTACTTAACAATTTTTCCTACTTTCTTTAGTTATATAGTGTTTTATTGCAGGCAAGATACCCATATACAAAAAAATAGTAAAACAGTAAAAACTTAAAACATGGAGGTATGCATAGGTAACCATAGTCTTAAAAACAACATAGTTTTTCGTCATTTTTTATTCTCGTTTAGGTGAACAGAAATCCAGTGCACAAATATGGGGCTTAATAGGTTGCACGCGACAACCCTCAAAATGCTGTTACTGGAGCGTCTCAAACTTTGCCAAAAAGACGCGACCCTCGACCTCATGAAGGCGTAAAAGTCCGGGACCCTCGCTTCAGCAAACATGCTCGAGGCACTGCAGTATCTTGGCAGTTTCATAAGGGTTCGGTAAGCATCATTGTACTGGACCCTTAATGAACTGTACATCTTTTTTGTAAAGTTGCACCAAAGTTGGCAGGTGTACATTGACAAACAATAAGCTCTGAATAGGGTGTTCTTCACGTCTTTGGTAAACTTCACAAATTTGCGCGCGAGCATGTTACTCCTCACTGAGAGAGCCCTACGCTCTCTTTCTATGTCGCAGTCAAGCCTGTCCGTCAAAATGTGCCTTAAGTATTTAAACTGCTTTACGACCTTTATGGTCGCACCATTCAAATATAGACTGGGTATATTCCCCGGACCAGCTCCAGGCTTGAATACCATAGATTCGGTTTTGAGAACATTATATTTCAGTACGTGAGCATCAGCATAATGCTCACAGACAGACAAAAGTTTCCTCAAGCCTTTGATCGAGGGACTCAAAAGAACCATGTCATCAGCATAGCTCAAGCTGTTCACGCAGACATTGCCTAGGTGACAGCCAACTGTGATTCTTCCGAGTTCCGCAATCAGATCGTTGATATACAAGTTAAATAGGTCCGGAAAAGTCAACCCTCCCTGGCGAACACCACTATCTAACCTGTAACTACTAGATAGAGTGTCACTCCATTTCACTTGATTGGTCTGGCCCCCGTACCAAACCCTCAACAGATCTACTTTGGTGAGGTACTTGTGACTTTTTGAGCTTGTCCCAGAGGATTTCATAATTCACCAGGTCAAAAGCTTTGCTCAAGTCTAAGAAGCAAGCATACACTGAGGTTCTCTGGTGGGTATAGTAGGCTATCGTACTCTTAAGGCTAATAATCGCAGACTCTGTTGAGAGTCCCGGTCGGAAACCAAACTGCGCATCATCAATTTTTATTTTTTGCTGCAGTTCTGGATGTATGAGACGCTCCAGCACCTTGCCTATAACCGTACCGAGTGAAATTGGTCGGTAATTACTAGCTGCACTCAAATCACCTGTTCTATTTTTGACGACTGGAACCACCACGGTTCTCATTAAACCGTTTTTAAGAAATTATTGAAATATTAAGGCAAGTACTTAGGTATAGTACAATTTTGTGAAAATAATTTATTGCTTTTTGTTCTCAATCAATGCAAAATATACCCAATTACCGCCAACTAAATAAACTTACAACTTGACATGAAACCAAGTTTTTTATAACAACTTACTTATTGAGTAAACAGTTACCGCCTACTTATCTTCTATTGCTTACCATGCTCATCTAGTATTCTAGGGGCTCCCACTGTTATTATTTATGTGTAAGCTGTGGATCATTAAGTGGGATGGAAGATTGCTTCTTATTAACCCTTTGTTAGGTATATGTGCTATGTTGATCAATTAATAAATTAAAATCAAACGTCACTTAATCAAACTAGGCTGAAAATTTTCACTTTTTGAACGTCAAAATTACATTTAAAGACAGTCCTCCAAAACGCCCGCCCTTCACCACTTTCTAGTGCTTTAGCTGGGAAGAAGAAGTGGCGCAACAAACTCCCCAGCAGCACAGCTGTCTGTTCAGTAAGAACTTGATTCGATACAATACGGAAAGTAATCAACATTACGAAACACAAAGCATTAAATGAAATTAATTGCCCTAAGTCAGATAAGCTAGCACACGCCAATATACAAAAAAAATCATTTTTTTATTTATGTTTACCCAAGCATAAATATAACTAAAATAAAAACGTAAACAGAACTAAATAAAAATCCCTAGGCACAAAAGGCATCACCCGCTTACATGTGCAATGCAGTTTTATATAATAGCTGTAACTCAAAGTCATAAATGATAAACTAGGAGCATCATAGTAAAATCAATAAACAGTTAATTACTAATAACAAAACCATGGTCAGCAAGCCGACCAGTCACCAGCATCCCCGTTTACGAGCATAACGCAAAGATCAGCCATCACTCCTCTCGCCATATTTGAGACTAGGAGGCAAACCGACCCCCGACGCTACCGCAAGCAGTGACATCTAAGGGAGCACGATGAACTAGCTGCCGGTTGCTCAGGCCAGAATAATATTGCAATAAAACTCATTTTACAAAAACATTGTAGTGACAGATAAAATAATTAAAATATAGAATGCAAATTAGGTAAATTAAAATAAATTGACATAAACAAATTAAAATTAAATAAAATTTAAAATTATAAGAATATCATATATCACAAAAGTAGGTAAACTAATTCTGGAGAAATAACATAAACATTGTCTTTAATCACAGCGACCGACTATTCTTATCGTAGTAGTCATTGATAGGATAGTAGGTATGCCTTTGAACAAAGGTTAGATTTTACTTCAACCGGTTCATACCTTCTTATTTTTAGTTTTTATTGTTAATATTAATTATGTTACGTTTTTAGGTACCGCATCGTCACTGGTTACACTTGTTGTTGTCTTTAATAATTATAATAAATTAGTCTAACTTAATGGCTGAACCCTATCTCCTACGATACAGGCCAGACCTAGTTTAAGGGATAGAGTTTAAAATTATTGTACTCCTCTTTTAAACGCTTTAATTAATTGTCAACTAAATGTATGCAGTGCAATGTGATCCTTGTTTATGCAATAAATTATTATTTATTTATTTATTTACTGTAGCTTTAAACGCATTAAAAGGCAAATCTAGCAAAGAAGAGAGTAGCTTGTTAAAAAAGTTATACCAAGACCAACAAATGAGTTGAACCTTATGAAGCCGGTGAAAGTGAGCACGTAATTTATCCTTATTTATATTGTTAATATTGTGAATATTTGGCGAAGATTATTGGTGGTGCCTCCAAGAGAATACCAATATCTTTAAAAAAATATGTCACAGAAACTCTAAACAACTGAACAAAATTGCTCGAAGAGCTCGTTTTTGAAAAACAAATATATTTTGTTTATCAGCGGCTTTGCCTAACTGCAGAATGCCGTAGGACATAACGCTATGAAAATAACTAAAAATAGACTAACCGAGCTCTATCAACGTCAGTGTAGGTATTGTCTTACTCATTGCGGACCCACCATACCACTGGGCCATATCCCTGGTGGGTGGGTATGGTGGATCTAAAACTATACCTATACTTACTATAACTATACTTGCATCGCGGGCCCCATTGAAGTTTGGCATCTACTTTTATGCCCAGAATTAGGTACTGTCGAGTCTACAGTTTCAAGCAGCTCTCTGTCTAAGATGATTTCGGGTTCTAGATTTCTAACTTTCGTAAAGGCGATAAAACAAACATTTTTTATGATACCTTTAAAGATAACGATAGCTTTAATGATACGTTAAAATGTATTTTAGTTACTGGGTAATACGATACCGCTTGGTAAGACGGGCTGTCAGACTTTCGGGCTTCTGACGACTCGTAACGACTGTCAAAGATCCACGAATCACAGCCGGGACCGACGGCTTAACGTGCTTTCCGAGACACGATGGGGTCTGGGTATGTGAAAATGGTCACCCATCCACAAGCCAACCGCGGAAAGCCATAATTAGATTTATGACATGCTTTTGTGCAACATACATACCTGCCTGCGTATGCGCACATTTCTGATTATTTTGATACAAACGCTATAATTATGTAGGTACGTAGGTACTGTTATATTTTTACAAAATAAAATAGTGAATAATCTGCCTAAGAAAGCGGTACCGTCATATAACGGGCACAAAATGACTTCTGTCATGAAAATGTCGGTCATTGGGTCGTCTTAGGGGCGAAGTTGGTTGATTTTTAACTTGATGGGGTTTTTCTTATGAAACTTTATTAGTTGGGATTGTGTTGGGAAATTGTTCCAAACTGTTCAGAAGCCTACACCAATTCGAAGTTGTACATGTAAGTTATCTTAATAAAATTCTTCATACAATATGTGCAGAATGTATACAACATATAGTGCTATGTAGGTATAAGGAAGACATGCGCTTGCGCATATGCACTTATAACGCCGCTTAAAGAGCAAGGGATCACAATCCCGCCATTGTTAGTGCAAAAATAAATAACATTACTACCTACAAATAATATATTATAGGTACATAGTTTATTTATAATATATAATATGGTATATGGTACATACTTGAATAAAGGAAGATTGCTTCAATGGACACGAGTAGGCCAATCAATAAGACAAAATATAAACTATTTCTAAACTTTTTATACAGCCGGTATTTTCGTTAATACTTAATATAATTATTATACGACATTTCTAGTAGACATCTGATGGAGGTATGTATATTAATTATAGGCTGGTACCTATACAACATACATGTTGATGAGGTAGGTATATATCTAAATAATACTTATGTAGGTAATGTATAGGTTTTGGTCTGTATACATTTTAAAATCCGTTCACTTGGAAAACCCTAAAGAAAATATTATATTAAATATACCTACTTATTTATATCCTATAGTTAGATACCAAAACATTCATAGAAAAGATGCGGTTTCATTACTTATCAGTTTCTTGAATATTTGCCGTATTTATTTAGAGAGCTTTGAATATTCATTGAAGAAAACGTCGGAGATGATTATTTTTGTTTAAGTAGGCATTAGGTAGATTCGTGAGATATTCTTTTCATTTAAAGGAGTTACCCAATAATTATTATAAATGTAAAAATATAGGTACTTCATGAAATTTAATTATTATACCTACTAATTAGTAGTAAATAGTATATTCCTAATAGTTTGTTGTAACAAGCAGTAAACGCTTTCAGGGCTTTAGTTGAATGTGAATGTTTGTAATAAAACATCGCCGTTTTCAAAACATTCAGTGTAGTTTCAAATTGAATGAGGCATTTAAAGGAGTGGCAAAAAGTTGTACAGCGTGGATAACATTTGTAAACTGATTCATAATAACATAATAAAAATGAAGTGACTAAAGTTAAAAAAAAAACTAAAAACTTTTAAGTAAGTACCTAGTAAACAAAACTTATAAAAAAAAGTTACTAAAAAGTGAGTGTCGTACCCAGTGCATCGTTCCCCTCTCCTCGTATACTCCCATCTGGGGTTCAATTTTTTCGTTTGCTATTTTCGAATGTAATGGGCCTCTGCCCCACAACACTGCAGCACTCACTCGCGATACATGCGTGCGATCTTTGTCGCTGCCGATGCGCAACTAACTCAAGCACTTTGCCCCACCAGTGAAGGTGGGCCGATCACCGCCCAAAGCAACGCCCCTCCCCACCAACATTAACTTTTTTTCCAAATCTGTTTACGATTTTTTTTCCGCCGTTTAAAGCATTTCGGCACAATAAATGTTTTAAATATTTTTCATTCGGTCATTTGTACCGAAAAATTTATTGCTACAATAATTATAAATAAAAATTTAATATAATAAAATTATCATATTGTTTGGATAGTTTCATGGGCAAATATTTGATGCTGTATTTTTAAAATTTATTAGATATTATTTCTTAGGTGATATGATGTGACTAAGACTCTACAGGAGCTATAATCTTTATTGTAATGTTGTACATTCAATTTTAATGTTTGCAATCCGTCCCTGACTTTTAATTGCCAAAAAGTTGATAGCAATCAACAGTCTTAAAAATAATAATTAGTTAAAAATACGATAAAAATGATGAAGTAGGTATCATAGAACTCAGCGGGATTTATATAAAACATTTGACTTGAAAAATGATTCCCTAGAAACACTTCATTCTCAGTGTAGAATCTTTAGGTAAATATGAAGATCGTAGTAGGTGGCGCTCTTGAGTTTCAGCAACCTCCATGGGAACAAGGCGTGAGTTTATCAAATTAAAACACAAGTTCAAAATGTTGCACAAAGAATTTTTATCGAAACAATACTTAGTAAGGTACACTACTTATTTAAAGAAAGCTCCTTTTACATTTTATTTTTTTAATTTACGCTAACATAATTAAGAAATAGTGTTACACTATGTGTAAAGTTAAGTGTAACGTAAGTATCCATAAATATCACAAAATCTATGGTTTATTATCAGCTGCAGAATGGCACTTTACTGTTCTCGACTGCATATCGTACGGCCTGAAAGAAAAAAAAATTATATTATTAAATACATTTTATTTACTAGTTATTGTGTTTATGTTAAATTAAATTAACAGTATTTGACGCCCACAATAGTAGATTGTTCATGTTACAAGCCAATGTAGCGCCATCTGTGATTTTAGACAGGAGTTAACACCCTTTCATGGGCTATGAATAAGGGTCATGCTAACAAGACGCTCACCTTATAAAACAGGACATCGAAGAATGCTTGGTAATTATTGAGAAAATGAAATGGATGATATCTACAAATTATATCAAATAAAAAACTACTTAGCAACATAGAAATAATATTCTGCCGTCTACAGGCTTCTTATTAGAAGAAATTTAATAAAAACAAACTCGACCAAAATGTGTAAGGAACTGATTTCGGTTGGCATCAACAGTTATACCTACCTACTTAGAATTATTTTTCTACTATAAAGTATCTAGTAAGATGTGAATTAGAATCTAGTAAAGACTAAAGCCGGGCTCATTACAGTTGGGATAAAATTAGGAAGATTATAGAATCAAATTTATGAATTCCGTGCAATTAAGTAATGGCTAGCAAAGAGCGTGTAAATTGAAAATAGTGAGAATAAATTATTATGCAATGAAAGAGAGTTTTTTTGATTTTTTTCATGTCCTGTTGGTACCGAGGTAAAATAGCAAGGAGCGCCAATGTTATGCAATGTTCGTACAAATTCCCTTTCCACATAGGTACTTAGCGGGCGCGTAACACCTTTTCAACTTGTCATATTCATTCAAAATATTGGTAATGACGTAAAGTCGCAAAAACAATAAGGCATAAGTAAAAATGTACCTTAAAATGCTTAACATAAGTATTATTATACTGTGACTGTACCTACACAGTCTGGGTATATCTAAACAAAAAAAAAACATTTAAGTAGCTATTAATAACCTGAGGCCCAAACTAAACAGTGAATTTAGGTAATGCTCGTAGATACACGTTCTTTATTTTACCTTTTAGACTATTTTCACTCGACCTTGGGAAACTTTCAAGAGCAATCCTACACCTAATACTTACAAAACATAATAGCTACCTAGAATCTTGTATTCTCCTTCGTGAAAGCCTACAACTAAATACTTCTACGAAAACTAAATAAAGGACCTTACTTCACAGCTCGAATGCTTTCAAATACGAAGCTTTTGGAAGACTCCCAACAAAAAATGCTAAGCAGGGACGGGATCAAAAAGAATTTGTTTCCATTGCAAATTACTGTTAGGTAAATACTTAATTTGCCACGCGATACGTTTATTTTATTACTCAACTATTTAAAGCTACTGAGACTATAGAGAAAAACTCCTTCCATCATCTATATCTACATCCTACAGTCTATTCTGTTTCAAAAATGGAGTATACAGCCAGCAATGTCTTTGGAAACAATTCGATTCAATCCGAGAACGACCGTAGTATTACAAATGTCGAATGCTGGCTACAGCCGCAACTCGAATTTCACCCTGTGTAGGTATCTTGAGTGAATGCATTGTAACCACGGAACAGAAATAAACCGATAATCTTATAATGCACTACAAATAAACAATTCGTTTGATTTGTCGTTTTAATATTCGTAAAAACTGGCGCATGTCACTTAACATACATCTGAAAATAAACCTTCATGCTCTATGGGTAGGATTTATTTTGCTTTAGTGCTGAAAGTATTTACAACGTTTTGTAATCAGATTCGATTGACGAGTGAATTCGCTACTCAACCACCATAGATGGCAATATTCTCAGTGGTCTCAATTATAAATGTTATTGCGTTAAACATAAGATTGACATTCGCGTCATAGATCGATATCTATTGCTAAACGACCAAGGCCACACCAGTGCAGTTCATTGAATTATGAATGACATTATCGATAGATACCCAATTTCTTGTTTAATTCGGAAAAAACTGTCTTGGGAGTTCAGTAAAACTGTAGGAAGAATGACGAGTATTAGGTATTAAAAAAAAAATAACTACGTCAGTCAACAGTCGGACCCAAAGACGATAACCGTCAGGCACCGCTCTGGTACGAATATGTATCAGTAAAAAATACTCTTTTTCTACTACAAGAGTATTTTTTAGCTTGTTCGTGCTGGTAACCACCAGCAGTGCCTGATGGTATTGGTTTTGGGTGGTACATTATATTATGTAGGTACCAGCAGCGCCTGGCTGGTTTGTATAATAAATTCCTTGCTTTAGGTATATAAATGTGTTTTACATAAATTAATAAATCCCAAATAAATTAATACTTACCTACTTGCTGAATGTTTTCAGAATTTAATGTTTTCAATACTAAATGAATTGTGAAGATCATCTTTCAATCAATCAGCCTAACCTTTTCCCAACTATGTTGAGGTCGGCTTCCAGTCTAACCGGATACAGCTGAATACCAGTATTTTAAATGGAGCGACTGCCCATTTGACCTCCACAACTCAAACTCAAAGCATTTATTTCAAATAAACCAACTACAGGCACTTTTGAATTGTCAAGGGGTCGGTCAATCAGAAAGATGAAGCTAGTTGCCCATTCCAATGCGTAGTACGTACCGTGTAGGTACCTATGTAGAAGAACGGGCAGTAAAATCTATGGACACTCTTATAAATCAAAATAATGTTACAAAAAGTTGTTACATCATTCACGTTGAAATTATACATGTGAGAACAATGTAGAAAGACGTGCACGTTAAAAGCGTCCGAAATGAAAATAAACAATTCAGGAATTAAAATAAGCCGTAATCAAATACAATCTTGCATTAATAATTACATAAAATCAAGTAAGTATCTTAAAAGAACAGTAATTTTTAATTAATAAACCCACTAGCAAATTACAATTATATTGTAATAGGAAAGGTTTACTTATGCATAATGAATGAACTATGATGTTTTCTCAACTATGGCAGCATTAACAAATTTAAACATAGATAAATCAAAAATATTTGTAATTAAAATTTAATATTTATAATCAAGCAGCGGTAGATTATAATGCAAGAAGACCAAGCTTTCAGCTCTATCTGGCAAAAGCCTATTTCTTTTCTCCTCGTACACATTTCCTGCCTCGGAAAACAAACGTTCGCTCGCTATTTATACTGCTACCGGGTGCACTCAAGAATTTTCCGGCTACATTGGCTAAATGTGAATATTTAGTTTTATGTTTTGACCACCATTCATAAGGGCTGTTGGTTCTAGGCAGCAGATTTTCCTGTATGTAACTGTCAAGTTCAACAGCAATTGGACTTGAGTTTTCAATCTGTACAGGCTTGCTTGATGCGAGTTCTTCGTAGCAATCCCAAAAAGCGACGTGGGTTTCTTCGAGGTAGTTAGTGACATCTTGTAGAGGTCTCGCTGCTTAGTCAAGAATTGCACTAAAATCTGGCATCCGTATTGTGTTTTCTTACGCAATGACAGTGGCGGGGTGCAGCGGGTAGCGGGAGGCAAGGTACCACTCACTCCGTTCGCGCACCGCGCTTTGGAAATCTAGTTCTATAAACTTGTGTGCGTGGCAAAACTATGGAACAGGGAACCGAATTATCCGGCAGTATATTCGGTTCGGTAAGAACTTAACCGAATATTATTTGGTATTCGGTTATTCGGTGAAACCACTATTCGGCACAATTCTAATTTTTATATATTCGCACTTGATTATACCAATATTTATCACGAGTAAAATGTAAAATAATGAAAACAAACCTCTAAATTAGTATTTTTGAGGCAATCAAAGTTTTCCTTGGCCATGGCAAATTTTTCTTCCAATCTCAATAATACTTCATCAATATTATTTATTTTCTTTTGAAGCCTTCGATTTTTCGATTGCAAGCGTTTTATTTTTAGACCTTGTTTTACAATTTTGTCTTCACAAAATCTTAGCTGGCCTATAAGTATCTTTTTCCTCGGCGTTGAACAATTTTAACCACCCGTAACTTTTTGTTTTTAACCGTTTTTACTTCGAACTGAACTGAACTTTCTGCGAAATTAAACTGCACAGGAATCACGTCATCACTTTTCTGTATAGAATTTTGTTCAACTTTGTGTGTATCCACGAAACCTTTATGAACTCGACTCTTCTTTTTTTACTGTGACAAAGTCAGAGTTCTCCGAATCAGTTTGTGTTTTTGAAGAACTTGCAGTGGCTACACTAACATTGTGCGGCTGAAACCAAAATAATACTATTGAAAACGATACCAATAAATCAATGAACAGGAGAAAAAATATATAATGTGTTTATGAATTAGATTTGACATTTAGTCAGTAAATGCTGCTTTTTTTCGTATTGTAGATTCATGCAAGTATACAACATTTAGGTGCGTTGTTTAGTATCGTACTATATCAAGTATTTTCAATCCTTATTTTTAAGTGATAAAAATAAAACTTAGTCGATTAAAAAACATACATGATTTCCATAGATGGTACCCCGCTGTTGGTTTCGTGTATCTATATCCTTTATTCGATATAAAAAAATCGTTTAGAGCATATCGTGCTTGATTTGGATGGCATCCAATTAACTCTATCCGTTGCATCTACCCATTTCTCTTTGACGCTACCGTCTTTGGGAAACCTAAAAATATTTTAAATGAAGGTTAGAGGTCTTACAGTTACTGATGTCCCTTTAGTGTTTACAAGAAATTGTTAGACTAACGATCATTGTAATAATAATTACGTATGCAATGCAGGATACCTACAATTTGTTTGGAAACATTTGATTTTATATTTTTAATGTCCTTACATTCATACACGAAATACATATTTTAAGAGGTGGTAAAGATAATAAAACTAGCTCTTGCTAGCGGCTTCGCCCGCGTGGATGTCAAAAATTAACCCACGGGAAAATACTACCAGATTAAAAAAAAGTAGCTTAAGTACTATTCCAGACTATAATCTATCTCTGCGCCAAATTTTATCCAGATCCATTCAGCCGTTCTGGCGTGATAGAGTAACAAATATCCATACAAACTTTCACATTTATAATTATAGTAAGAAGTAAGATAAAATAAGATAGTAAGATTAAATTGAAATTATTTTATCCACCTAACAGCCTAAACCACTGGCGTTGAGCGAAAACGGTGAACTGTCCAGTGGCACTGGAGTGGCGTTTAAATATTTGTTGTGCTGTCATTGAGGCGGCAACGGGCATGGCGGTTTACACACTGAAATAGCCGGCTGGTCAATACAATGCAACGTCTCAAGCAATATTAAAATTATAATAATTACGTTATTATGTAAAAGTTTGATTACATCTTTGTTCTTTATAAGAAAAATGTAATCTATGCAACTTAGTACTGCTCTTTTAATAATAAATAAATTTCGTGTATGTTATACAACCTTATATTTGTAGTGTAAAGTTATTTAATCAATATTAAATTACTTATTTCCTTTTATCGATATCTATCGATAAAACCAGCATCCGACCCGACTAAATCACTAAGGGAGTAGCAAAGTACTTTCGAGAACTAAATAGTGAATACAATCAATCCAAAATAAACTTTATTTTAATCGTATAAGGTCGATTTTAACTCGACGTTCTATTAAATTATTAGTAAATTGAAATTAACTAGGATTTTATTAGAAAACAAATAAAATCGTACTTACCGATGGTACGAAACACCTTCATTTTTAAGATTTTTTCTCCTACCGTCATTTTTGCACTCCAAAATGGAACAATACGGCATAGCTACAGTAAAATAAATTTGTCACGAGACTACCAACTCGACACGATGTTAGAACACAACTGGGACCACGTAAGCGTAACAGCGCTTATTTGTGGCACGCGTGCCACGCTTACTTTGCACTTCCACTGTTTTTTTCTGTTCCGTGATTATAACGTAACGTTGCGTTGCGGCCGCACAACTGACTAGTATATTGAGACACTTACATTGTCAGTATCCCTTTTGTAGATATCATAATGTATATAATATAACACCTGAACCTATTTGATTATTATTGTATAAACTATAGCCCTGTCTAAGGCTGATTGAACCTGTCACACTAGAATCTATAGGTAATATAAATTATAGCTACGTATGTAACAGATTTTGTAGCGGTAGAGTTTAGGAAACATAATATGGCTGCAGGCCAAAAACAATACGAAGTAAAGAAAAGTGGGTCTTCGAATTAATATTTTTTTCTAGTTTAAAAAAAAGACAATAAGAAAGAAAGAAAATTTATTTGACCCAGGTTAAAGCACACACACAAAATCCACGCAATACACGCGTTGATTTTTTTAAGTGCACTTACAAGATTTTAGAAAATCGAGTCCAAAGCTCTATAGGTTTACTAGTACCCCAGGGGCTCCGTCACCCACCTTCCAGCTCCATCGTCAGACCCGACGATATTTTTGTATGGTCAACGGAATGACACACCCAACATTTAATTTTGCAAGTTTCAAATGAATGTGTCCACAAAAAATGGTTGCAATTCGGATTCCTAGATTTTCTTACAAAAACACACATTAAGGGCGACCTAATGTTAGCGTGTTAAAAAGTAACTAGTTTATATATTTAAGCCTTGTCAAAACATAAATACCGAAAGAAATGGTTTAATTTACACCTGTATTAAATGCTGATACGAACTTCCAGGAACTCTCGGTTCTGAAAACGTTAAATTGATTGAAGCATTTTGACGTGATAACGTCTTATAAATCGATGAATACCGGCTGCATGCACGAAAAAGTGTAACGTTCCGTAAAGTTTCTTATCAAACTCGCACTTATTGATGTTAAGACTGACGCCGTAGGTATTTAAGCGTTCGAGTACTAGTTCTAAGTGGCGGCGGCAGCGCTTTTCTTCCTTATTTCTCGAGTGTACGAGCAGATCATCGACGAAACAGAATAATCTGCCTCAGGGTAGTGTACTGGCTCTACTACTGTTCATTATAAATATGTATATACCAATGATCAATCGATAAGCCCAAATACAACCCGCTTTCTATACGAAGATGATCTGGCATTAGCATGCCAAGCCACTGATTTTGAGGAGATTGATGCCAATCTTTCTACAGCGCTTTCAGATCCTTCGAACCCAATCCTGCGAAAACGCAATTATGAGTCGTCTACCTTTGTAACAGGCATGCGGGTCGTAAAGTCAACATTGAATGTCAATGTTGTCAATGTCAAGAGGTGCCAAAAATAATTGTGAAAACGTAAAACAGAAAGTGCACAACAGAAACCACTTACTTTGCCGTCTTACATCCACCAAATAGGAAGCATCTCCTCAAGTCCTGCTAAAACTGGAATGGCACTATATTTCTCCGCTGGTAAATATGCCAGTCCAGTATGGGGCCGATGTGCCCATACTAAATTAATGGCTAGAGCACTAATAATAATAATAAATAACCTCACTGCGTACCGTGATAAGATGCTGTCTCTGTTTTGATGACCTTTTCGGGGAAACTAAAGGTTTTGTCTGTGCAATTATGGACGAAGGTATCTTGACAAATAACTACCGGAGACATATTATGAAAGACGGGACGGTTGACGTGTGTGTCGGGCATGCCACCGTCCAGGTGAATACATCAGACATATTATCTCTGGTTGTTCTCGTCTGGCTAACGGCGAGTACTTGCACAGGCATAACCAAGTAGCCAGGATTATTCACCAGCAACTTGCTTTAAAATATAAACTTGTGGATACCGAGGTACCGTATTACAATTATGCGCCCGACCCAGTTCTCGAAAATGACCAAGTCACGTTGTACTGGGATCGGTCTATCATTACTGACAGGACTAGTGTCGCCAATAAGCCTGATATAGTGGTGATAGATCGATTAGCGCGCCGCACAATGATTATCGATGTTACCATTCCACATGACGAGAACCTCGTGAAAGCTGAGAAAGAGAAACAAATTAAATATCTCGACTTAGCACACGAGGTTGTTGACATGTGGAATGTGAGCACGGCTGTCATTGTGCCGATTGTCGTATCAGCCAATGGCCTGATGGCCGAAAGCCTTGGCCGTCGCCCCTGGACCCATTTAGGGGGGCTGGAAGAGGGCGTTGTCCGCCCGGTGCGCCTTCTGCGGGCCGGGTGAGTGGACGAGATCTCCCTCTCCCTTTCCGCAGCCTCCCACCACCACGTCACCACCGGAAACCACCGCGTCCCAGGACTCGTCGCTGCCGACCATCGACTCGACTACGGCCGGCAGCGACAAGTCATTGCCTACTTCTGAGATGAGGGCACGGCGCGGCTCCTCCCAAGCGGCACACTCTGCCAGCGTATGCCGCGCCGTGTCCTCCCGGCAGTCGACGCAGTGGTGACACCGGGCGTCCAGCTCCCTGTTTATGCGACACAGGTACTTCCCGAAGCAACCATGCCCCGAGAGCACCTGCGTCGCCCGAAACGTCAGCGAGCCGTGCCTCCTCCCGAGCCAGCGCTCGAGCACCGGCCGGACCGCCTCGATGATGACGAGGCCGGCGGTAGGCCGAGAAAGCCTGTCCCGCCATTCCGCCACCAGGACCTCGCGAAGCTGAGACCGACGCAGCTCCATGTGCCGCTGCATCGGTCCTTCGCCCCGCGCCCTCGCTTCCTCGCGCCACCGATACAATGACGCGAGTACTTTCGCCTCGAGGTCCCATGGCGGGGATCCGGCCAGTACGCAAGCCGCCTCGTAAGAGATCGTGCGATACCCCCTGATGACTCGACGGCCATCGCCCTCTGTGGCTTTCGCAAAACTACGATGCTGCCGGCCGTCAGATCAGAAGCCCACACCGGGGCCCCATACAGGGCTATGGATCACACGACCCCCACGTAGAGCCGCCTACAGACGGCGCTCGGGCCCCCCAGATTGGGAAGCAGCGTCGCGAGTGCGCCAGCCGCGCCCAGCAACTTGGGCGCCAGCCGTCGGAAGTGGGGCTCGAAGTTCCACCGGCTGTCGAGCACCAATCCTAAATACTTCATGGTGGACTCGACAGCGATCCGAGCCCCCCCGACCACGACGTGGGAGCCGGGCGGCGGCGCCCGCCGGGGGCCATGAAACACCATGGCCTCCGACTTGCTGAGGGCCACCTCCAGGCCTAGGCGACGTATGCGGCCCACCACCTGTGACACCGCAGCCGTCGCCAGCAACGCTGCCTCACTGTACGAGCTCCCCCGCGCAGTGACCAGCGTATCATCTGCATAACACGTCAGGTCTACGCCCGGTTGGAGCTCGCCCCTCAGCACCCAGTCGTACCCGATGTTCCACAGGAGTGGCCCTAGGACCGAACCCTGCGGAACACCGCACGACATGCGGCGCTGGTTTCCGCCATCACGTCCCACGTAGGTGACACACCTCTCCGACAGATAAGCCCCAACGATGTGGCGGAGGTAGGGAGACACCCGATGATAGCGCAGTGCCTCCCGAATACAACTCCAGGGCAGGGTGTTGAAGGCGTTGGAGATGTCCAAGGACACCGCCAACATCACCCCGCCCCGGGACACCGCTTCCTCCGCCAGGACTCTCACCCGCGACACAGCGTGGATGGTGGAGCGCCCATGCCGAAAACCAAACTGGTTATCGTCCAGGTCCGGCCCCTCTCTGCAGAAGTGGCTGACGAGGCGGGCTGCGATAATACGATCAAACAGCTTACCCACCTCGTCTAGCAGCACTATGGGCCGGTACGCGGACGGCGAGTCGGCAGGGCGCCCCGCCTTCCTGAGCAGGACCAGACGACCAGATTTCCACAAAGCGGGAAACTGGCCCCGCTCAAGACACGGTGTGTAGAGTCCTCTCAGTTGGGGCTCAAGCTCCTTCAGAGCGAGGGCTAACACGCACCCGTGGATCCCGTCGGGCCCCGGGGCCACGTTCTTGGCCCGGAGCCGCATCACGGCTGCCCCCATCTCTGCCTGTGTCACCTCTGGGACGCTGATGGCGTTCTCTCCTGTACGCTTTGCGGCTGTGGGCACAGCCATCGGCGGCGGACTGTGCTCCGCTCTCGCTGGGAAGAGGGCTGCGACTGCTTCCTCCAGCAGCTCGGGTTGGAGACTCTCCGTAAGTGGGGGCGCCGCGGCTCGAAGTTTCCCTCGGACCGCGCGATAAGGGCGCCCCCACAAGTCTCCAACATCTCCTCCCTGGCTCGCGTTTTCGCCTCGCCGATGGCTAGCCACAGAGCCTCCTTCGCCGCGCGGTACACCTCATACAGCGCGGCTTCTTCGTCAGGGACCCGACGACGTCTCCTCCGGTATCGGGTGTACTGGCGTCTAACCGCCACGCACGCGACGCGCAGCTGCGCGATCTCGGCGGTCCACCAGTACACCTGGCGCCTTGCTGACGGTGCGTGGACCCGGGGCATGGACGCGTCGCAGATTTGCGTCATCGCCCCGCGGAACCACAGCGCCTCCTGCTCGACGTCGACGGGTCCGTTTGTTGCCGACTCCCGGAACCAGGCCTGGACAATAGCGGCCTCCTCGAGAAGCTCCCTGTCGATGCGCTTACGCGCCCAGCGTGGAACCTAACCTAACCTAACCATTTTTTTTAATAATTAACCTACTCTAACTAGTTCCATAAGTAACCATAAATTTGACTTGTTTCAGACAAATTCATGCACTTAAACTTATAAAAAAGTACGCAAATGACATAAAATTTTTGTCTAAAGATTGTTTGCTGTAATAAGTCATTTGATTAAAGACCAAATGCCTAAATGACATTATCCTTGATAGTATTCTGCCAAGTAAAAATTTTACCAAGTGAAAATGTGCGTACTAAAAGCATTCCAAACATTATATTGGTGTAAAAAAAATGTTGCCAAAATTTGTTTGGGTAGTGAAATTTTGACAAAATCTTTTCGGCAAAACGGCAGGATCCCCTATATAACACAAAGGCACGACCATAGAATAAGACCCCCTGGCTGGAGGCTTTGAGTTAGCTCAAAGGCACCACAGGAAAGACCGGTTAAGCAGTCACGGCCTCTCAAGGCAAACTGCGAGATGCCATTCATAAAAAAAAAACAATAAGACCTGTCTTAGAATCTTGTATTGAGAATTTGTTTTACCTTTGAGGTACCTACATTAAACAAAATCATCCATTTGTAACTTCTGATTACGGGGAGAAAACTAATATTCGACCGTAGGTAAGCGTTCTAAGCATGTCATGACTGATATTTTTTCGTTAACGCGTTCCGATAATACTTATATTTTTGTATCTGCTTATCAATCAAAATTTGCTTTGGCCGACGTTTTGTTTCCTCATGATAGTAACTTCTATTTATTTTGGTATCACTGAAATCCGATTCCACATTTAATAACTGTAGAAACAAAAAAAAACATGGTTTTTTTGAGGATTTTGGCATTAATTTGCAGGTGCCAACCTTCTATAGCGTTAGTAGTCCAAATTTTTTCTCCGTAACAAGATAACTGTTCAGTCGTAATTTTCGTCATCCAATAATTTGTGAAATCATTGTAAAAGGGCTTTAGATTCTTCATCATCTGTAGCCATTGCATTTAGTGACAAAAAGCCCTCAGGTTATTTGTCAAAACTGCTAATTGCGTACACACTTATGTCAATTTCCGACCATTTACAGTAGGTAGAGGAAAATTTCAATTATTTAGATTTATTCATTGTTCAAGTTGTTACAGAAAATGATAAATGCAGCCTTAGACAATCACATCCGGATAGATACATTTTAATGCTTGTGCAGTACCTGATTAATAATAGGATTTGAATTGTTTAACAAACAGTTGCTCTTTCAAAATATTCTAAACATTCATAAGTTTCCTGAAACTGTTTATTATTTTACCAAATTAGGTAAAATAATAAACAGTACTGGTACAAAGTTAACACAATCGCTACCCTTGGTTATGTCAACTTGTAGCGAGAAAAGCAGGTAAAACGGTTTCAATGCAATTTTGAATGTACCGTCCGCATAATACCTAATTATGTCTATATTTTTAATTAAATCTCTTGCTGCTTGACTGCCAAACACAATTACTTTGTCTGCACGACCATCATCATATAAAAAGAAGTATACCTAGACATTCCACGTCCACCGCAGGACCAGTTTTTCATTACGGCCATATTCCCGACTCGTCCACTTTAATTATGTCATGGACTGTACACGTTCTGTCCAGTTGCTAATCTGTCCAGCTGAGAAACTGTCCAGTTGAGAATCTGTCCAATTGCGAATCTGTCCAGTTGCTCCGAAGGAATTTATTCTTATTGGAGCGGGTACCAGTTTTCATACATTTACTAGCATCATCCCTTAATAATATTTTTCTACCATGATACGGAACCAAATTTTTTTTTTAATCATTAGTGAGGATCTAGTAAATAATAGGACTATGAACGTTAATCAGCTGTTACAAAAGAATAAAGTTTTTTTTTTCTCGAAAATCTGTTTTTTTTTGTATGGCATCTCGCAGTTGGCCTTGAGAGGCCGTGACTGCTTAACCGGCCAATCCTGTGGTGCCTTCGAGCTAACTCAAAGCCTCCAGCCAGGGGCATAATATTGATTATAAACTAAGCGACCATCACCTAAGGGCACCCCCTGTGGGGTACGAACCTCGGCTTAGGGCGTCGCTGGGGGGGGACAGCAAGTTGGGGACAGGCTGGATCTGAATGGATAAACTCGAAATAACAGTATTTTTGGCGTTAATTTAAATAAACCGGCGCCGCGAACGGACGTGCCGATACCTGCTCGCAGCACCGCTGATTCATCGCTCCCGCCGACCGGTCTCTCTACGCCTGCTGTAACGATTTCTGTTGTCTTCGACTACAACTAGTTTTAATAAATAGCTGCCTTTTTCAAGGCGGCGCGGCGGCGTTGATAGTATGTTTCTCTAACGAGTTTGTCAAACGTTTCTTCGATGTCATTTGGCCCCTTCCGGGCAAAAACCAAAGTTTCGTGGTCCTTGGTGGTGGAACCCTTACGGTGCCAACGAAGCCGAGGCCACACCCGCCGAACCACTTCCGAAGAAGGCAGTCAATTGGACGGGACCCAGAGTTAAGCGGCCTTGGTCCCGGGATCTCCTAGTCGGCTCTGGTGATAGTTTTCCTTTCAAAGCTACTCACCTAGTGTATTTAGGGTGTGTCTACACCATTCGCACTAGACTGGTTACCCGCCTTTTGCGTGAAAAGAAATACGCCTTTCACAGATATTCCCTCCTGGAGGAAACTCCCACCCGCGTCTTCAGTCTTCTTTCAATTCCCAATCCCAAAGAAATCTCCACCGAGGAGATCAACCTTGCTTCACAAGGCATCCCCGTTTCCCCCGTCCTTCGCTTGCACAGAGCGAGACAGGGCCTTGTATACGACATAGTCCTAGTCGTCTGCGATCCCACAGAAGGGCATAACCCGATCTTCAAGGTGAAATCGGTCTGCTCCCTTCTCTTTCTCTATCGAGTAGCCCCGTAAATCCAATATCATTGGTCAGTGTCATCGCTGCTAATTATATGGTCACTCCCAGGCAAACTGCTTTGATGCGATGCCCTACATGCGTCAAGTGTCTAGGCGAGCATGGCACCACAGATTGTTCCCGACCCAAAGATCGCTACCAATGCACAGAGCCACCAAGCTGTGTACTCTGCGGGCAATCTGGCCACTCGGCCAACTACTGGGGCGGCCCCAAAGCCTCTAAGTCTTCCTCTCCCAAGCTGGACAAGCGAACGCCAGCAAAGGCAGAACCCCTATGTGAAGGTTCAATCTTCGCAAATTCCCAAACGACTCAGTCCCCTAAAGTCCTCCCCCTTGGCAAAACTTTACCACCAAAAAGCCCCGGAGCTTCAGTGCCCTCCCAACCCTGTGTTATCCCAACGCTAATGGCTACCACCTTCCCAGCATGTTCAGTAGCTACCGCGTCTCTGACCATAAGCATGTCAATGTCAATGTTATACTCGGTGTGTACGCAGCGTTTTACACTCCCGCTGCGGAGACGAAGTCATTGCATCTGAGCACATAGAGACGGCTCGTTCGCGCGCCTTTTTCGCTATCGGTTGGCTCCACTTCATATTGACCGCCCGCAGCAATTGTCACTCAAGTGCAAATTTCGCATCTTCACTGCGGTTATCCGTCCCACCATGACCCATGCTTGCGTCGTCTTCGCACACGCTAAGCCACACCATCTCCAGAGGTAACGGGAGCCCTCTTCTATGTCAGCAATGAGACTCTTCACTTAGATCTCAGAATGCCCACCGTCCAACAGTTCATGAAACGCGTTTCAAAGCGTTTCTTTTGACTCTGAAATAAAGCACCCCAATCCCCCGATTATGGCGGCCGCCCGCTCCACTCCTCCCGCATAAGTAGGATTCGCCGCCAGAGGCATACCTTATCTAATCGCGACGACGCCACAACTAAAAAAAAATCCGATCCCGCCTGTCCCTTGCTGCCCTCCCCCAGCGACGCTTTAAGCCAAGGTCCGTACCCCACAGGGGGTGGCCTTAATTTATTGAGGCACCCACAGGCAAGCCCGGTTAAGATGCCATTTAAGCCCGAGATGCCATTTATAAAAATAAAAATTAAATTACTTTGCATGAAAATTTCACAAAAGGTTGAACAGAGTCTCGGTATCAGAGCGAGCAATTATACTTTTCTAAGTTTTTATAATTTTATCTTTTCACGTGCAGTCACGAGCATAAATATAATACTATGGGCAGCTTGGCAATAATATCTGATTTGATGATTCATCCATCATTATCTGTCGTCAAATATATTTGATCATTTGTGGCAGCACAAATATGTGACATCGATGGAACACCATAACTCAACATATCTGGCGAGACAAGCAACGCCAAAATATATGGTGCTGCATCGCCTTCAGAATGATGTCACCTCTTAGAATTACAGTATTTTATGTTTTAAAACGTAAAGCCAAGAGCCCTCCTCAAGGGTTAACTTTAGCGCAAACGTAATACCGGGGACCCTCCTGGAGGGTCCACTGGCAATATGTATGGCAGCATGGCATATGAGCTCTATGAAAAGTGGGTAGACTCGAATGTGTTAATAATACCTACTGACCAAAATGGCATATTGCAGAAGTAGGTACTTTATATTTTCATGAGAATTAAATAACCACTTTCATTCCGCTGAAACAGGACCACCCTCAAAGTGACCAACTCAACGAAGGTACGGGAATCAGCTGGATGGTGGAAAAACGCAGGCAGGATCTGTTATTGTGGCGACTCTTGTGGAAGGCCTTTGTCCAAGAATAAAATAATAACCCACTGCTCTATAGGTACCATATAAAAAAATTTAAAAAATCTTTATTTATTTGAACTTTATTTATATGAACGAACCTCGGCCCCGCTGGTTTTTGCGCTGGACAAGTTATCTCTCTGAAACAGTACTGTCATCTGCGTATCCAACAATACCAGACTTAAGTAGGTCATTGATGTGCAGCAGGAAAAGAGTTGGAAACAGAACAGACCCCTGAGGAACTCCGGCATCAATAGCCATAAGGTCAGAGGAGCAACCGTCAACGACTACTCTGATCGACCATTCACTGAGAAAGCCTGATATCCAACCACGAAAATCAGCTAAGATGCCATAAGCAGGAAGCTTGCTGAGAAGATCAGCGTGCCAGACCCTGTCGAAGGCCTTCGAGATATCAAGCGATACAGCAAGTGCTTCGCCGCGTTTCTCAATGGTATCGCCCCAGCAGTGCGTGACATACCTACACAAGAAGATCGCCAGTTGACTGTCCCCGGCGAAAGCAACTTACGGTATACCACGGGTAATCAAATCTTTCTTCTTGACTTCGTTTAGACTGTGCAAATGTGCGATTTTTGTTGTTGCTTCCTTCCTTCCTTCTTTCTTTTTCTTTTTGATAATTATGTCGCACCTTTAATTCATCCAGTATACATCCCACATCTCGGAGCAAAAATATCGTGAATTCGTGATTATATCGGTTCAATTTGATAAGACGTCTATCCTCAATGACTGGATCACACCTATACTACGTTAACAATAACATAGAATTGCCATAGATAATTGCAGATAGAAAACTATTCTTTCGTTGATTACAATAGTAACAGATTCGCGCGAGCAGCATGCTTTCGCTGAAATATACAATCGTTTACAAACGTGCTTCAGGTTAATAATGTGAGAACAGACTAACAATTAATGTTTCGGTAGATTTAGGATATCGTTATAATAGGAATTTTCTAAATACCCAATTAGACGGATTTTTGCCACTCAAAATCTCTAATCAAATTCAACTAGTCTGTATCCCACAGAAGGGCAATTTCTTCCACCATTGAAGCTGCATTTTATTCGTGCATACCACAGTCGAATTTATAAATTATTCTCCATTATAACCCATAATCACCTAACCTTACAAGTGGCTGCTTCGTTGATGTAGCGGCTGCAAGTGCTACTGCTGAGCATTAGTTCCTGGGCCCGATTACCAGGTCGAGCAACGTGTTATAGGGCTTTTCCATTAAGAATTTCTCAGTGCTCATGAGTCTGAAGGTGAGCCCGGTTGATGACAATAATCTCGCCCCTCTACATGGGTCTAAAATATATGTTGCAAAATGTGGATGTACTACAGGTACTAAATATTATGTTATGCTTTTTTTAAAAGAACGTTTGTATGTTGGTATCCCTAATTAATAACCTTTGAATTAAGAATGTTTTACCGTCCCAAATGTTGACTTTAGGTGTGGTGGTACTATATGGGTAGTAGGCTTCCTCCGTCCCAGTCCTATTTTCGACGAAGGGTTGGAGCCAACCTAGCGCAGTACTAGAACACTGGAGTTCGTGTTTTGCGCTATCATCGCACGGCAGTTTATCTGTCTTGTAGTGGAGCCAACCAAACCACTCGGAAGTTATCTGAAAATGTAAGCATTGATTATTGTAACTACACATTTTTTAGACCATTTATAAAATTCTCTTACTGACTAAAATGACACGCCAATGGCCTAGTGGAGCGGTAGTCGTTCGTACTTATTATCTACAAATCGTTTGTTTAGACTTGATATAATGTTGGTTATGGCCTTTTCGAAAGTTGACTACTGTGCTGGACCACGAATAACATTTTTTCACAGAGCTATTCCGTATACAAAATCATTCCAAAGGCCAAGACCTACTGCGGAAATCACTGTTAAAATTAGGTAGGTATTGAAAAATAAATCAAGCCTATTGCTCACGCTGTGGCACTTCAAGGTCGAAACCAGGAGCGATGCTAAACGAGGGGTCACTGCTTACGGCCGATGACCGTACCGTATGGACCGTCGTTGTCCAATTCCGAACACCCGATGTGAAAAACAAAACAGACAGACAGAGTTACTTTCGAATTTATTAAGTAAAGTAAGTATATGGATGAAAATGAATAGAAAGAACTTTACACGTTAAAATGATGAACCCCACCAGCTAACAAATTAATATTCAAACATACAAATGATTAATAACCGAATTCCTTTCGATCTAAAAAAACTAGACTGACGCTGGGATTTCCCATTCCAGTAGTTTCCTCGACATGGCGATTTTGATATGCGATTTTTGCATACCCACCTACCTACATTATGTCGTTGGCTTACGACTAGGTCCAAGCAAAAAGTTTGCATACGCGAAAGAGTTAGGTAGATAATGATATATCTCTGTCTCGTTTACTCTTACTTATTGGATCTAATAAGTGTGCCCTTATCTCATTATTATTGTTATTTAGTGGCTTTTCTTTATGTTGCAACGCATTAAAGTGTCTTGGTACCATTTTCCGAAGAATTACCTTTCCTGCAAATTAAACTACACTTTCGCCATCTATTCATTGCGCCTTGCAAATGCCATATCGTCGTTTTTCAGCAGTAAGAACTTGCTAGATATCGTGCCGACTGCTGCACCGTGCGCATAGATGTCGCTACTAGTTCTTGATTACCGCCTTACTATGCTTGCGCGATGGTCATGTCAGGGCCGTTCACCGAAAAAACGTGTACCTACATCAGGATGACGACTGTACGTCCAAAACAGAGATTCTATACACATGAAAGCAATGTTCTAGCAATGAGAGGAATGTGCGTAAAATATAATGCAATGTGCTTTTATAAAACTATTTAAAAAAGTTAGTGAGCCGCCAGCCTGATATCAGAATGACGGGTGTATTTTGAATCTGACCAAATTACTTACTATCTAAGTATGAAACATGAACGAAGCAATGTTCCGGCAATGTGCTCGAACGTACCAAAAGCCGAATCAGATGCAGCCAAAGGTTTAAAAGTAATTAAAAAATTAAATTTCTATTTTTGAACGCCTGGTGTTTTTATACTGGCAATCAACACGAAATGTATAGAGGAACATTTACACCACAGAGGTTTCCTGCAGTGCTATGCAAATGAGTTATCTATTTCCTCATTTTCCTTTTATTAATAAAGAACACGTTTATTTGTATGTATAATAAATTAATAAGGTTACTCATAAAACGTATTTGATGTATCATAGAACCATAATATAAATGCATACCTACATAACTACTTCGGATGTGATTTTTCATTTTCTCTTTTGTGAAATGTGGGTAGGTACTTGTCTAATACTTAACGACATTTGTTACACTATTCTTTTTAACGCCTTAAAAAATCTAAAATAAAAATTCCAAATTTCAACGCCTGCTTATTTAATAGATGAAATGCATAGAGGAACGATAAAACTACAAGGGTTTCATGTCATCGTTCGTTAATATTATAAACGCAATCACAGTTTACATTAGCAATTATACATTAAGTAAGGTACATTTAATATTCTCACCACAATCATACACAATAAGTATGTACATGAATTCGGCAGTCTGGAATTTTCAAAGTCAAAAACAAGTCAAGTCAAGTCTTTTCAAGTCATTTATTTCAAATAGGCAAAAGGCACTTTAAACATCAAAAATTACAATAAAATAGAATTGATTCTAGTCGCCCCTTCCAAAAGGTAGTTTTCGTTTGGAGAAGAATGGGCAAGAAACTCCATCGTTACCTACTCTTTTAAAATGTTTTACAATATCCCTTTGACTTTATTAATCAATAATCACTGATGGTAATTTGTTGAAGTCAGCATCCATCGTTATAGCACAAAAACTATGAAACACTTATGTGCTAGCGGTCACTGAGTCAACCGTTTGCGGTCATAGGGATATTTTGCATACATGAATTATGTAATCAAATCAAATCAATATTTTTATTTCATAAAAAAGAGGTACAGTCTATTACAAAGTAGGATGACGACTTAGCAATAGTTTACATCTGAGATGTGTAGGTAACAATACATTTTTACGATCTGATCATTTCCCGAAAAATAGGACAAAAATATTGCTTAGACGGTTCACATAATTACTATCAAAATTTAGAACAAATTAATAAAAGTCCAATACGAGAACTGTGTGTGTGTGTGTGTGTGTGTGTGTGTGTGTGTGTGTGTGTGTGTGTGTGTATTATGAGTGGAATTATTACATTTATTATATTATATAGAAATGGCCTTTTTGTAAAAGTAAAGTATGGATGAGGTACATACAAAATTACTATACCTACCAGAATAGGTAAAAGAATTAAAAATAAAAGCATGACATATAAATTAATTATGTGATAGATATATGGTGCTCACATATCTACAAACATTTTGAAATAAAACGATTTTTATTAAAATAAAATAAAAAAATACGAGTACAAGTAATAAGTCAGGGTGTGAGATAAATAACAATAATAATAATATAAATAAATAATAATAAAAATAAATAAATAATAAATAATAATAATAAAATAATATAAATAAGCTGGCAACACCAACGTCAACACGTCACGAAATTTTTCAGTTATTTTTATTTTAGACGCAGTTTTTATATTGGTTTTTATATTTTATGAGAAACCATACAACAAGCCTGAAAAACACAATAAATTCTCCCCACATAATTCAAGAAAAGCAAAATTAACCAGAATCCTATACTTAAACTTTCGTCAAAAACTATGTACCGAATCTGAAGTGACATCTGTCATGCCACCTCCGAAAATGCCTTATATACTATATACTACTTGCATGAAAACTGAAAAATGTTGACGAGATCAGCTTCAAGACGAGCACGCCTACCACCTCCGGACTCTTCGCTCGGCTCCGCCTCGCCGCCGCCGGTACCCAGCCCCACCGTGAGCGCTGTGACGACACCGGCCGCGGTAGTTGCGTCGAGCTCGAGCGACGAGTATTTTTCTCCGCTGACGTCGCCAACACCTGTACGTCGGCAGGGGAGAGGCCGGCCACCGAGGAGCTTGGGACTTAGGGGCCATCCGGCCCCGAACCGGGTCCCCGCTGCCGGTGGTTGTGTGCAGCGCATGAGATGGACTCAATCTATGAACGAGAACGTCATGCGCGCATATTACAGGTCTACAGAGGGGGGAACTAACCTCACTGCGTACCGTGATAGGATGCTGTCTCTGTTTCAGGAACTAGAGCCAACCGTCAACGTCTCGGCCCAACGACTATCGGATCAGGTGCGGGTCATCCAACGTAATCATAGGTTGGACGATGCTGCACTTGATAGGCTGCGCTCAGAGCTGTGCAACCATATCGTCTCGGCTCCGGCACAGACCGCGGTACAAGCTTCAACCATTGATGCTGTCCCGCCGCGGTCCAATCATGGTGTTGAAGAAGACGATGATAGGGTTACCACAGTAAGTAGCCAGTACAACGCCCGATTGAGGAGCGCACTGGAGGATGCGTTTCGCGAGTATAGATCCACTTCGATCGAACTTAGACCCCGATTACCACGCCTACCTATGCACAAAAAAAATAGGGCGCTGGTATGTGCCCTCGACTCGCAGCTGAAGAATGTGTTCGAGAGCAGCAAGGATCTCGTTGATACACACTCGATTCTGTATTGTGCGGCTGTTGCGGCATGTCGTTTAGCTAATGTCAAGTTTCCAAACTATGACGGAGCTACTCGACCAAAACCAGCTGTACCAGCCTGGCAGTGCAGGATCGAGCGTCGTATCGATGGGACCAGGGTACTTATCGGCAAACTATACTGCTTCAGGGAGGGCAATACACGACCACGAGTGATGCGCTTTGTAAGACGGGCATTCGCGGGGACTGGAATCAGCCCTCGAGAATACATGTCCCATGTCACAGAGCGCATCGACTTCCTGAAGCAGAAAGTTTGTGCATGGGCGAGCCGTATTCGGCGGTATAAGCGACGGGTTGATAGATACATGCAAAATCGCATGTTCCAGAGCGATGAGAGGTGGGTGTACAGAGCTTGGGAGCGACTTGAACAAAATGTGACAGACGTGTGCCGCCCGGATGACGCCGCCACGAGAACATTCTGGTGCAACATCTGGTCGGTACCCGTCTGTCACGCTGAGGCTGGCTGGATACGAGTGGTCGAGCGAATGTGTGAAACCATACCAGAAATAGGAGCAGTCCTAATTACGCCATTAGACGTTGCCAGAGCGGTCCGTCCGTTACCGAACTGGAAATCTCCGGGACCGGACGGATTGCACAACTTTTGGTTAAAATGGCTAATTAGTTCACACATTTGCCTGGCATCTCAGTTCCAGTCATCCTTAGAGTCTGGGTCGCTACCACAGTTTCTAACAACAGGCGTTACCCACCTGCTCCATAAATCAGGTAGTGCCACGGAACCCAAGAATCCTACTGGAGGATTCAGGTCTAGGTTATCGGTTGAGGAGAGGTGGTCAGGTCATATCTCACCTTCTCTACATGGATGATTTGAAACTCTTTGCCCCCAACAAATTGCGACTGATGGAGCTACTGAAGGTAACTGAAACTTTCAGTAGCGCCATCAGGATGGAATTTGGTGTGGACAAATGTGCGGTCATGCATGTAAAGCGAGGGGAGATTGTTGAATCCGTGGGAACCCAACTCACGGATTCCACAAACCTTAGAGCCCTCTCCGCATCCGAAACCTATAAGTATTTGGGTATGTCGGAAGCTTTAGGCATCAATGTTACTGACATGAAGCAATCGTTGAAGGAACGCTTCTTTGGCCGCCTGAAAAAAGTACTTAATAGTCTTCTTTCAGGCGGAAACAAGGTGCGTGCCTTCAACGGTTGGGTCATGCCGGTTTTGATGTACTCTTTCGGCATACTCAAATGGACTCAGGCTGAACTCGACGCCCTGGATAGGAGGGTCCGTACACTACTGACCGCAAATCGGATGCATCACCCACGTTCTTCGGTGATGAGACTGTACATCCCGCGGAAGTGCGGTGGTCGAGGCTTTTTAAATGCGAAGACCCTCCACAACCGCGAGGTCTGCAGTCTCAGGGAATATTTTTTAAAAGCTGAAATGGGTAGGCACCGTGATGTGGTAGCAGTAGACAAGGGACTCACCCCGCTCTCCATGGCTAAAGAGAACTGGCGCAAACCTGTAGTACTTACTACCGATGACCGCAGGGAGGTATGGCAAAGCAAGGAGCTTCACGGACGCTTCTACCGGGCTCTTCACCAACCCGGTGTAGACTTCTTAGCGTCCGTATCCTGGCTACGTTTTGGTAACCTTTTCGGGGAAACTGAAGGTTTCGTCTGTGCAATTATGGACGAAGTTATCTTGACGAATAACTACCGGAGACATATTATGAAAGACGGGACGGTTGACGTGTGTCGGACATGCCACCGTCCAGGTGAATCCATCAGACATATTATCTCTGGTTGTTCTCGTCTGGCTAACGGCGAGTACTTGCACAGGCATAACCAAGTAGCCAGGATTATTCACCAGCAACTTGCTTTAAAATATAAACTTGTGGATACCGAGGTACCGTATTACAAGTATGCGCCCGACCCAGTTCTCGAAAATGACCAAGTCACGTTGTACTGGGATCGATCTATCATTACTGACAGGACTATTGTCGCCAATAAGCCTGATATAGTGGTGATAGATCGATTAGCGCGCTGCACAATGATTATCGATGTTACCATTCCACATGACGAGAACCTCGTGAAAGCTGAGAAAGAGAAACAAATTAAATATCTCGACTTAGCACACGAGGTTGTTGACATGTGGAATGTGAGCTCGGCTGTCATTGTGCCGATTGTCGTATCGGCCAATGGCCTGATGGCCGAAAGCCTCGATCAACATCTTTCGAGGCTCTCGTTAGGCGGTTGGATCAAGGGCCTGATTCAGAAGGCAGTACTCCTTGATACGGCTCGTATCGTGAGAAGGTTCCTGTCTCTGGAGCCCTAACCACCGGTAGCTTGGACCCTGCTCCTGATACCGGCGGACCACTATTTTTATATTTTTAAATGTTTTTTTTAATGTTTTTTATAAAAATATTTAAAAATGTATTTATATGTATGAAAATAAATAAACGGAATAATAATATACAGGGTGGCCGGAACATTGACGTCCAAAAATAAAATTTCGGTCCCTCGTATCGTGGGGTATTCGAATCACCCCCATGTATGTTCCGCGACTTTTCATAGTTTTCGAGTTATGAATTTTTTTCTGAATGTTTGAAAATTTTCGACCTGACCAACCTAAAAAAATTCAAAAAAAAAAAGTAGAGGGTTTTATCGAGTTTCTTTTTTTGCAACTGAATTTTCATAAGTAGTACTTTTATGCATAAAATAATCAGCTTCGTAACTGTGATGAAAGTTATGAAAATGTTGATCTAAAGTGAAAAATTTACGTTCGGTAAATTATGACTCAAATTTTCAACTTTAAATTAAAAATCTTAACAGGTGACTTCATAATTCCTAAGTAGGCTTCAAGAATGCGCCAGACTCTCAGTTTTCATAATCATAAAAAAAATGAAGTACTTAATAGGGCTACTTTGTTTAAAATCGGCCTTCAAAGACAGCGAGGTGGAAAAATTCTTAAAATTACCCATCTGAGTAATTATTTTTTTTTGGCTATTTTCTCGTTCCTAAGGTTAATTAATGATAAGAATACTGAAAACTAACCAACAAATAGTTTCAGAGTTGGGTAAGAAAAGTTTTACGTAAAAAGTGGTTTTGAATAAAACACAGATGATAATGTGAAAAAAGTACTTAATTTATTTTTAACATTTAGAAAAGGTTTTCAAAGTGGCCACCACCAGCAGCAATACACATTCTACACCTACGTAAGAAATTGTCTGGCAATCGTCTAAAAGCGTCTCTGTTCTCTCTCACAACACGTTCAGCTTCTGCAATCAACTGCCTCAGCTCTTGTTCACTTGAACAGTCTCGGGCGTATGCTATTTCCTTGTAATAGCCCCAAATAAAGAAATCGATGGGGTTGAGATCAGGTGAGCGTGGAGGCCACCTAATTGGTCCGCTGCGTCCGATCCATCTGTTGGGGTATGTTTCATCTAAGTAATTTCGGACCTGGGTTGCATAGTGACACGGGGCGCCGTCATTTTGCAACACCATGGTTCGTCTGAGTTCGAGATTCACATCTGCCAGCAACAATGGAAGTTCATTTTCCAAAAAGTTTTTGTATGTTTCTCCATCAAGTCTGGACGGCAATTCAAACGGACCAATTAGTTCGCCATTGAGAATACCAGACCACAAGTTAACGCTGAAGCGATGTTGAAATGTCGAAGCTCTCACTTCGAGTGGATTTTCATTCGCCCACGTGTGGTAATTATGAATATTGAATATTCCGGATCGCTCAAATCGTGACTCATCTGACCATAAAACTTTATTGAAAAATCCAGGATCCTCTTGCTCTTTTCGTAACATGGTTTGGCAAAAATCAACGCGCAATTGGTGATCTGTAGGCAGTAAAGCTTGGACTCGTCGGATGTGGAACGCGTGGTATTCTTCATCGTGAAGAATGTCTTGGATAGAAGTCCTTGGGATGTTCAGAGCACGAGCCATACTTCTCGTACTCGTAGACGGATTTCGCTGAACTTCTTCCAGCACCATTTCTCTGCGATCCGGGTTAGCTCTAGGGATTCCTTCATGACTGCCGCGTCGACCAGGAATGCGGCCTGCCATCAAAGTGTTGTGCGTGTTAATAAAAACACGATGGTCGGGATATCGCTCAGGTTGCGGCCCACCACGACGTTGAAGTTGTTCGCGATACAGTCGCGCTGCTTCATGGCCGTTTCCTTGTGCAACTCCATAAAAATAATGCATTTCTGCATATTCACTTAACGTGTAACTCATTTTTTACACTTCCACGTAAAAAAAGTCCAAATCAGAATGCAAAACACAGTCCAATAAACGAGCAAAGTAGTCAAACAAGTAGGCAGCGGAGTCCGTGGGCAAAGCGAGTGTGGTAAAGACAAAATGGCGACACGCGTATAGCAGTAAACACAATGTGAGTACGACTGAGGTACTTGTTTTGCGTTGGCTTCGGTTGCGCGCCTTGCGTGAGAGAGATAGCAATAATTCGGTCTCTTTTCCTCTCGGTCCATTGTTATTGCAGGTAAAAGAGTTGCACCCTCGTTTACAACCCATAGTCCACGAGAACGGATCGCGCAAAATTCATTAAACTAACATTTAAAAAAATCTCCGTGTTTAAATCTTAGCTTTCCTGCAGTAATTTTTGGTTAGCAAACTAAATAACCTTAGGAGCGAGAAAATGGAAAAAAAAAATTTATTAATCAGATAGCTAATTTTAAGAATTTTCCACTTCGCAGTCTTTGAAGGCCGATTAAGGCCAAAGTTAGCCCCATTAAGTCCTACGTTTTTTAATGATTATGAAAGCTGAGAGTCTGGCGCATTCTTGAAGCCTACTTGAGAACCATGAAGTCACCTGTTTAGATTTTTAATTTGAAGTTGAAAATTTAAGTCATAATTTACCGAACGTAAATTTTTCACTTTAGATCAACATTTTCATAACTTTCACCACAGTTACGAAGCTGATTATTTTATGCATAAAAGTACTACTTATGAAAATTCAGTTGCAAAAAAAGAAACTCGATAAAACCCTCTACTTTTTTTTTTGAATTTTTTTAGGTTGGTCAGGTCGAAAATTTTCAAACATTCAGAAAAAAATTCATAACTCGAAAACTATGAAAAGTCGCGGAACATACATGGGGGTGATTCGAATACCCCACGATACGAGGGACCGAAATTTTATTTTTGGACGTCAATGTTCCGGCCACCCTGTATAATGTGGTATAATTACAGAATGTAAATCAATGCCAAAATAGTATATTAAGCAATTAGTGAATAAAGGACGGATTTAAAGCGAGGGCCATAGATGAATCACGAGCTAGTGAAGGATTCTAACGACTGAATCACGACCGTAGGGAGTGATTCATGATGATTGAATCACGAGCGTAGCGAGTGATTCAAGTATTAGAATCCTGAGCGACGCGAGTGATTCATGGCCCTCGATAAAAATCAGTTTTATTCAAGAGTTGCTTATTATACTTTATACCATGACTACGAGAAAAAGAAAGATTTAAGCGAAAATAAACATTTAATAAATAAAAAGGAAGCTTAAATTAATTAAAATGCACATTAAAATTGGAACAATTACTAAAATTAAGAGTAATTTTCTTGTTATTATTATTAGGATGGTCAACTTGTGTAGCGATATAACAGTGAGTAAAAGTGCTTTTTATTCACTGTTTTCAGTGAATAAAATAAGCTTTTTAGAGGGGGAATGGTATAAAAGAATAAAAATAAGTTTTATAACTAAATTAGCAACCAGTTTGATTTTGTCTGGACTCTAGATTGTCCTATGGAGCAGGACCAGCATGTTGTTATTATTATCGTTTTAGTTATAAGTAATTTTGTATTAATGTATTGGGTAATTGTTAGTAATAGATGTTATTTAAAATAGTTAATATTATAAGTAGTTCTATCTATCGCATTACGTTCCTAAACCTGTAATGATAATATAAGAGTTTTAAATAAATAAATAAATGTTTCCATGCGTTCTTATCTTGGATATAATCCTCAAATTTAAAATAGGTATGCTTGTTTACAAAGTGTACTTTTAATGTGATCTCTATGATACATCAAATATGTTTTATGAATAACCTTATTGTACATACAATTATACGTGTTCTATAATAATAAAAGGAAAATGAGGAAATAGTTATCTCATATTTTGCATTGCACTGTAGGAAACCCCTGTGGTGTAAATGTTCCTCTATACATTTCGTCGTGATTGCCAGTATAAAAACAGCAGGCGTTCAAAAATATAATTTTTATTTTCAAAATTACTATTAAACGTTTGTCCGCATCTGATTCTGCTTTTGGTACGTTCGAGCACATTGCCGGGACATTGCTACGCTCATGTTTTCATACATAAATAGTAAGTAATTTGGTCAGATTCAAAATACACCCGTCATTCTGATATCAGGCTGGCGGCTCACTAACTTTTTTAAATAGTTTTATAAACGCACATTCCTCACATTGCTAGAACATTGCTTTCATGTGTATAGAATCTCTGTTTTGGACGTACTTTCGTCATCCTGATGTACACGAAAAAACTACATCCAACGTGCGCAGCAAGCGGGCTTCGCAGGTACTATTCATATGGGAACATAGATGGAGCTTTTCCAATTTTTGGAACAAATTGCGCTTTTCGTTACAGTGCTCGAGCCCCCGCATACTACGTTTTGGTACAGGGTTTAAGGCCACAGAACACTATTACTCCTAGCGGAGTTTAAGGCAGTTCCAGAGGTCGATATTTCTCGTAGCGTGGCGGGCGAAAAGGTTGCAAATATCATTCGTTAACATGCTTTATTTTGTTTGTCTGTGACAGACTTTTGAGCAATGGCTTGGTATATTCAAACCGCTGCTGCCGCTGCTGTTATGTGAATCTATGTTTCAATTAGCGTATAAATAACGAAATTTTATGTAGCCGAGTGTGTTAATCCATATAATCCTTATTAATGTGTGTGTTGAGATTAAATAGAGATATTCGGCATAGTGCAGGGCAGACTTAATTACCTACTAATGGACAATTTATTTTTGGCACCTTTAATTCCTACAAGTTCTTGGGGCCACTGACCACAAAACATACTGCGCGATTGTTTCTGTTTAAATTTCCATTACTTAATTGATACTAAAAAAAAAACAGTAAAAAATATCTTTAATTTAGGAAGCCTGTGGCAAAAAAAAAGAAAATGCTAAACCAAAGATACGGTACTCATTTCTGAATTTAAATTTATTTTTCACTTTGAAGTTTTTTTTTTTTTTAAGGCTGTGTTGTTTTTCTTGAATAAGTCCATCCAAAGGTTGTCTGTAAGTTAAAGCTTTGTGCACTGTACACTAAACCCAGAAATCGAATTCGAGATCAAAAATGTAAGCAAAGGTGTTGCCCATTTTAAATAATAACCTCAATTGTGCAGTTTGCCGAAAACTACTATAACATAGTGCTAAAATTGTAGGCATATCTTCTTTCTCAAAATATTACATTGCACACAGTTTTCAACATTAAAGAGATAGACGTAAACTACGATCCAAGATTAAAATTTATCTGTTTGAAATAAAATTGTGCAAATTATTTTTATGCTACGCAGTGATCTTAAACATTCGAACTTCATTTAGTGTTTTCCACTGGCGAAACGCCTCGGTTTCTCATGGGTGCTTTTTACTAATGATATAAATGAGATTTTTCTTACACATAAACCTTGTCCTGACAATTATGAACAGAACAGAGTGATTGCGTTAAACACGTAATAAAACAAGAGGACAAAAATAATGTGTGATCTCGGTCACATTATAGACAGGGTGACGGATCAGTTCATAATTTAGTGTAACTGATTCGGACTCTTCATCAAGCTCATCAGAATCCGAATCACAAAGTGAATAAATCATAATACCTACTATATAAATCCTAATTTCAAATGAGCAACTTGTTCATAAGAAAATTAATCTTTTATTTTCATTTCGTTTACCTTACCTATAATATTAGGACTTACCTTAGGCTACCATATTTTTAATGTTGACACGCTGCTTTAGAGTTCTTCCAAAAACCTCAATTTAAAAAAAATCCTTCATTTGAATTACTGGGGAAATGTTGACTACCCCTGAACTGTCACTTTGACAATGATTTTTCTTTGTTAACATTTTTGATCTCGAATTCGATTTCTGGGTTTAGTTTATGTTTGTCCTTTTGTTTTTATTGTGTCCAATAATAGTCATCAAATAACTTCTCCCGCTCTGGGCAGAGTGGGAGGGCGTGTCAGACTCTTACTGACTAAAACCCACCCGTGTTCCTTCAGTTGCCTGTGCCAGGGGCCACGGTATTCCTCTCGGACTTTTCCGCAACCCTAGCAGGCATCGGTCCTAGCAGACCCCGTCATTGGTGCTGACATCTCTTTGAGGCGCGCGTGGAACACAACGCGCCGTCGACCCGGGCCTGGTCGATATCGAACGGCGAGCTGCCCATTGCTCGCCGTTCGCAAGCCCACGCCTACGGTGGCCGGGAATTGGCCGGTGATTCCCGACGCCCAGGCCGTCTCCTGCGGCGGCTAGGGCGTGAGGGCGCGAATTTTGCCTCTCCCTCACGCGTTCCGCCTCCTCCTTCGCGAACATTACTGCTTCGCAGAAGGAGGTGACGGCTTCCCAAGCCCTCTCGCTCCGTACTATGGCCTGGACCAGGGCCGGACGCGAGAGATCGCCACCGCCAATCGCCTCCACGAGGACACGGCGGTGCTCCACCCAAGCCGGGCAGACCTGCACCGTATAATCCACCGTGTCCTCCGGGCGATCCACACAATGGTGACCCCCGGGCGTTTCCTCCCGCCTTATCCGGAACAGGAACCTCCCGAAACAACCGTGTCCGGTGAGGACCTGCGTCAGGCGGAAGGTGAGGACGCCATGACGCCTCTCTGGCCACTCCTCAAAGAGGGGACTTATCGCCGCAATTGTGGCGTGCCCAATAATATTTTGCCCTATAAGCATATTATGAGAACTGAGCGTCTGCAACGCCAGTAGTGGGGGAGTCCAAAATTAGTAATGTCAAATTTGTAAAAAACACTTTAAATAAAGTAAGTTCATACCGCATTATATTTAAAAGCTTAGGGGACGACTTTCGGGATCATCTTAAACCAAAAAAAAATATGGTCAGCTGCATGGAAGTGGGGATGATTGTGACCTATAAAACTGCACTTTTTTTTATTTTTGAAAAACCTGCCTGAGCCGGGAATCGAACCGAAAAAACAAAATACTCAGCTTTATGTTCCTTCAAAATTGAGGTCATCTTTCCTTTGACCGATTTGCCCTACTACTCAGTTGCACAGTTTCATGTTCAGATGCGCGGCTGACATAATATTCACTTCCATGCAGTAGACATTTTTTTTTTTTGGGAAAAAGAATTTCCCATATAGTTTTGGAGCGGTTTGAAAGAAATTACTTTTTTTCTTTTTTTTTTACATCTATGACATGTATAGGAATAGCTTGACCACCGAGAACTGGGGGCCGTTGTTTTGGCACTTTTTTCATTGGGAGCTTTGAATGCCCATAATCACCACGCTGAGCATGCGGGTTGGTGACCGCAGAGACAATCCTTTCGCAACAATGACGCTGCTGCCCGTCATCGCTCTGGTGAATTTAGGTTAGCCATAGCCACAGCGGTATAACCATCCAACAAGGATGGTTATACCGCCATCGGTCGGTCGCCAGCGCCTCGTCCGTCCGTCAGTAGCAGGGTGTACCGCGCGCAGGTCCAAAATGTTATGCTTATCACATTTTAAATAAAAATATTTTTTGGTATTTTTAATCTCAAATAGCAGTCGGGGGTTAATTGTAGACTTTACACGACGTTATGAGCCGTTATTTCCCAAATACCCATAAGAAAATAGTTTTATTTTCTAGCATAAACTGTGGGTACGAAATGAATGATGTCCTTTAAAAAAGTTAAGTACATGTTTTTTTGCCGTTTTATAAAATAAATAAATTTAAATTATTACTTTGCATGAAAATTTCACTACAGGTTGGACATCCCTGTCTTAGTATCAGAGCGAGCAATTATACTTTGCACCCCAAATAGTTACTAAATATAGCGACAAGAATCCTTGAAAACACAATTTTACCTAGATTTACATTGATTTGTAACACGTTTTCAAACCTGATACCGTTGAACCTCCTCGAGGGTTCACTTTAGCGCAAATGTAATGCCGTTGTCCTGGAGGTTCCACTTGCAATATGTATGTGGACATGGCGAATGAGCGCTAAGAAAAGTGGGTAGAGTCGTAGATAAAAATATATTTGTCTTTATCTTACGTGTGATCCATCATAATCCCATCTGTAATTGATATTGTGCTCCACCCAACGGCTGCGGCCTATCATGTAGTTATTATTCATATAGTATTTGTTACCGTTGGCATCACAGCCGACATATTTTCCTTCCTGTTGAAGTAATAATGGATATTTAATGATTTCTAAGGGGTTTCATGGTACGTAGGTACCAATCTGAACTATCCCCGCGTGGTGGATTTTGGCCTATTCTCTCCCCCAGAGAGGAGGCCTGGGTCCTAGCAGTAGGAATGTTATAGGCTGCTTATGCTAAGGGAGGTGTTACTGACAGAGAATAATAGGTAAAAAAGTCATTAGGTTAGCTTTTGCAACCAGCACGCGTTGTCTTGAAACCCATAAAATTTCAGAAACGTCGAGCAAAAGGAGTATTAGGATTCAGTGAGAATCACGTCGAAGTGCGACGTACTCAGTGGTGGGTAAGAGGCGTTAGGCATCTGCACCGAAGATTAGCAGCAAGCGAGTAGGGCGGTCAACTAGAATCGATTTTGCGAGCAACGAGCAGTGAGTGTAGTTCGTATAGTTTAGACGCTGGTCTAAGAGCGAGTGCAACGGGCGATTACTCACGCCCAGTCACTTGCTGGTGTACGCGTATGTCGTAGGTACATACGCGTACCTGGGCACTGTACCACAAAATTTTACCTGTCTACAATTCTATAAAAAATATAATTGTAGAATATACCTATTGCGTAACACCGAAAGACAAATATGTAAATTGCAGAGTTGTCACTAAGGACTGATTTTTCAATAGTCGGATAACTTTTATCTGAGGAATAAATATTGCGGTTTGACAGCTTAAGTATAGAAAATATGTCCAAACTGTCAGGTTATCTGAATATTGAAAAATCAGCCCTTAAAATGTACATAATTGTAAGGTTTTTCCGTTACAATTATGTGGCGTGAGTTTTGTGGTACAGACACCTTGTAAGATTTAAACATTTGTAAATTGCTATTTGTAAATTGCTATTTGTAAATTGTACTTGTAAAGTTTTGTGGTTACTACAAGTGACTGGGTTTGGTACAGCAGACTATTATACTATGTACTACCAAGCAAGAGGCTCTCAGCGAGTGTGCTGCCCGCCAAGCGAGCGTCGCTGAGCGAGTATTTTTTTTTTTTTGTGATAGCTCGTTTGTTACTGCGACCTACTGCGACAAACCAAAGGCGAGAGATCTCTGCGACCATGTAAACGATCAACAATCAGTCAGGGATCAACTATTAATATAAATGTAAGTATATCTTTTACTGATATGGTACCTGCATCTATTGTACGTTTCTTGAGCGAGAAAATAGTCGATAGCTAGTCGTTTTCTCGTTGGCGGTGGGACAAGTGCCGTATATTATGAACTTATTCATATTTTACAAAGACTTACTTTCAAAGTATCGAACCTCCACATTTTATAGCTACTTTTTAAAATTCCACCGTCTTGTCGAATTATTCTTAAAAATCTTGCCCATTTGTCGAGTGCAAGAAACGACATTTTGTTGATCACGCACTGAAAATTGTGTCGTAATTGCTATTAGTACCTATTATGTATTTTTATGAAATATTATCTATTTTGCCGATTGTGCCTTGCGCCATATTGTCAGCGTACGTCACGTCAAATAAACTATGATGACAGTTATCTATTAGCAAAAAGGTAAATATTGAAAAAATTAAAGCTCGTGGGAACCTTCTTGCTATTAGACGTGGACGAAAACAGAATCCTTCTGTTCTCTGCAGTTTATAAAAGGGGTTAACACAAATAAACACAATAAATATAAAACACGAAGAAAGCAACATAATAATTTATTATTAATCACTTGATTCACGTACAGATTCACAGCCTAGGTAATCCAGAATTAAGAACGAACAATAAACGACAGATCTCCGCGAACTTTACATGTACCTACTAAGTATAGATAAAATGGTCATATCATCCAGTCATAAATTGGCTAAGTACATAATATGTTAAATTACTAGTCACCAAGTATAAGATTCGACAACTGACTCAACAGAATAAGCTTTCAGAAACATCTTGGGTTAAATTCACAAGTGCAGAGTCGAAGCGAAGCGTTGCGACATGTATTTACACTTTAAAATATATTGAACTCTATCTTCTGGAAGTAAGTACTTTGTGTTAAGTTAATATAAACACGCACGCTCGCTCCTCGAGAACCGTGATCGGGTAACGGATTAACAACAATGGCTTCTGACGCGTGAATTTTTTTAATACAACGTTTCCAACCCTAAGATCCGCGACGATTCATCGTCGCCCCTACGCCAATGTGAAGAGAGCCTTAGGGCTCTGTCAATTTAAGTGTTTGATTTGAACGTCGGACTACGGCATTGCACTGCGCTCGCGACGTGTTAATTGTATGGAAAAATAACAAAGGTCCGTGCGCAGAACGACTCCCGCGCCGCGCGCCACGCCGCCGCAATCAAACGCTTACATTGAAAGAGCCCATACTGTGCACAAGTAAAGTTCGCGCGTTTAAGTGACGTACATACGAGGGCGGGTCAATAAGTCCGTGACTTTTTGAATTTCTGACCTCTTCACTGAAAAAGCAACACTACTCCTGTCAACAGGCATCTGTCAGTTGACTCCTATCAAAATTTGAACTTGCTGCGTCAGTTAGTTTGTGTTTGACAGCTATCTTTATCAGACTACCCAGTAATTTGAGGAAAAAATGCAAAAAAGTGAATTTCGTGTGCTTATTAAGCATTATTTTTTGCGAAAAAAAACCATTACCGAGACCAAGGTTAAGCTTGATAAATATTATGGGGACTCTGCACCATCGATTTCAATGGTAAAAAAGTGGTTTACTGAATTTCGTTGTGGCCGTACAAGCACTGAAGATGCCGAACGTCCTGGACGCCCAGTTGAGGTCTCTACACCCGAAACAATCGAAAAAAATCACGATATGGTGTTGGCCGACCGAAGATTGAAAGTGCAAGAGATTGTGGAAGCCGTAGGGATCTCGCATGGCTCAGTGGTTTCAATTTTGAATGATCACTTGGGCATGAGAAAGCTTTCCGCAAGATGGGTGCCGCGTTTCCTCACAGTCGACCACAAACGCAATCGTGTAACAACTTCACAGGAAGGTTTGGCGTTGTTTAATCGTAATATAGAGGAGTTTTTGCGCCGTTATGTAACCGTGGACGAAACATGGATCCATCACAACACACCAGAGACCAAACAACAGTCAAAACAGTGGGTTTCTAAGGGTGAATCGGCGCCAAAGAAGGCCAAGGTGGGTTTGTCAGCCAATAAAGTTATGGCGACTGTTTTTTGGGATGCACGTGGGATAATCCACATTGACTACCTTCAAAGGGGAAGAACAATCAATGGGGAATATTATGCCAACGTATTGGACCGCTTCAATGACGATTTGAAAAAAAACCGACCTCATTTGGCCAAGAAAAAAGTTCTTTTCCACCAAGACAATGCAAGGGTGCACACATGTGCAGTTGCCATGGCAAAAATCCATGAATTGGGCTATGAATTGCTCCCTCATCCGCCCTATTCTCCAGATTTGGCTCCGAGTGACTACATCTTGTTCCCAAACCTGAAGAAATGGCTTGGTGGAAAAAGATTTGACTCCAATGATGAAGTCATCTCGCAAACAAAGACCTATTTTGAGGACCTCGACAAATCATATTTTTTGGAAGGAATAAAAAAATTGGAGAAGCGTTGGACAAAGTGTATAGAGCTCAAGGGAGACTACGTTGAAAAATAAAATGATTTATTTATCAAAAAAACTGTGTTTTATTCCAAAAGTCACGGACTTATTGACCCGCCCTCGTATTACAACATTCATAAATAATATTATGTATACTTTAAACAAATTAAATAAAGCCATTTAAGTGGGAAGACATACTCCAATACGAAGTTAACTTAACTATAGCATTGAGAGTTGATAGCCAGGATGAAACAGATACAATATTATACCTAAACCAAACTATGTTTTAAATACTAAACCACCGCAAAATAAAGCCCTGTCTTAGAAATATCCTAGGTTGCCTGGAAGAGGTCGTAGAAAGCGATAAGCCGCCCGTTGTATGTTTTGTAGTGTAATATGTATTTTTTTTTGTTATGTATTTTCTGGTGTACAATAAAGTATAAATAAATAATCAAAGAAGTACAGTCGCCGTCAGATATATTGTAGCAGACAAGGTGACCAAATACTTCTGAACAATATAAAAGGTCAATAAGTTTCACACACTACATGTTACCATCTATTTATCTGAGCATCTGCTTGTCAATAATTTCTATAAAAACAACTAAACAAAAATATCTGAACACAATGTCAACTGTATCTACGCAGATGGGGTGGTCTTAAATATCTGTGCAGTTGAGGAAAAATTGCAGTAGGACATGCTTCCAACTTTACTATAAATACAATTTAAATAGGAACTCTTTTGCTAATTTATATATTACGATGACGCTGGCAGTTTGTAACATTTTGTAGTTTTCAGTCTTGTCCTTGTCATAACTGTCATGTTAGGCGTGTCATGCAATAAATAAATTCAGGATTATAACGTATTACAGATTATAGACAACGATGATTACAGTGGGGAAATTCTCGTACTTAAAAAACGTTTAAATTCAAGTCGCAATCTCATCTCCGCGACAATCACCAAAGTAAAAAAAAAAAAAGTTTATTGACACTAAATGAACAAACATTACATAAAAATCCCAAAATTTTTCCTCAACTGCACAGATATTTAAGACCACCCCATCTGCGTAGATACAGTTGACATTGTGTTCAGATGTTTTTGGTTAGTTATGTGTAAAACTATTGACAAGCATCTGCTCAGATATTAATGAAGTAATGAATGTTCAGATAATAATGGTAAAACTTATAGTGTATGAAACTTATTGACATTTTATATTGTTCAGAAGTATTTAGTCATCTTATGAAACGCTCGCAACTTCGGCCGAAACTACAGACTTAGTGCTTAGGCGATTCGCAAACTGCACCGCATCATGCAGCGGGGTGCGGGAGTGCGTGTTCTTACGTTGCTTGTATAGAAAACACGCACCCGCAAATACGCGCGTAGGTGCGTTGACACGCAACATGCAGCGTGATGCGTGGCAGTGTGATAATCGCCTTAGGGAGTAGGCCCCCAGTAACAATTTTATTCCGAACAACATCACATCGATTCTTTTTGCACGTTTCAAAAACCTCATCCCAGCTATCAGCCTCCAATAGATAAAATATACTTGAGACAATTTTTTAAATTAGATTTCAAGGCCAAAACTTTCAATGATTAGCTTTTGCTATTTCTCCATTATGATATTTCTTTCTGATTTTGGCATTGCAATCTTATTTTCCAAAGTCCTTTTATTTAAAAAGTAAACGTCTAATAATTAAACAGTAAATAAAAATAATTTGTACCAAAAAATCTCAGAACTCCGAATGGCACATAAATAACCCAATTTATACAAAAAATCCTCAAAAACACTTTTAAGCACTAATTAATTAAGTACAATCTGAAATAGTATAATAATAATTTAAGAAAATCACATTTTATACCAGTGTAGAAAGAGAAAAGTTTTCACCTTTGACCGAAATAACGTAATATTGTTACCCTTATGGCCCATCCTAATCAAAAACATAATTAAGTACTAATAAAATAAAATAAATTAAAATAAAATACAGTGAGTACATTTTAATATGGCGCTTCTCCTTAATATGAATCCAGTAAAAGGTCTTCATAAATCCATATTTTTTACCGATTCATGTGGTTGGTTCGTTGGTGCTATATTTAGCACCAACGAACCAACCACATGAATCGGTCAAAAAAAATATCAAAAATTGATATTTGCAAATATTTATCATCTTCAACGTTTTATCAAAGTCGCACTGGCCATATTTCGGAGCGCTACTCAAATACTACATCCATACAACAATCAATACAACAACATATAGAAGCATTAAGAACGTATCTAACATATACACACAATATTAAGTACTAAATTACTTTCACAATGAAAGTATTAAATTACTTTAATTGTGGAAGTAGTTTAATACCGTAATTTAATTAACTTTGTGAAATTAATGCTCTAAGAGTTTGCAAAGAAAGTGTAATACTGTGTAGGGTAAAACTCTTCCTAAATAAATTATATATTCTTATTGCGTTGTTTTGTCATGGAAACAATGTTGTTATGCACATTAAACGCTACTGTAAAGTTAGTGATAATAAGCTGAATTTAAGAATATACTAAAGATGTATTAGTTTGTATATTCCTCGGTGTATCATCTAGTCATCGTTTCCGAAATAGAGAGTGCTATGCAAAACGCTTGTTCCGCGGAAGACTTATTTTATGCTCGAATCATGTAGCGAGAGTAGCTAAATCAGCTATAGTGCATTAATTTTGTCCATTGACTTCGATAATAGAAGAACCTCCCAGTTCTGTACCCCTATTCTTTCTCTCCCTCACACTATTGTTCTATCGTGAACGAGGCACTAATTATGTAAGACTCACCAGCGCCTAGCTGGCAGGATATTTTTTTTGTGTTTTCGATTTTATTCGATATGAAACCTGCTGATAATATCATATAGTTTATATACTTATATAAAAAATGCAGTAATCATCATTTTAATATTTAATTTTAACGGTAATTAATTGACAAAGTTTCTTTTTATAACATTTGAACAATCGTTATTATTGCTATGTGCATTGCCGACTAATTGATTTGGTTTCATAAATTGATAAATCAATCTTTGTGTGAACAAAGTGGCGTGGCGTGGAGTTTTATTAAATCCAATAAAATTGAACTGTAGAAACATACACACATCAAAAGTGTCTAGGGATCAACATATATTTTTGCAATAACTTTTCTCCTGATTGATATTAATTAAAATTTTCTTTAAGGATTCATAAAATAAAGTGTTTTCGTTTGTCACAGTAACGATAAACCAAGTCACCTTTGCATTAATAAAGAAATTTGCCATTTTCCTAATAAAGGGATTTTTGACATTTGAACCACTAACACAAAAGTTCGAAAAAAAGACTGAAATAACAGTTTTCTTTAAAATTTTATTGGGTAACTTAAACAATTAATAATCCGTGTTTCTACCGCGAACACTAACAACACAAGAACATCGGTTTGGCATACTCAAAATGAGTTCATCCAAATCACGCTGTGGAATGGCCGCCCATGTTCGTTGCAACAACAAAAAAAGGTCTTCTTGCGACTGGATACCCTCCATATTCGGCAGAGCTCTTCTCTGTAGCATATCCCATGCATGCTCAATCGGGTTCAAGTCTGGCGACTGAGCAGGCCAGGGCAGGACATTGATGTTAGCTGCGGCGAGAGTCTGTCTTACAACTCTTGCGGTGTGCGGTCGTGCATTATCATGCATTAACTGAAATAAGGGACCGATTTGCACTTGTAGAGGAACGATGACGTCTGATACAATCGTCTCAGCATAAATTTGAGCGTTGAGGTTGCCTCTGATCCAAATCAACTCAGTTCTTCCGCCGATCCAAATACCCGCCCATACCATGATGGTTCCACCACTATAAGGATGGACTTCCTGGCAGGATTTTAATCGCTGTTGGCGTCCAGGGGTTCTCCAGTGTCGTATACGTCTTGTATCCGGTCTCATACCAAAACGAGACTCATCAGAAAAGCACACGAAACGCCATTGTTCTTCTGCCCAATTTCTGTGTTCAAGAGCCCATTGATATCGAATCCTACGATTGTGCATTGCTATAGGTGGTACCCGTAGCGGTCTTCGGGAATGAAGGTTCACTTCATGCAAGCGGTTTCTGACTGTTTGGTCGCTAATTAAGTTCCCTGAAGAGTGATGAAGCCTCACGGCTAACATCATGGCGGTTATTGTTGGAGCTCTTCGAGTTAAGATTTGAATGTATCGGTCTTGTCTCCGTGTGGTGCAGCGATACCGTCCTCCATGGCGCTCAGCCACGGTACCAGTGCTTCGGTAACGTGTCCAAAGTCGACTGATAACACTCTGACTTGTATTCAGAGCTAAAGCCACAGTACGTTGCCGGGAACCAGCTTCTATCATTCCCACGGCTCTGAGCATTTCTTCCCTGCTTAAATGACGTCGCCGCTCCATAATAACGTTGGTTTTAATCAGTAGTAGGGAAACAGTAGCACTAATAATGTCTTCAATGCGTTGTATGTTTTTATAGGGAAAATATTGACAGCTGATTTTCATCTTTTACTCGAATTTGATTCACAGTTCCTGATTCAAATTATGAAATGCACCAAAAAGGATCCATATAAATTTATAAAATCATAAATTTATTACAAAGCCACATCTTAATCTCAAGAAATCCGCATAAAAATGCTTGATCCCTAGACACTTTTGATGTGTGTAGTTGAACAGTTCAATTGCTGTCAATTATGAGGTCCGCTTTATTCGATTAATGAAACTATGTTATCAATGCATAGCAATCAGATCTAATTGAGATCATCTCGTAGTCTACGTTCGGAAGGAGAATCGCTCAGCTTTGTATGTGTTCAGCTCAGGGCTTACAAGATAAACAAAAATATTTAAACAGAATCAATTTTATAAACTAACTTTAGGTGAGCATATTTACGAAGGAGTATTATATAAAATAAAACAGTGGAAAACTGTAGTGAAAACAAGCCAATGTAAAGTTAGAAGAACATTACTGAAACTTTAACAGAAAACCAATCTTAAATTAATGTACTTTAATACTTGTTTACTGTATCCTATCGCTTTGCTGGCTAAGAAGCGCAAATATTTTTAAAGATATAAAGGAGACTGGGCGAAATTTGTCTATGGAACAATAGTGATACGGTATTGATATTTGTGAATCGAAATCCATCCACAAATACCAAAACCGTATCGCTATGGGTCCAAAGACCACTTCCTATATAAATTTACCCAGTCTCCTTTGCTAAGGAGACTAGGTAAATTTATATAGGATGTGGTTTATGGACCAATGGGTTAGAAATGCTTTTTTTATAAATAGTCAGTATATTCCCATAAAACTAAGACAAATACAATGTTACTATGACAAAATAACGCTCTATATGCACAAATGTTACTTCTAATTCTAGCGTACGTGACTTATACCTATGTATTGGTAAATATAATATATTTCAGTATCTCCACTAATACTTGCTATGAGATAAACAAAGTTTCTCATAATAATTAATATTACAATCGTCTTCAGTGATGTGTATTACGTAAATATTTACCTATAAATTGAAACTGAGTACGCAGTTTTCTGAGAGAACACTTATAGATGGAAAAAAACACTTAGAATCAAGAATCAAAGGGATAATAGAGTTATACAAGATATCTCAATACCTGATCAAGTCTATTACAGAGTACTGGTTATTATTATTTTTAGATTACAGGTCTACTGTTTCACTGAGCTGGTGACTGAGGTAGTTTCGCGGTGCGAAAGGGGAGGGAGGGAGCTGGATGCCCGTCAGCATACGAATGACTAAGTTCTCGCCACACGTCACCATACCCTTTCTCATCGCTCAGGTACCTCAGGCACCGTCTCCGATAGGCAGTACATCTGTTATAAATTTGACGTGAAAACTCAGCAAGCTATTCTAATGAGGGTTGTCATGAAAATTCACGCCACCAGTTGGCGCCACTTTGACAAGAGGTCTTCCATATCGACAATGAATACAAAATATAAGATGACGTTCATCATTCAGTCATGACTAAAGAAAATATAGGCGCTTTGACACTTTCGACGGGTGCCCTTACCTGCCGGCTCAGTGCTGCCACCTAGTGAACTTCATTTCAGAAAACCCTCATTGGTTAGCCAAAACCACGAATCAAACAAGTCGACATTAGATTTGGACAGCTATTCAAACACATTATTTTATGCTTTCAGAAATAGGGAGTTAACACTGTTAAATTCATGGACGAGAAACGGGCCCATAAGATATAGAATTTTAATTAGACTGATCCAATTCGAACTCACTTTCGCCTCCCAAATATGAAAGACTTGTTCTTGTAAATGTGACTCTTGTTATCGCTTACTTTGACAGAAAATAGAGCCGAGATCTATAAACGCTACTTAGTGCTTACTTTGGCCAAGCGCTATTTCTGTCACTGGCTTACAACTGTCAAACAACTTATCAGTGCAAGATAGAGACGGGAACATGTCTATATGCCAATCGCTTAACTGAGATTTTGCCTAAGATACCTGGGCGGTGCAGGAGGGGTGACATGGTCACAAGTTGACGAATCACTGAACTCTCGCATCACGTCACCACACCTCTCTCGCATCGCGCAGCTACCTCAGGCAACGTCTCAGTTAAGCGGTTGGCCTATAGTTCAAACCACGTGCTAAGTAACGTTTATAGATTATGGGCTAAGACAGAAAAAATTAGTGCTCAGACAGTAGTTTCAAGAAAATGACAATTATTATCACAATATTTATTCTTACTATTTTTAAAATGGGTAAATATTTTCTAATTATTGCTGGGTAGACATTCTCTCACTGTATTATACTAACAATAGTAAGTTCATTATCATTCGACACAGTCAATGTTTGGCATCAATTTCTTTTATTTAATCCCGCTGGGGCTAACAAATCGACCTAAAGCAAAAAAGCAGTTTTTCTCCGGTTATTCTGCTAGTTCAACGAGTATTTTTGCATACATAAGTCATAATAATATATTTGTACAATTCGTATGACATTGTAAGATTGTTGAATTGGCAAAATGAAAGCGTTTGCGTTATTCAATGAGTTACGCTGTTGTGCGCTTTTATAATTTCTAACGTGCCGATAGTATCGACCGTCCACGCCACGGCATCAATCAACGAGAACACAAGGAAGTAAAATGTATGAAAATAAATGTAAATGCTTTTAAATTTCCGTCCACAATAACGATAAAACATGCACGTATTTACAAACATTTTATGGACGTGGACGTCCACGATATATCGACACGTTAGAAATCATAAAAGCACATATTCATTATGTTTGTATTACATTTTGTCATGTCGAAGAATACTATAGTTGATGGATAGTCGACCTCGTACTAGCTTTATCACGTTTAACAAAAACTGATACCGATACGACGAAGAAGAAGACAAAATCTCTAAAAGTTGAAACTATTCAATTGTCACATTGGTCTTAAGCAAAAGGAGACCTTGATGAAACGAAGGGTGGTAAAGCAATTTCGAGGTCGACAGGACTTTTTAGACGCCGTAAAACACACACAACGCGCATTTATGACGTTTTGCACTTTGAGGATTCATCTATTTCTCAAAGTTTTCTTCTTCTTCATTCTTTTAACTCGAAATCGACACAATATACATTCAGAATTGCAAATGTAACAAATATAATTATTATTATTATTTTGTTTATTATTATTATGGCTTTGCTTACTAACTTTGTACGTTACCAGCGTTGTTTAAGAAATGCGAATATTTTCAAACGATACACATTAAATTTTCGAAGGCAAATTTTATTGTCACCTTTTTCGTATTTCAAGCTTCGGCTTATTTTAAACACAACAACGACATTAACACTTCATATAAAAATATCTGATTTAACTATTTATTTTGGCTAGTTCGAGTTATCACAGGGTGAGTGCCGCCCGCGGCGATATTGACAAAGTACCGAAAATCTAGATGCACAAACGCTGCATACTTTGAATTTATCGTTGATTTAGTTACCTTTTTATCGTTTAATTGGTGTCCCCAGCGGAATTACATAAACGAAAATAAATATTATGAGAAGGACACTGCCTTCCAACAAATTTTGATTACAAGAAAAGTAATCTAGTGCATGGAAATCATATGATATTTTGCGATCAAAATCTGACTGTCTGTGGGTAAAGAACAAGAACGAACGTGTAATATTTACTTACAGTGATAACAGAGGTAAACATAAAAGAAAAATAATAAAAAAAAACGTGAGATGTCGTGGGACACCCAGTTGGAACGAAGTTCCTTTTGCTTTTGCACGACACTGCATCACGACACTTTTGTTTCGGTTTAAATGTGACACTTCTTTCGGTCTAGCTCTCAGTCGCCAAGTGTGCAGAATGTAACCTGCGATAAGGATCTTCGTTCCAAAAAGTCCGAACCACGTTAATTAACACATTGACGACACTAACCAGCCACAGGCGTAATAATAATAAAAAAACTTATTTTATGTCTCGTTCAGTGTCCTTCAACCGATTAATAAACGTTTACAAATAATTGACATCCATTCATCAACTTTAGAATCACACTGCTAAATCAACTTGCTGCTCTTGCAATTTAGAAATAATTTACCCCCTTATCAATAAACGTGCAGTAAAATTACACCTCTAAAAATTATTTTATAGCCGCGGGTGGACCTTAGCCCGGTCGAGTATATTTCTCCATAATATAATATTTCCGGCTTTCTCTCTCATTTTTCACTCTAACGGTTCTCTTCTTCAATCTTGGTCTACGCCACCAACCATCTGAGCTTGGACCGGCCTCGACTTCTCCGATCAGGATTACTATCAAGTAATTGTTTGGATGGCTGCGAAACTTGGTTATTTGCTGACAATCATACGGAGAAAATAACAAAATTTCCAAGAGCGATAGAAAGAAGCATATTGGGAGTAAGTATTAAAAATACTTAGATAGGTAGAAAAACCAAAGTTACGGCTATATTGGATCGTATAGACCATTTGAAATGGTGCTGAACAGGACACATTCTTCGATGTAATACAAACAAATGGAGCAAACAAGTGATCCAACGGACGGGACTAGAAAGTACGGGCATCCAAAAAGAAGATGGGAAGACGATATCCATCTAACCTTTGAGCCATACTGGACCACAGTTTCTGAGGACAGAGCACAATGGAGAGAGCTGGAGGAGGCCTATGGCAAAAGGCACACCGAACTGCGGCCATCTTAACATTTTGTTTTGGTCCAAATACTTCTTGTTTATTATTATAAACGTTTGGGTGCTGGTTACGTCCATTCTAACATGTCCTGCACATCGAAGACGACCTATTTGTAAGGTCTTAATAGCTAACTTTACTCCGCATTTATCAACAAGGGGGTTTTAAGTTTTCAACACAACTTCATGCTAACTCCGGTCCGAATACTATTATATTCACCGGATGAAATATACTATTAAGTGGAATATACTATTATTACTTAGTAATAATACTTCTACAAATTGTATGTCTATGGGTAATATTGTAATTCTATTATAAATGTATATTTTGGCACTATGATTATGGAAGATTAAATTGATGGTGAATACTGGTTCTGTTATACTAAACTAGATACGGAAATCATAATAATCTTTAAACTTACAGGGTCGAAGCGCTTACTCGGACCTTCTTCTCGTTTCTTTTTCTTGCATCGTAATAGTAGAATATATTATTGCTTTTTGAACTCTATTCTGTGCTAGATAGAGCTGAGTATCATAAAAAGCAAGAGTGTGAACCCCGACACCAATTTATTGTAAATGTAGAGACTTTGAAGCCTCTGTTCGTAACTATATATTATCCGATTATTGCAGTTACACCACAATAGTATTGCATGTTTGAGCTTTGGTCACTAAAAGGCTAGTAAGTCATGACGATGAAGAAATCAAGCCACGTCCAGTGAAATGTCAGGAACCAACGTGTTATGGCTTTAATTTGAACTAGCTTCTTTCTGCCTGCAACTTATTGTACCTGAAATGTATTGTACCCCGACCCACCCCGTCGCGTCGCATCACCTGCCCGCGCTATCACGTCGTTTTCGCTTAGCGTTCTTTCTGGCTTTTTTCTTTTTGAACGGCTCCTAAGGGTCAAACCGTGTTGAAAAATAGCCTATAGCCTTCCTCAAGAATTAGGCTATCAAGGTCAAAAATATTTTTTCAAATTCGACCGGTAGTTTCAGAGATTTCATACAAAGTTGCAAACAAAATAATTTTACCACTTTATAATCTTAAGTATAGATTTCTACACAACATGTATGACGTTGCGATACCTAATAGCCTCCTAGTCACCGAAGCCTCAACTTACGAACTAAAGTTATTATCATCCAAGAAAAGAAAAACCATAATATTACTCGTGACACATAATATTATCTCTGTAGTTAGTGAATCATGATAAATATTATTAAGTTAACATTTTAAGTACTTAGTAAACATCTTGGCAACTACATTGGAAGATTGTGTTATCTTAATAAACAACCATTTGAACCGTAATTTCTATTCGAGTACAGTTTCGTTGTATAATTTCTGTCAATATATTTATTAATAATAATCAGTGAATATAAGAAAAATGTATTAGGTAACGGATCTCGAATTTGCGTTTTTAAACAAACGTCTTTCATTCTTAAAACAACTCTAGCATTTCAAGAAAATTTATGTAAAAACTACTTTGCGATAAAATAAAGATTCGCTCAGAAAGTTATAATTATTATATTATCTGTTCTTCGTAACCAAAGTAATCTAGCGACATTCTATCATAATCTTGTTTTATAAATGTGAAAGAAGAATTTTAAATATTCTCTGGTCCTACTTTGCACATTATTGTCTAAATCAAAACAAATAAATGAGATTTCATTCCATAAATATCATACATCTTTAATAAGTAAGTACCTATTTTGTAGTTTCCAAAACTTAATAAGTTAAATTAAATAAGTAAGTACAAAAAAAAACAATCCATAAAGTTACAATTTCGATCAAAATCGATGTTGGCTAGGATTTAAGTCAAATCGACGATGTAAGAATAGATTTTTAGAAATTAACAATATTATAGGGTGCAATGGTCCCAGACCTAGATTTGCCTGGAAGACTATCATATTCTAATTTGCCAGAACATAATCGATTAATCGTCGAATTTGTAATCAATATTAAATATTTACTTATGCATAAAATACCACACATCCTTTCTTTGAATAGGTTCATAGCATACAATGTTTTGAAGATAAATGTTTCCTAACTAGTTTTAATCTTTAGAATTCTATTACAACCTGCATTTAGAATGGCTATTGCACAATACTAGTAAATACAATATTTGAATACAACAGTTAAATCTACTGGTATTTTTATTTTAATATCACTGTGTAATCACTTCAGATATCGTTTCAGTACTCATTGAAGATTTTGGTACTAGAGTTGCAAACAGATTTTTTTTTTTATGTTTTTTTCCGTCAACGTTGCTTAGCTTAATTCTTCTTATTCTAAACCTGAACATGTTTTATCTGAATTTACAATAGATTTAGACTAATAAAAAACCAAATGATATGAGGAACATTAGAAGATTTATATATGTAGTTTAGAATGTATTTTCGGATTTGTTTATGATTTGGATGTACCTTTAAGTTTGAGTAGATCCATAAGTACCTGCCGGAGGTCTGTAGTCTGCGGGTAGGGCCATCACTTGTTTCTTCGTAAACGCATACTTCCTTATTCCTATGTTCTTGTGAGTATTTTCTCGGCGACAGCCCTCGCTGAAAATAATACCACTATTTTACATATTTATTTTAGGCAAACGTAATTTTTATGCCTTAAGACTCGGTTGTAAGACGTAAAACTAAAAGTCATGTAAAACTTTATTATAACCTTTTGTTTTATAAGTTGGCAACTCAATACAGAAGTGTCATGGCGTCCGTACTTGCCATGTGTAACCTGTGTTAGAGAATACTTTCTCAAGAAATAAACATTTGTGTTTAAATCGCTAGTTTTTCATTAAAATATCAATCACTTATGAAATACACTTTATAAAATGATTAGTCAATTGATGATAAACTCGAAGAATACCTACGCTGGACTAACGCCAGATGCTAGGCACCATTAGCTGTCTCACATGCTAGAAAAAGGTTATGACGACTGCCAAACGTGGCATCGGTGACTGAATAGTGTGTGGAAATCGGTTGTCATGGTATGGGCTTGTGATGCAGTGGAATGTGGGCAATGTCGTGAGGAAAGTTTTGAGTATGAATGTGGATACCTCTAAGAGTAGGGGAAGACCAAATAAACTATGGATAGACTGTGTGAAAGATGATAAGTATGGCTAGAAAAAGGGTGACTACCGAGATGACGAGTAATAGAGAAGACTTGTAGAAAGGACATGCTGCGCCGACTTTTAATAAAAAACAATAAAAAAAATCGGATACCTTACCTTCTCATAATACTGAGTGCTTTCTTCATCTCATGTTCAGCTAGATGGTACTCAGAAGCTAGTATAGAACATTGTTCTAACGTCACCGACATTCCCGTTCTGTCCTTGGCACTCTTACATGATGTGAATCTAACACCTGGAATTGAAGACTCATGTTTATTTATTTCGCTTTAAAAAGACTAGGGGCACACAATGTAACATTACTATGAGGAATTTGATATCATTATCAGTCTATAATGTCCCATACAATGTCCACTGCTGGGACATACAATGCCTCCTCTCTGTGAGAAGGAGTAGGCCAAAATTCACCACGCAGTGGGCCTGCGTGGTGAATTTGCCCGTTTACCTGCGTGGGGTGGCGAATGTCTCATGTTATCGAATTTTCGGTTCTAGGACATGCCGGTTTCCTCTCGATGTTTTCATTCATCGTTTTGAGAGCCGTGGACTGAAATTAAGTACACAAAGTAAAGTGCCTCTGCCTGGGTTTGAACTCACGACCTACAACTTGTAAGTCGGGGCCGATACCAGTTGGCCACCACTGCCAAAGAGGAATTTGATACCACCACGGAAAAAATATGATTATGTTTTCATTTTGTTACGTTATTGAACCAGCTTACTATTCCTCTTCTGATATTGAGATAGCACGAGCATTGATACATCGCTCTACATCACTACATTTTATAAAAAAAAGTCCCCCCGCCGCGTCTGTCTGTCTGTCTGAAAGCGATAAACTCAAAAACTACTAAACGGATTTTCAAAAGGTTTCATCAACGGACGGAGTGATTCATGAGGAAGGTTTAGGTGTATAATTCATTACGGTTTTGTGTAATATAGCTGAAATATGACGAAGATTGTTGAAGATGTCAGAAAAAGTTTGGATGTTTGTTTTTATGAAATGTGATTTTTATGAAATTTAGCACATAGTTAGTTTATAAACCGATTACCACATGTGATACTTTTATCCCGGTAGTACATTCCCGTGGAATAATTTCCGACCTCCAAGTGGGCGGAACCGCGGGCAAAAGTTAGTTAAATATAAGTCCAGGTTTCCTCACGATGTTTGTCTTTCACCGATGTCATTAATGTCCGAGATAAATTCAGAAAGAACATTTATTTGATTTTAATCCTTATTTCAGAGTGATAGTTGTAGTTGAAAACACGTTTAATATTAGTTCTTAGTTTGTGTGCCGTTTGGCAAAGGCCTCCTCCAACCCCTTCCAATTATACCTGTTCCTTGCCTGTCCAGTTCATGTCTTTCCAGTCGTCTTCACAAAGTGGTCCTCTTATCTTTTCCAGGGTACCATAGGGTCACTTTTTTGTTCCATTTCTCTTCTCCTCTGACTGTGGCCGGACCATCTCCATTTTAATCTTCTTGATTTCCGTTGGTATTGTGGTTGCAAGCGCGATTGCTGAGCGTGGGGTCCTGAGTTCGATTCCCAGGTCAGGCAAAGTGGGTTTTTCCATTAGGATTTTTTAGTAACAGCCCAGAGTTTGGAAGTTGGCGCTGTGATACCCCCGTGTCTCGGAACGCACGTTAAGCCGTAGGTCCTGCGCCTGATCTCTCTCTGGTTGCGTCGGATTGCCGTATCGGACTATGAGAGTGAAGGAAGAGAGAGTGCACCTGTGTCAGCACACACACTTGTGCACTATAATATCTCCCGCGCCGAAGGCTAGTCTCCGTTGAGATTGGCCGCCATGGCCGAAATACGGCCTGGAGGACTATATTACAAACATTCATATACTCACGCCTTCTTCCCGTGGGGGTAGACAGAAACTACAGAACGCCACCTGCTACAATCCTTACATACTCTTTTTGCCACGTTTAAGTTACATAAATTTTAGTTTTAAAGACTCGAAACTAGAAGCTGTTACTATGTTCATTTTATTAGGCATAGACATAGGCTCACACGTTGATTGAAAGTCCCATATCCAAAAATAAAAGGCATAATTATCTAAATTGTCATATGCTCTCCGCGAGATCAAAAAGATTTCAGACCTTAAAACTGCACTGGTCATGTATTACGCGTACGCTTAGGCATGGCTCAAATATGGTGTCATCTTATGGGGTAATAGTACCTACTGACGCGCCCACATTATTTAACATACAAAAAAAGCTTATGAGAACTCTGGTCAACATAGATAAAACTGACATGTTGTAAGCCTCACTTTGGGGAGCTGAAGATTTTGACCTTGCCTTGCCTTTATACGTTTGAAATTTGTAAATTTGTACGCAAATATCCCGGATTATACAACAAAAGAGAAGACATACAGAATAGATTTACTCTAAGACATAAAAACAGACTAAACGTTCCAACATCACGACTTAAAATGCATTCATCAAGTCTTTATATAATGTCAATTAAAATATATAATTAACCACCGGAATATCTTAAAAATATAAATAAATATAATATGTTTAGTAATAAATTAAAGCTATTTCTAATAAACAAAAGCTACTATAATATAAATTAATACATGAATGATAAACTGTGACTGGAATTGCAATAAAATTAAAATTTTTAATTGAGATTACTTCTACATCTGCCAATTACATCCACGCATATAAAATAAACAATAAATATTGTATAATTATAATAATCTAAAAACATTTAATTTAATTTAGAATTATTAATGTTCTAAATGCTATTACTTATTTAATTTAATTTTTAATATTTAATTATTTTTATCCTTACAAATGTTGCTGTGCCCTTACAGGGTCCATAACTGTATCTTAGCTTTAAGCCTATTTGTAACAACTAAATTCACATTATAGTATGCAAATAAATGAAGTGAAATGAAGTTCATACATCTTGTGTTTTTGTTGCTTCCTTGGTTACTGCTCTATGATATTATCTAGGGTTTGGGGCTTGGGGGTTATCTGTTGGAGGTTTGCGGTCATAATTCTCGACGGTGACCACTGATCGGCTTGGGGAAGTCTGTTTTTGGTTGCTCTAGTTTTTGTATTCATATTGTTTGTGTTCCGGAGGCTTGTGTGCTAGATGCTATTGTTTGGTCGTTCTGGGTTGTAAGTTTAGTATTCGACGGATGATTCGGGTGATAAGCATTCGTTTTATTTACTTGGGGCCATTATTCCTTCCTCAGATCATATAAACACAGGAGATATGGCAAGGAGGCGTGGCGCTTGCAAACTTTTCCGGCCGAAAAGTGTCATAATGCCAGTTTCGGCCATTAGTCGAAAGTCAACTTGCAAAGTCTTCGCTGCTCATGTTTTTTGACAAAATGCCGCGTTGTTCAGTGATTGTTTGCAAAAGTAACAGCTGTATTGTGAATTACATGAAAGATGGCATCGCATTTCACACGTAAGTACTAAAATATAATTGATTTCTTATCAAATTGATTAAAACATTACTTAGTGATCCTAGAAACACGATGAAGTACCAAAAGCAATTATTTTCATTGAAACAAAAACCATTGTAATAATACCTACTTATCGACGACACGTTTGGTGTAGTGGCTACAGTGGCTAAGTGTAGTCAGCGAAACCAAATAGTCCTGGGTTCGAATCCCGGTAGGGGCAAATGTTTGTATGATGAATATGGACATTAGTACCCGAGTCATGGATGTATATTTATAATATGCATGTATTTACGAAAAAAAAATGTATTTAAGTAGTGTATCAACCATCTGGTATCCATAACACAAGCCTTAAGTGTTAAGTGCTTAACTTGGAACTAGATGGTGCTGTGTGCAATGTCAGACGATATTTATTTATTTATTAACATTTAAGGCGTACAAAAGTTGGAACTCTCGACTCCTAAACTAGGAAAACCTGTGACTTAGGAGTCAGTGTTCTACTGCCACTTGGACACAATATTCCTATGGAACTTGAGAGCTGGTAAAATAATTAACTAAAAAAAAACTTAAATTTAAAGTGATTACATGTCTGTGTGTGTGTGTGTGTGTGTGTGTGTGTGTGTGTGTGTGTGTGTGTGACTGAGCGATGGGTGTATTTTAGTGTTATGTGAGTAGCGTAGTCTAAGAGGTACAACATGTCTTTCAGTCTAGTCTTTGCTTCGTGTTTGCTTACCCTTGCTATTTGTATGGTATTGCTAATATTTCTGAACACAAGGGAGCTCAACATATACTGCTGTCTTCTGGCGAAGGCAGTTCTATGACCAGGAATTGGGCAAACTATTCTTTGACCACGTTTGCTTAAGTCCGGGAGAGGAACTTGGTATGTTTCCAAATTGTGGTTCTGAGTACAAACAACTGTCTCACGGTTAGAAGTTTGAGCTCGTTATAAAGCTTATGGGTCGGATAGCGAAAAAGCTTTTGCGACATAACCTTAAGTACCGCCCTTTGCGCACGCTCCAGCTCTAGGAACTTTATTTCGGCCGATCCACCCCAAGCCAGAATACAATAGCTGATGATGGACTGGCAAAGTGCAGTGTAAACCATTTTTAGGGTTTCTAAGTCACCAGAATGCCTTAAGGACTTGAATAGATGGATTGTTTTCCTGACTCTGCTGGCAGTGGACTCAATATGCTTGGTACATTTCAACCCATCATCGATTATTACGCCCAAATATTTTACAGATGTTACTGATGGGAGCGCTATACAAGAGCAAGTTGCAGTATCCTGGCAGGAGGGTCTAATTGAGTATATATTTGGGGGTTTCGTGGTAGCGTGAATAGAAAACGGGATGATGTTTGTTTTTTGCAGGTTCAGGGTAAGGAGATTTTTGTGAAGCCATTCCATGACTATTTTCAGGGATTCTTCAGCATTAGTTTTCACCTGGGCCCAGTTCTTCCCGTGTACTACAATGGCTGTATCGTCGGCATAGGTAAATATATTAGCAGATGTTAGAGTAAGAGTTCACAAGTCATTGATGTAGATTAGGAAGAGCGTTGGGCCAAGAACGCTTCCCTGCGGGACTCCGTATGACATTATCTTATCAGCACTAATATGTGACCCTATTTTCACACAGATTTTTCGGTCTATCAAGTAACTCTTGAAGAGATCAAGTACAATGCCTCGTATGCCGATGCTATGCAACTTGGATAGAAGGATGGGAACAGAGACTGTGTCAAACGTTTTTGTTAAGTCGAGGAATAGACCCAAGCATTTATGTTGATCATCTAATTTTCTTGCTACAAGTTCAGTTAGGTCTAGGACTGCATCTTCAGTAGATACTCCTTTTTTGAATCCGTGCTGATTATTTGCTAATATGTTGTACTTGTGCAGGTATTTTACTAGTTGTTTATTTATAATTTTCTCCATTATCTTCGACATAACCGGTAGCACAGCAATGGGTCTATAGTTATTTACACAATCTCTGTTCCCACTCTTATGTATTTGGGTGGATTACGGCTTTTATGCACGTATTAGGGAATGTACCTGTGGTCATTGAAAAATTGACTATATGTGTAATAAGTGGTACGAGCATAATATGTCGACATTGTTTTATAAGTTTGACGGGAACACCATCCCAGCCAGTGGCACAGTCCTGATTTAGGCTTGAGACAATGGAGTCCACCTCGGCATTATCCACTTCGAGAAGGACAAAGGAGGTAGAAGGACATGTGCTTTGGGAGAGATGTGATGGGGTAGGTTGGGCTATTGTCATTGTCATTGGCATCATAGATGCTAACTTTTGGCCCACATTCGCAAAGTAGTTACATACGAGGTTAACTGCATCGCGTTTATCATCGGCGGCACTCATGAGGATATAACTCATGAGGAGGGTGGCTTTGCTTTTTGGTGTATGTAATTTCTTTGATTTTATTCCACAGTCTTTTAGGGTCGTTTTTTGCTTTGTGTAGTTCATTTTGTTCGTTTAACCTTTTAAGTTTTCTGAGTAGGCAATTACAGTAGTTTCTATATTGTTTATAGGAGGTTTGGATTATTAGGTTATCAGGAGATTTTCTTGCTTTTTTGTGAAGTTTATCACGGTGGCGAATGCACCGTAGTAAACCGGGTGTAATCCAAGGTCGATTATTTCTGTCTTTTTTAGGGATAGTGTTTATTTTTGTGTGGCTAATTACAGCGGTGTTTAATATTTCCGTAAGTGTGTAGTGTGTGTGTGCTAGGTTAGGATCATTTGTTTTCAGTACTTCCGAGAAATCAAGGGCTTCGATACAATTCATTCAGCGAAACCAAATGGTCCTGGGTTCGAATCCCGGTAGGGGCAAATGTTTGTATGGTGAATATGGACATTTGTACCCGAGTCATGGATGTATATTTATAATATGTATGTATTTACGAAAAAAAAAATGTATTTAAGTAGTGTATCAACCATCTGGTATCCATAACACAAGCCTTAATTAAGTGCTTAACTTGGAACTAGATGGTGCTGTGTGCAATGTCAGACGATATTTATTTATTTTTATTTTAATTTGTTATATTCGTGTAGTCATTTTTGGGTATTTTGCAAGCCGGCACCGATTTTCCTGAGAACTGTTCGTTATTAATTGTTAGTAGAATTGGGAGGTGGTCAGTAAAATGGGACTCAATCATAAGTAATGTGGCTATTTTATCCGTTTTGAGCATCACATGGTCTAGGCAGCTATCATTTCTTGTAGGTATACGGTGGGCGGGTAGCAAGCCGTGTGTTGCATTTAGCGTTAAATAATCGGTAGCGCGTTCCTCTAAATCAATAGGTCGGATGTCAACGTTTGTGTCCCCGATTAGGCAAATATTTTTATAGTTTTATTAGGACAAGAGTATTTTATCTACGCTATTCAAAAAGTTGTCGAACTCAACTCTGGTATTATATGACGGAGAACGATATATAGCCGCGAATGCAAGTTTATTTGTGATCTCACAAAGGCAATTTCCGTTTTTAAAATTGGGTTCTTTTATGGTGCAATTTATGTTATCTTTTATATAAATAACAATACCGTCGTTCTGGTTAGCCGTCCGTTTTGTATAATACGAGTTGTAGCCGTTCAACACAGAGAGATTCACGACATTACTAAGCCAGCACTCAGTAAATAAAACTCGTTTTAGTACGGTGCTCATTTGCTCGTACATTTTCACAATAAACTTTTTTAGTTGATTTTCAATGACTCATTAGATTTCAATTTCTACTATTTGGGTGATTCTTATTTTTGTTGGCAACACAAACTTTAGGCTAGTATCCCCAAAATAATTATCTATGGTTTGCTTTTGTTTTCCCACTAGGCTACACCGACATCAGGGTATTTTATGTGACCTTGGTTAAAAGTATTGAGGATATTTATGATTATAGTACCGCACTGTCCCATTGCTGGGTTACGGCCTCCCTCCACTCTTCACATCAGTCCCACTTCTTGCCATATCCCAAAGAAGACAGAATACAGAGAAAACAGTAGTTAAACGGTTTGCAATCTGCGGTTGCCATCAGAATTGTACTTTTATGCGCGCGTTCACAGCACGTGAAAAAGTCGTCGTCTTCATACACATTAAAAGTTAAAAAAATCTTACCATTCATAAGTCTGGTTGCTAGTGACGCTAAATGTAGTACTTCAACGTTTTTGGGAACTTTCTTGTGCACGCATATCCTCAGGGTCTCCATGACTTCTTCGAGAGGCTTAGTTCTTGATGATGCTGTAATTAAAGTCAAATATTATGCGTCATAAAAAATATTTTTTCGTATCGGTCAGAACTATAATTAGATCCTAACGAACTCATCATTACCTTAATCTCATCCCAATTTATGTGATGCGGAGGAGTGCGGAAAATGTTGTGTGGAAAGTTTTCCTCACTCCTCCGCATCACATGTCCATACCATGATAACCGATTTGAAAGAAAGAAAGAAAATGCGTTTATTGGCATTACAGCAAAATAAATACACCTTAATACTATAAAAACAGAATACAAAAACACATTCCACACAACTTTTCAGTTATCGGTGCACTTTCAAACTAGCTATGGTCTGTATAAGGTTAAAGTTGTGATAAGACCCTAAGACTGACGCACCACCGAGGCCTTTTCATAAACTGCTCTTCTACGAATGTAAAGTGGCCCATACAATTACTTTACCACCCTAACGTTGAAAGTCACTTCCACGTCATAAAAGGACAAGATCTAGTTTTACTTTCAAGACCAAATTGTCAGTTAGGCCCGTAATACAGAATCCCACCCAAGCATTACTTAAAACTAATTTCAACCAATCAAATGGCTTCCAACTATTTGTAAGGAATGCACGAGTTTCGAGAGAGGTTCTGTAATAAGGGCCTTAGATAGTTGCAACCTTAGTGCAGTTTCAATTTACTGGGAGTGTTTGTAAAGTAAAGCAATTACGAGGTAGACTATATAAATGAAACAATCATCCTTTGAAACAATGCTAATACTAATAAGACATCAACCTCTGCTAGCCGCCATATGGTCCGTGGGGAATATCTTGCTATACTTGTGGTAGTACTTGTTCAGCCGGTCCAAGTTGTCGCTGTTGGAATGGTACTGCGGCGTCGTTTCGCCCAACGCTTCGGCAAGGGTCGCCTTTTCGTTGACGCCAATGTTGAAGAACACTGCCGTTATTGTGAACGATAGATGCTGGAAACAAGATAAATATTATGTGGTAAGTGTCAAAATATCACTTACGGTTTGTTTACGACTATTTGTGTTTATGTCGTTTTATTTATTTACTAATATAGTAGTCTCTAAAGTTCCCACTGCTGGAAAACAGGCCTCCTATCTGTGAGAGAGAGCGGACTGCAATCCACCACACAGGTCCAGTGCAGGTTAACAGATGTTTCGAAGTTTTGGTTCTAGGACATGCCGGTTACCTCACATTTCACCGTTTTGAGTGCAGTGCAGTAACACAATCAGTATGTAATATTCTCATTGCAGAGACTGAAGTATAAAGTGGGTTCAGTGCGGATATTTGGACGGCACACGACTAGACGTAACGAATGGTGAATATTTACAATGTATTTTTTATTCCTTCACCAATTACTGAAATTCTAAAATGGCCGACACATTTGATTTGGCATTTGTATTCCGTATAAGACTGCGTCTACTAAGCTTACAAGCATCATCAATGGTCAAAATTGTATAAATAAAGGAATGAAAAACTTACATCTTTAGACGTAAACTTCGTGTAAAGTGAATCAGAAATAGGAACGTAGACGGTGAGCGCTCCGCGAGTTCCCGAAACATGAGGTACTGCCGTATTGCTGAAAATTTTGATAAAATGTTTTGGTCAAAGATAATCAGCTGGTCCCTACATTTTGACGAGTTCTGCAAACATGAATGTTGAGAACAGCAATTTTTTTTCTCCCGATTTAATTTTTGGTCCCATAGTAAAAGTTGTTCATAATGATGAGTACAATGATCCCTTAAGAGGTGTTTGGTGTTTTACCAATAACCCTGTATAGCTGGTAATAACCAGTCGATACACCTGAATCTCTCTCACGTCATCACAAACTTACCTATGTCCAACTTTAGTCAGCGTAAACACGACGGTCTGTAGATCTTCGACGGCCACCACCATGTCTCCCCACATGGCCTTCTCAGTGGAGTACAGACTCAGCAAGCCTTCGAACCCGCACAGGGGTCCTAAACCGGAACTAAGTAACTTGGCGACTATGTCACCTGGCATCGAACATAGCCAGCATAGTAAGCCGGCTGTTACTGTTGATAACTGTAAGAAAATAATTGATTGTAAAAATTAGCAAAACGAGCTTCAGTTAGCCTAGAGTAATTTATTAAATTCAAAATTAGCAACGATGCAATCCGAGGTCTGAGGGGCAATTCCCGTATTTTTAAGAACGTTCGCATTCTAATCTCAGAGTCAATCTGTCAAAAACTGTATAGCGTTTACCTACATTTTTGACATTAGACTGTCGCTGAGATGAGATTGCGACTTGAATTTGAACGTTTTTAATTACGGGAATTGGCCGTCTGGTGTCACCCGTAACCCCCGTTTACACTGTAGCGGTATCTACATCGCCACAAGCGAGCTGCGCGTCATACTGACGTCACGCAAATCCTACATCGCGTAAACAGAGTTTACGGCGCGACTAGCATCAACTTCCCGACATCAATCATCGGGCAGTTGCCCACCTAGACACAACACACGTCTGGTCGGAGGATCCTCCCTTTTCTATGGATATCTGAGTGAACTTTACACCCTGTTCCCCGTACCTCTATAACACCATGTATTCTAAATGTTGTGTCTACTACTTTCGTTTATAGTTTACACCTAAAACAAGTTGTAAAGCGAGATTCTCATATTTGGAACATCGGCTGCATTGATCAAGTACCACAACTGCACACACTGACTGTCAACCGGTTGACAGTATGTTGTTTATTTTTTCGGTATAACTTGATACTTTTCTTCTTCATTTCCAAAGGCATATAATTATGTAGTGCCTTTCTGTTACCCGGACGATGAAATTTTTAAAGCATTATTTTGGTTGGCTTTTTTTGTTAACACTCAACTAGCGGGTGGATTTAATGATTGATGATTTGCAAAGAAGAATGGGCACCGATCTATGGGATTCTGCCCATTAACGGAAACAGCTTTTTCAAGGAGAACCTTTGCTACTAACACGAATTTTGCCAATTGTTAGTCAATTCGGAGTTAATGGCCTAAATAGGTGACTACCTGTGAACCGAAGTTTGGGAATGTTGTTGGCACCCAATAGCCATAAGTATTATAGCAATGTGCTTTTATGAGAAACATTTGTTACTACAAACGAATTTGTAGTCCGACAAGACTTGGGTATCAGGAAAAATATAATTGTACACCGCGTTGCAAAAAATTCGAGCATTTATTTTCTTTTTCAATAATAGAAAAACTGGCATGTTTACGTTTAATGCTGCTGGCATCTAATGGGTTGAAGCATATGTGCTCTGGGTGAAGGTAGTACAGTCGCCAGCACATCAGGTTTTACGAAACTGTAAAATTGCTCCAAATGATTTTAAACCTTAAAATGTTAAAGGTTAAGTTTAAAATCGAATGAGAAAATTTTACAGTTTGACCAGTTTGAGAGTAACTTGACCTGCTGCTGTATACACATTATAAATCAATTAATTTAACTTTCTTCAAACGCTGCAGACAATGTTGTATTATAATGCGTGCTTTATGCACAAGGATGGACTCGTACTCTTTGCAATGTAGTCTATGTAGCTTTTGAATAAATGATTGTTGAAATTATTTATGGATTGGCATTTCGTTAGCGTCAGAATGGCTGGTTGTCTATGGCAATCAGCTCTGAAAGTATATTCAAGAATTGCTACACAATTGCTTATATTTGCTATATGTGTTCGATAATTGCTACATATGATACGTTCAGAGAAATACGAATTTTTTTTTGACCAGCCGTTCTGACGTCAGGATGGATGGTCGCCTCCGTGATCAGCATGAAAAACGCAGAATTTCTAAAAGTATGTAGTATCAATAATTGCTTACTAATTGCTACTTTCACGAATTTAAGTTTGAGCTTCGTACATACATTAGGTTAAAAAATATAGCTTTTATTAAAATTTGTATCAAAAAGCGCCTAATAATTTGGAAAGGCAATGTTTTACTACAGCAGCGTCTTGTTCAAATCGTACAGGCGTTCACAATTATGGGTCACCTACCCCATCTGTTGACGCGGAATCGAATTAGTTAATTGAAATTATTAATGACAAACAAAAAGACAACATATTATGCGTGTAGCTGACAATGGTTTGACCACCATCAGGGTTCATTGGTGGATAATCCATTGTCAGCTACACAACTTATGCTTAATCAAGCAGTACATACCTACCTACAAAAGCATAAATATGAAACACGGGAAATGTATGAAAGAAAACAATCGTAATACTTCGTTAAATCTTTATATAATATTATTTCTACGTGTACACAAAATCAACAAATTACTATTTTTTAACATATAAAATACAATGAGGGATCATCTTCTTTGGACTTTTTGTTATCTTTGTAGATTGATCATCGTAACAATTCCACTGTAAATTTCGCCTGCAGTGAGCTTTATAGTGACCAATTTGTATTCCAGGTGACGGAGGAATAAATTCTATTATTGACAATAAACGAAATTCAGTGTTGTGCAATAACAGGTGGATCGGTGGATCATCTACTGAAATAAAATCATTTGAATTAAATTCAAATGCAATTAGGTCTCGTAAGGCTATAGTAAACGATTTAATACCATGACAGTTATGTCGACGGCATTGTGTAATTTCTTCACAATTAATAAGTGTATTTGCGGCTTCTTGTAACTCCTTAACAGTTTTATTAACGTCTATATGTAGAACAGGTATTTTCCGCTGAACATTATTGATCGGGCATTCTAATTCTGTGCAATGTTCTCTTTCGTCCGCACTATATATGCAATCAATTAATATGCGTTCAAACACATTATTGACATTACACTCGCAACTAATCTCCACAGTATTAGCCTGTTCAACTTTGTTAAAATATACTTGAGCCATTTCTGATCTAACTTTGTACAATTCTTCTGTATTTTTCTCTGTCATTAGCCTAATAAGTTTACAAAACAAATGTTTGCTGTCCTGTATTGTTCTACTTATACGGTAATCGTCGACGTATGCTATAGCCAAAGCTTGACATATAGAATCCATAGCGCATGTGTTCCTCAAAATATATTTTTTATCACCAATCTGTAATCTGCTTCCGTTAGACAAAAGTACAATAGATTTTTGTGAAACTTTTTAGTTGACAACAACATTTCAAATTGATATTCGAACATGTGTGTTTTTATAATGACTTGTGTCATTCACTTGAAATAAAAATTTCTCTGTGCAAACAACGTTTTTACTTCCATACCCAAGTTATCTAGTTTATTTCATCAAAAGGTTATGGGCCCAGTAACTAAATTTGCCATCAAGAACCTTTGCGGCCTAGATGACTACTCTACGTGGAAATTCGCAATAAAAATGATTCTCATACGAGAAAAGCTGTTCACATATACATCAAACTACCCGGATTCCAAAGACTCCACCGCCATCGAGAAGGACCAAGACGCACTAGCTTTGATTTGTCTACATGTGGAACCTACACTTTATGCGTATGTACAAGATTCAAATCATGCCAAAGATGCTTGGGATAGTTTAGCGAAAGCATTTGAGGACAAAGGCGTAAATCGCAGGATCACCCTCATGAACGCATTGATGGATGAGAAGCTAGAGAGACATTCGTCGATGCATGAATATGTTGCTACAGTTATGTCACTTTCTCAAAAGTTGAAGGATATTGCCACCGGATTTGACGATGATCTTGTAGCTGTCGTGTTACTGAGAGGACTACCTGAAGAGTACAGGCCTATGCGAATGGCTCTGGAACACTCTGGGATGAAGTTGACTTCAGAGAACGTACGGCAGAAGTTACTGCAGGAGGATTCACGTCAAGGTTGTAGTACATTGCCTTCAGCAGATTCGGCATTGGCTGTGAGTAAGAAGCGGAATGGGAACAAAGATTTGAATATGACCAAAGTTAAATGCTTCAAATGTGGAAAGAGTGGACATAAGAAGCCAGACTGTCCTGAAGGAAAGAAAACGGGTTCCATCTCCAAACTGAGTGACGTCGCGGTCGTGAGCCTGTATTCATTCAGCGCCGGGGACTCCTTCAATCCGACGGAGTGGTACATCGACAGCGGGGCATCTTCACATATGTCTTTCCAGAAACATTGGTTTAAAGATTTGGTTATAAATGTTGGTATGAGTAATGTGACATGTGCGAATCATGATAAGATTGAATGCAAGGGTAAGGGTGATATCATGGTGAGTTTGAAAGGACGCATACTTGCTGTGAGGGATGTCATGTATGTACCCGGTTTGCGTGTTAATCTGTTATCAGTGTCTAAATTAGTAGAGAAAGGATGGAAGGTAAGTTTTGACAGAGATGGGTGCAAGCTAATTCACCATTTGGTTCCAGGTCATTTCAAGGGAAAGCTTCTGGCTACCGCAAGTGAAGTCTCAGGGATCTACAAGCTTGCAGGTTGTCAAGCGGTTGTAGATGGGACTGCGTTGGCGTCAGTGAAAGCAGGTAATCCTTTGATGTTGTGGCACCGGCGGCTTGGACACGTAAATGAGCGAGATTTACGTAAGCTTCCGGGTATGGATTTTGGAAAAAGCGTAATGGAGCCTTGTGTCGCCTGCATTAAGGGGAAGGCACATCGATTACCTTTTCCAGTTGGTGAGGCTGAGAGGGCAGTCGAGAGACTGCAACTGGTTCACGCAGATATCTGTGGTCCAATGTCTGAACCTACGTACGGTGGGTCTCGGTATATGCTAGTTATTTTAGATGATTTTACACGCAAATCTTTTGTATTTTTCCTTAAATCAAAAGATCAGGTTTTCGATCATTTTAAAGTTTTTCTAGCTAGTGTAGAGGTTGAAACCGGGTTGAAGGTAAAGTGCATACGCACGGACAATGGAACAGAATTTGTGAACAGGAAGTTTGATGTTTTTCTACACCAAAAGGGTATAAAACATCAGTTGACTGTTCCCTACACTCCAGAACAGAATGGCGTAGTGGAACGAGCAAACCGCACTATTGTGGAGATGGCTCGTGCTATGTTGGCGGAAAACGGTCTGAGTGCGAGACTGTGGGCAGAGGCATGTTATACGGCTGTTTATACGAAGAACAGGCTGCCTCACAGTGGCAATAATGGTAAGATTCCTGAGGAGTTGTGGACAGGGAAGGCTCAGTCGTTCGATCATTTCAGAGTTTTTGGAACGAAGGCATTTTTGCACGTGCCAAAGGAAACTCGGAAGAAATGGAGCCCTAAAGCAGTAGAACATATCTTTGTTGGTTACTGTGAAGAAACCAAGGGATATCGTTTCATAAATCCCAGTAATCCTCGCGTCATCGTAAGAGCAAGGGATGTAATTTTCTTGGAGGACTCTACAGTAGCAGTTTCAGAAGATCCTAGTCAGCTCGTAGGTAGTAGTGACAAGGATGCTGAAGTAATCTGGGAACTTGCAAAGGTAGAAGGCCAGTCAGGTTCGTCACCTGGTAGTGCAGAAGCTTCTCAAGGGCCGAGTTCCACAGATGAAGCTGAAGTATATGAAGACGCGGAAGTTGAGATGGGAGAAACGAGTGATAGCGGAGCAGAAAATGTCGTGGTGGAAAACGTTGAAGTTGAAGAGACTATAAATAGAGGAGAGTCAAACGAAGGTGAATGTCGTTATCCTTTACGTAATAGAATCCGAGAAGGAAATCTTCATGGACTTGCATGCTGTACAGAAGGACAGGAGCCTTTGACAGTAAAGGAAGCTTTAAGTCGGGAAGATAAGGATAACTGGAAGGAAGCCATGAAGAAAGAGATGGATTCGATGTACGAGAACAAGGTCTGGAAGCTCATCAACAAGCCACCTGGGGCTAAAGTCGTGGGAAACAAGTGGATCTTTAAGTACAAGTTTGATGCAGATGGTAACAAGACCTATAAAGCTCGACTTGTGGCGAAGGGTTTTACTCAGTCCTACGGGGTCGACTACTTTGAAACTTATTCACCGGTCGTGAGAAGATCGACAGTTAGATTGCTGCTATCGTTGGCTGTTGAAAAGGATTTCTTCATCAGTCACTTTGATGTGAACACCGCCTTTCTGAACGGTGATTTGCACGAAAGAGTTTATATGCGACAGCCGGAGGGTTGCATAGACGAAAACTCGAAGGAAAAAGTTTGCTTACTAGAAAAAGCAATATACGGCCTCAAACAAGCTTCACGGTCTTGGAATGAAAAAGTAAATGAAGTGTTATTGTCTTTGAACTTCAAGCGCTGTGACTTTGATAGCTGTCTCTACAAAAATAATAATTTTTATATCGCTCTATACGTTGACGATTTTTTATTATTTTACAAAGACAAACAGCAGAAGGAAGTTTTATTAGACAATCTTTGTAAGCATTTCAAGATAAAGGATTTAGGGGAAGCGAGACAAGTTTTGGGTATGCTTTTGTTTAAGACGGACACCGGAATATATTTGAATCAAGAGAGGCTTATTTCGAAGATCTTGGATGAATATGGTATGTCTGACTGCAAACCAGTGAAAACTCCGACGGAAATGAATTTCCATAAAGCCTTGGCGGAAGGGGAAGGAGGTAAGCTCTTATCCTGCCAAGACTCTCGTAGTTATCAGGCGCTCATAGGATCGCTGAACTATTTGGCCTGTAACACACGCCCAGATATTGCGGCTGCGGTCAATTTTTTGGCGCAGTATAACTCATGTTGTGAGGAACGCCATTGGAAAGCTGCTAAACATATCTTGAGATACCTTAAGGGTACAAGGGATCTATGTTTGATATTTCCCAAGTCGCCGGTGCGGGACATCACGGGATTCGTAGATGCTGACTGGAGAGGGAACATCAAAGATAGGAAATCTTATTCTGGGTTTATTTTTAGATGCGGAAACTCGTTGATTAACTGGGAATGCCGGAAACAAGCTTGTGTAGCACTGTCGTCAACGGAAGCCGAGTATATTGCACTTTCGGAGGCAACCAAGGAGGCAGTTCACTTGCGGCAGTTGAATGCATTTAAAAGAGGTGAATATCTTGGGTCTATTTGCATTTTCGTAGATAATCAGAGTGCTATTAAACTTGCGTACAATCCTGTAGCGCATAGAAGGACGAAACATATAGACATAAGGGCGCACTATGTCAGAGATTGCATTGCTAAGAATGTTGTACGTCTGAACTATGTATGTACGGAAGATAACCCAGCAGATGTGCTGACAAAACCGTTAGGTCGTGTGGCATTTAATAAATGTGTGCGCGAGCTGAGTTTGGGTATGTCTGGTGTGGTGTGATGTGAGGATATCTGATGATGGATGTTGTTTGAGGGGAAGTGTGAAACTTTTTAGTTGACAACAACATTTCAAATTGATATTCGAACATGTGTGTTTTTATAATGACTTGTGTCATTCACTTGAAATAAAAATTTCTCTGTGCAAACAACGTTTTTACTTCCATACCCAAGTTATCTAGTTTATTTCATCAAAAATTTTAACTTTCTTTTTCTTTTTTTAACGTCTTTTCCTTTTCCTCTCCAGTTTTCAATGAAGGTCGGATTCTCAGCAAAAATCGAATCATCTGTAAACTCTTCGTTTGTTTGTAGCTTTCTTTTCTGAACCAAAGTTTTTGAGACCTTTTTCAGCGTGTTTTTTGAATTATTGACCTCGACCTTTCTTTGGTGAGCTAATTTATTAGCAGCAACTTTTATTTCTCCTTTTAGGAATTCTAAATGTTTGGATATGAATTCGTCTGTCCGCAGTCTATGAGATTTTGTGCTCATTTGTAATAAAAGCCTTTTAATGTTTTTAAAATAGGCCTCTACATTTGAGGAAGATGGTGTGGTGATGTTGGAATCATAAATATTTTTCATTATGTTAGACCATAACGGAAACTGTGTCAGTAAACGCGATAAAGTTCCAATAATAGCGGGAAAATAGTAAAGGTTCTCATGGTCGCCAAAACTCTCAGTATCCAGTGTCACCAATAATTTTTCTGTATCAATTTTGTTTCTAAACCATTTATAGAAATTACTTTCTGTATTTTGTTTTTCTAATTTGATGGGATGTTCCGATACATCTCCAAAAACCGACTTTAGGTCAACTTTAGGCGTATCAAGTAATTTATCATTATCCACAATTTCTATTTCATTGTCCGAAGTCTGAAATTGATCCAGTGACTTTAATCGATTTTTAGCTGTAGCACATCTAGAACGAGTGTTATTTTTGTCTAATCCATCATATTCATTTAAGCAAACTGTAATTATATCTGCCAAAATATCTTTAGCTTTTTCATAAGATTCGCATTTTTTTAACTCTAATAAACATTTAATATAAAAAAACTTTACTCTGCTGTCGACATGTTTAAAACATGACAGATTAAATAATATTTTTACAAAATGACTGGTGTCTATTCTTATGTAACAATCATCACTACTTTTCTCTTGTTCCAGTTTTCTGTACGATTCTTCGACATAATCTTTTGTCGAGTTATGTTTCGTAAATGATTTCACGCAAGCGCCAATTAGTGCCGATGAATCGTCGACATTGACCTCATCTGGTTTTGGATTGCATTCTTGCCAAGCTTCTAACCATTTATATATTGTCTCCAAAGATTGCCTTTCCGACAACATCTGTGTAAGCGGGACGCTACTTTCATTTTCGATTGTCTTCATGACACATACATAAATGAAAATGTGTTTAGTTATTACGACTTTATGTGTTGGACCAAATGGTTTAAAAATACTACCGGTGGCATCCAGACTAAGGATTAACTTGCCAGTTTTCTTAAACAGTTTATAATAATTATCTTGGCAAGGATCCCAATAATACACATAAAAAGGATAAACTGAAATATGCTTAATGGCTTCTTTATAAGGCGATATTAGTGTCATTAACCATAATGAAAGAATTTGATTTTTATCTAAATATGAACTCTTGTTTACTTCGTGTTTTATTTGACGTAGGCAACCAACTGTCGGCAGATGAGCAGGCTCAGGATCATCGGAATCCATAATTTTATTAGCCATTGTGTTACGGTATGTTATAGCAGCAACATGTTTGAGATCATCAGATATTTCTGTTCGCTTCGTAGGCGATAGTTTTGTTTTTCTAGCAAAAGTATGAACAAAATTTTCATCGTAATTTGCTATAATGCATTTGCATTGAGCAATTTTATTAGAAGGCCAGCTAATTATAACCTTCACTTTAGCCTCACATTGTTTACAAAATCCAACGCACGTTATGTTATTATTCTTATTAATAGAATACTGTTTAAATATCCAATTGTGTGCAATGGGATGAACCTCCCAAATTTTTTCACGCATTAGATGCGCCCACTGATGCTTAGGCAAAAGATTTTTCATTCTAAATACAGTTTCTGCACCCTTATATAATTTAATGCGTTTACTTATTGGTTGCATTCGTTCCCATTGATACGTGTCAATCATAAAATCGTAACATACTGTTTTTTTACCTTTGTATTTTTTTTTTAATTCATCACTATTCGAAAGAATTTGTTTTGGTTCTTGGTTATCACAAACCTCAAGATCATCAGAGTCACCAAAGAAATAGTCAAAATTTTTCTTTACAGAAAGGAACAGTGCTTGCTTCGTAATTTTATTTGATAAAAAGGCACTTATTTCACTGAATAATGGATCGGTAGATGATGGTAAATGGGATTTATTGGAAAAATACTTTTTGTATTTCAGGAACGCATTTTTTTGATCATTTAGTGGCACAGTAAACTTTCTTCCTCTTTTCATTGTCACCAAACGTAAATCACAAAACACAGACGTAAGCACTAAGTTTCACTATTGTTACATTTTTCTTTTGATGTACTTATCAAAAAAGTCAGAACAGTTTCAACGTTTAACTGATACTAGTAAATATTATGTTATGGAGGGTAGGTACCTACGTTTATTAAATACTCACCAAACTTCATTAAAGTCGAAGTGAACGCCTGCAAGATTTGAACAAGACACCTCTGGTAAAAAGAATTTGTTGCCTTTCTAAATTATTAGGCTTTTTCGTACAAATTTTAATACAAGCTATATTTTTTTACCTAATGTATGTACGAAGCTCAAACTTAAATTCGTGAAAGTAGCAATTAGTAAGCAATTATTGATACTACATACTTTTAGAAATTCTGCGTTTTTCGTGCTGATCACGGAGGCGACCATCCATCCTGACGTCAGAACGGCTGGTCAAAAAAAAATTCGTATTTCTCTGAATGTATCATATGTAGCAATTATCGAACACATATAGCAAATATAAGCAATTGTGTAGCAATTCTTGAATATACACTCGAGAGCAATGAATCCGGGTCACTTAAAGAATCCTAAAAATCTCGGAAACTGAAAATGCTAGGTTAATGCAATAAATTGTATTTAATAGACAATGTAATACTCCTTAAATGAAGGTATTAAAACTTCTTAGTTATTGTAAAGTTATATCATAAAAAAATCAAATTTGAAAAAGGGCCACTTTCGAAGATGGAACTACGAAATTACAGCATTTGGTTTTGCTTTTGTTTGTAATCTGTCATTTATGTGGGTACATAAACCATGTTGATAGTGCTCTATATTCATTATTCAAGCTGAAATTATGTCGCTTACGCCTGAAGAATGCACCAGAATACTTACAATGCTGGAAACCGGCCGGAGTCAGCGCGATACAGCCAGGACTGTCGGTGTGTCGCTGTCAACAGTACAAAGAGTTCTCCGACGTTACGAAGAAACTGGTTCTAACCTACGCAGACCAGGAACGGGCAGAACCAGGTGTACCACAGCACGAGAAGACCGATACTTGGTGAACACCATGCTTCGAAATCGCTTTCTCACAGGAACTGAACTCACCAATCAGTTTCGACGCCTCGGAGGAAGTAACCCAAGTGCATGGACAGTAAGACGTCGGCTTGCTGAATCTAACTTAAAACCCCTTAGACCTGCAAACGGCCCTAAACTGGAGCGTGGGCATCGTATTTCAAGACTAAGATATGCCCAGAGCCACGTAAATTGGAGTATTGAAGATTGGTCAAAAGTTATGTTCTCCGACGAATCAAAATTTATGCTCTACAAGCACGATGGAAGACACAGAGTGTATCGAAGACCAGGGGAAAGATTCAAGCAAGCATGCATCGAAGAAAAAGTAGCCTACGGTGGTGGGTCTGTACTTGTGTGGGCCGGAATTTCTTCTGAAAGTCGCACAGAGCTGGTGATCATAGAAAACGGCTCTTTAACTAGCGTAAGATATGTGGAAGAAATCCTCAATGATCACGTTGGTCCATTTATGGTCAATTTAGGTGAGGATGCTATATTTATGCATGACAATGCCCGACCTCATACAGGTAGGATTGTGAATGACTACCTTCAAGAGATGAACATTACTCGTATGGAGTGGCCAGCGCGCAGCCCGGATATCAACCCGATCGAGCATGCTTGGGACGAGCTAGGCAGATGCGTAAAACAACGAAACCCTCCCCCAATCACGCTTCGTGAGCTCAAAATTGCTCTCACAGAGGAATGGGAGAATATTCCCCAAAATCGTATAAGGAACTTGGTGTACAGCATGCCAAACCGCGTAAACGCAGTAATGGAAGCACGAGGAGGCAATACGAAGTATTAAAATTCAAGAAAATCGTAATAAAGTTCAAAAAATTCATGTTTCCTATTTTTGTTTTAAGGAGAGATCAGCAGTTTTTTTCTTTATGTAATTTTGTGTTAATAAAATGTATTTTTTTTTACTTTCATTTAAGGAGTATTACATTGTCTATTAAATACAATTTATTGCATTAACCTATCATTTTTAGTTTCCGAGATTTTTAACATTCTTTAAGTGACCCGGATTCATTGCTCTCGAGTGTACTTTCAGAGCTGATTGCCATAGACAACCAGCCATTCTGACGCTAACGGCATTTCGACGGCAGCAAAGAACAAAGAGTCAACTGTACTTTTTACGAAATTCACTTTTTTCATAATTCGACTCAGAATTCTTTGTTTTCTCATAGGTTTTTTTTTCAATTCAGTTCTCAATTTTTACTAACATAAGTCAAGTATATAAAGACAACCACACCTATTTTACACAAAGTGACGTAGTAGACAGGAACATATTATATTACTATTAGTCCGTGTATACGTCGGCCAATCGGCGCAATCACCTGTTGTAAACAACGTTAGCAGTCAATTGACCGTTTTAATGTCGGTTTTTTAAACATGCGTTATTTTAGTGCAACAACAATAATAAGTCACGTCGGCGTTACAAATAATAGTTAAAAAAGGAAAATTATTACATACTTATTATTGACTGTGAATGTGAGTACCATGCAAACTAGATAGAATACATGACTTTATAGCCGTCTTCTTTTTTTGGGTATGGCATCTCGCAGTTGGCCTTGAGAGGCCGTGACTGCTTAACCGGTCAATCCTGTGGTGCCTTTGAGCTAACTCAAAGCCTCCAGCCAGGGGCATAATATTAATTACAAGCTAAGCGACCATCACCTAAGGGCACCCCCTGTGAGGTACGAACCTCGGCTTAGGGCGTCGCTGGGGGAGGACAGCAAGTTGGGGACAGGCTGGATCAAATCAGATTCATTATTATTCATATGGGAGTTTAAAACGACTGGCTCAGCTACGCCACCAGCTGGCTCGGATCCGATAAAGGGACAGGGCAATTAATCGGGGAGGAACGCGGACGCGGAGGACCTCGGCGGCGCGGTGGGAATTTCGATTTGTGTCTTTGTCTGCTGTATAATGTACTGGTGGTTCTACTGCTTTCCTGGAGGAGGGTAATGGGGTCGTCAGGGTCGGTCAGTGATATAGCTGTCTGGCAGTTTTGAGTATTTTATATACGGCCTCCGCAAATGTCTTGCAGATCAGGATGCGTCGTGTGACGGGTCGTTGAGCTACCTAAAATAGGGTTGAGCTACACGATGACTGATGCATGCATGCCGTCTGTTAGGACAGGTCAACTCAAAGCTGCAATGGCTCTTTCTTCAAAAGGCGCTTCCAGATGAGGCTCTGTATTGTTAGACTCACATAAAATCGTAATAATACAATGTTTGGACTTTATAAAAGAGACTATTACCTCTGAGTTTGTTTCCGAATTTCTTCTCAGGGATCAGTCAATTCATGTAATATACCTGACTTTCCATAATGCTTACCTTACTCATATTTAGAGCTCTATAGCTCCTCACTGACTAACAAACGATAGAAGTCGTCATATCACGAAATATTCCCCTTGAAGAGATCTTTAACGCTATTGGGGGATGCGGCAGGCTTAACGGTTTGTCCGGCCAACCGACTCTTAAAAACATTGTTCCTAAAACGGCATCTAGGAGGCCAATGTTTTAAAATGATGTTTGCATGGCACAGAAATTTACGAAATACCAGATATAACTCTGTACTTCCTTACGTACTAACAATCAAGAGAAGTCATCATAGTAAGAAATATTCTCCTTGATGAGATCTTTCCTTTGGTATGTATCTTAAAGCTATTCATATTTGGCTGGTGAAATTAATGTAATAAGGACGGATTTGGTTTTAATTTACGAGTGGAGTGAGGCACATGGGTTGCAGGTTAACCCGTCGAAGACTCAGATCTTTGTTGTTGGCAGGTCAAAGATGATCCCCAAACTAAACAGGTCACAGCTTCCCCTCGTTCAATTTATCGGAACTGCTATTTCAGTAAGCCCTTCTCGCTTTAAAACCTTGGAGTGTGGATTGACAAACATATTTCTTGGTGTACCCAGATACAGGACGTAGGTCGCAAGTTTTTTGCATCTGCCAAGTTCCTGAGACGATTGCTGAACTTTCTTCCAAGTGCCACTTAAACTGCGCTTGCACAATCCCTTTTACTGTCCATCCTTGACTACGCTGCGCTGATGTCAGTTATCTCGATCTCACTGAGGCACAACTATATAAACTTAAGCGACTTCATAACTTTGGCATGAGATTTATATTTTTGCCTGAACAACATATAAAGCTCAAGTAGCTTCCCATGCGTCGTCGCCGGAATTCATACCTTGTTTCAGCTCTACAGTATTCAGTTGAATCATACAATCTCCTCTTATCTTAAAGATGGTTTCAAGTTCCTTCGTGACACATATTTGAGGTCATCAGAAAACTTGAGACTAGAGATGCCGATTCATTCCACCAGCTTTTATGAAAAATCTTTTACTGTTCAAGCGGTACGGTTATGGAATGCTTTGTCCGTGTCGGTAAGGTGTCAAAATGACCTCTGCGCTGCCGCTGAAGAAATTTGAAATACTTTTGTGCCAGCGACACGAAGAAGATGTAATCATACCTTGTATACCTAAAGCCATGAGCTTTAGGTATGTTTTATTTATAGCATAATATTCGTGACGCACGACATCCAAGTAGGTTGCTGCGTTCGCAAAGTAAATGTACGGTTGATGAGACCGTACATGTTGGCAACCCCACAGAGATGTAAAGGAAATTAATGAAAGATGTCAAGAGAAGAATCCCTATTACAAAGAAACAAATAATAAATTAAATTATTCGAAGTTGAACGCGATGTTGTCTGCATGACGTGGACGCACCGCTTGTAGTTCTGCTTGGCTCGCCGTGTGAATATTTTCTTCTTGCTTTCTGTGTTGTATCGGTTGCAGTTCAATCTCTTCAAGCTGATTGTTTGTAGCTGAATGGCTCTTAGTTCGTTTTGAGCGACAAGATGGTCCGTATCTCTGTACAAACCACCCCACAGAGACAATGATGATTACTCCCACAATGGTATAAGAGACGGCGTATTGGTGTACGTCATGAGTGGAAATGGTGGATGGGAGGTGGTTTTCTTGTCTTTTTATAATAGCTAATCGCTTGTCGATTTCCTCCAATTCTACCGTTGCTGGCAACAGTCATCATCATCATCATTTCAGCCGAAAGACGTCCACTGCTGGACATAGGCCTCCCCCAAGCACCTCCACTTCGACCGCTTTTGTGCTTCCCGCATCCAACGGGTTCCTGCGGCCTTGACAAGATCGTCTGTCCACCTTGTGGGAGGCCTTCCAACGCTACGTCTTCCGGTACGCAGTCGCCACTCTAGAACTTTCCGGCCCCATCGGCCATCTGTTCTGCGAGCAATGTGCCCTGCCTTGGTTTACGTTCTACCTTGGTTCTCCTGCGGATCTCTTCATTTCTGATTCGATAACGCAGGGAAACTCCACGCATAGCCCTCTCCATTGCCCTTTGGGTGACTTTTAGCTTTCTAATAAGGCCCATTGTGAGCGACCACGTTTCAGAACCATATGTCATCACTGGCAACACGCACTGGTCAAAGACTTTCGTCTTGAGGCACTGCGGTATGTGGGACGAGAAGATAATGCGTAGCTTCCCGAACGCTGCCCAGCCGAGTCGGATTCGACGATTGACCTCTTTCTCGAAGTTGGACCTACCTAACTGGACAACTTGTCCTAAGTACACATACTCGTCCACGACTTCGAGTGTAGCGTCTCCGATCTTCATGAGAGTGGGTGTTACATGGGCATTTAACATGACCTTCGTTTTTTCCATGTTCATTTTAAGACCCACTCTTTCGGAGGCTCTACTGAGGTCATCGAGCATTGTACTGAGGTCCTCCATAGTCTCAGCCATGACTACGATATCGTCGGCAAACCGAAGGTGAGTTATGTACCTACTCGCCATTAATGTTAATGCCAGCCCCTTTCCAGTCCAGAACCTTGAAGACATCCTCCAGTATAGCGGTGAACAGTTTCGGAGAGATAACGTCAATTGGCAACAGTACGTGCGACATATTATGTGTTATGTTCACAATGTTATTTACCATCGAGTGGAGAGACGGTATGTTCATGGAAAGATCCATCTTCATGTTGCTATTGTATTGGTTATGCGAGTGAATTGTTAATTCTTTCGATTGCAACAAGCAACCCTGTGCCAAGGTCAGTATCCCAGAAGTCATGGAGTGCGTAGTGATATCATGTTCACACACAATTCGTATTGTGCAAGTTCCGCAACAAATCGCCAGCCAAGTATTCGCTGTGTGTAACGCGATCCACTCCTGCTTACATAGCACATTTTTTACGTCACAAGGTGAGGTCGTTCGATGACCCAATAGTTTTGCTTCACATGGGGCATTGTTGTTATGTAAGTTGAATATCGGTAGATTCTTGTTACATATCAAATTGCCCGGTTGAATGTGACTACACCGCTTCATGTCATCTTCAGATAAAGAGACATAAGTGCTCTTCCCGAAGTTTACTGCTATGTACTGCGAAGCTAGTTGGACGATGACTGTTCCTGTGCTTGTTTTCATGGGCAACGGAGTAGCTTGGTATAGAGTGAAGTCTTCATCTGAGATCAATTGGGCGTGTATCTCGAACAAGAAGTAGTTAGTGGTCACTCGCGCTCTCACGTATAGCAGTTTGTAGAGGTCTTTTATATCGTTTCTGATGTTTCGGACAGGCAACGACGAGGTCCTCGGGAGTTTACCCGCGATTTCAGTTAGTTGCTCGATCAAGTTGACAGGTGTAAGTAGATGGATGTCTATGTGCCCTTTGTAGACATCAGTTAGGCTTTCAAACAGCATCTCTTGAACCCTCTCTAAATTGGTAATCAGCAAATATGCTGTTAGTGAGGCCGAGTTGAAGTAGTTAGTAGCCATCACTACTTCTATTTCAGACTCCACTTTGGCTAAGTTGGTGTCAGTCTGCGCCATCAAGTCGTCCAATAAACTAAACTGTCGCATGATATTTTGTTCATTCTTCTTCAGCATATTATTTTGAAGTTCAACTATAGAAGTTTGATTTTTTACCAAATCAAGTAGATAGTTTTCATTATTTTGGACAGCTTGTATGTCGTTGTGGTATTTATCTGCAAATCTTTGATCTAGAATACCAAAGAGGCTGTTAGCAACATATCCCACTCCATCAATCAGTCCTCGTTTCTTCCGATTACTCAAGTGCTTATGAGGAGCTAGGAGCATGGTGTTGTAGTTGCTCAGTATTTCCATTTCGTGGTTAAGTTGTTCTAAAGTTGTTTTGCGGTATCTTGGGTCGGTTTTTTGGCACAGTTCGTTCAATCCCTTGAGGTATTCTTCAATTCGACGTATTCCGTCCCAGTTAGTTGTTAAGTTATAATACATAAGTAGTGTCCATTCGTCATGAATCACTTGTCCGTTTCCTATTGTGTCGTAATAAATCGGCCGCTCAAGTTCGAAGTTAGTAATTTGAACGCCAGACGTCACGATTTCGCCATATGACCCAGTTATTAACGTAAATACAATTAATAACATTGTAAGCATGTTGAAAAAACATTTATTTCCGCCCGTCTTTGGCATGGTTGGAGTTTTATTTTCTGAGTGATCTTGGACGCTGTTCTCGATAGGAAGTGGTGACAGTTTCACGACTGGACGTTTGATGATACCAGATTGAGTTTTAACCGTGGTCACTCGAACATAGAAGTCGGAACCGGGATGCAGTTCAAGTACGCGTCCCATGGCCCACTTTCCTGGTGGCAAGTTGTTGTCCTTAATCAAGACTATATCGCCTTCCTGGATGTTCTTTTTTGGTTTGTTCCATTTGCCCCTGATCTGGAGTTGTGTTAAGTATTCACTCGACCAATTCTTCCAAAATTGGTGCAGCATGTCTCTGTTAGCTGCCACCGTTGACGTAAATTAACAGTGTAAGTAGTGACATCGTTGGGCTTCCAGTGAGAAAATGACCAGGTGTTATACGGGTTGCAGACCAAGAGCTAAGCTAAGTTAGTTTAGCTTAGCTCGCATAGCTGACGCAGTTTTCCATACTTGTGTTCATAGTTTGCGGTCTGCACACAAGTATGAAAATTTACCTCAGCTGCGCGAGCTAAGCTAAACTAACTTAGCTTAGCTCTTGGTCTGCAACCGGCATTAGATAGTTTTGAAATTCATCGGGATCTACAGTAAGTGGACAGAGGGGTCTTGAGTTCATACAGGCTTTTATTTTTGCCAATAGCGTGGTAAACTCCTCGAAAGTCAGTTTCTGATCTCCCAGTATACGGTGAAGATGATGTTTCATCGATTTCACGGCCGCTTCCCACAGACCACCCGCACTGGGCCACGCGGGAGCGTTGAAGTGCCATTCTACCTCCATTTTTCCGATCTCGTTGAAGAAGTCTGGTGAAAGTTCTTGTTTAAAATGTTCAAACTCACTGCGCAACATCTTCGAGGCTCCAGTGAAATTAGTGCCGCAGTCTGAGTACACATGTTTGGGTGTACCGCGCCTAGCGCACATGCGCTGAAAAGCGGCAATGAACGTTTCGGTGCTTAAATCAGACACCAGTTCAATGTGTACAGCTTTAGTAGCAATGTGCACACGAAAATAGCGATGTACCCCTTTGTAGTCTTTACTCCTCTTCCTTTGTTTAGTTTGACTTGCACGTGTCCAGTGAAGTCTACACCGGTATGTGTAAAAGGCCGAGATGGAGTAGCCCTCTGTTGAGGTAAGTCCGCCATAAGTTGGTAGTTATTTGTTGGTTTATAGCGATGACATCGCACGCAATGTCGCAGTTGAGTTTTTACAGCTCTGTTGCTACTGACAATCCAGTATCGCTGCCGAATTTGAGCCAATGTCAGCCGCGCACCTCCATGAAGTGTTGTAAGGTGTGCTTGTTCAATGAAGAGCTGAGTTAGTCGTCCCGTTCGAGGAAGAATGATTGGGTTTTTCATCTCGAAGGGCAAGTTGGAATTTCTTAGTCTTCCACCGACTCTTATGACCCCTTTTTCATCCATACAAGGATTCAATTTGTATATAATGCTCTTGTTGTTTACAGTTCCGTTTGCTTTCAGTTGTTTGTATTCATTTTCAAACTGCGTACTCTGCAGCTGCACACATGTAATTACTCGGTCAGCTGCTAGCTTGAGTTCGCTCACACTTAGGTAGTTGGTTTCAAATTTCATCTTGGACCGTGCCGTCGCGATAAAGCGCAGTACCTGAGCCGTTACTCGAATTACTTGCGTCAATGAACTATATTTATGTAATAAGTTATTTATAAAATGTTCATTGTTTCTCGGCACCGTTGTGGTTGGCACTGCTAAGTTGACACTTTCCTGGTTGGTCGTAAACAAACATGTGGAGTTTCTCATGAGGTCAGAGTTTTCTGCCCTTTTTAGAAATTCCGGCCCTTGCCACCAGAGATCGAAGTTTATTAGTTCGCTTGGCAACATTCCTCTAGATGCACAGTCAGCAGGGTTTTGTGCCGATTTTACGTAGCGCCACCTGTCGGAAGGAATAATATGTTTTATTTTGTCAACTCTGTTTGACACGTATTTATCCCACCTTGATGCATCTCCTTGCAGCCACGCTAAGACTACTTGAGAGTCACACCATGCTTGTATTGACAAGTTGTAGCCAGCTAAAGCTTCCGTAGATTTCTTCATGAGTTTAGCCAACAGTAGTGCGCCACATAGTTCCAATCTCGGCAACGTAGTTTTTTGTGATAGAGGCGCAACCCTGGTTTTAACGACGAGTATAGTTACAGTTGGTATATCTTGTTCGTTCCTTACTCGGCTGTATATGACACACGCATACGCCTTTTCACTCGCATCGCAAAATCCCAGCAATTCTATTGATTGTTGTGTACCAATCCATCGGTTTAGTTTTATTTTCCTTACATTTGGAAGTTCAGTTTTCAATTTGACCCAATCATGTAGTATATCACTCGGTAGTTCTTCATCCCAGGCAAGTTTGCTGTTCCATACTCTTTGAAATAATAGTTTTGCCGACACTGTTGTGGGAGCCAACCAACCCAAAGGATCGTAAAGTTTCGAAATTTCGGATAGTAAGTGCCTTTTCGTTGTCCGACCGTTGGACTTTTCTTCCAGACTCCAGTTAAACATGAACGTGTCGAGATTTGGGTTCCAGCCGAGTCCGAGCGTTTTTGTCGAGTCTTCAGTTTTGAAATCAAATATGCTTTTAGTTGATATTTGATCGTCAGTTAAACTCTCTAGAAGCGCGGGGTGGTTGCCTGACCACTTCCGTAAGTTCATGCCACCGCCCTTCAGTAAGTTTATAAGGGATCTTTGTAGGTTTTTAGCTTTATCCAGAGAGTAGTGACCGCTAATCACATCATCAACGTAGAACTCGTTGAGTAATGTAGTGGCGGCCTCTGGATGTTTGTGACCGTCACCCAGGGCTAATTGCTTCATAGTTCTCATTGCCAACCATGGTGCGCACTTGGTCCCGTATGTCACGGTGCAAAGTTGAAATTCTTGTAATATGGCGCGACTCTCCTGCTGAAGCAGGAGAGTCGCGCCATATTATCTTCTGAAGTGATTGTTGATCTTCAGCTAACCCGATGCATTGGTACATCTTCTCTATATCGGCGGTAAAAGCGTACTTGTAGGACCTCCACTTTAGTATAAGGGCTTGAATGTCCTTCTGTAGGTTTGGACCCTTTTCCATTAAGCTTTTCAAGCTGTACCCAGTTGTTGTTCTTTGCGAGGCGTTAAAAACCACTCTTAGTTTGGTAGTAGTGGATTGTTCTCGCAAAACACCATGGTGCGGAAGGTAGCATTCAGACATAGAAGCTAAATGATAAATGACTTTATTTCTGTAAGTAGGTTTTTACAAACACTTTTACACGTCAATCATATTTCTTTTTTTAAACTAGATGAGGTCGGCGTTTCCTATCTGACTACTCTGAGAAGAAAGGCCGAAACAAACTCAGAGGTCACAGTCTCTTTTAAAGTCCAGACAGAATCTTGGTCAGATCATGTGAAGGCTATGTAGATCGGTGTCTGAAATGGTCTTTTGAGGAAAGAACCACACAGATTGAGTGGACCTGTCCAGTCAGTGCACGCAATTGTCAGCAATCGTGCAGCTCAACTCAGAACTTAAGGAGCTCAACGATTCGACGAACAATACCAAAGAAAGGACATTTGAGTAGGCCGCACAAGTTACTCAAACTGCCAGATCATGATTACACTAAGAGTAAAAATACAAAAAAAAAGCAATGACCAACATAGTTCTCACATTCACAATAGTTAAAATAATAGCATAATACTTTACAAAGTAAATACTCTTGTCATAGTATATGTATATAAAATTCATTAATGTCAATGTGTATATAAAATCCGGACATAATCATTGAGGACCATGCAGATTGGTGTCTGAAATGGACTTTTGAGAAAAGAACCACACAGATTGAGTGGACCTGTCCAGACAGTGCACGCATTTGTCAGTAACCGTGCAGCTCGACTCAGAACTTAAGGAGCTCAACGATTCGACGAACAATACCAAAGAAAGGACATTTGGGTAGGCCACATAAACTACTCAAACTGCCAGAACATTGCTAATATTGGAGATGCCGGTTTCATATGCTGTAGTTGTGTATATTCTCTGATGAAGTCCCGGTACATTGTCGCAAGTTTGTTGTTCTTTCCCAGGCGTTTTTCTAATTGGAGAAATTGCGATATAGCCATTGACTTCGATTTGCCTAATTTGTTTTGCAAACTCAAACTCAAACTCAAAGCATTTATTTCAATTAAACCATTTACAGGCACTTTTGAATTGTCAAGTGGTCGGTCAGTCAGAAATATGAAGCTAGTTGCCCATTCCAAAGCGTAGTAGGTACCTATGGAGAAGAACGGGCAAGAAACTCCATGGACACTCTTTTAAATTATATTGTTACATAAATATTAGTTACATAATTAATCTTGTATATAGGTATAATTATATGTGAGAACGATGTAAATAAGACGTACACATTGAGTGTCCAGTGTACAGCAAATATAAATTCAAACAAAACAATCCATAATAAAATAATTAAAAATAAGCCGTGGTGGCTAAGAGATGACCAGTCCCAACTGACAGCGCCCGTTCACGAACATGACGCATGGATCAGCACCATTCAGCTCAACCATTTTGAAGGGAGCTAAATGATCCAACACACGCGCCACCGTCAGCGAGACATTTGAGTGAGCATGACATCTATCAGCCGCCAGGACACATTCAAGTCAATGAAAGACATTACCCGGTAAATGGTAGCTCGATAGTACATAGTACTCACACTTGTCCTATGCAATTATATAATACAAAGGAGATTGAGTTTATACAAAGCAAAGGTAGTCTTACAATCTTCAGCAGCTCCAACAGTATTTTCAAATGTTAATCAATTAGTTGTGGTTGTGGAGCAGGACCAGCATTGAGCCAGGCATTTTTATCAGCGATATAATCCCCCAACTTATAATATGCCTGGCTGCATAGTGTGCGTTTTATACAAACTTTGAATTTCGTCTCATTCAGTTGAAGTATGTGGGGAGGTATTTTATTGTAACATTTTAAACAGTACCCCATGAAAGATGAGTCCACTTTAGCCAGTCTGAAACCTGGTTGAACTAATAGGTCCCTATTTCTGGTACTATAATTATGTCTATCACCTCTTTTAGTAAAAAGATGTACATTTTTTCTTACGTACATGATGTTTTCATAGATATATTGACAAGGTACCGTCAAGATCTTAATAACCTTAAACAGTTCCCTTAGAGAATCGCGCCTGCGGAGATTATATATGGCTCTGATGGCTCTTTTCTGCAGAATAAAAATAGAATCGACGTCTGCAGCCCGTCCCCAAAGTAAAATACCGTAAGACATGATACTATGAAAGTAACTAAAATAGACTAACCTCGCGGTATCTACATCGGTAAATTGACGGATTTTTCTGACAGCATATGCTGCTGAACTTAGCCGTCCCGCCAGAGATGTTAAATGAGAACCCCATTGAAGCCTCGAGTCGGGCGTGATCCCCAGGAAAACAGTTTTATCGACGAATTCTAGTTTCTCTTGATTCAATACTATCTCACAATCACTACTTTTGACATTAGGTAAAGAAAATCGTATACACTTAGTTTTTTTCCCATTTAATACTAAATTATTAGCAGTGAACCAATTATGGACCTGCATTAGGGCGTTATTAACGTCGTCAAAATTTGTAGCACTTCTTTCTACCTTAAAAATTAAAGAAGTATCGTCAGCAAATAACACCATTTGTGGTTGATTTTTTAATAAATGGAGTAGATCATTAATATACACTAAAAAGAGGAAAGGACCCAATATCGAGCCTTGTGGAACTCCCATTTCTACTTTTAAACTAAGTGAATTGACACCATTTATTTGAACTTGCTGCTGCCTATCCTTTAAATAAGATTTTACTAGACTGAGCGCAAGTATTCCAAGTCCATAATGCTCAAGTTTCAAGAGCAAGGTTTCGTGATCGACGCAATCAAATGCCTTGGAGAGGTCACAAAAGATTCCTATGGCGTCTTGGGCCTCTTCCCACGCCGTAAATATGTGTTTTAATAAGGTGACCCCAGCGTCAGTCGTACAACGTCCCTTGGTGAAACCATACTGTTGATTGTGTAAGATTTTATTTGTGTTAAAATGAATGAGCATTTGATTAAGCATTACCTTTTCAAATACCTTGCTGAAAACTGGCAACACGGATACGGGTCTATAATTATTGGTGTCTTTGCTGTCCCCGGATTTGAAAAGTGGTATTACTTTACTGTATTTCATTAAATCCGGGAAGACTCCTTGATCCACACACAAATTAAATATGAAGGCTAAGTAAGGCGCTATAGTGTCAATTATGGATGTACAGACTTTAATGGACATTCCCCAAAGATCTTCAGTCAATTTGATCTTGATTTGCTTAAAAGCTTTTATTACTGTTATGGGGTTAATATGCTTAAAGTTAAATTCAATCGGGCAGACCGAAACGTTCGCCCTTACTAAATCAAAAGCGAGCGTGGGCGAGGAATTTAAAGTGTCAGTAGTTTTAATTGGGATACTGGTAAAGAAATTTACAAATTCTTGAGCAACTTCTTTGCTATCGCAAATGAGACCACGTGTCGTCTCCAGTGTATAATCAGAATTATGCTTTTTGTTCCTGTTCGTTTCATTATTGAAAATTTTCCAAACAGTCTTTATTTTATTGTCTGCTGATTTGACCTTGTTGCTAATGTACGAGGCTTTGGCTGCCTTACAAGTGTTCTTAAAAATTTTAGAGTAAGTAGCAACATACTTATTAAAAGTTTCCGTGTTAATATAAGGCTTAAGGCCATATAGCTCAAAAAGTATTTCCCTACTTTTCCTAAGTCCTTTAGTTGCCCAGTCACTAAATAAAAACTTAGGGCAGATACTTTTAGTGCTCTTCTTAAAAGAATAATTGAACTCTGTTTGGACTACCGAAAAGAATTCTTTATACAAAATGTTAACATTGTTCATTGTAAGGTCCTGATTACTCAACTTACAAATTAAACTGTTATTAAAATTATTTAAATTAACAGATGTTATTGGTCTGGATTGTATCTGCAGTTTTTGTATTATGATGTTGGACTCAAAAGTTACGGTTTGACCGCTGTGATCGGAAGGGAGATAATTAACGATGGCTTTATCTAAATAGTCGCAGCAACAAAATACATTATCAATGCATGTAGCTGTAGTTGTAGTTATTCGGGTTGGTTCTACAAACACATTTGACAAATTAAATGATTTAAACAAATTTAATAATCTACTGGTATTTGAATTATTAGCAACTCAGAGCTCACAGGCATCTTAACGATGTATTTGTTATCTGCGTCTCGTTGTACTGTCTTGGTGTAGTATTCTTCACACTGATTATCCTTGGGCATGTCATGGTTGCTAATAGTTATGTATTCGTTCTCCCAGAATTTAGTTTTTATTTTTATTTATTTATTTATTCACACCAAACATACAAATATCCTTACAGGCTAGACCCAATGCGATATTGTTAATTAATTAAGTTAATTCGCTTAAATCGACCAGTGTCATGTGACAGTTAAAAGTTTTCAGTTTGCCACATAGGATCCAGCCCAAGTGCGTCTGTTGCGCTACAGGAGACTGTTGACTGCCATTCAAGACTCCGTCAAGGATGATGTCGGAATATACGTCTGCCCCAAGTAATAGATCTATAGGACTTGATACGTTGAATTCCGGATCTGCTAGTTTTATGTTTTCCAGATGTGGCCAGTTAGCCTTTTCGAACGATGAGTTGGGTAAGTTGTTTGTTAGTTTGCTCAAGATGAGTGCCTGAGTTTCGAATGCGTAGTCTGAATGAATCGATTTACAGGTAAGCTGAAGCCGTCCTTTGCAGTTTCCAGGTGCAGTTCCCACTCCCGTTATGGTTGCATTCAGCCGTTCCCTTGGTAGTCGTAACATTTGTGCGGCGTTCTCGGTGATCAAGTTTACTTGCGAACCTTGGTCTAGTAGTGCTCGCAGCGTAATGTAATCCCCATTTGCAGATTTTATCTTAAGCTGCACAATGGTTGGAGCATTGTTTGTGTGTGGATGTGGTTGGTCGTTGACCTAAATTGTTGTTGTTTCTTTCCGTGTCCGTTGAGTTGACGGTATTTTTCTTGTCTGCGTTGTGCAATAAAGTGTGATGCTTCATGTTGCATTCTTTGCACGTTTTTGCTGACGCACAATCTGTATTGCCATGACTGAATAAGCAGTTTTTACACACTTGTAATTTTGCGACTGTGTTATTCCGTTGGAATGAGTCCATGTTTATGAACTTTGGACATTTCATCAATACATGGTTTCCGTCACAGTGTGGGCAGTGTCCATAATTATGCTGTATGATAACTTCTCTTGAAAGATTTTTGTCGCTCGTAGTCATGCAGTTTTCCAGAATGATGTTTGTTAAACGACTTGAACGAGACTTGCTTCTGAAAGAAAGAAAGAAAGAAAGAAAAATAGATTTAATTGTACCAGAAACCCGTGCATACAAAAAGATAATTAGCTTTAATAATTAAGAAAAAAGTAAAAATAACAAAGAGATCTCTAATCTCACTCACATCTCTCTATCTCTCTCTGATCTCTTCTGCTGGTTAGGTACTTCTTTTTTCGTATTCTTCATGGTTTCATACGCCATGAAGTTGTTTTCCAGGAAGTATAATAGCTCGTTCAAGTTTGGTACATCTCTAGGATCTCGCAGTTCCTTTATGTACTCGCTGTAGGTTGTCGTGTCAAGCTTCTGCGACATCAAGTGTACGATAATTGGGTCCCAAGTTGCAATGTCTAAACCAATGTTAGATAGTCCGTTCGTACATTCAGTTATGACGTCATGCATCTTCTTGAGGTTGAAGCTGTCGGGTTGTTGAATGACAGGCAGGTTGAGCATGGTGTTCAGGAATGATGTAAATTGCAGCCTCCGATTGTCGAAACGCCGAGTCAGTATTTCCCAACAAGATGTGTAGTTTTCTGCGCCAATACTGAGATGTTGCACCAATCTTTCAGCTTCGCCTCTCTACCTCGTTTTCAGATGCTGCATCTTTTGGGCTTTGTTAATCATCGGGTTGTTGTGAATGGTTTCCATGAAGAGATCCTTGAAGGAAATCCATTGAGTGTAGCTACCCGAAAATTCTGGAACCTCAATTTTTGGCGCCGACTTTTCATAGTGCACTGTCGACCAAATCTTACTGTTCAAGTGTTTTTTTAGCTCGTCGTACTTGTCCTCCATATCGACGAACATGTTGTTGTAGTTACCGTTGGAGCCTTTGAGTAACGCTTCCAGCTCCCAGTGTTGTTTGTCGATGACATTCCACTTCGCCCTTAAAATAGAGAGATGATCTTCTAGCTCCCATTTCTCCGTGACAGTTTTTATGTCAATTTTAGACATGGCGCGGTCAAGGGCTTTAAAGCTGCACTCTTGCTTACTCATCAATGTTTTGGTGGTATCGTCAGTATCTCGATCCAGCATCTCAGTTAAGTCGAACTTCACTAACTTTTTTCCCTGTAGATGTTCCAGTAAGTTAAGCATGTCCCTTTTTGTAGATTCGTATTGAGCTTGAGTTTTGCTGTACACGTTATCCACAAAGTAATTGATGTTTTTGTCTTCTAAGGTTTGCTCCAAAATCACATGTTTTTATAGTTAGAGCACAGAGCTTTGATGTTTTCAAAGCAAGATTGTTGGAGTTGTAGCTTCTCCATAGTGAGTTCTCTTCTCTACTTGTCAAAAAGAGTAAGTTTAGTTTGATATATGTAGCTCAGTAGTCCAGCACGTAGTTGACGGTGATAGACGTATCTCTTGACGTTAGTTCTTGACACGAAGACCACAGTTTGCAGGCTTCTTCTTTCAAGTCTCCACGGAAACATTCTCGTAGTTGTAGTAGAGTTGCGTAATACTTAGCGTCTTGAAATTGTCGTTTGTCTACTTATTGCGTTCGCACTCTATGTACGATATTATGCGCTTTCTCAATCCAACTGGGGCGACCCGCTTGTGGGAGACCAGCTGAACCGATTCGCTATCGTAAAATAGAGACACTACACACAATAAATATCCGGCTCGAAGGACCATTTAATGTAGGAGCCAATGGTTGTAGGCACCGCACATTATCATCACTTTGTTAATGTTGGTTTAGTTATGGAGTACACAGAAAGAACTATAAGTATAGTTTAAAGTTATATTAAAATGTAGAAGGTTAACAAGTTAAAGTGGTAGCGATTCTTTCTCGTGACAAGTGGTTAGTTCCACAGTTATTGTCTGACACACTGTTCATTGCTTAATATGTTATATTTATAGCATAATATTTGTGACGCACGACATCCAAGTAGGTTGCTGCGTTCGCAAAGTATATGTATGGTTGATGAGACCGTACAGTACTTTCAAACTCAAACAGCCGCTAGGTGGGCTAGGGGGTTTATTGAAGCATAATCTTAATCTATCATAATATAATGTTTCCACTGTTGGGCCACAGGCCTCCTCTTGGTGAGAGGGAGCAGGCAGTAATCCACCACGCGGGCCCAGTGTGGGTTGGTGGAAGACCTATTTGTAATATTTAAAAAAACAGGATGTTATTTTCCATTAAAAGTCGGTATTTTGTTAAATACTTAAATTTTTTTCAAAAAAATAATTTTTGTATTATCAACCTCAAATAGCATTATTGTAGACATTCGTTGTAACATAAAAATATGTTCAAGATGTTATTTTCCATTAGAAAATAGTATTTTTTCGGGCTTTACTTACTTTTATTTTTGTGTACGAAATGAATGATGTCCGTTCTACGTTTATATCTGTAATTCGCATGGTGTACATAAAGAGTATTCCAATTCTAAAGGTTTCAACGAGATAAATAGTTGCTTCCTCTCCGATATCATTTGCGATTGCGATGACGTTTGAGCACTACATTTGCCTGCCACTACTAATCTAACTATCTTAAACACTCGGAAATGGAGATCGTTTCGAAGGTTGTTTTATGAAAGTGCTGATTTTCTGACTCAGAATGACTGTACTGGCACTGTATGTACGATAGCCTCTAATATTTAATGTAAGTTGTTTTATGAATTTCAGTTAATATTGACTGCTAAATCTGAGTAAACAGATGACTTACTACATTGTTGTACAGGCGGATATAATCGTGCACCGCTGGAACTATAATGTATCGAATGGGTAAGCTATGCTTTTATAATTTGTAAGCTGTCACAGGCGACATCATACAATGCCGCAGGCATAATTTAAATCTAGTATTCTTTTGTTCCTTATCTACGTACCGCTTGAGAGAAGCAAGTGTCCCTCCTCGTCTGTAAAGCAGCGTGCTCACGAGCCCAGTGCGGCGACTCGCATCGAAGTCTCAACGCTGCGTGCGACACACGCATCCATCTCGCTGCATCGTCTGCACTCGACTTTACACCATCCATGAGGCCTTTTATTGTATTTAAGTCTTCGTCTGATGAAGCTGGAAATATTTTTTTCATTTATGAAATTACTGAGAGTACTGGCTTCCGGAAAAATTTTGGTATTTAGGACGTGTGGAAAAATATTGGATCAAAAACAGACCAAGACAGTTGATTTTACAAGTTTAAAACCAAAAGATATCACAGTGCTTCCAATTGCCTATTTATAAAAGTTTTAACAAAGTGTTCTTATAATCATACGCGCTTCTTTTTCGAAGGGGGTGTCTTCTCGTTATCAAAATGCATGTTTAGGCTAGTATGTGTCTTTTAATATGTGCAACAAAACCATTATGAGAGAAAATAAATAAAATTATTATTATATATTATTAATAATATGTTAACACACCATTACTTGCTCCAATCTTAGTTAATTCTTGAACAAGAGATGTGAGCGAGTCTTCAACTACAATTCCAACGTTTCTTAGGAAGATCAGGTTGCTTTCTCTCGTCGCTTGGTCCAGTTGCCCAACAGCGGGCAACGTGGCCGATTCCCGCCTCGACTCTGAAGCCTGTAACCAAAGAACTATATGATAAGTATCTTTCTTTTGTGCTTAATATAATCGAAAAATAAATAAAACTGAATTCGTTGAAAGAAAGACCTCATAAACGGACACATACGGACTCATATGACCAGAACTAATAAAAAACAAAGTGAACTATGCCATCATTTTTTAAAGCGAGAGAGAGGCGGAGCTATACGTGACCGATAGCGCCATCCCTTATACGCAATGGAATCATGATGGCATTAATACTTTATAGTATTATGAAGTTACATCTCATATTACTGATCTTATCTGTGGTCATTAGTTGACCCAAACGGCAACAGTCAATCTTATAAGATTTGACAACAGATCACAGTTCCCTGAACCAGGGATAAGCTCGATACCACAATAGCTATATTGAATTAGATGATCACTATTGCTACACCGGCCGCCCAATATTTAAATGAATAAATAGACAATATTATTTATAGTTATTACTATTCTTTGTTGTCTGAAAGGACGAAAAACAGGTCCAACCATACACTAGAATGGTAGAATCGGTGGTCTGACCGCTAAAGGCTTATACACTGCCAGTTCTTCCTGAATGAGTTTAGTCTTTAACAGCCTCGCCTCGACCTTGCCGCTGTGAGTCAAATCTAATCGCAGGGCGGCAAGCGGTAAAAGAAATGTACCAAAATGTATAAAGCATGCCACGAGTTACCTCGCTCTGCTTAAAGCGCGCGAATTATGCCGAACGAATCTGTGTGAGTGAATTGGGCGGCGACTTACTGAACAAAATTGTTGACCATATTTTGTTGCGAAAATGAATACGGATGCGTTTATCACTTGTTTTTTTTTTACGGATGTTCTTAAGAATGGCATAACATTCACAGCGCAAAAGTTTTAAAATATAATCAAAATGTTGTGGGAATAAATTAAGCAACGTTTTCCAGAATATGAAAGTAATATTAATTTAAGTGATTATTTATAAAAGCACTACCCACTATTTTGTCCACTACTCTAGTGGATATGAAAAAAAATATAACCAACGCGGTCAGTGCCGCTTTCGCTACTGAGCGTACGTGGCAATTCGCATGGGCAACGGTCCACGCGCCGCTTATTACGCTGAGTCATAAAGTCTTAGCCGGGCCGTAGCAGACGTTCGATTAATGTTAGGCGGTAACTTCGCTATATTTCGCAAAGGCAGCCGAAGTTTCAAATACGAGAATCTCGCCGTGCATGATGGTGATTGCTAAAACGCTTAGCTTACGTAAACGTCACAGCTATCTAATTCAACGTTAGTTACAGTAAAATAAACACAAAAAGGTATGAAATAATATAGTTAACTTAACCGAGTATTAAAACTACGCGTCAGCAATTAAAGCTTAGGCATGTGAAGTGCATTTTTTGAGAAATCTTACAACTATTAATTAGATTGGGCTATAAAATCGGAACTGTGGCTTAAAGCTTTATTGAAAGTTTGCATATTTTACTAGCTAGCGACCTGCCCCTGCTACGCACGTCAAATATGAATGTACTATGTTAATTATACACATAATTCTTCCGGGATTCTCCCTAAATGATGGTGAAAACCGCATCAACATCCATTGCATTGTTCAGAAGAACAACACAGTCACACAGACACGACACGAAAAGCAAGTTTAAATTATATTATGGAAAGATTAATATTTTAAATGATAACCGCTATGGTTGAACACGTCATGTTCACAATCGCAATCATAAGGCATACAAGATTTGTTGATTGTATTTAATTTTTAGCGTATGTTGGTACAACTGCGAGGTAAGTAATTCATTATCAAAGTATTAATCGCTCAGCGCTAAGCCACGGTGTTATAAAGCATTACGCAGTAACCGCATTTAAAAAAATAAATTTAAAAAAATAGTTTATCAACTAATGCTTGTGTATGTCTAAATATAACTTTATAGAAATCGCCGGATTACTTTAAATACTTAGAACAAAGCATAAACTATATTTGAAGCGTACAATGTTGTAATCAAAAGATACAGATCTCTAGTATAAAACAAATGCTAGGGCAATTATGATATTATTTCATTTATCGCCATCATTCATAGCCATAATCAGTCTATAATGTTCCCACACTACAGTGGATGTAGGTTGGCTATGAGTACATAATCAGCCTATATAATCTTCCCACGGCTGATACCACTGGGCCACCACTGCTCACAGTATCGTAGTTGAGAGTAGTGGTGGCCGTAGTAACGGCTGCGACTTACCAGTTGTAGGTCATAGGTTCGAACCCAGATGGGCGCTTTACTTTGTGTAAATTATTTCATCACCACTGCTCTCAAAACGGTGAAGGAAAACATCGAGAGGAAACCGGCATATCCAAGAACCAAAAATTCGAAAGACATGTGACATCTACCAACCCGCACTGGGCCCGCGTGGTGGATTACGGCCCACTCCCTCTCGCCGAGAGGAGGCCTGTGTCCCAGCAGTGGGATAATTATGACGGACTGACACGGTGCGCTAGACTTACCTAGGACCTATCTTTGTTCGGAAAGTTAGCACAGATTCAGAATAAGTACAGTTATGATGAAATAGTTTGGAATGTTCGACGTATTATGTCAGTATCGCAAATGCGTCACAAGCTAGCATCATATTTGCGGATATCTCGCGATATCCAACCACGAGTTTAAAACTGCTAAAATAACCAAAAGCTTACAGGAGTTTATATCTATACATATGTAAACACTATCTCATGCACGTCAGCAGTGAGGTCGCTGTCACTAATGTCAACTGTCAGTTCGTCACAAATGGCGGGAAACAGAAAAGTGAAGTGGAGCCCGCACGAGGGTCTTGGTGTGGCGCAGAGCCAGTGTAGTAATATAATCAGCTTAAATACGGAATCAACAGGATTCTACAAAAAAAAAATTTTTGGTTCTACTTCTATCCCTTTACTATTCCAAAAACAGCACTTTCAGGTGAAACCGTAACCAACAATAAACTGTCAAACGCTTACTACAGTTCGCATAGGATAAGCCAGTCAGAAATCGGTCCCTAATAAATTAAGCCTTCGTTTATATCTTTCTATTCACGCATTTAGGACCAAAACAAACATTGGCAGAAATGCAAATGACCGAGCGAGAAAGGAATGCGATGGGTAGGAAAATTGTTAACTCTATTTTAGCACTATCGCATGGGCTACGTCATTTTGCTATTGTTACAAGCATAGTGTAATATTTATAATATTCTATAAAAACATCTGCACGCGTATTTTTAAGGAATAAAACATACAACATAAGATAGTAGAAAACCAATAAAGAGGAGATCTTTCTCTAAAAGTAACACGTTTTAACCTTTAGTTAAAATATTTGTACAGATGTTGCACTTCACGAACTCGCGTCAATCATTCTAATGTATACCTTATTACAATGACATAGCATTCACAAGTCGCGCGAGACAACCATGCCGACCCAAACATATGCAGCGCAGAGCATACAAACAGCAGACAATGGCAATCTACGTAATAAAAATTATAAGTACAATAATTAAATTACTGACAACGCACAGCCTAAACACAAGAGTTCCTTATACAACAAAGGTGAGCACTAAGGAAGGATTTTACAAAAAATCCTTAAATTCAATAGGGGATCAAATTGTGTGTGGAAGTTCATTATTTTTGTCGCTGGGTAATCCCATAAGGCACACGACTTGTAATATTAGAATTTTAAATACATTTGTGCAGCATCTAGAACTACTGATAGCATACGATAAGATAAAAATAAGAAGTAACAGTATCAAACACACCTTTCTCTTATCATTCCTCAATCCATCGACCAAACATCGATATGAGACTTGCTCCAAAGATGCAGAACTCTTAAAGTCATGCCTCAAGCTTCCGTGTCTCCTGCTGTAGTCAAACGAAAGGCTTTGTCCCTCCATTTTCGGCTTCGATAACCTCACCGACCGGAACGAATGATTTAACCCTCCCCGGTCTCTATCTTCTATCTCGTTCTTGAAGTAATCGTTGTGGAATTGAAGTTCAGTTTCTAGAACCTTTCGTGGGTAGTCCGATATGTTGGGGACGCTTGAAGAGAGGGTAGGTGTGTCTCCGGTGGGTGACGTCTCTTTTGAACTGGAACTTGACGAGGCATCCAAAGTGTCGCAGTCGGAATTCGTGTCAAACATACTCAGTTGTTCTGTAAGCCGCATTATTGAGGTCATCGTCTGAAAAACATTTTTTTTAATGTATGAAAATGGCTGTACGTAAACGATGTAGAAGGTTGCCTGGAAGAGATCGCAGAAAGCGATAAGTCCGCCCATTGTACATTTTGTAGTGTTCAATTTATTTTTAGTTATGTATTTTGTGGTATACAATAAAGAATAAATAAGGAGTATGTAAGGATCGTAGCAGTTGGCGTTCTGTAGTTTCCTACCGCCATGGGAAGAAGGCGTGAGTTTATGTATGTATACGAAAATGGACAATATTTCGTATGGTACAAACGGCCACACATCAAGCTATACATTACCTGTATAAGCTGATCTCGCATTGTATAGGATTTCCTTACAGTGAGAGGTCAGTGTAAACTGGGAATGTATAGCTTGATGTGTAGCCGTGTGTACATGGTGAAAATATTCAATCTATTTGGAATTGAGGAGGCAGAAAACCACAAAGCTTACTGAAATAAACGAATATCGCTTAGTGTGGACTACATGATCATAATAAAGACTTGACCAGAAGAGTCCTTAACAAAGGCTTTAATATTACTTCTTATTAATTTATAACATCACGCCTGTATTCCCTGACGGGTTGGCAGAGGTGTATAGCACTCCCTCATTTCGCCAGTTATGTTTGATTCTATTATAAAAGACCGTGAGCCTATTGCCATCAATCGGTCACAAATCCCGACTTCCGACTGCTAGTGAGAAATTTCTAATGGAAAACTTCTTTTGTTTAAACAACGCCGCGCCGTGATGACTTGGCACACCGCGAAATTCAAATTTTCTTACGATTTTTACAATTTGCAGGTCTGTATTAGTTTATATCTAAATATTCCTAGAATTATAATAGTAAAAATCATCAATACACCACCTCTCTCAAGTTCAAATTACCCTATTGAATGACTATTTCGTGAAATCATGACATTTGAGGCTAATTCAAAATTAGAGAGATGTATTGATGATTCTAATGGATATAATTCTGTAAACAAATATTTGTTGTAGTCGCGAACTATATTTTCATCAAGATACCATCTGAAATTGACCTGCGAATTCCAAAACCGGTATGAAAGTTTGAATTTCGAGTTTTTTTGTGTTTTATAGCCCAATTTTTGAGGAAGGCTATAAGTTATTTAACATCACGCTATGACCCTTAGGAGCCGAGCAAAAATAAAAAAAGTCAGAAAGAACGCTAAGCGAAAACGAAGACACACCGCGGGCAGGTGATGCGATGCGACGGGGTAGGTAGGGAGCACGAGAAATTTCACGCGGAAAAGTCGCTGGCGGAAGTTAGTTATTAAATACAACGGTTTATGCCACGTACCTGTTGATCAGTTTCTTCACTGCAGTTATTCTTCGGCCAGCCGATAAAAGACAGCGTCTCTTCAACCACAGCCGGTTCCCATTGTGCGAGTATGCTCTTCACTTTACTTTTAATTCCTGAAATAGACATTAATACTAGTTACATTACTGATCTCATTAAAAAAATATTGTATTTATTACTGAAATCCGGGTGACAAATGTGTTTGCATTAGCATCATAGGCCAATAATGATGAATTAAAGACTACTAGCTATTTACTGCGACTGTTTTTATTATATGACGACAAAGAAAAAACGTCGTGACACATCAAAATTTACAAAATCATGCTTGAATTTTAAATTTGATGAAGGACAAAAATGAATGTGATCGAGATAGAGAAAGAGTTGACGTATTTATAATTTCACATCCCATATCATTTTCTATACTCATCTCATTACTACTATAACGACGACGTTTGGTTTCATTCGTTGAGTCTCCATTTATGTTTCGGTATTGTCTATTATACTTTCCAATGAATTTGTTGCACGTTTTCCATAGTTTGCAGAAGAATGACACCTGTGGTGCAAGTATGTAGGACTCGATTCGATAAATTTGACAGATAAACTCGATAAAATGAGTTTTTATCGAATCAAATCGATGTCGCAAGTACGTAACTCTACTTTACCGATCGGTAGATAAACTCTAAAATTTTAACGAATTTATCGAAAATGCAAGTACGAAACGACATTTTGACAGTTGAGATCGCCAATTTAAGCTGTCAAGCTCGGTAATTTATCGACACCTTGTAGAAAAGCCCGATAAGCTAATCGATCATTACATAATAATGGATTTAGGAGTCATGGCTTTATTGCTGGGTGATGAGGAAGAACGGCAGCAGCATCATAATGTGATGCGTATTCGGAGGCGGCGTCTCAGAGACACGAACAATCCTCTGGAACTTCCAGAAGAAGATTTGTTCGTCTCTTTCGGGTGACTCGGGAAGTGGCAGTAATTTTAACAGAAGGGATAGAGGTAGATGTGCGGAGGATACGATCCACTGGACTCACTGTCCATATCCATAACTCAAGTTATACGAAAAAGTACTTTTATACGTACTTTTTCTCTACTCTCTACTTTTTCTCGCTCAGACGGTGACAGACAGATAAGTTTTTTTCTCAAACTTCAAGAAATGTTAACAACAAACTTTTTTTTTTGGCAAAGGTAAACAACTAAACTTACACGACTTTAATTTAAGAAGATAGCATATTGTCTGTATTTTTACAAAAACAAACGGAAATTTTGGTAAATACTGGTAGCTTCTCTGAATTATACCCATAAATATTGTTTACAATGCCAAAAATGTATGAACAAAAAGGATTTTCTAAATATTTCGGACATTAGTCGTGCCACAGAAACCCCACCTTAAATGGTTTGTCTGTGGACGTCCTCAGTATTGCCATTTGACAAACGATCCTTATCGACTCGAATCGGCCCACGATAAATCTTATCGTCGCGTGTTACGTACTTCCAAATTCGATAACAAGATCGATAAAAATGCGAACCTTAGCGATCTCGATGTCTTATCGATGCAAAGTCCGTACTTGCAGTGCTGGCCATGCAGTCTCGACATAGTTAGCAATCGTTTTCGGTTGCGAAGTCCTAACAATCCAGCTGTGCAAGTACGTAGGACTCGATTCGATAAATTTGACAGATAAACTCGATAAAATGAGTTTTTATCGAATCGAATCGATGTCGCAAGTACGTAACTTCTACTTTACCGATCGGATAAACTCTAAAATTTTAACGAATTTATCAAAAATGCAAGTACGAAACGACATTTTGACAGTTGAGATCGCCAATTTAAGCTGTCAAGCTCGGTAATTTATCGACACCTTGTAGAAGCCCGATAAGCTTATCGATCATTACATAATAATGGATTTAGGACTCATGGCTTTATTGCTGGGTGATGAGGAAGAACGGTAGCAGCATCATAATGTGATGCGTATTCGGAGGCGGCGTCTCAGAGACACGAACAATCCTCTGGAACTTCCAGAAGAAGATTTTGTTCGTCTCTTTCGGGTGACTGGGGAAGTGGCAGTAATTTTAAAAGAAGGGAGAGTTGTTGTTGTTGTTAGTTGTTGTCGAGACTGCAGGGCCTGTTAACAAATGCTGCGGTGCAAACAAAGCTTGGTTAGTTAGGGCCTAGGGCACAGTGCGTTTGAATAAGCGATAATTGAACAGTTTTGCACATTGTTCTAGGACTTTACAAATAAAATGGTGCTTCTCGTACGGAGTAAGCAGGTGTAGGTTATTTAGTTTAAGGTTAGTTTTCGTAGTGTGAGTAAAATTTCCAAATTTATTCTTATCGTTCCATTAATGAAAAATCCTTAAAAATTTGGCGTTTCAGTCGTTTTTTGAAGGTTGATAAGCTTTTAGCCTTTTTGTGTCTTTAGGTAATCTATTATAATTCTGGGCTCCTTCGTACAGAATCCTCTTTTTTCCGTAGTTAGTTCTAGGTGGTACCAAACGGATATCATTTGCCTGTCTAGTATTAAGTTTGTGGTGCTCTATATTTTTGGTAAATGTTATTTGTGAGTGAATGTTCTTTGTCATAATGTTTCTAATCAGGATACAGGTGTTGTAGTTATAGCTTTCCGATAAATTCATTAGTCCAGTTTCCTTATAGATTTTTATGGTCGGCGTTAGGTAATCATATCAAAATAACGGTTTAATTAGTTTATTTGTGATCTCTGTAGTTTATTTAAGTTGCTCTTAGCCGCTTTATTTGTGTTATTAATGCTTGTGTAAACTTGTCATCGTGATGGCAGTATTTGTGATGACAGTTATAACTAATAGTAACAAGAGAGGGTGATATGATAATTGTTTGACTAAGCACCTCCTCTGTAGGTACCACTTGCACCGCTCGGTTTCTTTGATAATATGCTCAAAGAATCGGACCAATCACGAGTAGGTACAAGACGCGTTGTGCGGTTGCCAGCGCGCGAAGCGACGCGTTTCCACTCCGGGTTAACGTAGCCAGCTAGGTAAGTAATTTCATGAATGAATTTTTGCAAAGGTGATCCCAATTTTATTTACTTTTTTATTACATATTTAGTTTGTTAGATTTTTTTTTTCAATTTCCTCTTTTTAATACTTATTCTGTGTTTCTTTTATCGTCTCTAGTAATTACGTTACCTTAAAACCTCACGATTTTTTGAATTTTTTCGGCTGAAAGGATGATATATGATGGCCACTGATCGGATTAGGTGCAATTTGACTGACCGGTTGGCGCAGTAGGTAGCGACCCGACCCTTCCTTCTGAGCCGCTGGTCCCGGGTTCGATCCCCGGACAAGTCAAACATTTGTGTGCATGAACATGTCTGTTTGACCTGTGTCTGGGTGTGTATATGTATATAAGTATGTATATCAGTCATCAGGTTACCGTAGTACAGGCTCTGAATAGTTCGGGATCTGAAGACCTTGTGTGGATGTTGTCTCATATTATTATTATTATTCAGTTTATTTATTTTCATACATATAAATACATTTTTAAATATTTTTATAAAAAGCATTAAAAAAAAAAACATTTAAAAATATAAAAATAGTGGTCCGCCGGTATCAGGAGCAGGGTCCAAGCTACCGGTGGTTAGGGCTCCAGAGACAGGAACCTTCTCACGATACGAGTCGTATCAAGGAGTACTGCCTTCTGAATCAGGCCCTTGGTCCAACCGCCTAACGAGAGCCTCGAAAGATGTTGATCAAGGCTTTCGGCCATCAGGCCATTGGCCGATACGACAATCGGCACAATGATAGCCGAGCTTACATTCCACATGTCAACAACCTCGTGTGCTAAGTCGAGATATTTAATTTGTTTCTCTTTCTCAGCTTTCACGAGGTTCTCGTCATGTGGAATGGTAACGTCGATAATCATTGTGCGGCGCGCTAATCGATCTATCACCACTATATCAGGCTTATTGGCGACAATAGTCCTGTCAGTAATGATAGACCGATCCCAGTACAACGTGACTTGGTCATTTTCGAGAACTGGGTCGGGTGCATACTTGTAATACGGTACCTCGGTATCCACAAGTTTATATTTTAAAGCAAGTTGCTGGTGAATAATCCTGGCTACTTGGTTATGCCTGTGCAAGTACTCGCCGTTAGCCAGACGAGAACAACCAGAGATAATATGTCTGATGGATTCACATAATTCATTATTATTATTATTAATTTAGGGTCAACAACTTGGGGTGCATGTTGAAGAGCCTCCTCGTGGCGCACCCTGGGCAACGTCGGCTCCAATTGCCCACCAAGTTTTGGTGGACAATTGGGGCTGGCGGCTAATCTTTAACAAACGGGGAAAGGTCATGGTTCCAATCACCGATCATGCTTGATGGTCGGTGAAGGGAACCGGGCTATAGAGGGTCAATACGTCCACTCCTCCTCTGCTTACAGAGGAAGTTGAGTGGGCGTAGACTGAGAAGGGCCGCCGCTGCGGTGCAGGTGCACCAAAGCGGCACGTGTTTCTCTCCTCGAGGAGCAGTCCTTGAGGAGAGAATTTTCGGCGGGTTCGCTGAGTCGGGTCGGCCGGACAGCGAACGGAGGCATGCCTAATGCCGCCGCCGGGGGCTTGGCTTAATTGCCTGGCCCAGAGGAAGGCTACCTCTAAGATAAAAAACCACCCAATCCTAAGCTTCGAAGCGCGGTGAGAGGATGAATGGCTGGAGGGAGTCCAGTCGTTAGCGCTTCCCCTGCAGAGCACCTGCCGCACTCTGCAGTATGTAGGCTTACCGGGCATCTAGGCTCTGCCCGGTGGACATCAAAACCTATATCTACTCGTGGGATTAAAAATGGAACAAATAAAAACACACACAAATAATATAAATAAAAATGACGAAGAGGAGAGGAGTGATGCGGGGTCGGAGTCCGACGCCGCATCTGGCGCGGAGGGCTCATGCCAGGGCTCGGGGCGCGAAGTGGCGGGGGCTGCTGATAGGAACCGAAGGTTCTACCAGAAGCGCCCCAGATCGGGGGAGGGCCAGGGGTCATCCTCCGAAGAGTGGACCTCGGGGCCCAAAAAAATCCACTCCAGCCGGCGGGGTGGAGCCCGGGAGAAGGGTTTGGGCAGAGGGCTCGCCACCCAGGAGACTAATGAGCTGCGCTCTGTCAGCCCAGCCGAGCCGGCTCAGCAAACTGGGAGACTCGCTTTGGAAGGGAACCAGCCTGGAAGGACCAGCTGCAAGGCGGGTCTCTCAGAGTCCTCGAGTGGCGAGCCGGACGCCGCTGGCGGCTTCAACTCGGATCGAGCGGCCAGGTTTGCGGAGATCGTGGTCGCCGCAATAAAGGATGTGGCCTTGAAGAGGAATAAATCCTCTAAAGACAAGGCCATAGCCGCGGCCACGGCCTCCATTATGGCGGCAGCGGAGGCCATTCAACCTGGGTCTCCGTCAGACGCAATGTCTGAAATGCGGGCGGAGGTAGCCCGCTTGACAGCCGCCATGGAGCTTCTCCGGAAGGAGAATGAGGAGCTCCGAGCAGACCTGGCCGGGCTTCGAGCAGCCGGCCCCAGGGAGGTGCCGCAGGCGGGGGCGCAGCAGCATGGGCAGGGACGGCCCGTGCCTGCGCAAGACCAGGTTCTGACCCTGGTGCGGCAGGAGCTGGCTGCCTTCCAGAGCCGGTTTTCCGCCCTGGAGGCCATTGTCCTGCGCCCCCCACTAGCGGCGAGCCAGCCGGCCGCGGGCCGGCAGAAGGCGGTGTCATTTGCCACCGTCGCAGCTGCCGCGGCCAAACCTGGCTCGTCGGGTCAGAGGAAGGCCCCCCCCGTGCCGAAACCCGCGGGGCCGCCCATGCCCAGGGCGGGCGGGATGGCTACACAGACGGCGAGGGCACCGGCCCTGGCTGCAAGACGGACGCCCCCACCTCCTCCTCCTATATCTCCTCCGGCTGGTGCTGGATGGCAAGTAGCCGGGGAGAAGAGGAAGGCCAGGCAGGCGGCAAGGGCGGCCAAAAGAAAGGAGAGGCAGCAGCAGCGCAAAGAGCGAAGCGTCGCGGCTAGGCTCCGTGCCCCGAAGTCCGCAGCTGTAGTGATTACACTACAGCCGGAAGCGGTGAAGAAGGGCGTGTCCTACCGTGACGTGCTAGCCAAGGTGGGAAAGGCGGTGAGCCTAGAGGAGATCGGCGCCACCGAAGGCATCCGGGTAAGGCTCACGGCGACTGGGGCCCGGATGCTGGGGATCCCCGGTGCGGCCAGCGGCCCGGCCGCCGACGCTCTGGCCGAAAGGCTTAGAGCGTCCTTAAATGCGGACGAGGCCCGAGTGTCCAGGCCCAACAAATGCGCTGACTTGCGCATCCTGGGCCTGGACGACTCTGTGACGGAGGGAGATGTGATGGCCGCCGTCGTTAGGACTGGGGGGTGCTCTGCCGAGCAGGTGAGGGCAGGCACCATCCGTCCTGACTTCAAGGGGATGCGAGCCGTTACGGTAAGCTGCCCCGTGTCGGCGGCCAAAAAAATAGCCGAGGGCCGAAGGCTACTGGTGGGCTGGGTTTCCGCGCAGGTGAAACTGCTGGAACCCAGACCTCTGAGGTGCTTCCGCTGCCAGGTGGGCAACCACGTGGGAGCTCAATGCACCTCGGAGGTGGACCGCAGCCACCATTGCTTCCGCTGTGGTCAGCCCGGTCACAAGGCCGGCTCTTGCAATGCCGCGCCGCACTGCACCGTATGTGCGGCAGCTGGCAAGCCGGCCGATCACCGGATGGGGAGCAAGGCCTGCGCTCCACCCGCCACAGCCAGGGGCAGGGGCAAGCCCTCCGCCACCGCCGTCACTGCCGCAGCCGCCGACACTGCCGCCGCCGCTGCCGCCTTGACCGCCGTCGTCGCCGCCGTCACCACCGCGGCGGGGCCCTCACAGAGGGCTCGGGAGGAGGCTGACATGGAGTGCCAATAACGGCCCCATTACGCCTCCTCCAGGCGAACATCAACCACTGCGCCTCCGCTCAGGATCTGTTGCTCCAGAGCATGGCGCAGTGGTCGATTAACATCGCCGTGGTCGCTGAGCCGTACTTTGTCCCGCCCAGGGATGACTGGGTGGAGGACCTGAGCGGCTCAGTGACCCTAATTTCGTCGGCCGCCGCCGGTACTCCGTCCCTCGAGTCTGTCACGAGGGGACGGGGTTGCGTGGCAGCACGGTTCGGGGAGATCGTAGTGGTTGGGGTATACTTCTCCCCGAACCGAACTCTTGCCGAGTTCCACAACTCCCTTGCGGAGTTGAAAGTCGTCGTCGTCGGGTTCCGTTCCCTCCCCGTGCTCGTCCTCGGGGATTTCAATGCCAAGAATGTGGCTTGGGGTTCCCGGTATACGGACACACGGGGCAGGATGGTGGAGGACTGGGCTCTGGAGACAGGCCTGGTCGTCCTAAATCGGGGTTCTGTCCCCACGTGTGTGCGGATGCGGGGTGAATCGGTGGTGGACATCTCGTTCGCCAGCCCCGCTCTGTCACCGCGTGTCCTTGACTGGCGCGTCATAGAGGGGGTGGAGACCTATTCCGACCACCGGTACATCCAGTTTGACGTCTCCGCCCAGACCTCGAGCGCGCTGGTCCGACAGGCCCCGAGTGGTCCGCGGTGGGCGCTGAAACAGCTGGACCGGGAGCTCCTCCTGGAAGCCTCGATCGTGCAGGCCTGGGTGTCATCACCGGACAGGTCTGCTGACATCAACGTCGAGGCGGAGTGGTTCCGGGAGGCCATGTCCGAAATATGTCCGGATACGGAAGCCATTCAGGCGGAGCTGTACGAGGGGTACAGAGCGGCGAAGACCGCCCTCCAAGCGGAGATCCTGCGGGCCAAGGGACTGGCCCGCGAGGAGTCGCTGGAGACTGAACAGGGACCCGTGGGGACGCCCCTACAAATTGGTGCGTGAGAAGCTCCGCCCATGGGCTCCCCCGCTGACGCAGAGTCTCCGGCCCCAGCTCGTGGAGGACGTGGTGAGCACTCTGTTCCCTTCTAGAGGGGACCATATCTCCCCGCCCATGGCTCCGCCTACTGCGGTGCTGAATGCGGACCACACCGCCGACGACGACGACGATGCTCCGGAGGTGACCGAGGTAGAGCTGCGAGTGGCGGTACGTAGGCTGAGTGCTAAAAATACCGCCCCAGGACCCGACGGCTTACCTGGGAAAGCCTGGGTCCTGGCCTCGGAGGCTCTCGGGCCTCGACTAAGGGGGCTCCTAAGCGCATGCATGGAGAGGGGCCAGTTCCCACTTCGTTGGAAGACGGGGAAACTGGTCCTCATCAAGAAGCCGGGGCGCCCAGCGGACTCTCCGTCCGCTTACCGGCCCATCGTGCTGCTCGACGAGGTGGGCAAGCTCTTTGAGAGAGTCATTGCAGACCGCCTCGTCGGGCGGCTGGTGCGGGTGGGGCCGGATTTGGTGGAGAGCCAGTTTGGCTTCCGCATGGGGCGCTCTACGGTGGACGCCATCATGCGCGTGCGGGCCCTCACGACGGGGGATGCTGTGGCCCGGGGTGGGGTCGTCTTGGCGGTGTCTCTGGACATCGCCAATGCCTTCAATACCCTGCCCTGGAGTTGCATCAGGGAGGCACTCCGGTATCACCGGATGCCGACCTACCTCTGTCGTGTGGTCGAGGCCTATTTGACGGACAGGGCCGTCATCTACCCCGGTCACCAGGGAGTATGGAACCGGCAAGAGATGTCGTGCGGTGTCCCACAGGGATCGGTCCTGGGGCCGCATCTGTGGGATATCGGCTACGACTGGGTGCTGCGCGCCGACCTCCCCAGTGGCGTCAGCGTGGTTTGTTACGCTGACGACACGCTGGTCCTGGCGCAGGGGAGGTCGCACCAAGCGGCGGCCGAACTAGCGACACGCGGGGTTGCGACAATCGTCGAGAGGATCCGGCAATTGGGACTCGAGGTGGCCCTGCACAAGTCCGAGGCCATGTGTTTTCATGGTCCTCGGAACACGCCACCGTCGGGTTCCCAAATAACGGTAGGAGGGGTTCACATCGGCGTCGAGTCGACGATGAAGTACCTGGGACTCGTCCTCGACAGCCGGTGGAACTTCGTGGAGCATTTCCGACGTTTGGCTCCCAGACTGGAAAGGGCCGGGGCTGCCTTAAAGCGGCTCCTGCCCAATCTAGGGGGGCCAAACGCCTCCTGCCGGAGGCTCTACGCGGGGGTCGTGCGGTCCATGGCCCTTTACGGGGCACCGGTGTGGGCGCGTTCCTTGAGGCGGCGGCCAGCCCGCTGGTTGAACGCGCCCCAAAGGGTCATGGCCACCCGGCTGGTCCGGGGATACCGTACGGTCTCCGGTGAGGCGGCGAGCCTCCTTGCCGGATTACCGCCATGGGATCTGGAGGCAAAAGTCCTCGCGCACGTTTGGGAGTGACGCGAGGAGGCGAAACGCCGGGGCGTAGCTCCGCTGCCGCGAGAAATCACGGTACAGCGGACAGAGCTCCGGCGGGATCTCAGGGCGGCATGGAGAGTGCGATTGTCGCAACCCAGCGCTGGGCACGCCACAATTGCGGCGATAAGTCCCCTCTTTGAGGAGTGGCTTGAGAGGCGCCACGGCGTCCTCACCTTCCGCCTGACGCAGGTCCTCACCGGACACGGTTGTTTCGGGAGGTTCCTGTTCCGGATAAGGCGGGAGGAAACGCCCGGGTGTCACCATTGTGTGGATCGCCCGGAGGACACGGTGGAGCATACGGTGGAGGTCTGCCCGGCTTGGGCGGAGCACCGCCGTGTCCTCGTGGAGGCGATTGGCGGTGGCGATCTCTCGCGTCCGGCCTTGGTCCAGGCCATGGTACGGAGCGAGAGGGCTTGGGAAGCCGTCACCTCCTTCTGCGAAGCAGTAATGTTCGCGAAGGAGGAGGCGGAACGCGTGAGGGAGAGGCAAAATTTGCGCCCTCACGCCCCTAGCCGCCGCAGGAGACGCCCTGGGCGTCGGGAATCGCAGGCCGATTCCCGGCCACCGTAGGCGCGGGCTTGCGAACGGCGAGCAATGGGCAGCTCGCCGTTCGATAAGGACCAGGCCCGGGTCGACGGCGCGTTGTGTTCCACGCGCGCCTCAAAGAGATGTCAGCACCAATGACGGGGTTTGCTAGGACCGATGCCTGCTAGGGTTGCGGAAAAGTCCAAGAGGGTTACCGTGGCCCCTGGCACAGGCAACTGAAGGAACACGGGTGGGTTTTAGTCAGTAAGAGTCTGACACGCCCTCCTGCTCTGCCCAGAGCGGGAGAAGTTATTTGATGATTTCCCACCCACAAAAAAAAAAAAAAAAAAAAGGGTCAACCACTTCAAAGAATATTATTAGTATAGATAAGCCCACGGATATACCGGCAGCCCAAGATTTTAAATTTTTAATGAATTTAATAAAGTATTTTTACAAGCGTTTATTTAATTTGCCTTATGTGTGAAATAGTTCAAACTAACATTCAATTCAGTCACAGCACAAATTCGCAATTCTAGTTAACACAAGCCAAAGTAGTTAAAAAAATACATCAAAACAAACAGGTCACTCAAGATCACTATGTGCATACCCAAAACTATCCATATTCTGATAACGTCAGTAATTGCACCCCAAAATCCGTTCACTGGTGATGACTAATAATCATGGTTCAAACTGACCTTCAACAACTGCAGCGACCCCTCCATACTGCTTAGCCTGCACCAACATGACAATCTTTTCCATATCCTCGGAGACTTCTTCTCGCAGCCTCCTCACTGCCACCAAGTTATCATACTCTGTTTGTATCTTGTTCGTGATGGAGTTCAACTCAGCTTTAGTACTATTTATGTCTTTCACTTGCTGGACTAACCTGTAATGGGTGAATTGGTATCTGTAGAATTGTACAACATATACACTTGTGACCAAAAGAAATCGAGCCACTTCCTTTTTTCCACGTATAATGGTTATTATTTCTGGTTTTATGGAACGTATCAATTCGAAACATAAACCGCCTACAAGTTTATTTATCAACCTTTATAATTAGGGTAGTTGGTTGTCAACTTTTCATTATAAATTAAAGTTTAAAGGGTAGCCTCCACAGGCACGATTCTCTAAGGGAACTGTTTAAAGACATTAACATCATGACGGTACCTTGTCAATATATTTATGGAAACCTCATGTACGTAAGGAAAAATTTAAATCTTTTCAGTAAAAGAGGTGAGAGACAACTATAGGACTAGAAATAGGGACCAATTAGTTCAACCAGGTTTTAGACTGGGTAAAGTAGACTCATCCTTCATGGGGTACTGTTCAAAATGTTACAATAAAATACCTCCCCACATACTCCCAACTGAATGAAACAAAATTTAAATCTTGTATAAAACGCACACTATACAGCCAAGCATATTATAAGTTGGGGGACTATATCGCTGACAAAAATGCTTGGTTCAGGGCTGGTTCTGCTCCACAAGGGCGCGTAAACTAATTAATTAGCATTCGAAAATAATGTTAGAGCTGATGAAGATTGTACAATCTATCTTTGCATTGTATAAATTCAATCTCTTAGTATTGTATAATTGCATAGCACATGTGTGAGCACTATGTACCCACTATAAAGCTTACTGGGTTCGTCTTTCATTGACTTGAATGTGCCCTGGCGGCTGAGAGTATGTCATGCTCACACTCAAATGTGTCGCTGGTGGTGGCGTGTGTATTGGATCATTGAGTTCCCTTCAAAATGGTTGAGCTGAATGGTGCTGATCCATACGTCATGTTCGTGAACTGGCGCTGTCAGTAGGCACTGGTCATTTCTTAGCTGCCACGGCTTATTTTAATTCCATAATTGTTTTTTTTAATCTTTTTATTACGGACGCTTTTAACGTGCACGTCTTTCTACATCGTTCTCACATGTATAATTACAACATGAATGATGTATCCACTTTATTGTAACAATATTTTGATTTAAAAGAGTGTCCATGGAGTTTCGTGCCCGTTCTTCTCCATAGGTACCTACTACGCTTTGGAATGGGCAACTAGTTTCATCTTTCTGACTGACCGACCCCTTGACAATTCAAAAGTGCCTGTAATTGGTTTATTTGAAATAAATGCTTTGAGTTTGAGACTAAAATTATCGCATTTAATTTGCTTATAACATTTTGATTGTACTACATAAAGAAAAGGTTAATTAGGGCTTTTGTTATTGTTTTATTATTATTTATTTAATTTTGATTTTAATTGTTTTTTTCTTGACTGTTTTGAACCCTACAATGTTCTATCAAAATTACCAGTTTTCTTTCAGAGCCAATACTTTATCATTCAATAATGTTATTTTTTTTATTTTATTTGGGAAAAAAAACGATATTATATTAAATATATCAGTAAGGTACTTATATAAAACCAAATCAATGTAATAACCACAACATTTTCCACATATTAACAAAGAAGTATATTAAGATCAGGACTTATCGGTAAGCCACTTAGTAGCTATTCACCTTCTACGAAACATGTTAATTGTTACAAACCAATAAACAAGTATTAACCACTGGATATATCTAAGTTGTTCAGTACATTGATAACTTCACTTCGAAAACAATATTTATTAAGCATAAATATTGAAATAATTAATATCTATGAAATGTTTATTGTACATTTGCGTGAGACGCTGAAGGGTTATCATTCAATAAATTACCCTCATTGTAAAGGTCATTAGATAACCTTTTATGCGATATAGGTTTTGAATTGATACATTCCATAATACCATAAATAATAACCATTAAGTGAAAAAAGGAAGTGGCTCGATTTATTTGCTCCCAAGTGTATAATATTAGGCTGCATTCCTCACACGCTGGAACATACTGTTGGTCCCGGTTGTCATTCAAACGTTACTTAGTTACTCGATTGTGGAGGTTAAATTGGCAGTCACTCCATGTAACACACTGGTGTCCAGGTATATACCAGTATTTTCAGGGCATTGGGTTGGACATGAAGGCTAGGCAAACGATGAGTCTTCTGAATAATTTAATGAAAGAGCAAGGCAAGACTAGAGATGTTTAGTAGATGCCCCAATATTAGACAGGTTTGTTTTAAGTCCCATGAAAGGCCTTTTGTTACTAACCGGGCATGAATTCAGACTGCTTAATGAATAACCCAATAACACTTCTCCCGATCCAAAGATCAAACCACTTGAATAACGGGGTGCAATTAATTATTATACTTAAAGGTGAAAATTTACTTAACGCTTTGAATATTAGGAACCTGAAGGACTTAAACGTAATTAAAATAGCCTATAATTTCCCACTGCAGCGACAAAGGCCTCCTCAAAAAGTGACAGTGGGCCGTAATCCACCATGCAGGCCCAGTGCGGTTGATGGATGTCAAATCACTTCGATTTTTTGGTTCAAAACGCTTTTTAAATCAATATCAGTTGTTCTTTTTATAGAACCCGACATTTAGCCTAACTGAAGGATAGATCGTTACGGAACATAATCCATTGTAGAAACGTTCTATGTCATAAACTTGAATGGTGCAAACAATAGCCCATTCATTTTTACCGCTGGGAATAAAACGCGAATACAAATGACTCTAAACGCGAATGCTATGGTAATCTGTCTGCGTAAGATCTTTATTGTTTGTTGTTACTTCCTAAAAGTAGTTCTCTAGACATGAGTCTTTTTACAAGTGACTTCAGACATGCTATAATTTAGAACGAATGGATGATGTTTTGTTTGCTTAAACTATCTTTGTATTTGGGGATGCTGTTTTAGTAAATAATACACTTTAGTTACCCTTTCTTTCGTATTTAGGAGTGCTGTTTTTGTGAAGATTGATGCTTAAATATACTAATAATGTATATAAAATAAAATTTCCGGAACCAAATTTAAATCAGCTGTTAGCTTTTAGTGTTGACACAGAAAAAAAAACACTTTATCAAGCCACCTGAGGGCCTAGACGGAGTGAAATAGTATAAACGACTACGATGACGGAAAAGTAAAAAATGTAATGACCTACAGAAAAGTTTATGTCAAGCCGGTTGAAAGTAGTTGTAGAAATTCAAAACGCTTTAAAAGAGATTCCCATTTGTCTATCTTATTCAGGTCAAGTCTTTCTATCAAGCCTACCTGATCAAGCCTCCAGTGCGCTCGGCCTTATGAGTGTGCGCAGCGAACGCGCCAGCAGTCACGATGTCATGGAAGCCGGTCCTGTTCAGCGTATCATTGTGAACCCACATGCGTTGTAGGTGAAGGTTTATCGGGGCAAATTCTAGGCTTGCGTCATCTGTAATGTGCAAAAATAGAGGCCTTTACACAAAGAACTTGCTTGCCAGTCTTACCAAGGGATATCGTGTTACCCAGTAACAGGGTTGTAGAGATCAGATAGGCAGCCGAGCCGTATATTATTTGGTTAAACTGGAAGCCAAATCAAACATATTTATAAAAAGACTAAGTATATTATTATGATGACCTAAAGATTTTGCTTCAAGGCAGTCACTGTGATTATTTCGAAACAAGTACATCGAAATCTATGCATTTTGTGGTAGTGTTGCCTCTCCTCACATCCTAAGCAACAACGAAATAGCGCCTCAGCGCTTATACCTTTTTGCTGTCTGCAGATTTGTAACTATTTGTAACATTGTAGGATTTTTTTCTGCGCTTTGGTTGTACACATGCATCAGAAACATTTTAGTTTCAGTCCTCATTCTTGAATTTCTATACAGGGTTATTGGTAAAACACCATCAACCTCTTAAGGAGTCATTGTACTCATCATTATGAACAACTTTTACGAAATCGCGGGAAAAAAAATCACCTGTTCCCTACATTTATGTTTGCAGAACTCGTCAAAATGTAGGAACCAGATGATTTCTTCTTCTTGACAGGTTGATGGTGTTTTACCAATAACCCTGTATTATTCGTGTTGACCCTGACACAAATCTGCCTAGACCAGACATAGCGTATCGCATTTCCCCTTGACTAAAAAAACTTCTTACCCTTCCTACTGCTTGCTTTGAAGTGATGGCTGTCCATATTGATCAGACACCGCCGCGAGTGACAGTAGTGCTTCAGTAAGGACACGTGTGTGCTGACCAGCTCTAACTGGCGGGACTGCCATTGGCCACATATCTCGCCCACTGACAGAAGTTCCTCTAACAATTCTTTTTCTCTCTGGATGTAGATGTCTCTGGAAAATGTGTAAAATATTCATTGATTAGCAATTACGAATACTTTTAAGTATGTGGTTTAATGTGGAATAAGCCTTAAGCTGTCATGAAAGCCATATTTACACGTTGCGATTTAATTGCATGTGCAAGTTAAAGCAACAATCAAAGTTTCACCGGCTAACCAGTTCAGACATTTGTTGCTTCAATGTTATTGTATGCTGCAGGCAAGAAACTTGCATCATGTAAATGGGGCTGTTGTGAACTTGCGCAAATAAGCAAAACGAAAATAACTCTTTGTCGATGCGCGTACGCACTCTATCATAGCTCAAGGTAAATTGCTACACAATCAACGAATACTCACAACAATTGCACAGGCATTGTGAAGCATATTTTAGGTTCGGCCATAATTTCGTGAACAGTGATATCACCGCCGAGTCCCGAATGGAACCTATACGTCACTTGATGACTGTTCACGAAATTCTGCTTCAAAAGACTTCCGTAGGACGGGAACTTCAGCTTCAACCCTAGTCGAGGTGGTAACGACTGTGAACGACGGTGACACGGGACTTTTTGTGGTATGTCTATACTGTTTCTGTCGTTCGTATGGCTAGGGCTCGTTCCGATGTAGGAAGGTTCTAGACTCCACCCGTTTATGGTGACGAAGCCAACTGTCTTCTGGTCCTGAGTTACGAGTGCTACGCGCATCCTTTGTGCTTCCTGTGGGTAAGAAGTTTAAAGTTCGTCAGTAAATTACGAAATACTAAAAATAGGAGTTAAATCATCTCTTCCCTAGATAAGGTATTCTTGTTGTCTCAGACATTTCAAATAGAAACTGCACCACTGCGCTACGATAATTTCGCACAATAATGTTATTAAAACGTCCCCTTACAATATAGGAGACTGAGCTCAACACGCTCTTCGCAATTAATAAGTTCTTTAGTTATTCTTTACATATTTCAACAGTCGTCATTTTAGGTAGATATTAATAAGCGTTACTTAGAACATGCTTTGGATAATAAAGTATCCTGATAAACACGGCTACACATGAAGCTATACATTTCTAGTTTACACTGACCTCTCATTGTAAGGAAATCCTATACAATGCGAGATCAGCTTACACTGGAAATGTATAGCTTGATCTGTAGCCGTACGTACTGTCACACTACGTGTGCAGGATTCAGACGGGAACATATCCAAGCCAAATTACGTGCTATAACGTTTATTGGTATCTGCAGCCATCATTCAGACAATAAATGATAAATGATTTTATTTCTATAAGTAGGTTTGCACAAACACTTTTACACGTCAATTAATACCTTTGTCCTTTGGTATGCCTTGTTTTATGTATTAAGTAATCAGGATTTTAGTAAAATTACCTGTATAGTACTGAGCAGCATGGACGTGTATCCCATGGGCACGGTGGTCTCGGAGACCCGCTCCTTAACGTCGTAGACCACGATGCGCACCAACGCAGACCCCGTGAGACCGTCACTGGCACGGAACAGTATGGTCTTCGAGAAGCACGGGTTACTACATGTCTGTGGAACAATAATTTACATATTATCTTTAAAATTCACCTCTATTCGGTAGTGGAGGTCAGATAGGCAGATAGTCCATGTAGTATACTGGAATTAAGCTGCATCCGATAAGCATGGAAGCCGACCCCAACAGTTGGAAAAAGGCTAGACAGGCAGGCATTCATCCTGTATAAAAATTTGTTAGGTCTCGAAAATCTTTATCTTCTTTGACAGAGCACATGCTACGACAAAGTGAAGCGGGCGTTGCGTGGCGTTTGGCTGCTAAGATTTGTGCCTAGCCTTTCGTAAAACCTGCCCTGGTCCCGCGTGATGGATTACGGCCCGCTCCCTCTCATAGAGAGAAGGCCTGTCTCCCAGCACAGCAGTGGGAACATTACAGGCTGATTATGTTTATACTTTTGTGCCAACTTCCTATAAGTTATACAACAAGCTTTCTAAAATCGGGGTACCATTTCTTTAATCTACGAACCCACGAGTAAGCCATACAATATCTCACCTCAACAATTTCAGTAGCTCCGTATCTAACGCAGAGTCCTTTGTCGTATTTGACGTAAATGACAATGAGAGGCGATGGAGGCCGGCCGTGTGTGTCACAAAGAAGATTGTCGCAGGACAGCGCTAACTCGCAAAGCGGCACTTCGTTCATATCTGCGAAATGATAATGCTATATTAAGGAATTGTGTGTGCCGTAATGAACGGTTTTTTCTACGAAAGACGACAGACACTGAGATACATTCGACGCCCGTGGCATAGTGGCCCTTGGTTCAAACTCAAAATCAAAGCATTTATTTCAAATAAACCAATTACAGGCACTTTTGAATTGTCAAGGGGTCGGTCAGTCAGAAAGATGAAGCTAGTTGCCCATTCCAAAGCGTAGTAGGTACCTATGGAGAAGAACGGGCAAGAAACTCCATGGACACTCTTTTAAATCAAAATATTGTTACAATAAAGTGGTTACATCATTCATGTTGTAATTATACATGTGAGAACGATGTAGAAAGACCTTCGTAGAAATTCCTGCTGAGTAGCTCATTTTGACATCAGCGCCACTCTAGTGGCTAGTAATTAAAATATTAGCATGGATACCAATTTTTTATGTATAAAAATTAGGTATCCATGCTCTTTTTAAATGCGAAAGTAACTCATGTCTGTTACCTTTTCTCATGATGAAACTTTGAACTCGGGTAGGCCATTACCTGGGTTAGACTTAGAACATAGGATAATTTCTGATCTCTACACGGGCGAAGCTGCGGGCTAAAGGTGGTACCTAATTGACAGAACGGTTGGTGCAGTTGGTAGCGAAACTGCCTTCTGAGCCGCTGGTCCCGGGTTCGATCCCCGGACAAGTCAAACATTTGTGTGCATGAACATGTCTGTTTGACCTATGTCTGGATGTGTATATGTATATAAGTATGTATATCAGTCATCAGGTTACCGTAGTACAGGCTCTAGTTCGGGACCTGAAGACCTTGTATGGATGTGCTCTCATGTTTATTTATTTAATAAATCTTACTGGACTCGGCAATCCCTCGGGACATAATATAGTAGTTCCGACTAGACTACATACGCTACAAAACTCACCAGTCACAATTCCTTTCTGCAGTCTATAAGTAGCTATATCTAGATTGGGCCTGATTTTGTTCAGTCTTTCTCTCAGCGCAGCCGCCTGCGCCTGTATGTTGTCGTATGGCGCCAACTCGATGGCTTTCAACCACATTGTCCGTTCTGACTCGTGGAATGTCGCCATTTTGTAACAAACTCCGTTCTCCCAAGCTAGAATAAAAAAACAGAATAATTACGTCACTTAATAATATGTCAATACAAGAGTACCACTTCACCACAACTACAGTGGACGACGTGCCTATGAAAAGGGAGGAGGCAGTGCAAGACCTTGGTGTTCGTATGGATACTTAATTGAGATTCCGGGAGCAGTCAAACCGTCAAAAAATTCAATCAAGTATTATCAAAGGCATAAAAACGACTGGGATTTGTGCTTCGCAAAGCGGCAGCTTTCACAAATATTAAAGCAATTTCGGCATTGTATGACGCTCTAATAAGAAGTCAGTTGGAGGGTAATGCGGCAGTATGGGCTGGATTGCCTGGATGGCTGGTTGGAGCGCATACAGAATACATTTACGAGATACATATACCTAAGGCGGTATGGAGTATATCCCTTTTACCGCTTGACGTATCCAACCTTGTTTGTGTTAGGCATGGTGGGATACAACAAGTTGGAAACAAAGAGGGGTTTTGCACGGGCGTCGTATATCCTTGCAGTATTCCGGGCTAACATAAATAATCCGGGGGTGCTACGAGGGATAGGCTTGTGTGTGCCAGATGGGTACGTGCAGCGCCGACGACGGCCCAACATGTTCGCGATGCCGCGCGGTCGAACTAAACTGATAGACAACGTCCCCCTGACGCGAACAATGAGATAGAATGGATCTTTTCTCATGTTCACTGAGCGAGTTCGCAAAGGTAACGTTGCACGTGTTATGTTTTTTAATTTGTAAATCTTGTTTGGCACGGTTATTAATATGTTGTAAAATATTTCTAGAATTGTTATTAACTACACTACCGAATTGAGAGACTGTAATGGTAGCGTATAATAGCGCGTATAGTAGCGTAAATAAATAAATAAAATACTCACAACTTCTTCTTTTCGAGTCAAAGGCAAAAGTAAAATTAATTTGTTATGTTAGATGGTTTGGGCCCAGGAGGTGGCCACGCCTAGTACTAGGAGTTTAGGACTTTGTTTCAACGCAGTATACTGAAGCGATTTTCAAAATATTAGTCGGTTTACAATGTTGTAACGGTCTACCTAATTTTTAGGATACTACAAGATCTGTTTATTTGCATTTGTGTATACAGATTTTTTGTAGCAGCTGTAATCGTGGACGCTGCGTTAACGCTGCGTGGCGATGGAACTATGTCAAAGTAAATGGATATGCATAATACGACCTCTGCCCGACCACAGAATAAGTATGGAACAGTACGGAAACTACCTACAAACGCTCGATACGGCACACTCACACAAACATGTGCATCGACGATACCCCGAAGCGGTTGTAGCGGTGCGGTCAGTAGTGAGTGCCGCGGCAAGACGAGTGGTCACGATTTTATTTTCCGCAATCTTTTTAAAAATGCCACGAGCGTATTTCGTGGTATACGGCTGTTTGAACTCGGCTTCATCAAAGCCGGAGATATCGTATTGTAAACTTCCTGCTGATTTTGGAAGGAAAGAATGATTTCTTGTTATTGTTATACGATGGTACATAGTTTTGCGGGAGCGAAAAAAAAATTGTATTTTTTTTTCGCTCCCGCCTAATCTTGTAAAAGGTTACGCCGCTAATGAGAAAGTTAAAGATCTATAAATGATTAATGATTTTATTTCTGTAAGTAGGTTTGTACAAACACTTTCACAGGTCAATCGTATTTTAAAAACAAAAAAAAAATATAGTTCTTTAAGTTGTTGTGTATTAGCATTAAACTGTTTTCAGTGTTTTATACTATCGTCTTTTGCTGAGATTAACCGACGAAATTTAAATAACTAGCTTACAAATACAATTTAAATACCTATTTAAAATTTATTTGTAAGCTAGTTATTTCAATACAATTGATTGATCAATAACAAAAAAGTTGTAACAAAAAAAAAACAAAATCAAAAACATTAAAAGTTACAACCCTATTGCTTCAATGCAGCGTAGGTTATTATTTCATCAAATATGCTTAGTTTCCATACTGTTCCATATTTATACTGTGTTCCGACCCTGTACAAAACTAATAAAAAGATACACTTATTTAGTTAGTTATACATATACAGGGTGTAAAAAGACCCATCACATAGCTGTCAACTACGCATTATGTTCAACAAACTACGTAACATTGCTCAAAAATAAAAGGTGGGAAAAGAATTATATTTTTTGTGTGAAAATCGCTGTTTACGGAAGTGCGCTACGTAACGCACGAAAAACATTGTGCTTATGGGTGCATGCAACGGTTCAGGGGTCGTGGAGGTGTTTAAAAAGCTGTTTTCGTAAAGAGATAAACGTCAGTAAAAGTTGGAATGTTGACCTTCAATATCTCCGTTACCAGAAGGTTCCCAGGTATGGTCAAATACAAAAAAAAAATACAGTGACGGGGAGACTCTCGGCTTCGTTAAGTGTCTTTTTACACCCGTTATACTTTATTGAACACCACAAAAATACATAATACTTATCGCTTTCTGCGATTTACTTACTTATTTGAAAAGGCCAGTGTCCATTCTCGTCTTGAAGTTGTACTTTTATCTGATGATGTCCTAATACAATGACTCCCATGGGCTCGTACCACGGCTCTGGTCCTTTCAAGTAGAACAGCAGGTTACCTCGGAGACGAAACCACCGAACAGAGCAGCCTGGAATAGAAATTACACATTGTCGTTAGGGATGTTGTGTGTAGGAAATCTTGCTTTCCTAGATAGACAACTCCACTCGTTGATACATTCTAACTCATACTTATTTTAACCCCTTGTCTGTCAATCGAACTGATTATGTTCGGTAACAATAGAAAAGTAATTGTGTCTCATTAGCGAAGGTTGAGCTCATAATCCAACTAAGATTTTATGTGAAAGATTGTGTTTGGATGTTTGTTCAAAATATTTTATTTTACATAGGCACCTATGAAACGTCAGAAGCTAGATGCACGGTCCCAATTGATCGTTTAACCCAATCACGCAAAAACGGCTGAACGGATTTCGATTAAATTTGGCAAACAGGTAGACTATGACCTAGATTAAGACAAGGATACTTTATATCCCGGTAGTTCGTCCCGTGGGATAATTTCCAACATCCACGTAGGGGAAGCCAAAAACTAGTTCCACATAATAGGATAATCAGCCTATAATGTTCCCACAGCTGGGACACATGCCTCCTCGCTGCAAGAGCGCTGTCCACAATGCGGGTTCGTGCATGTTGCATGTCTTCGAATTTTTTGATTTAGGACATGTCCTTTTCGTCACTATGTTTTCCTTCACTGTCAAATTATATATTTTTAGAAATATCAACCTAGAAATTGTTCGTGATAGGCTATCAATGGATTTTTTTTTTCAGACACTCGGTCTCTCGTTTGCTTATGCTCGCGGTAATTTCACCTTATAGAAAGCAATCTAAAGGCGCTAAAGTAAGTTTCGAAGTGACGAGTGCCTTATTAATTACCTAAACTAATATTATAAAGAGAAAAGTATTGATTTTTGTTACGATTTCACGCTAAAACGGCTGAAAGGATTTGGATGAAATTTGGCACATGGGTAGACCATGACCTGGATTAGGACATAAGTAATACTTATCATCCCGATATTTCCACGGGATCGAGACTCACGTGGGTGAAACCGCGGGGCGCTGCTAGTTATTAATAATAGGGCTATTAGACCAACATCTAATACATACTTAATAATATACGAATGTCCATTATGTAACAGGATAAACCGTTTCTTATACTCTAGCATTCATTAAATTGTATTCGGTTTTCCTCTGTGCACGAAGCTTCATTATAACTGATAGTTCGAAATACATAGAATGTCACAATATCTACTCTCATTTATCACGCGTCCCTAATTAGTACGCGTGATAAATGAGGGTAGATATTGTTGTAATCAACAAACATTAATAAATGGTTTAGTGACTAATTACCTAACTTTATTTCCTCAACAACTCACAGCTAGGTAAAGCGAAGCAGATAAGACATGCCTCGGGCCTCGCCATCTGTGTCATTTTTATACGCAAAAATACTTTGACGCAACGTAGGTAGGTACGGTGTGTTAACAATGTTATCATGACAAGTAAGTATATTTTTCAGCCTTTCAAAGGTTTGCGTCATGGGGCTGAATTGTCTTTGATAAAAGCCCCTAAATAAAACGATATTAAAAAAAAAGGTGTGCGTCAATCGTTGTAATTTAAACCTTATGAGCATGTTCCAAAAAGTTACAGGACCCACGCTCGTGATTTGCGACTGCTGTAGTAACGTACCGCAGGCTGGCTTGATGGCAGATGACATTGATTGAGTGCATTTGGAACTTATTAGTACGTTATGAATAGTGATGCAGTGAATTTTCACATAGTTTTCGTTTGTTGTCATTAGACTGAAGATAACCTTGTAACGATGTACGAACAAAGTCATTAAATGATTACGTAACAATGAACCTATACATACGGCCAAGGAGCGATAATGATTAGAAATGTATAAAACAAATTCCTTTCCCACATAGCGGGCGTATGTCACCTTTTAAAACTGTCATTTTCATTCAAAATAATAAGAATGCAAGAGTGCATGTGAAAATTAAACTTTAGGTGCTTAACATATTTATTCCTTGACTATACCTTCACTATCCCCGGGATCGTTCAGTTATAAATAGGTAGGTAGTCTGATATTCTTAGATTGACCTACTTAGGGGCATAAGAATCGAGATGAGCCTTTCATAGCAGAAATCTTTTCGTTATTGAACGGTATTATCTGCCAATGTCATATAGAACAATTATTAATAGCTACTTATTATTAGTGCGGTAATTATGTTAAGTGACGTACAGATAGCGAATCTACGTAAATAATTACGAACTAACTAATCACTGCTCTTGTATTATTGTTAAACCAAACACTCCCATTATTTACAACAATGATATACAGTGTGCTTACATTTACGTAAGAAAACATACCTACTTACTACCTACTTATATTTTTTGTTTCTTCAAAAATCCATGCTGATATTGATTAAAGATTTAACTATAACATAACACCGACTTATCATTAATACTTTTTCAGAGAGTTATATAGTACAATGTGCTTCTACCAAATCTTATCACTTTGGCCCAATTTGTTTAAGAATAAAACAAACAAACATTCCTTACATACACATCTGTGGACGTAAAAAATTTTTTTGTTCAACTGGAATAAAACAGATACTGAATTCATGCCTCAAATATAATAAATATGTTTGTTTTTTTAAGCTCAGTCCTGATAGCCCTCCACTATTATTTATTATAATAAATAATTAGTCTACCATAATGGCTGAACCCTATCTCTTAAGATACAGTCCAGACCTAGTTTAAGGGATAGAGTTTAAAATTATTGTACTCCTCTTTAATTAATTATGTCAACTAAATGTATGCAGTGCAATGTGATCCTTGTTTATGCAATAAATTATTATTTATTTTATGTATTTATTTATTGGTTGTAGTGGAATTATGTGAAATATTGTAAGGCATGTATTTCCTAATTCACATTGTACAGTCCAGGAAATTGATTCTTAGGGATTTGTCACTCTATCTCAATTTACCGTGTTAAAACCATTTCATACAACTGTCAAAAGAATGACAGTCCAATTTGAATATACGGACAGGTTAAGTTGGTAGTCAGTGTGCTTAACAATTCATTACCCTGACTATATGTTACTGTCATAAGAAACTGGAAGTCATTCTATTCTAATAAAAACAAAATTTATGAATAAATATTATAATTCATAAATAAACCACCAAGTATGTATGTTAAGAAACCTCCTTTACATAGCATTTTTGATAAATATAGGCATTATAATAGGATGGTTTCACTCCAGGCTTTCATGCTACAATATATAATTTCTGTTGCAAAGGTTCAAACAAAATACAGACCAAATAAAATTAAAATGTTCAGTTGAATCAGTCTAATCTATTCTGAATGAGTTGTTTACATAAACCGAAACCAGCATTTATTTATGGGTTCTTGAGACTATACAATGTATTATTACTGTAAATAAAATATTTTTCGTCTATCTATGATGATGCTTCCTTGATCTTACCTGCAGCGTGGAAGAATGGCATGACACTGGATGAAAGGATAAATTCCTACAGAGAACAGTTTAATCTATGAAAGCCTTTTCCTCTGTAAGTGGCAGTATTTTGAAGTATATTTAGCCTTCTGGTAAGCAGCTTCTGTCCAATATCATATTTTTTCTTGAAACACTATGTACACCTATAATTTGTGTATATATTAGAAGTAATAACTAAATTCTGTTTTATTGATATGCTGTTGGTGTACTTAATTATTAAATAAACACAAACATATGGGTTTAGTTCCACAAAGTATAATTCAACAGTCACAATAACATGATATGTGTATGATGACAGAGGGACAATTTAATTCCTAACAATAGATTCTTTTTACAAAACTTTAGACACAATAATTGTGGCTATGAACCTAATGTGACTTTCAGTATTAGAATGTCTGAATACTGAAAAAACAAATAAACGTAAGCAATGTATTTTATAACTCTTTTAGGAGAATATCAGTTGTTTATCTTTTGAACATTGCTTTATAACACACATACAATGTAAACAACAGTTTTTTTTGTTTTTACAAAAACTGTGATTATGAAAACTTTATCTTATCAGAATGTATGTGGTTTTCACTATTTACGTCAGTAAAATATTTTGCAGTAGAAATGCAACCTTACCTTCAGCTCTCCTGAAGAAGCCATCCTGCCTCTCTTTGAGAACCAAAACACCTTCCCGATCGAAATTCTGCGACGTCTGAGATGCTAATGCAGCCAATTCTTGCTTATTATATCTCATATTTATGAAATTAGTACAAAAATATCATTCTAAACGTATTGTAAGCGTGTAGCTTTTCAAAATCACTAACAATGCAAGGTGGTACAGTGAATACAGGTTTTAGATTCCTCTATTCCGAAGTGAAGACCCTAGCGGCAACTGATTTTAGGCAGGAATGCGTACGGGTAATTTTACGGCATTTTGTTATTACATTTTATTGTTCTTTCTATTTCATTTTTTTTTTCTATCTTTTGTCGAGTTACTGAAACTTGTGTGCCTGGTTTGACTTTATTACAAATTGTTCCCCACAGACTAAGTAGTACAATAATATTCCCTGTAGTACAGATAATGAAGCGGATGAAAAAACTGAAAAAAAATACATAACGTTTTATTTCATTCAAAGGTTACGTTTTGTTTCTAAAAAATAGAGAACTTTTTAAAGATAAAAACGCCAAACTTTAATTTAAACCAAAGACGTGTAAAGTGACGGTTTACGGTTCGTGCGGACAGGCACGACTTGAAGCGCGACGTGTCGCGTGGCGATTCTGCGATATTATCGCTTCGCAACACCGTTTACACTGGCGCGACTACCCGTCGTCGCGGGCGTGACGACTCGTCGCGCGTGCTTCGCGACGCGGCACAAGAGAGTATAAATGGCGGTGCAATCCAAGCTGAGCTCAGCCTGGCATCGGCACGTCCTCCTTAGGATGCAGACCCTACAGAACCGTTTTCTACGTAAAATCACGGGTTCCCCTGGTTCGTTCGTAATATTAACTTACACTTAGACTTGAAAATCCCCACCATTCAGTAATTCATGAAACGCGCTTGCAAGCGTTTCTTTGATACTGCAGGCAGCCATCGCAACCCTCTGGTTGTGAAGGCCGCCAGTTATGTCCCCTCTACAATCAATAGAATCCGCCGTCTAACGCACGCACTGACCGACCCTGACGACCCCATCACCCTTCTCCAGGAAAGCAGTAGGGCCACCAGTCCAGTATACAGCAGACACAGACACAAATCGAAGTTCCGACCTCGCCGACGAGGTCCTTCGCGTCGGCGTTCCTCCCCGATAAATTCCTTTTCCTCTCCCTTGATCGGATCCGCAGAGCCAGCTGGTGGCGTTGCTGAGCCAGTAGTTTTACCCATTATTAGTAATGAACCCATTTTGATCCAGCCTGTCCCCTACTTGTTGTCCTCCCCCAGCGACGCCCTAAGCCAAGGTTCGTACCCCACAGGGGGTGCCCTTAGGTGATGGTCGCGTAGTTTATATTAATATTATGCCCCTGGCTGGAGGCTTTGAGTTAGCTCGAAGGCACCACAGCATTGACCGGTTAAGCAGTCACGGCCTCTCAAGGCCAACTGCGAGATGCCATACAAATAAAAAACTGAGGCTCAGTCCCCTGGCTGGAGACTTTGAGTTATGTCAAAGGCACCACAGAAAAGACCAGTGAATTCTTTTCCCGTAGTTTTTCTTTATTTTTGCCTTATATTTTTAATTAGAATTGCTGAATTAAATAATTTTTTTTCATTATAATTACCTTCAGCCTTTCCCGCTGTGTAATTAGAAATTAAATTAGTGTGATCTGTAAACTAATTTATGCACTACCCTCATTAGCTAACTCATAGAATAGATATGAATAACAATATTACTACTCATAAAATAATGACGATATTATGATCGTTACATAATTAGGTCTTTGCAACTTATTTTTTTATGATCATGTGGTGTGTTTATTACAAAGTAGTGGTCGGGTTCATCGTTTAAGTAGTCCGTGTAGATTTTAAGCTTAAATTAATTTAAAAAAACATATGATAATCATCTTTTTTGAAAATATTAAATCGATTTTTAAAAAACCGGTCGAGTCATTGACCGGTTCAGAGAGTATGTCAAAAAATTCTAAATAATTCAAGGTTTAATCACGTGCAAGGGAATTAGGGCCAATTAAACGATGGCGGAGATGTAAGAATTTTTCATGCCAGCTCCATAGTATATTTTAATGAAAAAATTATGTTTCCGTTGTTTGCAATGCTATTCTATAATGTTGATATCTTTAGGCATGTATTTAGTCTCCCAAAACATTTTGAAATCATAAAAGTGGATATTTGGGAAAATAGTATTATAATATGTCTATGAGAGTCGATTTTCAGCCCACTGTGCGTCGCACCGTCGCGTCGCGCTAGTCTGCACGAGCCTTTATAAAAAAATACAAAACAAAATAATACTTTCCCAGGGCATTGTGAGTGTAGATTTAAACGAATGTGGCAAAATGAGGAACTATAATACTACAAGCTTATTGTGGCGCGTGAAAATTGCAATTAACAACCCTGTCTTTATTATGCATTTCATGTGACATTTCACAAAACGCACTCACCGGTCAACGTCATTTGAGCCCCGAAATATCTTCTTGTAGCGGTATCCTTCAAAATGAGTACTAATTACTCATAGTTTCGAATTGAGCCCTTATGTTTCATTCATCTGACTTCATTTTTAAGCTGACTTATATTTTCCCCCCACTTCCATGCAGCTGGCATATTTTTTGGTTTGAAGATGATCCCAAAAATCGTCCCACTTGGTTTTGGCGCGATATGAAGTAACTTTTATTTATTTATTATTATCAAAATCCACAGCTCTGAAATTTTATTATAAAATATAATGTATATCTTTTTATACGTTTTTTTTTACAACTTTGATATTGTAGTAAAGAATGTATCCGTAATTGTAGTATTTAGGTTTTATCTCGGACAAATTATCCTACCTATGGCTATGGACGGAGCAGTAGGCAGTAGATGAAATATTAGTGTCATTTTTGCTAATGTTTAGATCTAGGTGTGTGTACGTGTTACTAGTGTACGTGACTAGGGAAGGGTCGAAGCTTCAAAGCATGTCGATAAAATTACGGTTAAGGGTGAAATATCAGGATATAATTTAAATAAATACACACGCAATTTATTTTTGTTTATTGTAGGAAAAATGATTAGGTTACAATCTGAGATTACAGGAATATTTTTGCTAATGACCATAAAATAAAATCAATTGTTGTATACATTTCTAACACTGTGTTCGACTACGGTGTTTTTCATTATAAAATTTATTCTTATTTGTAAATACTTCTCGTCTACTCTCGTCTATTTTACTAAAATATATTTGTGATCCTCCTTAAAATTAAACTCTAATAAATGATTATTTACAGAGCGAAAACATTTTTGCAACTAAAAGAAGTAGTGTAGCCATCTAGGGAACCTGTAAGAGTAAGCAAATGTTATATATTACTAAATGTTTTATATAAAGATACAACAAAGTGATTCCAAAATAACACTAAGCCTAAAAATTGTTTAAACTTTTAGAACTCAGATTCAACTAATATCTTATTATTGCGTCATTCTCATTAGCGATAATGGTGCACGTAAAATTAAAAAGCATGTAAAATAACCTTCACAAGTGGTCTTATAAATCCTGAAGTCCTTAACAATCGAAGTACCTATTGATAAAGTTTGTAGTATTTCGTTATTACATCAATATAAATATCGCCAAAAACATTGCAGAGATGAATACTAATAATTAATTCAATGAAACGTGGGTTTTTATCAATATAGATTAAGAAAATCTTACTCGTAATATGTAAATCTTTATGCTTGTCGATTTTCTGGATAAGAATCTGATTACTACTATAAAACTTATTTCAAAGACTTACGCGTGAAATGATAATTCTGGGACTTTTACATCTTTTAATTGTATTTATTAATCAAAATTTGAGCTAAACCATTCGCAACAGCGCAACACTACCGTAAAAAAATTTACCTGACCAAGTGCTGAGCTATCTTACTACACCAAACCGCGCAAAAACTTATTTATTATTAATTATTTTATTATTAACTTATTGTTTTTGTCTTTGTTTTGGATATACCTAGATTTATTTGGTTTTAATTTTCTTTACCAACTAGAAAATTTATGTAATTTACTTGTAGCTAAAGAATAAAAATTATCGTGTTCGAGCCGTTTGGGTTGAAAGACTAGGGCCGCGGGGTCTGTCTCGGACCCTCCGAGTGCATATCGAGTATTTCGTGACATCGCCAAGCGGTTGGTCGACTCTTCACGTGATCAGAGGGCTGGCCTATTTTTAGGCCAAGGAATCAGCATTGCCAACCAATGTGGCAACGCTGCCAGCTTTTTGGGCACTTTTCTCACTGACAGCGATGCGGACGTATTTTTTGATGCCCTATGAACTCTTCCGTTTTTTTCCTTTATACCTACAGTATGGAAACCGAGTAATAGTGTTCTGTGATGGAAACCACATAAATATGCGATAAATAAATGTAACCACATACTTGTCTTTGCCTTTGCTGACGAATTGACGATATACATTTGCATAAAATGTAAAATTGGTACACCTAAACGGCTAGGGACGAAGGTATGTTGTCCTAGGAGTAATAGTGTTCTGTGATGTTGTCTAAGCAGAGTGTGTACTTTTTTTATGTATAATTTGTTAATAATATTGACTTAAAAAAAAAAATGTAGTTTTGTTCAAGACCATACATTTTTTTATGAATATGTAGTGTTGCTATACTTCCGTGGACTAGTATTACTTGTGGTTATTTTTTTTTTTACTATAATTCAGTCTGTACTGGTCTGTACTATATTGTAGTCTGTGAATTCCGTAGACAGAGAATATTCAGTCCTCATTCAGTCTATTTCACTCGTAGACAGAGAATGCTCTGTCTACGATTTCCAAGATTTCACGCCCTGTGACTGTGTCCATCACAGAACTTATATACCCTACGGGGTGTCCATTGAGCTAGGAAAAACACCCGTGTCGCATCCACAGACTACAATATAGTATAGGATAGTCGCATCTGTACTAAAATCCGAAGAAGGAAAGTCGCGGAGTTTCTACCGTATGACGATTTCCTACAGAAAGTTATAGGCTCTAAGTATAAACAGGCCAGTTAAAATTTAACTGGCCTGTTTATACTTAGAACTTACATAATGTGGATCATGCGGCCGACGAACTGACTAGACGTCGATTGCATTAAATAACGATGGATTTAAAATGAGTTTATTTTATTAGATAAATAATCAATAATTTGACAGTACTTTAGTTTATATTATAGATAATTTTTTATTGTATTTTATTAAATAATTATTCAAAGGTTTCATTTATTGCCTATATGTGGTTTCCATACTATATATTTGTACATAATATTTATGTATTAGTGTTAGATTGTATATTTTACATAAGATTGTTAAAATATACAAATACATTACCATACATTACACATCCATCCAAAATACCACATTAAATGATTATCTCACAGAGTACATATTATACAAACAAAAGGATACTTAGTCCTCGAAGTACTCGTCCGCGTCGCTTTCAGAAACTGGTTTTAAGCCAGTCTAGCTCCATACACATAACAATAATATACATTGCACTTAAAAAAAATATCCGTACATCTACGGATATTTCTAGAGACAATACTGATTTTTCCGGACTTTTTCAGGGTCGCTCAAATCAGCTCGGTCGACTTACGGAATTGTAGAAATCCGTTCCACAGAGCACCTTATAATACTGATCGGTTCTGTCTGGCAACACTGCTTCCACGCCCGGCGGCAGCTTGTGTCCTCGCGAAAATTATTTATTTTCTACTATAAATATATTTTATTTTACTGATAATTACTTCAAAATGGATACAAGGAAGCTGACGGAAATTCTGCGTGGAACCATCGATGTAAACCAGAGGCAGGTGGCTGAAGAACAGCTTGCACAGGTGAGTTATAAATTCGCATCCATCAACCACATGCTCGGGAATTTTATAACGCGACCAAATTTCATAGCTCTGATAAGGTTATGCGGCTCCATTGTGTGACAGGCTTTTCAATTAAGTCGTCTAATGACATGCCGCGCTGGTATGATAGGAAGCACCATGTTTTAACTGAACTCTTGCATTATTTAGTTTTATTTGTTGAAAATTCTCGGCATGTGTCAGTATAGATCTATCTTTAACTAGACAATGTACTTGGACGCTGTTTAACTAAATGCGATATGTATAAATCGACAAGAAGTTCTAACCAAACTTGACCAGCTCATGTAAAATCGTTAGTTACTATAAATAGATCCTTACAATTGAAATATTCGACAGTTTTTGCGCGTTTTGCTCGTCATTTTCAGATTCTATTATGAACAAGGTTTTCTTGTGAGGCTAATAATTGATAAAAGAAGCTAAACTTATAACTTTATTGGATGGAATGGTAAAATGATTCAAGAACATTACAATTCTAGACCAGGAAAATAGAATAATGCAAGAGTATCTTAATATTACAGACAAAAAATAAACTTTCCCTGAGTACCCACTAACAGACATGACAAAAATAAAATGTTGATGATTAACACAGGTTCATTTTGTATAGGTGTGTGAAAGTCATATCATACCAGCTGTAAATCATAACAATAATAGTTTTCCCATAGCTCATGAGAGACCTGAGCGTCAGCGGCTCCAGAAGTGGGGGAATCTAAAGTTACACGCAACATGTCAACATTGTAAAAATGAACTTTGGGATGGAATGGAAGTGATGGGAATGTGTCTCAGTTGTATAAATAAACATGTTATATTTTTGCTTCTAATGTCTACTAGTCTTATCAAAATATTAGTGGATTAAACAGAAAAAAAAACTCATAATTGTATATAATTGTTTATTACAAAATAAGCATCTAGGAAAATTAACAGGAGCAGTGGTGGCCCAGTGGTAATAGCTGTGACTTACGAGTTGTAGGTTGTAGGTTTGTACCCTGACAGGCGCTTGTGTAAATTATTTCATCACCACTGCTCTCAAAACAGTGAAGTAAAACATCATGAGCAAATGGCATGTCTGAGAACCAAAAATTCTTGGACATGTGACATCTACCAATCTGTACTGGGCCTGCGTGGTGGATTACAGCCCACTTCTCCTCACAGATAGGAGGCCTGTGTTGTGTTCCAGCAGTGGGAATGTTATAGGCTGACCATAGGTATTTTAACAATCTAACTTTATATTATGGTTTCTTACATTATTTTTTTTATATCGGTATCCAAAATAACAAAATCCATTATCTTTTAAAAACAACCAACAAGAAAAAAGTAATTGGCGAGAAAGCAACTACAAAGTCAAAATTTTATGTTAGTTTCAGAAGTCAATGACAGTACAATACAATAAAAATAAACAAATACTTCTCATAGTAATTGCATTAGAACCATTGGATAATGTTGAAACAGATAGTGCATAGCTGTGTTAATAGTTTCCGGGTGTAAAGATAGCCAGTTTATTTGTCAAAGTGATTTGCAACACTCAGAAGCACTGAGCGTGTTATTAATGATGCTGCCTGACGGTCTCCCCGTTTTAAATACAGCACATTAATTTTTTAAAAGCAGTTTTTTTTGTGGTAAACTATACAAAACTATATTTAAACTTTATTGTGCAATACAATCATTGGCATTAAGCCGGTCATACTGTCTGGTGGGGTAAAATCACTCACTGAATTATTTTATTTACTGACCAGCCCCATTGAGTCTTGCTGTCATTTTTGCCCACCATGGCAAACAACATGTTAACAAAAATAAAATCGCCATCAGCTAAATGTTTCTGGGTGTAAAGATCATCAGTTCAATAGTCAAAGAGACTTCCAATGCTCAGATACTCTGATTGTAAAATGTGTACCTATATGACACTAGCGGATGGTCTTTCCCCCCGTTAGATATGCAGCTATCTTCTTTTTATTATTAAAAGGGTATTATTATTCAGCTGCATAAAGTTCATAATGTATACAAGGATGTTATTTAAAAAAAATATTAAATCATCCCTGATGAAATTACTTTTTTTATTAGTCTTATTTACAAGTTGGACAAGCTGTAACGATGATTTCCCTTCTGACTCTCACATTCAATGATAACTGAATATGTTACAACTAGTAGAAATAAAGTTATTCAGTATCAAATTGGTTGCAAAAATCAACCAGTACCTCCACTACTTTATGCACTGCTTACTAGCAACATAGCAAGTTTAATTAGTCATAATTTATTCATAGGTATGTTTATCGTCAGTATAGACAGTAGGTATAACAGTACAGTAGGAATGTGATGAACAAGCTTTTCTTGTGAGGGTGATAATTGGTAAAAAAAGCTAGACTAATCAAACTTAAAAATATTGGATGCAATTGTAAAATAATTTAATCAAAGAACATTCCAAGTCTAGACTAGTTTCCTTCGAATTTCACCAAATAGAATTGTAAATTGCAAGAGTAAATACAAAATAACAAGAAAATAAACTTCCTCTGAGTATCGAAAATCAGGCAATAGAAAAATAAAATTGTAATAACACACACAGGTTGAGCACTGCTTACTAGCAAGTTTTAATAGTCACATTTTATCAATAGGTGTGTTTATCTTCAGTATAGTCCACAACAGTGTTGTATGCACATTATGTCCAGTTGTTATAAAAATGGCATACAATAAAACATGAATTCTATTGAATCTCACAATGCAAGGCAGACCTTGATGTTCATCTAGATCTGAAATGGTATATTAATTCAATCACAAAAATAGTAGCAGCTAATATTGTAACTTTCTACAAAAAGCCTTCTGTAACTAAATGGCCCATTGCCATTTTATAACTACAGGGTGGCATCACATTGGGCACGCCACAATTGCGGCGATAAGTCCCCTCTTTAAGGAGTGGCTAGAGAGGCGCCACGGTGTCCTCACCTTCCGCCTGACGCAGGTCCTCACCGGACACGGTTGTTTCGGGAGGTTCCTGTTCCGGATAAGGCGGGAGGAAACGCCCGGGTGTCACCATTGTGTGGATCGCCCGGAGGACACGGTGGAGCATACGGTGGAGGTCTGCCCGGCTTGGGTGGAGCACCGCCGTGTCCTCGTGGAGGCGATTGGCGGTGGCGATCTCTCGCGTCCGGCCTTGGTCCAGGCCATGGTACGGAGCGAGAGGGCTTGGGAAGCCGTCACCTCCTTCTGCGAAGCAGTAATGTTCGCGAAGGAGGAGGCGGAACGCGTGAGGCAGAGGCAAAATTTGCGCCCTCACGCCCCTAGCCGCCGCAGGAGACGCCCTGGGCGTCGGGAATCGCAGGCCGATTCCCGGCCACCGTAGGCACGGGCTTGCGAACGGCGAGCAATGGGCAGCTCGCCGTTTGATAAGGACCAGGCCCGGGTCGACGGCGCGTTGTGTTCCACGCGCGCCTCTAAGAGATGTCAGCACCAATGACGGGGTTTGCTAGGACCGATGCCTGCTAGGGTTGCGGAAAAGTCCAAGAGGGTCACCGTGGCCCCTGGCACAGGCAACTGAAGGAACACGGGTGGGTTTTAGTCAGTAAGAGTCTGACACGCCCTCCTGCTCTGCCCAGAGCTGGAGAAGTTATTTGATGATTTCCCACCCACAAAAAAAAAAAAAGGGTGGCATCACATGGACGCGCCACCTGTCACTATGGATTCAGTACAAGATTCTGAACACCCCTACGTTGACAATTTTCATTGGTTATATATATTTTTTAAATCTGTTCTATACATTTTGACCGCGTACGTATTGCACGTTGCTATAAAACCGCTAGGCCGCTAGCCGCCGAAAAATTTCTACGCTACCCGCAAGGGCGAACATAGGATTTATTTCTGGGAGGGGCACATAGGCCAGTCAGTTAAGAAGTGTCTCCTACATCTAGTATTGCACTATGCTGTTTATGGGGTTCATTCTTTTTTCATTTTTATTTTCACATTTAAGAATAACTACTATTAAACCTGTGTGGTCGGGGAATCCCCGTCAGGACCGAAGTAAAGATACAGAAATAAGAGTTATTTTGCCGACATAGGTAGTGAAGTTTAAGAATTAGGGTTACAAGAGCGAGCGAAGCGAACTCAATAAATTTAGCACTCCACCTCGAATATGTATAGTATTAGCAATTTTTTTTTTCGTCAGTTGTGGAAAGCTGTAAGTATAAAGTTTGGACGCGCGAGGCCCCTCTGACCTCGCTATCTTTTTAGCATTATATGTTATCCTGAAATCCTGTCGCCGACTCTAGGCCGGTGCATTGTTGGCATAGCAAACCCCTGGGTCCGAGTACGAATTGACTGCACCGCTTTGAACCTTAATGCCACTGCTGCTGAAGATATAGTTGGTGCTTCTTCAGCGTTCCTCATTGAAGCAATGTCTTGATGGATATGCATTCAGGCCAGTCCATTCAGACGATTTGATTTTATTTTACTTAAACCCCTGCCCCTGTACCCGCCCTTGCTAGGTGGTCTAGAATCATGTGCTGAATTCATGGTTTCAGTTGTATTGTATGTCTATGTCACTGCCACCCTGTTCAGTTCGACTTTTAAATTAATTAGCTTGACAGTAATAACACAGATACTTACCAATTAATTTCTGACAAAAAGGGAAATGAGGTGAAAAATAGTGAACATAATTATATTTTATTTATCTTTTCATTCTTCAATACAAAATAATATTTTTTTTAAACCTAAATGGATGAGGGTTTGATGGAACCAAATTGAGAATTCTTGAAAATAGCACTTGTGCCTAGGATATGGAATATATGTAGTTTACTTTGCTTTTAGATGAATAAAACAATATAATGTTTCAGATTCACAAACTCATTGGTTTTGCACCTTCACTGCTTCAAGTGGTTATGCTAAATGATGTTCCCATACCAGTGCGACAAGCGGGTGCAGTGTACCTCAAGAACCTTATTACTTCCGGATGGCAGGATAAGGAGCTTGAAGAGGGGGAGCCCATCCCCTTCAGCCTTCATGAACAAGACCGTGCTATGATCAGGGACATCATTGTAGATGCTATTGTACAGGCACCAGATATAATAAGAGTACAGTTGTGTGTCAGTTTGAAAATCGTGATCAAACATGACTTCCCAACACGTTGGACACAAATTGTGGATAAGATCCACATATACCTCCAAAACCCTGAGCCTAACAGCTGGATGGGTGCTCTTTTGTGTCTCTACCAGTTGATAAAAAACTACGAATACCACATTGCCGAGAAGAGAGTGCCATTAATAGAAGCAATGAACCTGCTTCTTCCAATGGTGTACAATTTGATCGTGAATCTCTACTCGGATCCGTCTGCGGAATCTCTTCTGATTCAAAAGCAAATATTGAAGTGCTTTTATGGCCTCATCAAGGTAATAATCTTTTTTTTTACTTATGGCCTAGTTATAATGACTTTATTAGCATGAAATTTAAACATAATGCCTTTGTTTCAGTATATTTTACCACTAGACCTGATAACGAGAGAGGTTTTTACAAAATGGATGGAGGTGTTGCGCAGGGTGATGGAAGCACCTGTGCCAGAAAGCACTCTGCAAGTGGACGAAGACGAACGTATGGAGTTGCCATGGTGGAAATGCAAGAAGTGGGCAGTGCATACCTTGTATAGACTATTTGAACGGTAAGTTTATTATTCATCTGTTTTAAGAATTGAATACAGCATGTGATATTTATCCATGTCTGGTTACTAGTTTATGTTCTGCAGAAGAAGTTTGCAAGAGGTTTCAAATTCTCATAATTCTTATTGTAGATTTTTCCATTTAACTTTAGTCAAATAGATAAATTATATCATAAAAGTGAAAATATGTTGTCTTAAAGCCATTATTGTCATTAAGATTTTTTTTTCTATCCAATATAAATTGGAAATAGTATATTATGCAATTAGTTAATAAAGGACGGATTTAAAGCGAGGGCCATAGATGAATCACGAGCTAGTGAAGGATTCTAACGACTGAATCACGACCGTAGGGATTAGAATCCTGAGCGACGCGAGTGATTCATGGCCCTCGATATAAATCCGTTTTATTCAAGAGTTGCATACTATACTTTATACCATGACTACGAGAAAAAGAAAGATTTATGCGAAAATAAACATTTAATAAAGAAAAAGGAAACTTAAATTAATTAAAATGCACATTAAAATTGGAACAATTACTAAAATTAAGAGTAATTTTCTTGTTATTATTATTAGGATGGTCAACTTGTGTAGCGATATAACAGTGAGTAAAAGTGCTTTTTATTCACTGTTTTCAGTGAATAAAATAAGCTTTTTAGAGGGGGAATGGTATAAACCATATTTCAATATAATTGTATGGGGAAATGTTAACAAACCTGTTGATTTGGAATTCTAACTGAATGATTGATCTGTACCTATTTCTAACATTTCAACTTGATATCTCGCTACTTTTCCCAACAATTTCCTTATGAATAAGATTATTGAATTGTAATTGAAATATCTTCATCGAAAACTGAGGTTATAAGGATTGTATTATTCAAATCGAATCGTTCAATTTGTTAATTGCACTTCGATTTCCCATCACTAAACTTTCCACAGTCGCATTAATGATTTGATTTGTTTTCACTCGCATTTTTGTAAGTGGGATTCATTATACCCTCTAAGACCCCTAACCACAGAACACTATTACTCCTAGCGGAGAAGAACGTCGACTTCAGGGTTGGATTTAGAAAAAGATGGCACAAAAAATTAAAAGGATAGTATTTATAAAAAAATATAGTACACTTTCATTATTTTTAATTTAACATAATAATCATTAAAATAAACACCAGTTATGGCAAAATTAACTCCTCTTCTAAGTTTATCAGTTCTTGAATATTACTATTAGTTCTATCTTCATCCTTGGCATTTAATCTCATCAACGTATCCTCAATAAAAATAAATGATAAATGATTTTATTTCTGTAAGTAGGTTTGAACAAACACTTTTACACGTTAATAATAAAATCAGTACAATTCCCACTTTTGCTACCGCTTTTGATAGCGTCACAAGCTCTTTACAGTATATACGTCGAACGGAAACAGTAGTGGAACATTTCGGAATATGGGTTTTAAATTTTTTAGCGTGTTATAATTACAATGACGTTTCTATGACAGTATCGGAACAAGTTCAACTCTGCATAGAACTTTATTAAAAATACAAGTTCCACTTCTGCACTGTGCACAATTTATTGTTCAGTACTAAGGCATTTAGAAATGTTCCAATACAAATCAAATCAACTCATTTTGAAATGTTCTACTACTGTTTCCGACCGACGATTATATGTTGTGATTCCGCGTACAGCGGCGGCGGCGAAAGGATGTATGTTGATGTATTACAGCTGCAACGTAAAACTAAGCATTCGGGAGCAAACTTTAAATTATAGTATTTTAGCGTACTATCCATAGATGTATATAGTACAAAGGGCGAAATTATAGTATAAATACTATAATTATAGTACAAAATCCCCCCTAACGAACGAGTGAATGGAATTTGGCTCGTCTGATTCGCGCGATATATTTGGTTTTTATAAAATCAAAATGGCGGAGATAAAACGTCTAAAAGTAAGGTTTTGAAAACATTTTCTTTGTACGATGACATGTGGGCTATCAAAATAAAGTGTTTGAGGAGACGATAAAATATAAGAACACACCAAAAGCTTGAAAATAATAGGAAAATTGCAAAAATCTAAAACCCATCTGCAACTAAAAAACTCGAAAAGAGAATGTAACAGAATACTCTTTATTATGTACACCATACGAATTGCAGATATAAATGTAGAATTTTTTTTAAGGGTGACACAATGGGCGGTCTTATCGCTAAAAGCGACCTTTTAGACAAGGTAGGTAGGTAGGTAAGGTGGGCATCAGGTCGGAGATTAAACTTATTTATAACTGCCACGAACTGCTTATGACTGTTTGAAAAGTGAGCTTGTTTTGAACTTTTTAGTTGCAGTCGGGTTTATTGATCTTAATAATTTTTTTGCTTACATATCTATGAAATTAAATTAAAAAGTACGGTGTAGGACGTTACTCTTTTCAAATTATGACAGGGACAATAAATTGCAGTGTTAATAAGGATGTGCATGAACATGCGCACGTTGATAACTAAACCCCTCTTCAGATGAAGAGGAAACAGACTGATCTGTATTGATTGACACTGATTATAGTTAGTTTAGTAGTTAAGTAAAACCGTTTTTCGGGTTGATTGCAAATAATTTAGTTTCTGCAAATAACATCTTCGCCGGTCGGTTTTACAATGATGTAGAATTTTGCGAAATGCTCTTCTGGCAGTTCTGGCTGACTGTATAGCACCTAATTCAAAAAAGGTGGACTGTAACCTCACCCTTCATCGACCACAGGCGTATATAACATAGCATAATGACTATAATAAGTATGTTCTACCAAAACATCCAAAATTTCACCTATGTTATGCTCCAAGTCCACCCTACATTCATGTGTGAGTAAAAAAACTCATTAAAAGTGTTATTGAATATTTTATTGGCGATCGAGGCGAGTGCGAATAATCGTTTACTACGACTTTCTTATTGACATTGACCGTGTCACTGTAAAACCGATTTTTATGTAATAAAATAGTTAATAATAGAGTTTATAAAACAATGGAGAGGTAATGTATTCGATGATTGTTTTTTTTTATATATGTACACCGAGTTCTAAGTAACAACTAGGCCGACTTGCGTGATTCTCTTTTCATTTGGTTGAAGCCCGAGTGGTGGTCCCATATAAATACACTTGAGAGCAATACAATCGCACACCATGATATACCAGTTAAAGCATTTTTTCATGAATATTAATTAACATTGAAAAAATTGTAATGCTCTTTGAAAGATAATATCAGTACCTATCTTTCTAATGATAACCAAAAAAAAAACATCACAAAATACCCATAAGGGGTTTTAAGGGACAAAACCCAACATACATGTAGAATTACCAATGAAACCAAAATATTTAGGAGAATGAAAACCAAACAAAATTAATGTTTAAAATATTTATTAATAAGCTGTATTCCTTTCCCCTTGCCCTAATTACAGCTCTCAGTCGGTTTTCTATGGACCGTATTCTTTTTATAACGAAAACTTGTGCTATAGCGTTCCATTCCTCTTCAATGGCAAGTTGAAGCTCTATGAGACGTGTAGGAGCCGGGCTCCTTGCCCGAATTCATTTACACATACATATATATAATTGAACATTTTGGTTTAGTGCCGATTGCAAAATTATCCGAAGAAGCTGCTGAAGCTCGAAATAAAGACTTCAGGAGATATCGTGCACATCATTCGAGAAAATTCTGTAGAAAGGCTACCAATGAAGATTTATTCTGAAAAATTTGCTAATCAGCTCTGACCCACATATTTCAAAAATACGTCATAAACTAATACGAAAACACAAAGTCCTATCAGAAGAGGCAAACGCTTTATTGATTATGACTGAGACATTTATTGACGATAATGATCAGGCGAACTTATAAGTGTTGACTCATCATTGCATAATGAACCGGAATCTGACTCTTCTGAATATTAAATGATAAGTACCTTTGTCAAAGGACGAAGAACGTTTGCTGTAGTGGATCAGGCTTATTGAGGAAACCACTGATTAAAAAAAAACCTGCCTAGTTCACTACCTCTAGGGTGGTGTGCTGTGGAATAGAGAATAAAAAAATACAGAGTGATTCTTTTAATTTGGACAACAGGGGCAAATCCGAATCCATAAGGGATATCAGAAAACTTTGTTAAGACACTTTAGCTCATTTGATCGTAACAATTTTGGCATACTTAATTTTTTGGTCAAGTGTGGGTTGTCCATAAAAATTAATGAAATGGATTGATTATACAACTAATTATTAATAATTGATTATAGTAATAATTGTATGAAAAAATATTTTACAAAATTGTAACTGACACTTGATCAAAAAAAAAGATAATATGCTAAAATTGATAAGATCAAAAAAGAACTAAAGTTTTCTGATATCTCTTGTGGATTCCGATTTCCACCTGTTGGCCAACTTAAAAGAAACACTATGAATATCTCCAATATCGAAAAATATCGCAGTACCAGTATCGCATAGTTAGTTATTTAGTACCTCGGGTAAACAGTTAACTTTAAAAAATAAATAAGTACCAGATTAGATGCAAAAATAGGTTAATAATTTGTACTTTCAAATCTTCATTCTGTTGTTTGAGAAAATTTGAGAATTGCGAGATATTCCCGAATTTATGTTTTTCTTCATACAAAAACATCTTTAAATATTCGTAGTATTCAAAATAATAGGTAAAACGTAAAAGTCCTAGACCAATATTATATTGTATTTGATAGTAGATTTCATTTGTGTAATTATTTTTTTAAATAAATAAATCAGTTCTTTCGATTCCAAGTGTTCTACGGGTCAGTCAGTCAGTACGGTCAGATCAGTCAACCGTGCGACGGCCCGATCCTGGTCGTCGAATGTAGCCACCGATCTCTTGGAATCTCTGATATACACGTCGAACGCAGTAGCGACTCAAATGTAGCTGTCGAGCCACTTCACTTTGATTTTGTCCTGATTCAAGAAATGCTATAACTTGAGCGGCTTCTGCGGGCGTAGTGTCCATGTTTTTCCAGTAAATCCGCTTGATTCCAGTAGAAGTGTTATCACGTTGACCTTCGGTATGCAACTGAATAAAAATCCTTTTTTTTTTTGGGTGTGGCATCTCGCAGTTGGCCTTGAGAGGCCGTGACTGCTTAACCGGTCTAACCTGTGGTGCCTTGAGCTAACTCAAAGCCTCCAGCCAGGGAATAAAAATAAAAAAAAAAACTAATTTTTTATACCTTGGGTAAGGGTGCAAGTAGTGCTAGCGATAACGAGTAAATTCGGTGAATTTTTAGTATGGTTGTTTTTGTAAGTTAAGGCGCGGACTTACTACGATTTTAATCGCTATTACCGCACTCACACAACTGCATCTGCGCGTTTTACGGTAATGCACACACTCGCAAACGCTAACACGGGCGTTTGTGTGCTCAAGGAAAGTTGCATAGTATACGTAAGGAAATCAGATGTTTTCTGTTGAATATACGTACTTATGACGTGCGTTCTAAAATTCGATGTAATTACAGTGTCGGTTCATAATATGATACAATAAATAATTACACATAACAATTAAAAAAAAAAACAATTAAATCACTACTGTTTATTTTTATTACAGTACATGATAAACAGGTCAAATATAAACATTCCGAATTTTACGCGACTGCTCTAGAAGGGGAATTATGCTTTTCGGGTGTAAGTCAGTATCAGGGATGGAAGGGTTAATTAAATGGGTAGTTATGCCATTTCAAACTAATGTTTGTGTTTTAGATAGGTACTTAGTGGGTGCGGTAAAAAAATAGAAAATAAAACCAACATAAAGGCCCTCGGACCACTTAAAAATCACATAAACTCGAAATAAATGCAATAATATCACAGCTCCAAAGTGACAAATGCCATAATGTTTCTAAGAAAATGCGGAGCCGGGACGGAAGCTAGAATTCTGAAAAATTTTGACGATAGAGGGATCATCCACGGGAATGGAAGCTGCTGCTGGCTGAATATTAGTTGGTATTTGCTAAAATTGGTAAAACAGTGCGTGAATTGAACTAAAGTTCTGTGGCGGACTACTAAGGCTACTCACTGCCTAATATTGAAGTGAACATTCAGTCTCAGTGGAAATATGGGCAATAAAAATAAAATGTTGCGAAAGAGTTTTACAAGAAAAAGACGAAAAACTCGAAAAAATTATGGAATGTTTGGGTAAGTAGGATGATTACGGTATTGTATCATAACATTTGAAATTTGTATTTAGTTTAGTTTACTTACGAAACTGTATAAATCTATAGAAACGGTATTGACAATTTCTACAAACATTTTGCTAAATCCAAAAACAAATAGGTGCACTCTATTTTGATGTGTATAGAATGCATATTTGAATGCGCCTAGTGCAAACGTCTCTGCTCGAAGCAACCATCGAGGCGATAGCCATATTGCAATAGTAGGTATAAGTAACAAAAGCAAACTTGCAGATAAATCAGAGTGCGTTCGTAATTATTATAATAATATAAATATTGCACTAGTTATATATAAAGCATTTTGACTCTTTTGTAAGATTATTTTTATAATATTTATTGAGTCATTAGACCAGTGCCGATAATTTTTGAAAACGAAAAAAATCACAGAAGGATGAAACCCATTGGAAAAGAAAGAGAATATAACAAAAATGAAAGGAAAAATAATTTACGGGCGATCCGAGGTCGGGAAGATAAAAATATAAAACCAAATACTTGGTTATTTGAATTTTTCACATAAATTTTGAGGTTACTTGAAAAAAGTGTGAATATTAAAGTTGTAGATCTTTTTATTACCTACAACTTTGCTATTACACTTTTTTCCATAAGACTTGTAGTTTTGCCGGAAATCGAGATAAACCGCTTTTTACCCTTAAACCCCCACTTCCCGACCTCGGATCGCCCGTAAATTATTTTTCCTTTCATTTTTGTTATATTCTCTTTCTTTTCCAATGGGTTTCATCCTACTGTGACTTTTTTCGTTTTCAACAATTATCGGCACTGGTCTAATGACTCAATAAATATTATAAAAATAATCTTACAAAAGAATCAAAATGCTTTATATTGTATAACTAGTGCAATATTTATATTATTATAATAATTACGAACGCACTCTGATTTATCTGCAAGTTTGTTTTTGTTACTTATACCTACTATTGCAATATGGCTATCGTCTCGATGGTTGCTTTGACCAGAGACGTTTGCACTAGGCGCATTCAAATATACATTCTATAGACATCAAAATAGAGTGCACCTATTTGTTTTTGGATTTAGCAAAATGTTTGTAGAAATTGTCAATACCGTTTCTATAGATTTATACAGTTTCGTAAGTATACTAAACTAAATACAAATTTCAAATGTTATGATACAATACCGTAATCATCCTACTTACCCAAACATTCCATCATTTTTTCGAGTTTTTCGTCTTTTTCTTGTAAAACTCTTTCGCAACATTTTATTTTTATTGCCCATATTTCCACTGAGACTGAATTTTCACTTCAATATTAGGCAGTGAGTAGCCTTAGTGGTCCGCCACAGAACTTTAGTTCAATTCACACACTGTTTTCAGTCATAAATTACTTGAAAACTCTACAATCGAATTATGCACAGAGCGTCCGGTGCCAACTATCCAAGTCGAGCGCTGCCCGACGACTAAAGTAGGACCGCGTAAACTATTGTCACCACTATGAAGCGTCAATAAGATTGAAAATTGAAAATGATATTTGTGTTGAAATGTGACGTAAGCTGCGAATGGGCATTTATTTTACTGCTTTTCTTTAGATTATTTAAAATATAGACATAAAATTAAATAATGGTTTGGTTAAAGTTTTAAAAAAACGGAAAACCTACTAAATTCTTAAAAAAAAAACTGTTGTTATCGCTGGAAATACAGAGATCTTCGACGTCAAAGTTTATTTTTGTGCTACAACTTCCCAATTTTTTATTGGGAATATCAAACTATTATTTATTATTCTGTTCGGTTTAAATTCTTCTTTATACCCTTCTCTGTTCATTGTATTTTTCCAGTTACTTATTTTTATTACATTACGTCATACTCGACGTTCTAAGAAACCAATTTTTGGGAATATTGAGATAACACCGCGCCTTAAATGAAGGTCAATGATTTTAATTTTGTGACATTAAGAAGCTACACTGGTATGCTTTAGTTTTGCCAAATGAATTTTACTCTAATGTCTTTACATTTAACAGAAATATTAATTATAAACCGAACTACAGGGGGTGTGCCATTTTAGTGCTCTTAAGTGTATATTAAGTCAGTTGTTTTTATAGTAAAAACGTTTTTGCTGATAAACTAAACAGCTGTGTGGTTTTCACGAGGCTGTTTATTTCACAAATTAACTTTGTCGTTCACATAATATTTTGCATAGCAACAGTCATGTCCCAAAACCTTCGAAAACAGATGTTGTGTGTTAGCAATATTTTGTCAATATGAGTAAAATCAAGCTAACTTTATTTTTAAATCGTGATTAATTTATAGAAATAATTACCAAAACCAATACCAGAGTTTGGACCGTATGAATAATGTTTACAATACATTGGTCCAATATTGTTCCAGCATTACTAGATACCAGTGCTGGATTGAAATATTGGATCAATGTAAATCAGCCTTAGGTGTGCTTCACACTTGTTCGGGTCGGCGCATTTGATTAGGCAGTATTTGTTGACCAACAAAGCTGAAGCCAATGGTGTTAAAAACTGCCACTTGCTCTCTCCAGATGTCACTACTATCAGTAGTCCAAGAATTTTACAGCAAACTGTCATTATCTATACATTTTTTGTAGACAAGCGACTTGTTTTACGCAATATGTATTAATATGCCCATTTGCTGTTGACTTCAAAATACGGGGACAAATGTATTTCCCAAAGATGTTAAGGATCGAAAAATTACGATCAGTCGTCGAGACAATATGCTATCGATTTATAACCTGAAGACTATGGGTTAAATTCATATAAAGGTGATGCTCTCAAGAGAACTAAGTCCATTTTCATTACAGGCACTTCTGGTGTAGTATGTAAGTACATTATATTAAGGGTGTGTGTGTTTATATTATCATGTTAGATCCGTGCTAGAATTAACATTTGGTAGGGCAACATTATTCTAAAGTTTTTCTAGGACAGGAACGTCTCGAAGATCATCCTCGAGTTGGTTTTCAACTTCGATCAGGTTACTCCTGTCGTAAGCCTGAAGTCATCCAAAAATAATTTTAAGTGAACAGACACAAAACGACCTATAAATTGTAAAACGTTCACAACTTATTGACCTTTCCCTTAGCTGGTCTTTTAACTATGCTACTACACTCCCATGTCGCGTATATATCTATCTAGTTTTCATTTAATTTCTGATCGACACAACAGTAAACACATCAACAATGGCGGTTTCTGGACTAACAGCAGTGCTGCCACATCATCATCATCATCATGCCATATTACAAGCTTTTAGTTTTTAAACCCCATTACTACATAATAATTATATTCTGAATTGGCATGTCGCAGTTGATTTTTCCCGACGACATTTTACTGCACGCCGAGCGACCCTTTTCCCGAACATATATTTACTTAAATACGTTTATTTCTATAATATGCTTTTGTTTCTGTTCTAATTTTATATTAATCTTGTTTCCAATTTTAAATTTAATTTTGTTTTAATCATGTTTTTAATCTCTTTTTGTTTTCATGATTTTACTTGCTTTTATCCAAATTTTATTTTATTTTGTCTAACATTGCTTAGTTTTTTTGCTTTCTGCTATTATACCTACTAATTTTAATTAAAAATAATATATCGCTGCATAAAAGTGGAATAATAATTGTAACCTAACTGGAAGAAGTCACTGGCTCCTGAAATACAAGTACTCTACCTAGGTCTGGAGTCAATTTTTTTTTAAATAATTTTGTGTATGCCAATAAAGAATTTATATTATTATATTTATTATACCGCTCGGCTGTGCCGATTAATACCGACCCGAACAAGTGTGTAGTAAGCCTTAAACTTTCAATAACAGAAACATTATTACATTTAATCTTTAATTAAATTATTATTTATTAAATAGATAAGTTCTTTTTATTTGTTGTTGATTTGGTAGTGCAGAGTGGTTTCTCCAGCGAGATTTTCATTTTATGGCAGCAAGTCTTATTTGGCAATGTTTATGGATAACAAATAAACTAATACGACAATTCACACGTTGCATTGTCGCATTTATATATTTTGGCTTTTTATTGTACCATTATTCTAACTATCTATCTATTTATTATCAAAAGGTATGGCAGTCCTGTGAACGCCCGCGAGGAGTACGTGCAGTTTGCTGAATGGTATCTAAGTACCTTCACCGGTGGTATCCTGGAGGTCCTCTTGAGCATACTGGACCAGTACAGAAACAAGGTGTACATCTCACCGAGAGTCCTCCAGCAGACCATCAGCTACATCGATCAATGGTGAGATGTTGTATATTGTTCCAGACATTTTATTCAAGGCTTGTGTCTTATCGATACTTTGGGTGAGCGATGAGTGTGTAAACACACAATCATACATCATGCGACGTCGATCGTCATCTACTTGTCTCACAACTAATATTTATACATAGCACAAAGATTTCTTCAAAAAATTTTGTTACTCACTTGTAATCTCTTTCCCAGCGTGAGCCACGCTCATTCGTGGAAGCTCCTGAAGCCTCACATGTTCGCCATAATTCAAGACGTACTGTTCCCTCTCATGTCGTACTCCGAAAATGATGAAGATCTATGGGAAACTGACCCTCACGAATATATACGAATCAAATTCGGTAGGTAAAAACCTTTAATTTAGTTATTAAATAACCTAGGTACCCCGCTATCTACAAATACACTAACAAATTTACCAGGTTCGATTTTGCTTGCTTACAGTGTGCCAACTACAGTTGGAATATTGTAATGTTGTTTGATATTTAATCATTTATTTATTTGTAATGTATTGTGTAACCATTGTTCGAAACTCGTTTAGTACATAGCTAAAAATGCCGACCCTTGCTACAATTCCGCCAATAGGGTATTTGACTACAGTTAAAGTATAAGTACGTAATTCTTATTTTAAGGAGATTACGGTTGGTTCTCTTTTTTTAAGTGTCGAGAATTTGAATAAATAAAAACGGGATTTGACCGTTTTTGTTTATTCAAATTCTCGACACTTAATCATCTCGAATGCTAATAACAACGTATTGTGACAATCAATCAATGTGCCATTTGCAGTGATTGACACTATCCCTTACGACATTCGGATCGTTGCAGAGAGAGGGTCTGTTATTAAGAGTAACCATTCAAAACATGCTCCCCCAATTAAGAATTTCATGATAGTGGATGACATACCGCAGAAATTACAAGCCATTTCATGAAAATGATTCATAATCAATTAGGTTGGTTTTGTAACAGTTCTGTATTGGAGGACTGACTTGACAGTGTTGTTGTTTCATTCATTTAAGTTGAATTATAACAGCCACTTAGCTGACCGGCTTCGAAGGTCTTCAGATAAACTCTCAATAGCTACTGATTCAACAAACTTATCTATTTAAGCCATTTGCTTCCGTAACTGAGTGTCCCGAAATTTGATATCGAACCAATAACTATTGAATAGATCTCAGGTTAAAATACCTTAGAAACTGGTCATAGGGCTATTTACTGCAATAATAACAACAAAATTACAACTTTAACAGCTACAGTTATAACTTTCATTTATTGATGTGTAATTAATATTTTTTAGACATATTCGAAGACTTTGTCTCGCCCGTCACAGCTGCGCAGACGCTTCTTGTGTCATGTAGCAAAAAGCGCAAGGACATGTTAGGACGCACCATGCACTTGTGCATGCAAGTGCTGACGAGTCAGAACGGCGAGTACGGACCGAGGCAGCGCGACGGTGCCCTGCACATGGTCGGCACGCTCAACGATATTCTTATCAAGAAGAAGTTCTACAAAGAAGAGATCGACTCTCTCCTCAGCCAATACGTATTCCCTGAGTTCCAAAGTCCCCTCGGGTACATGCGCGCTAGGGCTTGCTGGGTACTCCACTGTTTCTCCACCGTCCGTTTCAAGAACGACCAGCTTCTTCTGGAAGCTGTTCGCCTGACCGTCACGGCGCTCCTCAACGACGCTGATCTTCCCGTCAAGGTCGAGGCAGCCATAGCCATTCAAATGCTACTTTCCTCACAAGAAAAAGTGCACAAATATTTGGAGCCCCAAGTGAAAGCTGTCACGAATGAACTGCTGAAAGTAATTCGAGAGACTGAGAATGATAATATAGCTAATGTGCTGCAGAAGATTGTACCATTGTACACCGAGCAATTGATGCATATGGCGTTTGAGATCACCGATCATCTGGCGACTACTTTCAGTAAAGTAATCGAAACGGATTCGGGGACAGACGAGAAGGCAATAACAGCAATGGGTCTGCTGAATACCATGGAGACTGTTCTGAATGTGATGGAGGATAACCCGGAGATTATGGCTCAGCTAGAGAAGACAGTGCTACGCGTCGTCGGACACATACTGCATCACAACATCATTGGTAAGGAGTCTTTATTCAATTGACTGCAGTATCAATTTATCAATACAACCGGCGCGGCGGCGACAAGTGCTCAATTGCTCCCTTGTTTCTGGCTTCTAGATTGAACACTGATTTAAAATTCATGATTTATCTCCATCACTGAATTGTAGCGCTGAAATAATTCACTTTCTGTTATAATATGTTTATGCAGAGTCTACAGTTAGTCTACAGTTTTTGCAAGTATGTTTTTGACTCAAAATGCATCATTGGACCAATTCAAGCGAGATTCATAAAATTTGTATATCTTAATCTTTATTATTTGAATTTTCTGCGCAATAACATCATATTGAAATATGCGGAGTCCACGTGTAAAATAAACAAATAGTAGACTGTAGAAGTAACATTTTATAAATAAATACTTTTTTACGTTAGTTAAAATACGTGAAAGCATGATACGTCGTAATTGTGCTCAAACTAAAACGTTTGCTATGATTAAGACTACGCAAGTTTGTATTAACTTATAGCTCATTATGATTAATTAATTGGAATTTCTGTGAGCAGTATTTACTTGCAATGAATAATTGAATGTGTTCAGATCTTTAGACGCCTCTTCATTGTTAAGCAAAAAATGTTGTGTGGTTGACGCATTTTTTGTGTTGCGCAAAATATGTTGCGGCAACAACAGGCTATGTTACATGCATGGTAATCAAACGCGTAACATTGTTTCACCAACATGTTTTGTGTTGCGCAATCGTTTGTAATTGGTTTTCAATAAATATGGGGCTTCTATATCAGCTAAATAACACTTCTAAAATTCTACAGAATACTATGAGGAAGCGATGACACTGCTCTGCAACTTGACCGCTAAAACTATATCTGAGGACATGTGGAAGGTGCTACAGCTGCTGTACCAAGTGTTCGAGAAGGAAGGCTTCGATTACTTCACAGATATGATGCCTGTTCTGCACAACTACATCACAGTGGACACCAACGCGTTCCTGTCCAATGAGAACCATATCCTTGCTATGTTCAACATGGCTAAAGCTGTAAGTTACATGTATTATTTTTAAAGTCTTTTTGTTGTTATTTACGACCATTCGTCGCGTATTTCCAGTAGAGCCACTTCTCTGGAAAAATAGCGATTTGCTCTCATGCGTGACATATTTTTCTTTAATTTTGGGCATTTAAATACTGAATACAATTATATAATCTATCTCGACGAAGGACGTGCCTAATTATTCCGCCTACAACTAACTAAAAAAAAAAAACGCTTTATATAGACAATTTTTCTCAAGAAAACCCAACTATTCGGTTTAACAACTGGGAGGTAAGTGTAAGCCTTGCGATTTTTCTATAAACTCATGCGCCTTGCTGATAGCATAAGCGATTACGATTTTTTCATTATTTGTATGCGTATGATAACATTATAATGTTCCGCCTATTATATTGTGTTACATTTTCATATAGTAGAACTAATAACCTGAATATGATTATAATCAGATAAATGAAATGATCTTCATACAATAAGTACTCTAGTACTAGGCTTCCCCTGAATTTTATTACACTCTTTAATTTATAGTGTAAATAACTCGATGTAAGAATACTAATGTGCTTTTCAATATTATATCAACGTTTTTATAAATTGTAAGTCGATTATTTTTGTTACACAAATATATTAGATTTTTATAAGTGGTCACTATTCACAAGTTTAGGCTTTTGCTCGCGTTTCTGCTCGTCTAGTAACTATAAGATGTCGTGAAATACACGTGTTGTTGAAAATGTCACACATTTGCGAAGCGCGAATGTTTTGTGTTAATGAACTCGGGGTTTCTAATTTTATTGGAACGCGGCCAAGCGAGCGTTAACGTTAGTGTCACGATGTATTCTTTCCGGTGTTATAAATATGTTACACAAGTATCGCAAATTCTGTCCGATTCTGATAGCGCAAATTATACTCTTCCTACTTAAGTTAAAGTGCAAGATTGCTTGATTGTCTTGTTAGATTTAAGGGAAACATACAAGCATTTCTTAGTGCTGTTTTACTAAGAGTCAAGTATGATCTCAGTAGACAGGGGTTAAACGCTACAGAAACGAGGAATGGAAATTGATGTACGATGTTATTCGTCCACATTTGTCATAATCTTATTCAGATGACACTATTTTGCCTTATGTCCCATGTTTTGGTTTGACAAAAATTATATCCGTGAAAATTTGACCGAAAATAACTGAAAAGGTGCATTTGTAGTTGTTTCCATTTACAAAGGTACAGGCGCTTGAATAATACATTAGTTGCATGCGTTTGTATTAAGAACCTTCCAGCCTTGACCTTTGTTAAATGACTGGAGTGTAACGTTACCGTTTATGTACGGAAATAGACACGGCACGCTAGTCTTAGAATACATGATGAAACGTAGTTTAACTGTCTACTTGTCAGACATATTGGCAGACAAGTAGACTGTTAAACTTCGTTGATAGTATCTTAAACTTATCAAAACCAGCAGCAATCAATATTTGTTCCCATTATCAATCCTCTTAATTATCATTGGCCATAGTAATCTTTATTGATATTCCTTGAAAGTCGGAAAAAGCGCGAGGTCAGGCTTTAAAAAAATACCGCAATCAAGTCTGTACCGTAATCTGCTTTGAAATTTATAGTCTTGTTCGTTGTTTTCTCATGAACTAACATTGTGTGTTCATAGGTTTGAACTGTATTTGTAAAGAGCTGTGCGCATCTCAATAAAATTGAATAACACTAAACTCGAAAGAGTAGGCCACTGTTTTTCTGTTTCTATGGAAATTAGAACTTCATTTATGGATTTTTACAACATTTTTACTACATGAAAAGATCTATAACATCCCTTATTTAACCGCTTCGGAGATCAAGACGTTGATACAACAATCTTTTACTTATAAACATAACTTGTAACTACCAACTTCCACGTTTCTCACTTTACAAACTCATATAAGCCCTTAACTATTATCTACTGTTATTTGATATTTTGTATACAGAAGCTGTTGGTGTACCTTTATGAATAAATAAATAAATATCCTCTATGAACCCCTTTAGGGTATGAATAATTCATACCCTAAAGGGGTTCATAGAGGATATTTATTTAAGTGAGCACTAAGGAAGGATTTTGAGAATTATTCTCAAAATCCTTCCTTAGTGCTCACTTTCGTAATTTATGGAACAATTGTGCAATATTTATGGAATTCTTGGATTAGGCTGTGCGTTGTCTGTCAGTGAATGAATAAATTTAAGATTTTTATTATGAAGAAGAAACTAAACTACCGGGGCGTTAATATGGCGCATTCAGTTAAATAAAGGGACTGTCCCTTAGGTATGCGTGACAGAGGCGAGGCTGTACTATGCCAAACGTTTACTTTAAAATAGCCGCGTACTGTACTTACCTACTTTCAAATTACATCGACATTTTAATTACGCATCTTTTAATAATAATTGACAGTGAAAGATAAAATGATGATCTTTAAATTAATGAAAAAACTATTTGCGTTTATACATTAATCAAACAAACCATGTTTGTCTCCAGGTACTAACCTCCGATTCTGAAGACGAGTCGGAGATCTACGCGGCGAAACTTCTCGAGGTTATGGTTCTGCAGTGTTCGGGCAAGATCGACAACTGTATGCGTTCCTTCGTAGAATTGGTGCTGAATAGGCTTACGAGGAAGGTCAAGACTTCCGAGCTTAGGACTATGTTGTTGCAGGTGAGAATGATCAAACACTAACCTTTATACGCTCTCCCGCTCTACGCTCTACGCTTTTATTACGCTCTCGCGCTTTTATTACGTTAATAAAGGTTAGCGCTCTCATTACATTTTCTATGAAGTTTGCGAAAGCCGTGAACAAGTTACACATACATATAGTTTTATCGTTGCTAAACATCTGTTTAGCAACACATCTGTGTACGCCGACCTGTAACTTGTTTACATGTTTTCTGCAGCACATTGTTGCTCAATATTATTTACCTGCAGTAAGGGGCTGGACGGTTACAGCTACTGGCACTGCAAACTTCTATACCCGTTTCTTACAGTAATTTACAGAAGAAGTTCATAGCCTGATAGACGTAGATCTGTAGGAACGTTATTTAGCTGCATCTGTTAATAAAATGTGTATTTTATTCTGCAGGTTCTAATAGCAATCCTGTATTGCAATCCGCAACTGCTGTTCACGATCCTGGACAACCTACAGGAGTCAGTGCCCAACGCGTCCATCACACAGCACTTCATCAAACAGTGGATACACGACACCGACTGTTTTTTGGGGTAAGACCACGGAGCAGAAGACATGATTCCGATCTGATTTACGCCTCCTTTGAAATTGTATGGGAAATTGGACAAGTAAATGTCGTGCATAATTTGTAAGCTAATCTTAGACATCATCACCTTAATAGCCCCCTAACAATTTCGGCGCGCTACTAGTTTAGGTAACTATCGGAGTGCAGTATGTCTGTGTGCGTTTGAGCTATAGCTGACAATCGTAGTGTGCGTTGTCGTACGGTAAAGCGGGAACAAAATAATCTTGGTCCGTAACCGCTATTATCAGTACTCAATATTTTTTACGTAATACTGGATGGGTTTTATTGTGATTATGAGGTGTTATGTTTCGGTACCCTATAAAAATTGCGTTACCTAGTACGGCATTCACTATAGTAAAAGCAAACTATAAAGTGTGACCAGCGTATACATATATTTGGTCTTTATTTATTAAAACTTTATGCACAAGTAAAAAATAATACTGTACAAAGGCGGACTTAATGCCTGAGGCATTTTCTACCAGTCTTTACCCTTGAAATTGCCGTTTAGTATACAGAAAGTTAGTCATTTTTAAATAAATATTTTTTATTTCTGCCTATTTAATTGTCTACAATTATAATTAACACGTTTTAAGATTATAGAAATAATAGTAAATTGTAACAATTTTCTTTCGTATTTTTCAACTTTTTTCTTTTTACCTTTGATTTTTTCGTGATAATAAAGTTCACTTTTATTTCAGATTTTTCTCAGATTGTTATTTGCTACCAGTAAGCTAAAAAAGCACTTGAAAAACCCGGTGTTTCGTGCTTACGTGAAAACGTGTCAGATTTTTATTTTTTCTAATGTATTTGATGAATAATTGTGCATTCAAAAAATATACAGATATCTTAAGGTTATAGAGAAGTTTGCGCTGAAAATATTAGATTTTTTTGTTTTTAGACCGCGAAACTGACGCGAAACTCTTAACCACTACTGTAACACTGATGATGCATTGGCGAAGCAGGACGATTATATCTTATTTCTTCTTTGTATAAGAAGAGACCTTTGCCCTGCAACTACTCGCAAGACTAGTCAAACTACAATATTTCAATGAATTCACATAATTATGATACTTCTCCCTTCCAGACTGCACGATAGAAAATTGTGCGTTCTCGGTATTTGCACGCTACTAGAGATGGGACCACAAAGGCCGAACCTCGAAGAGATCGTGGCAAAGCTGATGCCATCCTGCCTCGTCCTGTTCGATGGACTGAAGCGAGCCTATGAGGCTAGGGCCGAGGCTGATGAGGAGACGTCTTCCGAAGAAGACGATGACGATGAAGATGAAGGTAAGTCTTTTGTTTTTATTCGCCGCAAGTGCTGTTCAAATTATAAATCCTTCATCAAAGTAAGCCAGACTTACTGTTAAAGTATCACTGTAGCGTTTCTATTTTCCATTTGACTGATAATTGGGTTATTATATTTTAATTTTTTACTCCACCATTTAAATTACTAAAAGTAAACCCTAAAACATTTCAGAAGTTCTATCAAGCGATGAAGATGATTTAGAAGAAATGAACACTGAATACCTCGAAAATTTAGCACGGATGGCTGTCAAGAATAGCGCACAACAAGGCGTCAATCTCACAGCCAAAGTCGAAGATTATGATGAAAGTGACGATGTGAGTCCACTAGTTAGTATAACCTTGCTTTTAGCACAGTATGTGTTTTGGCGTCAAGATTCCTGTAGCAGCCGAGCGACGAGATGAGGGGGATAGCAGCATATAGCTGTAAGTAATACTTGTTCACGTAAGGCGACAAAGTGCTGCTGGTGAGATGTCGGTGTCCAAAAGTGGTTTACTGGTAACCAAGGACCTAGACGGTAATGTGAGTACCATGATACTTATTGATACCTAATTCAATTTGGTTTATAATTTAATTACTGCTAGTTAAGTTTCTCACCAACAATTCATAGAAAAGGTGCGGTTTAACTACAACTCGCTTGTTGTGGTTGATGTTATGGTTTATATTTTTGTTGTTACTTTATTAAAATGACGCTGTGTTCCATGTGTAGGTTTTCGCTAATCGGAAGATGCGCAGAAGAGTCCTGATTTTCAAAATATTAGCTTGGTATCAACAGCCACCTTGACAATGTGTATGCATCTCAAATTTTATTGATGTGTTGTCCGTAAACTTGCAGTAATTAAATTATAAATGTCTCTAACATGCTTACCGCAAAATAACAAGTAGTGATTAATGTTACACTAACTATGGGTGAGGGGGTATTAGTCATTAGGTTTACAGTTTAGTCATACTAAAAATTCTTTCCAGTGATGTTCATACGAAATGGGATACATTTTGTATGAAATATATGCATAACTGGAAAGAATTTTAGTTAATCTTGATTTATTATATATTTGGTTTTGGAACAGTCTTAAATGGCTAGGTACTAATAATAACGTAGAATCAGTTGCCATTTACTTGGTCAGAAGCAATAATTGAGTGTCTCGTAACAGGAAAACCCAAAATCCTCCAAATTGGCTGTGCCCAGGCTGAATCTACCATGGGATAGTTTTGTAAGAGTTATATTACTAAAACACTCGTCTGCATTTAGTCAAAGTAATGTAATTAGGGTTCCCAACTATACTGTTTTTCACTACATTATACTTTTACTGTTGAACAAAAAAAAAGTATCCTGTAATACTGGTACATAAACGTAGTAGTGAGAGTTTTAGTTGTAGTGAGGCTTATGTAGCCTTCAAAAATTATACAAAATTAAATCATTATAAAATTAAATACAAATACTGTTGAATCCGTCTCCGACCTTAACATACTGTATTGGTTGCAAAAAAAGTAGGAAACCTTAAACGTAATGATTCTCTCAAATATTTAGTTTTCATACCATATTTATATCATGCCTGTTATCCCTTAGAGGTGAGGCAGTACTTTGATACAAACATAGATACACCGAGGTATAAGTCCCATGAAATATTATGAGTTGCCAGTTATGTCATTATTCGGGTATTACCATTATGATAAATTTTAATTTTAAGTTTGTTTTTCAAATTTGACTCTTAATAAACAATTTGTTAAAAAGTAAGAAATATTAGTACATTTTTAATACTCTAGTTTCAAGTTAAAGCCGAAAAGTTGATTCCAAAAATCATGTAGCTTAGTAATGGGTTAACATTAGAAGTGATACCTTCTGTTGGCAGGATGACGATGATTACGACGGAGAAGATACAGCGATTGAATGCTACACCACTCCTCTCGATGAGAAAGATTGTACCATTGACGAGTACATCAAATTCAAGAGCACACTGCACGGTATGTATCCACTGGTTTTTCTTTATCCTTTTTCTAAAACCGTGGTTTCTTTGACTTATCAAAAGAACTATAAAATTAAGCTGATGCTTGATCATAGTGATCATTGTACACACAGCAGCAAGTCAAGTTACCACAAACTCAAATTTTATCATTCTATTTTGAACTTAACCTTCAACATTTAAAGGTTTAAAATCATTAATTGGGGAATTTTGATAGTTTCGTATAACCTGATGTGCTTGCAACTGTACCACGTTCCTTTATTTACAACATTTGTATGCAAGTGCTTGTTTAGATTTGCACAACACAATAGGCGTTACTCAAGGTGTGATGTTGGGTCCATTCCTCGTTTTAGTTTACATGAATGATTTACCCTAATTCCATTAAAAACTCGTGGAGTATTTTATAGAGGGTAGTACGCTTGAAAGGTGGAATATCTGCATCATGATTACATAGTGACATAACTTTATCTAATGTCGGGTACTCATTTTTTATATAACATAATTAATGCACTTTTCTCAATAAAGCACATTTGTCTAAGGGCTGATTTTTTAATAGTCAGATAACTTTTATCTGAAGAATAAATCTGACAGTTTGACATATTTTCTCTCAGAACAATAACTAAAGCATAGAAGGCGCTTTAGGACATTTGAAGTGTACGCTGTCATAGACAAAAGAGTATTAGCTAGTGATGTGACTATGCATAAAATAAATACCGATATCGACTTCTTAGTTTATGGTATCGCTCCTTGGCATTTAAATCTAAAAGATGCTAAGGTGAAATAAACTCACTTCTGTCTGATTAACTTATTTATTTATAAACAAAGGATAAATTATTAACAAATTGAAATTACCAAGAAAACGCTTAAATAATTTTTAAAGAGCGATTGGCACCGGAACAAGTAACAAAAATTTTAAATCACTGTCCTTTAAAAATTATAGTTTTTGTTAGAAATGTCCTTACTTTTTCTACAGGAGAAGATAATTCTTTCGCGATATAATGAATTCTAATTGTTAAATATTCTTTGCGTATCAATTTAATCAACAAATTTCTATGTTCATCCAATACATCATTATCGAATGAATGTTCGAGTAAATCATCAAAAATTGACGTTGGTAGCAATATTTTAATAAAGCAGTCATCGCTGAAATGTTTGGAACAATTACGATGTTGTTTTTTCCATTCCCAGTAGTTACGTGCAATAGCGTTGATCCATGTTTGCCTCATATCAATATCGGAGGGAAATCTGAAAATTAAAAAAAAAATCATAGCTACACATGAGTTTAAATTATTATACCATGAGCCACACGGCTTTTTGACCACTGTCATTTCATTACTCATACGTATGATTTGCTGGCAAGACCGTAGGTATTTAGGTATTTATTTCACTTAAATATTTAATCCTTCCCAAAACTACGTGTAAAGAAAAATAATGTAATAATTTAGATGACGCTAGTTCTATCGATATTCTATCGATAGTTTATTTTTGCAAGCACTATTGGAAAAAATTTCTATGCCGATTTAAAATTTCTATTTTCCATAAAATCGAATTATTTAATTACATAAAATATTAATTTCAAAACACTTCCGAGTACACTAAACTCAAATAATTTGAAAAAATGCCATATAAACCTACAGTGAGAATACAAAACCGATAAAATGACCATATTTGATTACTTACCGATGGATGCTTATGATTTCCGCATCATTTTCTTTGCGGGATGAATGTGATTTACATCCCACTATAATGCAGGACATTATTTAATCTTTAAGCTTTGCGATTTACACTAAATCACTATTAATTTTGTACTATTTTTCTAAAAACACGTAAAATCAACTAAGTACTTCAACTCCCATGCGCCCATAAGCATTATACGAAAAAATTCGATGAACAAAGTCATACACAAAAACCTGAGACGATAAGTAGCTTTTAAACTTAGTATCATAAAGGTAGCCAAGGTAGCCAAATTGAAGTTTGCTTTGTGACGCTTTGCATTTTGAGCAACCTACATCTGTCTCTTTCTAATGCTGTTATGAGTGTATAAGAAAACAGAGACGACTATATTAGTTAAATTTAGCTTCCTTCTATGCTTTAGTTATTGTTCTGAGTATTTTCTATACAAAAGCTGTCAAACCGCAATATTTATTCCACAGATAAAAGTTATCCGACTATTGAAAAATCAGCCCTAAGTCATCAAATTCGTCAATCGTAGATAGTCGAGCTCTTTTTTTACAGGCGATTTTAGAGCATTCGTTTTCTTTTGTTCTGTAATAATTTTACAAACGGTACTTTCGGCTCTGGCCGTTTTCACTGCTTTACTCTCACGTTTTGATCACCACACTGTTTAAAGTACTTAAAACATTATAAGTCACTCGTCTTTCTCCGCTATGAATAATTGATCCACTTTTATTTTTACGAATAGGTGAGGTATTCATTTTTAAAATTGACATAAGACTCGACCATACTGTCTAAAGGGCTTACTTCAACTGGTCATGTGAACACGGCTTTCTAATTTACTATGATCTAATTGGTCAAGGGGCGTGGCTAACCTGAGTGACAACGATGAGTTACTATTATCCTAAAGCGAATAGACATAGAAAAAAAAAAAATTCAACCCTTTTTCAGATTACTAAAGTACATACATTTTTTAAAGGGTACTTACTATGTTACATGTTACAAGAAAATACCTTGTAATTTATTGCAATTCAATGAAAGAACATTTAAAACTCATATTAATAGCACACTTTGTAAACAAGCATATTACAAATTAGAGGATCACATCCTAGGTAAGAATGCTTGATAACATGCTGGTCCTGTTTAGACAGACTCTAGACAAGATCCAACTAGTTGCTAATTTAATTTTATAATTTTTATGACATTAATTTTTCATTCTGTAATTATTTTAACTCACACACAAATTAGTTACTTGATAAAATTTTATAAAAAATTTCTGATTTTAGAATACTTGTAAATGTGAGCACCATGTGTCTATCACATAATTAATTTAGCTGTCATTACTTATATTTAATTATTTTTACCTATTGTGGTATAGTAATTTTATTCTAGGTACATTGTCTTCACATAATATAATTATACAGGCTGTAGTTTTAAACACCATCAACCTCTTAAGGGGTCATTGTACTCTTCATTATGAACAACTTTTACAATGGGACAGCAGGAGTACCAATAAGCTGCTCCTGACATTTTGACGTCTTATGCAAACTTAAATGTAGGGAACAGCTGATTTCTTTTCTCCATTTTAGGTTTTGTGCTATAAAAGTCATTCATTATGATGAGTACAATGACCCCTAAAGGGGTCGATGGTGTTTAAAATTACAACCTGTATAATTAATGTATACGAAATATGTATTGTAAACCATTTAAAAAAAGTTACGGTGGAGTTTCTTGCCCATTCTTCCCCATACGAAACTACCTTTTGGACGGGGCGACTTCAATGGGGACAATTCATTTTTTTTGTACATTTTGATGTCCAAAGTCAAATCATTTATTTCAAATTGGCACTCTATTTGAAATAAATGATTTGACTTTGACAAATTACACTTAAATGATTACGTTTCCTGAGCGGTTTTAAATTTGTACCAAATGAATGCTGCTCGATAAGAACTGCTGTAAAAGTAATCAAAATGCAATCACCATTAAGAGTAATGTCTCTGACTTTTAATTTGCTAGACCAAAATGCACTAAATTGCTGTTACTACCGCTTAACTGTCATGTTCACAATAAAAGAGCGATCGCAACTGTCATTTTAGTCTAGCAAATAAAATATCTGCGTTTAGTAATTATTGGTTTATTGTTCTATGTGTAATGTACTGATGTATAAAACAGCTCTGGCGACCAGTGAACCGGCGCTGTACCACGCGCTGACGAGCGGGCTAACCGAGGCGCAGCAGAAACAGTTAAACGCTGTCTTCGTGCTGGCCGACCAACGCAAGGCGCAGCAAGACAGCAAGCGCATCGAACAGAGTGGAGGTATGTAGCACTCAATACTCGGCTTACAAAACCAAATATGAAACCAGAGAGCTCGCACCAAATATAAAACGGCGAGAAAAAAAATCTGCTGGTTCCTACAGTTTGACGAGTTGTGCAAACATAAATGTTGGGAACAGAACTTTTTCATATTTGTTCCCATAGTAAAAGTTGTTCATAATGATGAGTACAATGACCCCTTAAGAGGTTGATGGTGTTTTACCAATAACCCTGTATATATACATATACAGGGTTATTGGTAAAACACCATCAACCTCTCTCGTTTATCTCTTTTTAATGTTGCTTGTTTGTTTCATCGAGTTTCAAATCACAATGGGGCTAAAGAGTTTTCACTTCAAAAAGCCATTCGTCACGTGACATTCAACGCGAATCCGAGCGCGACACGTCACACCTTCCAGGTGACAGTTTCAAATTGGAATATTCTGACAGAAATAATAAAGTTTGTGTGCGAGCAACTCACTGATTTGACAGAATTAAAGTATTGTACTCAGTCGAGCCCATGACAGAATGTGCCCCAGTTTTGAGAAGCATAATTAAATTACGTTATAAAAATGATTAATGTGTACTGTTAATGCTAATATTTCGCCGAAATTGTCATATTTGGAAGTAATTAAACTACAAGGAACTTTACTAATTTCTTTCTCATACACAGTCAACAAGCCTATTGAGACGAAACAATTTAACAAACTAAAGCTCTTTTAAAAGACTCTGATTCTACTTTTTATTTTACTTCCAGGTTACATGTTCACCGTACCAGCGCACGTGCCAACCAAATTTAAGTTCGGATCGCAAATCTAATGTTTTGCAATTCTCGTTAACATTTATCACACTTGTCGAATATATCCTCCGATTTGACGCTTAGTTACGTTAAATTCAAATCAAATATATCGGCTCTAAATTGTTCGTTATACGTTTTAGCATAGCAGTTAAGCATTACAAAACAGCTTGGCACCGAAACGCCGTTGTCTTAAATAACAAAAAATACTAGGTAACGTGCGCAGGCGGCTTGCCACGGCTTAAATTCCCAGTGAGGCTTCAGGCTAATGTGATAAGGCTCCTACGCCTTTGTGGTATTTCTAGCCGGCGACCAGATCAAAAGGAGCATATATATTGCAAGTGTGGCTGTCACTGTCTTTGTATTCACATTTACTAAATGTGACAGGTTGAAAATGGTTTGAATAGTTACAGAGTGATTTGTAATTGAAATAGGATTGCAGTCAATTTGAAAGGCCTGATAGTTAAAATAGATTATCACATTGTAAATATTCAAATATTTGAATACTGATATTGTACTTCATACATGAATTATTGAAATTTATATTTAGTTCATTATTTTTTCTTATTAATTATTGCAGATGTAGTTATGGAAGGTTATCAGTTGTTTCCGCTTCACGACTCATTTCTGTCTCTTCATTTTAGTACATGAAATGTCAATGATTGTAGCTATGATTAAATAAGTAATACATTAATACTGTAAATAATCAAGTTTTAACATCGACAAATCGAGGTTAAAAAATATAAATTACGGTTCTATGTGGAAAAGGCTTATTATCAAAGTTCCATTCGCTAACTATTTTTGAATGGCTTTAAAGACAGATCATAGCCTATTACATTAACGATAATAACAAAACTTTAAAATGTATGTATTTATAAATACAATGCTTCTTCATGAGTGTGTAGATGATGACTGTGTTAATGTTGAGTACCACTATATTTCCTATTGTCATTTTATTTACTCTAATGTTGAGAAACATACAAGAGCGAGCGCGAAATAAAATGGAATTATGAAGTAACAATATCAGTGTTTTCTTAAGGTGGAAGGATCAATCTGATATGTAGGCGTCTCAGTACACGATCCACACATTGTTGTTGACACTGCAGTTATTAATATTATAGAAAAAAAATCGGGAACTGGATATATCCCTGAGTATAAGTTACATTTAAACACAAATCTGTTTGTAGTTAGTTGGGTTCCGTATTTTAATTTCATGTTAATTTAGCAAAAATATATAAATGTAGTTGTATGTGTATATGCGTATTTCAAAATAATATAGACGTTGTTTTTCCCGTACAATAATTGATATTGACAGTCAAAAGTCATTTCATTAGGACAAACGCTTACCTCACGAAAACCTTCCTCAGAATGTTAAGCTACAATGTACGGAACCCTTACAGGTTGCATTAGCATTTATCTCAAACCTTTTAATTATGTAAAACGGAATCATACAGTTCAATACATTGATAATTGCAATCTTTATACATAGCCTATCCAAAGTATTGTTCGGCCGTGATTAAGTCAACTAATTACGATTTGAGCCTTAAATAGATGTGAATTTTTATGTTATTTATTGAGAACAACAACAGTGATAGATGTGAATTTTTATGTTATTTATTGAGAACAACAACAGTGATAGATGTGAATTTTTATGTTATTTATTGAGAACAACAACAGTGACCGGTATTTTGGGGTGATTAACATGTTATTTCTGTAGCACTCAAACGGTGCCTCAAATGCTTAAGTCATAGATTCCTTCTTTGTTTTAAACCTCGGAAGGAGACAAAGTAAAACTTGAAGTTTATCCACCAACAAAACGTGTTGTTTAAAATATAAACGTAATATTGGCAATGAAAGAATATAAGGACCAATTATTGCCACAAGCATTTTGTCTACCATAAGTGTTATCAAACGTAGCTACTATGGTGACATATTATCCCCCGAAAATGTTGTTATTCACCCCAGCAGTTCCAATTTATCCCATATAACGGTGCTTGTTGTACAATTTTACTAATGCTTGTTTTAATCATGATAATAAATACTAAAGCGTCTGACATTCTTAGTTACTTTTTTGGAGTAAAAATAGATTCTTCCACCTCCAGACAAATCGAAACAATGTAAGTTATTAATTCAAAAACTTGGCTGGTAAGAGAATGCTGTAACAATTTCCGTATAATTTAAATATAAAAAATTTAAGCCACCGTGGAAAGAGAAAGCACTCGTTCATTGGAATTAAATTATAAATCATGGAATACAATCATTTGAACGTTTCAACGTTTTCTTACCGGCGCCATTTTAAATTGTTTTATTTTTTAACTTAGTATAAAATACAGATTATTATAATGTTCTATGCGTATAGAATATGCATTAACTGAACTGGCAGTTAACGTTCAATCGTAATTGTATTAAGTTTAAAAAATTTATTATGTAGTTGACAATCTTTGTCTTTGTTATTTCTGTTTGCAATTAGCTGTAAAGATAATACAACCATGTTGTACACAACAATGTTGTTTCCAATCATGTTGTGATAATACCATGAGTGTGGTTTACCTGGATCGTAGGTTATAAAGTGATATTATGACTACAATTACATTCTTGACGCTAATTGTACACAGAAATTTTGTTGCGTTTAATCGTCAACATATGTTGAAAAAATTATTATACCAATTGATAAAGTTGTTATACCAATTTTAAATTTCAATGATGAATGCTTTTATAAACAATGAAATCACAAATATTTTAAACTCTGTCGTTACGGGTAGTCGGAAGCCCGAAAGTCAGCCTGTCTTATCAAGGGGTATCGTGTTACCTATGACAAAGCTTTTGAACTGTATAAAAGCGTATTATTTTAAATTTAAATAATCATCTCCAAAGTTGGAGTATTGGTGAACATGTTCACAGTTTGTTTTGTTACCTTTGAATTTATTATTTATTTGGAAATGCTAACATTTCATGTTGATTTAATGAGGCATAATGATGAGTAAGTACTAGTAAACGAGATGAGAACTTTACTTTTTGTTCTTGTGGGTAGAGGTGCGATAAGACTGTTTCGACGATACTTGTTATTTACATAGCTGATTGAACATTGCAGAAGTGAAATCAGTGACTGATAGCCGCGTGGAACACCTAGGCGACCTCACCTTCGTCTGTATATCAGGCCTCGAAGTCGTCTAACAGAGTGGTGTGGTCTAATAATGTGATGGGTTAGAGATTAGCATGTAAGGCACTGGAAGACTACAGATGTGGGCCAAGCTCGTATATTTTTTATGAACTAGCCTTAAATTTGAGTTGAAATTGGTAAAAGCCTGCAGATCTAACACGATTTTTATTTCTTTTGTTTTTGTTTCTACTCTATATCATCTAGAATGTTCGATCTCATAAGCAACATAAATTATACTCATACCTTTTCCCCAGTAAAGTTAAAATATGGCCGAAATGTTCGGAAATTGGTCTATCCCTCATCTGGAAATGAATAGATACATTATTAGCAAGATCTTTATAAGCTAAAAAATAGGTAGGTAATAACCTAGAGTCTATTGTTAGTATATTTGGGCGTTTGACACGTTTAAAATGAAAAGTCGCTTGTTGCTAGAGAAGGGGCTACTGGATAGGAATCCACACACTGAACATGGTGAGCTGCAAGATGAAATTGTTTTTTTATGAAATGTCTATTGTATGTGTGATAATATAACGTAATAATAAAAATAGATCTACTATGTCGTTATATATAGATGCACACAGTTCACGATTGTAACTTTTTTCTAAACGGTTGGTTAGAGCACCAATCGCCGAAACGTATTACGTGATTATAATTTAAGCGTTACCTTGCATGCAAACTGTATGATGTTTAATAAACGTATGGTTAATTTAATTAATAACTGTCATCACTGAATTGTCTGTGTGATTTGTATTACTATTATTCTGTATCGCAGCTTAGATGTATACACGATTATAAATAATCTGTATTTTCTATAAATTCGTCTTTTATTTATTATGCCTACCCCGCCAAAGAAATAGTATAAGGGCGCTGAAAATAATTGTATTCGGTCTTTCTTGACGCACTAACCATAAAAAGTTTCAAAAGTGTACATGCGTGCGTTATTGATTAATATTGCATAAAGTCAAAAAGTCAAATTGTTAAAATTGGTAACTACAACAGTAATCCCCAAAAAATTACATGTGGATTTCCTCAAGGATCCATTCTGGGACCTCGAATATTCCTAATTTATGTAAACAACATCAATCAAATAGGCTTAACAGGATATCTAACACTTTACGCAGATGATACTAGTATATTCTACTTCGGTCAATCCATACACGGTGTCATTAGTGAGGCGCAAAACGATTTAAATGTAATAAATTAATAGTTTCTACATAACTTACTTACCATTAATACTTCGAAAACATCTTACATGATATTTGCAGCCAAAAACAAAAAGATTTCACCCCACGCCCCTTTGATTATTAACCTTTTGACCGCCACGTCAAAAAAGAAAAAGCGTGCCCTCGGCGCCAAGCTATGAAATTCATCCTTTAATACCTACAAAATAGTAGTGAGTTCGAAATTATATCGATAAAGCACTAACTACTTATTTTTTAACCTACAGTATGTTTTTAATTAAAAGTCTATACCGGAAAAATATAATACAGGAGTTTTATGTCATCCCGCTTTGTCCTTTAGAACAGAAATCATAATGATATGTGTCACAGTTTCGGCGTTGAATCCACAATTCGAAACGAAAATCGATAAAACCAAGTCAATACCATCACAGCACTATGTTCAATCTTGACGTACTTTCTTGTCATCCTATGACAGTGGCGTAGCTGGCACGGCTTTTTTAATTTGCTCGCCTCTGCACTAGAGGTGCGCAACCGATATTTATTAATAATATCGAAATAATAATAGGTACCTATTTAGTTCTAATAGTTTCGTATTTTTCGATAGTTTCGTTTCACTGATATTCTGTTTCATATTGTGGAAAAACTTTTGTAAATACGAGTTTGATTGCAATATTATTATTTGATGATGCAATAAATAAAATGAGACATGAATCATCGGTTTTTTGTAAAACAGGTCAATATCTATTAAACGGGTTTGAATTTTTTGGCCGGACTAACTTCCGCCATTTTGACTTTTTTTCAAAGTAATAAAGCGCAAATGATCGTTAGTAGAGCTAGAAGGTTAAGGTGGAACCGTCAGGGTAGCCCGCGAAATTAAATTTATCTTAGGTTTTTTTGCAATTTGCAGGCCAGTGCTAGGTTGTATGTTGATTAAAATATTATTCGCGGCTGGAAGACGTTTGTACCTAGCTACAGAATTAAAATCATCAAAATCATCAATAAAACCCTCCAAGTTCATAAAGGTCGAGGAATGACGGAATGACTTTCAAGGTCAAAGTCATTCCTCGATCTTTACTTTTACTTTGATATCTCATATCTCGGAAACGTGACACTTTAGAACTTTTTGTCTCATACACAACTTGTTTGTATTGATTCCAGCTATCGATTAATATAGGTCTTATGCGTGGCCGCTACATTGAAAAAAAAAAATAATGGCGAAAGTTAATCCGGCCACCACTCATATTCACTTCACTTCACTACTCATATTATAGTAATCCATTATTAATAATATTTAATAACAGTAAACGAACTACTCTATTCTATTCTATTTTTAATAAATGGCAAGCAAAGCCGATGTCGACTATTCTGCCAATGAACTACTCTATTCAAAAAAAATCCGCGTATGACGCCATGGGACTGTCAAGCATAGACGACTGTGGCGTTCCCGGCACAGACAATACAATAGTGTGATAGAGATTGGCATTACAGTCACTACGATTAATCGATAATCAACTAACACTCGACTTATAGATAGTGCATAGTTTAGTATTTTTTTTTTTTTTGATTTCTCGAACGTAAAAGTATACTCGTAGGTCTTATGCGTGGCCGCTAAATTGAAAAAAAAAAAATTAATGGCGGAAGTTAATCCGGCCACCACTCATATTCACTTCACTACTCATATTATAGTCATAATTTAATAACAGTAAACGATTTACTCTATTCAAAAAAAATCCGCGTATGACGCCATGGGACTGTCAAGCATAGACGACTGTGGCGTTCCCGGCGCAGACAATACAACAGTGTGATAGAGATGGGCATTACAGTCATTACAATTAATCGATAATCAACTAACAAGAAAATTTTATAATACTGAACTATGCACTCTCTATAGAGTGCATAGTTCAGTATTATAAAATTTTCTTGATTTCTCGAACGTAAAAGTTCAATATGAAATGTTTTATTTATTTACTAGTGCAGAATTCAGAGTAAATTAAATATAACGTAAGTTGCCGTCGAGGTCGATATTCCTGTTATATTTTATTTTTTATTTTTTAAAACGTTACCCCACACTAGGAATTTCTCCTGTATCGTGGGTGCGTTTACAAACATTTAAACTCACATACACAAACGGCCAGACCCGGAACAACTACTTGCAGGTCATACAAATATTTGTTCCGTGCGGGGATCGAACCCGCGACACGTAACGCAGCAGTCAATCGCTTAACCACTGCACTAACCGTGCCGTCACTATATTATTATTATTTTTATCGTCACTATATTATTATTATTATTAATATTGACTACTACCTGCATCACTACGTGTCCTGTTATGGTGACTGTGGCGTCGACGGCACTATGTTTTTCGAACTTTATGACTGGTTTTCGTTTTTGTCATCTAACGTTACTAAAAATTTAATCTAACGAAAGCAGTTCACTTCAAATAAATTACGAAGAGTCAAGGTACATAATTAATAAGGGAAATGAACAAAAAAAATGCTGTTTTATGACATTTATTTACGTATAAAATTCGGTCACGCGGTCGCGACCGTGGCGTGCTGGGCACATTTTGGTTTGTCGTCTATACACGACTATGGCTGTCAAAAGGTTAATAACCTGACTATCAAGCAGTCCAATACAGAAAAGTACCTTGGACTACTATTAGACGACAAACTGTCTTGGAAACCCCATATTAAGCACGTGAGAGCCAAGATTGTGTCACTTTCTGGAGCTCTTCGCAAAATGGGAAACTACTTACCACCTAAGGTAAAACACACTAATTCATTAGTAAAACCTAATCTAGAATACCTGATTGAAATTTGCGGATCAGCATCCAAGACTAACCTCAATTACATAAAGAGACCCCAAAGCAAAATTATAAAACGGTTATGTTGTTATGACTACCTAACACCTACTAAACAGCTAAATGAAAAAACTACCTAAATTTTACAATCTCAGTCAACTATACAACTACAATACTTGCATATTAGTAGAAAAGTTTTTAGATAACACTACACAAACCAACATTAAACTTACAAAAAACACATACACACATAACCTATGAAATAGAAACGATTTAGATGATGGAACGCTAGGAGGTGCTATAGACACCGTTTTGAAAGCTTACAACTCCTCAAACAGCATTTTAAATCTATTGGCCTAGAACTTAACCCATCACAATGTGAAATTTACCTTTCTGCCATTACCGACAGACAATTGACCCTAGTGAAATTTAATGCAATAGCCCCACAAATCAAAATTTTAGAAAAAAGTTAATTGCATCTCCTGGGTTCCTCAATTTTAGAAGACAGCTTTTCTCCTTTCATCGACGAAAAAATCAAAAACTTCAACGACATGTCGGACAGACTCTCCAAAATTAATTTACATTCGGCATTCACCCTGATTAGATACCTAATGTTGTTTTGGTCCAATTTTTTTATATTTTCTACGCTCTTCCATGGTTCTCTCTTCCATTCTTTCATCTTCCATTTTATGGAACCAGCCACCTCTTGGACAAAACTGACCAAATTATTCGTAGCACACTAACATCCATTTTAAATGTGGCCTCGGACGAACGAGAGTGGCTGCAAGCCACACTACCCATCCGTTTTGGTGGCCTCGGCGTCCGCAAAATTACCAGTATAAGCTTACCTGTTCCTGTCCGCTGTCAAAAAAATTTAGCCCCCTCCCTGGTTGAATCTGAAGTGCCGTGCCTGACCGATGTGGTGAATGCATGAAAAGTGGCTTGTCCGGATACAGATCAGCCGGTGAACCCACCTTCCCAGAGGCAGTGGTTTGAGCCGGTCTGCTGGTTGGTACGGAATAATCTTATTAATACGTCCACCAATACTGCTGAGCATGCCCGCCTGCTGGTTGTGGGTGAGGGGAGTCGGACCTCTGGCTTCAGGCGCTACCGTCACTCAACATAGGAACTACTTAAGCACTACTAAAATTTTACTACAAAAATTACACGGTTTTGGTATTAGAGGGAATATCCTTAAACTTATAGAATCATACCTAAGTGATAGACTACAATGTACGGAAATCTCTAGAATATGCCCTATAACTAAATTAGAAACTACATATACCTCTGATGCAAGGTACATAAAATATGGCGTGCCCCAAGGCTGCGTTCTGGGCCCGCCCTTGTTCTTGATATACATAAATGACCTCCCAAAATCCACAGGACAAAAAATGGTACTCTTTGCAGACGACAGCACGGCTATTATAGAATGTAATAATCCAAGCAATTATCAAAATGACATTAAAAATTCTCTATATAAAATAATCAATTGGCCTAATGATGATAATCTCGTAATTAATCTAAATAAAACTAAAATTATGCACTTTCACCAGCGGCTTGAGAAACCACTAGTTAATGTTGCTTATGACGATTCTAGAATAGAGGAAAGTAGTATTGCGAAATTCTTAGGAACAACTATAGATGAAACTTGGAAACCTCATTTGGAGGAAATTTGCAAACGATTAAGTAAATCAGCATTTTTGGTATCCCAACTCTCAAAGAAAGTAAATATTGATACGTGACGGGTAGGTACTGATCGGTTAACAGCCTATCATGGATTAGTCGCCTCAGTACTGCGGTATGGTGTTATTTTTTGGGGGCAGTCAACGGATCGGGAACGTGTTTTCAGGATGCAGAAAAGATGTTTACGTTTAATGTGTGGTTTAAAAACAACAGATAGTTGCATTCCATATTTTAAAAACTTAAAAATATTACCCCTACCTGCTTTATATACTTATCCTGGAAACTGCATTAGTTGTAAAAATGAATCCGCATTTGTTCAAAAAAACTATGTGCAGTATATAAATGAATTATGCGGTTTTTTTTTTTTTTTTTTTAGGATGGGAAATCATCAAATGACCCGTCCCGCTCTGGGTGGACCGGAAGGGAGTGTCAGACTCTTACTGACTAAAACCCACCCGTGTTCCTTCCTTGGCCCTTTATGTTCCGGGTCAGCGGTACCCCTTTTGGATGATCCCGCTTTCCCGGCAGGTTTGGGCCCTAGTGGGCCCCCTCTTCGATGCTGACATCTCTTTGAGGCGCGCGTGGAACACGTACGCGCCGTCCAGCACGGGCCTGGTCCTGATTGGACGGTGAGCTACCCATTACTCACCGCCCGCAGGCCCGCGCCTACGGTGGCCGGGAGTCGTCACGCGGCTCCCGACGCCCGGAGCGTCCACCGCGGCGGCTTGGACGGGAGACTCTCTCCCTCTCCCGTCCCGCCACCTCCTTAGCTAGCATGACTGCTTCGCAGAAGGAGGCGACTGCCTCCCACTCCCCCTCGCCCCGGACCATGGCTTGAACCAGGGCCGGGCGTGAGAGGTAGCCGCCGCTGCCGATCGCCTCTACGAGGACACGGTGGTGCTCCGCCCATGCAGGGCAGGCCCCCACCGTATGCTCCACCGTGTCCTCGGGGCGATCATCGCAGTGGTGACACCCGGGCGTTTCCTCCCGCCTGATGATGTGCAGGAACCTCCCGAAACATCCGTGTCCGGTGAGGACCTGCGTCAGGCGGTAGATGAGGACGCCGTGACGCCTCTCTAGCCACTCCTCAAAGAGGGGTCTTACCGCTGCTATCGTGGCGTGCCCTGCCTTATTAAACCTTATTATGCCTTGTGAAATGTAAAACTTCTCTAATGAAGAAAAGCTTCTTTGGTGTTGCTCCACGAGTATATAATAAAATACCCGATGAAATAAAATGTATGCCATTGCAGAAGTTTAAAAAAACACTTAACGGGTTACTGCTTGAAAGGTGTTATTATTACTCTAGATGATTTTTTTAATGACGAATCTCTCTAATGATATAAAATGCTGACATAAATTTTAATACTTTGACATCAATACTAATATTTTGAATTGAATTGACATTAAATTCTGACATGAAATGAAATTGACTATGAACTGTAATGAAATTTAATTTATGCGTTAATACAATTAGGTACCTACTGAAATACTTATAATATTATATTGTAAATATTTATTTATTTAACCATTTATGTACACACTTATATAAACAGACAAGAAGAAAATAACAGAAAAATAGGTTCAAAGGTGATGCTTATTTCTAATGAAATCTCTTCCAGCATACCTGAGGGGCAATTCTCGTACTTAAAAAACGTTCAAATTCAAGTCGCAATCTCATCTCAGCGACAATTAATGTCAAAAACTTGTCAAAAATGTACCTATGTAAATTGATTGTATTTTTGACAGATTGAGACTGAGATCAGACTGCGAACGTTCTTAAAATTACGGGAATTAGGTACCCCTCAGCGATAGGACAGTAGATTTAGAGATGTATACAGCGTGTGTAAGAGTAAAAGAGAAAATAAAATACATAAAATCAAAAACAATTCACTTAATAAAATAAAACAAATAAGTAATATGAGAATATACATACATACATACATACAAAAAAAACACACATACATAAATAATTTCTCATTGAATTGTCTTTTAATCACATCAATCATTTGTAGGTATGTCAATATTGGCAAAGCATAGCGCACTACCAATTTTTAAGATCTTTGTATGAAATTATCTATGTTTTACACATAAATTATTCTATTCTAATTATTCTATTCTATACTATGCTGGGTGACGCCACCATCCGGCGCGCTACTTGTTTGCGTCTGGGCGCTCCTCGCGTGGTTCCGCATCGCTGCCAATGCGGTGAAGGTGTTTACTGCTTTGGACACGATGGCCTATCCTGCAATAAGAGCGCAGGTCAGATAGCACGGCACGCCAGCATCAATGACATCATCCGTCGTGCTTTTATCACCAGCCAGTGCCAGCTGTTTTAGAACCCGATGGCTGGGCACGGGTCGATGGGAAAAGACCTGACGGAACGACCACAATGCCTTGGAAGGTAGGTAGGCTTTTGCTGTGGGATGCAACGTGTGTCGACACCCTTGCGCCATCCCATCTTCATAGCACGGCGAGCTGTGAAGCCATAAATCAAACGTTATTAGATACTGTCACACATTGCGTCACTAAATGTTAGTAAAGGAACCATATATTCGAAAACGCTCCCGTTATTGAGATTCGGAAGTGCCAGCCAGAAGTTTTATACGTAAATTCAAGCTGCCTGGACACAGATTTTTGCATTTTTCTACTAAACCGCTGTACCTTAGACGTATCACAAAACTTTTAGCTCGATGCAGTCACAAATTTATGTGACGCCCGTTGATATGCAAAAAGTCGTCAAAATCACTTCCGTTTCCGAGATTGAGAGACCAGCGAAAAGTGGTTTTTCAAGCTGGCTGGACACGTTTTCGATCGATTATCTAAGATTCTGCAGCGTCACAAATTCTGAAAATAAGGGTGTTTAGCCGTGACATAAAGTGCCCTATTGACCTAGTTAAATGCGAGCTATTTTGAAGATTTGTCCAGCCAGCCTGAGTCACATCTTTGAACAAAGGTTGAATATCACTATAGCTTTAAACTTTGTTCGTTTGGGCTTGTACTCGTATGTGTTGTATGCGTTGAATACTACTCTTAACGCCGAGGTTGTTGAATCGGCGCACTGAACACAATAGTGAGGTAAATAGCAAGTCAGTGACACGTTACTACTACACTCGACCATATGATTAAGTGCTAACTGTCTGCAGTGCTATTCTGTAACCATCTCACCGTGAAAACGTAGGTGAAGTGAGCGTGGAGTGAGCAGTCAACAGTGTCAATCCCTAGTATCTGCCGGTCGATTCTGTAAAAATCTCACCGTGAAGACTTGCGTGGAGTGAGCTGTCAGTGTCATCCCACTGATGCTAGGGATTGACCAACGTTACATTTACAATCATAATCGAGATATTAATAATATGTTCTATTCCAAATTCTATTGATAATTTTATATTATTTCAAAGCTAGTTACAAAACAATAATATTTTGCCACGTACCTACTTAAGATAAGTGGCAACACATTCATGTTTTCGGGGTTTTAAAATAAAACAGCAAAACAGAAATTAAGTTACAAACTCAATGTTGTTTTTTTTTCTAGACTCTTAGATACTTACCTACTAGCTTTGAAATAATATAAAATAATCAATAGAATTTGGATAAAAAATATTATTAAAATCTCGATTGGGAAAGTAAATGTATTGCTTAATCAATCCCTAGCATCAGTGGGGCGACACCAATGACTATAGAGCCTTCTCTTTGGGCGACACTGACAGCTCATTCCACGCTCACTTCACCTAAGTTATCACGGTGAGATGGTTACAGAATCGCACTGCTGGTGGAATGAAAGCTCACGTCGTCACCTTAATTATCACGGTGAGATTTTTACAGAATAGCATTGCTGTATGCTTCTGCTAATTGTGGCTGTTTGCAACATTTTCTCTACAATTGCCGAAATTGTGCCAAAACCATAGGTTTCGTAGATCCAAGCTTTTTCTAAAAATTTGGTTCGAACGGCAGCTCAACAATGTAATGACCTTCATCGTCGCGAGTTGTTGTGTTCTTGTAGAGCTGCAAACAATCCAGATCATCCTGTGACATTCCCGAGTTTTATGCTGTCTTCTGTTGTCCAAAATTGTTGAATGACTTTGATGTTATTTATCTTACGATGTTTACCTACGTTACATTGAAATGTTGTTTGCACGTTTCCGCAAAAAATCCAGTCCAAACGTATTTGTTGTGCGACTGGTTGTGATTTTTCGTGCCTGATGATACCTTCTTGGATTAGGTTTGATCTCAGCCACGAGTAAAATGTCTACTGGACAACTCTCATGAAACCTGGATCAGCCAAAGTGATATTTTCTATAAATATCCATGATTTTGTGAATTATATGTTAGGCAAATTGTTAGGAAAATATCGGTGTCAAATGTATCATCACCGCAAAAGGCACTGCACGTGATTGGTATGACGCCATTGGAATTATTTTCTTTCGCGCCGGCACCGAATATGACACCTTTGCAGCGGCCACGGGGTAGTCGTAGTTTCTGTGCTGCTTTCTCCGTTAGCAGGGGTGTTTATGAACCCTGATCAAGGAGGGCTCGTAAAGTTATCAGAGACCCATCATATGCTTGCACATTGATCAAAGCTGTGGTAATTTAAGCAGAGTTTCTGATACATCTTCTTGAGACACGTGATTGCTGCTGTCACTTGTTGATTACTTGCTATCTGTGCCAGCTGTTCTTTGCTGCACTGAATAGCTGTTTGATATCAGTCCACCCCCTTTCTTTTAAGTTTGTCCGTAAAGTGTGTTGGTGGTAAATTAGATCATTCATACTCGTACGTGCTATGTATCCTTACTTGTGATACAAAGTATAACATTTTCCGTTGTAGCGTTGCTTACGCTGAGCCAGTGACGTTAGCAGACAGTAGTAACAGAGATTGCAATTTTATCTGCAATTCAACACGAGCCTGTCATATAGAACTCATTGCTGTGCTATCCAGTGAAGATTACCTACTTATCCACTCTTCAATCATTTGTCGGAACTCACTATACGCCTCTTAACTTCTTATCCTTGGTTCTCCTATTCATACTTTATCATTGCTGGCTAGTTATGAGAAATGGCTACCTGCCTCACTCAAATAAGTTTTTATAAACTTCAAATAAGCTGGTTCAAACTCCTATCCTGATATTCCTCTTCCCTCAGCTCTTCCACTTGTACTCCTTCTGTTTGCATTGGATGGCCACTTAATTCTATTTTTATCCACAGGTCTCGGATGGCAATGTAAAACAACTGCAGTTGCGAATCTTGTTTGGAAGAGTCCTGAGGTTTTACCCTGACAGTAACGGGAGTCACTGAGGTGAAACCAACGAGGGGCATCATTTAGAGGACACGCACTCATATTTGCCCCCTTCCAGATGTTTTAAGTCTACGCTTCAACCCGGGCAGCATGCTGGGAATCGAACCCAACATATTGCAGGGTGTCACGCGTCATAATAGGTACGCTGAGGCGCACCGCGCCGCCCCGGGCGGCGACGTGGCTCGGCCCAACGACGACTCGCTTCAACGGACTCCACCGCGACAGACGTTTCTACTCTATAGTTTAATTTTTTATTGTTTGTCCGGGACAGTTTAATTACTTGTAATAAGCATGCCACCATTGCATAAAATACAGTCCACTCTTTTATTACTCCCCGTGCAAACAATGTAAACAATACTGAGTAACGACGTTTTGATTTAAAAGAGTGTCCGTGAAGTTTCTTGCCCGTTCTTCTCCATAGGAACATTATAAGGCTTTGGAATGGACAGCTAGCTACATCATTCTGACTGACCGATCCCTTGACAATTTAAAAGGGCCTGGTGATTTATTTGAAATAAATGCTGTGAGTTTGAGTTGATCGTGATCGAAGGAAAGTTCAGTGTTATTTTGTATTGTCATCAGATCAATCAGCTGCCCGACCGTTAGCACTTGGCAGTGTTGGTAAAGTTCAAAAGTTGGATAGAGGATTGGCAAAAGAAAATTACTGTTAATACAGCTGTTTGGGATATGGATTTAAATTATTATTTAATGTTAGGGAGGTACCTACGTTAGATAATAATTTAAATTGTAACGTTGTAACGTTCCGTTTTTAATACATAATACATGACATAATATAATTATTTAAATGAAATCAGGCTTATTTTAAGCATTTTGTTAGCTCGCTTAACACGTTTACTTCTAGAAAACCAAATTGCCGACGTCTATATGCGCGTGACCTTGGGTCGCCACAGGAGAACTTGTTTGTTTAGCGATCCCCTGTTCTCCCTTGTCGCCGCCCTGGCAACCCCGGCCGTCACGCAGTTGCAGACTAGGGAGGATAAACGCTCGCGCCGCTCTTTGTTAGCGGCGCGACATGTGCGTTTAGACTTCCCCGACAGCCACGGTGGTCTCCGTTTGCAACGGTTTTTCTTTTCTAATTGACTAGGTACGTTTATAGTCATCAGTCTTAATTAAACACAGTTTAAACCTGTACCTACCTACATAGCTAGGTAATTTTAATTCGTGTGCCTTCTTGCTCATAGCCTCTTTTGTTTAAATTATTATAGTATGTCTGCTGCGTAATTATTTCTCATGCAACCTATTTGCCTTTACCTCTGTGCATTTGATATTATTATGTATTTTCCATAGAGCAACACGGGCCACCGCCACCGGCGGACCCATTGACTTATAATTAGCTCAATGGGCGGACCATGGGCGGACCGGAGTTGCTCTATGGTATTTTCCATTCATTCGAAATGTGCAAGTCAGTTATTGTTCTGAGAAGTCATATCGTGCTTACCACTTACATATGCAAACTCCGTACTGATTGTGACAACCACACACCACCTTCATTAGCGCACTATATCTCGCTTTACTTATACTTTGTTGACACAATCCCTAGGCCATCTATGGCACTGGACATTATTTCCAGGGTCCGAAAATCCGGTTCACTTACTGGCCTAGCAAACCGAAGTTCTGGTTCATGTACCGGCTAATACGTGTATATCCAAAGTTCCGGCTAACCATCATCACCGAACTTGACCAAACTCAGTCCAGTTAGAGTTCCGGGCCACAATCTTAGGGCAAATCTAATATTAATAATAATAATTGTTTATTGATCAAGAAGGTACAGATGGTGAGAACAAAACGTATACTAATAACTAGCGAGATATACAAAGTATGTTACTACAATATATGGTAGAACATGTTGATGTTAGTACATGGTACATCTGTTGACAATTTACGTTACCCTGTCTCTTAAACCAGGGTATACTTACCTGTATCTTAAGAGACAGTGGACGGCCATAAGGTTATGTTTTAATATTACCTATTATTTAAGTGAGGAATCTGTCGATCTACCCACAATTAAACAATTATCAGAATGGTAATGGTAAGTAAAATTGAATGAACTTACATAATTAGCTTAATGTAGTGAGTGTGTATGTGTATGTATGTATATGTGTGTGTGTGTGTGTGTGTGTGTGTGTGTGTGTGTATGCATGTATGTGCGTGTATTCATGAGTGTGGATGTGTTAGGTTATGTAGGTTAATATAGATTCTGTGTGATCATAGTCTTTTTGAAGTAGCCACTCTGTAAGTTTGTGTTTAATTTCCCATTTTGTCAAATCAATCTGTACATCAACGGGCTCCGCGCCACACTACATATTATTATATTTTACCCGCGTGGCCGCGTCGAGCTCGCTACAAGGGTCTGGCGATTCCATCCGCGGCCGTCACCTCCCTGTCGTCTGCAGCGTGGAACACCCGCTGCGGTCACAGTCACACCAGGCTGAGCCAGGAGAGTACTGTGATACTCCTAAGGGAAGTTAAAGAAATTTTGACTAATATACCTACCTACCCCTTTAATATTGATAAAATATACTTTTCTGTGTTGACAAGGTACGTAGTGATCTTATTTATCTCCACCACGAAAACCCCTTTCGTCACCATATCCTAAATCATACAATCAAACTACATTACAACACTCTATCAAGTATTTTCAGATAATTGCAAAACGGAAATGTTGAGTTTCAGTCTTCTTTAAGTTCATTAAAATGAAATGTTTATTTCTGTAAGTAGATATTTTAAGACACTTTTACACGTCAATATTTTGTTGGTCAATATTTTACAATTAGATGGCGCCGGCATTTACTAGCTGACTGATCCCTGAAAAGAATGCCGAAACAAACTCAGAGTTTATCATGATCAAATTATAAATGAAAATTGTTTCAGCGTCTTGCTGTTCTGTATGCGCTGACCCTAATGCTACGGCAACATTGTCGTGATAGACCGGACAACACTTTGCACGCTCTCTGTTGCACAGCGAGACGTCGAGCGGTGTGCGAGAGAGACCGCGCGAAGTATATTTTGCGCAACGTGGCCACCACATTATTGTACTATCAAGCTGAAAAATTAAAAAATGTCGTCGCACCGTCTCACGTCCGGTCCCCGCGAACTACAATACTTTTTATTACACAGTTTGTATGGGCCGTGAGCCGTGACCATATTATATTTTTTTGTTCTTTTGAGGCTATTGAATAAAAAAACATTAATACATATATACTTACCGTTCAAAATCGCAAGAAGGGAGTCGAACCTTCTCTGCTCTGCAGTGGGGAGGAGGAACATTTTCCTCCGTGTCACGTGAACCGAATAATCGTAGGACTTTCATTCACCTCTCTCGTCGAGTCACCACCAACCGTCTTGCCCTTAGACTTGCATCCTGGTTATGGGATTCCCCAGCCTCGCCCCCTAGCGGATCATCTCGAGACGGTACCCACAAGCTTTATCAACAACAACATCCACAATAAGATTTCAAAACCACCGCCCTCTTATTGAAGGTGGGTAAAGAACACCCCCACCCCTCCACTGCCCTACTGAGAAGACACGGGCTCCAGTAGGAGGTTCGCAAAGTGTCGTAATGATGCTACAAGGCAATAAAATTTTAATTACGCGTTTAGACATGTCATTATCACATAGTATCACATAGTCATTATCACTAATTCATTGGAAGGAAAACAAAAAATACGAGTGTTATATTAGCACCTTTTAGAAAGCACTTAGATGTGTTGTTAGGGAGGATTAGAAAAACGTGAGCAACATTAATAACGCTGAAAGAGCAGGATTAATGATATTATTATAATATATATATTATATTATTTATATTATAAAGTTCATTGTTGTTGTTGAGTAGACCTACGTAACATTATAAAGGAAAGTGGCATCTCGAAAATTACGCGACGTGTGGTCGCATCGCACGTTCGGTCCTTACAAACTGTAATATTTTTTTGTAATTTTGTACGGTTTCGTGCCAAAATTGTATAAAGGCTTCTTATGGTGAGATTTCTTCTGTTTGACAGAGCTGCTAATTTCTCAATTTACTCCATTTTATTTATAGAAAATTGTAACTACATACCAAAATAACTGAAGTAGGTATGTTTTATAATAATATAAAACATACCTACTTCAGTTATTATGGTAGTGGAGTAGAGTTTCTTGCCGCTGCTTCTCGAAAACTAGGTACAGATAGTAGCCATGGACCTAACTTGTCACGTTTGATGTGTTACCACACAAATCTACACGGATGTAGGTTTGGCAATATGTGACAGAGGTAGGTACGTAACGTAATATTGCGCAATTGCAACACGATTAAACTATAGGGTTTTTATTCAAAACCACTTGTAGATTTTAGAAATTAATTATCCAGTTATCTACTCTTCTAGTTGAGAGAGTCTTAAGTTAGTATCCGTGGCCAGGTCCCGTCTGCACTTGCGCAGTAACCGAGGTGATACAATCAATAATCCATTGGAAGCCACTCCGGCAGAATCGGTCCTCGTCTCCACATCTGTCGGCATCATTCCGGTTTTATCAAAATATCTGAAAGAGGAAGGTAAGTGGGCTACATAACCCGTTGTTGCAGATATAATGCAGGTCCGAGTATTAGTTAACACGTGTTCTTTTGTCTTTTGGGCGTAACCCCTTTGCTGGCGCTCCCCTAGTTCTGTGGCGAATTCGGTCTCGAGGTCATTTTGTGAATAAGTGGGTGACTGGAGCGTCTTTTTCTGACGTTCGTGACTACCCCAGACGCCGTCGCGCCATAATAGAAAGGGGAGGTGAAGTTTGAATTTAATTATCCGCCGAATACTTTGTGGGGTAATCTTAGGTTAACAGATTCTTCCTGACCGTTAATTATTATTCTTAAAGATCATCGACAAAATAAAAATAAAAATCTCCGTTAAAAGTCTTCATCAATTTATAACTGCTAAATTATAAATTAATGAAATTGACACTTAACAGAACTAAATATCGATCGGCTTTGTACGGTAACCAGACAATGCTGAGCATAATTCTTTTTATAATTTTCGTCCCTATCATTTCGGCTTTGTTGTATGTAGACATCTGACACCTCCGACGATGACGTCCCCCTTTCAATACTTACTAGTCATGCACACATTCATTATTAATGCAGACTTGATACTCCTTTATTGAATGTTTATAAACCAGGGTAGAGTTTGGCAGGGTTCGTGTAGGTACGAAACGAGTCCTCATCAGTCAGAGAGATTTGCGCGCTCTCTAACTTCTCGTCGTAATTAGGTAGAGTTCGACCTAAACAGTGAACTTAAAGATTTCTGTGACTGTTTGCTCATTCGCTCCGTTTATGGTTTCAGAAATGAGCGGTCCAGACCAACAAGTTCCCGTGTGCACGGTGTACGGGATGCCAGCAGACCCTAATGATCCACGCAACATCGAGCTAAAGGAGTACAAACGTAACTACTTCAACATGATGGTGGCCATGCTCCTGGCCAAGGCTCGGCGGGAAACCGACGGCATGGAGGACATTACGGCGGCCGCTGCCAACTGCCACATCAGCGAACAACCCGCTGAAGCCGCTAACCAAAACAATCCATTCAAATTCTAAATGTCAAACTGTCCCTATCGTCCCAGTCTTGTGTCCCGTGATTCTTTCTATCTTTGCTGTAATCTGTCATATAACTATAAATGTCTTCACCGCCAGGCAAATGTTGGTATTTATTGAGCCTTTGTTTATTTTTAACCGACTTATAAAAAGGAGGAGGTTATCCATTCAACAATTTTTTCTCAAATCATATTCAAATATTTTGGGGTTATTTTTAGTCTCAAAAAATTGTAATATAAGGAATGCTTCTAGTAGCAATTTGGCAGGGTGTTACTATCTTGGTGGTTATTGTTATTAAGGTTAATATCGGTAGGGCCTCTTAAAGAGTGAAAAATGTAATCAGTGAAGCCAAATATTTAATTTAGATAAGTATTTAGGTACCTATTATTATGAAAAAGATGAAAAAATAACTGTTTTTGGATCTATTTTGGTATACTTTTGGAAACATAAAATGTTTTGGTTTTGTAATAAATCTGGATAGCTAATGGTGGTAATTATCTTTGTGAGTGTAACCCGAGATGTTTTCATTGAATCCCGATCTCTGTGTATTGTGAAATAAATGTATTGAAAAATATAATGTTTTGTGTTCCTTATTTCTAACCCCATAAACTTCCATGCGAAACACAACGACACAGAGGTTTTTGAACAAACCAAATACCGATTGTGTTCTTCTTATATAAAGGACAGATGCTTAGCTTTACGAAAGTAAACTGATCATAAAAGGTAGGTACATAAGTAATTCGAACGATTACATTTAGTTTTCGTGTCCTACGACGATGACGCCTTCTGACGCAGTGTTAGCCAATTAATATTCGTTGTAATATGACGCAGTTCTGAACAGATTCGTTTGATTGGTGTATCCCGCGGTACGACACAGTACCTACGTCACAGTAATGTGCCAAACGTTCTAGAAATCTGTATTGGGCTGGGTCATCGCCATCCAATGGGAGCGCAATGAAATGACGTAACGAAATGCTCGGATTGGTGAAAACCAGAGCTACCACAATTTTCTTCCTCGAACGATGTATTAAAAAAAATCTAATAATACACCATTTTAATGTAAGAACATTCGCCATTGAACATTCTTACTTAAATATTGTATTTTTAGTGCACTAAACTCCGCCAATCAGTCCCAGTGGTAACAATTTGACACTGACAGCGTCTTTATGTCGTAGCAGTAGGGGCGCCTTTCGTAGTGTAGGTATGTTACAACAAGTAAAACAATCTAGTATGCGTTTTAATACCTGAATTTCATACCGGTTTGTACTCCAACGTCGATGAAAATGAGCAAATACCTACGTGTTTACTATACTTTATTTAGAAACAGGCAGTTACATAAGAAAATCCTACAATCCTTGCTGCAAAGTTGGGAGTTCTTAAAATAATCTTGCATGTTTATCTTTTTCTTCCTCTTCGCCACTCAACACAATCAGTCGTCGCTCACACATTTGCAATTTTATAGAAAAAAATACAATTTTGTTTATATTAAGGTCTTTCCTATGAAATTGCCGTTTACACACATACAGAAACTGACAGTCATTATATATAAATATTTTTATTTCTCTCAATCAAAATATGCACCCATGCTATCGATACATCTCTGCCAGCGCAGTGGTAATTTTTCTTGAAGAAGTCAGGTCTACGGGGGCCGACAAACTCTTCAAAGGCAGTTTGTACTGCCTCTCGGGTATTGAATTTTTTCCCTGACAAGAAGTTGTCCAAATTTTGGAAAAAGTAGAAGTCTGTCGGCGCAAGGTCTTGGGAGTATGGTGCAGTATGAGGTCGAGCGTCGTCGTGTAGGAGCAGTGGGGACGAGTGATTAACCAAGGCTGGCCGGAGATTTGCGAGCTTCTCCATCATTGTGCCCAGTTCCTCATAGTACACATCCGCAGTAATGCTGGTGCCATTTGGTCACGGTCTAAACAACATGATGACCGCTTACGATTAACAAAAAAAAAAAAAACATTTTTCAACGCAAGTGACAATGCGGTTCAAAATACCGTCGTTTCTGTGTCTGTTCAGCAACGCAAGGCATACCTCAACGCGTTCATCGCGCTGGCGATCGTTCAGCTCGAGCGGCACCCACTTATGACATTTCTTTACCTTGCCAATTTGACGCTAATGTACCAATATTGTTTTGATGCTAACGTTGAAAGCTGGTGCTAACTTAGCCGTAGATTGAGTATCGTCAGCTTCCACTATCGCCTTTAATTCGCCGTTGTTGACTTTAGTTTCTGGGCGACCACGGGGTTCATTTTTAGATCAAAATTTCTATGTCGGTAGCGTTCAAACCAATAACGAGTCGTGCGATCATTTGTAGTGTACACTCCGTACACGTAATTAATGTTGCAAGCCGTTTGTGCGGCATTCCCACCGCACTGGAACTCGTATTTCATAATTACTCGTATTTTTATCGTGTCCATATTTATGAAAAAGGTACAAATGTAGTGAAAACAAAAAACTAATCAATAAACAAATGACTGGATTTGAAAATATAATTCCATATTACTTCAATCAAAATCATTTGAATTTAGAATTTATTGCCAGCAATCTTAGAGCATTAATGCTCTAAGCCAGCAATACATAAATTACGTTTCAAATGGACAGTATTGTAAAATGGCAACTTCCTATGTAAAGACCTAGGTATTACTCTGGCAGAGTAGGTAATTAAAGTTAAAATTTTAAAACGCACGAGACTTCTGAATCTGTTATGAATACCTATACACTGGGCCGAAAAGAGAGCGGGCCTAAAAACTTTTAAAATATTTGAGCGATCCTTTTAAAATAAAAACTAAATTAAAGTTTTTTCATTACAAATATAGGAAGTAGTAAAACAATAAATAAAACATAAAGACTTTGTTTTACTAGTCTTTTGTTTGTTTGTTTTAGTAGTTTTATTAGTCTCAGTTTATAAATATGCCATTTCTCGTGCAGTAATTTATTAATCTCATCATATTCAATCAAAAACAAGCCACTAACCCCTGAAGAGTGTACCAGAATTCTGACAGTGCTTGAAGACTGGCACAGTCAGCGTTATACAGTGAGAACTGTTGGTGTGTCGCTATCAACCGTTCAAAGAGTGCTGCAGCGATTTGAAGAGACTGGATCCAAGATTCGCAGACCAAAAACAGGCCGAACAAGGTGCATGACAGAGCGTGAGGATCGATATATGGTGTCAGCAATGTTGAGAAATCAATTTCAAACGGCTGTTGAAGTAAAAAATCACATTTTACGTGCTGGAGAGAGCAATCCGAGCACGTGTACAGCAAGGCAGTGTCTTGATGAAGCCAACTTGAAGCCATTGAGACCTGCAAATGGTCCAAAACTCAAAACTCGAAAGTAGCATCGAAATTCAAGGCTGAGTTACGCTAGAAAACACATGAATTGGACTGTGGAAGACTGGTCAAGAGTGATGTTATCGGACGAGTCGAGGTTCATGCTATATTTATTTATTTATTTATATATTCTTTATTGTACACCACAAAAAACATAACAACAAAAATTAAACTGAACACTACTTAATATACAATGGGCGGCCTTATCGCTTTCCGCGATCTCTTCCAGGCAACCTTGGAATGGACAGAGATTTTCCTGGACATAAAATGGGGCTGTTGTTGGTGCAAATAATAAGTATGTATACAAAACACTAAACACGCACAACAGAAGGAAAGGTGTCTACATAAGACCAGGAGACTGCTATAACCAAGATTGCATTGTAGAGAAAGTGCCATACGGCGGAGGCTCCATACACGTGTGGGCTGGAATTTCTTCCGAAAGCGGCACCGTGCTTGTGGTGATAGAAAATGGCATTTTACTTGAGAATGATAGGTAGGTACGTGAATGTAAAACATGGGCGAGAACGCCATCTTTATGCAATATAACGCTCGTCCCCATACAGCTCGGATAGTGTTTAACTACCTTGAAATTGTCACTATTACACGCATGGAGTGGCCAGCACCCAGCTCAGACTTGAACCCCATCGAGCATGCCTGGGACAAACAAGGACGACGCGGCGACGTTTACGCCAGCGAAATTCCCCTGCCATCACGCTTCGTGAACTGAAAGAAGCAATGATAGAGGGATGGAAGAATATTTGTCAGCATCGGCTCAGAAATCTGGTGGAAAACATGCCAAAATATGCCAGCTTTATTAAGAGCGCTTATACCTTAAGAGTGGCAACGTCGCAATTTAGTGTCATATTTCGTGGTTTTCAATTTTTATCATTTAATCGAAGCTATATTTTAAAAATCTGTTTAATTAACTTTTTAGAATTACGCGAAAGTGTTTAAAAAGTAAGTAACCGTAATGCTTACAGTTATTTTACAATGAAAATAACGCCCTGCAAGTTTCCAATGTATTATTTGCATATAAATAGAACTGTAAACGCAACGATTTCTTACCTTTTACATAATTTTCTATGACCTAACGTAGACTATAGTCTACGTTAGGTCATAGAAAATTTACGAAAGTGATGAATATAACAAAAAAACCGCACCAATGGTACCTATAAAAATATATAAAGATCACGCAGCCTGCTTTATTTTTATGTATTTATCTTCAATAAGGCATAACTCTCTGGCTCTTGTAACAAAAATCTGCAACATATCAAACAATAATAATAATATTAAATCTTCTATTAGTATAAAACACGGTATACTCGTATAGTAATTATTCAATCTTTATTCATTAGTAAAATAAAATAAGTACAAAATAGTCTATAAAAAAAATCTATGTAAAATTATTGATTAATTATTATCAAATAAAATAAGCTCATTTATCCATTGCTATTTATTGCAAGCGACGTCTTGTCAACAAGTACAACATAACCAGATCTAGCCGGTAGCGTTGCAGAGCGCGGGGTGTTGTAGTGAGTATCGAGCGACTTGTGGTGTGTGTACGTAGCTCGTGTGGTTTATCTTTATATTTACTGCGAGTGTGGAGTAGTCTGTGTGTGGACCACGCAAATGGCGCCTATATTAACTTAGAGCGCTTTGCGCGCGGCGGGTGTCATGTGGCGAGTGTGGAGTTCTTTTGTTCAAAAAACTACAAGACGTTCTCTCCTACCGCAAGCTGCGTTAAAGAGCTTCGTTCCAATAACTTTTCTATATGGGAAGAATGTTGAAATCAAAGATATTGTTGTGAGTGACTGTGTTGAGAGTTTGAGACGTAATCTAAAATCTTGACTTTACTCTTTAAAATATTGACTAAATAAAAACCGATATACATATTAATTTTTGGATGACGTGTAATATTTATTACGTTAAGCATTTGATCACGATCGTGTAACATTTGGCCACTTTTACATCTTTACGTTATCTTCATCTTAATTTGCCTAGCCTTTACCCAACTATGATGGGGTCGGCTTCCAGTCTAACCGGATGCAGCTGAATGGTATTTTATATGGAGTGACTGCCTATCTAACCTCCACAACCCAATTACTGAGTAATACGATACCCCTAGGTAACACTGGTTGTCAGACTTTCGAGCTTCTGACGACCCGTAACGACTGTCAAAATGTCGCCGGGACCAACGGATTAATGTTTCGTATTTTAAATAGGCATTCACTTACATTCACATCCGTAAAAAAGGTTGTTGTGTTTGTACCTACTTAGTTATTTTGCTGAATATATCTGCAAAGACTGCTGAATATATTTTAGGGTAAGTATACTTTCAGCTTAATTTTCTTCAACAAGTTTAAGCCAAATACAGCCTTTCAGCATTCTCAGAAAGTGCGACATTTTCCAACGTAATATGATGAACCTCGTGTTAACCCCTCGTTGGGCAGACGATAAATTAATGCCCTTGTTATTCGGGGGAGAGAAATAACGCCATATGATTCGCAAAGGTTTGAACTAGCGAGCTACCTGCACTTGCGCAGTTCAGGTCATCGTCAATCAATAAATAATTTTAGTCCGCAGCAGGCACAACGTGTGTCGGTAACCCCTTGCGATCGCTCGGAGTAATATCTAATAACATATAATAATAGCTCGGTACAGAAGTTCATATCGTCACGCGAGTTTACCTGTTGAATTTGCGTTCTAAGGAATAATTTTATTAGCAGTAAGTTGAGCTGTGTGTTAAGACACAAGTCATAGTGACCGGTTACATAAGTGATAGTGCCGTACCTATCTAGATAGTAGGTGGAACAAAGACCTTGAGAAACGTTGTCTAGACGCCATTTTATGTTGGCGTTAAGATGAATCTTTTTTATTAATGTTGAGGTTATCTGTGCACAGAAAATGAACAGCGACGACGTGAACGACCGGAAACGGAAGCTAAGCAACATCATTAAGAAAATCACCGACACTCAGCTCTTGAAGAAAAGAGTGACGGACAGCAGCGCCTGCAGCCGCCAGGACTGCAAATTCGTTATGAACCCGCAGGAGCGAGACAACGGTCAGTTACATTGTTTATAACATATTCGTCATGAACTCGCAGGAGCGAGACAACGGTCAGTTACATTGTTTATAACATAATTATTCGTCATGAACCCACAGGAACGAGACAACGCTCAGTTATATTGTTTATAACATATTCGTCATGAACCCACAGGAACGAGACAACGGTCAGTTATATTGTTTATAACAAATTCGTCATGAACCCGCAGGAGCGAGACAACGGTCAGTTACATTGTTTATAACATATTCGTCATTAACCCACAGGAAGGAGACAACGGTCAGTTACATTGTTTATAACATAATTATTCGTCATGAACCCACAAGAACGAGACAACGCTCAGTTATATTGTTTATAACATATTCGTCATGAACCCACAGGAACGAGACAACGGTCAGTTACATTGTTTATAACATATTCGTCATGAACCCGCAGGAGCGAGACCACGGTCAGTTACATTGTTTATAACATAATTATTCGTCATGAACCCACAGGAACGAGACAACGCTCAGTTATATTGTTTATAACATATTCGTCATGAACCCACAGGAACGAGACAACGGTCAGTTATATTGTTTATAACAAATTCGTCATGAACCCGCAGGAGCGAGACAACGGTCAGTTACATTGTTTATAACATATTCGTCATTAACCCACAGGAAGGAGACAACGGTCAGTTACATTGTTTATAACATAATTATTCGTCATGAACCCACAGGAACGAGACAACGCTCAGTTATATTGTTTATAACATATTCGTCATGAACCCACAGGAACGAGACAACGGTCAGTTACATTGTTTATAACATAATTATTCGTCATGAACCCACAGGAACGAGACAACGCTCAGTTATATTGTTTATAACATATTCGTCATGAACCCACGGGAACGAGACAACGGTCAGTTATATTGTTTATAACAAATTCGTCATGAACCCGCAGGAGCGAGACAACGGTCAGTTACATTGTTTATAACATATTCGTCATTAACCCACAGGAAGGAGACAACGGTCAGTTACATTGTTTATAACATAATTATTCGTCATGAACCCACAGGAACGTGACAACGCTCAGTTATATTGTTTATAACATATTCGTCATGAACCCACAGGAACGAGACAACGGTCAGTTACATTGTTTATAACAAATTCGTCATGAACCCGCAGGAGCGAGACAACGGTCAGTTACATTGTTTATAACATATTCGTCATTAACCCACAGGAAGGAGACAACGGTCAGTTACATTGTTTATAACATATTCGTCATTAACCCACAGGAAGGAGACAACGGTCAGTTACATTGTTTATAACATATTCGTCATTAACCCACAGGAAGGAGACAACGGTCAGTTACAATGTTTATAACATATTCGTCATGAACCCACAGGAACGAGACAACGGTCAGTTATATTGTTTATAACATATTCGTCATGAACCCATAGGAACGAGACAACGGTCACTTATATTGTTTATAACAAAACGAGCCTGTTTCCCCCAGAAGTTTAGGCAGAGTTTACCTTCAGTACATGTTTTACTTTCTGACTCTATTAGGACATTACTGGTATCGATGAAGAAAAAACATCGTGAGAAAACCTGGCCTTATATGTAGTTAATAGAATAGAATAGAATAGAAATCTTTAATTCAAGCTTAGAGCTCATAAATGGTTAGTAACAATTTTCTTATACAACTAGTGTTAGTAAAACATATAAAGATTGTCAATTACAATTATAATATAAAATTGATATAAAATTGAAATAAAACTAAAATAAAATTGAAATAAAATTAAAACAAAAATTAATAAATTAAAAATAAAGATTGATTTAAAATTAAAACGAAATTGAAATAAAATTGAGATATAAAAATTTACAGTAACAAAATATTAAATAAAACGTGAGGATCCACTAGCATGCAACTTCATCCATGTCTTTAAAAGGGGCAGATCCCATCGCTCGGACAATACCTTCAGCATGCCATTAGTGCTACCACGCAGGCGACCAAGAAGTGAAACGCTCCGCTTTCTAATTATGCCAAAAAAATCATCAGTTCGTGCTTCAGCAAACATAGCTGAAGCACTACAGAACCTCGGTAACCCCAACAGCACCCTGAATGCATTGTTGTACTGTACACGCAGTGCGCTGTACGCCCGCTGCGTGTAGTTGGCCCACAGGCTGCACGTGTAAAACGATTAGCAGTAGGCCTTGAACAAAGTCACTTTTACTGGCAGAGTACAACGCGCAAACCTGCGAGCCAACATATTACACCGGACGGACAGCGCCCTGCGCTCCCTGTCAATGTCCATGTTATCGCACAAATCGTCGGAGACCCAGTGGCCCAAGTATTTGAATATAAGTCTGAAATCTCCAATCCACCTTTAGCCAGCGTAGTGATAAATGCTCCTGCCTTCTCTGTATGCGAAGAGGCCTTTGCCCGGCAGTGATAAAGTAGTAGGCCGTTATTTTTATAACATTTTTAGTAACAAACTTATTACACTAATTATTATTTTAATAATTCATAGTTCATTCATTTCTCTTGGTGATAGAGTCAGTAACAAGATTTTATTTCATGGAGGTTATCCCTCCTTGAAATAAAATCTTGTTGCTGACTGAATCAGATCCTAGCTAACCAACCACCTGTCGCAGCTAAACGCATTTGTGACCTACCAGTAAAAAAAGTAGGCTACGACGCTACGCCGTAGCACCGTAGACCATTCATCCACCATTGCAAGCAATATTTTGTCCTGATTGGGAGGTTGATTGGTATCTTTTTAAATAAGAGATATATGTAATACGGGGGTCACACTGACAGTTTTAAGAATAGGCCAAAGAAAAGCAGCCAATGAAAAATATATCTAAATATCGAATTAGGAACTCTTTGGGAATCTGTAGATGTGTAATGAATTCATATGTCGTTTGTTTTTACAAATTGGCGGTAATTTAAAATGTGTCTGTTGTACGTCACACGTGTAATGGATTTGACTAGAGAAAATATTCCTTCAATGATTTATTACGACTTTTGTTGCGGTCTTACTCAACAACAATGTTACGATAGACTTCGATTAGCATTTCATGACGAAGCCCCATCCCGTGCCCCTGTTACAACTGGTTTAATGAGTTTAAACATGGTCGAAGCATACCCACTGATGGTTCGCGAGAAGTACGTCCTTCAGGCTTCTAAATAAATCCGTTTTTTAGTTTCTAAAAACTTTCAGTGTGACCCACGTACGTACGCAAAACAAACCGTATCAAAATTACGATCTGGTTAAATCTGTTTCCACCATTTTGTGTGATATACTCGTACATGAGTATAAATAACACATGTTACAATCGGGGTTTGAGGCTTCAGTTGTAAGTACCACCAGAGAGGGTTTATGATCTATTATTTACGTTTTGTTGTAGCTACACAACACAACACACTCGCATAAAACGTGATAATTATAGAAAGGTTTTCCTTTATAGATGGTAGGTACTGCAGTTTAGTAACGTTTACAAGCATATCATCATTCATTACCCTTCGAAGGTATTTTCTTTTTAAAACAAATACAACAAGTAGGTATGTAGTGGGCAAACAAAGGTGAGCTTTTGATAATTTTGTATTGTACTGGCACATAAAAATACTACCTATACTGTTATTTTTTAAATGTTTTTGCTGGTACCTAAAAGACATACTCCTTTTACTTATGTAACTAAATTCATATATTTAAATACTTAGTATTATTTTTATTTTTTCATGTTTAAAAATTATCAAAAACCTACCAATAAGAAAAACGGAGAAATACTGACATTTAAATAAAACTGATTTCAGAGATGAACAAGGCGATGTCAATCAAGCTGTTGAATGAGAAGGACTTGAGCCACTTCGCGGCCCCGGTGGGGGGCTTCACCGCTGCGGTGGCGGGTTCCAGCAAAGAACTGCCTGCGACCCTGTCGGAACCGGTCGGCTCAGGCTCCACAGAACCAGTGGTGGCCGCGCATATACTACATACGTGAGTATCGGCGGTGCTGAAACTGTAGGGATTACACTGCACAGAACGGAATGGTTGTAACATACTAAAATACCTAAGTTTATCCTAACTATTTTCAAGACAAATACGGTTGATTCATATATGTTTATAACGCATATTGGTCCACTCAACTACTGTGTAACTTACTTAATGTTGATTAAACTAAAATTAATCGCACTAACAAACAATTAATCTGATGATTATTTAAGATATTGAATATTTCAACTATGTATGAAATACCTAATTTAATAATCGCCTTGATGACTTAATTATGTGTAAATAAACCATGATTAAACGATTTTTCTGTTTTCTTAACTTTCTTTATAACGGATAATTAGACAACGGTGAAAACATTTCTGCGAGCAACTTGGAAATAGCGCTCGCCGGCCGCTGCCGCGGTTGTTCACAGTTTTAACCTAACCTATTTCACTCAGTTTATAATGATGAACATACAATCTGCCTGCGACTAGATAATTAGACAATAGTAAAACATTTCTGCGGCAATCCCTTGTGTAAAATGAACTGCCTTCAAACGGACGTGGACGTATAAGACGATCGTTGTCGAATGGGCGTGGGGTAGTTACCATTACACAAAAGTGAAAAAAAAATTACTAAGAAAAAGACTACAAGATGATAAATAACTTTAATTTCGTTCTTTGTTCGTTTGGTCTAAACCGACCATTAAATGAGATTCATCTTAACCGTATGAACAGTTTTAGTGCCGTGCGATCAACAGTTCAATGACGTGTGACCGTAGCTTAATCTGTTTTATGAATCATCTTCTTCTTTCCCTTGTCTTATGTTACTGGGGGTCACATTATCATTCACTCCTATAACATCTTCATAGGTCGCCCTCTCCCTCTCCATCCGACAACGTTTTCGCTTGCGTTTCATCCCTCCTCACAATATGTCCATGTTTTATGAACATCATTTCATATACTGTACCCATTTGCTGCATTTTCTGTTTGAATGTCTACGTTCTATGTTTTGTGTTTGTGTGTACATGTGGATGAGCACAGCGCAATAAGCCTTGGCGAAGATTTACTAAAGTGTTTGCTGCTCGTGTAGTTAGTACCTAATTCTTTTCTGATAAAAGCTGAAGCGCTTAGTTATAATTTTTGCACTGCAAGGCTAAGCTCTGCCCTCAAACATGTAGCACAGCGATCGTGATGCAATTAGCTCTTATAGATGCTAGCATTAAAATAGGACATCAGATAGCAAAAAGAACGGATTCTCTACTTTGACGAAAAATTACAACAACTAGGTATCTTTAGTTTGGGAGCAAATAAATCGAGCCACTTCCTTTTTTCACGTATAATGGTTATTATTTTTGGTATTTTGGAACTTATCAATTGGAAACTTAAACCGCCTTAAAGTTTATTTATTAACCTTTTTAATTAGGGTAAATTGTTGTCAACTTTTAATTTTAAATTAAAGTTTAAAGGGTTGACTAAAACTAGCACTTCCCGTTCTGATTTTTTATATTTTCTCTTTTATTCATATTTAGTTTATTATATATTAAATAATGGCAACCGTACGGGTCGATCGATCAGGTTAAGCTACGCTTGCCGCGGTCGGTCCGTGGATGGGTGACCATCTTTGCATACCAAGACCCCTCCGTGCCTCAGAAAGTGCTCGCAAAGCACGTTAAGCAGATGGTCCTGGCTGTCATTCTTGGATCTTTGGCAGACGTTTTGGGTTTTATGTAGCTAGAAATTCTGACAACTAAGTAGGTCTTAGCAAGGGATATCATATTATTCAGTTACTGGAGGTCAGATAGGCAGTCGCTCCATGTAAAATACTGGTATTCAGCTGCATTATTGTGTATTATAAAAAAAAAACATTTCAATTTTCAGACCGGATTAAAAAGCTCCAGGCTCAAAAGAAGAAACCCAAGCTCGCGAGGGACACAATACTATTTCGTTATCAGGATGTGAACATATAAGTACCTATTATACTTATAGCTTACTTCTTAAATGTTTCTTGTTAGATGTCAAATTATATAGTCTGCAGCTCAAACAGGTTTCTTATAACTCAGTTTCACATTTGTAGCACAAGTATTGTTCAAGTATGTTTTTGAGCTAGTCTCTATAAATGAGAAATTCTTTAGAAAGGAAACACATGTTTACTGATATCGATCATCCTAATCGAAATATGTGAAAACTTTGAGACTGCACCTTCAGTTTATTGTAGCTGTTATATTATATTATAGGTGTTAAATGTTCATGTACCTAATAGAGCTTTAGAGCTTACTAATAATCATATTGTTTGCTTAGTCATTATTTAATAGAATTGTGATTTTTTAAGTTTGTTAGGTCAAAAACCACATAATGGTGTCGATTCTGTTGTACACCGAACTAAAACTATCACTAAAATTCCTTACTTTAGGCTATGAGAATCTTAAAGCTATTCTGCAAAATAAAATCTCTAAATTTAAAAATAAAGTTGACACAACCTAAATCAAATTTGGCAATTGCGACTCCACGTGGTACTTGTTTGCCATACCACGAGATTTTTTTTTAGAGCCGGAGGCGCTCTTTATGTGCTGGCTCGACATGTTTTGTATGGAACTTTTCACTTTTTGTATGGACAATATTAAAAATGATTACCTCCATGTTGAGCTTTAGAGGTTTATGGGTTTTATTAAGGTGGTCGAAATTTTCATTATTTTTGCGATAGGCACACCGTTTTCGAGATTTAAGCAAAAGAAAAGAATAAAATATACAGTAGGTACTGTTTTAGCATCTGAAGTCGAGGTGTTGGTGTGAATTTTCGAATTGTCGAAGTTGTCACATAGTTCATGACAACTTATTTTATCCCACACCTTTTTAATCGCGATTAATATAGTCAGATTTAGTTAGACAATCAAAATTTTAGGTGAAACACGTAAAATTCTGAATAGCTAAATTGCCATTTTCACTAAATTATAATCTCAGTGCCATCTTAGTGCTGTCAGACTAAAATATAGTTAAGTTGTGGCACTTTAGTCAAATTCAGAATAGGTAATCGTCGTTTCAGGAATAAACAAAATTTTGGTGATTTTTAGTCTAGTTTAGAGAATTTTGTGACAAGAGAATCGGCACCATTAACGGTAAAACGTGGATAAGTGTTAATTGTGACATTCTGTGAATGTCTTATCGTAAGTTAGTATGATGACACACTTTTAGTGTCCTGTGAAGTTCTTGGTACTAATTTTTATTATGAATAAATTGAGAAATATCAGTTATCTAGCCTAAAAGGTAAATGAATTGCCAGTAGCCGTCACATTGTTACTAACACTTTTGCATCAGATTTATTTATAAAGTAGTTTATTGAAAAAAAAGATTATAATACAACATTTTAAAAGAGCGTAAAAAGTTGAAAAGCCATTGAATACATACGAATTAATTGATAATACTATTTGGGTCGAGGAAAGTTATTTTCCGATGGGCTGAATAAAACATGCGTTGTAAAAGGTCCATGTTTAGATTTTAAAGCAAAATGACTTTGATCACCTCAAATGAGATTCTAGTAATACGGAGCTTAAAGCTTAAAATTACAGAGTGTAAAAGAGCTTTTGATACAAAAAAAGCTCGAATGAACTTTTAAAATTATATTTAAATAAATACAAAATTACGTTTCCAGCCGATACCCCTTTACACAAAATTGTAGCGATTTTTTTAATTAAACTACATAATTATATCACTTAGATAGGTATCAATTTTTACTTAAAATCTTATTTATATGTCTAATAAAATAAATAGTGGCTAGATGTGTGTAACGTAGTAACATAATTCATGCTACGAAGACTAATGAAAACAATTATTCTAATCTATTTCCGTCTTATTAAAAAACACGATCTAACTTTAGCCCGAGCCTAACCTTTGAGCCAGTTTTTGTATTTCGAACTTTATGCTAACTTATGTAAAGTTCTTAATACAAAATTGACAACCTAAGACCGGACTAAGTAGTCAGGTTTGTAAAAGGAGCTGTATTTCGATTTCTGTTAGGTTCTTATTTAAAAAACAGCCTCGATGGTTTAAACCATGTCTAAAGAAAAACATTGTTTTGTAATAACACAGTTTATGTTTAATTATGTTCTAAATATTTGGACATTCCGAATGCCTTAAGCTATCAATCAATCTGATCTAAAAGTATCGTGACGTAATCAGTGGATATATTCTAAATGTAGCACCGAGTTTAGGTGTGAGGACTCAATCGTAACGGATAATACTTCTGAGGGGCAATTCCCGTATTTTTAATTTTAAGCACGTTCGCATTCTAATCTCAGTTTCATCTGTAAAAATTGTATAGCGTTTTTTGACATTATTTTGCCTGTCGCTGAGATGAGGTTGCGACTTGATTTTGAACGTTTTTAATTACGGGAATTGGCCTTCAGGATTCCGGTAGGGATTATCACTCATATCAACAAGTTTACTTCTAATTCTTCTTCTTCGTTTTGCCCTTGTCCCATTTTTACTTGGGGTCAGCGCAAAGAGCTAATAAAACAGAATTACTATTCTGTATAAATCTCACAGTGAAAACTTAGGTGCAGTGAGCGTGTAGTGAGCTGTCAGTGTCATCCCACTGATGCTAGTGATTATTACATTTACAGTCATAACCGAGATTTTAAAAATATGTTTAATGCTAATTCTGTTGATCATTTTATAATATTTTAAAGCTAGTATTTAAGTGTCTACACATTATTATTTAGGGATTTTTTAAATAAAACAGTAAAACAGGGGTTCAATCAGAAACACAATTATTTATTTTTAAAGAAAAATCAAAGATGGCGGGAAGCCGGCTTCGATTATCATTTTGTCCTCACTTTCAGCTTTAGCAACCTCGAAAACCATGAAAACGACAGCAACAGTCATAGTAAACAACAGGTCCATAATAACAAATAATATCCATGCGCATTTTCTTTAGCAGCTAGTTTAGGAAAAAAAAATAAACTTGCTTTGAAATAATATAAAATGATCAATACAATTATAGCAAAAAAAAATCTCGATTATGATTGAAGTGTAATGCTTGGTCAATCCCTAGCATAGATATAACTGTTTTTAATATTTCTGTGATTCCTAGCATCAGTGGAACGACACCGACAGCTCACTCCACGCTCACTTCACCTAAGTTTTCACTGTGAGACTTTTACAGAATCGACATACAGACACTAAATATTTTGCTTGTAATATTGATCACAGATTTAATCATAGAAGATCACAGATTTAATTTATTTAATCACATCAAGATCTTTACAATGTCTATCGCAACAGTTTCTTTTGTTTTTAATATCCACGCTATGATAAGTAGTCGACAAGTATAAAAACATAATGTAATGGCATCAAAAATGGGAAAAATAGAAATTTAATATCTTTATTTATTAATTATTGTGTTTTAGTAGGTACCTAATGTTTGTAATTTTAAGAATTTTGAGGTCTGTTTCACGGTTTCCGAATATAAACTTTACACCACAACTAAAGGCAGCAGTATTTGTATGAAATTTCATAGCCAGATAACAGTAAGTCAGCCGGAGGTGGTGAAACAGGTCGCATGAATACATAATTTATGATATTGGAAATATAAATATAAGACTGTAATTTGCACTAAAATTTTTTATATACCAGAAAAGAAGCCTCTGTTATTATGGTATAGCAATCGAACTGGTAAGAGTGTTAGAAATCTTTCAATGATAAAATCAATGATAATATTACTACGCGCATTTTCCTTTGTTAAAAACTACTATGAGGTGTAATATATATATTATTTATTTATTAAAACTAGCACAAGTAAAAAAAATAATACTGTACAAAGGCGGACTTAATGCCTGAGGCATTTTCTACCAGTCAACCAGTCAGTCAGTCTTATGTTATACCACCATTTAAGTTGGATGCATGTTTTACGAGTTACTCAAAATTGTGATAGAATTTGTACGTAATTTTTTTTATTCTTCTTTATAACAACTGTCTTGGTATTTCTATGTATCTATTTTCTGGTTATTAAAAAATATTAGTGTACCTATCTGGTAGGATTAAGAACTATTATGAGAAAGAAACCTTTTGAAGGATGCTTGCAATTATGATTTGCTGACTTACACTTTAGTTAAATGTTATCTAGGCTAAGTAGTATTCTTGTGCTAAATGAGTGTGTAAATGTCGTGTGTTTTAAGATTTTATAGCCCAACGTCCTCAGTAAAGGACATAAATGTTTAATTTTCAAAAATACCCACGAGTTTTAAATTTTTTGTTAAGATATTCTTGTACCTGTCCATTTACTATGTCTATAAGGTTGTCTGTATGTATTTATTGTATTAACAAAATAATGAAATATTTTCTGTCGAACGATTTGTTTTATACAGTGAGTCTTTCATTTTTTCTTTCGTTTTTCCGGCCCTTTCCTGTTTTTTGAGTCTGCAATATGCGCGATTGTACCAGTATCTTCTGGGTCCTCGACTCAAACTAGGAACTAGACTCGAAATAGGAACCGTGGGGTTGTAGTCGGTAGAAGTCCGACAACCCTCCGTTGTTCCCATTCCCAGTGAGATAGTATATCCATTAGGATTTCTCTACAGAAAAATAATAGGCTAGTTACTTTAGGCACCCTGGACCCTCAGCTCTGCTAGCAAACTTGCTACTTGACTAATAGGCTAATTACTTTAAGCAACCTGGACCCTCAGCCCTGCTAGCAAACTTGCTACTTACTTTAGGCACCGTGGAACCTCAGCCCTGCTTGCAAACATGCGGCTTGACTAATAGGCAATTTATTTTAAGCACCCTGGACCCTCAGCTCTCCTAGCAAACTTGCTGCTTGACTAATACGCTAGTTACTTTAGGCTCCCTGGACCCTCAATCCTGCTAGCCAACTTGTTGCTTGACTAATCAATTAGCACGGCAAGAGCTTTTCTCTTATAGCTCGTACTGGCACAATGAAAGAGAAACTTTCTGGAATATTTCTCTTTAAGAGTTGAACGTTGGGACTTGGTTAGGTTCTTGAGAAAGTATCGTCATGAGTCTTTTGCCACTAATAGAAGTACATCATGAGAAACAACAAGTGTGATCAACGTGACTTACGTTACGACGTTAATGACAAAATTTTGGAAAAATGTGTTGATTTGATAAATCATTTTGCCATAATTTAAACATTAGTTGAAATAGTAACTATGGTTAAATTTTCGCAAAATGTGTTGATCAGATCGAGACATTTTGCCAAAATCGAGCCATTAGTTACTATTTTTAACTAATGGCTGTGATATCTGCGGATCAAAAAACCGAACCTAAGTGACTCAGGTAGTAGCACTAGTATTTTAATTTCGTGCCAACTTTGGGTTTTAAATCTTAAAATCATGAAACACAGTCAGGGACCGTTAAACAAACTATTGCGGCCTTATTACAAAACAAGGTTTTTCTTTTGACATGGTTTAAACCATCGAGCCTGTTTTTGAAATAAGAACATAACTGAAATCGAAATACAGTTCCTTTTACAAAACTGTCAACTTAGTCCGGTCTTAGATTGTCAATTTTGTATTAAGAACTTTACTAAAGTCGGCATAAACTTCCAAATACAAAAACTAAATCGAATGTGTAGGTTGGGGCTAAAGTTAGATCGTGTTTTGTAATAAGACGGTTGGTGTCCAGACAGCATACGATACGACAACATATCAACGCATTTGAGTTAAAACGAGGCGTATTCCGGTGTGTCGACACCCCGTAGTCCGCGCAGCGTACCTACGCTGCTTATTCCTCGAGCAAAATCTAGTCCCGCAGGTAAAATAGGTCACGGCACATAAAAAAATTATGCACTTGCGCAGCAATGACTAGTAACAGCTATCAATCAATACATTGTATTCGAAAGGCGCCCCTTGCCGCAGTCCGTCAGTGAAGCTTGTCCGATAAGGCAGAACTAGTCCCTGATTTTCTTATCACAACCTGTGGAACCCTAAAAAGACCTAAACCAGCTAGTAAGTACCTTATAAGTGAATTTTCTTACTAGACGTTATATTATCAGAGTTTAGGGACCAACATAACCTATTGCTTGGTTTAGGGACTTACGTAACTTACTGCTGAGCTCGATGCTCCGGGTCATCTCTCAATCAATCAAATTTTTTTTTGAGATCTTTATGGAAGTGCACAGTGTTGGAATTGGAAACAGTGATCAATTGGTGGTACCTATATTATAATAGAAACCAAAAAAAAAAAAATGGGTCTCTACTTTTGTCTTGGGTCCTACATTGAAAGTAAGGCATGATTCGGAATAAAATGCCGATTCATGTGTACAACTGAGGGCTCATCTTCGCTAAATCAAGAATAAATGATTCTCGTATCAGCTCGAGTAGTAAAAGTTAGTCATAAAGTCGGCTACTAGTGGAACTGAAGTATCATCACCAGTGGAGGCACGTAGGAGTTCCTATCCTAGTACATTTGTTATAACTTTTGCCTTCTTGTTGCAGTTACGTCGGACAGTCCGGTCTCAGCTACTGGGGCTATGCCACTCCCGGAGGATTTGCCGATGGAGCCACCGAGGTTCTGGGTCCCACAAATCTATTACCATGGACCTAACGAGTACTGTTTCTACTGCCCGTGCCATGACTGCTCGATGTTCTACGGAAGGCGTTCACCCAACAGGTTCGTCGGATCTTTGGAGCTCGGTCCCCCCAGGTACGGTGACATGGGCCTCGTGAACTCCATGCGCGCCGCTGCCGCCAAACGTGAACAAGATCGTCAGGATAAACTCCGCGCTGAACGCGAGGTCGCCGCCGCCGCCGCCGCCGCCGCCGCCGCCGCCGCCGCATCGGCCGAGGCAACGAAAAAGGACAAGGCTTCCAAAGATCAGCCTAAAAAGAAAAATTTGCGTCAAATTAAGAAGCGCCGTCGTTACTAAATGGTTCGACGGAAGCTTATAATGTGTCATATCCTTTCTAATAATTATGTTTTTAATATCGGTGTTCCCATAATAGGCTCTGTATTAGATTTCCGGATTTGATGTTTACCTCTTGTTAGATATTGTGTCACATAGGTACATGTTTCCTTGTTAGATATTGTGTCACATACATAGATGTAGAAGCTCATATTATAAATTAGGAAATTGATGTGGTAGTTGTATCCCTAATCCTTGTTATTTTTGTCTACTAAATCTTCTTATGTTTTGTTTTAAGAGAGAGAGACGGTTGGGTGACTGATTATATACTTAAATAATTGTTCAGTTTTTGTAACTTGCCGTCAAACGGTTAGTCTATAAATAGTTTCGATAAAGCTTTAATAAAACATTTTAGGTCCAATTGAAATTCCTTAGTTTTAGAAACTAGCAAGAGTGCGTAGCTAGAATTAAACTGTTAGTAAATAATTTGCACTTGAGATCTTAAAGTTATAACACGTTCTAGCTACGCTCTTAAGTCAGTGCCTAACAGAGCTTATTTTATGTAATAAAAATCATTAATAAGTTAATATTATAATCAACTAAATCAAATTTTGAGGCCAAATTTTTCTCTAGTCAATAAATAAAAGAATGAAGTGTGCTTTTATAATGAAAGGAAGGATTATTTTTAATGTATTTTGTCTTTCATTAGAGCTATTACCTATTGATGTTTTGAGTTTTACACCATTCTGACACTCAGTGTTGTGCGTATTAAATGTTCTTGAAAAATAATACCTTGTCTTATTGAATATCGTTATAGATCGTAGGTACCCAGACAAGCACTTTACTTTGTGTAAATTATCTCATCACCTCTGCTCTCAAAACGGTAAAGGAAAACATCACGAGGAAACCGACATGTCCCAGAACCACAAATTAGAAGATATGCGACATTTACCAACCCGCACTGGGCCCTCGTGGTGGATTACAGTCCACTATCTCTCACCGAGGCGAGGCTTATGTCCCAGCAGTGGAAATATTATAGGCTGATTATGCTATTGAATACCCTATTTAAATGATTTTTATGGCACTCAAGCAGCCGGCCACCGGATGGTAAGTATGTAAGTAGTCACTAAAGCCTATGGAGATCTACAATAACTGGCGTTGCAGTGCGTTGTCATCCTAGAGACGAAGTGGAATTTCTCACGAAGGTAACAAATCGGAAAACTAGTCACGCTCCTAGACATCTGAAGTAGGTATGGTGACAGTACTTCAGCTCCTTCTAAAAGAGCTCTAATCTAGATGAAGAAGGATTCTGTGTCCGTTGTAAATATCTAGTAGATTTGAATATTGCTATCAACACCGCAACATTAGTCTAATCTGCTACTAATACACAAAATAATATATTAATCGACCTCCGACAATTTATTTGGTATGAAGTGAAAATCGTCCGCACTTGTTGCTAGTTTTTATAGAATAATTCCTGCCTGAGGCGTTCCTCTAATAACCCCCACGTTAAAACTACTTATAGAATATTTCCTTCCTGAGGCCAAACCCTAAAACCACGCGATAAGGCACGAAAAGAAAAGGCTTCGTTCTGTAAAGCATTCAAATGTCAAACATCGAAATTGTATCGATCTTAATTTTCGCAATGGTGGCGCTACCCAAGTTTGAGACTATAGTAACGCCACCCCTACCGAACAGCGGACACTAAAGTCCTGTCACTTTTTTAACGCTTCATTTTGCATAATACTGATCTTTATTGGCGTAGCAATAAGGTTGTTGTCACTGGTTAAATAAATGAACGGTCTGTACACAAGGGTACATATTCATGTCCTGTCCTAGATTAAACAATGTTCGAAGACGGTCAAACCCTTTGCGTTGAAAATCGTAAAGTAAATGAGTACTTAAATTTTGTTAAATTAATTATTAGTATTATTTGTGCATTCGGAAGCAGACAGATGAGAGAGAGAGAGATTCTGCAAATGTAATATTTACTTGTAAAATACCGGTTTCGAGAAAAACGCGATAATTCTTTTACAAGGAAATAGTGACTAGTCACATATTTTGGCAAACATGTGAATTTGTATGTTAGATCTACAGGGTGTAATACAATTTGTTAGTATTATGATTTCAGGGTTAAGAAAAAATGACTAAAATATTTAAAAACCCCATAAAATTAACACAATAATCAAATTGGGATGCCTGTGGCTTTGCGGTTACACTTTGAATTTATTCAACGAACAAATGAGTTTCTTACTACAATCTAGTAAAATGGCAGATTGATGAAGGTTCTTTGTTCGCAACGTTTCACAAATTACGGTAATTGCTTCGTATTACAGCGAACATTTTGGCAAATTAAGCTGCAGCCGAATTTTGTTGTTCATTTCATAACAAAAGGAATCTTAGCCGCATTTATTTATTTTTAATTTCATTGCAACCGGTTCTTTGGGTGCCGATAAAATTAAGAAGGCAACGCTTCCATATTATTTATGCAATACTAGTTTTTGCTCGCGGCACAGCATCGCAAACTATTTGACGGGTATGTACTACCGGGAGACAAAGTAGCGAATGTCATAACCAAAGTATCATAGTCTACGCATGCTCCTAATTTTATGCAAATCCGTTCAGCCACCTTGATTGATTAACAAACATCCAAATTCACGAATTCACCGACTTTTAAATTTACAATTTATTAGGAGATTTTTTATACGTAAGGAAAGTTAGTTTTGTATCTGTCTGTTAATGGTATTACTAATAAGAGTTGGAGAAGACATAGGTATGTTAATCTATAAGGAACACCAGTGAAACGAACATTGCATGAATTGTAAGGAAAAAAGCGAATGGGACTTCAAAATGTTTGTACATTTTGTTGTGTGAAAACGTTAACGAAAATTTCGTTCATTTTTGTTATTCTTTATTGTAACACTAATATTTGTTTTCAACTAGCAGCATTATCCATTTAAAATCACCGAATCAGATGACAACAGAACGTCTGTCTGCCATTTTGACAGCTGGTGCCACCGACAAGTGTGTTTGTTCCTGTGCAGTTTTTTTTCAACAATATACCTTTCATTTTGTTTGTTCAGCTATAAAAACAACGGTTAGGCTCTGCCTTATTTTGTTTGCGTAAATTTGAAGAGTAATTTTGACCATCATCGAAAAAAAAGCTGGATTTATCCAATTAGATTCTTTCTGATCTTCAAATGTTTGAGATTGAAATTCAACTCACGGTTCATTTCATTTTTGTAACGATTTGTTACGTTTTTTTCCTGCGTAATAAAAAAATATGTACTTAACAGAAATTAAGTAAAACCGATTTCAGACAGATTTTTTTTTATATTTTAGATATAATTATATATTGTATTATTTTTGAGGTGTGTTTAATAATTCAATGTATATGTGTGCACGATGAATAAATACACAATTTGAGACTGATTTTATGACTGTAATTCAACAGATTGATTAAAACATGAATTAAAAATGTTTTAAATTCCATTTCGTTGTTTTAATTATCTTCTGTGAAATACCCCTAATATTTCTTTTTTGTTATTTTTGGTTACGTTGTTCATTTTTGTAACGGTATTCGTTTTTGTTTCATTTTTGTAACATTACAATTTTTTTGAAAATCCCTTATTACTGAAGTAATGGCTGATAGTGATGTTTGGAAGAAGAAGACATGCTGCATTGACCCTAAACAAGTTGAGACAAGTGCTAGAGTTGAGTTAAACTTCAATTGACTGCTTTAAATCGTAAGATTTTCAATGACAAATAACTTATTATGTCATTGATTGGTTGTCTCTGATTGATGTTGAGTTGAAGCACTCAGGCAGCAGCAGGAGGGTCACTTGATGGTTAGGTACCATCTGCTGGCCCATCTGTGGTCTGGCCATCAGTGGTCCCCATCGCCTATGGATATGTGATTTCTAGCATCGCAGGTGCGTTACCGTCTCAGAGACATGGCTGATATATATCACGTGCTTTGTAATAAAACGTATAATTAAATCAGCATATTTTAAACCGCTTAAACCTGAACACAGCAACGCACTTTGTTGACAGTCTTTATAATTCACTCACATCTGTAAAAGTTGTGAGGTTGTCTTTTGTCATTTTCTAGCGGCTGTTCAGAGTGCCTTCCTGTCGAAAATAAGCCACAGTCTGCAACAAAAAAAAAAACAAATATTGTAAAGCAGACTTAGTTTTCATACTTTAAAGCCTTGAAATGAACCAGTTTATGTGAATTGCCAAAAAAGTACAACGAATTTCAAAATCTTTGCAACAGTCGATTGAAAATAAAATGAGTATTAATTTTGCCTTTTTGAAATCAATATTTATACAGATTCATAACTGAACTCAGAATCGCTCAATCCAAACGAAACCAAACTTACAGTACGGCCGTAGAGAGAATGCGTTCCTGACACCTGTCAGTGCGACAATTCTAGTAACCAATAAAGATCAAATTCGCAAAACACGTATTCGTTTGTACGAAACCAGCCGGACTGTAGTTACGGTCGCGGTCTTAAAATGTAAAACAAACACGGTCGTTTAATATGATACTAGATGTGCCCACGACTCTGCTCTTGACTGAACTTCTTTTTCAATAATAAAGAGAATGAAAATCAGATTAGTGATTTCATGTGATTTTGTGGTTCTCAAGATATAGACATACACAGATATGTTGAGTTTTATAATGTACGTAAGCGTGTTCCTAAGGGCGAAGGTGTGTTGGCAGATCTCTTCTTGCAGCCGGATCAAAAGACCAGGGACTATAACCATTTGCAAGGCAAGTGCGACAGTAACATGTGGCATGTATCAGTAAGTGAGCACATGGTACACAGTCGCATTTAACACTTTACTTTTCGTCGCATATTTATGGATGATCCCCACTGTATGCCAGGAGGGAGGGAGGAGGGTTGGGTGTAAGGGGGAGCGGAGGGGGCTCACTATGTTAAAACTCATATCCAGACCCCGTTATCGCGGATGCTCGAACAATTGTTTTGTAGTGATTGAACACTTCATTATATCGACTATTATTGGTATCGATATTAACAAGCACCTAACGTAGGTATTAATCATTTAGCCTCGTCTGATACACTTTAGTCCGGAAGTGAGGAAATTTTTTCACCTCTCTATACTAAAATGTGTAGCTGATCGGCAAGTTTGTATGGAAACGTAAAAATTTTCACGTAACTGAAATACGTGTACTTACTTATAAAAATAGAAAATAAATCTTTTAAATGTTTAAAAAGTACGTAACATGTATTTTCACACCACCTGCTCGAAAATGTCAAATTATATGTCAAGCAACCTTAACCCAAAGTGAGTCATTAGTTGTCGGGGGCACAGCCGGTCAATAATGTTGTACTGGATTTCATTATGACCCGCTGGTCAATAATGTGATTTGAATTTGGAATCTCACATGCTCAGCTAAATTGGCAGTATAGTACTAACACACACCCTTTGGTGCCAGAAAGAGGAAAGCTATTCTCGAAACCCTTACTACGCGTGGATGATATTCTCGATTTCCTACAAAATCATAACGACTGCTTCTTCATATCGTTGCCATGTTTTCGAAGACATAATATTGTAAGAATATGGCTATTATTTTCTCATAGTAGGTGTAAAAAGTAGAGTATCCTCCTCTGGGCTAAAGGTGTCTTTGCCTTGGGCTAGCTTGAATCTCGAGCGCAATGAAGGATTCTGGTATTAACTCCCTGGCTTCGCTCGTGAGTTAAATTCCGAATCCTTCATTGCCCTCGAGATTCAATATGACGCCCCTGACATAAGACACAACTTTAGCCCCTTGGTGCATAATCTACTATTATAACGATCAAAAAACCCCTTTGGCCTTTGGAAAACTACTTTGGCCAAACTGGGAATCTAACCTCTTAGGTTTCGCAAAATATATAAATATTAATGGTTAATTTATTACTAATATACAGTTGAGAGAGAGCAGTGGTGGCCCAGTGATACCGGCCGCGACTTACGAGTTGTAGGTCGTTGGTTCGAACCCAAGCAGCCCCTTTACTTGGTGTACATTATTTCATCACCACCGCTCTCAAAACGGTGAAGGAAAACATCGTGAGGAAACCGGCAAGTCCTAGAACCACGATTTCGAAGACATTTGACATCCGCCAACCCGCTCTGGGCCCGCGTGGTGGATTACGGCCTACTCCCTCTCACCGAGAGCAGGCCTGTGTCCCAACAGTGGGAATATTATAGGCTGATTATGCTATACAGTTGAATTGCCAGTCTGTATCACAAGGTTTAGTAGTCGTTTTTAGCTACCACAAGACTTATAAAAAAGTCAACACCCCAATATTCTGTAACGAATGACACTCAAAAGCGTAGGCAGAAAACCATAGGTCGGGATTCATCCGCGATCTGTGTCTGTTATGTTTTAGTCTATGGCATTTGACGTCTATTATTGATGAACTAGATGACGCGGTCGTCGAAAATATTATTTCATGTTACGTAGCATTTTGATTGCATCATTATTTTGTATCTACGTTTTTTGTAATACTTACTTACATTCATTAAAGGAATTTGCATAGACAAAAAGTGATATCTTTTCAGAGCATTCATGTTTTTGGCACGGGCAAGTAAAGTTTGTACCTAAATCTGGCAGTTATAAGCTTTATAGGAATAGGAATAGGGTATATTTTATATTGCCCAAATAACGACTATTTGAGCCAATTAAATTATTGCCAGTGTAAAATTGCGCGGTGTAGAACCGTGAAATAAATCAATACCCTAAATAGTAACGCGCCGCTGTCGTGACCGAAGTGGCTACGGCTACTCAACACTGCTACGGCTGATTACTGAGATTTTGAAGGCGATCACAAAGAAAATGTCAAAAAAACTTCACAAAATGGCAAGGAAAGCCGAAAGAAAAAAAGGTTAGTCGAAATGTTTAATCTCTCTCGAATTTTAATTATCAACCAAGCCGACATCACTCGGCAAAGCGATTTAATAAAAAAAATCTTTGTTTTATATTGTTTTATCAGTAATTTCCTGTGCGATTTTTATTTTATAAATTCCTGGCTGGCGCTGCAAAATGCGGCTCAAGACGTGAGTCATGAGCCGCGTTTTGCTATTCGTAATTACATTTTCTTTGTCCTAGGTACAAAGCAAACAAAACGAAAAACTCATTGGTTTGACCGTTTTCAGCCGGGGCCGGGACGAATTTTCATGGAAGCGCCTAGCCATAATAGTAGTCGCTTTAAGCGAATGTATTTTTTTTAAATTCTTTATATTTTATATCAAAACGTGATGCCATCAGTATTAAAACGGAATGGCGCCTAGTCGCGCACTCACATTTGTTAACAAGACTGAGTCAAACACGAGAGTTTCCGCAAAATCAAGTAAAAAAAAATCGTCCCGTTTTTCTTATCTTCATTTACATTTCACTTTTTTCTTTTCATCTATGTTCCATACACTTATGTATGTACTTGTACATACAATTTGTATTTCGAACATGTTTTTATTTTTTATACAGTTTAATTCAGATTAGTAAAAAGTAGGTATAGTACTCGGTACTAGGTAGGTATAGGAACTTAAATTAAATCTGAAAAAAGTCAAGTCAAAAAAAGTTAATTTTAGTATGTAGTATGACAAGCAAAACATATCAATCCTCTCCATAAAGTTGTTATTACATTTCATTTATAACATCATTTTCAAAGATTTTGCATGATTACATATATCAAATATCGCCCTTTGTTCTCAAAAGTCATTCTTGGTATCCATGGGTTCTATCAAAACGCTAGTTATTATAATATTCGTTACTAACATCAAATCTTGTCACTTTCCAGTGGAAATGGAGTTCGCTGAGGCGATATTAGAGCACGACACGGGTGATGTACGGAGGAGCGAGGTAATAACTGTCGCCGTGGTTTCAGGCACTTATAACCCCGAGACGAAAACCATTCTTCTCGCTGCGGTATGTAAAGATACTGATATATCTACTCTACCTAAGTCCAAAAAACCATCGGAGAAGTTACCTAAGCAGCCAAAAGAGACGAGCAAGCTGAAGAAACCAAAAGACGGTAAAGATCATAATGCGCCTAAACGTAATAAGAAGCTCAGGAAACCTGAGGAGCCCAAGAATCCTCAAGATCCGAGAGATCCTCAGGAACCTCGAGGTTCTAAGGATCCTCAGGAACCTGGAGATAAAAAAGACTCCAAGGATCCCCCTAACGACCCCAAGGATCCCCAGGATCCTAAGGACCCCCAGGATCCTAAGGATCCTAAGAACCCCCAGGATCCTAAGGACCCCAAGGATCCCCAGGATCCCCAGGACCCCAAGGATCCCCAGGATCCCCAGGACCCCAAGGATCCTCAGGATCCCCAGGACCCCAAGGATCCCCAGGATCCCCAGGACTCCAAGGATCCCCAGGACCCCAAGGATCCCCAGGATCCCCAGGACCCCAAAGATCCCCAGGATCCCCAGGACCCCAAGGATCCCCAGGATCCCCAGGACCCCAAGGATCCCCAGGATCCCCAGGATCCTAAGGACTCCAAGGATCCCCAGGATCCTCAGGACCCCAAGAATCCCCAGGATCCTCAGGACCCCAAGGACAAAAAAAAGAAGAAAAAAGAGAAAAATAAGGCGAAAAAGCCAAAAGGGAGGTATGAAAACCCAAAGGAAGTAACAGGAGCCCAGAAGAAATACGAAGAAATAGAAGGTGAAGAACCGATGGATTTTAGAGATCGTCAGGAGAATAAGGATCCCCAGGATCCTAAGGACCCCAAGGACCCCCAGGATCCTAAGGACCCCAAGGATCCCCAGGATCCTAAGGACTCCAAGGATCCCCAGGATCCTAAGGACGCCATTGACAAAAAAAAGAAGAAAAAAGAGAAAAATAAGGCGAAAAAGCCAAAAGAGAGGTATGAAAACCCAAAGGAAGTAAAAGGAGCCCAGAAGCAAAACGAAGAAATAGAAGGTGAAGAGCTGATGGATTTTAGAGATCGTCAGGACTATAAGGATCCCCAGGATCCTAAGGACCCCAAAGATCCCCAGGATCCTAAGGACTCCAAGGATCCCCAGGATTCTAAGGACTCCAAGGATCCCCAGGATCCTAAGGACGCCATGGACAAAAAAAAGAAGAAGAAAGAGAAAAATAAGGCGAAGCAGCCAAAAGAGAGGTATGAAAACCCAAAGGAAGTAAAAGGAGCCCAGAAGCAAAACGAAGAAATAGAAGGTGAAGAACCGATGGATTTTAGAGATCGTCAGGAGTATAAGGATAGAAAAGAAGAGGAGAGGCTGGATCATAAAGATCAAAAAGAGCAGGGGAGAAAAGAGTGTCGAGAGCGTAAAGAAGGCAGAGAGCATAAGATAAAAGATGAACAAAAGAAACTAGACGAAGAAATGGAGATAAAGGAACCCCGGGAAATAAGAGATCGCAAAGAACGTGAACAAAAAAAGAAAGAGAAGAAAGAGGGGAAAGAAAAAGAGGGCAAAAAGCGGCAAGAAAAGAAAATTACAAAAATCAAGTCTTAAATGTTGTATGTGTATGCGTAAATGTCGTCTGTGTAGTATTGTATTATGTGTGTATTAGCTCCTTTTCATACTTTCGTGATGCTGGCAAATGCATTGGTAATTGGTAGAACAGGTGAAATAACCCTAACCTTTCTTAAAAAAAAAACTGTTCACTGGCCGGCCATCTGAGCATGTGAAAGTCAAATTCTTAATGTCGTCCTGTATTTTGTCTGAGTGTTGTGTGCTGTTTTCTGCAGGGTTTCCGAGATTTTTATGACAGGACCAAATTGTATTCTGGCCAGATTTATAATATCTGATTTATAATAATATTGTGTAAAGATCCAGGAAAATTTTGACTTTGTACGTTAACCATAAAAAAACTGGTACCTAACTTAATAGCTATCTATATTCTTGAAATATTTTTTATATTTACTAAAATAATTATTGCTTACTTTTTAACATAAGTCGATGTCATTATAAGTTTAATTAATTGTTTGCATATCAAGTCATGGTGTTCGAAAATTAATTAGTCTTGACCTAATTTATATTAGTCCTAGTTATTTTAGGTTTAGTCGTGACTGAACAGGGTGAAATAAAAAATTTAATTATAATTTTAGATTTTGTTATGTTTAAAACAAAAAGTCTTTGGTTTCTTTGAAGTATTTTCTAATATGTACCAACTAGAAATGTCTATTCTATCATAACCTTACACTTTATATTGTAATCCTATAATTCGAATAAAATAAATGTGGTAAAAATTGGTTTTAATCAGAATTAATACCTAAGAGTTCTGAAAAACAAAACAATACACTCTGATACAAATATCTGAAAAGCACAAATGCTTTATCTGAGTAACGTATCAAGATATAATTTGTATATATTATTATCGGTAAGTATAAAGGTACTAAATTCTTTACTAGGGCCTCCTTATGACTAGTTTGGTATGTCAAATTTATTTCCCGTTTTAAAGTTATATTTTAACTTTTAGAGACCACAAAACTAAACTTGTTCGTGAAGGGTTTCTGCTGATTGCTTAAGGGGACTACATGACCTAAACCCAAGTATTATATCGCCTAAAAGTATATGATCCACTGCAGTAAACACAATCAGAAAAATATATGATATTCTTCAGGATATATGCTACTTAGATAATTTGTTGAAAACATAATACAACTAATTTCATACGATAGCAAAAAATCACGAAGATACATGAAGATACTGTGCTAGTTAGAGACATAATTTTATTTTCTTTGTAATGTTTATATACCTCCATCAACCAGAATTATATCTCAATTTTCGCTTTGCATACTTCGGTTGCGGGGAATGGAGGAATATTATATAATTATATATATAATGTTATGTCGATCGATCAGGTTAAGCTACCCGTGGAGGGGTGACCATCTTTACATAACAAGACCCCTTCGTATCTCGGAAACCGAGTTAAGCCATCGGTCCCGGCTGGCATTCGTGGATCTTTGACAGTCGTTACGGGTCGTCAGAAGCCCGACAGTCTGACAACCAGTAAGAAGAAGAATAATAAGAATATATGTAATAATACTATATATTTTAATATGCTTTGGGGGACCCACAGCACAACGCTGATTTTCATTGGATACCCGAAAAGGACGAACGGAATCCAAGCCAGGTTGAATGAAACTAACAATATTTTTGAATATATTATTTTGTAATATAATGTAGATAGAAATTTCAAATCGATAGCATTAGCAGATCCTGAAATAAGCAGCCGTGACAGACAGACACACGCAGCTGCACCATGGCGGTTCCTTTCCATTTCATTTTGCTACGGTACCCTAAAAATCCGTCTGCCTAATGTGGCTATTGCCCCAGCCATATTATTATTTTATTAGCAGACAGAAGATTTTTTTCACGATTTTCAAGTCGAGCAGCTAAACATCGCCATAATAGCTAATTGGCAGTCTTTAGCAGGCTTAGACTTTGCGTCACTTTGATCACCTTGACGGTGCCCATTGAAGGATGGTAGCCTACACCTAACCTTAACAAAAAAATGTTCAAGATAGTCAAGGGAGACTTTTTAGCACTGAGCGTGCAGTTACGTATTTTTTGTTAGCATATATGTAATATACACTGGGCCGCAAAGAAAGCGGGTCGGTAACAAAAACAAACCTTAATAACTTCCAAAATATTGCAGATAGCTTTATGAAATAATGTCTGTATTATTAGTACATTACTGCAGCGGCCAGCAGAAGAGGCATTGATGGACGAACGCGTAAATGTGGGCCGAGGCGAAGCCGAGGCACAGATATGTAAGACCATCAATGCCTAGTTGTGGCCAAGGCTTGTTGTATCACAATCACTTTTCAAAATCAATGACGAACAACGAACAACAATAATTTTTCCCGCTTGTGTTATTTTAGTGTTCATATGTTTTTTTTTTTCAATAAAGAGCTTTTTATTGGAAAGCCAGTTCGAAATTTAAATAAAACCTTTGATAAGTTACCTCCTTGGTTGCCAGGTTTCGGTGTAAAATATCGTTCCATTTTTAAATTACACGTTAAGCGCCCTGTAAACGATCAAATTGTTTGACAAATTTTACGTGTTTGTCAAATTATTTGATCGTTTGCAGCTTTGTTTGAAGCGTTTGTCAAACAATCTACGTGTTTGTCGCGTTTGATGAAAATCTGGATTGATGTCGTGTTTGACAAACAAGTTTGAACGTGAACGGCGGTGTTTGTCAAACATGATCTCAGTCGTTGGTTTGGCATCATGGAGGACGCTACGCCCAGTGACAACAACTGCGTGGAGAATGTTTCGGACAAAGAATTTACGTTGCATTTCATATCTATTTATCGTGACATGCCGATGTTATGGAAAATAAAATCGAAAGATTATATGGACAAAAACAAGAGAAGCGCAGCAGTAAAAAAAATGACAAATTTACTGAAGATCTGTCGCCGGAACATTACGGAGGAAGAAGTGAAAAAAAAATTAATATACTACGTACAAGTTTCAAGCGCGAAAACAACAAAGTGAAAAAGTCTATGCTTTCTGGTTCTGGTACCGATGATCTGTATGTACCGACATTATGGTATTACAAAGAATTAGAATTTCTGCAAGATCAAATGGAGGAAGAATCAGGAATTAGCACAGTAATAGAAACACAGGTAAATTAGTAATACAGTTTATTGTAAGATATATTTTACACGTTCAACTTATAAAATTACTCTAAACATTTGTTTTGCCATGGAACAGCACCCATTGTGTTAAAGTATTCACAAAAATCATGTCTTACTTGTTTTGCTAGTGCAGCGCTATTTCCAGCTCGAGTACGTTCAATGCCTAACAACATTGGCTCATTTCTCCAAGTACCATGCAGGACAGTCCCCGTAACAGTGTCTTCCATGTCTACTTCTCCATGGCGAATGTAGTTCTTTTGTTTCATAAGTAAATTGTGTAGATGACAACACGCCATAACTACAATTTTTGCTTTTGTAGGAGATAATTTAATAGGCTTTTGGAAAATCTTAAAACGAGTCGTGAGAATGCCAAATACATTTTCAATTATTCGTCGAGCACGAGATAATCGATAGTTGAATATCCTTCTGTTATCATTTAACACTTGTTTGTTGTAAGGTTTCATGAAATTTGGAAGTAATTGGAAAGCTTCATCGCCCACAAACACATAGGGCATTATTTTATTAGTATTTGGCAATTCATCTGGTTCTGGAATTTGCAACTGATTATTCTCAAAGTAATGCCAAAATTTTGTATTTTTAATTACTCCTCCATCTGACACTCTGCCATTTGTACCGACATCAACCATGATGAATTCATAATTTGCATTAGCTATACCCATAAGTACTATGCTGTATGTTCCTTTGTAGTTATAATAGTAGGAACCGGAATGCTCAGGTTTTTCTAAAGTGACATGCTTCCCATCTACAGCTTCAATGCAATGATCAAAGTTCCATGTATTTCCAAATTGTCGTGCCAACATCTTCCAGTTTTCCTGTGTTGTGGGTAACTAAAACAGAAAATATTTATCACACTTTTATTTTAATTTCTAGCAATCATCATCATCACAATCATTAATTGCAACACCTTCGTCGGCATCTACGAATCCAGTGCAACCAAAGAAGAAGAAAAAGGAGGACTTGCAACATGACTTAATGACATTAGCCAGGGATCATTTCAAAAGACCTGAAAATGAATATCAAGCAATGGCAAGAAACTGGGCCTTTAAATTAGAACGGATGTCTGCTGAACAAAGACGACTGGCAGAAAAGTTCATTAACGAAATACTCTTTGAAGGGGAAGAAGGAAATCTTCGTAGACATTCAGTTATAATTAATCCGAGCAGTCCATATTCCATTACCTTAACTCCATCTCCCGTTCCATACATTCAATCTCCTATCTCTCACACTCAGTCTCCTGTTCCACAAACTCCATCTCCCGTTCCGCACATTCAATCTCCTATCTCTCACACTCAGTCTCCTGTTCCACAAACTCCATCTCCCGTTCCGCACATTCAATCTCCTATCTCTCACACTCAGTCTCCTGTTCCACAAACTCCATCTCCCGTTCCGGACATTCAATCTCCTATCGCTCACACTCAGGCTCCTGTTCCTCAAGCATCACAATTAATTCCAATAGAACAAACATATTTGTCGGATACGGAGCGGCCTGTGATGATTCATATTCCAAATACGCAAATAAACGAAAATACTGAAGTTGATACAGCAGCAAAATACTTAGAAAGTTTTTATTCATTTTAATTAATATGTTTTTTTCTTCAAATTAAAACCTTACCTGAATATTGTTCCTTAGTTTTTCATTTATTGCTTCACACGTTTCAATGATAATGTCGCTTAATGTACGAGGTGCAATGCAGCTTTGAAATTTTAAATCTTCGAAATCAGCGCCACTGGCTAGGTACCTCAAAGTAATTGATAATCTTTGAGAAGCTGGTATAGATTTGCGCATAACGGTGTCCATCTTTTCAATGCGAGGACGGAGTAATGTTAGTAATTCTTCAAAAGTTTTATGATCCATGCGCAGGAAGTTTGCGTAGTCTTCTGGTTCTGTGCGTAATATTTCCCGTAGCAAATTTTCGTGAGTATATTTTTCTCTTAATTTCAACCATTCTCTACTCCATCGCCTTCTTTTTTTTCTTTTCATACACAAAGCTAGAGTCAATGCCAAAAATGCGTCATCTGTATTACTCATTATATTTAAGCGCTCAGCACGTCACGTCACGACAAGGAGAAAACCGAATCTGCAAGTTAGTTTGACAAATTTGTTTGAAGTGTTGTTTGACCGTTTGCGTTGATGTTTGATGAAAACGTAAAATTTGACAAACAAATTTGTCAAACAAATTTGATCGTTTACAGGGCGCTTTAGATATGCGTTAAATATGTAATTTATTTGGCCGCTAAACCACGACAGATATGGATTTTCATAAAACTTTTGCCGGCCGCTGCTCGCATGTATTTGGCCAGTACAGCAATTTCGATTTATCTCGAAGAAGGTTGTCAAAATAATGCTCAAATTTCCTAACATGTTTGAGAAAAGACAATTGTATAGTGTTTATATCAATGTCTTTACAGTTAAAGATTATGAAGTAAAATTTGAATAAATGTGAGCTATGTAAAAAATACCATTTTCACTAGATATCGCAAAATGTGCTACGGTATCAAAAATGCAATTTTTAGACATTTTAGTATTTTGTATTGTCACCACAAGCTGTTAATACAGCTCTTATACGGTTTGGCATGCTTTCCACCAGATTTCTGAGTCGATGCTAAGGAATATTCTCCCATTCCTCCATCAGTGCTTCTTTCAGTCAACGAAGCGTGGAGGGGAATTTCTCTAGCGTACACGTCGTCCCAGTTCGTCCAAGTCTGGGCTGGGTGCTGGCAACTCCTTGCGGGTGATAGCGACATCTTCAAGGTCCGAGGTGTGTGGGGACGAGCGTTATCTTGCATAAAGATGCGTCCTCGCCCATGTTTAATAAAAATACAGCCAGCCAGCATACTCATTTAAGATTTCATTCACGAATCTTTCTGCAGTTAAAATACCATTTTCTATCACCACTAACACGGTGTGGCTTTCGGAAGAAATTCCAGCCTACACGGAGCCTCCGCCGTATGGCACTTTCTCTTCAATGCAAGCTTGGTTATAGCGCTCTCCTGGTCTTCTGTAGACTCTTTGCCTCCCTGTGTATAACATGAACCTCAACTCGTCCGAAAACATTGCTCTTGACCAGTCATCCAGACTCCAATTCATGTGTTCTCTAGCGTAAATTCAGCCTTGAATTTCGATGCTGCCTTTCGAGTTTTTGACCATTTGCAGGTCTAAATGGCTTCAAGTTTGCTTCAGCAAAACGCCGCCTCACTGTATATGTACTCGGATTGCTCCCTCCAGCGCGTAGAAGGTGATTTTTTACTTCAACAGCTGTTAGAAATCGTTTTCTCAACATTTGTAACACCATATAAAATAAAATAAAGTATATCGATCCCCCCGCGCTATCGTGCACCTTATTCGGACTTTTCGTGGTCTGCGAGTATTGGATCCAGTCTCTTCAAATCGCTGGAGCACTCTTTAAACGGTTGATAGCGACACACCAACAGTTCTCGCTGTATAGCGCTGACTGCGCCCGTCTTCAAGCATCCTCAGAATTCTGGTTCACTATTCAGGGGTTATTGGCATGTTTTTAATTGAATTTGATCAGAATAATGAATTTCTGCACAAGAAATGCCATATTTATTAACAGAAACAAAAGAAAAACAAATGGTTTCAAAGTGGGTAAAATTTTAAAAATCGTCTTTATTTTTTATAGTTTTAATATCTACAATCACCAAAAATAAATAAAGAGGTTTTACTTCTTTCAAGATTTGTAATGAAATAAACTTTAATTCGGTATAGATTTTAAAAGAATTGCTCAAATATTATAAAAGTTATCGCATTTTTTTGCGGCCCGAGTATAAAAGTATGGAGCTGCTGATTTAAGAAATGAAATAATTGTTTAGGCTTTTTTTTATACGACCTTAGATTTTAATAAAAACAAATGACAAATTTGTTTGAGCTATAGACTTTCTATGGCACAGTAGTACTAGTACTGCGCAACAGACAATCTAGCTTCTTGAATGACGAAGTCTCTTAATACTGTAAAAGTGAAATTTCTGTCACTACCACATTTATTCAGACGTAAACCTAAGATTTCTAGTATGTAGGTAAATGTTTATCTAGGAGGTAGGCAGTACTCGCAGGTGGGTGTGTCCTGGTCTAGGTAAACAAAGACCTGAATTGCACTTGCGCACTAACTATTTGCATCAATCGATAAAAAAACAAATCGGACCGTGGTTCGGGAGTTGTTGCGACCTGCTTGCTAAGTGAGTGTCTAGGAAATACCCACAATTCTGTGAAGTGATTTGTTTTATAATAGCCTACCTGTTGAATCCATAATACAGTCACCGCGCTTTGTAAGTTCAAGGTATTTTTATTTATTCTTATGGCACGCCGTCTTTGGCTTCTATTATTTTCCAGGATTCTGAATGAGTCATCATTATTTATTACCATATTTACCATGGTGGTTGCAGTATGTTGTATGTATCGTAGTTTCATTGATGTTTTGAATGGTATTATTTGTGTAAGGTTATAGTGTTATGTTTGGACGCAGCTTCTCTCGTTGTTGATACATTATTTCATAATTATGTATGAATTGCAACCGGTATAATGTTTTCGGTAGTCAAGATCATTATTATTCATTTTGATTCTTTTGTTAACTATCGGTATTTCGATTTCTACGGGTGTTTTTATAAATGGTTTATTTTCAGTCATGTCGTTTCGTCAGTTTTACTTTCTTTTTAACTAGTTGATGATCAGTCTAATTTTAAAATGACTTAATGCTAGGTAGACTATACTACTTGTCCACCAGTTTAAGAATTATAATAATATAACAGTTATAAACAACAGTTCCTAACTTAATTTAACTTAACAACATCACTTTTATCAATTGATCACATTTATGTAAACTCAGTTACATGTTCTAATGAAAAAAAACTTCTATAAACTTTAATTAATAATTATGATGTTTCCAATTCCAGAAATGTCTGCTGCTGATCATCAACATCAGGTCAATGTCGCCAGGAGAATTCGCACCGAAGAATACGCGATGAAGTATAATAAGGATGCCCTCAAGGACCCAAGCTTCAGCTACCGCAGTGACATCATCACCACATCTCTGTTCTGTTGCTGTGACGACTGTATCAAGTACTACGGTTACGGCAAGCCTATCAAATGTATTGACCCGTATCTAATGGACATGAGGTACACTCACTGGATCTACCACGATCTTGTGGCTGCCAGCAAGACGGCTACCACGCGTACTCATGGTGATTCTGCTTCCACAATAGTTTCTCCTGGTACAAGTAATGAGGAGCCGGAGTAAGCACTAAGCATAAGCACGCTTTAGAATCGTGTCGTGGGTATTGTTTCATTGGTTGTGTTACACAATGTATTTATGGCTAAAACAGAATGAAAATGTTAAGTTTGATTGAATTATGTTGTATTAATTATAAGGTAATTCAGTAATTAATTTTAATTGGTAAGAGTAAAAAGGCATGAAACATCTAAAAAGACTGAACAAGTAAGCAATATTTTGAATGGCTGGCTATTATTTTGTACGAGAGATGAAGAAGACTTGAAAGTAACATGGAATCATCTTATTATCCTTCCAAGTGACTGACACATCACTCACTGTGACTATACATTAATTCACGAACTGCCGACTACTAAGGGTAATTACATGCCGAAGATGCCTCACAGCGATACCTCGCGATCGCGGTTTAGCTCGCTACCTCGATGTCACTTACATGTAAAACAAATGCATGCTAAAGACACGCACGCACATGCCGAAGGATACCTCCTGTGTTTATATGATCTGAGGATACCTCACTGCGATACATCGCGGGCTGCTTGGGGGCTTACCTCGATGCCAGTCACGCGCTGACGATTAAGACGATGATCATGTAGTGATGATGATTAGTATAGTTTAAGATATTACGCAGCATTATTATATGTAAAAAACGATTATTCTGTGAATGACTTTTTAAATGACACTGACTTATATATTTAATAATAATATACAATTTTGACATAATTACCTAATTATCACATTGTTTCGAATTATCTAATTTTATTCCGGATTAATTATGTAGATATTTAAACTAATGTTTTAGACTGTGAATGTACCTTGTTGACTCTGGTTTTAAGTGTTATATTTAACTGTTTATGTGTCATAATTAATTAATTTTGTAGTAATTACCTAACTTATTTAATATTAATTAATAATTCAATATCAATGATTGCATGCCATGTAAGGAAGATTGTACAAGGATCACCTTCCATCATCATTTTACTGTTACATCTTATTTAATGTACAACAAACAACTACAATCAATGCCAATAAATTTAACTTAGGTTAAGTAATATGATCTGGGTGCTGTTGATGGGCCTAATCTGTGACTGATAGGTACTGAAAGCTAGAACGAATGGAGGTCTATACAGACCATTCTTTTGTACGTATTTTTAAAACAATAGCATGTTTATTTTACGACGTTTACCAAGGCAACTTGAGGGTAATTTAAATTCGGGTATTTTTCAGTAATTTTGTATGCTAACAATATAATAAGTAACGGGACAAATATAATTGATTAATAATGTAAATGATAAATGATTTTTCATCCCACCATCTCGGAAAGAGTATTTTTAATCTTCAATATCTGAGTGGAAAAGCCGTTTTTATTCTCTAGAGGATAAAGTAAATTGAATTTAGAACATCGTATGCACTAAGTTTGTGAATTAAAAAAAAACATTAAACCTATTTACTGCTACCTCTATGGTGCCGAATATATCATACAACTTTTTTTTAATTTGTTAAAAACTCAGACTCGGAACCTTCTTGGTGTTCTTTTTTCAATTTGCTTTGTACGCGGTTCTTTACGCGGCATTTTTTCACGTCATTGTTAAACCTTATATTAAAAACAAGAAACTTGAAAACAAGTGAAAAAACTAAAATGAGTGATTCTAGCGACGAGGAAGTTTGCTTGACGCCAACAGAATTGACTGAAACTGTTAATAATGCGCAAATGAGCTTTCTCCCTCAACAATCACGCGAGAAGTATTTAAAACAGTACGATATGTTCAACACGTGGCGACTAGCAAAAGGAGCCAAAACTTTCTCAGAAAACGTTTTGCTGGCATATTTTATAGAATTATCCGAGATCAAGAAAGCAAGCACTCTATGGAGTACGTATTCGATGCTAAAAGCAACAATAAAGATGAAAAAAGACAAACATATCGATACCTATCCTAAATTAGTGGCATTTTTAAAAAGAGCCTCATCTGGTCATCAACCAAAAAAATCGAAGGTTTTCACAGTATCTGATATTGAAAAGTTTCTTAACGAAGCACCCGATTCCGTATATTTGGCGGCAAAAGTAAGTCAGTTGCACATTCAGTATCTACTTAAGTATATTAATCTCAATTAAATAGTATACTTAGTAGATGTTGATAGGCATAATTATGCGTTCATATCAATTTTATTCATTTATCTACTACAATACTCTTTACGTTACAGGTTGTTCTTATTATTGGAATAAACGGAGCATGTCGAACTAATGAACTAACACAACTTAATGTCAAAAACATTGAGAAACATTCAGATGACTTACTATTAATTAATTTACCTAATACAAAGACAAAAAGAGACCGCAACTTCGTCATTCGCAAGGAATACGTAACGATTGTTGAGAAATATCAAGCCTTACGCCCGCCTAACACTCCAATCAATCGATTTTTTCTACAGTATCGCAATGGAAAGTGTGTTAGACAGCCTATGGGTACTAATAAAATTGGCAGTATCCCACGAGAAATAGCAACATTTCTTGAACTTCCAGAACCCCTGTTGTACACGGGTCATTGTTTCCGACGAACTTCAGCCACACTTTTGGCTGATTCCGGAGCTGATCTCCTGTCCCTTAAGCGCCACGGAGGCTGGAAGTCCAATGCAGTTGTAGAGGGATACATAGAGGATTCCATCCAAAATAAGTCTAAAATATGTGAAGGCATCGTAGGAGCCATTACACTGAAAGAGCCTCAATCGGATCCTTGGACTGGCCCTTCTACATCAAAAATAAGCCGTTATGAAACACCTAACCATCTCCCTCTCTCTCCAACATTCACGCCAAGGGAATCCGATGAATCGGTACAACTATTAAGTATGACAGATAGTTTACCGAAAAACAGTACACAAGTGACTAACACCAATATTACAGTACCAAACAAAAATATTACACTCAATTTAAATAACTGTAGCAACGTTACTTTAAAATTTTCTTAATTATACCTTAGTATTATTTTGTTGTAATTTAAAGATTATTCTGTAATACTTACCTGTCATAATGTAGTAATTAATACCTAAACTGAAATAAAAGTGTACCTATCTTGTGATTGTAAACGTTTTTTTTTTGCATTTAGTCATTTCCTCGCTGAGGTGGAATGAAAAGTTACGTGTTGCACTCGAGTGCAAAGATTTTTCACCTCGTGCTCTTTTGATTCCCTCGCTAACGCTCAGGATTCTAATTTTGAATCACTCGCTGCGCTCGTGATTCAATTTTAGAATCCTTCGCTTGCTCGGTCATCAAAATTGAACACGCGGTTAAAAAGCAACTTTGCACTCTTGTATAACAAATAACTATTATTTCTGTAAGTAGGTTTGTACAAACACTTTTACACGTCAATAATATTTTAAAAACTAGATGAGGTCGGCGTTTCCTATCTGACTACTCTGAGAAGAAAGACCGAAACAAACTCAGAGGTCACAGTCTATTTTAAAGTCCAGACAAAATCTTGGTCAGATCATGTGAAGACCATGTAGTTTGGTGTCTGAAACGGTATTTTGAGGAAAAACCATACAGATTGAGCAGACCTGTCCAGTCAGTGCACGCATTTGTCAGTATTGTTTGTTGATGTTTGACTCATTGTATACTATTAGGAGCATAGAAACGCTTTGTAATCTTCTTATCTCGATGTAAAACAGTATACTCGTATGACTTTTATAGTGATATTTTGTGATGACAATATATAATAATGTCATTCTTTCAATGTTAAGATAATAAACGTTTTTCAGCTCATATTTACTTGTTTCCTTATTTTGTTAACTATCAGTTTACTGTTTCTGTTAGCCTGTATCATCCCACTGTTTGACAAAGGCCTATCCTCATGAATTCCAATGGTAATGCGGACCACTGGTCGTTTGTTTTGTGCAACTCCTCCCGCCATCTCCTACGGGGTCTACCGCGACGTCTTCTAGCTGTCTCAGGGCTCCACATACTGGTTGTCTTAGCCCACAGCTCATTGGTCATGCGGCAGACGTGGCCAGCCTAGTCCCACTTGTGCGCAGTGCCACAGTACGGCATTTTGAGCAACGCCAGTAATCTGTGTTTTGGTGCACAGTGTGGTGTTACGAATATGATCTGGTACTATGTATATAATAACCAAAATAACTAGTGTCTCATTTTAAATAATTATAAGGAATTTGTTGGTTGATTATAACAGTGATGACAAATTGAATATGACAATGGTGCCGATTCTCTTGTCACAAATGCAAAAAATCACCAAAATTGTATGTATTCCTGTCAAACGACGATTTTCACATTCTGAAATTGACTAAAATGACACAACTTAGCTATATTTTAGTTAAACAGCACTAAGTTGGCACTGAGTTATTAATCTATAGAAAATGGCTATTTTGCTATTCTGAATTTGAAGTTTTTCACCTAAAATTTTGGTTGTCTAACTAAATCTGACTATTTTGAACCGCGATTAAAAAGGTATGGAATAAAATTAGTTGTCAAAACTAAGATCCAAACCAACACCTCGAATTCGGGTGCAAAAACTGTACCTACTGTATCTTTTTTTTCTTTTCTTTTGCTTATATCTCGAAAATGGTGTGTCCTATGACAAACATAATGATTATTTCGAACCCCCTTTATAAAACTTCTTAAAACCCTGAAACTCAACATGTAGGTAATAATTTTTCATATTTTCCATACAAAAAGTGAAAAATTCCTTATAAAACACGTCGAGGCTGCGCGCCTACGGTTCTAAAAAAAATCACGGGGTATGGCAAGCAAGTACCACGTGGAGTCGCGATTGCCAAATTCAATTTCAGATGTGTGTCAAAATTATTTTTAAGAGATTTTTTTTTTGCAGAATAGCTTTAGGATTCTCATAGCCAAAAGTAACGATGTGATAGTTTAGTTCGGTGTGTAAGGGAATCGGCACCAATGTCTATAAAGATTAAGTAAGAAAGTTTTAAGGAGCACGGTAAGAAGGATTTTTTTAGGTAATTGACAAAAGCGCATCGCGGCTACAAATACGGTTCAAAACAGCGATGCATTAGATGTTCGTTGAATCGAATGACCACCAAATATTGCAGTTTTATTTAAATTGCACTGCTCAGTGCAATAAAGTTTAAGTATTTATTTAGTTGATTGAATTCCCTAAATATATTTCTTAGGTAAAGATGAACTGATGCTGCAGCCAGGATCGTTTCCACATGAGTAGACACTTTAACGGTTCCCTACTATTATCAACTTGACATTTATTTAATAAGTAAAGTAGGTACACGTTGAGATTGGTTAAATAATAATGATGACCAGCAGCAGTTTTTTTTTCATTAACTTATTAATAACACTGTTGTACACTTTGATTATATACTTTATATAATCAAAGGTTGTACAGGAAGCTTATTAAAGGCACACTATTAAACCTCTGGTGTTTGTCTTAGCATGCCGTATTTAAGCAGTTTCAGTTGTACAATAAATTGTGTCATTCAAGTATAATTTCCAGCATTCAATAGAATATAATATTGTACTGGTAATAAATACAATTCAAAGGTTTCTTCATCTTCAGCCTATAATGTTCCCACTGCTGGGCCACAGGCCTCCTCTCTTCGAGAGGAAGTGGGTTGTAATCCACCACGCGGTCCCAGTGCAGGTTGGTAGATGTCACATGTCGTCGAATTTTTGGTTCTGGTTTTCTTCACCGTTTTGAGAGCAGTGGTGATGAAATAATTTACACAAAGTAAAGCGCTCTGGCTTCGAACCTGCGACCTGCAACTCAGAAGTCACGGCCGTTACCACTGGGCCACCACCGCTCTCCATCATCATCATCTCTTATCATTCAAAGGTTTAATCATTATAAAGGGTACACTTAAAAGTGAAAGCATCACAGCAATGAGAGTAGTACAGTTATATTAGACAATTAATATTGCCAGTGAGTCCCTAACTAGATATTTAGTCCATAATTATCTAATGGAGCTTGTTTCCTAGTAACCAACAATTTATCTATAATCAACTATGGGAAAGTATTTGTATCACCTACAAGTAGTTGTTCCGGGTCTGGCTGTTTGTGTATGTGAGTTTAAATGTTTGTAAACGCACCCACGATACAGGAGAATTCCTAGTGTGGGGCAACGTTATTAAATAATAAAAAAATATTAATATTAAACGCGAAGAAGCAATTATTTTAAAAACATCCACATTTTATTACATATTAAACGAGACGTAAATACGACGGCATAAAGAGAGTTTAATATATGGAATAAGACCTGCTGTGCGGACCCCAAAATATATACAGTATGGCGATTAGGTTATCACATTACCTAATTGAAACACTTTTTAGAACGTTACGTATTTAAAACATGCTCAATTAAAATAATTAATAACAATTAATATTCTAGTTGTGGGACCTTTTTTTTCGTTTTAGTATTTAACGAAAAATAATTAAACTCAATTTGTGTTTATTTGGTAACAATACCTATGTACCAATTTTTAAGCTATTTATTTTGTTTGAAAAATTTGGTTTTATTTTTTTGTGAAATTCTTAATTTATTATTTTAAACCACTTGTAATAACCGCTGTACTATTTAATGTGATCGCCAGTCTAATCGCCACCAGTCTAATCGCCACTCTGTAAATCGGACAAGGGCAGGACGAGGATGAAACAAGCCATGAATATTTAAATATTATTCATTAACGAGTTTGTACTCGTTAAATATTACATGTTTTTGATAAACTGAAATACAGTAGGGATGGCATGTAGGCATGTACGAGGCGCGGCCGAGGCACGCATCCAAAGGGGAATGCCACGGTTTCCTACAAGACTCGGCCAGAACCGACAAAGATGATCTATATATCATAAAAAAAGGAAAATATTTACAGAATTTGATAGTATAATTAGTTTTCTATTTGAAGTACACCAAAAAAAGTTATAGTTCTTTAAAGTTGACCACTTAAAACTTCTCATTGTAACGATAACATGACGTAAACTATTAAATAATTAATTAAATTAATGACTTTTGGCACATTATCCTCACATAATAGATACGTTTTTATAGTAAAAATATAACAAACTTACAGTATTTTCGAATGTCTGAAAAAAAACCACATGTATACATTTTAACAATTTAGTAGGTAGGTTCAGTTGGTCGGTTGGGCGAGCCGGGTCAGCAAGTAATACAGGTTCAGTAGTACCTCGGCGTTGTAAGTGGTAGATAAATCGGAGTCCCAAACACGCCAATAAAAACACAAAACTCAAAAAAAAACACGGGAATACTTCGTCTCTCGTGATGATAACACGCGGGAGAAATAAAATAAATAAAATGAATAAATAATAAAACTTTTTAACAATAACAAATACAATTACACAGCAAGTCGAAATCAAAATCAGTCCTAGATGATTTAGATACACTATCTTCTTTAATTCAACGCCATCTGTGGCATACTCTAAGTAACTCGTAAAAAGTTAATTTAAGTTAAATATGCATCTAACATTTTGTAACATTTATGTCCTAATAAACAGCCGAACTCCTAATTGCAAAACGTTTTTTTTGCGATTAGCCAAAAATCTAGCTTTTTTAATTCGGTCACTTTAATACTAAGCGAGCGAAGTGCGGCCAGCACTATAATAACATTATTAGGATTATACTATTCTATCCTATCTGCCTGACCTATCCTGCGCTGAGGACTCAGGGCCCATCCCCGCAAATCCCCCCCTGATGGATCCGCGTATCCGTGCCCCCGCGCCCCTTCCCGCGCATCCCCCCAAACCCGCGCCTGTTCCTAAAACAGCCCCCGTCGCGAAAACACCCGCCCCCCTTCCCCCAGCCACTCCTGTGGTCGGGGAAAACCCCATGGAAGCATTCAATGTGATTGCGAGCACCTTCACGGCCTTCCTCACCCCCCGCGCTAGGAGGATGGCCAGCGAAATCGTTGCCGCCCGTCAGGCTGGTAACCTCTTCCTAATCCAACAAAATATACAATGCGTATCCCGAGATTACGCAAGCCCTAGTGTCCTACACCAATGTAACTTCACAATGAATATTACACCCATTACGAGAACCAAACCCCGATTCCTCAAGTTAGGCTATTTTAATGCCAATGGCATCCAGGGACAACGCGACGAGATCGCCGAGTTCCTGCATGTCCATAAATTAGATATTCTTCTTGTACAGGAAACCTTCCTCAAGCCCCGCCACCGAGACCCGTCAATTGCGAACTACCGTATAGTTCGCAATGACAGGACTTGGTGCCACCGAGGCGGTACCATCATCTACTATAGAAAGGATCTGTACTGCATTCCTGTGGACGCGCCCCCTCTCTCGCGTTTAGAAGTGTCTGTCTGCCGGCTCGGCATGACAGGTCACCAGCCGATCACTCTAATATCGGTTTACATCCCCCCGCAACTATCAGAAAACTATTCCCAGTTATCTGACGACCTCGCTGTCCTATTTTGCTTGAGTGACTCCGTTACCATAGCGGGCGATCTCAACGCCAAACACACAGCCTGGAATAGTAACAGGATCTCGACCAGGGGCAAACATCTGTTTAACCTCTGTCCCATCCTTAGCTTTGATGTCATCGCCCTGATGACTCCCACTCACTTTCCCCACGCGCCCCTCCATGCCCCTGACGTCCTTGACGTGGCAGGCACTTCTAAAGAAGCGGTTAGCTAGTCGCGGTTGGATTCTATAGAGGTGGTACATCAACTGACATTAGGCCCCCGACTAGGACTTCCCGACCCCGACAGACCACCCCTCACCAAAGTAGTCACGGATTGGAGGAAAGTAAGCGAAAGACTGAAATCCTCCACATCCTCCTGCCCCCGACTAGACTCCATTCCCGATCAGTTCGACTCGATCAATGACACGACAGACGCGATCGACTCACTCACGGATCACATACAATCCGTCCTGAACGAAAGTTCAAGGGAAGTTCCAGCGATGGACGACCATAGCTGGAAGTTGCCGGACGACGCACGTGAACTGCTGACTGAGAAGAACGCGGCTGTACGTGACTACAGCAACTTTCCTTGCCAAGCTAACAAGGCCCATGTGCGCTATTTACAGAGATCTGTAAAGAAACGCATAACGGAGCTGCGTGACGCTGGCTGGAACAAGATGCTGAGTGAGTTAGAGCCCACCCACCTGGCCTTTTGGGAACTGCAGAGGAAACTCCAGTCCCCAAATGTAGCCTCCACGCCCCCATTGGTGCGTCCCGACAAGACCATCGCGTTCGATGACATCGACAAGGCCGAGTGCCTTGCCGGCAGTCTTGAGGCCCAATGCACACCCAGCTCTCAACCAGTAGACCAAGCTCACCTCTCTGAGGTTGACGCGGAAGTCGAACGTAGAGCCTCCCTTCCCCCCGTCGAAGACCCAGATAATCCTCTGCACCCCGTCACCCCAGACGAGGTGCACGATATCATCAAGGGTCTGAAACGCCGTAAAGCCCCCGGCCCAGACGGAATCACGAATAGGGTGATCCAATTGTTCCCCGCTAACCTCATAATGCTCATGTCCATCATCTTCAATGGTGCTCTGAGCAACAACATCTTTCCCCAAGCTTGGAAAAGGGCCACTGTCATCGGTATTCCAAAGCCGGGCAAGCCCAAAACCGACCCCTCTAGTTACCGCCCCATTAGTCTGCTCAATGTTCTGGGCAAAATCGATGAGAGGCTTATATAATAATAATAATAATAGTTTATTTCTCTGCTAAAATTACAAATACAAGCGACTCAGAGATTTTGCCGAGACCAAGGGCCTCATCCCCGACGAACAGTTCGGATTTAGATCCCAACACACGAGCGTCCAACAGGTTCACTGCATCATCGAACACGTAAGCGTTGGTTTCCAACGTGGGTTCATGACGGGCGCTGTGTTCTTCGACATAGCGAAAGCGGTCGACAAAGTCTGGCACAATGGCTCATTATATAAGCTTTACCAACTCGGTGTGCCAGACCGTCTCGTACTCATCCTGCGAGACTTTTTGGCTAACCGAACCTTTCGTTATCGTATTGAAGGAGCGCTTTCCTCCCCCCACCCTATCCGCGCAGGAGTCCCTCAGGGCTCTGTGCTAGCTCCCCTCATGGTCACCCTATTCACCAGTGACATCCCGAAATGTAAAAATGCGCAGTTGGCTCTGTTCGCAGACGATACGGTCATTAATTACACTGGGCACGACTCGATATCTCGCACTCTCCAAACCGCAGTCAACAAGCTTGGCACATGGTTCAGAAAGTGGAGAATCGAAGTTAACCCCGACAAGAGTCAAGCGGTTCTCTTCTTGAAACCGCGTGTCAAACGCAGACATGACGACGCCCGCCCGATCAAGATATTTGGCAAGCCGATCCCTTGGGAGAAGCATGCCAAATATCTGGGTGTGACTTTGGACAGACGTCTCTCCTTCGCAGAGCACATAAAGGTGGTTCGTTCGCGAGCCGCCTTTGCTCTGGGTAAACTACATTCCGTCTTAAATGCACGCAGTAAATTGTCACTCAGGTGCAAACTGCGCATTTATACGGCATGCATCCGACCTATTATGACATACGCCTGTGTTGTTTTCGCACAGGCCCACCCCCGGCACATCCACAGGATGCAGACCCTACAGAACCGTTTACTACGTAAAATCACGGGTTCCCCCTGGTTCGTTCGTAACATCCACTTACATTTAGATATGAAAATCTCCACCATTCAACAATTCATAAAACGCGCTCGCAAGCGTTTCTTCGATACCGCTGGCAGCCATCGCAACCCTCTGGTTGTGAAGGCCGCCAGTTATGTCCCCTCTAGAATCAGTAGAATCCGCCGTCCAAGGCACGCACTGACCGACCCCGACGACCCCACCACCCTCCTCCAGGAAAGCAGTAGGGCCACCAGTACAGTATACAAACACAGACACAAATCGAAGTTCCGACCTCGCTGCCGAGGTCCTTCGCGTCCGCGTCCGCGTTCCTCCCCGATAAATTCCTCTTCCCCTCCCTTGATCGGATCCACAGAGCCAGCTGGTGGCGTAGCTGAGCCAGTAGTTTTAAACCCCCTTAATAATAACGAATCCATTCAGATCCAGCCTGTCCCCAACTTGCGGTCCCCCCCCAGCGACGCCCTAAGTCGAGGTTCGTACCCCACAGGGGGTGGCCTTAGGTGATGGTCGCTTAGTTTATAATTAATATTATGCCCCTGGCTGGAGGCTTACAGTTAGCTCGAAGGCACCACAGGATTGACCGGTTAAGCAGTCACGGCCTCTCAAGGCCAACTGCGAGATGCCATACATCAAAAAAAAAAACTATTCTAAACGGAATCGATAATCAAATTAATTACTTTTAACTATTACATTTGTAAAAAATAAGATAATATCTTATTTTATATTTTTGAATAGACATATTATGCCTATTCAAAAATATAACTAAACGCGATTATAATTATAAGAAGTACGAGTTATGACTTAGGTTAGTAATAAATTCACTTATCTTCATACTGATATTATTGTAATCGATTTGCAAGAGCAACTTTGTATCGATATTATTTTATTTTGGTATTGGCAACCTTTCTAATTGAAATTGTAGCTATGAAATGTATTGGTCAATTGAATAATTCTTTAAAATTACTTTTCAACGGTGTAGGTACTTCTACAGATTTTAACTAAATGGTATAATACTACTGTTTTCTGTTATGAATTATCATTATTGTAGAAAGTCTGTCGGACGCTAGATGATTCGATCCTATTCCTGGCATTGTCTTTTACGAACATTTTAGGTATATGAAGCAGGTCATGCTACACCGTGCAAAGTTGCACCCTAAGTCATTTGTTGCTTCAATTTTATTGTAGGTAGGCAAGAAACTTGCATGCGTGTAACTTGCATAATAAAGAGCGTAAGTAATTGTAAAAGTAAAATAACAAATAACAGAAATTTCTTTTAATTCAGATCCAAATGAGTTCAAATAGTTGTTAATAAAATACTTACCTTTCAATATTTACTACTTAATTAGTGATATGTTATCGCTTTCTACAAATACCTATATTTTATTACGAGTTTGGCAGATTTTTAATGAGTTGCCACACTGAAGGACTCCTTGGAGCTCCGACTATGGATCGATACATAGCTGTCTACTTTATTCAGGACGCGGGGCGGCTCTGAGTTATTACTTGTTGTGTCGGGAACCAACATTTTCATCTTTGTCAAATAAATAATCGCGGTCCCTTGCGGTTGTTGGAGGTAAGGTAAGTCAGATTTTGAATACTTTATCAGAAATATACAAAACCAGGTCATGCACGTTACGTTATGACCCACTTCCGCTTTCGAATATTTTTCTTCCGATAAGTACTCTAAAATGATCCTTACACGAAACTGAGACAACAGAAGTAAAAAATAAAAATTGGTTAATTATACTCATTTTTTTATTATTTACGATCGGTTTGCTCTTGACTCTAGTCTAGATCAGTGGTGACAGAGACAGAGTCATTCTTACGGACAACTCGCCAAAATGGTTGCTAAGACAGTTTCCCTGTATCTCTTATGGATTCCTAGTCCAAGTAAAAAAAACTGGAAGCGTTTTTATTCTTTTGATACTTTTTTTATTTTTGTCTTGTAAAATGTACCAATACAAACTGTGCGAAAAAAAAAAACGAATTTATTTCTGTGAATGTGACCGAAAATATCCCGTATTAGAAAAAAATATTGGCTTAAAAAGTATGTCACTTAGAAAAATCACACTCTTTTTAATGATGGTATCCAACAATACCCACACGCTCATGTCTATTAAATTTTTATTCATCCCTCGGTTACACGTAGGGGGATTTAACGGTACACAGAATACACCTTCTTTCAACTTTCTTCCACATAGTGCTAATAGTCTCTCATCCGGACAGACGGCCATGATAAGATAAGAAAGAAGGATTCCATTTTTGCCATTTGGCTACGAAACTCTAAAAGCTCTGCATACCGTTACAAAGATGAGTGTAGCACATGATTCAACAGATCATTCATTAAAAATAGACAAAGGAGTTTAGTGGCCAAGTCCTACTCTCATTTGGAAACGTTATTGTTCAATACAATTCTTAGATCTTTTAATATATACCTACTGACATGTATCTATCTATATAAAAATCAATGTTTGTTTGTTCGTATAATACGCGCTGCCATACGGTTATTCCGATTGCGATAAAACTTAGTCAGCTTATTGCTAGCTTTGTGCGAAGGTAATGATTGTTTTTTTTATCACTCTTTAAATCGCGTTCAGAAGCTAGTGCTTAAGGCGAAAACGTGACCCGCGAAATTCAAATTTTCTTAATTACTAAATTAATTTATTTTTTATTTTTTTTTTAAATTGTTTTTCTCTTTTTCTTTAATTTTCTTTTTTTTTAATTTTCTTTTCTTTTCGGAGTCAGATTTTATGTTTAAGTAAATATAATTGGCGGCCGTAACAAATATTTATTTATAGAATTGTAATCATAAAAATAATCAATACATCTCTGTAAGTTCATATTACCCTATTAAATGACTATTTCATAAAATAATGACTTTAGGCCGATTCTAACTTAACGTATTGCTGATTCTTATGATTATAATTCTGTAAAGCCATATTTGTTACGGTCGCGAATGATATTTTAATCAACATAGAACATGACTCCAACCTGACAATTGCAAAAAAACTTAAGTAAGTCAAAAAAATACTTAATAGTAAAAGTAAGCGGGCTACCTTAGCACATCCCCCGTATTAAAAAACAGTATGTGAAACGCAATCGCGTTTAAGATGTCTTTGTCTGTCCCGCACGCGTAACAAGGTCACCTTAGAAACAGAACAAACAAAATACAAACAGAAGGCCGACTTCCTTAATTAAAAACGATCAAAATCTAGTCGCAATCTCATCCCAGTGAAAATCAATGTCAAAAATATGCCCAAAATAAAGAAAAGAAATGTCACCTTATATACAATATGTAACGTAATTAACGCACACCCTCAAACACCCCAATTAGAATATTATGTTATAATCATAATATATACACTTAATTTTTAATTTAACATGTATATGCATTGTTATTTATTAAATTAGTTATACCAATTCTGGGAGAAATTTATGGTCATACTACTACGCACGCAGCGCACACAAGCAGTTACCGCGCCGCTTGACACAACACAACGAAACTACGGAAAAAGCCGACAATTTGATACACGATTGTTTACGTTAAAGAAATATTATGAAACATTAACCGACGACGTCCGAGAAAAGAATTGTTTATTTACGGTCTATGTCTAGTAAACATTATGATTGCGTCTTTCCATCACACTTTTCAGGCTTTGGACTGTCGACTCTGAATAATTTCGTTTATTGAATATGATACAATGCCAATCGGCAATGAACTGCTGAAAATAAGAGGCGGTACGACAACATTATTCAGAGACGGCATGTTTAAAAGATTGAATCAAAATATTTAAAGTAATTTAAAAAATCAAATAACTTACATACTGATGGCTTAAACACTCATACGACGTTGTCTTTTTAACACACTTTCAAAATGTCCACCACCTTGTTCACATTTTAATGCCCGTTTTCTTAATTGATGTTTTAATTTAGAAAGCACTTCAGTTTCATTTCTCACTATTTCAAAAGCGTTCACTATCCTATTTTTTAGGTCCTCGGCACTTGTTGTATCACTAAAATAAACTAACGATTTAATTCGTCCCCACAAAAAAAAGTCAAGAGGCGTCAAATCAGCTGATCTGGGGGGCCACTGGATAGGGCCGCCGCGACCGATCCAGCGCTCTCCAAACTCTTCATCAAGGTGCTGCCGAACACTTCTAGTGAAATGGGCAGGGGCACCATCGTGTTGGTAGAATAACTCTTGTAAATTATGAAGAGGAATGTCTTCTAGCAGCGTAGGTAGAGTTTCTCGTAAAAACAGTAAATATGCGTCTCCTGTTAATCTTTGTAAGAAGACTGGCCCCAGTATGTGTGTACCAATGACACCGGCCCAGACGTTAACTGAGAAACGGTGTTGGAAGGAATCCACTCTGCATGCGTGAGGATTTTCGTGCATCCACAAATGTGTGTTATGTTGATTGTACATCCCCACGCGTGTGAATGTACTTTCGTCGGTCCAAATTATGTTCCGCTGCCAATTTTCTAATAACCAGCGGCTGAACTGCAAACGTGGTACGTAATCGTTTGGAGTCAACTCCTGGCATCTTCTGAGGTGGAATGGATGTTCTTTATCACCACGAAGTGTTCTCCACACATGCATATGACTACATTCAAAGTGTGGCGCTGCTTCTCGGGTACTGGCATGGGGATTCTCATCGAAATAGTCCAGGATTTCGTTTTGAAGACGAGTACGTGTACGCACGTTGGCTCCCCTATCGATGGCTGTGTTTGGACGGAACGTTCCGTGGTCGTGAAGCCGCTGAGTAGCACCTAACATTGTCCTGCGGTCCACTCTTGTACCATACCTTTGGTTAAATGTTCTGCAAGCTAGAGCCACATTATCACCACACGTTGCCAAAGTCCTCACCATTTCGGTATACTGAACATTAGTGTATTGGAAAGACATTGCGTGCGAAAGAATTATTTGATAACACTAACTACGTAACTTCTTTCCACTAATATTGCCCGCGCGTGACTAACTAATGTTGAAAGTTGACTAAACTTGAAAGGGAACGAAAGTAAGTAGGTGGTTTATCCACGGAGCAATTGTCCTTTGTCCAGTTCCTGTTAGTGTGTGCGTGCGGTCAAATCGCTAAGTTTACAATGCATTTGTTAACTTCTTGGAATAAGGTTTATTTTTCTTTATTTTGTATTGAATGATGGAATTTTTATGAATACAAATAAAACTGCGATTTTAAAAGTCTTATTACCTTTACTTACGGTCCATTTCAATTTGTTTTGATTGTACAGGGCTAGTATGACAATAATATCCGTAGTTTTAATTATTTTTGGGATAAAAAATTACCTATATTAAAAATTATATAAATCGATTCAGTAAACGATTCTGAACAAACTATTTTCAGGATGTGCGTTAATTAAGTTACATGTTGTATAGAAAGAGATGTTGAAGAGTGTTTATTCTTCGTAGAGATGGAAGTGGTTATGTTACGCGTGCTGAGCAAACCTGTTTGACCTGTGTCTGGAGGTGTATATGTATATAAGTATGTATATCAGTCATCAGGTTACCGTAGTACAGGCTCTGCCTAGTTCGGGACCTGAAGTCCTTGTGTGGTGATTTAAAAAAAAAAGAAAAAGAAACTTTTTTAGCCGACTTCAAAAAAGGAGGAGGTTCTCAATTCGACTGTATGTTTTTTTTTGTATCGCGATCATTCCGCCAATTATGAATTGATTTTGATGTTTTTTTTTGGTTTGGTAGGTCATACTTCAGAGGTGGTCCCATATAAATTTGATCAAAATCGGTCGAGCGGTCTTAAAAAAATCAACAATATTTTAAAATAAAAAAATTCGCCGTCGAACGGACGTGGACGTGTAAGACGATCGTTTTCGGATGGGTGTGGGGTTAGGTACCCTAACTAAAAAGTGATAAATAAAAAACAGTTTTACAAAAATAATAACAGACTACAAAAAAAAACACTACAAAGTGAAAAATAACTTTAATTTTGGAAGTCAGTGTCTTTGTATCTGTATTTTAGCATTTTCCACCGACTTCCGAAATTAAAGATATTTTTCACATTGTGGTGTTTTTTTTGGAAGTCTGTTGTTATTTTTTGTAAAAACGTTTTTTATGTCACAAATTGTCATTTGATGTCATTTTTAACAGTTTATTTGTATCTTATTGCAGGACGAGGTCAGTGCGAGGCAGTTAGAAGTTGAGGTCAACGATGTCAGCCGATAAATATGAATCGTTAAAAGCATTAACGGAACTGTTGAATAAGGACAACTCCAAAGTTTGCATGATGCTTATGAAGATGCCTCTGAGTGAGGATGAAACTGAAGAGGACTCCACGTATGTCGTAGCCGTTCGTAGAAAAGACCCAGCGGAGGCTAGAAAGGAATACGACATGGCCATGGAGGCAGCTAAGGCCCAGGAAAAGCAAAAGGAGCAGGAGAAGAATAAACCCCAGAAGAAGGATAATTCCCAGAACAAAGGAAAGGACCAGGAAAAGGCTAAGAGCCAGGACAAGGGTAAAGGCCCAGGCAAGGCAAAAGGCCAGGGTAAGGCCGACGATATCCAGCAGGCCTAAACTAACGATGACTAAGCTTCGTTGGTACGAGGTTGTTCCTTGGTTAAATTATGTATTCCGTCTTTCTCTCTTTATCGTCTGTATCTTCTCGTCTCTACAAGTTGTGTATTGAAGAAAGGACAACAACAGAATGGAAACTATATCAGTGTCGGCCATTCGTACATTTCAAATGTAACATTCTGTATATTTATTGTTGCATATCAAATCAAGGTGTTTCCAAGTAATGTTAATAAATTGAATGTATGTTGTTTTAGTTTTTTGTTATTGTAATATTTTAACAAAAGGTTCTTTCCAGTTTCCGTACTCATAAGAAAGGTGTATTGCTTGTATTGATGATTGTATTGAGATGGTGTAACTTTATTTGTATTTTACAGTTTTTAATTTTGTAAGGATTGTTTTTATTACAAGGATGTTTTTGAAATGATAATGTACACTCTTTGTCACTTTACACACTCGTATATGTACTCTAAGGTGTAATATGTGTTGTAGTTGTAGCATGGGAATTAAAAAATATAAAAAGTACTTTCGTTTATCTTTTTCGCTGATAGATGTCCTATCAAAGTCTGTCAACAGATTCCTCACATAAACTCATACCTACGTGAACTGTCTGTTAATACATTTTGAAAGTGGGGCCTAACTAGTACCTACCACCATTCAACTAATAGCATTTCAGCATTATATATAGATAGCCTATGCTGGAGGCCTGCAAATTTGAAACACATAAAGATTTAAGATAACGGTAACATTCAGGACTGAAGTCTATCGTTGCGCAAAAGTAATGCTGTAAGCTTCAAAAGTAATGCTGTAAGCTTCAAAAGCTTTTGAAGCATGTCATGCTACTTGCATCAAAGTGCACTTACGAAGGCGAAGCTTACTTAGTAAGCAGTAACTTAAGACGGAAGATAGTATCTGAAAGTTAAGATGACTGATAGTTCAAAAATTGATTCAAAAAGTTAATCTCCTGATATTAGATTATGTAGGTTGATATAGAACGATGAGACATTATTACTCGTATTTATTAAAATAACTATCAACTATATTATAGGAAAATAATCAACTACTTATTTTGCTCGTTTGGGCAAATAAATGATTTCCTTATCTGGTACCTATGTACCTAAACCACGCGACATACTCATACTTATTGGTCCTTTTATCGTTTTATTTATTTTAAAACTGCTACGATCGGCGACATTGTTATTTGCTTTACCTAAAAATATGAAAAAAGAAAGTAAAGTTTATTACTAATAAATAAAAACTATTGCAACTGAAAGCGGCGTCGCAAACAAAGACAAATACAGGACCAGTGACAAAATTCAGTACTTCAGTACGTTCCCTGTTTCGCCGCCAGCATAAATAAATTGGCATCAATAAACATTTTTTAATTGAATTGACACCTGACCTATTTGAAACCGAATCGAAACAACGATTTTTTTCACTATATACATTTTAATGGAGAAATAAAAATCACTCGTTGCTTCGATATTTATATTTGTTTAAAATGTACTATGATATAAATTGGTTATTTGCACCAAAATAAATATAACAAAATAAGAATAAGGAGTTGTCTTTGATACGAACTCGAATAGAGATTTTTCGGTAATACCGTGATCACACGGTTCGATTTTAGTTGATCAACTGCTAAGTCGAAAGTGATTTGAACCGTCTGAACAGACTTTCAATCAAATTGAATTTCCAATTTAAAATTATTTTTTTGATGAATAATAAATGTTGGTCAACTAAAATCGCACCGTGTGAACTCGACTAGGTGTATTTGTTTTTAAAACAACACCCACAATATACTCCTAATCAGGTTTTCAATCTTTACTTAAGTAAGTAATAGAGAAGGTTGTTATAATAATACGTTTTAGTAAGAATACTCCACACTTATTCCCGGGTGATGCCCTGTCTCCCCTAGTTCCCCAAAGCTTATATTATTAAATAAAATTGTACGACTCTGTCTTGACCGAAAACTAGAATGGTACAATCGCCGAATCAATGCTTACGTAGGTACGTACGAATTGTTTAATTTTATTTGTTATTAACATATTATTTTAAAGAATCAATGGGGTAAAAATGTAATATGTATTTTCATTGTAATTTACGGTTAATAATTAGGTAAATATTACTAACAACATGCAGTACTGATAAGTGATAGATAACAAACGAACAAACGTTGTTCGTCGAATCGTTGAGCTCCTTAAGTTCTGAGTTGAGCTGCACGGTTACTGACAAATGCGTGCACTGACTGGACAGGTCCACTCAATCTGTGTGGTCCTCAAAAGACCATTTCAGACACAAATCTACATGGTCCTCAATGATTATTATAATATTATTCAAATTATTGTGAATGTGAGAACTATGTCGGTCATTGGTTGTTTTATATTTATTTTTGTATTTTTCTCAGCGTAATCATGATCTGGCAGTTTGAGTAATTTATGCGGCCTACTCAAATGTCCTTTCTTTGGTATTGTTCGTCAAATCGTTGAGCTCCTTGAGTCTAAGTTGAGCTGCACGATTACTGACAATTGCGTGCACTGACTGGACAGGTCCACTCAATCTGTGTGGTTCTTTCCTCAAAAGACCATTGCAGACACCGATCTACATAGCTTTCACATGATCTGACCAAGATTTTGTCTGGACTTTAAAAGAGACTGTGACCTCTGAGTTTGTTTCGGCCTTTTTTCTCAGAGTAGTCAGATAGGAAACACCGACCTCATCTAGTTTAAAAAAAATAATATGATTGACGTGTTAAAGTGTTTGTTAAAACCTACTTACAGAAATAAAATCATTTATCATTTAAACGACGTTGTTATGTACTTCAATAACAAATAGGAGATCACCAATAGCGGTGTTAATGAGTGCGAATGAGAGGGAAATATCACATATTGTTTTTGCACTTGTGCGAATGAAAGGGAAGTATCAAAACTTGGTTCACTTCCGCGTCCTGGATTCCTTTTTTTTATCTATCAGGCATTTTGCATAGCGACGTTGCTTATTGTGCATGTGCAAAGTGAATAACTTAAGTGGTGGTTCGTCTGGTGGTGAATCTAGTCAACGTGTAAAGTTGAAGCGATTTATAAACACGAAAAAGCGTGAGTAGTCGGATATAATTTTATTGTGTAAATTTAATTTTAAATGATTATAGAAGTTTTTATATACTTAATACGAATAAAAAAACCGGCCAAGAGCGTGTCGGGCCACGCTCAGTGTAGGGTTCCGTAGTTTCCCGTCCGTCACAATAAGTGTTCCCACTTATGAGTTTAAAGGTGGGTATCCATACTATCCATTATGTTCGCGATCCACAGACAGACAGAAAGACAGACAGAGTTACTTTCGAATTTATAATATTAGTTAGGACTCCTAAGACTACGACTAGCTGTGCCCGCGACTTCGTTCGCGTGGTTATCGAAAACTAAAATGCGTCTAAAATAAGTCCTATAAAACCTTTACTACCTCGTACGTGCTCGTACTTCAAAATTTTCAATCAAAGTTCGAATTGTTCGAAACCAAATCTTCCAACCAAACGATTAACGATCAAGACTTTTAACGACACTTTTAATACTTTCAATTTCAACACTCTATCTAACCCGCTTTGATTTCAAACATGGGAGAGGGTCATTCAGTCACGGAGAATCTTAACACCGCGATTCAGAAAAATGACGTCAGATGCACAACGCCATCTATCGAAAGAGACAACAGACAGCCATTCCAAGAATGCTGAAAATGCGTCTGTTGGTCATTGTCTGTTGGTTATACTTTAAGTAGCACCCTTACAATTTCTTTTTAAATATTTTCGATTTACTAAAACCATTTCTACCTTTTGCTATCACAACTTTTAAAAGTTATCTTGTGAAGGCATTTATTAATAAGTACCAAGTACCATATTCCTTTGATAGATGTCGTTGCATGTCTCATTCTTGATCATAATGATAAAGTTCTTGAAAACTATAAATTCATGAATTGGGTTACTAATTAATACATAGACGTGCCAGAAGTTTTCGATGGTAATTTTGAATTGCGAGAACCTATTTTAATAATTATTTTTTTGTTTGAAAAAAGATACGTTCAGGATAATAAAATATTATGTAAACGAAGTTAAAAAAAAAATACGGGCAAATGAAACTTGACCTCTGGATTGTATAGGCGCTCATACGATTCAGGGACCAAATTATATTGGTTAACTGCAGTTTCCATCTGTTGTTTCCATCCAAGTTCAAAATAATTTTCCTAGAAAGTCCTTATAAAGTTCTACTTTTCAGATTTTTTTCGTATTTTCTAAACTTATGGTTCAAAAGTTAGAGGGGGGGGGACGCTTTGTTTTTTACTTTTGGAGCGATTATTTCCGAAATTATTGACATTATCAAAAAATGATTTTAGTAAACCCCTATTCATTTTTAAATACCTTTCCAACAATATATCACACATTAGGGTTAAAATTAAAAAAAAAAACACTTCCCACTTTACATATAGGGGGGCTACCCTAATAAAACATTTTTTTCCAATTTTTATTTTAGCACTTTGTCGGCGTGATTGATACACATATTGGTCCCAAATTTCAGCTTTCTAGTGCTAACGGTCACAGAGATTAAGCGAGGACGGACAGACGGACAGACAGACAGACAGACAGACAGACATGGCGAAACTATAAGGGTTCCTAGTTGACTACGGAACCCTAAAAACCATAGTCGATATGTCGCAGATGAATTGTCGAATCCGCTGTTTTACAAAACAGCTACAGACGTTTAGACGTAATGCGGATGGCTTTTCTGCAGTCACCATATAAGAGTCTTTCTAATGACTGATATCTTTAACTAATCTTGTCTTTAAGATCACTTGATTTTGTTTTCACTTGAGTTAATGTAATTTTTACTCATATTACTCGTTTTATTTATTTCTGTTTTTGACGCCATTAGTGTTGTTATGATACACAGAATCACGAGAGACAAAATTTTGAACTGGAATCTATAAGCTGACGTTTCATTTTAAGCTATTTTACAAAACCTCTAATCGTTGACCCGCTGCATTGATAAACGTAAAACGTTTATGCAATTCTGCATGTTAAAGCTCAGTGATTATGGGAAATCGCTAAACATTGTTCAGTTTTTTTACATAACGGATCTGTTTTATAAAATGAAATCCATCTGCGACAGATAAATCACAATTGTCGATACTATTTTAATTATTTCTTTAGTCGTTATTGAAAAACAAAAAGTAATATTATTATATTTTATGTCTGAGAATGTGTTAGGGGTATTATTATATTTACCTAATTTAAAAAGCTAAAAGTCTTAAAGTTATAATAATAATATGTAAAAATATTTAAAAAGAAGGAGAAATAATGAAAGGGCCATCAAAAATTCATCCGCATCGCAGTCAATAGGAATCGTGCTATTTTATCTAGGTACTGATTTTATTTTATTCTAACGCCTTTGTACACGTCAGTATGAGGAATGGTCAAGTCACTATTACACCAAGCGTGCTTTATCACAACTAATGAAAGCAGTAAATAATGAAAGGTGGCCACATTCACATCAGGCTAAGCTGACTCAACGACATGATTCTCTAACTCAGCACATTGTAGCGATCACAGTTTCTTGCCGAGCGAATGTAGCGAGCCCTATGTCGCCACAACTGAGCAGGGCGCACTTATTAAAGCGCGAGGCAAAGCGAGAGGAGTGAGCTGAGCGCGCTTGCACATGAAATGAGCGAGCCAAGCGACCCTAATAAAGCCACGGCTGAGCAGCGCACGCTTACTTAAGCAATGAGCCAGCGAAGCGAGTATAGTTAGCCGAGCGTGCTGGCACGTAACATGCGCGAGTGAAGCGAGCACATTGACGCCACCGCGGAGCAGAGCATGCTAACTTAAGCAATGAGCGATCAAAGTGGATGAAGTTAGCCGAGCGTGCTTGCACAAGATAAAAGCGAGCAAAGCGAGCTCAATGATACCACCAATGAGCAGGGCGTGCTAACTCAAGCAATGAGCGAGCAAAGGGAGCCCCCTCTCAAAACCAACACGTGGAGCAAGCCTATCAAAACAAGCAACTACCCCACGAGTGGGTGGAGCACGCTTTCACATGTGTAGAGCGAGTAAAGCAAGTCCCATTACAAGAAAAGCGCTCATAAGCCAGTAAACTCCGCTCATTAGTAATTGCGATCCGCTCACTCATGGCGAAGGTTAGCTCGCTTCGGTCGCTCGTCTCGAGAGTAGTCATTCTCCACTCACTTATATTGTGGAAAAAGCTCGCTCCACTCTTTTTAGTCGCGTGAAAGTTGACTCGTGGCGTAAGTGGATTCACTTTGTTCGCTCGATTTAAGAACATGCTTGTGTGTTTTGCACTCGCTTGGGAGGAGCGGAAGGGGTGCTCGCTTCGTTCGCTCATTGCTTGATTAGGCGCGCTCTGCTCAGTTCGGTCGTCTGTGGGTTCGCTTCGTTCGCTCGTTACGAAACTGTGCACGCTACACTGGGCTGAGTTAAAGAATCCCATCGTTAAGTCAGCTTAGTTTGATGTGAATGTGACCAGCTTTCATTCGTTGGGATAGAGCAAGGTAGGCGTGATAGTGTCCCGCAAAGTACTAGCACTGACTTAGATAAAGTATAATTATTTAGAATACCACCTTCAGAACACTCCTAAAGGCGATTTATTTCGCTTATGAAATGACTTGGTAAGAAGAACTGGCCACTTGAGCGGGTATCAAATTAACAATCTGTTTTTGTGTATTTGATTCTTAACATAAAAAAGTCACCATTGTTATTAGTAAGCATAGTAAGTATTAGCGTTTTCTTTAATTTCGTACAATGGAAGGTCATGTATAAGGTTATGTTATGTCATCGACGCGCGCCATTGATTGACACCCGGCGATCATTCTCATTGTTGTTGTTACGAATACGCGAATTGAGATGCGTCCTGTGATATTTTGGATTTCCTTCTGTTGTTTTGATTTTATCAGTCCTATTATTTTGGGAAATGAGATTGTTTAAAACTGAATGTCACCTGCCTAGCATTAAAATCAACGAATTTGTTGGTTTTAACCTTAAAAGTATTTTTAACGAAATTAATGTATTAGGCTATTCAGATATTATTTTCAAACAGGATGGTGTTTACTACATGAAAACAAAGCAATCTCATTAAATTTGTTCTTGTATACTGAAAATAAAAGTCAGCTCCAGTTTCTATAGGAATTTAGCCATTTTTCTTTGATTTTACGGCCTCTCTCTTTGACCATTGATATTGAGGAAAATTACCACGGAAATTGGCGAACAAATGACTAAAGCAACTTTCCTGTTTTATAGACTTCGTATATGACTTCGTAATAAGTGTAGAGGTTTTGTGGCACTCGGCGTTCGGAAAAAAATACTTAAATACTATATTCTTATGGCAGGCATTTTTAAGATGAACGTTTTGGTCAGTTAGGGTTTTATTATGTTACACTAGTTTACCATTATGATTGTCATTGTGATACTGTACATTTTACGCGGATGTATTATGCTGCGCATGTGGCTAATGGCTGCGTGCACTGACTGGACAGGTCCACTCAATCTGTTTGGTTCTTTCCTCAAATGACCATTACAGACACCAATCTACATGGTCCTCAAAGATTATGTCCGGATTTTTATATACACATTGACATTGCTTAATTTTTTATATAAGTACTATGACAATGTATTTACTTTGTAAAGTATTATAATATTATTTTGATTATTGTGAATGCGAGAACTATGTCGGTCATTGCTTTTTTTTGTATTTTTCGCAGTTCGTTTTAATCATGATCTGGCAGTTTGAGAAATTTATGCGGCCTACTCAAATGTCCTTTCTTTGGTATTGTTCGTCGAATCGTTGAGCTCTTAAGTCCCGAGTTGAGCTGCACGACTGCTGACAATTGCGCGCACTGACTGGACAGGTCCACTCAAACAGTGTCGTTCTTTCCTCAAAAGACCAGACCATTTTAGATACCGATCTAGGTACATAGCCTTCACATGATCTGACCAAGATTTTGTCTGGACTTTAAAAGATACTGTGTACTCTGAGTTTGTTTCGGCCTTTCTACTCAGAGTAGTCAGATAGGTAATGGCGCCGCCGCGGCGCCGCCGCCGCTCCGGCCTCATCTAGTTAATAAAAAAGAAGTATGTTTGACCCTAACTGTAACTTGAAATATTATTGGCATTCACTGTAATGCCAATAAAGTTTCACTTAATTGATGCCACAGTAAAGTCCAGACGAAAAGACAATTCTGTCTTTCGTTCTCTTTTACTGCACCATAATATTTAAACGGCCAGTTAGTTTTACTAATAAGCACAAAGTGGTAAAACGCGGTTAGGGTCGCTGTACCATTGACTTGTAAGTCAGAGTAGATAGGGTAGTTTAAACTTAAAGCGGGTGCCACACTGACTACATGTTATTATTTCGTTGGTAACACAAATTGCAGCTGCTCTATGGTGAAGCTCCGCCTCTGGATCGATACCATTGTAGACCGGTAGCTTCACGAGCAGCCGCCGGACGAGGACGTCCGGTTAATTATTTACGACGGCGGCCACGTCGAACTCCCCTTGCTCCTGCGGTTGTGGTGAGGTAAGTGAAATGTAGGCTAGGAAGAGATGTGAACTCTATTTCAGAATTCTCAATTAGAAACATTAGAAAATAATCTCTTCGGTGGACATCTTAGTGTGGACTCTTCATGCTATACCTACAAAGTTCAAAGTTAGGGAACCAAGTCAGGTGTGATTAGAAGAGTTAGGTGACCCCGATTTTTTCTGAAATTTGAATGGTTGAGGTAAATAGGTGTGTGCGGAATCCCCGCACTCGTGAAAAATAAAGCGTCAGCCCGTCCTAGGTCTGTCGAATAAACCGTAACAAAGACGTACATGTAACAAAGACCGTAGCGTATGATAAAACTATACATTACCTCCAAAATATTTCTTTGTTGATAAAATGTATGGCCTTGACTCAAAAAGAACGTATTCTTTTTGGAATATTTTGGTTGAAACGTGTTTTAAAAAGACAAAGAAGTGGCCAAGTCCATCCCTCGTTTTAGAAAGACAATGCAAGAGAGTAGCTTGACTATTTAATAAATTTAACTGAAAGTGTCATGATTTTGTATGTGAAACTATATACAGCCTTGTTTATAGGATGTGATAAATGATTTTATTTCTGTAAGTAGGTTTGTACAAACACGTCAATCATATTATTTAAAAAAACTAGATGAGATCGGCATTTCCTATCGGACTACTCTGAGAAGAAAGACCGAAACAAACTCAGAGGTCACAGTCTCATTTAAAGTCCAGACATAATTTTGGTCAGATCATGTGAACATGAGCTACCTATTTTCTGGAGCCTTGTAACAAATGTGATTGTTCCTAGTATTGATGTTATGTATATATATCACTGTATTTTTTTAACAGTTTTGTATTTTTAGGGGCATATAAAAGATTTTCAAAAATATGCTGAGAAGGCACCGTCATTACATTAATCATGTGCTCATCATCTATTCCCGAGAAAAACTTTAACTAATCTAATTTTTGTAACAGTGAATTTGTATCTAATTCCAGGAAGAACATTGCTCGAGTGAAGATGAAGAGGATGGATTTCCAGGTCGAGGAAAAATGCAAATCGTTATACAAAAGAATGACGGGTGAGAAGGGTATGCCTCGCGTGGTGGTCGCCAGGTTGTCTCCCAGTGAGGACAGCCATGACCCCATGTACATCGCGGCCACTTGCAAGAACGCAGACAAGGCCAACGACGTGCAGCAGGCTTTCCACGAGGACTAAGCTTCGTTGGTGCCCTTCGACACCGTTCCTGGGTTCATTTATTTGCCGTATTCTGTCTTTCTATCTTTATCGTCTGTGTCTTCTCTTCTCTTCAAGTTGTGTCATGAAGAATGGACAACAATAACAACAGAATGGAAACTATATCAGTGTCGGCCATTCGAGTACATTTTAATGTCACACCTAAGTATATATTTCTTGTTGCATATCAAATCAAAGTATTTCCAAGTAATGTTATGTTACTAAACTGGATTTGTGGTATTCCAAGGTTTGTTGATTTTTTTAATGAATTATTACAATTAAGAATGGTGTATTGACTAACAGCTTCGACCATAGAATTTAAGATGTGAAACTTAATTTTAAATTTTATTCAATTTTGTATTTTATGAAGATTTATTTTTATTTGTTTTTATTACAAGAATGTACTTATTTTGAAATGATTGTGCACACTCTTTTAAATTGTAGATGTAGCATGGGATTAAAATGATAAAAAATCTGACTTGTATTTCGTTTTACCTTATTCGCTGCACGATTTTGGTACCTACTCAAAGTGTGCCAACATGCTCATCGATATGAGGGTTGGCCTATTTTGAGTATATGTCTAACTAGTACCTATCTACATTGTACTAGTTTAATTTCAACATTGGAGGCAGTCTACACCATTTTCATGTTTTAAAAGGAACTAATTAGAATGAAGTGGAGGCTTGAAGGTTATCAGTTGCCTAGATACAAATAATCCTGTAAGCTTCTTACAACTTACAAATCTCACTGAGCCTCAGTCTCCGGTCTTTAATATCTACTAGAATCAGGAAATACAGGTCTATCATAGTATTAAAACAGATTTACTACTCTCAATTAGTAACAACGCTATGTCTTATTTATTTAATCTACAGGGTGTCCCGTAAATAATGGATCAAACATAACGGGTAGGTAGCTTACCTCATTTCCAATAACTAATTTAAGCAGTTAAAAAAAACCGGTAAGGTAACCAAGATATTTCTTTTTTCGAATCGAAAAAAAGTTGTTCTTTTCAAATTTTTTTTTCTAAGGCAACTAATTGTTATTTGAAAAATAAAATATCTAATTACATTAGTAAGCTATTTCTAAGTTTTTGACAAAAATCATTCCTAAAAATGTTATTATTTGCAGCGACAGCATTAAAAACACTGAATGCTGGTAGAGAAAATGGTAAATTAAAAAAAAAACTTGGTTACCTTACCGGTTTTTTTAAACTATTCAAATTAGTTGTTGGAAATGAGGTAAGCTCCATCCATGATTGAGGTGATCCATTATTTACGGGACATCCTGTATATCATGCCTTCTCAATCAGGCCAGGAGCTTATTAGTTTAACAGCCCATACTTAGGTGCTACTGATAAGAGTATTGTTCTATAACAGGATTATATTTATAGACATTTGTGTAGGAGGTTAGCAGTATCGGTAGTGTTGGTCACGATATTCTTATATTCTACCAGGCGTCTGGTCTCAGTGCCTACATTAGTAAATCACGACTGCTCCACAATTCAGTCGTGCGGTGGAGCGGCGAGGCTAAGTTTATATCAACCGGCTCTAGTCTGTGGGACCAGGAAATAATTTGCACTTGCGCACAAATAGTTAGTGCATTGTCATCAATCAATATATTGTTTTCAGACGTCTTAATTCGGGCGGAGCTGCGCTAAGGTTATGAGACAAATTGTGACATTTCTAGAAGTAGTGTATCAAGAAGCAACCTGTTGACGTGAATTAAGCTCTAGCCGCCGCTGCCACCACGTAAGTACCTACAGCATTTATCGTCGCTTATCCCACCGACGAAATCCATGAATACATTTGCATCAGTGTTACAGCGTTACTGCTGCTAACCTATTAAAAATAAACATACATACTTCCAACGTTTCTGCGCCGTGAGTGTTGTATATTACTAAAGACAGGATTTTTTGTGTTGTGATAATTATATTGAACATGGCGAGTGCGACTGTGGACCGATGTCTCAACTGCTCGTTGAGATTCACGCCACTTATGCGCCGACTCATGTTGTCGGAGATTCCGAATATTAGGTACTATTATGAACATTTTACGACTCTGGATCTCACCAACGCCGTAAGAACGAACATTGTCTTTTAATCGTAGTATGATCGTTTGTACTTAGAAACTGCGCTTTTATAATAAAATCGTGTAACATATAAAACATCTTACCGAGGACAACGGATTTACAATATTAATAATATTATTAATTATTTTATATTATTAATCTAAATTAGTTAGACTAGTGAGGTGTCACCAGTAACTGGCCACTTGACATAGGTAAACCACCAGAGATTTTACACAAAAGTACTTCGAACGTCGTAAACCCTTTGAAATAGCTTTTTTCAATTCATTTTATGCTCGAACATAACCTCAAGACAGTAATTTCATTTTTGTAAATATCTTGGAAATGCCATGGTAGATTGTGTTGAATCTTTTGAGGAAATATTTGGACATGTCGTCGAGTATTTTAAAGATGATTTGATGAAGACACCACAATTTTGAATTGAGTACATTAATTGTCCATAGTGCCGTGGGCAATCTCCTTTAACGATAGAAACTAACAGACTCACACAAATGTCTGGGGTACTTTATAATAATAATAATATGAGACAACATCCACACAAGGTCTTCAGGTCCCGAACTAGGTAGAGCCTGTACTACGGTAACCTTATGACTGATATACATACTTATATACATATACACACCCAGACACAGGTCAAACAGACATGTTGATGCACACAAATATTTGACTTGTCCGGGGATCCAACCTAGTAATTAATTAGTTTTAAATACAGAAATAGGGTTTAGAATAACATCTAATGATATATTAAAGTATTTTTATAAGTATCATAACTGGGAAGAAAATTATCTTTGATACATACATAAGTACCTACAAAAACTCACACCTTCTTCTCACGGGGGTAGGCAGAAACAGATAGATATTTAAAGTATTTTTATAAAAGTATCCTAATTGGAAAGAAAATTCTCTTTAATTGTTTGTGTTAAGTAAATAAAGCGATTGTAGGTACCGAATATTTTGTTTAGTAGAAATAATGGTAGTTAACTTAGATTTTTGTAAATGATGTATGTATCCACATTATAAATCACTTACTTATAAAAAATCAATTAGCATAGGTACATAGTAAAATTTCATTCTTAAACAAAATGAAAGCAGAGATAGGCACTTATAAACTTATTAAATTACTAGTACCTATGGAGCATGTTGTTCAGATTTTGGGAGCCTTTATGAAATTGTTTTATGATAACTAAGTATAAATTCAACCTCTCTTTAAGAAGAGAGGCTGAATTTATAGGTTATTATTTTGTTTTTTTTTCTTTTCATCAAGATACGCAAAAATATAATGTGAAACCTTTGAAGTCTTTTAATGATTATTTTTCTAATTTCAGAGATGAGCAAGTATAAAGAAACTGGCGGGAAAATGCGGAACAACGGATGTGCCACGAAGCACAAGAAAAATAAGGACACGCTGAAAGAAAAAGGCTTCAGTTACCGCCAACACACTGTCAGCAGCTCACTGTACTGCGTCTGTCAGGACTGTATCAATTACTGCAACTACAGGCAACCTGTCCAATGCATCGACCCATTTCTGATGGATATGAGGCACACCTACTGGATCTACTATGGCCTGGTGATGGCCAGCAAGACTGAACGAGCTATCAGCATAGCAATACCTGATAACAACCAAGACTAACCAGATAAACACTAAAACACCGCTACACGAAACTATTTAAATATTATGACTATAAATGTTAGTAAGGCACGTGCCAAAAAGATAATTGTTAGGACTTCGCACTTTTAAGCCTACGGATAATATTATACACATCGTATGGCTACTAACTAAGACTAATATCGAATTTTTACCAAAGAGGAATTTTTCCCGGGTTTTTTTAATGTATTGTCTAATGTACCTACCACGTATCTCCGCCTAAATAGATTTACATGTTTATCTTTAGAAGGGTATACCGTCTTTTCGGCCCCACTTTTGTATTTAGTCTCATAGATAGAAAATGGAACTCCTCAATGAAACAATGTATTGCTGAGGCCGTTTCGAATGAGTCAATATTAGGCACACTGAAAATTGTCTCCTAATAGGATTACATATTTTATATCAATGTTCACAGCTTGAAAATGACGCCCAGACGTAATACCCTTGGTTACCCAGAATATCTGTCGATGCACAATGGTTAATTTTAGTTAGTATTATATTACAAATGCTTTAATTCACAAATTTATTAAAAGAATGGGTGAGTCTTTGCAAATTTTTATGAAAAATTAAGAAAATTTGCCACAAATACACCAATAATCCCATTAGACGATAAGTAGGTCAGTTTTGCCACAATCATTGACGTCATAACCTATCGTCTAGTTTAATGATCGTGTGATGATGGACGTTTGTGGACGTGGACGTCCACGATAATATAGTCACGTTAGCAATTATAAAAGCGCACTTTTAGCTATCATTCCACCAGTATGCGATTCTAGCTGGAAAACAGTAAGTTTTACAGAAATGTACGTTCCAAGTTTAAACTAATATGTATGTGTAATTTTATGTAAGCAAAACGATATTTTAATTAAGAAATGAAGCACCAAAAGTAACACCCGATAGTTTCATAATGTTTCAGACCTACGCCGATGTTAATTTTATGAAAATGATCTTTTCCAAAAAAATCTAGTCACTATTTAAATATTTCTGTGACTTTTTGTAATGTTATTGTACCTATTTAATCGTTGATGTTTATATGGTAGGTCGTATGGTAACTTAATACTGATATTTGATGTCCTTTGATGTGGTGATAAATATTTAGTAATGTATGTTTTTAGTTTTTTTTTGCCTTAACTTCAACCTTTTTTTTTTTTTTTGTTACCGGGGTGGAAAATCCTCATGGATGTCCGCCACCCTGGGGCGGGTGGCGGTGTCTGTCAGACTCTTACTGACTAAAAACCACCCCGGTGTTCCATCTCACACTTACGCCGGGGGTCGCGGGAACGTACGATCCTTCCGCAACCCCCGACTGGTGCCGGCCCGCCTCTGCGGGCCTCTTCGGGTCTGGGGGGGGAGTGAGGTGTTTGACTCCCCTCGCGACGTCTAAGAGGGGCGCGCGTGGAACACTACGCGCCGCCACCTCGGGTCCTGGTATGTGGGGGGCGACGGACGTCCCTGAGTCCGTCGCCGTTGGACCCATTTAGGGGGGCTGGAAGAGGGCGTTGTCCGCCCTCCGCCGACGCCCGGTGCGTCTTCTGCGGGCCGGGTGAGTGGACGAGATCTCCCTCTCCCTTTCCGCAGCCTCCTTCTGCGAGACGACTGTCTCGCAGAGCCTTAACTTCACCCTAATAGTACCTACCTACTTTATACATCACCTCATCTGACTACTCTTTTCCTAACAATGTTGAGGTCAACGTCCAGTCTAACCGGATGCAGCTGGATACCAGTATACATGGGGCGACTGCCTATCTGACCTCCACAACCCAGTTACTGGGTAATCTGTGTGGTTTTTTCTTTAAAAGAGCATTTCAGACACAAATCTACATGGTCCTCAAAGATTATTATAATATTATTCTAATTATTGTGAATGTGAGAACTATGTCGGTCATTGCTTTTTTTTGTATTTTTCTCAGTTAGTTTAATCATGATCAGGCAGTTTGAGTAATTTATGCGGCCTACTCAAATGTCCTTTCTTTGGTATTGTTCGTCGAATCGTTAAGCTCCTTAAGTTCTAAGTTGAGCTGCACGATTGCTGACAATTGCGTGCACTGACTGGACAGGTCCACTCAATCTGTTCACTCAATTCTCAATTCTTTCCTCAATAGACCATTTCAGACCCGGATTGCATAGCCTTCACATGATCTGACCAAGATTTTGTCTGGACTTTAAAAGAGACTGTGACCTCTGAGTTTGTTTCGGACTTTCTTCTCAGGGTAGTCAGATAGGAAACGCCGACCTCATCTAGTTTTTTTAAATATGATTGACGTGTTAAAGTGTTTGTCAAAACCTACTTACAGAAATAAAATCATTTATCATTAAATACGAAACCCCTTGGTAAGACTGGCTGTCAGACTTTCGGAATTCTGAATACCCGTAACGCCTGTCGAAGATACACGAATGACATTCGGGACCAACGGCTTAACATGCTTTCCATGGCACGGAGGGGTCTTGTTATGAAAAGATGGTCACCCATCCACGAACCAACCGCAGCAAGCGCAGCTTAACCAGATCGATTGATCCGTGGGGCTGTTATTACTTAGCCATAAGCCCTACTCTAATGGTACGTTGTATAAACAACAAAAAAACCTGTCCCACTGCAGGACAAAGGCCCCTTCTCATACGCAGAAGGCACGAGCATTGATCACCACGCTTGCTCAAGACGGTTTGGCGACTTCTGACTTATATTGACCACAGGTCTAGATGGAGGTTGGAGGCACGAGGTTCGCCTTCACCGATAAACTCAGAAAGTACTTATGAAAAAATAAAATTTTAAAAAGGCGAAAAATATGTTTTTCGTACCACTTGCCCAAAAAAGTGACATTCTATGCCACAAAAAGCGAACATAATAATAGTCATTTTTAATCTATTATAAACAGGGAAAGAAAATTGTACTGAATTTCATTCATCCTCTAGGGGGAGAATGTGATTTAAATTTGGAATACTTACCGAATTTTATACTGAACTACATCTGTGTTTACACTATTGAGTTTGTATATAAAGCATTATACATCTTTTTGAAAAAGGAATACGCATTTATTATGCAGTTATGATTAATAAAATTACGAAAACCGACGAGGCCGTATGAGCTTGATGCCTTTGCTTTTCCGACAAAAAAATAGTAGTTTAGTTTTTGCCGCGTTTTTGTTTTCTTCAAATACATAAAATAAGTTAATGTTCTAAAAATACGTTTTTAATTGTCATTATATTTAATAAATGCTTATCTTATATTATTATTGTGTTAATTTTTTCGCAAATGGTACGAAAAGTAGAGTATTTTCCTCGGTGATAAAGCTGTCTTAGTCTTGGGTGAACTTAAATCCCTCGCTACACTCAGGACTCGTCTTAAATCCCTCGCTTTGCTCGTGATTTAAGTTTTTAACACCCTCGCTACGCTCGGGAGTAAACCTCGAGTCCTTCATTACGCTCGCGATTTAAATCGTCACCCGCGACAGAAGACACTGCTTTATCCCCTTGGTTAATAATCTACTAATATGTATGATTTGATTTGATGAATTGAAAAAAAATACCTTGTCTTGCTCGGATTTGAACCCACAACCAAGATACAATAAAAAAGGTTCAAATACAGGTGGAGCTCATGATAAATTACTCAATTAATATAATAATGTTGAGAGATCAGTAAAGCTTGCAGCGAAAGTAAATTACGTAAACGTTTTTGAAAACATATGTTCTTAAATAAACTCAACATTTTATACTACACCTGCTTGGAAAGTACCTTGATACTTTATCATTTACGGTAGAAAGTACGTCATTGCATATCGAACAAATATGCGGGGAGAAAACGCATCTGAGCGGGAGAGAAAAGTGTATGAAAATCCATTTCTTACGTGGTTTTTCTTTTTTAATTTTGGGTAAGACTATGCGCCGGTAACCTAAATATCAAAAGCCAAAAAGTTTTTACAGTAAGTTTTTATCTCCAAGTTCGCAAAATGACACTGGCCACTAGCTGTGTGTTGGATGGTGTCGGGCTGGCAGTGCGACCCTGCGGCGGCAGGATAAACAATTTGAAAAAAGAACATGTGCAAAATGCAGACCCAGTTATTCCTCCTACATTGTCGCAAACATCTCAAACAAACATTAATGGAAAAAGTGTTACATTAAGCTTCACTAACTGCAACAATTTCAATATAAATTTCAATTAGTAATGATTTAGTTTTTTATTTTCCTCGTAGGTGTAGTATAAAGCACTATGTACCACTCGAGAGAAAGTGCGATTCCCGATCTCGGGTGTTTTAAAGCCCTCGCCTGCGGCTCAGGCTTCAAACGACACCCTCGACGGTAATCGGTCACTTTCTCCTCTCGGTGAACAATGTACTATTGCTTGATTAAACTTTTTCAGTTATAGGTGGGTACCTATATATTGAGAGTTCACTCTTTTAATATCAGAAGAATACCGAAGGTTGGTAAATCTGTTACTGTATGTAACATGGGAAATTTTGGCTTCAAAGAGAATACTTTGCTCTTATACTTTCCAGATGAATGGTGACAATATGTTGAAAACTCAGTCATACTATCAAAAGAATAGGGAGGGTTAGTAAATCTGTTACTCTATGTAACATGGAAAACAGATATAATTTTGGCTTCAAAGAGCCACTTTCCTCATAAACTATTTAGATGAATGGTGACAATATGTTGAAAACTCAGTCATACTATCAAAAGATTAGGGAGGGTTAGTAAATCTGTTACTATATGTAACATGGAAAACCGATATAATTTTGGCTTCAAAGAGCCTCTTTGCTCATAAACTATTTAGATGAATGGTAACAATATTATTATGTTGAAAACTCAGTCATACTATCAAAAGAATAGGGAGGGTTAGTAAATCTGTTACTATATGTAACATGGAAAACCGATATAATTTTGGCTTCAAAGAGCCTCTTTGCTCATAAACTATTTAGATGAATGGTAACAATATTATTATGTTGAAAACTCAGTCATACTATCAAAAGAATAGGGAGGGTTAGTAAATCTGTTACTATATGTAACATGGAAAACAGATATAATTTTGGCTTCAAAGAGCCACTTTGCTCATAAACTATTTAGATGAATGGTGACAATATGTGGAAAATTCAGCCAGTATCCATGAGAAAAAAGGTCAAAGATCTGCAAACTCAGACGGAAAGTGGATAAGGTAACTTATCTTGTTATAAAAAACATACTCAAAGCTTTACTTGAGCGTTTTTAGTTGAATGAAGGTGACAGGTTTAAGAAAATCTATCATCCTTTGAAGAAGGTAAGTTGGGAGACAGGTGCGGTGAAAAGTGGATTCAATAACTTTACCTAATTTAATTCCATACTATACTAGTATTATTAATGCGAAAGTAACTATGTCTGCCTGTCTGTTAAACGCCTAAACCGCTGAACCGATAGTTATGAAATTTTACGGATAGTTAGCCTTGGGCCTAGAAAAGGACATGGGCTATTTTTCATCCTGGTTGTTTGTATTAAAAAAATACAAAATACTTGCAAACAAATTCGCGAGGAACAACTAGTCATTTATAATTCAAAGAGATTAACAATGCTTGGGTACTTTATCATTTACATATCTGAATAAGTTATGTAAATGATAAAGTGAAAAATTTACCAAGTTAACTTTATGAGGAGAAGCTGCAACGCCAATAAAATAGCTTATGGGTTATGGCTTTCATATTACCTATTATAAGCGAAAAGTAGAAACATTAGAAATATCATGAAAAGTGTTTTTTTTTATTTTATTTAGATATTATGTACGACAGAATTAAGCAACATTCTTTGTCTGGTTCATAAAAAATAAGGCACCCAAGCTTCGAGGTATTAAAAGCTTGGCCTCTCTGAAATCCATTTAAATAGCATGTAATGCCAATAATTATGATTATCATTATACTTTATATCAGCTTGTTATAAATTACTTCACAAGGTTTTGAATAACCAACAAATATGCTAAAGAATATTTTCTATATGACTACTCTTTCACAATATTTACCTACTACGATGCCTGTATTCTGCACTCAAATAAAACTTATTGTTCTGTTTTTGATTCATTATCCATGGAAAATACGTAGACTCTGAAAATACTAACCGATAACAGTCAGTGATAATAATCGTAATCATTCAAAATCATTCAAAACTCCGCGGCCTCACTCTTTATGCATATTATATACCTATGTGTAAAAATAATCTATGAAATACCCTATAAGTACACTAACTGGGTAATACGCGTATTGTAAGAGCGTATCCCCTTTGGGTTGCCAGCTTTATTAAACAAAACTTTCGTTCTTTAACTTCATATCAACATAAATTACTTTCATATAAAACAAATCCCTCCTTCTGGAGCAGTTGGGTAAAAACAAAGTAGTTATTACATAAATGATAGCATCTCAATGTTATTTACTACAGTTTAGGTTATTATTGTAGTCCGAATGGACTGGCGTTGGGTGACTTTTACGAGTAAATAAGTGTAAATGATAAATGGCCTTTACGGTGTCTAACTTAGGCCACGATTCTTTAGACTAATAAATGTGTTAGGCCGACGGGCCGTCCTTTTATTTAGATAAGGCACTTACAGATAATAATAAGTTTATTCACAGAAAAAAAATACATTTTTTCACAAATTAAGTGCTTAGTCTATAGTTACTGTACACAAAAGTATTACCTAGCATTTGGGGCCGAACTAGACAAAGCCTGTATTTCAGCCCTCAACGCCGATCCCCCTGAGTTAGATATATTATAAGTGTTGAAGTTGTGTATTTTAATGATCCCATGTTTTTATGTACGTGCATAATATAATATCGAAAAAAAGAAAAGAATTAAGAAATAACTTAAAAGTTAGGTAACATAGTCTGCAAGTGTGAGAGCAGTCCTCTCTTTGTGTGAGATGGGGGCGCGCATGAGTGAGTGTGAGAGGGTGTGTGAGATTGCGGAACCTTGGGACTGGTGATGTTGTTCTTTATTTTATTTATATAAATATATTTTTTTTATAATAAACTTTATAAATGAGAATTAATTATTAAGAAGGGATCAGTAGCAATTTTTCTGTCTCTTCGTACGTGAGCTTTTGAAGGTAATCACTTACTTTAATTTTGCAGGATTTCAGAGTCAATGGGTATATGTTGAGAATTTTATTTAACTTGTTGTAGATGTAGGGGCCAATAAACGGACCTAAAAGTTTTTTATAATTTTCGAGGCCTTTTACTATGAGGCAGACATAAAGTTGCAATAAACAAAATAAAGATTTAATGACCTCTACACACTACAGTACCTATATAATATTTAAGTATTACTGATGCGTACACACCTAACATTAAATTAAGACATAAAATTGAATACTACGTTACAAGGAAGTAGTCTTTCAATTTAATATGCATTTGCGGCTTGCTTATTGATGGTCTGCAAGGACCTTTAACAAAAACAAGGTATCTATAGGAGCTTTGCACTTGCGCAATCGGGCCTTGCAAGAATCAATAATTTCATTTTATCAGGGTGTCGACACGGTCGGAGCTCGCACTGTGTCACGATATTCACCAGGTCATAAGTTTAAGTAAATTTAGATTTATTGCTTTTAAAACCAGACTGTGCGGCATCCAACCGAAGGGTAAGTCTTAATATATCAAAGGAATCTTTAGATCGAGCGTCCCCGCTCGATCTAAAGATTCCTTGAATATCGCTAGCGGCATCAGCGTCTATCGATCGATTTCATTTTCGCGAAAACTGCTTGTTAATTGTTGTTAATTTAATTAATATTAATCACACGTTTGCCCAAGTTATATAAAGGAAATTGTCGGTATATTATTCGTATATTTTTATCTCTTAAGGCGGCGCGCCCTGCTATTGATTTTTATTCTATTGCGTAGTATAATGCTGTTTAGCTATACTCCCGATAAGAGGAAGGCTGAAGGCAAGTGCGAGCTCATTAGTGTTGCGACATGCGATGTTCAACATTTTGCTAAAGGATGCGGCCACTATAGCGACATTCGTGTTCAAACTTAATTTATATAATAAGCTCATTCTCTACTTTGCTCGCTCTGGGGCCGTACTATGAGCTGTTAACGCCATCATGATTCCGTTGAGAAAGAGAGATAGTGCTATCGGTCATGTATAGCTCCGTCTCTCTTCCACGCTGGAACAATGATGGAATTAACACGTTATAGTACGGCCCCTGACCTATTATGTATTTTAAATTATCTCATTCCACAATGGCTTCAGGTGTAGATGTTCAATCCGACAAGCAGTCAGGCTATCATTCACACGGAACTGTTTCATAAATGTGCAAAGATAAATCTAGGTCAAGTATTTTGCTAAAATTCAGCTTGTTTCAGTTTCAGAAATGAATTTCAACGTTTCGAGCTTCGCCAAGACTCAGCAGTGGCGCAATGACCTCCTGATGAACCCGTCAGATCCGATACCAGAACCCACGGATGAAGTCTTCAACGAGACGCCGAACGAGACAAGCCCCTGCCATCCTGGCCAGGCAGAACTCCTAGACCATGTGGGAAATCTGGATCTGCCAGGCTACTCGAGTCTGCTAAGCTATCCGGTTAGGCCAAGCTATCCGGCTCTGCCAGATCATCTGGGTCACTCAGGGCAGCTGGGCCAGCCAGGCCACCCAGGTGATGCCAGTCTCGCTGGACAATCCGGCGAAGGAGGCGGACAGATGCTGGCGAATGCGAGTGTATGCTGCGAGCAGCCCAACTGTAAACGCATCAAATTAGAGCACATGCCTGAAAATTATTTTCAGGAAGCAGGTATGCATCCGTATTTAAACAAGACATAACTGTTCACAATTGATCAGTGGATTACATGTGTTTGTATAGATTATATCTATGTTTCAGCCACACCATTCGCACAAATGAACCCTGCTCAGGGCCGTAACCAGCAGGCGATGAAGAGAGAAGCAGAGTCTCCTTCTGGCCACGAGTACGTGTACTGTGCTTGCGGCAGGGGGGGGCAGATGGTGACCATCTGCTGCAACGGGCGCAACTGCGACAATGCTTCGAAGATCGATGAAGGCATCCACATGGGCCCCTCGGAGGTCCATGCGTGCCATTCGGAGGGTCACAGGTGCCCTCCGGATGCCCAATTGGCGGCTTCAGATGACGACATGGGGCCCCCGGAGGAGAAACGCGTCAGGACGTCTTACAACCAATACTAATTTAAATAACTCTCTCGATGTTGTGACCCCATCCCCCTTTGACTTAAATTCACAAAAACTAATTTTATTTCTCAAAATCAAGTTCTTGTTGATAGATAGCCAATTTCGCACACCGTTTGTGTACACTTTAAAATAAAAAAATGTTGCAGTTACTATGGCCATGTTGGAATTTAAATGAAACCTTTTGTTGGGGATTTTACAGTCTTTAGAAGTCGGCACTAACTTTTATGATAAAAATCTATCAACTAATTCAGGGTTCACTTGTTAGAAACAATTGAAAATGCTTTCAAGCAGGTTTTATTTAAATGTCATACATTCTACATGAGTTCGAACTACGTTTGATCATGGCATGGATTCCTTTGATGTTTCTGGATGTTGTATCGTGTTGATGTTGTCTGACCATGTATTAAGAGTCAGTAGTAGTGAGTAAGATGATAATATTCATTTGGTGTGTAGTGATGAAGTGGCGGATCGTAATAATATATAAGTATTAGTCCACCATTAATAAGCAATGAAGCACAACAATAGCTTTTATTATTTAAATATTTTTCACAATTTACATTAAACCTTTTACATTAAACCCTAATTTAAGCCTTCGAATCTCTTGTAAGCTATTTTGAATTGTATTTTCAAGTGTTTAATTTAAGTTTGGATTAATTTATCATATCATTGTTATTTAAGTATATTAAAAAGAATCAAATTCATTTTTACTCTTCTATAAAGGTATTTTTCTTAGAAACTTTACTCAATGTTAGTATTACTAGTTTAAGACACAATATCTACATGTATCTAATATTAATATGTGTGTTTTATGTCAAATAAAGATTTAGAAAATCACGTCATTTTTATGAATAATTTATAATAATTTGGAACATTTTTGCACTCGCAACTTATCCCCAATTTGGACCAGCTGTGAGCTCTAATTCATCTTCCCATCTTTTGTATTGTCTTCCCCCTGTTCATTTTGCCTTGAATGCCTCTAAACACAGGCCTGTCCATCTCCACTTTTGTTGATCTATTTTGGTAAGAACAACAATATTGTCTTTTCTCTAATTGAAAACACAAGGGGTATTTAGTATCCTGTCTTGATTTTAATATTAGTCATACTCCTTACCATTGATCGTTGGCTATGTGCCAGCATCCCTCGTTGGTACAGTGATTTAGATGGGAAATGGGTTTTCTAGACCTTTTATGTGGTTTCATTCTAAGTGATTCTCTTACATTGCGATGGTTGGTATCGAAGTTTAGGTTTGATACAACTGATGTATCTGTGAATGTGTTTAGAGAGTTGCTTATCACATCATCTATTTCATTTTTATATTTCCCGTCAATATAGAGATTCATAACCACTTGCGGTTCTCATTTTTCTTTAATATGCTGTTTAGCATGGTAAGATTATGCTCCAGTGAGACATCAACAAGCCGTTTGCCATTGGCTATCACTTCTTTTGCCATAATCAAAATGTTTATCAACCCGAAGTAAAATATTCAGTATAAGAAGACATACGTTAGATTCTTTGATTTACACATCCATTCTAACAAAAATATAAAATTATTCTGGGATTTTTAATCAAATCAAGTCTGTTATAAGTAACTGTCTAAGACAAGACTCGTTATGAAGGCCGATTGGTATAATTCAAGTTAATTATCCGGAGTAAGAAGCCTATCCATGTAAATGAGTGCCATCATTTTCATGTCAAAACGATGAAAAACCAACCAAATAGGTTACAAACAAAGCAAAGTCACAGAATTTTCACCTTTTCCTACAGCCTACATATCAAAAGTTCATCTATAGAAATATTGATTACGAGGTAAAAAAGCATCTTTGTGTTAATCATATATTGATTAACACAAATATGCTTTTTTCCAATATCTGATATTTCTTAAAATATCAGATATTGGGAACGTTTCAATTGTTATTCAATTCGCTTTTCACCATAAAAACAGGTTTAACGCTTATTTGACCCAATAGCGGATTAAGCTCGTCTTTTATTAAATGTATTCAAATTGTACCAGTTTTCAAGGGTCGAGTTGTCTCTTGTTCGCCATATTTTGCAATCTGCCTGGGCCAGTTCGGCAGATGTACCTACCTAATGTCTGGCTTTTGACATGAGAATGAAAGGGTTCAACTTATTTTTATCTGAGCGGTCAGGACAAATCCAGTGAACATTTCGTTGTAGTATAGCATAGTTGCAGCATTTCAAAGGGTTACAACTTTTAATTATGAGCGATGAAAGTTGGCAAATGACCGGTCCAAACCTTAGAGCATTAAACGTCCAAACCCTTAAATAGAGGCGAAGATTCGTCTAATATAAGACGACGTAATGTGAATGGTCTTTGTTTGGTTATAAAGAAAATAACGGTAGAAAGTGGAAAAAAGCGCGTTACTTTCCCTTAGTCAGGATAAGGGTCAAGTTGGTCATAAGTTTGTCGAAGACAGAACTTTATTCCACGACTGCTTTTTATTTATTTTAGCTTTAACCTTACATGGTTTAAAGATATGAGATCTGCTTTTCAAGCAAACATGTAATTTTATTTTAACCGCAAATATAGAAGAGTGACGTTCGGTTTTAGTCTACCTGTTTGTCAGGGCTAGTCCTTTTAGTAGGCAACACGACCACTAACCAGGTTTGTGAAAAAATAAATTGGGTACACACAGGAGCAAGTCAAGTTACCACAAACTGTAAAATTTTCGCATTCGATTTTGAACTTAATCTTCAACGTTTTAAGGTTTCAAATCATTTGGTGAAATTTGACAGTTTCGTATAACCTGATCTGCTGGTGACTGTACCTAAGTAAACACACACCACCGCATTCATTTAGTGAGTATGTGTGTAGTCGTATCCTTCGTTGTTAAGTTAATGCACACACGTACGTACAATGAACACCAATCAGGATCAACTTCCGGGTTCTAGAATGTTCTCGTGGCTTCCAGAATGCGGAAGTTGTTCGGATATCTGTCCAAAATTTAAAAAATGATTTCCCTAAGGTAATTTTGAGGGTATTTTTTTCGAATAAGGGCTGATTTTTCAATAGTCAGATAAGTATCTCTTATCTGAGGAATAAATATCGTGTGTTGTATGTAATAAAATATGTTAAATTGTCAAATTTATTCTTCAGATAAAAGTTATCTGGCTATTGAAAAATCAGCCCTAAGATAGATTATGTGTTATTCCTTAATTAAAAACGCATACAGAAACGTAAGCTTTAGTCGATTTGGCGACGACAACTTTTGACATCCATCGCTGCTAAAGTATGATATCCATTAAAGCTGACATGAATTTAACAAAAAGTTTATGACGATTCAATGTACTTCGATGACTCCGACTAATACCTACGCCTACGCTTAGCCTATAAGAAAAGAGAATAATTTAAAGACTAGATTTTATTTCATAAAGAAAATAATTGCATGAATAAGCAAAATTACCGGTTGCCAAGTCAGTAAAAAAGAAAATTGGGCAAGCCCATACATCCACGGTGTGTTGGTATTACTGAATATGTCTGAAGTCGAGTCGAGTATTGGAAAACACACACATTCATATCAAATCACAGTGATTGGTCGCACAAAATTGTAACAAGCAATCACTACAGACAGGAGAAGCTTATATAGCGGATATCTGCCCATAATTTTTATATACATTGCTGCATATCTACTAGAGACACTAAAGCTGCTGACTTTAAAGCTTCAATGTACGAGTACATCGAAAGCTACGAGGGCGGGGTCTTTAGGGTCGCTAGTGGCGCCACTGAAAGCTAAGTGTTAGTGTATGCATCGCTATAAGGCCTATGTGTGTGTATGCAAGGGCTGGAGGGGTGTTCCTTGAATCGATAGCGAACCTCGGCCTTTCGATCCAGAGCAGCAGAGCTGAGCAGTCGACTTGATAACTCGTCTTTGTGAAACAGTATTTTTTCCAAATAAGCTCAGTTTTCTGTACCGGCTGGTGCCTGTGTTGAAAGGAAACAGGTAACTGGGAAAGTAGAAAATAAAGTGTTTTGCCAAACGGGAATTTCCAGTTCAGTTTTCCGTCTTCACCAACATCGCATTTTTATTATGACATACCTAGTCGCGTTTTTTCTCTTTCTTTACCAGTGAAGTGTCAGAATTATCCAGTATAAATCTTGAGATAAAACCAGTGTCGTTTTTTTTTTCCAATTTCCTCGTTTTCCGGTGTGGTGTTTTTCATAGATACATTTACCGGTGTATGTTCTTTAAACCTACAAGCTATGTTTCATGTAAGAACTAGGTTTTCTTTCAAGTTGTTAGTTTTGGCGATGACACAAAATGGCATCGATCACGCTACGCCGTTGCATTGCCCGACGCCACGACACGATCCGCCATTACGAGTTCAACGATTCTTATTGTTGTGTTGTCTCGTTTCAGAGATGGATAAGCCGTCTGAGCCGCCTGCCAAGGCTCCAACCCACGAATACACCGTCGAGAACATCCAGAAGTTGGCTGAGGAGATGCTGAACGACCCGGATTTGGGTTGCCGCAGCCGCGTGGTGTCGGCGGTCAGCGGCGACGGGCGCAACCCCAGCGACAACGGCAAGCCGCCCGACGCCGCCGCCGCCGCGCCCGTCGCCGCCGCCGCGCCCGGCCAGATGTGCTACGATTTCGGTTACATTATAATGTCAATCTAAATGGCTACTAGATGTATCCGTACTTCGGTACTTGACGTCTTTTGTTTAATGTTGAATAAACCTCGCGCGTTTCATTCTAATAGTAGGTAACAAGCTCGTTCGTTTTGGACATTTTATTTAGCAGTCAGCATAATTTTAATATATTATAAGTCATATAGAATAAGAATTTGGGATAATCTCATTTTAATACTTTAAACTACTCATGATTCATAATCACTTTGTATCGATAATGAACGTAACTTAATAATTGATGTTATAGATTTAATGTTTAATTATAGGACTTGACATCCTTGTATTTGTATGTATTTTACATCTGGCTATATAAAAGGTGTAGGTACTGTAGTTCTTATGTGTACTAGATGTTTAAGGTCTAATATAATGCCCATTCTTTTTATAGTGACTAGAATAATCTTTTTCATATTGTGCGTGCTTTATAAAATTTGTGGCTCCAAGGTCAGCACAAAAACAGGAAGGAAATATATTTGATTGTATTAATAATGCGCGCAAATTGATTGGAACTTCTGTATCTGTATTTCAGAGTTGTAATTTCCGTGTTTTAATGTTTAATGTTAGGGTCAGGCGCCAAGTTATCCAGTGTGTATTCTTTTTTATGTGTGATAATAAAATTCAAAAAAACAACTAGTCTGTTTAATTGAAAATCTTTTAGTTGATTTTTTTACAATATTGACAAAATGAGTAGTAAGAAATAAATGAAGATCATCATTAATTTGCTCATGATTACAACTACTAATGGCGATATTGTTCAATTATCTTTCACTACCCAATCTCACCAGTGCGTAGCCCTCACATTCATGGATAGGGCAATGAAGTAACGTACTTATCACAAACAGCAAATTCGAGGTCGAGAACTAGCTTAAAACTAATCAAACCCGAAGTGATGGCGTAACAATAGGTGGGTGCCTAAATACTAGTTCACGGTGGACTACTGTAAGTATTATAAAATTGTTACATTATCATCAAATAAAAATGGATTGATACCAGCAGCTGGCCATATTTATTGGCATAGAATTAAAGCGGCAGTTCAATATGTGAGTTATGGTAAGTAAAAAAATAAAAAACGCATGTTTGCAAACTAGTTTAGCAGTAAAAACTGAGCAGTAAACTAAATAAAAATGAGTCATAAAATAATTTAAATGGGCAGTTCAATAATAAAATACTGAGCAGTGGAATAGTTGAACTGTGCGGTTAGGCGCGTACAGTCTCGCATTTATAATTTAAACTTTTTTTTTTTTGTCGCTGAGAAATGCTTTAAGCATCCCCGCTCGTATGGGATGAGACGGGGTATGTGGGACTCCTGCCACTGACAGTATACCCACTAAAACTCAGCGGTGTTCCCGCATCGCCGTGATGGGAGGGCCATGGGAAACCGGCTCAGCCTTGACATCCACAACCGTCCCGGCGCATGCCCGCCTAGCAGGCGGGCCCCGCGTGCCCCCCACCCTGGGGGGCTACGGGAATGGCCGGGAACACCTGGCCATTCCCGTCCTCCCGCGCGCGCTCCGCCGCCTCCTTCTGGGACATGACGTGTTCGCAGAAGGAGGCCACTGCCGCCCAGGACCTCTCATCCTCCAGCATGGCGTTAACCAAACCGGGGAGTGAGAGGTCCGGTCCGATCACCGCAGTGAGACTGTGGCGCGGCTCGGACCACGACGGGCACACCGCGAGGGTGTGCTGCGCCGCGTCCTCCGCCGCACCACAGTCGTGGCACGACGGTGTCTCCTCCCGTCCGATTCGGCGCAGGTACAATCCGAAACTAACGTGTCCAGACAGCACCTGCACCAGCCGGAACGAGAGGAACCCGTGCGACCGATCGAGCCAGTCTCGCAGGACCGGCCGGATCGCGTCGAGGGTTCGGCGGCCGAAGGCTGCGGTGGCGAGGTCCCTCGTCCAATGGACGACGATGGCGTCCCTCGCCTCCCGCCGGACGGCCTCCCGCTCTTCCGGGGCGGTGCGTTCTCCTCTCGCCCTCCGCCCCGCCGTCCATTCGTATACTCTGGCCAGTACCCACGCCTCCAGTTCCCAAGGAGGGGTGCCAGCCAGAGCACACGCTGCCGCGGCGAAGCCCACCGTGCGGTAGGCCCGCGACACCCGCTGGGCTATGGCCCTTTGGGGGGCTCGCAAGGCGGCGGCATTCTCCCGCCTTCGGAGGGAGTCCTCCCAGATAGGGGCCCCGTAGAGGGCCATACTCCTCAAGATGCCGGCGTAGAGTTGCCAGCATCGTGCGCTGGGCCCCCCCAGGTTCGGGAGGAGCCACAAGAGGGCGCCCGCAGCCTTCAGCAGGCGCGACGACAGCCCGCTAAAATGCGGGCCGAAGCGCCACCTGCTGTCAATTAAAAGGCCCAGATATTTAATCTGGGCCTTGACCTCTACTCTGACGCCCAGGTGGGGGGCGCTGCCGAGGTCCGTGGAAGAACACGGCCTCGGTCCTGTGCAGCGCCACCGTCAAACCTAGGTGGCGGATATTCGCCGCGACCAAGGATCCGCCCGCCGAGGCCAAGTTGGCCGCCTCCCTGAAACTCCCCCCCCCCCGGGCGGTGAGTAGAGTGTCGTCCGCGTAGCAAACGACACTCGTGCCTCGGAGGAGAGTTCCCCGCAAGAGCCAATCATAGCCGACGTTCCAGAGGAGAGGTCCCAGGACTGACCACTGTGGAACGCCGGCTTCAACGGCGTACCGCCGGACCTGGCCAGTCCTATTCACCAGGAGGATCGCCCGATCCTCCAGGTAGCCGGCCAGCAGACGGCGCAAGTATCGAGGCACTCCGTGGAATCGGAGCGCCTCTAGGATGGTGGAGTGGGGAACGGAGTTGAAGGCATTGGCTATGTCGAATGACACGGCCAACACTCTGTCCCCCGGCTCCATCGCCTCCTTCACCTGCCCCTTAAGACAGGCCGTCGAACGCTCAGCCCGAAAACCGAACTGAGCGTCCGACAAGTCCGGCCCGATACGCCGCATATGGCCCTTTAGGCGGGCAGCGATTATTCCCACGAACATTTTTCCGACCTCATCGAGCAGAACGATGGGCCGGTATGCCGAGGGGGAGTCTGCAGGGCGGCCCTCCTTGCGAAGGAGGCACAACTGCCCCTCCTTCCACGGTTTCGGGAACCTCCCAGACGCAAGGCATGCGCTGAAGAGGTCCCGAAACCTCCCCTCCATTTAAGTGGCAGCAATTGCCACCACTCTTGCGGGAACACCGTCGGGGACCGGAGCCGTCTTCTTGGCGCGGATATGAAAAATCGCCGCGCCAAGTTCCGACTCCGTGACAGGAGAGGGGGCCTCCTCTTCTTCCTAGTCCTCTAGCGGGGCTCCACACATCACTGGCGGGGTGAAGTTGTCCCTGCACGGGAACAGGGACTGAACCACCCCATCCAGAAATGTGGGCTCCAGGGTCTCGACCACCGGGGGACCAAAGGGGCGCAATTTGTTGCGCGCCGCCTTATATGGTCTCCCGTAAGGATCGTGGTCAAGACCCTCCAGCAGATTTATAATTTAACCTAACCTAACCTTTTTTTTTACGGGGGGAAATCCTCATGGACTACCTCCGCCTGGGGAAAGGGCGGAGGGGCGTGCCAGACTCTTACCGGCTAAAACCACCCCAGTGTCTCCTCGCACGTGCGCGCGGGGCCGCGGGAATCCATATTCTTCCGCAGCCCCACACTAGTGCTGGCCTGGTCTGTCCGGGCCTCGGCTCCTGCACGGGGTAGTGAGGGGTTCGACTACCCCGTGCATAGCCTCAGAGGCGCGCGGCAACTTGCGCGCGCGCCTCCGCTTCGGGTCCATCGAATAGGGGGGCGGGGACTTCCCCAAGTCACTCGCCCCTGGACCCGTTCATGGGGGCCGGAAAAGGGGGTTGTCCGCCCTTCTCCTGCGCTCGGTGCGCCTTCTGCAGCCGGCGAAGGGAGTCGAGATCTCCCTCTCCTTTTCCGCAGTTTCCTTCTGCGACATCACGTCCTCGCAGAAGGACACCACCGCGTCCCACGACTCTGCGCTACCAACCATCCTCCGCACTACGGCCGGCAGCGACAGATCGCCTCCTACTTCATTTGTGAGGACACGGCGCTGCTCCTCCCATGCTACGCACTCGGCGAGCGTGTGTTGCGCCGTGTCCTCCCCGCAATGGACGCAGTGGTGGCACCGAGCGTCCGGCTCCCTGTCTATGCGGCTCAGGTACTTGCCGAAGCAGCCGTGCCCCGGCAGCACCTGCGTCACCCTAAACGACAGGGAGCCGTGCCTTCTCCCGAGCCAGTTGTCGGGTACTGGCCGGATTGCCTCGACGGTAGCGAGGCTGGCGGTAGGGCGCAGAAGCCTTTGCCGCCTTTCCACCACCAAGACCTGACGGAGCTCCTCTCAGCGCAGCGCGATCTGCCGCTGCACCGGCCTCGAGCCCCGTGCCCGCTCTTCCTCGCGCCATCGATATAATGACGCGAGTACTTTCGCCTGTAGGTCCCAGGGTCGGGATCCGGCCAGGACGCAAGCCGCCTCGTAGGAAATCGTGCGGTACCCACGGACGACTCTGACGGCCATCGCCCTCTGCGGTTTGCGCAGAATGGCGAGAGTGTTGGCCGTCATGTCCATCGCCCACACAGGGGCCCCATACAGGGCCATGGACCGCACGATTCCCACGTACAACCGCCTACAAGCAACGTTGAAAGCGCGCCCGCTGCACCCATCAGCTTGGACGCCAGCCGCCGAAAGTGGGGCCCGAATTCCCATCGGCTGTCGAGCACCAATCCCAGATACTTCATGGTGGACTCGACAGCTATCCGGGCCCCGCTGACCACGATGTGTGATCCCGGTGCCGGCGCACGTTGGGGGCCATGAAACACCATGGCCTCCGACTTGTTTAGGGCCACCTCCAGGCCCAGGCGCCGGATGCGGTTCACCACCTGTGACACCGCAGCCGTGGCTATCAACGTCGCTTCCCTGTGCGAGCTCCCCGGGCAGCGACAAGCGTGTCGTCCGCATAACACGTCAAGTCGGCGCCCGACAGGAGCAACACCCAGTCGTAGCCGATGTTCCACAGGAGCGGATGTTCCACCGATCCCTGTGGAACACCGCACGACATGAGGTGCCGACCGGCACTGTCACGTCCCCGATAGGTGACGCTTCTACCCTCCAGATAAGCCCCTACCGTACGGCGGAGGTAGGGAGGCACGCGATGGTATTTCAGAGCCTCCCGAATACAACTCTAGGGTAGGGTGTTGAATGCGTTGGAGATGTCTAAAGACACCGCCAGCACCACCCCACCCCGGGACACCGTCTCCTCCGCCAGGGCCCTCACGTGCATGATGGCGTCTATGGTGGAGCGCCCCCGATGAAAACCGAATTGGTTGTCGTCCAGGTCCGGCCCCTCCCTGCACAAGTGGCTGACGAGGCGATCTGCCATAATGCGCTCAAAATGCGTCGAGCAGCACTATGGGCCGATACGCGGACGGCGAGTCCGCGGGGCGCCCCTCCTTCCTGAGCAGGACCAGCCTCCCCTCCTTCCACACACTGGAAAACTGACCCTGCTCGTGACATGCCGTGAAGAGCCCCCTCAGCTGCCTTCAGAGCCAGGACGAGAGCTCGACCAGGAACTCCGTCGGGTCCGGACGCTGTGTTCTTAGCCCGGTGTCGCGACACAGCCGCTCTCGTCTCTGCTTGCGTCACCTCGGGGACATCGGTGCTCTTCTGGAGAGTCTGTGGCTGAGGGCGAAGCCATCGCCGGGGGAACGTGTCCCGCTCGCTCAGGGGTTGCATACTTTTCGCCAGTGGAGGCGCCCAGGGACGCAACTTGCCCCGTACCCAACGGTAGGGGCGCCCCCACGGATCCCGACCTAGGGACCCCAGCAGCTCCTCCCTGGCACGCGACTTAGAGTCGCCGATGGCCAGCCACAGAGTCTCCTTGGACGCGCGGTACACCTCATACATCGCGTCTTCTCCGACGGAATCCCGTCGACGTCGCCTCCAGTATCGCGTGTACTGGCGGCGAGCCGCAACGCACTCAACGCGCAGCCGCGCGATCTTGTCGGTCCACCTGGCGCCTTGCGGATTGTTCGCGGACACGGGGCATGGACGCGTCGTTGTTGGATGGCGGCCGCTCGCGGTCTGGGCAGAGACGTCGAACCGGATATACGCCACGCCACGCCAGTCGCGGACTCGGCTGGCGACAGAGGGGCTAGCGAGCGAGACGTTCACTATCGACCCGCCCCGCTGCCGCACGCACGTGTATTCCGAACCCCGATTCAGGACGACCAGTCCAGTCGTCACCGCCCACTCTTCTAGCACCTCGCCCCGAGGGTCAGTGACCGGAGATCCCCACGCCGATGACTTGGCGTTGAGATCCCCAAGCACCAGAACGGGACGAGGGTGATAGCGGCCTACGACGGCGCCCAACTCGACAAGGAAGCCCTCAAAGTCGGCGATACTCTTGTTGGGGGAGAAATACGCCCCCACAATGACGATGCCGCCCGAGACCGCAGCAACCCAGCCGCGGCCCCGAGACGGGTCGATCAAAGTCTCACCAATAGTGGCCACCAAACCGCCAACGGACCCCAGCCAGTTGTCTCGGGCGGGGATGAAGTACGGTTCGGCGACCACTGCCACGTGGATCGACCACTCTGCCATGCTCTGGAGTAAAAGATCCTAAGCTCTGGCACAGTGATTGATGTTGCCCTGAAGGAAGTGGAATTGTGCCATTATTGACATTCCATTCCCTCGGCAACGGTCCTGGGCCGGGAGTCAACCGCGGAGCCACTAGCCTGCGGGGGTGACGAGGTTTCCCCGGCAGGTTTAGAGCTCCTCTTCTTCTTCTTCTTGGCCTTGCAGGCAGGCGCGCCACAGGCCCCTCCGCCTACTTTGTGTCCCGCTGGCTTCCCTGCAGCCGAACATAAGCTGCAGTTGAGCGCCACGGAACACTGGGCCGCCTTGTGGCCGGGCTGACCGCAGCGATAACAAAGGTCACTGCGGTCAGCCTCAACGGTGCACTTTGCCCGGACGTGCCCCTTCTCCAGGCACCGGAAGCACCGCAAAGCCCGAGGCTGCAGGAGTTTCACCCTCGCTGCAACCTAGCCAACCAGTAATCTGCCGCTTAAGGCGATCTTCTTCGCCGACGCTACAGGGCACCGAACCCAGACCACGCCGAGTCCGGTGGCGTCGGTGCGTATATCGCCGTCCCGCACCTTGTCCGGCGGACACTCTCCGCTTCGGGCAACGGCCGCCACCACCTCCTCAGAGGTCACGAAGTCGTCCAGACCAGCAATCCGCACCTCTGCGGTTTTCATTGTCCTGGAGACCCAAACGTCCTCAGGGTTGAGGACCTCCCTCATCTTGGCGGCCAGAGCGTCCGCCTTTTCGGCACTGCCGCTCGCAGCACCATTCACCTCGAACAGCCGCGCATCCGTGGCAGCCTGCCTGAGGGTGACGGACTGAAGACCAAGATCTGATAATTTGATCTTGGCCTCGGCCTCGGCAATGACCGACTGGTACGTTACGCCGCGCAGATAGGTGAAATCGTCAGTAGCGAAGCCAACGTCACATGTGGTGTGCCGCAGGGTAGTGCCCTCTCCCCGAGTCTCTTTTTGATCCCGAGTCAACCACAGCTTATTAAGGGTAGAATATTTAGCTACGCAAATGACACCGCGCTCATATTTCATGGAGAGACTTGGGAGGAGGCGCAGGGCTGGGCTGAGCTGGGACTTTGTAAAGTCAGTAACTGGTTGGCACAGAACCTACTTACCCTTAACATTCCCAAAACTTCATACTTGCAGTTCAGGTTCGCCAAAATCAAACCAATAGCAATAACCCTTAAGATGCACTCTTGCAATTTCCCTGGAAATAGGCTCCAGTGCTCATGTCTTACTATATCACAGAAACCAAATATAAAATACTTAGGTGTATTAATGGACGAAAAACTAAGTTGGCGGCCCCAAATCGAATTAACTGCCTGTCGAGTTAGGAAACTTATTTGGGCCTTTAAACACAATTTGTGTGTTGATGGCATCTGTCTGATTGAAAAGTAAATAATTATAACCTAATATCTTAATATTCTTGTTTTATTTTTTATTTTTTCTAATACCTCTGGGCGACACAACAAGCGAGAGTGCCCGACTGCCCAAAAGAAAGTAGGACACCTGCGTTTTAAATTTCGCGGTGCAAGAAAGCTTTTAAGGGCTAAATCTAGATGTCGCCAGCAGCGACTTCCGTTTTATCTTTTTTGTTTGAAGTCGACGTTCTTCTCCGCTAGGAGTAATAGTGTTCTGTGAGCCTGCGAGTTACTCGTAGCCATTCGAGGCAAAAACAAATATCACAAGATGTTTTTTTTCCAAAAAGCACAGTTATATCTTTTTAAAGCCTACTTTAATGGATGCAACGCAAATATGTCAACAGTCAAATTTCTGGTTTTTGTAAGGTAAATCGACTAAAATGGGGATGTGCCCCGTATCAAGCACAAAAGGGAGCTTTCAGATGTAACTTTGTTTTAGTCTGACACACCTGAAATGTCTTATGTGTGAAGAGATCGGGTAGATAAAAAATGTCTTACCGCTGGGCGGTGTTTAAGTTAGTAATAATAGGGCCTCCTCGGAGAATCGGAGTTGCCACTGGCGCCTGTGTACAACGGAGTTCTTAGTTTGTGGGGTAAATGATTAGGTGACGTCAATTGAGGAAAACCACACGAAAATTATTTATTTTGAACTTCTCAAGTTCACTTGAACAGCTTATTTAACATATAAGGAGGCAGGTACTTAGCTAGCTAATGGCGTACTAGACAATCATTTTAGCAACGCCTTATTTATTATAAATTTTATTGTTTTCGTTGAGAAAAACTTAGAAAGATACTAGCAACTTTCATAGGATAGGAATTTTCTTCTAATGCCGGGTACAGATAGGCGAAACGTAACAGGAAATGTAACGCACTTTGGAAAAAGCCAAAATACCTAAAATAACTATGAATTTAGGCAAGAGACCAACTTGAAAATATTTATATTTTAGATGCAACTTTTACCCTCAAGTGCTCCTCAATAACGGTATAATAATAATAATAAGTTTATTTTATTGTTCTTATATTATTATTTTATTTACGTATTAATATCTATTAGGTTCCTTCATGCTTCTCTGTCTCAGATGGTTCTGTATCTTTCTAAATACTTAATTTTACCGTTCTATCAGATCAGTGACCAAGAATATTCAACATTATGATTTAAAAAAATTACATGAATAAAATAAATAAAATCTACAGTCCAGGTCTAGAATTATGTGCTGAATTTACACCGTGTTTACTAAATACTCGACTAAATTACTAGCCTAGTCCCTACCGGGCTTTAGGGACGAAATAAATCAATAAAACTACTGAAATATTCATCTACAGGCAGAGCACCGCGTCTGCACTTCAGCAGTTGAGAAAAAATCCTGTTCGCTTGTCGAGACTGCGTTAAGCCTACGAGGAGATATCAAGTAAGTAGAACCACGCATTACTAATAATTTGTGGGTTTAGGCATCAATTATAATAGCCATCAAACGCAGTTGCAATTTCAATTAAAACGCAACTGCGTAGTTATCGCCCTCAGGAGATGGCCTTCAACAATTACGTAATAAGGGATAGAGTGGATATGTTTAACCATAAATCAACGTTAAATTAGAGTTAAAGTTAAAGACTTCAACTATCCTTCTCCGACCTTTATTGGGGTGACTGCTACAAGCCTGTTTAACACCTTTATCCGTCCGGCCCTTGCCGACTACCCCAGTTTCCATTACCAATTTCACGAACCATAAATATGGTAATTCGGTGCATGAACGTTTGATCTTTCAATGAGCTTTACCTACTAATGATTTCTAACTCTTTCTGTTACAGAAATGGAACCAGCCGCCAACCACCCAAGGGAACCACAGCCACCGACCCAGCAAATCTACACTATCGACGAACTGATACAGCTGATTACCGAAATGGCTAACGGCAACAACGACTTAAACATCGTAATATCTGCTTCGTTTAGTGATGTGCGTCCTCAAAACGATAACACTATCGAAAACGAGCTGGAGCAGTTACATTTGTGAGTCAGTTTAAGATGACTTATATACGCCTGAAATGGCGCAGCTTCAATGTCGACGATACATAATTATACTAATCCATGGAATAATCATAGAATAGTGTTGATTCTAATTCTTCTGGTCTGAACTGGTCTTCTGTATGTTCTTCTTTTAATTAAGTGACTGTCATTAATTATTATAATATTGTTTTACTCTGTATACTTTTTAATTTAGAGATCTGTTGACAGAGAATAGCTATTTTCTAACTATGTGGAGTTCTTTCTTAAAGCACAAATATATTGTTATCTCTTCTAAGCTCACTAGTGCACAAAAGCCAGTGGCCCAAGTATTCTCTTTTAAACTGTGTTCTTCTTCTTTAATTATTTTCACTTTCTAAGTGTTTATTTAATCAATGTAATAATCAAATATTTAATCATTATCAATGCATTGTAGCCGATAAAAAATTTAAAATGTTGTCTTACTTTTATTTTACCCTGGTATTCAAATGGATCTACTGATGTGTACTAAGTAAGTATCTCGGTCCTTGGACTTGGAGGATTACCAGGCTTGCTGCTAGGCAGAGCCGAGCTAGCTACCCTGATGGTGACTGCAGTAAGTACATTAATTTGATTAAAGGCCTTATGTCTGAGTAAGGAGCTTTACGCTCATTATACTTTTCTCGGATGGATTTTTGATCTAAATAATCAAGGTGGAACAGGCTAGCTATTAGGAAATCCAAAGCTTGCTGCATCTAACGTTACTACACAAAATATATTAATTTTTATGAAAGCCTGACTTCTCTTTAAGTTTTGTTGATCTTGGTGGAAAGGGTGAAACAGATTAGGTCGCTATCTGGTCTTACCCAAGGTTACTGCACTACATTCTTTGTAATACCTAATAGTTTATAGAGTCCTAAAAGCCTTCCGATAGTGTCCTGATATATCTCTGTGTTTTAATGCCAGTGAGTTTTTGTAAAGATTTCAGCAAATTTTTCATGCTGCGCGCATTATGTTGTGTTTTAATATTAAGTAAATGTAGCCTCAGTGACTAATTAATGCATACCACAAGACTTATTGTTGGCTTGAAGCCAAATCAATCAATCAATCAAAAGTCATTTATTCAAATTAGGCTGAGAATCAGCACTTTTTGAACGTCAAAATCACAAAGATGTGGGTCAACATTTACCTACATCTTTGGGACATTTTTATACCTGTAGGGTTTGTTAGGCTTTACAGAAATAAATGTTTATCATGAAAGCTTTATTAATAGATAGAGTACATTTATTCGTGCCTAACACCATTATTTATAAACTACTTATTTAATGAAAACCACAACACTTGTAAATGCCATGGCGGTGAAACAAAAAACAAATAAGTAAGAGATTGATGCTAGAGCAAATATCGTTAGGCTGTAAAACAATAAATCTATAATTGAAAGCTTTTTAATTTGTGAACTACTAATGGTGCAGGTACATTATTACAATTAATTGTTTCAATTTGTATTTTATTCTAATTATATTTAACTAAGATTAATTGTAAATCACGTTTATGTAGGTAAGTATATAAATTATTGAAAGAAAAGTGATTAAATAATAGACATAACAAAACACAATCGGTTTGGTGCATCTAAAGACAGATAAGAATATTGTAGAATTGAAAAAAGGAATACGAAAGATTAATATATAACCAATATGAGGACACTTTATAGCAATATGATATTGTGATGGCATCTAAAAACAATTCAAATAAGTAGGTAAATAAATATTCTTTCAACTACGTAGTACTGTTATCATTAATCACTACAAAACCGATAACAAAGGACGTATTTTTTGCTTATAACCAAAACAGTTTTAATCTAAGTATTACATTTTTAATCATCCTTTGCTTTAGCAGATTTATTTAGCGTTATTTGGCGGTAATAATCGCATGTAATAATTTAAAAGGTGTACCCACTATTACCTCATCAAGGTACACAAATATGTACGTAGATTTATATCTACCCCTATCCCTATCCCTCTTTATAGAGGGGATGGAAATTGCACTTGCGCACAAGAGGCCAGCAAACCGGTCGATAATTGCAAATAACCTCCCCGTGTTGGATGGCGGACACCTTCGTCTGAAATCGGAATTTTGACTAATATTGAGTCATTGTGACAAGTTTTAAACTCAGTTGTTGTCTAAATCAGGTATGTGAAACCATGTGTCCATTCTGCAATCGTTTTAGCACCCCGATGCCATTATATATAGTGGAAAAAGTGTTAGCAGACGCAAGAGGTCTTTTTTCTTGTTAATATTTTTGTACGCGTTTTCCGAAATATTCGAGCTACTTAAATTATTTGCTTACACATTTTAAACGTAAGTAATTAATGGTCATTGGTACATCAACACAAAGTACCCTTAGAATTAAACGAGTCAGTGCATAAGGCAAAGTTTATTATTGTAGTAATGAAACTGTGTAAATTATTTAAATACATTTGAAAGTCAGCCCCTTCTCATGCGGCCTGTTCTCTTTCCCCTATTTTTTAAATTGGGAAGGTGAACGAGTGATTAATAAAATTAAAATAAAATTAACATATATTACAACTCGCACTGGGCCCGCCAGGTGGACTATGACCATTAGGAGAGGAGGCCAGCAGTGGAAACGTTATAATCCGATTAAGGATTCGTTAACATTTTGCTTATAAAATTTCCAGGTGAAAGTAGTCGTCGTAATGCCAGCGGGTCCTCCACCACCACATGAGCACAGAAACTGCACACCGAGGCGGCAGCTGATCTCTGTGTGTGACAGAGTAGGAGACCAGCCGCGGATTGTGGCGAGCCTGGCGTTGCGAGCCCCCGGGGCGGTGGTCGCGGCCATGCGAGACGTCGAGGAGGGCCGCCACGACACGGCCTTGCGCTGCCTCCAGGACAGAACACTCAGCGTGGCTGCCGTCGAGGGTATCAATCATTCACTCTAATTTCTAATGTATTACAGTTCCATACCATACGTAACTTTAAATGTTATCGTGTCTGTTAATTAAACAAAACCTGGTACAGTCTGCCTATGATAACCTTGACTTAAAATCATAATCTTTATTTATCTCAAAATCATATACAGGCACACGTTTATAAAATGCCCAATCTTAGATAGAGAGAGGTGTCTGAGGTAGGAAGGTCATGAGTTACGGATTACCCGACTCTCTTGTTATTGTCTCATGTTAATTTACAAACGGTTAACGTCAAGATACACAATTTAAGAAAAAAAAATAAGTATGTTTGCAGTACCTACAAAATGAATAACAAGATTTTTTAAGCCATAAAGTGGCTACATATTGAAAATAGTTTTGACTGATTCTTGTATTATCTGTTTACTTAAATCAATACTTACAGTCATATACCTACTACTAGTTGACAATACCTGCCCAAGTGATTAACAAACAAAATCTACATAAACTAACTAAATAAGTTTTTTATTTTATTTGACATAGCTATTGTGAAAGTGATCAGAGTTTTCATAAGCTGACTGTACAAGTTTTCCGGTACCTATTATTACATTTAAAGTATAACATACTAGATTTCAAAATGTAATTTGTCTCTTAATTCTAACTATTTTTTCTAAAGTAAGTAAGTAGCGCCCCTATAGAATCGTTAAAACGTATCTGTATTACGGTATTTAATTCACTTGTATCTTTTTAGAATTGAAATATAAAACATTGTAAATTAAAAGAAAAGTATTATGAATGTGGGAGTAAAGTCCTAACTAATTGTTTATAAGATCTATTTTGGTATAAAAATTCCAAGAAACGAGGTCATGTCAAGGGGAATTTTCATGTTTATTATTACAAAAAAATATATTACTTTTGCTCTTCGTGAAGGAGGTTGTTCGTGGATTTTATCAGTTATCTATCAGTTCCGAGGGTAAAAAAACAGGTACGTTATGTATTTCTGGGTTACTGGCGCAAAGCAATGGCATTAAAGCCCTGACTAATAGACCTAACCATTGTAGTTATTGCATTTGCATCGGCAAAGATAAGCGCTAAATATAAAGCAGCTTGAGGAGTATATCACTAAATAAATGACGCTCGCCTTCGATTCAAAATTTCGCATGAAAAGTATTAAATTGCAATATTTTTGTACGTTACTAAAATTGAGCAATTTCAACAGTTGCAAGAAAAACTAAAACAAACTTTGTATTTTTTCCTTTTTCTAGTTATTTTATAATATAATTCAATAATCTTAAAATTAATCATGTATCCCTATTTATTATTCACTTCACAAAAGTTACAATATTTAAGTAATATTTTAAATGTGCCCTTTTCTAATTATAATTGTAATTAAATGTGAATGGTGACACAATGTGTTTCATTGTACCCCCACGAACCCACCACACCGCACCATAACTCCGAATCTTAGTTGCAGTCTAAGTTCGCCTACGTATTTAAAATATCTAACAAATACCTAAATAAATTAATAAAATACATACGTACACAAATATACAAATAAGTTATTATAATATAATACTTAATTTGTCTTTAAGACGGCTATCACAATTTTTCTTGTATTTTAGTGGTTAAAGAGTCTCACACTCAAATACAAGAAAAAAAAATATTTATTTAGAGTACTCCCGAGAGAAATAATAAAACTTACACAGGCATATATTTTTTTAAATTTTGTGGTCATATCTAAACCATTATCACACATCAAAACTCTGTGATTGTGGTTTAGATATGGCCTCAATTTTAAAAAAAATCTGCCTGCCACATCTGCCATATCTAAACCATAATCACACATCAAAACTCTGTGATTGTGGTTTAGATAGGGCCACAAATTAAAAAAAAAAATCTATCTGCCACATCTGCCATATCTAAACCATAATCACACACCAAAACTCCCAGTTTAGATGTGTGATTGTGGTTTAGATATGAAAACAATATTTAAAAAAAAAACTGCCTGTGACAGTTTGATTATTTCTCTCGGGAGTGCTCTAAATAAATATCAATTTTTTTCTTGTATGTACTTGAGTGTGAGACTCTTCAAACACTCAAATACAAGAAAAATGGTGATAGCCCTCTTAACAGATAATAAAATAACGCATTTTACCATATCGATTTGCACCGTTCGCAACGCATATGAGCAAATAAATAAATAACATAGATTACTTACATAATTTCATAATTGGAGAAGTTATGGAACTTATACCTATAATAATATTTAACGTAGATTTTTTTATGTGACATAATTATTTTTGTTAAAAGACACCATCACTTTGCTACCACAATTGTGATAATGCACCACCGTGGTCGGAAACCGTTGGGGTGCTTCCGATAAAGCAGGTTCAGCACCCCTTGTGCGCAGCCGTGAGAATAAATTTGGGCCATGTATTGATTAGTAACGGAGTGCCCTAAGCATACCCAAACTTCTGCAACTTTTTGAAAAATCATTGAAGCCACAAAAATTCTCCTAGGACTTACTAAAAATATTTAATTTATTTAATAGACTGCAGCGGCAGGTCAGCCCTGCCGGCAGCTGCACTCCCAGGTGCCCTAGAGATCACCTGGGGGTACACTGATTTGGAATTAGCTCATGTTTCAATAGGAAGGCCAGTTAAGTATTTCTTCGACCAAATATATAATAGAATAAATGTTAATGTCAAACATCTACAATGTGTATGCAAGGAAAACCATTCCCCTTTTGTAGATCACTAAATCCTAAAAGAGAGCAAGAGAAAGTAAGTCAAGAGAGAGGGAGCAAGATAATGTTTTAGCATGCATGGACCGAGGGGACAACATAGTTTTGTTGTATTGATTTACTTGTAGCTATACCAGCGTTCACAGTTTTTACTCTCTGCAGTCTAAACATGTTTGTAAAAGGGCAGAGATGGTTTTCTTCAGGATCTATAGTCAGGATTACTTTCGGTGTTCGTGCCCTGAATCACAGGTATTCACTTGAAATGGTTGTGTCGGCAAGTGTCTACATATACAACATTCAGTTATAGTTGTCTGCCCGCGTAGTTCTGGAGATGACACCGCACTTCAGACACATGTGGCGTGGTCCCCGAATCAGGCAGAATAAGATCTCTGTAATATTGGAGAGTTGTAAAATGCTGCTTTAAAAGTGTCATTAGTTCCCTAAGAAAGTTAAAAGCGCAAGTGTTCATAAGGCGGACTCAATTTCTCAGTGATGAAACCTAGATAAAACAATTATCAGGATTGTGAAGTACACACAACTAACATTTACCTACACCTTTGGGAAACATTACATCTTTTCAATGTTGCGTGAAGTGAATTTTTAAATGAGTCTCTAATCTACATACAGGTAGCAACTGTAAGATTTTTATTTAGGTAAGTATAGTAATGTATTCAAGTTCAAATGTACATTCAAAATATTTCATTTCACATAAACCTACATGGAGATTTCCATTTCCTATGGAGAAGAGCCGGCGAGAAACTCCATATCAACGACACCATCCGGCGAGCCCTTGTCAACGTCGGCGTTCCAGATGTATTAGACCCCAGTGGCTTGGCAGGCGACGATGGAAAGCAATCGGATGGCTTGTCTTTATTTCTATTGCTGGTGGCCTTTAGTGTGGATCGCAATGTGTGTCGATACTCTTGCGCTATCCAATTTTCCTGGCTCGGCGTGCTGTGCTGGCGCGGCTGTCACGGCTGCGGAAAACCTTAATCGCCGTAAGTACCTTATCGGTAATTATATTTCCGAAGCATCATTTTTGCGAGATTAGCGGAAACATCAAACGATTGAAAGCATAATATCTGGGAATGAAATATCCCAGATATGCTTTCAATCGTTTCGATAGGTAATACAAGCTCTGTCTGTCCCATATTGGTTACTAGCTCTCGCTTACGGCTTTACCCGCGTAGGTGTCGGAAATTACCTCACGAGAATGTACTACCGCGTTAAAAAGTATCCTATGTCCAAATCCAGGTCATTGCGTGCCGTATTTCATCGAAATTCGTTGAGCTGTTAAAGCGTGAAAAGGAGTTTATTACCTCATATCTCCGGCATTTCTCATATTGATTGCTGTATCATATTCATTTAGTGAGGAGCTCATGAAGAGTTTAGGAGATAGAGCCTAAAGAACATACTTCCATACAAACTTTCAACCCTTATTTAAAGGTTGGAATTTCCAAAACCGTATAAAAGCATGGTTGTTTACCTCCAAGCAGAAACTTAAATGTTTAATTTTATGAAAATAAGGGATTTCTATACAAACTTTGACCTCCCATTTAACCCCTTTAGGGGTGGAATTTCCAAAAATCCTTTCTTTGCGGACACCTACACCATGTAAAGTACATACTCACCAAATTTCAAGTTTGTAGGTTTTCAGCTGAGCTGGGCTGTGTTTGGAAAGCTTTGTCGAGTCTTCTCGTCGCGTATTCCGCAGAGATTAAAGTCTTCAATCAGTGCGTTTTACCTGTTATGACCAACGGAGCTGAAACGTGGACACTCAAAATCAAAAGTCATTTACTCAAACTAGGCTGAAAATCAGCACTTTTTGAACGTCAAAATTACATAAGACAGTCCTCCAAAACGCCCGCTCTTCACCACTTCCTAGTGCTTTAGCTGGGAAGAAGAAGTGGCGCAACAAACTCCCCAGCAGCACAGCTGACTGTTCAGTTACAAAAACTGGATTCTACACAATAGTACGTAATTACGAAACACAAAATATTAAATTAAATCATTTGCCATAATATGTCAGCTAGCACGCGCAACTATACCTACCAACAAAAACATTGAAACTATACTCAAGTAGAAATAAATAATAAAAACGTAAACAAAACTTAATACCTAAATAAAAGCTTCCAAGTAACATAAATAAACAGCTAATTACTAATAACAATAACAAAACCATAGTTAGCAAGACGACCTGTTGCGACGAGCTGTACGAGCTATGCTTGTAATCTCTCTGAGGGATAGAATCCGGAGTGAGGTGATCCGGCAGAGAACCAAAGTCGACATAGCTCAAAGAATAAGCAAGCTAAAGTGGCAATGGGCCGCGATGACCGATGGGGTAGACGTGTTCTTGACTGGAGACCGCAAATCGGCAAACGTAAGGTAGGACGTTCTCAGGCTAGGTGGAGCGACGATCTTTGCAGGGTGGCTAGTAGCAGCTGGATGATAGTTGCCGTGAATCGAGCTGAATAGCGTGCAATTGGAGAGGCCTATGTCCAGCAGTGGACTGCTGTAGGCTGATGATGAGCTTTAATATAGTTCTAGAGATTTCCAGATTAGTCAGCTAGTAAATGAGTGAGTATAAGTATTTGGATTGGTCATTTTGGATAGTTTTTGACTTCTATTGCAATCTATTTAGGATCTTTGTACAAAAATTGCTCATAAAAAAATGAACTTAGACTACCTACTTACTACAGAATTTAATGGAGTCAGTGAAATGGAATGTAAATGTCTAAGATTCCGAATTCAAGTAAGTATTATTATTATTTTTCATTTATTATCAGAATCTAAAAAAAATCCATAGATTGTTAGTAAATCATACTTAGAACTATGTTAGTATAATACTATTCAATGACAACTTTAAATAATTAATTTATTACATTTAATTTATTTCACATTGAAAAGAACCCCTCCCGATCCGTGAACAGTATTCCAGTGCCTCACAACCGGACAATCAACCCTTCCCAATATGGTATTCAGAATGCTGCCCCGCACGCGGCGCATCAGGGAGGCCACTCTTTTCCGTACTATAACCCTAAAGCAGTCAGTGCTGGCCTTAGCAAACATACCTGACTGCGCTGCAAAAGCGAGGCAACCCCAACAGCATCCTACAACCATTATTGTACAGGACCCGTAGGGCATTGAAAGATCTACGCGTATAGCGGGCCCACAGGCTGCAGGTATAAAATGTCTGGCAGTATGCTTTAAAAAGAGCAATTTTAACCTCTTTTGTGCACCGTGCAAACCTGCGCGCCAGCATGTTGCATCTCACTCCCAACGCCCTACGTTCCCGCTCAATATCCAAATCGTCTGAGAGGTCCTCGGTGACCCAGTGCCCCAGGTACTTAAATTTTGTGACCCTTCTTAACGGCATTCCTCCAAGCCTGACTGGTGGAACGGCTTTCGGCTTATTAAAAAATAAGTAGTTCACTCTTCTTACAGTTATACCTGAGGCCATGCGACCCCGCGAACCCCTCACAGATCCCTATGAGGTAGTTAAGGGCTGTGACCGATGGGCTCAGCAGCACCATGTCGTCGGCATAGCTAATGTTGTTCATACAAACACCATCCACTGAACAGCCGACACCGGCCCCGCTGAGCTCACCTATCAGTCCATTAACGTACAGGTTGAAGAGCCGTGGTGAAGTTAGGCCACCCTGTCTCACTCCACACTCCAACCTGTACTCTGACGAACATGAACCCGCCCACCTAACATAATTAGTCTGGTTGTCGTACCAATATCTCAATATATTTATGACATCTCTGGGTGTTCTGGTTTCCCCCAGGAACTTATGCTACAGCACGTCATAAGACACCAGGTCAAATGCCTTCGACAGGTCCAAAAAACAACCGTATACAGGCGTCTTCCTCGTCACATAGTACTGAACAGTATGCTTGAGTCGCAGCACCGCAGTTTCGGTCGATAGCCCAGCCCTGAAACCAAACTGAGCTTCGTGGAGATCTATTCGCTCACTTAGCTGACCATCAAGCAAACCATCTAGACCTTGGCAATCACTGTAGCCAGTGAGATAGGTCTGTAGTTGTTCCTGTCGGAGGCATCACCCGTCTTGTTTTTAAGTATTGATATAACAGTGGTCTTCATAAGCTCTCTAGGTAAATATGAATGGCCTATACACAAATTGAAAAACATGACCAGCACCCTAGGTAAATGAACGCCTGCGAACTGCAAGTGCTCGATGCCAAGGTCATCATGTCCTGGAGACTTACCTCTAGTCATATTTTGGATAATATGAGCGACTTCTTTTGCCTTAAATCTGAACCGCTCACAACCTGCAACCTCAGCATCGATCACCTGCTGCACACATCCTAGGGGAGGCCCTACCCTAAAATGATCCTTAAATAATTCATCTATTTCACGGGGCTCACTCCTACCCTCAACACTCACAGGGATACACGAACCAGCTTCCAGTTTTTGGGGTGCTTCCAAAAGTTATTGAAATCCCTCTCTTTGCGGTGTGTAAAGGTAGGGAGGCTAAACTTGAAAAAGGCTATATTTGCCTATTTGTTTGTTTTATAACACGAGCTATACATCTTGAATTAGTCAGTACCCTTTCTGCTCAAGAATATATATTGGCACTTAAAATATTTATATCCCGTCGGGGTAAACCGGCCCCAATTTTCTCTGATAATGGGACAAACTTTACCGGAGCCATGAAAGAGATTCAGTGGATGTTCAAAGAACATTCACATCAAATTATTGATAAATTATCGAATGATAATATCGAGTTTAGATTTATACCGCCTTACGCTCCTCATTTTGGGGGATTATGGGAAGCAGGAGTGAAATCCTGTAAACACCACCTAAGGCCTGTTGTAGGTACTGCTAATTTAACATACGAGGAGTTCGGCACGGTGTTGACACAGATTGAAGCCGTCCTGAACTCCCGTCCAATGTGTCCTATGTCCTCAGACCCACATGACCATCTTCTACTCAGCCGACACTTCCTAATCGGCCGGCCACTCCTCTCACCAGCCTGCAAGGATCTGGACAGACGCGCCGATCGATCGTCTGACGCGGTTCGAGAGGGTGGAACAGATGAGACAGCGGTTTTGGAAGCGTTGGTCTACAGACTACATTTCGGAACTTCAGATAAGAACCAAGTGGAAGTGACATAATCAGGACATAGCTCTAAACACTCTTGTCGTTATCAAAGAGGACAATTTACCACCTCTTTAATGGCGCATGGGCAGGATTATAAAAGTGTTCACAGGAAAGGATGGTGTGAGTCGTGTAGCTACTACCGGCCCTGTACAACGAGTCTTCACCAAAATTGGCCCGCTACCGGTGCCATCAGCGACAAGTGATGACAGCAATGGTGACTGCAGCTTCCCCGATCCAGCAGCCACATAAATCTATTGAAACCTGAAGATTTCAAGGCGGCCGGCATGTCTATTGATCTGCCCACCCCGTAGAGTAACGGGCGACATGAGTCACCAACCGGCCTGAATGCGGCGCTGACGATGGCGCCTCCTGGGTGAACGGAACAGGCAGGCAGCGGCTACAGTGTGGAGTGAAGTTGGTGGAGAACTTTCGAGAAACATTCGGTGTGGTCGGAACGGTTAACGTTAAACAGAACTTACTTTTGTTATTCTCATCAAAAATATTATTAAACGGTGTATTAAGTTATAAATTGAGTAACTACAGTATAGCCGTGCTTAATTTCCATCCACCACAACAATTTGTCGCATAAAATATACGAATTCAAGTATATAAGGACGCCAAACAGCCATCAAACCAGTCACATGTTGGCATGGCTACCGAGGCGCCTTAACACTAATATACCCATCAAATCCGACGGAGCCATTCAGGATGAGATGTGCGGAGGGTATTGGGTCTAATCGAAGTAACAACCCACAGAATAGCTAGCTTAACGTAAATTTTGTCGAAATATTCGTTTCTTGTCATCAACCTCATTTTTATGTAGCCGCAGCTCACGTGTAGGTTCAACCTACTCGACAATAACCTATACCTACCTTTAAAATAATGAAGCGAACAGGAAATACAGTAAGTTAGTAGAACGTTGTTATTTTTATTATAGACGCTGACCCCTCTTTCATAAGGAAATAATTTCGAATAAGCAGTCACGTTTTCCTCAAATGGCGGATGCCACGCGGGGTGAAACAAGTTGGGGGAATGAGCCGATCGAAACATTCACTCTCCTAACTACCTACTGACATAGCAACAGATGGAACGCGGCAAAACACGTCAAGACACTGTTGGCTAAATTTCCGACTGACAAAGCAAAAATTAAACACAGAAAAACACGCCAAGACACTGTCGTAAATATATTCAGCAGATGGAACACGACAACATTTATTGTTCTGTGAGCGTGACTCTTATTATGGCTTGGCTAAACTTGATTCTTCTGTTTTTTTTATTTATTTTTTATAAAAATTTGCCTTACACTAGGAATTTCTTCTGTATTGTGGGTGCGTTTGCCAACACTTAAACTCACATACACAAACGCCAGACCCGAAACAACTACTTGTAGGTCATACAAATATTTGTTCCGTGCGGGAATCGAACCCGCGACACGTAGCGCAGCAGCGCAGCGCACCACTGTGCCAACCGCGCATAAATAATATTTAGAAAAAATTGTGTTGTAATAAATATCGTTCGTTGTCCTAAAGATGACGTGAAATTAGAGTATTTTGTAGACAAGGTGTACTATGACAATGAATGGATTATGTTTTTCTACAAATAGGTAAGCCCAGCTAGGTAAATACTTACACAAGAATGCAGTGTGTTGAAATTTAATAATGTGTGGAACTTCAAATCATAAGTGTTACTATTAGTTACCGAATAACTCATAGAAATGTTTCATATTGTTTATAAAATACGGAAGATTTTTATTGCAGTCATACTCACTTCGTTCACTGAGGACTTTTATAGGCTTTGTACCTATAACTTAATAAAGTGGTGAAAGACAATATTTATAAGGGTAATGCTCACTTTAGAGGCAATAAAGCTAGGTAGACTCGGTTTGTGGTTGCTTAGCACTTATTACGAAGTAGTAGAAAACACCATGACTTGTTTTGTTGTTGTTGTTTTCTGTTGTTGTTGTTTTCTATAAATAATTGGGTACTCGCTTACACATAAATGATTGATTTCGTAAATATTTTACTATGAAGCCGATAGTCAACAGCATCTTTCTGAGAATAAACTTACAAATCTGCCTCAGTGTTATCATGACTAACGCTAATTCACTAACTGAATTAACTTTATTTTAAGTAATTGTACCTACTAATAAAAAAGTCAAGTAAATAAATCATAAACATTTATTTAAGCACACATCAAAGCTAATAATTTTGACAAGGTATCAGTAGGTTTCAGAACACGAAATACAAAATATTAGATACTTTATAAATTTGGATCATATTATATATTTTTTGCGTAATTATTTTCTTTTAAATTGCCAGACAGCTGGTAGGTACCTAACCCATTTATAATACTTAAAAAGATAATATTAATACCAGAAGATGTAACCTAATATATTATCTCAAATCGTTTATTACAATCCATAATGTACAATTACAGGTGGTAGATAAAAGAAAAATAATAGAAACAATTATGGACCCTGTCGGGCACAGCAAATTTTTAAATAAGTAGAGAGAGGAAGAGCGCTTTATTTTTTTTTTTTATTGTTATTAATGTAGTTTATTTATTAGGTTTAAGTATTGTTTTATATTTATTTATTTTGTTATTTTGCTTATTAAAATAAATACATAACTATTATTCATAGTTATGTATTATTATTATTGAATTTATCTGATAGATATTCTTGTACTGTGTAATAGCTTTTTTTAATTAAGTACCGCTTTAGTTTATTTAAACATATACTGGTTTTATTTTGTTGTTTTATGTCTTCTGGTAATTTATTATATATTTTTATTGACATTGAATATGGACTAGATGAATGTAGTTTAAGGCCGGAAGGGGGCAAATTTAGTCTATTTTTATGGCGAAAAGAATAATTTGTTTGTATGTCTCCCCGTGTGCTGTAAGAATCTGGATATTTACGGACTAATTTACACAATTCTAAGATATAAATACCAACTAAGGTGAGAATCTTGTGTTTTTTAAAGTAAGGTTTGCAACTAACTGTTGGTTCTCTATTGGTAATTATTCGTATTACCTTTTTTTGGATGGTGAATAAGGAGGGAGCGTCTGTGCTATTTCCCCATTAGATGATGCCATAGTTTAAACAAGCATGGGCATACGCGTAGTAGGTATGTGACTAGTGCGGTTTGTAGGTTTGTAGTCTTTTTTATTTCGCGGAGAGCATGTGAAAACTTTGAAATTTTTGATTTTACTGTCCGTATATGTGCTTTCCAGTTTATATGAGTGTCTATTGTTAGACCTAGGAGGGTGAAATTGTTAACTGTTTCTAATTTATTTTGATTAAAAGTAAAATCGATATTTATTTTATTTTTTTGCCAGGGGTGGAACGCTATTAATTTGGTTTTGGTAAAATTTATTTCGAGGTTTTATGGTCGCTCATCCAGTTTATAGTTTTTCGAAGGATAGTCGTAAGTTTTTCATTTAAATTTGCATTTGGCATGAAGTCAGGATCGAGATATCATGGGCAAAAAGTACACATGGCCCGTCTATGGTTTTGGGGAGGTCATTTATATAAGGAAAAGGAGGCAACTATATTCATTGTATTTTTTCTACACACCAATACTTATACCAAAATATACAAATAAGTATATATATATTTTAATTTACTGTGAAAGCAAACATACCTTACTTATGTAATAAGAAACTTAAGTAGCTAGTTAACAAAAATAGTATTCAAAAACAATATTAACATTAAATTGTCAAAATAATTATGATAACCTAAGTATTAAATTAAAACAACATAACATGTAATTAGTTGTTTCATGACAGAAGATAAATAATGTTCTACAGACATAAATCATGACATCATCAATCATCAAACATAACAGCAGCAACAAACATATCACACAGATGAAGCACAGCACAAACACAGACGAACAAAATAAATATCGAATGAACATCGGTAATAAAAGCGGTAGCTTGAATTAATAAGCCCAAGTAGGTATGTTACGTAAAAATTCACTCTGTTCGGGAGTGTACGGATCGTTCGGATCGCCCTGCTGCAACAGATACAGCCAGTGCAGCGGATGCTCCGGAAGATGCATATACCGCGTATCCAGCGGCTGCATCGGCTCCAGCGGCTGCAGAGGCTCCAGCGGCTGCAGCGGCTGCAGCGGCTGCGGCGGCTGCAGCGGCTGCGGCGGCTGCAGCGGCTGCGGCGGCTGCAGCGGCTGCGGCGGCTGCTGAGTTTGCTGCAGCTGCAGTGGCTGCGGAGTTTCCTGCTGCTGCGGTGACTGCAGCGGCAATTCAATGCTCACTTTACGGGCATCTTCCTTATTATCACCTTCATTTATTGTCATTTTGACTGGCTGTAGATTTACTCCTCAACTCCGTTCCCCTGTAACAAATAACAAGCTAAATGTGAATATTTTGTTCGTTGATTCTCTTGGGACGCAGGGATTACTTAAATTGTCTTTCTTTGTGTTAATCTTTGCATGAGCATCGCGGTAAAAAAGATAAAATTTTATTTTAGCAATAGTCAGAGAATATGATATTCACAGGAGAGAGAAAAGGATTTTTTTTTTAATATGACGTGGTGGTTTTCCATCCTACGGCCAATCTGATGGTAAGTCAAGTTGCACATGGTCATCTGCAATGCCTTTGGTATTATGAACGTATGCCATCCGAGAGAAAAAGCTGAAATGTCTCAAGTGCCTGTAATTACACCGTCTACTAGGACTACAAATATACTATTTTTAGGACATCACGCCTAATTTTTCGTAGGGGTGGGCCGGTTACAGCGGCGACCATATTCGCTACGACAACTCCGCTTATGAGCGGTGAGAGCTAGTCACAAGATCACGTCAGCAGTACGTCATAAATATGGTGACGTCGTGATGCGCAAGCGCCGCCTACTTCAACATGGCCGTAACGGTGGCGGCGCAACGTTTTGCAGTCGTGTGGCGCTACGCATCAAGATGGCCGATTGTTATCCGATGTTTTGTCGTAAGCGCAGGCCACACTGGGAACGAAGCCAAGTTCGTTTAGCTTCGCTCGTGTAGCTACCGCGTGTTTGCATACTTCGGTTCACACCACGAGCTATGAACCAAAGTATGAAAAGACGCGGTAGCTACATGAGCGAAGCTAAACGAACTTGGCTTCGTTCCCAGTGTGGCCTGCGCTTTAAGGTCGGCGAACATATTGTAGGCACAAAATATTATCGGAAAGTTTCAAGCGCGCTTAATTAGGTACACTGGTTTAGAAAATGTAACTTTTGTAATTAATTAATGTAATTTTTACTAACTTGTGGCGTCACTGACTACGAAAATACAAACAAAATTTTTAAGTAAGCTCTTGTTTTAAAAATATCTCCATTATGAAAAACTATGACTTGAGTAAATTTCAAAGAATATAAATCTATATTTAAAAGAAGCACCTGAATAACTGACATATCAACGCACAGCCGAAGCTACTGGTACTAGGAACGTGAAATCATCAAATAACTTCTCCCGCTCTGGGCAGAGCAGGAGGGCGTGTCAGACTCTTACTGAGTAAAACCCACCCGTGTTCCTTCAGTTGCCTGTGCCAGGGGCCACGGTATCCCTCTCGGACTTTCCCGCAACCCTGGCAGGCATCGGCCCTAGCGGATCCCGTCATTGATGCTGACATCTCTTTGAGGCGCGCGTGGAACACAACGAGCCGTCGACCCGGGCCTGGTCCTTATCGAACGGCGAGCTGCCCATTGCTCGCCGTTCGCAAGCCCGCCGGGCTGGCCGGGCCGGGCCGGGAATAAATATTGTCTGCACTATTTACATCGACATAACCAAAGTTGTTACACCAGAAAGTTTTAGTTCCGTCACTAGATATTTATGTTAACAAAAATTGTCTGCACTATTTACATTGACATAACCAAAGTTGTTACACCAGAAAGTTTTAGCAAGTAAACAAAACAAACAGCATCAGGCACATTGAACAAAAGCTTAATTATAAAATTTACGCGTGTAGGTACTGTGATACCGTGTACTGTAACTAAATAATTATGTTAAAATCTCATTATAAAAGATAACGTCTAACAAGCTACCGCTATAGTCGTAAATACGGTATAAATGGATAATAAGAGCTAACAATCAATTTTAGGCTCTATATTTAGTTTCAGGGGATCAAATAATAGGGGTTAAAGTATGAAATTGCCGTTTTATTGTATTAGGTACTTCGAATTGACATAGAACCTTCATGGTTTGAGATTTTTGAGTGAAACTATTTTCACATGGTACCTATGAAAATCTTCTATTAAAAAATGTGCAACATTTGATTATCGACTTTTGAGATTGAGATTGAATTATCGAGATTGAGAGTTGAAAGATGGATACTTCGAAAATTCGAGTTATTTTTGAATACGAGTTCCGACGCGGAACTAACGCGGCAGAGACAGCTCGCAATATCAATGTTGCGTTTGGAGAGGGGACTGTTAATGAACGCACCGTGTGATTTTGGTTTAAACGCTTTCGTGATGGAAACTTTGATTTGAAGAACGAACCACGTGGAAGACCGCCCACACAGGTGAATAACAATGAATTGAAAGATATGGCGGAAGCCGATCCGAGCCAAACTACCCAGGAATTAGCGGCATGGTTTAACGTTACCTTACCAACAATATTGACTCATTTGCGTCAAATCAATAAAATATGAGAAATGGGTGCCTCATGATTTGACTGATCTGCAGAAAGAAACGCGTGTTGAAACTTGTGTTGCCTTGTTGAATCGATACAGAAATGAAGGAATATTGGATCGAATTGTGACATGTGATGAAAACTGAATTCTTTACGATAACTGTAAGCGAAAAATGTAATGGCTGACCCCAGGTCAAACGCCGCAACAGTGTCATAAAGCAAAGCTTGCCAATAAAAAGGTAATGGTAACTGTTTGGTGGTCTCAGCATGGTGCTATTCACTATAGCTTTCTCCGATCTGGTCAAGCAATAACGGCAGATGTCTACTGTGCCGAACTCCGAACAATGATAGCATAACTAGCAGTGAAACAGCCCCGACTCATGAATCGATCTTCACCATTATTGCTCCATAATAACGCGAGACCTCATTCAGCACGAGAAACCGTTTTAACTCTACAGGAACTGCAATTAGAAACCATTCGTTACCCTCCGTATTCGCCAGACCTTGCTCCAACGGACTACCATTTTTTTCGTGATTTCGACAATTTTCTACGTGATAAAAAGTTTTCTTCTCAGGAGGCAGTACAAAATGCTTTCACACAGTTTGTCGAATCTAGACCACGAGAGTTCTATCGCAAAGGCAAAAATGACCTTCCTATTAGATGGTAGCAATGTATAGATAATAATGGTAATTATATTGATTAAATAAATATGTTAAATTAAAAAAAAAATACTATTTCAATTTTTTTGTAGAAATCGGCAATACTTTAACCCCTAAAGTGCAATTTCAAGTAAATGGCTATTTTAATGTAGACTCGTGTTCTTTAATGCCTGTTTAGTATACCTCAATAATGTGTTCTTATATGATTATGTTTATTAGCTGGAGGCCTTGAATTATTATGGCACTGAATTATTTCCAAGACAATTGTTGCAAAATGACCCGTTCGTCCAAAGAATGAAGCAATCACCTTTTTTTTCTTGACTTGCCCTTCTTTACTTTTGCCGGCAAATCTTCGAATGGACACATCCATTGCGGAGATTGTCTTTTGATTTCGGTTTCGTAACAACTAATATATTAATCTTTCATCACCTGTGACGATGTCATATTCAGCATTCGAGTCACCTCCGTCATACTTGCCAAGCATTGAGCGGCACCAATCCAAACGATATTCCGTCAAATTATGAGGTATCCACCTTCTGACGCCTAAATGTTCATGCAAGACTTTTTGTACTAGGCTCATACCATTGCCTAAAGCTGCCCGAATCTGTTGATATGTCATCCTTCTATCAGCTTCTATCTTTAGCCGCACGTCCACGCACCCCACGACCACGTTTAAACTCATTAAACCAGTTGTAAACAGTGGCACGGGATGGGGCTTTGTCATGAAATAGTAATCGAAGGCTATTGTAACTTTGTTGTTGAGTAAGACCGCAATGAAAGTCGTAATAAATCATTGAACGAAAATTTTCTCAACTCAAATCCATTTCGTCGCACCACAGACAATGTTTAAATTGCCGCCAATTTGTAAAAACAAATGACATATGAATTCATTACACATCTACTGATTCCCAAAGAGTTCCTAATTCGCAATTTAAAAAAAAATCATATGCTGCTTTTCTTACTGGCCTATTCTAAAACCTTTACGTGTGACCATACTTAAAGAGGTAAGGAATTTGAACTCGTTTGGTATTATCAAAAATAAATTAAACAATCACATTTGTAGTAAGCCTAACATAATATGTGTACGAAATTAACGGGAGATCACACCCCACCCTTGACCTCGCGCCCTCGCCGACGACAGCCCGCGACTCGCTTATAAAAATTTCTTTGTTTTTATATCATTACCTGTTTGTGCCCCGTATACTGTGTTTTTACGTTCATTGTATAACTTTCTACTGTTTAGCGTGCGTTCGAACTCATTTAATACACACCCTGAGAAAAACTTTCCTACACATTCTAAATGATGATCAAACATTGCTACTATAAATAGCCGTGCCCTACTGTGCTGTGCTTTATTGTGGCACCGGGTTCGCATTCCTTATCCGAATCACGAATTATGTATATTGGGGGCCCGTTTAAAAAAAAATCAATGTATAAATAAAACGAAAAGAAATATTTTTCCTTGTTATTTTTGTTCATTATCTACGTAATGAACAAAAATAACGAATTCAATATTATTTGAGACCACGCTAGTTATTTATTTTGCGGATGGATTGAAAAGATTTTGCGTACGAAATTTTTTTAACAAATCATTTAATAAATGTTATTTAGTAAATGATTCAAAGTCAAAGCATTTATTTCAAATAGGCACATAAAAGGCACTTTTGAACGCCAACATTTACATTTAAATAGAATTGATTCTAGTCGCCCCTTCCAAAAGGTAGTTTCGTATGGAGAAGAATGGGCAAGAAACTCCACCGTTACTCTTTTAAAATGTGTTACAATATTTTGTATACATTAATTATATAATTATATGTGAAGACGATGCACCTATAATAAAAATTACCCTACCACAATAGGTAAAAATAATTTAATAAACGTAGCAATGATAAATAAGTTAATTAAGTTGTTCACATATTTACAAACATTGTAAAAGTATACGATTTCCCAAATTATGTAAACAAGTAATATGTCAGAGTGTGAGTTAAAGTAATCACAGAATGTAAATCAACGTCATAAAAATAGTAAACATATACAATTAAAGTAGCAACCAGTTTAATTTTGTCTAGACCCTAGATTGTCCTATGGAGCTGGACCAGCATGTTTCCAATCATTCTTATCTTGGATATAATCCTCCAATTTGTAATATGCTTGTTTACACAGTGAACTTTTTATATGAGTTTTAATTTTTTTAATTTAGATTCGTTAAAAAGAAAAGGAATACCTACTTGGTTTGTATGTTAAAGTTTTATAATAGGTACTATATTTTAAGTTCTAAAAATGGACTCAAGTGAAAACTTTTAAATTTCCTATTGAGAAATAAATTTTTCACTCCTCTTGCTCAAAAAGACCGTCATTGTGGCGTACCAGAGCGAAGAAAAAATTGCAATTCATCCTCTAGGGGATTTTTTAATTTTTTTTAATTTTTGTGTGTCAAATGACAATGAGCCTACAAAAACGAAAAAGTCTTTAGTCATAAGTAGAATAATCATGAATATAGACTCGACTTATTACTGTTTCATAAAAAAAGAACTTCATTTATTTTTGAAAATGGAACTAAATTCGGCGATCTCTTTGGTAGAATCATATAGAGGTCAGTGGGTAGAATGCATGCAATGCGTTGCGGCTGCAGAAGAAAAAACAAAAAAAAGACATTGGCGCGAAATCTTTATAATTTTTCTCTAATTGCAAATTGAATTGGTAGTGACCGTAATTAATTTTACAATAGTGAAAAGGTCATCATCTAGTGAGAATGGAGACCCTAATTTGCAAATAGAAGAGAAAGGAAAAGAACCACTCAACATTCATCTTCACAGAGGACTGAAATTAAGTTACCGGGAAAAAACATGTCGTTAAATATCCAGAATTGTACAAATTGTACATTTAATTTTTAATAAAATTAACTACATATTTCATATTGTATTGGATTGTTTTATTTTCTCGCAATCGTAGTGAAAAGTAGAGTGTAACACACGGCGCTAAAAACCCATTAAAACTCGGTTTCTATTTACTCGTAAAACTACCTCGTATATAATGGGTCATTTTAGCTCCTTGTATAACAATCTACTATATTTACAGATACGGCACATTATTAATATTACAGAAATATCACAAGTTACCTACGGTGTGGCAATCTGGGACTGTAAAAATTATGATTAGAGTTCCACTTACCAAAAGTTCGTCTCGAACAGACACAGTCACTAGAATAGCGTCTAAAACAAGAGATTAGGCATCGATATAATCACTAGAATTACTGAGCGATCTGACGACGACCTGATTCGACGGAAAAATGGCGCCGGCCACGAATATCGATTGATACCCACTGCAGTTTTAACACGGCACACTGACGGCGTGTGAAAGCTGACCATATACTTGAACTAATTCTCTTTACGAAAATCGACTGAGTTCGTGAGTTGAGGTAAAATATTATATTGTATTAGAATTCAACGAGAGTTAGAAGCAGTTCGTGTTTACTCAGCTCTAGGCAGCGTTTATCTGACGAGAAAACAATAAATACTCCTACTCCGCCGCGTCGCGTGGCGGTCACGCCTTCGAGTACTTTCGTGGCGATTGTGAACTTTATTGAGTAAGCAATAACTTTCAAACTCGTCTGACGTATCCGTACGATAGGCTCACGTTTTGTTATACAACAGCAGCATTAATGAGTGATTGTGACTAAAGCCTTATTCTAAAGACAAAATCATTCTTGTTTATATATTTCACCTACCTAGAGTGGTATGTGATACCTGTATGGACAACCGCTACTTTATTATTTAATATTGATAATTGAATTCATCAAAGGCAGGACATGAGGACAAAGGATGTCATCAAAAACGTCGAAATAAAATCTTTGAATATTATCCTATTGCTCTACAAACAATTAGGGACATAAACAAGGCTAAGATAACAAGTTTAAAGAGTTTTACTTACCAAAAAGTCTCAATTGACCAGTAGCGGCAATAAATAAAATAAAATCACCTGCTCACACTGACAGTACTGTGACTGTAGAATGGCGCCCCTCAAAGTATCGATCCGATATTGTAGCCTTCCCAGCAATGTAGCCTTTGATTAGATACCCGTCTGGAACATAAAACCTTCTAAAAACCAACTAAAGTGGACAAATATGTGCAAATATATTTATTATTATACAAATAATTTTGATATTATATATGATATGATAGTGATATGCTGTGATTGTTACCTGTTGTAGTTGCCTTGTGAATAAATAAATATATTTTCTACTCGGATTTATTAAATAATAATTATAACTTGAGCCTTTTTCTTATAAATTAGATAAAATACTATTTATTTTATATGGTTTCAGTAGAGTTAATAATGTTATAATTTATACCTGTAAATGCTATGAAAATGTAAACTATTCGCAGACCATTAAAACAATTGATGATTTTAGCCGAGATTTGATTGTTTTAATCGATTTGTTGATGTCTGTTCCCCTGTTCTCTCATAACGTATCCGAACGCAAATGAACACTAGCTAGTTAAGGCTTTTTTTATTTTTTTTAGGGTCGGAAATCATCAAATAACTTCTCCCGCTCTGGGCAGAGCAGGAGGGCGTGTCAGACTCTTACTGACTAAAACCCACCCGTGTTCTTTCAGTTGCCTGTGCCACGGCCACGGTATCCCTCTCGGACTTTCCCACAACCCTAGCAGGCATCGGCCCTAGCGGACCCCGTCATTGGTGCTGACATATCTTTGAGGCGCGCGTGGAACACAACGCGCAGCGCCGTCGACCCGGGTCTGGTCCTTATCGAACGGCGAGCTGCCCATTGCTCGCCGTTCGCAAGCCCACGCCTACGGTGGCTGGGAATCGGCCTGCGATTCCCGACGCCCAGGGCGTCTCCTGCAGCGGCTAGGGGCGTGAGGGCGCGAATTTTGCCTCTCCCTCGCGCATTCCGCCTCCTCCTTCGCGAACATTACTGCTTCGCAGAAGGAGGTGACGGCTTCCCAAGCCCTCTCGCTTCGTACCATGGCCTGGACCGGGGCCGGACACGAGAGATCGCCACCGCCAATCGCCTCCACGAGGACACGGCGGTGCTCCGCCCAAGCCGGGCAGACCTCCACCGTATGCTCCACCGTGTCCTCCGGGCGATCCACACAATGGTGACACCCGGGCGTTTCCTTCCGCCTTATCCGGAACAGGAACCTCCCGAAACAACCGTGTCCGGATAGAACGCCACCCTGAGGTACACTGGTAGAAGTATTGCTCCAGGAAGACAAGGTCTCTCCAATGAATATACGTTGCCGGCGACCGAACAGGTAACTACGAAACCAGTCAATTACCGATGGAGATACGAAAGAAAGAAAGAAAGAAAATGCGTTTATTTGCGGTAAACATGACGCAAAAAATAACACAAACACAGAAAATATGAAAAGGTTGGGGGAAACATGCGTCACATCCACGCAAAACGGCTATCGCTCAGCGTTATGCCGCGACCCTATGCAAGACAGAGCCCCAGCGCTGGTTTTCAGCGACAGCCGGCGCTGACGTAGTGACGTCGTCCGGTGAGGCAAACAATAGTTAGGACGCTGTACCAGTACAGCGTACTTACGAACGTTGCGCTTAAATAAAAATAATATAAATGTTATAGAATATACTAAACAGACATGTAAAAGGAAATAGACATGCTACGAGAATATCATCCTCAATAAACGTATTACGCTTTATGGCAACATTTCAAAGCGTCTTATTTGACGTACACACCTGACACACCAAAGAAACGCTATGATGTAAGGAAAGCAAGTTCCAATTCCAATTTTATGGAGCCATTACTATAAAATTGGAATTGGAATTGGAAGGAAAGCATGAGAGGATGGATGTGAGGCGAGTATGTTAAGAGAGCATAGAATGCCAAGTAAAACATCAAAATCAACAGTATTAAAAGCATTACTGAAATCTAGCAAAGCTAAGACCGTTAGATTACCGTTTGCCATGGCAGACCTTATATCATCCGTAATGTTCAGAAGCGCTGTGGTGGTGCTATGACCAGGACGGAAGCCAGACTGGAAGGGGTTTAGGAGATTATTTTTTTAGATAGGTATGTGCTTATTTGATTATGAATTAACCGTTCAAGGACTTTGGAAAGGAATGGTAAGACAGATATTGGACGGTATTCAGAAAAGGATGTGGGATTAGACTTTTTAGGTAAAGGAATTATTTGTGCATCTTTCCATGAGCATTGAAAGACACCACTAAATGCAGAAAAGTTGAGAATATGACAAATGACAGGAAGAATAACATCCAGCACAGGGACCAACATATTACGGCTGATACAATCACTTCCTACTGCATTGGAAGTAATCGATAGTATGCTCTTCTTAACATCACACGCGGAGAACTGACCAAAAGTAAATTGAGAATAACTGGGAGTCGGAAGAGAAGAAAGATAATTCAGTGTATTCAATTTTATTTTCCTATTAAAATTGGACGAAGCACTAAAATGATTATTCACTGCATCAATGTCTATGTCTTTTGGGATTGTCTCTTGTCGGGTTTTACCGACCCCCAATGATCTAAGAAATTTCCAAACTTTGGATGCGTCCCCATTTTGGACAGATGTATGAATGTGGTGGCGATTAGCATTCCTACACACCTTATTGCAGTGATTACGGATTGACAGGTATCTTTCCCTGTTAGCGTCAATAACCCTACGCTTAAATTTTGACTTTGCCGTAACTTTTTTGTGTATGATCGTTTTAATCTCATTTGTGAGCCAGGGAGCCGGCAAATGTCTAACCTTAACTGCTCGAACAGGTGCGTGATGATCGTAAAGCTCAATAAGTTTAGCAGTAAAATATTAACTTGCTCATCGACTGATGCAGAGGCAAATAGATCAGACCAATCTATATTGTTGGCATCCATGCAAAGATTATCAACGTTCATTTCACCTGCGTTGCAAGAGAATCTTAGCTTTAGCCTTAGGTGGCCGAATTTTGTATGACAGATAAATCTGGTCATGATAGGAAAAGGCATCAGCTGAACATTGGCCATGCTTAGCGACGTGATCAAGGGAAGAGACAAAAATCAAGTCATGAAGTGAAGGAATAGAGTTAGGAAATTTGTGAGTGGCACTCAGTGGAAGAATGGAAAGATTACTAGAAGCCAAAATATTAGTCAGAGAAGAAGAGCGATGGTCTTTTTTCAGAAGACAAGTATTAAAGTCACCCATGATTATACTATGACTGTAAGAGGGGACCAGCATAACTAAAATATTTTCAAAGGATGAAAAGAAATTAACGCGTAAAGAGGGACAGTAATAGACGCCAAGAAGTAATTTTGAATGGTATAGTTCGACTTCAAGGAAGAGATGTTCACCAGCATTAGATGGCGGTGGCTGTGCTGACACATTGACAACTGAGTAGGGAATATGCGTGCGGAGATATATGGCAACACCACCACCAGCACCAACCGACCGGTCGTTTCTTATAAGCTGAAAGCCGGGAAGAGAATAACTAGTTGAAGGGAGACAAGGTTTAAGCCATGACTCGGAAAAGAATAGCATGTACGTTTTTACAGTCAAAGCTTGAGAGCATATCGTGGAACTGAGCCGTAATGCTCTGAGCGTTAATATGTATAACGTTAAAATTCTTAGGAACATCAGAAAACAGCGCCGCAAGACTGTCAGCAAGAGAAGGAGTATCCACGAAACTGTCGTCGTCGCTTGTTACAGAGACAAAACTACTATTATTACTACTTGCATCGATAGACATAAATATTTAAAATAAATTATACAATTATAATATTAATATAAAACCTAACTAATAAAAATAAACCGTATAACTAGTCCATCTGCCGGTTGCGCTATTAAATCAAAATAATTATATTATATATTTTAATTGACATGACTAGTGTACTCGTTGAGTGCATTTTTAGCTTAGAGCTTGGTATGTTTAACCTATTTTTGTGGCGTAATGTATATTTAGACTGTATATTTCCCTTGTCGTGTAAAAGTGTTGGTAATTTCGAACGAATTTGCATATTTCTAGAATGTATAGGCAGGGGAGGGTTAATATTTTCTGTTTTTGGAAACGGAAAAAGTTACGCTCACCAAGCAAGCTCCTAGCTCTGTGGCTTCGGCCTTAGTACTAGTCAGGCTTTCACTCAACATCCGTGACATATTTATGTACCTAACCATAGCGACAAGATTGGTGTTTCCTAATGTATCTCAGATCTTTCACTCAGCATCCGTGACATATATTTATGTAGCAATGGCACACATTATATACTTGATTAAGAGAACATTCTTGGTTGATTATCGATGATTAATTTTTTTACGAGCTTCAGAATAAGCCGTGGTATATTATATTGCAGGTGTTATTGCAGAGAGAGTAGGATAAAAGGTAAAACAAGATGTAGATTCAGTACCCCCCATCTGAGTAAATTGTGCCTGCAGTGGCGCACCTGGCTTCGTAGTCGGTTTAGAGATTTCCAAGGGACATTGAGACCATGACAGTTGCGTGGCCCGCTGAAAGCTTTTCTTCAAGCTAAACATATAGTCAGCTGGTGAAAGGTGCCTAAGGAGCCACACTTTATTTTTGAGCTTCATTAAGGCTTTTGTCATTTATTTGTTTAATCGACAATAAGGAAAGTGTTTAAATTTAAGTCAATTTTATGTCAAGATTATTTTATTAAATGAAATATCAAAACATTAGATTTGTTTAATAATATATGTATAATAGATTTTTAATAATAATTAATCGTTATTAGGAAATAAATGTTAGGTCGGGGAAACAGTTTTTTCGTATTTTATATACAAATTCAAGACTAAGAGCTCATCTGGCACCCAAATATCGAGCTCTTTTGTATACCCAGACTTTGCAAATGTGTCAAATGTGTTTTGTGGTCAACCCTTAGCTCTTCAGCTATGTCGTAACTACTCCACTCTTTCAAAAATTTAATCGATTCGACAGAGCGAACTGCATCTTTGACATCAAAATTTCCAGACTGAAAACGCTTAAACCAACTTTGTGCTCCTCCTACTCCACTGCGTTAAGTCCATAAACGTCAAATATATTTTTCGCGGCTTGTGCCGCATTTTACCTTGTACAAGCTTTTATAGTTAATTAGTATGTATTGCTCAAATCTTGTTTGTAATAAAACTTCAAAATGAATTGAATTTCTTCGTTAGATTCACTCATTTTGGCAAATAGAAAAACATTTGAATGATGGCGGAAAATCGATTTTACTTTTTTGTATTTCTTTTTTAAAATATCATTTTTAATGGTATCAAAACCAGCCAGATACAAACAGAACTGCCAAAGAGATTTTACTACAACTTTAGACGTAGGTATAAAATACGAAAAAACTTGTTCACTGACCTATTAAAATTAAACACATAGTATTAATTAAGTATTTTATTTTAAGTCATTCAACAAACAACAGATTAGTCATTTTGAATTTTGATGCAATTAAAAGTCTTATCAAGATTAATCGTACCCAGTCATTCGAGTAATTTCCAGTCCGTTTTTTTTCAATACAAACCCATATTAACATATTATAGATATAATTTAGAAAAAGTTTTTGAGCATAAAAACGGCCAAAATAAGATTGTAACGTTGATTAAAAGTACAAACAGAATATTAATACAAGCACTGTGACCAAGAATTCTAAAAACTCCACCAGTATGGGGTGATGGATGAGCATGTCCCTATAGTAGTCCTCTTCCTCGTCGTCATCATCGGATTCCTCTACTATAACCTCTTCAGTAGTCATATAGTCATCTAATACATCTAAAATAGCATCCGAAGCCATCCTGGGCGCCTGTAATAGGTAATAAGCTTAATGTTAATAAACCATTCACTCGTCCACGTGGACGGCAGGGATCTACGAGCGACGCAGTACACAAAAATAAACCATATTCAACAGCCGTATAGAGTAAACAGCTGTTGAACACGATATTTATGTTTGGAATTTGACGTTAGATAAGATTTCAACAAGTGTTTTTGTAAGTGTCCGCAGAACATAGAAACTATTAAAGGTACATATTGCTATCTGTATGCTTTACAACACCACATCATTAACTACGAGTATTACTTAAACCTCAAAAGTCATCTACTGAAGTGTAATGTATCAAAATGTAAAAATCAAATAAGTCAATTCAAGCAACGCACCACGAGGTATTATTTGGAGAGCACGGAGTTTAATAAATAATCACGAGTACACGTAGAGTAATGACGACAGGACGCCCTGGATTGTATCGATCAGTCTATCCTTCCTTCCCTTGGAGTTTTAACCTGTGTTGACACAGGTTAAAACTCACAACACTGGCTGACATTAAACTTGATTGAAATAAACAAAATGTAGGTACAATATTTGTTTGTTTTAATAATTCAAGTGCATTTAATGTAAATAGCATCTACTCGATATTTATTTCAACTTCGGTGCAAAAACTAAGAAATTTTCAAAAACAATCAAAGTTCAGTTAAGTCTACTATTTTGAACACGACCAGACTGGTCGCAAGCGACAAGTAAAAACTTAAATTTAATAATTATAACACGTAATTTCAGCCGAATGACGTCCATTAGCTGTACAAGTTACCATAACCACTTCTCTATGGTGAATACCATACTAGCATGCTACTCGCATACTTTTGTGCAAGTTACAGGCATGTGTATTCCGGGCTTTACTTAGGTACTCGTATATATTATAGTGACAACCTGCGAGAAAAAACTACTTGGCGCCCATACTTGACTGACCGGTTGGCGCAGTTGGTAGCGACCCTGCCTTCTGAGCCGCTGGTCCCGGGTTCGATCCCCGGACAAGTCAAACATTTGTGTGCATGAGCATGTCTGTTTGACCTGTGTCTGGGTGTGTATATGTATGTATATCAGTCATCAGGTTACCGTAGTACAGGCTCTGCCTAGTTCGGGACCTGTAGACCTTGTGTGGATGTTGTCTCATATTATTATATTATTATTATATATCTCATTGAAGCAAAACATACAAATAATCTTTTGTTACAGCCTTTACTTTTAAATTTAGTAATGCTAAAGCCTTTGCGATATATAAAATTTAAAAGCTACGCTAAAAGATTTTCTTAGAATTACGGCCTACGAGCAGCTACGCCGTAGCAGCTACGCCCCGTAGCAGCTTGTAATCATTGTCTTACTGCATCCCAATATTCGGCGTAGAACTAGCTACGACAATATTCGGCGTAGAACTAGCTACGACAATATTTGGCGTAGAACTAGCTACGACAATAATCGGCGTAGAACTAGCTACGACAACCTTAGGCGTAGAACTAGCTACGACAATATTCGGCGTAGAACTAGCTACGACAATCTTTGGCGTAGAAGCTACGCCGTTTGCCATTGGGTATTCTCTCATTGTTTGAGAAACGGTTTATTATAATAATTTTAACCCATATTTGATCGGGTTGAAAGTGTGTTTCTGACCAAATATCAATCAACTCTGCCTTTCACAGTTTATTGCTGGACATAAACCTCTCCCAGACTTCACCACATCACCCTGACACCCGACTGACTGTCAGACCGAATATGCTTGACCTTAAACAAAACAGGTTCCTTTTTCAATGTATTCAAGATTGGTCAACATACAAGGGAAATTAAACACACATATTCATAACATATTTTATAAATTTCAACATTTTATTGTATATAATAACATATAGAATATAATATATTATGTTATAATAATATATAATACACTATACACGATTATTGAGAATGCAACTAAACTGTATGTTGATAAGCGCATAGCCAAACTCAAAATAACTTTAATTAAAATATTAAATCTGAGAAATCAATGTCGTCACGGTTGCCAAATAAACATATAAAATAAATATTATCTGTACGTTGCAACATCGACAGTATTCATTGTGTGTTATTTATACTTAACATGTAGTTAAAAACTGTATCAAAACCAAAACCACCAATCAGACCAAAATGTTTTTTTTTAAGATTATAACTCGATATTCTCTGTCCATGTCAGCCTAAAGTGAGGACTGACAGGTTAACGGTTCCGTTCTGGGGTGTAATGTACTCGTACATTCACTGAAAATATTGAAATGAACAGGTACTGCACAACAACCATAATGTACCTCTAAATTGCTTTTCTTCTACCTGTATTAATTTTAATAGTTTTTTAAGTTTTAATATAGGTATATTACAACCTAGAACATAACCATTAACAATGAAATTAAAACATTATAATTAAACAATACAGGACAATCATCTGAACCTATACGAGGCAACGCAGCACAAACGACACACATTTGAAAATAAAGTACAGGGTCGGGCACGTTGGGCTTCGTACGCTTTCAAATAGCCCTCTAATACCGAAGGAATCGCGCAAGAAAGCGGCCAATAATCTACACACGTCCACATTGGCACGACCACGTTCATAAAACATCTCTTCGTCATCAGATACGGTCACAATTGCGAAATTCACTCCATGCGCTGTTCTGAAGCGTTCAAGGCGAGAGAAAGCTTTAGCATCAATTGTCATCTTGATAGCCTGGAATAAAGAAAAAGCTAAATGTTAGTCACATAATTTGCAGGACCATTTCGTCGCAGAAGTAATGGGTACTACGCACAAAAACTAAGATGTTCAAAGCGTGCCTAATATCGGTCTTACTTCAAGATCGTCTCCTCTCCATACATAAATATTGCATTGTTGTTTGGCGTGAACAACTGGTAAACATTGTCTTGTAAGGCAAAGACAGTTTAAGCCCAATCAAATCAAATATTTTGAGTTAATTAACAAAGGCTTGATTAGATTACGATTATACAGAGTGCTACTTACCAAGAAATATTATTTGGCGATCACAGGTCTCAATATAATTTCAGAGCGAATGCAAAGTACGCTAATATTCAGCTCCGTCAAAGTTAAGTATTGATCTCGACTACTGCAGTTTTAACGTATGTCAACACTGACTAAGTAACTCGTATAAAATAAACAAAGTTATGGACAATATTTTTGTTTAAAGTATCTTAAACCACTTAATGTGTACCATCTACTCGCAAGTAAATAGATTTAGATATTTCAAGGTCATTGCAAAAACTAAGACATCGACTAAACCCAATCTAGTTTTAATATTTATATTTTGTAATGTATAATAAATATATTATATATATATATATCTTTTTATTTTAAGAAATATTTAAAAATTCATTTGATAAGAAGGATAATGAGTAAACGAAACAATAAGGACCAAAACAACATTGACTCGTATTCAGTAAGTTGACGGTCTACGAGCAGCTACGGCGTAGCTACACGTCATCATCATTCTGCCCGTACCCCAATTTAGTTGAGATTGGCGTAGCTTTGATTACTATTAGGATCATTGTTGGTTACTCTGTTTGTTCGAGTATCGTACATACTAATTCCACGCGATTTATAGAAATCATTGACATACGTCAATATGTACGTGACAGAAACCCTTGCAGGAGCCATATTTAGTTGCCTTTGAACATCCAGTAGCAAAAACGAATACGTACATGAGCGACAAGACATATTGTCCACCCACATATTATGAGAGATAACACAACATCCATTGATTAAATACATAACGCCATTAGGTATTTAATTACCCTGTAATAAGTCAAGCTTAAATGCAACTGAGATACTTACAACATTTGTTTAATTTAATATCAGTAGTATTGTAATATGCTACAACAGTTAATACATATTAAAACAGTGTACGCAAGCAGGGTTCTCAATACTTACGAAAAACTCAATCCAACTGTGTTCATATAATCATTGCTCTTATAAAAACCATACAATCCCGCGACTCAAGTGCAAGTTTCGCCTTACTCTGGTAGATGTATCTCCATGAAGACAGTCCGTGGATTGCTTAAAACCTGACATTGAATAACCAACAGAGTTGGTTTAAATAGGGAGATACACAAAAAAACACACATCTTGTCCCGCGTGTTTATTATTATATACCAACACCAATCTCGTTGTCACAATCCAAAATACACATAATTTATAACTATCTTAATTTAATTCAATCCCGCGTTTTTTATGCTATAACACTCGAGTTTAATAATAATGTGAGGCGCGACAGAACCTCCCCATGACTCAAGCTTTACGTACAACTAGTTTAAAGCCATTTAATTTGTTTGGTTGAAACAACTTTTAAGTAATGCTTGAGTCATGGTTGAGATCCGTCGGCCTTGAATTTTACAATTCGACAAAGCTCATTTCAAATTGTGAAATATAAAATACACATTATTATTATAATACAATTTAAATACAATCTTGCGTGTTTATTGTTATACCAATCTCAACTTATTAATCCAAAAATACTTAAAATTGCACATAATTTTATGACTACAATAGAGCATCAAACCCGCGTGTTTAATTTAATACCAATCTCATTAAAATACACACACATCTAATGAATACCTAGTTATTAACTTAAGGATAAGTAGGTAAGCTACAATATAATCACATTAGATTCAGATCATATCAGTCAGACACATCGTGCCAATGTGTTAAGGCACTAGACATTATTATTAGACAAACAGAGCTCTGCCGATGTTATGGCAATAAGTATGTTGAGTATAATAATGTCTGCGTCGAAGTAACATAATTTTAAGTTACGTACGAAATACAAATTAAAGGCCTAAATATTTTATTCAAAAATGTGTATCCAAAAAGAGCCGAGTATAGAAAAATAAAAAAGTATTCTCTGGTGTACATTAAGGACTAGGTAAAGAAAACATAAACTGTCAAGATGTTTTTTCGTTACCCAAATTGAAACCACCACCACCAACGGTTGGTTGGATTCCATGGGATCGAAGATTGCCTAGTACTTATCATGCCAGGAAAAATTGTCGCTCGTTCAGGAAAAATACTTCATCTACTTACTGGCTTCAATTCAATCCGCAAAATAATAATTTTGACAACGTAAAGTACATTCAAAGTAAATGTCACAATAAAAAAATCTAATACTTAATGTTTGAAATAAAGTAAAGAAAATGCCTAGTTGAAACTTATTTAAAGTTACTTATTATCAAAACATACTTACAAATTATTGAAATAAATATATAAAATATATGTACCATTGATAACGCCCGAATGTCATTGCATTCATCCATTTGTTTAAATTTAAACTATATTAACCATAGGTAGACTAGGTAAAAGTATTTTATCAAATGCAATTGATAAGTACCTCCTTATAAAGGAAGTGTGGGAGTTGTTTGTTTACATAGGTTAATAAATCTAAACAAATGGAAATTAATGTCACATATTTGTACACCCGCCACCGCAAAAAGCAGGCATGAATAAAAATTTGTAAAATATAGTCGTGTTGTATTTCAGAAAGTCCGTAAGTGGATAGCCGAGATCGTAGGGAAAGTAGTTTCGGAGGGTGTCTGGTGAAAAAATTGCTAAAGAAATGAGCCTCTGTCAGGCATCCTTCCCTGTGGTGAAGACGTGTCTACGGTAGCACAAGCTGGCCCAGGGATCCTTCAGTAGCATCCCCGTCTGAGTGTTGATGTTCCTCACTGCGCCTTCAGGAGGTCGGTAACGTTCCGTCACCGCCTTCATTTCCATCCCTGTAATATAAAAAGAGTAGTCTAAATCATATCGTCTCAACTTGTACTACCGAACATGGATGGACATCCTTATGACAACAGATAAAAAAAATTGGGAGGATGTTAGTGCCCATCATTCACAAAACCCCCTAGTGGTCTCATCTAAAGGAGTTCTATTCGCACCCACAACGACACAGACGTACTCATTAATTTATAGGTACATTATTTAATCACAGGCAAGGCGATGGAGGACCTCGATAGCTATCGATTTAGCCCCATAGATACGAGTTTTTTTACAAAATATACAATTACAAACTAAACAGCTAAGAGACCGTCTGACGGACAACGCATGAACGCATACTTCGCTGACTAGCAGCACAGCATGAAGCACAGCATCACATTTTGAATATTGGCTTACACGGCCTAATGATGTACAAACAAAGGATTTTTCGAAATCAACTGGTCTCGCCTGCTATTTGCAACGGCGCGGCGGGCGGCGGCGGCGGGCGGCGGCGGCGTATCGAATTCGCGCGAGCGGATGCGCTAGGTAAACCTAACCAATAGCGCAATTACTTTATTAAACTCTGGTTAAAATATGTCAGAAATCAGGCACTCCGCGGCTTCAACAAGATGGCGGCCGGAAGGACCCTCCATCCCCGCCCCCCATCCCCCACCCACTTCCCCTGACGTATTACGTAATAACTAAAAAACTATATCCGCAGCAAAAAACTCTCCCTTTCTTGGCCCACAAGCACAGATAATTAAAATTAATTAACACTCCCGACTAATTCGTTTCTACATTACAGACAATGAACGAGACCTTACGTATTATTACACTTGACGCGTAACCTACTTGAAAAACGATGAAAACATACGATTCTACTTACCCTCAAACATAAATGGCCCTGCACCGTGTTCTCCTCGCTTGGAAGAGCTGGGATGGTCTTCGACAGCAAAGGGTGAGAGGTGGCTGCAACAGCACCGGACGCGACCGATCGCCACTGGAGTCGCCGGGGAAAGGGCCCCTCGATGGCTGCACATCGGTCTTCTGCGCAAGTGCACTTTTAAACAAAGCGGTATATACCTATGTGTGCTTGTAGCAACCCGTTATGGACGTTTTAGACTCTACTGAATATCCTATGAATGCTTAGGGAATTAAAACAAATCTGTAAAATAAATCGTAGTTAGTGAAAATTTTTCACCGGTATTATCTTTATTAATTTAAGCCTAATCGAAAAGTCGATTACGAAATTGTATGCGAGATAAAACCGTCACGAAAACCGGTTTTGGGCTAAGATTTTGTTAAGTTTTGGTTTTACGTTAATTTGTGTTAAGGCAAGTTTATTGCTCACCTGATTTTGCACACAACGAGTCTTCACAATATTCCCGTAGGAGCAATGGTGCTCGAGATAAATGCTTATGAAAAATTTAAGAAGAAGAAAGGCAATAACGTTATGGCGTACAATTATCACTAAAAAAAAAACAAGACAGAAAAACCTTCGGTACCTATTGTGTACCTTGGAGTAAAGCGTATAGTACTAGAATAGTGTACCGAGTGTTAACTTTAGTTAATGAAATTATGTTTATAAGCTCAACAAAGCTATTTAATACACAAACCCATATTTTTAGACATGTCAGTCATTTTAAAATATTACTACGTATTACCTATTTAATAGGCGAAAATGTTCATTGGTTTGTCGTTTTTTCACGCAGCAACGGGTCGAGGTGATGTTTGGCATAGAGATAGTTTATAGGTCTGAAAGTATCATAAGACTTTTTTATCTCAATAAACAACTTCTAAAAGAGTGTAATAGGGTGTTGAACTTTGTGTGGGAAAATCGTAAATTTACGCAGAACGAGGTCGTGAGCAAAAGCAAGTGCTGTCATGTATGAAATCATTACTTATGGATGAGGCCCACTATACTATAATACATCGTGAAGAAAAACGCGCCTTGAAATCTAAATTAGAGGTGGTGCGGAAAAGAATCGGTAAATTAAATTAAAACGTTCAGTTTCTAAAAATAAATAAATAATTTAATTCCTACAGGTGTCTCGAGAACTATGCCTAAGTCCTACGAAAATGTGGTGTTTACTTTACTGTGCAGAATTATGGAATAAACTTTACGAAATATTTGATAGTTTTTGGAATGAACTCTTTAATGCGGCTTGCAGTAGGAGTAAACTGGTACGAAAAGCGTTCCATGCGACTTTCTCTCGTTTTCACGGTTTTCGAGGATGCTAAAGTTGATAGTAAGGTCAAAAAGTAAATCCACGTTGGCGGCTGTCGAAGTATCATAAATTTTTCGCCATGGGTGTCGTTTTCATGGTTTTCGAGGGTGCTAAAGCCGATAGAGAGGTCAAAATCTAAATGCAAGATTTCGCCTGCTTATATACCCACGGCTCTCATCATTTCTTCTCGGCTCAACTGATGTTCAGTCTCTTAGACAACGTTCTTCTGTATTGATTCCACTCAGAAGTGTGGCAGAAATTTTACTGATTTGGCCTCAAACCGGTTGCAGGATTTTATAGGAATACGACTTGACTGAAGATTTTCACCTCTTGTCGGAAATTAAAATGACGAAATACACTAAAAAGTATCCATAGGCATTACAAAAAAAAAAAAAAAAACAGATTTTTTGTAGGTAACTAGCAAAAACGTGCATGATCCCTAGAGACTTTTGATTTGTGCATACGAGTGTGTATGCGTGCGAGTATCTCGTAAGAAACTGCGTTCCTCCCGGGGGTCCCCCGACTATTTTTCAATGTATCTGCTTTCAGCTTTTCGGCTATGAGCAAATGTGCTGCTTGGATCATGGCGTGGTTTATGCAGGGCTCCAGCGAGCACCGCACACATGGTAGTCATTTATTCAGCTCCAGGGTGTGGTGCTTTTTGAGGAGCCTGGTGATAATTGGTTGAAACAGGTTTACGGCCAACTGTTTCGTATGATTTTTAAGTCTGTCCTTGTAGGCTCAGCCATTTTATCCAGCAACAAACATTTAATAGAAGCCTCAAGAAAGCTGCTAGAGGTACTAGACTTAATAGATGGCTAGCTTGGAAAGTGGAGAATTACTGCAAGCGTATCAAAATCCACGAAAGTGACATTCACACGCAGGAAAGGTAACTGCCCTGTGGTTAAGCTGGGAAGCAATGACTTGCCACACAAAGACGTGAAGTACCTGTAAGTAAATAGCATTTGTTACATTTGGGATTTGTGTATCCCAATCTGCTGTAAAGATAATGCTAAGAACAGGGCCGAGAAAAGAGCCTTGTGACCTCCTGCTCTTATTTCAATAACTCAGAGTAATTAGCCTCTTCTCTAACTTGGAACAGGCGACCTGTTCGGTAGGGCCTATGCCAGTTGTATCTTAATTGTTGCAATGGACGTTGCACACAGTGTTGTTAATCGTTATATATAATTATTTTTTTTGAGATTTCCCGCTGAGAAATATTTTATATTAGGATTTTTTGTCGCCTATTAAGTCTTATTTCCTAAGGCTTATATCCTATTTAGAAATTGGTTTTTCTTTTCAAAAGTACGGTGCATGAGTCCGACTCGGTCTTTACCGGTTCGTTATTATTGGGCCCCCATTTTAGATTTATTGTTTGGCTATTAAACCCTCATGGCCTTGAACTTGTCCCAATTTTCTTGTAGGGGTTGGAGCGATCGATGCGCACCCCAGCAAACATACCCGATCGTTGACCTACAATAGCGAGTCACAACGTCCCCTTGGGCGGATTGTTGTATGTAGGTATTCTACTTCTTCGAGTCGATGGCACGACATGTTTTGTTTGGGCCAAAACTTCGCCACATCCACGGCGTCATCGATGGCAGCGCACTAATTGCAGGTATTAAGACACAGAGAGCAGGATAGGAGTTGAGTCATATTTTTCGACAAGCCCCATATTTCATCCGCACCCTAATGTCGTTTCGGCAATGTAGAGCACTGAGACGATCGATAGGCTCGCGTACTTTGACCTCTTTGTTTGGCCCCTGTTTGCTGTCAAACTTTCATAGCCTTGACCTTGACCCGCCGCCGACTTAGCTCTGTTCGGATGGTTGAAGCAATCGATGTTTCGTCGTTACGCTTGAAAGTTGCGTTGGTGATCCATTTTGCCAGGCTGCGTAAGTATACTATCACACCACATCCCAAACGGTGCTTCCTCGGTACACAAATACGGTCGCTGTAAAACTACGCCTGCTAAGCAGCTGCGTTAGGTGATGCCAAAAAAATTTATCACACATGTATGCACATTTTTTGTTAGTATAGCAGGTTCGTGAGCGGATCAGGATGGTCCCATACAAATCGAAGCTAAATACACGTGCCCAGTAATGAAATAGCAGCATTATGAGGTTTTCTGGTGACATACGCATTAATAACTATGGGCTTAGTGACACACAGCGAACAGCTGATAGTGCGCGAGGTGCGGGATCAGCTGTCTCTTTCACCCGAGCGCACTTACGATAGGAGCGTCTCGCTTGCAAAACCGGATTCGCCGATACAAGCAGACGAGCATTTCGGTACGACGACGCATGCGACTTCACAGCTGAGTCGCAGAGTCATGCGCCATCTTAAAGTACGGTATTTACGCCTGCGCTAGTATCTCCACTTGCGCAGGTGCAGATACCATACCTGAAGAAGTCAAGGAAAAAGTAAATCGCGATGCTTACGGGATATCAAAGCAAAGGACCTTGTCTCATTGACATCCTATGGAAAAAATTGTCTAATGAATCAAACCTGCTGTCAGAAATAATTAAGATTTATTTAAGTTCTCATATTTCAATTAAACCATTTACAGGCACTTTTGAATTGTCAAGTGGTCGGTCAGTCAGAAATATGAAGCTAGTTGCCCATTCCAAAGCGTAGTAGGTACCTATGGAGAAGAACGGGCAAGAAACTCCATGGACACTCTTTAAAATTATACAGGTACATAACATTAATTTATTTATTTAACCATTTATGTACACACATTATATAAACAGACAAGAAGAAAAGAACAGAAAAATAGCTACAAAGGTGATGCTTATTTCTAATAAAATCTCTTCCAGCTTACCTGCGATAGGATAGTAGATTAAGAGATGTAGACAGCGTGTGTAAGAGTAAAAGAGAAAATAAAATACATAAAATCAAAAACAATTCACTTAGGGCTGGTTTTTCAATAGTCAGATAACTTTTATCTGAAGAATAAATCTGACAGTTTGACATATTTTCTATACAAAAGCTGTCAAGCCGCAATATTTATTCCTCAGATAAAAGCTATCTGACCATTGAAAAAACAGCCCTTAATAAAATAAAACAAATAATATGAGAATATACATACATACGAACACGCTTCTAAAATAAATAACACTGGAATATTAATATATACGCAACTATGGCGAAGTGGAAAGATAGTGTTCTTTCACTCTTCTTTTAAAAACTGCAACAGTTTGGCAGTCCCTAATGTCAGGTGGAAGTGAATTCCACAACCGCACCGCGTGCACAGTGAAGCAGTAGGAGTAAAAGTCGGTGGAGTGGGGAGGGTACTTTAGGAGGTTTCTAAGATGCGACCTGCAATGCGCATCTGAAGGTCGGGCGTAGGAAAAACGCTCTCGCAGATAGGATGGCGTTTTAGGATTGTGAAGGAGCTTGAATAGCAGACACAATATCCGAGAGTTCCTGCGAAGTCGAATGGGAAGCCACTTGAGTATCTTGCGAAAATTGGAAACGTGAACGTACTTTTTAAGGTTAAAAAAAACGAATACATATATTCTGCAAACGCTCAAGTTTTTTTTAAATATCCTCGGTGGCATCTAAATAACAGGCGTCGGCGTAATCTATAATGGGCTGAATGAGAGTTTGAGCAAGAGAGATTTTGGTGTTCAAGGGCAAGAAGCTCTGGAGATATTTCAATGAATGGAACGTGTAGTGCATTTTGCGACTGACTTGAGCAACATGTGCAGTGCACGATAAATAGGAATCCATGGTCACCCCCAGGTTTTTGACCGTATGTGCGTATTCAATCTGAACAGCATTCAGATAAAATGGAGACAGCGACGCAACATCGAGCCTATTCCGCATATACCTGCCGCCGATAATTAAATCCAGGTCACTGTTCATGGCAGACTTAAGGGAAGATGCAGGCTTCTGCATCTGCTTTTAAGGGAAGACCTTAAAAAATGATTGTAGAGCTGCAGATCGTTGGCATAGAAATGGAAGCAGGAAGAGATGACACTGGTGATAGAGTTAATGAAAATAGAAAAGCGAAGAGGAGAGAGAACGCCGCCCTGAGGCACACCTGCGGAAAGAGAACCAATCAGAAGGTGACTCGTCGAGATGAACCCGCTGCGAATGTTGAATATATAACTAGATGTGAGACGATGTAAATTAGACGTACACGTTGAGTGTCCAGTGTACAGCGAGTAGATATTTAAATAAAACAATCCATAAATAAAATAATTAAAATAAGCCGTGGCAGCTAAGAGATGACCAGTCCCAACTGACGGCGCCAGTTTGCGCGCACGAAAAAGTGTGCAATATAACAATGCTTTTCGGATACAGCTGTCGCTGCCACGGTTCTGTAGCGCGTCAGGGATGTTCGCAGCCACGCGTACAGACTACTTATTTACGATCATGCGTAAAAGATCCATGTCACTACTGCGTCGGATGCGAGGCAGTGACCGCAGTCTCCTCAGCATTGTTGCTAGTAAGACTGAAGGCCAGGCAAATTAGGCACCCGTGCGCAGTGCATGTATTTTTGCCAGGTTTCTCCAGAAGATGGCAAAGTAGATATAGTATTCCTTAAGTTGTGTTATATTAATATTATTGTTTCTAATTTCTTTATGTTTGTGTCTTAATTAATTACACTAACGTAGTTTAAGTCATGCTAACCAATTATGGGAAATGTGCCTGAATTGAAGATGAGTAAATAGAAGTTACCACAAAAAACTTTTTCGTGCCACTTGCTCAAAAAAGTGGCATTCTATGCCACAAAAAGCGAACATAACAATAGTCATTTTTAATCTGTTAAAAACAGGTAAAGAATATTGTACTGAATTTCATTCATCCTCTAGGGGGAGAATGTGATTTAAATTTGGAATACTTACCGAAATTTATACTGAACTACATCTGTGTTTACACCATTGAGTTTGTATGTAAAGCATTATACATCTTTTTGAAAAAGGAATACGCATTTATTATGCAGTTATGATTATTAAATAAAATTACGAAAACCGACGAGGCCGTATGAGCCTGATATGATATGATGCCTTTGCTTTTCCGACAAAAAAATATTAGTCTAGGAATTTGCCGCGTTTTTGTTTTCTTCAAATACATAAACGTTAAGTTTATTTTAATTTATTTTTATAAATAAGTTGCGTTCTAAAAATACGTTTAATTGTCATTATTTAAAAAAATGTTTATCTTATATTATGATTGTGTTAATTTTTTCGCAAATGGTACGAAAAGTAGAGTATTTTCCTCGGTGATAAAGCTGTCTTAGCCTTGGGTGAACTTAAATCCCTCGCTACACTCAGTACTCGTCTTAAATCCCTCGCTTCGCTCGTGATTTATATCGTCACCCGCGACAGAAGACACTGCTTTATCCCCTTGGTTAATAATCTACTATTTATACCGATGTGCCCATGGGGTTCACCGGTGGGCTTTTGTGGGCTGTTGTATGTTAGGTATTCCAAACTACCCGAAACATCCAAATAATATAGTAGTTAGCTACCTATCAATATTTTTATCCATAAAATAATCTCTGCGATAAAATCTAAACAGTCCTTTACAATGCAGCCCTGCGGGACGGCTGAAGGGGATCTGAAGCGGGTGTTGCTATTGGAAACCAAGGGAGTGGTGTGAGGGATGTATTGATCGTCCACCCACTACAACACCTATCTATGATTCCATAGCAACATGACCATGCTGTGAAATGAAGAGGTTGTCATCCTTAAAAAATATTATTTATGAATTATACTGATCAGCACATAAAAAGAATTTTATTTCAAAAATAGAACACATGGAATTTTTACAGACAATAAATGTGTAAAAACAATTTTTAAGACAATAATAATCGTTTAATATTTCATTCAAATGAAAATTTTTAACTTCTGTTGCTTTTGTGAATTGTATGTGCTGACCACCCTAAGAAAGATGTCGTATCGTTTCGTTGCCGCTTTATCGCATTGACTTATATGCTTTATCCAATGACTAAAGAATAAGAGAGGACATGAACTAAAAGATCTATATAAATTAAATACATTATGGAAATATCATACGATTCTATACAGAAATAAAAAAATATACATGTTTCTTTCTAACTTATGCAATTCTGCAAGTGTCAAAAAGAGAAAACCGTATTTTGTCAGTTTTCTAAAATTGCAATTCAATTTCAATTGACGTCACGGAAGCCCTGCCCATCGGCCGGTTCGCCATTTTAGTTTCTGGTTTTGAGTACTTCTCAGAGTGTACATGAAGTGTCATTTGGCGTTATCGTGCGACTAAATATTAAGTTTTTTTCCATTTTGAGAACATTTTGAGTGCTGTAAATTTGACTGAGGCTGTCTGTGATAGAGGAAACCATGCCTAAGTGTTGTGTGAGGGGCTGTGGCTCGAATTACAGTAAAAAAGCGCCTCTGATATCCCTGCACAAGTAAGTCGAAAGAATTCATAGATTATTAAGTTTCCTATATAAATTTATTCCAATTTCTAGTCTCAATTCATGTTTATTACTGTTCGGTCATAGATTATTGCCTATTCATAGTCTTTCGAACGATATATTTCCTTATTTTGGTTTTGTTTACTACGTATTTTTATTGACAAATATAGTGTTGTGATTGTGTAATTTGCACAACGAATCGATTTAGCATCGATAAAAACCAAATTTCGTTTGAATATTTAGCATGAAAAAATATACACATTTATGTTAGTTTGCGTGTTTTGTTTGTGTTTTTAGGTTACCAAAAAATGATAAACTTAAAAGTAAGTGGCTTGAATCATTGGGTCAAGAAAATATCGACTCCAGCCAGGAAAATGTTTGTTCACTACATTTTGAAGAGTCTTGTATTAATAGAAGTCTTGATATAGTGAGACTTCACGACAATGCAATACGGACAAGGCTCCCTAAGGTAAATTATCACATTTTCATTGTAAGCCTACATTTACCCATATATTCGAAAATAATGTTGGAGCTGATGAAGATTGTACAACCTATCTTTGCATTGTATAAATTCAATCTCTTAGTATTGTATAATTGCATAGCACATGTGTGTGCACTATGTACCCACTATAAAGGTTACTGGGTTCGTCTTTCATTGACTTGAATGTGCCCTGGCGGCTGAGAGTATGTCATGCTCACTCAAATGTGTCGCTGGTGGTGGCGTGTGTATTGGATCATTGAGTTCCCTTCAAAATGGTTGAGCTGAATGGTGCTGATCCATACGTCATGTTCGTGAACGGGCGCCGTCAGTAGGCACTGGTCATTTCTTAGCTGCCACGGCTTATTTTAATTCCATAATTGTTTTTATCTTTTTATTACGGACGCTTTTAACGTGCACGTGTTTCTACATCGTTCTCACATGTATAATTACAACATGAATGATGTAACCACTTTTTTGTAACAATATTTTGATTTAAAAGAGTGTCCATGGAGTTTCTTGCCCGTTCTTCTCCATAGGTACCTACTACGCTTTGGAATGGGCAACTAGCTTCATCTTTCTGACTGACCGACCCCTTGACAATTCAAAAGTGCCTGTAATTGGTTTATTTGAAATAAATGCTTTGAGTTTGCGTCATAATACATTATTATTTCCCTGTACATTTATTGTAGACAGGCAGACTTTATTGTATTTCACATTATTGGTGTACTTAATACTAATTACAAACTGATATTATTGTATCTATTTGAAATAAAACGGTTCTCCCATTAAATGCATAATATCGATTTCTGTTGTTTTATTTTGTTAATAATCGGTATAGTTTTGAATTCCTTGTTGCAGTTTAATTTACTCTTCTTCTAGCTTGATTATCACGAGCAACTATTAATCATAGAGTAAATAATATCAAGTACAATTAATTTTAAATGAACCGCCAAATTGATGATTTTTGCAATTTTTCAGTCAGATTACGCAACAACAGGCTTTTTTGTACTTAATCCATAATGCGACGTCCTAGAATGAGAATCGAATAACAACCTACTTACCTACTATCTACTTAAAATCAAAAACCTTATTTTAATGTATGTGATTTCGATTAATCGATTTGTAATCAACACGATGAACAAAATCATTGCAAAGAATGAGCAGAGGACAACACTAGGTAATGGGCGGAGCCTACGCCATTTTACTTTCCACGCCGGCACGCGATACGATCTTTTAGTTCATGTCCTCTCTTATTCTTTAGTCATTGGCTTTATCGTTTCCGCTCAAGACCCGTCATGTTGACAGATTTTTAAGTGTATTGTAAAACAAAAGCTAAATTGAAGTTCACGATTATTCAATTTAGCGGAATTTACAATACACATTAATTTCAACCATTCAATACGAAAATATTAAATTATGCTATACATCTATAGCTATGTAAAGACCTATATCGAGACTAGTTCGATGAACCAGTACTACCAGGGCGGCGTTGCTGTCGCGCCTCTTAACTTATAAACTAAAACGTGAAGTTAGCTCTCTTATCTCATATGTATACTGTACTCTTTGAACATGACGATGAATACTCTAAGTATGTGCCTACCTAGTTCTAGATTTACGTTTTATGTAATGTATGTTTCAATCTCCTTGTAAAGTACCTACCTAACTACCTACTTCAAGTCATCATAATGATCTGTTACCTACTGATTATTACCTACTTTCTTGACTCGTCACTCAAATCTTTACCAAATAGGTTCATAATGCATAAATTAGGTACCACCTTAATACATCATCACCATCCTCCTGCTCTTAGGAAAAAGCTGCCTAATTTTAGATATTATCTTCTATACCATAGTAACGTCATCTATCGAGCAGCCCAGTTACTATTAATACGAAACTATGTAGATGGAAGCACTGCAGCGCTTTCATTGAGGGCCCGAATTTTATCAAGGTTTTAAGCGGACGTCGTCGCCTATTATAGTATGCAGTGTATTGTAGGTACTGGTACTGTCGTAAATAAAACTACTCACTGAAGTAAACGGTGAACCGAACTTGAATGTACTGTCTGAGCTGAACTTTTATTTTCTAAAACCCTCTAGTTATGTCAGGCCTCCGTCACAGATTACTAAATAGTTACTACGTAACAGATACTTCACTCAGTAGAAAATTTCCAATACCTATTGAGATAATAGCCTACTCCGTCGCCTCAGCAACCACTGCATGCTAAAATGTGCCTAAATGCTCACAGCGCGTGCTCAATGCGTACAGTTGTGATTGCTTCGCACCGCGCGATCCTACAGCAATCGCAGGGCTGCCTCTTCGATAAAATTAAATTAATATAGCTTTTAGTGTCTGTTATTGAGAACTGTGAATATGTTCTGATCTGACTACTTCTGTCTGACTATAGGTGGTACATAGTTTAAAACTGTATCGTTCATAAAATATTTTTTTTATAAATTGGTGCTGAGTGCTGACTGTGCAATACGTCTAGATAAAAGATAATTATATAGGTCACTGTGTAGGTAAAACAAAAAACTTTAAAAGTTACATGTGTATCACAAAGCATCGTAGGTACGCGTACGAACGAACGGAGTGACGGAGGCAGGCCTCCGTCACTCCATGTACTTGCGCGCTATAATTACCTACCGCTCGAGCGAGCGCTCTCGGATCGTTTGCGGCCCAAATTCAGTGCGGTTTTCACAAGCGAAGCGCACGCACGTTGCTCAATTTTATAATCGTTCCGTTCGTTCGTACGCGTACCTACGATGCTTTGTGATACACATGTAACTTTTAAAGTTTTTTGTTTTACCTACACAGTGACCTATATAATTATCTTTTATCTAGACGTATTGCACAGTCAGCACTCAGCACCAATTTATAAAAAAAATATTTTATGAACGATACAGTTTTAAACTATGTACCACCTATAGTCAGACAGAAGTAGTCAGATCAGAACATATTCACAGTTCTCAATAACAGACACTAAAAGCTATATTAATTTAATTTTATCGAAGAGGCAGCCCTGCGATTGCTGTAGGATCGCGCGGTGCGAAGCAATCACAACTGTACGCTTGAGCATTTAGGCACATTTTAGCATGCAGTGGTTGCTGAGGCGACGGAGTAGGCTATTATCTCAATAGGTATTGGAAATTTTCTACTGAGTGAAGTATCTGTTACGTAGTAACTATTTAGTAATCTGTGACTTTGCTACAGGTATTTGTTAAAATTATTACTAACCAGAAAAGTATACGGATGGCTAATGCCGGTCATGTTGACCGGTATTAGCCGCAAGTTATGTTTGCAAGAACATTATGTTTTTGACCTTTTATTGTTAAATTTTATATTATTTTCCTTTGTAGGATCTCGAGGACTCGAAGTAGGAGCAAAGGATGGAAGTTGAAATGGAGTTAAAATTATTTGAATAGGGCATTCAAACTTGTCGAAGAAGGAACACCGATAAGAGACGCAGCTAGGTCTAATGGCATCCCATTTTCAATACTCAATATATTTATTTGCATTCCACAATGTGAATTTAGGTGGTAGGTACAGACGCCAGCACATCAAGCTACTACAATCTGTCAAATTTCTTTAATAGATTTTCAACTTTATCGCTAAAGCATTAAGTATCAAGGTTGATTGGGAAAATTTGACAGTTTCGGGTAGCTTGACCTGCTGGCGTCTGTACATTATAAAATATACATAATTTTGGATCAATTGGACCCTGTCGGGCACAGCAAGATAGGATAGAGGAAGAGAGCTAATAATACGTTATTATTTTAAAGAGTAGATTATAAATGATTTTCTAATATACTCAACTATAAATACTAATACTATAAGTAATATACTTTTATTTTCAACCCTACAAGAAAGGCTGAAAAACATAAATAGTGAATTACCAGCTATGGGTCGAAATCTAGTCTTCACAGGTAGACCAGGCAATAGCAGACCAGGTAAAATTCCTTGGTAAAATATTTTATGGCTGCACTTCAATTCAGATAAGGGAGATGGCTTTTGAATACGCAGTTGAATACCCAAATGTCCTTTCTTTCGTCGGATCGTAGAGCTCCATAAGTTCTGAGTCGAGCTGCACGGGTACTGATAAATGCGTGCACTGACTGGACAGGTCCACTCAATCTGTGTGATTCTTTTCTCAAAAGTCCATTTCAGACACCGATCTACATAGCCTTCACATGATCTGACCAAGATTCTGTCTGGACTTTAAAAGAGACTGTGACCTCTGAGTTTGTTTCGGCCTTTCTTCTCAGAGTAGTCAGATAGGAAACGCCGACCTAATCTAGTTTAAAAAAAATATGATTGACGTGTAAAAGTGCTTCTATAAACCTACTTACAGAAATAATAGTAGATTGTTATACAAGGAGCTAAAATGACCCATTATATAGGTACGAGGTAGTTTTACTCCCGAGCTTTAGCGAGGGAGTAAATAGAAACCGAGTTTTAATGGGTTTTTAGCGCCGTGTGTTACACTCTACTTTTCACTACGATTGCGAGAAAATAAAACAATCCAATACAATATGAAATATGTAGTTTATTTTATTAAAAATTAAATGTAGATACAATTTGTACAATTCTGGATATTTAACGAGATGTTTTTTCCTGGTAACTTAATTTCAGTCCTCTGTGAAGATGAATGTTGAGTGGTTCTTTTCCTTTCTCTTCTATTTGCAAATTAGGGTCTCCATTCTCACTAGATGATGACATTTTCACTATTGTAAAATTAATTACGGTCACTACCAATTCAATTTGCAATTAGAGAAAAATTATAAAGATTTCGCGCCAATGTCTTTTTTTTGTTTTTTCTTCTGCAGCCGCAACGCATTGCATGCATTCTACCAAAGAGATCGCCGATTTTAATTCCATTTTCAAAAATAAAATGAAGTTCTTTTTTTATGAAACAGTAATAAGTCGAGTCTGTATTCATGATTATTCTACTCACAGAACACTATTACTCCTACCGGAGTTCTACTTATGACCATGGTATAATAATATGCTTCGCCTGGTATTCTCTTCCCACGATGGCCTAAGACTACGTCACGATAAGTGTTGCCATTGATTGTCCGTTTCAGTAAATTTAGGGACTTTCTTAATTAGGTAATAAAAATAAAATAAATTACTAACTAGCTTAACTATTTAGTAACTCTTGTGATTCATCTTTTTAGTTTTAAATTAATTAACATATTTAATTATTAGTTCATAATTGCTTTGATAAGTTAAAAAATGCATTTTGCTCAGGTAATTCAATCACACACAGTAGCCACACATCGGATTGACAAGTGACATACTGACAGCTCCCCATTTCATCACTATCGTCGTGTCGCTCATATCTATAGCGTTGTTTCGCTCGGTGAGCAAAATACTGTGGTTCCCAAACATTAGTTAGGTACTATAAAAACTGTGTAAAAAACTGTGTTTGAAAAAATGGATGGATGAAAAAATGGTTAAATGTTCCGTACTAAACTGTAAAAACAGAAGTAAAAAAGGCGGAGTAATAAGGTTTTTTTTCTTTTCCCAAAGAAGAGATGATAGCAAATAAGTGGCTTCAATATTGTAGACCAAAAACAACAATAAGAAGTGGTAAGTACCTTTCTACATATTATTTCATTTATCTACGGTTGCAAATTCCATATAAGGCATAGTTGTGCTAATTCGGCTGTACGCCCGAGGCCCGAACATAACCTAACCTAACTAGTTTTTGACTTATATTTCAAGTCGAGTTAATTGCGTCCTATCTTAGGTTTTCATCGTGTACTAAGTTGGTCCATGTTATTATTTTATATTGTAGTGATTTTTTTTGGTTGTTTTTTAGTCCTAATTAAGGACAGGCAAAGGGATCTTGGCCCATACAGCCAAGTCAGATGTATTTCTTTTTCAAGTGATGTTGACGTAGCTTGCTAGATAGTTTTTTTTCAAATAAGGTTTAACGGCTCTGTCTTCAAGGCCGTTTGGGCTCATCTAAAATATTAAAAATGATAAAAATTGGTTACCCGTTGTATTATTTTTATCTTTTTCCCCACTAAAAAACTTTGAGAACCGCATCGCAACTGATGACGTATACTTAGGCCAATCACGTGACCCAGCTGTCACGGGAAGAGAATACCAGGCGAAGCATATTATTATACCATGCTTATGACTAAAGACTTTTTCGTTTTTGTAGGCTCATTGTCATTTGACACACAAAATTAAAAAAAAAACTTTTTCCCCTAGAGGAAGAATTGCTATTTTTTCTTCGCTCTGGTACGCCACAATGACGGTCTTTTTGAGCAAGAGGAGTGAAATAGTAGATTATTAACCAAGGGGATAAAGCAGTGTCTTCTGTCGCGGGTGACGATTTAAATCGCGAGCGTAATGAAGGACTCGATGTTTACTCCCGAGCGTAGCGAGGGTGTTAAAAACTTAAATCACGAGCGAAGCGAGGGATTTAAGACGAGTCCTGAGTGTAGCGAGGGATTTAAGTTCACCCAAGACTAAGACAGCTTTATCACCGAGGAAAATACTCTACTTTTCGTACCATTTGCGAAAAAATTAACACAATAATAATATGAGATAAGCATTTATTAAAAATAATGACAATTAAACGTATTTTTAGAACATTAACTTATTTATAAAAATAAATTAAAATAAACTTAACGTTAAATTATTTGAAGAAAATAAAAACGCGGCAAATTCCTAGACTAATATTTTTTGTCGGAAAAGCAAAGGCATCAAGCTCATACAGCCTCGTCGGTTTTCGTAATTTTATTTAATAATCATCATAACTGCATAATAAATGCGTATTCCTTTTTCAAAAAGATGTATAATGCTTTATATACAAACTCAATGGTGTAAACACAGATGTAGTTCAGTATAAATTTCGGTAAGTATTCCAAATTTAAATCACATTCTCCCCCTAGAGGATGAATGAAATTCAGTACAATTTTCTTTCCCTGTTTTTAACAGATTAAAAATGACTATTGTTAAGTTCGCTTTTTGTGGCATAGAATGTCACTTTTTTGAGCAACTGGTACGAAAAATAATTTATTATTTATCAGTTAAAAATGGCATGAATGGGCATGAAGCACAACTTTAATAACACCCTTGAAATGGCTGGAAAAGATTGGCTTAGAGGATTCGTGAAAGTAAATAAAATGTCTATTCGGAAAGCTGATGGCACGTGTCTGAATAGAGCTACAGCTTTTAACAAAAATGAAGTTGCTACATCTTTTAAGCTTCTTGAAGAGTTAATGGAGAATTTTTAGTTTCTACCAAGGAACATTTACAATGTGAATGAAACTAGCATCTCCTCAGTGCATGAGCCAGGAAAAGTTGTTTCTGAGATAGGACTCCGAAATCGAAATGACTGACGTACCTACGCGATGATGATGATGTCACCGATGTCGAAGACCTGGAGAACAGATGCACGTTATGTGAAACCGGAAAAAAGAGGTTTGGTACAGGTGCGTAGGTAAGTACCCTTTTTTATATTTTTTCAAGTTGCCCCACACTAGGAATTTCTCCTGTATCGTAGGTGCGTTTACAAACATTTAAACTCACATACACAAACAGCCAGACCCGGAACAACTACTTGCAAAGTTTCGCCGTCACTAATCAGGTTATGATTATCGTCCCCGTCACAAAAAGTTTAAAACATTTCGAAGGCCGCAGATCATCAGGCAGCGGAGATACATGTGTCCAGCCAGCTTGAACTCAGGTTGGCTGGACATTGGGCACGTCACAATTGCAGCGATAAGTCCCCTCTTTGAGGAGTGGCTAGAGAGGCGCCACGGCGTCCTCACCTTCCGCCTGACGCAGGTCCTCACCGGACACGGTTGTTTCGGGAGGTTTCTGTTCCGGATAAGGCGGGAGGAAACGCCCGGGTGTCACCATTGTGTGGATCGCCCGGAGGACACGGTGGAGCATACGTTGGAGGTCTGCCCGGCTTGGGCGGAGCACCGCCGTGTCCTCGTGCAGGCGATTGGCGGTGGCGATCTCTCGCGTCTGGCCCTGATCCAGGCCATGGTACGGAGTGAGAGGGGTTGGGAAGCCGTCACCTCCTTTTGCGAAGCAGTAATGCTCGCGAAGGAGGAGGCGGAACGCGTGAGGGAGAGGCAAAATTCGCGCCCTCACGCCCCTAGCCGCCGCAGGAGACGCCATGGGCGTCGGGAATCGCAGGCCGATTCCCGGCCACCGTAGGCGCGGGCTTGCGGACGGTGAGCAATGGGTAGCTCGCCGTCCGATAAGGGCCAGGCCCGGGTCGATGGCGCGTTGTGTTCCACGCGCGCCTCAAAGAGATGTCAGCATTAATGACGAGGTCCGCTAGGGCCGATGCCTGCCAGGGTTGCGTGAAAGTCCGAGAGGGATACCGTGGCCCCTGGCACAGGCAACTGATGGAACACGGGTGTGTTTTAGTCAGTAAGAGTCTGATACACCCTCCCGCTCTGCCCAGAGCGGGAAAAGTTATTTGATGATTTCCCAACCAAAGGCTGGCTGGACATTGTTTCATATCAAGTTTTTATTTATTTCTCGTAAAGCCTTACATGTGGCGCCATAAATCAAACGTTATACTGTCACACATTGCGTCACTAAATGTTAGTAAAGGAACCATATTCGAAAACGCTCCCGTTATTGAGATTCGGAAGTGCTAGCCAGAAGTTTTATTCAAGCTGGCTGGACACAGATTTTTGCATTTTTCTATTAAACCGCTGTACGTATCACAAATCTTTTAGCTCGATGCCTGTCACAAATTTATGTGACGCCCGTTGATATGCAAAAAGTCGTCAAAATCTGATTGATGATTGAGATTGAGAGACCAGCGAAAAGTGGTTTTTCAAGCTGGCTGGACACGTTTTCGATCGATTATCTAAGATTCTGTAGCGTCAAAAAATCTGAAATAAGGGTGTTTAGCCGTCACATAAAGTGCCCTACTTATTGACCTAATTAAATGCGAGCTATTTTGAAGATTTGTCCAGCCACTAGCCAGTAGCCAGCCTGAGTCACATGGTTATTTGACTTTTACAAAATATGATTCCAACTTTCACAATTCTTTGGGAATGTTCATTATTTTCAAAGAGTTTTAACAAAGTGGTCCTCACACCACACGCACATCTTTGGAATGACGTATTTGCACTACGCCATCTATTGGTAAATGACCAAAACGTCCGCACAAAGCATGTTCTAGCTAGAGTGAATGATAGTTGTGCATATTGAATCATTTTGTTTTTTATTCATTTTATATTATCTCGGAAACAGTATGACCAATTAACATACTGTAAAAGGCAAATCTTATCTCTGTGATCTCCTTGTGATCATAAAATAATTTATTTTGATAAGGATTAATATTTTGTTTTTTAAATAATCATCCAAACGTAACTATATCGAAAAAATACTTTTTTTAAACTTTAAATATAAAAGATAGAAATATGGTGTCACGGACTTTTTTGTAGCATTATTTAAGGCGGACCAGGTAGCCATACATTGTTTATATGTATGCAACTGTTAAGGCAGCGCATGCAAATAATTTTTTTTAAGGGGCATTTCTTTAAGACTTGCTAGACAAAAATTGTAATAGCTCGGCTAATATGCATATAAATATAATTTATAGCCTATAGCACTCCAGAACATTGTAGCATTCTACCAGTGAATTTTTTTTAGAATTGGACCCTTAGTTTCGGGGATTACCTCCCTACATACAAACTTTACCTGTATATAATATTAATATATATAGTATTTTAGAATAATATTTGTTTTACTAACCCCCTGTCCTCGTCTTTTCAGCGACCTTGGTAAGTTCGTTTGACTGTTCAATTGTTAGTATTAAGTAGGTAATTCAGTTAAGTAATTCAGTTAAGGCGCGGACTGACTACGATTTTAATCGCTATTACCGCACTCACACAACCGCATCTGCGCGTTTTACGGTAATGCACACACTCGCAAACGCTAACACGGGCGTTTGTGTGCTCAAGGAAAGTTGCATAGTATACGTAAGGAAATCAGATGTTTTCTGTTGAATATACTTACTTATGACGTGCGTTCTAAAATTCGATGTAATTACAGTGTCGGTTCATAATATGATACAATAAATAATTACACATAACAATTAAAAAAAAAACAAATCACTACTGTTTATTTTTATTACAGTACATGATAAACAGGTCAAATATAAACATTCCGAATTTTACCCGACTGCTCTAGAAGGGGAATTATGCTTTTCGGGTGTAAGTCAGTATCAGGGATGGAAGGGTTAATTAAATGGGTAGTTATGCCATTTCAAACTAATGTTTGTGTTTTAGATAGGTACTTAGTGGGTGCGGTAAAAAAATTGAAAATAAAACCAACATAAAGGCCCTCGGACCACTTAAAAATCACATAAACTCTAAATAAATGCAATAATATCACAGCTCCAAAGTGACAAATGCCATAATGTTTCTAAGAAAATGCGGAGCCGGGACGGAAGCTAGAATTCTGAAAAATTTAGACGATAGAGGGATCATCCACGGGAATGGAAGCTGCTGCTGGCTGAATATTAGTTGGTATTTGCTAAAATTGGTAAAACAGTGCGTGAATTGAACTAAAGTTCTGTGGCGGACTACTAAGGCTACTCACTGCCTAATATTGAAGTGAAAATTCAGTCTCAGTGGAAATATGGGCAATAAAAATAAAATGTTGCGAAAGAGTTTTACAAGAAAAAGACGAAAAACTCGAAAAAATGATGGAATGTTTGGGTAAGTAGGATGATTACGGGATTGTATCATAACATTTGAAATTTGTATTTAGTTTAGTTTACTTACGAAACTGTATAAATCTATAGAAACGGTATTGACAATTTCTACAAACATTTTGCTAAATGCAAAAACAAATAGGTGCACTCTATTTTGATGTCTATAGAATGCATATTTGAATGCGCCTAGTGCAAACGTCTCTGGTCGAAGCAACCATCGAGGCGATAGCCATATTGCAATAGTAGGTATAAGTAACAGAAACAAACTTGCAGAGAAATCAGAGTGCGTTCGTAATTATTATAATAATATAAATATTGCACTAGTTATATATAAAGCATTTTGATTCTTTTGTAAGATTATTTTTATAATATTTATTGAGTCATTCTCATTGGACCAGTGCCGATAATTTTTGAAAACGAAAAAAGTCACAGTAGGATGAAACCCATTGGAAAAGAAAGAGAATATAACAAAAATGAAAGGAAAAATAATTTACGGGCGATCCGAGGTCGGGAAGTGGGGGTTTAAGGGTAAAAAGCGGTTTATCTCGATTTCCGGCAAAACTAGAAGACTTATGGGAAAAAGTGTAATGGCAAAGTTGTAGGTAATAAAAAGATCTACAACTTTTGTATTCACACTTTTTTCAAGTAACCTCAAAATTTATGTGAAAAATTCAAATAACCAAGTTCTTGGTTTTTTATTTTTATCTTTTACACAGCAATTATTTTTTTTACCGAGTTTTAAAAAAGCAGATATTTTCACGTGAGAATTTTCGATTGAAAATTAGGGTGCTTTTTCGATATTAGGTCAAAATAAGGTGAAAAAAACAAATATTTTAAATCAATAAAAATACATTGTGCTTGAAACATAAAAAGGTAAGTATTCGGCAAATTTCGCGAAAAAAAAAATGCTGTGTAAAAGATAAAAATATAAAACCAAAAACTTGGTTATTTGAATTTTTCACATAAATTTTGAGGTTACTTGAAAAAAGTGTGAATACAAAAGTTGTAGATCTTTTTATTACCTACAACTTTGCTATTACACTTTTTTCCATAACACTTGTAGTTTTGCCGGAAATCGAGATAACCCCCACTTCCCGACCTCGGATCGCCCGTAAATTATTTTTCCTTTCATTTTTGTTATATTCTCTTTCTTTTCCAATGGGTTTCATCCTACTGTGACTTTTTTCGTTTTCAAAAATTATCGGCACTGGTCTAATGAGAATGACTCAATAAATATTATAAAAATAATCTTACAAAAGAATCAAAATGCTTTATATATAACTAGTGCAATATTTATATTATTATAATAATTACGAACGCACTCTGATTTCTCTGCAAGTTTGTTTCTGTTACTTATACCTACTATTGCAATATGGCTATCGCCTCGATGGTTGCTTCGACCAGAGACGTTTGCACTAGGCGCATTCAAATATGCATTCTATAGACATCAAAATAGAGTGCACCTATTTGTTTTTGCATTTAGCAAAATGTTTGTAGAAATTGTCAATACCGTTTCTATAGATTTATAAAGTTTCGTAAGTAAACTAAACTAAATACAAATTTCAAATGTTATGATACAATCCCGTAATCATCCTACTTACCCAAACATTCCATCATTTTTTCGAGTTTTTCGTCTTTTTCTTGTAAAACTCTTTCGCAACATTTTATTTTTTTGCCCATATTTCCACTGAGACTGAATTTTCACTTCAATATTAGGCAGTGAGTAGCCTTAGTAGTCCGCCACAGAACTTTAGTTCAATTCACGCACTGTTTTCAGTCATAAATTACTTGAAAACTACAATCGAATTATGCACAGAGCGTCCGGTGCCAACCATCCAAGTCGAGCGCTGCCCGACGACTAAAGTATGACCGCGTAAACTATTGTCACCACTATGGAGCGTCAATAAGATTGAAAATTGAAAATGATATTTGTGTTGAAATGTGACGTAAGCTGCGAATGGGCATTTATTTTACTGCTTTTCTTTAGATTATTTAAAATATAGACATAAAATTAAATAATGGTTTGGTTAAAGTTTTAAAAAAATGGAAAACCTACTAAATTCTTAAAAAAAAAACTGTTGTTATCGCTGGAAATACAGAGATCTTCGACGTCAAAGTTTATTTTTGTGCTACAACTTCCCAATTTTTTATTGGGAATATCAAACTATTATTTATTATTCTGTTCGGTTTAAATTCTTCTTTATACCCTTCTCTGTTCACTGTATTTTTCGCGTTACTTATTTTTATTACATTACGTCATACTCGACGTTCTAAGAAACCAATTTTTGGGAATATTGAGATAACACCGCGCCTTAAGTATTTCATTTTAATAAATGAGTGTCTGTTGTTTCGACACCACTTACTTTATTATTAGTTGTATGCTCTCAAGTAAAATGTAGCGAACTGACATCTTAATGCATTGAAACCTACATTTACGAATAAAGGACATGTCCAAAAGTGGTTTTTAATTATTTAATAATTCTAACCAGAATAAGTTAAATACATTTGGATAGACATCCCAAAAACTAGTCCTTCTAACTACTTATACTTATCATATTTTTTAAGCCCCTCTAATTTTGAGAAAAATCGTGTTATAAGTTAGTGTGAATTTACTCGTAAAACGAACAAACCTTTCAAGATTTGCGAGTATATACGAAACGAATCAGATTATTTACCTCTGTACTGCTTTAAATAATTATACCTACTATTATTAAAGCTGAAAAGTTAGTTTGTTTGAACGCGCTAATCTCTGGAGCTACGAGTCGGATTTGTACTCTTTTTGCAACTGTTACGCTGGCCATACACGTTAAAGTTTACCGTCCAGTTTGCAGCGGACTTGACGCCGCGTCCAGTAAAAAAAATTCCCATCCATATTTTAGACATTATCAAAGTGTGTGGGCGATTTAATTTGGGTTGCAATCATAAAAAAAAAATATGTACCAACATTCAATATTTTATAATTTTTCTCAGAAATGGAGGGGTCCAAAAATATAATTTCAGTGGTTCCAAGTTCCATATTTTTATAGCTTTTATTTAGGCTTAGTTTCGTTCTGGTTAGATTTTTCTCGGAATAAAAAACCAACGTCCATACAAAAAGCGGACATCTCCTTTGATTTGTATTTGAAGGAATAATAATAAACTTGTTATTGTTACAAAAAAAATTACCTTTACTACCACATAATCAAACAGTAGGTATATAAAACCCTGATAATATAATCTTGATAATACCAACACCAATACAAATATTCTTACAGAACTAACTTATGACACAAAAACAGAATGTGTCTCATTCTAAAACAATATACATATGGTAAATGCTACAATATAAGTAAATAAAGCGTTGAAATGTCCGCTTGGACTGGTAACTATAATAAAAATATATTTGCTGTGTATCAGAAATCAGTACTTATCTACAATCACCATTAAACACACGATAAAGCCAAATCTTATATTTTTACCCGACTGCCCCAGAAGGAGGGTTATATTTAATTTAGGTATGTCTTGATACAATAAAAACATATTCTGTATGTTCATGTATCTGGGAAAAATAAATTAAATAGCAATCTATGTTACTATTTAGGATCACAACTTACTCTAATATAGAGAGCGAGCTAAGGAGAACCGAGGTATTTCTTCGGAAAATCATTTAATTGCTGTGAGCAGTAAGTAATAGTAGTAATCAAGTATCTTGACATAGTACAAAAGGTTGTCGACGTGGGACGTGGACTCTGCAATCATTGTACCGATAATATAATTGTTACAGTAGCTGGCCTTATAGCGGAGAGCCTCAACCAACACCTCAGGAACCTCTCAATGCGCAACTGGATCAAGGGCTTAATTCAGAAATCAGCACTCCTGGATACGGCACGCATAGTGAGGTGGTTCCTCTCTCTGGAGCCCTGACCACCGGCAGCTTAGACCCTCTTCCTGATGCCAATGGGCAACTATTTATTACATTTCTTAATGTTCTTTGTATTTCAAAAAAAAATATCTTATATGTTAGAAGATTAATACCTGCTATAGATCACATGGCGCGGCGGTTTATTACAGTTGATGCACGCGCGAAATTACGTCATCGCCGCTCTAGTGTAAACAATGAGTTTTTCTAAGTATTCAATTGTTTTAAATAAAGCTGATAACAGGCCGGGCACCCAGGGTACCCAGGGGGCATTGACGGTAGTTTGCTATTGGGAACGAGGGCTTCCCGCAGGTCATTAACGGATAAACAGAATAAGTAGAAGTATTAACAAGTTGTATTGTAATTGTTGTTATATTGTATTGTATAACGGGCTAGTGACCACAACTCCACATCCAAGCTTGTATGGTGTTATTGTAGTTTCAATAATACAATACCTACTACTACGAGTTTTACTACATTGATAACATATGATCACACCTGTATTCCTTAAATTTTAAATTAACCTTCTTGATTCTTAATTTTTTTTTTAATTTGTCACCATAACAACTCTAATAATGATTACTACTACTCTGGCTTAGTACAGCAGTAATTTTCAAATCTAGAAAATGATGATCATCATCAGCCTAAAACAGTCCCACTGCTGGGACATAGGCCTCCACTCTGTGAGAGGGAGTGGACTGTAATCTACCATGCAGGCCTTTTGGGGGTTGGTAGATGTCACATGTCTTCGAATTGTTGGTTCTAGGACATGCCGGTTTCTTTACGATGTTTTCCTTTACCGTTTTTGAGAGCAGTGGTGATGAAATATATTACACAAAGTAAAGTGCCTGTCTGGATTTGAACGTCCAACCTACAACTCGTAAGTCGCGGCTTTTACCACTGGGCCACCTCTTCTTTAGAAAATGATCAATGTCTAACAATGACCACCATTGATTCAGGAAATAGTGTATTAGTTTTTATCTTATAAATTGCTACCTGCTAAGTGTGGATCACACTTTTGTAACTTTCATAAGCTATCAACTTTGATTTAAAAGCATTGAGCCAAGGTTAGCTTAACTGCTAAATGCAATTCTGCCATTAAGATATCTTTGAATAGAGATCATTAAATAATTTTTATGTTAATTATTGTCATGTACATTCATTCATAGCTAACATAAAACCCACACCCTTTTACTTTTATCACAATAAATAAAATTAGATTGCTATACTCCTGAAGTAGTCATAACGTGTACGTCGCTTATCCTGTAGCTGCCCAATTTTAGAAGCAGTGTCACAATCACGACACACTCCACAGAATGTGCTTGTAATAACATGGAACGGGCTGCGGTAATACAAATTGGGGTCTTCTAGCTTTTTATTCTTTTTGTGGCAGCGGACATGCAGGAACACCTCCAGTATCATGAGAATGACACAGAAGAGGCCAGGGAACATCATCAGTGATGGTATCAGCAGCAAGCGGTGGCTGATTTGGTTGGAGCCAGCAATAATATTGGCTTTTAATGACTGGAACTTCTTTGTCTTACTCATGTAGCCACGCGGGAACTTCATGTACTTAGCCTCGCTTTCCTGTGTATCAATAGGTTTTCTCATATTTATGACGGGTGACGACATATTTTCAAGTAACGGTTCACCAGTCTCGTCGTTTATATCGTATGTAACAATTTCGCCAGTCTCATCGTCGTAACAGAACCTCCGCACAGGGCCTCTGTTTGCTGTATTCATTTCTGTAAATAGAGCACGCTGAATTTAATATTCAATTTCACTTAAATATTCATGGAAAATAGAGAAATACAAAAATTCATGGAAACAGAATATACCCTATGTTTATCTTACTTTGTTGTCTTTTACTGTTTTAGACACCGATATTTAGCGATTTCTGGCCAATAAATAATATTTTTTTAATTATGTTACTTGATAACAACTACATACATTGTCATAATCTAAAACACACAATTTTTTTATTTTTATTCATTACCATAGATACAAGTCTTTCAGTCTATCTCATTGACTTAGCTCAATGGTCTATCTGCGCTTTCAGTCGAATACATAGATCATAGGTAAAATACTAAAATGTATACTAGTTTAGGTAGAAGGTAAACAAATCGTAAAAAGGATTTTTTATAGTTGACACTTTCTTGTTATAACATTATTTATACGATACGTTTATACAGGGTGGCCGGAACATTGACGTCCAAAAATAAAATTTCGGTCCCTCGTATCGTGGGGTATTCGAATCACCCCCATGTATGTTCCGCGACTTTTCATAGTTTTCGAGTTATGAATTTTTTTCTGAATGTTTGAAAATTTTCGACCTGACCAACCTAAAAAAATTCTAAAAAAAAAAGTAGAGGGTTTTATCGAGTTTCTTTTTTTGCAACTGAATTTTCATAAGTAGTACTTTTATGCATAAAATAATCAGCTTCGTAACTGTGATGAAAGTTATGAAAATGTTGATCTAAAGTGAAAAATTTACGTTCGGTAAATTATGACTCAAATGTTCAACTTTAAATTAAAAATCTTAACAGGTGACTTCATAATTCCTAAGTAGGCTTCAAGAATGCGCCAGACTCTCAGTTTTCATAATCATAAAAAAAATGAAGTACTTAATAGGGCTACTTTGTTTAAAATCGGCCTTCAAAGACAGCGAGGTGGAAAAATTCTTAAAATTACCCATCTGAGTAATTATTTTTTTTTTGCTATTTTCTCGTTCCTAAGGTTAATTAATGATAAGAATACTGAAAACTAACCAACAAATAGTTTCTGAGTTGGGTAAGAAAAGTTTTACGTAAAAAGTGGTTTTGAATAAAACACAGATGATAATGTGAAAAAAGTACTTAATTTATTTTTAACATTTAGAAAAGGTTTTCAAAGTGGCCACCACCAGCAGCAATACACATTCTACACCTACGTAAGAAATTGTCTGGCAATCGTCTAAAAGCGTCTCTGTTCTCTCTCACAACACGTTCAGCTTCTGCAATCAACTGCCTCAGCTCTTGTTCACTTGAACAGTCTCGGGCGTATGCTATTTCCTTGTAATAGCCCCAAATAAAGAAATCGATGGGGTTGAGATCAGGTGAGCGTGGAGGCCACCTAATTGGTCCGCTGCGTCCGATCCATCTGTTGGGGTATGTTTCATCTAAGTAATTTCGGACCTGGGTTGCATAGTGACACGGGGCGCCGTCATTTTGCAACACCATGGTTCGTCTGAGTTCGAGATTCACATCTGCCAGCAACAATGGAAGTTCATTTTCCAAAAAGTTTTTGTATGTTTCTCCATCAAGTCTGGACGGCAGTTCAAACGGACCAATTAGTTCGCCATTGAGAATACCAGACCACAAGTTAACGCTGAAGCGATGTTGAAATGTCGAAGCTCTCACTTCGAGTGGATTTTCATTCGCCCACGTGTGGTAATTATGAATATTGAATATTCCGGATCGCTCAAATCGTGACTCATCTGACCATAAAACTTTATTGAAAAATCCAGGATCCTCTTGCTCTTTTCGTAACATGGTTTGGCAAAAATCAACGCGCAATTGGTGATCTGTAGGCAGTAAAGCTTGGACTCGTCGGATGTGGAACGCGTGGTATTCTTCATCGTGAAGAATGTCTTGGATAGAAGTCCTTGGGATGTTCAGAGCACGAGCCATACTTCTCGTACTCGTAGACGGATTTCGCTGAACTTCTTCCAGCACCATTTCTCTGCGATCCGGGTTAGCTCTAGGGATTCCTTCATGACTGCCGCGTCGACCAGGAATGCGGCCTGCCATCAAAGTGTTGTGCGTGTTAATAAAAACACGATGGTCGGGATATCGCTCAGGTTGCGGCCCACCACGACGTTGAAGTTGTTCGCGATACAGTCGCGCTGCTTCATGGCCGTTTCCTTGTGCAACTCCATAAAAATAATGCATTTCTGCATATTCACTTAACGTGTAACTCATTTTTTACACTTCCACGTAAAAAAAGTCCAAATCAGAATGCAAAACACAGTCCAATAAACGAGCAAAGTAGTCAAACAAGTAGGCAGCGGAGTCCGTGGGCAAAGCGAGTGTGGTAAAGACAAAATGGCGACACGCGTATAGCAGTAAACACAATGTGAGTACGACTGAGGTACTTGTTTTGCGTTGGCTTCGGTTGCGCGCCTTGCGTGAGAGAGATAGCAATAATTCGGTCTCTTTTCCTCTCGGTCCATTGTTATTGCAGGTAAAAGAGTTGCACCCTCGTTTACAACCCATAGTCCACGAGAATGGATCGCGCAAAATTCATTAAACTAACCTTTAAAAAAATCTCCGTGTTTAAATCTTAGCTTTCCTGCAGTAATTTTTGGTTAGCAAACTAAATAACCTTAGGAGCGAGAAAATGGAGAAAAAAAAATTATTAATCAGATAGCTAATTTTAAGAATTTTCCACTTCGCAGTCTTTGAAGGCCGATTAAGGCCAAAGTTAGCCCCATTAAGTCCTACGTTTTTTAATGATTATGAAAGCTGAGAGTCTGGCGCATTCTTGAAGCCTACTTGAGAACCATGAAGTCACCTGTTTAGATTTTTAATTTGAAGTTGAAAATTTAAGTCATAATTTACCGAACGTAAATTTTTCACTTTAGATCAACATTTTCATAACTTTCACCACAGTTACGAAGCTGATTATTTTATGCATAAAAGTACTACTTATGAAAATTCAGTTGCAAAAAAAGAAACTCGATAAAACCCTCTACTTTTTTTTTTGAATTTTTTTAGGTTGGTCAGGTCGAAAATTTTCAAACATTCAGAAAAAAATTCATAACTCGAAAACTATGAAAAGTCGCGGAACATACATGGGGGTGATTCGAATACCCCACGATACGAGGGACCGAAATTTTATTTTTGGACGTCAATGTTCCGGCCACCCTGTATATAAATACGTTATAACAAAATTAAATGTATTTTCGATCACAGGATAGATTCCTCTTTTATTATAGTATGTTTAACTTTATCACACCACTAGACTAAACCACCAACCGTTAAAGGCAAAATTTTAATTCAATTTTACTTAACGTCCAAACCACCAGGTTTGGTGGAAGTTCCATTCAGTTGGCAACACTGTAGACAGTAATTACTGACAAGACATAAAATAGACTAAAGGCTCCTAAAAACAGGCGCGACACACGACACAAAGACACCGCTCGTCGCGCGACATGCGATGCCTTTGTGTCGCGTCGCGTGTCGCGCCTGTTCAAGGAGCCGTAATGCGGGCGGATGCACAGACTATATAGAGAACTAATTGAGCTAGGATAAGTCAATGGTCATTTCGATCAGCGCTCAGAACAATAACTAAAGTTGTTCTGAGGATCAGCGTCAACCACAGATAAGAAAATCCTCCATAGTAATGTAATGGTCGCGATTTTGGTCTCAATTTGTGATTAGTAAACTGTGTATAAAAATGCATTCTAACTGTAACGGAGCCACTTCACCATTCTCATTTTATTACCTTTTATCAATTTTGATTTTGGAACGATTTTAACTTCATAATTTCTGATAATTTTACTTTACCATGAATGGCACATGACCTAGTGTAGTGATCGTGTTAGTAACATAGAAAATAGTAATACTTTGTTGCTTCTGGCATTATAGCACTTGTCCTGTGCCAAATTCAATTCACAAACAACGCGCTCAAAAGAAAGAAAAGAAGTCCGTAAAAAGAAGTTCTTCGTGGGTTGATGAGAAGTAATGTCACGTTTATTATTTTGGGTGATACCTTTAATAAATTCCTAATCCTCTAAGTTGTGTGTAAAGTGTCGTTATAGAGACTTCCTATACAACATCACATAACATTTGCTTCCGGCGGTGGAACTCCACGTATAAAAAACACAATTTGTGTTTGAGAGGTACTGACCCTATAAGTTTGGTAATATTTTTCTATTATATTGTTTAACATTGTAAATATACAGCAAATATAACCTCAAAAGTCTCCGTTTAGCGTGATTTGTCATTTTTTCATAGAATTTGTTATGCATATTGTAAAAGTGCTATTAGTATTGATTCATTTAATTTTTGGTTGTTGAAGTTCATGAAACTTCATAATTATGCTTTCTCTCACATGCTTATTAGAGTTTTAATAAATTCCATTTCCTCATAAATCCTCTAACTCCTGTAGCTGCTATGCTAGTGTATACTGAAACAAAATAGTGAAGTATTTATGTTGTCCATTGATGTATGGCAATGTCCTTACTAGCAAAAGAGCCTATGAGGTGCTCCTCAAAAGATGAATAGAACAACGATGACTGACAATATTCCTAACATGCTACTTGATTACCACTTAGTTTTTTGAATTAACTACCACACATTTGAAACAAGCACTCTAAAACATGAGACATGGTTTTTTTTATTGATTTATCAGAAAGCAGCAAGTATGATTATGATCTTTGAAAGGAAACTGCACTTCAAGATCATGCAAATACCAGAATAATTAAAAATAAGTTTTGTCTCATTTGGAGTTCTGCTGATAAAAGAAACCATGTTTGGTCAGAAATTTGGTGAGAAGAAACAGTCAGAATTGAATGTGCAGAAATACCTTGCCCCAGGCCAAGTGAAGTCAATTTCCTATGGGCTGTACAAATACTTGTTCTAGTGAGAATCTCTTCTTCTTCTTTTGCTCTTTTTCTTCTTGTTCTTGTTCACTACATGTTGCACAGTAGGTAACCAATATTTTGCTGGTTAGTGCTTCTTAATGTCTTTCAGTGTTGTGGAACTTTTAATATGCTAATGAATAATGATAGATAACATAATTATATCAAAATTGTTTGATAATATTATTGCAAATAGAGTTAGGAATTTGTATTAAAAGGATGAGCAGTATCATCTTTCTACACCTAAGAGCAACTTACTGCAACTGTAAGTCAGTTTTTCAACCAAGTTAAGTAATACACTGTCAATTAAAATCCAAGCGTTTTGAAGGAGATTCCTAATTCATTGCTTCATAGGTTTGAAAAACTTGTCTGCTCAACAACGTGAATAAAGCAATGAATCTAGCTCAACATCAAAAAGAAAGACATTGCGATCAATAATCATTTTTCACTTGCACCAGTTGCACCTACACAAAATAGGTACATTATATTCTTATGATGACAGTACATACTGAAAAGTAAAGTCTAACAATAGCATTGAATGTTACAATAGACCCACCTTTCTGCCTTACGCTTTAAGAGCGATATTTGCGCACTGTTAACACTGCAAGCGCTGCCCTGCTACCCCATTGCGATTGTCATGAAATCTGTTATGGTTTCCTTTTCATCATGTAAAATGCCGAATTGCATTATTTGTCTGCATTTTTGTTAAATAGGTACTTTAATAGTAATAATGAGTTAACCTGTTTCTCGTTACCGGTATATCGCCCTTACGGGTGAGGTACATCTGAATGATCGCAAATTTAGACCAGCTTGGCGAAAACTGGCTTCCCTCGAGGCGACTGACCCCCTATGTATATTGTTAAAAAAACAACTGTAGGTAGCTGTGCCTTTGCTTCTAATATATATATAGATAAATATTATCTACCTAGTCTGTAATCTCCAACTGTTGGCACAAATGCCACAGCCTCCCTTTTCCACGGGTATCCTCTGCCATTCTACACCTTTGCTTTCGATCAAGTAAGGTTCGTCCCTCGCATCTTCGTCTTGGTCTGCCGCGACGCGACGTCGCCTTTGCTTTTGCTTGCGATTTTTTTTTTTTTAATATTGATCTGAATATTTATGTGCCTATAATATATGTGTAGATAGCTAAAAAATGCATCTAACGCTTGCGATCGAAGCCAACATACATATCAATTAGCGTAAATAAAATTAACGACGTCATCACTACACGAGCACTCATCTGCCTACAAGAGGTTTCCTTATGATCGCTAGTGTTTCACGTTAGTCCTCGAATATTGATGGTAAACAAAATTAGCGCATTATCGTTGCAACATGCTTTTTGTTTGGACACAAGTTTCAACAAAACGCAACATTTCTATATAATGAATTCATGGCTTACTTGAAGTCTGAGTAGGTATACGCTGTAAATTAATTTGATATTGATATTTGTTTTACAAAGTACCTACTTAGTTGCTCTATTGACGCATTTGCTAAGCGATTATCTTCTAATCTAAGAGTCGCATGTTGGATTCCCGCACAGGACAAAAAAGGGTGTTTATAATGTGGAACAATAGTCCACAAAAGCACCTACGAAGCCTTCATTGAAACAATGAATTTATAAGTCAAACATGTTGACAATGTCCCCAAAAACATTTTTTTCTCCGTTTTCTAAAGGGAGCTAATAATAGAATATAAGTCACGTTTTCTACGAAGCAAGGGGGATAGTCTCCAGCTTCCCACGTTTCTCACTAATTAAATGTTTGCGAATACCGACACTCTTAGTATTGATCGTAACAGGATAAAACCGTGAGGTGTTTTTGTTGCTAACACTGATATTGTGTCATTGTGTATTATAGGCTGTTTATGAATATTATTAATTAAACTCTATAATTTTAAGATTCAAGAGTCGTATGAATTTATTATATTTTTCTCTGTGTTACAGCTAGTGCCTGAAGACTACGAACAACTTCAGGGAAAATGGGAAAAGAGTAAGTCAAACCTTATACAAACTTACAGATATTTTTACTATAATAATATTTTTTAATTGTGGTGATACTATGTGAGCTTTTAAATCAATTTTATCTTTCATTGCTTATTATCATGTTTCATTGCTTTGAACACCCTTCTTTAAAACTGTTTATTATAAATCTTCTTTACACAACAAAGAAGACTTTTACTAAAGAGTTTTTGCATCAAACCTACAAGTTTGTGGTCTATCTTGTTTTTTGATAATATTCTTGACATTAAATTTGACATTTGAAACTTGTCGATGTAAATAGAAAATAGAAGAGAAATCGTTCTAATATTGTATAAAAAGAAACACAAAAAAAAAACAATACTAAGCATGTCTTAGATTTACACAAATTGCCACCTCGCAACTATGAGCAAATCAGCAATTACTATAGATATTTCTATTGATATATTAAATCATTCGCATGATGGAGAAGCAAGGTTAAACTTTTTGTCGGTTACGAGAAATGCACTTATTCTAATAATCTAAGACCTAAGTAAAATCAGTAGTATACAACAAAGTCGGGGTGTGTGTTTGTGTGTGTGTGTGTGTGTGTGTGTGTGATCCCTTAGTTCGTCTAAACTACACAATGGATTTTGAGAAACTTTGATAACCGACGTAAAATTTCAACGCTGCGCGCTGGGCGGTTTGGAATCATATAATGAATCCATGGTAACGTTGCGTGTCGATGTCTTTGCCTCCCTGTATATCTATATATCTTGTTAGAGATCCTAAATGAATAAATAATAATACATAACAATGGCATGCTATCATTGATGTTTGATAGTGAGTAGGTAAAAAAACCCAAAACCCAGGTCTTTATGGTGGATCACCGCTTTCTAACATCGTAGCTAAGTTTCCATGGTATCTTAAAAAGCCAGCTTTCTATAATTATTCATAAATGGCAGACGTGAATGGAAACGCTTTAGCAGGATATACAGTGATCTTATTGTGATTTTGTTCAGAAAGGTCAGGTGCGTAGTACCTACTCGCAACCGGGGTACATGTATGAACCGATGTATGAACATAAACGAAGTAAAAGGCGAATGTAAGGATCTTATCAGGTGGCTATCTGTAGTTTCTACCTCCCTCCACGAGAAAAAGGCGTGAGTTTGTGAAGGTACATAATATGTATGTAAAATAAATATCTAATTAATTATTGCAGAGGTGACTATTTTGGCCGATTTAGATGTTAGCTGTCGAACTATTGACTAGTTTTCTAGTTATGGTAAAATGTATATCAACATTTTGGTCATTGTTGCACCGTAACCCACAATTAAGGATAATTTTGAACAAATCCTTACTTTGCTGAACCTTAGCTGATGTTTTAATATAACGTTGCAGAGTTGTTCGATATTTTGTGAATGGAAAAGACTTGGAAGCTAAGCGGAATAAAGATATAGTAAGTATATACAAGTTTCTTTTGTTAACAGAAAGAAAGCAGAAGTGGAGAAATCTATGAACGATGATAATGTGGACGACGAAACCAAAAAGAAAAAGAAAAGTAAGAAGCACAAGAAACACAAACGAATAGCCGAGGAAACTGTCGATAAGACATGTAAAAAAAAGAAAAAGGTCAAGAAAGAAAAACACAGGAGCCCGAAACAAGAAAGTGAGACTTCTTTGTCAGACGTAGAGGAGCTGATGAAGGCTGGTCCGCAGCGACCACCTGTGGAGGTCAAACGACCACCTATAGAGGTGAAACGACCACCTGCGGAAGTCAAACGACCATCTGTGGAGGCCAAACGACCATCTGTGGAGGCCAAACAACAATATGTGGAGGTCAAACGATCATCTGTGGAGGTCAAACGGCCATCTGTGGAGGCCAAACGACCACCCGTTGTAGTTTCCAGAGAAAAAAATGGCGACACACCAATCAAGGTTCATACTAAAACTACCTATACAAGGATAGTAGAAAAAATAGACAATCAAGAAACTTTAGAGATTATATCTTCTAACTCCGAGACTGAAAACTACCAAGAAGACTGCGCGAGTCCTGAACTGACGCTAATAGAAGATGACTTGAACCTGGAGGACCTTATGAAGCAAAAAGAGCTACTTCAAGCTCGTCTCTACGCCTACAACTCTGAAAAGAGCGATGAAGAAACGAAAGAAGGAAAATTAAGTGAAGTAATATGTCTTACTGACGATACTAGGTCACCGATTCTGAAGAAACGTAAGAAAGATAAGGATCATGAGCATAAACGGAGCAGTAAACATAAATCGAGTAAAGACTGCTCGGCGGAAAGAGAAAAATATAAAACTAAGAAGCAAGAAGAGGATTTGAGGGAGATTATTAATAGGGAAAGTAGAAAAGAAATGGAACGTCGGTTAGAAGAAAGAGAGAGTAGAGACAAAAAGGAAAAGGAGCGTCGAAAGATTGAAGAAAAGGAGCGAGAAAAGAGACGGGAGCGTGATAGAGAGATCAGAGAACGAGAAAGGGAACGGGAAAGAGAAAAAGAACGCCGATCGTTAGAAATGAGGCGAAGAGCAGGGGAGAGAGGAGAGCTCTTGAGAATCACTCATAGGTCGCGTGAGCGGTCGCCTCAGCAGATGCGACGCGACTACAGACTCGGGGAACGAGAGCGAAGATCCCGCGACCGTCTAATGGACAGGCGAGACAAATTCTCGCGGTTTGATTTCCGAGCAAAGGTAAAGAAAGAAAACCAATAATTTGTAACTCTGGAAACTGAACATAGATACGAAGGTTGCTTTTTATTGTTTAATGGGCTAAATTACCTTACTCACCGCAATTGTAGTTTAAGGACGAGACAGGCCATTTCTTCTCATGACACTTATTTTAAAATTAATTGGACAAAGATATTTAAAAGTTGTTATTGCATCCACAAATCGTAGCAGTTCTTGAATATGAAAATGTTATTGTTTTGTTTTTTCAGAATACAGTAAACGAGGTAGCACAAATAGTGCCTAGCTCGAGCGATGAAGAACTCAACATATCCGTTAATACTGATGACGATGAAGAAACTGAGGAGCAGATCATCGAAAGGCGGCGGAAGCAAAGAGAACTGCTTATGAAGGTACGTTCAGGGGGATACTCTAGGGTAGCCCGCGAAATCCCCAAAAAGTTTTACTTAAAGTTTTATTGTTAATTTTAATGATATTATTCTGTATATACTCATTCGTTAATGTCACGCATCATATTTTGATAAACATACAACCTGATAGCTGTATGTTGTAAAAAAAAAACAAAGTAAAGACGACTTTCGTGGGCTACCTTAACGCGTTTACCTTATTCAATATTTTAACCTGTACCTTTTGGGAGGCTTACTAAGCTGCGTCTTACGATGAACCGATGACGCGGTAAAAGTCGCAGGAATCCAGAAACACTGAGGATAAGTCGTTGTGGCGATGCTCGGAGGAGATCTATGTCCAAATGTCGACTTCTTTCGGCTCAATGATAATGATGATGATAATTCTGTTTTATCGTAGCGTTTTATCTCTTCTTTTCTTTAATAACTATTGACATCTGTATCGATAATTAATCCGGTTTCAACTAGAAAGTGCAGTGCCCGTATGGAGGCCCTATTGTAAGTATGCTGAATGTAGAGACTGCATACAACGTAGGTTTTTGAAAACTACGCATTCCCGTTGTTAAAAAAGTCGTGTATACCTGATAGTGAAGTACTTTATAATATAACTGAGTCACTTTGGAATCAAGACGTATAGTCGCCGGTACGTAAGTTGGCAAGAGTCGTTAGACGCGTTTTTCCTTTCTTTAACATTCTTCTAAACAGATATGTTTAAAAATAAATTATTATTGACTAATTTGCGAAGTATAAAGAAAACTAGAATACCTACTCCGTATTTCTGAAACATTACAGTACAGATAAGTAGTTCAATGTGTAATTGCTATTGACTTGCCTTCAAGAATCAATTATGTAATAGTACACCCACTTTTTCCTTTTACAACTCGGTTAAAATTGTGTTCCTACTAATCAACTTATTTATTTACGAATACCTACCTTCTTCATAAGTAATTCTTATATTTAGTTTTAAGATTACCTTGTATTTCTCAAATTAAGTGAATTGTATTCTTTTTGAGAAATAAATCTCATAAACCGTAAAAATAAATTATGTCAGTAACCGTAGAATAATGACAAGTAATAAAGTGACCATTTTTTTGTTGCACTAAGGGCTGATTTTTCAATAGTCAGATAACTTTTATCTGAAGATTAAATCTGACAGTTTGACATATTTTCTATACAAAAGCTGTCAAACTACAATATTTATTCCTCAGATAAAAGCTATCTGACTATTGAAAAATCAGCCCTAAGTCTACAGGCGCCGACCTACTCCCACTACGCCAAAACTTTGCCAAGTTACGTGCCGACTGCACCTCTCTATAAATTAGGTTTATATGCGATCTGTGTAATGTGTAATCATAGGATTGTGTAGATATTTTAACGGTGGTGGTATGTATTTTTAATTTTTATTATCGCCGTCTTCAATATTCGTACAAATGATGGCTCTACGTTGACTCATTATTAGTGATTTTAATAGATTTTTTTCGTACTTGAATCTTTTTTTTATCAGTTTGATGATTTAGAAGCATGTTGTTTAACATAATCAGAAATTCGTATGAATAGTAATAGTTTTGTCTAGTAGGAAGTATAGGTACTGTATTCCTTAACACTAGCTGTGTTTTCTTTCATAAAATTATTATCGACTAGCTTTTGTCCACGACTTCGACTGGGTGGAAGTCGGAAAACTAAAGTTGATGTAAACTAGGAACAGTGTCCGTCCGTCCCGTGTCGCGTTGGTGAAAAACAACATTGCGTTGAGCGTACTTACGATGTAGTATGCACATAACACATTACGCACCAAATACCTAACCATAGCGAGTTCTTTGTGTCTGCCAATGCCATAAACAATGCAGGTATTGATTCGGTGGATAGCGTTTGTTAAAAAAACTTCAAATAGGAACCTAATAAAACAGCCCAATATCCTATTGAGAACCTCTCTCAATAGGATATTTGGCTGTTTTATTAGGTTTCTCAAAACCTCATCATCATCATCATCAGCCTATAATGTTCCAACTGCTGGTACACAGGCCTCCTCTCTGTGAGCCCTCTCACAGAGAGGAGGCCTGTGTACCAGCAGGTACCAACCCGTACTGGGCCCGCGTGGTGGATTATGCCCACTACCTAGTGGGCCGTAATTCACCACGCGGGCCCAGTGCGGGTTGGTAGATGTCACATGTCATCGAATTTTTGGTTCTGGGACATGCCGTTTTGCTTCACCGTTTTGAGAGCAGTGGTGATGAAATAATCTACACAAAGTAAAGCGCCTGTCTGGGTTCGAACCTACGACCTACAACTCGTAAGTCTCGAAGCCTAGAAAAAGATAATCATCAGCAAACATTGTGAACAGAGACGAACTAAGGTTCGGTGACACACATGTTGCGTCAGGTTTATGGTAAATTTATTTTTACAATTCTTTTTCTTTTCGTTTCAAAGCGGCTTGGCTGCGAGAATGCTCCTACTATTGACGACACCAAAATAAAGTCATCTCCATCAAAACCAGACGCAGAATTGGAGGCTAAAACCAGTCAAATAAGTTCCTGTTGCGGTACTCCAGATATACGAATGTTACGTAAAAATGCGATAATAAGAAAAGATATGATTGGAACCAACGACGAGGAAGTCGCCAATGAAGCTAGTTCGAATGAGCGTTCCAGTGAGCTAGTAAGGAATATCCAAAGTGAACTGATCGTATGACTCAATTATGGATATTTGTAGGAGTTGTGCTTTGTAGTTCCTAGAACAATTTCATTCAGGGATGTCGGGTGTGCGCGCGATCTCCATGCGTCGTCACTACTAGTCTAACAGTCACAAACATAAATAACTTACAGTTACGCAAAATTGCAACTTTGAAAACCTATTTCATAGAAAGAACTATTTCATAATAGATAATATGGTTTCGATAATATTATGTATGTTCGTAAAGCCATAAAATAATTGCTTTAGAAGAAAATCGCATTTGAATCTTGGATAAGTGTAAGGTATTTATGCCCGTGACCGTACAAAAGCAGGCGTGTGGGCACCGTCGCCTCACAAAGACACAAGCAGTTTACTTTACTTCAGGCGATTTAAAAAGAAAAATTCGTGTGTAAAGTTGTAATTTTCTTTAGGATTACTGTATTCCTTAAAACGGACTTTATTTTTTTTTTTATGATTACCTACTTTTGTTCGACTTAAACATTACCAACACTGCCTTTGTCTCATTGCGTATCTGTGTAGAAAGTTGCAGCGTTGTTGGGTGCATAGTTTGGTTGATTTTCCGAATCAATAAATAAAACTTTCATCTCCATATATCGGCAACGTTCAAATGTTCCATTATTAATCTTCGGCAGAACCTTTGGCGAATAACATAATTACAGGGTCAATTGTATCGTAATTTTCTTCTTTAATAGTTTTCTTTCTCTTTATAGCGGCTTGGCAGCGACAATGCTCCCACTAAAGTCGAGGACACCCAAATAATGTCAACCCCACCAAAATCAGAAGAGAATCTTGAGCCTAAAGCTGATATAAGGTCCGATACTCCGGAGGTCACAGTATGTAGTAGTAAAGATACGGTTCTAAGTCAAGAGAATAGTGACACCAAAGACAAGAACTTCAAAGATTCTAATTTGGAGAAAGGTTCCAGTGACCTAGTAAAGAATATCCAAAAGGAAGCGCAATCTGACCTCAAGTTGGAAAAGTCGACCAAGAAAGGTGAATGGGACATGTTTGCTGATCAGGACTTTGGCAGTATTGACGTGAGTCTTGCTTGAGTTATCTACGCCCGTATTAATAATACATTTATTTGCAGCGTAATTTCTAGGAGACAATTTTTGTATGGAGAATAGGCCCTCTATAATCATTGGCGCTAAATATGAAATGAAAATCAGTAATTCCAAAAATTCTCTTGATTTCATTAGTATTCATAACTTTTCGGCTCACTAGAATTGTTGTTGAATTGTTTGAGGTGGTTTAAGTACTCCGGTGTGGCCTATTAATTATATTTTTTTGCCACAGACGCCGACCGCTGGAAAACCGAAGAGTAAGCATGCTGTAGACAATCCGTCATTGACCGACAATTGGGATGACGCAGAAGGATATTATAGGTAAGTCCTGATTCAGTCATTTATTAAAAAAACCGTTTGCCTGATCGTCTTGTGCCCACGCAATTCTCAATAATTTCGCCATCCGTGTGTTCTCTGGTAGTAGCCACAGTGTCGTCAAACTGTACAGTATTCGAAGCTTGGCGTTGACATATTGATTTCCTGAGACACAAGATTTTTCTTTCAACAAAGGTCCAACTATGGGAATGTTTTTATCGAGGGTTCGTTTAATCCATTCTAAAAGGCACTTTTCAACATTAGGATGTTCAGAAACTCGACTCCTCTTAATATTTTCGTGTCCCTCACACCTCTGAGACTTTGTGAAATCTTTGAATTATATGATTTTATAAAAAGTTGATTCTACCAAACCAAACTCACTATGTGCTTCATTTCGTGCTTTCCTGCTCTCGATCGCGTTATTGATAATATGATATTGACACATTATTGTCACCTTATTTTTTGGCATTACGATCGCAGTTATATATTGAAATATAAGTAATTTTCCTGTTACATAAGAAAATCGAAGCTTCAAAAGTAAACGGTTCGAGATTGAATAAAATCACTTCTATTTAAAGTTATTAAGGATAAGAGCAGGTCACTACTAAACGTAGTCCTCATCAGTTGCGTTATAATTTAAGTTAAGGAGACATTCCACACTTATGAACTAATTTTCTCCTTACCCTGTATCAACCCACTGCTGTCCAAATATTCTGTAATATTTATAAATAAAAAAAAAACTAACTATGATATCAAACCTCTTTGCGCAGAGTACGCATCGGTGAGATGTTGGACAACCGATACACAGTGTATGGATACACCGGGCAGGGCGTCTTCTCAAACGTGGTTCGCGCTAGGGACCAAGCTCGCAACAGCACTGACGTCGCCGTCAAGATCATCAGGAACAATGAGATCATGTGAGTATACTTAGCTTACCTACACCGCTGCAAAGATCTTTTGGTCCTCAATGACGCTGACAGGTGGGCGCTGCTGGTCAATATTGTGCAATTTAATTTTGTGAAATGTGTTCCGCATTGAGGTGCGTCAGTGCGATTGACATCGACTAGTTGATTTTGATCGCTTCATAGCACTTTCCATGACTAATCAATGTTCGACTGACCATTGGTCAGTGTCATATTATCCGACTACAAATTCTATACACAGCTCACAATAATCATATTGTCCTATTCAGTTTTTATTTATCTATAGCGACCCGCCCCGTCTTCGCACGGGTGCAATTTACATGAGAAGACTATTCTGTTCGCGACACGTTGTGCACAAGATCGGAGCAGTAACCTAACAAAATGTACTAGTCTTGCATAAATCCATTTCATTAGTACTATTAAGTACTTCTTTTTGTATACATATCAAATTTACATAATATCTAGCGTATAAAGCCTATGTCCATCTGGAATAATGTACAGTCAGCTTCACGGTGTGGGTACCCACCCCCCCTTCAAAGTTAATTTTAATACAACTGGGGTACCCAATTGATGCAGCCCACTTTACTTTTCAAATGGTAAAAGATTTTTTCAAATAGGAGCTGTGGTTCCAGAGATTACCCTCCACACATAATATACAGAAACTCACAAAATTTGCTCTCTCTTTATAGTAGTAAAGATTAACTTCCAAAAGGCTGTAACTAGGCAAAACGTGAACCGATACTGTATGTTTAAATACTAAATTAAAGCATGTTCTAAGTGACTCACATAGCTGCTGAAGTTTAAAGGTGGTGTGAAAATCAGCATAAATGGCAGCTTCATTAAACAGCAATAACTCCATTCATTTGTTCACAGGCACAAGACAGGTCTTCGCGAGTTAGAAATCATTAAACGGCTGAACGACGCTGATCCAGAAGACAAGTTCCATTGTCTTCGTCTATTCCGTCATTTCTTCCACAAGAGACACTTGTGTATGGTATTGGAACCTCTTTCCATGAACCTAAGAGAGGTCCTCAAGAAATACGGCAAGAATAGTGGCATTCACATCAAGGCCGTCAGAAGCTATACTCAGCAGATGCTTTTAGCTTTGAAGCTGTTGAAGAAGACTGGGATCTTGCATGCAGGTAAGGAAAACAAGAAGTTTCGTGTCAGTTATTAGTAGTAGCTCAGATTAAATCAAAAATCAAGACATAACGCTGCGAACAATACCGCGAAGCATGCAAAACTACACCTTGCTCTGTGCATACACGCTCACACGCACACATTGACAACCAAACTACACCTCACAAGTGCACACATGTTTACGAATTCGTTATTTGGTCTGAGAGTAGTAGAAGCTCATTGTTAAAAAGCTTGTCATTCCACCACACCTATAACCGCCACCAAAAACCGTTGCTGCAGGTTGATCTAAAGGGTGTACAGTACATACTTCAGGCATTGCAGATTTGTCTCTAGGATAGCAACACGACTGCGATGCATCTAGCGTTGCAGATCCATAGGCCGCGGTGACCGTTGGACCGCAGGCTATTTTTCAACCGGTTCATTCCGCCGTGTCCTCATGCAGACGATTGGCAGTGGCGATCTCTCTCGGCCGGCCCTGGTCCAGGCCATGGTATGGAGCAAGAGGGCATAGGAAGCCGTCACCTCCTTCTGCGAAGCAGTAATGCTCGCGAAGGAGGAGGCGGAACGCGTGAGGGAGAGGCAAAATTCACGCCCTCACGCCCGCCCCTAGCCGCCGCAGGAGACGCCCTGGGCGTCGGGAATCGCAGACCGATTCCCGGCCACCGCAGGCGCGGGCTTGCGGACGGTGAGCAATGGGTAGCTCGCCGTCCGATAAGGGCCAGCGGGTCGATGGTACGTTGTGTTCCACGCGCGCCTCAAAGAGATGTCAGCACTAATGACGGGGTCCGCTAGGGTCGATGCCTGGCAGGGTTGCGGGAAAGTCCGAAAGGGTTACTGTGGCCCTTGGCACAGGCAACTGAAGGACGGGTGGGTTTTAGTCAGTAAAAGTCTGACACGCCCTCCCGCTCCGGCGAGAGCGGGAGAAGATATTTGATGATATCCCACACAAAAAAAAAGGCTTGTTTTTCATTCAAAAACATAACAAATGACAGACTATTATACCATTAGAATATTTCTGTATTGCTCTTTCACTAATCTTGTACATATCTTCTTTCCAGACATTAAGCCAGACAACATACTAGTAAATGAAAACAAGCTGATGCTGAAACTCTGCGACTTTGGCGCGGCGGGTCACGTGTCTGATAACGAAATCACCCCGTACCTTGTGTCAAGGTTCTACCGATCTCCAGAAATTATTCTAGGAGTCACTTACGACCACGGAATAGACATGTGGTCTACTGCATGTACCATATTCGAACTGTCCACAGGAAAGATCATGTTCAGTGGAAAATCAAATAATGAAATGCTAAAATATTTCATGGATCTAAAAGGAAAGATACCCAATAAGATCATCAAGAGAGGCTTTTTTAAGGAGCAGCATTTTGATTCAAATTGTAACTTCATGTATCATGAACTGGATAAGATTACTGAAAGGGTGAGTTTTTAAGTTTTCATCCATACTAATACTAGAAACGCAAAAGTAACCCTGTCTGTCTGTCCGTCAGTTACTTTTTCACGCCTTAACGTGATGTTTACGAATTAACAGAACCTGGGGTTCAAAGGGGGGAGGGGGGCACATGAGGGTGCATGTGCCGCTGTGCCCCCCGCTCTATCCCCTGGACCTGAATTAGGACATAGATACTTTCTATCCCGGTTGTACGTTTCCTTGGATAATGGCAGAAGCTAGTTCACTATAATGAATTCAAGAATTTTATTCGTTCTTCTGTCTACCCTTGTCCAATGTTAATCGGGGTCGTCGGAAAATTTTTTCTTCCCTCTTCCCCTGTTAGCTTGAATAGCTATCATTCAAGGACTCATCCTTGAATGATAGCTATCAAGCTAACAGGCCAAGGGCTGAAGAAATGATTAGTCATAAATTAAATAATTCATGTGGCCTTAATTCTAATGTTCTTCTCTTATTACAGGAAAAGGTTGTAGTAATTTCAAGTATAAAGCCGACGCGGGACCTGCAAGCCGAGCTCGCGCCGCCACACCACCGGATTGCGCCTTCCGAAGCAAAGAAGATCGCACAGTTAAAGGATCTCCTCGAGCGCATGCTCATGCTCGATCCCGCCAAAAGAGCCTCGGTCAACCATTGCCTCGCACACCCTTTCATACAAGACAAAATATAGCATTACCCAAGACCCGTCCCGGGCTACCGGGGCAGGTCTAATAAATACAAGCGCCGCGGGCATAACTAATTCTACGCAAATACAACGCAGACATATTAGTAAACATTTGAGAAAATGAGTGCAAGCAATGAGCATGCAGACGTTTTATGTTCCATGAACGATATAATATACAATGTCATTGATCCAATTTAATAAGCGTTTAGCGAAATTTTTAATTAAGTGAACCGGAAATGGGTGTTCCAACTAAGAGAATGACATAGAATAGATAGCATGCAAAGTAATTAATACATATTAGAGAATAAGAGTGAAACAAATTGTTTTCAATGCTTTTTAAGTTCCGTGAACAATATCAAATTATAAATTAATTGACCCATTTAAAAAAAAAGTGTTAGACAATAGTGTGATAATGCTACAAAACGAACATGACATAAAATATTTGGGATTTGCATTTTACCAGTTCAACAACAATATCATAATATAAATAACAATCGATCCATTTAAAAAAAAATGTGTAGTAGAAAAGTGCAATAAATGTTATATACAAACATGACATAAATATTCGGGATTTGCATTTTCAGTTGCAACAACAATATCATATTATAAAATTATAGTTGAAACAGATAAAAATAAAAATAAAACTGTAATAGAACGAACACGACATCAAATATTTCGGATTTTCAATTTACCAGTGTAATCTAAATAATGTAAGAAATGTTTAAAAATTAATAAGAACAGGTCTCAAAAACGTGTTTGTATTATGATGTTAACTTGATAGTTGCAACGAAGATTTACAATAAATGTTGTCGTACTTAATTAATATGTTAACTTTATCAAATACGAACAATTACAATTCTAAAAGAGCGGTATATTACTTATGAATATCTTTCGATGTGTAATTCTACCCAAACTCACTTCTGATCGGTCACAATATATCTCTTATAAAAAAAAAAACTGTTTTGGTGCTAGGTGGTACTACTGAAGATTGTTGTTTGGTTTTCATATTTGTCCTAGGCGATAACATACATTCACGTTAAGAGAACTGCTTAATTACTCAATTTCACCCTTACTAAGAAGTGCCACCTAGCGATAGTGTTTGATACACAGCAAATGATCCCAACAAGCTGTTTTGTAAATAGTTCTATCGTTTCGGGAAATAAAACGGGGTCGGGTGTAGTGACGCGCGCTATTGGTGTTAAAGTCTTGTACGAGTAGTTTGTACTTACTTCTACAGTTCAACTACTTTGCCACAAGTTGGTTGAACTTCATTTCATTTTGTTAGCCCATTGAGAATAAATTATTAAGGTAACAGTTATTATTTTATTTCTCCTTATATTCTTTTACACTGACGAGGCAAAGAAATTGTTGATATCTTTGTACAGTTGATTGAATTAAATAAATACTTACTAATTATTATAACTGTGAAAGTTTGTTTGTTTGTATTCCTTACACCCCTCAACAACTAGTACACAATATTAGATATGTACCTATTATATATTATAATATTTATTATCGTTTATACCTATAATATGTTACTTTTTAACTTATAAGAGTCTAACGGGCCTCTGCGAGTTGGCTTCGGCTCCTCGTATGCCTACCAAAGGTCCGGGACCCATCCCGAGTTATGCCAAAAGCTTAAAAATATATTATGTTACTGCAATTTTATGTGTATTTTATATAAGACATTGGTTAGGCAGGGGCCTTAGTCTTTCCATAGCCAGATAACCAGTCCACTTTAGCCACTCAAATCCTTAGTTCATTACATTTGTTTCCATTTCCTGCAATAGTCCTATACCAACCGGGGCATGTCCTTGGGTGCGCTTGCATAGTCCGAACAAGGATAATCATCGGTTGCGAGTTGGCTTCGACCTCTCGTACGCCTTTCAAAGGTCCGGGACCCCAGGGCCCCGAAAAATGACAAGAATAGGTACCTATAGAAATTTTAATCAAAATAATCTTATAATGTATAAGGTTAGGAGTGTTATAAAAAAGTTCGTTTATGTAATAGTATAAAATATAAATCTATTTTTGTCATGAAAAACTTTAAATTTTTTTAACTCAATATTTTGGAGGCAATCCTTTTTTTTTTTTTTTGAGGGTGGGAAATCATCAAATAACTCTCGTGTTCGTGTGTAGGGCGTGTCACTCTTATTTTCGGATTTTCCCGCAACCCCGGCAGGTTGGAGGCCACCCTGGACCGTAACCTGAGGCGAACCGCCCGCACCACTTTCTCATTAGCCCGCCACTGCTAGACAGCACAGAACAAGAAGGTAGTTACTGAAAAAGCTATGAAATGAAAGTAAATCAATAGTAATTTATCCTAGTAAAAATGCTTAGGTAGGTATAACTTGATTTTAATTGAAATGCCTTTCCGTAAACATGTTAATATCATGAAAACCAAGCACGAAATTCAAATAATAAATAATTCATTCAATTAGATGTATAGTTGCAAGCAAAGTTTAAATTCTCTAGGGCAAGTTGCTGGCCCTGATCTCTTAGTAAAGACACAGTAAGCTATAGATAGATATGTGCATTTTTTGTAATATTGTTTGTCTTAAGATTGACGGCAAATTCTTCGTCGTAGATGGACAGGTCTGTAGTTAAAAGAGATAGGTTTATCGTCGTGTCGTTGAAACATTTAGTAGCTGGAAAGGGCTGTCGTCGAAAGTGACGCATATGAAAGGTTCTGTCGGCGAAATGTCCATAGGTGAAAGACCCTGCTGGGGAAACGGAAATAAATGAATCACCCTGTCGACGAACAGTCCAATGGCGAATCGGTCTTAGGAGAACGGTTGCTGAATCGAACAATTGGACGTAGTTAAGTTACACGAAAAAAATCTAATCAACACAAAGTCACTTTAGAGTTATTGATGTTTTATGTTTGGAAGATATTTCTTCCTTTATTTGTATTAATTTTAAAATTAATTGAAAGTATTTAGGTGGAATAATATTTTTTTTTATTGTTAATAGTATAGTCAAGAGCAGTATTGTATTTTCCGAGGTCTATGTAAATTTATACGGTTGAATCCTTTTCGTTAATTTACAGTTTCCATAGCTTATTCTATGGTATTTTTAACGTGCCATACATATGGGTTCTGAGCATTGATCTGAGGTTGATAAAAAGTGATAGGCAGTTTTTTTTGCTTGGATCTTTTCTCCTTGCCGATAGTATTGATATTTAGCATCAGTTTGGTGCACCTAACTCATTTTTGACCATGGTGTGGATTGGATCCTTTTCGTGTAACTGCGTCCAATTAATCTTACGTATTTAACTATGTATTACATTAATATTACAAATTATTGAGGTTCGTGGGTACTCCCAAAATACCAACACTGTGCCATTATGCGGCGTAAATAACTACCCTGCCTTGAGATAAAGAGTGCGGTCCCGCTGTCACAATGCAGATACATCAGTCAGTAGTACAACTTTTGTCGTTTATGGTTAATTAATACTGATATTTTGAAGAATATATTTTTTTAATTTGGTTTTAAAAATATTGATCAAACTCGCACCCTTTATCTCATCTGGTAATTTATTGTAAAGTTGCCCTCCCTCGTAACCAAGTGATCTTTTACCTTGAGTGGTTCGCACTCGAGGAAGTACTATGTGATCTTTTCTACGACTGCTACGGTTATGCAATTGATGTGTTTTGGTGAATGAAATGTGTGTATGTATAGTTTTATTAAGTATTTTTTAAATGAGTATGCAGGTGCAGTATAAATGTTCAAGAGTTTCGCGTCCTTGTATATTTTAGTTGTAGGTGTTAGATAATCGTAATGAAAAAGCATTTTAATAATTTTGTTTTGTGCAATTTGTAGGTCTTTTAAGTTTGTTTTAGGTGCATTGCCCCAGATTTCGATTAGGTACAGTATGTGTGACTTTAACAAAGACTTATATATAGTCCGGCGTACACTGTATGGCAGAGAGTGTACGATGTTTCGTAGTGAGCCCAATAAAGATGTCATTTTGGATCTGATGTAGTCAATTTGAACCTTCCAATTTAGTGGGCAGTCTAGTCTTAACCCAAGGTATTTCTCGTGTTGATTGAGTTCAAGTATTTGGTTTTCAATTGTAAGAGGTGGATCAGGTGGTATTTTCTTATTTTTTGCTTTAAATATGACGTAACTAGTCTTGGATGCATTGATTGTTAGAAGATTTTGTTGAAACCAGATGAACAATGAATTTAGGTACCTATCCTTGGGCTTGATTTATCATGTCAGCTATAGAACCACCAAAATAAAAAAGGCAGGTATCGTCCGCATATAGCGAGATATGTCCGTGTATTGGAACCTTATGGATGGAGTTTATGTATATTAAGAAGAAGAGTGGACCTAACAGTGATCCCTGGGGAACACCAAACGTGATACTGTGCGGTTTACTTTGGTATTCACCAACTTTAACCACCTGAAGCCTGTTATTCAAATATGATTCGAACATTGTATACGCTACGCCTGATACGCCTATAAGTTTTAGCTTTTGTAGTAGTATCAAAAGCCTTTTTGATCAATGCTCATTTGTATTTTCGCTATTATATCTGCAGTAGCCGACAGGGTGTTAGAGTGTGTTCGAAACCCATATTGCTTTTCAAAGAGAAAATTTATTGAAGTGAGGTGTTCATCTAAGCGTGTATAAAAAATATAAATATTTTAGATATAATTGGAAGGACTGAGATAGGTCTGTAGTTGTTAGGATCCGTTGTGACACCAGATTTGTGGATTGGAGTAACTTTGGCTACCTTTACTTCCACTGGCAAGATGGATGTTTATACAGTCGGTCAGTTTGTTTACGATTAAGTCACTTACGCACTTGACGACTATGGTAGTTATACCATCGATACCGGATACTTCGCTGGCTTGGCATGGTGTGAAGCTTGTGAGTTCTTTGTTATATGGTTGAGAATCTGGCGCTGTTACAGTTTTGTGTTGTTTGGTTGTGTAGGAATGAGGTTGGTTAAGGTAGAACCAATCGTAGAAAAGAAGCGGTTGAATGTTTCACAAACCTTGTTGCTATTGGTTAAGGATCCAGATTCAGTTAGAAGTTTAGGGGGAGTGCACTGTGACTTGATTTTATTATTAGACACAATGTATTTATTAAGTTCCACATCTTTTTAGGGTCTGCTGTATGTTCCATAAATGCCTCATAGTAGTACTTCTTCTTAGTGTTCCTAATTGTTTCAGCTGTAATATTTCTTTCAATTTTAAAACTTTCCATTAGATCTTCATTACTTGGCTCTTGCTTCAATCGATGCCAGATTTCATTTAGTCTCCTATTTATTTCTGTTATTTCTCTACATATCCAATCTTGGCGCGGAGGGTTTAATATTTTAGTTTTGACCGTTGTGCTACTATGAATGCCACACTTTAGATACTTCTCAAAGTTCTCGTAGGTGTTGTCAATTGACGAGTATTTTGCGAGTGCGATGCTTTCGTGTAGTTTTTCTTAGTCTATCGCTTCGTATTTTACACGCTTCTTTGGTGGTCACTTGTATTTTTTAAACTTAGATAAATTTGCTTGTGGTCAGACATAGGCGAGTCAATAATGACCATATGAAAGCTTTTGTCCTTAAGGTTGGTGCATACATGATCAAGGATGGTCTTTGTGGAAGCAGATTGAAGTAGAATGAGATAACAATAATTTAAAAAAAAATACGCATTGCTAACGCTGCCGTATTCAATTCAGTATGTGAGTGAGAGGACTTGCACACAACCATACGGTCAGCTCAATCATCGAACGAAGACCGATCCTACAGCAGTAGTATCAATATCGCGCGTGTCAAGAGTGGTATATTGAAGATTCTCTCTAAGGCTTCGTAGAACTCAAAAATAATCGACAGTCGAATCGCGTAAAGCAAATACGCGCCCGCAACCCGCTTCAATTGTGTCCAAAATTTCATCAAGTTCTCCAGCTCAAGAATATATACTTAAGCCGGACTCAGGTTAGTGCTACTTGTTTACTATTCTGAATGAATTTGGTGTATCCAATTCCCTGTTTGCATCTAGCAAATCTCTTTTTAATCAAAAATTTTATTACTTGCACCACCATATTTTTGGTCCATTCGAGCCGAATAATAATAACCAGCAACAGTTCGCTTCCCGCTTTACGTCAAGATTATCATAGATAAGGGTAGGATAGTGGAAGTACCTTATTCATGACCCACTATAAATGAAGGTTATTTCATACCTCGCCACCTAGGGGTCGCCGGTCGCGGCCGGCTGTGTTGCTGATTGCTTTCGGTGACGCTAGTATGATGGCGTACGGCAGCGTTCTTTATCTTCATGTTACAAGCCATATACATATTATTACATATTTATTTATTTGTTACATATTTATTCATTTAGCGTGCGCTAAGTCCAAAGTGGCTCCACTAAAGACTGTATCACTAGCTGTTTGGGCAATAGCTCCGTACACTGAGATGTAGTATGTAGATGGACGAATCAAACGGGACGTGTAGGTACAGGAAATAAAATCACTGTTATGTGCCCGTGAATGATTGACAGTTTATTATTAAAAACGCAAAATTATATATTAATAAAGTAGGTTACTTGTGGTGGGCGCGAGAGCCTAGTCAGCGAATGTGTGCAGGTCATCGGCGAATGAGCAAATGCTTGTTCAGGTAAAAACTAAAACAATACATGATATAATGTGGCGATGCAGTGCATCCTACCAACTATATAAGTACAAATAACAAGTGAACGCATTATCAAAAAGTAAATATAGTATGTAAAGACAGTTATTAGAAGGTTCTACGTCCTCCGTTAACTGATATTGGTGATGTTTCGCGATCCACCTTGTTGCTGTTAGGAAGATGTCTGGTGACCTCTTCTTTTGTCTGTGTATCTGCCGTTATTTGTCCTTCTGTTTGCTTTGCGAAATGCGTAGTTGCGAATGAATCAGATGTTTATCGCCGCGCATCATGCAACCTGTCGCTAAGGTGACTATGCCTGTATTCTGTAGTGTGAGTGACGTAATCCCAGCTGGACATAAAATGCGCATCGTGCATTCCTCGCAACATGTAAACAACCAAGCCCCCTTGCTGTGTAGTTTTTTCCATTCATTGCTGCAACTTGATACCACAGTGCGGTAGGTTGATACTCCTCGATTGTTTATAATGTCTGCTTCGCACATTTTTGTGGCTGTTTTTATATCATATATAGGTAAGTCAAGGTTGCATAGTAGCAGCTGATTTGTATTTACTTGTGTGTATGATGAAAGATGTTGTTGATCCATTACCTGCTCGTTCCTCTTCAGGAGGTTGTATTCCCCTTCGATTATTGAAGTAGGTATGTTGTTCGATGAGTGGTGCCTGTATTGTTTGTATTGCGCAAGTTTGACCTCGTTTTCTTTTCTCTTCGTTTTAGTGTTTGAGCTCGTTTAGTTCGTGCTCGAGTTGTGTGAATATAATCAGGTACGCTATTTTTCGTTGACAAAGTGTAGTTGACTTGACGACCGTGTCACTGACGTAGTATCATGATATGTATTAGGTCATGTAGCGTGGTGTGGTGTGCGTCGTTACACACTTTGCATCTTTTTTGTGAGTTGCATTTCTTTCCGCTGTGCGGATACATGCAGTTTTTGCAAATGTTCAATTTCTCAATTGTCCTAATTTTTATGTCTGGCGTCATTTCTTGAAACGCTTTGCAGAAGAGCAAGATGTGGCTTGCTTTACAAACAGGACAATTTCTGTCAGAGATTGTATGGTTTGCCTTGGGATAACGTGAAAGAAGATTCCGTGTGAAGATTCTTTAGTCATTGGTGAAGACCAATTCCCGTAATTAAAAACATTCAAATTCAAGTCGCAATCTTATCTCAGCGACAATCAAATGTCAAAAATGTAGGTAAACCATTGACTTATTTTTCCTATCTCAATGAGGTAAACGCTATACAATTTTTGACAGGTTGAGACAGAGATTAGAATGCGAACGTTCTTAAAAATACGAGAATTGCCCCTCAGTTGTACGCATCCCTTTGTACAAGTTGTCGTCGAGCTCCTTTTGTTTGGGGAGACGTCGGCATCTGTTTGTTTGTTGCTTGTTGAGTTTCTGAGACTTTTGTTGATGACGATGAATTGTTGGTTGTAGTGTAGTATGTGTTGGTCCGGTCTGTGGCGTCTTGTAGCACGCCATGGTTCATCTCGAACTCGTTCCAGTGTGCCTGGAGGGTATCCAGTCTACCCCTGATATATGTTGCGTTTTTGCGGTCAGGGCCAAAGTTAACACCAATTTTCCAGATGCCCTCTGCGATGATTCCCTGCTGCTTGAGAAGTTCTTGTTGTCTAACGTCCATAATTGTTCTATGTATGCGTATTGTTGATGAACGTTAGCCCTGTTGTCTTCTTTGTTGCGATCGCAGGGCCCTAAGGAATCTCTCCGCATGATATTGTGCGCCTTCTCTATCTGACTGGGACGATCCACTTGTGGAAGACCAGCCAAACTGATTCGCTATCGTAAGTAGTAACACTTCGTGCCTGTGTGACTTGCAGGACTGTTTGCTCCAGTAGTGGCGATCCGGCTCGAAGGACCAAAAATGTACGGGCAATAGCTCCGTACACTGAGATGTAGTTTGTAGATGGACGAATCACACGGGACGTGTACCTACAGGAAATAAAATCACTGTTATGTGCCCGTGAGTGATTGACAGTTTATTATTAAAAGTTAAAAACGCTAAATTATATAATAACAAAAATAAAGTAGGTTAGGTACTTGTGGTGGGCGCAGGAGCCTAGTCAGTGAATGTGTGCAGGTCATCGGCGAATGAGCAAATGCTTATTCAGGTAAAAACTAAAACAATACATATAATGTGGAGATGCTCGTACACTAGCAACGTTAGAACTGTGTGCTTCACTACTTCTCGCTAAATTTGTCAATCAAGTAGGTACATACTATTTTCCATAATCGATACCCTATGCAGGATATATTCACTTTTAGTGATTCCATGATCGCACTGTCATGGATTTATTTATCTCCACACCATTGGCAAACATTTGTAGTCAACCGTGTGACTAAAATACAGGAGAATTTACCCCCTGCCCATTTTTTTCATATAAATGGCTTACAAAATCCCAGTGATTGTTTGTCGAGAGGTTATTACCATCGCAACTCATTGATCATCCGCTTTGGTGACAAGGTCCACCCTGGATGTGTCACCCAATCGCTGGATGGCCAATTGCGCCATTCGAACCGTCCCTTGTGGAAGGTGCCCTAACTGAGACCAAGGGCCCCAATGATGTTATATCCTCATTGAAGGGCCTCTCTAACAGCTGTTTCCAATATAGATTCGTCGGTACTCATCGAGCTTGCTCTTCGAGTCTCATCTTGGAAAAAATTGTTACGCATTACGGTATACGTCTTACGATTTCTACGTAAGTTACCTTTCGCTCCATTAATTCAAGTATCTGACCTTGTAACCGCAGAACTAAAATGAAATATAAATTAAAGAACACAATAATAACAATCATGGACGTACTTTAAACGCAGTGAAACAATCACTGTGTCATGGGCCATAATAAACATGTATTGTATCCCTCAACTCATTCACACCTACCCGCAATGCACTTAGTTTTCGTGTAAACATTTTTTCTCTCTACAACTACCCTTTTACTAAGACTGTTACGAAATCATAATGTAATTTTGTCATAGTACTAACCCACTGCGCCAATCGGCTTAATGTATTTTTAAGTTATAATAATTATTGTATTTTCTCTGTAAGTGATTGTGTAAATCTTTTGGGAAAATAAATGTATAAAACCGTAACTTGTAATTCTTAGAGAGTTGCAAGGCAAACATTTTGCTATTGCAACAAAAAATATTAAAAAGGGTAAATTACCCTCGCCTTCTTTAAGGAAGCTCGATCCGTTTGTTGATGACAACGGATTGCTTCGAGTTGGCGGTATAATAACTAACGCTCGTAGACCATACGAGAATTGGCATCCATTGTTGCTTCCCCGTCGTCACCATTTAATAAATTTGCTAATAGACGATTGTCACTGGTCTAATTGCCACACCGGTTCACATCTTCTTATGTCTTTATTAAGACAAAGATAATTTCAGCTCGAAATATTATTCTACAGCGCATACGTCAATGTAATATCTCCTACTTATCCTACCCCTATGATGTCATGTCTCCCACCTGCTCGTGTGCAAGAAGCCAAGGCTTTCACTCATACGGGAGTTGACTACACTGGGCCTATAAACATTACGCTTACTCGTAGACGGGGTGTTAATTTAATACATTTGTCTCTTCGTATATCTGACTACAAAGGCCATACATCTATCTTTTGAAATCATTGCCATACATTTAGAAATTGCTTCAGACCTAAGCTCGGGAACCTTTATGGACGCTTTCAAACGTTTCCTATCGATCCATGGGCCAGTATCGGTTTTGTATTCAGACAACGGAACAAATTTCATAGGTGCAAAACGTCAATTGGACGAGTTATACACTTTCCTTTCTTCTAAATCAACTTCTACTGCTTTTCAAAGGGAATTAAACAACCAAAAAATTACGTGGCGTAACAATCCCGCTCGCATACCTCACTGGGGAGGAATAAGGGAAAGCAACATAAAATGAATAAAGACTCATCTACGTCGTTGCATTGGGCAACAATTGCTGTGCTACGAGGAATTGCTGACGGTGCTGACTCAGATTGAGTGTGTTTTGAATTCACGTCCATTATGTTTGTTGTCGGACCAGCCACATACGATTCTAAATCATGCCCACTCTTTCAATACCACTACTTTACAGTCGTTGCCTGCCTGGGAGGTTTAAGCATCCGTGAGCCTTCCTATCAGGAAAAAACTGTTATATAGTTTGGTGCAGAGTTATTGGAAGAAATGGGATGTGGTTTATTGACACACGCTTCAAATTAGACAGAAATGGAACACACCAGAAGTTCCCATTCAGACGGGTACTCTTCTTATTCATCAGGATGGTTTTCCGCCTCTTCGCTGGCCTACTGGTGTTGTTGAACAAATATATCCTGTAAGAGATGGAGTCGTACGTGCTAGCTTTAATACGCACGGCTTCTGGAATCTTTAAACGTACGGGACGTTTATATTCCAAAAGTTAAGTTGTGCCCTCTGCCATCGCAGTAATTAAATTTAGTAATTAGCACAGTCACAACCACTTTTATAAATATATTATATACCTACACTTTAATTTACACTCGTTATAATTTTTTGAATTAACCTCTGATTCCTTTCCGCTTTGACTTGAAACCCTTCCCTTATAATCTCAGTTTCCATTTTATTTCGAAAATCCAACGAATTTTCAAAGGGCTAACGCCCTAACTATTCTATTCATTAAGATAATGAGAAAACTTGCACACAACCATACGGTCAGTTCAATCATCAAATGATGACCGATCGTACAGCAGTAGTATCAATATCGCGGTTGCCAAAAGTGGTCTTTTGAAGATTCTCTCTAGGGCTTCGTAGAACTAAAAAATAATCGACAGTCGAATCGCGTAAAGCCGTAATATGAAAAGAGTAATATGTGCCCGCAGTCCACTTCAATTGTGACCAAATTTCATCAAGTTCAATTCTGGATGAATTTTGTGTGTCGTATCCAATTCCCTGTTTGCATCTAGCAAATCTCTTTTTGAACAAAAAATATATGGCACCAGCACCACCACGCATTGTTTTTTTTTAAAGTTTCAAAGTCCACCAAAAAAAAAAAAAGTCAAATTACTCGGATATGGTTGATATTAGCCTAAGGGTCATACGGTATATTTGGTTGCAAATGACCTCCCCTAAATCCCCTTAATACATATTAAAATGAATCACATTTTTATGCAAAATACAAAATAATTTATTGAATGACAGTTAGAGCAAGTCACATTAATTTGACAATACGTCCATAGATCATAGATATAGTGCGTTTCATCAAAGAAGTCCCTTCGCTGTAATGTTGGTAGCGCTTAAATGAGTGCTGCCAGGCTGTGAAAATTATATTACCCAATAAATCAGTATAAATTGAAAACGAAAATTTATTTTGGTTGTTCTTTTTGTTTGGTCACCTTTCAACAAAGGTCTATAGAAAATTATACCTTACGTGTAAAGATAAGTATTCATAAAATTAAACTCTTAATATAACCATAATAATTATTTATTTGCGAAACTTCTTAATAAGCTGTAATGATTAACAACAAAATTACTTTTTAAAATAACTGTGCTCCTCCAAAAGACCTACACCCGATATAGCACTATCTCCAGGGTCACTATCGTCTGAAGTATCTCCTATAGTATATCTAGTATATCTAGTCATCTCCTACTTCTATTATAAATCGACCTATTTTGTTATCAACAGTTACTCCATTGTTGAAGTACTTATCTTCTATGGTTTCTACGTGGCTGCATTCTTTTATCCACTCTTCTGGCGTGCTACTGCAAATTGCCTCTTCAGTTATTTTTACAATATTTTTTGCTTCCTGACCCACGTTTTTTTCAGCAATCCGCCTTTACAAAAGACTCCATATGAGTTCGATTGGATTCAGGTCACAATGATAAGGAGGAAGTCTTACAACTTTATGCCCGTGTTCTTTTAACAATGAATCGACTTCGTAGATAGGTGGTTCTTTATGGTCTTTAATTATTTTAAAAGGTGTAGGTAGGCACCTACGGGGTAGCAGCGGGGACTAGGGAGCATCTAGTTCTGGCAATGGCAACCCTATTTTACGGCGGCGACGCGAAGTCACACACATTCTAATGGAATTATTGGCGCTTTGTTACGTTTTTCACTCTCACAAAACGTTTTGACTTTCAACACCAACTCTCTTTCGCCACTTTTAAGTGTCTTCGGCGTGATTAAAACCGTAAAACAACTATAAATCTTGGAAAAACTCAACAAAGCCTACGATGCGTCTAGCGTTTGACGTTCTTGACAGTCAGGTATGCCAATATAACGGCGAAGGGAATTCTTTCGTGAAATGCACTATATAACATTCCTCCCCATTTATGGTTGATTCAGTTGATTCAGATCTCTTCAATCAAACGCCGTGGAGGTCGCACCTCACGCTGGCTGCGCCGAAAAGGTGTTGCAACCGTCGCAGTCGGTGTTTCAAACGCTGGAGATGAGTATGATGATGTAGATGTAGATGTGGATGCAGATGGTTCCGGTGTGGATGGAATGTGAGAGGGCGGTGTAGATGGAGAAGGAATGGACGTAGGTGATGGTGCCAAACATGTGGATGGTGAGGACGTAGAGGCTGTCACAACACTTCCAGGTGACGCGGCTGCAGGAGTAAGTCGCGGCCTCATGTGATCTGCATGTTTCCTTTGCTCCACCCCATTAGATGTGGTGACCACGTAGGAGTATCGGTGTTTACGGGTCGCTAGGTACTGTAGCAGGCTGCCACTTTTTTTCTTGTTTAGTTTTTATGTAAACCTTATCGCCTGTCTGGTATGTAGGTGTAGATGACACGATGTCCGCCTTCACATGTTGGTATTGCAAATTTCTTCTCTTGTTCGGTCGGATATTTGATAGCACACAGTTCAACTGCCTGCCTAACATCATTTGGGCTGGTGATTTGCCGGTAGTGGTATGTGGAGTGTTCCGGTAAGTGAATAAAAACTCCGACAATCTACGCTTAAGTTGCCTTCCGTCACTGGAGGTCATTCTGTTCTTAAAAGTTCTCACAAACCGTTCAGCTAACCCATTTGTTCGGGGATGATACGGAGATGAGGTGACATGTAGAATGCCCTGATATTTACAGTAGTCCTTGAATTCCTGTGATGTTAGTTGGGGCCCGTTGTCAGATACAATCACTTGTGGGAGTCCAAAGGTAATAAAAATGTCATCCAGAACAGCGCATAGACTTTTTGAAGTTATGTTTTTCATTGGTCTTAGTTCACACCATTTCGACAACGCATCACACAAAACTAGCCAGTAGCTGCCCTCGAATGGACCTGCAAAGTCTATGTGGACTCTTTCCCACACTTGCTTGGGTATAGACCAGGAAAATACCGGTAGTTCAGGATTAGACGGTCTGTTTTCTTGACACCCGATGCATCTCTTGATAAAATTCTCGATATCCTCGTCAAGTGATGGCCACCACACACATAGAAACGTGAGAGTGCTTTCATGGCCGACATCCCTGGGTGCCCTCGGTGTAAATAGCCTAAGACTGTCTTTCTTAGAACCTCAGGTATGACCATCCTGCCTTGCCACAGTAAAATTTTACCTTCTACAGATAGTTCGAAACGTTTCCTATGGTATTGTTTCATCTCTTGCCTGTAATCCAGATCTCTCCACCCGGTGTTTAGGTACTGACAAACGAGTGACAAATTTGGGTCTCTAGATGTTTCCAGACTCAAATTTTTTTCTGTTAATTATAGGTCAACAATTTTGTTTTCTTGGAGGCGTGACACTACTCTATGTACAACTTTTTCCACGAGTGAGGGTTTTGTCTTGGGATTTGGTAATCTGGACAGGCAATCGGCTAGAATATTGTTTTCGCCCTTCTGGTAGCAAATTTCATACTGGTAGCTTCCAATCAAAAGTGCCCATCTTACAAGTCTATTATTTACAAGCTTCGGCAGGTTACGTTGAGGCCCCAAAATGTGCATCAGAGGCTTGTGGTCTGTTACCAATGTAAATTTCGTTCCTCTTAGATATTGGTCAAATTTCTGTATTCCAAATAATATGACTAGTGCTTCACAGTCAATAACCGAATATTTGCTCTCAGCTGATCGAAGTTTTCTTGACGCAAATGCTATCGGTTGTTCGACATCTTTGTGTTTGTGGTATAGAACTGCCCCAACTCCTTTTTCTGACGCATTACATGCTAGGAAAAGGGAACGCCTTTCATCGTACGCTAGCAATGAATTTGAGTTAGCTATTTTACTTTTAGCTTTCTCGAAAACTTGTTCTTCGTGTTCGAACCATCGCCATTTCTTTTTGCCACTTGTTAGCTCGTACAAGTCTGCACATGATCCATGAAGATGTGGAATGAATCTTTCATAAAAAAATTTAAGGCCCAGGAAAGAGCGTAATTCCTTTGCGTTTGTGGGTTGTGATGCGTTGGTTATAGCGCTAATCTTCGCTTTTGTTGGCCGTATTCCGTTTTGATCAATTATGTGACCCAGATACTCAATGTCTTTACTAAGGAAACTACACTTTTTCAAATTTACTTTCAAACCAGCCTGTTTTAGCCGGCTTAACACTGTGCAAAGTGTTCGTAAGTGTCCAGACATGCTTTCTCCCGTCAATGCAATGTCATCAAAATACACTGCTACATTTGGTACCTATGTCTCCAAGTAGTTGATCAAGATAACTTTTGAAAAATTGATGGTGCTGTAGAAATGCCGAAAGGCATCCTGTTGTACTGGTAGTATCCTCTGTGTGTGGATATTGTTAAATACTTTTTTGAGTCCGGAGCTATTTCAATTTGTAAATACGCGTTTTTGAGATCAATTTTGGAGTAGACTATGTCGTTTGCTAGCTTCTGTCGTAATTGATCAAAAACAGGCACTGGATGGAAATGTTTTGTTAAAACAGGATTAAGTGTAGTGCTGTAGTCTCCGCAAATTCTGACGTCACCAGTTGGTTTCAGGAGATTTACAGTAGGTGTGGCCCACTCCAAAGCAGTAAGGTTTGGATCTATTCTGTTAATGATACCTATATCGACAAGGCGATCCAACTCCCGTTCGACGTTTTTCTTCATGCTGAATTTGATTGGACGTGCAGGTAGGTGTACTGGTTCTGCGCCAGGTTTTACATGTGTGTTAACTTGGTAGTTATTTACTTTGCCTAGTTTGCCGTCGAAAAGTTCGCTGTATTGCTTGAGTATATGCTTTAATGTCGTTGGAGTAACAGGCTTCTCTTGGACTGAATAAACTGGTTTTGGAAATTCCATTCCAAACTTCTCGCTCCATCTCAATCCAAAAAGCAAAGGTTTTGCGTTTTTAATTACTACGACAGGCAAGGTTTCGGGTCGTCCGTTCATTTCCACATTTACGTTTGCGATTCCTTTGGTTTTCAGTTTGGTATTTCCATATGCTTTTAGTTTGGGCCCCTTTGTTAATGTTGGTGACCCAACCTTTTTCCAATCTTCGGAACTAATGATAGAGGAGGTAGAACCAGGGTCCCAATCCATTGTGTAGTGTACCTACTCCATTTATGAAAACGTCGATTTGTTTGCAATCCTTGACTCGAGTGCTCGTGACGTTGTGGACAAACTCGTCGTCATCGTCACTATTGTCCGTTGAAACGTCTGTAGAGCTTGACGTGGAAGCTTGATTATCGCTTATCCGTTGTAGTCTTCGTTTGGAAGTGTGTTTTTCCTTGGCTGGCGTTATGTAAGCACGACCAGTTTGTTGCAGTTGCAGCAGCTCTCAAAGTGTCCCTTCAAATTGCACTCGTTGCAAATGTGGTTTTTTGCTGCGCATTTTGAGTCGTCATGCTTCTCGAATTTCCCACATCTAAAGCAATTTTCCACATCAGTGGAGTGCAACTTGCGTTGTCTATTGTAATGAGGTTTCGGTGTTGTTGTTTTTTGACAAAGAGATTAAATTTGCTAGTATAATTTAATGTCTTTGTTTTTTGAGTACGGTTCCTTTTGACTTTGTTTACATTTGCAGTTGCGCCTGGTGTGTCATGTTCTGCATGTTCTCGTGATTGTGCAATTGAAAGAAAATCTCTAAAAGTAACTTCCCTTCCTGACTCCTGCAAATCGGGCCACTTTTGCTTGAGGTCTGTCTCTATATCTGTATGATTCAACCCTGTAGCAAAACGATCGCGTAGCTGTCGTTCCAACACCTCGTCTTTGTAGTCGCAATCCCGGCTTAGACTTTTGAGTCTGTTAGCGTACTGTTCCATAGATTCTGAAGACTCTCTGGTGCATTTCCAGAACTCTGTCAATGCGCGGTACCTCGTTTTCTTAATTCTAAACAAGTCAAGAAGTTTGAGGCAAATGTCGTTATAAGTACTCGTGTCAAAATTCGGTGTAAGCGCTATTTTTAACTCACGGAAAATCTCTGGTGTTAAGGTATTCAAAAGGATGTCCTTTCGTAGGTTTGGCTCCGTAACGTTCATGATTTGACATTTGTTTGAAAAGAAGTCTAAAAAATCTTCAATCCTGCAGCTGTCGGGGTTGTATTTGTCCATGTTAAAGTTTTTAATCACCATCATCTTGTCTGACGATGTGATAGACGATGATGACACGCTCGGCGAGCTTTTTGTTTTTGTGTCTTCTTTTTTGTGCATTGTTTGTACGAACAATGTAAGTAATTGTGTCACCTGTTCTTGCTGTGCCTGTTGAGTTCGCAAGAACAGCTCAAATTGTTCTTTGTCCATTGTTTAAATATTTTTAATCCTCGTCGCCAAAGAGATTAAATTGATAGTATAATTTAATGTCTTTGCTCGTCGCCAATAAAATGAATCACATTTTTTTATGCAAAATAATTTATTGAATGACAGTTAGAGCAAGTCACATTTGACAATACGTCCATAGATATAACACATATTATCGATAACCCTGTATAGAGCGGGTATGTCCGCCCTTGAGAAGAATGAAGACTGTCTACATTTCTACAATTCTACATTATTTAGACAGATTAGTAAATACTAATTCTATGCAGATAAATAATGTTCTGTGCCATAGAGGCATAGACTAAAAAGTCTGACATTGTCATTGTCAAAAATAATGTTGACTATTTTGATTTTGTCGAAAAATTTAGCTTTAGATATCAAATTAATATTAAAAAATTATCAACATTATAGCAATTAAATTTGAAACCTACGTGATAGTTTGTCAAGTAAGTAATCCGTTTTTGTTTATCAATAAATCGAAATTTATAGGTTATGTATGTAATGATTTGGATCTAAATATCTAAAATTAACAATAAATAACCCGATAATGCTATTCTTTACTATCCATTCATTGTTTCTACTGCTTCAAATTGTCTAAAGATTGTGGTAACTTCAAGAATTTTTGAAATAGGTACGGTAAACATGATCTCCTCTTTCAGTATCTGATTCAGTAAAAATTAATAAAAATTACTACTTTTTTACAGAATGTCGTCGGTGGAACATGTTTCCCGAGTCCGTAGGCTCTACAAGCTGATATTCCGAGTGCACCGCGCTCTCCCGCCTGAACTTCGGGTCATGGGTGACAACTATGCAAGAGATGAATTCAAAAGACACAAGAAATGCAACCCGGAAGAAGCGAAGATCTTCATCAATGAATGGACGGTGTGTGATCATAACAAGACAAGTGACCTATTTATTGCTTGCAATACAAATCAGAAAACACATTCTTTTTATTTCTCAATAGCTACCAAGCCATACAACAATAAGACAATTTCAGCGTGGTCTATGTTTTAAAAATGCTGACTGAACTATAGTTACAGTACAGACAACAACTTATAATGCACATCATTAATTACAGGACTATGCAATAACACTAGCGAAGCAGATGAAACCATTACAACAAGTAAAGAGGAAGAAAGTTGGGGAATACTTAGACCCCCAAGTGTTAGATCACATGACAGACGAACAGATAGTCCAGCTCTATGAACTACACAAAGCGGCCACAGAAGCCACGGATGAAGATACACATAAGTCAGGAGATAAGAAATTAACGTCATAATATCTTATTTGAGTATCTGTAATTGCACTTACTGGGGTTGGTCAAAAGTTTAAGTATTACTGCTAGGTTTAACTGCATAAATGGGTACCTTACCTTACCTTACCTTAGTTCTGGTGGAACTGTAGTTAGTGCATTTTAGCATGGCAATAATGGACATTGACCCACCTACTTAATATTGACAAATTCTAGCATTCTTAATTTCACAAATAGAAATAGCCCATTAATATCTTGTATCAGTATCTACTGTAATCATGCATATTTTTTACTTGTGAAAAGCGATACATAGGTAGTTTATTGTATAGTTTGGATTCCTTTATAGAGGCTTAAAGAATGGCTTTAATGCATCGACTTTAGGGGGCCTAACACAAGTGCCCCCATAGACAACCCTTAGTCCCATAACTCCTTGCCGCATATCTGTTCAGATGGCAGAATGAAAGCTTAATAGAGTAATGCCTCAACTTACGATTTGTCGTCCAACGGTCCTATTAAACATTCCTTGGCAAGGATTCTAACTGTAATAATAGGTATTTACCTATGAAGTTGCCGTTTTACAGTACTGGCCCATTTGTAATGTAATTTATGTAGGTATTTATGAATTTTATTATAAAAATATGGGATTCTATTTTCAAATTCAGTCATTTGTTTATTGATTAGTGTTTTGTTTTCACTACATTTGTATCTTTTTCATCAATATGGACACGATAAAAATATGAGTAAATAAGGAATACGGGTTCCGTCGCGGTAGCAATGCCCCACAAACGGCTCGCAACACGCATTATGTGTATGGAGTACACTACACTACAAACGAACGAACGATTCGTTATTGGTTTGAACTCCGACATAGAAATTTTGTTCTAAAAATGAACCCCGTGGTTGCCCGAAAACTAAAGTCAACAACGACGAATTAAAGACGATAGTGGAAGCTGACGATACTCAATCTACAGCTGAGTTAGCAGCAGCTTACAACGTTAGCATCAAAACAATATTGGTCCATTTGCGTCAAATTGGCAAGGTAAAAAACTTGATAAGTGGGTGCCGCAAGTACAGAACGATCGACGAACGCGTTGAGTAACAGTTGCGTTGCTTAACAGACACAGAAACGAAGGGATTTTGAACCGCGTTGTCACTTGCGATAAAAAAATTATTCTTTTTGATAATCGTAAGCGGTCATCATGATAGTTAGACCCTGGTTCAGCGCCTAGGCAATGCCCCAAACGAAAACTTGCTCCTAAAAAAGTCATTGTCACTGGTTGGTGGTCTAGTGCCGGTATAATCTATCACAGCTTCTTACCAAATGGCACCAGCATTACTGCGGCTGTGTAGTCTGAGGAACTGGACACAATGACGGAGAAGCTCGCAAATCTCCGGCCAGTCATGGTTAATCGCTCGTCTCCGCTACTCCTACACGACAACGCTCGAACTCATACGGCACAACAGACGGTCTCTAAGCTACAAGAGCTAGGGTTGGATGTTTTGCGTCATCCACTGTACTCACCAGACCTTGCGACTGCAAGACGCAAGACTGCAACCTGCAGACTTCTACATTTCCAAAATTTGGACAACTTCTTGGCAGGGCGGGCAAAAGGCAGTACAAAATGCCTTTGAAGAGTTTGTTGGCTCCCGTACACCTGACTTCTTCAAGAAGCCCATTGAAAAATTACCACTGTGCTGGCAGAGATGCATCGATAGCATGGGTGCAAATTTTTATTTATAGAAATAAAAAATATTGATATATGTATAAGACTTTAACTTTCTGTATACTAAACTGCAATTTCATAGTTATAGACCTATCATGGAAAATGCAATTTAAACAAGAATGAATATTGCTAAGCCTTTGACAGGACAGTAAATATTGAAAATTGGTAAAAATTTATAAAAATATTTGAAATTTTGCTCAACCCATGTTTAGTGACTAAAAATGAAATATCTTTGTTACCTCTTTTTAGTTTGTAGGTATAGGTGTAGGTAGTTTGCCGTTTTTTCTGTGATTTGCTTGTTGATTGTGAATTTATTGTAAATAGTATTATTATATAGCATAGAGTTTGTATTATTTCTGAGTAGCAAATAGGTATTAAACAATAATAATTACAACATTTTAAAAAAGTAATGTCTCTTACATATTATTATCCTGTATTTTTAAGTAATACTAAGTGGTGTTCGTTACTCCAGCGAAATGTTGCGCTTTTCAGGATTTCGACTTGCTAGATATCTGTCAAGTTCCTAGGGTTTCTCGTTGAAGCGCAAGGATCAATTTTAGGGATTTTGAAAAAAAAATGCCTAATTTTACAACGCCGCCGCCGTCAATTAAAGAAACAATAAACGACCTACGACCACCAGGAAAAAGACGTGCCGCTGGGGTAACGCTACTCCAGCGGAATCTGTTTTTCTCGAATATCTTTGGATCGGCTGGACGCACAAATTATAAATTTCGGGCACAATTACACGACATGGAGTTACTAATTATCTGCCAAGTCGAAATCCTGAAAAGCGACAACATTCCGCAGGCGTAACACAAACGTTAATTATACCCAAAACAGTCCACATTTCATGACCTCATTCAGGGGAATGAGGTCACGAAATGTGGACTGTTGGCTGTTGACTGACTGGAACATTGTGACGCAGGGGCGTCACAATGTTCTTTTATAAAATTATCAGAAAGAAAACGCATGACAGTAAAATATTATTGTTGTTGAATGTATTTTAAGATTCCAGCAATGCAATTTTTCGCTACTGTTCAATGGAACCAGAACAGTTCAGTTTCAGAAGAACCATTTTTTCGGGACTCCAGCTTCCTTGTCTCGGTGCTGTATTGGTGGTCGCCGCTGTTGATTTTGGCAAGTGGAACTGTGGGATGGGAAGCCGCCTGGTTACGCCAAATCTCAGCGATCCATAGGTTTTAATCATTTTTACCGCGAACACACTATACAGGATAGATTTTTGAATGGGGTAATAAGGGCAGGTAACTAAAAACCGTTGTAATTACAGGAAACCGTTCCTTGCAGTCTGCCCTTAACTTGTTTGAGTAATTGCTAACTGCATTCACAGGCTATAAGAAAACCACTTCTCACGTTTTTAGGGTTCCGTACATCCTAAGATGTACGGAACCCTAAAAACGTGAGAAGTGGTTGAAGTGGTGTGACAGACAGACACACTAGTGATCCTATAAGGGTTCCGTTTTTTAATGAATTTCTGTGACCCAAACACGACGTGTTTATAACGTAAATAAATTAATTTTGAATATGGTGGTCACCTTTGGGAGCAAACTTGAAAATTAAAAACAAAAGTTTTGCAAACTATAGCGGGTGACATATCAAATGAAAGGACTTGTTAGGAGGGTCTCAAATATATTTTTGTATAATTTTAAAATAAACAGTTTTGCAGTTATTTATGAAAATATATGAAAATTTACCATCCCCCCCCCCCCCTCCTATCTCCGAAACAAAGCTATATACAATGTGGAGACAACAATACAACAATAAATGAAAACACTGGCAATACTAAAGCATAGTAGTATTTTGAAACTATCAAATTAATCCTAACACCGAAATAACAAAAGTGATTTCTTCCATCAAACTAAATAGTAGTGATAGACCGACTATGGGTTTTGCCAATCTTTGACTAGCTATAGTGCCTAAACTATTAAATATATTTGATTGATTTTTTGTATGCAGGCTGGGAACATCATTAGATATACGCTGTTTAATTTATTGTCGTCTCCACCTTGTATATCTTCGAAACGAGCCTAACATTTTGAAATAAAAAAAACAGGAATTTTCTTTACTTACAGATTTCTGGAACACCTATAAGAAGTCTTATGGTCTATAAAATAACATTGCAAATCTTTCAATATTGTGCGTACAAACTTGCAATTGGAATGTATTGTTTTTCAACTACAATATCAAGTTTGTTCTTGAGATCTGGGGGCACGGTAGTACCCCCGCCAAGACAAGCCTAAAAAAAGCAGGGTCAAAATGGTTGGTGGTTATAATTTTTAATTGTTATAGTTAATTATCTGGTTCATCGAATCCTGAACGGTGGACCACTACTTACGCCACACCCTGTATGTTACATACTCTATTTACTCGCTTGTACAAAATAGAGCTTAGGTATTAGTATTCGGTATTAATACCTAAAGTACGTCGATTCATGTGACTATGTACCCACTATATAGCTTACTGGGTTCGTCTTTAATTGACTCGGAATGTGCCCTGGCGGCTGAGAGTACGTCATGCTCACTCAAATGTGTCGCTGGTGGTGGCGTCCCGTCAGTAGGCACTGGTCATTTCTTAGCTGCCACGGCTTATATTTTAATTCCATAATTGTTTTTTAACGTGCACGTCTTTCTACATAGTTCTCACCTGTATAATTTCAACATGAATGATGTAACCACTTTTTTGTAACAATATTTTGATTTAAAAGAGTGTCCATGGAGTTTCTTGCCCGTTCTTCTCCATAGGTACCTACTACGCTTTGGAATGGGCAACTAGCTTCATCTTTCTGACTGACCGACCCCTTGACAATTCAAAAGTGAGTAAGTAGTAAGTTAATTGGTTTATTTGAAATAAATACTTTGAGTTTTTGCTCCCACCAATATGAATTCTTGGCTCTTCGTTTCTTGTTCTCTTTCGACTTCAGTTTGAAACTCCATCGAAGGTATATATTCTGATCTAAAAGATATATCACCACACCATGCTGCATCAGATTCAGAATGGTGTGGTGATATATCTTCTGATTCAGATTGTTGTGGTGATATGTCTTCTGATTCAGATTGTTGTGGTGATATGTCTTCTGATTCAGATTGTTGTGGTGATATGTCTTCTGATTCAGATTGTTGTGGTGATATGTCTTCTGATTCAGATTGTTGTGGTGATATGTCTTCTGATTCAGATTGTTGTGGTGATATGTCTTCTGATTCAGATTGTTGTGGTGGTATATCTTCCATTTCAGAATGATTTGGTAACATTATCTTCTTGATCTGTAAGACAATCTAGATATTCCATGTCTTGATATTCCAGTTCAAGCTCTGCAAATAAGAAAATTTTTTTTTGGCCGATCTTTCCTAATATTATTTTAACTCTTTGGGTTTCTTGTTGAATTAATCAAAACACTGACACTTTTTTAAGAAGTGTGAAAATTATTTGATACATAAAAACATATTATTAAATTAAGAGCTTAGTTATCATCACTTTGATGTTCCTCCTCAATAATATTATCGTCTATATAATACTTCTTTGATAACATGGCTTCTGCTTGACATTCATCAAATAGGGAGAGGGGCTACAGCGGATCACTTTTTTATAAGCTGTTCAAATTAGTAAATATACAATACATTAAAAAAAAAATCTTCTTGATTGAACGAGATGTTGGCTAACGAAATCTATTTCAACTTCAGCAATAACATCAATAGTTTTCTGGCAGTAAACTTTTTTTTTTATGTTGTGATAAAGTGTGATGGGATACAGTGCATCTTCATGTGAGGTACTGTGGATCGTAGTGAAGCCTTGAAATCTGGAAAACGAACTAAATCAACTCTTTAGAAGTTAGAAAAACAAAATACAATCTTATTCTTAATCTCAAATTCCTCAAAACACACACAATAATAAATTTCTTAGTAAAAAAAAGTAAAAAAAAAAACGCAATTTAAGCGGGAAAAGTGAAGATAAAATTTTTATAGACCTGTTTTTACCGTTTAGTTTCACTAAAGGTATACTTCAAGGAATATTCTAAAAAAAGAATTATTAAAATAAGTAGGTTCTCCGTTCTTGTCTTCGAGTTATAAAATTACAACGAAAAGTGGCATTGATTTTTATAGATAATATATATATATATATATTTTAAGTAGATAAGTATATGTTATATGTATTTATTGTATATGTAATTGGTACACCACTGACTACCTGCAGTTATTGTCTCTCCTTCTCCCTTTAATCCATCCAAAGGTTGTCTGTAAAAGAACGCTTTTAGCGATAAGACCGCCCATTATGTCACCCTATGTAAAATTTCTACATTTATATCTGTAATTTTTAGGTGTACATAATAAAGAGTATTCTATGATACATGTCTGTTTGACCTGTGTCTGGGTGTGTATATGTATATAAGTATGTATATCAGTCATCAGGTTACCGTAGTACAGGCTCTGCCTAGAACGGGACCTGAAGACCTTGTGTGGATGTTGTCTCAAATTATTAATAATAATAAATTATTAATATTCTATTCTATTCTGATTTGCTCAGTTGGACTTTAATAATAAAACCACTGCAAAACTTTAACTGGCCTTGGATTAATAGAATCTTGGATGACGCTGTAAAAGATGATAATAAATGCCTTGTGGCATTAAGTACACCTATTTACCACTACTGTACAAGTAGAAATAAACGTAGGTATTGTTAGGGAAGATATATATTCATATTTTGATTATAAAGAAAAGTCACTTCCACATTTTACTAAAATTATAAGTTATTAATGTAGTCTATAAAAGAATCCGTCACCTCGTAATCCTAATTCAGTATCTGAGCAAACAGCTCCTTGGCTTCCAGACATTTTCTCTGCAATTGGCCGCATTGCTTTAGTTTAGCGGCAGCAGAAGAAACAAGCGAGCATCGGTCTAAGGCTTTAGTCACAAACTGCAACAAATATAATCTTACACAATTTTTTTTTTCATAAAAAGAATACTTCCATCCCAATCCTTCATGCTCTTGCAGCAAAACCGCCCCAAACCAGATGGCACTGGCATCAGTATAAAGTTCAGTGGGCAGCTTTTGGTCAAATATCGCAAGCACATGTTCGTCTGATAAATAAGTAATGATTACAACGCGCGCCGCGTCTAGTTCTTCGCCCCTAGTTATGAATGTCCCTTTTTTGTGAGCTTAGCAATGCAAGCGGTCTTTATTGCGTCATTAGAAATGTATCGGCTAAAATAACCGGCTAGACCTAAAAACTGCCGCTAAATAAATACTCAACTTGTGTCTTTAAGAAAGTGCATTTTTTTCAAATTAATGGAAATGTCCGCGTTTATAAGGCAAACGAACACCTGATGCAATAAGTCTAGTCCTTCTATGCAATCTGACAGTATTACGACATCATCAATATAATTGAGGACCGTCCCAGTGTCTGTTAAGTGTTTTAGAGACCTAGATATAATCCTGGTAATCCACCGGTGCGTTAGTCAAGCCGTAGGCCATTTTATACATTTGAAATGACCCTCAGGCGTGACGAACGCCGTTTCCCTGACGGATTCATCATCCCTGATGAAATCTAGTAGCCATATCAAGACTGCTAAAGAATTTACTATTGCCCAATTTATCAATATGGTCAGCTTTGGAGGGTAAAGGCTTAACAGTCATTCAACATCAGACCCGTCCTTCTTTTTGACGAGAATGATGGTACTCTTGTATTCCGACTGGAATTCTCGGATAATCCCTTTACATAACAGATCGTTTATTATATCACAGACCCTCAATTTTTCATCAGCGGGAAGCTTATAAGGGCGGTAGTGTATAGGAACGTCACTTTTAATCATAATCTCCATACTTCCAGTATTTAGTTTCTGTAGCCGTTCCAACGAACGAAACAAACTTAACGTACGTAACGTAAGCGTAGTCGTAAGAACGATTTTTCTCGTCGCCTAAAATACCCCATGTATTTATGATGTCAACTGCATTTAAATCGCGTATATGGTACAACTTTTTTTTTTCACCTGCGCTACCCGTATCTACCCCAGTTAGCCGTTGTTTGTTATTGGTTCGTATGTAAGTAATCCCTTTACGATTTATGACGTCTATGCCTAACAATATAACAATACTGGTGCGCTAATACAATCCGAAGGCACGACGATTAGATCCACCTCTACGGATATCTCAGGAAACATTGAGTACCTACCTACTGAATCGGAAATTACGAGAAATATCGGAAGTTCGGAACCGCTATCGATTAAAACGTCTACAGTTACTTTATCAATTACCGCCGTCATTGCGTTGGCAGTTGGTGCTGGCGCGTCGTTCACGTAGCGGTGACCGAGGCAATACGAAAAGGTCGCTACCAGTATAAAGTAGTTCTCCTGTCGGTAATAAACAGGCGATCAGAGCTAGGGCAATCGTCGGTCGCCATTAGCGATGGCCCGTCGAGTTTTCCGCCATATAATCGCATGGGAGAATGCGTCTTTGCTTTGCTGCCAAACTTGTAGGTAATGCTACCAGCATACCGGGAATTTCCTGTAGTTTGTGTCTGAACGTTTGGATGACGAACGGGTGTAACACCTTTAGTACCTACTTGAGGGTTCGCACTGGTTGAACCGACTTAGGCTGAGGGGGTAGTTATGTCCATGATTCTGTATGCTATGTCCGTTAAAACTTCCAGCGATACGGAGGTCTGTGCCGCTGTGACTGTCAGTACGTTTGCTAGCAGGCGGTTGGTCCAGATGGATTCAATATAATCCTCTGGGGCATGCAGGTCAAGAGCAGGTCTATTCCAGGTTAAATATGTTCGCAGCTTCTGATGTATGTCACTCGGCTGGTGGTTTCACTATTATGTATTTTACCTCCTTGGCGTACCGAGGTTCCAACTGTTCGATGACGTCATGAAACTTCGCCGTGTCCGTAGTAATATTCGCAATAGCAAATAAAATTGTCCTTATACTTATGCAAACTATACTTCGGTTTCATCGGTCCAGAACACGGACACGGAGAACACGGTCGGTCGGTGGTATGCGAACAGCAACTCTTGCAAATTTCTGTCGACACGTCCGAAGCGTCAGTGGCACTGGCAACACGCATTTCGGTAGATGGCTTGCTACTAACTTGTAGACTGTGAACCTTCCGCCATGTTTTTAAATATATTGGTGTGTTTGCGGTATTATTAATCTTGCGGTTACTTATGCGGGGTGGTGCCTCGTAGGATAATATAGGTAAATCCTACCTTCTCGCTGTTATTACTTCCGTCCTTATAAGTAGGTGGGGTTCGGGGCGATGGAATGAAAGTCTTCAGGTAGGTATTGTAGCTAGCTTATAATAGGCTCCAAAGCAGTACACAGATATTATTTATGCACAAGAAGAACGCAGGATTGAGAAGCATAGAAAGGTTAAAAGTATTGTCACAAAGTTCACAAGCACAGGTGTCGAAAGCGAATGTACACCAGTTCAGGATAGCACGGTAAAATTCTCATCACAGTTAGGTTAAATGCAAATTTAGTTTAAGTGTAAACATTAAGCAGGTACTTATAAGCAGAACGGTAAGCTCATCGGCTCGGAAACTTGGCCACATTAAAATTGATCGATAATTCGTATTTTTGACACTGAAGGGTAGGAAGTGTTTCTTATGCTTTTCGAACTTAGTAATTAGAAAATGACTACACCATTAAGCATGTTTTAAAAATTAGTAAATGTGGCGGAGAAAAGGATTTTGCAGTATCAATTAAAAAAAAAAAACTACAAAATGAAAAAAGTACCAATGTCTTAATAAATTGTCTCTACGTTTAAATATCGGGTGTTTCCTCCACTAGCCCTAATAACCACTTGCATACGACATGGCATGCTTTGAATGTTGTTTCTGATATCAAGTTGCAGTAAGGCTAAGCGCGCACTACGATTTTAATCGTTGCGATTTTTAAACTGCGAAATAAAATCGCAAACGAAAATATTTTTTCAAGCGTATTCTCAAACGATTTTTTACCGCAGTGCGTGGCCTCTAGTACATTGGTATTGTTCACAGATTTGCGATTATTATCCGCAACGATTAAAATTCGTAGTGCGCGCTTAGCCTAAGTCTTCCCAAGCGGCCACTGCCGCATTTCTAAATTATTTTAGTTTCTGGCAGGTTGGAGGTGGACCTTTCTTTACCGTGGGAAATTTCTTTTGAGAATGTCTTTGATATGCTATATTGGGTTTAAGTTTGCACTACATATCTACTAGCCACTATAAAATTAGTAATTTAGTCCAACACCTTGACGGTATTCTTCAACGCAACGTGCAATTACGTGTGGGCGAGCATTGTCGTGCATAAAGAGGAATTGGTCGTGCCCAATGATCTCCGAATATGTTAAAACATGTTCTTGAAGGACCTCCTCGGTGTTTCGGGTTGCAGTTAAGTTGTTAAAAATCACCAACTCCGTTCGAGTATCGGAACGTGGTACGTTAAGCACCACAGCAATTTCGCGCTGTGACATTCCTTGGTCGATGAAGGCTAAAGCCTCTGCAACCTGTGCTGATATTACTGGCATTTTTATTGGTTATAAGGGACCTTTCGTTTTTTAATTAAAAGCACGAAAACACAATGAATAACTTAATCGTTAACTTTCACAACACACAAATTTAGGCTTGCAACGTAGTCGCTCAAGAAGCTTGATTCAACTAAAAACTTTAAGTTACGCTATAGTGCACTCTATCCTCTTCAACTAAGGGTAAACATTTTTTGACCTACCTTCATAAGAAACAATTACTGGAAAAACTTAAAACCTTTTGTTATCGCAAGTATTTGCGGGATAAGCGCTTGGTCAAGATTCTGTGCCGCTGAGTGAAGATATAGGGCTATATGGAATGGTGCTTTTCCACTGAGCCACAGCAGCCGAAGTTCCCACACAAAATATGATTGTGTAACTAATAAATAACATGTAATACCTAAAGTAAATACTATGTATAATTGTGTATATATTGTAAATTATATGTATATGTGTACTACTACTACAATGGCAACACTACTTTTCCACACGTGACAACAGTTTTACATTGATGATGTAAAATAAGAAATTAGGGGTGGGTTGAAAAAAAGCTTTGGAAACTAGATTGTCATTTTTGTGTTTCGATCACTGTTTTTTGTTAGAATCACTTCTTATTTTAACCTTCAAACAATTGTTCACAGTTTTCGCAGTTTAAAGTTCACTTTCACAATGTTTTTAAGCATAAACTCGCGGTCTAACAAACTAAAGTCACTTATTTCTCCAATAGCGCGCCTACGCGTGTTGACAGTTAACAGACGATGTTCATTAGAATATTCTACATACATGGTACGTAAAATATTTAATATTTATAAATAAACTTTATTTAGATTAACGTTGACCTAAAGAACAGACAAGTATGATATCTGCAATTTTATATTATATTTATTTGAACGGCACGTGGAAAGTCAGACTCCACTATTTGCGCCAAATCAAAAAAGTAAAAAGCGGCACATTATGTAACTAAAGAATTTTACAACAATACAGGCACTATTTCAGGACAGTAGCTAGTCTAAAGCCCAGTGCGAGTTGGTGAACGCCACGGCGTAATTTTTGCTGCTAGGATATGCCGGTTTCCTCACGATGTTTTCCTTCACCGTTTTGGAAGCAGTGGTGATGACATTAAATACTCAAAAGTGCCTGCCTGGGTTCGACCTCACGACCTACAACTCGTAAGTCGGGGCCGATACCACTGGGCCACCACTACTCTACGGCGACCATAGACTTTAATTATAGTAACTAGTAAGTGATAATATAAATATAGTAGTCAATTATTAGTAACTTTAACGTAAGCGCACGTAACGTAATTTTTGCATACTGAATATTGTTTTTTCTTACATACCGTTTGACATTTGATGATTATTATATAGACAATGACATAAATACTTACTTACTAATATTATCATTTTAATTATTGTGAATGTGAGTCATGGACTGGCAGTTTAAGTTGCTTTTGCGGCCTACCCAAATGTCCTTTCTTGGGTATTGTTCGTCGAATCATTGAGCTCTTTAAGTTCTGAGTTGAGCTGCACGACTACTGACACATTAGTATGTATGGTACAGGTTTCTGTTATTCGTCTGCCCTCTTCTTGTCTTGCTCATTCTCTTTCTTCTTTTCTTTGCGCAATGATATATCGGCGTCTGTTGTTGTTTCAGCTTCCATGGTGGCGTCACCAGAACCGTCCACCGCTCTGTAGAAAATATTTAAAATAACATGAAAATAAGAAAGGTCTTTAAAAAAGAGGATGTTGTAATTCCATAGTCAAAGGAAATTCAATGAAACCTTTAAAAGGAAAAATATAATAATAAATTAACGCCATTTTTTTTCGTAGGTGTAGGCAGAAGCAGCAAAATACCACATGGCACTATGTTTTTACCCGACTGGGCCAGAAGGAGGGTTACGTTTTTCGAGTGTAAGTATGTATATAATTTCTTTGGCACGTTCTGTAGCCTAAACGGCTTGATCGATTTCAGCTTGAGAGGTGCCGTTAGATTCGTCTAAATTTTGAGAGTGACACTGGGTATTTATCAAAATTGAAAAAAAATAAAAACAAAACGGCCGAGTTTTGGCGCCATACTTATATTTTTTTTCTCTAAACCTATCGAGTGGGATATCAAAATAAAGGGATTCATAAATAGCTTGCAAAAATGTATGCAACTTAACTTGTATGTTTACATGTAATTTAGAATGAAAAATGCTAAAATAAAAGATCAAGCCTAGTTTGCTTTCAGCAGAGTTAGGACCAACACTCCTTGCAAGAACTAAATCGTCTGCGAAAGCCTTCACATATTTTGTAAACCAAAAAGCTGGAAATAAAAAAAGTATTATTAAAAAATTTTAAGCAGGCGGGACCCATTTGAGTTTGAAAATATAAAAATGGAATGGCTCCCAATCCTGCCTGCTTCCAATTTTTATTTAATTTAACATGGGCTTGTTTTTAGCTGTTCAGTTCATTTTACATAAGTTTTTCACCGCAGTCGAGTTTTTTTTAATAATTATACTAACTACTATTTTATGTTGTCTACACACAGTCAATCACGCGCACCTTTTGCTTAGTGTATTACAACTTTTTTTTGCAAATCAAAATATTATAGTGTTTGTCAAGACAACTGGCACAAAAGGAATGATGAATTTAACTTTGCTGAAATTGCTTTTATAAACAAATCAGTAGACTTCAGCCCATAGAGCCCTACCGACTGGCTTCAGATTCAGATTCAGACGTGTTTATTTTTAGTCTATTCCAAAAGTATCTGATGAAAATGATAAAAAACAAATGGATTAGAAAACGTACCTGTGGATGCCATTTGCAGTGCCACTTAGAAATTGGGTGCTGTTTTGATTATCTGAATACTTAAACCCGATATTCCAATTTGAAATCACCTTGAAGATGTGAAGACAATTCGATACGTAAAGGTTTTTTCAGGTATGTATTTATATTTATTTTTTTAGATATTATTATTTGAAACACATAATTTCGACGGTTTGGTTTTCCAAGCTTTAGTTATTTTTTTTTAATGTTTTGTACGTGCTGACGTCATAAAATACGCTGAATGAATAGCTTATGATCTATGCCTAAAACTAAAATTATAAAAGTGCATACTAATTCCATGCAGAAAATTCACTAAAGTCACACAGTCAAACTTGACCGTTACCTATAAGGTGCTATAAAAATATCTGCCACGGCTTTAATGGGAGGTAGTATTGTGTTTATAGATTACAATAGTGAAGAAATTTCGTACCCCGGAACAGTTAATTCAATTTGAGAAAATAAAGTAGTTAAAATAACATTGACTCTACTCTGCATAATGTGGTTCACAAATTACGCGCGATGGGTCGCTTCGTCAATGAAAACAACTGCTATCTCTTTCCATCTGTTCTTTGAATGAAAACTGATATCAGCTGACTAGTTCGTCACTACCTAATCTACTAGGTACGCAATAATACGCCAAGTGTTTTAAAAGTGCAATTACTTACCAGCTACCGCATTCTTTCAAAAAACTGACGTAACTATGATGATAAACTTCCCATCACACTTAAACTGTAATTTATCGTTATTTGATATTAATCTAAGTACCTATTGTTGGGGCCCTCAGCACCAGCGGGGTGCCTTAGGACCACAACAACAACAACAACCTATTGTTTAAAAATAATAAGAAAAAAATTGCGATTCTTACACTAACTTGACAGTCCAAAGCCTGTTTTAAGTTAAAACAGGCTTTGGACTGTCAAGTTAGGTTAAAACTGTAAACAATAGGTACTTAGATTAATATCAAATAACGATAAATTACAGTAACTTGGCGTGTTTAAAAGTTAATCATCTTATTTACAACAATTGCACTGTATTTACAGTTATTTACACACTCCCTACCTACTTATCTACAAAACTGTTGCACAAGTCCGCCTTCGCGTTGCACATAAATGTAGGCACGCTTACGTACATGTCTCTTCACTTTATCTAATGTGTCCGTTTCACTTTTAACTTGCCTAAATGCGCGTTTGATGCGCCTTTTTAGTTCTTCCACACTTCTAATGTCATGTCCGGTTTGGCCGTACACAAGGTCCTTTACACGACCCCACAAAAAAAAGTCTAGAGGGGTTAAACCCGTGAGCGAGGAGGCCACGGCACTGGCCCTCCTCGGCCTATCCACCTTTCACCGCCGTACCACACACCGTTTAAAAAGTCCCGTACGCTGATGGCGACTGGCGACGGCGCGTGCGACGAACGGGGTAGTGCGGGTGAGCGTGGGGGCGCGCGGGGGCCGACTGGCGAGCGGGCGGTCGCGTCGGCTGGCGCTTGCGACGGACGGGGTAGTGCGGGTGGGGGTAGGGGCGCGCGGGGCCGATCAGAATGGCAACAGTTTATGCATGTCGTCGCCGGCGTTTTTGAATGAATTCGGTGCGGTGCGGCAACAGCTTATAAGTCTACGGGATGGTTTTATGCTAAAAAATCAATTCAATTTTATACGTAATTATTTTTGTATGAAAAAAAATGTGACAAATAATCAATAATTGATCTTTACTTTTGTAATCTATAAACACAATACTGTCTCCCATTGCAGCCGTGGCAGATATTTTTATAGCACCTTATATATTGTTTAAATTTCATACTTTAGCGATTGTTATTAATTAAAAAGCTTATAAATTATGCATCGATCAGACTATTTGTGGTTAATGCTTCATATCGACGTGTAAAAACACTAACAAATAGCCGACACAAATTGTTTGTGTTAGTAAAAAAAAAACATTAAAAAGGATATGGTGTGAGGAAGTAAATGACGGCACGGTTGGCGCGATTGACTGCTGCGCTTCGTGTCGCGGGTTCGATTCCCGCACGGAAATAGACAGCGATAGCAATATGAATTCAACTCCAGAATAATTATTATTCACAAATAAACCAAACAAATACTAAAATAAATGTTCCAAGTAAAAGAGTTAAACCATCCAAACCAACTGGCAAGAAGTTTAATGGAGGAACAACCAAACCACACATTTAAAAGACTTAAGAGACATGCTCCTCAAGATCTTCTCTAACCCTATTTGGGTAAAGAAGCCATACTAGATGGACATATCATTGGATACTGTACCATGCACGCCATTTTTTCTAAGTACATAAAATCCAGCTTAATGTCGACAAGATAGTTTGCAGGACGAAAAGGAGATTAAAAAAACCTAAATTTTCAATTCAAATTGTTGTAAAAAGTGGTAAGATATACAGTTGGAACATTCTAAATACAGATGATTCTGTTAAAGTGGTGTTTCTGTTGATGGTTCTGTTCTGTTGTTGTTTCTGTTCCCTTTAGTGAGTGACTGCGAAAGAATTTAACCTGAACGGGGCTTGCTTACACTTTCATCAGATACATCTGTTCTACTTAACATCTGCCAGTATGAAGATAATTATAGACTTTGCAAAGAATTAATAACACATTACACACATTGTGTTACATATAATATTATGTGGGATCACGGGATGTGCAAGTTTGGCTGAAAGATATTAAATTAAAATTTAAAAAACCCCAATGGTTACTCTACAGAGCATACACATACATGCATACATAAAATAATATGTTCCTATGGGAGTAGGCAGAAACTACAGAATGCCACTTGCTACCATCCTTACATACTCCTTTTGCCTCGTTTACATTGAAAGCATAAACATTTAGGCCAGTATTCTAGAATGATTCTCAGTTTGAATCTGAGGGGCAATTCCCGTATTTTTAAGACCGTTCGCATTCTAATCTCAGTCTCAATCTGTCAAAATTACAATCAATTTACATACATTTTTGACAGGTTTTTGACATTGATTGTCGCTGAGATGAGATTGCGACTTGAATTTGAACGTTTTTTAAGTACGAGAATTGGCCTACTGGATTTACAAAAGAGATTTTACACTGAGATCACTCAAATTTGCAATTGAGATGTTCCCCTGCTGCAAGTTTTAAAACTTGCTGACCGGACAGAGAGACATTGTCCTGTTTCTCACAACTCGATCGCAGCACCAGCTACCATGTCCAATCGTGAATCTAAACCACCCAGGGACTCACTCGAACACACACACAAAAAAAAAACATCAAAATCGGTCCAGCAGTTTAGGAGTTCAATGACATACACACATACAGAAGAATAATATATATAAAGATAAGAAATGTATACTTACGCAGGCTCAGGTGCTTCACTGACTCTCTTTTTTTTCTTCATCTTCTTCTCTAATTTGCTTTTCACATTAGCTGAGCTGGCCGCCCTCTTTCTACCAACCTCATCAGACTTGGCATTTCTATTCTCATTCTTACCCTTAAAATCAACATAACTGTTCAGCCATTTTGAAGGGGTATTTCTGTTTGATTTGCCAAATTTGTCCAATTTACCTTGTGAAATCAATTGTTTCTTTTGCATAGCTTTCACTCCTAAGCCCCACTTTCTAGGGTATGTATCTCTTTCCATGATCACTCTTTTCAGCTTAGCTGCTATTCCATGGTCACAAGATGCCATTGTTGAGGTTGTCATTAATGCACTTGCTAATGCAACCGCCTCTCCTTTAGTTGTTACTATGACTATTTCTTGATCTATTTCAATACCATCTTCATACTTTAAGATACCAGGTAGTAGGACTTTAGCTCCATAACAGACAGCATTAACTGCACTGTCTTTGATAAATATTCTCTTGTGGGCTATTAATAAACCTTCCAAGGGTTTGATTACTCTTCGCAGGTAAGTCTCATCCTTAAGGTTTTCGTACGTCCATTGCGCGTCCAAGACGTCATGCATGGTAACCATGCCTGCTTGTTCTCCCTCGGTACCGGACCGGACTCTTCTGAGCTCCATCATGTGTCCACCAACTTCAAGCATTAATCCTAAGTGTACACACATGGTACGGATGTATGACCCAGCCTCACAGCTGACCCAGAAGACACCAATGTTGCGTTGCATGTCAAAATCGAGGAGTTTGCTGTCATACACTGAACGGACACGAAGCTGAAGTTTGACAGCCGAAATAAGAGGCTGACGATGGAACAGCGCCCCGCGCAGTTTCTCAAGACCTTGAGTAACTTTCTGTACATCTTTGACGGCTGAATGTAAGCTAAAAACTGCGACATACTCCTTACCAGCGGTCTGCTGAGATTTGACAAGCTTTGTCGCGCGGTCTATGCACACGATCAAACAACCAGTCACTTTAGGGTCCAATGTGCCCGAGTGGGCAACTTTTTCGACTTTCAGAATGCGTTTAATCCACAAAACCACCTCGTGCGAGCTTGGGTGGCTGGGTTTGTCGACGTTGATGAAGCCAGCCTTCACGTATTCCGCAATCGGGCGCTTCAGTGGAGAGTGACCGAATGGAAGCGGCGTGTAGAAGTTTGTGCGCACATTGAGACCATCAGAAGTCTTCAATGGCATGGTTTTTACAATGCATACGCAGTATCCAACTTTGTAACCGCCTCTGTTGGCTCGATTTTGATGTCCCCTAGTTTCTGGAATGTGCCTATGGATACTTGATCCTTGACTTTCGTCTTTTTCTTCTCCGAAAACATTTCTGCGCCGGTTTGCAGAACCTCTGTCATTTTCGATTAGTGACTTGTTTGTTTCGTGATGGTTTTCGCACTGAACTCGTTCTACACTGTGTTTGGGTCAGCCCCGCGTGCCAACCGTTGCTATTGTTTGTTTTTATTATAAAACGCACAATTAGGGAGCCGACACGTGAAATGTAAATTTTTATTTTACTTCAGTTAATACATTACATATAAAAATGTACTCTGTGGTACAGCTTCACCTTCAGTCAAGCAAGCTCGAGCGAGGTCACAGAACACCATAATCAAAATAATTTTACTCCTTGCTCGAGGCTTTATTTACGTTTATTTTTATTTTGGAAATCAATAATACTCGACTCTGCAGTGTGACCGTTTTCAAAAACTGGTAAACTACTAGATGTAACTTACTTTTCTACTGAAATCTACTAACGTTTTGGAAAAACCTACTGAAATTGTACTGACGTAGTTTGTGATTTAAATTCACTTAAATTGATAATTTTTGATGAGGCAGAAATGAAACACAAGTTAAAATTATTAGGTTCTATTAATAAATTATTAGATACATACGTATGAAGGTACTAAATTAATTAGTCATAATTGTCATGTTTCCATTTTTTTATTAATTTAACCATATTATTTTCTAGTTGGAAATTCGTAGAATTACCGCCGTTATCAATTAGACCTTGTTTTACATGTAAAAGCGATGATGCACGAGTGTTTAAAAACCTATTGCGCTGCTCTGTTTTCACCAAATTTACTTGTGAAAATATACGCTCACAAGAGGCGTTTCATACCGGCAAACACAGCATCGCTTTGGCAAATCTACAAAGATTATCATATTTCAATTATTGTCTGTCAATCTATGTACATTTGAAAAATTTGTCAGTGTCAACCGAAACCCGAAACAGTTGATTGACTGGATGACGCTAACAAATTTTGAACGCTACCATCGAATTTTAACTGACGATAGGGGAGTGGGGGCACTTTGATACACAAAAATTCAATCTCTTTTCTGAGGACCATAAAGCATTATGTTTAAATATTTGTTTTGATGTGTGCATTGGCTGATATGTCAGCTTATATTTTGGCTACGCAAAAACCGCAAAAACTGGCGACGTATAGAGATAAACTGATTTTAAGAAAAAATCATTTTTGTATCATTCTGCCCCACCAGTGGGGCACTTTGATACATGGGGTGGGGCAGTTTGATACGTATTTTAGATCTATATGAAATGCAAATTTAAACTGACTAAAAACCCAATATAAACTGTATTATTACTTAAAATTAAGAAATAAAACAATTTTATTGACTGAGATCGCAAAACACTTTTTATTAAGAGTGCACATTAGCCATAATCAGTCTCTTAAGTTACATAAGGAATATAATCACAAAAAAAACAATATTTTCATCATAGAACAAGACTAATTCTCTGTTATTTTCTTAATTATATAATCAGTTATATACTTACTAAGTAATCAGACTTTAACATTGAATATTGTTAATGAAAATATAATATTAGAACCTCCTATCAAAATGAACAATATTTTTCTTTAAAAATTGAACAAACATCAAAAATTTAACATAAATAATCATAAAAACTCTCATATAAATTACAAAACAATCTACTGGATATTATATCGAGTTAAACCTACCGAAAATGAATAAAGCGACGATGTTCGAGATGTGCCTTTGGAGAAAGTTGGTTTTGGTAATTGCAAAACTACATCTCTAAAATCCACACTTGCTTTGTCTTCCACAATTGGAAATACAAACTTAGAAGACCCTGCTTTTTTTCTAAGATATAATACTTCATATTCTGTCACATTATACTTAAATACAACTTTGGCAACGTAGTGAATCACAGTTTTCTTCTTCTCAAACTTAATTAGCAGGAAATCTCCAATATTTATGTGTTCAGGATTAACTGGTTCTTCATTAATTACCTCTTCTTCTGATTCCGACGGCATTTCAATGTCTTCACTATCACTCGCCATCACGACTTCATCTTGACTAGAATCGGAATCTATTTCTGCAGGCAAAGAAGTCTTTCTCTTTTTCTTTTTTGGCTCAGTTAATCCCAACAGATTTTTCGCTGTTTTCAATTCTTTTGCATGCTGTTTTGCTTTTTGTAATTCTCTTTTTCTGTCCTTTTCATTACGTAAGCTTTCTAATCTATTTTTTTCTGGTGTTTCAGTGTATATTCTTAATCGTCCCTTTTCTCTTCCTTTTCTTTTTAAGACACTGTCAGTAATCGCCTTTTTTGGATAAGGTCTTACTACTTCAGGAGTAAGAATAGCCTTTGATGAAGAAACATGTAGAGGATCGTCAGCAACAGACACTGAAACTGGGTCGGCATCCAAAGTAGGAGTTTTATTTTGTTCTCTATCAACAACCTCACTATTTTGACTTCTTTCTGAGTCTACAAAATGTAAATCTTGTGTGTTGTGAGTATTCTCATCTGTCAAATCGTGATAACCTGTTCTGAAAATGTCTATCGGTGCAAAGTCGTCGTCGCCAAATACCAGTTTATTAATTGGCCATATTCCAGGTTTGGAAAAACCACCTATGATATTCTTTGGTGTAAATGATTCCAAATATGCTAATTTTGACAGTTCAGCAATGTTGTATATGGTCAAAGTTTTTCCAACATTTTGAATATGCCAGTCGTTGAAAGCTATCTTCAATTTGCCTTTGAAGGGTCCGAACACACTGACATCAAGCGGTTGCAATTTGTGTGACGTGTGTGGGGGAAGACTCAAATAATAAATAATACCGTTGTCACGACAGTAGTTAACAGCTTCTATTGAAATGTGAGATTCGTGGTTGTCACAAATGATTAGAATTGGGTTATCTTTATTGCTCGAAGTAAGGCGTTGAATGTGTTTCAAAACTCTTATAAACAATTCTGATGTCATCCAGCCGCTTCTGTTTGCCAACCCTAGACTTCCATCAGGAGCACCATTTAGGAAGTGATCTTTATAGTGAACTCTTGGAAAGACATAAACTGGAGGAAGAGAAGAACCAGTTGCAGTAATAATACCACAGAAAGTAACTAACTCTCCGCGTTCTGCAGAAACTATTTGTCCCACTTGTCTTTGTTTTCTTCCAGCAATAACTTTAGGAGTGGAAAGGACTGTGCTTATGCCTGTTTCGTCTAAGTTTATTATTCGATCGGGTGTAAAATTGTGTTGTCTCATTATGCGTTCGTAATTATCATGAAATTGAGCTACAGCAGCTTTATTGAAAGCAAAGCTTCTTGCTGCGCTTGTGTTTTCTGGTTTTCGTAGACTCAATTCTCGGTTTCTCTTCCTGAAGCCAGCTGCCCAATCTTTTTCAGCGCATTTGTTTTCTTTCCAGGATTTTGGATAATTACACTTTGATAATTCTGCGTATTCGTATGCCAAAGTCAGAAGCTTTTTCAATGTAAGGCCGTGGTGCATTTTACTGCAATTCAATAAATATTGAGTCAATGCCTTTTCTTGTTCGGTTGAAAAAACTTGTGCAACGGTATACTTGGAACCATAGATGTTTGATGAAGTAGCTGTAGCAGTGTGTGATGATAAAGCTGCAGTAGTAGTGTGTGCTGAAGATGATGCTATTTGTGCCATCTCCATAGATGGTGCTATTTGTGGTGAAGATGGACCTGCTTGTGATAAAGAAGATTCTGCTTGTAATGAAGAGGATACTTCATTTGTAGATAATGTTCTGGTAGCTTCAAATGATTTTCTGGCTTTTTCTATGCGATGTTGTAGGGTTGCAGTTTTGACTATTTTTGCAGTCTAGGACTACATGTCATGTCGACAATATCCCTATACAACCGATGAACGGCGCAATATGCCGATTGGAAAATCGTATTAAATTTATTTACTTAGAGATGTGGTGTTCGGGAAGTTCCGCTTTCTCGTCGCGATCACTCCTGTCCAAGTTCGTCTTGAACGGGGCCGTTTTCCCGTAGAGGGTGCCAGGTCCGTAGCGACGGAGGATCGCGGCGAGAGATAATAAAACTGTTGTACTGATCCATCTAGCGGCAACTAAAAAACTAGTTATCGGTTTCATGCATAACATGAAAAACCCGTAATAGGTCATTACCGGATTATTAGCGGGGGACGTCTGTAAAAGAGTAAATTCCGTAAAAAGTGCAGTTGACTCTTTCTACCATCATTTAGTGAATAGGTACTTACATAAGTACCAAGAAAATTGTTAAGGCCAATATTACTGTAAAATTGTTTGAACCAAGACCAAAATATGGAACTTCGACACTTTTTAAACAGCATCGATAATTATCGAGTGAATAATATCTATATATCGATATATCGCCAGTTTAGCTAGAAAATTGTTATTTGTCAGTTAACTTCAGTGATGGGTTAATAGTATTAGCATTTTTGTGCACGCAGCCAGTAAGTAGTCTTACTGTTAAGATTGAATTTCATAAAGATTGTGGCGGTATTTTTTAAAGTTAACGATGCGCGAAGAGCATGCTGGGAGTATGTAGTTAACATTAAACACGAAACCAGAGTTCCGTTAAAAAATATATCGAAATTGATACGAATTCGATAGGTACACTCAAACAAATATCGATATATCGCGATTAAAAATCGATATTTTTTGCCCATGCCCAGACCAAATTAGCGTTTTGTGATGTGAGAGTCCAGAGCACGGAGTACCTACATTATTATAGTACATAGTACTCCAGAGCACTCCAGAGTCAAGCTTTGACAACGATTCTAAAAGCGTGTTTTCATTTTAATTTTCCAGTTTTTTTTAGTGGTCTATGTATCAATTAAAATAGAAGAATGGCAGGGGTATTATTCGAGGACATAATCTAAAAATCAAAATCAAAAGTCATTTATTCAAACTAGGCTGGGAATCAGCACTCTTTGAACATCAAAATTACATAAGATAGTCCCCTCAAAACGCCCGCCCTTTACTACTTCCTAGTGCTTTAGCTGGGAATAAGAAGTGGCGGAACAAACTCCCCAGCAGCACTGCAGTCTGTTCAGTTAGAAGAACTGGATTTACAGAAGTATGTAATTAACATTACGAAACACGAAAAATTTAATAAAATTATTTGCCATTATGTCAGCTAGCACACGCCAATATTGCAAACCATAGGTACTCAAGCTGAAATAAATATAAAAAATAAAAACTTAAACAGAACATAATAAAAGCCACCAGGCATAAAGGGCGTGCCCGCTTACATTTGCAATGCTGCATTATGTTTATTTAAGTAGTTGTAATTTGAAGTCAGAAATGATAAACTTGGACCTTCGATGTAAAATAAAGAAACAGTTAATTACACACATCAAAAGTGTCTAGGGATCAACATATATTTTTGCAATAACTTTTCTCCTGATTGATATTAATTAAAATTTTCTTTAAGGATTCATAAAATAAAGTGTTTTCGTTTGTCACAGTAACGATAAACCAAGTCACCTTTGCATTAATAAAGAAATTTGCCATTTTCCTAATAAAGGGATTTTTGACATTTGAACCACTAACACAAAAGTTCGAAAAAAAGACTGAAATAACAGTTTTCTTTAAAATTTTATTGGGTAACTTAAACAATTAATAATCCGTGTTTCTACCGCGAACACTAACAACACAAGAACATCGGTTTGGCATACTCAAAATGAGTTCATCCAAATCACGCTGTGGAATGGCCGCCCATGTTCGTTGCAACAACAAAAAAAGGTCTTCTTGCGACTGGATACCCTCCATATTCGGCAGAGCTCTTCTCTGTAGCATATCCCATGCATGCTCAATCGGGTTCAAGTCTGGCGACTGAGCAGGCCAGGGCAGGACATTGATTTTAGCTGCGGCGAGAGTCTGTCTTACAACTCTTGCGGTGTGCGGTCGTGCATTATCATGCATTAACTGAAATAAGGGACCGATTTGCACTTGTAGAGGAACGATGACGTCTGATACAATAGTCTCAGCATAAATTTGAGCGTTGAGGTTGCCTCTGATCCAAATCAACTCAGTTCTTCCGCCGATCCAAATACCCGCCCATACCATGATGGTTCCACCACTATAAGGATGGACTTCCTGGCAGGATTTTAATCGCTGTTGGCGTCCAGGGGTTCTCCAGTGTCGTATACGTCTTGTATCCGGTCTCATACCAAAACGAGACTCATCAGAAAAGCACACGAAACGCCATTGTTCTTCTGCCCAATTTCTGTGTTCAAGAGCCCATTGATATCGAATCCTACGATTGTGCATTGCTATAGGTGGTACCCGTAGCGGTCTTCGGGAATGAAGGTTCACTTCATGCAAGCGGTTTCTGACTGTTTGGTCGCTAATTAAGTTCCCTGAAGAGTGATGAAGCCTCACGGCTAACATCATGGCGGTTATTGTTGGAGCTCTTCGAGTTAAGATTTGAATGTATCGGTCTTGTCTCCGTGTGGTGCAGCGATACCGTCCTCCATGGCGCTCAGCCACGGTACCAGTGCTTCGGTAACGTGTCCAAAGTCGACTGATAACACTCTGACTTGTATTCAGAGCTAAAGCCACAGTACGTTGCCGGGAACCAGCTTCTATCATTCCCACGGCTCTGAGCATTTCTTCCCTGCTTAAATGACGTCGCCGCTCCATAATAACGTTGGTTTTAATCAGTAGTAGGGAAACAGTAGCACTAATAATGTCTTCAATGCGTTGTATGTTTTTAGGAAAATATTGACAGCTGATTTTCATCTTTTACTCGAATTTGATTCACAGTTCCTGATTCAAATTATGAAATGCACCAAAAAGGATCCATATAAATTTATAAAATCATAAATTTATTACAAAGCCACATCTTAATCTCAAGAAATCCGCATAAAAATGCTTGATCCCTAGACACTTTTGATGTGTGTACTAATAACAATAACAAAACCATAGTCAGCAAGATGACCTGTCACCACAAGCAGCACCCGTTCACGAGCATAACGCAAAGATCAGCCATTTTAACCCCCTCACCATATTTGAGGGAAGGAGGCAACCCGACCCACGACGCTACCGCAAGCATTGACATCTAAGGGAGCATGACGAACTTGCTGCTGTTGATTGTTTATAACCAATCGCAGTAATTGGTATAACAGCACAGAGATTATGCTGCCCACATGCCCAACAATTGGACATTACTGTTTTTATCTAGGTACAAAAGTTTAATAAAAAGCCTGACACAAATACGTCAATGTTGGTGTCCACCAGTAGCCACAGAGTGCAAATCCCCGCAACCTCATAACAGCGGAGACATTGACAGAATTTTGACGTAAACACAGCAGAGTATCCTGGGTAATTGAGGTATGCCACGTCTAACAGGGTAAATAATTTAATGTCTTTCCTTGACCAAGTTAATAGGTAACTTACAATGAAACGAAGTAAAATTAATATTAAAAAACGGTTACCTACTACACACACACAAAAGTGTCTCGGGTTCTTTAATATTATTGTTTGTAACTCCTATGGGTACTGTTTAGTAAATTTCGTAACTTGAAAAGGTAATAGTTAAAAGTTAGGACAGTGTGTGTGTGTGTGGGGTGTGGGTGTGTGGGTTGTGGGTGTGTGGGGTGTGTGTGTGGGGTGTTAGGAGTGTGTGGGTGTTAGTTAGGTTAGGGTTAGGTAGTTAGTTAGTTAGGTAAGATGATAATCTTCCGTCAAGTCGTATTCCTATATAATCCTGCAACGGGTTTGCGGCCAAATCAGTAAAGTTTCTGCCATACTTCTGAGTGTAATCAATACTACAGAACGTTGTTATGGAGAGGAGACGCCATTTGAGCCGAGAAAATATGATAAGAGCCTTGGAAACGTTGGAAGCTAGTTGTCGGCAACGTGCTGTGGCAATCGCTCTGGGCACTACAGAGAGTGTTTATAAGTCGACTTTGGACACGTTACCGCATCCCCCGACCGAGCACCATGTTCGGCAAGCGGATCCCTTGGGAGAAGCAAGCCAAATATCTGGGTGTTATTCTTGACAGTCATCTCTCCTTCTCAGAGCACATAAAGAAGGTTCGTACGGGAGCTGCTTTCGCTCTCGGTAGACTCCATTCCGTTGTAAACGCACGCAGCAAATTGTCACTAAATTTAAATTCCCCTGATAATAATAATGAAACTGTTTTGATCAAACCCGACCCCAACTTGCTGTCCTCCCCCAGCGACGCCCTAAGCAGAGGTTCGTACCCCACAGTGGGTGCCGTAGATGGTGGTCGCTTAGTTTATAAGTAATTTTATGCCCCTGGCTGGAAGCTTTGAGTTCGCTTAACGCATCACAGGATTGACCGGTTATGTAGTCACAGCCTCTCAAGGCCAACTAAGAGACGCCGTACAAAAAATAAAAAAAAACGTTACCGCATCACTGGCAGCGTAGCAGAGCGACATGGAGGACGCGCACGCATCACCACTCGCAAACAAGACATAATAAAAAAATATTAAAAATATATATAATATGTATGTATGTGTAGTCATTACTGCGATGATGATGATGTCATACCTATACCAAGCCCAGGTTCGCAGTAGCGTATTTTTATCGCGGCGATTTTTATTCGCACTATAGTTTTTCAACTCTCGGTATTGAACCAATTATTGGGAATCCAACCGAGAGCATCCCAGTGCGGCAAAAAACACACTGATGGATTTTAAACTCTCCGCGTTAGGCAGAGCGTTGAAAATCCAGTCCGTGAAAAAAAAATCGCTGCAATAAAAATACGCCCGTGTGAACCTGGGATTACTAGTATACTACCGAAGACGTGCTGATTTAATTTTAATTTCGCTACTGTATAATGGAATCAGAACAGGTCAGTTCGGTTTCAGAAGAACCTTTTCTTCGAGACTTCCTTGTCTCACTGATTTTTTGTTGGACACCGCTGTTGATTTTGGCAAGTTGAACTGTGAGATGGGAAGCTGTCTTAGCAACTTTATCTCATTGGTCATGAGTGTCACTCACTTTTACCGCGTAGGTATGCACTATAAGGTCATAGAAAAATAAACTACAGAATAGGTTTCAAACCAATAATTTTTATTCGACAGCCAAAATATATTTCACTTAGTACAAAAACAAACAATGCATAAAAAAAATTGTGATTCAAATACAGTAATGTAAGTACCGATTCGGTGGATTTACGATTCTATTATTTACAACTAAACATAAAACAAGATTATTAAAATAATAATTATTATTTTGAGTCAAGCGAGATCGTTGCAATAATATTTGTGTCCATTAAAACACACCTTTAATCCGACAAAGCTGTGGACTGGAAATAGTGGATTGGCTTATATAGGCTGTAATTATGTTCTCACAGCTCACTGTTGGGCCTCAGGCCTCCTCTCTGTGAGCGGTATTTTGCCGTAGGTCCCACCCCTCGGACCCAGTGCAGTGCGGGTCGGTCGGTCGGTTCACTTGCAAGTTGTAATATTCTCGACATGCACACATTCGCAAACCTATACGAATCCATCAATGAAGCACATACAATTTGTATGAGCTTCATTGACTGATTTAATGTGTATTGTATGATACAATTCACACAAATTCGGGCTCGCGAACTGCGCGTTATATGTACACGCGCAGAGTGTGACATTTATAGCCAATCGTGACGCATAGTGTCCACGGTTTCTGCGCTTGCGCAGGTATGGATTCACCTTTAGGATTGAAGGGGAAGACCGTCATCCCCTTCATGTTAGGTTTTTTAAGCCCCACAGACAGAAATTGGAACCGGCTACAGCGGGGCTGCATTCAACTCTGCTTAATTAAGCCGACGATTATGATATCTAATGATTAAAATTAGTGTCCGACCGAAATTTCAGTTTCGGATTTAGCCAAAAGTTAGCTTTCGCTGATCGCAGGCGCTAACAGTTGCATGCCTGCTAAGGCCCATATTAAGACAGGGCTGATTTAGTCTACCAGATAAATCTACCAGACGTCAATTTTATTCTTTAATCAAATAAATATGTGGTCTCAGAAAATAATCTCATATTAAATAACTTCGATAGTTTGGCTTTCGGTTGTATTCACTACCTAAGTTACACAAATTAAAAATGATTATGATTATTATGGTTTCGGATTCGGCCGTTAGTAGAAGAGGAGCCGAATATTAGGTTAGGGTTTCGGTTTTGGAGTTGTCGTAATTTCATAAATTTAAGTATATGTAATGTGGGCTAACATCATTATTTTCCAGACCATAACCTGTATTGACTACGTTTAAACACACTGTGTTTTATCTATAACTAAAAGTCGGCGTCAAAAATACAATGCATTTAATAAAAAATATTAAAATATGTGGACATTGAAAAGAAAATTGGAATCATATAACACAATAATTGTATTTTTAACCCGAGTATGTACATAATATGTATATCTAACATAAACTTATATTTAACTCGAATAACCATTAAATGCACTGAGTATTTATATTGTTGAGATAAACTCACTTTATGACATATAGTACCTAGCTTATGTCTAGAGGAAGTACTATACAGGGCGTCCGTCACACGGATATGCCACATAGAGGGAAAGTACCTTGAATATTGTAGATGGCACATTTTACTGAAAGAAGACATTATTTGAATTTACAAAACAATAAACTGCATTCATAGATATTTAAATAATTACATGGTTGAACCGGAAATCGAACCCCTTACTCTAGAAAAATAACCATCCTGTAGCTTTATCATACCGATCGAAATGCTTCATCATAAGGATTATTTTTTTCTAAATAACATAGTGTTAAAAATAAAAGGAAGTTCATCTTTCAGTAAAATGTTCCATCTACAATATTCAAGGTACTTTCCCTCCAAGTGGCATTACCGTGGGACGCCCTGTATAATACACAGCACGTTGAGAAAACACGTGCATATTGAGTTACACTCCTATACCTACATATAGTTGTGACATGATTTCATCAAAATATACATTGCACAGGGTCGAAGTATATATATCGATAAAATGAACAAAATATATATACAGGGTGTTTGGTAGGGAGCTGTACATACGCCTAGGGTAGAAACTAGGGATAGTCTGCTACCTACCCCCGCCCATTATATTGACCTTGGCCTCAAGGTTTTTTTTACCTTACTACCTTACCTTAAAATTATTTCTTTACCTTACTACGGTACTTCAGGCCCCATAACTTTTCTTCTCCACAATTTTCTGGTGTAAAATAATTTTTTGCAGGACCCTAAGACTCTAACGATTAAAACAAGACCATTAGCCGACCGGTCCCATGGATAGATTTTGAGCTACAGGTAGTTTTAGTCAAAAAATCACAAAAAAGTCAAATAAAAAATAAAAATAAATTAAAAAAAAACTTTGAGGCCAAGGTCAATATAATGGGCGGGGGTAGGTAGCAGACTATCCCTAGTTTCTACCCTAGGCGTATGTACAGCTCCCTACCAAACACCCTGTATAACAAACAAATTATCTGCCTTTTAGAACTCACGCGCGACATGTGACAGGCTAAAAAAAATCTTTTTACACAAAATTTTATGAAAATTGTATAATTTTTCCATAATATAATAGGTACATAAACACTTCCTCTCTCCTTAAACATCATCATTAGGTATCTATTATAGTTCCTTGGTCTTGTTTCATGTTTGTTGTCATGTTCCTTGTATATTACTTATATAATTATATATTTCTTACATACTTTTATATAGATAAGTACAGGTAAGTACAAGTACTTTATTTATGTATGTCTTTATTGTACCTATATGTAAATAGTACACCACTGACTACCTGCAGTATTGTCTCCCCTTCTCCCTTTAATCCAACCAAAGGTTGTCTGTAAAGGATCGCCTTTAGCGATACGACCGCCCATTGTATAATTTTTATGGTGTACAAAGTACCTACTGGTATTCAGTCGCATCTGGTTAGACTGGAAGACGACCCCAAAATAGTTGGAAAAAGGCTATGCAGATGATGACATAGAGGATTCTATCTATCTATAAAATACATAATATTCTATGAATCTATCGACTGCTGGTTGTAGTAATACAAACTAAGAGGTATTTGGCATAATTGCCACAACACTGGTTATTAAATACATCCAAAAGCATTTCTTAGTCACAATTTCGACGAAAAATTCATATAAAAATTGTTCACTCATATATTTTACCATTCAGGCCTCGTTTTCTGAGCTCAGACCCTCTAGGGGTATGAGTCTTACTAAGTAGAAATTAACCACAAACACTGCTAGTCTTGTATTATTAGCACATAAATACATTTTTCAGCCACTGTGAACAAAATAATATTGTTTTAGTAATATGCTTATGAATGAAATATAAAGAAATAATATTTAGAACAGTTTTCTAAAACGTAAATGAAGCACCTAGTCTCGCAGTCTACTTTCAGAGTACCTAGTCTAAGAAGTAGAAGTAAATACGAAAGCATTCGTCTCAATAGACTACTTATATAGTATGTGGATAGACGCGGCCACTCAGTCACTTTACCCTAGGACTACTATGGCTAAAACGTGTCGACTCATGCTACCGCCGAGTTCAGTCTTACAGAATTAGAAGTAATTTTCGGCCAAAATCTGTGAAAGCCTTTAGTGACCGAACTGTTGCCAGTACATAGAATTTAAGAAATCTAACCGAATATTGATCCTACAATACTTATGAGCATTTACAAAAAGACATACACGGTACACACCTCTGTTAGATTCATTTGAACGCCTTCCGTTCGAAGACTGTTGCTTTTCTGGAAGATTTCTGAAAATAAAAAACAATCGCCTACATTATTAAAAACAAGCTAAAGGGTACTGGACAATAAATTTTAAACATGTCTTTTACATTTAATTTTGATATCAGCTTATTTTATCCCACTGCCCTGCACATAGGCCTCCCTTATCCTTCTCCGAAGTCACTCCCTTTCTAGCCATTGCATCCTTCAAACAATCCACGCATCGCTTCTTTGGTCTTTCCCTGCTGATGAAGTCATCCTCAATAATACTCAAAATCTTTCTAAAGACAGGTTCCTTATTCCTACGATTCTACGGCAACTCGACCGTGTCCACTCGACCCTAACCAATCGACTCCGACATGGGAATGAGAACAATAGTTATTTAAACCCCTACTAAAATTAACATATCGCCATTTCATTACGTTTTCATGGAGGACTGCCAGTAAGACCACGAGGAGGAACGGTTTGCTCAGTGTATTTTTTTCGTTTAAATTAGTATTTAAGTTATTTTATCAATCGTATTTAATGTTTTGGATTAAAATGTATTTATTTACCTATTTATTACTATGTAAGATTTACTGTAAAAGTTTCTGCAATAAACCCTTGTTTTTAATGTTTTTAAAGTTATACTTCTTTTGGCACGTTTTGAAAGTAATATGAGAGTAAATTTTATACAATGCGCGCGCCCACCGACAGCCAAAAAGCGACTTGATGCAGTTAGCTGATACCTAACTGTCTTTCAAGTTTCCGTGAAAATTGATAACTTTATTCAGAGTACTTAGTTTCTCAAATATTCATAAATGTATGTACAACACGTGTTTTATATCAGTTGAGATAAAATGAAATGTATATTCATAAATAAGTATACATGTGTGTGTGTGATTTTAAATTATACATATACGGTGAATGATAGGGTAAAAATTCGTTAGGAAAGTGACTTTTATCTTAAAATAACTTTTTAAGTGCGTTTAAAGATTTGAGGTTAATTGTCGGTATGTATTCTTTTTATTTGTTTATACTGTAAATTATTTTATTCATTTATCATTTATTTTACAAACAAAGAGTGGTGGCATACGCGATGAATTGATGAAATCTTTAGCTATTTAGTTCTGTTACGCCAAAGAAGTACTTACGTGCGTAAGTACCTATAGGTACACGCACACTTTTTTTATTATTGTCTTTGAATTGTCTGGTGTAGATTACGCCGTAGCGAGTACTTGATAACTTTTAAAACTTTTTTTTTTAATAACTTTTTATGTAATTGGTTCTATTTCTAGTTTGTGATTTAAACCTTGAATTTCGTTTTCAGTCATTTAAGTCGAAAATATGAGCCATAGTCCATATCCCTGAGATAATCGAGTAATGTAATAACGATATCTAATATAATCAATAGTCCGTATGTCGTCTAATATGATCGTATTTCTATTAGTTTAAGGATGTTTTTTTATCCTATAGGTACATTTCTAGTTTTCAGCCAAAATTGTTTTACCTAAATTACTAACGGTACTATTGTTTCTTGTACCTAGTATTTAACTTTTTTTACAGTCGCTAAATAGTTAATTACTGCAGCGGCCTGCAAAAGAGGCATTGATGGACAAACGTGAAAAGAGTTAAGTAGTTCGAAGAGATTGAGTTCATCAATGCCTGGTTGCAGTGGTTGCGGCCAAGGCTTGTAGAGTAGGTACCTACCTACTTTTCTCAAATACTTAATACGCGGAAATTCAAATACCTATGTAGAAACAATAACTTATCACGCGCCAATATGTATCTTTTTTACTTTAAACAGCTCTATTCTATTTGCAAGCGAGTTCTGAATTTCAATAAAATCTCTGATAAGTTGGTGGGTACATTGGTTGCCATTTTTAGAACTAAAAAGTTCGTTCCATTTTTAAATTACACGATACATAATTATGAGTTTTTTCATAGTAAATTATTCGGCCGCCAAATACGACAGACAGGCGGCTTTGACGAGGCCCCGCCCCTTTTGGAACCACTTGCGCTTAAAGGCTCTTTCAAAAAGGCGCGACACGCGACGCGAATCGCACGCGACACAAAGGCACCGTCTGTCGCGCGACGAGTATAAAACTTTAACTGTTTTTTTAATCTAATATCTCTTATTCGTTCTTATGACTATTATATACTTAATTTGATTTTACAATGAAACGAGCATGTTTCGTACTTAAAACAAGTTTTGTTATTTTCACCCATTTTTGTCAAACAACCATAGAAATTCTGCATATTTTTAGATTATAAAATCATTTTTCTACGAAGTTTATTAGAGCTATTAATAAGATAAATTACTATTCGTCGTGTGGATAATTTTAACGATTATAGTTCTGTAAATACATAGGTACCTACTTGTTACGACCGCGAATCATATTTTTCTCAAACATGCTTGGGAATTCGAGCAATATTTTGATAACCTTCTTCGAGATAAATCGAAATTGCAGTACTGGCCGAATACATGCGAGCAGCGGCCGGCAAAAGTGGTACGAAAATCCATCTGTCGTGGTTTAGCGGCCAAATAAATTATATAGTAAACTCTTTAACTATCGTGTAATTTAAAAATGGTACGATACTCGTATTTTCTCTGAAGCATGGCAACCAAGGAGGTAACTTATCAAAGGTTTTATTTAAACGAACTGGCTTGCAAATAGAAAGCTGTTTATTGAAAAAAAAAACAAATGAACACTTTAACGCGGGAAAAAATTTTGTTTTTAGTTGTTCGTCATTGATTTAGAAAAGTAATTGTAGTTTTCCGCGCAAAATTTGAGAAAAGTACCGATTTTACTTTATGCGTCGTTTTAATTAGGGTTCCGTACGTCCGAATGAAAAAACGGAACCCTTATAGGATCACTCGTGTGTCTGTCTGTTTGTCCGTGTGTCACAGCACAGCCAAATTGCTCCGAATGTACTGGATCGATTAAGTTTAAATTTGGTACACATACTTACGAATTTTTGAGACCCATACACGAACGTTACGTGAATAAATGAATCTTGGATACAGGGGTCACTTTTGCGGGGCAATTTCAAAAGTTGAAAAAAAAAAAGAGTTTTACAAACTGTACCACGTGACATCATGATCAAATGAAAGGACTTCACTTGCTGTGAGGGCCTAAAATATATTTTAAAATAAATTGACCACTGCGCCCGAAACTACTGAGCCTAGGATTTTACAGAAAATAGTTGTAGGGACCTACAAGAAGTCTATGATCTTAAAATAACATGGTACGCGTTTTGTGAAAAGTTTAATATATTTAATGATTGTCAAAACGGCTTCCAAAAAACCGATCCACCACCTTAGCAGTCTATAAGTACGTACACACGGCTACAGATCAAGCTATACAAACCAGTATAATCTGATCTCGCATTGTATAAGATTCCCTTACAATGAGAGGTCAGTGTAAACTGGAATGCATAGCTTGATGTGTAGCCGTGTGTACAAAAAGCTCTCAATATTATTAACGATAAAAAATACGCCATAGGTTTATTGCTGGACATGACAAAAGCGTTCGATAAAGTTCAATTTTAAATATTATTAAACAAACTATTTAATATAGGAATCCGTGGCAAATGTCATGATTGGTTCGCATCTTACTTACAAAACAGAGAAAAACTGGTAGAAGTACCTACAATATTACAACCAAAAAAAAAACAAATGAAGTAGAATTATTCCAGTCGAATAACATACCAATCAAAGCCTCAATCCCGCAAGGAAGCGTTATTGGGTGTTTTTAACCATATTAAAGAACCCTGCGTTTTGTTTGCGGACGAAATATCGATTGTAATAGCCTCCTGGAACCCAATAACAACCTTTATAATAAATTAAACTCCATACTCAACGATACTACAAATTGGATGACAGAACATAATCTAGAAATAAACTTTAATAAAACCAAAATAATGACGTTCTACCCCCGCCAAAAAACACCGTTAGACATAAATGTTTAAACTAGAAGCTGTTACTAAGTTCACTTTATAATAACTAAACAATATTTATTGATTATTTTATATGCGTGAATGTCATCGGCAAATGTAAGTAATCTCAATTAAATATTAAAATTTTATTGCAATTCCAGTCACAGTTTATCATTAATGTATTCATTTATATTAATAGAGTAGCTTTTGTTTATTAGAAATAGCTTTGTTTTATTACTAAACATATTCAGTCTTATTACATGGGACTTCCAATCAACGTGTGAGTCAATGGTGCCGATTCCCTTGTTCACAAACTAAACTAAATTTAAGTTGAGTGCATCTTTTTCTTTCTATTTCATTATGAAAAGTACAGAAGATAATTTTTAGTTTAGTCCTGTTAAATTAATCAGCGCCTGACACTACTCCATACAAGTTTAGAGGTGATTAAAAAGATGACAACTAAAATTACATCAAATTACGTCAGGTGCTGACTAATTTGACAGGACTAAACTAATATTTATCTTCTGTCCTTTTCATAATGAAATAGAAAGAAAAAGATGCACTCAACTTAAATTTAGTTTAGTTTGTGAACAAGGGAATCGGCACCATTGACTCACACGTTGATTGGAAGTCCCATATCCAAAAATGAAGGGCAAAGTTATCTAAATTGTCATATGCTCTCCGTGACATCAAAAAGACTACAGACCTTAGAACTGCACTGGTCATGTATTACGCGTACGCTTAGTAATATAAATGAATACATTAATTATAAACTGTGACTGGAATTGCAATAAAATTTTAATATTTAATTGAGATTACTTATACATTTGCCGATTACATTCACGCATATAAAATAAACAATAAATATTGTTTAGTTATTCTAATCTAAATACATTTAATTTAATTAAGAAGAATTAATGCTCTAAATGCTATTACTTATTTAATTTAATTTTAATTATTTATCCTTACCAATGTTGCTGTGCCCTTACAGGGTCCATAATTATTGTAACTTAGCTTGTAACAACACTAACAACTAACTTCACATTATGGTATGCAAATAAATGAAATGGTAAGTTATTGTTAGTAGGGGTATAAATAACTATTGTTGCCATTCGCAAGTCAAAGGCGATTGGTGGCAGTCGATTGATCAGGGTCGAGTTTTCTCGGGATCGAGCTGCCGAGTTGAGTTGTCTCAGGGTCAAGTTGTCGTGATATCATTCCTACAGATCACATGCCCATACCATGACCACCGATTTCCATATAGCTTCTCGGTCACTGGCGCCACTTTCAGTATTCCTCTTATGTTTGCAGAACAAATTTCTGTATTATTAAAAGCAAATATGCTTACCAAACGCCCGATGCAGATGCATCACAGCTGAAACAAAGTCGCCAAATCTGAGCATGCCGTCTTTCCTCATATACCTCAGGACAAGGAGGTTCATTACTTTCTCGGGGACTATAAAGCCGACGTCTCGTAGGGCGTCGCGGAACCTCTCGGCTCTGAGGACGCCCATCTTTTCTCTGGCGTGTGTTCTGAATACTAGCTGCCAGTGTTTTAAACTACACATGAGGTCCTTGAAGTCTGATAACGAAATCCGGCCAGTGCCTTTTTTCTGTGGTTTTTTGTTAAGGAATAATGAGATACGGTGTCCCAAGGGTTCGGGTTCATAGTTGTCCAAAATTAATTTATTTCAATGGGTTTATGTAGGAGTATTAACATTGAGAGTAGATTTTTCACCGACATTAAAAAAGGATGAGGTTTTCAATTAGGCTGTTTTTTATGTTTGTTACCTCAGAACTACGTCATTTATAAACTGTTGTGATTTTTTTTTCTCTTGTTTGAAAGGATATACTTCCAGATTGGTCCCTTATAAATTTGGTCAAGTTCTGATGGGTGGTTATAGACTCAGATTCGATAATACGTATTTTTTGCGCTTAGTGTATGTTGATGATGTTGTAATAACTTACTGTCACTGATATTTACATTGCAATTAGTGGTATACGACTTTGTTTGGGGTAGATACCACAACTACAAAGTGAAAAATAAATTATTTCGGAAGTCGGTGGCAAACAACGAAAATACAATGACCAAAGACATTTTCACTTTGTAGTGTTTTTTTTGGAAGTCTGTGGTTTTTTTTTTGTGAAAAAGTTTTGTTAGTTGTATTGCCTGGTAACAGTAGCCCCACTCTTTATGACTAAGTGCTATAAAAGGTATAAAAGGCAACTTCAGGAAATAAGACACCATCTTCCGGTCGGCTAACAAGAGCATACCTACTGCGTTCATCAATAAGCTGGTCTAGAAACCAGCAAAGTAAGTACCTAAATACCATTCCGCTAGGATGTTTTCTACAGTATAGGCTGATTATATTGCTGAAATAAAATAAACGTTAACGATTGAAAAGGATACATCTAAAGACAAAACAATTTGTCTACACGTATCTATCGACGCGCAGCTCTTGATGTAGTCATTCGGAAGGCACGCGTCGAGTAATTCTTGCAGTTCGAAAGGGTCTATTGTCTTATGTTCATCGGCTAGTTGTAGGAACACAGCTTCATACTGTGCGAAACTATTTACTTCTACGACTGGAGGTGCCTTTACTAGAGCGGTTTTCGTCATCTTCGGTGGATTGTCTAGAACCTTCATCTTGATCGGTTTGTTCGAGAATATCCTTAGTGTGAAGTTCGCTTCGTCACGTGGCTCGAATGTTGTAGGCATTATTATGAAGGCGCTCGCTTCTAGTGGAGATCTGGAAATGGCGGCAGTGTATTTTAGCGAATGGCTTGATCAATTTATTTTATATTTTATGAAGCTGACTATTCATTGGATTATCATGGATGGTAGGGCAGCATAGTTCGCAGTGGCAGGTAACTACTCGTCAAAAAATCAACATTTAGAAAAAAACACAAAAAAAATCAAGTTGTAGACAACGTGATGGAACCTTAAGGTTCTCAGGTGTCACCACCAGACTATACATCAACAGGACTATTTATAGTTTTTAAAGAAGATATCAGAAAATGAAGATTAATTTCAGATAATACACACAGCTTATTATAAAGATAAACTTTTTCAAAGCACGTACCTGTGAGTGACTTGCCGACTATTCGTGTATTGTGAATTTATCGTACTCTTCACTTTCCTAAAGAACAGGGCTTTCGCGGTCTCGTTCATAGGTGAAGGAATTTTATAAATACTAAAGCCAATGACTTTGGGTTCCATAATGCAGTGCTGGTTCAAAGATATGATGACGGTGTCTGGTTCGGTCAATACTATTTGTATTTGCGGGTTCGTGTGGAAGAAGTCTGTAAAGAAAAAAAGTAAAACGATATAATTAAAGTAGACAAGTCAGTAGAAGTAAAGTTGATAATTAGAAAGTTATTTTGGTAATTTTAATTAATAGGTACATAATAAATAATTTATTGCCAAAAATAATGTACAAAGTAGGAAGGTATGCGCAGCATTTACTTACAGCATAGGACTTATAGTCTAAGATCCGATTAGAAACGAATTTAGTGCATAAAAAGTATTTTTCACACCACCACCTGCTCGAAAATGTAAAATTATTATGTCAAGCAACCTTAACCCAAAGTGAGTCATTAGTGGCCGGGGGCACAGCCGGTCAATAATGTTGTACTGGATTTCATTATGACCCGCTGGTCAATAATGTGATTTGAATTTGGAATCTCACATGTTCAATTAATATGTAAGTGCATATAACTAACTAGTTCTAAATATGTTATTCTTACTGTTTGTTTATTTAATAAATACTTTGTTTTTCGTACTATGGCTATTATTTTCTCACAGTAGGTGTAAAAAGTAGAGTATCCTCCTCTGGGCTAAAGGTGTCTTTGCCTTGGGCTAGCTTGAATCCCTCGCTGCATTCAGGATTCTTGTATTAACTCCCTCGCTTCGCTCGTGAGTTAAATCCCGAATCCTTCATTGCGCTCGAGATTCAATATGACGCCCGTGACATAAGACACAACTTTAGTCCCTCGGTGCATAATCTACTATTATATCAACATAAATAGGTGCCTATGTTTAAAAAGATATCGCGAGTGGGTGGGCTAAAAAAATCCTGGCCAGACTACTTAAGATTAATAAAAAAAACAATACCTAATGACTTTCTTTAAATATTGCTCTGACTAGTTTATCCGAATAATAATAATATATTAATACCAATCGAAAGTATGAAGCCTATAGAGTACCTACAAACGTTGGGTTTTCTATTTTTCTTTCCTGGCGTAACTATTGGGTTGGCAGGTATAAAAAGGTAATTCGATACTAGTAATTACACTCATCAGTTTAATAAATGAATATTATATCAAAATAAGCGCTATTACAGCGAACTTGATGAAACAGGGTTGTTTGCCCGTGGTTGTTTACCGTGGCCCCCGGCACAGGCAACTGAAGGAACACGGATGGGTTTTAATCAGTAGTATTTAAGTCTAACACGCCCCTCCCGCTCCACCCATAGCGGGAGAAGTAATTTGATGATTTCCCAAGCTCAAAAAAATAATAATAGATGTTTGCGAAAAATCAGGTTTGAATGACGGTTGGCGAGCTGTAAAAAGCAATATTTTGGTGCGAATGAAAATGTGCATAGCAAAATTATGTGCTATTGATCATCAATTCATGCCACACTTGTAGGGGCAAGTGTTGGCATGAATAAGCGTTTATTTTGTAAGCACACCGCATAGGACGACGCTTCTGGTGTTGTTCTGATATCATCTGTTTAGCCATGTTGCAATGTAGTGGCGTTTACGGCAGAGAATCTTTATGTAGGCAAAGATTGGGGGAAGAGATTTCAATTGGCTGAGTTTTATTCAATACTAGGTAAGTAATGGCCGGATGCTTTGCTTGCAATGTTTTTTTTTTACTTTATTAGAGCGAACAAAACAAAAAAAAAAACTAAAATCAAATCGGTTAAGCTGTTTTTTGAGCAAATGGTTTTTATATATAGAAGAAGAAGATAAATAAGCGCGGAGACACAAGATTACCAAAAATAGCCTGGAGTGAGCGTTTAAAAGACGTATCGTCACTCAAGAACTTTTATCTCAAAAAGTACTTACGCACGTAATTCCGGCATCCGCCAGCCGACACTCCTCTCTTCCACCCCGCTTGGTGCATCTTCATCTGCCATTTGAGCTTGTCAGCTAAGAAAGGTTCTGCTCTACAGGTCTCTGAGTCCAAGTGGACTACTTCTATGCGAGTGAAAACGCGTTGGAACTCTGCGAAAAGCATCCATATTCCTTTTGGCGTTGAGATGAAGCGGTCCCTTTCCTGTTGCGGAATCGTGTGCCAGCTGTGGAGAGTTGTAAGCTTTTTTTAAATTATGTTTCGTGGTATTTGACACTATACGGGAGGGGATTTAAATTATTTTTAAGAATGAATCCCGCAGTCACTTTTATGAGTGGTCTGGCTTAACGAACAGGGTTCACAAAATGGCGGTTATGAGGTTGCCTTGTCCAGCATTTTATAGGTACTTATTCAGTTTTGTATGATGCAAATCTTGAAACACACTTTTCATGGGGTGCTGTTTGTTGTTTACTTTAAATGGTCTTTGAATGTGTCTATTAGAATAAACTCAGACAATGTTCTAAAGAAACTTACGATTCTGGATTTAAAACGATGTAGGGTACAGGAACTTCTCCAATGCCAAGTGGTCGACGCAAACGCACGACGTGTACTGGGCCTTTTGAGCTTTCTACCTGTGATATCGAGAAGCAAATAATAAAATATTGAATCAGGTAGGAACAAAGAATAAAGTTGATTAACTTCTGATAAGGTGTCACGAGCAATGGAATGTGTACGTTGACCGAAGATCTTAGACCCGACCGTGTGGATAGTTTTCACGGACCTATCTTCATAATCACCCACGGAGCTCCCCTGGCACTCGAAACGATTCTAAAGTTCGAGCTGAAAGATCTCTGGGCTTTAGATTTGGGTCGGTGCTGGACGGAGCGTAAACTTAATTAGCCGAGGTCCAGCTTGATATTTGGGTTCAATGTGCCTCTTACCATGCGGTTATCACTTCCAGTTTTCACAGCGTTGATCACAGAGACATCATTGAATATTTGCTTTTTCGTCGACACAATAAAGTCAATCTCATTTTAGTTGCACCATTAGGGCTATGCCAGGTCCACATTCTGTGCTCACGCTTTCTGAAGAAAGAGTTTATCATAAAGAGGCCTTCCTTTTCCATAAAACTGACCAGTAGGTAACCCCGTTGGCGACACCGTCCAAATACAAATTGCCCCACTCACAGCTCATCATTCATTCATCTCTTTGCCCTAGTTTCACGTTGAAGTCCCCCATGACTACGGTGAAGTGAGATTTAGAGAAAAATGCATGGCTCTGGATATATCCTCATACACCACCTCCACCTCATATTCAGGGTGTGACGACGTCTGGGCGTAAACCTGTACGACCTTCAACGAATATGTTGCGGATATTCTGAATATAAGGTGCGCCACCCTGGTCGACACCCTCTATCTTCAACACGTTGCTCAAAAGGGACCTATGGACGATAAACCCGACACCACCTTGTTGCTGCCAGGTCCGACATTAGGGGCCATTTTTCTTGGTTCTTGTCATTTTGGGGGAGGGGGGGGGGGTGCCATTATCACCATGCTTGGCAAGCAGGTTGGCAATCGCACTATGGTGTTAACATGCATAGAGAACGTTGGTGCGCATTCTCTAGTAACTAGTAAGTCCCTTACGGCCGAACCCAATAACGTATTTATCACCAATTTTGGTGTACTGGAGATAGAAAAACCTATAAATCTCTGATTTTAACGTCCCAATAATCTATTAGTGATTAAGGAATTTTACCGGCCCGCGCTATCCATCGATGGGAGGGCCTGTCGCTTACTATGGATAGTAATTTGTATGAAAAAGCTAAACTATGCGTCCCAATAACATGTTGACAGCTATTTGTTAGACATGACAGGTACTAAAGATGACAGATAGGTCTATCCGCCGATCCGCCGCATTACGTCTAAGCAATATTTACTTTTTTTTAAATACGATTCATAAATAATCATTTAAAACATATCCGATTCAAGTGGAAGTACGTTAAGCAAAAGAGATTTTGAAAACGTAACATAGTTATCTGATAGAAAAAAGGATTTTGAGATGACAATGATCTTCAAAGTCTTCAAATCAAAAGAACTTATAAATGTCGCATTGACCATAATAGTATGAACAAATTAAGTGGTTATGAACTTACATATTTTCTCAAATTTAATTCTTTCAAATAGAACAGCAGAAATAGGTATATCCTCATTTAATAAAGGTGATTCTTATATCAAACTGTCAATAAAGCGTCAAAAATTTGTTCAGCAAAATGTAGTGACATCGTATACCGAGTCCGACTTCACTGCATTTTGCTGAACAAATTTTTATGTTTGCAAATCGATATAAACCGTACTACATACTTACATAGTTTTAATTTAATATAAATTATAACTTATTCCAGTCATTTAAGAATAATTTAAATTTATAGACGTTTTTATAACAAGGTTATAAAAAAAAAACCTGTACCTACACAATAATACACGTTTTATAAAGTGAAGTTGGTTGTAACGGTTCACGCACGGTAGGGTCAAGTAGAGAATACTATCTATTGTTTTCGTTAGATAGATATCCTGTCTTTTCAAATAGCTATCTATCGTTCACTTATGATAGGTTATTGGGATCGGCCGTCAGACGCCTTTAACGACACCAACGGGAAGAAATACTAGTAACTTTAAATAAGAATAAGTATTCCATATTTTCATTACCTGTTCCACATTCAAGATGACGTAATTCATTTCCGTTTGAAGCTCGGGAATTTTGTCTTCAGGTGCCTGAAAAAGTAATTTGATAAGTGAGTTTTGTTCAGCATTTATAAGATAAAACCTACTTTGGTGTGTCCTATTGCATACGTTCACTCAAAAATTATGTTAATATAGCCTGTATGTTGTGCCTTTTATTGAGAAAAAAACTGTCTAGCAATCATGTAACGTTTTGAAAAATTGCTGCCTTAGGAAATTTTCTTTGTTACGCTTATACACAAACAGTCAGACCCCGTCCAACCATGTGGAGACATCGTTACCCCTGCCCGTAGCACGATTAGCTGTTGCTAACCGCCAAGCTGCAGTGACAATCATGCCATCACAATTGGGTTAATACCAGGAGAGACATAGTTCACAACTAATATTTACAATATGACCATGAATAAATTGAATTTAGCATTCGCATTTGCACACAATAAGTACGCCTACTAAAGAAGTGGTTGATTACCTTGCTGGGGTTACATTGGGTGAGATTAGCTACGCTCTTTTGTAGACTAACTTCATGTATTTAACTTCGTTGAAGATAAAACTTACAGCAGCCACATGATGTGCGGTAACAAGGCTTGTATTCTTAAGCAAGTTCCTCAGCGTTTCGGCATCAGCCAGTTCGGCCATCTGCAGTGACTCGGTAATGCCCCCTGTGAGGTCTGCAAGTCCATCAAGCAAGCTTCCATACTTAAGAGCTTCGTAGGACCCGTGCAGTCTGAAAATGTGTAAAGCGGTAAATAGCAAAGAAATAATTTACGGGAGTATTTTATACTAAACACTTTCATTTTTATCTTAGCTCATTTCGGACTTCTGAAACTAAAGTAAATTTGAGACAATTGAGGCCCCTACAAAATCAAAGGCACCGTTCGTCGCGCGACAGGCCGTGCCTTTGTGTTGCATGCGATGCGCGTCACGTGTCGCGCCTCTTTGAAGGAGCTTTTATGTTTAACAAGTTCACAACAACCACCTTTGTCAGGAGCTTTTTGAATAGTGAAACTGAATCAGTGTTGTTTATTAGACGTACAGTAGGTCGCACGTCAATGGATAAAGTTTAATACTGGCCTTGCGTAGTACGGAACTTCAATATAATACGAGACTAACTTAGATTACTTTAGTTTCCAGTGACGTGTGGCTTAACTCCGAGTTCAGTGATGTAACTTCTATTTGCTACTGAAAGTGGAAGGTTATTTTACGGTAGCAATTAAAATAATTATAGCAAATCATACATGGGTTTTTAGCAAATTGGTATTCCGTCATTTGATTTCTTTTCTAACAGGTAAAACCGGTTATTAACTAGTGTTAGAATTTACGGTTATTTATGTAGGTATTTACCATTTCTAATTTGTGAGAAAGCTTATTACTTAAGCAATTTGAAGAAAAAAACACTTTTGAACGAAGACTAGTCTGTAGCTATACAGGGTGATTGGTAATAAGGTGCATTCCTTAAAATATGTGATATTAGAGCTAATTTGCAGCATTTTTGACTCCAATAACAACTTTTTATTTTCCCGTATTCTGATAATTGTGAGAAATCACGCTTTGGACGTTAAACTGATACTTTTATTATAGCTCATGACGAACAAATGAATCCGTCCAATAAGTTACTGCAAACTCTTATCAGTCTGTCGAGAGGTCCAACGAAGAAAACTGTCAAGGTAAGTATACACTTCCTTTAATTTTGTGAAACTAATGGCTCTTTCTCAAGCTGGGCACATTCAATTTGTATGTGTTCGGTACTTCGCTTCGTCTTACGCTAAGTGCATCTTCTTTAGTGTTAATGGCCTGCTTCGGTTCGTTACAGCTTCCGCGTAAGTGTATACGATCGCCATGCTAATGTTTGTAAGAGAAATATATCCCCACTAACTTTGCATAAGCCTTTTCCAGTAGTGCTGGCCACATCTGCTCTGTGTGGTTGCTCTGGAGGAATGCCAGCTTGCCGTTTACAGTTGGCAAGCGGTCATCCACGAGCACCTCTAGCCATTGTCCGCACCACCATAGCCGAAACCTGCGAATACAAAATAATAATGTGTAAGGAAGGACAAGTAGAGGTCCCATTCCTATGAGCCTCATAACCTGTTTAACTTGCCAGCGACATAAGAGGTTCTATTAGAATTTTACTGGAGTGAGAAATTGAGCATAAGCATAGCTTACGGCATACTAATAAGTGTGTGGCGAACACAACGCTCCACATTTGGTTTCTGTTGGCAACACCAACAGAATGACAAGGTAGAGGGTTGTCAAAAAGATGTGACACTAGGGGGCTTTTTCCCGCCAAGTTTAAGATGTCATCTAGCCGTTGTAAAACCACTGAGAATTAAGCTTCTTGTTTCGTGACTGAGTTCCCCAGTTTTGTGAGTCGTGTATTAATGTAATACGTTAACTAATAAGCAATAAACTTTATGAAGAACGAGTCGGTGTTTTCGTATGATTGAACCTCCGACCCGTCAAGTGCATTACTATAGTGTCATCATCGTTTAAAACTTTCATCCGCTGCTGGAGCCTCCTCTAAAGAAATGTATGATGCAAAACTTATAATACTTTATTCGTTTAAAGATCTTGGCGATTCGTGAAAAAAATAAAACATGGACTGATACCTGAACACGCCAGCATAAGCTTCGTCAACCCTTTGGTCTGCAGGCACAACTCGGTAGAAGAGACCCTTTGTGAGGTATAGAACTCCGAGGCAGGATACCATCCATTTGTCACCTGAAACCAAAAACTATGGTCAACACAATATACATAGTGAAAAGTAGTTGTAACATCAGCAGAATAATTAGTATAGTAGACATTGGGAATAGTCATTAAACAAAGAAGTTGCAAAGCAAATAAATTTTCAGTGCAAAATATTAAACTACTTTCGTAAGTCGTCGTCCTACATTTTACAACAATTGCATTGCATTGCAGTGAACTTATGTTCCTGCTGCCCTAATAAACCAATACCGTTAAGAAAATATCGTTCGCTCGGTAACTCTCAGCCTAGATCGTATAGCCATTCAAAACCATGCCCGCACAAGTGGGCCGTGAGACTGACCAACGGTGATTGTTATGTAATTATGCACTTCCCGACGCAGCTGTGTATTAACATTTACTTTCTTCCCCCATAGAGACGTGGATTTTGGGTCCAATCATTTTATGTACTGTCTTCAACTGTAGCTTGCTTATACAGGGTCAAATTGAATTAGCTAGCGAAACGCTGCAGATGTGATAAGTATCGATATCTAAACACGACAAAATTTAAAATTATAGATTTTATGTTTTTTTTAGAGGTCGACGACCGATATTAGTTTTGTTACTTGAAGTTTGGTTGAGAAAATATGTTTTATCGAGTTTAAATATCATAAATGATAAATGATTTTATTTCTGTAATTAGGTTGGTACAAACACTTTTACACGTCATAATTTTTTTTAACTAGATGAGGCCGGCGTTTCCTATCGGACTACTCTGAGAAGAAATTCTATTTTAAAGTCCAGACAAAATCTTGGTCAGATCATGTAAAGACTACGTAGATCGGTGTCTGAAATGGTTTTTGAGGAAAGAAACACACAGATTGAGTGGACCTGTCCAGTCAGTGCATGCATTTGTCAGTAACCGTGCAGCTCAACTCAGAACTTAAGGAGCTCAACGATTGACGAACAATACCAAAGAAAGGACATTTGGGTAGGCCGCATAAACTGCCAGACCATGATTAAAACTGGAACAATGACCCACATAGTCCTCACATTCACAATAATTAAAATAACATAATACAGTATATATTCATGTTATTGTATATACAAGGTGGAGACGACAATACGACAGTAAATTAAACTGCGTATATCTAATGATGTTCCCAGCCTGCATACAAAAAATCAATCAAATATATCCAATAGTTTAGTCACTATAGCTAGTCAAAGATTGGCAAAACCCATAGTCGGCCCATCACTACTATTTAGTTTGTTTGAAAAAAATCACTTTTGTTATTTCGGTGTTAGGATTAATTTGATAGTTTCAAAATACTCCTATGCATTAGTATTGCCAGTGTTTTCATTTATTGTCGTATTGTAGTCTCCACATTGTACTTATATGTTAAAAGGTTACTTATAGCAAAGAATAAAAGTAAAAAAATCAACATTTCCTGTGTAAATTTAATGGAGCAGGTCAATCCGAAGCCTTTTTGTCCTCAATATAGTCTTTGACAGTATAATAGGCTTCTGGCATAGTTTCCTCTTTATAAAAGATTTGGCTTAGTTCTTGAATTTTGGCTAGGAAGTTTATTATAAAAAAGGTACACAATGGCATCTAAACGAACTACCTATTTTCGTGAGCCTGGTTGTATATACATACTATGAATCTGTTAAAAAAATACAGTGATATCCATAATATAAATACTAGGAACAAACACAAATTTGTTGTTCCTGGTATTTTTAATATGGATAACACTGTATTTTTTCAACATATTAATATTTTTAAATGCATACAAAAGATTTTCATGAATATCGTGAGAAGGCACACTCATTATATTATTAATCTCTTTAAATTTTACCATGAGGAAGTAGCTGGGATTTAATTATATGATGGGACTTAATTTATAAATTGAACGAATTGCCCTTTTTGTAGAACAAAAATTGTCTAAATATCGGCGGCGTTTCCCCACAACAGAATACCGTACGAAATTACACTATGACAATAACTAAAGTAACTATACTAAAGTGGCTGTCTCTAAATCAGTTAAATCACGATTTTTTATAACGGCGTTTGCTGCAGAGCTAAGCTTTTTTAACAATTTATCTATATGGGGGCCCCATTGAGGCTTGGCATCCAAGGTTATGCCTATAATACTGTGGTATTTTCGGGTTTCAATTCTTAACCCTTTATGAGGAGACTTGTTTCTACTTGTCTAACATGTGCAACTCTAATCACGTCTGTAAACTTTTCACAAAAATAAAACTGATTTTTTAAACAGATTTTCAAGTGAATGCACTAAAAGCGATCGACAGTCCCACAAAAGAAAATCATTAATTGATTTTTTGTTTCATCATGTTTAGATATCGATACCCATAACGTCTGTGGAGTATCGGTGGCTAGTTTAGTTTGACCCTGTATATGTTAGTTTATTCTATAACAAAAGGAATCCTAGTGCGGTACTTATCTAGCCAGAAGAATGTTATTTTAAGTTTCTAGCAGCTAATGAGTCCAATATTTCAACCCTATAGCCTGAAGTCTAAGGGCCCGAACACACGTACCACATCCACAACCAACGGACACCACGTGGACAGGCGCTAATTTGAATGGAAATTAATAGTCTATTCACAGGGAACACATTTGGCCGTGAAAATCAACCGTGATGACACAGCCGGAGTTGAACTGCAAACACTAGCCACAACGTAAAAACTAGCGACAACGCAACGCACATGGAAATTTTGTATTTAGTTACCACGACGCAACTGCAAGAAGTTGCTGCGATACCACTAACCACTGCTTGTCCACATTTTGTCGCTGCGATGTTCTGTGGTTGTCGTTCGTGTGAACGGGCCCATAATTTTTGCTGAGTACATATGCTATGAGCTCAAACTTGCCCGTAAAATAATACTTAGATTAGAAGCAATGGCTTCAGAAGTTAGAGGCTTAGGTTAAATTGACGGGTTGAAGAGGACTGGCGAATAATTATGAAGACGACAAAAACACGCTATCGTGTTCGTGTTGCCTTCACGATCGATGTAATTTACGACAAGGATTTGAAGATACGAGTAGACCAATATTAAATACCCCTACATCCTACTCAGGTTGTATAAAATATTCTTATATCTAATTCTGAGAGACGAGAATGTACTCTAGAGGTTGGTCCGGTTGGCTTTGACAACCGACCGACGAATTATCCCAGCGAATCCCATTATCTCAGCCATGTACTTACAAAAATGCAAGTCTCGCAACGCAGTTCTTCTACTGCAAAAAGCTGTGAGAAGTAATGTAAAACCAAGTCGGTTAATTTATTAAGTACCTATATAAGAGAGCATCTATCCAACAACTTTGTCATAAATTGTTACCTATTTAGTTAAACTAACAACACTTTATAGTGGCCGTATCAATATTTGACACCTTTATTTCTTTAATAAATAGAATAACTTGGCCATCGCACGGCAACATAGTCACATAAGAATAATCTACTATTTTAAATAGTCCTAATTGAACATAGCGCTAGCGGGCCAAACAAGACGAATCATGATTTTTGGCTCAGAAAATAATAAGACAATAATGGTTCAGTTGAAATAATTTTTTGGGAATGGCACTTTCCAGTTGCCCAAAATGGCCCAACAGGATTTACATAATTGTACAGGATCCATGCGGGTTTAGATACATCATCAACACATCACATCACATCACAACACAGGAATCAACATGCGTAGTGCACGTGATTACAGTTGCTTATTCACTAATGACAGATAAAAAGGAAGAATCATTTATGGCATCTTATTCTATATGTAACATTCTTAAATACTCGAATGGTTACCAAAATTTCACTCTGATTTTGAAATTGCTGCCAGCAATGCTATTTCATCGATTTTCACAATGTCCAGATAATAGAATGTCTCTATCATTTTAAAAATTGACAATGGAAAAATTCAAATACAAAGCAAAGATCGAAAAAGGGTGGTCGGATTATGTGCTGCACTCGCTTTGCTAACAGATTTTTTTTTTTGTTGAAGATTGTCGAACAAATGCAACAAAAATCTAAAGCAACTAAAAATTAAAAATACTCAATATTTTATTTGCATTCCACAATGTGTATACCTTCAATATTTCGAGAATACATGGCTAAAAACAAATCATTTAGAATACAATGTTCCGTACCTATACGGACAAAGACATCAAACTAATCATGTTGTCTAGAGCTGGAATGCTCAACTTAATAAATTTATGAAGAGATATCTCTTCATCGAATAACAGTTTCTCGTTTGCTCAAACCATTATTAGACAAAGTAAGCAATTCCTTCGAAGAACCGTCCCCTCGCCGCGCCGCCGCCGCCGCCGCCGCCGGTGTGAATTAATATATAGAGACGAATTAATTAAAAAATGCCAAAAGGAGTTAGTTATTACACGATGAAATAGATGTCGGCTATTTTTTAAATAAATTGAGATAGAATATTTTTTAATGCTATAAGAACGGCAACAAGAGTATTAGTTCGGTGCTGTTTCCCATACACGCACCATTCCGCGATGAAACTATTAGTTTTGAGCAAGGTTTTCTCTACTTCTTTATGATATTGGTATTTTTTTTGCATTTTAGGACTTTCTGATAATGTATTCCCAACCTTTTATTAATGTTTTGGGAAGAAGTGGCCGAGAAGCACAAAATGCCCAATACCCGTTTCTCATTTTTTCTTGTTATTTTTTTTTTGCTAGCTGTGCGGTGAAAGAAGCGCAACGTTGTTTTTTCACTGAGATTTACCATTGAGAATTTGTGAAATGATAGAAACCGATGAAAAAAATCAACTTGGTTTCTGGAATTAATGTATTTGCAGCTGCAGTTACAACGTCCAAATGAACTCATTTAGGGGTAACTGGTTCTGGTAACTGTGATTTAATGATTTAGAACATTTATTACTAGATTACTTCGAACAAATTATATTTCGGTTTTAATTTTAATCATAACTGTACTCCACAGTAGTCAAACTTTATATACAGGGAGGATCATTTGAGTAGATTGACCACGGTGAAAGATCCATGTTCAAATTTCCTTGTGGTCAAATCAGTTGGACAAAATAGTTTGACTACGGGGAAGGACCGCGTATGATCAGTCCATAATATATGTCGGAGTTAGTTGTCAATTACAATTGTGGGTAGTTAACACAATTTGTTATAATTTGTTTTTCTTATTATTAATTTAAATGATTTTCAATATCAATTATTGTCTAGTAAATCGAAACATAATTTATTGGGTACTCGGTACGCAGTAATTGATTTTGGCAACTTATTTCGATAATTGTAACCCATGGTTTTGTTCAAAACATTTGATGACCTGTTACTTTGATTTTAAAATGATTTACTTTGTTATATCATCATTGTTTATTTACAACAATTATTCTTGTATTATTTGATTGCTTTTTAATGTAAGTCTTATTAGATTTAGCGCATTATAGTGTTTTGTACCAAGTAAACACGTGACGTACATCCGTGCGTCATCGGACAGAGTTGTCGTGGAGGGATTACAAGGTGGGGGCATCGTTCTATAAAATAGCGTGCACTCTGTCTACGAGTCAGTCGATCTTCGGATTCGACTCGATAAAGAGCCCTTGCTCCCGACAAAACTGTCGGTTTACCTGTGTACCAAGTACTAAAAATAAAAACCCTGTGATTGTTTATACAGTCTTATTTTTCCTGATAAAATGGGAACTCCAAACCCTGACGAGATACCGCTCGGCACTCCTGATCCTACATATATAATTGAAGGGATAAGGTCCGAGATAGCCTAGCAATAGCAACAGTAGCAAGTAGTAACCCCTTCAAACTGCGAAACAGGCACGTAACTAAAACAGTTACGTCTGCCGATGGCGTATCCACTCACTAATATTATAAATGCGAAAGTAACTCTGTCTGTATGTACGTCCGTTACCTTCTCAGGCCTCGGCTGAACGGATTTCAAGGAAATTTGGCCCATATTTAGGTCATAGGATAGTTTTTATCCCGGTATTACGTCCCCGCGAGATAATTCTCGACTCCCACGGGGACAGAAACAAGTGCTTACCTAATCAATATTTTAATGCAGTACAGAGCGATATTGAAAAATTGAATTTAGTAAAAACAGCGAAATATTTGACAGTTATTTGCGACGTCGTTGCCGACTTTCTGAAAGGGAATGTAATATCACGCGGACGAAGTCGTGAGCAGAAACTAGTTTATCAATAGGTAGTTAAGAGCGTTTATACCTTATGAGTGGCAACGTCGCAATTTAGTGTCATATTTCGTGGTTTTAAATTTTTATCATTTAATCGGAGCTATATTTTAAAAATCTGTTTAATTAACTTTTTAGAATTACGTGAAAGTGTTTAAAAAATAAGTAACCGTAATGCTTACAGTTATTTTACAATGAAAACAACGCCCTGCAAGTTTCCAATGTATTATTTGTATATAAATAGCAACGATTTCATACCTTTTACACAGTTTTCACATAATTCTAAAAAGTTAATTAAACAGATTTTTAAAATATACTTAGCTCCGATTAAATGTTAAAAATTGAAAACCACGAAATATGACACTAAATTGCGACGTTGCCACTCATATGGTATAAACGCTCTTAAACAATCGCCGTGAGTTGACTCATTTGTGGGTTACCTGCGCTGGGAAAGTGTTAAGTAGGTGTCTACTCTGAATATTGCTACACTCAATAACTTTTAGATATATTAAATTAATACTTTTAGATGCATATGTCATGCTCACTCAAATGTCTCACTGACGGTGGCGCGTGTGTTTGATCATTTAGCTCAAGTTTAGCTCCCTTCAAAATGGTTTAGCTGAATGGTGCTGATCCATGCGTCATGTTGAGACTGATCCTCTCTTAGCAGCCACGGCTTATTTTAATTATTTTATTTATGGATTGTTTTGTTAAAATTTCTGTTTGCTGTACTCTGGACACTCAACGTATACGTCTTATTTACATCATACTCACATATAATGATACCTATATTCAACAGTAATGATGTAACTAATATTTATGTAACAATTTAATTTAAAAGAGTGTCCATGGAGTTTCTTGCCCGTTCTTCTCCATAGATACTATGAGGGTACCTACTACGCTTTGGAATGGGCAACTAGCTTCATATTTCTGACTGACCGACCACTTGACAATTCAAAAGTGCATGTAAATGGTTTAATTGAAATAAATGATTTGAGTTTGAGTTTGAATCACGTAAGTACCTATGCTTTCACGGTAAGTAAGTTATTATTTAGAGCAGAAAGTCGGAATCTACCTTACCACCTGCATCATTCGTTTGTTATCTACGTTTGTTTACTGTCTAAAAGTAACATGTTTTTTATAGATTTGTATAGGAAACCATAACAACGTCTTATTCTTCAGAATAACGTACCTGTTGACTTCCAATCTAGGTATGTTGAATAACGCGCGAGTCTGCGGTATAGGTAATCGATACATCGACCGAACCTAAGGTTGAATGTCACTTGCAGATCATAAAACGTAGTATGTAAAAGTGTAAAGTGTTTTTGCTTGAAGACTATGTGCGAGTAAGATAGTTTCAACCTTGGTGAAGTTTCAAATTACTAGAAGCTTTTGTCAAAAGTGGTAAAGCAATAAGATCAACTACCTTTTTTTTGCCTGTGCCAGGGGCCACGGTAACCCTTTTGGACTTTCCCGCAACCCTGGCAGGCATTGGCCTTAGCGGACCCCGTCGTTGGTGCTGACATTTCTATGAGGCGCAAGTGGAATACAACGCGCCGTCGACCCGGGTCTGGTCCTTATCGGACGGCGAGCTACCCATTGCTCGCCGTTCATTACTACTACCCCTGACGTTCCTTCAATGGAACGTGAGGAGTGTTAATCCCAAGAAACTTGACCTATTTTACCTTTCTAATGAATAAGTTCAAACCATCGATCTGCGGCATTGCTGAGACGTGTTTTGTTTCTGGAAGTAATTTCAGTATTGTATTCGCCATGACGTTCTGTCATGGAAGATCGATATGGAGGATAAGCTTTACTTATTAGTAACACAGTACCTACCGTTCTCCCCGATTCCTCTACCCTTTGTTGGTGACAACACCAATGTTGTTGCTGTTAAGGCTGAGGTATAAATATATTTAGTTTTTATATTGCACACCAGTTTAGTGGAGTCACATTTATAAGTAATATAATATTACCTATGAAATTGCAGTTTAATATAAATATTGTTTATTTCTATCAATCAAAATCTGCACCCATGCTATCGATGCATCTCTGTCAGCGCAATGGTAATTTTTCGAAGCCCTTCTTGTAGAAGTCAGTTGTACGGGAGCCAACAAACTCTTCAGAGGCATTTTGTATTGAACTTTTTCCCGGCCAAGAAGTTGTCCAAAGTTTGGAAAAGTAGAAGTCTGTCGGCGCGGCGCAAGGTCTAATGACTACGGTGAATGACGCAAAACTTTCAACCCTAGCTCTTGTAGCTTAAAGACCGTCTATTGTGCCGTATGAGGTCGAGCGTTATCGTGTAGGAGTAGCGGAGACAAGCGATTAACCATGGCTGGCCGGAGATTTGCGAGCTTCTCCATCATTGTTTCCAGTTCAGTTCCTTACATACGATTATCAAAAAGAATCCATTTTTCATTGCAAGTGACAATGCGGTTCAAAAGGCATCCCTCAACGCGTTCGTCGCACTGGCGATCGTTCAGTTCGAGCAGCACGCACTTATTCAGTTTTTTTTCCTGGCCAATTTGACGCCAATGGACTAATATTGTTTTGATGCTAACGTTGAAAACTGCTGCTAACTCAGCTGTATATTGAGTATCGTCAGCTTCCACTATCGCCTTATATTCGTCGTTGTTGACTTCAGTTTTCCATGTCGGAAATGTTAAAACCAATAACGAACGACTCGTGCGTTTGTTTGTAGTGTTCACTCCGTACACGTAATTAATGTTGCGAGCCGTTTGTACGGAGAGAACAGGTATTCTATAATTACTCGTATTTTTATAGTGTCCATATTGATGAAAAAGATACAAATGTAGTGAAAAAAAAAACACTAATCAATAAATAAATTACTGAATTTGAAAATAGAATTCCATATTTTTATAATAAATTTCATTTGAATTTAGAATGTATTGCCAGCCATGCGTAAATTACGTTTCAAATGGCCAGTATCGCAAAACAGCAACTTCATATTCAATGACCTATTAATAAATTGGGTCCTTTTAACTTGTTTTCAGACCGTTGCGTTGTTCAAAGGAGTATGTCACAGAACGTCCCCAACCAAACACGGACACAACCAGAAAAAGACTACATTTTGGAGAGCTCTTTTCAGGGCTGTGATTAGCACCAAAGTTTTGGACGATCAAGTAAGGGACAATAAATACGAATACGTGGACCACACTGAAAGTTTTTAGAAAATATAAAACGGAATGATCTAGATGTTATTATTTTTATTGCTTTTCGAAGTCTCCATTCCTTTCTAAGCACTATAGCATGCGATGGAACCATTGACTGAAGCAGTGAGCCCATTCTTCTTTAGGGATTTCTTCCACGCCTTATTCAAACGCAGCCACGGCATCTTCAGGGTTCATAAAACGAATTATACTTAGTATACCTTTTATTTTTGGAAATAAATAAAAGTCACAACGTGCCAGGTCAGGACTGCAAGGAAGACGACTTACTAACTCCACACTTTCGATAGACAAATATGCGATAGTCCGTCTGGCGGAGCGAGCTGGTCGTGGTGGAGGAGGATCCTGCATCTTGGGCGCTGCTGTCTAATATTTTCCAAGACAACTGGTAAACAATGACTGACATACCACTCTGTAGTAACAATTTTTTTTATCTTCTAGGACCCGTCCGTCCAAAGAATAAGGCAATCATCTTTTTCCCTTGACTTCTGCCCTTCTTTTACTTTTGTCGGCAAATCTTCGAATGGAAACATCCATTGCGCAGATTGTCTTTTGGTTTCAGGTTCGTAACAATATATCCAGCTTGTATCACTTGTGATGATGTCATATACAACATTCGAGACACCTCCGTTATACTTTTCAAGCATTGAGTGGCACCAGTCCAAACGACGGCGTTTTTGATCTTTCGTCAAATTATTATTATTTATGATCTAGTACGAAGCTTTATGACGCCTAAATGTTCATGTAAGACTTTTTGAACTTGACTCATACCAATGTCTAAAGCTGCCCGAATCTTTTGATATGTCACCCTTCTATCAGCTTCTATCATTAGCCGCACAGCACCCACGTTATCTTCAGTAGTCGTCGAAGAAGGACGTCCTTCTCGCGAATCATCAGCGAGTTTGCTTAGACCACGTATATACTCATTAAACCAGTTGTAAATAGTGGTACGGGATGGGTCGTCATGAAATGCTTTTCGAAGTCTATCGTAACATTGTTGTTGAGTAAGACCGCAACGAAAGTCGTAATAAATCATTGAGTGAAAATTTTCACTACTCAAATCCATTTCGACGCACGACCGACACTTTAAATTGCCGCCAATTGGTTAAAACAAATGACATAATATGAATTCATTACGTATCTACAGATTCCCAAAGAGTTCATAATTCGAAAATTAAATACATTTTTCATCGGCTTCTTTTTTACAGGCTTATTCTAAAAACTTTCAGTGTGAACCCCGTACCGCATCATTATTAAAATAGCCTCCACATCCATATACCTAAAAATTAAGCTTCCCCTCGATTACTTTTGCTCAGTGTTGCTTAGTTCTGATGTACAGATTGCATGCCCAAGTGACGGCTCGGAGAGAGGTATTTATTTATACTCCTTGTATGTAGTGTATAATTATTTTTAGTATTTTTTTTTTAATTATATCCAAATATAAAATAAGTGAGTAAAACATTATTAAATACGCGTAGGTAATGGCTTAAAGAAATTATTCGATCCTGGTAGATGGAGCCTCAAAGCGTAGCACGCCTTGTGGATCCTGACAACCCGCATCCTCAAAGCGTAGCACGTCTCGACGGAATCGCTGGCTACTCGACGTTCATGTTGTCGCGGACCAGAACGGTCTAGCTGGGCTCGAACTTGCAAGGATTCTATACGACTAGTGGTAGCGACCCAAGAGCTCACAAGCCTGGTGAATAGTTCGGTAAGCGGAAAAAGGGCCGGAAGCTGCCCTTTTTAACTAGTTCTACACTAAATTCGACTTATATCGTACACCAAACAGAACACAATAGGAGAAATATTCCTAAACCAGAATTCTGGATCAAACATTTATGGAGATCGACTTGATTCAATAAATGATAAATTATTTATTTCTGTACAAACACTTTTACACGTCAATCATATTTTAAAAACTAGATGAGGTCGGCGTTTCCTATCTGACTACTCTGAAAAGAAAGGCAAAAACAAAACTCAGAGGTCACAGTCTCTTTTAAAGTCCAGACATAATCTTGGTCTGAAGCGGTCTTTTGAGGAAAAACCATACAGATTGAGCGGACCTGTCCAGTCAGTGCACGCATTTGTCAGTAATCGTGCAGCTCAACTCAGAACTTTAGGAGCACAACGATTCGACGAACAATACCAAAGAAATGACATTTGGGTAGGCCGCATAAATTAATCAAGCTGCCAGATCGTGATGAAAAACTAACTGAGAAAACAAAACAAGTAATGACCCACATAATATTCACATTCACAATAATTAAAATAATATATTACTTTACAAAGTAAATACTCATGTCATTGTATGTATAAAATTCATCAATGTCAATGTGTATATCAAAGTTCGGACATAATCTTTGAGGACCATGTAGATTGGGGTCTGAAATGGTCTTCTGAAGAAAGAACCACGCAGATTAAGAGGACCTGTTCAGTCAGTGCACGCATTTGTCAGTAACCGTGCAGCTCAGCTCAGAACTTAAGGAGCTCAACGATTCGACGAACAATACCAATGAAAGGACATTTGGGTAGGCCGCATAAACTACTTAAACTGCCAGATCATGATTAAAACTGAAACAATGACCCACATAGTACTCACATTCACAATGATTAAAATAATAATATTATACTTCTCAAGGTAAGTATTCAAGTCGGTGTGTATATAATAATCATCAATTGTCAGAGAACATGCAACAGAAAAAAAAAACACAAAAAAACAACATTCAGTTTGCAGAAAATTTGAGCAACTCAATCCCAAGCCTTTTTGTCCTCAATATAATCTTTAACGGTATAAAAGGCTTTCTGGCACAACTAACGTTTAATGAATGATTTGAATTTATTAGGGCTTAGATCTTGAACGTGGCTTGGACGTTTATTATAAAAGCGTATAGGTACATTGACATCTGAACGAGCCACCTATTTTCTTGAGCCTTGTAGGTACAACAAAGTTGTGTTTGTTCCTAGTATTTATATTATGGATATCACTTTATTTTTTAAACAAGTTTATATTTGTGTGGGCATATAAAAGATTTTCAAAAATATACTGTGAAGGCACAGTCATTACATTAATCTCCTTTTTCTCTCTGAGAGTATGTTAATTTATAAATTGATCGAACAGCTCTTTTCTGCAAAACAAAGATAGTCTGAATGTCGGCGGCATTTCCCCACAACAGAATACCGTACGACATTACACTATGAAAATAACTAAAGTACACTAAACGGGCTGTCTCTATGTCAGTTAAATTATGATTTTTTCTAACAGCGTATGTTGCGGAGCTAAGCTTTTTTGATAATTTATCTATGTGTGGGCCCCACTGAAGCTTAGCATCCAAAGTTAAGCCCAAGAATACTGTGCTATCTTCAGGATTCAATTCTCTGCCCTTTATCAATACATTAGTTAACACCTGTCTTACGTGAGGTAGCGTAAACTTAATGCATTTGTTTATTTTTTTTCATTAAGTAGTAAATTATTAACATTGAACCAGTGAACTACTTTTGAGATCGCGCTATGTACATCGTCAGTAACCAGCTGCTGACGTTTAAGTTTAAACAAAAGTGAAGTGTCGTCCGCAAACAACAACATATCATGATTATCCTTTATGAGGTAAGGCAAGTCATTACTATAAATAAGGAACGAAAAAGGACCAAGAATTGAGCCCTGTGGAACTCCCATTGTTACTATAGATACGGGAGTACATATATTTCTCAAACATGCTTGGAAATAAGAGCATTATTTTGACAACCTTCTTCGACATAAAATTTTTAATATTATTAAGATTAAAAAATTTATGACCAGTCATATAGACTAGAAAAACAAAGGTGGTAACCGCAAGGGTCACGCTGCAGAAAAAATAGGCTGTAAACGCAGAGGTCACGCTGCAGAACGCATGCGGCTGGTCCAGCTGGACAGTCAGTCCTGCTACACACAACACTTATGACTAGCTAGTATTTTTTACCATGGACTTGAGCAGGCTATTCTCGTATAGTTATTATTAGGTACTTACTTTAATCAGAGAAAAAAATCAAGACACTTTACACATTCTTGAATTCATTCACTGACAACGCAAAGCTTAAATCGCTGGGTCTAGAAGCATGGACGAACAAAAAAACCTGCAACTTTGCACAAGAGTTCCATATAATAAAAAAGTGAACTCAAAGGAAGGATTTTTAGGTGGACGTTAAATAGGGAATGAAAGTTATATGGAAGTTCGTAATTTTTGGCAGTGCGAAATCACATCTGGCACACGGCTTGTAGGTACTGGAAGCACTAATCCATCCCCTAAACAAGGTGTTGCCATGCCCACGATTATTCGTTTTTACCCGACTTCGCGACAGCAAAGACAAACTTTAGTGAGTAAATTGGTACGTGTATGACGTTGAGAATCGTATTAAAGTTGATGTTTTTTAACGCTCGCTTCGACATTGCGACGCTAAATAAATAATTTGCAGAGCAGCGGGGTAGTTGCGTGACACACTAACAGTAGGAATGGCTTTAATTTTGACAGTTCAACAACATTCATTGCGTTATTTATGTAGTTGAGCTGACAAGTTTTTCGAACATATGAAGCAATGGATTAGCAACCTTCAAAGTGATTCAGATTGTGATTGATAGTGTGTTACGCAATTAGGATGCAGTATGAATTCAGTAAGTAATAGGTATCGTTATACGGATTAAATGAAAAACAATAGGTAAGCAGATAATAAGCCCGTGAGTTTTATTTTTAAGTGTCGTTCCCTTTTTTAATCGCGAATTAAGTGCCTAGGTTCTGTCTGACCAACTCATCTGTCAAATGAGTGGTGGCGCTACTAGCGGACAAACAACTGGCCGACTGTAAGTCGCACTCGCACATGGAGGGTTTAGAATAATGATGCCTAACAAAACTATTACTATTTGCTATCTTCTATATCTATTATTTAGTAGTAACACGTTGAATTCTGTCTGCGATTTTTTTTACTGGCTATTACGGTTAAAGGTATTATTATTACGCAGACAGACGCGACGCGAAAGCGCGACGGCGCGCGGCGGCGACGACGCTACTCTAGTAGACTCTACAATTTCTATGAAAACTCCATGAAAATTATTCTACCAGAATTGCGTCGCATCGTCGCGTCGCACCTGTCTGCCTTGATAATGATAACAGCCCTGTGGCACACACATTCGGCGTAGGGCCAAGACATACACACGAAACATATAACATACAACGACGCATCGTGTCACGTTGTTACACGTTGACATATTTAGATGCTTTTTTTTATTGATAAAACTATCTACTATTATCGTTTATCGTTTACACCTAAAACAAGTTGTAAAGGCTAGTTATCAATAAAAAAATATACATCGGTTGCAACTTGCCGCGATGCGACGTCGTATCGTGTGTATGTGTTTCGGCCCTATAGCTTTTAGATAACTCGAGTCACATGTAGCAACTGAATGGATAAATCCAGTTGACATCATTTGGTTACGGAAACCGAAAACAGGCAAGATAGTTATGTAAGTTTGTCGATGTACGAGTTAGTGAACCTTTGATTGCTATATTTACTAGCGTAATGACTTTATATTTTACCCGTCAGTAGGTAATTTAGTTCAGGTAGGTATTGAGCCAAAAAGCAAAACAAACTTACTTAACTTTTGGTGTTTACTGTATTTTGTGTTTACTAAATCTTAATTATTTAAATCAGAGTTAAGAAATTGCAGTTGAATTAATTATTCGCATGAGCAAGTTTGCAATGCAAAAACATTGCGGGTTTACACTTAGCCGAGCAATTAAATAGCTTGCGCACCTAGGACTGCTTAATTATTGCAATTATAAACATAAGTAAATATAATAAATAAAATATAAAAACATTTTCAAAGCCAAGTGGGGATCCTTAAAAATCTCTGAGCATCCGTATACAACTGATGATCATTAATTTCTCAGTTAAAATCAAATCGCAGTTAGCACACAGATCAGATTGTTTTGTTAGGTTACGTCCGGTATCCGGAGTGCACAATACCATCACCTTTGTTAGACGCGAAGTTTTATTTTACTTACCTAATTTGCCAGGTATTACATCAAATACTTCGTTTCTGTCGTGTATGAAAGACGGATTCGGGTATATTTCCTGTAAACAAAAATAAGTCGTATTAAATTTATATGCCTGCGGTATCAGCGACCAATTATTATTTAGTCGGTGTCGTCTCTAGCTTACAGTCCGGCCGCCGGACGACGAGAGCATGCATTTCTGACTCCCGTCAGTGTGACAAATCTAGTAGCTACTATAGATCAAATTCGCAAAACACATATTCGTTTGTATGAAACTGACAGGTTTCAAGAACGCATCTCCGTCAGTGATTTTATTCTGTTGCCAGATGGATTTGCAGAATTTCCCTTTAAATAAATATTTGTTTTACAAATTATTATTAATGAATTGTGTTTGGAGACAGTGGATTGACTACACCGCCATCTTGCGGCACGTGTTTGAAAAGGCTCGGCGGTAAATGTTTAAAATCTGTTCAATTATACAAAAGAAATACAAAAAGAACGTTAAGAAAATAAATGGAAAAAACCCGAACTGCGGTATTTATCTACCTATTGCAGTATTACTTAACTGCATTAAAATGATTGTAATATGCCTCCTTCGTTTAAGACATATTTAACCGGTTTTAAACTTTTAAGCTTTACATGACCGGAAATTAATTTTTCTCAAAAATGCTTGGAAATTTGAGCATTATTTTGACAACCTTCTTCGAGATAAATCGAAATTGCTGTACTGGCCAAATACATGCGAGCAGCGGCCGGATAAAATTGTATGAAAATCCATATCTGTCATCGTTTAGCGGCCAAATAAATTACATAGTAAAAACTTAACTATCGTATAATTAAAAAATGGAACGATCTTTTACTTCGAAACATGGCAAACAAGGAGGTAACTTTTCAAAGGTTTTATTTAAATTCAGAACTGGCTTGCAAACGGAAAGCTGTTTATTGAAAAAAAAAAAACAAATTAACACTAACGCCGGAAAAAATATTGTTGTTCGTTGTTCGACATTGATTTTGAAAAGTAATAATTGTATTTTAATTTCCGCGCATCATTTGAGGAAAGTACTAAACAAGCCTTGGCCACAACTAGGCATTGATGGACTTACGTATGTGTGCCTCGGCTTCGCCTCGGCCCATATTTACACGTTCGTCCATTAATGCCTTGTTTGCTGGCCACTGCAGTAATGTACTATTATTATCATCCTTGAATTTTTTAAATGTAGTAGTTTTGTATTTGACATGCAAACTCTTACAAGGGATGTCATTGCAGATTTTTTTAAGCCGTATTGATTGGTTTGTGTAGAAATATAAGCCATTTAGGCTTATATTTCCTCGAGTGAACTTTAATAAATATTTAATTTGATTTATTAATGGTAATCAGTCGGATTATCCAATGAATTTATTAGATAAGTATATCGTTGTAAACTGGGTATGTATTCTTTCTTAATCGTTCAAATTATCGAAAGCTCTGTCTCTTTGTCTCGATATTAAGTACCTATATTCAATTTATTTGTCATAGGAATGTTCTGTGAAACTTATGCTTTTCTTCGAGTGCTTTATAGCAATAGGAATCATACCTTCAACAAAAGGGTATGTAAATCTCATCTTCTGTATTATTAATAATGCTGCTTGTATCGCGGTCGTTGTTTCCTATTATTTGTCTGAGATATTGACCGTATTTATCAAGCCGAATTTCAGCCTCAACCCCCGGGCTAAATGTTTAGCTTGTGAGTCGTAATGAGTTAACCTCTCAGCTTACAACGAGACTACCTACACTATTACACCGCGTGATCCTGTCACGACGTCGCACGACGATTGGTGGATGTTCCAGATATTTATATTTAGATATATTATTCTAAACTGTTGCTTTATTTAGTCATAATAATTTTTATCACGCCACTTTATCTTCATAATTTAAGACCGTACAGGTTAAGAGGAGGCTCCCTAAATTATATGTCAATTTGGATTAATATTCTGAAACAGTTACACGTACAATCAAAGTAAAACTTTAGTATATATAATTTTAATAAATTTAATTAAAATTATATAATAGGAGTAGCTTAGCGCCGCCGCGCCGTCTCTCAAATAATATATTTCCCAGAAAACGTGCGCGTCCTTAGAATAGGTATCGATTTCAATCGAACTCTAGGACGTATAGCAACAAAAAACCAAGACATTAACGATCTTGTACGTCTAAGTTTTTCTCTTGTAATTCCTTTTTTTGTAGAAATCACAATCACAATCAAAAAGAATTGCAGATAGTGCTATCTGCAATTCTTTTTGATTGTCTTTTATGTTTTATATATTTATACGTATTACAAGTTGCAGATGTATTTTCTTCCATATATTTCGCTACACGCACTAAAAAGAAAAAAGAACAAGGTCGGTACATAAAACATTTGATTGCTGGACCTCTTGTTTACAGGTGAAAGTTATATGCAGTATGGTCGGTGGTCCCAACTGCAATACAAAAGTATTGATGATGAGGATTATTTACCTCCTAGTCTGTGCCTATAGCCTAATATTTATTTAAACAGGGTTATTGGTAAAACACCATCAACCTCTTGAGGGGTCATTGTACTTATCATTATGAACAACTTTTACTATGGGAACAAATAAGAAATCGCAAAAGAAATATCAGCTGGTCCCTACATTTTGACGAGTTCTGCAAACATAAATGTAGGGAACAGCTGATTTTCATTTTCATTCTAATCCGTTCAGCCGTATTAGCGTGAAAGCGTAACAAACAAACATACAAAAAATCTAATCTTTTCTCTTTACTTATAATATTAGTTTAGATATTATTACTTTTGGTTAAGATGCGCGACGCGGGGTAAGTCATGCATGCCCCCAATTTTGATAGGTAATATGTGTACATAAGCAGGTATTGTTAGTTACTTTATACTAATAATAATAGTGACACCGGTGCATCAAAACCTGTGTGGCGCGAATACTCCACACCAAAGGTCCAAAGTTAAGCATGATTACGATTTGTCTCGTCGCTATCGATACCCGTCCAATACGTAGCGTTACAGCCTGTACCTAACCAATGTGCCCGCTGGCACACTGTGCTATATATATATAACACAGGCCCAATAACTAGACAGGGAGTTCCATCACGCAACCCAGTGGTTTATTCAGCAGTCATGGCTTCGAATTTTTGGTTCTATCTAGTATGTAGGCAGGTACTATATCTATACCGGTTTCCTCATGATGTTTTCCTTCATCGTTTTGAGAGCATTAGTGATGAAACAAAATTGCACAAAGTATATAAGTGCATCCTGCCTTTTTTTTTTTTTTGTAGGTGGGAAATCATCGTATAACTTCTCCCGCTCTGGGCAGAGCAGGAGGGCGTGTCAGACTCTTACTGACTAAAACCCACCCGTGTTCCTTCAGTTGCCTGTGCCAGGGGCCACGGTATCCCTCTCGGACTTTCCCGCAACCCTAGCAGGCATCGGCCCTAGCGGACCCCGTCATTGGTGCTGAGATCTCTTTGAGGCGCGCGTGGAACACAACGCGCCGTCGACCCGGGCCTGGTCCTTATCGAACGGCGAGCTGCCCATTGCTCGCCGTTCGCAAACCCACGCTTACGGTGGCCGGGAATCGGCCTGCGATTCCCGACGCCCAGGGCGTCTCCTGCGGCGGTTAGGGGCGTGAGGGCGCGAATTTTGCCTCTCCCTCACGCGTTCCGCCTCCTCCTTCGCGAACATTACTGCTTCGCAGAAGGAGGTGACGGCTTCCTAAGCCCTCTCGCTCCGTACCATGGCCTGGACCAGGCCTGGGCGCGAGAGATCGCCACCGCCAATCGCCTCCACGAGGACACGGTGGTGTTCCGCCCAAGCCGGGCAGACCTCCACCGTATGCTCCACCGTGTCCTCCGAGCGATCCACACAATGGTGACACCCGGGTGTTTCCTCCCGCCTTATCCGGAACAGGAACCTCCCGAAACAACCGTGTCTGGTGAGGACCTGCGTCAGGCGGAAGGTGAGGACGCCGTGGCGCCTCTCTAGCCACTCCTCAAAGAGGGGACTTATCGCCGCAAAAGTGCATCCTGCCTGGGTTCTAATCTGCGAGCTACAACTCGTAACTCGCGGTCGTTACCACTGGGCCATTGGACCACCACTGGTCATGTTTAGCTAAAATACACAAAAACGATAGTAATGGACTGAACAGTAGGTAGCACATAGTCATGCAAAACCTGTTCAAAAAAAAAAATGTGTCACAAAAGGAATGTATGAAAAGTAAGAGGTGTATTGCGATGTGGTGGGTAGCAGCCGACCTTGCCGCCCACCTGTAGACCAGGTACCTACTCATCTTGGCAGTTCATTGATACCTCGCTAGTAGTGGGCGGATTACAAAATTAACAAAGTTCCTTAGCGAGTTGCGATAATTAAAAATTAATACAATTAATCCCAACTGAAAAAAAAATACTGTTGAAAAACATTTTCGCTAATACATCGATATATACGTCAATTCTTGTTTTTCATCAATCGTATGTTTTTATTGTTGCGATGTGAATTGTAGTCACTTTCATACCACTGCGAGAAGATCTGTTTTCCAACAGTGGGAACGTTATGTGCTGATTATGGAATACGTGCCTGACTAAATAAGTACCTAACTGTCTGACGGGCGGCATAAACTATTCAATATGAACCTTCTCCTCAAGGGATTAAACGTAAGTATTTTCTTAATATTTCACCCCTGATTGGTCAAACGAGGTAAAACGAGACTGCTTTTGGTAATTTACAACAAAACACTTTTTTCCAAAAAAAAAACAAACGACTTCCAAAAAAAAAACACTACAAAGTGAAAAATAACTTTACTTTCGGAAGTCGGTGTCTTTGCATCTATGTTTTATATTTTCCACCGACTTCCGAAATGAATAGTAGATTATTATCCAAGGGGATAAAGCAGTGTCTTCTGTCGCGGGTGACGATTTAAATCGCGAGCGGACTCGAGGTTTACTCCCGAGCGTAGCGAGGGAGTAAAACTACCTCGTATATAATGGGTCATTTTAGCTCCTTGTATAACAATCTACTATTAATTTTTATGGTACCTACCCCACACCAATTCGAAAACGATCGTCTTACACGTCCACGCCCGTTTGAAGGCGTTTTTTTTATTTAAAAATAATTAAACTTAATTTTTTTTAAATCGCTCGACCGATTTCGATGAAATTTATATGGGACCACCCTCTGAAGTATGACCTACCAAACAAAAAAAGAATCATCAAAATTAATTCATAATTGGCGGAATGATCGCGTAACAAACAAACAAAAAAAACATACAGTCGAATTGAGAACCTCCTCCTTTTTTGAAGTCGGTTAAAAAGAAAGTAAAAAAGGCAGTATGCATTGTCAGTAGGAAACTTAGTACCGTAAAATGCTGCAACTTTGCCAAGAAAGCCCAAAGGAGAATGAGTAATGATGGGCCCACCTCTCAATAGGAATAAGACACTCATAAATGAATAGGTATGTTTATGCAGAATAAAACTTATTATTACGACTAAGGTCAAAAGTCAGTACTTTCGGAGTTATACTACTTATTATACTGCCATAAAAGTGATCGTAGTTTACCTACTTCGTTAAAAGATAACTAAACTAAACTATGGCTAGACTCAAAACGGACGGCATCTATCTGCTTGCTCCTTACCTGCGCCCCCACCCTACCCGCTGCGCCCGCCGCTTGTCCAGGCGCATTTGCAAATGGCGATCAGTCATATTGCAGTGAACATCTTCGAGACGGTTTATACGTTATAGAAATATACAGACAAAACGATTTACATGATTTAATAGAATATAATATACCAGCAGAGAATGTGTGGTTGCTGCGTGGTAGGATACAGTCACGCCACGTAAGAGCAAGAATATACTATTGCTATATATTAATTGATCGAAACCAAGTTGGAAGAAACGCGATATCACAATATTATTGCTCTTGCTTGACCGGACGGCGAACTGTAGGAAGTTGCGCTCACACTATTTCTTTGATTTGGTACCTAGGAGTTAGGAGACATCAACCATTCGTGGCCCCCGTGGGTTTTTTAAATGATGTAATGGTCTTTGATGTCCAAGACGAATAATAATTCTCTTTTATTTTAAGTGTACTTATTATTACTATTTTACCTTATAAGTATCCATAAAGAATATGTTAGACTGACGACTTTAAGACGTCGTATCTCCGAAAGTACTAACATTTGACCATAGTTGTATTAGTAACTAATGTTCCACTTAAAAAGCCCTATCCAACGGTATATCAGATGTTACTATTGAAGGGTGGGCCCAGACTCCATACATTCATTTCCCATTGTCCTTTGCCTATTTCGTTTCGATTACGATATTTCGCGTTTGCTTAGTTGTTTCTTATTTTGTACCATTTGGTTACAACTTTACATTATTAGGGCAACATATTTTTTTTTTTTTACGATGGTTAGTCCATTGTAACTCTGTCAGTTGTGCGACAAAAACCGGTGCGAGGGGGTGAAAATTTGAAGTGACATAATTTACTTAACTTTGCCTACTAAGCTGTGAAACTACTTAGCTGTGAAAAAAAAAATCCTTTTATGGCAATAATCGAACTGCCGTGGACAAGCACGGTGTCTCATGCACACGGAAAAAAGAAACTGATAAGATCAACTGTTTATTTATTGAGATAATATCCTCCTAGGCAAAGTTGCGTCTTTTACCTACAACTTTGCCTATGACTTTAGAGTGCTTGTAATTCGGAAAAACATGATGATTTAAAAAGATTTGGCTACTACCTGGCAAGACATAAGGTCGGTTTTCCGTCTAAAACTCATTAAAAGCCATAATAATAAATAGGTTCAGATATACGATCAAAAAACTTAAAAATCCAGGCAAAGTTGCAGCATTTTACCGGTATATATGTATTCTTGTTTTCTTGTTAATAAGTCCTTCTTTATATTCGTAATAAAGAGTAAGTATTTATTACGACGGCTAAGTGGAAAGCCGAAGCTCAAAATCGTACCTAATCGTTGCGCGTTGTTTTGCTAAAGACGGGAGTAAAACGGACAACTCATAAGTATAGAGATTCTGAAATGGCAAGTTTTGGGGTCGCTAGGGTTAATCAACCAATAAACGTTTTCTTTATATCAAAAGTTTATTGCTAAATCGTCCGTAAAGAAAAGGAAATAAGACGAAACAGGAAACAGTAGACGTAAGAACAGTAAATTATTTGGGCATTGTAGGACCAAAGCGACGATGGCCCGAGAGGTAAGACCTGACATTAATTACGACCAAGAACCTTCGAGTTCAAACCTCACCGGAGCTGCGAAGGAACAAAAACTACGGTGTTATTTAAATAAAATTGTTTCAAAAAGTTTCGAAAAGAAAATGGTATATAGTTGACAGAACTTCAAAAAAGGTCGATACGTAAGTAAACAAATAAAAGATTGCATGATCGAGGCTTCAGCCGAATAAGCACCCCTATTTCAGATATGTCATTAGGTCTTCAGCCGTACAAGTGGTTAGTATACCCGCCTGTCCCGTGGGAGATCCTAGGTTCGATTCCTTGCTGGGGAGACCGTTTTACTTTCTCGTGAACAAAAGGAAAGTTGACTTACTTATTTTTGACAAAGAACTCTTTATTTTAATGTTTTATTTTCTATACTTTACTTACTAACATTGGAGTAAACGATAGTTTTTAAAATAACAACAGATTAATGTAAAGATGTTATTGAACTTTTCCAAACATATTAATTTATTGTTTTGAGCCTCCGATCATTATTATAGAACATTAGTGATTGAAGTTTTGAGCAAATGCAATCTAGGCTATAAAACTAGACTGCCTGCCATCTATTTATGACTTTTAAACCATTAAAATAGGGTTTAGTGTTCAATTTTTAAACGTGCTTCCTGGCAACAAGGCACTATTTTGAGTGAACGGGGTGCTCGCACAATCTAGCGTGCAACAGTGAAACTTGTTGGGGATGTAGCTGACTATGCGTTTTGCGATGTCCGAAGGTCCCGCTGGGGGCACTGCATTCGCGAAATCATAAAAAATTTTGAATATCAGCCAAAATATTAGCCAATTACATTGAGAATTTTATCTTTAAGAATGCGTTATGCTCCCACCGTGCCTATGTAAGTTGTAATTGTTATAAATGCTCAAATAAAAGTGGCTAATGCAGGGAAATTCGCCATTTTTTTGCCGTAGGTACACGAAGCAAGAAAAGCCTTGTTTCAAATTCTCCTTCACTATCCTCGGTAGTATAGTGGTTAGTATCCCCGCCTGTCACGCGGGAGACCAGGGTTCGATCCCCTGCCGGGGAGGCAACCTTTTTTGGAAAACTAAGAAAGTTTTGAAAAAACATAAGCAATAAATAACATTTGAAGAGTGTAAGGTTATGGAGAGTTAAAACTTGTTTAAAAAACTGCACATTATTATTCTTTATTCTTTTTATTATTATTCTTTATTATTATTACATAAGAAATGGATACAAATTGTGTGAAGTCCCTGACACTTGTGCTAGGTTGTTAACCTGTGTTACAAGTGCCAGTGCCCTCTTCCGGGAGAAAATACTTTTAAAAGCTTATGCAATAAGACCAACAATGATTTCAGAAACAAAAAACAAAATTAGTACAAAATAACAATGAAAAAGAAAATCGTAAGAAAAAGCCTGTAGTGGAAATTGTGTGTATGGGTGCAGTGTGCGTGCGTGTTTGTGTGTGTTTGTGTATGTGTGTGTAAGTGTGTAAATAGAATTGAAAGTTCAGGAAAGGTTGATTGGGATCGCGAGTACCTAAGGGGTGAAGTTGAGTGCCCCTCTTAAGGTAGAATTGGTGTTACGAAAGAGTTTTTAGAATTTGCTCTGTTTCGTCGTAATTGAGGGTCAGAGCCATGGCTTGAGACTCAGCTTGACCTTATGCATGGTCAGCTTATAAATTGATAGGTTCTTGTTGATTTTATTGTACATTTGGGAGCTTTGGGCACGATAGTGACGTCGTGCAAGCGCAGAACGATACTGAACAGATTACGCATTAAAATCTATTTTCAAGTACCTACTTCTTCAGTTAATATTTAAACCAGTTGTTTAAATTCAAGTCAAACTAACAACTTACTCAATCCTAATACTTACAGCCTGTTCTAGTGGTCAAATAAATAATGAGTTGAAATAAAGAGGGATAATAATGTTTTTCACAAAATTTCTGCTTATTTATAACGCCATAACACAACCTGCCTAGAAATGTCTTATTATAATATTGTATTACCGAATAACTCCTGTTGTACAGCGAGAAAGCTAAATATTTCTCAAAGCTGTACCTACTAAATCATAGAGCAGATGACGAAATCGTCTGCTCTATGGTTTAGTAGGTAGGTACAGCTTTAAGAAATATTTAGTTTTTTCTATTTCGTGGTCAATACACTAATTAACTGTTAGAGATTAATGAAGTATTACTAAATATGGAAAAGCAAGTTTCCTAAAAGCGATTTTAAGTGGACTGCGGGTTGATAACTTGATGACTAACAATACGAGCTACTTACAAGGACAGGCTGACAAAATGTACGTAGGTACCTAGCCAACGTACTGAAAGTCGTAAGTACCTACTGCCGTAGGATATACTATCGTAAGTCGGTATAGTGCTGTGCTAACTAATGATTCGTCAAGCTCAACGTCATGGTCTGTCACCTTCTTAAATCCAAAACCCTTGAAATTATAAGGGTTCCGTTTATTGCCATTTGGCTACGAAACCCTAAAAAAACCGGCCTGGTGCGTGTCGGACCACGCACAATGAAGTATTCCACAATTGAGATTAATTTATCCCAAGAACAAACTTAACATTGTGGTTGAAAAACATGTTCGCCAATACATCGCACAATTTGTAATCGTAAAAAAACAAGATGAAAGTAGAAATTAACGATTTTCGGACTTCTTCCTTTACCTGGGCCTGCAGTCTCGACATAGTTAGCAATCGTTTTCGGTTGCTAAGTCCTAACAATCCAGATGTAACGATATTTGGTGGTCTCCACACTCAAATTTATCGGTTGTTACTGGTATTTTAGGTAGGTACCGGTAGGTAACAACCGATAAATTTGAGTGTCGAGACTACCAAACATTTACATCTGGATTGTTAGGACTTAGCAACCGAAAACTATTGCTAACTATGTCGAGACTGCAGGGCCAGTGCTGTAAGACCTTGTTTGCTGTAAAATGTCATGATTCTGGGTCAACGGGAGGGAAGTACCCTGTAGGTTTGGATTTACTTGCGTGTGAGCAAAATACCATGAGCTGTCTTTGTGGTCAAGTGTCATCTTTGTATTGAGTTATAGCATAGTAAGCAGTAAGCAGTATTTGCCTTGTACCTGTCTACGCAGGCGCGGATGGGGGGGGGCAACGGCAACGGCAACGGGTTCAGTTGCCCCGGGGCTCTGGGCTTTGACCAAACTGAGTCTAAAACACTAAATTAGACACACGCATGGTTTTATATGTCAGAGAAGGTTTTTTTCAAAAGGCTTTCACGACTCATAAATCCCCCCAGAGAGAAACATTTGCACCCCTTGCCCCCAGAGCATAAACCTAGCCTACTAACTAGCCAACATGAATATTTGTGTTCGAACTGTGTCTAGACAGAGTAAACAAATATATAGGTACTATTTTCATTATTATGTGGTCTCTTAAACCCATATTAAGTAACTGTAACTTCTAAAAGAAACAATTATGTTTCTTTAATTTATTCTGTTTTATTTCCATGTCTTATGTTTTACGAATGTTTAGTGACAACGTCCTGCAGGATAGCAGTAGCAATGGCTTTCATTTTGACAGTTCAACCACATTCATTGCGTTATTTACGTTATTGAACAGACCATTTTTTCGAACATATGAAGCAATGGATTAGCAATGTCCTTCAAAATGATTCAGATTGTGTATGAAAGCGTGTTACGCAATTAGGATGCTGGTTTTAATGCGAATGCGAAGCTATCATCGCCTTAACGAAGAGATTCAAAGAAAATGCGTTGTGATCTGGTTACCAGGAACACTCAAAAAGTGATTATTAAGTATTCGGTTTGGGTCTCTGAAGTGTGCAGGTAGGTAATCAATTGGTTTCTTTTGTAATACGGTATTTCGTTAAATTGTAGGTACCTAGGTACATACCTAATGTTTCAAGATGTTTATGGCATGCCATGTTTGTCGCAATGTAATTGACAATTCCGGTCCACTGCAGTTCTACAACGTATACAAGGTGTAACAGAATAAACGCAAGTCCTGAAACTAGTTTGCTCATAATTGACTACTGAATCCATTTCAGTAACTAATAATACAGGTATTTAAAAAAAAAAAATATTTTGCAATACTGACCGCAGATTGAGCCAAAGAAAATTAATTCTTATGTCAAGGCAATAAGACTCAATTTTAAATGCATAAAGTAATGCTAGGGTCAACACGATTTTCTTAACAATAATGGTTAGCTTTAAAAAAAATGGTTTTGGTCATTGTATAATGCTTTTAACTCAATACTCTAATTGGGGTGCATGAGGTCTTGCGTTAATTATGTTACACGTTTTATGTGTAGAGTGGTCTATCTAGCATAATTCTAAGTTTTTAGCCTTTTAACACCTAAATAATTGACAATAATGTATATGAATATCATTTACGTAATATCACACCACAAGTGCCTGTAGGTAATGAAAACGTACTAAGTTCTCATAAGGCATCACCTATTAAGTCGATTCTGTAAAAATGTCACCGTGAAGTAAACACTTAGGTGATGTGACCATGGAGTGAGCTGGCAGTGTCGTCCCACTGATGCTAGGGATTGACAATTTACAATCTTATTCGAGATATTTTTTTTTTGAATGCTAGCTCTGTTGATCATTTTATATTATTTCAAGGCTAGTATTTAAGTGCCTAAAAGTTACTATTTACGGGTTTTTTAAATAAAACAGCAAAACAGAAATTCAGTCTGAAACTTAAATAAGTTCTTTTATGTTGTTTTCCTAAACTAGTTTCTGACTGAATTTCTGTGTTGCTGTTTAATAAATAAAAAACTCTAAATAATAATATTTAGACACTTAAATCTAGATTTGAAATAATATAAAATGATCAACAGAATTAACATTAAAAATATAAGTAATTAAAATCTCGATTATGATTGTAAATGTAATGCTTGGTCAATTCCTAGCATCAGTGGGAGGACACTGACAGCTCCTTCCACGCTCACTTCACCTAAGTTTTCACGGTGAGATGGTTACAAAATTGCAATGCTATACAATGTGGCGCTACAATGGTGACTTTAATTTAATACACGGGTAGGGCTAGTGCCCATTAACCATATAAATATTGATAGGTTAAAATAATACGTAAACTGAAAAAAAAAATTTTTCAAACAAACTAAATAATAAAAAAGTCATTAAAATTGGGATCACCCTTGCAAAAATTCATTCATGAAATTACTTACCTAGCTCGCTTACGTTAACTCGGAGCGGCAATGTGTCGGTTCGCGGGCTGGCAACCGCGCGCATCGCGTCTTGTACCTACTCGTGATCGGTCCGATTCTTTGACGGCATATTATCAAAGAAACCGAGCGGCGCAAGTGGTACAAACACTTATCACATCACCCTCTCTTGTTACTATTAGTAATAACTGTCATCACTAATCACTGCCATCACGATCATAAGTTTACACAAGCACAAATAAATGCGTCCGTATCGCAAGAGGTGTAAACGTACCTACTAGATAAGAAAACGAAAACCAATCAAAGTGTCTTTATCGCAGTACCATGATCTAATTACTATCCTAATTACACAAAAAGAAATAAATAAAACAATAGCTAAGAGTCTTTTTCGCGACGTAATTATGCGCACTAGTATAAATAAGTGCGTCAAGGACACGGGTTCGACTAGCACTAGAAAAGCAAAAAAAGAATTCGTGTTCGGTGCGGCGGGTGGGTGGAAGGGAGAGCGCGCGTCGCCTGCGCTGCTCGCCAACAAAGGAAATTTCCTTAAATTCGCCTACTCTATGCTTTTGTTTCATCCTAATAGTATTGCTTATTCGTTTTAATTTCATTGATGCGAAGTTATGATCCGTGACCGAGGGAAATGACCGCTGCGCGACAGTTCTTTAAGTACAGGTTGCTCTAAGATGCTATTTCCTAAATTCTTTAATAAATCTGTAAATAATAACGTTTAATGGAAATAAAAAATTGTCATGAAACGAAAATGTGAAAACGTATATGTGTGTTAAATTAAGGTCACCATAGCAGCGCCACGCTGTATACGAATTTCTGCCCTACGGTATAAAAAGCACAGTCTCGACGAAATATCGGTGTTTCTCCCACAATTTCCATCCTTTAACATCTTTGACAAATACATGGGTCCCCGTTTTTTTGCAGTTAACAGCGGCGCGACGAGGAATATTAATTAATTATGCGTAGAAGAAGTCGCTTGTTTAATTAAAAAAAACATTTACAGACAGCCAGCTGTCAAATTCTTGGACTTTGGATAGCAGTGACAACTGAAGTGAGCAAGTGGCAATTTTTATCCCCATTGAGAAAATAGCGAAAGCTGAAAGCTGATCTTGTGTCATTGAATTCTTCAAATATACCTATATATAATATATAAAGCTGAAGAGTTTGTATGTTGAACGCGCTAATCTCTGGAACTGCCGCCAGTCGGAATGGAAAAACTTTTTTGCATAATATGATAACTCAATTCTCGAGAAAGGTTATAGGCAATTTAACATCACACTACGAGCCATAAACGCCCAGCAAAAAGAAAAAGTCAGATAGAACGCTAAAAACCATACGCGGACGTAGTCGGGGGCAGAAGCTAGTTCCTTTAAAGTACTTAATAATGCCATTAATGTTCCACAGTCACACTGTCAGTGTAATTTTTCTTAAGATTACAATTCATCTCTGTGATTGTTGATAATTTGGTTTGGTTGTTGGATCTACGAATTTGACTTGTTTAAGTTTCTTGAATTATTACGATACACGTTGCGACGATACAACGATACAAAATATATGTTTGAATTTTTCGTCCAGAAATACCTACAAATCTACCTACAATCCACAAAAGTATTTTTGTAATTATATTTAACATGTAATTTTCGAATATGTTATATAACATTCCTGTTCCATACATTTTGACCGCGTAGGTATTTCACTTTTCTATGAAACTGCAATTTTTATCATTACTAAGAAGGTATTACGCTGGGGGTCTAAAATCATGTGATTTATTCATGGTTTCAGTTTGCGCATCGAGGCCACCCTGTATACATTCCTAGCCAGCAGCCCCTGCTTCGCACGGGTATTACAAAATGAGATTTTGTTTATTTTATGTAAGTTTAGTATTAATGTATTAAAGGTAGGTACATATTAAGCTACCGTAATAAATTCTCTAAATTATGGTGAAAACCGCATCAAAATTCGTTGCGGAGCTTAGAAGAACTACGCGGTCACACAGACCGACAAGAAAGGCGATTTGAATTTGTAACTATTTATTATAATTTAATTAAAGTCGCTTTTATGTTATGTTATGTTTTTACGTAAATATTAATTATTCTATGTTTATAAATGTATAGATGCATAATCCGCTTCGTCTATGAACGTGCCCACAGCTTGCTGAGCGATAACCCTGCCAAATCGAAAGGTCGAGTACGCACCACCAACCACTCTTAGTTTCTACGCACCACATCATTTAGCATTACAATTCCTAACGGGTTCTTTAGAATCGCGTGCTTTCAGTACGAGATTTTTTTATTGGTGACGTCATCGTTATTGTACTTTTTTTGTATAACATTTAGGTAATACATGCCGTGTATTATGTTTGCGATTTGGGTATTGCGGCCTTGTGAGCTGTGACGTCACAAGTGATAGTCAATCGAATGGTGATACTCGATAGGTGAAGGTTTAATCCTATTTCGTTTGTCCGACAGTAGCTTGGAGGTTAAGGTAAAATGAGTTACAGATATTAGATTTGCTGATGGATATTTTTTCCTAGGTAAAATTCGTGTTTTATTATCTAACTTGTTTTAGTTTGAAGACTAACGCTTAAACAGTAACAGAGGGTTGGTCGACCTTTTTATCTTCGGAGTTTAGTAGTAGAGGATCCTGAAGTACCTGTCGTGTCCACCTGAAGTGTCTATGCACCTTACCGTCTGTACTTCAAGTTTATATATAGACCAAATCACGCAGACGCACAGTATGAATGTATGATACTTAGGGCTGATTTTCAATAGTCAGATAACTTTTGTCTGAAGAAAAAATCTGACAGTTTGACATATTTTCTATAAAAACCTGTCAAACCACAATATTCATTAGAATTCATTCGTTTTCATCAGTTTTCTTTTTATTAGAAATTGCTTTGAACGAATGGTGTTACAGAATGTACATAATAGTTTTATAGAAATTGAAATACATAATATAATTTCACGCCTGTAATCCCTGGCTAAGGCAGAGGTGTAACTACAGCAGGTACCTACACCCACAATTTCAACAGTTATGTATATGTATACTTTCGATCAAGAATAGCGCTAGATTAAGGATTAGGAACAAAAACGCATTGCTCAAGTGGCCACAATTGCTTAATTATAAACCTTAATACTCAAAAATAATGTGTAATATCGTTTGCAATATATTTACTATTTCGATCGAAAAGTACTTAAAAGTATTTTTTAAATAATAATATTTATGGAAAAATAAAACATTATTTCGAAGCAAGAAGGTTGAAAAAACTATGTTGCAAAATAAGACGACAACATTAATTTCTTTCAACTACGTACTGTTATCAATAGTCACTACAAAATCGATCACAAAGGGCGTATTTTTTGCTTATAACCAAAACAGCGCTGAAATGTTATAATATGAAATCTCACGGTTGCACAGTTTTTTATTAATGCACTGTTTTTTACTTTTTATTTAGATATAAATTTCCCACAGAGGTTTGATGTCTGCCATTTATTTTAATATAAAATGTATGCGTTAGATCAAAAAGATACTGGCTGGAAATAAAAATCGGCTGAATAAAACTGACTTGGGAAAAAAACAAATGGCGCACATTGTGTGCCATTGTAAAACTTTGATACTTCATATTTAGCAAGAAAAATTTAATTTATTGGAAATAGACAGCGATACTTAGCTATAAGAATTCAACTCCAGACTAATTAGATATTATTCACAAATAAACCAAACAAATACTAGAATAAATGTTCCAAGTAAAATTTAAAAATTCACATTTAATAAGTGTAAGTTTTTAATGGTTGAGGAGAAGATGAATTAAACCTTGTTTTCATTAAATTAAGTTTTTATTTTGAGTAGGCATATTTTATCATGGTGGGTAGATTAGTAGTTGAAAGAAAAGTAGATTACGCACCTTGCTAAAGTGAGTAATTAATGCACTCGTGTTAATTTAGTGCCCTCGCGTGCGCTCGTGCATTAATAACTCACTTTGCGCTCGATGCAACAATCTACTATTGTGGTCTTATTTTTCTCACTCATCGGAAATCTAGTACCTACTATTGTTGATCAAAGATAAGTCCCATGGAATAGGGGTCGAGCCTATTGCCATCAACTGGGATACTACTGAGAACGTTCAGATAGAAAAATCCAATTACACTTTGCCTGACCTGGAAATCGAACCCAGGTTCTCGTAGTCAGCAATAGCTCTTACGACCACTAGACCAAGGAGGCGGGATATAATATAAATAATAATGCAATAAGTAAGTTTAAGTGATCAAATAGTTTACCACTACGAAACCTTAACCGTCTTATTACAAAACACGATCTAACTTTAGCCCGAGCCTAAATCTTCGATTTAGTTTTTGTATTTGGAACTTTGTGCCGACTTTAGTAAAGTTCTTAATACAAAATTGACAATCTAAGACCGGACTAAGTTGACAGTTTTGTAAAAGGAACTGTATTTCGATTTCTGTTAGGTTCTTATTTCAAAAACAGGCTCGATGGTTTAAACCATGTCAAAAGAAAAACCTTGTTTTGTAATAAGACCGAAAACTGTCAACTTAGTCCGGTCTTAGATTGTCAATTTTGTATTAAGAACTTTACTAAAGTCGGCATAAAGTTCCAAATACAAAAACTAAATCGAAGGTGTAGGTTCGGGCTAAAGTTAGATCGTGTTTTGTAATAAGACGGTAAGTGTTATTAATAATAATCCGTATCTTTACGTTATCGTCGTGGTGGGGCTTGCACGCTCCAAATTCTAGGTCTATGCCGGTAGAGTTTACTTTGTCGGAACAGGTCTAGGGTGAGGAGCCAGCCCAAGAGAAATACAGAAAACAGCAGGGCAGCATGTGGCGAGCTGTTGGGCCGTAGCGACCTCACTGACCCTATATCACGGGAGTAGTCTTGTTCCCCACATCTTGCTTAATTTTACTGGCCGGCTGGAGTGAACACTGATTAGGAACATAGCTTCCACCTCTTTCTTGCCTTTATTGGTCAGCTTGAGTGGAGATTCGCAAGAGCGAACTGCCAATTAGTGCCAAGTGCCAATTTATTTGTTCATATTTGAGATGTAGTCATATGTGGACATAATGCCTTACGAATTCTCTACCAGTCAACTATAAAGTAATGAAGAGTCATGAGATTATTAAAGTAAACACATACCTTCGAACGTTTCCACTCAAAATGAAAAGGGGGAGTCTGGTAGTAAAACACTGACGACTGATTAGCGGGGAAGTCAGGGTCTTCCCAGAGCTCCGCCTTTTCCAAGCACGTTTGCTTGATGCGCTCGTAATCCGTCATCCTGGGGAAAAAGCAAACTTCATTTAGTGACGTCATATCTATGTACATACAGCAGAACTTCATACTATGTACCTACATTATTGTATACATATAATACCTACGAACTACTTCTATTCTGAAAAAATCTCACCGTGAGAGACTTAGGTGAAGTGAGCTGCTGCTGTGAGCTTGGGATTAAATACTATTGACCTACATTTTCGACGTGAGATTTTTACAGAATTGAACGACAGAACGCTACGGTGCGAACAAGGAATGAATAAGACGTGTGTTCGGTAGACTTTATGGACATTCACTGACCGTATTGGTGATGTCCTTTAAAAAGGTCTGGTGCGTTAGTGAGTAGTTTATGTATGAACGTAGACAGAGGTACAGTAGAAGTAGATATAACGGGTGTAAGAAGACGCCTAACGAAGCCGAGAGTCACTTATACTCCCCGTCATTGTGAGATCTTCTTTGTACTGGACCATGACTACCTGGGTACCTTCTGGTTATGGAGCTATTGAAGGCTGAAGATCAAACTTTTTTTAGACTTTTTTTCACGAAAACCAGTTTTATATGTTTCATCTACCGTACCGTGGCATGCACCCATAAGCACAATGTTTTGTACGTACGTTACATTGCGAGCTAGCGCTGCCATAAAGCAGTATTTTTGACACCAAAAATAAAATTCGTTTCCCAGCAATAATTTCTGCTCAATGTTACTTAGTTTGATGTACAGAATGCGTAGATATCGGCTACGTGATGGGTCTTTTTACACCCTGTATGTTAGACTCAAGACGCGTATTTTTTAGAATAAACAGTTTTCAACCTGTAAGTAGCTTCTTCGATCCCTTCATTTGTACTTTGTATTTGCGTCTTCCTTGTCAAAAGGGCACAACAGCAAGTGGGACATAGTGTGGGCATTCTGCAATCACGTTGGGTATTGGATAACTATGAGTAAAGGAACAATGATAAGAAACGTTACTGCAGGCTTAAGGCCTTGGATTAGTAGGTAGAGATGGTTAACGCTTCGTCTAGGTCGAATTGACATCGCAATTATTCTCAGCTACCCATATCACATAGGATATGGGTGGCTGAGACTAACGAACAATAATTAAATCACGTAGATTAGGAAAGTGGTTATTGAAGTGATTATATCAGCAGCAGCAAACAATGCAGCAGCCAATGGTAATGGAAGAACACAGTGTGGTTTTGGTTTTAGTCAGAAAGAGTCTGACAAACGTCTCCGCTTGCCCCATGGCGGAGGAAATCCAAGATATTTTCTACACGCAAAACAAAAGCTGGTGATAGACGAGGGAAAGAGATCGTCGAGCCAAAATACGCATACGAGTACTTCCTCGAACGTCTATCGCCCACTTAGCGTAAAGACAGATGATGAACTTTCCGTCTGTAATAATACTATTTTTTTTCCGCGGCTTCGGGCACGTATATGTTAGGAATTATCCACAGGATCGTACCTATTACCGGAATAAGAAATGTCCTAATCCAGGACATGGTATATCCGTATGCCAAATTTCATCATTATCCGTTCAGCCGTTAAGGTGAGAAAGGTAACAGTTTCACATTTTTAATATTATAACTATGAATTCATTATAATAACTTTTTTAAATAATTATTTAAATTGACTACAAAATAAGCAGGAGGTTCTTAATGCCATTTTTTTATGTATGTTACCTCATATTATCTTCGGCACTTGTTCACCGAATTGATCCGATGATTCTTTTTTTATTTGAAATACCATACTTTTTAAGTAGTCTCTTATTAATTTTGTGAAGTATAGAGTATAGAACTCCTCAATACAAACAGACTTTCACACCAATTTTCATTAAACCCCCTTAGGGGTGGATTTTCCAAAAATGGAGAAACACATGGCTATGTACTTCTGTTCAGAAATCAAAACTTTTATAAATTACATGCCGCTAACTATGAAAATAATTAGTTTCCATAAAAAATAGAAAAGTAATAGAAACTCATTCAGAGGTAGGGGTCAAGACACCGTTAGATATCATGTCACCATCAACAGCCTCTAAGGCAGAACCTAAAGACAGCTCTACGACATTATCTTTGTGTTCGACAGTCAGTACAAACACGGACTCAATACCTTGACAAGGGTCACCAAAAACCAAACTAGACCCAGAATTAAATAAATCTATAGAAAAAGTAAAAAGTGAAGAACCAACAAAGAGGGAAGCAAGAGCCGTAAATCCCTCCCCTGCGACTCTACCCTGAAGGCATCAACGCCACCGAGTTGTCAAAGAAAGTTCCCATTGCTGGGACACAGGCCTTCAGGGAATGGGCTGTGATCTACCTCGCGGGCCCAGTACGGGTTGGTAGATGTCTTATGGTTCGAATTTTTGGTTCTATGACATGCCTGTTCCTTACGATGTTTTCCTTCACTATTTTGAGAGCAGCGGTGATTAAATGATTTACACAAAGTAAAGTGCCTGTCTGGGTTTGAAACCACGACCTACATCTCGTAACATGGGGCCGTAACCTCTGGGCCACCAGGGCTCTCGGTTACTGAGTTGTGGTGGTCAAGTAGACTGTCACTGGTTGTAAAATATTGGTCTTCAGCAAGGACCAAAGTATATTCAGTAAGTATGATAATGCTGTGGTCTTACAGTTTTGAAGGGAGTGCGAAGTGCCAAATATTTTGCTGTATGCAGCACAATCCTAAGTCAAGGTTTAAGTGGCAAACTTGAGTCGTTAACTTGAAAACTAAACTTAAAAATTGTTTGATTGATGAAGAAATAATTACAGCTTCCTGTGTGTTCAGACTTTTCCTAGATTTCCTAACTGTACGACACGACATTCTGGAGTATCCACACGGTAATGTAGAAAGGCACTGGGGAGTGTTGTAAATCATGAGGATCTAGAGCAAATTATAGCGATATAGCTATGGTGTATAATTTTATAGAGGCCTATAGAAGTGGTAGGCCCGTAACGTTTATTGAGCACGGAGCCTCCAATACTGCTACCATTATGACTTGTGCTTGATCAACTTATCGTCGGATCGGTTGTCGAGGTCACCATCCTTTGACTCAGGCCGTCCAAAGAACTCGTCTTACAAGTACTTTATTACCGACAAAACCATCATGGGTTTTCCAAAATATGTACCTTTGTCGTCACCAACCATAACAAATGCTACCACCACGTGGTTATCTTCACCGTGAGCGTAACCGCAGGTTTCTCTCATTCCATTGGAAATCGCAGCTTATTGTTTGTGTCTACAATAGAAAATGAATTTTAAATGACTTCAGAATTCAATGGGATTCCACTTTTTGTAATACCTACACTTTCGCAATTTGACTGTGTAAGATACAAGGGGCATGTTTTTAATGTGAGTAAACAAATAAACACGCGTATGAATAAATAGGCACGTGCTTTACAGGGACCACCTGTATCCAAAATGGTCTTTTTCGTCTTCGTCGTGTCAATGTCAATGGCGTCGTGAACCACGATGGAGATTTTCTCGAGGCGTGTTAAACAATTTCCTCAGGGCACCGGTGCTTCCGTATGAGATGAAAGAATGCATTTCACGACTTAGAGAGCTTATTGTAACGTTACGGTTAGCCTGTCATAAAAAAATTCTCACGGCGGCGGCGAATCGTAAGCCACAAATTATTTAAAGAGTTTTAGTATTGTGTTTTTCTAGCAACTACAATCCATTGTATAAAATATTGTAAGTAGGTTGGTCGGAGTCGTCCGAAGATCCAGAGAACTTTCTGGTGGAAGAAGAGCGGCGTTCTCAGTGTTCTCACGCCGTGCAGTAGACGCTAGATGCAGCCCCGATGATCCAGGCAGCTTCCTGGTAGCCGGAAGAAGAGCGGCGTTCCCACACCGTGCAGCAGAAGTAACTCTGAGGACCCAGGTCGCTTCCTGGTGACCGGAAGAAGAGCGGCGTTCCCAAGCAGCAGAGGCGAAGTCAGCTGCAGAGGTGGGTGGATTGGCAGCTTCCGGAACGTGACTCCCGAACATGCGTTGGTCTCCTGGGTCCATGACTGAGGACCAGACTCTTTGAGAATCTTGATTTTAGACGAAGCACCCCCCCTCCTTTCAGACTGGTAAAGAGGACCAGATTCGGGGCAGAGCCCTACCGTAAAGGGAGGCCGAGGACAGACTTGTCACAGACTTCTTGTAAATATAAATAAAACTCCTTAGTGATGGTAGATGGTAGAATCCAGACTAGGAACTGACTTTATTTAGAATTTTATGTATGCTAAAAATTTTTAACATTTCAAAGGTATACAAACTCCTCTTACATCGATTGTCAACCAGTACAAAATAAAAAGATTTACATAATTTTACAACCAACCTTGGTTTCGTTACTGAAATTTTATAAAGATTTTACATAGAGACAATTCTGTTTACCTTGGATTCGTCTAAGAATGTCAAAATATTGAATATAGAATGTGAAATACAGTAAGTAATTAGAAACTACGCTAATAAACGTCGTATCGTCAAGATAATACCTCAAGTATCACAATATATTAAAAAACTGCCGTAATCTAACAAAATAATGACGCAAATCGGCTCTCCTATCGATTCAAATTCATACAGAATTGGGCACCTAATGTATGGAAAATCACACAAAACAAGGCCGGGGTCAAGAGTCAGTAAGGTAATACATAAAAAAAATGTATCGGCTGTTTTATCGTAAAAGAAAGTAACCGTGATTGTATAGTGGCGTCGATATTACTAAAAACTCAGACAGGCGCAACAGGAGACGGTGCGACGCAATTCTGGTAGAACAATAATTGCCATAAAGTTTTCACAAAAAAATTGTTCGACTAGAGTCGCGTCGCGCTTGTCTGCCTTGTCTGCCTTAATACGATAAGAACACGATCTAGAAATATAGAAACAGAAATTTTGCACTAAAATGTTGTGATTTCGTGAATGCACGTTTTTTCAGGTCACTATCCTTTTATACATATTTGCACTATCGACAAACTGACTTGTTTGTACAAGGACAACGTCAATGAGAGTATACATTATTGAGTTTGAAGGTTATTTCACATTGATGTAGGATACAACCTGTATTTTTTTGTATTTAATTATACATTTTGTCTCCGGAGACGTGACGAAATCACCAACATTCGAGTAAATCGTATTTTAAATGTAACGATTTTATACAATATGCAATTATTTGTTTAATTTTTCTTTCGTCTGTGAAAGTTAAATTGTGTAAACAATATGTAAAGCAACATGTTGCAGCAACAAATTAATAAAAATATATTATATGATTTTGGTTGGATATTTCATGCACGTCCAATGTATTGAATATTACTGGAGAATAAAACTCAATCCTTGGAACAGCAGTATCCAGTCGGTCGATTCTGTAACAATCTAATCTCACCGTGATAACTTTGGTGAAAAGAGCTATCATCCCACCTGATGCTAGGGATTGACACTATCGACAACTCACTTCAAGCTTATTTCACCTAAGTTACAGAAATTGTGAGATTGTTACAGAATAGCTCGACAGCTATCCTACTTTATGATAATAACAAAACACTGAATTGAAGAATCAGAAGCCAATCGTAGAGGAACGACTACGGCAATATTGTAAATTTCCCTTTGACTTGATTGTCGGTTAATGGGAGGTCCATATTTAGCATCCGATGATTGTGATGTTTACCCTAGGGCCACGGAACAAACGCTCAAAGCGTTCTAATATAAGCATCGAGTGGTCAAAAAACTCCTCAAACAGAATTTTCGATCAAGTATAAGGTGTAGCTTCTGAATCAGTGTGATTGTCACTTGTTTCCGTGACAAACCCTGTCCGCTTTAGTTCTGGGGATGATCATTATTCCGAGTACGAACGAAAAACAATTAAGAGATGTCGTAAATACAGTAAGCGCATTTCTCTCTTTCTTAACATACCTCAGCATTGCGGATCATACCCCATATAATGGATCGAGTATCAACAACTGGCGTTACCGTTGAAGAGTTTAATTGACCGAAAAGTTTTCATGCTCATCTTTATGATAGTTAAACATTTTGACCTGAATAGCACGGTAGCGAAGCGTCTGACGACTTAAGCCTCGTTCCCATTGCGACTTAACACAATATATAGTTTGTTCAGTGACAAGTTTGGTATATTTTTTCTAGAACATTTTTGAGCTTACTGGATACTTAAGATTTCACTTTGCCTCGAAAATTGGCAAAGTATTAGCAAATCCTTTGCAGGTGTCCATAGACTTGAAGCTTTCCATCAGGTGGGCTGCTGTCCTGTTTGGTCGATTACATTAAAATAATGAGGTCGCATGTCGTCGTCACATGATGCATTATGAATGCTTTATGATACTTTGTGGCTTTTTAACCGCTAGTAATACGTTAAGTGTATCATTAAGCATCTGCATGTATCACATAAAATCATTGTGCTGTACTATAAATCATTTGCTATAATCGATTTTGGCAGAAAAAGCGTGCAAGGACGATTTAAATTGACTTTTAGTTACCACATTGATATTTTAATTTGGCATCACAGCACATTTAAAAGTGGTTTATATGTGTGCGAATTTCGACGTTGAGTGTCTTTTTGTCACTGGAAAATTTGCTACGTTTTTTTACATCCGAACTCAAACTCATTGTTAGGGTTATACCTACTTCATACTTAGAGTTAACTTAATAGAGTTTCATTATTGTGTGTGATTACTTCACTATGATAAAGCAGAAAATTATTTCCTAGTAGTTATTTCATCTCTTAATCTCTAAATAGTACAAAGGAAAGTCACTGTTTTCGTCTGGTTTCTCCGCTTACTTTTTCTAAACCACGGATTTTGAAACGCTTTTCACTCTCATTTACAGAATTTCTTCCGCTAGGTTTATATATGTAACATAGAATAGATAAGAAATAGCCGAGAATTTCAAAGATTTGTAATGATGTTGTTAAAACATATTTTAATGCGCTTAGGTACATTGCTAACGCCTTGCTGGCTAAACCTTACGAGATCGTTCAAAATAATGTACCATGGAATTGAATGACTTAAAACGGTCTACAGAAACGTCCGCGATGATATAATTAAGTCTATCTCCTAAGGATAACCTACACTAAACATTTTTATCTTTTACGTATTAAAAAAAACTTACCATATTTTAAACAATACAGTATTAATCCTTATCAAAATTGCCATTTACTGCGTATCATTAAAACTAATATCTTAGAAGATATCACAGATTTAAAATTACTAATCGCTCGTAGCCGGTGTGGGTAGCTAGTATAGTATATACCTATGTTGCAAGCAGTAGGTACGACAGTGCTATCAATCTTCTTCGAAATTTCTTCATCTTAGTCAATAGCCGTCCACTGCTAGACGTGGCATGCCCCCAGCCCCTAGCGTCGGCACAGGCTGCCGTCGCTGTTGATATTTTATGTAATATTCGCCCACAAGTAGCTTACTATCTCACACGGAACTGGTTAACGTAATAAAGACATCAATTTATGCAATTAATTTATAAAAAAATAATCAATTCACAGGAACACTTACATACGACTGTCTATGTGACTGCACATGGTAGCAACGCAACACGAATGTAATAATCAGTTTGATAAAAGCATTGAAGTCAAAATTTAATTACTCAATACTCAATTTCTTTATTGCGTTTCAAAATGTACATATTTAAGTATACATTAGCTGGTAGGTTGTAATAACGACACAATTTAGGACCCTGTCGGGCACAGCATAGAATAATTTACGGGAGAGAGGAGAATTGAAATCACAGTGTTGGAAATAGCGGTAACATTGATTATGTTCTGGCGGCCATTTCTTGGACATAGCGACGACGTTGTGACAGTTACCAACCACGGGGCGGTTTCGCCGACGCTTGTGCAGTTACACAATATGTGTGTCAATAATGCAATATAAATTATCGCTTTTAGTGAAAGTGAGTTAACTAATTTGTCACACTTAAGGTACGGCCGGCGAGTAAGCTCGATAAATGGAATGAAACCAGATTAATATCTTGGTGTTATCTGAAATTCTACTATTAATCTCTGTGTTCAAGTACATACTGCATTCAGGTTCATCGACAGCTTGAATAGACTCTCTGCTGATATGAGCTTCTTCTATATCTTCTTATTTTAAATCAACTGCAAAGGTTTTTTTAATAACATAAATTACTGCATAACAAACAGTTCGGTATTACAAGGGGTCGTTTGACTACTGATGCCCGGAGTTGAACTTTTAGGACATGTGTATAATGCATGGGAAGACAAATACGATGCTTTGGGCATCTTTTGCGATTTGTCAAAGACATTCGATTGTGTTTCTTATGAAATATTAATCAGGAAACTGCTCCACAACGGAATCTGGAACGCTTCTCTGGACGTTCTTACTTCTTACTTAAATGATAGGACCCAGAGAGATGATGTTAACGGAAAAAGATCACCCGGATTGGTAGTAAGAATGGAGGTCCCCCAAGGCTGAATTCTTGGTCCATTTTTATTTCTTATTTCTATAAATGACGTGCCTTACCTCATAATGGATAAATATGATATAGTGTTGTTTGCAGACGACACTTTTATTTAAATTCAAACGCCAGCAGCTGGTTACTGACAATGTAAATAGCGCCCTCGCAAAAGTAGTTAACTGGTTTAATGTTAATAACATACTTCTTAACGAGGAAAAAACTAAATGTATTAAGTTTACGTTACCCCATGTTAGACAAGTAGAAACAAGTGTTCTCGTAAAGGGTGAAGAGTTGAAACCGGTAAAAACTACAATATTCTTAGGCATAACTTTGGATGCCAAGCTACAATGGAGCCCCCATACAGATAAAATTGTTAAAAAAGCAGCACACGCTGTTAGGAAAATGGTTTAATTGATTTAGAGACCGCCCGTTTAGTACAATTTTGCTATTTTCATAGTGTAATGTCGTACGGTATTCTGTTGTAAAGAAATGCCGCAAATATTCAGACAATTTTTTTTTCTATCAATCGAAGGTACGGTTGGCGCAGTGGTTAAGCAATTGACTGCTGCGTTACGTGTCGCGGGTTCGATCCCCGCACGAAACAAATATTTGTATGACCTGCAAGTAGATGTTCCGGGTCTGGCTGTTTGTGTATGTGAGTTTAAATGTTTGTAAACGCACCCACGATATAGGAGAAATTCCTAGTGTGGGGCAACGTTTCTTAAAATATGAGATGAAGATGAGATGATGCACATAAAAATATTAATCTGTTTAAAAATACAGTGATATCCATAATTTAAATACTAGGAACAAACAGAGATTCGTTGTTCCTACAACCACGCTCATGGCACGTTTAGATGCCATTGTATACGTTATTATAATAAACTTCCTAGATCTTTTTTAAAGCGGAAACTATATCAGAAAGCCTGTTATACTGTCAAAGACTATATTGAGCACAAAAAGGCTTGGAATTGAGCTGCTCCAATAAATTTACACAGTGAATGTTGTTTTGAACTATTCTACCTTTATTCTTTTCTTTATGTATCTATACCTTTTTACACACACAATGACATGAATATTTACTGTATAAAGTATTATATTATCGTGAATGCGAGGTCTATGTGGGTCATTGTTTCAGTTTTAATCATGGTCTGGCAGTTTTATTAGTTTATGCACCTACCCAAATGTCCTTTCTTTGGTATTGTTCGTCAAATCGTTGAACTCCATAAGTTCTGAGTTGCACGATTACTGACAAATGCGTGCACTGTCTAGACAGGCCCACTCAATCTGTGTGGTTCTTTCTTCAAAAGACCATTTCTGACACCGATCTTCAGCTTCTTAGTCTTCACATGATCTCACCAAGATTATGTCTTGACTTAAAAGAGACTGTGGCCTCTGAGTTTGTTTTGGCCTTTCATCTCAGAGTAGTCAGACAGGAAACAACGATCTCATCTAGTTTAAAAATGATTGACGTGTAAAAGTGTTTGTACAAACCTACTTACAGAAGTTAAAACATTTATCATTTCTAATGTTTTTCTCATTGTCGTACCCGTCTGGTGGTGGACTATTTATTTTGCCCTTCTTGGTGAAATTATTGGCAGGGATTAATCCCTTGTCATCACTAACTATCACCGCGACTGGTAAAATAATTTAATTTTGCCTAAAAGCACTGGTTGGTTTACCGGCTGTCACTCCTCCTCTTCAGGGTTCTCACCTGTATGTTCTCAGCTCTCTTGCCTTGTCCTCTGTCCTTTTTCTCATTAATATTCTCCTTTTCTTTTTGATAAAAGGAACAAGGGACTGAATTTTCCCCGGAATGGGATTTTACTGTTTAAAATACAGTTTTAATAAATCACGTCGCTTGAAAATAGCCCAATATCTGCTTGGATACCTACTTGATTATTCCATACTTTCATGTGCCAATGTCGCAACTATCATTGTAGGCAGTCCATTAAATGAACGATCATTTAGTCGTGTACCCATTTGTACTAAAGCGTGGGTATATGCTCATTTCTATTATCGTCTCCTGTTGTTATATTGATTGACTAGTGCTTCAGTGGCCTTATTATGATTCTTGTGTTTGTTCCAAATTCCTGCATGATACACCGTAATCTTACTGGTTTCTTTCTCCTAGCTTTATTATCTTTTACATAATCCATTCATATTTTCTTTGATCTGCCTCTTTTCTTAATCAAAACAAAGGGGAAATATTCAACATTACCAACTGCAAGAAAGAACGAACATTTCGTCAAATAAAAGTCACCTGAGGGTAACGGATTGCTCACCGTACTTGATGTCTTGACGACAGGGCACTGACCTTCGCTACTTAACTACTACGTTCTTCAAACCCAATATTTTATTCCGAACGTGCCTCCTAAGTACCGCGCCGTGATTTGTTAGTACCGCTCGAAGTTCTACTTACCTTATAACCATTACGTTGGTTTCAAAACAATGATATTTGATTAAACGTGAATTTCATGTAAAGTAGGTAAATGTACTTTTATACCTCAATATCTCACTGTCAACGTCGGTACGAATACATTGTTGGTTAAGCCCCTTGTACATATGAAGATAGGAATCAGATTGATGACCTATATGATGCTCTAGCTGGAGTGAAATCTCTGCTTTGCCTCTCTCATAACCAGGCGTCCCATGATGATCGACGCTCCTCCTAGCCTCCGAGCGTACAATACTGTTTACAGATTCGCGGTCTCAAGTCCTCTTCGGTCGTACAACACTGTTTGCAGATTCGCGGTCTCAAGTCCTCAGCTAATATGGCCGACCTATTGCTACTTCAGCGTTGCTATCTTTCAGATCACTTCGTTTCCAGAGTTGATCCTTTAGAGAAGCTCGAACATATCTACTATTACCAGTTTTTCATAGAACGAGACAAGCATGACTAGCATGTATAACAGCTGTTGAATCATCAAATTGTCATACTTAGCACTGTATTAGACGGAAGTGCAGATTTTCTTGGGTGTTTTGCTAAATATAATGAAAGTAAAGAAAACCGCGCGTTATTGCGTCCGGCAGTGCTGCCGACCCAGTTGTTCAACTCTCCACCGCATTGATGTGTGCAACAATTGTGTGGTTTAAGTACAAGCGGTAGCGGGCAGACCTGAAGGCTCTTATTCATAACCTGCTCTTTTTATGAAAACTGGGAATAGAGTAGTGTAATAATTATGTTTTTTTTTTTTAACTCAATGCAAAGCAACGTGTGTATTCTTGGTGTAAATGGAATGATGAAATGTGCAAGCTAATTTTGAATCACTTTATCTTGATTTGTCAAGTTAAACCTTTCTATACACATCTTAAGTATACACACAATTATTGATAGAATTGACATAATGCATCCAATATCGTCTGCACCACGAGGGCACTCTTCAACAGTAAGTCATCAAATTGGTATCGTCTTGGAATTTAGAAAATACTTTTGACATTGGATAGCAAAACGTAACATAATACTCGTAGTTCTTCTCTTGATAATTTTATCAAGAGGAGATCTAAGAGTAATAAGTATAAGGGATATTCATACGTAATTATATATTTTTGCATATAGTTTACAACTGTTGAAGGTCACCCGCTGTCGTCGATCCCATGCGCCATACACACAAACAGACTACCGGATGTTAGCTACAACGTGAAACGTCACCATTCATTTATGATGTGAACTGTTACACTACTGTTTTTACGTCTTTTCATTGTCAAGGCGCGTTTAAATACATATATTGCAAACTTTTTGTCTCATCACGAAAGCAAACTCATTGAGTTCTGCAGTGTATTTCTGTATTTGACGAAGGTTTTATAACTTTATGACTATTTTGTCTTTGAACTTTCAAGTTCTAGGTCGCTTAGTTCTGTTATTTTGCCCAGTATGGTGGTCTGTTATGTTTTTGATCGAGTATATAAAAAAAAGTGTTGAGCCACTCGTAAACATGGCTTGTTAGCAATAACGGTTTATTTATTTTTCTTTATGGCTTACTATTACAATAGCTTGGAGGTGTTACTGTTTATGTTGTTATTTATATGTGGGAACTAGTGCGATAAATTAAGTTTCCTAGCAGACTTATGTCTGACTTAGGAGATATCTTAAAGTTTGTGAATCTGGGACTTAACGTATCTCTAGTTAGCATCGTTAATTTAGAACGGCCAGTGATTGAGATTTTAGATTTGTGTACTTTTTATCTTTATTTGTTTGGGGTTATCGCAGCTTGTCTTTTTCTTCCCTATTTATTTATAATAAAGGTACACCAACAGCTTCTGTAGACAAAATATCAAATAACAGTAGATAACAGTTGAGGGCTTATACAGTTGCCAATAAGAGGTGAACCAACATTCTCAAAGTGATATCCTAAGATAAAGACAAATGCATAAAAATTAAGTATATAAGTTATAAGATTGCAAGAAATACCTACATACTAATACAATAAAATTAATCTTTAGATTGTGTGAGTGGCGTGCTTTGGGACCTCAAAATTTGGGTCTTAAAGTTTGTTACTGAGTCATGCATGATATAATGTCAACATCTGAATAGCATTTTATATATGAATTCATCTCACGCCGGAACCTATTGAGAGGTGAGTTTACTCCTATATTTGTGTTGGATGCTTTAGTGTGGAATAAATGGATAATGGGATATCTGGGTAAATTATATAAATGCCTCTTTCTGCTGCCACCACAACATCCACAATCCTTCCAGTGTGGTACTAGACTAAATGACTCGTGTCTTTTCTAAAGCAATTAAAACCACTCTTAAAAATTGCCACTTTGATATGAATCATTTGAAGGTGTTGTGATTCGAACTAAATGTCGGTGATAATCAAAGACTGACCTTAAAACATTAATAAGGTCTCATTCAATATAATTAGCTGTTTTTATTTTTGTGGTGTTTTAGAGGTGGATGTTTTTGGTCCATTAATTTCAATGCCTACATTTGAAAATATTTACGAAATGCGATGTTTTGTAATTTAATCAATTGATTTTCTGCATACATTCCGTAAGTATTGTGGCAATTAGAATTTGCTTACATCACAGGCTTTTGTTTAAAATTGATGTTTTCAAGTCATTATTACATCAGCTTATGAAAGACAATGGATTGATTGGAATATGGAAAAACTAAAGATTGAATAAAATTGTCTAAATGTCCCCTTTTTGTGCTAGCCTAATCTGTCCGACTCTTGGGTAACGGACCAGCCGGTCGATTCTGTAACAATCTCACCGTGATAAATTAGGTGAAGTGAGCCATCACTCCACCTGATGCTAGGGATTGACACTATCAACAACTCACTTCAAACTCACTTCACCTAAGTTATCACGGTGAGATTGTTACAGAATAGCTCGGCTGGTGATAACGCGCTTTTTACCCCACAGCGGCAAAACTAAAGGAGGTTTGTCGTTTTAACAGGCTATGTATATGTGTATATGTATACGTATCTGTTCCCTCAGAACTCCTAAACTACTCGTCGTATTTTGACAAACGAGGAATTTTCGAGGCGTCATGTTGTTCCGCGTGTTAATGGGCTATACTTAATATAAAAGCTGCCTTAATGGATTTTTTGAGACGCCATGTCTCAAAAAATCTAATATGGCAGCTTATAGTGGATGAAAAGATGGTACCAAAAAAAAACCCCGTGTTTTTAATTGGTCTGTCTGTGGTGTTAGTTGGCGTTTCTTCTTCCAAGAGTCCCAAGAAATAACAAAAAAACGAACTAAGTACAAAGTTACATGTAAGTTCCAGGGTATTTTTTTAATCTAAGTTGCTGTTTAGACAACCAGTTCGTAATTCCTTTAGTCAAGATGAAAATCTCTGTACCTCTGAATTTCTCTTCAGCTGTCAAGTGCACATACAGCACATGCAACGTCCAGTTCTGATTTTTCTGTGATAGATGCCCTCTAAATATTATTCAATTTCCTATAGGAAAGTAGAGGGGCACGTAAAGTTATCTCTCATGGGTAGGTGGTTAACTTTTCCCTATCCATAACAATTGTTTTCTGGCCCACTGCCAAGATCCTGCTCAACTCCTGAAGTTTACGAGTACAGCCTTTCACTGCATTGTGCTCCACAGCACGCTAATGTCCAGAACTTGTCCAATGTCAAATTTTCATGGATTTTGTGGAGCGCATCAAAAATGAAGGGTGGCTAGGTGTCCTGCCCGGTATTCAACATTGAGCACACTCTTCAAAAGCACTCGGGGATTATTGGAATAAGTTCATATTTTCACCAAGTATCTTGCTAGTATCAGCACCCTTATTGCGTAGCACACTCACTATCACAATCTGAATGATTTTGAAGGATATTGCTAATCCATTGCTTCATGTGTTCGAAAAATGTATCTGCTTAACAACGTAAATAACGCAATGAATGTTGTTGTACTGTCAAAAGGAAAGCTATTGCTAAAGTTAGTGTTTTATGCAAATAAGGTGCTATTCTTAGCAAAAGATTTACTATGGATAGAAATCGCGCGCCTTAATTTACCCCACGATCAGTAGACCAATTGTCGTACTTAAAAAACGTTCAAATTCAAGTCGCAATCTCATCTCAGCGACAATCAATGTCAAAAACCTGTCAAAAATGTATGTAAATTGATTGTAATTTTGACAGATTGAGACTGAGATTAGAATGCGAACCGTCTTAAAAATACGGGGATTGCCCCTCTGTTCTCTTTTCTCTAGCCAAATGATCTTGGCTCCTAATAATTTTATCGTGACGTCTACTTGTGTATTTTACTTGTTGGTTTGTGGTGTAGCCAAAGTTTGAAAAGATGATTGTTCATCTTTTCAAACTTTGGCTCGACATAACTTGAAGTGTTGCCAAAGCTGGCATTGGACTTAACATTTGTAACCAATACATATTAAATGCCTTATAAGTGAAAATAATGCAAATCCACCCACTGTAACGCCTTAGTGACCCATTGTTATTTTAATTAAATGGTGAATATCACCATTTCCCTTTCCAAGCACATTCTTAGAATCTTGGAGAGTCCATTTAACATAGGCCTTTCAATGAACACTCCTGTTACGTCATGATTGGTAGAAACATTGGTATTTAAGTTAGTTGCGAGTTGCGATTTTGAAATGAACTGAAATGAAATGTTTATTTCTGTAAGTAAATCTTTTAAGACACTTTTACTCGTCAATATTTTAAAACTAGATGGCGCCGGCATTTCTTAACGGACTGATCCCTGAGAAGAAATGCAGAAACAAACTAGGTCAAGGTCTCTTTTCTCTCTCTCTGGACACAAAAGTGGAAGATCAATCTGAATGAGTCAAAATCAGTTCACATTAACTTCACAAACAAACACAGTGACTACCACCCACTCTACATAAATGGTATGCAAATACCTTATGCTAATACAGCCAAATACCTTGGCATAACTCTCGACGCCAAGCTGCGTTGGAAAGCCCATATCAAAAAGAAAAAACAGGAACTCGATATTCGTTATAAACGTTTGCATTGGCTACTGGGAAGGAAATCCTGTTTATCAATACATAATAAGCTGATAATATACAAGCATATTCTGATGCCAATTTGGACGTATGGTATCCAACTTTGGGGCTGTACTAAGCCAACCAACGTCAAAATAATTCAACAGTTCCAAAATAAAGTACTCAGGGCTGCTGTAAATGCACCCTGGTACATAAGAAACGATGACCTCCACCGTGACCTCGACATGGAATTCGTCACCACCATCATACAAAAATTTGCTGAAGCCCACGAACACAGACTCCATCGACACGTGAATGTTGAGGCAATCCAGCTGTTAGACAACACAGGCATAGTGCGTAGACTAAAGAGAACTAAACCATTTGAATTAGTGTAGTGTAAGTGAATCAATAATAGTAACAATGTTGTGCTATTTATATAACACATGAACAAAGTGTTTTATCAATTTTACCAGACTCTAAGGAAGTGTTACGAACGTGTGTAAAAGTGCATACCTAATTATGGACACTATTCTTAGCATTAACATAATTTATAACGTAGCATAATAAGTTAGATTTAAATTGTTTATTAGTCTTCTTAGGCTAGATTGCAATTAACTAGTAAGAACTTGGTTCTTACTAATAAGGAAAAAAAAAAAAAAAAAAAAAAAGGTCTCTTTTAAAGTCCAAATATAATATTATTAGGATTTTATGTGAGTCTAACAAAGCAGGGCCATGTCCGCAATGGTCTTTTGAAGAATGAACCATTGCAGTTTTTAGTGGATGTATTCCAACAGACGGCATGCATGCATCAGTCATCACGTAGCTCAACCCTACTTTGGGGAGCTCAACGGCCCGTCACACGACGCTGCCAGATCTGCACAGTCAGTTTTCTCTTTAAAGGTCATCAAATTATAAGACTATCCTCTTCGTCTTATCCCTAAGCTTAATTTCTATCTCTAGATCTAAAGCAATCGTTTGTAAAATGGCCTCCAAAAATTTTCATAACCGTTGGTTGGCAAAAACCTACGATGTTTTGGATTTTGGAGACTGGGTATAAGTCCGTATATTCAAACATGAACTTCTGGGGAAAGGCTGGACTAGCATAGGTAGGTACTGATTGATTTCATAACACTTTCTCAAAAATTATGACCACCTACTTGTTTATTAGGAGGACTAATAAATCAGAAAGCGTGTTTAAATGTTTGTTACTCAATCACTCCGAAACGCCTCAACCGATTTCAATGAAACTTGCAACGAATATGAATCATAATCTGGGCTTGAAACTCTATTTTGGGACACTAACACAAGTGACCCTCACGCACACTGAGTGTTTTTATCCCGATATCCAATCTGGGTCCCGATAACATCGGTTTTGCGAAGGATGCTGCAGTAACCAGCTTGTTTCTTTTAAGTTATTTTATATCTGTGTATTTTCGTCCTTAGCACTTAGAGCTTGTACAGAAACTGTACATATACCTATGGTGTAAAAATACTATACCTACCTTATTAAAATAACAAGCAACTCATCCTGGTCTACTAAACCAGTTCCATTCACAAAAAAAGATTGCACTATGACGTCACATACATTCAACCTCACCACATCCTCACTTAAGCACCAATTTTAAAATCATAAAACTTTGTTTTATATACAAAACGGTACCCGATTAAGAAATTGCTCTTACAATGTACAGTATAAGTAAATATAGCGAACTTTAAAATCCAGTAGTTGACTAACTCGGTCGGCCCGTAAAAGTGGTTTATTACTTAACCGGTTTATATTATAACGCAATTTAAAATAGTTGTACATAAACTCAAACAAGGTGAAGTAAATAGTTTCTGTGAAGAAAAGTATTAAGTAATGAGTTTGTTACCAACCTGGATGGAACATGAATATAATCACAACACTAAGATTCACTCACGCGCACTCAAGATGGTGTCCGTCGCGGCACTGCCTGACCCTCCCCGCTCTCGCAACACGTCCCCGTGCCTACGCTAAGACTGCGCGTGAGTGGACGAGACAGCGGGTGTTACAACTTTACGAGCGGATGACTTAACACCGAAGTCGCCAACACCCTTTATTTTTACGATATCTTTTCTATTACACCGAAATATAAACAAGACCAATAGTGCGCAGACACAACATCTATCTCTATAGTGTGGTGTTTATTGTTCAGATTCAGACGCCAAGCTCCTATTGAAAAACATAGGTCCTATTGAGTCCCATACCCACTACTACCCACGTGTCCATGTACAGTCTAGTGAAGTATATAGAGATCCCATTCTTTTATCGTAAAGTCAACTACCGTACTCGGTATATATCACTATAAATTTACTTTTGTGGTTATGTAGTTTTTTTGACCGAGTTTTCACCATATGTTGGTACCGTCGGTCGTCAAAACCGTAATTCGTATTTCGGTTTTGTTTGACAGAAACTTCATCAACTTTCGTTTAAAGTTCTTTCTACCTTCTTTCTGTTTGTATTCTGCAGAATATTACTGGTAAAGAGTAATCTTTAAAGAGTCCCTTGTTTTGTGGTCTCGACGCTGCATATATTTTCTCTTTCCATACGGCTCTCCCTTTCTAGCCGAATCATCTTTCACAAAATCTGTAAAATAAAAACTGGAAACTGACATGAACCCGCTTACATTATCAATGTAACATCGCCTCAATGTGCTCTAACAATACGATACACAGAAGCTGTAGAATTGTTCCATTTATTGTCACTTTACTAAAGTTCTAACTAAAGATCTTAGTTCAGTTTAGGGCCAAAAGTTTATAAATGAATAAAGAGAGTGATATTGACATGATTACTACAAAGGTGTTAATTAGATCAACGTTTACTGAAGCATTTTATATGAAAAACTGAGATAAGTTGTACATTAAGCGGAAAAAAACAATACATATTTTCAGGTCAATAAGGAAACAATATAGGTAATACACCATAAATCACAGCAAAGTCATGTTAGCACGATAACGATATTCTTCATTCGTCAATATCAACAGTCGCCAATGAAATGGTGATCAACAAATTCCATTGATCCATGATCGCCTTAACTTATCATTTTAGAGCTTGCAGATGTCATCGCCCCGCGAGACAGCACATGCTTTGATCCATCATCATCAGCCTATAATGTTCCCACTGCTGGGACACAGGCCTCCTCTCCATGAGAGGGAGTGGGCCGTAATACACCACGCGGGCCCAGTGCGGGTTGGTAGATGTCACATGTCTTTCGAATTTTTGGTTCTTATACATGCCGGTTTCCTCTCGATGTTTTCCTACACCGTTTTGAGAGCAGTGGTAATGCAATAATTTACACAAAGTAAAGCGCTTGTCTGGGTTTGAACCTACGACCTACAACTCGTAAGTCACGGCCAATAATTACCACTGGGTCACCACTGCTCCATAAAAACGTAAATGCATATCCATTGAACTTTTTTCGTCCGTTTATATTCTTACTGTACAAGTTAAAACAAGTAGGTATGTGACCTTTCTGAAGAACATCAACATTTTGCTCTACTTATTGTCCTATTGTAGAGCAAAAATTGTACTTGTTCAAATGTCGACAAGAGCAAACGAATTAATTAGACCGCAAAAATTTTGATGAATTAAACTCACTTTTTATTTTTATGGACAAAAGAAAGAACTATTTAAGTAGACAAAACTAGATGTAAAATGCGTGAAAAGGACTAACATCATCATCGCCTGTCGAACCTTTTCCCAAACATGTGGGGGTCGGCTTCCAGTCTAACCAGATGCAGCTGAACTCTAGTATTTTACATGGACCGACTGCCTATCTGACCTCCACAACCCAGTTACTGGGTAATACGATACCCCTTGGTTAGACTGGTTGTCAGAATTTTGGGCCTCTGACGACCCGTAACGACTATCAAAGATCCTAGAAATGACTAACATCTTTTATTCTCCTAACCCACGTGTTAGTTATTGTCCTCTCAAATCGTTCTTTAAGCTTTCAATACCCAGTATGCGTTGCCTATTAAAGTCCTATGTACCTACATAATACTTATGTGGGTCACACTGAAAGTTTTCGAGGTAGTCTCCGTTCCTTTCTAATCACCGTCGCATGCGATGGAACCATTGACTGAAGCAGTGGGCCCACTCTTCTTTAGGGATTTCTTCCACGCCTTTTTCAAACGCAGCTATCTTCAGGGTTCATAAAACGAATTCCTCTAAGTTTATCTTTTATTTTTGGAAATAAATAAAAGTCACAAGGTGCCAGGTCAGGACTGTAAGGAGGATGACTTACTAACTCCACACTTTTGATAGACAAATATTCGATAGCCCGTCTGGCGGAGTGAGCTGGTCGTGGTGGAGGAGGATCTTGCTTCTTGGGAGCTGCTGTCTAACATTTTCCAAGACAACTGGTAAACAATGAGTGACATACCAATCTGCAGTAACAGTGTTTTTATCTTCTAGGACAACTGTTGCGAAATATCCCGTCCGTCCAAAGAATGAGGCAACCATTTTTTTCCCTTGACTTCTGCCCTTCTTTACTTTTGTCGGCAAATCTTGAAATTGAAACATCCATTGCGCAGATTGTATTTTTAGTTTCGGGTTCGTTTCATCACCTGTGACGATGTCATATACAGCATCCGAGTCACCTCCGTCATACTTTTCAAGCATTGAGCGGCATCAATCCAAACGACCGGTCTTTGATCTTCCGTCAAATTATGAGGTATCCATCTAGTACAAAGCTCTCTGACGCCAAATGTTCATGTAATACTTTTTGTACTTGACTCATACCAATGCCTAAAGCTGCCCGAATCTGTTGATATTTCAGATATTATAGATATTTTCAGTTGATTTTTTTCTGTTGTTGTTTTTTCTTCTAACAGCTTCTATCTTTAGCCGCACAGCGCTCACGTTATCTTCGTCTCTCACGTAGTCGCCATAGAAGGATGACCACGTCTGAATACATTAAACCAGTTGTAAACAGTGGCACGGGATGGAGCTTCGTCATGAAATGCTAATCGAAGTCTATCGTAACATTGTTTTTGAGTAAGACCGCAGCGAAAGCCGTAATAAATCATTGAACGAAAATTTTCTCTAGTCACATCAATTTCGACACTCTAGAGACATTTTTAAATCGCTGCTAATTTATATAAACATATGACATATGAATTCCTTACACATCTACAGATTCGCAGAGTTCCTAATTCGAAATTTAAATAAATTTTGTCATCGGCTGCCTTTCTTACTGGCCTTTTCTAAAAACTTTCAGTGTGACCCCCGTATTGTGCGGCGACTTTAATAGGCAATGTATTTACCTAAAATACCTAAGTACTTACCTTTTCACTCTCCTGCGAACCAATCAATCTGCCTATCCTTCTACAAACTATGTTGGTGTCGGCTTCCATTCTAGCCGGATGCAGCTGAATACCAGTATTTTACATGGAGCGACTGCCTATCAGACCGCCACAACCCAGTCACTGGGTAACACGATGTTATCAGACTTTTGGGCTTCTCACTATCCGTCACGACTGTCTAAGATCTACGATTGACAGCCGGGACCAACAGTTTAGCGGGCTTTCCGTGACACTGAGCATTCACTTGCGAATCCCTCACCTCATAATAACAGTGCTACTTATACTTCTCTTTTATATTATCGTCACCAGTGTACATTCTGCCCTACGTTTAAGTTACATCAAGGTCGCCATAGTTCGACAGCCATCGTTCACCTTTTTCATCGTCTTTCAAAATTCGTCTTCTAGAGATTGGGTTGTTCTCTTGTCCTTACTTCCACTCCTCAGTATAATTGTTATCACCATACTTACGTAATTTTGCCGCCAAGTAGCGTACCTGCGTTCCGGTTTAAGGAAATCAGGAGTATCTATTTCAGCTGTGTGCCTGGTATGGCAGAAGGCCAAATGCTGTAGTGACAAGGTACCATCAGGACCCACTTGATATAGTGAGTAGGGTAAGACGTAAAGGGCCGCCTGATTATGTCCAACAAAAAGTTCGCAAACGACTTTTGCTAGACGACACTACCCATTTCTAAGCCCCTTCATTTATAATAAACTGAACCAGATTTTGAATATACATTCCCTTAACACATTTAATTGTAAATCTAAAATTAAAGAATATCTATTAACTCTAGACTACAGTGAAACAGAAGACCTATTAAAATCGCAATACACGTGACCAATACAATGACCACTATATACATTCTGGCCCTCACACACGCACACACACCCCCACCCACACACACACACACACACACACACACACACCCCACACGCACTCACCACACCTTTTTCATAGAATTACGTACTTTACTACTTAATTACTTACTTATTGTACTACTTATTTATAATATTTGTATAATGGACGGATGGATGGCCCCTGTAACACAGGTCCCACCTAGCATGGGGGTCATTGATCAAATCTCTTTGCACTTGTAAGTTCCAAAGATATATATATATATATTATTTTCTGGACAAAGACATAAAAATCCAACAAAGATAACGCACTAAACGTTGATTTTAGCCGAATACGACCAACATTCTAACCACAATCAACGTTTCAGCAACAACACATTGGAGACTAATTTGAATGCTTTAAATTATTATATCCAAATAACCGTCCATAAGTTTTGTAAAGATGAAGATAAATATCGATTCAAAGATGCAAACGATTTTAAACACTAATGGAGAGCAACATAGTTTCTTTTAGGTATGGGATTATGCAGTTTATTTGCTTTCAATAACTCACCTTTGAACTATACAAATAGTTTTATATTGAAAAAACCGGACATAACTTATGAATGCATTAATATCTTTAGAAACAAACGAAGTCAGAAGTTTTTATATTCAGAAGTTTTTTTCGTAAGTAGCCACTGTTGTTGAGAAATCTGCAGATGCTATACCTAAGTTTTAGTACCTAATTATAGTTTGTGGCTTTTTAGGAACGACACCACAACCAACGGAATAAATGACTGCGATGCTTGTATACAGAATCTAATCGTAGATTATGACACGGGATGGACAATTTATTGAAGCGTAGTTTGAACTCTATACTGTACATAAACCTATTATTTCCTGTTACTATAATATCAGAGATGACGAAAACTACAAACACGTTTTGTACTGCTGCGTTTGAGGAGCATGATACGCCCCGTTTCGGAAGCGCTACATGTTTTCTCGTGCTATGTCACTGTCTCCAAAGTTTCAACTTGATAGACAAAGAAGTCGTCCAAATACGCTTGCAAGATTACATGTCATCTCAACGTTGTAATTATCCTCCCGACTGCATTTCGGTCACGGCAACGCATCTCAACGGAGACTCACCAAATACGCCGGAGATAATACCTAATACACAAGTGTGTGTAAGCTGCGGCGAGATCAGTCGCAGGACCTACTGTTTTACGTGATTTTTGACGCACGGGAGTGTCACACCGTGAACTTCCAAACCCCGCGTTACTGAGAATTTGATGTCAGAAAAACCTCATAACTTTTATCTTGGCTCGAACCCGTAACCTCTTGAGATCGTGATCTGCAGCCGCTAAGCCACCCGCTAAACCAACGAGGCTGTCAATACTTTATCGTAAAGCGAAGCTTGTAAAAATGGCATAGCTACTATATAGTCATACCAAGTGTATCAGTAGATTCGAGCAAACTAAATAAGACTGCGTCCCTCGCGTTTGTATCGATTAAAGCTACGTAATTGCTATATGACTTAACAAAGCAAAGTGCCATATATGGAACAAGAATAATTAGTCCCCCTGTTGACTACAATCCATTACTTTATTATACATACAAACTCAATACATTGTGCAGTAAAGTTGTTTCCAAATAGAGCACTTGCTTTGGTGACGTAAACGCATATAAATGATTTGGGTGATAAAATTATAGCAGTCACAAGACTTGGTTTGGTTCACCGGACACGGTTGCTTCGGGAGGTTCCTGTTCCGGATAAGGCGGGAGGAAACGCCCGGGTGTCACCAACATTTGGATCGCCCAGAAGACACGGTGGAGCATACGGTGGAGGTCTGCCCGGCTTGGGCGGAGCACCTCACGCCCCTAACCGCCGCAGGAGACGCCCTTGGCGTCGGGAATCCCAGGCCGATTCCCGGTCACCGTAGGCGTGGGCTTGCGGACGGCGAGCAATGAGCAGATCACCGTCCAGGTCGAAATGGACCAGGCCCGGGTCAACGGCGCGTTGTGTTCCACGCCCGCCTCAAAGAGATGTCAGCAACAATGACGGGGTCCGCTAGGGCCGATGCCTGCCGGGGTTGCGGGAAAGTCCAAAAGGGTTACCGTGGCCCCGGCACAGGCAACTTAAGGAACACGGGTCGGGTGGGTTTTAGTCAGTAAGAGTCTGACACGCCCTCCCGCTCCGCCCAGAGCGGGAGAAGTTATTTAATGACCACGCTTTTTGAGAAGACTTGGCCTGGTCCTGTGTTACTCTGAATTTATTTTTCCATTATCTGTCATGTGATCACTAATCCCATTTTCACTCTACAATAGAGGATGATTAGAACTACCTCTACCGATCTAGTATGTGAAAACTAAGCGTAGAACAGTTTAATCGTGAGCTGGCTAGACTCCTTCGACATGATATTTAGGTAATACGTTATTTTTCTAAGTCTGTTTTGATCTTGTATACGAAAAAGCTCTGACAGGATCATAAATAAAAAACACAAATACTTTGTGAATATTTTACTACAGCTACAACGATAGTGAATCAGCAATTAACTAGTTTTTATTGAATACAATACAATAATTACAGTAAATAAACATAGTCACGCCACAAACAGTTCAGAAAAAGTGGTGTCTAATATTATTAATTATTACATATTTGCAAACACGTATCTATTACTTCAGATAATTATTATTAAAAGAATGAACGCATGGATGTAAAAAGTGCACGATGTATGCGTGACCATTGTTAGAAAACTTGGCTTGCACACTACCGGGCGACTTTTTATAACAGCAAACGTCGTTCGTAAAACTTGAAAGAGAAATATGTGATGGTCACATTCTATTAAACATTGAGAAATTGTTACTATTAAGATCCATAAAATCGCAAAAACCACAAAATACAGTTATATAGTTAGAGGCTATTTACATCAGTTATTTACATAAATACACTAACAAAATTGGGACATACAGCAGTCGTTACTTTTCACAGAAGATCGCTTTACGCACCGATACCATGCGCCCTGCTGCGTTTGTAACGGTTACATTCAAATTAGACCACATGATTATGCGATACATTTGCATTATTAGTTGGAAAATACTTAACGCATATGGCCTCGGTGTCTACAGCGATTAAGTCTTATTTATTTATCTTAAACTACAAGACAGTGTGATTGAAAACTCTTTTTTCGTGCAGATTTTCTTTAGGTATTTTTGAAAGAGTATTATTTACATAAATAATGACCTGCAGCACAACATCAGAAAATACTCTTATTATTAGTAAAGATACATGGGAGATCATCCAATATTTAAATTCCTAGAGTACCTATTTGATTTAACTTAATCAATATTGGCTATGTCGGCCATGCCACTGTGAAACGCGTTAGACAAAAGTGGAATACATTTATAATACAAATAGATGTTTTATAATCCATTGATGAGACGCGGTGCTGACCTGGTGGAAATTACATACTGGTATTTTTTTTTAAACCGTCAGGCTTTTATAAGACATATTTGTTACAGCCTTATATTCTACTCAAAGCGTATGTAATGTACATAAAACTCCTTGCTACCGTTCCGAATTATTATTTTAATAATTTTTATTGAAGCTAATCATCTACTTACACAGAAAATTGCACTATAGCCAGTAAGGAAATGCAGAAATAGAAATGCAGTCTTTTTCTACTATTAGCATAGAAAAAACATTTCTAAGCATCAAGAACTATGAAGATTTCAATAAGGTAATAATTGGATTAAATGTTTATTTCATGTTTTTAAATAGCATCTACACGGTGCAGTCTAAGAATTACATGGGATAACAATGATACTTTAATTTATTACTGGAATAAAAGAAAAATCATTATTCATTACTGACTAATGAACGTGCGCAATATGATTTAAATATTGATTAAAATACAGAACTACAGACTGAGAGAGAGAACCAAAAATCTCACGCACTCTTCAACATCATAGTACAATTGTAGGTAACGAATTGTACCTACCTACGAAAGCGTGAGATTTTTGGTTAACAACTTTAGAACAAAACCACAATATTGTGACAAAAGATGGCTGCGTAGTTTTTAGGCCCTGCTTATTTAAGGTTTTGTTTCAACATCGTCACTTTGTCATATATTATAAATGCACCTTTATACGTGCACCGTCATATGAAGCAGTGGTTCCCTCTGTGGCTCCGACCTATAGTATCCACCAGTGCTATTGATAATCTAATGAAAGTCTAAGTTAAGATTATTATATCCCACGAAGAAATTTTTTTGTTACAATTCTAGCACTGAATGTGTTTATTAGACATGTCTATCCTAAACATTGAAAGTCTATAAATTCAATTTTACGTCAGGTATATCAGAATTTTTCGTACTGTCTTGAATTGTAATTCCCGCTATTTCTTCAATCTGAAACAAAATGTTTAAGATTACCAACTACAATTACCTACTAACCAAGTTCATTTCTGCTATATATAATATTCTAATATATGTTGTTATGTGGCTTCCACCTAGAAGCATAGATTGCCAGAATGGGTGTGGGAATATTTCAGGCGCCTTTCATAGAAGCCAATCCTTCAAGGAATCCAATTCCTTTTGTTTCATCCTTTAAGGGGGATGCGATAAGGTAGCCAGCGAAATTCAAATTTACTTTAGTTTTTTGCAATTTGCAGGTCAGTGTGAGGTAGTATGTTGATTAAAATATGATTCGCGGCCGTAACAAGTATGTATTAACAGACTAGATAGGTATTGAAACTACACTAGCAAACCATAAACCTACGTACCGTGTGTAGTCTTTCTCGTCATGACTGGTTTCCATCTAGAGTCCTGTTCACTGTAAATAAAAATTATAAATGAATTACCTCGATAAGACAATGTATTTAGCCAGAGAAGGACAGCAGTGGTTACATGACGAATTTCCAAGGAACGTAATTGGTATACAACTTTCTAATTAGAGCAGTGGTGGCCCGAGGGTGGCCCAGTGGTAATGGCCGCGACTTACGAGTTGTAGGTCGTGGGTTCGAACCCAAAACCCGTGGTCTCGAAAGAGACTTCGTCGTAAAATTGATTTATTCCGTTCTAATACCAACAAAGTAATACCACTGGTATTTGTTTGAACTCGTATTTATTTTCTATTCCGAACGGATACCACTCTTTTAATAATTAAATTGAATGTGCGAACGAATACCAACAACTTGAATTTGGTACAGTCAGCTCAGTCAAACCTAATCAAATTCGATGATGACTGATTATACAAAAAGTTGATTTTCTGTGATACTTTATAATTTTTAGATTATAAGTGAATTATCTAAATTGAATGTTTTTGAAAAAAATAGATTGGCCTGTGTATTTCGGTGATGACTGATTATACAAAAAGTAGATTTTTTGTGACAATTTACAATTTTGTGGGAATATAAGTAAATTATTCACATTTGGATGTTTGTAGAAAAAATGTTTGCTGATTCATTGTTATGTGATGGTGATGAATGACTGATTTGATTATACAAAATGTTGATTTTCTTTGATATTTTACAATTGTTAGATTAAAAGTGATTTGTTTTTGTGAAAACATTACCTGACTGTATTATTAGATAGGTAGACGTAAATAATTACGTACCTATCTACTATCTATGCATATAAATTTTAATATAAATATTAAGAGTTGATTTTCTGAGATATTTTGTAATTTTTAGATTGTATGTAGGTACCTAAATTGTTCTTGTTTGATATTTTTGCAAAAAAAAACATTGTACCTACAGATACAAGGAGGAACTAAAATTATAATTAAGTGGATTATTAGTCATATTTTATTATTGAACTAGACGTTTGCTAACAAATTTTTTTTTTGGATATTATTGTTTTTTTTTTAATTAAAGGTCTTATATTTATATTTACACACAAAGCATTTTTACTGACTGTACCTTATATCTTTGAACTTGTTTTGATATTAGTTTAGACAATGGTATCCTTTCGGAATCGAAAATAAATACGAGTTCAAACAAATACAAGTTTGTTGCTATTAGACCGGAATAAATCGTAAGATTGTCAACAACGGGGTAGGTAACCATGTAGCCAGATCGCACTGACAAACGTCCTTGCATACATATTCGGAGTCAAGAACGTCGTCACTTCCTTGATTTACCTTGGGGTTTGTAGTAGAGGTCACTAGTAGGTAAAGTACAATAGCTAGCAAATGAAAACTCAACTTCTAGCTTCTCTTTGCCAAGATAAGAAAAAAAATATCAAAGCGTATTTGTTTGGCTATCGGTGATTGATTATGAAAAGCACGACAAGTTTTAACAACAACTTACGTTCTCATTTCACCCTTTCAGCAGCATAAGGAAAAATATATAACATCGCACAGCAATGAGCAGAGACAGTTACTTTTTAATTCGCATAATTATAATGCTGTATACATTTTGATTCTTTTATAGATAATGCAGTATTATGCCAGAATGCGGTAGCTAATCCATCGTAGCGTGCCGTACGATCAGATTGACTAACACATTGGCCGCAGCTTAGCTTCCTAGTCCATATTATTCTGGTTAAGAAAATAATGTTTTTACCATTTCATGTCCTAAATGATGGAAATCGCGTTTGAAACTTTACCCATTCATTTGTTTCAGCGACAGAAACAAATGAATGAACAAACAAATGAAACTCAAGTGACTGGAGTATCATCAGGGTTATAACTGTTTCGTTTTAACCTTGTTTCATTCACAAGTGGTGCATTATTTTTTGTTACATCAGTTTACATGACATTAGCATTGCGCTGATGACGTATTTGCCGAGCATAGGTACTACAACTAAACTAATTACGTTACTTACAGTTCTTCCTGTCAGAGATTCGGTTCCTCCTGCGTTCCCTTGCGACTGGCTTGCGCTTTGATGTAGCTGATCTCACCAAGCTTTCTAATATCTCATCATCCGCTGATAAGTCTCCACTAAAAACAAAATATGAACGTAGGTAAATAGGAAAAAAAAAACTAAAAAAAAATGAAGTAGGTACTGTTGATGGTAATTTTTAGCATATTTTTTTCTCAGAAAATAAGGTTCATCAGTCGAAGAGCGATAGAAATTCACGTAAAACCAAATCCAGAGAGAAATCTATTTCTGTACAGACCATATATGATAATTTTATACTGATCTAAAATTAAAGCTGAAATATCCAAACACCTAGTCAACCGATAATACAAAATGAATTTTACCCCTACGGCTGTAGTTTGATTTTGCTAACTATATTATGTAAGTACGAGAGTTGTAGTTAATAAAGTTATCAAGGATGGTTGAATATATGAGTCGATAGTGACATTTTAACGTTGACCTTTGGTATTCGTTCTTTCTATTTCCGTCGAAATTGTCAATAGGTACGGACGACGGTGACTAAAAAAAAATTCCTAAATTCCTTACTTGACTAGAATTCTCCTGCTGTTTGGCTGACTCTTCCTCCTGCCATCTGTGAGGCTATCGGTGTCAGGATCGGTCTTCAACAGTTCCTTCAGAGCATTGTCCGCGGTGTGGTCACCATTTTTGTGTGAATAGTTGCCCACCTGAAATAATATAACCTTACTACATTGCTACAAGGATCTTTTCGCGCTCGAATGACGTTGTTGGTAAACGTGTATGCTAATGTTTTGTAAAATGTATTGAAAAAACAAGATGGCGGCGTTAGTTTCGATTTTGGCCACGCTATACGCGCCGTAATATGATCCTTGTACAGCTTTAACTGGAGTGTGACTTACGTCTATAATCATTTTGCCTCTAGTCTTATTTCTCTCTCTATGGTTGGCTTTCTTCTCCAGTTGTTGAAGCACCCTCTCCCTGGTAGTCCTATACTCCAGAGAAAACTCCGCAATGACCTTCAAGAATTCTGCAGGCTTGGTCTTATGCATGTCACAGGGAGGGACTCCCAGGAACAGCAAGAACTTGTTGAATCTGTAACAAGCAAGAGCCTCGTTGTTCTCTCTATCTCATGTTTCAGTCATTGGTATATAATTCGCTTGGGGCTTATTCGCATTGCGCCGTACATTTAATTTTATCACAACCGCTTCGGCACTTATTGCTATTCATTAATTGTAAGTTGCCAAACAAATCACTTCATCTAAGAATCTATGTAGTTTATGCTTGTACAAAATATTAACATTAAGGATTAACATATTGTTTTTTAAGTTTCTAATGCCGTGTCCTAACTTAAAGCATAAAACGTACTCGCGCATCAATCAAGTCACGTGTGTACGTCATAATTCATATAAACGACCGCGTCGATCGTGTATTCGCGCGACCTTTGCTTTTAGTTAGGACACGGGGAACACCAAAGTGGTTTGCTGCAATGTTAAAGCGTATTATGTTATTACCTGCTCATTACCCTCTTTTTAATGAGTGAGAGTAATATGATCCTCTCGGCTGCATCAGTGAGGAACTCGTTGATCTTCGTCTTGAATATCTGCGAGCCATCGTGTTTGGCTACGCGTTTCATGTGGTCCCAAGATGCTTTGCAGTCAGACTCTAGCTTCTGGAGATTGTCTGAGAGAACATCAAAGTCTACCTTGGAGGCTCGGATGACGGGACCAACCTTAAAGTTAAGAATTCTATTGTTGTAAAACTGGTTTGTCGGACTATCTTCGTTCTTATAAATCTAATGTATCGATCTAATACGTGTATCCAGGTACTCGTAATTAATTAATTATTTCTTATATTTGCAGCATAATATAATAGCATAACAGTTGGTTTCTACTATATCACAAGAAATTGGAAGTTTCGGTTATTCAGAATGTTCCGCCCTCCACCAACAAGTAAAATATACATTTTCAACATACAAACTGTGTACTAACTTCACTGAAAAAGTCGGAGCTATCTGGGAACTTCTCAATTATCATTTCGCAGATATGGTACAACAGCGGGTGTTTGTGCACGGTGTCTTTGACTTCCACGACCTTGGACAAGTACTCCAGCCGGAATCCTTTGGCGTAGTTACCATTGAGGTAGTTTCCAACAGTCCTCAACGTAGAAAGGATCACTTTGAAGGTCCTGTTCACCTTCAACAATTCTATTCCTTGCTTCAGGTCCATCAGTGGTTCTGCGATTTCTTTCTGCAATATTCAAAAAAATACGATTTATATGTTGTAATTCTTATATTGAGTATATAAAATAATTATGGAATCGATAGGCCTTACCTCTAAATTGTCAAAATCCAATTTGAATACCCAAAGTTTGAGTCGGGATGAGAGTTCATTGATAGAAGCCAAGGTAAGTAGGAACTGCTCAGCACTGCCCAAAGGCAGGTCCGGATTGGCGTACTGAAAATACATAGATTGAAATAAAATTAGAACATGAGTGAGAACATCTAGAATTACACTATCCAGGAGAAGAGATACAGAATAGTACATTGTTCACCGAGAGGAGAAAGTGACCGATTACCGTCGAGGGTGTCGTTTGAAGCCCGAGCCGTAGGCGAGGGCTTTAAAACACCCGAGATCGGGAATCGCACTTTCTCTCGAGTGATACATAGTGCTTTATACTACACCTACGAGGAAAATAAAAAACTAAATCTTTACTAATTGAAATTTATATCACACAAATTGAAAATGGCGCCAATGGCGTCTGCAATTTTCACATGTTCTTTTTTCAAATTGTTTATCCTGCCGCCGCCAAAGACCCAGGGTCGCACTGCCAGCCCGACAATATCCAATATCCAACACACAGCTAGTGGCCAGTGTCATTTTGCGAACTTGGAGATAAAAACTCACTGTAAAAACTTTTTGGCTTTTGATATTTAGGTTACCGGCGCATAGTCTTACCCAAAATTAAAAAAGAAAAACCACGTAAGAAATGGATTTTCATACACCTTTCTCTCCCGCTCAGATGCGTTTTCTCCCCGCATATTTGTTCGATATGCAATGACGTACTTTCTACCGTAAATTTGATAAAGTATCAAGGTACTTTGCAAGCAGGTGTAGTATAAAAGCCTTTTTTTACTTTAAGAATACATTTTGTCTTTACAGGCTATTAGTACATACCTGTGCCTCTTGAATTTTAACTTTTTCCTCTTCTGTCGGTAACATAGTCAACAGTTTTTCAATGCCCTCTCTACCAATGACAGTAGCATCCATCTTCATTATAGCTGCCTTAATAGTCTGAGGCGTAGGCAGTTTTTTCATTGCTATATTGATAGCATTCGATCTTTTAGCATCTAAAATAAGGTTTCTCTTTGGTTCCATTAATTTCTGTAAAATGTATACAAGAAAGTTATCAACGGGTCATTCACACTCATTCTAAAAATAAGAGTTCTCTATCTGGTGATTATAATATTTTCTTAAAAAGTCCGTACAGGAATATTAATTAAATAGTACGAAATAGAGAATTATGTCAAGGCAATGTACGAAAAAAGCGTGATACTTACTTCCTGAAGATGTCCGAAGGAGTGCATGAAAACAAAGAAAGAAAATCTAATTAGTAAAGATATATTATACACTTTACAATACACAAGTTATTCAAATTAAAAAAAACTCAAAGATAATAATTTGAGAGCATTGATAAGACCTGTTCGTGATACAATTATTAACCTCACTGGCCCATTTTTTATTTCAACATCTTGCCTTAAAGTTAAAAAGTAAACAAAAACTTACTTTGATTATCAAGTCATTTGTCCTGGACTCAAACAGGTGCTCTAACATGGCTGTGTCCACGCTGACCTCAGGCAGGTCATCCCATATAAAGCCTCCAACCTTCGGCCTTATTGCCACTGGCGTTGGGTTCTCTTGTATCTCCCGCCAGAACAGCTTCACAGTCTTCTTATTCTTTTTTATAGTGGAGCTATCAGAATCATTTGACATTTCTGAAGAATGAGCTGGTTTTGGTGGAGTCGGTACGTTGTTTCTATTTAACATTGAGAAACCGCCAGGTAAAGGAGGAGGTATTCCCATCGGTGGGAACATTGTTGGAGGCGGTGGTGGTGGACCGCTAGCAGCATTCACTGCAGGCGATGACATATCATCGTCTGAGTCTTCGCGGAGCTCCGAAAAGTCCAAGTCGCATAGATGAAATTCTCTGTGAAGACATCCCTTCCTTAGTTCTTCCCAATGCAAGTCGTTCTCCGACACTTTTATTTCGTGAACTTTTGATGATTTCTCTATGGTTGGACTCTTTATAATTTCTGGAATAAAATAAATATTTAAGATTTCTGAAAAATTAACGTCAGTCTTTTAAGGCATTGATTAAAAATAAGGAATGTTAATTACCTTTTGATTGAGATTTAGCTAATTCCTCTTTGGCCTTTGACACAATTCCTGCCATATCAGAAACCCTTAAAGGTTTATCCTCGGTAGTAGGGCTGACGGGGCTGGTCAGCCTTTGCGCCAGATCTTTGATGCTGTGCTCTCTATTCAGCAGGATTCCCCGATCGTCTTTAACCTCAGGGACGGGATCAGTCTGTTTTTGCCGCATCACGGTTATGGCATCAACAGTATTCACACTATGGCCCAAGGTTCCATTTTGGATCCTCTGTTTCAGACCTGATGTATATCTTTGGTTTCCTGTCAATAGTCAATTCAACATTTAATTTGTATTTAATTGTTAATAAATATAAAATTATAATCTCAAAAATTACGAGCAAAACAGAAGCGGAACAAAGCGGGTGACAAAATAATTAGTAGTCGGTTAGTTTAAAGCACAAACCATTCTTTAAAACGTCTGCTATGATAAAATTCTTCGTTGTCCTATTGACATATTTGTCATCCTCCTCCTGATGCCCGTTGACTCCATTCTGTAGGCTTGAACCATTGATATTGCCGTTGACACTCGAGTAGCTCTTATTATTGGTGTATGTCCCATTAGTGTAGTTCCCAATCATAGTAGTGAAACTCCCATTGGAATTTGCGTAATTCCCAATAAGGCTCGGGAAACTCACATTGGTACTTGCAAAGCTGCCATTGGTGCTTGTAAAACTTCCGTTGAGACTTGAGAAGCTGCCGTTCGGGCTGGTGAAACTACCATTGGTACTCGTCAAACTACCATTGGACGTTGAGAAATTTCCATTAGTACTTGTGATACTTGGCAAACTTCCATTGGTGCTCGTGAAGCTTCCGTTAGGGTTGGGAAATAGGCCATTGTAGATATCACTGGAGTGGTTCAACATCTCCTGCTGCTGGATGATATGGTGTGCTTGTCTCGCGCATCTGTCTCGTCGTCTTCTTAAAGCTGAGCTCAGTTCTTTGTTCTCTTTAATATGATCGGTGATTGTCGGTAAAAATGATGCGCGATGGTTATTCGTTATTTTCGTTATGCTGTCTGTTTCTGTATGAGTGATGACTGGTTTTGCTGTTGTTAGTGATAAACGACACAAGATAAAGAAACCTGGTTAAACAAATGTTGTTTAAAAAGCACTTCATCGAAGATTCAGGAAAAGTCGTAATTGTAACTGTGTTACTTGCAAAAGATATGGACTGGAACAAAAGTTCGTCAAAATGTGCTTTTTAAACAACAATACTAATAAAAACTTGGCAAACAACAAACATCAGGCCCAAAAAGAAAACTTGAATTAATAATGTAATAATTGGAATATGATAGAACATGTCTTAGTGTATTTTTAAGACATGAACTGCCATACCATGCAAAAAAATATGTAATTATATGAGTAGAAATAATTAAAGCACACCGAGAAGTTTTAAAACCAAATAAAATGTTTGTTACGAACCTTTCTCTTTGCATTGTTGTTTTTTGGATTTTCGTCTGTCAGTACTTAGATTTATGCTTCGAAGGCGAATTGAACTGATCACCGAGTCGTCTAATTGCCTGAAATCATATTTTATGGTTTATAAAATAATCAGGAAAAGTGTAGGTCTGATCATTATTAAAATGATTTTGGTTTATAAGGCCTAAATGCAGGTTGCACTGGCAATTCAAGGTCTGGCTATAAAAATGTAAAGCGTTTAAATGCTCCCGTAGCAAAACCTGATTAAAGCACAGTAAACGTAACACATAAGGTACCAAATGAATAATCAGGTTTTATTTACTCACTGTAATGCCGTTCCAGTCTCATCACCGTCCTCATACAGCAGAACTGCTTCGAAGATCTGCAGCTGCCTCAACAGATCTAAATCCGTTCCCTGCTTAGACATATACAGCTGGATAATGTCGTCTATCCCCTGATCCTGGAGGGCATCTACTTGGTCATAGTAAGTGTCCCTATCGGGAACATTGTTTAGACACCTATTTATCAGAGTAGTTGCATAAATCAGGAGTTCAGTATCTGAAGCATCGAAGTCTTGCAGGATCTTCATGATGTTATACCAAGGCTGTCGGCTATTGGACCCGTCAACAGAGACAATGGCGTCGATGAGGAGTAGACAATTCTTGTCAGTATATTCGACGAAGACTAGAAGTAGTTTGAGAGCAGTTTTGACTACGTGGCGGAATTTACTGGCGATGAGAGAGTAGAGCCATTGGACACAGCGTTTGTGGGCCATCACCCCGTGCATGCCGTCGACGTACAGGAGTATCTAAAAGTGGAAGAAGATGGACTTGTTATTAACTATCACTTGTATACAAAATGTAGTTTACATTCAACTATTTCCTAACAAAAATATAAAATATAATAACCTAAACTAACTAAAACTATTAACAAATTAAAATATGGCGTCGAAAAATTCCTCTGCATCGCTGTCGACTGGTAAAGTACCCAAGAGACTGGCGGCATTGCCACGTTGTATGGCAATGCTAAGCCTCTGGCCAAGGTAAATGTAAATGTAGTTAGTACTGACAACGACAAAAAGTTCGGGTCTAGTATCAAGCCGCATTGATAAGTATGCTGTAGTCACTACAAAGAGTTTTAAATTCTTCAATGGGTTTTGGCGTCTGGTTACTAGTGCTGTATTTGTGTAAATTCATTCACTATACCTTTTTATCTCATCAAAGTCTTAGAAAAACATGACCCAAATCATTGTAGCATTTTATGATACTAGGGTAACGCTAAAGTATTTTGGGATGTGTGTTATTTAATCGTGCGTAAACGCGTATTTGGCATAGATAAGTTCATGGATGACCAATCTGTGGATTTAGCACGTTACCCTACTTCAGACTTGGTGTACAACAGAGTTAGAAGAAAGACTTAAGTTAAGTTAAGATAGATGGATAGAATATTAATTCGATACAAGAAACTTAGTAGGTCTTTACCTATGAAATTGCCGTTTAGTACACAGAAAGTTAAAGTCATTTATATAGAATTTTTTTTTATTTCTATCAAAAGTATGCACCCATGCTATCGATGCATCTCGCCAGTGCAGTGTTAACTTTTCAATGCCCTTCTTGAAGAAGTCAGGTGTACGGGAGCCAAAAAACTCTTCAAAGGCATTTTGTACTGCCTCTCGGGTATTGAATTTTTTCCCTGCCAAGAAGTTGTAAATTTTTTGAAAAAAGGTATACGTCTGTCGGCGCAAAGTCTGGTGAGTACGGTGGATGACGCAAAACTTCTAACCCTAGCTTTTGTAGCTTAGAGACCGTCTGTTGTGCCGTATGAGGTCGAGCGTTCTCGTGTAGTTGTGTGTCGTGAGGACGAGTGTTTAACCAAAGCTGGCCGGAGATTTGCGAGCTTCTCCATCATTGTGTCCAGTTCCTCACAGTACTTATCCGCAGTAATGCTGGTGCCATTTGGTTAGAAGCTGTGATTAATTATACCGGCACTAGGCCACCAAACAGTGACCATGACTTTTTAGGGGTAAGTTTTTGTTTGCGGCATTGCCTAAGCGCTGAAATAGGGTCTAACCAACATGATGACCGCTTACGATTATCAAAAAGAATCAATGTTTTATCGCAAGTGACAACGCGGTTCAAAATCCCTTCGTTTCTGTGTCTGTTAAGCAACGCAAGGCACACCTCAACGCGTCGTTCGTCGCGCTGGCGATCGTTCAGTTCGAACGGCTTATGAAGCTTTTTTTCCTTGCCAATTTGACCAATATTGTTTTGATGCTAACGTTGAATGCTGCTGCTAACTCATCCGTGGATTGAGTATTGTGAGCTTCCACTATCGCCTTTAATTCGTCGTTGTTGAGTTGAGTTTTCGGGCGACCACGGGGTTCATTTTTTAGGTCAAAATTCCCATGTCGGAAGCGTTCAAACCAATGACGAGTCGTGCGTTCGTTTGTAGTGTTCACTCCGTACACGTAATTAATGTTGCGAGCCGTTGCTACCGCGACGGAACTCGTGTTCCATAATCACTCGCATTTTTATCGTGTCTATATTGACGAAAAAGATACAAAATGTAGTGAAAACAAAACACTAATCAATAAACAAATAACTGAATTTGAAAATAGAATTCCATATTTTTTAAATAAAATTCATTTCAATTTAGAATTTATTGCCAGCCATACATAAATTACGATGGCCAGTATTGTAAAACGGCAACTTCATAGGTAAAGACCTATTATTAAAATAAAAAAAGGTCGGGGATAAAGTTATTTCGTGTTTTATATACAAATTCAAGACTAAGAGCTCGTGTAACATCCAAAATCGAGTGTTTTTGTATACCCAGAGTATTCCAAATGGATCAAAACTGTAATGTTGTCAAACCCTAACTCTTCAGCTATGTCGTAACTACTAAAAACTTGCTCCACTTTTTAAAAAATGGCATCGACTTTATTCGTATTAGAGCGACCAGAGCGAGCTGCATCTTTGACATCAAAATTCCCGGACTGAAAACGCTTGAACCAACTTGGTGCTACTCGTACTGACACTGCGTTCAGTCCATAAACGTCACATATTTTATTGCGGCTTGTGTTGCATTTTACCCTTTTTTGTAATAAAACTTCTAAATGTATCGCATTTCTTCGTTAGATTCGCAAATTTTGGCGGACAGCAAAACGATTGAAAAATGGCGGAAAATCGCTTCTACGTTTTATTTGTTTAAATGTTATCTTTTTAATGGTATTCAAATCAGCCAGATACAAACAGTACAGCCAAAGAGATTTTACTGCAAGTTTATATCTATAAAATATGAAATAACTTTTCCCCGACCTATTGCTTAAAAGTAAACAACAAATAAGCTTTGTTCTGGTGGTGCCTTAATGCCGAAAAAGACATTGAAGATGAAATATAATTATTGTACATGACAGTCAGGATCAAACAGCTTTAGAATGTGGTATGTATCAGATGAGTGTATGAAGATTGCTCTAAATGGGTGACCAGCTCAGCATTTGTGCCTGGTATAAAGTACGGGGGTCACACTGAAAGTTTTTAGAATAGGCCAGTAAGAAAAGCAGCCGATGAAAGAATTATTTAAATTTTCAAATAGGAACTCTTTGGAAATTTGTAGATGTGTAATCATAATAAATCAATCAACCATTTATTTGCAACGGTTACATTCGTGAATTCATATGTAATTTGTTTTTAGAAATTGGCGGCAGTTTAAAAAGTGTCTGTCATGGGTCAAAATGGATTTACCAGGAGAAAATTTTCGTTCAATGATTTATTACGACTTTCGTTGCGGTCTTAATCAACAACAATGTTACGATAGACTTCGATTGGCATTTCATGACGAAGCCCCAACCTGTGCCACTGTTTACAACTGGTTAAATGAGTTTAAATGTGGTCGAAGAGAACTCACTGATGATTCACGAGAAGGACTTCCTTCTACGGCGACTACTGAAGATAACTTGAGTCCTGTACCGCTAATGATAGAAGCTGATAGAAGGGTGAAATATCAACAAATTCGGGCAACTTTAGACATTGTTATGAGTCAAGTACCTACAAAAAGTCTTACATGAACATTTAGGCGTCAGAAAGCTTTGCACTAGATGGAAACCTCATAATTTGCCAGAAAATCAAAAAGACCTTCGTTTGTATTGGTGCCGCTCAATGCTTGAAAAGTATGACGGAGGTAACTCGAATGCTGTATATGACATCGTTACAAGTGATGAAAGCTGGATATATTGTTACGAACCCGAAACCAAAAGACAATCTACGCAATGGATGATGACTCCGTTCGAAGATTTGCCGACAAAAGTAAAGAAGGGCAGAAGTCAAGGAAAAAAGATGATTGGACGGAAGGTTATTTCGCAACAATTGTCCTAGAAGATAAAAAGACTGTTACTGCAGATTGGTATGTCAGTCATTGTTTACTTCATTCATTATAAGACAACTGTCTTGGAAAATTTTTGACAGCAGCGCCCAAGAAGCAGGATCCTTCTCCACCACTACAACGCTCCAGCCGAGCTATTCTGTAACAATCTCACCGTGATAACGTAGGTGAAGTGAGCTTGAAGTGAGTAGTCGATAGTACCTACCAATCCCTAGCAACAGGTGGAATGATAGCTCACTTCACCTAAGTTATCACGGTGTGATTGTTACAGAAAAGGCCGGCAGCTCACTTCGCCAGACAGACTATCGAATATTTGTCTATCGAAAGTGTGGAGTTAGTAAGTCATTCACCTCACAGATCTGGCACCTTGTGACTTTTATTTATTTCCAAAAATAAAAGATAATCTTAGAGGAATTTGTTTTATGAGCCCTGAAGATGCCATGGCTGCGTTTGAAAAAGTCGAGGAAGAAATCGCTAAAGAAGAGTGGGCCCACTGCTTCAGTCAATGATGCAACGGTGCTTAGAAAGGAATGGAGACTACTTCGAAAAGCAATAAAAATATTAACAAGATTCTACATTATTCCGTTTTTTATTTTCTAAAAACTTTCAGTGTGACCCACGTATAGCTGACGCTGGTAATCAGCTGGTACACGGACGTCGCAATGACTACACCAGATACACGAATTTAATAAAAAAATACTTAGAAAAAAATTATGTTAAGTATGTTCTTAGTAAAGATTATTATTAGTACTTAGATTTACCTGTCCCAGAGCTCGAAGTATGTAATCCAGGTAGTTATGGTCCGCCATATTGCCGACTTGCATGAGGCAGTCCAAGCCTTTGTTGGCAACGAACTCGTGCACCAGGTCTTTGTCAGATTGCAGGATCTGTTTGAGGGTGAACAGCGCCCTGCGAAGCTCACGGCCTTGAGAGTGGAGTAATCTCTCTGTGGGGATTGAAAAACGACAAATCTTAAACTATTTTGTGGTACACTAAGGGCAATGGTGTAATCCTTTACCGGCTTAAACATGAGGGGCAGTATTGTATGCCAACAACAAAATACTTCGATAACTAATCCGGATGTCAAGCGGTGACTATGGTAACAACCCCAGTATTGCCCGTTGTCGATACGCTTATTTTTAAGGGAGGTAGGCAATTATAGAGTCCTAAATATGTATATATTTGGGCTTCGTTTCAAAATATTGTCTTCGATATATGTTGAAAGGCCGCGACCCGTTCGATTTTTATGAATTTAGAAGCTGCGGTTGTCACGGTTACTGTAATGACTTCACAACTTAATTTTAGGGTTCCGTATCTACGTCCGAATGAAAAAACAGAACCGATTCAGGATCACCCGTGTGTCTGTCTGTCCTTCTGTCACAGCCAGTTTGCTCCGAATTTACAGATTTGCTACCCATTTGAATTTCTGTGACCTAAACATGGACGTGTAACGTAAATAAATTTTGAATAAAGGGATCACATTTGATGTGCAATTTAGAGATTTTTTTGTGTTTTAATATCAACGAAAGAACTTGATGTGAGGGTCTCAATTAAAAAAAATAATAATTTGATTATAAATACTTTTAAAGTTACTTAAGAAAATTGATGAAAATTTACCATTATCACCCCTTATCTCTGAAACTACAGAGCCTAAAATTCAGAAAATAGTTCTTTATTTAGATTACAGAACAACCTACAAAAAGTCGAAGATTGTGCATACAAACTTAAATTTACAGGTGCAATGTATTGGAGAAAAATTGCTCCGAATTAAAGTACTTATTTGAAAAAAAAAATCGTTAATCGTCGAGATCGAAACACCATCTCAGACACTAATCTGTCTTCATAATTATGATCTGCCCAGGATAATTGCCTGGACTTTAACCGGTTAAATGCCGTAAATACAGACACAATTAAAAAGCCATTGTGTCTCGCGTGGATCCATGTTCGAAAGGTTAAAAGAGACTGTAACCTCTGAGTTTGTTATGATGTTTCTCCTCAGAGTAATATGAACTACCGTCCTCATCGTTTTAAAATTGTTTGTTTTTAATTTATTTATTTATTAAATTAAATTAACAGAAATAATTATCATAATATATCTTGATCAAAACTGACGCTAAATTGATTGTGTAACCTCCATAAGCACTGTATACATATTTAAGTATTTAAATCCACAATCCGAGGCAATAATTTTTAATCGATTTGGCTGAGTATTGAAAAGGTAGCTGGCAAAGGAAATAAAGAAAGAGAGAAATGTATTTATTGGAAACTAAACTAGACACACTCATAGAAACACAACAAACCGGTCACGTGCGAGTCGGACACGCACATGAAGGGTTCCGAACCACCGTACAAAATTTAACACTACTTTTTTTTACACTTTTCTTAAAATAAAATAAAGTTTTTAATATTATTTTATTTTTATTATTTGTTGCTTTATCGGCAATAGAAATACACACTCAGTGAAAATTTTAAAAGTCTACCTATACGGTTCATGAGATAGGTACAACCCGCTGACAGAGAGACGGACAGACAGCGGAGGCTTAGTAAATAAGTTCCGTTGGCACCCTTTGGTTACGGAGCTCTAAAAGGAAACTTAAACGGTTGAAAATACTCTAGACAGATTGATTATTGATCTAAGTTTATCTATACATTCTAATATAATAAAACTGAAGAGTTGGTTTGTTTGTTTGAACGCGCGAATCTGGAACTAGTCGGATTTGAAAAACTCTATCGTTTTGATAGCCCATTTCTTGCGGAAGGTTATATGCTATTTAACATCACGCTATGACCCTTAGGAGCCGACCAAATAGACAAAAAGTCTGAAAGAACGCTAAGCGGAACCGAATAAATAGCGCGGGCGATACGATGCGAGGCAGTGGTTAAAATTGGCAAGAAATTTCACGTAGATGAAGTCACGGGCAGAAGCTATCACTACATAATTATTATAAAACCAACTTAGCATAAAACAAATAAAAAAAATTTTAAAAATTAAAAAAAAAACGAAAATAGCAGCTGTAAACAAAAGTTGTATTACTGACTGATGTATCTACATTGTGACAGCGGGACCGCACTCTTTATCTCAAGGCAGGGTAGTTACCCATAGTGGCAGTGTTGAATTTTTGCGAGTACCCACGAACCTAAATAATTAGTAATACTGCTCACACTAATGTTACTATAATTTTGTTTTGCTGTTATTATAAATTAGTGAAATACGTCAGCTTAATTGTGTCCGAGTGTTGAAGGACTATGATTAGTTTATATATCTTTGTTCAAATTTGTTCTCATGTAAGTGAAATGTAAATTTCTTTATGAGAAATAAATGTCTTTAACCAGAAAACTAAGTCCCCCAGCCGCGTCTGTCTGTCTGTCTGAACGCGAGAAACTCAAAAACTACCGAACGGATTTTTATACGGTTTTCACCAATGCAATGGACGGAGTGATTCATGAGGAAGGTTTAGGTGTGTAATTTATTGAGGTTTTGTGTAAATTGGCTGAAATAAGACGATGATTGTTGAAGATGTCTGAAAAAATCATGCCGACAGCGAGCTTTACTGGAGTGCGCCGCAAACATTGGATGAAAATTGGCACATAGATAGTTTATAACCTGGATTAACACATAGGATACTTTAAATCCCGGTAGTACGTTCCCGTGGGATATTTTCGGACATCCACCCAGACGAAGCCACGGTGTAATGCTAGTTAGGTTAAAAGGATAACTTACCAATGATGGCGTGCACTCGTACAGACAGCTGGGTGCGTAGGACCAAGGCATTCTTGCGACTGGAACAAAAACATGGAAATATTAACATTTCAGCTATTTGTATATCTAGGACGAAGAAATGGGAATGAAGGAAGGTGTCTTTCCTTTTTTTTTTTAATACGTAAGGTACGGACGTAAGGTAATATCAAGACCCGTAGTAGCGTGTCCGGAAAAACTAAAAGAAATAACAACATAACTACACGCCCGTATACCCCAAAGGGTTTTTTTTTTTTGAGGATGGGAAATCATCAAATGACTCCTCCCGCTCTGGGTGGAGCGGAAGGGAGTGTCAGACTCTTACTGACTAAAACCCACCCGTGTTCCTTCCTTGGCCCTTTATGTTCCGGGTCAGCGGTACCCCTTTTGGATGATCCCGCTTTTCCAGGCAGGCTTGGGCCCTAGTGGGCCCCCTCTTCGATGCTGACATCTCTTTGAGGCGCGCGTGGAACACGTACGCGCCGTCCAGCACGGGCCTGGTCCTGATCGGACGGTGAGCTACCCATTACTCACCGCCCGCAGGCCCGCGCCTACGGTGGCCGGGAGTCGTCACGCGGCTCCCGACGCCCGGAGCGTCCACCGCGGCGGCTTGGACGGGAGACTCTCTCCCTCTCCCGTCCCGCCACCTCCTTCGCTAGCATGACTGCTTCGCAGAAGGAGGCGACTGCCTCCCACTCCCCCTCGCCCCGGATACCCCAAAGGGTAAGGCAGAGGTTTGCCTATTGCCATGGACCGGGCACAAATCGAGGCTCTGGGCTGTTACTGAGAAATTCCTAATCGAAAAACCCAATAACATTTTGCCCAACTCGAGAATCGAACCCAGGACCTCAACCCAGGATCGTGCTGAGCAGTAGTGTCTGCGAACAATAGACTATGAAATGCATGCAATAAAATGCAATAAATATATTGAGTATTGAATAGAACAACGCCGCAGTTAGCAAAAGAAAATGGCAAAATAAAAACAAACAAAAGACTGTGACGCGCCGCGGCTATGCGATATTTCCCCCACCCTTCGAATACAGAAAGCACCAATAACTTGTTACGCAATAAAGTTAGATTATTTTTATTTATTTTATTTCTTATGGGACAATACACAGTTAAAATATAAAAGCTTTAAAAATAATAATATAGGCTCCTAAGTAGTATTAGCAATATTGCAGCCCACTACATTATTGATTTGTCAGAAATTGTTTTCATGTGTATATTCTGTGTGTGTCTATCTGGATTTATTTTAATTTAATTTGTTTGTGTTTCATTTTTAATTAATTTTTATTTGATTATTTCTGTTTGACATTATGGATTGTAATCTGAAATAAATGAATTATTATTATTATTATCCGCATGTTAACAAAATTAAGATAAGGTAAAAAGTGACACTAGATTTTCATTACTCAGATTTACATAAAATAAAATATCAATTTCAATGAAGTTGTGATTATAAGATTCCACCATACGACGAACAGGGCAACTATTATGTGAAATAATGTCAGCTCTTTACAAATATTGGTTTATTAAAGTTCATTATTGAGTAAACAGTGAACATATGTCGTCGGATCAAATGCTAATGATGTGATGAGGTAGAATTAATTGCATGAGACATTTCAACTTAGCCTCTAGGCTACGCCTTTGTGATGCCTCTTGTAATACAGATGTCGAAGATTGGTTGACGCGAACATTTATGCATAGAATGTACGTACAGGTTTATACAAAGGTATCGGGTAAACTAAAGGACAAACTTTGATAATTATGGCACAAAATAACGTTACCGGCATTAATTGGGGAAGCACTATACCTACAGAGTGTATCAGAAAGGTGAAACTGAACAGCTTTTTCGATGGGACCAGCATCGTAATTGATAAAAAATCAGCCGTCTCATACATTTGGGTTATAGAGGTACGAGGAACAGGGTGTAAAGTTCACTCATACCTCCATAGAAAAAGGAGGATCCTCCGACCAGACGGGTGTCGTGTCTGGTGGGCAACTGCACAACGATTGATGTCGGGAAGCTGTATATATGCCAGTCGCACGGCAAACTCTGCTTGCGCGATGCAGGGTTTGCGTGACGTCAGTATATATATATGTATAGTAGTGGCGATGTAGATACCGCTGCAGGGTCAAGTAGGTGTTGAAGTTTTGTGTGGGACAAAACTTCAATCCCTTTTTGTGTGGGTTGATAACTTTTCCGCGATTACAATGTTGGTCTCAAGGAAAAAAATTGTTTAGTTTGATCATCTGTACCACACCCAACTAAAATTTAACCACACCTTTCTTATACGTTATGTATAGATACCTTTGCATGAGCCTGTGGACAATAGTTACAGGGGTGATGCAAGTTTTTATCCATCGCGTAAATACGAAATTAGAAAAACATTATTTCTTACAAAAAAAATGTGAATATGTTTGTTACTCAATCAGGCATTAGCTCCGCAACGGTTTGGATTTGGCACATAGGATGATGGGATACCTATTAGTGAAAAAGCGACAATAGTGTAGGCAATAGTCCCGGCTGTCATTCGTGGATCTTCGACAGTCGTTACGGGTCGTCAGAAGCCCGAAAGTATGACAACCAGTCTTATTAAGGGTGTCGTATTACCCAATAACTGAGTTGTGGAGGTCAAATAGGCAGTTGCTCCATGTAGAATACTAATATTCAGCTGCATTCTGTTAGACTGGAAACCGTTGGGAAAAGGCTAGCCTGATGATGACGAGGATTAAAATGTCATATAAAACCAATAAAATATTATTATTTTCACAACTCAAATAATAGTACTGCGCCCCTCCAAAATATATTAACCTAAATATCTTATCGAAGGATAACAAAGGAAAATAACTTCATAAACCACCCTAAGAAAACATTTTAAAGCGGCATTAGGACATAAGAAAACAATGATATTGAAGGTTATGGCATTAAAATATAAGTAATCTAAGTCTGTTTAATGTAAATAAATAAAATACAATGCAACTAAATAGTATTTCAAAGAAAAATATGGAATACACGAAAAAATCAACGAAAAAGTAATCTGCTTCTGCTTAAGCGGTAATCGCGCCCTTTAACAAATTATTTTTGCAAGATATGTGCACTTATTTCATTGCACTGTACTACAATGATACTCAATTATGAAGCGAACAAATTACCTATTTAACAATTACTTATCTAAATAAATAAAATTTAACTTCACGATAAAGATGTCCCAGCCTTCATCAACACAATTTAAATTTAAGACTATTGTAAGTTTAGGACGCTCTGTGATTCCTTCCCCCTTTTTTATACATGTCCATGTTATTATTATTATTTTAAGACTGTTAGCTTATGAATTACTAGCCACCCACCCATCTCTCCTGGGCTCGGTTTTTACGACTTGACAAAACATCTAGATTTCTTTGTTATGAATCTATACGTTTAATATTATTGTAATAAACACATAAACATTTCGGAATAAATTCTCTAGATGGTCGTAAAACCCGCATCAAAATCCGCGGTCACACAGACAGACATGAAAGAGACTTTAATTTATAATATAGGTAAATAACTTGTTTGAAAATATATACGCCACATGGTAGGTACATGTTCCATAATGTGACATTTTATAATTTTTGTTTTTATTTATTTAACATCAGTCTATTAATTTTGACACAGCTACCAAATAATTTATGTTTACTTCTCGCATGATCAATATTTTATTTCGCATGCTACCACATTTGTACGCCTCTTGACATAACATGGCGACCTATGAACTTTAACTTAAGAACTGAATTCACCACATGTTACACAAATAAAAAAAATATTATGATTATGGTTAGAACAAAGTTGTTATCGACTCACAATTCTTCATCAAGGAGGTCTCCATCTTCGTCTTCATCCTCCGACATGACATATTCCCAATCCAGGTTAAAATTCAGTTTCACAGCACCTTCTTCTTCATCAGCTATGCCAGAATCTAGTGATGTTTGCCTGAATTTTCTGTTCGGTACTGATCGCTCGGGATGTGCATTTCCCTCAGCCACGTCGGAGCGTGTGAAGTTTTCCATTTTTCTCCCACAAATTGTATACAGGCTGTTTTATTTGTAAACTCGTCAACTTTTACAAAGTTTATATATAAGTGCGTCAAAGAAGAATATTGCTAATTGTTCTTTCAAATTCTTGTAAAAGACTCGGCATTTTTCGTTTATACGGAAACCCAATTTAAAAAAAAGTTTAAAAAAATATTTAACCGCTTGTCCACTGAATTGGTTTTAATTCGATCGCGACATTAGTTTCATCGGCATATTTATTTTTAATCACGGTATCAAGTTTTTAGGTCAGCATTATGTGGGACTTGCGTCTCCCGTGGCTCCCTGCTGTGGACTGAGGGTACCGCGTTGATAATGTAATTTTCCCGACAGGCGTATATAGGATAGACTTCACGGAACACACGGATGCAGTGTCCGGCAATTTTCAATTACTACATGATTCCACTTCAGGATGCTGTTCCGTTTTCCTGCTTAGAGATTATCAGGTTGTTTGATCTTTGATATTTTAGCGAATTGTCTTTTAGACAGCTTGTAGCAGAATATGATTGGTTTTGTTATTTTTGTGTCTCGTTTCAAAACATGATCTTTATTTTCTTCATTGTAGGGCAGCGACCTACTTCCTATACTGTTGAAAATAGATTCTAAACAAAAGCACAGAGATAGATATGTACCTTCCGTATGCCTAAAAAATCTGACGATGCTTAAAGTTAGTTTCATTTTGTCCCTCTCAACTTACCGCAGCCTGTGTATAAGTTTTCGCACTATAAGTTCATTGTTAAAACGGAGACTAGGTTTTTATTAACGTTCGACTTCATCGCGATTGAAGCAATCGAAAAAACTGAGCTGAACAAAACATGGTCGGTTTCGCTCGCTGCTAATACACATACTTTCTACGATGACGGTTTAAAGTGACATGTTGCGTGGACGAGAAATTAATCAACATTAAATAATTATGTTATGGGTTATGTTGGTATTTATTTGACTCCATTTAAAATAATAAAGAATATAATTATATACATAAAAAAAAAACGTAAGCAATGGTACAAATAGTGCGTAATGATGTCGCGTTCTATAAACTTATTTTTTGCTAAAGAGAACAAAAGGTGAGCTTAAAGCAAAACAAAACGCATCATGTTCAATTTACAAGTAATTCGGAAAATGAACAAATGATCAAATTCGTGCATATAAAACCGCGAATATACCTACGCGTTTACCCGGTTACTAGTGTAACAGTAACCCAAATAAATCTACATGTGTCGAATACAGTACTGATCTATTTCTGATCCCATGAAAAACGGTGCGACGACCTTTGGAAGTCACTGGATGGGCCCTAGCAGATTTGAAAAACAATTGAACTAAACAACAAGATAATGGTGCCGATTCTCTTGTACACCGAACTAAACTATCACTAAAATTCCTTACTTTTGGCTATAAGAATCTTAAATCTATTCTGGAAAAAAACCTCTTTATTTTAAAATAATTTTGACACAACTAAAATCGAATTTGACAATCGCGACACTACATGGTACTTCTTTGCCCTACCCCGTGATTTTTTTAGAGCCGGAGGCGCGCTGGGTTGTTGCCTCGACGTGTTTTTTTATGGAATCTTTCAATTTTTGTATGGAAATTATGAAAAATTATTACCTACATGTTGAGTTTTAGGGGTTACTGGTTTTATAAATGGGGATCGAAATGTTCATTATTTTTACGATAAGTCACCATATTTTTCAAGATTTATGCAAAAAAAAAAAAAGATATACATAGTACCTACTGTTTTTGCACCTGAAGTCTAGGGGTTCGTGTGAATTTTAGTTCATGACAACTAATTTTATTCCACACCTTTTCAATCGCGATTAAAAATAGTCTGATTTAATAATAATAATAATATGAGACAACATCTACACAAGGTCTTCAGGTCCCGAACTGAGTAGAGCCTGTACTACGGTAACCTGATGACTGATATACATACTTATATACATATACACACCCAGACACAGGTCAAACAGACATGTTCATGCACACAAATGTTTGACTTGTCCGGGGATCGAACCCTTGAACAGCGGCTCAGAAGGCAGGGTCACTACCAACTGTACCAACCGGTCGGTCAATTAATTATATAAAACTTAGTAAGACGATCAAAATTTTAGGTGAAAAACTTCAAATTCAGAATAGCAAAGGTGATGTTTGATTTTGGGCCACCACTATGTACACTACATAGATAAATAGGAAAAAAATAGGGGAATTTCATGAAAATACTAAAAAAATAATTTTAAGTAGGGTACAGTGGTTCAAAAATGATAATATAATTTTTTTTTTAATAAGATAACCCTAATTTTAGGGCAGCCATGACAGTTGTGTTTGACATGACGTTTGACAGTTTAAAGCACAGCTCACTCCTCTCCTACGAATTATCGAAGTCCGGGGTATATTGATAGGCACTAAAGAATGAAGCAGTAGGACTGTTAATAAACAAAACGTTCAAGCCTTCGTTACGTTTCTTGCTCCTCTTGACACCGATATAACCAATCTCTAACTGCTCGAATAGGTGATAGAAGATGTGCTGCCGCAGTCGAGTAGAATACCCTGTAGTCTTATTTTATCGAAACCGAAACCCAACTCAAGATTTTCGAAATTCGTAATGTTTTGTTTTAGTCTTTAGTCATTGGTTTTATGGCAGCTAATACACGTCAATCAAATGTCATTGTCAAAATGACATTTTTCGCATGCTGCTAATCTGATCTACCATCTTTAATTTTATGTTGTGTTGCTCTCCTTGGCCAAGTTAATTTGAGTATACTTTGAAACGAAGTGAAATTAAAGAAAATTAACATTAAAAAACGGTTACTGTAATACATAGCGATATTTACATAATTATAGTGTACATAGTGCTGGCCCAGGCTCCATACATTTCTGGAACATTTCCTTTGCCATTTTCAATAGATTAATAACTCAGTGCCACCTTAGTGCTGTCAAACTAAAACATACTTAAATTGTGTTACTGTAGTCAATTTCTGAATGGGAAATCGTTGTTTGACAGGAATAAACAAATTTTTTGTGATTTTTAGTCTAGTTTACAGGCATTTGTGACAAGACAATCGGCACCAATATTAAAATAAAGCTGAACGCACAAAAACTAAAGGTTTTTTTTTTTATTCAGTGCAATTATTTGCAACAACAAAATCAACAAGATTGTAATAAAACACCAGTTTTTTCCAAACAGTGTGTAACAGAGGGATTTACCAGAAATTTTTAAATCATAATGGACATAATAATACGTATTTTCGATAACGTATACGTTCTGTCTGGTGTAATTAAATTCGAGTAATTAAATTCCAATAAAATACCTACATTAAAACGAATGAATCCAAACGTGAGTGTATTGTCACATTATAATAAAGTAAGCAGTATTACGTCTTCATACAAATCGGCCGAAACGACGCGCTTCGAAATCTCGGTGTACACCAGTATTCAACTTTAACGCGTGTGCCGCAGTTACGTAAGGACGCGGACGGTGCGAGACGCTCCCGCACATTTATTACGTTAAATATGGCACAAAGGGCCCCTCCGTGCCTCGGAAAGCACGTTAAGTTGTTGGTCCCGGCTGTCAATCTTTCGTAGTCGTTACGGGTCGTCAGAAGCCCGAAAGTCTGCCAACCAGTCTTACCAAGGGGTAATAGTAGGGTAAACCAGTACCCTACTATTACCCCTTCCTAACTTGGGGGGCCCGAGCGCCGCCTGTAGGCGGTTGTACGTGGGAATCGTGCGGTCCATGGCCCTGTATGGGGCCCCTGTGTGGGCGATGGACATGACGGCCGGCACTCTCGCCATTCTGCGCAAACCGCAGAGGGCGATGGCCGTCAGAGTCGTCCGCGGGTACCGCACGATTTCCTACGAGGCGGCTTGTGTCCTGGCCGGATCTCCGCCCTGGGACCTTGAGGCGAAAGTACTCGCGTCATTATATCGATGGCGCGAGGAAGAGCGGGCACGGGGCTCGAGGCCGGTGCAGCGGCAGATCGCGCTGCGCCGAGAGGAGCTCCATCAGGTCTTGGTGGCGGAATGGCGGCTAAGGCTTCTGCGCCCTACCGCCGGCCTCGCTACCGTCGAGGCGATCCGGCCAGTACTCGACGACTGGCTCGGGAGAAGGCACGGCTCCCTGTCGTTTAGGGTGACGCAGGTGCTGTCGGGGCACGGCTGCTTCGGCAAGTACCTGTGCCGCATAGGCAGGGAGCCGGACGCTCGGTGCCACCATTGCGTCCATTGCGGGGAGGACACGGCGCAACACACGCTCGCCGAGTGTGTAGCTTGGGAGGAGCAGCGCCGTGTCCTCACAAATGAAGTAGGAGGCGATCTGTCGCTGCCGGCCGTAGTGCGGAGGATGGTCGGTAGCGCAGAGTCGTGGGACGCGGTGGTGTCCTTCTGCGAGGACGTGATGTCGCAGAAGGAAACTGCGGAACGGGAGAGGGAGATCTCGACTCCCTTCCCCGGCCGCAGAAGGCGCACCGGGCGCAGGAGAAGGGCGGACAACGCCCTTTTCCGGCCCCCATGAATGGGTCCAGGGGCGTGGGACTTGGGGAAGTCCTCGCCCCCTATTTGATGGACCCGAGGCGAAGGCGCGCGCGGGTGTCGGCGCGCGCCTCTGAGGCGATACACGGGGTAGTTAAACACCTCACTACCCCGTGCAGGAGACGAGGCCCGGCCAGACCGGGCCAGCACTAGTGTGGGGCTGCGGAAGAATTTCGATTCCCGCGGCCCCGCGCGCACGTGCGAGGAGACACCGGGGTGGTTTTAGCCGGTAAGAGTCCGGCACGCCCCTCCGCCTTTTCCCCAGGCGGAGGTAGTCCATGAGGATTTCCCCCCGTAAAAAAAAAAAAAAAAAAAGGGTAAACCAGTAACTGGGTTGTGGAGGTCAGATAGGCTATCGCTCCACGTAAAATACTGGTTCTATGTTCTATGTTCTATGTTATGGGTTTGGTTTCCGCACTTAGTCCTACAGTGGACCATTGTGCGTGAGCCATGTCGGCCGTCGGTGGTTATTCCAACCAGCCCACCTCCCTCCAGAAGCTGATTAGGTCTCCTGGTCTATTAAGAACATCTGTGTAAGATCTGGGTGTCCCGAGGGTTTTTGACCTAATCTGGGCGACGCCTGTGCACTCGAAGAGCACATGCGCGACAGTTTCGTCAGCCTCCATGCAAGCCCTGCATAGAGGACTGTCCGTTATGCCTATTGTGTGAAAGTGTTTGTTTAGCGAGCAGTGTCCCGTGATGGTCCCCGTCACCAGGCGCATGCCCTTCCTGTCCAGGCGTAGCAACCGCCTGGTTAGCTTGCCGTCTAGTGATGGCATGGCTTCCTTGGATTGCCTGCAGCCCGGTGACGACGTCCACCAGCTCTCTGCTTGTGTGTGGGTGTACTCCTGTAGCCACCTGCGTAGTTGGTTGAAGGGGATGGGCACGATAGGTTCCGGTCCACAGACCGACGTGCTGGATGCCCTCCTGGCCAGCTCATCGGCTGCGTCGTTACCTAGCGATCCACTGTGTCCTTTTATCCATTGTAGCGTCACTGTATTGCGGTTTGATACGGTTACCCGTTCAAGCGCATTGTGACATTCTAGTATTAGATTCGAAGTAATGCATTTTTTCCCTAGGGATTGGAGGACTGAGGCGCTGTCAGAGAGTATGCGGATTCGGGTGTCCGCAACTCTTCTGGCTGCTATGGCATAAGCCGCCTGTATTATGCCCACACACTCTGCCTGATAGACCGTGTTGAGCATTCCCAGGGGTCTGGATATGTTTATGTTGAGGTCGTGTGAGAACACTCCGACTCCAGTTCCGCAGTCGGTTTTTGATCCATCGGTGTAAATTCTCAGTTCCTTTAGGCCTGAATGGTCGTACTGCTCCTCTTCAAGCACTATGCTGTAGTGCTTTTGAAAGCAGTATTGTTTCAGGGCCTTGTCGCAGGGTGATGCCATCATCGGCTGACGCCTGATCGCCTCTTCCCTTAAACGTTTGTGCTTGACCCTGGAGTCGTTGCTCAGGGTTCCTGCTATATGTAGCCTAAAGGTAGCCAGGGTCGCCTCCTCCCTCACAGTGAGGTGTAGGGGCGGTAGCCCAAGCATAGCCTGTAGGGCAGCGGTGGGTGCAGTTCTCATGCAGCTGGTGATCGCCGCACACGCGAGCCGCTGCAGCTTTTCGAGGTCTCTTTGGGCTGTGCTCAGTTCTGTTCTGGGCCACCAGACTACTGAGCCATATGTAATGATTGGTCGGATGACTGTGGTGTATAGCCAGTGGGTAACCCGTGGGCTAATCCCCCAATTCTTGCCAAGCAATCGCTTGCACTGCCACAAGGATATACTGGCCTTCGTGGTGATGTAGTTGGTGTGTTTTGCCCAATTCAGCTGTTTATCCAAAAAGATGCCCAGGTATTTGGTTTCAGTTGATAGGCTTAGGGTGGTACCAAAGAAACGTGGTAGTTGTAGTGTCGTTAATTTCCTCTTTTTTGTGAAGAGAATCAACTCGGTTTTTGTAGGGTTCACTGAGAGTTGGTGTTTGCCGCACCAATTCTCCACTATCTTCAGGGCCTGGCGCATTAGATTGCACAAGGTGTTTTCATGGGCGCCATTTATTATTATGGTTAGGTCGTCGGCGTAGCCTACGGTGAAGTAACCTTTGTCGTTGAGTTCTTTTATTAAGTTGTCTGCGACCAGGTTCCATAGGAGCGGTGATAGGACGCCCCCTTGCGGGCAGCCCTTCGCTACAATGGCCCTTGTGGTGTCATTTACGGTTACTTGTACGGCTCTCTGTCTGAGCATATTAGTGATCCAGCCACTCAAGGACGGGTCTATATTGTGCCTGTCCAGGGCCGTGCTGATGCTTTTGAAAGTGGTTTTGTCAAAGGCGCCTTCGATGTCAATGAAGGCGGCCAGTGCTGAGCATTTGTAGTCCACCGCGCATTCAATTTTGGATACCACACTGTGCAGCGCGGATTCCGTTGATTTGCCTGTGGAGTACGCATGTTGTTGTTTGTGGAGTGGTCTTGCCCGAAGAGGTCCGTCTCGGATATGCCGATCGCAGAGTCTCTCTAGGGTCTTTAGTAGAAAGGATGTAAGGCTTATGGGTCTGTACGCCTTGGGTTGTGTGTAGTCAGCTTTGCCAGGTTTAGGTATAAAGATGACTTTCACTTCGCGCCAGGCTAGGGGTATATATCTGAGAAAATACTGGTTTTTAGCTGCATCCGGTTAGACTGGAAGCCGACCCCAAAAAAATGGTTGGAAAAAGGCTAGGCAGATGACGATGGCACAAAGTTATCCACTATATTGTTCAGTGTATGGATGTTTGAATTCATGAATTTGAAAACCGTTTATTTGATTTTTTCATTGCCAACTCAGAACATGTATATTTTATACAACTCTGTAATATTTTATCAATTTGTGAATTAACCAGAGCATTAAGATACATGTAATCGCGGACTTTTTTTTTGGCCTCTTTATGTAACTTTTCTATAGCAAGTGTTTTATTTTTGATCCCGAATAAATTGTTAATATCTAAAAAAATGTTAATATCTAAAAAAAACTGACTATCCAAATGGCTTCGATTGAACAAACTCTACACCACAATCTACCGGATTTGTGAAAAACATTGTAATGTACAGGACATGCTACCTTTAACAAATCGCAAGGGTTTAAAAAAGAATGCTCTCCCATCATTAAATTTGTTAAACTTTTAAAGTACAGTTACAACCCAAGAGACACAGTCAGTGGGCAACCCTAGTGCGTGTTTATCTACCGATTAATTATTTCAAGGACTCTGCCGAGACGTAATACTGCTTACTTTATTATACTGTGGTATTATGGATCAATGGTATGTGCTCTTTTAATATAATTACTATTTTATGCTGCAAATGTAGAAAGTATTCACTGTCCGACACGTATAATTAATTAATTACCTTTGGTGTCAGGTCGTCAGTGGCCAGTGTGATATAATTCAGTTGCATTGTCGAAATAACGTAATAGTATGTGCTTTGTACAATGTATGTATTTCGACGGCAGTATAATAAAAATATAATAATAATTAAAAGCTTAAATTTATAATATTAATCCATTTAAAAATCACTCGTACACCAACGAAAACTTTCAATTTCTGTGCGAGATTAGGTTTTTATGCCTTTTTATGCCAGCAACGAATGCATTTATCCAATCAATCAATGGCTGCTGCAAATCGTTTGTCGTCATCCATTCAGTTACAGCAGGTTCCTGCTTTTGCAATTGCTTGTCAATCTTCATGATATAGGACCCAATCCACTCGCAAAGAAAACGTTTATGCCTTTTTAATTTTATGCCGTTTTATACCTTTATGCCTCCGTTCAACTTTCGATCCGAGTATCGTTATTATATGAACGTGTGATAAAAGTTTATTAGTCAGGCGAGTTTAGGAATACCTTTAGGCTGACGTCACCTTTGCAAAGAGGTGTAAACATTTTAATATGCATATATTTGGGGCCTTTTAACATTTCGCTCGGAAACAAACCTTTACCAAACGATGTAAGTAGTATTTATGCATAAATGATAGAAGTATGATGATAATCGAAACTTCTTTACTTATTTACAGTTATGGAAGTTGCACATTATTATAATTTTATTATGATTGTCTGTTCATTGACATTTTTGAGTGTGACTGTGAGCAGACATCATGGAATAAGTAGGTATGTAGGTACTATATAAGTAGTACTACGCAGACCTAAAAAAAAAGAATTTTCCAAATTGCTTATTAAACATTTAAAAAAATACAACCGAGTTGAGCGCCTCCGCCTTTTTTTGAAGTCGGTTAAACAAAACGGTTTTGTGTATCGTTGTCAAAACAAGTTTCGCGGTAAATTTCGATATTATAATAATAATAGTAATTTATTTCAGACTGTGTCCATACATTACGTCTACACTACGTCTTTCTACATCGTTCTCACCTGTATAATTTCAACATAAATGATGTAACCACTATTTTGTAACAATATTTTGATTTAAAAGAGTGTCCATGGAGTTTCTTGCCCGTTCTTCTCCATAGGTACCTACTACGCTTTGGAATGGGCAACTAGCTTCATCTTTCTGACTGACCGACCCCTTGACAATTCAAAAGTGCCTGTAATTGGTTTATTTGAAATAAATGCTTTGAGTTTGAGACATTTGCTAGTAACAATGACTGATTTGTTGTGGTGTGCGCGACATTACTGCTTTATAGCGAGCGTGTGTAGCTTATGTTTAAAGCGATATTTTCACAGTTTTGTCTTGTTTTATCAGATAGGGCCGGTTTTTTTTATCCGTAGTTAACTCAGCCATTAGTTAAAAATAGTACTGCCACTGTCACGCTTGATTGCGTTCCATAATAACAAACCGGTGCAATTGAGTATTTTATATGATCGCTCTGTTACACGGTCCTACGGATGCAACCATCATCATCATCCACAGCCCAACATCACCCACTAGACCAGAAATTTAAGATACTTGACTTAAATACCTAATATGTCGGCTATCCATTAAGGGGATGTAGGAGAGGTCGTTTGCCACCAAATTACCCTTATGACACCTAATCAAATGTCAACCATTTCCGAGTAATTTGGCATTTTATTTTTTTTTGGTGTTAGGCAAGTTTGAAAATTTATTTTTAAATACCAAAGCAAGTTTTTGGTTCAATTTTAGCAAAACGTGTTGGTTTGATCAATACAATTTAACCTTAATAACTATTATTAACTAATAGTTAAGTTAACTACGGATCAAAAAACCGGCCCTAAGGTGATAAGTGATGGTGATGGATATTCAACAAAATCCGTGACAGACACAAGTCTCATCAAGGCGTACAAGTTCTAAGATACATGCCAAAATGTGGAATCTTAAAGTGTATGCACATGTTGGACACAAGGATTGTTTCTCAGTGGATGCTAGACTTGGTCCGTATTAAGTCATATGGGAATGGGAACTAAAGGGAAGCAGTGCCGGAACGAAGCAATAAGCGGCGGGCGGGGGGAGGCCAACGACGCGTATTCATTCGGACCTTATAGATTCATACCGATACTAATATGCTGCTGAGCATTATCAACCAGAACTGGCGGACGCGCACTTTATTTTATGCAAAGCGGTCTGAATTAGTTTAATCAAAAAAAAAAACCAAAGTGAAAAATAACATTAGTTTCGGAAGTCGGTGTCTGCATCTGTATTTTAGTTTTTTCCACCGACTTCCGAAATAAAAGTTATTTTTCACTTTGTAGTGTTTTATTTTTTTGTGAAAATGTTATTTATTTTTCACTTTTTAGTTATGGTACCTACCCCACATCAATTCGTAAACGATCGTCTTACACATCCACGTCCGTTTGAAGGCGGTTTTTAAAAAAAAACAATATTATGTTGATTTTTTTAAAACCGCTCTTCCGATTTCGATCAAATTTATATGGGACCACCTCAGAAGTATGACTCACAAAAAAAAACATGCAGTTGAATTGAGAACCTCCTCCTTTTTTGAAGTCGGATAAAAAAGGAAATCATCGTGAGGAAACTAGCATGTCCTAGTAACAAAATAAGTGAATCTGCACTGGAGCCGCATTGTTGGTTACGAAATTTCGTGGTTACGGCCCACTTCCTCCCACAGTGAGGAGGCCTGAGTTCTAGCAGTTTATGCACATTATGGTTATAGTAGGTAGAGGCAAAGTGTAATAGGCACTTAGTTATTGAGATAGGCACTTTGTTGTTGTTGTTTGTTATTGACCTATGTAGATTGGATGCAGTGACAAAACAGAGTCAAGATTCGTTGCAGTAAGGTTCTGTCTTTAGTAGTTTTGATTAAGCATTCAGTTTTGCTAACGTTAATAACTGGCTGAGAAATATTTAAATTCAAAACATAACTACACCATTCTCTATACAATAAATTCTTTTGTTTTATTAGATACCGATGTCAAGGAAGTACTAAGAATAATTAACGCGGTGGGTCGAATGACATACCTAACTACTTAAAATATTTAAATACCTAATTGCCCCTCCGCTAACCCACGTTTTGAAGGTACGTTTATCTAAAGGAATAGACACTCCCTAAATTGCTTAAACAAGCTGTGGTCACCTCTGTATTCGAGTCTGGAGGCCAAAGCTGTGTGAATAACTTCTAGAACCATTTCAGAAGTAACGGGCCTCTCAAAAATGTTAGAAAAAATCATTAACAGTAGCTTGATAAAATATCTGGAAAATAACAGACTACGGTTGTTGTGTGTGTACTGTGTGTTGTTATTGTTTGTTACTGTGTTGTGTTGTGTGTGTGTTTGCCGTACGCAAATTGACTAATTATATTAGTCCCAATCTGGATAATGGTATGCACACAGTTGGGATCTTTCTAGACCTTGCCAAGGCCTTCGACAGTATCTTATACTTTTGTACAAGCTTGAAACACTTGGGATAAGAGGAGCATTTCTTCTACTATTTTCTGATTATCTCAACGATCGACATCAATGTGAAAAAAAAACGGCCAAGTGCGAGTCAGACTCGTACGCGAAGGGTTCCGTACCACCGTACAATATTTAACACTACATAATTATTAAAAAAAAAACACGTTTCTCGTAAGTATTATTTTTTAAGTTTATTTTGTTTGTTGTTATAGTGGTCATAGTTGTACACACTCTGTGAACATTTGAAGTGTCTATTACGGTTCAAATACAGCATGCATCCCTGCAGATACAGCCCTGTGACAGACAGACGGACGGTCATCGAAGCCTTAGTAATAGGGTTCCATTGGCACCCTTTGGGTACGGAACCCTAAAAATCGCTATACAAGTTCTGAACTTAAAAATAGTAGTTTTGGAATTACACAAGGCAGTATTTTAGGCCCTACATTATTTTTAATCTATATATATGAATTGTGCAGTCTGGCACTCCCAAATGGGGTCATATAATGTCTTATATGGATAACACCGCTTTACTGTTCTCAACTAAATCTAGCGTTGAGGTCTATGAACATGCTCAGAATGACTTTATAATTGTGTCTAATTGGCTCCGTAATAATATCCTAACATTAAATGCAGATAAAAGAAGATACATTTGATTAACAAAGAGAAATACTAACATACCACTTACTAATCTTAGCATTTACGCACATAATTGTTGCTCGTACGCTGACACTGCATGCAGTGTCAGCGTACGACAGCAAAGGCAAAAGTGGGGCAAGGGCATGCCCTTGCCCCACTTTTGCTAAAGTTGACCATTTGAAATATCTAAGTGTCACTATTGACTCCAATCTAAATTTTCGTAAACTTATCGGTTTAGGTACTACGTACTAGACTATGCAAATATATGGATGTTTTTAAGAATTTACGGAACATAACCGACTATAAACTAGTTAAACAGGTTAATTTAGCTTTGTTACAATCCATTCTTACCTATTGCATAACTTCTAGGGGTGGTGCTGCAAAAACCATTTTACTTCCTCTAAAGCGCTTCTAGATTTCCTTCCGCCATTTTAGATTTCCTACGCACCAGCTCTACATAGCATGGTAATGGCTAGCCTGGAACTAAAGTGCTCTATGTAGCATAATGTTTATCATCAATATAATATTATACATTCATAAGTACACAGTGACTTCAAACGCGTTTCGTTTGTAAAATTGGCAATTGCGTAGACCGTAGCCTGGAAAAGGACATAGGCTTCTTTTCATCTTGGATCGCAGACGAAGTCGCGGGCAACAACTAGTAATATTATAAAGAGAAAAGATTAGATTTTTTGTTTGTTTGTTACGCTTTCTTGCTATAACGGCTGAACGGATTCGGATACTTTTTGGCACATGGGTAGACCATGAACTGGAGAAGGACATAGGCTACTTTTCATCCTGGATCCCGGACGAAGTCGCGGGTAACACAAAAAGTTTATTCTAATGTAATAATAATAGTAGTACACCAGTAGGCCAATTCTCGTACTTAAAAAACGTTCAAATTCAAGTTGCAATCTCATCGTAGCGACAAACAATGTCAAAAACCTGTCAAAAATGTATGTAAATTGATTGTAATTTTGACAGATTGAGACTGAGATTAGAATGCGAACGGTCTTAAAAATACGGGAATTGCCCCTCAGAACACTGCAGTTTCTTTTGACCGAGTAGGTACACACACACGGCTAAACAACAAGCTATACATTTCTAGTTTACACTGACCTCTCATCGTAAGGAAATCTTATACAATGCGAGATCAGTTTATACTGGCTTGTTCTGTAGCCGTGCGTACTTTCCGACCAGAGAAGTAATGACTTGGTTTGAATAAAACCTCAAACTATACTTGCGTTAGCTAATCGATTTTAAGTGTTTAAGGACCTCTTCTGTATACTAGGCTCAACAAGTTACCTACTAAGCTTTTATAGTTATAAACAAGTTACAAAAATGTCGTTTTTTATCAGAATATTTAGGTAGCGATACCTACTCAATTATGCAGACACAGAAACTCTTCTAGAAATTTTCGCATGACCATAATTTATGCCGTCGTAAGTTTCTACTTTTGTATATTTACATAGGCTGGTTTTAGGTATTTATGTATCTACCAATATGCTTATTCTCATAGTTTTTAGTAGATTATTTACTTATGTAAAAATTTTACTTTACATTTTATTGTGCCAATTATAAAGTGATGGCCTGAAACACAGGTTTGAATACACCTAGATCGAGCGGGTCGCTATCTAACATTCTATCCAAACCATCATTACTTTTGCACCTGTAAAAATATATTTTTTAGTTTTGGTTTAATTTTTAGGCACTAATATTTCATCGTATGGGAAATGTTACTACTGTTGGCTAAATGTACACTTTTTGTAAACGATTTAAAATAAATTGTTATTATGATGCCAATGCTCCATTTGACCTAGTACCCCACTTTAAAATTTAAACCTCCCATGTAGGCCAATAAAACTAGCAATATTGTTTCAATTCTTTCACTTCTTATACAGATATAAGATAATTATAAGCAGCATTATTTATATTTATTTCTAACAAGCTTCTGTTCAGACAACAATCCTATAGAAAAAGGACGTTCAGTTTTCCCGAATTTTAAAATTTTTCGGGAAACTTTTCACCTTTTTCTTTACTTAATTATGTACCTAATTCGGACTAATAAGAACATTTTAAAACAAAAAATAGCTAAATCGATCCAGCCGTTCTCAAGTGATGCGCTTACCAACTAACAGCATTTCATTTTTATTGATATAGATCTAATAGCATCCGTATTTCCTGAATAGGCAGCTGTGAGCGCTGTGACAGACAAGTGTTGTCGCACCTTAAGTGTTTCTTTTTTACCATTTTCATAAGGAAACCCTGAAAAGCCTCGATTGTTATACTCATCCTAGTGTTAATCTCAAAATTAATGTTTTGTGATAATTTGTAACCGAATTTGAATGGTTTTCAACCCCTGAAATATGGGCATCCTAACCCCAAAATTTTATTGAAATAAAAATACATAGGTACTTGAATTTTAAAACCAACGCGTCTACCAGTAAATCTTATGATTTTATTTTCACATTTTACAACGTTCTATTTGGTAAGAAAAACCTACATTTAACGTACCGGCACTGAACGTGATAATAATTAACAGTTTTGGATCTACTTTAGCCATTGATCTAGTGTTTCGGTTAAAATCTTATTCTGGTTATCTGATTTGAAAATTCTTCTTCTTGAAGAAAGCCTCAAATAACGTAAATATCCCCCACTTATCTACATTATCTCAGGCTCATGAAGAACTATCCTATATGTCTCATATATTATGTTGCGCCTTTGAGGCTGTGGTGGTATTATTCATAGTTTAGTATTCCGAAAGCTTTAGGTGTATATTAAAAAGATTATAGCATCGAAATCTCAGTGTTTGTACGCTATCGCCAAAGCAGTAGATTACACCCGGGCGAAGCATGGCTTATGGACTGACTTTCTTTAGAGAAAAACTTTTTTACAAAAAATACAACCGACAAACAAAACACTACTTTCAAAGTAAAAATTGTTTAGTTTCGGTGTCTTCGCTTATTAACCGACTTCAAAAAAAGGAGGAGGTTCTCAACTCAGTATTTTTTTTGTATTTTTATTTTTTACAACCCACTTCCAAAACTAAAATGAGGTATTTTTCACATTGTAGGTACGAAGTGATTTTTTTGTCAGTCGGTTGTTTATTTTGTAAAAAAGGTTTTTTGTTTTTCCCTGTGTATTTGTCTTATCTACCCCACACAAACAATACGTAATCTTACCACTAATGCAAATGCTTGCTATGAAAAAAGAATTTGACTAATCGGTCCACAATTGATGAAAATATCGATGAACATACATACCTATTTAAGAAAAAAATACATGTCATACATTCGAACATACAGCCTACTCCGTTTTCGAAGTTTGTTAGTAAAGAAGTAAGTAGGTACCTACCTGTCTTGAAGACCTTCGAGTTCTTCATCCTGCTCGCCAAGTGTGGAGTCCAGATCCAGGTACGGGCCGTAGTCGCCATCTTTGAAAACCTGAAGTGTCGCGTCATCCAGCTGTAACAATGAGAAACTCCTATAATAATATATTTTGCGATTTATTTATTTTAATAGATAGGTACAGTCAGGAGGATTACTTGTTAAGATAATTTACACCCAACCAAAATTAGCCGAGTTATAGCCATTTCACAGTTGTGATTTGAATATACGGACCATTTTAGTTGATAGTCCATTTGGTTAGCAATTAATTTCTCTGACCTAAGTCTCTGAAGTACTTAATACGGATAAATGTTTAAAAAATGTATATCTAAGATATAAATATTGTGTCGATAGATCGACCTGTGATCTTAAGTGACGTTAAATCAGATTAGTCGGATGGGGCATCCGGACCGTGTATTGGATAACCGTTTCGAGCTGGGTTGCCGAGGTCAGGTGGCCAGAAGCGTCGTTAACATTCTGATAAGCAGTCGCGTCTATCAGTGGCTAGTTGGACTAAAGTTCTGCTAAATACATATGGCATAATTGTTCTTACTTGGTGTCTAATTTAATTTGTATTGCTATAACTAATACAGATTATGATGAGTGTTATGACTATTGATGCCGAATCGATCTAGTAGATCGTCGAGTGGCCGAGCTATCACTGTTCTATGTAGATATTAGCAACTGTGTAAACAGTTGTTATTAGCCTTTATAACCTAACTTAAAACTAGCCTTTGTTTACACAAAGGCTAGTTTTAAGTAAAAGGGTCGTGATTATTTTTAACCGCCTGCAAAAAAATGGGAGTTTCTTCGTCAGAATCTTTTTTTTGTAATGTAGGTAGGTATGTTCCCCGATTACTCGAAGACGGCTGAACAGATTTGATATTTTTTTTAAATGTGTCATATTACACACCCCTGCTTTTCTCTACGGGAAATAATGCATTAGGATAAGATTCATATTTATTTATAAGCGCCACCTATGCGGCGGCAGCGTTATGAACATTAATCAGATAGAATGGCAGTTCATCTAGTTGCTCGTATAGAGCATAGATGGCGTCGGCATCCATGCGCTCTAAGAGCAACTAAACTATGTTATCATCCCAATGAAAAACCTACAGTTACAGGTATTCATTTCCAATCAAAATCATGTCATATTTGTGATTCAAAATTCCATGTTTATTTGCAGACCTTTTGGTATCAATTTTAAGTGTTTATTTGCTGAATTTGTCTATTTAATTATTAACCAAATTAAATATCGCTAACATTATCAAATTATGTAATTAGGAGCTTAATTATATTTTAAAGATGTTGTTACTTATTTAGTTTAATTTTGATAAGAATTGTGTTCCCGCGACGCTCGCGCTGCAGCGATTAGGAAAAACTCGCTAATTGTTTGTTATATGTTTTGCTGAAATATGAAACCCATACACTTTCATGTAGGTAGGTACCTAGTGGTACATCTGCGAAGAACTTACTTGCCAAAGGACTTACGAAACAATTCCTGTAACGGTCGTGGAAGGCATAATTAGGGAAACTAAAACTCAAAGCATTTATTTCAAATAAACCAATTACGGCACGATTGAATTGTTAAGGGGTCGGTTGGACAGAAAGATGCAGCTAGTTGTCCATTCCAAAGCAAAGAACGGGCAAGAAACTCTACGAACACCCCTTTAAATCAAAATATAGTAACAAAAAAAATTAAAAGTACTGTTATGTACCGAAATGTACGGTGATGTAAGTACCATACCATACGATTTCGATGCGATGAATTGTTACCTACTTATATCGAAAAGTCTAATAGGCATAGGTAGGTAAATAGACCAAACGAACTTTTAGTAGATACATTCTAAATATAATTAAGATAACGATCTTATGATCTAATTTCACCATGCTATTAATAATCGGAGATTAGTTAATCAGTCATTAAACAAATCACGATGCTAATGATGGTATTTACGTTCCACCAGAAAAAGAAAACACCACATTAAGAAACCTGGCGATAAGTGAATGAGTCATGTCTTATTTACTCATATATCGGTCAGTTATCGAAGCAACCAAAATAAAAAGTCGCAGTGTCACATGTCAATGTTCACCAACAATGCATCATTTTAGCTAGCCGTATAATATAGAAATAATTGTGTAGTCAAATTTGAGTGTGTTCTTGTAAAATTTCATTTTATCAGTAGGTACATAATTATGTCAAAGTCAAACTGCTTTTAATTCTCAAATTTTGTTTGTTGTCGTTTTGTGGTGTCCGTGGTGTTTTTCTAGAAGCATATAGAAGTAGAAAATTTTAGGATGTCGTTACTAAATCTTCCAAGTCGTCCAAAATATCCAAAACCATTGGATCTTAGTAAAATAACGTTATACGCTGCTTCCATTTCGATGATTTTGACAACTGACTATGTCGATTAGTAAGTTAACGGACCTCTAGGTCAGCAATTAAATTTAACGGCTGATTAAGACATTTAACAATGGATTAGCGCATGGTGAAACACTCACTACCTACTCTTAATGTTCCGCGAACATTTTAACAGAAGATTAAACTAACTAACATGGTATGGTGAAACTGGGCCTAAATAACGTCAGTTTTATTAGGACTTTACCTACTGAAATTGCCGTTTAGTATATAGAAAGTTAAAGTAATTTTTATATAAATAGGTAAGTTTCATTTCTATCAATCAAAATATGCACCCATGCTATCGCTGCATCTCTGCTAGCGCAGTGGTAAATTTTTATCGCCCTTCTTGAAGAAGTCAGGTGTACGGGAGCCAACTAACTCTTCAAAGGCATTTTGTACTGCCTCTCGGGTATTGAATTTTTTACCTGAAAAGAAGTTGTCCAAATTTTGGAAAAAGTATAAATCTGTCGACGCAAGGTCTGGTCCAACCCTGGCTCTTGTAGCTGAGAGACCGTCTGTTGTGCCGTATGAGGTCGATCGTTGTCGTGTAGGAGCAGCGGAGACGAGCGATTAACCAAGGCTGGCCGGAGATTTACGAGCTTCTCCATCATTGTGTCCAGTTCCTGACAGTACCTACATATCCGCATTAATGCTGGTGCCATTTGGTAAGAAGTTGTGATGAATTATACCGGCACTAAACCACCAAACAGTAAGTTTTAATTGAGGCATTGACTAGGCGCTGAACCAGGGTCTAACCAACATGATGACCGCTTACGATTATCAAAAAGAATCCATTTTTTATCGCAAGTGATAATGCGTTTCAAAATACCTACGTTTCTGTGTCTATTAGGCAACGCAAGGCATACCTCAACGCGTTCGTCGCGCTGGTGATCGATCAGTTCATGCGGCAATTTGAGGCAAATGGACCTATTGTTTTGATGCTAACGTTGAACGCTGCTGCTAATTCAGCCGTAGATTGAGTGAGCTTCCACTATCGCCTTTAATTCGTCGTTGTTGAGTTGAGTTTTCGGGCGACCATGGGGTTCATATTTTAGATCAAAATTTCCATGTAACCAATAACGATTTGTGCGTTCGTTTGTGGTGTTTACTCCGTACACATAATTAGACAATGTTGCGACTGTTGCGAGCCGTTTGTGCGGCATTGCTACCGCGACGTAACTCGTATTCAATAATTATTCTTATTTTGATCGTGTCCCTGATGAAAAAGATACAAAATGTAGTTAGTGAAAAGTTGAAAACAAAACACTAATCAATAAACCAATCACTGAATTTGAAAATATTTTTCCATATTTTTTAATAAATTTAATTTGAATTTAGAATTTATTACGTTTCAAATGGCCAGAATTGTAAAACGGCAACTTCATAGGTAAATACCTATTATTTAGTTCTTCTTCGTCTTCTTAATTTCACGTCGATGCCTACTTTGTTTTTAAATTGTTTGATTGTTTGTTTGTTGTTTGAAACTTTGGAAAGTTCCATCTATGAATTTTTCAGAATAGTTTCATATGAAAATTCTTTGGTCGAACAAATTTCCAAAGTTTGACATTTGATATGAAATTGATGATTATCATTCAGTAAATATATCATTCATAATGTCGCGAATAGCATTTTAATCAACATACTACGTAAAACAGAGCTGCAATATGCAAAAAACCAAAGAAAATTTGAATTTGGCGGCCTACAACTGAGGATTCACCGTATGATGGTAATTATTCGGTTATAAAAGCAACATTTCTGGTTCGTTCGTGTAAACGATTTCCTAATATTTGGAACTATTTGACCCATTTTATTTCGAGGTTATTTTTGTTGAATCACATTTCTGTGGTTCCCTTTCTTTTATTTCACGATGTTAGTCGCAAAATCTTTTCGTTACGCGCATTTATTTGTCTCGCTTAGCGCGTGATTTCACAAAAAACATAATAATTTCAGTGAAACTGTGACTAAATCCACGGAGCGTTCTAATTCTATGAAAAATTGAGAATAAGACTTAACTGAATTATATCAAATCAGCATGAATGATATGAAAAAAGACAGATTCGGTAGGTTTACATTCGTCTAATAACCACGTTAAAGACCATAGAAGCGCACCTGAATAATGACAAATGGGTAATTTTTATACAGGAAAATTATTGTAAATGGAAAACTACTCCATATAATCTTAAACTCATTTATCAATTCACTTACAGACAACCCGCAGCCTAAGCCAATGGGTTTAGAAACATGAAATTATGCACAAGAGTTTAATAATATTATTACGAATGTGAGCATTGAGGTAGGATTTTTGAAAATTCATTGTGGAATTAAATTTGGAATGTCGTTTTGTATGTGAGCTTTGTTATTGTCAATGTCATTTTTATTTTGAGGATGGCAAATACCATCGGCCACGCGGCAATGGAAGTTGAAGTTTTCTGAAATTTAATTGTCCGTTCCAATACTAATTAATACCTACTTCTTAAGAATATAGCCATTAATCAAATAATAGGTAATTAGTATATTTTATTATTGATTGTAAGTAGGTACCTAACCTAATTTTCATTCTATTATGTCACCGGATAAATAAGAACTTCGTTAGTTTATAATTTACCTCGCGAGATTATAAACTATCGAAAAATCGTGAACTGCAACAAACCATTTACAATTTAACGCATTATTTTTCGGTCGTTAATAATCTGTCCATGGCAAACCGACAAATTGTGAACTGGTATCATAACTTGCATGCGACGGAACGTACACACGGCTACACATCAAGTTATACATTTCCAGTTTACACTGACCTCTCATTGTAAGGAAATCCTATACAATGCGAGATCAGTGGAAATGTATAGCTCGATCTGTAGCCGTGCGTACCTTAAGTTAATACTAAAGAGCCAAGTAACTGCGACCAACTTGGAAGTAGCGCTCGCCGGCCGCTACCGCGGCACCGCTCGCTTCAAGGCTCCTCCAAACAGGCGCGATACGCGACGCGAATCGCACGCGACATAAAAGCACCAAGTAACGCGTGACGAGCGGTGCCTTTGTGTAACGTGCGATTGGCGTGGCTTTTCGCGCCTGTTTGAAGGAGCCTTCACTCGCTCGGCTCGCGGGCGGTTTGTCACAGTTCTAACCTAACCTAACCCATTTGGCTGGGGTGCCCTGGCTTAGTTACTGTGACCAATTCGGCTACCAGCAAGATCGACAAATCAGGAACGGTTCACAATTTTACGGGTGATAAAATCGGACAAACTGTGAATCCTGTCGGTAAGTGCAGGTTCGTTTACAATTTAACGGTTTGACATGGATAAATTATAAACTATCGAAAATTAATACGATACACTGTAAACAGTATGGTACAGTTCACAATAAAATTCATCAACAGTTTACAATCTCGCGAGATAGTTTAAAAACTTACGCTGTTTTATTACAAAACAAGGTTTTTCTTTAGACATGGTTTAAACCGTCGAAACTGTTTTTGAAATAAGAACCTGACAGAAATCGAAATACAGTTCCTTTTACAAAACTGACTACTTACTCCGGTCTTCGGTTCTCAATTTTGTATTTAGAACTTTATACAGTCGGCATAAAGTTCGAAATACAAAAACTGGCTCAAAGGTTTAGGCTCGGGCTAAAGTTAGACAGTGTTTTGTAATAAGACGGACGGTGTTCACAATTATACGGTGACATATAGGCATACATTTATAACGAGGCAGTTATCTAAAGAATTTCCGGAAGTACAAAAAGTATAGTAATAATTTATCTCCTTTAGGATCACAGAATGTGTACATATATTATAACGTTTTTCTGGCATCCAGAACGAAATATTGCTTCATTTTAGTGAAGTATATTCCGGAAAATATCAGATTATGATGTGTCATACATAACTCATAATTATGAAAAAAAAATATGTTCGTTTTTGCTCAAAGATTTACAGACTCATCATCATCTGTCTAGCCTTTTCCCAACAATTTTGGGGCTGGCTTCCAGTCTAACCGGATGCAGCTGAATACCAGTATTTTACATGGAGCGACTGCCTATCTGACCTACACAACCCAAATACTGGGTAATACGATACCCCTTGGGTAAGACTGGTTGTCAGACTTTCGGGTTTGTGAAGACTTGTAATGAGTGTCAAAGATCCACGAATGACAGCCGGGACCAGCGGCTTAACGTGCTTTCCGAGCCACGGATGGGTCTTGGTATGTAAAGATGGTCACCCACCCACGGACCAACCGTGGCAAGGGTCGAACCTTGCGGCTATTAGCCACAAGCTCAGATAGCACAAGTACTTAGTTTTCAGTAGTTTCCTGATTAACCTAACCAAACATTACCTTTTATTTATATGCATTTTCGATGATCATACAATTCCTAGTTACACTAACACTCGCCGGTTTTCAATGTCGATAGTCGAATCTATATTTAACAAATCTAAATTAAGCCTGAAATAAACAGAAATTGACATATTAATATCGATTCCTATGTGGATATCGTGTTTACAGATACCTACTTGCATTTCCACACTGTGTTATTTGGCGATCTTCCAAATCGTACCTACCTGTTGGTAGGTGTTGAGATCCCGAACGGACTGTTGAAATAATCTTGAACGCGATAAAAATGTACTAAACTGCTGCTTGCTATGAACAGCTACGCGGTGACGCAACATGGTCCAGCGGGACGAGCATGGTTTACTGTGACAAGGTTTGAGTCACACATTTTATCACAGTTTGGGCGATAAAACCTTTTGGGCTTAAATGCTAGCGCGGCGGCGCGGCGGCATTACTTCTTGACGTTTAGTTGAGACGCATTATGTCTCATTTGCTAATTAGGTATCTCAAAAATGTCACCTTTATATTTTTACGTTTTTTTTTTGTGAATAATGTTCTGTTGCGACTTGTGACTTAGTTTAAAAGGTGTGGTGGGCATGTCATGTGACCCCAAACTTGTCAACGCATCGAAGAGTATCTTGATGGTAGACAACTTTATAGACAACTCTGCAAGTCACTACTTACTTATTTGAACAAAGGCGGTAATCAATTAATTCGTTTGGTGGTCCATTGTCCGTCAGCCTGTTTGACGCCCGAAAAACGGATTCTATCCGTGGCTTATGATAAATTATGTAGTCGTCATTAATTCATGCTAGGCATACTTGGCCCGCGTGGTTGTCGGGATTAAAGGTATCCTAGAGGAATCATTCCGTAATACATTGTTTTCATATAACTCTATTGGGTTAGGCGGCAAACGCCAGTAAAGCTCCCAGTCGGCTTGATTTTTTCCGGCATCTTCTACAATCGTCGCCATATTTCAGTCAAATTAACACTAAAGCTTAATTAATTATACACCTAAACCTTCCCCGTGAATTACTCCGTCCATTGGTGAAAACTGTATGAAAATCCGTTCAGGACTTAGTTCTTGAGTCATTGCGTTCAGACAGACAGACGCGGCGGGGGGTTTTATAATAATTATGTAGCGATTATGACGAGAAAAAACAATAAGGTAATCGTTCTCCCGACGTGGTCCATATCATATTATGTTGGTCCAAAAGATAGATAAATATTAACAATAATAAAACAATTGAAAACCCATATAAAAAAATGCATTTAGTTATCTTAAGCAGTCCGGTTGGATGAAAACAAATGATAAGAGCTGTTATATATTATCTAACAGTCCATAACTGAATATAATGGCCAGGATTATAGTATTCATATTTTAAATGCAAATTAAAAAGAATACGTAGGTACCTATAATGATTACCGAAATCAATTTGACGTCAATCCTCAAATAAATACCTACTTACAAAAGGATTGTTGAAACTGATAAGAACTCAAATGTTTACAACAATAGGTTGTACCTACTACCCAATTCTTCGGTACTTACCTACATTGTGGTAATTTCAGATGAGACAAGAAATAGGATCAATTAGCTATCTATACTTAATAATATAATAATAAACCTAAAGAGTTGGTTTACTTTTTTCATTTGATAGGTTACACTATTCTTTAAGGAAGTTAAAGGCCGACCCTTAGAAGCCGAGAAAAATAAAATACCTAAGGCAGACATCACGCTAAGCGAAAATGAAGTCACAGCGCGGGCGGGCGATGCGACGCGACGCAGTGGGTCAGGGGAACAACAACATCAAGTGGCTGAAGTTGCGGGAAAAAGCTAGTCAGCAATAAAACGGAAGAACACGTTGAAACATATTTTCAAAGTCTCGAAAGTTGCTCTTCATCATAGATATCGATATCCGTGCTCCTCATGTATGGTCTTCTATACAAGTTTTTCCTGTATCTACAACGGTTAAGGTTATGCTCTTACTGACTACAGCTTTGGTGATCAGTTCTGAGCGAGTTCTGTAAGCTGTTAGGGCCGAGACTACGAAACATTGAGCCTTTGTATTTTCAGCATGATTTTGTTTGCAAAAAGGCCGAAGAGTCCATCGTCCGGAATGTAAGTGGTTGCTGAATTATGATAGCTTATCAGTTTACATCAAGGTCAGCAAACAGTGGCAAAAGCTTTTGCGGAATTTGGACAACCAGTCATGATCGTTCACGATTTGTTCGAATGTTATTCGAGAAATTACTTGGCTTTGTAGTCTTGTAGGTATTCTGAGAATGAGCCAATTTATGACTGACACCTCGGTTCTTAAGTTACACAGATATATTTCATATTTAAAATATTCCTCCACTTCTTTTCCGTAAAGTTTTGTCAAATACGCGCTAGTGTTGTTTGCCTTTTTCTGGTTTATAATCGATAATGTCATGCAAATAAATCATCGACAAATCAAGACATCTTGGGATTATAATTAATTACTTGCACGTATGCATCAATAACCTTTCGCCCCAGTCAATACTAATGATTTACATGATAGGTCAGCATGATAATATGTAACTAATATAGACACCTATAATCCACATATCACTTCATTTCCCCCAGGCCGGGTCATCGTGAAAGAACCGACTTTGATTTATATCAGTTTATTATTATCGTTATGAGGTGATAACGTTGCACTTATCTGAAATTGCTTTATATTATGGGTTTATTAAAGTTACTAGGTATTTGTTGCTTTTGAGTGCGATCGCACAATTTTTTTTTACTGTTCGCTGAAAAATAATTGAGACAAAGAAAAATGACGGTATTTATAGTGTAAGGGCCTTCTCAATCCACAAACAGCAGAATGACAAAAATAAAATAAATATTAAACAAATATGCAGAAATAAACTGGAAATGATCCGAGCCTACTCGACCCAGATTTAACGCATCGTATGTTCGTAGTGCGACATCTCACGCACGTTTCCTGGAACACGCAGTCCACATTATTTTTGGCAGATTCTGGTAATGCGATGACATACTTATTATGTCTCAACTGAAGAAGTAAGGTCAGAGGGTTCAGAGGGACAAGACTGAGAGAGTTTGGCTTGGACTACTGCGCTATTACACTATTTTGGGAATTGTGAAAAAATTCCCCTTTCTATTTCTGTTTTCTTTATGAAAACGATAAAGCCGGACTTTACCTTTATCTTTGTCGTTGTATAATATACTGTTTAAAAAGTTCATGATTTTATTTTTAAAGTGGCAATAGGAAGCCGTTCTGTTGTTACCTTCTGAATGTATATTTATAAGCTTAACATAAACTCTACTTAACCTCTTCCTTCCATAACCCAGCATTTCTCCAAAGAAAATTCCACATTCACACCTTTTAAAATGCAATATGAATCTTCCTCTCTCTACTTATTTAAAAATTTGCTGTGCCCGACAGGGTCCATAATTGCTTCTATTATTTTTCTTTTATCTGCCACCTGTAATTGTACATTATGGATTGCAATAAACGATTTGAGATTTGAAACTAAAATGTTTCAAGGATGTTATGGAATCTTTACAATGTTCTTAGGAGAATTTTCTTAGTTAGCGTTTGTGTTCATATAAACAAAGATTACATCTGGACATGATTAATAAACTTCCAACGAACGCAACGAGGGAAAGAAAGATTAAACTGGTGAGTAAATATAGTCATAAAGCGTGGTTTAAATGACTACTTATTGTTATTTTATTATACTGTTGAACCATTCAAGACCGTCTGTGATTCTCGAAAGGTGAACTTTCAGTGACGTGGTATGTAATTAGAGGGCTACAATCGTAGGGGTACCTGCTACAATGACACATACAAAATCTAACTTAATTTTAGCCTGAATTAGAGCATGTGATAATACCTATGTAATGTACCGACAAAGATTGAAGTGGGCATTATATGTACGAGTATGATACTTTACCACCACATTACCACACACAAAATAATTATAGTAATTTTACTTGATCACTTATCTGAGCTCCCGTTCTTTCTACTACACATCCTGTGACTTACGTCAGTCCCTATAGGTACTTGGTTAGGACTGTAATTTTGCTAATCTGTGTTGTTGAGAATGCGCTGTGAACCAGTTCGGACAGATGTTATGACAATGGAAACTGGTTCTATACCGGGACTGGGTCTAAATGTAATGAATGTTTCACTTCAGATTTAAGTGCCAGGTATTATCAGCTAGTAATGGTTAAGTGGATGTATCCACTCCCGAGATATAAATAAAGACAATTTTTTCTGACATATTATTTTGCTAATAATTAGATGGTTTTCCTTTCAACCGAACACAGGGTTTTCAGATTTTCTAAAGGGCCTCGGAACTTTAAGAGGATTTCATTAATCTTTTCTTTACAAATAATCTTCTTTTAGGAGTCGAGGATAATGAAAAGATGGAACAAAAGCACCTAGTAAGCCGCTTGCAACTTACTACTCTAATAAAAATGTAACAAACTGCAACAAAATGCCAATTTTTATGCATGGCATACTTCTACTGTTATCAAAGCATTCTGTGCTGTATCAAAGCATGCAAGCATGTCCTCAGAAAATCGGCTCTGCTGTAATTGACGTAAAATGACTATAAAGAGACGACTTCACACGTGAATGGACGGCAGTGTAGCGTCGTCCTGTCAGCTAAAGCACTAACTAGCTAAGCGTGGTGATTATGGCAATTTCCTATTGTACCAACCATTTACCGTAGCGGTCATTGGAAGAGCCATCTCAAGAGTAGATGTCTATGGACTTCAACTACATAAATGAGGATGAGAGCAGTCGTTGGTCTCAGTAAATGACTCCTAGTTTTATAATCGTGGAAGGTATATATGTCACCTCTGACTCAATTCTCAATTCGCAGGAATATAACACGGGGTGGTCTATTACTATCCACGACCTATACACTGTCGAAACAACTACCTACAGTAATAAGTGACATTATGTCATAGCAACACCTGAGCGAGGTAGCGGGAGAATTTGGAACGTATAATTTTAGCCAAATACCACGATGAGTAACACCGGTATTAGTAATGTGTTTACTTTCATCATATTTATTACGCACTGCACTATTATTAGGCTGCCTCTTGATTGTATTGTGTTATTCTGTGGCATGGAAAGTGCTTCCCTATCGATTTGTTTCTGACTGCAGCTAGCATTAAAACCAATGAATTTTAAAAGATCTTTCGTGTGCTGTCCAATTTCTAACGCTTCAAATATTCCTATAGGGCTCTTGTGGTAATGAGGCAGACGCTAGTGTACCACTTTTATCTTTCTCTAACCTGGTAACGTTATTTGTGAATATTAGCTAAGTAGTCGGCTTCGCCAATATCTAGTTACGAATGCGGCGTTAGAAGTTGATGTGGGTTGTGCCATTAGAAACACAAAAGGTGCTACTTTTTATATCAATATCGTTGGTCGTTATGGTCATCCCCTAACCACCACCAAAGGGGCTTGTGGCTGAGTAATAACAGCCGCGCGGGTCGATCGATCAGGTTAAGCTACGCTTGCCGCGGTTGGTCCGTGGATGGGTGACCATCTTTACATACCATGACCCTTTCGTGCCTCGAAAAGCACGTTAAACCGTTGGGCCCGTTGGGTACTCACAAGCCCGAAAGTCTGACAATTAATCTTACCAAAGGGGTATCGTATTACCCAGTAACTGGGTTGTGCAGATCAGATATGCATTCGATCCATGTAAAATACTGGTATACAGCTGCATCCGGATATACTGGAAGCCGACCCCAACAAAATTGGAAAAAGGCAGGCAGATGATGATGATCATTAGTGTAAGGGTACATTGGTGGTCTTATAGCTTACTTGAACGTTCGTCAATCATCTCCCTGATCGAATACAATTGTATGAATGCAGTGATACAGAAAGCAGAACTGTGTTGTTGTCTATCAAAACAAAGACATTACGTTAATCTATTACCAAAAACCTTTATCATCGTCCTTAGTGATTGTCACCTTTTTTCTTTTAAATCAGTAATTTAATGATAACAATGCGATTATCAGTGACTGATTTTACTGTCAATATTTACGTGTCCGCGCGGTGCGTGAGCGCAAGCACGTGTAATAATCGGCGATTGTTATTTTTAATTAACGAAGGAGGTCGTACACGCGTAATTCCGTAAGTAATAAAAACTGTTTACGGTATTTAAAAAGCAATAAAGTTATTATATAACAGGTAACACTCACCCGGTGTGGGGCCTGAAGTAAGCGGTGTACGGCAGCTATTTGATAGGACAGGGGTATGGTGGTGTTGAACGTGTGGTACAGCGGCCTCGTAGGCTCCCGTACATTGTACTCCATAAAAGGGTCCATGTCGTCCAGATACTGAACTCTGCACACGAACGAATCCGTTCCGATATCTCTCATTGTTCCGTTTATCCTGTTGTCATTCACTTTTAACAGTTCAATCATGTTTTCATCCACTTATCTACTTGTAAGATCACAGTTTTAATCACATTTTACACTTAAACGAACCTGTTGCAAAAAGAGTAATTTAATCAAATGTCTGAATTTGAACAAAAATTGTTGTTGGAGCCGGTGTTTGATTTTAAATATTTCCGCGGTTTATCTCGTCCAGTGTGTAAGTAATGGCGAGCGCGCGCCAACTGCACTTCACGTTGTGTTCAACGCTGCGGAGCTCACGCTCGCGTCTGATGGCACTGATGGCAGTGGCACGATAAGCGTGCCAGATGTTATGATTAAGTTTTTTCAACAGCACGAGTAAGGATGTGGTTTGCTTCGTTTGGTGCAAACGCTAACGAAGTTCATTTTCTTTCTGAAAGGTACCGTTGTTGCGAAATGACGGGTAAAAAAGTGAAGTGTGTTCCTCCGATGCTAGCGAGTGAATAAATATTTACCACGTCAAGGCGTCTCGAGATTTTAAACAATATTATGTAAATATTAATACGAAACGGATTCTATTCTACATCGTTGCTGTTGGATTGTAATGGAAAACAATGAACATACGTACAATTGCATTCTGCATTACAATACACGAAAATGCAAATCATTTTCTTTAATTTCTACCAATAATCGCTTGGGTACAAGGTGAATGATGCTGATGATGACGTTTTTCTTTTTACTCAATGTTTTCATTCCAATTATAGCTAATTAATTAGCGTGCGATGTGTAACGTGTTCGAGTATTTGCCAACCTCCCTCCCCCCCGGCTAAGAAGTTGAAGTTGAGTGTTCAATTTTTTTTTGTTATGTAAGTATTTTTGGTGTACAATAAAGAGTATATAATTATATAATAAATAAACAATGCGCGGCATAGCCTATGGCCAAATCTTGCAGGGTGCATATTGCTTTACCTAATATTTTGTTCCTAAGGGTTAGGTTCCAGCAATGAAATAAAAATAGATCGCTTTGGACACAAGGTAGACGAGCTAGCGATAATGCCTCAATCACTGTGATAATGCAATTTGAACAAAAATCTCGATCTCATCGGGACATAGAAGGGAGCCCAGAGGAATCCATACACTTACCTACACACATCAAAAGTGTCTAGGGATCAACATATATTTTTGCAATAACTTTTCTCCTGATTGATATTAGTTAAAATTTTCTTTAAGGATTCATAAAATAAAGTGTTTTCGTTTGTCACAGTAACGATAAACCAAGTCACCTTTGCATTAATAAAGAAATTTGCCATTTTCCTAATAAAGGGATTTTTGACATTTGAACCACTAACACAAAAGTTCGAAAAAAAGACTGAAATAACAGTTTTCTTTAAAATTTTATTGGGTAACTTAAACAATTAATAATCCGTGTTTCTACCGCGAACACTAACAACACAAGAACATCGGTTTGGCATACTCAAAATGAGTTCATCCAAATCACGCTGTGGAATGGCCGCCCATGTTCGTTGCAACAACAAAAAAAGGTCTTCTTGCGACTGGATACCCTCCATATTCGGCAGAGCTCTTCTCTGTAGCATATCCCATGCATGCTCAATCGGGTTCAAGTCTGGCGACTGAGCAGGCCAGGGCAGGACATTGATGTTAGCTGCGGCGAGAGTCTGTCTTACAACTCTTGCGGTGTGCGGTCGTGCATTATCATGCATTAACTGAAATAAGGGACCGATTTGCACTTGTAGAGGAACGATGACGTCTGATACAATCGTCTCAGCATAAATTTGAGCGTTGAGGTTGCCTCTGATCCAAATCAACTCAGTTCTTCCGCCGATCCAAATACCCGCCCATACCATGATGGTTCCACCACTATAAGGATGGACTTCCTGGCAGGATTTTAATCGCTGTTGGCGTCCAGGGGTTCTCCAGTGTCGTATACGTCTTGTATCCGGTCTCATACCAAAACGAGACTCATCAGAAAAGCACACGAAACGCCATTGTTCTTCTGCCCAATTTCTGTGTTCAAGAGCCCATTGATATCGAATCCTACGATTGTGCATTGCTATAGGTGGTACCCGTAGCGGTCTTCGGGAATGAAGGTTCACTTCATGCAAGCGGTTTCTGACTGTTTGGTCGCTAATTAAGTTCCCTGAAGAGTGATGAAGCCTCACGGCTAACATCATGGCGGTTATTGTTGGAGCTCTTCGAGTTAAGATTTGAATGTATCGGTCTTGTCTCCGTGTGGTGCAGCGATACCGTCCTCCATGGCGCTCAGCCACGGTACCAGTGCTTCGGTAACGTGTCCAAAGTCGACTGATAACACTCTGACTTGTATTCAGAGCTAAAGCCACAGTACGTTGCCGGGAACCAGCTTCTATCATTCCCACGGCTCTGAGCATTTCTTCCCTGCTTAAATGACGTCGCCGCTCCATAATAACGTTGGTTTTAATCAGTAGTAGGGAAACAGTAGCACTAATAATGTCTTCAATGCGTTGTATGTTTTTATAGGGAAAATATTGACAGCTGATTTTCATCTTTTACTCGAATTTGATTCACAGTTCCTGATTCAAATTATGAAATGCACCAAAAAGGATCCATATAAATTTATAAAATCATAAATTTATTACAAAGCCACATCATAATCTCAAGAAATCCGCATAAAAATGCTTGATCCCTAGACACTTTTGATGTGTGTATATTATAAATGCGAAACGGATGCTGTCTGTCTTTTCGCGCCTTAACATAGGATATGTTTTGTCCCGGTAGTCGTTCACGTGGGATAATGCCCGACTACCACACGGGCGAAACCGCGGGTAAAAGCTAGTAGGTAAGTATATTCATTAAAAAAAACTGACCTCCATCGCCAGTGATGCCAAGGCAAGGACAACATTTCTAATAAATTTTGTGAGTAGTTTTTCAGTGCGAAGTCCTTTTAATAACGCCACGCCACATATTAACACGAGGTCGTGTTCTCGCATATGACCAGTATCGTGCGAACATACATATTGAAATCTATTCAATTCACATTCAACTGATTGCATTGATTATTAGAATGAAACATCCATCTTTATTTAGAAAAGTGGGACCATTGGAATTAAATTGTAAATATACACTTTTTTTGTGACCATGCACTTTTTCTTATCAGTTTTAGTCATGTTCAAGAAGTACGAAGATGATAATGATAGATAAGTAATGGTAGAAATAATAAAATTATTAAAGAATTTCGTCCTTTAAAATAAAATAAAAAACAAGATCTAGGTAAAGGATATTGTTGCAGGTTTTTATGAACTAGTCCTTTCTATAAGATAACTAAGATGAAGAGTAGAAATTATAAAAGATAATGCCAATGGTAACGAGGTTTGACAAGATGGAGGACTTGATGAGTCTTCGCGAAATGTAAATGATGTATTAGCGGGTGCGCTTGCGAATATTGAGAATAAGGTTCTATTGGCCAATCACGTTTCTAGGATACAGCATCACCCATGACTTGCTCCAAGCTTGAAATAAGTACCTATTATTATTAACGTCACTTCTCAAGATAAGGAAGAGGAAAGTGTAAGAATACCAATAGAAAGTCATTATGCTAACACTTACAAAGGAGAAACGGGAAATGCTATTAGCATAGGTTTTCCTATACATGACATTTTATTGTTAGATCAGGGACAGTTAAACAGACAAGTGAGATTTGAGATTATTAGATCTTTAATTGTGATATGTTTGATGTGATAACTTGAAACATTTATTTCCCATTAGAACATGTTATTCTAATTCATGGTTAATCTAATTCATACGGATAGCAATACGTGCGAAAGTATTGATCAGTAAAGACAATTATACGTCGTTTCGATTGACGTCATAATTACAAGATTTTTTTTATCTTGCCTCGTTAGTTCGGTAGTTACTTAGTATGCATTGGTCAAATCTTGCAAGCTGAATTAGAACCAAGTCCTCTTATCCTACGTAGTTGAAATTTTCAAGGTTGATTCAGTTTCAAAGGCAATGCATTTGTGCATAATGCATCACCTGGTTCTAGACCTAGGATTGGCTCCAACCGAGGGACTCCTTAACCATCAACAATAAAGACATGAAATTTTATACATGCAATTAATTATGGTAGTCCGCTCTAAAGTCCACTATGACCTTGCTGCCCAGTATTGGCTCCAGTTGAGGGAGTTCCTCAACGGTCAACAGCAGAGACGCAAAATTTTGTTAAACACATTCAATTAAGATAGGCCGTTCTAATGTCCAATATGACCTGGCTGCTGCACCCAGGGTTGGTTCCAGAAGAGGGAACTCCTCAGCAGTTAACAGCACAGACACAACATTTTAAATACGTATTCAATTATAATAGCCCGTTATCTACCACGACCTAGGTGCTGCAACCATGGATGGCTCCAGACGACGCAACTCCTAAACGGTCAACAACAAAGACACTAAATGTTATCTACGCATTCATACACCATGAGCTGTCTGCTGACCCAGGATTGGCTCCATACGAGAGATCTCCTCAGCGGTCAACAGCACAGGCACAACATTTTGTATATGCATTCAATTATGATAGCCCGTTCTAACATATGGCATGAATTGGATGGAGCAACTTGAGAAATTAGATAAATAAATTCTTGAAACCGAACTTGGTTGGCTTCACACCATGACTTGAGTAAAGGCGTGTTTGGGTTCGTTGGATTTGTCTTGTCACCTTTCAAGTGAATGTGACAGATAGAACAGATGTTTAAACAAATTCTAATGCTAAAAATACATAAAAAAGTAAAACCCTTTTTTTTAAAACAATCTTTATATATTATATCTTATTTTGTTGAGTTCATTAACTCAAAAGTACAAAATAAAACTTACATAAAGATGGAACTTTAAAATTTTCTTAAAAGCTTGAGGATAGTATTAAAGTGTAGGAAGGACGTTCGCGCCTCAAGCTTCTGATCAGAGGCCACTTGCCCAAGGTTCACTTTTTCAACGAAAATAAAAGCGAAAGCAATTATTTCAATTCGACCATCAAATAAAAGTATTGCTCTTTTGGCATTTCCCCCTAAAACATTTGGATCTCAACGTCGGCTACGATCAGGTGATCATCGTCAAAAATCAGGGCGTGATCATGACCGTGAACGATCATTGTGCGTACTTCCAGTCTTTTTACGTCACACTATCGTCAGAACTGAGCTTTATAAAGCCTGACGTAGTTTTGTCGGCAGTTTAAAGTATATGGCAAAAAGAAAACCAAATTAGCGGCCCCCGGTAAATTGTAAAATGACATATCCAATTCACCGGTAATTTACCTAGCAATTTATTAAAAGTCCTAAAATTAAGGTAAGGTGGGAAGGAATTTCTCAGTAAATACTGAGGTTTTCAATTTATAACTCCCTAATAAATGGCAACTGCCTACCTGCCCCTGCTGTGTAATTTGTTATATATATCCTGCCATAACTTTCAAGTAGTCATTACGTCATTAGTCTTTTACAGGTAATGTACGGCATTGGTCTGGATCCTTTTTCACTATTAAGACCGAAAATGTCTGTCTCAACGTATTGGCCATCGGTCAACTGCTTTACATAATTTCTCAAGAAAAATGCTCTAAGTATCTGTTCCCAAACTTTCTGTTAGGGAAATTGTTTCACGTGAGGTCAACGATCCCGGCGCACGCGCCGCTCGCTCTGTTTCTACGATTCATCACGCCTGTGATTGGGGACTCAAATAAAAAATATATATATACTACTGATTCCGTATAGAAGCGTTTCGTAACACTACGCTGGAAGGCCGAATCTGTTTAGGGTTTTTTTTTGTGAATTCTGTTCATCACGGAGAATCTTGTTTAGCTTTTGTATGTTCCTGTGCACTGGCTAAATACTTGTCATCATGACTGTATGAGCATCCCTAACTGGACGTTATCTTACATGCATGGAAAGTATTAAAATAGTAGTATTAAAGTATTTTTTTATCTTATTCTGAACATTGGACATTAACCCAGATGAACTTATTGGCAATGCCATCGCCTTTTTATTTGGATTACAACTGCAATCGTTCCAATTGGTCGGAAAATGTGGAGTAAGCGACTACTGGAGTAGAACACTTGTAATTCTATGTACCTAAATGCAGGTTTACGCATGCATATTTAGTGTTAATATGTTACTGATACAGGTAATTCTAGAGGAACCGACAGAGAGTAGGGCTTTGGAGACCCTTAATTTTTGAGAACTTGAGAAAGTCGCCGAAATCTCTTGGATACATGTGTCAAGAGATCTACAAATAGTTCACGTTACGTAGGTTTTTGAGTGAACATTTCTAACGCCATTTAGTCCAGCGTCATTACGCAGTTTGTTGCCAGACTTAGTTGGAGTAGATTGTTCTTCTTTTTTTTTTTGCGTTGACCCACCCTCGGAATTTCTCTTGTATTGTGGGTGCGTTTACAAACATTTAAACTCGCATACACAAACAGCCAGACCCGGAACAATTACTTGTAGGTCATACAAATATTTGTTCCGTGCGGGGATCGAACCCGCGACACGCAGCGTACCAGTCAATCACTTAACCACTGCGCCAACCGTGCCGTATTTATAATTGACACAATGTACAACGTTTTAAATATTAAATATCATAAATAATAAACTTAAAAACATAGCCTGTATTTATACACGCGGCAGCGTGTCAAACCAAGTTCAAAGAAAAAGGAACTGGCGACGCACAGTGGATCGAAAACAAGCTCTAGAAGACATAGGAACTTACATTTTGTCGGTTTTTTTTTGCTTGAAATGTCTTTTAATATCCAATATCATGCTTATATTTATCATATATTATGATACAATCTGGTAGGCAAATTATTGACAACATATTTTGTTTCTGCAAAAAAAAAAATGTATAACTATAGCTGATATAAAAATGCTTAAGCATATCTCCAGAACTGCCAGAATAACACCAATATAAACATAACTATTTATTTATGAATTTTGAGATACGTCTTAGAACTCTAGAACTTAGAACTCTAGGTCTTTTGAGGTTTTTTTTTTAAACATTACCTTTTTTTTCTTTTATAACTAATATTATATGCTGTAAGTAGAAATAGACATAACTTAAAAATGAAATTGAAAAGATATATTTTTGTATTCATTCCGCTCGAAAACTCAAAAATACCACAAATAACAAATGTATAATAAATATTGTCTATAAAGGAAAATAATATAACGATTTTAAATGTTATCAGAAAATTAGCAAGTTCAGGGTCATTGTGTAGACTTCTCCTTATTAAAATCTAAATTCTGACAAATAATAGAGGTGACATAAAGTACAATAAAAATAAATCTGAACTTAACTAATTTTGCATGTCACTTTCCTCGGATTCAAATTCTGAGTCCGTTTCTATGTTGGACACTTCTATATATTCAACGCGATCTTCTTGACAGTTAAATATCTCTAAAGTTTCAGCAAACAATGTGCCTCGTTTTTTTATATACATCATAATATACGCGAGCAATTTCAAGTCGATGAAATATATTTTTTTAATATAAAATATGAACTCATCCGTCCAAGGCTCATGCCGTGTCCCTTTCTCTTTTATTAACCATTTCGTGTTCAATGGTAATAATTATAATATTTGTTGTATGCTCAGTGACCATCCGACCATCCGCACTGTCGTGATGCTTTGTGACCTGAACTTACCGACCGGAGTCGTGATTGGGTTACCATTACCACTGTTACCAGGTGACTGTATGTTCTACTTAAATCTATCTATCCATCTTTGATGTTTCTAAAAGTGTTGTGAGCCATGTTTGTGAATACTTATTCAATTCTATTCACTTGTTTGATAGAACTAGTAGAAAATCCTTTCTACGATTTTGGATTCAAATGGCAAGCTGAATTTGCCGGTTGGTTGTAAACGGAAACCTAAAGGTATATATTCAAGTAAATATGTTGATCCCCATGGACCCAGATTATTATTTCTATCTACGTTTTATTTATTTGTACTTATATTAAGCAACGATGTCGAGACACACATTTAAGTCCAGACTGTCGAAGTCCATTGAAATGTATTTTTTTGCAAGCTGTATGTTTAAGTTGTTAATATTTGGTTACCCTAGCCACGTTGGACTTATGATCACGACTGCAGTTCAGTCGGTAGATATGCTGTCTGTTTACTTTTGCCTTAATCTTGACTTTATTACAGTTTTATTTCACGACCAATTTATTGTATCGTGGGACTGGGAACTTCACCATTAAAGCAAAAAAAACATTTTTATGGCTGGAAGCCGACCCCAACATTCATAGCTGGGAAAAGGCTTGCCAGGCAGATGATGTATACCTAAAATGTTTTTTATCACTACAGTTGATCCCATCTCCTACAGCCTATATTTAACAGAAATAGTTGGCAGTTGCAGGATTACATTAACTGTGGTTTTTCCAGAAAGATCGAGGAAAACGGAGACTGTATTTCTATCAAATCGGCATTAAATTGACAGATTTCAGTTATTTGCATTTGATATTTAACTCCACCTCTGACCAGGCTGGTCAACCGGTTTCCATACACAAAAAAAAACAAGTCGGTGTTGATAAAGTTTGACGTCAAGTTTACAAACAAACATCGACCTAACACAATCATAAACGCTAACAAATCAATATAAATCATGTTTAGCACCTATTCTTGCATTTTAAAGCTAGATTTGACAGGTGGCATTACTTTGACAAGCGCTACAAGCCGTCATTAGGCGGTATTCTATTCTAATTTCGAAGCGGTTACGTAACATGCGCGTGGGCAGGGATGAATGTAGGTAACAGTTGAGTAATACGCGAAAATGTGGACACGGGGCCGTCGCGACTGTTATTGTTCTAATGGCTTTATATCATCGGTATCCTCTACATCCTTTATTCTTAGTTTGCATGTAGGCTAAGTTGTATTGCTGTCACGCTTTGTAGAAAAGCGAGTGACAAGGAAGAGCTTTTGTGCTTTTATGGAGTGCAATTTTATCTACGACTGTCTCGAACAGTAAGATATTCCATAGACGTCTCAGACTGATTGTTTAGCAGCATTACCATCTATGGCCTTATTGGGATTGAAATCTCATTGTTCCACAAAGATTAGCTATCTCTTAATTATAATATTGGCAAATTTTACAACCTTTATAATAAAGAATGCAAGTTGGGATTCTATTTAAGAAAGTGAAAGGTCAGCTTTGAGTAAGCGTCTGTAATTATAAAATGAGACCACATTTAATAACGAGGTGTGAACTATTAGGAAGTGCTCGGATTATGTAGAGCGAGTTATGATTTTAACGATGAAGATAGTTATTATTACTGTTTTGTTAGTACAAGAAAGTGTTTTCCACGAGTTAGGGTCTCACGTCCAATCATTTTCTTGATGTTAAACCTCCTATGATTACCTGCTGACATTATAGTGGCAAGAATTTGAAAGGCTGTTAGTATTAATAAATTTATTATTACGCAGTCATTTTCAATATGCCAATGCATCTCATAGGTTTTAGTGATACTTATTATATGGATTGGTTTAAACCACAGAAAAGAAGACCTAACGAATTATCATCAGAAAAATAAATATTATGTAAACAAACAAACTCAATTTAACATCATTAGAGGAAATCGTGACATTCCTTCTTACGAAATAAACACAACACATCAATCAGTGAGAATCGAAATCACATAAAATTAATATTTAAATCGAAATAACAAAGAAGAGAAACTGGACTTTACTAGATCCGTATAATTAACGAATTCAACCATCGAAGAAGCGTGCTGAATCGTTCAACCTATACTGAATAACTTATTGGCTCTATTTTGCTTTTAAAGAAGCTAGTTTATGTCGTAATCCATATGGATTTAATTCAATCTATCGATGAACATGCACGGTATCCTCTGGTTTCCAAATTATTCTAGTTGTTCGTTTGTGTACAACAACTCATATATGGATGATTAATACTTTTGATATAAATAAACTACTTCTAAAGAACAAGGTACAAAATGCGTGTGAAAGATACTTCCTTGATATTCTTGAACAAAAGCAGCACACTAGAAGCTGGTAGGATATTGTACAAACATGTTCTTTTATAAACAATATAATACAATATGGTTGCTTTATAATTTACAAAGCATCGTTCAGTCTCATCATCAGAATCATCTCTTGATAGAAAGATTTCAACCAAATGAACTCCTTGTACTCTGTATCCGAATGTGCCTAATGCTTACTCTTTCGTATTTGATAAAACGGACGTCTAAAATCGCTAACCATATAATAAATCTTGCATATCGATTTTCGAGTATTTGTATGCAATTCGCACTATCGACATTCCTATCCATCGAAAAGAAGCTGGCAACCGCATGAATTGTGTATTATTGAAGTCTTTAAGTTCGGGCGAAGCTTTCGTTGTGGACATGGTGCAATAGGTTTGGTGATTTAATTATTTGAGAACAAAGGATTTATTGAACCGAAATAGTTTTACAGCAAGTCTCATTAATTATTTTCTTCATAGAATTTTTAGATTTACCGACATCGATTATTCCCCTGATATGACCTGTTTCAAAAATATTTGACCATCAATCTGTTTAATAGCTTTTAAAAATCTGCTGAGTCTTGTCTTTACTGTGTCATGTCAAATGTTGTATAACCGATGCAGTGGAAACATTGCTATTGTCAAATCACGTTCCTGATCGGTGCTTATTTTGTACGCACGTTATTTTAAAACAGATAGTCGATTTCGTACATTATTATTCAACATAGGACTACGGCAAACGTGCAGGTATTTCATATTAATTGTTAACAATTAATATGAAGTAGAAACACGTTTTGTTATAACAACTTTGTTGTTACATTTTGATAGTAAGATACAAGCAAAAGAAGTTAAACAAGTAGATTCAATAGTAACGGATAGTGAACTGTGAGACTTAAAACATAATAGGACTGTTATACCAATTAGTATGAAATCATCGGAAGTGAACCTGTACGTGATGAGACAAAAGAGTTATTTTAATGACCGTGTATCGCCAAACGTAGCCTAGCCTATTAGTTACGAGTACATAGACCGATGACCCTAAAAAACCAATTGGGACCAGCTGGGTGTGGAAGGCTAGAGAACTGGGCATAACTTGAAAGGTGTCCAGCAGTGTGACGCGATTGGCTGATAGATTTATCAGCCAATCGCAGTAGTGTATACATTGAAAGAATACTACCATGGTAAACAACTCGTATGTCTCAATGCCTTTTCCCAACTATGTTAGGGTCGGCTTGAAGTCTAAACAAATGCAGCAGAATACCAGTATTTTACATGGAGCGATTGCCTATCTGACCTCCACAACCCAGTTACTGGGTAATACGATACCCCTTGGTAAAACTGGTTGTCAGACTTTCGAGCTTCTGACGACCCGTAACGACTGTCAAAGATCCACGAATGACAGCCGGGACCAACGGCTTAACGTGCTTTCCGAGGCACGGAGAGGTCTTGGTATGTAAAGAAACATATTATGAAACATCAAATCATGAGAGGACTTTCCAACTTTAAATCTACAGCATAACTATGTCTCTTTCTTTACCTGCTTTGATCATTACAAAGTTTGTATTAAGATTTAATAAATACAAAAAGTTACCTTCCAATACTTTCAGATTGTTAATTGGGTTCAATAAAGACCTTAACTTGACATTGGCGTTGGGACGTACGAGTTACCATTCTCAATAAGGCCGAGAACACACGGGAGTATTTAACGCTGCAGAAACCTGGTCACTTAGTGATTGCATATTTTATCCTTCTAGTACTAAAATTAGCTGAAACTTGATTTGGTTTAAACCAGCTGCTGATAAAATGATTTGAATTATCTACAAATTAGTACTCAAGCGACGTTTCACACACATGGTTCTACAAAGTATATGCACACCGGTGTATAGGTAAGTGTTGCTATTTCGAATATTAACAGGTAGATGATCGTGTGTTCGAACCCTCACGAGAAGTAATTAACACAAAACATGTGAGTCGTCTCGTGAGAACATACCACTTGACAGACAGGTGTAAATTGTATGGCAAACCGGCGTTCTTAGCCGGTATGTACCTCGTTAATATAAACTCTATGAACGCGAAAATATTTCACGGCATAATAATGATCAAGAGTAAACTCTTATTTTCTTTTTGCTTAATTTGTTTACGGGTCCTATGATAGCTCCCTGGGGAACTCCGAGTTTCAACGCTTGTTTTTGTTGAACGTTATTTTTTATTCTGGAATGCGATTCCTTAATAGGCAGTACTAATTATAGTATTTGTGTACGCTAAAACGAGTCTAGTTGAAAGAATGTTAGGAACCGTATTTTATTTTTAATTTCTTCCAATGATGTGAACCTGTTTCAGTAGAGAGCTATTAAACGCTTTATTAAAATCCAGCGCTAATACAAATAACTTTCTACTTTGCCAGGTAATACACATCACCTCCTACAATTGGCGTCACCAAACGTCAATAGCGCAATGTTCTCGTGATCAGAATATCTACACGACTTTCTGCTTACAACAGAGTCAGACTACCATACTTCCGGTATACCGCCAATGACGTCACTGGCTATTTTAGGCAGTGATGCAGTTAGCTTCTTCCAATGGTTACATCAGAAACTTTATGGAGATGTCATCATTGCTAATAAGTGTTAAGATGTTACTTAATCTATGCAAAAAACATCCAAATATTTTTTGCATAATAGTGAATTGCGATCTTAGTTCATAGACAAACATTCGTTTATCAGCTGCATGTCATGTGTTAATGGCTTGTTTGAGGAAACCATCTGTACCTATTGTAAATTTGTAACGTCTTCTGCAGCGGTTTGCAAAGGTCAGCTAAAACGTGTGCGGCCATTAGCACCTTCATGACCAGTTCCTTCATTGTGTATGGACAGTTTTACATTTACCGCCACTATTTGTTCAACTATCATATTAGATACAAATGAACTAGGTAGGTACGCTGAGTGTTCTAGTTTTTTGCACTGCACTGTAATGTAGGTAAAGCAATTTACCACACCGCAGGTGAACGTCAGCTGAAAATACTGAAGCTCAATACCAATAACACAAACAAATCTGGTACACATAACTGAAACTTTTATTGAAGCACCAAATTATAAGATAAATTAATAATGTAACAAAAAATATACCGTTTGATTTCGTACCGTTGAAAAATAAAGTCCAAAAGATCATTAAAATTATCGACTGTCATTAATGTTGGTTGAATTGCTTTTAGTACAAGAGCCAGGCTTCTAACTAAGTAATAAGACTAAATCATTGGCTAAAGCAGTTGAACTGGAATATATGGAATGATGTCGGTATAGTTTCGCATTATCAAGGGAATTGGATGGGGACCAAAAGTACTTTGTGGTGTAAGATCGCCATTAATATAATGCTCAAATTGTCCTTAACGAATTTTCAGACAAAAACTTTTTGCGTATACAGAGTTGATATGGGTGATTTTAATTGCCACCATTATCGTTGGGGATCAGATACTTGCGATAACTTTGGCATTGGCTTGCTGGATATATTGGATGATCTTGATCTCTGTGTCATCAATGACGGCAGTGCCACACGCAGGTCTGCACCACAGCAGAGTAATAGTTGTGTTGACTTGACGTTCTGTTCATCCAATATATCTAGTCTCCTCATCTGTTATGACAGAGGGGCATTAAATTACACTACTTATACTATATGTGTTTAGTATTAATTCGTTAAGGTATAATAATAATAAAATAATAATACAAATTTATTCAAGTATAAAGTACAGCAAAAATATGATTTACATTAATTACAATCAAGGAAAGTTAAATTCTAACTGTAATGTAGACCGGCCTGATCTAGGTTTATGAAAAACCTGTGTTGTCAGGCCATCACTATACATCCAACATTTAAAGAGAAGAGAACAATAAATGCATTAGAAGCTAAATTGAAAAAGAAAGTATAATATTTTTAAAGTTTTTTTTTTAAAGCAAGATTTGTAAGATATTATGTTTAAATAAATCAACGAATAATATTAAAGTAGATAAAGTGGAGACTATTATTAATTAGGTAAAGGAAGGGACTTATATCAGAGCAGGTAGATAGATTTTATTTTAAAATTTCTAGTAGTTTTTCCGTGTCTGCATAATTGAGTTTTGCCAAATATTCCTGTACTAGTAAATTACACCTATTATAACTTAAACTATAAGTCTTTAGCACTCTGTTAAACTGGTTAGGTATAAAAATTAAAAGCACCATAATTCGTTTTTTTTTTCTCAAACTAACTAAATAGCTTACGAATCAGAGTAAAACGCAACCACCCTTTGTAATGAAAGTGTGTGTGTATTTTGGTTGTACTTGTGACTTGCGTCAGAGCGGTAACAACGCATCGTAGGTTATACTCAGATTTATCGTTTTAAGGTGCATGACCTATGCGTATAGACATAATCAGCTGTTAGGAAAGATAAATCGTGTTTAAACGGGGCAAAAACTTAAAAATCATTTGCGTCTAAACTACTGCTCCTATTTAATTGATTTTTGGTACAGAGCTTGAAAATGGTACCTAGTATAGGCAGTTTAAAGGAATGCCCCTCTGTCGTATAAACTCTGCATGTGGGGTTACCCTTGACTCAAAACCACTTTAAAATGCAGTCTGCTGCAGCGTTGGTAATCAAGATGAAAGCAAAAGGAGTTGCAGTGTTAATCACTTTAGCACAGTAGTGTTGTTGCGCATAACGATGTTCAAGGTTTATGATAATCCTAACATAGTCAGGGTCATCGCTTCCACTCAATATCGGTAAATCTTTTCAGTTTATTGATTACTAATTGGATGGACGTAAAATCGATTCATTATGCAATTTACGCAGACAATAAATTGCACTTCTGGTTGGATTAAACTGATCGTATCGATTCAAGGACTTCTTCTATTCAAGTCGAGGTATAGTAAATTGAACAATATGAAAAAAAAAAATACATGTAAGTATATTGAAAATAATAAGGATAGGACTAGGCTAGGTCCGACCAAAAATGGTAAAAAACCATCGAGAAAATATTTTAGACATAAGAACTGCATCGTAATGGGTTCATTGTAGACTAGAAATAAAACTACAAGGCTAACTTATACATTACTCTTATAATAAAAGGTACCTCTCTTAGATGATCATTAATGTAGAAAGACTTCGTAACTTTCTCAAGCTTTTTGCAGCACTATTGGTAAATGAAATAACCAAAATATATTACATTACGATATGAGAGAGATCTTAGTTCACGTGCTATACGGTCAAAGTAAATACAACAAAGAGGATTCCGTTAACGTCACTATTCCACGTGTGCCGTGTTCCTTACTAACGAGATTGGCCGTGATTTCGCGCGGGTGTCTGCTCAAGCGATAGGCGATAGCGATTGCTAGTCTTATCGACGAAATTATACCTATGTATATACAACATACAACACACACATACATTGTCATTTAACAAGACCTTTTTTTTTTTTTTTTTGTTTTCGGGGGAAACCTTCAAAAGGCACCCGACCTCCGGGGAGGGAGGTCGGGGAGTGTGGGATTTTTACCTCACTAAAACCACCCCGGTGATCACCATCAGCACATAGGGGCGACAAGACCATATTTAACAAGACCTACGATCTTGGATATTTATGATCGTAGATATGTCATGTCCCCCATAGACAGTATAAACTGCATGCTCAATGACGACGCACTCATTGTATATCTTCACCTGTATACTGACGATGACGGTGATAATTAGAACCCGTACCGTGCAACATTGCAGAATACTAAGTATTCTACAATGTTGCACTGTACAGGTTTCAGGTAAACGCCTGCAGTCTGTACAATGTCAACTAGGCTTCAAATAGAGTTTTTTTGGGAAGAAGCTTGCGGTTGAAAATGTCACGTAAGCAAAAAGCGTTATGCCTTCGCTATGCGACTTTCTATCTCTATGTCTCATTCTGTTATATACGAGTATGTGTGCGCGTACAAGTATCGCGTACGGAATTTCGTTCCTTACGGGCTACACTATACAATGGTGGACGCTCCGTTTTAAGTCATTCTAATCTAATGCAGGGTAATTTAGAATACATAAAATTGCATAAAAAACCATATTTAATTATTATTCTTCAAATATAATATTTGATTTAAAGTGTAGTAGCGTAATCGCTCATGTTTAATTACTTATTCCACAAACATTACCTAACCAAGGTCGTAGGTCAATGTGTAAGCAGTGCTTAACGCGAAGTATACGAAATGCATAGCCAAACGGGAATGTTTTGTTGAGACTCGAATGCGCGCGATGATTGCTATCGATTTTTAAGTAGGTATATTGATTTTGTCTTGATATAGATTTTTTGCCCATGGATTTTACATGAAGGATTTAGGGCCAATGGCGGCACGGCACGGCAAGGGATTGTTATGCGAAGAAAAGAAATATAACTTAATAGTATGACGATAAAATTCTATAATCACAGGATATTGAAATTCAGGGACCGATCAGGAAAAGAAAAAGAAGGAAAATCGTATCTTATTTCGTTAAGCCAGAACTCGAGCCTTACTCTGGGTTTAAACCTTGCTGGCCGAGTACTTGATTACTCCAATGAGACCAAACACGATGGGGCACTTCCATGTTTAGTTGAGAAGTTACTGTTGCGATCTTCCGGCTGCTTCATTAGACCAGCTCCATGGTACCATGTTTTTACATAGTCACCAAAGATGCATGAGACTTACTGACTTAGAGTGATGATGAGATAGACAGTGTTTTTATCGATCGTAGAACATATTTTAAGGGTTTTAAAATCACCAAAAATATGTTGTCAGGTAATAATTTCCTTTTTTTTAAACTTCTGGAATGGTAGTGTCACGGGAAGCTCTCGGATAAAGGATTCTAAAATTTTCTTTAGGACGTCGTTTGACGGGCCAACCAGTATATTAAAAAAAAATGTAGTTTTGGTGTTTTTAGTACTGTCTATATAGTCTGTCTATATGTCGCTATTAAGTTGTCCGGAGTAAATTGTCCGGACAAGAGCTATGCAGTTTCCAATATAGACACTATATGTACAGCTACGTCACAAGTCATAAGTTTGGTGTTTTCCCGTACATTTATGTACGTTTCTAGACATCACAGTCTAAGTCCCGTACAGTGACACGTTTTACACGCCGCGACCCTCAGGTGATTCTTCATTTCGCAGAATATGCTAAAAACAACGTCATACCGGTTTAACTTAGAACAACGGATCACGGAACGGCTGGGAAATATAAACAATAGTGCAGCACTCCATTAATTACAATTATGTATGATATCATCGTTTGATTTTATTGATTTAATAAATAGTGACTGACAATGTCTTCAGTTTAATCACATTGATGATTGACGAATGCTTGATTAACATTGTTGTTTCTTCTAATCGATCGTCTTTTGTTACAGTATCTGAGGTTGACTATTCTCAGCTCTGCTATGACTGTATTAAAATGATGATCCTACGCAATCCTAAGGTACCCTTACACAGTAATTAACAAACAGAAATCGTCCGGAAACACTCACGGAACACAATCCTGATGTTTATAATCTTCGTTCCGCTATGAGCTAACAAAAAAGCCTTGATGTGTCAATACTTAAAGATTATCTCATTACAAGTCGTAATCTATGGATTATTAATGTATTCAAATTTAAAGCAAAGTGACAGATGTAGTCGTCAGGTGTCATTTCCTATGGTTTTTGTATCATTGTCTATTATAGAGTCCCGTTAAACTCAAATTTGTTTTTTGTTTTGTCTATGCTGTTTGTCTTTTCTTCCAGTTCTTCTTATATTCTACACGCTTTGGTAATCTAGATGGATCTAGTCATGCTTTTTTGTTTGTTTTTCCAACGCCAGCGTATTCCATGGATTCCAACTTTATAATTGTTGGAATTTTTTGAGCATCTAATCACCCACTGTTCTAAAAACATGGTTTTGTAATTCCTCAAATTTATCTTGGTCTAGAATTGGTTTGCCACTTGCTTTTCCTTCTTATAATGAACAGATCTATAATACCTACGTTTCATAATGTTACATAATTTTCATAATACGGAATGCCGTAATAGTAATATTATAGTTCATTTTACCAGAAAGATAATCTCAAAAATATGAATAGGGTCATCAAAATTCAGCCAGGTGTTCCAAAGATAGGCGGACATGTGACAATGGTAGCGAATTTGTAGTAACGGTACAATAATAATATAGATACGTTAATAGCTAACCTGGCCCTGCAGTCTCGACATAGTTAGCAATCGTTTTCGGTTGCTAAGTCCTAACAATCCAGATGTAACGATATTTGGTGGTCTCCACACTCAAATTTATCGGTTGTTACTGGTATTTTAGGTAGGTACCGGTAGGTAACAACCCATAAATTTGAGTGTCGAGACTACCAAACATGTACATCAACATTTACATCTGGATTGTTAGGACTTAGCAACCGAAAACGATTGCTAACTATGTCGAGACTGCAGGGCCTGGCGTGACTCAAGCATTCGGAAGCACGAACGCTCGACCGAAACGTATTTCGAATGATATTTAATCGAAAATACAACTTTCCTATAAAATTTAGTTTTTTTGCGATAAGCACAATTAGTTTTATCCATAGATATGAATAAAGTATTAAAACGAAGTACTTAAGTAAATATTATGTGGAAAACGAGTATTTCCAATTTTAAAATCGTTCAAATTTACGTTACGTTTACTCCGCGCATTCGTGTTGGGCCCACAGATACTTCTTAATAAACCGTATTCTTTGATAAGCTATAAATCGGCATTTGAACGACAGCAACACTGCACAGGTTCCGGTTGGACGAATCTATGTAGGAGTTTAGTTAATGTGTAGCCGTCTTGAAAATTGCTGAACCGATTTCGGTAAATTGAATTGTCCTTGAGTTCGATTAGTCTTCCGCGTATTTTGGGATAATGATTACAGACCAGACGTAGTTTTTTTTAAATCTTTTTTTGTCGATAGGCACGCTTACATATTTTGAAGGTAGACCGTGATGATGGTATTTTAACACACAGTGTGACACATTTGTGACAGGTCAGCTTGCTGACTATGGTTTTGTTATTGTTATTAGAAATTAATGTTTCTTTATTTTACTTCGAAGGTCCTAGTTTATCATTTGTGGCTACAAGTTACAGCTATATACATTTAAACATAATGCAGCATTGCATATGTAAGCGGGCACGCCCTTTATGCCAGGAGGCTTTTTATTATGTATTAAGTTCTGTTTGCGTTTTTGTTTTTATTATTTATTTCTGCTTGAGTATAGTTTTAAATATTGGCGTGTGCTAGCTGACATATGGCAAATAATTTTAATATTTTTGTGTTTCGTAATGTTAATTACTTATTACTATATGTATAGAATCCAGTTCTTCTAACTGAACAGACAGCAGTGCTGCTGGGGAGTTTGTTCCGCCACTTCTTCTTCCCAGCTAAAGCACTAGGAAGTGGTGAAGGGTGGGCGTTTTGGGGGGACTGTCTTATGTGATTTTGACGTTCAAAAAGGGCTGATTCTCAGCCTAATTTGAATAAATGACTTTTGATTTTGATTTTGATTTAACATTCTTCGATTCGATACCTAATTTTGAGTCCATTGCATTTGCAGTGTTTTCGTTTTCATTCTTTATTCAGCAGTGTTGCAAATGTGAAATTTTGTAAAAACTTACTGAAGCAAGAAGATATGTATCTAAAGGTAACGTAAATTCTTTAACGCTACGATTGCAGATGTGTAATATATTAATTAGAATAATACATTCTGTGATGCAAACTGTACCGCTTCAGCTATTACTAAATGCAATTACGGAATTGTGCCGCAAATACGATTATGATTGCGTTTTGATTTATTACAGCTTGCATAATGAAATGGTCTGTACCCCTTTTATAACTTATTTGACTGTGTTCGACACGTCCTAATAACATACAATTCATTGTCATCGTCAATGTCATATAGTATTAATTTTCAATTCCATAAATAGGTAATAACTGGACTTCAGGAGAGACCCTTTACAGTCTCCCCAGGGATGTGCCAGACAGGCGTTGCACAGGGGGTGTTCTGGGTGGGTCTTATAAGAGGAAATGGGACCGACCTCCATGTGCTGATGGTGGCCACAGCGGTGGTTTTAAAGAGGTAAGAATCCCACAGTCCCCGACCTCATTCCTCGGAGGCCAGGCGCTTCTTGAAGGTTTCCCCCATAAATAAAAAAAATATATATAAAAAAGATAATAACTGGACTACCTCATTAGTCTAGTGGTCGCAAGCGGTGCTGCTAAGCATGAGGTTTAATTTCCAAGTCGGACAAAGTGTTATTTGTTTTTAACCGACTTCAAAAAAAGAATTCTCCATTCAATTGGTTTTTCTTTCCCTTTAGAAATGTGTCAGCCTGGAGTCTAGATGTTTGTCGGGTTGGTAGCAATAGGGTTGGCCCCCTATTACATGGGACAAAAACAAAGCTGGCGAAATGTGGGTGTAACACATGTACAACTCTGCCGAACCCTTCATGGATTACAGGTGTGATATTTTGTTATGTTGTTTTAATAAATTCACTGAACATTTGGAATTCGGTTTGTCCACACAAGGGAAAGCGGTTAGTAATAAGTATAATCATCGACCCAATGCGTTTTGTCGTTCTTTTTTTGTATTTCTTGCTGCACTGCGCTCGCGCCTTTACTGCGAGCATTTCCCGTGACCATTCCAACTTTAAAAACCTGACAAGTGTGTGTAGGACCACGCAAAGTGAAGGGTTCTGTCATTGGGATAAATATTTATTATATTATGCATGCGCAGTAGGTATTGTTTCAATCGACCGCAAAAATAAGTTTGTATTTCTCGAAGTTATTTTTGCGATTGTAACAGAAAATATCCTGTATCTCAAAAACTATTGACTAGTAAAGTCGCTTAGAAACATCAATCAACATTTTAATTATAGGATCCAACAATACCCCACTTTGCATCGATATAGTGCAAATAGTCTCCCAGTAAAATGGCTGCTTAACATTTGGACGGACGGATAGACGAACATGACGAAATGATGAGGGTTCCGTTTTTGCCATTTGGCTACGGATCCTTAAAAACCTATGGAATGTTGAGACAGTGCCTTGTCAGTAAACCGATTATTAAGCATCACAATACTAACCCTCTTTCTTTGAACTTGGTAATTACTTTATCACCCTTATCATATAGAACTAAAGTTGAAACTTGACTGGCAAGTAACTTTAAGAAATTAACATGAAAAATGTTCCATTCAAGGAATCTATTGACAGGTTGTAATCAGAGGACGGCGCGTAACGCTACTGTACAGTGGCGGATTTACCAGCAGGCTGAGTAGGCTGGAGCCTAGGGCGGCAGGTTTTAAAAGGCGGCAAAATTGGCTCTTTTTTTTCCTTACAAAAATTAAAGTAAGTAAACATTTATATAATAAACTTTTATATAGTATATAATAAATGTTTACTTTTCTGGACTAACAAAACCGAAAATTTAACAAAACTTCAATATGTTAGTATTGTACAGTATAATACCCACTGAACGCTCTAACGTCTGTAGGTATATGAAAAATTATAACAGTGACCAAACCCGAAACCGACGGACGACGGAGAAGGTCGGCTGAGCGTGACGAAGTATTGATGGCTTAAAAAACGAACAAAATTTAACAAATAAGTATTCGAACGTACTCATGAGACCCCAGGCTGGGTTAATTGCACGTTGAGATATGGGTGCCAGTTAATTTCTTCTGCCCATTCCTTAAATTTAGTGGCAACTGCAGCTGCTGAATCGTGTGCAGAAGCTTGTCGTTATTTCATGATGCTACAGGAAATTTAGGTTTTTTTTTGTAAGCTCGACACTACGCTGGCAAAAATTAATGAGTGAAATCGGGAAACCCAAAACCCAGAAGAGAGTGAATCTGACACGTTGGTCAGCTAGAGAGGACACGTGTAAAAGTTTGAGAGACTCTTGGAACGAAGTTCTTAAGACTTTGGAATCAGTCAAGGATGATTGTACTGAAAAGCCTGTAACGCGACGAGAAGCGGCGGGAATACTTTTGAATTGGGAAAAACTTGAAACGTCGGTAATGGTGGTTGTGTGGAATGTTTTTTGGAAAGAATAAACAAAGTGAATGTTCAAATTCAGGCTTCCACCGTAGATTTGATCGCCGTTGCTGATCTTTACGAATCACTCCGTAAGTTTTTCGTAGCTGAACGAGAAAATTTCAAGTATTACGAAGAAAAGGCGATGGAATTAAGTGTATCGAAGCAATATAAAGCGATAAGGCCGCCCATTGTATATTAAGTAGTGTTCAGTTTAATTTTTGTTGTTACTATGTTTTTTGTGGTGTACAATAAAGAATATATAAATAAATAAATATACTACAGAGATAACAAATACAACCGAAAAGAAAAAAAGATTTGATGAAACATCCGAAGAAGGTATTAGAATGACGGGGAGTGAAGCTTTCAGGGTTAACACGTTTCTCGTTTTCATAGATAGACTCGTGTTCGATTAAAAAAAAACGGCAGGTGGCCTACAACGAATTTAACGAGAAGAAAAAGTAATTTCCTTGGACAAAATGTATCCTAATGATTTAGAAACTGATTTAGTTCAGGAATGCATACACTTTCAATACCACCTTGCCACCAAATTTTGATAAAACCAGATTCTGGGTCATTAAAACATCTATCTTCATTCTTGCGAAAACAGGATTTGGAGAACATATATCCAAACTTGGTTAAAGCACTTCGCATGGTTTTATGTAGGTACACCAGCGACAAATTGTTCGGGTGTGTGAAGCTTTTCTTGCTTAAAGCGGGTAAAAAACTATCTACGATCTACTTTAAGTCAAGGATAGCTAAACGCCTTAGCTCTTTTGTGCATAGAGTCAGAGCTAATTAACAAGATTTCATTCGACGATATAAATCAATATAAGTAATTGATGATTTTGCGGATTTAAAATCTCGCAGAAAGGTAATGTAAAACTTTCATAAATTAATTGATTTCATTGTCACCATTAACCGGATTTTTAACAAATAATTTAATAGAGATATTGTTCGAAATCTTTTTAAACTGTAAGTGCAATAAAAATATTTAACAACGTTTACCTACGAAATGTACATTATTTTGTGAAAGCTGTGTTCATAATGTGCAAGTATATTGAAAGCATACCTTATCCTACTTTACAATTTAGTACGTGATTGAGCTTTATTTAGCTCAGAAGTATACCCAAAAACTATTTCTCGTGTAATCTTCACTAAATGTTCCGTTGTAAAAATAATCTAGAAATTGACACAATGAGCCCCTAGTTCAATAAAGGAAAAAAGGTGATGTAATGAGAACGATACCTAGAGCACAGATCATAAAGCGTAATTATTATGATTGTCAAATAAGGTATCGAATTTCAGAGGTCAATAGGAGCGGCAAAAATTGAATAGCCTAATGGCGGCAAATTTGTAAATCCGCCACTGCTACTGTATTTTATGAGTTATTATGGGATTATTAACTTTATTGGTGCTGGTTTAAGTTGAAATTGGTGTGAATAGATAGATTATTCATTTTTGCCTGTCCTTATTTTGAAAAGTGGCCGTTTCGAAGGTAAAAATCTTTTCTAGTCGAGTGATCCAGTTAAAGAGGTGCTTGGATTTACAACCGTTACTATAACAAGTACCTAGGGTTTGACCCAAACATTATGAATTATGCTTTTCTTGGCGCGACTTTAAATAAAATTCAGACTCGAATAAAAAATAAACAATTCCACATCATTTTTGAAAATTGATAGAACGTTGAACACACCAGTACGTATTAAATTAATTGAAACACTACCCTTAGATATTTCGTCAAATTGGGTCACAGTGTCCCTACGAATTGCTTTATAGTCAGCTAATAAAATCCCTGCCGATCTGTCACTTTGTTGTTCAAATATAACCCACCAGTCACTGGGTCAATTTACAGGAACTAAAAAACTAGAGTAATTAACACGAGGACACACTTCCAATGATGAGTGACAGCCCTGACTATTTTAATTGATATAGCAGCCGCAAAAAATCTGTTGCAACGACTTTGTTATTATAATGACCATTATTAAAGGGCTTGTTTTTACAACTGAACAATTGTTCGACTGTTAGCGGGAGCGGAGGCTATAGCGAGGTACAACAATGTATCTTGTGTCGGATGATCAAATCACAATAGGTAGGTATATATCGTAGTCTACAATGCATAATATAATTATTTTCTTTTATATTCATTGTACTGCACTAACAGTACTATTTGTTTTGTTGAGAGATAAGTAGTCAAAACACTATCAGACTCACGATAGCATAATCTGTCTATAATGTCCCTACTGCAGGGACACAGGCCTTCTCTCGGTGTATCGTGAGGAAACCAGCATGTTCTAGAACCAAAAATTCGTAAAATTTTTGGTTCTGGAACATGCTGGTTTCCTCATGATATTTTCTTTCAGCGTTGTGAGCAGTGGTGAAATTACACAAGTTAAAGCGTCCGTCTGGGTACAAACCTACCACCTACAACTTGTAAGTCGCGACCGTTACCACTGGGCCACCACTGCTTAAGCCCACAATAATAAAGGTAATATCTTCATAATTTTATTTCTGAGGTCGGTGTCTTTTCAAATGTTTCTGAAGTCATAGCTCTATCGCCAATAATTAATGTAGGTACATAATCCCTCTTTTTATTGCAAAATGGGATGCCTGTATTGTGAAAATAACTCTAAAAGCTAGTTACTCCTTTAAAATAAAAACGCACTCGATAATTGTCGTGTTAACAACTCGAGAAAAAATGAAGGAACATCTTGGTATTTAGAAAGAGCTCCAAGCGGCCATCCTCCAGCTAGTGTCGATCCAGAAAAAATAAACAAAGAGAATCTTGTAAGAAACGTGCTTCCAAAATTTACAAAAACTAAAAGGTCAACCAAAAAATGGTTTTGGTTCAGTTTGACTTAGTAAAACAGCTTGTTATGAACCTGCTTTATTAAATAAATAATGCTACACACGCAGACTTCCCTAGTTCGCTTCTGTCGTGAGTGCCATTACAAACGCAAATGACACGCACAACGTTTATTCAGACTGGGAACATGGAGCCCACAGTCTACGGGCCTTCGACCACTGGTGGCACGGCATGCGGCACGGCAAGGGATTTTAATGCGACGAATAGGAATATAACTTAACAGTATGACCAAAAAGTTGAAATTTCAATGCTAATCATCGTAGGCACAAAAACAAAGCTGCGGTATGTTTAGGCATGCAGTGTCATTGAAATTTCAATTTTATTGTCATACTCTTAAGTTAAGTATATTCTTATTCGTCGTATAAAAATCCCTTGGCTTGCCGTGCTGCCAGTGGGCACAGGCTCTAAGGGTCACGAGAACAGGAGAATATAAAATTCAAATATTCCTTATTCATGCCTCTGAGTTGTCTCGTAAATCTTTTTCATTAGAATCGTGACCAGAACAAGTCAACATAAATATTTCACACTTGATTTTGGATGAAACGAATTTAATTTAGTAACTCAAAAAACTAAGTTGTGTACGGAAGTCTTCGAGTTTCTAGGTTTGCTACAAGTGGTAGATGAAAAAGTAGTAAATTGCAATCCGTTGCATATTTGTGATGTGCTCACGTCATTCCTATAAAACGTACGATGGGGATAATGTTCCCCAAACGTCTCGGTGCTCTTGACTCTTTTTTGGTCAAACTTAGTGGACTGGCTAGTCATCAATCATTTATCCATAATCATAGCTAGGGACAAATCTGCTGATTATCATTCAGAGTTGAGTTGTTCCTGCTTCAGAGATCTGCTTGATCACCTCTCTTGTCATGGAAAATTGCCCTTTGATTCGTTTGACGATAGCTCATTTGTTGTTCGAAAATTGAATTTTCTGTAGTGCACTTGCTTACGTCATAGGAAATTGCTAAATGTGGCAATATTTTCTCAGAACATGTGTCTTACATTGTTGAGTTTTATTTCGTGGCATTTGCAGAAATCTCAAATTTCCCTAGGAATCGAGGGAAATTTGAGATTTCTGCAAATCCCACGAAATAAAACTCAACAGTGTACCGTGTACGACAGATAGCAAAAAGATGGGTCAGTAGTTCGTGACATATAAAACCACAAGCACAAAAATATAATCGCAGCCAGTTACAATGGAACTTAGCATTGAATCCTTTATGAATATAGTCTATCTGTCACAGTCCACTTAACCTAGACCTGGTTGACAGTGTTTTGTGACAACGTCCCACATTCGATCATTGTATGTAATAGACGTAACACATTGTGATACGACGCTTTTGTATACATAATATTATGTCTGTCTGTCTGTCTTCTTGTTCCGCTGTCATGGACTACTGCAATAGATTATGAGAATGTGTTTCAACCACTTCATTATTGCACGTAGTTTAAAGCCCTTTATTGTTGTTGGTTCTTTGTTTCATTTAAGTAGCTCTTTGTTAGTTTACCCTTGTTTTTTTCACCATTTCTTATTGTATTTGTATTGGTTTTCTGTCCAGGCGTTTTTGATCGTAATCATCGTGTATACATTTTTTATACAAAAAATCTGTTTGTCTGTCCGTCTGTGTTAATTCTCGTCCCAATATAGTTAGCACGACGCCCACAGAACTTCGAGTGTTATTTTCCCACGTTTGCCTATTTATGCATAGGAATCCGAGAATGTGTTCCCGTCTCCTTCTTTTGCATGTAGTGTGAGAGCGATAGCGAACTCTGTGTATATTTGGGACGTGGCCCGCTTTTGTATGCGTGTTCAATCCCCTGGGACTGACTGTGCATTTTATGACCTGGCGATACCAGTAATGTGGCCAACATTTTAATATACCAGTTATGTCAAAACATTGTTTATTTATACATAAACAATTAATGGTATCGTATATTTTCTTTTAATCTGAAACTTTGGTCATAGGATAAATGATCATTATACTACCAGAAGTGCCAGATAAGTAATTCTACATCAATTTACAAGATTATCATAAGTAGAGTTATGGTATTCTATGGTTATGTGGTAAAAATGCAGATATTTGAAAAATCTTGCCTACTATCTATATTGTCACATATCTACTCATACAAACTGCACCATCAAGCCAAAAATCGCTCAAACGCCATCTGACGACAACACAAAACATTCAAATCGATTATCGATGCACTATCCAGGCAACACAATATCGATAACATTGCAACTTCACATTAGTTTACAAAGATCTTAAAAACACGACGGGACTACATGAATAAGAATATGACACACTTTGCGCTCATGAATAATACCATCAGATACTGAGAACCATTGAAATGCAGCAGGGCAATGCCATGTATCGGCTGCTTATCATATACCCATCCTACTTACTTGGCAACATTGATCGTGTGAAATTGAACAGGTGCAACTCCATTTTACTCTGGTAACATTATCCGTTGGTAACTTCTTCGCATTCGAAATCCAAATAACTCCCATCATGAACAGTATTCAAGGCAATAAAATTGAACTATCAAGGTTTATTTGTTTCGCAGTAATATATCTAATGTTGATATAGTGGAAGGGTGGTTTAGTAAAACGCTGCAATTAAATCAATTTTATAGTGCGAATGTTACCCGTATTGTAAGGGGGCGTATCGAGGATTGACGAAATTCCAGGTCAAAGCGTGGAAACTTTGACACCACTGCAGCTTTCAAGCTATCTAAATAAACTACCTTTGTAACTCCTTAGGTTTTTTTTTTGGAAGTTGGTTGTATTTTTTTCTCTTTTTAGTTGTGGTACCTACCCCAGACAAATTCATATACTATTATGTACTTGTTATGTAAATAACAGTGACTCATCTAAATACACTAAGTGGAAAAAATACGTAGTATTGAAGCTAACTGTAAAACTACCCAAGCAAAATTATTAAAATTAGGGAGCACCCCTGAGGCATACCTACCCTATTCATTAAAAAAATTATGTTGGAAAAACTGAAAAAGTACCCAAGCATTATTATTAAAATTAGGGAGCACCCCTGAGGCATACCTACCCTATTCATTAAAAAAAAATATGTTGGAAAAACTGAAAAACTACCCAAGCAAAATTATTAAAATTAGGGAGCACCCCTGAGGCATAACTACCCTATTCATTAAAAAAATTATGTTGGAAAAACTGAAAAAGTACCCAAGCATAATTATTAAAATTAGGGAGCACCCCTGAGGCATACCTACCCTATTCATTAAAAAAAAATATGTTGGAAAAACTGAAAAACTACCCAAGCAAAATTATTAAAATTAGGGAGCACCCCTGAAGCATACCTACCCTATTCATTAAAAAAATTATGTTGGAAAAACTGAAACACTACCCAAGCAAAATTATTAAAATTAGGGAGCACCCCTGAAGCATACCTACCCTATTCATTAAAAAAATTATGTTGGAAAAACTGAAAAACTACCCAAGCAAAATTATTAAAATTAGGGAGCACCCCTGAAGCATACCTACCCTATTCATTAAAAAAATTATGTTGGAAAAACTGAAAAACTACCCAAGCAAAATTATTAAAATTAGGGAGCACCCCTGAAGCATACCTACCCTATTCATTAAAAAAATGATGTTGGAAAAACTGAAAAACTACCCAAGCAAAATTATTAAAATTAGGGAGCACCCCTGAAGCATACCTACCCTATTCATTAAAAAAATTATGTTGGTTATCGAACTACAATAAGAAAATGATTTATCTTCTACGTTTCAATATTTTCACTTACCTACGCATATTAAAACCTCCGCAATTTCACAGGCTGCAATGTATACATCCTTAAACTAAGCTATGCAACTTTGTCTTCTACTTAGGCGGGTGATAATAAAACTTAACATATTAATACGAAATATTCTAAGTGAATCCAATTAAACTCGTCTTGGACTTTGCATAATTATTAGTCAAGGTATTGACGTTGTGGCTATTCTTGATTGCAACATTATTGCTACCCAAACGACCCACGAATTTCTCAAATATTTTGAGAAATAGCCTCATACAATTGGCTAGCAATATTCCTAATAAGGAAAACAAATAGTTTCCAGGTTTGAAAATGCTCAAGAAACGGATAAGTAAACAAGATAAGCATTTAAGTAAATATAACGGTGACATCATTTAACAAAACGCAACAAAATGATTAGGCTGCTGTTCCATTACTAAAGATTTATGTGCTCAGTGCCCGCAATCTTTGAAGACTAAGGCCTTCAACCAGTGCGTCCTGCCCGTTATGACACAGTGCCGAAACGTGGACACCGAAAGTCGGAATGGTCCACAAATTCTACTCGTCGTCAGCTCGTCGTTCGCTCGTCTGTCACTCAGCGCGCTATGGAGTGGGCTATGCTCGAAGTTTCTTGGAATGATAAAATCAGAAATGAAGTTATCCGGGAACGAACTGGAGTCAGAGTCATCATAGCTTGCAGAGTAAGCAAGCTGAAGTGGCAGTGGGCTGGCCATGTTTGTCGAAGGACCGATGGTCGGTGGAGGAGATGAGTCCTGGAGTGGAGACCGCGTATCGGCAAGCGTAGTGTGCGGTGTAGAATGCTTCCCAGCTAGATGGACCGCCGACCTTAAAACGGTGGCTGGGACAGACTGGATGCGAAAGGCGGAAGCCAAGGTGTTGTGCAGCCTGGGAGGGGCCTATGTCTAACAGCGGACTGCGGTAGGCTGAGTTGATTGAAGGTACTAGGACCGAGGCAAACTTGCGTAAAGTTGCATAGGCTCTCCATGCACACGCATAGCCGTGGCGTCAATGGAACATCGTCTTTCTTAATAATATTTTTTTATGCTTCCTTATAAACTTATTTTTTAAACACTTTGTACATAGGTAAGTAACTTTTTAACCTTGTCGTACGACGTAATATTCACAGCGCTAAGATTTGAGTACCTATCCACTATATATTTTCCTTTTTCCTTATTTACTTATTTACCAAACTTAATGTCTTTTTTTTATAATTAGTCATTTGCATGTCTTAACAACCGGTGCCTAAAAAGCACAAATATCTCATTGTCTACCCACAGTTTTAGCCATTATAATCAACAGTTAGATATCCAATTAGCATAAAATCTAGAACGAATTTCAGATAGACCGAACTGGATTATTATAGACTACATTAAGTTGATTAATTACATGAGACAAGGTGAATCACCTAATAGTTGGCTGCGTAGTTATTATAATGTCACGATTATTTTGAATGATGTTAGCTGAGGAGCAAGCGGTTACCGACAAAACCATAATCAACCCTAACTTATACAAAAAGTTCTATATATTTTGGCAAAAAGTCGTATGTGTTAGTCAATGAGAGTAGAGTAGAGCTCATAACTTCATTGTCGATCAAAAGATCAATACAGTTACATAACCACGGTTAGCACAACGTCAGCTGATTCTATTTCTATCTCTGAAGTCATAGACAAACTAACCACTGAACGTCACCGATATTATTATTATAACAACTTCATCTTTTCATAAATGTTTATTATTTAACATCTTCAATTAGTAGGTAGGTACTACCACTACCTACTCTTTCCGGGTTATATAATTCTACGATTGTATCAGAAATGATAGATTCAACTGTGTGTTTATCTATGGAAGCAACACCACCGTTGACCCCATAGACATTAAAATTGACATCTACTTCAAATCAAATTGACTATGACACAATAAATGCATGGTACTTAATTCAATAATTAATCTTCAATAAGATTAACATTTTCGTCCTAAATATTTGCGGACTCAAATCTCCCACTTTATTATAAATAAATCGATATATGATAATAGCAGTCATCTCGTGGGTTCCTATCTTAGCAGAACAAGTTTCCTCGAGCTAGCTTACATTAACTAGGTATATCATTGTCTTTTTGGTTGTAAACGCTTCGGTTTTGCCTTAAATGGTGTTATATCATAGCTCTAATCTTTATCGTTGATTAGGATGTTTTCGTTACACAATCGTCGAATTGAGAAGAAGACGTGTTAGTTGTTGATTTAGTTATATGGACACCATTTCCATCATTTAGTTTTTTTTAGTTAGGACTTCAGTAATGGTCCGTAACCGTCTTTAGTTTTTGATGACGACGTTAATCATTCGCTGCCTGCGTCTCTTATTATCCCCAGGCTATTTCGTACAATGAGAGTAAATAAACGATTGAAGATACTCAAAGTATTTGAAAGTAGATATAAATCTTTACGGCTCTTCGTTTACATATCTAGCAATAGAATTAAGTGTTCGAGAAAGCTTTCTAGAATACTCAATAATTACTGAGTTGCAATCCGCAAAACAGAACAGATGCTCAGCACAGCGCCCGTGGGATAAAATCTAATCGGTGTAAGTCAATATATACTTGCTTTTAAAAAGGATAAGTTAACTGTTAAAAACAGTAAGTCTTGCAGCCAAAAAAAAATACGTGGGTCTAACAGGCTGACAATGACCAGAGAATCGATATTATTTAATATAAAATTTTAAGTCGCAATACCGCGGGGTCAACGCCTTTCCGTCTGTCTTGACCGTTCACATCTGAAACTATTATATTATACCTACATAATAAAATGACAAGCTTGGAATTGAAGCGAAAGAAAAACTTAGAACGTATCAGCTGCCGATCTCTGTATTAAAAATCGATTATTGTTTATGCGAGTTTGATTGTCGTTGGCGACGCATCGGGCCAGTGTTGTTCCTTCGGTGTAAATATCACGTTTTTCGACTTCCTAACCAAAGAACAGGGTTAAAAGTTAATCAGATTTTATATTTGCTGGTACCTCCTTAATCTTAGCTCATAAATAAGTCAACCTTTTACTGCTGCAGGAGCTCGCTATCCATAGCTTTTTAACCATAACTATGTAAGTGGCTGTAGGCTTAAACATTGTAATTGGCCTGTTTCTGCGGTGAATGTTGCCAGCCAAACCAAGACCCAGATCATTAAATATTAAGTCATAAATCACAATCGTTTGAAAATCTAAACTTAAATCATGCTTCACGAAAGCAATATGTTCATTGCATCAGTAGAAGTCGTGGGTAAAAGTTTGTTATAAAATAAGATAATGCTCAGTATTTAGCCTCATAAATCTAACAATCGTTCACTTTCTTTTATATGAGAATTAATTGATATTGATAGAAACGTTGCATTCATATTCACGAGTGATCGAATAGTAAACTATGCTAGACTGTGTAGTAGATACAAATATTCTTACTCTCAATTAAATCAAAGTTTAATTTGTATTATTCATCGAATTCTTATTTTGAAGAATGATAATATTTTGTTCCACCAATATCCTCAGCTATTTCAACCAAAACCACTTTAGTGTTAACTCTGTGATTAATCAAGATAGTTTTGGCCTTGTTCCTAAAAACTGCGTTTCAACGGCTACTTATTAATTACTCGAGTATTTATTTAACGAGTCGAATAAAACTGAGTGATAGTACGTCACTAGTTAGACTTGTTGCACCAAAATTAAAACCTCAGTTTAAATTAAAAAAAGAATTAAACTCGCTCGACGAACTGATCATTCGTCCTTTGTACTTTCCACGGCGCGGGTGGCGAGAGAAACCGTCTTAACCAGGCTTTCTAATCTTTTGTTAATTCATTAGGAAAGCTCGTGTCATATTTTAATTGCTAAGCGGATTGTTCCAATCGTTTATGTAGACTTTTGTATTTGTATAGGGATATCATACTAAGTTTGTGAACAAGAAAGTTGTTATTTAATTTGTTAATCAACATTGGTACCTAATCTGCTGTTCTTTCGCTTTTAGTGGAAAAATTACATCTATTGAAAAACTGAATATGAATAATGGAAATAATAATATGAATTTGAAACAACTAATCGATAGCGTTTACATATAAAACATCGTAACTGTCGGTGTAACGTCCTCTGAACATTGTTCCTAGCAACCGGTTGGTGCGAAACCTGTCCGATTCGGGCCCGGTTCCGGTACAGCGCAAAAAAGTAAACCTACATGAATTTTCGACCAGTACCTATGTCGATTCTGTAAAAATGTCACCGTGAAGTGAACACTTAGGTGAAGTGAGCGTGGAGTGAGCTGTCAGTGTCATCCCACTGATGCTAGGGATTGACCAAGCATTACATGTAAGTACTTACAATCATAATCGAGATTTTAATAATTTTTTTATACTAATCCTGTTGATCATATATAATATAATGGCTAAAAATTACTATTTACGGATTTTTTTAAATAAATCAGCGAAACAGAAATTCAGTCAGAAACTCAAATGAGTTCTTTTATTTTTTTTCCCTAAACTAGTCTGACTGAATTTCTGTGTTGCTGTTTTATAAAAAAAACTAACACAAAAAAAAACACTTAATCAATTTAAGCTTTGAAATAATATAAAATGATCACCAGAACTAACATTAAAAAATATAATTCAAATCTCGATTATGATTGTAAATGTAATGCTTGGTCAATCCCTAGCATCAGTAGGACTACACTGGCAGCTCACTTCACCTAAGTTTTCACGGTGAGATGGTTACAGAATCGCATTGCAGATATGCACTGAGATGTCATTGGTGAAAACGCTGTGTTTCGGACATTAGAAGACTTCCTTATTATTTTTAAACATGGAACTACATTGGTGGAACTTTATTTGTTCATAATAATTCGGAGTAGGTACTCAATGCTCTTGTAGGAATTTAAATCATTTACCAAGTTGCGCGCGCCCGTATACAGGTTTTTTTCTATTTTTGGGCTTGTAAAGTGAAACTGGTACTTAGGGATTGTTTATCCACATAAATAAAAACTAGATATCTAGTAGAAGATTCAGAGCTCAAAACTGGTCTACTATAAAGCCTCCCACATGATCATGTCAGGTAAAAAAAGAGGTTTTTATTTTTTATTTGTTTTACTTCAAATATTTGAAGGGCTCTGTTTTCCACACATCTATAGAATACCCAGAATTACTTGTTATCAGCAACTCACACCTTACTTTTTACATAAAAGAGTCCAATGGAATTTACTCTTACTTCCAAATAATGTTATATCCTTTGTTCCAAGGTAAAGGCAATAAACCTCTTATCGGACTTGAAGGTCCGGAATCGACCGGACATCTTTAAAAACCGAATGAATGAGAACCCTTATTTTCGTCATGCCCGTCTGTCTAAATGAAAAATAAAAACAATTCACATTATGTGTGTGGTGTATCGTTCGATCCTATAAATTAAAAAGATTAAGAATGTTCTTCCTGAATGAATGTTGAAGAAGAAAGTTCTTCTCCATAGGTACCTACTACGCTTTGGAATGGGCAACTAGCTTCATCTTTATGACTGACCGACCCCTTGACAATTCAAAAGTGCCTGTAATTGGTTTATTTGAAATAAATGCTTTGAGTTTGAGTTTGAGTTTGAATGATGTTTCGAAATCACTTTTTTTATAATTTTTTTCGAGAAAACAATACTATGAAATACATACAAACTTATTTTTGCGGTCAACAAAATCGTAAATGTGCATGCGTAAATATTCATTCCAACTACGGGACCCATTGTATTTTATGAAACAGGTTTTAAGTATACCACTGAATATGTATTTAGAAAGAAAACAATATAATAAAAAATACGGTAATTCTAATTACCTAAGTGAAAAATTTCAATGAATGACAGATATCTTATTAAATTAAATTCCCATATTTTAAATCAACGATGGGGACAAGAAGGTTTTGAAAGGAGGTTGTATCTACCTTGCGCTTAAAGTATGCAGGTAGCTAGGTAGTATCTTGTTACTCATTCTTTATAAAATACTACCGTTTACAGTCATTTATAGATAGTTTAACTTTATGAAGGTACCTATTTACAGCACCGGATCTTATTTTTTTTTTGAGTGTGGTAAATCAACAAATAATTTCTCCCGCTCTGGGCGGATCGGGAGGGCGTGTCAGACTCTTACTGACTAAAACCCACCCGTGTTCCTTCAGTTGCCTGTGCCAGGGGCCACGGTAACCCTTTCGGACTTTCCCGCAACCCCGGCAGGCATCGGCCCTAGCGGACCCCGTCATTGTTGCTGACATCTCTTTGAGGCGCGCGTGGAACACAACGCGCCGTCGACCCGGGCCTGGTCCTTATCGGACGGCGAGCTACCCATTGCTCGCCGTCCGCAAGCTCACGCCTACGGTGGCCGGGAATCAGCCTGGGATTCCCGACGCCCAGAGCGTCACCTGCGGCGACTAGGGGCGTGAGGGCGCGAATTTTAAATCAAATATTAACACTTATTGAATTTTAATTAAATTAAGTAGCTCTAATTAGTATACTCCAGCTTCTTTAACACTAAGAAAGCTTTTACTGATATATAATAAAATTAGTATTTTATGTGTGTAACAACACCAATCCATCTCGTCCGCTCGACGTCCGTAAGTCACTCCAGGGATCCAGCAGAATATCAGCGTCAGGTACATTTGCCTGACACATGCTGAGCTGGACTCCCATTTGGTGCAACCTTGAGTCGCACACCGCACGCTGTATATTCGCTATTTTGATTTGTAGTAGTATGTTATAGTGTCAATTAATTTCTATAATTATGTTTGATTTTTTTTATGTTTTGTATGTTGGCACCTTGTTTTTATACTCATGTCATCTGTTATTAATTGTATTTAATTGTGTGTTGTGCTACGTATTTTGTGAGCACTGAATAAATGGTTTATCTATCGATCTTATCTATCTATCTATATATATGTTATTTGTTTTTCTCATTAGGTTTTTTGGCGCCCCTTGCCATCTAGCGCCTAGAGCGCTCGCTCCTCTCGCTCCACCCCAGAGCCGGCGCTCACTATTTACTATAAGATCCTGTCGATATTTTACAAAATGTTTCCACCATATAGTAATGTGAAAATGTCCAAATTACAACATAACATCATGCCTGTATTTCACCGAAGAGATAGGCAGAGGTGTACTTTAATAAACCACCATGTCGCCAGGTTTTTTTAACCCTATGACACTCAAACATAACTGGAGAAATGGTGGTGCCTGGTTGATGGTAATATTACCCGTTTATAGGGGGCGAGCCTATTGCCATTAACCAGATATAGATCCAGACAGGCTATTACTGAAACATTCCAGATGGAAACACCTAATAACAAAGTTACTGTGTGTATAAGGACCATAGTTCTACTTACATATTTAAATATTAATAGTAAATGCATAAGTGCAACCTAATTATGAATATTTTCTCTTTCTAAGTAAATGACGAAGCAATGGGTTTTTTGTTAATGTTTTTCCTTGTTTTAAAGTCGAAATTGAATGCTATGAAATGTGTTGGGAATGCAATATTTGATTACCTACCAATTAGGATTGACAAATATCAAGTTTCCGTGCCGCTGAGTGTATTGTGGGTTTTTGTTTTGGTAGGACAACAATAATTGTAAATGAGGAAGGGATTTTTGGAAAACGGTTAGTCAGGGCCTAAAAAAGCTGGCTTAGCTGTTCAGGTAATTGTATTCAAAACGATTTTCTATTTAGATATAGCACATACCTAACCCTAAAAACAAAATTTCGCTCTGCACTGTGTAGGGACAGCGTCATCTGATAGGTACTCTAAAAGTGATTTCATTTCAGTGCACTAAGTAATTATTTTACGTAAAGTTTTGGTACCTACTTCAGGCGCATCCGAGTAATTTTCGGTTTTTTTGTTACGATATTCATTACAGCATTTGCAGACAATACGCGTTATTAATAAAATAGCAACAAAAACACAGACGATGTTTTCAATACTATTATTAATACCTAACATCACTTTAACGATCAAAATAATATTCGAAAACATTTTAAAACGGGTTTCACGAATATAATGTTAGTTTTAAATGAATAAAAACAAAAGGATAGTGAATACAACGTAATAATGAACACATTTAAACAATAGCAAAACATATAACCACGATGTACAGTCTATAAGAAAGTTCATGCATAAAAAGAAAAAAAAGTTTCAAAAACCGGCTCCAAGTTCAAAAGTTTGCGCGTATTTTTTACGAGAAAATAAATAAGGTCTGAACACTACCTTCGGAGATCAGAAAACAATATCTGTATCACAATATTCACTGCATTGTTTTGTTTCCAAGTTTTAGGGTGCGAAGGCACTGTCGGCACACCCGAGTAGATACCAATACCGAGTCATAAGTATTACTGAAGAGCTTGCGAGACAAGTCGCCTCAGGTACAATTTTCACGTCTATATTAACCGGTTAGTCTGAACAGGTCGGTATTGTAGTAGCGCTGTACGGACGTAGCCACCTACTAGATATGGTAAGGTTGTATCGACAAGAACATTGTATCACATCGTCCGGCGCGGAAGAAAGAGATGAAAAGTGAATGACTGAACCTTCGCATAGAATAACTATGTTTACGCGTAGAGGAGCCAAACAGTAATTATAATTAAAGATGGTTGAACTTTTTTTTTTTGTTTTACAAAACGAGAATTTGCTTTTAAATGGGGTGATGAGTTGTTTTTATGTTCTTGGTTAAAAAATATTAATGAAGTTAAAAGTGTTTTGTGTTTTCGACGTGAAAACCAAAACCCGTAATATTCTTAAATTTCAGTCTTTACTTTACTTGTAATTGTAGGTCTTGCTTGACGCCTTTTAGACAGCTGCTTGCTCTTCAGACCTATTTCAGCAAAGAAGAGTTGTGCTGATAGGTATTTATCAAGTCGAGGATTTATATACAAAATTGAATATAGATCTAGATATCTTTGAGGACTAACTAGAATCCAGTATTCTGGATTATGTTAAACAACAATTTAGTTAGTTCATTGATTTTATTTTTCAAATTATCGAATTATTTACTGCCAAAGATTTTTTCCAGGTTTTCCATTATATGATTAAAACTTCTGTGTCAGTAATATTATTATAATATGCAATTCAACACAGTTAAATATTTGGTGTGATTATCGTTATACGGTGCAGGCATTGTGGTATATTATGTATTATAATATGTATCTTGAAAATGTAAGTATTATTTTTTATTATTTAATAGGTACTTACTATTTTTATCGATAAATTTTCTTCCTTATGAAGCTGGCAGGTATTTCAGTTGTACAATTTTAACGTTGAGCTTTTCAGCAGGTTCTTATTTTAGCAAGATTAATATCATAAAATGATAGACAGTTCGGTTAGCATAATAAAGATAATTAAGCATTATTCATTCACACCCCGTCTACGTAATTCAAACTCTTTGACTCTGACGTCATCATTGTAAAATGTCAGCAACGCGCACCATATTGCCGTCTCTTTCTGCCGCCGAGCTCCCATACGGGACCGTTTCAAGGATACAGTGCACTCCTCAGTTCACTGCTCCCGCTGTTGCGTCGAAGCCTTACTCTGCGCATGAGTACCCGACCGTTTTTTTGACTTCCCGAAGTCGTATAAATATTTATACTTTGCATTTTTTTTTTACTTTAGATTTAATGTTACGGAAAATATAAATAGAAATAAAATGTAAGTAATGAAAAAAAACACATTATGAATTTGTAATTTTAATGATATCTAGGTATGTATGCTTAATCATCGCAATAAATTAGATGAAATAAAAAATCGTAATATTAGGATAGGTAAATATTAATTACGGTAAGACTTCGCTTTCGAGACGCAAGTCCGTCTCCATTAGACCGGTAACCGACATTGCTCCGGCTCCCACTTTTTTTTATTAACGTGGACGAGTTTTTGTACTGCCAGCTGATGTTATTAGTGGCGACCGCAATTTATTTTAATGGCCTGTGTAAATATTTGTCCCTATTAATTTTAAAAATTGGAGCGCCCTCTATGAATGAAAAGCTACGTTACTAAGAAAAGAATACATGAAATTCAAATAATGTAATAAATGATAAATAAGTAAGGTAAGGAGTTTAAAAAACCATCTTCAAAAAAAGGAGCAGGTTCTATTGTCGTCCGTATGGATTTTGTTTTTATGTATGTTCATCGATATTTTCAACAGTATTGTGGACTGATTTTGAAAATTCTTGGATAGGTACTTGTCTGAAACATCATTCAAGATATTTAATTAACATATAAAAATATAGCGGCTAGGGTCCTAGAAGTATTTTTATGGTTTAAGTATAACATAGGCGATTACTAACCGCAGGGTAGCCTTTGATGTAATAAAACGCAATCTGTTGTGGTTTCCAACCAGCAAATTGAATTGCAGATGACGGGCTGAGAAACCAAAAGAGTGGAAGATCACCAATAGGTTAAGACATGGTTTTGGTTTAATCTTATGGTTTTTGCGCTACTGCTTAGTATGAGGTCCTGGGTTCGGTTCCCAGGTCGGGCAAAATGTTATTGGGTTCTTCCATCTGGAATTTTACAGTACTTAGCAGCCTGGAGTCTGGTTTAGTGCCCGGTTCATGGTAATAGGCTTGCCCCCTATTACAATCAGAATCAGAATGCTTTATTTGTAAATATAGGTCAAATTACAACAGTGTGCGAGATGTTACAGATTGGTAGATCCTCTATGTTTTGCCTAGAGGCGAAACATACAGCATCTACCAATCTGTAAGCATAATCAGCCTATAATGTTCCCACTGCTGGGACACAGGCCTCCTCTCTGCGAGAGTGACTGGGCTATAATCTACCAGGCGGGCCCAGTTGGTAGATGACACGTGTCTTAGAACTTTTGGTGCTAGGGGACATTTTCCTCACGATGTTTCCTTCACCGTTATGTGATCGTCCCCTATTATATGCGACTTATACACAACTTTCGAAATGTGAGTGTACTATAAGTACCTAAACCTCTGCCAAAAGCCGACGGAGGAACAAGATGTTAGGTTTGTTATTTGACAACTTCACAAGGTACCTACGACAAAATATTAACAACAATATTAACAACACAAAAATATTATGCCATGAGATTCGTATGCTAAAATCGTAATTTTTTGCTATTGTGACCAAATCTTGTATTGCTAAAACTCTTGTTTCTTTTATCTTACAAAAACCTTTGGCGAGAGGTTGTTTTATTATTGTTCAGTATAATGTATACAGTGGAAATGAGCATGCTTCTTTTGTTCCAAAATGCCGCCTTTCTAGTTCTGTCTGCTTACGACTTTACAAGCACTGATTCAATTTACTTGATTGGATTAGATCAGGTTATGTGGGTCGAGTTTTACTGCATATTTCACATGTTCGTTGTGCTGCACAGTCTTATACGTGGGCTAGTTTTTTTTTAGATGGTTTTGCTCTTGTCTTTAGTCTAGTCTAGGTCAGTGGTGACAAAGACAGAGTCGACGATGGAGTGAGCTAACCCAGAATAAGCCGGTTCACTCTCACTTTGAAGAGATTAGGGTTGTATGCAATATGGTTTCGATTCTGTAAGGAAATGGCTCGGGGATACTGTTTTAACCTTAAATGTGGAGAAAACCAAGTAAGTTTGCTTCAGTATACGGTCTAACACAGGTCCTTATCACGATCGTCTTAATATCTTTCCACACGAGTGTGTCTCTAAAGAAAACTGTTCTTGTTCTAAGCTAGAACATGTTAAAACAATCAAATAACTACCTTGGCATTACAATAGACAACCATCTCAACTTTAAAGCCACACAACAACACACAACACAATAACACTCTAAATCCTTCTGTGGTAGAGTCAGGAAATTGATCTACATTTTTAAGACTCTCCGACATGTCGCCGAACCCTCGGTAATGAGGCGAATATATTTTGCGCTGTAGGTAAGTGATTACCTTCAAAAGTTCACGTACGAAGAGACAGAAAAATTGCTTCAGATCCCTTCTTAATAATTAATTCTCATTTATAAAGTTTATTATACAAAAAAAAGAATATAATTATATAAGTATTTATAAAAAAGAACAACATCACCAGTCCCAAGGTTCCGCAATCTCACACACCCTCTCACACTCACTCATGCGCGCCCCCATCTCACACAAAGAGAGGACTGCTCTCACACTTGCAGACTATGTTACCTAACTTTTAAGTTATTTCTTAATTCATTAATTTTTTTCGATATTATATTATGCACGTACATTACGTACGTGCAGCCTGTGGACCAACTTTACGCAGCAAGCGTACAGCGCACTGCGCGTACAGTACAACAATGCCTTCAGGATACTGTTAGGGCTGCCGCGGTTTTGTAGTGCTTCGACTATGTTTTCTGAGGCGCGGACCGATGATTTTTTCGCGATCATAAGGAAGCGCAGCGCTTCACTATTGAGTAGCCTACGAAGCAGCTCGAACAGTCTCCTGAGGGTGTTGTCCGAGCGGTGGGACCTGTCCCTGATACAGAGGTGGATGCAGCTTCATGTTAGCGCGTCTCCTCGTATTATTTGACATGCGTTTAGTTTATTTTTAATGTGTAATGTTCTTTATATATTTTATTTAACTGTGACATTGGATAAGTAATGTAATGTGTAATTTTATTTATTGCTGTTTGTTTTAATGTAATTTGTTTTTATTTGATTGAATTTTTTATATAATCTATGGACATGTCTGAAATAAATAAATAATAATAATAATAATTTAAAAAACTGGCAACACCGACGTCAACACTTCATATCATTTTTATCATATATTATTCAGATAAATAATTTTTCCTTTTTTTTGATGCAGTTTTTATACTTATATAGTGTAAAACCCAACCCAACCAAAACCCAAATAAATATAATCAGCATCTAAAAATGGACCATTATTCATAAAAAAACTGCCGAACGGGAGGTGACATCTGTCATGTCACCTCCGATATTACATAACTCAATAATAAATTATTGAAAAATGAGAAGATGTTGACGAGACAAGCCGCACGTCAAGCACGACTACCACCTCCGGACTCTTCGCTCAGCTCCGCCTCGCCGCCGCCGGTATCCAGCCCCTCTGTGAGCGCTGTGACGACACCGGCCGCGGCAGTTGCGTCGAGCTCGAGCGACGAGTATTTCTCTCCGCCCACGTCGCCACCACCTGCTCGTCGACGGGGAGGACGCCGGCCGCCGGACGGCTTAGGACCTCGAGGCCCAACGGCCTCTGATAGGGTCCCAGCTCCCGGCGGAAGTGTGCAGCGCATGAGATGGACGAGATCCATTAATGAAAATGTCATGCGCTCATACTATGGGGCTACAGAGGGGGGAAACAATCTAACCGCGTACCGTGTTCGGATGCTCTCTCTTTTTCAGGTGCTTGAGCCAGCTGTCAACGTTTCGGCACAACGACTGTCGGATCAGGTGCGAGTCATCCAGCGTAATCATATGTTGGATGACTCTGTACTTGATCGCCTGCGAAGTGAAATGCAGAGTGGCCATATCATCGCACCCCAGTCGCAGACTGTTGTACATCCGCAGCTCAATACAACGCATGCTGACGAAGGGAGTAATGATAGGGCTACAAATGTAAGTAGCCAGTGCAATGAGCAATTGAGGAGTGCTTTGGAGGATGCGATTCAGGAATATCGCTTCATGCTGCCCGAACTTAGGCCTCGCTTACCTCGTTTGCCCATGCATAACAAAAATAGGGCGCTGGTGGCGGTCCTGGATTCGCAGTTATCAAACTATTTTGATACTTGCGAAGACCTCACCGATATTCATTCAATTCTGTACTGCGCGGCAGTAGCAGCATGTCGTGTAGCTCACGTCAAATTTGCAAATGACACTAGAGCTACACGACCGAAACCAAACGTACCAGCTTGGCAGTGCAGAATTGAACGCCGTATTGGTGGGGCCAGGACGCTCATCGGCAAACTAATCTGCTTCAAGGAGGGCAATACTCGCCCTAGAGTGATGCGCTTTGTGAGACGGGCATTCTCAGGGACTGATATCAGTCCCCAAGACTATATGTCTTGTGTCACAGAGCGCATCGACTTCCTGAAGCAGAAAGTGTATGCATGGGCAAACCGTATTCGTCGGTATAGGCGGCGAGTAGAGCGATACACTCAGAATCGCACCTTCCAGAGCGATGAAAGGTGGGTTTATAGGGGTTGGGAGCGACCGGACCATGGTGTGACTGAGACGTGCCTACCGGATGATGATGCCATGTGTTCCTTCTGGCGCAGCATCTGGTCGGTACCTGTCAGTCACACCGAAGGTGATTGGACTCGGGAAGTCGAGCGAGCCTGCGATCCGATACCAGAAATGGGGGCTATTACCATCTGCCCCCAAGATGTAGCTCGTGCAGTCCGTCCACTACCCAACTGGAAGTCTCCAGGGCCGGATGGACTGCACAACTTTTGGATTAAATGGTTCACAAGATCGCACGCTCGCTTGGCATCTCAGTTTCAGACTACTTTAGAATCTGGTTCGCTACCCCAATTCCTAACGACAGGAATTACCCACCTGCTCCATAAATCAGGTAGCACCGCGGAACCCAAGAACTATAGGCCGATCACGTGTTTACCGACGGTCTATAAAGTTCTTACATCCATTTTGAGAGCTAAAATTAACAAACATATAGACACCAACTCCATCATGTCTGCCTCTCAAAATGGATGTAGGAATAGGTCCCGCGGTACTAAGGAGCTACTCCTCATTGATATGACCATTAGCCAACAGGTTCGTCGTTCCCGAAAGGATCTGTCGACATGTTGGATAGATTATAAGAAGGCCTATGACTCGGTGCCGCATACATGGCTCGTGAGGGTGTTAGAGTTGTATAAAGTAGATACAACTCTTCGCACCTTCCTAATGTCATGTATGCGGCAATGGAGGACGGTCCTTCACTATCCAGGATGTCGAAATATTCATGGGAATAGCGAACCGATAAGGATCGAGCGAGGCATATTTCAGGGCGATAGTTTGAGTCCGCTTTGGTTCTGCTTAGCCTTGAATCCTCTAAGCACATTGCTGGAGGATTCAGGTCTAGGCTATCGGTTGAGGAGAGGTGGTCAGGTTATATCGCACCTCCTCTACATGGATGACCTAAAACTCTTTGCCCCCAACAATTTGCAACTGATGGAGCTACTGAAAGTAACTCAAAATTTCAGTAGCGCCATCAGGATGGAATTTGGTGTGGACAAATGTGCGGTCATGCATGTAAAGCGAGGGGAGATTGTTGAATCCGTGGGGACCCAACTCTCGGATTCCACAAACCTTAGAGCCCTCTCCGCATCCGAAACCTATAAGTATTTGGGTATGTCGGAAGCGTTAGGCATCAATGTTACTGACATGAAGCAGTCGTTGAGGGAACGCTTCTTTGGCCGCCTGAAAAAAGTACTTAATAGTCTTCTATCAGGCGGAAACAAGGTGCGCGCCTTCAACGGTTGGGTCATGCCAGTTTTGATGTACTCTTTCGGCATACTCAAATGGACTCAGACCGAACTCGACGCCCTGGATAGGAGGGTCCGTACGCTGCTGACTGCAAATCGAATGCATCACCCACGATCATCGGTAATGAGGCTGTATATCCCGCGAAAGTGTGGAGGTCGAGGCTTTTTAAACGCTAAGACCCTCCACAATCGCGAGATATGCAGTCTCAGGGAATATTTCCTAGAAACCGACGTGGGTATGCATCGAGATGTAGTCACGGTGGACAAGGGCCTCACCCCGCTCTCCTTGGCTAAAGAGAACTGGCGCAAACCTGTAGTGCTTGACACTAATGATCGCATGGAGGTATGGCAGAGTAAGGAGCTCCACGGACGCTTTTTCCGGGCCCTACATGGACCGGATGTAGATCTACTAGCGTCCGTTGCCTGGCTGCGTTTCGGTGACCTCTTTGGAGAAACCGAAGGTTTTGTCTGTGCAATTATGGACGAAGTTATGATGACGAACAATTACCGGAGATTTATTGTGAAAGACGGCACGGTTGACATCTGTCGGGCATGCCACCGGCCGGGAGAATCAATCAGGCATATCATCTCCGGGTGTTCTCGTCTAGCTAACGGAGAGTACTTGCATAGACACAACCTTGTAGCCAGGATAATCCATCAGCAGCTTGCTCTGAAATACAACCTTGTGGAATCGGAGGTACCGTACTACAGGTATGTGCCCGACCCAGTTCTCGAAAATGGTAATATCACATTGTACTGGGATCGATCCATCATCACTGATAGGACTATTGTTGCCAATAAGCCTGATATAGTGGTGGTGGATCGATTGGAGCGACGCGCAATGATTGTTGACATAACCATCCCGCATGATGAGAACCTCGTGAAAGCCGAGAAAGATAAACAAATCAAGTATCTTGACTTGGCTCACGAGGTTGTCGACATTTGGGATGTGGACTCAGCGGTCATTGTGCCGATAGTCGTGACAGCCAATGGGCTAATACCCAAGAGCCTCGACCAACACCTAAGGAGGCTCTCGTTAGGCAGCTGGATCAAGGGCTTGATACAGAAAGCGGTACTTCTGGACACGGCCCGCATTGTTAGGAAGTTTCTCTCTCTGGAGCCCTGACCGCCGGTAGCTTGGACCCTGTTCCCGATACCGGTGGGCTACTATTTTTTATATTTTTAAATGTTTTTGGTATCTTTTTGTTTATAAAAATATTTAAAAATGTAATTCATATGTATGTAAATGAAATAAAGGAAATAATAATTAAAACATGGGCTCATTAAAATACACAACTTCAACACTTATATCTAACTCAGGGAGATCGGCGAAATACAGGCTTTGCCTAGTTCGGCCCCAAATGCTAATAATTTTGTGTACAGTAACTATTAGACTAAGCACTTAATTTGTGAAATAATGTAATTTTTTTCTGTGAATAAGCTTGTTATTATTATTATGCGTTTGGAAACAAGACGCAGGTAGAGAGTTCCACTCTTTTGATGTGCGCATAACAAAAGACATTTGGAAACGCTTAGTGCGAATTGGTGGAATAACAACTAGGTAAGGATGGTAACTTGCAGTGCGTCTAGATGACCGATGGAAGAAGGGGGCCGGTGGATGAGGTCGTGGAGTTCTTGGGCATACTCACCGAAATACGGCTAACAACTTATAATTTAGCGCAACTAAACTGAGCATGAGGACCTAGGTTTGATTCCCAGGTCGGGCAAAGTGTTATTGAGACCCGGAGTCTGGATATATGGGCCCGGTTGATGGCAATAGACTCGCCCCCTCTTACATGGGACTTTACCATAATTTGTAGGTGTACCTTCTATGAGTACATCTTTGCTTAACATTTCAGGTAAACAAGCCACTATATTAGGTTTATATTATGATATAATTTAAGAACCTACGTCCAGCGTAGCCTTGGCATTCAGCCCGCTCCCACCTTTTACTGGCAAATATTTATTGCCAATTGCAAATTTAATATTTATTTTTACCACGGTACGAGCTATTCTTATACGGGGTGAGTTTTAGATATGCGTTTTGAGGTGACAGCCTGGGCTAGGAACAGACCTTGTTATTTTTTTTATATACCACCCTGTATGTAACCAGTGTTATTATTACTCTCGCTCTGTATAGTTCGTGCACCTACAAAAGAAGTAGGTATTGTCTGCCTAGCCTTATGAGCCTAGCCTAGCCTTATGAGCCCAACTGGACGACACGTTTGGTGTCACTACACCAAACGTGTCGTCCAGTTGGGAAAAGGCTACAGTGGCTAAGTGTAGTCAGCGAAACCAAATGGTCCTGGGTTCGAATCCCGGTAGGGGCAAATGTTTGTATGATGAATATGGTACCCGAGTCATGGATGTATATTTATAATATGTATCATCTGCCTAGCCTTTTCCCAACTAGGTATGTTGGGGTCGGCTTCCAGTCTAACCGGATGCAGCTGAATACCAGTATTTTACATGGAGCGACTGCCTATCTGACCTCCACAACCCAGTTACTGGGTAATACAATACCCCTTGGCAAGACTGGACATTTATAATATGTATGTTTTTACGAAAAAAAAATGTATTTAAGTAGTGTATCAACCATCTGGTATCCATAACACAAGCCTTAAGTGTTAAGTGCTTAATTTGAAACTAGATGGTGCTGTGTGCAATGTCAGACGATATTTATTTATTTATTTTATTTTATTTATTTATATTGGGGTCGACTTCCAGTCTAACCGGATGCAGCTGAATATTAGTATTTTACATGGAGCGACTGCCTATCTGACCTCCACAACCCAGTTACTGGGTAATACGATACCCTTAGGCTGGTTGTCAGACTTTCGGGATTCTGACGACCCCTAACGACTGCCAAAGATCTACGAATGACAGCCAGGACCAACGGCTCGGTATGTAAAGATGGTCACCGATCAACGGAGCAACCGCGGCAATCGTAGCTTAACCTGATCGATTGACGCGTGCGGCTTTTATTACTTAGCCACGACTCCCTATGAAATTCTAAATAAGGATTTTCGGCAATCCATGAGTCATGGAGCCGTTAGTTTGAAGTAACTTTGGAGGCGTGTGTCAGAATACGTCCCGTTAGGAAGCCCATTAGATAAATAAGGCAGCTATTAACTAAGGCATCTATTAACGCAAGAACAATAGCCTTAAGAGTTTATGAGCAAACGATCTAGCCTGAGTCATCCGTGTTTAGGTTAAATTAGAATTACAAGATTTAAACCTCTTCCGATAAATTGTAATTGGAGGTTTCACGAAAATACTACAGTAATAATAATACACTTACTGGATCCTCGTCCCGGTAATCGATGATATTGCTTCTGAAAAAGAAAAAAAAATCTTGTTAGGTACCGTACCTATTGGCAGTTTTGTTTTCAGATTTTCGTGGTCGAAGTTTTCATTACGTTAATTCGAAATAGAATTGACGGTAGAGATGGGCAGATATCAGACTACTCGATTTAATCATTATTAGGTATGTTGAATTATTCTTTAAATTTAAAGGTTTGCTGTTAGAAAACCTAGCTTATTTTAGTGCCTAAGTATGCAGAAACTTTGTGACATGCACTGCATTCGTGCAGCGATTTAAGCAACATGTGAAAATCACTTTCTAATATGAATTAGAAGAACTAAAACTCTAAAACAAGAATTCATTTAATTGTTTCAGGTTTGCTGGGACTATAGTGTTAACTGACCCTACATAATATGAAAGAGTCTTCAAGAGTTCAAGCGCAGTATTCGTGCAATACCTTAGCCAGAAAGCACTAGTCTAGGTAAGAATCTGTTCGTGCTATGTTCCTTTGTAACGATGAAAAATATGAAAGATACTCGTATTAATTACTATTAATCCGCAAGTTTACATATATAGAAAATGAAAAATTAATGGAAGTTATTTTATTCAAACAAGTCAAATAACTAAGTCACTTTAGTGTAGATTTTAACGAACTACAAAATAGGATTCACGGATGTGACACTAACTGACGAATCGTGATAAAAATTGTTTTGTTTGATTGGGTCAAATGAATCTTCGTTTTGTGAGTTTTGTCAGTCATTTACGCGTTAAGGTATTGTGACGAAAAATAATCAGACACCACTTATATCTAGGCACACTCAAATATACCTACCTTTCTTATAGTGAGACAGTTTTTTTGATCGACTCAAAGCCTTTATCGATTTCCAGTAACTAACGTTTAGAAACTAGTTTTTTTATTATTATTTCACTATGTAAATAAATATGTGTGAGGTTTTCTTCTTCAAAGTACAGAAATAGCTTCATTTAAATATATTAAAAATGCCTTACCTGGAACGAATCTTCTTAATAACCGGCCGCTGCGCCGTACTGTCATGGATTCGGACTTGCGTTGGATCTATTTCTTCACACGCGTCGTCGTCAAATGGTAGCTGTCCGGTTCTCCTAGCCAGTATCGAGTCCATAAACGGACTGTATATTTGACCAGATGTACCAAGAATATCGTCTATGTCAGTGTATCGAGAGATGTATTTGTTTACGCCTTTCTGGTAAGAATTTGTTGAAGGTCTCCTAAATTGACGATTATTTTCGTAAGGTGACGTACGGCCTCTATAGTTTTCGTTTTCTTTTGGCGTTTCCAAACCCTCAGGACTTCTTCTAGCTCCTAAAGGTTCATCATCAGGTAAATGTAGAGGGAACGGCGGGATGTGTGTTGGTGGAACGTAAACTTGGACTTCTGAATCGGATGAGTCGCTTTCTTCCGGCGGTGGAGGCGTAGGCAGCTTTTCAACACCTTCTGGAATGTTCTTGTCGCTAGCCAGCCACCAAGGCCGCTCACCAGATTCTATATGCCGTATTCGCCTCAATGGGAAGCTGCGTTCTGAACCAGATTTACTAAGCATTTGACTTTGCTCCGGTTTATTGCTATTAGTTGAGTTTTCATTACTCGTGGCCCACCAATCTTTTTGGTCTCCAGATTCAATGTGGCGTATTTTGAAAAAGTTGAATTTTTCACTTTTTTCACTGTCACTGGACGACTTTCTGGGCGGACTAAGCCGTTCTATACCTTCTGGGATGTTTGCGCAACTGTCTAACCACCACGGCTTTTCGTCGTCAGCGAATTTACATTTCTTAATTAGTTTGTTAGTATCAGAATTTTCTGATGTGTTTCCACGTGGCATTTGATTTTCTTGTTTACTTTCGCTACTTGATTCAAGCCACCATGCTTTTTCTCCGGATTCAACGTGTTTAATATTTCGAGGAATATTCTTTTCTGAAGGAGACCTTTGATTTTCACTATTTTGTAAACTACTTTTTTTCTCGGATTCAGAATCTAACCACCACGCTCTTTCTCCAGATTCTATGGGCCTTATTGCTTTCAGTTTTACTAGATTGTCATCGTTGGATGCTATAATATTTGTAGTATCAATTTTACCTCTACCTGATCTATCACTTTCTGTGGTGATATTAGAAACGTCTTTGCCTGTTGACTCTGAAGTAGAATTTTCTAACCAACGACTATTTTCACTGCTTTCTTGGTGCCTCATTTTAAACAGATTGGTAACAGGTGCCAGTGCTCGTATCAAAAATGATTTAGCCTCTTCAGTACCTGTTTCATTCTTTTGTGGACATACAGGCGAGGGTTGTTTACCTGACTGGTCAGTTGGAATTGATAATTCATCAGCAGAAGTTCTAGAAACCTCATTTGTTTTCGACTTAGAAACAGTTTCATCTTCACTAATAGACGACTGTGTTGATAAAGTGATACTCGATTCTGGGCTGGCACTTTCTCGCGACTTGGAATGTTTCAACTTTGAAAGTCCATTTTGTAAATTACAACTTGACGAATTCTTTTGTATACTCTTATGTGGAGATCCTTTTTCACTTACTTCACTTCCTTGATCTGAATCAGTAGAGCTCACTGATTTACTTCTTCTCTTAATTATCTTTTTTTTGGAACCTGTATCTGATGAGTCGGCACTTGTTTTCTTCACTTTTGTTTTTTTAATCTTGGTAGCCCCTTCTGTTTTCGGTGCTTGTGGTGGCAACTGACTATTTGTTATTATGATCTCAGGTGAAACTAGTTCAGTAGATGTGACTGGACTTTTAGCTCTTTTCAATTTTAGATTGACATTAATTATGATTTCCGATGTATCATCGCCTTCATTTTGTTCGGAAGCATAAAACGTTAAGTTTTCTTGGTCTGCTTCAGCTACATGGTTCGATAAATTGCTATCTATATTGTTATGTTCAGACAAGGAGTTGCAATTTGAATTTTCCCTTCTCTCTGGCTCTGAACTTTGACTTCGACCTGTCCTTTCACTAGGGGAATAGGAATTACTACTTGAACCTTCTCGCAAATTTGAATATTGCGTGGAATATCTACCAGCGTATCCAGTATAGCTGGTAGAATTTGGTGTATAATAAGACCAGTTTGTCACGCTTGTTCTGGCGGTGCTACCAAATCTACTTGATCGTGTTGAATCATCTAGTCTATCCGATTGAATTTCCTTATCTATCATTTCAGGCCTTTTTTTAGACCTTGTTATCGATTTTTCTATAGTTTTTGCCATGTCCGCCCTTCTACATCGAACATATGCAGATGAACCAGGTGGGGTAGGTGAAGTGTGCCGCGTTATAATAGTAACCGTTTCAGTCTCATTTCCTTCTGTTTGGGTTTCAGTTGAATTAAAAATTTCGCTACTTTCATTGACAGGTTCATTTAGTGGTTTTAATTCTTCTACTATAGCAGATTGTGATACACATTTATCCGATTCACTCTTAACAGGGTCAGTGTGATTTACCGGAGATACAGATGCTCTTTTGACAGTGGGAGGACTTCTTAAATAATTTGAGGACAGTCTATTTGCTATGGCATATCTGTTGACGGTAACTTCTGGTTTAGCTTCTGCTCTAGATGCAGGTCGTGTGTAATTTGAAGTTCGAGGGTATAACTTGTAACTCGACAGGCTGTTATAACCTGCAGACTTGTCAGTCTTACTTGGAATGTCTTTGTCGTGATCCCCTGGGCTAGGATCTCGGCTCTTATCTTTGAACGTTTTCGTTGTTCTCCTCTCTGGGCTCAAGTGCCGAGAAGGTCGGCTCAGACTGTATTTCGATGTCGATACGGGACTTACGTCTCTACTTTTGTTCGTGATGATTGATGGTACGGTGAGTTTTGAATAGTCTTTCTTTTCATATTTAGACGTAGGTTTATCTGTTTTGCTTGTACTATATGTATCATATTTAGAGGCAGGTTTATCAGCTTTAGTTGTGCTATATGCATCATATTTAGAAATAGGTTTATCATTTTTACTAGTATGGTAAGCATCATATTTCATTGCAGGTTTCTCGGTTTTACTGATGTTGTAGGCATCATATTTATTTACAGGTTTTTCTGTCTTACTATTGTTGTACAAATCATATTTTGTTGCAGGTTTTTCGGTCTTAGTCGTGTTATAGGCATCGTATTTTGTGGGTGTTTTATCTGTTTTACTATAGTTCGCATATCTGTTAGCAATGGCTGAGATTGGGGTTTCTTCCTTGGCCGAGCGCTCAGGGCATAAGATGGGAATGCTCGACGACTTGTAAGACGGTGTTGTATTGAGGTACTTCGCTGTAACTGTTGTCGGCCGGTCCGCAGCCGTACTCGATGAACTCCGACCGGTGGTGTCTCGACTCCGGCCATACGACGGCGTATCATACTGAAATTAAAAACATTTATGTTACTATCATACTTATTATGTAGTGTGTGGGCTGTTCATGATCATTATCAAACAAACTAACTGCCTTATATTAGCACAACAAGCGTGGAGCACTGTGTACATCGCTGGCACAAAACGTAAGATCGATTTTCTTCGTTCAACACTATCATATATAAAGCCGTTCCTTTCACCGTTTTATAAATAGCGAAGGGAATGCGTGTGTATACGTGTGAAGATTATATACGGGGAGGGATTTTATTGAGCCCTTCGTTATTCACTATATTTAAGAGCTTGAAACTGATTAATCTCCGGCTAAAGTGCGGAATCTACAGACAGTTTATTCCTGTGGCTAAGAAAAGTGAAGAAAATTTCTAAAATAGGCAGGACATTAACCTGTCTAGCTTAGGAATGTGGAATTCGTTTTTAAAACCTTATTTAACGGTCTGCTGATAATGTGGACTACCTTTCATAAAACTTCTATAAGGAAATCCGTCGCTATTCTCCAAGATATTTCTAAGGTTTTTGAACTTACACTCCATATTTACGAATAGAAAAAGTGATGTGTATTGGTGTGTTTCAGATGCCCACCACGGATGGACATCAGGAGGTAACAGTAGAGATAAGGATAATGCCAATGCCGCTGCCAAATTCTCGGATTGTGCAATTGGAGTAATCATAGTTTCTAAATTAAATACTAGCTTCGATGAGTGCATACTGAAAATGTTACGAGTTCAAGACAAGGTAGAGGTTTGTAAACATCTCCACCAATTACGTGCGTTATTCAATTTGGGGTCCGTAGCGAGTTCGCTTTGGTAGTCGTCGTTTCTGGTTACGCACACAAAGGAGGTGACAGACAGGAGAAGTTTTTATATCTTCCAAAACGCTGTAAACTTTCTCTGGCTGCCCTGAATTTGGGCTAGTTGGTTGTGAACTTAATGGCTAAGCCAGACAAGGCCCGCGATCGTGGCGTTCTGTTTTTACGCGTCTCGGTAGGAATATAAATGTATATGTAGTCACAGAATATGCGGGCCTTGTACTCGTTACTATTAACGCCTAAAAATAAAGGCCGTTGCAGTGAATACTGTTTTTTTTATTATTTAATATTAATATAAATAAAAGAACTTGACTACTGATTGTGTGCCTTTTTCTTTTAATTATCTATTGGCGAGTCTCCCAAATCTGCTTCGCACGCTTTTTACGACTTGACAACATCAATGTTTCTATATTATGTATATGTTAGTTTAATATTCTTATGCCGGTTGCAGACCAAGAGCTAAGCTAAGTTAGTTTAGCTTAGCTCGCGCAGCTGAGGTAAATTTTCATACTTGTGTGCAGACCGCAAACTATGAACACAAGTATGGAAAACTGCGTCAGCTATGCGAGCTAAGCTAAACTAACTTAGCTTAGCTCTTGGTCTGCAACCCGTATTATTCTTATCCATACTAATATTGTAAAAATAATCCTAAACGGGGTGATAAAGAGGATACTTGTATGGGAAAAGCATTTCTTAAGATAGGGATATGAAAATTCAAAGTTGACATAAATATTTTGAAGGCACCATTTGACATTCGTTTGATAATATGACCGGATCTCAGGGCTGTTAATATATGTTTTGCACTCTCACGTGGTTTATGCCATCTTTAGTGGCTTTTCCTATTTCTTCTTCATCTAGGATTGTGAATTTGTGTTTCATTTTCAGATTTGTTTGTGTTGTCGTTGCTTGTTGGACGTTTCTTTTCTTTTATGCCGTTTCTGCAGCGCATTATCGTTTTGCCGTTGCAAGGGGGTGTCCACTTTGTTGCCGGCTCCGTTTCTTTTGGATGATCCTGATCAGTATTGTCGTTACTATCATAAGAGTTACTTGAAGCTAATAGAAGACTGTTGCTAGGATGTCTAATAAAGTTACTTTTGTGAAATTGTTATTCGATCAAATTACTGACAATGTTTGGACTTTTACGGTTTTAGAGATTTATTTTCTCAAAAGATTTATACAATCACTTACAGAGAAAATACAATATTATAATTTAAAAATACATAAAGCCGATTGGCGTAGTGGGTTAGTACAATGACAAAATTACATTAGGATTTCGTAACAGTTTTAGTAAAACGGTAGTTGTAGAGAGAAAAAAAAAATTCACACGAAATTAAGTGCTGGACGTCGTATGCATATCGCCACTGCGGGTACGTGTGCATGAGTTGAGGGATACAATTACTTTTCTTACTTTAATTCCTGCTGAAGTATCTACAGGTTATATAACCGCCGTCTGTGACTAGGCGTTGAGTTGTTTGATTTGCACCACCCGGGGGACACATAGCGTAGTAGCGTACGGTAGCAGGACGCGAGAAACAACCGTCCCCCTAATACTGTTGCATAAACCGCTGACTTCAATAATAATAGTTCTAGTAAAAAAGAATCGAAGGGAATAGTAAAACTATTTGAGACGGCTGAACCTACGAAGCTCAGGTGTACGCAGCGTATGTAAAAGTTACGCAGTATAGCGATGTAGCTGGTAATAGCGACCAGAGGGGCAATTCCCGTATTTTTAAGAACGTTCGCATTCTAATCTCAGTGTCAATCTGTCAAAAATTGTATAGCGTTTACCTACATTTTTGACATTAGACTGTCGCTGAGATGAGATTGCGACTTGAATTTGAACGTTTTTAATTACGGGAATTGGCCTTCTGTTCGGGTAGCTGCGTAACACCAAAATATCTCCAATAGCTAACTTTTGGAGATTTATGTTAAATGATAAATGATTTTATTTCTGTAAGTAGGTTTGTATAAACACTTTTACACGTAAATCATATTTTTTTTAAACTAGATGAGGTCGGCATTTCCTATCTGACTACTCTGAGAAGAAAGGCCGAAACAAACTCAGAGGTCACAGTCTCTTTTAAAGTCCAGACAGAATCTTGGTCAGATCATGTGAAGGCTATGTAGATCGGTGTCTGAAATGGTCTTTTGAGGAAAGAATCACACAGATTGAGTGGACCTGTCCAGCCAGAGCAGTGTTGGTGTTACTGATACGTTGGTGGTTGGTTGGTGCACTGATAACGTCCTCGAATGTATTGGAGATGCTCGGCATTGACTGCTATATCTCCTAATGTTAAGCACGGTATTTACGGTATATACCGTATCACGGTATTTGATGGTTAAGAACACTTTTTAACCGACTTCAAGAGGCTCTCAATTCGACCGTATTTTTTATATTTGTTACCTCAGAACTTTCGACTGGGTGAACCGATTTTAATGATTCTTTTTTATTTGAAAGCAGGTGTTTCTCGTGTGGTCCCATTTAAATTAAATCGAAATAATAATAATAATAATATGAGACAACATCCACACAAGGTCTTCAGGTTCCGAACTAGGCAGAGCCTGTACTACGGTAACCTGATGACTGATATACATACTTATATACATATACACACCCAGACACAGGTCAAACAGACATGTTCATGCACACAAATGTTTGACTTGTCCGGGGATCGAACCCGGAACCAGCGGCTCAGAAGGCAGGGTCACTACCAACTGCGCGAAATAGTTCAACGGTTTAAAAAAAATCAACAATAAATTATTTTTAAATAAAATAACCGCCTTCAAACGGACGTGGACGTGTAAGACGATCGTTTTCGAGTTGGTGTGTGGTAGGTACCCCAATAAAAAGTGAAAAAAAAACTTTTACAAAAAAAAACCCGACTTCCAAAAAATAACTTTAATTTCTGAAGTCGGTGGAAAAAACTAAAATACAGTTTTGGATCTGTATTTTAGTTTTTTCCGCCACCGAATTGTTTTCTTTTGGAAGTCGGGTTTTCGAGCAAAGAGTACGCAGCTACATGCTCGTAGCTATAAAATACTTACATAATTTCTGAAAGACATGTTGCCAAGACATCAGCTCTCTTCCATTAGGCGGGGCGTAACACGTACCCAACTCGAGTGAATTCTGCAATGAAATTAATCATTGTTTTAATATTACAACACAATTTATCGTGCTAGCATTACACTGTTTGATGTCATACGGTTCAGATATACTTAAAGTGAATCGCAGCTAAAAATAAAACATCTCATTTCTTCTCGTGTAGGTAGTGTCGACGAAGGGATTATATAAAGTAGATGACCAACAGCACATTGCATTTAATAGACCTACATATTTTTAATAAATAAGTTAATATTTTCGCAAAGAATGATTATAGAATCACTAAATATGGTCATGATCAAATCGCTATGATTAACGAATATACAAAATTAAGAGTTAGTAAAAAAAAATGCAATAAAGAAGCTACGCAATTGCAAGTATTCTTTGTACATGTTAAATATATGTGATGAGGCAGTACACTTCTGAATAAATAAATGCGGAACTTTGTTATTTCCTAATATTAATGAGAATTAGCAAGTTTGTAGTGAACACTAATCTTTTGTGAAAATTTTGCTTCTCGGTGCTTCCTTTTCAACGAATTTATTTAAAGTAGAAATATATTTCTCAGGCCAGATGAGGCAGTTCCTCTCTAAGACTGAGCTTCGAAAGGGAACAGGGAATAGGGTAGGACCAGGATAGGATATCCTATTCAGTGTTTCATTCGTGCGTGATCCATCTCCTCTGGTTAGATGTCCACCGTACATTGATGGTTGGAATGAATGCACATGATGGATGCACATGAAGTAATTTTATGCTCTGTTGGTGTAATTGCTGTATGGCGTTCCAGTAGGAGGATAAATAAATAAATATTAGACTACTACATTTGTATTTATATGCATTTATTTACTTTTATCTAGCAACCTGCTTTTGTGCAATTTTTTTTTTAAACGTTGCTCTGCTATGATTTTCTCTTGTATGTACTCAAACTGCCCGGCCCGGAACAACTACTTGTAGGTCATACCAACAAATATTTGTTCCGTGCGGGAATCGAACCCGCGACACGCAGCGTAGCAGTCAATCGCTTAACCACTGCGCCAACCGTGCCGTCAAACTTCCTCTTGGCATGACTGTGTTTATATTTTGTATAATCGTTAAGTTCTAATGACAATACATTCATTTAGAGGAGGAGCTCTGATGCTGTTATCCAGAGCGTGTTTGAGGGAATTCTATACCTATAATAACCTAAGTAACAATAAATATATATATATATATATATATATATATATATATCGATGAGAATCCAAAGTGAACATTAAACTAACAGATATTCGTAATTTAATACTGTGTAGTAACGGTTTCCGTTAATGGAATGTACATAGATGGCGATTCCCTATTTCACAGTAAAGCCATAAGTCTAATTTTTCGATTAGTGTTAATTCCGGGATCTTGCATGTTGGAGGTTGGAGCGTGTACGTATGCAAACGAAACCTGGCCTGATACATGCTGAATATATCAAACGGAGAAGGCTTTATTGCCTAAAGAAGTGTTTCTAGATTGGAATACTGGTAGAAAGACGAAGATTCCTTTCACCCGACTGTTTTGTTTTGTCTCAATGAAGTTTGGTCCGTTCTTTAAATTCGACAATTCGATATCGCCGAACATGGCCATTATCAACCTTATCTCTACGTTTGACTATAATAATTATTAGTAAGTTCTCTAATTGGATAAGCTTGTAGAACCTAACGTACACTGATATTTTAAAAAAAACGGGTGATTCTAACTCGGTATAAGGTAGGTGATTGATACAAAGATATATTTTTAGTTTAAAGTTTCCTATAAATAGTCAACGTCTCCTCTTTAGTGAAGACAGAACAAAACGTCATTGGTGAGCCCACGCGGCCACGTGTATACGTCAAAGCAATAAGACCACATTGAGATCCTTTGCGCAAACACACCGAACAACAGGGCCATTCTATACACGACTGCGTAAGAAATACCAGCTTCTTTTTAGTTTCAAAATAGAAACGTTTTTAGTTTCCGGACTGACCTATATCGATTGAGTCAATGAACAAAAGATGGATGGTCAAGTTCCTAGCATTTTGATCCACTACGATTCTAAACTTTATCTTTTTGATATGAAAGTTTAAATTCGTTTGTGAATGTTTCCTTATTATTTTGGTCCATGTTACCTCTGGTGTACAAACTTACAAAGATATAGATCGCACTGACAGATACAACGATAAGGTTTATTTTTATTTACGCTCCTAATTGTCGTATGGTTGCTCTCGAACTATAAATACATAAAAGTAGTAAAAAACATTCGGGTGTTCGTCTTTGACTGGTGTAAAATAGATATTTTTCGGGTATTTCGGGATAGCGTTTTGTTTGTGTCTTGTTTTTCCTTGATCTGTGTTCTTCTAGTTCCTGGGCGATGTTATGTTATTGATGTTGTGCGGGGTTGCTGCATATTAAGTACCTACAGTCGCGGTCTGAAAATGCTTACCACTTTAAGATTTATAATTGCAAACACACATCTATGTCACATGGTCAATTATATGTGATTTGATTACGTATATAGAGCATAGTTTTCTTTTATTTACACGTCGTCTAAGACAGATACAGAAAACACTCTTTTGTGAATAAAAAGAACCGATAAAAACAATAAAATAACAACTGGCAATAGGGATATTAACGAAGCGAGGTCGAACTTATTACTAAAAGTGCAAAAATAGGAAGAAGTAATCAAATAGAAATTCAAAACACCTTTATTTTTTAAGGAAATCTATTATTTAAATTGTATCAACAAGATATTGTTTTAATAACTAGTATAGCCTCCACTCTATCTCGCATAGGAAAGCAAAGGCGCGCGCATAAATCAGTCCCATTGATGTCATGAGATTTTCATATCCGCTGACCGAGCAGGTCATTGAATGAAACGAATATCACGGTGCACGTTGATCCAAGCCATAGTGCACTGGGCTCTGTGTATCAGTGAATTATCCTGGACGTTATCAATTTGTGGGAATTCCGCTGCAGAATGTTACAACGCGCACAGTAGGCGTCAATTTTATTCCACAGATAAAAGATATCTAAATTTGGTCAAATCAGCCCATACACCCGCGTTATTACCCGTGTTTACCCGTATTATGACTACAATACTGTCAATGATTAATAATTTTCCCCAACACGTTATAAAATAGTTATCTCCACTCTTTCCACAAATCGTGGAGATCCTATTCGAGCCTTTAAAAAAACTTTTCAATCCATAACAAACTTATTACTGAAGGTGTGAAGTAGTAAAAGCGAAACTGTTACTCACTTTTCTTTGTATTACCGGTACACTTAAAACTTGTTCGCGGTTCAAATTGTAAACATCAGCCATGACTAAGGTCTGCCTACGTAAATATTTTCAGTAGTGTTCAAGTAATTGTTGATTTCACAAGGATATTTCCATCGTTTGTACAAGTTTAAGGCAGAATGTTTTACAATAATACTATGCAGTTCCGGGATGATGAAAACTCGTAAAATGTTTGAGAAGCTTTCTGTATTGGTTGTGACTGATTGACTTGTGTCTTTGGGTTTACGATTAAGTTCTTTGGACTAAGTAATAGTCGAAGCAGTAGGAAGTGGTGAAGGGCGGGCGATACTTCTATTTACTGAAATATCGCTCGTTCGACGCGACGTTCAAACACCAACAGGTTGGCATTCTAGGTCATTAGATCTGCCATCTACCACCTATTCTGTATAACTCTTACTGTGAAAGCTTAGGTGAGGTGAGCTTTATGTGAGCTCTCAATAGTGTCAATCCCTAGCGTCAGGTGCAATGTTAGCTCACTTCAAGCTCACATCACCTAAGTTTTTACCGTAATTATTTTACAAAATAGACCGGCGGTGCCGGTAAAATATGTATCGGTTGCTTTATTGTGGCACCGTGTACGCTGAATTAAAAATGAAAACCAATGCGTACTTAGTTTGAAGTCGACGTTACTATAACAAGATGGATGGTCAAGTTCCTCGCATTTTGCTCCACTACGATTCTAAAATTTATCTTTTTGAAGCGATAGTTTAAAATCGTTAATAGATATTAGATTTTAAGTTCTTAAAATCTTCTCAAGTAAGTAATTTCTTATTGAGAATCTAAATTCTTTAACCATAATCTGAGCAACAGATGGTTTCTCCTCTTGTGTTGGCACAAACTATGCATATTAAGAGAATACCATACCATGCTATCAAATCAAATCAAATCAATTTAATTGCTGTAAGTGTTGGTACAATTTCTGTCTTAACATAAATAATTATACGGATCCATAAGACTTAGTCATAATAATGTCACATGCAAATACTTGGGTTATAATTTAATAAAGTTATAAATCAATTAAAATTTAAATTGAGTAGTAATATTGTTACATTATTGGATACAAATAAGAATAAAAAAATACTATTAAGGTCAGAAGTGTCAGACGTTTTATTAGTAGAATATAATTGTTATAAGTATTGCTTTCCAACCTCTTATTAAATTTGCCACTTACTGAGTAGAAATTCTTTCCTCTTAACCATGCTCTAAGATACCTTGTACATTTATTAGGTGGTAAGATTTGAATACTGTCAGTTATAGCTAAATATGCGACCACACATTGCATAGCTATTCTTACTATATAATGCTGTCCTAGGAATTACGGGTAAAACTATTCTATTTCTGTGCCTAGTACTTTTTTGAAAACATTTCATGAGCTTTTTTAAATCACTCCGGGTGCATTTTGACGAATTTTGCACATTCTAAGATGTAGAGACTCGGAAGGGTTAGAATCTTGAGCTTTTTGAAAAATGGTTTGCAAGATTCCCATGTGCGTATTCCCGCTATGGCGCGGATGCATTTTTTTTGAGCGATGAACACTGTCTGACTTTTTGTTGAATAACCCCAGGTAATAAGACCATATCTAAACACAGAATCAACATGCCCATAGTATGCAGATAATACGGATCTTAACGCTTTGTTTTTAACCCATCAGTTATTTGAAAGCCCGTGACGGTTTGGGTGGTCAGTGTGCGACAGACGTCAAGGTATTCTTTACAATTTAATTAACGAATTACAATCGATATTCAAATATTGTTTTGGCGAAAGAATCAGCTTTGCGAGACAACGTGGCAATGTTGCCAGCCTTTTGAGTACTTTTCTTCTACTTTGATTCTTTCATCTCCTTTTTTACATACTTTGCACATATTATTATTTTAAGACAGTTAGCTTATAAATTATGTAAATATTATCTTGGAAATTTTAATAAATACCTCATCATCTAAATAAAATTTAAAATCATAACAAAATAACGTTACTCTTCTTCCCCCCGAGGCGTTAAGCAGAGGTGTACTTATAGTTCACTCACATTTTGCCTGTCATATTTAAGTCCCATGTTATAGGGGCAAGCCTATTGCCATCAACCGGGCACAAATTTAGGCTCGGACTGCTATAGAGAGACTCCTGACGGAAAAACCCAATAAGGCTTTGGTCTACTGGTAATAAAACACAAGACCTGACGCTAAGCGGTCACGCTTGCGACCACTAGACCAAAATCATTACTGTATAATCGAAAATAGTAATAGTTTTTCAGGAAAACGCTACACGGTTTTACGATTTAAGAAAACTTTTCCAACGTTTTAAATCTGTATTTATGGGAAGTACATGAAGGAATAAATTGCTCTATTGAAGATAATACAAATAAACTAGAGCTTGGACAATCGCCATCAGACTTAAAATAAGTACGTAAAATTTTATTTCCGCATGTTTTGAAGCGATTTATACATATCTTTACCTCTGATTACATTGTATGAGAACTTTGCGGGAAAGTCCGAAAGGGTTACCGTTTTCAGTTACCCCTGGCACAGGCAACTGAAGGAACACGGGTGGGTTTTAGTCAGCAAGAGTCTGACACGCCCTCCCGCTCCGCCCAGAGCGGGAGAAGTTATTTGATGATTACCTACTCACCCACAAAAAAAAAGTATATGAGAACGTAAAAAAAAAGTATATATATATTGGCTACCATCAAATTTTTTTTCTTTTTCTGAAGTCCTGTTTCAGATTGCTTCTTTGGATCAATTAGGTACCGCGCATCTGAACTTCCGGGTTTGTCACCAGGCAGCGAACATCCTTATTTATGTCCAGTATTTTTCATCGGATGGACATGACTGCGATATCAATGGTGGTGTCTCGTGAATATGGATTGCAGCCCTGATAAGATTGATTGTTCGCGATTTTCTGACTTTACGTGAACTCAGAAACAGCTAGTGAAACAAAAACGAATTGTTTTTTTGTATTTTTTTGCGATTATTTTTATTGTTAACACTTAGGCTTGTGGCCAAGTAATAACGGTTTGGAAAAATAAACGGTTTGGAAACAAGCGCTTTGTGGGAGACCAAGCCACGCCGACCCACCACCACCAATATTTTTAGGGATTACCAAACATTTTACGATAGCGAATTTTCGTATGACTGAAAATTTGCCGATGTTATTTTTTTCTACGGGAAAATCATTCATTATTCTTTAAAAAAAACATTTCATTTCCCTTCAATCGGTTTGGCTTGTACAAAGGAAATAAAATGAGTTTATTAAATTATAATATTTCCGTGAACAATCGTATCACTTGTTCCGCAAGGTGCGTCCATAGATTTGTCTAGAATTAATAATTTTGTATTATTCCTATGTATTATTATGACTGTATTGTGAGAAATATATCGCTTGTACGACCGCCCATAAACTCACGAAGATGTCCTAATAACTATGTATTATTAAACAATGTACGCTTCAGCTCTATTTGTCTGTCTGTCTTTATATCCGTGACTTGTTGACTGTCTAGTTGGTTTTTGTTTTGATAAATAGACTAGTCTACGATGCCGATGTAATTTCGGACATGAAAATAATTATACCTTTTTTGATCACGCTATTTTATGCATGAAATTCTATAAAATTGTTGTGTGCCTTTTAGTCTGTGCTGAATAAATATACTTTCTTTCTTTTTTTTCCTTTTGCAATACATGACACTAACTCATATTATATACTGGGTTGATTTTAAAGACGGGGTCGGTACCTTAACCGTGTTGCAAAGGAAAACGGGGCAATTTATACCAAAACATTTTTTGATCCCAATCGATCCTGTATCTTATATTTATGGATATAAAAAGCTCTGTGAGAGTTCTACTTACCTACGGTCAAATGGGGTTACTTTGATACTACGGGGTTACTTTGATAACAACTTTAGGCTTATGAAAAACTTAATTTTATAATATCTACAACACCAGTTAAAAAATAAACTATCAGTACTTGGCACTACTGATAGTTTCTTTGTATTATAGCGTTGTAGTTATTATAAAATTAAGTTTTTCATAAGCCTAAAGTTGTTATCAAAGTAACCCCGTAGTATCAAAGTAACCCCATTTGACGGTACCTATGTTTGATTACAATCCAACTACCTATCTACTTTATCTCCTTTAAAAAGATTACATGGAATTATTTAAAATGTACAGGGTGTTTGGTAGGGAGCTGTACATACGCCTAGGGTAGAAACTAGGGATAGTCTGCTACCTACCCCCGCCCATTATATTGACCTTGGCCTCAAGGTTTTTTTTTAATTTATTTTTATTTTTTATTTGACTTTTTTGTGATTTTTTGACTAAAACTACCTGTAGCTCAAAATCTATCCATGGGACCGGTCGGCTAATGGTCTTGTTTTAATCGTTAGAGTCTTAGGGTCCTGCAAAAAATTATTTTACACCAGAAAATTGTGGAGAAGAAAAGTTATGGGGCCTGAAGTACCGTAGTAAGGTAAAGAAATAATTTTAAGGTAAGGTAGTAAGGTAAAAAAAACCTTGAGGCCAAGGTCAATATAATGGGCGGGGGTAGGTAGCAGACTATCCCTAGTTTCTACCCTAGGCGTATGTACAGCTCCCTACCAAACACCCTGTATAATAGCTAACAAATTGTAAAAAAAAACAAAAAAAAAACTGAATTGTTACAGGATTCATGTCAGGTGCTGGACGCGTAGTGCCGTAATAATAATAACTCACATGAAAGCATTAAATATTCGAATTTCAATTTAAGTTTTTCTTAAAATTAATAAATTAAAATACTAACAAGAATAAATATATTTTAAAATGAATCACGCTTTTCTCAATTACCTACAGAACATGGGAGACCTCCAAAATGATCATATCGACCTTTTTTTTTGTCATGTATGAGTAAAATTCATAACTTTATAGTTATGATTTTTAGACCGTCATAAGACGGTCTGACGATGACGACAAAGGTTCATTATCTGTAAGGTACCTTCCAGCCGACAAAAGAACAAAAACCTATCATACGACGCATAATATTCGCACATCATTACGGTATCTAATAAGAGCATGCTGATTAAGTAATGCAGAATATGTCTGGCCAGTAATAAAGCCCTAAGTCGGGACAATGGCCATAGATCTTGAACAAATGCTGGCCAGCGGACCGCGACGGTAATTACATAATATTTTAACAGCAATGTGAGTATAGTGCCATTTGTGTCCTTAGAACTTTACGGCGACTTGTTGTTTGCCTGATCTACGTTCCGTGTGATCTGAAATTGCAGTTCTACGAGCGAAACATAATAGGTGTCGGTATAGGTGGTGTAAATGGTACTGTGGTTGGGCATGTGTCTGTTTCTTTCAGTGTGTTGGGTGAGGTATTTTCGGTCTATTGTTGGAATCGACGTGATAGCTCGGAGACTCGCTTAGTACTTAGCTTTCTTTATTTTATTAATGAACCTGTGCTGCTACTCGTCTCTGAAGTTATAATTGATGAAATACTTGGCACTAAATATTCAAGGGTTATAATGGTGATATTGTATGCAAAACGTCACGATTCTTAAGTCAGCACAAATTGTAAAAAATGTAGACGATAAATTAATCGATCCAGTACAAATAAAAATAGATAATAATATCTACTCCGATATAGTCGTTTTTCAATTAATTGACTCTCACGGTAAGATTTCGCTCTGAGAACCACTATAGAACCACATTACGTCCATAAAAAGTGGTAGTACGTGGTCACTGCAGCAGTCAATTTGATCTGTCACATTACACACAAAAAACTTGTTGGCAAGCTGTTGAACATGTCTGTAGAACAACGACTAACTTAAATATTGTCTTATAAAAGAGAAATAAAGAAACATCATGGGAAAATATATCGCATATGTGATTGTATCGAATAACGTGTCATTTTTCAATGAAGGCTTCTCCTTTAAAATAAAAATATTTATTAATTTATGTTCGGACTGCTTCGCAGTTTTGACAGTTATTATGCCTTGCATTTTTGATGTTTCAATCGATTCGTAAAATCCAAAAATAACTCGAAATAAAACTAAATACTATTCGCCTTTTTATATACTAATTAAAAGCTTAAAATTCGTTGAACAGATGTGAAGTGAAAATAAAACCATTGAACTCATGCATCTCTCACATTGTTTACGTCAACTCAGACGAAAAAAAACAGTTTGCTGTATAAAATGGAATATTTACACAATTAATTGAATGTAAAAGGCTTAATTTATTTAAAAGTGGTGGCTAACAAACCGAATAACTTTAATCAAAGTGAACAGTTTAAATGTCCAATGGAAAATAAGACTAGTAAAAGTTTTGTGTGCCCAGTGCTTATTCCAACTATGTAACTTCGAGCTATTTACTGACGCAAACCTACGTAAGTACGTAACGTCTATTTAAATTCGGTTTACAGAACACCAAACGGGATCTCGAACCAAACAATCGTTATAGAAACTGTTAGATTTATTTCTGTCGAAAGTACATTACGAAAATAAATGGCCTACTCTCAGTAGAAGTGTCAAAGACTTGGGTTCGGTGCGGGTTGTTGCCTCGGCCGAAATGGGGTCGGATCGGCTTCCCGTAGGTATCCGCCAACACCTTGCTGCCAACCAACTTCCTAAGATCGGTTTTTACAGGTGCAACCTGGTGCCTGTGCGCCTGTGGGATTTAGAAGTGCTAAGAATAATATGTGTTAGTCAGTTTCTGTTGTGAAACTGACTGATCTGATGATCCAGCTGTGTGTACGTTGTAAACGATACAGTTCCACGAAACGGTTCCCGGTTTCTGGATTCGACTTTCATGAGATTCCCGAAACTTTGGTCACTTTGCTATGCTTCGTTGAGTGGGCTAGATGAACTGGATTGGTAGTTGGAAGATTTTTGCGTCACACCAATTAAGATATTATGGTTTTTGGCTTCCATATTAGAGACATTTTGACAGGTTTGTGACTTTATGACAGCCTATCCCACGCGAGAATTGCATTGTTAACTTTTGCCTGACAATATTGATGGAGCAACCAAACAGAATAATGTAAAAAGAAGATAATCATTCGTGGTCACTAATAAAGGTATCCTTTATTTCTGCACCTTTCATTCAAAGTGAATCAATCAATTGAACCGTGCAATCTTGCCATTACAATGATCGGAAGGTAAGCAAAACACAGACACATACATATATGTGGAGTGTGGTGCAATTTGGGAGAGTAGATACTATTTATCCAGCAGTGATCTATGACAGGCTATGTCGTTTATGTACAGCCGGCACATCAGCTTATACGAAACTGTCAAATTTCTCCAAATGATTTTAAACCTTAAAATGTTAAAGGTTAAGTTCAAAATCTAATGAGAAAATTTAACAGTTTGTGGTAACTTGACCTGCTGCTGTGTGTACAAACAAGATATATGCATTGTGTTCATTAATTTAAACTCCTTTACAACAGAAATCATGTATTATAATAATTATTATCAAATTCCTTACGTACCAATATACGTCAATGACTAAATTATAATTAAATGCACGATGACCTAATTTGAGGCCATCGACGGAAAATAAACTGAAACTTGCCAATAAATCTGGCAATGATTAATTAGATTTTCTCCTAGATTTACAATTTGCACACAAGTTCTTGAAAATTTGATCTTGTCTTATAATGTGATACGACTTCCTTCGTAAATACTGTATATGTTTTCCAACAATTCTGCTGAATTTTTATTAATCTCGTAAAGTCTCATGGGTAATTTTGATTTATTTTTATGGTGACCTAGAACTAGTGCGAAATTTAAAGCATTTTATTCGTTATTTTATCATTTTGGGGGGAAAAGTTACAATGTTTTACGTATGTGGTCATGTAGGTACATAGGTATATACTTAAGAGGTTTCCGGCGACTGGGACCGCAAAAACTAGGACCACGGTCCCGGTCGCCGGAAACCTCATACTTAAGACCAGCTACACACGACACTTTGCCTACAACAATGCCAATACCCTACAAATTGGAACACAGCAAGGTAAATGCTGGAAGGCAGAAATTGGTATGAACACATTTATCAAAATCATCGCATTCAAAGTAGCAGATAGGCGAGTCGATACAATGAAAATTTAAGTACGAAGGCTAATATTCTTACAACGGCATAAGTAAGCTCTTTATTCACAAACGTTTTCTCGCATAATATACCACAGCTCTTCGAATCTGACCTGCTTCTTAAACCATGCAAATATTCGACAGCTACAAACAAATTAACAACAGAGTCACAGTCCACTTCAAAATTATATTAAACACTGAAATGACGTATTATCCTTTTAACTCTTAAACGGTGAAGCGACCACACACAGATTCTCGGAACGCTAAATAAAACCAATAAATTGTGAAGCGTAAACTCACTGGATATGCGATCCTTCACGAAAAAGGTTGAAACTTATACGAACTACTTCGTCAGGTTTGGACAACAGTCAAGTGGATTTGTTGTCTCAAAATCAATGATGGTGGTTTCACGCAGGCCTTTTTTTTTGAGGGTAGGAAATTATCAAATAACTTTTTCCACTCTGGGCGGAGCGGGAGGGCGTGTCAGACTCTTACTGACTAAAACCCACCCGTGTTCCGGCGGTTGCCTGTGCCAGGGGCCACAGTAACCCTTTCGGACTTTCCCGCAACCCTGGCAGGCATCGGCCCTAGCGGACCCCGTCATTGGTGCTGACATCTCTTTGAGGCGCGCGTGCAACACAACGCGCCGTCGACCCGGGCCTGGCCCTTATCGGACGGCGAGCTACTCATCAGGCCTGAGGGGCAGTTCCCGTATTTTTAAGAACGTTTGCATTCTAATCTTTCTCAATCTGTCTCTTGCTTGGAATTTTGATCTTTGTATGGTGAAGAGGAAATATTAACGATCGGTTTGTAAAATCTTCAGTGCAAATCGTCGTTCAAGCAGCAATCATATAATACTAGCAAGTCGCGCCTGCATCCCACGGTTTTTACGACTTGACAAAACATCGAGATATCATTATTATAATATGTTTGATACATAATAATGGATTATCAATAAACCTTCCGGAATAAATTCTCTAAATTATGGTGAGAACTGCATCTAAATACGTTGCGGAGTTTTGAAGAACAATACGGTCACACAAACAGACACGAAAAGCGACTTTAATGATAATTGTATCAAAAGTTAAGTTCAGCTAATGGCCAGCACAAGTAAGAAATAGAGTGTGACGTGTGAAGTATTTTAGCGTTTTCGTATCACAATAACCTTATTCTTTCTATTATGTTATATATTTTTGTTTTTATTAATTATTTAAAGCAATTGTTATTCAAAGTAAGATTAGATTCGCATGACATGCCCGTTTTAACGAATATAATAAGGAATTCAATGTGATCAGCAGCGACTTTAATTTATAATATGTACAGATATAGATAATTGTATCAAAAGGTTAAGTTCAGCTAATTGCCAGCACAAGTAAGAAATAGAGTGTGACGTGTGAAGTATTTTAGCGTTTTCGTATCACAATAACCTTATTCTTTCTATTACGTTATATATTTTTGTTTTTATTAATTATTTAAAGCAATTGTTATTCAAGGTAAGATTAGATCCGCATGACATGCCCGTTTTAACTAATATAATAAGGACTTCAATGTGATCAGCAGCAAAGAGTGGCCGAGAATTAACATTCATCGTCTGTAGGTAGAATTATTTTCATCCTAAAGAATTATGAGATTGATAATGTATTTAACTTTGCAAATTCCAAGAAGTTTATTTGTATTTTAAGTTTTATTTTATTTTGCATGACGTTGCCCGTTTGAGACATAAAAATAAGGATTATAGTTCCTAGACAATATCACGCCTGTATCTTCCGAGTAAGAAGGCAGAAGTATAATGTAACAGCACGCGACGCTATTTATTCAGCGCCTAGTAGGTACTAGAATCGCATAATTTCACTATTGGGCAAAGATACAAACCGCGTATTCCTACTAAGAATTTCCTTACAGAAACCAGCAACTTCACTCTTTACCTGAACATAATAATAATAAGTTGAACGTAGTCACATTCTTTCAATTTATTATATAAAAATCTTTGCTTATTATCAAAGTTATGATCGTGAGACCATGTTTGAGCGAGGCAGCCATATTTAGAATTTCTTAGTAAGTTAATCTGAGGGCCTAGACAAGTCGCAATCGCTTTCACATGGTCTCGTATTTCTTCGATTTTCAATTGGATTGTCATCTAACATTTTTGACTTTTCCACCATCGTGATTGTTGATACATAGGCCACTTTGTCTAGTGCCTCGGGACTCTTAAATACGACCTGTTTGAGTTCTTGGAGACAGATTGCACAGTTAGAATAGTCGATGCAGCTCAGCTCCAGTGACTAAAATAAATGAATGGCAGAGGAAAATGAGTTGGTACTTAAGAATGGGTGATGATTTGAAGTGATGAAACCGTGCACAGTCACACTTTGGAATCAAGCCACGTGGTCGTTTGTTTACAAGGTGACCACTGGCTGTTGAGTCATCTAATTTAGATTTGGTCGGTGTTTTGTTTTACTTCGAATTCTACTGAATGTATCCTCAGTTTGGTCCGTCCTCGTCGTATATTTGGTTCTTTGAGTGAATATTTCAGTCTAAAAATGGAAAATATGGGGGTTTTTGAAACTTTGTCTTTGCTTTTGATGTCATGAAAGTTTTGTAAAAGCGGTGCTTCTTTAACAGAATATTTATGTGTTCAGTTTTGCAAATCCATTATAAAAGTCCCATAAATTCATGATATAATGACAAATAAATAACTTTAAGCCATTAACTATAATTTAATAGTAAACATAGACTACTACTACAATTTTATCACTAAATTAAATGCCTTCTGAGTCACATAATTTGTTTATCACTCAGTCTACTCAGTCACATAATTTGTTGATCCTATATAGCCGTCATAATAATAGTTTTTACTTTTTAAATTGTAGTGTGGATGAAAGCCAGTAATTTATTCCGAAAATATATCGTTCTAAAGATAGTGGGCATTATCGTAAGAGGTGAAATGTTTTCGAGTGGACGCCCCAGTACCTACCCGAGTGGCGAGTGGCCTATACAGTGTGGTGATTAGATTAACAGTATCACATTAATTGAAACCACATATTCTACATTACGTATTTTAAACATACACAATTAAAATAATTAATAACAGTTATAATTCTACCCGTGGGACTTTTTTACGTTTTTTGTATTTATTGTGATTATTTGGTAATAATACCATAGTTTGTTTTGAATTGTTGATACGCATCGGTCAGCGCGTGAGTCCGTGTGACTAGTGCCTTATTATCAAAGGTGATTTATTTCGTGTCAATTGTTATCCTATTTATTTTGTATGAACAATTCTATTTTAATTTTTTTGTAAAATTGTTTACTTTAACAGACTGATAAGTAGGTACTTGTAATAACCGCTGTACCACAGATTTACACTGTGGCTGTACTATTTAATGTGATAACTTAATCGCCACTCTGTATAAACACTGTGGTACTAGGTAAATAATTACAGGAAAACCCCAATTAAGGCATTTTTTTGAAAACCATCGATGTTGTCACGGATCGTGATAACATGATATCCTTAGGGCTTATATTATAGTTTTAGACTAGAGCTATAAGAAAATAAAGTTTAGACTATTCTGACTATTGTTTTTGGCGTAGTACGAAGGAAGAAGCAACATTGACAAAAAAGACAAAAATAATAAAGTCTACCTAATACGGCTCATAAGATACAACCCTGTGACAGACGGACGGAGGGACGAACGGACGGACAGATGGACAGCGGAGCCTTATTAATAGGGTCACGTTTTCACCCTATGGGAACGGAACCCTAATAAAGATATCGGTATATACTGGTATCGTTATTTCGCTTTAATCGCTTTCAAACGCAAATAGCTACGTTCCCACTTCTTTAGACCTTACATAGGTACATAGGGTCACGCTTAAGCCGATACACAAACAGGATAAACGCTGTTACAATTAGTACAAAAGCCAAAGCACTAATTGGAAACACGTTTGAGTTAGATACGACCGATGATTTGATAAAAAGTAATTAGTAGTGCTGGTCTATTGCCACGTCGTCGTTGGTATCAAGACAACACCTCTAGTGGTATCGGTTTTAAGACAGGCTACGATAATAGTCTATACATTTTGTTCTCTCTTTTTACCCGACTGCGCGATAGCAATGACAGGGTTATGTATTTGCTGATAGATTAACGAGTCTCAGTAATCCGTTGTGGGAAAGAGTGAGACAGTTCACACACACATTTTAAATATTGTCTCTTGTCTTTCGGCATGTTTGTTTCTTCAAAAACCTTTACCTACTCAACATTTCTATAGGAATTTTCATACATAGCAAATATAGTCAATGTCCTTAGACTTTCGTGCTCTTCTTATTTGTTTTTCTATAAAGGTATGTATGTAGATACCTAGTTAGTTATTAGTTTAAATAGTTTGTTGGAACAAAGTTCTTTAACGCGGGTTTCGGTAGGAGTAAACTGGCAGAATTGTCACGTAACGAAAAACCGATATGTCCGAAAAAGTGATATGCCCGGAAAAGTTAGTTTCAAGTGTCAAACGTTTTTTGTTTTGTACCTTACTTTTAACACTTGAAACTTGAGACCATATTAGATGGCTCTGTTTTATTAAACAATATACAGCGAAAAGAACTTCGTTCCAATCTGGTGTCCCATGACACCTCCCGACTTTTTTAAAATATGGATAGGTATCGACGACGAACTCCCAATGTCTTCTACATATTTTTAGAAAAAAACAACTCTTCAATTTCAAATTCTGCCAGTTTTTTTGCACACAGACGAATTTTCCACACAGCAAAAACTTAGGGCCGGTTTTTTGATCCGTAGTTAACTCAACAATTAGTTAAAAATAATAAATTTTCTAAAATGTGCTGATTAAATCAACACATTTTGCCAAAATTTAACCATCAACTCAACCATTAGTTAAAAATAGTAACTATGGTTAAATTTTGCCAAAATGTATTGATCAAATCAACACATTCTGGAAAAATTGGACCATTACTTAGTTACTATTTTTAAGTAATGGTTGAGTTAACTACGGATCAAAAAACCGGCCCTTAGACCGACTGGCTTCAAATTCATAAACACTGTAAGGCTGCTTCCCGCACCGCCCCGTGCTGAAGATCCCAGGTAGAATTTAAGAAATAAAACAAAACTAATGAGGTATAGTGATTTCACCTTTACGTTACGCATTTCCCTTACGTTTTTCGCTAGTTAACTCCTCCCAAGAATTATTAGGCGTGATTATTTATCTTAGAAGTAGGTTTACGACCCATGCGTAGAGCTAAGGTCACTTCTCAAACATACATCACTTGTACAATCGGTAGCTACGATTTCCTAGACAATCATTCAATGAAAACCAAACACGATCAGTTTTCGTCCCCGCCCCGTCATTCTTCTAAATCTATACATATTATAAATTGAATTAGTTTTTCGTCTCTTGTCTGTGTGACCGCGTCGTTCTTCTAAAATAAGCACTCGATTTTGATGTGGTTTTCAAAATCATTTATAGAATGAATTCTGGAAAGTTTATATGCATAATAAGTATATTAATATTTAACTTAGACATAAAAAAAGAAATCTTCATGTTTTGTCAAGTCGTACAATCCATGCGAAGCAGGAGCGGGGTGCTAGTAGTTCAATAAAGCTTGAAAACCTAAAAAAATCACGCACACTATAAAACAATTCGCGACGCACACATGCAAAGACATACCTACATAAACACAGGCAGAGCTTGTCAACATATTTTGATCACTACGTGCGGCCGTCGCGAGGGTACAGTTCTTGACTGCAGCCCAAAATAGCCCACAGCTACATTTCGATGCGATGGGATATCCTGACAAATTATTTTTATATATCCCAGTTTGTCTCTATATCCGTTAGGGAAGGTCCCTATTTCTAATTGTTCGTTGTAGGGGACTATTTTTGGTTCGATCTGGCATTTGTGTATTAAAGTGGTGTGAATTGTTATGAATAATGAATAAACAGATGTTATGGTGATTTACTTGTTAACGAAACTCAAGTTATTGTTCTCTAAAGGATCTTCATAATTATGAAATTTGATGGGTGTGGTAAAAACTAGATATATCCTTGATATGATGTAAAGCAAACAACTGAACCGATATATGCTGAACCTGCCTACACTAGTAAAGATGGCCGGGCATGCTCAGGTCGCAAATGCTTGGGAAAAGTGGGAGACATAATTATGTAGATGAATTTGATTGGAGCCACGGTAGTGGCATATGGGAGGATGATCTCCAATTAATAACAAATAACGGTAGGATGCCCGTGGTATATCGGCATCGGCTAGCTTGGCGTGAGTTCCAATAACAAAGGAATTAAAAATTTAAACTGGAAAAGGAAATGTTTTTGGTGAGTTTTAGGTTCTATGACAGGTTATTAGGTTCTGGTTGTGTGTCTTAGTGGTGCTTACCAGGTTTTAAACCAACATAGTGTTTATAGCAATCCATACATTTTTAAATTCACTTTTGGTATTAAAAGCGGCATTTTCAAAAGAAGGAAGGCCATAAAAGAAACATAATATGTATACGTTCAAAAATGTGCTTTTCCACAACGGTAGCCGGGTCACACACAGATAACCAAATAGGTTACTATGGTATCCGCCCACGATGGTGCGTGTCATGATAGGAACTTAAGGCACAAAAATAACTGCCACGTTTTTCTCGTTGTTCAAAGTGAGAAAATAGACTGAATACTGAGAAAAGAAGATATTTTGTGTGTGTAAATATCCGCAATTAAAAAGTGTTACAAATAAAACTTGTCTAGGTCATTGGCTTAGCGAAAGATGGGAAACATTTTTACAGTATAACCAATTCTATTTTAATGCTGAAGAAATAATTTAGTAGGATGAGTTCAGTGAGTGAGCAATGATCGTTTGAGACCCCAAAATTGGGGTTGTTTTCTATCTTTCGGATTTGCGAGAGTCATTATTGTTAATTTTTGTAACATAAATCCCAAATTAATGTGTTCTTCTCATCTCAGTTGCAAAGACACCGCGACGTAATGAATGGGGCTAATAGTCTGTCTGATCTTTTAAGAGCGTTTATACCTTATGAGTGGCAACGTCGCAATTTAGTGTCATATTTCGTGGTTTTCAATTTTTATTTTTTAATCGGAGCTATATTTTAAAAATCTGTTTAATTAACTTTTTAGAATTATGTGAAAACTGTGTAAAAGGTAAGAAATCATTGCGTTTACAGTTCTATTTATATGCAAATAATACATTGGAAACTTGCAGGGCGTTATTTTCATTTTAGAATAACTGTAAGTAACTAAAGTAACGGTTACTTACTTTTTAAACACTTTCACGTAATTCTAAAAAGTTAATTAAACAGATTTTTAAAATATAGCTCCGATTAAATGATAAAAATTGAAAACCACGAAATATGACACTAAATTGCGACGTTGCCACTCATAAGGTATAAACGCTCTTGACTGTCTATAAAATAAAGTACTTTAAAGAACAACATGATTTGTGGGTATCTCGTAGACCATCAACTACGTAGGTAGGTAGTACATAAATGAAAATAATTAAACTGAAATAAAACTGAGATTTCATGTTGAATTGTTGATAGAGGCACGGAAATTGATGAAAATTTTTTATTTTATGAAAACTTCACGGATATCTAAACCCTTTTTTAATATTGACTTAATTTGTATAGTTAGTTATTAGTGTAGTAATATTGTATTAACGAAACCAATTAGTGAAATTGTATTAATTAAGCCATAAGTGCATACTTAAGTTCTTTGTCTACTAAAAAAAATTAACGGTGTTATGCACAGGGGCTTCCAGAAAGTGCAAAATATGGGATAATTGATACCGTTTTCCAGGAAGAAAAGTTGACGCGAAACAGATGTTAGAAGTATTTGGTCTACGAGTCCAGGCATTTCAATTTGTATGTCTACACATTCAAAGAGAATGTAGTTTGTAGTGTGCAAGTGCGCAGCGTGCATGATTGTGTACAAAATATTTGCACGGATTGCAGATGAGTGTAGGTTGGTGGAGGCGTTAAAAATTTGAATATTATGATTCACATACACTTTGTCTGTTGTGACAGCAACATTACAAAATTGTATTTATGTTCACTATTATGATGTAAGTTTTATTTCTTTTCTGAATGACGTCTTAAATTTGATTGCCAACTAGACCTTCCAAACAATAAAATGAAACAAGACACTGCCCGCTTAGAACAAAAGTTTACTTGGTGCTTTTTTTGTATGTAGTGCTTATTTCTTGAGTTCAAACTTTTAAGTCCGTAAATAAAACCGAATATTTTAAATTCGGAAATATTAGTCGTTTTAGTTTGGTATTAATCAACTTTTTTCTTACAAAAAGGTTGATCACAGCCTAACAAAGGGTGTTTGTATATGATTCCTAAATCTATAAAAAAGCAGTACGGTTGGTAATCGAGCATCACCTTGACCGAGTATTTTGGTAACGATGCTTCTGTTGTTAATTTCGTTTTACGCGGACGTTCGCAAAATATTTCGTGTTGCAGCAGCGTGTATCAGAAATTTGTTTGTTATATGTATTAAGGGCGTGGTAAAGACCACAAAACTGAACTACTGTCTCCATGGAACAATGATAGTAATCGCGAAAAAATTATCAGCTGTTCCATACATTTGCGTCGAGTAGGTATTGAACATAGCCTTACGATTGAAAATGAAAAGCTGTAATAGTCACCACTTCTGGTTAAAAGTTTTGTTGATCACAGTTTGATTATGAAAATTCTTAGTTTGACAATTCAATCTCCATATTATATAAACGATAGTCATAAGTGTATAAGAAATAGCCTACGTTCACAGTTTTAGGTAGCTACTGCACTCATATCTACAGTTTTCCAATCACATGTCAACGCAGAACACAACGCAAGGACGCGCGTTTCGAGCGTTTCTAAAAGCGTATGAATCTTTTTTTCCGTCATCAAACATAACAAATGAAAAAGCTGTAGGAAATAACAAAAGAATTCATCTAAATGCAACTAAGTATTGATCAACAAGAATAAGTTTATAACTACAAGAGAATGCGCCGCATGGACATTTTACATTTCAAAATGTAAACATTATAACTCATTCTGTCTTCATACGTAGATAAGTTCTATGTTCTTACGCATGTTTTATCCTAAATATATTGCGTACTTGCGTTTACTAGACTCAGCTAAAACTATTCCTGGTAAAAGCCGCTTTACTCGACGTAATTAAAAGCAAAGATTTCTGTAATAAAACACTGTCAACGTGAACTATTTTGATCGCCCCATTTTGTAAATTCTCAGTCTTCTTTAACTGTGATAGGATTCAAAATTGTAAAAGGTTTGTCATTTTATTCCTAGACTAGCTGTGCCCGTGATTCCGGCCGTGTGGTTGTCGGAAAACAGTGATCGGAAGCTATAAAGAAGTGTTTGGTGTTCCCGTTGTTCATCAGGGAATCAGAGTTGGTTAGGTTGAGTATAGATGAACCGCACTGGGCTGCTGCTGGTTCAGAGGACACCGTAGGCGCGGGCTTGCGGACGGCGAGCAATGGGCAGCTCGCCGTCCGATAAGGACCAGGCCCAGGTCGACGGTGCCGGGTCCACTCTCTCGTCAAAGAGATGTCAGCACCAATGACGGGGTCCTCTAGGGCCTATGCCTGCCAGGGTTGCGGGAAAGTCCGAAAAGGTTACCGTGGCCCCTGGCACAGGCAACTGCCGGAACACGGGTGGGATTTGGTAACTTCTCCCGCTCCGCCCAGAGCGGGAGAAGTTATTTGATGATGTCCCAACATCAAAAAAAAAGAAAAGGGGAAAAGTCAACAGGTGAGGCATCGTCAGCGGCGTGACTCCCCATTTATTTTTGACAAGATTCTACTTACAGCAGCAGCTCAATTGGAATAGGAGACGATTTAAGATTTCCTGGTTGGCCAATGTTGTTGCTGACTTGCTGGAAGTTGCTGCAAATACAGTTTGTACAATGTAGTCAGCCGGGAAGGGTATTTTTCGAGCACCAGTTTTATAATCGCACGTGCGCCGGGTGATCAGTAATATAGGAAAAAATTATTATTTAAGAATCATGACTTTTCTTGACTAATTCGTTAAAAGTTGTGGATTTCGAGGTGGATTGCTGCCGAAGCTGGACTTATTCTGCTTTGATTTTATGGGGGTGACTAGTTGTATTACGGTTGTACCTTATTCTAATTGACCATTTAACCCGATATACGGCTTTTTCGTATCGCGTTGTAAATATTTCGATTTTCGGCATATTTTTTTTTAACTTTATCTAATCTAAACTAATATTATAAAGAGAAAACATTTGATTTTTTGTATGTTTGTTTGTTACGCTTTCACGCTAAATCGGCTGAACGGATTTAGATAAAATTTGGCACATGGGTAAACCAAGACCTGGATAAGGACAAATTATACTTCTGATTATACGGTTGAAATCGCAGGGCGCAGCTAGTTCAATATAAGTTATCAACAAGCCAAGCTTACTTTAATAAAATAAAACATCTCGTGAGGAAACAGAGGCATGTCCTAGAACTAAACATTTGTAGACATGTGACATCGACCACTCCGCACTGGGTCAGCGTGGTGGATTATGGGCCCACTCCCTCTCACAGAAAGGAGGCCTGGTCCCAGCAGAAAGCACGATATAGGCTGATTATTAGTTCTGAAAACATGTAGGTACGCAGAATTGCTTACAAACCGACGGACCAACAAACAGGCAAACATTTAAAAAAATATTAGCACTCTTGCTTGTCCCACAACTACCCAACTATTTTCAATGAACAGACAACATGGTTGTTTACAGTTTTATTAAACATACGTAAGTATAGATAGTCATGATACCTATCTATCTAGCGTAGGTAAACGAACCTATTTGTTTCGAACAATGAGGGTAATGTGGACAAGATGTTTTCTACAGAATGTGGAAAAATACTAGACGCTTACGGGTTCATCAATGTGTGTTTATAGCTTTTGCTTTTTGCAATAGGCTCGCCCCCTACACTACATGGGACATGTGGGTGTATTATAGGTACCTGCACCTCTGCCTAACCCTTCAGGGAATACAGGCGTGATGTTATGTTACTTTATGAGTGCTTTTATCATTTCTAACGTAACGATAATATCGTGGATGTCCACGTCACACTTCCATGCACGTTATAACGTTATCGTGGCCGGAAATTATAAAAGCGTTTTCTTATACAGGGTTATTGGTAATATGTCGGCAATCCTTTAAAGGGAATTAGGGGAAGTTATTTGCAACCAAATGCATTGCATGCCTATGCAAATGTCAACTATTTCCGAGTAATTTGACATTTTATATTTTTTGAAAATATCTGAGGGGAGATTCCAGTATTTTTTAAGAGCATTAGCATTCTAATCTCAGTCTCAATCTGTCACAAAATGTATAGCGTTTACCTTCATTTTTGACATTTGACTGTCGCTGAGATGAGATTGAGACTTGATTTTGAACGTTTTTAATTACGGGAATTGGCCTTCTGGTATTGGATAGCTGAGAAGATTGTACATATTTTTGGAATGTTGTGTTGATAAAGTATATCCATGTTTCTCTGCAGAAATCATCCACTTAAATCAAATAACCTGCATAAAATGATGAAAACTGTGTGCTCTCATTTATAAAATATTAAAGATAATTGTCATTTTATGATTGATTATTATGTATTGAAGTAGAAGCAGATAATAATAATTACAAAATCAAAGCATTTTTTTTAAACCAATTTTCAAACTTTTATAGGTCCAAAAAAATATAAAATGCCTAATTACTCGGAAATGATTGACATTTCCATAGTCATTTGTTTGCAAATGACCTCTCTACATCCCCTTAATGGATTGCCGACATATTAACAATAACCCTGTATATCTATACATTTTACTTCGCTGTGTTATCGTGATGACGTGGACGTCCACGATAATATCGTCACGTTAGAAATTATAAAAGCGCACAATGGGTGAAAGATAACCATACTTATTGGTCTAGCTTCCATTGCAACGATTTTATTAGAGAGGGTGTTTGTACAAAAATCCTATTACATTTTGTTTCTACGTCGTACACACTTATTATACTTTAAATTTCGAACCAGAGTACTAAAATTAGTAGCAAATAGTACATTCACTGACTTGTTTTGTCTTTTCTGTGGTTCTAAGATATGCCTTCAATTTTTGGTTAGCCTGGGCAAATAGCCCCGTTACCAGTTACCTCCTTACGATCTGATACCATGAAAAAAGAACGGCTCTGACCATGATCAGTAGGTGAAGACATACACTGTATGTTTGCAATACTGTGTTCTGAGGAGATACCTACTAAGTGATCGTGCAGCAATTAATGAATCCTAGCGGCACCACATCAAAGGCTTGGATGACGCGAGGTGAAGTGAGACTTTCTCTGCAGGTGCACTTCAAGCTTTTCGCGCGTGTTTTGTTTATCAATCAAACGGACCATTTTCTACTAGATACTATTCATGATAAGGCTTATCTTGTCTATCGGTGGAGTTCCAGAGTGTTTAAATTAACACAGCAGATCTATGCTCATGCTTTATTAAGTGGAGTTAGATGTTGGGCTATCTATTCCCTATGGCAGTTTTCAATAGTTAGCATCCCGGAGTTTGGATTTGTGCCTGGATAATGGCAATAAACTCGCCTTCTATATGGGATATAAGCTATAATTGACAGAATATGGGCTATGCTTACAATGTGGAGACAACAATACGAAGAAAAATGAAAATACTGGCAGAGGGGCTCGTGGCTAAATGATAACAGCCGCACGGTTCGAATGCCGCGGTCGGTTCGTAGATAGGTGACCATCCATTAGTACCTCGCAAAGCATGTTAGGCTGTTGATTCTAGTGGTTGTAGTCGAGTGCTAGGGTTGCTAACTTTTTTTCAAATCAAATACTTTATTCCTTTTTCAAACTAACGCCACCGCCCGTCCTAGTAGGTGTTCCCTATCAGCCCTAGCTATAGTGACATAACCATCCTAACTAATTATTATAAATGCGAATGTAAGTTTGTTTGTTACGCTTTCACGCCAAAACGGCTGAACGGATTAGGATGAAATTTCGCACTAAGATAAAACCAAAGATTATGACCTGGGAAAAGTAGCTTAAATATCCTTAACATAAGCTACTTTTCATCCTGGATCACAGATCATCTAACTAGTTTCGCTAGTTAGATTTAATTTAGTTACAAGTTCGTTATATGTTATATGTGATTGAATTTTTGTATGCAGGCTGGGATCATTAAAATATACATGCAGAACCTATCTTCGAATTTTAAATTACTGTGTTTATTTTAAAGTATGAATAGGTCTCTTCATACTGCTTTGGGGAAAACTGGCGTGTATGTTTTGAATCGCATCATAATTACTGTTTTCATGTTGCAAATGTGTTGCTGTCAGAGCGGTGGACTGACAGGGTGCATATATAAATTTTGTCCGTGTAAACACCAAATACCTAACCATGAAATATTAATGAAAATCCGTATGTTCGTTACGTTACCCGTAACGAATATATGGTTTGGGTTTTTGACTACCCGAGTCAGAACCCCGAAAGTCGGCCAACCAGTCTTACCAAGGGGTAGCGTGTTACCCAGTACACAGGGGTTTTGGAGGGCAGATAGGCAGTGGATACAAGTAAAATGATGATATTCAGCTGCATTCGGTTAGACTGGAAACTGACACCAATATAGTTGGGAATATGCTAGGCAGATGATAAGTATAATAGTCCTTATGATCGTTCTTTGGATAAAGAGAAATTAATATGCTTTATATAACTATATAACTCATGCCAAAATGAGTGTCCCAGTTAGTAAACAAACATATCTTGGCAACAGGGTTCAGTCGGTCGGTCAGTCGCTCCAACAATATTATATTAACAATAATGTGTACACTAGAAATAAATTATATTTAGTTACGAGTACTAGCTGTTGTCTGTAGTTTCTGACTTGTATTCTTCTATCATAAATATATATTTATTCCAGGGTTCTAATGACATGGAAATCGCACAATAAAGTGTTACGAATTAGAATGGTGATAATTATACTATATTTTAGTACTTGGGTAACTATCTCGTGCATTATCCTAGTCGCCAAATCGAGCGCAGCTAAAAAACCGGCCGTTTCGAATATTAAACTTGTTTTGACTAGTTATTGAGATTATCTTATAGGGCTGCCAACCTAGCCTGAAATAACAAATATATTAATTGTATATAGTATAAGAAACATCTTTCACAACAAGCTACATAATGAACATACCCAGCACCACAATTGAGTAAACTAGCCAGTATAAATAATTAATATCGTCGGAATTGAATAAGAACGCTCAAGATCAAACGAATGATACGGCTCGTAAATTCTACGGGTCGTTGCAAAAAACAGGAACCCATAGGTATGTACCAGCCGTAATATAATAATAAATTTATGTACACGAACTTGACACAGATCGGAGGCAATTTTTTAACGTAAAAATGTACGAAATAAATAGTGAGAGGAACCGGCGATCGTATTTTGTTTATTAACCTTAAAATTGACGGTGTTGTGTTATTAATCAGACTTGTATTATGATAAAAATTGCAGCTAGGTGCCCCGTTACTTTGCTTAGATAAATTGTGATATCAAAGCACGGGATGGCAAAAACATGTAAAAAATGTTTGTATCTGAGAAATGGATGAGCATACGCCATAACACAAAAACGAATATTATATCAATCAAGACTGTCAGGTATCACGTAACACAAACATGCACAAAATAACGACAAAATAAACAAATTCCCACGATAATAAGACATATTTTATTAACGAACTGATATCAAATATCTACTTTCAAGAAAGAAAAAAGAAAGAAAATACATTTATTTTGCTCAGGCTAAAAACCACACACCACATATTCTAAATTCAAAAAAAAAACAAATAAAAAGTGCATAGTGTCTAGTGTCATCATGTCGGTCTCCACTCCAGAATTCGTCTGCTCCAGCGGCCATCGGTCGTTCGACAAAGATGGCCAGGCCTCTGCCACTTTAGCTTGCTTACTCTGCAAGCTATGTCAGTAACACCACTTCTTTTCCTTTCTGATTTTATCCTTCAATTCAATCCTACGCAGCCACCTTGAATTTGTGGACCTGCCTGACTGACAGTGTCCACGTTTCAGCACCGTATGTCACAACGGGCAAGACGCAAACATTGCGAGATAGGCGACGAGAGGACTTGACGAAGTTTTCCAAACGATGACCAGCCCAACTGGATTCTTCTGTCGGCTTCTTTCTCAAAGTTGTGTTTACCGAACTGAATGTCTAGCCCTAGGTAGACGTACTCCTTCTAAACTTTGAGAAGGGACTCTTCGATGGGGATTGGACTGGGCAAAGCGTGTAAATAATACATGACTTTCGTCTTGTCCAATTTCATGTTGAGGCTAACCCACCCAGTGGCTTCATTTAGGCTGTACAGTATCTGGTCTATCTGTTCCAGCGTCTCTGCCGTTATGACGATATTATTTCACGTTCACGTTGATACCAGTACAGATATACAGTTTAGTCCAGCGTTATAAAGACGTCCTCCAACGCATTGATTAACAGTTTCGGGGATATTATATCCCCCTTACTTACCCCTCTCGAGCAGTTGGATGGGGCTGGTTTCTTATCCTGGATCTGGACAGTCATCGTGCCAGCGTCATACAAACATCTCAGCACTTCGATGTAGCGCCAGGCAATTCGACATCGTTGTAGTAATGCCAGAACTGCCCATATGTCAATGGATTCGAAGGCTTTCTCGTAGTCCACAAATGCCATATTCACAGGCTAGTGTTACTCTTCGGTCTTCTGTACAATTTGCGAAACAGTATAGATGTGGTCTACGCTACTAAACCTATTCAAAAACCAGCTTGATCTGGTGGCTCGTCATGTCTCCCGGCGATACGGTGCGTGATGACGGTCTAGAACTACTTGTATACGTGGCTCAAAAGTGAGATAGCTCCATTGTTCTTCAGCAAGATTTAGTCACCTTTTTTGAAGAACAGAACCACCAGGCCTCTGCTGCACACTTCAGTCGTTGTACCCCCTTGGATGACGGAGTTGAAGAGACTAGCTTGATCTCTCAGGACTAGATCCCGTTCGGTTTAAGGAGCTCTGTCGTTATTCAGTCATCATCAGGTGCCTTGGTGTTGTTTAGCTGCTCTAGAGCCGAAATTAGTTTCAGATAACATGACTAAAGAGTCATGTAAGTTGTACGAGTAGATAAGCTTAATCGCGGGTGATGTTTATGCTGACAAACGCGAATTTCTGTTTTTACGGAAACAATAAATTGTGACGGACATGAAGCTGGGCGTCCATTATTTTCGCACACAAACTGTACTCCTCGCTTGAGCACGCATGAGAACCTCAGAAATATCCGCCTATAAGTAACTACAGACACTTATAAAAGTAAGTCATCTTCATTTGTCTAGCCTTTTACCAACTATGTATGTTGGTGGCTTCCAGTCTTAACGGAAGTACCAGCATTTTACGAGTAGCATTATATCTGACCTCCACAACCCAGTTATTAGGTAACACAATACCCATTGGCAAAGACTGATAAAAAAAACACTTCTTTAAATAGACATAACTGGCGAGTTCAAAAGCAGTTTTATCCTAAACCATCGATTCAAATGTTGAAATAATGTAATATACAATCCAAACAAGCCTAGTTTATGTTCTGGGATACTTTATGCACATTCTCATAATTATATTAGAATTGAGGAGGCGTCTGCAAGATTAGGTGCAACATTGTATTGTATTCAAGTACTTGCAAAGAATGTCATCTGGTAACACTTGGAGCTACCAATATCATCAACATCCAGAGCCCCACTTCAAACATGTTTTATTAATATTATTGCTTCCTTCTTAATGTCAATTTGGTCACCTTATTTGAATAGATGTCACCCTTGATCGCACACATGATATTTTTGTTTGCAGTAGGTACTTATATGATACTTGTCCTGTCCTATTCTAGCAGGTACTTGCTCTTTACAAGGGCTTCTTATATTGTAAAAAAATGTCTTGAAATGGTACTTGGGAGCACTCGTCCTAAACAAACAACGAACTTTTTTCATAATAAACAAAGTAAGTTTTAGTTTCCACCCTGAAGAACCCATCTCGAAAAATTACTTCGCCCACTCCAGTCAAACCGTAGAGCTAGTATACCCTATATCAGAGTAATGACCCAAAAGTATAACCTAACATTGTTTCAATGATAAGAAGAATGTAAATACAAGTTAGTTGCGCTGAAACCATATGTACCTATTACTGTGCTGAAGTGTTGCAACCACGAGTATGTTTATTTATATAAAAACCCGCTAGCGTTGTCATAGTTCGTCTACTAGCAAGATAGTTGAGTTCACGATCCATTCCTAAATAGAATCAATCAGACTATCTGGTTATAAATAATGCACATATGTTTTTATCTATCTTGTAGCTAGTCAGTTTTTAGAATAAACGCAACGAACTATTTTTAACTATATTTACTAAAAAAATTTGAAAGTTCTTTAGCACTATATTCTGTGCGATTTTAATTTTCTTCTCTTTAAGCGTCCACTATCAGTCTTATTTATTTATTTTTATTCAACTATTTATTATCCATTTACGTATACTTAATTTAAAAGTTTATTATTAAACGTCGCTTAAAGTTAAGTAATGATTGACGTTAAAACGTCTCATTCTCGACTCACGGTCATTCTTCCATACAAACGTAGTATGGTGATTACTCGTCCGTATGACGGTGTACGATCCGAACTAAAAATTGTATCAATTTGTCTCGCCCTGTATGGAAGCCGAATCCAATCCATGAAGCAGGTTCCAGCTACTCTTGCTAAGCAGCGCCTTAGGGCCCACGGGACATACTGCCCACAATACAGTCGAAACTAAATATTGAAATTGCAGAAATATCATAACGTTTATATTTATATTGCTGTAAGAAAGGGTGGATACAGGGGAAGAGTGGGCACAGGATCAAGCCTCCCCGGCCCCCAAACGTTTGAATAAATCAAAGATTACTACGAGCAAAATTGTTAATTTGAAAGTTGTAGAAAACCCGTTATCGTTTGTGGCACTAACCAATAGGCGCATCAACCGCGCATTGATACCTTTAGGGGGACAAAAGTAGTCAAAATGTCTATGAAGATCGCCCCAGCCACTCCACACTCCAGATCACTGGGGGTCTCTCAGAACACTGGGCGGCCAGTCACCTGGCATTGACTGACCGCCGAGGTGACGTGAGAAAAACGATGCTTTGAGACAACGCTGTGGCGTGCCTACTGATACACCAATAGCAAACACTCACATCGGCGCCAATACCCACAGCCTTTACATACAGGTAACCATGAACACCTTGGTCCATGGTTACGGGCCACGGTACCGATCTCGCAGGAAGGGAGTGACGCCCCGTGACGGCCTGCCACGCTCCCTGACCAGGGGGAGTCACAACATCCCGACGAACAAAATCGATAATTTGAAAGTTGTAGAAAACCACGGCACGTTACTTCAGAAAACAAAAAATCGGCTACAGTGTTATGCTCTTCAAAATAGCTTATTGACTGACTCATGTTCGACTGAAATATATTAATATATTATTTTCATTTTGTTGAATTGTTTAGTAGAAATACATGTTACCTGTCTGTTAATTTGTATGAGGCCACTAATCTGTAACACAGGTTTTTTCTAAAACCTACATCAGGCACCAGCTCTCGCAATGTAATTATATTAGTTTAAAAAAAAACATTGTGAGAGAAAATAAATTATCTTATTATAATAAGCATTAACATTTTCTCTAACACCCTGGCTCAATTTCGCAATCATCTTTTACGACAACTTATAGATTGTTAATTGATTCTTCTTTGAATTTCATCAACCATTTCATAGTCTGTAATTTTTATGGTGATAATTTAAACATTTTCATTAATTTAAATAATCGATTTCTTTGATTGTATTGTTATGAATTTCTTTAATTTTATTAAGAACAAATAGTCAAACTGTACAAATACTGTGCACACCTTTAAGTGACCAGTTTGCTGTAGCAATACGATAAGACTAAGCAATCGATAAATGTTTTTGTGAACTAGTCGTTGGAGTGCCATAATATTTAATGTCTTGACATTAATTGTGGACAGTTTCATCGCTTTCATACGTAGATGTTTGACAGTCGTTACGGGGATTCAGAAGCCCGAAAGTCTGACAGCCAGTTTTACCAAGGGGCATCGTGTTACACAGGAACTGTGTGGTGGAGGTCGCTCCACGTCAAATACAGTTGTATCTGGTTAGACTAGAAGCCAACCCCAGATACCCAAGATAGTAGGGCAATACCTAGGCAAATGATATCTTAATTTTTAAGGTGCCTTTGTGAAAGAGAAATAAAATGTTTATAGTTAGGCAAGGGCTACGCAGATGAAGAAATATGAAGGATGGTTACGCGAAATATATAAAATAAATGTTTCTTCGTGTCTTTGCTCAACCAGACAGCGTAAACAAAGTAAAAAAAAACGATTTTAATACAGGTCTAAAGGACAACGAGCGACATTTTAAGATCTAATAGAGCACTCCGTGGGGATGCCCGTTGGAATCTTGTAGACTTCTAACTAAGAAATTAGGATTGTTAATTCTACCATAGTCTGCACATTTTAGACTAGGAATATCTGCTAAAATGCTATCTGCTAAGCTATTTACTACAGCCAATGAAAATAAAAAAAAATCCTTTCAAGAGATCCAACCCGTCTGGCTGTCAGAAGATGCAGAAGCACACTTTTTTATTAGAATTGTTATAATATGTCTGTCAAAATCAATAATTTAAACAAATCAGAGAGCTGCCATTAAATTATCTCAAAACGAAACTTAAAAAATGGCTCTGTAATAAATGTGTTCTACTATACGTAAGTTCTTGTATTATAAGCAAGCTAATATATACTTAATTAATAATTATATTATAATTAATAATATACTTAAGGTATTTAAATTAACAATAATACACACACACACACACAGTATATTTTCATTATACGATTTCAGTAGTCAAAATTATGTGTTATTGATCAAATGATCATAATAATGATACCTACTCGTACTTAAGTGTTTTTGTTTTAAATTTATTTTAAGGTATTTTTTGTATGCTGGTGTAAACAAAATACGTGGAACCAATTATATTTTAAGACCTTTTATATATATTATGCAAATTAAATATATTTTTCTAATTCTTTTCTCATTATTTTTCTTTAAGATAAGCGTTAAGTTTCAAAATATTCAAAGATAACCTTATCTCTTAGCAGTCATTATAAAGATCAAAAGATTATACTCGCATGTATGTACGGAAACAATAAAAAAAAAAACAATACATAACAACTACACGCGGAAAAATAAAATAGTACCGAACACTGAAATCCGAGTACCATCACCCACGTGACAGTTCTCATGTATCAAACAATACCGGCTCACTTTATCAGCAGTAAATTGTAATGTCAAGTTATTCTTGTGCGACGCGTGTTTATCTAAAAAGTGTTGCAATGCTTATACAAAATGCCGTTTTGGTTAATTACACATTCAGCCCGGACGACATGCAACGAATATACTTCGGTACTAAAATAAAATGAATGTTGAATGAACACGGATAGCGAAATGATTAATTCGGCGCAGTTTAGGTTGGTTGGTTTTTATATAGGTGGGTGTATTTTAGTTAAAAATGCAGTTGGTTCTGACCTTTAGTGCTGTGGTGTGGAGTTGCGCGTGCGCTGCTGGGCGGGCGGCCGACGACTGGGCGGGCGGCGTCTGGTGACTCGCTGCCGCGACGCGCACTGATTCAGACCGTGCGGGACGGGGACGATACGATTTAGAAATTGCAGCAGCGTCGGTCCGCAGCTCAACGTATTTCAATACAAAAAAGTGCGACGGTCCATCCGAAAGTGATGTTTGGAGATTTTGCAGTGCCTAGAAAAAAAATATATACCTACGTCATCCTTTAAATTCTCTGTCATCTACACCAGAATTTCCATTGCATACACATTAGCATTAGTAAGACAGGCTGGCGTTCGCAACTCCACGTATTTTGCGTACGGGTGGGAAAATCGATTATTCGATCAGCTCCAGCTCCTCAAAGAATGCCAGCAACGCTTTGATGATACTGGCAATCTCACGGAGGGTAACTGGGTTTTCGAAGTAGTTTGCCCTGTATAGGTGGCAACCACCGGGCAGTTGAGAAGCACGTGAGCTGCTGTCTCACCTTCCTCCGTGCAGGCCCTCCGCAGTGAACTGTGAACTGAGTGACTCCTATGATAAAAAGGTGTTTATTGGTAATTGGTGGTGTTTCTTTGTAAGCAAATAAGAATTACGGGCCCTGGCGGTGTGAAAAGCGGGAAACAATTTGTATGAAAGATCACATTGAAATTAGAAAGTTGGCTAAAATACTTATGAATCTAGGTAAATAATAAAAGCGTGATAATTCATTTTCCAAAACTACACTTTCTTTAAAGGGAGTGTTGAACTTCGTAGGGAAATATACAAAATCCGTGCGGATGAAGTAGCGGGCGAAGAGCTAGTTATTTAATAACCAACATTACCATTCTTAAGCGTAATTCTTTGAATCTTCTAAAAGTATAGACGCTTGAAAATCGCAGTGTGTAAATTTTTCCTCGGTAGGTATTCTGAAAGTCAATATTTTTTATGGAATATATTTTCACCAGCACACTGTTACTGTTAGGTACTAGGATGCCAAATGGCTTACAACGATGAAGTGGATTTCAGCTGTTATTAGCCTGCCATGCTGGGTATTAGCAATTGCTTTGATGATGAAATGAATAATCAAAGTAAAGAACTACTTGTAGAACTTATAGGTCCTAAGTTATAAGTAGCTTGTTAAGTTCATAGCGTCCATGAGTACCACCTTCATATATATATTTTTTAAATTTACTTATGTTGTCCCAATGCTGGACAACGGTCTCCCCTATACCTTTCCAAATTTCTTTTTGTTGTGTCTTCTCACCCCCTGTGTGACGATCTGGCCCATCTGTCTTGATGCCGCTTGATTAAGTGTGGCCCGCCTGGTCCCATTTCAGCCTCGCAGACTTGTCGCCAACATTGGCGATGAATGTCTTTAAGCTTATGATGGTGTTGAGAATTTCGTCGGCGAGCTTAATTTTTAAAATGCTACGCTCCATCGGTCTTTGGCTAACTTTGAGTTTGGACTTCTGAAGCTCGGTCAAAGACCACGCATGAGCGCCATATGTTAACATAGGCAGAATACACATGTCGCAGAGCTTGCGAGGTAGAAAGGTCGCCCTCCATTAGCGCGTCCTCCAAGCATTTTCGACTCGACGGTCGATCTCCTTATCCTGTCTGTATGGAAGGAAACTAGCTGACCCAGGTATATTCGTCGATATATTGTATTTCCTGTCCATCGATTTCGACCCTATATTTAGCGGCATTGGTTATGACTTCAGCCTTTGACCGATTCATCGTCAGTCCAACCTCTATGCTCGCAGGGCTCAGTTCTTGGAGTGTTTGTTGCAGTTGATTGTGTTGCTCATGCGTCTGCGAGTTTTTTAATATCTCCGCGATGTTTCTGATAGATAGTTTAGGAGAGTACTGATCACCCTGCCTTATCTTAATGTTACTTTTGAATGTAGTACACATACAGAATCCAGTTTATTGTTAGCTGTGCTATTAACATAAATATGTTTTCGAAGTTCTAGATAAGTTTTCTCTCTATTCATGTTGACTTCGTAAGGCTGAAAATATTGCGCTGTTTGTTGCCTTCTTCAAGAAAGCCAGATAATATTGGTTTTATGGGTTACGGTGTTTTTATATACCAGATCTTGTCAAAAGGTCGCCCTTTGTACAATAAAAATATATACGGTATTGACAATATCGACCCACGACGCTAAAATATATTTTCCATAAGTGTCCAAAACGTACAAAGACGTATAAATAAAAACGATTATGTAAACAAGTATCGATTCGAGAAGAACAATTGTATTCTTCTTGTCGGCTAACCTTGGACTTGCTAATTTGTTTAGTCACAAAATCTTAGTGGTGTGTAGTACAAAAAATATACAATTTAGTCATCATAAGGTTAGTTTAATTTAACACAGAATAATTTGATGAATAAGAAAGGCTTCTTGCACATTGGGTTATGTTTTTGCCATGGCTTGAGATAGTATTATCGACATGAAAGATGATGAAGCTGAGAGTATCAGTGGCGATACCGCGAGTTCACACAAATACCCGGCAGAAAACTGCTTTGTTTATTTGCTACCCATGTAGCATAAGCACAATCAGCCTATAACATTCCCACTGCTGGGGCACCGGCCTCCTCCCTCCCTGTAAGAAAGAGTGGACAAAAATCCACCACGCGGATCCAGCGTGAGTGACTGGATGTCAGATGTCTTCACTAACAGTGACACCTAACAATACCCAAATCTGTAACACACAGTTTCACCACCGTTCCACTTCTCCCGACAAGCTGCTTTGCTGTGTTAGTGACCACTTACCATCTGGTGGCCGTCATCATCATCATCAGCCTTACAGGAGGAGGAGGTAGGAGGATTGACTGCTGCGTTGCGTGTCGCGGGTTCGATTCCCGCACGGAATAAATATTTGTATGACCTAAAAGTAGTTGCTCCGGGTCTGGCTGTTTGTGTATGTGACTTTAAATGTTTGTAAACGCACCCACAATACAGGAGAAATTCCTAACGCGGGGCACCGTTATAAAAAAAATTAAAAACAAACATAGGTCTCTCCAATCACGCGCCATTCATCTCGATTCTCGGCAACTCACATCCAGCTGTTACCAGTCACCCCGCAAAGATCGTCGCTCCTCCTAGACAACTCACAGAGTAAATCAGCTGAAGCTGAAGCACTTCAGCTTGTTTATTCTGTGAGCTATGGCTACAACAGTCGGCTGCCCGTATTTCCATGCAATACTATAAATAATCAAAAACACACATACTCCTACAAATTGAGATAAATGCCCCATGAGAGTAATTAACGTGGCCAAACATTCAGTTACCTTGATGTTGGAGTGATTAATGTCTACTTTCCAATCAGTGAAAATGTAAATTACGGCTAAAGCTTTCTACTTTGATAATGTTGACCCGTTGGTGTTTGTGGCATGTTTGGAAACATTCTGTAGACCTGGGTTTATTTTACTTATGCACAATATAATAATAATACCTTTAATAAAATGTTGGCAAGGCGTAAAAGCCCGCAAAATTCAAATTTTCTTACGTTGTTTGCAATTTGTAACGGCCGTGAATCATAACTATTTTGATCAACATGTACCGGTAAATTATAAAAAATGTAGTAATATTTTAATTTCACGGGCTACCTTCGCGCATCCCCTTTATGTGTATGGAGACATTATTTCTTTTGACAATAATCCCAAAAATATGAATCTCATATCTTAAATATCTGTTTAAAAAATAAAGTGGTATACATAACATAAATACTAGGAACAAAACACAAAGGAGATGAATAACGGTTCAACAGGTATGTTTTTACCCTTTAAGAAGGATTTGTAAAATGTTAGAAACAAAGACGTGAAACAAAATAATTATATTTTAACAAAGTTTATTCAGTATCTCGTATTTCCTCTCCCCGGGCTCTAATGACTGCTTCCATGCGATTCCTCGTGGAACGGATGAGAGTCAAAATCTTGTTCACCCTCTTCTTCTATTGGTGTTTTATGCTAGATAAGCGTCTCCGGTTCAGGATCTATCGCTCTGACTCGTCTGTTCAACTCACCCCATAGGTGTTCTATGGAATTCATATCCGGGCTTCTTTCTGGCCAGCATGGCCGTAATAACTACTTCGCTCGGGTATTTATGTACAATGCCTGCGGTATGAGCTCTGGCATTGTCCTGCATAAAAATGAACTTATCGCTAATAAAATGTGCGTAGGGTACCACATGAAGCTCCAGACACTATTCGATGCAACGTGACCCATTTAATGACAGTAAGCGAGGTCCAGACAAAAAGCAAGTTCGTTTATCCATCGGCGCTTATGCCTCCCCAAATTTTCCATGAACTGCCACCCTAACTACCTCTTTATTCAATGCAGCACTGTGAAAAACGCTCTCCGTCTCTTCATTACACCTTTTTTCTTTCGTCGTTACCATACAGCATGATCTTACTCTCGTCAAAAAACAGAACTTTGCTCCATTGAAGATAATTTAAGTGCTCACGTACAACTACAAAGATAAGGTGCGCTCTACGGTGGTCTACCGTCAATTTTGGGCCATTAGCTGGTATATGAGGTTTTAGGCCACGCTCCGCCAATTTATTTATAATGGTAGAATCGCTCACAGTCAATCTTTGAACCTCACGGAGCCACTGCTGCAGTTGATTAGAGTTAAAGAAACTGATTCAATATACCCGTCATCTTGCCCAGACGTGACTCGTGATATCTACCAGATCCTAGACGGCGAGTAAACATACCAGTCTCCCGATAACGATGATACACTCTATTGACAGCAGAGAGACTAAGATGCAATCGTGCAGCCACAACACGCTGAATATGCCCTGAATCCAGCGCCAAGACTTGGTAGGATGTCACAGAGCTTAGTTAACAATCACTATTTACATTAACAGTTACAATTAAAAAAACAAATGGAAAATAATCTCTACATTCAGTTACTGGCTGAAAATTTTAATTTAAATTTAGAATTGTGGTGCGCCATTATGTAGACGCATCACACTAACGTTACGTCCTGCATCGCGCAAGCAGACTTTACCGCGCAACTAGTATATACAACGTCTTGACACCAATCGTCGTGCAGTTGCCCACCAGACACGACACCCGTCTGGTCGGAGTAACCTCTCTTTACTATGGGTATGAGTGAACTTTACACCCTGTTCCTCATACTTCTATACTGGTGACCTCGACGCGTTAAACTGCCAGCTATTTATTGGCGTATTTTTGTAATGATATCAGTCCTTTTTATTTAACTGCCGCGTAAATAGTACTTGCAGTACTGTTTCGATGTTCTTGATGAGAAGTGTAGTTTTTCATAGCCCTGTACATTTTTGTCCGTCATAAAACTTGGTGAAAGCAGAAGACGCTTATGAAAACTGATGGCTTCAATAAATAAATCGCTGATTGAAATTGCCGATCGCGGAGTTAACCACATTCTTCCAACTGATTCAATTTCACTCAATTTTAAAAACTTTATCCTCAAATGATTCATTTGGTATGCCACAGTTTAGAGAACTTTGGATATCCGTTGGAAACTAGGCAAAAAGAGTAGTTCGAGATGTGAGTAGCCATTTTAGCCGAGGGAAATCGTGATGCGAAGATCCATAGTCCAAGAAAGGCGAATTCACTCAGAAATGCAAAAAAGATAACCAGAAACACAGCCACCAATATTTTTTCATAAATCACAAGAACTCACAACAAAAATAATTGATGATGCTGTCACACGCAGTACCACAAAGTTATAAATAAAATAGAACAACCAATCATTGAACCTGACTTGGTTTCCGTACGTCCTTTTCGGGTAACCACTGAAAATCAGCGCTGTGCTGTGGGTCCCCCATAGCCCAGCATCATGCTGAGTGGAAGCCTTCTTGTCACAATCATGACGTGCAGCTGTCGACGATTTCTGTTTTGTGCTCGTGATTAGAGATCTCTTTGTTATTTTTACTTTTTTCTTAATTATTAGAGCTAATTATCTTTATGTATGCACGTGTTTCTGTGACAAATAAATCTATTTTTCTTTCTTTCTTTTCTTTATTTCTTTCTATGCGTATTACCCGACTGGCAAGTAGGGTTATGTTTTTCATTCGTGCCTATCTTTGTATGTATGCAGCCCGTATTACCTATTACCTATGTATCTATATATGTAGGATTCTTAACTCTCTCGTAGTATCCAGCCGGTTGGAAGTATTTTAATGATTGACATGTGGAAAAGTTTGTCCTGACCACAGAGCACAAAATCGCCAAGCTGGCGGTGACTAGAGACGCCTTTACGAATATTATTCGCGTCCGTATTTGGCGCAACTGAGCGCAAGCTAGCTATCATAGGGATTTGTTAGTATTGTCACGGGTCGTCAGTTTCTATGAGTAAACGTTTCCTGACACGCTTGATTTAAGTATGTTATGTGTTGGCAGTATGCATCCAGCAGCCACCGCTGAGGCGTCTCTGTGTTCTGTGGTTGTGACCGCCCATGTGACTTAAAAAGGGTGAAACCGTAGACAAAGAAAACTATAGACTGCTGGTCATCTTCTATCTCACTTACACAAGAAAAAGAAAAATAAATGCTTGATGCTTGTAAAGAAAATAGACAGAGCCTAACATTTTTGGATCTTATCGCGTGTCACGTTTTTTAAGGTTTGCACTTCATTTTATAAACAAAGTTTAGACGTTTGATACGCGTTCGAAAGTGGTTCGACGAAATTTTAACGTTATTTTGAAAAATACGGACGATTTTGTGTTGGTTGAGGATTGACTTTAGAGCTGTTGCTGCAAAATGGTACAGTGCAGTGTTCTTGGTTGCAAAAGTGATAGTGGGAACAAAATTTCCGGATTGTCCTTTCATTCGTAAGTAGCTAAATATTTTGGTTTATTCGGTGGAAGACCGTGGAAGTTTTCAACTAATATGGTTTATAATGTGTTAAAATACATACAAAGCTGTTTCAAGATAAAATGAGTGCTGAATTATGTTTTTATTACATATTGTTTGTTACATAACTACCAAGCTCAGTGTTGCCTACGTTTTACTCGGATACTACGCCATTTTAGGGGAAAATAGTGTGCCAATCAAATATATTGGAATTAAATTACCTGCTTCAATCATTTCAGATGAATGCTTTATTAGAGTGTATATATAGCGCTCGCAGCAAATTTGTTCCACTTTTCGCCGGGCGTAATCTTTACTTTTTAATACCTGTTTATAGCATAAAATATAGTATTTAAAGTAGGTATTAAAGTGTTAAAAACTTTCAGATTTCCCGCCAAACCAGAATCACGGGAATTATGGATAAAATCAACTAAAATAAATAACTGGGTACCAAAGAAAAGCTCTCAAATATGCTGCCAACAGTTTCAGATTACTTTATGAAAGTAGGAAATAATAGTTATTTGTTATACAAGAGTGCAAAGTTGCTTTTTAACCGCGTGTTCAATTTTGATGACCGAGCAAGCGAAGGATTCTAAAATTGAATCACGAGCGCAGCGAGTGATTCAAAATTAGAATCCTGAGCGTTAGCGAGGGAATCAAAAGAGCACGAGGTGAAAAATCTTTGCACTCGAGTGCAACACGTAACTTTTCATTCCACCTCAGCGAGGAAATGACTAAATGCAAAAAAAAAACGTTTACAATCACAAGATAGGTACACTTTTATTTCAGTTTAGGTATTAATTACTACATTATGACAGGTAAGTATTACAGAATAATCTTTAAATTATAACAAAATAATACTAAGGTATAATTAAGAAAATTTTAAAGTAACGTTGCTACAGTTATTTAAATTGAGTGTAATATTTTTGTTTGGTACTGTAATATTGGTGTTAGTCACTTGTGTACTGTTTTTCGGTAAACTATCTGTCATACTTAATAGTTGTACCGATTCATCGGATTCCCTTGGCGTGAATGTTGGAGAGAGAGGGAGATGGTTAGGTGTTTCATAACGGCTTATTTTTGATGTAGAAGGGCCAGTCCAAGGATCCGATTGAGGCTCTTTCAGTGTAATGGCTCCTACGATGCCTTCACATATTTTAGACTTATTTTGGATGGAATCCTCTATGTATCCCTCTACAACTGCATTGGACTTCCAGCCTCCGTGGCGCTTAAGGGACAGGAGATTAGCTCCGGAATCAGCCAAAAGTGTGGCTGAAGTTCGTCGGAAACAATGACCCGTGTACAACAGGGGTTCTGGAAGTTCAAGAAATGTTGCTATTTCTCGTGGGATACTGCCAATTTTATTAGTACCCATAGGCTGTCTAAAACACTTTCCATTGCGATACTGTAGAAAAAATCGATTGATTGGAGTGTTAGGCGGGCGTAAGGCTTGATATTTCTCAACAATCGTTACGTATTCCTTGCGAATGACGAAGTTGCGGTCTCTTTTTGTCTTTGTATTAGGTAAATTAATTAATAGTAAGTCATCTGAATGTTTCTCAATGTTTTTGACATTAAGTTGTGTTAGTTCATTAGTTCGACATGCTCCGTTTATTCCAATAATAAGAACAACCTGTAACGTAAAGAGTATTGTAGTAGATAAATGAATAAAATTGATATGAACGCATAATTATGCCTATCAACATCTACTAAGTATACTATTTAATTGAGATTAATATACTTAAGTAGATACTGAATGTGCAACTGACTTACTTTTGCCGCCAAATATACGGAATCGGGTGCTTCGTTAAGAAACTTTTCAATATCAGATACTGTGAAAACCTTCGATTTTTTTGGTTGATGACCAGATGAGGCTCTTTTTAAAAATGCCACTAATTTAGGATAGGTACCTATCGATATGTTTGTCTTTTTTCATCTTTATTGTTGCTTTTAGCATCGAATACGTACTCCATAGAGTGCTTGCTTTCTTGTTCTCGGATAATTCTATAAAATATGCCAGCAAAACGTTTTCTGAGAAAGTTTTGGCTCCTTTTGCTAGTCGCCACGTGTTGAACATATCGTACTGTTTTAAATACTTCTCGCGTGATTGTTGAGGGAGAAAGCTCATTTGCGCATTATTAACAGTTTCAGTCAATTCTGTTGGCGTCAAGCAAACTTCCTCGTCGCTAGAATCACTCATTTTAGTTTTTTCACTTGTTTTCAAGTTTCTTGTTTTTAATATAAGGTTTAACAATGACGTGAAAAAATGCCGCGTAAAGAACCGCGTACAAAGCAAATTGAAAAAAGAACACCAAGAAGGTTCCGAGTCTGAGTTTTTAACAAATTAAAAAAAAGTTGTATGATATATTCGGCACCATAGAGGTAGCAGTAAATAGGTTTAATGTTTTTTTAAATTCACAAACTTAGTGCACACGATGTTCTAAATTCAATTTACTTTATCCTCTAGAGAATAAAAACGGCTTTTCCACTCAGATATTGAAGATTAAAAATACTCTTTCCGAGATGGTGGGATGAAAAACGTATTTACACCCTGAAGCTATTCCTGTTGAGGTAAGAAAGAAGTGTGATTATTTATATTATACTAATATCTACTCATCAAAATCATCATCTATTGATAATATTATGGTATTTATTGAAATAACAATTACTGTCGGTAATTGCTTTATTTAGCATACTACCATGTTTTTATTGAATTACCTATACATCTTTTCAATACAAATTTTCAATTAATTTTGTATAATATTTTTTTTAAATACTTTATTGAATATGTAATAAATACCTACTATCTATGTATTACCAGAGTATGTTTACTATGTGGAAATTGAAATTCGTAAGCAATATTTCAGATAACAGCTGGCAGCTCCCGCTGAGTCCACTTCAGGGACACAAAAGCAGATAGAGAAAAGTGAAACCATAAACATTCAACTTCAAATCAAGTGGCAAATTTAGAAAATATCTTAGCGGACTTAAAATCAAAACTACTTGTTACATCAGAGGATTGCGAATTGTTTGCATCAATCGATACCTCAAACAAGGACTTCCTAAAGATAATTTTAAATCCTACTGATCAGAAACGAAAATAAGTATTCTCCGTCACTAAGAAAATTTGCGCTTTGTTATTTTTTATAAGTCGTGCATACTCTTACATACGAAAAACGTTTAAATCTTGTTTGCCTCATCCATCGACATTGCGCTCGTGGTATAAAAGCATAGACAGAAAGCCCTAGTTTTACCGCGGAATCATTAATAATCCGTAATAGATTATCATACGTCAATATCTTGTAATTCCAATAATATTACATACATACGTGACGAATTGATAACCTTCTCCTTTTTTTGAAGTCGGTTAAAAAATATGTTTCACTTGTTTAGATTTAATGAAACATTGCAAAGTTATACCTTTATTGAAATCGGGTAATAAAAAGATTTTTTTTCTGCTGTATCTCAGGTTTTCTCTAAATGTTCTTTTTCCCGCAGGTGAAAAAGTTCCTACCATGAATAAACTATTTTGACTTTGATGTGTTATTTATATTTATAAAGCCTGTGCGTTTGTACAGAGTATATAAAAGAAATTGAAAAACACCTGAATATTCGGGGCAAAATCACCTTGGCGGGGGACATCTTAACCCTAAAGTTTCGCCGTGGGATCTGGAGGCGATAGTCCTCGCGCGCCTGTATGAGTGGCGCGCGGAGGCACTACGCCGCCGCCCGCCGGGGGGAAATCCCGCTTCCGCGGCAAATCGCGGCGGAGCGGACAGACCTCCGGCGCGATCTCATGGCGGCATGGGAAGAGCGACTGTCGCAACCCAGCGCAGGGCACGCCACGATAGCGGCGGTAAGACCCCTCTTTGAGGAGTGGCTAGAGAGGCGTCACGGCGTCCTCACCTACCGCCTGACGCAGGTCCTCACCGGACATGGATGTTTCGGGAGGTTCCAGCACATCATCAGGCGGGAGGAAACGCCCGGGTGTCACCACTCCGATGATCGCCCCGAGGACACGGTGGAGCATACGGTGGGGGCCTGCCCTGCATGGGCGGAGCACCGCCGTGTCCTCGTAGAGGCGATCGGCAGCGGCGGCGACCTCTCACGCCCGGCCTTGGTTCAAGCCATGGTCCGGGGCGAGGGGGAGTGGGAGGCAGACGCCTCCTTTTGCGAAGCAGTCATGCTAGCGAAGGAGGTGGCGGGACGGGAGAGGGAGAGAGTCTCCCGTCCAAGCCGCCGCGGTGGACGCTCCGGGCGTCGGGAGCCGCGTGACGACTCTCGGCCACCGTAGGCGCGGGCCTGCGGGCGGTGAGGAATGGGTAGCTCACCGTCCGATCAGGACCAGGCCCGTGCTGGACGGCGCGTACGTGTTCCACGCGTGCCTCAAAGAGATGTCAGCATCGAAGAGGGGGCCCACTAGGGCCCAAGCCTGCCGGGAAAGCGGGATCATCCGAAAGGGGTACCGCTGACACGGGTGGGTTTTAGTCAGTAAGAGTCTGACACTCCCTTCCGCTCCACCCAGAGCGGGGTCATTTGATGATTTCCCATCCTCAAAAATAAAATAAAAAACCCTAAAGTTTTAGGTAAGTACCTTGATTTTCTGTCCCTTACAGCGACACGCTGAGCAGTAGTCTATAGTTTTCTCTGTCTACGGGTGAAACCCACGGTGTTTAAAAAAAACAAAATGGTGGGTTTTAGACATTAATAAGAAGTCGTGTCGTGTTTCATTCCATCAAAGTAAAAGATTCGACAAAGCGGTTCCAAAAAGAATGACTTATGACTTTTGAGAGTGTGAGACAGTGCATAATTTTAAAAATATATATTTGTATAGAAAAAGAAAATAATACAATAAGTGTTACACTGTTTATCTTTTAATGCCTCTCACTACGTTAGTTATATAGCTCAGTGCACAGCATAACTGACATTTACCATATGAATCACGGTGACAATAACGATTATGAAACATAAAGTGGGTGATGCCATTGACATACTTTGAAGCCTGGACTTTATTGATTTACTAGCTGACCCGGCGAACATCGCACCGTCTTAGAATTATTAATTGTTGTGTTAAGTTATTAGCTGAGTTATATTAACATTTTTGTTACATTAAAGTAAAAAAAAAATACAATAATAATAAGAGACAAATGCCTGCTTCGCATAGCATAAATTTAACATTTTAATTTTGCGATTCTATAATTACTTCTAAGGCTAACCAATGTACGGTTGAGTCATCATTTTTTTATAACTCACTGTTTACTATTGTCCTATGTCTAAATTATTTAAAATTTCTTCTATTTATTTCAAGTCTTCTATGTTGAAAGTATTGGCGAGAATCCTTTCTTTAAATAGTTTTGATTTTAAGTTGGCCCTTTCCTTCCTTTTTTGCGTTCTATGTAATGTGTGGTTTCCAAGCCACCACAATGATTAAAGTTTTGGGATATGATATTAATGGAGTCGCATTCTATGCAGCTACTGTTGATGTACGTTGCCGAATTAAATCTTAGTGTAATTTTTTTATTGCAATGCTCACATTTTTTTTGCGATGCTCTTCGTGCCATCCATTGCCCACAATTGTGGCAATATTTACGAATGCCACTTATTTGTTTCTGGAATAAATACACTTTTCTTCTAAAACAGTATCATAATATATTTTTTAATTATTTATGATATTTTTAATAATTTTAATTTACGCGCCTGTCTTTGCCTCTATGTATTAGCCCGAAGGCGTTGGTTGCGAGGTTCTTGTCGTTCATTTTCACGTGTGCTTGGAATCTGGTCTCTTACACTTGCATTTTTCGCTAATCGTTCTTCTGCGGATCTATTTAATTGCCGCGTGTAAACCGTTTGAGAAATTTGTGTGCGACGACCAATATTTTCCCCTCGTCCTCGAACCACGGCGACGTGGCATTCTACCATAATTTGTACTTACATGTTGCTAAACTGTTTACAATCCATAACAATAACATCATCATTACAACAATACACAAATGATTCATTAAACGTAAGTGGTGCCAGATAGCCTTTTATACCGTTAAAGATTATATTAAAGACAAAAAGGCTTGGGATTGAGTTGCTCCAATTTTGACATGCCGAAAGCAGCGCCACTTACCGGGTCCAATTGTGTTTTTAAACCATCTATTAACCCATTGAAATATACATACAAAATGACAACCATAAACAAAAAAACAAAAAAAGTTTCCTATATCCGTCTCCTGGTTCTAAGCTACCTCCCCACCAATTTTCAGCTAAATCTGCTCATCCGTTCTTGAGTTATAAATAGTGTAACTTACACGACTTTCTTTTATATACGAGTACCTATAGATAAATTAAATTGATACATTAATCAATTACATGATTACTATTAACATGTTTATTACAGTGTAGTTATTATTCAGTAGGTACGCTTTTAAGGGAGAAGCGCCACGGTATCCCGCCAACTACAAATTTTCTTACGTTTTTTTTGCAAATTGCAGGTCAGTGCAGGTTGTATGGTTGAACAAAATATGATTCGCGACCGTAACAGCATGTATTTACATAATTATACTAGTTAAAAGAAAATAATCATAACAAAACATAATCTCTTTCTAAATTCTAGTTAGAAATATTTCTTAACTTATAACTAACATAGCGGGCCTCCCGCTACTTGCGCCCCTGTGCACAGATAGAGTCTTGTCACCGACAGTACACGTGATACTACGCCGGTGCTGTTTTCGCACAGGCCCACCCCCGGCACGTCCATAGGATGCAGACCCTACAGAACCGTTTTCTACGTAAAATCACGGGTTCTCCCTGGTTCGTTCGTAATATTAACTTACATTTAGACTTGAAAATCCCCACCATTCAGCAATTCATGAAACGCGCTTGCAAGCGTTTCTTTGTTACCGCTGGCAGCCATCGCAACCCTCTGTTTGTGAAGGCCGCCAGTTATGTCCCCTCTAGAATCAGTAGAATCCGCCGTCCAAGGCACGCACTGACCGACCCTGACGACCCAGTACAGTATACAGCACACACAGACACAAATCGAAGTTCCGACCTCGCCGCCGAGGTCTGGCGTAGCTGAGCCAGTAGTTTTACCCATTAATGATAATGAACCCATTTTGATCCAGCCTGTCCCCGACTTGCTATCCCCCCCCAGCGACGCCTTAAGCCCAGGTTCGTACCCCACAGGGGGTGCCCTTAGGTGATGGTCGCTGAGTTTATAATTAATATTATGCCCCTGGCTGGAGGCTTTGATTTAGCTCGAAGGCACCACAGGATTGACCGGTTAAGCAGTCACGGCCTCTCAAGGCCAACTGCGAGATGCCATACAAAAAAAAAAAAGGTGTTACATTTTCAGCCGCCTGGATGCTACGAGAGAATTAAGAATCCTACATACATAGGGCATACATAATATTATACAAAGATAGGTAGGTACAAATGAAAAACATAACCCTACTTGGCAGTCGGATAATACGAATAAGCATAGACGATTTCGTTTTTATTTATATAATTTTGGTACTGCGTGTGACAGCATCATGAATTATTTTTGTTGTGTTTCTTGTAATTTGCAAAAAAATATTGGTGGCTTTTTCTGGTTATCTTTTTTACATTTCTGAGTGTCTTCGCCTTTTTTGGAATATAGATTCGTATTAAGACTTTCCTCGGCTACAATGGCTACTCACATCACATCTTTTTGCTTGGTTCACAACGGAGGTCCAAAGTTCTATTAACTGCGGCATACCAAATGAATCATTTGAGGATACAGTTATTAGATTTGAGTGAAATTAAATCAGTTCATCTACATATATATCATACGCGATCGGCAGGTTTGAATTTATTTAGTCATCATATTTCGGAAGCGTCTTTTGCTCTTCACCAAGTTTTATGACGAACATAAATATAAAAAAAACTATTACTGCTTCATAATACATATTGTTTTATTTGTGTCTATTCTAGACCGAGTGTGTATGGACCGTTATCCATCTCCTTTGTGTTTGTTCCTAGTACTTTTGTTATAGATTTCACATTTATCTTTTAAACTGATTAATATTTCAGATGTTAGATTATTATTTTTGAGATTATTGTCTATAGAAATAATGTCTCCATACAATTAAGGGGGATGCGGGAAGGTAGCCTGCGCAATTAAAATTTTACGTTTTTTTGCAATTTACAGGTCACTGTAAGCTGTATTTTGATCAAATGAATATAATGTATAAATATGTTTTAAGTCCGAGAATTTTGATGTCAAAGATGCAGCTCGCTCTGGTCGCCCAGTTACGGATAAAGTGGATAGCATTTTTGAAAAAGTGGAGCAAGGGCTATTAGTAGTTACGCTAAAGCTGAAGAGTTAGGGGTTGTTCAAAAAACTGTTTTGGCCCATTTGAAGAAGGCTGGGTATACAAAAAAGGTAAGGTCCATATTTGGGTGCCACACGAACTCATAGTCTTGAATTTGCATAAAAAAATCGAAAAAACTATTTTCCCCTACCTAATATATATTTAAAGACGTGTTAATTTTATTGTACAAGCAAGGGCCAAGATAGTAGAAAAATCTCTTATTTAAATTGATTTTGTGGAACAGTACGAATGATTTGTTTTCGTCGTTTGGTAATTGTAGTAAGAGGGGTTTTTAAGTGTTAGAGAAGAATGGTTAATTTGCAGAATTAAATGTGGCCTTACTTTGAGGACATTACAATTTTTGTAAAGTTCTGTGGTTTGATACAGAATAGGTCGAAATGTTGCAATTTTCAATGTTTAGTATATTGTGGTTGGTTGTAAAAAGGAGGTAAGGAGCGTAGCAGGTGGCGTTCTGTAGTTCCTTCCAACTCCCTGGGCAGAAGGCGTGAGTTCAATTAAAATTTGGCAACTGGTTCCAGCTACAAATGTGACTTGATAATATGTTATTATCATTTGATTGAAGTTTGTGTAGAGATCATTGTATTTTTTTATGCCATAGTTGATGATGTGACTATGAAACTGATACCCAGACTTGTTTAGCAACCTGACCAAATATTTGCCATTTTGTTTCTATTTACAGAACAAATAAAAAAATTCTAGTTGTTTTTTGTTTGAATTCATTTATGTAATAATGTTGCCGTCTGTTGGTAGGAATTCAAAAGTGTCCATTAATGGTCAACACTCTGACACCTTTCCAGTACTTCATGAGTCTCGCAGGGCTCGCACTTATGGGCGTCGGGAATCGCAGGCCGATTCCCGGCCACCGTAGGCGTGGGCTTGCGAACGGCGAGCAATGGGCCGTTCGATAAGGACCAGGCCCGGGTCGACGGCGCGTTGTGTTCCACGCGCGCCTCAAAGAGATGTCAGCACCAATGACGGGGTCTGCTAGGACCGATGCCTGCTAGGGTTCCGGAAAAGTTCGAGAGGGATACCGTGGCCCCTGGCACAGGCAACTGAAGGAACACGGGTGGGTTTTAGTCAGTAAGAGTCTGACACGCCCTCCCACTCTGCCAGACCGGGAGAAGTTATTTGATGATTTACCACACGCAAAAAAAAAATAGGGCTCGCACTTAGGCCCTATCATCTTTAACATCTTCACGACATTACGTTATGTTCCAAGCACTCAAGTTTCTACCGGTTTGCTGATGACGTCAAAATAATGACGCCAATAGTGACCATCTTAGACTCTGCACTATTACAGGCTGATATCGATAAAATGGTGGCTAAGTGTAGAGTAAATAAAATGTCGCGTAATGTCCCTAAATGTCACTGTATGCAAAAATCTCGTAATAATACAGTGCAAACTTCGATCGAGTGCAAATCATCAATTACACATTGCGTTAGCAAACACAATAAGATGTAGAATAAGTTTGTGAGTACCTATTTGACTGGAAACTGAAATTTGACAGGCATTTAAATTAATTATCTACGATTTCTCGGTAGATCTTCAAAAAAAAAAATTATTCGTACAAATCTTGTCCTGTCAATATGGAAAAAAATTAATCAAAAATTGCCAAATCGGTAGAGCCGTTCTCAAGTGATGATCTTTCATACATGCATCAATTGATTTGTATTTACTTAACGAATTTAATTAATTGGATATAGGATTATGCAAAATTTCTAAAGTTAAAAAAGTCTTACAAGTCATACCTTATTACCTTATTACCGTATATTAGGTATAGGAATTACTGCAACAATTTGATAAAAAAACTGAAACGTAAATATGAGAGAGAGCTACTCGTAAAATCACTACCAAATAGTAAGCTTCTCTGGAAAAATATTAAAAATATAACCTACACGAATAACACTAAAAATCATAATACAGATCTTCTTAACATCAAGTCCTCCTCTCTTCATTTTGTAAACTTTATTAATAACCACTTTGCTAACGTCGGTAAACAACTTGCTAATCAAATACAACCTAGTACATATAATCGTAATTCTCAGCATTCAAAAACCCATACGCAGTGTAACTCATTCGTGCTTCTAGACACTGACATAGATGAAGTGAACCGCATTCTAATGAGCCTAAAGACTGATAGTGCCCCTGGTTGGGACAACATACCAACAAGGTTCTTAAAATACAGTCGAAAGGAAATAGTGCCCATTTTAACACATCTTGTAAACCTCTCCTTTAAAAAGGAATCTTCCCCCTTGCCTTGAAACAATCTGTCATTACTCCAATTCACAAGGGAGGGGACAGGGAAGACGTCAATAACTATAGGCCAATATCCGTCCTACCTGCTGTTTCAAAAATATTTGAAAAATTACTGAACAATAGACTAATTCAATATCTAACCAAATTTAATATTCTATCACACTCGCAATTTGGCTTTAGGCGAAATATATCTACAGAGGACGCCGTAACAGCCTTGAGTTCTCTAGTAACGAAACACCTTGACTCAGGAAACAAATGTCTGACGGCATTTTTAGACCTCAAAAAGGCCTTTGACACCGTCTCTGTCCCCATCCTTGTGAGCAAATTGGAAAATGTTGGAATTAGAGAGGTTTCGTTGAAATTGCTGGAAGATTATCTTTCGTCTAGAAAACAAAGGGTCAAGGTCGGAGATATTATTAGCGAAACTACAGAGGTAACGTACGGCGTGCCGCAAGGTAGTGTACTTGGCCCTACGTTATTCTTAATCTACGTTAATGACTTATGTAATATGAATATTAACAATGCACAAGTCATTTCTTACGCTGATGATACAGCTGTCGTCTTCTCTGGTAAGTCCTGGGATGATGTAAAAATTACCGCTGAAAAGGGTTTGGCTCAAATAGCTACCTGGCTTAACAGTAATATGCTAACTCTAAATGTATCCAAAACCGCTTATATGTGTTTTAGTATATATCAAACTACCAAACAGACTGACGACCTTGATGTTAAAATACATGTTTGCGGTTATACAAGGAACACACAATGTAGCTGCACTTGTATAAAACAAGTTACACAAACTAAATACCTAGGTGTGATAGTTGACCAGCGCTTGAGTTGGTACCCTCATCTCGAGCAGGTAGCAAATAGGATCAGGAGATTGAGCTGGATTTTTAGGACAATAAGACATGTAGTTCCTAAGAGAATTTCTATTGACAATAAACCTCCTAGGAATATTCTGGTTGAGATTTACGTAGCTCTGGTACAGTCAGTACTGACATACTGTATACCTGTATGGGGAGGAGCAGCAAAAACCTACTTCATAAATCTTGAGAGAGCTCAACGCGCACTAATTAAAATAATGTATTTTTTAAACAGAAGATATCCGACTGCTGGCCTCTATAAAACCAGTGACTTACTTTCGGTGAGAAAACTATATATAACTCAAACCATTGTAAAAAAACACAAAGAGCTTCCATTAGAATCATCTAACCTAACAAAAAGAAGGAAAGACATTGTTGCAATCACACCTCACACTAAAACTATATTCGCAAGTAGGCAACTCAAAAAGCAATCAGCTAACCTATACAACAAAATAAACAAAAAATTAAGTATATACACAAAAACGATTTTCGAATGTAGGAAAACTGTAACAAAATGGATAAAATCACTTACATACGACGAAACTGAGGCACTCATGGAATATATAATATAGCACCAATAAAACACAGACATACACACGCAAACATACATACACACACCTACACACACACACACACATCCACATTCATCATACTGCACATAATACACATACACACACTATTATTTTTAAAAGCTTTTACTTATTATTAAATTACTTACCTTAAATTACTTTTAAAGCAGAAGAAGCACTGTTAAATGTTCTTTAGTTAACTATGCTTTATTATGGAAGAGCGGAACCTCCTAACACAGGCATTGTTTGCTTAAAAGGAGGCTCCAAACACAAATGACCCTTTTTGTAAATCTGAAGCATAAATAAATATTTTGTATTTTGTATTTTTTTTGTATTTTGTATACCTACTATCCAAATCACGGATATCGGATACAAATCAAAATATTGTGTTATTTTTGTCTGTTGACTTTTATGATTATTATCCTTTCGTTATTATTTTGTAGCCTTACTATTTTCCTTTCATTTTGTTTTCCTTTGTACGATTTTCGTGTTTTGATGGTTTAATATTTCGGACCTTGTCAAAGTTTTCTACAAAAGTATCTAGAGTAGTAAGTAGTACACACGGCTACACATCAAGCTATACAAATCCAGTTTAAGCTGGTTTTGCATCGTACGGAAATCCTATACAATGTGAGATCAGGTTATACTGGAAATGTATAGCTTGATGTGCAGCCGTGTGTACCTAGATTACGAACGATGTGGTCTCCTGTAATTGGAAGAGCACACATATATTTGGTTCTCATACTTGTAAACGTGTACCTATGTATGTACTTAGTTGTGTAGCCTCTGTTGGATATCCAATAAATAAATAAACTGCTGCAGCTGTCAGTAGGAAAACGTGGTCAGTACCTACTATTTTTTTTGTAAATCGGACTTATTTGTGATCAAACTGGCCGAAATAAAAACCCACTTTACTTTTGAAGTTTTATTGCTTTTTTTGTTTCTTTTACATAAATAGCATTTATTTTTAATTAATACAAGTTACAGTTACAAACGTACAATATGCATTGCACCATTAATAAATAATCATATAAAATAATTCTTTTATTTTAAACTACTGCACCTAAATTACGGTACATAACGACATTGTATTCTATAGCGCCGGTGACCTTATATTAGAAAAATATTGAAAAAAAAAGCTTAAAGTTTTTGGTTCCTTTATTTGGTTGAATTAGCGTTACATTAAAAACGTCCGTTGGGACGAGCGGTCGGCGTTTGGCCGGAGTAGTGCGGAGACACGGCAACGTTAGGGCGAGCCGTAGCGCCGAGCGCCCGTCCCGACTCGCCGCCAGCTGCGCAGAGGGCGCCGGCAAGCACGGGCCATGCAGCGCCCGCTGGCGCCCTCTACCGCTTGAACATCACTTAACGAACGACTAGGCTTATTATACCCGACCGGAATTGCGCCCCGTTATCGACTGATGGAGAGAAATGCTGGTGTGATGGGGCTTTGGGTGGGGCGCTCACATACGCTCTGAGCTCATGGCACGGGACTCCTGCACGAGGTAGACCTGGGAGCCGGGCACGGTTGAGGTGGTGACGAAGGTGCGGTGCTTGGCACGGATCAAGGACAGATTGCTCTCGGCGCAGTCGGCGCGGTCCTCGGCGGCTTCCAGCTCGCGTTGGAATCGTCGCACCCGTGTCACGCTCTGCTGGGACATACCCTCCTGTTGGCAAACGTAAGATTTGGTTTTTATTTATCATATTAATAGACACGATGGTGTCAAACCTTTTGGAAACGGGGAACCAAAGGAATCGTACAGAATTCGTGCAAGGTCAGCATCATATGGCCGTTCATGAATAAATTTGTATCTGGACCAACAGCGATAGTCAACAGACTTTAGAACGGTTACTGATCGGTTAATGCCCTCAATTTTTAAGGGAGTCATAATCAAGAGCAGATAAAAAGAAATGAAATGAATCGTACCTGTTCCGTCAGTTGCCTCTTGTAGATGTTAACCTTCTGGGAGGTCTTTTCGAGCGAGTCCTGGAGCAGGACGATGTTCTTCTGGTCCTCCTCGCACTGGATCATGACCTCCTTGAGGGTACGCTCCTTCTTGCGGAGGATCTTGATGGTCTCAGCGTGCCTCCTCTTCTCTTCATCCATTTCCAGTTCCATGTCCTTGATGCGAGCCTCAAGTTTGCTGATGATGCGCTTTCCACCGACGATGGCGTTGGCTTCGACCTCTTCCAGGCGGATAGAGATGTTCTAGAAAGAAAAATGAGATTATTACATTAGATAAGATTATTAGGTTCTGAAAACTTTGTGTTTCAAGTAAATATTTGTGATATTTGAGCCTTGCCCTCTTCATTCTTCCTAGTTTTTACTCTTCCAGGTGTTGCGTTGAAGCAAGAATGATTTTCAGCCAGCTTGGGGCTATTATTGTCATTATAGTAAAAAAAACTTGGGTTGTGGTAGACGTACCTTGACTTCGATCTCGAGAGACTTCTTGACGGCTTCGATCTTGACGATCCTTTCCTGCTCTTCGTGCAAGTGCTCAACGGTGTGTTTCAGTTCAGTCTGAAAAATTTGAGCAAAAATTCAATAATTTTTCCTAAAATTGTAAGTTGCGTGAATAAGATGGGCTACTTCGTAATGTGTGTTTTATTTTGGTATTTTTTTTTATAATTTAAGTTTGTACTAGATTTTGAACGTTTTTAATTGACAAAAACTTTCAAAAATGAGCGAAACTAGGTATTATTGGCTGATTGAGATTAGGATTAGAATGCGAACTGCCCCTTAGCTATATGGGCTAAAGTTGTAGCTTCATAATTTCCTTCCTAAATGCTAATACTTGGAGATCATAAGAAAATTTATCAAAACCAACCTGGACGCGCTGGAATCTCTCGTCAGCGATGCGCAGCTCCTTAGTGATCTCGTCATAGTCAGCGGCGACGGCTCCAAGCTCCTGCTCAATCTTAGCCTTGCTGCTGGACAGGTTGACGTTGATCACGGTCAGCTCATTGATGCGGGTCACCGCCTCCTCATACGACTGTTCGACGGTGCGCTTGGCGCGGAGGGCCTGGTTGAATCACAATTTTTTTATAAGAAATGTCTGTGAATTTGTAATGACATAATGATACACAGTAACCGAAGTTCACAATGTTGCAAAACTTCATCACGCACATTCTCGGCAAACTACAGCAGCAGGTGCAGCTACTTTTCGCAAGACGTCAGAAATAACTGTCACGAAGTTACATACAAACATAGGCATGTGCCTAGGACAACTGTCTAGCGTGATTTATTTGTTTTGATTAAAATTTAAGCTTCCAATATATCGGAATATATTGCTTCGTCCACTCTTTGATTTCAAGCAGAACATATTCAAGTTTAGAACGGAGATCATTGATAGTGTTTTGTTTGTCCTAGATATGTGTACTGACCTGCTCGTAGTTGCCACGGATCTCCTCGACCTCGCCGGTGAGGGACTGTATCCTGCGCTGGGCGACGCCGTACTGGTCGAGCGTCACCTGGAGCTGCCTCTGGACCTCATCGTAGTGGGTCTGGATCTCAGTGAGCTGGAAATAAGAACATGTAATGTCATGTGATTGACGAAAATTTGTCAATTGGGTCAGGCGGTAACTTAGGACGTTTTCCCATGAGAATGTTGTAGGAGATAATAAACTTAATATAAAGTATTTTATAGAAGTGGTATCACCAAGATACCTTATCTGCCAATACTTTGCTAAATTGCGTATCTATAACTCCGCTAGGAATTTATAACTTTCTATGGATTTTTTATATTTTCCATAGCTACTTAGCGTTGACTCATCATCATTATCTTCCTGCCCTTGTCCCATTTTAGTCTTGCTACTTAGTCTTGACTGGTATGATACTGAAATATGGAAGGACACGTACCTGCAGAGACTGCTTCTTGACGACCTTCTGAAGATCGAGGTTGGTCTTGTTGGCGACATCAAGAGAAAGCTCGAGCTCAGTGATATGGATCTGCAGCTTCTTCTTGATGCGGGTGACCTCGGACTTCAGCTTGATCTCAGCCTCAACAACGCGAGCGTTCAACTGCTCGATCTCGATGCTGGTCTGCTTGCTGTTGACAATACAAAACAAATTCAAACACTGTATTAACTTTAAAATTATCATACTAATAACGACTACTTATTTAAAAGCCACATCACCTCGAGTCGACCATTATGTATGAACTCAGTTCGTCAAAATGTTTAATCGTTTTTTTGAGTTCGTTCAAAGGTTGCAAATATGAGTCATCTACACGGAGGATCTCGGTCGGCATTTCCCTAACCCTTACGACACACGTAGATGGCGACGTTTCTCGTATAGCCTTATGTATAGTTTCAGTCATCTTTTCTGATATGTGATTTGCCGCTGCACCTGAAATGCTTGATGCTGCCACTGCCTTTGATAAAGCGTTCTGGGTTATCTGCGACAAGTTTTTATCAATAACGCTCCTTTTGCCACGATACTCAATCCTAGTAGGCCTGTCTTCGGCAATAATTCTTCTACTTTGATACTCCGTTCTAGTTGCTCTATCTTCGGCAACATTTCGCCTACTCTCCTCTAAAAGAGTCTGAGCGATTGCTTTAGCCGATTTACCTCTATACATTTTGGCTTTTCCTCTGAGTTCAGCACCTACATTCACTTCCTTTTCGTATAAATCCAGATCCTTATTTATTTCGTTAATTCTCTTTTTTTGCCTTTCGATCTTATACTTGTCCCTTTCCTCTTTCTTCTTCCTGGTTTTGGAAGTTAAACTTTCGGTTCCAATATGTTTTACTACATTTGCCGCATCAGCGGTAGCGATCACTGAGAAAGGGGATCGTCTCGCAATACTAAAAGTGCTGAGATCCCGCTTGGCTTGATCTGCGGCCTCATGCGAAAGTCTCGTCACGTCTTCTTCAGAGTAGGTTCGTATCGGCTTATCAAACCTGTATTTGTCCAACCCTCGTTCGTTGTTCCATGGTAGGTGCGGTGGGTGGGTGGCAGCACCCTGGTCTTTAGCACTGATGTAGTCGATCATCGGCTGGTAAAAATTGATCCCGTAGCCATAATTATCTTCGTATATTGCGGTGGGTGGTCTGTTCCACTTATTGTAGTTAGGCACTTTAACCGGCGGCATGATGAAAGATATACGCGATGCGAAGATTCGCTACGATTGAGACGCGGTCACCCCGGTGTGCGCCGTCCGGGGCCGAGGTTGCGTAATTGGGGACGCGAGAAAATGAACATCGTCTTTTGTACATTTTCAGTAGTACTTATTGCCAAAGCTGTATGTGATCACCGGTAATAAGCACCAATCAGACGCGTGGTTATATATAAACAAAATTCGTGCCAATTATTCGAAATATATTTACTTAATGCATCTGCATTTGGTTCGATGGACGGTGTCGGAAGTGCGTTTCATACATTTAGATGGTATTAGTTCTGGATGGTTTAGACCGTAAATCGGAATAATATTTGATAGGAGGAATAATTTCTGAAAATTAATGGTTTTAGAAGCACGCCGTCAAACGTCGATTGGCGTCGATCCACGTTATAATTGTGTCATGGTTGTGATTTGTTGATTGCGTGATTGGATGACAGTGATGAACCCATCAGTCAGCGCGGGGAAGTGGTGGGGCGTAATCGTTGAAAGATATCGTAAGCTTGTAGTTCCGAGTTGGCGATCGTCGAGTGAGGTGTCTGATGATGCCTCAGTCATACTTGGACATCATCGGTGTAAACATTGCAACAAATCCTACTATAGGTAAGTGCCTCAGATGTATATTATATTAAATTGAGTGTAACATTCAAATCTAAACTCATGATGAACCATTTTGAAGTGATTCTTCTTTTTCGTGTCGATGACACGACAAACAGTGAATTAGATTTTGCGGGCCCAAAACTTTGCCACTACCACGGCCTCGTCGATGGCAGCGCAGAAGTCTACTAAGTCATTTATATTCTAGGTATTCTTTTGATATACTTTTTCTAGTAGAGAAAACCAGTGTCCCGATTTTTGTGGTTTAAATCCAATGTATTCCTTTTATTAACAGAAGTCCAAATTGAGGCATAAAATGTTGCCATTTCACAGAAGCTGTATTGTTTTGTTGGTCTACAAGAGCTTTAGTAATATTTTCTAGTATGTTTGCAGATTTATTTTTAACTTACCGGATGGATTCGATTTCTTCTTCCTTTTCCTGGAGGCGGCGTTCGGCCTCGTGGCGGAACTGGCCCAGTTCGGAGGCCAGTCTCATGGCACGCTGCTCCTCAGCTTTGCGGCCCTGGTACATCAAAAATTCCATGGTCAAGCGGAAATTTACCACATAAACTTTGGATCTAGTTTGACCAAATAAACAAGTCTAATGTCACCGTCAATCATCCTAAGTATTCCAGGAAGAAGATGATTATATTCTGGATAATTGATTTACGTTTTTGGTGTTGCTGCCAAAACTTAAGGTATTAATACATACACCTACGCTTCACGTGTGTTAAAAATAGATTTCGCTGTTACACAAGGTATTTATATGATTGGATCGTTATCATCGAATTACTTTTCATCTACGTACTCCCATAACCAAAATTTAATTGTCTTGAAAAATAACGCGAATGTTTTTCTGTATGCGAATGTATGTACCTATTAGTGTTTTTATTAATGTTCTTATAGTGCATCGCGAATTCACTCCTTTTAACAGAATCCCTATCATGCTCAGGCCGTCATTAAAACCTCGTGAATCTTGACGATTACAGTGAATAACTTTAGACATGTCGTGTATCTAAATAGACTATTGTCCTCGCTGCTAAATATATGTGCACTATTTTTAGCTGTTACGGAACCCTGGCAAGACTGTTGGTATCGCATTTAATAGCTGATTGGTTGCCAAAGCGTTGCTAACAATCTGTACAAGAATGACCTATTAATTACTGTTGTCAAATGAGCCGTTCGGTTGATTATGTGGTTATTTTTATGTGAGTTCGGTCCGCGGAAATCTGATATATCTGTGGAAATATATAATTATTCTTTTGGTTCCGTCCTGTAAATATTTATCTAATTCTGCAAAATCTTAGTTAGATTTCCAATATTGAATTTTGTAGTTACACTGTTGCTTCAACAGTTTCAGTTTTTTTCACTCTCCACTTCCAATGGCAATGCCTTTTATTTTCTCAGTTCAACAACATTTATTGCGTTATTGAAGTTGTCGAGGAGAAGATTTTTTCAAACATATGAAGCAAAGAATTTGCTTTTTCGTTCAAAATCCTTCGGAGTGTCAATTAAGGTGTATTACGCAATAGGGGTTCTAATCAGTTAATACGGTTCAGCTACTCGGTTATTGAAGTTCTTAATTTTAATACACTTTAAAATAGTACATATTACAGTTTTCAATTAACCATCAGTCTTATTTTATTCGACTATGCTCAACTTCAACACCACATTTTACATAAACAACTCCTCATTAACAATTAAATAAAAAGGAGCCTATTTCTTTCTTCAGATCACTCCCTGGCTACGTGTTTGCACATTTTATTACGATCGATTCAATGGTTTAGTCGCGATGAGGTAGCTAACAGACAGAGTAACTATCGCATTTCATGATGGAAAGTTGCTACAATTACGACTGAACAAAAATGTATGGTCGTACACAAGTACACTACAGGTGCATCTGGCCTGACATGTCAACCGGATGTCAGTGGTAACACTGAATTGCGGAAGCTCTTGGAATTAGTATGTACGATTTATGTAAGCTCCTCGCGGAAACTGCACAATTACATACACGACTATGGAGCCGTCACTGTCTGTTAATAACTCTCTGTTACTATATTTTAGTATGTGTCTGTACCTACTAACACTAGGTGTTTAGTGAAATTGTTACTAACCCTATGACTTTGAAATTAAAGTTTTCCTTTCTTTTGCATCACTCTCAAAATCACAGTGATCTTTATTTTCGTTGCAATAAGGTTGCTGATGGCTTGCTGCATGATTATGCTGTCAGTGGTTAAATAACTGTGAAAGGACTGCACCATGGACGTGCGCAAGACTGAAGTAAAAAGGTTAAACGCTACTTACGGCCTCAGCCTCCTTGTAGGCGGCAGTGAGTTCCTCTCGCTCGTTCTCAAGACGGCGCAGCTCGATCTCGAGCTCGTGATAACGGCGGGTCAACTCCGTGAGATTTGCGCGTGCGTCATGCAAGTCATCTGTTGAGGATACATTGGTTAGACGGAACGTAATTAGTTTCTTCTGATATCTTTCTTTGTTACATAGTCGTACTAAAGCAGACAAGGAAAGAGAACTAAAAGAGAATACAACGCGAGGTTAATGAAAAACTACGAAAGCGATCATATTGACAAAAATTGCAAAATAATATTACCATTGAAAGAAAATGGGCCTGTGGTTCAATAGCAGCAGCGAAAGTTTTCGTTAATTGTAAATTATTATCATCTTTAAATGTTGTTGATTGAGATGGCAGACACTTTGGCTTCAAGATAAGCAAACGTTAACGTAGATCAATTACTTACGTTCTCGTTAATAATTATTAAATCTTATGAGAACGATTTTATTTATTTACCCCTATTAAAAACAAACCATTGCCTAATTTTGCCAATGCCAAGAATAAATACAAGGTCGTGTAATGAATGAAAGTGAGAATTTTGCTTAGATAGAATATACTGCAGTTAAGAAAAATGACTTACCACCCAGCTTCTTGTTCTCGCGGCCAAGGGAATCCTTCTGCTCACGGGTCTTGTCGAGTTCGTGGGAGATGCGCTGGATCTCAGTGATCTTGACGCGCAGGTCACGCTGGGTCTGTTCGTACAGCTGTACGGTCTCCTCCAGACGCGACTTAATCTCGATGTTGACACGTTCCAGCTGCTCAGTCCTCTTCTGCAGCTCCCGAGCTGTTCCGTTGGCCTTCTCCAGGTCGATGATGAGGATCTCAACCTGTGGGGTTTGGTAAATGAGTACCTATGTTTTCGACAGACTGATTAAATTATAAAAACTTAAGATTGGCGCCTTCGATTTCTGATACCGTTTGCTACTGAATTACAAAAGGGGCAACTACTAATTCCTGATTTATACGTACTTCGCTCTGAAGACGAGACTTCTGCTTCTCAACGCTGCTAATCTTTGCGATGAGGGTCTCGATCTGTTCCTCCTGTTCCTGGATGCGGATGGAGTACTTGCGGCGGATTTCCTCAATTTCTTCAGACCTGGCAGCAGCCTCGGCCTCGAACTTGGACCTCCAGTGGCTGACTTCGCCGTTGGACTTGACCAGCTGGCGTTCCAGGTCCAAACGGGCCTCGGATTCCTCCTCAAGCTGGACGCGGACGGACTCCAAGTCAATTTCAACCTGTGGGTATTGGAAAACGATTTTGATTTACATCGATGTTAACCTCATATAAATGGGACGTGAAGTCAAAAGCTGATTCTTTCAATGAAATCTGATATCTATGAACTCTAAATATGAAATATTATATGCCGGCGGTTTTAAGCCAATTACGATGGCAGAAGACCAAAAATTACATAGAAAAACTTAAAAGTGATTCTTACCTGGTGAAGGCTAGCCTCAAGCAGAGAGCGCCTCCTCTCCTCATCCTCGAGCCTGCGGCGAGAGTCCTCGAGCTGGCCGGCCAACTGGCTCCTAAGGTACACCACGTTCTCAATGTTCACCTGGAAAGTGTAAGCACTTCTATTAGTATCTAGATGTACATGAAAGTATTTGTAAACAAAGTTCCAACAGAGTAGATTTCTGTGTCTGGAAATAAGTTTAGTTAAATCAATTACGGGAATAAAGCTAAATAAATAATAGTTTTGGTTCGCAAAATCTTCATTTTACCAATCTCATGGGAGAAATATCAGCTCACCTTAAGGTCCTGAACTTCCTTGATCAGCTCAACATTCTCCTGGGACAGGCGCTGCTTGTGGGAGGTGATGTCCACAATGGTGCGGTTCAGCTCCTCGATCTTGATGTGCAGCTCGCTGATGTTGATCTCGAGCCTCTCGCATGTCTTGGAGATGGTGATCTTCTCCTTGGTCGAGTTCTCCACTTGGGCCAACAACTCGTAAACTTCAGCTTGGAATTTGGACTTTTCCTTCTCAGACCTGGTGACAAAGAAAGATATGATGATCACGGGAAACGACAATGTTTTTAGTATGATGTAGGTGGACGTTTTGTAGGTGATGTATTAATGGAAAGTGTAACAGATGCACAGCAATTTTCGCAATAGGTTTCGCATAGCATTATCTTAACCCTAAACATTAAAAACACAGTTTAGTTAGTACAACGATGACTAGATGTATTTAGAGGATAGTCAGTGTGTCCTCACCTGGCTCTGCTTTTGGTAAGCTGGTCGATTTGTTCCTGGAAGTCAACCACGATCTCCTGGTGTTTCCTCTTGAGCAGGTGGGCGGTCTCCTCGGACTCAAGATGGACATCTTCCAGTAGCTTGCGGAGCTTGGTAAGTTCGGTGTCGCGTTTCCTGTTGATCTCGAACTGAAAAATGTATGGTACCATTTCAAAATACGACCCCAAAACATGGAATCTTTGGGGTGGACTTTTGAAATATTATTTTTGTACAATGTTCAAACCATTTTCTTTGATGGGCTATTTGAACAAAATTATGGTTTTATACCTTCCATACTACTGAATGTGTGACACTAAATATTTAATAATATTGAATTATTTTAACACTTGTTGCAAAAAACCTATTAAACTATAACTTTATAATATTATATGTATATAATATATATAACTTTACGATTATATTTCTGCAACTTGGAATAAACATTTACCTTCACTTTCAGTAATACTCAATATTTAAAATGATCAAATAATGCTTTGTTATATGGACTAATGTAACATCTTACGTGAAAATAAAATGATACTTTTTATGTTTATTACGTTTCACTTTTTTTCTGAAATAGATACAGGTTAATAGACATAGAAAATATCGCTAAGCAATAGTTCGCAGTGGTAGCTTATAAATAATTTCGCAAAGCTTTTAACATGATTGTTAAGTTTTCACAAATCTATTTTTTTTATTTTTCTTAAACTTTTGTATTAAGTTTTCTTTGTTCCATTTGAATTTTCTTCTTGCAAGTTGTGTTTTGCGTTTAACGTCTTCTTTATTGTCGTTAGCGTTGTTTCCATTTCTGCTTGCCCAAATTTCTTCACTTAAGTCGGTATTATTTATTTCGTTTGGCTTTTCTGATATTTCTGTTTACTCGTACCTACATCTTTGTTTTCTTATTCAGTTTTCTCTTATTGTATTCTTTAATTATTTGTGCTTGATCCATGTAAGTCCTTACCGATACTTTGAAAGTGGTGATAACGGCTGCTTTGGTCAAAATTAGTAAATATATGTTTGGAATATCTACCTGACTCTCGGCCCCGCCTTCAGCTTCCTCCAGCCTCTCAGAGAGTTGGATAACATGCACGCTCAAATCTGCCTTCTCCCTCTCGATCTGGAAATTAACAATAGTTGTACTTAGTTGGAAGGGGAACTTTAATAGTATTTTATTATGATTTTAGTTCTAGTTGTCAATGATTGTTAAACTTGATAAGTTATGATGTTTTTCAGAAATAGTTATTTCATGGTTATCGATTTTAGTTAGTTGTCGTTATGTTGACATCTTTACTACTCTCACAACTCTGATTAACTTAGTTTTTGATGTAGTTAATAGAAGTAACTAGGTATAAGATACTGTGCATCATCTCCAATCATAAGTGTTGAATTTCCTATAAATGTACCTTTTTATTTAAAATAACTTTTTTTCAATCATTATGCAATAACAAGTTTCTGGGTAACTCGTCCTTCACATATTTCAGCATTGTAACCATCTAAAATAAGAAACAGTTTATGTCTCACGGCAGCTCTGACTAACTCGGATATTTTCGCTTCTCATACCGCGGTCTATTATTATATTTCAATATTGTGGCATTCTCAACGGGAACGAGCATCATTTGGCCCAGTTTCAAAAGTGAGACCGGAGAGCGAGGAGTTGAGATTTCAGAGAATGCTTTCGCTACAGAGCTATATATATCGCAGAGTGAGCGAGCGCCGGCAAGCGCGAGTCAGCGACGCAGCCGCTTGCAGCACGCATGCGCGCTTGCCATTCTATGACCACGCAACCGCGCAACCAAAATAGAATGCGCGAAGCTTGATCAGATGTCTGTCCTGAACAATCTCTCGCGTATTGTGTATGTCGTCCCTGTTATCTATGATATTGAACTTTAGCTCACGGATATGAATCTATTTGGAAACCTAAGGTCACTTCAATCCCTTTAATGTTTTTTTTTTCTAAAACTTGTTTTACCTGAACGAAATACTATTCCAAAAAAGTAGTTCGTAGCGCAAATATTGTAAAAAAAAAATAATTTTCTCAAATGAGAAGTTAATAAGCGATGAAAAAAAAATATAGCATTGGTTTGCTGTGTTAGGACATAAGATTTGTATCAAAATTAGGTATCAATGATGGATTTATTACTAAAATGGGGTAAAAGTATGCACTGATGGGGGTGTGAATGCAATCAAAAGGCATAGGGCGGGCGGTATTAATAGAGGTATTGCGGAAGGCGCGCGCCCCGCCTACACCTGAGCGGCGCGCGCGCCCTGTATGGCGGGCACACAGGCCGTATCACATTTCGCATGCTCGATCAGCTTACCCTCTGACGCAGCTCCCTTTCGGATTCCAGATCATCATGGAGGAGACGGATTTTGTCCTGAAAAATACAACATATTCTATCATGTGTCCGCAAACACTTCACAAGCACTGCACTGTGTCGTCGGGGCCGGTACCTCCAGCCTGGAGAGAGCACTCAGGTCGGCGCTGTACTCGATGTTGACGTCGGTGGTGCCACCGCCGCTGCTGCGGTAGCTGTACTTGGAAGTTTTCGCCACGGCGGACATTGTCGCTGGTTCGTCTCTCGATCGGCAGTCGGCGCTACGTTACCGGTCGGGCACCGTTCGACTAGTGAGAGCGGGTGCGGGCGGCGCGCGCGCACCACGGCGGCCCCGCGCCCCCCGCGCCCCCGCGCTCCCCTTCCCGGCCCCGAGCGCTCCAGGGCGGCCGGTCGGCTGGAGCTCGCGGATCGTGTTACCACCCCCGCGCACCCCCCTCTCAGCCTTTTATAGACACGCCCGTCTTGACGCCGTCGCGGTTCTCTTTTATTTGTTTTGCCCAAAAATTTGGCGAAACCCTTCACGTCCATTTGTGTTATCATGCAGCAGTGCAGCTGACGCACCGCTTCTATATCAACGTACACAAAGTGGTTGTAAACAGTGGAGTCGTGGGCGGAGAGTCGGGTCCAGGCGTTTCCTGGTGGATTCCTGTCGGTCCCTGGCAGGCGCCCGCGCCCCGCGAAATGCCACCAATCGACTGAACTTAGCAATGAACTTCTTGTACTCTTTAAATTAACCCCTAACAACCGATGACTCTGCTCTCTGTTTACAAACATTAATTAAATCTAATTTTATCGGTTGATCTTGAGAATAAGACATGATTTTGAATATTAAAACAATTTATTGGAATCACGAATTGATGGTCTTAAATAGGTAAATTGTATCTGTATTTCCACAAGAGTTCAAAGAATCCTAAACGTTGTTGTTATTTATGTTTGTTGATGTTAGAGAAATAGATGCACATGAAGCTACGTGACCGCTGCATCGCGTTCACGGAGCTTCGCGTCGGCGTCGTAGCACTTCGTAGCAGTTGACGTAGACTATCATACACACTAACTTTATTCAACGAGCCAAAGTACCAAAGTCGTAATTGATATTTTGGATACCAGTTAAAATGTTACAACACAATCTATATGTATAAAAGACAATGATATGTTCATAAGACTCACGAAAGTAGGTATATATCTAATAAGAAAGGATTTTGCGAAAATTAATTAATTAATTTTGGGTTTATAGATTTGAAATTTAGCACGAATTATTTATTTGGTAATAACATGCACAACATTACAGACACAGATCCAAGTTATTGCACAGCTAGACTTGCAATAAAAACAGACATATTTACAATAAGGAAGGATTAATAAGACATAATACACAAAAACAACTAACAAATAAACAAATGCGTACGTAACTAAATAAAATGTTTGACTCTATTAGTTTTTCAAAACTACCCTCCCTAAAGGGGTTTAGGGGGTGTTAAAGTTTGTATAGGTTTCTAGGGGTAATCAAGTTTTTAGGGGAAGATTAAACCACTTGCTTGGATTAACATGAAAATTGGTAAAAAATATCGTTAAGTCAAATAATGTAATCACACCAAACGTAAGCATGTACAATCTAACATAGTAACACAGGTATTTTACGCCTTTTTCGGGCACCAGTCTCTCACAAATGTTAGGCTTGTTTTGATACTATTAAATTAAGCACTTCCTGTCCACAACAACATTTGTGTTGAGAAAATAAATAAGTAAATAATAATGCAGGAAGGCTGACATACAAAAAATCACACACGATAATATAATATAATATGGTGCACCTACCCGCACTAGTGCGGGGATGCAATGTAAAAGTAGCATGCACGTTAAGTACATTGCATTGTGAACCTAAAAGTGGTACAATAAGAGCTACTTTTAGAGCAATTAGTAGAAAAAATTAAAACAAGGCATTGTTCTAAAAGTAATGTTTTCTTTTTGTCACATTGTACCTTATTTATAAATACTTAAATTAATGTATTGTAGCTGTACTATTCTTAGTACATAAGCTGTGGAAACTATTCATTGGAAGGCCATCGACAGGTGAGTAAAAAGTTAAACTATTCGTGGTCAAATGTGAAAAATAACAGGGTAATTGTGTTACTACCGTACACATATGATAAGTACCAAAGTACTTTACGAACATGACTTAAAAGTTAGGAAAAAGGTTCTGTCATTCGTCTTTGTGTTAACAGTGACCTTTTCTGAATTCAAACCAATGATTTGTGGTAATGTTGCCACTAAAACCATAAAAGAGTGAGGTAACTGATCTTCTTCTGGCACACCTTATGCAATGCACTGTGCAGCCAACCTCGTCTCCAATTATTTTGGTAAAAGAAGACAAGCGACTAAATAGAAGTTCTGTATAGTGTACAAGATTCCATGTTACGTAAATTTAAATCTTGGAAGCATTAACATTAGACAGAAGTTTACATTTCACTATCCCGATCTTTAAACAAACATTATTTAAAAATTAACACGTTCCACTGAATTTAATAAGAATTTTATAGCCGGTCCGCGTGATACGTGAGTATATTTCAAAAGCGGATCACCTGCATTCGTTGCGGCATAGTATCGCCCAGAGTGAAATGTCAACGATATTTTCTCTTATGTCTTAATGCACCTATATTAATCATAGATTTATTTTGGTTAGTGCACGTACTGTCGTCGAGAAAATATCTCGCAAATATATAAACAGATGCAATAAAATTAATTGAGAAGTTTATTTTGGACGTCTTCCACTCACAGGATGGATTTCAACCGCACTTGACGCGGTGTCTTTGTTTCAATCTACTACTAATCCCATGCCCTAAACTAAACCACTGCTGATAATAATTCGATACCAGAAATTTTAATTGTCGTAAAGGCTACTTTGCCGAAAATGAGTAACACATATATTTGGAAATAGCGTCACGAGCTCTATCGATTCCTATAATAATATTATCCTATCTTTTAAAAAAAGCCCCTTACGACCTGGATTTTCAACAGCTCTAGCTCAATTTTTTTAACTATTTGGGATGTATCGTAAAAAAATTGGTTTGATGACTATTAGCTATTACACCATAATCAATGCACAATAGGGTGGCGGCCATTGGTAACCCTTGATAATAAATTGCTCTTTGCATAATCGATTTTGCGACGCCGATGGCACTTTCGGTTACTTTATATTGTATGTTATCAAATTTGAATTTTTACCTTAGAAGGCCTAATAGCACATGGATCATTTGATGTACGAAGGAGCAGATGCACCGACCTATTGAATGCAAATCCAGCCGACCCCCAGTGCCAACGCGTTACACCTAGATATTATTGAAGCTGCAGCAAGATCCACAGCAAACTCGCTCCCGATAACTCAAGACTATCATTGAAGATGATACAGACTGGGCATGAAGATAAGCATCACATATATATTATTGAAGCTGCAGCAAGATCCACAGCAAACTCGCTCCCGATAACTCAAGACTATCATTGAAGATGATACAGACTGGGCATGAAGATAAGCATCACATATATATTATTGAAGCTGCAGCAAGATCCACAGCAAACTCGCTCCCGATAACTCAAGACTATCATTGAAGATGATACAGACTGGGCATGAAGATAAGCATCACATAGATATTATTGAAGCTGCAGCAAGATCCACAGCAAACTCGCTCCCGATAACTCAAGAGTATCATTGAAGATGATACAGACTGGGCATGAAGATAAGCATCACATATATATTATTGAAGCTGCAGCAAGATCCACAGCAAACTCGCTCCCGATAACTCAAGACTATCATTGAAGATGATACAGACTGGGCATGAAGATAAGCATCACATAGATATTATTGAAGCTGCAGCAAGATCCACAGCAAACTCGCTCCCGATAACTCAAGACTATCATTGAAGATGATACAGACTGGGCATGAAGATAAGCATCACATAGATATTATTGAAGCTGCAGCAAGATCCACAGCAAACTCGCTCCCGATAACTCAAGAGTATCATTGAAGATGATACAGACTGGGCATGAAGATAAGCATCACCTAGATATTATTGAAGCTGCAGCAAGATCCACAGCAAACTCGCTCCCGATAACTCAAGACTGTCATTGAAGATGATACAGACTGGGCATGAAGATAAGCATCACATAGATATTATTGAAGCTGCAGCAAGATCCACAGCAAACTCGCTCCCGATAACTCAAGAGTATCATTGAAGATGATACAGACTGGGCATGAAGATAAGCATCACCTAGATATTATTGAAGCTGCAGCAAGATCCACAGCAAACTCGCTCCCGATAACTCAAGACTATCATTGAAGATGATACAGACTGGGCATGAAGATAAGCATCACATAGATATTATTGAAGCTGCAGCAAGATCCACAGCAAACTCGCTCCCGATAACTCAAGACTATCATTGAAGATGATACAGACTGGGCATGAAGATAAGCATCACATAGATATTATTGAAGATGCAGCAAGATTCACACCAAATTTGCTCCACATAACTTGAGACTACCATTGACGATGACACAAACTGTAACTATAGAGAGGCATAAGATGAACTCTCATTATCACGGCCGGAAAATGAGAAGAAGCGGAAATTAAAGATTTGAAAGTAAAAATAGTTGTCAACTCAGTCATACATGTAATACTGTACTGGTACTGTAAGAACAGTTTAGTGTGTTTCTCGTAAATATCCTTATAAAATACCGGTTTTACAGAGCTTTCTGTATTTAGAGAAACTAAAAATGAGCAGTATCTAACTATTTGACCCATACCTTCTACTCTCAAAGTTTCCACCACAAGGGAAACAAATTTTACTGTGAAATCTATGAGAATTAACACGTTTATTTTTCCGATCCACCAACCTTTCTTTTCATTGAACAGACTCCTTCAGAATGAAGCCACAAGCCAAGTGTTTCCGTTGAAGTTAGGGAAATCAACAATCACAATGACTGGTTAGACTAACCTGGACGAGAAAATGCCAGATCTGTCAGTGGCATAAAGATATGTGGTATCTGTAGACTTGACGCTGTTTGCCTCAAAACCTCCGGCTTTCAACACTTAGGAAGAAGGTATGTAAGTACATAATGAAATAAGGTGGTTTTATTCCTCTATAACAAGATGAAAGTAATATATGTTCTTCATTTCCACCAAGCTACCGCTCTGCCAAAATAAATGGAATCTTTTTCTATTCCGTCATTGAGGCATTCGTATTGCACAGAAAGTGCAGAACGATCTTACCATGCATCTCAAGGTGAAGGGGGAGGAGACTTTCCGGCGCCAGATTGCAAAATCATTCAACTAATGCTCAACATAGTATGTTAAGTGTTTCAAAATCATTAAGAATACTGAACAATAGTACATTGTTCACCGAGAGGAGAAAGTGACCGATTACCGTCGAGGGTGTCGCTTGAAGCCCGAGCCGTAGGCGAGGGCTTTAAAACCCCCGAGATCGGGAATCGCACTTTCTCTCGAGTGATACATAGTGCTTTATACTACACCTACGAGGAAAATAAAAAACTAAATCTTTACTTCACTATCACTACTTATCATTTTGGTAGTTTTATTTTACTTTCTACGAAAACTGAATCCTCAAACAACACACAAATTGAAAATGGCGCCAATGGCGTCTGCAATTTTCACATGTTCTTTTTTAAAATTGTTTATCCTGCCGCCGCAGGGTCGCACTGCCAGCCCGACACCATCCAACACACAGCTAGTGGCCAGTGTCATTTTGCGAACTTGGAGATAAAAACTCACTGTAAAAACTTTTTGGCTTTTGATATTTAGGTTACCGACGCATAGTCTTACCCAAAATTAAAAATGAAAAACCACGTAAGAAATGGATTTTCATACACTTTTCTCTCCCGCTCAGATGCGTTTTCTCCCTGCATATTTGTTCGATATGCAATGACGTACTTTCTACCGTAAATTTGATAAAGTATCAAGGTACTTTCCAAGCAGGTGTAGTATAATAGTACATTGTTCACCGAGAGGAGAAAGTGACCGATTACCGTCGAGGGTGTCGTTTGAAGCCCGAGCCGTAGGCGAGGGCTTTAAAACACTCGAGATCGGGAATCGCACTTTCTCTCGAGTGATACATAATGCTTTATACTACACCTACGAGGAAAATAAAAAACTAAATCTTCAAACAACACACAAATTGAAAATGGCGCCAATGGCGTCTGCAATTTTCATATGTTCTTTTTTCAAATTGTTTATCCTGCCGCCGCAGGGTCGCACTGCCAGCCCGACACCATCCAACACACAGCTAGTGGCCAGTGTCATTTTGCGAACTTGGAGATAAAAACTCACTGTAAAAACTTTTTGGCTTTTGATTTATTTAGGTTACCGGCGCATAGTCTTACCCAAAATTAAGAAAGAAAAACCACGTAAGAAATGGACTTTCATATACTTTTCTCTCCCGCTCAGATGCGTTTTCTCCCCGCATATTTGTTCGATATGCAATGACGTACTTTCTACCGTAAATTTGATAAAGTATCAAGGTACTTTCCAAGCAGGTGTAGTATAAATAATATTATTCACTGACTTTGAGAACTCTAATTTCAAACGTAGTTGACGAAATGAATATACACATATAACATATAAAGGGTTTTTCAACAAGAACTTTATTTTTTAAAACAAAATAAAACAAAGAAATTAGATGTTTTTTTTTTAATATTTTTAAGAGTAAGGTTTGGCAATTATGAATGAAAAATAATATCGGATAAATGTCCACCACGACCACGCTCACAGATGTCGATTTTTCAATCACTTTCATCAAAATTTTCAGTCACTCTTTGGCAAAATGGCGAAATTATGCGATTGGGAAATTTGGTTTGCAATAAATTATTTATTTCGTTAGCTGTGTTAATTGTGGCACCTTCCTGTTAGAACCACATATCAGTAATATCCATATCATCAATAATAGGCCAAAATTGAGTTGTTAACATCTCTTAAAATAAACCCGCCATTTTACCAAAAAGTGATTGAAAATTTTTATGAAAGAATCGACATCTGTGAGCGTTCAAAAACAAAGTTCTTGTTGAAAAAGTCTTTACATTGGATATTAAAATTATCATTGATTCTACGGTCAGCAAAATTCGATTCACACTTTAGTTTGTGCAAACCAAATTTTGACTAGTTCATAATTATGTGCTTTTATTTTATTTATTAGGTACCAATATTCATAGGAATCATGATAACTTTACAATAATTTTGCTTATGACAACAATTAGTGGGGTAATATGATACACACAAATTAGTTATTAATTGAGTCCCCTTCAAAATGGATGAGCTGAATGATTCCGATGCATGCGTCATGTTCGTGAACGGCCGCCGTCAGTAGGCACTGGTCATGTCTTAGCTGCCACAGCTTATTTTGATTCCTGAATTGTTTTTATATTTTTATTACGGACGCTTTTAACGTGCACGTCTTTCTACATCGTTCTCACATGTAAAATTTCAACATGCATGATGTAACCACTATTTTGTAACGATATTTTGATTTAAAAGAGTGTCCATGGAGTTTCTTGCCCGTTATTCTCCATAGGTACCAACTACGCTTTGAAATGGGCAACTAGCTTCATCTTTCTGACTGACCGACCCCTTGACAATTCAAAAGTGCCTGTAATTGGTTTATTTGAAGTAAATGCTTTGAGTTTGAGTTTGAGAGTATTCATATTACATGCTTAAATGACAGAAGACTGTCTTATGCTTGTAATAAAAATAAGGTGATTTTTATGAGAAATCCTGTGTGTTTACCATCTACTTTTATATTATTCTAGTGATAAACGTTCATCAGGAATAATCTATATAAATTCATCAGTTAGTGTATCAGTGTTGTGCCATCAGATAGTTTATGCAGAAATGCAGGCGTGCAAAAGCAAAAAAATTCGCAATCTATGAAAAATTGTTACTGAAGGTGGCGTCGAGCTGCTTCTCACACGAACTACTGTACGTCGCTGCTCGTCACCAGTCCTGACTCTCTGTATATTTTGCCTGCTGAGATCAAAACTACAATCGTACCTAATATACCGGGAAGTTTTATAAAAATGTGGCTGTTATTTTAGTATATTATGGTGTCATACGACTTCCACACGAACTAAGTCGTAGGAAGAAGCTATATATATACCTATTATACAAGTTGAAAGTAGGTTTGACGTGTAAAGGGACGAACTTCGGGTTCCAGCCGCCTTCAGGCAGCTCATATGTTACGATAACGAAGTGTGGTAACAAGCTTTAAGAGTAATTGGGGAGCACGAGACCTGAACAGATTAGCTCCACGACCGAATAAAGCAGTCTATCATCATCCTCAATCAAAGCGGACATAACGTTAATTTATTCAAAACAAATAATTAAACGTTTAATTTTATGCTATACATTATTTATTGTTCAATTTGCGTATTAATAATGACTTAAAATCGTAATTTTGGTGCACCATTTTTTACTGCGATGGCAGCAACTAATTGATTCCTAGACAGATTCAAACTTCGACTTTGAATTGAAACTGCTTCCTAGACAGATTCAAACTTCGACTTTGAACTGAAACTGTTTCCACTCCAGTGTAATGAGGCTCGGGCCTTAACGGAAAAGTTTTAAACTGTCAAGCTCGTAATCATGGCGCCATCGTCACCTTCCACTGTTATAAAAGAACGTGCAAGCTCTCTTTTGTGTGCAACTTTCGTGGAGTGACCAGTCTATCTATCATATAATTATGTTGAAGTCTCATTTCGTACGAAATGTATAGGATTTTTTTAACGATTTATTATACTCTTACCTCAGTAGGTCCGATAGAGTTTTTGATCCCGATAAGGAACATGATCGATTGGAATCAAAAACTTTTAGTAAAAATTGCGAGAATTTTCTTGCTGACTGTATACAGTCAGATCTCACTCACACACACACAGACACACACCAGTCACAGATCAGATCTGTGATCTGCATTCACAATTAAAAAAAATATATAATTTAATTAAATCTGTGAATGCAGAATATTTCTTAAACCGTTAAGGACAGTATCCTAATACCGTTTTCCTGTAGCTACAACGGTTAAGGAACCTGCCCTTACTGCCCCATCTCAAAAATCCACCCAGTATTTATGTTGATGAATCTATATCCACACTAATAAAGCAGAAGAGTTTGTTTGTTTGAACGCACTAATCTCTGGAACTACCAGATTTGAAAAATATCTGATTGCATTCTGCATTTCATAGCCCAATTCTTGAAATCAAAACAAAACAGCTTATTTATTTTTGCAGAAAATACTGTAACGATGGCGTTAATGAATATAGGTACATGTTTCAAGTGATTCGACCGTAAGGCATGGAAAATGTATCAATCATGGTTTATCAAAATCAAGATTGACATTGAAATAAATAAAATTTGAAAAAAGTATTTTAAAATATTAAATTAATGGAGTGTCCTTAAAGGAGTCATATTAAAACAGATTAATTATTCATTTAATAATAATATATTTTATATTATTAAAAAAAAGACTTTGAAAAACATTTTAGGCCAATAAACCAAGCAAAAAGATAAATTCTGAAAGAACGCTAAGTGAAAACGAAGTAAGAGCGCGGGCTGGCGATGCGACGCGACGCGGTGAGTCGGGGGAACATAAAATTTTACTATTAACTATGAATATTAATTTCTGTGTATCATATTACCCCACTAAATGAAGACATAAGCAAAATTATTGTTAAGTTATAATGCCTCCTATGAATATAGGTAATACATAAAATAAAAGTACATTTATGAACTCGTATTTTATTTTTTACATAAGACGATACAGATATGACCACGAGGCATGCTTATCGCCGCGTACCTTTGTCTTACTGATAATAATTACGCCTGGCAAGACATCGAAATGCCACTGAGTCGTACACCGCCATCGCCACTGACTCTATCTAGTCATTGCGAGCGGATGCAAAGCTGCTGTGGGTATTTTGGAGTGTAGTCTGAGCCTGGTAACAAGGCGGAGAGGTTTACCAGTATCATCGTCTACCTAGCCATTTCCCAGCTATGCTGAGGTCGGTTCCCTGTCTGCAGCCAGATGCAGCTGAATTTTACATGGAGCGACTGCCTATCTGACCTACACAACCCAGCTACTGGGTAATACGATACCCCTTGGTAAGACTGGTTGTCAGACTTTCGGGGTTCTGACTATTCGATATGTAATGGATGGTCATCCATCCATGGACTGACCTCGGCAGTCATAGTTTAACCTTCGATCGACCCGAGAAGCTTATGTAAGAGGATATAATATTATTATCTACATTCCAAAACTGCTGCAATGCGTAGATTTTAGCCCTCTTTAGGACCTGACTATTAAATTAATTAACTCTAAGAATAAATTATCAAGAAAAACAATGATTACAAAACAAACAAGGAATCTCATGAACATAAATAGATACGACTGTAGGCTGTGTCTATAATATTTTGGGTTTAACTACAGTTTATTTCTGTTCAAACCTACTTACAGAAATAAAATAATTTATCATTTAGCGCCAGATTTGTCAAACTAATAAATGAGAGATTAAAATCTGTGCACGACTGTCCTGCGGCCCGATTTCCACCACGCAGCACACGCGCAGGTGGGAAAGTGTTCGGTTATATTCGTACCTGCGCGAAGTGGGCCGAGCGCTTTCCGCGTGCCCCCCTCCTCGCGCGTCTCATCCCCTTTAGCGAATGACTCATCCGACACTGGAAACGATGGAAATTATTAATGCCAGCTTTTCCGACCTGGTTAAGTGTCGCCACGACAATTTTTAACATTATGTTCCTTCGATATATACGAGATAATAGATATTTAAAAGATAAGTTGTAAATATTAGTTATTTTAAAACATTTGGAATGGGACAACTGCAACTTTTACAGCGGTCTCCCACTTGGCTTGAGAGAAACTGTTATGAATCGGTTTCAATCTGCAGTGTGAGGCGATATTCTTTATTAGTAGGTATTTTGTTGTTTTGTAATTCTCGTTATACCTTTAAAACTGAAAAAAAATAGCTTTATCGCAGTAAAGACATTGATAGCAAGTTGAATATCGGAAAAATACTGCAACAATCTGTCTCTCACGTATCAAGCCGTATTTGTTTTATATATGTATTTAAACTTTCGGTAATTGCCATATTTCACAGAGTATATATATTTTAGCAGCAACTCTAATAAATGCTCTTGGCAATTATCATAAATAAGATGCAAAACACAGACATAAACAGATCAATGAACGAAATCTCAAAAATTCCGAATGTCTCTTCGTATCTATTTAGAACGAAAGGGCATTCACATGCAGATATAGTTTCTTGCCAAAACACCTTGTCTAGTAAATGAAGTCACTATGGACTGATACCAATATATATATTAGGTTAATCGGTCCATCGTGTTTTGCCTAAAAACATCAGTTATTTTCAGAGCCCAATTGTATATAAGAGTCTACAAACTAGACCAATGGTATGGAAATAGATGGTACAGACTTTACATTTGAAAATCAATGTTATTCGAGGGTAACTTTGCGGAGATACCTTACTAGAGAACTTGCATAAAAAAGATGTTTTGTCATCTATATTCTGTTAAGATTGGGCTTTTCAATGTCAGTTTTTTACACAAAACATAATCGATCGATTTAGGGTCATAGGTCAAAGAAATTGGGATCGTCGTGCATACCGTATGCCAGCCAAAAAGTGAAAGTATCAAAACAATTAGTCTAATCTTAGAACAAATGAATCACTTCGATAAATGGACTGGCTATCTTAGTGATGTGCATAACGTAGTCGAATCGTCCGGAATATTTTGACGAGGCGAGTCCTAAATACATTCAGAAATTGTAAGTCAGCGAGTCATGGAAGTCGTCTTCGCACCCGATAAAGTTTATTTTGATCTTTACGTCCCTAACAGTCATAAAGGAGTAAGCGTCGGTGCCAACAATTCAGGTTATTTACGTGTCGTGTCGAATACCTATATACTTCATGCCATTATGTTATTTGATTGCGGTCGGGACAGAAGTAATAATGTTTTTGGTGCATACCTATTTAATTAATTTGGTTTTGTTAGCCACTGAGCTGTGCAGAAACTTTAGCTCGAGTAGAAAACCTGGTAATTTTGATTGTATAAGTACATCAGGATCACTTTCTAATTGAGGTGATGAAACGGTGTTTTTCAAAAACACCGTTCCACCGCCGTTTCTAAAATAAACGTTTTTACTTGACGATGATTTATTTGTGACAGTTTTTTACAAATCATTGCATGCTGTAATGTAGAACTGGACATTCTGATTTAAAATACAGTCCTAGCGTCAGGAAATAAAATAGAGTAATGTAAATTGATGAAATTCTAATATGTACTATATTTATATTTGATTTGTTTATCTGTAAATCTTGAAATGACTGAAGAACCCACTTACAATCCCAATACAGATCGGAAATTCTCAGAAATGTTGACTCATATTTTTACGCATTTCTGGGTGACCTATTCTTCAAGTGGTCTGTTATGTGTCTGTATAGATCTATTTCTCTAACAGCAGGTGGAGCTAGACCTGCGATGACTAATACATGTATTTATGAAGGTACGAGTAGGTACACTGACCTAAAACTATTTTGCTAAAAGCATTTTGTCTCACAAATCTAGTGATAACTTAATTTAGAGTAGATATAAAACGTCTCAAATAAAATAAGGCTGTAGCGTCGAAGGTCGAAAATAAGGTTTTGTCTATTTTCAGTAGTGTTTTGTTAAAGGTTCTACAGTCCACCTCTTACCTTCGCACCCAAATCAAAGCGACAGCCCAAAATAGATAGGTACAATCATTACTGAAAGTTTACTTTGTCATATTTCTATTTTTGCAAATATAGGTGTCTAGTGCTTCAAAAGAATGAGCACCTACGCGTGGACGTTTGAATCACTGGTTCTAATAAAATTGTTATTTGTTCATTCGTTTCTGGCTTCACGCTCATTAGACCTTGGGAGGTAAGCAGAACTCGGGTGCTGGTAGGTAGGTTATTAATCAAAGCTTTAGCGAATGAAAAATGCTAGGTGGAGCCACGATCTTTGTAACATGACTGGTAACGACAGAAGAAACGCAGTGGATCATGCTTAGTCGAGCAATTGGGTAAGCTTGTGTAAAGCCGATGACTGCTGTGGAGGTTAAATTTGTGCATTTTAAACGAGGGTGCATTCACTTCGCCAATACCTAATCCAGTTTTAGCCTGAAATAGATCGACCTGGCCTGATGCCCTCAATTTTTCAAGTGCATCTACGGTGTTCACCTCAGACGAATGCTTAGCTATATAGTTTATCAAAATATTTTCAGGCTTGTATGTGTTTTCATTTCATTCAATTGACTTCATTTTATACCTTTTAAACAATACACTTCTCATCGTTACATTTTCCTGCAATTGTAAAAATTGGCTTGTGTTTTAAACAGCTACGCAAGTAACCAAACGCTTTCATTTGTTTATGACTTTGAACTTGGGTATTCCATTCACGTAGTAATGTTTTGTGTCTACCCTTATTCAAATGGTTTTTTTATTTTGTTTAGCAAATAACGTTAGTTTTTGCTCAGTTAATTCTGAAAGCTCAGACAACAGAATAATGTTTTCACACCGTCTGCTCGAAAATGTCAAATTATATGTCATGCTAGCTATCAGTATTACCCTATTATTATTCACCAGCCGGGCAATAATATTGTACTGAGTTTTATTATGACCCGCTGTCGACTAACAAAATAATTAAAAGACTAGAGATATTATTGTGGAAGAATAAGTAACAAATAATGTATTAAATAGTTTAAACAAAAATATTTACAACAATAAAAACAATGGTTTTCTAGATATGGACGAGTCCAAAATCATTGAATAATGTGTATATTAGACTCGCCCAATCGCTGTTTCTACATTATCTGTGACGGCAATGGCGCCATGTCATTGCAACACGTATCTACATCGGTTGCTATGGCGCGTACCCCCACGACACGTTAGAACACTCATCAGAATGATGGATTTGGGCGTCATATTTACGATATTACTTATTGTATTTTTTTATGAAATTGCATGAATTTATATAATAAATAGTTTATAAAACTGCACATAGCTAGGTATTCCCCGGTTATCTAACAGTTTCATAAACTAATAATTCGAAAATCTATTTGGTTTTTATTTCCTCGCAGTAGGTGCCGCAAAAGTAAAATAGACTTCTCAGGCATAAAGGTGTATTCGTCTCGGGCGAGTTTGTTCCGAGCTCTCTCGCTACGCTCGGGAGCCCTAGAATACTTCGTTGGGCTCTGGATTTAATATAGCTCCCGTGAGTCCGTGACATAAGACACTGCTTTATCCCCTTAGTAAATAATCTACTATTTTGATTGAAAGCGCAAGTGTACCTACTTATTATTAGTATCGCAGACAAATGGTTTCTAGTCTTCAGCTAATTAATATGTGATCAATTGACTGGCTGTGAATATTTATAGCAATTAGCACGGCATATAATTTGATAATGTCAAAAATATATTAGTTTAGCTATTCAATATTCATATTAAAAATAACTTATTCGTCAACCACTCCATCGAGTATGGATACGAAGCCAATCAAATAATTGGTGCGGTCTTTTTTATATTTATCTAAGCTATACTACGTATGCCTTGCAAGGCAGCACATGGTACACAACATTATACATATGTGTCACAAATAAATAAGTTGGGATTTTAAACATACGATCAGGCATTACATTGAATATGTTAGTGACAAGCTAAACAGCCGGCGGTTTTTAGTCTACCTGCACAGACTCTGACAAAAGCAGACAGCGAATCTCAAAGATTGGTTTACCTCAAGGCATTGTTCCGGCTCCAATTTTGTTTAACATTTACGCCAGTGATCAACCCAATTCTACGAACATGGAAGGAATCCTCTACGCGGATGTTCTGGCGCTAACCATAAGGACGGCAAAGTTCAAAGATCCGGCTTGGAAGCAAACCTCGAAATGGCTCTGCCGAATCTCAGTAGATATTGCGAAAACAATGCAGTAAGGCATCGGTCTAAACGTTTTAGGTATATCAATAAGGCATTCATCGAATATGAGACTATTCTACATTTAATAATATGCGAGCTTATTGGAGAACTCGGGCTAACGGGTGGTGTCCGTTAGCCCGAATTCTCCAAGTACTAGACCGCATTTTTTTTTCAATCCTCTTTATGTAGAATGACTAAATATAATATAACTGATACTTCGATACTCGAGACGTGTTCAAAGTACTGAACAGACTAGACGCAAGTAAGGGTCTGGGACTTTACCCGTTATTTATCGAAAAATGTGAAGCTAAGGGTAGCTTTGATTTGATGATTTCCCATCCTCAAAAAAAAAAAAAAAAAAATGGTAGCTTCACATTTTTTGATAAATAACGGGTGGCTGGTTGAAAATCAACTGGCTGGTTGATTTTCAACTTGCCAATTAAAACATCTTTTTTCCCCTCAGCATGGAAAATCGCTAATGTTGTACTCATTTTTAAGAAAGGAGAACCAAAAGTTTCTTCGTTCAATTCGATTTAGCGGTGATTTTAGAAGGTTTAACACAAATTATTTAAACTAAAGTTTGCACAGTTTGGCATAGCCGACCAACTACTCATGTGGTTTGCCTCATACCTGTCTGAACGGAAACTTAAATTGGTTGTGACGGGTTATGAAACACCGTTTTATCCTTCCTACTCCGCACTACCACAGATATGTCACTTGGGACCGATTCTATTTTTAATTTTCGTCAATGACATTGTTCATTCAATACGCCACTGCAAATTTTCCATGTTTGCAAATTATAAGAAACTGTACAGGAAATTAAAACGGGTTCAGACATCTCACTTCTTCTGGCGGTCCTGGATGCAATACACGAATGCTGTAAACTAAATCTCAATGAAACTTGTAAATGCTATCACATTACTTTTACGCGCAGCAGAAACGGTCGACCATCAACTTATACTTTAGATGAAGTTTCTCTGCAAAAAGTTGACAACATTCGTGTCTTGGGTGTCCTACTCGACCGCAAACTTACGTTTATCAATTACATCGACACAATTGTCGCCAAAGTGTCTATATTGTCGGGTTGTGTGAAGAAAAGTACACATCAACCCTTAAAGTACTTTACAACACTCTGTCACTTACTTCTGAAAAAAGACTACGGTGTCCGGTCTGAAATCTCACTTAATGTGTCCATGTGAATAGGATAGAACTTATAATAACGGTCTTCACCAGGTACTTACTCTTTAGATGCCCTAGTTGCTCTCATGATGCTAATTATTCCCATAGGCTAAATCAGTTCAATATGATATCACTGGAAAAACGTAATGGCAAATTATTAAAAAATAGACATCTGTTTTGTGTGGTTTGTTATATACTACTGCTTTGAGTATGCTGTATGTTACTAGTTAATAAGTCGTTGGAAAACCTTTCAAATTAATAATCTAGTATGCATTCTGTCAGATGTTAATATTTCATTGTTCAGAATGTAACCAATGGTCACACGGCCAATATGTTACAACGATTAAATACGACAGTAACCGCAACAAATGATGACAACAGTTTATTTAAAACTTACTAGTATTGATGATTACAACTGCTGCTGGGTGATATTAAAAATAATTGTATATTGACTGCTGTCTTAATGGCCAACCCAATTATTTTTATAATGAGATATGCATTAGACTAGTATTTTATAAACAAAGAGATTAAATGTTTATATGAGCTTAATAAAAAGCAATTAAACATTTGATACAGCTAAACATTTAATAAAAAAAATTAAAGCAGAGATTGCGTAAGTTCCGTTTCATACACATATTCAATGTCGACACGTCTTTGACGGTCAACTAAAAAATATATTTAACTATTAACAATTAGACAACAATTTAAAAAAATAACTTTATACAGAGAATATTGTTTAAACTTTCATCACTTCACTAAACAAAATATAAAATACTATTTATGGTTCTTCAAATTTAATTTATTAATGAGTCTCCTGACTTTACACGTATCTGTTATTCTTCTCTGTTATTTATACTTGTTTAACCCTATTTCCATGGCAATTTCTAGAAATTTGATATACTGGTAACATTCGTTCACTAGCTGTCACTACACGACGTAAGAATAAATGCTCGGCCATTTTGTTCAATATAGTTTTTCAACTTGATTCGTTGTCGAAGCAAATTAGAGCTTTAAAAATAAAAAATAAATAATCAATGTGAGTCGTTTAAAATAGCGGTAAGTACTTACTGTTTTATTACTCATACTAGGAAATGGCTTTGTATTGTGATATTTGTTATAAATATAAAATATTATTATATCACGTGGAAGGTCAAAGGAAACGTTGAGAATTATCGACCTATATCTATCTTGTATACCTTGTCTTTTTGTTTTTTTTTTCTTATTTCCACATTTAAATCACCTTATTATACCCGAGCAACATGGTTTCGTTAAATCCAAATCCACTACCACAAACTTAATCATTTTTACACAATTTTTGTTTGAAAACATGGACATGCGCACGCAGGTAGATGCTATATACACTGATATTCAGAAGGCTTTTGACAAGGTGGACCACAAATTGCTTCTCGATACAATCGCTTTCAATGGCATAAGAGGCAACTGACTCAGATGGTTTGTTTCATATATTTTTCAGACGACTCAAAAGGTTGTTATCAATGGATTCGAGTCTGATTAGGTGGTCGTCGAATCAGGTGTGCCTCAAGGATCTGTCTTAAGCCCATTGCCTTTTATCTTGTTTACAAACGACATAAAATCCTGCATAGTCAACTCGAAATTCCTAATGCATGCCGATGACATTAAAATTAATAAGGCTTGTGCGAACTCTCAGGGTTGTTTACTACTACAAGAGGACTTATGCAGGCTTTCACAATACTGTCAAGTCAATAAACTTCATCTTAGTCTTCCAAAATGTCACTTTATTTATTTTACTAGAAACAAAAATACTAACAACTTCCCATATACCTTGAACGACATACAATTGAAAAAAACTGAGTGCACACGTGATCTTGGCGTGCTGCTTGATTGCAAGTTACATTTAGACGCCCATATCGACAACATAATTAACAAAGCCTTTCAGATGTATGGTTTTGTCATGCGGTCTTGTAAAGACTTCAAAAGGCCTTCTACTTTTCTCTTATTATATAAAACACTAGTCCGTTCTCAGTTGGAATACGCGGTACCCATCTGGTGCCCGCAAGCAATAGAAATGGTTCAGAAAAAAATTCTTCGTGCCACGCACTACAAGTGCTTCCGTGCAAGGATTCCCTATGCAGATTTGCTTAAGCATTACAGAATATTGAGCTTGGATTCCAGACGTTCACTGATCATGGTTGTGATACTGTACGGTATATGCAAAAACAAATTTAATTGTACTGAGCTCTTGAATAGATGAGAGATGTGTTACGTTGTACCTAGAACTGTTATTCGGCGGGAGATGCGCGCACCTCGACTATTCTACACTGCGCGATGTAGAACGAAGATCGGGGTGCGAGCCCCTCTCCGCCTGCTTTTAGAAACCTATAACTCACAATTGACTGATTTTGATATTTTCGCGCTGTCGCAACCTAAATTTAAAAGAATGGTTTCACAATCTCTTGCAGGTCGCCCATAAGTCGGATACTCTTATCATCTGATTCTTTCAATCCGTCGGTATATGTATAGTGTTTTTCTTATAAATAAGTCCTTTTTATTTTTTCTCTCATTTAACACGCGTTCGTTATCATACTCCGATGTCACTTTATGGACAATAGTGTGGGTTATACGTTTTCTCGACTGTAATATATATTTTTTTTGTAAATGCTGTACTGTATAACTGTTTTTTATCCCAAATAAATAAATGTGAATCGGTGTGGAAATAAATAGATTTGTAAGTTAGACGCGTGCAATTAATATATACTCGTAAGTGCTTAGTCAGCTAGCAAAAAACGCTTATGATAAAAATCATGCAGTTGAAACTACTTTACGAATTGTTCATTGATTTATGGCAACTAAACTAAAATACGATCACCAAAATGTTGTTTCATTATTTACCAACCTAACGACCCTCTCCGGCTTTGCACTCGTAGTCGTAATATACCTACTCGTATACCTAATCTTAGTAGGTGAACTGTAATAGGTATTCCCACTAATATTTTTTTTCTGTTACTTTTCTGTTACAATCAAATAATATTCTTATTTGTTTCCTATCCGTAACTTACAATTATTTTGAATATGATCCTGCTGCTATAATATATCACATATAATTATCATTCTTAGTAAGTTTATGAACAGGGATCACTATGGCAGCTATTCCAACTGCAGATAGAAGATAGGAAGTTCTTATGTAAGAAACCCATTTCAAATTTTTCAGGTGTAGGTCATTATAGAAACGTGAATGAAAGGAGGCGTTTACCCAGCAGTGTTGGTAATCTCGGACTGTTGAAACGATGACAATGTCGAAGGTTTTGTTTAATACCTTTTTCGGTGATATGAAAAAATATATTTTAAGTACACATCTTGTAATAAGCTCATACATGTGTAATTGCTACGAAGATATGGAAATCAACACAAACAACACAACACATGAAGAATTGAGGGTGTTTCTAAAGATAAAAAAGACCTCCAAAAATATTAAAAAATAATTTCAGGATGGCATAATTCATCAAATCACCCAAAGATATTAGTGTCATAATAATTTACATCAACAACAAACCGTATTTTTGTGATGTGAAATGAAATATGCGTCCGTTCTATTATTGTACCACGTAATACGTTTTGCAAGTTTTAACCGAGTGTTTATTTTTGAAGCGCATCATCGTTCGCTCAAGTCTTCCCGTTTTTTTTTTAATTTGTAAAGGATAAGTGATCTGGGTTTCTTTGAAAGATGAGATGCGTTACGAAAACGGGTCTGAAAAGCCGACTTAGCTTCGTGAAATTAGCTTGGTCTTTAAAAAGACAGCATAAGTTTGATCGCCAAAATGTTATTATGTAATCACACTCCATCTCTGGTTTTGAAAAATAGACAATAGAGGCTAGCCAGATTTTGGAACAGGGCGTGACGTGTTAAAAATAATAAGAGAGAGAGTAGATGGTTCAGGAACTGACTGCACAGGGTACCAGCAGAAACGTATACTCGTGGAGGCTTTTTAATGCAACCACCAATTCACTGAATGCTGTCTATTACACAAATACTTAATATTTTCTGAAGATACCAGTAATGTGTAACTACCAGAAATCATGAGGAGACAGGTTGGCGGCTTCATATAAATATGTAAGCCTTGTCTTAATAATACACGAACAATACAATCCAATTTCAAAATTAGTTACGTGATGTAACGCATAAGAACTGTTGTCTTCGTTAGGAACATACTATTTATAAGTAGTTATGACGTCAAGACCCGAAGTCCCGAACATTGTTTCAATAACATTCGGTAAATGCAGAAATATTTTAAACAAAGCTAACTGTTTTCAACTCCTCGCTCACAAAGGTAAACTCCTCTTTTATAAAATATACAGGAATACGACAGTATACATTAGTTTGGACAAAATATTTTTACAGAAAATTAAGCAAAATTAGAGGTTGGGTATGATGAATTATCATTAATTGGTTATCCACTATGGTGCTAAACTAAAGATGAAATACCGTTAATACTGGCAGGCACTACGCTTTTGCGATTTTGTTCAAGTTTATTCATTCTTCTCAAACAAAAATCAAATACATTTGTATTTTAATAAAATTACTTTTACGTCCAACGTTTTTGTCCCTTATTATTTATTTAAGTAGTATTTTCTTTTATTTTGTATATATATAGTCAGTTATTAGATAGTCTGTTAGGAATAGTGTATACAGTGCATATTACTTTTTATGTTTTATCTTTTTAATATAAATATTTGTCTGTCTTTGTCTGTATCAAATTATAGTGTGATTTTTACTTTCAAAAAAATATTTTATATCCATAGATTTCCTCTGTAATTATTTACTTATTAGTTAGTCTTCCTATCTAGGAAGACTTGCAATTGTAAGCATTTTATCGGCACAACTTGTTGACTTTCGTAGTTTCGTAGCAAACTAGAAATAGAGGAAATATTATTAGCACTAATAAAACCGGAGGCTGTTTAAAATTAATTAACATTGGCGTGGATCAGGACCTTGTCTCACTTGCTGGAGTTTCGTTCACTTGCACCTTTGGAGACCTTAAGAACGCCACTGATGCCGCAATAAACGTAGTCACCTCCTAGGCTCAAACAATAACAACTATAAACCAAAATACCGTCGACACGAAAAGGAGAAGAAGTTATTGGTTTACCAATAAAGAGTTCTGAATTCTCAGCTTAAATTACTAAGTAAGGACAATAACTATTGACAATACCTACATTTTTACGCAACAAAGGTTTAGTACTTTTTTTATTTGTATAGAAATAATTTATTTGATGTCCACCTTATTATACCTTATACCTTGTTTTATCTCTTATTATGTACTAGCATCTGTCCGTGACTTCTTTCGCGTGGAAGTCGTAAGACACCACAATATACTAAAATAACAGCCACATTTTTATAAAACTTTCCTGTATATTACGTTTGTAATTTTGGTCTCAACAGCCAAAATATGAAGAGAGTCAGCACTGGTGACGCGGGAGCAAGCGCCGTACAGCGGTCCGTGAGAGAAGCAGCTAGTCCGGAGATCGACACGTGACACTAAAATAATACATATTATAACAGTAGTTAACACACGGGTTATCTCATTAACAGTCACATAACAATAGATATTAATTTTTATTATAACCAAAGATAACACAAAACTTTACAGAAAACTTCATGTTTTTCTGTGTACGGTCTACGAACTCATCACCAGCCTACAGCAGTCCAATGTTGGACATAAACGTCTCCAATTGCATGCCATTTAGCTCGATTCTTGGCTACCTTCATCCAGCTGCTACCAGCCACCCTGTGAAGATCGTCGCTCCACCTAGCCTGAGGGCGTCCTACATTAAGTTTGGCGATTCGCGGTCTGCACTCAAGAACACATCTACCCCAACGGTCATCGGTTCTATGGCTAATATGGCCGGCCCATAGCCACTTCAGCTTGCTTATTCTGTGAGCTATGTCGACAACTTTGGTTCTCTGCCGGATCACCTCATTCCGGATTCATTCTCTCCGAGAGACTCCAAGCATAGCTCGTTCCATAGCTCGCTGAGCGACCTTGAATTTGTAGACCAGTCGTACCGTGAGTGTCCACGTTTTGGTTCCGTAAGTCATAACAGGTAAGACGCACTGATTGAAGACTTTGGTCTTTATGCTCTGCGGAATAAGCGACGAGAAGACTCGACGAAGCTACCCAAACGTTGCCCAACCCAGCCGAATTCTTCTGTTAGCCTCCTTCTCAAAGTTGTTCATACCAAACTGCAGAGTTATTCTCTGTTCGAGAATAACTCTGCAGTTTGGTCCTTGAGAGTACCGCCATTGACAGCAATCGATCCTGGAATGACGTGTTCGTTTAACATAACCTGGGTTTTATCCAAGTTCATCCGGAGACCAATGCGTACAGAAGAATCAACTAGGCCATCCAGCATCTGCTGCAGGTCATGCAGCCAGTATGACGATGTCATCTGCAAATCTCAAGTATGAGATGCACCCGCTGTTGATTTTAATGCCACGTCCTTCCCAGTTCAGCATCTTAAACACATCCTCCATTGCGTTAGAGATCAATTTTGGTGTAAATTACGTTCCCTTGTCTAACCCCTCGGCGCAGGAAGATAGATAGATAGCTGTTTGCTGGTTCTGAGTTTGGACGGTCATTATCGTGTTTTCATAAAGACATCTCAGCACTTGGATGTATCGCCAGTCGACTTGGCATCGCTGCAGAGACTCCAAAAGAGACCAGGTATGAATAGAGTCAAAAGCCTTCTTATAGTCCACAAACGCAAGCCACAGGGGCTGATTATATTCTTGGGACTTCTGTATAATTTGCCGCGCTGTAGGGTCTATGGTGCTGTACCCTCCTCGAAATACGGCCTGTTCCGGTGGCTAAAACTCGTCGAGTCTCCACGCTAGACGATTCGGACCACTCTTGAAAACAACTTAGGTATATACGTGGCTTAGGAGCGTAATGGGTCTGTTATTCTTTAAAAGGGTCTTAGCTCCCTTTTTAAAGAAGAGAACGACCAGCTCCTTTGCCACTCTTCTTGAGTTCTCCCAGAGAACAGGACAGAGTTGAAGAGCTCCCGAAGCTCTTTCAGTACAGGACTTCCTCCCACTTTTAGGAGCTCGGTCGTATTCCCGCCCTTAGCAGGGTTTTTTCAATTTTAAAGTTGTTTAAGAGCTGCCTTGATATCATCTCAGCTGACTTTCGGCAGGTCTTCCGTGAAATGTTAAAGTGGCTCTGGAATCCTCATTTTCGGGATCTGGTCGAAATGCACGCGATGCGTACAATTGGCCGTAGAAGTTTTCGACTTCTGAAAGGATCTCCGGCTTTGAAACGACGATATCCCCACTAGATTTGGTCAACTTGCTCAGCTGGCTCCTCCCGAGTGATTGGTCGAATACTTTCGACCCCCGAATTTGCTCAATCGCTTCCTCTATAGAGCGTGTATTGGAGCGCATAACTGCCAAGGGCCATTTAATAAGCACCTCTTTGTCATAGGAGTCACAGACAGTCCGCTGTGCAGGGCTTGCATGAAGGACGACGAGACAGCAGCTCATGGGCTTCTAAACTGTCCGGTAGTTGCCACATACATTTAGTCATTTATTCATAAACAAATACAGGCTAAAGTACTTCGGTAACGACTTGTTAATAGACAATATCACGGCAGGTGAGTACCCGCCGTGATATTGTCAGTAACAACTAGGCTTTGCTGGCCTTCTTTGAGGACCTGGGGTGACTCGGATAATCGATTTTTCCCACCCATACGCCAAATACGCGCTTTGACGTGGAGTTGCGGTTGGGGACCCGTCGTACCAGCGCGTATTACCTATTGAATAGTTATTCGTCTGTAATCCCAAAAAAATTGTGTATGCTTTTAGCGATAAGACCGCCCATTGTGTCACCTTATGTAAAATTTCTACATATTAGAATATGTGTTGTATGGTGTACATAATAAAGAGTATTCTATTCTATGTACGTTATTATTATTATTCTTACGTGCCTATTTATTTTCATGAAATTACTTTTATGTCCATCGATTTAATCTTTTATTATTTAGTGAAGATTCTTCTTACATATCATAAACTGCAAACATTGCTGCTAAAAGGTCTGCAGGGGGTTATGGGAAACTGGTGGTTCGAATAAATAGTCATCGACGACGGTCCTTCTGGCTAACGTAGTGCCGCAAAGCCAGTAAACCAACAAGGCTATAGCGAACGAGCAATGGCGGTATAACCATACACCAGAGGGCCAATTCCCGTAATTAAAAACGTTCAAATTCAAGTCGCAATCTCATCTCAGCGACAGTCTAATGTCAAAAATGTAGGTAAGCGCTATACAATTTTTGACAGATTGACACTGAGATTAGAATGCGAACGTTCTTAAAAATACGGGAATTGCCCCTCTGACCTGAGTAGAGGCGTCAGTACCTTGGGAGAACTTATTCAAAAATATACTCAGGTAGTGATTTCGGTAGTAGCCAGCTTTTACGAGCTAAAGAAAACACTCACATTCCGAAAAATTACGGCAGTGCAAACGAACGAACCCAACTAAGAGCACAAAAGTACGGATTATTTATTTTGACACTAACTGTCTTCAGTCCTCGACGACCATAATTTTAAGTGTAAGTATTATTTATCATAGAGAACCCACGTAATCGCAGTGTCAATAATATCCCGAAATTATTCACGAAAGCAAAAGCGGCGCTGGCGTAAAGATGATTCATTCAGAAATAAACATGTACGAGTATATATGAGTCAACGCGGCTGTTTCGTTCCAGAGAAATATGTAGGTAACGTAAGAAAGAAAACTGTGTGATTATCTCGGGGTTTCGAAGCTTTCAGACGACTTTGACATTCTTTTGGTAACTAAGACAGTGTGTTCTTTGTCGTAATGCGTAAAGGTCGTTATTTTGAACGAATGTGTAAATGTTGTGTTTTGTATTATTGCAGGTAAATGTTAACAATATTTTTAGGGTTGTTTAGTCATACTAGGAGCCCTCATAATTTTGCCAAGGCCGTCTGTTACAACAAATCTTTAGTTTTTTACCAGAAAAAAAGAAAAAATTTTTTTTTTCGGGCGGCACGCCATATACAGAGAAAGAAAACTGAAGATGAATAAAACGACAGCTGAGAGGTATGCCTACCTTTGCATACCTGCCAGGTAGAAATATGAAATTAGTAATATTTTAGTAAGGCAGTTGCTACTCTTTGCCTGATATCTTAATTCCTTGTTTCATGCTAAGAAAAAGAAGGGGAAACTATTCTTAGTCGGCCATCACATGGCATTAATAAATATACCTATGTTGTGTTGAAACACAAAACCAATGTTTTGTTGCTATAAGAATTTCTTGGAAGTCTAACGAAAGAATTCGAGTTTTACGAAACTTTTCTGCTTTATTTATAGTTTCAAAGTTTAATCAGACTTCTATAAACAGGAATTTATTTTTAGGAGCCAAGTGGTACGGTCGCGGATTTACAAATGTTTATCGAATTTCAAATTCAATTCCCATTCGCTGAGGAATCGACGAAAACTATTTGACAAAATTGTGGCTACAGAACGACATTTTGACACTACGCTTTGCAAACGAATACTTATTTATTAGTCATAGCAGCGTTGTAGTGCTAGGTGGCCAGAATATTTTTCTGTCTACCAAGCTGAAAAAATGTATCTAACCAATTCCACCAAAACCTTTTCATTCAAATAGCAAAGCCACAATCACTCAAACAAACTAAAAGCATCACAAAGATAAATAATTATTATTCGTGAGATCGGATTAGATTGCCTCACCTCTTAGCCTGTAAGGTGCGAACATTCCGGAGTCTACAGAAATAGTCCCGCGTAGGTGTGCAATCACCTCCATCGTGATATTTGAAAACTAAAAAGTTTTCCGAACAATATTCAGATAACAAAGTGAGTCAAGAAGATTTGTTATAATTTTTTGAAGAAAATAATTCTGTATTAAATATTGGTTAGCAAGGCGCCATTCCACCAAAAACGTTTTGTGCAGAACTCTAACAGTGCACGTACTGAGCCGCGTATCTGTTAGTCTCTGTCTCCACCGGCAAGCTGTACGTAACTTTTGTGTAAAGTGCTGCACATTTATAAATGTTTACTTGAGTGAATACACCGAAAGAAACATTTGTGCCGAACACTGTACAGTACAGTGTCGCACAGTGCCGCATCTCTCTAGTATCAGCACGAACTATAAACTGTATATTATTTTATATGATAGATATGATATGATTTTTTTTTTTTAAACGTTGCCCCACACTAGGAATTTCTCCTGTATCGTGGGTGCGTTCACAAACATTTAAACTCACATACACAAACAGCCAGACCCGGAACAACTACTTGCAGGTCATACAAATATTTGTTCCGTGCGGGGATCGAACCCGCGACACGTAACGCAGCAGTCAATCGCTTAACCACTGCGTCAACCGTGTCGTTTTTATATGTTTTGTAATTTTGTATTAGCCAGTAAGAAAGGTGTTAGCAGAGCTGGTTGCCCAAAGTGCGCCGGACGTAATCCCTGCATTACGAGTTAAAAATAAAACTCTTAGTCTGTAACTTAATCAGACCTGATGTCATCTTCATTTTTCTTGATTACAATAACACATCAAAAAGACGACTGGTTGGGATTTCAACTTGTACTCACATTATGCAATTTAAATCTATTATAAACTCTCTATATTTATGCCAAAATTAAATATAATTTGCTATTAGTGGTTTGGCTATCCGTAACTCTGCTTACACGGTTAGGGACAAGCGAAATGTTATTTAAACTCGGCGCTAGATAATCTTGCCAAGAATTTAAACAAGATATAGGTGTAAGATAAATGGTAATGCCATTAAAATATTGTTTTTCGAAAGACAAATCATTCTTCGGGGTCATACTTCAAACACGATAATATTTTTACACCGCTTTTAGGGTCACAATTTTTTATATATAGAATTTTGGAGAGTGTTACGGTATCCACACTATTGGCTCCTGTTTCATAGGTTCGTCAACAGAACCACATTTCACTTGCGCAAACAATTAGACCCGGAACTACTGTTTGCGTAGAACAGTCCACCAATCGCATTATGTAAGTCAGCAACACAGAACGTGCGTCATTTTCTTCTTTCTCTTTGTAAAATTTCTTTTAGTTTTAAAGGGACTGGAAATTCCATTTCCTATTAAATGGTGGAATGAAAAACAATGCATTAAAGTATATAATTGAAGTCGTACTTAAATACAATGAGGATATAGCATGTGAGTTTATAACGACAGTTTACGTATTTTTAAATATTCAATTTTTTCATAACCTTTCGAATATAAAGGGTGTTTTTTTAGATTTTTTTGGGCGGAGAACTTTATATTGAAATATAACAGAAAAATATTTTTATTGCCCGTTACTAGTGGCTCTATTTGACAGATCCTTTTATGGCATTAACGTTTGAATATGATTTCGGGCATGTGGCCGCCGATATAAAAACATTCGTTGTTTTATTTCAATTTAAAGTTCACCGACCCTAAAAACACCGGATGGTTAAAATTAATGGGACTACATGACCTAAACGCAAGATTTATAATGAATGAAAGTATATGATCCACTGTAGTAAACAAAATCAGAAAAATATATGATATTCTTCAGGATATATGCTAGTTAGATAGTGTGTTGAAAACATAATACGACTAATTTGGTATGATGGAAAAAAGTCACGAAGATACCTCAAAAAAATTATTTTTCGTACCACTTGCTCAAAAAAGTGACATTCTATGCCACAAAAAGCGAACATAACAATAGTCATTTTTAATCTGTTAAAAACAGGGAAAGAAAATTGTACTGAATTTCATTCATCCTCTAGGGGGAGAATGTGATTTAAATTTGGAATACTTACCGAAATTTATACTGATTTTTTTTGTTTACACCATTGAGATTGTATATAAAGCATTATACATCTTTTTGAAAAAGGAATACGCATTTATTATGCAGTTATGATTATTAAATAAAATTACGAAAACCGACGAGGCCGTATGAGCTTGATGCCTTTGCTTTTCCGACAAAAAAATATTAGTCTAGGAATTTGCCGCGTTTTTGTTTTTTTCAAATACATACACGTTAAGTTTATTTTAATTTATTTTTATAAATAAGTTAATGTTCTAAAAATACGTTTAATTGTCAGTATTTTTAATAAATGCTTATCTCATATTATTATTGTGTTAATTTTTTCGCAAATGGTACGAAAAGTAGAGTATTTTCCTCGGTGATAAAGCTGTCTTAGTCTTGGGTGAACTTAAATCCCTCACTACACTCAGGACTCGTCTTAAATCCCTCGCTTCGCTCGTGATTTAAGTTTTTAACACCCTCGCTACGCTCGGGAGTAAACCTCGAGTCCTTCATTACGCTCGCGATTTAAATCGTCACCCGCGACAGAAGACACTGCTTTATCCCCTTGGTTAATAATCTACTATTAATGATTAACCATACAGTCATTCTGTATTTTTTTTCAGATTGCTCTTCAATCGACATATTAACGTGATAGAGTTTTCATTTTTTTGACCAATCAGTAGATTTTTTGTAAATAGAGAATTGCTTCATATTTTGCAATAAATTGCCAGCTTTGTGTCATCGCGCTTCTCTTTCTTTTCTACGCAGTGCGACAGTGACTGCGTGTCAGCCCCTTAACTATCCTATCGGTACAGGAAGGCACGAAGAAAGCAGCAGTTTGAAAATAATGGGTTTGCATAACTAAGCGGGTCACACGCCGAGATACCTCGTAACGACCACGACCGCTGTGTTCTGTAGCGACTAAGGAAAAGAAGAAGTAACAATTGGCAAGTGCTTTCATCCTATAGAGACCTTACCTTTTAAATAAGTATCATTAATGTTCCCATTTTGACATTCTATTTTTGATGGGCCTGCGTTGAACACAAAATCTCACCTAAGATACGGTCGACATATTTAGATAATTTAGGTAAATAGGATAAATAATCATATTTATAGAAATAACTTTTAATTCTTTAAAAATATCCCGAAAATGTGTCATCTTAAGAAGTAATAATTATTAAAAAAAAAAAGCTGTGCTTGTCAGTCACCCTAATATAACACGCTTAAAATACAATGAAACATGCTCTAACTGAAAACCTAAAAACATCCTGTGTAGGTATTTATCACTCAAACAAAAATATCGCAACACGAACTATCGTACAAGTGGTCACCGATTTTCAAAGGGTATTGGAATATAATTTTAATTTTAGGAAAACATCTAAAGCAATATAGATGTAGAATAATTTGTATCTCATCCGGCTTGAATTATACGTGCAATAGTCGTCTGTGCAATCGTCAAAGTCCACATCCTGTACTCGAATGATCACAATGAACCTATAAATCTGTAGAGCATAAAAGTACCGATACACCTCCGACCTATTTATTACTCGCATCGAATCGAAAGACGTCGTCATTGTTAATTTCGCGTAAGTATCTGTTGGAAATATTATTCAATAATCAATAAAATAGGGTGTAGGTACCTACTATTACTGCTAAGAAAAAAATAAGGCTTTGCTAGTAAAACAATCAAAAACCTGGTGTAGGATGTAAGCTAGAAAATCAGAGGAAGTACCTAAACTTTTTCACCAACCAACAGATCCGAAGCTCAGTTCAAACATTTTAATTATCACCATTTAGGGCTTTACAGCCGCGGGTGGGCTTTATATTGGTCGAGTATGATTCTCCATTATGATCTGTTTCCAGCTGTTTTCTCCAGTTTCTCACTCCTTCTTAAAGTTTGGTCTATGAGCATGGGACAACCCCGACTTCGCCAACCATCCGGTTTAATAAATGATAAATGATTTTTATTTCTATAAGTAGGTTTGTACAAACACTTTTACACGTCAATCATGTTTTAAAGGCTAGATGAGGTCGGCGTTTCCTATCGGACTACTCTGAGAAGAAAGGCCAAAACAAACTCAGAGGTCACAGTCTCTTTTAAAGTCCAGACATAATCTTGGTCAGATCATGTGAAGATTATGTAGTTGTTGTTTATGTAGATTATGTAGTAGTATGTGTCTGAAATGGTCTTTTGAGGAAAAACCACACAGATGAGTGGACCTGTCCAGTCAGTGCACACATGTGTCAGTAATCCCGCGGCTCAACTCAGAGCTTAATTAAGGAGCTCAACGGTTCGACGAACAATAGGGAAAGAAATGACATTTTGGAAGGCCGCATAAATTACTCAAACTGCCAGATCATGATTAAAACAAACTGAGCAAAAAAAATTAATCTATATACAAAAAAACTATATACTATATAAAAAATATCGAGTAAACTATTGGGTGCTCTGGTCTCGTCCATTCTTACGAGATGTCCTCCCCATCGAAGACGTCCTATTTTAATGGTCTTAATAACATTATACCTACTAATGAAGTTGATAAACGACGACGCCTCTACAAAAATACATAGGTATAATATTTGTTCATCAAAAATAAAAGTTAGAATAAAATCTGCAGACCGAGTTATTTCGTATGGGTGACTTATAAATACTTTATACCTACAAATACTTTATATGTTAGTTTGTAAGGTATATGTCTATGGGCCACTTTACTCTGATATAAAAGTTTTATTATTATAAACAATTTCAAGTTACATTTATATTGATTAGATCTGACCCCACCTTCATTAAAGTGGGACACTGCTGATTTTCTGGTCAATACCGTAATATTTGCATTTTTTCGGGTCTACAGCCTAACAATTTTATGTTAAACTTTTTTAGTGATAAAAGCTTTATAAACATTGTGTTTTTCTAGTTGCCCAACAAAGCAATCTTCATCAGAATCAAAACGTTTTTTATTAATTTAAAATTATTAAGACTGGGACGGACCCAGCCTGTACATGTTATATTATGAAGTTGCCATGTTTATCAAAAACTACCTTAACCAATTTGAAACCTTATCCACTAAACACATACATTTAGGTCACCGTCATCATGATGATTATGTTGGTCTTATCAGCCTAGCCTTATCCCAGCCATTTTGGTGTCGGCTTCCACTCTACCGGGTGCAGCTAAATACTAGTATTATACACCGAAAACCTCCACAAGCTGCTGACTAGGTAACGCGATACCCTTTGACAAAACTGATTGTCAGAGTTTCGGGCTTCTGACGATCCATAACAGGATCTACGAATGATAAATGGGGCCTAATAAATAGATGGTTACACACACATGCGGCAGTTATTATTTAGCCACGAGCTTATTTTTAAGACCATAGTAAATTTCTTAATACAAAAAATCATTTTCCAACTACATAATAGGAAAATAGTAATCACGAAAAGAAGCACAATCAATATTTGCCGAATGCTCGCGTTTGACCTACCAACATCTCACAATAAGTGCCGTGATCACCCTTACTTGATACTATTAGGACTGATGAGATTGCTTTTTTTTAGTTTAAATTGCCTACGCCTCTTTAGATCTTTAACTTTTATGGCAAAACAAGCACCTATCTCATGCAAATCATAATTGTAAACGTCCTGGAATCATCTTAAAAATCATACAGGTGATTCTGATCAAGATACGAAGGTAGGAAACTGGCAGGCGAACGACGCGGGCGCACGAGACTCGAGTACCTATATTTAGATCGCTCCACATCCGAACGGAGTTTCGCAACACCGCCGCAAGCGCCGACATCGGCCTTGCATAGATCAACCGACACCTGGTCGAAAAAACAGATTTAATTTTCTTGCAATATACCTTACTATTTTTAATTAGGTAAGATTTCCATTTATCAGGAAAAAAAGGAATATAGAGCTGACTTTCCTGTATTACCCATATGCATATTTCATAGGCAACATGGAAAAGCTGGCCGGGGGAGCGTGACGAACTGCGCAAATACTCCAACGCCCAGGCCAAATATAGCTGAAAAAAAACCGTGTGGTATTAGTCAGTAAGACTCTGACGGACCCTTCCGCCAGCCACAGGGTGGAAGGACATCCATGAGGATTACCTTACACAAAATATAAAAGGACTACTACCGAGTACGGAGACTGCTCCATTAGCAATTATTTTTGACGTTTCGCGCATCCTGTGTTTTCCTGTGGTTCAGATAATCTGATGGTATTGTGATGTCGTGTCCAAGGAAAGAATAAAAATATTAATGGACAACAATATTATTTATTCAAACATGATTTATAGAACTTAGCAGTATGCAACAGGTATCTCATGAATATATTGTTATTAATACGTTTTCAGTAACTACGAAGCGGAGCTAGCCTGTTTTGTGTTAATCCTTGGCAAAAGGGCCTCCTCAATTCCCTCCACTTCTCTGATGTTCTAATACTTCTGGACAATTATCTATGAAGACGTCTGATATTGCACCATAATATCCGTGGAGAGCCACTTCCTCATCGCTGCACCAATACCACAGACCTCTGTTTAGTCTGTATCGAACTGTACATGACTTGCCCACTGCCCTCTCCCATTTAAAACGTTACCTCCGCTTTAGCAACATCGAAAGGTTGCATTTTGAGCAAAGGATGTTTTTTTTAAACCCTACCTGATGGCCAAAAGGCTCCATTCCTATTTTACTTAACCGATGTATAGTAATCTGAGTAGAAGCCTAACTAGTCACGCCAACTTCTTCTGGCCTACCGCATCTTCAGTTTCTGTTATTCAGGATCCACTCTGAGGGTGCTTTCGCTTGAAGTTCACCTAGCAGATGGGGCCTGCCCAGATTGATTTTATTTTGGCAGCTCTGTCGCTTATGTATAAATAATACTTTTACTCTTTACTTTTATGCCTACTTCCTGCTTAGCTCTTCTCTTGAACGTAATCTTTGTCTTCGTTTAGTATCTGGTAATAACCAGGAGAATATTTTGTGACGACTTCGTTATTTGTTTATTACTTTACTGAGATATTTCTACTGAAGGTCGTTCTTGTGGAACACGAGTATTTTCGGCGCCAACATTTCCATAGTTTTGTATCCAGACCGACTCGTTATTCGGTATCTGGAAGCTTTTGGACTATCATAGGACATTTTATGTTTAAATCGCGGTATGAGAAATTCATTGATACCCTCGAGGGTATTATGTGGGTATGGGGCATCTTTCTCTAGTCAGCTGATTGTGAAACTTTCAACTAACATTTTTCTTGAATCTCAATCAAGTACAGGCTGGTGAAATACGGCCCTGTAAACTTGTTGACTAGATCTTGGAAAGGCATTTTTATTCCATTTTAAGAGAGCTGAGCTGAGCTGTGAGATAGTAGTAGAAGTAGTACGACGGGCTGGTGTCCGCAACCCCACGTTCAAGCGCGTATTTTGCGTACCTATGGGTGGGAAAATCGATCATGCGATCCACCCCAGCACCTCAAGGAAGGCCAGCAACGCCTTGGTGTTACTAACAATCTCATTTCGGGCACCTGGGTTTTGGGAGCTGTGAGATTTCAATTCGCGCTGAAGAGTTGGCGGGAACACGTTCGATGTCGCGACCCCCGGGTCGCTGGTTTCTCCGGGGATCGCGACTTGCAACGGGGGTTCGTTCTTCAGGCACCTGTCTCCCTAGGATGCCACTCTCCTTATGTGGCAAGGAAAGTCAACATTTTGTTTTCTTTGCCTTATTATGATTTTTAATATATTTGATAAAACTTTGAAAAACTATTCCTAACCAAAATAATACGTAGTCCGGATTTTAGCGCAAAATTATAAAGTTGCGTAAACAAAACGAAGATCATATTTAATTGTATTTCTATTCGTAGTATGGATATTCTGAGCCGTTATATTCAATGCAGACTAGGTATATCGGAATACCGGAAATTATTTTTCCTCGTAGCGCTGTTCCGTTACGTTGTTTCCAATTGTCAGAATCAATATTAAAGTAGAAAACATCCTCTTACCCGGTACTGGGACAAGTAGGTCGGCTAATTTGGGTGCCGTTTACACGTGTAACAGGGCACTTCATTCAATGTTACATCTTTTTGCTTAAAATGGCGGCCAACGTGATGGACAGTGGTTTCCGCATGCTGGCGCGTGGGACGTTAGCCCTGGTTATTGATACACGATGGTAGCAGAAAGGACATAGAGAAAGTCGGTAGAAGTCTGACATAATCCTCTGTTTACCCCAGTCGAAGGACAGCCATTAGGATTACCAAAAATAAAGTGTAAGCAAAAAAAGACCATATACCCTTTAATACAGTACTCAAACTCAAAGCATTTATTTCAATTAAACCGTTTACAGTCACTTTTGAATTGTCAAGTGGTCGGTCAGGCAGAAATATGAAGCTAGTTGCCCATTCCAAAGCGTAGTAGGTACCTATGGAGAAGAACGGGCAAGAAACTATATGGACACTCTTTTAAATTATATTGTTACATAAATATTAGTTACATCATTAATGTTGAATATAGGTATCATTATATGTGAGAACGATGTAATTAAGACGTACACATTGAGTGTCCAGAGTACAGCAAACAGACATTTAAACAAAACAATCCATAATTAAAATAAGCCGTGGCGGGTAAGAGAGGACCAGTCCCAACTGATGGCGCCCGTTCACGAACATGACGCATGGATCAGCACCATTCAGCTCAACCATTTTGAAGGGAGCTAAATGATCCAACACACGCGCCACCGTCAGCGAGACATTTGAGTGAGCATGACATTATCATCCGCCAGGGCACATCCAAGTCAATGAAAGACATTACCCGGTTAATGGTAGCTCGTTAGTACATATAGTACTCACACTTGTCCTATGCAATTATACAATACAAAGGAGATAGAGTTCCTGGAAGAGATCGCAGAAAGCGATAAGGCCGCCCATTGTATATTAAGTAGTGTTCAGTTTAATTTTTGTTGTTATGTTTTTTGTGGTGTACAATAAAGAATATATAAATAAATAAATAAGGTAGTCTTACAATCTTCAGCAGCTCCAACACAGTATTTTCAAATGTTATTCAATTAGTTGTGGTTGTGGAGCAGGACCAGCATTGAGCCAGGCATTTTTATCAGCAATATAAACCCCCAACTTATAATATAATGCCTGTCTGTACATAGTGTGCGTTTCATAATAGTGTCAGTAACACTCTACTTCTACGCAAATAATTGCTACTCAATCACTACAATTTGCGCCCAATAATCTGTCTACCAAGAGCATTGCAATAGTTATTTTGAAAACCATATTCTGACGACTGTGAGGGAATTCTTGAACGTTTGCAGTAATTCGCCCACGAAAAACACAGTTGCATTTGATTGACAGAGGGATACCTGCACTATGTACCTGTAATAACTGTCACCTCGGACATCAAACACCTGCACATGTGTACGTTGAGTGCCAAACATTTACAGTAATGACTGACGACCGTACAACGCGCGTGGATATATTGATAGTACGATTAATGAAGACTTCATACAGGTGTTAATGTAATGATTATGTTATCGGTAACTGTTATCCGTCAAGATACTCTAAAATTATTTCAGTGTTTGATTGTAACGTTCTTAAATTATTAAAGCATTGCCCCAACCCGAGGGCCACAGTAAAACGCTTATCGCGTTTAACGCTTTGCGTTTTGAAAGCAACGTTGAGTAAAAAAACTAAATTTACTTTATTTACACAAAGATGAAGTTGTCATTTTTTACGTGGAAATTACATTTCTGACGCGGATGAGTGGACCAACAATGGATCGCGGGTATAACCTTAATAAGATTGACCAGACTAGGAAGGCTTGGCACAAAATGAAAAAAACAACGTGAAAGGTCAAAAAGTCAAAGCATTTTTATCTTAGGCAGGCACATATAAGGCACTTTCGAACGTCAACATTTACATTAAAATAGAATTGATTCTAGTCGCCCCTTCCAAAAGGTAGTTTTGTATGGAGAAGAATGGGCAAGAAACTCCACCGTTACTCTTTTAAAATGTGTTACAATATTTTGTATATATTAATTATATAATTATAATGTGAAGACGATGCACCTATAATAATTAAACCACCATACCACAATAGGTAAAAGTTATTAAAAATGTAGCAATGACAGATAAGTTAATTTTGTGATAGTTATATGGTGCTCACATATTTACGAATTTTGTAAAAGTATACCATTTTTCAGATTTTTTAAACAAGTAATCAGTCTTTATTGAGTTAAAGTAATTACAGAACTACCAATGTCATAAAAATAATAAATTATACACATAAAGTTTGATTTTGTCTAGACTCTAGATTGTCCTATGGAGCTGGACCAGCATGATTCCAAGCATTCTTATCTTGTTCCAAAGGTTGAGATGTGTGCTAACAACATCAGTATCTCGGTAAGAATCAACATCATTTAAAAAAAATTGTTATCAAAAGTACAACAGGACATGTACTGTATACCTACTTAATAAATGAAGCATGACAAACATCTCGTTTGAAGTCAGCTCAACATTGTGTTGGTATGACGAAAAAACCGCCTTTCGAGGCGGATCCTGTAGAAGAAACTCCATGGACACTCTTTTAAATTGTATTGTTACATAAATATTAGTCACATTAATTAATGTTGAATAGAGGTATAATTATATGAGAAAAAATATAAAATATAATAAATATATAAATTTAATGATTATTAATTATGGGTTAGGTATGTGAGAACGATGTAAATAAGACGCACACGTTGAGTGTCCAGAGTATATATAGCAAATAGAAAGGAGAATGACAACCAATGGGCCCCTTAGTTTCGGTGCCGTGTCAAGACTATTTACTTCTCAAAAATTAAGTCGTATTTTTACATGTTCAAGTTTTTTTTATCAATATTTCGTTTACCCTAGCATTGGAAAACATAATTAATATTTATTCTATTGAATATATATCAGTTCCGCCATTAAAACTTAACGTGAATGTTGCCAGACGACAGACTATGTCAATTAAATAATTGTAATCGATTGGAAATATCGATATTTTACTAATCCACCGACTATAATGACCGGAGATAGACTACAGTAGCTTTTCACACGTCCTAATCTAGCTAACACTTATGTAACTGAGTTGGCGCGTAGTAGACGACGGGGGGGTCAAATAAAGAAAATAAAAGTAGTTACACTACACTACAGTTTCTTTAAAAAATAAAAGTTAGTACCACAGACATTATTGTGGTTAGTACTCAGGTTAGTACCTCCCGTACCCTAAATAGCGTTTATAATTAAACCTATCTTTTTAATTATGAGTATAATATTATTTATAACAAATCGATTTGGTAAATCGATTACCAAAAAATAAAAGTTAGTACCACAGACATTATTGTGGTTAGTACTCAGGTTAGTACCTCCCGTACCCTAAATAGCGTTTATAATTAAACCTATCTTTTTAATTATGAAAATAATATTATTTATAACAAATCGATTTGGTAAATCGATTACCAAAATATTAACATGGTCACACTTAGACAAATCTATCTCATATCTGTCAAATCATTGTCGTTGTCGTTGTATTAATTTCTGCGTATTTCCTTCTGTTCTGTTCTGTTAATTTGAAGCTGTCCAGTTGAGCGATTGCATTCCTCCAGTGGATTTGTTTTGAGATATTGGACTCTTGTTGTAGTGACAAGTGAACACATTGACTCATAATATTGGTATAAGTGAGCCTTGGACACCTGTTTTACTCCTGCAAAATGTCTACACCTGGTAGACCTTCTTCTGAGATCCTCGGTAACACACAACTACACCGGTAAGTTTATAATGTGGAATTTTCAAGACTTATAGGTACGAACATTTAGGATGCCTATGTTTGGTCAATCAAGGGGTCAACTGTAAATCTCTATTATTTCCGCTATAACAGAAATTAACCTTTTTAGGCAGTGTAAGGTGATCTGTGAGAAAACCTAGACCATTGTAATGAGCACATGAATAATTAATGTACATCTATCTATTTAGGAATTCACTGATTTATTTTTGCTATCATTCCAGTTATCCTGATGACATCTTGAATGTTTTGTATTACTACAAAACCGGACATCATCAACCACAAGTCTATCCCTCGTATGCTCTTGGACACCTCAACATATGTTTTGCGTGTGCCATATCGATTGCATGTCGCAGAACTCGTATGGTTTGTCAAGACTGTCCTCAAAGAAACGTTATACTAAGATGGACACCCGCTCATCATGTAAGTGTTTTAATTGTGGCAGAATAACTATGTTTGAACTAATTGAACAAAAATAAATAGTATAAATACAATATTATATTTTTAGGTCTTGCATTTGGAACGAGTTTGTCGTGCTTGTTGGGAGGCTGCATCGAGAGAAATACAGAGCCAGGCGGTTGGTGGCGTTAGCAGACCCACCGTGAAGTCTGCGCCAGTGACTGATAACATCCCAGATGCTGTGATTTCTGTACCACCTCCACTACCACTGCCGGTTCCGGTTGTGAATTTATTCACGGGGAACATATAAATGGAAGACATACGATTTTTCAAAGCATAAACAGCAGTGCTCCCCGTCTAAATAACTTTTCAAGATTATCATTAATCGAGTTATAAGATTTGCTTTAGGATCTTACCAATTAAAACTGGCAAGATAGTATGGGGAGCAAGTGCGGGCGAATGGTACCTACAGTGTTGAAATATGCAATTAATTAATATAAGAAGATTTGACCTTAATATTTCATGTCATAACAACTAGTTAGGGCCATAATTAAATCGAGACATGTAAGTAACAGGATTTATTACACATATTTATTGATAAGTAGAGAGCAACATATTATGACAAATTGTTTAGTGATTATTATTGTAGTTGCTTAGTTGCAAATCATACAGTAGGGTGCTGCGCTCATACCTATGACCGTATTGTGGTAATTAAGCTGGGGTCGTTTTAATGATATAAGCGCCCCAGCGCAATTTCTAGACCTATATTCCTTGAAGAATAAATATTTTACCCACTATTTATTGTTGTTTTTTTTTAATTAAGTAAGCAGCCTTAGAGCAGCTTAACTTGGGACTGATCCGTGCGTTTTTGTAACTTAGCCATGAGCTCCTCTAACCTAAGGCTTTAGTCGTAGGTAAGTATTTATTTTTAACAACAGTACCTAGTGGTGAGGGCACAGCCTACTTAACGCTGACTGCCGGCATGGCACGGCAAGGGATATATGTAAGCGCAAGTACTTAACCTAAATAATATCTGGGAAGAGAAGAAGTTATGTAGTATTTTCTTAATTCAGGAATCAATGTTAATACTTAAACAAAATTATTATTTTAATTGTAAATATGCTTAGAACAAAAAAAAAACTTGTTTTGTCACCTCAATTCCAGAATCCAAAAACATACGATTTCTCTTAAACTAGGGTGAAAATTTGAAAATCGATTTCAGGATATGAAAAGGTAATTCTAAGTCTACAAAATAAAGTTAAAATCACAGTGACACACGAAGTTTTTTAGGGGCCCAAAAGTCTTAACAAAATGGGCATTGTCCTTTAAACAAAACAATCCATAAATAAAATAATTAAAATAAGCCGTGGCGGCGCCCGTTCACGAACATGACGCATGGATCAGCACCATTCAGCTCAACCATTTTGAAGGAAGCTAAATGATCCAACACACGTGCCACCGTCAGCGAGATATTTGAGTGAGCATGACATCTATCAGCCGCCAGGGCACATTCAAGACAATGAAATACATTACCCGGTAAATGATAGCTCGATAGTACATAGTACTCACACATGTCCTATGCTCATTTACTCCCCATACATCCTACACCTTGACTGGTGGAGATCTGTCGAGGCTGCATAGCACTCAGATATGTACTTCTCGCATGGCGCAAATAGAATTTCATACTCAAACCAGACATAACCGACTATACACAACCCAAGGCTTATAGGCCTAAAAACCTATCATTTCGAAATTCTGCTCTCAAAGCAATCAACGAATGAGACACTTTATCCTTGTATATTAATAAGTAATTCATTTAGTTATATAAGAGTAAAATCACTCATACTTATGTTTTAATTTATTTCTATGTAACGTTTAAGTTCTCTTTGAAGCGAGTTATTAATACTTTTCCTGTATGCTGTGAATAACTTTCTTGATCAATTAATTGTTCATTTTGGCGTCAAGCCTTGAAAAAAGTAAAGGACTGGTGCAAAGAACATTTACTTTCAGTTAACCCCACTAAAACTGATTCTTTTCACAATAAAGAGGAAGATGACAACACTATAATAACAGCTGAATTGGGCTAAACACACCAACTACATCACCACGAAAGCCAGCATATCCCTGTAGCAGTGCAAGCGACTGCTTGGCTGAAACTAGGGCATTAGCCCCAAGGTACTTTTACTGGCTATACACTAGTCATCCTACCAATCATCATGTTCGGCTACGGCTCACTAGTATGGTTGCCCAAGAGAACTGCAACGCTTTGCTTGTGTGTGTAGTAATAGTAGCAGTATGAGAACTACATCCACTGCCGCCCTGCAGGCAATGCTGGGACTGTCACCTTTACACCTCGTCGTGCGGACGGAGGTGGCCCTGGCCACCTTTAGTCTCAATATATCCAACACCGTGAGCAAAGACTATAAAGTCATGCACATACGCATAAAGGAGCATGCGATCAAACGACAGCCATCAACAAAGCCCTGAAACAACATTAGTTTCAAAAGCACTTTAAAATAATAGCCGCAGAAGAATAGTGTGTCTACTCAGGTCCGAAAGAGCTGAGAATATACGATGATGGATCAAAGATCGACGCTGGAACCAGAGTCGAAGTTTTCTCACACGACCTTTACATCAAATTGTCTAGCCCGCTGGGAATGTTTAACATCAGCTACCAGGCGGAGTGTGTGGGCATTATCCAAGTGGTCTACGCCATAGGAGCTAGGAGTTATGGACACCCACATCCTCAGTTTTTTAATCCTTAGGAATTCAATACACACACCAAAAGTGTCTAGGGATCAACGTATTTTTTTTAAATATTTTATTGCCCTATTGACATTAAATAAAAATGTATATTTAAATCGATTTAATATTTATTTTCGTACGTGTGGATCGACGAATATCTCTCTGTTTTTGGATTAATGACGACTGTTCGCGATTTTTGCTTATCCCGGATTTTTCACCTTAGTTAATCCTGACATTAAAATGTAATCAAAGGATAAAAATAAAGTTTATTAAGGATTTTATTGCCTAAAATAAACAATTAGTAGTCTGTATTTCCGCCGTTAACGCGTATAACACAATCGCAGCGATTCGCCATACTCAATATGACTTCATCCAAATCACGTTGCGGAATGGCCGCCCACGTCCGTTGTATCAGGGGAAAAAGATTTTCTGGTATGTGTACGGAATCCATATTTGGCAGAGCTCGTCTTTGAAGCATATCCCATGCGTGCTCAATGGTATTCAAGTCTGGCGATTGAGCAGGCTATGGTAGGACGTTGATATTAGGTGAGGCAACTGTGTTTGCAACGACTCTGGCAGTTTTGAAAATGTTCGAGCCGACATATCTGCCTTATAAAGCTGCTTTTTTATGTAGGTAATACGCACATATTGGTTTTCATTAATCTCAGTACAACATACATTATTTATTTATAAATAAATAAACATACACACACACACACAAATGTATGTCACAACATTTTATTTGATTTTGTATGAGCTTTTAATTAATTCTCTTAATTTATTATACCTGACACACCCTTCCCTATGCGTTTGTTATTCCAGCGTATGGCACTCGTGAGTTGCAGCTGAAAATCTGCGTCAGGGGGTACACCTTGTGTTGTCATCGGACATTATGCTGAGCTGAGGCCCTTTTGGCATTATACTTGTTGTTTTCTGTTTTATAGTTTTAAGGTGTATTTATTTTGCTGTAATGTACACGCAATTTTCTTTCTTTCTGTCAGTGTATGGACGTTCATTTTCATGCATAAGCAGAAAATAAGCACATGGGTCCGCAAAGGAATGACAACATCTGATACAATTGTTTCAGCGTAAATCTGTGCATTGAGATTGCCTCTGATCCAAATCAGTTCACTTCTTCCGCCAATCGAAATACTCGTACCCGCCCGTATCATGATTTAACTTGACCTGTGTAATGATTTTAAACGTTCTTGGCGTCCAAGGGTCCTCCAATTCCGTGTACGTGTAGTATCTGGCCTCATACAAAAGCGAGCTTCGTCAGAAAAACACATAAAACGCCACTCTTCTTCTGCCCTATTTCTATGTCCACGAGCCCATTGTAAACGGGCTCTGCGATTGCGGGGCTCAATAGGTGGTACACGTAGCGGCCTTTGGGAATGGAGATTGACTTCATGCAAGCGATTTCTAATGGTTTGATTGCTTAACATCCCTGAAGAGTTATGAAGCCTCGTAACTAACATCATCGCGGTCATTGTATTATTGTGTAAGTATAATAAAAAATGTCCATAAGTATAATAAAAAAAACAGATTTTTAGTAACTAGCAAAAACGTGCTTTCCCCTGGACACTTTTGCTTGAGACTTATGCTAGAATGTCACAATGAACGTGCTGTGATAAAAGGACACGGCTGATCACTAGGTAACGACGCAGCTGAACGACTAGCAAGGAGAGGATCCAGCACGTCAGTATGTGGACCCGAACCTGGCGTGCCCGTTTATTTAAACCAGCTACGCAAATGGCTACAGGAGTTTACACACACACAAGCGGAGAGCTGGTGGACTTTGACACCGGGCTAGCATCCTTGAACAGTAGGATGAGCAGGCACTTATTACACCCGAACAGGGTGATGACAGTTGAAGGACTAAGTGCGGAAACCAATCCCGATAACATAGTACATAAACCTCGATGTTAATTATTACTCCATCAATATACACTGATATACAGTCACATCGTCTGTGATCAATGATGACTGGTCCTTATGACGTTGGCGATGCAAATGCATGCCAAGAAACTCACTGATGATTCATTAGAAATAAATATAAACTAAAACATTATATTATTGCGGTTCGCAATTTTATGGACGTTATTTATAGAACACGCATGTATTGTTTTACATTTTTAGTCCGGGGAGAGAATGTATGTATGTGTAGCTAACATGGACCTCAGTCAGTACTTCTTACGTACATCTAAGACGTACTGACAGAGGTCCATGTTATCTAACTTTATAAAAAAACGTAAACCTGATTGTTTTCACGTAACAAAATGAAAACAAAATATTCATAAATGTTTAAACGACTATTCATCGAGAAAATCAAAGAAAAATAATGTTCACAGTATGGTTCTTGAGATAAAGACGCATTCAAACAAGTTGGTCATAAGAGTCACTGTTACGTCAGTAGCAGTCATTGATTTTGTGATATAATTAAACACATGTGTATTTTGAAATAGGGTTATAATAATAATTAATCAAAACTAAAGACAGCCAAAAACGAAAAGAAAATTCGGCCTGTTTTGCATAATCGACAGTAAATAAAAGTTGTTGGTTAGTAGGTTATTGCTTATTGTTTGGTAAAACTATATATATATAATAAAAGTAAAAGAAATACAGTGTCAATCTTTTTTGGTTTCGATTTCAGCCTATTTTCGGTCAATCTCTAAACTATTACTTAAGTACTCATATATTATTAATCCAAACTACACTGGCCTTCAAAGCAAAGTAGGTACCACACTTTTAAAATTGCAATTTTTCCTAATCTATAGAAGTCAGATTTGAAAAAAAAAATGCAAATTTCATCAACTTTCTTTGAAATTATAGATTATTATACATTAGTAACGTTTTTAACTTAAAAAAGATAAAAACCGAAAACAATACATTTTTAACTTACCTACTAGCAAAAAACTCAATCATTTATATGTATGGTTTACGCCTTATTTACATTTTAATAACTGGTATTGCCTCCTCGGGCTCTGATTACAGCTTCAAGCCAGTTCTGCATACTGGAAACGAGGTTTCGGAGGCGATGTTGGGGTTGTATTCTGCAATTCTACCATCAGGGCCTATTTTAGGGCCCTGAGGGTGATAGGAGAGTGTCTGCGACTTCTGGCCAGCCTCCCGATTTCATCTCAGAAGTGCTCGATCGGGTTGAGATCAGGACTTCTTAATGGCTAGGCCATCAAGTTGATACCAACCTCCTGAATGTACTCTTGTACGACCCGAGCGGTGTGTGAACGGGCGTTATCTATCACCCATATTTACTAAATATGGTCCTGCATACTCCTTAAGAATCTATTGAGGATATCTTTCCCCAGTCAGGGTGCCGTTTTCTATAGCCCCTAGCTCTGTGCGACCTTCTAAAAAGACGTCAGCCCATTCGTGTACAGAGTCTCCACTGTATTAGAGTCTTTCTGTGAAGCAGGCTTGAATGTATCGCTCACCAGGTCGTCTGTACACTCTTCACGTTCCATCGGAAGTGAATAATGAGAATCGAGACTCATCAGTGAACAAAACTCTTGCCTATTCTTCTTCACTCTATTGTATGTGTTCACGGGCGTGGCGCTACAAGTAAAAAATATTATAATCGTATCGTAAAGGTATCGTTTAACAAACATTAATGGTTCAAATTAAAATTAAATTTCTTTAACTGTCGCGTTTTGTTCAACTGGTATGTTTTACGTGGAACGGATGAGACTCACAATCCTGTGTATTGGGATGTTATCCCACTCTTCCTGTAAAGCTGTTTTAAGCTGGCCAAGCGACTCCGGAGCAGGATCTCTCGCTATGACTCGTCTCTTCAACTCATCCCATAGGTGTTCTATGGGATTCATATCCGGACTTCTTGCTGGCCAGCCCATAACGGTATTACCGATTTCGCTCAGGTATTAATTTACAATGCCTGCGGTATGAGCTCTGGCATTGTCCTGCAAAAAAACGAACTATTCGCCAGTAAAATGTGTGTAGGGTATCGCATGAGGCTCCAGACACTCTTCGATGTAACGTGACCCATTAAATGACGGTAAGCGAGGTCCAGGTACAAAAGCAAGTTCGGTTTTTTCATTGACGCTTATGCCTCCACAAACCGTCCAAGAACCGCCACCGTAACTGACTCTTTCTTCAATGCAACACTGTGCAAAACGCTCTTCCTCTCTTCGTTACACCTTCTTTCTCCCGTCATTACCATACAACATGATTTTACTCTCGTCAGAAAAGAGAACTTTGCACCATTGAAGGTAGGACTAATTTAAGTGATCACGTGCAAAGTTAAGGCACGCGCTCTTTGGTGGTCTACCGTAAATTTTGGGTCATTCGCTGGTTTATGAGGTTTCAGGCCACGCCCGCCAATCATCTTCTTCTTCTTCTTCCTCAAACCTCACGGAGCCACTGCTGCAGTCGAATAGAGTTAAAGTGACGATTTGCATGTGTTCACACATGGAAAACAAAATCTACATTCATTTATTGGATGAAAATTCGAAAAATCCTATTCAAATTTGGAATTGTGGTACGCCATTGTGTAGACTGAATTGCCAGCTATTTATTGGCGAACTTTTTGAATGATATTCGTCCTTTTTTATTTAAATGCCACCTAAATAGTACTTGCTGTAGGTACTGTTTCGATTTTTTTTTATGAGAATTGTATATCTTGTGTACTTAAAAGTTATTGCAATATTAAAAGTGTTGTACCAAGTTTTTAGGCCTGTATTATACATGTATATTATTCTCGAAACTTTCATTATTTGGTAATTTAACATTAAAAGAATTCGGCACAATGTACGGGGAATGTAAATAGTTATCTTATCTTTTAGGTATAATTATGATTATGTTGTTTTTCATCAATGACATCCCAAGTCTTTTACGTTGTCTAAAAACATTCAAAAACGTGCTTAATGCAATACAATGCAAAATATCCTATTAAAAATCGATCAAAATAATAGGATTCAGAGAGTTTGGAGCATTTTAATGGCACAAACATACGCCATACTCATACAAGCGAGCGAGCTTATAATACTCATATAAGTTAGGTATGAGTAGTAGGTTATGAAATCCTTAATAGGTAAAACAAATGACTGCTGTTGGATTCAATTCACAATTTAATAACTATGCGATAATGAATAATTGTGATGACATCTTTCTGTTAAGTAGCTGCACTAGACTACAATTGGATACCGAGAAAGTTTGTGGTGTAGGTATATATATTATGTATAAAGGATAATATAATATAAAACTCAATAACGTCTACCAGAATATAAAGAAGTACTTACTTGATTGAACAGGTCTTACGATCAACAATTTAGTACTTAGTTACTGTATTTATCGTCTGTGAGCCAAAAATGCTGCGAACACCCGTAGTCTAGATGACGAAATGTCAAAATGTCTTTGGACTCTTCGCAATGTCTAATTGCTGCTCGCAAAAGGTGACATAAATATTCTAACGGTCGAAAGTTTTATGAGGATACAATTGTATCATATACCTACATCGGGCTCTGTCGACATAAACAGAAAGCAAAACAAATGAAGACAAACTCCAACGCAGCTTACAAAACAATTAGTTTTTTTTTCTGGGCAAGTCACAATATGACTTTAACAATTCATAATTATGTAATTTCTGAGTATATCGTGGACTTTACTGACATCGGTGAGGACAAACATCGTGAGGAAACCTGGACTCTATATCTATACGTGGGTCACACTGAAAGTTTTTAGAAAAAAAAAACGGAATGATGTAGAAGCTTGTTAATTTTTTTATTGCTTTCCGAAGTAGTCTCCGTTCCTCTTTAAGCACCGTCGCATACGATGGAACCGTTGACTGAAGCAGTGGCCCCACTCTTCTTTAGGGATTTCTTCCAAGCCTTTTTCAAACGCAGCCACGGCATCTTCAGGGTTCATAAAACGAATTCGTCTAAGTTTTATCTTTTATTTTTGGAAATAAATAAAAGTCACAAGGTGCCAGGTCAGGAATGTAAGGAGGATGCCTTACTAACTCCACACTTTCACTAAACAAATATTCGATAGTGCGTCTGGCGGAGTGAGCTGGAACGTTGTCGTGGTGGAGGAGGATCCTGCTTGTTGGGTGCTGCTGTGTAACATGTGGTGGCATCTACAATGCCACATGCGAACTACGTGTCATACTGACGGCACGCAAAATCCTGCATCGTGCAAGCAGAGTTTACCGCGCAACTAGCATATATATACAACGCCCCGACAGCAATAGTCGGGCAGGTGCCCACGAGACACAACACCCGCCTGGTCGGAGGATCTTCCCTTTTCTCAAACTCAATAAACCAGTTGTAAACAATGGCACGGGATGAAGCTTCGTCATGAAATGGTAATCGAAGTCTATCGTAACATTGTTGTTGAGTAAGACCGCAACGAAAGTCGTAATAAAACTTTGAACGAAAATTTTCTTTAGTCAAATCCATTTCAAAGCACAACAGACACTTTTTAAATTGCCGCCAATTTGTAAAAACAAATGACATACGAATTCATTAAACATCTACAGATTCCCAAAGATTTCCTAATTCAAAATTGTAATTAAATTTTCAATGGCTGCTTTTCTTACTGGCCTATTCTAAAAACTCTCAGTGTGACCCCCGTACATATTATAGTAGATTGAAGCCGCTATTCGTGTCTGCCTGTGTGACCGCGTTGTTCTTCTAAACTCCGCAACGGATTTTGATGCGGGTTTCACCATCATTTAGAGAATTTATTCTGGAAAGTTTATTAGTAAAATCCATTAATACATAAACTTACAAGTATTAAAGAAATATATGTGTTTTGTCAAGTCGTAAATACCGTGCGAAGCAAGCGTGCTAGTCTATAAATACTAACATAAAAAAAAACTGGACAAATGCGAGTTGAACTAGCGTGTTGAGGGTTCCGTACGATGAATTTTTTATCTACCACGTTTTACGTCTTTAACCCATTTACGCCCACTGTCCCCATTTGGGGTCATTTCTTTAAGTAGCCACATTTTAAATTTCGTAGTTAATAACCGTAACGAAAAGGAATCGTCTTGCCTTAATAATTCCCAATCTTCGAAACGTAAGTGCAGTGTAATTATTTAACTTATATAGTCAGCTCGCTGGTACGAATACGACCTTGACTTTGCGCCGGATGTTGGTGGGTTGACGAGGAAGAGGCACTGCGCAGATTAACCAAAACCTGTGCTCTCCCTCCTTTTCTTTCAGTGTAGCTCATGACTCAGATGTGATGTCGCGGTGATTCATACGTGTGTATAGAGTTTATTTAGACAGATTGAATTAACTAATAATAAGTGTATTTTGTAACATTCTACACGTAAAATTAAACATAAGCCTATAAATTTCAACACTTTTTGTATTGAAATTTAACATGTCGGCCTCAACCCGTGCAAAAGTTAGTCAAAAATATAATTAACGCCTATCGTTGGATAGAGGAGGCTATGGGCCACACACAGGTACTCCAATGTCTGGCACCGAGCGACCGAGACGGTTACGAGAGCATCGCAAAGCTGGCACGACACGATTAGTTAAAGCGACGCCGCGCCGCGCGCCGACTACGCCACGAGCACCTCTACCAAGATCATTGGCGTGCAGCGGTTGAACGCTTTAAAAAATATTACAATTGACATTATGCCTTATGAATCTTATTTCTCACTAGCTTAATTCGCGTGGTAGTCGTAAGATACCACAATATTCGAAAATAACAACCACGTTTTTATAAAACTTCTCTATATACGTTTGTAATTTTGTTATCAGCAGCCAAAATATACGGAAATTCAAACTTGATGATTTGAGGAACCAAGCGACGTACAGTGGTCTGTCTGAGAAGCAGTTCATCTTGAGGTCAACACACGTAGCCTTCAGTAGCAATTACCCTTTGCTTGCGAAGTTTTGGTGAACGCCTGCGATCGTGCATAAATACTATCTAAGGGCATGCATTCTTACAGACTATTCCTGACGAACGGCTATCACTATAATAGCTAATAACACATGGTATTTATCTAACATAGATGACAGAAGAGGCCTAAACTTCATGTCTTTCTGTGAACGTTCTAAGACCTACCATAAAAAGTATAATGAAATGTAAAAAACCACACAAAAAATAGAAATAGTTGGGAATCGAACTCACAACCACAGGTTTGCAAAGCAGATTTAATAGGATTGCCGAAACGGAAGTGATCCACAGTAAGAAATGAAACTAAACATGAGCTTGAAACCAAAATACATACAATGTATTATACTGCCTCGTTGGTTTAGCGGCCGCAAGAGCTACTGCTGAGCATGTCGTCCTGGATTCGATTCGCTGGTTGGGCAAAGTTATTGGGTTTTTCCACCACGAACTTCTCAGTAGAGAGTAGTAGTAGTAAATCTGGATTTGTGCCCAGTTGATGGCAATAGGCTCGCCCCTATTACAAGGGTCTTAAGCATAACTGGTGAAATGTGGGTATACTGTAGGTACCTACACCTCTGCCTAAGCCTTTGGGGAAATACAGGCGTGATGTTATATTATTTATTATGCACCATTGTTTTCTTAGGTAGGTACCTACTCATAATGTTGAAGTGGCGACATCTATAAGCGACTTCGTTGACTACCTACGTTCCCATGACAGCACACTGTGCGCGTTAATATTAGAATCAATGAACTCATTCAATATTAGTTTCCCCATGCGCCCGCCAGATGGTGCACCATGGCTGTACTAAACTGTTGCTCCATAAACTTTGTCTTTTTTTTACAATAACTCGTTGTAAGGACTAAACGAAATACGGATGACCACTGAGAAACATAGATTTTCACGAAAGTAGTTATAGAAATAATAATATAAGTACCTACATTTAATATGTCACCGTATGATTGTGAGAACCGTTAGTTTATAATGTATCTAAATTTAACACCGTAAGATTATAAACTGTCGACAAATTGTGACCTATTACAATATAACAAATTCATTTTCGGTAGCTTATTATCTATCAATGTCTTATCGTCAAATTAATTGTGACCGCATCTGCACTTGTCGACAGGGTTTAATGATTAATCAGTCCGATTTTATAACCCTTGAAAATATGATCTGTCCCTGATTAGTCGGCCTAGGCGGTAGACGAATTATTGGCAGAAACCGCCCCGACAACAAAGACAGGACCACGATGATATAATTGTAGAAGTGTCCACACCGGAGATCCAGAATTGGATGACATCAATTGAGCAGTGCCTGAATGAGGTGTGTGCTATTGCTTCTGATGGTAAGCTCAACACTGAGCAGAAACTAAAAATTTGCAATTTTTGCCGAAAAGTTCGACATGGAGTTTCGCAAATGGCTGTTCAATACCAGTCGCTGAAGCAAAAAGCCATTCAAACCCATACCTCTCTTAAATCCATGACCGAAGCTCGAGACCTATCCGACTGTCTAACGGGGATGAACCGGACGATTCTGGAGTCCTGTACGAAGCAGGTTGCGGGTACATCTTTTGCAAATATGGTGAAGAAGGGGTCCAACACTTTTGTTCGTTCTAATACTTTTAGCTCCGTGGCGATTTATCCCTGTGATAACTCAAAGACTAGTGACGAAACCAAGACCATGGTCCAAAAAATCGTATGTTCTGGAGAAATGAAGCTGAAAGTACGAGGCGTACGTAAAATAGGAAAAGGAGGATTGATAATCAGCACTGAGACCAAAGATGACCTAGATAAGCTCAAGCAAACAGTCCAACTCGCTTCGTCAGTGCTTACCGTCGACGAACCTCAAAAGCGCAAACCTCGCATTGTAGTTATAGGAGTTCCCAAACCCATGTCTGAAAATGAGGTTTATAAATGTATCTATGAACAGAACTTAACCGACAAACTGCCGACTATGTCTCAAGATACATTTTTGACCACAACAAAACTGAGCCACAAATCTGGCAGGAAAGATGCTGAGAATTGCAACTATATCATAGAAGTTCCAGCCATTATTCGCAAGGCCCTCATCACACAGGACAGATTATTAATAAATTGGTCGTCCTGCCCGGTACGAGACTTCACATTGGTAACTAGATGTTACATGTGCCAGCAGTATGGTCATGCAGCCAAAACATGCAAAGTTGCTGCCCCCACATGCGGCCATTGCGGTGAAGAAGGGCACAAAATCCAAGACTGCGCAAAGAAGGCCAATCCGCCAAAATAATGTGAGCCTACGTGTTTGCGCTTTAAAAAACAAGCCAACCACAAGACTGGAGACACAGATTGCCCTGCAAAAAAAGCTGCCGAATACAGGTACATTAATTCGATAGACTATGAAGGCGCCTAAGAGCAGCACATACTAGTTTATAGTTTAGACTTAATTTATTGTTGTAATATTTTTTTTACTTTAATATGGATGATAACTTAATTACCGATAAGACAATATGCGGATCGAGCCGCTTAGAAGCAAGGCGGCTGCCGCATGTCCGTCGTTATCGACTGTCGATATGTGGTAGGTAAACCTAGAAGTATAATAGATAACACATTTTAACTATATCAAAGACATGTGACGTTGAGGACTGCAGAAAATTCCTTTCCGACTATCATAATTTGCTAACCATAATGACCCAAAACATCCGTAGTATTTATAAGAACATAGATAGCTTTAATATTTTTCTTCATAGACTTAACTTTGATTGTGATATATTGGTACTTACCGAGAGCTGGCTATCTAATCGCCACGATAATCTCCCAGTAATATCGGGCTACAGGTTATTACATACCACAATAAACCACAATCAAAATGATGGTGTGGTAGTCTTTGCCAAGGAATCATTAAAGGTCACAGTTGAGGAACATACTCTACAAGACTGTATGAGTAATTGTTTAGTCATTAAGATTGGTACAACCACAGCTATAATCGCTATGTATAGATCCCCTTCCTCTAGAAACTTAGATCCTTTTAACAATTCCCTAAATCAGATTTTTCTAACACTAAGCCCTTTTAAGAATGTTATACTAACAGGTTATTTAAATATAAATATTGGCTCCTAAAACTGCGATGCAGGGACCCAAGATTACCTAAATATCTTCTTATATCATGGTTTTCTCCCCGCTCACACATTGCCTACTCATCAGAGCGGTTCCTGCCTCGATCATATGATGATCAAAACCAGCCTATCATATATTACGCTTGTTACTAACTCGACAATAATTACTGACCATCATCATCACACAGTCTTACTCAACTTAAATTTAACGCTGCCTAAGCTAAATCATCCTCAGACTATTAGCAAATTAAACACAAACTCGAATATGATTTGTGCAACATTGATTTTAGCCTAGTTTACAATACAGCTGACGCTAATTTGGCTTGATCGTACTTAATAAAACATGTTCAACAAGCAATATTACGTAACACGACAGTTTCTACAGTAAATAAGAAATTTTATAATATTAAACCATGGAATGGAATTCGGTGTATAAGGACAGAGATAAACTTCATCAGAGAACTAAAAGATACCCTGATTATCTAATCATTCAAACCACCTATAAGAGATACAGGAATTTCTGCAACAATCTCCTAAAGAATTTAAAAAATAATTACGATTAAACTGAATTAAATAAAGCAGGTAAAAATACCAAGCAACTTTGGAAACATATTAAAAACGTCACCAATTCGAGGTGCGTAAATCAAATTCGAGTTTATTGCTGGCTAATCAACAATAACCACTCTTATCAGCTAACAATGTAAATAACTTTTTTGTAAATGTTGGGAAAACTCTTGCCGAACAGATTCCGAACTACTGCGACCAACCATCTTTCCAAAAATCAAGCAATAGCTGTAACTTGAAATCTTTTGCTATGTTGGATACTGATGTTGATGAAATAACCCGAATTATTTCTGGGCTAAAAGACGACTGTGCAGTTGGATGGGATAATATAAGCAATAAGACCCTCAAACTTTGTAAGCATATTTTGGTACCTCACTTAACGCATATATTTCGAATCTGTCTTTCCGAAGGAATTTTCCCTAGTTGTCTTAAAAAGGCAGTTGTAATCCCTATCTTTAAATCTGGAAGTAAAGACGTAGTTAATAATTATAGGCCAAAATCCTTACTCCCTACTAGTTTCTGTTCTTCTGAACAAATTAGAGATCATAGGAATAAGGGGAACGCCGCTGAAACTTTTTACTGACTATTTAGACCACCGGTACCAATGTGTTCGAATAGATAATATCACGAGCGATGAGCAGAAAAATACTGGTTTTGGTGTACCTCAGGGGAGTATTCTGGGCCTCACCCTCTTCCTTATTTATATTAACGACTTGTGTAATCTAAATATTAAAGACGCAAAATAATATCATATTATGCCGACGACACGGTGTTAATATTTAGCGCTAAAGCCAGTTCGCCAGCAAACTGTTCGAAATCGCTGAACTAGGTTTTAATTCTGTGACTAATTGGCTTCAAAGCAATTTACTAACATTAAATGCCGACAAGACAAAATATATTCACTTCTCCATGCACAAGCCTCAACTGAGCATTACTAACCCCTATCTATATGACCATCAATGTGGTAACCGTACAATCACCATGTGTAATTGTCCTTTTATCCACAAAACGAGCAACATAAAATACCTGGGGGTAATAATGGACGACACACTCTCTTTTAAAAATCATATAGAAAGCCTAGTTAAAAGAGTGCGCAAACTAATATATGTTTAAAAAAAATTGCGAACATTAGCAGATTCAAAATAATCACTCAGGTTTATTTGGCCCTATGTCAATTCATAATTGAATACTGTATCACTTCTTGGGGTGGCGCACCAAACACTAATTTGCTTCCTCTTGACAGAGCTCAGAGAGCAATTTTAAAGGTAGCAAACTTCCTTCCCTTCTTTTTTCCCACAGATCTGCTATATAAATCCTGCAATGTACTAGCCGTTCGCCAGCTTTTCATTATGCACTTAGTGTTAAAACAGCACACCATGCTTGCCTACAATGCCGACACACTAACAAGAGGCGCAATGATCTAGTATGTATATCTGATGCAACCTCAAAACATGTCTTTGTAGAAAGATTTTTAACAGTCTTAGGCCCATTCCTGTACAATAGATTAAATAGGAAACTAAGTATCTATAAACTAACTATAGCTTTAAAAAAAATATAATTAAATATTTACTAACCATTGACTATGCACAGACAGAAGACCTACTTATTGTCTGCAAATAGATATGTTAAAATGCTATTTTACTTTTATTTATATAAGTTTTAATTTAGTTTTAAGACTCATTGTTAATGTAATACGTTAAGTATTTATGCACTTTCTAGCCTGAAGCACAGGTTCAACCTAGTTCAGGCAAATTAGCAACTGTGCGCTATTTTAATTGTTAAGGTTCTCATTGTAAATGTATCCCTTTTTATAAGTAATCGTTTTTTTTATTTTTTATTGTTATAATTCAAAAGCGCCTGTAATTGGTTTATAAGAAATAAATGCTTTAAGTTTGAGTTTGGAGTTTGAGCTTATTAAAGCTAAGCTTACAGCCGCGTCGGGCCGCGGCGCAGTGCATTTCAATTTCAATACAAAAAAGTGCAGTGCGGCAAGCTTGTAGTGGCCGATAGACATACAAAATGTACGATTTTTGTGTACAACTGATTTCGTTCACCAGGCAAATGGAACAGGAAATAGAGAGACGCATAACCAGCACATGAAACAGGTACTGGTCACTCAAAGAACTGATGAAGAACGCCTATTTTTTTAATACATGCATTCTTCCATGCCTCACTCACGGCTGTCAAACATGGGCATTGACTCAAAAAAACGCTTAAATTACTTCTAGCCAAAGAGGCCTGGAACGCAGCCTACTGAACTTCAAGCTAATAGGCAAAAAGAGAGCTACAGATCTGAGGTAAATTACTAAACTAAAGGATGCTACCTTCCGTACAAAAGGCTGAAATGGAGATGGGCTGGGTCATAGGCTCCGCGATAGGAACAATAAGTGGTCTAAAACTGTAACAGAATTACCTTTCCGTTAGAGATGGATCTAAAAGAAGTAGAGGAAGACAACGTAAACGCTGGAACGACGTCACAGTTGAGACAACTGGTGCCCTGTGGGCTAGAGACGTACGACATCGTGACCAATGTAGGCGCCTGGGGGAGGCCTATGCGTCGAAGGACGCGGCACTGATCGATGAAGACACCGAAGTGCAAAAGTTATGTTTTGTTCATTTATTTTATATAGCAATTCGTTTTAGTTTATCAGTAAACAAAGGCTTTATTATTATATATGTAGGCGTGAGACGATGGTGTCGCCTCACACCTCGTCTAACTTTCAAGATTACGATGGTCATTGATAGCGCGCATAGCTTGTTTCCGATAAGAAAGGCGACGACGAGGTGAACCTTAACGCGTCGAACGCGGCCGGGGGTAAGCTTGGTTTTCTTGTGGGAACGTTTTAAGACGATAGGAGCTTTATCATCAGAGGAGCCTGGATCAGGCAGGCAGTCAGACCACGAGATCGACTGAGCACGACCCTCTTCTAATTCATTTAATAATAACGTAGGTAATAAGATAAGAATGCTTTCAGTTACCTACCCGTGACAATTGTACCCGCTTATATTATGCAACTTTACTGTGTTTAGTGTTAGTTTAAAGCATTGAGCTAGGTATAAATCAATGGTTTAAAGATCCTCGTATATAGTGTAACAGTGTTTTTTTTTTTTATGCAATATCGACTTTTTATTTGTTATTATTATTAAGACCGATTTACGTTCATTGCATTATACCTAGAATAGTCTAGAATAGAATACTCTTTATTATGTACACTACCTATACGAATCAAAGATATAAATTAGTTACAAAGTTGTTTTTGGAAAACTACCTAGGCCCTCTTTTTTTTCAGAATGTAAGTAACATATTACTAATGTTTTAGTAGATTCGCCTGCGACATGATGATGTCACAGGTGATTTTTATTGAATTTGATTTTTGTTATTTAGCACAGTTGTAATAAGGTGTCTGTAGCCAGACATTAGTAAAAGTTACTTTTTGACCCTGGCTGATGATTTCGGGGGTTAATTGGAATAGTATATTTTTCAATGGCATCTTACAGGGTTTTGAAAGAAATCTTACTAAGACATGAAATTAAACATTAGAACTCGATAAATAATCGCGACCAAATGTACTGTACTTTTTAGTCTAGAACATCGAGTAGCAAGGCTGCGCTATGCCCTTGAACACATACAGTGGAGTGAAGAAGAATAGGCAAGAGTTTTGTTCACTGATGAGTCTCGATTCTCATTATTCACTTCGAATGGAAGGCGAAGAGAGTACAGGCGACCTGGTGAGCGTTACAGTCAAGCCTGCTTTACAGAAAGAGTCCAATACGGTAGAGGCTCTGTACACGTATGGGCAGGCATCTCTTCAGAAGGTCGCACAGAGCTAGTGGCCATAGAAAATGGTACCCTGACTGGCGAAAGATCAAGATATCCTTAATAAGTGCAGGGCCATATTTAGTCAATATGGGTGATGGATCGATACTGATGCAGGATAACGCCTAGCCACACACCGCTCGGGTCGTACAAGAGTACATTCAGGAGGTTGGTATCAACTAAGAAGTCCTGATCTCAACCCGAACGAGCACGCCTGTGATGAGCTCGAGAGGCTGATCAGAAGCCGCAGACCACCTGCTATCACCCTCAGAGCCCTAAAACAGGCCCTGATCGAATCATGGGAAAATATTCCCTAACTTTACCTCTAAAACCTCGTCTTCAGTATACCAAACCGGCTCGAAACTGTAATCAGAGCCCGAGGAGGCAATATCAATTATTAAAATATAAATAAGGCGTAAAACATACCTGCTTATAAATGTTGTTTGAGTTTTTTGCCGTATCTACTTAAGTAAAAAATTGCTATTTTTTGGTTTTTATCTATTTTTAAGTTATAAACGTTACTAATGTATTTTTTATTTTATTTTTTCAGGAAACTTACAGCTACGAGTATAATATACAGTTTACTTGAACAATATGCAACTGAAGGCCATTTACAAATTTCCGCAGATAAAAAATAATTATTCACGATCAAATAATAATTATTCCACAGATAATAAACCATAATTTCAAAGAAAGCTGATGAAATCTGCTATAAAACTATTTAATATTTTAAAACTCCTGACTGCTATTATAGTTTAGGAAAAATTGCAAATTTTAAAGTGTCGTACTAAGTTTTGAAGGCCAGTGTACATAAATGTAATTTCTTCAGAACATAAAACGTCGTTAGTCGGGCCTTTTGAGCGCAAACGAAGTGACACGGGTTCCCCGTTTGACAACTGAAGCGGCACGGACAAGTACTGAATCGGGGACCTGTTGGGGGCTGGTCTGGGCGGTCGGCAGGGCGGGCACTTCGAGATGTGAGTGGTTATTATGCTTGATACCTATTTCCGATTATATCTTTTTAAGGTAAATATAACAGTAAAAAAAACCTATAGTACCTGCTTTATGCATACCTAGTTCGAATATTCTGCAAAGTTTCATGACCTAATTTGAAGTTTTTCTTTGAATATTATCCATTTATTGTACGGTTTAGAAGTTCTTTGAGATTTCTTTGTATCGAGAAAATTGAATGCAATCATGTAGTCGCAACAAACGGTACAGTAGCAGTAGCAGATGTCCTCATGAAACATTCACTTAGTAATTTAATATACAGTAAAGTGTACATTAATTACTAAGTGAATGTTTCAGTACTGTTGAAACTACAGCCAACAATTTTCGCAATCCAAATACACTCAAACTTAGCGACCAGTGTACTGTTGCAAGCGAGTAGACAGTGAGCCAAGTTAAAGATTCAAACGCCGGCGCCGCTTCGCGACTTGTGACCTGAGGGGCAATTCTCGTATTTTTAAGAACGTTCGCATTCTAATCTCAGTCTCAATCTGTCAAAAATTGTATAGCGTTTACCTACATTTTTGACATTTGACTGTCGCTGAGATGAGATTGCGACTTGATTTTGAACGTTTTTAATTACGGGAATTGGCCATCTGGTCATTACGACCTGGGTGCCTAACGTGTTAGCCTAGCTTCCCAGGTAAGAAAGTAGTGGGATGGCATAAACCAGTTAATTCTCGTATTTTATATAATATTATAATACGTTTAATATATAACCACGGAGCAGAAACAAAGATAAAAGTGTTTGTACAAACCTACTTACAGAAATAAATCATTAATTCGATTATCACACAATTTTTAAATACTTCGACAATTTTAAATTCGACTTTTGCCAGCATTATCAACTATTTCAACGGCACCTCTAAACACTTTTTTAATGTTTGTACCTCGTTAGCTATCTGATTAAATTGTCTTATCTTTATTTGTACGTTTAGTGCCATCGTAAAATTTTGAGATATCCATTATCAAAGTTTACGTAGATGATTTTTGAAAATGGTTAATAAACTACTTCCTTTAACTTTATCTGTTTGAAGTTTTTGAAAATTTGGTTACATCGAAAGGTTTTTTAAAGTAATATGTACGCAATGGACTAGCAATAAAAGTCATTAAATTTGAGAGTTTGGAGAAATGTAATATTTAGTGATGACTTTTTAGACATTTTCAAAAATACATAATAAGTTAGTTTTCTCGCATCCCATGACTTTTCGCATAGGCTTTATGGGGTGCTTGATTGTTGCAAATGGGTCACACCAACATGTCCCGGAAGGAATACGTGCAATTAGAAGTCACCCTGTATCATAAGTATATAGTTTTTATATTTCTGCCTCTTTGGTCTTGTGGTCGCAAGGGCTACTTCTGAGCATGAGGTCCTAGGTTCGATTCGCAGGTCGGGCAAAATTGTATTGGAATTTTCTATCTGGAATTTCTTAGTTGCAGTCAGGAGTCAGGATTTGTGCCCGGTTGATGGCAATAGGCTCGCCCCCTATTACACTAGCGAAAGGTGGGTCTACTATAGCTGAAGCGCATTCGAGGAGTGGCTGTCAGCGAGTGGACAGTTAGAAAACGCCTAAAGGAAGTACAACTAAACTCGTTTTTGTCCCTGGGGGAGGCCGAAGAGGAGGGCTGACAGTTGATCGCTACATCACGGATATTCTCCTTGAACATGTTGTTCCGTACGCGGGGTTTATCGGCGAAAACTTTTTGTTGATGCACGATATGTCCGGTGCCACACTATATCAAGAGTTTATGGAGGAATGAAGGAAGGAAGTCGGTATTCAGACAATGGACTGGACACCAGCGCAGCGCTTAGTCCAGACTTGAATCCCATCGAGCATTTATGGGACGAGCTAAGACGAAGAATCCGAGCCCAAAATAAATAAATAATAACAAACCTTCGAATATCGATGAGTTCAAGACGGCCTTGTGAGAGGATTGGGTTGGGATTCCTCAAGACAACGTAAAAATGTTGGTTAGATGGATAAAGAATCGATTATAATACAAAATAATAATTTAACGCTTTCCGGGACAGACCACCTCTAAACGTTATCTCAGTATATCGTTACGTGACGGTACGGCTAAGGGCGTTGAACTTTATTTCATGTAATTTGGCAAACCGTCGATAGCCGTTGCTTGCCCATAACATTCCGACAGTTGGTAGCGACCCTGCCTTCTGAGCCGCTGGTCCCGGGTTCGATTCCCGGACAAGTCAAACATTTGTGTGCATGAACATGTCTGTTTGACCTGTGTCTGGGTGTGTATATGTATATAAGTATGTATATCAGTCGTCAGGTTACCGTAGTACAGGCTCTGCCTAGTTCGGGACCTGAAGACCTTGTGTGGATGTTGTCTCATATTATTATTATTATTATTATTCCTAGGAAGCACATGATCTAGTGTCACATCACGCGACTTTATTCGTTCGTAGGTGTCACGGCAAACTCTTTTCGAGTAATTTTTCAACACATACGTACTTGCTTGTGCATCAAACCAACACGTTCACACCGCCGCGCCGCCGCCGCCGACAGGCGTAGACATACCATACAATCCGCCCATAGGCGTCAACGTCTGTGGCCGTATTTGCTGTATCAAGAAATTAAGAATTATAATGTACCAAGGTAGTACGGCTGTAGACGGTATGATAAAATGTATGGCATTTTGAAGTGTCATATCATGACATTTGCAAAATAGTCAAAGTGTCCCGGAACGTGTTAATAAAATTTTAATTGTTCCTTAAAACATTTGTTTTTTTTTTTCTCAAGTCTCCGAAGCTCCTCTTCCTAATTACGCATTTTCCTTGCATTACGACTCATAATATGTCAATTACCTAATGCTTATCGTACAATCTTAAAGCTGACACACATCGGGCTTTAAAAAAAATTACTTAGATTGAGAATTGTTTGGAAAAATAAAAATGCTCTAATAATCTCTGAACACACAAGTGAGGCAGGAGTGGTTTTTATCCGGTAGCAGTTTGGCACTGCCCAGACTAGCTTTAATTGCGGCAGCCTGTGCGTCAATTAGGATTTCCAACACCTGCCAATATAAAAATATAAATAACAGTATATTTACGGAGCGACTGCCTACCGCGGCAAGCTGTAGCTTAACCAGCAGGTAAATTCTAATAATTTTAACGTGCAAAGTGAAAAACGGAAATAAACATATATGTAGTTTTATGCTGGTTCATTGCATGCAGACGATAATAGTGATACTTTAATTTTAGCAACCTAATTTTATTAATCAATTTGTCTAGCCTGTTCCCAACTATGTTGGCTGAATACCAGTATTTTACATGGAGCGACTGTCTATCTGACCTCCACAACTCAGTTACTAGGTAACACAATACCCCTTGGTAAGACTGGTTGTCAGACATTTGGGCGTACACGTAACGTCTGTCAAAGATCTACGAATGACAGCCGGGACTAACGGCTTCACATGCTTTCCGAGGCACAGTACCGTAGACAGCTCTGTCTACGCACAGTACCGTAGACAGAGAAACTTTCTCTGTCTACGCACAGTACCTTATTTATCGCCACGGCAACCTTTGTTTATGACATTCATTAATGTCATTAGTTTTCTGGATTACTCACAGTGTTTTCATTTTCATTTAACACTTCCGGCAATCAGAACGACGATCCTGCTCATTATTTCCGCCGTGCATCGTGCGCGTGATCCTTTCAAATAGTAATGTAATAGTGTGACACACCCGTGCCTAGGAAAGCACGTACAGCCGTTAGTACTGCGCCAAATCTTTTCCCGGTTGCGTCGTATTGTCGTCCCATCGGACTGCATGACTGAGGGAAGAGGGAGTGTGGTGAGGAGTGCAAATTTGGCTGTCTCCGTTGAATTTGTCCCCGTTTACCGCAAACCGGTCGCGACTTCGTAAGGATACTGTTACTTACTCCTCTTGATTAACAAAAATGGTCTCATGAAGCAGAAGTATGGTACACGTATCTCATCTAAATGTATGGAATCTAAAAAGGAGACATAATATGGAGTATCGACAAACAAATTCTATTATTCAACTCGCATATTTTTTTAATAACAGTCACACATTCAGCTTGTTCTCGGGACTTTCTTGTCACAGGGAAGTGTACATCTGTTTTGTAATCACGTGGGTGGTTCAAGGCCCGTGTGGCTCGCTACTGCTTTAGTTATTGTTCTGAGCTCGCTACAGACTGGGAATTTGAAGGAATAGAGTTTTGACCACAAAACAGATAAATTTATCTGTTCTGTGGTTTTGACGCACTACAAAAGTCTGGAAGGATCTACGATCTAAGATCAAAGCTACTCGCGCAAAACGCACGGGATATCAAAACCGAAAAAAACTAGATACGGTGATGACGAAGATGCTTAGAATATAGCTGCGTTGTTGCATGTCAATCAATAATATTTTGATATTTATTATAATCAAATCAAAAGTAATTTACTCAAACTAGGCTGAGAATCAGCACTTTTTGAACGTCAAAACTAAGTACATAAGACAGTCACCCAAAACGCCCGCCCTTCACCACTTCCTAGTGCTTTAGCTGGGAAGAAGAAGTGGCGCAACAGACTCCCCAGCAGCACAGCTGTCCGTTCAGTTAGAAGAACTAGATTCTATACAGTTAACAGTAGTAAGTAATTAAAATTACTAAACACGATTAAATTAATTGCCATGTGTCAGCTAGCACACGCCAATAAACCTACCAATAAAAATATTGAAAACTATACTCAAGCAGAAATAAATCATAAAAACGTGTATAGATATATATATTATAATATAATGTGTAGATATAAGTATCTACACATTATATTATATATATCTATACACGTGGACTGGGTGACACCCAGTCCATTTCTTCACTTATCCTGTGCGATATGCGGCTTCAGATGGTAAGACTTGGTGGATCTGTAAGTTTTTACGAACGCACGAATGAAAATCACTCCCACAGGCCGACCCACTCCGCCCGGGTGTCACCATTGTGTGGATGCCCGAAGGACACGGTAGAGCATACAGTGGAGGTCTGCCCGGCTTGGGCTGAGCACCGCCGTGTCCTCGTGCAGGCGATTGGCGGTGGCAATCTCTCGCGTCCGACCCTGGTCCAGGCCATGGTACGGAGTGAGAGGGCCTGGGAAGCCGTCACCTCCTTCTGCGAAACAGTAATGTTCGCGAAGGAGGAGGTGGAGCGCGTGAGGGAGAGGCAAAATTCGCGCCCTCACGCCCCTAGCCGCCGCAGGAGACGCCCTGGGCGTCGGGAATCCCAAGCCGATTCCCAGCCACAATAGGTGCGGGCTTGCGGACGGCGAGCAATGGGCAGCTAGCCGTCCGATAAGGACCAAGCCCGGGTCGACGGCGCGTTGTGTTCCACGCGCGCCTGAAAGAGATGTCAGCAACAATGACGGGGTCCGCTAGGGCTGATGCCTGCCGGTGTTGCAAGAAAGTCCGAAAGGGTTACCATGGCCCCTGGCACAGGCAACTGAAGGAACACCGGTGGTTTTAGTCAGTAAGAGTCTGACACGCCCTCCCGCTCCGCCCAGAGCGGTAGAAGTTTATTATGATTTCCCACGCTCAAAAAAAAATGCCGGCCCATTCGTTTTGTATTATTTCACCACACTTACAGAAAATTATTTACAACAGTGTTACTGGATAAGTTTTCACTTCATAAATCTTGGATTGATATCCTGCTGGATGGATTCAAGAATAAAATCGAAACAAAATGAGAAATTCAAACTGCAAAAGCAAACATTTATTGTCACAGTTCAGTCTACAGAAATAATCTCATGCTTTCGTCAGTTTTAACGTTTTTAAGCACAGGAATACCGAAGAATACCAATTTTATTTTCATTGTCAAGTCAAAACTTTTGCGACACCTGGGACTTGAATTTGACGAGAACAGCCGAGCTATTCTGTAACAATCTCACCGTGAAAACTTAGGTGAAGTGAGTTGTCAATAGTGTGAATCGCTAGCATTGGATGGAATGATAGTTCACTTCACCTAAGTTTTCACGGTGACATGGTTACAGAATCGACCGGCTGGCCTTCTGTTTTATTGACCCATGCGGCTGCTTTTACTTACCCACGAGCCGCTCCGCCACTGCATCGGTAGCGCGCTAAAGTATAAATACATTAGATTGGCAGTATTATATTAGACTGTGCTTCTAGCGTTTGAAGTTAGTTTTAGTAAATCAATATCCAATATGCGAGTATTCTTTATTTTTTTCTTCGATGGTTTACATCGCCATATAATAATAAAACAAAATTCAACGCCAAAAAGCAATTGAAAGAACTTAAAAATAGCCAACTGACACGATTCTGGAATAGTTCTCCGACATTCGCTTCTCCAATGAACGGATCGCCGACAGAACGATTCCTTTTTCATTGTTTTACCGATAAAATGTTTCAACATTGACAACGGACTGATTCGCAAACTCTCCTATCCTTAAACACATTGACATTTATTGCTGCCATAGACTTTTACGTCACATTCGCTCTGACCAATGGCGTCGCTTTTCAATAAATATTTTAATTTCCCACAGTATTACTGCATGTACAAAAAAACTTGCCCAAAAATAAATTATAATTAATAGTAGATTGTTATACAAGGAGCTAAAATGACCCATTATATACGAGGTAATTTTACTCCCGAGCTTTAGCGAGGGAGTAAATAGAAACCGAGTTTTAATGGGTTTTTAGCGCCGTGTGTTACTCTCTACTTTTCACTACGATTGCGAAAAAATAAAACAATCCAATACAATATGAAATATGTAGTTTGTGACCTTGACGGCAACAGATTGAAAATTATTTCTTTTCCTTTCTCTTCTATTTGCAAATTAGGGTCTCCATTCTCACTAGATGATGACATTTTCACTATTGTAAAATTAATTATGGTCACTACCAATTCAATTTGCAATTACAGAAAAATTATAAAGATTTCGCGCCAATGTCTTTTTTTTTGCTTTTTCTTCTGCAGCCGCAACGCATTGCATGCATTCTACCAAAGAGATCGCCGATTTTAGTTCCATTTTCAAAAATAAAATGAATTTCTTTTTTTATGAAACAGTAATAAGTCGAGTCTATATTCATGATTATTCTACTTATGACTAAAGACTTTTTCGTTTTTGTAGGCTCATTGTCATTTGACACACAAAAATTTAAAAAAAAAACTTTTTCCCCTAGAGGAAGAATTGCTATTTTTTCTTCGCTCTGGTACGCCACAATGACGGTCTTTTTGAGCAAGAGGAGTGAAAATAATGGCACTTCAACGAATTACTCACAAGAACATGCACAAAAAAATTAACATCCAATTTCAGGTATTGTGAGTAGGTACGTCACTTAAAGAAATGCACAGCACTAGCAGAGAACATAATGAATAAAGGACGTGTAAGATACCGTTAGCTGAATTACATAAATAAGTCACAAAATAAAATGAAAATGAGCTGTGTTCATAAATACTATTGGAATTACAGCGGAAGGTTGGTGTTTTTGGTTTTGTATTTTCGTTTTTTGCCACCGACTTCCGAAATTAGAGTTATTTCTTACTTTCTTTTGATTATTTTTTCTTCCCAATCTTTCGTTAGTAACGTACTATGTATAGTATGGAATTATAAGACTTTCTTCCTCAGGGCAACCCCGACAAAGCCCAGTCGGACACACATAGACACAAGTCGCTACGTGTGCATCACATGTGACAAGCAGTTTCTGGACAAACAGATTTTAGATGAACCCATAAAGAGTCACGCATTTACAGATCAAACCCTTTCAAGTGTCGGTACAGCTGTCGCCTACCAGTGGACTATTCAGACACACCGTGCAGCTAGTTGAATCTCCGAAGCTATCAAAGCCAATCAAACGCCAAGTGTCGATTGAAGTGGGCGCGCCACTTCTTTCTCAGTTAGCTGATGAAGCACACGCTTTGATAATGGTCGAGATAATTAACAATAATAAAAACATTACAATATTCAAATAGCACTAGCCTCCACACTAGGGTCGTAATCTCCTTCGTCTTACAAGATTATTAGGTAAGTACTACATAGTAGGTAGGCTCGTACATAGCATCGGTCGGTACCTAAGCTGCTAAGATTTTTGAGGCGACAATAATCGAAAGTTCTTCTAAATAAAAATAAATTCATCTAAAAATAATTATGTAATTTAAACTTAGGTACCTATATGATCTAAGGGTGTATTCAATTTCGTGGGTGAGTCTGTGATGAATGATGGAGTTAAGTAATGGTGGGTGTAGACCAAATGAAGACAGAACTAGAGCAAGGGTATGATCATTCTCTTCCCGACATCCCTAAAATATAAGTTATGGATAGACCAATTTGAGTGAACATTCACATTATAGATGCAAAGGTAGCAATATCCTGTTAAACCAAAATGGCGGTAAACAATATTTTTTGGTTTAGAAGCCGTGCACTTAGTATTGGATATTGCTGTTTTTGCTTCAAACCTTTACAACGGTAAGGTATTTAGCTGATTTGACATTGACAGACTGCATTCAGGGTTGCTATCATTGAAAAATAGAATGTTGCTACCTTTGCATCTATATGACTCATTTATCAGCCGCCTAGACATGTCTATTCTTCAACATTTACCGTGTGTCTGAGGTAAAACCTAAGATTTACTGAGTGAATGGTGGTAAAAGTTCGAAATGAATGATGATCACTGAATAGTTTGGATTTTTACCGATATGAGTTGGTAAATCTTGGGTCTTACTGGGAAATCTTATTATTTGCCTTAGTTCGGGATTTTACAGTAACAGTAAAAAATAAATAAATTGAGCCGCGAAGAGCTGCGCCATTTCGACAATACTGAAGGTACGGTTAAGATCCCTACCAGCTAGGGTTGCCAATTTTTTTGATATTAAATATTATGGTATTTTCGAAACCATTGCCCGTAAAAATATAGTAGATGGGGAAAAAATTGTAGGTATGTTTAATTGCTACTTTGGGCCTTTATTAACAGGTTTTTTTTAATGTCTCTTAACTATTATTAAACTCTAAAAATTACTGATGGTTACAAAATACCTATAATTCACCTTTTACGAGATCAATATACTGTCTTGTGCTCGTCTCGCCATTTTGTATCATCTCTAAAAATGTGCGCTTAGTAAAATCTGAAGTTGCTGTATGGTATAGAAAGAAGAAATATACTTTTATGAAAATATAAGAAAAGTGAAAATCACTGAGCAACACTTGTTGCCATTTTTCAACAGTCCTAGATTTAGCAACGAATTTTTGGTCAAAACGAACAATAGCCAGAATTTTCACTACCGGCACAAACCTACGGGGCGAGCACGGCCTACTGTGATAGGCTTGAGTTTTTATTTTTATCATTTTTATCACAGTTTGGGAGCAAAAACCGTGATAAAATGCGTGACTTTAACCTAGCACAGAGGCCGTGCTAGCCCCGCTAGTGTTTATTGGAGCGCCTAAGCCCCACCGCGTCATCTACGTAGAGATACGTCGATGGGGTTATTATCATTATTATCACTGCTGTGTTTTTATTCTCAGTGTCTACCGGTAATCGACTCTCTAACACTCTGGTTTCTAACTCAAAAACAATTATACTAAAAAAAAGGCTACGTTTATTACATGATGCAACGTTTAATACAGCCATGATGCACCATCTGGCGGCCGCATGGGTAAACAAATACAGAATGAGTTCATTGATTGTTATTGACGCGCGAAGTGTGCTCTCATGGGAACGTAGCTAGTTAACAAAATCTGCTATAGATGTCATCTCTGCAACATTCTGAATAGTAAAAACAACTGGCGTTTACTGCTTAATGTTTTTGTTTCAAGCTCATACGTTTAGTTTCATTGGTTAAGATGGGTATGGGTAACTCCCTCTTCGGTAATCCTGTTGAATCGTCGTATATTGTCTTACTCTATTCAGATTATTTGCGAACAATACGATTACTTAAACTTGGTTTAGATAACTTCATGCTACAGCTTGGATCGTTTTCATCTCAGTTTTATGGTTCCAATTTCCTATCATGTTCTTTGAACTAATGAATAAGGTAAACTTGTGGTTTCAGGCCTCTGAAATAAGAACAATATGTCGGTAGTTGGCTGGGTCCTCCTTGCAAGCACTGGGCTGGGGTTATCCGATCTTTTTTCGGATAATCCATTGTGAGGTGAGGCTTTATGCATTTCACGGAGCGTGGTGTGAAATTAATTTGTTTTTGAGGAATGCCTAAAATCTTGACTTTTATAGGATTGGGTACCATAGAGGCTGTAATGTACGCTTGATACTTACGCACTCGTACAACACAGTTGCTAAGGTATTTAACCTGTCGGAAACGTGAGATATCTGTGCCTGGGGAAAGTTGCACCAGAAAGCGGGAGCACAGAGCATTTCTGTCCTTAGGTATCTTGAGGCTATGAACAATAACATCACTGAATCCGAAGCCTAGTGATCCAAGTTATTTCTTTAGATAGAGTTTATTTTGCTAAAACAGGTCTAGCGTGAGGAGCCAAACCAAAAGTGATACATAACCCCGCATGTGGCGAATTGTGATCAGTAGTGACCCTACGGACCCTATCCCCCTGGAAAAGTCTTGTTCCTCACCTCTGGCTTCCTTTATTGGCCGGCTGGAGTCGAGATTAACAAGAGGCGTACTCAGAGGAAGGAAGTATTCCAGTAAGATGCTGGTAGGAATCTTGACCATCTTCCGTGCTCTGGGGTTGTCCTGATAACCGTGGAATACCTCTCCACCTCTTAAGCACCTCAGCATATGTTGCTCCCTCGTCGCTCCGTTACTATGCGCTAGCGACAAAATCAAATCAAATCAAAAGTCATTCAAACTAGGCTGAGAATCAGCACTTTTTGAACGTCATAATTACATAACACTGTTCCCCAAAACGCTCGCCTTTCACCACTTCCTATTGCTTTAGCTGGGAAGAAGAAGTGACGCAAGAGCTCCCCAGCAGCACAGCTGTGTATTCAGTTAGAAGAACTGGATTCTATATAGTAGTCATTAATTAATATTACGAAACACAACATTAAATTAAATTATTTGCCATATGTCAGCTAGCACACTCCAATATACCTACCAACAAAAATATTGAAAACTATTCTCAAGCAGAAATAAATCTATAGAACATTTATTTATTTATCTAGATCTATATAAAAGAAACTCGTGTTAGTTACACTATTTATAATTCAAGAACGACGGAACCGATTTGGCTGAAAATTGGTGGGGAGGTAGCTTAGAACCTGGGATCCCGGACCTTTGGAAAGCGTACGCCGACTATCCCTGTTTGCACTATGCAAGTGTATCCAAGGACAAAACCTGATTGTTGCAGGACTGTAGAAGAATATGGAAAACAAAATGAACTACTGTACGAACTGTATTTAGGTGGCTATAGTGGGCTAGTCACTAGGGAACTATTGAAAGACTGTGGACTATTGAAAGAGATGTATCTAAACAATACATAGATAAAATAGGGTGACTTGCAGACTCAATAATTGACCCCCGGAAACTGTATGTAGAGCTTGCGGTAGCGTCGGGGGTCGGGTTGCCTCCTTCCCTCAAATATGGCGAGGTGGTAGTGGCTAATCATTGCGTTATACTCGTGAACGGGTGTTGCTTGTGGTGAAAGGTCATCTTGCTGTCTGTGGTTTTGTTATTGTTATTACAAATAACTATTTCTTTATTTTACTTTGAAGGTCCTAGTTTATCATTTGTGGCTTCAAGTTAGAGCTATATAAACATAATGCAGCATTACAAATGTAAGCGGGTACGCCCTTTATGCCGGCCGGTCGATTCTGTAAAAATCTCACCGTGAAGTGAACACTTAGGTGAAGTGAGCGTGGAGTGAGCTGTCAGTGTCATCACACTGATGCTAGGTAGATGCTAGGGATTGACCAAGCATTACATTTACAATCATAATTCATAATCGAGATTTTAAATAAATTCTTTTAATGTTAGTTATGTCGATCATTTTATATAATTTCAAAGCAAGTATTTAATGGCTAAAACATTACTGTTTACAGGTTTTTTTTTTTAATAAAACACCAAAACAGGAATTCCCGAGTTTCCGAGTTATGTCAATTCATAAAAATAAAAACATAATCAAAATAAGAATAAACATAATGTGTTCATGTACGATTAAATTTATTACATTTGTAAGGAAGTACTTATTAATTAATAATTAAGATTGATAGGGCGAAGAAAATCCACGCATGACGAAAAAATTACATGTTTCTATGACAGTCTGTATAAGTTATAATAATAATAAAACCTTTATTTCAGGCTACAATGGCCCATAGACATAGATTTAAATACCTTACAAACTAACATATACAAAGTACTGAAATAAAACAAAACTTGTGTTAATTAGCACTTCACTAGCTTGTCCTTGAGCTATCCTGTGGTACTTGTCCGCGGAAGCGACGGAACACCACGTCCTGCGGCCAAATGTCTTCTTCCATGACGACGGGCAGATAATAATTCGGTACGCTCACCACGAACGCCTTGAAGTTGACGTTGCGGTGCGACTCCAGTAACTGCACCCTCGGCATGTACCTCGTCTTCTGGCGCACGTACTCTACGATGTCTTCTGCCTTAGTAAAGTAGTGTAGGCGGGAGATGTACACCGATGTGTTCAGCTTAGCAGTGCGCAAGCTGACTTCGGGCACCGTTGGAGCTTTGCCGCAGCGGTTCTTGTTCGCTCGCAATCGGCACTTCCTCCTTTGCACCGTCACGAAACCCTCATTTTCAGGCCTATACAGCGCCTTTTCTGGCATAGGCTTCTTACTTGGAGCGCCCGGTTCACTTGAGGTGACGCTAGCGAAATCCTTTTGTAAGGGCTTTGCCTGGGCTGCAGACACTGGCAGCAGGACGGGGCGCGGGGCTCGAGCGGCGCTGCGTGGAGGAGCCGCGATGATGGGCGCGGGGCTGCGAAGCACGCGGGCGGGGCGCTCTACAAGCTCAGCAAACGACGGATGCCCCGGCAACGAATCTGCTGACGCGGAATATGACGGCGATACATCGAGGCCGGCTCTGCGACACATGCTTACGTTAGACGCATCGACCGATGACCTAGTTACCTGCACACTGTTGCGCAACTCATAAAATTCCTTGCGCAAATCGGTGACAGTGAGAGAATGAAAATGTCCTTCAGAAGGCTCGTTACGTCATCGTGGTCGAAGGTGACAGGTGGAAGCTTGTACAGTTCCATCGCCACAAACGTCGGTACGTCGTCTCTGGGTCAGTCTCTTTGAACAGCGTGATAATGTCTTGCAGGCTTCTCTTTGTCCCGTCACGCCGGCGGGACACCATCTGGTCGCGCTTGTTTAGCACAATGAACAACAATAGCTTGGCAGCAGCTATGTCTTCCTCGCTGAAGTTCGTTGCGCAGATTTGGACAGCGGATACCTCGTCCATCACGTCCAGCTTCTGCTGCAGGAACGCCAGCAACTCATTCGCCACAAGTTCATTACTCATGGCGAGAAAATTACGAGCAACAGCTTGTGCTGCGCAAGTCAATACACAGAATATGCAAACACGTCCGCATCGGAACGCGGCACAAGCAAGATAAGACGCTGCACGTTTTGTTGGTTTATGTCTTTCATTCGGCATCTTTCACTCAAAGTGAAACATCTGAGCACAAAATGAATAAAAAATGAATTCATTAGTGAAACAATCCCACGATGCTAGATTTTGGCACTCCTAATATTTATATCTTCTTCTTATTTTCGTATCGACAATAGGTAGAAACAGTAGGTAGCCACGTTTATTACGGCGCGGCGTCAGAGGCATTGTTGAAACCTTTAAGGGTGCAGGTTTACGGACATTTGGGACACTCCAACAGTTGGGGAATAGTCAGATCTGAAGCACCGCACTCGCACTGGTTATTGGATGAATCGATTATACCTGTGGATTGTGCAATTGGGCGGTTTTTTTTTTAAAGTGTACCTAAGTTAAAATGAAGGTTCTAGTTTTTGTGTAGTTTTTTCAATATGTGTAGTCGAATTCTTATTGTCTATTGTATTGTTGATTGAAGCAAATTAATAGAATACCTATTTGAATAGTTGCTACAAATTAATTATAGTAAATTATTGAAGTTCAGTTAGAGGATTTTGGGTAACACTGAATAACAATTTATTATCTTACTCAAGTGAGTTAAACAAAACGGGTATAATGTAAATCATGCTTTTATTATTGTCAGGTAGGTTTATAAGTGAGAATAACAAATATTAAGTTCGAACAAAGGAATTAAAAAATAAAATTGGTTTTAAGATTGCGAAATGATTGTGTTGTTATAATTTTACCAAAACTGTATCTTATCTAATAGCATGTGGAAATGTAGTGGATTGTACATTAACTTATTGCATATGGCGTATTTATAATTATATAGTATACAATGTACGATTGTTTGTTTTCCCAAATAAAATAAAATAATTGGATGTTTAAATCCCCTGACTAGTTAACTTGTTGATTAAGCAGTTGCGTGTTTTTCTTAATAACTATTTAAATTGTCATTGATTACAGTTTTGTCATATTATAAATTACAAAACAAATAAGTTGTTTAGAAAACATTTTAATTTTTCAAAATGTATCACTAACGAATACATACATCCAAAATTATGAATTATTCTAAGAAGGACAGCTACTCATTGGAGTGTTGAAATGAGTCAGTGGATTAGCAAGGGCTCTGGTTGCACGAAGGTTTTTTTGAAAAATAAAAGCTAGTAATTCCCAATACACAATTATCTTAACACTCACGGTACCATTACAATACAAACTAAAGAACAGCCAATAAAAATATTTATTAAAACAAAAATACCGACTGCAAAAACACAACCATAACTGATAAGAGGAAAACAAGCATTATAACATTATTTAAAGAATTTTGTTCACAGTTTGAGGAGTTGCAGGCGGAAAAAACCAACAACCAAAATTATGGTGTAATTTTTCTTTACAACACCTGCAACAGCTCCTCCGTGTTTAGTAAGTGTACCTTATGCTGTGAAATAAAAGTGACACAGATTATATTTAATGCTCTTCAGTTAAGCATGTTTTTGCAGTCGTATTTTTCTGCAATTTTGATTGGCATTATTATTCAAATTATTTTGCTGTCTTGAAAAAAACCCACTAAAAAACTTAATAAGCTTCTTCTTCTTCTTCTTCTAACTTTCCTCCGCATGCAGCTTTAGCGTTCGATTTTGTAACAATTTCCTACACTGAATAACATGTTGACCAAATTAGTCAGCGGAAGGTAACGAAACTCTGACAAAACATAATATATGTTTGAATTATTATTTCCATGATATTGCAGAAATATCAACAAAATTGGAACAATTTATAAAACTATTATCTGACTGTTAACTTACCTTAAAAAGTGCTGTTAGTCACAGGATATATTTGTGCAGACACTGCACACATCCGCACTTTAACGGATAATGCACGTTATTGCTAAAATATTCTACTGCTGTTAAAATAATTCTAATTTAGTAATACTTTATTAAAACTGTAAACTCATGTTACTCAGCGGAAAATATCATCCCGGTCAAAAACCCAGGCTTCTGTTTAATTTTTTTTTTTTTAAAGTTGTTTTTTTAATGAATTGTTGTCTAGATTTATCAGAAAAGTATTATTTAAGCCGTCTAATACTGTTATTACATCAATCTATATACTGACAACTAAACTATTATTCTATTTTTTAAATTACTGCTTGACGATGGGACATAGCAAAACCCAGCACTAAAGTAATTTAATTGGACGTAAACCAAAAAGCAATGATAAAAAAATACAGAAATGCTACCAAACTTAAGCTCTATCAAATGATGATAAAAAATATTAGTATACTGTAATGATGTAAGTAGAAAAAATATCTAAGCTTAAGGAACACCATGAATAGGTACTTTAGGTAAGTACACTTTTTTTTAAATGCGCCCAATTTTTGGAGCTGCCAAAATAAAACGGCCGTATTTTTCCAAGACTAAGACAGACACAGTTAATTCAAGAGAAGCATACAGGGAATGTTGTGCGTCGCCAACCACACCCCATTTCGCAAGATGTTGCATGATAAGGACATGAAACCTTTTCAAGGATTACGTTTGAAGAGAAGCGTATCAACGATAACTCCAATAAAAGACACAAAATGTTTTGTAAACTGCGTTAGCATTTCGTTTGCGTGTACACATTCGAGTATCCGATTTTAATGTCCTAAATTATCTGATGTTCTATTGATACTAGCTGACCCCGCGAACTTCGTACCGCCTAACATTTTTTTTATTTTTCTCTCCGTATGAACCATCCTCGTACTTCAAGGAATATTCTAAACAAATAATGATCAAAATCGGTCCATCCGTTCTTGAGTTATAAAATTACAACGAAAAGTGGCATTGATTTTTATAGATATAGACTAGCTGACCCCGCGAACTTCGTACCGCATAACATTTTTTTTTTCTCTCCGTATGGACCATCCTCGTACTTCAATGAATATTCTAAAAAAAGAATTAGCAAAATCGGTCCATCCGTTCTTGAGTTATAAAATTACAACGAAAAGTGGCATTGATTTTTATAGATAAAGGATAAGAACGAGCGAATTGTTTCATCGATGCATGGCTTACTTAGAAGCTAGAGCAACTTATGTTTCTCACAAACACATAGACACAAAAGCCCAAAAAAAGCGTGCATGTTAGGAATCTTTGAGCCCGTAATCCTGGCGATCATTTTGAATGGGACCTTTGTCCTTTGAACACGTGAGGCCTTCCTATATAAAAAGTACTCTGTGGGCCATCCCAGCCGGGACGCAAGTGCATTGAGCGCTACAGCCCTTCCCCTCCTCCCCACCTGTGCCCGCGTGCCCTCCGGGCGGCATGCTGCGCCCGGGGAAGTTACCTGTGCGTACGCGCCGCTCTGTGATATAGCCTCAGAAAACCGCTACTACGTTAGCACAGATGGTGAATGCGCAGACTGGTCAAATCATTGTTTAGAACACGCACTTTTCTAAAATCAGAGGAAGTTATAGAAAAGAGTAGTACCTAGATGTCATCTTATTGGTGATGTGATGACTGATGATATTGAATCAATCTTCTATAACAACATCATCAGCAACTACCAATATATATAAATTACTTCTATTTTTTTCTTTTATTGAATATAAACGTTAATGGGGTTAACCGTTCAATTTTTGTTTTGCTTCCAAACATAAAAGCAGTAGGTACCTAAAAAAAAAACTGTAATGACGAAACACTATCGGATAAAGTTTTAAATTTTTGTAGCACAAAATGCAAACAACTAAAAGAAAAAGAATTGCGATTAATTTTTTAAGATTATCTTAATATTTACAAGACTAGGTGAGCCAACAGACGCAATATATCATAAAAATATACAATTCTTATTTCCTTATAAACCCAATTCGGACTATTAGCAACAATTAAAAATTATAAAAATACCCATATCGGTTTAGCCGTTTTTAAGTGATGCGCTTACGAACAAACAGCATTTAATTTTTATTTTTATCTCTATATAGATTACCGTCTCTTTATGCAAGCAAATGGAAAAATGAAATAACTCCAGCTAATCTTCATCAAATAAAATAAAAATAACCAATATCTTAAGGATATAAAAAAAGTTAGGCCGCAGATGTGACACATGTTTCGTGGTAGAAACAAGTATCACATCTGCGCGGCCCAGTGCAGTATTTGTCCGTAGAGTGTCAGACCAACAGCAGAATTGGTTGCCTACAACGCGGGGACGCGGGCATCGGCAGTCGGTCGGCACGTCACGTCACATAAGGCTGCGCTTCTGAGCGGAGCGGACGTGGCGTACTCAAAGCGTCCCGCCAGCCCTGACACTTGTGACTGCTAGCATGTTCGGTGCCGTGTTTTTGTGAATGTGACTGTGACATTGTGAAACTGTGACCATGTGGAACCTCTCATTCTTCACACTCATCGCTCTCATCCTGGGATGCCACGCTGAGCTCCAAGAAAGAGGTAAGTCTTAACTTTTAAAAAGTTACACGGTTTTAACCAACTTGTTCTAAAGTGCCGAAGCAATGCTGATTGCCGTTCAGTTGCTGTTTTTAATGGTACAAGCTAATCGTCTTACGGTAACTTAATGAGAGTAAGTTCAAACTGTTATGTACAACGCTGTTATGTTTCCGTAATACTTTTCCTCTTACTAGAAGTGAAAACAATGCTGTAGAGAGATCTTATGATTGTTTGACAAGTTTGTAGAGTAAACTTTTACACCAGACTATACTACTTATAAAACTTAGTTGAAAATGTAGTCGAGCGCGCCTTTTAAGAGTTGTTGATTAGAGTTGTTAACCTTTGTTGTTAAGATAACAATGTTTAAAGTTTGGGTTAACGAACGTTTTAGAGTTTTATTGCAGGTGTTAATGCCAACTATAGAGTAGGTACTAGTTACTGGTTAGGTACTGTTGCTATATGAAATCCAAATAAGAATTGTGTATATCAAAAACTTGTGGCCTGACTTTTAATAATCCGGATACCAATATTTTGGTAAACTTCATAAGTTTCACCTGCAGCAATCTTATGTAAAACCCATAAAAACCCTGTCCATAAAAAATTACACATGTACCAACTGTCATGGTGATTGGTCAAACGGTATTGAAGCTTTTCATCTCAAACAGATACAACGAATAGATATAGTATGTATATACCTACTAACAATCAATTTTTTAACTCATTACCTATAGTGTTAGAACCAAAACTGCATCTACCCATACCTAAAGCAAATTTCAAAAACAGCGTTCTAGAACTTTGCGATTGGTCTCAGAAGAAATGATTTCAGAGACTCGCATCACGTTATCAACTGTAATCAAATCTATGCAATAATAAAATCTAACTTAGGAAGAGGTGTAAAATCTACTGAAACGAATAAATGTAGCGAGTGCTAAGCTTGATCAAAAGATCTAGCAGTATGCTGTATGCAGTATGCTCACGGAAGCTCAAGCATTATCAACTACATAGATTGGAGCTTGGCACCCAAGCTCTAATTTATATAGTTGACAGTGATTGGTATAGAAAATTAGCGAGTTCGTGTATCTAGGGACATTAAATACTAGGGAAGATGCCGTAGTATATGGACAGCTTGGTAGTTTTGGAAAAAAAATGGCTAACAGAGACAAAGACATGCTGCTGCACAAATAAAAAGAAAAGCGTACCCCAGACCTTCAAAACAAAATATCTCTCATACTAACATAAACCTTTTGATTACCTAAGTTCTTCAAATCCGTATGATTTTAAGACCCACACTTGTTTCCTGTCAAAACTCATACAGACATATTATGTGATTGCGATCTTTGATGAATGGCGGGCAGGTACAAAAGGCTATACGCCGTTGGGGTATATCGTGACGTGACTTAGAGATACACCGAGTAGGTACAAGTTTTACCGAGTTACCGAGTACCGAGTATTGCTCGGTATTACGTTTACCGAAATGACGATTTATTCCGGTCTAATACCAACAAACTATTACCACTGGTATTTGTTTGAACTCATATTTATTTTCCATTCCGAACGGATACCATTGTATAAACTAATACCAAAACAAGTTCAAAGATATAAGGTACAGTCAGTAAAAATGCTTCGTGTGTAAATGTAAATATAAGACCTGTAGTTAAAAAAAAAACTGTTAAATCCCAAAAAAAAAAAATTTTGTCAGTAAACGTCTAGTTCGATAATAAAATATAACTAATAATCCACTTTATTATAATTTTAGTTCCTCCTTGTATCTGTATAATGTATTTTTTTTGCAAAAATATCAAAACAAGAACAATTTACTTACAATCTAAAAATTGCAAAATTTCTCAGAAAATCATCTCTTAATATTTATATTACAATGTATATGACATAGATAGTAATAGTAGATAGGTACCTACGTAATTATTTACGTCTACCTATCTAATAATTCAGTCAGGTATTTTTTTCACAAAAATCAATCACTTTTAATCTAACAATTGTAAAATGTCACAGAAAATTTACTTTTTGTAGACCGTCCTCACCGAAATACACAGGCCAATCGTTTTTTTTTCAAACCATCAAATATGTATAATTCACTTAGAATCTAACAATTAAAAATACAGAAAACAAATTTAATTTGATAAGGTTTTACTGAGCTGACTGTACCAAATTCAAGTTGTTGGTATTCGTTCGCACATTAAATTTAATTATTGAAAGAGTTGTATCCGTTCGGAATAAAAAATAAATACGAGTTCAAACAAATATCAGTGGTATTAGTTTGCTGGTATTAGAAAGGATAAATCGAAATGACTACTCTGCCGAGTAACTCGGTTTAGTACTACGCGGGTATTGGGTACGTACGAAACGCTTCAAATATTATAGAAGAATGCCAGGCAAGTTTTTGGGATTGCTACGAGGAATTAGCATCTACAGCGTCGCAACAGCGAGCTTGAAGATCCGAAAAGTACCATCGCGATAGGGTTAGATCAATATCTAAGTGAAAATTGATTACCTCGAGAGAGTGATTATTTAATTAAATACGTTTTGTTTTTTTCACGTGATTTTTCAGACAATGACTAATCTACATTATTATTGTAAAGTGGTCAGGTTATAAGTTTATGTTCTTTTTGAGTACCTCGGCAGTCAAACCGAGTTATTCGGCAGATAATGAGTACGACCAAAATGGCTGAATATTAACCGAGTACTACCAAAATGGCCGAATATTAACCGAGTACCGAGTAATAAGCGGGCGCAACTCTAGACGTGACCCTCTAATTCCGCCTTCGAACAAGTGTACCCACCTGTTGATATTCAACCTTTGCTCATAGCCCTTGAAAGTTTTCGATTCTGCCATTTCTTTGTTAATAAATAAATAATGATAACTTTATTTAGTTCAGTAAAAGACGGTGCAATAAAAAAAAAACTAGTACCTAGTAAATATATAGAAGTCTTATGCACTAGATTTTTACAAATTCCCTGGACCCCACACTAAGATGCCCCTGTGTCGTGGGGTCCTCCAGTCTTTTCCATAAGAGTTGTCTTGGATTTCATAATTCTGTCATAAGATGAGTAACATCACCATCTATTTTGTAAACGGTGTTAGACTTTATTCCTGGGGTGCTGGAGACTGGGGAGTTGGTTGATCCACTTCTTCTTCCTTCACTATAAAGTGGTGAAAGGCGGGAGTTTTTGAGGCTGTCTTACGTTACCTATTTGATATCGTTTGTTTTTTGTTTTGATGTTCAGGTTCTTTACTTTGTGTAAATTATTTAATCGCCACTGCTCACAAAACAGTGAAGGAAACCGGCATGTCCTAGAATTACATTTACATGACAACTTCTGCCATCCCGCACTGGGCCCGCGGGCCACTTCCTCTCACCGAGAATACGCCTGTGTCCCAGAAGTGGGAAGGTTATAGGCTGATTAGGTATGTTATGTAAATGGAGTTGAATTACAATGTTACTCCAAAAGAGGAGATTAAACATAACAAGTTCAAAATAATAATTTGAAGAAACATGGAGCCAGCAGTATGTGATGACAAAAAATGGTAATTTTAATTTGTTCCTAAATCTTTTATTGAACAGTTGATAGAGTAGCCACGTTCTGTTGTATGTATATTGTTTAGCTTATGATTATGATTAGAGCTAATTGCGCGTTTAATATGCGTTGTAAGAATTATACGGTCCCAAGTTTATTATGATATCAATTACGTGCTTAAGGTCTGTGTAGTAAGGTTGTGGATCCATGAGCTGTGATAAGCTTCAAAGTTCTTTAGGCACTGCATATACTACATCCATGTCTACTGTTGATCCAATGCTGAGCAATACTAATGTATATAGATATTTCGAGCCGATACGATAGGACAAGAGCGGCAGCAGCTAAAAGTGTCAGCAGGTTCGTCACCGTTAAATTATTTACCCTTAGTTAATAAATGCTGATTGACAGTCACTTAAAGAAATGATTACATCAATTACTGCGGTGGAACGACAAGTATTTCTTATTCACTTTGTTGAATAAGGAATAGAGGTGTCATGCGACTTAATTTGAGTTTTTTGAGACACTGTGTCGATCGAGTGTTACATTGTATATCAGACCAAACTCAGCTTTAAGCTTAAAAATCCACCATAATCATGACGATTATCATAAAAATCTTTCTTTAGACTCCATCATCGAACTCCAATAATCTCATACTTGGGAAAAGTGAATGTGATTCCGATTGTAATAACTCTACAACTTACAACATGAACTATATTAACCAGTGATATCATTCACGTCTCGATAACTTCCTAGCTTGCCAATCTACTGGGCTTATAGTAATTCTTATAAAAGGCTTGTTCTACCAAGATTTTCCGTGCCTTTATAATTATTGGAAAGGACAATCGCGAAAAAATCATGAAACATTTACTAATCTTTGTCACGCCACAAATTGTTTTCGTCCTTGCTCATAAAATCCATTGTAGTCGATATTGTTATCGAACGGCCTGTTTATTAACTATAGGATAATTATTCCTATAATGATAAAATTGTTATTGTAAACAGAACTCAACAGTAAAAGTTACGGTTCATTCAATGAATATTCTCATTCAAAATAACGATATGACTGTCATAGACTTCGAGTTTATTAGGTTTTGGGAGAGACGGGCTTTAAAACCCTATTGTCGCTTTGTTTGCAAAACACAACAGCGGTCAGCGATCAAAACTTTTAACATAGTCGGCCTCACAGATGCGATAGCAAATCTTTCAGTGGAACTGGTATGACGACAAAGCTCAAAATGATCCCGAATACCAAAAATAAAAGACAAAAGCAGAGGCAAATATTACAATCCACACGAGGTATTAGTTCGAAATGTCAAATAACAAAACGATGCGTTTTCATGCAAACTTGGATAGTATAATTTGTGTGCAAACGCAGTGTATCATTATGGTTCGTCCCACAATGCGTTTTGAGTACAAATACTGTAATGAAGCCATTACTTACACCAGCTCTTTACGCATTGTGAATGAAACGGAATAGAAGAACAGAGACAATGGTGCCGATTCTCTTGTACACTGAACTAAACTATCACTAAAGTTCCTTACTTTTGGCTATGAGAATCTTAAAGCGATTCTGCAAAATAAAATCTCTAAATTTAAAAATAATTTTGACACAATCTAAAATCAAATTTGGCAATTGCGAATTGCCGGAATCGCACATGATGTGAAGCCTCGACTGTTTTGTATGGAATTATTCACTTTTTGTATGCAAAATATGAAAAATGATTACCTACATATTGAGTTTTAGAGCTTTGTGCGTAATAGGGGGGTCGAAATTTTCATTATTTTTGCGATAGGACACACCGTTTTCGAGATAAAATAAAACAAAAAAAGATACATTACTGTTTTTGCATCTGAAATCGAGGTGTTGGTGTGAATGTTAGTTCTGGATAACTAATTTTATTCCACACCTTTTTAATCGCGATTAAAAATAGTTAGATTTAGTTTGACAATCAAGATTTTAGGTAAAAACGTCAAATTCACAATAGTAAAATTGACATTGGTGCCGATTCTCTTGTCACAAAATTCTCTAAACTAGACTAAAAATCACCAAAATTTAGTTTATTCCTGTCAAACGACGATTTCCCATTCTGAAATTGACTAAATTGACACAACTTAACTATATTTTAGTTTGACAGCACTAAGATGGCACTGAGATTATAATTTAGTGAAAATGGCAATTTTGCTATTCTGAATTTTACGTTTTTCACCTAAAATTTTGATTGTCTTAACTAAATCTGACTATTTTTAATCGCGATTAAAAAGGTGTGGAATAAAATTAGTTGTCATGAACTAAAATTCACACCAACAACACCTCGACTTCAGATGCAAAAACAGTACTGTATCTTTTATTCTTTTCTTTTGCTTATATCTCGAAAACGGTGTGTCGTATCGCAAAAATAATGAAAATTTCGACCCCCTTGGTAAACCCTTAAACCTATAAATCTCAACGTGTTGGTAATATTTTTTATATTTTCCATACAAAAAGTAAAAAATTCCATACAAAACAAGTCGAGGCCGCACATAATGCGCGCCTACGGTTCTAAAAAAAGATCACGTGGTACGGCAAACAAGTACCACGTGGAGTCGCAATAATTGTCAAATTTGATTTTAGATGTGTCAAAATTATTTTTAAATTTAGAGATTTTATTTTGCAGAATAGCGTTAAGATTCTCATAGCCAAAAGTAAGGAATTTTAGTGATAGTTTAGTTAGTTTAGTTCGGTGTACAACAGAATCGGCACCATTTTCACTAAATTATTATCTCAGTGCCATCTTAGTGCTGTCAAACTAAAATATTGTTAAGTTGTGTCACTTTAGTCAATTTCAGAAATGGAAATCGTCGTTTGACAAGAATAAACTAAATTTAGGTGATTTTTAGTCTAGTTTAGAGAATTTTGTGACATGAGAATCGGCACCAATGTCATATTTTTATTAGCACTTTTTGAAAGTAAATGAAACTTTTAACCAGCCTACTGACCCCTTTAGTTTCTTCTCCATTAAGCATCGTCCCAAATCAATTTATTTGCAGGATTTATCGATCCGTATTCTTTATTCTTACATCTATGTCAGCCGTATCATCTTTCAGAGAATTAATCTATCGTTTATTTGGTTTTCCGCCGCTTTCATATACTTTTCTGCCTTAAAACCTTTAAGGAGGCGAAAAGGGAGATTCTGTTGGTATGAAAAATCTTATTCTTTAAGTTAATAAACTTTAAACTTGGCATGAATACTTGCATAAGTAAATAATAACGTTTCTCATTGTTAGTTTTTCAAAACTACCCCTCGAGAGGGGGTTTACGGGGTGATATATTTGTATAAAAGAATCTTAACACTCGGTCGAATTTACCCGAAAATCGGGAAGAAAAACAAGTCTCTCTATATTTGTAATAAAAAATATTTTTTTAGGGATATTTACAGTTTGTGCTAATATTGGCAAATTCTTCGAATCAGCTTTCGCATCTTGTTTAACAGTTATCATTAAGGTGTCCAGAACAAGTCCATTCTTCATAGGTTCAGGGTAGTGTACAAAATATTCGCTTTTTGTTCTTTTACGAGAGAGCCTTGGTCTAAGATCTTGTACCGCGTCAACTCACCTACTCTGCGAAAGATTATTTAGTTTTTATGTACTCGTACAACACTTTTAATTAATTTAACGTTGTAGGTATTTGTTCCTTTGATCTATAGCCCTTTCCATATTAGTATAGATATAAACCCTTTTCAAATACGTTAGACTAGTATCGACTTTACTACGTTTTCACTTATTATGGATTACTTACGATCATCTATTTTCTTTTTAATAATTGATTTATTTGTTGTAGTTTCACATAATGTCATTGGTACCTATTTCTTTCGAGGCACGCTTTAAGTTTTGATTTGATTCCCACTTTAATATTTCATTTCATGATCATCACTGTGTCGTACCTATGAAACACTGAAAATCCTTATATCTATCAAATCGGGACTTAAATCTACTTTTCGATCTGTAAAAAAGAAACTAAGAAAGTAAGTTTTAAGTAGAAACTTTTGAGTCAGGTAAATGACGAAAATGTCCTTCATTTATTGACCTTTTAGGATAAATAGCAATATTTTCAAGATCACTGTATTTTTTTTTGAACTTTCTATAATTTTATTTCTTCAGTCCTTTGTAAATATAAAAGTGACGTCTGCTATTATTAAAATAGTAACTAATTGACTCCGTCCAATAATTACTAAAAAACGTAACTTAAGCTAATACGGCCCATCTCATAGAAAAGCTAGTAATAATCATAAACTAGTCCATAATGAGAGGGTAAAAGCTAGGCGCGGCAAACTTAATCGAACCCCAGCGGAAGAGAAATCTTGAAAAACGTGTGTTTACGAAACAAGTCTTGTCTTTCTAGAAACACTAGTGCAACAGTGCTATGTTTAATTAAATAAACGTGTTGAGCGTATAGTGTATTATGATGTATTTAATTATATTTCATTAGTGGCGAAGGGCTCTAGCCTTTTTATTTATTCCTTTTGGTTTCCGTTTCTAAACAAGGAAAATTTTGTTTATTATTCACATTCCAAATAGATATGTGAAAAAAATCCTTTCCTCATTTGCCATTTTTTCCGACCAATTTTTCAACCAACCAACCAACTTTTATTGATTCAACATTGATCGTGCCCGAGCCTCGTGTTAGTTACCTTCAGCCTAAACCATCCCCAGCCCAGATCTTCTTTCCATTTGGCTATGGTTAGTTCAGAACCTTAACTATGCATTAGCGTCTATAAACGTTACGGGCAATAAAGTTGGTGTTCCATTTCACAGTAATTCAACTGTTTCAAACTTTTCGATAAGTGCAACTTTGGGTGCTAGTATTTTTAGGCCAGACAACGTTAATAATAACTATTGCAGCGATCCCAAAAGTAGAGACTGCTACAATAATAATTGGTGGTAACAAACATTCTGGTAATCTGTCAGGTTTCAATTAATAAATCCAAGATTAATAGATAAAAGACCGGTCCTAATCGATTCAAGTTCCGCTAATCAACAATAACTTTTCATACTTCACACTGACACATGCGTGCACTGACTGGACAGGTTCACTCAATCTGTGTGGCTTTTCCTCAAAAGACCATTATAGACACCAATCTACATGGCCTTCACATGATCTGACCAAGATTATGTCTGGACTTTAAAAGAGACTGTGACATCTGAGGTTGTTTCGGCCTTTCTTCTCAGAGTAGTCCGATAGAAAACGCCGACCAAGTTTTTGGTCAAACCTAATTACAGAAATAAAATAATTTATCATTTATCATATAACATCCAAACTTCAACTTAAATTCACAAAAAAAAAATTACTTTAGCTCTTCCAATATTTCAATGAAGCGGAAGTCAACTGGAATAGTATTGAATCATCTTGTTGGAAGACAAGATGAAAAAATACTATACCCGGTGACTTCCGCTTCATTGATAGCATTTTTTCATTTTGTTGGAAGACAAGATGAAAAAATACTTTGAAGAGCTCTGGAAACGTAAAGGCTCCAGCAGACAGGCGCAAAGCAACTCATGTACAACAATTTCCATGAAGTATTCATAGAAATAGCTAGGTAGCTTTTAAGAAAGTACACCATCATCTGTTATAAAGTACAACTCGAGAACAACGTGATGTTATTCCGTAATACGTAGGTAAAGAATAATTCCTCCGACGTATGTACGAGTATGTTAAGAGATCTTAGAGACATGTTGGCTTCATGTACTTCGAAGACGACTGACCAACCTTCAAGTACTTGTATACGTCTCATTAATTCATGAATGCACGACACTAAGCGAAGTTGAGAAATAACAATACTTGAAGACCAGTATCACGGGCAAAGTGCCATCATTACAGAAGCACACTCAGATAATGGGTGCTAATTATGCTCAGCTTGTCTATCTACAACGGCAACACATTGGCATACGGCACTTGAACACCGAATGCCCTGCCCCAAGGCAGTTGAAATATGGTTTGTTAGCTTCTTTCAGTAATTGTCATTAGTTTCTTTACACAAAACACATGGTTTTTGTTTATCATTTTCTGTTGCTATAACATAAAGAAGGGTAGTTGAAAGGCTTATGCCTATTTTTTGTATCGCCTTCCGGGTGCTCTTTGGGGGTTTAGTGGTAGTCGTCTGGGAAACCATTTCAAGCGTCCGGCATTGGGCTACTGAAAACTCTTGCAATTAAAAATAATTCGACGATTTTGATACACTGACTGAACTACTGACAGCAATCACCTACTGCCGAAGATTCCTGAAACCAAAGAAATTAAAGGAAAACAGAAAGTACAATCACAACTGAAGAACTCCAACTCTCCCAGCAAACCTGTATAGAAAGAGAACAAGAAGAAGAATTTATAGAAGAGATAAAACCATATAGAGGAAGAGAGGAGTAAAAAATCAAAAAACGAAATCATTAAATCCTCACCTTGACGAGAATGGCGTCTTCAAGGTGGACAGCCGTATCAGGAACTCAGAATTGTTGAGTGATGAATGCAAGCATTCCGGGTCGAAATAGCAAACTTACCTATTTTATAATAGCAGAAGCCCACTCGAAACGTTGCATGAAGGTATACTTACAATTGATGCTTACTTACCTCAGATCCAAGTATTGGATACTGCAGACAAAAACGCTAGTCAAACAATACATCCATCGTGGTTTGGTATGCGCTAAACTAAATACAAAAGTGAGAACCAAAGTAATGGGTGACACCAAGCGTACGGATGAAACCAGCACGAACATTCCTCATCTCAGGTGTCGGCTTTCTGGGACCATTCCAAATATTGTTGAGTAAGGGCAGAGGAGACAGAACTAGCAAGGCGTATATAGCCATATTGATTTGAATGTCCACTAAGGCACTTCATTTAGAATTGATGCCTTCAAAAAGTTTTGCGCCTGCAGAGGAAAATGCATAAATCTGTGGAGCGACTAAAGGTGAAATAAAAATCCGCACTGGGCGCGCTGAGAGAGGAGGTCTGTGTCCCAGCAGTAGGAACATTATAGGGTAGGGTTAGGTGTAGGGAATGCTAAGCAAGACCTTCTTTCCATCTATAATCAGGATTTCAATTAATGCTGTTCATCGCCCAAAGAATTAAGTTTCCTCGACGACTTTTAATGGCCCTAACAAAATAATAACAACAGACAATGACTATAAAAATAATGATGATACCAAACCTAAAGAAAGAAAGACGAAACGAGTTGACATAAAGTGCAAGCCGAAATAAAATACATTAACAATAAAATTATTTCATATTATTATATTTTCACAGACGCATTTTTAAAAAATCAACTCCCTATTCATCCTGGTTGCGTCACATCGTGCACAAGTGCCCCATTTTGGTTCCCTGTCGAACAGGGCGGAACAATCAAGGGTAGTTGAAAGGCTTATGCTTATATTTTAATATCCTCTTCCGGATGCTCTTTGGATTAGTCAACCAATGGATTGGGTTGGCTATACAAAAGACGATGGCATGGGTAAAAATTTGAGATGCATACAAGTAAATAGTGCCTACTTATGTCTCAGTTATTCTTATTCTTGAAAGACACATGTAAACTCGTCATTAATGAAACATAAACATACAGGCGAAAATATAAATCTAATGCAAAAGTTTTGAAGTCGCTCACGTTTATCTAGTTGTGCCTCAGTGAGATCAAGATACCTGGCATCAGCGTAGTCAAGGATGAGAAGTAAAAGGGAATGTGGAAGCGCTCCTATTTATAAAATATAGATGAAATGATTCGTGATTGTTCGTTACGTGCCTTTTAAAAGGTCTTGAAACAGGAGGAGAGACGTAATAATTTACTTCTTCGATGCACCGAAGGACCAATTAGATAGGTAGATATTTTTTTAATAAACAGGAAACCAAAAATGATTCATGTTTTAATGTAAGCAACTTAGAATTAGCGGAAACTTGTGAAAAAATTTAAAGATTTGACTTTAACTAGGTACCACAATGCCCACAATCAAGCGGTTCTATTTTACAATAAAAAATCATACTCATTATTACAACCTTTTTTATTTTGTTCATACGAACACATGTAATATTATTCTTTGTTCTACATTCAAACAATACCTACGTTCAAGATTGTTTTTGCAGTTGGCGTCGGCTTATTAGTCGAATCGCACGAATTTACTCACCCGAAACGGGCGAATGACACGTTTAAATAATATAATTATTATTTTCTGTAGGTGACTCGCACGAAGTTAATTTAATTGTGGGCAAATGGACCACTGCAGAAACATAAATTAGGCAATTAGCACATTTAGAATTTTATGCAACAGAGTTATGAAAAAGTGACGTAAGATAAGAGTAAAACATTTGGAAATAAAATTAAACACGTGATTAATCAAACATATATTTTTTAAATATTATTTTAAGATAACAATGTCTAAATTGTACATCGCGCTCAGAGAATTATAGATTACAATTATATAATTATACGCATAACTATAGATAGTTGAATGTGCATAAAAAGTGATAAAATTAGTTAGATCTTCACCTACTAGGAAGAAAAATACAAACTGTCCCGACTTGTTTGTAAAAAATATGATTTTTTATATTTACTCATAAACATATTTGCTGAATAAAATATGAAATTATACAAAAATAATTGGTAAATGTAGTTTCTAGTATACTTTTTTCTTAACTTTATTGCATAAAGTTCAAAATGGGCCAATTGCCTAATATATATATTTTTGGAGTTTTCGATTCGCCTACAAATAAATTAAACTCGTGCAAGTCAACTACAGAAAAAAAAAATTATACAAAAGTGTCGATTCGCCTGTATCAGGCGAAACAAATGCGGCTGTTTAAAATTCGTGTGAATCGACTAATAAGCCTTGGCGTCGCATCAGCACTTTACAGTAATTAATAGATTCTATTAAAACGTCGTTAATGCTTACTCTGTGTTTAAGAAAATTGCCATTGTTGTAAATACATAGGCTCTACAGTTAACTTTAGTGTGAAAGGAGATGTTGTTATAGCATTCTGTTGTGATTGAGTGTCGGGCTGAAGACTTCACCAATCATAATATGTAGATCTACTATTACACGTCATTCTTATCTGGGTACTGTGCGTTATGGCAGTTTAGCTACAGGCAAGTACATTAAAAACGTTTTTTTTTCCATGATGTTTTCATAGAAATTGTGCTACTATATTCGCGTCGCGCTGTCGCGTCGCACCTGTTGCGGCAGCCTTAACTTGTAACTCATTTTAGTAGTAGTTCATCAAAACGTCACACGTTTTTACTTTCATTACATTAACATTCTCGAAAAACTTGTTGAGGTAAAAAAGTGGGGGCACTGAAAATGCATTTATATTTATTTTTATTTAAATGACCGTCGTCACATGCTCCAATAACAATGGTATTTTTAATTGTTGCAAAACTCACTGGCCAATTATATTTCAGCAATAAAACTATGTATCCTGCAATTTTAAAAACGTGACTCCCACACAACATTTCAAATAATTGAAGTTCGTTGATCAAATTATTTCAGTTGTTTTTAATAATTTTTTAACAGTGAAAATAAATTGTATACTAATTGTAAATCTATACTTTTTATGGATCTATTTCGTTTCTAGGTACAGCAGGTCAAGTTGCCACAAACTGTCAAATTTTCTCATTTTGAACTTAACCTTGAACATTTTAAGGTTTAAAATCATTTGGAGAAATTTTACAGTTTCGTATAACCTGATGTTCTGGCGACTGTACCTAGCGTTTTGCGAGCGATTCCGATTTGCGAATGGTAATTGTTTTCATCTTATCAACGCTAAGTGGTGTCGATATGGAGCACTACGATTTTTTATTGTGCAGTGTGCTCCTTTTTTTCTGCCATTTGTTCCGAACATACTTAATGGATGATCGTAGTTTTAATTAAGCATTGCATTTATAATAAAAGAACTTTGAATTAAGAGCCTTGTTTTTAAGATTTAAGACTTATTTATTCTCAATCGTCTACCTACAAAAGTATTGTCAAACTTAACTTTGACAGTAATGCAATGCTTTTTTAAACATGTTTCACAAGTCCTTTCTCACAATTTCAGGTGGCTATCTACTTTTGAGTCTTACTTCAAACAATGCCAGTTTAGTCAATGTTTAAAATTGTTGACAAAATATTTGCAGTTCACCATTGTTCTCGATGCACACTGCTTCCAAATTACAGACTTGGTGACTGGAGTTCCCATTTTGGTCTATTTTTATAGATCAGATAGTGATTCTCGACACTTTGGCTCATTCAAGACACGAATTAGAAGACCTACCTATTTTATTTTATTATTATGGTGCTTGTACACCAGGTACCAAAATTTTAATTCATTTCGTAACTTCGTCCATAATCGAAAAAACAAAACCTTCAGTTTCCCCAAAGAGGTCACCGAAGCGTAACTAGGATACAAAAAGAGGTAGGTATACATCGGGCCCAAGTAGGACTCGGATCATCTCATGTAGAAGTGAAATTCCTTTAGAAGACTTAACATCTTTACAAATCAATACTGGGGGCCTACCATAAAATATTTGCATTATTTGCACTTTTAAAATAACTTACATTTTTGTATTTAAATTTAATTAAAACAGGTCAGTAAAAGTTAGTTTCACAAGGCTGCAAATTATGACGGCAGGGCAGTACAATTGTTGAAAGTTTAAATGTCAAAAATTAGTTGATGGTAAGGATATGTTGCAGGTCAGCCTGCTGTAATGCTGTGACGTAGTTGCTCACCGGCTTAGGTCACGTGATCGCTGGCTTGCCTGCTACATGGCGCGCTCATGATACAAACTAACAAGACAGGTTATTTTTCGTCTAAAATTGACCAGAGGGGTAATTCTCGTATTTTTAAGAACATTCGCATTCTAATTTCAGTCCCAATCTGTCAAAAATTGTATATCGTTTACCTACATTTTTGACATTTGTCTGTCTCTGAGATGAGATTGCGACTTGATTTTGAACGTTTTTAATTACGGGAATTGGCCTACTGCTATAAAAGTTTATGGCAAGCCCCTAGAACAACTATTAGGATTAATATTTATTAAAATGTCTGCATGAGCCTTAATCAGGCGAATGTAAAACAGGCTTATAACTTGGGCACGTGACGGGTAACGTGATTGCAAGAAGAGTTGCAGTCTGCTACAATTTTGGCACATTCATATCCACTTCAGCGTTCAGTGGTTGATTCCATCCAGCAGGGCTGCAGTGATAAGATGGTGAAGAAGCAGTGACGATACTGCAGCTTTTTAGGAGTGTCACTGTTTTGTGCCTCACTTTCAAAGTAATTATATTTTCTTTATTTCTTGTCTTTTCCTTTCAAGCCTTCCTTGTCACGCTTAGTTATGTTAGTATATATTATATATTCTGTCTTTCCTGCTACCTACAATGGTTAGAAACCAATTTTTACCTCTCTGCTAACACAAATACCTACTAACAAAACATATATTCATTTGTTGAATTTAAATAACTATATGTATATAATATATCAGTCCGCCTCGCCTCCTCTGGCTACAGAAACGTCAATCACACATTTCACGGCTTTGCTGAATCAGTCTATGGAAAATAGCACAAACATCGATATGCTAGTTACTGCTATTTATAAAATGAAAATATGGTCACATTGCCAAATTCGTATTTTATTCTTAAAACTGGTAGCGCTTTAAGGCTCCTTCAAACATGCACGACACACGATGCGAGCCCCACGCGACACAAAGGCACGGACTGTCGCGTAACCAGGGGTGCCTTTGTGTCGCACGTCGCGCCTATTTGAAGGAGCGTTTAAAGAACGTGTGACTTGGGTGATATGTTGTGTAGCAACTACACACCCTATTGCTTTTTCCAACACATTTCTCTTGACTGGTTATAGTTTTCATTTTTAGAAGAAAAATGAAAACTAGACTGATCATCAAAAGAATATAGATGACGTGTCGATTTTAAAACATTCCGTTGACATCTCAGTACAATGAGGGCTATCGCGATTGAGTTCGCCGCTAGAGGCGCTAGAGTAGCGTAAGGTCTCAAGATGTCAGATGTACTGAACGTTCACTGTTTTAGGCTTTTTTAACACGGATTTTAACTTACGATGATTTGTAATTGTTGTAATGATTGTGCCATTCCTGATTAATTATGGCTGAAGATTTTAAGTAAAATATTAGGATCTAATTTGGTAGCACTTGAAGGAAGAATAATATATGTCTACTTCATGCTTGTCAATTTTAGGAACATTATAATCTAAATATTCATTTGAATTTGAAGTTTTAAAATGTAATAAATTAATCATAATTAGATTTTACGGGTACTTAAACACATCCAAATCATAAAATAAAAGTACTGACGGGACCTTACTCGCAAGTGGCGCCAACTGGTGAGCATAAAAACGATAGCCCCCTTTGTGTTAGCTACCAGCGAACGGATTGCTATGGATTTCAAACAAGTTATGGATAACTTACACTCCAATACCAATGTTTAGCTGTACTGCCACTGACTATACTTATTAACAATTAAAACTATCAATTGTAAATCTTTAAAATTCGTCACTGGCTAATGACATGTTTAACGAATAATATTTTGTCAATGCGTTAAAGCCGATGCGATTGTTTTAAAAACTTGGATGCGTTACAAATGCTGGCGTGAGTAATAAGTAATAAAGTATAAAATACATAAAATTGCTTATTTGAATGTCTTACATGTCACACGTCATCTCTAATGAATGACAAATAACGATACTTACGAACTTTTGTCTGTAACGTCAAACGTTTAACTCTATGACCTGTCTAATGATGGTGTTACTATTATTTATTCCTCTGATAAGCCACAGTGCGACTGAAGAGCCGCACTACAATCGATGCCTTACCTCTTGCCGTGCTAGCTGTGCAATAACACCTATCTTAGATCATTAATATTATTGATCGAAGTATACCATGGAAGACATATGCAAGGCTAACGCTAAGGCTGTCAAAGTGTCCGAATTTAGGTCGATGCTAATTTAGAAATGTACAAAAAGAATCGTCGCGTCGATACTTGACAACTAAGAAGTAGTATATTTACTCAGTGGGTTACTATTTGTGGATTCACGCGAAACGACTGCCTGCCCCTATAACGTCCGGGGAAACTTATATTTTCTCAGTAAGCTAACTACATGCAACCTCACACAATCACTAAATTAGAACTGTACAAAACAGACTCTTGAGCAATACAACCTTAAAAATAATCCTTGGATTTGTGATCTCAATAAAGTGTTTTATGTCAGAAAATACTCATTGTAAAATATACTATTATTAAACGTGGTCTGAAGTGTAGATACATATCTATGAATGTTGGCCTTGTAACTCGTTGGTTAGTGAACAATGTACATATTAAATATTATCTACTAAGTTATTCCGGTGTCGACTTATTTGAATTAAAATAACTATTAAATTTTGTTTACAAAGAAATTTAAATACATTTTATGTATATCTTACTTCGAAGTAAGGTATACATAAAATAAATTAAATAACTAACTTCTCTGTTCAGATGTTTGTTCGTTACCTAGGTACTGATTTTTTTACAGTTTGAACATTCATAACGGTTTGAGTTTAGACGATCAAACCATCAGAAAAGCTCCTGGATATACCAGGAGCTTTTCTGAGCAGCCGCACACAGGTCTTCTCTTTTTTTTTTGTTGTTTTCACAATCTTCTTAGTTTAACTCAAAAATATGAATGTCCTTTTTTATTGTTTTGTATTTACTGTGTGTGTCCCAAGTAAAATATTTTTCTTCGGTTTAAAGAAACTTTATTCCCATTAAAGACATAAGTCACTTACTTGAGAACAGTACTAAAAATATAGATTACAATATGTTCGTCATCAGTATTACAATTTAATTTTACCCATCCAATGCATTCATTTCTCCAGAAGTGATCGATCCTTCTTTCTTTCTTTCTATATTGTTCTATGCGCTCGGATCCTCGATCATGCTGCATCCAGAAGTAAAATAAAATTAAACAAATGTGGCATTATACACTTAAGGCTTTGCCCATTGCAAAAGGAATAAAATTATTTCAGTTAGTAATTGGCAAAACACTCGGTACCTCCTTGAAAGCTGGAAAAAATGGTACCTAATTGGTACTCGAATCCTGAAACACTTAACTCAACTGGAATTTTTCAATAATGTTGCTAACTGTATTTGCTAATTTATTGGAAAATAATATACCTTCGCCTACGCTTGGTTCGTATTTCAAGTTACTATTCGTAGAAGAAGAGGGCTAAACCTGTGGGTCTTTTGTTTTGTTTGCGCATAGCTTCGTGCTCATTTTACACAACGAGCAGTGGAGAATGCTTAGCATCAACACTAATTGAGTTCGCGCTTCTCCTAAGCTGCGTCGCGGCTTATTTGATGGTGGATGGAAGGACCAGCCGCCTATAAATTGCAGAATGCAATAAGGCTATTTCTTTTGGCACTCCAGCTAAATCTTTTGCGGCTTTTTGTTGTAAATTAGAAGCCTTTCTCCAATCCCATTTGACATGCTTCGCATAATATTGGGGGTGTTTTTTTTGTTATTAAAACAAATCATCATCTAAGGTTTTACAGCCGCGGGTTAGCCAGTTCGAGTATATTTCTCCATTTTGAGAAATTCTCGGATTTTTCTATCTAACAGTTCTTCAATCTCAATCACAATCTTAAACAACGTCATCCAACTACAATCTCGACTTCTCCTACAATCCGGTTTACCTACTATCAAGTAAACGTTTGGGTGCTCTGAGGTGGGAAATCATCAAATAACTTCTCCTGCTCTGGGCGGAGCGGGAGGGCGTGTCAGACTCTTCCTGACTAAAACCCACCCGTGTTCCTTCAGTTGCCTGTGACAGGGGCCACGGTAACCCTTTCGGACTTTCCCGCAACCCCAGCAGGCATCGGCCCTAGCGGACCCCGTCGTAGGTGCTGACATCTCTTTGAGGCGCGCGTGGAACACAACGCGCCGTCGACCCGGCCCTGGTCCTTACCCGACGGCGACCTGCCCATTGCTCGCCGTCCGTGTCGCTGATTTAGTCCTAAGTTCTATTTTTATAGCCCTTATAACATTAGGCTCGATCGCTATCAAAACATATGCAGTATATAATATCAACACAATTGCATCCAAACAGGTGCAAAGGTATATGATAAGATAACCAAATCAACTGTTAGCTGCTATCCACAGGTATTATTTTCTATGGTACATTCGAGAATGTTGTAAAAATGTATCATGGCGGCTGGGTTAGGCTTTTCTAAAATCGTACCAATACTTTTACTTCAATACAATATTTCTAGTTACTAGTTAAAGTACACTGTAGGTATACCTACGTACCTACGTACTAAATATTTGTATTATTTTCCTCGTTTGAAACTGTGATGAACTGATGAGTGAATACTGATCAAAGTTTCGAACAGCAGATAACATCTCTTGAATAAGAGATGTTGTTACGTACATTATTTTCCTCGTTTGAAACTGTGATGAACTGATGAGTGGATACTCATCACGGTTTCGAACAGCAGATTACATCTCTTAAATAAGAGATGTTGTTATCTGCTCCACTATTAACACTTATCGCTTAATCATTGATCAGCATCCAAAGAATAAACACCAGATGTCCAGATAAGACCTTCTAGACACATCCTCCAATAAAGTGCATTATTATTGTTCATAACAAGAATGCAAAAATGATAACAACAAAAATAATATGTTGTTTAGGTAAACCTAAACAACTTATTATCGATAATTGCCTTGTGTGTAAAAATACCTATATTTTTTTTTAAATATATATACATACCTATCAATATCAATGGCCCTTATCATTCAGCATATTATAGTATATTAGGTACGTGAGTGACTGACTGCATTTGTGTAAGTGACATAGTTTCTAAAGTCACCATGTTATTAAAACCCTAACATGATGATAGATGTACTTGTTTCTTTGTAAGTAAATCAGGTTAAAACTTCTTTAAAATATGCTATAGGACAATCAAATATTTCCCTCGTCTTTCCACCATATTTAACATGATTCTCATTTAACGAAACTACCGTTTGAAAGGGACAACTAGAAGCAATTATTTTTTTTTTGTAAATTTTGCGTTTTGTTTTGCTTGCAAAATTATGCGTTCAAGTGTGCCTTTTAGGGGCCTTTTTGGAATTAAATTATTTCACTCTGACTTTGAGTTTCTTCGACCTCACCTTCTGCTAATCAAAATGACGGAAGTAACGAACGATGCCATAGAACGAAACAAACATTATGAATCGACCTCCAAGATATCAGCGGTTGGTATAACCGACTCTTGCGCAGGTTTCCCATAGACGATAACATCTGCCACGGCTGTTATTAATTGTGGCGCACAATGAGATGCTGCAAGGGCATAAACAGGACTTGAACAAGTGCTATGCAAAAGTCTTAATCATACCGTTTGTATCAGAAGCAACATCATGCAGGGCAAATTGTTTTTGGTTGTGTTTTTTTTATATTGCTTATAATGTGTATTCAATAATAATATTTTGACCATAATAAAAATCACTAGCCTGCCCCTGGTTCACACATATCTATATTATATGTTTAATATTATCGCTTTGTTCACATAAACCTTCCGGGATAAATTCTCTAAATAATGGTGAAAACCGCAACAAAATCCGTTGCGGAGTTTAGAAAAACACGGTCACCCACACGGACATGAAAAGCGACTTAAAAGTTTAATATATAGTATATATATATGTAGATTTAGAAGTGTCACTGTCATTTCACTGTTTAGTTTAATCGAGTGGTCATAATTTGTTTTTACAGGTTATATTATTACAGACTCATCTTGTGTCGTTTTAACTTATTTTACAGTGAACGAAGAGATATCTATCGATAAGCAGTATATACCAACATCCATCCTCATGACAATTCCAAATAGTAACGTTCGTCTAACATTTATTCTATGCGTAGCGTGTTCATTGCCATTTCAATTAAGGTGAAAGGATAGGCCAAACTACAAAATAGACCTCTCTTTGAAGGACTACTACTACTAGACGGATGGACCAAATATATAAAAAAAAAATACCTAATTCGCATAACATATTTGACTTTAAATTTTAAGTTTAATTTTTTTATTATTGTTTATACTTTTGTCGGAAAAAAATCGAATAGATCCTCTTTAAATCTGCAATAATTTGCTTACTGCTTTCAAAGAACTGAAGCGATTTAAATATTTTTTTCACACTATCATAGACAATTTATTGCTTTATAAAATTTAAGTTCAAAATTGTACAAAATTATTACTTATAGGTGCCGTTAAATCAATAATATCATAATACCGGCGCTGGCGCTCACTCAGACGCGAGGGCCAGTCTCACCCTAGCGTTTGCACGGGGAGGCTGTGTCGCATGTTAGCGCGCTCCGCTCTATAAACTTTACGTGAAAGAGTAAACAGTGCAGATAGTACGTTTGGTACAGTAGTACGGTTGAGCTATTCTTTTTCTATTTATTGATCGAAGAAAACACTATCAAAGAAAAGCGAAAATTTATGAGTATTGAAAACGGAAGAAAAATCTAGCCAGCCACAAAAAAAAAACAAAAAACTATAGAAAAAGAAAATGAAGAAGTGAAGTCAAGATCCAACGAAAGTAATACAGAAGAAAAAGAAAATACATGGAAATTAAATTATAATGATAGCAATACAGAAGAAAAAAGAAATGAAGATATTATATTAAAGTCAAACTCTAATGAAAGCAATACAGATGAAACTACGTATTTACAATCTACGTTTGTTAGGGAAATGCAATTTAACTAGTTTTGATTGGTTAATAACATTTTTTTTAAATGGTCCAAATAAAATGTTAAGTAAATATTATTTTGATATTTTCGTTTTTATGGTTTCGTAGCCAAATGACATAAACCATTTTTCTCCAAGTCAAGTCATTTGAAATATAGACACTTCCAGAGTGGTCAAATGTGCGCCCCTCTAATTTTTAAAATAAGTGTAAAATAAAATATGTGTATAATATGTGTGTTCAATGAAAATTGTTTTGAACGAGATGTAGTCATAAAGCCCGGTTTCCACCGCGAGCGGAACGGACCCATTATTGACTTCGTTAAAATCGCAAACGCAAACTGCATACTTGTATTTCCTTTGTTGGTGGAAGTTTAACGAAGTCATTAATGGGTCCGTTCCGCTCGCGATGGAAACTGGGCTTTAGTTTTCGAGATATAGCACATGTTCAAAAACCGCAAATATAAATTTGTCATTCATACAAACACTATGGAAAACAAAGTTAAAAACAAAACTTTGCTTGCTACTACGGAACCCTTCATGGGGGAGTCCGACTCGCACTTGGACAGTTTTTTATTAGTCTAAGCACATTAATAAAAAGCGTTATTATTTCTTTTCACAAAAACAAATTGAAATTTTATGTATTTTGATTTACTCTAACTACAATAACTGTACTCGGTAAAGAATATTTTGTTTTCAAAACAAGCATTGCAAATGTTCTGAGTCTGCCTACATTCAATCGATTTATGATGATAAAAGGTAGTATTGTAGCGACAAAAATTCTTCGAACGCATCTGCGTCCGGTGATACTCTTTGACGGTCGGGGGATGAGCGGGCGCGCGGGGCGGTCAGCGCGCTGGCCGCTTGTTTCACGTTCAATGCTCAAGGACGTTGGGCTATCCTTTCGCCTTAAAGTATTAGTATTACGGGTGCACTACAGTTTATACGTCCGTATTGTACAGTGTGAATGACAATTTATGAAATTCTGGTCTTTCTAGTCGAGATTTTACTTTAGTCCCATTTTTTATAGGCTCTACCTTGTTGTGGCTTTTATCCCAGCCTGCACTTTGCGGGAGCAGTGGTGGTCCGAACTCAGAGGTGCTTTACTTTGTGTAAATTATTTCATCACCACTGCTCCGTGCCTCGGAAAGCACGTTAAGCCGTTGGTCCCGGCTGTCATTCGTGGATCTTTGACAGTCGTTACGGGTCGTCAGAAGCCCGAAAGTCTGACAACCAGTCTTACCAAGGGGTATTGTATTACCCAGTAACTGGGTTGTGGAGGTCAGATAGGCAGTCGCTCCATGTAAAATACTGGTATTCAGCTGCATCCGGTTAGACTGGAAGCCGACCCCAACATAGTTGGGAAAAGGCTAGGCAGATGATGCTCTCGAAACGGTGAAGGAAAACATCATGAGGAAACCGGCATGTCGTAGAACCAAAAATTCGAAGACATTTTTATGATGCGTGGTGGATTACGGCCCACTGCACGTTAATCTCCTCAGAGATGTTATCGAAATTGGTTGCGCAGTTATTTTCAAAAAAGTTATAGGATTTTTGACCCATGTTCGTTTTGAGGTTATACGACTGTTTATCCTGCGAACTCTGCTTCCTTGTTTTCGACGTCTACGTCCACATTATAAGACATTGCAGTGGATACTTGATGTAGCATGTAAAAAGTGAAGGCCTTTCAAGTCTTGTCTTCCTCAGTATTAACGAATTAAGTTTACATTAGCGAACTATTAGACCAAACAATGACAAAACACTGCAAAATGACATAAATACGTATATTAGTCTCCGGCGCAACTGAAAACTCTGCTTATTTTGTTTTTTATTTCTATTGTATTTTTATATTACACACCTTAATAGTGTGATAATTTGTTATTATGTGAAAATTGAGATTACTCTCATTACTTGATGTAGCAACATTTGTGGCGCGCGTGATTTAAATATTTCATAAGGTGTTTAGATACACGATGAGAGTAAATATCAAAGGGAGCTTCTAGTTTGCTAACAGAAAGATTTAACATTATATACCTCTGTTTCTCTCATTAGCTTAGCCCAATGATTACTATGACACAGTTTCCACGATGTAGGATAATCTAATTAGTGATACGCATGTCATCGCATGTGAAATGGAGCGGTGCAGGTTCATTTTTTTCAAAGGACACATAAATATGAACCTAATTTCCTTCGTACTTTTAGAGCACGGAAAGAGTTTGTATGGAGCAGTTTTGTTACTGATGTAGGTAATAGATATACGTGTGTTGAACTTCAAACAAACAGGCTTATCGAGCTAAGTCTTCTTCTTCTTCGCTTCGCTCTTGACAGAGCGGTCGTGGTCACATTGAATTATGGCCAATCGCAAGTGTAGCTAATCATCATCATCAGCCTATATTTGTTTACTGCCCGATCTTCGGCTCTCCTCATCCAGTCTCTGCCAGCCGCCTTTCGCAAGTCACTTCACCTGGCCCTCGGGCGTCCCACACTACGTTTGCCTAAACGCGGTCTCCACTCTAAAACTCGTTTTCCCCAACGATTGTCGGTTCTACGAGAGATGTGATCAGCCCATTGCCACTTAAGCTTGCTTAGTCTTTGGGCTATGTCGGTTACCTTGGTTCTCTGGCGGATCACCTAATGTGTAGCTAATAGCAGGTGTGATCTAGCTAAGTAGTCACAGGCTAATGCGATACCTCTGTGGAATAGCTAAGCCGAAGTCAATATATTATTGTTATTAGAACGGGATTTACCTGCTATCACAATTTTTCAGTGACAGATAAATGAAATGATAGATCGTAATAAATTAATATACAATATACAACTTACTATTTTGAGCACATCATAAAATATTCATGTAAAATTGTAGACCACTTATGTCCTACATTTATTTCATTTCAACATCCTGGTAGCAGATTGGCAGATGAAATGTTAATTAATTTTTACATTCCACGTTTATAATTAATTACTGAAAATGTTTTCGTAGTTGTTATTAAACTATGATATCGAAAAGTATGCGAGGTTTAATCAACGTTTTTCGATATTTAAATATTCAGTTGCATTTGTAATTGGTACGCACTTCAAAAAGATATTTGGGACAATGGACCAAAATTTGTGTCAGCATTATTGTATTAAAAGTAGGTCTGTATGTTCGTGCGACACTTTGTCCATCCACAAATAAGTGCTCAAGATCATTACAAGCTCAGTGCTGGTATGGTTAATTATGACTAATATTTAATTGAGATCTCGAGGTGAATATCGCTGGCTCTAAAATATGACACGTGGAATACGATATTGGCTCTGCTATGTCATTATGCGAAACAATCCCTCCCTGAAGCCAATGTTCAGATAACTGAAACCCATTTTTGGATATTTAATAATAATAATAAAAAGTTTATTTCGGAGCAATAACACAAGACTAAGCATAAACAACAAGTAAAACGATGATAGCTGCAAAAGTATAAACAGTACAGGACAATGATTTGGGATGTATTATTGACGTTGAGTTAATGTGGTGTGCAAGGGGTGTTTAGTATCTAGGGTCACATTACCTAGGTACTTGATTGACTTTACTTTACTTGATTGGTTGATTACTTGCCTATGTGATGAGTGTTGCACTATGAACAAAATTCACAGAACCACTTCATTTCAATCTTATGTCACGTTTAAACAAAAGTCAGTCCTGTGCATGACTGAATAGTGCACGCCCACCACATACCACACTACTCGTATGGGATAACAGGGTTCCCATTTTTTAAAACAATGTCAAGCACCAAGTTTTGTTTTTATTACGTCACAGTACAATGATCCACACATTGAAACTTTTGTTACATTATCGCTGTGGAGAACAATGCCCACTAAATAAAAACCTTTAGTAATATTTTGGACGAATGATTTGAGCCAACTGACAACAGTGTCAGTGTAGTATTGTGACCAATATTATATACGACAAACGTTCGTTGCCTGCAAGCGACAGCCAAATAACTTGGAAAGAGTTAAGAGATTTTTTATACAAATTTTGATTCTTGTACAAAGACGTTCGAAATGAATAGAAATAGCCTTCTTTAAACGCAACCAACTTCTGAAACTAAATAATTGTTGTACCTATAATTAGATGACTAATCACACGCCGAGCAGAGACCAATTACAACAAAATAAAACAATAAAGGCCCCGTGATATCATTACACCAATAGATCTAAATAATTAGTTGAGTCACCCAACGTGCGCGCACCTAAGGAATTGGGATCTGGGAGCCGAAGATCGCCGAACTCATCCGAAGATATCCGAAGACGAGGAGAAGGGGGAGTTCGGTAGCCCGTGACGCCTGGCCAGCTGAGCGTGAAGTCTCCTCGCCAGCCTCGATACCACATGATGCCATCCTGTAATCCCGTACTACATCAATCGTTATGCTTACTGAATGTGTTTGCAGCTCCGCCCGCGTCTCTTTGTTATAACTTCACAAGTTGAGTGTGTAAAGGGAGTTGTCATAAATATACTAGTGTCTCTATGCTTGGGTGATTTAAATAAGGCCCCCCTTTAGCCATGATTATAAGCTATTACAGATAAAACAGCGGGCTACAAAATAAAACGTTTTAAAAATATTGTTTAAGTCGAACAAAACGAATAAAACACTACAAATAATTCTTGCTGTATCTGTTTACTTTCAAGGACAAGGTTTAGTAGTTGATATGGATTGAAAAAACGTTCGTTGGACATTCGCGTGCTGTCACATACTACCTTCTACGAATAATGATTTGAAAGAACAAAAAGTGACGCCTCTGTGCCATGACCAACTTTGACACAATGATGATAACGAATAGAAATAATGACATCTACTTAGAAGGGTAATTGCACAAGTAATTCTTTGATGGATTATAAAGAGTCGGCTGTTCTGAACTACAATCTCGTTGTATTAAGTACGTTATTATTCAAAGATGGAATGAATGGGATATTGTATCAGTTAGTGCGGGTGCGCAAGTAATATTGTATAAAAATTTATTGAGTGTCTAAGGCCGAATTTTTAAGACAACGTTAATCAAAGAATTTTGTTGAGAAAACGTCACCTTTTTCACCTCCGTCGCATTCTTCTCTATCTACTCCGGAAGAAAACTGTAAAATAGCCATTGTGCGTTTCTACGAGTTTCAAGAAATCATTTAAAAAAAAGACATCGATATTCCGGCGCAAAAACAACAGTGATAATACCAACGATTACCAAAACATCTGATTCACTCGGCCCACTTTACTTAATTATTTAGTTCTGTTATCTCTTTTATCTAAATGAAATAAAATACCGATATACAAGTTTATTTTTATAAGTTTCTCACGGAGCTTGATTATCGTCGAAATTATACGGGGGTCGTTTAAAAAAATCGTTCAAATCATACACTAATTGTTATTTGTATTTATAGATTTTATACCATATTTCTTTGAGTATCGGTTAGTGTTGGATGTTCCTTTTTTATCTATCAATTTAATATTGCACTGCAAAAAATCACAAAATGGTTAACCTTATTTTATTTTTACGTATGGGCACTCCTTCAACTCATTGAACTTAGCCATAATATTGAAAATGCGTGTGTCAATCTTAGGTACCAACTTCTCACATAAGACAAGTAGGTAACAAATGTTACAATTCAATCTACTGCAGTCACACCAGCTAATGTCTAATAAGCAAAAATATCATTTCAAATTAAAAACGTAACCAAAGAAAAAAAACGGACGAGCCATGTATAAGCAAAGTCATCGCCGTCCATCACGATGTAAACATAGGTATCAGTGTGGTCAGCTAGCGTTACGTTACTAGTACCACTCCAATGATACTCGTACGGGGACGATACCGAGTGAGCCATACCGAAACTGTCGTCAAATCAAACCAAAAGTCATTTATTCAAATTAGGCTGAGAATCAGCACTTTTTGAACGTCAAAATCACATAAGACAGTCCCCCCAAAACGCCCACCCTTCACCACTTCCTAGTGCTTTAGCTGGGAAGAAGAAGTGGTGGAACAAACTCCCCAGCAGCACTGCTGTCTGTTCAGTTAGAAGAACTAGATTCTACAGTACTTAATAAGTAATTAATATTACGAAACACAAAAATATTTAAAAAAATTGCCATAATTATGTCAGCTAGCACACGCCAATATTTAAAACTATACTCAAGCAGAAATAAATAATAAAAACAAAAACGCAAACAGAACTTAATACATAATAAAAAGCCTCCTGGCATTACTTATGCAATGCTGCATTATGTTTATATGTATATAGCTGTAACTTGTAGCCACAAATGATAAACTAGGACCTTCGAAGTAAAATAAAGAAACATGAATGACTAATAACAATATCATCATCGTCATGTACACACACACTCCATGACCGTGGCCCTTCGTAGGATGTTACCGACTCGGAAGACCAAAATTATACAACCACACAACACAACGCTACGCTTACTTACTGAAATTATGCACAGTGGCAGGGCCATCGACGAACAAACTGTAGCGTAGAAATTATTAGAAAAAAATCTTCTGTTTCATAGAAAAGAGCAATACCTACGCGGTCAAAATGTTTGAGCCAGCAAAAAAAAAAAACGACGAAAAATTTCAACGCCTCTGGGTTCAGAATCATAATTATTATACAAAATGACAGGTTACGCAACGATGTCCCTGCCTGTATTGTGTCAGGTTGAAAAATACACAGGAACTGGTTAATAGGACAATGATAAAGTAGTTACTTACAGATGGAAATAAGTTGTTAAAAGGTTTAATTACCTAGTCGAGAAAAACAATAAATAAGTGAGGTCGCATTCATTGTAATACTCGTAGCTACTTCTTTAAAGTTCTGTTTTCCGGTCATAAAGCCTAATTAATGAATTATTATATCATCGGTATCGGCTTAGCTTTGTTATTGCAGAAACAAGAAAACTCAGGAAAACTAGCCAACTGGTTCGTTCTTCAATGTACGTAGTCTTCTCGTTCGCTCGTTCATCGTAAGTAGATACTTCTTTTGAATAATATTTTACTGTTGATTTTATATAAAATTAATTACCTAAGTTAATCAATTGAAAACCAAAGAAATAAAATACCGAAAATACCAAACAGAGAAACGGTGGACCATATTATTTATTTAACACTTTAAGCACACAAATGTACAGAGGCGGACTTAATGCCATAGGCATTTTCTACCAGTCAACCTTTGGGTGATGCAGAGACAAACAGTGGCAGGTGCAAATTATAATGATATTTTAGGTTAAATAATTTTAAATAATATATAGACACGTATAAACTTATTCACGAACTTTTTAAACGAATATTCACTTAGGTATTTAAAAAAATATATAACAACAACTAGGGCAGTCATATTTATCACTGAAATACTTAAGCGTGTTGACGTAGAGATTGAAATAGCAAAAGTCTACGTGCAATGTGGAACTTTGCGGTCGTTATTGTAACATATAGGTATAACTTTTTTTTTTTCTTAGTTAATTATCAAGTGGTCAGTTGGTCTAGTGGTCGCTGGTCGTGGTTGATGGCAACGCCCTATTTCATGGGACTTGAAAACAACTGGCAAGATGTGTGTGTACTATAGGTACAGCTCTGCCTATCTCTTCTGGGGTTTCAGGCGTGATGTTATGTTATGTGTGCGAATTATACGACCGCCACTGCTGGCCGTGCCTGCTGCCAAAACCAACCTGCTGTCAAGAACACCCCACCCCATCTGAGTGAAATCGGAAGAGTTCTGTTGAATTTTGTTAGTTATATTTAAATATTCTGTGTTATGTCTAATTTTGTATATAAGAAATAAAATAAAAAGTTTAGTTCGATATTATTACTTATGTAGGTTTAGATAATTATCTAGTCTTGACTTCAGGTTGTGTTTATAATCGAGTTTAGTGTTGCTTCATATTTTTAAAGTTTAGATTTTTAAGTATTAGCCGTAAGTTGATTTTTCATTTTATTTGGTGTTATTTGTGAAACCACTATTGTATTGGGGTCATCCTGTAAAGATAGTGTGTGTAAGTTTAATAAATAAAAATAACCAATTAACCGGTTCAGTGGACACAATGCAGATAGGTACCTTTTTATAGTCAACAGTTTAGTTCCGCTACAGGAACGTCTCAGACTATCTAAAGTTATGTTCCCCCTACTCTTGTGTTCCTTGAACTAAATGGTACGTAGATTGCGACTAATGCAAATGAGACATGACAAATGGCAATTATGTGAAAATTATTGTTAACGACTTCAGATAATGTGGTCGTACTACACCGACTTTAAGTTAATTGGAGATAGTGATATAGATATAGTATAGCCAGTGCAGTGCTCTTGCTTCGCACGGCTTATGACTTGACAAAACATCGAAATTTCTTTATGATATCTTAGTAGTTTAATATGTATTATATACGTAAACCTTCCGGAATCAATTCTCCAAACAATGGTGAAAACTATATAGTAGTATTCATTCTTGTATTGTATAGTCATTTCAGAACTATGTATCCCGTATGTTGCACCTGCCATGGTATATCTCTGCGTCACCCTAAGGTTGACTGGTGAAAAATGCCTCAGGCATTAAGTCCGCCTTTGTACACACGGCTACACATCAAGCTATACTTAACCAGTTGACGCTGGTCTCGCATCGTACGGAAATCCTATACAATGTGAGATCAGCTTATACTGGAAATGTATAGCTTGATGTGTAGCCGTGTGTACAGTATTTTTTATTACCTTTGCATAAAGTTTTAATAAATAAATGAATAAAACCGCAACAAAATCCGTTGCGGAGTTTTGATGAATAACGAGGTCTCAAAGACAGACAGGAAAGGCGACTTTCATTTATAATAATGTCTAAAGATATAGATGATAATGCGATTCACTATTGGACGTCCTGGTAAGCAGTTTCTTAACAATTCGTGTTGTATGTAGGTACGCTATGAAGTGCTTCCTCTATTTATTTATGTATTTATTAAGGTAGATACACCAACAGCGTCTGTGTACAATATCTTAAGTACTAAAGGTAACAATAGCCTCGGACTTAATTTACACAGTCGTCAATTACAGGATAACCAGCAATCTCAGAAATAGGTGATAACACATAATAATAATAAAACTAACTGAATAAAGCTTTAGAATTTGGAAATTATGGCAAAATTTTGAAATTATGGCAAAATACTTCTTAAAATTAAGATTAATAACAAAAAGGGGAAATAAAATTACAAGACGACAAGATATTGCAATTTTACCCACTTACTTATGACTAAGACATAAACAAAATAAATTTAAATTGAAATAAAAATGAGATCATAACGTAAAGTATAGCCTATAAGTAAGTAGTAGAATTAATAAAAACCTCACCCGTAAAAGCCGATTTGTAGAAACACTACTTCATGATAATTATCTACCAAATCATTCTCTTATTCCACAAATCTTACGATATCAAATTATTTTACGGCATCTGCACAATAAGATTGTTTGTCGACCTTTTGAGCGTAGGTACATGACATATACTACGCGATGGAATAATATACACAAAACACATGTTAGGTACATGCGCAACATATGATGAGAAAACAGTGTGCTGTACCCAAAGTACATGTAATATACAGCAACGTAAACAAAGTTTTATTAAAAACATTACATTGAACATATTGATACATCATTCAAAGGTTTGAATACAGTTTTAATACGCTGTCATTAACTTATGGTACCTAGGTTTGTTTTGTTTCATCTGCTTTGTTAAGGACACGGTTTGAGCCAATGAACTTAGGTACTTACTTGAGATCTAACACGAGGGATCACTATGACTGGTCCCGGTTCGTTTTGGAAACAATTAACCATCGTATACCTAATTTATATTTTATATGAAGAAACTGTATACATTACATATGTATGTATGCAGTTTCTTCATATAAAATATAAATTATACTATTAATTGCATAAATTTTATTATACTAACATAATGCAATCCCTTCTGCCTGATTACCTACCAATTTTTTGATTGCCAGTATAACGTAGCTTATCGAAATAGCTCACCGAATAAGCAAGCTGAAATGGCATTGGGCCGGCCATATTAGCCATAGAACCGATGATCGTTGGACCGTAGAAGTGTTCTCGAGTGGAGACCTCGAATCGACAAACGTAAGGTAGGTCGGCCTTTAGGCTAAGGGGAGCGACGATCTACGCAGGGTGGCTGGTAGCAGCTGGGTGAGAGTTGCCGAGAATCAAGATGAATGGCTTGCAATTGCAGAGGCCTATGTCGAGCAGTGGACTGCTATATGCTGATGATGATGATAACGTATCTAAGGTTATAAACGCGGTACCTAGTCTGTCAACAGTGAGCATTGTTTGAAGGTATTAATCAAGTAACTGATCTAATTGTGTGTAGAATAATGGATTAAGCCCATGGCTACCGAGTTAAAAGCAACCAGTTATTAAACTCATTTTGCCGCCGTTCAAATTGAACTTACAACAACACATGTCATACTGTTTTCGTTTTATTCATATGCATACTAATACATTCTAAAACAAATCTTAAGGCACGCAAGACAAGTGGAGTAAAGTGTGTCAGAATGGTACCCCAGAGATGGCAAAAGGAACAGGGGAAGACAATACAAATGATGGGAAGACGAATTAAAGATCACAGCGGTTTCAAATCGGAGAAAAGTTGCGAGAGATAGGAATCGGTAGAAGTAATTAGAAGAGGCCTTTGCCAAGTGACATTCTGTAACTTCTATTGAAACTACCGTAACTAAAAATATTCAGAGTTAAAGGGCTTAATTATATTTATATAGACAAATTAGATATTTTTATATAGATATTTATTGATATAGAGTTATTTATATAGATAAATCAAAGACCGAAGCAAATATAAGGCAGTGTAATGCGGTTGTGACTTGAAATACTTTTTGATTAGTCCTCTTAGTCATAACACCGTCTTCCAATCAGCCGATCTGATTCATCAATGAGACGACGAGGAAGATCTAGAACAACTGAGCAACTAGAGTGGCGACATTCATTAAAATCGACTTAGTATTAACTAGTTGTCTGTCGTGCAACTTACAGTGTTGTGTTCTATTAAATTGTGATGTTCTTGTGCAAGTGCCAATAAAAAATAAAAATAAATATTTCTTAATAATTGTAATTTCAAAGGGGAAACGCTCATGGGACCAAAACTTTGAAAAAATAAAGTTTTGAAAACTAGCAAAGGTTTTTTTATTGATAATGAACGCTGGCTTCGTACCTTTTTGAAAAGTTAAGTGTAAACTTTATAAATAAAACGCAAGACCCTAAAAAGTGAAGAGGTGAGACCACATACATGAGTGAACACATGATTTTTATAGTACAGTAGGTTTACTCTACTATGAAAATCATGTGTTCCTATGAAGGTAGACCGATACATAATACAACCCATTGTAATTATATTCTTATTCTTAATAAAGTAATTTTATTCTAGGTAGGTAGGTAGTAGGTATGTAGTACGTCTTCACATACAGTTAATGTATACAAAATATTGCAAAACAATTTAAAAGAGTTTCTTGCCCATTTTTTCCATACGAAACTACCTTTTGGAAGGGGCAACTAGAATCAATTCTATTTTCTTGTAAATTTTGTCGTATGTAAAGTCTTATAAAAAAAAAAATTGTCTCAGACTTGAATAGTTTTTCGAAATGCCTTCACAACTTAGTACTACATTTTGTATCTAACGTAGTCGGGAGCAGTCACAAAAGCGCGCTATGTTGTAGAATTTTTGGTAGAGCGACCGGTTCCACAGTAATCAGCTAGCGGGCAATTCGCACGCGGCCCCATTGCACGGTCACGCTTGCCTGGCTCCCTACGAGATGGTCTTTTTTTTTGTAATTGACTAACTTGACGTACTTTTTACTATAGAACGATTGATTATTATTTATAAAAAGTGAGTAATTTTTGGGATTTTCGTAATAGAACAAGTTGGACCTCTTGAGCAATGGAGAGTTTGTTTGGTTGAACGACTATACTTAATCTTTATTATTCTTGAAATGGATACAAATTGTGTAAAGTCCTTGACACTTGTGCTAGGCGGTTAACCTAGTGTGTTACAAGTGACAGAACAACAAACTTGAACAGAACAAGTGTGAGAACATACAAACTGTGACGAATAATACCATCACTAGTAACCATTTTCCAGGTTTCTTTATGAACCTGTCTTACCAAGGGGTGTCGTGCTACCCAGTAATTGATTGAGGTCAGATAGGCAGTCGCTCCATGTAAAATACTAGTATTCAGCTGCATCCTGTTATACTGGAAACCGTCCCCAGCATAGTTTGGGAAACGCTAAGCAAAGATGAGTAACAATTCTGAATAATTTTATTTTTATATTACTCTTATAGCAAACCTAAAATCTATTAATTACACCGCTTACTAATGCACCTCTCTTGACGGAAACACGCAAACTATGCACTCGCAGCAAGTAAACGTATACGCACAATGACATGTTCTTTCTAGTTCTAGATGTTTTAACTGTCAGACTCAGCGCCCACTACAAATTACAGGGATGTGAAGTACGCAAACGCTATAGCTAATATCATACAATTGGTAAATTGAACTAACCTGAACTTAATAAGGAGATTCTCGCATTCGTGATTGTCGTTCGATTCGTAGTTTTCCTTCGTAAAAATCAAGTTGAGCTATTCTTGGCATGTCGATTCGAGAATTTCTCGCAGGAAAACCTCGCGACATGCCTTAGTTTACATGCGACATGCAAAGAGTGGTCGAGACCAGTCCACACGTACATGACGTCATCTCGACCGTCAGACTAACTTCAAACAGCCGTTGTGTCATTTATTATTGTGTTATTTGAAAGAATATAATAAATATTTTTTAGAAAATGTGTAACGAATTCATGGTTGACCTTCTTTGAAGACGCTGTAATTGTAACAACAAGGAAAATTTCGCGAGCAAAGCTACACGCATCTGCCAAAGTTGTCAGCCAACCACTGCTTGTGAGCCGTCGATTGCTTGACTAGATCCTAAGTCAGGCCAGTGGACGAGCAGGGTTTTATTCTGGTTCTGGGCAAGAAGGGTCGATCGCGATGCAACCGCAACAAACGCAGTACCGCACCTGCAAGCGATTACTTTCGAGCTGCAGTGCTCACCTTGCTCCTATACATTATCCGGATACAGAAACATCGAGAGGGAAGGAGCCAAGGTCTAACCAGTGCTGAAGGAAGGACGTTGCTGAAGCTGTCGTGGGTGGAATCGAGCAGGATTAATTTCTACATTCTCCAGGTTCCCGCTACCGCCAGGCTGTCGTACGCAGCCCAGAATTTTAGCCGGCTTGAATTGCATATAGATTTAACAGAGAAACATGACCAAAACTAAACTCGCATGTGATAATATGTTTTTACGTTTTATATTTGGGTTTATAATATAAGTAATTTATTTATGAGTCGGTAAGGTATTCACGTAAAGTTTCACCTATTATTTATTGTAAGTTTACAACAGGGCCACCAAAATGGTGCAGTATTTCAAATGCATTTCAAACAATAAAGATTTCAAATGCTTTTTTATATTATTTTTCAATATAAAATTTGACTAACAAAAATACTATACGTAAACATATTCTATAATAGAAATGAAACGCTGTTCGTTGGTAAGTGCCGGAACGATTTGGCTACTTTAAAATGTTGCTGCTAAATTGCTGTTTTAAAATGTTCGTAATACTCCGAATTAGGTTTTCAGATAGAAAAAACCATAGAATAATTTCCCGAAAAAGTTTCAATTTCGGGAAAACTAAACGTCCATTTTTCTATGGGATTTTTGTATGAACTATGGACAGGACAACGTCTGTCGGATTAGCTAGTGTACTCATTGTAATAATAACTAGTTTACACGAATAGTTGGCGTCATAATAATATGTCGTGCGCTGTCCGCCAGCTTATGAATTGTCGGAACATTTCACCTGTCGCCCAGTCGTCATGAATTTCGACAGATGTTCGTGCGGCACTGTGACTTTTGAAATTTGCTTTCGCAAGGATTTCCCAACAATCTTTTGGGCCTTTGTAAAGTAATGTAGTCGGGATACGTAGTTACAGCAGCGCCGTTGGAATGGCAGGACGCAGCAGCCATCACTTATGACTTGTGAGAGCCGGTGATCCGGTCCGGTTGGTGCAGTACCGCACTCTATACGACAATCACACTCTCTCTTCTTCTCCATCTTGATAAGCCCTGGTGTTCATGTGGTAGTCATCAGTAATATCATAGGAAGTCAATATTGTTTAAATTAAATAGGTACCTAATTATGTAGTTGCCAATGTAAGCAAACATTAAAATTAGGACTTTAATTTGTCGTGACAAATATCGCTGACATTGACAAATCAGCATGCATTCCGTTGTAGCAAATACTAAGGAGAACTTTAACGTTTAAATAAAAATGGAGTAACGAAATCAATAATGACGATGATATTGATAAATGTTTACGAAATACGTATAAAATGCTGCTCAAAACATGTTTTTGAGCATTACTATTATTTGTATTACTTCGTGGGACACAAAATGACAACATTTTTGTCCCTAGACTCGTGACTTACGAACGACCTGTACTCAGAATATACGATTCTGGATAATGGCACCATTTTATAAGCGATATAGGAAACGTGCAGCAATGACGAACGCTTCATGCCACGAGTGTAAATGCAAGAAACTTGCCTCCCAACATGATACACGCGACAATTACTCACTCTGGCGTTGAAGAGATATGTCTATTTCTGTCACTTTTCTCGTTTCCTGACAGAGCGCTGCCATACGTTCTGTCAAATTTGAAATTTTCTCTACATACCCTAACATGGCACCTTAGTTTATTTGAATTTTGACTGTTCAATATGAGACCAATCATCTGTCATTTTGTTGTCCTCGATTTTGATGACGAGAAAGGTAGATAAAGTTAAGAAAAAATTAACAAAAAAAATCTTTTTCGTACCACTTGCTCAAAAAAGTGACATTCTATGCCACAAAAAGCGAACATAACAATAGTCATTTTTAATCTGTTAAAAACAGGGAAAGAAAACTGTACTGAATTTCATTCATCCTCTAGGGGGAGAATGTGATTTAAATTTGGAATACTTACCGAAATTTATACTGAACTACATCTGTGTTTACACCATTGAGTTTGTATATAAAGCATTATCTTCTTGAAAAAGGAATACGCATTTATTATGCAGTTATGATTATTAAATAAAATTACGAAAACCGATGAGGCCGTATGAGCTTGATGCCTTTGCTTTTCCGACAAAAAAATATTAGTCTAGGAATTTGCCGCGTTTTTGTTTTCTTCAAATACATAAACGTTAAGTTTATTTTAATTTATTTTTATACATAAGTTAATGTTCTAAAAATACGTTTAATTGTCATTATTGTTAACAAATGCTTATCTCATATTATTATTGTGTTAATTTTTTCGCAAATGGTACGAAAAGTAGAGTATTTTCCTCGGTGATAAAGCTGTCTTAGTCTTGGGTGAACTTAAATCCCTCGCTTCACTCAGGACTCGTCTTAAATCCCTCGCTTCGCTCGTGATTTAAGTTTTTAACACCCTCGCTACGCTCGGGAGTAAACCTCGAGTCCTTCATTACGCTCGCGATTTAAATCGTCACCCGCGACAGAAGACACTGCTTTATCCCCTTGGTTAATAATCTACTATTAAAATAACATGGCAGTTTCATAATGTACTTATTTTAGTTATCATTTTATATTATTAATAGTGCAAATACTTAGTTTCAAACTAGTATTTATATTGGAACGAAGTTCCTTTCGGCGGGCCGCGATAGAAACTGTGGCGGAGGGGAGCACTATTACGTAGAATAGCATCACTTTCAGTAATAACCAGTCAGTTTGCCAATAATGGTGATTAACGAAAGTCAATTATGAGAACCTTCGCAACATAATTACTAAAATAGCCAGTTCTTTTCCCAAGGTGGTGATTAACAAAGTGTAGTGTTTTATGGTTTTAATAGCAAAATCCACTCCAGCTGCTTGGTTATGTGAACGCCCGTCCTTTTGGTAAGTGTGATGATTAACAAATTTTCCAATATCATGGGTTTTAAGGCGATTGTTACTCGTATAATATGATCTACCTTCGCTTTATCATAATATTGTAATCGGCGGCCTATTTGTCATTTGTCGTGATTAGTAAATGTGCTACAATTTTATATTTCCGTCATTTTGTATTTAAATTTCGGCATGCCAAAGAAAAAAATTTAAAATGAATCAAAAAAGTCAGTCAGGAAGATCATCCTCGAGATGGTTTTCAATTCCGATCAGGTTATTCCTGTCGAACGCCTCTAGTCTTTAGCAAAAAAACGAGTGTGCTTTAGACCACACAACTGAAGTAAAACTTCTTTAGCTCCATCCATATGCGTTCGCCTCGCCCGATCACACTTTTCGTAACGCTCTCGTCATGCATTCGCCAGCTTACTCCCCAAGCCAAGCGTGCCTAAAGAAGTTTTACTTCAAAAATGAACGTCAAGCACCAGCAAACAAACACCAGATAACCTATAAATTATAAAACGTTTATAATTTATTGTCTTTTCCACTAAAGCTGTTTTTTACCAGTGGTAGACGCTTCTCATTCCCTTAGCTCATCTTTTAATAGTGCTATACTCTAATTCTCATACATAAGTTTCTATTTTTTTTTATTTGTGGCCGTCGGTCGCCTAAGGAAACATATAAACAAAACAATGGCGATTTATAGACTTTGAACTGTGCTGCTACCTATGACGAGCGTTCAGTTTGAACCCCATTCCAAGCGTTGCTATGATAAAAATTATTTGTATTCATAGAACTATTATTACTGGTACTTTAACTGAATGTTTGTATTGGTCAAAGTGCCTTTATCGAGTTTACTCGAGCATAAAGATCATGTGTGTAGAGAGCAGTTACGTGCTTGTCATGTAAGCCCAAAAATCCCATATAAAAAAGGGCGGCGGCGACGTTAAGAGACTCCTCTTTGAAAATCAGCGCAAGTTTATACTTGTACCAGTAGTTTCCCGACCCCTAATGAATAAGTGAAATAAATGAGTGACAGTTGCCGAAAATTGGGGTGGTTTCCACTATTCCTACCATGTATTCTTACCAGTAGGAATATTCTGAATTTTGTGAGTAGTAGTAATCCATGTATCAATATCCCTACCATTACTCACACACTTATTATAAGTACAAACAATTAAAAATAAACACTTTTAATAAATACTTCCACAATATGAACTCGGATGATAAAGCTCTGTATAAATTTATTATTTTCCTTCCTAATTGCGTCTCTACGTGTACTCCTCAGGAGAGCAGCGGGTCGATTCTGTAAAAATCTCACCGTGAAGACTTGCGTGGAGTGAGCTGTCAGTGTCATCCCACTGATGCTAGGGATTGACCATCGTTACATTTACAATCATAATCGAGATTTTACTAATATTTTTTTATCCAAATTCTATTGGTCATTCTATAATTTCAAAGCTAGGGTGTAGCTAATTGGCTAAACATTAATATTTGCACCGTTTTAAAATAAAATAGCAAAACATAAATTCAGTTAGAAACTCAATGTTGGTTTTTGTTTTAGACACATAAATATACTAGCTATGAAATAATATAAAATTTTCAATAGAATTTACATAAAAATATTATTAAAATCTCGATTATGATTGATTGTAATGCTTGGTCAATCCCTAGCATCAGTGGGACTGCACTGACAGCTCACTCCACGCTCACTTCACCTAAGTTTTCACGGTGAGATGGTTACAGAATCGCAATGCAGTGGTGACCCAGTGGTAACGGCCGTTACTTGCGAGTTGTAGGTCGCAGGTTCGAGCCCAGACAGGCGCTTTACTTTGTGTAAATTATTTCATCACCACTGCTCTCAAAACGGTGAAGGAAAACATCGAGAGGAAACCGGCCCAATGTTCAAGAACCAAAAATTCGAAAGATATGTGACATCTACCAACCCACACTGGGCCCGCGTGGTGGATTACGGCCCACTCCCTCTCACCGAGAGGAGGCCTGTGTCTCAGCAGTGGGAACATTATAGGCTGATGATGATGTACCTACTCCTCAGTTCACAACTGTACATGCCATATAAAAAAGCAGGTAGGACTAACGAGACAATAAATGTCATTACCAACATTCAAAGCGATAAAATTTATAGGTAAACTGTGAAGAAAATTCACAGTTTACCTAACAATACCAGTTTCACAATTGTAGGAACAGTGGGAACAACCCGAAAATCGAGTTGAAAGGCGTGCAATAGGAGAGGCCTTTGTCCAACAGTGGACGGCTGTAGGCTGATGATGAATGAAGGGCACTGGGCAACTGACTCATAATAAATGCGGATTAATCAATAGGAACCTTTATTACTCTGACGAACGGTTAAAATTGGCGGTACGAATGAAAATGGAGCAGCCTGCTAAATACAACGCCATAAAAGGAGAGGTCAGCTGCGGGCAAAAGAACACATCTAATCCCATAATCAAAAGAGACACGACACATTTCTTAATTGCTCCATTGCCTTCCATTGCATTTCTTCATTGCCTAGCCGTTTCCCAACTACATAATTATGTTGGGGTCAGTTTCCAGTCTAACCGGATGCAGCTGAATAGCAGTATTTCACATGGAGTGACTGCCTATCTTACCTCCACAACCCAGTTACTAGGCAAAACGATACCTCTTGTTAAGACTGGTTTTCAGACTATTTTTAATTTCCCAATGATAATCCCTAAAGAAGTGAACGCTAAAGCGACTGCGCAACACGTCCGCTAATCTTAAGAATTAATTGGGATTGCGAGTGACTTACGTAACTGCAACGATCACGAGTCGATCTCGACACCTCGATTCTGTCTGAGAATCGAATCAACCAAATATATATTATATCGATTTAGCTACTAATTTATTATTTTTGCCTTCAATAGTGTTTGTATAACTAAGTATGAAAAGTCAAACATATTTTGGCTTCGTTTGCTTTAAAAACCTGTTATTAAATTTATTTTATTGCAATTTATTTTATAAGTTAAGTACATGCCATTTATACATGTTGGATAAAATAATATAACAAACGTGGGACAGGTCTAAATCTACACAAAAGCAATCTCACTGAATGACAAACAGATTTGCATTGCAGATTGCAAGATCACGATCAGCATTGAGCCTGTACTAAGTAAAAGGACCATTTCATTATTCATATTATGGTATTTTTGGTACAAATCAATGAAAATAATTTGTTTTGAATCTGTCTACAGATAAATTAACATTCAGCTTAGTACCCGCGGTCAAAAACATAAAAAAAACTACTTAATTAGGGCATGCTCATAATAAAATAAAGACGTTAGTAAGCACCACTTGTTTTTAAAACCACGTGGCCACATTAAGGTATATAAATAATGTATCACGGGTAAACTCACATCACTGGCATGAATAAATAAGGATTTATGTAACAGTAACTGGAATTCAAACCGCAGTGTACATTGTACATACCTAACGTTAATAGTATTGATAATACTAGACCTGAACACTATTATTTTACTCAACGAGTTCCGCCATTTTAATATTAGAAAATCAGTAGGTACCTTATCTATGATACTTCAATAAGACGTAGATACCCACCCTATTTACTTTACAATTAGATCTTATAGTAAGACACATGTGTAAAATAGCAATGCTTGTACTTGGCGGCCAGAAAACTGTAAAACCAATTACTTATATAAAATAAAGTTCAAAATTCACAAAGGAAAAGATCTTTTTTTCATTAAAAAAAATTTCCCCGGTTTCATGATTATCAAACGAGATATGTATTTTTTTTTTTGACAACCAGTTTCCAAGGTGTATCGTTTTACCTAGTTACTGGGTTGTGGAGGTTATCGTAATCCACCACGACGGCCCAGTGCGGGTTGGTAGATGTCACATGACTTCGGACATGATACTTAATATAATTTTACACAAAGTAAGCGCCTTTTTGGGTTCGAACCTACGACCTACAACTCGTTAGGCGGCCCGTTACCACTAGGCCACCACTCTCTGCCACACACTGTAGGTACATTAAAATACAGCGTGTATGCAATATTTAAATAACCCTGGGACATTATTAAATTATGTGTCACGGGAATGTATCGACAAAATGCTAGGTTATGTTTCCAATTATATAACGGAACTATACATTATTTATCTATCTATTATTTGTACTTAATTAAAAACCAAGTACATGTTAATTTGTGAGTTTTTGATATTTTGTTTAGGTACTTAATTCAACACCTACACATGCGGCATACAAAAAAAAACATTAAGAACAAATGAAAACATTGTTAAAAATACTATCTTGAAAATACCCTATACTTAAATAGAAAGAAAGAAAAAATAATTATACATTTATTTGCGGTAAAACATGAAGCAAAGAATAAACACAAGAATGAAGAAGTTGGGGGTAAATATGCGTCCCATCCACGCAAAACGGTCATCGCTCAACCCTACGTGACCCTATGCGAGACAGAGCCACAACGCGACAGCCTGCGTTAACATGCTCTGCCAAAGCCTAAACTTGCAATCATAAAGACACTTTTAACACGACCATCTTTGTGAATATTGACACGGAATCCCCCCAATGTCAAACATCATTGGTGATAACGTGTCCGCCATCTTTTAAATTACAATTAAGAGTACCAAAATGAGTCAATTTAAGCACAGCTGATTTGTACCACCTGCCACACGACGCGACGCGGACGAGAGTAAAATATTTATTTACCAATATTATCCATCCGTTTATGTTAGTTTGGTTCTTTTAACAGACAAGTTTGTTTTTGTGCTCAAATACTGCTAAGAGTAATAAAAGCCGTGACAAGGTAACAGAGAGTAACTTTCCTATTTATAAAATAAGTATCGATATTGAAATGAAAGGATACGCTTTAACTGTCATCACAAATTCACTGAATTAAAAGCAAAGGCCTCTTCTCATACAGAGAAGGCATGAGCATTGATCACCATGCTTGATCAAGAGGGGTTGACAATTTCAGTCTTATATTAACTATACTTAAGTCCAGGTTTCCTTCACCGATGTCAGTATGTCCGCGATAAACTCAAACTACATGTGAATTGAAAAAGTCTCATTGACCCGAATTTTAACCCACAAATTAGTAAGTAAGGATAATAATCAGAAAATATTAGTACCAGTCATCAGCAGTCTTTACTGGAAAAGTATCGTATGTACCGTGTTTTTTTCTGTTTCAGTACCTACATACAAAGTCCTTTAAAGGTGTTTAGACGCTTGCTTACGCCTAAAGTTGACTTCACAAGTCGTTGATAACTAGCTGTCTAGAACTGCGGGCCAAAACAAAGCGCAACATTGTAGCTTCAACAAAACCCTATCTCAGAAACGTCAGTTGCATAGTTCACTCGTTTGTAACAAACGGAAATCTTCCGCTCCATTCAAACAAAGAGGTTAACAAATACGATATTTCATTACCAATATATGACATTATGCCGTGCGTATAAATAAATAGTCGAATGATGTGTCACGCCTCTCATTGATAGAAGCCATCAATTGAGCTGATGATTCAAAACATTGACACATATTGGTCCAGAATCGGTTCTTACTAGTTCAGCAATCACCAATGAGTCGTGCGTGTGGCGGCTATTAAGTGGCGTAGTAATAAAGCCAGTAATGTAAGCTTCCGTTCTGCTTTCAATGATTGTTTTCAGTGTCATTCTGAAGTGTATTATTGACATCTTTTCTTCGTTGGTGGTTGTTGAAGGCCACAGCCCAGTAATGGTAACTTAGTTGTATGTGGTAGTGCTTGTGACGGAAGGACCCATTCCTAAGGAATCAGTTAGTTCTCTATGAATCGAGTAACTTACTTTTGATATTATAATCCAAAATACGATAGCTAAACCAATAAACAAAAGAAAGTTGTTATAACTTAGACACTTTAACAAAAAAAAAAAATGGCCATATGCAAATAAATAATTCATGCACAATATTATAAATCACAACGACTCGCATTATGTTTTCTAATTAAAACGTTTTCAAAAATCTCACTGTTTTTTTCAGTTTTGAGATAGAAATTTGCTCCAGTTTACCGTGAAGCTTTGTATATGTTATATGATATGTTTCTTAACTCTTGGCATTATCTTAGATAGAAAATTATCAGAATAGTGGTCTCACTGGTAATGGCCGCAATGAGCTGTGGGTCGTAGGTTCGAACCCAGACAGGCACTTTAAAATTATACAATAATGTCCGAAACTGGCATGTCCAAGAACCAAAATCCGAAGACATGTGACATCTACCAACCCGCACTGGGTCCGCGTGGTGGATTACGGCCCACTCCCTCTCACAGAGAGGAGGCCTGTGTCCCAGCAGTGGGAACATTAATGGGTGATTATGATTCTCGCATTCTGTTTTACTATCAGTGAAAAAAGTCAAAGGGATAACGATAATAATTTTATCTTCTGACACTTTTACAACGAAACCAACCGAAAAAACTGCCGTTATCACATAAGATAATTATGGAACGATGCAACCAATATCCTGGACAGTATTTTTTTGTGCGGTGATTAGGCCCACCCAAAATTGTAGCGTCTAATAATTATAATGAACCGCATGTTAATTTGTTCCTTATGATCGCTAGGTTACAGTTGTAGTAATGGTTATACTTCGTCTAACGAGGATAATGAGAAATACGATCACAACCTAAAAAATCACTAAAAGAGCTGTTGTTTAGTGAGTAGGCTGGCCTCACCGGTATTATAATTTAGCAAAATAGTGCACTGTTCAGTAATAAATAGTAGGATATAGGGTGTTTTGAACGGTGCATGATATCGAAAATAACATATAAAGCATTTTTATTACTGTAAGTATATAAATTTCAACGTCAGGCGACTTAAAAGTAGATAGTACCTACTTCATTTAAAAAAGATGCAGGTCGCTCTACCTCTCATCTTGATACCGTGTCCAAGATAAAAATACATAAATACCGCATGCTCAACATTACATGTGCACAACAGCTAACAGTACCAACAACGTCTGGCCACCAAACAGTTTCTCTTGCACTAGAGCAAGTTCAGCTCTAGTGTTAGCAATTGATAAATAAAGCACCTAAAATAAAATTGAAGATTCGTGTTAGAAAATAAGCGTATTCTAACCAATATTATTATTGTTCTCTTTGGTGTGCTGGAATCCACCAAAAAATAATGTTCTTTTCCGCAGAGTCAACAGGCACAGTATGCGTTTCTTGTGCAGATCGACATGGCATCTAAATATTCGTGTATCCAAATCTCCATAATGCAAAAACAGTTTCAATACTTTCTTGCATCATCATTAATTCAATACGCACTTTCCTCAAACTGCATCTAGATGGTTTGACTGAAACAAACGAAAAATCGTTCACAGGTTACCGCACATCTGCAGCAATCACGACCAATGTATTCGTACATTGCGTTGAAATCCTGCTAAACAATTAACACAACATTCTTGTGGAATAAATGCTATACCATCTTGAAGATTCCATATTTATTAAAAGCCTTCAATTACACACAGGAAAACAGAAAATATCAATTTCATGCAATTCGAAGGAAACGGAAAAAATAAAATGAATGCAGTGTTGTTGTCCAAACAGTATAATAACTTTGTTGTTGTCCTTGTCACTGACACTTCTCTCTCCGATAGTGGCAGGGAGTGATACCTCGATTTTATTTAACTCGTTACTTGAGTAAATAAATACAATATTTATTTACGTAATCATTAATAAAAAATACGCTAAATCATGATTTATCGATGCACAGGTGCTTGGACAATTCTCATAAAAGCGTATTGGACAACCATTCAAGTCAATAATCAAAATAAAGACTAACAACCAACCACATAAATCGACATTTGAAAACCGAATTTTAGATTGTCATTTGTTTCTAACGGCCTTTTAACCCTTACATTTACATTACATTCGCGCCAAACTTCTTTTCAAAAACCCTTAACCTGCAAATAGTGACGCGGTGTTGTCTCCATCAACGTCAACATTTGCAGAGTTAAGTGCACTTAATGGAACATGTTGTATACTGGCAGTACAGATAGTGCCCTCGTGCAGGAAAAACTTGGTAATGTCCGGTGATATCACTTGGAAGTAACTTTGCTATGGACAGTTTTTGAAATGGGATGTTCTTTGAGACGTGAATTGTTTCGTGAGCTTATTTGTACCAAGTGTTTATCTTTGTTTGTAAATTGGCTTATTTTGATCTACAGAGTGACAATAATAATAATATAATAATATTATATTTTGTATAATCAAAGTAACGAGCTAACTAAAATTTCCTAATAGCCACTCGATGTAGCCGTGATTAGAAAAATATCAGCAACACTGCCACACTAGTTACCACTATTACTACTACTGGTACTAGATAACTGTCATTCTTTATTTTATAATTTATTACGTAGGTAGGTAATAAACAAGGGAATACAGTCCGTTCACAGTTATTTTACCTCTGACAGCAGCAACCTTATTGTACCGAGAATAAAGATATCAGTGATTTTGACAGACCTGTCAGTGGCAGCAACCCAACAGCAACCTTATATGATTGAGAATAAATGTCACTGTGATTTGGACAGTGATGCAAAAACAGAGGTAAAATAACTGTGAACGGACTCTAGATTTATTTCGTGTAATAAACAGAGTCACATAGCGAAAATACATGCTCTGTGAGTTAGTTCTGTCAGTTGATAACTTGTAATTTGTCATTAAATCGTCATCGAATCGACATTGATTGTCAGATTAACAGTGGAATGTGAGTAGGAGAAAACGCTCTTTACAAAGTCGCACAAAGCCGATCTTAGCCGAATGTCACTTACTTAAACCCCAAACTATTTAGTAATCTGTGCCCCAATGTACCAATATTGAACAGTTGCTGTTTTTTTTGTAATCTTGCTATGATTTTTTTAGTTAAGTTTTTTAAATGTTAAATAATTTTTCAAACGTACGAAGCTCCTGGGAACCTCCGTCTAGTAAGTACCTTAGATTCCACTTGAATTGAGTTCTCGAACTACATAATCGGGACAATGAATGCTCGTCGATCGTTAATGACTGAGTAACATCACTAGAGTCAAACTGGCAAGCCACCAAAAACTACAATCCGTTTCACGTTGATTTTTAAAGCACTTTCCGCGAAACCAAGCAAACTTAAAAATTGAATTAAATAGAGGAGGACCTGCTGTAGCGTCAATGGTAGGCAAATTTTTTTACTTAATAAAAACAGATTTGGTTACCACCTCGAATTGTAATTAGGTATAATTATAATTAGTTTTTTTCATAAAATCTATAAAAACGCTTCAATACATTAATTATTGACATTGACGACTTTAATCTGGAATTTAATCAATTGAGGGCATTATCAAAACATTTTCGGTAACATAAAACCTTTTATTGATGATGGCGTTAAATCATCAATACAAACACGTTTGAAATAAAATAGTTTACAAGTATTTACGTCGAGACGCATGAAAACGGTCCGTTACCAACGGCAGCTGCATAGGGTCAATTGGTACTGACCCTAACATTACAATCCGACCAATTTAAGACGCTTCGATAGTTGACACGAACATACCCAATAAAACACCATTACAAATCGGCGGGGTTGCATCTTGAAACATTTTGAATGTCTCTTTGCGGGCGAAGGAGTATACGACCAAGCTAGAAAGTCATCAGTTACAATCTTATGACTTCAATATTTGCTTGTTTTTCATAATTGTCGTGTAATATCAGGCAAGAAACACAGATGCTCGTTATTAAGCTGGCGAGAACATATGCGGGCTAACACGTGTTCCTAGCTAAATGAGCCCCCACAATTGGGTCCCTCGAGAAAAAAATATTTTTAACCAAGAAATCGAAGTCGGGTTTGAAAGGTAGGTACTTGAAATTTATATTTTATGCGTTTTTGAAATGCTTTCGTTATCTGATTGTGAAATTATTATTTTTAATGCCAACTTTGCAACGCACGAGGACACAAACTTGCTAATATCTAAAATTAAATATTATAAGTATTGATAATTTCTATTAGCATTTTCTCAACAGTGATAGACCGACGTTACAGTTAAAGTAAGCGTAAGAAAAAAATACTACGTCCTGTATAAGTTTGTACTATATACAATACTCATTACAATTAGAAGATAAATGGCAATTACAATGTAAGATGTCCGCAGGGAACTAATGAGAGAGAACAGGTTGCCATAACGGTGCCGGTTCGATGCCCGGGCTGGCCGGCCTCGAGATACTTCGGATATCACATTAAAAAGTGTCTAGATGGTTTTTGAGATACAACAAAGTGGCATGCTGTAAAATGTTGCTTTTGAAAATTAGATCATTTATTTTATATATCATGCAAATGTTTCGTAGAGATGGACGTCAGTCAGGTCATGGCTTCTGTGCACTTGTGTTCGCACGTATAGGTATTACGAATATTTGAACAATATGAAAAGTACAATTGGTTAAATTCTATTTCTTATAACAAAAACGCTGTTTATTGTCTAACCTAAAGACTAGTTTGTTTACTTACTTAATTATTTTATGGCGTGAGTTTGACACGAATATGATTGAAAAAAAAACACGCACTATGACGGCGAGTTTTCCCGCGTAAACGAGCACATGTGCGTGCGACGCGGGTTCCCATTGCGCATGCGTGGGAAAGAAGCACGCCATCTTGCGCCGCCGCCGTCGCCTTTTTCAGTAGCGCTTGTTTTTGTTCAGTAAAAGTATTATTGAGGACCAGTTCGGTATTTTTGAAAAAAGATTGTAATGCATTATTAAAATGGTGATTGTTTTAAAAACAGGGTTAAGTTTAAAAAAAATGAGATTACTTTGGTTAGAGGCCTACTCGGTTACTTCAATTGTAATTACTTTAATCAGAGCTAATTGCACCCACAGTTGACAGTAAATAAAGATTAACAATGGAGTCCTCACGGACCATTGTTAGTTAATGCTCAATGCTGAACTCTAATATTATGACGGTTTAGCTGCATAATAGATTAACGAACGAATCAAATCATCTAAAGTTTCGGGTGCACTAGCGACATAAGTTTGCGTTATTTTACTTCATTGAACAAGAGAGCCTAGGTATCCAGCGTAATTTGGGTAGCCCAAAATAGATCGAAATATAATCATCATCATCATTAAAGTGTCAGCCGAAAGACGTCCACTGCTGGTCATACGCCTGCCCCAAACATCGCTGCATCAAAATATAAATGACTCCAAATCAACTCATCTTGCGATTATGGTAGCACAGAACTCAAAATTAAAACGCGTACTTGCGAACTGGCTCAGTTTAAGTGGCGTAGGTAACCTTATAATGAAATACAAACACAGACCCAGACATACAACAGTCGAAGATGGAGGAATGAACTAACTCCTAACGAAAGTTCACAATAAAAAAAGGATAGAAGAGAGTGGAAATGGAGAGGGATGCCTTCGCCAAGCAGTGACACAATACAGGATAGATAGATAGGCTAGACTAGGCTAGGCTTGGTCACTTCACAGTAAGGCAAATATACTCACAGGATGATGCAAAAGAAATCGATTAAGTAATCAATCAAAAGATTAATTCCCCATTAAATATTTTAATTAACAGTAACAAACACAAAGTTGCAACCATTAAGATAATGATCAAGTTAGTAGCACGGACATCCGCCTGGCGTCGATGACTTCCGAACTCCGCAGCCTCAGACGCATTAATGAACGAGAGAAGAACAGTGCACTTTCATTCATGTATCCTCAGTTGAACTAATGCCAACGCACTGTAATCTCACGAGACGTCGGCCGCTCACGAAGCGCCCCGAACGCAAACTGTACAAGTTTACGACCTTATGACACACTTCGTTTTTATTGTTAATCACTTGTGTACACGATCTTATGTTTTTGTATTGACATATTCTTGTCGTGCTTAATTATTTATCGAGATACTTTTGTCAACTATTTTTTAAATCTGCGTCTGTGAGTTATTTCTCCATAAACACGTGAAACAAAAATTACTCCTCTCATTGGGCGTGCGCCGCGCCGCCGTAAGTACGTCTTTCCTCCAGCGCCGCGCAAGATTGGCAGGAGCTCCCGATTCTCCATAAGTACCAATAATATTTTGATGGTTAGTTAGGCGTCACAGATAAATTTCATCGTGTAACAATCGTGTAACATCCATGCCTGTGATGCAAAAAACAATGTTTGTATCACGAGCAAACAAAACGTGACTATCAATGAAAGTCCTACACTGAAAATAAATGCATGCAGATAATAATCTGATAATGACAGGCAAAGAGATTGAGATTCCTCAACTATCAGGTATAAAGTGGATCGAAATTATGCGGAAAATTTTCGTGTTGAGCCAGCTCGGCGAGATTGTTTTCCTTGCCACTCGTATCATGGAACATGATGTGACAATAAAATAATATTATTCACATTTATTATGGGCACGGGTACAGTGTGGCACTCTCTACCAGCGTCTGTGTTCCCTTCCACATATAATCCGTCAGCCATCAAAGCAAGAGTGAACAGGCATCTTCTGGGCAATCTCGTTCCATCCACCTTTTGCATCGCTTCCCATCAGGCGACATCGAGCTAAGGAACGGGACCGTTTCCTGATAAATAGAAAACATAGTCATTGTAATGATAAATAATAACATTTTCAACAAAATCCTAACACCGAAGGTTGCTAATAGCTCAAGTGCACCGCTTGTTATGAAAGTAGATAATCGTCAACTTTTTAGTGCAATCATAATCTTCGGTAACAGTAAGCTGAAAAAGGAATGTGCATTTGTGCATATCGTGCCACTTTCTCAGCCGGTCGTCTTCCGAGGCCGACTGCCTGACCGGATGCCGGACACTCAGACGCTAACATTGAAGAAGGTCTGCATCCTTACCGATTATCATTCAAATTAACCTTTAAGAACGGCTGTATTCTCTTGACGGGTGTCTAACCGGTAACTACTTACGCTAAGCTTTCCGGCTTTTGTAAGAATAGTCTCCGGGAAAATCGATTATCCAGTTTGGTGTGGCGTCAGTGGATAGAGACAGAATGTACACGGTAATGACAGCGTGCCACACACGGTGCAAAAGCACGAGCTTGACATCGGTCACATACTTTCGTCTTCCTCTCTGTTAGAACCAAATATACCCTAAGTTAAACTGGTAGAAAATGTCTAAGGCATTATGTCCGTCTAGTTTCCCAGTTTCTTGATTGTTGTTGAACTTTTGAAATAATACAACTTCAGTTACTCGTTTGCAAAAGCTTACAATTTAACCAGAGTGCATGCATTTAGTTTAGGCACATTTTTCTAGAGACTGTTCCGAGTCGTTAAAAAGCAGTAAATTTTTTGAAAGGCGTCGCAGTTTTATTGAACTTTTGATTATCAGAATGATAGCTGCAGCAACTCCAAACCAACAATTTTGGCGATGCGTGCAATTTCCAATTAAGTAAACATAAACACGTACTACATGGTTTTATAATTAATGAACATTCAGCAAAACCGCATTTAAATAGATAAATAATGTAGACTTAGGGTCAATGGTACCTGCGTTGGTTTTAATGAGTTGCAACCTACTTTGAATTTTAATGCAGCCCTGCAAGTTGTATTAATTGTGCAACTTTCAATGAATACCTATACGCCTAGTAAAGGTCGTTGAACTACGCTCTACTTTTAATGATTTAGCTCTTTATTGATTTTCCAAAGTAAAGAATTCAAAATGATGTGTTCCAAACTAAATATTATACATATAATAATTTCATTAATTATAATTACGTATTGATTCACATTTAATAAACAAGTTTGAAACTTGTCCATCAAGCAAGTGTGAATAAATAAATATTTTGAGGAATCAATCCATTTTAGACAAAAAGATGACGCATATCTTTTCTCAGGAGTGATTACAATATTTTGACAGTTACAACAATCTCAATTACAATATTGTTTTTTGGATATTCTCGTATACCTACAGACCACCATCGTGCTTACAATATGCAAATATCGGTATGCAGTGAACGGAGACCAACCGTCTCAATACCAAATAACTAGAACCCATAAAAACCCTTGTTCACCATTGGCTGATGATGTGGCATTACTCCTTCATGATTGGCTAATATATCTCCTATTCTTAAACTGATTGGATATTCATCTTCCCGCTATTTCGTTTATTTTGCATTTTTTTACAACAAAAGACTTTACTGTCAAGTAAATAAGGTGTATATTGTGTGCTGTTGGTTAATTTGTTTGTATTAAAACGTTCACTGAAAATTGGTGTGGTATTCGAAGCACGCGTGCGATCGCTTGTACTGGATGCCCGTGGAATACTTTATGTCAGGGTAAAGCCCTGTACGGTCTGCATTCAGATTGTTTTAGTTATTTTAGGATCAGCTTAAATGGTGCTCATTGAATGCCGTTTGACTAAGATGGTGCTTCTCTTCGCGGGCTCACTGGTTCTGTGCAATCTAGGAGCCTGTTTATGTAGAGTTTGCCATCCGGTAAGATTAATCGCAGCCATTTTATATTGCGTCTTGTGGTCAGGATCCAAAGCTAACATATGCATACTTTGAGAAAAAGGTATTGTTCTTATGGTGATTGCGAAGTCAAGATAATAATAAAGGTTATTTTATGTTCCTTTCATCTCTATACCATACATCAAGACCGAAGATTGTATTTTGTTGTAGGGAAATTTTAAACAATATTGATGTTTAGGTACCTACGTGTTGTAGGTATCATGGAACAATTTGCAGGTGAGGCGAAAAACACTTAAACGAGTTTTAAAGGCTTTACAGTTTGTAGAGCCCAAGCCATTCAAGACGTTACGTAATTTGTTAAGAAAAACTTTTCATTGTAACGTCAATGGCTTGCAAATTGCAATTGGGTCAAGAATTACAATTGACTGTCACATAATATTTCCTGTGAGTTACGAAGAGAGTTTTCAATACCTATATTTCCAAATAATGTAACAATATGCATTTTCAATTGTGTCGTATTTTTTAAAATCCGTGTTCACGAAAACCAACTCTAAAGACAAAGCTGTTTTCGTTTTTTAACACGTCAAAATGAAATCAATTGTCATAAAAAATGTGTTTCGGAATCAGGCTTTTAATATATATATTATGTCTTCTCGTGCAATATTCTGAGCCGAACTGTTCTTACGTACCTACTTAAGGTTGCTAGTTCCCAGTTCTGAGCGCATGTAAACAGGTCCTAAGTTAAGGTTTATTTTCGAACATTGCAAACAGTAAATTTTCCGTCCACTGCACGTTTCTAAGAACCATGTCTTACATAATAATAGTTTCTCAGTGTCATATTGTTAGTTATTTATAAACAAGTGCCTTTATTGGCCTATTGTATGGTTGAGGGATCTTCGGAAATTACTGGCAGTTAGTTGAATTGTTCGGTACCTACGTATGCAATGCGATCGACTTGTATTACCTTCGATGAAGAATTTCGCTTAATACTTATACGGCATTCATAATATGTTGTTTCTTTTCACATGTCAATGATAATAGGTAGGGGAAAAAGTTTTTTCCTATTTTATAGATATAAAGTGGTAGTAAAATATATCTTTGGATGTACTGTTTGTATCTGCCTGGTTTTGATACCGTTAAATAGATGACATTAAAAAAAATTAAGAGTAAAAACGATTTCCTGCAATTTTCAATTGTTTTTCTGTCTGCCAAAATGAGTATTCGATACATTTTCAAATTTTATTACAAAAAAAAAGGAAAAATGCGACACAAGCCGCGAAAAATATACATGACGTTTACTTATGGTGTCAGTAAAAGTAGCAAAAAGGTGGTTCAAGCGTTTTCAGTCCGGGAATTTTGATGTCAAAGATGCAGCTCGCTCTGGTCGCCCTGTTACGGATAAAGTCGATGCCATTTTTGAAAAACTGGAGCTAGATCGGCATATTAGTAGTCACGACATAGCTGAAGAGTTAGGGGTTGACCACAAAACAGTTTTGACTCATATGAAAAAGTCTGGGTATAAAAAAAATCACGATATTTGGGTGCCAAACGAGCTCATAGTCTTGAATTTGTATTAAAAATACAAAATAACTGGTTCCCGACCGATGTCCGATGTTGCGGATTAGAATGCAAGTGAAACACCGAAATATTATTAGTATCGTAAGACTTGTACTATGTATTATGTGCCATACGTAGGTATTAAAAAGAGGATTCCTGCTTAAATTTTACTGAATGTTTTTAACCTTTTCCTATTTACTTAATTATACAAGTAATCGAGAAGATTTTAAACGTATTCGAGTACAGACAGGTACTGATAGGAATCATTTACTTTTGCAGAACTCGATACTTTTGGGTGTATTCTCGGTAATACATTATTAAGTTAATGAAAGCAAAGGAAGCGTGTTATCTTGACATTGAAGACGTCATCGGTTGCGGTGGCAGTAACCTTTCGTAGTGAACTGATACGGTGCAACTTGGATGCCTTTACCTACACCATGTCATACTTCACATGCTCTCGCTCGCTTTTTGTGACGATTTTCAAATTGATTGTCTGTACAGTACCTACATACTATCCATGTCAATGATACTATCCCACGCGTTCAGTGCCGTTGAAAAATCACATGACACGTCAATCGATTTGATTTATTCGAATAAATTGCTGGACACGTGATGTGTCGCAACTTACAATGGTATTCAACAGTTCAACTAATAGGGACCGATGTGAAAGTCGAAATTCAGATATTTTTTGTTTTTTACTGATTGCTAAAAATATTATGAAGTAATAATGTGTGATGTTTATGAATATCATTTTGGTTATCTAATAACTTGCTTTAGCTTGTAGCATTTGAAATACTTTATTAATTAATGGAAAGGCCGATGTGTATGATAGTCGTCAAAAGTAAGTAGTCACGAAATGTGTTGTGTATTCACTGCCATTTAACAAGTCAAAGACTGTGAGTTCGGTAACAAAGGCATATCGGAGGTTGCGCAAAGGCCTCTTGTGCCAGTGAAAGTGTCGAAGCCAGCCGCTCAGTTTTAGCTTTTGACAAAAAATGCGATAAATTCTTTGAGCACGAACTATGTCGAATGCAAGAAAGCCTTGACTTCATGAAAAATTACTCGAAACTCGAAATAAAATTGTACTACTCGACGGCACAAACAACTTTTTCATTTGCTTAGAAAGCAAACAGAAACACCTATTCAAATAGTTCCGCAAACCCACTATATACAACGTGTAACATAATTAACGCAAGACCTCATACACCCCAATTAGAGTATTGAGTTAAAAGCATTATACAATGAACAAAATAATTATTTTTAAAGCTAACTATTATTATTAAGAAAATTGTGTTGACCCCAGCATTACTTTATGCATTTAAAATTGAGTCTTATTGCCTTGCAACATTTAATTTTCTTTGGCTCAATCGGCGGTCAGTATGGCAAAATACATAATTTTTGAAAAAAATACCTATATTAATAGTTACTGCAATGGATTCAGTAGTCAATTATGAGCAAACTACTTCCAGGACTTGCGTTTATTCGGTTACACCTTGTATACGTTCAAGAAAAACTATCGATAAAGTCGGCTACTTAGAAACCTAGTTGTACTTTATCTATTTATTGTATTATTTATTATTATCGCCGCCTCTACGCGGGTGTCGTGCGATCGATGGTCCTTTACGGGGCACCTGTTTGGTCAGGTAGACTATCAGGCGTCCGACGCTGCAGGACTAAAGTCAATAGACTGCAGCGGAAAATGGCCATTCGTATCGCGCGAGGATACCGAACGATATCCTTTGAGGCGGCAACTCTCCTGGCGCGCTTTCCGCCGCTGGACATCCTGGCGGATATGGACGCGAAGGTTTACGACCAGATTCGCGATATCCGCCAAAGCGGGAATAGTGTGCCAGGAAGCGCATTCGTAAGGCTGAGGCGGTGGGAACGGCGACACGCGCTCGAGCGGTGGCGCGAGCGGATACAGCAGCCGCAATACTCGTGCAAGCGCGTTGTCGAAGCCGTCCTGCCGCACTTCGAAGCCTGGCTGAAAAGAGAGGAGCGCATCTCCTTCAGGCTCACCCAGGTGCTCACCGGACATGGTTGCTTCGGTGAGTACCTGAACAGAATTGGGCGAGAGGCCACGGCAAATTGCCACCATTGCGGAGGCAGCCTGGATTCCGCACAACACACGCTCGAGGAGTGCCCTGCGTGGGCCTCCGAGCGGCGGGTCCTGGTTGCCAAGATCGGGCGGAACCTGTCTTTGCCGGCAGTAGTGAGGGCTATGCTGGCAGAGACAGAGAATTGGGCAGCAGTAGCTTTCTTCTGTGAGACCGTGATGGTCCAGAAGGAGGCCGCCGAGCGGGATCGGGAGAGGGCTGATCCTGCTCGGAGAAGGAGGCGTCGGGGAGGCAACCGCCTTGGCGCCTGATACGCCGAGATCTGCTTACCAATCAAGGTAAGTGGACCTTTGGGGTCGCGGGTGCACAGAGAGGGGACTCTGTCCGCCCACCAAGTGACCCCAGGGAGGACGGTGGCACAGTGGTCACGTGCTGCCGAACATAGCGAGGCTCAGGGGAGGCCCCTTTACAGTCTCCCCAGGGATGTGCCTTACAGGCATTGCACAGGGGTGGTTCCGGAATTGGTCTTTTAAGAGGAACCGGGACCGCCCCTATGTGCTGATGGTGATCACCGGGGTGGTTTTAGTGAGGTAAAAATCCCACACTCCCCGACCTCCCTCCCCGGAGGTCGGGTGCCTTTTGAAGGTTTCCCCCCGAAAACAAAAAAAAAAAAAAAAAAAAAAAAAAAAAGGTATGAGATAAGAGTGATAACCGATACGTACAAGTAGGTAGAGGTAGGTACATGTCGGCCGGTCCCGCCAAAGGAACAGAGATGACAGACCGAATAAGGTTGTAGTAGTACCGTTCGGATCACTGCGGATACTTGTACAGGCTCCAGTTTTTTACAGCATAACGGTCCAGGCCGCTAGGCTGTATGTAATTGCAATAAATTGAAGCGACTAATACCGTGCGTTTATCAACAAAAAGTAGTTTCTTTACTCTCTCAATGCTCAACTATAGGTATAACGGATACCATCGATAATTATTAATTAATTTCATTGCCTTTTAGATAACGTTTTCCTGTTGTGAATGAAAGTGGATTTTTCGCGAGATCCGGTTATTTTAAATGTAGTTAGCAATAAAGAAATATACAAACTTTAAAAAAAAAAACATTCCGGTTATATTGAAATGGATACTCAATGGAAGACTGGCGCATTTTGAATTTTTATGATAATTGTTTATGTAGATAATTATGACATACATTTTTTTTTTTTTTTTTGAGGATGGGAAATCATCAAATGACACCTCCCGCTCTGGGTGGAGCGGAAGGGAGTGTCAGACTCTTACTGACTAAAACCCACCCGTGTTCCTTCCTTGGCCCTTTATGTTCCGGGTCAGCGGTATCCCTTTTGGATGATCCCGCTTTCCCGGCAGGCTTGGGCCCTAGTGGGCCCCCTCTTCGATGCTGACATCTCTTTGAGGCGCGCGTGGAACACGTACGCGCCGTCCAGCACGGGCCTGGTCCTGATCGGACGGTGAGCTACCCATTACTCACCGCCCGCAGGCCCGCACCTACGGTGGCCGGGAGTCGTCACGCGGCTCCCGACACCCGGAGCGTCCACCGCGGCGGCTTGGACGGGAGACTCTCTCCCTCTCCCGTCCCGCCACCTCCTTCGCTAGCATGACTGCTTCGCAGAAGGAGACGACAGCCTCCCACTCCCCCTCGCCCCGGACCATATGATATACATTCAACTCGATTTTCGCCAACTCTCACCCAGCTGCTACTAGCCGCCCTGTGAAGATCGTCGCTCCACCTAGCCTGAGGGCGTCCTACCTTACGTTTGCCGATTCGTGGTCTCTATTGGAATACGAGAGGCCTATGTCCAGTAGTGGACTGCTGTAGGCTGATGATATGTATAATATCCACCTTCCTTTACAAACCGGACCGATTTCAAAGACAACAGGCACTTATACTTATGTATAATAGGGTTGAGTATAACTGCGCCATAACCTACTTCGATCATCAAATACATAAAACCGAAGATTAGATGCAAAACACCTTATAAATAAACTTGTATCGAGCACTCAAAAGTAACAAATATGCGACACGAATGCTAATTATTGTCCGATACGCAGACCGCCATTCACACCGTTACATAATGAGTAACCTTTTAATTCAGTGCCGAACCAAAAGTCCATTACCTACATTTTGATGGATATAAACATGTGTAAAGTCATAATTGTAAATTAAATTGGTGTGCCAAATGTGGTAAACGATATTTGAGTACCAGTACAAAACGGAAAAGAAACAATATAGAAAAATAATAGCAAAAGCATACATTTAAATGCCTGTTGCCTGACTATTAGAGCCATGCGTCAATACAATTTCAGATCATTTCAAATTTTAAAAACAGAATTACGTGACTATTGCTTACTGCTACACCTTTGCTGCTCAAAAATGTACGGAGCCTTTAAAACTAATCACGCCAGGTTACTTTCTATCAAGTAAGCTGTAACTTGCAGCACAATTTCAGTATCATGGAGCTTGCCTCCATATTCAAGAACATACAGCAGCAAAAGCTATCGTAATCGTCACCAAAAATTAAAATTGACTCAGAAATCATAAAGTCAAAAAATAGATAAATACATATAGTGAACAGGTGGCTCAAAGAACCAACCAAAAAGAAGGAAGGCTCTTACAACATGCTTTGGGCCTATCGAATTTAAAAGTTAAGACCTTATGATCGCTCTTCCCAGGTTAAGGGCGCGGGGGTAAGGGGGCGTATGTTTCGGCTGTCTTATGTAATGTTGCCGTTCAAAACTGCTGATTTTCAACCCCATTTGAATAAACGACTTAGGATTTTCATTTAGAACAGCTTCAAATCTCCAGACAAATCTCCGAAGCTATCTGACGAGTGACATACAAATAAGAAATGTATCTTCTAAATAAATCTTCCTTGACCTAGCTGGCGTTTGACACAGTCTGTATATCCAACATTTTAAACAATCTTAACTTTATGGGTATTCGGGGGAAATAGCTTGATTTTCGATGATTATTTATCAGGTAGATCTCAGTGTGAAAGTATCGGTGAACATATAAGTGATAATCTTAAACTGATGGATATTGATTCCCGCAAGGGAGTATTCTTGGATCTACCTTATTCTTATGTTACATAAATGGACTCTGTCTGCTCTAAATCCAAGACTGTAGATTTACCTCATATGCGGATGACACTACTGTTATTGGACGGTGACTGTACTGTACTTATACTATTTTGGCACTACGTTTGCGATATGGTCATACCAGGTTTCTTAATCCGAGGACCTGATGTCCTAAAATACAGTTTAGGCGCGAGTCTCCCACCAAAAAAATACTTTTTCGTACCACTTGCTCAAAAAAGTGACATTCTATGCCACAAAAAGCGAACATAACAATAGTCATTTTTAATCTGTTAAAAACAGGGAAAGAAAATTGTACTGAATTTCATTCATCCTCTAGGGGGAGAATGTGATTTAAATTTGGAATACTTACCAAAATTTATACTGAACTACATCTGTGTTTACACCATTGAGTTTGTATATAAAGCATTATACATCTTTTTGAAAAAGGAATACGCATTTATTATGCAGTTATGATTATTAAATAAAATTACGAAAACCGACGAGGCCGTATGAGCTTGATGCCTTTGCTTTTCCGACAAAAAAATATTAGTCTAGGAATTTGCCACGTTTTAGTTTTCTTCAAATACATAAACGTTAAGTTTATTTTAATTTATTTTTATAAATAAGTTAATGTTCTAAAAATACGTTTAATTGTCATTATTTTTAATAAATGCTTATCTCATATTATTATTGTGTTAATTTTTTCGCAAATGGTACGAAAAGTAGAGTATTTTCCTCGGTGATAAAGCTGTCTTAGTCTTGGGTGAACTTAAATCCCTCGCTACACTCAGGACTCGTCTTAAATCCCTCGCTTCGCTCGTGATTTAAGTTTTTAACACCCTCGCTACGCTCGGGAGTAAACCTCGAGTCCTTCATTACGCTCGCGATTTAAATCGTCACCCGCGACAGAAGACACTGCTTTATCCCCTTGGTTAATAATCTACTATTTCATAATTAAAAACTTTTTCATAATGTATGATGTAGGTCACAATGTTACGAGTTTGCGATTATATTTAATAAGTATTAAGTTTTCATTAAAAAAACGAAAGAAAAGGAAGCACCACTTTCGCGACTGTGAGAATGAGGAATGCAGAAAACAGATAATTCTGATGTAAAGGTCAATGGCAACAAAATTGGCAATTCAAAAGTGCCTGTACCTAATTGGATCAATTGGAATAAATTCTCTGAGTTTGAGTTTGACTTAGAGCGTCAAAAACGATATGGCATTTGTACGCAAAAAAGTCGAGACGAAAATACAAGTATGTGAGAGAAGCCTCATGAAAATAAATATTATCAACGTGCATTCGTAACACGACGTTCGAATGCCAAACATGTATAAATAAGGTATCGATAGACAGAACGCGAAACGATTTTCAAAACACGAGCTCATTGTTACCAGTCTTGTAACAAAGTATAATGTGTGTCAACATTCACAAAGGAACCACTCGCGAACTGTACAACGCACTTTGAATTTGAATATTTTTTTTCTTGATCTACATAACTATTTCACAATTTAACAATTAAAGACCAGGGTTATTCAAAGTGGGTGAGACGGCATGGCGCCCTTACTTCCGGCTGAAATGGGCGCTCTTCGGACATGGCGTGCAATGATCTTTGGCCGCCATTAGGGCGGAAAAAATCTAAAAAGAATAAAAAGGGCAAAAAAAATTATATAGGTGCATACACTGAAAACACCAGCAAGATGCATGATGACCAAAATTGCTCCTAAAATCGACTTTTTCATCGACTCTAAAACCTTGTACAGCTACATATATTCTTACTTTCTTAAATAAAGGAGTTCAGAGTCGACTGAAATCTTTAACAGGGGTACGTGGAACCATGCTAGACACGTGGTTTTCAGAACACTTAAGAGTAATTTTTACGACGTGTCCATAAAAAATATAATATTGTGACGATAAATATCTATATAATTATGACGGCTTTAGAGTTAAGACCAGTACCTAACGATAATGATGATCACAGTTCTTAGTTTCCAAGAAAAGGATATTACCAGGAAAGGGATCAGGTTCTGTGTGTATGCCTAAGTTAATATACAACACTCCTAATGACCGGTTGCGAGTCAACGTTATTTACTACTAGACCACCTTTTCAAGTGGCAACTTTTACGACTTAAGCGAGAGATGACGAGTAACTGATGATCTGGATGAAGTAATAAAATAGAATAAATATTTGAAAGTATCTCACGACGCATCTGCAAAAATAGCGCTTAACACGTTGTATGCTTTACGACGCACCGGTGGGCCTAGCGTACTATTTATTACCATTCGAGCCAAGACAAAATCACGAATTTGGTAATTTTTATCAACTTGAGATTTTCATTCCCAAGTTTATAAAATGCTATAATTTGTATGGAATATAAAAATGAGCGACTTTTACCGTCGAGTTATAAGATATTGTAAAAGGCTCAAGGGTAGGTCCCGTGGCCTCGTACAAAGGATTATGTATTTTTCCGTTGGTGGGGGCCGCGGGTCACGCTACGGCCCACCCCGCGCGCACGGGGAGCGGGCGGGCGTAGTGATATACTCCGGCGATCAATATCGCGCGCTGCTTCGACAAGTGAGGATCTGTTACGATTTTCCCACCAAAAATGGATGAGTAGTGGTATAAGAAGCTTGGCTGTTGATTTATTACTAAATACTGCGATGGTAAATTTTTACTCTGTACATGTCAGTGACTAAAAAAAACATACAAATGGTAGATTTCCGAGGTTTATAATGATGAACCTTTGCGAAGTCCAACGAAATGATGTGCCTGTACAGAGGCCGAAGAGAATGAAACAGCCCTCGGAAAAAAAGAGGGTTTGGCTAGTAATGTCAGATGAACATGTCGTCAATGTTATGCAGATAACGTAGGTACCTACCAATCATGGCCCATCATGGGTAGCAAACAGGCTAAAACAAAGTCGAAAAAAGTATCCACTTATTGCCGAAGCTGTCCAACTAAAAACCTTTCCTTAGTTTACCTTGTTTTAACCAGATTCACCAAGTTTTTATTTCTTTTTATTTCTCTACTAGCTGACCCCGCGAACTTCGTATCGCCAATTTTTTTTTTCTCTCTCCGTATGAACCATCCTCGTACTTCAAGGAATATTCTAAAAAAAGAATTAGCAAAATCGGTCCATCCGTTTTAAGTTATAAAATTACAACGAAAAGTGGCATTGATTTTTATAGATAAGGATGACGACTGATTATTAAAAGGAAGTGTCTTATTTGTGATTGTTGAAATTCATAAATTATTTAGATAATAATATTATGAAAGTTTGTATTGAAAAATAATGTCACCAATATATGTACAGTCACGAGCACCAATATCTATACACTTAGCAACTTCTAAATGTGATTTTTTTCTACTGTATTGATGGTTATTTTATTTTGTTAGGTACGAACATAGGATTTTAGGACCTATACTGTTATAAAATAGGTCTTATTTCAAAGTTGCAATCAATATTCCGCGAGAAATTCGCTTTTAAATTTTGCTAAGTGTATACTTATTAGTGCTCGTGACTGTACTTGGTAATGAAGAAAATGTTACGTTAATTTGTATTTTAAGAATGTCAATAATATCACAAGGATTAGAAGAAAGAAGACAAGAAGGACTAGAAAAACAACCATAAGACAGCTTTGATCAACTCAGAGCAGAAACAAAATTAAAAAACTCGTGATTTGAGAACTCGTGAAAATGATTCTCAACCTAATTTGAATAAGCGAATTTTGATTTTGATATTCAAAGATTACACCACCTTAAATCAAGCTCAGCTGGCGATGCTAAAATAGATTACTTACTGTATTCCTGAGGTCACCGACCAAAATTTCGCTGCGTTTTTCCGCTCAGATTAATTGTCCCCAGCCTAGAAGTGTGAAGATAACGATCGAGGTGACATTTATGTTAATGTTTACATACATGGTAAACAGTGGGCTGGGTTACTCAACTCAAGTATAATAATATATAATACTTGAGCTGAGTCATATTACAAACAAAGTCGTATGGCTGAAAGACTATTCCCGCCGGCTATCTCAGATAATAGAAGCATTGTTTATAAAAATACCACGTACGTAACTATAATGTATGTGCTACGCTACAATAATTATTATAGCTTTATCATGTGTATATAAAGGTTCAATGTTTAAAAAAATTGAAACTTTATTTTCAGCGCCTTGTACCCACGGCTATACATTACCAGTTTACACTGACCTCACATTGTAAGGACATCCTATACAATGCGAGATCAGCTTATACTGGAAATTTATAGCTTGATCTGTAGCCGCGCGTACAGTCGCATCAATAAAGAACATCTTTTTTATGGAAAGGTTTCCAGATGAATTTAAAAAGTTTCACTAATTTCGTATTAGACACCTACGGGGTAAGTATAACAATCTAGCACAATAACTAGTTTGACATTTTTCGACAAGTAGGTACGTAGGTACTTACACAGAAAACTGAAAAATATTATTGGCCGAACTTTTTCCTAAAACTCGAATAAAATTAAATCACAACTTAGGAATATCGAACAAGGGTCGTGGTCGTGACACTCATGACTATGGTGTATAGAAACTATTCAAAGTACCGAGTTTCAAATTAATTTTAAAATGACAAAAAAGTCACAACCCATCTATCAACATACTTTTTCTCCGAACTCAAGTTCGCAAATTGGCCTTTTTTGCATTCACTACCAACTGTGGCAGAAAAAAAGTAACCATGTTCAATAGCAACAGATGCCTACATTGCGTTTAATTATGTCTCATATACTGGACCTAAGTCATTTTTATTTTTATTGTGGTGTAGTTAAATTAAAACTAGCTTCTCTTAGCGGGTGGTTAAAAAACAAAATATTATTTTATTAGAAACATTATTGCAGGAATTTGTCTTTGTGGTTTCTGCTATTTATAACTACTAAGACTTTAGTTTTATTATTAAATCGAATAACGTGGTGTATCGAGTCAACTAGTATGAGACCACGTCATTTACAGGTTTAGTAATTCAATTCAATTAACATTCTGGTAATATGTCAGGTTTAGCACGGGTTTTAGTATCAATCGCCTCAGTTTATTGGATTTCACTGCCTCAAATCAACAATAAATGTTCATGGAACATCCACAGTTAATCTAGCATTCACAAAAAAATATCCTTTGACGTACGGTATTTCAATGAAGCGGAAGTCAAACGATGTAGTAAGTGTGTTGGCGGGGTACGAAATTCACTTTACGACGACGGACGTTTTGAAGCGAGGGGCAGGCTGAAAAGCCGTAACAGTTACCTCAACTCGACCATCCCACTAAATGACGGCAGCTCTAGAGGGAATCTATTAAAAATGTGACTTTTCAAACATCCGGATACATCCCCCTCTAGCTGACTATATTGAGCCTGCAGAAAAAACAAAAACAACAAAAATATATTTATTGACATAAAACATGTTTAAAACATTTAATAGAATTCTCTGACTTCTGCACTAGTTAGAAACTGTGTTGCAGAAGCCAGCGTCCTCCCGTAATAAAAGACACAATTTTGTTGTTTTATGACCAGGCAAAAACAAAATTAACATGATTGTGTATAAACTAAGAACAAAAAGAAAAAAAAACTATAAAGATATAAACAATAGTTTTGGTTCTTCTCTTGCTCGAAAGTATGTTTTTTTTTGTGTATGTGTGTGTGTATGTGTAATCGTATTTGTGTGGGTGTGTGTATGTGTATTTGTTTGTGTGTTAATGTGTGAGTTTGCATGCCCCAATTGTCAAAAAGCTTCCGGCGGGCTACCAACTGACATGGCCCGTCTGGAAATCTCTTAACCGACTAAGAAGCCAGGTGGGCAGGTACAATTTAGTCAGGTGGGGATACGCCAATGAGCCAGTGTGACTAGCCACATCGCAACGTCGTCGCCTCACCTCTTGTCGTACTCTCGGTGCAATAACACCTGCACTATGGAAGACCTTTACGAGGCCAACGATAACGCTGTCAAAGTGGTCAAATTCGAAATCATCGATACGATAAATAAGAAGAACTAATATAATGTAGAAACCAACCCCAAAGAGGGTCTGATTAATGATGACAATATAAATGCCATCCAAATAAGTGCAAACCGAAATAAATACCATTAATAACAAGATAAATGACAATAAAAATAATGAAGAAATTAAATCTGAAGAGGTTCTCAATATTGATGTCAACCTAAAAGCCATCAAAACAATAATGGAAGAAGAAACAAGTTCGCATAACAATCAGTTCGCAAAATAGTAATGGTTTCAGGATGCTGTTGGGACTTCCGCGTTTCTGTAGCGCATCACTAATGTATGCGGAGGCTCACATTGATGATTTCTATGCCAATATTAGAAAGAGAGCGGCGTCATTGCAAAGCTAAAGCTAAGCTAGCAAAGCTGATTGGGAAGCTGGGGAATCCTAGAGGGCTATTCTGTAAAAAATAAAACTCACCGTGAAAAGTTAGGCTATGAGAACACTTAAAGTGAGCTGGTAATTGTGTCAATCCCTATTATCAATAATTCAATAGCAATGAAAGTCACGGCTACAGCCCAAAAGTCCGACCACTAGTCTTACCAAGGGGAACCGTGTTACCCAGCTGGGATGTGGAGGTCAGATAGGCAGTCGCTCCATGGGAAATACAAAAGGTATTCAATTACATCCAGTTAGACTGAAAGCCGACCTCAATATAGCTTCTACTTCAATTTCACTTTACCTAAGTTTTCACGGTGCAGTTTTTCCAGAATGTTCTTGCACGTTGGGTATACACTCTCGTGCCAACTAGAAGCTTAAGGCGAAAGCTTAAGCTTAATATTTTATGCGAAATAAAGTTTCAATATTACACATTATTAACTAAGATATATGTAAGGAATTGTAATACTAACACTAAGTACTTATACTATGGATCTCATGTTTATAATATCCACAACAAAGTTATTTTATATTTATGAAGAGAAATATCTCAAAAAATCATCAGATTCCGATTTGAATGAGGACGTTCTTCTGGTCTCAGCCTAGAGTGAGCGATGTAGATGGTTTTGTCTCTTTCCTCCACGAATGTATAATGCCTCCATGTATAATGCGATAAACACTATTTCATTAGAAGGATAGAAAAAAGAGTAAGGGCTCTGCTCGAACAGCTGACAGCAGCGAAGAATGTAAAATAAGTAGATTGATTGATGAGAATAACCATTTTGTATTAATAATTAAAGTTTCATTGAGTATCCTATTACAGTACGTACCTCTAATATGATAATAAAAAGCAACATCCTATCTATGCATCCCGGTGCGTCCCAACGTGCACAAGTGTCCCTCTTTTAGTGAAATTTTCGAACATTCAAGGGTAGCCTTTTTTTTATATCCTCTTCCGGGTGCTCTTTGATCTAGTCAATCAATGGATTGGCTTGGATATACAAAAGACGATGGCGTGGGTAAAGATTTGAGATACATAAAGTAAATAGTGCCTACTTAGTTACTCCATCATCATTTCAGCCGAAAGATGTCTACTGTTGGACATAGCCCAAGCATCGCTACTTCGACAGGTTTTGTGTTTCTCGCATCCAGCTGATGGAGAAGCGGCGCTCATCTACCTACCTACTTATGTCTTAACTATTCATAATATGAGAGGACACTTGTAATCTCTTCATTAATGAAACCTGATGTATTCCTGTTGTACTCACCTACCAAAATAACAGTGACAGGAAGTTATTACAACATCATTTTTTACACTAAGTGGAAAAAATACGTAGGTAATAATAAAGCGGACTCAAAAACCACTCAACAGAACTTGACCAAATTTATATGGGACCAATCTAGAAGTATATCCTTTCAAACAAAAGAAGAATATTTCAAATCGGTTTATAAATGACGGAGTACTGAGGCAACAAACATAAAAAAATGAGAAACACTTTTTCTTTTTAATTCGGTTAAAGAACAATTATAATCATTATTACTTTTGCACTTACTCTGACAGCTGAGCATTTAAATATATCTATTTTCGATAGCATAATCTTGAAATAGTTGATATCAATAAAAACACTTAAACGGAGCTAAATGTTACAGAATCGAATTTATCTTCATGGTTTCTGCTATTTATAACTAAGTCTTCAGTTGTATTCAGTGTAACGAGTCAACTAAAGGACATCATTCATCATTCTGTTGTCCTTAGGTATCCCAATTTATTTACGGTCGGCACAACATGTCTATTTCTCCAATACTTCTCTAATATTCGTCATCTTTTGGTACTCTACCCCTTTCTAGCCATATAATTTTTCACACAGTCCATCCATCGTTTCTTTTGTCTTCCCCTACTCTTTTAACCATCCACATTCAGACTCAAAACGTTCCTCTTGACACATTCCTCATTCTTCCTCATTCTTCTGCGTCACACGCCCATCGATTTCCACATAACTTTTTCGTCACCGGTGCCACTTTTAGACTTCCATCGGGTCCAATAATTCTATTAGTATTTGATTGAACTTAAAATATTTTATTACGAAATTTTGCATACACTGCTTTCAATTCAATAAAGGAGACTAAAATGGCGGATTTCTTTTGTCTGTATTCTTATGAACCAACGGAAAACACTGATGTTTTATGCAAAGAATTCCTTAGAAATTGAAGTTTAATAATGATTCCCTAGAAGTATAAATCGAATTCGAGAATGTTTTATAGCTGCACCTGCAAACCACAATAGACAGTAAAGGTAATGGTACAGTTGCCAGCACATAAGGTTATACGAAACTGTCGAATTTCTATAAATGATTTTAAACCTTAAAATGTTGAAGGTTAAGTTCAAAATCGAATGAGAAAATTTGATGTTATGACAGCAACATCAACAGTAACTAGCAGGACATAAACCTCAGATCATTTTATATGGTCTGAGACATAAATCTAGCTATCAACTAAACTAGAAACAAGACGGATGGCCAACTGGCCAATGACAGATAAAAAGGGGCTCGTGGGTAAGTGACAACAACGCACGGCAGTCGTTACGGGTAGCTAGAAGCCCAAAAGTCCGACAGCCAGTAATACCAAAGGGTACCGTGTCACCCAATAGGTAACTGGGTTGTGGAAGTCAGATTCAACTACATCCGGTTAGATTGGAAGCCGACCTCAACATAGGTAAGTACTTGGAAAAAGGCTGGACAGTTTGAAATGACAGATAAAAAGAATTCCGTTCAAACAAACATCGACGGAACCATTTTTAATAAACAATGATTTACAATACATTAAAAAAACCAAGACTGCTTCTTAGCACACTTCGTTCCCGTACTGTCTTTTGAAAGCTTCAGCAAAAAATACTGACTATCTGCTATCCCTCTCACACTAATCGTCGATTCGCTATCTCTCTATCACTACCGTTACTAAACTTTAGAATGCATATAAAAAATGTACGGCTTGTCTGTTCGTTTTCCTTTGAAAATGGAATAGATGATATACCTATAATAATGAGATTTTTTTGCTATGGTCACATCGAATTTTGTAATAGCAATCTGGGCAACACTGACTCAGACTAATATGTTTGGACTTTTTAGGGTTCCGTACCCTGTAACTGTATGTCAGCGGGCTGTACCTATCCTCATGAACCGTAATAGGTCGACAGTTTAAATTTTCACTGAGTGTGTGTTTCTATTACCGCTCTATTACAACAAATAATTAAAATAAAATTAAGTTATAAATTAAAGGGACTCCTTACCTATACAAGAAATGAGTTTAAAAAATATATATTGTGCTAAATATTGTACGGTGGTACAGGGGTGCTACGGAACCCTTCGTGTACGAGTCCGGCTCGTACTTGGCCGGTCTTATTCTGACTCAAGTAAGTTGAACTCCTGTTTAGCCATTCCCAGAACTGAAAAATCAATTCTAATAATAATAATGTACTATTAAAAGTAGGTATAAATTGCGGACAGGCGCCAGATAATTAAAACATTGCTTTGTTTTTATTTGGTACCTACAATACTTTGTTTATTTTCAATTATGGTATTTGCGGTATTTTATGACCTAAGTATTTGCTAATCATGCTGTAGGTTGCATCCAAACAAAAGGTTAGTCAATTTCGCGGTTACAAGAAGACTTGATAGAAAATCAGTAGTCGTAAGCGTAACTCGAACGCACGGCTACAGATCAAGCTATACATTTCCAGTATAAGCTGATCTCGCATTGTATAGGATTTCCTTACAATGAGAGTTCAGCGTAAACTGGAAATTTATAGCTTGATGTGTAGCCATGTGTACCAATGTCGTGAGAAAAAATTTTATTTAAAGCAATTAGAATTAGAACATTTCTATGAAGTGTTCATATAATGTCCTACTAGACTCGCGTCGCGCCAGTCTGTCTGCCTTGACATGTCGAATATTATTTACAAACAAACAAAATCCGCAAGACTTTTCAAAGAACAATATTTCTCAACTTTTTCTCCAACTATACAATAAAATAATATTCCAGGTTATTTTGATTTGATTTTAATATAAGTAAGTATTCGATTTATTCTGATTTCATTTTGTAATTTGATTGTAGGTACCTATATGATTTATTTTATAATATGAGATCCAATAATTTATGTTTGGCAATGGGTAGGGTTGCCAGATGTCCGGTATTTAAGCGTACAGTCCGGTATTTTCGAGGCCTGTCCGGTAAACCAAAAATAAATGGTCATACCGGACATAACAATGTCCGGTATTTTTGTTAAACATACCTATCTAGTTTTAGGTGATTTTATTTTTTTCAGAAGTTCCTACCTTTATTTTGTTAAGTAAGTAGTAGATTATACTATTCATACCATTGTTTAATAAAGACTTTCTCAAAGTCTTGGCGACCACAATTTTATGACTGCATCATATTTTGTTACTAATACTAATTAAGTTGATTAATGTGATGTTGATTGATAAAAATAAAACATTAGTATAAAAACCATATTTTTTGCGACCTAACATTCCCCCCCCCCCCTCGTTTGTGGTTGTCCGGTATTTTTTCGCGACTCACCTGTCAACCCTAGCAATGGGTGATATTTACATGAAATATAAATGAATTTATTAGTGTTATAATAACTCAAAGTTTTTGAGAGAATACATTAATTTCTAAATTCGGAAAACAATTCCAAACTCCACATGGCTACAGACTTCATTATTTTATACCTGCACACAAATAATTCTAGGAAACATAAAAACCGTCTATCATCGCCTTGTCGACGCACGACTATTCACCGCATCAACACTATACTGCCGTCATAAGAAAGAAGGCCGTAACTAACAACTTTGTCAAAAATTCGTTATTAACACAATATTCGGAATCAGCAAAGAAAATCTTATAGTCTTACACACAAAGCTGTAACTAATAAGGATTTTAGTCTAGACTATTACATACATTCTGGTTTTTGAATCTGAAAATTACACAATTCAAAAGCCTACATTTTTTGACGTCTAATAAAACAAGAACCAATAACTAAAACCGTTCAGTAAGTCACGGGCCTGCATCTTAGATAGAACTTCAATATCTCTGAATCAACGTTGACGTAGTTACGGCCTTCTTTCTTATGACGGCGGTATTGCTACCCAGTACTTCTTAGAAACAACATAATGTCATCTATAGGGTCTTGTACACACAGCAGAAACTGTCAAATTTTCTCATTCGATTTTGAACTTAACCGTAAATATTTTAAGTTTTAAAATCATTTGGAGAAATTTGACAATAACCTGATGTGCAATATTTATGTAACAATATTGGTAGGTACCTAGTGTATTTTATAATAATAAATGTTATAAACTGTTATAAACATCTATCTAGCTAATAATAATATGATGTAGGTTATAAATATGATAAATATGTGAACTTACTAGTGTATTAAGGCTATATACACAGGCGCGACACGCGACGCGACACAAAAGCTCCTTTGTGTCGTGTGCGATTCGCGTCGCGTGTCGCGCCTGTTTCTAAGAGCCTTTAGGGTAATGTCAGCCACCTGCAATGATACATTTGAGGTTTTTAAATAAATCAATAATATTCAATATATAATATCAATATTAATAGGTATATAAAGCATTTTCTACAGCTCTGTAAATGGACGCAAATAATAATAAGGCAGTGAACACATTTGTAAAACCAAAGGAGAAACTGCAGTAATCTCGGAAAAAAGAAAAAGCTCAACATGAATGAAATCCAAACGTTGTTAAAACAAAACCAGACCACTACGATTAGTTCGATGGCGGCTGGAGTAACAAAACTCCTCCAGTACAGTCAGACGATATAACTGTTAGCGTCGTACAGGGGTCACTTTTCAGCATTCTTTTCATTCAGCCTTGAAAGACGAGAGCTCACCATATCTGTGCAGTGTCCGTTGCGATATTAGGTGCTGTTAACAGAGACTAATCGTAAATCACGTACACACAGCTACACGTCAAGCTATACATTTCCAGTTTACACTGGCCTCTCATTGTAAGGAAATCCTATACAATGCGAGATCAGCTTATACTGGAAATGTGTACTTTGATCTGTAGCCGTGCGTACCAGGAGCATAGCGTGTATGTGGATTACCGTTCAAGTATCTGCCCCACCGTTAGTTCCTACCTTTACTTGAAGTTATTTACTTACGAGCCCAATATTCTACGGTTGCTTGTCAGCAAGCAAAATAGGTTTATTTTGTTTTTGTTGTGTTCTATGTTTAGAATAATTTGTTATTTCAATTTAGAATTTCGTAGAACACAGTGACTCAGTTTTACAAAGATTATTATTAAGATTATTAGATTATTACTAGGTACCAACTTACACCAACATAATTATGTACTTGAGTTTGGGTCATAGAAGGCGGTATAAGATTTCAGAGGGCGTTTCAGGCGGGGGCGTTGGCAACGGATAGATAAGGGTAATTTTCAGAGGCGGAGCGGAATGTCCCATAAAACGTAGCGAAGACTCCGGGGGTTAACCCAACCCTCCCACGCTAGCTCCCTATCCGTGTCAAATAATGTGATGGGTTTTTTGGGTTAGCTTGTAGGGATATAATATACACAGAAATTCAAAGAAACCAGACAAAAACTAAATGTTTACTGTGATAAAAGTACAGCTGTAAGGACACAATTGGTCTAAGTTAAGCCGTTTAGGAGATTGCCGTTTATGAGCCGTATTTATGACATAACAAGACATTTCAAACAATTGTTTAAAAACAAAAGTCTAAACAAATCATACGAACTAAACGATTTATTTAAAATATAACAACAATAGTACCTATAAGCGGCTACTACAATGACCTGGGTAATTTAAAACGTTCACGCTGTTATGTCAGCGGCCTTATAAGGTAGACGTTTACAAATTTTACTACGAATGTTACGATGTCGTGGGAGTGCGTTAGCCGGCGCGGACCCCGGACACACGTGGGAGGGGATGCCGCGAATTATTTAAACGAACATCTCATAACATTAATTGATAAGCATTGTATGTGGTGTTAAAGCAGTTATTAAAGGGATTTTTGAGGTTTAGCGTTTGGCACGTAAGTTGAGAGGTGACATTAAATTGTAAGACTTTGGTTTATTCAAAAGGTTTTTGCTCTAAAACTGACGCGACGTGACACAAAGGCCTCCTGTCGCGCGACGAGCGGTAATTGTGTGTCGCGTGTGATTCGCGTCGCGTGTCGCGCCTCTTTGTACGAGCCTCTATGCGACAAAGTAATGCATAGTCCTGCCATTGTTCTATAACTTCCTGAGTTTTACGGATTTATGACATTCCCATTCGAAAATATATAAGGTTTTTGAGATGGACAACCCAACCACAAAGAGTTTCCAGCAACACATAAAATAATCGTGACCCTTTACCGTGTACCGCCATCTTATACTGAATTTTCCACCCTACGACCCTCGACCTAAATATGTATAGTCCACATAGATAATCTTGCGTGCACAGAGCCGCCTACAATCCATTTAGATCGCTATTGTTTCCACAGCCAATGGGCATCGCTGAAAAGAATACGCCCACTGTTTAATTTTCCGACCGACTGAATTCATTGCCAGCTGAAGCTGAAATAGGTTGAATAACTTATTTAGCTTTCTTGCCAAGTTTCAAGTTTATAAACCCAAGGAATACAATATTTTCATACAAACGAATTGCCCCCTATTCAAAGAACACCTATATTCTCAAAAACCCACGCCATGAAAACTTCTGCTGTCGAGAATAGTGCTTATACCTAGCGATCCTCAGCGATCCCTAGCTTCAGCCGGTCTATTCTATAAAAATCTCACCTTGAAAACTTACGTGAAGTGAACTTGGAGTGAGCTGTCGATAATAGTGCCTATACCTAGCGATCCCCAGCGATCCCCAGCGAACCCTAGCTTCAGCTGGTCTATTCTGTAAAAATCTCACCTTGAAAACTTAGGTGAAGCGAACTTGGAGTGAGCTAGTGATGCTAGGGATTAACACTATTGAAGCTCACTTTGCCTTAGTTTTCACGGTGACATTTTTACAGAATAGATTAGCTGATGGATTGACAGCTCCTTCAAGCTCACTTCATCTAAGTTTACACGGTGAGATTTTATAGAATAGACCGGCAGTTCTATTCTTTTATAGCTACTTTGGAACATGCGAGACATAATCTAACAATTTTCTGAGGAATTGTCCTACCTACTTGTTAACAATTTGTAAGTAGGTTTAATTGAAATCAATTTTTGTTAGAGGAATCAATAGGGTCTGAATTCTTGATTTTTAAACATAAATATAATACATAACCAGGGTTTGCCCAGGAGAGGGACAGCGCAGGTTAGCAAAACAATAAATAAATAATAATCTATATAAATAGTAGACACCGTAGTGGTCGACTTAGCTCACAGTATAAGCAAGCTTAAGTGCAGGGAGGTCTAAAGAATTGAAGAGGCAGTGGACTGCTGTAGGCATCACCCTAATTTGAAAATAATCATGATAATGATATTTAAAAATAGTTGAGACTATAAAATACACCACTGCTGCGGAATGAATAACGGGCATGCAGAATGCAGGTGCATTAGCGGGTACTGCGTACCTACTCCGATTCTATATATCTCCTTCAATCAACGACACTAACATGACAATCCAACGCAATTCACACAAATCTACTTCTAATTCCTTCTCACTACGGACGTTCAATGGGACAGGAACGTATCTAAGATCTCATTCATAAAAATGATAGTTCTAATACTAGCAAATACTTGCCGCTCCCTCACAAACACCTTAGTATGAGATACCTGTTGCTACGCACACATTCATAACAACAGGTTCGGAATGCCATGCGGGGGGGGAGGTGTTGGCTGTGTGAACCGGAGTTCCAAGCAACTTGATATACGGTGAAGAAACAGTCTTGATACTAAATAACGTGTGTCGAATGTGAATTTACTTTTGAAAAATAAATAATTTGTAATAAATGTAATAATCTTTTTTCAACGATTTCGCTGTATAAACTATAGGAAACAGTTTATGTATAATTTTGAGCAAGAACTAATGATATTCTGTTATTTCAGGTAAGAATAAAACTATACACTTACCAGATGGCTGTCAACGTACAAAATGAGAACAGGTAAGTAAACTTTAATATACTTGAAAGAACAAGAAAAAAATTGATGTCACCTTATTTACTCTAATATAAAGCTTCACAATAAACTGATAAATCGTTAATAATGATTAAATAATTATTTATATATTAAAAAACATTTACAAAAAGTGTACATTGGAGTTAAAAGATAGATAAATGTAAATAGATACTTAATGATCTCCAGACTGAATTTCGGCTATGGCCGCTAATCTCAGCGAAGACTACCCATCGACGCGGGAGATATTACTTATAGTGCACAAAATGTGTGCGCAGACACAGGACTGGTACACTAGATATCAGTTAGTAGATAATAACATGCCATCACAGAATAAAAAGTTACGAATAATCTATATTTTCCACGAAACCTACATTATGAACATTAAGTTCTGCGTTTTCATGAGACATTTTTCGATTAAGTATCAAGAGCGATCAGTCGCAGTCCTCATCTCACGTGAGATGCCGCAGGGTCACCCAATATCCCTGACAGATGCTGTACTGGGCGGGACGAAACTTAAAAAAGAAAAGGCAACCTTTTTTTCTATACATCTATCTCTTTTCACAAAAATTCGTAACATCGAACACATGTTGCTTAGTCCTTAAGGATATCCGAAGTTTTTACGGAACACCCACATCCTGAAGCTTAAGTAAAAACTGAGAAGCATTACCAAATGTTTCAAATTAAGAACTGAAAGCAAAAGTGTGGGAATATGCTGCGTTTTGATATACAATATATTTATAAAACCACTAACTATTTACACTAGCTACTACATTAAATGACTTGTACAAATAAATACAAAAATAAAAGGACACTTAGGCGTCGAAGTACTCGTCCGCATCGCTGTCATCCGGAAACGTGACCAGAAGACTGGCAGCATTGCCACGTTGAATGGCAATGCTAATTCTTAGAGCAAAGAACGAGCCAGTCTCTCTGGTCAAGTGAAACGTCGAGCAATCGGTAGTCGGCGAGAAATTCCCATTCTAATTAGTTTAGAGTTCAGGTTTTATTCAGTTGGAGAGAGGAGGGAAATAATACAAACCCTTCAATCAAGTACCTACAATTTGAAAAATCTTGTTACTAGTACTCGTCTCTTAAAACCAGCAGTAATTTTTTGCCAGCGGTCTTGTTCCAAAACTAGATTACAGCTGGTTAATGTACGGCATTTAAAAAATATATATATACAATAATAATATAAATTATTATGAATTCTTATTATTAGGAATTCCTCAATATCTGTCTGGATTTATGTCTGGTTGCAATAGGCTGGTCGCCCCTGTTACATGGACATAATTATAATTATAAATAAAATATTAAACATCAAGCGATAAATAGATGTACCTACAATGAACACCTCAACTTACCCCATAAGTACAGACGTCACAATTTTGTCACATTTTTTTTTGAAGTTATTACGAGATCAAAAACCGCATTACACTTTATGCAACGACACTCAAGAAACGTGTTTTAAGACTTTCTACAAGTCTTAGCAGCATCCGTATCTTCACGTTTTATCTCACTGAGAGGTAAACAGAACGTGTATTCATCTCTTGGGATCTTGTAACGTTATTATGATTATCATTCACTAGCTTTTTTCCACGGCCTCGCCCGCGTGGAAAGAAACTATGGGACCGTACTACCTGGATAAAAAAAAAGTATCTCATGCCTCGCCAGGTCACGGTCTATCTGTGTGCCAAATTGCATCCAAATCCGTTCAGCCGTTTTCGCGAGATTGAGTAACAACCTACAATCCTTCACATTTATAATAATATTATAGAGACGATTTTATGAACGTAGAGAACAAATAAAGATTATAAGAGTATGACAAGGTCGCTCCTTGCATACACAAAAACTTTGCTTTTTTTGTTTCGATCAGCTTAAACGAAAGCATTATTTATTTAGGTATCAACCTACAAAGCAAATACAAAGGACCAATTCAATTCAAACTATGAAAAAAGAGCCAACTTATTTCGGGTAAAAAAAAACGAGCCACCTAATTTCAGGCAACATTGTAAAAATGGTATTACCGTTAATAACACTATTAGCCTGAACTTAGGTTAGAAAAGTCTTGCTGCTTGCAAATCTGTAAGCACATATTTTAGACTTGATCTTGTCTAGACTGCTATAAAAGTAGCAGGAACCCATAAGCAACAAGAAGCAAACATATGAATTCACAAATCAGCGAAAAAAATTCGAACTCGATCAAAACAACTACTTCCCTAGTAAAGCCAACTCTATTAAAATTCTATACGCACATTCTTTGCATACATTTTATTACTAACTTGCGAAATTCCTCAATTAAGTTGTTGTAACTAATAGTTATGCTTCGATGTTGTCATCTCTTTCTGATGCAGAACCTGTCGCATCGTTGCCTCTCTAGCACGCTTCATTGGTACAGGCTTACCATGAGTTTTAGACAAAAAACGCTCATGGATAACTAGAAATGTAGGTACCCTTTCCATGAAATGAACCAGAAATACATTAACGCCTATTACATAATATGGTTTTTCATGACTTTTTAATCGACACCTTTGCAAATCGCGTGCCTGCAAATATTCTTTAGCATTACAACTTTAATCCTGTATCGAAACGACTTCCAATTTATCGCCGCGTTCATCGTTACCCAAAAGCGCCCGATTTCATAATGCAAGTCGTAAAAATGATTTTATTTATTATTTGAAAGAGATTGAAAAAAAAAGTTGTTACAAAACGACCCTGTGTTGCTGATTTCAAAGAAGTATAATTTTGAAAAAAATACCAGATTTCTCGGTACTCAATGTAATTTAAGCACCAGTTAGTTAATACTGATACTGATGCAAAAATTAAATACTTATTTAATTTTTGACCTATTTAAACATCATAATCTTTGAAACATAGTTTTATGTTCTGTGATAATTAATCCACAGAAAATAAACATACGTTTCGACAGGGTTCATAAATCCTAAAAAGCAAAAATCACATCACGCCTGCATTCTTTAAAGGGGAAGGCAGAAGTGTAGGTAATGTATAATACACCCCATTTCACCAGTTATGTATAATGATGTTAATATCAACCAGTCTAATTAAGCCACCCAAACCTATAATACAATACCTTTATTTCCATATCCAGCAATAGTCGTACAACAACCAGGGGTTGTCCTTGGGAGCACTTGCATAGTGCGTGCAGGGACAATCGTCGGTCGGTGCTGCATTTCATTAAAAGCGTCTAAAGGGCCTCTGCGAGTTGGCTTCGGCCACTCGTACGCCTTTCAAAGGTCCGAGACCCCAGGGTCCGGAGATATGTCAAAGACACAATAATAACAAAACTTCACCCCTTCCTAGTGCTTTAGCTGGGAAGAAGAAGTGGCGGAACAAACTCCCCAGCAGCACTGCTGTCTGTTCAGTTAGAAGAACTGGATTCTATATAGTAATAAGTAATTAACATTACGAAACAAAAATATTAAAATTATTTGCCATATGACAGCTAGCACACAACATGAATTAAAACTAGTGTCAACCAATCCAATGGCTCTAAACTAGTGCCTGCAGCGTTCCTCTATGCCATGACGTAGATCATCGAGACAGGCGCTTAAAAAAACCAAAACGAGGCAGGTTCAACGGATCACTAAGAATATCCGAAATCCAGATCATACATTAAATAATTTTATAAATAACGTGTTTATTATAAGACTTTAATTGAATCGTTTGGCATACATAAACTAAAGACCAAAAAAATTAATACCTGCCCAAAAATTACTTTTAACATTTTACCCTGTTGTTTCAGCCTTTTTTAATTACTCCCACTGCATTCCTTGACTTTGCATACAAGCCACAAATAAAGGAACATTAAAAAATACGCGATAAAAAGTGGCGAGGACCGCGGGGGCTCAGTGGTGAACAGGTTTCTGCAAATAAAACAAGTGATCATGATTTCGTGTCCTCTCGTTCGTATCATAACCACCGCGTTCATTCATGCTGGTATTAAAACGGGTAAAACTTGTACCGGATTCGAGTGAGCTCACTAATTTTAGTGCCGCGAATGTCATTTTTAGTTTATCGCCGAATGTTCGTTTCTTTGGTCTCGCTTAATTGAATTTAAGTTGTAGTCTTGCAGTTCTTCATTAGTAGAAATAATATAAAAAGGGAGGTGAGAATATTATCCAAAACTCTAAGCAGAACAGCAGTATTAAGACATGGCGCACACTATGTGACATGCGACTGCGATAACTCGGCGACTCAGATGCAAACGACACCTGCGTCTTGTTGCAGCGACAAAACGCACAGTTTGCGCTGCCACTTAGATAGGAGTTTTCCGATTCTAACAGCTGATCTTGTTATATCTTTCATTCTATGACAGACTTTTAGTGCAAACACCAAAATTATATGAATTAAACTTAGGTCAAATTATATAATATTATCAGGTGAGAAAGTCGCGATGTATATTGTAACAGAACTCGTGGACACACATGCTAAAATCTAAACCCAACAAAGACCAAGACGCCAAATAATATGTGAGAGGGAACTCTCATGTTCATCATATTTCTACCCTTGGAGTCGCTCGGCGCAACTCGTTTCCTTCTTACATCCCCCCGTCAACTGTCACGCTATCATTCACTCCCTTCTCTTTCATATCATTGATAGAGATCTCTATCTATTTTATTTACAACACTTTTTTTTTAACCAATAAAACTTTCTCTTTGACGTTGGTGTGGCTCAAGTTTGTCCAGCAAAGGGACTGGGCTGGACAAAGTGGACATGACTACCGCGGCTAAAACGCGAACCGAAAATACAGGGTTGGAGCCATTCGGAGCCCTAAAACAGCGAGCAAGAACCGCGGTAGACCACGAAGGAGACGGCGAGTCGACTTGTCTTCTATTGTCACCTCTATTTTCATGAAGTCCGCGACCAACTTATAGAAAAAGACGTTTTTGTGATTTAAAGTAGGTAGGAGGATTATGATGTCGAGAAAAAACACCAGTAATTATACCACGCCGCCCACACTGAACAATCATAAAATGTTGGACTACCATAACGAAATTAGTTATCTTGAATTTTTGTTTAGGTACGTAGGTACCTACGCCTTTATTCTTTGAAATCCACTAAACCATAATTTCTCGTCCTTTTCTTGCGCCGCACATGTTTCTAGGCCACTAGACACCCGTTAAAACACGATAAATATGGGCAAAAAATTGTCGGGGATAAAAATAGAGATAGCAATGAAAGGGAAAGCACACGGTGGCCCAGTAGTAACGGGCCCGACTTACAAGCTGTAGGTCGTGGGTTCGAACTTCGAACCCAGACAGGCGCTCTACTTAGTGTAAATAATTTTATCACCACTGCTCTCAAAACGTTGAAGGAAAACATCGTGAGGAAACCGCCATATCCTTGAACCAAAAATTCAAAGACATCTACTAACCCGCACTGGGCCGGCGGCGGCGTGGTAGATTATAGACCATTCCCTCTCAAAGAGAGGAGGCCCGTGTCTCAGCAGTGGGAACATTATAGGCTTATTATGCTAATGAAAGAGTTAACAATTGGTGAGAAGTAACGCAGAATCTTGATCGATACGGAAAGAACGGAAGCTTTTACGGGCTAGTAAAAAAATCTCGCACACAATTCTGTCATCATTTACCGTCAGCTTTGCTTATTCACCATCAACGTGAGTTGTTTCGATAAAAACTATATTAATATTAAACACCAATGATTTTTAGAATACATTTGAGTCGACATTGATTTTCGTGTCCACGTCCATGCATCGTGATGAATACTTAATGTGTACCAGACCATAGACGCCTGAACGTGACAAATGTTGAACTCATATTTTGTATGTAGGTACTGTTTAGTAAAGAAAATAAGCCATAAAATGTGTTCTATGGATATAAATAAATATAGGTACATTATAGGTGAATGACATTGTCTTATCCAAATTTAAAAATCCTATAGGAAAAAGGACCTTCACGTTTTAAATTTTAAAACAAAAATTGCCAAATCGGTCCAGACGTTCTCGAGTGATGCGCTTGATTTGCTGATTTATGTACGTATCAGCATAAAGAATCTATTAAATAACGTCGATAGCTACACGCAAATCTTCGTTCCCTCGGCACAGTATCGCCTGAGAAATTCTCAAAAGAAATGCTTTACAAAATGTAAACATTAGTAATTGGTTATGTTTGAAGCACCCCCCCCCCCCCTCCCCCCGCACTTTCTACGTAACATGAAGGGGCCGATAATTAAATGAACAACAGCATACGGGCACAAATGGACTGACCGATTAAATGTTCCCAAGTCCCAATATGTTTCGACACTTTACATTGATAAAATTCTTTGATGAATAACTTTTATGTCAGTGACTTCGGGTGTCTTCGGGTTAATACTGTTAACCCGAATTTATGGCACTCGGATGATGTGAGCACGGCATCCCTTTCAACGAGAAATACAGTTTCCAACGAAAACAAGGAATCGTCTGATATTTCAAAGGATTTAAAAGAAATTATAAGAATCCAAGTGACCAGGTAGAAGCCGACGAAACAGCTTTGCTTCGTTTCGGCCCATCAGATCACCCCGTGTGACGTCACAGCATCGCACGGTGGGCTGAAAATCGACTTTCATAGATTAAAACTTTTAAGTGTTCTTTTTTATCCATATATTATTTTAACATATCATTACCATATAAACGGGTGAATATGGTATGAAGCTCGTGTGAAAAATCTGCCTATCTTTGGAACCACAAGTTAAACCGTAATATTCTTAAAGGAGGTTTTAGAAATAACTATGTATTTATGATTTATTGACATACCGTTTAATAATGAAGTACTATATTTTTTTCATTCTCTTTCGACACGTTTTAAAGCACGAAGTTAAAATACCAACAATTTATTTCAAAAATATTTTTATTTGCATGATTCTTAAAACGTCTTAAATAATATAATAAAGCTTAAATAATAATAAAATCTTAAATAAGTATATAAACAAATAAAATACATAAATATATATTTTTTTAAATTGTAAATACACTAATTAATATTCAATATCGCTCTAGTCATATTCCAATTTTGAATAAGGATACAAATTATATAGGTACGAGTACATCCAGAAACTCGAACTGAGTTTCCGGAAACTTGATGAGTTCTTTAGTTTCAGCGAAGAAACCCTGGCTTTTACCGGTATCAGTTAGACCTCTTCTTCTGTTTGCTTCCCAGATCTTCGAATGCTTTTGGAGATCTTTTTGTCATTGTACCAATAGACGATGATGTCGACGGTTCTGGACAGATTAAATGTGTGTAAGTGATAAGCAAATTTACTTTCTGTTAATTAAACCTCATTAGAGTGTTCTCTTTGTTAACTACGCTCATTAAAAGATGTGTTGGCTAAAGTGCTTATTGGTTGAAAATATTTACTTGAACTTTATTTGCACTTTCCGGAATAAGATAATAGATTATAATTGGTTTTTGTGTAATTTATGTTTATTTCCTGGTGGTCATGGTAAGTACATACAAATGATTAAATATCACTTATTCAGCTAATTAATACTTGTTATTTTGACTTGGAGCTTTAAAACGAGTCGATAGAGAATTAAAAATATATATTATATTTCTTCTTTTATTTTTAACTTCTCCAGTAGAAACAGTTCAATAAAACATAATTAATTAGTTCTAAAACCTCCTAAGGATATTATTACGGTTTGACTTGTGGTTCCAAAGCTAAGCGGATTTTTCACACGTGCTTTATATTTTTTTTTCGAAAAAAAAATTCTATGGTTATATACTTACTTAGTAAATTAACCTTGCGTGAATATTTGACCATAGTAATGGTAAACAAAAGCCATATTAAAGAAAAAAACGACTAAAGTCGATTTTCAGCCCACCGTGCGTCGCCGCGTCGCGTCGTGACGATGTTGTTGGCGCGCAGATGTGGGACATGCACGTTGCAAAGGCACAGCACACAGTCAGTAGGCGATCTGGAATGAAGAAAAACACGGTCTTAACGTACCTACACCTTCATGATAAAAAAAAATATTAATAATTATCATAATTTCAGCCGACAGACGTCTGCTGCTGGAAATAAATAAATATTTAACAAAGAACGAAAATACATTTATTTAGCACATACTTAAAGGCGCACCCACAACATACTACAAATAAAAAAGAAAACAAATAAAAAGTGTAAAGTGCGTTTTGAGAAATTGAGCAGGAAAGTGTGCCTCGCGGCTGCGCCAAATAGGCCCAGTTCAGCTAGATGCCAGACAACTAGTGCCCGACGCTGGTTATCAACTGGACCTGACTAACATACTTGTTGTACATATTAACGAAGCAAAAGGAGATTGTCGATGTAGTATCAAAGGAGGCGTGAGTTTATGAAGGAATGTAGGTACATAATAATTAATAATCAATAAATTACTGCATTAGTATTGTTTTCTTCATTTGGCTCTTCAAAGTCAAAGTCAAAGCATTTATTTCAAATAGGCACATAAAAGGCACTTTTGAACGTCAACAATTACATTTAAAAAGAATTGATTCTAGTCGCCCCTTCCAAAAGGTAGTTTCGTATGGAGAAGAATGGGCAAGAAACTCCACCGTTACTCTTTTAAAATTTGTTACAATATTTTGTATACATTAATTATATAATTTTATGTGAAGACGATGCACCTATAATAAAAAATTACCCTACCACAATAGGTAAAAAGAATTTAATAAACTCACTCTGCTTGTGTTACATATACTTACCTAATTTAATCTTTCTAATTTAGATTAGGGTAACTACCATGCCGCACAAAGATTTATTAAAAGAAAACAAAACTTTAACACTTTAACCTGTTTGACGGAATTGCGATAGCCAGGTGTTCATGTAAGTAAACAAATCTAACTTATCAAGTATTTATATGAGGATACAAAATGAATATTTTTACCGCAACCCTATTTACCAATTAAGTAGATCCTTATCCAGCCGAGGCTCACGTCGTGGCGGGGCAACGGCCGGGTCTGCGCCTGGCGCACAATTTCATGCATCACTTGACAGATATTCGATTACATAGAGGCTACAGAGTACAGGCCATCTCTGACGCCCTACCGCGGTGTTTGCACGGAGATTCAGCCGTATGCAATAGTAAATCAAATCAACATTGATAGAATTACTTGCTTTGCCGCCAAATCGTCGGACTGCGCTGACTCTTAGTTATGTAGGGACCATGTAGATATAAGTATAGCCCAGGGCGGTAATCACGTAATACACTAACAGTAGCAATGCCTTTCATATTTACAGTTCGATAAATTATTTTATTTCTGTAACTAGGTACAAACACTTTTACACGTCAATCGTATTTTAACAACTAGATGAGGTCGGCGTTTCCTATCTGACTACTCTGAGAAGAAAGGCCGAAACAAACTCAAAGGTCACAGTCTCTTTTAAAGTCCAGACAAAATCTTCGTCAGATCATGTGAAGGCTATGTAGATCGGTGTCTGAAATGGTCTTTTGAGGAAAGAACCACACAGATTGAGTGGACCTGTCCAGTCAGTGCACGCAATTGTCAGCAATCGTGCAGCTCAACTCGGAACTTATTGAGCTCAACGATTCGACGTAGAAAGAAGAAAGAAAGGACATTTGAGTAGGCCGCATAAATTACTCAAACTGCCAGATCATGATTGAGAAAACTGAGAAAAAATACAACATTCATTGCGTTAGGTACTTACGTTGTTAAGCACACACATTTTTCGAACATAAAGCTATGGATTAACAATATCCTTCGAAATGATCCAGGTTGTGATCGAAAGTGTGTTTTACAAATTAGGGTGCAGACGGGCCCTTCTTTTTGCGCTCTGGATTTTCAACGTCCTGCTTAGCAACGAAAGTTAAAATTCGAACAGTGTATTTTCTTGATGCGCTCTATTGGAATTTCAATGCTCGGCTCAATACAGAGAGTAGAAAACCTAGTGCACGAAAAAAAAAATATCTTCACAAATAAGACGCATATTAGATAAATAAATATGAGACAAAACATCCACACAAGCTCATCAGGTCCCGAACTATGTAGAGCCTGTACTACGGTAACTTGATGACTGATATACATACTTATATAAATATACACACCCAGACACAGGTCAAACAGACATGTTCATGCACACAAATGTTTGACTTGTCCGGGGATCGAACCCGGGACCAGCGGCTCAGAAGGCAGGGTCGCTACCAACTGCACCAATCGGTCAGTCAAAATAAAAAATAAACTAAACATAAAATACACACACTAATACAAAGTAGCCAAAAGCCCAAATTACATACTACACAACTACCCTTCTTCCCAAGGGGGGGTAGTCGGAATCGACGGAAAGCCACCTGCTACGATCTTTACACGCTTACTTCAAAAGCTCAAATAAAAATGATAAAAACAAAAGCAGGAAATAAATAGTTACTTATAATACTAGTGCGATAAGTTGGTTCTTACAAACGAGTAGACGAATGTAAGCCCGAGACGAAGTCGAGGGCTTACCATAGTCCTTCACGAGTTTGTAAATACCAATTTCGCGCGTGTGTCATACAACGTTTTTCAACACATTTGCGAGAAAACAGTACAATAGAATAGGTAATGAAACAAACTTTTGTTTATAAAAATATCAGTCAGAAAGTCGCAACTATAACAATCTTTGACGTTTCTAATATGAAAATGGCGCCATTTCCAAATGGCGCTACGTGCGCGTGGTGAAAATTAGAATCGCAAAAAGTCGAATCGCAATAGTCGAGTCGAAAAGCATCTTTCGTCTCATTTTCTCTTTAATACTAAAGTGAGATAAACGCGCTTGGAAGCGCTTTTGCTCAATAGAGCAAAAGCGCTTCCAAGGAGTTTCGATCATTCAGCTTATTTATTCTCGTAATTTGAAACTCCTTGGTGGAATTCTTATATATTTTTATGGTAATAAAATAAAACCGTAAAGAATACCCACGGCGCTATACAACGAAGGGGGCGGTAAAACATGTACTTAGGTGAGACAGAGTACCTATTTTACCGCCCGTTCCGTTGTATGGTGCGTAATTTTTAACTTTCTAACAATATAGACAGGCTTCGTAAATGCATTTTTTGAGCAAATGTGTTGAAAAAGTATTTTTTTTTACAATATTGTCTATTGCTTGATTACCCATTGGGTATCGTAATAAGTAGGTAATAATTATGTACCCACAGACATCTGTGGGTACATAATTGACCACATGGTCTAACGATGCGACACTGACAATAACAACAACCAAACAAAAACAACATGCCGATTGCAGAGTAGAGATCATTATAACCTTAAACTAGCAGGACGACACGGTTGGCGCAGTGGTTGCGATTGACTGCTGCGTTACGTGTCGCGGGTTCGATCCCCGCGATATTTGTATGACCTGCAAGTAGTTGTTCCGGGTCTGGCTGCTTGTGTATGTGAGTTTAAATGTTTGTAAACGCACCCACGATACAGGAGAATTTCATAGTCTGGGGCAACGTTTAAAAAAATTAAAAAAATCTTTTTCAGTAACTAAACGTCACGCCTGTTTTCACTGAAGGGTAAGGCAGCGGTGACCCAATTACACTTTACCCGGCTCGGGAATCGAACCAAGGACCTCATGGTCAGAAGTAGCCCTTGTGACCACTAGACCAACGAGATATGAGCAACATTTTATGTTATAATATTAACCTTAGTTTTATCTTGCTGATCCATAACATGGTCATGTAGGTAATCATTAGTTCAGTCTAGTCTTAGAGCTTTCGCAGGCGGCTTACAAAATAGGTGGCCGTTTTTTTGGAGCTAATTAAACAGTATGTAGAGATGAAATGTATCAACGCAAACTTCCTAGAAATCGTAGGTCATACCTACAAAAAGATTTAATACGTAGGTACCATGCACATTACCTATAGGTACCATCGATTTTAGTGAACTAATTAGGCATCCATTAAAAAAAAACGTTATGATACGTAAGAAGAAGTACTTAAAATAGACAATCCTTCTGAAAGCTATTATCATGATGATATTCTCACCACTTGACCAGGTGTACAAAATGTTTTCCTAATTTCACTATTATCAATTTATCACACTGCTACTACGCCTTCTACTGTAGGAATTTTTCACGCACGACGATAATAATTTATTGCAAATCTCACCATACATCTGAACTTTGCAGGGGTTAGAGACGCTATACCCACTGAATCCAGCGACTCGTTAAGATTATATGAATGATCGATATATATAATATCTCAATCTACGAATGAGTCAGTCGTGAATCTTTACGAAAAATAAACCTTGATCTTAGTCCTTAGGTACGTATCAAGTATCTATTACTTATATTAATTAAAATCGGCATTCAAATGTAGTATAGCTAACATCCAAATTATAAACCAGTCAAAGAACACATTCGGATTTTCATATAAATAATCATCGTCATGAATTTCGCTTCAACTTCCGAATACAAAGTAAAACATTTAGAAAGTACTCCTGCGATCGGATGCTACTATTATTCCTTTTATCTTTTCTATTGTATATTATAACTTCTAATAGTGTTGGATATATTGGAAATAAATAAAGGACATGGGCACAGATCAAAGAATACAAGTACAAATACCCAATCTCATAGAGCAAAAGCGTGCCGTCCTAACTAATGTAGGCAATTCTGTAGGCAATTTTAGTCCTGTAGTTACACCAATAGGTGCAGTATCTGAGCTACCACGGCTTCATGACGCTATCAGCCTACCATTGATTTAGTAATATATTGAGATATCACCAGATGCCATTGACTTTCCGGGCAACAAATACACGCGCGACGCTCAGGGCCTTTTTTGTTTTTAATATAAAAGTAGTATTTTTGAGACCATATCACGCATCACACAAGAATATAGAAAAACGAAACGCTGGGAGCCTGTGGTTCGTAGACAGAGAGTTTTCTCTGTCTACGCTGTGGTTCCATAGAACTTTCGCGATCCGTGATGGCGCCATCTAATGACAGTACCTACCCAATAATCAAGCTTGAAAGTTATGAGTTCGATGGAGTTAGTATCAATTTTATTGCATTTATTAAACTTATAAAATATACCCCTAATTTATGTAGAGAAGGATGTTTTTGATTTAATTAAGATACGTTGAATTTATTAAGGTGTAAAAATCATTCAATCTTCGCGATTAGTAGTTCAAATGTTTCGCTCGATACCTGTGACGCCTCTTAGGTTTTTTTTTTGTATTATTTATATGTTGTTCCGAGTTGGGAGGCCATGACATGGTGTACCAAAACAACAGTAATATTTAAATCAGCATTACAACACTGCTAACGCCATCTATACAACAACCTACGCAACAAGAAGCAACCACGAGTCCACGGCGCACGTGTAGTTTGTATCGTAGAGCGCCATGTTTCTTTGGAGTAGTTTCAGTTATACCCGATAGATGGCACGAAATGAAGGTTTCTTTACTGACTTTAAAATTTGCTCACAGATGGCACTAGTGGTATCGTTTTAGACCGGTTTTAGAATTTATTGATTATCTCGTTTAATACACAATAAAAAGCTGCCAAATAGAAGGCCTACATACACAATAGCATTCTTTACAAAACCCAATAGGAATTTCAAAGAAATACGACATTGATTTTCCAACCGCACAACAAAGTTTGTAAACCTTTATTTTGATGTAGATCAAAAACCAAGCAATGCAATGCAATTGTGATAATTTTCTTGCAATCTACACATCAATGTGTATATGTATGTTTTTTTTCAGAATTTAATTTTTTTATGAGTTTAGAAAAACCATTAAAAAAAACCTTACATGTAAAATACGGTGCTACATATTATATTTATTTAGAGCACTCCCGAGAGACAAATAATCAAACTTTCTCGGGTATCTTTTTTTTAATTTAGTGGCCTTCTCTAAACCATAATCACACATCTAAATATCATAAATATCAATTTTTTTCTTGTATTTTAGTGTGTGACTCTTCAAACACTCAAATAAAAGAAACATTACACAGAAAATGCCCACGCCCATCGTGTGGTCCTACTTAAGAGGGCTCTTAAGTAGGACCACACGATGGGCGTGGGCATTTTCTGTGTAGGCTTACTTTCAAAGTTTAGACACCGCTAGCTGACTTCGGTGTAGGAAAACATCATGAGGACATAAAAGCTATATCACCATCTGCCTAGACTTTTCTCTGTTATGCTTGGGTCGGCTTCCTTTAACCTGCTGAACGGACCACATTGTATAATTATTCTTATCTGATTCTGAAGTAGCCATTCCGCCTCTCTGTATTACCCTTTGCCCTACTATGAGAAGAAACAGGCTGGTATTAGGTACCTACACTAACAATAACATGTATAAATTATCCTCTTACAGATCTTAGACCTAACTCGATAGTGTGGCTACTTAAGTACTATTTTTCATCCTATATCTAAGTATCAAAAGTTGAAACGAAATAAGTAAGTACCCATTATGAAATAGAAGGTAGGTACTACTAGTTTCTACATAAACAGCAATAGCTACTCAAATGAAATTGTGCAAAACATAATTAGCTATCTAACCTGCATCATGCTGGGGGGTCGTGGCTAGGCTAAGTAATATCTGCCGCGCGGGTCGATCGATAAGGTTAAGCTACGCTTGCCGCGGTTGATCCGTGGATGGGTGACTGTCTTTACATAGGTACCGAGTCCTCTTCGTGCCTCTAGAGCACGTTAAGCCGTTGGTCCCGGCTGGGATTAGTAGATCATTAACAGTCGTTACGAGTCCTCAGAAGCCCGAAAGTCTGACAACCAGTCTTACTAAGGGGTATCGTATTAACCAGTAACTGGGTTGTGGAGATCAGATATGCAGCCGCTCCACGTAAAATCTGGTACTCAGCTGCATCCGGTTAGACTGGAAGCCGACCGCAAAATAGTTGGGAAAAGACTAGACCGATGATGATCATCAGTCTAACAAAAAAATTGACGCTGAATAAAAGAAAAACTAGAAAAAAAAACTCTTATAGGTAATATATATTAATTACTAGCTTCTGTCTGCGACTAAGTCCGCGATATATTTCTGGTTCCCCCGACCCACCCCGTGGCATCGCATCTTCTGCCCTATTACTTCGTTTTCGCTTAGCGTTCTTTCTAACTTTATTGCTTTTTGCTCGGCTCGTAAAAGCCCTAACGTGATGTTAAATAGCCTATAGTCTTCCTCAAGAATAGGGCTATAAAATACAAAAGAATTTATGAAATCTGACTATGGTAATTCCAGAGATTTCCCCCTACATACAAACTTACGAACGAACAAGCCAATTTTACCTCTTCACTTATAATATTAGTATCGAAGTACGATATGATTCTAGAAATTTTTCATTATCTTCATGAATTTTTTCGCGAATTTTCTCAATTTAAGGTACCTACTTACTTACACCAAAATACTGGGTACTACTAAGTACTATGCGAATTCTTCGGATTTTTATAACAATCAAATCCATTGCCTACATTATCATTCAGAGTATTTCAGAGTGTTAACGTCTCATTCGTCTAGCTAGACCGTAGCTAGACATAAAAAAATCAATTTAAAACGTAAACATACTGTAAATCTTTATTGTAATCGATTTGCAAGTGCAACTTTGTATCGATATTATTTTATTTTGATATTGGCAACATTTCTAATTGAAATTGTAGCTATGAAATGTAGGTATTGGTCAATTGAATAATTTATTATAATGACTTTTCAACGGTGTACTTCTACAGATTTTATTTAAATGGTATAATTCTTACTGTTTTCTGTTATGAATTATCATTATTGTAGAAAGTTTGTCGGACGCTAGATGATTCGAGCCTATTCCTGGCATTGTCTTTTCAAATTGTTGGCGCATCAATTTGTGCGATTTTGGGCGAGTTGAGCGCCATTTGTGCGCGACCAGCTCCACGACTAATCTGGCAACCCTGCTACTGTCTATAAAATTAAAAAAAAAAAAAAGTGTCTAGGTGTCTACTGTACTGTGTCTGTCAGTGTCAAGTCAAGTCACTAAGCTTTATTATTGATCGTGAATATTCATGAATTCGTCTGCTGTGATTGTTGTTAATTGTATTTGATTGTTGGATCTGCGAATTCGACTTGTAATTTTTTCTTAAATTATTACGATAGACGTTGAAACGTAAGAGGTGAGTGTATTTATTCATAGTACCTAAGTGTAGGTACCATTTTTACGATGCCATAACTTCACAGTGCAGATTGATAATTAGGTATCTCTCTATTTCAGATTAACATGACTGTAAACAAAAAGATTGCAAATCAACGTCCGATTTTAACTGAAGACCGGCAAAGGTAGTACTGTACTGACATACACTTGACCACACCTTGCATTTTCTCAAAACTCATTCTAGAATACCCGCTCCGTCGCTGTATATCATATTCTCAAAAGACCACATTCGTAAAACATCACATTCGTAAAACACGATATTTGCAAAACATCATATACTCGTAATATCATATTCTGAAAACATCATAATCTTCTAAAACCATATTCGCTAAACTCAACATTCTCTACATTATATTTTCAAAAAATGTGAAAAAGTACACTGGTGTTCAAAAACTTTGCGGCTTTATGTATCAAAATGTGTTAAACGTTCCGTCGTCGCTGAATATAACCTATGTACATTGATCATGTTGTTACTTTGATCATGAGACCCGCTCAGCACACCTGTGATTCTCCGAATTTTATACGTAATAATATATAATAGACACAGTTATGGACAATTGCAAAAAAGAGGTATGCAAGAACTTTGAATCAGCGCAAAAGATTTTCGAAAGACATTTCATAAACCATGACTTTAAGGGTCAAGAGCATGAATTGCCATTGTTTTCATCTAAAAAAGATACTCTTTATAGAGCTTGTAAGAATTTTTTAAACATGAACAGTTTAAAAGCAAGTAACTCCAAAAATTTAAAACTGCCACCGATAGAATAATCATATTTTCAGTGCTAACACGTTCAGAGTTACGAGAATATTTTAAATCCATCAAAACCTTATATGGCGACGGTACTTTTAAAATTGTACCAGCTTTTTATTATCAAATGTATAGCTTACATGTAGATGTAGCATGGAATGATGATATGGTGAACTTTATACCCATAATGTTTGCTCTCTTAGCCAATAAGAAACAGAGTACATACAAGAGGTTGTTTTTAATACTGAAACAACAATTCCGATTAGAAATAAATATGTACAAATGCGACTACGAGTTAGCAGTTATAAAAGCAGTAACAGAGGTTTTTCCACATATAAAAATAAAAGGTTGCTACTATCATTTTTGTAACGCCGTGTTCAAAATGACCAAAAAATTAAAACTTGAAGAATCTGAAGATCAAAAAGTAGCAAAATACAGTTCACTCTTGCCTTTACTGCCTACGAAATTGATGCCAGAAGCCTTTAATACCATCATTGAAATGTCATCACCACGTGTCTACAAATTCCTAGATTACTTCAACAGCCAATGGATGAAAAAGATAAGTAGTAACATTTATGCTGTCATGACCAAAAGAATAGAACCACAAATGGTGTTGAGGGTTGGCATGGCCGCATCAACACGAGAATTCCATCAAAACCCAGTATATACCAATTCATATCACTGCTAAAAAAGGAAGCTAAATTGCAAAACATAAAATTAAAAAGAAATTATTTACATTGTACTGATGTAAAACGAAATAGAAAAATAATTGAAAAGATTAAAAAAATTTAAAGTTTATTCAATGATTGTGTAAATAAAACAATATGCATTCAAGTGTGTTTGAAACGCTTATGTGCAATTAGTAAGTACATAATCAAGAAATAAATACTTACTAAGAAATTATTTATCTCGATAAGATTTTTTTTGTTTTGTTTAAGAATAGTTCATTTTTTGTTTTGTTTTAGAATAATTTCATTTTTTATTTTGTTACCAATTTCGTTTTTAATAAAAAAAATAAAACATCAGAGACTGAACTTTACTGTACTGGACTGTACTTGGAATGTGGTAACACAAGAATATTGTGTTTTGCGAATATGGTCTTAGAAGATTATGACGTTTAGTAAATTAGGACTTTATTTGTCAGAATATTGTTACATAGTTGTTACAGTTTATGTATACTAAATATCAAATAACAGAAACTAAACTTATGTATTACTTACTTTAATCTAAGAAACCGCTACCAGTTGGCAATGTACCCAAAATGCTGGCAGCATTGCCATGCTGGATGGCAATGCTTAATCTTTGTGCAAAATACAGGCCAGCATTTTGGTCACGTGTAGCTTCGAAGATTATGATGTTTTCAGAATATGATATTATGAGTATATGATGTTTTGCGAATATCGTGTTTTACGAATGTGATGTTTTACGAATGTGGTCTTTTGAGAATATGATATACAGTGACGGAGCGGCTAAATCCTCTTTTACTATAGACTTAATAAGCTACGACTATTGGGCGTAACCTGGGGACATCATAACAACAAAGTGGTTAGGTGACTCAATAATGTGAAGCAACTGTTTGAAATTTCTTTACAAGAAGTGTTGTTGTTGCAGGTTGAAATCACTTTTAAGACGGCGGTTAATAGAATGTGGCTGGAGAGATCAACTCAGAACGCTATGCGGGGATGTTGTCAAAGAAAATAATAGCAATAACATCCCTTTTCATGTGTTGGCTCAACAGGTTATTCCTCGTGCCCAGGAACTCATCCCAGACTCGGTGAAGAAAGAACTGCTTGAAACAATCAAAACACATCTACTTACTCCAAAAGATCAGTAGAATGATCCATAAATTATCATGTATTATTAAGTTGCTCTTCTCAATATTATTTATTATTATACTAACTAGGCAAAGTTAATTCATAAGGTTATAGAGGTAATTTATTTTATAAACTTCTGTAAGTCTCATTAAGTTATGTGTTATCTTATTATTAAGTTGCTTCTTATAAATACTTGTATTTTGTTTCTTAGAGAAGTAAAAAACTTTAATTTAAATTCAACAGTATATTTTATTTATAAACTGTCATACATTCACATTCAACAAACATGTATACATTTTTCATATATACAGGTTGGCAGGTACACAACCAGTTACTTTGGATTCAGTGCATGATTCTCTATGCCTCCTTCCTACAAAAGTGCAGTGTGTTCCTAAACAGAACAGCAATTTATTTTTTAAATTACATGCAAAAAATCATGTATTGAGTTGCATGATAACAGGTTGCGTGTGGATGTCCCTACACCATCCTGTATACATAATACTGCCATTCTTTATTACAACAGTGGTACAAAATCGTAATTTTGTAAAAGTGACCATGTTTTGATACACATCCTAAACTCAATTATTGGTATCTTTTAATGTTGCATTGCACAGGGGGATTCCGGAATTGGTATTTTAAGAGGAACCGGGACCCCTCTATGTACTGATGGTGATAACCAGGGTAGTTTTAGTGAGTCAAGATAGATCGGGTCCCTTTTGAAGGTTTCCAACCGAAATAAAAGGTATCTTTTAATTTAAGTACCAACCATAAATACATAAATTTATTAGAAAAAAGTTTTCCACATATGGCTTAGATATACATATAATACAGTAGGTAAACAACCTATTTAATTAAAAGATGCCAATCATATAATTATGTTTATGTGGATGGGCATCATTTAATTAAAAAGGTTGTATAATAGTAAACACCTGAAGAAAACCAAGGATGGCTTTAACTTAGCTAACCATGTTCATCAGTAAGGGAGACCAAAAAAGAATTGATATAATATTAGTGTATAATAATAAATAAATAAATAAATATGAGACAACATCCACACAAGGTCTTCAGGTCCCGAACAAGGTGGAGCCTGTACTACGGTAACCTGATGATTGATATACATATACACACCCAGACACAGGTCAAACCGACATGTTTGACTTGTCCGGGGATCGAGCCCGGGACCAGGTGCTCAGAAGGCAGGGTCGCTACCAACTGCACCAACCGGTCAGTCGATATAAAAATGCATTATAGAGCAGGCTGTCATCTATTCAGGCCATTCAAAAATTTTCCATTCAACAATCCATTTGCCAATTAATAATAAGCTTAAATAAAAGTGCTCATTTTTGTCAGAGTATGTGCCCCCCTCTCCTCCCGCCCTTCTGCCAGCTAAATGGTAGTTTTTGGATATCTGAAAAAATTCATGGCAGTAGTAGGCATATACAAATGAAGTTTCAAGGAAAACTGTCACAGCTAAGTACTTAGGCTTTACAAGTTAACGAGTAATAGTCAACCAACATACATTTGGAGTTGGAATGTATCGGAGAACACGTTTTTCAACTACAATGTAAAGTTTGTTCTTGGGATAGTTCATCCCAACTACGGTACGGTACCCTTCCTTGTGCGTGGTCCGACATGCACTTGATCCGTATTTTTGTTTTAAAATGTTCGTAATAGCCCGAATTAGGTTTTCATGGAAAGAAAAATTGGAAAAATATCTCGGTCAATTTTCAAATTGGCGAGAAAACTGACCTTTTTTCTATGGGATTTTTGTATGAACTGGCCAGGACAACATCTGTCGGGTCTGCTAGTACACCAATAAGTGAACCAGTTGGTCATCCAGCCCCGGTCTCCCCTACCTACCCACACAGAATCAGTCTAAGTCTATTCTAATTTTAAGTAAAAACATCTAAACAGTGTACAATATTGTCTATTGCTTGATTACCCATTGTATATCGTAATAAGTAGGTATTTATTTTGTACCCACAGACATCTGATATGTAGGTGGTGTGTCATGGTGGTGGGACAATAACAACAACCAAACAAAAACAACATGCCGATTGCAGAGTAGACATAACCTTACACTAGCAGGACGACACGGTTGGCGCAGTGGTTAAGCGATAGACTGCTGCGTTACGTGTCGCGGGTTCGATCCCCGCAAGGAACAAATATTTGTATGACCTGCAAGTAGTTGTTCCGGGTCTGGCTGTTTGTGTATGTGAGTTTAAATGTTTGTAAACGCACCCACGATACAGGAGAATTTCCTAGTGTGGGGCAACGTTTAAAAAAAAACTGTAACAAATCATCACGCCTGTTTTAACTGAAGGGTAAGGCAGAGCTGACCCAATTACACTTTGCCCGGCTTGGGAATCGAACCAAGGACCTGATGCTCAGAAGTAGCTCTTGTGACCACTAGACCAATCGAAACAAGAACATAGAAAAACGAAACGCTGGGAGCATGTGGTTCCATAGAACTTTCGCGATCCGTGATGGCGCCATCGAATGACAGTACCAAATAATACGTAGCAAGCTTGAAAGCTATGAGTTCGATGGAGTTAGTATAAATTTTATTGCATTTATTATACTTATAAAATATACCCATAATTTAAATTAAGATACGTTGAATTTAATAAGGTGTAAAAATCATTCAATCTTCGCGATTAGTAGTTCAAATGTTTCGCTCGATACCTGTGACGCTTATTAGGTTTTTTTGTATTATTTATATGTTTTTTTTTTTATGTTGTTCGAGTTGGGAGGCCATGACATGGTGTACCAAAACAACAGTAATATTTAAATCAGCATTACAACACTGCTAACGCCATCTATACAACAACCTACGCAACAAGAAGCAACCACGAGTCCACGGCGCACGTGTAGTTTGTTTGTACGTAGAGCGCCATGTTTCTTTGGAGTAGTTTCAGTTATACCCGATAGATGGTACGAAATGAAGGTTTCTTTACTGACTTTAAAATTTGCTCACAGATGGCACTAGTGGTATCGTTTTAGACCTGTTTTAGAATTTATTGATTATCTCGTTTAATACACAATAAAAACCAGCCAAATAGAAGGCCTACATACACAATAGCATTCTTTACAAAACCCAATAGGAATTTCAAAGAAATACGACATTGATTTTCCAACCGCACAACAAAGTTTGTAAACTTTTATTTTGATGTAGATCCTCAGAACAATAACTAAAGCATAGAAGGCGCTTTAGGACATTTGAAGTGTACGCTGTCATAGACAAAAGAGTATTAGCTAGTGATGTGACTATGCATAAAATAAATACCGATATCGACGTCTTAGTTTATGGTATCGCTCCTTGGCATTTAAATCTAAAATATGCTAAGGTGAAATAAACTCACTTCTGTCTGATTAACTTATTTATTTATAAAAACACAGGATAAATTAATAACAAATTGAAATTACCAAGAAAACACTTAAATAATTTTTATAGAGCGATTGGCACCGGAATAAGTAACAAAAATTTAAATCACCGTCCTTTAAAAATTATAGTTTTTGTTCGAAATGTCCTTACTTTTTCTACAGGAGATGATAATTCTTTCGCGATATAATGATTTCTAATTGTTAAATATTCTTTGCTTATCAATTTAATCAACAAATTTCTATGTTCATTATCGAATGAATGTTCGAGTAAATCATCAAAAATTGACGTTGGTAGCAATATTTTAATAAAGCAGTCATCGCTGAAATGTTTGGAACAATTACGATGTTGTTTTTTCCATTCCCAGTAGTTACGTGCAATAGCGTTGATCCATGTTTGCCTCATATCAATATCGGAGGGAAATCTGAAAATTAAAAAAAATCATAGCAACACATGAGTTTAAATTATTATACCATGAGCCACACGGCTTTTTGACCACTGTCATTTCATTACTCATACGTATGATTTGCTGGCAAGACCGTAGGTATTTAGGTATTTATTTCACTCTTATATATTTAATCCTTCCCAAAACTACGTGTAAAGAAAAATAATGTAATAATTTAGATGACGCTAGTTCTATCGATATTCTATCGATAGTATAATTTTGCAAGCACTATTGCAAAAATTTCTATGCCGATTTAAAATTTATATTTTCCCTAGAATCGAATTATTTAATTACATAAAATATTGATTTCAAAACACTACCGAGTACACTAAACTCAAATAATTTGAACAAATGCCAAAATAACCTACAGTGAGAATACAAAACCGATAAAATGACCATATTTGATTACTTACCGATGGAAGCTTATGATTTCCGCATCATTTTCTTTGCGGGATGAATGTGATTTACATCCCACTATTAATGCAGGACATTGTTTAATCTTTAAGCTTTGCGATTTACACTAAATCACCATTAATTTTGTACTATTTTTATAAAAACACGTAAAATCAACGAAGCACTTCAACTCCCATGCGCCCATAAGCATTATACGAAAAAATGCGATGAACAAAGTCATACACAAAACCTGAGACGTTAAGTAGCTTTTAAACTTAGTATCATAAAGGTAGCCAAGGTAGCCAAATTGACGTTTGCTTTGTGACGCTTTGCATTTTGAGCAACCTACATCTGTCTCTTTCTAATGCTGTTATGGGTGTATAAGAAAACAGAGACGACTATATTAGTTAAATTTAGCTTCCTTCTATGCTTTAGTTATTGTTCTGAGTGTAGATCAAAAACCAAGCAATGCAATGCAATTCTGATAATTTTCGTGCAATCTACACATCAATGTGTATATGTATGTTTTTTTTCAGAATTTAATTTTTTTATGAGTTTAGAAAAACCATTGAAAAAAATCCTTACATGTAAAATACTGTGCTACATATTATATTTAATTAAAGCACTCCCTAGAAAAATAATGAAACTTTCTCGGGCATATTTTTTTTTAATTTTGTGGCCTTAACTAAACCATAATCACACATCTAAATATCATAAATATAATTTTTTTTCTTGTGAAGAAAAATTATGATAGCCCTCATAAGTAGGACCACACGACCACACGATGGGCGTGGGCATTTTCTGTGTAGGCTTACTTTCAAAGTTTAGACACCGCTAGCTGACTTCGGTGTAGGAAAACGTCATGAGGACATAAAAGCTATATCACCATCTGCCTAGACTTTTCTCTGTTATGCTTGGGTCGGCTTCCTTTAACCTGTTGAACGGACCATATTGTATAATTATTCTTATCTGATTCTGAAGTAGCCATTCCGCCTGTCTGTATTTCCCTTTGCCCTACTATGAGAAGAAACAGGCTGGTATTAGGTGCCTACACTTACAATAACATGTATTATCCTCTTACAGATCTTAGACCTAATTCGATAGTGTGGCTACTTACTGTTTTTCATCCTCTTAGTATCAAAAGTTGAAACGAAATATGTAAGTATATGTAGTAGAAGGTACCTACTAGTTTCTACATAAACAGCCATAGCTACTCAAATGAAATTGTACAAAACCTAATTAGCTATCTAACCTGCATCATGCTGGGGGGTCGTGGCTAAGTAATATCTGCCGCACGGGTCGATCGATAAGGTTAAGCTACGCTTGCCGCGGTTGATCCGTGGATGGGTGACTATCTTTACATAGGTACCGAGTCCTCTTCGTGCCTCTGAAATCACGTTAAGCCGTTGGCCCCGGCTGCCATTAGTAGAGTACTAGTATGTACGAGTATTAGCAGTCGTTACGAGTCGTCAGAACCCCGAAAGTCTGACAACCAGTCTTACTAAGGGGTATCGTATTAACCAGTAACTGGGTTGTGGAGATCAGATATGCAGCCGCTCCACGTAAAATCTGGTACTCAGCTGCATCCGGTTAGACTGGAAGCCGACCGCAAAATAGTTGGGAAAAGACTAGACCGATGATGATCATCAGTCTAACAAACAAATTGACGATGAGTAAAAGAAAAACTAGAAAAAAAAAACTCTTATATATTAATTACTAGCTTCTGTCTGCGACTAAGTCCGCGTTATATTTCTGGTTCCCTGACCCACCCCGTGGCATCGCATCTTCTGCCCTATTGTTGTCTGCAGGCACACCTTCACTCTGATTTTTAATTTGCTAGACCAAAACGAAAGCTGCGATCGAATAAATATAAGCGATACGTTTTGAGTTCGAAGATGGAAAAGCTGCCAATGTGTAGAATATGTTTACGTAGCTAACTGATGTAAAAGGTCGATAGTAGCTGTTTGTCTATTCTGTAAAAATGGCCCCGTGAATATGCAGGCTAGAGACAAGGAGAACTATCTCTTAGGGGAAGAAAGTTGAAGAAGTGTCCAACATAAACAGCATATAATAGTTCAAAAACCCTCCAAAAAGGCGCTAGCGTAGGCAAATTGTGTGGTTTGAATGTAGCAAGTTGTTATCGGACTGAATTATGCCGAGTCAGAAAATTTAATATTTTTAGTGACTAGAGTAGTTAGTGATAATCCAATATACCATACCTCAACAATTAACGTAGTCCAACATTATTTTGTAAACATAACCTAAAATTATACCCTTTTTTTTGAGTATGGGAAATCATCAAATGACCCCTCCCGCTCTGGGTGGAGCGGAAGGGAGTGTCAGACACTTACTGAATAAAACCCACCCGTGTTCCTTCCTTGGCCCTTTGTGTTCCGGGTCAGCGGTACCCCTTTCGGATAATCCCGCTTTCCCGGCAGGTTTGGGCCCTAGAGGGCCCCCTCTTCCATGCTGACATCTCTTTGAGGCGCGCATGGAACACGTACGCGCCGTCCAGCACGGGCCTGGTCCTGATCGGACGGTGAGCTACCCATTACTCACCGCCCACAGGCCCGCGCCTATGGTGGCCGGGAGTCGTCACACGGCTCCCGACGCCCGAAGCGTCCACCGCGGCGGCTTGGACGGGAGACTCTCCCACTCCCCCTCGCCCCGGACCATGGCTTGAACCAGGGCCGGGCATGAGAGGTCGCCGCCGCTGCCGATCGCCTCTACGAGGACACGGCGGTGCTCCGCCCATGCAGGGCAGGCCCCCAACGTATGCTCCACCATGTCCTCGGGGCGATCATCGCAGTGGTGACACCCGGGCGTTTCCTCCCGCCTGATGATGTGCAGGAACCTCCCGAAACATCCGTGTGCGGTGAGGACCTGCGTCAGGCGGTAGGCGAGGACGCCATGACGCCTCTCTAGCCACTCCTCAAAGAGGGGTCTTACCGCCGCTATCGTGGCTGCGCTGGGTTGCGACAGTCGCTCTTTCCATGCCGCCATGAGATCGCGCCGGAGGTCCGTCCGCTCCGCCGCGATTTGCCGCGCAAGCGGGGTTTCCCCCCGGCGTAGCGCCTCCACGCGCCACTCATACAGGCGCGCGAGGACTATTGCCTCCAGATCCCACGGCGGCAGTCCGGCAAGGAGGCTTGCCGCCTCGGCTGAGATCGTGCGGTAGCCCCGGATCAGCCTTACGGCTACCACCTTCTGGGGCGCGTTCACATAGTGGGCGGCTCTCCGCCGCAGTGAACGCGCCCACACCGGGGCCCCATATGTAGCCATGGACCGCACGACCCCCGCGTAAAGACTCCGGCAGGAGGCGTTTGGACCCCTCAGGTTGGGCAGGAGCCGCTTGAGGGCGGCTCCAGTCCGTTCCAGTTTGGGGGCCAAACGTCGGAAGTGCTCCACGAAGTTCCACCGGCTATCGAGCACGAGTCCTAAGTACTTCATCGTGGACTCGACGCCGATGTGAACCCCTCCTACCGTTAGTTGGGATCCCGATGGTGGCCTGTTCCGGGGCCCATGGAAAGACATGGCCTCGGACTTGTGCAAAGCCACCTCGAGACCCAACTGCCGGATCCTCCTGGTCGAGGCCCAATAGCCGTCGAGACCAGGACCCAGGCTTTCCCTAGCAGGCCGTCGAGTCCTGGGGCGGTATTTTTGGCCTTCAGCCTTCCTACCGCCACTCTCAGATCTACCCCGGTCACTTCAGGGGTGTCGTCGTCGTCCGCGTGGTCCACTACAGGCACCGCGAGCGGCGGAGCCATGGGCGGGGGAGTATGCTCCCCACGTGAAGGGAACAGAGCGCTCACCACCTCCTCCACCAGCTGGGGGCGGAGACTCTGCGTCAGCGGGGGGACCCAGGTGCGGAGTTTATTCCGCTATAGTTACAGTAAGGTATAATAATATCCCTATGCCCGTTAAAAACCAGGTAAAAATTTTAGGCCTTATTTTGGATACCCATCTTAATGGTTTATCACACTGTGATTATATAGCTGCTAAATGTGAACGAAATATCAACATTTAGATGTCTTGCTGGTATTTGGTGGGGAGGACATCCCTTCTCATTAAAACTATTGTACAACACCTTGATTAGAAGCGTATTGGACTATGGGACTTTTTTGCTGGAACCTGCTAATGTTGTTGGTCTTAAGAAACTTGACAGTGTTCAGTCAGAGGCACTTTAGAGTGTTTTCAGGTGCAATGAAAAGCAGTCCTATAAATTGCCTTCAGGTGGAATGTAGAGACCCTCACCTTCATTTAAGACGTCAATTTTTAGCTGATAGATTTATGGCTCGGTGTTTGCAATTTACACGTTATCCTTTGCGAAATAAACTTTCCATTCTCTCTGAAGAAGTAATTTCATCCACTTACTGGAGGCACAAAGCTACTCCGTGTTTAGTTAAAAGCTTTAGAAAATTCAATTTAATTGAAGCTCCCTGTCACCAATCTCAATTTCTTCCTTTATTTCACTGTAATTACAGTTAATTAATTATGTCACCAAATATACATTATAACCTTAACATTTACTGAGATGACGTATGTCATAACCATAACTTCAACTTCACTATGGATAGTAGCATTCTCTGTCTACGATGGATAGCGTAGACCTCAGTTATTGTTCTGAGGCGTAGACCTGTCTACGATGGATAGCATTAGAGACTGGAAGGGCTGTCAGCTCTTATTTACAGACGCTTCGAAGCATGGAAGAGACTCATGTGTGGGACACAGAGTACATTTTTATTTATATGGTGTGACTAAGTGTCCACTAAGTGGAAAAAATACGTGAAGTGAAAAAAGATAAGTTAACTGAAAAACTACCAAAGCAAAGTTAGTAAAATTTATATGGGACCACCCTTGAAGCATACCCTATCAATTAAAAAAAGAATTTTCGAAATCGATCCACAACTGCCGGAAATATCGCGTAACGAACATACAAAAAAAAACAACATACAGTCGAATTGAGAACCTCCTCCTTGTTTGAAGTCGGTTAATAAGTATCTATTTCAATTCAAACTCAGTCGCATACATTAACCTGTGTTGGTCCCAAAAGTCAAGATTAGGTAGTTACAAATCCTTATACCCCAGTTACCTTCCACAGCTGTAACAAATCGCGCATGATAAGAGTCTTTATGGTAATTAAACATATATTTTTTTCGAAATAGTTTTTATAACCTTTGTAGTGAGTACAGGCGTGATATTATGTTGTGTGATGGCGTAAACAATGCTTAGATGTGCTATAGCAACAATCGCGGTTAATCTGCTGTTATTCATTGAAGAGTTCCCCCGATTTCTTCAAGATCCCATCATCAGATATTGAAATGGTGACAATGGGACCACACGGGAAGCACCAGCTTTCAAATAAAAAAAGAATCATGAAAATCGGTTCACCCAGTCGCAACTCGCAAGTTATGAGGTAACAAACATAAAAAAAAAAATATACAGTCGAATTGATAACCTCCTCCTTTTTTTGAAGTCGGTTAAAAAATAAAACTTCCGCCCGAATCATCTGTATTTACGGGTGAATGTTACGGTCTATTCAAAGCTGTCGAATATATCGCCTGTAAAAAGACCCTTTCCGAAGCCGAAAGCCACATATTCTACCCATTATTTGGATAATTTTTTTCCACTAGACCATAGCTGGGAGTCCGCTGGTTCTGGAGATATTGAAGGTTGAAGTCGCGTTTTATTTTTATACATTTTTGCGAAAACGGATTCCTAGTGTTATTACTAAACTTTTTTCCAAACAAACCTTACCTGAATTTTCGATTTTTCTTAACAAATTACGCACTTGAAGTTACAAAAACGCAATGAATATCAAACGCACACTACTACATCACGATTGCCTGTTCACGACAACAAGCGCACGATACAGTATCGTGGGACTAGCATGTTACGACGACCCGTGTTTGTAACAGCTGATCGGTTGTTGGTGCTACATTGTTACAGATTTCAAATACGTTAGTTTACGAGTTGTAGCCAAGTCCGTTGTCTGTAATGTGATGTAATGATGTTGAAGAGCACGCCCTTGTAAAAACTACAAATCTTATCTTTAAACTTCTTGCAGATTCAATTAAAAATGTTAAAGTTTGTCCTCATCCGTGATATTTTTACAATAAAAGTAAAGTAGTTACTACATTCAAGATACTGGCAAATAATGAAGATTTATTTTATGATTACTGCACAAAAATACCAACCTACGACCTACAACTCGTAAGTCGCGGCCGTTACCACTGGGCCACCACCACTGCTCAAAAGATAGGTCTACCTTTAAATTCATACCACTTTATTCACACGAAGCCATACTGCCAATGGGGTACTTTTTTTTTAATAATTTCACTTACGTAAAACGTCGATTTATACAAAATTTTCCGTTTGCGCGCGCTTCGCATAGATAAAAAAAAATCGCCGCTCCTAGTCCCTTCCAACAAAACGTAAAGTTTATAAGTTTTTGAGTACTTATTATTAGTTCGGTTTCTTATGCTATCGAGTGTGCTTGTGTTTATTTTCCGAAAAACATTACGTGTTTATTTAGTGTAGGCACTGTGACTGCGTACTAGTTTTTTTTTTGTTGTCTTTGTGTTACTTGTGTTTTAGTTGCAAAGATGCTGTTTCGTAATTATTCTGCGCGCGAGTATGTTATGTACTGCTACGGTATGGCCCGTGGAAATGCTGCCGCAGCCCTACGACTTTACGGTATTGAATATTCTACCGCGTTTCAGCCCGCAGATTCTCGTATTTTACTCGGGCAGTGCAACGGTTGTTGGACAACCAGCCAATCGTGCCGGCTCCTCAGGGAGGGGGCAGTCAAATTATACCGGCGGCAGAAATGGCAGTCCTATCTCTGGTGCGGGAAAACCCACGTTTGGGTGTGCGTACAGCGGCAAAAATATTGCGTAGGGCGGCGCGCGGCGTGGCCATCGCGCTAGGTACGTGTTGTCTCATTCCACTGTGCACAAAGTACTGAGAACGGATAGGCAACGGCCTTACAAAATTCACCGCGTGCAAGCGCTCGTGCCGGGCGACACAACACGCCGTATGGTGTACTGCAGGTGGCTGCTAAGGCAGGACCTAGGATTTGTGAAAAATATTATAAAGCACCTTCACAAATAATGGCATGTGGAACCGCCGAAATGCACACTATTGGTGCTCCGTGGACCCAAACGAAACCCAGGAAACGGGTTTCCAGACACGGTGGAAACATAATGTGTGGGCAGGCATTGTGGGAAACCAGATCCTGGGCCCCGTTTTCTTGCCACCTAGAATGAACGGACCTGCCTACCTCGACCTCATTAATGGTTACCTGACCGACACGCTGGATGACATGCCACTGGCGAGATGTGTGGTACCAGCATGACGGTGCGCCGCGCCGCCACACATCGTGAGACCGGTTCGCGAGCAGCTGACGTGGCTGTTCGGCGACCATTGGATTGGGCGGTATGGGCCCCACGCATGGCCTGCACGATCGCCAGATTTAACCCCTCTAGATTTCTTTTTGTGGGGCTACGTCAAGGATAGGGTGTTTGACCGTCCCTGCGAGACCGCTGCTGAGATGCGTCAGAAAATCATTGATGTTTTTGAAGAACTCAAGCAGCGGTCAGAACGAGAAGGAATCCTGGAGCGGGAACATCAAAATACGCTGACTAGGGCGCGTGTCTGTCTCCGCGTGGGAGGTCGGCAGTTTGAACCGCAGCTCGTGAGTGTCGAGAGGCCACCGATGTTTGATGATGACAACGATGGACAGTAGGTAAGTACCTTCACTGACTATCTAAAAACTAGTGTTTTAATTGAAGAAAATCGTAGGTATTTTTGTACATTTATCACCGACAAACGACAATTACCTACGCGTACCGCGTAGAGCGAAGGGGCGGGGCTTAACTCACACAACAGCACTGAGACCGTTTGCTTCGGTTCGCGTTACATTGCGCGCAATAAAAAATAGCTTTTTTTTTAAACCTAAAAATTAAAGTCGGTTCCCAGCAATAATTTTTGCGCAAAGCTACTTAGTTAGGTGTACAGTATGCGTAGTTGACGGCTATGTGATGTGTCTTTTTACACCCTATACTTATGATGGGCTTACGGAATTCACTCATTTTAACTGATGCAAGGAGTGCCTTACAATCTTTGGCCAGATTCCCTTTCTATTCTCATAATCCTTATATTATATTTGAAACACGTGAACTCCTTTATAGGTGTTCTATTAAGGGGTATTCAGTGCATTTCGCATGGATACCCTCGCATTGTGGCATTTTAGGTAATGAGAGAGCTGACCAGTTAGCTAATGATGCCGTATTGTGTGGAGACGTTTTTCCGTACAAAAATAACACCCACGATCTGGCAGCTCTGCCCAAGGTTTATCTACAGGAATCCTGGGGTCAGCTTTGGTCCAGGCAATCAGTAAAAGGAAAATTTTATCGTAATATTCAGCCATCCATTTTTGTTAAGGCTCCGTGCACATAAAAAACCCTCTTTTGTCAATTTCTTATCTAATTGTGACAAAGCTGGGTGGCTGGAAATAATTGAAACATTATGTCTGTGTGACTACAAAGTACAGTTTTCATGGCGCTAAACCATTCGTGTCAGTCACAGCACCTGTTAACAGTTTCATCACTTTTGCGCTCTCGAAAATATAGTTTTGTTTTACTTTGATTTACTAAATGAAAATATTGTATAATCATAAAATGACAATTTTATTTTAAGATTAGCTGAAAAATAAAAGTGTGATTTTTCTTGAAACGGCTCATCAATAATAGGAAAAAATACATTACTACCAGGATTTGTTTCGAAAAGTATGTTGTTTCTACATTATTTTTCTGCTATATTTTGTATCGAAGTTGAAAAAAGTGGTCCAGCTACATGCAAGTAGACCATTATAATGATATTGATGATAATTTTTAATGTTCTGAATCAAACGTACCTAGTTTCTAGTAAAAAAATGATCAAACGTCAGTCTCGCGTAATTTTTTGGAAAACTTGTTGCGAATATTAGTGAATTTCTATAAATACTTAACTTATTTGAAAAGTCCCTTTCAGCCACATGCAAAACAAAGAATTCAAGTTTTCGAATTACTAATAACTTTGTTTAAATAATGTTTCCCTTTCCTACAAATAATGCACAAAATTGATCAAAATCAGACGATTTCGTGCACGGCCCCTTAAACCTTGGTTTAGCAAGTACAAACTAAGCAAAAAGATTACAACAATATTCATACGTATGCGATTAGGTCATGTGTGCACTTCTGCTCATCTTGCCAGGCTTCGCATTGTGCAGAGCCCTGAGTGTGAATGTGGCGCTGAAGTGGGAGATCTGAACCACCTTATTTTTTCCTGCCCCCTTTATGACCACTCCTCACTTTTCCAAAGTCTTGTTTCCCTCCGAGACCCTTTTCCCACTTCTATTTAATATTATTAAATTCCATGAATGTCCTACTGTCAGTGTTGCAAACCCTACCATGCTGTGTCAATGGCATCCCCGTTTTCTGTTTGAGTCCATATGTTTTTTGTACTTTAGGCGCCATCTGAAGCAAAAAAAACTCTAGAAGCTTGTTTTTTGGTTTTCATGTGGTTTTTGGTGTTTAACCCAAAATTTATAAAAAGTTAGTGTGGCAGTTTGAATGCATTTTGTGGATTTCCAATTTTTTAATTTTTAGAATTACAGTCCTGGCAATAATACTGGCAATAATGCATATAATAATAATACTGGCAACTCTCTCTGCCTGCAGTCCTACTGTCCAGGGCTGCCAGATTGGGCGATAAATCGCAATGCGACTAAATTTGGAGGTTTTGCTTAAATTTTTTGGAGCGATATTTGGGCGATCTGGGGCGCTACCTCATGATTACATTTTCAGATTTTGCGATTGCCAGAATTTGGAAACGAGATATTTTTTGGCTATATTTAGGCGACTTGTGGTTCTTACTTTTTATTTGTTATTTTATTTTTTACTTTTTATCTCTTTTTCGTATCGTTGGCTCATCGATGTGTGCGGTTTTGGGCGATTAGAGCGCCATATGTGGCCGTGGCAAAACATTCAATCTCTCCCTAGTAAGTAGTAACACTGACAAGTCATTTCCTCTTTCCACTTTCTGTTCTCTATAGTATCTATTTCTTAATATATATAAATTTATAATGTGATATTAGAAAAAAATGATTTATTTTTGAGTGAAATGTTTATTTTGTGTCCTATTTCTTATATTCGTTTAAATTTTCGAGTTGTTGGCGCATGAATTTCAGCGATTTTGGGCGATCTCCAGCGTCTGCTCGTGAATGCGATTTTGGGCGACTTGAGCGCCATTTGTGCGCGACCAGCTCAACGACTAATCTTAGATTAAATCTGGCAACCCTGCTACTGTCTAGTGTCTACTGTCTGTCAGTGTCAAGTCAAGTCACTAATTTTTAATTTATTGATCGTGAATATTCATGAATTCGTCTGCTGTGATTGTTGTTAATTGTATTTGATTGTTGGATCTGCGAATTCGACTTGTAAATTTGTCTTAAATTATTACGATAGACGTTGAAACGTAAGAGGTGAGTGTATTTATTCAATTTTATTCATAGTACCTAAGTGTAGGTACCATTTTTACGATGCCCTATCTTCACAGTGCAGATTGATAATTAGGTATCTCTCTATTTCAGATTAACATGACTGTAAACAAAAAGATTGCAAATCAACGTCCGATTTTAACTGAAGACCGGCAAAGGTAGTACTGTACTGACATACACTTGACCACACCTTGCATTTTCTCAAAACTCATTCTAGAATACCTACTACTCACTGGTATTTTTGCTTATTCAGGTCACACTAAGCTATACGTCTAAATCTTGGTTTATAATGCTAAATCCTCTTTTACTATAGACTTAATAAGCTATGACTATTGGGAGTAACCTGGGGACATCATAACAACAAAGTGGTTAGGTGATTCAGTAATGTGAAGCAACTGTTTGAAATTTCTTTACAAGAAGTGTTGTTGTTGCAGGTTGAAATCACTTTTAAGACGGCGGTTAATAGAATGTGGCTGGAGAGATCAATTCAGAACGCTTTGTGGGGATGTTGTCAAAGAAAATAATAGCAATAACATCCCTTTTCATGTGTTTGCTGAACAGGTTATGCCTCATGCCCAGGAACTCATCCCAGATTCGGTGAAGAAAGAACTGCTTGAAACAATCAAAACACATCTACTTACTGCAAAAGATCAGTAGAATGATCCTTAGATTATCATGTATTATTAAGTTGCTCTTCTCAATATTATTTATTATTATACTAACTATGCAAAGTTAATTCATAAGTTTATAGAGGTAATTTTATTTTTTAAAGTTTTGTAAGTCTTATTAAGTTTACAATGTTGCTTCTTATAAATACTTGTATTTTGTTTCTTAGAGAAGTAAAAAACTTTAATTTAAATCCAACAGTATATTTTATTTATAAACTGTCATACATTCACATTCAACAAACATGTATACATTTTTCATATATACAGGTTGGCAGGTACACAACCAGTTTCTTTGGATTCAGTGCATGATTCTCTATGCCTCCTTCCTACAAAAGTGCAATGTGTTCCTAAGCAGAACAGCAATTTATTTTTAAATTACATGCAAAAAATCATGTATTGAGCATGATTACAGGTTGCGTGTGGATGTCCCTACACCATCCTGTATACATAATACTGCCATCTAGAGATAAAGATTTTCTTTATTACAACAGTGGTACAAAATCGAAATTTTGTAAAAGTGACCATGTTTTATTTATTTATTTTATTATTTATGTACACACAATAAAATACATGAGATAAGATATAATTATAAATTGAGTACAAAGGTACACATCCTAAACTTAATTATTGGTATCTTTTAATGTTGCATTGCACAGGGGGGTTCCGGAATTGGTCTTTTAAGAGGAACCGGGATCCCTCTATGTGCTGATGGTGATATCCGGGGTGGTTTTAGTGAGTCAAAAGAGAGGTTGGGTCCCTTTTGAAGGTTTCCAACCGAAATAAAAGGTATCTTTTAATTTAAGTACCAACTATAAATACCTACATAAATTTATTGGAAAATAGTTTTCCACATAAGGCTTAGATATACATATAATACAGTAGGTAAACAACCTATTTAATTAAAAGATGCCAAACATATAATTATGATTATGTGGATGGGCATCATTTAATTAAATAGGTTGTATATAGTAAACACCTGAAGAAAACCAAGGATGGCTTTAACTTAGCCTACCATGTTCATCAGTAAGGGAGACCAAAAAAGAATTGATATATTAATATCATTGTTTATTAATAAATATGAGACAACATCCACACAAGTTCTTCAGGTCCCGAACTAGGCAGAGCCTGTACTACGGTAATGTGATGACTGATATACATACTTATATACATATACACACCCAGACACAGTTCAAACAGACATGTTCATGCACACAAATGTTTGACTTGTCCGGGGATCCAGCCCGGGACCAGGTGCTCAGAAGGCAGGGTCGCTACCAACTACACCAGCCGGTCAGTCGATATAAAAATGCATTATAGAGCAGGCTGTCATCTATTCAGGCCGTTCAAAAATTTTTCCATTCATCAATCTATTTGCCAAATAATAAGCTTAACTAAAAGTGCAAATTTTTGTCAGAGTAGGTCTAGACCAACAAGCTCAGATCATTATTATAAGATCTGTCATATCTTTGAGCATAAGAATGTCATTTTTTTGAGCAAGTGGTACGAAAAGGTATTTTTCGTACCACTTGCTCAAAAAAGTGACATTCTATGCCACAAAAAGCGAACATAACAATAGTCACTTTTAATCTGTTAAAACAGGGAAAGAAAATTGTACTGAATTTCATTCATCCTCTAGGGGGAGAATGTGATTTAAATTTCGAATACTTACCGAAATTTATACTGAACTACATCTGTGTTTACACCATTGAGTTTGTATATAAAGCATTATACATCTTTTTGAAAAAGGAATACGCATTTATTATGCAGTTATGATTATTAAATAAAATTACGAAAACCGACGAGGCCGTATGAGCTTGATGCCTTTGCCTTTCCGACAAAAAAATATTAGTCTAGGAATTTGCCGCGTTTTTGTTTTCTTCAAATACATAAACGTTAAGTTTATTTTAATTTATTTTTATAAATAAGTTAATGTTCTAAAAATACGATTAATTGTCATTGTTTTTAATAAATGCTTATCTCATATTATTATTGTGTTAATTTTTTCGCAAATGGTACGAAAAGTAGAGTATTTTCCTCGGTGATAAAGCTGTCTTAGTCTTGGGTGAGCTTAAATCCCTTGCTACACTCAGGACTCGTCTTAAATCCCTCGCTTCGCTCGTGATTTAAGTTTTTAACACCCTCGCTACGCTCGGGAGTAAACCGCGAGTCCTTCATTACGCTCGCGATTTAAATCGTCACCCGCGACAGAAGACACTGCTTTATCCCCTTGGTTAATAATCTACTATTATGGCGAACTATTTGTATTAACCTGATTACAAATTCCGTAAACAAGCAATTACTGAAGCTATAACGCTTGTCTAACCGTAGTAACCATAGAAATATGCCCTTAAACACCCTAATAACTTAAAAAAGTATGGACATTTTCATCAAGTTCTTAATAGACAGCTGAGCTGCTGGTGAGTTTATTGCGCCACTTCTTATTCCCGGTTAAAGCACTAGGCAGTGGTGAAGAGCGCCCCGGCTTTTGATTTTTCTCTTCCATCGTTTAGTAATAAAATTTGTCTGCAGGCACACCTTCACTCTTATTTTTAATTTGCTAGACCAAAACGAAAGCTGCGATCGAATAAATATAAGCGATACGTTTTGAGTTCGAAGATGGAAAAGCTGCCAATGTGTAGAATATGTTTACGTAGCTGACTGATGTACTTACTTTTTATTGTGAAGCCTACAGATTTATGGTAAACTACTTTTCTAGATTTTGTATTGTGTCTTTGACGTACCTATCTCGGGACCCTGGGGTCCCGGACCTCTGCAAGGCGTATGAGGGCCCGAAGCCAACTCGCAGAGGCCCGTTAGAATTCGCTTCAATGAAATGAGGCACCAACCGATGATCTGATTATCGTTGCACACACTACGCACCCAAGGACCCAAGGACAACCCCCGGTTGGTGTAGGACTATTGCAGGCTAGGGTATTGGACTATGGATTGGTGTGGCTAAAGTGGACTAGTTACCTAAACCTATGACAGAAAGTGCTCCTGCCTGACCAATGTTTCCAAATTAAGAGCCGAGCAAAAAGAAAATAGTTAGAAAGAACGACAAGCGAAACGAAGAAACGGGGCACAGTTATAAGATAATTATATTTCATGATAAAACAAGAAATTTCACAGGACGAAGTCGCTGGCTGAAGCTAGTGTATTTTATAGCATAGCAAGAATATATCCATGAATGTCCTACTGTCAGTGTTGCAAACCCTACCATGTTGTTTCAAGGGCATCCCTGTTTTCTGTTTGAGTCCATATTTCTTTCTACATCTATGATATTTCTACAGTTTTTTGTACTATAGGCACCACCTGAAGCAAAAAAATCCTAGAAGCTTGTTTTTTGGTTTTCATGGGGTTTTTGGTGTTTAACCCAAAATTTATAAAAAGAAATTGTGGCAGTTTGAATGCATTTTGCGGATTTCCAAATTTTTTTATTTTAATCTTATGCTAGGCAGTAGAATTACTGTTCTGAAATTACTATTTACTGTGTTGTACTGTTGGTTTATTGTTCATTTCCTGTTATTTGGTATGGCCCCTAACTAACCAACAACAATACTGGCAACTCTCTCTGCCTGCAGTCCTACTGTCCAGGGTTGCCAGATTGGGTGGTAATCGCAATATGGCCGACTTGAAGTGCCAACTTGCGACTAAATTTGGAGGTTATGCTTAAATTTTTTGGAGCAAAATTTGGGCGATCTGGGGCGGTACCTCATGATTACATTTTCAGATTATGCGATTGCCAGAATTTGGACAAACGAGATATTATTTGGCTATATTTAGGCGACTTGTGGTTCTTACTTTTTATTTGTTATTAATATCTCTATTTCGTATCGTTGGCTCATCGATTTGTGCGGTTTTGGGCGATTAGAGCGTCATATGTGGCCGTGGCAAACTTTTAATCTCTCCCTAGTGACACTGACAAGTCAGTGACAGATTTCCTCTTTCCAATTTCTGTTCTCTAAAGTATCTATTTCTTAATGTATATGATTAAAATTTATAATGTGAAATGTTTATTTTGTGTCCTATTTCTTATATTCGTTTCAAATTTCGAATTGTTGGCGCATCAATTTGTGCGATTTTGGGCGATCTCCAGCGTCTGCTCATGAATGCGATTTTGGGCGACTTGAGCGCTATTTGTGCGTGACCAGCTCAACGACTAATCTGGCAACCCTGCTACTGTCTAGGCTGCATTCCGAATTAGACCGTGAGCGCTCACAGCGATCACATCGATATTTTGCGTTCCGTATTAGATATCATGATTATGACAGTTTAGAACTGTCATCAATTTGGAACGCTCGTGAACGCGCTCACAGTGGTCGCTCAACGTCAACCTCAAACCTTGCACAAAAAAGACCGATTGGATATTCTTCTGCAAATGGAAGTTCAACGCATTGGCACTTCTATTTTGTTGGATTAGCTTTCGACTCAGATAACTCAGATTTTGAGTTTGAGAACTACAATTCGTCCAGGGATGAAACGGACATCGAAGTACAAAAAAAAAAAACAAAAAACAACTTTGTAAACTGTAACTTGTACTTATATTAGCGTATTTACATGCTCCCGGCAAATATTTACCCCGAAGTTAAATACCATGTTCATATTCATTTATTTATTGTTTGTCCAAGGGGAAAAGACAGTTCTTACAGTTCGCATTATTGTATCACTTTAAAACATACCCATGGGATTCACATTATTTATATTGTCAGCATTTATTTCAAATAGGCACATAAAAGGCACTTTTGAACGTCAACATTTACATTTAAATGAAATTGATTCTAGTCGCCCCTTCCAAAAGGTAGTTTCGTATGGAGAAGAACGGGCAAGAAACTCCACCGTTACTCTTTTAAAATGTGTTACAATATTTTGTATACATTAATTATATGTGAAGACGATGCACCTATAATAAAAATTACCCTACCACAATAGGTAAGAAGATTTTTTTAAGCGTAGCAATGATAAATAAGTTAATTAAGTGATAGATACATGGTGTTCACATACAAACAAACATTGGTGTTTACAAACATTGTAAAAGTATACGATTTCCCAAATTGTGTAAACAAGTAATAAGTGTAGTAATATGTGTGTCAATATTATTGGCTATGTTTAAAAGAATTAATAAAACTACAATTACACTCTTGTTACCAAGATTTACAAATAACATAGATGCAACAATAATTAAACATAATGCGTATGAGTTTATAACTCATTTCAGGTATACTATTCTGTTACGTCTTGGATTTAACAACATAATTTCGAAAATGCCGCTTTAGTTTACTATCATTTTTGACAGCGGTCACGGTGATATTAATTTAGGACATGGTCGGCGTTATCGCAAGATGGCGCATGTCATGACGTCATATATGACGAATCACGGGACATCATTATCGCGCTCACGCTAATTCGGTACGAGTGTTAGCATGCTCAAATCGATGACAGCGCAATTCGGAACGTTGCCCTAGTGACTACTGTCAACTGTGTCTGTCAGTGTCAAGTCAAGTCACTAATTTTTCTGTTTAATTCAGAGTTGTTCTTGATACGGCAATTGCCGTAATATACGCCATTCAGGCATCTTAGGCATCATAAATACGGTATACGGCAGCTCTTTGACTAACGTATTAAAATATACGGTATAGACCGATTCAAACTTTATGGGGCGGCTGTGAAGTGCGCTTCTCGTTGCGCAGTACCTCACTCCTCACCCCCGCCGACACGGGAATTGGTTACTGCGCAGCGACTCGCCTAATGTTCCGAGCCGCCATAAAGTTTGCATCGAGCTGTACTTGACTAAGTAAACAAAAAAAAATCATATAATGGAACGTACCAACTTGTAAATCATAGATACCATAAATTAATAACTTCAACTATTAATGGAACTCTTGTAGCCAGAAAAGCAATCCGTAATCACGGTAATTGTACACAATTTCAAGTACCAAACGAAATGATCGTAAAATGAAAGATAAAAAACAGTATGACCTACACCTACATGCGACAGAATCCGAAGTACTAGAAACTATTCAAAACCTATATGGTGAAGAATAAAATAAGTAAGTTTAAAAGTAGTACACGCATAGTACAAACATCTCTTGTATTTTTTTTATTATTTACACCTTCCAATTAAACATTTTGTACAATACGGCATTTTTCTTAGTTTTCCCTAAAAATCCAGCAATTTTAGAGTTAGAACACGGCAACCCTAAATTTGTCAGGAACAAATTATTGATCGTGATTCTGATTATAACGTAGTTCTCTGTAGAGTCTGTGGTGAATATTCATGAATTCGTCTGCTGTGATTGTTGTTAATTGTATTTGATTGTTGGATCTGCGAATTCGACTTGTAAATTTGTCTTAAATTATTACGATAGACGTTGAAACGTAAGACGTGAGTGTATTTATTCATAGTACCTAAGTGTAGGTACCATTTTTACGATGCCTTAACTTCACAGTGCAGATTGATAAATTAGGTATCTCTCTATTTCAGATTAACATGACTGTAAACAAAAAGATTGCAAATCAACGTCCGATTTTAACTGAAGACCGGCAAAGGTAGTACTGTACTGACATACACTTGACCACACCTTGCATTTTCTCAAAACTCATTCTAGAATACCTACTACTACCACTGGTATTTTTGCTTATTCAGGTCACACTAAGCTATACGTCTAAATCTTGGTTTATAATGCTAAATCCTCTTTTACTTTATACTTAATAAGCTACGACTATTGGGCGTAACCTGGGGACATCATAACAACAAAGTGGTTAGGTGACTCCATAATGTGAAGCAACTGTTTGAAATTTCTTTACAAGAAGTGTTGTTGTTGCAGGTTGAAATCTCTTTTAAGACGGCGGTTAATAGAATGTGGCTGGAGAGATCAACTCAGAACGCTATGCGGGGATGTTGTCAAAGAAAATAATGGCAATAACATCCCTTTTCATGTGTTGGCTCAACAGGTTATTCCTCGTGCCCAGGAACTCATCCCAGACTCGGTGAAGAAAGAACTGCTTGAAACAATCAAATCACATCTACTTACTGCAAAAGATCAGAAGGCCAATTCCCGTAATTAAAAACGTTAAAATTCAAGTCGTAATCTCATCTCAGCGACAGTCTAATGTCAAAAATGTAGGTAAGAGCTATACAATTTTTGACAGATTGACACTGAGATTAGAATGCGAACGTTCTTAATAACACGGGAATTGCCCCTCTGTAGTATGATCCTTAGATTATCATGTATTATTAAGTTGCTCTTCTCAATATTATTTATTATTATGCTAACTATGCAAAGTTAATTCATAAGGTTCTATAGGTAATTTATTATATAAACTTTTGTGAGTCTCATTAAGTTTACAATGTTGCTTCTTATAAATACTTGTATTTTGTTTCTTATAGAAGTAAAAAACTTTTATTTAAATCCAACAGTATATTTTATTTATAAACTGTCATACATTCACATTCAACAAACATGTATACATTTTTCTTAAACAGGTTGGCGGGTACACAACCAGTTACTTTGGATTCAGTGCATGATTCTCTATGCCTCCTTCCTACAAAAGTGCTATACCTAAGCAGAAAAGCATTTTTTTTTTAAATTACATGCAAGAAATCATGTATTGAGTCCATGGTAACAGGTTGCGTGAGGATGTCCCTACCACCCTGTATACATAATACTGCCATGATTTTACTTTATTACAACAGTGGTACAAAATCTTGTAATTTTGTAAAAGTGACCATGTTTTGATACACATCCTAAACTTAATTGATTATGAAGCTGCCTGGATATACTGTCTTTGCAGACGCGAAATGCTTATAAACATTGGTATCTTTTAAGGTTGCATTGCACAGGGGGGTTCCGGAATTGGTCTTTTAAGATGAACCGGGACCCGTCTATGTGCTGATGGTGATAACCAGGGTGGTTTTAGTGAGTCAAAAGAGAGGTCGGGTCCCTTGTGAAGGTTTCCAACCGAAATAAAAGGTATCTTTAAATTTAAGTACCAACCATAAATACATAAATTATTAGAAACAAGTTTTCCACATATTGCTTAGATATACATATAATACAGTAGGTAAACAACCTATTTAATTAAATAGGTTTTTTAGGTAAACAACCTATTTAATTAAATAGGTTGTTTATAGTAAACACCTGAAGAAAACCAAGGATGGCTTTAACTTGGCTAACCATGTTCATCAGTAAGGGAGACTAAGAAAGAATTGATATAATATCATTATAAAATAATAAATAAATAAATATGAGACAACATCCACACAAGGTCTTCAGGTCCTGAACTAGGTAGAGCCTGTACTACGGTAACCTGATGACTGATATACATACTTTTATACATATACACACCCAAACACCGGTCAAACAGACATGTTCATGCACACAAATGTTTGACTTGTCCGGGGATCGAGCCCGGGACCAGGTGCTCAGAAAGCAGGGTCGCTACCAACTACACCAACCGGTCAGTCGATATAAAAATGCATTATAGAACAGACTGTCATCTATTGTTTACAGGGTCAAATTAAATTAGCTAGCGAAATTCCGCAGATGTGATGTTTATCGTATCGATATCTAAACACGACAGTAATGTTATTTATTTTAGAAGTATGTATGTATGTCTTAGAGCAAAATGCTCTAAGATGTATGTTTATATGTATGTATGTATATTCTCATATTATTTGTTTTATTTTATTAAGTGAATTGTTTTTGATTTTATGTATTTTATTTTCTCTTTTACTCTTACACACGCTGTCTACATCTCTAAGGGCTGATTTTTCAATAGTCAGATAACTCTATCTGAAGAATAAATCTGACAGTTTGACATATTTTCTACACAAAAGCTGTCAAACCGCAATATTTATTCCTCAGATAAAAGTTATCTGACTATTGAAAAATCAACCCTAAATCTACTATCCTATCGCAGGTATGCTGGAAGAGATTTCATTAGAAATAAGCATCACCTTTGTACAATTTTTTCTGTTATTTTCTTGTCTGTTTTTATAAGTGTGTACATAAATAAATAATAAAATAATATTATGGATATAAATAATGTTTTTTGAGGAACCTCTGGACCTCTCTCAACGACCTCTGCCTCTGGTATTGTTGTTACATGAAGTACCTATGAGTTGAAACAATATGTTTTATCGTGTTTAGATATTGATACCAATCACGTCTGTGAAGTTTACACAAAAAAAACACTGTTATTTACTTTTTTATTGGTCTGAGTATTTAAACTGATATTTCAAGTGAATACACTAACTGCGGTCGAAGAACCCGCAATAAAAGCATTATTTTTTGTTTTATCATGTTTCGATATCGATACCTATCACGTATGCGGAGTTTCGCTAGCTAATTTAATTTGATCCTTTAAAAATAAAAATGTTATATTGTTGTTCGTTGGTAAGTGCATCAATTGAAAACGGCTGGACCGATTTGACTATTTTTACGGTTCCGTAGTCAACAAGGAACCGTTATAGTTTCGCCATATCCGTTCGTCCGTCCGCGGCTTGGCGCACTTGCGCCAAGCTAGGTTATCACGGCTAACTCGGAGGTAAATGCTACTTTAACAAGAAAGATATAAAGAGTTAGACGATACGTTGAATTTAATAAGGTGTAAAATTCATTCACTCTTCGCGATTAGTAGTTCAAATGTTTCGCTCGATACCTGTGACGCCTATTAGGTTTTTTTTGTATTATTTATTATGTTGTTCGAGTTGGTGTACAACACAGACTACAATAATAGTGTGTACAAAAACAACAGTAATATTTAACTCACCATTACAACACTGCTAACGCCATCTATACAACAACCTACGCAACAAGAAGCAACCACGAGTCCACGGCGCACGTGTAGTTTGTATCGTAGAGCGCCATGTTTCTTTGGAGTAGTTTCAGTTATACCCGATAGATGGCACGAAATTAAGGTTTCTTTACTGATTTTAAAATTTGCTCACAGATGGCACTAGTGGTATCGTTTTAGACCTGTTTTAGATTTTATTGATTATCTCGTTTAATACACATTAAAAACCAACCAAATAGAAGGCCTACTTACAAAATAGCATTCTTTACAAAACCCAATAGGAATTTCACAGAAATACGACATTGATTTTCCAACCGCACAACAAAGTTTGTAAACCTTTATTTTGATGTAGATCAAAAACCAAGCAACATAATGCAGTTCTGATAATTTTCGTGCAATCTACACATCAATGTGTATACGTGTGTTTTTTTTCAGAATTTAAATTTTTTTATGAGTTTTAAAAACCATTGAAAAAAACCTTACCTACATGTAAAATACGGTGCCACATATTATTATATTTATTTATAACACTCCCGAGAAAAATAATCAAACTTTCTCGGGCATCTTTTTTTTTAATTTTGTGCCTTCTCTATACCCTAAATATCATAAATATCAATATTTTTCTTGTATTTTAGTGTGTGACTCTTCAAACACTCAAATACAAGAAACATTACACAGAAAATGCCCACGCCCATCGTGTGGTCCTACTCAAGTCAAGAGGGCTTAAAATAAAAGCTATATCACCATCTGCCTAGACTTTTCTCTGTTATGCTTGGGTCGGCTTCCTTTAACCTGTTGAACGGACCATATTGTATAATTATTCTTATCTGATTCTGAAGTAGCCATTCCGCCTCTCTGTATTACCCTTTGCCCTACTATGAGAAGAAACAGGCTGGTATTAGGTGCCTACACTTACAATAACATGTATTATCCTCTTACAGATCTTAGACCTAACTCGATAGTTTGGCTACTTACTATTTTTCATCCTCTAACTAAGTATCAAAAGTTGAAACGAAATATGTAAGTACCTACCCTACATTATGAAATAGTAGGTACCTACTACTTTCTACATAAACAGCAATAGCTACTCAAATGAAATTGTACAATACCTAATTAGCTATCTAACCTGCATCATGCTGGGGGGTCGTGGCTAAGTAATATCTGCCGCACGGGTCGATCAATAAGGTTAAGCTACGCTTGCCGCGGTTGATCCGTGGATGGGTGACTATCTTTACATAGGTACCGAGTCCTCTTCGTGCCTCTGAGAGCACGTTAAGCCGTTGGTCCCGGCTGCCATTAGTAGATCACTGACAGTCGTTACGAGTCGTCAGAAGCCCGAAAGTCTGACAACCAGTCTTACTAAGGGGTATCGTCTTAACCAGTAACTGGGTTGTGGAGATCAGATATGCAGCCACTCCACGTAAAATTGGTACTCAGCTGCATCCGGTTAGACTGGAAGCCGACCGCAAAATAGTTGGGAAAAGACTAGACCGATGATGATCATCAGTCTAACAAAAAAATTGACGATGAATAAAAGAAAAACTAGAAAAAAAAAACTCTTATAGGTAATATATATTAATTACTAGCTTCTGTCTGCGACTAAGTCCGCGATATATTTCTGGTTCCCCCGACCCACCCCGTGGCATCGCATCTTCTGCCCTATTACTTCGTTTTCGCTTAGCGTTCCTTCTAACTTTATTGCTTTTTGCTCGGCTCGTAAAAGCCCTAACGTGATGTTAAATAGCCTACAGTCTTCCTCAAGAATAGGGCTATAAAATACAAAAGAATTTATGAAATCTGACTGGTAGTTCCAGAGATTTCCCCCTACATACAAACTTACTTACTTTATTTATTTATTTAAAACTCTTATACATCAATATATCTTATAGTATAAGTATTTTACGAACGAACAAACCAATTTTACCTCTTTATAATATTAGTATCGAAGTAGGATATGATTCTAGAATTTTTTTCACTTATCTTCATGATTATTTTCGCGAATTTTCTCAATTTTGGTACTTACACCAAAATACTGGGTAGGTACTAAGTACTATGCGAATTCTTCGGATTTTTGCCAGTAGATTAGTCCAATAACATTTTGTGCTTAACTATCTATGGTGGAATCATTACAATATCACGACATTTTAGTAATGCTCCACGCACGTTTTTAAGGACTGATACAAGCCCTGGCATAGTTTGGGTAAGAATCCAGTTTCATTACTTTAAGTAAAAATAAATAAATACTGTATCTACGTAGGTACTAACTTCTTGTGAATGCTCTCATTTGTGACACTTTTATTTATTTCATTAGAAATAAGCATCACCACACTTAACCATTTATGTACCTACACACATATTATGTGTGTACATAAATAAATGAAATAAATAAATATATAAATGGTTAAATAAAAAATTAAAAAAAAAGAATTAGTTACAAAGGTGATGCTATTTCTAATGAAATCTCTTCTAGCATACCTGCGATAGGATAGTAGATTATATAGAGATGTAGACAGTGTGTGTAAGAGTAAAAGAGAAAATAAAATACATAAAATAAAAAACAATTCACTTATTAAAATAAAACAAATACCTAGTAAGAGAATATACATACACACATACATACTTCTAAAATAAATAACACTAGAATATTAATATATACTTACTTTAATTTAGGTAGAATTTAAAATTCTAGGTCTTGTGTGAGTAGGTTGCAAACAATAGTAGTGCAACTAGATCAATATTTATCTGCAAACTGAAACGACAGATTATCGCACAGAGTACTTTTCTTAGGATTATCGCTAATGTGATCAGCTGCATGCCATAGACAATAAATTTGCTATTTATCAATAATATCATAATAGTAGGTACTTAAATGAAGCAAAGTCGCTTCTCATGTCTGTGTGGGAGTGAGCACTTTTAAACTACCCAATGAATTTTGATGCATTTTTCATCATACAGGGTGGCCGGAACATTGACGTCCAAAAATAAAATTTCGGTCCCTCGTATCGTGGGGTATTCGAATCACCCCCATGTATGTTCCGCGACTTTTCATAGTTTTCGAGTTATGAATTTTTTTCTGAATGTTTGAAAATTTTCGACCTGACCAACCTAAAAAAATTCAAAAAAAAAAGTAGAGGGTTTTATCGAGTTTCTTTTTTTGCAACTGAATTTTCATAAGTAGTACTTTTATGCATAAAATAATCAGCTTCGTAACTGTGGTGAAAGTTATGAAAATGTTGATCTAAAGTGAAAAATTTACGTTCGGTAAATTATGACTTAAATTTTCAACTTCAAATTAAAAATCTAAACAGGTGACTTCATGGTTCTCAAGTAGGCTTCAAGAATGCGCCAGACTCTCAGCTTTCATAATCATTAAAAAACGTAGGACTTAATGGGGCTAACTTTGGCCTTAATCGGCCTTCAAAGACTGCGAAGTGGAAAATTCTTAAAATTAGCTATCTGATTAATAAATTTTTTTTTTCCATTTTCTCGCTCCTAAGGTTATTTAGTTTGCTAACCAAAAATTACTGCAGGAAAGCTAAGATTTAAACACGGAGATTTTTTTAAATGTTAGTTTAATGAATTTTGCGCGATCCGTTCTCGTGGACTATGGGTTGTAAACGAGGGTGCAACTCTTTTACCTGCAATAACAATGGACCGAGAGGAAAAGAGACCGAATTATTGCTATCTCTCTCACGCAAGGCGCGCAACCGAAGCCAACGCAAAACAAGTACCTCAGTCGTACTCACATTGTGTTTACTGCTATACGCGTGTCGCCATTTTGTCTTTACCACACTCGCTTTGCCCACGGACTCCGCTGCCTACTTGTTTGACTACTTTGCTCGTTTATTGGACTGTGTTTTGCATTCTGATTTGGACTTTTTTTACGTGGAAGTGTAAAAAATGAGTTACACGTTAAGTGAATATGCAGAAATGCATTATTTTTATGGAGTTGCACAAGGAAACGGCCATGAAGCAGCGCGACTGTATCGCGAACAACTTCAACGTCGTGGTGGGCCGCAACCTGAGCGATATCCCGACCATCGTGTTTTTATTAACACGCACAACACTTTGATGGCAGGCCGCATTCCTGGTCGACGCAGCAGTCATGAAGGAATCCCTAGAGCTAACCCGGATCGCAGAGAAATGGTGCTGGAAGAAGTTCAGCGAAATCCGTCTACGAGTACGAGAAGTATGGCTCGTGCTCTGAACATCCCAAGGACTTCTATCCAAGACATTCTTCACGATGAAGAATACCACGCGTTCCACATCCGACGAGTCCAAGCTTTACTGCCTACAGATCACCAATTGCGCGTTGATTTTTGCCAAACCATGTTACGAAAAGAGCAAGAGGATCCTGGATTTTTCAATAAAGTTTTATGGTCAGATGAGTCACGATTTGAGCGATCCGGAATATTCAATATTCATAATTACCACACGTGGGCGAATGAAAATCCACTCGAAGTGAGAGCTTCGACATTTCAACATCGCTTCAGCGTTAACTTGTGGTCTGGTATTCTCAATGGCGAACTAATTGGTCCGTTTGAACTGCCGTCCAGACTTGATGGAGAAACATACAAAAACTTTTTGGAAAATGAACTTCCATTGTTGCTGGCAGATGTGAATCTCGAACTCAGACGAACCATGGTGTTGCAAAATGACGGCGCCCCGTGTCACTATGCAACCCAGGTCCGAAATTACTTAGATGAAACATACCCCAACAGATGGATCGGACGCAGCGGACCAATTAGGTGGCCTCCACGCTCACCTGATCTCAACCCCATCGATTTCTTTATTTGGGGCTATTACAAGGAAATAGCATACGCCCGAGACTGTTCAAGTGAACAAGAGCTGAGGCAGTTGATTGCAGAAGCTGAACGTGTTGTGAGAGAGAACAGAGACGCTTTTAGACGATTGCCAGACAATTTCTTACGTAGGTGTAGAATGTGTATTGCTGCTGGTGGTGGCCACTTTGAAAACCTTTTCTAAATGTTAAAAATAAATTAAGTACTTTTTTCACATTATCATCTGTGTTTTATTCAAAACCACTTTTTACGTAAAACTTTTCTTACCCAACTCTGAAACTATTTGTTGGTTAGTTTTCAGTATTCTTATCATTAATTAACCTTAGGAACGAGAAAATAGCCAAAAAAAATAATTACTCAGATGGGTAATTTTAAGAATTTTTCCACCTCGCTGTCTTTGAAGGCCGATTTTAAACAAAGTAGCCCTATTAAGTACTTCATTTTTTTTATGATTATGAAAACTGAGAGTCTGGCGCATTCTTGAAGCCTACTTAGGAATTATGAAGTCACCTGTTAAGATTTTTAATTTAAAGTTGAAAATTTGAGTCATAATTTACCGAACGTAAATTTTTCACTTTAGATCAACATTTTCATAACTTTCATCACAGTTACGAAGCTGATTATTTTATGCATAAAAGTACTACTTATGAAAATTCAGTTGCAAAAAAAGAAACTCGATAAAATCCTCTACTTTTTTTTTTAGAATTTTTTTAGGTTGGTCCGGTCGAAAATTTTCAAACATTCAGAAAAAAATTCATAACTCGAAAACTATGAAAAGTCGCGGAACATACATGGGGGTGATTCGAATACCCCACGATACGAGGGACCGAAATTTTATTTTTGGACGTCAATGTTCCGGCCACCCTGTATTTGGGTGAATTAATTCCGAATGGTTTAAAAGAAAGAAAGAAAGAAAAATATTTTATTTGGGAAACGCACAGGAAATACAAATAATAATAATAAAAAAAACGAAAAAAAAGAACAATAAATCTAACAAAATCATGAGCACAATAAAAAAAAAGAATAAAGAGAAGAACTGTTTAAGTATGTGTAGGTATATTATTTATTTTATACACCCTAGAATTATGTCGTTGATACTTTTCTTAATTTTGACCAACTTGATTTGTTAAACCACCTCCAACAACAACAATATTCTGTTCCATTTTATTATATGAATAACAATAAACCTATGCCCATGCCTTAGCAAGATATACAGCATCATGTCGCGCGCTCGTGTCTTGCGGAACGGTACACAAAACTATCAGGCGCTTATGACTGATGAAAAGAGAGAGCATTTTTACTATACAAGCAGAATATCAAACTACTTAGAACTATGGTAAAGATAATATTATGTATATTTTTTTAAATAGCATCCAAGGAAATTATAACAATCAAATCCATTGCCTATCTATCATACCCTACCTATGTAGCTATTCATGTAACACTAATTTGCATGCCCTAAACAGGCAAAATATGGACTGTACAGACGCCAGCAGGTCAAGCTACCCGAAACTGTCAAATTTTCCCAATCAACCTTGAACCTTAATGCTTTAGCGATAAAGTTGAAAATCTATTAAAGAAATTTGACAGATTGTAGTAGCTTGATGTGCTGGCGTCTGTACATTAACCACCAACTTTTACAACTGGTAACACCTATATTTTCTGCAAATAAATTATGTTTATTCTTATTCTCAGAGTATTTCAGAGTGTTAACGTCTCATTCGTCAAGCTAGACATAAAAAATCAATTAAAACGTAAACATAAGGAATATCAACATTATTAGGGCGTGAGAAGTGATCAATCAGTCAAGTCTAGTTTGATAATTAAGAAAAATATTGTACACTATTAACTACCTACTACTACTTATCTAAAATAGTGCGTTTTTGGCTCGGTGGCCGCTAATTATCATAAGGTACATAATTTGTGGCGAACTATTTGTATTAACCTGATTACAAATTCCGTAAAATCAATTCCTGAAGCTATAACGCTTGTAACAGTAGTAACCATAGATGAAAAATGCCCTAAAACACCCTAAAAACTTAAAAAGATATGGACATTTTCATCAAGTTCATAACAGACAGCTGCTGGTGAGTTTATTGCGCCACTTCTTATTCCCGGTTAAAGCACTAGGCAGTGGTGAAGAGCGCCCCGGCTTTTGATATTTCTCTTCCATCGTTTAGTAATAAAAATTGTCTGCAGGCACACCTTCACTCTGATTTTTAATTTGCTAGACCAAAACGAAAGCTGCGATCGAATAAATATAAGCGATACGTTTTGAGTTCGAAGATGGAAAAGCTGCCAATGTGTAGAATATGTTTACGTAGCTGACTGATGTAAAAGGTCGATAAAGCTGCGATCGAATAAATATAAGCGATACGTTTTGAGTTCGAAGATGGAAAAGCTGCCAATGTGTAGAATATGTTTACGTAGCTGACTGATGTAAAAGGTCGATAGTAGCTGTATGTCGATTCTGTAAAAATGGCCCCGTGAATATGCAGGCTAGAGACAAGGAGAACTATCTCTATCTATATCTAATCTATATCTTAGGGGAAGAAAGTTGAAGAAGTGTCCAACTTAAACAGCAAATAATAGTTCAAAAACCCTCCAAAATGGCGCTAGCGTAGGCAAATTGTGTGGTATGAATCAACGGACTGAAGTATACCGAGTTAGAAAATTAACGGATTGAAGTATATATAAATTTAATATTTTTAGTGACTAGAGTTGTTAGTGATAATCCAATATACCATACCTCAACAATTAACGTAGTCCAACATTATTTTGTAAACATAACCTAAAATAATGCCATTTAAAATTTACCCGGTCGCTACTGTAGCGCCACCCTTATGTAGCACATTTTGTCGGACACTTTCTATACACAGAGATAGTTCTCCTCGTCTCTACCCTCCATAACCGTGAAGTGAACATTTAAGTGAAGTGAGCATGGAGTGAGCTGACACTTAAATACTAGCTTTGAAATAATACAAAATGATTAACAGAACTAACATTAAAAAATATAATTAAAATCTCGATTATGATTGTAAATGTAATGCTTGGTCAATCCCTAGCATCGGCGGGACTACACTGGCAACTCACTTCACGCTCACTTCACCTAAGTTTTCACGGTGAGATGGTTACAGAATCGCAATGCTGGTCATTGTGGTCTAGCAAATTTAAAATCAGAATTTAGGTTGGCCCACGGCTATACAGAAAAATATTCCAACAGACATACAATAGGTAGGACAATACCAAGATTTCCCTTAACAATAAATACGAAGCAATGTTGCACATGCGCGAAATTCATCATCATCACCCACAGCCTCTTACAGACCGCTGATAAATTATCAATGCCGTTAAAAAAGAGAAAATGGAAAGGGAGAACCCTCCAAATCAGAACTGTAGGTATGGTTTCAATTTTATCTAGACTTTCCGTCATAATCATAACGCCAACCTTCCTAGCGGTCATCCGACACTCTGAAATAAAAACAATAGTAAGTATTAAAAAATTAATGAATGAAGTAATGGATAAATATATGACAAAGGTTACCTGTATAGTATCGCGGCGGGATTTTTTCGCGCACTGGATCTTCAACGCACTGCTTAGCGCCTAGAGTTGAAAATCAAACAGTGTGTTTTTTCGACGCACTGGGATGCAGTCTGATTCTCAATGCTCAATTCAACACCGAGAGTTGAAAATCCAGTGCGCGATAAAATCCCGCCGCGATATTATTACGCCCGTTCGAACGGGGTCTAGTGCCTCTAAAAGCGGATTTTGATATGATACACGTTTCATACCGGCAAATCTATGACATCACTTTGCATAGTTGCAAGCTACATGCCATTGGCTGAGTGCATATTATTCGTTCTCAAACACACCTGCACTCATTATTCTACCTTATTCTTTTGGTTATAAAGTATGAATTTTGTTATTACGTTGAGATACAGATTCTAACTAAATATGGAATCGATTGTATTCAATATTCATTGAAAGGAAACGAGTTGTCGCGTCATGCGAACAATTGTCCTTATTTGGCGATACCTTGGCCACTACCTATTTGTATTAACGATTTGATTGATTTATCGGTTCCGAATCTGATGCATCGGTTCGTTTGTGATTTATTTTACTTGAGGAATCACAATTTAATTTAATTACTGTCACGTCTATATTTCTTCTTCATGAGTAGGTACCTACCTACTTGTATTGAAATCGGAGCGTAGCGAGGGTTTCAAAGGTAGATACGAGACGCAGAATAACTTTGCTGCCAAGCGAAACACACAACTTTTCACCTCACTACAGCGGGGAAAATGCTAGGTGCAAGAAAAACAGCATAAATATATTAAATTAGTACCTACTTATTCATTTATTTAAAAAATTAAAAGTAAAATTACTACAATAACGTAAGAAATATTAAAAGTAATTGGTTTTCTTTTTCGTACAGTCGAGTCGTCGTGCTGGCCAGTGCGGTTATTCTAAAAATGAGGTTGTGCACTGACATGAAATAAGCAGTATTACTTAATGCATTTTCAGTGGACTGGCGGTATAGAAAATGAAAATGTTTTTTTTCATTTGGTAAGCTACGAAGTATTTTTATCTCAAAATTCTTTATCACACTCGAGGATGCATCTCGGTACCCTTTACATTTGTGCGAAACACGCCTTGTCACGCGCTATATAGTAGTGATGACATGTTTTTGATTTATCATAGTTACTCGACCTTACTCGACAGTGACATTTTGATATCGTATACTTACTTTTTATTGTGAATTTATAGTGAACTACTTTTCTAGATATCTCGTGACCCTGGGGTCCCGGACCTCTGCAAGGCGTACGAGGGCCCGAAGCCAACTCGCAGAGGCCCGTTAGAATTCGCTTCAATGAAATGAGGCACCAACCGATGATTTGATTATCGTTGCACGCACTATGCACCCAAGGACCCAAGGACAACCCCCGGTTGGTGTAGGACTATTGCAGGCTAGGGTATTGAACATTTATTTAATCAAAATAATTACCATTACTATCTATACATTGCTGCCATCTAATAGGAAGGTCATTTCTGGCTTTGCGATAGTACTCTCGTGATCTAGATTCACTTTGTGATTGACAAACTGTGTGAAAGCATTTTGTACTGCCTCCTGAGAAGAAAACTTTTTATCACGTAGAAAATTGTCCAAATCACGAAAAAAATGGTAGTCCGTTGGAGCAAGGTCTGGCGAATACGGAGGGTGACGAATGGTTTCTAATTGCAGTTCCTGTATAGTTAAAACGGTTTCTCGTGCTGTATGAGGTCTCGCGTTATCATGGAGAAATAAAGGTGAAGATCGATTCATGAGTCGGGGCTGTTTCACTGCTAGTTTTGATATCATTGTTCGGAGTTCGGCACAGTAGACATCTGCCGTTATTGGTTGACCAGATCGGAGAAAGCTATAGTGAATAACACCATTCTGAGACCACCAAACAGTAAACATTACCTTTTATTGGTAAGCTTTGCTTTAGGACACTGTTGCGGCGTTTGACCTGGGGTCAGCCATTGCATTTTTCGCTTACGGTTATTGTAAAGAATCCACTTTTCATCACATGTCACAATTCGATCCAATATTCCTTCATTTCTGTATCGATTCAACAAGGCAACACAAGTTTCAACACGCGTTTCTTTCTGCAGATCAGTCAAATCATGAGGCACCCATTTCTCATATTTTTTATTTTATTGATTTGACGCAAATGAGTCAATATTGTTGGTAAGGTAACGTTAAACCATGCCGCAAATTCCTGGGTAGTTTGGCTCGGATCGGCTTCCAATGTCATTGAATTGAATTGTCAATGTCATTGTCTCTCTCAATTCATTGTTATTCACCTGTGTGGGCGGTCTTCCACGTGGTTCGTTCTTCAAATCAAAGTTTCCATCACGAAAGCGTTTAAACCAAAATCGCACGGTGCGTTCATTAGCAGTCCCCTCTCCAAACGCAACATTGATATTGCGAGCTGTTTCTACCGCGTTAGTTCCGCGTCGGACCTCGTATTCAAAAATAACTCGAATTTTCGAAGTATCTATCTTTCTTGTCTAAGCTGAATTAAAAAAACAACTGAAAGTCGATAATCACATGTTGCACATTTTTTAAAAGAAGAACTTCATAGGTACCATGTGAAAAAATTTCACTCAAAAATCTCAAACCATGAAGGTTCTATGTCAATTCGAAGTACCTAATACAATAAAACGGCAATTTCATACTTTAACCCACGGAACAGAAAAAAAAAAACTGTGGAAGTGCAAAGTAGGCGTGGCACGTGTGCCACAAATAAGCGCTGTTACGCTTACTTGGTCCCAGTCACAGATAACTATATACTAGTCGGTCCCAGTCGTGTTCTAACATCGCGTCGAGTTGGTAGTCTCGTGACAAATTTATTTTACTGTAGCTATGCCGTATTGTTCCATTTTGGCGGGCAAAAATGACGGTAGGAGAAAAAATCTTAAAAATGGAGGTGTTTCATACCATCGGTAAGTATGATTTTATTTGTTTTCTAATAAAATCTTAGTTAATTTCAATTTACTAATAATTTAATAGAACATCTAGTTAAAATCAACCTTATACGATAAAATAAAGTTTACTTTGGATTGATTGTATTCACTACTTCGTTCTCGAAAGTACTTTGCTACTCCCATAGTGATGTAGTCGGGTCGGATGCTGGTTTTATCGATAGATATCGATAAAAGGAAATAAGTAATTTAATATTGATTAAATAACTTTACACTACAAATATAAGGTTGCATAACATTCATACACGAAATTTATTTATTATTAAAAGAGCAGTACTAAGTTGCATAGATTACATTTTTCTTATAAAGAGCAAAAATGTAATCAAACTTTTACTGTAACGTAGTTATAATTTTAATAATGCTTGAGACGTTGCATTGCATTGACCAGTCGATGATTTCAGTGTGTAAACCGCCATGCCTGTTGCCGCCTCAATGACAGCACAACAAATATTTCAACGCCACTCCAGTGCCACTGGACAGTTCACCGTTTTCACTCAACGCCAGTGGTTTAGGCTGTTAAGTGGATACAACAAGTTCAATTTAATCTTACTATCTTATTTTATCTTACTTCTTACTTTAATTATAAATGTGACAGTTTGTATGGATATTTGTTACTCTATCACGCCAAAACAGCTGAACGGATCTGGAGGAAATTTGGCGCAGAGGTAGATTATAGTCTGGAATAGCACTTAGGCTATTTTTTTTAAAATCCGGTAGTACTTTCCCGTGGGATAATTTTCGACATACCCGCGAGCGAATCCGCTGGCAAGAGCTAGTTTTATTTACAGAGTTATGTATAATTAGGTTTTTTCCTCTGTATGGCATCTTTACCACCTTTTGAAATATGTATTTCGTATATGAATGTAAGGACCATTAAAATATTAAATCAAATATTTCCAAAAAATTGTAGGTATCTTGCATTGCATACGTAATTACTATTACAATGATCGTTAGTCTAGCAATTTCATGACAATACTAAAGGGACATCAGTAACTGTAAGACCTCTAACCTTCATTTAAAATATTTTTAGGTTTCCCAAAGACGGTAGCGTCAAAGAGAAATGGATAGATGCAACGGGTAGAGTTAATTGGATGCCATCCAAATTTTTTCATTATTTTCGACATCATCACATTTTTGGAGTTGATGAAGATTGTAAAAACTATCTTTGCATTGTATAAATTCAATCTCTTAATATTGTATAATTGCATAGCACATGTCTTGTGTGAGCACTATGTACCTACTATAAAGCTTACTTGGTTCGTTTTTCACTGACTTTAATGTGCCCTGGCGGTTGAGAGTATGTCCACTCAAATGTGTCGCTGGTGGTGACGTGTGTATTGGACCATTAAATTCCCTTCAAAATTGTTGAGCTTAATGGTGGTGATTCATACGTCATGTTTGTGAACGGGCGCCGTTAGTGGGCACTGGTCATCTCTTAGCTGCCACGGCTTATTTTAATTCCTGAATTGTTTATTATTATCTTTTATATTTCGGACGCTTTTAACGTGCACGTCTTTCTTAAAAGAGTGTCCATAGAGTTTCTTGCCCGTTCTTATACATAGGTACCTACCACGCTTTAGAATGGTAAACTAGCTTCATCTTTCTGACTGGCCGACACCTTGACAATTCAAAAGTTGGTTTATTTAAAATAAATGCTTTGATTTTGAGTTTAAGTTGTGGAGGTCAGATAGGCAGTCGCTCCTTGTGAAATACTGGTATTCAGCTGTATCCGGTTAGACTGGAAGCCGACCTCAAACTAGTTGGGAAAAGGTTAGGCAGAATAATTGAAAGATGATTTTCACAATTCATTTAGTATTGCACATTTAATTCTTCTTGCACGTGAATTTTCGCATGAAAATTCTGAAAAAAATCTGCAAGTAGGTAAGTATTTATTTATTTGGGATTTATTAATTTATGTAAAACACATTTATGTAAAGCAAGTAATTTTATTATACAAACCAGCCAGGCACTGCTGGTACCTACATAATATAATGTACCACCCAAAACCAATACCATCAGGCACCGCTGGTACGAATATGTACCAGCACGAACAAGCTAAAAAATACTCTTTTGTAGTAGAAAAAGAGTATTTTTTTACTGATACATATTCGTACCAGAGCGGTGCCTGACGGTTATCGTCTTTGGGTCCGACTGTTGACTGACGTAGTTTTTTTTTAAATTTAATTCTACGTCATCATTCCTACAGTTTTACTGAACTCCCAAGACAATTTTTTCCGAATTAATAATAATAATAATCCTTTATTTCAGGCAACTAAGGCCCATAAAAATAATATATAATACATATATAAGCAAATAACAATAACTATAAACTAATACATATCTTGTAAAGATTAAAACATTATTAAACAAGAAATTGGGTATCTATCGATATCGATAATGTAATTCAAAATTTAATGAACTGCACTGGTGTGGTCTTTTTCAAGTAGCAATAGATATCGACCTATGACGCGAAAGTCAATCTTATGACCACTGAGAATACTGCCATCTATGGTTGAGAAGCAGAATTTACTCGTCAATTGAATCAGTTTGACTTAAGATTAAAAAACGATTTAAATACTTTCTGCACTAAAACAAAATAAATGCTACCCATACAGCATGAAGGTTTATTTTCAGATGTAGGATAAGTGACAGCTAGTTTTTACTAATATTAAAACGACAAATCAAACGAATTGTTTATTTGTAGTGCATTATAAGATTATCGGTTTATTTGTGTGAGTTTGGCGACAACGGTTCCTATAGTAAGTTGGTTGCATTGCACTTCCACTGTTTTTTTCTGTTCCGATGATTTGTTTGTTTTGTTTGCTGTCTGGATGATTTTTTGGGCCGTTAAAAATTTTTCTAGTCAGGGATCCATTTGCCAAATAATAAGCGTAAATAAAAGTGCTAATTAAAACTGTCACAGCTAATGAGCTAAGTACTTAGGCTTTAACGAGTAATAGTCGACCAACTTACATTTGAAGTTGGAAGTATCGGAGAACACGTTTTTCAACTATAATGTTAAGTTTGCTCTTGGGATAGTTCATCCCAACTACGATACGGTCCCTTCATTGTGCGTGGTCCGACATGCACTTGACCCGTATTTTTGTAAAATAAAATACGGGTCCGCGGGTACGCGCAGGTTTGCGCGATGTACGAGGGCAGTTAAAGTAACGCTCTTCAAAGCTTACTGTCAGTCCTTCTACCCGTGCAGCCTGTGGGTCAACTTCACGCAGCGGGCATACAGCGACTTACACGTTCAATACAATAATGCACTGAGAGTACTGCTGCGGCTGCCGTGGCGTTGTAGTGCATCAGGGATGTTTGTGGATAATAATATTAATGGTTTTGCCGCCATTATTAGGAATAGATGCGCCTCCCTGATGACGCGTGTTCGCGGCAGCACCAACAGTATTCTCAGTGTGTTCGCAGATCTGTGGGATTGCCCGATGATGAGAAGGTGGATGCAGCTCTACGCTGAATTTTGAAGTGTATATCTATAACCTACTAACACTAGAAGTTAAGTAAAATAAAATTGTTACTAACCCTATGGACTCCGGTCTGAAATAAAAGTTTTTCTATGCTATTAGGTTTTCATGGAAAGAAAAATTGGAAAATTAACTTGGTAAATTGTCAAATTGGCGAAAAAAATTACGATTTTTTTTCTATGGGATTTTTGTATGAACTGGCCAGGACAACATCTGTCGGGTCAGCTAGTACATATTCATCCAGCCCCGGTCTCCCCTACCTACCCACACAGATTCAGTCTAAGTCTAGTCTAATTTTAAGTAAGCTTTAAGCCTGTAGATTTTGGAATTTAGAATAACTATAACGCTAAGAAATATTTAGGTTTATTTACGTTTTTGAATAAACGGTGTACTTACCTATTCATTGAACAGATCAGAGATTAAATCGGTAACAGCCATTAGAAGTGATCCTTCTAACTAAATACACTCGAGAGCAATGAATCCGGGTCACTTAAAGAATCCTAAAAATCTCGGAAACTGAAAATGCTAGGTTAATGCAATAAATTGTATTTAATAGACAATGTAATACTCCTTAAATGAAGGTATTAAAACTTCTTAGTTATTGTAAAGTTATATCATAAAAAAATCAAATTTGAAAAAGGGCCACTTTCGAAGATGGAACTACGAAATTACAGCATTTGGTTTTGCTTTTGTTTGTAATCTGTCATTTATGTGGGTACATAAACCATGTTGATAGTGCTCTATATTCATTATTCAAGCTGAAATTATGTCGCTTACGCCTGAAGAATGCACCAGAATACTTACAATGCTGGAAACCGGCCGGAGTCAGCGCGATACAGCCAGGACTGTCGGTGTGTCGCTGTCAACAGTACAAAGAGTTCTCCGACGTTACGAAGAAACTGGTTCTAACCTACGCAGACCAGGAACGGGCAGAACCAGGTGTACCACAGCACGAGAAGACCGATACTTGGTGAACACCATGCTTCGAAATCGCTTTCTCACAGGAACTGAACTCACCAATCAGTTTCGACGCCTCGGAGGAAGTAACCCAAGTGCATGGACAGTAAGACGTCGGCTTGCTGAATCTAACTTAAAACCCCTTAGACCTGCAAACGGCCCTAAACTGGAGCGTGGGCATCGTATTTCAAGACTAAGATATGCCCAGAGCCACGTAAATTGGAGTATTGAAGATTGGTCAAAAGTTATGTTCTCCGACGAATCAAAATTTATGCTCTACAAGCACGATGGAAGACACAGAGTGTATCGAAGACCAGGGGAAAGATTCAAGCAAGCATGCATCGAAGAAAAAGTAGCCTACGGTGGTGGGTCTGTACTTGTGTGGGCCGGAATTTCTTCTGAAAGTCGCACAGAGCTGGTGATCATAGAAAACGGCTCTTTAACTAGCGTAAGATATGTGGAAGAAATCCTCAATGATCACGTTGGTCCATTTATGGTCAATTTAGGTGAGGATGCTATATTTATGCATGACAATGCCCGACCTCATACAGGTAGGATTGTGAATGACTACCTTCAAGAGATGAACATTACTCGTATGGAGTGGCCAGCGCGCAGCCCGGATATCAACCCGATCGAGCATGCTTGGGACGAGCTAGGCAGATGCGTAAAACAACGAAACCCTCCCCCAATCACGCTTCGTGAGCTCAAAATTGCTCTCACAGAGGAATGGGAGAATATTCCCCAAAATCGTATAAGGAACTTGGTGTACAGCATGCCAAACCGCGTAAACGCAGTAATGGAAGCACGAGGAGGCAATACGAAGTATTAAAATTCAAGAAAATCGTAATAAAGTTCAAAAATTTCATGTTTCCTATTTTTGTTTTAAGGAGAGATCAGCAGTTTTTTTCTTTATGTAATTTTGTGTTAATAAAATGTATTTTTTTTTACTTTCATTTAAGGAGTATTACATTGTCTATTAAATACAATTTATTGCATTAACCCATCATTTTTAGTTTCCGAGATTTTTAACATTCTTTAAGTGACCCGGATTCATTGCTCTCGAGTGTAGTTAAAATATCATCAATTTATTTTCTAATACCAGAGGGCGTTCACACCTTGTAAGAAACATTGGATGTACCTAAGGCTAAAATCACATGTAACTTACTATTACGCGCAGCCAGCCGCACAGCCTCCGAAGTGGTGGTGGTAACATCGGAATGCCATAACTCAGGCATACCACCTTAACGGTACGAGAGAGCGAGACGCACACATACGTTAGAGCAACACGCAACAGCGACATGGTTGAACGACCGATCAAATAAGTTTGTACGCCGCTATCGTATACCACGTAGGTTTTATTTCTTCTAAACGTGTCGAGGGCGCATGCGCATTATAGTCCGATTTCTAAGATAGCGCATGCAATTTTCCCTTCCGACACCGTAGTTTGGCGCGAAACTTTCCTTGGGAGTCATGTTTTTAAGCCTATCCAAGATTTAACAAAATTTTGCGAAGAATTTGTACAATAATTTTATAAAATTTAGTAGGAATTTATATGACACAAAGCACTGAAGTTATTACTAAAAACGTCCGGGTCTCGACATCATAATTTTATAGGGTCACTAAAGCTATGAAAATGTTTCTATTAAGTAATGCATACCTATGGCTGCATTTCGCACATGTAATTTGTGCGATTAAGTAATGGCGAAAAATTATAATAACTATATAACGAGTTAATAGCAGGTAATACCAATCTATTATTTACATTATGTAGGTAAATACTCAAATCTTTATTGAATTCCACAGTGTAGGCATATTATGTGGAAAACATTTGCCAAAAGAAACAACCATGGACCCTGTCGGGCACAGCAAAAGAAACGTATGTGGAGAAGAGGACTTATCATTTACATAACTTAGGTATAATCTAACTTACTCTCAAGAAAAAAAAATAGTTAAAAATAAAATAAATAGTCACAATCAAATAGTTCTTCTATGTAACAAGTTTGCGTAAAGACGAGGCAACTTGTGTTCTCAGACATTTCAAGTAGGTAAGTACCTAATTAGCTCGGACTTTATACCGCTCTAGGATATTCGAAGAAGCAATGACTGAATCTAGCAACGGAAAACATTTATATTTCCATGAAGATTCAGTTTGCTAGTAGCAGATAACTATCTAGATGAAAATATAATAATAAAATAAAAAAAGGTTTTCCAACTTAAACCTGTTGAATGAACTTTAATCATAATAATCTTCGTTTCTCTCGACGAAATTTTGATTGTAGTAGATAATATATTCTAGTATAAAGTACCTATAACTACTTATTTAAACATATCATGGTGGTCTTTGCCCTAAAACTCGTAATCACTCTATTTATTTTCCCACAACGAATAATCTAGAAACGTTACTCTAAATCACATTTTCCTGCTCTAAGCCTATAATTTTGTCAAGTCTCTAAATAAACATGTGCCATTATAGCTTGGTCTTCGGGTCCTCAGTAATTTTAAGTCGAAGTAGTCCAAGATTTCTGGTCTCTTCGACCACACAAGCAAGTGTCGTGACAGGCGATGTGTCGTGTCCACTACTAAATAGTTTATCTTAATACTTACATATTATGTGGTACCTATCTATTTTGATTGTAATAATGGCTATTTACTTGATAATTACCAAGTCTATTAATCACCAACTTTGCTTGAAGTTACTTTATTTTTCTACAAGACTTTATATTTTTACCATGAATTACCTGAAACCATGAATTCAGCATGATTCTAGATCCCCGTAGCGTAGAAATGTTTCGTCGGTAATAAAAAAAAAATGTGCGATTTCATAAAAGACTGCAATAAGTAGGTACTTATGCGGTCAAAATGTATGGAATAGCAATATTTTTTTAAAACAACGAAAAATTTCAATCCTTTGGGGTTACTGAATCCTTTGTAAAAAGTTGCGCGTTCATATCCCTACCACTCTGTATATCCTAAACACAGTAACGTAAGAAAGTAAGGAACTCAGATGAGATGTCATGTCAGTTCATCATCGTGTGGTGTTGCGTGCAAGTATTAAGTTATAGGGATAAGAATATTAGATGCATAATATACCTATATGTTATTCTCACAGTGTACAAACCACATCAATTGTGGTTTCAGACCATAAGTGTTCTTCTAATTGCGTGAAATTACTGGGTTTAGTAAGCGACCATTGTACTTAAACCACAAATCAGGGAATGTAAAGGAGCTCCTAATTTAAGGCTTCATGTCGATGATAAAGAACTCCGCCGAAATTAAACTCAAACCACAAACATATTCCAACTAATTACGAAATGAATTGGTAACCCTACCCATAAAAAAGATGGAACTTTCATCACTGAAGTAATAAAGTGATTTCTAGTTTGAAAGACGCTGGAACCGTTTCCAAAAAGACTAACATCCAATCATGGGCCGACCTTCGAGTTACACCGAGGTCGATACAAAACGAGTCATATATTAAAAAAGAAAGAAAAAAAGGGCATCGTGCGTGAACACGGCTCGTGTCGGGCCCTTACAAATTTGTACCGCGTTGCTCGAAAAAATAAAAACATTCAACTCCGGAGCGCCCGGGGCTTTGCTTCGAAATCGTGCCAAACATCGCTTTGATTTTATAGAAGTGACGTTTCTTGTGTAAAGCATTTTCATTTATTTATTGTTCAATAAAGAAGCTAGTACTTATTCTATTTATATGAATACTGCACGATAGAAGTATTAGGTTTAGGAGCTGTAGGTATCTACTAAGTACTACACTTTCGTTACATTTATTGTTACATAAATTTTATTGGCTATGTAACTATAGTTTCAGTTTCATATAGTATAAAGTAGTTTCTTAGCTATACTTACCAATACCATAGCTATTTCGTTAAAGACTCAGTGTTATTATTATTTAACCCATGTCTTCTCAACCCCAGGCCAGCGGGCCACCGTATGGCCCGCCAACGCATTTGAATTGGCCCGCCAAAAGCTATCAGCTGGCGATAGTCTTAGGTTAAAAGATACTTTGCTGCGAACCCATTTCAATTAGCAAACAATAAAATATATTTTTAGACTTGAATTTATTATCGACCTCAGATTTTGTCGCCAAATATGAGTTGTTAGCATAAAATCCTCTTCAAAGGTATCAGTGAAGTTTTTTTTAATATTATTTAAACTATGAGTAACTTAAAGTTTTATTTAATTTTAACAGCTAGATATCTACCATATCTGTAGGCAAGTTTTATTTAATAAATGGCCCGCCGGCTGACACAGAATCAAAATGATAGCCCACCTTCAATATTAATTAATTAATTAATTGGTTGGGTAGCCTTGATTTAACCCGCGGTTACCACCTCTTCAGTTTTCACCGTTACTGCGAATCGGAGCGGCGTTGAAAGGACCAAGCTATTGGAACTGAGCTCAATGCAGGCCAGCTTCTTTAAGTATTCATTAGTACAATGGTATTATGTAAGAACAAAAGGAATGCACGAATTTATTCTTTGATGTCAATACATCACCAAAATTATACGTCTGCGTACTATATTCCTCTTCAATCCTCTGATTCTTTTCAAAAGCTCGATTTGTAATTACAAACGCGGCGCGAACAAAGAATTATACCACATCATAAAACTATTTACGTATCAGAAAACAAGAAGCAATAAGTAATAAACCTTAATGCTATGGTATAAGAACTATACCATCTAACGTAGGCCTGTTGGTGAAGTTTGTAACATCGGACAAAAGGACCGAAATAAACTCCCATGGTGTGTTATTATTAGATGTTTTAAGGACCCTAATATATAGTTAATAATGGATTTGATTTTTTACAGGAATGTTTGTAACTTTAGAATATGTATCATGTCCTTCGGGCATAGCATTAGATACTAAATCTAGAGTTGCCAACAACCATAATTATATTGAGTTAAGAATTGGGCGCAACAATGAAATAAATTGGTGCCTATCACCAATAACCCTAGGCCTTTTGGGGTGGATAAAGTTTTGTTTTATTACATACTAGCTTCAGCCCCCGACCCAGCCTGTCGCAACGCTTCGCCTGCCCGCGCTTTTAGGTAGATACTTCGTTTTGGCTTAACGTTCTTTCTGTTTTTTTTCCGTTTTCTCGGCTCCTAAGGGCCCTAGCGTGATTTTAAATTGCCTAACTTCCTAAAGAATTGGCCTATCAAATGCATAAATTATTTATAATGTAATATATTGAAATCCGAACGTAATAGGGAAGTGGTGGCCCAGTGGTAATGGCTGCGACTTACGAGTAGTTGGTCGTAGGTTCGAACCCAGACAGACGCTTTACTTTGTGTAAATTATTTCATCACCACTGCTCTCAAAACGGTAAAAGAGAACATCGTGAGGAAACCAGCATGTCCTAGAACCAAAAATTCGAAGACATGTGACATCTAACAACCCGCACTGGGACCGCGTGGTGGATTACGGCCCACTCCCTCTCACCGACATGAGGCCTGTGTCCCAGCAGTGGGAACATTATAGGCTGATTATGCTATGCTATGCTAAACATCCGACTGGTAATTCTAGAGACTAGCGAGTTTAAACAAAAATAAATCTCTTCACCTTTACTATTACTTTAGATCTTCATGATCTTTGATGTGTACCTAACATAGAAACTCACTACTATATAGACTCTAAATAATGCTGGTTAAAGCTGAGGTAGTATGCTTTGTTCGACATGTTTTTTGGGAAATTTATAAGTAGGTATTTAAATTTAAACTCATTACCAACAGCATAAAACTTGTGCATACGGTTAAAATATCGTTGCCCTAACAAAAATTGTAATACACGATGTTTGTTAAACTCACTATGAAAACTTCTAACAAACAACCAAGGCCAGCTCCTTAATAGACACACAATAATTTATAGTGTCAGCATATAAGGGGAATGTAGGAAAATTTCGAAACACAAAGTAGTTTGTGTCGATAGTTGGAATACGAGCAAAAGTAACACTATAATGGCAAGCGGCGCGTGCGTCGACTAACTAACCCAACACGCTCACGTCAAACGAATAAGGAATTTCACTCGTATATGAGAAACAAAGATGAGGCTTTTTAGAGTATGTTACCTAATTGAACAAGTAATGAGCTGGGTACAGGGCGGGTTGAATGCAGGTGCACCATACAAGGATTTCTTGATTAAATTCAAAATCACGATCGAATTTAATGTCCATTCAATCAGTTATTTTCTACATTTACGATCTTCCCTAAGTATCCTCCACCTGGCATCATGAACAAATAACATGGGTAATTTGAGAAACGCCACACAAAAAAAAAAACAGATAAGTATATAAAAAAAAACAACTCAAAGCATTTACTTCGATTAAACAAATTACAGCCACTTTTGAATTGTCAAAGAGTCAATCAGTTAATCAGAAAGTTGAAGCTAGTTGCTCATTCCAAAACGTAGATCTCTATGGACAAGAACGGGCAAGAAACTCCAAGGACACTCCTTTAAATCAAGATATTACAAAATCCTGCGTACATAATTTCTTGTTGCTTTAATATGTGAGAACAACGTAAAAAAATAAAATTAAGAAATAATTCAAAATATACCCAAGATTAAAAGTATTTTTTTTTTCAAGCAACGTATTAACGTGATAGTGTTTTCATTTTTTATTCCAATCAATAGATGTTTTGTATATAGAGAAATGCTTCATATTTTGAAACAAATTACCAGCTTCGTGTCACCGCGCTTCTCTGTCTTTTGTATGCAGTCTGACAGTGACCGCGTTTTAGCTGTTGTCAGCCCCTTAAGAGTATGTCAGGCTAACTTCAATGTCTAACTGATGATGAAGGCTTGGATCATTCGGTTCACTAAAAAATCGTTGAGCTGGGTGGTGCTGATCCACGCCTCATGTTCGTTCGGACGCCGTAGGCTGAGACTGGTCATCTCATATTAGTTTGGTTTTAAACCGTTAAAATATTTTTTTAGAGGTCTTCGTGACTTTTTTCTATCGTACCCTATTAGTTGTATTATGTTTTCAACACACTATCTAACTAGCATAGTAGGGTTTAAGCATGTATTTATTTTATATTTTTAATTCATTGTTTTCACCGTTATAACACAGTAAAAAATATTAATATACTGTCTAAAAATGCTGTAATTAAATTAAAAAAATATTTAAAATAGAGAATAATTTGAGCTGTTTAATTTAAACGCCGCCATTTTCACGCGCACAATATTTTTTTGTTTTAACCAACTGTGTTGCGTTTTACAAATTTGAATTTCCCTCGCTTAATTTGCACTTTTATTTATTCATTTTAAGTACCTAATTAAAAATATATTATTTACAAAAATAAAGATTTAGTTGAAATGTCGGGCTAATAAGATTCGGAATAAAAATATTTAAACCAAATTTAAATAACATGCAAATTCCCTATTATATTTTTATTATTTTTCTGATTTTGTTTACTGCAGTGGATGATATACTTTTTCACTCCTCTTGCTCAAAAAGACCGTCTTTGTGGCGTACCAGAGCGAAGAAAAAATAGCAATTCATCCTCTAGGGGAAAAAGTTTTTTTTTTAATTTTTGTGTGTCAAATGACAATGAGCCTACAAAAACGAAAAAGTCTTTAGTCATAAGTAGAATAATCATGAATAAAGACTCGACTTATTACTGTTTCACAAAAAAAAACTTCATTTTATTTTTGAAAATGGAACTAAAATCGGCGATCTCTTTGGTAGAATGCATGCAATGGTTGCGGCTGCAGAAGAAAAAACAAAAAAAAGAAATTGGCGCGAAATCTTTATAATAATTTTATTCTCTAATTGCAAATTAAATTGGTAGTGACCGTAATTAATTTTACAATAGTGAAAATGTCATCATCTAGTGAGAATGGAGACCCTAATTTGCAAATAGAAGAGAAAGGAAAAGAACCACGAACCAAAGGACTGAAATTAAGTTACCGGGAAAAAACATCTCGTTAAATATCCAGAATTGTAGAAATTGTACATTTATTTTTTAATAAAATAAACTACATAATATTTCATATTGTATTGGATTGTTTTATTTTCTCGCAATCGTAGTGAAAAGTAGAGTGTAGGTAACACACGGCGCTAAAAACCCATTAAAACTCGGTTTCTATTTACTCCCTCGCTAAAGCTCGGGAGTAAAACTACCTCGTATATAATGGGTCATTTTAGCTCCTTGTATAACAATCTACTATTAGGCATTATAGAACTTGCGTTTAGATCATGTACCTAGTCCCCATTCTCTGTCAAGTCAACATACATCATAATAACATAATAATCGGATCCATGGCACTCTCATTTACAAAAATGAAAACATGCTTCTAAGTTATAGAAAACTATAGTTTGCAATGTATTTGAGAGATGAATAAAATTGTACACACAGCAGCAGGTGTGCAATTTTGAAATTAACTTTCAATGTTCTAAGGTTTAAAATCTTTTGGAGAAATTTGACAGTTTCGTACTTATAACCCCCGATGTGCTGGCGACTATACAATAAAACAAGAAAATATAAAATATAGCAACAACAGATCCAAATATACCGAATGGTAACAGTACAAAGTAACATGTTTCCGTTAACTTCCTACATAGTGGCGGAATACCATTAAAGAGTACATCACCTACTTATCATCCTACGCATAGTCAGGTCACCAGAGTGGGGGTTACGACTTACGAGTCGACGTAGACGAGGCGTAGAAAGTTCAGTCCATCCACATATGTGACACCCGAACTTAGGTGGACGAAAGTTGAACGATTCGTTGAGAATTTAGAGCAAGAAAATGTATCTTGGTTCAACAAAGGTATCAAAGTCAAAGTCAAAGCATTTATTTCAAATAGGCACCTAGAAGGCACTTTTGAACGTCAACATTTACATTTATATAGAATTGATTCTAGTCGCCCCTTCCAAATGGTAGTTTCGGTTGGTACTGAGGAACAGTATTAGAACTATTAAAGATGATGAATTCAATGTGGTTCAGGTAGTAAGGTTCACATTTTAATCCTAAACTCCTAATAAAGTTCAAAAGTGCCTTTTATGTGCCTATTTGAAATAAATTCTTTGACTTTGACTAATAATCAAAAAGCGAAAGTGAGTTTATTTGTTTGTTACGCTTTCATGCTGAAATTGGTAAATGGATTTGGATGAAATTTGGCACATGGGTAGGTAGCCCATGACCTGGAGAAGGACATAGGCGACTTTCATCCTGGACCACAGACGAAGCTGTGGGCAACAGCTAGTTTATAATAAATATTTAATACAGGTAGACAGGCAGCCCCAAGATACAGACTGACTGGTTTCTGGTCACTGGCAAATAACACCTTGTAACCTAGCTGTAGGTAATATTTTAAGCTACTCATCTCGTCTCAACTTGTGTTAATCGGTGAACTTGCACCTAGACAATACACTATTTTCTATATAAATATTATCGCCTCTCATGCAGGAGCAAACAATTCAAGCCATTAATTCTAAAATCATCTGGCTTACAGTTCTTTTATTCGTTAAAAGAACACTCGGTGAAGTGTTGAGGCATTGTGATGATGGCGTAGATTTACAGGGTAGTTTCTTTACTTCAGTATCAGTCTGACTCTGCTCCTAGCCAGATTTTGAGGGACCTACATTATTCACATTTTTGTTTACTAGTTCATTAACCCATTCACAAGTCTCATAACTTCAACAGCTGATCAAACCCCCGTCACCGTCAGTCGGCAAGTCAAGCATCGCATCGTTTCAAGATTGAGTCGATGTGGTCTCTAATCTCCAGAATGCTCTGTTTAGTTTTGTTTTGAGTCGTGAGCGGCGAGAGAGCGAGATGAGCCGATACGGACCGCACGACGACGCTCGACCACGACCGAAGATATCGCGTCTATCTGAAGTCTTGCTTACTCGTTCTTTTTTTTTTAAATTTGATATACTGCCATTATTGTGGTCGATGCGTCGATATTTCGAGCAATTTATGGCTAGGTTCGTATCGTCAAACTGCTGAAGGAATGTCTTTGGAAACCTAGACAATGTTGGGTTCTTCAAGAAATCTTCAAGAAAAACAATGTTATATAAAAATAGAATGCAATCACGAATCTCGCAAGATCTCGAGGCTTTATAACCGACTTCAAAAAAGGACGAGTCAAACTAAATTAAAATAAAAAACGCACTATTTCAAAAATTATGTGAAAAATTACCTCCAAAATCTCGAAAAAGAAATCTCGTGTTATTACTGGGCTAGATCTTGAATGTCCAACCTCGATATCAGACCTAACACGCGAGATCTCGAGTTGCCAATCTCGACTCGAGATTGCATTCAAATCAAATCAAAATATTTTATTTCATATAAACCTACATGGGCACTTATGAAACGTCAGAAGCTAGGTGCACGGTTCCAATTGGTCGTTTCCTATGGATAAGAGGCGGCAAGAAACTCCACAGTTACTCTTTTAAAAATAATTGGCTTTTACAATGATTTCAAATTACAGTGTTAATAGGCATGGGAGAACAGTGTAGGCCTGTCAACTAGTATCAGATACCTACTTAATAAAATAGAAAATGTACTACAAGTCTACAGTCTACAAAGCACAAAGTTCTCACATTCACAAAAAATAAAGGAATCTGTTCCCGACCTCTTTGCTTAGGTATCTCAAATATTCGGCATCCTTGATTAATCAAAGGTATGCTATTATACAGCTATATGGATCTTTTGGCGCGAGGATTACGTTGACAGGGTCGCTGCCGCGGTTGGCAAACAATTATTGTGCAATTTTTTTGTGAACTGTATTGAAAAAGTAAGATGGCGGCTTTTGTTCCTATTTTCCGCCCCAAAAGAACCTTGTAGCGCTAAACAAATTTGCTGATAATTTCTTTTAATTCAATAGCGTCCGACAGCGAAGGATAGAAAGTGAAACATCCAACAGGTTTTCATAGCAGGGCTTGTACGACCGTGAACTTCCTGTGTGTTATTGTGTATCCGTCATAAACTCGGCCCGCTGTAGGCTACCACCTTCGTAGACTAAAACTGTAACAGCCAAGGTAAATCAGACTGTATAACTGACCCAATAAGGCGGTAATTCGGTATGTAAGGTACCAATTGGTGATGTACCTTAATGTTAAACGTAAATAACAGCTATTTGTTAGTTTAGTATTTGGTTGACATGAAAGTAAGATTTGGTTTTAAAAAAGCAATTGCTGTCTCAGTTATTATTACCTAGATACTAAACAAATTATAATATCGAAGAAAGAAAGAAATTCGGTTCTTTAAGTAGGTACCTACTCTGAAAAAAATTCAAAAACTACTCAAATTCAAAGCATTTAATTCAAATAAACCAATTACAGGCACTTTTGAATTGTCAAGGGGTCGGTCAGTCAGAAAGATGAAGCTAGTTGCCCATTCCAAAGCGTAGTAGGTACCTACTGAAGTACCTAGGTAGACTAACTTTCTTTTAGGTATGTCTACCACTTAATCATCGTGTTTTATGGCCGTCAATACAATACAATATTACACAATACAATACAATATTTAGTTATTGAATTTCTATAAATACATCATTATTACCTAATAAATAAACTATAATAATATCTAAGTACGACAAATAATTATTATATTAAATAACTATATAAACTAACCAAACAAAAATATAAAATATAATAACCTAAACTAACTAAAACTATTAACAAATTTAAAATATGGCGTCGAAAAATTCCTCTGCATCGCTGTCGACTGGTAAAGTACCCAAGAGACTGGCGGCATTGCCACGTTGTATGGCAATGCTAAGCCTCTGGCCAAGGTAAAGGCCAGCCCTTGGATCCCGGGAAGTGTCAACATACTAAACAAAAACATAAGCACCTAAATCTAATGATATTCTAAAAAGAAGTAGATAGGTTACCTACCCAACATTCAATTTTCAAAAAACGGCACACTGTCACACTATGACATGACACGCGGCAATAGAACGTGTCGTAATTTTCGGGAACGAAAAAGAGACAAGACAAAGAAAACTTGACTATTAGTCGAGTGTTGACGTGCCACTTGCGGAGCGTGTATAACCTCTTTACCTCTTTTTACTTAATATCATTGCCTAAATCTGAATCTAAAATACAGGAGGTAGCTATTCGAACTATTCAAACTCGCCGTCTCGCTCGTTACCGATAGCAAGAAATGTAGATTTATAAAACTATATTTATGCAAATCAAGTGGTCGCGAAGCGGTGTTCCGCGTAGGTACCTACCCGACATTTATACACGAGTATAAATATTCAGGTATCACTTAGCCTATGCAAATATGTAGGACCTCGGCGTCTTATGCCCGGCACGTAGCAAATGATATAATATTTCGCTTGACAACAGTTCAGACAACAAGTGACGCATTCCGTGTCGGGTATTTAGAGCTGTTCATTTGTTTCTTGTTATTCGTCGGTTTTGAATAGAAACGAGGATTTATTGTCCTCTTTTGCATGACAATTATTGCTTTCCGTGTTTTGGCGCCACGCTGATCTGCGCCATTTTTGTAGAACTTTATGGTTTTGTTTGATAAGTAATTAATTCTAAACGTGACTAAACTATTGATAATGTTGCGTTACTGCGTATTTATGATTCCTAAAAATCAAACATTAAATAGTAAAAAAAGAAACAAATAATTTGATATTACATCATTTAACATTTCAGCTATACAAATCCCTCCCGTTTATTGCTTCGAAGAATTTATTAATTAGTCAAATGATCGTAAATGATTTTTATTGTTGATTATATCTTTATTTATAATACCTACCTATGTTCGTAAGAAATGATCTAGAACGAGGAAAAATAATGCTAATTTTTTAAATCGGCGTTTAGTGTCCGTTAACATTTCGCCTGCAGTGGTTTGCGAGCTTTTTAGACTGGCGCCTTTATCGAGCGCCTAAATTATTAGAATCTACTTAAAATATGTTATTCACGATAACGCGCGGTGATCGGTCTTATACCGATATGGGACAGATAAGCTACGTTTAAGTCCATCTCTTATCAATGAACAAACACTGCTCCCGTCCATGCTTGTATTGCAAACAGAATCGAGAAATAAACATAAACCAAATGCTAGGTACTGTGTATACAGAAAAAAATCGATGATTTTATCAGTTAAATATTGGAATCGATGTTCATGCCTACCTATGAGCGGTAGGTATCTCTATTTTTGGAACACAGTCGTAAAAGGGAATAATTGGTCGAAACGGGGATTCGATGCATTATTGTGGGTAAAATGTCCGTAATATAAACAAGTTTGTATTTTAATTTTGCCTTTAACGACGTGATTAGGTGCATTGAGTAAGTCTTAAAAATCTCGAAATAAATTAACAACTTTAACCAGGTACCAAACCAGAATGTCTTCTTAATTTTTATCTTAGCAAGTCATTTATTAGTCACGAGTCATTTAATATAAAGATATTATTCTAGATATAATTATGATTCTGTCAAAGTGAAATTTAATTTTATCAATGATATTTGTTATATTTTTTTTATAAAATAGTTTTATTTAGTCTTTATTACTTGTATTTAACTCAAGTAATATGATACCTCTGATTCATAAAAACTAAGAAGTTTTAAGTATAATAATGTATGTATACGTAAATGTTTTATTTAGGCGCCATAGTCTGCACAAAACATCCAATCATAATGTTTAATGCTTTTAGAATAAGATCTAAATGTCATTTATGTTAAAAATAAAGAAATAAAATCAATAAGATATAAGATAGCAGCATTTTCCTAATACATACTTATACTTAGCTTTTCATAAAATTATAAATGAACATCCACCTAAACTGCAAGCCTAAAAGGAACAACCTGTATCACTCTGTACTACGATAACAGTCCAATCCCAGATGAGAACTCTCACATGCTCCATCCCTCAAGGCAGCGTTCTGGGCTGCATACTATCCTTAATATTTGTAAATGACCTCCCAAAAATACTAAATAAACAAACTACATTACCTACTATTTACCGATGTTAAATCTCCATACTTGTGAAATGTGACAAAAATTGCGACCCAAATGCGCGAATGTAATTTTTAATAACACCCCTACGAGTATAGAATTTGTTTCTACATTTAACTTACTCGGCATAAACATGGACACACATCTCAATTGGAAAAAAGCACATAGAAACAAAATCTAAACTATCTAAATTTACCTACGCCTTGTTTCAACTTGAGTACCTACAGCACAAAATACAGAAACGGCAGCATCGGTATACTATGCCTACGCAAACTCGTGGCTATGATATGGAGTGATGATTTGGGGAAACAGCGTCAACGCAAGTGAAGTATTTATAATAAAAAAAAAAATGTGTTAGAATACTGGCCCATATTGACAATACCCAAAGCTGTAGGCCATATTTTGTTAAATTAAAACTCCTAATTTTACCTTCTATATTATAATAATTATGACCTTTGCATATTTGTATTTAAAAATAGTTACCATAGCCCATATTACATGGCAGTAAAAATGTTCAATAAATTATCGGAAAAAATAAAAACAGAAACCAAATTCAATAAATTTAATAGAAAATTAAAAGAATATCTAACACAAAAATGCTTCTACTCGGTCGCAGAATACATAGAACAAAATATTGCTACATAAATAATTACACGATTAATAATTATATTATAGGTATATTATTATTGTTATATTAAAAATATTATTATGTTGCTGTGCCCTCACCGGGCTTCATGTTGGAACTTACCTAATATTGTAACAACTAAATGTGCACATGAATGCAATAAACAGTTTTGAGTTTGAGTTACTACAATTACACCATGTATAAGTCATAAGGTAGTTACGCAAAACATTCCTCTGTACACAAACGAATATGTCATTTATACTCAATCATACAGTTCATAATCGGTCTATAATGTTCCCACTGCTGGGACACAGGCCTCCTCTCTGTGAGATGGAGTGGGCCGTAATCCAACACACGGGCTCAGTGAGCGGGTTGTTATTATGTCACATGCCTTCGAATTGGTTTCAAGGACATGCCGGTTTCCTCACGATGTTTTCCTTCGCCGTTTTAAGAGCAGTAGTGATGAAATAATTTATATAAAGTAAAGCGCCTGACTGGGTTCGAACCTACGACCTACAACTGGTAAGTCGTGGCCGGCCGTTACCACTGGGGCACCACTGCTCTAATCATAAACAGTGTCAGGTATTATCTTACAGATTTCCGTTTTCACTATATATCGCGACTATAAAATATAACCTGCTGTCAATTGAAGCACATAACAGCCTTGCTAGATATGCAGGTTCTAATTATCATCACTTAACATCAGATGAGATAGTTGGCAAATACGAGCCTATCCATACCTACGATTACTGACAAATGCGTGCACTGACTGGACAGGTCCGCTCAATCTGTATGGTTTTTCCTCAAAAGACCGTTTCAGACACCAATCTACATGGTCTTCACATTATCTGACCAAGATTATGCCTGGACTTTAAAAGAGACTGTGACCTCTGAGCTTGTTTTGGCCTTTCTTCTCAGAGTAGTCAGATAGGAAACGCCGGCCTCATCTAGTTTGACGTGTAAAAGTGTTTGTACAAACCACGGTACAAACCTACTCACAAAAATAAAATCATTTATCATTTACTTCGTCGATAGATTGGCAATCACAGTACTTCTAATCGTAGAATCTGTTCTGCGCTCATTTGCACACGGTTTTGGCTAAACCTCATACACGTAAACTTATGCGTCATGGTGAAACTATAATTATATTATCATTAAAGTATACTAAGGAACATCCGACCATTTTAGATGAATGCAGCATCTTCTACCTACGGTACCAAAGAGGTTGTCGTGTTTAATATACCTCCATAGCGTGTCGCAAGTACATGAATATTGAATAGTTCTAAAACCACCATCAAAACGGTCTCGGAAAACAGACTCGTACCGTCTATTTTACATACGAAAGCTATGAGCAGTGTCATCTGAGCGTCGCATGCGCCCGCGCCGGTTGCACGTTTCATAGAAATACCAGCGCCTAATCACTTCGCGGTATCGGAGAAAACTCGACAGCGTCGTGTTGAAACAATTTTACACGTTCTAAGCATCGGACGGTCCTGAACCCGTTTTATACAGACCCTCTTTATTAGGACCTGTTTCGTTTAGGAACTAGAAAAGTCGTTTAGTTTTCCGCATGTAGACACCTTTTCTTCTTCCGTTCTGTTACCACATTAATGTTACCGCTATATCTTTCGATGTGTATTAATTATAATGAACACACCGTAAAAATTTAAATACTAATCTATGGTGTATATTAACTTCTTTATTAGGCCCTATTTCCTGTAGACAATGTTTTGGCTATATTGTAATGACCCCACCTTTTAAATGTGTACTCATACATTTTTGCTCGTAAATACTCTATTGAAGTGAAAAAATAATAAAATATACATAAACAAATAGATTTTTTTTCTCACAACTAAGACATAATAATATTCCCAGAAAATGATAAATATGCAGACAAAATTTTTGGAATCACAAAAATGTATACAGAATACGAAAGAGACGCCTCAAGCTAAGAATCCATATAAACATGAATCCATCGCATGTAGGATCAGTTATAATGCGGATAATGATAGGTGCCCTCAACATTTTGGCACGGGCCTAATTCCAACGGGTTTTATTATAAAATTCCGCAATTTGCCGCACACGAAATTTGTGTTGCAAATTAATGTGTTGGCCTGATTGACCATAAATGGCGACGACGGGGTTCACATGCTATAGTCCTACACAAATTATGATGACAGTTCCTCAGTTGAGAGTTCTAGATATTGTTTCAGCATCTGGAGAAAATTGGTCGCCAGCTTATGTTTTATTTATTTATTTATTTATTAAAACTTTATGCACAAGTAAAAAATAATACTGTACAAAGGCGGACTTAATGCCTGAGGCATTTTCTACCAGTCAACCTTAGGGTGATGCAGAGATATACCATGGCAGGTGCAACATACGGGATAGATAGCTCGGAAATGACTATAAAATACAAGAATAAATACTACTATATAGATACATAGATACATACATATAAACAAAATAAACCTTGGTCAGGAGAAATAACGATCGGTAGAGGAGAAAACAAATCCAGCAACTCAGCGCCGGGATGTTTCAGCCAACTTCTGACGGATATGTTCACGTGCCTTCACTTTAAAAGATAACGGACTGGTTGCTGTCCTGATTTGCAGAGGGAGCGCATTCCAAAGAAAAACCGCCTGGACAAAGAAAGAAGAATGAATGAAACCAGAACGGTGAGAAGGACATCGTAGAAGACGATTGTTGGTGGAACGAAGATTTTTACTATGGGCAGTGCATAAATATTGTATTTGGGAAGTCAGGTAAGAAGGGGAAGTGGGTTTGTCCAGAATAGAGAACAACGTAGACAGAGCCCTCAACTCTCTGCGCTGACGAATGGGTAACCATTTTAAAAGCAGTCGGTGTGCAGATACATGGTCATACTTACGAAGATTGAACACGAATCGAATGCAGTTATTGAGAAGGCGGTCAAGTTTATTGAGGAGATCTGCATTCAGGTCATAGTAACACACATCACCATAGTCAATTATAGGAAATATAAGGGCCTGTACAAGCATTGCTTTTATGTGTGATGGTAGAAGGTTTTTCAACCGATAGAGCGACCGCAACGTTCCGGTGACTTTTTGACTTACAGTCGTGACCTGCTTTCGCCAGTCTAGACAAGTATCGACATGAAGACCAAGATTCTTAACATCAGAGCTAAACGGGATGACTGAGTTGTCGAAGATTACAGGTGGCACGGTTAAGCCGTTCAGTTTCCTCATGCTGTAGGGGCTCCCCACAATGATAGCCTGACACTTTGCGGGATTAACCGCCACCCCAAATCGATCAGACCAGTTTTTTACGACATCTAAATCCCGGTTTAGCTCCTCAATCGCATCGGATATGTTGCCAACACTTGCCCGGCAGTAAAGCTGCAAATCGTCAGCATAAAGATGATACGCAGTCTGAAGTTCGGTGGTGATGAGGTTAATAAAAATGGAGAATAAAAGAGGAGATAATATACCGCCTTGAGGAACGCCAGCTGCAAGATCACACCAATTTGACAAAAAGTCTCCAGCATAAACAGACTGCTGACGTCCCCGAAGATAAGAAGAAAACCACTTCAGTACCTCCGGAGAGACCATAAGATAGGAAAGGATGGATAAAAGGACTTCGTGACTGACGGTATTAAAAGCATTGGAAAAGTCAATTAACACTAAGACTGTAACTTTAGTGTCTTCCATTCCCCGCCTTATATCGTCGGTCACTTTAAGGAGAGCTGTAACGGTACTGTGCCCGGGCCTGAAACCGGATTGAAATGGACTGATGAGAGAGTTGCGGTGAATAAAGTGGGAGAATTGTTTGTGAACGCTGGCCTCGAGCACCTTAGATAGAAAAGGAAGGATGGAAATTGGGCGAAAGTGACTAGGAAGAGAGGGATTGGATATTTTAGGCAGGGGCCGAACAAGGGCTTTACGCCACAGAGAAGGGAAAACACCGGTGTAAAGGGAAAAGTTTATGATGTGGGAGATTGCAGGGAGTAGTTGATCAAGAGCCGTCACGATCATATGGCGGCTAATATTATCGCAGCCCACGGCCTTGGATTTAATGGACAGGATAATCTTTTTGATCTCTGCCGGGTCGACTGGGGTGAAGACAAAGGGGTCGATACTAGGACGCATCAGACCAGCAAGGTAGTCGAGTGTTTGACATTTGGTTAGACTATCTAGATTTGGAACAGTGGAGAAATGGCGATTTAGATCGTGTAAACCAATTGTGTTAGGAAGGTCTGAATGTCGTGATTTGCCGATGCCTAAAGTTCCAAGGAACTTCCAAATATCAGCAGGAGAGGAAGAAGTGATATTACTTAGAATGTGGCGGCGTTTAGCGTTGCGTATCATCTGATTACACCGATTCCTGGCAGCCTTAAAAAGATTCCAATTGTACTCCGAGCGATCCCTTTTACATTCAACTTCTTTTTTTTTGGACATCGGTTGTTGTATGGTCACGTGACGCGGAGTAATGAGGGATAAGAAGTGAGGAAAGTTTCAATATGAAGGGGAAGACCAAAGAAACGATGGATGGATTGTGTGAGAACAACGCTATGGCTAGAAAGGGGGTAATTACTGAAGTGACGACTGAGAGAGAGTTAGGAAGTAAAAGATGCTGCACTGGACCCAACATGCACAGCCAGCACCACTGCATCCAACTCTTTTTTAGTCTCACAAGTTATGGATTAAGACAATCAAACGCTTTCATCGATTTCATCATTGTCTTTAGGAATGCGGTATAATATCTCATTACGTAGAACAAAACTGAACTGAAGAATGAGTCTGACTAGAATTGTAGGTGTATTCATTATGTTCAATATTAAGTAACACTGAGCTAATCAGAACAGCCTTTGCCAAGTGTAGAAAACGTAACCGTATCATTTGAAATTTATGATAGTATTCTAATTATTGTATTTATAGATAGGAGCAGCAACCTTAAAGGAACCTTTTTTATAAGAGTAATGCGATCATCATCACCCTCATACCCAAATTGGTAGAGTTTTGTAATCATTGCAGTATGTCCATTTCTTCCCATAGCACATCCCTTTCAGTCATCTTTGTGTTCACTACGTGATTAGTCAAACCATCTTCCACACATTTTTGTACATCTTTTTTCTGGTTCCACCTCTTTCCTTCATTTCTCTTTCCTTTCATATGTCTACATTATGCGATTAACTAGTTTCGTTACGCATATTTTTAATTTAATTAATACAGCACCATATCTGTGTTTTGATAATGGGTGTTAAAACTGACGATCGTTCGCTTTCTCGAAATTCTGGCCGCCTCCTCCAATTTGCCCTATCCGTCGAAGGCATCTCGATTGATATCGCTTAAGCAGTTGGCGATTATAATCGACTCCAAGAAAGGGGCTCGCTTTCCTTAAACGATGTAGGGATTTCTCATAAACGAAATTGTATGTCAAATTCTTAGTATGTATGAACCGCGATCCTAGAGTTTGTAGGTGAAATATTTAAATATTTACCGTCATAGATTATGGCATCAGACGTCCGTGGACCCCAGGTTGGGAGACTCTTCATCGTCATCATCCAAAATGTTCCCAAGAATATCTAAACAGAATGATGTTGCTGAATAATATTTAACTCGCAGTTTCTATGATATATTCGTCCGCCAACGGTCTATAACTAGACAGATTAACATTGATTAGGTAAGTGCTAATTCATCGCTCATACCTTGGGTACGTAATGAAGCAAATAAACTATTTATATTTGCTCGATATAACTACTTTCTATTATAAAAAAGTGGACTTGTATTTTACATGGGCATTTAATAGAATTAAGAATATACCACGGAACAGAAGTTTTTTCTGTTCCGTTGAACGACTCCTATATCACCCCCAAGGATTAATACAGTAGAACTATAATATAACATATCTTTAGCTCTCCACAATGTATAGTCCTAATATACACAGTCCTAGATAGGTATAGTCCTAGGTAAGTAGGTCCTAGGTATGTTCCGGAATAAGGTTCGGAAGATCCTGAATGTATACGAGTTATTCCTAAAAAGTTTAGTACCTACTCACAATAACATTTTATTTGCTGTCAACCTTAGAACATTTGGACATAAAAAATGGCATCATTAATACTTACAATGAATACATTTGACATTAATGGGATTTCCCGCCAATTTTCTTTACGTCGTGAATTTTTATTATCACCGGCGCGTCATGTTTTTGTGCAAGTAACCAGCAATGGCCGCTCGCCAAACTACTTGTGTTTGTGTTTTAAAATTTAACCGTTTATCAGTTTACCTAGTTAGTTATCAGTGTCAACGACACCTTATCTCGGACCGCTATCATTATCTATAGTTACTTATACATTCAATTATTTATATTTTGGGTCATTACGGACTGTTTGCTTTGGAGTACGGTGCATTTGCTATGGACTGACCGAATTCAACTCTCAAGGACCACATAAGACGATAGAACGGTATTTCTTCGCTGAAAAATATTTATATTTTATTGCATCTTTGCTTGAACTAGGTACTCACGTGGATCTGTTGTAGGTACTGAAACAAGGGAGTGGTGTGTGAGGACCTTAGTTCCCAGGAGCCAAGATAGGTAGCTTTCCAAAACGTATGTTTTACTTAATTGCAATCGGCAAACCATTGCCTGTTTCTTTCTTTCGTCTTTCCTAACCCAAGTAAGGAAAAGCTTCATTTTAGAAAGTAATTTCCTCTAACACGTAGAAATAACTTACCACCTACTTTATGAGAAATTAAATATAGTTATAAAATTGAAGTTACATAGAAAACTAACTTACTACACTACCGATAAGCATCTATCTAAGGACCGCAGAGACTTCCAAGAAAAGGTCCCGGCGGAGGCTGCGCCGCCGGAGGAAAGAGACAACCATATACATCTCACACACGTGTGAGTGAGACAAAAAGTCAAGTGGATTACCTTCACGACTAGTCTTGTACATTAATGTTATTTAAGCACAGTAAAGTTTTTTGTTTCTGTGTACTATGCACTTTACTAGTGTTTTTGTATAATTTGTTAGCTCTTGAATATTCGTACTTATGTTTTCTTTTAAGAGAATTCTTTGTTGCTAGCTGGTCTAGCTAGGCTTATGCTGAGTCAAATTATGAAAGACGATCGACGAGAAACAGAATAGATTTAGCCATTTGATGTAAGACACCATTTTAAAAGAATGTGAAAACTAAAGTTTTCCGCTGTTCCGCAAAGGAGTTATCCGGAGTTGATATGGCGGTCAACTTTGGTACAGTAGGCCGAACGTACGTGGTAACGCTTTGACCTTCAGCTGGCCCAGCGTACTATGGGGTTTCAATAGAATAAGACGTCAGCTTATTATCCTTAATGGTTTTGTTACTACCGACCTACGGCATACCGTGCATCGTTCTTTTAACTAAGAATAAGGCAACAAGGTTACAGTTAGTAAACTGTACATTTTTGTCAATTCCATTCCTAACCCAATACTTAGGGACTTAATGAAAATCACTGTTCCGTTGGCTATAAAACGATGTAATTCCTATTAATTTATTTTATCTCGGATTAATTATTGAGAGAGATGTTATTACGAATCTACGCCATAAGGTACGCTTACTAATTATACAATAAATTACCAAGTCATTCTTATCAAGCTAACTTGAAAGGTAGTTTTATGGTGCTCGTTTCTTATAATGACGTCAGCGTTCTTCCCACGTGCCAACAAATTTGCCTTTTGCCCCACACTTGTATACAATTCGCTTGGTGAAGAACAAAAAGCAATCAAATCAGAACCTTATTTCTTAAACTATTAAGAATAAAATGCAGCCACGTTGTTCATCAGTAGTAAGTTTCAAGCAGCAAGGCACGCGTCGATTGCGACACCGTGGAGTGACTGACGACGTAGTTCCATTTATCAAAACGGTACATCAACCTGTATGGATCCATAACATACCGAGGCAGGTTTAAAATAAAGTCGAAATTACCATGTGAGCTCGAGACGAAAACTAGACGCGATGATCGCCCAGCGACACCGTAGTCAGTCGTCAACCTACATGATATTAGGCAACTGCATCATTAACCAACTAAATACAACAGGTCCGAATCCAGCAGAACCCGCTCATACTATGTGACTTTTCGACATAGTCTGGTTACATGGCATTGCAACGGTGGGCTGTAGGTGTATTTATTCAATATTAAAAGGCGTTTTGACCGAGCGGGGGCGATGGTTTGATAATGCAACTGTGTCAAAGGCTTCTTCTACGGGCTATAAAGATACATCCGGTCTTTAGATTGCCAAACGAGGCATTAATGAGTGTTATACAATTTTAACAGGTGTGGATCGGAAGGCCCGGGGCTTCATATAGGCTGGCTGCTTTACGAAGGCGGGTTGCTTTCTGTCAAGTTATTACAGAATTATTTTGCCCTAATAAGACAACCTGCTTTGAGAATTAGGAGGACAGACAAGGATGTCATTAGGCAGATCCACCGGCAAACGATTAGATAAATTAACTTGATTTCTCTAACAGATTAGCTTAAACGTGTGTGACGGAAAACGTCTCCATGAGTGGCGGGATCCTGGGAAATTAGTTCACGCACCACATTCGTAACCGGCTAATCCTACTGATGTTGAATCCCTACAACAATATTAGTGATATTGTTGTACAAATATTTGAATTGTGTATGCAACAAGCAGCGGTGCAATTTTAAATTAGACGATCTCTAGTTAAAAGTTAACATGGTTTTAAAAGAATATAGAAATACGGTCATAAAACCAAGCCTAACAGGACTACAGGTTTACGTCAAGTAAACAAACAGGAAAGTTCTAACAGCAATAAATAGTAGAAGAATTTATGAGTCTTCTTTGGTATTCATAAAGTTATCGATACATACACACACATACAATACAAATAAATAAAATTGAAGTGTTTGTTTGTAATGTCAAATTAACAGCTTTTTACTAAATTATTACTATTTTTGGTCCGTCTCTCTGTCGGTCTGTTTGTTCCTGCTAATCTCCGAAACGGCTGGACCGATTTTGACGGGACTTTCACTAGCAGTTAGCTCGTGTTCTAAAGAGAAATTTAAGCTAAATTTATTTTAGACAAAGAGTTTGTTGAAACATACCGCGGTACATAACCTGAAATCCAATTTGTTTTCCGACATGCACGCGAACGAAGTATCGGCCACAGCTAGTCTGGTATAAAACATTCTGCAAAATTGTATGACTGTGGTCCATAACCATAATCCAGTCCCTTATTAGTACAAACTGTTCTGATTCTACTTTCCTTATAAAACCTTTTGCTCTTCATCCCATTTCCGACACATATGGAGACGCCAGAAGCCAAACCCAAATTTAATGTCATGTCATTAATTACTTAGGAAGTAAGCGATTACTTAAAGTTGTTTTAAGTTCCTTTTGGACAAAAAAGCCCGAGAAGAAGCCACGAGGGCTTCTTCTCAGGCTTCGCAAAGGTCCTTTATTTGAGATTCGCTTGTAATGTACATTTAGGGAGTTTATTGTTAAGCAAATTGATACCCTACGTCAATTAGACTTGTTATAGCCATTTCCGTTTACTTCCGGGTTTGTGGGTTCATATCCGGGCAAGTACCAAAGGGACTTTTTCAATACATATGTACTTTTTGAGTTTAACTTGATTAATTTCCCTGACTTTATAATTTTATGCTTGATTAGATTATTGACTAGATTGTAATAGATGCAGAATCCATCTAGTTTTGAACAAAATAATACTAAAAGACCACATAAAGTTTACTAGAGATAATTAGGCTTATTTCTTGCAATGCAATGCAATGCACTTGTTAAATCACACTTGCTATATTTAATAGAAATCTGGGGTAGCGCGAGTAAAACAAAGATACAGGAACTACAAAGAGTGCAAAACAAAATCATTAAAATATTATTTTGTTATCCGTACCTAACACCTACATGCAAGATATTTGATGAAACACAGCTCATGAATATCAAACAGCTTTATATGTACAATACTTGTATTTTGATAAGAAAAATTATAAATGGAACTATTCACACAAATGTAAAATTTACCAAAAAATCACAAATCAGTAACCGCAGCCTTCGTAGACCTAGCTTACTTGTCCTACCAAGAGCACGTACAAATTATGCCAAAAAAGACATTACATACGAAGGAGCAAAATTTTATAACTGTTTACCATCCCACATAAAAAATGTAAGCTCTTTCAGCGGTTTTAAATCTCAACTAAGTAAATATATAATTGAAACAAGTCACTATCCTACTGGTTGAGAATAAAACCTTTGAACGGGTAAAATGGCACTATATCTATTAATTGTTAATTTTATTCTTTACATTAAGCATGTATCATTAAGTTTATTGTAACGTATTTTGAATTCTTGATTGTATCGGTGACCTTATTTAGTTTATTACTTTATGTTAGCTTATATTCTCATGTAAGTGGCTTCCTTTGTCTTTTTGAGAATAAACTATTTAAACCTAAACCTATTTCAATAAATAGCAGCATACTCCATGATAATATTTAAATACCTGAAAGGTCTGCCTACAGACTGATATTCTATTTCTTTGAATCATAAAAGATTAATAATACATAATTGTGTTTTAAACGGAAATTGGCAATAAGATATAAAACATAACATTATTAAAGGCAATTATAATTTTCAGAACCTCTGATTACAAGACGTAAAGTGATTGATCATGGAATTATTTTATTGTTTCTATGAAGAAGAAACAAAGGAATAACGATGTTTTATTTTAAGTAGATTCGCCCTTACTGCTACTGTTAGCCTGTATCATGCCACGTCTGAGCAAAAGCTTCTCGCCATTACTTCTGAGTCGAGTGCTTGCAATCCAGGTCTAATTTGGACCACTGGTCGTTTGTTTTGTCCAGCTCGTCTCGCCATCTCTTACGGGGTCAGCCGCGACGCCTTTTAGCTGTCTCAGGGGTTCACGTAGTGGTTATTTTGGCCCACAGCTCATTGGGCATCTCACCTCCCTTACTTCTTAAGCATTTTACACAATTGTAAATTAGTGATTAAATTTTCATAACCTTTTAAAATTGTAATGTAAGTAGGTAGTGAATAACGCAGCTTCAGAGAGGGTCATGTCCAGCAATGCAGTCCAATCGTTTCACAGCCAAAAAGTCCTTTTATCTTATAGACCTCCGAATTTCATTCACCCCATAAGTCCTTTGTAAACCATACCGAAATCCGCCATTTTTTTCCTTCCAAATTCAAACAAAATCCGGTAGTATTGAAGTGTCAACGGGTCAGATGTATGGACCGCGATGGTAGGCACACAATGGAGCGTGAATGAGTATAACTAAGTATAAAGTTTTGAGTGTAACGTTGCTGGGCACACTTTCGACCTGCGTAGGCGCGGAGCAAGGTTCCAAGTTATAGGCGGAAGCGGTTTTGGATTCTATTAGCATTTAACTCTTTTGTAAAATGAATACGACTGTCAGTTTCACCCGATCATTTTCTTTTCTTACATTTACTTACATGATTTTTTTAAATCCAATTATGTACCAATTTTCTAAATGGTGTTTAAGATGTTGACACCTTAAGATAATGTGCATAAATAGAGTATTTCAAAACTTTATTTTCGCTACTGCGGACCAAAAAAGGATGAACTGTGTACCAGGCTATCCTAAGGTTTCAAAATTATTGTAACGGTATAACAACCCTCACTCTGAGCCACTTTTCTTACCCACAAAGACGGCGGACTTCAACAGCGACTTCTATATCGTCCTCATCTCGATGTTTGTACCACTCCAAAACATAATCCCTACCGAGAAGGGTCAGGGGGGGTCTGGATTATAAATTTTCTAAAGAAAGTATCACGTGGGTTGCGGCGCGTGCCACGTTACGAAATGTACAACAAATGAAGGTTTGACTCCAAAATATGAGAAGAAACATGTTAAGTATATTGTTGATTTAATATTTAATATTGTCAATATGTTATCGAAGAGTTTGTTTTCAAATATATTGGATGGTAACTGGCAATTTTGGAGGGCATAATCAGCCTATAATGTTCCCACTGCTGGGATACAGACTACCTATATACCTCCTCTCTTCGAGAGGGAGTGTGCTATAATCAACCACGCGGGCCCAGTGCGGGTTGGTAGATGTCACATGGTTCATGGACTATAATAGTTTCATGGTTCTAGGACATACCGGTTTCCTCACGATGTTTTCCTTCACCATTTTCAGAGCAGTGGTGATGAAACTACTTACACAAAGTAAAGTGCCTGCCTGGGTTCGAACCCACGACCTGTAACTCGTAAGTCGGGGCCATTATCACTGGGCCACCACAGCTCTGGGTGTTGAAAAGGTTTAAGTTAAAATCAGGCTTTTTTTCAATGAAAATAAAGCTGAACAGTTCTAGGTCAATTCGTTTTTACTATACTACATATTTTGTTTTCGTTACTGATTGAAACGTTTCATTGGCTGAAATTCAGTATTAAATAGATCAATCTTATCAGAATTCTTGCCAGCTCTATTAATAAGTAGCTGAATGAAGCAAATACATAAATCTGTTATATACCAGCATCAGCCTTGAAAATCCCGATACGTTTAAGTTCAAACCAAGTTTCAAACGTCCATTTAGAGCAATGAGGTGACCTATTGTATTTAACGTACAAAACTTATTCTTTCATGTTTATGTATGTGGTTCGCAGAAGTCAAATAAATACAACAGTCATTGTAATTCGATCACGCCAAAACTAAGAGTTTGAACGTACTTTGCTCCAACGATAACGTATGAACACATCGCCTACAATTGCTTTTTGGCAGCCTGAATGGCAAGGCACAGCCTGAACCGCTGATAATGATGATGTTGATGAGATGAGATGTTCTATGACACCACCTTACCTCACTGAGTCACCTCTCCGTGACTGAAAAACTAGTCATAGGTACCTATGAGTGGTTTTGTCGTAGCAAGAAAAACCTTTTCTTGTAAATCAATCTTTTAATGAGTGAAACGAGAGTGACGAATTGAAGTGTTTATGAGAAAGTCTGATTCCCAGCTCCCAAAATCCACACAGATAAAGTCACGGGCAGGAGGTAGTATTATTATAATTTTGTTGATAATCATAATGCAAACAAATTCATGTTTGTTCTCCTTGGCCCGATAAACGTTGATGTTTCCTAGTGATATCCCAAAAATGCTCGATTTATTTACAAAGACACCCTTGTGTGCATCCTTGGCGATACGCACTGATAGATGACCTTGTGCCGATATTATTTTGAGGAGAAGCTGACATTTAACCTCCGCATAACTAAAATATTGCATATCTTAATTATTATGTAAGTATTTAGATTTACTTGTTACTGGCTGGTCCCCGCATTTTGTACCGAGCACCACAGTTTTTATAAAGATTTTAAGCTTGTTTTTTTTTTATAACTATGACCTAGATCTCTTCGTCTAAATTCGTATCAACGATAAATTAATTCATAAACTGAATAGACGCGGATGACAGCGAAATGTTTCGGATACACAAAAAATCAATTCAAAGCTGTTCAAGGCTTGTAGCCTTGAACAGCTACAAAAAGCTTTCTTGTTTACGCTTTTACTTTGACAAAAGGTAAGTCTAACCACGGGTAAAAACTTAATTTGATATCAAACATTGCAAGTTATTAAGTCCGAAACTAAATACCGATCTGTGGAAAAATAAACATTTTCGTAATTTTTCTAAACTTCATCTAAAAAGACAGAATTAAGTCTATGAACAATAATAATAAAACCTAACAAGACCAAAAAACTACTAAAGGATAAAAATTAAAAACCGATACATAAAATTGTGTTCGACCGGTAATTGGTGCCTCCACCTCACTGCTATTAAATGGGACACGGGAAACTGTGAGGTCATATACGACTTAAGTAAATATCATATTGACACAGAACTGAGAATTTTTGGAAGTTTGGCTATACAAGTTAAGTACCGATATCGAGTCCTTGTATAGCTTTATTAAGCGAGTATTACGCAAGAAACACTTTACGAACTGGTAACTAAAGTACGCTGCATTTTTTGTTAATTACCAACATTATTAACGGCTATTATATTGAAACAAAAGCAAGTCTTTGACATTAACTGCCTACGCAAAGCAGTCTCTATTGATGGATACTTAATAAGTAATTAAAATCATAATTAATTATAATTATAAAACGTCTATCAAAGGGCTTCGAAGAATAATTACAAATTTTAAACATCTTTTGTGTTCTTTATTGTACACTTGCCTAAAGCTTTGACCTACACCTTAAAAACTTTTTAGAATCGTTCGAAATTGCACTGGCACTATTTAAATTTCGAATGTTACGTCAGGGCCAAATTCGCGCCTAGACTCAGTTGTTGTTATTTTTTATGTTTCATGTAGGCTGCGCCCACTTGGCCGTTGGCTCGTAGTGTTGAAAAGAAACGTGGGCAAGTTGTAAATATCACTTAGTAACTCAAATGACGACCAAATAGAGCCTTACGTCGTGGTATTAAGGTTTAATTTTACTGTTTAAGGTTAGATATAAAATCGACTATAGTTTTAAATATGGCACCCACACAACCCCTCAGAAACTTTTTATTTCACAATTAACACGAAGGATAGCTGCTTTCGCTTCGCTATTCGTGGAATATTTTTACCAGTTGGCAAATGCGTTTATAATTAGTTTTTGTTACTTTATTTTAGCGAACAATGTCAATAACTATCAATCTATCAATAACAACAATATCGAAAAACCAAACTTGATATAAAACTCTGATCTAAAATTAACTTTTTGGTAAGCAACAACATTCACCGCGACAGCCTAAAGCGAATCAGCGTACCAACAAGTACCTACACGCGGCAAAAGTGTAAAACAACGTGTAGGCACCGCCTCCCGGTTCGAATCTGAGGGAATTTTAACGACCAGTCGAACAAGTTCTGTTTCTTAATGCGTGTGCCCAAAGGCCTAAATGAGCCTCTCAACGGATTCGTATCTTATTAATTGGTACTCGTGACTTTGGACAGAGGAATACTTGCGTAGTTACGTCGATTAACGCTAAGAACATTGAAAAAAAAATTGTTCTTAATTTAAGCACGGAGTGTGATTTCTATTATTTGAATGGAGAGAAACAGCACTTTGGGATTTTTTTACGTGTTTTTTTTTATGAAGTTATTTGAACTGTTTGGGTGTAAATAGCTCTTATAATAGTTGTGTGTTATGTCATGATGTAGGATGTTTTCATAGTAGGTTGGGAATACACAATATGATTTATGACACAGTTTTAAAAGGACACCAGCTCCTATCATGGTTCTCGGTCAACTTTCGGGCTCTCTTAGCCCAATGTCTCCACTCCACTCTATAAACTTTTACTGGTAGGTAGGTACCCACTGGTATCTACCAATAACGATATACTGTGTATATAACATGTAACATAATTAACACAAGACCTCATTGAATACACCCCAATTAGAGTATTGAGTTAAAATCATAATACAATGACTAAAACAATTTGTTTTAAAGCTAACTATTATTATTAAGAAAATTGTGTTGACCCTAGCCACAGATTATTAAATAGTTACTACGTAACCCTAGCATTACTTTATGCATTTAAAATTGAGTCTTATAGGCATGAAATAAGATTTAATTTTAATTTGGCTCAATCGGTGGACAGTATTGCAAAATAAATAAAATTTGTAAAATATAACTATACCTACTAATAGTTACTGAAATCGATTCAGCAGTCAATTATGAGCAAACTACTTTCAGGACTTGCGTTTATTCTGTTACACCATGTATTAGTATACTTTTTCATTCTTTCATAGGTTAACTGTCAAAGTGGCCAGCAAGATTCGAATAATTTATTTATGTTCACTAGCGACCCGCTCGCCCCGGTTTTTACGGCTTGACACAACATCGAGATTTAATTATTCGAATATAATTATGCAAGTTTGATACTAATGTTTTATACACAAACCTTCCGGAATAAATTCTCTACATGATGGTGAAGACCGCAACAAACTCCGTTGCAGGGTGTAGAAGGGTTACGGGTACGCGGTTACACAGACAGACACGAATTAAGCGACTTTAATTTATATGTATATAGAAGTAAGTTGTACTGATCACTACATATTAGATTACAACATAATTTTGAATGTTTTATTTTCAGTACTAAAGCTCTTTGACAGCAAAATTTCAGTGGAAAAGCGACTTTAATTTATATGTCTATAGATAGATAGGTATAGAAGTAGGTTGTACTGAACACTACATTTATATTATTAGATTACAACATAATTTTGAATTGCACAGGTGTTTCATTTTCAGTACCGTACTAAAGGTTTTGGACAGCTAAAATTCAATGGGTTCGAAAGCTTATGATTTTAATATTTTTACAACACAACTAATTCATACTTTTCCTTTTACAGGTAAGCCATCGCATCAACCAGAATCGTACGTAGGCAGCTAAGGACGCAGTGAGTGTAAATCATAAGTGTTAGATGTTACTGCAACAAAAACAAACAATAATAGGCAATAACTTTATAATATGTTGGGCAATCGGGTGTGGGCAGAACGATCGGTAACTGGCAACGTCTAATAGACACCCACTGTATAACGATTAGTACCTACCTCCGTGTAATATTATGAGGTCGTATAGAAATCAAAACTGACAAATTAAAGAACGGATCGTAAGTTGAAGCAACAAGCAGCGGGGCGAGCTCGGCCTACTGTGATAGGCTTGAGTCACACATTTTTATCACAGTTTGGGAGCAAAAACCGTGATAAAATGCGTGACTCAAGCATATCACAGAGGCCGTGCTAGCCCCGCTGGTGCCTGAATCTGCCAGTTTACTGCTGGTAGATAGATGTCGGTGTTATCGGGTTCAGCTTCCCCCAAAGAAGAATTGAATAGTCAAACCAACTTACCTGTCAGTGAAGTTTGGCGGTAATTACCTATACGAAGGTATTGCCTCGTCATTGAGGACGAGCTAATAACGAGTATAATTAACAGTATATATTATAAAGAATAATAATAAAATGTTTATTTGTACACTTAGAAAAACATATATTAACCGAGGCAGACCTATGTATTCGTAACTACGCTGCGGCTACACGTGCAATAAGCCTTTCCAAAACTACAATAGGCTAGAACAACAGCAATAACGATACAATTAACAACTAACAAATGCAAAAACACTGGACCCTCCACTAAGCACAAAATATTGTAACTCAAGTTACAAGTTTAGGATACGTTTGTTTTATCTTCAAGATCTCGCGTCAAAACCCGGCCGTCTCGTTTTATATAGAAATATCAGGTTTTCCGATGAATATCACTGATATGCTTCAAAGGTAGAAGAGATACCATCAGAACAAAATATTTAAAACACTTGAAGGCTGAAATAGTTGAAACTTTATATACTAACTGTTAGATGTGAGGCCCATCCCGGTCATGGCATTCTTCTCGAGACTTCTTTTTACTTTTGTATTGGTGGTTCATGTAAAATACTAACATTAAATGCACGAAGGCACATGAACATATCCGTCAGAAGTTGGCTGAAACATCGCAGCGCTGAGTTGCTAGATTCGTTTTCTCCTCTAGCGATCGTTATTTCTCCTGACCAAGGTTTATTTTGTTTATATGTATGTATGCATTAGTATTTATTATTTTATTGTATATTCATTTCCGAGCTATCTATCCCGTATGTTGCACCTGCCATGGTATATCTCTCATCACACTAAGGTTGACTGGTAGAAAAAGTCTCAGGCATTACGCCTTTGTACAGTATTTTTATTACTTGTGCATAAAGTTTTAATAAATAAATGAAGTAAATTGTGGGAAGAGATCCACCATATCAAGATTTCATAAAGCCCCCAGAACACTTTGCTCCCGGTAGCGAACGGCAGTGGCATTTTTGGAAAACACTGAACCGATTGCGTACCCAAGTAGGCTTTTTTTTTTTTTTTTTTTATTTCCGGGGTGGAAAATCCTCATGGATGTCCGCCGCCCAGGGGCGGGCGACGGGGTCTGTCAGACTCTTACTGACTAAAAACCACCCCGGTGTTCCATCTCACACCTACGCCGGGGGTCGCGGGAACATACGATCCTTCCACAACCCCCGAACCCAAGTAGGCTTGATTCAACCAACATCCAGTGCTTGTAAACAGTAAAAAAAGCACCATTTAACCACAAATTTTGCCAATTTATTTTTAACCTAATGGTTGAGTTAAATACGGATCAAAATAGCGGCCCTATGTCCCATCTGCTAGTAGCCCCAACAACGCCTCTAACGCCGCAATAAATGTGACCACTTACTGGTCTCAAACAGTATATATGTAAGCAACATAGATGTACCGTCGAAACGATAAGAAGACGATCGGTGGATTCATGTAAAAGATTACCGTTAAATGTAGGTATTTGAGAATTAACACGACACTAACAAACAATGAGACGCATAATACCCATAGCAGCATCTCATGCCTATTGTCACACCTGGCAAAAGAAAATCCGCACACTATAGAAATTAATTTAACAGATTTTAGTTCCGTTGTCTACTGACATATAATTATTGGGGAAAAGAAATTTGAGTTTTGTTTTTCGAAAGTATAAAACGGTTGTTTTTGTAAATATTTTTATGAAGGCATCAAACTTTAATTCTGGACCCGCATCGTGATATTTTCGATATGCTCAAGGAACCGCCGTCAATCATATTCATTACACCACCGAGTGAAATATGCATAATTTTACCATAAAAAAAAAAAACGCACATTAATCAGGCTTCACTTTTTCTTACTTCATATAAAACTCATTGCAGAGTCTGTAATTGATTCATTAACAAACTTAACATATAATAACATCAAACCTGTAATCTCCGATGGGTATGGCAGAGGTGTACCTACAGTGTACCCACATTTCGTCCTGCTTAAGTCCCATGTAATAGGGACGACCCCATTGCCATCATCATCATCATCATCATCAGCCTATAATGTTCCCACTGCGGGGACACAGGCCTCCTCTCCGTGAGAGGGAGCGGGCCGTAATCCACCACGCGAGCCCAGTGCGTGTTGGTAGACGTCACATGTCGTTGAATTTTTGGTTCTGGGACATGCCGGTTTCTTCAAGATGTTTTCCATCACCGTTTTGAGAGTAGTGGTGAGGAAATAGTTTACACAAAGTAAAGTGCCTGTCTGGGTTTGGTTTGAACCTACGACCTACAACTCGCGGCCGTTACCACTGGTCACCACTCTCTCAGAGAGCGGTGGTGGCATTGCCATCAACCGGGCACAAAGACTTCGGGCTGCTACTAAGAAATTCCTAAGGAAAACCCAATTGCACTTTGCCCGACCTGGGTATCGAACCCCGTGCTCAGTAATAGCGCATGTGACCACTAAACCAACGAGGCTTAACATACGTCAGTATGTATGTATTTTTTTTTTCTAATATTATGTCGTTTATTTCCCTTGCACGCTTGTATACAACGCTTAAAATTGTCTAAGGGGCCTCTGCGAGTTGGCTTTGGCCCCTCGTACGCCTTCCAAAGGTCCGGGACCCTAGGGTCCCGAGATATCTCAGACATTTATAATAATAATAGCCTTTTATTCAGATCCATATTACATTATGATTAAAATACATAGAAAACTTAAATTTAATGTAGTAAACCTTAATCTATGTAGTCTCATATTTTAATTTTTGATCTTACAATTCAGATACAATTCTGTAGATCTGTTTGCCAGTCGACAAAGGATTTTTTTTTATTTTTTTTTTTGTTTCCGGGGTTGGAAAATCCTCATGGATGTCCGCCGCCCTGGGGCGGGCGGCGGGGTCTGTCAGACTCTTACTGACTAAAAACCACCCCGGTGTTCCATCTCACACCTACGCCGGGGGTCGCGGAAACGTACGATCCTTCCGCAACCCCCGAAGTCGACAAAGGCCTGCTCCAACCTCTTCCACTCATGTCTTTCTTGAGCCACTCTGTTCCAAGTGACGCCTGCCACTTGTCTTATTATGTCGTCATCCCATATTTTTTGCGGTCTACCTCTTTTCCTTTTACCTTCTCTAGGATACCATCGTGTTACAATTTTGCTTTATTTGTCTTCTCCTCTAAACATCACTGCACGCTTGTCTTAGATATTTTAAAAGCAAAACACATTCCTTCAAACATTAGTTAGCATAAGCGTTCGATAAACTAAAAGGCTCTAATGTTTTGTTCCCGCCTTTTCAACGAAGATTACAAACAAGAGTGGCCTCGGTTTTAGATAAACGTTAAGAGCTTCGAGACCTTACTAATGTGACCACAGCCTTATCATACCTCGGGATCATTTTCTTGAGTGATTTGTTGCGTCTTTATTTTTTACCTGATATAAATTACCAAAGTCATATTACGAAAACGTATCATATTTTGTGAGAAGATCATAGTTAGTGGTCAGAATTTAAATATACTAGTTTAATACAGTTATAGCACAAATAATTGTTACTGTATTTCCGTAGTATTGCAATTTGTATAGATAAATAGATAACTTTTACATATTGTTCTTTTTGAAGTACTAAGTTTATCTACACCCATGTTATAAATCCTATATAAAAGCTTCTGAAACAGTTAGCTTATTGCCAACATTAAAACAACCAGTGTCATAGTAACCGTATAGTAACCATAATATCATCCAAAACGCATCCAAACGAGTGTTATAATGTTGTACTAAATTTCATTATGCAACTCGAATTTCAAAAAAAGAACATTGTCATGTACGCGCGTTTCACTACAACACAACAAACAGCTAATAATAAATAAAAAAAACTTTTAGATTGTTCGAATTCACGGCGTATCCCGCCATTTTTGTTCCATATTAGTAGATAAGTATTGAGAAAAATTATTACTTTGTTGTTTACAAAAATGAGTGATACAAGCTTTGATAACACACCACCAGATATTTTCTTAGTTTGTTTGTAAATCAGCAATTGAACTTACTATGAATTTACATAGGGTTCTTACAACAGTGTAAAACCCCCTAAGGTTTCAGAATATTTTATAGAGGATTCATATCATGGGTGTAGATAAAGTCTTGTATGCAACTGTACATAAAATTTCGGCATTAAAACACTCATGTGTTACTATTATCACATTCGTGTTTTAATACCCCTTATTATACAACAGTTGCATAAATAACTAATACAGCTATGGCTGTACGCTTATTTATTTTACAAATAAACTCTCTGTCTGTTATATACATTCTGAACCTAGGCCATTTCTCATAGCAAACTAATCATGGTCATCCTTCACACAGGACAGTAAAAAATGCAGCGACCATCCAGTTGATTTACAACTCGCTCTCCGATTTCACGGTCGGCTCGTAAAGGCATAGTAATCCTACTACGTGCACAGGTAGGCATAGTCCACTCGCTCTAGTACTACAAACTATCACAATTTGACACAGTGTCAAATGTGTCCATAACTTTGTGAGCGCGAACGTTTCCCTATGAAATCTTCCAATAAATAATCGCTCATCGAAACTTTGGAATCCACAGATTGGCAGACCAGGCCATTCAATAATATTTGATTATAATTTACATATTATTTATTGCAGTACGAAATCTTGATAAAATACCAGTAGGTATTCTTATAATGTAAGGTGATTTAAAACCAAAATCCATATTTTTTACCCTGTCATCGGATAAGACGATTTTCCCTAAGTTCATCATAAGTTATTAATATTAATAAGAGACTATAGGTACAGCATTCAGGTTTCAAATGATTCACGTTTAGGCTCAGTGTAGGTGTCCGTATCAATGAAATACATATTAACATAATGTAGGTAGTGTTTTTATTGCAATATAAACAAATAAATTATGTGCTAAGACATTTTAATGTTATTTATCGTGCACTGCTAATTATTAAGTATAGGTTTTATTTTTGTAACTTAATGGGTTTTTACTTTAGCAGCCCTCAGCGCCGGACATGCGTCAAAATACCTGTTTTACTTCGCACACTTAAAGCGTGTGTTTAAATTGTATATTTTTAACTCGTCCACATCAAAGCGGTCACGCGTAATTCAAATATGAGACGTTTTAGTGAAACATTTAAGAGTTCCTACCATTTTTCGGTTGAACACCGCGTACAAGATCGTTTACAACCTGTTTACAAAATGGACTCCACTTTTTTTAATGTTAAAAGCGTTATCTCTTTTTAGAAGTTACCTCTGACAATTTTAAGAGCCTCGTCGTATGTGAACTCTTGTTTTTTATTTATCCTTCTTTTGGGATGTCGCGGCATGGTCACTCTTAATGGGGCATGTAAAATTATTAATAATTGCCATTTATTTCCAGTTTTAGGGTTCCACGTTTGGAATAATACCCATGATTTTTTAAATGGTATTCTGAAGCACTAAAGCTAAGATTATGCTAAACCATGTCGATATGAAGTCTGGCCTGAAAGAAATGCTCCGGCCCGCGGCGCGGCGCCGACGCAGGTATCCAACACGTAATTTTATTTTGATGTTTCTTGGTTACAGATAGTCGTTAAAGTATGAGCACTTTGATATCGTATTATCGTTTGCGGCTTTTTACGGTTCGCGTCGTAACACGAGTGTATTGATAATTATAATTATCATTTTAATTCGATGCGTTGTCAAATCCTTTTGAGATTATTGAGATGCTTCTATATAAAATTAATCACGCTAGAAATAGGAGAACTAAACATGGTTTTCATTTCAATCACACACTGTATTCAGAAATAGTTTGAGGAGATCGGTAATTTTTCTAAATTAAAAAAATAAGTCTTTTAAATACTGATCAAAACTCAAAATTAGTTTAAACGTGGCTCACATACATACAATGTTAGTTTATTTCGTGTGACATCTAACATTTGGCCTGTATTGTTTGAGAGAATTTACATTTTGTTTCGTTCATTACCAGTTAGTGATTGTATTAGTAAATATGCTTTGGGTTCTTTTGTTTTGAACTGCATCAGCTCATTAACCTGCACTGCAGGGCGGAAGGCTTCCGGCATTATCATCAGCGAGATTAGACGTCGATACCCATCACTTGTGTGAATTTGGCTAGTTAATTTGATTTGGCCCTGAATAAGTAATTCCTAGAGCATTGACAGGAGTTACGAGTCGTTAGAAGCCCGAAAGCTTGACAACCAGTCTTACCAAGGGGTATTTTGTCACCGAGTTATTGGGTGTGGCGGTCAGATATGCAGTCGCTCCATATAATACACTAGTATTCAGCTGCATCCGGTAGAACTAGAAGCCGACCGCAACTTATTTGGGAAAAAGTTGCGCAGATTGATTGAGAAGTCCTCTGTACTGCTAGACATATTATGTCTCTAAAACGACACGCTATTTAACTCGATCTACCACCCCGACAATATCGTTCATCGTTCATCTAGCATGGTGGCTTACCTGTTGTGCACCAGTAAATTTCCAGACAGAATAACACATCACACTGCTCAATCTGGGAATAGAACCCGGGATCACAGCAGTCGCACTTGCAACATTGACTAAGGAAACTAAGAAGCAGTTTGTTAATTGTAGTTTGTTGTTAGCAGACAGGAACTGCTTTCAACTTTTAGATCCTTGAGGAAACCTGGCAATTGAATTAGTGGGGATATCCAATCAAAGTAATTTGACAGCAATTGACTGCTTCTCAATTGGTTTTCCTCCTTTGCAGGCAGTCCAGCTGTGATGTTCTGTCTCGCTATTCTTATCGTTTGGATCTTCTTCAGGTCTATTTGTGGATTGGTCTGTTGTTATTCTACCTAAAAAGACTAGTCCTCCTTCATCACTTTCGTAGATTTTCTATGAACCAACTTACACTACAGGCGGGCCGCACCGCACTTTTTGTATCAAAATGCGTTGCGCTGCGGCCTTTGCGACGGTACTGCGACGGCAGATCGCAGACGGTATTATCGAAATCTATGGAAGCATTTTCAATAGAAATATATAGAAACCAGTAGTGTCGTTGCGGTCTGTCATTGTGGTGGGGCGATAAAGCCGCTGCTGTCTGCTCTGCGGTCTGCCGTCGCGTCGCCTTCTGAATTTCTTCGATACCTTCGACTATTTTATTTAAGTAGGAATATGCCCTTGATAGTACCTCTAAAATCAATTGATGATCAACATGTAGTCCTAAATGGAGCATCCATTTAATAGAACAAATCGGTCACAATGCCTGTTTATTCCAATCAGATAAGCGCCTAATAATACGTCATACCCATTTTAAATCAAAGTCGCATGAAGGTGAATGAGTGTACATTTATAAAAAGTATTTAATAAGACCTATTTATCAAATCCAGTTTATCTTAATATTAATATCCTGATAGACTTATAAGTATAAGGATACACTACAGCTACAGGCGAGCTACGTTCTATTGCTAAAACTATTTGGCCTTCGGACTCCACACATCGCGCATCGGTATAATTCCTTCCCATATGAATCACAACGAGCAAGACAAGTTTATTGGTGTTGCCTGTTAGATCTACGTAACACCTCACACGTAAAACGATTAAAATGAGATCGAGGACCGAACGCATGAGTTGAACACCAATCACCTGTCAGCTTCGCCAACTTTATACGAACCCTTCGTATAAAGTTGTGTAATGTAAACCAACCTTTAAGTTTACATAATTTAAATTCTACTCTGCTTTGCCTTTTAAGCAATTTTCTTAAAGACGAGTATTGAGTTTTAATATGTATAAAGTACAACGAAATCGTCACATTTACATTCAGTGTCGCTAACTATTTGCTACAATTTTCTGAACAGTATGGAGGTACGGCGGAATTATTCAGTTTTATACGCATTTGCACGGTTTTAGGAATCAGATGTGATTCGCATTTGATATTCAGCCGTTTCTCGTGTTTTATGGGAACATAAATTCCTGTTGATGTTAATTTGTTATTGCACACAAAGCCAAAATAGCGAGAATCCTTGTTTTACTGCTAGCTCGTTCGAAAAAGAATTAAAATCACCTTGTAACTAGAACCTACTCGAGAGGACACTAAAACAAATCTATTTGCGTGACCGTTTAATTCAAGACTGGATTTCAATCGTTATCACTGGATGTTAATTGAAGTAGGTACTTTATTAATTCACGAGGTAGCAAGAAGTACCGGCTATAGGACAGAACCGAGAAAGGTAAAAAAATCACCAATCTTAATAAGCCGGTTTAAAATGTAAGTTGTATGCAAGTCTATTCGATACACACGAGCCTCGTCTGAGCGGCCGAACACTTCGACACCGCGCGATAATTAGTTTTCGGCTGTCTAGCGGTCACGAATCCGAACATTCCAATGTATTGCCGACTCATCTAAAGGCTTATCTATAGATACAGGTGTTTTTGTGTAGAATCTCTACACAAATCAGTTTGCGAGGCTGGCGGTTGAGAGATGATTTTAAGTTTAACTGTTCCGCTAAGTGCTATGTAGCCAAGTCGTGATAGACAAGAAACACTATGATAATAACGAACTCTTTTATTATTTATATTAACATTTGTTGAATTCAGATTAGTCCAACGTCTACAGCAACACGAACAGCGTTCACGAGCCGCGTCTTGTGTTCCTCTTGTTTAATTGGAGTCAACGGCCAAAGCTCCTCGAGTGGTATGCGGTCAGAGCCGGAGTACTTCATTTCACAGGACTGTAGGGTGTCGCAACGTTCGTTGGCCAACAAGGGAAACGATGTGACTGATGCTAGTAATCCAAAGGACCCATACTTCCTCAATTCTTCTTTTAACATGTCATATGAAAAAGCCTTGCTTGCATCGATCCCCATGTCTGTCAGATAATACTCCAAAGACTGGTAGTAAACGTCCACAGCCTGCTGAAATTCTTTTTTGTTACAACAAAGGTGGCCACACATTAGTATGAAGTAAGCCAAATCGGTGGCGGGAGAAGTACATCTCAATAATTGAAAATCAATAGCGATGGCTTTATCTGAGCAGCACAGGAAGTTGGGACACCAAGCATCTCCGTGATTAATCACGGGGTGATCACCACGACTGTTAACGATACGTATCAATTGTCCGTAAACATCATCATTAACTACGGCGTTAAATTTGCGATAGTAAACGCTTTCCGGATCTTCAAATTCTGCAAGCACTTTTCTATCTATATTTATGGCATCTTTGAGATAGTTCGCATACCAGTTCCTATTCTTATCATTATAATAAACTTCGTTTAGGCCGTTCGCAAGCTGCGCAAAGATATCAGGTTTTTTAATTCGCAGAGCTAAGGACACAGCGTGGAAATGCGCCAAAGTTTTGAGAGTCAAATTCCTTTCGTATATAGTAATATGTTCAGATAGAGCCAAACATTCCTTCTCAGCCAAGTCTTCCATCAAAATATAATCGTCTTTACCATCGAGATGGCATCCATAGCATTTCGGGAGGAAGGTCTGGATCTTCTCTTTTGCACCTGAAGTCGTCTGAATCTCGCACAAGATGGGTAGAATGGTCGAGAAAAATAAAGCTTCCCTTTTAAAGTACGTGTGGCAGTCAAGAGATTTTCGCATTAGAGGGTCATTTACTAGTCCTTTAGCGACGAATTTGGCTGTATGATTCTTGCCAGTCACTTGGATCCGGTACACAGCGCTGATAAGGCCCTCCCCTGCGGGCGCCGCTCTTGTAATTTCAACACTTTGGACATTGTCTTCACTTTTCGTCTTTAACTTGTAAACTTTGTCTATAACATCTTCCGTCAGATGTTTGGAAATAGAAGCTAACGTTAACTGAACCATGGTGCTGACGTTACTGACTTACGCATTTGTGGTTTCAATTATATAAATATTCTAGAACAAGGTGTGATTAACATATCAAGTTTTATCATTCTTGCTTACATTTTCAATCTGCAATTAATGTAAATATTATATAATCTCGTTTGACGCTAAAATAAATGACAACACTATTTGAACATTGAGGAACAAAGAACATTCTTGTAATTTTACCTGATAAGAAAGTAAATTGATTTGTGGAGTGTTTTACGTTCTAATCCCCAGCATAGTGTCTATTTATTCGCTCAAACCGAATAATAAAAACGTCTGTTGAAATTCATAAAATTTTATGAAAAATACAATGGGTGTCTGTTTTACACCAGTCGGGTCACAAAAGTATGAGAAATCATAATTTGGTCTCATTGGCAGTTCTTATTGCCGGTCCTGACAAAATTGCTATACTTACAGTGTCTTTTGAGCCCTGATTTGGTGCCTCACATCGGGATGATGAATGACAGTCTCGCAGCTCGGGGCTCGCTCGTGACGAGGCGTGCAAACGTTTTCACGAACCGCCGCCGGAGACCCCTACCTGCTACCATTTTTCATGTAGACCTTTATTATAGCTCTCTTAAGTTCATGGATACCAGTAATGCTAGGAATTTTAAATTGGTAGACGTTCTTACATGTCTGCTAACGGATGGGGCAACGTTTTATATTTACTGAGCTTGGTTTAAATCTGAAATACCTGCTATGAATACTGCTATTGTAACCCAAGAACACTATTATTACTATTCTGCAGTTGCAACGATCACTAATTAAGAAGTTCTTTATTAGTGATCGATGTTATTATGCCATGCTTATAGTAATTGAAAAATACATCAGCCGGAAAAAAAATACAATTTCATGCGAACCAAAAGTATTTTTGTCGTCTTTACTTTTCAAACGAGTTAATTTATTTACCCGACCGTTATGTGTGGAGACGGCGCCACGGCCCGTCACTGTTGGTCGTACCATCAGCTAGGACCAACTTGCTGGCCAAAACCCCTCTGTACCGAGCAATTCGCACCATCAATTTCATTCAGCCGGTCGATTCTGTTAAAATCTCACCGTGAATACTTAGGTGAAGTGAGCTGTCAGTGTCATCTCACTGATGCTAGGGATTGACCAACGTTACAATCATTTACAATCATAATCGAGTTTTTTTTTATCCAAATTCTATTGATAATTTTATATTATTTCAAAGATAGTATGTAGTTAAGTGGCTAAACATTGCTATTTACGGGGTTTTAAAATAAAATAGGAAAACCGAAATTCTGTTAGAAACTCAATGTTGTTTTTTTTGACACTTATAAACTAGCTTTGAAATAATATAAAATTATCAATAGAATAATAATATGAATAAAATATTGTTTAAATCTCGATTATGATTGTAAATGTAATGCTTGGTCAATCCCTAGCATCAGTGGGACGACACTGACAGCTCACTCCACGCTCACTTCACCTAAGTTTTCACGGTGAGATGGTTACAGAATCGCACTGCAGGTCGTTATTTACATATCACTGGGGTGAATTCGCCAATGTACTATTGTTTACGCTATGTTACAAACAATGATCTTTATGATCTTGAGATGTATTTTTGTGTGTGTGACTTGGCTATTGCATTAGGTTAAGACCTGTTATGATAGTAGCAGGCATTTAAATAAATTAATTAAGTTCACTAAGTTTAATTTATGCAACGTTATCAAGGCTGCTGAGTGTTATTTGTAAAATAAACAAAATATTATTTATTCATTTATTTATAACAGCTTAAACTATCATTACAGGGTTTACCCTAATGCGAAAGTTAAGAACTTAAACTAATAACCTAAGCTATATACTTACAATAACCAAATTAGAAAAATTAATACTAATAACTATAATATACACAAACTACTAACTAACTAACTACACAAACTAACACAAACATACTTTACTTACATTAAGAAAAAAAATTAAGTATTATCTTGCATATAGCATAATATAAATAGTAATACCCTTGCAAATTTACTCAAACAACATGCAAACAACTTCAATCTGAGTTTGAAGGTCGTTGATGGTACGGATACTCCGTATTTCATAATATACTGTCTTTGTCATCTGTAAACAGTGTTGCGTGGTTACCATCTCGTCTTTGGAAATATTCTATGCCATTGTCAACATCTCAAGATAATTATTTATCAAATAGTGTGTAAGTACGTCATTCGTTAAATATATTTTTGGTATGAACATATTTAGTTTTTTTATGTTTTCGCCTACCGGTTTGACTGCATATAATTGAATTTGACTGATTTTATGGCAGCAACTATCTTTATAACCTTGACCAAATGGATCAATTTTTGCCGAAAAACCGCGGCTTTTCATTAACAATATCATCAACGTAAAAGGGTGTATAAATAATGTATTCAAGTATTGGACCACGATGGATGGCCGGCACCGGCGCCGAGAGGTTCATGGTAAAACTGCACTGACATCATGCCGATAAAAATCTTTTGATGTAACTCATTTTGTTTGATGTGTAGTGATGGGCCCTGCCCTTACCTACTTTATTCATCGATAAAACTCCGAGTTAATCAATTTTATTTACTTTCCCCTTTGCTATGTCTTGTGATGTGCTATGATTAGCGATTACTAACATGTACCTTTTTCTTATCATCTCCAAGCACCTAAAGGACAAAGATACCTACTTCCATAACCTGAAGGGTAAGTGAAATTACTATTAACTTGAGGAATAACATATAAGATTATTATACAGATAGGTACTAGATTATATAAGTACAACGCACTAATTAAAGTCGGCAAACGCTTTCCCAAACAATTCTGTTTGGGAAAGTTTATAACTATACAAAGAAGTCTAGTAAGTGAACTCATACGGCATGTTAAAAACCATATTACCTAATATGGATATATTTATATGCATATACTTAAAATGCATAAAAACTGGAATTGGTAGTTCCTTAATATCATTACCATTACGAACTACGATATCGATGTCACAACTATCGAGTCACGAGCAACACTAGAACTTGGTAGCTGCAGTGATTACCCAATGGAAGGGAGCGAACAGGTAAATAATTTGACATTTACCACCATGTGCTGTACCTAAGAGTATTACCATAAATTTTGCAGGCTTAAGAACTTTACTGAGGGTCAAGGGTTCCAGACCCTCATTAACAAGTGCTGTTTCTCATTTTGCGGAAGCAATCCATGAACCTCGATTCTTCCTTAACGAAAACGGTACGTAAGTGAATTTAGAATAAGTTTTAACTAACTTAACAGTCTCCTTTTCCGTCTGCTTGATTTCCCTATTAAATTGTGATGTCCTATTATTCTGTGCATCTCTCTTCTTCAATTTGTACCCTCCATTAACTGTATGTTTAGTTGTTTTTAGTTTGATCTTAACAAACACACATCGGATTAAATGAGATTAGACTGCAGAATAATTGATGAGGGAGTTGCAGATCAAACTTCAACATATCGAGGGTTGGTCTCCTCTTTTTACAGCTCCGGTCTTCTATTTTCTCAGGCTCTGAGCTTATTCTCTCTCATCGTCTGCCTAGCATTTTCCCAACTATAGGCTGGAGTAGGCTTCGAGTCCCATCGGATGCAGTTGAATGCCAGTATTTTTCTAGTTTTTGTTCTTTTTAACTGTTTTTCACTTAAATTCCAGTTTTACTCATCAACATCAATTTCTCTTGCTGCAAGCCTGCAACAGGATGTAATTGTATGATGATTTTTAATTCAGAATTCAAAATCCGAATGGAAAAGGCTAAGCTTTCTCTAATCGGCATGTTCATGTTTATAACTTCAAACCCGGTCAGGTCGATTAAATGTAAGAATAATTTAATAAAGCAGGCTCAGTTACCTGATTCCCAAAATAAAAGGTGCTACATAACGCCACCACATTCAGCTGTTCAACAACTCTTATTTGGGTAGATGTTCCTTGCCTCACAAAGAAATTTGTATCTTTTCCAAATATTTGGAGCTGATAGACCTTTGCATGAAGTGAACGTGAGTCTAGTTCTACGTAGTTCTTGTTCAAAAATGCACATCAATTGGATGTAGTTATACAAAAAGGATCCAATCCACTCAAAGTCACTTTAGAGATATTGACGTTTGAAGTTTGGAAGATAGGTATTTATTCATTAGTATTCATTTTAAAATTAATTGAAATTATGATGTTGTGTGTTGAATAATAAAACTCTTTATTGTTAATAGTATAGTCAAGTGTAGTATTGTATTTTCCGAGGTATATGATAATTTATATGGTTGGATCCTTTTTGTTAAATTAAAGTTTCCGTAATGTATGCTCTAGTCTTTTTGACGTGCTACCTATGCCAATGTTCTGAGGTTGATAAAAAGTGATATATAATATACATTTGTTTTTGCTAGGATCTTTTTTCCAGGCCGATAGTATTGAAATTTAGCATCCGTTTGGTGTACTAAATCATTTTTGACCACGTTGTGGATTGGATCCTTTGCGTTTAACTATGTCCAATTTATGCTTTTGTTTCAAGCATCCACGGGACGCTAACGTTGGATGGAGCAAGGTAAATATGGTGACCATTACCATCACCATTATCTTCATGATCATCATTCACAGCGTTTTAACGCAATCACTCCCTGTTTAGCGTCGAACTTGTCCATGATTATGATAAATTATTTATTTCTGTAAGTAGGTTTGTACAAACACTTTTAAACGTCAATCATATTTTAAAAACTAGATGAGGTCGGCGTTTCCTATCTGACTACTCTGAGAAGAAAGGCCGAAACAAACTCAGAGGTCACAGTCTCTTTTAAAGTCCAGACATAATCTTGATCAGATCATGTGAAGACCATGTAGATTGGTGTCTGAAACGGTCTTTTGAGGAAAAACCATACAGATTAAGCGAACCTGTCCAGTCAGTGCACGCATTTGTCAGTAATCGTGCAGCTCAACTCAGAACTTAAGAAGCACAACGATTCGACGAACAATACCAAAGAATGGACATTTGGGTAGGCCGCATAAATTACTCAAGCTGCGAGATCGTGATTAAAACTAACTGAGAAAACAAAAAAAGTAATGACCCACATACTCTTCACATTCACAATAATTAAAATAATATAATACTTTACAAAGTAAATACTCATGTCATTGTATGTATAAAATTCATCAATGTCAATGTGTAGGTATATAAAGGTTCGGACATAATCTTTGAGGACCATGTAGGTTGGTGTCTGAAATGGTCTTCCGAGGAAAGAACCACGCAGGCTAAGAGGACCTGTCCAGTCAGTGCACGCATTTGTCAGTAACCGTGCAGCTCAACTCAGTACTTAAGGAGCTCAGCGATTCGATGAACAATACCAAAGAAAGGACATTTGGGTAGGCCGCATAAACTACTTTAACTGCTAGAATGACCCACATAGTCCTCACATTCACAATAATTAAAATATTAATATTATACTTCTCAAGGTAAGTATTCTAGTCGTTGTGTATATAATGATCATCAATTGTCGACATGACTTCGTGTCATTCATATTGTGTGTATTTTCATCGTCAACATCATCATTGTCAGTCCTGTTTCATTCACTGCGCCTTCTTCCTTCTGTGTCATGATTATTGTGTCTATCTTGCGTCTCCATTATCAATACACACATTATCTGTCAAGTTTTAGATAGCATTTCGTCTGCAGGGAGCTTTTCTACCTGCCCCTGTAACCAAGACAAAAAAAATCTAAGCCAGGAACTATCGTCACGAATCTATCTTCCTAGTTCATCACTAAATTAATAATGTAAAGAATATAATTGTTGCATTGCAAGTGTACATAAAAGGAAACGTGGAAGTTAACGAGGAATTGTTTGTAACCAAGTTTGCGAACATCTGTATATAATAATGAACATTTAATACGAGCCAACATCCGCATTCATACGGTAATCAATCAAAGAAAATATTAGCTTAGTTAATCGACGCCATCTTGAATTGAAAGAATATGCACTTCATTATAAATTATACTTGATTTATAAATAAATTAATAATTATATTTTAAAATGTTGGCTATGATGTCAACTACCTTCATATATTATGTATGTTATTTTAAAGACTGTTCTGCTATGAAAATACTAGAATATTCCTTCATTAGCGGTGTACAAAGCAAACCAAAAACTAATCCATTTGCATGCATTTAAAACATTGTTTTAATGCATTGCGACCATTTCGTACATACTTCAGGAGAAAGCCGGATTTCGGCACCCATGTATGTAAAGTTTGGATGTCTGAATTTGGTATCTAAGACATTTTTAATGAGAAATCAGAGTGGGTTAGTACCCGAATGTGTCTGACTTTCTTTATCTTAGGCTTTCCCAATCTGTTGTGGTGAGCATTAGATTTGTATTTATTTAAGTACCTACTAGCTTCTGCCAAAGACTTCGTCCTCGTAAAATTATTGTACTAGCTTCTGCCAGACTTCGTCCGCGTAAAATTTAAGTACTAGCTTCTGCCAGAGACTACGTCCGCGTAAAATTTAAGTACTAGCTTCTGCCAGAGACTTCGTCCGCGTAAAATTTAAGTACTAGCTTCTGCCAGAGACTTCGTCCGCGTAAAATTTAAGTACTAGCTTCTGCCAGAGACTTCGTCCGCGTAAAATTTAAGTACTAGCTTCTGCCAGAGACTTCGTCCGCGTAAAATTTAAGTAATAGCTTCTGCCAGAGACTACGTCCGCGTAAAATTGAAGTACTAGCTTCTGCCAGAGACTTTGTCCGCGTAAAGTTTAAGTACTAGCTTCTGCCAGAGACTTCGTCCGCGTAAAATTTAAGTACTGGCTTCTGCCAGAGACTTCGTCCGCGTAAAATTTAAGTACTAGCTTCTGCCAGAGACTTCGTCCGCGTAAAATTTAAGTACTAGCTTCTGCCAGAGACTTCGTCCGCGTAAAATTTAAGTACTAGCTTCTGCCAGAGACTTCGTCCGCGTAAAATTTAAGTCCTAGCTTCTGCCAGAGACTTCGTCCGCGTAAAATTTAAGTCCTAGCTTCTGCCAGAGACTTCGTCCGCGTAAAATTTAAGTCCTAGCTTCTGCCAGAGACTTCGTCCGCGTAAAATTTAAGTAGGTACTAGCTTCTGCCAGAGACTTTGTCCGCGTAAAAATTCTCATTTTAATATAAAATATTTCTTTGACAATCGACATTACTGTAGCTTCCCATTAGTAAAAGATTTTTTGTAACCGAATCAGGAGTTCCAAAGATAACCCCTACATACAAACTGACAAATTTTACCTCTTTATTATATTATAAGTATAGATAAACAGTTAGGCAGAATATTGGAATCTAGTAATTACCATCCCTTGCCCCATAGGCGTGTATCCACCCACTCCAATAAAGCGTTATTATTATTAAGCTCCGTTGTAGAGGAAACTCGACTAAAAACTATTCATGAAACACGCAATACCTTTAAATATACAACATTTATTTTGTAAACATCAAATCATTGAATAATATTTTCCATTTTTAAACTACAATTCAATGAATATATTTTTCAATTAATATACCTATTTCAACCAAATGCAAAAACAATATTTCAAATCCGACTGGTTCCAGGGGGCCTACACTCTAAGTCCGTCAACGAAGATATGGGCCCGTATAAAAGTAGTTGATCCGCCAAAACTAGTGTCAAATTCATTTTTTCTGACGGGCATATACCTATCGGTAGCATTCTCTGTCTACGTATCGGTAGTAGGGAATACTGTCAAATCGTATTGTCATTCATTATTAGTTCAGGACCCGAACTAATCTTATGTCCATAAGTGATATGGAGTAGGAAATGCCCGTTACCAGCACAAACTGCGGACTTCGTGCTATGGGAGTGAACCCCCTGAGATTAGCGCATCCAAACAAACAAACTCTTCAGCTATTATATACATATTTGTATTTATTTATTAGCACTCCAACAGAGGCTATTCAATTATATGCTAGCATGCGTATACAAGAATCTGAACAATATGGTGTGCGCTTCCAATCAAAGGAGATTACATCGTTTACTTATAATCTAGGTAGGTACAATTAGTTTGACAAGGACAAATTAATTAATTTTGGAAAAGTGTGTCGTAGAAAACTGGTCATATTTTTTTTTTTAAACTATAATGAAAAAAAAAAAAATGGACAAAAAAAATGGAGAAAAATGGACAAATCTATTTAGGTAGGTCAGTTAAGCACCTAAGGTCCTTTTGCCAATTATACCTTTGTCACAATAAAACTACATTCTTGACTTAATGAGTTATTCATCAGAGTATAATCGTGTTTAATCACAGGAAATTGAGAATTACCCATATAATAAAATAAATGAGATTTTTTACATTGCGACTTTTAAATGAACATAAAAAATGTCGGTAGGTAAATATTATGTTTCCTGTTTGTTGCGAGGATGCATTTTTGGTACCTAATGATTTGCTTAGATTATTATCATTAATGGTATGTTGGATGAAGACCCGTTTATCATGCCACCTCCGAACATATTAATAAATAATAGTTTCTTTCGAACGCGGAGAAAAAGTTGAAGCCAATGTGATTTAAAGAATTTAGCCTTCGCTTTATTGTTGGAAATCATGCTTAGTTCAATTGGTCTCTAAATAATAGCTGCCTAAGCTGACCTCATTTTGATCTGTGTCTAATCCAATGCCTGGACAATAATTGACGATCAGAGTAACTCACTCAGATTTATTTGCAGGTTTCCAAACAAATTGGTCCTTTTGTGCGGGTTTTAGAACATAGCCATGGTGGACTATTAAGACCGCATCCGGTACTTGATATATCTTCTAAGCCTGGTGCTAATTACTAGTAATTAGCACCAGGCTTAGAAGATATATCAAGTCACACAATGTTACATGGTCGGAATACATTCTTCAATACTAGTATTGAAGAATGTATTCCGACCATGTAACATTTATTCAATGTTTATTTTTAAATGGGCCAACGACAGTAAAAGCGATTCCGTACCACCCCGAGGCATGGAACCCCAAACATCGTTCTGATAATTAATATTTCCTGCTACTGGTGTTTCCCGTTACTTAATTAGTAACCTCGAATCGTAACAAACTACCTAACAAGCCATAAAACATGCGGATTATTGAAAAAGAATAACAATAAAAACGTGAAGCAAAATGGCCGAGTTACCTGCGCGCGCCACCGCTCCTTCGAACTTTTTTTATTTCAAATATAAGGAACAGGCACCGGCGTCCAACAGATAAAAGCCTGTTGTAGACACGAGTAAGACAAAAGCACGCCGTGTTGTAGTTTTATTTTTGATTTTAATCGTCCATTTTGGTCGTCGAGTGGTGTAGCATGACGCTCGTTTTTACGTCAACGATTTATGACCGTCCGTCAGACGAGAGCGAATATTTTAGCCTTGGTTATGTCACTCTGCACTTTCTTGTCCTGCTCTATATAGCATTACCTAATTGAATATGTTTAAGTCGGTCACGTGTCAGAAAAGCCCGAAGATTAGTTTGAATCATCAATAAATACCTACCTAGGTACCTTCCTGTGCCTGCTATGATTTTCCGGTTCTATTGGCAAAATTCACATGTATTTATTTATTTATTTAACCATTTATGTACACACTTATATAAACAGACAAGAAGAAAATAAGAGAAAAATAGGTACAAAGGTGATGCTTATTTCTAATGAAATCTCTTCCAGCATACCTGCGATAGGATAGTAGATTTAGAGATGTAGACAGCGTGTGTAAGAGTAAAAGAGAAAATAAAATACATAAAATCAAAAACAATTCACTTAATAAAATAAAACAAATAATATGAGAATATACATACATACATACAAAAAAAATTTTCATGCTCAATTTCGTTCTAACTTTTAATACTCAGAAATCCAAATTGAATATCTGTTTGCCAGAATTAACAAAAATTAAGAGTACAACCCAAATCGCTATCAGTAACAGAACTCAGATGGACGAGATAAGAGGATAATACTCTGCACACAACTCTAATGGTTGCTAGCCATTACAAATCTCGTTAAGGAGTTTACTTAACTTAAATATGAGCGATAAGAATATCTGTGTAAAATGGGTCAGCTGCATTTTTCTGACATGATTTGGCAATGCAGTATAACAACTGATATGAATCCTACTTATTGTCTACTCGTGGACGTGATCTTTTGAGTTTTCAAAGCTAACCCTCGTAGAAAAACCTTGATAAGCTTAACTAATACGAGTACGCTTTACTACCCCATACTTGTCTACGCAGAGCTACGTAGTTCGTAGCGGTACGCTTCATTGTTAACTTAAACTAGTTTTATTAAAGGTAGATTTATGTAAGTATTATTTTATTTCTAAATATAAAAAACAGTCTAAAAATCTAAACCGCAACACATACCATTATAACGGTAAACTCTAATGACTTAAGTCTAAACTGTTCTCACTGCAGTCAATTTGTCAAAAAACCTCATTTTAATTTAATCGTTCTCTCAGAAAATTAAATGTAAGACTTTGGCCACATTTCCAAGTAACCAATGGAAAAAAAAAAACTAAAATTTTAAATAAGAAGGCAGGATCCCACAATGTGATTCGCGTTTAGATTCCGTTCGGAGGCTTCTACAAAAAACTTGGTTTTGTGGCGAGCGTGCGAACAGGCCCTTTGTCCGCCTGTATGTCAAAAGTGCATCTGTCGGGACGTTTATAATTTCAGTAGTGTATTTATCAACGTCACATGATCGTTGTACTTGTTGTGGTGAAGCGATGGGCTCTGATTTTCAAGTCATAAACTTGATTATATGCGCGCGCAGACAGCCTGAACGTGACTTCAGTGGTGTTAAAAAAATAAACACTTGCGATTCAAATCTCGATATGCAATTTGATCTGTAGAAGCCTTTTGAATGATTTGTATAGATGTATTTCAAAATATTTTTGCATACGTTCAAGCTTTTTATAAATTCTATAAATCCGTCTCGCAGACTGAAAGACCATTTGTAGCTAACAAAAAACAAAATCAGACTGTATAGTAATTTAGTCGTATTATATTTTCCAAGAGATTTGAAGAGGACAGACTTCAGGAACCCAAAACCCGAGGGCCCCACATTACCATGAGAATTGCTCAAAGAATACATGCAAGCGACTTGATGCATATCTTCCGTACAAATGCATTCTGAACAATCCTTGGATAGCTTTGTGCAACGCTCTCTCTTCTTTTTCTACCCCAAGATAACGAATTTAAACTGCATAATTCTTTTCAACGTTTATCTGCTTATCGGGGCATGTTATCCGGTCTAGCATCGTATCGACTGCTCTGCTGAGTCGCTTCAAACAGTTTCGAAGATTTCTCATTCAGGCGAGTGTGAACCGCCTCAGGCGACCGCCGGATAGATTTATAATTAAGTACCTTAATTTGTGGTTCGCTCACAAATAACAAATCACTGATAAGGATCATTTTCTTCTAAAAACACAAAACTCCATCGTTTGTAATTATAAAACACTCGACTTTCAAATCAAAAGGAACGAATCTGATGGTATCGTTAACGCACGACGTTATGATCGATTGATATCGATAAAAATAAACTTGCGGCCTAACTTATTGATACGATTACGACGAGCAGTCGGGGGTGGCAGATGCCTCGCCCTTTGATTTCTTTACATTTAGAATACTCTAACTTATTCTTTATTATGAACACCGTATCGTATTTTGTGCACAGTCAACACATACCTGTTGAGTTGGTTCTTATTGTGTAGGGAAGGCAGTTCATTTTTGGATGTCAGACAATTAAGATCGTACATCATAAACTCGAATCTCCAACCCCGTCGCAGTGGGATACTGGCTGGTATCCAAGAATGCGTTTTTTTATTACAATATGTATAAGAGGCGGCAATTATAAAGTTTCTACGTTTAGTATTAATGATCAGAAACATAATTTTTAATGTCTCTAGGTGGCGGCCGCGTCTTGCCTTCGTCGTTGGCTCGTTTATTTTCCGCGCCACTCAACCTTAGTTTCGAGAATTGTTATTGGGTCTTTAAAATTTTATCGCATCAGGCTTTAAGTAATTTTTAACGTACCTAATAGTGCATGGACGCATAAAAAAAAATGGATTATTTAAAATTAATTAATGATTAATGCATCTTTAGTTGAAACCTACAATTTTCGGCGGTTTGACAGGTGAATGCGACAAAGTTCATTAGCAACATACAGGTTTCTCTCTATGGCATTTTTGGCAAGCTTTGACACCAATTTAAATGTAAAATCTTGGTAAGAATGTTGCTAATTTAATTATACTCTGAGACGTAAAGCCTTTTTTCACGAATCTAATACTAATCTTTACGATGTCAGGCCGTTAGGCACTCGTTAATGTAGGAAAGTTTGGCGCCAAATGATAAAATGTTGCATTAATTCATTAGTTCGTCAGAATTCATTTGCTCGAGGATCCATTGAATAACACCTCGAACATGGTGTTAAATCAGGAATATTATTTTAAATTACAAGTTATTTTCGCAACTTTTAACACTGGCTACTACACGATACTATAAATAAATCATTTTATTATTCGACATTCCGTTTTATTTGAATATTACGTGTGGGTTCTTAAACATATTCACTTCTGCTAAAGTTATTAAGATAAGAACCCGTTGTCTTGATATTTGACTCTTAACAAATTGATGACGACTTACCTCCTCCACGCGATCAAAGACTTATTAATAATATAAGTAGTATATTGAATAATAAAAATCGTTGCACAATCAAAAAATGGTTAGGTATGTAGTACAACAAGCTCTTTGATCGCCAAAGTATTTAGTAAAAGGACCACCCGTATAAAAAGTCCAGTTGACCACGACCATTTCGGTAGTTCCCCCTCCCGTGGTCCGCACTGAATACAAACAACCCATTTTGTTTATACCATATGTGTTAACATAGCAATTTGGGCTTAAGTAATAAAAACAATTAATTAATATGAAACCTGGGTACCTACTTGTGGCACTTCTAAAGAATATTAAATGTGAGAGATGTTTTGTTAATCAATATAAACTGACGCATTTATTTATTTAGGATTTTTATTTGTCCGTTGGTGTATACTTATTAACAATTTAGAGTTTTATGTATTGAGTGAAATTCAAAGCACTAGATTTGACAAGAACATTGACATACATAAGAAATTGAGTTTTTACTGTAAACAGCTCACATCTTATGAAAACTGTTCTTGTTAAAATAATTCATAATTATTATAAGATCCCAACCAAAGTAAAGGTATTTATTTATAGTGGAAACACCAAGCCCTACTATTATTAAAAAAGCCGAAAGAACTGCTTCATATGACCCAAAGAAATCGGCCAGTTGGCTATCCCTGTGCCTAACTCATTTAGTCTAGCCAGGCCTTTTACAGGAGCTAGATTAAACATGTTTATAACCACGATGCTGAATTGAATCGCAAAGACTGCGGTTTGTCGCTGGTTGTCACCAGGCGCGATAACATCCGCAACTAAATCGTGGGAAGCAACCTTAGTGTTCGAGACATCGCTGACAACCTGTAGTAGAGAGATAGTCTAAATCTCGGGACGTAGAGAGAAAGCACTGGATTTAAATGCACAGACTGAGTCTAGACTTTCAGACTGACTAACGCTGTACACAAATAATGACAGCGCGCACTCTCATCAGAACCACCTCAATTCACCACAGGAGTGTACTGAAAAAAAAGCTGAAGAATATGTTTTGATACAATACAAAACTGAGGCGTGGCGTGTACTACACCCCTGAAAAGACACTCATAACAATACCGCAGACTGAAATAGTTATGATAGACAAAACTGTTTGCTTACAAATCTGCGCAGTGTGTAAAAATTTCCGTTTGGATTGAGGAGCCACTTCACGATTTTAAAAGTTAAACTCACCCCCTTATAGGAAAGCAGATAATTTTGTAGCCCAAATCCTAAAATAAAATACGACTATATCCAAAGTTATATCAATGTAAAAGTGGCTCCTCAATCCAAACGTCTTAATTGAGGAGCCACATGGAACACGGAAAGTATTGAATGAATATTTTTGAAAAGTTTGCATCATTTAGTACTAATTGTCTATAGTGCTTACTAAAAATCTGAGTCCAGTACTGTTGATATTCAAGAATATATATATACAATACTTTTAATGTGGCTCTTCAATCTACACAAGAGCGTGAATTTCCATGAAAGTAATTGGTAAATTTATATTCCACTCCAAAAAACATTTAGTAAGTAGTAAGTGTGTTCGAATTTGTAGCATATAGAGAAAGTAGTAAAACTGAGTGAATTTAGTAAATAAAAGCATTTTATTTGGCTCCTCAGTCCTGACGTTCTGCATAATAAATAATGCCCTGTTGCGGATACTTCGACTTACCTCTTTAGAGTTGATTGAGTTCCGTTAAGCAGACATTTAAAGTATCATATGATTTGTACTGATGAAGAATAAAATTTATAGTAGTAGTAGACGATCTATTTTAGCCCTATCGGTAGGAGTCCTTATTTTAGGTTTAGGTATTTAGCACGATTTAGATTATTGAGGTGATATATAATATTAATAATATTATATATTTTATCACAGCACGAACACACTTTTGTGTGTAATTGTTGATAATAATAATATAATAATACCTGAGATCACAACGGAATCAATAACCAGAGACACTAACATTTAGTATAAATGTCTACTAAGTACATATGTATAAATCAACATTGTATATAATCGGTATCTGAAAAACACTTTACTTTTAGATATTCATTAAAAATTCGCTTTCAAGGGTTATGTTAATGTTGTATGTGTACCTGGGACAAACGGTCAAACTAGGTAAGTCCAACTTCGTTAAGTTATCGAAGCTACGGAAGATCTCGTCCAAAATACCGCAGTGTCTCGAACAAAAGTCTTTGACTAGTGTGTGTTGCCAGTTATGACGTACGGCACTGAGACGTGGCGTTTTACAATGGGCCTCATCAGAAAGGACAAGGTCACCCAAACGCCAATGAAGACGGCTATGCTCGGAGTTTCTCAGCGAGATCAAGTAAGAATGAGGGGGAACTTTGGGGGAGGTCCAGCAGTGGACGTCTTTCGCCTGAAATGATGATGATGTTAAATGAAACCAGGAAAACTACTTTTTGAAATTCAATTTTTAAGAAATCGACACAGTAGGTAGGTACAGAGATTCTTCATATCTTTTAGGTGTTTAGTAGTCAATTCCGACATAAGCTAATGAATTAATAAATATTGGTTGGTCGGCGCTTTTACGAATTTTTGCAGTGACATTTATAGTGGCCCATGCCAGCGACTCTAATTGCAGGGATACATTCTATAACGCCTATTAATGTAGGTATATGATCTACTTTAAATCATTATATATTCTGGTACCTCGTTTACTCGTAGAAAAATTTAACTCAAAGGAAACTATGTTTGACAGAGTATATTTGCACACTGTTTGGTGGTCACAAGACGTACAAACTTTTTTTTCTTCTGCAATACACATTGCATCTTCTAAACGTTTCATTCCGAAAACAGAAATTATATTCAGGTTTAAAGGCAAAAATGCGATCTGCCTAGATATTGGGCTAAATTGGCATGAATCATTAGTACACTTTTTACTGAAAATTAAACAACAATATTACTAACATACTTAGAAAAATACCATTCTTTATAAAGTTAACTAATAATAATCGATACAAATGTAATGTTAAATACTTACATTGCATACAGGAAATCAAAGCGAAGTTAATTATCAGTCACTCAGTATGCACTGTTACAGTAGCAAATAGCATCCCCACAAGTCAAGAATTATGACTTGATTAATAACAATATAGTTCAGTAACAGAACTGTAAGTTAATAACTATTTAATTTATTTTTACGTCAATATTTGCGCAAACAAGTGAGCTTCCTCGCTAATGAATGTCAGGTTACTAATTAAATAAATATTATTGAGGGTAGGTAAGTAACGACATTAGTAGGTATGCAGTTACCCCCAAATAATAAGATTAAATAAAATAAAATAGATTTGAGTTTCTCTATGCCACGAAACGATTATTTTCTTTTTAAATAATGTATTCATGGTCACCCGTCAAAACAATTTCATAGGAAATTAAAGAACATCTAATAACTTCGTAGATATGTACTTTTACAAGGCAGGATTATAAGTACGTAAATTTAGTAGAAATTTATACAAAATATAGGTGTTTTTGTTCCAAATTTCGTCCCAAGTATAAGTAGATTAGAGGCAAATCTATTTATCGAAGAATCTCAATTGAGGAGCCACATTTAAAATGTGCTATATCTCCCAATTCACTCGTTGTTGATAACTGACTCTTATCCTTTTTTTTTTTTTTTTTTTGTGGGTGGGAAATCCACCCGTGTTCCTTCAGTTGCCTGTGCCAGGGGCCACGGTAACCCAACCTTATCCTACAAATCTAATATACTTACTACTAAATGATGAAGAACTTGCGCATTAAGTGAACTACTGCTTCTTTGAAAAATGACGAGTCGTATGTGTATGGTCTGAGGAGCCACATAATATAATGTATGGTAACTTTTTTAATTTGAACACTACCGAGCTCAGATTTTGTCTACTAACTACTTTCAAATGCTACTAAATCATACCAAATTATGATAAATATTCATCCATAATGTTCCTAGTTCTGACGTGGCTACCCAATCCAAACATTTAGATTGTGGTGCCACCTGTATGTTCATATAACTTTTGAAGTATTATACTACAAAATCGAGGACCGAACCTACAAAAATTTTTAACTTTTAGCTTTGGCTAAATCTTAAGCTATTTCTAATACTAGTTCGACTAATACTAGGTTACGTAGGTAATAAGCATGTTTTTTTTAATACGACAATCATATCGTTGAAGATACACTTCCAACTGACACCTGCATAGCTTGACGTCTGCCAACTAATGAGCTTAAAGTAAAAAATTAAAACGAAGCTACAGCTAAACTGACAAAAATCTCCCAAATGCACACACCCATAGTTATAAATCTCTATCTCGAAAAAATATCAGTTGAAAGTACACTATCTAATTCTTTTATAAGCATAGCAACAGGTACTTTACGAGGACGGTACCAACAAAGCCACTCCAACCACTTGACTGCATTGTAACGCCACAATGGCGCTTTGATTTCACTATTGTGCTCAGGCGCAGGTAGAACCCCGTGCTTTACTTGTAATCCTTAATAATGTTTTGTTTGTTGAGTTTGGAATAAAATGACGTAGTATTGAAACTCGTGTTGGAGGGTTTCAGTAGGTTTCATTAGACCGGCTGAGCTTTGTCTGTGTGAGCGCTTTGATACTCCGTGACAAGGTGGACTTGTGGGTGGATTCACGAATCGTACACGTTTTAGAGGAGCACAAAGAACGGCTCGGCTTATGTGCAGCTCTAGAGGGTTGTTGTTCAGCAAGTTAAGTCTATAAAAGATACAAATGAACCTTGTTTTAACTCCTCCTCTCCTTCGTGGATGATGCTGATGGTACGAGATCTGTCAGATATGATTCAAGATCAAAGATTGAGCATTGTTCTAGTCTACAATATAAGCCATTGAGTTGACACGACATTTCACCTGAACCTACTGGATCACGTTAACTGAATCAGTTCCAATATGGGTCTACTTTCTGCCATAGTCTTATGCAATTTCCTTGATGAATACGAGTTTGTTTCATTTGGCCCTATTACATTCTCATACCGACAGAAATAACACAATTATTATGTAATATTAGGTAATACTTTGGACAATACTCGAGTACGTAGTAGTCACAATTAAACAACATACATACGCTTCATATTATGTAGTTTAACCGATATTTTATTGGCATCTTGACGAGGCGAACTAACCTGTAGGCGTAGTGTAAGGGCAAGCTACAGAAAAATACGCACGACACATGCAATAATAACCTTTCAGCTTCCGCTATAAGGACGAGGCTGCCAGCATAATTATATTGGTAATACCTCACTGGGAAATAGGAACTGAAGTTATGCTAAAAAGGCACTTAACCTCTAAAAATAGATTTCAATATTCTGCAGATGTATGCATCTTCAGGCTCCTGTGTGTACTTAAGTTAATTAAAGGAAAACCAGGCGAAGGCACAAAATGTGTAAGAAGCAACTTTGGATCTACTTACTGCCAAAATTGGTTTCAATTATCTACCTTCTGAAAAATTATACCACCCAAAAAAACACTATTCCTTCCTTAGGTTATTTCTGCATACTAATTATTAACCGACCTTAAAATTCTTGATCAAAATTAAAAACATAAATGGCAAAAATACATCTTGCGTTTAATTATAAATATCGATAACAATTCTAAATCTATTCGATGTCGTATCGATATATCGAAAAATAGTAATGTATACTATTTTTCGATATATCGATACGACATCTAACACATTGGAGAGATTTGTAAGAGCATTCTAGACCGTGAAGGCTCTACAGTTCAGGAATGTGAGGTGAACCCACTACGACTTAACGACTGACCAAACATTCATTCCGTGAATCCGTTACCCGCGACCATTTTCAAGTTTCACATACATTGAGTGCTCAGGAGGGATGGTTACATCACGCTTTCAAATGTGGCCGTCAATAGATGCGGAGTGAAACGAAGTTCTCGCATAGTACGGTTAGCAAGATTCTCATGGTTAGCCTCAGATCTCGACTTTCGTAAAGAGTTCAACGCGCGCTTGCTATCTGTGTCCACAATTATAATCTAAGTTGGTAAATAACGTAATTGATACATTACACTATAAATAGTGTAAATTAATGTCCACTTCTCGTTTATTATGTTGGCGACGGTATTAGGAGGCGGAGGTTTTTTTTTAAAATTGGCGCTTAAACCGTTTATTTTGATGGATTCCAAATGATGCTGCTTACATATATGTATATGACGTCGTGTTTTCCAAGAGAGTTACGAGTAATTTTAAAGTAATAATTATGATTTCGAGAATCAGTGAATAATCGAAATAATAATTTGCCTGTTTCAGTAACTACAAAATCTTATTTCCTCTGTTTCACGTAAATCAATACTGCATTATACATATAATAATAGTAATAATAATAATAGAATGAGACAACATCCACATCAGGTCCCGAACTAGGCAGAGCCTGTACTACGGTAACCTGATGACTGATATACATACTTATATACATATACACACCCAGACACAGGTCAAACAGACATGTTCATGCACACAAATGTTTGACTTGTCCGGGGATCGAACCCGGGAGCAGCGGCTCAGAACGCAGGGTTGCTACCAACTGCGCCAACCGGTCAGTATATACTCTTCTAAAAGCTTAAAATTCTTTCAGGAAGCGCCGTGACGTGTTGATTTCATTTTCAGAAAACTATCAGGGTGGTATACACGATTACATCACAATATGTACATAGCGATCAAAAGAGCAATATAAATGATTCCTATGTATTAGTGCTAAAGTTAAGTAAAATGATTTCACAAAACCTATATACCGTTAGGCAGTAAACTTGTTAATATAACGTAACTATTTGGCCAACGATAATAACTATTTACGTCCACGCTTAATATTAATTTTAATCGGGTAATATAATTTTATACTGATGAATAAGAATAGATTTGAAAATGTTATGTAAAATGGAAAATAGAATTAGAGGGAGAATAATTTAATTTAGGTGCATCGGTTAGACTGGAAGGCTTGGGGTTGGCTTCCAGTCTCATCTCATTCAAAAATGTGAGGCAGATTGATTGAAGGAGCATAATTTTACAAGACTTCTAGTTCTTTTTATATTAGTAGACTAGAAGCCAATAATTTAATAAACAAGAATCTCAAAAATGCTGTTGAAATAGAAACATCGTTGGAATTTCATGCTAGAATGTAAAATTATTGTAATTTTTAATTAGTTTCAAATGTTAACAGGTAAAGAGATACATTATAGGAATAAGTACCAATTTTAGAGCACTTCCTGGTACGGAAATACGAGCACGTTATAATGGTAACTTGTACGGAAATTTAAAAGCGTCTTTATATATTTCCATAAATTTTACTTGCCCTTGCCCTCATGACTTTCGTCATGCCACCAGAAGGCCAAATTCTCGTACTTAAAAGAAACACATCATTAATATTCTACTCGCAATATCATCTCAGCGACAACGTCAATGTCAAAACTTGTCAAAAATGTATGTAAATTGATTGTATTTTTGACAGATTGAGACTGAGATTAGAATGCGAACGTTCTTAAAAATACGGGAATTTGCCCCTCTGATGCCAGGGATTAACAACATTGACAGCTCATTTCAAGCACACGTCACCACCCAACTTTTCACGGGGAGATTTTTACAGAACAGATGCTGCAGATGACAAAAGGTATTTAGTAGTGATAAGCTGATGCTACTGCCAGGATCGTCGGCGTACGTGGGAACTAGGTGAAAAATAAGGAATTGAGATATGACGAATTGTATGTTACGGTTGTTTGTTGAACTCCCATATGCAACGAAAAGGTTTTTGCACTTCACTGTTAAGTAACACCAGTAGGTGTGCTGCCTCCCTTCACGCTGTAAATTAAATGGACATTTTACCGACAGTAAATTATAGCCCAGTGTCATTCGTGGAGCTTTGACAGTCGTTACGGGTCGTCAGAAGCCCGTAAGTCTGAGAACCAGTCTTACCCACTAAACCGATAAACTGAATTACCCGTCTTACCAAGGGGTAAGGTAATAAATGTAATAATAATAATCTTAATAAGGCATTACGATTAATGCCCTGTAACTGGGTTGTGGAGGTAAGATAAGCAGCCTCTCCACATAAAATACTGGTATTCAGCTGCATCCGGTTAGACTGGAAGCTGCCCCTTACATAGTTGGTTGCTGGCAGATGAAATTATAGCCCAATCGTAGCCAGGACTCGAACAATCGCTTGCTTTACACCGTCGAATAGTAGTCAAAACAATCAACAAATTGAATTGGATTGCAATTAAGTAAATTAATTAATATTTTTATACAAATAACGCCATTATAGGCATGGCGTTCCTCTTTGGAGGTTGCAGGTATATTAATATCTAAAGCGAAACAAGGTATATAAAGAATTAAGTATTATTTACAAACAAACTGGTTATTAAAATAAAAGAAATAGTAATATATTTGTAGGCGATGTTTGTCGTTTGAGAAATGCGAGTAATCATTTAATCAGGTATGTTCAACCTTTTTTCTAGGTGGTTTAACTTATTACGGTGCTGGTGCTACGCCGACTGAAGATTGAACACCTCTGTTTTTGATTTTCAAACGCTATGTAGAATTAAGCGGTCGATGTAAAGGATTTGATCATTTAATCAATGAATTATGCTTATTAGTAACGCGCGATTACAAGACGTATACTAATGTAGGTACGATATGTCTTTACGGTATTATAACATAAACCTGTTGACAGTTTGATTAGTGTGAGTTTTTAGTCGTAGTACTGACATTATTCAGTTTACAACTGGGCAAACGAAAGTTATGTGCGCAGTCAACAATTAAACATCTTCAGCAAACAGTACAGGTACGACTCTGAACACAATTAGTGTTCCTAGGTTTCCGTAGTCCCGGAGAGGGGTCGATTCAGACCTTAGATCATAATATGATCTGAGATTTAGACGGTCATCTTAAATCGACTAAGTGATTGGCTACAGATAAATAATAAATAGGTATCCTGATTTTGCTGCTGGCCATGTATTCAGAAGGGCTCCAAAGACTATCGTTTCAGTTTGGGATGCTTTAAAAATTGTTGGATATTTTTACATTAGTATGTTTGAATAAAATTACTCCTATTACAGCTAGCTAAATGTTTGAGGAAATTGAAAGGTTCAAGAAAAACTTGATAGCTTAAAGCTAAAGCCTGTACCTATAAAGTAAATATAAACAAAGATTGGATAGTAAACGTTGCCTAGTTACGTAGGTACGTTGGGCAATGGTAACGATTATAGTGCCACAGGAACCTGACACATTAGTCACTGGGCGAGTTAAGCTAGCTTCAGGTACGTCACTTAGACCAAACTTAATGCGAACAATGTGAAGGTTTTGTAAGAACTTGGCAAATTATTTTGAAACATTCTTTGCTAAATTGACAACCCTGTTTTCCAGCGATTTGAACATCCTGCGTGTAGACTAGAAGTTACACAACTTTTTAAATGTAACCTCCTTTTTTTGAATATCGTTCTAAAATTATAAAAACTTTTTCGATTGCTTTTGGGCTATTTTTCAAAGTACAGTAGATAGTGGATGCTTCTGCTGCTTCAAAAGCTGAACCGAACAATGCTGCGCCCATATTAAACGAATAAAAAATCGAACACATCACAAACTTTAATTACTAAATTCGACCAAAAAAGGTGCATGATACGTCCAAAAGCTACATTTTCGTCTGTCCATCAGTACAATTTGTTCGTATCTGTACTAGGTGAGCACAATGCGTTATTAAAAACTTTTGTTACGTGGCTTTTTTTTCTACGGCGTGTCGAGTGCGACGCATACCTGCGTCCTTCTCGACGTTTACCTGTGCTCGTGAGAGGGCAGAGGTAGACCGTCACAAGTAGTAGATGTGGCAAGCGAGACGGAGCCGAACCCACGGTCTAGCTTTGTGTTTAATTTTTGTTTTTTTTGTTTTCGTCGTGCGACGGGGTTGATGCTGTAGATAGTGCATATAAGTACGGTGGGCTGCATCAATTGGGTACCCAAGTTGTATTAAAATTAACTTTGAAGGGGGGTACTCACATCGTGACGCTGACTGTACAGGGATTCAGTTTATGTGTTGATTATTTGATTCGGTTTTTCGCGATTTTTTTCCAAACGCTAGTTGAGTGCTAAAATGATTTAAACAAATAGTTCTACTTAAGTTTTAATGGACTTATTGAAAATTGAACTTGGACTATATCTGGTCTTTGACAGCCTTCAGGATAGGTCTTGTTATGATGACAAGGCACACCGAAGAATCGAACGCCAAAGTTTTCCCGCCCAAAGGCAAGCCTTCTTGTCGGGTCTGAGGAGGCTTGGGTCTGTGGCTGCGCCCGCGCCGCGCGAGGCTCCACAAACCGGGCGGGCCAGTACACGATGGAAGTTTGTGCCGGCCGGTCGTGTGCGTAGCTTCGCGAGTGATGTCGCAGCATGGTCGCTGCGCGTGCCTTGTTGTGGTGCCTTTGCCTTGTCGCAGCCGGGACCCCGGCCGCCTCCCGCGGACACCGACAACACCACGTCCCCGCACGACACAAACATTCGGAATTCGTTAAAGGAAAGAGTAAGTGCTGTGCCGCCCACGGCGCTTTCAAAGTTTCAAACCTCCATGCCTTGGTGTTCAGTGATACAGTTGTAAACGTGATATAAACCTGTAACCTAAATGTAAACCACACGCAGTGACCGTAAAATAACTCCATAAAACTGTAGAAATAAAGACGCGGTACCAGCTAATCGCTGGAATAAAATAAACAAAGCTTATCTCGAGCCAACAAACGTAGCCTTATATAGCGCGGAAAGCTGCTTGACGGTACACTGAACTGGCCTTAATAGGCTGCCCGTATGAACAATAATACTTCATTTTGTGTGATAAAGTTTTCCGAGAGCCTTGAAAGGGATGCGGACAATATCCTACGGGATGAAAGGCAAGGTGCACGTATTGTGAAACGCTTTAACTTTCAAGTTGGTGGTTGCAGCCTTTGTGCGCCTGTAGCGGACAGACGGACGGATTGACAGAATTATACATATATTGGTAGCCGAGCGCTCTGAACAAGGACGGTTTTGTTTATATTGTGGAGGCAGATTCAGCGTTAACATAGTACCTATTGAGTTTATGAATATGAATTGTTGGGAACGACCGGCTACAGTTTTGTAGGATTAATGCATAAAGTATTTTGATTTTGAGATTTTTATTTTATTTAAAGTTATGTTCTCAAAAATAACTTATATTATGTACTTACTCAATTATATTCTTCTCACTTGGTACAAAAAAAAAAGAGTTTTTTTTTGTAATGCTTAATAATACTTAAAATCATAATAAACGTACCTATGTAAGTACCTAAAATGTAAAAAAAAAAATGAAATAGAATATTTGTCCTACCAAACAGAAGAACTTCGGCTTAACAGTACTAATTCTCTTTCATAATATTATCAAAAGTCCATTTGTGTACAAAAAGATTTGTAGTAGGTAAGTACCTACATTAAACGGCTCGTAATTTTAAACTTGTTTTGACCAATTGTTATAGAAATCCCTTGCTTTACCGCGAAGGCTTTTAAAGCTCTATTGTTTTTTCTTATTATTATGTACTTAATCTGGATAAAAAGCCTTGAAGTTAAGCACGCGAGTGGTTTTGGGTTCAATTTAGATTTAAATAACAATTACAAAAACGATAAGAGACAAAGGATTCAATTACTCCAAATCTTACAAATCGTAGTTATGCACTTACGGATTATATTGAACGTCAAGAATCAATGATTAAAATAATAATGTTTTATTAGAAAAAAAACGTTGTAAAAGGAAACTTATGGCCTAAGTAAAATTATATTTAAAATGATTGTTTCAGCCACTAAGTAGCCGTTAAATTGAAAAGTATTGGTGACACGTTCCGTTCTAATTACAAACAGACGCGTGAGCCGTTAGAAATGACCCAAACTTGTGTGCATTGACCAACTATTTTTAAAGTACCTAACAGGTACAATTCATTCTCAATTTAAAATTATCATGCGTATATAAAATTGTCAAATGAATTTGTACTCTATTCTGTCATTGGCTAAATTGACATTCACTTACGTACGACCTTCTGTGACATACGCTGTCATAATCTAGACATTTCTAAATTCGATTTTCAAACAATATCTGTTGTAATATCAAGTCGTAGTTATTAAAAACCCCAATTGTTAATTGGTTAATAACCTATTGCCTACTTTCATTTCGGTATGTCGAAATAATCGGTTTTACATAAAAACAACGCATTTCAAAACCCGCTGTGACGTACCTATCTATGAGAACGGTACATTATTGTTATACTTGTCAAATGTTACTACCTACGTCTATGGTTCTATACAACGCCCAATTTGTTACATGTAAAGTTTCAAACGTGTCTTTTGTCTAATTTTATTGTTTTTATTATGTTGAAAATCAACTGGAAAAATTATGCTAAACGTGGATTTTCCCGAGACTGATATCTGATAGTGAAAATTATTTAAGTTTTTTCTTTGAGCTTTAATCAGGGCTTGATTAAACATAGAAAAACAAAGCAATTAACGTAGTCTAGTTATCAGAAAACCATCAAATATATAAATATATATTGCTATAACGTACATTGAAAATTTATAGCCTAATTCTTTTATAAAATTAGTAAACACTGCCATCCCTGACACTATATTTTATGTTACTTTTACGGCCAAGAAAGTGACGGGGTGGTCCTCTCGTGGCCTCTGCTTTTGAATTAAAAATGTCTGTAGCTGATCTACATATGAAAGAAATTCAACGTTTGAGCGGCGACTGTAGGCTTTGTCATATTGTGCAGGAAAGTAACTGGTGAAATCAGCTGCATCGATCTATTACATTTAAAAAAATGTAAATATTGGCAAAAATTTAAATTGTTAGATTCACTCGATTAGATTTTTAGATTAGATTAAATTCAAAAGACGGTCATGTTTCTCTTTCGTTGACAATGACATTTGAATAGTATCGTCTCGCTCTGTCATTCATACTGAAAATCGTATCTGTCTTTCCATGCGGGGTATGTGAGTTTACTCTTATCCTAAGTGACCTAAGTACGGTGAGGGCAAATCTAATGCCCGCTACAGATTGATGAATCGTAACATGAAACCGTCCAAACTTATGCAATGCAACATGAAATGTAACACTATAACTATTCGAATTTGTCTCAATGTGTATTACGTTTCACTAATCTGTAGCGGGCATTACGATTTAAATCTTTGGTTGTTACTTTCTTGGCTCCTAGACTAGAATATTTAATAGAAATTTTTGATCCAATTTTATTTTCTTAAAGCGATGTTTGCTCTACTAAAAAAAACAGTTATTATTATTCTACTAAAGATTATGAATATCCTTACATACAAACAGTAACCTGGGTAGTTACTTAAAATTTTCATTTTGTACTGTGAGCCGATTAGGTATTCACACAATCAGGACAGCCCACATCCAGCATTCAAACAAATAAAACGTATAATTAGTCAAATAAATACATGGACACAGACTACTTGATGATAGTCGTAACTCAGCGGTTACAAACCTTTTTGCTTATATCTTTTCATGTCATCACTAGTTGATAGGCAGTTTTGAGTATGGATGTGGATGGGTACAAGAATAGGGGGGAAACCAAAGGAAAGATAGATTGACTGTGTGAAACACGATATGGCTAGAAATGGGGTGACTATCAAGATGACGACTAATGGGGAAGTAGGTATGGAAGGAAAATACGTGTTGCGCCGACAGCAAATAAATTGGGTATAATACAGGAGAAGGATGATGATGATATTAATAACTATTAGAAACATAACCCACTTGCTTACCCATCAGACAGACCTTATACAGTCCAGCTGGGTAATTGCGTAATACACTAACGGAAGTTATGGCTTTCATTTTGACAATTCAACAACATTCATTGCTTTGTTGAGCAGACAAATTTTTCGAACATATGAAGCATTGGATTAGCAATATCCTTCAAAATGATTCAGATTGTGAGTAGTGTGTTACGCAATTAGGGTGCAGGAAAATAAGGTCATTAATGAAATTAGTGCTTGCCTTCAAAGGAAAACCTGAATTATATGTTATGTCAGTTCGCATCCTATAATGAAGTATCTATCTTGTAACGTCACAGACTACATAACGAACATTGATTCCAACCGTGATTTTTTCGAATATTGGATGCCAATCGTGTACCTTGAAATTTATCACTATCTGTCTCTGTCTTACACACGAATATAGAGAACCACAGACAGAAGAAACACAAGATATTAAAACGCGTCACATCCTCTGTGTTGCGACATTGCTAATGTTTTTATAATAAATGTCAATTAGTTTTATTAGAAACTAGTTATTTGCCTCGGCCATAACTTCTGTGAATTCTCTGGTTTTATATGACATGTGTTCCCAGGGCTTATTATTTATACATTGCCAGCACCAATCTCCGCAAGAGCTGTATCAAGTTTTCAAATTATTTCGAAAAGACATTCCAGGCTCGCAGTTATTGATATGAAATCAAAAAATGTTCTAACATGACATTGCAATACGTTATAAAAACTTAATCAAACAAAGTCCATCCATCCTTCTCCGTCTTCAGCTTTGTGTGACACAAGGCAATTTTTTTTAAATTATGACGTAAGCCGTTGGTCCGGCTGCCATTTGTAGATCATTGACAGTCGTTACGGGTAGTCAGAAACCCGAAAGTCTGACTATCAGTCTTACCAAGGGGTATCGTATTCCCCAGTAACTGGCTTGTGGAGGTCAGATAGGCACTCACTCCATGTAAAATACTGGTATTAAGCTGCGTCCGGTTAGACTGAAAGCCGACCCCTATATAGTTACTTTGGGATAAGGCTAAGCAGTTGATGATGAGTGTCGTAAACCCGTAACACTCCAATTTATTACCCTCTGGCATTGCGATCATGCGCAGTGATTATTTGCATTAGGGCTGGGAGAGCACAGACACGTTTGTCATTAAGTTGCGCACCCCTGCCATTGTCCCTTGACAGCTTACAAATTGGATTAAAATATCGTACTGTCAAGAAGTGTATGAAAAAGGAGTAATTTGCTCTTTCTTTGGAAGACCAAAGAAATAGCAAATTACTCCTTCTTCATACACTTCTTGACAGTACGATCTATGAGAAAACTTGCAAGTTCTTAGTTTATATTGCATAAACTGTTTCTAAAGTCATAAAACTTAATTATTTATTTATTTAATTACCATTTTTATAAAATATACATTGTACTTGTACTTGTATGCACACGCACAAAACAGAATCGATAATCGATAAAAAATATTGATTCCAATAAAATATTTTTAAATATCACCAACAAGGAAAATCTGGCAGTATTGTACGTAGCCGGCGATTTTATATCGAGACCTTACAGAAGGAAATAACATGCGCCTACGCACTTCCATGGAATTATGCACGTGTGTGGCAAAAGATATGACAATCATACCACCTGGCTGCGTATTTACACACTTTTTGGTGCCTTAAGACCCACGTGTTATTTTTATAGCCATATTCACCGCAGGACGTAAATCTAGGTCATTTAAGTTTTAATTAAGTGTAAAAATAATATTGTTTTGGCGAATAACCGTTGCGAGTATGGCTATACGCCCGGGCAATGTAATACTTTTCCCAACGAAAGAGCTCAACGCATGCGAAGAAAGGTTTTTTTTTAATTATCTTATCAATCACGTAGGTAGATAGTGCTAATAAATGATTTATATTGTGTACTGGTACCTACATAATAACAGATATAAAAAGAAATGGATGGAAATGCATAGATGTTCCGGGTTCTGGTTGTTTGTGTATGTGACTTTAAATGTTCGTAAACGCACCCACAATACAGGCGAAATTCTTAGTGTGGGGCAACGTTTTTTAAAAAAAAAATAGAGTGGTATTCGTACCTACATCTTGTAATGCTCAATGTTGCCTTTTGCCAACGAGATAAATGTCGGGGTTGAAGTCTAAGGCCCACACCACCAATCACTAAACACGTTCAGCGCTAAAAGAGTGTTATACATCATTTAACATTTGACAGAAACAGAATTATGTTTTACACTCGTTTAGCGCTAAACGTGTTTATTGATTGGACGTACGAGTGGGCCTCAGTCTAGCCAGATGCTGTAAAGGGCAAAGCGCCAGTTTTCCCGCGAAATACAAACTTTTTTTTTTTTTTTTATAATTTGCTGGTCTGTGTCAGGTTGTATAACGGAACAAAAAAATTGATTCGCGACCGTAACAAATATGTATTTACAGAATTATAATCATTAAAATCATCAATAAAACCCTCTAGATTCATATTCCCATTTAATGACTCTTTTTTATGAAATAGTCATACAACGTTTAAAAAAAAATGTGCTACCCTGGCGCTTTCCTTTAACTTCAGCGACCCGCCCCTGCTACGCACGGTTTTTACGAAGTGTCAAAACATTAAGATTTCTTTATTATATCTATGTAAAATATGAATGTAGTGTACACACGCACCTTACGGAATAAATTCTCTAAATGATGGTGAAAACCGCATCAAAATCCGTTGCGGAGTTTAGAATAACAACGCGGTCACACAGACAGACACGAAAAGTGACTTTAATTTATAGTTAGTATATAATATAACTAGCTTTGACCCGCGAATTTGTCCGCGTGAAATTTGTTGTACCCCCGTCCCACACCGTCGCGTCGCGTCGCATCGCCCGCCCGCGAAATCGTTTTGTTTTCGCATAGCGATCTTTCTGACACTTATTATTTCTGCTCGGCTCCTAAGGATCGTAGCGTGATGTTTAACAGCCTATAACCTACCTCAAGAATTAGGCTATCAAATGAAAAAGCCTCTTTGGAATCCGACCGGTAGTTCCAGAGATTACCCCCTATACACTCACAAACTTTACTTCTTTATAATATTAAGTATAGATAAATAGATTTATACGAAACCGGTCGAAGTCAACATTTACTGGACATGATAAAATTCAGACATATTAGCGATTTTACCATTTTGGCTTCAAAGGCATAAAACAACGTTATATGTAAAACTATCTAATTAACACCACGTATTAATGAACCGATTTGATATTTCAAGTTGACTAGATTTAATCGAGTTCTAAATGATATGCACGCGGAGTTTCTTGACCCATCGCTATATATCGAGTATCCGAATAGGTAAGACAAGAAAAATAACTGGAATTTATGAGTCAGTTACACTCCTGAACTAGGAGAAACATCTAATTGGTGTAACAACGTGTGAAGGTGGAAATATTTTAACGAATTAAGTTTTGGTAGACCTACTCCTACCTACTATGTCTCAAAATCAAAGCATTTATTTCAATTCAACCATTTACAGGCACTTTTGAATGCTCAAGTGGTCGGTCAGTCAGAAATATGAAGCTAGTTGCCCATTCCAAAGCCTAGTAGGTACCTATGGAGAAGAACGGGCAAGAAACTCCATGGACACTCTTTTAAATTATATTGTTACATAAAAATTAGTTACATCATTAATGTTGAAAATATGCATAATTATATGTGAGAACAATGTAAATAAGACGTACACGTTGAGTGTCCAGAGTACAGCAAAATAGAAATTTAAACAAAACTGTCCATAAATAAAATAATTAAAATAAGCCGTGGCAGCTAAGAGAGGACCAGTCCCAACGGACGGCGCCCGTTCACGAACATGACGTAGGTACATATGGATCATCCATCCTCTCATCTAGGTGTTTCCGCGATCTTCCCACAGACCAGGCAAGCATGGCACAAAAGGGAGAAGGCTTGCACTGAGCAGTGGGTGGAACAAGGAAACACGATGACGGTGATGGTGAGGAAGGATGATGACGTCAGGAAAACTTTTTCTTTTCCTTTTATTTTAGTTAGCCGCCACTGTCGCACTGCTCGGTAAAGCCGTTCGCAATTTTTTTCTTATTTTTTTTTCTACTAATTTCTTCCGGGCTGTCTATTTCTGTTAAAATCTCACGTAAGCTGTCAATAGTGTAAACTCCTAACATCAAATGGAATGTCGGCTCTCTTCAAGATTATTCATTGCGATATTTACGTTGTTGAGAAGACAATTTTTTTGAACATAATATGAAAAAATGGATTAAGTACCAATATTCTTCAAAATGATTCTGATTTGATTGAAAGTGTGGTGCTAGGTAAAGAGAAGTGAAAATATTAAAAATAATATTATAAATTATAATATAATTATAAATATGTTTTTATGTTTAATTCTTTTAATTTGGTGCTTAATGATATACCTACCTACACATTACGTTCCAAGAAAAGGGTTGGTTGTGTTAAGATAATAATTATTATTTTCGCTAGAAACAAAAATTACATTCTTCAAATGAATAGCTAATCAGTCGCAAAAGCTACTATTTGGGTTCCGTACCCAAAGGGTGCCAACGGGCTATAACTGAGGTTCCGCGGTCCGTCCGTCTGTCCGTCTGACACAGGGCTTCGAAACCGTAATAAGTAGACAATAATTGAAAAGTTTCACAGAGTGTACTGCTATGGCCGCTATAACAATAAATAATAAAAGTAAAGATAAAAATTAAAGGGTCATCTTGTTGTAAAATATTGTACGGTGGTACGGACGGAACCCTTCGTGGCCGCTTTTTTAATTTTCACAATGTTTGACAATGAAATATGTTTCATAGGCATTGAATATTTATCTTGCAATGATTACGATATTTTCCCTTTTGCTATCTTAAGTGTATTCCCAAGATTGCCAGGTAAACAAGAAAATGGCTTACTTAATAAAACGTTTGCGCAATATCTCGAATCCTTGCCGATTCGGCTTTAGACTGCATTTTCCACCTACAACAATATTTTAACTCTTCAAAAACTTGTAATGCGTGTTGATGTATGTTAACTCCACTCTATTTATACACAAATAGTATATTATTCGCTAAGGGGATAAAGCAGGGTCTTTTGTCACGGGCCCTATTTTCATATATATATATATATGAAGGATTCTAGGGCTCCCGAGCGCATCCGCCTGAGTGCAGTGAGGGATCCAAGCTCGCCCAAAATGAAAACACCTTTATTCGGGTCATAGCGAAATCTGGTGCCATATTATTGCCCGGCTATAGCCTAGGGCTTTAATGACTTGCCATGGGTTAGGTTTGCATGACATATAATTTGACATTACCGAGCAAGCGGTGTGAAAAATGCATTAAGATCCACAATACTGCTTCATTTTCAATACTTGGTTCAAATCAGTTTATTTGGTAGGTACCTACTCCGTCAATTATTTATTATTCACAAAAGGGTCAAGGCTATCTACAATGCTACATATACAGCGTGGCGCTGCAATGGTGACCTTAATTTAACACACATATACGTTTTCACATTTTCGTTTCATGACAATTTTTTATTTCCATTAAACGTTATTATTTACAGATTTATTAAAGAATTTAGGAAATAGCATCTTAGAGCAACCTGTACTTAAAGAACTGTCGCGCAGCGGTCATTTCCCTCGGTCACGGATCATAACTTCGCATCAATGAAATTAAAACGAATAAGCAATACTATTAGGATGAAACAAATGCATAGAGTAGGCGAATTTAAGGAAATTTCCTTTGTTGGCGAGCAGCGCAGGCGACGCGCGCTCTCCCTTCCACCCACCCGCCGCACCGAACACGAATTCTTTTTTTGCTTTTCTAGTGCTAGTCGAACCCGTGTCCTTGACGCACTTATTTACACTAGTGCGCATAATTACGTCGCGAAAAAGACTCTTAGCTATTGTTTTATTTATTTCTTTTTGTGTAATTAGGATAGTAATTAGATCATGGTACTGCGATAAAGACACTTTGATTGGTTTTCGTTTTCTTATCTAGTAGGTACGTTTACACCTCTTGCGATACGGACGCATTTATTTGTGCTATTAGTGCTTGTGTAAACTTATGATCGTGATGGCAGTGATTAGTGATGACAGTTATTACTAATAGTAACAAGAGAGGGTGATGTGATAAGTGTTTGTACCACTTGCGCCGCTCGGTTTCTTTGATAATATGCCGTCAAAGAATCGGACCGATCACGAGTAGGTACAAGACGCGATGCGCGGTTGCCAGCCCGCGAACCGACACATTGCCGCTCCGAGTTAACGTAAGCGAGCTAGGTAAGTAATTTCATGAATGAATTTTTGCAAGGGTGATCCCAATTTTAATGGCTTTTTTATTATTTAGTTTGTTTGAAAAATTTTTTTTTTCAGTTTACGTATTATTTTAACCTATCAATATTTATATGGTTAATGGGCACTAGCCCTACCCGTGTATTAAATTAAAGTCACCATTGTTGCGCCACGTTGTATGTGGTTGTTTGTCTCGGTCTTCAGCGCAATGTGTGATTATCTACATAAAACCAAGTACTTATTAATGAATTATAATGAAGGGTTTTCGTTTGCCACGTCAGAAAGTTGTACTATTATGTGCAGACTTCTTCTGTCCTCTGTGTGCCTGTGCAGCAGGAGAAAACATTGTATTGTTATTGCATTTTGTTAACAGATCCGCGCTTCATTCGGTGGCCATTTTAAGTGCTCGTTGAATGGACCCTTATTCATAAAAACTCGTCTTCAATAAACTCTCGGTGAGCCTTTAGAGACAAACATCTCATTGCCATTTTCCCTTCATTAAAGTGAGATGGCATTGGTGCTTTAGTTGTATGATGAATAAAAGGGCTGCACCACGATTGAAACAAGATGTTCAAAAAATAATCCTTTGATTAGTCAAAACTTTATACGCAAAGGAACTAACTGTTTAAGAGTTATTTCACTTTCGTGGAAATTCAGGTTCGGTTTTCGAACACCATTCGATCTACCCATCGGTCATATCGAAACGCACCACGTCCAATGCCTCATTTCTTCATAAACATAAAAGGAAACTGCACTCGGGCGCGGCATGGCACACCATACAATAATGGATTGTAGTGAAAGGTCGTGTTACAAGAACGAGATGGCGGGACAAAACTGGTTCCAATGCTTCAGAATGCAAGTAACTGGATAAAAACATTGCCTTAAGACAAACCAGTCGAGGCGAGCGCAGCGTTCTGCGTTCCTCTCCTACTTGGTCGGGTTGTGCATCGCTATACAACCTAACCGTTTTCAGTTGATAAGCTTCTATTTCACCAAGTTTGGTAAATATGATTAGGTACAGTTAACCTCATCGAATATGTAGAACACCCGTTTTCTTAGAATTTTTTTTTTGTTGGAATTGACGTTATTAATGTAAAATGGGCTATGTAAATCTCATCAGATTATCGTTACACAAAAGACCGGTACAGGCGAGATTTATAAATCTGTCGGGATATCGAGAAGGGATAGGTAGTAGTGTTCCCAAGTTAAATTAGAACAAAGACCAAGTAAAGTATCTAAAGTTACTAAGTAAACTATCCATTGCATAATCGCCTTCACATTGATAAATCCATTTACCTACTTACTATTAAATTGTTGGCTGACTTTATACGGCAAATTAACTCAGTAGATCATTATCAGTGATTGTTATTGCTAATGCAGTGACACTGTTGCCCTGTTGCCATGGTCGATCGTGTCTTCAGTTTAAAATAAAATGTTTATTATCCATGTCTCGTGCGATAATTATTTATTGAAGCTTCATCATTTGCTAAAAACACAGAGACCATTATTTTGTGATGTATACTTTTCTGTCTTGTCCTGGAGTCATTTGTTTTATGATCATCTGTCAATAATTCTTCTTCCCCACACTCTTCGAATCTTTTCGATGATGTTTATATTTCGCCAAGCTTGATTGGCGACAAGTTATGTTTAAAACCAGTTGTGAGTCTGTTGACATCAGTTATTTTCCAGGAAGCTGTAGTATTCTAACACACCAATTTAAAAGGAAGATATTTTAGTGACCTCTGAGTTTGTTTCGGCCTTTCTTCTCAGAGTAGTCAGGTAGGAAACGCAGACATGATCTAGTTTTAAAAATATGATTAACATGTAAAAGTATTTGTACAAACCTACTTACAGTAATAAAATCATTTATCACTTATCATTTAATATTTCTTAATAAAATCTTTACATAGACTCAACCACAGCCAGTGAAAACAAACTTTCATTTGACAGTTTCAACAGTCCAGCTATTCAGTTCGACCCACGCATTATTGTTTGCTCTCAACATTAAATAATGACATTTTTATATCTCTGAATCTGTGAGCAAATTTCAATAGTATCGCGTATGACATCAACAGGTTCAACTAGGCCGACCGGACACCACATACGCTCACTTTAAAACATCACAATGCTAATGTTTAAAACAATATTTAGCATTCCATCGTATTTTTCGAATTTAAAAGCTGTTAATGACGCTGCATACATAACGGAATGAGGAGCGAAAAGTGGTGTGTTGTTTTGTAACCACGGTTCGTGGTAGCGAGTTTAAACAACCAAATATGAAAGTCATAAATCATGCGCACTCGTCGAACAGTTGGCTACATCTCAAATCAGACACAAACGTGGGTGGCAACTGGAAACCCATCCGATTTGTATAGGTGTGCAACCGCGAGCAACTCTGGGGCACGAAGCGATTCATAATTTTGTCGTTTTAACGGATGGCATTTTAGAAAGTATAAATTAAATATAATGTTTGACTATATTTTGAGTAAGTAAATTGATTCCATAATTATGTCAACCAGTCTTGAAAGGGGAACCATACCCGGTTGGAACTGCAAAATAGCTAAAAAACGATTGAAGTCTAATGATTATTCTGCCCGAGTCTGAGGTATGTATATTTTATCGTCTAATTGTAATTGAAACTATGGAGAAAGTTATTTCTGTGCGTAACTCGTTAGAGCTAGTGGTGAAGGAATACGCTTACCTCGAGTAATGTAGGTAGCTTGTGTTAGCACTTAATCCGCACCGCACTCACTTCGCTGCCACTCGATAAATAAGTTGACGAGTCCGGTCACAACAAATACATCGACGCATGGTCGAAAATGAAAATGTCACACTAACACCCGTCCCTGCCTAGGCAAGCACGTTAAGCCATTGATGGTAGATCTTTGACAGTCGTTGCCAGTAGTCGGAAGCCCAATAGTCTGACCACCAATCTTACCAAGAGTTTATTGTATTAACCAGTAACTTGGTTGTGGAGGTCAGATAGGCAGTCGCACGATAACAAAAACTTTTTAACAAAAAGTAAAACCCGACTTCCAAAAAAAAAACGGAAAAAATATTTAAAAAAATCTTTTTTTTTTTTACATCTCTTAAAGATTTTTCTAACGATATAAACGATCTATCGCGATGAAACAAACTCCATAATGGTTGGAAGTAATTAGGCGTAGAAAAGGCTCTTATTGAAAATAAACATGTGTTTTTGCGGAAATCTGTTTGTTTTTCATACATTTTTACAATAATCGTAGAATTCCTCAATAAGACACCACCATTACATACCATTTTTATTACTTTAAGTTATTTTTCATCGTATTATCCACCTACTGGTAAAAATTGCATGTTTATAAATCAATCCTATCTTTTCTTATCGACTGTTAAAGAAAGGCCCAGCGCACGGCTACGCACTATTGTTTAACAAAAATATGTATAAATATTTTATATAAATATTTAGAAAATTTTTTTTAGTTTTCATCATAGACTTACACATTAAACATAAAATCAGCATAGATTCCCTCTTTTCGATATGTGCACATTATAAAGACTCACACACACTATATCGTCGGTTATAAAATAAAATGCTGTTCCATACAATTTAACTGCGTAGGTACTGCACTTTTCTATAAAACAGCTGGCCCTGCAGTCTCGACATAGTTAGCAATCGTTTTCGGTTGCTAAGTCCTAATAATCCAGATGTAACGATATTTGGTGGTCTCCACACTCAAATTTATCGGTTATTACTGGTATTTTAGGTAGGTACCGGTAGGTAACAACCGATAAATTTGAGTGCCGAGACTACCAAACATTTACATCAACATTTACATCTGGATTGTTAGGACTTAGCAACCGAAAACGATTGCTAACTATGTCGAGACTGCAGGGCCTGATATTTCTTTTGATAACCGACTAAAAATGTGTGCGTTAGAATCATGAGCTGAATAAAATCCAACGTTTCAGTTTGCGCATCAATGTCCCTGTTACCCTGCATAGACACATTTGAGTTTGACATCATACTCATCCACTCATTCTATTCCTTACCCTACCTACTTTATTTCGTTCATCATCTAATAGGTTAACATTCTATTTCAAAACCTATTAGTAAACTGGCAATTGTACCAACTAAACTTAGACCTCTGTCTAACATTTCGAGGAAAACGGTCTAATGTTATATGGCCATAATACCTATGTACACCTATAGGTCTATAAATATGGCGTCGATAATTGGCTACCGATCTGTACACAAGCTACGTATGTATAATTATGTAAGAACGTGTTTCCTATAGACATAGTAAAGCAACTCATTGGAAATGCATGCTGTTATATAAATTCATAACGCCTACATAGACTTCGCGAATTATTTCCAAACGAAATTCTTTTCGTTTCTTCTTATTTATTCTTTAAATAAGTGAAGCTATAAACATAATATCTCTAAAACAAAATATATTATTCTTTATGTTTTTAAATTCTGTACCTACTAATCAACAAAATTAGACAATCGGGTGTGCTCATTTTTATTAAGCCCCGACGGAAAAAGAAGGGTGTTATAACCTGTGTATATGTGTGTCTGCCTGCGCTATCTTAGCTCCCAAACGGCTGAACCGATTTTTTATTTGGAGATTTCGCTGAACAAAACAAAACGTTTTGCGCCAAAGGTTGCATGTGGGCGCAGTGTCGTTAAAGAATACTCATAATTCATAGTACCTACCTACCTCTACTTACAGATTCACTTATATCCAACCAAATTCAAACTATCTATCTAAAGTTAAAACTCATCAAATTCAGACCAAGACGGGATACTTGAACATATTTAATAAAATTAACTGTTGTTAAAAGTCTTGAAAACCTCCGGTCTCTCACAACATTCCGTTCCAAAACGTTCAAATGCCAAAAATATATCGAATGACAGTAACATTATACTCTTGTATACACGGTGGGTAAAAAACTATTATACAGACGAGCAGGTAAACTTTACCTTGCCTCTTGAATACCTTCATATGTCTATACAATTCTATGACAATGACTATTCTTTGTTGACAAGCTAGAGCCTCCACATAAACTGCAAGCAATTTTGAACTTAAGCTACAGGGATTGAGGCACAAAACTGAACAATTGTCTAACCTGCCTCACAGGTTTTGTGGTTTTAGGAAAAGTTATGCAAGCAGTATACCTACGTGGACATTTGATCTCTGAGAAATCAAGTGCCATATTCCGAGTTGCAAAACTATTTCTTAACGTTAAAATATACATTTAATACCTCTTACGGTAAAGTGTATTTACCTTTGTTTGAAGCTCAAGAGCAAGAACTAAGTTTGCTTCTAAGCTAAATGTTAATTAATGCTATTTTAAAACCGAATCTTACATTAACATTTACAATGTACTTACATAAAAAGTACATGATAAACAACTGAGTATTGTGTTTAGTGTACAAATAAGCGGTTCAACGGTAAACATGGTAAACGCCACAAATTTTACAATATCGCTCAATTCGCTTTACATACACGGTTTAGTTCCTAACGCTGGTTCCGTTCGCTGAGGCGAAACGGCATTGTAAACTATTTCCATCGATTAATCACAAATAGCGGTTTAACTTGTAGCGTAGTAGAAGAAACTTGCTTTAGAGTCCGCCCACGCGGCAACGCCTCTTCGTTAGACAAGCTCAGTTCCTAACTTGTCGAACGTCGACCCAATACAAATACATTGTTTTTATTATTAATACATGAATAGACAAACGCCCTAATAAGTAAAACTTGTGTTTAGATGGCTCTTATGTATAAAACATTTTTTTCTCTTTTTTTGCAGTATGCATCGGAACAAATGGACGGATGTCGGTGCCATCGAATCGCGACACCCACTATCGGAATCTTCGCGATCGTTTCACAAATTGCACCTACGTTGACGGCAACCTCGAGCTGACATGGCTGCAGAACGAAACTATGGACTTGTCTTTTCTCAAATACATAAGAGAGGTCACCGGTTACGTGCTAATATCGCATGTGAATGTACTACACATTGTGTTGCCACAACTGCAAATTATTCGCGGAAGGACGCTGTTCAAGCTGAACGTAAGAGAAGAACAGTTTGCACTTGTGGTCACCATGTCATCTGCGTTTACCCTCGAGCTGCCGGCGCTGCGCGACGTGCTCCGGGGCAGCGTCGGTATCTACAACAACTACAATCTTTGCCACGTCAAAACGATCAACTGGGACGAGATCATCACTGGGGTCAACGCGACCTATGTTTATGTGTATGACTTTGCTGCCGCAGAGCGAAACTGTCCACGCTGTGATACAAGTTGTGAAGCAGGGTGTTGGGGTGAAGGCGCTGAGAACTGCCAGAAATTTTCCAAAACGATATGCAGTCCACAGTGTGCACAAGGACGTTGCTTCGGGCGGAACCCTCGGGACTGCTGCAACGCGTTTTGTGCCGGCGGCTGCACAGGGCCCCTGCCCAGTCAATGCCTCGCCTGTAGGAACTTCTATGATGAAGGCACATGCTCTCAAGAATGCCCGCCGATGCAAATTTACAACCCCATCGCTTATTCTTGGGAGCCAAATCCGAATGGAAAATACGCTTACGGTGCAACGTGCGTCCGCAACTGCCCTGAGCATCTGTTGAAGGATAATGGAGCATGCGTGAGAAGCTGTCCCCCCAACAAGACTGCCGTCAACGGAGAATGCATCCCTTGCAATGTAACGTGTCCGAAGACATGTCATGCGGAAAAGCCCATTCACTCTGGAAATATCGACAGTTTCAAAGATTGCACTATCATAGACGGTTCGATTGAGATTTTAGAAATGACATTCACTGGATTTCAGCACGTGAACTCTGATTATTCGTTCGGTGAGCGCTATGCGAAGATGGAGCCTCACAAGCTGGAGGTGTTCAGCACGGTGCGCGAGGTGACCGGCTATCTGAACGTACAGGCTCACCACCCGAACTTTACCAGCCTCTCTTACTTCCGTAACCTGGAAGTGATAGGAGGACGCCAGGTCGTCGAGAACCTCTTCGCTTCCCTCTACATAGTCAAGACGTCACTGAAGTCTCTGGGATTGAAATCTTTGAAACGAGTCAACTCCGGTGCTATAGCCATCATGGAAAATAAGATGTTATGTTTTGCCGACAAAATTGCTTGGAATAAACTCGTGAAGTCGAAAGATCACAAGCAAATAATACAAAACAATGGAGATACCAGAAGTTGTGGTGAGTTAGCTTTGCGAGCTAGTTTTTGTCTTGAGGATCCTCATTTTAAAGTTAGGTTTAGTTAAGTATTGTAATTTTGCCTATGCGACTCAGTATTAATTTTATCTTTTTAGCACGCGAATTTTTATTTCTTTTCTCTTTTTCACAAACACTCAGACTAACCCATTAACAGCAACTGTCTAGACAGCTGCGCGATGATGATAACCCCAAGAGCGTCTTCTCCTTATGGTGTGACTTCCTCTGTGTGTACCGCTTTGTTCCTAACTGATACATTTTCAACAGAAAGAGCAGATTTGGTGTGTGATCCTCAATGCTCCGCCGATGGCTGTTGGGGCCCCGGACCTGATCAATGTCTCTCCTGTAAAAATTACCAATTTGATGAAATGTGCCTCCAGAATTGCAGTGTTTTGCCTGGGTGGGTATCAACGCAATGAGACAATAATATGCCGAAATAATGATGTTTTATTACTTATGCTAATTGCTGCACAGCGATTGTTTTGCCATTTTTCTACGATTCCGAAGTACTTATAATTTTTTTACCGCCAGTGCTTTTCACAAGTGTTTAATTAATTTTATTACACTCTTAATATTTTGGTCTTGCACTGCATCTTTCGAGTGGGACTGTAGATGATGAGCCTACTGATTTTGTTCAAGCATTCATTCAGTGATCTTTTCCCATCGGTTATGTCGATTCTGTCAGAGAAATGCACCTATCTCGTTTCACGGCGGCCTTTGTCAATTTTGGCAGCCTTATTAACATAATAAACGCGAAGTATGTGTGGGTAGCACAGCCAGTTTCGACGTCCGAGCTAAAGGTCTCTTATACATATATTCAAAATGGTCTTTTCTATAAAAATTCTCCATTGACGTAAAATTTTACGCTCGTTTCAGGTTATACAAAGATGGCCCAAAGAGCTGCAAGGAATGTCATCCGGAGTGTAAAGACGGATGCGTTGGACCCACCCGTGCCAACTGCACAAGTTGTCGACACGTGAAGGACGGCCCATACTGCGTCAGTAAATGTCCTGATTCAAGATACACATCGGATAATGCTACATGCCAGCCATGCCATAGGAACTGCTTCAACGAATGTACAGGACCAAATAACACGGTTGGCGAGGGCGCCTGCAATTTCTGTAAGAAAGCTATTATCAGCGTCGAAGCAACTATTGAAAGTTGCCTGAGTGAAAATGAACCATGTCCCGATGGATATTATAATGAATGGGTCGGCAACGTCAAACCACTCGAGGGAAAAGTAAAAGTGGTTTGCCGAAAATGTCATCCCAGATGCAAGAAGTGTGTTGGCTTTGGTATACACACACAGGTCTGTCTAATGTGTAACGGCTACAAGAGAGGAGACCAGTGCGAGGACGAATGTCCTTCAGATGACTACACGGATGAAATTAACAAGTCTTGCACGCCCTGTCATCCTGAATGTAAAGGTTGTGTGGGTACATCTTCAATAAACTGCGTGAAATGCAAAAATTTAAAAATATTTTTAACACCTGATGACCCCGAAAACCAATCTCTTTTTAACTGCACTGATACTTGTCCTGCTCATATGCCCCACAGAATTTATTTTGATGAGCAGTTACAGAATCTAATCGACGAGCCCTATTGCTCCACGCACACAAATGGTAACCCTAACATGGTACCTGCAAAAATACCAACGGTACTGGTTATTATACTTGTACTTGCATTCCTATTGTTGGTGATTCTTGGTATTATAGTTTATACGTGTCGCCAGAAGGCAAAGGCGAACAAGGACGCTGTTAAAATGACAATGGTTCTAACTGGCTGTGAAGACAATGAGCCTCTTCGTCCTACCAACGTTAAGCCGAACTTAGCCAAATTAAGAATTGTAAAGGAAGTAGAGTTACGGAGAGGAGGAATGCTTGGTTTTGGCGCATTTGGTAAAGTATACAAAGGTGTGTGGGTACCAGAAGGCGAAAATGTTAAGATACCAGTCGCTATCAAAGTATTGAAGGACGGAACGGGTGCTAGCACTAGTAAGGAATTTTTAGAAGAAGCTTACATCATGGCCAGTGTTGAGCACCCTAACTTGCTTCAATTATTAGCTGTCTGCATGACCAACCAAATGATGCTCATCACACAACTGATGCCTCTAGGATGTCTACTCGATTACGTCAGAATACACAAGGAAAAAATTGGCTCAAAGGCCTTTTTGAATTGGTGTACACAGATAGCTCGTGGTATGTCTTACTTGGAAGAAAAGCGTCTCGTGCACAGAGACTTGGCTGCCCGAAATGTACTTGTGCAAACGCCAAATTGTGTTAAAATAACTGACTTCGGATTAGCCAAATTATTAGAAGTCAATACTGATGAATACAAAGCTGCTGGCGGAAAGATGCCAATCAAATGGCTGGCCCTGGAGTGCATTCAACACAGAATTTTCACTCACAAGAGCGATGTCTGGGCATTCGGCGTTACGATCTGGGAACTGTTGAGCTACGGTGCGCGGCCCTACGAGTCAATTTCTGCTCGAAATGTCCCCGAGCTAATCGAAAACGGGCTCAAACTACCACAGCCTAGTATTTGCACATTAGATATTTATTGTATAATGGTGTCATGTTGGATGCTGGACGCTGATAATAGACCTACTTTCAAGCACCTTGCCGATAAATTTGCTGAAATGGCAAGAGACCCAGGCAGGTACCTGGTGATACCTGGTGACAAGTTCATGCGGCTGCCGTCCTACTCCACGCAGGTAATACACTACACATGCTAATATTAATCATCATGCATCTTAATATTAATTTATCTTTCACTATAGTCACTTCCGAACGTTGACCAATTTGGACTGATACAAAAAAGTCCCCAACAGATTTTGCAATACGATATTAATGTTATTATTAATATGTCATATCCAGATCCAAAACAATTTCCAAAGCAACTAATTGACTTGCCAAAATAAGACTACTTGTACTTTACACGTCAGCCTGTCCGTTAACTAAAATAGGCGTAATGATATGTATAGTATGTTTTTTCTTATACACAAAACTAACAAATTCTTATTTACATTCCAGGATGAGAAAGAAATGATTCGAAACCTATCATCGGCGATGGAAGGTCCGGAGTCCCTAGTTGAAGCCGATGAATATTTGCAGCCCAAGTTCAGATCTGGGCCGAGCACAAACACCACGATCTCTGTCATTGAGATCCACCAGAATGCAATGAAACAACCTTCGCCTTCGTGGCCATCCGGTGTCCCCAACAACGAGTGCGGAACTCCCGACGGGACAAGTAAGCCTGAGACGTGGGACCACGAGCTCCTTAGATACAATCAAGCCAACCCACGCGGAGACGCCACCGAGTTACGACACTACTACAACAACGGCGTCTGCGCGTCTGATAGCTCAAGCTCACGGTACTGCAGCGATCCGATGAAAGGCCGACAAGAAGGCTGTGAAACTAATTTCGATAACATGTCAAAAATCAAAGAAGCCCAAGTCGGAAACTTAAAGTTGAATCTGCCACTGGATGAGGATGACTACCTGATGCCTTCGCCACAGCATACACAAAATGCTTCTACCTACATGGACTTGATAAGTGAAGGTGGTGAGAATCAGGAGGGTATGAAGGATTTACGTTTTAGTGGTTTTGTGGGCAAACGGTGCGTAGAAAATCCTGAGTACTTGATGTCGGAGGAGAACGTGCTACCGCAGACATTGGGCATTCCCACGGAGCCGGTCCCGATGGAGTCGTTATGCACGAGCGAGGGCAGCGGCAGCGAATCGACACCGCGGCCGAGCACCAGCAAGTACCTGCCGCAGCGCTCCGTGGAGGAGGAGTCCATGTCGGACCACGAGTACTACAACGACCTGCAGCGGGAACTGCAACCGCTGCGCCGCAACGAGACCACTGTGTGAAGGCACACGCCAACAAACCCACTGATCTCTTGTAATTGTCTATTTTTACTTAACAGTGCCGCGCGCACGCCCCGTGCCATTGATTCGATGGCTAGTGTTAGATCGTTGATACAATTTCTGATAGGAATTTTATTGTAGTTATAAAAATACAGTTTGTTAATTTTTTTACTTATAATGTAAAAGGTACTGTTATTTTTAATTTGTATATTATTATATGACGTGCACGTCTGCTGCACTTAACAAAAATATAAGTTATTTATTAATTTACGATAAGGACGGCTATGTTTTAGGTTTCAAGCGCTTATGTTAAAAGCGTGTTTATTTTAATGTTATACCTGTGATAATTAGTTATAATTTTTTTTTTATAATTTTCAACCATTGAAAGGTAGGTGTAGAGTAAGATTCGCATGCATTGTGGACACTGCGAATAAACATTTGCCATTGATGTTTAGTAGATACTTTACTCTGTCGCAATAAGCTTTATTTTTATAGTTTATAAACGTGAAAGTGATTTTCCTACCAGCATTTACAATTTCTGTCACATTCCCTAAGACGAGTGTGTAGTAAATGAATTGCAGCAAACATGTGAAGACAAACATCATTATACAACAGTAGTTGAATATTCATATTCTAAAATAAATATTTACGACATCATTTAAAAGACTTACCTACTATGAAAAACACATTTTAAAATAAATGTTTAATTTAAGCTAGAAAGAATGTTTATGTACAAAGCTATTTCATACCGTAAGCTATTTCATGTAATCTTGCCACTGTAGTGAACTGTAGCTGAGGATGCCAACCAACTCTTTAAACATTCTGGGTGTCTTCCTTGTCCACCCCTGGTGCCGAATGGCCGCTTCTTGCATTACTTCCCACTCTATGCCTGCAGCTGTTTATAATGTACATAACTATAACATAAATATAAAACACATTTAAAAGACAGGGGCATTACCCCATTAGAACATGTTAAGCTCAACTTTCAACTAAAATGCAAATTCTTATTACTTTAGATTGATTGTTTCAAATTCTTATTACTTTAGATTGATTGTTTCAAATCAGACCAAACTCCTTCGTTTGCCATGTAACATGTAAATAATACGCTATTGTATATATAATATATTTTACTTAATTATTTCCAATTTACGTTTGTATGTTGTAGTAGTAACTACTCACATATAACATACCATGTAATTATATTTCGTTCTTTTTTAACTTGTATGTATCAAAATTTCTAAATTATTTTGTGCCATTAAAATGAAATAGATTTAAAATTCATATAGGTAACTACTTCTATTGTGTTATAGGATGTTTATTGATTATGAACCTAATATCTGATTATATTACGGATGTGTTCTTGTGGACGTAATCAATAGATGTCTAGTTGATCAAATGAATATTATTGTAAACAAAAAATTTTAATTGTAATCTTACATGGCTAACATTTATTGTTCAATCAATGTAGATATTGGTATCGTATAATTGCGGTACAACTGTAGGTACTGGTACCTTGATAAATGAAATTAAAAATAAATTGGTTGTTTATTTTTGTGTCGTCACACCACCCTGTACTCAACGGCACGGTTGGCGCAGTGGTTAAGCGATTGACTGCTGCGCTGCGTGTCGCGGGTTCGATTCCCGCACGGAACTAATATTTGTATGACCTGCAGATAGTTGTTCCGGGTCTGGCTGTTTGTGTATGTGAGTTTAAATGTTTGTAAACGCACCCACAATACAGCAGAAATTCCTAGTGTGGGGCAAAGTTAATAAAAAATAAAAAAACACACAAACATACACCTGAATCAAAATCAATACCAAATATCATTTGTTCAAATTAGGCTGAGAATCATCTTTTATAGTTCAAGCAATACGATTATGGAATGCCTTGTCCGTGTCGACAAGGCGTGCCCATCTTTGTCCACTTTTTAAATTCTGGTTAAAAACACTTCCTCTCTCCTTATACATCATTATTACATATATTATATGGTTTCCTTGCATGTTTTGTGTTTATTATTGTACCTAATTATTATGTAGATAAGCATAAATATGTCCTATGTATATATGTATTCATTGTTAATATACAATAAATACATATGTATATGTAATTGGTACACCACTGACTACCTGCAGTATTGTCTCTCCTTCTCCCTTTATTCCATCCAAAGGTTGTCTGTAAAAGATCGCTCTTAGCGATAAGACTGCCCATTTTGTTTTTAACGTTGCCCCACTCTAGGAATTACTCATTGTGGGTGCGTTTACAAAAAATTTTAGTCACATACACAAACAGCCAGACCCGGAACAACTACTTGTAGGTCATACAAAATTTGTTCCGTGCAGGAATCGAATCCGCGACACGCAGTCAATCGCTTAACCACTGTGCCAACCGTGCCGTTACCCTATGTAAAATTTCTACATTTTATATCAGTAATTTTTTGGTGTACATATTATAGAGTATTCTATTCTATTCTAATCATCACTTTTTGAACGTCAAAGTTACATAAAGCACGCCCTTCACTTTTACTGGGAAGAAATGGCGCAACCACCCTTATCCCCCCCGCAGCACAGCTATCTGTTCAGTTAGAAGAACTTGGTTCTATGTTAACAATAGTATGCAATAGTACATTTCATTACTCATACTCGGAAAGTAGGTCTGAAGTTGCCTGACGAGCGGGTTGAAAGTAATACTTTTCAGCCCTAGGGAGAATCGCTTTCAACTGACACCTGTCAAATTATTTAAAAAAAAACTAGTTCTATTTTCACATTTCTATTGAGCCATGTTCCAACTTCCTATACAGCCACTCAATTACAGGGCGATGTAAAATTGAAATAAATAAATATCGTCTGACATTGCACACAGCACCATCTAGTTCCAAGTTAAGCACTTAACACGTAAGATACCAGATGGTTGATACCAGATGGTTGATACACTACTTAAATACATTTTTTTTTCGTAAATACATACATATTATAAATATACATCCATGACTCGGGTACAAATGTCCATACAAACATTAGCCCCTACCGGGATTCGAACCAGTGTAGTCAGCGAAACCAAATGGTCCTGCCATTTGGTTTCGCTGACTACACTTAGCCACTGTAGCCACTACACCAAACGTGTCGTCAAAGTTAAGTATTAATTAAAGAATATAATATGTATTTTGTTAAATTACTTTATTATAATTTACTTTCAACTATTTCTTTAAAATAAGATAGATTTGGGCAAAATATTTACCATTTTTTCAATGATGATAAATATTTTGCCCAAATCTATGTTATTTTAAAGAAATAGTTAAAAGTAAATTATAATAAAGTCATTTAACAAAATATATTCTTTAATTAATACTTAACTTTATGTTATTTCAATTTTACATCGCCCTGTAATTGAGTGGCCGTATAGGAAGTTGGAACATGGTTTAATAGAATAGTTTAAAAAAATAATTGGACAGCTGTCAGTTGAAAACGATTCTCCCTAGGGCTGGAAAGTATTACTTTCAACCCGCTCCTCGGGCAACTTCAGACCTACTTTCCCAGTATGAGTAATGAAAAGTATTTTAATTTACTCTACTAGAGGGGAAATTTATTTATTTTACCACATTTAACACAACTAACTATTTACACAAGGTACTAATTTAAATGATTAACTTACTACCTATACAAAAACAAAAGGACACCTAGTCGTCGAAGTACTCGTCCGCATCACTGTCATCCGTAAACTTGCCCAGAGGACGTTAAATGGCAATGCAAATTCTTTGGCCAAAAAGAGATCACGTGAAGTGTCGACCAGTCGCTAATCGGCGAGTAAAAGGCGACGCGCACTCGGACCCGACTCGACCCATGACCCGAACGATTCGACCCCAAACGGCTTAACACTGTAGTTACCCATAAGGTATTTGCGGCGCTTGAGGTCTCAGCAGCCGCAGCAGCGGCGCCAGCACAGCCCGCCGTGCTAGGAACATGAGATGGTGCTAGGAACATGAGATGGCGCAAGGGTGTCGATACAGGTTGCGTCCCACACCAGAGACCTTCCAAGGCAAGAACGTCATGCCATCTGGTCTCTTCCCATCGTCAATTCGTCACGTACCAAGCCGTTTGGTTCGAATACCGCTGGTACACCGGGTGACAAGGGCTCGACGAATAATATCTTTAATGCTGGCGTGCAGTAAGTAGGACAAGCCATGGTTCCTGAGACTGTCGACAGCTTCACCGCAGTAACACCAATGCGGTGCAACACAAGGTGAGCCCAAGCGACCACACGTACTGAGCCGAAACGATGAGTCATCCATCATAGGGTCTATGGTGGATGGCGGCAGTGCATGAAGCCACAAGCCTGACTCGCACTTTCCCACAGCCAGAAGACGGGCACGCTCAACAGTACTAGGTGCCGTGTTTACCAGGGTTTTCCGTATAATAATGCAGAGCGGCACGTCCCACCGTCTCTGAAAGGACGGGTAGTCGGGCGAATACGGGACACAATGAAAGTTTTTAGAATAGACCAGTAAGAAAAGCAGCCGATGAAAAAAAAAAGATATTTCGAATTAGGAACTTTTTGGGAATCTGTAGATATGTAATGAATTCATAATTTACGTCATTTGTTTTTTATAAATTGCCGACAATTTAAAATGTGTCTGTCGTGCGTCGAAATGGATGTGACTAGAGAAAATTTTCGTTCAATGATTTATTACGACTTTCGTTGCTGTCTTACTCAACAATACGTTACGATAGACTTCGATTTAATGAGTTTAAACGTGGTCGAAACAAACTCACTGATGATTCGCGATAAGGACGTCTTTCTACGGCGATTACTTAAAATAACGTGAGTACTGTGCGGCTAATGATAGAAGCTGATAGAAGGGTGACATATCAACAGAATCGGGCAGTTTAAGGCATTGGTATGAGTCAAGTACAAAAAGTGTTACATGCATGAGGCGTCAGAAAGCTTTGTACTAGATGGATACCTTATAATTTGACGGAAGATCAAAACCGCCGTCGCTTTAGGATTCGTGCCGGTCAATGCTTGAAAATTATGACGGAGTTGACACGAATGCTGTATCTGTCGTCGTCACAGGTGATGAAAGCTTGATAATTATATTGTTACGAACACGACACCAAAAGACAATCTGCGCAATAGATGTTTCCATTCGAAGATTTGACGACAAAAGTAAAGATGGGCACAAGTCAAGGGAAAACGGTGATTGCCTCATTCTTTGGACGGACGGGTCATTTCACAACAATTGTCCTAGAAGATAAAAATACTATTGCTGCAGATTGGTATGTCAGTCATTGTTTACCAGTTATCTTGGAAAATGTTAGACAGCAGCCCCCAAGAAGCAGGATCCTCCTCCACCACGATAACTCTGCTCTCCAGCTCACTCCGCCAGATAACGGACTATCGAATATTTGTCTATCGAAAGAGTGGAGCTATGTCATCCTCCTTACAGCCTTTTTTTTACCTGGAACCTTGTGACTTTTATTATTTCCAAAAATTTAAGATAAACTTAGAGAAAATCGTTTTATGAACCCTGAAGATGTTGTTGCGTTTGAAAAAGGCGTGAAAGAAATTCCTAAAGAAGAGTGGGCCCACTGCTTCAGTCAATGGTTCTATGGCATGCGACAGTGCTAAGAAAGGAACGGAGACTACTTCGAAAAGCAATAAAAATATTAACAGGCTTCTACATCATTCCGTTTTTTATTTTCTAAAAACCTTCGTCGTGTCCCACTTATGGACTTAGCATACACATAACAGGCTTCTACGTCAATACGTCTTATATTTCTAAAAACTTTCAGTGTGGCCCACGTCAATAAATAAAAATTACTGGCCTAAGAGGGTCACCCTGTTAACATCTAACGGCTGATTTCAAAACGTTTTCATAAAGTAATTTAAAGGGCAGGGAGACAAAAGAGAGCTCAAATCTTATAATGATCTGAGATTTTGTGTATTTGTTTTTTAATTTCTGTCAACAAGGTGTCCCTGTTTACGGAATTGAAAGTATTCTTAATGCCAACCTAATGCCGGTTGCAGACCAAGAGCTAAGCTAAGTTAGTTTAGCTTAGCTCGCGCAGCTGAGGTAAATTTTCATACTTGTGTGCAGACCGCAAACTATGAACACAAGTATGGAAAACTGCGTCAGCTATGCGAGCTAAGCTAAACTAACTTAGCTTAGCTCTTGGTCTGCAACCCGTATTAAGGGTGACCTCACCTTTATCGCCATTGAGGTAAGTGGATAATGCATGTACCGCAGCCTAACAGCCCTCTTTAGACTCGAAGCCTAGCTGTAGGGGCTGAAATTTGCTGGCCAGTGTTTCGCTGTAGAAAGCACAGCAAATTTTGGCTGGGATCGGGTCGGTCAGGGAAGGAGAGGTCATATAGGTTCCAGAGCTGTAAGTGGCTCTGGAAAGTAAGGCGCAACCACATCGCTGCTAAACATGATATGATCTTAGCTACACTCAGATATCACCCTCGCCTAGTTTAGAGTCCACATGGTGCAACCTAAGTACCTTTGGGGGACCTGCACTGTTAATTTAGGGTCGAAAGTTTGGGCCGAAATGTTACAATTATCCTTGATTTGTGCTGTTATTTGCCATTTTTTTGTACAAGTACGTAAGTGTGTAAGTACCCAAGCTCTTTGAAAGTTATCTGGAATGGCGAGGCCGTAACAACATTTCAGTGAAGTGTGCTTATTTGCTCATCAAACAGCAGTGCTATTCTGTAACCATCTCACCGTGAAAACGTAGGTGAAGTGAGCGTGGAGCGAGCTGTCAACAGTGTCAATCCCTGGTATCAGCCGGTCGATTCTGTAAAAATCTCACCGTGAACACTTGCGTGTAGTGAGCTGTCAGTGTCATCCCACTGTTGCTAGGGAATAGGGATTGACCAACGTCACATTTACAATCATAATCGAGATTTTAATAATATTTTTTATCCAAATTCTATTGATCATTTTATATAAGGCACTGGAAACCGAAATACAGGCATTGCCTAGTTCGGTTGCAGTGGCTACATCCATTTTATTAGAAATTAATATTGCCAAACTTTTCTGTAAAATATTAAGTAGGTACTAAGTTTTTTGAGAAATAAAATTATACTTACCTTATATTATTTCAAAGCTAATGGTGCCGATTCTCTTGTCAAAAATTTCTCTAAACTAGACTAAAAATCACCAAAATTTAGTTTATTCCTGTCAAACGACGATTCCCCATTCTGAAATTGACTAAAGTGACACAACTTAATCAAATTTTAGTTTGACAGCACTAAGATGGCACTGCGATTATAATTTAGTGAAAATGGCAATTTTGCTATTCTGAATTTTACGTTTTTCACCTAAAATTTTGATTGTTGTAACTAGGGCTAAATTCACCAACCAAATAAAACGCGATTAAGTGAACTTAAACGGCGTTTTAGTTTTAATCTAAGTTTAAGGTTTCGTTTGGCATTTCACCAACAATATTTAAACTAGTTTAGTGCTAAACGCAGTTACTATGCTGAACGCCCAATTTTGACCGTTTACCGATCCTAAACGCGATTAGGTGCTTGCTTGACTGATGACAAAGACATCTAGGTACCGACGCGCTTCTGCCGTATTGTGTTAAAGTGACTGTTGTGATATTATTACCTGTTTTGAATCACATATTTACGAATATTTTGAGATATTTAATGAGAAGAGTTTATTGTTTGGCCTTTGAAGAAGATGAGGATGAATTTCTGGTTCGACGACCAAGGGGAACTCGCGAAAGAGAGGAGCACTTCGACACTAGATGAACATGACTAAAATTTTTTTTAACTGTCCAATCTCTAGTAAACCAGATGTTGCATTAAATTCACTGCTGATTTTGCGCCACTCGTCATTCTTTTCCCGAACACTCACAGCATCAGGTTTCTTGGACTCTATTGTGATATAATGTTTTGCGACCAACTCTCCAATAGTACTAGAGTACTATTGGATTCTTTTCACTTTGTTGAAATGTTGGGTCTCTTTTTCTTTTAGACATGCGGATAACACGAGTACAAACAAAGAAAAATCCACAAATTAAAACGTGCACTGCTAATCTGAAAAAAATAACAATGCAAAACGAACTTTACGAACAATACTAATAATAACCTCACTCACTTTATGTCTTTACCAAGTTGACAATTGACCAGACAACCGAAGAAATACGTTTTGTTACATGTATTGTTACACAAATATTGTAATAGTTTTATCAAGTTTCGGTGCAAGGACAAAACGCAGCGCGCTGTTGCCGTTCTAACATGCCGTAACTCGGTTTTCGTAAAGGCGATCAACGATCGTGGCGTTTTGCTTTGTGAAATGCAATCTATGTTAAACGAGATCAAATCTTGATATTAATCGCGATTAGTGCAAACGCAGTTTTACTAAACGCAGTTTCGGCGACGATCGGTGAAATTAGCCCTATAAATCTGCCTGTTTTTAATCGCGATTAAAAAGGTGTGGAATAAAATTAGTTGTCATGAACTAAAATTCATACCAACACCTCGACTTCAGATGCAAAAACAGTACTGTATCTTTTTTTCTTTTCTTTTGCTTATAATTCTCGAAAACGGTGTGTCCTATGGCAAAAATAATGAAAATTTCGACCCCCTTTATAAAACCCCGGAACATTTAAATTCCAACGTGTTGGTAAAAAAAAAATTTTTTTTTTCATATTTTCCATACAAAAAGTGAAAAATTCCATACAAAACATGTCGAGGCTGCAAAATAATGCGCGACTCTGGCTCTAAAAAAAAAACACGTGGTACGGCAAACAAGTATCACGTGGTCGCAATTGCCAAATTTGATTTTAGATGTGTCAAAATTATTTTTAAATTTAGAGATTTTATTTTGCAGAATAGCGTTAAGATTCTCATAGGCAAAAGTAAGGAATTTTAGTGATAGTTTAGTTAGTTTAGTTCGGTGTACAACAGAATCGGCACCAGTAAGTAGTTATGTGGCAAAAAATTACTATTTTCGGGGTTTTAAAATAAAATTGCAAAAGAAAAATTCAGTTAGAAACTCAATGTGGTTTTTTTTACACTCACATATTATACATTTGAAATATTATAAAATAATCAATAAAATTTGCATACCTATATAATATTATTAAAATCTCGATTATGATTAGTGAACGGAGTAGGTAGATTGAAATGGGGTCATTGATCCGAAACGTATATATTAATATGGACATTCCTCCGGAATTGGTGGATTATTAAAAAAAAAACCGGAACTTATGTAGGAATTTTATTCTGCCAGAGTGGAAGGAGTCATTTGATGATTTGCCATCCTCAAAAAAAAGGTAGGAATTGTAATAAAATGAGCAATATTATTCTTTATTATTCTTCATATTTTTTTTAACGGCACACAGTCACGATTTGACAAAACCCAACGACCAATCAGAACAAAGGATCATGGGTGGTACAATAACCGGTTATCAGAACAATGCGTACGCCCGCCGACGACATGCCAGGTAGCTCACTCGTTTACTTCGGTTCGTAGAGTGCGCATCTTTGTTTGTTACTGTAGTAGTTAGTGTTACTGTGTTACTGTTAGTGTAGTAGTAGTACTTACTGATTAAAAATGGGAATAAATGTAAAATGTACATATTTAACAATAAACAATGTTGATTTATATCTTTTTTCTTTATTCTACCCCTTTTTTTTGGTCCTAAAATCTGACTAAAATCAACCTGTTCCTTCGTATGCCCTTTACGTTTCAGAGTCGTGGTGCATCCTTAGAACAGTCTCACGACCCCAGCAGGCATTGGCCCTCTATGGGGCCCCGTCATTTATTCTACCCTTAATGCAAATTACCATGACCACTATGAAAATATTTAAATTTAAGTACAACAATTTATGTCTATCTATAAAAGTTCTAGCCATAAAAGGCTAAAAATAAAAAAATAAAAATTAAAGCTTCGATCGGAAGTCGATTGTTTTTATTATTCAACAGATAAATAATGATTTAATTTAGTTTTGATACCTTCCTTTAAATTTTGAATTGAGTAGGAATAATATCACTACCAACATTAACAATATTTAATTGAATCCGGAAATACCGGAATTACTTTCCGGGAAAATGGCTTATCCAAGTTATTCTTTCTGTGTGCATTTATGATACAAGTACCAAAAATCAATCTACCTACTCCGATCACTGAATGATTGTAAATGTAATACTTGGTCAATCCCTAGCATCAGTGGGACGACACTGACAGCTCACTCCACGCTCACTTCACCTAAGTTTTCACAGTGAGATATTTACAGAATTGCAGTGCTTGTATTGAGATAAGCAAAGGCACAGAAAATAAATTGACAATATATATTGGTACCATTGAGATCGATTGAGATATACAACGTGTCCCAGAAATCAACGTCAAGCCGAAAACGGGCAATAACCCAAGTCGTGACAGTTATTAGAAAAATATAAAAAAAAAATTATGGTCATGATGTATTTTTCAAATTGTATGGATTCAAAAATAAATCTCAAAAAGTGACACTCTGTGATGATCTTGCAAGTCCTGTGACTACAAATATTAACTTTTCGTCAGTTTTTTTTTCTGTGACGTAACCATGAATAACCTTTCTGTAAATTACGATTAAAAGTTAAAACATAACTACCTCAGTTTTAAATAAAATGTAAAATTTTTGCCCAACATTGAATTCAAAATTTATTATTACATCAGCCAATTTTAACCGCGTGTAGTGTAAAAAAAATATACAACACTATTTTGGCAAGTAACTTTGAAAGGTGGCGCGTTTAGTCTGGATTCCAAAATGGTATGCCAGTTACTAATTGCTTCTTCATAATTGAGGAAAAAAAGTTATTTGTTAGTTTTAGGTATGTGCGTTTGTAATAAAATTCAGTTGTTGGATTTCTTTACTTATAATTTTTTTATTAAATCAGATTTACCAAGTATAAATTAAATGTTCGAACTGTTAAGGTCTCTGCACACAGCGGGCGCGGCGCGGCGGGACGGGACGGCGACGCGACACTGAGCAGTTGTAATGTACTAGATATTACGGACGACGCCACACAGAGCCGTCCCGCTCGACGCGACGGTAACCGTCGCGCCACGCCGCCGCCGCGCCGAGCGGGAATACAAGGTTATAGTAGAAATGTATACAAAATATAGGTGTTTTTGACGTGATCGCGCCCGCAGTGTGACCGATGCCGCCGCGCCAGCGCAGCGTCGCCGCCCCGCCAAGCCGCGCGCCGCCACGCCACGCCGGCTGTGTGCAGAGACCTTTAGCCTTCAGCTGCAATGCAAGCTAGTTGTGGAACAACAGCCTTTACAGATTCTGCGGGTGTAAGCACTTTTGCCCAGCACGATCTGTGTGGTCGCTGAGCTTGCATTATGAAAAGATTATGTTTGTTTAGTCTAAGTTTGGATTAGCTAGTTTAGCCCGAGTCTAACATCAAAATCTGTAGCACGTCTCTCAATATATAGTTATATTAATTAATTAATCAATTTTTTTTTTATTCCTTTAAGGTGCTTCCAATCCTGACTGAAGCAGCCGGTAGGATCACCGTGGAAGCTGTCGCGCGCTAAGCAATTTCGAGATAACACTTTTAACGATTTTCGCAACACGCGTGGTGTACGGCAAGGTGATCCAACGAACCAAATAAATATCGTCGACGACGAGGAGTGCTGAGAGCTGATGATGGGCGTGGCAGGCTGGTGACTACGACTTTTCACCTCCTTGATATCCGTGTCCATATCCTTTGTTAAACTTGGAATTAGCAGATTTCCATTTTGACTGTTAATGGTTTCTTAAATAATTAAGTATTTTATGTGTAACGTAAGAACATAACATAAAATTATTTAGCATTACAACTCATGAAAAACACACTAAATAGGTATAATTAACTATAAATAATATAATATTGAATTCAGAATCATTCAATAACTATACTAGTAGTAGTTATGGTAATAAGTAATATTGGTAGCTCAGTTCATAGAGTTAATTATTGTGTAAGATATTTAAATAAGTACCAAAATGTCAGAAATAAAACTTATCCCTAATGAATTGTACAAAATTCTACCCAGTTTTGATGGTAATAAATGTCATTTGAATGTATTCTTGCGCAAATGTATGTGAGTATATTATTGATAAATAAGTTTAAGTCATCAGAATTACAACAGGAATACTTAATGCTTGTTGTGACTAGCCGCTTAACGCGTGACGCAGCCGCGCTTATTAGCGAGCGCGGAGACATTCAATCGTGGGCGGAATTCAAGGAATTGAAAGTAAAGCTACTATAAAGAACAACTCAGCTCTACAGGTATTTTTATATAACTTACAAGAAAACATGGTACGCACTGTGCGTCTGAAAAATCCACGCACATTGGCAGAGGCCTTGTCTGTAGTTTTAGAAGAAGTTAATTTCTATGATCTAGATGCGCAGCAAAATGTTAAATTCAAACCATAATACTAAACCGCAGGTTAGCGGCACAATTGCACCACAACCGACATTTAAATTTGGTTTATCTCCACAGCCATCAGGTTTTAATAAATAATAATAATAATTTATTTAATTCAGACAATTGTCATCCATAGTTTAAAGTTTTACAATACATTAACCTTATAAAATATCTTAAAAAATCAAAACAGGTAAATCGCGAAAGGGATTAATTGGATTTAAATATTTATACCAAAAGTCATTAGAAAATTAATAATAGTTAAGATTGTCAACATAAAATTATAAAAATGTCATGATCATCTAATAGGTACCTATATTATTTTTTTTTACCGATGCCAATCATGCAACAAAATCAATCATTTAAAAATAATGCTGGTACCATGCCTAGATTTAATTACGGAATTCCAGTTATTAGATCAATTATCATGCCGGGGCACAATCAAGGTCAAGTTGGTGAGTAAACAGAATTTGGTGTGACCACAGTTTGGTTACCGACCTAATTTTGGTTATAAACCCTGTTTCCGAATTGATTAAACTCTTCAGAGCTTCGCAAGTCTTCATAGTTGATACCTCTTGATGATTCTGATGCTGCATTTGATGCTGACGCTGTGGAATGTTCCATTGTGAAACCTGCTGACTCAGTATAGCGAGGTTGAGGATGCACCAACGGAGGCGCCGATGAACCTGTTAACTTTGCAGTCACCTCCAGCCTATGTTCAGCATCTGAAGACGTCCCAGTCCAAGTTAATGACCTGATGTGAACTCTATTTCTTCTATATAATTTATCTCCAACCTTGACCACAAATGACCTATCACTTATGGATTTAGTGACCTTACCATAGGTCCATTTATTACTTATCTCAGGCTGAAGCTGGACCATCACGTTCTGGCCAACAGATAATAGGGCCTTCTCTGCAGTACCTCTATCAAAACGTTCCTTTAAATTCTCCTTCCTTTCTATGATTTTCGCCGAAACAATACCGCCGGCCGGCCGGCCGGCCGGCTTGAGATGCTTCAATAGGCAAGGTAACCCAGTCCTAGTACGCCTAGAGTACAATTTCTGTACAGGACTTGTATCATCCATCTGAATTGGAATATTCCGTTGATGAGGTAAACAAAACCATAGGTCCTGTTTAGTTTCTAGGCTCTGTATTACTAATTTCTTCGCTATTTTGATACCTGCCTCAGCTTTCCCATTTGAAGCTGGTTGGTGAGGAGATGAAGTAACATGCTTAAAGTTCAATTTATCTGAAAATGACTTGAAATGCTCATTTACAAAATTAGTAGCTCGGCTATCAACAAATTATGCCAATGCTTCCGCGTCAGTTTGGTAGCAACAATCGTTCTCCGTTTCCACAACAAAACACACACAACAAACCTCAACCAGATATCACCGATGCTACTATGAGAACTGCTCCGCAAAGAGCGCCTCAGCAGGGTTTCCCTATAAATTAATTAGAACTCTACCCTTCTTATGATGACTATTTTGCTGACCCTGCGTAATACCAATTTAATTTTTCGATTTATCTGAAGGTTTCCCTAGTGAAGGAAACGATTTTCCAATTGACTCTGTACCCGAAACCCCCCACACAAGACTTGGAAAAAAATGAACAGATAAAAAACAAAGATAATGCTACTGGACAAGAACAAGTAAAACATTTTTACATACGAGTGTCCACAAACCTGAAAAAATAATATTAAATTAAAATACTGTAAAATTAAAATTATCACATATTTAGCATCTTCCTCTTGTAAGCTTAACTCCATTTCACCACCTTTCTTTTCTCTAACCTTTTGTTTAGTGTTAATAATCTTTTCGGCTATGTATCTATACAGATATTTTGTTCGTTTTGCATGATCTTTAACTAACTGTTGTGTGTACGCCTTTTCTAAGTCTACATCGAATATTTTATTAGAGTCAGTGTGTCCAAATGCTACTTCAAAAGGTGTTAATCCAGTAGTGGAGTGTATTGTATTGTAAGCCCTACAGGTTCCCTACTGAATCTCTTATACTCAAGCTCTAAGCTGCTCTCCGTCAGGAAACTCTATATCCTACACCTTGTACTCAGATACCATATAATTCTACCCTTTAGTCATGCCAAACTTAAAAAAAGACGCTGTGATATAGTAGCCCCTACATACTCAGCACGTTAAATTTTTGCTAGTCGCCAAAATGTAGCTCAAGCCCCACGCGTTTATAATAAAGTAAATCGCATACTTAACATTTACCCTATGAAGCTGTACGAGTGTAAGAAGATATTGAAGGAATGGCTCTTCACACTTAATTATGATGCCGTGGAAGACATTTTGGTTACACAGGGTTGAACGTCATGCATACACTCACACTCACATACACTCTAACTCACACACACCCACTCAAATACACACACATACATAGAAAATATACTTTCTCACGCACATAAACACACATTTACACCTTTCTGCCATAAGCACGATTTTCATGTTTGTTTTTCTTTCTTCTTATTGGTTTTGTTTTTATTAGTTTTTATTTTTATTGGTTTTATAAAAAAATGTGTAACATATACCTAATTAGCACAACGAAACAATTGTTAACTAATCGAGGAAGAAAGAGCGAGGTTAATCCCATCACAAGTATCTTCGGATTACTTTCTGGGAAGCCCCGGCAACTTAATTGTATCTAGATTTAAGATAATAAACACATTTATTTTTATTGTAAGCTTGTATGTCATTATGGAATAGGTCATGACAGAAGCGGCATCCGTACATTTACGTTCATATTTTGCAAGCCTATATATCTCTATTATGGTGGAGTGAAATCACTCTACGATGCCAGTAGAGTTAGGATTGTTTGACGTTGTTATGAGAATTTCCATTTTGTACATAGACAAAAGTTCGCGCATAAGTTCATTGTTAAATTCAGTGTCAGGGTCACAGGATATTTTCCTGGGAACACCGTATATTGAAAAATACTTTAATAGAGCTCGCGCTACTTCTGTCATTTGTCTACTTGAAATTTCAATAGCCTGTCCTAAATTGCTGAATGCATCCACCAGCGTTAGGTAATATTTACTTTCTATATTAAATAAGTCAATGAATGGTTCTTGGAAAGGGGCATCCTGTGTTTGCGTCAATTGTAACATTGATTTTATGGGCTTTCTATCATATTTCATTCGTTTGCAGGGCTCACACATATTTATAACTGCTGCTACTGTATCTTGCATGTATTCCCAATAATAGTTTATGAGAATTCTAACCATAGTTTCTTTAATTCCCCTATGGCATGTTTTTCCTTCGTGATGCACAGACAGACACTGTTTGTGCATGACAGACTTTTGTTCTTTTTCGTCTTCTATATATATTACTCTATCTGTACACTCAAAGAACTCTACTGAGTCTTTTTATTCTCAATCTCTATTTTGTTCTCAAAGTAAATAAAATATTTACATACTCTTTTAAAAATTGTTTAATTAGTTCTTCATTATCACTATTATACACTTCTAAAACTTTTTGATTCTTTCTCGATAAATTTTGAACTTGTATTTTACTTTGAAACCAGGTAAACACTAATATTTGGTTTGGTGTCGATGGCCTCTCTTAAGATTGGAATCCCTAACGAGTCTGGTTCTATATTGGAAGCTATTGTATCTGTTATACTGCTACTAGTTTCTGAACGGATAGGGAAGTTGTCTTAAAATAATTCTGCAGGTGTAGTCACGTCAGAGTCAGAATCTGAAATGGATTTATTTTCTTTTTTCAGCTTTAATTGTAATTGTTTTAAGTTCTTTTAATTGTTTTATTAGTTTTTGTATTTCAGACTCTTCTACGTTAACATTCATTGATGTGTCATCCTCGGAATCCAAAGCATTAAGTTTTATACGTGACAATGCATCTGCATTACTATTTTGTTTGCCATTTTTATAAATAATTGTGAAGTCATATTCTTGAAGGCGGAGGCGCCAACGAGTAAATTTACTATTGGGTTCTTTTAGAGAATAAAGTCAAGCAAGAGGTCTGTGATCTGTAAAAATGTGGAATTTTTGTCCATACAAATAGGGTCTAAAATGTTTTATGGCCCAAATAATAGCTAAGAGCTTTCGTTCAATTGTACTGTAGCGTGTTTCAGTGTCGCTAAGGGTCTGACTAGCATATGCGACTGGTTCGTCTGCTCCGATAGGTCCTTGAGATAGGACAGCACCGAGCGCTACATTAGAAGCGTCAGTTGTTAAAATATAGGGTTTAGTTGAGTCAGGGTATTGTAATAGCGGGGCATTAGTCAGCACTTCTTTGCATTTTTCGAAGGCGTCTATGATAATTTTATTTCGTTTCTTTAGACAAGACGTTAAAGGCTGGGTGATTTTAGCAAAATCTTTTATGAATTTTCTATAGTATCCGACTAGCCCAAGAAAACTTTTTATTTCCGTGGTTGTTCTAGGGAGAGGATAGTTTATAACAGCCTCAATTTTGTGGTTGTTTGGTTTTAGTCCGTTTTTGTTATCGTATGGCCTAGGTATAATACTTCTTTTCGAAAAAAAAAACAGATTTGTCTAACTAATTGTACTTTTAAGTTAGTCGGTCGTAGTATGTCAAAGATGGCTTAGATGGCTCTAAGTTTCTGTAGGTGGCCCTGTAGATTTGAAGAATAAATACTGACGTCATCTAAGTAAACAAGGCAATGTATTCCTTGGAGACCTCTCATGATGTTATCCTTGGCTCGTTGAAAGGTTGCTGGAGCTATTTTAAGTCCGAACGGCATTCTCAAGAACTCGTGATGTCCGTTTTGGGTGCTAAATGCAGCTTTTGGTATATCGTCGTTATTTACTTCAATTTGGTGATAACCACTAGCTAAATCAATTGTTGTAAAGTAGACGCTTTTATCCAATTTGTCGAAAAGGTCAGTAATGTTAGGAAGGGGGTATTTATCGTCAACTGTAATGTCATTAAGTTTTCTATAGTCGATAACCATTCTGTATTTGACTTGTCCAGAGGCATCTGGCTTTTTGGGAACGAGATGGACTGGTGAGCTCCAAGTAGAAAAGGATTCTTGGATCACGTTATCCTTTGAAAGTTTTTTAACTTGTTTATTAATTTCTGCTGCTTGAGTAGGGGCTTGTCTATATGGTATAAATCGGGTCTTCTTTTCTTGTCCTAATGCAGTGTTTTACCTGATTAGTGAAGCTTAAAGGTATTTGTTCACAATAAAATATATCCTTATATTCTTCACATAATTGTCGTATAGATGCTTGTTCTTCATCATTCATATGGTCTAGTCGTAGTCTAGTTAGATTGTCACGTAATAATTGGTCATTCTCTATATTTTGGTCATCTATGGAATTTACATGGCATTCGTTCCCCTTGCATTCAGATACTATGAACGGCTTAGTGACACATAATTCGAACTGATTATCAAAAGTGTTTTGTATGATGGTGGTTGCAAACCCGTTTAGACATTCAACAAGAGCAGTAGGCATTCGTACCCCTTTACGGGATTCCGTAAACTCTAATATTCCTACACCATTTAATAAATTGGTTGCTAATTTTGCTCTAATTTCTGATCTTGGCAAAAGCACTACAACATGTATAACATTAATATCCGTATCTATTGCATGAAGGTATTTTAGCTGACTTTGTTAGTAGAACATGTTTCTATAAATCTATAACAGCTTCTAACAGTTTTAAAAGATCATTACCTATGAGCACGTCGTACAATGAGTCGACGTTGTACACGTAGAACTTATGATGATCTTTACTTTGAAATACAGGAAACAAGGGAAATTGCAATACCTGATTATGTTTACTTGAGGCGTGTGTACTTACTACTTCAAATGGTTCGTATGATATGTACTACTACCGAACCTGAACGAGTACTACCAGTGTCGATCATAAATTTTCCATCTATTTCCGGTATATATATTTGTAAAGGACACTAACATAAGAAAAAGTAAAGATAAACCTAGATATCATAGAGCAAAAGTAACCGGAAATACCAATAGGAAAATAGTACCAGTACATTTGTACTGGTACCGGTATATACCGGTTATACCGGTTGCTTTTGCTTTTGAAAGGCACTTTAGTTCGTCTATTACCTATTTAGGTAATAGACGAACTAAAGTGCCTTTAAAGAACGTTAATTGTCCTTCACAGGTTGTGGCTGATCGTCATGATCTTGAAACTGACGAGCCAGATCCAAGGCGTTCGACTTCAAGAGATTAAAAATAACGCAGGTATATTACCTGTTAAACAAGGACAGGCGGTAATAGAGAAAGATAAGTGGACCGTAGTTAAGGTATTAGATTTTAAGGCGATAGATTATGATTTAACGTTCAATATTAATAGATAAAAAGAATTTTGTAATATAATTGAAATTCATAAGCCCTACGAAAATGAGTCCCAAAATATGAAATTACAAATTAGAAAATTACTTACGCTATTCGACAATCAGAAAATTCAGACAGCTCATTCCATCAAAACGTTTCAAACGCGGTCTCATTGATCCTCTTGGCTCAATGATTAAAATACTTACCGGTAACTTAGCCCATGAGGACGCGATTAAGTACGATTATCAAATAGCACCACTAAAAACTGGTCAAACACACGTAGATAAGAAAATAACCATAATTTCAAAAATGCTTGACTCTATTACCAATAAATCTGCGTCTACGAGTATACAGGGAAATATTCATATCTTGGATGAACGCATGAAACGCATCGAGAATATAGTAAAAAATATGGGTCCATATTGGCTCAACTAAAGTTCTTTACCCGAAATTGTTCTTCCTAACGATTTGTAATCCGAATGATCACTCTTCCTAAAATTTTTCATCCCAAAGTTTTCATTCATACTATTTGTAGTGCTACCGGCGATGTTCATAACACTCATGTTTCCGAAAATTGTAATTAATAATATCATTAATGTAAATATATTTAAACTCCTACTGTTTTTTATCATAACGCTTTTATCCCTAAACATAATTACCATAATATTTTCACTCATACTCAGAAAGAAACATTTACCAAGTGTTATAAAAAATATATGTGGGTAGAAGATGATATTTATAGTTTTAGGTTTTTTTTTCTGTGCATGGTTGATGGTGGGCTAGGGTGACGGAGCCCCGCTTCGCGGGGCTCCTACTTCTGTGTGGTTTATAAAAAAATAACCTAACCTGTCCGAGTCGGGGTGCCATATAGTCCCAATTGCATCCAATTTCTCTTGATATAAACAACCGTTACACACCCGATGTCGATGGCAAATTATGTTATGGCATATCATAATTATGGCATGTGATAATTAGGGCTTACAATGATTAATGTATATAATACTGATTATTATGAATAAAAAGAAATCTAAACAAAAAAGATATGACTTTGAATAATAGTATAAAAGATGGTTATGTTGAGAAAATATAGGGAAACAAATAAAAGTATAATAGATGTTTATTGCTACTGACATTATGAAGTTGAATGCTTCGGAATTATGAACATTATAGACAGAGTAGTTAGGAATTGTGATTGTTAGGATGAAAAATGTTAGGAAGAACATTTTCGGATTTCCAATTATCGGAGTTGAAAATTTAGGTGAACTTTGGCGCACCCAAAAAATATAGATACCAAAGAAAATAACCCTACGTACTCTATTTATGTTTTAAGTGTGTTTGATATGTTTATAATTAATTTTAAGTCAATTTATACTGTTTTAAATGAGATCGAAACTGCATTATCATTTACATAAGTGTCTGTTGTACATCAAACCATTTTTTAACCATCTGAACTCTTAGCACTGTTGAGCAATATTTCCGAAACTGAAAGACTAATTTACCCTGTAACAGAAAAACTTTATTAATGCTTGAAAGAACAATGTCTGTTAAAGCTTATGTAAAAGAAAACCAAATAACATTCATTATCCAGGAAATCCCCTTAATAGATAAAAATACGTATAATTATTTCAAAATTTACTCACTGCCAATTTTCAATGAAAACATAACCATCACCATTATCCCTAAATATCCGTACCTGTCGGCGACGAGACCATAATGTATCTGTGCACAGGGGCGCAAGTACTGTGAAGACCTCTAAGATAAGTTAAGAAATATTTCTGTTACGGACGACGTAGCTAGGAAAGATATGTAAATAAACTAATTAAGGATTTAGATTTAAGTATAATAAAGACAATTTGAAAGTAGGGAAATTCTTTGACAACTGTAATAATTCGATTATGATTTGTTTTATTACCCCCTAGACATAAGTATGATTGTAAGATGGTAGAGAACACGATTCTGAACAAGTCTAAACCTGTCGGGAACGCTAGACACTCGCGCCCACAACAGCGCGCTCTAACTGACGAGTCATGCTCTCTATCACCGCGCCCCACCCACTACTTGCGCTATGTAAGAAACGAATATAAACAGGACAGTGAGTTGCAAATGTATTCAGGGATCGGCTCGTGGAACGCACAGGTGGCCTGCTCACCTGTGTCTCATATCGCTGCGCAGACCGCGTAAGTTTTTACTGTATTTTAAAAACTGTTTCTCTTTGTGTTTGCACGAGCGGCCAAGCGGACACTGGTGCAAACACAGGGGGAGCCCCCCCGTGCTGCTCGGTGAGCAATCACCGTAGCGGTCGCGGCACTCCACGCCCCCGGGATGCCGAAGCCCGGCACGCGCGGCTCGCTTGGCCGCGATGCCGGGGCCAAGGAGGTCCGTCCGGCGTTGGACCGGACGACGTCGATGCCGAATATCGGCGATGCGTCGTCCGGTGCGCCGCCAGCCGGACAGGCTGGAACGTCCCGAAGAGGAGGGACGAACCCAGAAGTAGGAAGAGGAGGGGGGGGAGCGGGCGCCGCTGTTGCTGCCGGCCCACCGACGTCATCGGCGCCTGCGCGCGTTGCGCCGACGCCGTCGACGAGCCGACAGCACGCGGTACCCGTCCGCCCCGCAGCTTTCCGCCCGGTGCCGATACAGGCGACGGGGCCTGCGGCGAGCGCGGGCCGCGCGCCGCCGGTGCGCGCCGTGGCGCCACCTGCGCGCACTCCCGCGCCGGTGCGCGCCACTGGGACCGCCGCGCGCGCTGCCGTGCCGCTCGCCCGCCCCGCGCCCCCGGCGCACACCCCTGCACCATCCGCGCGACCCCGCGCACCCCCCGCGCGCACCGCCGCGCCGCCGCGGTTCGCGTCGCCGCCCGCGCCCACCGGGCCTGCGGCCCGAGTGACACGCGACCAAGCTGTGCCAGCTTCGCTCACAGCCACACCCAGCCCCCGCTTCTCGCTGGCGGGGCCGACGGTGGCTGAGCGGGAGCGGCCAGCAAGTGCCGGGTCGTATAGACGGCCGTCAAGGGCGATGCCCACGGCGCCAGACTCACCGGCGCCCCCCCGAGCCTCGGCCTGCGACTCGCCCGCGATGCTGTCGGCATGCTCTTCCCGTGTAGGGTCGAGTATGTCGCTGGCGTCCGCGGGCTCGGCCGCGTCCGGTCGCGGAGATGTGTCTAGGGACACGACCCCGCGATCCGAACGACGGTCCATCGTGGGAGGAGCCCACGCCATGGACACTGTGGCATCACCGGTGTCACCGACCCCGTCGCTGGGGTTTGATTTCGAGTTCCAACTCGACCCCAGACCCCAGCGCCGTAGGAGGAGCTCCGGCGAGGCCATAATGGAGCCGAAGCGGCCCCGCCCCGACCCGCCGCGGCCACAGCGCGAAAGCGCGCCGCGGAGTCGGGACTCGCCGGCGTCGGCCACCTTCGCCGACGCGGCACGCCGCTCGCCTCCAGCATCGGCACCATCATTGCCGACACTAACAGCAGGGGTAAGTTGTGTCTCCTTACCCCTTGCCCCCTCTACCGCAACCCCTGATGCCCCCCCCGGCGCCGCGACGTCGGCGAAGCAACAGCCGGGGAAGAAGACCGAACGCAGGCTCCGGTACCCGCCGCTGGTGGTGGAGAAGCTGCCTAACTGGGCCGCTCACTTCCGGGCCATCAGCGCCAAGCTGGGCCGGCCTCCCAACGCTCGTCCATACGGGGGTGGAGTTCGCTTCACCCCAGACAGCGAGGAGGAGTATCGGCTGGTCCAGCGCTACCTGACCGGCCTGGAGAAGGAAAGCGGCGTCTCCTGGTTCGCCTATTCGCTGCCGGCGGACAAGAGCCTAAAGATCGCCATCAGGGGGCTGCCTGCAGACACAGACCCCAAGGAGATCGAGCAGGAACTCCGGGCGTTGGGGTACCAGCCGGAGTACGTGCGCCACATTAAGGGCGCACAAGGAAGACCCGGCTGCGTGTTCCACGCCATCTTGAAGAAGACCCCAGACGTCCGGGCCATCTATGACACCACCGTGTTTATGTACATGCGTGGTGTCAAGATAGAGGCTTGGCGAGGAAAACGTGGGCCCGCCCAGTGCCACCGGTGCCAGCGGTTCAGACACAGCTCGCACCAGTGTCACCGCCCGCTCGCTTGTGTGCGATGCGGGGGCGAGCACGCGGCACGAGACTGCCCACGCCCGCGGGAGGAGCCGGCCACCTGCGCCAATTGCGGTGGCCCGCACCCCGCGTGCAACATCAAGTGCCCCGTGTTCCAGGCAGAAACCCGGAACAAGCGGGCGGGGACTGCCGCCATCACAGTCGCTTCGCGCCGGCCCCAAGTGGCCACCGAGAGGCCACAAGTGGTGCCGGAAGAGGCACAGAGTGCGACGCTGATGGCGGCGGCCAATGGGCCCACACAGCGGAACCAAGCCGCCTCCTCTGGGCGGAGGAAGAAAGGACGCGGGGGTCAGGGCAAGAGAAGGATGCCCGAACCCCCGGCGACCCAGGAAGAGATCCCAAAGGCCGACCCTGCCATAAACAGGGCGCAGGTTGTTAAAGATCAGACGCAACAAAGTATGCATACTACAGCTAGCGCCGGCATAGCGCCGCGGCAAAATGTGGTACCCGAAAAGGACAAGAGATGCCCGAGCGGCGGCGCCACCGGCGCTAAAACAGCCGCTACGAACCAGAAACAGGAGTTTACAACCTGCGCCATAAAGCTGTTGATGGACCTGATTAAGGCCATCAGGCAGGGCCAGGATGTGGAGACGGTCATCCTTGATGGCCTGGCCACCCTTTTAACCCTTTACCATGGCTAGGCCATTAAGGGTGATACATTGGAACGCCCGCGGCCTACGGGACAAGGTCGCCCCCCTCCGCCATCTCCTTCGGGAACAAGACATCGACGTGGCGCTCATAAGCGAGACGCTCCTGGGTCCTGGAGACAGGATTAGGTTCCCGGGATACCTCGCTTACAGGAAAGATGAAAGGTCGGCTCACTCGCAGCAGTATCGTGGTCTGGTGGTACTTGTGAGGCGGAGAGTCGTCCATCAAGAGCTCCCCTTGCCGTCACTCCGGACGTTTTACGCGCTGGGTGTGCAGCTACATGTAGCCGGCGAGGACATCAACATCTATGCGTGCTACAAGCCGCCCGCGGCCCAACTAGACATGGCCGAGCTGCGGGCGCTTGTGGACGGTACGACGCGCGCCACCATTCTCGCCGGCGACTTTAATAGTAAACACCCGGCGTGGAATTCGTTACAAACGAATACCGAGGGGAGACGACTCTTCGCGGACGCGGAAGCCTTCGGCTATACGGTGTCCGGCCCGGAGACGCCGACCCACTACCCCTACACCGCGAGGTACGTGCCAGACGTGCTGGACATCGTAGTCCACCGAGGGCTACACTGCCAGATCACGCAACAAGTGATTGACGACGAGTTACAGTCCGACCACCAACCTGTACTCGTCGTCCTATCGGGTGTGCCGGCCCGACTGAAGCCACTAGCGCCACGTCGATCAACGGACTGGACAAAGTTCGTAGAGAAAGTAGAGACCACCACGCCGACTCGGCCTGTTACTACCTCCGCGGACGTGGAACAAACGGCGGACGACGTCACTGCTTGCATACAAAGCGCCTTACAAGCGGCGACTAGCACGCAGCCGCAGGGGAGAGTGCTATTGCCGCCCCTGCCGGCACGCATCAATGCAATGATCGCCGACAAGAGGCGCCTTCGCAAGCAGTGGCAGCAGTTAAGATGCCCCACAATAAAGACGCAACTCAACCGTCTCGCGGAAAAGGTAAAGGCCGAGCTTCAGGCTCACACCGCCGCGGGCTGGGAGGAACGCATAGACGCCGCAGCGGACAGCTGGCCCTCTGTACATAGACTGTGCCGCCAGCTGACGAACACCCCAGCCCCGGTGCGTCCGCTGCTCAACAGCGACGGGGCGCTCAAATATGTAGCAGAGGACCGGGCGGAGGTCTTCGCCGAGCACCTGGAGCGTCAGTTCCGCCCGAACCCGACCAGCGACACCGACCATGTCGCAGCAGTCGAGAAACACCTGGGAGACTACTTCGCGTCACCGATAGCTCCCGATGAAGAGGCCATCTTTTTCTCGCCTGGCGCAGTTAGACGCGCCATTCTAAACACGAAGCCTAGGAAGGCCCCCGGTGCGGACGGTATCACCAACACAGTGCTGCGCCGCCTGCCGTACCGTATGGTGGCGGCGCTGGCGCGCCTGTTTACGGGGATACTGCGCACGGGGACCTTTCCCGCCGCGTGGAAGGAAGGGCGCGTCATTATGCTGCCCAAGGCGGGGAAAAATACGCTGAAGCCGGAGAGCTATCGGCCAATCACGCTGCTGCCGACAGTCTCCAAGGTGTTCGAAGCACTCCTGCTGCGACATCTACAGAAACACATTGTGCCACGGCCGGAGCAATTCGGGTTCCGGGCGGAGCACAGCACGACGCTCCAGCTGTCGAGGGTACTGCACCACCTCGCAGCCGCAGCAAATAAGAAGGAGTACTCGGTGGCAGTATTCCTCGACATGGAGAAGGCCTTCGACCGTGTGTGGCACGAGGGCCTTATATATAAGATGGCCACGTCCGACGCGCCCCGTCGCGTTGTAAAGGTGGTCTCTGATTTTCTCTACCACAGGACTTTCAGGGTGGTGGTCGACGGCGCGCTATCAAGCGCCCGCCCGGTGCTAGCGGGTGTGCCGCAGGGCAGCTGCGTGTCGCCGGCGTGTTACTCACGTTACACCGACGATATCCCCACTACCTCGGACGCGATGCTCGCGCTGTACGCAGATGACGCCGCGTACATTACTACCTCGCTTAACGCGAAGTACGCGGCGGTCAAGATGCAGCGCGCATTGAATCTGCTTCCCGAGTGGCTGTCGAAGTGGCGGCTGTCGGTGAACGTGGGTAAGACGCAGGCGATGGTCACCGGCTTCGCGCGCCTCCCACCACCCTTGAAACTTCAAGGAGCCGACATCGAGTGGTCGCCCCGGGTCAAGTACCTGGGTGTCACCATCGACCGTCGGCTCACGATGGGGCTGCACGTCCGCAAGGTCGCCGCACAGGGTAGGGTCGCCCGCAACCTCCTTAAACCAGTGCTCTCGTCCCGCCTCCCGGCGCGCGTCAAGTTGTGCGTGTACAAACAGTACGTGCGCCCAATCTTGACGTACGCCGCCCCCGCTTGGTTCGCCCTCACGAGCGAGTCCAACTTGAAGCTGCTCCGCACGCAACATAACAAAGCGTTGCGGACAATAGTAGACGCCCCTCGCTTCGTGAGGAACGATGTCATCCAGCGGGACCTCGGGATTGAGGGCCTGGATGAGTTTGTGCGGCGCCTCGCGAAAGGAATGTTCGCGCGTGCCGACGCATCTGCTTGGCCCCATGTCAAGCAGATAGCGCCCTGGCATGCGCGCCCCCCTGACGCGAGACCCCTACCCCGCGACCTGGTAGCGGACGACGACCCCATCCCACCGGACTGACTCCCGAGTAAGCCGCATCCAGGTTACACGCGGCTTACTCGAAACAACTGAACTCCACAACACTACATACATCCGTTGCGTAGCGTGTGCTAGGTTAATATAGGCACGTTACGTAAACGAAATACAGACACCCACCTCTATACAGGCGCCTAAACACACACGTGAATGCGCGGCGCGGGCGGCGATTCACGTAGACACTGAGCGGTGTTACACAGTACAATACCGCTCACACTCTCACGACGGCTCTCTAGTCCCAACCGTAACCGGCTAGCTCTGGAAGCGGGACGGGCGGGAGCCACACACCTTATCTGTAGGAGCGTCGAGTCGGCACCTTCGTCGCTGGTCGTCCCCCGCCGGGCCTCCCCCAGGTAACTGGGGGTCTCACCTGGCGGGGACAGACCGCCGAGGTGTCGTGAAGATAGCGGCGCTGTGAAACAGCGCCGTGGCGCGCCTACAGAAAAACACATAGCAACCACTCACACGGGCGCGTGTAATAAACACGCGCCCGACCGCGGCTAACAAGCCACTGCAGCAGACACACTGAGAGGCCCGTATTTACGGGCCGCCGTACTGCATCCGCGGCCGGGGGGCGAAGCCCTGAAACCGCTAGCCGCGCCCTCTTACGGGGACGCAGCGACTTCCCAACAAATGTATTCAGTCTTGAAACAGTCATCAGTCGTCACTCAACAGTAAAGCAGCTCACTATCCTGGGAAATAAACAAGCAACAAGAAGTCTGAAGTTTTATTCAAGAATTTATACAGTCCACCTCGATAGTTGGTCCTTCTGAAGCCGGATTGCAGCTGGACCTCGACAGCTGGTCCTACGCAGCCGGATTGCATCTGGTCCTACGAAGCCCGATTGCAGATTGAACATTGCCAATTGAAGTTTCATCAATCAAGATTATCGTCGATATCAAATATGAAGACTAGAAGTGTTGCAGCCAAGGAAAGTGAATCGGAATCAGGCTACAATAGCCGACGTCCTACTGTGCGGACATTCGAAGATCCGCCTAGGTCACCGTCGACCAACGCGTCCGCGTTGCCGCAAACTCCGTACAGTGCGCCTGCGGCTGGGATCGATCCCGCCCCCCCCGCGCTCGCGATCGCACCCCCCGCCACCGCCGCGGCGAGGAGGGTTGCGCCGATTACGTCCGACAGCGCGTCCGCCGCACCTGCTCCACGCCTCGTACCGGCGAGTAGAGCCACCGCGACCGCGTACGGCTATGCGGAATCGTTCGCCACGCCATCCGCGATGATCTCCGCACCACGAACCCAGGATTCAGTGAGGACTGTGAAAGCTGCACACAATGCCTCTGTGAGGGATACAACAAGTACGATACGTTCCAGAGGATCATATAGTAGTGACGTGGCAAGAGTGAAGAAGGCAGAATACGAGGCACAGAAGAGGATTGCTGCAATACGGAACGAGCAATTAGAAATCGAAAAGGCGCTCGTCAACAAGCGATTCGAATATGAAGTGTCAGCGATTGAAGCAGATGCAGAGGCCCGTGAAGAGGGCTCCGTGCACAGGAGTGATGACAGGGTGGACGAGTGGCTTCAAAGTATTGACCGAAGCCACGCCCAAGTCCCAGATCAGCCTCAGGAAGAGCCCCCACATCCCGCCGCCACTGCCGCTTACGTCGAACCCGCCACGTGTGTTGATGCCTTCACGCCTGCCAGAGCCAACCAAAGAAGACAACGATCGGTGTCGCGGTCACCCAACAGAGGGGAACGCCGAGTTGGAAGAGGAATTGAACAGTTGGCCGACACATTGGACAAGATGATGCGCGTACGTCCACCACCAAGACAAGTGACTGAGCTGCCTACGTTTACGGGAGCAGCCACTGAATGGCTGCCATTCAAGGCGGCGTACACCGATTCATCAAATACATACAAGTTCACCGCGATCGAGAATTTGGGAAGACTGCAAAACTGCATTAAGGGCGAAGCAAGAGAAGCAGTATCAGCGCTCTTGTACACCGCCTCAGACCCACAAGTGATTGTGAAAACACTAGAGCAGTACTATGGCAGGCCGGAAATACTCATGGATCGAGCAATGGAAGACTTAAAGAAGCTACCTCGACTCACGAGCGCGGCCAGTGATTTGAATACGTTCGCAGTGAAGTTACAAAATATAGTGTGTGTGTTATCTAACATGGATAACCGCGGATATATATGGAACCCGATGCTAGTTCGTGAAGTGGTAGAGAAATTGAGCCCGCACATAAAGTCAAGATGGTGCGATTACGCTTCTGAAGCAGTGGAATCGTCGCGTGAACCGGAAGTAACACTGTTGTCCAGGTTCCTGATGCGGGAGGCTGATCGAGCTATGAAATACGCCTTCACAAATACGACATTCACACCTGCACCGAAGAAAGAAACGAGAAGTGTATCGCAAATTAATGCAAAGAAGAAGGCGGGCCGAGAAGTAGTCTACACAACATCAGAAAAAGAGGAAGAAAGAAAACAAGAATGTTTGTGTTGTGGTGGTAACCACGAAGTACCTAAATGTGCAAAGTTCCTGAAAATGAGTGTCGATGAAAGATGGGAATGGGCACGTACTGGAAGAGTATGCTTCAAGTGTGCGACGAGGCGCCATCGACGCGAGCATTGCCGAGCAAAACGATGTGGCATAGAAACATGCAGCCGCCCACATCACGCGTTGCTGCACAAAGAACGAGAAGTGAAAGAGACGCCACAGAGTGAGAAACCAGAGAAAGCGACCGACATCGAGAAGCAACACTCAAAAGAAACAGTAATGACCGTCTCCGCGCCAAGCAATGCGTCGCAACGTGTATTATTGAAGATGTGTCCAGTGACATTAAAAGGGCCCGGCGGACAAGTATCTACGTTCGCGTTGATGGATGAAGGCTCAACAACATCACTCGTCGACGAAGAATTGACACGCCGTATACGAGTAACTGGGCCAGTCTCCACTTTACGCATACAAGGCGTGACCTCGCAACAACACGAGGAACGCAGCCAGGAGGTCAAGCTACAGATATGCGGCCAGCACGGTGAATATCAGGAACTGCGCGCACGGACAATGAAGGACCTGCGACTTCATGGTCAGACGATGGATAGGTCGGCACTAATGACCTATACACACCTCCAGGACATGCAAAAGGACGCGTTCTTCAAGGAAGCCACACCGAAGGTACTAATAGGTGCGGACAATTGGCACTTGATAGTCACACGTGAGCTACGCATGGGCAAGAAGAATGAACCCGCGGCCTCATACACTCAGCTGGGATGGGTGATTCACGGGACGGCACCGCGCGCAACGCTGAAGAAACAAGAGGGACAAGTTGTGCTACATCTATACGATGCGTCTGCAGCAAGTCAGACAGATGACGTACGTCGTGTAGAAGAATTGGTGAAATCACACTTCAGGATTGATGCCCTAGGAGTTTCTTTGGCGAAGAAAGTCAAACCGGAAGACCAGAAAGCGATTGACATAGTCCAAGGCACCATGACAAAAGTCGGTGATCATTTCGAAGTCGGGTTACCATGGCGTGATGAAGACGCTTCGATGCCCAATAACTACAACTGTGCCTTCAGAAGATTAAAGACATTAGAAAAGAAGATGGACTCGTCAGCACACTTCACAGCACAGTACAGCACTCTGGTCAAAAACCTACTTGACAAAGGATACGCCCACGAGTGCAATGGAACAGAAGACCAAAGTAAGAAAGTGTGGTACCTGCCGCACTTCCCGGTCGTGAACCCAAATAAGCCGGGGAAGATGCGTCTGGTGTTTGACGCCGCACACCGATATAGTGGAGTGTGCCTGAACGACTACCTACTAGAAGGACCTGATCTCTTGAATTCACTACCAGGGATCCTGTTCAGATTCAGAGAGCGTCCGGTAGCCGTCACAGCAGACATACAGGAAATGTTTCTCCAAGTTAAAATAAGAAAGCAAGATCAAGCTGCGCAGATGTTTCTCTGGCGAGACAAGGAACGTAGTAAGCCACCGAAGAAATTCAAAATGACTTCAATGATCTTCGGAGCTTCGTGTTCACCCTTCATCGCGCACTCAGTACGAGACGCCAACGCGAGACTACACTCAGAAGAATACCCCAACGCTGTGCAAGCTATAACGACTAGTCATTACATGGATGACTATGTGGACAGCTTGGCGACTGAAGATGAGGCGATCAAAACAGCGCGTGAAGTCATGAAGATTCACCAGAATGCGCACTTTAACTTGAGGGGTTGGTGCTCAAATAGACACAACGTGGTGAAGAGCATAACACCGGAGAAGCAGGCACACGACACAGAAGTAAGACTCGGACAAAGGGAAGAGAATACGGACAAAACGCTAGGTCTACTGTGGCAAACAGGCTCAGATGAGCTAGGATTTAACACCGGTCTGAGTCGGTTGTCACCCGAGGTGAAAACTAGTGACAGAGCACCGACAAAACGAGAGGCCCTTGGAGCGGTAATGGCAGTCTATGATCCTCTGGGTCTCATCAGCCACTTCACCGTCACCGGCAAAATCTTGCTCCAGAACCTGTGGAGGCACGGCATAGGGTGGGACGAGCCGATCCCCGAAGAAGACACGCAGCACTTCGAAGAATGGATGCGAAGTTTGAACGAAGTGACGAAGCTACGCATACCAAGGTGCTACGACAGGGGCCCGGACGACCTGGTAGAGCTCCATATTTTCTGCGATGCCAGCGAACAAACATACGCAGCGACAGCCTACTGGAGGATCCAGAAGCCAGACAAAAGGGTGGACGTGAGGCTGGTTGCGGCTAAGTCACGAGTAGCCCCCCTGAAGCCAGTTAACGTTCCGCGACTAGAACTACAGGCAGCGGTGATCGGCGCACGGCTGGCGGAGACGATTTTGAAGGAGCACCGAGACAAGCCCAGAAGCGTAACTTACTGGACGGACTCACAAACCGTTCTGCGATGGATCCAGAAAGACGCCCTGAAGTACACATCATTCGTGGCGCATCGCCTGGGTGAGATTGCGGAGCTGACCAACGTCAACCAGTGGAGATGGGTACCCACCGAGCACAACGTGGCAGACGACGCCACGCGCCCTAACTACACCATGCACATGAAACCAGAAGATAGATGGTTCGCCGGCCCCATGTTCCTGTACAATGATGAAGAGTCCTGGCCGAAAGAGACGATCAAAGAAGACACAATCAAAGATGAAGTAACGTACGTGATAACAGAAGAGAAAAAGGAACGCCCTTCTCACTTGCCCGACATAAGCAGATTCTCTTCATTTGAGAAGTTATTACGAGCAACAGCTGTGCCCTTCCTTTTCAAGGAAAAGTGTATGGACAGGACCAGCCAGATGACCGTCGACCTAATAGAAAAGGCCGAGAAATTATGGCTCAAACAAGCACAACGCGAAAACTACGCAGAAGAAATACAGCTGCTCGAGAAGGGAAAGCCGGTGCCGAAGTCCAGCAGTCTATACAAACTGGACCCTTACCTAGAAGATCAACTACTTAAGGTTAGAGGAAGGATCGGACATGCAGCAGTCATGGAAACAAAGAAGACGCCAGTGATTCTACACGGCAAGCACCCGTTCACGCGACTACTAGTAGAAGACGCACATCGCAGAGCTGGTCACGCTAATAATGAACGTGTGATCAATGATCTAAGACAGCGATACTGGATGGTCAACCTACGCCCTACGGTGCGAGCTATTGCACAACGATGCCAACTCTGCCGCACAAGAAAAGCTATGCCAATAAAACCGACTATGGGGGACTTACCCATGGAACGCTTGATGAAGACGCAGCGACCCTTCGCCCACTGCGGGACCGATTATTTCGGACCAATGACTGTAGTCATAGGGAGAAGACATGAAAAACGCTGGGGAGCCCTATTCACCTGCCTAGCCACAAGGGCAGTGCACCTGGAATTGGTCTCAAGTTTGTCTACTGACTCGGCACTAATGGCGATACGAAGAATGGCGGCGCGACGAGGTTGGCCCCGAATTATGTATTCGGACAAAGGCACCAACTTTAGAGGAGCAGACACCGAGCTACGTGTGGCCTACAAAGAATGGGTAAAAGACTTCCCTCACTTTGGACTTGAGCACCGAATGAAGTGGAAGTTCATACCACCAGGGGCGCCGCATATGGGGGGAGCGTGGGAGCGACTAGTGCGCTCCGTCAAAAAGGCGCTGGGGGCAACGTTACATCAGAGGGCACTGAAGGAAGAATCACTGCTGACGCTGCTGACAGAGGCCGAGCACTCTATAAACTCTCGGCCTCTCACCCATGTCTCTGTCGATCCCAAGGATCCGGAGGCCCTGACACCCAATCACTTCCTCATCGGAACCTCCTCAGGCCTTCCCCGTACTGGGCCTTGTGAGGAGGTCAGCCGCAAGCAATGGCGAGCTACCCAAGCGCTCGCCGACCATTTCTGGCGGCGCTGGGTGGACGAATACCTACCTACGCTGGTGCCCCGAGGGGCGTCAGATGACCAACGGCGGCCCCTTCAAATTGGCAGCCTGGTCGTCATCGTCGACTCCACGTTACCACGAGGGACGTGGCCCCGGGGCGTCGTGGAAGCAGTCTACACTGGTCCAGACGGCAAGGTGCGATCAGCCAACGTCAGAACTACAGCGGGCGTCCTACGGCGTCCTGTCACCAAGCTCGCCGTCCTCTGCGTGGAAGATTAGGCTACGGTAGCCCTGCGCCGGGGGGAGGATGTTACGGACGACGTAGCTAGGAAAGATATGTAAATAAACTAATTAAGGATTTAGATTTAAGTATAATAAAGACAATTTGAAAGTAGGGAAATTCTTTGACAACTGTAATAATTCGATTATGATTTGTTTTATTACCCCCTAGACATAAGTATGATTGTAAGATGGTAGAGAACACGATTCTGAACAAGTCTAAACCTGTCGGGAACGCTAGACACTCGCGCCCACAACAGCGCGCTCTAACTGACGAGTCATGCTCTCTATCACCGCGCCCCACCGACTACTTGCGCTATGTAAGAAACGAATATAAACAGGACAGTGAAATGCAAATGTATTTGGATCGGCTCGTGGACCTCACTAGTGGACCACCCACCAGCTGAGACAGTACCGTGCGGACCGCGGTGAGTTTTTAGCCTATTTTAAAATCTGTTTTCGTTGTGTTTGTACGAGTGACCAAGTGGGCACTGGTGCAAACACAGGGGGAGCCCCCCCGTGCTGCTCGGTGAGCAATCACCGTAGCGGTCGCGGCACTCCACGCCCCCGGGATGCCGAAGCCCGGCACGCGCGGCTCGCTTGGCCGCGATGCCGGGGCCAAGGAGGTCCGTCCGGCGTTGGACCGGACGACGTCTATGCCGAATATCGGCGATGCGTCGTCCGGTGCGCCGCCAGCTGGACAGGCTGGAACGTCCCGAAGAGGAGGGACGAACCCAGAAGAAGGAAGAGGAGGGGGGGACCGGGCGCCGCTGTTGCTGCCGGCCCACCGACGTCATCGGCGCCTGCGCGCGTTGCGCCGACGCCGTCGACGAGCCGACAGCACGCGGTACCCGTCCGCCCCGCAGCTTTCCGCCCGGTGCCGATACAGGCGACGGGGCCTGCGGCGAGCGCGGGCCGCGCGCCGCCGGTGCGCGCCGTGGCGCCACCTGCGCGCACTCCCGCGCCGGTGCGCGCCACTGGGACCGCCGCGCGCGCTGCCGTGCCGCTCGCCCGCCCCGCGCCCCCGGCGCACACCCCTGCACCATCCGCGCGACCCCGCGCACCCCCCGCGCGCACCGCTGCGCCGCCGCGGTTCGTGTCGCCGCCCGCGCCCACCGGGCCTACGGCCCGAGTGACACGCGACCAAGCTGTGCCAGCTTCGCTCACAGCCACACCCAGCCCCCGCTTCTCGCTGGCGGGGCCGACGGTGGCTGAGCGGGAGCGGCCAGCAAGTGCCGGGTGAATCAGAATCGGGGAAACAGACGGCCGTCCAGGGCGATGCCCACGGCGCCTGACTCACCGGCGCCCCCCCGAGCCTCGGCCTGCGACTCGCCCGCGATGCTGTCGGCATGCTCTTCCCGTGTAGGGTCGAGTATGTCGCTGGCGTCCGCGGGCTCGGCCGCGTCCGGTCGCGGGGATGTGTCTAGGGACACGACCCCGCGATCCGAACGACGGTCCATCGTGGGAGGAACCGTCGCCATGGACACTGTGGCGTCACCGGTGTCACCGACCCCGTCGCTGGGGTTTGAGTTCGAGTTCCAACTCGACCCCAGACCCCAGCGCCGTAGGAGGAGCTCCGGCGAGGCCATAATGGAGCCGAAGCGGCCCCGCCCCGACCCGCCGCGGCCACAGCGCGAAAGCGCGCCGCGCGGCCCGGGCGCGCCAGCGTCGCCCACTTTTGCCGACGCGGCACGCCGCTCGCCCCCAGCTTCGCCACCACCATCACCATCGCCAACAACCGCAGGGGTAAGTCAAACAAACTTACCTCTCGCCCCCTCAGCACCTACCGCCCCCCTTGCTGCCGCCTCCGGAGCAGAGAAGGCGACGACGACGCAACAACCGGGGAAAAAGAAGAGGCCACGATACCCGCCGCTGGTAGTGGAAAGGCTACCGAATTGGGCCGCCCATTTCAGGGCCATCAGTGCCAAGCTGGGTCGGCCTCCCAACGCTCGACCGTACGGGAGTGGAGTACGCTTCACTCCCGAAAGCGAAGAGGAGTACAGGCTGGTAAGGTGGCAGGCTGGCAAGTACCGCTGGACCAGCCAGCGGTACTTGGTCGGCCTTGAGAAGGACAGCGGCGTCTCATGGTTCGCCTATTCGCTGCCAGCGGAGAGAAGCCTGAAAATTGCCATCAGGGGGCTACCGGCAGATACCGACCCCCAGGAGATAGAGGAGGAACTCCGGGCGTTGGGGTACCAGCCGGAGTACGTGCGCCACATTAAGGGGGCGCAAGGAAGACCCGGCTGCGTATTTCACGCCATCCTCAAGAAAACCCCTGACGTCCGGGCTATCTATGGCACCACCGTGTTCCTATACATGCGTGGTGTCAGGATAGAGGCTTGGCGAGGCAAACGCGGCCCCGCCCAGTGCCACCGGTGCCAACGTTTCAGGCACAGCTCGCACCAGTGCCACCGGCCGCTCGCTTGCGTACGATGCGGGGGCGAGCACGCGGCACGGGATTGCCCACGCCCGCGGGAGGAGCCGGCCACCTGTGCAAACTGCGGTGGCCCGCACCCCGCGTGCAATATAAAGTGCCCCGTGTATCAGGCAGAAACCCGAAACAAGCGAGCGGGGACTGTCGCCATCACGGCCACCACGCGCCGATCCAAAGTGGACACCGAGAGGCCACATGTGGAAGCCGAAGAGGCCCAAGGCATGACGCTGATGGCGGCAGCCAACGGGCCCACACAAAGGACGCAAGCCGCCTCCTCCGGGCGGAGGAAGAAGGGGCGAGGGGGGAAGGGTAAAGGAGGAAAACCTAAACCCCCCACTACCCACGAAGAGGTCGTAGCGGCCGACCCTGCCGCAAGCGGGGCACAGGCTGTTTTACATCAAGAAAATGTAGTACCTACAACTGGCGCCGGCATAGCGCCGCGGCTAAAAAGTGAACTACAACCCAGGAAGGGCGATAGTGGCGGCGCTACCGGCGCCAAGACAACAACAAAAACGGAATTTACAGCCTGTGCCATCAAGCTACTTATGGACCTTATAAAGGCCATAAGGCAGGGTCAGGACATAGAGACGGTCATCCTTGATGGCCTGGCCACTCTGCTAACCCTTTACCATGGCTAGGTCGTTAAGGGTGATCCACTGGAATGCCCGCGGCCTACGAGACAAGGTCGCCCCCCTCCGCCATCTCCTGAGGGAACAGAATATCGACGTGGCGCTCATAAGCGAGACGCTCCTGGGACCTGGAGACCGGATAAGGTTCCCGGGATATCTCGTTTATAGGAAGGATGAAAGGTCGGCTCACATGCAGTACCGTGGTCTGGCAGTACTTGTGAGACGAAGAGTCGTCCATCAGGAAATCCCCTCGCCCAACATCAGGTCATTTTACGCGCTGGGTGTCCAGCTGCACGTGGCCGGCGAGGACATAGATATCTACAGCTGCTATAAGCCGCCCGTGACTCACCTGGAGCCAACGGAGTTGCGGGCGTTGCTTAATAGAAAAGCACACGCAGTTGTCCTCGCCGGGGATTTAAACTGTAAACACCCAGCGTGGAATTCATATACAACAAATACCGAGGGGAGACGGCTCTTCGCGGACGCGCAAGCCTTCGGCTATACGGTGTCCGGCCCAGAGACGCCGACCCACTACCCAGAAGCCTCGAGACACACACCGGATGTGCTGGACATCGTAGTCCACCGAGGGCTTAGCTGCCAGATCACACAGCAAGTGATAGACGACGAGTTACAGTCGGACCACCAACCTGTACTCGTCGTCTTATCGGGTATGCCGACCCGACTGAAGCCCATAGCGCCACGTCGAAAGACGGACTGGACGTCATTTACAGAAAAGATAGAGACCACCACGCCGACTTGGCCTATTGTCACCTCCGCGGACGTGGACCGAATGGCGAGCGATGTCACTGTTTGCATTCAAAGCGCCTTACAATCGGCGACTAGCACACAGCCGCAGGGGAGAGGGCTATTGCCGCCCCTGCCAGCGCGCATAAATGCGATGATCGCCGAGAAGAGGCGCATTCGCAAACAGTGGCAACAACTTAGATGCCCGACTCTCAAGTCACAGCTCAACCGTCTCGCGGAGAAGGTGAAGGCCGAGCTCCAGGCACACACCGCCGCGGACTGGGAGGACAAAATAGACGCCACGACGGACAGTTGGCCGTCACTACACAAGCTGTGCGGCCAGCTGCTGAACACCCCAGTCCCGGTGCGTCCGCTGCTCAGCAGCGACGGGGCGCTAAAGTACGTAGCGGAGGACCGGGCGGAGGTCTTCGCCGAACACCTGGAGCGTCAGTTCCAACCGAACCCGACCAGCGACACTGAACATGTCGCAGCAGTCGAGAAACACCTGGGAGACTACTTCGCAACGCTGATAGCTCCCGAGGAGGACCCTGTCTTCTTCTCGCCTGGTGCAGTCAGACGCGCCATCCTTAAGACGAGGCCCAGAAAGGCTCCCGGTGCCGACGGTATCACCAACACAGCGCTGCGCCACCTGCCGCACCGTATGGTAGCGGCGCTGGCGCGCCTGTTTACGGCGGTACTGCGCACCGGGACCTTTCCCGCCTCGTGGAAGGAAGGGCGCGTTGTCATGCTGCCCAAGGCGGGGAAAAACATCCTGAAGCCGGAGAGCTATCGGCCGATCACTCTGTTGCCGACAGTCTCCAAGGTGTTCGAAGCACTCCTGCTGCGACATCTCCTACCGCATATAGCGCCAAGACCAGAACAATTCGGGTTTCGGTCGGAGCATAGCACGACGCTCCAGCTGTCGAGGGTACTCCACCTTCTCGCAGCTGCGATGAACAAGAAGGAGTACTCGGTGGCAGTATTCCTCGACATGGAGAAGGCCTTCGACCGTGTATGGCACGAAGGCCTCGTACACAAGTTGGCCACGTCCGACGCGCCCCGTCGCGTTGTCAAGGTGGTCTCTTCTTTTCTGTCCCACAGGACTTTCAGGGTGGTGGTCGACGGGGCGCTATCCGGCGCCCGACCGGTGATGGCTGGCGTGCCGCAAGGCAGCTGCGTATCGCCGGCGTGTTACTCACGGTACACCGACGACATCCCCACAACCCCGGACGCGACGCTCGCGCTGTACGCTGACGACGCCGCGTACATTACCACCTCGCTTAACGCGAAGTACGCGGCCGTCAAAATGCAGCGCGCCCTAGACCTGCTTCCCGGATGGTTGTCTAAATGGCGGCTGTCGGTGAACGTGGGTAAGACGCAGGCGTTGATCACCGGATCCGCGCCTCTCCCGCCACCCTTGAAACTACAAGGAGCCGACGTCGGGTGGTCGCCCCGGGCCAAGTACCTGGGAGTGACTATCGACCGTCGGCTATCGATGGGGACACACGTCCGCAAGGTCGCTACGCAAGGTAGGGTCGCCCGCAACCTCCTTCGACCAGTGCTCTCGTCCCGCATCCCGGCGCGCGTCAAGTTGGGCGTGTACAAATTGTACATACGCCCAATCTTGACGTACGCCGCCCCAGCATGGTTCGCCCTCACGAGCGAGACGACCAAGAAGCTGCTCCGCGCGCAACAAAGTCTTGCGCTGCGGACGATATTGAACGCCCCTCGCTTCGTGAGGAACGATATCATCCAGAGGGATCTCGGGATTGAGAGCCTGGATGAGTATGTGCGGCGCCTCGCGAAAGGGATGTTCGCGCGTGCCGACGCATCTGCTTGGCCCCACGTCAAGCAGATAGCGCCTTGGCATACGCGCCCCCCTGACGCGAGACCCCTACCCCGCGACCTGGTAGCGGACGACGACCCCATCGCACCGGACTGACTCCCGAGTAAGCCGCATCCAGGTTACACGCGGCTTACTCGAAACAACTGAACTCCACAACACTACATACATCCGTTGCGTAGCGTGTGCTAGGTTAATATAGGCACGTTACGTAAACGAAATACAGACACCCACCTCTATACAGGCGCCTAAACACACACGTGAATGCGCGGCGCGGGCGGCGATTCACGTAGACACTGAGCGGTGTTACACAGTACAATACCGCTCACACTCTCACGACGGCTCTCTAGTCCCAACCGTAACCGGCTAGCTCTGGAAGCGGGGGGGGCGGGGGCCACACACCTTATCTGTAGGAGCGTCGAGTCGGCACCTTCGTCGCTGGTCGTCTCTCGCCGGGCCTCCCCTAGGTAACTAGGGGTCTCACCTGGCGGGGACAGACCGCCGAGGTGTCGTGAAGATAGCGGCGCTGTGAAACAGCGCCGTGGCGCGCCTACAGAAACATAATAGCAATCACTCACATGGGCGCGCGTAACTATGCGCGCGCTCAAACTTCTACAGGCCTATAATATTATGGCACATAAGATGAGGGGCCCGTATTTACGGGCCACCGTGACGCATCCGCGGCCGGGGGGCGATGCCCCGTCACCGCTCGCCGCGCCCCCTTGCGGGGGCGCAGCGACTTCCAACGAAGTCAAATGTATTCAGTCTTGAAACAGTCATCAGTCGTCACTCAACAGTAAAGCAGCTCACTATCCTGGGAAATAAACAAGCAACAAGAAGTCTGAAGTTTTATTCAAGAATTTATACAGTCCACCTCGATAATTTCTAACTAGAATTTTGTAAGGGATTATGGTTATTGTTGTTTTTATTATCTTTTAATTAGTTAAATTATGTGACTTACTTTGTTATTAGTTTTCGTGTTTTGATCTACTATGACTGTTTATAGTAATTCTGTAAGGTAATTTTTAAGCGAGTAAAGATTAGACTATAATTTACGTAACATGAAAACATGTTTTTTTTTACATATTTTAATAAATTTAGTTTTAAAAAATAGGGATAGCTATAAAAACGATATTACAGTTTGTTTTAAGTAAATCAGACGACTGGTTTAGAAATTAAATGGTTGTGAAATGAAAATAAAAATGTAAAATTGTAAAATGTACCGACTTTTTTTAAATGTACAGGTTTTTTTTACGAAATTTTTATTGTTTGTAGTTATGCTAAATATTATTATTTTATATTAATAAGGAATTTAAGAGACACTTAAGAAGAGACAGTTAAGAAAATTAACAAGTATTTTAGGTTCAAAATGCATGAACCTCTATGAGGTAAATAGGGTGGCAATATAAATAGGGTGCCGTCCGCTGGCAAATCGTTCCCCTGGCTGGAGGCTTTGAGTTAGCTCAAAGGCAACACAGGATTGACCGGTTAAGCAGTCACGGCCTTTCAAGGCCAAATGCGAGATGCCATACACAAAAAAAAAAAACGGCAAATCGTCAGTCCGACCACAGCCGTTGAAGAGGCAACAACAACAAGGAAGAACACTAGCCGAATTCTGTGGACAAGAAATCAAGCAAGTGTGTTTTATTCGCCTTTTCAATATAGTCTCTCCCCGAGGTCTTTGGGGTTTCTGCAAGGTACGCATTCAGGGGTGCGTGTGACGTGTGTCACCAGCGGAGTCATTCGACTCAGGCATACGTCAAAAACCTTGGGAGATTGTCCCAGGATGACTGCGGGTACTGGACGTGCCCCTGCCGTCCGTTACAGTTGGTCCTTCGAGAGCCGGATCCCTGCCAGAAGAAAGAAACCCAGAAGACTAAGAAGATTCAGAAGACTGCAAGATGCCGCCGGTAACCAGGTCGCAGAAGGATGCTCCCACACGCCCCCCGTCCCATCCTGCCGTGTTGGACGCGGCTGCGTCAGGGTCAGGGTCAGAAGGGGTCACGTAAGCGTCATCGGCAACCGCAACTTCGTCCAAAGAATCGCGGATCCTCTCGGTGCTTCTGCAACATCGTTTGACAAAATCGCACTCTCTCTGGGTAGTCTCGGGGTGAGTGACTACCCAGATTTTGTACTCGTCGTACATGATATGGGTGAAACTCGTTTTTTTTTTATTACGCTGTGCAGTACTTTTGGGGACTCCTATACTCTGTTGAATTCCACGTACTGAGATACTTGGGTTTTACACAGGGTAAAAAAATTTTTTCCTCAATTTAGAAGAAGCAATTAGTAAGAGGATTTCCATTTTGGAAATCAGATTAAACGCGCCATCTTTTAAAGTTACTTTCCAAAATAGTGTCGTACATTTTTTTACACTACACGCGTTTAAAGTTGGGTGATGTAATAATTTTGAATGTTTGGCAAAAACATAAAATTTTATTTAAATTGAGGTAGTTATGTTTTAACTTTTAACTGTAATTTACAGAAGGGTTCATGATTACGTCCCAGAAAAAAAACTGACGAAAAGTTAATATTTGTAGTCACAGGACTTGCAAGATCATCACAGGGTGTCACTTATTGAGATTTATTTTTGAATCCATTAAATTTGAAAATACATGACCAAGATTTTTTTTTATATTTTTCTAATAACTGCCACGACTTGGCCTATTGCCCGTTTTCGGCTTGACGTTGATTTCTGGGACACGTTGTATATATTTTATTTTTTGATGTTTTCACTATTTTGTTAGATAAAATAATCATTATTAAACGTATAAGCATGAATCTTCTTCTTTGTTGGTTTCATGATTTTGTTAGATTTAGTGTTCTTTTTTTATTGTTGGATTTCCTGTGCGTGTCCCAAATAAAATATTTTTCTTTCTTTCTTTCTATATTTCTTACAACTGAAAATTGGATTGGTTATCGTTGTGTTGTTATCTTTATAGGAATCGAAGCAAACGGAGTATGTAAGGATCGTAGCAGTTGGAGTTCTATAGTCTCTGCCTATCCCCATGGGAAGAAGGCGTGAGTTTATGTATGTCCTATGAGTCGGAAAATTCATAATTGTTTGGGTTTGTAAAAACATCCTGTGGACCCTGTGGTAAATAGTCAGATAGCGTACAGATCTTTAGCGAGGGAAAAACACACGGGGTGCAACACGGGTTTGGGTTTGTAAAAACATCCTGTGGACCCTGTGGTAAATAGTCAGATAGCGTACAGATCTTTAGCGAGGGAAAAACACACGGGGTGCAACACGGCGGCGGGTCTTTTGTTTAGCGAGAACGCAGACGATCGCTAGTGTCGAAATAAATAGGCACTAGCGTGGCATTCATAAAACATTCCAATGGAGCATGGTAAATGATATATAAATAAATATAAATATCGTCTGACATTGTACACAGCACCATCTAGTTCCAAGTTAAGCACTTAACACTTAAGGCTTGTGTTATGGATGCCAGATGGTTGATACACTACTTAGGGCGATTTTCACCAATCTTTTATACCTAGAATAAGTCTTATCGTGGGAATAAATTTAGAATTTTTGACAGTTCTTCCATACTAGAACTGTCAGGCGTCAATTTTATTCCACGGATAAAATATGTCTGACTTTGGTGAAATCAGCCCTAAAATACATTTTTTTTTTGTAAATACATACATACATATTATAAATATACATCCATGACTCGGGTACAAATGTCCATATTCATCATACAAACATTTGCCCCTACCGGGATTCCAACCCAGGACCATTTGGTTTCGCTGACTACACTTAGCCACTGTAGCCACTACACCAAACGTGTCGTCTATATAATATTTAATTTATCTATCTAAATAATACTTTATTTCTGTAAATTGGTGTAAAAAGCACTAACACTTCAAAAGAAATAATAATATTTTAAAACTAAATTGAGACGTTGCTTCCTAACTACTCTGAGACGAAATACCGAACATCGTGTGAAGGTACTTAGCGGATTGCATAGAGATGACAACATTTTGTCAGCATCCACTACTCTCTTATATTTCTGATTTCGCAGTCGATCTAGGGTTAATTCCCAGTGGTTACTATGCACTCGTTAATCGACAAAAAGTGAAATGCGCGGATTTATTTCCAAGTGTTAACTTGAGCTGCTGATGGAAAATTATTATAGTACGGCCCGGGTCAAGCAAAGTGTTACCTATTTATTTATTAAAACTTTAGGCACAAGTAAAAAAAAACTGTACAAAGGCGGAGGCATTTTACCTATTGTCACCTATTGTGTTTTCCATTAGGATTTTTTCAATAGCAGCTGGATTCATGCCCAGTTTAAGATTATCTGGCCAGCTTACTCCCTATTACAACTTGCGAAAAGTGGGTGTAAGCATTTATATTATGTAACTATACTGTACTTAAACTGCGGCTTAAGATGGTACAGTTATAAGGTATGATCTTGTTATGATATTAAAGTAAGGCCAACGAGACGAGATAGATAATGTAAACAAACTTTCAGGGGTTCATAACGTTTGTATTTAAAGAAAGTTTTTTCCGTGATGAATTGATATATTTCAAAGGTTCTCTAGAGCTGCCGTGGGCTGTGATTCCATAATTAAAATCTACACCCACTTACAATAACAGTAAGAATCAATACGAAAAACTAACAATAATGGATTAATAACTACAAAAAACTAAACTAATACGGAAACGAAAATATTCGTATCACTTCGAACGCAATCTAAACAGGAAGGAACCGGACGGACCAAATGTTAACAGCTGCTGTACCGACTGCTTTCCTGTACCACGCATCACATAACAACAGCCGTCGTCGACCAACCGACGTCATTATTGCGTAATAATGCTCGCTATCATAATGACATGAGGTAGCTCAGTAAAGGTAAGGTAGTTTACATACATTATCTCGTCTCGTTGGCCTTACTTTAATTAGATTTCTGTACGTTGTAGGTAACTATTCCTTCACCAAATATGCGATTAGTGGTATCCAAGATAGGTAAAGCAGGTACTAGTAGGTAGTACTCGAAGTAGGTACATAAGGGTCATTGCCAGATTTTGTAAAAGTCCCTTCTCGTGCTTTGAAAAGCGAGCTTCCGGGCCATTACAACATGTCATCACACACGACATCTCTCTGTGATAAAGACGGGGCCGTACTATGACGTGTATATCTTATGAGTGGCAACGTGGCAATTTAGTGTCATATTTCGTGGTTTTCAATTTTTATCATTTAATCGGAGCTATATTTTAAAAATCTGTTTTAGTTAATTAACTTTTTAGAATTACGTGAAAGTGTTTAAAAAGTAAGTAACCGTAATGCTTACAGTTATTTTACAATGAAAATAACGCCCTGCAAGTTTCCAATGTATTATTTGCATATAAATAGAACTGTAAACGCAACAATTTCTTACCTTTTACACAGTTTTCACATAATTCTAAAAAGTTAATTAAACAGATTTTTAAAATATAGCTCCGATTAAATTATAAAAATTGAAAACCACGAAATATGACACTAAATTACGACGTTGCCACTCATAAGGTATAAACGCTCTTAATTCCATCATTGTTCCAGCGTGGAAGAGAGACGGAGCTATACATGACCGATAGCACTATCTCTTTTTCTCAACGGAATCATGATGGCGTTAACAGGTCATAGTACGGCCCCAGGCCGTTATTGACGAATTGACGATTTCATCGAAATTTTCTTTCTACGTTTCAGAGTTCCGTTTTAGAGCACGGGACGATGAAAAAAATTAAACAGAGTAGGTAAAGTGCCTACCTGGATGCAAAGTATGCGAAACCACGACCTAGAAATCGTAAGTCGAAGCTGTTACCACTGAGCCACCACCAACACTGCTTCTGAGCATCAGAGCATGCTTGACCGAAATTAGGGCCGTATATCGCTACTCAGCCTCCTGAAATGCATTTGCGCACTGTAACGACCTGCATCGATCAGGTCACCGCAGGCGGTGTCGCAGTACCGCGCCCCGGCACTGTGGCATTCGGACGGGAGGCTTCATAGAGGAGAGACGCGACACATCCGAGCCGAGGGCACACCAAGGGAGTTAAGATGGACGACGAAGCGGGAGAAGAAGGTTAGTACCACACTGTCTAATGACGTCAGTTTCTTTTCAGTTAAATTTGAGTCTTTTTATACATTATATTAGTTTGAGCCATGTCCTTTTTTTGTTTGATAACATAAAATCCTTCGTTCTGTCAGCATTCTATATAGGAAGGAAATCATCTCAAGCATCATATTGTGGTGTAGTGGTGTGCATCGTGGAACCTTTGTTACAAAGGCAGAGCGTGGTCCATGCTTAGGTTGTCTTTGCATTTCGACAATCTTAGGAATCGTCTTGGTGACCACAGTGTCTTGTTATAAATAGCATTAATTAACTGTGATTTAAAATGGTAGGGTGCGAGAGGGGAAAGGGGGGGTTTGTTCCATGCGGAGAGGAGTACGGGGGGGGGGGGGGGCACTGCGCCGCTGCGCCTGGCGTATAGATTGATTGCGCCGTACTAAGTCAGCGTACTACGTTTTAAATGTCAGAGTACCTAGCTCTTATAAATATGTATCTACCTACTGGTAAACATTGTGTTTAAACGAATGTGGTTTCATTCCTCAGTAATTCTCAAAGAATCTACTTCGTGCAGTCCGCTATCTTATTACTTTACAGACTGCTGTTATAATAGACTGCGATATTTTACCAATGCAACAATATTACCCCATCTGGACCTCCTCTAACAAGTACCAACCTACAAAATAATATTATATATACATAGTTCCATGAATAGTTGAATATTAACATGTACCCCTTTTCTATTTTCAGATGTGGAGGAACCAGATACAATAATAATAGGTGAAGATCACCAGGCACCAACTGCGTCGAATGGGGTTACTATGCTGATATGAACAAATTTAGTCGATAAGCTGTGCTGAATGACCCGATTGTTGCCAGCCTTCCAGCAAGCCAAGAAGCTAGCCGGGACCGCGTGGCACCCTTCCATGTCGTCACGCCACGACATGCTCTTGAAGCTGTTCTAACAGCAATATTTTCTGTAGTTCGTTTCGATACACAATGTATAATGTGGAGATCGTCATAGCGTTTGTTTTTTCTATAACTATTTTCTATTCCTTCTACAATAAAGGGTCATCTGCAATGTGGTTATTGGTTTAATTTCACCCCATCCCTTACATATTGACAGTACTTAATACATAAACACACCATCACGCAGTTACAGTCCACTACAGCTAGACATACAGAGGTTACAGAAGAACCTCTGACTTATAGTTAAAATTATAAACTTTCAATTTTTTTAAAAGATTTTGTCCAGTATTCATAGGATTTCAAAAAACCCCTGGGCCACCTGATTCCTTTGAAAACACTCCTGTTTAAAAAAGAATTTGGAAGACAATCTACACTTTAGGGACAACCCAGCCTATGTTGTATACGTTTCTTTGAAGGATGGCCAGAACAGAACCAAGGTACTGTTCTGCACCCGGTTAAATTCAGAATGCTTTTAACAAAAAATAACTAGATACAGCAACATTCTCCTAGATAACGTCAAACGTCTATGAAGGAACCGGGTGTCAGTCGAGTTTCAAGTCTCACCAGGATGCGAATAGCTTCATAAATAGTCAAGCATTAGTCCGAAATAACTTTGTTGCAACAATCCCACAATTTAATATAACGCGTTTGGGTCTAGTAAGAGACATACCAAGTGAATGGACAGATGATGAGGTCATTGACAATCTCAAAGCAAGGAGAATGAACCGACATATAACCTCTCTGGGTGTTACAGAGTGAAACCCACTCAAACTTTAGTTCTGACATTAGATGGGCAAGTCCTACCTAAGCGGGTCTATTCTTTTTATTCTGTGGTTTCCGCTACTGTCGTATAACCCGCGTATTTGCTCAGTACTGGATTTTATGTTTCACTGATAGGAGTATATTTCAGTTCTAAGCAGATTTACGGCTGACGTGAGACGACATCCTCAACTTTTTTTGCTATTTGCAATAGATTTTCTTTCGGTTTAGGATGCTGCCATAGCTATTGTCTTTGCTAGGCATAGGCATTTTAGGTTCATTGCATTCCTTATTGCTGCAAGTTTTCTTTGATTGTATTTTTTTTCATTTCTGACTAGATTTACGGCCGATTGTTATCTGAAATTATTTTGCTAATGTCAACTTCATATTATGCATTTGTAACCCCATTTTGGCAAATATTTTTACTATATCTCTTTTTGTCCTGTTAGTGCTGTATCAGCTCTTGACAGCGACATCCTAATCACCGTTTTCAATAAACGCTTTGTTGCAATATACGAATTGCAATTTCAACACATAGTGCCAAATAGAGGGTCACGCGCTTGCGGCCTGCAAACTATACATGGCCTCGACATTGGTACAAATATGACCTATCTTTTTAATGCTCAACCATTACTCTAGCATTAAAAGTCTCGTAGTTACTAGCGGTTTTTTTTTATTTATTTAAAGGGCTTTGTTGCTTAGCGACCACATCGCCCGTTATTAGCGGTTGAAATCTAGCATGATTTTGTCGGTCAGAAATAGATATTGAACTTAGTAACGTAGACTTTGGTATTGAGGCAAAACATTTTGATCGTTTTCCACAGAGCACAGAACCGGCGCGTAAGCAGTGACTAGAGCACTGAGCGCCACCTTCAGTTTCTATGAGTAAACGCGGACGCCCGCCCACTGACATTAAACTTGGTTTGTATATGGAAAGATTTGACAATATCGTCTAGGTAACAGCGGCCGCCGAGGCCGTCTTCGTGCTGTACGATTACGAACGATTTATCAAACATTCAGGTTATGGGGAGACTCGTTACACTCTAAACTGGGCCCGCTGGCCAGTTTACCCTTTTTTTAAATTAATCATGTTAAACTGGTCCACATCTATTTTGCCTTTGGAACTAGAGGACGAGTGAACGAACACGAATGATTCTGATTCACTTGGACTAAGTTTCATTTAAGCGGACACATTACCTGATGATTGGAATACCTAATGTTCAAAGGTGAACACGGGCGAGTGCCATATTTATTTTTACTTCGTGATTCGTGTCCATTATTCGCTACAGCTGAGAACGCTAAATAATACCTCTGTGATGATACTTCAGTACCATGTTGTCATGACCCAGTTGGAGATCATTTATTTGCTGTTTACGCTATCCTCAGTTCTTTCTAACGTGTACTAGGTAAATGTCATCATCGACCTTGCCTTTTCCCAACTACATTGGGGTCGGCCGGTCGGGGGTCTAACCGAATGCAGCTGAATACTTACCAGTATTTTACAAGGAGCGACTGCATAACTGACTTCCACAACCCAGTAAATGGGTATTATATGTATTCGAAAATACAGCAATGATATGAAGCAGTCCTTATGATTCTGTGAAAATACGAGAATATCCCCTTAATCGGTAGGAATATCGAGCATACCTTCTTATTTCTGGCACCTGAGGGCGCAGTTAATACTTTACCGCGTAGACAGAGAATTCTAATACCGCCATTTTTGCTGTCAAAAATCATTGCATTCTTGTGATTCTTATTCTTTCGAGTGATGTCAAAACTTTTATCTAATAAGAAAAAAGTATTTTGAAGTACTTTTTAACCACTGTAACCGATTTAAATGAGTGTTAAAAAGGGATAAACTTTCCATTATGGACCGTAGAGTTGGAAGTTATTTTTTTTTTTTTGTAGATAACACTCATAAACAGAAGGCTTTTTATAAATTTTTAAGTTGCAGATACTCACGGTTTACGAGGTATATTTTTTTAAATTTTCCGTATACCTAAATTGAAAAATAACAAGTGGCCAAACTTACAGTTAAGTTATTTAACAGGTTCTTTACCTAGAATTAGAAGCTCCGCGGAGCAGGGTGACACTTTGTCTAATCAACAATCTATCAGTACACTCATAAGTCTTTAGGATAGTCAGTCCAAGAGCGAGCGAAGCGAGCGCGGTACCTACAAGCAGGTTTTACAGGGCTGCTTGGCGACCCCAGGATTTACAGGCCTTCATATCAATGATGAATTATTTATTTATTAAAACTTTATGCACAAGTAAAAAATAATAGGTACCTACTGTACAAAGGCGGACTTAATGCCTGAGGCATTTTCTACCAGTCAACCTTAAATTATGACCTTGAATTATGTCACTTTAATAAAAGCAAAGACTATCTGGCTTTAACTAAGTAGATTTTAGCGGGCTTATCCAATAAGGTTTTGGAACAGAGGCAGACATTAAGAACTGGATTATGGTTGACTGGGCTAGTCCTAATCCACAGGGCTTAAATCCAAATACTTTGTTTGAGAAAATTTCTGTGATTTTTGGACCGGGATCATAAGAACTCGGAAACGACCATGCAAATTATATGCGGAAAGCGTTCCGAGTGTATTGAAGTTAGGCATGAATGTATTTTAAAGGAAGTTTCTAATGAAAATCTTAGAAACACGCTAAGAAATGTCCCACCCAGCTGAGAGTACTTATTTAGTTGAGAGGCTCTGCAATACAGTCCCTCGGAGGGTCTCAGGTCTGGTTGAATACTCCAACATATTTAAAAGAAAAAAAAATTTCAGAGCGTGGGGATCATACATTTGAAAACAGGAAAGGCTACAATAAAAATAAGACTAGGAAGTCTGAAAAAAAGTTTAAGCATAATATGGTTCGAAAGACTCGGCCCTTTCGTCAGCGTTGTTCCAATGTGGAGAGGTCAAACTCCAAGTCCAAAGAAAATTTACTCGCACCGGAATTTCAGAGGGGGGATGCCTGAAATTTGCCACAGAAAAATGGGCTCAACTAGGGGCAAACCAGTTCATTTTAAAGTCCATAGCAAATTACCGCTTGCCCTTCAGGAAGAAACCTCCTCTGAAATACCCAACCAATTTTTTTTTTTAATGTCTGGCTTCCAAAGTTTCCCCGATTATGACACAAATGGTCAAGGAGTTGAAAAGCATGGGCATTTTAGCAAGATCAATAATCCTAGACCCAGGCTTCTTCTCAAAAATGTTCCTAATAAAGAAATCAGATGGGGGATTGCGCCCAATTTTCGACCTCAAGGCTCTAAATACATATGTAATGACAAAGCATTTTCATCTAATATCACAGATAGATAGTAGACTTTCTTCAGGCAAACGACTGGTTAGTGAAGATCGATCTTCACCAGGCTTATTTCCATCTGAGTGTCGCGGAGACTCATAGAAGGTTTTTACGGGTTGTTTACGATGAAGAAATCCTTCAGTTAACAGCACTACCGTTCGGCCTGTCCTCGGCACCCCGTGCATTTGCAGAGGTTTCAAACTGGGTGGCCTAAATCCTCCGGGATCGGGGTGTACGCCTCTTAATATACCTAGACGACTATCTGCTGGCTTGTCAGGATAAATCCAAGCTTACGACACAGGTTGCGGAAACGCTGGCCCTCTTGGAATTTTAGGTTGGCATGTAAATTATCAGAAGTCCATAACCGAGCCCACACGCAAGTTGGAATACCTAGGGCTGGTCTGGGACATTCAGAACTGGACAGTAGCCTTGGCCACCCGAAAAGTTCTGGGTATAAAAAGCTCTCTGACAAACATATTGAGTCGAGACAGCTGGTCATTAAGAGCTTTAAAGTTTGTTGGGCATGCAAAATTTAGCCAACCATGCGGTCCCTCTGGGGGGACGGCTTTATTGTCGCAGGGCACAGCTCTTTCTGAGAAGATTTACTCAGAGAGGCCAGAAGAGAGCACTGTGCCCCAGAATGCGAGAGGATTTGCGGTGGTGGTTGGATGCGATAGAGAGCAGGCCAACCCCACTAAACAAGAGAGAAGTAACACACTTCTTAACTACAGACGCAGCGGATGCAGGCTGGGTAGCGAACCTAAACAGTCAACACCTCTCAGGCAAATGGGCTACAAACCAAAAAGCCTGGCACTCCAATATGAAGGAGATGTATGCCGTTTTTGCCGTCATCAGGTCCCAGGGGGCACTGTTACGAAATGCCCACATTATAATACAGTCAGACAACAGGACTCTGGTGGCATACATCCGGAATCAGGGCGGAATTCGTTCGTTAAACTTACTGGGGCTAACAACCAGGTTGGTGGAATTGAACTTCCGACTCAACATAACGATGACAGTATTCCACTTACCAGGGAATCTGAACGGTATGGCAGATTGCCTATCAAGAGGCAGATCAGTACCCGAGTGGCATCTGCTACCACCAGCCACGGAGGCAATATTCAGACGGTGGGGCGTTTCCGAAGTCGATCTCTTCGCAACAAGAGAAACCTCTGTCGGCCCAAGGTATGTGACTTTAGACTCAAGAGATGGGTCGGCGCTTTTCTGCGACGCTTTCAGTCAAAGATGGGTGTTTCAAACAGCGTGGGTATTCCCACCTCCGAGCATGATACCCAGGGTCCTAGCACACCTAAACAGGGCAGTAGGGACATACTATGTGATAGCGCCACGGTGGACCCAGTGCTTCTGGTTCCCGGATCTCCAGGCACGCGCGCTAGCCCCCCCACTGCCAATAAAGAACCTGAGGGAGGTTCTGTTAGACTGGACGACGAGGATGAGCCCGCCTCAAGTAGACAAGCTAAGGCTCCAAGCTTGGAAAGTTGGGGGTGGGAAGATCAAGTAACTGATTGGAGTCGCGACGAGCAGCAGTTATTGAAAACGAGCTTGGCGTCTCTCTACCTTGAGTACCTATAGTGCCCCATTGAAAAGATGGTTGCACTGGACTAAGTCACATGGTGTAAACAGTAAGTCTCCAGAGGGCTAGGACGTAGCTAGGTTTTTGGCCAATCTATTATCTATTATTACAACCAGTCTTACCAAGAAGACTGTTTGTCAGACTTTAGGGTTTCTGACTACCCGTAACAACTGTCAAAGATGGACATGACAGCCAGTACCAAAGGCTTAACGTGATTTCCGAGGCACGGAGGACTAACGGTCTCGGTATGGAAGGGATGGTCACCCATCCACGGACCGACAGCGGCAAGCTTAGCTTAACCTTGATCGATCGAACTGTACGGCTAGGTGCGGCTTTGCCACAAGCTCCTTGTGTCGATTATAATTTTTCGAATAATAAGATTAAATTACAGTTAAGTAGGTATAAATAATTTTCGTACCACTTGCTCAAAAAAGTGGCATTCTATGCTACAAAAAGCGAACATAACAATAGTCATTTTTAATCTGTTAAAAACAGGGAAAGAAAATTGTACTGAATTTCATTCATCCTCTAGGGGGAGAATGTGATTTAAATTTGGAATACTTACCGAAATGTATTCTGAACTACATCTGTGTTTACACCATTGAGTTTGTGTATAAAGCATTATACATCTTTTTGAAAAAGGAATACGCATTTATTATGCAGTTATGATTATTAAATAAAATTACGAAAACCGACGAGGCCGTATGAGCTTGATGCAATAAAATATAAAATATTAGTCTAGGAATTTGCCGCGTTTTTGTTTTCTTCAAATACATAAACGTTAAGTTTATTTTAATTTATTTTTATAAATAAGTTAATGTTCTAAAAATACGTTTAATTGTCATTATTTCTAATAAATGCTTATCTCATATTATTATTGTGTTAATTTTTTCGCAAATGGTACGAAAAGTAGAGTATTTTCCTCGGTGATAAAGCTCTCTTAGTCTTGGGTGAACTTAAATCCCTCGCTACACTCAGGACTCGTCTTAAATCCCTCGCTTCGCTCGTGATTTAAGTTTTTAACACTCTCGCTACGCTCGGGAGTAAACCTCGAGTCCTTCATTACGCTCGCGATTTAAATCGTCACCCGCGATAGAAGACACTGCTTTATCCCCTTGGTTAATAATCTACTATATAACGTTAAAGTTAAGTTTTTTTATATAAATATTTTGTGTGATTACAACAATTCAACTTTAAGTTTGTTATAAATTGGGTTAGGCCTTGCTTTATCCACTTTTGTTAGTTAAAACATAAACTATAACTTTTCTTAACTGATGACTCTAAGGAAACGTGCAAACTTGAACACTGGAAACTGTCGAGTTGACGCAACTGTCTAATCCGGAATCTAACAAATCAGCGAAACTAACCTCTAAACAAAACTGACGAATTAAATAAACTGACGAGTGAGGGAATTATAATACATGCAAGGAATGCCTTGTCTTGTGTTTTCGTTGAGAATTTTGCGATCATGCCATGCTGTTAGACCTTGCAGCGCGGTGGGCGAACTGCTTGACACTGAGCAAGTTTGCTTTGATAGGTCTTCAAACCTGATTTATTAAACACATGTTTGAGTCCTGAAGAGGAGGCCTGTGTCCCTGGCAGTGGGAACATTATAGGATGCTCCATCATCAGACTATGCTCACCATCTCTGAGTCAACTAGGTAGGTACTCATCGAGACTCATAAGCTATAATCATTGAATGAGCCTAAACACGATATGATGAACTTTAGTTGTTGAGAAGTTTGTTAGGCCGTAGACTTTCCTGGCTGCCGCATCAGGTCAAGGATACTTACCTACCACATAATTGCAGTGTCAACTAGGTACACCAATCATGATTCAAGTCGATCGGACCACTGAACATGAAATAAATTACCATCGTATGGTTTTTTCAGGTTGACTTCTTATGTAAGTCACTGTTTTCCTATAACTCATGCAGTGGCCATCTGGAATAGTAGATACCTACTTTAAAAGGGCTGTTTGCGGCTGTCCGGTTGGATCGCGGGCCATAGTTTGCCTACTCCTACCTACTCTAGAGAGTCTAGCAACAATAGATAATTAATTGTGTCTCATCAAACTCAAACTCAGAGCATTTATTTCAATTAAGCCATTTATTATACCTATAACATACCAAATCGAATTGTCAAAGAGTCGGTCAGTTAGAAAGTTAAAGCCAGTTACCCATTCCAAAACGTACTGGACCTCTATGGAGAAGAACGGACAAGAAACTTAAAGGACGCTATTTTTGAATCAAGATATTACAAAATATTATATTACGCATACAACCCTAATCTCTTCAAAGTGAGAGTGGACAGGCTTCTTCTGGGTAAGCTCACTCCATCGTCGACTCTGTCTCTGTCACCACTGACCTGTCATGTCTAGTCAGAGTCAAGAGCAAATCCATCATAAATAAAAAAATAAAAAAAAAAATATCCTGGGATGAGACACCTTGATAACTTAAGTTTGGTTACACCTACAAAATATAATGTGCAAAAGAAAAACTGCCGCCTCACGCCCGCCCAGTGTGCGCTTTGCTTATTTATCCAATCGGTCGCGGTAGCTAACAAAATTATTCATCTCATCTGCTTCTAGAGAATAAAATATATTGGCTATTGTAGCTACAGGTGAGTGTTAGGTAGGTACCTACCTATTATATAAACTGCACTTGCGCAGACAAGGGCGGACATCAATCAATAGATCGTAATTTCAGCCCGGGCGGAGGCTATGGCGGCCTCAGCTCTCCACTGAGTGCCGAGGAGCGGTCATCGGTGGACGGCAACCCTACTACTAACGCTCTAAGCCATCAAGTGATCAAGTAAGTGGTGAAGTGTGACGTTAATCGTTTACTGGAACTGTTCGTATTAATCCTCAATCGTTTTACTGCTGAAACACTGCAAGTTTTATTCAATTAAAATTGAAACGGGTCGGTGGGGGTCGGTACCTATATGTCATTATAAGCTAGTGGTGTCGAGTTTTCAACGTTTGAAATTCGTGAATCATTTGCTGGGTACAAAATGGAAACTAATAAAACATCCATTTCTGCGCTCGTGCCCCTGCAATGCATTTTGCACACGGCGCTGCTTTTGTGACTTACATATTGTGCGTATTCTGCTTACAGCCACCATGTGCATGGAGTCAGGATCGCGTCGTCACGGCGTCGGCAGCGCTCCTGTCAAGGGGGAGGCGTCGATGCAGCAGCCAACGGACCCAGAGGTGTGGTGCGTGTGTGAGGTCTGCGGGCTCCGCATCCACCCGATATTTCACAAACGCTACGGCAACGCCGATGGGAAAACCTCCCTTTAATAAGAAGGCGTGACACCTGAGAAGTCTTCGTAACGCGAGTCTTATAGTATTATATAATTTTGTCTACATTCTTCCAAACCTTAGCTTGTCCCAAATGAGTGAATTATTGTATCAACCTACCTTAGAGATCCTAACTTCGATTAAACCATTTTAAGTTAATAATGGTGTTTTATTCACACACCTACATAATTAGAGGGAACATTCGTTCTGCTAGATCAATATTTTAGTTCAGAGAGCACACACAACAAATTCTTGAAAATAATATTGTTCGGTTATCCTCAAACGATTAATATGTGATTTACCGAAAATATGATGACCTAGACAAGGTTGATAAAGTTATCTTATCTACCTAAGGGCTGATTTCACCAAAGTCAGATATCTTTTATCCGTGGAATAAAATTGAAGATGACGATCGGAACAAAGATCAAAGACCGATAAATCCTTAGCATCTTTCATTGTTGACTCTTTTGATTCTGACAAAAAACTATGATGTGATTTTGAATAAAGTTGTTTGATTGGAAACTACTTAATCTGGCTTTACAGACACCGAGATATTCAGCCGCATTTTATTAAATCCAGTTGGCTCTGTCAAAAACCGATATGTCCATTTTGTTTTTTTCTATACTTATCTAAACAAGTACCGTGCACACGAATGTTTCCAAACAATGATTCGCACTTCAAAAAATGGATAGATTTCGATCAATTCCAAATTAGAAAACCATGAACTTAGCCATAGTTTTACAATTTCCCACAAAAAATACAAAAGCGATTTATCAATTTTTGTTCTGACGCTCCTCGTCCGACAGTTCTAATATGGAAAATATTCAAAAATTATTTTCATTATAAGACACCTACCTACTCTACATATAAAAGTTTGGTGAAATTCACCCTAATTAAGTCTTAATTAAAAAAAAAATATAGGTTACTTCGAGGCAAAAGGCAAGCACAAGCAAGCACCGTAGTCGACCGAACCATCACTTGGGTACCATCAGGTGAGATCCTTGGCAATCGCCTACGCCTAGGACCTAGGAAATCCGTAATCTGACACTTAAGAAGAGAGTAGTGGACGTAGCTGAAGTGGAAACAGGCCGGCCAAGCGGAGGATCTTCAGGTTCTGTGGACCGACAATCTTCGAAGGGTGGCTGTTAGCAACTTGATAAGACAGGCTGAGGATCGACTTAGATGGGTTGCGGTTCGTGAGACCGTACTTACAAGTTTGTGGTCCAGCCGTGGACGGGCGAAAACGTGATATTTGTTGATATTCGTGATATGTGTAAAGGTAATTAATAAAGACGACACCCATTTAGACGAGTAATACATTTATTTGATAATTATACACCTTATAGATAATAGAATCTAAGATAAAATAAAAATAATTTCTTTTAAGTACACAATGTTACAAAAATATAAAAATTATAATACTAGTAATTTAAATAATCAAATGCAGTTTCCCTTATAATTGACTATTCATGAAATCGGAATGTTGTTGTCATAATTATAAATTACTTTTAACAATACCATAAAAGTTAACAAAAATAAATTATAAGAGTAGTCAGCTATCAATCAACAAATAGTCAGCTTCATACAATAAATACTTAGAGTGCTACTTTATTCCTATCTCTAAAACACCAAGCACAAAATAAAATAGAAAAGGTAACAAAAAGAAAATACTTCTTAAAGCCAGGACTAGCCATGTTCAATTGCAGCAGAAATAGATTCGTTTACAAGTGACAGGCCAAATGTGGATCTTTTCCATCTGAAAATAGTTCAGTAATTGTGCGCAAGTTTAAAGAAGTTTACAAGTCTTTACGGTTTAATGAATTCTAACTATAATTTACTCCGAAACCGTGTTCCGAAAAAATCTGGACGGCGACGCGCTACGCTTACCATAATTTTTTGAAAATAATTGTTAAGCTAACAGTTTATTATTTAATTTAATTTTGGTGTATGCATAAAAAAACAACAAAATCAGTTCGTAAATTACAAATGAAGATACTTATTTGTTTACAATTATTTTCTCGTTTTGATATTATTAATTGCTGGGGGAACAATTAAACTTTAACGGGGGGGAATCTTTGCCGTTAACAACATGAGACTTATTTTAATATTTTAATTTATCAACTTGACTACTCAATTGGTCTACGTACTATAATGTACCTACAGTAAACACAGTCAGAGAATGAGTAGATTTAAATATATTCTGACCCAGTTTAGTATACATCTAAATATTGTCTTACATTCGTCTGAGATTCAGATATATAGATTCAATAAATTAATAAGAAAACATTCAAATTAGAACAGACTTATCGCTAAAAGTAGAGGAAGACACATGGCTCCGTAGGCCAGATATATTAATTCGAACACCTACCTTATATTTTTTATCATAGTTTTGAAAGACCTGCTAAATTTAATGTGTGACCATCTGACGGAACAATTTTCTCCACGGGTCCAATATGGGAATGGCGAAAAATGTATCAACTGTTCCATAAAAAACTTCAATACCTACTCGACCTAAGTGTAAGGAAAAGCAGATTTTTTTTCGCGTTTCTATGTGGGTCCCTCGGAGAAAATTGTTCAGTCAGATGGTCTGTACCGCACCCTGAAATTTGGCAGGTATTTGAAAACTAAACCTTGTATGTATCCCAGCAAATAGTAAGCTCTAGTTGCAGCATTGGCATACAAATATAATATAATTTATGCTCTTCATAGCATAGAACAGTTATCCCTAACAATACAATAGCCTGTACACGTGGCTTTAGGTAGAAAATAATGTATGAGTTTATTGATTATGGATACCATTTGAACGAACATTTGACACCAATTGTTGGTATATAGGATGCTATTAAATTAAATGCACATTTATTTCGGATAATAAATCCTTAGAAAGTTTTGTAATAAGGTTAGTGCTAGACTGACCTCTGATACAATATCTACTTAATTTGGATAGTCACTCTGCCTACCAAATGTATCTGGATTGGACAGTTGAGTTGATATGCAATTATATCCAGTTTAATACATATTGTGTGTATTAATCTCCAGTAAAAGAAGGCATTCTCAATATGACATGCATATTAAAACTGGTCTATTCTGATGATGTTTCCAGAATGACTAGTGGCAATAAATAAATGATTCGATAAAAAATATGCATTGACATTGTTTTAAAAAATGACACAAACGATTATGTAATATAGATAGATATATATGCAATCGAATTTGACAAGGTTTCAGGTTAGTTACTGCCGGCGATTATTAGCTTGCATATTCTTTTTCGTTAGGTATAAGAATTGAACCACTGTTCCGTATATTGATATAACTTGGAATCGCCTGAGAATCGCTAGTAGTCCGCCGAAGAAGTCGTGCCAGAATTCGCTCATAAAGGCGCCCGGGTCGCCTTTGGCCGTATCCTACAAATCGATTTTAACGGCGACCGGTTCCGAGTTATCCTTCTTGTTGCGTCGGTTCCTGCGGTGTTTGCTATTGGACAGGATCTCGTAAGCCTGTTGGATCTCCATGAAGCGTTCCTGCGCATTTCGGCGCGCCCTCTCGTCCTTCACTTTGTCGGGGTGGTTCTCGCGGGATAGTTTGCGCCAGATCGATGTTATTTCTTGCTGGCTAGCGTCGCGATTTACTCCCAGTACCTGGAATATTTATTGAGTGTATTTTTGTAAAAATATTATAATATTTAAACGTCATTATCGTCGCGAAGTTCAATTGGATGCAGAAAGAGATTTATTTTAATTTTATAAACTGTGTTGTCATATTTTAACTGTAAAACACTATACCTAAATAACGTGCAAAACAAAAAATTGAATATCAATTTAATCGAATCAATCAAACTAGCAGCCTGAAGAACGGCAAAAAGCATATACTAGTGCGAACAAAGGAACTTACAAAGCAAAGGAACTATGATCTAGAGAGATTACTATATTTCAATACTGACAGAAAGTACAGACGCCAGCAGGTCAAGCTACCCGAAACTGTCAAATTTTCCCAATCAACCTTGAACCTTAATGCTTTAGCGATAAAGTTGAAAAACTATTAAAGAAATTTGACAGATTGTAGTAGCTTGATGTGCTGGCGTCTGTACATCAAGAATTCACGTAAATAAGAAAGGTAATTAAACGGGAGATTTATCGCTAAAAGCATTGCAACCATTGGACGGAAAGACAAACTAAGGAACCTTGATGGGTAGTTTGCAGTGCACTAATAATATAATATTCGCAACCTAGTATCTAAAAACAAAAACCATTTATTAAAACTAGGGTGAGAACCAGCACAGCTGCCTGTTCAGTTAGAAGAACTGAATTGTATACAATAGTAAGTAAGTAATTAAAATTAATTTATTAGCCATGTGTCGGCTGGCACACTCCAATATACGCCAACAAAAAGTTTGAAAAGTATACTTAAGCTGAAATAAATAATATAAACGTAAACACAATTTAATACCTAAATAAAAGTCTCCAGGCATAAAGGGCGTGCCCGCTTACATATGCAATGCTGCATTATGTTCATATAGCTGTAACTTGATGTCACAAATGATAAACTAGGACCTTCGAAGCAAAATAAATAAGCAGGAAAATACTATATTCGCGTATGGTAATGGTTGATTGTTCATGAACACTGGGAAGTATTGTGGCTTTTTATTGGCGAAGTCAACGTGGATAGACTTGCTTTAATTACGTTTGATACGCCATGTTGCAGTCCACTCATAAACTCTCAAGACTTGAACCTTTTCTATGGCTCCTCGTGACTATTTCCAACAGCCATGATAGCTTTGTCGTCAGCAATAGGTACAGGACCGGACCAAGTACACCCCCTTGTGGTACTACAGCTTTCATCTGCCTAAGGTATAAGCGTTTCTGAATATCACTGTTTTTCGTAAATAAGTGTATACAAGGTGTTGTTTTGCATCCTCGTCAAATTCGAGGAGGTAACTATGCTAATGATTCTCGACACGAATCAATAATAAAATAAGTAGGTATTTATTTTTATTTTTTGTATTTTTCGGAAATCGGCATGTGTAGGGCCCGTGTGATACCGCCCTGTAACTGTAACGTATGCACACAGCGACACACGACACTCCGACACGACACTGAATACCGCATACGCAACGGGGCGATTTTGTTCTTTGAAAGTGGAGTATTCTGAAATACTGTCAAACTTAAATACCTAAAAAAACAAGTATGTATTAATTATTGAGCAGGATCGTAATTTTATTTGATTAAATATGTCTTTCATAACAGCCTCCTGAAATTTGACGAGGATGCAAAACGACACGTTGTATTTTGCCAAATATATTTTATAAGGTGTTGTACTAGCTGGTAAATTTCTCGAACAGCTCGTTTTTGAAGAAGTAATATTTCTTTATATCAGCGGGTTTGCCCCACAGCAAAATGAAAATAACTAAATAGACTAGCTGAGCTGCATCAACGTAAGTGTATTATCTTACTTTCATGACCGGCGTAGGCGGCTGAACTGAGCCTTCCCGCTAGGCTTGATATGTGGTCCCCACTGAAGTTTGGCATCTACTGTTATGCCCAGAAAAACTGCTGAGTCTACAGTTTCAAGCACCCATTTATCTAAGACGATGTTGGGTCCTAGATTTCTAACATTCGGTAAGGCGAAGTTTACTCATTTCGTTTTCTTGGCATTGAGAACTTGGTTATTTGTGGTAAACCAATCCGTAACCATTGATAGTGCACTGTTTACGTCGTCAAAATCTTGTCTATTCCTGTCTACTTTAAAGATAAGGAGAGGTATCATCGGCAAACAGTACAACGTCACAGATAGCCTTTAAATAGAATGGTAAGTAGTATTGAGCCTTGGGGTACACCTAACTGAACTGGTTGCCAGGAAGATTTCACACCATTAACATCTACATATGCCTATTATGTAAATATGAATTTATTACGTTGAGCGCTTCGTTTTGAACATCGTAATGAAGTAGTTTACGCAAAAGCGTGTCATGACGTACGAAATCGGATTGGGAGAGATCACAGAAAACTCCAATAACATTTCGCGAGTAATTCTCGCATGCGTTCAATGTGTTTCAGCAGAGCAACACCCGCATTCTATAGTCGAACGACCTTTTGTACTAACAATATGGTACATCATGTTTGAAAACTGGTGATTGTATGCTTTACTATACCACGAGTTCTTTGAATGTGCACCCATTCTAAAAGTCTGTTTTATTAATTAATTAATCTTATGCTAATGCTTAGGAACTACGCATCTCAAATAATTAATGCGCGCTTGCTAATAACACACTATATAATATTAAAATAAGATAAAAAATCATAAAAAAAACTAATACTATGCACATTTATTCTAAACATAGATCAAGATAATTTTCATATTTTACCAATAGGCTCAAATTTGCCGCAAGAGGATTCTCAGTCATCTGTAAGACATCACAAGGTTAAGGCTTAAAGAAAGAAAGTTTTAGCAGTTTGAGTTTTAAGGCTCTATGCATAAGGTTAGCATTTGAACTAGAAGCAGACCGCAGCCGTCCACCATTCAATGTTAACTGCACAACACCACAAACAAACCCTGTTCCGGTTGTTCTTATTATGTATTCACTATTAAATAGAATTAGTAACATGTTCATCTGCATGTAGAAACCTACACGCAGATGAACGTGTGACGTGTGAAATGTGGTGAGATATAAACATATCTCACCACATTTCTAATAATTATTGTTCGTAAAACATTACAAAATTGTAATTGAAAAATAATAGACGAAAATAGAGATGTTAAAATTAATTCTCAATTGTCTAACGCAAAACAGCTTTAAGATCAAATCAGAGCACTCAATTTGTAAGTGGCACTACAAATTGGCATCCACAGGTATGTTTTCTGATTTTGTTTTGTTTACTTTTTATCAGATACTTTTGGAACAGACTATAAATCATAATGTCTCCAAATTGTGTCAAAATGTGGTCGATCAACTGAGGCCAGGTTGCACCCTAAAACCTTCCTAAAGTATCAAGGGTAATGACGTTACCTTATAAGCGTTCTGTTCTCCGTGAGGGTCCGATAAGTCAATGACTTGTTTCCACACCTCGTACCATCCGTGATGCTGCGCATATTGGTATGTCTCGGCTATGCATTGTTTCACATCCAACCACCTATAGAGAATTTTAGATTAATAATATATAACAGGTGTATTGTATTGACAACAATCACATAAGAACAAAAATACCCTGTTTTCATACTTATGTAAAATCGTTTGTTTACTACATATTTTGTCGAACAAAAATATAAACCCAACGTGAACATCATCAAATCTATCATCATCATAAAAAATATATAATAGCTCAGCAGCAGCAAATATATAATAGCAGCTCATAGGCAGTCGCACCATGTAAATACAGCATGCAATTCAGCTGCCTCCAGTTTGACTGGAAGTCGAATCCTATAGTTAGGAAAATGCTAGGCAGATAATAGTGACAAAATAAATACAAATAATAATAATGACATGCATTTACACACATATTACATATTTATATAAACATGTATAATATAAGGTACGTACGGGAATCTCTTATTGCGGCTTTCGGAATAAAAAACAATTGTTAGATTAGGCACAAAATTAAGTACCTAATACAATACAGTCATGCATAATAACTTAAATAATTAGTCAAAAAAAATCTCAGTATGTTCATGTTAGTCTATGTCATTACTTATAAACTTGAAATCTTTAATATTACTGGAAAGGTTAAATAGGTAGCGCTTTTGACCCACTACCAGTCATGGCAGGGTTAAGTTAGGCGTAGGTGTGAGATGGAACACCGGGGTGGTTTTTGATTTTCCACCCCGGAAACAAAAAAAAAAAAAAAAAAGACATACGTTTAACTATTATGACAAATTGTGTCAAGAACTTACGTAACTGATAATGTGGCTGTTAATAAATTCCTCTTTTGAATAACTTACCATGGACTGGTGAAGAAATGATGAACAGCTTCATAGATAGGCACCTCGTCACCCTCGCTGTCAGTGATTGTACCGTGGAAGTACAAGTAGCTGCACCACAGCGAGATGTACAGAAAACAACAAGCTGATAGTATGATGACACGCCTGGGAAACAGAAATAATTTTAGTAATGATTTATTTATTACCTTAATTAAATACGTTGACGTTGTGTCAGATCAGGAGTCTAGTCATACAGTATTGTTTTTAAATATCTAGCAAAAGTTAATGTTGCATAATATGCTGAGGCTCTGAAAATTCATTTTATGTTAACAAACAATAAAATCTTACTTGGCAACGTGGCGCTTCGTCCTGGGTTTCCTTCTCCACTCCTTGGCATACGAGTCAAATATGCAGGCCGAGGTCAGCACCATGGCGGTAAACCAGATGCTATCATCAAACACGTAATAGCGAATGGGGTACGCGATGTATGAGCCTATTAGCGCCCACTTCAGGCGACCTTGCTCGCGTCCTATATTGCCCACGGTCCAAACACCTGGAACAAAGCAAATGCACGCGAATAGTAGAGACGTGAAGTGGACCACTACAACACAAAAAATATGGAGCATGTATTTCGATCTGAGGGACACTGAGCTTATTTCAACCCAGGTATATACAAAAAAAAATATGTTTTCAGAGGTACAGCTCGCGCGATAAGAGTTTGGCTTTGACCGTTATTGCGCAGAAAACAGAAATTGGGTATCAACGGGCAATTAGCGGGGTGCGGGGCCGGTGTGTAGGCGCACGCGGTGCTCTGATTGGCGCTCCAGTCGTTCCCTGCCTCTCGCATCGATACGACGTACCGCGCACTCCTGTTGTACAATCAAAAGTTCAAAAATCCGAAGGTCAAAGCCAAACTCTTATCGCGCGAGCTGTATATCTGGGTTTAAAGAAGCTCCTAATGCCTCGTAAGTCGCAATTGATCGCGAGTTACTACTGAGCACTACTGTTTCGATTCCTAGGCAAAGTGTTATTGGATTTTCTATCAGGACTTTCTCAGTAGCAGCCAGGAGTCCGCAGTCCGGTTGAGGGCAATAGGCTCGCCCTCTATTACATGGGACAACATAACTGGCGGAATGTGGGGGTACTGTACACCTCTACCTAACTCTTCGGGAATCTACGGGTGTGATGTTATGTTATAAAACACCAAAAAATCACAAACAATTTTTTTTTAAAGTACGCCATTTGTCAACTTACCAAGCCCGGTTGCCAAAGGTACAAGGAGGTTCAGGTACTTCAGGTTTATGCCCCAGAAGTCCGGTGGTATCGCGCACATTGTCATCTGCGCCCAGGAGTACCCCACCATCAGCATCCCAGTAAACCGATTCATGGAAAATGGTGGCTAAAAACAATGAACAAGCTGTACCCAGCATTGACCATACATAGGGATGATTTCCGCTTGTCAGCACGGATCAGCCATCCACACTAGTGCGTGCTGAACTACATCAGTGTTCAGCACGCAAACTGGAAACACGCATGCACGCGTGCGCGAATGCATCGATCAGTCAATGCTGAAGCGTATGTTACGGACCACATCCTGTACAAAACATAGGTACGGCTAGTATGTGGGCGGCGATTATCCGTGATGACAAAGAATGGGGATCTACTAGAAATAACGCAGCATTTTACTCTCGCCTTCTTTTATTAGCCAACATAACATCTGCAATGTTTGAAATCACTGATAAAATGCTAGCAGATTGTATGATTGCTTCCTGCAAATTGGTCACATACCAGTGAATGTGAGGAAGGCTATAATACAATTAATAGTGATAAGATTCCAGTTTCCTATTCCGTCTGTACCATAATCTAATATGAGACATTTATTAGATAAGGCTAAGAGGTTTAGTTTTCCATAGCAGCAGAATGTCAAAGACAGTAGTGGTGGTATTAAAATTTTACAGCTAAGCAAAGTTTACACAGCTCGAGAGTACTCTCTACAGAAGCTACTAGCTTTTATAATGATAAATAGCATGACTCTGTAATAACAATATGTGCTTAAGAAACTAAGATTTGTCTCTTGTTTCCCTGTTAGACAATAAAGCATCACAAGATTAGTGTATTAGTGAGTAAGCTCGCTAGCTGTATAAAAAAGACTAATGTATTTATTGCTGTTAAGAAAAACAGAAAAGGAGGATTTTAAGTGTGTAAGAAACTAAGATTTAAACAACTTCATACTGGTCCGGTAAAATCTAAACAAGAGCCACCACTAGAAGGGATCAGTTGAGCTGCTCATCTCCTGTGTATGATACACACTAGTCTCTCACTATATATCATACACTCGTTTATGATACACAGTGAGAAAGTAGCATTATCTTAGAAAAATTGTCAGAATGCACACTGTGCCATATTGCTCATAAATTGGTAGTAAATAAATGAAATGCAGAATACCATTTATTAGTGCTTAAAACTGTTGCCTCAGGTAAAGTGTAACATATTTATTTTATTGTGCAATAAAATTATGCAATCAAACAAGTGAAACCCTAATAAAATTCAACAAACTAGCAAGTTTTAATTAAACCATACCAATCAGTTTTATGTTTAAGATTCACAATTTCAAATTATGCAAGCTGAAGTGGTTTTACATCCATGACATACTTACTCTTTACATCCAGTATTATTGAATTATAATGTAGTATTTTGTGTCTTACTTGTATCTACAGAACTAGGAATGCAATTACATGACAATACGCATTACAATGTACTAATAATCTACTTGTGTGTAATAATGTTTTTATTGTTTAAGGTTGCCATTTGTAAGGCAAGAAAGAAACATATTTATTTTTGAATAAATATATTTAAACAAACTGCAATTGAAATATATTTTAGTGAATATTCATCGTTTTGTAAAGAATAATAATTAACATCTTCATGGAAAGCTTAAATTTGCATATTTCATGAGTTAGTGGAAATATTTGCAGTATTTGTACATTAGTAGTAGCATAGAAGCGAAGCAAGATTAATTTTAGTGTTAATAGAAAAACCCAACACCATACATATACATACTTACAGTATGAAACCAAGGAGTTCGCCCAAAGGTCACCAAGTCAAGTCTTTAAATAGAATACAACCAGAGTAATTAGAAAATATGACATTCATCCCAAATATATGATTAATAATACAATATACTTAAATACCAATATGGTTTTAAATGCCTAAAAGATACTCATTAGACTTAGGATAGTTAATTTATAATACATTATTGAAAAAGTTCAATAAATATCTAATTTTGCTTCTGCTTGGTAAGAGAAAGATGTTGAATGAAATTTAGACATATTCAATTGCAGTTATTGAAGAACAAACCTGTTAAGTTACAACCTGTTTGGATAAAAGTTAGAAAAGGTGTTGTTTACTTTGGAATTTCTAGTATGAAATCTACCCTCTGAAGTTGCTCAGGAGCAATAGAATGCTTGTTGTGTTGTAAATCACCAATTACTTGAGGTGTATAGCATTGTTAAATATCATTACATGTTATAATAAGAGACAAGATACAGTGGCAACATCCTTTAACCTTTATAGATCTACTACAACAATTAGATATGGGTTTGTTTTACTCAAAAAGGTTAATTACAAGGAAATTGAAATCCACATTTTGTCAGCAAAACATACATTGTGTTAGTAAAATCCCTTTAAAATTAGGTCAAGCTAATTTTAGAACAGCTTACAGAGTATTAACAGTTTGCATTACACAATTTATGGATAAACTTTCCGTTATGGGCCGTAGAGTTGGATGTTAATTATTTTTTTGTAGATATCACTCATAAACAGAAGGATATTTACAAATTTTTAAGTTGCAGATACTCGCGGTTTACGAGATATTTTTTTTTTAATTTTCCATATAAATTTAAAATAACAAGTGGCCAAGCTTACAGTTAAGTTATTTAACAGGTTCTTTACCCAGAAGTAGGAGCTCCGCGGAGCAGGGTGACACTTTGTCTAATCAACAATCTATCAGTACACTCATGAGTGATTAGGATAGTAAGTCCAAGAGCGAGCGAAGCAAGCTTGGAATTTTAGGGCACCTCGACTTGGATAGGTTAGGTTAGAAGGCGGTGGCGAGGTCTTAGTGAGTGTGCGAACACAGACCCCGCCACCTCCTTCAAGGTTATTTTTTTTAACACCACCCAGAAGTAGGAGCCCCGCAGAGCGGGGCTCCGTCGAGCTATCTTGGCAGGTAGGGTAGTGTTTAGGGCAGCCCAACACGGATAAGGTTAGCCTTCGTGGTTATTTTTTTATAACTACCCAGAAGTACTTACCGTACTAAGTACAAAACTTTAACCATGGATATCTCCATAACCATGGGGCTTCGCGGGGTGCGGATGGGACAGGGGGTAGCGCCTCCCCCCCGCCCCGACCCATAAATCGATGGCCCATAATGGAAAGTTTTACCCAATGACGACCTGGATCATAAAAATCTACACTTTTTCTTGGATTTGAATAGTAAGCTCAAATAGCCAGAGCACTGATGTAAGTACCTCAGATGTAGAAAAAAACATAATGTTCGTTAGGATACCTTGTTTGTTTTTCTTATTCTGCCGGCAAGCTCCTCCATGTGCTTCGGATCTTCGTTTGCATCTCTTACGTACCTAGGAATACGAAAGATTTCTCCTAGCCATCCGATGAGGAACCCGCCTAAAGTCGTCCACCAGACAAAGGCGTGGCGATCCCGTCCGAGATAGAAATGATGTGCACCGAATATGCCCGCTAACAGCCACAGCAAATAAGCCAAAATTACAGACTTTTTGTCCGACATACTCGTCATTCTTACCACCCTTTTATCGAAAAACTAAACTATGTCAAACTGCGCAGGACGAACATCGAGTGAACAATTTCGCCGAATATTGATTACAAGTGCAAAGTTCTTGTATGAAATTCACGATAAAACGCTTTATCTCACGCGCTTAATAGTACACGCGGCGGCGTACCTGTAAATGTATTATTACTGCACGATATTTAATTATTTGACGCGATTTGAAATTTCCGACATGACGTGGGATCTTTAGAGTTTGACAGTCAGGCAAACAAGAGGGGCGAGGGATGTGCAGCAGGGCGGGGCAAGGGAAGGCGATGCTGAATTATTGATTTAAAAATATTTGTTGCCACTTAAAAAACAAGGAATCTTCTATTCGATTTTACTGTTCGATTTGTTTCTTTGATTGAATAGTTAACCAAAATAGTGACAAATATAACTCGAAGAATAACATTACAATATTATTTTACGAAGAACATTTGGCACATTGATCAAAAAAAATTACAACGGTTGATTTATTCGGATCACAAAATTGTACATACATGGTGAACAACTTTAGTATTTTGTAATCAAGAGGTCCAAGTAGTTGAAAATTCCATTTACTTTAGAGATGAGCACTGAGTGTGTCATAAAAAGTAAGTCTGAATCAACCGTTAGTAAAATAGATGCATAATTGATATTCGGCTGAATAGTTTTCTGTTCCACCTACCCATATTACCAATTTCGAAATCGCAACAAAATTATCAAGGAATGTATTCAATTATATAGGCTAGCTAGCTAGCTTTTGGCATAAGGGGGCAATTTATGAATTACCTTTCATCCTTTGGCATATATACATAATTGTATGAGAAGCTGCAAACGTGATGGTCTAGGAGGCAATAAAGGAGAAGTGAATTTCGTGATTTGTGCACCAGTCACTTAAAAATATTTTACCATAAAGACCACTCCCCCCCTTACTTACTAGACATAGTCTAGAATTAAAACAAAAACACTTTCAATTGAAGCTAAAGGCGCACTAACGGAAAGACAGACGTTGGGTTTTGAAATGTGTAATGAAATAAACCAGGTCGTCGAATTGTATCAGCCAATGACCCCAAGCAATTATTACATAGGAAATAACATTATTCAGCAACTGGTATGTACTTACTCGTAGTAATAATTCAGTTCGCGAAACAATTTTGCTGCTGTCGAGTGTCGGTGTTGTAGTAAGTTGCACAATCTAAGGACGTAATAAAAATCCGTACGAATAATTATTATCAGGTGCGTATTTTTATTCTGTTATTTCCGTGGTTTTATGAAATCAGATTGATTATTCATATAATTACCTATTCCTGTTCATCTTTATGAAAGAATTACTTAGTCGTTGGGCCATCGTAAATCGCCATAAAATGTCTAGCTACAATGATTATTTTTTCAATTCTTCAGTACTTTTACCTTTTACTGTTGTAATGTAATCAAATTAGTGCGTGCGTATAAGGTTTTAGATCTTGACAGCAGAACTTTTTCTATGAACATGTCGCTTCTAGTCAAACATCCGGAAACGATGTAGGGCTACCAACAACCAATAATATTGTCATCGACAACGTCCATCGCCAACTTTTTTTTTTCAACAGTCAGCAAAAAGACCTCAATCAGACAAGACATGGTGTTAACATAAATCTATTTTCATTTCCTACGTATTTACGCAGTCATTAGACTGTAGAATTTTAGTGACCATATTTATTTAAAGAAAAAGAAGTACAATGTGAATACGTGTGTTTGAAATGTAAAATATTGCCTTATGGAGCAATTTTTTGGAGACACTCATCGATCGCGTCATCAAATAATATTATCCACTACATAATCATGTTTGAAGAAAATATTAATTAGGCGCCCTTGCGTAGAGGTAGATAAAGTGATTTCGTATTTCATAACTTGACTACAATTTGTTTCCAAAATGTACGAGGATTCTTCGGAGACGATCTATGGGACCCATGAAGACTCCCACGTTGTGATGTCGGAGAAGGTCCAGACTCTGGCAGGGAGCATATACCAGGAGTTCGAGCGCATGATAGCGCGGTACGACGAGGATGTGGTGAAGACGTTGATGCCGCTGCTGGTGAACGTGCTGGAGTGCCTGGACTCCGCGTACCAGACCAACCAGGAGCATGAGGTGGAGCTGGAGCTGCTGCGCGAGGACAACGAGCAGCTCGTCACGCAGTACGAGCGCGAGAAGGCGGCCAGGAAGCACGCAGAGCAGAAGGTGAGCGAACAAAACAATTCATTAAGAAGGGGCCTTGACTGTCTTCCTTTGTTTTGCATCACAAGGCGGCCTTAGAACGTATTTAGTAGTTTACCAAACCCAGTATTTAATGCACGCATATTGTTGTTTTTTTTTTTTATTAATGTGGTTCAGTGTTGCTCAAGACTTCTGTGGTTATTTTTGGTGGAATGTGCCATCCATTCTGTTATCTGAATCCCAAGGTAAACAAGATTATTTGGTATCACGTTTGCATAATAAAGGAAATAGGCATCTGGTAATTGTATCAAGGTTCAGGATTGTGTTGGTATTTATCATAATTAATAGTATGCTGGATGACCTGTGTTGATTTATGTTATTGTTTACTAGCATATGATGTATTGTTCCACTTTTGTAAAGAATAATCTTAACCAACTTCTGCCTGCGGCTTCGCCTGCATGGGTGCTGGAAATTATCCCACGGGAACTGGCTACCAGGACAAAGAGTAGATTATGTTACTACTTATAACATCAGCTATTTGCCAGTGAAAGTACCATCAAAATAGGTCCAGCTGCTTCGGAGATTAACCGGAACAAACAGACGGACATTTTTTTTTTTTATACAAACCGTTCATATTTTCATATGCATTTAGAAAAAAAAAACTGTTATTCTGACATTACAAACAAACACTTCAATTTTATTTATTTGTATATATTTTATGTGTAAAATTAGTGTTCTACAAAGACTGGCTTGGTTGGTTGTCTTAACATTTGATACATTCCATATATTGTTCAGATCACAAACTGTATGTTATGTTTGAGGCCAATAAGATTACAAAATATCAGTTGCAATATTTCTATGCTCGCAGACTTGGTCATATCAGATATTTAATAACATTTTTGTAATCAACATGCAGGCAAAACATTCTAGAATAGTTGATTTCATTTTAAATACTTTGTGCTTAGTTCCCGATGCTATTGGTGATTTCGAAATCTTAATAATACACTACATTCTCCTAGTACACTCTATATTGTATCATAATTTGTTGTCATTTCCATCCAACTAATGAATATAAACAAACACATATGAGACATTGTTTACCCAAAGGGTGCCAATGGAACCCTATTACTAGGCCTCCGCTGTCCGCCTGTCTGTCTGTCAGCAGGCTGTATCTCATGAACCATAATAGGTAAATAGTTTAAACTGAGTGTGTATTTCTATCGCCGCTATAACAACAAATACAATAAAATTATAAATTAATGGGTGTCTCCATACAAAGATTGTGTCACTACATTCTCCTTGTACACTCTATATTGTATCATACTTTGTTGTTGTTTCCATCCAACTAATGAATATAAATATAAACACTTAATATACATAAGTTTTAGGGTTCCGTACCCAAAGGGTGCCAATGGAATCCTATTACTAGGCCTCCGCTGTCCGCCCGTCTGTCTGTCAGCGGGCTGTATCTCATGAACCGTAATATGTAGACAGTTTAAATGGAGTGTGTATTTCTATCGCCGCTATAACAACAAATACAATAAAGTTATAAATTAATGGGTGTCTCCATACAAAGAATGTGTGTATATCAATGTTTTTTGCCTTATGGTATGGAACCCTTTGTGTACGAGTCCGAATCGCATTTGGCCAGTTTTTTTATGGTATGGTAAGTGCCCTTCTTCATAGTATATTTACAGAAAGCCTTGTAAATTGAATATGATAAACACACAACAGAGGATTGTTCTCTTACATGTACTTACTTCAAATATACCTTTTGTTGACACACTTATTATGAAGTTAAAGCCAACATGTTAGTACTAGTAACCTAGCACAATACATGATATTAGATACAATTTAAAAACAGTAATTTAATAGGTACAATCTGTGAGAACCATTGTTTCTGTGATTGCATTATTACTAAATTATTGATCAACAGAGTGGCAAATAATTCCTACAGAGTGGCTAGGTGGTACCTATACTAATATTATAAATGGGAAAGTAACTTTGTCTGTCTGTTATCTTTTAACACCTAAGTCATTGAATCCATTGTTATGAAATTTGACATGCCTGAAAAAAAAATGAAATTTGGCCTGGGACATGCAGAAGTACATAGGCTACTTTTTATCCTGGACAAAGTTACATGTATTCTATAACTGCCACATTAATTAATTATTACTTTGGGAATGCAGCTTTTTCATGTTAGGTGCTTAGTATTTTTGAAAAAAAATTATAAAACATGTTTGACTTTAATTATTTTTTTATTATGTTGTCCATTGTAATGGTAGTATTTAGTGTGCACAGCACTACTGATACTGTGTCTTACTGATAGTAAATGTTATTAATTGAAAGTGTTTTGTCCTCGAGAATGGTTTTTTGACATGAATTCCTATTATACCTAAACTGGGACTGTCAGTAGTTTACTACTTTGTAGTAGATGACTATTGATTGACTTTTTAGATCTTATCTCGTGTTGTAGTGAAGCTAAGATAATAATAATTTGAATTGATTGTTTTTTTTTTATTTTTTTTATTTGTCATACATCAATGTTTTATTTGCATTCTATCATGTTCCTTGTTAGGCCATCAAGCTCCGCTTCTATGTACCATTGTAAAGGAAATAAATCGTGAATTTGTTTTCAATTTGAATTGTAAGGCGCGAGGTCTCGTTTTCCTGCGTGATATATTCTAAAAATAATTATTTGTATTTAGTGTTCATTTCCTTTACTAAAGCAATTAAAACTTGCATTTTATAATAATAGGTTGGGGAAAAAGTTTTTTTCGTATATTGTCAGAGCCACATAGTACATCACCTACGTAAGTACTTACTTATTCGATATTATAGCCTCTGCTGCAAGCGGATACCTCTTACCATACCTATGAGCCAGTTCTATTAGGCATTGGGTGGCCAAAAATGTAGATGGTTTTATTTATTTATTTATATGGCACTTCAACGACTTACTCACTAGGACATACATAAACTAAAAACACATACAGTTTTAGGAATTGTGAATTCGTCACTTACAGCACTAGCACAGAAATTAATAGTACAAACAAGACATCGCTAGTTGAATTACTTAAAAGTTATAACCCATATGTAATAGTCTGCAGCTGTAAACAACTGATAGGCTTGTGTGGATGATCCCTCCAAAGTATATTCTGGAGGCAGGCTTGCTTTGGATTTATCTTCACACAGCGAAACCTCTTGGCAATGTCACAAATTAAAGTAAAAAGGTATGTACGGAATAGGAGCAGGATATCAAATAGCTCTTTTTGTACAACTGGTCCATTCAACATGTCATCATTCAGGGAGACACTACCTTTTGACTTCGTACTACCATCAAATACCACACGCAGTTTGGTTGTTCTGCTGTCTTCATTGATCACAACATGGTGAGCTAAAAAGTAAACATGTCCATTAGTAACTTCATATTAACGAATGTTGACCTTTTTCACATGTCCAAGGCAATATATTATTCAATAAATTGTTTATACTTTTCCATGTACAATGGATATCTTTAAAATTTATTTTCCACAGTCAAAATTCTTTGATGAGCCACTGAAAAGGAATCTCCAAGCTGGAGTTTTTCTAAGTCACGCCGACACACGGCCGACTAGTGGCATATCGACTTGAAATACTTTATTTTCAATTTAAACTGAGTTTTGTAAACTAACCTCAGCCTTTTTATACTTACTACACAACTTATCAGTTGGTTCAGGAACCTTTTCAGTGAGCCAAAATTGCTCCATTACAGTTTCTAGTTTGTTATATTGAAACATAATTTTTGTCAACATTACAGGCTTTTTTATATTTATGGTACCTACCTCCAAGAATTTATCCAAATAAAGTTCTTTCTCAAAACAGGGCCACTTGGAATTTTCTTATTACCATCTAACAAAATACTGAAGTATAATACACTGGTCGTCAAAAAAATCGACCCACCCGTTTTTTGCTTAATATTAGTCGATTGTTTCACTGATAAGCTGTTTCACATGTTTGTTTTTTATTTTGAGGGTCGATATGATGATTGACGTCTTGTTTGTCATAAATCTTATTGCACTTGAAGGTACTTAACAATTTTTTTATACAGAAATACTGTTGAGTGCTGATTTGACGGTTTTACATCGGAACAAATCGACCCGTTCTTCCAGTCAGAAACAGACATTTGTAGGGAATTCATGTGCATATCGTTAAGTTTAATTGCTGAGGCTGTACTTTTGATTAATTCTGTATCAAAATAATGGACACTACTGAAGCTGAGGCGGCCCAAGTTGTGGCTTTGCTGCAACAAGGCTTAAGTCAACGTGTCGTGGCCAGGAGGTTAAATCTCAGCCGTTCTGCAGTTCGACGAGTTTACCAAAGGTTTCTGGAAACTGGGCAGTATCGAAGAAGATCTGGATCTGGGAGACATAGGGTGACAACTCAAAGGGATGACCGATTCATAGTGGTATCAGCTTTACGAAATCGACACCTTTCTGGTGTTGATCTCCAACGACGCTTACGTGAAGATCGGGGTGTGGCTATAAGTGACAGTACTGTAAGGAGGAGACTACGTGAGCAGAATTTAAGACCACACAAGCCAGCAACGGGGCCACAATTGACCACAGCTCATCGACAAGCCAGACTTCAATTTGCGCAGAATCACGTCAACTGGACTATAGGCCAATGGGAGTCAGTTCTTTTTAGTGATGAGAGTCGGATGACTTTATACGGTTCTGATGGACGCCGTAATCTCATGCGACGGCCAGGTGAACGTTATGCCCAGTGTTGCATAAGAGAAACAGTCAGTTATGGTGGAGGCTCTGTAATGTTTTGGGGCGGGATATCTTTAACTGGACGCACGGAGCTGGTTTTTATAAGAAATGGTGCTTTAACTGCCGTACGCTACATCACAGAGGTCTTGGAAGATCATGTGGTGCCATATGCCGGCTATATTGGAGAAAATTTTGAATTAATGCATGATACTGCACGGCCACACGTGGCGCGCATTGTCACCGATTACCTTGGCGAGGTCGGCATTCGGGTTATGTCGTGGCCAGCAAGAAGCCCCGATCTGAACCCTATAGAGCACATGTGGGACACCCTTAAACAAAAGGTTAGAGCCCAAGATCCAGCCCCTACATCCCTCGCAAACCTGGAAACTGCCATCAGGGAAGAATGGAACCGAATCCCTCAAGAGACCATCAAAACCTTGATTAGGTCACTAAAACGGCGAATGCAGGCCGTCATTCGAGCAAGAGGGGGAAATACGCAATATTAAACTGCAATAATTGTGTTCATAACACTTAAGACTCAAAAATTAGAGCGTGTTGAAAATTTATCCAAAAAAAGTGTGAAATTATTCTTTTTAATTTTTTAATCAATATTTAATTTTTATTACTAATTTTTATGATTATTTTGTGTTTAAATTAGTGTAAATAAACAAGTTAAATTAAACATATCATTACTAAATGATTTTGTTTTGTTTCGCTAAAGAAAAAACGTGATTTGCGGTAAAATTGCAGGTGGGCCGATTTTTTTGATGACCAGTGTATATATCGGCACCTAAAACCAAAGAAATTTCTGCAGGCAGATTAAACTTATCATCAGATAGAATAATTATCTTTAGGTAAATTAAATTGTGAAATATTTATAAATTGTTGGGGTAATTTAGTGGTTATAGAATCCACAACATGGCATTTTGCTTTTAATTGAGTTTATGAGTTTATGACACTGGGGAATGCAAATGTATATTTTATTTTTATTTGTAACACCAATAATATGTGTTTCTTTTTGTATGCATGTCAAACCCAAAGACTTCACAATGGAGTTTTTGATGAGTGACACTTGACTACCCGAGTCGAGCAGTGCCCTGACATAGACCTCATGGCCTGCAATATTAAATAATTTTACCTTCACAGTTGGCAATAAAACATTGTTACTTAGCACTATACTGGAGGGCAATGTAACAGCCGCCTTTCCCTCAATTTCCTTGTCAACATGCAGAAGTGTATTGTGCCTCTCCTTACATACTTGATAGGTAAAGTAAAATTTACATTTAGGAATTTAGTTAAGTGCATTTAGGCATGTAGGACAGTTTGTTTATAAAAAAAACAAAAGTCTGACAGTTGTTACCTTTGCAAGATGTACATAATTTTACATTGTTTGAGGTAGCAACATTGGTTACCTTATTTGACTTCTTAGAAGGGGCTTCTTGGACTCCATAGTTTTCAAGCGCCATAGCACGCTTTTCAAGGAAAGCCCTAAACTATTTTATTATTGGTAAAACTTCAGTCCCTGTCAAGTTGATAGACTCTATTGGTAAAAGTATCTAGTTTGAAAGTTTTCTAGTTAATATTGAGATAAGCAGCATATCCCACTCCTTCGTGGGTTGTTTTAGATTTTTTTAAACATATAGCTGCTGTTTTTTTTTCTGAAATGAATGACCTTATAGAGGCTGCAGTACTCTTCTGCATTGTAGGCAAGTCCAAAAGTATATTTATAATTAATCTAGCTTTGTTAGCTTTGTTTGTTTGTTGTTGTTTGTTGTTTCTGTAATAATATCAAGGCTTCTTGTTAAGAGTGATTGACAAGAGGTGAATTAACTATTTCACTAAGAGCACCATCACTTAAATATTTCCTTAAGTAAAGTCTAAATTCCATTTATAGATTTATTGTTGTGGTTGTCGAAATGTCATTCTGATCCGCAGAGTACCTACCGCTTGCAATAAGTAGGTAATTTGCTCAGATCATATAAACACGGAGATATGCTTTGTAAACAAATGTATTGCGGTTCCGATGTCGCCACGTTTCTCCCACTTAATTCACTAACACAAAAGCAAAAACTATAAGAACGGCACACGACTGACATCTCTCCCGCACACATAGAAACTTTCAGCAACACTAATAAACTCACTAATAGAACATATGCAAACAGGGGGCGGCGCTTCTACCTGTAGCTACGGACTCAGAATAAACACACATATCGTCGCTTTAGAGTGAAAACCTCGGGAATGCATATTTGTAATTTTTTTTAAAATTGTATTTCTAAGAAGAAAACCTCACAATGCACTCGCAATTTTAGTATCGAACAGTTCTGGATATAAAAGCGGGTTAAATTTACATATTAATTCATAAAAAAAAACATAAAAGACGCCGTACAAAAATTTTAAGCACGCAGTTTTTTCTTCCTCCTGAAAAGTTACTTCTTTTACACTTACGAGGTTTTCACTCTAAGGCAATATGCAAGTTACGCAACTAGTGATGTTAAGTTGTAATCGTAGAAAAATGTCGATGAAATTCAGTTACCTTTAATTTCTGCTCTTTTTCCTAAAGATTTTATTGACTGTGAAAATAAAACGATAAACTCAAACTCAAAGCATATACACACATCAAAAGTGTCTAGGGATCAAGCATTTTTATGCGGATTTCTTGAGATTAAGATGTGGCTTTGTAATAAATTTATGATTTTATAAATTTATATGGATCCTTTTTGGTGCATTTCATAATTTGAATCAGGAACTGTGAATCAAATTCGAGTAAAAGATGAAAATCAGCTGTCAATATTTTCCCTATAAAAACATACAACGCATTGAAGACATTATTAGTGCTACTGTTTCCCTACTACTGATTAAAACCAACGTTATTATGGAGCGGCGACGTCATTTAAGCAGGGAAGAAATGCTCAGAGCCGTGGGAATGATAGAAGCTGGTTCCCGGCAACGTACTGTGGCTTTAGCTCTGAATACAAGTCAGAGTGTTATCAGTCGACTTTGGACACGTTACCGAAGCACTGGTACCGTGGCTGAGCGCCATGGAGGACGGTATCGCTGCACCACACGGAGACAAGACCGATACATTCAAATCTTAACTCGAAGAGCTCCAACAATAACCGCCATGATGTTAGCCGTGAGGCTTCATCACTCTTCAGGGAACTTAATTAGCGACCAAACAGTCAGAAACCGCTTGCATGAAGTGAACCTTCATTCCTGAAGACCGCTACGGGTACCACCTATAGCAATGCACAATCGTAGGATTCGATATCAATGGGCTCTTGAACACAGAAATTGGGCAGAAGAACAATGGCGTTTCGTGTGCTTTTCTGATGAGTCTCGTTTTGGTATGAGACCGGATACAAGACATATACGACACTGGAGAACCCCTGGACGCCAACAGCGATTAAAATCCTGCCAGGAAGTCCATCCTTATAGTGGTGGAACCATCATGGTATGGGCGGGTATTTGGATCGGCGGAAGAACTGAGTTGATTTGGATCAGAGGCAACCTCAACGCTCAAATTTATGCTGAGACGATTGTATCAGACGTCATCGTTCCTCTACAAGTGCAAATCGGTCCCTTATTTCAGTTAATGCATGATAATGCACGACCGCACACCGCAAGAGTTGTAAGACAGACTCTCGCCGCAGCTAACATCAATGTCCTGCCCTGGCCTGCTCAGTCGCCAGACTTGAACCCGATTGAGCATGCATGGGATATGCTACAGAGAAGAGCTCTGCCGAATATGGAGGGTATCCAGTCGCAAGAAGACCTTTTTTTGTTGTTGCAACGAACATGGGCGGCCATTCCACAGCGTGATTTGGATGAACTCATTTTGAGTATGCCAAACCGATGTTCTTGTGTTGTTAGTGTTCGCGGTAGAAACACGGATTATTAATTGTTTAAGTTACCCAATAAAATTTTAAAGAAAACTGTTATTTCAGTCTTTTTTTCGAACTTTTGTGTTAGTGATTCAAATGTCAAAAATCCCTTTATTAGGAAAATGGCAAATTTCTTTATTAATGCAAAGGTGACTTGGTTTATCGTTACTGTGACAAACGAAAACACTTTATTTTATGAATCCTTAAAGAAAATTTTAATTAATATCAATCAGGAGAAAAGTTATTGCAAAAATATATGTTGATCCCTAGACACTTTTGATGTGTGTATTTCAAATAAACCAATTACAGGCACTTTTGAATTGTCAAGGGGTCGGTCAGTCAGAAAGATGAAGCTAGTTGCCCATTCCAAAGCGTAGCAGGTACCTATGGAGAAGAACGGGCAAGAAATTCCATGGACACTCTTTTAAATCAAATATGTTACAAAAAGTGGTTACATCATTGATGTTGTAATTATACATGTGAGAACGATGTAGAAAGACGTGCACGTTAAAAGCGTCCGTAATAAAAAGATAAAAACAATAATGAAATTAAAATAAACCGTGGCAGCTAAGAAATGACCAGTGCCTACTGACGGCGCCCGTTCACGAACATGACGTATGTATCAGCACCATTCAGCTCAACCATTTTGAAGGGAACTCAATGATCCAATACACACGCCACCACCAGCGACACATTTGAGTGAGCATGACATACTCTCAGCCGCCAGGGCACATTCAAGTCAATGAAAGACGAACCCATTAAGCTTTATAGTGGGTACATAGTGCTCACACAGGTGCTATGCAATTATACAATACTAAGAGATTGAATTTATACAATGCAAAGATAGGTTGTACAATCTTCATCAGCTCCAACATTATTTTCGAATTCTAATTAATTAGTATACGCGCCCTTGTAGAGCAGGACCAGCCCTGAGCCAAGCATTTTTGTCAGCGATATAATCCCCCAACTTATAATATACTTGGCTGTATAGTGTGCGTTTTATACAAGATTTAAATTTCGTTTCATTCAGTTGGAGCATGTGGGGAGGTATTTTATTGTAACATTTTAAACAGTACCCCATGAAGGATGAGTCTACTTTAGCCAGGTTACAGGAGTTTCCCTCGAACATAGCTACTCTATAGAAGTGAAGTTTGATCATAATTGGAATATTAACTAACTAAAGTAAGTAAAATTTTGTCATAATAAACAATACATGATCTAGAGCCTATAAAATACAATAACTCAACCACAATATATGTATGTCTGTGGTTTGAAAAATTTCCAGTTAACTTCTAATATTAACCAGTGTAACTTCACTGTATATTTTAACGGATATCTGCAGTGCGATTCTGTAACCATCTCACCGTGATTACTTAGGCGAAGTGAGTGTGGAGTGAGCTGTCAGTGTCGCCCCGCTGATGTTGGGGATTGACCGAGCATTACATTTACTTTCATTATCGAGATTTTAATAATATTTTATATGCCAATTCTATTGATTATTTTATATAATTTCAAAGTTATTATCTAAGAGTCTAGAAAAATAAACAACAACATTGAGTTTCTAACTGACTTTCTGTTTTGCGGTTTTATTTTAAAACCCCGAAAACAGTAATGTTTTGCCACTTAACTACATACTAGCTTTAAAATAATATAAAATTATCAATAGAATTTGAGTAAAACATATTATTAATATCTCGATTATGATTGTAAATGTAACGTTGGTCAATCCCTAGCATCAGTGGGATGACACTGACAGCTCACTCCACGGAAGTCTTCACGGTGAGATTTTTACAGAATCGACCGGCTGATATAAGTCTCTAGAATTCTAATTATTTAATATTCAAATTATGATCAAACTGCGTTTGTATGGAGACTCCTCGTAAAGTATATGTCAGGACATGCTACAAAATCACAGCTATTCATCTTACTACTATTGTAAATGCGAAAGTCTGGATGGCTGGACGGATGGATGTATGTACTTATGTATGTTTGTTACTCAATCACGCCAGAATGGCTGAACGGATGTGGATGAAATGTATATATATAATATATAAAGAGATATAATATATAATATATATATATATATATATATATATATATATATATATATATATATATATATATATATTATAATCTGGAATAGGCGGAATAGCACATAGGCTACTTTTTATCCTGAAAAAATATACGGTTCCCGCGGGATAATTTCCGACATCCACGCAGGTGAAGCCGCTGGCAATAGCTAGTAAGATACTACCAAGAAAGTATTAGGATATCAACTTCTCGAATCTAGATTAGGAGAACACAAGTAAAACTTCAAGATATTTATTGATATGGATTTTATTGACCAGTTAAATGTAAATATGTATATGTTAAAACTTGCCGCTTTGACAGTTTAGGTGTTGTGTTCTTAGTTAAATAGTGGACCGACTATTCGAAGAACCCAGGAACTTTCTTCAATGGTTGAAAGCATTTTGGCTCAAAGTGAGACGAACATATTGTGTTATTTTTTGTTGGAAACCAGTTTGGACCCCTTCCTGTCGCATTTATCCACTTTTCTTTTATTTTTGGATCCTTTAGATAGCTAAAATGTTAAAATAAAAGCAAGGTGCGACTGATGATGATGATATCAATGATACATGAGTAGTAAACAACAGCCATAAAATTCCATGCATCAAAAAAAAGTTATTTTTGTCCCCTTGTGTAACTAAATAAATAAACTCATTAAAAAGATCGTATATAATATCTGTTGGAGGCCACTTCTTAGATTTGATACTGGCATATTAATCTGTTTCATATGTTTTTGAATTAGACTTGTCTATTATGACCACGGAGCAGAAACAATTATGACTGATTGTGTTTTGTCACTGTAGAAAATATATATGATGTCCTTGCATCCACCTGAAATTGTGTTTTAATCAATTTCCATTAATATCGACAACCACAAACGTCACATCACATCTCTAACTAAGTCTAGTCGGCAGCGGCCGCTTCACGAAACTATCGTGTGAGTGAGAGTAGGGTAAGTTCGCCTTTTCGCGTCCATCGCCCAATTCGCGTCCATTTTACGGATCTCCCTTTAAAAATCCTCGAAAATAAGTAAACTAACACACCAATCAAACGAAAAGTCATTACCGCGAATACTTCAATGTATAAGAGGCACGCAGACATGGCCAAAAGGTCCGTACGCCAAACCATACCCGTCAAAAAAAATAGTTAGTCTCGGCTGTTCAACAAGGGAGCGCGTACGCGCGGGAGTTTAGATAAAAAATAGTGTGCAGCGGCGCGTTCAATGGTAAGTTTTTTATTGTTTTATGTGAATATTAGGATACATAGCTGCTTCTAGACTTTTATAATGAAAAAAGGAATAATATTAATGATGAATTTGCTTATGTTTTTTATATTTAGCTGTTAAAATAAGGTGGACGCGAATTACTACATCGAATTTACAAAACTTCCAATTTGCGTCCGCAAGTGTCCGCAACGGACGCAAACTATACCTACAGGGGATAATAATAAACCCAAATTGCGTCCACTATTTTCGTTAAATACTTGACTTGCTTGTAAAAATAATTTAAAATGTATTGTTTATTATTATTGGACTTTTTTTGAACTGCTGATGTTATCAGCGACCACAGTAATTAGCGATACATTTAGTACTGTTTACGTATAAAGATACAAACTGATTTTACACTGTATAGTTTTACACCAGGTTATACTGTTTAGTGTGTTTTCGGAAATTTATGACTCTTTTACAGTGGTCTAAGCCAGTTAACAGGATCTTGGGGTTTTTTGTACATTAAGACTACGTGTTTATAATTTCATTCTTATTTTTTTTCTATTTAAGATGAGTTCTTCGGAGACAAGAAAGAAAAGAGAACATACACAGAAGACGATTTAAAGAAAGCGTTAAATGAAATTCGAGAAAAAAATAAATCGAAAGACAATTAATATGCAATGAATATGCTATTCCAAAGACTACAATATTGGACAAAATCAGTGGGCGCAGACCAGATGGAGTAAAGAAACCGGGACCAGAACCAGCGCTAGGAGTAGATGGTGAAAAAAAAGTAGTTGAATGGCTTCTTAACATTTCCAAATGTGGATTTCCAGTGAAAAAGCAAGAATTGTTGGATACTGTTCAGAAAATAGTTCGAGATGGGGAGTTTAAAAATTTTCATTATTTACCTCCTACTTACCTAATTTTAAGTTCAATCAATGTTGAGAAGTATTATTTTTATTTTTTTAAAGTGATTTTTTTAATGATAATTATGTTGATTATGAATATTTATATTCTTAAATAAAGAAATTGTTAAAATACAATCTTTCTTTACAAATTCTTAAACATATCACCCTTAAATCCCTTAATATCTCCCCTATATTCCTTTTCTAAGCTGGTGGACGCCAAATGGTCCACGGGTGGACGCAATTTGGATTTTGTGGGCGCAAAGTGGGTAAAACGCCTAATTCTGAAGTTTTTATATTTAAAAAAAAACACGTGATGTTTCGAACAAAACTGTAAGTTAATCTTCAAATATACTAATTTATTGAACACATTACATAAATTTTTCATAGAAATTAATGTTGGGACATTTTTATTATCGCCGTCAAACTTGCCAACTGCACTAAATGGACGCGAACAGGCGAAATGACCCTATCAGTAAAAACACTTATCCATTGCGCTATTAGACCAGCCGATTCATTGATCGATGTGTACTAAGCAAACAATGGTTTTTGTTCCAATAAAAATAATTAACAATAATATTTTAGTACATACGTGAGAAATGAGATGCCAACTTTCATGTAATTCACAATACATCTGTTACTTTTGCAAACAATGACTGAACAACGCGGCATTTTGACAAATATCATGAGCAGCGAAGACGTTGCAAGTTGACATTGGACCAATGGCCGAAACTGGCATCATGACACTTTCCGGCCGGATGAGTTCGCAAGTGCCACGCTTCCTTGCCATATCTCCTGTGTTTATATGATATGATGACGTAATTTGAAATAAAGCGACAACCGACTGTCAGTGTCAATTTCGACTGCGCGTTCCCGCTATTTCGTCAGTTTGACGTTTCAAGAAAAAATATTTTGTACGAGTAGGTACAGTCAGCGTCACGATGTGGGTACCCCCCTTCAAAGTTAATTTTAATACAACTGGGGTAACCAATTGATGCAGCCCACCGTACTTAGGTGCGTAATAATATTTAATGTACGAACTTTTTCACTTTCACAGCCACCTTTCAATTTTGCATTAATGTTGGAAATACGAACCAACACGATGACTATGATGAAAAATGCTATGTTCTCGAATTTTCACAAGCGATGAACCGAGCCACATTCAAGTTTCGTACTTATAGAATTACGAACCGATACGATAGCTAGGATGGAACTCCTTGGACTGTATCTTATGGTTATGGGCCGATGGTTTCTTCGTGCTTCTTTATGCCTTATGCTTTATGCCCAAGTGCAAATATAGATTCTGCACGTAGACTTGCCCGGGCCGTTAGGTCGTGCACGTGAACTATAGCTCCACTAACAAAACCACTGAGAATACACGAAGTCCTCGAATTACCACAAACGCATGTTTAATAAAACTAATGCGTGGAAAATAGGTTGTATTTATATTATATAAAACTACTTTTATAAAATTACAAAAGTGGAGTAAAGATGGACTTCACTTGCCGGTTGGAAGAATGAATGCAGAATTAGAGAGTGTTGCTAGATATAAAAAAAATTAAGCTTGATCACAATGTTGTAACTTAATAAATGACTTTGTAATCGATTACAATTTTATTATACGGCTCCACAGTACTTTACCTTCTGCACGTGCAAAGCTTCACAATTTTATAGCGTATGCATGTCTTAAGTTAAACACTTTCGTAAAATATTATTACACTGCGGAAACGCCTAGTTTTTGAGTTTTTTTTTTTAAGTTTCAGTAAATACAATTGACATTGCCACAGTTAATGTACGAATTTTACTCCTGGGTGGTTCCATTTTACGTTCAGACAAAGTGACACCAGATATTAATGGTTTTTAGTATAAAAGTTGTAAGTTTTTAACTTTTTAAATATCTGCCGCCATGAACTCATTTATGAAGCAATGAATATAATCAATTTGTAATATAATTAAAGTTTTATTTTTACTCTTATACGATCGTGGGTAACGAAACGTAATCGAATTTAACACTTTCACTGCCAAAATAAAAACGATACATATCGATATGTAGGACGCGGGAGGCGAGTCTGTTGTGGGCACGCGAACGAATTATCGTTGCAACCGTGAGCCGGGATCTTGGCAGTAAAAGTGTGTGACGTTAACGTTTGACAGTTGTCACGTGCTACTAAATATGACTACGCCTTACTAAATATCAAGCATAGCAAAACAAAATTTGACCTTCGTCTTTTGGGGTGTTGACGTTGATCTTGAAGATTTCACTGACGTAATTAATGCTTGGAAACTAATTTAGACCCGCCACATGACCTTCCCCACCCTTAATGCTCCCACTATCTTACCAATCCCGAAAAAAACTTGTAAGATTTTTGTTTTCGGCACCTATGGTTTTCGCACTCTGGGGTTTTCAAATTTACACTAAAAAGGCATAATTCTACCCAAAAAAAATACCTAGTACAAAAAAGCGACAGCAGGTAAAGTACAGTGGTTCCACGATTTCAGCTTACAACTTTTGAAATGAATATTAATAATTATAACTCGGTTGGAACACATCTTGAGGAAACCGGCATGTCCTAGAACCAACAATTCGAAGACGTGACACCCGCACCCGCACTGGGCCCGCGTGGTGGATTACGGCCCACTCCCTCTCACCGAGAGGAGGCCTGTGTCCCAGCAGTGGGAACATTATATGATATGCTTATGGAAAAAACATGTATTATTTAAACTTCAAAGTTTCTCAACCGCAGAAATCTAGTAGTAGTAGTTCTTTGACCTTATTTCTATTTCAAGAAAAATACATTTTGTTTGAAACTGAAGCCATAAAACGGGGCAACAGCTGATTCAGTTTTTAATACTTGATGGTTTATTTTATACCATCCTTACCTACTAGTCGCCTAGTAAGAAATGTACTTACATAAAAATAAACAAGTATTTGTACGAGTAGTACACGTACTTTTGAAATAAAAATATTTGGCTTTGATATGAACACAATTCTTTGGTAATTTTAGCAACACTTTTCTTTTTATTTTTTTTTCGTTTCTGGGGTGGGTAATCCTCCTGGATGACCGACGCCCTGGGGCGGGCGGCGGGGTCTGTCAGACTCTTAATGACTAAAACCACCCCGGTGTTCCATCTTACACCTACGCCGGGGGTCGCGATAACGTACGATCCTTCCGCAACAGCAACACCTTTCTACGTCAACCTAAATATGCATACTGGCTGGGTGTCGTTTGAACCTAGATTTCTTTAATAAAAAGGTCTGGAGCAACTTACGTCTCAGATTTAACAATAATATTATAACGGAACACATGATAAAAAAAAATAAAAAAACAATTGTTAGACCCACATCCTCGACACAAGACCTGCGAATAGTTGCTCGCTTATAAATCTTCTCTAGAAACTTTAACATAACGTACTTTTTTATTTATCTAATCTAACACATCATTTTTTTTTAACAGTTGCTCGAAGCTGAGGACCACTTCGAAGGCGAGAGGAAGGAGCTGTCAGGTAGACTGGAGGCCCTGGACAGCATAGTTAGAATGTTGGAGCTCAAGCATAAGAACTCTTTAGATCACGCTAGCAGGCTCGAAGAACGCGAGAATGAATTGAAAAAGGTAAGTCATCAACGAGTTTGTATATTGCTGCCTATTGTCTAGGTTTCGGTCCTGAGGGTCTGCTACACACTGTCCTGATAGGCAGTACCTAACTACTAGGAAAAAATGGTACAGAACTCATATGAAAATATTTGTCAAATAAGTTGTCCGGATATAATAGGTGATGGAACTCGCTTTAAACTGCTTCTTCAGCACGCAGTTAAAACGCGAACAAACTGAGCAGGCTAGTGCAGTGATGACGAATATCTTCAAGGCGATGATTGTCAGATGACCAGCAGATAGGAAAGTGTGATAATCGAATGAATCTAGAGAAATCGCAAGATTTGGTCGACTGTAAAGTATGTTGACTGTAAAGTGAAAAGTTTGTTTGAAAATTTCAAAACATCAAAGTTTAATGTTATTAACCTTTTGACCGCCATCGCTACAGTCGTGTATAGACGACAAACCAAAATGTGCCCAGCACGCCACGGTCGCGGATGCGTGACAGAATTTTATACGTAAATAAATGTCATAAAACAGCATTTTTTTGTTTATATCCCTTGTTAATTATGTACCTTGACTCTTCGTAATTTTTTTGAAGTGAACTGCTTTCGATTTAATTTTTAGTAACGTAAGATGACAAAAACGAAAACCAGTCGTAAAGTTCGAATAACATAGTGCCCTCGACGCCACAGTCACCATAACAGGACACGTGGTGATGCAGGTAGTAGTCAATATAACAAGAATATCGACCTCGACGGCAACCTACGTTATATTTAATTTACTCTGAATTCTGCACTAGTAAATAAATAAAACATTTCATACATAACTTTTATGTTTGAGAAATCAAGAAATTTTTTATTATACTGAACTATGCACTCTCCGACTTTTGGGCCACCCTGTATAAGTCGAGTGTTAGTTGATTATCGATTAATTGTAATGACTGTAATGCCCATCTCTATCACACTGCAGTATTGTCTATGCCCGGAACGCCACAGTCGTCTATGCTTGACAGTCCCATGACGTCATACGCGGAACATTTTTGAATAGAGTAGTTCGTTTACTGTTATTAAATATTATTAATAATGGATGACTATAAATAATATGAGTAGTGAAGTGAAGTGAATATGAGTAGTGGCCGGATTAACTTCCGCCATAATTTTTTTTTTAATGTAGCGGCCACGCATAAGACCTATATTAATCGATAGCTGGAATCAATACAAACAAGTTGTGTATGAGACAAAAAGTTCTAGTGTCACACAAGGTCTCCAGGTCCCCAACTAGGTAGAGCCTGTACTACGGTAACCTGATGACTGATAATATACTTATATATACATATACACACCCAGACACAGGTCAAACAGACATGTTTATATTATATATTATATTTATTTTATATTATTAATATTTTATTTGCTATAAAATCAAACAAACAGTTAAATCACGATAAGTAATTGGATTTCATTAAATTCGAATTTAGTTCTTTGTCCCGAAAACAGTAGTAGTGGTAGTATTAAACACTGAAAGAAGTACCTACCTATTACTTCATTTTTATGACTTAACTAAACTGACTTTTCAAGACGTTCAAAGGTGAGAACGGATTTGGCTTAGTTAAAATAAAATGCTTTGAGTTTGAACCTCAATACATTCTATAAAATATCGAATAAAAAAAAGACAAACGTCTGCCAAACGTTCAATTTAATCCTCTTGTGCTAATCCAATAACGTGTTACGTTTAGTACCATCATTTTTTTATATCGTAGGTTAAGTACAGACTGTACAGGTAATATAGGTCACAATTTACAGACCGAAGTGCTTGCCCCATTTTCAAATCATATTTTAATGAGCCTCGGATTATCCTCATACGCTTCAATTAAAATCTGTAGAACTCAGTTCATTAGTATTTAGACCTTGTTCTATAAGATGCAGGCATTGACAATGTACTATCGAGGAAGTTCATATCTATGCACCTTTAGGACTATTTTTCCCTGTAGCGCTCGGGCGCTAACAGTAACTAACGTAAAACAGATGCGGTCATCGTGTTCACGGGATTTTGTTCTAAAACTGCTTAGATATGAACTTCCTCGATAGTACCTAGATTAGTACTCAATATTTGGCAGGATTGTAATCGATCAATCAATCAATCTGCCTGGCTTTTTCCCAGCTATGTTGGGGTCGGCTTCCAATCTAACTGGATGCAGCTGAATGCCAGTATTTTACATGAAGCGACTGCCTATCTGGCATCCACAATTCCACAACCCAGTTACTGGCTAACACCTTTTGTAAGACTGGTTGTCAGACTGTTGGGGTTCTGAAAACCCGTAACGACTGTCAAGGAACTACTAATGACACCTGGGACCAACGGTTTAACTTGCTTTCCGAAGCATGGCGGGGTCTCGATATGTAATGGTCACCCATCCGCGGACCGACCGCGGCAAGCCTAGCTTATAACCATCGATCGAACAGTGCGGTTGTTATTATTTAGCCAAGAGCTCCCTAGTTATTTTAATCGATACTAGGGGTTTAATCATTGCCCTATATTCTGGTGTAATTTAAGTCAATAAATACAATAATAATAGTACCTACATTACGGTCAACCGCCAGTTTACCCCGCATAACGTCGATGGCTTATTATTTATTTAGGTAATTGCCTCGCAGTGACTGCAGGTGAAGTAGAATTTATTGCATTTCGTGCTCCACGTCGTATTGACGATGATTTTACGATGATGACACATTGCACGTTTATTGTTCACAAAGAAACTTCGTATGTAGTTCAAACCTCTCTTCAGTTTCTTTTAAAAACGTTTGACCTTGATGGTGCATATAATTCATTCAAAGCAGTATTGGCCCCTTTCTTCTAAGTAGTGGGCGTCATAAAAAATATTCGGATACTTCGGTTATCAAACTGTTCGTAATGGTGATTTACTCCGGATCGCCGTGTTAAAATTCGTTATTGTTTTATGAAACGGTAATACACGAACATTAAACCTACGTAGGTACTATTATTAGTTAGTAGAACATGCATCTTAGAATCAAACATAGTACCGATCTTATTTCAAAACTCCTTTCACTGTCTTGAAACACCGCTCAACGCTATGTTGGAGGACAAACCTGACTAAAGTATTCGCGGATAAATGGAAGACGACGCGCGCTAGCAGTATTTCTGGAGTACTTTAAGATGGGCGTATATGATGCGAAGATAACATCTTCAACTAATGTAAATGGCTGATAGCCGTTGTTTGTTAAAGAACATAAAAGAAAGGCTCTTTGCTTGAGTATATAAGTAATCTCCCGTGTCGATGCCTAGAGTCCGCAGATATAGGCAGTAAAAAAAAATCCTCTTAAAGTTTATTGTCTTAATTTATGTCTTTATTGCTGGCCAAAGGTCGCCCCATATTTTTAAAATTTTCGTTATGCGGTGCCTTCTCCGTCCAATCGGTTAGAAAATCACGCCAGCGCTTTTACAAGCTTTTTTCGGCCTGCCTCGGTGACACCTGTTTTTTTATCTTTACGTCTTGGATATTTCTCGGGTCCATGGGGTCCTTTGGAAGGCATTCGAGGGGCCGAAGACGACTCGCAGATGCCCGTTAGACACTTTTAATTAAATAAGGCACTACTATTAATGTACTGCAGGTTGAATGTACTATTCTGTCTACAGGAGTATTCGAAACTTCATGAGCGATATAACGAGCTGTTCAAGACCCATGTGGACTACATGGAACGAACCAAGTTGCTGATGAGCACAGCCAGCGACCGAGGCGAGGTGCGCGGGAGACTTGGCCTCAACCCAATGAGATCTAGTGGTGAGTAACTTTATCTTTGTCATCATCTGCGTAAGTCTATTCCAACTTTGTTGGGGACGTCTTCCGGTCTAACCGGATGCAGCTGTATACCAGTATTTTAAATAGAGGGACAGCCTTCCCTACCTCCACAACCCAGGTACTGGGTAACACGATGCTCCTTGGCAAGACTGGTTGTCGGACTTTCGGGCTTCTAACTGCCCGTAACGATTTTGTCAAGGTCTATAAATGTCAGCCGGGACCAACTGTTTAACTTGCTTTTCGAGAAACGAAGGCGTCTCGGTATGTAATGGACGGCTAGCTATTCACGCATCGACCTCGTCAAGCGTTGCTTAATCTTGATGATCGACCCGTGCGGTTGTTATTATTTAGCCCGAGTCCCTCTTCTTCGTGATCTTTATCTAAGTACCTACTTTGTTATAGCCAAAAGGCACCTTTGTTACGAGATCAATAAAAATACATTGTGCAATAATAAGGAAAATCATTACTGGCAGTTTAAAAAAAATGATAACCGTAGCTACCTACGTAAAAAATAATCTTGTCATCGAATTAGATAACTTATGGGGAGATTAGTGCTGAATGTATGTTTGAAGTTTTTCATTATCGTACTATTCATTCAACTCATTGCGTATTAAAATGATCGAATTTAACGAAGAAATTATAACTTTCGGATTAATAAAAACGCAGGGTTCAAAGTTTTCTGGATATGTGTGACTAATTTTATGTTACTGCTAAACTTATTCGTCGTGTTGAACTGTCGATGATTCCAAAACTACCAAACAGATCTGACCCATCAACAATAACAATGTAACAAGGAGCGGTAAAAAAAGCGTACTTTGAATAGCGTGATAGAAAATTAGCAGCGTTCTCAATATGAAGGCCGTCTTAGATAACTACAGATTTTTTTAGTAACACACTGACAATGAGTCATCACACAAATATGGGCTAATCATTGCCGGCTTGTCTTAATCTCGACGCATTATTCAAGTTGTAACGAATTCGGTATTATCACGATGAGAGCTAATTTCAGTGTCTGGGATACTGAAACTAGTTAACATTTTAGCCTGTCGTAATATTAAGTTTTCAGAAGTATAACTTAGGTGTTATTAAAACGACCTAGTCTAGTAAATTTTTCGGATATGCTACTTGCTTGCATACTGGTTCTAACACTGTACACGAAATACAGACCTGCATACTATATATGTGATGCTATATATGCGACTATACAGGGTGTATAAAGACCCATCGCATAGCGGTCAACTACGCATTCTGTACATAAAATTAAGTATCATTGCACAAAAATAATTTCTGGGAAACGAATTTTATTTTTCGTGTGAAAAATCGCTGTTTGCGGTAGTACGCAACGTAACGCACGCAAAACATGTGCTGGTGGGTGCATGCAATGAAGCAGGGGTCGTAGGGTATTTAAACTTGTTTTCGTAAAAATTTTGAATTTAGACCTTCAATATCTCCGTAACCAGAAGGTTCCCAAGTATGGACCAGTAAAAAAAAAGATTACAATGACAGGGAGTACAAGCGAATTTTGGCTCCGTAGAGTGTCTTTTTACACCCGATAAGTAAGTCTATACAGTTCAAACTAAGTCTACGTACATTCGATAACGGAGATGTGTAAGTGTCGGAAGCAATTCTTTCTAGAACGCAGCAACATAGGTCTATGCTGAACATAATCTCTAGTCTGTTGGGACTATTGTAAAAGGCTCTAAAATGTAGACATTCTGCAAAAATAGCATTCCCGCCATTCATCAAGGGAGTATCTCGAGAGTTTTCTAACGGATATACATTTGAGTTCCGAAAGTAAGTTTGCAGCAGTTTTAATTAAGAATTATAAAGTGTTACAATACAAATTTGTAATAAAAAATAATAAAGCTACTTCCTCCAACCTCTAACGGGTGTAATAATACCCTTAGCCTACGTTCGCACTTCGATTTTATCGCGCACACATTTTTACGTCCGTCAAGAGTCACTTGTTCTTCTCGTTTTTATTGTAATTTTTTGCACTCGACTGGACCATACCTGGGAACCATCTGGTTACTGAGATATTCAAGGTGAACGTTCCATTTTGACTAAGGTTTTTTTTTTTACAAAAAAAAGTATTAAATATTATGACTTAACTTTAAATACGTCCGCGATGCCTGTACCGTTGCATGCACCCATATGCGCAATGTTTGGCGTGCGTAAACAGCGAATTTTCACACAAAAAAAACCGGTAATTATTTGTGCACAAAATACCACCTTTAAAAAATCTTCTTTTAAAAAGAAAGAAAAAAACCATAGCAAAAATTTTTTAAACAAAAAATTGGGTGTGTTAGGAGAGGCACAAAGTCAAATAAGTACTATCTAACTTGAACATTGCAAAATCGGCCCTTAGTTTAATGAACAGGATGCGTAGATGACAGCTTCGTGAAGTGTCTTGTATAGACAAAGGCATGCTTTTCGATAGCATCTATTTACTCTTTGGATGAGTAGGTGAGAACTTACTTTTTTTTAACGCCTTCTTACCTTTACCAATGACTCTTTGCATTTCGAGCTTTAAATGCAGTTTTTGGTCAAGGATTTATCGATATTTCAGTTACGTGTCAATGATCTCTTACGCGAAGCGTACACTCAATCCTTCATCGATAGACATGGACGGTGGGTAAAAAAAAATTAAGAATTGTAGAAAAGTGTAGAATCGGTAAAATTAAAGATACTCTTATACCGGTTAAAATTTGTTGTTAGTCGTAGAGCGATTTGATTACTTGTAGTTAAATAAACAGTATTACTTACAAACGACTAAGAGTGAGTCGGGCTCGCACAAATTAGGCTTCCGTACCAAACCAAACAACACAAAAATATTAAATTTTCTGTCGACATAACGATCGATGCCCAACTGCAAATGGAAGTACTTAATGACAAAATAAAATAAAATTGATACAAGTAAGGATTGTTTCCTTTACTATGTAAGACTTTGCTTCTAGCCATTCGTGATTTTAGCTAGTTCAACTGTAAGCACCCTTTAAGTTTTGAGAGTATCAAAATACAAATGGCCGTCTTTTGATTGCGTTTACTTCACAGTTTGATTTATAACCGACTTCAAAAAAAGGAGGAGGTTCTTAAATAGGTTCTATTTAAAAAATAAAGTTTTTTTTACCTCAGATCTCCGTCATTTAAAAACTGATTTGAAAAATTCTTCTTGTTTGACAGGGTATACCTACTTATAATAGGAACCACCATATACACTGACCTTCAAAACATAGTACCACACTTTTAAAATTGCAATACTTTTAAAGTAAACCAGATCTACTTTCGAAATAAAAAAGGTTACTAAAAGGAGTGTTTTTGTTTATAAAGTTTGCCAATTAAAAAAAACTTTATAAACAAAAACACTCCTTTTCAAATTGTTGTCTTACTTTTGACTTTTTTGTTTGTTTTTGTTTTCACCTTTATTTCTTGATCGATGAATTTGGATTCAAAAGCCAAGGTGTCTACAGCACTAAAACTTAAGTTATCATGTCTCTTTTACCTGAAGAATGTGCAAGAATAATGGCTTTTCTAGAACTAGGCATCAGTATGCTGCAAGAATGGTGGGTGTAACATTAAGAACGGTCCGCGAAGTAAAGCGAAGGTACGAAGAAACTGGAAACCATCTGAGGAGACCTTGTAATGGCAGACCCAGGTGCACTAGTACCAGAGAAGACCGCTATATTGTCTCCACTGTGTTGAGAAATCGCCACCTCAATGTAGTTGTATGTTTAATAGTTTTGTGGTGATCCACAGGATGAAAAAGGGATTGTGATAATATGTGTATGCTAGTAGGCGCGTATTTAATCAGCGACGCGCAGATATCGTGTTCTATTCCCAGCCAAGTTCAAAGTTATTGCTTGTGGTCCGCGGCCACCACCTCGGGTTAAGATAGACCATGAATCGCCGAAAGTAAGGTTAGACACCATCAGGCTAACGGTACACACTGCTACACATCAACCTATAGTATAGTTTACACTGACCTCTCATTGTAAGGAAATCCTATACAATGCGAGATCAGCTTTTACTGGAAAATTATAGTTCGATCTGTAGCCGTGCGTACGTACGTACGGACGTCATCGGACGATGTCGGTTGAAGTAGTGTGTACAAACTCGTAAAAGCTGTACAAAGTATCCTACTGTGACTATCTACTTAAAAATAATTGTAACATACATTTCGGATTGGTCACAAAATAATAATTATCATTTATTATTGAATTAAAATTATGGCTAAACATAAAACGAACATTGTGTTCTGCTACTATAAAAGTAAATTCCCCAAAATCTTTCGCCCTAGATAAGTTTTTATACTTTTTATTGACAGGCATTAGACGTCCTCAGGCAATGAGGTTATACTTATAATACATAACATCATTGCCCTCAGGCTAGATGTACGTACCGTACGGACGTCATCGGATGATGTCGGTTGAAGTAGTGTGTACAAACTCGCTTTCTTTTACATACTACACTTGGCGTCACAAAAATCGCACCTCGTTAAGAATTCCCTTCAAACTCCTAACCTAACCTTATTAATCAACGGTAGACATACGACTATAAGGTTTTTTTTTTTTTTTGTATGGCATCTCGCTGTTGGCCTTGAGAGGCCGTGACTGCTTAACCGGTCAATCCTGTGGTGCCTTCGAGCTAACTCAAAGCCTCCAGCCAGGGGCATAATATTAATTATAAACTAAGCGACCATCACCTAAGGGCATCCCCTGTGGGGTACGAACCTCGGCTTAGGGCGTCGCTGGGGGGGGGGGGGGGGGCAGTAAGTTGGGGACAGGCTGGATCTGAATGGACTATAAGGTATGGCGGGTCGCCCGTTTTATACCCTTGTAGGGAGGTGGAATTAGTGGCCGCTGTAATGCGTATTTTGGCAACATTTTTTTTAACGTTACATGCTGTTGAGATCTCTTGTGTTTAGGAATTCTAACTGTTGTTAATTTAAAGGTCGTTAAACATACTTTCAATTAATACCAATATTAATTGGGTTTAATGTATTCGTTGATGGCGGGACATGTTTGAAACTTATTTTCGGAGAGGTGCGATTTTTGTGACGCCGAGTGTATATTATGTTTGCTTCGATTGGCCGAGTTCGGCCGACAACGTACGATCATGGTTCATCCAATGAGGTGTGTGCGAGCCGTAATGCTCGGGAATCGTCATTGCCCCCGTTGTTACATGCATCACTAGTTTGTCGTGTGTAAGGCGTATGTCATTATCTTATTACACATGCACAGGTAGGTTGCACAACCCTGATGGATTGCTACCGTCACTAAGAACTGTCAATTTGAAACCATTTACTAGGTAGATTATGGTAATCTATGCACAATGGGTAGAGTAATTGTTAACTTTTATAATTTACAATAGCTTCAGCCCGCGGCATTGTTATCCTTCGGGAACGTACCACGAGGATAAAATAATCCTATGTCCTAATCCTAACCCAGGTTGTGGTCTTCCTGTTCGCCAATATTCATCAAAATCCGCGAAGCCGTTAAGGCGTGAAAAGGTAACAGACAGACAGATGGAGGTAGAGGTACACACAGCAGCCGGTCAAGTTACCGCAAACTGTCAAATTTTCTCATTTGATTTTGGACTTAACCTTCAACATTTTAAGGTTTAAAATCATTTGTAGAAATTTTACAGTTTCGTATAACCTGGTGTATGGCGACTGTACTTGGGTATGGCTAGAAAAAAATCTTTTCACACCACCTGCTCGAAAATGTCAAATTATATGTCAAGCAACCTTAACCCAAAGTGAGTCATTAGTTGCCGGGGGCACAGCCGGTCAATAATGTTGTACTGGATTTCATTATGACCCGCTGTTCAATAATGTGATTTGAATTTGGAATCTCACATGCTCAGCTAAATCGGCAGTATCGTACTAACAAACACCCTTTGGTGCCAGAAAGAGGAAAGCTATTCTCGAAACCCTTACTATGCGTGGATGATATTCTCGATTTCCTACAAAATCATAACGACTGATTCTTCATATCGTTGCCATGTTTTCGAAGACATAATATTGTAAGAATAAATAGATAACTACGAACCATCTAGTCCTATATATGTTATTCTTACTGTTTGTTTATTTAATAAATACTTTGTTTTTCGTACTATGGCTATTATTTTCTCACAGTAGGTGTAAAAAGTAGAGTATCCTCCTCTGGGCTAAAGGTGTCTTTGCCTTGGGCTAGCTTGAATCCCTCGCTGCATTCAGGATTCTTGTATTAACTCCCTCGCTTCGCTCGTGAGTTAAATCCCGAATCCTTCATTGCGCTCGAGATTCAATATGACGCCCGTGACATAAGACACAACTTTAGCCCCTCGGTGCATAATCTACTATTAAATTTAGCGTGCGACTTCAATTATGTACCTTCGCATACCAATAAAAGAGGGTTTACGTGCAATGACTTGATTCATACACTAAAGAAAAAAAAAATGTTTTCCAAGCTACGGCGCCGATCATATTAATTTGCGTTTATCTTTTCAATTATCATTCAATGCATAACCAAGCTTTCCTATTTGAGTGCTTCGGTTCCCCCTATACTTACCTAAAGCTACCAAAACTATCAAAGAACGCGAATGCTAAATGAGGTCTAAGTATCTAGCGGCTATCGAGGTATCTATAATATGCTGTTACTTTTCCTTAGTTGTGAAGGGATTCGCAGCTGCTGCAATTACGATCAGTAGATATACTTATACGCGTTAGTTGATTAGCCTAACGTCCTTATATAGAAACAAATCGAATCTGTGGTAATAGGATAAGACAGTGCACACACCAGAGTCAAAACTTTGCGTGCCGTACACACAGAATAGTGTTTCAGTACAATTTTAGACTGGCGGTTTTGTTGTGATGAGAGTGTCCTATCATTATTTTCATAGAACGATGGTCTGTCTGCGTACCGCCTCGGTCGAAATTTGTCTATAAAAACATGCAAAGATCGAGAGACGTCTCTAAACTGAATTCGTAACTAAATAGTATTTACTTTAAAAAAATGTAGCTTGAGTGACACTGAATATTTAGTGAATGTAACAAATATAGAATCCAATTTTACTAGTTTCCCTATAACAATAAATAATAAAAATATTCTCGTTGTTCAATGGCTCGCCATAAAATTTAATTAAAGTAGACTTTGGCCGTAAAATGCATTGAAGCTGTTTTAATTTAAACACAACGTACATGCCAGTGCCCGCATTAAAACTGCTTTCATCAGTAGCACTGGCTTTCATTTCCGATTAATTGAGATCGAAAAGGTAAATTTTAATCTTAATTAAATTTATGTGTAGGATGAGTTCCTTTGATAAAACATAATATTGAACTGTCCATTCAATTTGTGCAAATTCCGCCGGTAAATCGTTGCCATGGTTACACCGACGCATGGATGGCAAAAGCGTGGGCTCCTGTAATGCAAAATTTCAAATAAATGGTCACATTTTCACCTGATAATGTTTGAATACATCGTAAATACACGGTCAATTTTAGGTCGTTCTGGAACCCAAAGCCATGTACTCGATCATCGAACTCAAAACGATTGATTGATCAAACTACTACATCATGCCACAGTTATGTTCTTGCATTATCATTAAAGAGAAACAACGCTTGTCCTATATCATCCGATCAGGTACGTCAGGTACAGAGATATAATATTGTATTTTTATCAACATCTCACGGGCCTGCAAAGTTGAAACTGAGTCGAATTGCGGGAACTGGATGAAAAAATGACAATACCTATTCGGTTATTGTGACGGGGTGAGAGCCGAATTTAACAGTTTAAAAGACATAACCCGATATATTTTTCCAAAGGATGTCGTTGATTTCTTGTTAATATTTTCCCGGACTTTCACCGCTACTGTGAGCGACGCTACAGATGTTGTCAACTAAACCAATAACCGAGAGCGTCGAATAAATCAATATTGCTTTAATTTATTACTCGATGCTACAGCCAGGGCCGTGGCCAGGAATGAATTTCGGAGGTGGACCTAAAGAGCAAAATGGAGAATATAAGTAACTTCTTTATTTTTTTATTAGAATTTGACGTACCTACAGTGGCGTGTAACTCCAGATCAGAAGCCTTGATGCAAAGATGACATTGGGCCTCCTTCACCCATCTGTGCTACGGCGTGTTTTTTTTTTCAAACTCAATTTTGAACTTTGGCCTATTGGTATTAGGGTTGTTGTTTCTTCAGACAAAATGACACTAATGGCGCTTTTGTATGAATAATAGCATAACATAGTGCCCTCGCTACGTTATGCGGCCTCCTTCTTGGTCACTTGCGTGGTTGCCATATGCTACCACAGGTTTGGCAGTCAATTTACTATAACTTAGTAAATTACATTGGATGCGAACCAATGACTAAAGAATAAGAGAGGACATGAACTAAAAGATCGTATCGCGTGCCCGCGTGGAAAGTAAAATGGCGTAGGCTCCGCCCATTACCTAGTGTTGTCCTCTGCTCATTCTTTGCAATGATTTTGTTCATCGTGTTGATTACAAATCGATTAAACGAAATCACATACATTAAAATAAGGTTTTTGATTTTATGTAGATAGTAGGTAAGTAGGGTGTTATTCGATTCTCATTCTAGGACGTCGCATTATGGATTAAGCACAAAAAAGCCTGTTGTTGCGTAATCTGACTGAAAAATAGCAAAAATCATCAATTTGGCGGTTCATTTAAAATGAATTGTACTTGATATTATTTACTCTATGATTAATAGTTGCTCGTGATAATCAAGCTAGAAGAAGAGTAAATTAAACTGCAACAAGGAATTCAAAACTACACCGATTACAAAATAAAACAACAGAAATCGATATTATGCATTTAATGGGAGAACCGTTTTATTTCAAATAGATACAATAATATCAGTTTGTAATTAGTATTAAGTACACCAATAATGTGAAATACAATATAGTCTGCCTGTCTACAATAAATGTACAGGGAAATAATAATGTATTATGACTCAAACTCAAAGCATTTATTTCAAATAAACCAATTACAGGCACTTTTGAATTGTCAAGGGGTCGGTCAGTCAGAAAGATGAAGCTAGTTGCCCATTCCAAAGCGTAGTAGGTACCTATGGAGAAGAACGGGCAAGAAACTCCATGGACACTCTTTTAAATCAAAATATTGTTACAAAAAAGTGGTTACATCATTCATGTTGTAATTATACATGTGAGAACGATGTAGAAACACGTGCACGTTAAAAGCGTCCGTAATAAAAAGATAAAAACAATTATGGAATTAAAATAAGCCGTGGCAGCTAAGAAATGACCAGTGCCTACTGACGGCGCCCGTTCACGAACATGACGTATGGATCAGCACCATTCAGCTCAACCATTTTGAAGGGAACTCAATGATCCAATACACACGCCACCACCAGCGACACATTTGAGTGAGCATGACATACTCTCAGCCGCCAGGGCACATTCAAGTCAATGAAAGACGAACCCAGTAACCTTTATAGTGGGTACATAGTGCTCACACATGTGCTATGCAATTATACAATACTAAGAGATTGAATTTATACAATGCAAAGATAGGTTGTACAATCTTCATCAGCTCCAACATTATTTTCGAATATATGGGTAAATGTAGGCTTACAATGAAAATGTGATAATTTACCTTAGGGAGCCTTGTCAGTATTGCATTGTCGTGAAGTCTCACTATATCAAGACTTCTATTAATACAAGACTCTTCGAAATGTAGTGAACAAACAAATACTTTTTCCTGGCTGGAGTCGATATTTTCTTGACCCAATGATTCAAGCCACTTACTTTTAAGTTTATCATTTTTTGGTAACCTAAAAACACAAACAAAACACGCAAACTAACATAAATGTGTATATTCTTTCATGCTAAATATTCAAACGAAATTTGGTTTTTATCGATGCAAAATCGATTCGTTGTGCAAATTACACAATCACAACACTATATTTGTCAATAAAAATACGTAGTAAACAAAACCAAAATAAGGAAATATATCGTTCGAAAGACTATGAATAGGCAATAATCTATGACCGAACAGTAATAAACATGAATTGAGACTAGAAATTGGTATAAATTTATATAGGAAACTTAATAATCTATGAATTCTTTTGACTTACTTGTGCAGGGATATCAGAGGCGCTTTTTTACTGTAATTCGAGCCACAGCCCCTCACACAACACTTAGGCATGGTTTCCTCTATCACAGACAGCCTCAGTCAAACTTACAGCACTCAAAATGTTCTCAAAATGGAAAAAAACTTAATATTTAGTCGCACGATAACGCCAAATGACACTTCATGTACACTCAGAGAAGTACTCAAAACCAGTAACTAAAATGGCGAACCGGCCGATGGGCAGGGCTTCCGTGACGTCATACTTCAATATTGCAATTTTAGAAAACTGACAAAATACGGTTTTCTCTTTTTGACACTTGCAGAATTGCATAAGTTAGAAAGAAACATGTATATTTTTTTATTTCTGTATAGAATCGTATGATATTTCCATAATGTATAATTTATATAGATCTTTTAGTTCATGTCCTCTCTTATTCTTTAGTCATTGATGCGAACGAAGAAATTTTGAGCACCCTGCCACAGATTGGTTAGATTTTTTTTGGACCATTCATGATAGATAAATAAATAGCCGCTACTTGGTCGACTTAAGCAAAAAAATATTCAGAATGAACTGAACCAAGGTTGCAAGGGCGAGCGTAGGAAGCTCAAATGTTTTTGCACCCTGCCACATATAAAATTTTCTTTAGACCTCAACATCATTAGGAGTTACTTTGACAACTTATGCAGAAAACTTTCAGAATGAAGAGAAGCTAGGAATGAGCGAGGGAAGCAAGCTCGAAAATGTTTGCATGTATTATTTGGATTACGGTGCACTTTTTTCTGAAAGCAGCTTCATATACACTGTACTTCAAAACTTACTATCACAGTTTTAAAATTGCAATAATTTTTAAATTCACAAGAAATATTTTCGAAAAAGAATTACAAAAAGAATTTAAATTTTTATATAAAAACTTTATAGCCGATAACCTTCTTTTCAGGAATGGTTGAAAAAAACGTTATAAACACTCCTTTTCAATGCACTCTATGTTTCTGTTTTTGTTTTCACATTTATTACTTCTTGATCGATGAACTTTGATTCAAAACCCAAGGTGTCCAACCTCGACAATATAAATGATCATATTATTCTTTTGAGCAACCGGCAGCAAGTTCGAAATGCTCCCTTAAATGTCACTGCTTGCGGTAGCGTCGCGGGTCGGGTAGCCTCCTTTCCTCAAATATGGCGAGGGGGGTAATGGCTGATCTTTGTGTTATGTTCGTGAACGGGTGCTGGATGAGGTGACAAATCGTCACGCTGCCATGGTTCTAATAATGTTATTAGTAATTAACTGTTTATTTGTTTTACTTCGAAGGTCCTAGTGTATCATTAATTTCTGCTGGAGTATAGTTTTCAATATTTTTGTTGGTAGGTGTATTGGCGTGTGCTAGCTGACATGTAGCAAATAATTTAACTTAATGTGTTGTGTTTCGTAATGTTAATTCCTTACTGTTGTATAGAATTCAGTTGTTCTAACTGAACAGACAGCTGTTCTGCTGGGGAGTTTGTTGCGCCACTTCTTCTTCCCAGCTAAAGCACTAGGAAGTGATTAATGGCGGGCATTTTAGGGAACTGTCTTATGTAATTTTGAAGTTCAAAAAGTGTTGATTCTCAGCCTAGTTTGAATAAATTACTTTTGATCGTATGATTCCTCACTTTTTTTTGTAGTTAAATGTTAAACCAGCTACTAATGTCGATGTTTTGGGATCAGAGAACGTTAATGAGCAATTTTATTGATTTAAATATTCGAATAATTAGGTGGACCTGTTGCCCTTGGCTATTTCTGTTGAAATATGGAATGTTAACACGTCACTATTTCTATAACTGAGACGTTAGAAATCGTTATACTTACCACGAAACATGAATGTGTGCTACTTTTGCTCAAAGAACAAGGCAAACGCAGGCAAAGGCAGTTGACGGCTTCCTATGCCCTCTCACTCCGTACCATGGCCTGGACCAGGGCCGGATGCGAGAGATCGCCACCGCCAATCGCCTGCACGAGGACACGGCGGTGCTCCGCCCAAGCCGGGCAGACCTCCACCGTATGCTCCACTGTGTGCTCCGGGCGATCCACGCAATGGTGACACCCGGGCGTTTCCTCCCGCCTTATCCGGAACAGGAACCTCCCGAAACAACCGTGTCCGGTGAGGACCTGCGTCAGGCGGAACGTGAGGACGCCGTGGCGCCTCTCTAGCCACTCCTCAAAGAGGGGACTTATCGCCGCAATTGTGGCGTGCCCAGCGCTGGGTTGTGACAATCGCACTCTCCATGCCGCCCTGAGATCCCGCCGGAGCTCTGTCCGCTGTACCGTGATTTCTCGCGGCAGTGGAGCTACGCCCCGGCGTTTCGCCTCCTCGCGCCACTCCCGAATGTGCGCGAGGAGACATGTGACATCTAACAACCCACACTGGGCCCGCGTGGTGGATTACGGCCCACTCCCTCTCACCGAAAGGAGACCTGTGGCCCAGATGTGGAAACATTGTAAGCTGATTATGTATGTACTGTTTACTGACAAACCGTGGTAATCTTGTCTCACGACTTCACGAGTCAACAGTCCTCATTTCTAGCTTTCTACGTGTAAACAATCCTACTGGTATAATACATCATTGCATTATGTTATTCATTGCCCTGATTGGCTAAATTAGTCAGAGGCCAATTGGTTCTAATAGAGAGCATAATATGTAATTTCTGTATCGCCCCGACTTAATCTAATTACCACCACGCCGTTATGATATAACTTGAAATGTTTATTTTTATTTTTTTTGTTCATACCTAAGTTTTACTTATTTGTATTGCCACGAGGAGATCGATTCGTAGGTTAGGTACCCAGTTGATTTAACATTACTGACTGAAAATATGAAGCATCGTGCTATGATCCGACATATATAAATAATGGTATAAAAATGTTACATGTGCACTAATCCCTAAACCAATGATACCCAAAGTGGTCGTCGTCGACCCCCTTGTAGGTAGTAGGTTGTTTTTTTCTTCTACATCTCACTACTGTTAAATATCAGTCGGAACAATTTAAAGTTGATGAATTTTCAAAAATGCAATGGCTAAACCGAATAACATGGCAAGTGGTCTGAGACAAAAATTGTTTGGGGACCTCTGGCCTAAACAAACAAGTCTCGCGTAGATTTATAAAATAATTATACTAAACAGCCTGTTTTGTATAAGTTCATAACATAACATAAGATCATCTGTAATTCCTACATATTCTGTCCACTTCTCCAGGTCCCATATCGTTCGGCTTCGCATCGCTGGAGAGCTCAATGCACAATGTGGAGCAGACGGAGAGCATGCCCGGTAGCCCTGTCAGTCTGTCCTCCTCGCCACCATCACCGCCGACCGGCTCCGATTTGTCAGCAGTGAGGACTGTGGAGTGCGCGCATCAGACTGACCCCATCACGCAACAGAGTCAGGTAGGATATCAAAAGTTAGTTTTTGTTCGTTACCTGTAGAAGTTCTTTCGTTACACAGTCAACAAAGCTAGGTGGACCGACGACCTCAAGAAGGTGGCTGGGACAAACTGGATGATGAAGGCGGAGGACCGGGTGTTGTGGCGCTGCTTGGTAGAGCAGTAGACTGCGGTAGTCTGAATTGACAGTCAATGTGCGATAGACTGAGATGTACCGTTCGCTGCGATCAACATCTATAGGTTAATTTTTATTTCATGTGGCATACGCCTTTCGGTGTAAATTAAATTACACATACTTATGTAGTTTAGCAGCAGTGAAAGGCTTAATTAAACAGGCCAACGAAACACAATTTCATTGGTTGTCAAAACTGTGCTCTATTCAAGAACTCATCCAGGGTAAACACAAACAAGGTGGGAGGGGGAACCTTCGCTACAAAGACGTTCAATCCCAACTGACTTTCCTTTGAAGCTGTGGGAGCTGGCTGTTAATGCGGCCTCAATAATCCCCAAAGCAGTGGATGGCTTTGAAGCGCTTCCTGAATTATCTAGGATTAGAAGCTTCCAATAAGCTCTACGTTTTACGGTGAAGATAAACGGTATTTACGTAAATGTCAGTGAGATTCTGGGGCCTTCCGTGTTTCTGCTCAGTCGGCTGTTGCTCGTTTTCGGTGTATTTTATGATTATACCAGGAATCTACAGTAGGTATTATGAAAAGTCGAACGGCAAACAATATCAGGCCTATGTAAACCACTCATTGTACGTAGGAGTAGGTACATATAATTAAATAAAGCATTTTTAAAATGGATGTATTTTAATAAGCCGTAATTAATTAAATAAATAAAGTGAATGTGTTTATGAAATATTGGTATTGTTCATTGAATTTATTCAATAAGATCAATGGCCATTATAAATTATGATTATTTATATTATATTGCATTATTCGCAATCACACAGGTCCTAGGGATAAAAGAGATACCGGTACTAAGCTTTTGTTTAAAGTGTCCTTTGTAGGCTAATCGAACAATTAATAATGTCTTGGGTATTAGGATAGTTGGTTTTCTTTAAAAGGATCTAAAATAGTCTTGTAACTCGTCCGATTGAGTCATTGTCGTGGTTGTTGATTTTAAATGACTATAAACATTGTTATTTTAGATAACATTTATTATAACTTCTTACAATGATACATATTTACAAGGACACATGAGTAGCTACTTTATAACCATTGCCAACAGTAGAGCACACATAATCTTCCAACTGAGTTTTACATCGGTCGCCGAGTTGCAGCCGTCTGTGTTACATTCGCAGGCGTGCGAGTAATGTATGTTGCTGAATTTTGACTGGACACACTTCAGCGGTTCTTCGTACATGTAGGCACATTCTCTTACTACATTCACGTCCTGGCCAGGCAAAAAATAATTTACCTGAGATAGCGACCGACAAACTGGTTCCCCTCTGTCTTCTTTGCAGTCTTTCAAATGTGCATTGTTCAAGTTATATTTGAAACATCCACGGTTGGTTGTAGAAGAGCACTGATAACATTTTAAGCATAGCACTTCGCACATCACGGATAATAGTACTATAAATGTTAGTATTTTATCAGCTGAAAAACATCTCATTTTCTACGAATTAATTTGACAGCTGTCAGATCGGCCTTTGCGTTGACTCTTCCCAATTTGAAATACGTGTGTGGCCAGTGCTTTTTGTTGAAGTTTTATTATAATTTCAATGATCATACTTTTTTACAATGTGAGATACTTTTGGCGGTAAAATACGAAGCGTGATTATAACCTATAGATACAATGAGAATTAATATTAATTATAAATTCTTTATCGATACATGCAATAGCAATTATTGTGCCGATATAGGTACCTACGTTAGCAATTAATACAGATTTAACACTTTGTCTAACAATCATAACTAAAAATGTTCAGAGTTATAGGAACTGTTAAAAGTTTCAATTATTAAATAAATAGCTATCTTAAGAGTACAACAATCAACGAATTGATATAACAAAAACTAATTACAATACTGCCCAAAACTACGTATTATTCCTATAATAATATCTGATAATTAATTGATTTCAGGCTACATCTCCAGTGTCGCCACCTAACGCTCCCAACACTGGTAAATCGCAAACCAAAAGCGAGAAACGAAGTGGCAACACTTTGTACCAAGAGCTTGCCTTCCAAGACGTGGACCCAGGCATGGCTGAAGGCGAAGATGGCGATATCACAGGTAACACTTTGAAGGCCTGATGAAACTGCGACTAGATTGCGGTCTATCGACAGTTCAAATGCATCCAGTGTGGTGCATGGAAGCCGGATTATGCTTTCCATCGATTGACCACTGACCAAAGATTTAAATTGTTAGATACGATTTTTAGTATGAGTTTTAGATTTTTACTATCCAAATGTCATTGTTAACGAAAGAGAAACGTGACCATCTTTTGACGAATCTGACGATTTAAATCTTTGACATCGACTATGTTTTGAGGCAATCAATATCGATTGGTCAACGTCGAACAACCAAAATCTAGTTGCACCTTTATGAAACGGTATATCTGCTGTAAAATTTTAATTGTATTTAAATGGTTTACTGAAATAAAATTATATCACTGGACAGCATACGTACTACATACAAGACAGGAAAATTGAATAGGTTTCCAGAATATGGGGCTTGTTCTACGTTTTTACTGTAGCGGCGACGGCGACGATAGACATTAGACAAGACGTGCTAGGCACTAATCAGAATATTGGAAATCGACATCTCGGCTCCGCTAAATACTTTAATTGGTTGGTCTGCAAGTGTCGTCTTACAGAAAATATACCTTGAGGGGTGCCACACATTTGTTCAGGTGATGATGGGCACAACCGGCTAGCAAAATCGAATATAATAATGTAGAAATATATTCGCCGTTTGGCTTCGCCCGAATTATGCCGCTCCGACCCGAACATTATTCAGCGAGGGTATGGGTATATGCAGATCAGCACGTGCCGAATGAAAGCCGAATATGTTTAGTAATTGCTTCGGGTTGGCTTTGCTGTTCAACAAATACTGCCGAATCGAATGTACCTACCAGAACACGTGTGTCATAGGTTGCATTGTTTGTTTTCTTTAGGTGTACTGAAAGTATATAACTGTGTGCTTTCCCTAACAGGTAGTTGGGTCCATCCCGGAGAATACGCATCTTCTGGTAAGTGCTTTGCATCTTATGTTGTTCACTAATCGTCCATTTAGACAAACTGTTGAAGTTATCGTAACATAGAAAGAATATCAAGAAAATCTAAAATAAACTTTGTATGGTTGATGTGCTATGAAAAAACATTTTGCTGAGATTAGCATGTAAGTTAGTAATGCCATAATTAAGCCTGAAAAAATTGTGTTAATATCAGAAAAATAACTCTAATTTTGCGCATCTTATGTTCTGTAAAGAATATCATGATAACAAATCTAGAATGAAATAGAAACGTGTCGCACCTTTAGAATTAAAGAGACCTATCTAAAAACAAGTTATTGGAAAACGTTCAATAAAGGTTCGTATGTTTAAACATTTTATACAAAAGGGACACTATTTGTTTACACTTTCATAAAATTCATATTATTTCAATGTTATATCTTATTTAAGTTATTTATCTAGACGGTCTAAAACAAAAAAAAAACCTTTAGAATTATAGAGACCTAATTTGAAATCTTAAATTTTCTAATTAGGTCTCTACATATAATTCTAAAGCTGCGTCTAACAAATAAGTGCCTAGTATTTATTCAAGAATACCTACATTAGAAATATATCACGTTAACCTTCGTAGTATCGATCTGCTGCAAATGATAATATATGGTTAACTTATTCTGCAAAATTAATTATCTTCAGGGTTTTCATATTTACGCTCCTCTAAAAATACTACTCCTGGAAAGTATAGGCAGGCTCATTAATATTATAAGTATCACTTTTAATATATTATCAGTGTCACTGTTATAAGCTGATTGCAGTTTTATGATTATAAAAATATTCTATGTATACTTTGAACAGTTTGTCTACAATGGATTAGCTTTGGATAACAATAGTAGCTTTATTTACTTGATACTGGCTTTTAGAGTTTAAAATAAAATTGCTGATACCACTCCGATTTTGAACCCAGAGTGTTAACAAGCAAATCCTGAGTCACATTGAGCTTAACATCTGTCATATTAAATGCAAAATTTAAGGTGGAGTAATCAATAATATTACTAACTTTCTTAAATTCAGAAGCAAATCCATCGGGTTCTCTGTTATCAACGTTACTATGTAAAATATATTATTATTTCACCAATTAGTTTAAAATGTTGGGTTTAATTGTTTTGGTTCTCTTGTACATAATGTCATCCTATAGCTTGTTATACATATAATTGATATTAATTGATATAAAACTCTTTGCCGCTAACTACTATATGGTATTTATTGTACTGTGCTTATGTTTTTAAAAGATGAGGAGAATACTTTTACCGCCATGGATAGAAAAATGAGAAGCAAAGCCAAAAAAGGACATATACAGGGTGTTTGGTGCATAGTGTGCCAAATTGAAATGGTTGACTGGGAGGTCATATATGCTATCCTTTCAGACCCCTAAACACTTCTCATGCCCTGTGGATTTTTTTGCATCGACTTTTTATAATTTTATTAAAAAATTCAGAGTCTAAGACTTATACTTTTTTTAAATTTGTATTTGAATGTAAAATTTGGGTATTTTTTAATAAAACAATGAAAAGTCGATGAAAAAAAATCCACAGGGCATGAGAAGTGTTTAGGGGTCTGAAAGGATAGCAGATGACCCCACCAGTCAACCATTTCAATTTGGCACACGATGCACCACAACACCCTGTATATAGATAGATGACATAAGGCTTCCTAAGGTCAAAGTAGAATGCATAACTTATATAAATAAAACCATAATATATTATTATTTTGTAATTTCTTTATGTTCACTTACACACCACGCCACTGTTTTTCTGTTACTTTATTTTAAGAATCTATCTGCCGCACTCAGAGACGTTACTTGAAATTAATCAATCATTAACTTTGATTAACCTCCATATCATGGCACATGTCACCAAGATTAAAACGTTTTCAATCTGAAATACTTTTGACTGACAGCGTTCCAATTTATACTAATCAGATAAAGTAAATGATTGATTAATTTTAAGTAACGACTTTGAGTACCGGGGTATAAGATTTGGCGTCCATTTGTGTTCTTGAGTTGTTCTAAGCAAGCTAAGCACATTTTATTATGTTGTCAAATTTAAATGACTGCAGTATTATTGCTTTTACTGTTCTACATTGTGTAGCCCTCAGTTTCTAAATTTAATAACTATTCTAATTGTTAAATCTTATATAACATTACCTTATTGGTTCCTTGGCAAGCCAATCAAAAAGGAGATATGATAAAAGACTGATCCCGGTTCAGCTCCCAGAAACCGAGGGTTATTAATGTAACGTTCGAAATAAAAAGAACATTTTATACGTTTATGCATTTTTCCCTGCGTCATAAGGTAAAAATTACACGTATAAAGCCTGCATAAACGATTAAAATCATCTTGTGCTTGAGAACATAATAAACAGCTGATATGAGCATAGAACCAAATAAAAATATGTAGATTTAAAATAAAATATGCAATCAATTGTGATTTTTATGTCTACTTAAAGTGGCGTCGTGTGTGAGCAATTTAATTAGTACTCTACAATAATACATTTTCATACAATTCTAATAACTGTACGTTCTTTCCATGCGTTCTAACAAATGTTGCATCAACGCATGATTGCAGTTAACGACAATTATTTCGGTAAGTAATTTGTAAAATATTGATTGAATTATCACTAACATTATTCAACGTTTTATTACAATCTCGTAGTAAATCACTCAACTATTTCATTAAAAATATGACCATCTCACACACTACGTCGCATTACGTTGCAATTACGTATTGCCAAGTAAAGTCGTATGATTATTCTTAGTAAATAGTCTTATATTTATGTTGACGCGATAAAATTCTTGTTGCTAACGCATGCGGCGAAGTGTATGACGGGCCTAATGATCGCTTGCGATTTCCAAAGCGCAAGATGCAAGTAAGTAAAAGGTTAAATAACTGTGTTTACTTGGATTCGTTCAGAGTATTATATCTATCAAAATAAATCATTACTCTCTTTCCATTTAAGTGCACAGCCCAACAAAATATTTCATAAAATTTTGCCATTCAGAGTGGGCTGTAATAATATAAGTAGTTTAACACCACATTCAACCAATCAAAAATGTAACGAACAATACATTAAGCCCTCCACTTAACTCAACAGGAATGGGCAAAGAGGTGGAGAATCTTATTCTGGAGAACAACGAGTTGTTAGCAACGAAGAATGCGTTGAACGTGGTGAAGGATGATCTGATAGTGAAGGTGGATGAAATGACCGGCGAGCTTGAGATCCTGAGGGAAGAGGTGGCGAACCTCAGTTCTGCGAGAGAGAAGTTACGCGATAGGGTCACCGAGCTAGAAGATGAAGTTAGACATTTGAAGGTAGGCTGGTTTTTAATTGATTATATCAAAGACAAGATGTTACGACAAGACGTTATAAATGAGACCGAATTGAAGAGTAGCCAGCAAGATGATTATTATACGGATTTCAAATGGCCCATATTGATTCGCTCTAGAGCACTAGTTACATTAGAAATTATTTACAGTTAAAGTGCAATTTCCTGATTGTAATACGATAAAACTACACACAGGAAATGCAATTTTGTAGACACCATAAAGCAAGGCAAGGCCATCATTCAGCATCCACACAAAAATTATGTAACATTCCGTTAGAATATTATAATTTCTTATTAGCCAAAGCTGTGAGGTCGATTTCGCTGAATCAATATTCCGTTGATTTTTTATATAGTTTATATCTCGTGTTTCCATTATGTGAGATGTTTAGTTTTTGCGTGGCCATGTGACAGGAGACGGTGAGCACGAACGCGGGCGGCGGCGACAACAACGAGGATGAGGCCGACGTGCCCATGGCGCAGCGTCGGCGCTTCACTCGCGTCGAGATGGCACGAGTACTCATGGAACGTAACCAATATAAGGTAAGCATATTTATGCCTTTCTTTTTAGTCTGTAAAGGAAAATTATAAGAGACGTTGTCAAATGAATGAAGGTGGTAGCTATTGTGGCAGTAGGCACGAAACAAAGTACACTGCTACAAGAATCTTTTGGCGCTCGAATGACGTCGAAAGGGGGGCGGTTTTGTTAAACATTTGTGTAATGGTTTTGTGAAATGTATTGCAAAATCAAGATGGCGGTGTTAGTTCCGAATTTGGCCAATCGCCAATATATCTTGTACAGCTCTACCTTTCTTTTTAGTCTGAAAAGTCACAATTTTGTGAGCCATTGTTGAATGAATGGCGGCGAGAGTCATTGTGGCAGAAGTCACGAAAATAAAATAAAGAAATTTGCATTCAGTCATCATCTTCCTGCCCTTCTTCCATGATACTTGTGGTCAGCGCAACACGTATTTTTCTTCCGTTCTCCTCTGTCAGCCGTCACTCTATCATTCACTCATTTTTCTTTCATATCATCCCCAGGTACAAGAAATTGACATTCACTGACAAGACTAATTAAAATTTCAATAATTTATAAAACCCGATGCAGAACAAACTATTGCTAAGACAGCCGATAACGGTTCGTACTGTTTGCTTGTATCGTGTTAATGCGCGAATCTTCGCGTCGATAGACGAAAGCCCAGCCCTATTATTAGGTATTCTGAGTCTCGCAAAATACGTCCATCCAAGGTTTGTCATTAAAGTACTGTCTCCTATGAAAATGCAATCACTTATTCTTCTGCCATCACGTGACACATCCCTGGTACACGCTTTAACCGTGTTGTTTTTTCCAGTATTAACATAATGTGTATATTTTCAGGAGCGTTTCATGGAGCTTCAAGACGCAGTTCGCTGGACAGAGATGGTCCGCGCAAGCCGCGTAGACTCAACCATGGATAAGAAGAACAAACAGAGCATATGGAAGTTTTTTAGTAACCTCTTCAGGTAAATACTGTGGAACGCCATCGACGTCGGTGTACTTCGTACAAAAACATGACAAAGCTGAAAATAAAGAATTATTTAGAAATAATTAATTGTGAAATAACTGCAGGAAATAATAACGTTCGAGGCATTGGATATAGAATAAAACATAAAACCAATTCCTGAAAAAAATAATACAACACAAGTACTTAGTGCATTGATGTCTTTGTTAACACAAGATCTTTATTAGTTAGATTAAAGTAATATTTTTACCGAGAAAAAAGTGGGAAGAAGTGATTATAACAGGGGCAGAATACACAGATGACCTCAAAAACATCACAGGACTGGAAGTCCCAGAAAAAATCCTGTGCAAACTTTTAAGGATCCAGCTTGGATTCTTAAAGTTTGCACAGGATTTTTTTTTCGACATCTATGTCGAATCGTGTGCTAACAACAGTATACTCTGTATACTTATTTTATTCATCGTATTATTATGGCACCATAGCAATTAGTTAGTGCAACCAAAAAGTGGTGATTAAATTTTCTGAATGAAGAAATTATAACATCTTTAGGTCTTCGTCTACTTTGAAAACGGGGTTTTTTCGGTGCTCATGTACTTGGACTTAATTTACTTTTCCAAACAAAGCATTACCAATTTCATCACTATTGCAATCCATTCTATCAAGCTTATTTATGTATTCCTGCAGCTCAGCGCTTGTATTTTAAATTAATTGTTCTTTTGTTTTATTTCTTTGCCTTTTGCTGTGCTCATTTATTTATATTAAACTGGTAACCTACCCTTGCTTCGCTCGGTTTGTACGACTTGACAAAACATCAGAATTTCTTTATATATAAAGGTACACACACACACAGAAACTTTCCGGAATTAATCTTTAAAAATTGTGAAAACCGTATCAAAATACGTGGCACAGTTAAAATGCACAACGCAGTCACACAGACAGACACGATAAGCGACTTTAATTTGTAGTATAGATATATATATAGAAGTTGCCAACGCTAATGTGTTTATAATAATAATTTTCGCTACATAGGTTCGCGGAAGGGATGCATATATAATTTATGATTTTTTTATAGTAATAATGTGTAACCATCTAACCTTAATAATTATATATGTCCATATTTTATTCCTAGGTTTTTATATTAGTAGTAGTTTTAATTTTGATTTTTGTGTTAATTTTATCATTTGCTGTGCTCTTACAGGTTCCATCTTTTTGCACCTAGCTTTAAGCCTTTGTAACATATTTTTTTACAATATGGAATGCAATCAATGAATATGGATAATAGTTCATATCTGTTGGGTTTGACTCCCAACAAGAAAATACATTATTATTTCATTCAGTTCCATTTAAAAATAGTATACTATTTTTTAAATCAGTTAATATAAATCAGTAGTTTGGGACGAAACAGCGGTATAATGAAAGTGCTTAAAATTTTCACAAGATTTTTTATCATTGCTAAAGGATTATTGGTGATGCAATTTTATAGAGAAAGAGAAGACTTGTTGAATATAAAATATTATGTAATAAAAATAAATTACGGTTACATGCGAAAGTGACAGAGAGAGAGAGAGAGCAGAGCCCACAGTGACAAAAATGTGAACTAACAGAGGTTGCGTTCAATGCGTTCACAAATATTTATCAATTGCGCTGCGAGTTACGCTTGCCATTTTTATTTTATGGTTTGTTTTGTCTGCATACCCTGCACTTGCCATTGACAATATATTTGAACAATACGTGTGTATGTATTGAATGTTTTTTTTTAAGTTTGTGACGTTTGCTCTGTCGTGTCGAGGATATTGCTATGCTTGCTATGACGCAATGTTGTGATGACAGCGGTATCTCTTCATTTGAGTTGTTATTTGTTGTGAATATTTATTTATTTTCCTATTTTGCTGCTAATACCTGTGCTGTGCTTTGAAAATGTTTGAAGCAGTCCCTGTTCTCTTAATACAATAAGCAAAAAGCCTTCTAATGTGGAACTCGAAAAGCGACAAAATTGAAAGGGTACTTTTTAAATGTTATGTTATAAAAAAATCAGAGCTCCAGCTACTGTTCCAACAAGTAGGACTGAAACTTGAAGGAGAGATATGATTGCCCCAATCAGTCAACAAGAAGGCTTGTTTCGAAGTGGATTTTTACATCCATGGGCAGCAAAAATTATTAGCACGAGTTAAGATGAAACAAAACGACTGGGGTTGATGCACGAACATATTATTACTTTTATGCAAATTATGCAGGGGTTTTAAATTGGTAGCTAATGCGTTTTACTTGTTTAAAGTTATTAAAATGTTAAAGTAGACTTTTTAAAATGAGAGTATACCGTGGTGCTGAAGCAACAAAATTTATTCCTGCGGCTGCGGAGGCCTGAATATAAAATAAAACCTAGCGAAGGCTATTTAATAAAATGTATGTGGCAAATCTGCAATTCACAGCAGCAGCAAAGTATGTTTTTTTTCACTTGTCTATGATTTGCTGTCATTAGTATCTAGTCATTATCATTCACTGACGATGTTGTTCTTTCTCCGTATTCTGTTATTTGAAGAACCGCGTGAAGTGTACTTGATCTAGCTCTTACAACTATGTCTTAGATCACAGTATCTAACCAATCCAACCCTGCACCACCAAAGGCATAGGGTATATTTTCAACGTCAACTTAACCTCATTGCAGTACCGGCGACCGTCCACAAAGACCCCTATCGACGCCGCATCTCCGCGCAGTTGCCGCTCCGCAGCCCTCATTACGTCACTCGAGGACTCAAGCCGATTTCTTCGAGACCCAACTGACCGATCATCACCATAATAGACGACATGAGAGGAGTGAGCAGTTCCGACAGGTATGTTGAAAGTTTTTGGTGAAAGTCCTCACAGTAAGGCTCAGTACTCACAAGCGATCTCTAACTGTAAAGCAGACACTTTGTTCATTTTTGACTTTCATTATATTTTTCATATATTTCACTCGAAGTGAAACTTCTCAACAACGTGTGAGATTTCGGCACTCGACATTTTTCACTCGCGTACCGAATCATCGCAAAATAAAATAAAAGGATCAGATGAACGTTTATTCCTATGTAATATAGTCGGTGTCGTGTGAAAAAAAAAAACTACGTTTCACTCGAGTTTATTTCTATTATCAGCTTTAGCGAATATAGTGTTTCATTATTTGGTTACATGTGTTTGCATGGTTACAGTTAAATTTCGCTCGTACTTAGCTTTAGATATAGCTTTGAATAGGTGTCAGTACGCGCTATTTGCCAGGAATTTGTTAAACCATAGCGTGCTTGCGTGTGTCTCTATATACGGGCAAACTACATATCTTCCTGCGAGAACTGACGGCCAGATCCTTGCTTTCATCAAGTCTGATGAAGTTATAAATAATCCCGAGCAAGCCTCATTAGTTTCTCGGTGATTATTTCAATAACAATTTTTGTTAAATTATAGGACTTGAGTATTCATTTGTTTACATGGAAGGGTTGTACGGGATCATTTGTAACTTCGTTAGTTATTATTTTGAAATTAATTATGATTTAAGGAAATGTTCTTAACTCTATTCGACGAAGCGAAAAATAAAAAAAATGCTATAAATAGGTTTAATGAACCACGATTCTTTTCCGTAAAAACATATACATATTTATTTTTCTGCTTCTTTGAATAGGGTAAGCAAGATATAAAAGCCACATATCGACGGCACGTCTGAATGGCAAAAGATAGTTGGCAGTCCTTGATTGCAGAGTGCGTTTTGTGCCTAAACCTGCATTGGTCTGTATGAATAAGCAACCAGCATTTATAAAACTTGAAAGTCATTTACAACTCTTCTATGAGGGATAGAACAGAAAAGAATGTTCTTTATTTTGTACACCATAATGGATTCAAAGATTTTCCGCCAAAACAACAATATGTTCTACAATGATTTTGCTTGGATCTAATTTATATGGACCTAATGTGTGGAGCTTCATATTTTCCTATCGCTGTATGTATCTTGCACCGGTTTTCCTCACTCCTATTGGCCGGAAAATGTTTGTTTCGTAAGCTTTAAGTCGTTCCTTGTATATTTCTTCCTTTATCTACACATTTCCTTCGCTTTACATTTTTTGTTTTATTATATGTTTAATAAATATATTTATAAACTATTTGCACTATAAATATAACTAGATACGTATTCGCTATACATATGCCACCACGTTTCTTTTATTCCTACAAAAACCTACGCGTTTTTTGTTTTTAAGACTCTGTTTAATTGTTCATGCTTTATTGTTCTAATTGATTAAAGTTAAACAATGTTGTGCTTCAACTCAGTAAAGATAGCTCAGAAATAGGTCCTTTTATTTTGTTTGTGTAATGTTATTTTTGTATCCTCGTAAATACATACTATTGCAAAAATCACTCCACTGCAGCACATTTACACAAATATGTATACACTTGTGCAGCTTGGTTCCGGCTATTTTTGCTAACCATTAATATTATTACAACTCAAGATAAATAAGACGTAAAAAGAAAAACTAAACCCATAAAAAAAATGTTTTTTTATTTTTTTTTATTTCGCCTGATTTAATTAAATTCTAATCTAAACAATGCTCAACCCTATAGCGTGAAGTAATTCAAAATAAAATAAAACTACGTTTCAATACATAGCTCGATAAAATAATGTCATAAATGCCACTGACTCGTCTCCACCAAGTAGAACAATCACCCGCGTAGGCTGCAGCTTATCACCAAAGCTTCTGCAACCCGAGATGCTTCTCAGTTCACTCGTGTACATCTTCAACATACATACAATCATGTGTGCTGTCTCTTGTGTGCCATCTGTGACCAGTGTTCTGTTTGTGTTTTATTTTCATTTCTTCCTCTCCCTGTACCTAATTTCCTTTCCTTTCTTTTGTTTTCAGCTAAATCAATGACGGCACGTATTTCAACTTATTGAACAGTGCTAGTGACATTAAGTGATATTAGTTCTAGGCATGTGTATAGTGTTTTTACGTATTTATAGTTACATTATTTTTTAATCACTTATTAAATATATACGTTTATTTTTGTGTTTGTTTTACGTGCTTTACCTTGGAATGTTCGTATTGTTTGGGTGATGTGGTTGGGTTGATATCGTACACATGTGCGTGTGTGCGTGTAGGTGCGGGCGCACGTTCTCAAGGAGGATGGGCGCACGCAGGCGTACGGGTGGAGCCTACCCAGTAAGACTGGCCAGGGGCCGAAGGGACCCAGCTCGGTTACGTCCCTGTCTTCTGGAGGTGTCCCTGTTCCTGTACCGGTGTTCTGCAGGTCAGTGGTGATGATCTGTACTTTCCTAGAGTTATTCAGAATTCATGCATCAATTACCTTAACAGGTGTTCTATGTAGTCTACATCAACCAGTAATTACAGCAGTAGAGCAGTTGTGGCCCAGTGGAAACGGCTGTGACTTACAAATTGTAGGTCGTTGGTTAGTACCCAGACTGAGTTGACTTGACTTTACTTTCTGTAAATTATTTCATCACAACTGCTCTCAAAACGGCGAAGGAAAACATCGTGAGGAAACTGCCATGTCCTAGAACCAAATATTTGAAGACATGTGGCCTCCCCCAACCCACACTTGGCCCGCATGGCGGATTACGCACCACTCCTCGCAGAGAAGAGGCCTGTATCCCAGCAGGCACATAATAGGTTACTTATGTACACAGTAATAAAACGAGCGGCTTCGGGCGCAGCTAGTCTCTATTTAGATATAACAGGAAACCGTGACTGACTGACTGATCTATCAACACATAGCTCAGACCACTAAACGGATTGGGCTGAAGTTTGGCACACAGATAGTTATTATGACGTAGGCATCCGATAAGAAGGGGTTTTTGGAAATTCGATCTTTAAGGGGGCGAAAAGGGGGTTTTGGTTGTATGTAAAATCTTATTCCTTGAGTTAATAAACTTAAAACTTGGCACGAATACATATCTAAATAAATAATAAAGATTGCAATTTATTATTTTTCTAAACTACTTGGGGCCAAAAAAACACTAAAGGAGAATTGGGGGTATCAAAGTTTTTATGGAATAATTTTAATGCGCGTTCCGATTAACTCGAAACTTATACCAATTTTAAAGAATAACGTTTATCACGGTTTATCAAAAATCGTCCCCTGAAGGCAATGGGGATATTCTCAGATCATGTAAACCCAGAGATATGCTTTGTAAACAAATGTATTTCAGTTCCGATGTTTCCGCGTTTCTCCCACTTAATTCACTAACACAAAAGCAAAAACTATAAGAACGGCACACGAGCTCAAATCTCTCCCGCACACAAAGAAACTTTCAGCAACACCAATAAACTCACTAATAGAACACATGCAAACAGGGGGCGGCGCTTCTACCTGTAGCTACGGACTCAGAATAAACACACATATGCAAGTTACGCAACTAGTGATGTTAAGATGTAATCGTAGAAAAATTTCGATGAAATTCAGTTACCTTTAATATCTGCCCTTTATTCTAAAGATTTCATTGACTGTGAAAATAAAACGATACAGGTGTTTCCCTCGAACATAGCTGCTCTATATACAAGTGAAGTTTGATCATAATAAAATTGAAATATTAACTAACTAAAGTTAGTAAAATTTTGTCATAACAAACAATACATGATCTAGAGCCTTTAAAATACAATAACACAACCACAATATATCTTTCTGTGGTTTGACAAATTTCCAGTTAACTTCTAATATTAATCAGTGTAACTTCACTGTATATTTTATCGGATATCTGATATTAATTAGTCTCTAGAATTCTAATTATTTAATATTCAAATTATGATCAAACTTCGTTTGTATCCAGCACGTTCAGGGGAAACGGAAACTCCTCTTAAAGTATCTTACTACTATTGTAAATGCGAAAGTCTGGATGGATGGATGGATGTTTGATACTCAATCACGCCAGAACGGCTGAACGGATGTGGATTTAATTTGGATATATATAAAGATAGATATATTATAACCTGGAATAGGCGGAATACTATACATAGGCTACTTTTTATCCTGGAAAAATGTACGGTTCCCGTGGGATAATTTCCGACATCCACGGAGGCGAAGCCGCTGGCAAAAACTAGTAAGATATACATAACAAGTAATCTAAACTACCAAGAAACTATTAGGATATCAACTTCTCGAATCTAGATTAGGAGAACACAAGTAAAACTTCTAGATATTTATTCATATGGATTTTATTGACCAGTAAAATGTAAATATGTATAATTATGTTAAAACTTGCCGCTTGGACAGTTTATGTGTTGTATTGTATCCTTAGTTAAATAGTGGACCGACTATTCGAAGAACCGACGAACTTTCTTCAATGGTTGAAAGCATTTTGGCTCATAGTGAGACGAACATATTATGTTATTTTTTGTTGGAAACCAGTTTGGACCCCTTCCTGTTACATTTATCCACTTTTCTTTTATTTTTGGATCCTTCGGATAGCTAAAATGTTAAAATAAAAGCAAGGTGTGACTGATGATGATGATATCAATGATACATGAGTAGTAAACAACAGCTTTAAAATTCCATGCAACAAAAAAATAAAAAAAATTGGCTCCCTTGCGTAACTAAATAAATAAACTCCTTTCGGGATGGGAAAGTTGGATTTTAATGCTTGCAATTAACTCAAAAATGGGTACAAAGAATGTTAAATCATACAATAGAAAAGTAGAAAACGCTTTTTTTAAACAAGCCCTGTCGTGGTGAAACCGGGAGTACTCTGTTTATTTGAAAAATCTTATTCCACTGATCTACTAACAAAAAGTTTTTCGGATACTTATTTATCTAAATCTTTACACTACTAATAATATAATAAAGCTAAAGAGTTTTATTTTAGTTTTTTTGTTTAGATCGATAATCTCTGGAACTAACAGTCGGATTAGAAAATTTATTTTTGTTTATGATTGCCCAATTTTTGAAGAAGGTTATTTAACATCACGCTACGACTCTTAGGAGCCGAGCAAAAGGAAAACACAGAAATAACGCTAAGCGAAAACGAAGTAATAGCGCGGGCGGGCGATGCGTTCCGACGGGGTGGGGCGGGGGTGGGGCGGGGGTGGGGCGGGGGAAGAAGAAATTTCACGCGGACGAAGTCGCAGGCGGAAGTAGTCAGTAATAAAACTTCAACATCGATGACTTTCTGGTCTATGTAGTGTGACCACGGAGCAAATACAAAGAGGAGATGTTATAATAAGGTTTCTGTATGAAACAACGGGTGACACTTTACGGGGTGAGGGGTGATCAGATCCCGCCCACTTCTTTATTTTACATCTACTGGTCAATAGCAAAACTATTCGCTCGTCCTGTTGATTTTACTTTGTAGTTATGTAACTATCTCACACTAGATGTCACTACATGCAGAATGAAGAACTATTTTAATAAATTACGCATAAAATTACTGACAAATGAAATGTGATGCCATCCATAGCATCAGAACGTCTATCCGAGTAGTTTTTACAAGATAAAACACCACACTTCATTCTTTTTGTCTTCTAGCGCAAATATGCTGTAAAAACGGAACGTTTACAGAGCTGTGCACAGGACGAATGCCAACAATACACTGACTAAGGCCACGCCTACATGATGACGTCAGGACCTAGTTGAGAATCACAGTGCACAGTTGCTTAGGCCGTCTCCTCTTTGTATTTGCTCCGTGAGTGTGACCAACATATACCAGAAAGTGCTGAAAGTATGATGAAAGGCTGATTAAAATAAATCTTAGTATATAGTGTGCCTTAGCAGTAGGATGCAGTACTAATTTGTTGCCACTAATCAAATGGTAACTTGAGGTACTTCCATTCCAAAATATTTTCAATTACATAAATGCTTGTTTTGTATTTTATGACTTTGCCTGGTTTCAGTTAACACAAGATTGTCCATGAGTTATGCTAAACAGACTAATAACAAAACGTATAATTTTCAGACCTATAGCAGAAAATGAGCCTCGTATGACGCTTCTGTGCGCTGCCGCCGTCAACCTGAACGGGGGTCGCACCCCAGACGGCGGGTGCATGGTTGGAGAGAGCGTGTTCTACGCGAATCCGGACGAAAAGACCGAGAACATCATGTCCTTGGGTAAATATTTTTTTCTAATATAAACGATGGAAGACAGACCCCGCTTGCACTACAAATCAATAAACATATTTGAGGTTAAACTAATTTCAGATAATTCTATTGACATAAAAAGAAATACGTTTTAAATTCGTTTGAAGATTACAGAGACAAAATTACGTTTAGCGCTAAATGTATTTAGTGACTGGTGGCGCAAGCGGACCTCAAAGCATGAACATTTTCATTCGGATCAACCACATCCACATTGCACTGTGGTTAAAATTTAAATCACTTTAAAATACCTCAACGGCCTGTGGCAACGTTTCATCCTTATCCCTACATGGATACAATTATTTTTGGTGTCTTTCGGAGATAGACACATCGCGTCGTGTGTTTTTATAAATGGCAAACTAATTTGACATAGCGATACTTTGTTATGAAAACCCAAGATGCTACTGTCCTGCCTTCTGGATATAATCGAAAGACTAATAAAATAAAATAAATGTTTATTCTACACAACGTGTATTACACAAAATTTATCGCAGTAATACTAAAGGCAAAGGCCGAGTATTTGAAAGAAAAACTAATAAGAAGATTTAAAGTTAGAAAGTACAAAATAGATAAATAAGCAACTGTTGTATATTATGGGGTATTAAAAGTCGAATGTGGGTTTATCACATCACCATTTATAATAGTATCACATGAGTGTTTTAATACCTAATTATGTACAGTTGCATACAATACTTTATTTACACATTACATTTATGAATCCTCTATAAAAGATTCTGAAACCATAGGGTGTTGTACAGTGTTGTAAGAACCATAATGTACTAATATCGAACAAAAATGGCGGGACTCGACGTGAATTCGAATAATCTATAAGTTTTTTTTTTTAATTAGTAGCTGTAGTAGTGAAACGCGCGATGCATGACAATGTTCTTTTTTGAAATTCATAAAGATACCACAAATTGAGTAGTGAGAATGTGGCTGTTTGATGAGTAAGGAAGGGATCGAGTTCGAGTTGCATAATGAAATTTAGTACAACATTATAACATTCGTTTGGATGATATTATGGTTACTATGACACTGGTTGTTTTAATGTTGGCAATAAGCTAACTGTTTCAGAAACTTTTATAGAGGATTTATAGCATGGGTGTAGATAAATTAAGGTATGATATTGACAAATTGTCTATACATTTTCCATTGTCATACTAATATCCACACTATATCCACAGCGTACGAGATGAGCAAGGCCCAGTCTGTGCACTCCCCAGAAGTCGAACAAATAAACCAACAGCTGCAGTCCACTCAAAACGTCGAGTACACTGAAAAAAACTTATCGTCTCTCGTCTGGATATGTTCCAGCAACCAGAATAAGGGAATTGTTATGGTGAGTATTTGTGCTTTTTTTTTTGAAGTTGATGTTCATTATAATGTAGACTGGTCGTTAAGAGTGATTAACTGTTAATTCACTTATTTTGTGCAGAAGTATAAATTGCTTTTCACTACTGTTGTACACATGTCTCAATATTACAGCTAGCGAACCTATCATTAACATCAGCTTAAATAGGCTCTCCCCAAGAAATGCCATAGCGATTGGTCTTCAATAGATTGTATCGATGCCTAAGCTGCAGTAATGTTCGTACTTACTAGCGCTGTAATTGTATCTGAACGCGTTATTAACGCCAAAAATCTTCGTTTTTGTGGGGCAGCGCGAACCATATCTACACAGTGTTGCGGGGTAATTGTTATGTACTGGTTATAGTGTCAACACTAACACTCTCTAGCGAGTTCCCGGCTTCATAAGAGCCTTGCTAAATAAAGTTGTAAAGAATACGTCATTGCTAATACTGCTGAGCGTGAATAATAAGTACTTGTCTTTAAAATACGATATAATTCTAGATTATCGACGCGAACAATCCGGCAGAGGTGATAGAATCGTTTCCGGTGACGGACAAGCACATTTTATGCGTCGCTTCCGTGCCGGGCGCCATCGCCGAAGACTACCGAGATTATCAAGAAAGAGTCGCCGGATTGACCGAAAAGCGACAGCCTGTATGTATACTATGATGTTTTAGTTATGTTTACCACAGATAAGACAAGCTCAGGAAAAGAAGACATAATTACTCACAAATTTAAAGGATTTAGGCGAAAATCAAATAAAATAAATATTTATTTTCAATTACGATTTTTAGGAACAAAAACACATGCGTAATTTATAAGATTGCAATGACTTTTCCTTGATCAGAATTCAGTATGCTTTTTCCGTATTTCCCCGAGTCGGAGAGTTTTTGAGTTGATTTATTTCAATATTTTTAAAGCCAAAAATCATTTTCCTTTCATAGACGATTTAAAATACGCAAATGTTTGTTTTAAACTGCTTAAATTATCCGGAGTTTTACCATATCATGTTTGTCGTTCAAATTAGACAAAGCACGCACTTGCACTTGGTCGTAAACATATTTTCGGGCCACTATTGTTAGAACCAAATTACCAGGTGCACCTAAAACAAAGAAAATCACACTTCATAACGTTTGAAACAAAAGGGAATTGACCAGATTGTTAGGGTGCTCTGGCTTGACGTGGACATTAAGTATAATAATAAATGAGTTGCGTTTTTAATATTTCATTCGTATTAGAAACGAAATATTATAATAAAGTTGCAGAAAGTTTCAAAAAATGTACCATAATAATTAGCATGTGTAATATTGTGATCGTGTCTCTAAGAAACGTCTAATTATAGTATTTATTGTCCAAATTAATAATAAAAATAGTAAAAATTAGTATTTATTTTCTAATGTAATATTTGTTTCTAATATAACTTACATATTTGTGCAACAGCTACAAGTTAGGGAATAATAATGGATAAAATAAAAACGCAGCTATTATTTCTTACAATGGTTTATTCCGAATCATAAATAATTAAAATATTGCCGAAAAACCGGTGGCGTAATATTATTCTCGTGCCTTGCCCAGCCTATATACCACATTATGGTCATGACGTGACCACAGCAACCTACCGTTCTTCGGCCTACAAGGCAATTGCAACAATATTGAATAATTGCTTCTCTGCCCTGTTGATTGTTATTGTATATATACAGGGTGTTTGGCGCATGGACCGACAAAATTTTTCCTGGGATTTGGGAGGTCATTAGCTAGGTTCTACCCATACGTCCTTTGTCCCATTTTTTTTAACGAACTTAGAAGTTGTAAAATTTCATACATTGCTTATACAACGTGGCGCTACAACGGTGACTTTAATTTAACACACATATGCGTTTTCACATTTTCGTTTCATGAAGAAATTATATTTCCATTAAATGTTATTATTTACGGACTTATTTAAAATTTTAGAAAATAGCATTTTAGAGCAACCTGTACATAAAGAACTGTCGCGCAGCGGTCATTTGCCGGGGTCACGGATCATAACATCGCATCAATGAAATTAAAACGAATAAGCAATACTATTAGGATGAAACAAATGCATAGAGTAGGCGAATTTAAGGAAATTTCCTTTGTTGGCGAGCAGCGCAGGCGACGCGCGCTCTCCCTTCCACCCACCCGCCGCACCGAACACGAATTCTTTTTTTGCTTTTCTAGTGCTAGTCGAACCCGTGTCCTTGACGCACTTATTTACTCTAGTGCGCATAATTACGTCGCGAAAAAGACTCTTAGCTATTGTTTTATTTATTTCTTTTTGTGTAATTAGGATAGTAATTAGATCATGGTACTGCGATAAAGACACTTTGATTGGTTTTCGTTTTCTTATCTAGTAGGTACGTTTACACCTCTTGCGATACGGACGCATTTATTTGTGCTATTAGTGCTTGTGTAAACTTATGATCGTGATGGCAGTGATTAGTGATGACAGTTATTACTAATAGTAACAAGAGAGGGTGATGTGATAAGTGTTTGTACCACTTGCGCCGCTCGGTTTCTTTGATAATATGCCGTCAAAGAATCGGACCGATCACGAGTAGGTACAAGACGCGATGCGCGGTTGCCAGCCCGCGAACCGACACATTGCCGCTCCGAGTTAACGTAAGCGAGCTAGGTAAGTAATTTCATGAATGAATTTTTGCAAGGGTGATCCCAATTTTAATGACTTTTTTATTATTTAGTTTGTTTGAAAAATTTTTTTTTTCAGTTTACGTATTATTTTAACCTATCAATATTTATATGGTTAATGGGCACTAGCCCTACCCGTGTATTAAATTAAAGTCACCGTTGTAGCGCCACGTTGTATAAAACATTAAACTTGGGAAGCTTGTAAGCAATTTTCTTGAAACCAGTTGTATCACTGCCACTACACCCTTAAACAAAAAAACTTATTTCGAATTAAACAAAACATTTTGGGTATATTTTTCATTAAAAAAAAATCATATGTAACCAACCGTGACATTTGGGACAAAGGGTGTATGGGTAGAACCAGAGCTAATGACCTCCCAAATCCCTGGAAAAATTGTGTCGGTCCATGCGCCAAACGCCCTGTATAAACAAAATATTTTTTTCGGCTTATGTGCCTTTTTTTGTGTGGGTGTGAAATCATCAAATAACTTCTCCCGCTCTGGGCAGAGCGGGAGGGCGTGTCAGACTCTTACTTACTAAAACCCACCCTTGTTCCTTCAGTTGCCTGTGCCAGGGGCCACGGTATCTCTCTCGGACTTTCCCGCAACCCTGGCAGGCATCGGCCCTAGCGGACCCCGTCATTGATGCTGACATCTCATTGAGAGGTGCGCGTGGAACACAATGCGCCATCGACCCAGGCCTGGTCCTTATCGAACGGTGAGCTGCCCATTGCTCGCCGTTCGCAAGCCCGCGCCTACGGTGGCCGGGAATCGGCCTGGGATTCCCGACGCCCAAGGCGTCTCCTGCGGCGGCTAGGGGCGTGAAAGCGCGAATTTTGGCTCTCCCTCACGCGTTCCGCCTTCTCCTTCGCGAAAACTGCTGCTAGGTTTCTGGCTCTGTCCGTGTTTATTTCAATAGTGTAGGAACCATAATTCCTGATAATTATTATGTTCACCATAATACGATCGTGTCTGTTTCAACTGGTATGTTCCACAACCAAATAAAATAAGGTCCCTGTATGTCAGTCTTGGGAATGATACATTATTTATGTTTACATTTAAGTTTAAAAATTGTATGCGTCTTCTATTAAAAAAAACAACATAAGACAATATTCACAACACGGAAGCAAAGCAAATTTATTTCTTTCTTCATCATTGTTGACAGGTGATGCAATTGGTGTTGCCAGATTTTTTTTTAACAATAATCGATTTATGGATTCGATAATCGAGTTTATAACCTGATGGAAATTGATTTAAATAGAAAAATATAAATATTTTGACTGTTTTCATGTAATCACAGATAAATAAGACTAAAATATGTTCCAAATAACTTGATCAGTAAACGTGCTCAAGAAAGAGCCACATTATTTTACTCAAACAGAAATCGATTTTGCTATCGAATAAAAACTAAAATCATTATTATTTATGTGGTAACCCTGAACCTAAGCCACCGAGAGCCTGCAACCTAAAAATGGCGGTGCTTTACGCGTGCAATCGATGTGAATACTTATAATAAAACTTTTTATACATCAGACTTTATTGCGACAAGGTATGCAAAAATATTTGTTTTAGAATTAATTATATTTACTTGATCAAATACTTTACACTGAACAGCTTGTCCACGTGTAAGCCGAGAATGCCGATTCCCTTTGATTATTTTTCTTTTTGCAACCTTATCCACAATAAAACCCTATAAGTTTTTCCTGCAAACCGGTCTGCATATTAATTATTATTGTAAATCAATATTTAGCCTAATGTATGAAGTATGCAATACAATAAAATACGTTGCCCGATCGGAGGCGATAATATTTAATGAATACGAAAACAAAATAAAATGTCATTACAAAACGGTTTATTTTTGAGGTTCTACGAATAGTATAAAAATAATAATTAAACTTCATTGTTACGTTTACACTGAGAACGCTGAAAACAAGATGTGTACTTTGTGAGAAGATCAAGTTTCGACTACCTGCGCACGCGCATGTTGACAGGTTCGGGTTTTGAAGGCATGGTGGCAAACACGAAACCTGCAAGCTGTAAGATGTAGTCTGTGCATGGTCCATGATTCGTTTTTTATTATTGAATTTTAATATTATCATTAAAATAAATCATTCTAATATTTTAAAATGGATTTTATTTGACCTAGTGAACATTGACCTTAATTTTATTCCAGTGCGTTATTGTGTGTTATATTTTCCAGTGCGTTATATTAAATCACGTTCAAGATCTAAGCCTTAATAAATTCAAATCATTCATTAAACGTAAGTTGTGCCAGAAAGGCTTTTATACCGTTAAGGATTATAATGAGGACAAAAAGGCTTGGCATTGAGTTGCTCCAATTTTCTGCATACTGAATGTTGTTTTTTTTTTCTGTTACATACACTGATAATTGATAATTATTATAACAGAACTACTTGAATACTTACCTTGAGAAGTACAATTTATTATTTTAATTATTGTGTATGTGAGGGCTATGTGGGTCATTGTTTCAGTTTTAATCATGATCTGGCAGCTTGAGTAATTTATGCGGCCTACCCAAATGTCCTTTCTTTGGTATTGTTCGTCGAATCGTTGTGCTCCTTAAGTTCTGAGTTGAGCGGCAAGCTTACTGACAAATGCGTGCACTGACTGGACAGGTCCGCTCAATCTGTATGGTTTTACCCCAAAAGACCGTTTCAGACACCAATGTACATGGTCTTCACATGATCTGACCAAGATTATGTCTGGAATTTAAAAGAGACTGTGACCTCTGAGTTTGTTTCGGCCTTTATTCTCAGAGTAGTCAGATAGGAAACGCCGACCTCATCTAGTTTTTAAAATATGATTGACGTGTAAAAGTGTTTGTACAAACCTACTTACAGAAATAAATCATTTATCATTTAATAACTATTATCAAAACCTATAAATGAATGATTGTTAACAAATACCTTTATTTCACCTTTAAAACCGGATTCATACTAGCTCTATTGCGCTCATCTCGCAATTTTATTTATATTATGCGCTCAGTAAAAGCTGAAGTTGGTATAGAAAGAAGATTAGATACTATTTTGAAAATGTAAGAAAAATCAGAATCACTGCAACACTGTTGCCATTTTTCAGCAGTACCTAGATTTAGCAACACTTTGGTGCCGATTCCCTTGTTCACAAACTAAACAAAATTTAAGTTGAGTGCATCTTCTTCTTTCTATTTCATTATGAAAAGGACAGAAGATAAATTTTAGTTTAGTCCTGTCAAATTAATCAGCGCCTGACACTACTCCATACAAGTTTAGACGTGATTAAAACGTTGACTACTAAAGTTACATCAAATTACGTCAGGTGCTGACTAATTTGACAGGACTAAACTAATATTTATCTTCTGTCCTTTTCTTAATGAAATAGAAAGAAAAAGATGCACTCAACTTAAATTTTGTTTAGTTTGTGAACAAGGGAATCGGCACCAATGTTGGTCAGAAAGCAATAACTAGAATTTTATCAATTTATTTATTTCTGAATACAAATTTCAAAAACAGATTGCGACCGCGTTTCGTTTATATCAAAATTATGCGCGTTGCTACAGTAATAAAACCGAGTGATTCTTACAGTTATGATATTCTCAACTTCTGTCCAATTATGTATCCGTTTACGTATACTGACTCCGTAGATAAAATGTCTTTCAATTTGGATAAGTCAACTAAATTGAACAGTGTAAACATAATAGTGAATCATTCTATGTGAGTATCTGTCGTTTCTGCCTGTCTCAACCGACATCGATGATTCGATAAAACCACGTAACAGTAACATCGTAAAAAAACATCATCAAAACAACAAAGTGGAAGTAGCGTGACTTCAAAATGCAAAGCAACAACACTTAACGAAACCATGAAATAAATGTTTCACAGAGAAGTCGTTTCCATTTAATAACCTACCCAGTAATGAGTATTACTGGGTAGGTTATTAAATGGAAACGACTCACCGGATATATAACACCTTTACCCGTTATCACTCAAACATTGTTTCACATCTTGGTCAGACATGCGGTATGGGGGGCAAATACTCTAATCATAATTGCATCGAACACGTCTGTCTGATGGGACTCGAACCCAAGTAGGATGAGCTAATGGCTCGACTCAGTTGTTTGTCGCGCGAATAGGTATCAACACAACCATGTCACAGCTCTGTTTTTCGAACAGTACACGCCATTGTCTATTCACTTTTTTCGCTATTAAGAGTCGTTTTCACTATTACTTCTGATGTCGAATCCAGGAACACAGGATCGTGATCAGACATACTAAGTGACAAAAATGTGTCAGATATACGGTCGTAGGCGCAGAATTGGGATACGGGTAAATGAGAGAATAACTCCTTTAACTTCTGCACAGTTTATTGTTACAGAGTAATTTACTAACACTACAGAACCAACTAATACTCTGAACTTCAAAGGTAACACTGAGCAGTTCCTAGGCCAGTATGTGTCACGACCATGTCTAAACGATCACTGTCGCTCCATGGTCCGTTTCGGGCACCATATCAATCCCTAGACTTCGCAGTCCGCACAACGCTAAACAAAAGCCCTTGTGTCTCATTTTAAGTGCGTACTCATGAAAGATCCGAAATTTATAATTATTACTGTAATAACCATTTCCTTGGTAATGCCCTATTAACAAAATGTTGTAAAATAGATGAAAATAGCTTTGCTCTTCTAATAATTTATCACAGTTTTGCGTTCTAAACGCTCTCCTGTAAAATCATGATTTTGTAGATATATGTAAATACTTTACGGCCGTCGATATCTGATCTGATATATCTCTACCATCAGGCGTACGCAAGCAAAGTTAAATTAGGAACATGTTATAAGAAAGTTGCTCTACTTTGGTGGCCAAATAACTAACAATTTTTTTTTTGCAGTCACTCTTCTGCGCCGGCAGAATAGACTCAGTCGACGTTAATCCAAAGAATAATGGCAGCGAGGAGAATGGCGATAAAGACGCCGTCATCGTTGGCACGACGCGCTTAGTAAGTTTGTCGATACGTTTTTTTTATTCAATTAAAACTAGTGAAGTAAGTATGTAAGTATTGTAACCGGTGGCGTTCTGTAGGTTCTGCCTACTCCCATGGAAAGAAGGCGTGAGTTTGTGTTATGTTAAAGTAATAATCAATACACTCGAGTTGAATGATAGTTACTTCGAAACCATTCGGTAGCCTTGGTAACAATTTGACATTCATAACGCCTTTAGCACTTGACTAGTTTTCGTAGTTCAGGTGTTGCTACCGAACTGCGCATGCACCACACCAAACCAACCACTGCGCACTGTCACCATACCAAATTTGTATTTAGTAGCAGTATAAGCGGTTTTCGAAGTAAGGTCAGCGTCACGATGTGGGTACCCCCCTTCAAAGTTAATTTTAATACAACTGGGGTACCCAATTGATGCAGCCCACCGTACAAGTATAGGTGCTGTGTGCTTGACCGTACAATCACCTTACCTATTTTTTATTTAGTAGCAGTATATGCGGTTTTCGAAGTTCAAGCATAGTTGCTATTAATGTGCGCTTGACTGTACGATCACCTTACCTATTCTTGTTACCAAGGTGTGTTGCCGTGTTCTGATTTGAATTTATACAGTTTTAATCTTTAGGAGGGACAACACGCATTAATGGACACATTATTTGTGCAGAACATAATTTTTTCTTTCTTTCTTTTTCTTTCATTAACTAGGCTCGCTTGTTTATATTCCGAGAGTAAACAATAAATAAAGTAACATACGGTCAAATGGGGTTACTTTGATACTACGGGGTTACTTTGATAACAACTTTAGGCTTATGAAAAACTTAATTTTATAATATCTACAACACCAGTTAAAAAATAAACTATCAGTACTTGGCACTACTGATCGTTTCTTTGTATTATAGCGTTGTAGTTATTATAAAATTAAGTTTTTCATAAGCCTAAAGTTGTTATCAAAGTAACCCCGTAGTATCAAAGTAACCCCATTTGACGGTACGACTATCTTCATGTGCAGTACACAACACCTATTTTGAACACTTTAGGTCAAAGCCGCCATCTTGACACCGCCAAGCACTCCGGTAAATGAACCGGAGACGGCACCGGAGCCTCAAACCGAAAAGCCGGTGGTGAAGAATGTGGAGGAGGCTGACCCGGCGCATCCCGACAGTCCACCGCTCAGCTCCACGCCTATTAACGGTAAACATGATTTACTAAGTCATTATTACATTACATACATACGTATTTTAGCAATGTAATGAGGCACCAACTGAATGCGATGGCTATCGCTTCACTCTGTGCGATATCGAGATTAAGAGTAGACCCATTTACTAATGAAAAAAAATCAAAAGTTAGTGCATATATTATATATCCAGTCATTCAAAAACAAGCCTTCTTTTTTTACGAGTATATACGAACCACAGTTTCCAATATTCTTCTGGTGATACAAATAAAACTGCTCTCAAAACGGTTAAGAGCGCTTATACCTTATGAGTGGCAACGTCGCAATTTAGTGTCATATTTCGTGGTTTTCCATTTTTATCATTTAATCGGAGCTATAATTTAAAAATCTGTTTAATTAACTTTTTAAAATTACGTGAAAGTGTTTAAAAAGTAAGTAACCGTAATGCTTACAGTTATTTTACAAAGAAAATAACGCCCTGCAAGTTTCCAATGTATTATTTGCATATAAATAGAACTGTAAACGCAACGATTTCTTACCTTTTACACAGTTATCACATAATTCTAAAAAGTTAATTAAACAGATTTTTAAAATATAGCTCCGATTAAATGATAAAAACTGAAAACCACGAAATATGACACTAAATTGCGACGTTTCCACTCATAAGGTATAAACGCTCTTAAGGTAAACATCAAGAGGAAATCGCCATGTCCTAGAACAAAAAATTCGTAGACATGTGACATCCGCCAATCCGCACTGAGCCTGCGTGGTGGATTACGGCCCATTCCCCCTCTCACAGAGAGGATGTCTGTGTCCCTGCAGTGGGAACGTTATAGGCTGATTATGTTGAGAGAAACAAATAAGTTGTAGTATTGTGATGTGGAAGAAGAATATTGCATCAAAATCTGACAATATACTACACATACATACGTACACTCACTCACTGTCTGATAATATACAAATCTGCCTGTCAGTCTGTCTGTTAGTTAATTACTTTTTCTTGATTTTTACGGCTGATCGGATTTTGATGAAATATGGCACAGGATCTGGGTTAGGACAAGGACCAAAACGAGAAATACAGGATTCAATCAAATTAGTTAGCGAAACACAACGGGAGTGTTTTCTACAAAATAAAAATAATAATAATTTTGTAAACTCTTTTTCAAGTGACTATACTCTATTTATAATAGCATTAGACAGAAGTAAACAAAGGTTATTTTACATGCACACTGTAACAAAAGTACAATAAACTTGTTACAGTTACGACTTATGCCAAATTTATTAGAATCTATTTTCATACCGGCTGTCACACATAATTGTAATCATTTTAACCATTTATCTTATGAAATTAAATAGCTTTAGATGTATTATTTCATTCCAATTTAAAATTACAGTGTCAATCCTAAAAACCTAAAAGAAGCAGGGGCGAACAATACAGGGAACGTTTTTCGTTGCACTATAATTCTACCAAATCTAAAATGTTACCTAATCTGTTTATAAGCTGTGACAGCCGGGTGCTTCTAATTATACCGGTTTATATCGTCGGTGAAATAATTGACGTAAATAATGTTCTATAATAATTGTCATTAATGTCATTCACTTGTGGATACTTTTGAATGCTACGCTCTCTTTTTTGTTCTTGCCGAATTTTTGTGATTTTGTTGTTACTGTTTTGTTATCGTTATAATGTTATATAACGATATGTTGTTATTGAGCTGTTTATACAAAACGTTACGTTTGGTTGAGCTAAGGGTGATCCCGGATGGGACGCGGTGGTCTCCTTCTGCGAAACAGTCGTCTCGCAGAAGGAGGCTCCAACAACGCCCTCTTCCAGCCCCCCTAAATGGGTCCAGGGGCGACGGACACGGGGACGTCCGTCGCTACCCACACACCAGGACCCGAGGTGGCGGCGCGTAGTGTTCCACCACGCGCGCCCCTCTTCGGGTCTTGGCAGACCCGAAGAGGCGCCCGTCGGGGGTTGCGGAAGGATCGTACGTTCCCGCGACCCCCGGCGTAGGTGTGAGATGGAACACCGGGGTGGTTTTTAGTCAGTAAGAGTCTGACAGACCCCGCCGCCCGCCCCAGGGCGGCGGACATCCATGAGGATTTTCCACCCCGGAAACAAAAAAAAAAAAAAGGGTGTAGCCGGTGCGGGCCCAAGTGTCTTACAACATAAAAAGAGAATGAAACAAACTTCATGCTGTAGAACTAAACTGTAATAAAAAAAAACTATTTATGGGTGTCCTGGTCTGCAGTCTGCAGTTACCCCTCGTTGTACGATTGAGATGATGAAGAAAACCGCAGAAGTTGCCGGTAATCATTCATGATTACTATTAAAAACATTTTAAAGTAACATGCATTGTGATAAAACATATACTTATATTTTGTTGACTGTCCTCACCATTAACAAATGAACACCCCATTGTCATTGACTATTAATAAAGTAATATTATTGTATTACAAACCAACACATGCAAAGCGAACTATTAAAGTTATAAATGATGTTGCTACTTTATTATAGTATATGGTATAAGACAGATTTCCAGCAGTGAAATTATATAGCGGATACGGATTAATTGGCTTGTATTCATTTTATGTCACAGGATCAAAGAGTTTATAACGGACGCTGCATTAATATTTTCATGGTGGAAAGAAAGGCGATGGAGATTACTAATCCAAAATGGATGCCTTTAACTTTGAAAAGTGGTTCAAGTAAATTTTAACCAAAATTGAGTGTGGCGCTGTAATTGTTATCGACAATGCGCCATACCACTCAAGGAAACTGGAGAACCTGCTAACTACAGCCAGACTAATGGTATACAGGAGTAGTTAAAAAGCATAAATAATCCTTTTGGGGAAAAAGACCTCAGGGTAACGGCCGGGTGTCACCATTGTGTGGATCGCCCGGAGGACACGGTGGAGCATACGGTGGAGGTCTGCCCGGCTTGGGCGGAGCACCGCCGTGTCCTCGTGGAGGCGATTGGCGGTGGCGATCTCTCGCGTCCGGCCCTGGTCCATGCCATGGTACGGAGCGAGAGGGCTTGGTAAGTCGTCACCTCCCGCGAAGCAGTAATTTTCGCGAAGGAGGAGGCGGAACGCGTGAGGGAGAGGCAAAATTCGCGCCCTCACGCCCTTAGCCGCCGCAGGAGACGCACTGGGCGTCGGGATTCCCAGGCCGATTCCCGGCCACCGTAGGCGCGCACTTGCGGACGGCGAGCAATGGGTAGCTCGCCGTCCGATAAGGATCAGGCCCGGGTCGACGGCACGTTGTGTTCCACGCACGCCTCAAAGAGATGTCAGCAACAATGACGGGGTCCGCTAGGGCCGATGCCTGGCAGGGTTGCGGGAAAGTCCGAAAGGGTTACCGTGGCCCCTGGCACAGGCAACTGAAGGAACACGGGTGGGTTTTAGCCAGTAAGAGTCTGACACGCCCTCCCGCTCCACCCGGAGCTGGAGAAGTTATTTGATGATTTCCCACCCACAAAACAAAAAAAAGGGCAACTTTAAAGAAAAAAAAAAAAAAAAAAACTGGGGTCAAATGTAGAGGTATGTGACCACAAGCTCTGGATAATATTATGCCAGAACGATGGTAGTCTTGCGTTGCTCATGCAATTAAAGAAGAGGTAAGGTTTTGCCTACTTGAAGGCTTAATGGATGATGTGGTAGAATAAAATATTATGAACGTCGCCGCGTCGGTGAAACTTCTCCGTCTTCATCACCGGATGATAGTTACTAAATTAGTTGATGAGGACGAAGAAGTTTTACCAACGTATTGAGTGTTGTAAGTTGTTATTTTAAATAAAATACTGTTAAAATTGACATTTATTTCAAAATTAAACTTAAATCATCATGTGATTGGTTATTTCATTCGCTTTGTTGTAAGTTTGTAATGAGTGATGAAGATTTTATAATAAATAAAGCATAATTTAAAAAAAAGACTTATTTCGTTTATCTAAGTAATTAGAGTACTGTCATAGATCTATTTATCAAAGTAATGTTAAATCAATTTTATTTGTAATTAAAATGGTTTTAACTTAACTTAGAAATAAAATGTTTTGCACTCCAGCTTCTACGAGCCTCTTATTTCTAATGCTATAATAAATGGAGTATAGTTACCTACACTAACAGCAGTCGATGACCTCACAAAAAAAATCAGCAAGTTTTTCTTTTTTGGTTTGTCATATTCAGATGTCAATACCATGACACCTGCGGAGTTTCGCTAACTGATTTAATTTGACCTTGTATATAAAAGTCTAAAAATATAACGACACCTTAGAGTGAAAACCTCGTAAGTGTAAAAGAAGTAATTTTTCAGGAGGATGAAAAAACTGCGTGCTGTAAAATGTTTGTACAGCGTCTTTTATATCCAGAACGGTTCGCTACTTTTGTTGATACTACTGTTTTGTTTCTTCCTTAAAACGCATATAAAATAAATTTGAGCAAAAACGCATTCCCGAGGTTTTCACTCGTATGGCGATGGTAAATGGGTTCAGATTTCCATTGCTTGTGTGTGCATAACGTAATTTCATATCAGTTGTCTATTGTTCCACTACGGTGTAAAATGGGTGTGAGGGTCATATTACGTTGCGAATTAGTTTCTGTGTTATCCTTTGGAAATCTTTCCCTCCTCTTTCCTCCTGTTCTTTTCTAAAAAAGCGTTACCTTATCTATGTATGTTCTCAGGTGGACATTTGAACTCTCCCGAGCCTGGCGTCGAAGCGTTCGCTCAGCAGCAGAAGGCGGAACCACGCCCCGAAACAACGACCAATCAGGAGCGAAAGATGTCAACTGTCATGGCAACCATGTGGCTTGGCACTAAGAGCGGGAACCTTTACGTACACTCCGCCGTTGGGAACTATAAGAAGTGTTTAGCTAGGTGAGATCAATAATTACATAACATAACATCGTTAAAGAAGAGTGAACGAAAACTATATTTCCACTTCGTCATAGTTGCGTATATATTAATGTTCTGGTGATATTTATTTTAGTAGTATGTTTGTATTTTTGTACGTTGTAACCCGGTTTTTTGAAGTTTGTATGTTGTATCTATGAAACACAAGATATTGCTGGTTTTAATATAGTATATATATTGACTGACCGGTTGGCGCAGTTGGTAGCGACCCTGCCTTCTGAGCCGCTGGTTCCGGGTTCGATCCCCGGACAAGTCAAACATTTGTGTGCATGAACATATCTGTTTGACCTGTGTCTGGGTGTGTATATCTATATAAGTATGTATATCAGTCATCAGGTTACCGTAGTACAGGCTCTGCCTAGTTCGGGACCTGAAGACCTTGTGTGGATGTTGTCCAATATAAAAAAAAAAAAAAAATATATATATACAGCGTGGCGCTGCAATGGTGACCTTAATTTAACACACATATACGTTTTCACATTTTCGTTTCATGACAATTTTTTATTTCCATTAAACGTTATTATTTACAGATTTATTAAAGAATTTAGGAAATAGCATCTTAGAGCAACCTGTACTTAAAGAACTGTCGCGCAGCGGTCATTTCCCTCGGTCACGGATCATAACTTCGCATCAATGAAATTAAAACGAATAAGCAATACTATTAGGATGAAACAAATGCATAGAGTAGGCGAATTTAAGGAAATTTCCTTTGTTGGCGAGCAGCGCAGGCGACGCGCGCTCTCCCTTCCACCCACCCGCCGCACCGAACACGAATTCTTTTTTTGCTTTTCTAGTGCTAGTCGAACCCGTGTCCTTGACGCACTTATTTACACTAGTGCGCATAATTACGTCGCGAAAAAGACTCTTAGCTATTGTTTTATTTATTTCTTTTTGTGTAATTAGGATAGTAATTAGATCATGGTACTGCGATAAAGACACTTTGATTGGTTTTCGTTTTCTTATCTAGTAGGTACGTTTACACCTCTTGCGATACGGACGCATTTATTTGTGCTATTAGTGCTTGTGTAAACTTATGATCGTGATGGCAGTGATTAGTGATGACAGTTATTACTAATAGTAACAAGAGAGGGTGATGTGATAAGTGTTTGTACCACTTGCGCCGCTCGGTTTCTTTGATAATATGCCGTCAAAGAATCGGACCGATCACGAGTAGGTACAAGACGCGATGCGCGGTTGCCAGCCCGCGAACCGACACATTGCCGCTCCGAGTTAACGTAAGCGAGCTAGGTAAGTAATTTCATGAATGAATTTTTGCAAGGGTGATCCCAATTTTAATGACTTTTTTATTATTTAGTTTGTTTGAAAAATTTTTTTTTTCAGTTTACGTATTATTTTAACCTATCAATATTTATATGGTTAATGGGCACTAGCCCTACCCGTGTATTAAATTAAAGTCACCGTTGTAGCGCCACGTTGTATATATTATACTACTTACCACCGTGCTAAAGTAAATTTATAGGGTATAAGCTCTACGGGAAAGATTCAATTAAACATGTACCTTCTTACACAATACAATATTTATTGTAATTTATAATACACAGGCAGGTACAACAACATCACATGTGGCGACCCACTAACCAAATCCTTCCCACACACCTAGGGGTTCACTCCGACGAAACTAGGTCTCTGTTCCCAGTTGTATCGGGGTACATACCTGCAATGAGACTAAAACTAAAACTCAGAGTCGCTTTAGTGAGATGAACTGCTTTGTAACTTCTTGCTCAATCGAATAAGTATCGACCTTTTATGGTTGCGCTCATATAGGGAAAATATCGCTTATGTAAAGCTAACCGAGACAATATTTATAACTGGTCTTACTACCTAGTTCTTGCAAAAGGCCTAACTCTCTCATGGGTTAAATTATAGCAATTTAGTTTAAACTCAGTATTCTCTCAGTATATTTATTCTTCAATTCAATTTTGATTGATGGAATCAAGACCCTTGCCATCAAACACAGACTAAAGCCTGTGTTCACACGAAACGTGGCCTACGGGCGTAGACGGTGACGCTACGTTACCTGGAGTGGCGAACTTCCCTCATTTACCGTTTTCCGGTTCAGTAAGGCCTTCTTCAATAACAGATAGCCACACCATAAAGGGTTAACCTATAAATTGCCCGCACCCGGATCAATTTCAAATCATCTGACCACGGGGCTACACCAAAGCATCACGTCTATTCTCGCATTAGGGATCTTAATTATGAGAAAAGAAGGGCTAGCATAATAAGCCAGACCTGAAACAACATCCTCGTGTCAAAACTCAGAACTGATATCTACGGTTATAAAAACGAGAACTAAGAAAATGGTCCAATACTCACAAGAATCAGGTTTGATTGGACTTATAAAAAAACCATCGGGTTATTTGGACACAGTCTGATTATCCCAGAACTGGTCCCTCTGCCAAAGCGTGTTGTTCCTTTTTGGAAAAACCACAGACTAAATAGAATCCTCATCTAGTAGTCATTTTGAATTTATTAGACATTGTATATTATTTGAATGTGGGAAATTATGTCCTTACCTATGTTTATTTAATTCAACTAATTAATAAACATTTATTTAGTTCGCGTGACACAATTTCATAAAAAAACCATCATCCTACGAGCTTGAGCAGACCCACGAAAGGTGTCGCTACTAGTAGCTTTATATATTGATTTTTGCAACGTCATAATGTATGTATGTAAGTATCATCATCATCTGCCTAGCCTTTTCCCAACTAAGTTGGGGTCGGCTTCCAGTCTAACCGGATGCAGCTGAATACCAGTATTTTACATGGAGCGACTGCCTATCTGACCTCCACAACTCAGTTACTGCGTAACACGATACCTATTGATAAGACTTGTGGTCAGACTTTCGGGTTTCTAACTACCGGTATCAATTCCGATTATCAAAGATATATGAATGACAGCCGAGGCCAACAACTTACACATATCCATCATATTACAAACGTAGTGCTACAAAAACTAAAGTGTAAAGCATTTGTATCTTCTTTCCAGAGTGAAGCTAAACGACGCCATATTGTCGATAGTGGCGTGCGCTTCCCGAAGCATCGTAGCGCTCGCTGACGGCACTGTCGCAATATTCTCCCGGCTTGCCGACGGGCAGTGGGACTTTGGACAGTACTGGTTGCTGACGCTCGGGGATCCGAAGTGCTCAGGTAAGACAAAGGGATATATTATTATAATATGGAATATGACGTAACTATCGCGCTTGGCGTTGTGTTGTATATTGCTATCGAGAAAGACTTTACTATAACTTTACGTAGATACAAATGTGTGTCAGGATATAAAAGTTGTTATTGAGTTGGATTGAAACACTTTTTTAAATAGATCTTATACTTGAAGTGACCTAAATACTGGAGACCCTTGAGAGAGCGCGTCAATAGAGGATAGTCTAAGACCAACCATAAAAGAAAGCTAAAATTGCGCGTACGCACACAATTTATAAGGTGTGTATAGACAACACAAATGGTTTGCATTCATTGGTCCCTCAGCTATCAGCTAGTTACAAACGTGGGCAAAATGTGAAATTGGTGAATCTAGTATTTGTTGGCTCATATTGAAAGGCACGCAATGATGCTACTTTTTACGTCTTTAAAACGCTCTACATTATTCCAGTACGTTGTCTAAGCGCGGTGGGCTGTACGGTGTGGTGCGGTTACCGCAACAAAGTGCACGTGATAGAGCCTCGTGCACGTCTGCTACTCCACTCGCTTGAAGCGCATCCGCGGCAGGAGAGTCAAGTGCGACAGATGGCTTGCGACGGCGACGGCGTATGGGTAAGCAAATATTTATACTTTCCCTAGTTAAGGCTGGACTCTCTTATAAAACTGTGATAATTAACGTCTGCGTAAATGTCACAGAGTATAGTACAAGAACATTTCACAGAGTCATTAAATCTTGACGCAGCATAAGGCAAGATGTTGTATGCGGCCGATGACGTTTATAGGAGACTTTACTTAGTGCTTCAAGCAATCAAATCTCAATTTATGTCACATTACCCAGTTCTCCGCCGCACCCTCTGTCGTCACCGAAAGCGGCCACCGCGCGGGTACGTGATCGACGCGAACGTTTGTATGAATTACTACGTACAAACGCGATTTTATTGATCGCGCGAGTACGTCATCAAAATAGCGCGACGATTACGTACTCGCGCGATGATCGCTTTCGGTTAAGGGAGGCCCCCTAAGCACGAAGTCCATCGTTTCTACCGAAGTTACGGACGTTTCCTACTCCGTATCATTTACGGACATAACATTAGTCCGGGGCCCGAACTGTAAATTTATGTTAAAACGTTTAGACAGTTGTCAATAATGTGTTTTTGCTCGTCCGGAAAAGTTAATTAATCGGGAGTAGGGTTCACTTTTATGTATCGAACTACTTTCGGACGGGCCCGTATCCTCGTTGACGGACTTAGAGAGTAGGCCCCCTGACACGGGCCTTCCGCTTCCAATCTGTCCCAACCGCCTTTTAAAGGCGTCTGGGCATAAACCTTTTAGCAGACAAGACAACCAGTTCTCTGAATCCAGTCTGTCCCAGCTGCCTTTTTGTCCATGTCCCATTTCCCAATGGCAAATTACTTTAGTAAACTGTCGTCAGTAAATGGAGCATGTGATGATCGTTTGAGCAGAGGAGTCCTTGCTGCTCAGACAGCCATCAGTCTATCGTCAGACGTGGCCAGCACCAGGCTACGTCAGCGTGCTAATCAAGCCTATGTATGTCGGTGATTTCAGTTCTTTTACGTAACAATTGCAAATGCACGGTGTTGTTTTGTGTCTGTTCATTAATTTAATACTAGTTATTTTTTTTTACATAAGTTTGGGTCAATATACCACTTGTGAATTGGGCAGCTAGGTTATGTATCAGTTTCTCAGGGACCACAAGAAGGTCCTTGAAGATATCCCATAGGATAAGTATTAAATCTATAGAGTAAATAGTTCGAAGCTTACATTTTCTTTACATAATTTACTTTATTTTGCCTCCATTATTGAAGTAAATAAGTATTACCATACACAATTTACTTTACTAATACATTTTTTAACAACAGGTTTCAATAAAAATGGACTCGACCCTTCGCTTGTACCACGCGCATACGTACCAACACCTGAAGGACGTTGATATAGAACCTTATGTCAGCAAAATGTTGGGTACTGGCAAGCTTGGCTTCTCATTGGTCAGGATCACGGCTCTGTTGATCAGTTCGGGACGACTGTGGATCGGTACGAGCAACGGCGTTGTGATATCAGTACCGCTCTCTGAAGGGTTCAATCGGGATTCAGTTGGTCCTCAGCCGTCGACTTCAAGGTCGTCTGCGCAACGTGAGTAAATTGTTTTATAAATGTTTTTTTTAACCACAGATTATCTAAACACATACACTTGGCCGTAAATCACCGTTCACTCAGATTCAGTGCGGGCTCACAACATCCGACATTTACAAATTTTCTGTTTGACAGAAATCGGACGTAATATTTCAAACTTCCCACCATCACTTTTTAACATACAATATACACTAAGTGCAGCAACTGTTTGCAGTTATTCAATTAGCTTCGTTTGACGTTACTCACACGGCCGTCTCCGGCCCAGCTGCTATCAAAGGCGCATAAAACGCTTACGGGCGTCAAACGCAAGTATAGCTAAAAATGAGGCGCGAATTCTCGATGATGTGTGTGCCCCCACGCATAATATATTTTTATAAGCTGTCTCGTTTTGTCTTAGTTCTTATCATACTATATTTTTACAAAGAGTTTTATAGAATTTTTACCAAGTTTTTTACAAATATTGTAAAATTATAATATTGACTTTTATTTAATAAGTTTAATGTAAGTGAAATTGCTACTCCGCCTTGAGCAAGTGTTGACTAATACTCGTGCCTTATGAGAAGAGGCTTTTTACCCTGCAGAGGGTCAGTGACAGGCTGGTATTGGAACAATGCTGCTTTTCTGTCACGTTTTGTGCCGAGAATTTAACCAATAAAATCAAAGCCCAATTTCATAGTCACACTGTCACTGCATCTCACCTGTCACCTGGACATAGAGTGGAATTTAAATCCGTTTTTCGTCCAAACCCACAACAATTAGAAAACTGATTTTGTTATAGCACTCACTTTACCACATTTACCTCTTTCCAGCCGCCATAGCCGCCTGTCCCACCGGCAATATCCCGTGGTGCTCGATGGCGCATGCCCAGCTAAGTTTCCACGGCCATCGCGATGCCGTCACATTCTTTGTCGCCGTACCAGGAGTCGCTGGGTCCCCAGCGCACACGCCCGAATCTCCTCGACGACACTCGCCGGCCATGCCACCTATGCTGGTCATTTCGGGCGGTGAAGGATATATTGACTTCAGAATAGGTATGTTCCATTTTTGAATTAAGAACTTTATTTTTTAGGTTTTTTTTGGTTTTATTTTCAATCTGTATTGCTGGTGACAGACATAACTACAAAAATTTGAAGTCTTAAGCCGTGTAGGCACGATCTAACTCGAACACGGTGAACACGAACATGGAACACTTTGTTCGCATGTGCGTACCACTAACCAACAACGAACACTGTGATCGTCAAAAATGTTCGTGGCGATCCAATTTCGTTGTTCTGTGTGGGCGGTGTTCGGATAATTAATTTGATGCAACATTGTTCGTACCAAAGTCGAGGGGGAACGGCGAATCCATGGCTACTAAAGAGAGTGGGGCGATTGAGCGAGAACACAAGTCGAACTGTGTTCGTATGGTGTTCGTGTTCGCTTTCTAATTTACGTCCACACGTACGAACCAAACGTTCCGCTCGTGCGTACATGCCTTTAGACGTGGTGGATAACCAAAAAAATTGTGTTCAAACTTTAATGCGGTGAATTCTGAAAGTTGGCAATGTCGCAAATAGTTGTCAAATATTTCACTGTTTTGATTAATCTATCCATAATACTAAATGAAATTATGAAATATCGCTCTATAGAACAATAAAATATTGATTATGAAGCAATCATTAATACCGCGATTACTCAAAATAGCGGAATATATGACAGCTATTAGTGACGTTGCCAGCTTTCAGAATTAAACGCCTTAGGGCTGATTTTAACAAAGTCAGATATCTATTATCCGTGGGATAAAATTGACTTCTGACAGTTCTAGTATGGAAACACTGTACAAAAATTCAAAAATTATTCTCAGGATTAGACTTATTCTAGGTATTACAGTTTGGTGAAATTCGCCTTTAGAGTTTGAACACACATTTTTCCGGTGTTTACGTATATGAAGCTATGTCTGGCGCCAGGGTAAGACTTTGTAGGTCAGTCAATTCAGCCAAATGGTAACAATGTTAAGAGATAACTCGTCCGGCAGATTGGATGTGTGGATTACGTAATAAGAGATTCGAGATATCAGCTGTGGTTTCAGTGGCGACTGGATACTCCTACTCGTCAAAATAAAACAGTTTTCTTGGACAATTTAAGCATTTGTATAAATTATTAACTGACTGAATTTTGTCGCTAATTTTTGTTCATTTATTATTGTGATCATGCAAGCCGTGAATTCATTGCTGTGCGATCATTTTTACGTCATCAAATTGTATTAATATGTTTTAATAAAACTAACTTATCATTCAATAAAGTAACTTTCAACTAATATTGTTCCATAGCACTGTTTAATCTTGATGAACATTTGATTTGGGTCCATAGCTTCTTTATCAGACAGTACATTTACAGGTGCTAGCAGTATTTCCCATTAGATGCCTCAATGTGCTAGAAAACAAGAGAATAAATATTTATTTTATTAGCGAAAAGTAAGCAAATGTTATGAATAATTAATCATGTATTGCTAGACAAGTGTTAGATGTCTTAGGATATTGCTTACCTTATATATTTTGTGATAGAAGCAGTATATAAATATTTGTTCGTCGGAAGCTACACAATATTGAAGTAGTGTGTATGGAATATTTTACATTACTGAAACCAGTATTGAGTTATCCATCCTCATACCATTAACGTAAAGAGGTTAATTGATTATGATAACAGTAAGCAGAAGTCCACCAGCCATACATACAGCTATAAATTAATTCAGACAATAGTTTCATGGATACAAGCGCTTGATAGTTTAGTGTTGTTAATATGTGGCAACAGAAAAGTGCTCTTGTGCACACAAACACCGTAAAATTGTGACCATTTTAGCTTTTTAGTAATGCTATAAATAAGTTAGTTTAGATTTAAAATGCAAGTCTTCAAAGTTTCATAAGTGCAAAAAAAAGACTAGCAATAACTTGCTGTAAAATTAAATGACGTTATACTAACTATAGTCTGACTTTTAGCTAGCCGCAGTAAAATGACCCTTCTTGGAAATTGTATAGTTCTAAATTCCGTCGGCGTCGCATCTACGGTATATTACACTGCCATTACGCGCGGGTTTAATTATTTTGTCCTGCATTGTCCTTTTACTGTATCTAATTAAGTCCGACTGTAGTAAGTGTTGTTAAATAAACCTGTTTTAGTCTTCTTTTAATAGACTACAGCAAATATTAAAACCGGCCACAATTTTATACTGTTAAATTCTAAACGTGCACTTGACATCCGTGGAACTCAATCATACTTACTAGCCACTCTAAAATAAATTAAAAACTCAAAACAAGCAATATGCACGTTAGTGTAGTCTATAATTCATCCCCATTGCGTTTAGTAAGCTTTGCTTAATAATAGTAGACTAGAATGACGCTTGTACGCTTCTACGCATAGAATTAAGACAGGTTTTTTTTTTAAGTAAGAGAACATTGTGATAAGGATTTGTGCCTATTGTTTGATTTGAATTTCAGGTGTTTTCTACTAAAATGTGTTGTTTTTTTTTTCTAACACTTGGAGTGGAGGTTTAGATCATTGTATTTTAACTATAAAGTATCTAAATATTTTTATAACATTATAAATAAATAGGCTTTTCGAGACTTAATCAAATGTCTCTTGTCAATCAATTTCTTTTCTTTTTGTTGACCACAACGACGATCTGCGATAGAGAGAAAAAATGCCTTGTTTACAAAGTTTCGATTAGCCTTTCAGTTTTTAAATAGCTCCATTTCAAGATTTTATAATTTGCACTTTGAACGAATTCCGTAAATAACTCATAAAATCAAACTCACAATTTTAGTGGAAAATACGCATTGAATAGGCATAGTGCAGTTAATTATTTTAATTTCCCCGGTTTTTTTCTTTTGCCGATATAGAAGAGCATGCTGATGACATACGTGACACAGCCTCCCACGTCATTGTATGGCAAGTCTTAAGAGAGTCCTGAACGTACCTGAACGTAGCATAATTAATTTATATTTATTACTGGTACGTTGAATTTTAGAATAAAACCAGCATGTGCGCTTGCTGACACATAACACAAGCTAACATGAGCATGTAGATCACGGTTAACTGTCGATAATCAATGGGTCTTAATGAGGTTTTGACAGCTCCCGTGGGTATAACAACTCCTTGTGTAAATTCTCTACGCAAGGACACAGTATTGTTCTGTCCCCTTCGTTAAAACTCCTTGATGCATTTTTGTTTAATCATTTTGGTTGACAACAATTAAAGCGTTTAGGCAATCAATCGGCTTAATACTAAATAATCTTAGCTCTTAAATTAGTCAGGCAAATGCTGGCTATTGTCAATCTAGCACCATATGTCTAACAATACTCTGTCAAAACCTCAACTTTCATACCATCCATTCATGCATATTAGACCTCATTCTAACATACCACTAAACTCATTACTAACACATTGGTTTTCGGTGTAACACATCCGACGGCAGGTGAGCACTATGTTACATAATTAACTAATTGTGTTCCTAATACATTGCTAACGTGTATATTGCTAATACCTACCAGTATATAGACGTGTAAATATTAACAGACAGTCTGTGTTCAATGTACGATAATGAACTGTAAGATACCAAATAACAATTTTTAATTTATATCTCTTCGCTTTTACGTCCTAAAACAAACGAAACGATTTGTGCGTTGCGTTTGTTATATTTTTGCAATGTTTTAGCTAAAATTTTGGAGAAGCGCCGCAGGAAAGCAGCTCCTCTTATAACAAGTATACCGTTAGTTTATTATATCAAAGTGCTGATTATTAGATGGCTTCTTCACGTGTGTTCTTTTGAGAGTGATAGAGCACACCCTGCAATGCGTCTCATAGCAGTCACTGAAATGAAATTGCTGTAACGTCTTTGATTGTGAACATTTCTAGGTTATCAGAACAATAGCACCTCATAAATACGTCATCACTTAAACTTATACCGCATCGTCGTTTATTATTTTGATTTTCTATGTTGTCGGTCCACTTCTTTTCTGGTCACATTTATTTTGGACTCCCAAGAATTTAAATTGCCATTTTGGTGTACTTAATGGTAAATTTAGCAGGTACTCACAAACAACAAAATGAGAATTTGAGCAGATGAAGCCGTACGTCGACTATAGTATGAAAAATAATCAATATGACATTTCATTTGCAGCCGATTCGGAAATGGAGGACAGTGTAGTAGTCGCAGAGGATGGGTCGTCAAGTGGACACAGTTCCTTAGCCGACCGGGCTTCCAAGAGCCATTTGATAGTGTGGCAAGTCGCGACCGCCTAACGTAAGGCCAGCCGTGTGCGACTTGACTCCGATTCGGACTATGTGTATGTGTGTACGTCTGATAAACCGGCGACGCTCATCAACGCGTAAGTTACCATGTCGATGTGAATAGGACGACGGTTCTGGAGATGCATGAAGTAGACTTCCCTTTTGTGAAAGTTGTCCAAAACGCTTAAAGTCCTCTATTGTGCATTCGGGCCCTACCCGAATATTAGCGCTGCGGTATTTATTTTTTAAACATCGCAGCATTGTGCTCAGATAGGAGCATTTTTGTCCTCGCACAGGTCCTTTGTTATTTTAGTTTTTAATGTTAATTTTAAATGCTCCTTTTTAATTGTTTCTTCCTGTGCTAGTTCCTGTAATTAGATTCTGTATTTATATTATTTTTGTCAGTTACCTTTAATAATTAAGTAAATGTTTGAGATTATTTTGTTATGATCCCATAAGTTATTATGGCATCAAGCTATTATGTATACGAAGATCTGAGAGGTCACAAAATTGTTACTAAAGAATGATTTTGAATAACGATTCGCAAGACTTAGTCAATATCACAAATGAGTATATGTAACAGCTTTATGTCAATCTATGTTGTAAAATATTTCCTTTGTATTCTCTTTTATTCATTGTCACATCTCCAAACCGTCGAATCAAACGGATAAGCGAAGTGTTGGTCGATCAGTATTTTCGGTAACGTTTTATATCTTACGAGGTTGGTTGCAACCGCAATTAGGAATTGATTTATGTGTTGGTCCTTCGTATCCATTTTTATCCTATTGGCATTACTTATTAATATAGGATATGCGTGTTTGAAAAACTGATGAAATAATGTTAAAATTGTTCTTATGAAACGTCTCTACCGGTCTACAGTCCAATGCTATATCAATAAATGTAAGACCTAAATGTGTTCGACTCCTGTCCTTTGCGTGAGTAAATCACGTAAACAGTGGTAAATTGCACATTCTGTAATATGAACTTCATACATATCCTAAATTGATAAGAAATGTGTAACTTAATGTGTTGATCACGTCACTACACACGTCATTACACGTCTCCAATCGCGATGTCTCACACGGCATTATATAACACTGTTATATACACTACTTCATTGTATCATTCATCATAATAGTTACTATGTGTGCTTAATATTTGGCTATTTTGTTTCTTGGCGCTATAGTCCTTAATATTGCTCATGCCAAGAATCGTTTGGCCGAGGAGACACATTTTCTTCACGTTATGTCGACCTCGGTACAAGCTTAATCTCATTAAAATTATGTACAAGATGTAACCACCAAATAATACGTTTTAGTAGTGTTAGATTAAAAGAATATATTGAACATTTTTATAATTATAGTTACGCAATAGTTATTATAAATCTTCTCAAGGAATGTGACCATTTGGGCTGTGGTTGTCACCTGCATCACAATTTTATAACTTTAATTTATTATTAGATTTTTATGTAATGAATTGAAATTATTATTTTAGACGCGTTGCGGTACACTTGCATTCGATTGATTTATAAATCGATTAATATGTTGGCGAGAATAATTGAACACTTCCGCTTACTTGTATTTTATGAAATGTATAATGAACTTCTACGCAAGAGTACCGCACGCGAGGTAAGTAGGAAAGTTTTATTTTGACTGAATCATTTTAACGTTTATTTTTATTATTTTTCATTTTAGTAGATGCTGGTGTTATTTTTATCAAATTAATAATGGTGCATAAATAGATTAGGTATATTATATTATTCTATTGTATTCACTATGTCGCATGTGAATGTAACCTTCACCAATGTTTATATGCGTAATACTACTTATAGTCATACACTTGCGCACGCGCTACCCGAAACGGCAGCGGGCCTTGGACGTCATTCTGTGTGAGTGACTGGATTTCTCATGTAGAAACGTCCATATATTTGGTCAAGTTACAAAAATGTAACAGTACTTTTGTATATTTCGAAACAATGCAGCTGCTGGCCCGAAAGCAATACATTTTCTTGTAACTTAAGCCTTATTATATTATTCATTTCATGATCCACGTTGTAAAGTGACAGTTTTTTTTTGTATATACATTAACACAAATTTTCGCTCGATGTATTTTATTGGAAATCATGATTTTTAATTAGTGCTATACAAAATCATAAAATTAATATATTAAGTTATTAAACAAAAAGATTACAGCGAACGCTGGTTGAGGGTGGAATATTCTGATGAAAACTACTTTTAGTATTTGTGTACTTTGAAAGTGAAGTTAGCTTTGACTTGTGACTTTGACTGTGTGGTATTTTGCTGGTAAATTTGGTCCCCTTTTAATCCTTGAAACACATTATATAGTTTACCCCCGCTTTCATGTTTCACTATAGTTTATAACTACTTGTAGACCTACTTGTTTAGCCGTGAACGCCTGCTTTCGCACACATTTCTACATGCTAATTATATTGTTTTCATACACACACAACACATTCTTCTTTACAAAATGTTGTATTTATTTATTATTATTTTGAAGTATCGAGACTTATTTTTAATTACTTATTCGTATTCACTCGTAACTAAACTATAATAAACTAAATAGTCAGTAGTAGACATTAGTGCTAATACAAGTAGACAAATATCGTTATCCGGGTTTTTACAATAACAGTCTTTTTTAAGATAAAGTCAGTCTAAACCTGTAGCGCTAGGTTCTTGTTTCGCGCCTAGGATGGAATTTTAAATAGGTCATACACTAAAATAGTAACTAGAAATTTTATCGATAATTAATTCGTGTGTAACTAAATTCACGTTTAAAAAGATACTAATAATATGTCACAGAAATAAAACTTGTCAAGCAAACCTAGTAATTTAAGTATAGATCACGAACTAATCTGTAATCATTAAAGTACGAGTTTCGTTTCCATTGGCCAGTTTTAATCCTGAACCATCGTTGACTGTAAGTGCTAGTCAAAATATCGACATAGTGATGTAAATTTAGATAGGCTTACATAGTTTTGCTAACGTAGCTGTAATTGAGGTTGACCATCACGCAGTACTTGCTGTTTGCCGCGAAGACGCTCTTGCGGCTTATCGGTCCCGGTAATACGCGGTAGAGTTTGCATCGGTACAGTTGTGATAAGATTTTCGTGAAGGAACTTATGTAGGAACCTTTCATGGTGTTGGTTTCACCGCTAAATTAGCGCAGGAAATCTCATACTAGGCATCTTGTTCTATATGTGTGCGTCAAACAAAAGACGGTGAATAGGGCGGGGTTAGAATTGCCCCCTAAGTCCGGCTTTGTGACTTCAATAAAGAATTAAGAATAGACAAGTCACTTGCCGGGCAGTTTTATGGACACACTGCCTGTGCGTTTGTATTCATCTTGGCGTTTTTCTAGGCTATTACCAGGGTTCGATGCTTGAAATTAAACTAAAGCCTGATTAACATGATGCATGTTTTCTGTCTGTGGCATACAATAAAACTGAAGCAACGAATGACATCGTCTTAACACTGTTTAGACGGTGCAACTTTTATTGAAACTTCAACTTATGGTATGCCACAAGCAATTAAATCGCACCGTGTAAATCGGGCTTTATGGTGCGCTCACTCGCTAGACAAGTGCAGTTCACATGTCACGGTTATGATATTATGAGAGATGACTGCCTTTTTAACTCTAGTTAGGAAAGCTAGACTGTGGTAATTTGGTAGTATCAGTGTGTTTAGAAATGTCCAATAACTATTCAAATGATAAGGTTTCTTAGCGACTGTTCCGGTTCTGAGTTCTGAGGTTTGAGGCAGTCTCTCACAGATGCAAGGGTTACCGCATGTGCATGGAACTTAACGTATAATATGACTGAAAGGCATAATATGTGTTAGGTATTTGATATTTGTGTTGTAAATTGGTTGATATTTATTATTTGTATTTTGTACTTACTTTGTCATTAGTTTCGTTTTATTTTTACACTTTACAGTGTAAACTATGAATTCTGAAGCAAACGTTTTATCAATGTAAATTATGAAAAGCATTGTAATGTATTGAGATCAAAGCGGGTTTATGTGTAATAATTCGATAAATAAGAATAGCTATAATTGAGCCCATTGCATAGGACTTTTAAAATGTGCCTCTGCCTACCTCCTTCAGAGGAACACGGGCGTGATGAATTAGGGCTGAGGTCGAGGAAAAAAAAATAATTTTTAATCAGTAAAACTGCTTTCATTTCAATTAATATCTGTTACGTACACGAGTATGTCCGGTTCTCATGAACACTATCTTAAACAATCTGTAGATTGGCTAGAAAATGTACAAACAGGTCACACCCACAATTTAGCCATGTATAGTAACTTACGTTTATTGAATCATAAAGAAGTGATAAACACACGTGTCGTGTGTTTAAAATACAGAGTACTAATACCAAACTAGAATTAATGAATTGAATAATTTAATGTATTTTAAAATAAAATGAAAATTATTTTTTATTCATTTAGATTTTTTTAATTGTATTATTTGGGAGGTAAAATGATCAGTTTTTATATATTTGAGTCATATTAAACGTGAAATGTCATGTAATAATACTATATTGATTACTGATAATTTTTCTGTTTTAATTGCAATAAAAGACGCTGGAAATTATTTTACTGTTTTATTGTCATAGCAGGTACATGCTAGAATTACGTAATAACCTTATTTTCCCGACATTTCCTTTATAAAAATACTCGTCTCTGGTAGCAGTAAATTTGCTGACTCTAACAAACTTACTCATAACGATGAACAAGCTTGTTATACTGGTACCATTTGCAGTACCTATATAAGTAGTTTCACAATTAGTCGCCGCCACTAGAAGCCGGGCCCAACGACTAGTAGCGTCCATTGCTAATATAATCGTTGTATCTTTCAAAATAAGTGGCCAGTGATGGTATGACTGCTGTTTAGTGGCGTGGACGCCATGGAAATGGTGCGGACGTGCCCTAGTGGCGTTTTGTGGCGTAGATGCGACGGCTCAGCCTTAGCTGGAAGCGCGGACGTTACGACTAAGCTACAGCACGGGCTTGTGGAGCCAGAAGTAACTAACTAGTGTCTTCATCACGTTTGCTCACTTGGATACGGGTAAGCTAATAAACATTTACTTGATGCATGGTTAACGGCACGTCAGTGCGCACTTGCACATTTGCACTTGAACTGCAAAACCGCCCTTACCACTACGACATCTTTAGAGCAAAGGCTCCAAAGATGTCTTAGTGGCAAGGGCGGTATATTGCAATATAAAATTGTGACCATAGACGTTTAGTTGACTGTACCTACATATGCATTTGGTGTTGTCCTAATATGATCATCTGTTTATTAGCGCAGAAAACTAGAAGCAAACATATCTTGACAAAAAAAACTGGTGACACATCCTGTTTAGTCCAAAAATATAGCATACTTAATATGACTCATTGTCTAAAGGTCTAAAACGCGAATTTATTATTTTATAAAAAAAATCCTTAAAATTAGCACTATTAGGAGCGAGCGTTTCGTATTCCTATTTCCTGTCTCCATCCTTTTCACTCCTATATCCCGAATTCTCGATGACGAGACAAGAAGATTATCTTCGAGGTCTTTTGACAAGCTTCGGAAGAAAAGCCGCCACGTGGCGCTGGCATCCGCAATACTTCCATAACGTGAGAGAATGCCGATCGATTAACATTAATATTTGCGTGAGCGCAGTAATCCTCTAAAATCTTCTAAAACCCCATATTAATCATAAATATATTACCGCGAACATTAATTGTGAGTCAGTGCAGTGTTTTCGTGAAGAAGGAGGAATCTCTTGGGCCCAAGGAATCCAGAAAAACGCATCGTCAGCCACGACGTTTGAAGATCGAATCAAGGTCAGTCCTAGATCCTTTAATTTCCAAAACCTACGAATCGCTCCGAATCGCACACGCATCACGTAAATATAAATTAAAATCCCGCAGAATAATTAGGCATTTTATTATAACACTAAAAAACCAACCGCCGGCAGATATTAACTGCGTTACCGTTTTGTAAAAATCCAGAGGTGTTAGGAAATTCCCATTCTGCAGCATATCGACGTTTACTTTCTTTTCTAAATTGCGAGATCCTGGGCTTCGTGCCAGTTATAATGAAATTATTCAGGAATACATAGATAAAAATTATCTTACGGAAATACACACATCAAAAGTGTCTAGGGATCAAGCATTTTTATGCGGATTTCTTGAGATTAAGATGTGGCTTTGTAATAAATTTATGATTTTATAAATTTATATGGATCCTTTTTGGTGCATTTCATAATTTGAATCAGGAACTGTGAATCAAATTCGAGTAAAAGATGAAAATCAGCTGTCAATATTTTCCCTATAAAAACATACAACGCATTGAAGACATTATTAGTGCTACTGTTTCCCTACTACTGATTAAAACCAACGTTATTATGGAGCGGCGACGTCATTTAAGCAGGGAAGAAATGCTCAGAGCCGTGGGAATGATAGAAGCTGGTTCCCGGCAACGTACTGTGGCTTTAGCTCTGAATACAAGTCAGAGTGTTATCAGTCGACTTTGGACACGTTACCGAAGCACTGGTACCGTGGCTGAGCGCCATGGAGGACGGTATCGCTGCACCACACGGAGACAAGACCGATACATTCAAATCTTAACTCGAAGAGCTCCAACAATAACCGCCATGATGTTAGCCGTGAGGCTTCATCACTCTTCAGGGAACTTAATTAGCGACCAAACAGTCAGAAACCGCTTGCATGAAGTGAACCTTCATTCCCGAAGACCGCTACGGGTACCACCTATAGCAATGCACAATCGTAGGATTCGATATCAATGGGCTCTTGAACACAGAAATTGGGCAGAAGAACAATGGCGTTTCGTGTGCTTTTCTGATGAGTCTCGTTTTGGTATGAGACCGGATACAAGACGTATACGACACTGGAGAACCGCTGGACGCCAACAGCGATTAAAATCCTGCCAGGAAGTCCATCCTTATAGTGGTGGAACCATCATGGTATGGGCGGGTATTTGGATCGGCGGAAGAACTGAGTTGATTTGGATCAGAGGCAACCTCAACGCTCAAATTTATGCTGAGACGATTGTATCAGACGTCATCGTTCCTCTACAAGTGCAAATCGGTCCCTTATTTCAGTTAATGCATGATAATGCACGACCGCACACCGCAAGAGTTGTAAGACAGACTCTCGCCGCAGCTAACATCAATGTCCTGCCCTGGCCTGCTCAGTCGCCAGACTTGAACCCGATTGAGCATGCATGGGATATGCTACAGAGAAGAGCTCTGCCGAATATGGAGGGTATCCAGTCGCAAGAAGACCTTTTTTTGTTGTTGCAACGAACATGGGCGGCCATTCCACAGCGTGATTTGGATGAACTCATTTTGAGTATGCCAAACCGATGTTCTTGTGTTGTTAGTGTTCGCGGTAGAAACACGGATTATTAATTGTTTAAGTTACCCAATAAAATTTTAAAGAAAACTGTTATTTCAGTCTTTTTTTCGAACTTTTGTGTTAGTGGTTCAAATGTCAAAAATCCCTTTATTAGGAAAATGGCAAATTTCTTTATTAATGCAAAGGTGACTTGGTTTATCGTTACTGTGACAAACGAAAACACTTTATTTTATGAATCCTTAAAGAAAATTTTAATTAATATCAATCAGGAGAAAAGTTATTGCAAAAATATATGTTGATCCCTAGACACTTTTGATGTGTGTAGTTTCTAATGATTCTACTGTGGATCGCGATAAGGGGTATTACATATAGCATCGTCCTGTTATTAGGCAGGATCGTAGACAGAGAAACTAAGGATAAAATAACCACTAAGGTTCGCATCGTCCTTCTTGACGCTACTGCAAAATGTCACAATGGTGTGTCACTTTATGACATCTTGCACACAGGACCGAATTTGCAGTCCGATATATTTATATTATTATTAAAATTCCGCTTATTTCCAATTGCAACTACCTACCGCAGATATAAAGCAGATGTATCTTCAGATTGCTGTAACTAATGAGCATCAAAGATATCAGAAAATATTATTCCGCTTTAACACCGCTGAGCCTATTCGAGAATTTCAATTTAACAGGGTTACATTTGGACTCAAATCTAGTCCGTTTTTAGCCATGCGCACAGTGCGCCAGTTATCAGCTGATGAAAAACAACGTTTTCCACGCGCTGCTTTTGTAGCATCGCAAGAACTGTACATGGATGACTTAAATTAGCTACATCCATTCCTTTATTGGAAGAGGCTAAGGTTCTATCCAGTGAACTCATCGCATTATTTAAAGCCTTAGAGCATTAATTTAATGCTCTAAGTTTAAAGCCGATGGTTTTGATCTAAACAAATGGGCAAGTAATTCACAAGAACTGTTAGCTACTGTTCCGCAATCCAATCGCGCTTCTATTAATTTCTCGGATAAGGATAATTTAAAAATTTTGGGTCCTAAATGATGATAACTTCACTTTTACTACATCTGACTTAGATGGGATTTGTACCAAAAGATCCATTCTATCCGCTATCGACCGCTTGTGGGATGTACTCGGCTTTGCTGCTCCGGTAATCTTATTTGCCTAATTACTTATAAAAGAGTTATGGGATCTTCATATCAATTGGGATGATACTCCACCACATACCATTGTATCGCTTTTCCAAAAGTTTAAAGATCTTCTCTCCTCTACTTTCCTCATTAAAATGACCACATCATTTAGCAGTTTGTATGAACTGCATAATAAATATGGTGGGTTTCGCAGATGCCAGCATGAAAGCATATGGTTGCGTTATATATTTACATGTCACTGATGCCGATGGTAACACACACGTACGTTTGGTGTGTGCTAAATCCAAGGTCGCACCTGTAAAGGTAGTTTCTTTAGCTCGGCTAGAATTATGTGCCGCTCTTCTCATGTCTAAACTCATTAAATTAATTAATGATACTTACCGCGCTCGTGTAGCAATAAATAATAAATTTGCATTCTCCGATTCTAAAATTGCTGTTCCGATTCAAAAATCTTGCATATTATAGTTTACATACTGCGATTTTTACAAATTATTCCTCGTGACAAATGTAGCAGCATAATTTCCGTTTTCCAGTTGAATGTAGCTGAAATATATTTAATCCGCTCTGTTCAAAAACATCACTTTAAACAATTGTATAAAGACATACAAAACGGTAATTTACGTTCACCGCTTAAACGTCTTGATCTCTTTATCGATGACAAGAAAATTATTAGAATCGGAGGTAGATTATCTAATGCCAACCTTCCTTATGATGCTAAGCACCCCGCTTTATTACCTAAACATGAAAACATTACTCATGTTTTAATTGATTACTTTTACCGCGTTCATTGTCATACTGGAACCAACCTTCTGAGTTTGCTGTTGCGTCAGAAGTATTGGATACTGTCGCCCAGAAGTGTCATTAGAAAAATATTACATGCTTGTAATTTTTGTTTTAAAAATTCTTCTTTGTACGTCAGCCCAAAAATGGCTGATCTGCCTACTTGCTACGTACGGTAGACCAAGGCGTTTGTGCGTAGACTATGCTGGCCCAATAAAAGTAACTTTAGCAAACGTCGTGGTCAAATAAGTCAAAAGGCTTATATATGCGTATTTATATGCCTTGTTACTAAAGCCATTCACATTGAACTGGTTACCGATGTATCTTCTGATACATTCATATCCGCTTTTAAACGTTTTATTTCATGACGTGAACCTGTTTCATGTTTATATTCTGATAATGGAACCAATTTCATTGGAGCTAAAGCTCAATTACAAAACCTACTGACCGATTGCTACCGCATTGAATGGAAAATGATTACACCCCGCGCTCCGCATTTCGGGGGATTGTGGGATTCCAATATAAAATCTATTGAAACTCATTTATACCGCATTATTGGTTCCCAAATTCTCACTTATGAGGAACTTCTTGGCAGAAGCAGTCCTTAACTCGGGACCACTCTGTGTCTTATCTGAGGAACCGTATCCGGAACCTCTTACATCTGCTCATTTTATTATGGCTTCACCATTAACTTCTCTGCCCATAGAAAACGTTCCCGATGAACCGAGATCTCTTAGTTGTCGGAAACGATTACTAGACCAGATGGTGTGTAGGTAGTTACTGGAAAAGATGGCGTGTAGAATATTTACACAATCTTCAGGTTAGACAGAAATGGTTAACGCAGATAGATAACATAAAGCTCGGTACAGTGGTTCTCATTCATCATGATGATATTCCTCCCTTACGCTGGCAAATTGGCATAATAACTGAAGTGTATCCCGGTAAGGACGGTACTATCCGCGTCGCTTTAGTAAAAACGGCTACAGGTCATTTTAAAAGACCTATCGTGTAACTGTGTCCATTACCATCTCAATAAATTAATAATTAAATAACTGCTAAATAAAACATACTACGTTCCAATAATATCCGCTACTTTAATTAATAATTAATTACTTATAATATTAAATATTCTTTATTCTTTTAGTTTATTTTTGCTTGAGAAAACTGCGTTTTCTCAAGGCGGCGGAGGATGTTGACGCCAAAAATATAGCATACTTAATATGACTAATATAGTCCAAAAGTCTAAAACGCGAATTCATTATTTTATAAAAAAATCCTTAAAATTAGCAGTATTAGGAGCGAGCGTTTGGTATTCCTATTTCCTGTCTCCATCCTTTTCACTCCTATAACCCGATGAAGAGACAAGAAGATTATCTTCGAGGTCTTTCGATAAGCTTCGGAAGAAAAGCTGCGACGTGGCGCTGGCATCCGCAATACTTCCAAAACGTGTGAGAATGCCGATCGATAAACATTAATATTTGCGTGAGCGCAGTAATCCTCTAAAACTTCTATAACCCCATATTAATCATAAATATATTACCGCGAAAATTAATGGTGAGTCAGTGCAGTGTTTTAGTGAAGAAGGAGGAATCTCTTGGGCCCAAGGAATCCAGAAAAACGCATCGTCAACCACGAGGTTTGAAGATCGAATCAAGGTCAGTCCTAGATTCTTTAATTTCCAAAACCTACGAATCGCTCCTAATCGTACACGCAACACGTAAATATAAATTAAAATCCCGCAGAATAATTAGGTATTTTCCCACAGCCGTAATATTTATAACACTAAAAAACCCACCACATTATTTAAAACAAAACACCTAGGTACCTACAGTAGGCCGTATAATTATCAGTGGTGACACTGACCTTGTGCTGGCCTATTATAGTGCGGAGTTTCAATTGATTAAAAGGCCAGCTTATACAAGCTTTTTTACCACTGACTACCTTCTTAGATTAGGTACCAAAATTCTGTATCAAATCAAACTTTTCGACTTCATTTCTATTACTTGTTATCTAACTCTTGCTCTTGATTATTTTGTTTCGCTGAAATGTATCGCCACGTGGTATGACCGCGTGGCATAGGAGGTATATTCTGCGAGAGGTGGGGTGGTAACAACTGCAAAATAAATAGGAGGCAGCTGCCCTCGTGGGGTGGGGAGGGTTGCCTAGCAACGGCGTTGTTTCTTCCCCCTCTAGTCAGCTGCTATGCGACTACTCTGCCATCTGCGGGCGTTTCTAATCGAGCATGGACGCTAAACGACAGCTGATAATACGAGTGTTTAGTAAACAAACAGTAACCACCTCCCGGTTATGAATAAACTGTATTGGTGTAAAAATTGTTCTGTAACAAATTACTCTGAATAAGTAATTCCAAAACGGTAGCTAAAATAACTGAAAAATGTCCGAATACCGCAGCTGAGTAGGTGCGCAATATTAGAGTTGCCTTCCACTAGGTGTCGCTAGTGGTCTCTGCGGCTAAAAAGTTGGAATAATGATTAGTATTTCAATATCCGTGTCTGTTGATTTTACAAACGCGGCACGAGATTATAATATTAAATTTCCACATTTTCCAGTACCGGTGGTTAAAATACTTGTAATTCGTGCTGCGGTCATGTTCATAAATAACTAATACCTATCTAATTTTTTTGAGGCTTAGTAGGTACCTATCTACATAGGTACTTATTGCATAAAGTTAATCTATCGATTATTGCCTGTTGGCGATTATTGTAATTTTTTAGTTCTAGGCCTCATCACCGTCTGTTCCAAAAGTATTTGATGAAAGTGTAAACAAACGATCTTCAGGTTAAATTTTATCGCAATCAATCACTCAAGGAAATGAATAATTATAACACTGTATTTAGAAGGTTTCAAATGTAAATCGCACCACATGTCGAAACAATAATTGTTGTTTAAATAACATTATTAAATTGTAATTGAAAAAACTTCGACGAAAATTGAGGTTATAAAATTACATACATTATTACATTATCATCAGATAATTTTGGGACAGACCATACCGACTGCAAAATTCAAGCTTCGGTAAAGTTCGGTTATTCCCGGGCCCAGTCGCAAGTGCCGCCTGATGCGAGTGAATACTGAAAACTTCTGAAATCGGCCTTTTGCCCATTATCATTTTCTCTCCACTTGTCAAAAAACGTCCACTGCTGAAAATAGGCCTCCGTCACGTAGGTTTTTTAGGTTTGCTCATCTGGCAAAAGCATGATAATCTCAAAAATATACAGATTGTATTGTAATACAGTGAGATTGGCGATCGGGGTAGGTAGGTATCTACCTAGGATGCCAACTGAGAGGCTCCCATATAGAACTTGTAAAACTTGTTTGTTACCTACAGTAAACATGATTTAGTTTTCCTACATTAGCTAACTAAGTAGGTACTGATGGTCGGTTCACACGAATATATTTTATGTCTTGAGCCAATAGGTACTTACCTAAATAATTTTATACAATATTGACATGATAGTACTTTACTATACCTACCTTTCATATTATTACATTTTTTCTTCACTTTTATCAGTAGTCAACATGGAACGGGTGCACGGCGCTCGTAGGTTTCTCTAGCTAGCTGATTACAACTAGACTTTGTTGCTAGGATATTTAATAAAATCACCCTGTATGCCTTAGATTGTATTTTGAGTTACCAACATGTTACCTACTTGGCGTTGGTGTTAGTTTTTACCGGCCCATGGCTGCTTGGTAGTAGGTACAGTCACAAGCTTAAATACCTTACACTTTCGCAATATTCAAAAGTGATTTTCTTGTGAAATAACGATAGCAACTTTGAGAAAAGATCCGTCTTATAACACCAGGTATGGTTTCGAGATACAATATTCGTGAAACTATAAAATTTCTGTTAATACCTTAGGAGAAAATTGCTTTGTATCTTGCGTAAGGAATTTGGTGCTTGTACCTATTTCGGTTATACAGGGGTGTATTATATGGCACGTATGGGTGCACCATGAGTGATCATCTTTAGTCAAGAGTGAATAGACTGATTAGTTTGCTTATCTAAAAGGAACCTATGTAGGACAAGGTGAAATAAAACTACTTCAATACAATTAATATTTATGTATAGTCAAAATAAATCTGTACACAAAAACACACGATGCAACACAAAAAAATATGTTAAGCGGGTTCACATAATTAGAATAAAGTAAAAATTTTTGCGTTCGTCATTTCTTGTGTAACTACATTACATTTGTGCACCGATAGTTACGTACTTAAGTACGTACCAATTATTTCAAACAATAAGAAAATAGAATTTGAACACAACATTAAGCTAAACTAGAAAAACTTAACCAAATAACAGTTTTTTCAGAAAAGAAATAACAAAATAAAAATATCTTCGTAAGAATACTTCAAACGTAATTCAGTTAAGGTTGGTGTTTTTGTATGTTCTTTCTTATTCAAGTCGAGTGACGAATGACCTTTGACGGTTTGCCCTTCGAAATGAAAACAAAATGAAGGGTAAAATCTTTAAAACACGTATCAGAATTGAGGTGTTTGTTGGATTTTAATCAGAACAATTATTCATGTTGGAAGTTGATTATAATTACGTGAAAGTGTGGAGGTAGAGATGATTCAATGTTGACAGAATACAAATCAATGCTGACAAATGTATTTTTCTTCCAAAGCTAGTCACTATACCTTTATCTTTAATCAGGCAACATCTACATTATGACGTAACGCAGTGGACCCTAGGTACTTACTCGTAGATTACATTAAATGCGATAGACATAGAACTTAAATTAACTAAGCTGTAAAGACACACAATAATACCTACTCATTTTGGAAAATTAGGAACAATTTTAGGTAAATGTCATAATGTCGGTAAAACAAAGGATCTCCTTTGTTTCCTAAAAAACCGAAGGCATTTATTGTTAAGTTACGACTATACATGATAATATATTTATTTTATTTACAATAATTGTCTTTTTTTGCTCAAAGTAGGTATCTGTAATTGCATTGTTTAATAAGTGAGGACAGGGGGAAGCTTCACGGTAAATCTGAACCTATAAAATTGGAGTTTACATGGAAGTAATTTTCACAGCACCCGACATTACAACATTACAAACAATCGAAAAACAAATTAAATTCGTCGTTTCTCACCAAATACAACACTTGGGATAAATCTTCACGCGCTTACTTATTAGATCACTATGCTATTATTATAATAATATTTTTCATGCAATGTTATCAACTAACTCTGTAGGTACTTTTTGGTATATATTAATTGCATAATAGGAAGGAATACGTGAATTAAAAAATTGACATTCTACTCTTATTGTAATTATATTAAATTTTAAGGGCATAAAATAATAACTACACGTCATGGGTATTTTTATTGTTGAGTTTTCATTTTAAATTTAGAACGAAATTATAAAATATGAATCCTTAATTATGCATAGTTATTGGTCATGTCTAAGTATCACTGCTCACTGGGATGTCTCGATCTCTTTAGCTAAGGAAGGCATTATGTTACAGGACATAGATAGATAGTAAATAGGTGGCAGGCACGTACTCGGGTAGGGCGACGAATACGCGTGAACAGTGAATCTTAGTGAGAAAACTACGCAGAAATACAAAAGTGACATTCAACATTTTGGTCGTTATTATTAATTATGTAATTGTTGGAATCAATATTCTAAGAAATAATACGTCATTACATAGAAACTTTCAAATTTGGTATATTCGTGATCTTATTTTATATTTATTCAAATTGATGTATAAGTGAGTATGAAGGTAACTATACAGAACTTTTAAGTGCTACAAATATTGCAACTTCAACTTTATTTAACTCACAATTAATTAGCAGTCGCAAAAAATTTGAAATTGTTAGACGGGAAATTTTCTCTAAAACATTTTTTACACCCTTCAGATTTCAGATTTCTTATTATGAATTATTAGTGGTAAGTAATTTGTCAAAATATATGAATTACGTTAGACATCAAGCTCACTTATACAAAAATTCATAAGGCAAACTGAGTAATAATCATCAATCACTTCAGTGATACTTGCTATACTTTCTCACTCTAACATACTACTCTTTCACTCGCTACGATGCATCACATTATGTAATCACCTTTTTTCTACTGCTAAGGTTATTATATCATTTACATTTATATGACTAGATTACTATAGCCTACAACTAAACTATACCGACCTAAAATAACTTCACTGCTTCTTCTTGCTATCAAAAAAGTTTTGTTTCTATGGCTCGTTCATAATTTTAAAAGAACCTCCATCGTTATTTTCAAACCTGACACAATTAGACTAAAACGACTTCAAAAGTGACTACTTTTCATCTAAAAAATTATAATGAATAATTTAGATAATTATCCTAAATCGCTAGCGATAGTAAATAATTTTGACTCTAATTTCGTTGTGCAAATAAATTACGAATGAAAACGATTCGTTGTCGATCTTCGATTTTTAATAATTTTATCGTTGTCTCAATAATTGTTATTCTCTTAAACTTTAATATTGCTGATAATAATCACTTTAAATTTTATATTGCTTTTCGTTCCTAAATCTTAGTCACATATGTTTAGGGCCTACATTGTATTTTTGGACCTACAACAGACGCAATAATCATTGTTGTTAATTCCACTTATCATTTTTAATATAATAATTTTGAAGAGTTCTAAATCTTGTAAAAGTACTGGAAGTAAATGGGTTAAAGCTGAATCTAAACGTAAATCGGTTACGATTGACAGATGGAAGGGGTCGCGGATGTATAAACAAGTATTACCTAAGGAGGTAGTAAACACCTACATTCCAAAAGGCGTAGGTAAAAGAGAAAAAATAAAAGGAAGAAAATAATCTAATCATATTTCACAACATTTCTTCTCTAGAATATCAACACAGCTTCCATTTTTTTTTTTAATAATTTTAAGAGTTATTTTGTACCACATCATTTCCAAAAACGGCGTCTTCATTACTTTAGTGTATGTTTTAAAGGGCTAAAGTAGTATATCCAATAATCGTCTAAATTTTTTTATAAACTTGGTGAGTCCGTGTGTACATACATAATATATTGCTTCGTTTAGGTTACGAGATACTTTCAAACGCAGTGCGAATCGTACTTAACATTCGTTAACCATCATTTATATTACGTTCTCCGCCAATACTTTAGTACCTACATAACAATAAATTTCGATATTTACGATCTGACGGACTGATTGGAATTCCAGTAAATATTTTTCTGTATTTATATTCTCATATAAATTTTTAAGTGGTCGTATTATAAGTTGAACCCGGACCGGATGTATTTACCAGTAGGTACCTATATGTTATTTATAACGAGCTGTGAGTACGCTTCTTTACTAGCTCCGTATTTTTTTATATATAGGTTTTTAGATTATATTCAGGCTTATTTCAAAAGACGAAAAAGTCTTTCTCATAATTAGCTCAGTTTCGTAATTAGGTGTACTTAGGTAGATCACTTGCGTTTATCACTTTAATATTGCCTTTTGTGATATATAGATGTTCAATAAACGCTATATTCGTTCTATAAGACTATTTAAGTATTAGTATTCGAATAGTCAAAAATGTATAAGTCAGAGTCCTTGAGAGTGTAATTTGAGTGCAAAAAGGGTGCAAGCGACAGAGTAAATTTACCGAAACACACATCCGACATAGGCTCGGTTTGGTCATTTGTTGTTATGCTCTCCAATTTTATAAAAGGATTCACAGTGAAATTACTATGTAAATTTTTCGTGTACTATAAGTAGCAACACGTTGTTAATAATTCAGTCTTAATCAATATAATCTGCACTGTCTTAATCGAGCTCAAAAATATTACTGCGAGCTGAATATAAAATTATAAATATTTTTTACATATCGCAACAAAGCTGCTACACCTTTTATTTCGTGCACAATAATACTTTCTAGTATATTTCCAACCCGTCAAGGCTCATAATACTGTCGCTTATTCCTTTTTTTGCAATTCAATCCGCATAAATATTGACAAAACCGATTTATCGTTCCATGTATTTTTTAAAGTTGGTATATAAATATCAATTTTCAGTTCGTTCCTAAACAGGTTCTTATTCGTTCAGTAAATAGATAAACATTTTTCATAATACTGACTGCAGCTTTTTGCTCCGTCACGTCAGCGTAAAATGCATCAAACTATAAAATAGAGCACTCGTAGCGATTTGCTACGGCGTAGCTCTTTCGTAGCTCCGTAGCTCCCTAACGTTTGCTGAGTAGCGAGACAACTTTTATACGAGTGCCGCTGATACAAACTCGCTTCATCGTCAACATATAATTGAATATTCTTTTGAATCGATTTCATTAAAAACAATGTTATTCTAAAAATAGTAATTGCCTATTTTTTTATAAATGAAAACTAAAAAATTTTGTAATTTTTTTACCCTAATCAATAGAAACAATGTAGTTTTATAAAACATCATATCACTTTTGTTTCCAGTCTACTTATTTAGCCGATTTTACTTTCCGCATCCCACAACTAAATGTAAAATAATGATATTGCTTCATTATTGCTTTTCTTAATAGTAGTCACATTATTGCCATGTACTATCATAGTAATTTTCTAAATTATGGTATACTTTCTGTAAACGATGTTAGGACTTAACTGTAAGTGACTTAACTTGCGATAAGAAGCTGAAGCTTAAACAAGATTAGTAGCGCTCCGGCAGATCGTAAGCCAGAGTTTTCCTGATGGGAGAACATTGCGACCGTGTGATTGGCTTAAAGATGAGAACGAATGAGATCACAATCCTGTTCCGAAGCGTACAACACGCAGCCATGTTGTATGCTCTCTATCGTTTTAATTGTTTTACTTCTTTTCATTTCTATTTTGAATGCGCTAAACAACTATTTCGACGTGAAAGATTCCTGTTCACGCTTATGTGCATAAATTGATGTTAATTTTAAATGTTGCGTGGCCTAAAAACAGAGCCGCGCTGCTGGCGTTCTAAAATAATGATTGAAATTGACGGCAACCTGGTTGCTATGCAGCGAAACACTAGTGAATAATTTTAGAAGGTAAAGCTTCTTTTACGCGACCACATATTTACTTTCTTTATTAACAGACGCGTACGTATAAAAAAATATATGACATTTACGTGTTTTGCGTGGCTTAAAAATATTTTGTATTCGTCTCTAAATTATATTTTATGCCTAACTTCGTTTACAGCCTCAAGATTAGCCTAATTAATATTGCTTATCATATTGCTAATTTGGACATATTTTTTTTGGTTTTATCACTGTGTTTAATTTAGCTATAGAACTTACTGATCAATTCGAAGTTGTTGACTTATATTCTTTGAATTAATAATGGAGACATTTCGTGTGTACCTTGCATTAGTTTTAATAGTTTTTACAATATTATTTTATTTGTATAATTTATTTCCCGACTAAAGAAAATGGAGCGTTTTATGTAGAACACGATTGGTTTTTCAGAGGTTTTTTTTTTAACGAAAATGATACGTTATGTAGGTGCGCAATTTAACAGGTAGATAACCAGTGGAGTGTAAACTATCGAGTCTAAAGGTGGACTTACTAGCTACGGTGACAAGACTGTCCCGTCACTATACTATATGTATAATACTTTATTATTATAAAGTTAATTTATTAATACTACATCTACAAAAATTGTAAAGAAGGGAAATTTGGTACACAGGGACATATTTACATTACAATGTATATTATATATTTTTGTATAGTATAAGTTGGTTTCGTTAATATTAATCGTTAGTTACTTATCTGTATAACCGCTACAATTACAATAACGTTAGTATAAATATTTGAATAAAATATCTTCGTTTTTTTATTATTTTTATCATCAAAAGCAATTAATTTGCAATTTCTTCTACTTAAGACCAGAAGGGAGAGCTAAGAAGAATAATATGAAAGAATTCCTCGAAGAAGGGAGTATTAGAGGGAATACATAGATCAACTAGACTAAGTGTAAGGCTAGAGTACTAGAAAGAAGTTGAAAGATAATGAAAATCAGTAGGTTCATAGAAAACAGACATGATCGAATTTGTTCAATCTATTATTTGAACTTAAGATTTGATCGCACTTATAAATTACACAATATTCGATGTAACTTTCGTTTAAATTTAGTTCAATATAACCCCAAAGCACCAAAATATCTAATCATCTAATTTTTTTATTAATAACCAATAATTTCTACAGTAATATTGCTTATTGATTTACATTAATATTGCTTTTTACGCGTCACCTTTGTCTGGCATACCCTATCTTTACAAAACTATATAATTTGTAACCGCATGATCGCCGCGTTGGTACAACGTACCCAAATGTACACCGTCTATACTAAATGAATATACTATCAATAGGTATCAGTATTATTCTTCAATAGATTAATTATTAAATGTCTTACTGAGACTAATCAGTCGGCGATCAAAGGGTTAATTTATTACGAAGGGAAGAGAACTTTAGTATCTAAGAAAGTAGATATAATGTGGCACTACAGCTACTAGTAGGAGTATGTACTTGGAGAAGGAATATAATGACTATGTTCAGTTTAGTGCCTCTATGGGCGGTCCAGTCGTGTATACGTGATCGTTAGTTAAAATATTCATACATCATTTTTAATGAACTTTACAACACTGACTAATAAATCAAAACATATTTACTGCAAAACTCCTTAAGACGCCACATTTAAAAAATAATTTGTGTATTGTGACGTCAAAATATTTTATACGCACTTCTAAAATTAATTTGTTTAGTAGGTATAATTGCATTGTTAAAATGCAACTATTGCCATAACAGATATAGGTACATGGTTCGCCACAGAAAATAATATATTACAACCGTAATGGGTTTTTCGCACAACTTAAAGTATTCTAAAAAGTTATTTGAAAGTTGTTATAATGGAATTCCCAAAATGTTTTGTTATGATTATATGGAAAACAGGAACTCTTTAGAAATATATTTTAATTGACTGGGTTCAAAGAAACACCAACGACGAATTGACTCGAGGCACTAACTAATAGACTAGGGAGGGCATCGGACCCGCGGGCGGAACTTAGAACTGCCAAATGAACTCACTACACACTAGCTGCTACATTCCCTACAACTCGCGTTTTATAGCGCATGACTTTCGTACGCACGTCGAAGTAGCGCCCGTGGGGCCGAAGATAGCTAACGACTACAGAGCGCTATAGGGTTAATAGAATAGTCTGCTGCGTCTATTTGACAGCGGTGCGCGACTTTTTGCCTACATTATTATTGCTTTTCGAATACCCATTTCTGACCGAGCACCTCGTGCTCGCCTCGTAAACCTACGTTAATGCTACCTTACGCTAAGTTAGTTTATTGCCAGTTACGTTTGACTTGTCACCTAAAGACACACGCTCGACTAAAGGCTTGCAGGCTGTGGCGCGTGGCCCTGCCCTGTCGCCGCCACAGGGCGACCGCCCCTCGCCCGCGCCTTTCACGCGCCCCCGACACACCGACATATGCTACGAGTTCATCATTTAAATTTCACTATCACTATATCAATTTATTAATGGTTTAGCAGGTACTAAAGTCGACTGGACGAAAAGTTGTACTGACATTGTTAAATTTACGTATGCATAGACAAATAAACGTAGTTTAAAAAAACAATTGCTGCATAAAGTAGGTTTTTAACTTTTCAGACTGCGTGCAAGTTTACTTTTAATGATTTTATAAATGTGTAAAGAAATGAGGCGGTGTTGCGTGCGTGCGTGCGAGCGTGCGAGGGTGGGATGGCAGCGGGGCGAGAGGTAAGGCACTATCGCGGGCCCGCGCTGCGCTGCGGCGCTGCGGCGGCGTGTGTGCGGAGCTTCGGACGGAAAGTTTTGGCAAGTTCCTCACCGAGACGGAGGAGGCTACCCTCCACCCATAACCTCGGCGCTCGGCTCTCGCATCTCGACGCTAAACTTACACCCTAATACTCTCTAACCTACTTTGCGGTTGTAAAAATCACCTACAAAAGATATTAGTTTTCATTCATATTTCAATACATCTATGTATATAAGGGTATATTTTATCGACGACTATATACATATTTAATATTAAGTTAACCGCTATGGGGACGTGTGACTACGGCCTGCGGCCGCGTCGGCCGCGGCTCTACGGGGTCGTACGTGATTCGTTGTATGCGAAACGTTGCTCGATTGTGTCGCGGCGCGTCCGACGCGCGTGATGACGCCCGCCCGACGCGCTCGCTCCTGTTTCATATTGTAAATTTATATATTAAGTTAACAAGCTAAATTCATATTAATACTTTACGTTTACGTGTAAACCATTCGGTGGTTGTTACGGTCCCTAGTTGTGTCGGCTTGTGTCACCCCTAGCCGGACGCGGAGACGGGCGCGTCCGGCTCGGGCGACGGTGAATCGTCTTCGTCGTCGCGCACGCACGCCGACTCTAGGTGTTTGTTGAGGTAGCTCTTGAGCGCAAACGTCTTGTGACATCGAGTGCACTCGAAGTTTTTGTCCCCTGAGTGCGTCTGCATGTGTGCGCGCAAGTTCGATCGATCCGCAAAAGCTTTGCCGCAGTGCGCGCAGCCGTAAGGTTTTTCGCCCGTGTGAGAACGCAGGTGGCCTTGCAACAGCCATGGTCGCGAGAATAACTTCCCGCACACGCCACATACGTGTGATAGTTGATGCGTGAGCACGTGCATGGCTAGCGCCGGCATGGAGACGTACGCCTTGCCGCACTCGCCGCAGCGCTTGGCCGACCCCGAGTCCAGGCTGCGGTGCGTCTGCTTGTGTCGCGACAGGTTCGATGAGGTCGCGTACCGCTTGCCACATTCACCGCACGTATACTTCGATTTGGGTTCCGACGGTGGAACCGCCTCGACCGGTGCATTTGCATAGTTTTTACGTTTAGATCGGCCATCGCTTACGAAGAATGCGTCATATGTGTAGGCAATAGTCTCTCGTGGTCGTTCAGTGATGGAGTCTTGTGCAGGCTGTTCAGGTGGCGATGGCAGCGGTAGCGGTGGTGGTGGTGATGGCGCGGGGGGTGGCGGGGGTGGCTGCGCCTCAGGCAGTGCGGGCGGCGTGGGAGGCGCGGGCGGCGCTGGCTCCACCACGCGCGGTGACAAGAACACATGCTGACTGAGGTCCAGGATCGCATGCGCCGCATTGAGGTCCTCCTCGGGTCGGTTGAGGTGCGCCGCGCGGTCCACGAGGCAGTACGGGCGGTAGATGTCTTTCTTCTTGGGTGGCAGAGAGAGGATGGCGCCAGTGCTGGTGTAGCACATGGAGATGGACTTGCCGCTCGCCGGTGGCGGGGGAGGGGAGGAGACAGGCGAAGACTGGAGCTGAACCTGGAGGAAGGGCGGGTCTGTCGAGTCGGAGGTGGAGAGTTGCAGAAGGGCATAGGAAAGAGGCTGAAGCGCCGGCTGAGGAGCGGGGGCGGTGCCGGCGGAGGCCGGGCTCACCTCACTCGGGAGCTGGGCGGTGAACTGCGTGGAAGGCTGTTCCTCGGTGTAACCTGCGAAAGAACAAAAGCACGTGTTTATACTGTTGTCTTATTGGAAAAATCGCGACTGATATGTTTGTGGAGCTGATTAGAATGTGAAAAAGGGATTAGCTTCGAAATTTACCAAAAACTCCCCCAGAATTTTTTACGCAAGATAATAATTTGAACTCGGCTGCTTTATTTGTGCTATGCACTTCACTAAAAAATAATTATAACTTTACTGCGTGTTTCAGCTGCCGCCATTTGTTGCGTACAGTGCGATGAATCCCATTTCAAATGCTACATGGAAAACAAATGTATGGGCCGCCTATCTGTCCGACGGGCCAGTGGTCGTTGTGGCTATGTAGAACATCTATTGAAAGTGTCTTAGATCAAGTAGATCCAACAGTCTATCGTCCCCGAAGAGAGAATTCGTGTATTTCATCATCTTGTACCTCTACATATAGATAACTGTGACGTCGAAGTCTGAACTAAACGGAACTATGCGGGCATTTCTAGTGCCAAGAATTCTTTACGGTGCTCCATCGAGTACTGCCTGCTCGCCAAAAAGGGGAGTTAAGTTGATAGCACTTTATTGCTTCTGTAGAATAAAATTGAATAACGATATTTTTATCCAACTCTTTTAAAAGCTTTCGATAGTCTAGTATCGATTCTTTTAAATGGCATTAGCAATTTATGGTAAAATAAAGTCCTATGTTAGCTATTTATAACTGTTTTATACACATTTAATTCACGATAATGTACGTGAGAAATCTATCCGAATTTATTGATGTGTTTTGGATCAACACATTTAGTCTTTGTGTGATTTTAAAATTTCGTTTTTGTCAACAATAATGAAGGTATCTTTTTATGATTATATTTTAATTAGTATAATTGGTGTTGTACCGTTTTAATTAACTATAAATAAATAAGCAATAAAAAAGTTTCGTCGTCATGAAAACTTTGGTTTTGGTTCCTTTCAGAGGAATGTTTTCAAAGTCAATATACGTGTATTAAAAAAAAAAGAAGGACTGTTTTTTTGTATTTTTGTAGTTGGTACGAGGCGAAGTTTCGCGGCACGCTAACTTCATATTAACGTGGCACGCTTTCGTATTTCAAGCTTATTAGTGCTTTAATCCGTTATAAACCTGTAGGTCGTAGGCATTGTTGTTTATTATTTATTTCAAGTAGAAAACCCAGAAATGTTAGGTAGGTTTTATCGTTAGTAGTTGTGTATCCGATTGTAAGTAATATTGGCTTAGTAATAACAGCCGCACGGGTCGATCGATCAGGTTAAGCTACGCTTGCCGCGGTTGGTCCGTGGATGGGTGACCATCTTTACATACAGAAAACCCTCCGTGCCTCGAAAAGCACGTTAAAACGTTAGTCCCGGCTGTCATTCATGGATCTTTGTCAGTCGTTACGAGTCGTCAGAAGCACGAAAGTCTGACAACCAGTCTTACCAAGGGGTATCGTAATACCCAGTAACTACGTTGTGGAGGTCAGATAGGCAGTCACTCCATGTAAAATACTAGTATTCAGCTGCATCCAGTTAGACTGGAAGCCGACCCGAAAGTCCCGAGCCGAAGTTGGGAAACGGCTAGGTAGATGATGAGTTGTGTATCCTATTGTATTAAAAATGAACAGCATCCCAGGGCCGAACAGAATACGTGAACTAGAATAATGTTAAATCAGAGCGCAATCGGACCTATATTTAAGAAAATGCTTTAAAAAACGAGAAATAGAAGCAGTGCGTGATGCCTTTCCCAGGAGCGGGACTAAATTACCTAACAAGAAAAAAGCCCTTTCATCAATACCTACTGAATATTTTCTGCCCGAACGAGAGCCACCATTTGTACAATCCGAAAGCCAGTAATTCAAAGCTCCCCCGTAATACGATGGAGGTCGTACATCACCCCAGTTTGAGGGAGAAAGGGGGTTGCTAAGAGTTATTTTGGGTTCGTTAATAACAGGCAAAAGGCGACCTGTGGCGTGGGCAACCTGTGGCACTACTTGCATGGCTGCTATTACTTGGCCTCAGCCTTCGAGGGTGGGTACTTAGTTGTCGCGATGAGCCTAATAAACAATCTGTGAGCGAGTCGTGTGCGTTCTACATACTAGTTTAATATTCAGGTTTTTGGCTTGTTAAGAGTTAGTCGCTCTAGGATTGCGATATGTTCGCGGAGTTGAATAGGTCTGGCGAAGTTTTATCGAACGTGTTGTTAATTCTTGAGTAGACTTGACTTATTGTAGACGTTGTACCTACATCTTTATGGACGTTGCGTTCAACAAGGTGCGTAGTTCCAGAACTGTTTTTTTTTTTTAGTTTATTCTGAATCAAAAATGTGATTGGAATGCCGTATCCCTAGGTACCTACGTACTACAGCGTAGTACATACCTATCTACGGGTATTCATTAGAAGTGATAAGTGCCACAAGTGCGACGTATTAGCTGAGCTGAATTTACAAGATGAAGCCACATTACGATAGGCTTAGAGTGATTGCGCAGTGCATGCACTACGTAGACGCAGTACAAACTGCTCTTAGACGCCGCGTAGACTTAGCGTAAACGACGTGTAAACGCATAATGAATAATCCAATAACGACATCCGACACCGATCACTCCATTTTAAACAATGTTCCCAGTTAATTACTATGTGTTTGTCATCAAATTATCTAAAACAATACTGCAGTTTGCCATTGCGTGTTTAATATTTAAACGAAATTTAATTTCCTGCCACTTTAATATGACAAAGCAGTGTTTATTTACGTCATTGTTAACATGATAAACATTCGATGATCGAATCAACGTGTTCAAATAAAACGGTGAGTTTTATTTTAATAAATGCAAATTGTTGATGTGCCGTTCGCAAATATTTTGAAGAGAACGCTACCCCCATTGTCGGAGCCTGTCAAATAAACTGATTTATGTAGGCATTTATGCAGTGGCGTTATTCTGGATTGGCGAGGCTATGGCGGAGCGTTTAGATATGTGAATATGTTTACGTATATTTGCATAACCACGCCGGTTGGCGCATCGCTCGTGGTTGATCGTTTGACTGTTGCGCTTGATGTGACGCCGAGTGGGTCCTATTTCTGCACGTTACTAACCATTATTATTACAAAAACCATGATATTTTCACAATATACCTACACTCTAACATCTATTGTAACATAATGTACGTAGGGATGGTAATATGAAACTGAGTGGTCCCTCTTTCTTTTGTTTCAGATATTGATGGCAGTAGTCACAGTTGACGTGATAGTGAGGTTGCAGTAATCCAGCAAGGCGGCGTCAGCGAACCAGTGCTTCTCGGATCAGGAAACTCATCGCGTTGGGGTGAGTCTTTATATAAGCCGAGCACACAACGTTAAAACAGAAACAGAACCCATAAAGAAAACTGAATGTAGGTATGTTAAGAGCGCCAACTAATTCGTAATTTTCACTTCGCGATCAACGTATTCAATAAAGTCAATTTGCTGCAGCGTAGTCCATGATAAACCAGCTGTGTTTATTATCTTTACCTATAAAAATTAAGAATCTAGGAACCAAAACTTAACAGACAACTTAAAAAAAAATATGCGGATTCAAACCAGTGTTTAAAAACTGGTTTGTTATTTTTACGTACTTACAGACCTACATAATTAACTAATACCTATCAAAACTTTGATTTTTGTATAGTAAGGATGAAATTGAATAGGTTCGCCAAATTTAAATAATAATAATAATCAGTTCTCCAGAAACAATTCAGCACATCACAGGCGCGTTCAAGTCAAAAGCCCAAACAGACTACAAACACAGACACGATCAAGTCGCCGACATCATACACCAAAAATTAGCACACCAGTACAAACTTATCGAACCGTTACACCATACTACAAATACAATCCAGAAACTGTATTAGAAAGCCCCTCGACAAAACTATATTTTGATCACGCTATTCTGACCGATCGAACAATCCATTTCAATAGACCAGATATATTACCCTTAGAAACAAGATAAACAAAACTGGATATTTAATAGATATTGCTATGCCAAATACACATAACGTGCAGACAACAATAGCGGAAAAACTGAGCAAATATACTGAATTAAAAGATGAAGTAGCCCGACTTTGGCGTCTGCAAAAAGTTACAATAGTACCAATAGTATTGTGTACAACAGGATTAATACCGAAGCAACTTCACCAGTCCCTTAATTCCCTTAACTTACCTCCAAATACCTACCATCTGCTGCAGAAAGCAGCGATACTTAACACATGCAGACTCGTGAGAAAGTTGCTGCAATGTGAATCAGAAAACCCACATCAAAACATAAATACGCTACCAACTTCTGTGCAATCTTCTGCACGTGACCGCACTTGATCCAACTGATAACCACTTGGCTTAGGCCCGTGCCATCAGCTATTTCCGGCTAGCTGAGGAATATAAAATATATGTCAAAATAATAATAATTTATTATAATAATAAAAAATAAAAACGTTACAAAAAGTGTACATTTAGCCAAACAGTAGTAAATATATAAATATCCTATACAATTCTAATTGCCTATTAATAAACTAAATCTAAACTTTACTGGTGGTGGTTTGGTAGTGTTTCGGAATGGGTTTAAATTGGCGACCCACCCGATCTAGGTTTATTCAAACCTGTGTGTGTACATTACAATAAAAATGTGACATGAAATTAGAAGTGATGAGAAAAAGCATATTGTTAGTGGTACATTATTACCTAAAAGTATCATCAAGACAAAATTTCTAGAAGTTTTTCTGTGTCTGTGTAATTGAGCGTCGCTAAATATTCTGATAACATTATACTACATTTTTTATAGCTTACACTATAGAGGCTTAGTACCTTGTTGAGCCTATTATACAGGAAATGTCCTAAAAATACATAAAATCGATTAGCAAACGCATGTTTTGTTTGAGGCTTTGTGCATACCAACTCCTTCCTTCTCTTGTGTGAAGGTACAGGGTCAAAAGGAACTGCAGTGTGCTGGTGTAGTACTATGCTTAGGATGAATAATTGCCGTACTGTGAGTACATTACATGCTATGTAAAGCAGGTGCGTAGGAAATCTAAAAGGGCGAAAGGTAGCAACCTTTAGAATTGCTCTTTGAGCACGCTCTAGAGGGAGTAAAATAGTTTTTGCAGCACCACCCCAAGAAGTTATGTAATAGGTTAGAATGGATTGACACAAAGCTAAATAAACCTGTTTAATTATTTTATAATCTGCTATGTTCCGTAAATTCTAAAAACGTATATTAATTTGCGCACTCTAGTACATAGCAAGTCGATATGGTTACGGAAATTTTGATTGGAATCAATGGTGACACCTAGATACTTTAAATGGTCAGCTTTAGCTAAAGTGGGGCACGAACATACAGTGTCAGCGTACGATCTACAATTATGTGCGTAAATGTTTAGATTAGTAACCGGTATGTTAGTATTTCTCATTGTAAATAAAATGTATTTTGTCTTTTTTGAATTTAATGTTAGGAGATTCTTATGGAGCCAATCTGACACAGTGTTAAAACCATTCTGAGCATGTTCATAAACCTCAACTCTTGATTTAGTTGAGAAAAATAGAGCCAAATTTTTACCAACATTAGCAAAAAAATTGTTTACTTTATTCATTGCTTCGGATGGGTTTATCTCTGTTGATAGTAAATCAAGCGGAGGTTCCGGATTTTTAGATCGAAATGTATTAGTTTTTATAAATTTCCAGAGATGTTTACTATTTTGACCAGCCCTCTGTAATTCATTTTTATCATACTGATATTTTTTTGTTTTTTTCAAAAGATTATTACAGAAGTTTCGATACCTTTTATATGTAACAGAAAGTGTTTCGTTATCAGGTGCGGGTTTCAATTTTAGGTGAAGTTTGTCTCTATGTCTTATACGACGAACAAGACCGGGTGTAATCCAGGGTTTAATACAACTATACTTTCTAGGAACTGTCTTAGCGAATGTGTTTCTCCTTATTGCATATTGTAGCGAATCTATAAGATACTTTAAAGAAATATTTGCATCGTTTGAATTATATACTGGGTCAAAATTAATACTGCGTAGGTATATCATTTTCAAGGTTTGTCATATTGACTTTTGTGTAGCTACGCATGCAGTTTTTTCTAGAAGCACTTATTTGTAATGTTAATAAAACAGTTTGATGATCGGTAAGCAAAGAATTAGTAAGCATATACAGGGTGTGGCGTAAATAGTGGTCCAAAGTAAAAGGGACGAATCCTCATATATTTAGCTATGACATACCACAATTTGAACCATTTTTTACCGTAGGTCTCAGAACAAAATATTTTTTTAGTATTTTTTGAAAAATTAACTGCTTGGTTTACTAAACTGGCTGGAATTTCTATAAATGACATATTTTTTTTTTTGACGTTTGTTTGTATCTGCTACATACATATGCTATCACATGCTAATAATTTTGTAAATGTAATTTTACAAAGACTAAAGAAAAGCTGTGTTTATTTCAAATTTCAACTCTAATCTTTGGAAAAGATGTGACTTGGGGTGCGACGGGTGTAAAAAATGTACTACACTGTCTTTTTTGCCTGTTTTTGCACATGTGTTCAGCAGTAATAAACAAAAAAAAAGTCATTTATAGAAATTGCAGAGACCTATAGTAAAAAATGGTTTAAATTGTGTTATGTCATAGCCAAATAAATGCCGATACGACCCCTTAACGTTATAAGTCAACGTGTTATAATGAAAATTTAGAGCATGTCATTCGGCCGAGAGAAAGAAAGGTATGCACATACGTGCGCGTAGGCAAGCGGTTTGGCGACGTCGTCGTCGCGCGCCCTTTTTTTCGTAGGAACGGTCAAAATGACCGCTAGGTCAACGCGTTGCCGACTTGCTTCAAATTGCGAACTCTGTGATGGATGGATTGCACTTTGGGCGCGCGCTAAAATGGATACTTAAATTTTTTATGTTTTTTTTTTTACTAGTACGACGATGATTCTTTGCTACTTGAAGGCAATAACTTAGTTTGCACTATCTAAGATGATAATTACACGGATTCTTTCAAGAATTGAATTTGGCAAATATATATTTTTTTTTACAATGATCATGTAACAGTTTTAAATCTCCAGCAGTGCTGCTGCTGGAGATTCAATAACTTGATATTAATAAGAGCAGAGCAGTAGTGGCCCAATGGTAACGGCCTCGACTTACGAGTTGTAGGTCGTGGGTTTGAACCCAGGCAGGCGTTTTACTTTGAGTAAATAATTTAATCACCACTGCTGTCAAAACATCGTGAGGAAAACGGCATGTACTAGAACCAAAAATTCGAAGACATGTGACATCTACCAATCCGCACTAAACCCGCGTGGTAGATTATGGTCTACTCCCTCTCGAAGAGAGGAGGCCTGTATCCCAGCAGTGGGAACACTATAGGCTGACTAGTGACTGAACCTCCCATTTCGAGTTGGCGCAAGTTTGCAATTTCATCCTGTATAATTGGTGAAAGTATTTTTTTTATAATATATATTTATAGTAAGTAGATAAAAACAATAAGTCGTAATTAGATAATTGGGTTCCCCTAGCAGTAAATATACGACCCTACCCGACCACAGGTGAAATTGGATGCGTTAAAGAAGCCCCGTGAAAACCTTTATCAAATATCAACGCTTTTGTTTAATTACATTATGATATATAATGTACTGTAGTTATTATCAACAAATACAACATGGGGTACACTTAGGAAAACGATTATGCATTTTTTTTACGTAAAGTATTGATAGAAGATAAAAAGTTAGCCATTTCACTTCTCTCTACCGGTTTTTTCTGACATGAAATAATGCACTCTTAATCGATATACTGACAAGCTTTATAAAACATAATTATCTTGTTTATTTTATTTCTTTATTAAGCATAAATACAGTCGCCAGCACATCGGGTTATACGAAACTGTCAAATTTTTCCGAATGATTTTTAACCTTAAAATGTGCACTGTTAGGTTCAATATCGAATGAGAAAATTTGGTAGTTTGTGGTAAATTGATGTGTTGCTGTGTGTACCAATATCCGTACAAAGGCGGACTTAATGCCTTAAGGAGGAAGCGGAAGCGAAGGAGGAAAAATTCAAACAATTTCCAGAAATTGTCATTCAATGGCACTATATGAACTTAGAGAGATTTATTGTTGATTTTGATAATTCTGTAAATACATACCTACATGTTACGGTCGCGAATTATATTAGTTTCAACATACAACCTGACACTGACCTGTAAATTGCAAAAAAACGTGAGAAAATTTGAATTTCGTGGGCAACCGGGCGCTTCCCCTTTAAACATTTTCTACCAGTCGTCTACCTTAAAATTACGCAGAGACAAAATGTAGTAGGTCCAACATGATAGACAATTAACTTGGCAACAAATTAAATACAAGAATACATAGATACATACATATAAACAAAACATAGCAAGTCAAGAGAGATAAAATTACGGTAGTAGAGAAAAAAATACATCAACTTTGCGTTGATTCTGCCAAATTCTTGCGAATGTGTTCACGTACCTTCACTTAACCCGATGCAATAGTTCAAGTTATTTTGTTTGCATACCCACAAAGTGTAGGTATTTGACAGAGCTACGAACAAACAACAACACGCGCTGACGGGTAGCTTTAAGTTGCTTAAGTGACTTACCAACTAACTTAGAAACTTGCTTTTCGCTTTATCATAAGTTTACATATCAAACAACTGTTTTATACGATATCGTGACTGTTTACAAATACAGTTCATGTAGTTCAACTTCAAACGTTACTTTTTTAACAAGGAGTTGTATATAAAACTAGCTTCTACCCGCGACTTCGTCTGCATGAAATTTCTTCACGGCAATACTTAGCTTTCTATTAGTGAATTAATTTTCCGAATCTGATCAGCAGTTCCGTAGATTAGGCCTTTTTTTTTTAAAGTGGGACATCGTCAAGTAAGTTCTCCCGCTCTGGGCGGAGCGGGAGAACTTGTGCGTGTCAGACTCTTACTGACTAAAACCCACCCGTGTTCCTTCAGTTGCCTGTGCCAGGGGCCACGGTAACCCTTTCGGACTTTCCCACAACCCCGGCAGGCATCGGCCTGACATCTCTATGAGGCGCGCGTGGAACACAACGCGCCGTCGACCCGGGCCTGGTCCTTATCGGACGGCGAGCTACTCATTGCTCGCCGTCCGCAATCCCGCGCCTACGGTGTCCGAGGCCTGGGATTCCCGACGCCCAGGGCGTCTCGTGCGTAGATTACACCCTGCATAACTCACAAATATTACCTCTTTTTAATATAAGTATAGATGATAAAACAAATATGCGTATAGCAGATAGATGAAATCAGCTTAAGTCAATATCACGGGGTTTGGGTTCGAAAGCGGACGTCCCGGGGTAACTGTGACTGCCGGTACAGTCGCGAGCACGAATATGTATGCACTTAGCAACTTCTAAATGTGATTTTCTCCGACTGTATTGATTGTAATTTTATGTTGTTACGAATATAATATTTTGGAACCTATACTGTTATGAAATAAGTCTTATTTCAAAGTTGCAATCAGTATTCCACGAGAAAACCGCTTTTAAATGTTGCTAAGTGTATACTTATTAGTGCTCGTGAGTGTACTATCGATCGTTTGCTCAGCTCTTCATATACGTGCGTCATGTGACTGTTCGCCGGGATCTATTACTACAATGAAACCTTATAAATCAATCTGTTTAAAGAGTAAAACCTAATAACCGTGGTACTAACACGATTTTATACCTGAGCGGCGAAAAAAAAATCGTAAATGAAGCGAATTTCCGATCGCGCAAATAAGATTTTCCCAATAGCAAAAACTCAGTTATAGGGGTACGACGCCGACGGTCCGATAAATTACACCGATTGGCTTGCGCCCTATTTAACTGATTCGTTGGCGATTTTACACCTAAGGCGGAATCGATTTAAGACAGGTATTACACTTAAGGTGACAAGATGGGGTGCAATAATAAAATAATATCTGTCAATGGCGATACTTAGATGTTCATGCTAATGCCCCACAGTTTATTTTAGAAGTATGTATGTATGTAAATATAATCTCATTGTATGTTTATATTTAAATTAGAGAATTGTTTATGATTTTATGTATTTTATTTCCCTCTTTTTTGAAATAATATAAATAGAATTTGCATAAAAGATATGATTAAAATCTCGATTATGATTGTAAATGTAATGCTTAGTCAATCCCTAGCATCAATGGGACGACACTGACAGCTCACTCCACGCTCACATCAGCTAAGTTTTCACGGTGAGATGGTTACAGAATCGCACTGCTGGACGGTGTCACAAGTCACACAGCCAACGAAACAATGAATTTATTGCTAACCAAATTTCCCGATCGCATAATTTCACGAAATTCAGCTGCTAAGTGGCCTACCCGATCGTGTGATTTTACACCACTGGATTATTTTTTGTGGGGCTATGTTAAAGACAGAGTCTATACGGAGCCACTCGAATCGATTGCAGCCTTAAAACTCAAAATCCGTGACGCGATTAACGAAATAGACAAGCCAATACGAGGGGAGAGGATGCAAAACAATATCACGAGTGTCCTAGTATTAATCCCCCGAAATAATAGATGAGCTTTTGAGAGATCCAGTCGTAAGCCGCTCTGCACAGCTTAGGCACTCAACAAAATGAAACTGAACAAGAAAGACATTGCAGAAGTCCCATTTCCAATGCTAAGCGACCGTAGATGCACGTTAGGCTTAGCTTGTCGAACCTGTGAACTACATACAAACTCTATTCGCTTCGTCCACGGCTACGTATGAGAGTTTTCTAAGCTAAACAAAACTGCTTTTGTAGAATTTTGTGCAATCTTTTTTTCTAGCTTAGTTAGCATATTGCTAGTCACACACGTCTGTTTCGCACGGCTTAACAAAACATTGGCTTGACAAAACATCGAGTTTTTTTTTTTGTAAGTTAAATGTTGAAGTGAGAGCAGTGGTGGCCTGTGGTATCAGCCGCGACTTACGAGTTGTAGGTCGTAGGTTCGAGCCCAGACAGGCGCTTTACTAAGTGTAAATTATTTCCATCACCACTGCTCTCAAAACGATGAAGGAAAACATCGTGAGGAATCGTGTTCTAGAACCAAAAAATCGAAAAGCACGTGACATTTACCAACCCCCACTGGGCCCGCGTGTTAGATTACTCAGGCTCACTCCCTCTCACATATAGGAGGCCTGTGTCCTAGCAGTGGGAACATTATAAGCTGAATAAGAAGAGAAATGTTAAAGTATTATACAGATAAACATTCCGGAATAAATTCTCTAAATGACGGTGAGAGCCGCATGAAAGTCCGTTGCGCAGTTTAGAAGAATAACACGGTCACACAGACAAACATAAAAGCCACTTTAATGCATAATATACATTGTTAAATATAGATGAAGGTAGGAAGTGCACAGAGAGATTGGCCACGTTAGCCGCGCGGTTCATTTGCTTGCCAGCCACGTATTCATGCGTAGCGTGGCCGTGGGTCGCAGTGGACGATTCCGCCTCCATTTTGTTCATACAAAGTGAAGCTAAGTATCTACACGTTCGTACGTGCATAGCTTATCAGTGGGCTGTTATGGAGTGGTGGCTTTATTCATGTTCTAAACGGAATATTACGCGCCGGTCTGAGTTTTTTATTGCGCAGTGAACCTTCTTTTCCCTATTTTCTGTGCTGGTGTAGATTAAAAGCAACAGCGCAACGGGGCTTCGAAAATAAGGGCGTCTTAGCGATTCTTGAGCCAAACAAGTTGCTCATTATAACTTTCGTTCTAATTATCAGACTGGTAAACAAAGTGGGTAAGTACTTCTACCAGAAACTAGTTACCTACTTTTAAAAAAGATGCTTTTATTTTACTATCGGTTATCGCTTATTGATTTCTTTTTTTCTTTTCTGATTTCTTATTGAACTTTGGTCACTATTAAGTGAAAACCTTTCAAAAGTAGAAAATTGCTTGACATTACACTATTACGAAATCCACTTTGGTACACTATTTTGTAAGAATCTTGCTTAATTATTATGAAATGTTTATGAGGCAATATCAAGAAAAAGAGTAAGTCAAACATTTAAACTCAAACAGAGGAACGTAAAGAATAAAAGAGTGTCTGCAGTAAATATGTTAAACGAATGAAATACAAACGCTAACTCACTGGAACTCAATTCACTCCGTGTTGCGTTCATCGAGACTGACCGACGACCAACAATGGTACAACCTCCCTTGTTTGCACTAAATTAGGTTCGTTAGGCTCATAGGCGGTTCGCGTTGAATTAACTATTGTTTTATCCTGCGTGGTTTTATCGGATCTATGCGCCGCCGTACAACGCTGTGGGGGAAGCTTTTACATGGGAGCAGGCTTATGTACGGCGCCGGTATTAGTTATACGGTCCTATGTTCGTAGCTCATGACTACGATGGTTAGTGATATATTGTTTACTTTGTGAAATTCGGTGTAGAATAGTAGAAGCGACATGATAAACAATTCAACATCAACTGTGACAAATACGTACAAACAAAAGTTTTTTTTAGAACCAAACCGAAGTAAGTATCGAATAAAAACAAAAGATTTAAAAACAAAATGTTCAATGAGGCATGTTTTCATTTTTTTTTATTCATCGCATCGTATAGAAAACATCCAGTTGATTTAAGAAGAGAAGAGAAGAAGAGAAGTCTATCTAGCGAACTCCACAGACGTGGAGCATTAAGACGTGAAAATATTAAACTTTAGCGGATAAAACTTTATAAATTAACATCAGTTTCATTTCTTTATTCATCTAAACTAATATTATAAAGAGAAAAGATCAGATTTTTTGCATGATTGTATCTTCGTTTCGCTTTCTCGCTAAAACCTATGAACGGATTTGAATGAAATTTGTCACATGTGTAGACCATGACCTGGATTTAGTTATAGTGTAGGTTTTATCCCGATACTCTTAAGGGATCGAGAGATATGCGGGTGAAACCGCGGGGCGCAGCTAGGCGTTAAAAACTTGATATATTGTAAGGGCGGGAAACGGCCACATTCGAGGAAACGTACAAGATTTAGGTGAAGTCGAGCTAAACGAGCTAATCTTATTGGGGCAACGAACGTTTGACCGTGACATTTTGTGGCGTCAGAACGGAACTTAAACCAGTCGATAGTATGATTTTATCTAACTAACCGTTTGAATTTCCAATGTTGAGGGGAGAATTTTAAACAACATATTTTTCGCTAGTCCGGCAAGGAATGCGATTGTTTTGACCTTATTGAATTGCCGGTCAATGACTTGTGTATGAATACTATATCAATTTCTGAGTAAAATAAACTGTTAGAGCACCTATCTGTTAAATACAGTAACGGTCCAGCCACAAGAACCAAGTAAAAACAGCGCAAAAAAGTACAATCGTTTCAGAAAGCAATTAAAGACGGTGCAGCAAAACAAACGTAACGAAATAAACGCAAGGCGCGCCAAATGCTCCGCGGACAGTGGCAAAAACAACGCAGGGGAGGTCGGGTACACCGCATTGCACCAGTTGAATCTCACCCCTATTAGAGGGGGCTATACCGACCCCCGACCCCCACTGTCCCCCGCGAGGGGTTCTATAGGGTACTTGTTGACGTTGGGGATGTGAACTGCGTAACCAATTTATTTTTGGCAAAGTCAGCCTTTCTGAGATGAATCTCTAGTCTCTAGTGTTCGCTGTACAGGCAATAAGTTTTTGTTTGATTGGTTTTGAATCAAAATGCGCTATGAAAACTATTATTGCAAGTTTTGTCAAATATTTTGGCCATGTCGTAAATACTACTAAAACAACGTAATACTTTGTGATTTTGGCGGTTTTATCATAATGATCGATGTAAATTTTCTGGCTCAATTAATATTAACAAGACAACCAAAAAAGATAAGTGTGAGTTGAAATTAATATCATAAAACCAACATTGCCTATAGGTTTAAGATTGGATATTACCAGTTGCCGAATAGCTACATATTAACTACGATGGAATTTGCTTTGAAGTGGGTAACGGACCCTTAAGACGCCTGCCTGTAAGCACTGGAACTGTCTCGAGACGATAAGCTAAGTTTTTTACTGGCGTAGAAACCAGTTTCAATCACTCCTTTAACTTAATTGTTGATACAGTTAGTGGGAAGTTAGCAACAATAGAGTAATCAGTAGTGTGGTCAAGATCGGCACTTTGTCAGTTACTCAGTTTGTGTTTCAGCCACGTCAGTGCAATTCGCCCCAAACACAAGCTGTGAGCAAGCACGTAACTCACACGCGACACCGCACACAATCTAAGTGACTCCATTGTCATCTTCAGACATTGTTTGAGCCAGCCGGCAGTCGAGACGATCAGGGCTATATGGCACTTTGATTAATGCTGCCGCCGCCGCCGCGTCAACGTTGTTTGATTTATCACATTCGAAGTATAATAAAATTTGACGGCTTGCTTTTAAAATGCCTCTTTCAGCAACAACATTTTACTTACGAACACTTTTATCACGTGTTTTATAACAAACATGATCTTTCATATTTTTGGGCAAACAGACAGACTGTTCCTAATCTACATTTCAAAACTTAATCGAGTATCATTTGTGCCGTTTCCTTACTAATCACAGTTTTGCCGGAAAGAACGAAAAAGTTTTGAAATGTCGGATGATTTCGCTCCACGGTACCTATTGCTGGATGCGGATTATCGAGAGTTCCATTCCGTGTTCCGGGACAAAGCTGACGCAGCTGCAGTTCGGTCACCTCTATATTTCCACTAACGGCACGGGATACAAATGTTAAAAGCACGTAGAAAATACCGGTGGATTTTCCTGATACCACAATAGAAAAATAAATGAATGTATTGTCGTCGCCTTCGGTCGGAATTCGTAGAGGTAGAGAAAAATAAGAGGTAGAAGAAAAATAAGATAAGAATTAAGTTGCGTTTCACAGAAAGAGCGTTTCTTTAATTGCTTATGTTACGGTATCCGAAACATTTTACATTCCTGTGCCAGCCGGACAAGGTTATAAAATATCAGATTAAATTCCTTATTTATTGGTCGAATATAACAACAGTTAATTAAAACGCAGTAATTGCGAACGTATGATTAATTCATAACACGACATGCTATAAAGAGCAGCTTGAATAACTTGTTACGTTTAATAAAGAAATGTAAAATTTCTGGCAATTTATGAACGTAACTAGCTTTTGGCAGCAGCTTCGCCCGCGTTTATTATCGGAAATTATTCCACGGCGTAAAAAGTCATCCTATGTCTTAATCCAATCCATTTAATATATACTATTTGTGTGCCAAATTTCATCCAAACGCGTCCAACCGTTTTTGCGTGATTGAGTAACAAACATCAAAACATACAAACTTTCACATTTATAATATATAATATTATATAGTAGGATATACATACCAATTTCTGGTATTTTAACCGCACTGTTAAGGCATTCGACTGTAATTTTGTCAGCTAATGAAACTGTTAGCAGTGAATTTGTTAGCATGCGCTGTTCAAATTACGAGGTGAATTTATTCGCTAATGAACGGTGAGTGGTTCGTCGGGCCTCATTTTGCTAAAACCCTAATGAGCTTATGATGTTGGAAATGTTGAAATAAATGATACTGAACAGGAAGTCGGCTAATATGAAAACCAAAACTTTGAGTTGGTTGTTGTCTGCTCGTAATTTAACATGTGTGAGAAAACCAGCGAATTACCCAACCGTGCATTCCCGTGCATTAGAAAGAAAGAAAGAAAGAAAAATATTTTATTTCGGACACGCACAGGAAATACAAATAATAATAATAAAAGAAAATAAAATAAAAAAAAGAACATTAAATCTAACAAAATCATGAAAACAATAAAAAAAAGAATAAAGACAAGACCTGTGCGAGGCCAAAAAGGCTCCTATCTCAGCATGATGCTGCGATATTTGAAAAACAAACAAATACCGCAGCGCTGGTATTCTGATAGGGCCTGAAAATCATTACATAAATCTATCTATCTATTTAGCCCGTAACGTCCCCCTGCTGGAAAAATACCTCCCTTTCTCTCCCACACACATATGTAAAATGATTAGATGACTAGGTACAAGCCACAGGCGTTTTTATATCCACGTACCGCTTTTAGACGACAAACTAACACCGGCAGATGTTTACGGCTATAAATTATGTTATGCGGAAAACCGTCTTCATTGAACACTGTCACTTCCATTTGTCTGTGTGACTGTTCAAAGTAGGGATGTGTGTACATGAGGGTTTAAGTAGGGGTGTGTTTGTGTGTGGCCTACATCGCTGCCATCTGACCTAGAAGAGACATATTACTATCCCTCCGATTCTTACTCGTAGGCACACTTCCGAATTTTTTGCGCGACCTCTTGGTTTACTGCGGTTCTATTTTAAGAAAGGCAATGTATTTTCTTTCTGCGTTTGTCCGCCATATTGCTGCAAACGAACTTCTTTTCAAATTCGCTTGGTCTCCAGAATTGCTTGGTGAACAGAACGACGTTATGCACGGAGATTGGCCTGTTTTTAAAATAATTATAATGTTCAACGTTACAGATTGAGATTTTGATTCAGTCAAGTATCCGTTGTGATCAAAATTTTGAATCTATCAGTGTTAAACCACTATTTTAAACATAACCTTTCCCTATAACATGCAAAGAGATGCATAACATGCATCCGACTATGAGGCATAACTAAGTAAGTACTGTCTGTAAGTGTCAAGAGACCGCTCCTGTCACTTACTCATAATTATAGGCAATCATTTGCCGTTCACACGAGAGCCAATCATGTTGGTAACAGAGAGTTTACATTCGATTATATCAATGTCAATACGTAGCCAATTATTCTCGGTTCACCACTGAATTATTGCGGAGCGCAAAACCGATTAATAGAACTATAATAGCTAGATGTAACCCGAAATAGCTCACTCGGAGATAACTGATGATAATCCATATCTGGGCAGTGGGATATTAAATAGAATATGTTTGCATTCCAGTGGATAAATTCTACATGCTCTGAATAGAAAGTACCTTTGCTATGTAGCTATACAAGGCGTGGTCTAACTGTGCTCCCAATTTCATGAGAATCCGTTCAGCTGTTTATGTGTGACTAGCTGTTGCCCGCAGCTTCGCCCGCGTGGAGGTCGGAAATTATCGGATTTCGAGATTAAAAGTATTATGTCCTAACCCAGGTCATGGCCTGTGTGCCAACTTTCATCGAAATCCATTTAAAGTAGCTTAGCAGACACAGTTACTTTCGTACATATAATATTAGTTTGGATAGTATGGAATGATTAACAAACATCTTCACAAAGTTTGACCGGAATAATATTACATGAAATGATTTTATTTCTGTAAGTAGGTTTGTACAAACACTGTTACACGTCAAATTAGTAAGTGTGCTGGTATTATACGCTATAATAATTCTAATATCCAAAGTAACTGACGGAATAAGGGCAGGCATGTAATGGGAGCAAACTCTACGGCATTAGCCACTTAATGAGTAGGGTTGCCTACATAGGTATAGTATTTTCGAAGCCATTGCCTGTAAGAAAATAGTAGATGGCGAAAAAAAGTAGGTATCTTTAAAAAAAAACTTTATTAGCAGGGTTTTTTTAATCTTTCATAATCATAACTGTTATTACTTTCAAAAATAAGGTTATGTAATACCATTAATTCGGCTATTATGAGATTAATAGTGGCCTTATTGCGATCATATCGCTATTTTGTATTGAAATGAAAGTATCGAAGTTTCGCCTACTTTATAATACTTATATATTTTGAAATATAGTATTTAGGCCTCTAAGATAGCAGGATACTTTATTATGTAGTAGGGTTGGCAACCCTATTCATGAGTGATGTCGGTGACTAAGCAGAACCTGGAGTGGCTATATATCGACCCCAACTACGTGAGTAGCACTCTAGCGATGGGCCAGCTTTTCATACAGCTTTTCAACTTAAACAGGTCTAAAATTGAAAATTAAAGAAAGAAAAAATAATAAAACGCAAATGTATAATAATAAAAAATACCTTTTGATAGCAAGACTTTATTAAAATGCTGTGATCATTATGATTATGGTTTGTAATCAAAACCGTGCATACCGAATTTTAAGACAAAACTAACAACCGCTGCAACGCCAGGTCATCTGTACCAAATAAGTAAATGTACCTACGGAAGCTTCATTTCAACTTGATTGGTTCAGTCATGAGGAAGCTATTCATTTGCTTGCAAAAACCAACAACAAACTGACTAACAAGTGGAGCTTAATAAAAGTTTGTAAAAGTAAAACGGTGTCGAATATAAAATAAATATCGAATACTAAATTCGGATTCAGAGCCTGCAGTTGCCCATATGCTAAAATGTAAATAACACAAACTGTCAATTAAAAAATCAATCCAATCTGCAATTTTACTGTGACCAAACAATGTCTGTCCAATTTGTTCTGCCAATTAAATGATTTCACATTGCTTTTATATTATCGCATAAAATTTTAGATATTTACTTTTTACCCGCACTGGGCCCGCGTGGTGGATTACGGCCCACTCCCTCTCGACGAGAGGAAGTTGCTGGGAAGCAGTGGGAACATTATGTGTTGATTGTGCTTTAAGCATAAACACAATCAACACATAATGTTCCCACGTGTTTATTTACTTTGGCTTTTACTTATTTTAATGCAAATAAATCACCATGTTATTTAAGGTTAACTATTTCATTCTTTATCTAGAAAACTCGTATAGACATTGGCACTCTTCTTTATCATCCTCCGACAGTGATGACAATTTATTAAGAATGGATACATCTTCTTCTTCCAATTAGCCGTCATCTCCGAAGTGAGGTGAATTCTTTCCATATCAGCCGAATGCTTCACACAATCCATCCATCGTTTCTTTAGTATTTCTCTACTCTTAAAGCCATACGCAAAACAAATCTCACGACATGCCCCTCATTCCACCGCATAACAAGTCCTTATACAACCGCCAGTTAAAATAAATCCGCCCAAGAATTTTTGTGTTAGCCTTGGTCTATACTTTTATTAACGAGGATAGATATTGCCGCGGCGAACGTCAAGTTCAAGATAAGAAGATAATGTTAGATAATGTTAAAAAGCATTTAAGTTAATTAATGAATTCACCAAGAAGGTACAGCATATAGGCTTGCTTGGCTGATCGCTAATCTTTGTGAAGTTTCCTACAACATATCAATACGGCTTGGTTAGCCCAACGTTACAGAGAAAATATGTACGAGTATTTACTCTTAAGATCTCATTCTAGAGCAGTGGTGACCCAGTGGTAACGGCCGTGACTTACGAGTTGTAGGTCGTAGGTTCGAACCCAGACAGGCGCTTTACTTTGTGTAAATTATTTCTGCTCTCAAAACGACGAAGGAAAACATTGAGAAGAAACCGGCATGTCCTAGAATCAAAAATTCGAAAGACATGTGACATCTACCATCCCGCACTGGGCCCGCGTGGTGGATTACGGCCCACTCCTTTGCATCGAGAGGAGGCCTGTGTCCCAGCAGTGGGAATATTATAGGCTGATGATGATGATCCCATTCTTACAGTGTGCTCCGAAAATATTTTTCTGCTTAGTCGGAGAACGCTATAGAGAAATAAAAAAACCAAATATGAAAGCAGATTCTTTTCAGCATTTTTTTACGTCTTCTCATTTGCTTTGTGTGCCCTTTGTGGTCTCTTTGAATTAAAATCACCAAGTAGATTATGTTTATTCCAATACTTAAAGATCTTCATAGACTTTGTATGTGAAACCTCATTGAAATCACACTGAAAGATACGGTTTCTCTATTCTAATATAAAGCAAATCTGCACTCACTTCAGTTTATTTTTACCTTGACAAGGAATTTAAAGCAGAAACAGAAAAGCACAGAAATGTTAACCGAAATGAAAAAGTCTATCGGCCTTATTACAAAACAAGGTTTTTCTTTTGACAAGGTTTAAACCATCGAGCCTGTTTTTGAAATAAGAACATAACTGAAATCGAAATACAGTTCCTTTTACAAAACTGTCAACTTAGTCCGGTCTTAGATTGTCAATTTTGTATTAAGAACTTTACTAAAGTCGGCATAAAGTTCCAAATACAAAAACTAAATCGAATGTGTAGGTTGGGGCTAAAGTTAGATCGTGTTTTGTAATAAGACGGAAAATGTTTTCATTTGAATCCAATAAAGCATCACGCTGCGATACAGGTAAACTATCGGCCGCACAATTTTATTCACTTTTAACAAACTCGCTCCGGTAAAGGGAGCTACGAAAAACGAAAATTCTCATGAAATAAATTTTCGACCTATTTCGAAACGTGTTATAATTGCCACGTGTCGAAAATAAAATTGAAAATAGACTGAGGGATTCCACGAATATCGATATTTTATCGTCAGGGATGGACCGCGAATTTCTCGTTAAATCTTCATTCGGTTCTTATTCTTTTTCAATACCCTTGAGCCTTGTTACGTGTTTCATTACGGACAACCGTTTCAAATATTTGACCCCCTACAACTTTCGAGTATGAAAGCGCTTGAGTATTTCGGCGGTTTTTTTTTATCCCACAATAGGTTTATTGCGTTCACTTTAAATCTATGTTTACGTTTTGCTAGAAGAATGGTCAATGTGTTAATAACATTTAAAGCATAGGTTCTTACGTCATTATTTAATGTAACAAATAATACACTGCTTCTATAACGTAAAGTCACGAGTTGGAGGTATCTACCCATCTTCCAAAAAGCTCATTCCTCAATTATACGTAATTACAAGAAATCTAATTTAATTAATTTCCTCTAGAATGAGATAACAGTGATGAAGGAAATACGTTGGTAAGTCGCGTCTGCGGAACGAGCGTGGTGTCGGATTAAAACGATGGGTTTACGCCATTCGGCAAGGATCCCTGATTTTATTGTCCCTTTTGCTTTATCTCATTATCTTCATTTGCTTTAATGAGAGCGCTTAAACGGAGTCTCTGGTTTTTGATAGATGTTTATTTTCACTGTTTAATAATATGTATGGCCTTCACCACTTCTTGAAGACTTTGGTAGATAATTTAATAAAACTCTGCGCTATTTTTATTTTACCTGGTAGGTGAATATTTCCAATCCTTTCTTTTATAAAAGCGTATAAAATAATTTAATAAATTATTGAGTTTATAACCCAAACACGAAGCTAGGGTGCTGCTATAAATAAATTACTAAACTGTACCGTGCAGCCGGTGAAAACTTTTAATACCACAAACGAAACGTTTGGGAATGAAATTGATAAGCTGTCAATATTTAACAAGTTCCTAACAGCGGTTTGTACACATGTCTACAAATGGAGTGAAGTTTCTTGTTTCATCATTAATTATGTAGGTATCAATCAAAGCTGCAAAGTTCAGCGTTTATTTTGAAACTTAAAAGCGGTCAAGGGCAAGGTTTGTTTTGAAGTGCACTTTATTAATAACGAAGTAGATTTATTATGTGGATGATTTATTGAATGATCTGTATAGGGTGGTGCTAATCGAGAACCAAATATATATGTTTCATGCCATATGACAGAATGTTTCGTTTGAGTAGGCCGCATAAAGTATTCCAACTGCCAATTATTAAAAATTAACTGAACTGAAAATAGTGAGTTTTCTGTTAATTAAATTAGTGATCAGAAATCGGTTTGCAACCTATATTTAGTTATTCAATTATTACGTTTTACTCATTTATATGAAGAATATTAATAAAATAGGGAGGACCCCTAACACTATATGCAGACGACACCTGTCTCTTTTACTTTGACAAATCAGTTCATAACATTTTAGAGGACGCTCAACATGACCTTGATCTATGAAATTAGTGGTTAAAGTACAACCCTCTTACAATTATTACGTCGAAAACCTCATTCATGATTTTTACCACTAAAATAAGCGTATACCGGACTTCTCACCTCTTATTATAAATAACGAAATAATAAAACGATCAACCAACGAAAAATATCTTGGATTAGGGTAGATGAAAAACTAACTTGGAAATTGCACATCGACCATCTCAGATCAGACCTATTTTGGTAGGGTAATTTTTATTATAGGTGCATCGTCTTCACATATAATTATATAATTAATGTATACAAAGTATTGTAACACATTTTAAAAGAGTAACGATGGAGTTTCTTGCCCATTCTTCTCCATACGAAACTACCTTTTGGAAGGGGCGACTAGAATCAATTCTATTTAAATGTAAATGTTGACGTTCAAAAGTGCCTTTTATGTGCCTATTTGAAATACCTAAATGCTTTGACTTTGACAGAAGCAAATTAACTTCGTTATTAGGAGAGCATTACGGAAAGTAGTAATCTGTATTCCAAATAAAGTGCGCCCTTTGATTTATAACTCGCTAGTCAAATAACATTTAGAATGTTTGATTGAGATATGGGGGTCCGCGGCAGTAACTAATTTAAATTCACTTCAAAGATTTCAAAATAAAATAATTAAAACTCTGTTTCATTATCATTTTCTCACTCAACAACTCAACAAAGACCATATACGAAAAAATCTAACTATTAAATATGAGACAGCTGTACATTTACTACACCTGCATTCTGACTGACCTGTTGGTGCAGTTGGTAGCGACCCTGCCTTCTGAGGGCCTGCCCTCTGTCCCGGGTTCGATCCCCGGACAAGTCAAACATTTGTGTGCATGAACATGTCTGTTTGACCTGTGTCTGGGTGTGTATGTGTATATAAGTATTTATATAAGTCATCAGGTTACCGTAGTACAGGCTCTACCTAGCTCGGGACCTGAAGACCTTGTGTGGATGTTGTCTCATATATTTATTTATTCTTATTAAAAACATAACTACAAACTCAATACAAACTAACATACAACTAAAGAAAAAAACAATGTCATATAAGCTGAGAAATAGATATAAAAACAAACTGGAAGTCATCAGCGAACGCACTAATTACGGTAGAAAGACCATATTATTTAAAGGAGCACAGCTGTTCAATGGATTGCCTGACGATATAAAAGAGCGCGATAATGTGTATAAATTAAAAAATAAGCATAATAAACATGAATGTACATTATAAATTCTAATACTAGTGATAGTACTGTATTATTATACTTATAACTTTGTATCTCATTATAAGCGGACTATAAGTTCAAATGAGAAATAAATTTCTTTAAACCGAAGTAATGTTCAAGCTAAAATGGACATATAACGATGGATAAACTAGTAAATATTTTACAGGTAAACTTGCTGTATTAATTACGAGACACTTCATCATTTTAAAGAGCTACCCCTAGTTTCAGTTTTACTAGAAGCGACCTAATTTCTGGAACGTCTTAGACTTAAGGCTTCACTTTTGGGGCGTGAAAGTTTTTGAACGACTTGAAAACTTTGCCTTCAGAACATGTAGTCCAAGTTAAATTAAGCCTGCAGAACTAAGTGTTGTACAGAATAGTTGAGAGCTATGGGAGTAAGTTACAGACATTTAACATACGATGTCTCATGCATCGTCTCGTAGGGGGATCCAACAGAGTAGATTCACATGGCCGTACTTGTTTGAGGTCTAATGGCAATAGGTTTGGATACGGCATCGCTCGGTATTTTTTCTCCGGTATTTTTATTTTGATGTAGACGGTGGTAAAGTATACAATGTATTTTCCAACTAGCTTTTGCCCGTAGCTTTGCTAACGTTCATATGGAAAACATCCCACGGGAACGCACTATCGGGATTGAAAGTACCCTATGTGTTAATCCAGGTTATAAACTATCTGTGTGCCAAATTTCATCCAAATCCGCTCAGCCGTTTTTGCGCCAATCGTGACATACTACCAGACAAACAGACACATTGACAAAAATTCTTCGTTACTATTTTATTACATGTATAGATATTAAAATGTGCCATTCATTATCCTGCCTAGCGTTCTCCCAACTATGTTGGGTCGGCTTCCAGTCTGACCGGATGCAGCTGAATACCAGTAATATATGTCATTATAAAAATACAATCCTACAAAATTTTTGGTTGTGATCGAATTATTCGATTCGAAAGAGAACGACCAAGCTTAGGCATACGATAGAAAAGAATAATACTCTTTCCTTCAATGTTTATAACAATTGATATCTGACATATAAATAACTAGGAATTGGCTATTCCATTTCAAATGCGAATTATTAACGACGCGCGACGGTGTTAACAAGATGAATTGACAGAATTTTTCCGGGATGACAACTGATTCTAGAATTTACTTGTTCCTCATTATTTTAGTAAGAAATGGTGGCCTTCAAATTGGTTTGTAAAATATTATAAATGGACGCGAAAATACGAACACCGAAGAGTCAACCATCAAAGCTAGGAGCTTCGTTAAAATTCAACAATGCTCAAATGGATTACTGAACACTAATTGGGTACATCGGGCTTCTGTTGTTTATACATGTACCTACTATGATAGATATATACCTAGTGTTCATGTGTAGATATGTATGTGTGTATACGCTATACAAAACTTGAAAAGAGATCTTACTATCACGTCCTGGAAGGAATACGTTGAATTATAAGTCAACCTGTATACAATATGTCAGGTCAACGATTGTACAAACTTTAAGCGCCAATTTTATGAATAAAATGTTTCTGTGAGGTCGTAACCAAACCACCCAGAACGGCAGCCATTCTCAACTCGAAATCTGTTATAGAATACATTAAAATATATACAAAGGGGTAATCTTAAAAAGCTAAATAAACATATTGATTAACATTGAACACTCTAAACCCGACGTACGCGTATATACATCTAGCTAAACGATATTAATAACTCGATATAGCTATGCTTGACCGATGCTCGACCGAAATCACCCCTTGCATTTCTGTTAGACTCGATCGTTCACGCTTGCGCACGCTTTGAAACGAGTTATCGGAACCCGGCGTGATACGGATCTGTTAATAGCATTGATTTTAGGTGGATCCAATTTGCTTAATGGAGCTATTTGATTGTGTCTCATACGCTCAGGGTTGGGATTTTAAACTGCTGCGTTTTAAATATTATAACGCTGAAGAACTTACTTAGTTATTATTTGTAATGTCGATCGAGAGTCCTACTATAAAGTATTTTGTTAATTATTATACTTAAACTAGCGTCAGGCCACGACATAGTCCGCGTGAAATTCCTTGTTTTAACATGAAATATTATCCATATAGCTCTGCTCCAATTACTTCGATTTCGCTTGTCGCTTTCAGTTTTTTTTTTGATTGGCTGCTAGGGTTCATAGCGTGATTGGGCAGTTGGAAGACTGGTAGGTGATTAGCGCACTCAAACAAACAACCTATTCAGCTTTATTATTAATATAGATTAATATCCAAATTCTCCCATTACTAGAAATATGATAAATTGCCGAGTCTTTCATTAACACTTCGCTCGTTTGAATATAAATTCAATAGGAAGTTCGACACCTATAAATAGCAATGCAGCCTCCAGTGCGGTACCGGTAGTTAGGCGAATAGCATTATCTCGCCTCTATCTACAGATATGGTAATTAGAAGCCGTTGTGAAGGTAATAACGTCGGCAATAGGGTAAGTAGATAATAACGGGTGGTGGATTGTATAATTGATGAATTAAATTGATTTATGACACATTGTAGATGCAAAAATGTATTACAAAAGATGAAGATCTTAATGTCTAGTCATTGCAAATCTTCGTATGATAACATATTTTTTTCTTATTGATACGATGTTGGAAATATTTTGAAAATATTTCCTGTGATTTTTTGTTATTAGTTCCTAAAATCAAAGGCCCATCCAGACATTGTCTTGCATTGTTATACTATCATAATATAATGTTTGAATTTTATAAAAGAGACTTTAACCTCTTTGCTTGCTTCGGCAATTCTTCTCAAGCAGCGAGGAAAAGCGAGGAAATGCCAGCCGCGCAGCGCCATAAAATATTTACCAAACAATTGACGTGTAAAATAGATCTACTGACAGAAATACACATCTTTTTATTTCATTTAATTATCTACTCGTAATAAAATGCCAATTAACAAAATATCCTACAATACATGAACCTGACAAGCAAAATAAAACTACACACATGAAAAGTGTCTAGGGATCAAGCACGTTTTTACTAGTTACTAAAAATCTGTTTTTTTCTATCATATTTTTTGTAACTTCTATACATAACTTTTAGTCAATTTTGTCATTTGAAAAGGGAATAGTTTTTTTAATTTCAGTCAAAAGATGATAATCTTCTGTCAAGTCGTATTCCTATATAATCCTGCAACGGGTGTGATGGCAAATCAGTAAAATTTCTGCCATACTACTGAGTGTAATCAATACAGAAGACGTCATTTTAGCCGAGAAGTAATGATCAGAGCCGTAGGAATGATGGAAGCTGGTTCTCGGCAACTTGCTGTGGCAATCGCTCTGGGCACTACGCAGAGTGTTATAAGTCGACTTTGTACACGTTACCACATCACTGGCAGTGTGGCAGAGCGACATGGAAAGCGAGCTCGCATCACCACACGCAGACAGATCGTTACATACAAATTACTGCTCGACGAAATCATACAGTGACCGCGATGAGGTGGGGTTATTCCGCAACGTGATTTAGATGAACTCACATTGAGTATGCCGCCGAATCACTGCGATTGTGTTTTACGCGTTAACGGCGGAAATAAAGACTACTAATTGTTTATTTTACGCCATAAAGACCTTTAAAACTTTTATTTTTTATCACTTTTGAATGACAGGATTAACTAAAGTAAAAAATCTAGCGTAAGCTAAAAACGCGAAAAGTATAAATGCAAAAGCAGAGAGTACTACGTCTATCTACACATACCTACGAATACATTTTATTTGATCAATATAAAATGACATTTTTATTTAATTTCAATACGGCTATAAAAATACCTTGATCCCCAGACACTTTGGATGTGTGTATTTAGATATGAAGCTCTCGAGATTTATCTTATCAAATGGAAAAACGATGGATGAAGTCAATAAAACGAGCGCACTCTGAAATGGGAATATTTTATCAGTATTGGAATCAATCGGGGATAATTGATTCTGATTTTAAACTTTCGTACTTATTTCAGATTATTTTATCGAAGCGATAAGACTATTCAGAGAGTGCTGCGTATAGTATTGATCCTCATTATGTCCTGCATGTTTCACTGACCCTGTAAGTTTTCCCCATTTCCCCCTGCTCTGGGAATACCGAATGATTTCGTTGCTTCATTCTACTTAAAATAAAAACATTTGCGTTTTTATGGGGCAGTCGGGTAAAAACAGTTGGGTTACATAAGCGGCTTCAATAAAACCGCCATGCTTAAAATCAAACTACGTCCGTAGAAGTCATGGGTGCAATTTTCCGACTAGTTTTCTTTGAAATCTGTAAGTCAGATGCATGACGCATGTTCTGGTAATATTTGCGTTGTTACAGCGCTATTTTATGAATACCGCTAAGTTTTGATTTAATGTGTACCGAGTTTTTTTAAGAATTTTGACAGTCCCAAGACAGGCTTTAAGGTAAGCAAGGTCCCACTTTAAGGACGAGCACTTTTATTATCTCTTAATAATGCTTAATTCTCTCTCCCTCAAATAGAAAGCAGGATAGTAAATACACGTCTTTCTAAAGTACATTCACGTGATGGTGATGGTGTTAGTGCATCACAATATTCAATTAATTTGTATCAGCATGCTCCGAGGTGGTAATTATTAATTGAATTATGCGAACAATGTGTGCATGGCTTTACCGAACAGCCATCTGCTGATATATTAATTGGTATTTGCTTACAGTCTGTCGGAGGCATACTCACGGCTGACTGACTGGAACCTTAATTGTTTCGGGATGAACAACGGTTTTAATTGAATAGGGCCGGCTAGCGAGTCCGATGTTTCTGATACTAAGTCTAGCTTGGATTTACCGGGACTTTATTTTTTACTTTGCGAACTATAGTACTTTATTCTGTATTTCAACTAGACTTAAAAAAATCCTGTATATACTTATTGTAAGATTTTTTAATGAGTCGTCATAATTATTTATGCCTCCACTCTGTTTTTTAACGTTTTATTCAAAAGGAATAACCCAGTTTAACACGAAACCAGAGCATAACCCAACAAGTGGTTAACAAATGCAAAGTCAATTACGCCTTTAAAAACTTTTACAAAACATCCAAGTTCGTCCGTACCGGCTTTAGACGAATTCAATTTCAGTTACAATATTGGTTTAATTCAATGTTCAGAAAAATAAACTTAAGTCAGCGGCAAACTTTATTCGAATCATGGAAAGGTATTGAAATGCAAGCGCTTTTCGCATTTAATTTAAATCACGAACATCTAGTCGCTTTCAGAAGCGCTGAAAGCTTTTGAAAGTGCTGGGAGCTCTGCATTTGAAGCGATACTTAAATCAAATCAAGAGTGCTTGGTATCGAGAAATTTAAACCCCGTTTATTCGGACTGTCCGTGTATTAACGAGTCCGTGGAGTAGGTTCATTGAACGTTTTCTTCTTTAAATTGTTTTTTTTTGGTTTTGACCTCTTTTCCAAACTTTTGTGTGCTATACAGGGTTTGTGGTAAAACACCACCAACCTCTTAAGGGGTCATTGTACTCATCATTATAAACAACTTTTACTATGGGACAATTCAAGAAATCGCGAAAAAAAAATCTGCTGTTCCCTACATTTATGTTTGCAGATCTCGTCAAAATGTAGGGACCAGCTGACTTTTATTTTCGCGATTTCATATTTGGTCCCATAGTAAAAGTTGCTCATAATGATGAGTACAATGACCCCTTGTTTCACCAATAACCGTATAGTCATATTATCTTGGTGTATTCTAAAATAACTTGTGCCGAGACACGAGAAAAACAAATAGAAACGTGGTCTCTCTAATTTATATAATAAATGTTCATTGCAAACTGCTTGTATTTTCTGCGCCTCGTTGCGAAACTGCGGTGTGTTTTTCAAACAAGTTTCCTAGAAAATTATATGTCGTGAGGCATCGGTCATAGGAGTAGGTAACTGTGCCACTTCATATCGCATGGCTTATTCACGACGACTTATTCTCGTTACAGTAAAAGAAAACCCACATTACTAACTGTTTTTACAAATTGTAGGTATAAAGTTGTATAACGCTTTGACATTAAACAATTATTAAGATATATATATATATCATCTTGACGACACGTTTGGTGTAGTGGCTACAGTGGCTAAGTGTAGTCAGCGAAACCAAATGGTCCTGGGTTCGAATCCCGGTAGGGGCAAATGTTTGTATGATGAATATGGACATTTGTACCCGAGTCATGGATGTATATTTATAATATGTATGTATTTACGAAAAAAAAAATGTATTTAAGTAGTGTATCAACCATCTGGTATCCATAACACAAGCCTTAAGTGTTAAGTGCTTAACTTGGAACTAGATGGTGCTGTGTGCAATGTCAGACGATATTTATTATTTATTTATTTATATATACAAGGTGGAGACGACCATACGACAATAAATTAAACTGCGTATATCTAATGATGTTCCCAGCCTGCATACAAAAATTCAATCAAATATATCCAATAGTTTAGGCACTATAGCTAGTCAAAGATTGGCAAAACCCATAGTCAGCCCATCACTACTATTTAGTTTGTTTGAAAAAATCACTTTTGTTATCTCGGCGTTAGGATTAATTTGATAGTTTCAAAATACTCCTATGCATTAGTATTGCCAGTGTTTTCATTTATTGGCGTATTGTTGTCTCCACATTGTATATATATATATATATACCATACCCACCAAGCTTAGTAATGTATTCCTGAACCTGAATGAAGCGTTACATTAACTCAATTCTGTCATTAAGTGATTAAAATAACTACGAAAAGGAACAATTATAAAATTAATAACAGCAAACATTTTACAAGAGAACGTTTATCACGGTATAAATTAGTTTAAAATGTTGTCGGGAGCCCGAGCGGCTGTGACAAAATGACATATTTCAGAAGCGGTGATTCAATCGAGTTGGCAGGGCTTCTCGGTAAAACCTTTTAAGATGCTTGGCTATTGTTCTTTAGAAATTACCGCCTGTCTTTGAATAGCTTTCGTTATTAAATATGACACTTGCAAGGTACCAACGTTGATGGAAAATTCTTATTATGAGAATGAAGTTAATGTTCTATGACGTACTTTTAACGCTGATGTTTTAGGCGAAATGTATGTACGAGTATGTACATGGGTTTTGCAGAATATTCTCGTTCAATGTCATACGAAAAAAGCATGTTAATTTTATTTTTATTTTATTTTATTTGTTAAGGGATAATAAACAAGTACAACATATTTAATACAACAGGTTAAACAAAACTTTAACTAGTAATGTTGCAGTCAACTGCATTATCCACAGATAAAACATTACTGTACGTGTGAACGTGGGCCGTGCTAATGCGGAGCCACGCTCACCGGACGAAAGAAAAAAAGACAACACAGCTACGATTGGGCTTCGTTTTTTTTTTAAACGTTGCCCGTCACTAGAAATTTCTCCTGTATCGTGGGTGCGTTTACAAACATTTAAACTCACATACACAAACAGCCAGACCCGGAACAACTTCTTGCAGGTCATACAAATATTTGTTCCGTACGGGAATCGAACCCGCGACACGCAGCGCAACAGTCAATCGCTTAACCACTGCGCCAACCGTGCCGTTTGTTCTTTAGTATGTTCGAAAGTTCTTCAGGAGAAGACTTATAGCTCCCACGTGATGAAACCGTCAGGCACGGCCATTTTAATATGATTACTAAACAAAAGCAAAGAGCTGCGTTAAAAAAACAAGGAACTGTGGCTCTGTTTGGTGTGATGCTCATCAAAGCTGAGGAAACTAAAAATATAGGTATTACTTCCGTGCAGTAATACCTTAAGATGTCTTTTGAAGCCTTTCATATCAGGTAACTAGCATGTGGTGCACGTAAAGCAAAATTTAAATCTCTAACACGGAAGAGAATTATTTAAGTTAACTAAGAAATAAAGCGAGATTCATGTGAAAGGTAAAAACAAAATGTTTTTTAAAAAGCGTAAACTTGTGTTTCATTATAGACTAAAGTCAAGAATGCCAGACATGCAGTGAAGCATTACAGCATCACGTATACAGGTTAACAACTCGTTTAATGTGTTTTTACTCCACTGAGGGTTAAATGGGTAACATTAAAGTAAAGGAGTTTACTACCAACTGGCCGGATGCGCGGCTATAGCGGCTATTAGCCGTATAGCCGTACTGCCAACGTTGTTTTCACGGCTTCGTTTAGGGAGTTTTTTACTGCAAAAGATTTAATGTGCAGTAGGTGTTCATTCAAAAAGATTTTTAGTCAGCAGGTTTTGTATAAAAATAACTTTTGCACATCTGTAGATTGTTTTACAGAAGCAGCTACTTATTAAGTATTTTCTTTTTCTTTAGAATATCACGTTGGAACGTCTAAATCAGCGCTGCGTTAGACAATAAAACCAGAAAACATAATAACTCAAGGATATAAAACAACGACGAATATCGACAATGTAACGTCGGATATATGTATTACTAAAAAACAAAACAAAAGCAAAACCGATCGCTTTGTAGTTCGCACGAGTAAATGTCAAAGCGAGTACCTACAAATAGAAAAAAAAACTCACAGCAATTCTATCTCGATGGACTACTCTTTTGAGAGCTAGGTGAAAATGACATTTTATAATCCATCGGCGCGGCGCGGCGGCGGCCATTTGGTTCATATGCGAACGCGGCTACCGCCACCGGAATACATTCCGGCTGCCCGGGCGGCAGCCTGGGCTTTGACCGTCCAAACTTTTCACCGCACACAAAACACTGGGTTGAAGTTTTGAAAGCGTTGAGCACCTTCATACTTCATAATTGGAATTGTCTGTTGTTTTCGAAATGTTACGTGAGAACCGAAATTTGTTCGTATTATGAAAGTTAGGCTTTAGATTTCAGTTTTAGAACGGTTTGGAGGCTGTTATTTCGGTGGAAAACTGTGAAGGATTAATGAGTTTGATCTAAAAACAATAAAGTTCAGCCCGCGCCAAACTTTGTGACCGCCTTGAATATGGTCGCTGTTATATAGTTCTGCGCAATGCAATGAGCCAGTTTCGAGGTTTTAGGTCACAGAGTTTGGCGCGAGCGGTAGTTTGTAGTATAGATACGTAATTTTGGTGGAAAATTAAATTGTCTTGAACGAATGTTTCGCGAGCAGAATCATATCAATAAATCTGCCTAACGTTATCCCTACTATTTTGGGGTCGGCTTCCAGTCTAACCAAATATAGCTGAATACCAGTGTTTTATATGTAGCGACTGTCTATCTGACTAGCACAGCCCAGTTACTGGGTAACACGATACTCTTTGGTAAGACAGGTTGTCAGACTTTCGGGCTTCTGACCCGTAACGACTGTCAAAGATCTACAAATGATAGCCAGGACCAACGGCTTACCGTGCTTTCTGAGGCACGGAGGAGTCTCGATATGTTGTGGATGGTCTCCTATCCACGAACCGACTGCGGCAAGCGTAGCTTACCTTTCGATCGACCCCTGCGGGTGTTCCTATTTAGCCACGAGCTCGAATTCAGACAGTTTAACTGTCCTAGAGATCTCGTTGGACAAGTTGCATGGTTTCTCTAAATGCTGGCTGTGCATACAATGGTGTTGTCTAATTGGTCACGTTAGTTCCCAGCTTTAATTGCTTCGCCTTTTGTTGTCAGCGATAGATAGAAGCTATTGTATTTGTAGTAGGATTAAAATACAGAAGGTTGGTGTAACGCGTTTGTGAGCGCGAATAATCCGGAAAGCTGCTTTAGGTACATGGCATTAGTGTCTCGTGGACGGAGAGCCTAAGTATATATAACCAGTGAAAAGTATATTTGCACGTAAATAAATATATGAGTTTTAGTTTTCTTACTGTTAAAACAAGCAAGGTTTAAATAAAACTCAGAAATTGTGCGTAGTTTGAGAAACAATAGTTTGTTAACTAAAAGTACCCACTTAATGTATTTTAACCGACTTGAAAAAAATAGAAGGAAGTTTGAGAACTTTTTCCTATTTTTTCGGTTGTATTTTTTTTTTGTTGCCATAGAACTCCGTCATTTATAAACTGATTTGAAAAATTCTCCTTTTATTGGAAAGGGTGGCAAAAACAACCGAAAAGGAGGAAAAACAGCCGAAAATACAAAACCAAAGACACCGACTTCCGAAATTAAAGTTATTTTTCACTTTGTAGTGATTTTTTTGGAACTTTGTGGTTTTTATTACTTAATATTTATATTCTATGCCTACAGCCACTTGGATGTAGGCATAGAATATACCTATATGTTCTGTGATGTAGGTTGCCCGTAGTGACTTCATCTGCTTAAATGATGTTACTAAATTGTATCGTAAAGTAGGCATGCTAAAGTTGAAAGTGGATGGTAATAAATACCATTCACACAAAAATGCAATCGCACACCCCTATGTTGACACAACAGGAATCATGTGTTAACATAATAATTCCCTTTAATGTCAAAGGGAAAGCAAAACGAAATTAAACTGAAAAATTTCAAAAACGATCGCAAATTCGATTTCACGTCTGTGTTCGCAGATTTCCGTTGACAACACAAAAACTACATTCAATTCATTTTGATTACCTGTGACGTCATGTCAGCCCACATCCAATCAACAGTACGCCGAAAAACAAACAGTTTTAAAACTCACAACACAATTCCGAAATAAAAATAAAATTTAAATATATGTTTGTTTTGTCGTCGGCATATTTTGTAGATTATTGTGTCGAAACTAAGAGTAGCAAACGTAGCGCATTCGCGTAGACGTCTATGCGGCTACGCGGAATGTACTAAGCTCTACGCGACGTCAAAGCCTACGAGACGCCTACGCGGCTACGTGACTTGTAGTAGGCGCCTACGCTGACTAAATACTCAGTCCAAATATATTATTTCCACTAACGTACATCATACAAAGCTTGGTGTACAGCAGGTTAGGCGCGTGAAACATTCGTCTTCTCCGCGATAAAAAGCGAACAGAGTGGTATCTACTTACCTATATTTATTAATTAAAACTTATTGCACAAGTGAAAAAAAACCCGTACAAAGGCGCACTTAATGCTTGAGTTCTTTCTATCAATCAACTTTGGTCGACAAAACGTGGCAGGTGCAACATAAGGGATATATAACTCGAAAAAGAGAAAACTATTAAGAAGAAAAAATCTTTATTTGTTGCCATGAAAATCCTTTCAAGTTGCATAATTAAGTCTTCAAATAAGTGCACCAAGAAATATTGTCGCGTTTACGACATCAATTCAATGACGTTTTTAATCTACAAATTATTCTATGTTTTTGTCACTTCAATTAAAACTTTGTTGACAAGTTTACCGCAGACTTAAACATAGGTATAGTATTCAATTTAACGTAGCTGGGTGCGTCACTGAGGAGGCGGAGCGAAGGCGGGCCGAGGGCGGAGTCTGTCCGAATGTTGTTTTGCGTTGTTTTCAATGAAAGTGCTTGACGGCACGGTTGGCGCAGTGGTTAAGCGATTGAATGCTGCGCTGCGCTGCGTGTGCATGGAACAAATATTTGTATGACCTGTAAGTAGTTATTCCGGGTTTTGCTGTTTGTGTATGTGACGTTAAATGTTTGTAAACGCACCCACAATACAGGAGAAATTCCTAGCGTGGGAAGACGTTAAAAAAAAAACTTGCTTTTCATTGCAATCAATGTTGATTCTAGGGGACTTATTTGTTGACATCGTTTTAGTAAAACGATATATCATAAAAAGTAAGCAAAATGTCATACGAGCTCATGGTATTTATTTTTCTTTGATACACAAGAAACTAACTGTGCTAAAACTACAATTACTATAATGTCTCTCCTCCGTTTAAACAAATACCGACAAAAATAATAATTGCTCACTATAAATTAACCTGACATTATACAGCGGCAACATAATAGACAAATTGACTGTCATTCCTTTGATAAATAATGCACATGTTAAAATTACGGGGGAAAATTGACATATGACTCGTGCCGCTCAGATTGCCGTGTTGAATAATTTATTTAATATTCGATACAAGGCCGCCTAGCTAGCGCATCATTGAACTTTGCTACTAATTAATTTCTAATAAAGAGTTTTTCATTATGCTGCCATCGATACTCGTCTTATTAATTACTTCTAATTTATAGAAAATACCAAATGAATTTACTTTTTATTATATCTGTATAGCTGATTATAGCTGTAACACGAATAATATTCTGAAGTAGGGTATCGTATTGTTACATTAGTCATCGTTAGTGTATGCAGAACAACTCACACAACACACAATAGCACAATTAATACGAATTTCACTAAGTGAAAGAAAAAACAATAAACGTCTTCATCCACGTGACTGAAGGATTCGTACTAATGTTCCATTCGTAGCAAATAATGTCAAAATCAAAAATCAAAATCAAAAGTCATTTATTCAAATTAGGCTGAGAATCAGCACTCTTTGAACGTCAAAATCACATAAGATAGTCCCCCCAAAACGCTCAACCTTCACCACTTCCTAGTGCTTTAGCTGGGAAGAAGAAGTGGCGGAACAAACTCCCCAGCAGCACTGCTGTCTGTTCAGTTAGAAGAACTGGATTCTATACATATAGCAAGCCCGTTCCGTTTCAAATAGACGACCATTCATGTCGAGTTCCCGTGTAAACTACAGCTGTTTAATGAATGGCGACTGTTTAGTACGCGACCAATCGTCGCACGTACCTCGCTCATACATAATAGAGCACTATGCAAGGCAACGTGCTACGACCCGTAGCTGTCAGGAACCCGTTACTACGAGTAGTTACCGAACTTATTACAACTATAGAAAATAATTTCATTAAGATTGACTGACCGGTTGGTGCAGTTGGTAGCGACCCTGCCTTCTGAGCCGCTGGTCCCGGGTTCGATCCCCGGACAAGTCAAAACATTTGCGTGCATGAACATGTCTGTTTGACCTGTGTCCAGACACAGGTCAAACAGACATGTTCATGCACGCAAATGTTTTGACTAACAAAACTGATATACATACTTATATACATATACACACCCAGGTGTGTATATGTATGTATGTATGTATACTTATATACATATACACACCCAGGTGTGTATATGTATATAAGTATGTATATCAGTCATCAGGTTACCGTAGTACAGGCTCTACCTAGTTCGGGACCTGAAGACTTTGTGTGGAAGATGTCTCATAAAAAAAAAAAAAATACAACTATTGCTAGACCTTTGGCGAACTATGTAATAAACTGTAATTACTTGGTTTGGAGCTAAATTTTGCACTTAGTTTAACTATTTAAACACGTTATTATTGAAGCGTATATGTTGCCTCTCCAAAGTATCAAACACCAACAAAATATGGTCTAATGAATTTACGAATGTAAGCAAACCTTAAAACTGGTACTCAATAAACAAATTTTCGAACGATACTACGTTTTAGCAAACTTCCTCGTATGTAGAACAGCAAACAAATAAAATCGCAGCGAACAAGAAGCCGTACATGTTAGATTTCAACTAAAAACAACAGAAACACCCAAAGGTTTTCGTGTTTCGTTACACAACTCCAATTCGCAGTTTCAAAAGTAATATTATATAACATACCACAGCGAAAATCGTTGGAATTTTACGTCGGTTGCGTTTTTCGGCAAACGGACATGTTAGCCCAGAAAACACTTTGATCCACATCCAGGTACGCGATTGCCTGTTCATTCTTTATTTGCTAACGGGAATTCGAACGAGTTTTGCAATATTGCATTGCTTTCTGAGTTACAGTTCTAGGTGGATATCGGTGTTTCATTTTTAGTTTTAACTTTCGCGGTAGAAGACCGGTGCTTGGAAGTGAGGAACGTAATTATTAGGGGTATAACTCTATTGTAAGTCAAAAGGTTTGGAAGAAGCAAAAAAGCGTTACACGAAATTTTTATGAAGGCGTAAAATAGCTAATTCCATTGTCTAGCGACATTTTTCACTGAATTTCATAAATTTATGTGAATACAACGTGTCGCTGGCTACAGAAGGTATTTCATAGAAATACACAGTAGTGTAGTACCGGCGACATTCAGATCATAAAACACATGATCTGAGCGGCGACACGTCACTTGCTGCTGCTGCCTGCAGTCGGCTACAGATTTGTGCCTTTAGCTATCGTTCGTAATTAGGTATCGACCTTATTCTTTTCTCCCTATTGTTAGTACGTGATTGATGATCCTACTGAAAAGGTCAAAGTTAACTCACTTTAAATATATCTCGCGACGAAATATATTGTAGAGTCATCTTAACTTTTAGCAACGTCATAAATGTATGAAATTGTGATAGATACCAAAAATAAACTAGATTTTAAGTTAGACAGTTTGCTTAGTATTTTCTGTGACGAATGTAGGTACACAGGTAGCTTGATTTGTTTTAGAATGCAGCTCGCAACTAGCTCGTTAGTATACATCAGCACAATTTCAGCTTTTGGATGTCTTATAATGTTATTTTTCATAGTAACTATTTTGATTTGTTGACGAAAATTGTCAACAATCAATCAAATCAATCAATATTTATTGATTAGGCTTTATGAAAATTATATGTGAAACGGCAAATCGTGGCGCCTTTGGCAGTTTTCATTCACTTCTGATTTAAAATCCTTTAATTTGGCACCCTTCAATCGCCATCTTGTTCAATATAACAGGGGCGAATAACCTCACCCCTGCCATTCTGAACAACTTTTCCTATGAAACTCATTCATTTCGTAAAAACGAAATAAACTATTTTAACTGCAATCATGTCTGTCTACTATTCTTGCTGTGGGTTACATAGAGAAACTGGTTCACTTTCAGCACCTCTTTATAAATTTCAGTGCTGGAAATCCTGCCTATAAAAAGATGACAAAATAACTATTTAACAGCCACAATGCGATATTTCTTTCGGTTATCAAAACATCGAACATGTGATGGACACGTCATTACCACATGTCAAACTGTGTCATGACTTTGTGAGTCGCTGTGTCTGTTACAGCCATCATTCCTGGACCAATAGACAGTTTAATACTCAGAACAATAGTTATTGTTCTGAGGTTTAATAGAATTCGTGATTTATTTATCTATGTCAGGAACGACTCACACTGTGTTTGAAATCATTAAAATTATTTAACTAACACATTCATAATACAATAATTCATAGAAAATTATAAAAAAAAAACAATAACATTACAAGCTACTACTTACAAATATTACCCAGTCTCTCATTAACTAAAATATGGATTTTTTAAACGTGGATGTGTCATCGTCTATCGAATACAGACGTTTCTCCAATTGGATTGCTTCACTAGGTAGGTCAATAGTAGGAGTATAAACTTTATAGCGGGATTAACTTCTGGAAATACTTACGCATATTTGCTTAAACATTTTTGTTAATAATTTAGGTAAAATTTATGCATTCTAACACCTAGTGAGTTTTTAACAAATGTAAAAGGTATATCTAGTTGATTCTCGACCTTTATTTCGACTATTTCTCACTTGTATCCATTAGTGATTTAAGCGTACAGAGGAGTTTAGGGTTTGAAACTCTACAGGACAAACAACTTAAGCACTTTCCAATCTTTATAACAGTTTGATAAAGATATTCTCACAGTGGATCAGTCTGTTTTATAATACCAATCACATGCTTTGTGAATATATAAATAGTTACATAGCTTTCACTCTGAAAGCCCAAAGAAACGCATGAATCTAAAGCCCCATTTAGGTACATACTGAAAGTTATTGTGTGTGTCGTACAATAAAATGGAAGCAACAAATGACTTGCATCGTTTTAACACCGTTTAGACAACTTTCGTTATTGCTTCAACTTATGACCAATTAAATCGCACCGTGTCAATCAGACTTACATAATGGCTATCTATCGCCACGACACCAAATAAACCGTGCCCTAGACTTGCCTATGTCAACACTTTAAAACGTCACAGTAGCACAGTGTTGAAGCGGCGGGTCCTGTGTGCGATGTCAACACTGAGTTCCTCTTCGATCCCTCGGGACAAACACTCTGCTTACTGGAGGTACTGGTTTGCTAGGGGCTGTGATGTAAACAATTTAGGCTGTAGCAGTAAACTGCTGAATATACCTAGGCAAAGAATTGAATTTACTTCTAATAGAAGCTGTTGGAATATCAGATTCTTTGAAGCTGTAAGTTCATAGCGCTAACGTGAAAGTATTATAGGTAAACAATAAACACCTCGAAACTTTTAGACAATAGTGCGAATTTCTTGTCTGCACGAATAATTATTTAATTTGCTACGTACCTATAAATATTTACCTCATTATTTAGTTTTTCCTGTCTATACAAAGGTAACCGTTCCTACGAATGGCATACGATCTATGTTTATCAGTACAACAAAGCATATTCTATGCACAAAGATACGCATGTTAGTATAAAATCAACTTCGCCACGCTAAGTCAAACGACGCTATTTAATTGTGCTCATCCGGTTGGGGTCGGGAATCGATACGAGCCTTGACGTGGCCGTGGAAACGTGTGCCGAAACAGAAACTATGACGTAGCCATGCCTAGAGGACTAAAATAAATCTGTCAAATATGTATGTACTAAAAGACGTTTCGACGTTTTATAAGTTCACCATCATGTTCAATAATGAACTTTATTGTGTCTAACAAAAAGTGAAAATTCAGTTCAATAAAGTCTATTTATATCCTTAAATAAAATCGATGTGAAAAGAAAGAAGATTAACTAAAACTACAATAAAGAAACTCGCATAATTACTTCTTACTAATTAATTTAATTCTACGACTTGATGCAGATGTGATGTAATCCGTTTTCCTAGAAAACACGAGTTCAAAATAAAAGTACGAAGTGGTAAAACATTTTCAACCTTATAGAACAGAAGTTAAACTCGTCTGATTGTCCGAATATATTAGAAGCTCGACAAATTGTATTGTTCCTAACAGATTCCAGCCGGACCTAAGTAGCTAGGTATAAAAGCTTTTCGGTTGAACAGGCCCGTTCGTCAAATTTAAGTGGACATTCGAGGCATTTTAAGCACGGCTCGTTGGTTTTATAATTGGCTTAAATCCATCCCGATACAAGTTGTTTCAATCAGTCCCACTATAGCTCGAATTTCTGAAAATGCATAGGCATTGTCACATTGTGATGGAATAGACAAATTGAATTTGTACCAGACTTAATGCGAGTTGGGAACTATTGACTGACTACTATTGAACTATTGATTCTTTGACTTGGACATGTAACATCTTTCATTTAAGGGGCGGACAATACCTAACGAGCGGTCACTGTCGGGCTGCATAGAAAAGAAAGAGAAGCGCGATGACACAAAGCTGGTAATTTATTGCAAAATATGAAGCAAATCTCTATTTACAAAAAATCTATTGATTGGGCTAAAAAAAGAAAACACTATCACGTTACTAAGTTGCTTGAAGAGCAATTTGAAAAAAAAAACAGAATAATTGCACGTGTATAGTATGGTTTTTAGTCGTTACCTAACAGATATTTTTAGAGGTATCTTCGTGACTTTCTTCTATCGTACCAAATTAGTTGAATTACATTTTTAACACACTATATATCTAGCATATATCCTGAAGAATATCACATATTTTTCTGATTTTGTTTACTGCAGTGAATCATACTTTTTGGCATTATAAAACTTGCGTTTAGGTCATTTAGTTCCCTTAATTTATCATGAACTGTGCACCGGGTGCCATTGCAACCGTATAACTCCCATCAGAACCGCATCAGATTTCACTGAATAGGCTTTCAGAGAACCGGTGGCTAAGCTGAGTGCTGTAGTGCTAAGTTGGGGCTTAAGGGCTGAGCGTGTAGGTAATATTATTAAGGAGTACCATACACTCCCCATTGCCTAACCTTTGGAGGAATTGGTTATGTCATGAACCATTCATAAATATTTGACAGTAAGTTGTATTTCGTTTCTTTGCAAGAATCTCCAAAGTAAGTTAGAGGTCGAACAAATACTTAACTGCCAGTTTTAGAATAATGGATTTCATCTCTGCCGTTAAAAGTTTGCAGCACGAATTTAAAACACGCTTCCGAACGCAATATGAAAGTGTTGAACCTTTCAAATATTGAATAATAAAAATAACGGATATTCCCCTCGGGGCGTCGTATCATATCAATCAGATGAATGGGAGCTGGGCTTTAAAAGTTGTCAATGATAAATGGTAGTTTCGCGTCTGGCACTTGTCGAACGATAAATTGCTATTCACAGCTTCGACAGCTGTCAAATGGCGTTGGCAAATTCACACGATAGGTTATGTAGCATTTCAGTATGAATATTTTAAGGTCTGCTTAATTACTCCATAATGTTGTGCTAACACAAAATAGTTTCTTTTTTTTACTTTCTAACCAGTTTCGTTGTTTAAGTTTGGTATAGTTTTGTTCATCATTTTTAATGAGCAGTAATCTGACTTAAGACATTCGTGACTCTGCAAAGTCTACTATTAGCAAAAACAAGATAAAAAATAAGCAAACATTTTTCAAAACATAACTGCTTCGAAATATTTCATTTGAACGACACAAACAAAGTCTTGGCAGCTCAGAAGCTTTTCATAAAATGAATAAACAAACCTATGCTAAGTGGTAGTTCGATAGACGATCCCCGATCGCGTCACTCCGTCGCAATTTCGTGTCGATTTAATTATTACTCGTTTACATCGCGGTCGTGCTTCTCAGAATACAATATGCATTGATCGTCGGTTAGTGCACTTAAGTGACAGACTGACAAACCAGAGTTAATGAATTATTTGAAATTCTAGTGTTTGTTTCGCTCTGCTGTTTTAAAGATGAGATGATTTTTAGAGTTGTTGACGAACATATTGATTTATTTAATCTTTTGCTTCAAGCTGTCATCTCAGTGTTCAACCCTTTTCTATCCAAATCATCTTTCATCGTTTCTTTGGTTATTCAAATATCGTACATTTTTTGAGGTCCGCTTGCACCACAAATCCCTACAGGGATTTAACGCTAAACAATAGTTTTGATGTTACCGAGACAAAATGATGAATGCTTTAAATACGTTTAGCGTTAAACCTAGGATATAGTATTTTATTTATTTATTTGTTGCGTATACTTAGTCCTTAAAAGTTTGCACTGCGCAGTCTATCTTCCTTTTAGTTTCATGAACTAGATAATATAATTAGAAGTTCGTTAGGTCACAGATCAAAGAATACAGTTAGGTACGAGTACATACGAGCTACAGCGAACCAAACACTTTTGCGAGCACTGTAGATACTATCTTAGAAATTTTCGTAAGAGTGGTTCGAACAAGAAAAACAGTGGATAACTTGTAAGTATAAATACCTACTTTCTGACCGTCATGTTTTATTTTCCTGAAACTTATACCCACTTAATAAGCATAATAATTGTTTACCCCTATTTGTGGATTCCAAAATAAATACATTCGATGAAACAGGTCCTGTGTAACTAGTAGAATTTCTTTTTAGTTTTTGACTCAGATCTCCATTGTTTTGCTTTGATAAAACGATAAACATTTTCAAGAATGCGTTAAAGAGTACTCACTTACTTACAAAGACAACTGTGACACTCTTCTATGCTTTCCCTCGAAAGCCGTTGTTCTTTTTTCGTAATTATTATGTTATATCTAAATCTTCAACGGAGTTGTAGGATTTCAGTAAATTACCTAACGTCTGGCTTTGGTTATAACTTAGCACAACATCCTACCTGTATCCTCCGAAGGCATAGGCAGAAGTGTACTCGACTAGTGTTTAGTACACCCACGGTTTCACCAACTATGTTATATCTACGTCACTACAGGGGCGACCGTGACTAGGGGGAACGGTTTTTCTCTACGATAGTTTCACTCACTTTAATTGGAAAAGGCATAGAAAGACTTTTTAAATCTATCTGTCTTGAAAAATCCAAAGAAAAGTTTAATCCAAAGGATGGTTCTCTCTATTCAAACCTTTTTCATGAACTTTGGTCAATTCGTTGGTTTGGTTCAAGTTACTTGCGATTGCAGAAGGTAAAAAACGGAATGAAGAAGTTACTACGGTATTGATCCTGATCATCTCTTCCCGTGTTCATCCCAATTTTTTTTGAGAACCGTTTCTTTAAATTTCTCAAAAATTTTGCAAGTGAAAAGTGCCATTCATAACATTTCATTTTCCTCGAAGGGTTAGGCCAAGGTGTATTCATAGTACATCCACATTTTGCCGTGGCAGTCAGTTAATTTTATTTTCTTTATGTGAGATAATTGGCATAACTTTTGGTCTAAGATTTATAAGCCAAACAATAAAGTTTAAATCTTTTCAAAGTTCACTGGGCTAAGTAGAAAAATATACGAGTCAAAAAACCTTTAAAACATTTTAAACTTAGTAGAGTTTTAATTTAAATGTAGACGAGGCCTCGTGCCGAAAATTTTAACATGAGTTAGCCTTTCCAGGTCAAGGTCAATGAACAATTTTGGCTACCCGGAAAAGCACGACGGAAATTATTTTTTAACACCACTCTTATGGCTAAAACTCCCGATTTTTAAATAATTATGGAGCTAGACTGTAAAAAACAGTTGTTATTCAATTTAAGTAGATTTAAAAAAGTTTCTGCAAAGAATTTGGTCTTTAGGAATCTTTAGGAACTAGTTCTCATTACTGGTGGCAGTTTGTGAAGACGTTTGTAACTGAATAACGCCTAAACGGCTCAACCAATTTAGATATAAAACGTAGCCAGCATTGACTTTCTTTCAAGAATTTTTTTCATGTTATCTGTATTCCAGACAAAGTTCTTACGAGGGTTTCTTGACGGTGTGAGTGAAGCCACGCAACCACGCAACAGCTAGGTAGTGACTATAATAAAAAACCTCTACCTCTAAGATATACATTTTAACCTTTAACTTTCGTCACCTAGCAACATAAATTTCGTCAACAAGTGTATTGTGCCATGTGCTTGTGCTACATTGTTAGTTTTACGATCTGAGTGGAAGGGGACCGACAGGAAGGTATATCGTGTTCCGATCCCCCTTGGTCAGTGGTCAGCCAACTTAGCAAATGTAGGATTCTTAGGCCCGATTGCGCTACAAATCACTTAACACATTTAATGCTAAACGTATTGAAAACATCGTTCTGTTTCTGTCAACCGTTTGACTTTGATAGATAAAGAATGATGTTTTAAATACATTTTGCGTTATACTTTAGTGATTGGTGCTGCCAGCGTGGCTTAGTGTTGATCACTTGAACTAGATGGGGTCGGCGTTTCCTATCTGACTTCTTCTCAGAGTAGTCAGATAGGAAACGCCGACCCCATCTAGTTTAAAAAAAATATGATTGACGTGTAAAAGTGTTTGTTCAAACCTACTTACAGAAATAAAATCATTTATCACTTGTTTGTACCTACTTTGTTAAAGCAACTGACTTGTAGAATGCCAGACGCGGTTTCACTCTAGAGAAACTACTTGAAGTATTTGAATAAACATATCCGATTAGGTAACCACAATATGGTGACCTGTGTGACAAACAGCGAAAGCTGGTTAGGCGTTTTCGTGTGATTCAGTAACAAGTATTTTTACATATCGCGGCCTACTTCGTAAAAATTAAATAGATTTCGTACCCAAGTAGGCCGCAGCAAGGAGAATCTCCATAAGTGGGGGCTCATGGACGGCTCAGACCTCCGGTGTGTATGCGGCGTCTCTCCACATACAATGGCTCATCTCCCATCTTGCACTGCATCCCCTGTCACCAGCACACGTGAAGACCTAATGGCTGCGTCAGCAATTTTGGCTAAACAAATTTAAAAACCAATACAAAAAAATCGTGCTTTTTTGCGATCGACACGCTGTTCTTCACAAGAGTTTCTTTGTATTAACTTTGTATTGGTAGTAACTATAGCAGGTATAAGTCACTGAACCGCTGAGTACCCAGGTTGAGGTAATAAATAGCTTTTCAGATAAGAACTTACGTTTTTATTTTTAAATAATTTTTTTCTGCTTGAGTATAGTTTTCAATACCTATTGGCGTGTGCTAGCTGACATATGGCAAATAATTTTATTTAATGTAAGTATCGTGTTTCTTAATGTTAATTTTACTACTATACAGAATCCAGTTCTTCTAACTGAACAGACAGCAGTGCTGCTGGGGAGTTTGTTCCGCCACTTCTTCTTCCCAGCTAAAGCACTAGGAAGTGGTGAAGGTTGGGCGTTTTGGGGGGACTGTCTTATGTGATTTTGACGTTCAAAAAGTGCTGATTCTCAGCCTAATTTGAATTAATGACTTTTGATTTTGAGAATTTCTCAGTAGCAACCTGGAGTCTAGCGATTGTTTCGCCCCTGTTACCTAAGTAGGTACATGGAGCCTAAACACAGCTGACGAAATACCTAAAACATACAATACCCTACCTAACCTTTTGTAGAAACAGGCTCGTTCACTTATTTATTACCTTTAACTCCAACTAAAATCAATCTACGAAGCGTTTTCCTGACTATGTTGGGGTCGGCTTCCAGTCTGACCGGATGAAGCTGGATATCAGTATTTTTAGATGGAAAGATTGCTTATCTGACCCCACAACCCTGTTACTAGGTAACACGATACCCCTTGGTAAGACCTGTTGTTAGACTTTTGGGCATCTGACCACCCGTAACGACTGTCAAAGATCTACGAATGACAGCCGGGACCAACGGCTTAACGTGCTTTCCGAAGCATGGAGGGGTATCGATAATGTAATGGATGGTCACTCATCCACGAACCGACCGCGCCAAGCGTAGCTTAACCTTCGGTAGCCCGTGCGGCTGTTTATTTCGCCAGAAGCTTTCACTCCAACCATACAGTAATTTGTAATTTCTTTGTTATTTTAATGAGCAAGCTGATTTTTACGAAAGACAAACGAGGGCAAGCAACGTGTCTACTACATTTGTGTTAGGTCGGTCTAATGCTCTTGCGTGAATGAGGTGACCTGCTTTGTACAGACACCTTTATCTAACCAAAAGTAGGTATGTATAATGTGTGTCTACTTACCTATGTAGTTATATGCACTGGCTGCGTCTACTTATATCGTAGAAATATTTTCAGACCGTTTCCAATATACCAAAAAGGTTATAAGGTATAACCTTTTTGGTATATTGGAAACATTGTTATTTGTTTGAACCCATTTCAGAAGTAGGTTTTATTGAACTCTATTTTAAAAACTTTGTCGGTGACTGTCTGCATCGGGGGGTGACTTTGTAAGCAGAGTGCACAAATAACATTGTCAGCCTAGTTTTCACCATTTCTTTTTCAAGTTTTCTTCAGGGATTCCTCTTAAAAATCTTTTTGGAGTATTTGGTTTAGTATTTTCATCATATGCGAGAAAAGCGCCATCTTATATAAGTGGGTAGTTATAATTTGTTGACGCTCGCTGATAGAATTTTATCAAATATTCACCTACTATGAAGGAGGGGCTTGTGGCTAAGTATTAACAGCCGCACGAGTCAATCAATCAGGTAGCTACGCTTGCCGCTTTTGGTTCGTGGATGGGTGACCATCTTTACATACTAATACCCCTCCGTGCCTCGGAAAGCACGTTTAGCCGTTGGTCCCGGCTGTCATTAGTGGATCTTTGACTGACAGTCGTTACGGGTCGTCAGAAGCCCGAAAGCCTGACAACCAGTCTTATCAAGGGGTATCGTATTACCCAGTAACTGAGTTAAAGAGGTCTGAGGGGCAATTCTCGTACTTTTAAGAACGTTCGCATTCTAATCTCAGTGTCAATCTGTCAAAAATTGTATAGCGTTTACCTACATTTTTGACATTAGACTGTCGCTGAGATGAGATTGCGACTTGAATTTGAACGTTTTTAATTACGGGAATTGGCCTTCAGATAGGCAGGCTTTATGTAAAAAACCGGTATTCAACTGCATTTGGTTAGACTGGCAGCCGACCCCAACATACTAGGGAACGGGCTAGGCAGATAAACATTGGGTAACCGACCAAGCATATAAATGTCTTGCAAAATGTAACTTTATTCTATTTTGAGAATGTGATCATAAGGTTTAAAAGTTAATGTTTAAAGTAGGAACCATAAGCACCATAATTCCGTGCTATTAAAATAAAATTGGATAATGTATAGAAGGAAAATGTATTGTTACATGGTATGGGATTATGAGTGTTATGTTATGGTTATGACTGTATTAGGTATTACTACAGAATGAAGCTAGTGTTTATGACTAATGTCGAAAATGCCAATCACCTATAAAATAGGATAAAGTTATCAAATATGAGTTTGATGTTACGCGCCATATAGGCGTAAGTAAGGTTTTGTACGATAGGATCCGAAGAGTATTTGCGTTTTCGTATATTTTGGGGTTGAGCTACACGATGTCTGATGCATGCACGCCATCTGTTGGTGCAGGACAACACGAAACAGCAATTGACTCACATAAAATCATACTAATATAATGTTTGGACTTTAAAAGAGACCTTGGCCTCTGAGTTTGTTTCGGCATTTCTTCTCAGGGAGCAGTCAGCTAGGAAATGCCGGCGCCATCTAATCTTAAAATATTAATTAAAAAAATGACGTGTATATAAGCGTCTTACAAGATCTACTTACAGAAACAAACCTCATTTCATTTCATCATTTCAACTATATATTCTTCACCGCAGTTTGTTCACTTTGTTTGCCCACTTGTTTAGTTTAGGTTTTAAGGTGATTTGAAATAATAATCTGAACTTCCAATTATTATTAGCTAGAGTCGGCTGCCCATTAGTGAAACACTATCGATCGACGTCAGAGAGGGTTATGTTACAAGGGCTAGTGATACCCACTATCAGCCCCAACCATGTCTCATTAATTATTTCGTCGTATGACGTGTGGATCTGCAACATTGAGATTATGCAACTCGATATTTCATATGTGTCGGGGATTTTCATAAGCACGAGTATTCCGATCAATTTTCTGTTTATTTGCATGAATAAGTAATTTTCCGGAAGATGACTAAGAACTCATTTTCTTTTTAAACGTGTATTAATAATAGTATTTGTGTCGCAGAAAAGTTTAGTAAGCGGTTACCTACGTAAAACAGTTATCAGTTATCACTTAGTCTTATATTTTTGACAACTAAACGTCTCTTCACTGAGCAATGTTTATAAATAAAGCCCCTAGCTTTTAACTGTGTCTACATTGTGCAAAAAATTTATAAAAAATTGCATTCACATTTACCTACTTACATAAATCCACTTTTATCTCTAAATCAGTTCAACCGAAACTCCCTATCTCAAGCTTCCTAGTCCCAATTACTGGATCAATCCGCAAGGAGTGCCGTCGCAGACATGTTCGCCTTAGGCTCGTCTGATCTCCAATACTCGGCCAGACACTGATTGGACGCCGTTGGGATTTTCAAAGAGATAAGCATTGTTGTCACCAGCAAATTACATGGGAAACTTCGTTCATGGCAATTTGTGAGTAAGCTGACTTGTAAGTTTTGTTTGAAGGCGTGCACTGACTGGACAGGTCCACTCTATCTGTGTGGATCTTTCCTCAAAAGACCATTTCAGACATCGATCTACATAGCCTTCACATGATCTGACCAAGATTCTGTCTGGACTTTAAAAGACACTGCGACCTCTGACTTTGTTTCGGCCTTTCTTCTCAGAGTAGTCAGATAGAAAACGCCAACCTCATCTAGTTTAAAATAAATATGATTGACGTGTAAAAGTGTTTGTACAAACCTACTTACAGAAATAAAATCATTTATCATTCATCAAGGAGATTAAAATGCTTTCCTTTGTTCGTTAATGTACTTTTTTTATTGTTTCATAATTTCGAATATTGTTTTATATCACTTTGAAGAAAGCTATGGTCTTTGAAAATCAGAAACAATTAGGTAAGTCATAATCTAGTCATAGCCTTTTTCCAAATTATGTTGAGGCATAAAAATATCTTAGAAGAAATACAAACTCAAAAGTTACGTTATTTACATAAATAAAAGCTACAACTGAGTGTATTGTGTTTGTAATCAGTAAATAATGAACTCTCAAGAAATAATGATTTATTAGCATACCTACATAATTTAAAAAAAACACGTGTAGTGTCGAAAAGACGATACATTAGGTATTTAAACTTAAGGACGTTTAGCTCACTGTTATTTTTATGCTACAAAATTGCTTACTCAAGTTAACACAAGAAGAAGAAACTAGTACTTCATCGCCTTTGCAAAGAAGGACATAAAATGTACAAAACAAACCAGTGCAGTGGCTGAATATAAACCTGAACTATTCATAATACCCATTAGCAAATGTTATCGCAGTTTCGAATACACATTTCAGCCATAATTGGTTACAAAAACGGGTAATATTCTGATCTGGTTTCGGGAAATTGGCCTGACTTAACGTTTAATTAATCGGACGCCTGTTCTGTCATTCAGTGTTCGACCGGGACAAATTGTTGGACAGTTGGCAGGCAGGCGGGCAGGCAGCGCTGTATTGGGTTTCAAACTGATCGAAACACGATTTAATCGGCGTTTTCGTGCTTTTTGCCCTAGCGCTTGCCATTCCTATTGAAACCCTCTCTATTTTGTAGCTACGAACGCTTTTCTGTTCCGAAATGTGCATTTGCTAGTTTCCTTTAACATGGTGCAATTGAATTGTGTGTTTGTGTTTCAAATCAAGTTAGTAGTTGTAGTTCTTATTTTCTTTATGTTTACTACTTACCTACCACGTTTCACGTTGTTATTTATTTGATCACGTTGACAATAAAGCTTAAAAAGCCGTTGGTCCCGACTATTATTCGTGGATCTTTGACAGTCCTTACCCGGCGTCAGAAGCACGAAAGTCTGTCAACCAGTCTTACTATGGTGTATCGTATTACCCAGTAACTGGGCTATGGAGGTCAGATAGGCAGTTGCTCCTTGTAAAATACTGGTATTCATCTGCGTCTGGTTAGACTGAAAGCCGACCCCAACATAGTTGGGAACAGGCAGGAAATTAATGATAAAAACATGAATGCGAAAGTTATTTACGTCCAATTTATATTAGAACCCAAGTCCAGTTTATATTAAAACCCAAGTCCAGTTTATATTAAAACCCAAGTCTAGTTTATATTAGAACCCAAGTCCAGTTTATATTAAAACCCAAGTCCAGTTTATATTAAAACCCAAGTCCAGTTTATATTAAAACCCAAGTCTAGTTTATATTAGAACCCAAGTCCAGTTTATATTAAAACCCAAGTCCAGTTTATATTAAAACCCAAGTCTAGTTTATATTAGAACCCAAGTCCAGTTTATATTAAAACCCAAGTCCAGTTTATATTAAAACCCAAGTCCAGTTTATATTAAAACCCAAGTCCAGTTTATATTAAAACCCAAGTCTAGTTTATATTAAAACCCAAGTCCAGTTTATATTAAAACCCAAGTCTAGTTTATATTAAAATCCAAGTCTAGTTTATATTAATCCGTTCAGGATTAGATATAAATTTGCCATAACGAAAAATTAATTCGAAGATATAGGTAGGAAGTCCGAAGTCATCTGTTTCACATAACCAAGTTGTGTTGAAAAATAATAGACAAATTAATAAATTCATTGATTGATGGCCGCAATTTAAGTTCTAACTATCATGTTAGAAACCGTCCCTTCGTTACAAATTAATTTCAATCAACTCGTGAGGTTCACGAGCGTCTTTAATAATGTTTTACACTGCGGTAACTGGTAACAAATGTGTATCTTTTTCATACATTTGTTCTGGTAGCCCAGTTAATATATGGCCTGACGTTTAGAACCTTTAACTTAAGTAATTGATTCGAAAATTGTGTGAAGTCTTAGAATTTCGGCCATGGCAGCCAATCTCTGTGGAGACTAGGCATTTACGCGGGAGATAAAATATAATAAGTATAAATAGTAGCAGTAGTAGTATATATAATTAGGTATATGTATTATATGTATTTATAGACTAAATAAGTTTATACGTGTCTATATATTTAAAATTATTCAATCCTAAAATATCATTATAAATTGCACATGCCACTGTTTGTCTCTGCATCACCCAAAGGTTGACCGGTAGAAAATGCCTATGGCATTAAGTCCGCCTCTGTGCATTTGTGTGCTTAAAGTGTTAAATAAATAAATAAATAATATAGTCCACAAGAGTGTTCGCAGACACAGGTGCACTCACTCTTCCCTCATTCTCATAGTCGGATGAGACGGCAATCTGACACGACCGGAGATATCAGGCGCAGGACCAACGGCTTAAAGTGCTTTCCGAGCCACGGGGGTATCACACCGCCAGCTTCCTAACTCCGGGCTGTTACTCAAAAATTCCTTATGAAAAACCCAATAGCACTTTCCCCACCTGGCAAATGAACCCAGGACCCCTCGCTCAACAGTCACGCTTGCGACTACGAGACCAATGGGGCAGTATTAATATTTGTAATGTGGTTATGATCAACGTCTGCTTTATTTTATGACGTTAAGGAATTAACCCTCAGTTTATTATAAGTTTACGGCTGTGTAGGGATTTTTCATAGATGGTTTTGCAATTTATTTGAGTTGAGACAGCGAATACTGACGAATTTAAATATTTTCAATTTATATTGCATGTACTGAACGGTGTTAATTCTTAGTTTCACTATTCAATACAGTCATAATGTACTCGTACCTAAAACTTAAAACTTTTTAAATAGTGTATGAAGTTGTTAGTTCAATAAATCTGATTTGTGCATTTTAATTAATAAAAAAAGAAATGTATCCAATTTTTTTAAATTTTATGATAAGCTCTACAAATCGAACCTTCGGCAAAGTACGCGATCAAATAATAAAGCAACGAAAACGAATAAGATATTTCTTCCGTTGTGCAATAAAAAGCCAATGGGATTATGTTTCAGTAAATGCGGCTCGGGTATTCTCCGTCTATCTCTTCCTTTTCTCTGCGATCTATTAAATGTATCTATCCAAGCTTAATACATGTTAAGACTTTTAGGTATACGTTTTTAAATGTATTTGTAAATAAAAGTTAAATATTAAAGCCGAATGTTACAATGAAACTTTGTGAAAACGCTGCAATGGTTTCAAAATGGCTTAAAAATATGCGGCGCCTCTTTTAAAAAGTGTAAACTTTTCACAGGGCAATTACTTTAGCATCCCATGCCCGCGGTGTCAGAATATGGAATGCAAAAAGAGTTAAAACAAACAGAAAGGCGTCAAAAACAAATAACGCGGAATTGATGGTGGAATTTACCGCAGCTAGAGGTATTTCTAAAAGAACATGTTTTTGGACGTAACTGAGTGGACAAGTCCGAGTAATTCGTAAATATTGGAGTGATTCGTAAATATTGGCGGTTTCGCGGCTAGCCGCATGAATTTAATGCAAATAAAAGCCACCGTTTTATGGGTTTTAAAGTTTGAAACTGATGCCTAGGAAAGGTTTGGGATATGGGTTTACGTATACATGAAAGTATTTTACACGTATACTAGGAAGTAGTATGTGGCTTTCAGCAAAGTATCTGCAACTGTTGGTGGTATATGTATACAATATTATACGTACTTGGGAATGGGGTTGAGTTTTGGCAACGTTGAAATATAAAAAAGGCAGTTGGAGTGCGTCACTCATACTTAGTGCTGTTTGGCGCGCTGAAGGCGCCTCCGATATGGCGCCGTGCCAAGATCCATGAGCTTCTGTGACATCGCTCCGCAACTGTTGCTCAACTGAAGCTGCTTCTTGTGCCTACATGCTAGCTTAAGACTGTTGCGTGCTTCCGAACTTTATCCTATGCTTATGCCTTACTGTGACTCACAAATTCAACTAATAAGTATACACCAATGAACAATGTTTACATGTCTTGACTAATAAATAAATGAAGGGTATATTAAAGTCGCTCGCTAGCTTTAGTTGATAATAATGAATTCGCAAAGGATGAAACAGTCGCAGAAAGCACAAGATAGGAGTAAGTTCGTAAGCGAGTAAGACATAAATCTGTGGTTGTCATGTGGAGTTGTTGACCGTCGGCGTCGCGTGCTGAGGAGCGCGCGTCGCGAGACCTTGGCACTAGTTGCGGCCGCGTGGGCCTTGACACGCGCGACCAGCGTCGACCTGCGGGTCCTTACCGTTGTAGAGGAGAGTTGGCTCGGGGTCTCGGGGCGAAGGCCCCGGCGCGGTGGCAGCGGGCGCGGGGCTGCGGCCGCGCCCCTCGCCGACCACGTCGATCTCCTCGTCGGACTCCTCGGCCAGCTCCGACGCCGGGGCCACCTTCCACTTCTTGGCCATGAGGCAGCGCGGCATGGCGGCGCCCGCATCGGCCTCAGCGCGGCCGCATCAGCGAGAGACAGACGAACAGAGAAAAAGAGAGAAAAGAGAAAGAGTGGCGCCCCGGGCGAGCGGCTTAGCGGACGATCGCGCGCGTCCTCTTGCGGTTGTGGGGAGCTGGTGTGAGGGGAGCGCTTTATATAGAGCGCGGGGTGTTGCGCGCGCCGCTACTTCGATCGCTGCGAGCGGAGGGGTGGTCGTACAACGCCGCACAAACTTTGCTCGCCAACTTGGAGCGACACTTGACGGAGCGAGCACCGAACCCCACACGATCAACCAGTGGACTCCGCTCTCCGTGCACACGCGACTTGCCTCGATTACGCGCTACAGATAAGCTTATATCCGAGCGCAAAGAAAATTGTAGTGCTTAACTTAGCCGGCCAATGAATTCTTATAGTTACTTTCCAACAGTTTGTTTGAATAAGCAAAACAAAGCGAAACTAAAAAAAAAACATTTTTACTAAACTTTTGAAACCAGGTAGTTATTGATTGTACACACTTTATTCAAACGATTTTAAAGTTTAGTACATTGGAAGACTTATTAGTTTACAAAGTTCACAAAAGTTTGAAAGGCGGCCTTTACGCTGGAGTTAAAACAGAACTTTTACGAATTATGACACAGTCAGTGTGTATACAGGATAGGTGGAAAACAAGGTCAAGTTAATAAAGCTTGACGTTTATTGTGAGATAAAGGCGAGTTAGCTAAGATGAATGGTGAGCCACCCCGGCTTCATCCAGCGTCCCTCGGGACTCAGATAAGGAACCCCTGTAATAAAGTTATTCTTCATCGAGTATACCTACTATTAGATATTTATTGACAACTGCGCCACCGGAAATGAAGCTTTAGGAACAAGCCTAGGTTTCTGTAAACGATGCCAAAGCATTTTTTTATCCTAAAAATCTGTAAGACAAGTACGTAAACTATGTTTTTAAACAATGAATGGGCCGTTAAATTACTTTTAATTTAAATTATAATCATTTTTAAAGTTTCAGAAAGTTTTTATTAATCCTATAAGACCTAGCATTGGTAAAATGAATCATTAAAGGTCAACTAAATCACATTTTTTTTAAATTGTCTTGCCTAACTGATTAGGGAACTAAAAATGTATTTGCCAAAGTAACCGACATAACTTAGTAAGAAAACGGACTTTGGCTGAAAGACTGTACTGCATCTCAACGAAATCGTATCTAATTAAAACTAATATAAGTACTTGCAAACATAAATCTTCTGCATAAACGTAATGCTTAATTAAATTGTAAACTGATCAACTATATCTGCCCAGTTTGCAACTGTACATTCCTACAATTCCCCACTACGAGGAGTATAGTAAAATTAATTTAGGTAGTAGTACTATCGAGCGTACTATGAACGAGATTCACTCATGCAAATATTTGCTGCGAAACCAATCGTCGTTTCATTCAGTAAAGCCCTGATTTCTAGTTCAATGTCAGACTATTCCCAGAGAAGTTCAAATACCTCCGGCTAAACTTAGCTCCAGGTATTTTACTTCAGTTTATTTTTATAGAAATAGTTCTACTCTTGCTGTGGACTGTTGAGGATGCATGATTTTTTTTTGTGTACGGTCTCAGTTCAGTCACTTAGAACCGATTAAGTTTTGTTTAATTTTTCTTAGGGGTATTAAATTGCATTTAAATATTTTAGCTAGAATAAATACAGGTAAAACATTGAAAATTGTTTGAACTCGGACATGGACTATTTTTGATTATTCAATGAACTACCGTTATTTGTCCTTAGACGCTAAAGTGCCTTTGCTTTTACAAAAGGAGGGAGGACTTGCAGGCAACAGAGCAGGTACGAACGTTCATCACAACACTAGCTCATCACGTAATGGTGATTACAGACTTGAAGAAGTCCAGGGTTTCTCCCGTTGTTTTCTACACCGTTAGTCAGTCAGGTTCAACATAAACTTGAATTTAGAAATATTCAATTAATCTTGAAAACATTACCGTATTTGCCGCGTTTGAACCTGCATTCTTATTCTTGATAAGCTCTTAACCTTGAGCTATCACGTCTTAACGACAAACGGTGCAAATAGAAAATTGTCGCGAGCAAATTTGTTATGACGCCAGGGCCACTTTAAGTGTTGGCGGACCCTGGCGGAAATGAAGCCTGAATGAGTTGCAACTAGTTACGTGACCCGGATTATTCCTTAACGGAAGGAATGGCAATCGACTAGAAATGTTATAAGCAGTTGTTATATATGTATTTGCTTTGAGTAGTTGACAGTTTCAATTGGCATTAGGACACGAGACTGATACTAATACAAGAACGCGTGGAATGAAATGAAAATTTAAACGTCTTACGAGTTTACTTTCTTTTTCTTCTTTGTAAGTAATTACTTTAAATACGGTAAAACATAGGTGTATTTCTTGTAACTCGATTCTTAAGAATGTTATTTGAGTAGCAAATTGCCTTATGTATTAGCGACAGACAATGATTGTCAATATCGTGTTTGCGTTTAGCAATACTTTTCACCTCACTCGCTTACAGGTTCATGTAAAAAATACCTTGAAAACCGTTTATGTTTTAATATTTTCATTACAGTAGATTCCTTTTATTCATAATTTGTCCTTCTAAATAATGTTTGGGTGTACTATACTTAATATAAGGTCGGGGAAAAAGTATTTTTTTCTTATTTTATAGGTATAAGTACTGTTGTAGTAACATCTCTCATCTGTTGTAGTATCATCTCATTAAATGCTCTGTACAGAAAGCAGTCACTTATTGATCACTTACATACTAACAAACTGCCCGACTTTTAGTTACGTAAAATTACTTGTGTGACGTTAAAACGTCCGAGTCGGCACATTCGATTCCGCAGTATTTGTTGAACAATAAAGCCGACCAGAAACTATTACTACACATATTCAGCTTTCATTCGTCTCATGCCGATCGTTAAACTCCATTCGGCATGTTCGCTTTCTGAATCACGTTCGGGTCGGCTCAACACAATTCGAGCTAAGCCGAGAGGCTTTTTCTTGAACATAATAATGTCATCGAGTACATGTACCTATTCGATTTAGCCCGGCTTAGCCGAATCATGTCGACCCAAATAAGTGTTAATTTAACTGCCAAAGACCAGCTTGACTTTAAAGTACAAACTGAGTATGTACACCTCACCAACTGTTGCGACTTATCTCATTTACTTATAACAGTGCTTAATCAACGAAACTAGAATGCTTGCAACTGTGACACCAGCAGTCTTTTGCTGAATCCATTAAGCCCCATTTACACGATAAGATTCCTGCCTGAGGCGTACAATCAAATTGAAGCAACAAATGACGGGTACCGTCTTAACTTGTTGCTTCAAGGATTAAATCGCACCGTGTGAATCAGGTTGTATATATGAAAACTACATTATGTCCTTACAATCTCTTCTCATTAATTAGCGGAATTAAAAAAACTTGAGAGGTGTCAAGGGACACCCGGATGGAACGAAGTTCCTTTCGATTAATTAGTGAAGGAATTGTAATAAAATTTTATATTTTTTAAGTTATAATAATATTTTTTTTATACTTATAATTTTTTTTTCCAATATCTGGCTTGCTTTCTATAAGAGAGAGAGAGAGACAGACAGAAAAACATGCGCACGCCGCACAGCTTACAATAGCTTACTATAGCAAAAAGTGTCGTGACAACTTTTCGTAAGAATTTTTTCCGTCTTCCGTTTTCCCTTTCACAACGCGCGATAAGGAACTTCGTTCCAAAAGTATTTTAATATGTTGAGCGGTCTTGAAATGTCAGCATTGAAGATGTTAGATTAATATTGGGGCTGTCATGCTGCTGAGAATAATTAGTAGTGCAACAGGATAGTGTCAAATAAAAACTGCATAATGTAACAATGATTTCGAAAGTAACTTTTTATATACGAGTAGCTTCTGTCCGCTACTTCGCAACTTCGCGTGAAATTTCGGGTCCTGAGTCACCGCGTCGTATCTCATCGCCCAACCGCGCTGTTGCTATTCGTTTTCACTTGGAATTCATTTTGACTTTTTTCTCTTTGCTCGGCTCCTAAAGGTCGTAGCTTGATCACAGAAAACATAATAGTACAAGTACAGAATATTCACTCCGCAAAATCATTTCAATATTAGGTCATTACCTATGAAATTGCCGTTTAGTATACAGAAAGTTAAAGTAATTTTTATATATGTAAATAATTTTTATTTCTATCAATCAAAATATGCACCCGTGTTATCGATGCATCTCTGCCAGCGCAGTGGTTTTTCAATGCCCTTCTTGAAGGAGTCAGGTGTACGGGAGCCAACAAACTCTTCAAAGGCATTTTGTACTGCCTCTCGGGTATTGAATTTTTTCCCTGCCAAGAAGATGTCCAAATTTTTGGAAAATGTAGAAGTCTGTCGACGCAAGGACTAGTGAGTGCGGTGGATGACGCAAAGCTTGCAACCCTAGCTCTTGTAGCTTAGAGACCGTCTGTTGTGCCGTATAAGGTCGAGAGTTGTCGTGTAGGAGCAGCGGGGACGAGGGATTAACCGAGGCTGGCCGGAGATTTGCGAGCTTCTCTATAATTGTGTCCAGTTCCTCACAGTACACATCCGCAGTAATGCTGGTGCCATTTGGTATGAAGCCGTGATGAATGATAGTTTTCGTTTGGGGCATAGCCTAGGCGCTCAGCCAGGGTCTAACCAACATGATGACCGCTTACGATTATCAAAAAGAATCCATTTTGCATCGCAAATCGCAATGCGGTTCAAAATCCCTTCGTTTCTATGTATGTTAAGAAACGCAACACGTATCACTACTTATAACTACATACACTTATCAAGTTTTTTAACCTTGCCAATTTGACGCAAATGAACAAATATTGTTTTGAGGCTAACGTTGAAAGCTGCTGCTAACTCAGCTGTAGATTGAGTATCGTCAGCTTTGCTTTTAAAGGCGCCACTATCGCCTTTAACACGTCGTTGTTGACTTTAGTTTACGGGCGACCACGGGGTAAATTTTTTGGATTAAAGTTTCCATGTCGGAAGCGTTTAAACTAATACCAACTCGTGCGTTCGTATGAAGTGTTCACTCCGTATACGTAATTAATGCGAGCCGTTTGTGCGGCATTGCTACCGCGTCGGAACTCGTATTCCATAATTACTCGTATTTTTATGGTGTCCTTAGTGATGAAAAATATACAAATGTAGTGAAATGAAAACAAAACACTAATCAATAAACAAATGACTGAATTTTAAAATAGAATTCCATATTTTTTAAATAAAATTAATTTGGATTTAGAATTTATTGCCAGTCATACATAAATTACGTTTCAAATGGCCAGAATTGTTAAACGGCAACTTCATAGGTAACAGCGACCATTAAATAGCGACTCTTGCTTCGACACCATAAAGTGTGATTCAGGTCGCGCAGAGCTAATTGTCAACAGTTATATATTCACCTAGTAGTTGCCTCTCTTTCTATCGCGTAACTCTTATTTCTTCTGACGGTTAGGGTTGTCTTCTTTTAGAGAATAATTAAGCTGAATATTTAATTACCAGTTATGTGGCCTATTACGCTACTTTTGTGAACAAATGGCGTTTCAAATAAACCTAGGCTAGGTACTATAGTATTACGTAGGTACTTTAGTGGTGGTTATTGGGTGAATAAAAAATGGACGAGCACCCTGTTGTCTACATAATAAAACAACAAAAAAAAAACATGTGTACCTACAGGTCCTACCACAGAAATATTTTTATTATATCTATGGGTCCTACCTATACTTATCAAAGCTAAACCTGACCTTGTAAACAGAACTTGTAAGTTCCTAACTATACTATGATAATAATAATTAATATTCTAACTACGTAAATACGTGTGACATATATAAAAATAACAACATTTATCATTTCGTAGGTAGTACCTACCTAATTACTTACCTATAGGTAGACGTGCATTTACCTTTCAATGTCCTTTGGAAGCGTGAAAAATCAGAGGTTCGGGTCCTTGTTGTCATCGCGATGCAATAATGCTTTTCCTTTATTTATGTTAATATATTAAGCGACGAACGGACGCCACGACGAGGCATGTGAATGAGTATCGAACTAACGCGTGACCCGGCCGGCGCGCGGCATCCCTACTGAATTGGTCCGACAAGTCGAGCCAGCCGCATACTTGTAGCTTCATACCTAAAACCTTCCTCAAGAATTGGGCTATAAAAAATTATATTCAAATCCGACTTGTATTTCCAGAGATTAGCGCGTTCAAACAAGCAAACAAACTCTTCAGCTTTATTCTTAGTATAGATTTTGTTTAGCACAGTATTTGGAGCTGGATTTATTTATTTAGTTACATTTGTTTTGATAGTTGGGAACCCAATACAAAAATGTGGTCACCGTTTCCACATTCTGAGACGTCACCCGAAAACCAATTAAACATCAACCACTAACAAACATGAAATGTTTTTAATCTGTCATATTTTGACTGACAGGGTTCAGGGGATTTAAATCGTTTTACTTTGTAATAATGGCTCTAAATTTTATATGAAGAGGATGAGTGCATGGCGGAGGTAAAAGCCTAAAACACAAAAAAATCGTCGTGTTTATTTTTTATTTGTATGAACAAGGTTATGAACAATAATAAAGTTGTGCTTGTTCATTAAATAATTTTTGTATAATGCATTTGGTAGTTATTGTTGACCCCGAACAAAATATGCATCCAAATAAATTTTGTGACAAATTTAATAAAATAATGTAAATTATATTTTCATATTAAATCTCCTTTGTGATAATTCTGAAAATCCATACTCAATATTATAAATGCGAAAGTGACTCTGTCTGTCTGTCACTGTCTGTCAGTTTTTTGTCACGCTTTGATGGCTGAATGGATTTGGCACACGAATAGACAAAGACCTAGGTTAGGACATAGGATACTTTTTATGCCCGTAGCACTTTACCGTAGGATGATTTCTAACCTCCATGCGGGCAAAGCCGCGGGTAAAAGCTAGTGATAATAAAAAGGACGGCCATTTTGATTTCCCAAGTAAAAACCTGAAGCTATCCAGGCCAGGATGAACACTGTCGATAGCTCAAATAGACCATAAAATGCAGCGTGCAACCCGTACGACGTTTACTGCATTAAAATTCTACTCGCTGTTTATAACACACTGCTGTCGACTGCAGTAACAACAGGGCAAACTTTCTGGAATAAAAAGTAGGTTCCTATCTATTGTGCTTATTTAGTGTTCCTTTATTACTTACCAATTCTTCCTAGGCTGCGTGGTTTTCTGATGGATACTCTTAAGGTACCTAAAATAAATAAAAAATTATATTTTTCGTACCACTTGCTCAAAAAAGTGACATTCTATGCCACAAAAAGCGAACATAACAATAGTCATTTTTAATCTGTTAAAAACAGGGAAAGAAAATTGTACTGAATTTCATTCATCCTCTAGGGGGAGAATGTGATTTAAATTTGGAATACTTACCGAAATTTATACTGAACTACATCTGTGTATACACCATTGAATTTGTATATAAAGCAATACATCTTTTTGAAAAAGGAATACGCATTTATTATGCAGTTATGATTATTAAACAAAATTACGATAACCGACGAGGCCGTATGAGCTTGATGCCTTTGCTTTTCCGTCAAAAATATATTAGTCTAGGAATTGGCCGCGTTTTTGTTTTCTTCAAATACATAAACGATAAGTTTATTTTAATTTATTTTTATAAATAAGTTAATGTCCTAAAAATACGTTTAATTGTCATTATTTTTAATAAATGCATCTCATATTATTATTGTGTTAATTTTTTCGCAAATGGTACGTAAAGTAGAGTATTTTCCTCGGTAATAAAGCTGTTTTAGTCTTGGGTGAACTTAAATCCCTCGCTACACTCAGGACTCGTCTTAAATCCCTCGCTTCGCTCGTGATTTAAGTTTTTAACACCCTCGCTACGCTCGGGAGTAAACCTCGAGTCCTTCATTACGCTCGCGATTTAAATCGTCACCCGCGACAGAAGACACTGCTTTATCCCCTTGGTTAATAATCTACTATTATATAAATACTGCAGTTTAGGTAAAAAATACAGATAACATTTACAACAGTAGTGTTAGGGTGAATCTATAGTTGTAGCCCGCCAAATTCAAATTTTCTTTGCTTTTTTGCAATTTGCCGCTCGGTTTTTACGTCGTATGTTGATCAAAGTGCGATTCGCGACTGTAGGAATGATATATTTACTGAATAATAACCATAATTTTCAAAGTTTGCTACAATTTGCTGAAAACCAAAGCACATTTGAATTTGGCGAGCTCTATTATAAGATCATATTATAAAGGATACAGGAAGAGAGAGAGGGAGAAGCTACAGGATCCACCTTAAAGTAAAAAATGATAGTACCATTAAGAAAAACCACTGGTTTATTTTTTCAAGGTTCAAGTCTAAATATAAATACACTGGTCGGCAAAGAAAGCGGCTAAGTTATACAAAATGCGATAACTTATAAAATATTACAGCAATCTTTTTAATATAAAACTAAATTAAATGTACTTCATTACAAACAAATTCTCTTTGGTGATTGTATTAAAAACCATTATAAATAAAAAACAGGGACGAATTTTAAAATTTGAACAACTTTTGTTTCTGTTTATAAATTGTTTATAATTTTCATTTCTTGTGCAGAAATTCATTATTCTGATCAAGTTCAATTAAAAGTAATTGAAAATTTGTATTGAAAACATATATAATTCAGCCAAAACATGTGAGTATGCTAAATTAAGCAATTACCGACAGTAATTGTTATGTCAGATGATGATATTGATGAGTAGATATTAGTATATAAATAATCACACTTCTTTCTTACCTCAACAGGAATAGCTTCAGGGTGTAAATATGTTTTATTTCCTACTTTCATAAAGTAATCTGAAACCGTTGGCAGCTTATTTTAGAGCTTTTCTTTGGTACCCAGTTATTTATTTAAGTTGATTTTATCCATAATTCCCGTGATTCTGGTTTGGCGGGAAATCTGAAAGTTTTAACACTTTAATACCTACTATACATACAATATTTTATACTATAAATAGGTACCTACTAAAAAGTAAAGATAACTCCCGGCGAAAAGTGGAACAAATTTGCTGCGAGCGCTATGCATACACTCTAATAAAACATTAATCTGAAATGATTGAAGAAGGTAATTAATTGCAATATATTTTATTGGCATAATATTTTCCCCTAAAATGGGGTAGAATCCGACTAAAAAGTAGGCAACACTGAGCTTGGAGGTTATGTAAAAAACAATATGTAATAAAAACATAATTCAGCACTCATTTTATCTTGAAACAGCTTTATATGTATTTTAACAGTTTATAAACCATATTAGTTGAAAACTTCCACGGTCTTCCACCGAATAAACCAAAATATTTAGCTACTTACGAATGAAAGGACAATCCGGCAATTTTCTTCCCACTATCACTTTTGCAACCAAGAACACTGCACCGTACCAGTTTGCAGCAACAGCTCTAAAGTACATCAAAATCGTACGTATTTTTCAAATAACGTTAAAATTTCGTCACAACCACTTTCGAACGCGTATCAAACGTCAAATTTTGTTTATCAAATGAAGTGCTGACCTTAATAAACGTGACCCGCGATAAGGGACAAAAAATTATAGGCTCTGTCTCTTTTCTTTACAAGCATCTTGTATATATTTTTCTTGTGTAAGTGATAAATGAGATGACCATGCAGTCTATAGTTTGCTCTGTCTACGCCACGAATGTTCTGTTTTCTAAGCTATCATCATTTTCTATATGGCCGCATCTGTTGAAACTGGTAGCCATCTTGAACGTACGGAGAAGAAGATTTATAAAATCACTATAACTTTCCAACTCTTTACTCGGTAAGGGAAGAAACCTTTTTGCGTACTTGTTTACCCTGTTTCTTAAGGCTGGTTGTACACGAGGTCATTAGGAGCGCTTATAACTTGAATGCTACAAACAATCACAATACAAACATAACAAATGACGATGTATCACTCAGCAGCGAGCTTCAGCTAGTGATCTCGTGTATATCTGCCTGAATATCTCATACAGAATAACGAATTCGAATTGAATTCGTTATTATTCACCTACCGATATTCCACAGCCTAACCATCAATCAGCCTTTCAATAGATAGTAATAAAATATTGCATCTATCATTATCCTTAGCTAACCCAATTGATTAAAGCTTTGCATAATTATTGTCAATTTAAACCTGTTAGCTCTAGTCCCGTTGCAGACGATCGTTAGCGATAACTAACTTGCTACGTAGTTGCCATTTCGATTCTAATTAATCACGTGTCCGATGCAATGCTTTGACTTGAGCGGCGGAAATTACTCTACGAATGGGAATGGCATGGACGTCGTGGCAACACGCGGCATAACCAAAAAAACATATCGATGATAAATAGAGTTATTATTTTAAAGTACATAAAAAAAAACATAGTTTTATTACAAAAGAACAAATGAAAGATTTGAATGTAGAAGTTTTACATAGGTTAACACAATGGGCCGCCTCATTGCTAAAAGCGATCTTTTAAAGACAACCTTTGTATGGATTTAAAAGGAGAAAGAGAGACAAAGCTGCAGGTAGTCTGTGGCGTAAAATGTATGTATACAATAAAAAAATATGTAAATATATTAAGCACATACATATCTAAAATAATAATCATGAAACAAGAACAAAGAACTGTAAGTAATCATGAAGGTTACGGAGAGAGATAATGTTTTTTACCATTATAAAAAAAATTGATCAAGGTTGAGCTCGCCTTACCGACACGGTCAAGAATGGTATTATGATGACAACAATATGGCTTACCTAGGTACTAGTGATTAAACATATTATATATTATAAATTAAAACGATTTGCCGGTAATTTAAAATTTTATCTAACGGTTTTAGTAAAGGGAAACCATTGGAACATTAATTCTATTGATACTACGAAGGCCGGCAAACTGAAAGACCAGCGGGCTTAATTTAAACATCGTAGTATCGGTGTCTGAAGTATCAAAACGGTCTAACTATCCGGTAGAAACCGTTCAAATATACTTATTCTCAAACGCAAACCATTTTCCTGAAAAGAGCAAAATGCTGAGAACTACACGCTACACTAGCGTGTAGCGTGTAGTTCTCAGCATTTTGCTCTGTAGCTATACATTCAACTATCAGATGGAAGGATAAATATTTTTTTTGATTAACGTTTATGTAACTATTGTAGATAAGTTAAACAAAAACATTCAGTACATTTCCTCTGAACAAAATAAAACTGAACAAATAAATGTACTGAATAAAACAACGGTCTCGTGAGTGTCAGTAAACAGAGGGATTCCACTTTCACAACATTCATTAACTTTTTGTTCGCATTTTTACGTTGCAATGTCAGGTTCGTTAATAAATAACAATTAACACTATTGTCATCTGCCTACATGTTTGTTCCGAAGTTCGATCCTGGGATAATGTCTGTCAAATGGACGGGCTGTGTAACTGCTTTTCAATAACGATAAATTCGCAGCTTTTGTCGTATTTTTACACTTATGTGGAGCCTACAAAATATTAAATCGTGAACTGTGTTATACGGGTTGTTGAATTAGTCACGTTCATCCGTTATGGTGATTGTATCATACTAATCAACCTTTCTAATGAAATGATAACTAATGATGCCATCTAGCCGATTTCCCCCGCCGTAACTGCATTCTATGGCTTCTCGTAATGATGCTGCTCTCTACTTTGACGAGGCTATGGCCTAACGTAGTCTGGAGTTTCAGTAGAATACGAGGTCAGCTTATACTGGATTAGCCACCACTGGCGTGCGTTCGACTGTACCTAAGCATGTTCGAAATCACGATACATATAAAAGCATCATGCAAAGTGGGTATAATCAACTTCGTATGTGCTTTACCACTTTTGACAAAAACCCCCAGTAAATTCGAGCTTTATTAAGTTTGAAACTATCTAACTGTCACATAAAAAAATCACCCATGTCATTTTATGACGTTCAACTGTACGATGATAAGGGAAATAGAAGGTCGACTATACGTAAAACTCTGCTGAAACGCAGTACGAGTAGTTGAAAACAGAATAGCTTTTCCGCGAGCCATTAACTTGTTGCCATTGTAACGGAGCGGAAATTATTAATGTCCAGGCAATAACCCGAACTTGTGCAATGCAGTCACACGTTATCTGTTTTCAATGCAGTAGAAAGTTAATAAACATGTGTTTTGATCTTTTATCAAGTATACGTTTAGTTGCACATCATTTGTTAAATAAGTGCTCATTTATACAAGGTTTCAACAAATTACAAAGAGAGCCGGGATTTTTTGAGCTATGTGTGTAATACTGTAAAAAATGTTATGAACTGCGTAGCGGCCTGCGCAGCGAGCTATGTAGCTAGCTACGACGTGAGCTGCGTAGCTGTGAGCTATGTAGCTAGCTACGACGTGAGCTGCGTAGCTGTGAGCTATGTAGCTAGCTACGACGTGAGCTGCGTAGCTGTGAGCTATGTAGCTAGCTACGACGTGAGCTGCGTAGCTGTGAGCTATGTAGCTAGCTACGACGATATCTGCGTAGCTGTGAGCTATGTAGCTAGCTACGACGATAGCTGCGTAGCTGTGAGCTATGTAGCTAGCTACGACGTGAGCTGCGTAGCTGTGAGCTATGTAGCTACCTACGACGTGATCTGCGTAGCTGTGAGCTATGTAGCTACCTACGACGTGATCTGCGTAGCTGTGAGCTATGTAGCTACCTACGACGTGATCTGCGTAGCTGTGAGCTATGTAGCTACCTACGACGTGATCTGCGTAGCTGTGAGCTATGTAGCTACGTACGACGTGATCTGCGTAGCTGTGAGCTATGTAGCTAGCTACGACGTGATCTGCGTAGCTGAAAGCTATGTAGCTAGCTACGACGTGAGCTGCGTAGCTGTGAGCTATGTAGCTAGCTACGACGTGAGCTGCGTAGCTGTGAGCTATGTAGCTAGCTACGACGTGAGCTGCGTACCTGTGAGCTATGTAACTAGCTACGACGTGATCTGCGTAGCTGTGAGCTATGTAGCTAGCTACGACGTGATCTGCGTAGCTGAAAGCTATGTAGCTAGCTACGACGTGAGCTGCGTAGCTGTGAGCTATGTAGCTAGCTACGACGTGAGCTGCGTAGCTGTGAGCTATGTAGCTAGCTACGACGTGAGCTGCGTAGCTGTGAGCTATGTAACTAGCTACGACGTGAGCTGCGTGGCTGTGAGCTATGTAGCTAGCTACGACGTGAGCTGCGTAGCTGTGAGCTATGTAGCTACCTACGACGTGAGCTACGTAGCTGTCTACGCTGTTACCTATGTAGCTAGCTACGACGTGAGCTGCGTAGCTGTGAGCTATGTAGCTACCTACGACGTGAGCTACGTAGCTGTCTACGCTGTTACCTATGTAGCTAGCTACGACGTGAGCTGCGTAGCTGTGAGCTATGTAGCTAGCTACGACGTGAGCTGCGTAGCTGTGAGCTATGTAACTAGCTACGACGTGAGCTGCGTAGCTGTGAGCTATGTAGCTACCTACGACGTGATCTGCGTAGCTGTGAGCTATGTAGCTACCTAGAGCTGCGTGGCTGTGAGCTATGTAGCTAGCTACGACGTGAGCTGCGTAGCTGTGAGCTATGTAGCTACCTACGACGTGAGCTACGTAGCTGTCTACGCGGTTACCTATGTAGCTAGCTACGACGTGAGCTGCGTAGCTGTGAGCTATGTAGCTACCTACGACGTGAGCTACGTAGCTGTCTACGCTGTTACCTATGTAGCTAGCTACGACGTGAGCTGCGTAGCTGTGAGCTATGTAGCTACCTACGACGTGAGCTGCGTGGCTGTGAGCTATGTAGCTAGCTACGACGTGAGCTGCGTAGCTGTGAGCTATGTAGCTACCTACGACGTGAGCTACGTAGCTGTCTACGCTGTTACCTATGTAGCTAGCTACGACGTGAGCTGGGTAGCTGTGAGCTATGTAGCTACCTACGACGTGAGCTACGTAGCTGTCTACGCTGTTACCTATGTAGCTAGCTACGACGTGAGCTGCGTAGCTGTGAGCTATGTAGCTACCTACGACGTGAGCTGCGTGGCTGTGAGCTATCTAGCTAGCTACAACGTGAGCTGCGTAGCTGTGAGCTATGTAGCTACCTACGACGTGAGCTACGTAGCTGTCTACGCTGTTACCTATGTAGCTAGCTACGACGTGAGCTGCGTAGCTGTGAGCTATGTAGCTACCTACGACGTGAGCTACGTAGCTGTCTACGCTGTTACCTATGTAGCTAGCTACGACGTGAGCTGCGTAGCTGTGAGCTATGTAGCTACCTACGACGTGAGCTGCGTGGCTGTGAGCTATCTAGCTAGCTACAACGTGAGCTGCGTAGCTGTGAGCTATGTAGCTACCTACGACGTGAGCTACGTAGCTGTCTACGCTGTTACCTATGTAGCTAGCTACGACGTGAGCTGCGTAGCTGTGAGCTATGTAGCTACCTACGACGTGAGCTACGTAGCTGTCTACGCTGTTACCTATGTAGCTAGCTACGACGTGAGCTGCGTAGCTGTGAGCTATGTAGCTACCTACGACGTGAGCTACGTAGCTGTCTACGCTGTTACCTATGTAGCTAGCTACGACGTGAGCTGCGTAGCTGTGAGCTATGTAGCTACCTACGACGTGAGCTACGTAGCTGTCTACGCTGTTACCTATGTAGCTAGCTACGACGTGAGCTGCGTAGCTGTGAGCTATGTAGCTACCTACGACGTGAGCTGCGTGGCTGTGAGCTATCTAGCTAGCTACAACGTGAGCTGCGTAGCTGTGAGCTATGTAGCTACCTACGACGTGAGCTACGTAGCTGTCTACGCTGTTACCTATGTAGCTAGCTACGACGTGAGCTGCGTAGCTGACTACGCTGCGAGCTACGTAGCTGCCTACGCTGTGAGCTGCGTACCACGTGTAGAAGTCACTGGTCGACTTGCGACCTAACCACGCGTTGATCTCACGAGTGACGACGACGAGAACTTGTTGTCTGGGAGGAAAAAGTTGAAACAAAAATAAAGATTTTGACGTTGTTTTATTTCTACGGTCTTACTCACGTGGCTGACGACACGAGTCAAACTTAAAAAACAATTCTACAAAATATATTTCTTCGTACATAAACTTTTAAACTTATTACAAAATCTCTCTACCTGTTTCATTGTCCGTTATTTTGCTAACTTGAGGACCACAGTTTTCGATAAACGTGGTTTTTTATAATTATAATTCATAGGTATATTTTCTGATTAGGTTTTGGTATATAGTAAACGCGAGTGGGGTTAGGGGAAGCTACATAGGTATCATAAAATAAAAAAACAGCAGTTTAGTGTACTACAAGTATATTTATAGAATTACAGGCTAAGTTGTAACCTACGGCTATAAGCAGAAGTAATGGTTGCGGCCATTGTAACATGGTAAAAGTCATTGTAACACAGGTACAGCATTGCTTAGGTGCATCGTAGTATAATGATAGTGATTTAAATCAAAGGATTGGTGATTACAGTGATACGGGGTGCTGACGAGGAATTTGGCCGGTATGGTTGTTAAATGCTTGAAACAGTCAGCCAACTATAGACATAGTTGGATTTGGAAAATTAGACTTTAGTAGTTTATTAGTGAACAAGACGTGTGCACTATGGGATGATAACAAACTTTTATCCCTTATTTAACAATTTCAGGGAGTGAATTTTAGAAATCGTTCCACAGTGCTCAACTTCAATATAAAAAGATTAACTCATGTGCAAAATTGTAAGCTTCTAATCCAGCGGTCTAGGTTGTGCGATATAATATCAGTATATAAATGAATGAATTCAGTTTCTTTTAAAGTAGATGTTATGTAAGAGTTCGATTTGGCGCCATTGACGTTATCCCAGAGCTAGTACCCACAAGAAGTTTTAGACAAATCTATGCTATTTGGATTTCGTTTTTAGTTTGACAGAGCTTTATGAGAAGATTTCTGTAAAAACTAGTAATATTTTTCAATAATAATAATAGTACCTAATAGATTTCCCAAATCGATTTACGTCCATTCATGGAAAATCGACCACGGGACTGCTTTAAGTATTATTCGGTACCTTTAATTTCGTATTTGGTCATCCATGCTGACTTGAAACTTTCAACCTGTATATACAGACGAATTGATAACCTCCCTCTTTTAGAAATCGGTTAGAAATAAATTTGTATCTCATGATCGTTCATTTAATCTAGCTAACTCGCAGCTGGCGGCCTAAGCAGAATATTGAGATTTATTTAACATAACTTACAAAAACGAACTATCGGTGTTCTCTCACCATGCCGCACAGTGCTCAGCTATCAACTTTTCGCCCTGCATACGCTTGCTCAATAGCCCCCTGGGCTACGTACCATTACCACGAAAAAAAAAATGTATGTTCCAACTTCTGCATATTTCAAGTCATAATGCGACTTACCCAATCTGACCATTTTCCTCATATGACATTTTATTGCCGTACTTATCCGTGGGTAAGAAAATATGTAAAAAAATTCATCGATGTCCAACACTGGACCACTGTTTCATCTGGAGAACACTTGAGTATGTAAAACAGTCATGGAAATTATTTGTCAAAAAAAATTACGTCTCGTACTTTATCTTACATCAATTTGCCATGTTACAGCCGTTTCACACAGACAATTTAAGTTGATAATAAATTTGCTTTACAATTAATTTCCCTGACTTTACAAGGAATTACAAGAAAAAATAAATGATGAACCCTTTATCACAATTTAAATCGATACAATTCAATTGTAGAAACAGCAAGGAAATATACAATGTTTCAGTAAAAATACTTTTTGTATGATTAATCACGCATTAGCTGCAGATTGTAAACGTAATACGATATATGATTATTTTTTTGTATAAACTTGAAAAATATTAACATCTTCATTGTTTGAAACTTGCATATACTGCGTAAAAAGTCATTTGGCAGAATACGTACTTACAATGTTTTAAGTAGGCCTCTAATTATAATAAGGGCCGTTTACATTTTCATAAATTTCAAATGCAAAAGATAACTAATTTACAAACATTGTAGAAGTACCTACATTAATTATTTTACTTTGATTGCTTTTACATACCTATTATAATTATTTAATTGCTTCATTTTCATTACGCAATGGACATTATAACCAAACTACTAATTTAAGTTAAGCACATTATTAATTAAATTGACGCTTTGGAAATAAGATGTACAATTATTAATTTGACAACCGTATCTTTGGAAATATAAATGGACTTTTGTTAGTACATATCAACGATTTCTTTTCAAAATTATAATACATTTTTAAAACGTCCCAATGTGTATTACGGAAATCTTAATTTTTTATATATATATATATTTTTTGTTAAAGTTATTTTGTTTCTTAGGTTATATTATTTTATTTACGTTTTAATTTTTTTATGTTGTTTAAACAGTCGTTGTAATCTAAATTCGCCGTAATTACTCGGTGTTAAGATACATTTTATTTATCAATACCTACGATATTTTATAATCAAACGAGATATTGTTAATTCGTTGTATTTTTAAAGAAAAACTCGTGGGATATAATTTTCCGTCATTAAAATTTTCTTTTGGGGATATTTATTAATACCTACTATAGTCTTTATTCTTTTAAATTTACTTATTTTTTTACATAATAGAAAGATTCGTTTTTGTTTAAAGTTTTAAAATGTTTTGAAGTTGGTAAAGATATTTTTTGCTTGATTGCTTACAGATTAATTAGTTTTAAATTAGGATTATTAAAAAAAGTTTTATAACTATTAAGTTGGAACACTCGTTGAATATTGTTATTAGGTATCTAAGACAGTCGAAAGATAAATTATAAATTAAAAGCATGTGCTCACTGAAGTGTTGGATATGTAAAAGTTTCAAAGAATATTATTTAAAACACTGAAACGGGTACGTATAAGAAAAGTCTTCAGGGCTAGGATATTAAACAATGTACAGTGGGCTGCATCAATTGGGTACCCCAGTTGTATTCAAATTAACTTTCAAGGGGTAACATCGTGAAGCTGACTGTGTAGGTACATACTAGGTACTTAATAAGACATAAAAATAAATACCATTATTTTATAATTGAGAGTATTTAGGTTTGTGTATAATTACTATTCTGCTTGGCTTAATAGTCTGGCTATAAAATTTAAACCTACCTTTCCATCATCACAATTTTTTGTCCACCCCGAAAACCACTAAGTAGTTACCCATATGTACAGGATGCCACGAAATCGTTCCAACAATTGAAACCAGAACCAGTTCGCTCACGAAAAACCGGTTATTATAAGCACGGCGAAACAGATCACATTTACAAGCCATTAGGTAACAGAGCACAAAACGGGAAAGACAAATGAATTATAAGTACAATTCAACCACAGAATGCTATTCAACGTCACTCCACTGCGCTTTGTAAGTTTTAATTAACAGATTTTAAATTATGAACCCAAAATCCAATATAAACGCTCGTCTCATTCACCACACGAAGGAAAATCTCTATTGTGGAATGTGGTGAATGTAAAACAAGGAATTTATTTCGATAAAATCCGCTTTCCGGAATTCATCCTATCAGATATTTTATTGATAGCTCAGCATACACGGGTCCTTGATAAAACATTTTATATCCTCATTCCACAATACATTGTTCACTGAATTTTAAAACGGTATTCAATTTTTCTAGGATTTATTGAATGATGCATTTTGTTACGCCTGAAAACGCAATAGTGCCGCAAAAAATGTTGCAGCTCTAGCGAATCGGTAAAATGTAAAAACGTGTAAAAAAGTGTCCAATTAAAGGGTATTATTCTGAAGCCCCTTTTATCTGAGTCATACAAACGGTCCGGGATACCATTTACTGGATGACGGACGCCAGACGTATTGTGTTTGTTTTTGATTTGAAAATCCAACTCGCGACCCGCACGCCTGTACAAAACAGATCTCGGCGCCAATACAAGGGTTACCGGCGCCGACTATTTTCCTCCTATCAATTGAATAGCTGCCACTATGTTTCATAAAATATTTTGCAGATTAATTTTAAAGTGTTGTACGACTTTTTTCGTTTATGCTGACTATTGATAGCAACGTTTGCTAAACATTAGTTTGTTGGGCAAATATGTTTCATAATATAATTACTTAATTAATATTAATCCCGCGTGTTGTTGAGTGATGAAAGATTGTTGCGTATGATTTTTAATAGATATAATCTGCAGATTTTTTTATTATAATTATTCAGGTAGCTCAAGCAGTTATAGACGTTTTGGTAATAAATATAGTATGTGAGCACATATGAAGAATTATACATAATCTTAAAACAAATTGAGGTTATTGACTTACATGGTTAGCTTGGTGTTCATTAAAAGGGAATATTTAATTAAACGTTCCATCAACTTAATCCTTTTCAAATTGAGTTCCGTTGCTCCATATTTTATTCTATGTTTAATTTATTGTATCCAAGAAACCGATGAAAGTTCTAAGAAGACCTACAATCATCATACAAAACGTATAAATCTGACCGGATGCATGATGTCGATGTCTATTCAGGTGGAGGCAGGAAATTTTAAGCTTTGTTGCTTGTTTATTTTGTATTTCAGTCTAGATTAGCTTGGAGCTCACTGAAAGACTTAATAAGATGAAATATTTTGAATAGACTATGATAAAGTGGGACTTATTTGTAACAACGTACTTGCTAAATATTATATGTATTGTTTTGGCGTTTATTCCTGTTTACTTCTAAGAAGATTAAAGATGAAACGTAACAGTGTAGGTACTGAACCAAACTACCGAAGTTTCCTAATTTATGCTAATAGTCATTTAGGTTTTAGGTATATAATTAAACTCGTATAGTTTATTTATATTATGGTAAATATGCATTTTTTTTTATTATAATCCTAAATGTTTCGCAATAACTGGATAAAAAGTTTATTGTAAAAAATTTGCCTTACAGTATAATCTTAGAATTGTACGAATCGTATTGCTTTTCTGGTTTTATAATTGTATTTTTTTACTAAGCTATTTGAAAATATGTAATTTATAATTATTACCTATTGCTAGGATTAAACGGGCCTTAAATAGTAATAGTAAGTCTCCCGTAGTCGATACAAATTGAACGTTAAAGTATTTATTACATGTTTGTTTTTAACTATAATAACATCTAAAATATTCCGGTTTATCGTTTGTACTATAAATGTATTGCACTTTAAATTATGGATTAAAAGTAGCATAAGACTTAGAACACAATTATACTTGACTACTTTACTTTATAATATCATAGAGCTACATTTGAAGCACAAATGGCAAACTATTATTAATTGTGCTCTAAGCCTAAATAACAGTTTGTCTCAACTGCAGCTTAGGCCGCTTTTATGGCAACGCCATAAAACATTGAAAGGGCTCCAATTACCATAAATCAAACCTACGCGTATCTTCGCTGACTTATAACATTTCACAGCTTCTCGAGCCTTACAATAATTGACCAAATAAATAGTTTCCTAATTAATGACTAGACCATGTTTGGTACAATCGTGGGTACAATGCATTTATTTGGTAACAGTTACAATTATTGGTGGTTGTATAGCTTTTCAATCTTTATCAATCGCTTTATCCGATGTACGGTCCAGCTTACTTTCGAATTTCGAATAACGTCTCACGACATAATCCATTTGATAGAGAACGTACGAGGCCGACAGGCTCCCGTTACCTGCTGCGTCGGCTTGACGTGTCCTACGCAACGGTATTGGCTCGTCAGTCCGGACTGAAGGATTTGTGAAGCCGGCCAGCCTGAAAGCCAAGTGCGGTACTACTATTTGTACATTCTACAGTTATAGTACAGTCACCAACGACAACATTTACAAAAACTTCATCGCTAAAAATGTGCAGCTAACATTGAGTTGGTGCTTGCAAAAGCGGTGATGTGTAAAGACGATGTTTTGGCATTGTACTCGATTGCTATTCAGGGTGCATTGACCCCTAAGCGCCGTGAGATAAATTTGGAAGACTTCACCTGACCTGTTGAGATCATGCTCAATTTTAATATAATTTATTACTTTTAACAACTTAACCTCACGCTCTTTCTATCAGTCTTATTCTGAACAGTTTCCTTTTGGAACTGGTGACACTTACAGTAATTCAGCCGTTTTACATTGTAAGTAGAAGGTTTTTTTGTTATTCAATGAACAACAAACTTTATCAAGGTTTTTCATGAATCTAGATGGCCATGGTTACTGTTTTGTTGTGTCTTTTATATTTTAATTGATGGCACTGGATTCCATATAGATTAGGTATACTAATTAACATTCAAATGTAGGTATTACTATTTTTTTTTGGTTTTCTGAGTTCACCTGCAATATTTTACAAATTTAAATCAACAAATACTTTCCAAGTTCAGATTATTACTGAAAGAACGAGTGTAGCGTAGGTACGATTAAATGATAGATTTTTTACAAAATTGACGAAAATGACCGAAATTGACATAAGTGATTGAATGATGAGTAGTTACAATTATGCAAAACTATCCTTATAACGTGCGATCACTACGTAATGTGATATAAAGAAGTGTTTTAAATACTACAGGGTACTGTCGCATACGCAATTTTTTTAGTATTTTTCTTTTTCTGCGTCAGTACTTAGGCCTAAAATAGAATCAATGAATTCTACATTTATACATATTGAGCAAACATAATAATATTGTGTTATAATTTCCATCAAAATGCTTAACGTGAATATATTTTTGAATTACTCAAGTTTTCGTTGAATTATCGTACTTTTGTCATATTATTGTATATATTAAATTGATTTTTTTGGGACATCTAGCTCATGAAGCAGAACGATATTGCAAACAGACGAAAATCTCTGGATCATTAAATAATATCGAACTGCCTCATGTTCTATCGATATCCATTATTATTTTTATCTTATATTATACACTTAACACAGTATTAGCTTTCACTCAATTGCTTATCAGAAGACACTCAGCGAACCATTAAATTATGACTTACAACGAACTTAAGTACATACATCTTTATGCTAGTTTTTAACTCTGGTAAAAGTCCAGTCGGTTTTTTTATGAATGAGACTTAATAACAAAATTGAAAACAAACTGAACATTTACCAAAGGTAATCCTGTGCAGATCAATGTGTAATAACTTACATATAAATAAACTATACATAATTATGACTTACAACGAACTTACATAAAGATATTTACCAACAAAAAAAAATTGTCACCTTGCTGTAGGAAACTTTATAAAAAAAAAACAACTGAACATTTACCAGACTTAGGGCTGATTTTTCAATAGTCAGATAACTTTTAACTGAAGAATAAATATTGTGGTTTGGCAGCTTTTGTATGAAAAATATGTCAAACTGTCAGATTTATTCTTCAGTTAAAATTTATCTGACTATTGAAAAATCAGCCCTAAAACCTGTAAAAATTAACACCATGTCACACATGACGTCACAATATCGCGGTGGGACTTTATCGCAGACTAGATTTTCAAGTCTCGGTGTTAAGAGCATTGAGAATCCAACAGCGCTTATTTTTACGTCTGTGCGAACGTGGACTTATGTGTTATAACTTACATATAAATAACCTATAAGTACATAAGCTAATTATAAAGATACTACTATAACAAAAGACGTTGTGAAATATCAAATATTCACAATAAAAGGTTACTCTATAAAAATACATCTTTTTTTCTCAAATACACGCATTCTTTGCTTTACCATTCTGAGTCTTAACGAACCTATCGATCCTCAAATTAATAACACTTATCGCTATATAGATACTTATAAATTGTGAGAAGAGTAAGTGGGACTTGCGTCACTTCGCAAGTGAGTTGTGAAGTTGTGCGACAATGAGGGTCGTGCGCTGTTTCATCTTTTATTTATTTCCGACTGGTGGTCGTGTCGTGACTCATACTTCTTTACCGCTGTATTCCCAAACCCTTTTACGGTAAATACATGCCTCCTATACAAAAAAAAATAATTATGAGTATGTTTCGAATTGCTTTTATTATAAAAAACTAGCTGACCCGACAGACATTGACTTGTCAAAATTTCAAGCTTTAAAAAAAAATACTTTCAGTTTTTTTTCCCGAATTTTTATTTTTCTCGGTAACTTTTAAATCTTTTCTTTCCGTAAGAACCTGATTTGGATTATTACGAACATTTTAAAACAATTATTTCCATTTCGGTCCAGCCGTTTTCAAGTGATGCGCGTACTAATGGACAGCATTTAATTTTTATTATATACAAGCTGTTCGTGCCCGGCGTCGCCCGGGGTGAATTTCATACAAAAATAGCATCCTAATTTCCGACTTTCGCGTTGGATGTTCCAAAAATGTTCTTTCATACAAACCTTGTCCTGACAATTACAAACACAAACAAGAAAGAATTGACCAAATAGGTGCGGCCGCTTTGAAGTGATGCGCGGACAAACATTTTTGGCAATAGATTTTTTTTATATAGATTTTGAAACACAAGTTTGCCAAATCAGTACAGCCGTTCTCAAGTGATGCGCTTAATAACGAACAGCATTTTATTCTTATTACATAGGTATAGTCAACGTATGATTGTGAACGCCGTTAGGCTGTAATCTATCTCGCGAGATTGTACTCGATAAATTGAGAACTGCAAAAAACCATTTACTATTTAATGCATTATTTTTCGATAGTTTATAATCTGTCCACGGAAAACCGACAAATTGTGAACTTGTATCACAACTTGCATGCAACGGATCGCACATTGCGTACATACTATTAACACTAAATAGCCAAATAACTTTGACCAACTTGGAAGTACCGCTCGCCGGCCGCTGTTGCGACACCGCTCGCTTCACTCGCTCGGCTCGCGCACGTTTGGTCTCAGTTCTAACTTAACCTAACCCATTTGGTTGGCGTGTTACTGCGACCAATTCGGCTACCGCCAAGACTGACAAATCAGTGACGATTCACAACTTCACGGGTGATTAAATCGGACAGACTGTGAACCCTTTTGCTAGGTGCAGGTTCGTTCACAATTTGACGGTTTGACATGGATTGATTATAAAATATCGAAAATTAATAGGTTATATTGTAAGCTGTATGGTACAGTTTACAATCTCGCGACATAGATTATGAAGTAAAGGTGATCACAATCATACGGTGACATATTGTATATAGATAGATATATGGGGTACGATTTTTATGATTTTGTTCTAGATACAGCGAGAGGCTATTTCCCATTACCTACGTTTTATTCAACACTCTAGCGATCGCATTCAGAGACCCAACATACTTTTATCACAAATTAAAAATATTATTAGACTTAGGTATTTTAATATTATTAGAACACGATGGCAGCAGGCACGTATCATAACGAACAAATAGATATTATTAAATTTTCCAGAAACATGTTTTTTTTTTTATATCGAAGAGAAGTAACAATTCCTGCGAAACTAACCTCATATTTCCTGCAGGAAAACACTATTATTTAATTCCCACTCATCTTTGTTACCGAGTTCTCGTTTAAAACCCTCAGCGTACTACTGCGAAGTTTCATATTTTCGCGAAAATGCGAAATGTTTTGTGAAAATGATTGTTTGTAAAACCCGAGTGAGATGAAAGCGCCCGCTCCCATCTGTAGCGTGTCCACAACCTACGGTATTTACATCTAATGCGAAACCTAGAACTAAACATAATAATCATAACAATGACTACCGCGTCCGTAGTTTGAGTGGTAAAGTGTTTTGATTTCATTTGCCGGATATTTCCTAGATAGCTTTTTAGATTCATCTTGAAGCTAGTTACTGCGGACTGTTGTGAATAATCAAGTATAATAAAATGTTTTAACCCTATCGTTACTCAAACTAACGACACGCTGTCGGTTCCGATTGTGGTCGGTCATCTAACGAACAGTAACGAGATAGATCACGCGTCACCTGTAGTGCAGATCACTGTCACCCTCTTGGTTGGATTGCCATGAACTTCACTGTTAACTATCGAGCGGCTGATGTCATATCTGCCTGGTCAACGTTAATTGGAAATGCTAACATTGTTAATTTTTAGCTCGAAAGACATACTTACGCATGAGAAAAATGAACGAGCTTTTTATATTTCACGTAACATTATTACGTATTTAGAGAGATCCTTACAGTCCAAATAGGTATATCACTTGGTCATGAATTAACACTAGCTATAACAGTTAGTTCCTTGTAAAAGATCGCAAAAGCTATCGGATCTGTTGTACGGCCGTAGTCTCATACTTTGATCACCGCGGCAAGGGCATACTAGCCGCTTCATACTTTGCAAGGACTGTCAACAAGTAACATATGAAAACGAATACCTTGTAAACATTTTTATTAAACACAGCTTCTTTGAAGATTAACATCAATTTAGAATATAGAAAACTTTGCTTATTCGATATTCACAGTTAAGTATATTATCATGAATCCGAACAGATTGACTAGTTGAATAGACTTAGGCATTACATAAATAAGAATATAAATATCAACACTTATTAAATCTTGGGAACATCGACGGCGTCACTTAGAATCATAGCGTTGAGTGGTAGTTTTCATGTGGCACTCGTGTCCATCCTGCAAGGCGGCGCGGAGTGTGCCCGTGCCGCGGGGCGCTGGCGGCGCCGGCCCCCGAGCAACAGTTTGGTCCTCCCGGGGCGCGCTATGCTACGCTAACCGTCGCACGCTAGTCGTGCGCCTATGCCACTCTACACTCGTTACTTTATTGCTCTCTTTGTACCACAGCTCGACGGTTTCATTAAGTCTCTACGTATCACCGTAACTACATCTAAAGTCGCACGCCACACCCGCGACGCTAACTTACTTAACGTTACTATGTAAACATTACCCTACGCTGTAACATTGCAGGCTCTTGCCATAAATTGACACGATTCCTTCCGTCATTGCCGGACTAATAATTGAAAAAATACGTTTTATTTTAATTTCACTTTGCATTAATTTTATATTCTTCTAGAATTATGGAAAGAGCCATAGTTAGATTAGGTACATATTTATTGCTTTAATTCATTCGACGCCGTCGAAACTAGTAGGTATCCTAAAATATCTTCTTTTCAGTAATACAAAGGTGTAAAGAAGTTCATAGAGAAATAGTTCGTTGCATCGTTTGTAGTATGCGCGCGGCCGCACGTCACTCGTCCTCGTCGTCTTCCTCGTCGGAGCGCACGCACGCCACCTCCTGGTGCTTGGTGAGGTAGCTTTTGAGCGCGAACGACTTGCCGCAGCGCGTGCACTCGTACTTCTTGTCGGTCGAGTGCGTCTGCAGGTGCGCGCGCAAGTTGGAGCGGTCGGCGAACGCCTTGCCGCACGACGCGCAGTTGTACGGCTTCTCGCCCGTGTGCGAGCGCAGGTGGCCGCGCAGCAGCCACGGCCGCGAGAACTGCTTGCCGCACACGCCGCACACGTGCCCCATGCGGTGCGTGAGTACGTGCATGGCTAGCGCCGGCATGGACACGTACACCTTGCCGCACTCGCCGCAGCGCTTGGCCGACCCCGAGTCCAGGCTGCGGTGCGTCTGCTTGTGCCGCGACAGGTTCGATGAGGTCGCGTACCGCTTGCCGCACTGCCCACAGTAGTAACTGGCGGGCTTTTCTTTGGCGACAGGCAACGACTCGCACTCCGGCGGTTCGGCTACTGCCGATTCCGGTTCCGGTTCAGGTTCGGGGATCACCTCTTTGTATTCTATCCGGTACTCGGTGTGCTGCGGCGTGGTCAGCGGCGGCGGCTCCGGCTGGTACTCGACATAGCTGATCTGCGTGTCGACGAACTCGACCGGCTGCAGCGGCGTGACGGTCTGAACGGTGTGGTACACCGGCTCGGGGGGCTCGTCGGCTAGTATGTAGATGTTGGTGGGCTGCAGCGTGTAGGTGTAGACGGGTACCAGCGGCGCGAGGGGCGCGAGAGTCGTGAGGGGCGTGGGCTCAGGCGCCAGCACGGTGACGACGTGCGCGGGTGGCAGCGGCGGCAGGCTGTGCGCCAGCGACAGCAGCTCGTGCGCCGCCTCCGTGTCGGCCGCCGACCGCTCCGACAGCGGCACGCCCAGCTCCGCATATTCGGTGGTACGGGGTTCTGCGAACGAAAATTATGATGCAATTCCGATCTTCATACGCCAAACTAATTCGGGAAAGTAAGTGCCAGTGAATGACTTAAAACATGAGGTAATATTTATTTTGACATGCTTAATTGTTTAAAAAATTAAACTGCATACCTGAGGGGCATTTCCCGTATTTTTAAGAACGTTCGCATTCTAATCTCAGTCTCAATCTGTCAAAAATACAATCAATTTACATACATTTGGACAAGTTTTTGACATTGATTGTCGTTGAGATGAGATTGTGACTTGAATTGGAACGTTTTTTAAGTACGAGAATTGGCCTTCTGATAATTTGGCAATACCACAAATGGGGAACCAAATCAGGTGAAAGCAACAAGCTCTATCTCCATCCACCACAAAAAAAAATAAGCCACTTCACCGGGTTTGGGAATTGAACCCGGAACCCAACGTAACAATCACGTACTACCACTAAACTATAAGAATAATAAATATCAAAAGATAATAACTTATAAATAGCTTAGCCATTGCACTGCGAAGTTCGGCTTCTCATAAAAAGTTTGTTTAGAAACTAATAAAAGTTGATCAAAAACTGTTAAACAATGCCACGAAGATCGACTTGTTGAACAAGTTTGGTTGAAAAGTAATAAAAGTTATAAATCACAACGTAACTATCGGCACGTAATAGCAGATGCACATGAACTGAGATTGATAGAGAACTGTGGAATAATTTCCGCGCGGCCCCGCCTCTTCTGCGCGCGCCTCTGACTGGTCAGGTGAGAACACACATACTCGGAACTATTGCACACTACATTGAATAAAACTCCGCCCCAAAACAAACATAAATAAAACTTATGTTGTAATCTTTCATAACATCCGCCTTTTAATTGAACTAAAGCCTATTAGTCAGCGCCTTCTCAGACGGGTAGCTACAATAAAATGTTTTGCTTTTAGACCTACACAGTTTACAAAAGTGTTAAGTATTTACTAACCATACGTTTATACCACATAGTGCAATAATGGACAAATTTATGAGCATAAAGCATTAGTGCGCTTGTTTATACAAACATCTGAAGGTCAGAGTGAGTCGACTTTCATTACGAGCAAACATAATTTCAGTATCATTATTTTGGTACAACCTGCAACACCAGAAAAGCATGGATGTATTCGTGTATGTACGTACCTATTGGGTATTGTACTACTTCCCACGTTGTTTATTTGCACTTCATTTTCACGATATCTAAATAAACTTTTCCTTTGAGTGAAATTAAATGAAAGAGAATAAAATGTTTATTTCTGTAAGTAGATCTTACACGTCAATATTTTAAAACTAGATGGCGCTGGCATTTCCTAGCTGACTGGTCCCTGAGAAGAAATGCCGAAACAAACTCAGAGGACATGGTCTCTTTTAAAGTGCAAACATTGTACTATTAGGATTTAATGTGAATCTAACAATGAAGGGCCATATCTGGAAGGGCCTATTGAAGAAAGAGCCATTGCAGCTTTGAGTTGACCTGTGTGTGTGCTGTGTGAGTGTGTAGCTCAACCCTATTTTAGGGACCTCTACGACCCGTCACACGACGCTACCAGATCTGCAGGACATTTTCGTAGGTCGTATATAAAATACTCAAAACCGCCAGACAGCTTTAAAGTCATGTAAGTATTCTATCTAGCCTGCATGATACTCACATTCACAGTATCACGCCATTCGGCAAATTATTGCAGCTAAGAGATTTGGTTATGCAAAGCACTGGTAAACCATTGATAAATCCATGCTTAATATTATAAACTCGAAAGTAACACTGTCTGTCTGATTGTCTGTATGTTACATTTTCACACCTAAACCACTGAACGGATTTCGATAAAATTTGGTAAGGAGATAGACGGCATCCTGGGAAAGGCTACATAGGCTACTTTTTGTCTAAAAATAACCCTAAAATGGGGTGTTATAGGGTAAAGCTTGTATGTGAAACTAATCATTTCATAAATAGGGGATAATTTTAAAATGCACTCGTTTATTTAAAAAAAAATTACCTCTTTTTAAGAGATTTATGGAATTAGAAATATAGCCAGAGCCCGTGTCTTGAGCTAATATTTATTTCTTATAGAGCTATTATTTAGGTGTACTTATTTCCTATCTCAATGGTTTCAAATGAAGAATGAATGAAAAATAAAATGTTTGGAAAAAAGAGTAACAACTAGATAGCCACACACACACACACACACACACCACACCATGCCACAGTCATGGTGGATAGGTTTAGGTGTTATATTTTCAAATGAAACACGTCTACTTTTTAGCGCGAGTCGGACTTGTTAAAGGGAAACGAAAATTCCAATCAAAAATACCTTCGCGAAAAATCCTGATTAAGTTCACAGACACGCAGAGTCAATGGTACGGAGCGAGAGGGGTGGTACGGAGCGAGAGCGCTTGGGAAGCCGTCACCTCCTTCTGCGAAGCAGTAATGCTCGCGAAGGAGGAGGTGGAACGCGTGAGGGAGAGGCAAAATTCGCACCCTCACACCCCTTGCCGCCGCAGGAGTCGCCATGAGCGTTGGGAATCACAAGCTGATTCCCGGCCACCGTAGGCGCGGGCTTGCGAACGGCGAGCAATGGGCAGCTCGCCGTTCGATAAGGACCAGGCCCGGGTCGATGGCGCGTTATGTTCCACGCGCGCCTCAAAGAGATGTCAGCATCAATGACGGGGTCTGCTAGGGCCGATACCTGCCAGGGTTGCGGGAAAGTCCGGAAGGATACCGTGGCCCCTGGCACAGGCAACTGAAGGAACATGGGTGGGTTTTAGTCAGCAAGAGTTTGACACGCCCTCCCGCTCTGCCCAGAGCGGGAGAAGTTTTTTGATGACTTCCCACCCTCAAAAAAAAAATTAAAAAAGACCTGTTCGTTTTCAAACATATCTTCGGTATATCCACTAATTAAAATGTTGTTTGTAGTTCTGTTCGATGCATGATTTAGCTTTGCTTGGCTAGCATACCAGGATAAACCGTAATGGATACACCAAACGGGACTTGCGAACAAAGGCCTATTGAATAGCGGTGTTCAAGCCACGGACCGATTTATCTGATACTCCGGTCACATTGGCCAAATATATTATGGACAATTCGCTTCGTCAACGTTTAATATAATACGTGTAGTGCGTACCTAGATCGACTGTTGTCTTGTACATAAGTGCAAATTGGACTACTGGTCATACATAGGTACAGCATGTAAGAAACATATATTATATCTCTGAACTTGACCACAACGTGATGCGCTAAGCAGTTCATACAATTGCATAAGATATTTTAGTCTTCGTTTCCTGTATTAGCCAATTTCATTTCCGCGAAAAGTTAGTCTTCAGGGTTAATTGTTGTAAGTAAATTATAACTGTGTGCTCTGTTCTAGTGGTTTAGACTTAGCCGATGGATGGTGAAGGTCCAATCGCAACAGAAAAATAATATTTTTGTACAACCACGAAACACACCCTCTTAAAAGTTATTAGAATATAAGTTATAAAAACACTTAGCTAATATGTAGTGTAAGCGTGGTCAATGGCGACGCCAACTCCGAACGCTGTTTACAGTCAAACGGGGTGAATGGAGATGCAGGGGTGAATAGAGACGAAACTTTAAAAGGGATTATAACCTTGAAATAATATAGTTTGATGCCAACAAGGGCACTTAATCGTTAACTATATTACAGTAAACACATTAAGAGTCCTTTTTGGCATCAAACTATATTATTTCAAGGTTAAAATCCCTTTTAAAGTTTCGTCTCTATTCACCCCTGCATCCCTATTCACCATTCAAGAAGAGGATTTCGCCGTGCACTGGGATAGTAATAGTCTGGTATTATTATAGTCCTGATGACGGCTGTCGGAAGCCTATGGCCAATATCAGCCATAGAGCATCACGGTCACGCACAGGATGGATGGAAGGCAGCACATGAAGTATTTTTTATGTCCGTTGGTGTAATTGCTGTATGGCGTTTTAGTAGGAGGATAAATAAATAATAAGTACGACTATCAATCGCAATAATCCTCTTGCTCGCTCGCTCGCTCTTGTACTGCAACTGTTAAGTGAGACGAAGATGTGAAAATCGAAGAACTAAGACAAGAGTTTGTAATCGGTGGGTAATTTATTTGTTGCTGAAAGCCATCTCCTAGTCTCTATTCAAAGTAAACAACTAGTTATGGGAACTACAAAACTATTGTCAAGTATTGCAATCCCAATAAGTAAGAACTTACTAATTATTTTATAATAATTATTATGTTTTAATTACTGTAAGATTTGTATTCGCCTTCAAGCATTCAGTTTGCAGCTCCAACATGAATATTTGGAAGCCAACTCTGTTCTGATTGCGATAGTTTCAGCTTCAGAACTGTATCTGCATCGCTTCATTGAGGGAAGTTAGTTTCGGGAATTGTACGGATAAGCCAAACTCTCACTCAGATTATTTTTATTACCACGTTTCTAATTAAAATTATCATATATTTCTAGAAGTTAGTTACACAGCTTTATTTTTCCCTTAAAATTGTCTTCGTGGCACATGAGTTGTAGGTAGGTGCCCAAATAAAACAGGTAACTTTAAAGCTTCAGCTCATTAATGCGTTTAGGATGCTGGTGGGGCTGCCCCGTTTCTGTAGTGCGTTAGGGATGTTCGCGAATGCGCATGTAGATTGCTTTTACGTAACAATGCGTAAAATCCCGTAATCGTAATCCCTGGTGCGCAGTGTGTGGGCGGCTCCAACAGTGTTTTAAGCATGGTTGCGAGTCGGCTGGACTGTGTATACATGGGTCGCTGTTGTGCCGTCTCTCATGGGATGCCGCAACGGTGACCAACCGTTATTTCTTGTATTGTTTTCCTTGATTTTGTTTAGTGTCTGTGCTTATTTACATAGTTGTAACTTTTACTAACAATCTTGTTGAATCCTGGTTACTTTAATAAAGAAAATTCTGTTCTATTAAGTACCTACTCACACATACATACTGTCCCCTTGCAATAAAGGATTATTCTTCAACAGTGCACTTGACAAGCCTCCTAACTAACACAATACTGAGAAACACAAGTAAACTCCTGTTTGTTACTATGTTTTCCTATTACATACAATTCCTTGGTCAACAAACGCTTTAATTATTACGCCATGGAACAGGCAGTCCAATCAGCATAGGGCTCGTTGTCGTGTGTATGACGTGACGCATCCTCACGGTGTAATATTATTGTTTTATTTTCGTCCTAATACTCCATACAAACGAAACAAAATCGCCCACATATTTTGAGTGGGTGTAACTCAAGTAAAGAACTAGAATGAAGGCAAAAGACACTTGCGAAGTAAGTCGTCTTACTCTATTTACGTTGTAACTAATTTAAGTCGCATTCATTCTCTGAGAATAACGCCCACATGTCCAGGGGAGTAGCTAAGAGAGACAGAGGAAGACAGCAAAGGTATAGAGGTTTTTATCATTGTTACGTCGGAAAAAATGGCAGCGTATATTTTTTTGTTTAGTATTTTTAGATAGCCTCCTAAAATCACCCAAAGGGCAATGGAGAGAGCTATGGTTGGAGTTTCCCTACGTGATCGAATCAGAAATTAGGAGAACCAGCAGGGTAACCGACGTAGCCTTAAGAATTGCCAAACTTAAGTGGCAGTGGGCAGGTCACATTGCTCGCAGAACAGATGGCCGAATGGTTCTGGAGCGGTTACCGCGTACCAGAAGACGTAGCGTTGGAAGGCCTCCCACAAGGTGGACCGATGACCTTGTGAAAGCTGCAGAAATCCGCTGCATGCGGGAAGCACTGAGCCGGTCGAAGTGGCGGCTCTTGGGCCAGGGCTGTGTCCAGCAGTGGACGTCTTTCGGCTGAAATGATGATGATGATTTTTAGATCGCTGTTAACACGTGTCTTATTGCTGACTACTTTTGTTACCAAGCACTGCAATTTTATAGTAACTTTTATTCACACTAAAATTAATCTCTCTAATGACAATCTCTGCTAGATAGCCGTAGGGTAGATTTTAGACATTTTTCAAATATTACACAACTTTTTTCCGTGGGATATCCTCATGGATCCTTCTGAAGGAAATGAAGGGTAATGTCGGACTCCAACTAAACTTAAGCCCACGGTTCCTTCTTGTACTATAAGTCGAGAAAAGGAATGCACGGTACACTCACATAAGCTACAATATATTTCTTACAAATAAAACATCATAAGTATCAACATTATTCTCCAAACAAATGCTATATAACGAGATAGCTCAACAACAGCAGTATCTTAAGAACTTAAGTGGAGCTCAGTAATAATACAATACAATATTCATGATATTTTCCTAGGATGCTTCAGTGAAGACATTTCTGCGTAGGTAGACTCAAGGATCTGGGGGCACAGTAGTGCCCCCGCCAAGACGAGCCAAGCGAAGCGCAAGGGCACTACCTAACTTTTCTCGAAGTGTTTCATCGTTTTTTTTAACCCACTTAGAGTTGGTTTCCGATGTACCAGATAGTTCATATTCTCAGGATATGATGTCAATAAAAGACCAATTAAACATACAAAGTCTCAATTAAGTAATACATTTTTACTGATATGTAAAATTTGTGAAGTTAGGGTCGGTAGAGTTAGGCCGTGTAGATTCAGAAGCTTGGCTCTACATGAGATCTGCATTGCGATTCTGTAACCATCTCACCGTGAAAACTTAGGTGAAGTGAGCGTGGAGTGAGCTGTCAGTGTCATCCCACTGATGCTAGGGATTGACCAAGCATTACATTTACAATCATAATCGAGATTTTAATTATATTTTTTAACGTTATTTCTGTTGATCATTTTATATAATTTCAAAGCTAGTATTTCAAAGATAGTAAGTGTCTAAATATTATTATATAGAGTTTTATTTTTATAAAACAGCAACACAGATAGTCAATTTCGATTTTCATTTTGAGCTTACTTTCGGCTTTAGCAACCTCGAAAACAAACCATGAAAACGACAACAATAGTCATATTAAACAATAGGTCCCTAATAACAAACATTGTCCATGTGAATTTTTATTAGTAACTAGTTTAGGAAAAAAAGAACTTATTTGACTTTATCACTGAATTTCTGTTTTGCTGTTTTATTAAAAAAAAACCGTAAGCAGTAATGTTTAGCCACTAAAATACTAGCTTTGAAATAATATCAAATGATCAAAAGAACTAACATAAAAAAAAAAAAAAAAACTCGATTATGATTGTAAATGTAATGCTTGGTCAATCCCTAGCACCAGTGGGATGAGACTGACAGCTCACTCCATGCTCACTTCACCTAAGTGTTCACTTCACGGTGAGATTTTTACAGAATCGACCGGCAGATATCTTTTTCACAGGGCAAACCTTATGTGGTCGTCTTGGCAACATTTTACATGAAATGTTTGTGGTGGGATTGAATTCTTTGTTTCCAATTATTGAACAACACAATTTTCTTGCCAATTTTGTCAGTTTCCTAAGAGGATATATTGAATGAGTTTTTAATAAAGCTTCAATATAACCATGTATATGAATGACCTTCGGTGTAATATCAATTTTATTACACTGAACGACATGCAACCTGCAACGGTTTAACGTAATTACCTGGTTAATAATATTGGTACTGATAGAGGATTCCTGTTATTGATTTAGTGAATGTTTTTGAAATGTTCAATGGAAACCGAAAATTAAAAGCAATACAAAATGACAATGCGTACATTCTCCCTCCTGAATTGGTACCTAGATATTTTGCTATGTAATTAGAAGCTTCCTATTGGATTTACCTTGAACAAGCTTCGTTCTAAAGATGGCTAGATAAATCGATTTCGAAGAATTGTGCATCTTGAGCTGAGATACACAATTGTTTGAAAAGGTTTTAGCAGTAATGTTTACGTCACCAGTCTTACCAAAGGGTGTTCTAACTAATGGGTCGTATTACCCAGTAACTGGGTTATGGAGGTCGGATAGGCAGTCGCTCTATTTAAAATACTAGGATGCAGACTGGAAAACAACCTATCGTATTTATAAAAGGCCAGGCAGACGATGTTTACTTAGATCAACGAGTTAGTACTAGTCGTTCCCTTCCATGGAACTAGTTTAGCAGAAGATGTTTGCCAAAATATACACGGTGACATTTGAATCACAGTTTTGCTAGAGCAAACGTTGTTCAGACCATGGTCTACAACCATTGTATAGCATCCAATAGAAAAAAATAACGTTATTAGTTTTCGAAAAAAACTCAAAAAAGGCAATGTTAAAATGTCGAGATTATCGTTACGCCCTACAACACAGACACTGCGGCTGCGACGCGCGGCGCTTGCGTCTTTAATGCAATATCGCTACCGCGATGAGTACTTTGATGTTACGGTTAATGTTTCAAACATTATTACACGTTTAAGCAACATAAGACTAATTTGAGAACTCCAAGATTAGTTTGTTTTAATAACATATTTGATGCTGTAGAATAGTAACTGTAGTAGACCATGGTATGAACAACGTTTGTTCTAGCAAAACTGTGATTCAAATGTCACCGTGTATAATGATTGATGGTCATCCGGTCTAAATAATCATAATTAAAAAGAGAAGGTTCCTATAAGTACTTAAGTAGGCTCACTAATATACGTACGCCCCAACTAACCAATATGGCTACACATGCATTCTGTAAACGCTAAACTAATTTAATCTGAATACATAAACGAGTAGATACCTAACTACCTATAGCAACTAGCAACAGGTCAGTTTTCACTATACACTCCTGTTGAAGTTGTAGTCACTATCTTTTTATATTATAAAACACAAAGCCTTTATGTACGTTGGCAATGGATTGCGATGTTTTTCTTTTCATTCAGGTCGGATATAAAGGGTGGAAAAGAGACGAACTGCGGCAGTGGAGGGTATGTTCAAACCATTTCATGAAATGACCGATTCTAAGATCTGGCCACGATACTCGTATATTTGATAAATGACGTTAAATGTGAACTTAAATTTTTCTGCGAATCGGTTATAGGGTTATTGTTTTGGAGTTCAAAAGTAGAAGGTTCGAAGGGTTTTATAAGTAGTTACTATGCTGATCGGAACCAAAGTTAGTTACAAGTCACCCTTGCAGTTGCAGAACAAAACAGAAACGGATACATAGCATTATTATGTGTAGGTATGTATGTACATTGCCACGCTTGGCGTCATGTCCCCATAACATGTCAGCTGTTTGACTGGCGTATTCAAATCAGGCTTGACGTTAAAGCACTGGACACACATTATACTCACCGGATTTGCCTTAGTGCATGTCATGTCACTCATGTATCGAGAACAGTCCATATTTATAGGCTCGATGTATTTACAGTGCCGTATATGAATCAATAATATCGATGAACTGAAGACGTACAAACAAATATCGATACAAATACCGATTCAAAAAACTAAGAATAGGAAACAAAGTGAAAATCCGTTTTTTCGAATTAAAGACCACGTTTAGAACATGTTTAGCAAAGCTATAATAGTTATTTATGCAACTGTGGTATGATAAGGTGTATTAAAACTCGAATGTGGGTTTATCACACGAGGCGAAACCGAGTGTGATAATAGTATCACATGCGTGTTTTTTTTTTAATTCATAAAGATACCACGAAATGAGTACCGTAAAATGCTGCAACTTTGCCTGGATTTTGACGTTTTTTGTTCGTTTATCTGAACCTATTTATTATTATGGCTTTTAATGAGTTTTACACGGAAAACCGACCTTATGTCTTGCCAGGTAGAAGCCAAATCTTTTTAAATCATCATGTTTTTTCCGAATTACAAGCACTCGAAAGTCATAGGCAAAGTTGTAGGTAAAAGACGCAACTTTGCCTAGGAGGATATCTCAATAAATAAACAGTTTATCATAGCAGTATTTTTTCCCGTGTGCATGAGACACCGTGCTTGTCCCCGGCATCGGCAGTTAGATTATTGCCATGAAGGTATTCTTTTTTCACAGTTAGGAGGCAAAGTTAAGTAAATTATGTCACAAAAAAAATTCACCTGTTCGCACCGGTTTTTGTCGCACAACTGACAGAGTAAAAATGGAGTAACCATTGCAAAAACATAAAAATATGTTGCCCTAATAATGTAAAGTTACTACCAAATGGTACAAAATAAGAAAAAACTAAGCAAACGCGAAATATCGTAATCGAAACGAAATAGGCAAATTTGGGCTTTCTTGGCAAAGTTGCAGCATTTTACCGGTAGTGAGAATATGGCTGTTTGATGAGTAAGGAAGGGATCGAGTTCGAGTTGCATAATGAAATTTAGTACAACATTATAACATTCGTTTGGATGATATTATGGTTACTATGACACTGGTTGTTTTAATTTTTGCAATAAGCTAACTGTTTCAGAAACTTTTATAGAGGATTTATAGCATGGGTGTAGATAAAATAAACAAAACGAATAAGTTTAGTACACTTCGCAGGCGTAACCTATATTATGATGCAAAAGAATAGAAATATAAGTTGTTTATTTCTCAAAGATGTTATAGAGACTTGAAGAACGTCTTGAGTATATGGTACTTGTGAAGCGGAAACTTTCCAACTATATACCTGGAGCGCTGTTCAACGTATCGTGAAGACTTCAAATGAAGTTTTCTCGAACGAGTCGCAGCAGACTCCTGCCTTAGGTACTTACGTCAAATTTATACATTGAGCATTCATATAGGAAAGTGGGTGCAGTTTGTTTTGTTATCATTTTTACCGTGTATGGAACATTACATTTTTCATTTCCTGTGGGGCCTTCTAAGCAAGCGAGCACCATTGTCGACTGCATTATCGCTTACCAGATGAGATAGCGGGTAATAAAGGAGCATATTAAAGATGTTTAATTTTTATTCGATTTTCAAAGCGCTATTATGTTCGGTTAGGTTTAAAAATAAAATACTTGATTACATACATTATCTACTGTTTTATATGCTATGCTATGCGTTTCACGCTCTGTATCAGCCACTCGTACTTACCAACGAACACGATGAAGGCAGTAGTGGTCCCCATTGTAAAGAACAGGGGCCGTACTATGACGTGTAAATTCCATCATTGTTCCAGCGTGGAAGAGAGACGGAGCTATACATGACCGATAGCACTATCTCTTTTGCTTAACGGAATCATGATGGCGTTAACAGCTCATAGTACGGCCCCTGAACTGGTGATATCTCGGATCCATCCAATTACAGACCTATATCGCTTGCCACTGTAATAGCGAAAGTATTGGCCAGTTTGCTTGATAAAGAATTATGTAATATTTTACAGTTAAATGACGCACAGTTTGGGTTTAGGCCCAAGCTTTCCACTGAAAGCGCAATCCTTAGTCTCAAGCAAACTGTCCGATATTACGCCGACAGAGATACCCCCATTTATGCCTGCTTCAAAAACTTTGCTCTACAGGTTAAAGGAAAAGTACCGACGCAGCTAAAAGAAAAATAAAGTTTTACGTTTTCTAGCCGAAGAAATTTTTGCTTTATAGTTCGTAGAGATTTTTTTTAGATTAAAACTGGATATTATACCAATGTAATGTTTTAAAAAGGTAGGTATTTTATTTTGTAATATATCGAGCATTGACGTTTTGTCTTCTAAAGTTATCTGTCGAAACTTACAGTCCGTCCGAAGTTAATTTATTCCGCTGATTATATTTATATATTTGATTTTGCATTGCAAGTTTGCTTATTGATTGCCGTCAGAGGTAAAATAATTGTCATAAAAATGTTGCTGTAAAACCTGCTGCCAAAAATGGTGTTAACCGCACCGAAAATGTTGTAGCACAAAAAAGCATCGGCGCCGCGTCGCGTTCATTTTATTCCTTTGACATAATCTCTGCCGTGTTACTTCTAAACAATACTCTTCTAATTGACAATAATACACAAACAGTTTAGAAAGTGTCCCCCTGACGAGAAGACTGTTCTATGTGAGAACTCCACCAGCCGGGTCCAGTCGGGTTTGTGGATATCACATATCAGTTGTTACATTGGATATACGCAAACATATTCCAGCAGAAAAACATTCCAAACATCACGTAGGTTTATTAAAATAGCTTTAAACTTTAATCACTTTTAGTTTGGCTTTCAAAAATACGATAAAAAAAACGGTGAAAAAGCAAAACAAATTTGCGATCTCCATCGCTAAATTATGACAATGTATGAAAGGTTCAAATAAAAACAATTAACCTTGTATGAAAAATAGGATCACCAAAAAACTAGTTCCAATTTAATTTTGAAACCGATGAAGCAAGCTATCAATAAGGTACGCTCACCAACTCGCCTTTCAACCCTAATGATAATGGATGTGGATATCTTTGTGCATTCGATGCGTAGGTATATACAAAGAACCCCCCTACCAAAGAAAAAGCATTGTGCAGAACTAATATTGGGCAATTTAAAAAACAAAACCAATATCCGGTTGCCGAAAAAGATGGCGAAATGTTTCTAAAAAATCCAAACCTTTCACATTGCACTTCGGAGTTTAAATACAGTGATTGAATTATGTTTGCCCATGCTACGCTTGAACTGACGTGAGCATACACTGGATTTCATCAAAGATATTTGAAAATCATATTGCAAATCAGGCTGTTTTATTTACATTTCTGTTTGCACATTCGTTTTCCAAAAAGTTTTATTCAGTTTCACGACCTTGTAATCCGCACTGGGCCCGCGTGGTGGAATATGGTCTACTCCCTCTCACCGAGAGGAGGCCTGTATCCCAGCAGTGGGAACATTATAGGCTGATTATGCTTATGCTTATATCGGCAATTGCCGCCCAGTAAGTCTGACATCTCATATGTATAAGACTTTTATTAAAGTGACACACGATCGTATACACAGGACCAATTAAAAACCATTTACAACAATAGCTCCTCAAACATAAAACTAAATACTGCTGGGCCTTCATTCCAAATTGAATAAGGCGTTATCAAGGGGACCCGCTCTCTCCCAAGCTGTGTACGAGCGCACTTGAGGAGATATTTAAGTCACTGGCAGTCTCCTTGAAGACCAAGGGCTTTGACGTTGGCAAGAAGAGGCTGCCAAACCTCCGACTTGCTGACGATATCGTCCTTGTTGCCCCCACAGCTCTAGAACTACAGACCATGTTCCAAGAGCTGAACACGGTTAGCTTCACTGTGGGACTTGCGATGAATCGGTCTTAAACCCAAATAACGACCAACAGCACTAAGCGTAGGGCCGAAGTAGATGGGCAGGAAATAATTCGTTTCGATGAGTATATCCACTTGCGCCAGTTAGTTACTGTCGAAGACAAGACGGCAGGAAAGGGAAATTGAACGCCGAATTGAAAACGCCTGGAAATTAAAACGTCGCTGGTCCGTGAAAATGCCAATTAGGCGCAAACGCTGAAGCGCTAACTCATCGACATTGTGTATCCGCTCACCGAGTCTCAAAAGTTCCACTTTGGAGTTTGCCAAATAGTGATGTCACGCAGAATTTTGGATGTAAAAAGACAAGACAGAATTCGGAACACCACGTTGCGTTCCAACACGGTCATTCTAGATGTAGAATAGAAGACTGCGAGGCTGAAATGGGATTGAGTGGTTCACATCAGCCGCATGCACGATGACCGCTGGGCAAAAGTCTCCACACAATGGGTGCCTGAATATGGACGGCACCGCCCAGGCCGGCCCAGAAGGCAATGGCGTGATGACCGACGCACACCGTGAGAGCTGGTTCAAGGTGGCGCAGGAAAACAGTTCCTGGAGTCCTTTGCCCAGTAGTAGGACAGAATAGGCTATAAAAAAAATGGAACCAAATAGTCCACTCTAGTGATTACTTTTTCTCTTTTAATTTGATTGACTGGAAATGTTGTGCTCAGGCGTTTTTTTGATGTTTTCATAAAGCATACTAAAGCAGTTTTCAGTTACAAGTTTGTGAGAAAGGTTTTAGCGGTATCTACATCGGCACATGCGAACTACGCATCACACAGACGTCATGCAAAATCCTGCATCGTGCAAGCAGAGTTTATCGCGCAAGTAGCATATACGAGTATAAAACGCCCCGACATCAATCGTCGGGCAGGTGCCCACCAGACACGACACCCGTCTGGTCAGAGGATCCTCCCTTCACTATGGGTATTAGTGAAATTTACTCCCCGTTCCTCGTACCTAGTCATACAATGTAGGTTCGCTTTACTTCTGCTTTAAATTCAATTGAGAAGGAGGTCTAACACAAGTTCGTTTGTTTTTTAGACAAGACCGATGAACAGAAAACAAAATCGACGAGAGTTCGCATTCGCAGTCCTGCAAATAAAGCGAAATTACGTAACTAGGTAACCTATTATCGTGTTTGGTGGTATCGTGAGGCTGCTAAAATGCCGTGCTCTGTATACCAGAGTGCCGTGAAAGATGTATAACAGGTGATACTGCAAAATGTTTTACATGTTGCTCAAAGCCAGATAAATGACCCGTTCATTTCACAGATAACCAGCCTGCTATGTATTCAATTGGCCATATTTATTACGTGTGCTTTCATATACCTATACCTGTTTTTTTGTGCTGTGTTTTGCCTTTTGTTTGCGTGTTGTTTTTTTTATGTGGATGTAACTATAATTGTACGCCTGCCTTTCCTACGAGGAACTCAGGAGCTGTGTTATGTTATTTTATTATTACATAAATCTTTTAACCGTTTCTGTCTCAGTTGAATAAGTTATTCTTGTATTATTTAAACAGACAAAATAGAAAGAGGTTCTCTTTACGCGCCATTTTATTAGGGCGAATAAATACACTGACGAGTAATATAAAAAAGCCACTTGCAAAGTGCCTACAGAAATCTTAATATCTTCTAAACCACATAAGTTTAATTCATGAAGTAAAAAAAATCTTGAATTCAGTAATAAATTACACATTAAAACCTTATTTCATACTGGCCTGTTCGAAGTCATGGATAGTAAACAGTTTAAAAAAATGGTCGCCTTTCATTATTTTGGATTTCAATTGAATGCTTTTATTTTCACGTTGATTTAATATTTTTTTTCACGTTTGTGTATCGATTTTTCAACTAAAAGTGCTTACGGCAGACGTTGACTTATTAATAATGTATCATCATGTTTCTCACACCCGAGCAATGTACAAGGATCATCACTATGGTGCAATTGGTGGGATCCCAGAGACACACGGCGAGAACAATGGGTATGAGACATTCTACAGTCCAACAAGTGCTTCCGAGGTTTAGGGAGACTGGACTTAACTTAAGAAGACCAAGTGGCAAGCCAAGGTGCACAACAGCCCGAAAAGATCGATGCAATGGGTCAATGATGTTAAGAAATCGACATCAGGAGGCAGTTGAGATCCAGCTACTGCTTTTGTAGACCCGGAGAGACCCAATGAGTGAGTGTACAGTTAGAAGACGTCTTGCAGAAGCCAATTTAAAGCATTACCAGCCAGCAAATGCCCCAAAACTCGAACGGCACCATAAAGTGGCAAGATCAAATATGCTCGAGAGCACATCGAATGTGGCAAAGTAATGTTCTCTGATGAATCGAGAATTCGTATTGTAAATCATGACGGAAGATGTCGAGTGTACAGACGGCCAGGAAAACGTTTCATACAACCATCTTTCAAAGAAAAGTCCCACATGGGGGAGGTTGTGTACACGTGTGGGCCGGTATTTCATCAGATGGTCGCACGGCGCTAGTGTCGATACAAAATAGCAATCTGACCGCTGATACGTGAACGAGATTTTTACTGAACATGCCCGGTCCTTATGACACCGACTTAAGACATCCGGACAATGCATTATTTAAGCATGATAATTTCCGGATCCACACAGCTCATGTGCTAAACGAGTACCTTCAAGACGTGGGATTCATCAAATGGAATAGCCAGCGAGAAGCCCTGACCTAAACCCTATCGAACATGCCTGGGACGAGCTTGGCAGACGTAATAGAAGCCAAAATCCACCTCCAGTCACACTTCATGTCCTGAAAAATGCACTTATTGAATGGTTTTGAATATTCCTCAGCATTTGCTGAGGAATCTGGTACTCATGCATGCCAAATCACGTAGAAGCTGTATTGATAGCACTCGGAGGCAATACGAAATATTTAATGATTAAAAAAATCAGTTTCAATTTCGTAAACTCACTTTGTTTTTTTGTCCAAATGTTATTGTTTTGTTTTTATTTCTTTAACACATTCAATTATAATTTTTTTGTTTCAATTTGGTGTTTTTAAACGCATTAACAAAAACATTTGAATCTTGCGTGGCTTCGGAAATATTTAATGATAAGTTAGTGGCTTTTTTATAATTACTCGTCAGTGTAAAATATGTTCGATTTAAAAAAAAAACTTTTTATGCCTTGGTTACTCATTTCGTGTTTTCAGATTTACCCAAATTGTCGCTAAGACAGTTTACGCTTGTGGCGCAAGCTTACAGCAATGAATTGATCTAAATTTTAATACATTACTTATGGTTCATTTCAGTTGACAAAGTAAAACAAATTTAAGCCATTCGAACCACAGATATAAACCACCCTACTCCGGTGGTCGTCAGGAAACGGAACTGGATAAAACTTTAACGATTAAAACTTTGTATTTTTCATATTGAAATTTCTTCTGCAACTCCCGCCGTCTTCGCATATATCAGTTTGGAAACATAGCTAGGTCAAACATACTGTAATAACCAGCAAATTATCAAATAACATAGGAAAAATCTTGAAGATTTATTGAGATGCATAGCCATAGAGCACAGAGTTGAAATGTCTCAGCTTTTAATTACACCAGCAACTGGAAAAGTATAGTTTTCATGAACACGGTCTGTGTTTTCCTCCTGACTGCACTGTTGATGTAGTAGTGATGGGCAAAGCTCTCCCCCACACTTTTCCAATTTTCTTTATGTTGTCTCTTATCCAGAAAATAGAAAGAAAGAAAGAAAAATAGGTAATCCTCTCGCCAGCGTTTCATAGGCCTGCTTCGGTGACGACGCCCGTCTTCACCCACAGTGTGACAACAATGCAATTATTATACCTATTACAAAACGAGTTCTAAGTTAAGTCAGTTATTGTATTTTGAACTTTATTCCGATGAACGTAAAGTTATCAATACAAAACCGGACTTTAGAACCGAGTCAACGATGAAGAGGCGAATGTTGTGTTAAGATCTTTTCGGTTGTCTTAAATCACCTTAAATTGACCTCGTTTTGTAGTGAGACGGATTGTGTTTTTAGATAATATTTCAGTATCAGCCCGGAGTCTGGATGTATGTCCTGTTTAAAACAAAAAAAAAAAAATTATAATAATTTATATTTTCTAAAGAGCATTTTGCATGTTGTGTTTGCCTGTAATTGGTTGTGCAGTTAGTTTTAATACACAATTACTTGTATGTTCGTATGTATCTGTGTAATGTCTGTAACAACTGTTGGTGAACCTTAATTAAATAAATAAATAAATAAAAAAACCTAACCGGATGTGAGTGAGTAGGTATACACACCCATCTCTGTCTACCCTTTTGAGGAAAATAGGCAAGATAATCTGATATGTAGAAATTTAAAGGTGATCCTCTGGAAAGGAAACGGCTGTGACTTACGAGTTATAGGTCGCAGGTCGCAGAAATATATATTTTTTGTTAGATAAAAAAAAAACCGTAGATAAAATTAAGCATATTTCATATTTCCTCATTTTGATATGTGCACATTATAAAGACTCACACTGTATACTGTTCATTTATGGAAATTTCCTTACTGTCGATAACGAATGATATTCATTTCTACATCTATACATATTATAAAACAAAGACGCTATTCGTGTCTGTCTGTGTGATCGCTTAGATCTTCGAAACTACACTGGAGCAGTTTTCACAATAATTTAGAGAATTTATTCCGGAAGGTTTGTGTATACAGGACGTGGCGTAATTAATGGATAACTCTGAAACTGTCGACCGGCCAGATTATTATCTATCATTTACCCCACTTATATCGCCATATGCCCATGGATGACCAAATTATTGATATTTTTGATATTTTAAATAAAAAACGTACTTACTCTTACAAAATCATTTGCCGTTTCTACAATTGGTGACTTGTTCTCGTTTTGTTTTTTTATGCCACTCCTGAATATTGGTGTTATCCGGCCAGTATCAACATTTTTTATTACAGTCTAAGACAACATTGCATAAAATACTTATTCTTAAGTTTTAACATTTTTTCTACGGAATTACGCAAGTTTGGGCCCCTATAACGAAAAAAAAAAAAATTACGCGTATGTAGGCGATATAAGTGGGGTAAATGATAGATTATATCTGGCCAATCAACAGTTTCAGGGTTATCCATTATTTACGTCACACCCTGTATAATAAATTCGTATTAAACTCGAATATACTCGTAATAATGGAATCTCGATTATTAGGAAAGTCGTATAAACCGTACGAAGCCGGGGGCCTCCTCCCTAAGCACGAAGTCCGTCTTTTCGGCCGAAGTTACGGACGTTTCCTACTCCGTACCACTTACGGACATAAGATTAGTCCGGGGCCCGAACTAAAAATTAATGACAAAACGTTTAGACAGTTGTCCTTACCTACTCCCAATCCAACTCCTTGACGTCACTGAATTAGTGCGAAGACTAAAAGGGGTTAAACCTTTTGAGTTAGTCTAGTGTAGTGTGAGCGAACTTAAACTGCAGTGCAAGTGCTGACTAAAGAACACGTGAATTAAGGTGTCTTCCCCTTAATATAAGTGAATAAGAAAGACGTTTTTGGACGATTTCTTAATGTTATAGCTACTTAGCAGATTAAGTTATATTATTTTAAATTACTTATTAGCGAATAGGCTAGATTGTAATGTGAATAAAGTATCTGTGGCATTTAATAAAGAAAAAAAAAAGTCTACCAATCTGTTATTGCCGTCCGGAAAAGTTAATTAATGGGGAGTAGGGTTCACTTTTAAGTATCGAACTACTTTCGAACAGGCCCGTATCCTCGTTGACAGAGTAGGCCCCCTAGGACGGGTCGCTAGTCATTTAATATGGTAATTACGATTGTGTTGGATAAGTAGGTGATTGTGTGGTAGGGACCTACTTAGATGAGAAGCAATGTGCATTGCATTTATTCTATGGCATGATATAATCGGATATTATTTTAAGTGTTTTGTAGTTGACTTTTATAGTTTGCATCCCTCTTGCATGTTTTGAATTGTTAGTGTTTTTATACATAAAAAGTTTGCCGTTCGCCGTAATATAAGAAATGACGCAGATAAGAAAGAAATAAAGATAAGTAATCTAATTACGACACGACACGACACGGTTGGCGCAGTGGTTAAGCGATTGACTGCTGCGTTACGTGTCGCGGGTTCGATCCCCGCACGGAACAAATATTGGTATGACCTGCAAGTAGTTGTTCCGGGTCTGGCTGTTTGTGTATGTGAGTTTAAATGTTTGTAAACGCACCCACGATACAGGAGAAATTCCTAGTGTGGGGCAACGTTTAAAAAAAAAAAGAATAGAAAAATAAAAGAACATTGCTTTCTGCGGTCCTTCCAACTCTATGCAAATCTAATTTTAATTATTCCTGACTTAATTTCCACACTTTCAATTAATCAAATTAGTACGGTCATGCCTTCATTTACTTCCATGAGCAAGATTTCATAATCACATAGAATAGAATATAATAGAATAATTTATTTGTAAAACATAGGCAATTTCATACAAATATCTTAAAAATTGGTAGTGCGCTATTCTTTGCCAATATTGACATACAAATGATTGATGTGATTAAAAGACAATTCAATGAGAAATTTATTACAATATAATAATAGAAGTATTTCGGTAGGTACCTAATTGTATTAACGCATGCATATGAATTAATAATACACGATACGGTCATCATCGGAAGTCGAATAACAATGTCACTTTTAAATAATTATCATCAAAATTGACAAGTTATACAAAGTTATAACAAATTGACGAGTTAAGGCAAGTTGAGCGTGTTTTCAACTTGTGTTAGTTCTATCAGAGTGATACACAAGCTATCAGGAATCTTTGCAAACTTGTTAGCAAGCTAGTACAGTCACGAGCATAAAAATCAATCCACTATAATTCACTTACGCAAGATTCAAAAGCGATTTTCTCCTAAAGTATTGCTGACAGAAAATGTATGGTGCATTTTCGAAATCATAAAATAGGCTTTCCTTCAAAGTATCAATCGTGATTTCACGAGAAAATCGCTTTTGAATTTTGCGTAGGTGTAAGGTATTTATGCTCGCGCCTGTACCAACGCGAAGACGTGGTTTCTTGTTCAAAGATGCTGACATGAGTTTCTTCTAAACAGTTCATATATTTAATTAAGTTGTCGATCAAGTTTATGCTGATACAATCTACTAGTTAGATTAGTGGATCTTTTAGACTGAGCGGTCGGGGGTGGGACTGAAATGAAATGTAAATGTTAATTCAGTAAATAGGATATCGGAATCACTTTAACACGACGTATTACCAAAAAAAAAAGGTAGATGAAATCGATATTTTCTATCTGACTACCCCTGAAAAGAAATGGCGAAACAAACTTAGCGGGCGAAGTCTCTTTTAAAGTCAAGACATATTCTTGTTCAAATCATATGAGGACTACCGTCTTAAAAGGAATGAACCACACAGATTTGAGTGGAACTGTCCAGTCCGTGCAAGCATTTTCCAATTATCGTGCAGCTGAACTCGGAACGTAAGGAGCTCAACGATTCGACGAACTATACCAAAAAAAGGACATTTGGGTAGGCCGCTTATAGTACTCAAACTGCCAGACCATCATTCAAAGAAACTGAAAGATAAAAACAAAACAGTGATCCACATAGTCCTCACAATCACAATAATTTAATTAATATAATACTAAACAAAGTAAATATTCATGTAAAATAGTACATAGATATAAAAATAGTTAGCAAAAAAAAAAAACAACCTTCACTGTGCGCATTTATTAGAGCAGCTCAGTGCCAAGCCTTTTTGACTTCAATATAGTCTTTAACAGTAAAAAAGGCTTTCTGGCAAAGTATCCGCTTTAGAGAAGATTTTAATTTATTAAGGCTTAGTTCTTGATTAATCGATAATCGAATTTGACAGTAATCGTGTAGCTCAACTCAGAACTCAAGGAGCTTACAACTCTTAGTCGGTCGATAGTTCGATTAGTTAGTCAATCAGTATGAAACTTTAGTGAAACCCGTGACTGCAACAAGGATCTTTTGACGCTCGATGGTCGCTGTCGTCGCGCGTCGTGGGGCTGTTGGTAAACATTTTGACGGCAGCAAGGGCAAAAAGTCATCTGCACTTTTTACGAAATTCTTTTTTTACATTACTTGACTCAGAATTCTTTATTTTCATCTTAGGACTTTTTTCTGTTTAATTCTCATATTTTAACAAATACATCTTTTTTTCACGAATTGACGAAGTAGACACGGATATACCACCAGGGTGCTGATGGGGCTAAACCGATTCTGTAGCGCATCAGGTATGTTCGCCGAGTCGGAAGTAGACTGTTTTTATTATGCGAAAACGATGCACATCCCTGGTGCGCAGGGTTCGGGCTAGGTCCAGCGGCATCCCGAGGGAATTCGCGCAGAGGTTCGATTGCCAGTACCTGAACCATTGCTGTATGATTCACATACTGGGCAATCGAAGTATGTAATTATGTATATAGTTTTATTTTTTATTATTGTTTAAGTTTTTATTTAATTTCATTTTTTTTTAATTATTTAGCCGATGATCGAGTTTTGGTCGAAATAAACGATTTTATTTATTATTATTAGTCATGATTACATCGGACAATATCAGTCACATAGCCGTTTTAAAGTCGGTTTTTAGTGCAACAAAAATAATAAGTCACGTTGGCGTCAAAAACAAAAGTTTAAAAAAAGGAAAATTTTATACATCTTCATTTGTTACATCAATCAATAATGTAAAATACTAATGAATAGTTATAACTGTTTTAAGGTTTAAAATTAAATAAGCCTATGCAATCAGGAAGTCCCGCGTAAAAGCGGATATAATGGCGGATGACTCATTTTGTTAACTTTTTTTGTATTTATTAGATAAAATAACCGTACTTTGGAAGAAAAAACAGTAATAGGGCTTAACCATTTTCTTGGTAATGTCCTATTAACTACTTAAATGTTGTAAAATAGCAGAAGATATTAAAGCTTTGTTCTTCTATTTATCACAGTTTTGCGTTCAAAACGGTCTCCTGTAAAATCATAATTTTGAAGCTAAGCAACCGTAATAGATACCTGTATAATATATTTTTTGTAATTAATTGAAAGGACAAAATGGCGGCGTTGGTTCCTATATCGGCCACGCGCCAAAATATCCTTGTACAGAAGAAGTTTAGTGATTTAAAAGTAGCTTATCAAACTATAACATAACATAATATCAATCATGTCTTCCTCGAAGTGATAGGCAGAATTATAATAGTGCATCCCTATTTTGTCAATTACATAATGTTGGTAAAAATGATCTCATTTTAATATGTCGATAAGTCTCTAGTAAGTGCGCGTTTGCCCTAAGTGCGAGATCTATAAACTTTACTTACGTACAAACTTTGGCTAAGCGTTTTTCCTGCCACTGTCACACAACTATCAAACTATAGGTAAGAGCAAGATAGACACGGGCACATGTCTAAGTGCACGTGCTGAGTAACGCTTAATAATTGATTTTAGTAATAATATCTATATTATTATAATTTTCTCCCTGAATCTGGGTTTGTGCCCGGTTGATGGCAATAGACAAGTCGCTCTCTATAACGTTAAGGCTTAAATATAATTGGCGAAATGTTGGTGTACTTTGGGTAGGTACATGTCCGGCTACCCTATTATATCAATTCACAATTTATACACTGTGTCGCACATCGAACGCAATGGAGCAACACAATAGAAATCTATTGCTGCCGGTCATTTGTTGCCCGCATGGCTCACAAACTCGCAATGTTGTCGGTACCTACACATGGTTTTCACTGTTTCGGGAAAACAGAGTGAGGCCCTATCACAAACGCGCGAAGTAAACGTTACGTATAATCGAAAGATTTTTGAATTGAAAATACTACTACCGATAATATATCTTGCTAACCTATTTATGTATACACGGTGACATTTGAATCACAGTTTTGCTAGAACAAACGTTGTTCAGACCATGGTCTACTACTATTCTACAGCATCAAATATGTTATTAAAACAAACTAATCTAGGAGTTCTCAAATTAGTCTTATGTTGCTCAAACGTGTAATAATGTTTGAAACATTAACCGTAACATCAAAGTACTCATCACGGTAGCGATATTGCAATCAAGACGCGAGCGCCGCGCGGTGCAACCGCAGTGTCTGTGTTGTGGGGCGTAACGATAATCCCGACAATTATAACATTGCCTTTTTGTGTTTTTTTCGAAAACCAATGACGCTTTTTTTCTATTGGATGCTATAGAATGGTTGTAGACCATGGTCTGAACAACGTTTGTTCTAGCAAAACTGTGATTCAAATGTCACCGTGTATAAAAGGCTTTTTAATAAGTAGGTATATTATATATATTGCTACCCTGTTGCTCCATTGGCAGGCAAACTCTTCAAGAAGTAAGTATTATAGTATTCATGCAAACTCGTGAAATATTATGGTAGGTACCCATATCCTATTTATAAAATAGCGTTTTTTGCTAAGAAAGTACTAACCCACTAAACGTGCTTTTTCGAACAATTATTCAATACAAACGCATAGAACTTTGCAATTTTTTGGGATATAAAAAAGTAAATAATTACTGTGGCTTCATGTTTTTTTAGGTTTCGAAAAACCAAATATAAAGTATAGGTACAGTCAAATGGTCGATTCAAATATCTACATAAATATTCACAACCTCCTGTGATACAAATATATCACACAGTATGTAGATATTTAGCCGTTTTATAACTATGGGGTCGGCTTTCAGTTTACCAGCTCTAACCTCTAATGCAGCTGAATACCAGTATTTAACATGGAGCGACTACCTATCTGACCTCCAAAACCCAGTTACTAGGTAATACGATAGGTACCAACCCCTTGGTAAGACCGGCTGTTTCGGGCTTCTGACGACCCGTAACGACTGTCAAAGATCCACGAATGACAGCCGGGACCAACGGCTTAACGTGCCTTCCGCGTGCTTCCTCAAAAAGTGGGCTATCAAATGCAAAAAGATTTTATAAGTCCTACTGGGTGTTCCAGAGATTACCCCCTACATACAAACTTACAAACAAATTTTACCGCTTTATAATATTAGTAGGTACAGAAAGTCCCGCCGTCTGTCTGTACGGTACGATATAAAGTGTGGTAAAATGGATACATGCATATAGGGAATGGAAATACGATGCTCTTTACAAAATGAACAAAACAGGAAACGAACAACAACACACAAGAATTGTCTAAGAATAAATTGTCAAGTGTCGTACGACGCGGGTCCGATGCAAATATTGAAGTTCTCCTCGAGACATTGTTTGCCTTATAACTATATCGTTTTAGTTTAGCCCCAAGGATCTCAATGAGAAATCCGTAACCTCATGTCATATTCTACTGAAATACAAAGTTTTAGGAACTGAAATTCGCTGTGTATTTAAACTTATCAGTTCGATCAAGATTTTCACGTTATTTTATCAAAATTGTATGGTTCTTGACTCGTATAGTTTACGTACATTTTGTTAGGGTAGGCATACCGTGTTGAACTTATAACAAAAGGAGAAAAAAAAAAAAAACTAAAGACAGAAAGATAATATATGGATGATATCATACTTACTCTATCAGCTGTAAAATCTAATCCCAACAGTTCCAAATGCAATTACTTATAACTAAGTTAATATACTGGTTAGAACTTTAACCGTAAACTGTCTAAACAAATGGGGAAATCAACAGCCACAAATGCGACGCTCGGAGAACTATTAACTGCATTACCCAGACTTTGACTACGTCAAGACGGGAGAGGAAGCATTCAAAGCTGAATTCAAACCAAAACTAATCAGTAAATTCACGTAAATTACCCAGTATCGGTGCTAGACAAACGGGCAGGACGAAGTCGGAGTCGAATTCCTATCTGGAGGCGAAGTTCGTTCTCGTGTTTGTTCGGCTTAAAGCTATTAAAGTAAGGGACTAACCATAAATTACGACACACGTTAAGGCGGTTAACAAAGAATGACATCGTTTGCCAAGGGGGGACGAGTCACAGGCATCGTGACGAAACATGTATTATCTAAATGATTAAAACTCAAAACTTCACGAAAATCTTTAAAATATCACCAACTCTATCAATAAATATATCAATAGACCTAGTAAGGTTTAATTTAAAATTGCAAAATATGTGACATGATACAAGAAGTGGGGTGTGTGACAACGATGGAGGCTCGAAAATCATCAAGTTCGTGTGACGTAATTTATAGATGGCCCTAAGCGGACGGTACAGTGCCGGCTAGCAATTGCTCGCAGATCGGATCCAGCTTAGTGCAACCGGGGCAACGTGTCATAAACGCCGTAACTGTGCTGACGGATCGAGTATGTTCTCTATGGAGGAAGTTTCGAGCGGTTATGGAAAAGCTCGTAGCAGTAAAGTGAGCTTTTCGTATTGACATTGAAGCTGCTTATTCGCAGTGGGATTCCGGTTTTTAAACGTACGAATAAGTAGTTCCGTAAACCCTCCAGACTCAACCGACATGTATGTTACTCTGCGATTTGTCAAGTAAGTATTGTATATTACACATGATGATTTTATGAATGGTCATCCATTAACTAAATGGTACCGTTTATCGTTCAGTACCTCAACTATTAAAACGACTTAATAAATTCAAAGAAAATGTATTTAATTACAAATGATAGTTTGACTGAATATCAATTCACTCTTAAACGAACTAACTTTGGTCCATAATGGACTAAAGTTTCATTAAGGTTTTTTTGCTTTCCTTATCAGGGTCCGCTAACTATGAAGTGACACCGTGATTTGGATGCTAATCCGATTCCCAGACTATCCGATTTCCTTACTAACTTTATGTTCAGACTGACTCGCACCTGTTGATGTCCTGTATGTCGATTCTGTAAAAATGTGACCGTGAAGTGAACACTTAGGTGAAGTGAGCGTGGAGAGAGCTGTCAGTGTAGACCCACTGATGCTAGGGATTGAGCAAGCATTACATTTACACTCATAATCGAGTTTTTTTATGCTAATCTGTTGTTCATTTTATATTATTTCAAGGCTAGTATTTAAGTGGCTAAAAATTACTATTTATGGGTTTTTTAAATAAAACAGCAAAACAGAAATTCAGTTATTAACTCAAATAAGTTATTTTATTTTGATTTCCTAAACTAGTTTCTGACAGAATATCTGTATTGCTGTTTTATTAAAAAAAAAAGTCTAAATAATAATATTTAGACACTTATATATTATACTAGCTTTTAAATAATATAAAATTATCAACAGAACTAATATTAAAAAACATAATTAAAATCTCGATTATGATTGTAAGTGTAATGCTTGGTCAATCCCTAGCATCAGTGGGACGACACTGACAGCTCACTTCACCTAAGTTTTCACGGTGAGATGGTCACAGAATCGCAATGCTGGTACGTAATTTCCCTTACGGTTTTAAATTCAAATGTTTGGGTCTATAAAACCTCGGGGCTCGTGGCTAAATAATAACAGACACACGGGTCGAAGATCGGTTCGTAGATGGGAGACCAACCATTATAATAAATCGATACCGTGCCTCAGAAAGCACGATATGCCGTTGGTCTTAGCTGTAATTCGTAGATCTTTGACAGTCGTTACGGGTAGTCAGTCAGAAGCCCAAAAGTCAACCAGTCTTACCAAGGTGTATTGTGTAACCCAGTAACTGGGTTGTGGAGGTCAGATAGGCAGTATTTAGTTGCTTCCAGTTAGACTGGAAGCTGACCTCAACATAGTTGGAAAAGGCTAAGCAGCTTGATTATTAGGTCTATAAATAATAATGGGGATTATGTAATGAGAATACACACAGAGTTGTAACATCATTATATTCTGAATTCAGTATTCCATACCTTTAGAGCATGAATGAGCTCATAATGAAAGAAAGAAAGAAATCATTTATTTTGCGAAGATAAGATTTCATAAGGTCACTTGTAGGTATGATGGCTCACTAAATACGATTAGTGCTAAACAGAGATAGAACAAATTTCTATTTCTGTTGAATAATAGTTTTTTTTTTTAACTTAAAACCGTTATTTGTAGTTAACAAAGACAGAATAATGAGAGTTAACTTGCCTAGTGACGATTAAATTTTATTCGTATCGTATTTCACGACCAATTTCTCCATTTAGCCTGAGTTTCAAAATCAGATGGCAAATACCTGTTACGCAATCGTGTGAAAAGTATACGTTCGAACTGAAACACATATTATATTTCAAATTGCACTTTGTGCAAAGCATAACGTCCTTCATAACTTGTTTGTGTCATAACTATCTCTACGACCAGAGGACACATTATTATCAAAGGCATTTCATGACCAGCGCAGCAGCGTAGATTTTTTACGTATATTCTTTATGGTACGCTGTCTTTTAATAACTAATCTGACAATTTAAAACTGGTGTGAAGTAAACATGATTTTCCTTGAATATACTGTAAAAATGTGCGACGCAACCTTCTCGTTATTTATTGATTATGAGACTATTTTCCAAGCTACGTCTATTAAAAACTCATTAGTTGGTACTACGTAATTAAAATTTGGAAAACCACGCCAAAACACTGAAACAAAACAATAATAAATATATTTAAAAATTTTAAATTAACAACGACTATTTTGTTCGTAACTAGTTTACATAACATTTAACTATGTTACATTTTTGTGAAAGTTCTTTTTTAGGGTTCCGTACTTCAAAAGTATAAAACGGAACCCTTATAGGATCACTTCGTTGCCCGTCTGTCTATCTGTCTGACTGCCAGTCTGTCAAGACCCTTTTTCTCTGGAACGCGTGGAGGTATCAAGTTGAAGTAAATATCAAATGCATAGGTCTCCGGTCCCTTCGAGATTAAAAAAAATCAAGATTGTAACTCGACGCAATAAAAAAATACGACCATTTAAATCATTGCTTGTTACTCGCAAATAAACCAAAACCTACCTATATATATAGGGTACTTCCCGTTGACCTAGAATCATGAAATTTGGCAAAAAGCAAGTTCTCACAGCACAAGTATAGGAAAAAGTCCGAAAATCGTTAATTAGTAGTTTTATCACTATAACAAAATAATGCAATTACAAACTTACGTTTTCAGTTGGAGAAATGAACGTCACGTGTGTTCAAAATAAGTTTGTTCTTGGGATAAATTCATCCAAACTACGGAACCCTTCATTGTGCGCAGTCCGACACGCAATTGGCCGGTTTTTTTAAATAATAAAACGGTGGTAGTGGATATGAGATACGTGATATTTTTCCAATCCAGCGATGTATCGATATGAAACGATTGTGTGTGTTAAAAAAATGAACAAAGCCTTTTTAAGCTTGGTCCATTGTTAGTTTTAGGATTTAATTGGATTCGACAAAAAAAAAACGCCATTTGTACAGAGGCGGTACCTCCATCTGTGTTTGATTTATAACACGATTCGGAAACTACCTACTTTTTTGTTTACCATCCACGTTAGTTCAACTGGAGCAACTTAGATTAAGGAAATGCTTTCATGTTGTTGTTGACTGTTTTTTTACGAAATATGTATCAACTGTACCTATTGTACTGTACAATGTGTTAAAATTTATTTCGCTTCTAGCACAAAGTAATTAATTATTTTCACGTTCATCACTCCAATAGTTATAACTCATTACTCTCTCTGAGTAGAACATAAATTCTCTCTGAGTACGTAACGAAGTTGAAAGCACATTTTTTTGTTTCCGAATTATTACATTCTGACCTAAAGGTGTGTTATCTAAAAATAAATTTAAAAAAAATACATGACAAAAGTTATGCGGTGTGGACAACACAGTATTTACTTTATTGACAAGACGTTAAAAACAAAATGTCGTAAATTGACAATGATATTATGATAAATGATAAATGATTTTATTTCTGTAAGTAGGTTTGAACAAACACTTTTACACGTCAATCATATTTTTTTTTAAACTAGATGGGGTCGGCGTTTCCTATCTGACTACTCTGAGAAGAAAGGCCGAAACAAACTCAGAGGTCACAGTCTCTTTTAAAGTCCAGACAAAATCTTGGTCAGGTCATGTGAAAGCTATGTAGATCGGTGTCTGCAATGGTCTTTTGAGGAAAGAACCACAAACAAACTATTAGCAAATTACGTAATCATTGCTTTAATAATTTCGCGTAATAAATTTAGAGTTGTAAATAATAAAGTTAGGTGATATCTATTCCGAACAACTATGGCTACGTAAAACAAAGCAGAGAGAATGTCGAAAACACAAAGCAAATATGCCTCCAAGATAGAAAACAAGTTGCACCCCCGACGTGTTAACTCCTGTAGGTATTCAAACTAACTAGTAACAATGACGCGGTCATCCACAGATTGTTCAAATTGTTCAGGACTAACTTTGGACTAATTAAAACCAGTCTGTATTAGTCCAACGTCGCTGTATAACTGATTAAGTGCTAGTCTCACTAATACTCTTGCTGATCTGTTTGTGTCGCAGATTCCGTGTAGCTTTGTGTCTGAAAGCTTAGTCATTTAATCTGTTGTAAAACGACATGCTAGTTATTAAACGACTTCAAAAAAGGAGGAGGATGGAGGATGTTTTTTTTTGTATGTTTGTTACGCGATCATTCCGCCAATTATGAATTGATTTTGATTATTCTTTTTTGTTTGGTAGGTCTTACTTCAGAGGTGGTCCCATATAAACTTTATCGAAACCGGTAAAGCGGTTTAAAAAAAACCTAAAATAAATTATTTTAAAATAAAAAAAACCGTCTTCAAACAGACGTGGACGTGTAAGACGATCGTTTTCGAATTGGTAGATACAATTACTAACAAAAAAAAAAAACTTTTCTACATAAAAAACAACCAACTTCCAAAAAAAAAACACTACAAAGTGAAAAATAACTTTAATTTCGGAAGTCGGTAGAAAAAACTAAAACACAAATGCAAAGACACCGACTTCCGACATTAAAGTTATTTTTCATTTTGTAGTGTTTTTTTTTTCGAAGTCGGTTGTTTACGATATGTATCGCAGCGGTTTACATGACATTTGATGGCGGAATCACCAGTTTTTCAATCAGACTAGAAAATTATGACTACTAATAATACTAATAGGGACTCATTAGTAGTATTTTTAGCTTCTTAACAATATGCTTTTAGGATAAACAATCAATGTCATAACTAGATAGGTTGAACTAATATATCCGAAAATTGGGTTTGCAATACGTCATGCTGGTGTTTCAATATAAGCAATCCTTTCTTTTCACTCGTTCTTATATTTGGACTCTTGCCAAGTCCCAGTTTGCTCTTAAGAACGTCGAATGGAGGTCGAGTCTTCATCGATTGATAAATTATTTTTTTACCATTTTCATTGCCAATTTCAGATTATAGATAAACTGAGCGACACCTGGCTTTTATCGTAGAGCAGGTTATTGAATAGAATAGAATACTCTTTATTATGTACCTACACCATAAAAATAACAGATATCAATGTAGACATTTATTTTATAGTTTGAGTTTCTTAACATAACTTGACTGAAAACTGACTTACTTAATCGGTTACAACTGCTACACTGAACTCAACAATTTATTTCAAACAGATCACAGGCGCAATTCCTGTATTTTTAAAAACTTCTGCATTGTAATATCAGTCTCAAAACACGCCTGTATTCTCAGGAGGATTAGAAAGGGCTATACCTATACAAAAAAAAACAACATTTGCCCTGATGCCCAGCAGTAACGCTTGCCGCCATTTGACCAACGAGGCTCAGTCTCAATGAGCCAATAAAACCTACCTATACGTAATTTACCTACATTATTGACAAGTTTTTGACATTCAAAGTTCATCCCAAGTTTTTTTCATGCAGTTGCTGTGATGCGCTTGACTTGAATTTTAATTAACTTGATAATTGACCGCCATATGCCCTTTGTTGTGTTTTCGTAAATTCTTGAGGATTGCAAAAATAGAAGGCTCGGAATTGAAGAAATAGCCGTTAAAAATAAACTTCAACGCGGTGCGCTCCCAGTTTACTTTTTAAATGCACTTAGCACCTTTTTGCTCGTATTATTCTTTCAACGCGGTGGCTTAGTTCTTTCGCTCCCATTTACCACTTATTCAATTCAGAGTTTTTATTTATGCTTCGGTCTACAAGAAAGCGGCTGTCTCTAACGTTTGGAGCCTCCGTTTAAGCGAACAATGCGTATGTTATGAGACTCCGCTCTTCCATAGTACAGCATAAAATAATTACTTTATCGAGTAACAAATTGGTAATAAAAATCCTAATCCTAACAATATTATAAATGCGAAAGTGAGTTTGTTTGTTACGCTTTCACGCTAAAACGGCTGAAAGGATTTGGATAAAATTTGGCACACATATTGAGCATGACCTGGGTAAGGGCATCCTGGATCGCGGATGAAGTCAGGGGCAACAGAGAGTAAGATGATTCGAGTGTGAATACCTGTGCGTAGTCTGTCCGTATGTGAGTGTGTGAGAGAGTGTATCTGTTATTTTATGTGCTCCCAAAGTGCCTCCGTGTCATCATTTATGTAGGTAAGTAAACGGTTTATTAGTAGGTATTACCATTTATTTAGGTAAGGTAAGTAACACGGAAAAAAGGTAATAATGTAGGAAAACCATAACAAATTGGATACTCCAATATAAAATTAATATACTAAATTCGAATTATAATAATATCTAATATTATAATTCGATTTATATTAAATTAATATCCAATTTGTTATGGTTTTCCTACATTATTACCTTTTTTTCGTGTATAAGTAAAGTTTTTAGATTACTTATTTTGTTAAATAGTTTAGCCGACCGTTTATTTAATTGCCTACAGGTAAACTCGGTTTTAGTCTCTGGAAATTTGTGCAGCAATGTCAATCCTCCTTGTCCGTAAGAAGCCTGGATCATATGGTAGGTTTTATGTTTTTTTTAGACTGTTTGGATAATGTGCAGTTTTCTTATGGAAAGTAGATCACACGTTTTGTATAAAGGTCGCAGTGGGAAAGCTTTTATTTTTAAGAACAACATCGTTATCAGAGCTCGCTGGGCTCGCTCTACGTATATAAAATTAGTTGAAATAGGGATGCAATATAACGAGTCAGACTGCACCAAAGTCATTAAGAGATCTCATTGAGTACATTTTGTGCGAAGTCTAGTTTCAAATCAATGTATTTGCTGTAAGTGTTGGTACAATATTATTGGTAATATTTTCTGAAACAATATGTCGGAGTGTCTTAAAGATCCAGCTTAATCTCCTAATCCTACTAGAGACCTGTTTAAGATGTGGGTACCGGGATAACCGCTAATATCATCCTAGATATGTACTCTGTGTTACTCGTTTATTGCATGAACAATAACAGTATCTATTATTAGTATCTCCACATGAGTGTACTATTTTATTGAGATCTTCACTTGGTTGACTACTTTTAGCAATACTAAAGCATATGTAATTGGTTTTTGAGGTATTTAAAGTAATAGCCACACTAATAACCAGGAAGAAGCCAGGAGTTTTTAGAGAAAACGACAGCTGTATCATCGTCGTAAGAGAAAACTGTTGCGTTATTGATATGCATACCAAGAATTGTGTAAGGCCCAGTACTCTGCCTTGCGGAGCGTACTGGGCGGGAAATGCAAGCGGTAATAGGTGATTTTTTCAAGATCGGTCTAGATTTTGTATACAGCAAAAAGTAGCGTCATTGAGCGTGATGTTGCACTTAAATTATGACCTTCGCTAAGCATCGAAAGCCCACCGTGAAGAGTTATTCACGAATCAAAACACACCTTAGTATATTGCTTTGCCTGATCATAGAGCATAAGTTAGCATAATTATAACAATAAAAACAAACACCCACCGTATTTTTTCTTCTTATCGTTAAATTAAATAATTATCGGTGTATTGTCCGCGCACTCGGCGGCCTGTAGCCCTTTGTGAGTGCGTCGTGCACGTATCAATCTAGCTAATTGCTAAGAACAGATTATGCTGAGACAGTTCCTGTTGTTTTGTTTTTGTTACTAGTTTGTATTTGATTACTAGTTTATTCATTTATATGTAATTATTTTAAAAAAAATTAAGTATTTTGAGATTCACTTAGCACACACTCCTTTAACTTCGTTTATGTTCAAAAACCCACGCCGGTTGCGAGTACTACGCACCCTGACCTTCCCGAAGAACATCACCAACCAATAAGGTCCATCTAAAAATATTAATGTTAATCACGATAATTACCTTCCTTGTACATTTTTACGATAAATATTTTTGTAAAATCGAATCCAAGCTAAGTATTTGACTGCTTCTAAAAGCTATTATATACAATTAAGTAACAAAAAAAGGTTAGACGTAGAAATACCGTGTGGAAAAACGGCATTATTCAATTAAAGTATTATTTGTATGGCATCACTGATTTATAATAAACTAGCTGACCCCGCGAACTTCGTACCGCCTAACATTTTTTTTTCTGTCCGTATGAACCATTCTCCTACTTCAAGGAATATTCTAAAACAAGAATTAGCAAAATCGGTCCATCCGTTCTTGAGTTATAAAATTACAACGAAAAGTGGCATTGATTTTTATAGATAAGGATTGCCCGATGACATTAATAAGTTACCTATTCATCTAGTTACCTACTCATCCAAGAAATTATACACATTCCTAATTAAAAAGTGTTATTGTAATGTAAAAGACTACTTCGAAGATAAAGATATTGTATATAATTATAGCAAATATTTGTACATTAGTTCAATATGATAATAATTACAATTACTATGACATTATTAATTTGCTTGACATCACTGTTATCACTTATTAGTCCAGATTTAATTTAATGTGTAACGAAATTGATTACCTATGTATATTTTCTTTGACAATGTAATTTAATAAGAAAACTGATTGAGAATAATTGTGTCATTCATAATGTTCCTAATATATTTGCACACATGGTTATAATACAGTGTACCTACCTTAAGAACCGTTGGTAACATCCTCTGAACCTGTGTTAGGCAAATTAATTATTTGATTTGATTTGATATGGCGTCCCCCTCCCGGCGTTTCCACTCACATCAGCCTTGCACTTCACAAAACGCCTTGCCTTGCCCTGCCTTGTAAAATAAGTCTTTATAATAGCACTATACTATATTTAGTTTCCACATCAGTCAATTCTAACGTAATAATATGCCTTTAGATCCAGTCTAAGGTATTCAATTCAAAGAGAAGCGTGTTGCAATACTATGCCATATTCAATATTCTCGGATCTCCCGTTTGCCGGCTTTGTCGGTCCAATTTGAATGCATGTATGTGAACTGATGTATACATATCAGCTTAAAGTCACGATTAATATCTATCTCCAGGTGCTGCGTGCCGAAGTGGAAACTGTGCTATTGATAGATGTATTGGGTGTAAACATCACGTCTGTAAACCTGAAAGGCGTGTAGGCGTGAATGGTTAGTTCATCCATAATTCGTCAGTTATGTTTCAAGTCATATGAGGGGCTTGTGGCTAAGTAATTACAGCTGCACGGGTCGATCGATCAAGTTAAGCTAAGCTTGCAGCGGTTGGTCCGTGGATGGGTGACCATCTTTATATCAAGATCCCTCAGTGCCTGGCAAAGCACGTTAAGCAGTTGGTACCGGCGGTCATACGCGGGTCTTTGGCAGTCGTCACGGGTCGTCAGAAGCCGGATATTTTGACAACTTATCTTACCAAGGGTATCGTATTACCCAGTAACTGGGTTGTGGACGTCAGGCAGTCGCTTCATATAAAATACTGGTATTCAGCTGCATCAGCTTAGACTGGAAGTCGACCCCAAAATAGTTGGGATAAGGCTAGGCTGATGATGTTTGTTTTTCCTACGTTATAGGAGGCGACGCTACTGCGATAAGCCAAGCACAAATCCTAACTAATATTATAAAATGTATAAATGCGAAAGTAAGTTTGTTTGTTACCTGTTCACGCATAAACCACTGAACCGATCATCCTGACATTTTGCATATACGTTGGCAGGTGTACAGAAACGGACATGGACTTTTCATCCCGAAAAAAACTACTGTTCCCGAGGAAAACAGCAATAACGTTCTAATGATAATAGATGGCGCCACGTGTAGGTTGTAGTGTATAGTGTGCTATGAGTTTTTTTTTTATTTTATAAAAATACCTTACACATTTTGTGAGTCTAGATTGTCGATAGACCGGTTTGTCATCTTCCTAACTATAATGTTATAGATGCGAAAGTAAGTTTGTTTTCTTGATACCTTTTCACGACCAAAATCGCTGAACCGATAATCATGAAATTTTGCATTACGTTGTCAGGGACACAGAAAAAAATACCCACCTTTCATCCAGAAAAAAAGTACAGTTCTTAAGCCATGAGTGCAACGGTCAAACAACAAACCCAAATTGACTGTCAAATTCTCAATTAACGCGAGCGAAGCCACGGACAAAAGTTAGTAAATAATAACCTCTCCGTAACCCTTGTTTGATCTAAAGAATAACCCAAACTAGTGCTTACTTATACATCAATAAATTGTGTCCAGCATCACGTCTGAAATGTTAGAAAAATATTTAAGGTCAATTCATCAAGCAAGCGACTACGCAATTGAAATATTTCAGTCGTAGCTACACTACTTTTTACATCGAATTTTAGCTAAGTCTTTCGTTCAGAGCACTGAGCAATATTCAGCATACTTGAAATACTGAAAATACTTTTCATATTTTTGCCGGCTGGCCATCCATACAACAATGTCTCCGTAAGTACAGTCAGCAAAAGAGATAAGTGACTACAAATCTTCATAAAATCTCGTTGTGCGTGTGCTCTGTAGTCAAATATTTAATATTGTTGTTCGCCTGAACGTACTCAATAATAATGAACGTATATGCCTCTTTTCACTAACACTAAACAACACCTAAATAAAAACGCGGTGTTGTGTTTTCAACGACCATTTATGACATTAATCTGCTAGGTCCTCATATGGCCTGACCAAGATTATGTCTGGACTTTAAAAGAGACTGTGACCTTCAGAGGAATTCATCTAGTTTTAAAACATCATTTAATTTCAACGTGTCTTAAACGAGATTTTTTTTAACCATATTTTTTTTTTTTTTTTTTACATAAATAAATATCATTTATCAACTTTCGGCTCTGCGCCGAGCGTTGACAACTCAGCGTTAGTGAACAAGGGCAGTAGCGCTAGTAGAATGCGAAGCGTTAGGTAATTTCTTTTATGCAAAATAACTTTGTTTCAATTAAGTATTGTTTCAATGATAAATAGTTCGCACAGAGAGTGAATGTTGAGAAAAGACGAAAGTATTTATTTTATTTCTTTGCGTGTCTCCGCTGAAAAAGTATGTCGAATATCTGGGGAGTTCATAGTTATGTTCGCTCCAGTTGGCATGCAATCTAGGTACGCGGGGTTCAGTCACTGCTTTTATTTGCCAATTGACGATCTTGTTCGCCATTCAACTGAAATGTACCAAAGAAAAATTATGTTGTTTTTCGTATGACAATTCAAATTCTGGCGTGCGATTCTGTAACCATCTCACCGTGAAAACTTAGGTGAAGTGAGCGTGGAGTGAGCTGTCAGTGTCATCCCACTGATGCTAGAGATTGACCAAGCATTACATTTACAATCATAATCGAGCTTTTAATATTTTATGCAAATTCTATTGATAATTTTATATTATTTCAAAGCTAGTATCTAAGTTTCTAAACATTGCTATTTTAAGGGTTTTAAAATAGACTAGCTAAATAAAAATTCAGTCAGAAACTCGACTTTTTTATTTTTTTTATTCCTTAGGCGCGATCGCGTCACGCACCGACTATAAATAAAATCAAAAAAGAACATTGAGTTTCTAGCAGGATTTATGTTTTGCTATTTTATTTTAAAACCCCCAAAATAGTAATGTTTAGACACTTAACTACATTCTAGTTTTGAAATAATATAAAATGATCAATATTTGGATAAAAATATTATTGAAACCTCGATTATGATTGTAAATGAAACGGTGGTCAATCCCAAGCATCAAGATTTTTACAGAATCGACCGGGTGGTTTTATCTTTGATTTCGTTGCTTTTCGAAAAAAAAACTATAAGTTGGATTTACTTAATATATAGAGTAAAATTGAATTTGTAAAATTTTAATTAATTAATAAATTAATCGATATCTAAAGCCGATAAAATGAAATAAAACAGATTTGATTGTTTTTAGGTATCTACGACCGCTGGTACGGTTGTCACATAAAGTAGGTATGAGTTGAAAACATATGTTTAGTCGGGCTTTGATATCAATACCCATGACGTCTGGACGTAAATGAAAAAAATACTGTTTTTTTAAAGTGTTATTTCAAGTGAATCCACTTACTGCGGTCGATGTGGTCACAAAACACATCGAATTAATTCGATACCCATTACATCTAAGGAGTTACACTAACAAATTTTATTTGACCCTGTCTAAAATAAACTTATTAAACTTAATAACAATTAATGTTTTAACAGCAATTAAGTAATAAGATCTCTTACAAAGAAATTACTTAAAATTAATTAGATTTTAAAGTGTGCGTTATGTTACTTGTTTATATTAGAATAGAAACAATTCTGCTACTACTAGGTCGGCGCTGCATATCCAATCTATCATAAAATATACAGCATTTAATTAAATGAACAATGTTACTTCAACAAAGCTGGTCCTTAGCAGCTTTAAATAGAGAGGAGTGGAAAGAGCGCGAGGCTTCTGCTCTGCAGTGAACATTACGGGATTGTAATAATATTATCAAACTAATGGAGTACGCTGAAACATTCTGAACAAATGACCACAAATCATTGAATATTTCACATCAATTTACTGTAACCTAACAAAGCTAACCAGACCAACGGGAACTTTGGTCGCAAGCGCTGCTGCTAAGCATGAGGTCCCGGGTTCGATTCCCGGTTCGTGCAAAGTGTTATTGGGTTTTTTCAACTGGAATTTAACAGCAGCAGGCCGGTGCCTGGATTTGTCCGCGGATGATGGCAATAGGCTCGCCCCCTATTACATGGTACTTAAACAGAACTGGCGAATTGAGGGTGTACTATATGTATACCTGTGCGGTACCCTTCGGAGGTTAAAGGCGTGATGTTTTGCTATGTTATTAAGTGTAGGTAGTACTAACACTGAAACAATTTTGCCAGCGGTCGAGAGCTCCCATGTTGCGATGTAACATTTAAAATATTATTTTTAACCCTATGTGTTAGTGAATTATATCAGAATAATTCTCAAGATCCAAGCTTTACTATTATCTATAAATGTCCTATGTTTAAAGTCTGTTGAAAACGATAATATCGAAATTACAATCCTGGTCGTGCCGCCATGTTGAGCGTGGGTATTTTCGTAATTTTATTGTATGACTAATATTACTAAATAAAATATTGCTTGTAATTTAGTTTTCACTTATGTTGTTTCTGTTTAGTTTCAGCTATACACACGTATTTTTAATTTTGCTATAGCTGCAGTAGTTTACGAAATAATAAGCTTTAAGTTGAAATGTCACGGGGCGCTCGCGCGGAGAAATGCCGATCGTGCGGCCGGACGTTTCGCGGGGGTGCAGCGGCGTTAGGCGGACGTTCAAGTTGATAATATGTCTTTATAATAAATAAGATAACAGACTTACAAAAAATAATATTAATAATTTGTACCTACATGTATATAAAAAGAAGCAAAAGAATCACAGGGCATCAAAAAATTCGTCCGCATCGCTGTCAACAGGAAAAGTGCCCAAAAGGCTGACAGCATTGCCACTTTGTATTGCGATGCTGATTCTTTGGCCAAAAAATAGGCTAGCCCTCTGGTCACGTGAAGATTCGACGAACTGCTGGGCGATGTCTCAAAAGAATAAAAAATAAACAAATTCTATTCCAAAATCATAATATAAATGAACTAGCGGGGCTAAATTAAATAAATTAATGCAATGCTTGTGCTGATGCGGCAACATGTCAAAACATCGCATTTTCTTTGCTATACCTAAATTAAATATTGATTCATTATCCACCTAAACCGCTCGGAATAGATTCTCTAAATTACGGTGAAAACCGCATCAGAATCCAGTGCTTAGTTGAGATGTTCTAAGCAGTCACACATACGGACAAGAAAAGCGAATTTATTTTATACAAAGTGTAGTTATAATGTGTATACAACGTGTTGTTTTGCATCCTCGTCAAATTTCAGGAGGCTGTTATGAAAGACATAAATAATCAAATAAAATTACGATCCTGCTCAATAATTAATACATACTTGTTTTTTTTATATTTAAGTTTGACAGTATTTCAGAATACTCTACTTTCAAAGAACAGAATCGCCCCGTTGCGTATGTGGTAGGCAGTGTCGTACGACTATGTCGCTGTGTGCATGCGTTACAGTTACAGGGCGGTATCACACGGACCCTACACATGCCGATTTCGAAAATGACAAAATTTAAAAATAAATACCTACTTATTTTATTATTGATTCGTGTCGAGAATCATTAGCATAGTTACCTCCTCGAATTTGACGAGGATGCAAAACAACACCTTGTATATGCATAGGCATCAATTGATGAAATGATATCTTGTACACTTAGTAATATCATTTGTAGTTCACTGCCCATCTCCGGGAAGCAATTACTGCTCGTTATAAACGTCCTCTTTATAGTCATTTCCCAGTAAATGTCATATTCGTAGTGCTTCAGACACTCCAATTCCTTTAGGGATACCTCGCAGAAGCGTCGCACTTAGACTGATGTACACGAGACAAGATAAGGCTGAGGGCACACCTGAGACTGACTTTTTGGATAGACTATAAGCATACACAGCCTATAATGTTTCCACTGCTGGGACACAGGCCTCCTCTCGGTGAGAGGGAGCGGGCCGTAATCCACCACGCGAGCCCAGTACGGGTTGGTAGATGTAACATGTCTTCGAATTTTTGGTTCTAGGACATGCCGGTTTTTTCACGATGTTTTCCTTCACCGTTTTGAGAGCAGAGGTGATGAAATAATTTACACAAAGTACAGCGCCTGTCGGGGTTCGACCCTACGACCTACAACTCGTAAGTCGCGGTTGTTACCACTGGGTCTCAAAAACAATGATGGCACTCACATGCAGCAAAACTGTTTGGTTTATAATAGACGGAGTTATTTTGACTCTAAGCCACGACTGTTTTTAATTAAACTATCGCTCGGACAAAACAAAATGATGCCAGACACACTACCAACAAAAGTGTTTCGTTTTGTCGCTAGTGCGACCTGTCGTAGTGTTCATTCTCGCCTCAATTAATAAAACACGTAAACTTCAAGTTTTGGACAGACTATCGCAGAAAGCGATGATGGCGCTCACATGCAACGAAACTATTTTGTTTAGAACATATGAAGTTATTTTGTCAAGCCTGCCTTTCGTCACTATCGCTCGGTGTAAACAATAATGGCGCCCAATTTAGCGATAAAACTATTTCATATTGTCGCTAGTATGCGACCAGCCGTACTTTTCATGCTCGTCTCAATAATGGAAGATGTGAGAAATCTAATTTTGTAAGTAACGTTCCGCCTTTTCGAAGTCACTGAAAAGGCATTGAATCTTCTCGATGAACTAAGTAGATTGAATTTTATTTTACTGCGAATGTTCAAATTTATTATTGAGATAAGATGCAATTCAAACCTGACGGAAAGCATTTGTGCTAAATCTTATTTGTGGCCGTTTCGCTTCGGGTGTCGGCGAGCTGGCAAGAATCGAGTTGTTCGTCAAAACTCGATTTATATCGTTTCCTGTTATCTCAATACATCCACGCATTAAGCAACAAGCGCTTTATATACCGATCCGGTTCATTCTTCCACTAACGTATGTTCGTATGTTTTAGGTCTCGAAGTGTAGCTGGGCCTGGGTTTCGATTTCTTACACACCTCGCGAGCTCGTCCCAATCGTGTTCAATTGGCTTCAAGTTTTCGCGACCCAGTCCAAGCGATTGAGGCCAGCGTCCTGAAAATACTTATTTACAATTTGAGCTGTATGTGACCGTATTAAATAAAAATGGGCCGACATGCTCATTAAGAATTTCTTCCACAGATCTGGCACTAGTTATCGTATCATTTTCTATCAGCACTAACTCCGTGCGACTCTCTGAAGAGATTCCAGCCTAAACTATAACAGATTCACCACAAATCGCTTTCTGTAATGTAAAGTTAGTTACATGCATGTACTATTATTAATTTGCCAGTTACAGGGATATTCGTCATCGACAAGTATTATTTGACCGCAAGGAATCTCTTTGCTACACAAATTAAACTGTAATATTACCAATAGAGACTCCTCCAGAGGCACGCGGAGGCAAGGTAAGGAAGGAAGAAGATTGAAGATTTATCACAACGTATCGTAGGCCTGCTCTCGTTACCATGGGTATTGGTTATTCTTAGTCATAATTATTATAATAATTAGTATTATATTATTTTAGGATTGAAATATAGCTTAATATACTGACAAAGAAAGCAAGTAAGAAAGCTTTATCCTCATGAATTAAAAACAGTGAATAAATATGTGATTGAGTAGAAGGCCAAATCTCGATCCTAAAACATTAGGTCGGGGAAAAGGTTATTTCGTATTTCATATACAAAATTAAGAGCTCGTGTGCGACCCAAATATAGACCAGATATACCGACCCAAATATAGATTTTTGTATACCCAGACTTTTTCAAATGGGTCAAAACTTTTTTGTGGTCATCCCCCAACTCTTCGGATATGTTGTAACTAATAGCGATCTTGCTCTACTTTTTCAAAAATCACATCGACTTTATCCGTAACAGGGCGACCAGACCGCGCTGCATCTGTGACATCAAAATTCCCGAACTGAAAACGCTCGAACCAACTTTGTTCTTCTCTTACAGGCACTGCGTTAAGTCCATAAATTTCTCTTATTTTTTTGCTGCTAGTGTCGCATTTTTCCCTATTTTGTAATAAAACTTCAAAATGTATCGAATTTCTTCGTTAGTGTTCCATTTTGGCGGACAGGAAAGCAATTGAAAAAGGGCGGGAAATCGTTTATATTTTTTGTTATCTTTTCTAAAATGTCATCTATTTAATGGCATCAAAACCAGCCGGATACAAACAACCAAAGATTTTTCTAAAACATGCTTAGAAATTTGAGCATTATTTTGACAACCTTCTTCGGGATAAATCGAAATTGCTGTACTGGCCAAATGCATGCGAGCAGCAGCCTGCCAACTTGTATAAAAATCCATATCTGTCGTGCTTTAGCGGCCAAATAATTTACATAATAAACTCATAACTATCGTGTAATTTAAAAATGGAAAAATCTTTTACTCCGAAACATGGCAACCAAGGAGGTAACTTATCAATGGTTTTATTTAAATTACGAACTGGCTTGCGAACAGAAAGCAGTGTATTGAAAAAAAAAACAAATGAACACTTTAACGCGGGAAAATTATTTTTGTTCGCTGTTCGTCATTGATTTCGAAAAGTAATCAATTGTATTTTAATTTCCGCGCATTATTTGAGAAAAGTACTATACAAGCCTTGGCCACAACTAGGCATTGATTCGTCCATCAATGCCTCTTTTGCTGGCCGCTGCAGTAATGTACTATTACTACAGCTTTATACCTATAAAATATGAAAAAAGTTTCCATATCTCAATAGTGTAAAAGTCAAAAGTTTAAATATTTTTCTTTTCCGAACAGAGTTAGTCTAGAGGTATCAACACTATTAGATAAACCTACTTACCGACTAGCTATTTTCAGCCCGAGCTCGGCTTGCTTCAGTTGGAAACATCATTTAATAACTCAAATTCAATTTACGTTAGTGACTTGTTGCCGCCTCTCGGTTTTTCAAGCGAATATTAAAAAAGTTACTTACCTACTGTAAACTTTGAATGGATTATTTGAATATTTCGTTGAAATCTTTCGCGGGTTATTGAAAAGAAAAATTGCTGTCCATTTTCCATTTTGACCGTGAAACAGCATTTTATTTTAATAACCGGCGACAAATTTCCATGCTAAGAGTTTTTTTTTTCCTTTTTTACATAAGGTTTCAGAATCATTTTCTGAATTCATGGTTACAATCTGCGAGTCGGTGTCCCTGTCACCCTGTATACTTACGCAAGTATGTTGCTTGTGTGTATTGTTTAAATATCGTATGTTGAATGTATTTTTTATCTTTTTTTGATTCCCACGGTATAAGCAATTCAATTGCACTAACACGTATACCCACACTGACTTAATTCCTAAAATATGTGCAATTTAAGGGTTCCATATAAACACACACACCGCCCACACATTTTTGGGAGCTATAACTTGTTTCAATTTTAATTGACTTTTTGAATACGTTACTTTAAGACGTTCTTAAAAGTATTTCCACCTCTGCAATACGTCTTCAAATGATATGGCACTTAACAGCGACTTTATATTGAGTTGCTCCTGGCCATGAAAGGCGCACCTCCGCCTTTACCTACCCCCGAGGATAACATGCGAGACGCTCATCTTATGAATAAGTAAACGAAAATGCTCATCGGGGAGCATTTGATGTTAGGGTGAAGTGCAGTAAAAAGAAAATTCAACGTTTCTTAGTAGCTGTAAACTAAGGACAGACATTTTAAAGATGTAGTATCTTGAAAGGTATATAAATAATATCGCAGGGCATTATTAGTCACCGCAGAAGACGCCCAGGGCGTCGGGAATCCCAGGCCGATTCTCGGCCACCGTGGGCGCGGGCTTGCGGACGGCGAGCAATAGGTAGCTCGCCGTTCGATAAGGACCAGGTACGAGTCGACGGCCTGGGTTGTGGGAAAGTCCGAAATCGTTACCGTGGTCCCTGGCACAGGCAACTGAAGGAACACGGGTGGGTTTAAGTCAGTAAGAGTCTGACACGCCCTCCTGCTCTGCCCAGAGCGGAAGAAGTTATTTGATGATTTCCCACACTCAAAAAAAAAGGGCATTAGTTTGTTCTTCTTATCATGTCGACTTTATTTATACGGTAATAGATGTCACAGTATAATGAAGTAAGCTGTATTACATCATCATACAAATCGGGCGAATCGACGCGCTTTGAAATCTCAGTGTACGTCGCCGTCGTACGTGTTGAATGCCAGACGCCATTACTATATTAATGTGAAATATGGCACGAAGTTATCGACTATTTTGTTCAATGTTCAATACATCAGTTTCGAAACCAGTATTTTTTTTTATTACTAACCCTTTAGGCAAGGTAAGCTAATAAAAATAACATTATTTTTAATTTTTATTTATTTATGTTATTTAGGTATTTCTATACTTAAAGCGTAGCGAGCATAACTTCCTTGACAGGTATTTAGTAGGTGATCGATGCTCAATTGAAAGAACAACATATACCTATACTAGCTTCTTTTCGCGGCTTCGCCCGCGTAGATTTTAATCTGTCACACAAAGTCTATATCGTGCGTCCCGCGATCAAAAACAATGAATGGATGGAAACAGTGAATGGATTACCTACTTAAATTATTCTAAACAAATTAACATATTTGTTTTATATTTTGTGAATTAACCTGAGCATAGAGATATATGTCATCGCGGATTTTTATAGGCCTTTTTATGTAACTTTTCTATACAGAAAGTTCAATAGTAATATTATATTTTTGAACCCGGATAAGTTGAATATATTAAACAAATATTGGACTTTCCGAATGGCCTCGGTAGTTGTGCCGAGATGATTTGGCAAACAAACCTTACACCACAAGCCACCGGATTTATAAAAAAATATTTTAATATACAGAACACACTACCTTCAACAAATGGCAAGGTTTTAAAAAAGATTGCTTTCCCATCATTAAATTTGTCAGACTTATAAAGCACAGTTACAACCCAAGAGACACAGTCAGTGGGCAACCCTAGTGCGTGTTTATCTACCGAGCGGCCGTAGGTAATTATTTCAAGGACACTGCTGATACGTAATACTGCTTACTTTATTATACTGTGTCACTGTGGTAAAAAGATAAGCTAAATAGCGTGCAATCGCGGACTCCACCCGCACGTATGTATGTATAGTCGTTACAAGTCACGAACACGTACCGCGGGCATAATAAGGTTTTGATTGCCATGAGAGTCGCGCACTCGTGAAATGCAACAACCATACTTACCTGTCCCCAAACCTGTTCCTAATTCAAATGTAAAAGCATGGATCAAGGAGCAAGGATCTAATTCTGACCTGCCATTAGCAAGTTAATCCCGTGTGGCCCTATGTGGGCCCTATGCTCGCAGCGTTATGATAGGGATGAGAAGCCTTTCGTTCCGATAACGTCAATCATCGTTATATACTCGTAATTATGGGCCAGGATATCATTGTCTGCCTCGGGCTGGACATGGCACTTTCCCTCGTTTATTTTGCTCTGACATTTGGGACGCACATATTCTAGATCAGGGATGGCAGGAAACGGCACTGCATTGTTTTTAGTAGGTACGAAATTGTTAAAAACTTTGCCTTTTCAATATTTAAGATGTTCAGATCTGATGGTTTGTGTCATATAAAGTTAGAATTTTGGAAATAGTACGCGGCATGAAAGTTGGATAAATGCTGTGCAAATGCGTTCCTAAGGGCTTCCCTTTTTTTTGAGGGTGGGAAATCATCAAATAGCTTCTCCGCTCTCGGCGGAGCGGGCGTGTCAGACTCCGACAGACTTTAGTCTGTCCGTCTCGTGTTCCTTCAGTTGCCCACAGTTTCCCACAACTCTGGCCGTCGACTCGTACCTGGTCCTAATCGGATGGCGAGCTACCTATTGCTCGCCGTCCGCAAGCCCGCGCCCACGGTGGCTGAAAATCGGCCTGGGATTGCCGACGCCCTGGGCGTCTCCTGCGGCGACTAGGGGCGTGAGCGCGCGAATTTTGCCTCTCCATCACGCGTTCCGCCTCCTCCATCGCGAGCATTACTGCTTCACAGAAGGAGGTGACGGCTTCCCATGACCTCTCGCTCGTACCATGGCCTGGATGAGGGCCGGACGCGAGAGATCGCCACTGCCGATACCCTCCACGAGGATACAGTGGTGCTCAGCCCAAGCCGGGAAGACCTCCACCGTGTCCTCCACCATCCACACAATGGTGACATCCGGGCGTTTCCTCCCGCCTTATCCGGAACAGGAAGCATCCGTGTCCGGTGAGGACCTACGTCAGGCGGAAGGTGAGGATGCCGTGGCACCTCTCTAGCCACTCCTCAAAGAGGGGACTTATCGCCGCAATTGTCGTGTGCCCAATCCTACGGGCTTCCCTAAGAACGCTGTGCAAATCACAGCATTTCAGAGCATGAGCAGAGAATGTTATGCTGAGGAATGATGTCATAAGGCAAGGGCGCGGTTTAAAATAAGATGGTGATGTTCTTTAGAAAAGTCAGGTGGTACTTGCAACCTGCACCTGCACCTCCACCTGACCACCACCACCCACCACCACTAGATGACTAGACCCTGCACCTGACTAGATGTATGAACGAAAACGAAGCAAAAGGAGCATATGGATTGTACCGGGTGGTGTTCTGGACTCTCTGCCTGCCCCCATGGGAAGTAGGCGTGAATTTATGTATGTAACTAAGATAGTCTTAATTAAGCTTTGTTTTTGTGTATCTGGGAAACTGTAAACATAATGAATATGTATCTAATTTGTGATAAGAATAATCCATAGGTTTTATTGTAACAATATTTTTGTTTAGCGCGCCTTACTTTTTTATCAGAAATCGGTGGCATTATTAATTGTTTTAATTATGGCCCCACCTGTTCTAAACATATAGGTATTCTGTAGCTATGTATGTTTATGTTGTATGTTTATGAGAGCTACCCTTAGAGCTACCTGATATTGTCTGCCCGGTTTTAGGGCTTTTAGATCTCAAAGCATCGCATAGTCGACTGTCCGATTTGCATTGATTATTAATTATTTCGTGTTATGACTATGTGTTTCCACTATTAAACCAATGTCTTTATATACCAACGTATCATCAGCATCGGCGTAGCCTTTCCGAAACTATATCGGGGCCAGCTTCAGTGTACCCGGATGCAGCTGAATACCAGTATTTTGCAAGAAGCGACTGCCTCTCTCTCTCTCCTTCAATGTATACCAACGAACGATGTCTGGAAAATATAATTTTAATTTTCATGTTGTAATCGAAAACCTTTGTGTGCTTCAATTTCAATAGAAAGGCATCGTTATGAAAAATAATGTCTGATAAAATTGCACAAGCAAGACCTTAGCTTCGGAAAAATTTAACGAGCTCTAGTTAACTGACGCAGACATTGTTCTTTTATTTAGATGTACAGCGAACCTTTCAACTGAGGTTGTAAAAAATAGAATGGGTTTTAATTAGTTTGATGAAAACGGTCCAACGTAACATTTCTAAAAGGAAAATTGTTTGCAAAAATCTGTTATCATTTTAGCGTTCACGACTTGCATTTCGTTTTGTAACTAACAATTTATTCCGTGCTCGCCTCACCAGGTTTGTCCCATATTGCATTCCTTTTTGGGCAACATTATTTATTTATTGTTTTAGTTCTGTTTCGCTTCATTTTTATTGATGTTTTAACGCACTAAGACGGGCTGGTCTTAATTGTGTTTATGTGCAACTGTAGGTACCTGTTTTTACTCGTATGTAATAATGGTATAAAAAGATTAAGAGTTCTGATGGGTTCAGCTTAATGCACGTAATTGCAAAAATATGTACCTACCTACTTACACAGCTAATGACGAAGAGGCAGAAGTATCGTAGGTTACTTTTTGAAAACATGCCAATAAACTACCTGTAGGTAGACGCAAAATGTGTATCCACTTGTTGCAGAAACTCATTCCTTTGTACGAGTGTTCAGTAAAGAGAAATCCACTTTTCTTTGCAATTCATTAAAGCTAATTGAATTATTTTTCTTTAATGTATCGTTTCTTATTTGCCCTTGGGTTGTATAACCGCCCTCGTTATGGTAGTAACACGCGCGAAGAAAGAAAAGAAAGAAATCAGGAGGAAAGAGCCAGGACCCTTCCAAACACTTATTAATGTTTGAATTTTATTTGTAATACATACATCTTTTTACGTAAAGGATCATGGGCATTTTTGTATGAGAGCTGGGCGTAAAACCAACAGAAATAAAATTTGTTGTAATTTACTTTATTGTACTTCTAAATACCCCCTAAATACTTGTTAACCCCAATATCGACCGGGTATCGCTGCAAAAAAAATCACAAAGATTGGTTAAATAAAACACATATTTTTGTTAAAAACTACTATTTATTGATACCTTTTATTCAAATATCAATGGTTATCATCAACTATAACATCTTATAAATGTTCTGCGGGTGCAATGAAAGGCTCGTGCCGTCCTAACCATAAAAACCACAAAACTGAAACTATGTGGGCACAACTTCCTACTGTTCTTCTGCCTTATAAGCAAGTACAGTAATGCTCAACTATCGCATTTCCACCGATTTGGTCTCTATCAATCAAAATGTAAGTATTATATGTGCGCGATCTGACATGTCGCGACTGTATTTTAATTCGAAGCAACCACACATTAGTTTGCAGAATATTACATCTGTTTAAATCATCTAATGACTCCTCTCTATATAATTCAATTAAATAAACACCATCGCGGAAATGTTCTGCGACATACGATTTTGCTAGTTTTATATGATAAGTTCCCAAAGCGTGAAGCACTATACAATCCTCTGTTAAACGTGGAAAATCATTTAGGAATGGTAGATTTGCTTCCATTCTTACAAAGTCTCGACGTTGTCGATCCAGATTTTTAAGTTCGACGTAATCGAATAAACGATTCGGGTTGTTTATTTTTTCATCAATAATGTTTATTATATCCGAAGCTTGTCGATGGTTTTCAAAAACTGGGTGAAAAGCATTTAAAAGGCTAGCACCAATTTTGAAATCTACAAACATATGGGGAAGAGCTCTATTAATATGTGTTTGTCGCAGCAGTTTAAAACACTGTTTTATTTTGCCATTCATAGCTTCCACTACCCAGCGGCTAATGGTAATCGTTCGCGATTTATTGGCTTGGTCCGTTGTTAATTGGGTTTCGTTTCTGTCTTTTGTGGGTGGTATGTGTACCTCATAACCCCATTCTTCAATACTAGCTAAGCTATCCCTAAAACCCCGTTCAACCAAAATAACGGTCTTTTGTTGAAAAATCCAATGCCAAGCACTATTTTCATCATGCATAATGCCTTGCATGATTGTTGCATCAGATGTAGTGGCAGCATACGGACCTAGGACATCTAAAATGTAGCCATTAGTGCTGACAATCATAAAGGGTTTTAGTAAATTCTCATACTTATGCAAGCTATAAGACAATCGTTGAAACAAAAAATTGGAACTTTTTTTTATATAAATATATGTACCATCGAAAATAATTATTGCTATGCTGTTTTCACTGTTACCGAATATGTGTTTTGGTATCAACAAATTCCTCTCTAAGATATTATTCCTTGTGTTATGGTCAAACCCTAGATGTAAAGAGTGAGTGAGTGTAAGAGGGTGTTTTTAATCTCCGCAAGTACGATCATGTATCCGCACATCGATCGCTTTTAAAGTGGTTACCCATCCGGCAGCGCAGAGCGTTGAGAGCTTTGACAACCCTGTTTGCTATCCTTCACAAACCCACTTCTCCTTCTTATCTGACCTCTCTCTGTCAATATTTATGCTCTGCACATAGCAAGAATCTTCGGTCTGAACATAATCGTCTTCTTCGTTGTCCTTCTCATCGCTCTGGTTTTATAAAGTCTTCTTTCTTTGTCCAGGCGATTTTCCTTTGGAATGCGCTCCCTCAGAATATCAGGACGGTAACCAATCAGTTCACATTTAAAGTGAAAGTTCGAGAACACATACGCAAGAAGTTGGCAGATTCGTCTCAGAATTAAGTTGTTGTTGGTTTTCTTGTTAACTCTCATAATGTTTTTAATTTTATTTTTTTGTTGTATGTATGTATATATGTATTTATTCTCATTATTATTTTTTTTAGTTATAAATATATTCTAAGTTATTTTTGCACCTACTATGTATTGTCTCTGCATCACCCTAAGGTAGACTGGTAGAAAATGCCCAAGGCATTAAGTCCGCCTTTGTACAGCTTTTTACTTGTGCATAAAGTTTTAATAAATAAATAAATAAATAAATAAAGAGGTAAATTAGGTAAAAAAAAAAAAAACAAAGAAATACAAATACGTTTGAAGATCACTGAATATCTCTGCTCACCGGTTGTTTGGGTGATTGCCGTCATAGTATAAAATTAAGTAATGGTCATTAGCTTTCACATAAAATATATTTTAAAGCTGTTGGTTTTACGCCCATTTTGACCGTGAGTCTTTAATATAGAAATGATTGAATCGCCAGCATTGGTCGACAAGCAGTAGTTTTTAGGTATAGTGTTTCTTCTTGGGATAAATATAATGTTGGTTATCTTTTTTTAATTTGGTTCACACTAGGAATTTCTCCTGTATTGTGGGTGCGTTTACAAACAATTAAACTCACATACACAAACAGCCAGACCCGGAACAACTACTTGTAGGTCATACAAGTATTTGTTCCGTGCGGAACTCGAAACCGCGACACGCAGCGCAGCAGTCAATCGCTTAACCACTGCGCCAACCGTGCCGTCCATTATTCAGTAGTAGTATTCAATACCCGCCTTGCACTAAAGTGGGCCAACTAAACTAAGAAACATATGCACCTATTGTCACTAACGCTTTGTCTGTGCTGTTAAAGTTTCTGCTTCTCTCGTATAGGACACGAACAATAATAGTAATAACGTTTATTCATTAAAAAGTTTCTATACAAGCGTCGCCTGTGGGTCTATAAGAATATATAGCGTGGCAAAGTACAATATATTAGCCAGTCAGGAAGGTAGCAGCAAATCGGACTACCCACAAGGTGGGTGAATATTAAGTATATTTCTATCTCTCTTAGAGTCTGTGACGACATCTATACCGCCGCATAGAAACTACGCAAGACATGTGACGACTCACGAATCGGACATCGCGGAACCAAAGTTAACGCGAAATTTGCCTGACATCGAACATCGTGCATCGGGCAGTAGCCCAGAAATATCTATTTTAATGTTACGACAGTACCGCACGATCAACCTGTTGTACCGCAGCTACATTCAGTCGCCTGTGCCCGTCCACTGAGAGAACCTTCTATTATTATTGTCGCTGGAGCTTTATGTCCTACCTGTTGGCGGGAAAAGTTCAGCTGTGCTGTAGCTCGGGGCTGCTACGCTCGGCTCAGACTGTCTGCTTCAATAGCCATAAAGGCAACTATGATACAATGCGTTGATTTGCAACCTCACCATATTATGCGTTCATAAACTAAATAACATTTAAACACCACGCCGTTATTCCACGAAAGTACAATACAATGTTACATCCAAATTTTGCCAGTTTTTGTAATGGGATGCAAGCCTATTGCCAAATTACCTTTGAAAACCAAATACCTAAATAAGGCCGTGTCACTGTTTCGACGATACGGCTAGAAAGAGGATGACTATGGAGTTGGCGGCTAATACAGATGTATGGAGGCGAAAGGCTTGACTGTCTCGGCAGTCGGCAGCAGTCAGCAGTCAAGCCTTAAATCGGCGGGTGGAGGGTGGGTGTGGGATGATTATCGGCGGGTGGAGGGAGGGTGGGGGATAGTTATCGGCGGGTGGGGGATAGTTATCGGCGGGTGGGGGATAGTTATCGGCGGGTGGAGGGTAGGTGTGCGATGATTATCGGCAGGTGGAGGTGAGTGTGGAATGATAATCGGCGGGTGGAGAGTGGGTGTGGGATGATTATGGCGAAAGAACAGATTATAGACGAATAGCTGTATAACGGTCATTTGGCGCGTGGCGAAAATCTGTACTAACGTCGCCATCTTGATTTTTCAATACAGTTTCACAAATGTTTAACAACAACATGCCCTAGTAAATGTCACCCAAGAGCCAAAAGATCGTGGTAGCACTCTATTGGAGTGGTTTGTATGGTATGTGTGCTTTAAATACGGCTAGCTTGCAGATCAACACAAAGTACCTACTGCTATCACTAAAGCTAACCTACCTGTGAGGGCAGAATGCTCGGCGGGGCTGTAGCACGGCGGCGCAACGCTCGCTTCTGTGGGACTGCACGGGGGAGGGCCTTCGTGCCGCTGCACACCTTTCTTTACCATGTAGCAGCGCGGCATTGCGGCCAACGCTGGAACAAACAGAAACATGAATTTTAAGAAAGTTCTCATAAGGTTTAGATTACAATGATTGACGCACAGTCGTGTAAAGCAGCAACCATAGCAAAATCAAAGAACTTGTCTCAAAATGGATGAGTTCGTAGTAAATGGTGAGAACAAATTGAATCTGGAAAAAGGTCGCTTCATAAATTAACAAAATAATATTGAAATGTTACTGGGTACCCCTCGAATTTTGAGAGAAGCTCTTGTGTATCTACACGGTGACATTTGAATCACAGTTTTGCTAGAAAAAACGTTGTTCAGACCATGGTCTACTACCATTCTAAAGCATCCAATAGCAAAAAATACGTCATTGGTTTTCGAAAAAAACACAAAAAAGGCAATGTTAAAAAGTCGGGATTATCGTTACGCCCTACAACACAGACACTGCGGCCGCGACGCACGGCGCTCGTGTCTCATTAAGTAGTTGAATGCCATATCGCTACCGCGATGAGTACTTTGATGTCACGGTTAATATTTCAAACATTTGAGCAACATAAGACTAATTTGAGAACGTATAGATTAGTTTGTTTTAATAACATATTTTATGCTGCAGAATTGTAGTAGACCATGGTCTAAACAACGTTTGTTCTAGCAAAACTGTGATTCAAATGTCACCGTGTATAATGTATTTTTTAAATAGTGGAACAGGTTTTCATAAATTAAAAGTACAGCGTTAGTTAGATCCCCTCACACATTAGAATGCCTTAGAAAAAGTGGCGCAACTAATTAAGCCATCCGACCGTAAGTAAAAATAATAATGATACCAATGATTCGAGAGCAGACTGCACTCAAGTCCAAGTCATTTACGTTAACACACAAAAACACACACACAACCTACCAAAATCATAAAAGTTAATTTTCAAACGCACGCACCATATATAAAAATCATGTCGGCTTCACGTATTCGTGTCGCGATAAGTTTATAAAATATTTTTGTAAGAAAAACTTCTAAGAAATACAGCGGTAAAATGTTTTCGAGCTCATAAATTACCGGAGAAAAGCGACGGATCAAATGGAAAATGCGGTCACGGAATCGTATAGTTGACGCTCTTATTATTCAAATATACGGTGTATACTTACATGTAGGTAAGGTGAAATTTAGTAAGAGTCACCACAAGTCACGTTATATGTTGTTTATTGAAACCTACATCGTAGAACGCAATTTTAATTAAATTAGCGTTATGATACGACAAAGGCCGCTTTGGCAGAATCGTAATCGGATAATATTATGAATCACTATATCTGGAATTCAAACTCAAACCCTTTATTTCAAATAAACCAATTAAAGGCACTTATGAATTGTCATAGGGTCGGCAACTCAAAAAGGTGAAGCTAGTTGGCCATTCCAAAGCGTAGTAAGTACTTATGGAGAATCACGGACAAAAAACTCCATGGACACTCTTTTAAATTAAAATATTGTTACAAATAAGTGGTTACATCATTCATGTTGAAATTATACATGGACGATGTAGAAAGACGCGCACGATAAAAGTGTCCGTAATAAAAAAGATAATAACAATTCTGGAAATAAAATAAGCCGTGGCAACTAAGAGATGACCAGTGCTTACTGACCCGTTCACGAACGTGACGTAAGGATCAGCAATATTCACCAGAACAATTTTGAAGGGAATTTCTCAGTACCAGCCTGGAGCCTGGATTTGTGCTCGGTTAGTGGCAATAAGGTCGCCGCCATTTTTATTTTTAAACATTGCCCCACACCAGGAATTTCTCCTGTATCGTGGGTGCGTTTTCAAACATTTAAACTCACATACACAAACAGCCAGACCCGGAACAACTACTTGCAGGTCATACAAATATTTGTCCCGTGCGGGGATCGAACCCGCGACTCGTGAGCGTGACGCAGCAGTCAATCGCTTAACCACTGCGACAACCGCGCCGTCTTAACATGGAACTTAAACATAACTGGCGAGACGAGGGTGTGTATAAGTAACACCTGTGCCTAGCCCTAGCCCTTTGAAGATAACAGGCGTGGTGTTACGTTTCTATGTACGAGTATGTACGGGGTCACACTGAGAGTTTTTAGAATGGGCCAGAAAGAAAATAAGCCGATGAAATAGTACATTGTTACCCTAGGGGTGAAAGTAACTTATTTAGTCCCGACTCGGGGCTTAGGGCTCGAGGGACTAAAAATAAGTCTTTAACCCGAGGTAAACACTGTGCTTTTCATTACGAATACAAGGAAAGTAAAAATAAAAACACGAAATCACTAAAGAAAAAAATAACCTCTTCTCTTATGAAATCAGGCGTTAAACCCATATCTGAATCAGATGAACTCATTGTGTTAATACAAATCTCTGCTATACGGAAGTATAAACAAGACTCTACAATTCGAAAAAACAAATGAAGATCGGATTGCCGCTTTCCCGCCTTTTCTTTTTTCTGTGACCGTCTATTAGCTATTCAGCCATTCTTTTTCATTTCCATCATTGAAAAAAGGTAAATATTTTGCCGAAATCTATGTTATTTTAAAGAAATAGTTGAAAGTAAATTATAATAAAGTCATTAAAAAAAAATCATTAATACTTCACTTTATGTTTTTTCAATTTTACATCGCGCTGTTATTGAGTACCTATAGGAAGTTGGAACATGTTTCAATAGAAATGTGAAAATAGAACTAGTTTTTTGTAATGATTTGCCAGCGGTCAGTTGAAAACGATTCTCCCTAGTGCTGAAAAGTATTACTTTCAACCCGCTCCTCAGGCAACTTCAGAGCTACTTTCCGAGTATGAGTAAAAAATGTATTTAAATTTTGAATTAGGAAACTCTTTGGAAATCTGTAGATGTGTAATGAATTCATATGTTTATTTTTTTACAAATTGGCGGCAATTTAAAAAGTGTCTATCATGGGTCGAAATGGATTTGACTAGAGAAAATGAATTTGACTTTTTTTTTCCGAAAATAAAAGATAATTTTAGTGGAATTCGTTTCATGAACCCTGAAAATCCGTGGCTGCGTTTGAAAAAGGCTTAGCCGAGTGGGCCCAATGCTTCAGTCAATGGTGCCGTCACATGCGACGGTGCTTAGATAGGAACGGAGACTACTTCGAAAAGCAATCAAAATATTAACAGGCTCCTACATCATTTTTTTATTTTCTAAAACTATCAGTGTGACCCACGTATTATGACCATATTAAAAATTGTAAAATGGTCCATTATCTATAATCAGCCTATAATGTTCCCACTGCTGGGACACACGCCTCGTCACCGTAGAGGGAGTAGGCCGTAATCCACCACGCGGGCCCAGTGTGGGTTGGTCGATGTCACATTTCTTCTAATGTTTGGTTCTTTTTTTGGTTTTGGGAGCAGTGGTGTTGAAAATAACTTGCACAAACCGACAAGTAGGTAGGTTAGTAGTAGGTAGGTACAACCTACAGCTCGTAAGTCGCAGCTGTTACTAGTGAGTCACAAATTGACAATTCATAATATTTGCGTACAATAAATAGCACACAATTCATCTATTTTACAGTTTTGTATGAAGACTCGTAAAATGTTCCACGAATGATGAATTGCTTTAATTTCAATAGCAGAATCATAAGAAGTTAGTCAAAAGCAACCTCATAAGTATGTATCTGTTGAATGAAGAACAATATGGAATGAGAATGACATGGCTAAAGTAGTTTCTGAGCTACCTCGCCGTAGAAAGACATTGACTGAACTTTTGTTCAAATGTTTAAATGGGAAGCAAACAATGACTGATGATAGCAATATTCAATATTTCAAACCAACGAAGAACCTCATGGCATAAAAATTTAATTTATAGAAAATACCAATAACTTGTGAATATTATGTCTGGTCAACAATAACGATAATGTCGGCAGTAAAAATCTTTAATCGTTATGCGTAATAATCAAAAAATACAACCACTAAATAGTCATCCTTGTTTCTCACAGAAAAAGGATGCCTGTGTCCCAGCAGTGGGAACATTATAGGCTGATTATGTTTCTCATATTACCAGACATTAGAAGGCTGCAGGATAACAATTTTAACCCTACCATTCACCGTCCGTATTACATCCCCCAGTCAAAGACCCCCTTCGAAATTCAAACCAGCAAGCTATCCTGCAATGTAGCACCGTACCGAACACATAATTGGTACAAAGAGATTCTACGGGACACAGTCTAGTAAAATCAGCCTTGTCGTCGGCGTGCTCAGGTTAATTGACTTAATATCTATTGAGCTTTACGTCACCTATGTCCCCCTTTTCTCCCATACCTATGCGCCCCTTCGGCATGTCCGGTGCAGTCGAGTACAAAAGGGGACGCGACATTGCGTGTGCCTCCGTGGATACGTAGGTACATAGGTACACAAATTAGAATGCTGTTTGAATTTAGTGATGTATAAAAAGACTGTTGGTTTACGCAGTAAGTAGATCCAATAAGGACAGGTAGAAAATAAAGAAAGAAAGAAAGAAAGAAAATGCGTTTATTGGCATTACAGCAAAATAAATACACCTTAATACTATAAAAACAGAATACAAAAATTATAATGCCAAACGGGCCTCAGCTCAGCATAGTGTCAGATGACAACACAAGGTGTACCACCTGACGCTGATTTTCAGCTGCAACCCACGAGTGCCATACGCTAGAATAACAAAACATAGGGAAGCTTGTGTCCGTTTTAATACATTAATAGAATGAATTAAATGTTATAGTACCTATAGAAAAGCTCATACAAAAACAAATAAAATGTTGTGACATAAATGTGTGTGTGTTGTATTGTGATTAGTAAAATAAATAACCAATATGTGCGTATTACCTATATAAAAAATAAATAGACCTAGAGATACTACTAATACTACTACCTGCCTACCTACTTAGAGATAGATTATTTGTATCGGATATTAAATATCAATATTATGTTGTGGATCTGCCTAATTAGCTTTGGGAAATTATATGTGCGGCAACAAAAGTTTTATTTAGCACCTGCAACCTAGCGTCTTTTTTTATATGTAGGCGACGAGTTAATAGAACAGCTTCAATTATATTAATTCATCATCTTTACTATTCCAACAGAATATCAAAAAACCAGCGTCAATTTACGAGCGTAAATTAATATGACTCCGAGCTACCGATAAATATATTTACTTCTGATTTAATTTATGAAGAACCTCATGGCATAAAAATTTAATTTATAGAAAATACCAATAACTTGTGAATATTATGTCTGGTCAACAATAACGATAATGTCGGCAGTAAAAATCTTTCGTTATGCGTAATAATCAAAAAATACAACCACTAAATAGTCATCCTTGTTTCTCACAGAAAAAGGATGCCTGTGTCCCAGCAGTGGGAACATTATAGGCTGATTATGTTTCTCATATTACCAGACATTAGAAGGCTGCAGGATAACAATTTTAACCCTACCATTCACCGTCCGTATAACATCCCCCAGTCAAAGTCCCCCTTCGAAATTCAAACCAGCAAGCTATCCTGCAATGTAGCACCGTACCGAACACATAATTGGTACAAAGAGATTCTACGGGACACAGTCTAGTAAAATCAGCCTTGTCGTCGGCGTGCTCAGGTTAATTGACTTAATATCTATTGAGCTTTACGTCACCTATGTCCCCCTTTTCCCCCATATCTATGCGCCCCTTCGGCATGTCCGGTGCAGTCGAGTACAAAAGGGGACGCGACATTGCGTGTGCCTCCGTGGATACGTAGGTACATAGGTACACAAATTAGAATGCTGTTTGAATTTAGTGATGTATAAAAAGACTGTTGGTTTACGCAGTAAGTAGATCCAATAAGGACAGGTAGAAAATAAAGAAAGAAAGAAAGAAAGAAAATGCGTTTATTGGCATTACAGCAAAATAAATACACCTTAATACTATAAAAACAGAATACAAAAATTATAATGCCAAACGGGCCTCAGCTCAGCATAGTGTCAGATGACAACACAAGGTGTACCACCTGACGCTGATTTTCAGCTGCAACCCACGAGTGCCATACGCTAGAATAACAAAACATAGGGAAGCTTGTGTCCGTTTTAATACATTAATAGAATGAATTAAATGTTATAGTACCTATAGAAAAGCTCATACAAAAACAAATAAAATGTTGTGACATAAATGTGTGTGTGTTGTATTGTGATTAGTAAAATAAATAACCAATATGTGCGTATTACCTATATAAAAAATAAATAGACCTAGAGATACTACTAATACTACTACCTGCCTACCTACTTAGAGATAGATTATTTGTATCGGATATTAAATATCAATATTATGTTGTGGATCTGCCTAATTAGCTTTGGGAAATTATATGTGCGGCAACAAAAGTTTTATTTAGCACCTGCAACCTAGCGTCTTTTTTTATATGTAGGCGACGAGTTAATAGAACAGCTTCAATTATATTAATTCATCATCTTTACTATTCCAACAGAATATCAAAAAACCAGCGTCAATTTACGAGCGTAAATTAATATGACTCCGAGCTACCGATAAATATATTTACTTCTGATTTGATAACTCAGCGACTAATGTTGTAAGTGAGCTACTTTATATATTTTAGAGATTCAACATCTGTCTGCTAATAAAATCAAATTCCAGCCTCAAAATTAGCAATCAAAGTTTTTCATTCAACAACTAAATTAATAAATCATATTCTTTTTTCGTGAAAGTTTGCAACACAAGCGCGGGAGTGTACCTGACGCTCGTTGGGAATCAGAGGGGCGCGACCGGCCATTTGGGTATAGTCCCAGTCGCCCCCACATGGATTGCCACCAGGTGGCAATTGGGAGAAAAAAATCCCAGTTGCCACCGGGTGGCGACTGGGACCTTATTGCCCCCACTTCAAATCGCTGTCCAGGGCCGGACGGCGTTCCCGCACGGGTGGTGGCCATCGCCGCCTCACACATGGAGGAGAGGTTTCGGGACCTCTTCAGCGCGTGTCTTACGACTGGGAGGTTCCCGAAACCTTGGAAGGAGGGGCGGCTATGCCTGCTCCGAAAGGAGGGACGCCCGGCGGACTCCCCCTCGGCTTACCGGCCCATCGTCTTGCTCGATGAGGTCGGTAAGTTGTTCGAGGGGATAATTGCCGACCGGCTAAAGAGCCTGCTGAGGACGGTGGGGCCGGACCTGTCGGACGCCCAATTCGGTTTCCGACGGGGTCGTTCGACGGTCGACGCGCTGGCCCTACTCAAGGGCCAGGTGAGGGAGGCCGTGGAGGCGGGCGACGGAGTGTTGGTGGTGTCATTCGACATAGCCAACGCCTTCAACTCCGTCCCCCACTCGACAATCTTGGAGGCGCTCCGGTACCACGGAGTGCCTCAGTACCTGCGCCGACTCTTGGCCAGCTACTTGGAGGACCGGGTGGTCCTCCTCGCAGACCAAACGGCCACAGTGAGGCGATACGGCGCAGAGTCTGGTGTTCCACAGGGGTCGGTCCTAGGACCACTGCTGTGGAACATTGGATTCGACTGGCTCCTGCGGGGAACCCTCCTTCGTGGCACGAGCGTCATCTGCTACGCGGATGACACCCTCCTCGTCGCCCGGGGGAGGGACTTCAGGGAGGCGGCCAGTCTGGCCTCTGCCGGCGGATCCTTAGTGGCAGGAAGGATTCGCCGCCTCGGACTGAAGGTTGCGCTGCACAAGACCGAGGCCGTGTATTTTCACGGTCCACGGCAGCGCATCCCTCCCGACGGCCACATTATAGTGGAGGGCGTCAGGATCGAGGTCAAGGCCCAGATGAAGTACTTGGGCCTTGTCCTCGACAGCAGGTGGCGCTTCGGCGCACATTTTAGCGGGCTATCGACGCGCCTGCTGAAGGCCGCGAACGCCTTGTCGTGGCTCCTCCCGAATCTGGGGGGTCCGAAGGCGCGATGCCGGCGCTTGTATGCCGGCATCCTCAGGAGCATGGCCCTTTACGGGGCCCCAATCTGGGCAGACTCCCTCCACAGGCGGGAGAACGCCACGGCCATCCGCAGGCCCCAAAGGGCCATTGCACTGCGGGTGGCGAGGGCCTACCGTTCGGTAGGCTTCTCTGCGGCGTGCGCTCTGGCCGGCACCCCTCCTTGGGAGCTCGAGGCGTGGGTGCTGACCAGAGTGTACGAATGGACGGCGCGCCGTAAGGCGCTCGGGGAGCCCCCCGCCGCAGAAGAGCGGGAGGCCGTGCGGCAAGAGGTGAAGGACGCAATCGTCCATCACTGGACGGAGGACCTCGCCACTGCCGCATTCGGCCGCCGAACACTGGACGCGCTCGGGCCGGTCCTGAAGGATTGGCTCGAGCGGTCCCACGGTTTCCTCTCTTTCCGTCTGGTGCAGGTGTTGTCCGGCCACGGGTGCTTCGGATCGCACCTGCTTCGGATCCAAAGGGAGGAGACCCCGTCGTGCCACGACTGTGGCGCGGCGGAAGACACGGCACAGCACACCCTCGAGGTGTGCCCGGCCTGGTCCGAGCTGCGCCTACCTTTGGTCGCAGCGGTCGGGCAGGACCTCTCGCTTCCCGGCGTCGTCAACTCGATGCTGGAAAGCGAGGGGGCCTGGGCAGCGGTCGCCTCCTTCTGCGAAGAGGTAATGTCACAGAAGGAGGCGGCGGAGCGCGTGCGGGAGGAAGACCCTCTCGCGGCGCCGCTCCGCAGGCGAAGACGGGGCGTGAGACGGCGGTTGTATGATCGTCGTCACGCGCCTCCAGGTGGTGAACAGCGGGAGACAGGCGCGGGGGCGCCTTCTCCTGCATTGCACTGTCCACCACCCACGTCGTCAGTCATTCCTGGGCCCCTCCCCCCCCCAACGGGAGGGGCCCGCCGGGCCCGCCGTAAAGGCGGGCGGTCGTCGGCGGGGGGCAGGATGGAAAGGCTCTGCCGATTCCCAGTCCCCCTCCACTCAGACGATGCGGGAATGCCGCTGGGTTGTTTAGTGGGTATACCGGTTCTACCGGGGAGTCCCACATACCCCTCCCGTCCCCCGACGGGTGGGCATGCGTAATGCATTTTTCCCAGCGCAAACAAAAAAAAAAAAAAAAAAAAAAAGGTTAGGTTAGAACAGTGACCATTAGCGCGCGAAGTCGAGCGAGCGAAGCGAGCGTGCCGCGGCAGCGGCCGCCAAGCGCCAGATCCCCTCTATATTATTGTTGGTGAATCATTTGGGTTAGATGAGGTTATAACAGTATGATGTTTACTTAATCATTACATAATTTTGCCTAAAAATGAGTAAATATCACGCCGCAATGTACAGTAATATTTTTTGTATGTTCATTTGGGTAGGTATAATAGTCAATTACTTATGGTAACATTATAAATAGATAGGCGAATACATGAAATTAGAGCTTTCATTGACCATTATTTGATGACAATAATAAGGAAATTTTATGTTCAAATATAGTAGATTCACTCATCAATTACTTATGCTAAAGTATAAAAATAAAGGTGACTCTATGAAATTAGAGTACGTTGATATTATTTTATAGATGAAGTTGATACACTTATTAGAAGCTGGCAATGAGTAGACATATCACAAATTTAGTTGCTTAAGAATTATCACCATGTTGCGTCATATTAACAGTAGCTTTTTTTACAATATATGGTCGCTTATAAACCATTTATTAGACGCTAAAAGTTCGTCGCTGACCTATTCATTCATTAGACAATTAAATATATTTGCAGACGAGAATGACATTTTAAAGAAGCTGCATTAATTAGCACCCATTAGCTTTTACCAGTTTCTTAGGTCATTGTTTATATTTTACGTGAGACAGTACTTCATACAATCGCTGTGAATCACCATAAAACTTCGACATAGACATTCTATCAATTGAAAAGCTTCCCATACTAGACCGAATACAAAATACCCTAAAGCTTTTGTTTCTGAATTTAAATTCCAAGCAACCACAAGCCGAACTTTTTCGCTTCCCGCTGATTTAGTTTCTGCATATTAATCCCGGGCACGAAAACTGATTCACACTAATTAAGAGCATTGATGCATGTTCCAACTTTAAAAATGTAGCGGTATCTATATCGCCACATGCGAACTACGCGTCACACTGACGTCACGAAAATCTTGCATCGCGCAAGCAGAGTTTACCGCGCAACTAGCATATATACAACGTCCCGACATCAATCGTTGGGCAGTTGCCCACCAGACACGACACCCGTCTGGTCGGAGGATCCTCCCATTTCTATGGAGGTATGAGTGAACTTTACACCCTGTTCCTCATACAAACTTCTATATTATAAACTTTAGCTACGTATAGGTAATGGTAAACAGAACAAAATGAAGGTGTAGGTATTGGTATAATATAATTACATGAACAATGAATGCTGGGCAAGAGTCGCCCCACAAAGGGCGCTTGAAAGATACGTGGAGCTTTATTTTGAGGACTGGTACACGTTAGCACGGGAAAAGTACCTATAAGCACTTAGCACGATGGAGTTTCTTGCCCATTCTTCTCCATACGAAACTACCTTTTGGAAGGGGCGACTAGAATCAATTCTATTTAAATGTAAATGTTGACGTTCAAAAGTGCCTTTTATGTGCCTATTTGAAATAAATGCTTTGACTTTGACTTAGGTTAAGCCTAGCCCAGCAAAAAATTGAATATCACAGAGTAGAATAGTAAATTAAATCTCGACTTCCGAAGTACTATCATCTTAATATCATTACAAGCAAACGTAGGATTTGCAAACAGTCAGTAACTACCAAAAAAAATCATAAATTTATTGAAAATTGAAACCTAACCGTCTATTGAATAAATGGAAGCTTATCGATGGATTAATTGATTAAAAAAAAATTATTCACCGCCTCGCTGGCCGACCAATCATCTGACAAATTGTTGGCGACGACGCTGCGAGGCCATATTTATTCTGTCCCTTAATTGGTATCGATTTCGATTCGACAGTTTTGCATAATAAGTCTTGGTTGCAGTCGGTCGGTCGAGGGGCTTAAAACTTTTCTCCTTTGCAAATAAAGCTCGGGGCTTCAAAAACGAAGCTTTTTCCTGCCAGGTTTATAACATGTAATATTTTGGAAAGGAACAGAGCTCGTAGAACGCTGGAAGCGGATTTCCTGTGACAAGACACGTTGGCAAAATGGCATATAATGCACCTTTTTATACGAGCAGTCAGTGTGGGTAGGTGACACGTGGCCGCCCGCGCTTAAGGAGGAAACGCCAGGTTGCACACGAAACTAAATTTTTATAACTTATTTATTTCACTGGCAACGTGGCCCTGCCCCCTTAACTGCTGCACCTTAACTATATTATCCGTTAATAATAATACGCTTTTCAAGGACACAGATACCGGGAAAGTTTTCGTCGCGTTCAAGTTCTTGTAGTTATTTTCTTAGAACACGGATTTAAGCTCCATTTCCATTAAGTTTTGTTTCCCTTTAAGTGCTTTCATTGTGCATAAATAAATAAAGCCCACGACAGTAAAAAATATGTTTCAAACTCGGCTACTAGGTCCTATTTTTACCTGACTGCGCCAGAAGGAGGGTTATGTTTTTCGAGTGTATGTATGTAAGTATGTATATTTCTTTTGCACGCTCTGTAGCCTAAACGGCTTGATCGATTTCAGCTTGAGAGGTGCCGTTAGATTCGTCCTATTTGTGAGAGTGACACTGGATAATTATATCAAAATGGAAGAAAAATGCGTGATTTTTGGCAGCTGTGTCTTCAATTTTTTTTTTCTCAAAACGTATTGAGTGGGGTATGAAAATAAAGGGTTTCATAAATATCTTGCAAACAGTTATGCAACTTGTATGTTTACATGTAATTTGGAATGAAAAATGCTAAAATAAATGGTCAAGCCTATGTTACTTTAAGCAGAGTTAGGATGCTCGAAGGCTTGGCTATTCGTGCATTTGATCCAAAAAAGCTTTTAAATAACCCTCACGACCAAGACTTCTTGCAATAACTAAATCGTCTGGGAAATCTTTTACATTTGTAAACTAAAAAGCTGGAAAAAAAAATCTCGACTGTAAAAAAACTGAAAAGCTAAAAACAAGCCCATTTTAAATTAAATAAAAGTTGGAAGCAGGCGGGGAACCCATTCCGTTTTTATTATATTTTCGAACTCAAATGGGGCCTATGGGTCTAGCCTAAATATTTTTTTTTACAGTTTTTTTTCCTGGATTTAGAAGAGACGCCAATGCGCGTGTTTATAGTTCTAACGTGACGATATTATCGTGCACGTCCACGTCCCGGTATAACGATGATACAGGGAAGTAAAATGAATAGAAATATATGAAGACCCTTTTATATTTCCGTCCACGATAACATTATACGTGCACGTATGTCCACACATTTTATGGAAGTAGACGTGGACGTCCACGACAATATCGTGCCGTTAGAAGTTATAAAAGCGCTCATTTGATGTGATGATCGATTACAAACTTTGCGTTCACTGTCTTCATAGTTACACTTTAGGTACTTATACAAAATTCATCCGAATAGCGTTTAGGTACTCGGATTTGCAAATTCGAAGCGTAGTACGTTTTATTTTCTTTTCAGTTCCTTTTTCAAAAGAGTCGAGTTTATCAAACAAACACCCCCGGGACTATATCTCAGCGGCAAATGATAAATGATAAATGATAAATGATTTTATTTCTGTAAGTAGGTTTGAACAAACACTTTTACACGTCAATCATATTTTTTTTTAAACTAGATGGGGTCGGCGTTTCCTATCTGACTACTCTGAGAAGAAAGGCCGAAACAAACTCAGAGGTCACAGTCTCTTTTAAAGTCCAGACAAAATCTTGGTCAGGTCATGTGAAAGCTATGTAGATCGGTGTCTGCAATGGTCTTTTGGGGAAAGAACCACACAGATTGAGTGGACCTGTCCAGTCAGTGCACGCAATTGTCAGTAATCGTGCAGCTCAACTTAGACTCAAGGAGCTCAACGATTCGACGAACAATACCAAAGAAAGGACATTTGAGTAGGCCGCATAAATTACTCAAACTGCCAGATCATGATTACGTTGAGAAAAATACAAAAATAAATATAAATAAATCAATGACCGACATAGTTCTCACATTCACAATAATTAGAATAATATTATAATAATCTTTGAGGACCATGTAGATTTGTGTCTGAAATGGTCTTTTGAGGAAAGAACCACACAGATTGAGTGGACCTGTCCAGTCAGTGCACGCATTTGTCAGTAACCGTGCAGCTCAACTCAGAACTTAAGGAGCTCAACGATTCGACGAACAATACCAAAGAAAGGACATTTGGGTAGGCCGCATCAGGTACTCAAACTGCCAGAACATGATTAAAACTGCAACAAAAACACACATAGTCCTCACATTCACAATAATTTAAAATAATATAATACTTTAAATAGTAAATATTAGTGTCATTGTATATGTAAATAAGTATAGATACTTATAGCAAAGATTATAAGTAAAAATAGTTAGCGAAATAAAATAAATTAACATTGCCTGTGCTTTATTGGAGCAACTCAATCCCAAGCCTTTTTGTCCTCAATATAGTCTTTGACAGTATAATAGGCATTCTGGCATAATTTCCTTTTTATAAAAGATTTGAATTTATTAAGGCTTAGTGCTTGAATGTGGCTAGGAAGTTTATTATAAAAACGTATACATTGGCATCTAAACGAGCCACCTATTTTCTTGAGCCTGGTAGTAGGAACAACAAATTTGTGCTTGTTCCTAGTATTTAAATTATGGATATCACTGTACTTTTTAAACAGATTAATATTTTTATGTGCATACAAAAGATTTTCATAAATATACTGAGAAGGCACAGTCATTATATTAATCCCTTTAAATTTGTCTCTGAGGGAGTGTCTGGGACTTAATTTATAAATTGAACGAATTGCCCTTTTTTGTAAAACAAAAATCGTCTGAATATCGGCGGCATTTCCCCACAGCAGAATACCGTACGACATTACACTATGAAAATAACTAAAGTATACTAAACGGGCTGTCTCTAAATCAGTTAAACCACGAATTTTCCTAACGGCGTATGCTGCAGAGCTAAGCTTCTTTGACAATTTATCTATATGGGGGCCCCATTGAAGCTTGGCATCCAAAGTTATGCCTAAGAATACTGTGGTATTTTCGGGTTTCAACTCTTCACCCTTTATGAGAATACTTGTTTCTACTTGTCTAACATGAGGTATCGTAAACTTAATACATTTCGTTTTTTTCTCGTTAAGAAGAAGGTTATTAACATTAAACCAGTTAACTACTTTTGCGAGGGCACTATTTACATTGTCAGTAACCAGCTGCTGACGTTTGAGTTTAAATAAAAGTGAAGTGTCGTCTGCAAACAGCACTATATCATGTTCATCCTTTATGAGGTAAGGCAAGTCATTTATATAAATAAGAAATAAAAATGGACCTAGAATTGAGCCTTGAGGGACCCCCATTCTTACTACCGATCCGGGAGATCTTTTCCCGTTAACATCAACTCTCTGAATCCTATCACTTAAATAAGAAGTAAGAAGATCCAGAGAGGCGTTCCGGATTCCGTAGTGGTGCAGTTTCCTGATTAATGTTGCATGAAGAACACAATCGAATGCCTTGGACAAATCGCAAAAGATGCCCAACGCATCGCATTTGTCCTCCCATGCATTATATACATGCCCTAGAAGTTCAACTCCGGCATCAGTAGTTGAACGACCCCTTGTAAAACCGAACTGTTTGTTATGCAGTAATTTATGTACATTAAAAAATCTTTGCATTTGATTTAAAATAAGTTTTTCAAAAATTTTACTAAATGTAGGTAGCACTGAAATAGGTCTATAATTAGTAGGGTCTGATGTACTACACGATTTAAACAACGGTATTATTTTACTGTTTTTCATAAGATCAGGAAACTCACCACGGTCAATACAATTATTAAAAATAACAGCTAAAGTAGGTGCTACAATATTTATAATTGACTTAGCAACGTCCACAGAATTACCCCATAAATCTGCAGTCTTTTTGACATTTAACGTGTGAAAGGTTTTAATTATATCTTTAAAAGTGACATATTCGAAATGAAATTCAGAATCACAAACTGGAATGTTTTCTTTAAGTAAAGACTCTGCAGCAGTGGGTGAAGAGTTTAGAGATTTAGTAGTCGATACGGGAATCTCTGCAAAGAAATTTTCAAAGGCCGCGGCGACTTGAGAATCAGATTTAATTATATTGTCATCAATAGCAAGGCTGTAGTCACTACATCGGTTGCATGACCTTCCCGTTTCGCTATTAATGATACTCCATGTCATTTTTATTACATTACTACTATTTTTAATTTTTGAACTCAAATAACGTGATTTGGCCATACTACAAACTTTTTTAAATAATTTAGAATAATTCTTAACATATAAATTAAATTCAGCAGTGTTTTTACAAGTTCGTTCATCATACAATTCATAAAGTCGTTTTCTACTTGTATGTATACCAATGGTGGCCCAGTCACTAAAGGAAGCGTTACTATTAACCGAGAACGTCTTTGGAATGAACGTGGTATTGAATAGTGTGCAATACATATTAAAAAAATCATTATAATGTTGATTAGGGTCATCATTAATCACCAAAAATGGTAATTTACTTAAAAGTTTAGATTTAAATGTATCCAAGCGATAAGTCGTTTTCGGGTTAACAGTGATATCTTTTTTAGTAACTTTTTTGTTTATATTTGAAATAGTTATTAATTGTCCGCAATGATCTGAGTCTATTAAATTAATAATTTCTTTGTGAGTTGGTATAACATCTGTATAAATGTTATCTAGGCATGTGGCACTAGTGGGAGTTATTCTAGTTGGCTCCAGAAATTGGTTAGCAAGATTGTATGACTGAAACAGACTTATAATTTTAATACTTAAACCAGAATTTTCTAACAAATTAACATTAAAATCACCACAAATGATGATAGACTTATTTGAATTACAGATTTTGTGCAACACTTCATCCATAACCTTTTCAAAACAATCATACAATCCTGAAGGAGGTCTGTACACACTTAATATAATGAGCTGCTCCAATTCTACACAGGCTATTTCAATTGTCCGCTCAACAGAGAGGCTCACAATATCCTTGCGGTCTTTAAATTTAAGCTGGTTATTTACCAGAATTAATGAGCCACCATGTACAGCATGTACTCTGTTGAACGAACTACCAACCTGGTGATGACTAAAATTGAACATGAACTGATGGCTTTTAAGCCAATGTTCTGTTATACAAAGAATATCTATATTGCTACAATTCAGGAATAACTCTACTTCTAAATCTTTGTTCAAAAACCCTTGAATGTTCTGATGCACCAGGTTGATACTATTTATTTTTTTTACACTTTCATATGCTTTATTCTTTGCCTTAGTTACATTTTTGCAAGAGGCTAACTCCTTTGTCCTGATTTCTAATTTAAATGATGACCATTGTCATTAATTTTGACCAAATTATTGGCAGAATAATTTAAAAAGTCATTGCATTGCTCAAAAGATGCAAGTTGTTTAGCCAAATTTTTGGCTGAAATAGAAAAATAATATGATAGCGACACAGCTATCTGTCTTTTGTGATAGTTAGAAAGATAGTACATAACAATATTGTATCTATCTTTTGTCAAATACAAATTATTACTAACATAATTGTTAGTGTCAACTAAATGGAATAAATTATCATTATATGTCAAATTGTGCAATGTCATGTTAATGTCAAATCTTAAATTATTTTCTTCCTGTGGCAAACTGTTACTATAAGGGAATGTAAACAACACAATTTTCCTTAAACTAAGGTTGCACAATGTTCTATGATATTGGAGCAATTCTCCTTTGTTCACATTTCCCCTATTTCCCATAAAAATCAACAATGTTGTGTCCTGCTTAAAGTTATATCTAACAATTTGGTTCATAATATCAATTAATGAACAACCAGGCATACAGTAATTTATTATTGAGTGTCCTGGATATTCATCTGTCAACAAGTGGCCTAAGTCCTTTCCAATTTCATCGCAAAATAATACAATATCATTATTTACAATTTGTTGACATTGTTTAATGGACCTATTTACAGAAGGAATTGTCAAATCAACACAAGGATGCGGTAAGGTGGTATTGCATGTTGACAATGAATGGGCAGGCAGGCAAATGGTAGGTACATTGGATGGTGATTGACAAATCTCACAGCTGTTCGTTTGTGAGTTTACCAGCTCATTCATTGCCAACACATATTCCCTCATTAGATCTTCAGAGGTATTATATTTGATAGTCATTGAACTTAGTTTCTCTTGCAGATGGTCAAGTTGAGATTGCAGGGCCTGTGTGTCAATGTTGTACTTCCTAGTACTTTGATCCAAATTAAAAGAATACATATCTAATTGTTTAAGCAAATTTAACCTTTCTCGATTAAGTTTAACATTTTTGATAAAGAACCTTTGTCTTTTAACCATTTTTTGTGTTTTAACAATGTATTTATTAATTTTAATGTATTTTTTCAGTTTATTTTTACTGGTGACTACTCTTACTGAGTTACATTTTCTTGATTCATCATCACCTGTCAAATCAATAGTGTATGAGGGGTTTATGGCAGAAACCATTGACGGGGCAATAGGCACCAATTCATTGAACAGACTTTGATTCAGCGAGGCGGTGATGTTAAGATTGGTGGTCTCAAGTTGTGTAATCTGACTTTGAGCCTCGTGTAGCTGCTGTTGAAGTAAATGTTTTGCAGGTACTGATTATTTGGCGTGAACCCAATCCCTCGACTAGTGAAACTGTTCGGCTGTCGCGCACGGATACTCAATACAACTCGAGCAGTGAATGTGAATGAGAAATTTCACAGCTACTATTTTTATTTTTTAATGAAACCTATGATTTTTTTTATTAGTTTTGGTTTATTTGTGCGCTTTCTTATCGTATACAAAAGTACCTACCAGCGTGTCTTCATAAATGTTTAGACATTACTCGGGACTTTTAACTTTTCCAGTTGTGAGAAAATGAGCTTCAAATTAATCAACAGAAACTTAGTAAATTTTACTTTTATATAGGATGCGGGACGGGACGAGCTAAAGTGTGAACTTCCAGAGTTCGGAATTTGAGTTTTTTCCAGATGTTGATTAGTTGTAAGTTCTCGGCTTCGCTTCGACTACTTACTCGTACTACTACTTACTTACTCAACTAATTAGGTAACTATTTATTATTCGAGTGTTTAGCTTGATGCAACCAGCATCAAAATAAAAAGCCAGTTGCCTTAAAAATACTATAGTTACATTACTTCAATACCATAGGCTTTCCGTCCTACATATATACCCCAATATCTACACAAGTTCAAAAGCCCCATTCACGAAGCAATGTCCACTTGAAATTCCGAACTAAGTTGCATAGCAAGCACGAAGCACCACAGTTTGTTAAGTAAATAAAAGTATCTTAGAATCATTATGACAAAGTTAGCAGCGTCAGGGGAAGGGGGCGCAACAAGTCCGTCTAGACTTCCCCTCTGAACTTATAAGCTGGTTGCACACGATCATATGCGGACGAACTCGAGAAGCGAACGCAGTTAGAGACTTAGGCTTACGAAAGTGGCTCTGCTTGACTTACCTTAAGTTTATGCAGGAGTATGAATAGATATGTCTTATTGAAAATGCAAGTTTGTTAGTGTACTTAATGTTAACTTAGAAGGAATTGGAGCGATGGTGTTAGTGATCACTGTGATCAGTTTTATTTTATATGAATAAAATGTGGAATATAGCTGCTGTAAATTACATAGTTCAACCATTCGTTTCGATATGAATTAGGATTTTAGGAATGGTTGCATATTGACTACCGTAACCGTAAAAACATCTTCTTTGATAAAATTTATGGTCAAAGCCTTTTTGTGTTTCTTTTATGATAAGGCCGATATTTCAATCGTCAGTAAACTTTTATGTGAGAAATAAATAAATAAATAAAAATAGTTCATTGGTAAAATAAGTACAGGTTAATTTTTTTTTTTTTTATTGAATCCTTCTTATAGGCAGATAGTGCCTGTATTAGGAGAGTCCGCTCGTCCATAGCAAGACGTGTTATATAAAAAGCGAAACGTATAATTATTAGGTTAAAACTACATAATAATAATAATATCGTTTATTTATAAAAATGGTGCAGATTTACAATAATATAAATTAAAAATTATAGAGGACTCTGTTGCTTATTTGCCTGAACTAGGTAGAACCTGTGTTTCAGACTAGAAAGGTGCTTATAATGTTAAAATATAAAATTACAAAAACGGAGAAGACTAATTAAAAACTAATATTAACTTAAAAACTAAACATGTTTTATTTACAGACAACGAGTAAATTCTCTGTCTCACTGTATGATAAGCTAAGTAAACATTGCAGAATAGTCTTTTTACAGTCGTAGTTATTTAATTTAAAGATACTTAATTTCCTATTTAATTTATTGTATAGAAATGGGCCTAAAAATTTATAAAATCTGTTTACAAACACATATTTAGAGGGTGCATTTGACTCGCATACAATATCATTCCGTCTCTTATTAGTACTTTCAATGTTATATGAGAGCATGGTGTGCTGTTTTAATACTAAGTGCGTTATGAAAAGCTGGCGAACGGTCAGCACGTTACAGGATTTGTATAGCAGCTCTGTAGGATATAGAAAGGGATGGAAGTTTGCTACTTTTAAAATGGCTCTCTGTGCTCTTTCAAGAGGCAGTAAGTAGGTTTTTGGTACTCCACCCCATGAAGTAATACAGTACTGTATTACAGATTGACCCAGGGCCAAGTTAACTTGTGCCACATAAATTAACATTAACTTACATTAAGTCAAATGTGCGTTAGAGTGGGTGTAAGTATGTGTGTGAGTATATGTGAGTGAAAGTGTAGCCTGTAGGTGTGACTGAGAGTACATTAGTGTGAGGGTGTGTATGTGTCAAGGTTTCAGAAGTGTTTCGGTATCGTTGTAGGTAAGCGTTTGTATCCATTCCATTATAGTTTTTTTACCGTCATAGTAGTATTGGGATAAATGTAGATGTAGGTATTTATTGATTTTATTATATAGCGCAGCAGATCGTTTACTAAATTGCATACTGGCAAGCAAAGTCCTTGTCCTAGAGGGATATTTAATATCATATTTTTCCTTTTTTTTGTCAGTATGTAAAGTAAAGTCCTTTTTTTACCAACATCATAGGAAAGAGACTTATGTTTTTCTAATATGATTTATGTACTGTAAACTTTCCTGACTGAGAACAAGTTACTAAGTCGAAATAGGTCTTCAGTAGGATATCTATTTTTTTTAAAGTACATTTACTTGATAAGAGGGCGTTGTGCCCTTTCCACCGCTAGGAATTTTGTTTTGGCTGCACCACCCGAGACAGGTATGCAATAGCAAAGTACTGACTGGACTAGCGCAAAATAAAACATCTCAAGGAAATCTTTTTGATGGCCTGAATGATTAACGGCAGTCTCGGGAACAACGTATCTGAGAGTCCTGAACATCCAGCTTAATTTCCTGACTCTATAGGTAATCTATAAAATGAATAAAATATGACGGTTTGACATCATTAAATCAAACCGTCATTTTTGAGGTAAAATTAACCTAATTAATTATATTTGTAAAATCGGCCATCAAGGGAACGGTGTTAGAGAGTTACGAGAGCCGCTCATTAAACTTTATGCAGGAATATGAATCGATGTCTCTTAATGAAATAGAAAGTTTGTTAGTGGACTTAAAGAATTGAAGTGCTGAGTGAAATAGTTTTATGAATAAAATGTTCTACGTAGTCTATACTATACATATATTTATACATCTGAAGTATAAATAATATGTTGGATTGATATATTTTCTATATATACAAAAACTGCCAAAACTCCATATTTAAGTATTATTGAACTAAAGTTTTCTGACGATTGTAAAATTGGCCATCAGTCATTAATATACTCATTTATTTTTTATTTATCATTCCTAAATAGTATTGAACGAAATCTCACATCGAGAGCATCCATTTCCGGGCAAGATACATATTATTTGAGTGTTGCTCCAGTGAGTACTCAAGTGGCACTTACTCAAGACCCACTCGTCTCAAGAGCTAGGTGTAGCCGAGAAGAGCTCTCACCGTCTCTCTAACTATCTACAAACGTTATTAATTTATTTAAATTGTGACCGATCGCTTTTCTGCTTAAGTATATTTTCAGCATAGAACTAGAAACACCGATTTAAACACGCTGCGGCACGGTTGGCGTAGAGGTTAAGCGATTGACTGCTGGTTCGATTCCCGCACGGAACAAATATTTGTATGACCTGCAAGTAGTTGTTCCGGGTCTGGCTGTTTGTGTATGTGAGTTTAAATGTTTGTAAACGCACCCACGATACAGGAGAAAATCCTAGTGTGGGGCAACGTTTTTAAAAAAGAAAAAAGAAAAGATACAAGTATTCAGTTTTATTTATCACGTCAGCCTTAATGGGGCGTAATTAAAATTAATCATCATAACTCTTCATTGCTGTTAAATTTTGAAATATATCGCCTCGTTGTGACAACAAAACACTTTGTTAGTGGTACAATTAATGGATTTCATCATTGTATGTTTTACGACTAAAGGCTGCCTGAAACCTGTTCCTGAAAAAAACAAGTCTAACTATATTTCGCTTTGGGAAAATTTCACCTAAATGCGTTTGGTTTCGTCCGAAAAATGCAATGGCCGACCCACTGCATTTTTCGGACGAAGATCGCCATTCATCAAACGCTTATTAAATTCCAGGCGATAACTGAAAATTCTGTGAACTCGACATTCCCAAGTTTCCCGGAAACCAAAGCGTTAGCGGTTCGAGTTCTTTTTTTTTCTACACAGAGAAGAATTTATGAAAACAAGCCGAGACTAAGCAAAAAAACTACAAAAACGGGAACAACACAGACCGTAAACGTTTGAATGTTAAATTACTTTTGAAATTGTAACAAACATAGTACGCAGAGAATGTTATTATAAATGAGCGGAGAGCTTTCTGTTAATGAATTATGCAAATAGACATTACGTATTCCTGTTTACGGTACATTAGCTAGTAAAAGGTCATCATGTCTGTAGATTTGTTGCGAAAATATGGAACGTTTTTTTAATAAACAGGAGCAACTTTATCCCTGCATTATGTGAGCATTAGTTAAACAAAGCACTATTAATCAAGTAACGGCAAAAACCCAAATAAAAATGTTAATTCTACCCGTCTTTCATCGACATCGGAAACTCAATTGCCAACTAAACGTTTCACGCTGAAATTAAAGGCCGTTTACAAATTGTTAGATTTCAGTCGACTGACATGAATGTCCGAATGAAATTCGAACGTTTTAGTATCTAATTGTGCAAATGCTTAACTCAAATGTCGCACAGTAACACAAAACGTGCCTCGTGGCTATTTATGTGTGGATGTTACATTTACTATTGTTTCGGTAATGATGTACGCAATTACACGCTAACCCTGAAGCTTCATTTGTCTGTAAACATAAACAACAAAACAAATATAAGATATTAATGGCTTATTTTTTGGTTCAATTATGTAACTTAATTATATGTTGAACCAAAAAAAAAACTTTAGCTTTTTTATATCAATAAGGCGTCCAGGAATTAATAACACCGCTGTAGCAATAGTATATAGTTAGTTAGTTGTAGTAGTATATAGTTTATGCGTATAGTTTATGTTTTAAAAATATTTATTCCTATATTATCATTATAAATTGCACCTACCACTGTTTGTCTCTGCATCACCCAAAGCTTGACTGGTAGAAAATGCCTCAGGCATTAAGTCCGCCTCTGTACATTTGTGTGCATAATGATAATATAAATAAATATTAATACCTTTGTTTTCCGGTGGTTCGGTTCTTTGAATTTGAACTTTAATCAGCCGAGCTATTCTGTAACAATCTCACCGTGATAACTTAGGTGAAGTGAGCTTGAAGTTAGTTGTCGATAGTGTCAATACCTTTTATTTTTTTTGTGGTTGGAAATCATCAAATAACTTCTCCCGCTCTGGGCAGAGCGGGAGGGCGTGTCAGACTCTTACTGACTAAAACCCACCCGAGTTCCTTCAGTTGCCTGTGCCAGAGGCCACGGTATCCCTCTCAGACTTTCCCGCAACCCTGGCAGGCATCGGCCCTAGCGGACCCCGTCATTGATGCTGACATCTCTTAGAGGCGCGCGTGGAACACAAAGCGCCATCGACCTGGGCCTGGTCCTTATCAAACGGCGAGCTGCCCATTGCTCGCCGTCCGCAAGCCCGCGCCTACGGTGGCCGGGAATCGGCTAGGGATTCCCGACGCCCAGGGCGTCTCCTGCGGCGGCTAGGGGCGTGAGGGCGTGAATTTTGCCTCTCCCTCACGCGTTCCACCTCCTCCTTCGCGAACATTACTGTTTCGCAGAAGGAGGTGACGGCGTCCGAAGCCCTCTCACTCCGTACCATGGCCTAGACCAGGGCCTAGCATCAGGTGCAATATTAGCTCACTTCACCTAAGTTATCACGGTGAGATTGTTACAGAATTTACCGGCTGATTTTGTGGTAAATATTGTTACTTACTGAGAAAATATTTTGATATCCGAACCATCTCTAAAAGCATTCTGAAAATTTCCATTATGAAATGAGATATACAAATCTAAAAATACTTTATTTCGTTGTAATTTTCTAATGCGTCAGATTTTAAAAAACATAATTTATTTTCAATACTGGGTCAACAACATTCAAATCAAATTAAATCAAAATATTTTATTTCACGTAAACCTACATGGGCAAAACTTCAAAAGCTAGGTGCACGGTTCCAATTGGTCGTTTCCTATAGATAAGAGCCAGCAAGAAACTCAACGGTTACTCTTTTAAAAATAATTGGCTTTTACAATGTTTTCAAATTACAGTGTTTATAGGTATGGGAGGACAGTGTAGGCCTGTCAACAGGTACCTGGTACTTAACAAGATATCAAATCATTATGTAGGAAAGTGCTTTCAAATTATTTTCCCATAACTTTTTTTTTACTTTAAAATGAATGTATCGCAATGATGTTAATGATTTTGTTTCTGTAAGTAGGTTTGTACACGTCAATCATATTTTTTTTTTAACTAGATGAGGTGGCGTTTCATATCTAACTACTCTGAGAAGAAAGGCCGAAACAAACTCAGTGGTCACAGTCTTTTTTAAAGTCCAGACAAAATATTTGTCAGATCTTGTGAATACTATGTAGATCGGTGTCCGAAATGGTCTTTTGAGGAAAGAACCACACAGATTGAGAGGACCTGTCCAGTCAGATCACGCAATTAACAGCAATCGTGCAGCTCAACTCAGAACTTAAGGAGCTCAACGATTTGACGAACAATACCAAAGAAAGGACATTTGGGTAGGCCGCATAAACTAATCAAACTACCAGCAGGCGTAGCATGAGCACCGTATTGTCGATGGAAGAGTAGACAAAAATGACGTTCCGTGTAGACAGTACGACGGCAGCAAAGTAGAAAAGAGTCAACTGCACTTTTTACTAAATTCACTCTTTTACATAATTCGACTCAGAATTCTTTGTTTTGTCATAGGATTTTTTTTCTGTTTGATTCTCAATTTTTACTGATTTAGTCAGGTCAACTACAGCAATTTTTCGCAAAGTGTCGAAGTACAGTATTTTGGATCAAACAATTTTACACTAATATTGGCCTTAACTATTTCCTTGGTACTTATGTACCTATTAACTAAATGATGTAAAATAAGAGAAGGTAGCTTTATTATTCTATTAATTGTCACAGTTTTGTGTTCAAAACGCTCCCTTGTAAAATCATGATGATCGTTTATACTTTGTGGCCGTCGAGTAGTAAGATTTCTACTGGCGATTCCAGAATCAAAAATTGTCTTCACTACCTTAGACAAATGTCAGTTGTCAGTGTGATTTAACAGTAAGAATAGAAAACTTTCTTCCGAAATAGTCTACATATAAAAAAAACCTAGACAAAGATGGTTGGAAATTAAAGACAAAATGACAGATTGTAGAAGGATTTCTACGGTGCGATGTCAAAAATTATGAAACGAAATGTCACTATGTCAAAAAGCAAAAAGCTATGTCTATTCTACGTAGAAATAGAAAGCGTCATGCTACGCCTGCTGACCATGATTAAAACTGGAACAATGACCCACACAGTCCTCACATTCACAATAATTATAATAATATAATACTTACTCTATACAGTAAATATTCATGTCATTGTATAAGTAAAAAGGTTTATGGGATAAGCTATATGTTTGAATGGTGAAATATGGCTGAATTTTAATTTATCATATCATCTATTATGTATTACCCATATTTGCAAAATAAATGTCTATTCTATTCTAATTTATATATCTATATTATAGCAAAGAATAAAAGTAAAATATTTAGCGAAATAAAATAAAAAAATCAACATTCCCTGTGTAAATTTTAGTGGAGCAGCTCAATGGCAAGCCTTTTTGTCTTCAATATATATATATATATATATATATATATATATATATATATATAGTCTTTGACTGCATAATAGGCTTTCTGGCATAGTTTCCACTTTATAAAAGATTTGAATTTTTGAAGGCATTTTTCTTGAATGTGGCTAGATAGTTTATTATAAAAACGTATACATTACATCTAAACGAGCCACCTGTTTTCTTGTGCCTGGTTGTAGCAACAACAAATTTGTGTTTGTTCCTAGTATTTATATTATGGTTATCACTGTATTTTTTAAACAGATTAATATTTTTATGTGCATGCAAAAGATTTTCATAAATATACTGAGAAGGCACAGTCATTATATTAATATCTTTAAATTTGTCTCTGGGACTTAATTGATAAATTGAACGAATTGCCCTTTTTTGTAGAACAATTTTTTTCTGAATATCGGCGGCATTTCCCCACAACAGAATACCGTAAAGAAAGAAAAAGAAAGAAAGAAAAATAGATTTATTTGTCACAGAAACACGTGCATACAAAAAGATAATTAGCTCTAATATTAAGAAAAAAGTTAAAATAACAACAAAGAGATCTCTAATCACGAGCACAAAACAGAAATCGTCGACAGCTGCACGTCATGACTGTGACAAGAAGGCTTCCACTCAGCATGATGCTGTGCTAGGGCTGATTTTCAGTGGATTTTCCGTACGACATTACACTATGAAATAACTAAAGTATACTAAACGGGCTGTCTCTAAATCAGTTTAATCACCATTTTTTCTAACGGCGTGGCGGCTTATGCTGCAGAGCTATGCTTTTTTGACAATTTATCTATATGGGGGCCCCACTGCAGCTTGGCATCCAAAGTTATGCCTAAGAATACTATGGTGTTTTCGTGTGGCTTTATTCGTGACTATACCTAGTACTTAATTAATATTTTCTGCTGGTTGCGAGCCGTTTCTTCCAAACAAATATAGGTAGACAATCTTCTATTGATAGGCAATAATAAGCACGATCAACCACACTGACTTGAATAGTGACCACATTAAGAGAGCAATGACTCGATCTATCAAGTTAATGTGCGGGCACTACTAGGTACTTGCATGCGTTATGTGACAGACACCCATATATCAAAGTAATTCGACTTGAAGTTCACCAACTACAGAAAGGTGTGGACATATTTAAAGGGGCACATAACATCAAAATTATCAGCTTACTCCATGGGACCAACCTCGTATTATATTAATTAAATAAAGTATATTAATTATTAATTAAAGTCTTTTTGTGTGACCGCATCATTCTTCCAAACTGCGCAATGTTGATGCGAGTTTCAGCATCTTTAATGAGTGAATTTATTTCGGAAGGGTTATGTGTACAATACATTAATATTATTCTATCATATAATAAATAAATTACGATGTTATCGAGTCGTAAAAACTGTGCGATCCAGGGTCTGAAGGAACACGAGACGGTTTTAGTCTGTAAGAGTCTGAAACGCCCGCTCCGCCCAGAGCGGGAGAAGTTATTTGGTGATTTACCAAACACAAAAAAAGGGTCTGGTCGCTAGTATTATATGAATTCTAATTTCCGGTTTGCCCTCAAAGTAGAAAAAGTGAAGCTTTTAATTGGCCACCCTCGACAGCCTAGCTCTAACGAAAATCGTCTGAATGAAAAATATTCGCTCTACTTATTAAACATTAGCAAACACCCGAATGTGCTTCTAGATTAATATAGTGCAATGCTGAAAACATCATTGTTTCGGTATGTGAGAGAGATAAAACTATGCGGGATGCATATCACCTTCCCTTTTTCACAACGGAACATTGGCTTGGACACTTTGATAGTATACAAGCCCTGTTTTTGGAACGAAGTTCTTTAACGCATCTTGCGGTAGGAATAAACTTGTAGAAAATTGTAGAAATCGTCACGTAACGAAAAAGCGTTATGTCCCCTCCATGCGACTTTTTGGAACGAAGTTCTTTAACATGGCTTGCGGTAGGAGTAAACTGGCAGAAATCATCACGTAACGAAAAAGCGTTATGCCCGAAAAAATTAGTTTCAAGTGTCAAAAGATTTTGTTTTTGGTTTTTTAATAAGAGCCATCTAGTAAAGCTCTGCATTAAAAAATCAAAATAAAAACTTTTGTCACTTGAAACTTGAGACTATGTTAGACGGCTCTGATTTAATACATAATATACTGCGGAAGGAACTTCGTTCGAATCTGGTGCCCTATGACACCTCCCGACTTTTTATTTAATAAAGTACAGTAGGCCGCACGTCAGTGGTTACTTTTTACCTTGATCTGGCCAAGCGTAGTACGAAGTTTCAATAGAATAAGAGGCCAGCATAAACTGGTTATGTATATTATATTTATTTATTATATTACAATATAGATAAATTCATCATCATTTTGTCCGAGTGAATTTACGTATACATTTTCGACTAAACATTTGTCGATTCACTGTTTTAGTAGTTTTTGTAGTATTGTTAAAAGTTTCCGATTTTAGAATCCAAAAACTATTCTTCGGGATAATAACTTTACTACACACACACAAACAGTCGTAACATCAGTGACAACCAACTTGCTTCGTAGGTTCAAAACGACTGCTCGTCCCTTCTAATTGAAATATAAAGTAAAATTCATCAGTACTCAACTGACTTATGAATGCCATTTGATCACAACTATCGGAAATCAAAACAGAGGTTTTAAGAATTTAAAATAGGAGTAAAAAATACAAAATATCAAAACAAATACTGAATATACGAGTAAAAAAAATGGTTTATTGAACAATAATTAAAGTTTTAGTTTATACAAACTTTCGTAATAATATACTCCGTGACTTTTTAGTCGTCTTACAAAGGTGGTCCACTCAATGTATCCGACATTAAGGCCCGTATTCATGAACATTACTATGAGGTCTCACAGTGCGCGCGGGCGCACAGGGTCCTAAAACCTATTCATAGACCATACTTGAGTGGCAATCGGCACTATGCGTCCCTTAAAATGCACGCATAGGTAAGGTAGCCGGCTAGCTATATTAAGCAACGCATAGTGTCCAGCATACGTCAAAAAGTTGGTTATTTTTGTTTCTCGAGATTTGGTTTTGCGTTGTTTGAGGTTGTTTTTGATTCTAGTGCCGTTCTTTTATAATGGATTACAGTAGCGAAGAAGAATATGATAGTTATATCAATGAGGAAACAATAATAAGTACCAGAAAAGTGATACGGGATTTCCAAGATCCTTTTGATTATTACAGTTCGGATGAATTTAGACGACGCTACAGATTTTCGAAAGATGTGGTACAATTTATACTCTTGCCACTGATAAATGAAGACCTAGACAAATTGACTGCAAGAGGCCTTCCAGTGCCACCTATTTATCAGTTGCTAGTGGCCTCAAGGTTTTATTCTTCTGGCAGTTTCCAGGTACTTACCTTATTTAGTTAATACAATTAAAATAACTTGGGTACTTATGAAACCTAGCGTTAGAATGTGTACCTACTACCTTACCTCTCTATGAAAGGGCTGAACTTTGATAAGTACAATAACAACTACGTACCTACCTACTACCATACAATATTTGGATTTACAGATGATAACAGGAGACCTTATAACTATTCTATATAATAGTCTACTAACATTACAGTTGAGCTTGATGAACCTAAAGACGTAGTTATATTATTTATATCCATATTTGTAGGAATTGAAGCAACAATCATTAGTAATCAGCACACAAAAAATTAACAAAGAAATATAGAAAATTGTTAGTTCACAACTGACAAAACGTTTAAAACTTTAAAGGTTATATTTATGTCATCCGCCAATCTGCCAAACATTAGAGAGAACTTAGCAACAGAAACGGACCAATCACCGATCTTTATTCGACGCAGTGCGTTCGCTAGTGTCGCTTGAGTATTGTTTGTGAATTAAATGGCCTGTCATGACGAACGCAGTGAGAAATGCCTTACTTAGCATAGTGCTGCTGCCATACTTAAATAAGTATCATTCTTGAATACGGGTGTAAATACCTCTAGGCGCGATTATTATTTTTTACCATTAATTAAAATAATAGGTACAAATAAAAATAAATAATACATTAGAAATATGAAACATCCTGTTAATAATGTTTACGTATCAAACGGTAGAAAATACCTACCCAGCGCACGAGTCGAGTACTTAGATCATTCCGCCGCGCTCGCAACAGGGTGTTTCTAACGACGTCATGCGTCATAATGAATAATATTTTTCTTTTTAAATTATTCAAATTTCATAAATACCTATTTTTACTTTTATGAACGTTTAATAATCATTGTATACATGAAGTGGGCTGCCGTTGTAAGACGACTAAAAAGTCACGGAGTATAAGTTTTAGTAGAATCCACAACTTATTTTCAACAAGCTGCAGCCCACGGTTTCACCAATATCGGGATAAAAAGTATTTATGTCTAATCCAGGTCATGGTCTACCCATGTGCCAAATTTCATCCAAATCGGCTCAGCCGTTTTAGCGTGACAGCATATAATCCTACAAAAAATCTAATCTTTTCTCTTTATAATATTACTATTATTACACAGCTTAGATAAATGAGTCAGGTATCTAGAAAATGCGCAAGATTTATTTGAAATTAAAACATGAATTTGTAACAAGCCAACACTATAAAGTTACCAAACGATACGAAATATAATCAAGTTATCGCTTCGGACGAACCTGTTGTTATTAAACATACCTAGTAATATATTAGTGGTCGCTAACGAGATTGTCACCAAAACTGGAGCTGCATGAAAATTTCATTTCAGAAAAAGTTTGGTAATAACATTAGCGGTGTTAAAAGACGGTAAAATGGCACAATAAGGCGACAGGTGGCCGCTTGTATTCCCCTTTCATATTGAGTTGTCTGAATCTTGCGACGACTGAATATTCTCAAATATTAGGCAGCTTTTAATTAAATTAATCGCAAAGCTTAATTCATTCAATTAATAATCTATTTAAATCGTTTCCCACGATAGGTTATATTGCTAAATCAAAAGAAAAGACAACAATATTTGGGCTATGATGAACTTGCCCTGGCGGTGTAGTGCGACTGACATGTTCGCCGAGAGCAACGTTGCCGGCTTTTCCGCGCTGCTAAGTAAGCTCAGAGTGTCATTCTACACAAGGGTAACCCAGAGTAAGAATGAAATTGTAAAAGCTGTGTGCCGTGTCGTCCACCTTGCAAGAGAGGCAAAAGACTTTTAATGTTTATATTTGTGGTTATTGTATTTTAATATTATATTTGTGTTATTACGTTGTTGTATTTAAGGGGTTTAATATTTGCCTTAAATAAACGACATTTATTTAAATTTAATTAATACTAAACTAAACAGTATTTTGACAAGATCGACGGGCGGCGTCTAATTAAAGCAAGCCGTAAAAACTTTGTACAAAAGAGTAACGTAAAAAGTTTAGTGTGATAAATGAGAGCATTCGCAGGATTTTGTTACATAGATACAGTATTAATTCATTGGTATTGAAGCAAATTCCCAAACTAATCCCGGGCTAGTTTTTTGAGTCAGTTCTCAGACGTGGAGCATAAATAGAAAATCGTATCAACGTGGATGTCGTGACGTAAGCTAATATTATAACATAGTGATTTGTACTTGATCACGTGTATTACGGCCCGTTCCTTCTCAAAGAGAGGAGGCCTGTGTTCCAGTGTGTTTGAACGTAATAGGCTGATAATGATTATGCTTTACTTTCTACTTGTGTTTTTGGGTATTGTAATAACGTATAGATAACTAATAGCGAGATTACATCTCACCTTGAAGATGCAAGTCTGCCTGTTAAAGTTTACTAATATGCTTATAGGTATTAGTAGAATTCTACAAAATTCTGACGGTTTCCAAGCCGACAGTGACATAATAACACACGGAACTATTATCGCATGCCTCTTATTTGCAACTTTCCTGCATCGTAATAACAACAAAGCTTGGAAGCTAGGCTACCGTTGCAAGACTACTAAAAAGTCTGGGTACAGTTAGAAGATAGACGAACAAACGTAACGTTTTATTCGTCGAAGTACACAACAAGAGCATTACATATATTTTTACGGAGACAAACTCACTTATTTATGCAGGAAGTAGCCGGTGGGGTACACTGACCGTCTATTTGTAGACAACAATACAATAACATAATTGTCTACAATCTTTGTTCAATTTTATTGTATCTATGTATGTGTAGCCACAAAACACGACATTGGGTTCTTAATTGTAGATAATCAAATGAATTATTGTCGATATACCTATATATCTTTTTGAGGCTGACTGTATTTATTTTATAATTAGTCTAACGTAAACAGACGTATTTAGTTATTCTGAATTTACTGGGTATAAGTGCAACTGTCCCTTATTGTGTCAATTAACTGGGTATAAGTGCAACTGTCCCCTATTGTGTCAATTTACTGGGTCTAAGTGCAACTGTCCCTTATTGTGTCAATTAACTGGGTATAAGTGCAACTGTCCCCTATTGTGTCAATTTACTGGGTCTAAGTGCAACGGTCCCTTATTGTGTCAATTTACTGGGTCTAAGTGCAACTGTCCCCTATTGTGTCAATTTACTGGGTCTAAGTGCAACTGTCCTATCCTGTCATTTAATATTGCTGTTTTACTTAATACAGCTTTTAGCTTTGTTTTGCTGACAGAGAAAATGTAAAAACATTTTTTTTGTCGTAAAACAGCAAATAATACTGAAATACAAGGAAATTGTAATTATACAACAGTTTTTATTTACTGTAACGGTACGCAATGAAAGAGATTTATAAAGATCATTGTACATAACACCATATTATTCTTAAAAATAAACTCTTTGAATGTGTGTACGTAAACGCCAACATGAGAAATACGCAGTAAGATTATCCAACGCGAAGAATAATTCTCACTCTCCGTCAAAGAAAGTACGTTAAACGGTACAGCAGAATACTGAAGTTTAACTCAAAATTCTTTGCATAGAAGACAGCGTCAAAGCCTCAGATACAAAGCGACGATATTAAATGCACTCCAGAAGCATGCATGGTTACGAGAATTTCCAGGAAATCTGAGCGAATTTCCGCTAACACGTTGTCCAGGCTTATCGTCTGGAAATCCATTTATAGTATGCAGCATATTTATTTACAATGGCGTGAATTTAAGAGAGGTTGTGAATGATTTAGATAATGAGTTGCCGGGAGCCCAATTGCGAATCACACTTTCTATCACAACCCGGATGACTTTGAAGGTAATTACTAATGTTTTGCGTTTTTGTATGGCTCCCATTATTTATAATAAGCTTCCCAATAGCTTTAAAGAGCTAAGCGTAGTAGCATTTAAAGGACAGTAAAATCTTTTTTAGCTAGTAAAGCATATTATGATGTGAATTAATTTTTAAGGGCCTCATTTTAGGAGTACCGCTGACCCGGAACATAAAGGGCCAAGGAAGGAACACGGGTGGGTTTTAGTCAGTAAGAGTCTGACACTCCCTTCCGCTCCACCCAGAGCGGGAGGGGCCATTTGAAGATTTCCCGTCCTTAAAAAAAAAAGGGGCCTCATTTTTAATTGACATGCCCTTTTATAAATTAATTTAATCTGAAATGTATGTAATGTAATAATGAATTTGATAATGATGTTTGTATTGAATATTTTCGACATACGTTGAAATTATTATGTTTTTTTTTTTTGATAATTAAATATTTGACAATTGTATATATGAATTAATAATTATGAATCAATCAATTTATTTTTATTTGTTATTTATGTCAGCATTGTTAATGTTAATGAATGCTGTTATAATTTTTTTAATTCTAATTCTGTTTAATATTTGTACACCATGACCATGTACTTATTACACCTCGCATGCATTTTTATAATTGTATGTACACACATGTTTGAGCAAATATAGTTATCTGAATAAGTTTAAAACATTCTTCTACTCAATAACGTAAATACGTAGTAAATATTGTTGAGTTTGTCGACGCGGTTGGCGCAGTGGTTAAGCGATTGACTGCTGCGTTACGTGTCGCGGGTGCGATCCCCACACAGAACAAATATTTGTATGACCTGCATGTAGTTGTTCCGGGTCTGGCTGTTTGTGTATGTGAGTTTAAATGTTTGTAAACGCACCCACGATACAGGAGAAATTCCTAGTGTAGGGCAACGTTTTTTATAAATGTTAATTCCACAATAATCACTGCGTTATTTGCTGGTATTGTAAGTTTGTTACAATGATGATAATGGTTAGTTTTACATATCAAGGGCCAATTTGAGTGACCCTTTTCTATCCGCGAGTTTGAATCCTTTTTCCATTTGGAAGGGTAATGTCTATGTTTAGACAATATTCTAAGCTATAAATATTGTTAGTTTACCCAGAAAATAGTTACTTAGTTAGAAACGCCTCAATTGAGAAGATTTATCAATCAATCAATCAATCAAATTATTTATTTCGGGTTGCATAGACCCATAGATAAATACCTTAACCTAAGTATACATATTATTATCAACAAATAGTGTTAGTAAATAAAACTTAAGCCTATGTTAGTAACACTTCACAAGCACTGCACTACTTCTTTGTGCTGTCGTGTGGAATAGGTCCGCGGAAGCGACGGAACACCACGTCCTGCGGCCAAAAGCTTTCTTCCAACACCAGGTTGAGGTAGCACGTCGGAATACGCACTACAAATGCCTTGAAATTGACATTGCGGCGCGACTCTAACAGCTGCACCCTCGCCGTGTAGTTCAGCTTTCGGCGCACGTACTCAACGATGTCATCTGCCTCAGTTGTGTAGTGGAGGCGCGAGATATACACCGGAGTGTTCGGTTTTGCTGCACGCAGTTTAACGCAATTTACAATTTACAATCAATTGATTGTTACATAAATCTAAATACGTAACAGCGCAATATAATTTTTTGAATCCAACCGTTATCTCCAGATCTCCTAAACATTGTAAGATCGAGAAAAATACTGTTAAGCCCTTAAACTTTCACGTAAAAACATCATAACCCCACTATTCAGTCCGCGTTAGTTTAGTAATTTTGTTATTAAATTCTTCGACCAACATTTTAGAGATTATTTGGGAGAGTGAAAATTCTAATTGTACTTTTTGTTCCATAAAAGTCGAGCACCCAATTCCAGTAACCTCCTCGGGTTTCTACGTGTTGAGTTATAACGTCAAACTTTCCCGTAAGGCTTGCAAATAGTAATGAAAGAAAGGAAATATCCTAAAACGTATTTGAGTGCTCTTTGTCTTTAAGATTTCAGTTCTAAACTCAACCGCTGTTACTGCACTGCAGTATTGTTTGAAATATCTTTTTGAATCTACATACAGACTAAGATATAAAGTTTTCTATAGAAAAGTTTATAGGTATATTATATTATATATATTTATATATTATATTATAATTCATTAATTATAATGAATCAATTATAATTTGCTGAAAAGCTATTTATTAACCGGACCAATCCAATGCATTCATTAAAATTGAAACTGAAAACAGGATTATCTTATTAATGATGATAATATTATTAAATATCTCTGTGCAAATATGAAATATCACATTAAAGTAATTTGCATTGAGTAATTTAATTTACGAGCAAATGACTGCTCGCCGTCACATAAAAGCAAATATGATCATTGAAGTTCCAATTTCTCGTTATATTTGTATTATTTTTATCTTTCACCTAATTGAACGAATGTTTCCGCACAAAAACTTCAAACACCTTTATGTTTTCAGATGAACAAATCCATTATTCTTTCCTTTCAAATAATTGAGAATCACTTCGTTTTATAACAAGTCAATTTTGCTATACTTAGAGTCTAAAAATAAAGATTTGAATATTGAAAAGCGATAGTGAGTAATTTGTTCCAAAAAGGATTTTTTTTGTGAGCCTATTCTATCCCACTGCTGGGCACAGAAGTCCCCCAAATCCTTCCAGAAACTCTTTTCCCGCGCCACCACGAATTATTAGTGTTACGTACAAAAAAAACAATTATGCATATTTATGATAAAAAAAAGCCTTTAACAACAAAGGACGAGTAAAATAAATCTCGCAATTCAATAGGTCGCTTTCGATACTACAATTTAAATAGCGCTTCAGTGATATTTCTACAGTACAATGCAACAAATTGTAAGGTAAAAAAGGGAAATTCATTGAAAGCGCTGATCGGCGCTTTCTATGAATTTCCCTTCACAGGAAACCTTGACACCTTGACAGGAACAGCCAGTATTTGTCCGGGGCAGGCGGGCAGCGAACGGGTGAAAGCAAAGCGGATGTGACTGCCAATGGCTTGCAATGGGCCGGGAACCATGCCTTTGTGCGGCCGACGTGGGCTTGTATTCAAGCACACAACATTTCTGATTTTCAAGAGGCGACGGATTTAAAACTAAAATTCTAAAGAGTATGTTAGCAAAAACGAAATAATAACTTCGTATTTCCCGTGTGGCAGCGGCAGAGGTATATACTATTTTCGCCAGTTTTTCTCCATGAAGGAAGTATTGTATTTTTACGCAAGTATTTTGCCGTAAGTCGAGCTGGAATCAAGCCTCCAGGCTCCTACAGAGAAAGATCTGAAGGGAAAACCAAAACATACTTTGCCCGACTTGGAAATAAAATATAGGACCTAATGCTCACCAGTTGCTCTGGCCACCTAAACCAACGAGGCAGGCATATACACAAATGAAACAAACACGTATTTTGTACAGCTATAAGCCATTGTCACTAAATTAGCACAAACGTAAAACAAAAGAGTAACACCCAGGATATTTTACGACAGGGGAAATGTCGAATTTCCAAACGAACAAAATAACAGACAGTAACGAACATCAATTAAAACGAATGAAAATCTAAAACTCTCTGTTTTTACAAACGTTGAAAGATAAATACAGATTTCAAACATCTAAACTATATAATATTTAACATTATAAAGAGAAAAGATTTGATTTCTTGTATGTTTGTTCGTTACCTTTTCGCGCTAAAACGGCCAAACAGATTCCGTCTTATTACAAAACACGATCTTACTTTAACCCGAGCCTAAACCTTCGATTCAGTTTTTGTATTTGCAACTTTATGCTATAACTTTAGTAAAGTTCTTAATACAAAATTGACAATCTAAAACCGGACTAAGTTGCCAGTTTTGTAAAAGGAACTGAATTTCGATTTCTGTTAGGTTCTTATTTCAAAAACAGGCTCGATGGTTTAAACCATGTCAAAAAAAAAAACCTTGTTTTGTAATAAGACCGTTTAGGATTAAATTTAGCACATTGGTAGACCATGACCTGGATTAGGACATAGGATACTTTTTATCCCGATATTCCCACGGGATCGAGACTTATGCGGTGTGAATACGCGGGGCGTAGCCAGTTTGTAAAAAAAATATTGATCCACGCTATCACCTGCACCACTCACTATCGTGTTTCTATCTGACTTTTAGAATCATTTCCTTACCTTTCTAAGATTTTTTTTCCAATCCGCTTTTCCGAATTCAATCCCGCAAATGTGACTAGCGTGTACTCAACTATTTATATTCACTCATGGCAGGCTTGGAACGAGTAATAGCTGATGCATCCGTGTTAATTAATTGAAATATTGACTGAAATGGCTCAGTTTGTAATTAAATTATGTCGCGGTGCAACATCTATTTGATTATTAAGTTTCAGATCTGAGCATTGCAAATGTTTCGCTCCAAGGAAATGCGGTTTCTGGTGTTTCAATCGGATCTCGCACCACTGACCATAGTTCCATCGATTGTAGTGGCTGCTACGCGGTTACGCCGTAGCAATCTGCGAGGCTACGGCGTAACCGCGTAGCAGCTACTGCAAGCTAAATGCAAATGAATGCCGTGCCAATTACTACAATTATTACTCGTAGCACCATATTAATTCTTGTAGTAGTTCAGTGGTAATAATAATCGATATCGTGTCCATTGAAATTTGATAAATATTGTAATACATTTTTGTGAATGTTGGGTGTGACAAGACAGGCACGAAAGTAGAATAAATGATGTGGAAATTCTTTACTTGGCGAAGCATATGTGGTGTAACTATGAATGATAGGCAGAAGAATCATGTGATAGGCAACGGTGCGGTTTAAAAGGAGATCTGATAAAAATGAAAAAGAGTATACTTAAATGGTTTGATCATGTGGAGAGAATGAGTGAAAGGCGACAAAAAAAAACGTATTTACAAAGCCGATGTAAATTGAAACGCCGGAAGGGGACGCTCTAGAAGGATATACAGTGATATTTTTAGTGGTGTTCTTCAGGAAGGACCGGTGTGTAGTTCTCGCAACCGGCGTGTTTGTAAAACCTGGGGACTTACCATAAACTCTTATAGAGGTCAATTTTACACGAAAAATAACCTGTCTTATTAGTTTGTATCATGAGCGCGTCATGTAGCAGGCAAGCCAGCGATCACGTGACCTAAGCCGGTGAGCGACTACGTCACAGCATTACAGCAGGCTGACCTGCAACTTATCCTTACCATCAAGACATTTTTGACATTTAAACTTTCAACAATTGAACTGCCCTGCGTCATAATTTGCAACCAATTTACATAAAATATGACATAAATAAGTATGTACGGATCGTAGCAGGTTGCGTTCTGCAGTTTCTGCCTCCCCAATGCAATGCGAAGAAGGCGTGAGTATTATGTATGTAAATATTGCTGTATTGGAAGGAGAATGATTTTCGATTTATTTATAAAAATAAGGTTATCCAAAAACAACTGCTTCGCTCAATAACTGGAAACGACATACATCCTAATTGTCGTAAACAAAAATATGGCACCACCCGCCACTGCGCAACGGGAGCGGGACAGCAGCGAGCAGAGTACGGGGTATGAGCAGCCGATAGCCGGTTACCTGTACCGCGCAGTAACAAGGGGTAGGACTGAGAGGCGCGCGTTCTTACGTCCAATATACGAACCATACCTATAATTACAGTCCGCTATTTTATTTTATAACACCTCTGAGAAGCTCCAACACTAATTTAAATCTAAACACTCTTCATTATTATTTTAATTCTTACATTTATTCCTTATTTTTTTTTTTCATGAAAAACCTTGTTTTTTTTACAAAAACTTCATATACTAAATAAACTATCAAACTATTAAAAATCTAAACTAGTATCGCATAAATTTTTCGATACATTTTACGTGATCTGCGTGTCCTTTGTCGTATTAAGTACAAACAAACGAAGGCTTACTATGAAAATACAGATTTATTTTCACGACACATGTCGACGATATATACAGACACGTGTGCACTACGTCTGTAAGCAGTACTTAAATAAGTTTCCGTCAACACAATGCATCCGTCACACAATAGGTCGCGTTGTTCTCGCGCCTCAAAACCTTCCACTCAGAGCATAAGTACTGCATTCAACACTATTTACGAACATTTTCAACAAAACCAACTGAAACAAAGAGCGTACGGTAAAACGTTAAGGGTGCACACACATGCTTTGGTACAGCCGGGCGGTAGAATCGAAAACAGGGCAGCTGGGACATCAAAGCACAAACGTTAACCATGAATTCAGCAAAATAAAAGCTGCTGTTGCATACATTTTGTTCGCGTTTGAAGCATTTTGACCAGTTTTCTATGAAATAGAAGATATGACGGTTAAAAAAAATTTCAACGCACGGGGGTTTAGAATCGTGAACTGAATCCATGGTGACCGGTTGCGCTTCGATATCCGAAGCGGAAAAAGTTGTATAAATTCGGGAAAAGGCTGCACGGTTTAGCTTGAATATAACATAACATGAAGTTATATAACATATTTAACAATAAATTGAAGCTTTTCCTTGTAAGCAAATGCTACTATAGTATGCGAATACTTAAATGATAAATTATAAGTAACCTCGAAACAATATATTTGTACCTTCAAATTCTCACTATTAAAGATACGCCTACCTACTCATAATACAAAAATTAATTTTTAAATAAATATGAAGCGTCTAATATATAACTTACCGTAGGGATAATAAATAAAAATAAATATGAATTATGTAATAAATAAAAAGAATTATAAGTAAATAAAACTGTAAATAAATGTATATAAATTATAAAACAATAATTAGAATTCTTAAATTCAATTCCGTATTAATAAAACAGTATAACTTATTAACTACTTCGCTAATAATAAAGTGTTCTTCCTTCTCTTTCCTACTAGATCTATGCTGTGCTCGTCAGGGTCCCTAATATAACTATTTCGCTACAAACTATATACATTATGGTAGACAATAATGAATTGAGAATTGAATTGTGCCGAGCCAACCCGAACATGATTTAGCGAGGGTAGATGCCAGACGATGTTTGCCGAGTATGTGTATTAATTGCTTTGGGTTGCACAAATACCTAAGCACGTAAACACAAATACAAACCCTGTCTTGCCCACGGCTATTTCAATTTAAACGATCATATTATATTGAATCGTATAATGTTTGAGCTTCAATTTACGGGACGGTTCAGGGTACGCTGGTCAATATGTCAAGGAAGTTATTTTCGTTGACTAAATAGTAGTTAAAAACCGCACAGCATTATGTTGAGCGGTGGCAGTTTTTGATTTTTTATGGTTATGTTTTATCTTTGCGTCATATCTGACCGCAAATAAACGTGTTTGTTTTCTTTTTCGTACTAATTGTTTATCAAATTGACTACCTAACTGAAATTATCCACATATTCTAATCCCAACTGCCTTTCTTTGACAGTTGTATGAAATGTCTGTACACGGCAGCAGTGTGTCAATTTGATACACAGTTAATTTTCCTGATTGTAGGTACGATTTTGCATGGAGAGCAAAATACCTGTAAGTACATAATCGGCTTTGAAAGTAAAACTGCTCAAAAATGCATCCTAACAATAAAGTTTGTCAAGGGTGCTCAGAACATAATCCGGCTGTGATCACATCTCCGCTCTGCAATTGTTGTTGTATTTTTTTTCACGCACTTGTTGTGAACGTCCCGAACATTGAAAATGTATTTTCGAGTTCCATCGAAACGCGAGACGAGTGACATATTGAAAGGGTGTTGGAAATATTTGAGAGAGGAGCATTTTTTATGTGTTTATTTGACAAAGGTGGTTCTGGTTACTCTATTTTGATTGGTTTCGATTATTGATATCATGGTGACTAAACATGACGGACTATCTTCTTTATTCGATCATCTATTTTAGACGCGATCGTACAGAAGTACCGATTCATAATATTAGTATCCACGAAATATATAACGTTCAGTGAATGCTAAGAATAATGGCAAGCAATGCATGAAGCTGGTAGTATCTATCATCACAACGGTAATGTTTTCTCAATGTTTGTCCTATTTGTTTTTAGTATATTCGTGTATTTATGTAAATTTATTTGTGCTTATATTTATATATAGTTAGGTATATATATATATATTAATTTTTAGTATTAATAGATTTACGCGTGACTTTATATTTAAAAATATGTATTCCTAAATTATCATTGTAAATTGCACCTACCACTGTTTGTCTCTGCAACACCCAAAGGTTGACTGGTAGAAAATGCCTATGGCATTAAGTCCGCCTCTGTACATTTGTGTGCTTAGTGTTAAATAAATAAATAAATGACATAACTCACACTATTTCCTCCTTGAAGGAGGAAGGAAATATCATAGGCATCAATTTTATCCTGCCGAGATTTTGTGGATATAAGGTGAAGTACAAACGGAGTCGGTGACAGACTTCGTTTCCCAAGAATTTTATTTGAGGCAGATAATGCCGTGATCGTTCATGTTCCTGTTACCTATTGTTGTGGTTTGAAGTTTATTCGGAACAGGATATGACGTTAAAGATAACGCTATTGTGTGTGTGACGGCAGCTGACGCGGATTCAATTTCTAGGTAAAAATTCTGTAAAAAGTATGATATTCCGACATGTTTCCTCGTACAGCGTAGGCTTTTGTAAAAGAGAATGTAGTCTCAAATAATTGATGGGTGATAAACTTAAAAATTCAGCTGATAAAATATCAGCGCTCGTTTTACCCACCTACACGCCTATATTTCCGGAATCGTTGTTTGTATTACACCCCCATTTTGCCCAGTTATGTCTGACTCCCATGTAATAGGAGCGAGCCTATCTCCATCAACCGGACCCAAACCCATTCCGGGTTGCTACTGTAAAACTCCTACTGGAAAAACCCAATAGCAATTTGGCCTACTTAGGAATCGACCCTAGGACCTCACGCTTAGTAGTCGCTCTTGCGACCACTATACATTATACTCCAACGTCTGCCTCGTTGGTCTTAGTTTTTTTTCCCAATAAGACTAAAATTAAATATTAATTTTCTAGCACGGCGGGCTGTGCTGGGGCGGTTGCTGCAAGTGACCAAAGGGCTGGCCTGTTTTTTGGCCAAAGAATCAGCATTGCCATACAACGTGGCAATGCTGCCAGCCCTTTGGGTACTTTTCTTGTTGTACTTGTACATTATTAAATTAAATAAATGATCGTATATTCATAAAACCGCTTTGTAAAATGTTCTCGACATTTACGCAAAGTTCCTAACAATGTATGTCGAAGTAACCCAGAAAGCGAGGCGCCACTAAGCGTTAAATCCGTCCACAAACTCCGCTCACAAACAATACCACGACAATGCTTGTAAGGAATTGTTCTGGTTTTATGAAGTGGGCGGTTTACAGCTTCTGTCATTTGAATCTACGAATGAATGGGTAAGAATCGTATTTTAGCCGGTTTAAATTCCTTGTTTAATTTTCCCACAATTGTAGAAAACATGGTTAAATTCGTTTTGAGATCAAATTGGTCTGTTAATTCCATATTGCGGTCACAAATATTGAGCTCCCACCGGGCATCCGGTAATATGTTTAGTTGGTAGTAGTAGTCTGATCTTTACTATTCGACTTCTGTCATCCACACAGTAAAAAGTGGACATGCTTATTTAGGTAGAATGAGCTACATTGATTGATATAAATAGCAGTGATGGCCCAGTGGTAACGGCCCCGACTTACAAGTCGTGGGTTCTAATCTAGACAGGCGCTTTAAATAATGTCCTCACCACTGCTCGCCAAACGATGAAGGAAAACATCGCGAGGAAACCGGCATGGCTTTAAATCAAAAATGTTTAAATTAGGTTTTTATTTATTTATTGATACTGAAACTAATTCCCAAACTAAACCTGGGTTTGTATTTGGACGTGGAGCATAACTAGAAAATCGTGTCAATGTGAATGTCGTGACGCAATTTATTATTATAACATATGAATTTGTAGTTGATTATGTGGATTACGGCCCGTTCCCTCTCAAAGAGAGGAGGCCTGTGTCCAAGCAGTGGGAACACTAAAGACTGATTATGTGCTGCATTGTTTTGTAGCCAAATTCCAAGTGGATGGAAAATGAAGCATCGGCTAACACTGAATCTCTAAGGCACATAACGAATATAGTTTCCTAAATAAAATCGCCTCAGACGACACGATCTATCTAAATAGATAGTCACCAGCTGGACCCAAACGTCATTAAGGACCTAAGCCCTTAATGACGTTTGGGTCCGGCTGGTGACATTGCTAATACCGGGACTATTGACAAAGCTCAGAGCGCTCGTCTAACTAACCCCGAGACTAGCGTTGTTTACGAATTGATTGGTGCTAATATTGTCCTAGCATGGACGTGGGAATGTAGAATATACCTGAGTAAGAACGTGGGAGCCGCATTTAAACAAACTTGTTGACTTACCGATTAGGAGGCCGATTACATTTCGATCGCGATTTTTGTGTTGAATTGTCAACTTTGGCGTTCTTATTCTGAGAAACTGAAAGACTTCGACAACTTTGACATAAATAGTAGTGGAGAATAGATATTATAATAGTTTAAAGCGGACTCGCTTTTCGCAATTTTTCTTATCTTAGCCATAATTCCAAAGCAAGTTTTTCATAAAATGCGCGTTGGCACTTTTTCGAGTTCGTGGATTGAACATAAGCAAATGAAATGAAAAATATTTTTTTTATAAGTATAATAAATGAATAATAAAACAAACAAACAAAACCTAAATTACTGTTCTTATTTTTACATGTTATAAGAACGATAAAATTGGAAGTGTGCCTCATACTTTAATAAACAAATAAAATTGTAAATATCGGCAAACGGTCATTAAAGGATTTCCATTCTGTCCTGTTTTTTGCTGTACGAGTCCTTATTGGACCCGCTGTTTTCCTGCTGTCATCCTCCCATCTCTTAGTTTGTCTACCTCTGTTTCTTTTGCTGTCTCGTGGCTACCATTTAGTTATTAGTCTTGTCCATTTTTCCTTCTTTTCTCTTATCGCATGCAAGCACACTACCCTTTTTTTACACTTTACTGTTGTTTGTAAGTTGTGTGTGTATGCATTCTTTAAGTTTGTCTTATTTCTTTTAATTTTACTCGATCCTTTCTTTGAACTCCTGTGCTTCTTTCTCTCCATTCTGTGCTGACATTTTGATTGCTATTTGTTCTGTCAATGTATTAAGTATTCTGTGTCCACCCGTCAAAATGTTAGTAAAAATGGTAGACTGCACATATTATATACATTCCTTTTTTCATTCATAGGCATTTCTTTGTTCTTCATTAAGTGACCAAAATTAATATCATATTCTTCTGGTTACTTCTTTCAGTGGCTATAGCTGTCCAAAGTATATATACTCGTGTACGTATTCTATAGGCTCGTTATTTACATTTATCATCTCTGTTTGTGAAGAACTTGACATTATTTTTGTTTTTGTTAAGTTCATTGACAGACTTGCCTTATCACTTTCATCCGCTAGCTGTTGCATAATTATTTCTAGGGTTAGCGGACTGTCAGAAAACAAAATTAAGTCGTCTGTGAAACGTAGGTGAGTTAGGTTCTCGCCTAAAAATACTCAGAATTAACTGTAAATTTCTCCTCAACTCGAACTCAGTCAGTAGCGCGCGAGCGCTCGTTGACGACGATTTGTTTCGCGCCAAATAATCGAGCGTAAACGGTATAGTGCAACAAGCTATTTTAATCACGCCAATATTCTTCGTTACTCTTGTTATATGGAACCATTATTTTATATGGAAAAGCTTATATGTTTACTTTAATCTTTACTTACTGACTGTTACGTTTATTTCTAGCATGGGTTGAAAAGGTTCCGTGTACAGATGTGTTAAAAATAAAATATATAGTTACAGATTAAGAAATGCAAATGAAGCAAGATACCTACAGCTGCCCTCAATAAACCTATAATATAAAATCTTATTTACATGTATTAATTTTCAGCAATTTATGTAGTCATTTATGGGAATGTTTCAGAAAGAATATCTATTCCGCAAAGAAATCATGTTCATCTCCGGTAGATATAGAAAACTTCGACCTAGAGGATGCGGTAACAAACCTTTCCCATTACATATTAGTACATAACATGTTAATTGTAAATATTGTAATGTTATTAACGTATTTTTATTTTAGATACCTACCGGAGAAGTTCCTTCGTCATCTACAAACAAGAGTTTCAATTAATATATATTATATTCTTTAATAGGTTCACACCAAACACGTTGCTACGCAGCAGTAGTTGCTTTTTAGCGGTAAACCGCAATACACATTGTTCGAGACACTGCTGCACTGTGAGGAAGGAGCCCAGGAAATTCATTAAAGGAACTAGAATGCAAACGACATGCCCAAAGTATATAAATGTACGTACACCACTCGTCTGAAAACACAAACGGGTAAAACTGATGAACATTGTGGCAATCAGAGAACCAAAATGATTTTGACAATGCAAAGAAGTTATTTTTAGGCCACATTAAACCGTTTTAATATCGAGCGCGATACTCTTCTGGGTATTATCATAATTATATTCATAATGGATCGAACGTCGACATCAAAGTTTAAAAAAATCTGTAAACCAAAACTCTGCCCTACTGGTGGAATTTGTATAGCTGTAATTTGAGTCAGGTACCTTCCGTCAGACACGGAACAGAAAATGAAGCCAAGGCCTTGGAACAGCTGGGTATACACGAAAATATTCAAATAAAAATATGTGGCTTATTTATCGATGATGAGGAGCTTCTCCAAGAGTTCTGCAGTTTTTCCTCTTTAAAAGTTTTTTGTTTTCTTTTTTTTTAACGTTGTCCCACACTAGGAATTTCTCCTGTATCGTGGGTGCGTTTACAAACATTTAAACTCACATACACAAACAGCTAGACCCGGAACAACTACTTGCAGGTCATACAAATACTTGTTCCGTGCGGGAATCGAACCCGCGACACGCTGCGCAGCAGTCAATCGCTTAACCACTGCGCCAACCGTGTCGTGCCGTTATTTTTATATACTTTATTACTAGCTTTGGCCGCGGTCTCGCCCGCTTGGTGTTCGGAAAACCTATAAGCACTCTTTCCATGAACAAACTACAAACCGATACGTGCCAACTTTAAGGGTGTCAAAGTCTATATTCTCGAAGATATGTATAGATATGTGTATATATATACCTATAGATATATCAACATCATTTTTCTAAACATATATTAAAGTCGTAAAATACACAATTTACTAAAATAACAGCCACATTTGTATAAAACTCCCGCGGCCCCCGACTTACCGTGTCGCATCGCGTCGCCCGCCACCGCTATTAGTTCGATTTTGCTTAGCGTTATTTCTGGTTTTTCCTTTTTTTGCTCGGTTCCTTTAGGTTGTAGCGTCAAGTTAGTAGCCTATAACCTTCCTCAAGAATTCGGCTATAAAATACAAAAATAGTTTTCAAATCCGATTGGTAGTTCCAGATACTGGCGCATTAAAAATATTTTTTTTTACCTTTTATTTTTTAGATTATAGGATTCTCAGAACAATCTGAGGTAAGTATAGCTGTGATGTGATTGTCATTGTCAAAACAATCCCCTTCAAAGTCAGAAGCTGCGACAAAAGAAATGAGACTGACATTCTATCCGGACGTTATTTTCAAAGAACTGCTTTTAATTCGCATTCTAATATGTACGACAAGACGGAGACAACTGATGGTCCTAATAATGAGATGTTAGATACAAATAAAATATATAGGTATTTATTTCTCGTGATAGTTTTATATGTAAATGTGAGTCGTACGCAAATATGCGCTTGGACGTGGATTGGCGGGCGGGCAGCAGCCCATCTTACGACTTACTTGTGGTTAGGTAATTCCGGAGGTGCGTTTTTGGCAGATTTGAGCACTTAAACTAAATTATTAATGTCTTTACTACTTAGTAAGACCAAAAGCCTTGTCGTGGGGCCTATAGAGACTTATAGAAATGCAAATGCATTGGCAACCAGTTTAAATATTGGTATTTTCGACACTAGTTGTCGCTCAGATAAAGTTTCTAAACGTTAATCGTGATTAACGCGGCGTTTGTCATTGCTAAGTAGCGCTTCACGCAAAAAAACAATCAAACGATTTCAGGGGCTTGGTTAAATTAGTTGTTTTATTAAAAGTATTTTTTTGTGAAAATGGATAAGCAGGAAAGGCGGGACGAACTAAAAGCATGTTAATAATACGAAAAAACGATCCTTTAAAACCGCATAAAAGTTTTTATGACCACATTGCTCTTCCTGCGTCCATTGAAACCATTAATTAAATGGCTCCGATACATTGCTAATTGCCTTGCCAACCTACGTAGATGAATGGGTTTAATGCATGGGTGTCAGGCTCGATGAAGGAATGGTGATAAGATATGATAATATAGGCCTTGTTCACTTACGTAACAATTAACTAATTACAGTCGTCCAGCGGACTGGCAATGGACAGCGAAGTCCCAACAAAATTGGTGCCGTATCTATAGAGGTATGTAAAGGATGTAAAGTTTCGCTGTCGTGTCTGGTGGGCAACTGCCCAACGATTGATTTTGTGGTTTGTATATATGCTAGTTGCGCGGTTAACTCTGTTTGCGCGATGCAGGATTTTGCGTGACGTCAGGATGATGCGTAGTTCGTATGTGGCGTTGAAGATGCCGCCACATATATATAAAACGATTGCATCTTGCAATAACATTAACAGTAGTGTTAATTACGGTCTTTTACGTAGATACCTGTATGGTTTGGTTGCAATATTTGGAGAAGGCCTTTTTTTTTTTTTTTTTGGGTGGGAAATCATCAAATAACATCTCCCGCTCTGGGCAGAGCAGGAGGGCGTGTCAGACTCTTACTGACTAAAACCCACCCGTGTTCCTTCAGTTGCCTGTGCCAGGGGCCACGGTAACCCTCTTGGACTTTTCCGCAACCCTAGCAGGCATCGGTCCTAGCAAACCCCGTCATTGGTGCTGACATCTCTTTGAGGCGCGCGTGGAACACAACGCGCCGTCGACCCGGGCCTGGTCCTTATCGAACGGCGAGCTGATTTGGAGAAGGCCTACGTTTTCGTAATTATGTTATGATTTTTTAAATGAAAGTGGATATTTTTGAAAGCCTACTCCCCGGGAATGTACAGGAAATTTGAGTGTCCTTTGTAAAAAGTATATTTTAATTCCATGCGTCTCGAAAGTAAACTTCTGTGCGGGGGTAACTGTTGAAATGTTTATAAATTGATTCGTATTTGTTTTTAAACTTGCAATGAAAATTAATATTTAAAATAAGCAGTTCGTTATTTTATTTCTCAGAGAAAAATGTTTCTTGTTAAATTGACAATGTGCTACGGACTCGTAGCCGTCTTCTACGCCGTAGTAACAATGTGCTACTGACTCGTAGCCGTCTGCTACGCCGTAGTAACAAAGTCCTATACTTATGCAGTAAACCAGAATACCTTAATTTTATATTTTTCAGATCTTAGATTTACTGGTTACTCAATGAAAAACCAGTAAATCGAAAAAGCCACAACATTATTCCTTTAATCAAATACCTTTTGTAAAGTGGCCTGATAAACCGGTGAAACCTAAAAGCGATTAACAAGTTCATTAATATGAATAAATTAAAACAAGTAATTTTCGTAAATCAATCAAACAAAATTGTAATGAACAAACTGAAGGCCAATTCCCGTAATTAAAAACGTTCAAAATCCAGTCGCAATCTCATCTCAGCGACAGTCAAATGTCAAAAATGTATGTAAATGCTAAACAATTTTTGACAGATTGACACTGATATTAGAATGCGAACGTTCTTAAAAATACGGCAATTATCCCTCTGTTGTAATAACATTCACTTCAATATTGTAATTATTATATGTAATTAATAATGTTAAGCTTTAGAGCAACGTTGATGACTCGCGGTGTGGTCAGTCATAATATGTGATCAAAAACCGGATTTCAAGGCTAAAATCAATTCTAATTTTAATTAGACGGAACTTTGATTTTATGGTGAATAACGAATTGCTGATTTTGTATAAATATTTCAGACTACGTCCATTTATTATGCAGTTTATTATATATTATATTTATTCAGTATTTGATGAAGTTTTGAGGTAAAATTAAAATTGTTGTTTATTTATTTTATTATGTTTACCAACACTTGTTTACACTCTGCATACAGAAACGTAATACATTTCTGAAAATAAACAGGGTTATTGGTAATATGTCGGCAATTAATTAAGGGTGTGTAGGCGAGGTCATTTGCAACCAAATGACCCCTTATGACCCCTATGGAAATGTCAACCATTTCAGAGTAATTTTTAGTTTTATATTCAACGTCAAGTTCGTAAAACGGAAATGTTACTAGGAGAACTTGGGATGCAACAGCGAGCGAAGCGCGAAGCAAGCTCGGAAACTGGGGGCACCCCCACTGTGACAGGTTAGTTTCGAAGGGTATTTATTTCCTTTGTGGTTTTTGCTTTTTAAACCATTTCGGAGTAGGAGCCCTGCGGAAGCGGGGCTCCGTCTACTACGCCTTATGAATATGCTTAGAAGCAAATTTAAACCCGCCGCGCATTCTTCCCTACCCATAATACTCCCACTAACCCACCAATCCCGAAATAAAGTTTGGCAACTTTTTGATCGAATTGATCATTTCATGAAGTGTGCGGATCCACCATACCACTGGCACTGAGAATTATCACTTGGTGATGAACTATTTGGGTTAGGTTAGGTTAGAACTGTGACCATTAAAGTGCCAGATCCTTGTAGTCCACGACACTATTTTCTCAGTGGTATAGTTTTAAACCCACCATACCACCAGGGGTATGGTGGGTCCGCAATGTTTCATGAAGTATCAATAAACGTTGACGTTTAAAGAATATGGTCAATTTTAGCTAGGCATTTCTTGAAACACACCCATTTCATGAAATGACCGAACACTTGATTAAATTATCAATTCTAAAATCTGGCCATGACATACATGAAAACTGTAACATGTATCTGATGAAAATCTGATTTAAAAAAAGTGGCCAAGTGCTTATCGGATTATGAAGGGTTGAGGGGGAGTTGGAATTAATTTATCCCTAAAACAAACATAACATTGTAGTTGATGTTCACATGTTGTTACATGTTCTCCCATATATCGATTTACCTCACGGTCAATTTTGAAACTGTAGACGGAAGTTTGTAATAGCAATAAAAAATTGTTATGTTATGAAACTACCTACTAATACAGGATTTTCGGAGTTTTTCCTTTACTCGTGCCTTGCTTCTTGGTCAATGGGAAGCAATACTCTATACTCAATCCTTTAATTCCAAATGGATTACATAGATGGTATAACACAGTTAAAGATCAATATGGACCCTGTCGGGCACAGCAAAATTAGGAGACAGGAAGAGGGCTAAGTAGCAATTCAAGCAATTCAATGTGTTTATAAATTATTAGAGTAAGTATGTACCTATATGTTTTTATTTATTTGTAAGTATGAAAATGTGTTGCATCGTAAATGGTCGTATTATTTTATATTCTACTCTACGACGTAGCGCACGTGACGATTACGGTTACTTATTATTTTGTCGACGAAATTGTACGTAGCACCAGCATAACCTAATATATTAAATAATATATTATACATAGCCTCTTTAATTTATTTATTTAATCAAATCAAATAACAATGTTAACATTAAATAGTAGTAGTCTGTACCTACACTTGACTTATGCTAGTTAACAAATCACGTTATAGGTGTTGCAACCAGCACCCCTACTAAGTTATAAAATAACTTGTATTAAGGGCAAAAAATACATTGTTATTATCATAATATTGAATAACAACAACATGGTAAACACAAATTCACTAACTGCCAGACTCCTAGCCCGAACGCGTGAAGTGCCGGTAACGTAAATATGGACAATTTTAATCCAGAATAAAACTTTCCTATAGAATTTTGGTTTAATTTTTTGACAAGCACTTTACGTATCATAATTATAGAATTACGTCTCAAAATTAATTAAACATTATGTACGATACGAAACGAACTTTTTCAATTTTATTTTTGACGTTACGTTTACTGCGCAATACTCTACTTAATTAGATTCTAACCTCGACCTTCACATCGGTGTGTTTGTTCTGTTGTGACGTATTCAGCGAGCAGTCTAATTTAGCACCGTTTAATAATTAGTATCACGGTAGATGGCATCACCAGTACAACGAGTACTGGTGATGCCATACGTATGAACTGACGACGACACGCACCGCTTGGCATTCCGGGATGCTAATTGTTAACCATTTAATGAAAGGCACTTTAGTAATAATTTGACGTAGAACATGGAATATTGGTTGATATTAGTTGAAGTATGTTGTTGAATCTTTCATGGGCTTAGTCCAATGAAACCATTATATGTTTTAACTCGTTCTTTATTTTTCTTTTCATAATAATATTGTAAAACAAACAATATTCTAATCTGTATGCGCACTTCGCGACCCTCGTACCGTGTCTGCTTGACAATTGCACCTTGACAGCCGTCTTTGAAGTGGCGTATGAAAATGTGTCCGCACGCTGTACTCTTGTTGCAGCGGCAATACAGGTAATATTCTTAATACAAGTTTAGACAGCAAGAAGCCGTTTCAAGGTAGTGTCGGAGATGAATAAAATAAAAAAAATACTGTCTTGAGACCATAATTTACACACATATATGCAAAACGTGCTACGTCTACTAAAAATCGGAAACTCATGAAATAATATTATGTGTGCTGTCGGAAAACTAGTACAATATTGTTTTACTTTGAGGGCACAAATAAGTGTGCAAAAGAATTTGCATTACAGAATCATCATTCCCCTGCAACTACAACTCTCGCATGCAATTCAATTTCATTTGTCCACTTCATTCAACTGAATGAACATAGACACAGTCAATACAATGATTGAATAGTTCAATTTGCAGCTGTACGGCCGGCCTACACGCTCCGTGCTCAGTGCTCCGAACGGGACTAATCAATATCTTGGTTGCTTCGTCATCTTCGCCTTAAAGATGATTCCAAACTTTATAAGTTTCAACCTAAATTCAGTCACGTTGATAGCGTTAGCATGAACCTCGTAAAGCTCTTTTATGGTGTAGATGTTATTGCACAAGGAGCACGACAAGAGATGAGGCGTCATTTGATATGTAGCTCCAGAATCGTATTGTGGCTCATTGGAGTATGGGACCCATAGAGCAACACGGACCACCGGCGATGGGACCTAACTAAGTTGCCACGGAAGTACCTGGGTGGCCTGCTGTGATCATTTCTGTAGGCTCAACATAATCAGGTAGAGGTACCTATAATTGTCACTATTATTCTAATACGTAAACGGTATCTACATAAATACGTAAATATTTTACTCAATAACACATTTAGTCATTATGGAGATTTACAATGTACATTATAATGAAACCCAATCAGTCGCGTATTTGACGACGATTTTTTGAGGTTTTATAACATACTACTTGTAATGTAGCCTACCACATAATTTTACTTAGTGGAATACGATACATTTTATTGAGTAGGTACTTGAAAATTGTTTATTATAAACTAACCACTAACCGTGGTTTCACAAGCATCAACATTATCTGCTAGCCATTTGCCCACCATGTTGGAGTCGGCTTCCAGTCTAACCGTATGCAGCTCAATACTAATATTTTACATGGAGCGACTGCCTATCTGACCTCCACAACCCAGCGACAGAGTTATATGAACCGCTGAGACTGGTTGTCAGGATCTCGGGCTTGTGACAACCGGTTTCTTCGGTTTCGCGAGCATTCGATTAAAGGAGACCGCCGAATCTGGGCCTAACGTTACACAAATTAAATATTTATATATTTTTTTTTAGTTAATCATGAAATGTGAAGCAGTTTTATCATGGCATAAGAAATTATACATTTAATTAAAATAATATTGACTTCCACTTTTAAACAATGTTGCCAGCTGAAATAAGTTAATCGATTTATTGAATTCATAAATAAGATTTTAAAAAACCATATAAAATGATTCAATGTTTTCTTCTAATAAGTTTAAAAAAAAACTTAAAATAAGTTTATCAACGTTTCTAAAAAAGACGTAAAAATAAATTAGTTGAATTGAATCGATATAATAAATTGGTTGAAATCGATTTCACAATTGATCACCATATTTTAACAACAAAGGCAACAAAGTGGAACTCACGTCAATGTCAGCGTCAAACAAAACAAATCATACGCTTCGTTTGTTTGGCTCCGAGCTTGCGGTAGTGTATATTATTTTCTGTTGTGTTTTCGTTTGCTGTAATTATTCTTTGATTAGTATTCTTCAATGACTTTGGCTACGTATAAAGTATTCTGACGGTTATTATTAATTTGACGTATGACCCACGCCTATCTTAAAACGGACTTAGATAACTTGCCTACTTGATTTACCTCAGCTTCACTACCGGATTTCGAAGTAAAATACAATGAGTGATCAACTGCGGCATAGCTACTTGGCGGCGTAATCCTTCTATAGGATTACATCAAATAGACATTCGAAGGCATTCGTTCAGTTATACAGCAATGGGTTGCACCTGAAGTAATAAGTGGTTTATTTCATTACAAGTTAACATTTTGCTGGACCGTACTTCATTATCCAAAAGTTCTGTTACTTAAAAGACTACACGAAGCTATAAAATCTTTACGTACTGAAGATAGTTATTTTTATATTAATAACAGGCTTACCTAACGCATTGAGCAATTTAATTTAGCATAATACAATATTATTGTATTGACTTGGTAGGGAAAAGAACAGTGGGTTGCTGTTGTCACGTAATGTCCATAATATTGTACCTAAGCTGGGCAAGCCATCAACAGAATTTAATACCACCTGCACAGTTTTAGACGATATTTTAATAGTTTATGATGAAGTGGATGATGAATAAATCAATAAAAGAGAAAGTGTTTTCAATTCATACTCCCTCTTCTTTTTTACAATTAAATCAAACCTCTAGAATCTAGTTGGACGACGTCTGAATCCTCAATGTATCTACAATAAATTCTGGTAAATTCTAATCTACAATAAAGTCTGATCATTCTTTTCTTAAAGTATAACGTGAGATCTCGGAGTAAGAATAACTTGAAGCAACAACGATGTTTTGGTACAAACCAATATCACCCTTTTTTTCTACCATGTCTTAAAAAAAGTCTTAAACATTTTAGTGTTTTGAAATGGTGAAAGTTAGGTTAATAAAATAATGCAGTAACTGTTACTGTAACGTCGGGCCCAACTTTCTATGAATTTTCGCCCGTCTCCATTACATTACTTATTGTATCCAGATAACAAATAAACCATATGTTACCATTTCCTCACCATGTTGGAGTCGGCTTCCAGTCTAAACGTATGGAGCTGAATACCAATTTTTACATGGAGCGATTGCTTATCTGACCTCCACAACCCAGCAACTGGGTAATATGATACCTGTTGAGACTGGTTGTCAAGATCTCGGGCTTCTGACAACCGGTTTCTTCTGACGACCAGTTTCTTCGGTTTCACGAGCATCTGATTAAAATTATACTACCTGATGTATCCGCATAAAAAATAAACCGTGTGTTAATCTAGGAGATGGTTTTATGTAGTCCCTCCAACTGCGTAGATAACACACGTCCAGCAAAATGACCAAACTGATTTTCTAAACTATAATATTTATAGATACTATTCGTAGGATTAAATATTGAAAACAAAATAATTATTTATGAAGCAATAAGCTAATAACTAGTATAAAATTAAATTACATGAGCATATTTCATTGTATTAAAATTCACGTCAAAATGTTAGTCAAAGAGATGCTCGGCTTACATCGCAGCGGAGAACCGTATAAATACACACTTGTAAACAAGTATGCAAAGTAGACGGAGAAAGCAAAGTCAAGTAGGAATATTAGTTTATTACCTACGTTAAAATATTGAGGAAAATCACGTTGCTTCGAAAATGACCGCACCTTGCTGTATTCGATTTGGAATTGCCGCGCAGTTAATGTTTGATACTTCTGTTGAGAGTAACTTTGTATCCGAAAAATATTTTTTCAGGGAAATAGTAGCTACGAGTGACAAACGTGTTCATAACAAAGTTCAAGCTAGGTTCAATGTAAACTTGATCCTCAATGCTGATATTCATTTAAAACTTTAATCGAAAATATCCATGGTATGCACGGATTTAATGGTACGCTGCAACTTTTTACAAACTGGTCGAGTCGAGCGCCCGTCATGCACAAAATAAAACCTAAAACATGTCATGTCATGCACACCTTCCCGCGAGCTTTTTTAATCTTTCATACCCCTTTATCGGATGTTAAAAAAACCAAACAATAAGCACTGGTGGATAACAACGTTGTGAAGTGCAAAATAAAAGCCTTGGAAAGCTAGTGTTTGCAATACTATAAGTAAATGAAAATCAATATTTCTTATTGCTTACGTTCGCTTCTACTTCCTTCAATTATCTATAATCAAGTAGATTATAGATAATTGAAGGAAGTAGAAGAAGGTAGAAAGACAGAAAACGACATAATTCTGCGTTTAATAATCCTTGGCATCGCTTCTATACCTAGACTATAGTTAAACGTTTCCTTACCAGTATGTTAACTTTAGGAACCACCTATTGGTGATAACGTCTCGTCGTAATTAAGCATTTCTTAAATCACCTAATAGCATAAGGGTTAACTAAACTTAGTTGTCGCGTTTTAGCATGGCAATAACGCGAACTATGACAATGAACTTTGGAAGTCCAACATCGACGAAGTTTTATCTGTTTTGTGGACGAAATAACTAAGCATCCAATAACACCATAGACGAAATAACTAAACAACGTACCAAAACGAATCAATTTCATGAATTCTGCAATCATCTGTAATCCCAATGTTAGGTTTAATTCTTTTGTTATAACATTCAGCTTTGTTAACAACATTCTCTGAATAGTTTTACATGCACCGACGCGATCGGCTTCCAGTGCACCGTGTGCAATATCATGATGGAAAACCAATGTCTATGCCTACCTATCAATGTATATACCGTTAGTATATTGACTGACTGACTGCTATATATCGGCCCATACGGGTTAAAGACACACATTCACACACCATCGGAACTACCCCTATTGTATGTAAACTGATTTTATAACCAAAATATCCCGTTATTTATTTATTCCTTTCAAATTAACTGTACCCAGGCCTAAGTGCAAAGTATTTCATGCATTGAAGTTTTATGGACTAAAACAATACGTGTAGTATTTTAGTTGTTTTTACAACCCAATATTCGCTTGGTAAAAAATATTTTGTACTGGTAGTAAAAACAACAGGGTACTAATACTTTATTTATATTTTTTAAAGTATATAAATAACATTTTTTCTATATCGTTGTGTACAGGTAAACATGTTTAGAGGTTTAGATTCATGAGAACAATGATTATTGGAGACTTAGGTACCTATACTCTCATTAACCGATTTCTAAAGATAAGGAGGTTCTATGTTCGTCTGTATGTATTTTTTTATGTATGTTCTTCGATATTTTCATCAATTGTGTTTGGTAGAGGAAACTCGCGCGGTGGTCCTATATTAATTTTATTAATTTGCTTGATTCGTTTTTTAATTAGCTTCAACAATACGTATTTAATACACTATGGGCTGATTCTTCAATAGTCAGATAACTTTTATCTGAAGAATATGTCTGACAATTTGACATATTTTCCATAAAAAAGCTGTCAAACCACAACATTTATTCCTCAGATAAAAGATATCTGACTATTGAAAAATCAGTCGTTAGTGTATGTTTATGGTGTTATAAAAATGTTTGACGCTGTTGAACTGGTGTAGGGTAGGTAAAGGTTTTACTTTTTGCTTGTGGTAGCAAAAAGTGAAAAACTAAAAGCTTTTTACAAAAAACCGACTTCCAAAAGAAACATTACCAAGTGAAAAATAATTTTAACTTTGGAAGTCGGTGTCTTTGGTTCTGTGTTTTCGTTTTTTGTCGCCGACTTCTTTTGTTTGTTTTTTTTTAAGAATAAATTCGAATTAACCACATACATCATTATTTACTTTTGAAGCAAATTTGTCGAAACAGCAAAAGATATCTCTTCAAACTACTCGACTGAATATCAAGCATTTACCATCGCTATTCCTGTACAATTAATTATAACATTTCTTGTAGGTGCAGACCACCAAAATATTCATTCGGCATAAAGTTCCATTCAAACTGAACTGCTAACGAAGGCATAACATTCATTACCGTAATTATGTGGCTTGTTACGCATTGGCAGATGAACACATATCAGCGCCCCTGGCAGGGGCTCGCTATCAAATTCACTGATAAACTGAACCGAACTGAAACTAACTGATCCGTAGTCTGAAAACAACACCAATTTGTAGATTACTAGGGGTTCGATGCAATCCCGCGGTCAAATACTAATTAAATTAAAACGTGGTGGACGAGAATTTTAGGAAATTTCAATCATAAACCAGACGAAAGTCTATTACGCGTTCTCTCAACGTCAAAAGAAGTTCCCATCAACAATTTTAATTAAAAGAGGCAACCATTTAAAACAAATGTTGTTTTTAATACCAGAAAGATGAATGTTAAAATCATTTCCAATGGAAACATAATACAAACAGTACGCAGTTATTTGCTTTATTGAGTTTCGGGCATCAATAATTTCGAGATCAAAGAGCGAACTACTCTATATCGATCTGCGGCAGCCGCTTTCATTCAACGGTGGCATGACATTCACACTTGTACAACACATGAATGCACTCAATGTGGACGCCGCGACGCCGTGATGTTCGTTTGACGCTGCATACACCTTCGCCCTTTGCGAACCCTTTTTTAAATTTTTTATTCAGTTTTAATTTTGCTGAGAGGAATATTTGAGCTACGTTCCTGAATTCATCGGACTCAATCAGTAAATGGTGGGTTATCCATCCGTTTATTAACTTTCTGGATAGAAGGAGACTTTTGTTTTTAGAGAAATTTTAATTTTAGTGAAGACTTTTTTTATTGCCATCTCCTTTAAATTGTAATAAATAACAAGAACTCTTTATATCGGTTCAAACATCGTAGAACATAACTAAGTAAGCTTTCTTCTTAACTTACTTAAAGAGTGAATCCACAGTTGTTAAATGTGGACTGTCAGTCTACGTCGGATCACGAAATGCGAATCAAAAATGCATGTGACGCCGCGCTTTGGCCTCAATAATAGATGGCGCGTCACTCACGAGCGCCCACAACACTTAAATATTTATCAGATTTGCTTTCGAAACAATAACTTTTATTATATTGTACCTACAGTGCAACAAATGACTTTGCAAGAATTGGATTCTGTCGAATTAGAATTGTATCTAACTTACTTTTATCACTGTATTCAGGAGGTTAGATGTTTGCTGCAGTCAATAGAAACCAATTATTTAAGAATTCTTCCTTAAATGCAATTTTTTTATCTTGTTATTTCCAACAATGTATGTCATAAAATAGATTGCTACTAAAATCAAATATCAAAAAACTTTAAACAGTAGCAAAAATATTTTATCAAAATGTTTATATCGACATAATATCCTAGTAGGGGCACGTTAGAGAAAATCAGTTTCAAATAGAATAATAATAAACGCCGATGTTCCCGTTAGGTGCAGAATAATCTAGGTAAGTCAGCAAAGCTTTTGTAGTAACTTATCTACCTAAGAGCCAACAATAGTTATTAATACGGAATAGTATTTCCTTCTAAATGACGCTAATAAACGGGAATACTTGGAGAACTCCCCGTCTACATTGAATAGCGCACCAGTGAGGTCGATATAGACGTCATCCTGTCTGAATACTATCAAAGTGTTCGTTTAATCAAGCTGCAAACTCGACTTAGTGGCGCTATATGATATATGATTGACGTTATACAATCAACTGTTCATGAATCAGTTAGGGTTGCGTCTAGTCGTTTGAGTCTGTAATGGCTATTGCTTTCTGTGTGTAGGTATATGAATATTATTGTTCTCTATAAATGGAAATTGTGCAATAATTGCATTATCAACTGAGTGCAATCCACAGAGTGAGACTTGTGGGTAAATTTGGCTTAGACAAAGGTCATCGCATATTAAATTATGCGATTTCTAACTAATGGTAACCAGCAACGTTACGCTAATTGCAAACAAACTGACATTACCCGCATAGCAAAACCTTCTACCATAACGAATCACTAAAACTGTTCATTCACTATGCATTAAACAAAGAACTGTTGGTCCGTTGTCTCTTCAAAATAACGTAACACTAATTGCACCTCAGCTGGCAACGATGGTCGCTTTGGTGCAACATTGGCAAACGTTCAAATGTTGTCTTTTGAATAAACAGTAGTAGATCATACTAATAAGACATCAAACTTCTTATCTTCTTAAAAGTGCTCTGTGCCACTAATCACTGCCATTTATGTTTCCGTGCACACCACATCTAGCTGAAACAAGAACGCATCAATATAATATTAGTACGCTCTCGCTTCGTTTTGGCTACGTTCGCACTGACCCATTTACTTGCGCCAACAGTGTAATGTGCAACCTGTTCATCCATTCGTTAAACGTGAAATACCCAGACTTCCAGTTTCATGCCCAATGACAATTTTAGCCGCCAATCCGCCAGCGACGACGTCACGTTTTACACCTGGGTGTTAAAGAGTCTGGTATCTATTGCTACACTTGAATCGCTAAGTAAGCACAATTCAGTGCGTACGTAGCCTTCGAGAGTTTAGTTTACCTTGATAATTTATATGCTGGACAAGATGGTATATTTTAGATTTTTTTTTTCTTTTTAAATAAACATTGCCCCACACTAGGAATTTCTCCTGTGTCGTGGGTGCGTTTACAAACATTTAAAGTCACATACACAAACAGCCAGACCCGGAACAACTACTTGTAGGTCATACAAATATTTGTTCCGTGCGGGAATCGAACCCGCGATACGCAGCGCACCACGCGATCGCTTAACCACTGCGCCAACCGTGTCGTAAAGATGTTAAAGGAAGCTGGCGACGATTAGTTGTACTGTTGGTTATTTCGGCTGCTTCCGACGCGACCGTCTAAAAACTGAAGCAAGATAAACGCTATTTGTGAAAAGCTCATTAGGCCAATTTCTAAGATTTTATTTCTCAAAACACTATCTGAGAAGAAACCGAATACCTCCAAATAATCGGAGTCCTAAATCATAAATGTCGAATGTTTATTAATTACCATAATAACTACGCCAACTCATAGCAATTGAATCAAATCAGTCAGTCACATAAATGAATTAAATCGCGATTTGTGTATTTGAACGTCAGACATTGGGCAGACATGCAATCCAATATTGTATTCAATAGCTTCGAGCGACGTCGACGTTGTGCAGGGGTAGTAAATGTTAGGTTCAACACCACAAAGGTAAACTGAGTAGGCAACCTGCCAGTGCCTTTGGCCTTTGAGCAAACTACAACGGTGTCCATCCACCAAGCGGCTCTTGTGTCGACTCTAACACCAATACCAAATTAATTGGAATTTCCGTTGTTCAACATTCAGGCAAAATACATATATATTTGTTTTATGTAGGTGTTGGATATGGCTGAAACTTTCTGTGCCTATTACAGCGAACTGGATGGTTTGTGATTTATTTAAAAGAGACCATGACCTCTCAGTTTATTTCGGCATATCTTCTCAGGTTTTAAAATATTGACCAAAAAATGTACTTACGTGTAAAAGTGTTTTTCATCCCACCATCTCGGAAAGAGTATTTTTAATCTTCAATATCTGAGTGGAAAAGCCGTTTTTATTCTCTAGAGGATAAAGTAAATTGAATTTAGAACATCGTGTGCACTAAGTTTGTGAATTAAAAAAAACATTAAACCTATTTACTGCTACCTCTATGGTGCCGAATAACATACAACTTTTTTTTAATTTGTTAAAAACTCAGACTCGGAACCTTCTTGGTGTTCTTTTTTCAATTTGCTTTGTACGCGGTTCTTTACGCGGCATTTTTTCACGTCATTGTTAAACCTAGAAGAAGAAATTGTAAGAAATTGTAAGACCTAAATTAAAAACAAGAAACTTGAAAACAAGTGAAAAAACTAAAATGAGTGATTCTAGCGACGAGGAAGTTTGCTTGACGCCAACAGAATTGACTGAAACTGTTAATAATGCGCAAATGAGCTTTCTCCCTCAACAATCACGCGAGAAGTATTTAAAACAGTACGATATGTTCAACACGTGGCGACTAGCAAAAGGAGCCAAAACTTTCTCAGAAAACGTTTTGCTGGCATATTTTATAGAATTATCCGAGAACAAGAAAGCAAGCACTCTATGGAGTACGTATTCGATGCTAAAAGCAACAATAAAGATGAAAAAAGACAAACATATCGATACCTATCCTAAATTAGTGGCATTTTTAAAAAGAGCCTCATCTGGTCATCAACCAAAAAAATCGAAGGTTTTCACAGTATCTGATATTGAAAAGTTTCTTAACGAAGCACCCGATTCCGTATATTTGGCGGCAAAAGTAAGTCAGTTGCACATTCAGTATCTACTTAACCTTCCTATACTCGCGCGTTGGTCTGTGAGACCGACGAAACCTATTTTCGTAATTATTTTTAAGCACGAAAATCCTAAGAAGTCGAGTTCCTTGCTAGCTGCCGGATTTGTTGCTAACTTCATTTTAGGGCTCGCCGCATGTTCGTGCGAAGCGCACTAGTTGTAGCATTTGGCGCCAATTGGTCCGTGAGACCGACGCGAGTATAGGTGCAACTTTTTGTGTAAGTAATAATGTAATTATTTAGTGCATTTATATATTTTTTACAAACTTTGAATACTTTATGACGTATGTATAGTAAAATGTATGTATGTTTGTTGCTCTATATTATATTTTGACTAATTTTATTATTCTTTTTAGATTATACTTCATATCAAAATGGACGATGATAGCATCAGATTGTTGCTGGATGAATTAAGTTCTGGTTGTAGCTATGAAGACGAAAGTAACAGTGAGGTGGAAGATTATGTGGAGGTACAAGAAGAGACATACGACACTGAGCAAGAAGACGAAAATTATGAGATATATGAGGTTACAACTGCGCCACATGCAAAAAAAACTTTTGTTTGGAACATGCTGTAACCGTATACCCTGATTGTTATGGTGAGGGTCAAAACAAAGCCAATCATAGATATATATGTCCTTTGATATGTTGTTTATTACTATTTAGAAGATTATTTTGTTTTTAAAAAGAAGTACAGATTTTATTTTGTTTTCCTAGTACTTAGAAATAAATCTCAAATTCGAAGACTGGTTTGTGATAGACTGAAAGTCAGTAGAATAATTAATAAATTAAGTATTATTCATACTATTTTGTTTCATTATATCCTAAACTTTAAAATATTAATAATTTTTTTTGGGCTTCATAGTAAAAAAATATGTTGTAAGGGTGCGAACTATCGGTCGGTGAGACCGTGCGCGAGTATATGTGTTACAAAAATTGGCGCGAGTATAGGAAGGTTAAGTATATTAATCTCAATTAAATAGTATACTTAGTAGATGTTGATAGGCATAATTATGCGTTCATATCAATTTTATTCATTTATCTACTACAATACTCTTTACGTTACAGGTTGTTCTTATTATTGGAATAAACGGAGCATGTCGAACTAATGAACTAACACAACTTAATGTCAAAAACATTGAGAAACATTCAGATGACTTACTATTAATTAATTTACCTAATACAAAGACAAAAAGAGACCGCAACTTCGTCATTCGCAAGGAATACGTAACGATTGTTGAGAAATATCAAGCCTTACGCCCGCCTAACACTCCAATCAATCGATTTTTTCTACAGTATCGCAATGGAAAGTGTGTTAGACAGCCTATGGGTAAAAATTGGCAGTATCCCACGAGAAATAGCAACATTTCTTGAACTTCCAGAACCCCTGTTGTACACGGGTCATTGTTTCCGACGAACTTCAGCCACACTTTTGGCTGATTCCGGAGCTGATCTCCTGTCCCTTAAGCGCCACGGAGGCTGGAAGTCCAATGCAGTTGTAGAGGGATACATAGAGGATTCCATCCAAAATAAGTCTAAAATATGTGAAGGCATCGTAGGAGCCATTACACTGAAAGAGCCTCAATCGGATCCTTGGACTGGCCCTTCTACATCAAAAATAAGCCGTTATGAAACACCTAACCATCTCCCTCTCTCTCCAACATTCACGCCAAGGGAATCCGATGAATCGGTACAACTATTAAGTATGACAGATAGTTTACCGAAAAACAGTACACAAGTGACTAACACCAATATTACAGTACCAAACAAAAATATTACACTCAATTTAAATAACTGTAGCAACGTTACTTTAAAATTTTCTTAATTATACCTTAGTATTATTTTGTTATAATTTAAAGATTATTCTGTAATACTTACCTGTCATAATGTAGTAATTAATACCTAAACTGAAATAAAAGTGTACCTATCTTGTGATTGTAAACGTTTTTTTTTTGCATTTAGTCATTTCCTCGCTGAGGTGGAATGAAAAGTTACGTGTTGCACTCGAGTGCAAAGATTTTTCACCTCGTGCTCTTTTGATTCCCTCGCTAACGCTCAGGATTCTAATTTTGAATCACTCGCTGCGCTCGTGATTCAATTTTAGAATCCTTCGCTTGCTCGGTCATCAAAATTGAACACGCGGTTAAAAAGCAACTTTGCACTCTTGTATAACAAATAACTATTAAAAGATCTACTTACAGAAATAAATATCATTTTATTGCACATTGTTATTTAAACTGTCTTGAAAGGCGTACGAGGGGCTGGCGCCAACTAGCAGAGGTCCGTTAGAAGCTTTCAATGAAACTAGACACATGACAATTACCTCTGTACTCTCTAGGCAAGTGCACCCAACGACAACCCCCGGTAGGGGTAGTGCTATTGCAGGTTATGGAAACAAATATATTGGAGTACCTTTGTGTTTGGATGGCTAAAGGGGACTAGTTACCTATAACTATGGAAGGACAAAAAATGGCAGGGATGTATTATAATATTTCACATAATTTCACCGGCTGGTTTTATTGGTTTTTCGGAAATATTTGCAACGTTATTAGTTCAGTTTCATACAAGGTTGTAGTACTATGTAAGTACTTTATATTATAGGTATACTACGTAGAGTCAATAAACAATGCCATAATGAGTAAGCCTATACAGTGTATAGGCTTACTCATTATGGCATTGTTTATTGACCGTTCCGTTCTAATATTCCTAAATTAATAGGAGTCGATTTCACCAACGCAGCATAAGTCTTATTCCAAGAATAAATCGTTAATTACTCGCGAGTAAGCCCATTTTACATTTCTCCAACATTTAACCTAAGGATAAAATCGCTATACTAGAGTAAATTCTTATACCACCGATTTCGGCCGAGTAAACTGTTATTCGTAGATTAAGTTGACAGCTTGTGTCTGTAACTGTCAAGTCGATTGCATTGCAACCGTTATAAGCTGTAACATTGATCGTAAGATTATACAAACAAATATACGAAGGTAATAAAGCTGTGAATCAAACCAAAAATGGCGCGTCGTTTAAGTATGTTAATAAATGAAACCGATAGTGATGATGACGATTATGAATTTCCTCGCCCACAGTGGTATAAGGAGAGGAGCCAATACTTCGAAAATTATGACGACCACGATTTCGTTTATCTAAGGAGGCAGCATTAAGCTTATTGCCAAAAATCGAGTATCGTTTAGAGTACCCAACAGATAGGTGAGTGTCCTAGATAATAATTTTGTTAGTATTCCTTGTTATCATTGATAAGCTGATGCCGGCACTGTTTGTTATGTTTCAGAAATAAGTCAATATCGCCTGTTAACCAATTATTAGCTACGTTAAGATTTTATGCAACAAATAACACCCAAATGAGTATTGGTGACTTTGGCGGAATGAGTACACCAACAACACACCGAATTATTCACCGAGTCAGTGCAGCGATAGCATCGTTGCACAAAGAATATATAAGATTTCCTACCACAAACCAGGAAATACGAAAGGCACAGGACGCATTCTTTCAAATAGCAAGTTTTCCACGTGTCATTGGTGCTATGGATTGTACCCACATTCGTATAACCTCACCAGGTGGAGATCATGCAGAGCTATTTCGCAACAGAAAGGGTTACTTTTCTATCAATGTGCAAACAATATGCAATACCAACCTAGAGATCACTGACATAGTGGCCAGGTGGCCAGGTTCATCTCACGATAGCACTATATTCAATAATAGTTCCATAAAGGCTAAATTTGAGTCTGGTCAATATGGAAATGCATTGCTGTTAGTAGATGGCGGTTATGCTTCCACGTCATACACAATGACTCCTTTAGAGAATCCGAGGACCCCAGTAGAACAACTCTATAATGAGTCACAAATACGGACACGTAACCCTATTGAAAGGTCCTATGGAGTATGGAAGAGACGTTTTCCTGCATTAGCTTTTGGGCTGCGAACTGAAAGTTAACTTCAGTTAACTTAAAGTTAAACTGAAGGTTAACCAAAACGTTAAGCTAACGTATTACCCGAACAAATACAGTAATACGCAGCATTATTGTTCAAGCATGCGACAAACTACCTATCCTCTTGGGTGCTTAATGTTTTCATTCTTTTCATTCGTTCACCATCACAGAGTAACTATGCGAGAGTAAGATATCCATAGATTAGTGTGGTGAAACGAAATTGAAGTTATCCATCGAGTAAATCGTTGGAGTAAAGTTATACTAGGATAGCTACTCTCGTGTAAATTCAACGTTGGTGAAATCGGGTCTAAGGGTATTACTAATAAACGTCGTATAGTGTCTGTATAGTTACACAACTCTTTGTCTTCTTCTTTCGAAAGTCAAATTACTGATGACTGCAAGAGAGAAATCGGTGTGTAACTATACAGACATTATACGACGTTTATTAGTAAGGAGGTGAATGTAAGCTGAATGAGATAACAAAACGATTATTTCTAATTAAAGTTTATTTTAAACCAAAACCGTTCAATAAAATAACGTGAATTCTTAAATAATGAATTTCCTTCGCAAACGAAATTGTTGGCGACTCCTGCTCCCGACCGAAACTCATTCGGGGGCTTTACAATAGCGCGGCAGCGTCCAAAGGCGCGATGTTGTAGAAAATTGTCAACGTTCCCCTCCTTTCCACTTTTAATAATTGAGATCGTTAAAACACCTGCAAAATTATGCAGGAACAAAGAGGAATATAAAGTTAGGGAGTTTTAGAGCTAGTTCCCGATGTTGGAGTGAAAAACTACAACATCGGTCTTATATCATATAAAGTCATTTGGTATATTTTCATTTCAATAACGTTCACACGGTGTAATAAACGTGAGATATACCTACTGTTGATATAATTTCTTTACATATAACATTTATATACTCTAAAACTTATTTCGTATAACGTTATTGGATATAACGTTTATTTAATCGAAAATCACTATGGTTAACACCCCGATTCAGAGCTTTCTGACTCGGATAGTTTAGGTTAGAAGTCAGATCCCCTCTATTGTTGGTGAATCATTTGTGTTAGGTTAGGTTAGAACAGTGATCGTTAACGCGCGCAGGCGAGCGAGCAAAGCGTACATGCTGCGGCAGCGGCCGCAGAGCACCAGATCCCCTGTAATGTTGGTGAATCATTTAGGTTAGGTTAGAAAAGTGACCATTAACGCGCGCAGGCGAGCGAGCAAAGCGAACATGCCGCGGCAGCGGCCGCCTAGCGCCTGATCCCCTCTATTGTTGGTGCTATCTTGGCAGGTGGTAATCAGTTACTAGGTATATCTACTCAGGTTACTAACTATGAAATTACAAAATGGTTCAAGGCGTTTTTATCATATTAAACTAAATCGGTCTTATTACAAAAGAAGGTTTTTCTTTTGACATGGTTTAAACCATCGAGCCTGTTTTTGAAATACGAACCTAACAAAAATCGAAATACAGTTCCTTTTACAAAACTGACAACTTAGTCTGGTCTTAGATTGTCAATTTTGTATTAAGAACTTTACTAAAGTCGGCATAAAGTTCCAAATAACAAAAACTGTATCGAAGGTTTCGGCTCGGGCTAAAGTTAGACCGTGTTTTGTAATAAGACGGAAAAGGTTTTATGTCTTTTGAGTGGTATATCTAACGATTTTATATTCAATGTATATTATGCATAAAAAATTAGTTCTTTTAAAATTATATCAATCTTATTATATTAACTGATCATTATATCAAATCAAATTAAAGATTCAGTTGTTATATCTTGTAAATATTAGAGATTTTGTAATTATATCATACATTACTTACCCATTTTTAAGGGTGTCTGCGATTATTACGGTTAACTATGCGAATATTTGTATTGGTTATGCAAATAATTGTTTCGTGTGCAAATACAAACATTAATTTTCCACTTTTTAAAATTAATTTTGAATCGGACAGCTCACCAATTTCTGGTGTTGAAATATTATTAAAATGATTACTGTACTTCGACTAAACGAGAAGCGGAACTTTCTAGACAGCCGTTCTGTAAAAAGCTCACCGTGAAAACATAGGTGAAGTGAGCTGTCAAAAGTGTCAATCCCTAGCATCAGCCGGTCGATTCTGTAAAAATCTCACCGTGAAGACTTCCGTGGAGTGAGCTGTCAGTGTCATCCCACTGATGCTAGGGATTGACCAACGTTACATTTGCAATCATAATCGAGATTTTAATATTATTTTTTATCCAAATTATATTTATCATTTTATATTATGTCAAAACTAGTATGTAGTTAAGTGGCTAAATATTACTATTTTCGGGGTTTTCAAATAAAATAGCAAAAAAGAAACTCAGTTAGAAACACAATATAGTTTTTTTTTAGACACTTAGGTACTAGCTTTGAAATAATATAACATTATCAATAGAATTTGCAAAAATATTATTAAAATCTCGATTATGATTGTAAATCTAATTTGGTCAATTGGTCAATCAATGGCCTTGGTCAATCCCTAGCATCAGTGGGCCGACACTGACAGCTCACTCCACGCATGGTATAATAATATGCTTCGCCTGGTATTCTCTTCCCGTGACAGCTGGGTCACGTGATTGGCCTAAGTATACGTCATCAGTTGCGATGCGGTTCTCAAAGTTTTTTAGTGGGGAAAAAGATAAAAATAATACAACGGGTACTCAATTTTTATCATTTTTAATATTTTAGATGAGCCCAAACGGCCTTGAAGACAGAGCCGTTATCCTTATTTGAAAAAAAAACTATCTAGCAAGCTACGTCAACATCACTTGAAAAAGAAATACATCTGACTTGGCTGTATGGGCCACGATCCCTTTGCCTGTCCTTAATTAGGACTAAAAAAACAACCAAAAAAAAATCATTACAAAATAAAATAATAACATGGACCAACTTAGTACACGACGAAAACCTAAGATAGGACGCAATTAACTCGACTTGAAAAATAAGTCAAAAACTAGTTAGGTTATGTTCGGGCGTACAGCCGAATTAGCACAACTATGCCTTATATGGAATTTGCAAACGTAGATAAGTGAAATAATATGTAGAAAGGTACTTACCAGTTCTTATTGTTGTTTTTGGTCTACAATATTGAAGCCACTTATTTGCTATCATCTCTTCTTTGGGAAAAGAAAAAAAACCTTATTACTCCGCCTTTTTACTTCTGTTTTTACAGTTTAGTATGGAACATTTAACCATTTTTTTTCTTGTGTATCTTTCAAACACAGTTTTTTACACAGTTTTTATAGTACCTAACTAATGTTTGGGAACCACAGTATTTTGCTCACCGAGCGAAACAACGCTATAGATATGAGCGACACGACGATAGTGATGAAATGGGGAGCTGTCAGTATGTCACTTGTCAATCCGATGTGTGGCTACTGTGTGTGATTGAATTACCTGAGCAAAATGCATTTTTTAACTTATCAAAGCAATTATGAACTAATAATTAAATATGTTAATTATTTTAAACTAAAAAGATGAATCACAAGAGTTACTAAATAGTTAAGCTAGTTAGTAATTTATTTTATTTTTATTACCTAATTAGAAAGTCCCTAAATTTACTGAAACGGACAATCAATGGCAACACTTATCGTGACGTAGTCTTAGGCCATCGTGGGAAGAGAATACCAGGCGAAGCATATTATTATACCATGACTCCACGCTCACTTCTCCTAAGTTTTCACGGTGAGATGGTTACAGAATCGCACTGCAGGTGGAATGAAAGCACACATCACCTTATTTTTCACGGAGAGATTTTTACAGAATAGATCGGAGGGGCAATTCCCATATTTCTAAGAACGTTTGCATTCATATGAATTATGATAGAGTTATCTATTACCTTATCGACGACAGTCCAATGTTTTTTTGTGCAACCATACCATCTTTTTTTTTAACACCACTCTATGATTATCTATAATTATTTTTAACAAATATCTAATCGTTTTTATTATTTTTATTTCAATATTTAGGTACACCCACTATAAAACTGATTTACATCCGTAAGACGTCCTCGTAACATAAGGTCCAGTTGAAAACCAGCGTCAGGTACTAGTTGTCTGGCATTTATGCTGAACTGGGCATATTTAGCGCAGCCGTGAGGCACACCATACTATTTTTAGGTGCTTTCTGTTTTTGTGTGAATATTATGTGCTTTTAACCTGGGTCAAATAAACTTATTTTCTTTTCTTTCTTTCTTTCATTCATAGCTCAGTCTCAATCTTTCAAAAATTGTATAGCGCTTACCTACATTTTTGACATTTGACTGTCACTGAGATGACACTGCGACTTGGCTTTGAACGTTTTTAATTACCGAAATTGCCCTTCTGCTGTTCACTGCTGAGTGAGTGGTCAAGCAACAAAGGCTGCATTGTTGAAATGTACCTACATACCTACCACCACGCAGAATGTATAAAAGTCTCCTGTTACTATATCTTTGTACCTACGGTTCCGTACAAGTTTCATAAATAACGATGATGATGATGAAGACCATGATGTGATCAGCACCTACTTCAATAGCTTTGCACAGTCAAAAAGAAACAGATTGTTCAGATTAACTTTGTACATTCAGGGAAATAAATTGTTTATCAAACTGACATACTAGGTACATCATTTTGCCGTGTTACAACCATTTCATGTAACTGCGAAAGAATTACAGTTGTGATTTGAATATACAGATAACTTGGTTATATTATATTTGGGCACATTGCTGGCGCCATCTAGTTATAAAATATTGGACAAAAAAATTACGTGTAAAACGTCATAAAAGATCTACACACAGAAATAAGCATTATTTTAATTTAATTATTAATGTTTATTCATTAAAAAGTAAGGATAATATGTGTGCTTTTATAATTTCTAACGTGACGATATAATCATGGTCCACGTCCACGTTCAATGAATTGAAATACGAACGTTTAAATCGTGAACGAAAATTGAAAAGCGTCTTCATATATTTCCATACATTTTACTTCCCGTGATAATATCGTCACGTAAGAAATTTACAAAAGCGCACAATATGTGACATGTTCAGTGAGCCACGCTAAAGTACGCGTCGCTTGAGCCACAACATACAAGCAGTTAGTCAGCACATCAGGTTAAATTTCTCCAAATGATTTTAAACCTTAAACTACTGAAAGTTAAGTTCAAAATCAAATGAGAAAACTTGACAGTTTGTGGTAACATAACCCGCTGCTGTATTACATGCGACGCTTAGGTTTCGGCTTACCGGACAAGTTACAACATGTGGTTTGTAAAAAACATTCTTACTTTTTTATTATTAGGTATTATTAATTTAAGTTGTATTGGTTATTTTTTGATTTACTTTACCGGTACTTCACATGTACGATGTACCTAGTGCCTACTATCAACATGAATGCAGGCATCGCTTTGCTCATCCGCTACACAAACATAAATAAAATATTTTTACGTAGGCAAATGTTTATTTTTCTGCTTACCAAACTCCTTTTCTGAATTCACATAGTAGCACTGTCTGTATTAATAATAGTGATCTTCTTACCTGAAAAAGAAGAAAAATATAATTAGTTTTATTTTTAAACATTCCTTTTTTAATTATTTCACGTCGTTCAAAAGTTAACAATTTCTTGTTCGCGCCGTATATTAATATTCGTCAATGACCGCGCCAGGATTTACCCGTAGCGCCTGTAGGCTTCCAACCACTTCCTGCAAGCTTGCCACTATTTGCGTTTTCCAACCTATCATTTTTATAATGTGTATTTTTTGCGAGTGTTTTTTTATTGTGGATGATGTCTAACCAAAAAGCGATGACATTCATAGCAAGATTAATTCAAGTATTCGAAGGTTTTAAGGACTAATCTGTGGGTCCAAAATATAACTTAAGCATAAGATATAAAAATTCGCCACTGCTCTATTCACAGATTCAACGGAGTCCAATTTTCTAGAGTACCTAAATCGACAGTAGTGTGGTGACCGTTTATTTGAAAGTTTCCATTTGTTACCTATTCAATTAAAAAACTAATCGGCTTAAAATTCAAAAAGCAATAAGCCATCTGCAAAAATGGACACAAAAGCTCACTATCTCTAAAACAGTTACATACAATGAAAGCCCATCGAATCCGATTAGAGCTTGGACGAAGTGAAAACATGTGTACATTTTTATCTATTTATGAATTCGCGAGCAGGGCAGTAAATGAAATTAAATGAATTAAATTAATGTGCATGTGTAATTTAAAAGCCATAATAATTTATTTGTATTAAATTAATCGTATGAGCGTTTTGGAGGTCAATTCTGTTAGCTCGTAAGACATATTGAATAAATAAATAAAATGTAAAATACTGTCCGTGTTCAGTCACGAGCATTAATATGTATATACTTAGCAACCTCTAAATGTGATTTTCTCCTACTGTATTGATTGTAATTTTATGTTGTTACGAATATAATATTTTGGAACCTATACTGTTATGAAATAGGTCTTATTTCAAAGTTGCAAAGTTGCTTTAAAATTTTGCGAAGTGTATGCTTATTGGTGCTCGTGACTGTACTCTGTGTATTTTGTGCGCTTCTCATCCCGCGCAGGCCGTGGAGGCGAGCCCGCGCAAATTTCAATAAGTAACTTCGCCGCCCAATATCCGATGCTGACTCCGCCCGGGTTCATTTTAATCAGTCCAATTGTTTGAAATTGTGTGTTAGGGGCAGGATTTCAAATCCAGTATTCTTGGGAACCGGTATCTTTGGCTTTGGCGTGATACCGGTACCAGAGTAGCAAATGTAAAAAATGTAAAAACTTTGTTGTTCAGTAAAAAAAATTACAATATTTGAATAGCAGTAGCCTCCTAGATGCCTTCTAAATGGCAATAGTACTAGTACCTACTATTGGCATTTCTGTTCAGTGTTGGTACTGAACCGGTAACAAACAAGTATTACAATAAGTTACAGTGATAAAACAGATATAGTAATTAGAATAGACACTAATGCCATGAACTATCCTTTTTTTATAGTTGTTTTCGGTACTTATTAGGTGGAGTACCGCTACCTGAAACCGGTATTGAAATAATCGTAACCGCTAAGTACCGGTACTGAACCTGGTGGTTTGGTACCGGTTCCAAGCCCTGTTAGGGGGCGCATCACACTTGTTTGGGTCGACATGATTTGGCCCGCCTGTGCCGAATCGATCCGAAACATACAACATAAGACAAACAACAATAAGAGTAGCATGCCTTAAAATTTATAGTCATTCATTTATTTATTTTATTTATTTATTTTAGTATATGGAGGACTTACATCTATTACTTAATAGATGGAATATACAGGGTGGCAGGTACATCGACGCGAAACTGTATTCAGCACAGGATTCTAGACAACCTAGCGTAGATATGTTTCGTAGGTTATCTACAAAAAAATCTACTGTTCCATAGAAAAGTTCAATACCTACGCTGTCAAAATGTATGGAACAGCAAGTTATTTTTTAAATAACCGACGAAGTATTTGAACTCAGGGGGGTTCAAAATCACGTACTGAACGCATGGTAACTGGTTGCGCGTCGATGTCCTTGCCACCCTGTATGTGAGAGATTAACAGAATAAGGTTTTTTTTTAAAGCCTTGCCCCACACTAGGAATTTCTCCTGTGTCGTTGTATCGTGGGTGCGTTTACAAACATTTAAACTCACATACACAAACAGCCAGACCCGGAACAACTACTTGCAGGTCATACAAATATTTGTTCCGTGCGGCGATCGAACCCGCAACACGTAACGCAGCAGTCAATCGCTTAACCACTGCGCCAACCGTGCCGTCACGTCACGTCACGTGCCGTTGGAACAATTAACAGAATAAGGTTGGAACAATTGCCACGTCTAGATATTGATTGCTAACAACTCTAGGCTAAATTCCGAAGCCTTGTGTTCACCAACATTTAAATCAACTGATTAAATATTTAATCAGTTCTATATTTAAAACTAGCTTCTGCCTGGGACTTCGTCCGCGTGAAATTTCTTGTTCCCCCGCCCCACCCCGTCGCCGTCGCTGCGCATCGCCTGCCCGAGCTATTACTTCGTTTTTGCTTAGCGTTCTTTCTGACTTTTTTCTTTTTGGCCGGCTCCTTAGAGTCCTAGCGTGATGTGAAATAGTCTTTGGCCTTTTTCATGAATTGGGCTATCAAAAATTTGATATACGACTGGTAGCTCCAGAGATTACCCACATAGAAACATATGAACAAACAAATTTTATCTCTTCACAAGATTAGTATAAATTTCCTTAGGATATATTTAAAATTTCCTTAGGATATATTTAAGATTTCCTTAGGAAATTTGACACAAACCAAATGTTTAAATACCTAGCCGGTGGTTTGAATGTTGGTGTACACAGGCCTTAAAAGTACGTAACCTTGAGTTAAGGTAGCTGCGTTATTTATTACTTGAGCCTCGAAGCGTTGAGTGAGATAGGTACTTATAATGTCATCTATGTCTTTCTTTGTGTACTAATTTTGGCTTTAAGAGCGTTTATACCTTATGAGTGGCAATGTCGAAATTTAGTGTCATATTTCGTGGTTTTCAATTTTTATCATTTAATCGGAGCTATATTTTAAAAATCTGTTTAATTAACTTTTTAGAATTGTGTGAAAACTGTGTAAAAGGTAAGAAATCGTTGAGTTTACAGTTCTATTTATATGCAAATAATACATTGGAATCTTGCAGGGCGTTATTTTCATTGTAAAATAACTGTAAGCATTACGGTTACTTACTTTTTAAACACTTTCACGTAATTCTAAAAAGTTAATTAAACAGATTTTTAAAATATAGCTCCGATTAAATGATAAAAATAGAAAACCACGAAATATGACACTAAATTGCGACGTTGCCACTCATAAGGTATAAACGCTCTTAATGTCTTGTCTTTCTTGACACGCACAATTAATTCTAAAGTTTAAACATCACAATTAAAATAGATGCGCTTTTTTGTTACCTACATGTACGCAAACATTTTCTCCCTCTGACTGGCTAAGCACCACCAAGACACGTGTAATGTTCATGCTCAATATGAAAAACATATATATTAGTATCTCCAACCACGCCCCCCTTCATTTGACACTGCACCGATAATCACGACGCATCGAGGATAGGCTGATTTTCTAATAGAAAAATGTTATTATTCCATTAATGATTTTTAATGGACTTTTTAATTGGCAATGTGTTTAGTAAATATAGTTAATATTATCTTGAACAAACGGACTTATTATACATTTATTTTAAATTTTATTTTATAGTAACATTTTGATTTGACATTTTTCAATATTAGTTTATGTATGTATACTTAATTGTTATAATACTGACTGTGACATTTTAATTTGTAATTTTACTTCTGGATAGCTTCTTTATTATTTTTATTATTTTTGCGTGCCTATTTCCAGGCAGAATGTACATCTACTCCACCTGTATTTAGGTTTAAAGAAACTTTATTCTCAATAAAAACAATTACATGTCACTTACTTGAGAACAATAACTAACACATAAAAAAAAACAAATTTTTAATTATTTAACTATTATTACCTATATATATTTTTAATTATATACTATTAACTATTTTATTATATTTAATGTAACCTACATTCGTTGCAAATAAACGATTGATTGATTGATTCATTCATACAGTAGGTGTTGGATACAGTTAGGTATTTACCTATTTATGAAATACCATTTTATATAATGATTGGTTAATTGAACAAGTTCACCGAAACAAAAGTATATGGGCCACAGAAGCACCTACAAAAAATACGTAATTGCTGGAAAAAACACGAAGTAACCAATATTCATTCTTACCGTTGTGAAAACATTTTGAGTAGGTACTCGTACTTCTTACAATAGTAGGTAAGCTTCCGGCGGGTAGCCGGGAAAATGGTTACTTTTATAAAAATGTTTAAGCTGCTGGTAATTAGTCTGCAGTAGGGTTAAATTGCACACTTAGATTGTAATGGATCGCATTGTCAAGTAAACTTCACTGTAGGGTTAATTTGTTGCTGAAATCGGTTTTATTACTTAGTAACCGCTTGGATTTTATGCAATAAAAGCTTCTAGCTCGCGTTTGGCGTATTCCAAGCTTGGCTTGGCTTGGCTTGTTTGGCTTGGAATACGCCAAACGCGAACTAGAAGCTAAAACATATGATTAAATTATAGCTGATATTTACATTATACTCAAATTCAATATTCCGAACACAATTCGTTCATTTGTGAAAACCTTGACATAATTCAAAAAGAGCAATTTTTGGGTATCATGATTTAAAAGAGTACCTAAAAGTAAGAGTGCGCCGAAGCATATTATAGTCACATCTTACTAGCTTTAGGCTTTAGTGTAATGCCATTTTTATAGCAAATATCAAACAGAATAAGATTTGCTGCGTTCACCTGTATACTTAACTCAAAGTTGCACTATTTTTAGTTATGTCCCCCTTTTTTGCAAATGAGCGACATGTATATCTTTATTTTAATTCCATATAAATTCTATACTCTAAGAAAAGTTTCAGCACATTTTAAAGTGTTGAATTTATTACGAAAAAAAGCAACAAGAGCTCCGTCCCTAGCACGAAGCAAATCTACGTTTAAGAATTGAAACAGAACGAACAACAATTCATTATTTTTCTCCAGCGAATCGTAAATGTCCAAAATGAAAAGCGGTTCTTTTCTTTGAGACGGACGGACTACTTAGTTAAAAGTTAGTTATCGGAAATTTCTATAAGCTAAAATAAAAACGTGCTATTGAATTGAAGTTCCATTAAATTTTTTTAACTGAACCGCATGACGCATCGCTGGCCGTGTTAAAAGAAAAAAGGTAAAAGCAATTGTCCCTCGTGTACGATCGGTGTGTCCCGCATTTAACTTTCATTATCTCGCCGACAGAAAAAATGAAGAGGAAAAATTTACGATGAAATGACAATAGGATGAGAAGCCAACAAAGCAATCTAGCCAACTGGATGAAATGCAATTACGAGTATTATAATAAAGGGTGATTGGAAGATGGGTGAAAAGCTTTAATTAAGGCGAAGATAGTACAGACAATTTATAACCAATAAAGCATGGTTGTCTTAGACGAAGTCTGATCATTTTTTTAAACTTAATTTTAATGTTTTTTTTCGAAAATTCTCAAAATTTTAACTAAACTGTTTATTTATGGCCAAATTGAATGCTAAATTAATTTATTTTATTAAAGTAATGTGTAAGCACGCTAGCAAAACATGTTTTAGGCCTCTGTGTCGTTAGACATTTTTTTACAGATACCTATTTAAAGTTTATAAAAATTCATAAATAATTTTTGTAAATCTTATTTTTTTTTAAACGAAGGTTCTTTATTTGTTCAAACATTTTTGAAACGCTCTTTTTTTTGAGGTATCATTTACGCGGATATCTTACAAATTATTGAAATTAGAACCTACAAACCAATTTCAGGGCGAAATTTTAAAAGGCAGACTAATAAAAATAACATTTTAATTTAAATTATTGATTTTTATGTTCAAAATGTCTGCTGTGATTCCTAATACAAGCACGGCTCCGTCTTTCACTCCATCAACAGCATCATCTCCAGCTTCATTGTTTCAAACGCTGAATTAATTCTTCTCTCGTGTTTATTTCAACATTCGTGTACACCAGTTCCTTGGCCCGGCCCCACACGAAAAAGTCCAGCGTAGTCAGATCTGGTGAGCGAGCGGGCCAAGGGATGGGTCCATCTCTGCCGATCAAGCTGTCAGGAAAGCAATTATTTAAATGTTCCCTTATATTTAACGTCCAATGCGCTGGACATTCGTCTTGCTGAAAGATGACTGTTCGGTCTCTTTTAAATATCGTGACACCGGTTTCCGCTATCAGCACTGGTAAATCGACTTGTAGAAAGTGCAAATAATTTTAATCATTCAAATTATCCGCTTAGTAAGTGGGGCCCAATCAACGTCCTGCCAATTACTCCAGCCCAAACATTGACAGAGAATTTCCTCCGAAACGACACCTGCTTCTTAAAATGTGGATTGTTGTCTTTGGCGGCCCATTCATGGAGGTTATGAAAGTTCGTCCACAAGATTGATTTTTAGGAACCACGCATCTTCGATGTCTCTGTTGAAGAGGAAACGGAAAAACTGTATTCTTCTTTGGGGATCTTGCTCTTCCAGACCTTGCACACCCCTACCATGGAACGGATATTGCATGGATGTTTGTCATGTATTGTATGCCACACCTTCCAGTGTGAAATGTTTAGATTTGAAGCTACTGCTCTGGTACTGCTAGTAGGATCACTTGATGTGCTGCCAAGAGGCCTTCTTCGACGTCAGGTTCGTGTCTGCCCGGGTGACTCCAGGTTCTACGTGGTGAAACCCATCTTGGGCAAGCCGACGAAAAGTGTTGTAAAACACTCGCACATTCGGTAGCCTGCTATTCGAATAGCGCTCTTGATACTATCGGCGCGCCAAGGATCCATTGCCGTCTGCTCTGCCATACATAAATACGATATCCGCATATTCCTGATTGGAAAAAGTAGCCATAGCCACTTAACAATTAAGAAAAAACGGCGTAGGAGCGCACTAAATGTCAACTCAACACAATTAACTCAAAATTCAACACGTGCGGTGTATTAAGTTCAACCTCGACCTGTGCAGTAATACCAACATACACTTCGTCGCCATATTATCTCCCTCGAGTTCGACAAGAACTTTGTTTTTTAAACACTCTTGCTCGAAAAAGGCTTTTATTGCACCGCGCTGTGCGCTTTTTGTGCTGGAAATGTTGTAAATATAATATAAAGTGTGTAAATAAATTTTCTTTCATAAGACTCTGTCGTGACAATTACAAATACAACAAGAAAAGTATTAGCCAAATAGATGCAACTGCTTTGAAGTGATGCGTGGTCAAACCTTTTTATTTATATAGATAGATACAAAAATATTCATATCCTTTTATGGCGACATAATCAGGCTATAGTGTTCCCACTGCTGGGACATTGGCCACCTCTCGGTGAGAGGAAGTGGGCCGTACATCACGCGGGTCCGGTGCGGGTTGGTAGATGTCACATGTCTTCGATTTTTTTGGTTCTAGGACATGATGGTTTCCTCACGATGTTTTCCTTCACCGTTTTTGAGAGCAGTGGTGATAAAGTAAAGCACATGTCTGGGTCCGAACCGGTGACTTACAACTCGTGAGTCGCGGTCGTTACCACTGGCCCACCACTGCTATCTAGCTGCTCATGGCGGATTGATTTGATTTGAAATTGCGAAATGATTTTTCGTAGAGAAGAATAATTATTTTTAATGAAAATTGTATTTTATTTAATTAAATCTAGGAGTAATGCAATTTTTCTCGTCACACACAAGCAACTGTTGGCTGAAAGTACCAACCTCTCGGAAAATAGGTTGGTAGGTACCATCTGCCGGCCCTACCACCGCGCGCGCTCATTAGTCAAATACAATAGAGCGCGCTTCCCCGGCTTCCTGTTACACACTTCCGTCGAATTTCACGAAATCACTCCCAGAGATTGCAGAAAAGCGAGAGACAAAAAAGCCTAGCTTCATTACCATCGGAGTAGCCGGATTTAACATGATTTCGAAGCCACAACAAATTCTACAATGAAATTACTACGAACTAAGTTTAATCCTCAAAGGGGAACTAGTTTACATCTCTAGTTTATTTAATCTTCAAGACCCCTCACAAAAATTAAACGTCTGCGAAGCAATTTCCCTCCGTTTCCTGCTATAGGTTACATTCGCTGCTCAGTTGAGAAAATTCTTGAATAAATAAAACTTAATCAACAGGTTGACTGTAAAATGTTTCTTAGGTCTGTTGCCGATCTCAAGGTTACCTGTCGACAGAGGGGGTCGAGACTAACACCCGCACCCTAATTGCTTAACACACTAGGTACCGTATCACAATCTGAATAATTTTGAATGATACTGCTAATCCATTGTTACAGTACGTGCGCCAGAAGACGAGGTACATGCCGAGGGTGCAGTTACTGGAGTCGCACCGCAACGTCAACTTCAAGGCGTTCGTGGTGTGCGTACCGAATTAATATCTGCCCGTCGTCATGGAAGAAGACTTATGGCCGCAGGACGTGGTGTTCCGTCGCTTCCGCGGACAAGTACCACAGGACAGCTCAAGGACAAGCTAGTGAAGTGCTACTAACATAGTTCTAAGCTATTATTAACACAAGATTTGTTTTATATAAGTAATTTTTTTTCTGCCCCACACTAGGAATTTCTCCTGTATCGTGGGTGCGTTTACAAACATTTAAACTCACATACACAAACAGCCAGACCCAGAACAACTACTTGCAGGTCATACAAATATTTGTTCCGTGCAGGGATCGAACCCGCGACACGTAACGCAGCAGTCAATCGCTTAACCACTGCGCCAACCGTGCCATCGATTTCAATGTTAGTTTGTAAGGTATATGTCTATGGGCCATTGTAGACTGAAATAAATGTTTTATTATCATTATTATGTTCGAAAAATTTGGTCTGCTCAAAAACGTAAATAACGCAATGAATTGAAATTGTCCAAATGAAAGCCAATGCTGCTGTTAGTGTGTTGCGCAATTAGTGCGCTACGCTGTGTTAATCTGGGGGCCTCCTCCCTAAGCACGAAGTCCGTTGTTTCGGCCGAAGTTACGGACGTTTCCTACGTTCCGTATTACTACGGACATAAGATTAGTCCGGGGACCGAACAAAAAATTAATGACAAAACGTTTAGACAGTTGTCCTTACTCCCGATGTGTTTTTGCCGGCGGGAAAAGTTTATTAATCGGGAGTAGGGTTCACTTTTGAGTATCTAACTACTTTCGGACGGGCCCGTATCCTCGTTGACGGACTTAGAGAGTTCCCCTGGAAAGAATTTCATCGACGCGTCCAAATTTGACGCAAGACAAGTGATGCGATTGGCAGTTGATAATTCACTCAATGAATCACAGAAGTTTACGCGCCCTTGACTATTTGTTAGTAAACAATTCCACTTTAGAAATTATCTTCTTGTTCAAGAAACCTCCAAAGTTCTACAACCCCGTTCGCCACAATTTAATTCAGAGATAAGAGAGAAAATTTTGTTGAAAAGATGAAACCTAATAACTTAAAGGCTTAACTTTAAGGCTAAATAATAACAGCCGCATGGTTCTATCGAAGGTTAAGCTTCTCTTGCCGAGGTCAGTCCATGGATGGGTGACCATCCATTACATATCGAAACCCCTCCGTGCCTCGGAAAGCACGTAAGCCGTTGGTCCCGTCTGTGATATGTAGATCTTTGACTGTCGTTACGGGTAATAAGAAGCCCGAAAGTCTGACAACCAGTCTTACCAAGGGATATCGTATTACCCAGTAACTGGGTTATGAGGACCAGTTCCATGTAAAATCCTGGTATTCAGCTGTATCCGCTTAGACTGGAAGCCAACCCGAATATAGTTGGAAAAAGGCTCGCCAGATATTAAAAAAAAAAATGAAACTTTATCAACAGGTTGGCTGTAAAATGTAACTTATGTCCGCCGCCTCGTGAGGTAGCCGACGAAGTTCTTCTCTTTCGTTCTAATAACGTGGTGTTATCAGATACGTCTTAGATGTTAATGAATTATGGTAGGCTGAAACTAAGTCACGAAGTTCATTTTGAGGATGTTTTTTAATGCTTGGTTTTTTCGCCTTATAAAGCGTATAAGTCATAATACACATCAAAAGTGTTTAGGGATCAAGCGCGTTTTTGCTAGTTGCTAAAAATCTGGTTTTTTAATTATATCTTTTGTAACAAAAGGGAATTTACTATTTATTTTTATCTATATTGACATGTAAAGTATCTTATTAACTAAGCCCCACAAAACCGTAGTAGTGGTTTGACTGTGTTTTTTTAATTTCGGTCAAAAGATGAAAATCTTCTGTCAAGTAGTGTTCCTACATAATCCTGCAATGGCATCATCAGCCTCTGAAGTTCCCACTGCTGGGACACAGGCCTCCTCTCGGTGAGAGGAAGTGGGCCGTTACCCACCACGCGGGCCCAGTGCGGGTTGGTAGATGTCACATGTCTTTGATTTTTTTGGTTCTAGGACATGTCGATTTCCTCACGATGATGTTTTTATTTACCGTTTTGAGAGCAGTGGTGATGAAATAATTTACACAAAGTAAAGCGCCTGTCTGAGTTCGAACCTACGACCTAAAACTCGTAAGTCGCGGCCGTTATCACTGGGCCACCACAGCTCTTAAAATGTGGAAGCGCGAAAATATACAATTCGATGAAATGTGTGTTAGTGGTTATACACACGAGCGGAACGCGTCCAATCGTCTCGGCCGTTGATGCGTGTCGCTCGTGTATGCATAATCAGCCTATAACGTTCCCACTACTCGGACACAGGCCCCTCCTCTCTATAAGAGGAAGTGGGCTATAATCCACCAGACGGACCCAGTGCGGGTTGGTGGAGGTCGTGTATATATGCATTAAATACGTATCTACTACAATGCCTCCGAGAGGCGCCTGTGCACCACTGGAAGTTTTGCATCTTGCGGTGTGAAACAGCCGAGACACACGTGCCTCTCGCCGCATCACAGCTCCTACACCTACACCTTTAGTTCAAATTTCAGTTTCAGACTCTAACCAAGGAAGATTTTCCGTTTAAAATTCCTTTCATACATTTCATTTGCTACCAAGTTACGTAGAACAATCCGAAGCCTTACAAATGCTTACAGGGTGACTTTCGATGAACACCAAAAGATTTTAAGCCAATGAACTCTCAAAGTCTGAATCGTTGAACTCATTGTGGACTTGAATAACGGGACGACAATGCGCAAGAAATACGAAATGCTCATTATGGAGTGTATATGCTATTTCAGCTAGACGTGACGTAGTATGACTCGTAACAGGAAAGGTCGACAGGTCAACAGCAATGAATGAAGTGTGTCATTACAGTACCACCAGTGAACGCATGAAGTTACGTTTTGGTTACCTGTTACCCGATAGCCCAGTTTTCGTCGCATTTACTATAAAAAAATATGGGCATATTATAAGTTATAATCATTCCTACTACTATACGCTTTCGGACACCTGAATCGAGCCACCCTGCTCTGGTCTGATCTTAGAAAGTCCTTTTTAAATGTGTATCTTTTAAATAATGGTAGCTCAGAGAAAACAAATACGTAGGTTTGAAGCCAGTCTCTCACTATCATTACCGTTGGTCATTGTTCCAAATTAAAATACAAAAAAAAATACTGTTTAATTGCAATAAGTCGTAATTTCGCGCTTTTAAGAGGTAAAATTTGCGTAAAATTTTTGAAGAAAACATTGGTTTACATAGAGAAAACGTTTATTTAACTTGTGTTACCTTCAAGAGCATTTACGACGGCTGTCATCCGGTTCGGCATGGAATTAATTAATACCATTATGACGTGCCGTGGAATGTTCTCTTATGTTTCCAAGATGGCAGTTTCCAGCTCCTGCAAAGTTTCTGGAGCTGGTTGGTAAGTTGAACGCGCCTCTTCAGCTCATCCCATAAGTGCTCTATTGGATTAATATTAGGGCTTCTTGCTGGCCATTCCGCAAACTAACGTCATGCAGGTATTCTCGAACAATTATTGCAGTGTGCGCCCTTGCATTTTCATGCATAAAATGAAATCTTGGTCCACAAACTCAGCATACGGCATCACATGAGCTTCTAGGCATTGATTAATGTATTGGTCACTATTTAGTGCGACAACCGTGGTCCCGTCACAAGCTCAAGATCAGTTTTTCCTTCAGTGATAAGTCCGCCCCAGACTGTCCATGAACCACCGCCATAACTCACCTTCTCCTCAATGCAACATTGCTGAGATCGTTCTCCCTGTCTTCTTTAGACTTTCCTACGTCCTTCATTGGGTCCAATGCACTTGTTCGTGTGCAAACTGAGTTGCGACCAGTGGCTGGTTTGTGAGGTTTCAGGCCTCGCTTTTCGAGTTTCCTTGTAAAATTTCGAGCGCAAACAGTAAGTCCTTGAAAGTCTCGAAACTGTTCTTGGACCTGTACTGAGATCAGGTGACAATTACGCAGGCTGGTGGTTAAAACAAACCCATCTGGTTCTGCTGTAGTGACCCAGTTTCGTAGTTCTCCTGTACGAAGCCGCCAGTCTCCAGGTAACGATGTTATTTCTTTGAACGTCAGAACGGCTTACATGAAGTTGTGCAATAAAACAATAATTAAAAACTATTTTGATATTCTTTTTATGCAATACAAAACAAATCACGAAATAACTATTGACATAAAGATGCTCTAATCAAGTATACTCGTAATCAAAGCTTGTTGCTACTTTATGAGCTACCAAACTACGATTTTCTTCTATTTTTCAAATTCGTGGAATCAAATTTGGAACAATGGTGATACCGAAATGATGGCCAGTATTTCAGCTTCAAAACTGCATTAAAACGTTTTCTCTGACTTATCATTATTTTGATGCTTTAGGCTTATAAACATACAATTGCACGGTGGCCCGGTTTAGGAGTCCGGATATGTATTTATAAAAAAATGTGTGAATGGGTATATCTATCTGTTACCTATTCACGCCTTAAAAGCTGAATAGATTTCGATGTTTGGCACACAGGTAGGCCAATAAGACCGACAAAGCTAATGAGGTTATAATTATGTGTTTGGAGTGGGTAAACGCGCGTAGGTAGGTATAGGTACCGACGGATCTGAGGGTCTGTCGGTAGCAATAAGGAATTTTAATACGAGTTCGTACGGATGGCTGTTTGTGGCAAACGCATGCGAGCACGAGGGTACGAAATATACGGGCAGAACGCCAGTGTATAGAAACACTAGAAAAAAATTAGCAAGCTGGTTGGTATGAATGTTTAAAATGCAACCCTAAAATGCGTACCTATGTAGGTATTTTTTAACTGTACGAAACCGTGAACCGTGTGTTTTTTTCCGTCACGCTCGGTCGTTGACGCTGAATCGCGAATACTCGGTTCCAGTTGTAAGTTTTCGTACCTGCTTACTTCAACCCCTTTGGTGTGAAATCATGAACAATGAACTTTTTGATTTAATAATTTTTGCGTGTTTCAATTAGAAAAGGCATGCCTTGTTATACTGTTGTTTACTTTAAGTCTTTATTTTAAGACTTTAGACCGACCTATCTAGACTGAAAGTAATTTGAAAATTTAAAATGAAAAAATAATATGATGAAAATATACGGACATTGCCGAAACTTTTTATACAGGTACTTGGTGAAGGTATGCAGCACTATACTATAAGCAAATTTACAAAGGTCTGTGTTGATTAAACAGAAAGGAGCTCGTCGTGAACACCCAAAAAGAAAAGCCCGACAAACAAAATTTTACGAACTTTGTATAATAAAATGGTCGTATAAATGCACTTGTTGTTGAAAAACATGCTGGTTCGGACAATGATCGTGTATTTCTATTGTGCGTTATCCATTGGAGTGTAGTAACAAAGCGGAATGAAAAGCACAAAGGAGCGGTGCAGTGGAATGTGTCATTTTGAATGTATCGGTCTGATAGCTAGTAACATTGTGAGCTCGTTATTGGCACACGTAGCCGAAAATTTCCCCTCTGGCTTCCAGTCAGAGGATTTAATAAAGGTACCCCTCCCCTTCCCCCACTCCCACCCTACGAAATATTGTGAGGGCGGAACGTACCCGGTCCCAGTACAGCACAATAACTAATTAGTGCGAACATCGAGCCATACTTCGTTAAACAAATTGGAAGCCTGGGTGATTATTTTTGTATTAAACGAAGCAGAAGTTTTATGTTATATTTAAATAACGAAAGCAAATGCATTCGTTATTTTATTTATTTAAAGCTAGCTGACCGGCAGACGATTTCCTGTCCAAACAATAGTTATGATAAATGATTTTATTTCTGTAAATAGGTTTGTACAAACCCTATTACATATTTTAAAAACTAGATGAGGTCGGCGTTTCCTATCTGACCACTCTGAGAAGAAAGGCCGAAACAAACTCAGAGGTTACAGTCTCTTTTAAAGTCCAGACATTAATCTTGGTCAGATCATGTGAAGACCATGTATATTGGTGTCTGAAACGGTCTTTTGAGGAAAAACCATACAGATTGAGCGGACCTATCCAGTCAGTGCACGCATTTGTCAGTAATCTTGCCGCTCAACTCAGAACTTAAGGGCACAACGACAGTTCATACAAACATCCCATAGAAAAAAGGACGTTAAGTTTTTCCCGGATTTGTTTATTTTTTTCGGGAAACATTTCCTACTTTTCATAAAAAACCTAATTTAGACTGTTACGGACATTTTAAAACAAAAAATAGCCAAACCGGTTCAGCCGTTCTCAAGAGATGCACTTACACGTTGGTAAAAATGAAATGCAAAATTTTATTTTATTTTTATACTTAGATAGGTACCTACTTAACTATATTGTACTTTAAAAAAAGCTTTATTTATCCAATAATAAGATAACAGTATAATAATAGCAAAAGTAACAAATAAATTAGATTTTAAGAAGAAAATTATATTAAAAACATTTAAAATTTATTTAAATATATATATACTAGGGGTGATCCAAAAGTAATGATAATCAGTTATTTCTAGTGCACACAAAAATACAAAAAAAATATCAGTCACTTGCTCAGTTACCCACTAGTTCAGGAAAAAAAAATCATATAAATAGGCCACGATTCCCGGGAGCTACATTCATTTGAATACGGACTGTCAAGGAGTGAACATCAAAATGGAAAAACACGAAATCAGAGCTGTCATTAAATACCTCTGCTTGAAAAAAATGTCTACCAAAGACATACACAGCGACTTGGTGGAAACATTAGGGGACTCTTCTCCTCCATATTCCACAGTTGCACGCTGGGCTAAGGAGTTTAAGCTGGGAAGAACATCGACGGAAGACGAACACCGCGAAGGACGCCCATCGACGTCTCTCACTGAAGAAAATGTGAAAAAAGTTGAAGAAGTTGTATTGGAAGATCGAAGAGTCACTATCAGGCATGTAGCTGAGGTCACAGGGCTCTCATATGGCAGCATTCAAAGAATCCTTGCAAACGAATTGCATATGAGAAAGGTCTCCGCGCGTTGGGTACCGAAAATGTTAAACGACGAGCAAAAGAAGAAACGAGTCGACATGTCAAGAGCAAATCTCGAAAAGTTCCAGGCAGACAAGGATAATTTTTTGTCACGTTTTGTGACCATGGACGAGACCTGGTTTCACCATTTTGATCCTGAAACAAAACAACAATCGATGACATGGAAACGATCCGATGAACCGACGCCGAAGAAATTCAAAGTGTCAAGCTCAGCAGGGAAGGTTATGGCGTCTGTTTTTTGGGACGCTGAAGGAATAATCATGGTGGACTACTTGGAAAAGGGTAGCCACTATTACAGGCTCCTACTATGCAGAACAAATAAGAAGATTGCGGGAGGCTATTAAGGAGAAAAGGCGAGGCAAACTGCGGGCTGGAGTACTGTTCCATCAAGACAACGCACCGGTTCACAAAGCTGCAATTGCCATGGCTGCCATTCAGGAAGCGGGCTTTGAGCTGGTGGAACACCCCCCCTATTCACCAGATCTAGCCCCCAGTGACTTCTATCTCTTTCCACGACTCAAGGAACACCTCCGAGGCAAGAAATTTGACGATGATAGCGACGTGATGGCCGCGGTTGAGGACTTTTTTGAGAGTCAAGATAAAGATTTTTTTTCTAAGGGAATTTTAGGTTTAGAAAAGAGATGGACTAAATGTATAGACTTGCTAGGAGACTATGTTGAGAAATAAATTTATTTTTTTATTTTATTCATTGTGTTTATTATTGATTATCATTACTTTTGGATCACCCCTCGTACATCGTGTAAAAGAGTAAAAGCAAGTCCTGAAATTAGTTAGTTCATAATTTGACTACTGAATCGATTTCAGTAACTATAAATATAGGTATTTTTTTCAAATTTTATGCATTTTGCAATACTGACCGCAAATCGATCCAAAGAAGATTAAATCTTTTTTCAAGGCAACAAGACTCAATTTTAAGTGCATAAAGTAGTGCTAGGGTCAACACGATTTTCTTAATAATAATAATAAGATTAGAAAAAAAAAATTGGTCATTGTATTATGCTTTTAACTCAATACTAATTGGGGTGTATGAGGTCTTGCGTTAATTATGTTACACGTTGTATATTTTTTTTTTGTAATTATCTTTTTAACAATGGCTTCTTTTCGAGGATGCTCCAGCACCCTAATTGCGTGACACACTATTAATTACAATCTAAATCATTCTGAAGGATACTGCTAAACCATTGCTTCATAATGTTAGAAAAATTTACTGCTCAACAACGCAATGAATGTCGTTGAACTGTCAAAATGAAGAGATTGCTACTGATAGTGTGATCCGCTACTACCCCGCTGATCAGGCCGGTACGCGAATGGAAGATTTTTTGCACCAGTTTTACATTCGATTAAATACTAAAATAATAAAGCAAAAAAGAATTGTGTTATTTTATAATACTTTTAATTTATTCATAAAAAAACACAAGATTTAAAAAATGAGAGAGAAAAACGAATACGACATACTTTCATACAGCAAGTGGCGTCAAATCAACAAACTGTAAATTTCTTAGATTGTTTCTATTTGAAACCTTATGATAAACTGAGGTCTGGACTGACGAGGGAGAGGTGTTTGAAGACTACAACAACAATGCTGCAAACAGTTTATTTTGTCTAAGTGCATCTTTTACTGGCTTCCACAAATTCGCTCACAAAGGATCCGAACTAGTTTCATCGTCTTACTTGCAGACGGTGACCACGTGGTGATGTATGTAGCAATCTACAGAAATTGCTAATAAGTTAATCCACGTGCCACTGGTGGTCGGCGTTAGCACGTGTTCATAGATGAATGCCCGTTTTCACTAACTCTAGTAAGTACAACCTAAATAAAGGCGCACTGTTGGAATGTCACATTTTCAACGCTTGGCTCAGTGCAGAGTTAAAAATCCAAAACCTAGTGCAATAATATTTAGGTTCTTTAATCGTTACGAAAAAGGGCATAAGCAGCGCTATGGCGAGTGGCTGTCGAACACCTGTAGCGGCTGTGAGTAGCCCGCGGGGAGGATAAGACGTTTCAGTTTCGATCACAATGCTCACTGTGATCATCTGGACGTGTCCACGTGTCCACGTGTGACGTGGTCCATTGATTTAATGCTCTAATCTGACCTGTCACACTCAGGGTTGCCAATTTTTATATCAAATATAGTGTTCTCAAAGCCATTGCCTGTAAAAATATAGTAGATGAACAAAAAAATAATATGTAGGTATTAAAAAAAATATGCATGTTTTTGCTACTTTGAGCCTTTATTAATAGGTTTTTTTTAAATGTCTCTCAACTATTATAAACTCTAAAAATAAATGATGGTTACAAAACACCTTCATTTCACCTTTTATGAGATTAATACCGGCAATATTGCGCTCATCTCGCCATTTTGTATTCATAGCTGAAAATATTATGCGCTCAGTAAAAGCTGAAGTTGGTATAGAAAGAAGAAATTATACTATTTTGAAAATATAAGAATCACTGAGCAACACTTTTTGCCATTATTCAGCAGTAGGTAGAATTAGCAACACATTTTTGGTCAGAAAGAACACTAGCCAAAATTTTAGCAAACTGTTTTTGTTTCTGAATACAAATTTCAAAAACAGGATAACGGCTGCGTTACGTTTCACACCTATTTTAATAAAATAATGTAATTTTTTTCATCGAAATTAAAGTAGTTTCGTTTACTATATTTTTTTATTAATATAGTATTTAGGTCTCTAATATAGTAGGATACTATATTATATAGTAGGGCTGGCCACCTGAGTCACACTACACGCGAATACTCCTGATGAGGAAGCACGAACGCTTGACAGACGTAAGTATTAGTCTAATAAGGCAATTTTGGTTTGCCTTATTAGACTAATACTTACGTCTCATCTCGATTGCCTCTGAAGAGCTAATCAAACGATATGTGGCCCAGACATATCTGTCAACTTAAATGTGTATGGAATACGAAATGGCCTGCAGAATCACCCGTTTCAATTCCGTGCAGAACAATTAAATGGCAATTACGATTGGTAGTACGTAATGTTGCAGCATATACCTATATGAAATTAAGTTTCATATTATTATATTTCAAGGTTTATTAAAAGGGTTGGCAAAGCTGCAATTTTTTTTTCGTAACTAGGTTATGTGCGTGGGTTCGCTCACGTGGTGGTCGGTAAGTATCCCACGAGAACGAACCAACGGAATAAAAAGTACTTATCCCATGTCCCACTGCAGGATTAGTCGCTTCTTAGAAAAGCCTATACCTACATATTACATATAGGTACGTAAAACCTATACGTAAAACACACTGCAAGGCTAAAGCTACTTTTAAGAATATCCTATACGTAATCCAAAAGCCTTTTTTTTTTTTTTGAGGGTGGGATGTCATCAAATAACTTCTCCCGCTCTGGGCGGAGCTTCCTTCAGTTGCCTGTGCCAGGGGCCACGGTATCCCTCTCGGACTTTCCCGCAGCCCTGGCACGCATCGGCCCTAGTGGACCCCGTCATTGACGCTGACATCTCTTTGAGGCGCGTGCGGAAGACAACGCGCGGTCGACCCGGGCCCGGTCCTTATGGAACAGCGAGCTGCCCTTTGCTCGCCGTTCGCAAGCCCGCGCTTAGGTGGCCGGGTATCGGCCTGCGATTCCCGGCGCCCAGGGCGTCTCCTGCGGCGGCTAGGTGCGTGAGGGCGCGAATTTTGCCTCTCCCTCACGCGTTCCGCCTCCTCCTTCGCGAACATTACTGTTTCGCAGAAGAAGGTGACGGCTTTCCAAGCCCTTTCGCTCCGTACCATGGCCTGGACCAGGGCAAGACGCGAGAGATCGCCACCGCCAATCGCCTCCACGAGATGGACACATACAAAAAGCCAATAGGCTCCTCCTATTATCCTACCTATCTACCTACCTATCCTACTGCGGGCCTATTAAAGTCACTTCTTAGAAAACCCTATACTTATACCAAAAACCTATTTAAAAATAACACATATAAATGTGTGTTATATAAATAATATTTTATTTAAATAACACATATAAATTTGTGTTAAGTATATAAATAATATTTTATTTAAATAACACAAATTTGTTGTTCCTACTACCAGGCTTAAGAAAATAGGTGACTCGTTTAGATGGCAATGTACACGTTTTTATAATAAACTTCCTAGCCACATTCAAGAACTAAGCCTTAATATATTCAAATCTTTTATAAAGAGGAAACTATGCCAGAATGCCTATTATACTGTCAAATACTATATTAAGGACAAAAACGCTTGGGATTGAATTGCTCCAATAAAGCACAGGCAATGTTAATTTATTTTATTTTGCTAACTATTTTTACTTTTAATCTTTGCTATAAGTATCTATACTTATTTACATATACAATGACACTAATATTTACTGTATAAAGTATTATATTATTTTTAATTATTGTGAATGTGAGGACTATGTGTGTCCTTTCTTTGGTATTGTTCGTCGAATCGTTGAGCTGCACGATTGCTGGCCATTGCGTGCACTGACTGGACAGGTCCACTCAATCTGTGTGGTTCTTTCCTCAAAAGACCATTTCAGACACCGATCTACATAGCCTTCACATGATCTGACCAAGATATTGTCTGGACTTTAAAAGAGGAAAAACCGATCTCATCTATTTAAAAAAAAAATATGATTGACGTGTAAAAGTGTTTGTAAAATACTACTTACAGAAATAAAATCATTTATCATATACCAAAAACCTATACATATATCCTACTGCAGGGCTAAAGCCACTTCATAGAAGAGATACAGAAACGCTCAAGTAAGGGTACTTTCTACATTGTACAAAATTCCTTTTTCCCGCCAAATTTTAAAGGGGTTGTTAACGAAACCTCCGGTCAACGACAAGAAACCTTAGTAAGTAAATAACGAAAAAAGTAAATATAAAAGCTAACGTCTCAGTGCCGATGTGGTTTATTTTGTATTCATAGTAATAAAAATTACTTGTACTGTTTACAAACTGAGAATGCAAAGAAAAACGATAGTAATGTTTACTATCGTTTTTCTTTGCATTCTCAGTTTAGCTCAAAGAAATATGTAAAAATCAAGCTAAAACTTTTAATTCCTGTAAGTTTTGATAAAGAACTCAAAAGATTAGTCAGACATAAATGAAAGTTCGATGAAATATCACAGCATATCTGTTAATCAATGTTTAAAATATCAAAGAGTGGAAGCAAACGAATACACACAACAGTCACAAACTCAAACTTTTAGTAAAACCAATTAAAGCTTAACCGCATCAAAATTTATAGATGTGTCAACCCAGTGCGAGTTAGGTGCTCCTGATCAGACTATGGCCCATCTGCTGGAGTATCCCAAATATCCGTCCTTCTGCACTTGGACGATCCCAACAACTGCTCTGAGCCTCTGACGCCGCAATAAACGTGGCCACATATTTGACCAAACAAGTATAATAATGATGTACCGTCACGCGTCATTACGAACAGAAAAAGAAAAAGTCAAGGTGTACGTAGTATTTTTGTCTCACGAAGCGACGCGCGCTTTACTTGTGGTTACCAAATATACAAACACGCTGTGAATGTGTGTGTAGGTAAGTGCAGGAGCTCTCGGTACCGTCCGAGATAATGGTGAAATTGGAAATGTGTCGGTACGCAAACATTATCAGCGTGCTTCTACAAAAACAAGCGCAAACAGCTTCGTGAAATTAAAATACTGTACCGTTAAATAAATATACTCGTACGTGATTTATTTGATTTGATCGCACGCTTGTGAATTAAACTCTGTTGCACGTAGAATATCATTCCAATTTCGAAATGAAAACACGAACGCCATGTATGATAAGTACTTAGTCCTCCTTTATGTGCAGTTTTGCAGTGTTAAATGGTTTATTAGTAGCGATCCGATAACACGTCGTATTTTAATTATTCAACCACTATTTTATTAAAATAATGTTCAAAATATTAGTTGCTATTGATTTGCATGTATTACTTATTTTAAGTGAATTTACCGTAAACGAGTAATAAGAATTAAAACGTGTGTTATGCGTGCAAAAGAGTCTTTAAAAGTAGTATTTTGATTAAGAAATTATTATACTAGTGGTCAGCATTAATATTAATAATTATAGTGTAAACATCAGATTTTACCCAATTGTTAATCGTATTATTAACAATTAATGTTACTATAACTGTTCCAAAGCAGCAGTGCCGTAACTAGGGCAGTGCCAGCGGTGCCCAGGCACAGGGCGCAGATTCTGGAGGGGCGCAGAATTGACCAAGGTTTGGGTAGTTAGTAGAATACATACGAGTACAATACCTACCAATCATTTATGGCGCAATACGGTTGTAGACACACTCATCAGCAGTATAATGAGTAGCTGCTGACAATCAAGTCTGGCTCTTCTTAAAACTATAGTAGTACTGGATTTAATGAAAATGATTTAAATGTTTTAAAAAAAGCTGTTTCAAAGAATAGCGCAACACAGTCCTTTCACGGTTATTTTACCTCTACAGCTGCAACCCAACAGCAACCTTATTACAACAACAATAAAGTTCACTGTGATTTTGACAGACTTGACAGTTGCAGCAACCTTATTACAACAACAATAAAGATAACTGTGATTTCGACGGGCTTCACAGTTGCAGCAACCCAACATCAACAATAAAAGATCACTGTGATTTTGACAGACTTGACAGTTGCAGCAACCCAACAGCAACCTTATTACAACAACCATAAAGATCACTGTGATTTTGACAGACTTGACAGTTGCAGCAACCCAACAGCAACCTTATTACAACAACCATAAAGATCACTGTGATTTTGACAGACTTGACAGTTGCAGCAACCCAACAGCAACCATATTACAACAACAATAAAGATCACTGTGATTTTGACAGACTTGACAGTTGCAGCAACCCAACAGCAACCTTATTACAACAACCATAAAGATCACTGTGATTTTGACAGACTTGACAGTTGCAGCAACCCAACAGCAACCATATTACAACAACAATAAAGATCACTGTGATTTTGACAGACTTGACAGTTGCAGCAACCCAACAACAACCTTATTACAACAACCATAAAGTTCACTGTGATTTTGACAGACTTGACAGTTGCAGCAACCCAACAGCAACCTTATTACAACAACCATAAAGATCACTGTGATTTTGACAGACTTGACAGTTGCAGCAACCCAACAGCAACCTTATTACAACAACCATAAAGATCACTGTGATTTTGACAGACTTGACAGTTGCAGCAACCCAACAGCAACCATATTACAACAACAATAAAGATCACTGTGATTTTGACAGACTTGACAGTTGCAGCAACCCAACAGCAACCTTATTACAACAACCATAAAGATCACTGTGATTTTGACAGACTTGACAGTTGCAGCAACCCAACAGCAACCATATTACAACAACAATAAAGATCACTGTGATTTTGACAGACTTGACAGTTGCAGCAACCCAACAACAACCTTATTACAACAACCATAAAGTTTACTGTGATTTTGACAGACTTGACAGTTGCAGCAACCCAACAGCAACCTTATTACAACAACCATAAAGATCACTGTGATTTTGACAGACTTGACAGTTGCAGCAACCCAACAACAACCTTATTACAACAACCATAATGATCACGGTGATTTTGACAGACTTGACAGTTGCAGCAACCCAACAGCAACCTTATTACAACAACCATAAAGATCACTGTGATTTTGACAGACTTGACAGTTGCAGCAACCCAACAACAACCTTATTACAACAACCATAAAGATCACTGTGATTTTGACAGACTTGACAGTTGCAGCAACCCAACAGCAACCTTATTACAACAACAATAAAGATCACTGTGATTTTGACAGACTTGACAGTTGCAGCAACCCAACAACAACCTTATTACAACAACCATAAAGTTCACTGTGATTTTGACAGACTTGACAGTTGCAGCAACCCAACAGCAACCTTATTACAACAACCATAAAGATCACTGTGATTTTGACAGACTTGACAGTTGCAGCAACCCAACAGCAACCTTATTACAACAACCATAAAGATCACTGTGATTTTGACAGACTTGACAGTTGCAGCAACCCAACAGCAACCTTATTACAACAACCATAAAGATCACTGTGATTTTGACAGACTTGACAGTTGCAGCAACCCAACAGCAACCATATTACAACAACAATAAAGATCACTGTGATTTTGACAGACTTGACAGTTGCAGCAACCCAACAACAACCTTATTACAACAACCATAAAGTTCACTGTGATTTTGACAGACTTGACAGTTGCAGCAACCCAACAGCAACCTTATTACAACAACCATAAAGATCACTGTGATTTTGACAGACTTGACAGTTGCAGCAACCCAACAACAACCTTATTACAACAACCATAAAGATCACTGTGATTTTGACAGACTTGACAGTTGCAGCAACCCAACAGCAACCTTATTACAACAACCATAAAGATCACGGTGATTTTGACAGACTTGACAGTTGCAGTAACCAAATAGCAACGTTATTGTCACGAGATTAAAGATCACTGTGATATTGACAGTGATGCAAAATCAGAAGTTAAATACCTATGAATGTACTGTACCTAAGCGGTCAACATAGCAACAACAGCCAACAACGGTCAACAGCAACTTTTTTTAATAACCGACTAAAAATTTCAAATCAATGTGGTTCACGGCGGTGGCGGATGTACTGAATCCATAAGATAATACAAGATCATTTATTTGTCCAAAACATGAGTATAGACACTGAGACACTGATAGAGACGGTGTTAAATTAAATTCTATCAAAGTCATGTTTTGCCTCAACGGCGTACAAATATAAATAATTAAACATCGAGTAATTATAAATTTATCCAATAAACAAAGCAATTGACAATAAAAATGAGAACTTTAAAAAAATTAATGTACTACAGCATAGTGTCAACTCGTCATAGAAATGTATAATGAAATTAGTCATTTAAATGTTAAAGTAATTAAGAATAAAATCTAGATATTTCACACAAGTCAGATTAATTTATCAATCAGAAAATCGTCAGTGCTGTAATAGAGTTTATCAAACAGAAGGCGTTTATGGTAATAAGTTGCGAGTCATGTCACTTCCAGCCTGTATAAACGTAGGGTGCTAAAATTTTTGAGCTCGCTACGCTTGCTCTTCCATCCTACATTCTCTTTTTCTCAGAGTTTTCTGCGTAACCTGACAAAGTAGCTTCCACTTATGTGAAGAGGTAAGGATTTCTTATTAATGTTCATGAACATTAAAAATAAATCCTTACCTCTTCGAAACGTAGGGGGTGCCAGATTTTTCGAGCTCGGTTCGCTCGCTCTTGCATTCTATATTCACAAACTTTTGACGTGTATAGGTCGACAAAGTAATTTCTATTTCTGTATAAATGTTCAAAAGATAATTTAACCTATCCGAGCTCTCTTCGCTCGCCCTAGCATCCTATATTCGTGTAATGCTCCAACTCTGCCGTTTTCAGTATAATTCTACAAAGTATCTCCTATTTCTGTAAGAATGATCAAAAGAAAACCTAACCTTTACGAGGCTAAAATTTCGAGCTCGTTACGCTTCCTCTTACATCCTACTTTTTAAAACTGTTCAGCATGGCGGGTGGGCGCCATAGTTTTGCCACCCACGGGCCCCCGACAGGCTTAGTCCGCCACTGCTTGGTTCTTTACTTGCCATCTCTGCTAACGAGTATTTAGTGTCATGTGTGTATTGTATTGTGTATTTTGGCAAATATTTTCGAATAAACGTTTTTTTTCCTAATTTATATCTACATAGCTGTACTTATTCAAATTTCTATTTTTTTTTTTGTATAATGTGTGATAGATAATGTCCATTTTATTTTCAGAGCCAGGTAATATTAGAACTTTTTTTCGCACCGGGCGCACACAAGCTCGCACCGGGCGCTTAACATCCTAGTACGGCACTGCAAAGCAGTGCCAGTGCTAAGTTTTATGCCTATACCTAATTTAATTTGATTAATGTAGGTAATACCTACTTAAGTAGTCAGATTTCATAAGACTCCTGTAATTTAAAATAACTTCACACACACAAGAAGACACAAGAGAAGCTTTATAAGCACAAAATATTATCACAATTGCAATTGAATTATAATTCGCCAAACAATTCGCAAAATAAATACAGAAAGAAGATTAAAATAAGAATAAGAAAATAGAGGTTAAGGCAAGAGTGTGCGAAGACTATGCTGACATCCGTCATAACTGTGTAAATGTGCCGGAATGTCATTGATCGTGTTTGATATTGATGTCGCTTGATGTTCAAGGCATAAGTAACGCTTTATCTTGTTAAAACAACTTCTGAACTGTAAAGCATTAAATTTTATCATTTCTGGCATCACTGTAATACATTCCATTAATCCAGTTTTCCGATAAACGTGTTTAAACCACAATCCACCGGCGAGAAACTGGAAAATAAACAATATAAAATGGTTGGTCAATTGCGAAAGCGCGGGACGTTCAAACTTTTGTTTGCGAGTGCAGTGTCATCAAACTTTCGGAAAAACTCCGAATTTTTCGCTGAGGCCTGATGCGGAGGTAAGTGTTCTTAATGAACTTACCTGAGTTTCACGGTGCCCCCATGAGTTAACAGGTGGTGTTTGCAACAAGTTCGAGTCCACAGGTCGCGAGCGTGCGTCAGCGGCGACGGTTCACAGTAGACACGCGCGCGACGGAACGTGGGACGCAAGCGCGACTGTAGCCCTCCCCCTATCGATCGGTGATGTACACTGCCTAAGGCGCGGTATTTTCTAATGCAGACAACTGCCGGCTGGAGCTCCCCTTCATAACACTTTTCCCTAATTCACAGAAACCATTGTCCCATACGCCAGAACGCACCGAGAGCGCAAGCCGGAGGGCGCGGCCTACCGCACGCACTGCGCACACTAGCGAGCCTCAGACCTGCGCGGCCTGCGCAGACGTTAATAATAAAAATCTAAACGTTCAAAAGTTCCATCATGACACGCTTGTTTGATAAAATAAAACCGATGTATTCCGGCCACCAAAATGTAAAATTAATTTCCAAGTGAAGTTGTTTGGGCGAGCCACAGGCGGTCATACTGCCGGTATCCCTCGAGTAGGTAGGTACGCCCCACATGCGCAAGATCGATACGGTACATTCCTCATATTAAACAAAAAATACTCAATGTTTACTTTCCAAACATATATTTTTAATTATTTTGTTAAAAGAATCAGTCGTTATTTCATAATTTATAAAAAAAAAATAATAGAGAATCGAACAATATGATGTCAATATCAGGATTATTCACCATTTTTAGGAAAAGCTACCTGTTAGCGTCACAACAAATAGTTTCATGTGATTTTTCTTTACACTTTTTTCGTTTAATGTATCTCTTATAAAACGCTAATCAATAATAAAAAACCAAGCAAAGTCAATAATAAAATAAAACCAACAAAAAATTAACCAACTTGGTTCCACAGTACAAAAGAACTCGACGGCGGCGGCGGGCGTCCGTTTCCCGCCAACCGCCACCTGTGTTGTGTAGGGCGACATCTTACGGAATACTCTAATATCACAAAGGAATAGGTACAACTACCTCATCTTACTACTAATGTCAAATATTAAAAAGGGACTTTCCACCTGTAGAATTTACTGTTTGGTTAAGACATTACTAAGGGCCCGAAAACGAATGGAACTTATGAATCAAGAAGTTTTATTTTATAAATCAACCCTTACTACCAAGATGTGCCTTGAAACCAACCAAAGCTACAAGAACAGAGCAACTGTCCCGCGTCACTCCAAAGGCAGCTGATCATTTCGTTTATCTCAACACAGAATTCACTATTTATGAAATTATTATGAAAATAATTATTCAATCAATCTGCCTATCTATCCTTTTTCCGAACCATTTAGGGGTCGGCTTCCGTCTAATTGGATGCTCCACGACCCAAGCTGTAATGTACCGTACTATGGCAAATACATTGACATGATAGAAAACATTTTTTTTTTTTGACTAAGATTTTAGTGCTGTCAAACTAAAATTTAGTTAAGCTGTGTCACTTTAGTTAATTTCAGAATGGTAAATCGTCGTTTGACAGGAACAAACTAAATTTTGGTGATTCTTAGTCTAGTTTAGAGAATTTTGTGACAAGAGAATCGGCACCATTGTATAACATCGTTATTGGCAATTTTGACTGTGTTGATTTAAATAATGTATTGTGCTACCCAGACCCCAGAAATTTCCATAGACAGGTGTGTGCAGACAAACTCCTTGCAGTAGGCACCTGCCGATCTAACACTAATCTACGTACACCAGTTCGGCGAATGACAGCAACCTACAATGAAGCGTTCGAACACATAGACATACTCGTATTTACTTACATGCTCTTTGAAAAGGTTTCGTAGCTTTTTGTATGAGACACTTGAGCTTTTAGACTAAATTCTTTGTTGGTGTTTTTAAAATACTTAAAGAGTTTTGTTTTCTAAATGTTTTTAAAATGTATGTATAATTGTGTAACTGTCATGCATGAAGAGTTCATCTCCTAGTTGCTTTAGAGTTTTATTTATTAATGGTAGATACATAGTCTGTTGTCAGCGCTGTGGGCTATGTTATTATTTAAGTTACTCGTTTTTTTATTTGTAATATTGCATAATGTAGCTGTTTGTTGTTCCTATTTAATGAAATTAAAAGTGGGAATTTAAGGGGGATGCGTTAAGGTAGCCCACGAAATTCAAACTTACGTGTTTTGCAATTTGTGTTTTTAATACAGAGCCATCTAGGAAAAGTTTTTAGAAGCTCTCATAAAGTTGTTGCCGTCTTGTATTTTCATTTTGACCCCGTAACCGCTTTAAAATCCACAAAAACCATGAAAACGATACCCATGACGACAAATTTGAATGTTTGCGCAGCCGCCATCTTGCATTTTCATTTTGACCTCACTATTGGCTTCAGCACCCTCGAAAACCATGAGAACGTGCATGTAAGTAAGAACTATAATATATATATAATAACTATACGAAGAAAATAAATAATTATACAAAACGCATTGTAATGTCAATAAATTTGTATCGTATTAACCCATGACGTAAATTTTCTTGATTTTCATTTTGACCTCTCTATCGGCTTTAGCACCCTCGAAAACCATGAAACTATCTCTTGTAAGTCGCATGGAGGAGGCATAACGCTTTTTCTGCCAGTTTCTACCAGTCAACTTCTACCAAGAACTTCGTTCCAAAAACAAATATAAATTTTTAAAAATCGTGGTTTCGAATAAAAAAACGATCCTTGTAATTATTTTCAGTACCTATTTTTAATCTAAAGCAAATACACAATCAACAAAATATGTGTGAAAATCATAAGTGCGACTACTGGTCGTAAGGTCATGGGTTCGATTCCCAAGCCGGGCAATGCTTTATTGGGTGTTTCCATTAGGAATTTTGCTTCGTGTCCGCATCCTATTTCATGAAACTTAAATAAAACGAGTAAAATATGGGTGTTAATAGACCTACACCACTGCCCAACCAACAACAGCAACAGGCGTGATATAACAAGATGCGACGCGATACAGCGTGTTGATAATCTAAAAAAAGATTACTATGCCTTAAACAAATGAATTAAGTCGGTATACTTGCAAAACGTTTATTTTAACATTCATAATACTGTATCAAGTGATTAATAACGCCATTTCTAGCAAAGAAAACATAAAAAAAACCGATACTGTTTTTACAGAGTCCATCCGTTTTGCATAGTAAAAGATTTCCACGGGCGCGCTCTTCCTTTGACGTGTACTTTTTCATGTCTGACTTTCGTTACATAAATAATAATTTTATGATTAAGCTGTTGTCAATTACCCTATAATTATAAATACATTTATAATGATTACAATGATTTTAATGTAATTTTGTTAGAAAATTCTGGGCTAAGTACTAAAATTATAAGTCTGTTTCAGTCTTACAATCTTGCTAACCAATTTTTGGAGCCCACTAGAATAACTTCCACTAGTGCCACATGCCTAGATTAATTTAATAGACTCGGACAATTGATTACTATTCCAAATTTAAACAAAAAAGTTACTAAAAGAGATATCACTGTTAACCCAAAAACTACTAATCGCTTGGAAACATTTAAATCTAAACTTTTAAGTAAATTACCACTTTTGTCGACTATATGATGACCCAAATCAACAATTTTATAATGATTTATTTAATATCATTGCACATTGCACACAATTCGATAATACATTCATTCCAAAGAAGTTCTCGGTTGATGGTAACGCTTCCTTCAGTGGCTGGGCCACCATTGGTATACATACAAGTAGAAAAAGACTTTATGAATTGTATGATGAACGTACTTGTATAAACACTGTTGAATTTAATTTATACGTTAAGAATTATTCTAATTGATTGATTTTGACAACACGGTTGGCGCAGTGGTTAAGCAATTGACTGCTGCGTTACGGGTCGCGGGTTCGATCCCCGCACGGAACAAATATTTGTATGACCTGCAAGTAGTTGTTCCAGGTCTGGCTGTTTGTGTATGTGAGTTTAAATGTTTGTAAACGCACCCACGATACAGGAGAAATTAATAGTGTGGGGCAAAGTTTAAAAAAAAAAAGTTATTTAAAAAAGTTTTTAGTATGGCCATGTCACGTTATTTGAGTTCAAAAATAAAAAATAGTAGTAAAGTATCATTTTAATTATAATATAATAGCGAAACGGGAAGGTCTTGCAACCTAATTAGTGACTACAGCCTTGCTATTGATGACAATATAATAAAATCAGATTCTCGAGTCGCCGCGGCCTTTGAAAATTTCTTTGCAGAGATTTCCGTATCGATTACTATCTCTAAACTCCTCACCCACTGCTGCAGAGTCTTTACATAAAGAAAACTTTCCAGTTTCTGATTCTGTAAAGATAAAACCTTTCACACATTAAATGTTAAAAAGACCGCAGATCTATGGGGTAATTCTTTGGACGTTGCTATGTCGATTATAAGCTTTGTAGCACCCACTTTAGCTGATATTTTTAATAATTGTATCGACCGTGGTGAGTTTCCTCATCTTATGAAAAACAGTAAAATAATACCGTTGTTTAAATCGGGTAGTACATCAGACCCTACTAGTTATAGACCTATTTCAGTGCTATAGTAAAAATTTTGAAAAACTTATTTTAAATCAAATGCATAGATTTTTTAAAGTACATAAATTACTGCATAACAAGCAGTTCGGTTTTACAACGGGTCGTTCAAATACTGTTGAACTTTTAGGGCATGTGTATAATGCATGGGAGGACAAATGCGATGCGTTGGGTTCTAAAGCGTTCTCAGTATATTTATGAAAATCTTTTGTATGCACATAAAAATATTAATATGTTTAAAAAATACAGTGATATCCATAAATACTAGGAACAAACACAAATTTGTTGTTCAACCAGGCTCAAGAAAATAGGTGGCTCGTTTAGATGCCTATGTATACGCTTTTATAATTAACTTCCTAGCCACATTCAAGAACTAAGACTTAATAAATTCATATCTTTTATAAAGAGGAAACTATGCCAGAAAGCCTATTATACTGTCAAAGACTATATTGAGGACAAAAAGGCTTGGGATTGAGCTGCTCCAATTAATTTACACAGGGAATGTTGATTTACTTTATTTTGCTAGCCATTTTACTTTTAATCTTTGCTTTATGAATCTATACCTTTTTACATATACAATGACATGAATATTGACTGTATAAAGTATTATATTATTTTAATTGTTGTGATTGTCAGGACTATGTGTGTAATTGTTCCAGTTTTAATCATGTTCTAGCAGTTTGAGTAGTTTATGTGGCCTACCCAAATGTCCTTTCTTTGGTATTGTTCGTCGAATCGTTGAGCTCCTTAAGTTCTGAGTTGAGCTGCATGGTTACTGACAAATGCGTGCACTGACTGGACAGGTCCACTCAATCTGTGTGGTTCTTTCCTCAAAAGACCATTTCAGACACTAATATACATGGTCCTGAAAGATTATGTCTGGATTTTTATATACACATTGATATTGATGTGTACTATTTTGTAAAGTATTATAATATTATTTTAATTATTGTGAATGTGAGATTGCTTTGAGATCATTGAGCATTGCTTCTTTGTATTTTTCTCAGTTAGTTTAATCATGATCTGGCAGTTTGAGTAATTTATGCGGCCTACTCAAATGTCCTTTCTTTTGTATTTTCGTCGAAAAGTTGAGCTCCTTAAGTTCTGAGTTGAGCTGCACGATTGCTGACAATTGCGTGCACTGACTAGACAGGTTCACTCAAACTGTGTGGTTCTTTCCTCAAAAGACCATTTTAGATACCGATCTACATAGCCTTCACAAGATCAGTAGGCCAATTCTCGTACTTAAAAAACGTTCAAATTCAAGTCGCAATCTCATCTCAGCGACAATCAATGTCAAAAACCTGTCAAAAATGTATGTAAATTGATTGTAATTTTGACAGATTGAGACTTGAGATTAGAATGCGAACGGTCTTAAAAATACGGGAATTGCCCCTCTGACCAAGATTTTGTCTGGACTTTAAAACGAGACAGTGACCTCTGAGTTTGTTCAGCCTTTCTTCTCAGAGTAGTCAGAAAACGCCGGCCTCATCTAGTTTAATCATCGTCGTGTTCGTGAACGGGCGCCGTCAGTAGGCACTGGGCATTTCTTAGCTGCCACGGCTTATTTTAATTCCATAATTGTTTTTATCTTTTTATTACGGACGCTTTTAACGTGCACGTCTTTCTACATCGTTCTCACATGTATAATTACAACATGAATGATGTAACCACTCTATTGTAACAATATTTTGATTTAAAAGAGTGTCTATGGAGTTTCTTGCCCGTTCTTCTCCATAGGTACCTACTACGCTTTCGAATGGGCAACTAGCTTCATCTTTCTGACTGACCGACCCCTTGACAATTCAAAAGTGCCTGTAATTGGTATATTTGAAATAAATGCTTTGAGTTTGAGTTTTTTTTTAAATATACGTTTGACGTGTAAAAGTGTTTGTACAAACCTACTTACATAAATAAATCATTTATCATTTATTTACACGTTATACGCTTAGTAATAAAATATAGACGATATCGTAGGAAAGGCCTACGGCGTAGCAAAGGCCTACAGCATTGCAAGGGCCTACGGCGTAGCAAAGGCCTACAGCGTTGCAAGGGCCTACGACGTAGCAAAGGCCTACGACGTAGCGATAACTAGTTACAAGACAGGAATACTTTTTTGTTTTGCTACTGCTTTTTTGCTTTTGTTTTTTATTCACTTGCCTCAGAATTCAGCTAAACCAGTGTTAGAAACAGAACCGAAAGGAACGTTCCAAGGTTAGGAATGCGTCCATGTCTGTGACAGCTATTGTCCATCCGATATATTCTGTAAAAATCTTACCGTGAAAACTTAGGTGAAGTGAGCTTGAAGTGAGCGGTCAATAATGTCAATGTCATCAGGAGGCATGACGGCTAGGAGCAGGAGGTTAAGTTAAAACTACCAAAATAGGTGTGGTACAAAAAAAAATGTTGACAATGAACCGAGTAATCGATTCTTTTACATCACTCTCTTGAGCAATGTAAAAGAATAAAAATAAAAAAAAATAAAAGGATCGATTAGTAAATAATAATCACCTACAAGTCATATTTGTCTCAGGTTCATAAACATCATTACATCACGCCTTGTTTGCCCGAAGAGTTGGGCAGAGGTGTCCTATAGCACACCCACATTTCCCAGTATTTTTAAGTCCCATGTAATACGGGACGAGCTTATTGCTATCAACCGGGCACAAATCCAGACTCCAGGGGCCGTACTATGAGCTGTTAACGCCATCATGATTCCGTTGAGTAAAAGAGATAGTGCTATCGGTCATCTATAGCTCCGTCTCTCTTCCACGCTGTAACAATGATGGAATTAACACGTCATAGTACGGCCCCAGGCTGCTACTGAGAAATCCCAGATAGGTAAACTCAATAACACTACGCACGACCTGGGAATCAAACCCAGGACCTCATGCTAAAGAGCAGCGCTTGCAACCTCCAGACCAATGAAGCAATCAAATTCAGGTTCATTTTCGTAAAAGTTCGTTGCAGAGTATCAAGAATAAGCTAAACAATTTTTGGCAGAAGTATGAAGTATAAACTAAAAAAGTTTTTCCGCACATAATAAAGTACAGGCAATGAAGTGAAGGGACGTACTTATTTGCCTGTATTTCAAATAGCTTGTTTGAGTGTACAGTCAGCCTCAAAAAACTACCTACCATACCTACATCGACAAGAATTTATTCGACATTTGTTAAAATGTGTGTTTTCATTGTCTACCATTTGTGTTCTATAATACTCGTACTGTATCAATGCGTGGCTACAATTAAGTACCCAGAGTTTAATAATTATATTTTGTGGCTATAGATTGATACAGTGTTATGGAACAAATATTTTAGATAATTAAATGAATTATTGTATGTACATGAAAATAAAAACCAATCAGTCATGGTCTAGCTGCGTCAGTGCCGCACCGCAACGCTGCCGTCGCCGCGCCGCTCCTCAGTCACGCCTGTGTTGAGTACACAGCTTCAGTTCGTGCGTCGGTTTTTGTTGGGTTCGACTCCCAACATCAGATTCTATCTAGTTTAAAAGCCTGAGATAATCAAAACATACAATGCAATCCTGTAAGCTATGTACTTAACTAAGTAGTTATGTATGTAAAAATTACTTTATTTTACGTATACAATTTGTACGGGCCAGTGGTTGTATGCACCATACACTTGCACGTTGTTTTAATTATGTAATTAAGTTAGTTATTGGAGCACACAGAACGAACCACAGGTTAGTGGTTATGGATATTGGATGGTAAAAGTAACAGGTATAAATAGTAGCGATTCTTTCTTTTGACATGTTTGTATAATTTCAACATGAATGATTTAACCACTTTATTGTAACGATATTTTGATATTAAACAGTGTCCTGTTATGTTATGTTATAGAGTGTCTTGCCCGTTCTTCTCCATAGATACCTACTACGCTTTGAAATGGCCAACTTCATCTTTCTGACTGACTTGATAATTCAAAAGTGCCTGTAATTGGTTTATTTGAAATAAATGCTTTGAGTTTATGTTTGAGTTTGACAAGCGTACTTGATATCTATTGCTTAACAAGTTCTAATGATCTATAGTAATATTATAAAGAGGTAAAGTTTGTGAGGTTGTAGCAAGTAATCTCTGGAACGACTGATCAGAATTGAGAAATTTTTATTGTTTTTGATAGCCCGAGTTTTGAGGAAGGCTACTTAACATCACGCTAAGACCTTTAGGACCCGAGCAAAAATAAAAAACAAAGTCAGAAGAACGTTAAGTAAAAATGAAGTGACAACTCGGGCAGGTGATGCGATGCGATGGGGTGGGTCGGGGGCACGAGAAATTTCACGTGCTGAAGTCACGGGCAAAAGCTAGTACGTAATAAGTAGGTAGCTTAGCTTTGATAAATATCCGAACAAATAAAGTACCACCTACCTGCCTTAGTAGGCATTTGCCCGCTGCCGTGATTCAGGACTAAAGGTCTCTGCACACAGCGGGCGCGGCGTGGCGGGGCGCGGCGTGGCGGGGCGCCGACGCGGCGCTGGCGCGGCGGCATCGGTCACACTGCGGGCGCGATCACGTCAAAAACACCTATATTTTGTATACATTTCTACTAAATGTAGTATAATCTTGTATTCCCGCTCGGCGCGGCGGCGGCGTGGCGCGACGTTTACCGTCGCGTCGAGCGGGACGGCTCTGTGTGGCGTCGTCCGTAATATCTAGTACATTACAACTGCTCAGTGTCGCGTCGCCGTCCCGTCCCGCCGCGCCGCGCCCGCTGTGTGCAGCGACCTTAAGACGTCCTCTTTTTGAGACACTATAACTTAAACACATATCAGAAGCCTGTAGTAAAATATTCGTGACGTACGAAATCCAAGTCGGTTGTGACATTCAAGTACATATATGTACGGTGATGAGATCATTCACAATTTGTTAGTAATAATAATCTGCGGATCTCCGTTGGATGCGGGAAGCACAAAAGCGGTCGAAGTGGAGGTGCTTGGGGGAGGCCTATGTCCAGCAGTGGTCGTCTTTCGGCTGAAATGATGATGATGATGAATAATCTGTACATAGTATAAAATAAAGTCGCTTTTCTGTGTCTGTCTGTATAACCGATCAGATCTTCTTAACTACGCAATGGATTATGATGCAGTTTACAGTCGTATTTTAGAGAATTTATTGTGGAAGGTTTAGGTGTTTATTAAATATATTAATATTTAAATATAGCCCGCAATCTCGATGGTTTCACACGTCGCCATTACCTACAAGTAATATTTGTTCCAGGTTAATTTTCGTAAAAGTTGGTTGGTTGGTTGCAAAGCATTGGCAGAAATTAATTAATACTTATTTGCATTTATACAAAATCAGAAGCTTTATGTAGATTTTAAGTAATCAATATTGATTGCATATTGATAAATAAAAAAATAAAAGGTTTATTGCAGAAACTTGTAGAAATTTTACAGTAAAGTAGGGAACTCCTTTTAAGTAAAACATTATAAGTTTGCTAGTAGATTCCGATCTTCAATGACAAATTATGAAATCGTAAAAGTGGTGTACAATAGAAAATAGAAATTAAACACAAAATTACAAGTAAAATCTCAACTGAACAAGGTAAGATTATGGCGGTAACATTTCTTTACTCTTTCCCTTTACCGTGATTCAAATATTTAAATATTTTCTGCTTCGCGGACAATGAAAGTGTTTTTGGATCGTCATTGTTACAAACACCGCAAGATTATTTAAGAATAATTCCAGCGTTGCAACAAATGGAGACTACCACACCAACATTACCAAACGCCGTGTTGATGTTCGGTAAACATCAACATGCAAAAAGAAAGTACCAAAATACATATTTCTACGATCCTGTGACCGTACGTATGTGTTGTATGTTTGTACTTTATTATATATAATATTTTCATAACATTAAAAGGTTCTATCCTGAAGCAATTCTACAAATTCAACCAATAAGTCAATCTTGACAGAGCGAGGCGTCTACCACCCGTCTGCCATTTCCGGAATCCCACGTAGATTGGATTCTACGGCAAGGTAGGTCAAGGTTCATGGTCGCAAATCTTCCGGGAGAGATCAGCTGCAGCTGCAGTTAGGTCCGGTTTTTTGTACCACCAGGTACTTAACTCAACCATTAGTTAAAAATCGTAACTAATGGTTCATTTATTTTTTTAGCTAGAGGTTGTATTATCTTCGGATCAAAAAACCGGCCCGTACTGCGACTAAATAAGTCTAAAGCTTTGGCTTCCTAGGAAAACGATTCCGTCTTATAATAACGACCGTCATGAAAATCTGACATTTTCACTAGTATTTGACATTAAGGTGTCAAAAACGGTCTGTGTTTGGACATCCGTTATCGTGTGACCTTTCACCTGAGGGGCAATTCCAGTGTTTTTAAGACCGTTCGCATTCTAATCTCAGTCTCAATCTGTCAAAATTACAATCAATTTACATACATTTTTGACAGGTTTTTGACATTGAATGACGCAGAGATGGGAATGCGACTTGAATTTGAACGTTTTTTAAGTACGAGAATTGGCCTACTGGTTGCTGATTTGAGAATTTGAAGTAGTAGATAAGGTGACGACCGCTGGAAATTAAAAACATCTTTACAAAATACGTAAGAAATTTTGGGCTGATTTCGCAGGCTACAAACAGTCACCTTAAGAGCCCCCGTAGACTACAGACTCTCTATCGGCCGATAGTTTGGTCGGGTTAGGCTACTACCGCGCACACTGGGCGAACTAAACTGTAGGGTTGGTTGTGAGTGCGCATCCCAGACAACAGTCGGCCGAATGCTCTCGAACGATTTTACAACAGAGGAGAAGGATCAAGAAGAGAAGCCGAAAGATTGTACGCAAAATACGCGCATTGACGTGGAGTTGCGGACACCAGCCCGTATTATCTAAGATTTAGGTGCATCATATCCACAGTGATAGACTATTGCATGGAAAATTTTACACGATACGTTCCAAATTACTAGACTACCAAAAAAAAATCGTTTATCGAATGACTATAACCAGCTTCAATTAATGAACTATCTGCCGGGTCGGCCGACTAAACAATCGGTAAGTGTACGCGCGTAGAAGAACGTCATACTGATTTAGCAATCGGGCGACAGTTCAGTTTGAAGATAACACAAACACAGCCCATCAAACTTTTTTACCGGCCGATACCGAAACGTTATAATATTCGCATTTGCATATGTCTTCATACTGATTAAATTAAAATTTAGATTAGATTTTTTTTATTTAATCAGTATTTCAGGTCCTTGACTTACGGAATTGAACTCTGGGGAGCGGATTCTGTGGTTTGTCAGAAACACAGAAATACACGAGCACCTAAAGATACCAACAGTAAAAGCAGAACTATGCGAAAAATGCAAAACATATAAAAAAAGACTGAGCAAGCACAGCAATGTCTTAGCCAAGAACCTTCTCAACAGACAAGGGGATACAATCCGCCTAAAGAGATGGCAAATCCTGAACTTGGACCAGAGACAGTGAACATTTTACGTTTATCTACTACTGAACCACATAACGTGAATGTTCAATGGAACATCACAAACACATTCTCACATGAAGACCTCATCTGATTATGGACAGAAAGCCGATTGCAGATATAAGCAGAACAAAAAAAAACCTCGACCCATATTAAATACAAACACAATACACAATATTACCAATTTTATAAAAGTCACTATTGCGCAATTAAATAACTAATAATTTGTTGATTGATTATTAAATAAATAAAGTTCATTAAATGTCTCAAAAATATGAATAACCAATAAATGTTAGATCAAATCAATGAATGTCGAAAGCACAAAACAAAATAAAAAATAATTAATGAATTAAATAAATGAAGTTATGTCAGCCAAAAATTATAATATCCATAAGACATCATTACATAGTTATATTATAAAATGACTAATCGAGCAGCACCAGAAACCGACATTAAGAAACTGACTATACTTTAAGCCGACAGTAGTCTACGGGGGCCCTAACTAATGTTATAGAAGAGTTTGACAAGTTGTCAACTCAGAAACCATCACGTTAATTGCGTAACACACTTTCAACCACTATCTGAATCATTTTGAAGGAAATTGCTAACCCATTGCTTCACATGTTCGACAAAAAATCTGCTCAACAACGTAAATAACGCAATTAATGTTGGTGAACTTATTTAGTGTAAAGTTCACTCATACCTCCATAGAAAAAGGAGGATCCTCCGACCAGACGGGTGTCGTGTCTGGTGGGCAACTGCCCGACGATTGATGTCGGGTCGTTGTATCTATGCTAGTTGCGTGGTAAACTCTGCTTGCGCGATGCAGGATTTTGTGACGTCAGTGTGATGCGTAGTTCACATGTGGCGATGTTGATACCTATGATACCGCTACAAACTGTCACAATGAAAGCCATCGCTACTGTTAGTAGTTACCTCGTTGGCCCAATTATGTCTTTGTGATGATAGAACTCATTGATTGTAAGTTATAGAAATAGTAGGCTATCAGGTGTTAAGGAGGTTTGGTAACGAAATTACGTGAATCTTGTATAAAATATGATATAATAAGATATACAATATGGCATTTAATCGAAGTTAAAATAAATAAATAATATATAAAATAAACAGTAACACATATTATTTTAAGTTCAATTTTGGATTTGTGCACAATTGATGTCAATAACCTCACCCCCCTATTACATAAGACTTAAACAAGACTGGCCAAACGTGGATGTCAATGGGTACACTTCTGCCTAACCCTTTGAGGAAACAGGTAAATGAACGCCTAGTACGTGCAAAAAAATACAATAAACAAACTGCGATCACTAATCCGTTTGCCAACTGTGGTTTAGTAAAACCTTTCCTTCGTTAATTAGCGACCTGCCCCTGCCTCACTTATAGGTAAATAATATATAAGTAGTAACTTTCAGATTATTGAAATATCCTTAAAATGGAATAAAATTCCTTTTTCAATAGAGTCCTATCCACGAAGTAAATAATTAGTTCTACCTGACACGCCGACTTATTAAAGTTCCGAAGTTATAAGGCTCAATTATGTTAGGAAAGTTTATATTTGAGATGCAAATTTTCGTAAGGAAATTGTACAAAGCATAACTCTTTGTCAATGTGTGTGACGTACAAACTAGATACGAGCTGCTAACTGTATGCTACTATCCGAGCTTTATTTGGACGACCGATATCTTGAATAAAGATGGCATTCTCGCCCATGTTTACTAAAAATGGGTCAACATACTCATTTAAGATTTCATTCACGTATTTTTCTGTAGTTAATGTGCCATTTTCTATCACTACTAGCACGGTGCGGTTGTTGGAAGAAATTCCAGCTCACACGTGTATACGGGTGCACGTGTACACGCGTGTATCGCCTTTTGGTACTTTCTCTACAATGCAAGCTTGGTTATAGCGCTCTCCTGGGGTTCTGCAGAATCTTAGCCTCCCATCCTGCGTGTATAGCATGAATCTCGACTTTTACGAAAACATTACTCTTCCACCAATCATCCAGAGTCCAATTCATTTGTTCTCTAGCGTAATTCGGCCTTGAATTACGATGCTGCCTTTCGAGTTTTAGACCATTTGCAGGTCTAAATGGCTTCAAATTTGCTTGAACGCCGCCTCACTGTGCTCGAATTGCTCCCTCCAGCACGTAGAAGGTGATTTTTGACTTCAACAGGCGACTGAAATCGTTTACTCAATATTGTTGACACTATAATTGATCCTCCCGCGCTCTCGAGCATCTTGTTCGGCCTGTTCCTGGTCTGCGAATATTGATCTAGTCTCTTCAAATCGCTGGAGCACTCTTTGAACGGTTGATAGCGACACACCAACAGTTCTCGCTGTATTACGCTGACTGCGCCCGTCTTCAAGCATTGTCAGAATTCTGGTACACTCTTCAGGGGTTAGTGGCATGTTTTAATTGAATTTGATTAGAATATTAAATGTTTGCAAAATAAATGCCATATTTATAAACGGAAACAAAAGTAAAACAAACGGTTTCAAAGGAGTTCCTATTTTGAAAATCGTGTTTATATTTTATGTATGGTTTTTAATTCAATCACCTTATAGAAATAAAAAGGTCTTACTTCTTCCTATATAAATGTCAAGAAATAAACTTTAATTCAGTTTTAATTTTAAAAGTTATCGCATTTTTTATAAATGACCCGCTTTCTTTACGGCCCGGTGTATAACAACGTGGTACTACAATGGCGACATTAATTTAACACACGGGTAGGGCTAGTGGCCAGTAATCATAAAAAATATATTAAAATAATATAATTCGTAAGTTGAAAACTACCGCCTGCGCCACTCGCAGGACATCGGGGAGAGCCCTATGTCCTGCGACTGGCGCAGGCGGTTATTCTTTCCTTCAACGACTACTCTTTGTATGTTACTCGTTTTAATTTAATTCATGTGATGTTATGATGGGTTACCCCGGCAAATAACCTCTGCGCTAGACTTCTTTAAGTACAGGTTGCTCCAAGATGATAATTTAGAAAATTGAAAATAAATTATAACGGTTATTGAAATTAAAATATGTTCCTAAAACGAAAACGCGAAACCGTATAGGTGTGTTAAATTAATGTCGCCATTAAAGCGCCACGCTGTATACACAGCATTAACTCACAGTCTTTGTCATGATTATAAATCTCGCATGTATTCAAATTATAGGAAATCACGGCAATATTAACTAGTGTACATGAAACAAAAGATTTTTTTTTATTTTTATAGATATAATAATAATAAAACAATGTTAATATTTTTTTATGAAACGTTGTAGCTTTGAAATGCCTGTACCTATTACCTATTTGATTACCAGCAGTCCTGAAATGTTTATAGATATTATCTAGCTGTCACGACAGACATTGTCCTGTCAAAATTTCAAGACTAAGTTCATATAAAATCCCACAGAAAAAAGGACGTGGTTTCCCAAATGTTTGAACATTTTCCGGGAAGCGTTTCCAAATTTTTTATTTACAGTAAAACCTAATCCGGGCTATTACGACAACTCTAAAACAAAAAATTGCCATATCGGTTCAGATGTTCTCAAGTGGTGCGCTTACCAACAAACAGCATTTTATTTTTATTTATATCGATAGACAAATTACTTTATTCCAACCATTTCATTGACAAACTAATGTACTATGTATTTTTTATATGTACCTAGATGATTGCAATTTGCACGCTGTCCAAACCGTGAATAAAGTGATCGCGCGGTAGGGTCGGTGGTAGGGTCGCTCTTAGCGAAAAGATCGCCCATTGTGTCACCCTATGTAAAATTTCTACTTTTATATCTGTAATTCATATTGTGTACATAATCAAGGGTATTATATCTATCTATATAGGTGGGTACTGCTTCGAATGTCAAAATCCAATGCTGCAGCTTGGTTCGTCTCTGCATGAAGGGACTCTTTAATGGTCTCGGTTATTGTCTTGTTTCGTATGTAGGTACGTAGGTACGCACATTGAGATTGGAAAGCAACATGTAAGTAGGTATTCGCATATTCGCAATAAAAACGTAGGCAGATGTTTAAAATATATTTCCAGACATAAAGTCACGTCTCAATATGGGGTAGGCAAAAACTACAGAATGCCATCTGCGACGATCCTTACATACCTATTACCTAGGTACTCGTTTAAACATATAAAACCTACCCACCCGCCTACCTACCTGATATTATGGTATGTTTATATTTGCAATTGCCAGCATCAAATTCATATTCACGTAGGTACAAAAATACTATGTAATTACTCTCATATTTGACTTTGCACAGCTATGCTTGCTGACTATGGTTTAGGTTTAAAGAATTTTTATTCTCATATGAACTTAATTATTAACAGTTCACTTAAAATGAGATACAGAGTGCTTATATCTAAATAGATAATAATATACATAATAATATTTGCCTCTTGGGGTTTGGCGACGTTACAGGGTACATACATGTTTTTTGAGATTTTTTTTAAATATGTTTAAACTATCACACTTCTTTTCTTCTTTCTTCCGGTAAATTATTGAATAGTTGCGCTCCCTCATTCAATATTGTTTTCTTGCCGTAATTAGTCCGTGCACGTGTAGTCTTTAGTTGAAACTTGTTTTTACTTCTTGTGTTGTATGTAGGTGTTTTTTTATGTAGTTGTAGGTTTGATTGTACGGAATTCGTGATATTTTTTTTAATGAGAATGCAGGTGTAATATTTATGTAGTTGTGTGAGATTTAGAAGATTAGTCTTTTCATATAGCTTTTTGTTGGATATAGGTAGGGATAATGAAATAGTACTTTGATAATTTTGTTTTGTATTCTTTGTAGTGGGTTTAGGTTAGATTTAGCGGCTGCTCCCCATAGCTCAAGTAAGTGTTCCAGGTTTGATTTTACTAGAGAGTTATATATAATCAGACTTACTTTATTCGGAATACATTTTGTAATCTTTCGTAAAGCTCCTAAAAGTGATATTAATTTTGTTTCGACACGATCAATGTGTAGTTTCCAGGTTAGTTTATCATCTACCCACAGTCCGAGATACTTTTTGTGATAAGATCGTTTGACTACTTCTCCGTCGATCGTAAGTGGTGTAATATCCGGTAACGGTTTGTTTTTCGCTGCGAAAATCATAAATGATGTTTTTGCAGTGTTTATTGTAAGCAAGTTATATTTTAGCCATTCATTAAGTAGGTCAAGGTCCTTTTGAGCATCAGTTATAATGGTTTGTACAGATTTATTAAAGTACAAAAGTTTTGTTATTGTTTGTTATTAGAAATTAATTGTTTCTTTATTTTACTTCGAATGTCCTAGTTTATTATTTGTGGCTACAAGTTACAGCTAGATACATATATAAACATAATGCAGCATTGCATATATATGTAAGCGGGCACGCCCTTTATCGCTTTTTATTATGTATTAAGTTCTGTTTTTTTATTATTTATTTCTGCTTGAGTAGGTATAGTTTTTAATATTGGCGTGTACTAGCTGACATAATTATGGCAAATAATTTTAATGTTTTTGTGTTTCGTAATGTTAATTACTTATTACTGTATAGAATCCAGTTCTTCTAACTGGGGAGTTTGTTCCGCCACTTCTTCTTCCCAGCTAAAACACTAGCAAGTGGTGAAGGGCGGGAGTTTTGGGGGGACTGTCTTATGTGATTTTGACGTTCAAAAAGTGCTGATTCTCAGCCCAGTTTGAATAAATGACTTTTGATTTTTATTGATTTTGATGATATACTTAATCACCATTCTGCCTTTGCCCTGCAGTGGCACATTTACAGGCTGGTATTATTTTATTTATTTATTTATTAAAACTTTATGCACAAGTAAAAAATAATACTGTACAAAGGCGGACTTAATGCCTGAGGCTGTCGCAGTTATAAGGTACCTATAATGTTTTTTCTACTTACAGTATATTTTATTACATTTAAAAACACTGTACTCATAACTCACTCAGGTGTTTAGGAACTTTCGCAGCAAGTCGAATAAAAAAATATAATTTTGCTTTGAAACAAAACAATAAAAACAATAAAGACACAATACCTGAATCAAAGCTTGAGTTGACTGAAGTGATGGACGTAGCTATCTACTGATGAGATCGAAATCACTAAAACAATTTTGGAACTTAAATTCACAAAGTTTTTAATTTTAAACTTTTAGCCTACATTGTTATTACAGTATTTTAATCAAGCTTGCTAACGAAATAATCAAAAGTGCACACGAAATTCGTCCGTTCTGCTGATTCACTTTGTGTCCATAACACTGTCACCAGACGCCAAAAAGTTAGTTAGCAACTGGTGTCAGGCACACCAAACACTCTCAAACAGATGGTACGACAACCGAAAAAAGTTTTATGATAGAAGAAAACCGCAGAAGTACGTTGTAGCGTTTCGCAGAAAAGCGTTAAAGATCACTCAAACCAGTGTCGAGTGTTCCGTAACTAAAGTTCCGTGACGTGTCGATTGTACAGGGTACTGCGATCGTGCTGTAACGCAACTGAGTCCGCAAGTCCGAAAGGGTTTATGCGCTGCATCGCCTTGGCCGAGACACCGCGCGCCTGCGCCGCAGCGCGCTACGACAACACAATACATCTTTACTCACACAGAAACCAGAAGTTTCAAAGTTTTGCATAAAGTTTTATACTTCAGTTATTTTCCAAAAAAAAATACCTTTATAATTGTTTAAATAGATACAATGAGTGGACTAGGTATGGAAAGCATTGAAACTCGTGTGAACATACTCGTGTATTTATGTACATTTATTTGTGCTTATATTTATATATAATTAGGTATATTATATTATATGTATTTATAGACTAAATAAGTTTATACGTGTCTATATATTTAAAATTATTTAATCCTAAAATATCATTATAAATTGCACCTGCCACTGTTTGTCTCTGCATCACCCAAAGGTTGACTGGTAGAAAATGCCTATGGCATTAAGTCCGCCTCTGTACATGTGTGTGCTTAAAGTGTTAAATAAATAAACTCCACGCATTGGAACTGCCCATATTGGAATGCATGCCAAATTTTAGGCTAACTTTGCATTTATTTAAAACAATGATTTTTCATTTAACGTGTCTCTATGGATGTAGACATTACATTATGTTCAAATGTATACAGCTAAAAGCTCACCACCGAGTGTACGTTTCTTATGAGAAAACATCTAGAATAAAATATTAACAGACATGTTTGTATAATCATGATCTGGCAGTTTGAGTAATTTATGCGGTCTACCCAAATGTCCTTTCTTTGGTATTGTTCGTCAAATCGTTGAGCTCCTTAGGTTCTGAGTTGAGCTGCACGGTTACTGACAAATGCGTGTTCTGACTAGACAGGTCCACCCAATTTGTGTAGTTCTGTCCTCAAAATACCATTTCAGACACCGATCTACATGGTCTTCATATGATCTAACCAAGATTATGCCTGGACTTTAAAAGAGACTGTGACTGTGACTGACCTCTGAGTTTGTTTCGGCCTTTCTTTTCAGATTAGTCAGATAGGAAACGCCGACCTCATCTAATTTAAAAAATATGATTGACGTATTGTAAAAGTGTTTGTACAAACCTACTTACAGAAATAAAATAATTTATAATTTATGGAGTGTTTGTCGAAGAGATTAGGTACAAGTACAAGTGGGACATTTTCGTCCACGGAAATTTCGATAAAGATAAAATGAGATTTAATAAATTGTACTTCATGCTAAAAATTGATAGTGGTGTTTTAACATTTTAAATATTTTGATACGCTATCCAACAAAATATATATTGTACTAGCGCAAGATAATAGTTTTTTTTTTACAATAGCCGTTCAGGCTAAATTAAATTACAGAAACAAGTCAGTCGATCGTTTGATTCGTGTGTGACTACTTACGCTACGTTTCTTAATATTCTGGGCCTGTTTTGGTATTCTGGACTCCGATTACAGTTTTTCTTGTTGACTCCGGCTATCTCTTGGATTTAGTTAGTTGTTTCTTTTGAATAGTATAAGGTTTAAAGCAAGCGATTAGCATTTTCAGAGCTATCACACTCAAGAACAAGATATCTTGGGAACATACTAAATGAAGCTGGCAAGGTCTTTCTGCAGCGAATATAAACAGAACGGTAGGTTTATATCGAATAAGAAAATGCACTGGAGGATTTATCTGACTATGACATTAATGGAGATTACTTATTAGAGACTAATTAAATAATTATGATAAGCGATTATGATGATACGCCCCATGATCACCTACGGGGCCCAGCAATGCTATTTATGTCGATTCTGTAAAAATCTCACGTGAAGTGAACACTTAGGTGAAGTGAGCTGTCAGTGTCATCCCACTGATGCTAGGGATTGACCAAGCATTACTTATTTATTTATTGGTCTACCAACGATTGTTTACACCAGTTATGGGCATAAAAAACAAGCAAAAACAGATAAACAATAGTGTACAATCACTTACAGGTAAACTCAGCATGCAAAACGAAAGTTGTACGTACGATAGAGAAAAAAAATTAAAAGAAAACTACCCTAATTTATATCAACCACTAGTATCTGAATTGTTACATGTAATTTAGATCCTGAAACAGAGAACAAGAAGAGAAAAAACAAAAAAACAAAAAGGTAAATTAATCCTTATCTAGGTTTTTCAAAGTCTTCGCTTTTAAACCGTACAGTGAGTCAAAGTGCAAGTCGATTAGATCGCTACATTCATTAATTATCTTGCTTAACCTCGCGACAGGGGAATTTTTTGTAATTTACATTTACAATGATAATCGAGATTTTAATAATATTTTTTTATGCTAATTCTGTTGATCATTTTTTATTATTTCAAAGCTGGTATTTAAGTGGCTAAACATTAGGTTACGGGTTTTTTTTAATAAAACAGAAATTCAGTCAAAAACTCAAATAAGTTCCTTTTTTTCCTAAATTAACTACTAAAGAGAATGCTCATGGACATTGTTTGTTATTATAGAGCTATTGTTTAATATGACTATTGTTGTCGTTTTCATGGTTTTCGAGGTTGCTTACGCCGAAAGTGAGGTCAAAATGAAAATCAATGATGGCTTACCGTCATCTTTGATTTTCATTTAACAAGAAACAAAATTGAGTTTCTGACTGAATTCCTGTGTTGTTGTTTTATAAAAAAACTCGAAATAATAATATTTACACACGTTACTAGCTTTGAAATAATATAAAATGATCAACAGAAATAACATTATAAAATATAATTAAAATCTCGATTATGATTTTAAATGTAATGCTTGGTCAATCCCTAGCATCGGTGGGACTACACTGACAGCTCACTCCACGCTCACTTCACCTACGTTTTCACGGTGAGATGGTTACAGAATCGTAATGCTGTATAAATCTCACCGTGAAAACTTAGGTGAAGTGAGTTTGAAATGAGCTTTCATTCCAAGGGATTGACACTGTTGACAGCTCACTCCACGCTCATTTCACCTACGTTTTCACGGTGAGATGGTTACAGAATAGCTGTGCTGGCCTGGTGGCCCTGCACCAAACTAGTTCCAGCTTCTAACAAACTACAACGCATGCAAAGACTAGCCTGCATGGCGACTACGGGTTGCATAAGGACTACTCCGACTGCAGCAGTCGAAGCCATGCTGGGACTACCACCGCTCCACCTGTTCATACGGCAGGAAGCGACGATGGCGGCGGCTCGTCTAAATGCACTAAATCTCTAGGGTAAGAGAGACATACCACATACCGCGCTGCTTGAGGGACTCAACAAAGAGTTCTCCATTATGAAAGCCATAAATCACCGGGTACCCAAACAATTTATCTTCGATAAAAAATCCATAATCCAACTTTACGAGGATCGCCGATGAGAGGGCTTGTGCCCTGCAGAGCTGTGCATCTTCACGGTTGGATCCAAAACAGATAGTGGCACAGGTGCTGGAATCTTCTCAGAGGACTTCAACACACGCATCTCCACACCATTGGGGGTCCATAACACAGTGTTCCAGGCCGAATGCTTGGGTATTTCTCTAGCCGCCTCGGCCATCATGGCCAGGGAAGTTAAGGACCACTCCTTCCGCATACTCTCAGACAGCACGGTGGTTCTGCAAGCGCTGAACAGTCACACAGTTGATTCTGGGCTAATATACGAGTGCCACCCGCGCCTCAACCAAGTGGGCAACCTCAATAACATAACCATTCAATGGATCAAAGGACACAGCGGTTCGCTAGGAAACGATGCAGCCGACGAACTTGCTAGAAGGGGGTCGAGCGTTGCACCAGTGGGTCCTGTACCCATCGTGCCACTCCCCTACGGGTACCTTACGCACTCTGGTAAGGAAACGCACCAGGGACCAACATCATAAACTATGGGTGGACCTAGGTGAGTGCAGGCAGGCTAGCGAAGCACTGCCTACAATCGATGGCCGCTTCACGAAACAGGTTCTCCGACTAACTAAGCAACAGCTGCGTACAAATACAACAGCCTTAAACAGCAAAACCAGCCTATAATGTTCCCACTGCTGGGACCCAGGCCTCCTCTCCATGAGAGCCAGCAGCCTTAACTGGCCACGGGTCTTTTAATAAACACCTCTTTGTCTTAGGAGACACAGACAGTCCGCTGTGCAGGACCTGCATGGAGGACAACGAGACAGCAGCTCATGTGCTTCTAAACTGCCCGGTGGTCGCCACATCCAGGACAAAGTACTTCGGTAACCCAGGTACCCTACGTGAGATTGTCAGTAACACCAAGCCGTTATTGGCCTTCCTCGAGGTGCTGGGGTAGATCGAATAATCGATTTTCCCACCCGTACGCAAAATACGCGCGTTGACGTGGAGTCGCGGACACCATCCCGTACTACCTAGTGGCGTGCCCAGCGCTGGGTTGCGACAATCGCACTTTCCATGCCGCCCTGAAATCCCGCCCGAGCTCTGTCGCTGTACCGTGATTTCTCGCGGCAGATGAGCTAAGCTCCGGCGTTTCGCCTCCTCGCGCCACTCCCAAATGAGCGTGAGGACTTTTGCCTCCAAATCCCATGGCAATAATCCGGCAAGGAGGCTCGCCGCCTCACCGGAGACCGTACGGTATCCCCGGACCAGCTGGGTGGCCATGACCCTTTGGGGTGCGATCAACCGGCGGGCTGGCCGCCGACCTAGCCGCGACGTGTCAAGCTTTTTGACGCTGCCGCCTCTCCTTCCTTTTGGCCGACCTTGCCGCCTTACCGGCCTTCCTCTTCTCCCCGGCTACTTGCCATTTGGCACCGGCCGGAGGAGATATAGGAGGTGGGGGCGGCCGTCTTGCAGCCAGGGCTGGCACACTCACCGTCTGTATAGCCGCCCCGCCCTCCCTGAGCATGGGCGGACCCGCGGGTTTCGGCACGGAGAGGGATTTCCTCTGCCCCGATGAGCCAGGTTTGGCAGCGCCAGCTGCGACGGTGGCAAAAGAGACCGCCTTCTGCCGGCCCGCGGCCGGCAGGCTCGCCGCTAGTGGGGGGCGCAAGACAATGGCCTCCAGGGCGGAAAACCGGCTCTGGAAAGCAGCCAGCTCAGTTATAAAATTGCTAAAAAACGATTGTGTTATTTAGAAAAACGACTTAGGAAAAATCCCTTGTTAAAAATCGAATATTCAAAATTTATTAGCGAATACGCTGAATTAGGACATTGTTCGTTAGTCAAAGACGAGCGAAGCATAGTTTATTATTTATGTCACCACGCGGTACTAAAGCAAGAAAGTGAATCAACTAAATTGCGTGTCGTTTTTGATGGGTCTGCAGTTTCTACGTCAGGTTATGCATTAAATGACATCCTAATGGTAGGTCCGACCCTTCAAGATTCTCTTTTTGCTATATTAATACGTGCCAGACAATACAAGTTTCTGTTAACAGGAGACATTGAAAAAATGTACCGTCAGGTCCTAGTAAACAAAGAAGATCGTAGTTTGCAGCGTATTCTATGGCGAGAAGACGAGTCACAACCCATCAAAACTTATGAGTTAAATACACTCACTTATGATACCGCAAGTGCCAGTTTTCTTAGCACACGTTGCCTTTGGCAGCTTGGCGAGGAACAACATGACGAAGGTATTAAAAATATAATCCAAAGGGATTTTTACGTAGATGACCTCATCACCGGTGCGGATGATGAGCAGGAATTACGTTTTATACAGGAAAGAGTTTCCAAAGCTTTAGAAAATGGTGGTTTTAATTTAAGGAAATATAAAAGTAACAACCCATCAGTTTTTTAAAATTTGAATATTAATCATGAAGACAATTTAACAATCAGTGAGTCTTCAAACTCTTGGTCTTGGATGGATTCCCTCCAGTGACACGTTATATTTTCCCATTAAAAATTTTATGTCTCACCAGGATTCAGTCATCACAAAGCGATTTGTTATGTCTAATTCATTTAAAATATTTGACCCGTTAGGTATTTTAAGCCCTGTGATAATTCAGCCTAAAATTATATTGCAAAAAATGTGGCAGCACAAATTAGATTGGGACGAACCAGTTACAAAAAATTTGAGTGACGATTGGATAAAATTTACTGATAATTTAATGTGGTTACATAAAGAAGAATGGCAGAATTATGTCTGGTTTTGTTTTAGCGACCGCAGATATCACAAAAACGAAACAAATTGAATTATTTTTTTATGATTTTTCAATTTTTCACTTTATTTCTTAAAAGCCGGAGTTAATTTATAATATTAAAAGTATATCAATTGCTTCCGATCGAGATACCTACGCGAATTGCTGTCATAGATAGTGGTGTTACACGTACAATCAGTATGAATGTTATTATCTGTATCGATTATTAAATGAACGATCGATTCAACTGATCTAGGTGATTCTAGGGTTGGTTGAATTATTAAAATAATTATTTAAATGCAGTTATTCTATCTCTAATCAACTTGATTTGATATTTATGTAATATTACTTTTAAATCCAAAACAAGGAGCATAGGATCGATTCAACGTTGTATCGATTTTACATTGATTTTAATTGCACATCTCTACTTTCATCTTTGACAGTGACTGATTGACAGTTTGATGCTACAGAATTCCTCTGCGTATTCCGTTTCGTTCGTGTTTTGTGTTTATTCGGTTTTCTATTAATACAAACTTCATAATAGAAAAAAATCAATTAGGTTTACTTCATTTGTCCGTAATATCAGTTTTTGTTTGATATCATTTTAATTTATCATTCATAAGTTACCTATAGGTTCGTGTTCACTTTATTCATAACCTAAAAATTCAAACTCCTATATCTTTGTTTTCCGGCTTTTTCGAATTAAAATAGACTCGCTTGTAGATTCTGCTACTAACGCCGAATCTTTAGACATATTTTTTACTACGGGATGCTTCAATTTAATTCCAGACAATTTTAAGTAAGGAGATTTGCCATTGTTCTTTGAATTGATTTTTTAGCATAAAACCATCCCGTAGACTTATAAGCTGTTGCCGCACCGCACCGAATTCATTCAAAAACGCCGGCGACGACATGCATAAATTGTTGCCATTCTGATCGGCCCCGCGCGCCCCTACCCTCACCCGCACTACCCCGTTCGTCGCACGCGCCAGCCGACCGCCCGCTCGCCAGTCGCCCCCCGTGCGCCCCCACCCTCACCCGCACTACCCCGTTCGTCGCACGCGCCAGCCGACCGCCCGCTCGCCAGTCGCCAGTCGACATCAGCGTACGGGACTTTTTAAACGGTGTGTGGTACGGCGGTGAAAGGTGGATAGGCCGCGGAGGGCCAGTGCCGTGGCCTCCTCGCTCGCCGGATTTAACCCCTCTAGACTTTTTTTTGTGGGGTCGTGTAAAGGTCCTTATCTACGGCCAAACCGGACATGAAATTAGAAGTGTGGAAGAACTAAAAAGGCGCATCAAACGCGCATTTAGGCAAGTTAAAAGTGAAACGTGAAGAGACATGTACGTAAGCGTGCCTACATTTTGTGTGCAACGCGAAGGCGGACTTGTGCAACAGTTTTGTAGATAAGTAGGTAGGGAGTGTGTAAATAACTGTAAATACAGTGCAATTGTTGTAAACAAGATGATTAACTTTTAAACACGCCAAGTTACTGTAATTTATCGTTATTTGATATTAATCTAAGTACCTATTGTTGGCGCCCTCAGCACCAGCGGGGTGCCTTAGGACCACAACAACAACAACAACCTATTGTTTAAAAATAATAAGAAAAAAATTGCGATTCTTACACTAACTTGACAGTCCAAAGCCTGTTTTAAGTGTGATGGGAAGTTTATCATCTTATTTACGTCAGTTTTTTTGAAGAATGCGGTAGCTGGTAAGTAATTGCACTTTTAAAACACTTGGCGTATTATTGCGTACCTAGTAGATTAGGTAGTGACGAACTAGTCAGCTGATATCAGTTTTCATTCAAAGAACAGATGGAAAGAGATAGCAGTTGTTTTCATTGACGAAGCGACACATCGCGCGTAATTTGTGAACCACATTATGCAGAGTAGAGTCAATGTTATTTTAACTACTTTATTTTCTCAAATTGAATTAACTGTTCCGGGGTACGAAATTTCTTCACTATTGTAATCTATAAACACAATACTACCTCCCATTAAAGCCGTGGCAGATATTTTTATAGCACCTTATATGTCTATTTGTACTTTGATGGAATTACGCACTATGATGGTTTCAGTAGGCGTTTGTTAGATATCTTTAGTTTATTATATTTTAATGTGTAAAACCAGTCTACCGACCACTTTCTTACTGTACGCACGATACTCATATTAAACCTTTTTAATTGTAATTGGACTTTAATTAGCCCCAGTGTATAGTCAAAATATACACTCATGTTCCCTTAACATCGGTCAAGTCTTCTAAATATCCGGTCTGGTTTTCACCTTCTTTGATACACATATTTAAAAATAAAACTAAGGCGTGGTGTAAATGGAAGGCGTATCAAAATTTATCAGATTATGAACAATTTACACTATATAGGTCGAGATTTCATACTGAATCTAAAACTTGTTATTGCCGATACATGAAGTCAGTTGAGGATAGCATAAAAGTTAACACTAAATATTTTTGGACTTTTATATCCAACCGTAAATCCACAGCTTCCATTCCTTCAACAATGCATTACGCGGGACAGTCATCCAATAATTCAGATGAAATCTGTGATCTCTTTTTAAAGTTCTTCCATTCTGTTTATGAGCCTTCCACTCTCAGCAAAGTGCAGCAGCAGACCTTCGGCGATGCTAAGAATAGTCGTCTCGTTAGCAATCTTGTGATCAGTATTGAACAAGTACACAGTGTTTTGAAATCCGTAGATTGTTCTAAAGGTCCAGGACCCCACTCTTCCTTAAAAATACCGCTGACACTTTATGTCTCCCACTATATTATTTATAAGAAATGTTTGAGCCAAGGAATTTTCCCAGAAGTGTGGAAACGAGCCAATATCACCCCTGTCCATAAATCTGGTCCTAAATGTGAAATTGAGAACTACCGTCCTTTTTCCATTCTGTCGATTTTGTCAAAGCTTTTCGAGAGGCTTGTCCACAATCAGCTATATCCAATTATTCATGATCAGATTATTAAGCAACAGCATGGTTTCGTCAAGAAAAGATCTACAACTACTAATTTGATTGAATATACAGATTATTTATTCAATAATATGGACACACGTGTACAGGTGGACTCTAGACTGATTTCCGTAAAGCCTTTGACAAGGTCGACCATAATTTACTTTTAGGCAAATTAGCATTTAATGGCTTTCGTGGCGATGTGTTCCGTTGGTTTACTTCCTATATTACGAATAGAACGCAAAAAGTGATAGTTAATGGTTTCCATTCCAAATCCATAACTGTGTCATCAGGGGTGCCTCAAGGCTCGATATTGGGGCGTTTGTTATTTATTATATTTATAAATGATATTGACATGTGCTTTCTTAATTCTAAATTCTTACTTTACGCAGATGATCTTAAAGTCTTTAGGCCCATCAAAACTATGCTTGACTGTCAACTACTTCAACAAGACCTCAATCGTCTTGCAAATGATTGCACTAAAAACCAACTCCAACTCAGTATTTCTAAATGTTGTTGTATTAGCTTCACTAAAAATAAAAATATTTTTAAATATCCCTATGCAATACACAGTTAATCACTGGCAAGGAAGAGTTTGATCCGCGACCTGGGAATATTACTTGACGATAAACACACATGTTAATAAAATTGTTAATAATGCTTATCGCATGTACGGCTTTGTGATGAGATCAGCCATAGAATTTATGACCCCAAGTACATATTTATATCTCTATCGATCACTAGTTAGGTCTCAATTAGAATATGCAGTACCTGTGTGGAACCCCTACTACAATAAATATATTGAGTGTATAGAAAGCATACAACGTAAATTTTTGAAGTCTATGCATTATCGCTGCTTTAAAAGTTGTTACCTCTCTTATAGTGAGTTACTTAAAAAATATAATTTGCTTCCTTTGAGTTCAAGGCGTATTTTTCTTGAAACCACATTTTTGTATGACTTATGCAATAATTCGTATGATTGTTTAGACATGAGTAATAAGTTGTGTTATATAGTTCCTAGAACATGCCAGGGACGCGAGGTGCGCTCACGACCTGTATTCGCCACTACTTCCTGTCGTACAAACGCAGGCTTGCGTGCACCTCTTCGTCGCCTTACGATCAAATTTAATAAGAATTTCTGCAGTTTGGATCTGTTTGCTTTGCCACATAGTAAGTTTAAACTCATGTTACTTAATATATTGAAAAATGAATGTGAAACTTTTGTTCCGCTTTTAGGCGGCATCTTTAGCGGCTTTGTTTTGTTGGTACTTTAATATTAATTTTCCTCTTATTTATTGTTTACAACGCTAGTCTTTAAATTTACCAAATTGTCTCACTGTGTGTCTGTGGAGAACGTGGTTGATTTCACATTTGTATCATTTTTGTATCCTATCTTTCTGTATTTCTTAATGTGTAATTGTATGTTTTCCCTAATAAATAAAATAAAATAAAATATATATATACATATAGTATATCACACACAATCATGTAAAGTCACTACGTCATTACGTAGTGACTTGACTTGATAGTCATTGAAACGCTATCTATAGTGTATTTGTTTAGGTAATTAACTAAAGGTAAACAAATCATAAAAAGGGTTGTTTATAGATGACACTTTCTTGATTCCAAATACGTAACAACCAAATTTAATTTATCTACGATTTTACTATAGTTTTCTTTCGGAATCTTTTAATAAGTGTCTGTTAAAACTTTTTCATTAATTCCAGAAAGTTCTCTCCGTATACAGGGTGTCCAAGAACCTGGCGTCCAACTGGATTCCCACGATGCCCCAAGTTCTAACAGTACTCAGAAAAATATTTTAAAAAATCCACCCCATGTACAGTCATGAGCACTAATATGTATACACTTAGCAACTTCAAAATGTGATTTTCTCCTACTGTATTGATGGTAATTGTATGTGGTTACGAACATAGTATTTTGGAACTTATACTGTTAGGAAATAGGTTTTATTTCAAAGTTGCAATCAACATTCCACAAGAAAATCGCATTTAAATTTTGCAAAGTGTATACTTATTAGTGCTCGTGACTGTACTTACAGAATTATACTGATTTCAAAAAAAAAAAGGGGAAATGAGTACCCTGTGACATACTTTTGAATGCTGTGACTGCTAATGCTGATAATTTCGATATTTCTTGGAGGTTTTGTAATCTAGGGTATTGCTGTGTCTAAATAGAATGTAAAAATAATGTACTTATTGTACCATTTTAAAATAAAATATTATTTTAACTAAAGGTGATATGGAAAACTATTGAATTTCGCAACTTTGACCGACTGTAGTGTAAAAAAATGTACCAAAATAGTATGGCAAGTGACGTCAAATTTTGACGCGTTTATTCCTCTTTTTAAAAAGGTATAATACTTACACATTAATTTGAAAAAAAAAATTTTGATAATATTTTTACTCAACAACCCAATTTTTACGAAGTGCCTACCTACTAACGGTAACTGTCGGACCCTTTCTTATCTTAGAAACTGTTATGTTACTACTATTATTTACTTCGGTTCCAAGAGTGAGCAAGAAGGAAATACACACAGGTAGATGGGTTCCCAGTAGAATAAAAGCAAAGAATGTTAGTTTAAAGATATTTTATTACAATAAATGTTCAAAATGTTGACCACCCGCGGCAATACAAGCTCTCACTCTCCTTAAAAAGGACCGCTTTATGTTTCGCGAGTAACTTTTTTGACGTATCACCTGCACTGCTTGTGTTATCTTCTCACGAAGGTCAGCGATGTCATTAATGGGCTTCGCATAAACGAGCTCCTTCATAGTTCCCCAGAAAAAAAAATCCAGCGGATTTAAGTCAGGTGAGCGGGCTGGCCACGGGATTGTTCCTGATCGCCCAATCCACCTGTTCGGGTATTGCTCGTCCAAAAACTCTCTAACGGATACGCGAAAATGTGCTGGACAGCCGTCGTGTTGGAACCACATATCTGGTGGGGTCTCTTCTAGTAAGTTTGGCAAATCATTTTGAAGAAAATTTAAATATGATTCGCCAGTCAAATTCTCGGGCATCTCAAATGGACCAATAATATTCCCACAGAGAATACCGGTCCACATGTTCACTTTGAACCGGTACTGGGATCTATCTTCTCGCATCAAGTGCGGATTTTCCACATGCCACTCGTGCAAGTTGTGTAGGTTCATGTAGCCATCCTTCTTAAATGTTGATTCATCTGACCACAAAATTTTGTCGATAAAGTTTTCGTCTTCTCGATGTTTTTGCAGGATTGTTTCACAAAACGCGACTCGGCTCGGATAGTCTCGAGGTAAAAGACTTTGCACTCGCTGTACGTGGTACGGATGATATTCTTCTTTTTGGAGAATACTGTGTGCTGTGCTCTTCGGTATCCCCGTATCAGCTTCTATTCCTCGCACAGAGATGCTTGGATTTGCCGACACCGCCTCTAAAACTTCATCGCGTATGAAGTCATTTACGGGTCGTCCTTCACCAGCTACTTGATTGGGGAACCGCCCGTCACATAGTGATCTGTGCACATTAATGAAAACTCGAAGGTCGGGATATCGCGTAGCCCTCGGATACCTTTCTCTGTAAAGTCTCGCTGCAGCTCGTCCATTACCTCTACATTCTCCATAAATGTAGTGCATATTTGCGTATTCTTGCGGAGTGTAGGTCGCCATGGTAGCACACACAAAACACAAACTGTCCAAACACAGGCAAAGGTCGTCGTAAAGAGTTCGTTTCAAAGTCCAGAGCACAAAGAGTAATCGAGTCCAATAAACAAAGCTTTAAATCGTAGTACGTGATCAATGGTAACAATAAGAGAGAGGTGCGTAGTAACGGCAGGAGGCAGTGACGCGTACTGACCGTACTGTTATCCTAAATAGCACGATCCCAGATAGCGTCACTATCTATCTCACTCGCACCTCTAACCTTTTTCTCCCTCACTCTTACCTGAATAATGGGGTACCATAAAGAAGAACCAGCAAATCGCAAAGATAGTTTCTGTCTTGCTCCCTCCTGTTGTAATAACGAATCACTATGGTGAGATGCATGCACATACCGTCCCTTACGGTCTAACCTGTTTTTTGAGAGGCCTGTTGTTATTTTTATGAGCATACAATAGTAATTCTTTAGAGGTTAGATTCAATTCGTCGTAAATTTTTCTTTCTAAGAATTCTGTAAGACATCGTAAAAATTGGGTTGTTGAGTAAAAATATTATCAAAAATTTTTTTTTTCAAATTAATGTGTAAGTATTATACCTTTTTAAAAAGAGGAATAAACGCGTCAAAATTTGACGTCACTTGCCATATTATTTTGGTACATTTTTTTTACACTACAGTCGGTCAAAGTTGCGAAATTCAATAGTTTTCCATATCACCTTTAGTTAAAATAATATTTTATTTTAAAATGGTACAATAAGTACATTATTTTTACATTCTATTTAGACACAGCAATACCCTAGATTACAAAACCTCCAAGAAATATCGAAATTATCAGCATTAGCAGTCACAGCATTCAAAAGTATGTCACAGGGTGCTCATTTCCCCTTTTTTTTTTTAAATCAGTATAATTCTGTAAGTACATGGGGTGGATTTTTTAAAATATTTTTCTGAGTACTGTTAGAACTTGGGGCATCGTGGGAATCCAGTTGGACGCCAGGTTCTTGGACACCCTGTATATAACTACTTGAGTACAATTTTTAGTTACATTTACAAAATAATATGATTAGTTTTTAATCTGTCTACTAGAAAGAGCCTAAAAAGACAGGATCCCCAAACCTTTCTCTATGAAATATGAACTAGATAATGTCATCAAATTGAAGAGTACAACTGTGACGCGGCGCGACATCTGAAGTGACGTGTTATACGTTTAGTCGGTTAATCAGACGCCACTGACAGCTCTCTCGTCGTTTGCGCTTACGTTTCGGTTTTGTTGAATTTATCTTGTTTCTTTGTTCTGTTTTTGTTATTTAGTTATTGTAAGTTGTTGTTATTCATTGTTAATCGTTGTTAAATTAGTATTATATTGAAAAATGAGTGAACCTGACCCTGGGACGAGCCGCTCTTAAACCACAGCATTAGATATCATATGAAACTTTTCACGTTTTCTCGTTTCGTTTATCGTTTTCGTAATCACGCTTTGTTTAGATAATGGCATTTGAATTGACAAATAAACGATTCTCACATAAATTTAGTTTAATTAGAACCCAAGAAATATTCGTCGTAATAAAAGGTTCAGTACCTCTGAGTCACGTGGTTTTTTTTGTTTACCTTTAGTTAATTACCTAAACAAATATAGTATAGTAATGTGTGATATCCTTAGAGCATTTATGCTCTAAGGTGATATCACTCTTCTCGGTATGGATAATTTTCGCGTGACTAAGTACGGTGAGGGAAAGCTAGCGATTTAAATCTTTGGGCAGCGGGGTTTGAGTTTGCGGTATCAAAAACGCTCTCTAGGAAAACACACCAACTTACTTTCATAAGTAACGTTCTAGTGACGTCATGCACCGGTAATCTGCGGACGCTATGTGGGCGGTTACCGCTCTTCTGGGACACCGTAGCATTACTGTTATAACCGCTTGCTATTGGCTATGGAATGCTCTAAGGCTATGGATGATACAGTAGCCTACCTAGATACCTCATTGGTTACCAAAGATTATGAAACAGTTACTAATACCTATTGGCACTGACCTCTGAGGTCAGTGCCTATTGGGTTTCCAGTCTTAAAAAGAAACGTCATATTTTCATTTCACGTCAGTCATTTCACGTTGCATATACATTTAGTGTGATCACAGAGTACTTTTTTTATATAGTGTGATTTAGTGTTTCATCTATAGCACAAGCACCAAGTCACAAATCAAGAGTTGGAGTATTTTTTTTTGCTTTTTTTAATCATTTTTTTATTTCATAATAGTCATTAATTATTTTAAAGCTAGTACCTAATAATTTGACATAGGTACATTGTGCTACAAAAATGGTGTCGAAGAAACACAACACAAATAAACCCTTCAACTCAACGCTTCCGAGGTTCGGTAAATTCACTGCACATCCCAACTTGGATCCTAGCGGACTCCACATTACAAGACCCCAAGGTTGTAACCCATGCCTATACAAACCTCAATCCATACAAAAAATATGTGAAGCCGCCCAGAGTAAAAAAATGGATAAAGATCCATGGAAGTACAAGAATGATTTAGAGGAATGGTCGAAAAACTTGGGTTACAGGAATCAAAAGATTCTAGAAAATCGAAGATGGCTTCGTTCGTTGTTGGGTCCTGCCTGGCATGAGGTTAATAACCCATCCAGATATGAACCGGCTTGTATGAACGTTGGATTTGGAAGAACACCTTTATCGAAACCTTCAAAACAAAGGGTACCCGACCCAGGAAGGTATTACAAAGCTGTACCTTTCAAGGCTCCGTACGGACCGCACTCAGCCCGACCAACTTTCGAAAGAGAAGAGCCTTGCAGATTCATGGACACCTCACCCAAATGGTCACTGGCCCCGAATCGCTACTCGATTCTCGACAAAGAACAAATCGACCAAACATCTAAGAAGGTGGTTTCGAATCGGGGCCCTTACGATTTGTTTACTGGCAATCGAGACGAAACTACCATCAAAAACCATTTTAGCAATTCTATGAAATGCTCGGCGGCCACGTGGCCGATTGCCTTAAAAGGCAGTTTAGAGAAATATAAGACATCCCAATTTGGCAAATTGAATAAGACCAACAGGAGTAAGCCTTACAGAGGTCGAACTGCACTCGTGGACTTGTCGATGTGTCCGCGAAAACCGGAAGACCCTGGTCCTGGTCAATATGAAGTTTGTAAACCGAGAACTTTTGTACAGTATATGCATGGGTTTAATAGTTCTTATGACAAACCACCGGGCTACCAACGAGTGATTGTATGGCCAGGCGTGGGCAGGTACAAGATGACAACCGGCCGCCCTGCAGCATGCCCTAGAATACCGGGAAATGGTCATAAACACGTGTTTCTAAGCACACTAGGAAGGACGATTGGCGCCATTATAATCCCACCGATGAACACATTCTAGTCGCTCTGGTACGTTAGAAATTTTAGTTTATTAAATATATAAAATGTTATAAGTAGGTAGATAATATTTTCCAATAGTATAAAAACATTGTACCCATCTACTTACCGTGTTCTAGTTATTTAATATCATTTACAATTTGCAAAGCATCTTTCTTGTGTAAACGAAGCTGTAGGCATGGGCGCGGGCGCGCCCTGCTTTTGGCCCCCGAGGGGGACAAATTCGGATGTTGTCAGAACCACAATGCAACATTTCATATTGGCAGCAATATGTTTCCTGGACAAAAATACGTTGAAAAATAATGTTGCGCAAATTTATCTCCCACTGAATTCGGGGCTTTAGGAATAGACCCCAGCTATTACTTATTGAACTGTTTACTTATTTTATATTCAAATATTGTTCCAATTGATGTTATTTCGACCTCAACAAATATCAATGTTATACTAGCGTAAATGATGTTGATTTCAGAATGACTAGTACTTACTTTGAAACGTCTTAAAAAAAAATAAGTTTGAAGGGATTCAAATTATTATCAGCCATTTCTGTCCCACTGTAAGGTAACGGCCTCCCTTCCCTCCACCGATTCCTATCTATTGGTGTATATGTGGCTAATCATAAAGAAATGAGTCGAGTTTTCCCCGCCATCTCCTCCTGGGCCTGCCGCGTTGACGTTTACTGCTGTTTAGGACCCAATGTGTGGATATTTCAGCCCATAGCATCTCCGCATGCGATAGATGTTGCCAGCCCTGTACCATTTAAGTTTGGCAGCCGCGTGACCTACATCAGTCATTTGAGTTTTGGAACGCAGTATCGAGTGCCTTATACGATCACTGAGTTTTATTCCTAGGATACTGCGTTCCATTTCTTGCTGACAGACCCCGAGTGCGAACTTTTGATCCTTGGTTCCTGACCATGTCTGCACTCCATAGGTGAGGATATGAAGAATGCACATGTCCATGAGTTTTCTCTTCAGTGAGAGAGAGAGATGTCCCTTCATGATTTATTTCATCATCCAAAAGCTCTTTCATGCATTCTCAGTGCGCCGGGGCGTAACTAGGTACTCCACCGCGAGAAATCACGGCACATAGCATAGAGCTCCGTCGGGATCTCATGGCGATAATGGAGAGTGCGACTGTCGCAACCCAGCACTGGGCACGCCACAGTTGCGGCGATAAGTCCCCTCTTTGAGGAGTGGCTAGAGAGGCGCCACGGCGTCCTCACCTTCCGCCTGACGCAGGTCCTCACCGGTCACCGGACACGGAGGCTTCGGGAGGTTCCTGATCCGGATAAGGCGGGAGGAAACGCCCGGGTGCCACCATATTGTGGATCGCCAGTAGGACACGGTGGAGCATATGGTGGAGGTCTGCCCGGCTTGGGCGGAGCACCGCCGTGTCCTCGTGGAGGCGATCGGCGATCTCTCGCGTCCGGCCCTGGTCAAAGTCACCGCAGGACACGCCCTGGGCATCGGGAATCCCAAGCCGATTCCCGCGGCCACGGCAGGCGCGGGCTTGCGGATGGCGAACAATGGGTAGCTCGCCGTCCGTTAAGGACCAGGCCCGGGTCACCGGCGCGTGGAGTTCCACGCGCGCCTCAAAGAGATGTCAGCAACAATGGCGGGGTCCGCTAGAGCCGATGCCTGCCAGAGTTGCGGGAAATTCCGAAAGGGTTACCGTGGCCCCTGGCACAAGCAACTAATGGAACACGGGTGATGAACACATTACTCAAAAATAAATTGTCTGTTGTAAAATTCTCTGCTATGCGGTACGAAGTTCGCCGGGTCAGCTAGTTTTATATAGATCTGATGATGAGTTTCGGAGACAGACAACGGATCTCTTCAAAAAAAGACAGCATATCAACCGCGATTGCTGCTATCGCATAAATATGCATTGTTTACGCAAACACACAACATAACATCACGCCTGTACACTCGAAAGTGTTATGCAGATGTATATAAAAGGCACTCCGTGTGTCGAACAGCTTCTTTATCTTGTCTTGCCTGGAAGGGGAGGACTCATGAAAAAATTCAATATGCACACCCTCAATTCCTGCGCCTGGGTTGCGCCTGGTGCTGTTAGTCATCACCTTGGTCTTAGCCATGTTCATCGTTAGTCAGACCTCGAGTCTGGCGATGCTCAGTTGGTCGAGCATTACACCTAACTCAGCTTCCGAGGAGGAGAAAAGAACTATATGTCGTCAGCGAAGCGGAGATTAGTTGGGCTTCTTTCGCCTATAACTAAACCCTTGTTCCTCCAATCGCTATTTAATTTTCGAATAACTGCTTCCACCGTGGCAGTGAAGAGCTTTGGGTAAAGAGGATCGCCCTGTTGAATCTCTTTTTGTATATAAGATGGTCCTACGGTATTTATTTTTATGGCTGCTGTGCTATTTTGGATTATTTTATATAGTAAATTAATCTATAGGTACCTATTGGTTCGATATCTCTTTTTTGAGAGAAACAAAGATGGCGCTGTGCGATAAACTATCGAATGCTTTAGAGTAGTCGATAAATACCAAGTATAAAGGAAGGCTAAATTCCCGATGTTTCTCTAAAACCTGATTTATGGACGGTAGGTGGTCGGTAGTGGATAGGCCACAGCGAAATCCAGCCTGTTCGGAAGGTGGGTGACGATCTAATTAGCCAGATATTCGGTTTTCAAGAATCATAACGAAAATCTTGCAAAGGAGATAAGGCTGATAATAATGGGTAATTGCCAATGTCAGTCCAGTAGCCTTTTTTATAAAGAAGGATAACTTTCAAATGGCAAAAACTACTGTTTTTACAATTGAATTAAATAAGTTGCAGACTTATGGCAACAAGATCCGCGGCACGACTATCTTCGCCTGGACTTTTATTGTACTTCATGGCTGGTGAACTTCGTAGCCAGTAATTACTGGGACCTCTTCAAGACACGAGTATACTTCGGTCGTGAGTTGAGTTTGATCACCGGAATATAGAGATTTATAAAACTCGTGGTACCATCAGTTTTTTTAGTTATTAAGTTTAGTTAATAAGGTATATAAAGGTGTAGGTTATTAAGGTACCGTTACTTTGACGTGTGTCGATACTTCCCACAATTTGGTTTTTATTAGCGATAATGAAACAATGCAATGATAAAGGTTTTTTTTTTAATCTACGTGAAATTGATTTTTTCAAAATCGGCAGTTTTTGTTTTGGCCTTCCGCGCTGATTTGAAACATTCAGCCTGTAGGTATAAACGGACGAATTGATAACCTCCTTCTTCAAGAAGTCGGTTAAAAATAAATTTGTATCTCATGATCTTTCATAACTCGCAGCAGGCGGCCTAAGCACATGTGTTAAGGTTTATTTAACAAAACTCACAAAAAGGAACTATCATTGAGAATTAGGGGCGATATATCACTATCAGGCGCCAGAGAATCAGGCGCCGCCGTTGACGTGTCTGGCGTTCGTCCGCCGCCGCCCTGAGTCCTCATCTTGCACTGGTGTCGACTGTTCCTTCCACCCAGCCCTCTATGAAATTCGTTTCAGAGCCCATAAGATGACTACATGTGGTGTGAATTTGTTAGATTGTACTCACACGCGAGTGTAGGTGGAAGTAGGGTGACAATATTATCAACTATCTTAACTATCCCCTAGCGACTTAAAGGACACCCAAGGAAGGAGAGAAGTGGTCTATTTTTGGCCGGAACCACTCAGCCAAGGGGATTAATTAAAGTTATTTTTCCAAAAACCTTTACAGGGTGTATTTTTAAGATGGAGCAGTAAGGTCAGGTATCCATCATAAAAAAGTTAGTTGTGAGTCTCATTTCCTACAAAATGAGACTGCTTTCTAATTTAGTAGCTTAATTATTTGTCAGCAAGGCAACTAATGTAGGTAAGCGTAAAAGCGTATTTTTTTTACAACTTTGTAGAAGTACGAGGAACAGGGTGTAAAGTTCACTCATACCTCCATAGTAAAGGGAGTGTTGTGACTGTTGGGCAACTGCCCAACGATTGATGTCGGGAATTTGTATATTATGCTGGTCACGCGGTAATCTGCTTGCGCGATGCAGGATTTGCGTGACGTCAGTATGACGCGCAGCTCGCATGCGGCGACGTAGCTACCGCTACAACTTAATAAAACAGGATGATTTCTATGTATTACAGGATCGGACATCATTTCTTTCTTCAAAGTCGAAAGTTAAATCTTTATCCATAAGTAATAATAATATTAAGTACCTAACTGTCTGTCTTCGTCTCTTTTGAAGCCTTAACGGTGAACGGATTGCAGACCTCCACGCGGGCGAATCCACGTGCCAAAGCTAGTTGGAATAAGACTTGGTCCCGTGGTCGCAAGCGCTACAGCTCAGTGTGGAAGTATTATCGTGTTTTTCTATTAGAAATTTGGAGTTTGGAAGTTTGTGGTGTGACACCTCAGTGTCTCTAAAAGCCGTTGCTCCTGTGCTTGTCCCATCGGACTATAAGGCCACGTCCTAAACAAAAGCGATCGTCACGCTCTTTTATGCTTTTTGTTGGGAAAACCGGACGGCACGACCATGCGTTCCTGTTCACCGAACAGAAAGTAACATGAACTCTACGACCGCGTATTCGCGCGACGATCGTATTCTATTAGGACGGGGTCAGATGATAACGATCGTGTCGACATAATACTCGCGCAACGATCGCTTTTGGTTAGGACGCGGGGTTGGATGAGGGAAGAGTGAGTACCTACACTCGTGTTTGCATAACACACTTTCGGTGTACTAATATCTCCTGCGTACTTGGGTAGCCTCCATTGAGATTGGTCACCGTGACCCGGCCGAATGTCGGTATAGAAAAAAAATATAATGTTTATTTTTTAATGGTATATTTCATTGAGGAACAAATCTAAAGGTATTTTATAAATACCAAATTATTATTTTTTTAATCAATTATCAACATTATTACATAATATTTAAAACACTGTCGGGTATACAGTTAGTTTTGCTCCCCAATCATCCATTAAACATTTATTTTTAATGTCCACTGAAGTGATGGTAAATACAGTAGATTATACATTTAAAATTAGAATGACTAGTAGTAGGCATTTGGAAACATCGATTTTTATTTCAGTACCAAAAAAATAAGTCCTAGTAATATAGTTCCAAATGCGACTACACGCCACATTGATATAATATTATTTACTATAAATACAGCGAACAACCGAAATCCAAAGCAAAAGATCGTAGCTGTCACGACAGAATTATATTTCCATTAATCATTTCAATTCACATTACAAATCATAATTTCAAATCGATATCAATTCTCAATCCTCGCCTGGTATATTTTTTTGAATAAGTTGCTGTTACTTGAAGACATACATCTAATCTTATATTAACGAATTAAAAACTATTTCAATGTTTATACTGCAACATCAAGTAGTGACTATCCTGTCATAATTAGTGTTATTTGTAGACATGAGTGTAACTTTTGTGATTATATGAATCAAAGTGTTCTAATTAGACCTATGAACTAATTACTACATACATTAAATATAAAATGATTACTACAAAATAGACGAGAATAGAGTTGTTTTAAGAAATTTTGGCTTACGTTTCTTATAGACCAGCAAACATAACATAACATAAAATTAAGAGTTTTACATTTCGCTTATATAAATATAATGAAGTTGGCACTTAAAAGTACATCCGAATAACAAATCATTTTAATGTATTCCCTAGACATAAAAGTTTGTACATAATCAAATGCAATACTAAACACGTATGTCCGTTTTACGAAATATTATCTTATGTTTTTAGAAGCTACACGAGTAATCGTAACCATAGAGTCGGTGCCTAGAGCTATCAGGCCCTTATGACTAATACAGGCATTGACACGTTGTGCTAGTCCCTGTGACAGACTTTATCAAATTCACAACTTAAGTGAACTTACATCACTAGCCCTTCGTTCAGCAACCCAAGCTCTATTTAGTACACGCTTTAATATCACACGCTTAACACATTGTGTCAGTGCCTTTACATCAAGTAATTCCATTTAAAAGCTACATTTACCATATTATAATAAATTCTACGGTCACCATTGGGAACCGTAAGTACTACACTTACTATAATTATAATATTTTATCAATTTTGGTGGTCAAATTGGTATTAGAAAGTCCAGCTTCCTTTTTAGATCTCATTCTGTTTCCGTTTTGAGGAATGACGTGTTGGTAAAAATAATTACTATGATGCCTGAAAATATTATACAACAGTGCAGGAATAGTTCATTCCTTTTAGTTTAATAGATTAAATATATTCTAACTTTATAAAACCAGCATAATTGCATAGGCTTCCATGTTAGAGATGTATATAAATAATATATTCAAGAAGAAATAGTATATCTGGTTATATGTTTCTATTACGGCTATGCACTTGCTACAGAATATAAGACACGACCGTTATCAAATATTCCTTCGAGCTTATAACTATTTACTAGCCTATTATATCAGTAAAAAGGTTTATAAATTGTTTATGATGAAATAAAACTTACGACTCTATCGATATACACTGACGAGCAATATAAAAAGCCACTTGTAAAGTGCCTAAAGAGATCTCTAAATATCTCCTAAACCACACAAGTTTGTTTCTAAAGTTAAAAAAAAATTAAAAACTGTTTAAAGCCTTCCCGGCCAGCAAATGGCCCAAAACACGAACGGCATCATAAAGTTGCAAGAAGATATGCCCGTGAGCACATCGAATGGGGTGAGGACGAATGGGGCAGAGTAATATTCTCTGATGAATCGGGATTCGTGTTATATAATCATGACGGGAGATGTCGAGAATATTTTACATGAGCATGTTTCGAAGAAAAATCCCGTACGGAGAGGTAGGTTCTGTACACGTGTGGGCCGGCATTACATCGGATGGTGCCACGGCACTAGAGCCGATAGAAAATGGCAAACTGACCGCTGTGAGATACGTAAACGAGATTTGGTCAATAAGGGCGACAATGCATGATAATGACCGGCCCCACACAGCTCATGTGGTAAACGAGTACTTTCAAGACGTGGGAATCCATCAAATGGAGTGGCTCTGACCTAAACCCTGTCGAACATGCCTGGGACGAGCTTGGCAGACGTGTTAGAATCCGAAATCCACCTCCAGTCACACTTCATGCCCAGACAAATACGCTTATTGAAGAATGGGAGAATATGCCTCAGCATATGCTGAGAAATCGCGTACTCAGCATGCCAAATTGAGATCACGCGGAGGTAATACGAAATATTCAATAATTAGAAAAATTAAGTTCAAATGGCCCTTTTCTGTCTTTTTAAAACTTTTTTTTTCTTTTAGTTTTGTGTTTTTTTTTATGCGTTATTAAATGCATTTGAATGTTGCTTTTCACTTAGTGAAAGAAGAAGAAGAAGAAAGAAGAAGAAGCTATCTTGGGTGGTTTGGGAAATATTTCGTGATAACGTGGCTTATTAAGAGAATAGTATTGTCTACATGTTGTGTCATAACTTTTAATATCTTAAATCTTGAATGTAAATTTTAAATTGTTTTACCTAACCAACATTAAATGCTAGCTAGTAATAAGTTTGATACGTAATTTAAATTAAGGTAGTTTTTCATCTGTTTGTGTGACCGCACTGTTCTTCTTGACTACGCAACTGATTTTGAAACGGTTTTCAACATAATTTAGAAAATTTTATAAAGTTAAGGTTTATGCGTTTATTACATTAATATAAAACTTAATAAAAAAATCTTGTTCTGTCAAGTCATTAAAACAGTGCGAAGCAGGGACGGGTCGTAAACTTGGCCGGCAAACTGAAAACATTGCTAAGTATTGTAGTAATAATTTAATTACATTGCCGGGAAAATATGACCTTTAGAAACGCCTTCACGTATGTAAACGAAAGAGTGCAAAAGACCCATTACTTTGGCAATTTTAATGTTTTTGTTTCGCCTGTTCATGAATTACCTATGTACCTAAGTTCCTGTGTCAGTAGGGTTACATTAAAAAAAGCTTGCTGTGGAGATCCACAGCAAGCTTTTTTAGCTAGCAAGATTGCTAGAAGCAACTAAGAGGCTTGCCAACGGGTGGTCACGTATATTGTGCGAGTGCGATACGATTCCTCATAAAGTCAATTCATTATAGAACTGCTTTATTTCCATTTAAATCATAAACCCATGCATTTTTAGTATTGACCTATATACACGGGAGCAGTGGTAGCCCAGTGGTAACGGCCGCAACTTACCCGAGTTCTAGGTCGAAGGTTCCAACCAAGACAGACGCTTTACTTTGTGTAAATTATTTCATCACCACCGCGCTCAATGCGGTGAAGGAAAACATCGTGAGGACACCAGCATGTCCACGAACCATAAATTCGAAGACATGTGACATCTACCAACCCGTACTGGGCCCGCGTGGTGGATTATGGCCCAGTCCCTCTCACAGAGAGGACGCCTGTGTCCCTGCAGATAGGGTGCCAGGCGAGATTATCACACTTCCACTTCTGCATCGCACGGATGCAATGGCGACATGTCAAAACATCAATATTTCTGTGCTATATCTAAGTTAAATATAATGTTTTATACAAATAAACCTTCTGAAATAAATTCTCTAAACGGTGATGAATCCCGCTTCCAAATCTATTGTGTACTTTACAAGAACAAGCTGTCACACAGAACGACACGCAAAGCGACTTTATGTTATGTTATGTTACGTAAAACATGATAATAAATTGTGTTTGTCTCCCTAGCAGTTGCAATGTAGATTAATAAAACGTTAATTTGTGTAGTAAGAAATAGAATATCGTGATTCCTACAAATTTATTTAAATAAGACTTCTCTTTTTTAAGTTTATTAAAGAACAAGCCTGATGGGATTTCCCACAACTTTCACCCCATAAGGATTTTTTTTTCCTTATTAATGCTTGTTATTTATGGATCTCTTGTGCAAGATGTCGTACTTCTAGACCCAGAGGATTAGGTTGTGCGTTGTCGGCACAGTCAGTGAGTGAATGAATTTAATAATTTTATAAAGCAATGTTGCTATTAGCTTATTTATTTTGTTTCGGCCGTTGTATCTAAATCGATGATCCTAACATTAGTTAAGTAAGTTTTAGGACACCATACACATTGATACATATACTTGAATGAAAATCAGTATACTTTATTATTATTTCAAACTACATATTAGTCATTTATAATATATATGTTTCGTGTTCACACGCACCTGTATACATCGATTAACCAGACATGAATGTGCGATTCTAATAAATAAAATAAAATACAATATTCACGCTCGTTTGTATGACCGTCAATTATTAAATAAAAACTATGATATTATAAAAATTTACAATAGTAAATGACTTATTAATGTACCTACTTAAAACAAAATAGTTTTCGAAAAGTAAAAAATATTTTTACTGCTTAAATCACAAAGAAAAATTTACACAATCGGAGCTCTGGAGCAAAAACAATCACAAAGTTTAATGGTATGGCTAACATTGTGCATTATAATAATGATATCAAAGATATCTCTGGGACCACAGGGTAATTTACTTATGGAGAGATCCCAACAATTTGAATTCCTCCAACAAACATAAATCTAGCTAAAAAATAGTTTTAAGAATGCTATATATACAGTGATGATGCCACAGGCAAAATAAAATTGTCTTAGTAAAACCGTCACATACATTCTTTACATTCACACTTGTCACTAAAAAGATATCTTCGGTGATATTTTGTTGAAATAAAGACCCGACCCGTTTTATTATTGAAGACCCGATATTTTAGTCGCTGTAACGCGCTATAGTGCGTTCGCTGGCAAAACATTCACATAAAAATATGTTTAAATATCTGTGTGTGTCTCTGTGTGTTAAATAACACTACTTAGCATACACACTTTACAAAACATGTTTCTAGACAGTGCGAACGACAACAACAAATCTTGAAATCTGACAAAGTATTGTATCACCTAGGTCACAGGTCAAAGAATACAAGTACAGATATCCAATCTCATAGAGCAAAAGCATGCCGTCCTAATTTAGGCAATTCTGTATACAATTTTAGTCCCGTATTTCCACCAATAAATGCAGTATCTGAGCTACCACGGCTATGACGCTGTCAGCCTACCATTGTTTTAGTAATATATTGAAATATCACCAGATGGCATTGACTTCTCGGGCAACAAATAGACGCGCGACACTCAGGACCTTTTTTGTTTTAAATATAAAAGTAGTATTTTTGAGACAATATTACGCATCACACAAGAATATACAAAAACGAAACGCTTGGAGCCTGTGGTTCCATCGAACTTTCGTGGTCCGTGATGGCGCCATCTAGTGACAGTACCGTAGCAAGCTTGAAAGTTATGTGTTTGATGGAGTTAGTATAAATTTTATTGCATTTATTGAACTTATAAAATATACCCTTATTTTATGTAGAGAAGGATGTTTTTGCTATATATATATATATATAAAATATATAAAATGTTTATTCACAGAAATATTTTTACAATACACTATTACCTCTGCCAAACTACAAAGCAGTTTTCATAATAATTAAGATACGTTGAATTTAATAAGGGGTAAAAATCATTAAATCTTTGCGATTACTGGTTCAAAAGCTTCGCTCGATACCTGTGATGCAATCTGTGAGATTTTTTTGTAATAATTATATGTTGTTCGAGTTGGGAGGCCATGCCTAGGTACATGTTTAATGTTTTCTGGTGCAAACGCACAGTAACGTCAAAACCAAAGCGATCAAAGTGAATATTTATTAGTGAGTCAAAGCAAGATGGTGTATTTACATAACTAATTGAAAATTAATATAATACACAATGCCACACCAACCAAATCTATTACAATTTTATACATCTAACAAAAAATATTATGAACTACCTTATAATTTAGGTCCACTATTATGGAGATACCATGACATGTTCGTGACTTACACACGGATAAATTTGACTTGAGGACACTTACTGGATCCAGTCCATATCGTCCTACAGTCGGTGCAAGTTTCATCGCGGAGGATTCCTACGGACCGCTTTACGAACGCGTCGGACGGCGGGATTGGCGCCAGTGCCCATGCTGAACTGAACTTGTGGTGCGCCGGCGGGAGCCCCACCGAAACTGTAGACGCCGGTCTGTTGCGGACTCGCCTGATGCTGCTGCAGCTGCTGTTGTTGAATATGTTGCTGGAGTTGTTGCTGCAAGTGTATACACTAAATAATTAACAGAGTACAAGACATGGACCAATCAACTAACGATTAATAGTTTGCGGGCAAAGCTGCGCGCTCGAATTAAAGATTTCTACATAAACACTGCGTATGTCACTGATAATTCAACCCGTGTAACCCCAAGCATCACACGTAGACATTGAGTTTACTTGTACGTGTTATGCGCACTACGAGTATAACCACGTCTAATGACTTGTAGATTTTTGTAACATTTAACTATATAAATATATAATAATACATTATAGTTATACGAAACTGCAGAGCCAGATAATATATATAATTGTAGGATAGAAATACTTAGATAATGCATACAAAATTGTAACATTCACACTTAAGGCGGATTGGGAATGTTCAATGATAAATAAAGGCCAAAGCAAATTAACAAACTACAGTTCACAGGAAGATTGTACTATCTTCTGCTAATTTCAGCCATTCAGAGAAGTGCCTAAGTGGTTTAACCTAGGAATCCAAATACTTTAAATCAATCTTCATAAAATCTTATTATTTACTATGTATTTTATTTCTTCGCCTGTTTTGACCTAATGGCTACCCAAGAGATCTATACACCCACATTTCGTGAGCTTTGGTAAAATTTCTATTTAAAAAGGGTCGAACCTATTGCCATTAACCACCAAAGATAGAAACAGGTAGTTAATAATAAAATGAATGCAAGACAAGTTTAGTTCAACTAGCAAAGCAATCCTACATAATAGGATCTAAAAGAAAATGTCATATTTGCATTGCATATTATGAAAACGAATTTTCTTATTTGGATTCCAAGGTTTTTGTATCATAGACACTAACTACATCTACGAATTTTTCGATAAGCGATGCAAGGGGCGACCCGCCTTAGAAAGAAAACCAATATTATTATTCAATATATTCTACACGGCTAAACCGACATCAGGGATTTACGAGAACGCATAAACAAAAGTAAAGAAATGCCATGCAAGATTTAACTTATCGATGTAGGTTTCACTTAACATTGTTTAACATTTTATACTTTCAGACAAATACTACAAGATGGTAAATTAAGGGTAGCTACCTCAAACATTTCACTACAGGAATGTTCTTAGAAGACCATCCCTAATTTTCTTAGCTATTTTACAGATTCTGAAAAAATTATAGTTATCGGCGAATAAATAAAACTTAATTTCATACGTTTTATTTTTATGATGACTGTTCACTCGTACGATCCACCATCAGGATCGATTTGCATCATACAAATAAAAGTTGAAAATCTAGCCGACCTTATCATTTTATCAAAAACTGTGTATGCAGATGGAAATAAGTCCAAATATTAGGTATGACTTAAAAAATATTATCCAGTATCCTGTAGCATCAACGGTAAAGGCAGTTGCCCAACCTTAAATTACCACTTTGTATTCTATACCCTTAACACTATTACAATCTATTTCAATAGAATTGTCATCAACCGAGCCATTCGTCTCAACAAACACGATTTAGTGGTGTAGTGCTATTTAAAAATCAATAAATTACTTCAATCATTCAATTGGTATATCCATTGTGCAATATTCATTGCTTTATTCTGGTTGAATTGTGGTCAAGCAGACGATTTTTTCAAGCACTTAAGCTATATATTTTATTGTATCGTCAAATGACAGGGATTGTAATTACGAGTGTTAAGCAATAAGGGTGCTGGTCTGTTTACATTCCTTTAAAGCTGGCTGGAATAGGGCTTACAATATGCATCACTTATAATCATGGTAAAAGACGTGCTGGCCCACCATTTGTTTTTGAAGCAAACAAAACGATAGTATATTTTCAGTGCTTTTAACTTAGGCACTTACCATCAATGGCATTTCAAACCGACATTGACTAACATTAACATACATTACGGCTTTCTAAATCAATATCATCTTAATTTAAAACATCACCTTTCTTCCTGGCGTTCCCGTAAGTTCTCGCCAGTGCAGTTAATTGAGGAATAAGAAACATATTTATTTACCTGTTGTCCAAACCCGAAAATGCCTGTTGGCTGCGGAGCACCGAAGTTGAAGGCTGGTGCTGGCGCCGGCGCCTCAAACGAAGGAATAGTTGGGTTCGGCGAGCCGAAAGTGGGCGTCGCAGCAATGCTTGGCGTGCCGAACATGGGCATCTGAGGCGTGGGGTTGCTTGCTGGTTGCGGTGAGCCGAACAAGTTTCCTGTGGGCTGAGTTTGAACAGTATTTGGGAACATAGACGATTGTGTGTTGTTGGTCTGGTTGTTCATCCCGAAAATATTTTGAGGTGCAGAGGGGGTCCCGAAAGTTGGCGTGCTGCTAACAGCGTTAAACGGTGTCGACGAGCCGAACGTGAACGTGGGCTTCTGCAGACTACTTGCTGCAGAGTTGGACACAAACGGGTTTGGAGTCTGCGCGTTACTGTTCGCCGACCACACGTTCTCCTTCTGCACGGTGTTATTGTATAAGCTTGGTGCAGCCCCTGTTAAACTGCTTCCAGGTTGCATGCTGCTAGCCCCTGACAGCGGGTTTGCAGATAAACCATTGGTACCTCCTAGAGTACCGATGTTCCCGATCGTTATAGTACTCGTTGATAGTGAGTTTCCATCCATCGAGGCAAGTGAGTTTACTGCCATAGAATTTCCTGTGAGTCCATTAGCACCAATCAATCCATTGCTACCTCCTAAAGTTGTGGGTAAGTTGTTGTTGGAACCTAATGTGGTTCCTGCAGGTAGATTAAAGGTGCTTGTATTAACGTTACTACTTTCGGCCCCCCCGAAAGGAGACTGGAACAAAGCAGGCGGATCCGTTGTCGGGGTTGGATTGTTGCCAAATGTAAACGGGAACTTAAGCTTTTCAGGAGCAGCAGGCAATGATAATGCTGCTGGTGCAGTAGGGTTACTCGGTGCATTATTTCCAAAACTAAACATCGGCGCTGTAGCGGCAGTGTTGGTCGACTCACTGCTTTGGAACATTGGCGCTGGTTCAGCAGTCAAATCAGGCTTCTGGAATAACGACGTCGTAGGCTTGCTGGTCTCAGGCGGCTTAAACAGTGAAAAGGTAGGCGCACTAGTCGTCGGTAGAGTGGTAGTTTGCGACTGCTGTGTAAATACGTTCATCGAAGTGCTCGTGCTTGCCGGAGCTTCAAACAACTTAGTATTCGGCGATGCACCAAATGAGAAGGTTGATTTTGGTTTCTCTGCAGATGACGCTCCTGGTAAATCTACCGAGTTGAGTGGCGTGTCCTTCTTCGCGTCAGTTGCAAGATGAGGATTAAGTAAAGTTCCAGGTGTTAATGTCGTATTTTCATTGTTTATCTGAGTGAGTGGAGACATAGTAGGTGATTTGCTCTGCATGGGTGCATTCAAGTCAACTGATGGAACTTCCTGTAGTTTTTCTTCTTCCAAATCTTTATTAGACTCTAATTTCTTTAAGACCACTGTAGTAGTTACAGGTGTTGGAATACCAAATGTGAAATTCATTTTTGGAGCCTCAGCTAACTTTTCCATTGTAAAATCAGTTATGTTTTCTACTATTCTTTTAGGTAAAGTAAATGTAAATGTTGGTCTCTCAGATAATATATTGTTATTTGTTTCAGATTCTGTTTTTAATTTAGAGTCAAGTGTCGCAATTATTTCTGGTTTTTTAGTTATGGTAGCGTCTTGTACTTTGGGATCAATGCCGAATTTAAAAGAACTATTTGCAATTTTCCCGAAGTTGAACTTAAAATCTGGCATTTTCTTTTTGTTTTCGTTTTCTGCGCCGCAGCATACACATTTATCTTGTTCACTTTCATTTCGGACTAAACAGTCGGAACATTCCCATTTTCCTGATTTTTGAGGCATTATAATATTTTTAAATTTGTCGTCACTGGTTCCGAAGAACGAGTTCGTGTTAGGCGGTGCGTCGGCGGCACTAGTCTGTTTGGCACCTGGCCGGGCGCCTCCGCATGCCGCACATTTGTCTACGCTACTCTTATTTGAGATCCAACACTCATCACATTTCCAATCAGCATCCACCTTCGCCGTGGCTGGCACTGCCTTCACAGGGACAGGCTTGAAGATGACCGTGGAAGTCTGCGGAGTGATCGTGCTCGTGAGTGAAGTGGCTGTGGCAGTGGCGGGCGCACTACTCGAATTCCTGGGCCGAATACCGCTGCAGCAGGCGCACTTGGCTGCACTGTCTTCATTGCTGACCCAGCAGACCTCACACTTCCACTTTGGCGATGAACTGATCCCAGTCGAATTCGTTGTGAGTGGGCTGTCTACTTGTGATACAAGCATCTTCTCACAGTTTGCACATTTATCCTTTTGAGATTGACTATTAGCAAACTTGCAAACTGAACATTTTGAATTCTGCATTGGCTGTTTGGAGCCACAACAGACACATTTGGTGTCTTCTGACTTGTTTTTAACCCAGCAGTCCGCACACGACCAGTCTTTCGACATAGTGGTGGATTTTTCGGGTTCTTTTACTTTACCTACAATAACAGAACAATCGTCACGTTTGCTTTCTAATTTCTGATCTATGAGGAGCTTGGGACTCTCGAATATGAATATCGGAGGTGTACTTAACGTTTGTGGGGTGTCATGTGACACTATCACAGGATTGGAAAATTTGAAAACACTGTTAGTAACTGTTTCGTGCATACTTGTAGATACTGCAGTAATATTGTTAACAGTTGTGGGAACACAAATTTTTGGTGTAGATGTAGCCGGTAGCTTTGAATCTGGTGGAGTACTAAATGAGAACTGTGGCAGCTTATCCTGATTTAATTGTAGCACGGCTGTGGGTAGTTTCACTGGAGTGGCCACTTCATATTGATCTACGATTCCTCGGTTGGTTCTTGTTACCCTTGCTTTTACTTTGGTAGTCATTTTGTGGGGCTGGTCCACCTCGGGTTCTTTCCTAAAAGTGAACAGTACAGTGATTAAACTCACATTTAAAAATCATTAATTTTGTGCATACAATAAAAATGTAAAGGCATTTAGGCTGCTTTGTACAGTCACCAGCACATCAGGTTATATGAAACTATCAAATTTCTCGAAATGATTTTAAACCTTAAAATGTTGAAGGTCGAAATCGAATGAGACCTGCTGCTGTGTGTACACCTAAATGATCATTTAGATCTTTGAGTGCGCTCAGAGATGTAATTTAAAGATAATATAATCAATCATAAAGTAGATATCCAACAAATAAGATGATTACAAAAAAAAAACACTTTGTTTATGTGTTAGAAGTCAGAAAGCTAGAGTAGCCTGTTATTATTAACAAAATTTAATTTAATTGAAAGTTCTTGATAAGTTTAAATAAAATAAAAATAAAATAAACTGTGAAAAACTTTCTGGATTATGTTTGCTACATGAAATACTAAAGTTAAATTTATTTTTACCGCCTTTTTCTTTATTGGATTCCTCTAGTAATTATGAATTTTACTAATATAAGCAATATTTTTTCTGAGATTATTTTGTTAGTAAACTGTAATTCAATAAAAATGGACATGAGAAAACATCTTAGGACACTACTAGAAATTTCTTCAACAAATACAACTTGTACCTAGAATTCTAATTCTCATTATTAGCAAATAGCTTAGCATAATCAGCCTACAATGTTCCCACTGTTGGGACACAGGCCTCCTCTCGGTGAGAGGGAGTGAACCGTAATCCACCACGCAGGTCCAGTGCGGTTTGGTTGGTGTCAAACGTCTTCGATTTTTTGGTTCTAGGCCATACCGGTTTCCTCAAGATGTTTTCCTTCACTGTTTTGAAAGCAGTAGTGATTAAATAATTTACACAAAGTAAAGCGCCTGACAGGGTTCGAACGTACGACCTACATCTCGTAAGTCGCGGCCGTTACGACTGGGCCACCACTGCTCTATATAGTATTGAATATGTATTTTGATCAAAATCTTAACAAACATCGTAATTCACCCTTTTTTTGAGGGTGGGTAATCATCAAATAACTTATCCCGCTCTGGGCGGAGCGGGAGGGCGTGTCAGACTCTTACTGACTAAAGCCCACCCGTGTTCATTCAGTTGCCTGTGCCAGGGGCCATGATAACCCTTTTGGACTTTCCCGCAACCCTGGCGTAACCCAGATCGTAATTCACCCTAACATCCTGTTTGCGGGGGTCACACTGAATGTTTTTAGAATAGGCCAGTAAGAAAAGCAGCCGATTAAATATTTATTTAAATTTCGAATTAGGAACTCTTTGGGAATCTGTAGATGTGTAATTAATTCATATGTCATTTGTTTTTACAAATTGGCGGCAATTTAAAAGGGTCTACCGTGCGTCGAAATGGATTTGACTAGAGAAAACTTTCGTTCAATGATTTATTACGACTTTCGTTGCGGTCTTACTCAACAACAATGTTACGATAGACTTCGATATGCATTTCATGACGAAGGCCCATCCCGCGCCACTGTTTATAACCGGTTTAATGAGTTTAAACGTGGTCGAAGCAAACTCACTGATAATTCGCGAGAAGGACGTCCTTCTACGGCGACTACTGAAGATAACATGAGTGCTATGCGGCTAATGATAGAAACTATTAGAAGGGTGACAATTATCAACAAATTCGGCCAGCTTTAGGCATTGGTATGAGTCAAGTACAAAAACGCTTACATGAACATTTAGGCGTCAGAAAGCTTTGTACTAGATAGATACCTCATAATTTGATGGAAGATCAAAAACGCCGTCGTTTGGATTCGTGCCGCTCAATGCTTGAAAAATATGACGGAAGTGACTCGAATGCTGTATACGACATCGTCACAGGTGATGAAAGCTGGATATATAGTTACGAACCCGAAACCGAAAGACAATCTGCGCAATTGATGTTTCCATTCGAAGATTTGCCGACAAAAGTAAAGAAGGGCAGAAGTCAAGGGAAAAAGATGGTTGCCTCATTCTTTGGAAGGACGGGTCATTTCGCAACAATTGTCCTAGAAGATAAAAATACTGTTACTGCAGATTGGCGTGTCAGTCATTGTTTACCTGTTATCTTGGAAAATGTTAGACTGCAGCGCCCAAGAAGCATGATCGTCCTCCACCACGACAACGCTCCAGCCCACTCCGCCAGGCGGACTATCGAATATTTGTCCATCGAAAGTGTGGATTTAGTAAGTCATCCTATTTACAGTCCTGACCTGGCCCCTTGTAACTTTTATTTATTTCCAAAAATAAAAGATAAACTTGAAAGGAATTTGTTTTATGATCCTTGAAGATGCCGTGGTTGCGTTTGAAAAAGACGTGGAAGAAATCCCTAAAGAACAGAGGGCCCACTGCTTCAGTCAATGGTTCCATCGCATGCGACGGTGCTTAGAAAGGAACGGAGACTACTTCGAAAATTAATAAATATATTAACAGCCTTCTACATTATTCCGTTTTTTTTATTTTCTTTAAACTTTAAGTGTGACCCGCGTTTAACTCCGGATAGGTTGGGGAGTTTATGTAATGATTCAATAATACATACAGAATAAATGGCGCAAAATTTTGCTAGATATGGCGCATTTTGTATCTTTGGGTAATTTTGATCTAATTAATCCTGAGCTATAAGAAGGACAGAAACAGTGTATTCGATACTCAAAGCAATATTAATTATACTTTTGTGATGTAAGTGGCTCAAGCCTTTTATAAAATAAAATAAAATAAGTTTATTTCATATAACCATTTGGCTTACATTGCATGTCGAGGAGTCTCCATGTAGGTATGCATAGAAAATGCCTGTAGTTGAAGGCTCCGCTCTTCCCTTACATTATAGACGTACGAGTTTGAACAGGTATACAAAATACAACAAAGAAAGAAAAAATAAAAACAAAATTACGATCTATTTATACAAGAGCGTATGTGTGTGTGTGAGGGGGGGGGGGTGTTTGTGTGTTAGTGTGTGTGTGTGTGAGAGAGAGAAAGATTTTGGGTGAACATGAGTGACTAAACAAGCAAAATAACATTACTCTAAAAAAAATATTATTAAGTCACACACTGCAAAAGTAACTCTGTATCATCATAATTTAAACTGTGAAGCCATATTATTAGCTTTTTTTTACATTGATATTTTTTTTTTATCATAAATATATATTATTGTATTAATTTTATTGTATAAAAAAGCTGAGCAGTTTTTATATTGTCTGCTGGCAAATTCTGTCCTAGCTATGGGAACGTTAACTATGTGGCGTTTATTTATTTTTCTTAGTATTTTAGCATCATATGGTATATCTTTGTGTGTTTTGAGGATGCTATGAAGGATATACAAATGATGGATGATATAAAGCTTGTCAGTAGGGAATCTTCTTTTTTTGAAGTACATCACCTTAAGCATCGCTCTTTGAGCTCGTTCTACTCCTAGAAAACTAGACTTCGCTGCTCCACCCCATTCAGTTATGCAATACACTATAACAGACTGGACCAAAGATACATAAATTTCATTTAATAGATTTCTTTGGTTGTTCTTATTTGTATTTACATGTATTCTCCTTGGTACAACATATCTCAGCCCTTTGAATATCAATATAAGTTTCCTTACTCGACTCATGACTTGTTCCAGTTGAGGATACCAGGAAAGACGCTGGTCAATAATCACTCCCAGATATTTTGCTTGGGTAACTTGTTGGATAGTTGGGCAATTGCAGCGAGTTCTATCGGTAACAACTTCGCACGTGTGGATTCTTAACTCAAATTCCTTATCAGAGGGGCAATTCTCGTATTTTTAAGAACGTTCGCATTCTAATCTCAGTGTCAATCTGTCAAAAATTGTATAGCGATTACCTACATTTTTGACATTAGACTGTCGCTGAGATGAGATTGCGACTTGAAATTGGCCTTCAGGTTAAACCCGATTGTAAATATTAAAGCAGATGTATTTGGTTTTGCTAGTGTTCAGGGTGAGCAAATTATCTTTTGCAACAAGAGCAAGCCCTTCTTCTGCACAATTTTTAACATCATCCCATGTTTTCCCCTTGAAGACAACAGCTGTTACAGCTGTCGTCTTCACATACGCCGATGATACAGCTAAGCTGTATCATCGGCGTATGAGAATACATCGGCATTATTAATATTCATGTTACAGAGGTCATTAGTATAAATTAAAAACAGCGTAGGTCCTAGTACACTACCTTGAGGAACGCCGTATGATACATCTGCATCCTCCCTAACAATCTGTCTAAGTTTCACTTTTGGTGTTCTACCAGAAAGATAATATTTAAACGGGTCCAGTGGTATTCCACGCACTCCAATACCCTCAAGCTTGCGTAAAAAAACAGGAGTAGAGACAGTGTCAAAGGCTTTTCTTAGATCCAGAAAGCCTGCCATACATTTATTTCCTTTATCGAGCTGTTCGGTAACTAGTGAACTTACTGCTATAACAGCATGTTCAGTTGTTTTTTTTGCCTAAATCCAAATTGAGAAGGTACAGAATATCAAACCTATTTAGATACTGCAAAAGGAGAGTATTTATCATTTTTTCTATAATTTTGGAAATTGCAGTTAAAACAGAAATAGGTCGATAATTATTGACATCGTCTCTACCACCGCCCTTGAACAAAGGTGTAATAATGGATTTTTTTAATGGTGGCTGGAAAAACACCTTTATGAAAACATAGATTGGCAAGGTGCGTGATAATTGGTACAACTTCGTTTTTAGCAAGCTTTAGGAAGCAAGTAGGTATATTGTCCCATCCGGTGGCACTGTCAGATCGTAGATAAGCGTAGTACTAACTTCGGATTGATAAGTTTACAGAAATACCATTGAGCTTAACTGTGATTGCGAATTATTTAGGAGTTTGTTAAATAAGTTAGTACCAGATGCTATGCTTTGGGCCAGATCTCTGCCAATAGTTGCAAAATATTAATTTATTAAGTTAGTGGATTCTATGGGAGATGATTTAACCTGCAGCAATTCCAAGTTCTCTGTTCGTGTTTTATTAGTGTATGTGATATTTTTTTATATTTTTCCAAAGAGTCTATTGTTTTTGATAGCGTTAGTAATTTGTACCCTATTACATTTTCTTTTTAACTTTTTTAGAAGATTCTTGCAATAGTTTCTATACCGCGTATATGTAATTTTAGCAATTTCATTGTGAGGATCATTTCGTGCCTTTTTCTGTAACGCATTGCGATTCCGAATACATCTCAGAATACCCTGAGTAATCCAGGGTTTAATAAACGTTTACTGCTTGGCATGGTATTAGTGCGTGTATTAGCAGTCAATGATTCAGTATTTTTTTCTATTAAAGAGAATATAACTACACTTGGGTCATCAATAAACAGAAGTTCAGCTAATTCTTTTTTCCCCAAATGTAGGAGAGCACTGTTAAAATCTATAGTTTTGATTTTATCAGGAATGATTTTATCTTTTGCTTTAGCCAAAGAAAGAAAGGTGGTATAGTGGTAGTGCGTATGATAGCTATAAATGCAGATATTGTTTTCGGATTAATTTTTAGCATTATATGATCAAGACAACTCGTTTCTCTAGTGGGTAGTGTGTGCCCGGCCAGAACCCCGTGTGACCATAACATAGTAATGTAATTTATTCTATTTTTGCGTTCGTAGTATTGCTCAGTTTCCCTGTTTATTAAGTTTATATTTATATCCCCTGTGATCACAACTTCTTTTTTGTACGTATAATGATTCCAAATGCAAACATAAAGAGTCAATAAAATTATCCGCGCTTACATTTGCAGGGGACACACCAAAGACAATGTTATTTAGTACCTCAATTTGAAGACAAGATGCGTGCAAGAGTTTAACTTCTGTAACACTATGTTTTAATGATTTTTTCACATACTCACCGACTCCGTCATGTTTATTCGAAAGGTTTGTGGTATAATAGCAATTGTAATTATCAAGTTGTGGTACAGGTTTATTTAAGTTAAGTTGGCATTCATTTTCTAAACCATGAATTCGGTTTAAACTAGGAAAACGCGTTTAACTAAAACCGGAATTTATTACGACAGATATATTAGGCAGGTGAATTGATTGCCGTATGAATTTATCACATCAGTGTTGTTCAGATGTGGCTACACACCCACCACGGTATTTATAACTAAGCTGCCAAGTTTAGAACTAGAATACATTACCCTTTCGCTTCAGTTGGATAATTCGGAAAGCTGGAAGCACTGCTATGTGAAGCAAGAATTTGGCGAGCGGCATTCGTCGTGTCCATGAGACGTGATTTCTTTTTCAACCGTAGTATTGACGCGATGCTTGGCACTTGGAGCTCTTGAGTCTTGTAGGCTAAAACAGATATATAACTTTTAATACGACTCCAAGGGATTTTATCATACTCTAAACATCAATGTAAGTTCGGCAAGCCAGCCGGCTGCAAGCATCACTACTGTAAAAACAGAATCAACATGTAAAATTTCAACTCCGTAGGATAAGAGGAAGTGGTTTTAATTCAGCTTGCAAGATTTTACCAATACATAGTAACTAACTAACAAGGCAAGTTAAATAAACTCTTCTAAAAAGGAGCATGAAAAGGAACTGTATACTTACATAAACTTCTATTTATGTAGGGAGAAGATCTGCTGGGAGATGTGTAGTTAAACCAGTCGTTCTTTGGCTTAGTGTACAGCGGGATCCTTCTTGCTTCCATGAGTGGGGAGGAGAAACTTTCTAATAGATCCATGATCCGTCGTGCAGAACTACTAAGGCCAGTGTCATCATTGTTGCTCTTAGACTCATTCACTACCGCCACAGTCTGCTGTTTTATATTAGGCTGGTTTATGTAGGAAGACACTGCTCCACCATACATTGTTCTGCCTGAGTAAAATGGAGAACCAAGGAGACTAGGTTTAAAGCTAGGCTGCCTTGGATCGCTCATTGTATTTGTCGCTGACTTTGCTGAAATTATACGTTCATAGTAAGTATCTAGTGTAAATGGAAATACTAACAGTTATTCGTTTTCAACATTAACAGGTATCACAATGATAAATATTTTAAACAATAGTTACATATTTTTTTGAAATATATTTATAAACTATAATTACAGCGTTGTCTATAATTTAAGAGTGTTTATGTTTTGAGTTAACATGAATATGTTTAAAAGCAAAAACAAAGTTTATGAACACCTTTTCGTCCAAGAGCAGTGTCTTTCAGTAACAAGTCACTTTCAAAATCGCTTCTGTATCGGCATTGACAATATATTCTCAACACTGCAGTTACCAGAGTGAATTCAACAACAACATTTTACAGAATAACATTTCAACCTATAAGATCTTTCCGAGAAATTCCTGAAATAACTAGAACTAACTATGTAATAATAATTTTCAGCAGTAACACAAAACAGCAATAAGGCGAGATGTCAAGTACTGTGCACTAACATGTGATTTTGAAATCCAACAATCTACTGCCTGACACTCTTGTTACAGTTACATGCACATATATAGGCCTGCACAACATAATATGCATATTATCATGTGAATATATACACAACACATTCAAACATAAACTAAACAAAGCAACTTAAGAAATAGTTTACGGTTTCTATAAATGAATCTCATAGTAAATATTGTAATGTAAATACATAATATAAAGACACATTTCATAAATCTTTGTCAAGTGTATACAGATGCCTTTTCTGCAACACTTTTTGCATAAATTGATTGCCTTTATCCTTAAATTTAAAATAATCCAGAAATACCTCTTTGCCTTTAAAAACCGAACATATTTGATTCCGATTATAAGGAAACACAGGTTTAATAAAAATCGCGAAAAATGAATAATTTGTTATGAATTTAAAATAATTTTCGTTTTCCCATCAGAATCAGTGTTGACATACGCAGCGTTTTCCAAAATCAAAGTTCTATTTGAGCCTTAATATGGACATTTTTGCTAACAATGTCACATGAGTTACAATGCAAATTAAAAGCAGTTTGGAAGATTTTTGGTTAATTTCTCTTAACATTTATTTCTTGTCTGCCGTTTAGAATTAATTAAAATAAAACAACGTTAATATGAACATGTTGCAAAACTATGGTTAATAAATCTGGACTTACCAATTGCTCTAGCACACTCCTCTGGGGTGATTGTGTCGAAAATAGCTTTTCTTTTATTGGCAATTGATTGGCCAATGCTGGAAACTGAGGGAGGCATCTTGAACATATGTGGTGTGTCTCTGTCCATCGGCTCTGGTTCTTCAATTGGAGGCCGCAATGGAGTAGTAAAGGTGTTCCGGCTTGGTTGTGCATACTGCGGGCCACTGAAGGGGCTGGCACTGTATGGTAGTTCCACGATTTCAACATCAGTGGAGCAGCCTGCCTGCAATACACATGAATTGTTGTTTACTACCAACCCTGTAACACTTTACCTGACTTTGGAGCCGATCCCAGGACCTCATGAAACCAATCAAATGGATGAAGAAAATTCACATATATTTTTCAGTGCTGGACATTTGCGGTTACAGTATTCAAATATTGCTAAATGAATGATGATTGATGATACAACCCGTGCGAGTTGACTATAGTTACCTGGCGTCGTAACGTCACGTATAAAATACTTTTCAGTACAGTCAAGCCGCATTCCAGCGAGGTGTCTAGTTAAGTCGCACGGGATGTATATTTACTATCAATATGTTGAACGGCATCATATATTTTTGGCCAGCAAAAAATCTGAACTGGCGAAAAGCCAAAAAAGTAACTTTATAAAAATAATAGTATATTATATAAACTAGCTTCAGCCCGCAACTTCACCCGCGTGTAATTTCTAGCTCCCTCGATCCACCACGTTTCATCTCAACGCCTGCCCGCGCTATTAGGGCTTGTACACTAAACTGCGATGCGACGTCGCATCGTAAAAATCTCGACGTCGCACAATGGATATTATTATTGTATTCTATTGTAGTGCGACGTCGTTTTTGCGATGCGACGTCGCATCGCAGTTTTGTGTACAAGCCCTTGCCTTGTTTTCGCTTAGTTCATTCCTTTTTTATTTTTACTCGGCTACTCAGGTTCCGAGCGTGGTGTTAAATACCCTATAGCCTTTCTCAAGAGTTAGGCTATCAAATGCAAAAATATTTTTTCAATGCCGACTGGTAGGTACTAGGTAGTTCCAGCGATTCGCGCGTTCAAACAAAAGAAACAAAATCTTCAGCTTTATTATTAGTATAGATAGATAGATAATATCTTACTTCTGCATGACCATAGTGGCTGTATGTTCCAGGCGAATTGAATCGCATACGTTTTGCTGGCGGCTGGGTTATAACCGGGGTGTCTGTTTCTTCGTCTGACGAATCTGAAGCATCGGCTACCGTCGACGAACCATTTGCGTTCGAAGTGTTAGGACTACTGAACCATTTTGTGAGTGTATATGGCAGTAAGCCCGTCACTCTGGATGTTACATTCTTGACAAATGACTGCAAAGAACACAAAAACAAAAATTAGTGTTATTGAGAAGAGAAGCATATGTGGGTTGATTGAAAAAATCATGGCCTCATTTGTAAATCATTCTAATATTATTTATCATTAACGTCATCAACTGAAAAAGTGTGCGTCGGTATCGTCGGAACAAGAGCGTACGGAGCGAATGGTTTTCTGGCTTTGTATTGATTCCTATAGAATTTTGTTCACTACATTGGCAATCCCGTTGAGGTCAATTGCATCATCATGTCAGGCAGAGATTTTACTTGGATGCTATCAATGATATTTCCAGTGTTAAACAGATTATGAAAGAGACGTGATATTAAACTCTTATTTTTGTCTCCATAGTCTTTAACAGCATACTGACTCTGACACTTGGTGCGCTTGTCGGATGAACTACAGATTGTAGCCATAAGTTATTTGACTACTATCAAAAATATACACAAGTTAATAAATTTAAACAAAGAAAAATAAATGTTATAAAGAGGATTTGTGAAAAAAAACAAAGATGGAGGAGTTACACGCTTTTGTTTGAAGTTAATATTTTATCTTTGTAGAACAGGTATGCGCACTAGGTATTTTTTTGGATCAGGCCGCACCTAGTACGACGCATAGAGTACGAAGTACATAGAGTATTTTTTATCAAAGCGAAAATTATATCAATAGTGACTATTATTTGTACCATCTATGATGGTAATATATCTTTACAATGTCAACCCTCAACATCACACAATTTCTGTGTTTCAAATACCCGAATTTACATAAACTATCCTGATTTAATATTTATCCGATACAGGACGCGATCCGTTGAGTCTGTATTGAAGTATTTGGCGAAGTACGTCCATAGCGCCCGGCCATGTAGTAGCGAGTATCCACCTATTCCAGTCTATTCATATTATGCAAAAATAAACCTAATCACGTTAAATTCATTTTCAATGAAAGGTTGCTTCTTGACGGTTGATCTTGGACTTGCTAAGTTGTTCTGTTCAGAAAATCTTTGTTGTGTGTAGTACAAAAATGTTAAGTGCATCAGATGGTATCAAAATCAAAAGTCATTTATTTAAACTGGGCTGAGAATCAGCACTTTTTGAACGTCAAAATCAAAGAGTAAGACATAAGACAGTCCCCCCAAAACGCCCGCCCTTCACCACTTCCTAGTGCTTTAGCTGGAAAGAAGAAGTGGTGGAACAAACTCCCCAGCAGCACTGCTGTCTGCTCAGTTAGAAGAACTGGATTATATATAGAAATAAGTAATTAACATTACAAAACACAAAAATATTAAAATTATTTGCCATATTATGTCAGCTAGCATACGCCAATATTTAAAACTATACTCAAGCAGAAGTAGGTAGTAGTAGTAGTAGGTATAGTTTAATTTGACACAAAATAATTTGAGGCTTTAGAGAGACTTTATGCCTCGCAATCGATGTGCGATGGGAAGGACCATACGATATAGGTACGGAAGAAAGGACTATACGACACGCTATGTCCCGCTCCCGCCGTACGCGAGTAGTTATGTGGATTTGACTAAATACTTCATACGTACTCGGAACCCCATATTTGGACATAGTATTTTTCGATAATCGTACTAGGTTGACCTAGACAAAAGTTACCTATTACGGCACTGATGGCACACCTCAATATCCTTGTCACACAAAAAGATCATTGTATTAAATGGCGCGAAGTTACTATGGCGTCTGTATGTCGGGTAGCAGTACTGGCTCTGTCTATCATAGAATTTAAAATCTTACAACTTCGCCATTAATTTAATGAGATACTGCAACAATTTTTTTAACTTTGGCTTCTCTTTTTTATAATTTCGTGAACAGTAATCTTAACAAGTAGTCAAATAAGTACTCTATAAAAACTCCAAACTAATATTATAAATTGGAAAGTAATTCTGTCTGCCTGTCTTTGTGTTACTTTTACACGCCTAAACCACTGAACCTAACGCGATAAAATTTGGCAAGGAGATATAAATGGCATCCTAGGGAAGGACATAGGCTACTTTTTGTCTCAAAAATAATATACATAGTTGGCAAAATAATAGTTTGTACGGGACACCCAACGTTTCATAAGTTGGGATATGAAAATTCAAATATATGTGTTCAATCTATATCTTATATATAAAAATCAATTTTGGATATAAAAATCAATTGGGGTTCGCTAGTCTCGTAAAAACTCTAAAATTGCTCGACTGATTGCGATGAAACTTTGGTAAGTTGTTGTGTGCGTGCCGGACGGAGGTTTTAAAAGGCATTGCATTGAATGCCGGGCATTAGCTTGTATAAATAAAGAATTACGTGTTCCTGCGTTTTCGAAAAATCGTCCCCCAAAGGGATGAAAGATGGGGATGGAAGGGGAAAAACGATTATTTGATAATACACATACTAAATCGCGGAAGCTGAGCGGGGAGTTTGAGTTAATCAGTGTAGTCGATACATAGCGCTGTCCTAATGACACGATTTTCTGAATCGCGGTGTTAAACTTTTCCGCAGATGAGTGACCCTCGTCCATACGTGTGCAATATGTTATTATAGTTCCAGCCAACAAAATATTCATGTTCTAGTAAAAGATGGGAAAATCAAAAATGTTGTTTTCAAAAATGTTTTCAACATAAGATATTCCAATTATATTTCGTTTGTTCGTTTCATTTAAAATTCAATACGTATGGATCATTAGGGTACAACACAACTTTACATACTTCCATTAGGTACTATTCATATCCATAGGTACTTCTATCCATACTAATTATACTAATATTCTAAATGTTAAAGTAACTCTGTCTGTTACCTTTTCACGCCTTAACGGCTGAACGTATTTGGATGTACGGTATACAGATAGACAATGACCTGTGTTAGGACATGGGACACTTTTTATCCCGGTAGTACGTTCCCGTGGATTACTTTCAGACATATACGCGGGTGAAGCCGCGGGCAAAAGCCAGTTTACCTATAATATCACTAATTGCTACCTCAGATTACTTATAATATCAATTACTGCTATGCTGTATAATTTCATTGCAAAATTAAAATGTAGTGAACACCCCCATCGGGAACTCAATCATCGGTAAAGCATTGAGCGCGCACAATATGGGTGGTTTTAAACAGAATTCGATTCCTACTAAAACTATCTCCTATTTTATCCCCATAAGTGCAGGTTTAATAATTTTGTCTCAGTTCAAAATTACGAGATTCTGTGCAAGTATACATCTCCCGTTCGGTCTCCCTTGAGGAAAGGACAACAAAATATCCAGAAACACGTGTTTCATTGAGTTGCTACCAGCGGGCTAGCAGGCCTACTGTGATAGGCTTGAGTCACACATTTTTATCAAAGTTGGGAGCAAAAACCGTGACAAAATGCGTGACTCAAGCCTATCACAGAGGTCGTGCTCGCCCCGTAGGAGGAAAATACAGATTTTCCTGTTAAACCCTCCTGGTTTCGAAATATTCCACAAAAACTTTCGTTCCATATTTCGCCCTTTTAAGGATTCCATTTAACCTTTACTAGTGGGATATAGAAACAAAAGCTTTCTTTTTTTTATTTTTAAAACGCACAATGAAGGGTTCCGTAGTCGGGATGAGTTTATCTCAAAAACAAACTTAACATCTTACATCGATATACGTCACGTTCAATTCTGCAACTGCAAATGCAAGCGTGAAATCGAAAAAAAATCGTTATGTGATAAAACTATAAATTAACGATTTTCGGACTTTGCCTTTACTTTTGCTGTGAGACCTTGCTTCTTGTCAAATTTCATGATACTAAGTCAACGGGAAGTACCCTATAGGTTTTGATTAATTTGCGAATATTCAAATATGTCGCATAAATGGTCGTACTTTTTTATTGCATTGACTTAGAAGCTTGATTTTTTAGAGCTCCAAGGGACAGTAGACCGTATACCGTATTTGACATTAATTTCGAAACTTCCACGTGTTCCACAGTGAATCGAAAAAAGGCTCTAGAAGACATAGGAACTTAAATGTTAGTGCCTGTTTTTTGCTTGAAATGGCTTTTAATAGCCAAAATCATGCTTTTATATATCATAGGGTACAATCTGGTAGGCAAATTGGCATCTTATATTTATTTTCTTTTGCAAGAAAAATATATAGAGCTGGTATAAAAAATGCTATCTCAGGAACCGCCAGAATAACACAAATATCCTCACACACGCACACACGGTCATACAACTACTTACTTATTTATGTTTTTTTTAAATACTTCTTAAAATTAGATCTTCAGACCTTTTTATTTACTTTTCTTTTTTTTACTAATTTTATATGCTATAATTTTCTTTTGCAAGAAAAATATATAGAGCTGGTATAAAAAATGCTATCTCAGGAACCGCCAGAATAACACAAATATCCTCACACACGCACACACGGTCATACAACTACTTACTTATTTATGTTTTTTTTAAATACTTCTTAAAATTAGATCTTCAGACCTTTTTATTTACTTTTCTTTTTTTTACTAATTTTATATGCTATAGGTAGAAAGAGACTCGTTACGTTAACTTGAAAATGAATTTTAAAGAGATTTTTTTGTATTTATTCCGTTCGAAAACTCAAAAATACCACAAATAACAAATGTAGAATAAATATTGTCTAAGTAAAATAATATAACGATTTTAAATTTTTTCAGAATATTTGCAAGTTCATGGTCATTGTGTAGATAAATGATAAATTATTTTATTTCTGTAAGTAGGTTTGTACAAACACTTCTACACGTCAACCATATTTTACAAACTAGATGAGGTCTGCCTTTCCTATCTGACTACTCTGAGAAGAAAAGCCGAAACCAACTCAGAGGTCACAGTCTCTTTTAAAGTCCAGACATAATCTTGGTCAGATCATGTAGATTGGTGTCTGAAACGGTATTTTGAGGAAAAACCACACATATTGAGTGGACCTGTCCAGTCAGTGCATGCAAGTCTAAGTCTAAGAAGTTGCACGATTACGGACACATCAGTAATCGTGCAACTTCTTAAACTTAGGGCTCCCACACATAAACACGATACGACGTCGCATCGTGCTACGACACGGCATCGGTTCATGATGCGACGTCGTACCGTCGCAACGTGCCACGATTTCGTCGTGAGGTCGGTCGCAGTAAATCTCGAAAAATGGACCGCAATTGACGTGTTCTCCTCGTGCTGATATTAAGAAGACGAAAAAAGAAGAAACAGATACACAGAAGATACTGCATGCATCCATTTCTTACAAATTTGAATAATGAGTGTCATTTTAAGAAGAAATATAACGTCTTGAAAATGGATCCCGGAAAGTGCTCGTCGTAGATTCCCACGATACGACGTCGCATCGTGAAACGATGCCGCGTCGTAGCACAATGCGACGTCGTATCGTGTTTATGTGTAGGAGCCCTTAGACTTACGACGTGGACTTCACATTGTTAAAATTTAAAATCAATATAGTGGGAGGATCCTCTAACCAAATGGTTGTTGTGTCTGGTGGGCAACTGTCCGTCGATTGATGTCGGGACGTTGTATATGTATATGCTAGTTGTGCTGTAAACTCTGCTTGCGCGATGCAGGATTTTGCGTGACGTCAGTCTGATGCGTAGTTCGCATGTGGCGATGTAGATACCGCTACATTACTCCCCTCCGATAGGCTGAGTTGTGTATCTTGCGATGCTTGCCAGTGCCAGTTGAGGTTCCAGTGGGTCGGAACCGGGTGCCGCATAGTTCACGCTGAGTCGGAACTGTCTGCGGTGATTCCCCATTGAGTTGGGGTGGCGCTGCGTTAGGCTGCCTATCCACAGAAGCGGAGCGAGGCAGTGGAGCGGAGAAACGGAGGAATATTAACCAATAAGATTGTATAAGCGGAGATTTTATGCAATACTCCTGGTTAATATTCCTCCGTTTCTCCGCTCCGCAGCCTCGCTCCGCATCTGTGGACAGGTAGCCTTATGCTCCAGTGCGTCGGATGTGGAGCAGCGCCGGGTTGAGGCGAACTGCTGGCATCGACCAGGAGAGGTGTTATGGGCTCTGCTTGTGGACTGGCCGAAACTGCAGTGTGCTGTGCAAAGGTTGCTGAAAAGGCTGAGGGTGATGACCAGGAATGCGGGTTCGCTGCATGGTGGTGGTCAGGATACCCGATTGAAGCCGTGGGTGCTGGGTGGCTGTGTGACTCGCCGCTCGAAAGCTTGAGTAAGTGATGGTGATGACGTCACGCTGAATTAGCTGCTCGATAGCTGCGTCAATGTCATGTTCGGGGTCACCAGTACAGAGGTATGAGGAACAGGGTGTAAAGTTCACTCATACCTCCATAGAAAAGGGAGGATCCTCCGACCAGACGGGTGTTGTGTCATTGTGTCTGGTGGGCAACTGCCACGATTGATGTCGGGACGGTGTACATAATGCTAGTTGCGGGGTAAACTCTGCTTGCGTGATGCCGTATTTTGCGTGACGTCAGTGTGATGCGTAGTTCGCATGTGGCGATGTAGATACCACTACAGTACCAACTGTATAACTCTACGTACTTTTCGGCTGTTTTTAAAGAATAATCATTGAATTTGTTTATATTAATCATTTCCCTTGAAGTTATTGTCTGCAGAATCACTGAAAATCCGCGAACTAATTCTTCGTCTAGCCCAGTGGTAGAAGCTGATCTGTCGGGAAATTGAAAAAATCTCCTTGCCGTATTCCCGTCATCAGTAGGTAGTTCCTGATCCTTGTTTCACAATACGAATCAGAAGATTGAGCTCGACTTTAAACCTGTCATGTATATGCTTTTTTCTGATTTCTAACATTCATTTGTGATCATTTTCTCTCGCAGCCCACTTCTTAAAAGTCAAGACTTTATGCTATATGGAGTAGGCATTCCATAGAATTAATTCGAGCATGTAACGATGACAATCCTTTATCATATGCATCAGAATAAACAGTTTTTAAAGCAACTAAAGTTGTTGTCCATTTCGGTCGGTTTAGCTAAGCCCAGGCAGTGTTTGACTTGGCTTCCGAAAGATATGTACAGATATTGCCATCGATCATCGTCATCATCATTTTATGACTCACCGTATTTTTTATTACACTCAGTGGGGATAAGAGCATCCATTCTCGCTTTCTTTTTGATGACTAAAGCTTCGCTTTCCTTCACAAAACTAAATTCCAATGGACGAAAATATAATGTTGAGCAGGGTTTAGGATTCTCCCATAGTTACATGTCCATCAGTCAGCTATAGCGGTACAAGAGAGGTCATAAATATGCTTGAGTTATCTTGCTCACTGTCCATTTTCTGCTTGTAGCGACTTTGGTTAGTTGCACCATCAAAACCCCACTTCGATATCAGTGTTAACTGCTAGTCTTGCACTTTATAAGTAAAACTGTCAATTATCCTCTTTACTGTGATATCCAGTAATGTTTGGAGATAAATCTTTGCCGATGAATCAGACACCGTGATTGATGATTGATTGTTTCGGTGGATAACATTGCAATTTTGCCTGTTGCAGCTTGTAGTAAAAGGCGTAAATATCTTTAACACCATCTCGAGTGGTTGTTTCCCTTAAAGTTATGTATAGCCATTTAGTCAGCTTTAAGGACAGAATTAACCCTAAAGCTTTTTCTGCAGTAAATATAACACAGTGAACCGGTTTCTTGATAAATTCTTTCAATGTTTGTAGCTGCTTCAGGATTTTATAGCAAATGTTCAACGACGGATGCTTACGACCATCTTCCTTTATAAGTACTGCAGCTGAATGCGCCAACTCATTTGCATCTACGGCTTTATGCTCCGCAGATCTTCTTTTCTTGTGCGTGGTCCCTAGATCTTCGAAGGGTTTTCGACATCTTTTCGTCATTGTTCTACAGATGATGATGACGAAGGTTCCGGAGTAGTAAAATCAGTAAGTCTCTCGTCTCTTGTCCGAGAAAATCGGTTTGCCCGCAGCTTGGCAAATCAGCATTATTTTGCTTGAAGCCAATTCTCATATTTTTTTCTATTACGTCAATTGCTAATATCACGGCCATCTATGTGCAGCAGCTCGTGTAAATCTTCGACAAAAGCACTTAAGGGTAACACTGTCTACGCCAGAAACATGATCACCTAGACGAGTCACTTTCGCATCGAACCAGACTTCATGCTTGAACGAAGTAGTACTCTCACTATTCAGAATAACAAGCAAGTCCAATTTGGTACTCAAACTTTCCAATATTACTACTTAACACTTAATTCAGAGATGACAAATAAAAAATAAACTAAACTTTTAAAACAAAAAACTAAACTTTTCTTTTTTTTCGACTGACCGGTTGGCGCAGTTGGTAGCGATCCTTCCTTCTGAGCCGCTGGTCCCGGGTTCGATCCCCGGATAAGTCAAACATTTCTGTGCATGAACATGTCTGTTTGACCTGTTTCTGGGTGTGTGTATATGTATATAAGTATGTATATCAGTCACCAGGTTACCGTAGTACAGGCTCTGCCTAGTTCGGGACCTTGTGTGGATGATGTCTCATATTATTATTATTTAAAAAAAAATCTCATCATTTATAATAAAAATTTATTAATAACTTACTATGTAGATCCTTTGTTAACTATAGATGGTCTGTTATTATTTAATTACTTTATAAACTCTACTATATCAGTCCTTTATACAGGCTGTTTGGCGCATGGACCGACACAATTTTTCCAGGGATTTGGGAGGTCATTAGCTAGGTTCTACCCATACACCCTTTGTCCCAAACGTCACGGTTGGTTACATATGATTTTTTTTTAATGAAAAAAACACCCAAAATATTTCCTTTTATTCGAAATAGTAAGTTTTTTGTTTGTGGACAAATGGTTTCAAGAAAATTCCTTACAAGCTCCCAAAGTATATTTTTGTATGAAATTTTACAACTTCTAAATTCGTTAAAAAAAATTGGGACAAAGGGTGTATGGGTAGAACCTAGCTAATGACCCCCCAAATCCCTGGAAACATTGTGTCGGTCCATGCGCCAAACACCCTGTATACTCGATATTTGAAGTGCATATTGAGAAATCCGATCTAATTGTTACCAAGTACACGTACTTAGTATGTATTTTGCTAATTGACGCTCATCTTTACATAGTATAAAACAAGGTCACTTTTTTTGTATTATGCTTAGATCTTACATACGACACAACGCATTTTAATGGGGTTTCCATCAATAGACAGAGTGATTTAAGACGAAGGTTTTCGAAAAGTAGTAGAGAAAAGCCGAAAATTTCAAAGATTTTTAATGTGATGTCGTAAAGAACATATTTTTGTGCGCTTGCATTGCAAACGCCTGCTAAAAAACTGTACGAGATAGATCAAAATAATGTGCTACAGAATTTTATATTTTAAAAAGATCTACATCAAAGTCCGCGATATGTCGATCTCCTAAGAATAACCCACAGCAACCATTTTTTATCTTTTACATACTATAAAAAAGTTATGGGTTATTTAAGAAGTTATTTTAAACAGTACAGTATTATTCCTTATACAATTAAATACCTTAGATACGTTGTGCATTTAATGTAGATCAAAATTGCCCTTTACAGCATATCATTAAAATGAATATCTTAGAAGATACTTAGAACTAACTTCATCTTTCTGACTGACCAACCCCTTGACAATTCAAAAGTGCCTGTAATTGGTTTATTTGAAATAAATGGTTTGAGTTTGATATCAGACATTAAAAATGCGGGGTCAGATAAATCATCCACGCGGGCGAAGCCGCGGGCAGAAGCTAGTTGTAGTATAATTCTTAGAGATTTTTAACAATAAGAAGTCTACACAATGACCCTGAACTTGCTAATTATCTGATAACATTTAAAATCGTTATTTTATTTTACTTTAAAGATAGTATTTATTGTACATTTGTTATTTGTGTTTTTTTTTGCGTTTTCGAGTGGAATAAACACAAAAATATACTTATGTTTAAAATTTCATTTTTAAGTTAACATAACGAATGTGTATACTTCTACCTAGAGCATATAATATTAGTTAAAAAAGAGAAAAAAAATACAAGTTTAATTAAAAACCACTTTTGATTTAGTTTTAAGAAGTATCTCAAAATTCATAAATAACCGTATAACCGTTTATAAACCGTGTTCAAGGTTATTTGTGTTATTCTGGCGGTTCCGGCGGTTTGTCTACCAGATTGTGTCCTGTGATGTATTTATATATATGCCATGTTATTATAAATATGCCATATAAATTATTATATATATTAGAAGCCATTTCAAGCCAAAAATCGACCCTTTCATATTAAAGTTCCTATGTCTTCTACAGTCTTTTTTCGATCCACCGTGCATTCCTGAGAAAAGGGGTGGTGACAGACAGACAGACCAACAAAGCAACAACAAAGTGATCCTATAAGGGTTCCATTTTTTTCCTTGTGAGGTATGGAACCCTAAAAACCAGCTAACCATATTCTGTGAGTGTCTAACAACTCACAGTATACTATTATTTATTCCTTATTAGTATTCAGTTATAAACTTCATATTTATTCAGGTTGAGAACTTTTCAATCAACCCAAGTATTAAGAGGGGTTGGCAACATCCACCAAATCTATACCAAAGTTTATTAAAACCCTGTAAGGAAACATATACCTTTAAGCATATACTCCATGACTTTTTAGTCGTCTTACAAAGGTGGTCCACTCAATGTATCCGACATTAAATACCTCTAGGCGCGATTATTATTTTTTACCATTAATTAAAATAATAGGTACAAAGAAAAATAAATAATACATTAGAAATATGAAACATCCTGTTAATAATGTTTACGTATCAAACGGTAGAAAATACCTACCCAGCGCACGAGTCGAGTACTTAGATCATTCCGTCGCGCTTGCAACAGGGTGCTTCTAACGACGTCATGCGTCATAATGAATAATATTTTTCTTTTTAAATTATTCAAATTTCATAAATACCTATTTTTACTTTTATGAACGTTTAATAATCATTGTATACATGAAGTGGGCTGCCGTTGTAAGACGACTAAAAAGTCACGGTATATATTACATAAGCACAATGCTTAAATTAATGAATGCTTTCTTTCCTTAATTCATTTTAATACGATAGGTACAAATATATTTAACTAACTCAAATAACAATAAAATTAAATGGACAAGATGAAAAAAATACAATCGCAGGGAGTTTATGGTATTACAATTGACCTGAAATATGTTGTTGATAAAGTTAATAATTTAACAGAAAACCATGTTATATTTTAATAGTGTTTTCAAATTATAGCTACTTAGCTGCATGTTTCCTGTTCCATGCTGCATAAGCAAAACCAAGTCAAAAAGGACTAACCAATTTTTGAAGTTCCTTTGATTGTGCACATTTTTGGGAAAATAAAACTCTAATAATCAAAAAAGCACAGCACCTTGTCTTCGGAAGACATATTTCACAGGAAAACTAATTACTTAAGGCCCAGCAAAGCACACCATCTTACTAGCGCAATTTTCAATTTGTACAGACACGCATGTAACGAAAAAACCGTTTACCGTGCAAAGGGTTTGCTATAATGTGGATGCCACCATGTTGTTCGCACACGCAAGTCACTGCATGAAGCTGGGCTTTTAAAATGTTACAATGGTTGTATGCATAGCACAGCTTTCACAAAGTGCAAGAAATTAGGTATTTATTTACATTTTAGAATATTGGATAATATTCTAAAATAATTGTGTTTTGGCATTTAACTAAATTATATTTCTGGGGGTCTCCAAAGGGTGCTATATTTATAGGAGAAGATTCTCTGAGGGTTTCATCAACTGGAAAGTAAAGTCAGCATGCCACAACTGTCTGTTTGGTAGAGGTAATCTAACAAAGTATTAAATGGATTTTTTCAGCAGATTTGATAGTGATTATATTGATTGTGACTTTAAAATCTTAGCAAAATAATGACATAGACATAAGTAATAATTTATACCTAATTAATAAATAAAAATCACTATTTAATATCCTAACTTAACTAAAACATTGGATACTAAAATATGGCATCAACAAATTCATCCACATTGCTGTCGACTGCTAATGTAGCCAAGAGACTAGCAGCATTGCCATGTCGTAGGGCAATGCTTAGCCTCTAGCCAAAGTAAAAGCCAGCTATTGGGTCATGGGAAGTGCCAACCAGCCATTTGGAGATTTTAAATCTATAATCTGCTCTCATCAGTATTTTTTGCAAGTTCTAATTGTATAGAATTTAACCATCCATACACTGAGAAAATTCACCCTGTAGGTGCTATTGTATGATGGTAGGTGTATTACCTATGCTGCATTTACCAATTCATTCAATTTCCTTGGAAGAACCTTTTGGTGGTAAAAACCAACACAATTGTACCGGCAACCAATATTTATATTAAATGGTAAAATTATTTATTTCTGTAAGTAGGTTTGTACAAACACTTATACATGTCAATCATATTTTAAAAACTAGATGAAATTGGCGTTTCTTATCTGACTCTCGAGAAGAAAGGCCGATACAAACTCAGAGGTCAGATCATGTGAAGACCATGTAGATTGGGGTATGAAACGGTCTTTTGAGGAATAACCATACAGATTGAGCGGACCTGTCCAGTCAGTGCACGCATTTGTCAATAACTGTGAGGCTCAACTCAGAACTAAAGGAGCTCAATGATTCGAGAAACAATACCAAAGAGAGGACATTTGGCACACAATTTGGGTATATACATATTGGTATTGACAACTAACAAGCGACGAAAGAAATATTCTGTAAGGCAAGCCTCATAACTGCAGCTGCTCATAAAATATGCCTTCGCATAAGCATGATCCAAATGTTTATAAGTTATTTAGTACAGAATATTGTACAATATGATGGCTCTTTTGGGCAATGTTAAGATAAATATCGATGAATCATAGCACAAATTCAAGAATTTTTTATTGCCAATGAATTATATTTTTAAGTAGACAGCACAAACCCTGCAATAACATTCTCAAAGTATGTACTATGAGTACAACTCTCATGTATGTGTGATTATGATTATAATCTTCTTAAATTCTTTCAGTAAATGAACTCTCAGTATAGATTTCAGAAACATATTCATAATCACAAGTCTAGAAGTAACAATTGAGTCACTACCACGGTGGATCCACTTTTTCTGTATTTTATAATAATATAGTAATTGGTAACAGCCAGGGTACATTATCAAAGCATGGACTTTGACAAGGCAAGGACTTCGCAAAAGCTACAGAGCCGACTACTACTAAGATTCCGATTTGAGAATGAAATTAATAGATAAGTCATAGTCGCTCGCCATGTAAGGTGTATAAATACACAACTACGCGTGAGGCCACACATTTCATGTAAAAACGCAACGACATTGTCGTGAAGAGCGGGAATTTGGTTAATACTTACAGTGTTAGCTTCTTTCGTTGGACGCGGGCGCTTTTCCTTGTTCTTCGGAAATGCTTGACTCATTGTGGATCTGAATTTTTAACACTGTACAATAACTACACGCAGTGATGCTATTGCAAATTCATTTTTTGGCTAAATTTATATTCACAAATGGCAAAAACGTGACAAACATGGCGTCGGCCAAATGTGTCAAAGAAATGCTTGGTGGGAGGTCAGACAACTAGCATTCGTTAAAAAATTTAATCACTCTTCACGGAAAATTATACGAAACGAAAAATATAATTAGTATCAGCACTGGTGATGATAGAATCACCCACAGCAGAATCACCAGTCAACGGTTAAATTAAAAAACCTATTTCGCGTTAGCGCGCAACACTGCACTCAGCACCACAGATAACTATATACTAGTCGGAGACAGATAGGACAGTACTATGGTTGACGATTAGTTCCAAAAATATGCGCCAAGCGCTAGTGTCGTAATGTCACTGAGGGATGACCCACAGCGTACTATAAAAATGACGCTGACCATCCGGCATAGAATATCGATAGCATAGTGATGTGCCATGGAATATTCTTATAGGGTTAATTTTATTATTTGCAATGTTCAATGTTTCTTCCTATATGTTCATTGGATACGAATATAACGAAAGAAATGTAAAAAAAAGACTTCAGATTTTACTTTTTATTTATTTTTTCATCTTAACCTATGGGCTTTATATTTCTCAAAGGTAATTTGTTGAGGTGCACACATCTGTTTCACAAGTTTTTCTTGTACACCTCCTTTTAAAATTTTATTAATTATGTTGCACCAATTATGAACATGGGTGCGTATCATTAAATTAAGCAACCATTCCTTTACTTCGGTGTTATGACCTGTACACCCCAACCAATTTAAATCAAATTTCTTTATTATTTCTATTTTTAAATGTTTTTTTACACATTTTTTGTATGCATACTTATTCAAGTAATCATGTTATATAGATATATTCCTGAGATATTTAGATAGATATTCCCGAGATATTCCTATATAACATTAGAAACTTCTTTGATGGATATGTTAAATTATGATGTTTTAAAAGGGTATATTCTCGTTGTTCAATCCATTTATGAAATACATCTCTTTTTGTTTGCGTATAAGTATCAGAGCAACTCCTACAATTAAATTTGTTTGTCACTCTCCTGCACATATACCCTGCTGTATATGCAGAAGAGTGCACGCGCCATCTTTCGTTTACTGGATTTAGTGATTGGTTACTGCTAACGTTTTGCGTCATTGTTATGGGTCTACTACACACGGCATTTTCTTTATCTTCATCAAATGTTGATGAGGAACTCTCATCAACATTGGATGAAAATATGAGTTTAAAAAAATCTACAACTGTGTTTCCTGTATCATCCTCACAGTTTGCGTATATTGAATGTGGACCCATAACGTTGGACATTAGCAGTGATTTAAAAGCATTCAAAAAAGTATTTGCATCAGGATTGACATTCCTGTAGTTGATGGCTCTGATCCTACCAAAAAAATTCTCAAGAGGATCCTGATTAACATTTCTAGGATAAAAATATTGTATATCATATTTTTCGAACAACAGTTTAGACAACCTTTCAAAACTTTCTATAGTTGTAACCCATCCATTAAGAGAAGGAACTCGAACCTTATAGATTTTATTATTTTTGAGGGCTTTCTTGCTACTATTATCAATATATTGAATATTATTTAATATTTGTTTGGCTTCTGTCCAAAAATTGAAAATTTGATGGGCGTTTGGCTTTATTGGTCCACGAAGTTTGCCCCGGACAGTACTCCCTCGAGATCCATTCACGCTGTCAAAGAGCTTGTCCATGAATTCCACAGCTTCGCCTGTTGTGGCCATTGTCTCACTGACATTTTGACCCGAGGCTGTAGTTTCTGAAATACATAATTATATATAAGTATAACAAACAAACAATGTTTCCATTTCCATTCTATCAGACTACAAGAAAGTGCAACTGGTATTATTCTTAGTATATTAGTTTAAATCAAACGTCTTATTAGTCATAATGGCTCAATTGTAAAAATTAAAACCCAATTATTAAAAACCTAATTCTTTTTAACAAAGAGTGAATATGTATAGTGTGAATTCTTGTGTTTCTTTTGTCGGAGACCCTAAATAAATTAAAGTAAAGTGAGTAAGTGAGTGATTGATTGATAACAAAGTAAAAACTTACTGAACAATGCAGTGTATTTAAGCATTCCACTGGTTGTTGCACTCAGAGTTTGGGTAGCTACACTCACTTTAATTTTCTTCATTTTTGCTGCGTAAATATGGTGCTCTGTTAGTTTTTTATGCATTCTAGTATGACCTAGTTGGCAATCAGCATCAAATACCATTTCAATATCCTTCCAAGTGGCAACTTTGCTTTTGAAAAACATGTCTTTTGTAAGAAGGTTGTTCCTTAGCCCCTTAAGTAAGTGTGGGGGATCATACACTACACTTAGGTGTTGTCCTGACATCTCAATAGTTCCATCTGCAAACAAAAAAGCTATTGAGTACAACTTAATTTGATGGATCACAATCCTACTAATTTATAAAATAATGTCAAAGTTTAGATGTTTGTTATGCAATTGTGGTTTAACAGTTCAACATATTTGGATGAAATTTGGTACACAGTTAGACCATGACCTGGACTAACATACAGATGGATATTATGATAATTATAATGATGATGGATACTTTTTATCCTAGATAATTTGCAACTGCTATGCAGATAATGTGAACAAAGGCTATTTGTAGAGAGAGTATCTACTCACCATTATATATAATTATGTCTCAACTCAAGCAATAAAGCGATGACAACGAATAATACACAAACTAACCCAGAGATTCGACACGAACACGAATGACTGAAATTACTGAAAATACAATCTCTGTCAGTTTGACAGTTATACGCAACACTCAACAGCCAAAATGGCTGCCAACAACATGGCTACCGAAAGTAGCGCCATAACGCATTTTTTGGAACTAAAGCTGTCGCAGGCCTGCTCAGCACACTCAGTTTGTCTTAGGCACAGAGTACCACAGAGTACTTTTGTCTTAGGTGGTGTAGTCTGTAGTCTGTGGAGAGAACTGCGAGAAGTGTTGCTAGTAGTAATTAATTTACACTGCGAGGGGCGTTCAATGTATTTTCGGTATGAGCTTAGAGCACTGACCTCTATTAAATTTTAATAGAGGTCAGTGGCTTAGAGCATTAAGTTGGTTTAATGCTCTAAGGGTATGACTGTTATTTTCTTCTGATATGGGTTATTTTATTTTATTTACTATTATTGACTTATAATTTATTATAAAACAAATTAATACATAAAACTGAGTATAAAAACGGTTTTTTTTTTGACAGTAAAAAAGGAGAGGACAAAATTGGTACAATATTCCGAAGATTTTTAAACGCTAATGTGATATACCTTTTTAGAAAGCTTATTTATTAAGCTACTCGATTATAGTTAAATATGATTTTTTCAGGTGCGCGTTTTTGTGAAAAAGTGAAAAATGTTTCAGTACAAACAAAACGCACATAGCCTTTATTTATTCATTTCTATGCAATATAATTATTTTAATGTGGCTAAAGTTTTGGTTTTTTAAATACTTTGGCATTTTATTATATAATTTTATCTGCAGCTCCCATAAATTGAGACAAAAATATTGAATATCATGACAACGCAATATCAAAACGTGTCGATAGGAAGTCAAAAATCTGTAAATGTCAGAATATGACGTTGATTACGTTGAAATAAAAAAAAACACCTCCACTGCACTGGTAAAGTTCGCGGGGCGGAGTGTTTTTATCACAGAGTACTTTTTACTCTTTTTAGTATACTGAGAGTTTTTATGTCTATTTATGTAGAGAAATACATCAAAAAATGTATTAATGTACTAAAGTATGTCGGTATGCCGTCTAACGGTTTGGACCGAGCTGCTCCTCACTGACAAGTGACAATGACATTGACATAATGTCAATGTCATTGTCACCTGTGGCAAATGTCAACAATGTCAATGACATTGTTGACATTTGCCACAGGGCTGCCAGCCCTAAAATATAAATAATGTTTGTAGTTAGTGATGCCAGGATTTTATTTTTCAACACTTGTTTAAAAAAAACGGGCGACTGTAAAAAAATTGGAATGCCCCAAGACATCACAATAATTACCCTCTTTCAGCCTATAAAGCTCAGAAGGCTGTTTCAATTTTCAATTATTTTAGTACCAAGCCCCATACATTTTGAACTAAATAAAATTTTTGGGTTTTGTTTTAATTTGCCTCGATAATATAATTATATCATCTTTTCTGTCGGAGTTAGAGGCATTTTCTTGTGCTGTCAAATGAAACACAGCTTTATAATTCCGTTTTTGTTTCATAATTTCCAGTAACAAAAAACCCAAAAGTAACAAAAAAAATTAACGAAACGAGTTTCTTATTTCATAATAATATTTTAGTTTATAATAAATAATAGACGTAAATGCAATATTAACCACAATAATAAAAATATTATTGTTATAACAAAACTTTAATGGAAGTTAATAACTATTAAAGTATGAAAAAAGTGGTAAATATTGTCAAATAACCTTGAAACGGCAATAACAAAAACCGGAATGAGATTTACTCAGAAAACTCGACGAGTATTATCCTCTTATGTGTACACACTTCAAGTTTACAACGGCAACCGAAATACCTAACATCAGTCATCAATGTGCCGGCATTTAATCGCATCTAAGTATATACTGTACTCTTTGATCGCATCTACCGGCGGCGTGGCTAAGTTCAAAAAACATAACTGAACGGATTTTTTTTGTTAAACAACACAAAAACTGAAGTTTATTTTTGGTACTTTCTCTAGAACAAACTGAGCCGATAGATAAGCAATAAATACACACATCAAAAGTGTCTAGGGATCAAGCATTTTTATGCGGATTTCTTGAGATTAAGATGTGGCTTTGTAATAAATTTATGATTTTATAAATTTATATGGATCCTTTTTGGTGCATTTCATAATTTGAATCAGGAACTGTGAATCAAATTCGAGTAAAAGATGAAAATCAGCTGTCAATATTTTCCCTATAAAAACATACAACGCATTGAAGACATTATTAGTGCTACTGTTTCCCTACTACTGATTAAAACCAACGTTATTATGGAGCGGCGACGTCATTTAAGCAGGGAAGAAATGCTCAGAGCCGTGGGAATGATAGAAGCTGGTTCCCGGCAACGTACTGTGGCTTTAGCTCTGAATACAAGTCAGAGTGTTATCAGTCGACTTTGGACACGTTACCGAAGCACTGGTACCGTGGCTGAGCGCCATGGAGGACGGTATCGCTGCACCACACGGAGACAAGACCGATACATTCAAATCTTAACTCGAAGAGCTCCAACAATAACCGCCATGATGTTAGCCGTGAGGCTTCATCACTCTTCAGGGAACTTAATTAGCGACCAAACAGTCAGAAACCGCTTGCATGAAGTGAACCTTCATTCCCGAAGACCGCTACGGGTACCACCTATAGCAATGCACAATCGTAGGATTCGATATCAATGGGCTCTTGAACACAGAAATTGGGCAGAAGAACAATGGCGTTTCGTGTGCTTTTCTGATGAGTCTCGTTTTGGTATGAGACCGGATACAAGACGTATACGACACTGGAGAACCCCTGGACGCAAACAGCGATTAAAATCCTGCCAGGAAGTCCATCCTTATAGTGGTGGAACCATCATGGTATGGGCGGGTATTTGGATCGGCGGAAGAACTGAGTTGATTTGGATCAGAGGCAACCTCAACGCTCAAATTTATGCTGAGACGATTGTATCAGACGTCATCGTTCCTCTACAAGTGCAAATCGGTCCCTTATTTCAGTTAATGCATGATAATGCACGACCGCACACCGCAAGAGTTGTAAGACAGACTCTCGCTGCAGCTAACATCAATGTCCTGCCCTGGCCTGCTCAGTCGCCAGACTTGAACCCGATTGAGCATGCATGGGATATGCTACAGAGAAGAGCTCTGCCGAATATGGAGGGTATCCAGTCGCAAGAAGACCTTTTTTTGTTGTTGCAACGAACATGGGCGGCCATTCCACAGCGTGATTTGGATGAACTCATTTTGAGTATGCCAAACCGATGTTCTTGTGTTGTTAGTGTTCGCGGTAGAAACACGGATTATTAATTGTTTAAGTTACCCAATAAAATTTTAAACTGTTATTTCAGTCTTTTTTTCGAACTTTTGTGTTAGTGGTTCAAATGTCAAAAATCCCTATATTAGGAAAATGGCAAATTTCTTTATTAATGCAAAGGTGACTTGGTTTATCGTTACTGTGACAAACGAAAACACTTTATTTTATGAATCCTTAAAGAAAATTTTAATTAATATCAATCAGGAGAAAAGTTATTGCAAAAATATATGTTGATCCCTAGACACTTTTGATGTGTGTAGTTTGACTACTATTACAATGTTTTCTTAGAACAACTTGAATGTTTATTCTGGGGAAGAAATTGTGAAAAATATTCGTTTTGACAATGTTTAAGCAACCTTAGCTTCAAAAACGTGTAGGTATGCCACCACAATTAGTGACCAATTATTTTAAATATGCGCCTATTTAAAGCCACTTTCAAAATGGTATTATTCATTATTGTATCTAATGTAAATTGTGAATTCTTGCTATTTGTGTAGAAAAGGTATGAATTTTGGTGTTCCAAAATGTTTTCCATTTTTTTTAAATAACTGTTTTTTTTTTGTAACTGAGTTTTTAACGGACAAAACTTTTTCTGAATACCGGTAATTTTTAATTAATTAATTATTAATTTACATAAGGAATGTTACATATTATCTATGACATGGAATTTTAATGTAGGTATGTTTGTTTATTTATGTTCGACCACGATTTTTATTCTTAACTGTTTTAATGACAATTTAAATTTTTAACCATTTTATTTAACGTAGGTATATTATATATTGTTATAATTAAGTTAATGTTTTAATGACAATTTGAATTTTAATAATTTTATTTATTGAATGTAAGAATTAATTTAATGTTTTAATGAGAATATAAATTGTAACAATTTTGTCTAATGAAAATGTTTGCATGCCGAATGGTGAAATATGGCAGAACTCTGATTTATACCTACTACTATCTACCTATGTATTACCCATATTTGCAAATAAATTATATTCTATTCTATTCTAGTATTTCATATATTTTTTTCAAGTTGTTTTAAAAAAGAACATTGTAATAGTAGTCATACTATTTATTGCTTATCTATCAGCTCAGTTAACGGAAATTACTATAACAATAAAAAAAACGATAGAATTCTTTCATTTGTGGTCATGGTGTACAAAAATGTAAAATGTGGTAACTTAAAACACCGATTATTATGTAAAAACTATATATTTGGTACTACTTGTTTTTTTTCTGAATGGCCATTAGCTTTACCATGACCCATTTTAAGGTTATTCAATAATTACCGGACATTCTGTTTCATTCTGTTTCTGTTGTGTTCATTCTGTTGTTGTTTTTGTTCATTCGTAATTCAAAGAGACATGTAGCGCCATCTAGCGTCCTAAAGCAAATTGTGACCGTCGACTGATATTGTTATATCCCTCGGGAACAGTACTTTTCTTCTGGACGGAAGGTACCCTATGTCCTTTTCTGTACCCCTTTTTTTTTTTTTTTTTTTTTTTGGGTGGGAAATCATCAAATAACTTCTCCCGCTCTGGGCAGAGCAGGAGGGCGTGTCAGACTCTTACTGACTAAAACCCACCCGTGTTCCTTCAGTTGCCTGTGCCAGGGGCCACGGTAACCCTCTTGGACTTTTCCGCAACCCTAGCAGGCATTGGTCCTAGCAAACCCCGTCATTGGTGCTGACATCTCTTTGAGGTGCGCGTGGAACACAACGCGCCGTCGACCCGGGCCTGGTCCTTATCGAACGGCGAGCTGCCCGTTGCTCGCCGTTCGCAAGCCCGCGCCTACGGTGGCCGGGAATCGGCCTGCGATTCCCGACGCCCAGGGCGTCTCCTGCGGCGGCTAGGGGCGTGAGGGCGCAAACTTTGCCTCTCCCTCACGCGTTCCGCCTCCTCCTTCGCGAACATTACTGCTTCGCAGAAGGAGGTGACGGCTTTCCAAGCACTCTCGCTCCGTACCATGGCCTGGACCAAGGCCGGACGCGAGAGATCGCCACCGCCAATCGCCTCCACGAGGACACGGCGGTGCTCCGCCCAAGCCGGGCAGACCTCCACCGTATGCTCCACCGTGTCCTCCGGGCGATCCACACAATGGTGACACCCGGGCGTTTCCTCCCGCTTTATCCGGAACAGGAACCTCCCGAAACAGCCGTGTCCTGTGAGGACCTGCGTCAGGCGGAAGGTGAGGACGCCGTGGCGCCTCTCTAGCCACTCCTCAAAGAGGGGACTTATCGCCGCAATTGTGGCGTGCCCAGCGCTGGGTTGCGACAATCGCACTCTCCATGCCGCCCTGAGATCCCGCCGGAGCTCTGTCCGCTGTACCGTGATTTCTCGCGGCAGCGGAGTTCCGCCCCGGCGTTTCGCCTCCTCGCGCCACTCCCAAACGTGCGCGAGGACTTTTGCCTCCAGATCCCATGGCGGTAATCCGGCAAGGAGGCTCGCCGCCTCACCGGAGACCGTACGGTATCCCCGGACCAGCCGGATGGCCATGACCCTTTGGGGCGCGTTCAACCAGCGGGCTGGCCGCCGCCTCAAGGAACGCGCCCACACCGGTGCCCCGTAAAGGGCCATGGACCGCACGACCCCCGCGTAGAGCCTCCGGCAGGAGGCGTTTGGCCCCCCTAGATTGGGCAGGAGCCGCTTTAAGGCAGCCCCGGCCCTTTCCAGTCTGGGAGCCAACCGTCGGAAATGCTCCACGAAGTTCCACCGGCTGTCGAGGACGAGTCCCAGGTACTTCATCGTTGACTCGACGCCGATGTGAACCCCTCCTACCGTTATTTGGGAACCCGACGGTGGCGTGTTCCGAGGACCATGAAAACACATGGCCTCGGACTTGTGCAGGGCCACCTCGAGTCCCAATTGCCGGATCCTCTCGTCGATTGTCGCAACCCCGCGTGTCGCTAGTTCGGCCGCCGCCTGGTGCGACCTTCCCTGCGCCAGGACTAGCGTGTCGTCAGCGTAACAAACCACGCTGACGCCGCTGGGGAGGTCGGCGCGCAGCACCCAGTCGTAGCCGATATCCCACAGATGCGGCCCCAGGACCGATCCCTGTGGGACACCGCACGACATCTCTTGCCGGTTCCATACTCCCTGGTGACCGGGGTAGATGACGGCCCTGTCCGTCAAATAGGCCTCGACCACACGACAGAGGTAGGTCGGCATCCGGTGATACCGGAGTGCCTCCCTGATGCAACTCCAGGGCAGGGTTTTGTGTCATATTTCGTGGTTTTCTTATCGTCTCTCGTATCGTCATCTATCGTCTTTTATCGGAGCTATATTTTAAATTAACTTTTTAGAATTATGTGAAAACTGTGTAAAAGGTAAGAAATCGTTGCGTTTACAGTTCTATTTTTATATGCAAATAATACATTGGAAACTTGCAGGGCGTTATTTTCATTGTAAAATAACTGTAAGCATTACGGTTACTTACCTACTTTTTAGCATGATATCATGCTATCTGAATAAATTTTTAAATGCTGTAGTTTGTCGATTAAAGGTTTTTTCTTATTGAAAACCGGAAAAGTATCGCCGAAGTGTATTATTTACAAATACGTGCCCGAATATAGGTTATTGCATCATAATTTATTATAATAATTATTTAATAAACATTAATGTTTTACGCCGTCATAATGGCGTATTAATTTTTTTATTCACTATCATTATTTATTTAATTTAATTTTCGACAAATTTTAGCCTATGATCTACTCAACTTAGTGATTGTCAAACTTGATTTTAGTTGCGTTAAAATTGTTTTTATATTTAATGAATCTTGTTTGCAGAATAGCTTTTAAGATTCTCTTATCCAAAAAAAAAAGAAATGTTAGTGATAGTTTAGTTTAGTTCGGTGTAGAAGAGAATCGGCACCAATGTGGAACTTTTTACCTCGTAAGATGGTTTTAAATAATGTGACCAAGAGAATGAAAAAGTAAGAATGTACAAGTATGTATGGGTTTGGGAGGTAGTGTGAGAGTGATATGATTGAGGAAGTGAGTGAGATAAAGTGTTTGTTATAAATGTGATTATGAAAAGACTGCAGATTTATGGGGTAATTCTGTGGACGTTGCTAAGTCAATTATAAATATTGTAGCACCTACTTTAGCTGTTATTTTTAATAATTGTATTGACCGTGGTGAGTTTCCTGATCTTATGAAAAACAGTAAAATAATACCGTTGTTTAAATCGGGTAGTACATCAGACCCTACTAATTATAGACCTATTTCAGTGCTACCTACATTTAGTAAAATTTTTGAAAAACTTATTTTAAATCAAATGCAAAGATTTTTTAATGTACATAAATTACTGCATAACAAACAGTTCGGTTTTACAAGGGGTCGTTCAACTACTGATGCCGGAGTTGAACTTCTAGGGCATGTATATAATGCATGGGAGGACAAATGCGATGCGTTGGGCATCTTTTGCGATTTGTCCAAGGCATTCGATTGTGTTCTTCATGCAACATTAATCAGGAAACTGCACCACTACGGAATCCGGAACGCCTCTCTGGATCTTCTTACTTCTTATTTAAGTGATAGGATTCAGAGAGTTGATGTTAACGGGAAAAGATCTCCCGGGTCGGTAGTAAGAATGGGGGTCCCTCAAGGCTCAATTCTAGGTCCATTTTTATTTCTTATTTATATAAATGACTTGCCTTACCTCATAAAGGATGAACATGATATAGTGCTGTTTGCAGACGACACTTCACTTTTATTTAAACTCAAACGTCAGCAGCTGGTTACTGACAATGTAAATAGTGCCCTCGCAAAAGTAGTTAACTGGTTTAATGTTAATAACCTTCTTCTTAACGAGAAAAAAACGAAATGTATTAAGTTTACGATACCTCATGTTAGACAAGTAGAAACAAGTATTCTCATAAAGGGTGAAGAGTTGAAACCCGAAAATACCACAGTATTCTTAGGCATAACTTTGGATGCCAAGCTTCAATGGGGCCCCCATATAGATAAATTGTCAAAGAAGCTTAGCTCTGCAGCATACGCCGTTAGGAAAATTCGTGGTTTAACTGATTTAGAGACAGCCCGTTTAGTATACTTTAGTTATTTTCATAGTGTAATGTCGTACGGTATTCTGCTGTGGGGAAATGCCGCCGATATTCAGACGATTTTTGTTTTACAAAAAAGGGCAATTCGTTCAATTTATAAATTAAGTCCCAGACACTCCCTCAGAGACAAATTTAAAGGGATTAATATAATGACTGTGCCTTCTCAGTATATTTATGAAAATCTTTTGTATGCACATAAAAATATTAATCTGTTTAAAAAGTACAGTGATATCCATAATTTAAATACTAGGAACAAGCACAAATTTGTTGTTCCTACTACCAGGCTCAAGAAAATAGGTGGCTCGTTTAGATGCCAATGTATACGTTTTTATAATAAACTTCCTAGCCACATTCAAGCACTAAGCCTTAATAAATTCAAATCTTTTATAAAAAGGAAATTATGCCAGAATGCCTATTATACTGTCAAAGACTATATTGAGGACAAAAAGGCTTGGGATTGAGTTGCTCCAATAAAGCAAAGGCAATGTTAATTTATTTTATTTCGCTAACTATTTTTACTTATAATCTTTGCTATAAGTATCTATACTTATTTACATATACAATGACACTAATATTTACTATTTAAAGTATTATATTATTTTAAATTATTGTGAATGTGAGGACTATGTGTGTTTTTGTTGCAGTTTTAATCATGTTCTGGCAGTTTGAGTACCTGATGCGGCCTACCCAAATGTCCTTTCTTTGGTATTGTTCGTCGAATCGTTGAGCTCCTTAAGTTCTGAGTTGAGCTGCACGGTTACTGACAAATGCGTGCACTGACTGGACAGGTCCACTCAATCTGTGTGGTTCTTTCCTCAAAAGACCATTTCAGACACAAATCTACATGGTCCTCAAAGATTATTATAATATTATTCTAATTATTGTGAATGTGAGAACTATGTCGGTCATTGATTTATTTATATTTATTTTTGTATTTTTCTCAACGTAATCATGATCTGGCAGTTTGAGTAATTTATGCGGCCTACTCAAATGTCCTTTCTTTGGTATTGTTCGTCGAATCGTTGAGCTCCTTGAGTCTAAGTTGAGCTGCACGATTACTGACAATTGCGTGCACTGACTGGACAGGTCCACTCAATCTGTGTGGTTCTTTCCCCAAAAGACCATTGCAGACACCGATCTACATAGCTTTCACATGACCTGACCAAGATTTTGTCTGGACTTTAAAAGAGACTGTGACCTCTGAGTTTGTTTCGGCCTTTCTTCTCAGAGTAGTCAGATAGGAAACGCCGACCCCATCTAGTTTAAAAAAAAATATGATTGACGTGTAAAAGTGTTTGTTCAAACCTACTTACAGAAATAAAATCATTTATCATTTATCATTTATCATCATTTATCATTTATCATTATCATTTATGACATTACTCTAACGAAGGCTTCGGTTTCCGAGTAGGATAGAGCTAACAGCCATTGTTATTTTTTTTTTTTGTTTGGTTGATTCTACTATTTTTGATGTCACTGATTTTAGCAATTTTATTATAAATGAAACTGAGCATAAATTCTTGCATCCATTAATTACGTGAGGTGATTTTGGCAATTTTTCGACTCCCCCTCACCCCCTGGTGAGATGTCGTGAGATTTCGCTCGAACCCCTCTCCCCTCCCCTAATTTCACGTGAGATTTTTCAAAATGCATACTTTTAATCTAAATAAGTTAATCTGAGTTATTAAAAAAAACATTTTGATTTTTTAATTTATTTAATACTAGTTACGACTAGTGTTTAAGATTTCTAAAAACGTATTCTAAATCTGTTTACTGATTCAATCCGTGCATTTCCCTGAATAGTATCATTCATTTTAATAGAGTATATTTTAGTGGTGAAACATTAACCCAGTTTTCTCGGCATTTTATGCTGTTTCATGTGGAAAAAAAATTACGTGATATCTGCCGAGGCCCCCCTCTCCCCCACGTGAGATTGGGTGAGATTCGGCTTGACCCCCTCCCCCCTCTAAACGCCTAACGTAATTAATGGACGCCCCCATATTATGTTGTGCAAAAGCGGTTTTTACTACAGTAAGTGGACATTTGAAGATTCGTTGTTTAAGTAGGTAGGTAGTTCTAGATATTCTGTGGATTGGATTGTTATTTTGTGTTGTTTCAGTACTAATTTAAGGATGTATAACTGTCGGACATTAAGTACTGATGCTTCTTTATACAGGTGATCTGTGGGATAACTAAAATACACTATACATAACCTTTAGCACTGATCTTTGGACTCTTTCCAATTGTATCATTGAGGTTATGCCCACTCCGCCCCATACTGGTATGCAGTAGCAGAGAATTGACTCTCATAATGCCACATAAACTAGGTGTAACATCTCTTTGTTGGCCGAGTTACGTAACAGTTTAATTACGTGAATCAGCTTTTTGATCCGCTTAACTACTATGGGGTCTGAATGAAAGACGTTGATTTAACAGAACCCCTAAGTATTTTAGAGATTAGACCGTTTTAATTTTCTCACAGGTGCAGGGGGCTGTGCTGCAAGTTGAAGGGTGGATTTGAAGCTGTAAAGGAAGTTTTGGTGCTGATGAGAGGGTTTTATGGAAACAGATGTAGTTCGTTTTTTTTTTTTATATTAAGTGACAGAAGGTTATGGTCGAGCCATTTTTTTATACTAGTTAGGCCGTTTTGAGCTTCTTCGCGGACTGTTTCCCAAGATTTGTTGTAAAAAATAATAACTTAAAATAATATCTTCTGCATTTTGGGTGATGGCGTGATGAATATCATGATTATAGATGATAAATAGTGTCGGGGCCAGGGCACTACCTTGAGGCACTCCAAATTCTACGCTGCTGTGACAGCTGATGGTATCCCCAATTTTCATACAACCTTCTGTTATAAAGGTAGTATTCAAACCATTTAAGTGGCAGTCCTCTTATACCTTGTCTTATACCAATCGTCTCAAGCTTTTTTAGTAGTATAGGAATGCAACAGTGTCGAAACCTTTTGCAAGGTCTAGGAATATTCCTATGCATTTTTCAGTCTCATCTAAATAAGACGTTACAAGATTGTCTAAGAGGCTACTGCATGTTCTGTAGATTTTCCCTTTCCGAGAATTTTCGAGAATATTGCTAACAGTGAAATGGGTCTATAATTAGTTTGGTTTTGTTTTGTACCACTCTTATGTACTAGAGTGATCTGTGCCTCTTTCCATTTGTTAGGAAATATGCCCGAGACTAAGCTAAGGTATATGTGTTATTATGATTTTGATTATGATTTCACTATTTATTTGTTTGATAGGTTTTAGTTGGTGTAAAATTATCCGGGCCTGGGGCACTGTCGTTTAGCAGATTTGAGATTATTTTGTCTATCTCAAAAACGTCCATATGTTGCATAAATAAATTTGTGTTTTGAGGCTCTCCTAGCTGATGTTTGTTTATAACAAATTCCTGTGTTTCCTTAATGTATGCGAGAATTTTATTGGCGTGCACTGACTGGACAGGTCCTCTTAATCTGCGTGGTTCTTTCCTCAGAAGACCATTTCAGATACTAATCTACATGGTCCTCAAAGATTATGTTCGAACATTTATATACACATTGACATTGATGGATTATATACATACAATGACATGAGTATTTACTTTGTAAAGTATTATATTATTTATATTATTGTGAATGTGAAGATTATGTGGATTATTACTTTTATTATTTTATTTCTTAGTTAGTTTCACCATCTGGCAGCTTGAGTAATTTATGCGGCCTACCCAAATGTCCTTTCTTTGGTATTGTTCGTCGAATCGTTGTGCTCCTTAAATTCTCAGTTGAGCGGCAAGATTACTGATAAATGCGTGCACTGACTGGACAGGTCCGCTCAATCTGTATGGTTTTTCCTCAAAAGACCGTTTCAGACACCAATCTACATGGTCTTCACATGATCTGACCAAGATTATGTCTGGACTTTAAAAGAGACTGTGACCTCTGAGTTTGTTTCGGCCTTTCTTCTCAGAGTAGTCAGATAGGAAACGCCGACCTCATCTAGTTTTTAAAATATGATTGACGTGTAAAAGTGTTTGTAACAAACCTACTTACAGAAATAAAATAATTTATCATTTATGTTTTTGCCAACGGAGGAAAAGTAATCGTTGCAGTTGTTTATCGAAGTTTGTGCCGAAGATTCACTTTTAAGCAGTTCATTAGGAGTACCTCTGTTGTTAGTCTGTTCACTAATATTTATAGCTTTCCATAGATCTTTTAAAATGTTTATGGAAAGGTTTTTGTTATCTTCAAATTTTTGACTGTCATGTTCGCGTTTAAGCCTATGTACATACGATATTTGTGCAGAAGTTCCTCTAACGATTGTAAATTAGTTTTTTTGTTTGATCTTTAGGGTGTTTATTTGAATCACGATGATGTTTGTCCCTGTGGTTCATACATCTAATAAGTCCGGGTGTAATCCAGGGTTTTTTGATGTTTTTAGAGCGGCTAATTGTCTTTTCTACCGTGTGCTTTTGTACTGCGCTTGTTAGAATGTTGTGGAATTCATTGGTTGCATTGTTTACATCTAGTTAGAAAACCACTGCAGACCAGTCTACATCTTTAAGTTCCTCTATCAGTGCAGGGAAATTGATTTTATTTAATTTGCGGTGTTGATATTTTGAACCAGTACGCGTGGCCATGTTGCACCCCATCATTACCAAACGGTGATCGTTGATATCAATATCACAAAGAAATAAAATAAAATTATATAAAATAGAACATAAAATAGAACTAAACAAAATTATTTTGAATTACGTTTCAAGTTGCCGTTTTACAATACTGGACGTATTTTAAAACGGCAACTTCATAGGTAGAGACCTATTATTAACGAACAAAACAATATTCTTATAAAATTTTGGTTTTGGTATATTAATTAAAATAATTCACATTCACACTTCGCTAACTTCTGTACATTTTGTATTTGTATGAGATATTTTGTGGATATTTTGATTCTTTTGAATAGTTTTTAGTATAACTTGGATCTGTCTATTTGTAACGACATTTGAAACCATTCAACTTTGGCGAAAGTGGATCAATGGTAAAAAAAAAACATTAACTTACAAGTTACAACACGTCAATCGTACCGAAACGAAATATTGGATTGGCGGAAGAAATTTAGACAAGTGAATGGCGCGCAGTAATTCCCCTACTCGGTTCTTTTATTCGGTTCTAAGCGAGTAAACGTTTTCCAGCATAGAAAAGTAGGGTTGCCTTAACTGTTCAAACCAAAATCGACTACATTTTGTAGAAAATTCAAAAAAGGTTAAAAATTAATACTGCTGATGTAATCACCGTCTCAATCCCAATTTCATCAAAAATAAGCAAAATAAAGACCCGCCCGCCCCCCTGTAATACTTAAATGGCCCTAAATTACTTTATGCTTTGAGTCTTTGCTGAAGTCGAAGAACTTATTGTATTGACGTAACAAACAGTCAGACTCAGACAATTATTTTCCTACGGCGGCGGCAACGAGAATACCAGAGAATTTCAACTTACTGAACGAAAAACCGCATTTTCTTTCCTCGAAATCACTTTTTTATTAGTAAATTAGCTTTATTACGCTGAAACAAATAGCAAGATAATCATGCTACGTGAATCAATTTTAAAATGCTGCAGTTTGTCGATTTTATTAAAAATTCAAGGTTTTTTGTTAACGAAAACTATCGCCTGTATGCTCAAAATAAGTCTGCGCGCGGCCGAAATCGGAAATAATCATTGAGCTAGGAAAAACATACCTAAGTCAATGGAAATAATCGTTTGCCGCCATTTGCCCTTTATATCATCTGATGTCAAGAGTGTGTTGTGTGTATTCCGTGTTTTCCAAAGTAAATAATCACCATCATCATGCCGAAAGTGATTAAGCATTTTTAATCACTTTCGGCATGATGGGATATAGTGTTGAAAGTCAAACACGCGCGCTGACTTATATTGCGCGCACCTTTAGGGCCTGTGCACACCACGTTTTTTAAACGAGCTGTTGACGCGCGTTTTAGAAACGTGGGTCGACGACGACGGCGCGCTTTTATCCTACAGAGGTCTACAGGCTGCGTCTGACTCGCGTGCGTATCGCGTCTGTATCGCTACAAACGCGCGTCAACGGCGCGTTTAAAAAACGTGGTGTGCACAGGCCCTTAAAGTGCCTGCTACACGGTTACCAACCGTGTCCCCCGAATGAGGTGACTTTGGCTGGCAACCGGCAGAGCTGTTTCAACTACATGGTCGCCTGGTAGCCAACATGCCATCCTGTCGTGATAATCGAGCAGTAAAGACTTCATCAGTCATGGCGAATTTATCAAATTCAGAAAGACTAGTGTGAGAGTATCTTTGGCAAACTTTGTGCTCGAGCGAATAAAAAAAATAGAACAGTTTAAATTGTCAATTTCCTTTTTGACCGATGCCTCATTGGGGTTTGGGTCAATTATTTTCCATTTAGAAACCAAAACTTCCCGGCTAGGCGCTTTTGATTGTTGTCTTGTACTGTTTGCAGCTGAAATGCCACAAGGGGCCGTACTATGACGTGTTAATTCCATCATTGTTCCAGCGTGGAAGAGAGACGGAGCTATACATGACCGATAGCACTATCTCTTTTTCTCAACGGAATCATGATGGCGTTAACAGGTCATAGTACGGCCCCAGGTCTCTGTACAGCTGGATTAACTTAGTACCTAACAATTTCTTTTTATGTCGCCATTTTGCACTATTTAGTACGTAAACTTGTAAAACATGCTGTGCGCGTAACACGTGTGCCACGCGCAACGATTAACAGAGAGCGACTCAAAGACTACTATAGTATACTGGGAGCGACTGACGTACTCGCAGTTCGCAACCGCCGCGCGCCGTCTACACGGTCGGCCACCGACCCAACCTCTTCTATTCGCCCTTGGTCGCAAGCATAATCCATCTATAATGTTCCCACTGCTGGGACACAGGCCTCCTTTCGATGAGAGAACATGGGCCATAATCCACCACGTGGTCCCAGTGTGGGTTGGTAGATGTCACCATGTCTTCGAATTTTTGGTTCTAGGAAATGCCGGTTTCCTCACGAAGTTTTCCTTCACCGTTTTGAGAGCAGTGGTGGTGAAATAATTTACACAAAGTAAAGCACCTGTCTGGGTCCGAACCTATAGCTTGGCAAAAAGTAGTAGAAAATAATGGGGGCGCCCCTGTACCTACTGTTCGTATGGCAACCCGCTGCAACCGAATAGCGTACCAATCTAGTCTTGATAATTAGCTGTATTTTTCTTAAACATAACTGCCCACTTTATTTATGTATAATTTATTCTATTAATCAGTATGTTTAATTGAGCAACTACGTGTTCTCGGTTGCAACTGACTATTATGTACCTAAAAATAAATATTTAGGTAAGTACTCCTTTGTTTACAATTTTTTTTAGAAATTATAAAAATACATTATATTATATAACTTTATTCTATTTTATTCCAATAAATCTTGCTCTAAATATTTCACCCCCACCATATCCATGTATTTGCTAGAGCTGGCCGCAAATTCACCTGAGTCGTGCTCAGATTCAGAGGTACTGCTGCTATCATCTTCAAGATTTATGACTAATCGCTCCATTTCCTCATACAGCGTTTGTTCCTCCTAGTTTCAGAGCTATTAAGTTTCGTAAGGTGAAAATAACCTGAAAATAAAATAACCATGTAAAGATTTAAAAAAAAAACATGTATGTAAATAAATTATGACAAAATAAAAAATCGGTTGCAGTGACTACAAACACGATTTTTCTCATTATAAATGTGAAAGTTTGGATGGGTAGATGATTGGATCTTTATTACTCCATGTGCAAAAACGGCTGAAACAGATTTGGACGAAATTTTGAACGGAGATCAGATAGCTTATACACAGGCTACATTTTATCACGGGAAAACGAAAATTCTTGTGGGATAGCGAATGAAACCGCAGGGCACTACTAGTGTGTTAATAATTGATTCAGTTTCATTTTAATACCAATGAAATAATTATTAATGTACCTGTTTTCTCACGATGTAAAAAGATTTAACTTTTTGTCTGATGGCACATCAATCCAAGTTATCTAATTCTTTTTTGGGACGACCTTTTCTGTGTTTTCCGGGTGTAGAAAATATCCCTTTTTTTCTATCTCCTTCCAGCACGACTCTTCATAGTGCTAACAGATTTACCTGAATTGAATAAAATACATACGTGTACAAAAAATTGCATCATCTTCTGTTACCTATGTGATTTATATGAGGTAATAATTTATTTGTTATTTTATTCTATGGCACCTTAATTTCTGGTACATTTCGAATGCAAACGCTACAACAAATACATTGTTACCTTGTAATCACACTCAAAGTTAAAGATAAGTAGAAATCGAATTTACATTTACTTAGAGCAGAGTACAAGTCACTCAAGTATCAATTAATCTAGGCGCGCTATACCAGAGTAATGCACGCAAAATGTAAACATAACCTATGGGCTCGGTGTTTATTGTTCCAAATTTCCACTTATTCTTTATGAAAGCAATTCAAAACAGCTTTGGTTTCATCAATGAACACTTGATTCAACTAAAAACAACAAAACAAATTCTTACATACCTGTCGTAACAGCGGTTCTTTGGTAAATATTATCAAGATCGGAAAGAATCTCAGCCTAAGGAAAAGAAGAATAGACATGACATACCTACGAAAAAAACGTGCATACCTAAAATGTGAGTCTGGCACAAAGATGGCGGCTTGCGGTAGAGCTGCGCGCATTATAATATCAAAATTTTCTTCAAAACATTGAAAGAAACAAGTTGCTATGACAACTGATGTACTTGTTGGCTGTGACAAAACATGGCGACCGGCCGCAGTGAGATATGCTGTATACTGTTCGTTAGCTGAGTCCTTTCTTTTCCTTAGTCTGAGGAAAGAATACTTTGGGCCTCATGTTCCGCCAGACATCGGCTGTACACCTTTTAAATAATCTCCCTGCCAGCACTTCGAATGGTTTTATTCATTATTTTTCACTTTTTACGTATTTTAATCACAGTTTGATGGTCGAAATAAAAATTCAACGAAGTCGTGAACTTTGTATATTTGAAACTTCATTATTTCGAGAATGTTGCCACTTTGCCAGCAAATAAAAAAATTAGTTCCGTTTCTAGACTTTTTTGCCAAGCTTGTACGACCTACAACTTTAACGACTACACTTTGGATCATTTCGTTCAGTTTCATTCCATCTTTATTTTAATTTCCGACAAAGCTTGGTATAATTATGGTCTACTCAACTTAGCGATTGTCAAACTCGATTTTAGTTGTTTCAAAATTATGTGACTCAGGTTGGCTGGACAAATCTTCAAAATAGCTCGCATTTAACTAGGTCAATAGGGCACTTTATGTGACGGCTAAACACCCTTATTTCAGAATTTGTGATGCTACAGAATCTTAGATAATCGATCGAAAACGTGTTCAGCCAGCTTGAAAAACCACTTTTCGCTGGTCTCTCAATCTCGGTACCTAATGGAAGTGATTTTGACGACTTTTTGCAAATGGGCGTCACATAAATTTGTGACAGGCATCGAGCTAAAAGTTTTGTGATACGTACAGTGGTTTAGTAGAAAAATGCAAAAATCTGTGTCCAGCCAGCTTGAATGTACGTCAAAACGTTGAATGTACGTTGAAACGCGCGTCAACGGCGCGTTTAAAAAACGTGGTGTGCACAGGCCCTTAAAGTGCCTGCTACACGGTTACCAACCGTGTCCCCCGAATGAGGTGACTTTGGCTGGCAACCGGCAGAGCTGTTTCAACTACATGGTCGCCTGGTAGCCAACATGCCATCCTGTCGTGATAATCGAGCAGTAAAGACTTCATCAGTCATGGCGAATTTATCAAATTCAGAAAGACTAGTGTGAGAGTATCTTTGGCAAACTTTGTGCTCGAGCGAATAAAAAAAATAGAACAGTTTAAATTGTCAATTTCCTTTTTGACCGATGCCTCATTGGGGTTTGGGTCAATTATTTTCCATTTAGAAACCAAAACTTCCCGGCTAGGCGCTTTTGATTGTTGTCTTGTACTGTTTGCAGCTGAAATGCCACAAGGGGCCGTACTATGACGTGTTAATTCCATCATTGTTCCAGCGTGGAAGAGAGACGGAGCTATACATGACCGATAGCACTATCTCTTTTTCTCAACGGAATCATGATGGCGTTAACAGGTCATAGTACGGCCCCAGGTCTCTGTACAGCTGGATTAACTTAGTACCTAACAATTTCTTTTTATGTCGCCATTTTGCACTATTTAGTACGTAAACTTGTAAAACATGCTGTGCGCGTAACACGTGTGCCACGCGCAACGATTAACAGAGAGCGACTCAAAGACTACTATAGTATACTGGGAGCGACTGACGTACTCGCAGTTCGCAACCGCCGCGCGCCGTCTACACGGTCGGCCACCGACCCAACCTCTTCTATTCGCCCTTGGTCGCAAGCATAATCCATCTATAATGTTCCCACTGCTGGGACACAGGCCTCCTTTCGATGAGAGAACATGGGCCATAATCCACCACGTGGTCCCAGTGTGGGTTGGTAGATGTCACCATGTCTTCGAATTTTTGGTTCTAGGAAATGCCGGTTTCCTCACGAAGTTTTCCTTCACCGTTTTGAGAGCAGTGGTGGTGAAATAATTTACACAAAGTAAAGCACCTGTCTGGGTCCGAACCTATAGCTTGGCAAAAAGTAGTAGAAAATAATGGGGGCGCCCCTGTACCTACTGTTCGTATGGCAACCCGCTGCAACCGAATAGCGTACCAATCTGGGTTTAAAGACATTTATTTCTCAAAAAAAGAACATTACGGTTCACTTACATATTGAGAAATGTATAGAAAATATATAATAAAAGTAGATACAGTCTCTGTGATCACATACAGATAAACAAAACAACAGAATTAGAAGATATAGGTGACATTCGCTGTTAGTACTTCATTCTAACATATTCCTCTAGGGCTTTTTTATATGTATTACAACTGTTACTGTTAAACACATCATCAGGTATTTCATTATAAAGTTTTGCTCCCTCATATAGTATATTTTTCCTACCATAGTTAGTTCTAGGTTTTCTTAATTCTATTTTGTCTCGTCGTCTTGCGTTAAATGTGTAAGTTTTCTTTTTAAAGTTAAGTTGCGAATGTGTGTCTTGTGTTATGATTTTGTGTATTAGAGTGCATGTTTTAAGTGTATAGAGTTGGTTAATTTTAAGTATTTTAGTGTCATTGTAGATTTTCGTGGTTGGTGTAAGGTAGTAGTAGTTGTAGAGTGCTTTTATTGCTTTATTTTGTAGTATTTGTATATCCTGGATTACTGATTTTGCTGCAGTTCCCCATATCTCAATGAGATATTCTAAGTGGGGTCTTACGAGAGAGTTGTATATCATTGCGCGAGCTTTTTTAGGAATGCAAGTAGACATTCGACGCAATGCTCCTACCAGAGATGATAGTTTGGACTTAATGTAATCAATATGGGGTTTCCATGTTAACTTAGTATCTAATATGAGACCCAAATATCTTTCACTGCTTGATTTTGCAATGTTTTCGTTATTTATTGTTAGTTGGATTTGATTGTGGATTTTCTTATTTTTTGCAGCAAATATCATGTATGAGGTTTTCTTTGTGTTAATAGTTAGCAAATTGGACAGAAACCATGTATTTAAGATATTCAAATCATCTTGAGCTTCTTTCATTAAATTAGTTAGATTGTGACCAAAGTAGAACAAACAAGTATCATCTGCGTAAAGTGTGATACTGCCCAACGTTTTAACACTGCTGATGCTATTGATATAAATTAAAAATAATAACGGTCCGAGAATTGATCCCTGTGGGATTCCGTAGGTTAATTTACAAGGTGAACTTTCAAAATTATTAATTTTCACTATTTGTGTCCTATTTTCTAGATACGACTTAAGTATTCCAAGTGCGGATCCCGATATTCCTACGTCAGATAACTTTATTAAAAGCAAATCATGACTAATCGTGTCAAATGCCTTTTTTAGGTCAATAAAGATACCTAGGGCATATTGTCTGTTGTCTATAGCATTTTTTATTTTAGTAGTAAGATCTATAGTAGCTGATAATGTATTTGATTTAGGTCTAAATCCATATTGTTGCTCAAAAAAGAAGTCTATATCTGTTAGGTAGGTGTTAAGACGAAGGTAAATTATTTTTTCAAAAATCTTGGAGATTACTGGTAATACTGATATCGGACGATAATTGCCTGGATCAGTCTTGCTTCCAGATTTAAATATTGGAGTTACCTTAGCAACCTTCAGACTTTCAGGGAATATCCCTTGTTCAAGGCATTTATTTATACAGTCAGTTAAGTGGTCTAATATTAGGTTTTTAATGCATTTTATTTCTTTAACAGTAATTCCATCAATTCCACTACTTGTATTAGCGTCCAGGCTATCGATTATAGTATTAATTTCTTCCTTTGTGGTTAGTTCAAATGTTTGTAGCATATGTGTTTGTGATAGTGTTCTATTTAATGTAAAAGTTTGTGTTTGAGTTATTTTATTGGCTAATATAGAACCAACTGTGGAAAAGAAATCATTAAAATGTTGGCAGATTTGTTGCCCATCCGTTATTACGTCAGTTTCAGTTTTTAACTTTGAAGGAGCACAACTGTTTTTGTGTTTGTTGTGTGCTAGCGTATTAATTAAATCCCACATTTTTTTTGGCTGCTTTTGGCACTTTTTAAAACTGTCCAGGTAATATTTCCTTTTTGTGTTTCTTATTATTGTATAGGCTTCATCTCTCATGTGTTTAAAATTTAATTCAGTTTCATTACTATCAATGTCTTTTTTATGTGCACTCCATGCTTTGTTTCGCTTATTTATAACTTCTATTACGTGTTTATTGATCCAATCTTCTCGAGGCTTGTTTAGAATTTTAACTTTCTTTATTTTGTTTTTTTTTTATTTTATTTGTGATGTATGTTTCTAGTTTTAGATAATCATGGTCTTCGTTAATAAAATTGGCTTCTTCAACTGATTTATATAGCATGGTGTAATCTGTGGCTAGGTATTCATATTTTAACTTTTTTGTAACTTTTGGTTTTTTCATTTCCAAATGTATCTGTTTATGATCGGATAGTGGAGTGTCAAGTAAAGTCATATGAAAGGCATCATCTTGAATATTTGTTGAAATGTGATCAATAATGGTTTTCGTAGTTTTTGTTTCACGAGTACAGTAGTTGACATCTCTGTTATTTAATATCTGATATCCGGATTCGTTAAGCATACTTGTGTAGGTATTTGTTTGTCGGTCGTCATTTAGTAGATTAATGTTGAAATCCCCAAATACTAAGGCCTTTCGTTTTCTGTCTAGTTGTGATCCATACGTTTCTATAAATTCATTAAAGTTTGTGCTGGGCGGCTTATAAACCAATCCAACGTGTATACCATATTTTTCCAAATAAATCCAAAGGTATTCGTTTTGCCCTTTACTGTAAAGTTCTGAAGTTTCGTATTTAATACTATCATGTATATAAGCGGATACACCACCTCCAATGCGCCCCTTCCTGTATACATATACATGTGAATAGTTTGGGATTTGTAGTAGGTTAGCTTCGGCATCGGATTTTATCCAAGTCTCAGTGATTAAAATGATATGTGTGGTTCTCCTTATTGATTTTAACATACATTGCAGCTCATCTAGTTTATTGCTTTTAACGAGGCTTCTAATATTTGCGTAGAGAAATTTAAGTGAGTTTCTTTTCATACAGATATCTCTTCTATATCAGATATCTAATCTAGTCTTGATAATTAGCTGTATTTTTCTTAAACATAACTGCCCACTTTATTTATGTATAATTTATTCTATTAATCAGTATGTTTAATTGAGCAACTACGTGTTCTCGGTTGCAACTGACTATTATGTACCTAAAAATAAATATTTAGGTAAGTACTCCTTTGTTTACAATTTTTTTTAGAAATTATAAAAATACATTATATTATATAACTTTATTCTATTTTATTCCAATAAATCTTGCTCTAAATATTTCACCCCCACCATATCCATGTATTTGCTAGAGCTGGCCGCAAATTCACCTGAGTCGTGCTCAGATTCAGAGGTACTGCTGCTATCATCTTCAAGATTTATGACTAATCGCTCCATTTCCTCATACAGCGTTTGTTCCTCCTAGTTTCAGAGCTATTAAGTTTCGTAAGGTGAAAATAACCTGAAAATAAAATAACCATGTAAAGATTTAAAAAAAAAACATGTATGTAAATAAATTATGACAAAATAAAAAATCGGTTGCAGTGACTACAAACACGATTTTTCTCATTATAAATGTGAAAGTTTGGATGGGTAGATGATTGGATCTTTATTACTCCATGTGCAAAAACGGCTGAAACAGATTTGGACGAAATTTTGAACGGAGATCAGATAGCTTATACACAGGCTACATTTTATCACGGGAAAACGAAAATTCTTGTGGGATAGCGAATGAAACCGCAGGGCACTACTAGTGTGTTAATAATTGATTCAGTTTCATTTTAATACCAATGAAATAATTATTAATGTACCTGTTTTCTCACGATGTAAAAAGATTTAACTTTTTGTCTGATGGCACATCAATCCAAGTTATCTAATTCTTTTTTGGGACGACCTTTTCTGTGTTTTCCGGGTGTAGAAAATATCCCTTTTTTTCTATCTCCTTCCAGCACGACTCTTCATAGTGCTAACAGATTTACCTGAATTGAATAAAATACATACGTGTACAAAAAATTGCATCATCTTCTGTTACCTATGTGATTTATATGAGGTAATAATTTATTTGTTATTTTATTCTATGGCACCTTAATTTCTGGTACATTTCGAATGCAAACGCTACAACAAATACATTGTTACCTTGTAATCACACTCAAAGTTAAAGATAAGTAGAAATCGAATTTACATTTACTTAGAGCAGAGTACAAGTCACTCAAGTATCAATTAATCTAGGCGCGCTATACCAGAGTAATGCACGCAAAATGTAAACATAACCTATGGGCTCGGTGTTTATTGTTCCAAATTTCCACTTATTCTTTATGAAAGCAATTCAAAACAGCTTTGGTTTCATCAATGAACACTTGATTCAACTAAAAACAACAAAACAAATTCTTACATACCTGTCGTAACAGCGGTTCTTTGGTAAATATTATCAAGATCGGAAAGAATCTCAGCCTAAGGAAAAGAAGAATAGACATGACATACCTACGAAAAAAACGTGCATACCTAAAATGTGAGTCTGGCACAAAGATGGCGGCTTGCGGTAGAGCTGCGCGCATTATAATATCAAAATTTTCTTCAAAACATTGAAAGAAACAAGTTGCTATGACAACTGATGTACTTGTTGGCTGTGACAAAACATGGCGACCGGCCGCAGTGAGATATGCTGTATACTGTTCGTTAGCTGAGTCCTTTCTTTTCCTTAGTCTGAGGAAAGAATACTTTGGGCCTCATGTTCCGCCAGACATCGGCTGTACACCTTTTAAATAATCTCCCTGCCAGCACTTCGAATGGTTTTATTCATTATTTTTCACTTTTTACGTATTTTAATCACAGTTTGATGGTCGAAATAAAAATTCAACGAAGTCGTGAACTTTGTATATTTGAAACTTCATTATTTCGAGAATGTTGCCACTTTGCCAGCAAATAAAAAAATTAGTTCCGTTTCTAGACTTTTTTGCCAAGCTTGTACGACCTACAACTTTAACGACTACACTTTGGATCATTTCGTTCAGTTTCATTCCATCTTTATTTTAATTTCCGACAAAGCTTGGTATAATTATGGTCTACTCAACTTAGCGATTGTCAAACTCGATTTTAGTTGTTTCAAAATTATGTGACTCAGGTTGGCTGGACAAATCTTCAAAATAGCTCGCATTTAACTAGGTCAATAGGGCACTTTATGTGACGGCTAAACACCCTTATTTCAGAATTTGTGATGCTACAGAATCTTAGATAATCGATCGAAAACGTGTTCAGCCAGCTTGAAAAACCACTTTTCGCTGGTCTCTCAATCTCGGTACCTAATGGAAGTGATTTTGACGACTTTTTGCAAATGGGCGTCACATAAATTTGTGACAGGCATCGAGCTAAAAGTTTTGTGATACGTACAGTGGTTTAGTAGAAAAATGCAAAAATCTGTGTCCAGCCAGCTTGAATGTACGTATAAAACTTCTGGCTGGCACTTCCGAATCTCAATAACGGGAGCGTTTTCGAATATGGTTCCTTTACTAACATTTAGTGGCGCAATGTGTGACAGTAATAACGTTTGATTTATGGCGTCACATGTAAGCATTGAGCTAGGAAAAAAAACTATTATAAGTCAATGCATGTAAGGCCTTTACGAGAAATCAATAAAAACTTAACCAAACACTTGTCCAGCCAGCCTGAGTTCCAAGCTGGCTGGACACATGTATCTCCGCTGCCTGATGATCTACGGCCTTCGAAATATATTCAAATTTTTGTGACGGGACCGATAATGATAACCTGAATTTGTGATGGAGAAACTTTGCGTGGTTTCAAAGATATTGATCATTTAAATTTTCCCATACAAACACTGCAGTAGTGTTACCAATATTGTAGGTTTTATGTAGGACTAAGTATATTTTTAGGTTAGATAAGGGTGTTTAGCCGTCACCTATAGTGCCCTATTGACCTAGTTAAATGCGAGCTATTTTGAAGATTTGTCCAGCCATCCTGAGTCACATTCAAAATTGATTTTAAGTTTAGAGAATCTTGGTTGCAGAATAGTTTTTTTTAAGATTCTCTTCCAAAAATAAGAAATTTTAGTCGTAGTTTAGTTTAGTTGGTGTACAATAGAATCGGCACCAGTATCAGTAATTTATAGATTAAGTACACCAGAGCTGTTATTCATCATCAAAATCGTGAGCATTACAAAAATGTGTAATGACAAAAAAAAGAAAAACGCTCATTAAGTTCTGATACGTTTTTATTTCTGCTTGAGTTGTTTTCAATGTTTTTGTAGCTTTATTGGCGTGCGCTAGCTGGCATAATAAGGAAAATAAATTATAAAAATGTTTTGTGTTTCGTAATGTTAGGTAGGTAGGTAGGTAGTTACTTTGCATACTATTGTATAGAATCAAGTTATTCTAACTAACGGATAGTTGTGCTGTTGGGGAGTTTGTTGGGCCACTTCTCCGTTAGAGGTCTAGAAAGTGGTGAATGGCGGGCGTTTTGGGGAACTGTCTTATGTACTCGTAATTTGACGTTCAAATAGTGCTGAATCTCAGCCTAGTTTGAATAAATTATTTTTGATTTTGAAAGAGTTTTTGCGGTAATGATTTTGTGTTATGTTGTTTGTGTTTTCATTAGTTTCTTTTCCTGTCTTGTTTTTCGTAAGTAAGTATTTGTACTGTTTGTATTTCCCATATCTCTATTTTTTTTTTCTTTGTAACCCAACACAAACTGCAAAAGAAAACCTAAATAGGAACTACAATCCTTTCAATCACTCGAAACCAAATATCACATATGCACAAGCGACAAAACAAACAAACACAGCAGGAATATTAACCGACATCAAGGACCCAAATAATTTCAGGGAAGTACTAGACGCCATGTTTAACAAATTTCAAAACATAATAAACATTATGTTAGACAACATGATGGATCGTATGATCCAATTAATCACAAGCCTTATAAAACACCCCTAAATAAACCTTAGAATAATCACCTGGAATGCCAACGGGCTGCCAGGAACTTGAACTCTTTTTGAAACTTGAAAGAGTTGACGTGGCTTTAATCTCAGAAACAAGGTTCACATCAAAAACTCATTTCCGACTTAAAAATTACATGGTGTTTGCTACAAACCACCCTTCTGGTAATTCACATGGCGGAACTGCAGTCATAATAAAAGAGAACATCAAACATTATCTTATTGGGAAAAACAAAACTGAAAAGATACAAGCAACTTCAGTCAGGATCCAGGATAACAAAACAGAAACAACAGTGTCTGCCATTTACTGCCCACCTAGGCATGTGATTACAAGTGATGAGTTCAAGACTTACTTCAACACACTAGGAAACAGATTTATTTGCGGCGGCGATTGGAACGCAAAACACACTTCCTGGGGCTCCAGATTATCGTCGCCACGAGGTCGACAACTCTATGTAGCTACGAACGACCATAACCTTCATTGCGCTTCACATGGTGTTCCTACATACTGGCCTGCGGACCCACAAAAGGTACCAGACCTATTGAATTTTTTCATTACCAAAAATATCCCGCTCACACAAATAAATGTAGAAGAATGTACTGACCTGTCCTCAGACCATACACCAGTAATTATAAATTTTCACTATAAGGCCATTCTAACGGAGTACCCACAAAGACTGTATAAGCACACAACAGACTGGGACAGATATAGAACCAAATTATCGGAATCCATCAACTTGAACTTGCCACTAAATAATGTAGATAGCGTTGAAACAGCTATAGAAACACTCAGTAAGCTTATTCACCTAGCGACCAAAGAATCTACGCCTTTTTTAAGACCGAAAACGACACAAACCCACTACTCTAAACTAATAAAGGATAAAGTAAATGAAAGAAGACTGCTGCGGAAAAAATGGCACTCTACGAAATATCCCTGTGACAAAAAAGCTTTCAACAAGGCGTCTGAAGAACATAAACACATGATCTGCCAAGCAGAAAACGAGCGTCTACAGAAACAATTAGCTGAAGAAATAAAGACACCAACTACTCCCTATGGAAGGTAACAAAAAGGCTGAAACGACCGAAAGAACATACACACCATACACAACATATACACCCATAAAAGCTCCTGATGGCAAGTGGGCAAAAACGGATCTCGAAAAGGCCCAAGTATACGCGGAACACTTAAAAACTATCTTCAGCCCATTACCAAGCAAAAATCCATCCCTCCAAAGAAGTCATCCCTCTTCATCAGTTTGGCTTCAGAGAGAAACATGCAACTATTGAACAGATACACCGTAAAACGGATACTATAAGTCGTGCACTAGAATGCAAACAGTTCTGCTCTGCTGTCTTCCTTGATATTAGCCAGGCTTTCGACAGAGTGTGGCATGAAGGACTTCTCCTCAAACTTAAAAAGTTGCTGCCCCACTCCTTCTTTCCGATTCTACGATCGTACCTACACAGTAGATGCTTTGAGGTGAAATTTAACAATGAAATGGCCCCTTTAAACGAAATTCTCTCAGGAGTACTTCAAGGAAGTATATTGGGACCCATCTTATACTTGCTTTTTACCGCAGATCTTCCAACGCACGATAATACTATAACTGCCACCTATGCGGATGATACAGCCCTTCTGTCGGTACATGTGGATCCCGCTATAGCATCAGCTAACATACAAACCCACATCCATGAAGTGGAAAAGTGGCTAGATAAATGGCGTATTAGGGTTAACCAAGGAAAATCTGTCCATGTGACCTTCACCCTGAGAAGGCAGACTTGTCCCCCAATAAGACTTCATAATGAAGAAGTTCCTCAAGCTGAAGATGCCAGATATTTGGGTATGCATCTGGATCGAATACTCACCTGGAGAAAGCACATCTGGACCAAGCGTAAACAACTGGACACGATTGTCAGATCAAAGTACTGGCTCATAGGTCGCAAATCAAACCTGTCACATGAAAGCAAGATAGCTATCTACAAGATCATCCTTAAACCAATCTGGACCTACGGAATCCAACTGTGGGGTACTGCTAGCAATAGCAACATTGAGATTCTTGAAAGATTTCAAAGCAAGACACTGAGAGCCATGCTAGATATACCCTACTATGTAAACAACAAATATATACATGAGGACCTAAAGATCGCAACCGTCAAACAAGAGATCGCTAGAGATCGCGATCGCTATAGTGAAAGCTATCAGACGAGGACTCACGTCAATGAACTGGCATCCAAACTAGAAGGCACAGGAAGTATTACACATTCCCGATTGAAACGGCATAGTGTCTCTACACTTACCGTGAGATTTGGTGACACCAGATGAAAGGGATTCATAGGAATTCCTTCCGCTAACAAGACATAGATCGAAATACCTCATCTGAATGGCTTATTGTGTTAACACAGATTGCCAAGTGACAGAATTAAAAAAAAAAAAAAAAATTGAAAGAGAACGAAAGATTAATCAAAATAATCCCACATGGCATACTGGACGTGTAGCGCCTACCTCAAATAAATTGGGATAGGAGCAGGAGGATGATAATGCTCTTAACTCATTTACTTAGTAGTAAATGGACCAACAACATCTTTATCAACTTTTTATCAGGTCGTTCATTTCCTCCTAGGGCATTGAATATGAATAGGAAAAGGATAGAAAAAAACGGCTAAATGAGATTCGGACTCGCGCAACAAGGTTTCCGTATTCGTTAAGTATGGTCTAACTATGCGTTTGCTTTCACCAGAAAGCATTAAACATGTCTGATGTTTCGATGATGTGATGATGTTTTGATGTCACGTGAAACAAATCTCACAACACATATTTTGTAGCAATTTGCGTTCGCATTAAATGAAACATGAGTAAACTGTTAGACAGATCTCAAGATTTGTTGTTTAGCTGCGTTCTCAGTCTAGATACATATTCAAACTCAAACTCAAAGCATTTATTTCAATTAAACCATTTACAGGTACTTTAGAATTGTCAAGTGGTCGGTCAGTCAGAAATATGAAGCTAAAAAATAAATGAAAATGAAATATAAATGATAAATGATTTTATACCTGTAAGTAGGTTTGTACAAACACTTTTACACGTCAATCATATTATTTTTTTAAACTAGATGAGGTCGGCGTTTCCTATTTGACTACTCTGAGAAGAAAGGTCGAAACAAACTCAGAGGTCACAGTCTCTTTTAAAGTCCAGACAGAATCTTGGTCAGATCATGTGTAGGCTATGTAGATCGGTGTCTGAAATGGTCTTTTGAGGAAAGAACCACACATATTGAGTGGACCTGTCCAGCCAGTGCACGCAATTGTCAGCAATCGTGCAGCTCAACTTAAGGAGCTCAACGATTCGACGAACAATACCAAAGAAAGGACAATTGAGTAGGCCGCATAAGTTACTCAAACTGCCAGAACATGATTAAAACTGGAAGAATGACCCACATACTCCTCACATTCACAACAATTAAAATAATATAATACTTTATACAGTAAATATTCATGTCATTGTAGGTATATGTAAAAAGTTATAGATAGGTATTTAGAGCAAAGATTAAAAGTATAATATTTAGCAAAAACCAATAAAATAAATCAACATTCCCTGTGTAAATTTATTGGAACAGCTCACTCCCAAGCCTTTTTGTCCTCAATAAAGTATTTGACAGTATAATAGGCTTTCTGGCATAGTTTCCTTTTTATATAAGATTTGAATTTATTAAGTCTTAGTTTTCGAATGTGGCTAGGAAGTTTATTATAAAAGCATATACATAGGCATCTAAACGATCCACCTATTTTCTTGAGCCTGGTTGAACTACAAATTTGTGTTTGTTCCTAGTATTTATGGATATCACTGTATTTTTTAAATATATTAATATTGTTGTGTACCTACATACAAAAGATTTTCATAAATATACTGAGAAGGCACAGTCATTATATTAATCTCTTTAAATTTGTATCTGAGGGAGTGTCCGGGACTTAATTTATAAATTGAACGAATTGCCCTTTTAAAACAAAAATCGTCTGAATATCGGCGGCATTTCCCCACAGAAGAATACCGTACGACATTACACTATGAAAATAACTAAAGTATACTAAACGGGCTGTCTCTAAATCAGTTAAAACACGAATTTTTCTAACGGCGTATGCTGCAGAGCTAAGCTTTTTTGACATTTTATCTATATGGGGGCCCCATTGCAGCTTGGCGTCTAAAGTTATGCTTAAGAATACTGTGGTATTTTCAGGTTTCAACTCTTCCCCCTTTATGAGAACATTTGTTTCTACCTAACATGTGGTATCGTAAACTTAATACATTTAGTTTTTTTTCTCGTTAAGAAGAAGGTTATTAACGTTAAACCAGTTAACTACTTTTGCGAGGGCGCTATTTACATTGTCAGTAACCAGCTGCTGACGTTTGAGTTTAAATGAAAGTGAAGTGTCGTCTGCAAACAACACTATATCATGTTTATCCTTTATGAGGTAAGGCAAGTCATTTATATAAATAATAAATAAAAATGGACCAAGAATTGAACCTTTAGGGACCCCCATTCTTACTACCGATCCGGGTGATCTTTTTCCGTTAACATCAACTCTCTGAATCCTATCACTTAAGTAAGAAGTAAGAAGATCCAGAAAGGTGCCACGGATTCCGTAGTGGTGCAGTTTCCTGATTAATGTTTCATGAAGAACACAATCGAATGCCTTGGACAAATCGCAAAAGATGCCCAACGCATCGCATTTGTCCTCCCATGCATTATACACATGTCCTAAAAGTTCAACTCCGGCATCAGTAGCTGAACGACACCGAAAAAAAAAATTGTAAAACCGAACTGTTTGTTATGTAGTAATTTATGTAGGTACATTAAAAAATCTTTGCATTTGATTTAGAATAAGCTTTTCAAAAATTTTACTAGATGTCCATTCCAAAACGTAGTAAGTAAGTAGGTACCTATGGAGAAGAACGGGCAAGAAAATCCATGGACACTCTTTTAAATAATAAATATTAGTTACATCATTAATGTTGAATATAGGTATAATTATATGTGAGAACGATGTAAATATGACGTACACATTGAGTCTCCAGTGTACAGCAAATATAAATTTACACAAAACAATTCATAATAAAATAAGACGTGGCTATATTCAATAGACATGTTTTGGTATAAAGATTTGTCACGTTTTTGCATCTCGAAAACTCCCAATGCCTTGTGTTTAGTACATACTTTTAATTTTGCTACTTAACTTGATATCTATTACCCCTAAGTGTCTGATATTTTCAAACTTCTGAATGCCGACAAATATTCACAAAAGAGTCGGCTTCAAAGTTAAATAGCAATCAAAGCTACTCGATTCTATGATTTAGGTTTAATGCAAAATTATAACCACTTTTGGGTAGGTACTTTAGTGAATCAATGAAATTTCGTAATATTTACCAAATGGCTCCAGCAATCAGTCAGATATTTATATAGAGTCATTCGGGGTAAGAGCTCGCGGCGGGTAAGAGTTCGCAGTAGCCCGATCTCCGACAGGGGTGAGGGGACTGAGGACTGTGTTCGTGGAACTTAATAACGCACGAGTCGCCGTTTCGGAGCCACGTGTCGCGCGGGCGCAAACTATGTACTTTTCGCCACATATCGCAGAATACGTCAACTGCAAAAAAATCCTATAATATTTGTGGCGGGGAAAAGTGTGTTGAAGTTACATGCATAGATTTAAGACAGTAAGGGCGGCTTGCGCATCGTCGTTAAATACAGTTTAAGAGCGACGTAAACGCATTTAGTCTGCTAATTATAATTAGCGTCTTGCACAACAAAAATTTAGGCACTAATCACGTTTAACGAACTGTCAAAGTTAAATACCCAAAGATGGCTATTTAGCCTCGCTAAATACGTTTATCAGCAATCGCGCGTCATCATTTTGAGGTTATAGAAATTTTACTATTATTTTATAAAAGATTGTAAAGAGTTCTGTAGGAAGTTTGTAAGATGGATTTGTGGGAATTGTATTCTGACGACGATGAGGAGATTATAGAATATATCAACAGACCGAGGGAATTGTTTGAGAGAGCAGACTTATTTGGAATGTATTCGGACGGCAAATTCTTCAGAAGGTTTCGTCTAACGAAAGAAACCACTATAATTTTGTTACAGCAAATAGCCCCACATTTAAAAACCAGCAACAAGTAAGGAAATGTACTCATTATTAATGAATATTCAATAAATAGATAGGTAGCTAATTAGCTATTTTTGTTTGTTTTGCAGGATCAAATCAGTCACTCCTATGAACCAACTTTTATGTACGCTGAGATTTTATGCGACAGGAAGTCAGCTAATAACTTGTGGTGACATGATTGGTGTACATGAAAGCACAGCTTGTAGAATAGTGCATCGTGTTACGCATGCCATTGCATTATTGTATAAGATGTATATAAAATTTCCAAGCACAACAGAAGAGCAAAATAAAACAGCGAATGATTTTTATAGAATTGCAAAGTTCCCTAGAGTAATTGGTGCGTTAGATTGCACTCATGTGAGAATATTATCTCCAGGTGGTGATAACGCTGAAATATATAGAAATAGGAAATGATATTTTTCAATAAACACCCAATGTGTAGCTGCTGCAAACCTTATGTTTTTAGTAAAAGTTCTTTTTTGTACATTTTTTCATTAAATTCCTTTTTTTTTTCATTAAATTATCCAACTCTATTTCATATATTTTTTGTTTATGTTCTATTTCCATTTCCAGTGTCAGTTTTTGTAATCTAACCACCAAAAATTACCACGAGAAATAGCACGAGAACACTTCACAAATCACAACAACACAATTTGCGTGACTTGACAGCTCGGTTGACTTGATGTGACAGTTGAAAGCTCGTCGGTCCATATCACGCATTTTTTTTAAGAAATGCAACCATTTTGTTCTAAGTCAAGTGTACAACGCACGAAAACGTAAAAAGGAACGCAAGAAACTGCTTAACCGACTCTCTAACTACGATTAGTTAAATTACCATCCAAACGGACGTGAGCAAGACCTTTTTAATTGTATTTAGGCTAAACATATTTAGCAAGATAAACGCATTTAACTAAATTCTGTTTAGACCAAATGTTGCGCAAGCCGCCCTTAGTTTATCACATTTCTATTGTTCGATTATCGTTGTATTTATGTAAGTGTATCATATTTTCTAAAATGTATTGACTTGTGTATTGTAACCGATCATTTAATATTTTTGCTGATTGGGGTAAGAGTGCGAGGTCAAAAGTACGCACGCGTACTTTTACCCACGTTGTGTACTTATACCCCTATGTAAATAAAAATATCCAAAATTATTTAAAAGTGGTTTATTCTTTCAGAACACATCAAAATGCCGAGTAACTATGTAAGGAAAGCACCACAACGAGCCCTGATCTCAAATAAATACAGCTAAAAAACTAAGTCATAGACGTGCTGCACTAGAAGTTGGTATCAGTGAAGGTGCTTTGCGAAAGGGGCTTAAGTCTACCCACGTGCCAACCTCTTTGAATCGGTTTAAACCTACATTTACCAAAGACCAAGAAGCAGAATTTGCAGTTCATTGCCAAGATATGGACGATAGGTTTTTTGGCATTATTATAAATGATTTACGACATTTCGCCTATGAGTTTGCAACGGCCAATAATATAGAATACCGTTTCGATAAATCGTGCAAGATGGCTGGTCGAGATTGGGTGGGTGGGTTTATTAAAAGAAATATTCATCTAAGTTTGCGACAGTCAGCGCCCATCAGCTTAGCCAAAGCAATAAGTTTTAATAAAACTCAAGTTCAGAGATTTTACACTATGCTCAAAGAAGTCTATGACAATCACAACTTCCGGCCAAATTGAATTTGTAATATAGGCGAAACTGGAATGAGTACAGTTCCAAAAAAAACCCTAAGGTCGTATCTGTCAAAGTTACTATTACTACTTATAGTTTAATAAATGTTGATTATTACACATCTTTATTTTATGTTACCATCCATTTAGATTTCTTTAAATGCGTCCGTTTACCCCACACGCGTAATTTTACCCTAAGACTTGCGTAATTTTACCCGCGTGACGGGGCAAGAGTACGAGTTCGGAACATGTTACTTTAAACATATGTAGAAAAAAATTAAATTGATCTTGAACGAAAATTTACTTAAATAATGAAAATATATTAAAATCTCGACCAATTCTATATCCAACCAACCCTGATAATTCATTTTTCATAGTTCGTTGAGACCATGGAAAATTAAGTGCGTGCTCTTGACCCGAATGACTCTAGGTACCTGTTCACTATCAGGTCATGTACCACTATTGCACAGAATAACTTTTATTCGCCCTGAATATCCTTTAAAAAATGATCCAAATCTGAGTTTTCAAAGTCTTCAGATTTAAGGAAAGCCCACAATTTCTTCATCAGATTTTCCAATTTAAGTCAATATAGTATAAGCCGCACACGATCATACCAAAATCAACGGCTCTGAAGATTACTTTATTTTTGGTCCATTTTCGAAATCCTGCCGATCCGAGGCCAATCTATTTTGTTAGGTAGGTACTTACCATGAAAACTTAGGTGAAGTGAGCTGTCAATAGTGTCAATCCCTAGCGATCCCTGGCGTCATCAAGAGGAACGATCGCTCACTTCACCTATTATGGTAAAAAAATTCAGAATAGTTTGTCTGACAGTGGACTCCTGATCACGGGGCCTATCTGAAACTTTTCAAACATATTTTCGGTGTTCTGTCATCTGTGTTGTGCCGCACCTACTCAGCTATCAACTTTTCATCCTGCATATGCTTGCTGTGAAAAATCCTCTAGGCCCCCTCTAGCCCCGATCATAATGTTATAACGAGTAACGACAAGATAAACGACAGTAAATTGTATCTTATCTTTTCAAATCAATTATTTTAGAGATGAATAATGATCTTGTGGATTTCAGTTGATCTAGCGCGTAGCCGGGCTGGGACGGATGCTTTGCAGCCCGGCCATCTCTGTAGCTACAGAGCATTTTGTGTGAAGCAATATTATGGTACTAATTTTTCTCTTTCTAGTACCAAAAGGAAATTATCCGTATAGTCTGAAATAATGTCTCTTATTTCTAAGGCCATAACCATAACTTGTTTGGCACCGTAGCCGAGCTGCAACGTCGCACACCACACACCACCGTTGCAGTGTTTCACCTAGAACAAGTTGGATGGAGGTACAAACACAGTATAAACTCAGTATAAAAATACAGGTGCTCATTTAAAAAAGGGATCGCGGTAGATTCCTGTTATGCACGACGACATATCAAGCTATACGTTTCCAGTATAAGCTGACCTCTCATTGTACAGTAAAACTAAATAATGCGACATAATAAGAGATCGTTATATATTTTGTAATGTGTAAGTCAACTATAAATACCTACGTTAATAATACATTCTATCTTTGTCCTGAAGCAGGTAATATGAATCAAGAAGCATGGACGAAAAAATAGTCTGCCAGATTGTCGCTGACAAAAATCTGTATCACTCAAGCCGGCCAGCTCGGGCACGCTGTACGTACGGGCCGGCACGCAACATTCATAAATTAGTCGGTCGGCCATTACGCGCGCACGGCAAGACACACATAAACGGGACTCAGTTTTCTCTTAGCGGAGTTGTGTCAGAATTATTTTGTTTGTCCATAAGTTGATGTATCTGGCGCTGGATACTTAATTCACTCGAAAATATTGGTTAATTATTAACAAATTAGTAATTTTATCTCACGCGCACGCGCTTTACTTATGGTCACGGTGTGTGGGTGTGCTGACGCTACTCGACTTCACGCACACATTCACAGCGTGTTTTTAAGCTTGGTTACCACAAGTACAGCGCGCGTCGCTTCGTGATTTAACAATACTGTACGTACTTGCATAGTACCTTCAGCGCATTGATAGGAAGGAAAATAAAAAACATAATTTAATATAAAACTGGTTTTATTTATTATATTAAATTAATTAGTCCACTCCATAACCAATCAATGAAACTTATATAGTGGGATAATTAAATAATTACATTTACATAAAATCATTCATATTTGGAATAAGGCATCCAATTCGTATGCTCATGCTGAATTTTTTCCATGTTAGTTATTGCACCTCAGTAAAACATTAGTTGTACTCTCTTGGTATTGCTCATCAAATATTTCAAACTAATAGTTTGATGCTTGTACATTTCATTTTATGACAATAATTTGAACTTGACGTCCTAAATCTACAAATACTAAAATATTTTCATATCCATAAAGGTACGTAATGCATGAATGACAAATTTTGTTAGCATGACGCTGTGTCCTAACCAAACTGACAGGTAGCACGAATACGCGATCGTAGCGTTCATAATTATTATTATGTCACTCATTTGTTCGATAAACCGGAGGGCGCCCGCTGTCGACACGTCCACGCGCTCGGGCTCGCCGAACAAAATGTCACATGTTCGCGCGGCGTGTCGCTTTGGTTAGGACAAGGCCTGAGCTGTTCTGAGAATATAAATAGTACAAAGTTACAAAGTAGTACAATAAATGGAATGACTACGTTACGATGTTACCAACACACGGAAACTCACAATCGTAGCTACTTATCTTCGAAGCGACCGACATGACGCAGTTTGTCTGTACCGATATAGAAATCAAGAGATGTTTCAGTTAGGAACAGCGCATACTGAACGAATCGCAGAGCAGCGTATTTTCTGGTGAATTTGATTAATAAACTTAATACTTGGTGTCGTAAAGTACAACCGGTGTAGGGCACCCGAGAAACCATTTGAGATCTGCGTCAATGTTTGTACTGCACTTTAGGAGACCGTAAATAAAGTGTATTACTGAATGTCATCAGCAGATATCCTGTTTCGACGCGCGACTGAGGGCGAATTTCACCAATGAAACTGAATGCAATCAGCACATCTTAATCACGTTCAAGAGCTAAGTGTCGATACTCCACAAGAAAGATGACAGCGACAGCTCCTGAACGCGGTTTGGATGTGCTGATCGCGTTGTTTCATTGGTGAAATTTACCCTAAGTCTAAGCTGGGGCTGTCTATCGTGTCGTTCTGCCGCATATTTTCACTCCTATTACTTACCACTCCGTTACAAGATCATTGCTCTCACTGTTGAATGTTAGCTGCCTGTTACAAGAGTCTCATTTGTTTTTACTCGTGACAGTGAGTACATTGCTGTCAGCGGCGTGCAGACGGCACTGACCAGTACGATATTTTACGGTAAAAAGTTGGGATTACACGTCAAAATCCCACTGTTTATACTTTTAAAGACAAATGCAGTATGAAACTGCCAAATAATCCCAAAATGAAACCGTTAAATATTGATAATCGCAATGTGAACGGGGCCTCACAGGTGAGTGTTAGCTGCCCGTAACTAGAGTCTCGTTTGTTTACTAAAATCCAAGGCATATACTTATTTTATTATACCTTCTAACATTAATTATTAATTAATCCTAAACCAAACATATTTTAATAATTTTGAAAAATTACAAACGCATGACAATAGAATCAGAATAACAAATGCTATTTAAAAATGTTATTATAATATGATGTATAAAAATTGCAAAATCGATGGAAATCTACACGTTTTCAAATGTCGATAATACTAAGATCTACAACATCGATTCTATAAACTGCATTCCATCATTCAAATTACACACTTGTTTTAATATCACAAAGCAAATTTCGCTGCGTGTCTTGCATGTGATAAAGCTGCGCAGGCGCGCATAGTTAACGTGGTCGTGCAATTAATCTGGAACACTGGCATTTGTGAAGTTCCGTTGGATTGTAGCGTTTGTATTATATTTAAAAATAGTTCTCGTATTGCAATCGTTATTGCTTTAAGATTGTAAAAGGCAAAATGTTTCATTCTTAAAAATAACGTACAGTCGTGTTCGTGACATCAAAGTATCTAGATTGAGAATAATGTTCTTAATTTTACAATTACTCGGACGACACACTTATCGTCGGAAGTCTACATTACTTCAATAAATTATACAATATTTGCTTAAATACGTTGAATAAGGTATATTTAAACACTACAGTTCGTTTGAGTGTGACTAAAAGAGTACAAAATCTACATTTCGTCATCATTAACATTTAATTTCAGAGAATTCCCTTGAAAAAGGAATATACGTTTCGTACGCATTTACTGACGTTAATATTAAAATAAAGATTTTGGCAAACAGATTTATTGGAGAAGAAAAAAAAAGTAAGTAGGTATTTAAAGTAAGTATTGCTTTAAAGTACTATTTATAACAAACACGTCAGCCATAAAACTAAGTATAATGGAATATTACATACTTTGCTGGAGGCTCAAACTAAGTAACACGATATATAATATAAACAAAATGGGAGGTGAAAAATCTCCTTGAGGCAGATTGGGACGAACTCTTTAAAGTACATTATTTAGTTTAAAGTCACTGTTGATATAATCGTAGCTTCGGAGGCACGTATAATGTAAATAAATGACAAACACTACAATACTCTACTGCGGCATTAAAACCTAAAATTGTAAAAAAATATATCGATTGAACTTTAAAATGCTATTATTACACTTTACGTGTGTGAGTCGAACTTATTTTATATACAAACCTGAAATTGGACGACGTTAAATAATCGTGTTAATTGAAGTTGGACGACATAGAAAAGAAATTCGAAGCATATTTGTATAAACACCGAATTACCATGAGATTAGGTTACCAAAAGGCAATGGCGTATAAAATGTACTGGAGCTAAATTCAGTCTCTAAGTTTTACTTTTCGACAAATATATTGTAGTCAACTGTTACACATCCTTAAACGACAAATATATATTAATAACTCAAAATAATGTTTAACAACTTAACCTTAACATACAGTGCGCACATGAATATTTTCCGAAAGATTTTTTATATTTTTTTATAAACAACAAACATCCATCTTTGTACATAAAATTAGAATTACTCTGTCGCGAGCATTCACTGGCGGTTGACCATCCTATATAAAACACAATAAATAAAATAGTTAGTCTACTATGTAACATTACACAAAAGTATGAAATCTACGTGCTTATCAAAGTCCTTACGCATATAATAGGTCGTTGTAGTGTGTAAACACCGCTCATTATATACAAATTCCAAATATCTTAACGTCCAAGGATTCCAATTTCGGAATATGTAAGAAAATAGGTGCTTTACTGATGTATTAATATTATTTTAAAAATCACTGGCTTCACTTACTCGAGTCACGCATCAAGCACACGTACACATCACTTAATTGTATCGGTAAATCTAGCAAAATGTTTATAAAATGACATTTGATGTGACGATGCGCGCTTTATAATCTGTATCTATGTAATCTTAGTTTATCTGTTAAAGTTACAGAAGTGCTCGTTTTAGGAAGACGTGTGTCCAAGGCCGTAGCCAGAAAAATATCGGCAGCGATACTGAAGAATTAATTTATTTTAAAACTTAAGTACATTTATTTTTATTTTGTTAATGTAATATTTATACAAATAGATTTATAATTCACAACCACATGTAAATCACTGTTTTTTTGTGCATTAGTCTTACATTGTTTGTTACGTTCAATGGTCGATTCAAAGCAACGGACAGTCAAAGCTCATCGACGCGACAATCAAAGTTTAAATAGCCAGCATATTGACCTCTTACTTCATAATGTAATGCAAAGAAAGAGACGCGTATTCGTATAGACGTCGACGACACGACACAGAAGTTGCACGGAAACGCTCGCAGACGCGCGGGCGTTTCCGTGCGTTCGTGCGACCTCGCTAGTCAAAAATTAGACGGGTCGCTTCGATGTGCGTCAGTGTGAATCGACCTTTAACGGGAGCTGAGTGGCGCAGGCTGGGCGCTATTGCTGGCCTTCCGACCCTCTTAGCTACGGCCTTGCAAGTTCACTTCCATGATATGGGCTGTAAACTAACCACGGTTTCATACAACGAGCTGCGTATCGGATCATATTATAGTTTATGTAGAACAGAGAAGTTATAACAAACGGTTTTAAATATATATTATATGTTCCAATGCGGTGGAGGCAGTCGCACTTATAATTACATATATGATTACAATAATGAACAAACACAAATAAAACTTATAACAATAGCTGCGATTTAATTTCATATCACAGAAAACATAGTTTACAAAAATAAACGTGCTGCTCTATTTTGTATTACTGTGCACAATTAATGAAATCGGAACACTTAACAAAAGTTAAACTTACGTAGTTGGTAACGAAAAAATATCACTACAACTTCAAATCCATATGATAATATAAATTAAATGCTCCTTTAAGATATTATTACACAAATATATTCTAAGAGGTAGGGATCAGGATTCATGCTCGTGGCTTGAAAATCTACTCCGTTCACTAACGACGAAAAGTCCAAGTATCAAACCCTTATTTCATCCAGCTCGACATCCCTAAACATTACACAATCATATAAACATATAAATACATAATGTGAACAATCGATTGCGAAGAAAGGCAAACTGTATGTGGTCAACTAACATTCATACAAAACTAAGTAGATAGTTGAAACTACCTGCCGATCTATTCTGCTATTAAAGTATGGAGTGAAGAGACAAGGAGAACTATCTCTGTGTATGAAAAGTGTCCGTCAAAATGTGCTACATAAAGGTGGCGCTATAGTAGCCACCGGGTAAATTTTCAAAGCAATAATTTTAGGTTATGTTTACAAAATAATGTTGGACTACGTAAATTGCTGAGGTATGGTATACTGGACTGTCACTAACTACTCTAGTCACTAAAAATATAAAATTTTCTGACTCGGCATACTTCAATCCGTTAATATTCTTACTCGGCATACTTAAACCCGATAACAACTGCTACATTCATACCATACAAGTTGCCTACACTAGCGCCATTTTGGAGGGTTTTTGAACTATTATTTACTGTTTAAGTTGGACACTTTTTCAGCTTTCTTCGAGATAGTTCTCCTTGTCTCTACCCTCCATACATTAAAAGTAAAGTGAGCTGTCATTCACTGACATTGTCATTTACTGACAGCTCTCTTCACTCTCACTTCACCAAAATTTTGGCGGTGTTTTTTTTTTTACAGAATAGCACTGCTGTTGGTTGCCTTCCTCAAAGCGTGAAGTGAGATAGCACGTTATATTATAATTATTATATACAATAATGAGAGTGAACAGCAATCGATTTCACAAGCAATAATCGTTGAATGGTGTTCAAACGGCATCTGACGGCCAATTTAACACGAAAGAGCTCAATGAAATAAGGCGTGTACTTTGTTCGGTCGCACTTACAGCTTGATGTAGTCGGGTGTGCCGATGTTGGCAAGGGTCTTCTTGATGCGGAGAGCGGTGAGGCGCGCGGCGGGGTTCTGGTACCAGCACTCCTTCATCACCTTCGATATGGAGGACAGCACCTGTCGCCGAGACAACGTTATGTCATTCAAACATCAACTTAACGAACACTTATCAATGGTACATGATTGTTTATTCAAATGAATCGTCGAAAATTACAACAAAGACAGCCCAACCACTTCCTAGAAAGTTGTGGTGTGTAGTTTTAAGAACTTTATCCTGTACAACAAAACTATGCCCCGGTATTATCCGCCTTTAGTATCGTACGGCACGTGTTGTTTTGATGAGAAGTGCATTAGGGTCTAGCTCACTGGTTACCGATAACATGTTATTGAATGTGAGTACGTAAATATCTTCGTTGTGTAATAGTTTGTTTATGTGCGTTATGATAATGAGTCACTGATAACAGTGTTAGATAAAATCAGCTATCGAATCGATTTTTCACATATTTGTCATGATTTGAACTTGAGCCAGCGCAGAATTTGGTTGGCATTTCGCGACTTTACAGTAAATAAAAGAAGAAAACCCAATTTTGCATGTCTGAAGCAACCAGACACGACTTTGTAGTATATATTTAGAAATAATTCTATACTAAGCGACTCTGAGAGCACGCGGAAACAAAACAATCAAATTTCTCGACATTCTCAGTCCAAAAGATGTCGAATAGACTTATCGATCGGGCTCCATAAATGTTGCGATAGTGTTCATATGGATTCCGTTACAACAGACTAATCGCTGCTTATTTCAAGACCTATACAAGTTACTGTGACGATCCGAAATACCTTAAAACTCAATAGCAACAGTTAAGAGCACTCTAGCATCTACCTGATAAGTAGAAAAAGGAACAGAATTTGTACGATATTATCTGCCACGAAGCACACGCTTTCTGATCACGAGGTTTGACGTGGTGAGACAGGCCATTCATAAGTACAGATTGAGGAATGCAATAAATGATTAGAATACTGAAAGTATCACTTACATGGTCTGAATGCCATCTATTCGGTACATTAGGCCTCCGCTTCTCAGTGCAGACAACCCGTCGCATGTCTTCGAGCGCGGGGTCGGGAGGTACGCAGTCGTAGTAGGGAGGCTGGTATTCATCAGGCATCACTCCACAGCGCCGGGTTATCTCCCACAGGACCAGCCCGAACGAATACACGTCTGAACGCTTGTATGGATCAAACTGCCGAGTGTCCATTGTCTCATCGAGTACCTATAATTTTTAATTTAGTTACTGTAGGTAGCTTCACATGTGAGATCCTTAGCTAAGAACCAACGCTATTAAACCAGCCTTTTAAAAAAGCCGCTTTGAAATCGGACCGTACCAAGCTGGTTTAGGAGCTAAGATGTCATAGACCGACACACAGATACACAGAATGACCGAGTCATCCAAACTTATAACATCCTTATTCATACGTTGGGGGTTAAAAATAGTCTAGATTGCATTCAAAGCTTTCTAATAATGGCTGAAAGGGCGTTGAAGTCAAACTTTACGGTACCTCAGCTAAAATAACCTGGTCTGGCTTCTTCGAACAAAACAGAAGCGTTAGGAATCTGACTCGTCTGTATCTATTCATGATTTTTGAGAAACATTTTGCTGTCTGCCTTTTCAGCTCCTAGTTAAAAAGAAGCTTTGAAACGGTTGCTACTGGAGTATAAATGGAGAGCTACGCTTAGATGTTGATAACGTCACAAGTTGTGCTTACCTCAGGTGCCATGTAGCGCTTGGTACCAACTCTGTTGGTGGTAGGTACATCGACGGAGTCACTAGCCACGTTGTGACGGACGGCGAGACCCAAGTCACCGATCACGCAAGTCAGGTTGCTCTTCACTAGAATATTCTTCGATTTCAGGTCCCTGTGAGCTATAGCTGGCTTGCCTGTTAGATAAATTAGTTATTAGCCTTTAAAGAAATAAACAAATGAAAGAGAAATATTTAATTTGGGTCACCCACAGGAAATACAAATAAAAACCACAACGGCGGCAGATATTACATCGAACTCCCAAATCGGCCAAGAGGCAAAACATGTACATTTAAGCCTTCATTTGACAAGGCAGGGAAGTTTAGGTACCTAAATATTAAAGAGGAGTTTCGTACCAATACATATCAAGCATTGATAGAATGACAAGCTTCTGTTTCAAATTTCTTTTTCCCCCCAAGTCACCCCGTCACAACGCATCGCCCGCCCGCGTTAGAACTTCGTTTTCGCTTAGCGTTCTTGCCGCCTTTTCCTTTTGCTCGGCTCCTAAGGATCGCAGCGTGATGTTAAATGGCGTAAAACCTTCCTCAAGAATTGGGCTATTTATATCCGTTTTCCAGATAATTGAAGTAAGCAAAAAGTAGATTTTTGATAAACCCTGAATTATGTACTTTTTATTTTTTGTTTTAATAATTATTACCGAGTTTCGATTTAATCTGACAGCGCCTTTACTTACTTACTTTGACACCCTCTAAACTAAACTGTTACTCTGTGAGGTATTGTTTAAAAAAATTAAAAGTAGCAATATTTATTATATATCGAGGAAAATATTGCCAAGTTTCAAGTTATTAAACAAAGAGAAAGATTTATCGTTTAAACTGTAAACTGTACCTGTATCATTTAAACATTCTTCCCCCCCATGAATGGAATTGTGAAATATCTTTTGGGATGTTTCCATAACTTAAACTAAAGATTATCCATACCAATTTTTGAGTCAATCAAGCCACGCAGTAAAATCCTGCCCTCAAAAATGTAATAACCCCCCCTTCAGACGACGGTTTTCGAAAAACCCTGATACACGTTATTCTTAATTTTTCGTTTTAAGTATAAGTACTGAGTTTCGAGTTAATCGGACCACGCGTTAAATTTTTTAGATACAAACTTTGACACCCTCCAACGCCCTTTTAGAAGAAAAAAAAAATACTATCTTTATAATTTACTTAGATAATTGTACCAAGTGTGTATGTGTGTTGTGTTCATGCCAAGTTTCAAGTTTATTAACTCAAGGAATAAAATTTATCATACAAACAAAATACCCCCTTTTCACCACCTTATAGGTTGAATTTCCGAACACCCCTTCTTAGCGGAAGCCTACGTCATAATAACTATCTGTATGGCAAAGGAGACGGATACGCTTTCATACAACTTTAGGCCTGGATGTAAAAAGATGAAATTGGTGTCAATTGATAGCTACTATATTAACAAACAATTACTGAAAATTTTGCAGATTTTGGCAATCTGAGAGCCGAGATAAAAGAGATTTAGGAAAAGTGAGGTTACGTTAACAATCTTTAAGCAGCTGATTTTTGACAGATCTGTCTACGGTTGTAACCTTGCAAGTGTGACTTAGAAAAAAAATGGCGACTTTCGGGCGGCCCATTTTTTTTTCCAAGCTGATCGTGTGGGGTATCAAAATAACTGGTTTTAAGAGGTGATTTCAAAAACAAAAACAAATATAAACCAGACGTATCCATCGACTGCACAGCATGCTTTTCTTCTTGTTTACGTCTTTTTAGTTTGCTTAGCAGTCGGGTTTTTGTTTATTTTTTTATAATTTAGATAAGATGTAAAATATATTTTATAGAGTGGGAAAGAGTGTTTAAAAATGAAAATCGTTTTTTATTAATATTTTTATTCATATTTAATTATAACAAGAACGTCATCTAGGAATTGTGCAGGTGGTACTATATTTTCTTGGTACCTAGCCCAACTAGGGTACCATATTATTGACATAACATGAGCGCAGCAGCCTACAGTCCGTTTGCCTACGATGCAGTTACAATAATATTTTAATATTGCTTCCCTACCTCTGCAAGAGCTATCAAAAATAAAAGTAAAATAACAAGTACATACATATCCAAAATAACAAGTCCAAGTTCAACGTTTAAGCGGGGTTCTCCGTGTCCGGTATAGCGAGGCAAGGGTCGTACAAGAAGGAAGATCAGAAGTCCGTAGGAAAGCAAGGGTCAAGATATCAATAAAAGTGTGGGAGGAAATACTCAAAACGCACACGCACTAGACGATACGAAACGAGTGTTGATATTGTCAATAATTGTCATGTCAAGCATGTCAAGTCAGAGTTAGCACAGATTAAAAATACAATAATCGATTAGTCAACGTGAATCGATTAATCTTAACTATGTAAATATTTAATTAGTTAACGTAATAGTTAATTTATTAAAGTATAATTCTAAGAGATTTTATTTGAATTAATCATGTGGTGGAATCATTTTCGTAAATAGTATGAACTATGTAACGTTAATCGATTATAATTGAATCGATATTCCAATTACTTCGTAACCTTAACTTAATTAGTGGATTTCTCATTTTCCAGATTGTAAATTGAGTTGATTTTTCACACTTTGAAATAGAAAATCATAACCTTTTTTTTAAGCCTTACCTCAACTTATTACAATTGGGCCCAGAAGTCCCCGTCTCCTTTCAGCCCAATCTGTTCAATGGTCTGAGTTATGTATTGATAGATCAGTCAGTCACGGTTTTCTTTTATACAACGATACACCCCAATTAGAGTATTGAGTTAAAGCATCAGACAAAGACCAAAACATTTTTTTTAAAAGCTAATTATTATTTTTAAGAATATCGTGTTGACCCTAGCATTACGTTATGCATTTAAAATTGAGTCTTATTGCCTTGCAATAAGATTTAATTTTCTTTGGCTCAATCCGAGGTCAGTATTGCAAAATACATAATGTTTGAAAAAAATACCTATATTAATAGTTACTGAAATGGATTATGTAGTCAATTAGGAGTTTACTACTTTCAGGACTTGCGTTTATTCTGTTACACCTTGTATACATATATGTATAGATAAAGATCAACTCTTGAAACAAAAAAGACCCGTAATCTATTTTAGCCATAGACCAAAAGTGTCTATTTTCCTTAATGTATTAAAAAACATTTCAAGCCATCACTAAAACTGTCACAATTAAAAAGTAAAAGATATGCATGCCAAGCAAAAAAATACACATCTATTTCCCCCAAGCACTGGCTCAATTAAAATTGAGTGGCGTTCAGACAGAGATCGGCCACTCCGCAGAGCATTTGGGTCATACATCATCATTATCGTGTTAGCTGGTAAACGTTCCCTCGAGTGTGAACGTACATTCTCAGCTGCCCAGATGTACTGAAGAAGCATTTACGTACTCTTCGCACTTCAGATACGGGAGTGTAGCGTTCTATCGTTTTTGCTTAGCCCCAAGAGGGTAGATTATGAAAGGCGTGAGATTATGTACAATAAGCGGCTGATAATATGACACATAAAGCTTTAGAAACGAGTTGTCACAGCACAGCTATGAGCAGGGTTTGAAATACCGGTATATTTGGAAGCCGGTACCATTGGCATTGGTGTGATACCGGTACTACACGTAGTACCTGTGCTATTACTATCGGTACCTGTACTATTGGTACCGGTATTGCACCGGTACCAAACAAATATTTCCGTAAGTCAGATTGAGAAAACAGATAAAGTAACACTTGAAAGGGAAAGCTTATAGGCATTAGAAAAACAACTTCAATATTGCCAACCGTACGAGGTTCCTAATAAAAATATGTGATTTGTGGTACGCGCCGGGTACCTGAATTTGGTACCGGTACTTGTTAGGTGTAATACCGGTAACCGTTAGGAACCTGTACTTTGGTACCGGTTCCAAAACCTGGCTAAGAGTAACCAAGTGAGGTTACTTGTCACCTGTAAATTGTCTGTGTTATTAGTTAAGTACTAACATAGGTTAAGACTATTGTTACTAACCCAATGGATCTCTGTTATCTGAATAAATAAATAAATAAAACACGATGTGCTGTATCAGACGTGATCTGTGGCGGCAGCTGCTTACAACCCCTAACACCTTTATCGAGCTATCTGAGAGACTTCTACCTGGGCACGCGTTACCGTGACCAGCTTGGAAATCCCTAAATAGATTACGAACCCAAGTCGGCCGTAGTCAAATTATTAATCTCCACAGATTGGGGTTTATGGACGACTCGGACCTCACGTGTATACAAGGTGGAAGAGAATAAACGCACCTCACGTGTATACAAGGTGGAAGAGAATAAACGCAAGTCCTAAAAGTAGTTTGCTCATAATTGATTACTGAATCCATTTCAGTAACTAATAATAAAGGTTTTTTTTCAAAAATGATGTATTTTTCAATACTGACCGCCGATTGTGCCAAAGAAAATTAAATCTTATTCCAAGGCAATAAGACTCAATTTTAAATGCATAAAGTAATGCTAGGGTCAACCCTATTTTCTTAAAAATAATAGTTAGCTTTATTATGCTTATTGTATTATGCTTTTTACTCAATACTCTAATTGGGGTGTATGAGGTCTTGCGTTAATTATGTTATACGTTGTAGATGCGGCGTCTCACCACTAACAATGGCGCACCTCCCATCTTGCACTGAACCTGTGCACTTGAAGATCTTATGATTGCATCAGCGAACGGAATTCGCGAGCCTGAATTTTGGGCTTTAAACATAATGTCTGATTTTCACAACAAATTTCTTATTTGCCATCGGTACCTACGCTAAGAAGCAGTATGGAGTAATTTTTTCCTTTATTTTTTTAATCTTTTTGGAAAGGCGATTTAAGGCTCACAGTCGTTTCTATAATCTGAAGTCGAAAAATATTCTATCAACTGGCCACTAGATAAGGCAAATAGCGACGGCACGGTTGGCGCAGTGGTTAAGCGATTAACTGCTGCGCTGCGTGTCGCGGGTTCGATTCCCGCACGGAACAAATATTTGTATGACCTACGAGTAGTTGTTCCGGGTTTGGCTGTTTGTGTATGTGAGTTTAAATGTTTGTAAACGCACTCACAGAGAATATCCTAGTGAAGAGCAACGTTTTATAAAAAAAAATAAGTCTCATAATAACAAAACTCATCACGCAAACGCGTAACTATTAATCCTGCAATCTTGAAAATCAGCACGTATGTTTGACTTGGCGTCTACGAATGGGATTGGTCCATTGTAAGATAAGTTTTTTAAAGGGAAAACAATTTTGTGGTCTTATTTGCTATTTGGTTGTCACGAAAGAATGAAAGAACTCATTTAAATAGTCTGTCAATAACTCATTATTAATTGACCTTCGCCATATTAGATCAAAAGAAAACATGATGGGTATGTTTTAAAATTTTCAATAGCTATATTAATTTTCCATCATATTCCTGTTGTTGCTATGTAATGTAATATATTACTTAATTTACCCTATGTTACCAAGTTGATGTCGGATTAATTTTTAACCGACTTCAAAAAAGGAGAAGGTTCTCAATTAGACTATGTTTTTTTTTGTATGTTTGTTACGCGATCATTCCGCCAATTATGAATTTATTTTGATGATTCTGTTTTTGTTTGGTAGGTCATACTTCAAAAGTGGTCCCATATAAATTTTACCGAAATCGGTCGAACGGTTTAAAAAATATCAACAAAAAATTATTTTAAATAAAAAAAACCGCTTTCGAACGGACGTGGATGTGTAAGACGATAGTTTTCGGATGGGTGTGGGGTTAGGTACTATAACTAAAAAGTAATAAATAAAAACTTTTAACCCAAAAATAACAACCGACTTTATAAAAAAAAACTACAAAGTGAAACTTTAATTTCGGAAGTCGTTGGGACAAGGTAAAATACAGATACAAAGACACCGACTTCCGAAATTAAAGTTATTTTTCACTTTGTAGTGTTTTTTTTGGAAGGCGGATGTTATTAATGTAAAACGTTTTTATAGCCCAACCAATCACAACAGCTGACATAAAATATGAAAACAGATTTATTTAGCTAATTATAAAGCGCGGGTAAGGCTCCCTTGGTGATAAATATCCAATGTTCAGCAATGGTCTGCAATAGGCCGAGCTGATTAATCGATTGTCCTTATTACGAATATGGGAGACTAGCTTATGCCCGCGGCATCACCCGCGTGGATGTCGGAAAATATCCCACGGGAATGTACTACCGGGATGAAAGTACCATATGTTTTAATCCAGGTTATAAACTATATGTGTGCCAAATTTCATCCAAATCCGTTCAGCCCTTTTTTTGCGCCAATCCGGAACATACTTTCAGACAAACAGACAATCGGTAAAAAACTCTAAAAAAACTATATTTTCACCATCAGACTCGTTCCCAGATCTCGTAGCAATTCCTTTTATTTTTCAAAAATATTCGATGTCCGTTTTGAGTTCGTTACTACTTTACTATACTATATCGTCACACAGTGAACGAAACGTTTATAGATAGATATACTTGCGAGAAAATATCTATTAACGCTTCGACAAACGACTTCTTCCTGTTCTTTCAAAGGTTATCGAGAGAGTTGATGAAAAGCAACTTAAAGTATACCTAGAGGCCAATTCCATTCAGCCCCAACACCAATCAGGTTTCCGTCCAGGTCATGGTACAGCAATGACCTTGGCTAATGTCACCGATGATATACTGTCTGAGTCAGATGCTGGTAATTGCTCAATGCTTGTTTTATTACATTTATCGAGGTTGTTTGATTGTTTGAATCGAGAACTAGTACTTGCCAAACTTATTCATAACGGAATTTCGAAGGATAGCTGCAATCAGATCTTTCCTTAAGAATCGAAACCAGCAACAAGCTACAGATGATGACAAAGGAATTATCATTAAGTCGAAAAGAATGTTCGTTGAAAGAGGTGACCCACAGGGCTCTATTTTGAGTCCTATTTTATTTTTACGGCTGATCTGCCAGGTATTCTCAAACACTGTAAGGTTAACCGGTATGCAGACGACACCTAAATTTATAAATCATTTAAGCCAATTGAAGCCAGTCGGTAATCCTCGACTGGTCTCCAAAAAATACGCCAGTGCGTAACGCATCTAAAACAAAATGCATGATATTGGGCACCAAATACCAGATTAAAGCTGCTGACAATTTGTACGAGCCAATGATTGTTAAAGGGGAACTGTTGCAAAAGGTGAAAGTTGCAAAAAAAATTGGGGCTGGTTAGGGACGATGAGCTTAGATTTGTAGAGCACATAAATGGCCGGATTCAGAATGCCTTTTATAGGTTGAAGGTCCTCTATATAATCCGTGAGAATCTATCCGAGGACATTAGGAGTCTTCTTTCAGATCTGCTAGTAGTACCACCTGCCTTTCAAAGCATTAAAAACACAATTAATTTCAAACAGAAATGTAAAATATTTGTGTTTGACTATCAAATTACACTAAATTAATAATAGCAATATAATATAATAATTAGATGGCCATCGTCAATCAGTGGGTGGTTCTATCTATATATTTTCTTTTCTTTTTCGTTTCTATTTATAACACGACCAGTCGTGTCCACAAACTGTTAAATCACTTTTTTTTTCTAATTCAATAATGTATGATCATCATAAATAATTGTCATTGTGTATACTAATCCGTTGTTGCTAAATGTACCTTTTTTTTGGAAACTGTAGTCAAGGGTTTAAGTTGAAAACCAGCGCGAAACGCGAGAGAGAAATTGTTGCGACTGGGTTCAAATGTCTTTATCATTTTCGCCTACGTGTATTCATATATTCAGCCGCGATAGCAATATCAGCAGTAAGTGCAATTTTCGACAAAATGAGTTAAATATTGATCCCGAAGGAGCGCAATGGGAATGCGATGTTACCAGATGTGCTAACAGCTGTTTTAATAGCTTATCGGGAACTGGTAAATTTCGTTAAGGATAAAGGCAGTAAGTCCAATGAATGAGAAATCTTCCTTAACATAATAATAGTAAGTATAGTCACCCCGGGCTTACAAGTAAAGCTCTTTCATTTAGGTTTTACTTTTACTTAAGTTATGTGCCGTAACTGTGTATTGCTGTTTTCAAAATAAAAAAAATCATCAGAATTAATTTAACTTCAAAGTCCGGAAAAACAAACTTGTCACAAAAACTTTGCGTGTCTATTACACAAAACTATGCAAAACATACTTACTGCTCTTATTGCTAGCGTGGCAGTATTATGCAAGTATCAAATCTGATATCTCGGTATTTTTTTTCCAAAATAATATATTTCATTTTTTCGGGGATCTTCGCCATCTTTTGTGACTTTCCCGCAGCTTCTTTATAGGGTCATCATCTTCTTCGTGCCGAACGGCGGAGAAGTATTGTGTCGGGCTGCGTAACCGTTTACTAGTGCCCAAATTAGCTAAATGCCTTGTACTGGCAATGATATGGAGGATTTTGAGAACACGATGACCGTATTCCAGAGCCAGTCCATCTATTTCATATCTCACATGTGTCGGATTATTTTGTTTTACTAATTCGATCAGAGGGGTAATTCCCGTAATTTTAAGAACGTTCACAGTCTGATCTCAGTCTCAATATGTCAAAAATACAATCAATTTACATACATTTTTGACAAGTTTTTGACATTAATTGTCGCTGAGATGAGATTGCGACTTGAATTTGAACGTTTTTTAAGTACGAGAATTGCCCCTCAGTTCTCCTTTTAGCATCTGCATATTTGCGTCAATGCCTTTACTTTGTACTGGGGAACTGGAGAACGTAGAGTATGCGCACGAAACGACAACAGACTACTGTTTCGTTTAACAAAATGGCGGCCCGTCACGCCCTTTGGAGTGGCCATTTTGTTACCAGAAATATAAAAGTAGCTGGTACTCATTTCACGCTATTGCCTTCACGCGTTTGGTTTGGATGAAGCTTTATAATGTTATTAAGTAGTGCATTGTATTAAATTATAATATAGACAAAATGTACTATTTTATAGTACAGCGACAGATAACGTTTCCAACTGCCTAGTTATTTTTGGCACATTACTACAAAAATAAAACATTTGACGTAACCTTGTAACAACGCAGTACAGGTTTTAAAATATTATTTTCTTATTTATTAAACATTAAATTTTGCGAGAAATTATAACATTTAAGTAAGTATTGTAACTTGACATAATGTTATTAAGTATATGTTATTAATTAATGATATTATTCGATAAAAAGGTAAATAAAAGAAAGTAGTATCTTTATCATAAATCCTTCGCCACTTCAAAGTTACATCGTCCTTTCGATCACGACCTGACAGGAACGCATTTTCTCTGCGGCCGAACTGCAACTGTGAGCACGCTCTTTGACGTTTTCAACATGATGATAGTAATGTGGTAGGTACTTGCCTTTAGTGCCAACGATGTCCATGTGCAGGTGAGCGAGTCCAGTAGCGATGGAAAGCGACATCTTCACGAGCGTGATCGAGTCTATGGTTCGTGCGCTCAGGAAATCGAACAGCGATCCATTCTCGTGGTAATCCGTGATCAGCCACAACTGGGTCCAAGTGCCGTTATCTACGACCAAGATTATTAGACTTATTTAAATGTTTATGACGTATGGCCAACTAATGCCCGAAATAAAGATCTTTCTTTGCTTCTATACAATGTATTAGATGCAGTATGACGCAAGACGTAGATCTACCGTTCTATCTATTTATGCACAAAATAGCAATGACATGCAACGCAGCCATTACTGTAATTAATGGATAACAATTCATTAATCACCCTGGAGCATAGTACAGATGGTGACGCATGAGTGGTGCAGTTTAAACCATACTGCTTTGTTTTCATTCCAGGAAAATATCGAATTATACGAACATGGCCACACGAGCATGACGGTCTCCTATGTGTTTAGCGATATCTTATAATTTGTATTTAAGTTGTACATAATATAATGTAGTTACGTACCAAACAATTACCCTATTATACTTCCCAAAGACTAGCAACTACAAGTAACAGTAGTAACAGTACAACAGTAGTTGCTAGTCTTTAAATTACTGATAATAATAACTGCATCAATTCATTATTCACCAGAGAACAAGTAACCAACCAATCTCGAATCTAGATATTGGTAAAACACAACTCTATATCTACAGGACTATTTATTATTAGATTAAATGTATGCATCGTTTTATATTCAAAAGTATCATACTGAATTACATAAAAATCGTTTGCATTGCAGTATTTGGAACGGAAAAAATGCATGTAAATATTAAAATGCACGTTTAACACCAACATGAATACAATAACTGACGATAAGCTGTTTGTTACGTTATATTTTTAATGATTGACTAATTGGCTAACAATTAGTCAATCATTAAAAATATTATTATCCTGTAAGCACTGCAGCATGTTATTGTATGTGTTTCGAATCGCGCCCATGACCATGGGAACCGTTCTCTTTTTGTATAGTAAATATGTATGTGTTATGTGGGTACCTACTCATAATAATTAATTAATAAGTATAATAGGGTAGACTATAGTATAGTCAAAATCTCGCTGCAGACTTGGTCATAAATCATAATCGGAGTAGGGATGTGCGCTAGTTGCGCGCGCTCAAGGCCATTATCGATAACAGAATCATTAAGGTTATCACGTAAACATACCGTATGCATTAAGTATGCAGGGTAACTAATGAGTACTAATGTGTTTTTACGAGACTTCCTTCTCGTAAGAACACATTAGTACCCATTAGTTAATTCTATAAACAGAAGGTAATTATATAAAAACTAATATGTTTTTACGTTCTTAATTACATAAAAAGAGGGTAATTAACAAATATGTTTTTGACTCCTTTGCTACCCGCTAGTTGCGCCGTGCTATTAAGTATTTATAAATCGCTATAAAAATAAATTAGATCAAAAGATGTGTATTTATTTCTATCACACATTTATAAATATATAAAACTATCGATATCACTCATCGACTGCAGTAATACACAGGACTACGTGTGGGCGTGGCCTGCCCATAAGGCCCGTGAGTGGGAAAGAGAGCGAAACACTCGAATGATTTATGACCGAGTCTGCAGCGAGATTTTAACTATACTATAGTCACTTAGTTCTTTGTTAACGACTGCTGCGCCAGTCTAGTAATTTAGTATTTTTATTTTCACTTCTCACCCTGCATTCCGCGAACTAAAAAACGCCCCCTCGTATTTCGCCATGAGTTATCAAAAACTAGTCGCTAGCGATCCAAAGACGTTGTTACATCAATTAAACTCCATGGACGAGATGTAAAGTGATTCGCAGATTCGCTGATGAGCGACTCAACTTTAGATAACAAGATATAATAATAATAATAAGACTCTTCTTCTCATACAGGGAAGGCACAAGCATTGATCACCACGCTTGGTCACGACGAGTTGGCGATTTCAGAGTTTTTTAACTATAAATCTAGGTTTTCTCACGATATGTTCAGATGTCAGCAATGTTTAAGATAAACTCAGAAAGCACATAAGAATTGAAAAAGACACTTTGGTATTTGCCCGGATTTCAACCCTCTACCTCGTGCGTGAGAGGCGAGGCCTTCACCACTGGGCCATCACGATAATAATTGAATGCTATAAGGACTCACCCTTGTTGTCAGCAGCAATGAAGCCCAGAATATTTTCGTGTCGTAACATAACGGTCTGGTATATTTCAGCTTCACGGAACCACGAGGACTCTTCGCGGGAAGAGAATATTTTGACGGCCACGTTCTCTCCGCGCCAGCGACCACGCCAGACTTCTCCGAAGCGACCTTTGCCGATGATATCCACCAATTGGATCTGACGAGCGATTGAACGCTGCACCAGAAGGGGCAACCCTACAAGCAAATGCATAATGTAAATTTTATGGCCATGACCTAATCGTTTAATGAATAAATGTAAAATCATGCAATTATTGATAGATCTTAGTATACATCGGACAAAAGAAAAATTCCATTGAAAACCACGCAACTACTTAAAGAGTACCTACAAGGGTCTGTACATAACGAAATAATATATTTTTCACACCACCTGCTCGAAAATGTCAAATTATATGTCAAGCAACCTTAACCCAAAGTGAGTCATTAGTGGCCGGGGGCACAGCCGGTCAATAATGTTGTACTGGATTTCATTATGACCCGCTGGTCAATAATGTGATTTGAATTTGGAATCTCACATGCTCAGCTAAATTGGCAGTATAGTACTAAAAAACACACTTTGGTGCCAGAAAGAGGAAATCTATTCTCGAAACCCTTACTACGCGTGGATGATATTCTCGATTTCCTACAAAATCATAACGACTGCAACTGCGACTGAATAATATGTCTTCGAAAACATGGCAACGATATGAAGAATCATATCGTTGCCATGTTTTCGAAGACATATTTATCTTTGCACAACTTGACTAATGTCTCAAATGTTACCATTAACTTCAATTAATATGTAAGTGCATATAACTAACTAGTTCTAAATATGTTATTCTTACTGTTTGTTTATTTAATAATAGTAGATTATTAAACAAGGGGATAAAGCAGTGTCTTCTGTCGCGGGTGACGAATTAAATCGCGAGCGTAATGAAGGACTCGAGGTTTACTCCCGAGCGCAGCGAGGGTGTTAAAAACTTAAATCACGAGCGAAGCGAGGGTGTTAAAAACTTAAATCACGAGCGAAGCGAGGGATTTAAGACGAGTCCTGAGTGTAGCGAGGGATTTAAGTTCACCCAAGACTAAGACAGCTTTATCACCGAGGAAAATACTCTACTTTTCGTACCATTTGCGAAAAAATTAACACAATAATAATATGAGATAAGCATTTATTAAAAATAATGACAATTAAACGTATTTTTAGAACATTAACTTATTTATAAAAATAAATTAAAATAAACTTAACGTTTATGTATTTGAAGAAAACAAAAACGCGGCAAATTCCGAGACTAATATTTTTTTGTCGGAAGAGCAAAGGCATCAAGCTCATACGGCCTCGTCGGTTTTCGTAATTTTATTTAATAATCATAATATTAACTGCATAATAAATGCGTATTCCTTTATCAAAAAGATGTATAATGCTTTATATACAAACTCAATGGTGTAAACACAGATGTAGTTCAGTATAAATTTCGGTAAGTATTCAAAATTTAAATCACATTCTCCCCCTAGAGGATGAATGAAATTCAGTACAATTTTCTTTCCCTGTTTTTAACAGATTAAAAATGACTATTGTTATGTTCGCTTTTTGTGGCATAGAATGTCACTTTTTTGAGCAAGTGGTACGAAAATACTTTGTTTATCGTACTATGGCTATTATTTTCTCACAGTAGGTGTAAAAAGTAGAGTATCCTCCTCTGAGCTAAAGGTGTCTTTGCCTTGGGCTAGCTTGAATCTCGAGCGCAATGAAGGATTCAGGATTTAACTCCCGAGCACAGCGAGGGAGTTAAGAGTTCAACTCACGAGCGAAGCGAGGGAGTTAATACAAGAATCCTTCAATATGACGCCCGTGACATAAGACACAACTTTAGCCCCTCGGTGCATAATCTACTATTATATAGAATTGCGTGCAAACAATACTGTCTGTAAAATCATGAAATTGTGGCACTTTTAGCTCTTGACATACATGAGATGTCATCTTTTTTATTGCCTTATTCAATTCATTTGATGCATCAATGCAGATCGATTCGAGGCAACGATCGCTCAATTTGGCACTTAATGCTGTACGCATTTATGAATTCATTCATGTGTGGCAGAATGTTTATGAAGATTACAATAGCGTACGTGAACTTTGGGCGACGAGCCAGATTGTCGTTTAGAATATTGATCTGGACGCTTCCTCAATTTAGTGACGATTGGAACAAGATCTTCATATATTTTCTGATTAATAAACTAAGATGTATAATAAAAATGTTGTAGTACGAACGGCTTGTTTCAGAACTGGATATTTGTATAGCTCGGTCTCAATACTGAGGGCCGGGGACCAACATAAATTGTAGTCAAGCTATCCAACAGTTTCTCCAGAAATGGTGCTGGTGAACGCAAATACGAATAAAGAACGAAAAACTTACCGGAGCCAGATCCGGAGGTAGTGAGCTCTATCATGTCCCGTATGGTTGTGGTTCTCAACATGGGGTGCCTGGCCTCACAGACGGAATCATCCGCCGGGTATGGCGTTCGAGACGGAACCCTCTTCTTTGGGCCATGCGATCGCTTCGCCCAACAGAAGCTGATCGCAGCGCATACACCGAGAACCACCAATCCCATCACCCATGGCAATACTTTCCATGCCGTCGCTGTAGTGCTCGTCTCTTTATTCAGAATTTGTGCATTAGTATTTGTACTCAAAATGGGGAGATTTAGGTAAGCAATCGAATCTCAAGAAATGCAAATTCCAATTGTTTTTTTTTATAAACAAAGGTGTAAGCAGCATTCATTTGCTGAACCTATTAATTTTCATTTTTTTTTTTATTTGTATCTCCTTTTGAATGATAAAATTATTGAAAACTAGCATTTTAATTGTACATTCAGTACTTATATTGTAAGATGGCATACAACATAGAGAATGACCGTGACACTGGATAATGTTTATGGAATGCCATCTCAAACCTGGTGATCTTTAAGCAAGCATTAATACATACTCCCATTTTAAAACCTTATAGCATTGATGCTGCATCGTATATCGTAGCTTCTTAAGGCTCCTACATAATATGCCGGCGGCGGCGCGCGGCGGCCCGACCGGGGAAGTGTAGGAGCCGTTAGAATTGCGGCACACGTTTCGACAAGGATATTATCGTTCATGTGCAACATTTAATAGTCGTCAATTGGGAGTAGTGATACAAAATATTCATAGAACGTTGACCTAGATAAATATCACCAATGAACACACAGCTCAACTGGTTTCTTATAGGTATTTTCCTTCATAAATACAAATAAACTGTGACTTAAATAAATAGTAAATAGCCAGCAGCTTTTCAGTTTCTGATTATTTTGCAAATTATACCCGGAGGATTCTTTGTGTGAAACTTGTATATTTGAGTAAAAATCATTTAAAATACTTACAGCAAGCAATTCTTTCAGAATCTTGAACCGTTTAATATTCGGCGAAAGCGTTCGTAAAGAGAAAATTAACACATCACACAAAAACACATGCAATAAGCGAAACCAATACACATACGTGAATACTATAGAGTATATCTACAAATTGTACTTACATAATAACACAAATTAGGTCTAAATGAGGTCTAATATTTCTGATATTAAATATTCAATAGAATATTGTAAATAAAGCACAATTATTGACTATTATTAGTGCTTATTTCGCCTTCAAGAAAGTAATGTCCAAACAAAAATTATATGGGTCAAGTTTGTACGAGTATTTTACAGTAATGTGTAAATTAGTAGCCGGTATAAATATAATGTAAGTAGATGTCTCCTTACATTATATTTATATCGTGCAGCGGTTAGTTACATGCCCCACATCCAATTGTCAGTCAGTTAAATACTTAGTGCTTAAATGTTGTTAGCAAAAGTAAATAATAACAAAATTATGGTTACTGACATGCTATTAGTATAAAATCATAATTATATCATGCTAAAATCAAGTGGAAAAAACCGGCGTATGATCACTTACGGCTTTATTTATCGCCTGTTGTAAAATTACTACACATTCCTCTTTACTTTCTGTAATCAAGACATTCAGTGTCGTATAACAATGGCACTACTTCGATGCAACCCTGTCATGCCTTCTGTGCAATGGCACCCCTTGTTTAATATAATATGCATGGCTATATGTAATGATGGCCCATTTAATGTTGGCACGGTACATTTCAGTTTAAATTTATGAGCATTTCAGACGCAAGATTGTAAACTTGCAAATGTAAAACACGCGGCGACTGAAACAATAAGGACATCGGGAAATGTCCCATTTCCAATAGAATGTGCATAGTTTCGATACATTTGCATGCACGACTGTAACCGAGCGGCTGATATTATTTCAAGTTATATTAATAACCTCGTATGAACGTTACTGCAACATGGTAAGACTCAACAATACATTTGATCTGGACATCACAATGTAAGCTACCCAGACAGCGTGCCCCGACGACACATTCCGAATGTATACTGTACCTGCGAACAGATTACGGTTACAGTAGTCCGTGGCGCAGCAAGATATATTGGGGCTTTCGTCCTTGCGGCACCATATAGGCATGTCCCCGGGAGGGAAACTGTGTTCTCGGTCCCAACATCTACGTTCATAAATTCTTAGATTAGTACAATAAACCCTAAACGGTGATCAATGCCGGTCTACGGAAAAAAAACTTTGTTATATTAGAACAAAACGAAGAAAAAATAAAATCTTTAGCCATGCAGTCTCGCACCATACACCAAGGCAGTCGGCGCCGCAGGAGCATGGGCGCAGGGCGCTTGGCGTGTGGTATGCTGGGCGTCGAGTGTCAGCAGCGGCAAGCTAGAGTGCAGTAGTTAGCGGGGCACATCGAGGGCACTACCTCCACGTCGCTCCTACCTGGCGGCTTCGGTGGCAGGTCCACGGGCAGGCCTTTATTGCACATGTCATGTGACTTACAACATTTTATCTGCACCGATTCATTTTTAGTTTTCGTCGTAGAGCAACTGAAGGGATGCTCGATGGGTATCAGTGATTTGCGCTCGATACAGCTGCGCCGCAAGTGGAACCACCATACAATATGTTTAGTAGGTTAAAGCAAACAACGCACACTCGGAAAATAGAGTTGGTTAAGGAGTACGGCACATCATTCAAATCATACTAATTATTTCTGTCGGCACCTGCGGCCGCTCGTTCTCTTTGCTTAGTAGGTACATATTCAAATCACTAATTCAAAAGCGATTGTTAGAGTATTGGCATCTCAACACAAAACTTATAGGAAATGGCAATGCAATTATATGATTCTAATAGTACATCAAACAAACTTAAAATCTGCATCATCAAAATAGATACATGACACGCCCACAAGTGTGTAGAACAGCTTACCCATAATTGAGGCATGAAGCACTTTGGACAATTTTTCTTGTGTAATCACATCAGAATTGCAGAAATCGGTTCTACAGCAATACATTGTAGATTTTTTGCATTTTACTGGGTTTTCAGGAGGAAATGCAATGTTCAAGTTCATACACCTTAAGACCACCGCACTACACAGGTCAATCATTTGATAGAAATTGGTTAGAATTATACCTGTGAGCCTCAGCATAACAACAGGTTTGTGTTGATTTGAGTATGCCAATAGTTTTATTATTATAATTGTCAACCAACATTATACTTTAGGAGTTGGAGGGAACAACAATATGTACCTTTCCTGATCAATGATAAGAAAAATAAAATGCCTTTCACAATGATTTTGGATAAATTTGGAAAAATTACTTAAGCAAGTAATTATAATTATGGATAATTTTGAAAATATTATTTTATTAAACTTCAGTTAACATTCAATATACTCACTGGTATGTAAACTTCTGCACTTTATTCTCCAGGCTCGTAGAGGCGAAACAGTAACCGTCCGTCTCACATGTTGAGTTGGGACATCTCTCACTGTTGCAGTAACATTTTAAACCTATGATCAACTTAATTAGTTAGAATGGGAATTGAGACATCAAGCATGACGATAATACACAATAATGATGAATTATTTAATGGCGAAACAAAGGAGGATATGTAAGTAATTACAGAAAAAATAGAAATATCTGATTATGAGCATGAAAAGACACAGTAGTGTTACTTGGTTTCTGTTTGAGTATTAAATACTTTGTAACAAACAAATGTATTTTATGACCAACTGATCACAATAATGTTCATAGTTGTCATTACAATAATAAACCTACGCCTGTTTCTTGTAAAACCATGATTAGTAGAGTATGGGTGAAATAAAGCCATCTTTTTATTTATACTGTTTGAACCCAAGACACAGATTTTTCTGAATCTTTGACTCTGAACCCTTTCTCACAGGGACACATTTAACTACATTAATAAGCTTCTGGTCACTCTAATATTACTTAAACTAACACAAAGTGCTATTCACTACAAACAATTTTAACGAAAAACTTCACATTCTTGTAGCACGTTTTGTAATATTTGTCAAGCTAAGCCATAAAATAGTATTTGTCTGGCGTATTTCGCTGGTTTTACAGCAATATGTTATTCCATCTAAGTGCTGACTTAAACTAAGCCAGTCACTTCAGTACACCAGAAATACGTAAACAGAATAAATTCTATTTGTGTTGTAATATAAAATCGTATGCAAATGGACAAGTGATGAAAAGCACTCACCATCGACGGTGTCTAACCTCCGATACACAGCGAAAATCAAAAAAAGAAACCATTTGCGCCACTGAAAACTATTCATTATCACATTCCTTGATATAAACATATCAATCTACAGTTCCGGAACAGCAAAACACTTATTATTGACACTCGGACAGTACGGCCATTGAAGTGTTTCAGAAACATATGACATTTTTGTTATACAATGGTTTATATGGGACCGCTATTGTTCTCTAAACTATACTAATATTCGAATAAAAACTAGTTAAAAATGTTGTACTTAGACGATATATGCAACTAATACAGTATCAGAAATTACAAAAACCTCTATAATGGTAGAGGAAAATAAGTAAATAGCTTCGCGTGAGTGAAGTGAAGGAAGTGAACTATGCACTATGCCACAGACTTGAAAAACCGAAACAGATAAAAAAAATAACCTTTTTCTACGAAGTGGGGTCATAAACTGAAAGCTCGTCATAGGTGGCAGCACTGTTCACCTCTACTATTATTTACATATCACACCACATTAAACTGCCTTAGTTCTCTTGTTCTGTATACGAATTTATTCCATACCATCTTCAGGTTTAAAAAAGATAGCAGTTAGATTCGACTAAATGTCAGCTTTCCAATTTTTTTCTGGAGAGCTTCCTTTCTTTGGCAAATATATGGGTCCCTGTATTTTTGCAGTCAACAGCTGCACAACGCAGCTAGGAAAAACATAAGTCTATGGCACCACGGGGCTCTACTCCGCCTCCTCTGTCAACGCTCACGGCGCACAGTGTGCTGAAAATCGACTTTCATAGACATATAATATTTGTTTCCCAAATGTCTACTGTCATGACTTGAAAATGTTTTGGAAGACTAAGTACATGCTTAAAAACACCAACGTTGTAGAATAGCATCGCAAACAATGCATACATATTTTTGATTTTTGAAAATAAATAATACCTACTTAGTTTAAAAACTAAAAAAACATGCTTTGGTAGATAACCGAACTAAAAAGTAGAAAATAATTTTCAATAAACCAACCAACTAAGAACAGTGATTAACCAAAAAAAAAATCGTTAAATGCGCGGGGTGCTTGATGTCAATTCTTGTTTTTGTAAAATTAGCGTCATCATGGAAATATCAGGTAAAGCACGTGGGGTACTTTATCAGATATTTTCATAATTTGTTTACAATAAAATATTGTATTCATATGCTTGAACCATACATGGCTAAGAACAGTAGTTATGTGGCGTACATAACTCCCTGACTACTCCTACGAGTACTGGTATGCTTATCTCAAAGGTTGAACCATGCATGCCTCTAAACGTGGCTCAGTCTGTTTTTTATTTATTTATTATTACCTACATCAATTCACCGTTCTAAGTTATAATTGAAGATATTGTAGAATTTATTCAAAGTCGATAACTTCTGTAATAAATGGGAAATTTGCGCGCCTGCTGCCTTCCTTCGATGTGGTAGCCGCATTGACTTTTAATTGTTTTTCCTAGCTCAATGGGTAGCCGTTTCTCAGGCTACGGAAAGTTTATTGTATAAGTACGTGCACTTGGCACAAAGACACTACCGGGTATCTGGGATGAAAAAATCGTTAATCCTGAGGATCCTAGCAAGGATAATGGGACATACTATTTAATTTCTTGCATCGGTCCTTGATAAGTGTGCAAAGTTTCAAATCAATCAGACGTTTTGAACGGGATGCAAATCCAGTTCATAAATTCAGTTACATAGATACCTACACACCAAGCTAATAAAAGCGTGTTAATTAATTACTAAGTAGCTGGCATGAAAGTCTTATATCTCCGCTATGGAGGGATTGGCCGAAATTATTTTGCAGGTGATTAATCCTTCAATTACTTACAATATTTTGACATATTTCAGGAAACGGCAAGCAGCTCAATCCTTTAAAAAAAAAATGCTTATGATTTAATATTGTCGAATTTCATTATGAAAAGGACAGAAGATAAATTTTAGTTTAGTCCTGTCAAATTAATCAGCGCCTGACACTACTCCATACAAGTTTAGACGTGATTAAAAAGTTGACTACTAAAATTACATCAAATTACGTCAGGTGCTGACTAATTTGACAGGACTAAACTAATATTTATCTTCTGTCCTTTTCATAACGAAATAGAAAGAAAAAGATGCACTCAACTTAAATTTAGTTTAGTTTGTGAACAAGGGAATCCGCACCATTATTTTATGAGTTAAAATTGTTATTTATATCTAATGTATTAATTAGCTTATGAGGATAGTGAGTAAAATTTTATTATATTATATTTTGCAATAAATAGGAGGACACAAAATAAAATCAATTTATTTCGCTTTAAGCATTGAAAGTACAAACAGTAATATTCATTTAGTTCCTCAAAAGACTTTTTTTGTTTTCGTAAAGTTCTATTTTCTAATTGAAAATTATCCCTTTAATTTGCCTTGTTTTATTAGGATCTTTGATTTATATATATTATATAAATTGTTTTATTATGCCGCCCACCTCTCCCATCGAGTACTTTGTTAGTACGAAATTAAATAAACCTTATTTTTTCTGAATATGTGGTGTGTTTGTACAGTCGACAGCACATTATACGAAACTGTCAAATTTCTCCAAATGATTTTAAACCTGGCTCTCATTAACCGAGTGTGTGGTGTAGGTATATCACGAACAACCAAATGACGTACCTAAATGTGATGAATTAAAATGTTGAAGATCATGTTCAAAATCGAATAAGAAAATTTGAGTTTGTGGTAACTTGACCTGCTGCTGTTTGTACAATGAATATGTAATGAAAATATAAATTCCTATGCGATAAAAAAAGCGATCTATATTATTATGTCCTATGAAAGTCGATTTTCAGCCCACTGTGCGGCGGCCTTCCCGCGCATTCCCCAGGCACGGTACAGCGGTTTCGGTCAAACTATAGTGTGCAAATAAAAGATTTCCAAATATTTATAATTTATTTAATATGTCCACAAAATCTTTGAACAATGCAAAAAATAAACCCGGGAAAGCATTAGGTTGGCCATAGGCCCAGCGCACTCCACTGGAGGCGCGGCGCGGCGGAGAGCAATTGAAGACATCAATTTAATATAAACCTTAACTACCTTGAAATACGGTCAATATAAGAATAAATTCGCACGCGGTGCTCGGAGCGCCCTCAAGCTACTACAAGAGTGTACAAGAGCATGCGCGCGACTGCTCCAGTCGCCGCCGTACTGCTCTGCGCTCCGCGGGCTCCGCCGCACTACCCCGCGCCCGGCTGGCTGGCGGTCAGATGCCTGGAGAGTTTTAAACTAGAGTAACTGCGCGCCGCCGCGCGTCTCCGCTCGAGGGCTCTCAAGGGCTCTTGGCGTCGCGTGGGGCCCGAGGAATCCGCCCGTGCCTTTCAAGGAAATATGCTCCGCCGCGCCTCCAGCGGTGTGCGCTAGGCCATACACGGGCAGCTCGAGCAGTTAGTACACCCCGATTCCAACTTTATGGCGGCTACTCGCTGCGCAGTACCTCAACCCTCACCCCCGCTGACAAGTGAATTAGTTACTGCGCACCGACTCGCCTCATCTTCCGAGCCGCCATGAAGTTTGAATCGGACTGTAATTGATTACCGTACTCGGATCGCCTCGAGCAGTCACTATACATACAATTTGCATGTGCGTGGATCGCTTTTGTCATGCTGAAAGAAAAGAAAGAAAGAAAATGCATTTATTTGCGGTAAACATGACATGCTGCTGACGACGCCCTGTGATGTAGTGACTGCTGAAGAATGACTGAAACGATTTCGTGTTGTCCTTGTCAGTGAACACTATACGATTTTAGTCTGCAATCGCAGATGTAACCACATATTTTTCATATTACGATCTTAGTACCTATCGATACATTATGATATCCATCGATTACAATAGGTAGTCGGCCTATTAATATTACAACAGGTTATGATAAAAATGTGTTCATCGGTAATAACAAAGTAGATTTAATTTTAATTTTAAGGTAGGTACTTTGAATTTACTCTTGATTTATATTAACATAGCAATCTACAAGACGACATCAAGATTTTAATTTATTGATCAATATGTTAAAAACCACACATTACTAAAGCCAGTGCTTTAGTAATGTGTGGTTTAGAATATATCATGGAAAATTCACATTAATTCAGTAATTAATGTGAATTTTCCATAATATATTATATTAACTCAAAAAATAAATAAACAAATAATATGATTGTAACTCGGGGCAGGGGGCCTACTCTCTAAGTCCGTCAACGAGGATACGGGCCCGTCGGAAAGTAGTTCGATTCTTAAAAGTGAACCCTACCCCCGATTAATTAACTTTTCCGGACAGGCAAAAGCACGTCGGGGGTAGGGATAACTGTCTAAACGTTTTGTCATTAATTTTTAGTTCGGGCCCGGACTAATCTTATGTCCGTAAGTGATACGGAGTAGGCCCACTGTATAAATAGCGCAATGAGGGTGTACCGTTCACCTCTGCCTATGCCTTCTGATGATGTTAGGTAATAAAACAGTGTAAATGCATAAAATAAGTAAGTATATTATATTATTTAGCAAGCATAAATGCAAAGTGAATGTATATTCCTATTAATTAGTCTGTAATTTATATTTATATTATTATTCTTTAGATTATTCTACATACATACATAAACTAACGCCTTTTCCCATGGGGGTAGGCAGAAACCACAGAACGCCACCTGCTACGATTCTACTTTAAATACTTAAATTTGTTATATTATTATGTAATAATACATAATTATAATTATATATATTTAATATACACCTGTAACGTGAGTGTGTATTGATAACCGACTCATGATTGAAATATTATTTCATTAACATTTTATTGACTAATCTAAAAATTACGCGAAAATAGAGTTCTCTCACGTTTTTAGGGTTCCGTACCGAAAAGGTGCCAACGGGACCCTATTACTGAGGCTTCGCTGTCTGTCCGTCTGACACAGGGCTGTATCTTTTGTATCTTAAAGGCAGATACTTGAAAAGCTGCAAGGTGGGGCAAAAGTAATGTCAATGTGAATTGGCTGCCATTTGGTTGGAAATTAAAACGGTCTCTTTTTTACGGAAAGTTTATGTAAAGGTGTAAAATGCATGACATTAAGTCGAAAAAATTATATCTGTCAAAAGACCACCTCCCGAGTTGATGCACACAGGTGTGATAATTTTACGGCATTTTGAATTGTTGCTCGCAAAACATCCTCCAAATTGGTGAACTCCTTGGTTTGTGGTTGGTTGTGGTAAACACGAAACTTTAAAGCCCCATAGAAAGAAGTCTGACGCCTCAAGGCCCCGAAATTGGTGGTTCAAAATCTCCATCGTTGCATGAGCTGTGTGACTGTGTGTATCGCTCTATTGCATTGTCAACTAATTCTTTAACTGAGTACAAGATATTTATCAAATCACAATGACATTAAGTCGCGATTAGCAAAAATTATGGCACATCCACATTATGACATTACTTTTGCCCCACCTCGTATGAATCAATTCTCATAAAATTGTGCGCATTCTGCGGTTTCAAATATTTTAATAATTACTTTAAACACTTAAATAGTATAAAAAATTTGGTACAGTAACATGTTATAACAGCAGGTAATTAACCTGTCCCAGATAATTATTATGCTAATACACCGATAAAAAGTTAGAAGTCGGCTATTTAAGTGACTAATATAATGTCAAAAATGTTAAGAAATTTATTTATTTATTATTTATGTACACACAGTAAAATACAAGAGATATGACATAATTATAAATTGAGTACAAAGGTACTGCTTATTTCTTAAGAAATTTCTTCCAGCAGACCTGCAAAAGGAGAAGTAAAAAAGAAACGTAGACAATAGTGCGTGAGAACAAGAAGAGAAAAATTTATGTTGATCTAGAGAAGCAATCGATGCTTACTTGCTACAAACATCGATTTTTCTCTGAACATTTAAAAAACAACGTTAACATTCATTCATAATAACAGTTTTAATTCCAATCTTGGGAATTTAACATACTAAAATCTGTCACTTCATTTAATTACACTTGTTTATTTTGCTGCCTACCACCACCTCATATTTTATAATGTCGTTTCCTGTTTACTTACTAGAATATCAGTCTTAGTAAGCTCATATTATGCATTCAGTTTCCCTGAACACATGCCATGGCATGAACATGACCCTTGGGATCGTAAGGCTGCTTGTTGAACAAGCACTAGCATTTGAGTACAAATTGGGGAACTAATAGTAATCGAAAATGTTTGGGCCTAAAGGCCGACGTTATAACAATTTTGGTATGGCCGATAAGCTTAGTATCAGGATCAAATGACTTAAATGGGTCATGTATGCATTCACTATCATTTCTCTTAGGCACTCACTTTATAATACTAAACAAGTTACGGGCTTGAACTTTCCTACGCAGTACAAGAATTGTATAATTATTGATCATTGGAATTAAACTAAATCATGTAACAGTGTAACATTCACAATGTTTGGGTAGGAAGGTTCAAACACCTTCCGAATAACTTCCGTCCAGTCCCGTATCTGCAAGCACCGTCGTATCACACCAATTTTCATTATATTAATTATCTAAGGAGTTTAGTAGCTGCCTATAATTGCTCCATAATAAGATGACATTTCGAATTTATTTAATATAAATATTCGAGGACTTAGGCTGTCTTCTAAACCTTGACTGTTTTGTACACACACACAGCTGTAACAGATCATTCATTATTCGAGTAACAATATAATAATGTCAGATATAATAAGAATTTGATTTTTTTAATATAATGTAGTATGGAGGGTAGAGACAAGGAGACCTATCTCTGTGTATGAAAAGTGTCCGTCAAAATGTGCTACATAAAGGTGGCGCTACAGTAGCCACCGGGTAAATTTTAAAAGCAATAATTATTTTAGGTTATGTTTACAAAATAATGTTGGACTACGTAAATTGCCGAGGTATGGTATACTGGACTGTCGCTAGCTACTCTAGTCACTAAATATATAAAATTTTCTGACTCGGCATATCTCAATCCGTTAATATTCTAACTCGGCATACTTAAACCCGATAACAACTGCTACATTCATACCATATAATTTGGCTACGCTAGCGCCATTTTGGAGGGTTTTTGAACTATTATTTACTGTTTAAGTTGGACACTTTTTCAGCTTTCTTCCCATCCCACCCTCCATATAATGTAGATAGTAGACTTTTTTATTTTTTTTATTTACCTAATACACCTTCCTGCAGTATTTGGTTAGGTTAGTAGTTATTTTACTAGTTGATCTATTTGCTGTTGATAAAGGATATATGAACCATCAGCGATGACAGCTCTAGTTCCTCAGAGTGGGCGTTGGTCAGTGGCACGCTTCTGTAGCCGGAGCGAAGGCAAGTGAGCGGGAACACGGCTTGGCCGATGAAGTTCTTGTCTCCGAACATGTCTTCATCTTGAACCAGGAAGCGGATGAGAGCCAGGTCAGGGCACACTAGCTCAAATTCACAAATATCATTCCAGACCGGGTTCAGGCCGTTGTCAGCTGAAAAATTTAATTTTTTTTGTAAAATTTGACAATAAATCTATGGTATATGTAATAACAAAATAAATATAAAACAATACCTAATAAACATACTACATGACTAATAATAAATAAAAAAGCGAGTAAAGAAAGCAATATTAAATATAATTAAATAAATGAATAGATACACCTGCATATAAAATATTAATAGAATAAGTGAATGAATGGAAATATAAATACATAGGTAATATAGGATATAAAATAATTATAACTTAATAACAAATAAAATTAATAAAGCGCTCTTCGTCTCTCTACTTATTTAAACATTAGCTGTGGCCGACAGGGTCCATAATTGTTTCTATTATTTTTCTTTTGTCTACCACCTGTAATTGTACATTATGGATTGCAATAAACGATTTGAGATTTGTTAATCGAAGCAATAAATGGTTACGCTTGAAAGAAGTATGCTACTAATATTATAAATGTGAAAGTTTGGATGTTTGTCACTCAATCGCGCAAAAACCGCTGAACGGATTTGGATGAAAGGGATAGATCATGACCTGGATTAGGACATAGGATGCCTTTTATACCGGTAGAACATTCCCGTGTGATAATTTGCGACATCCACGCGGGCGAAGTCACGAGAAAAAGCTAGTCATAAATAATTTTGGAACTCACCAACTGTTTTAGTGACGAGCTTAGTGCCAGTGTCATAATCAGCTCCAATAATCTCGACTTCCACCGACGGACTGGTGGTCCCGCGGCCCATCTTGATGAGGTGCCGGGCCCCGATCAATCGCAGCATCACTATCATCGGCTTCACTTTCTTCTCGACGCTCTTCTTGACATATGGATTGTATGCCTCGTCGAACATATAGTCGGGCTTCAACACGTAACCGCACCCGCCATTTTCCTTGAATTTTCCCACGTTAATCTGCATTGGCTTGTCCTGAGTCTGGTAGTTGAGGGCAACCATCTGAGAGCCGGCGTTCCAGAAAGGAACCGGGTTGTAGTTGGACGAATCGATCCGCTGCCCCTTTGGGTAAATACGACTCAGTTGCTTAGTGTGGTACTTCATGAAGAAGGGAGTCTCTTGTTGGCACATCAGCCTCTCGGCTTTAGTTTCGGGGAACGAGGACATTTCGTTGTATATGAAGCCCTTGTTCCGGATTCGCTCTTGGTTGAAGGTGACGGAGCGACAGTAGACTATTAAGTCGGACATTTCTTTGGCGATTCTCCATGTGCGTTCCATTTTTCTGTGTTGCAGGGAGCGGGCGCTGGCACTGTAGGCTGCTTCTTTGATGGCGGAGAGCCATTCGAGTGCGATCTCGCGGGTGGGCGCCGCCATGTCAAAGGTCTGGCACATGGTGGGGCTCTGTATGCGCACGAGCCAGCGGGCCGCACCGCCCTCCTCTCCCACCACGAGTTCCACCACAGCGCCCAACACGTCAATACAGCCCTTCTGCAATGCGCCCAAAGCTGCGGATTCGTTCTCCAGGCCCTATGACAAGAAACAGTGTGTTATTTTCAATCATTATTCCAAGCATGAAAGACAAACATATAGAAGAAAAAAATAAGGGAAAAGATTACCTCGTAGTAACACAGTTAATATAAAAGATTGTAACACAAAAACAAAACAGATATAATACAAATAATCCATCAAAATTAAACTGAGACTTGATGAATGTGAATCTTTACCGAATGAACTGTTCCCAGTCTGTCCGATAAGCTATGGTTGAACGCTTGAACTCCTCTTTGGAGGCTGCCTTCGTTTAGGGTGATTCTAACTTGGTCAAGTTCAACGCTTTTAGTGTCACTTTCACCAATGAAAATGAATGCGATCAGCGTACCTAAATTGTGTTCAACAGCTGTCAGTGCCCATATTCCACAACAACCATGACTCCGATTGAACGCGGTTAAGACGTGCTGATCGCGTTCATTGGTGAAATCCGCCCTAAGACAACTAGAGGGAGTCAATTTTATCGGACTCCAACTGCCCCAGATATACCCTCATAATAATCCTAGGCACCCCTGTAAAGGTAAGAGCGCGCAGTACTTGACACCAGAACATCTGCTATCCTAACATTCCTAACCAGCGCAAGTTAGGTCGTGTATGAAGTACTGAGGCCGTATTACGACGTTTGAAAGCTATAACTGTTCCAGTCTGGGAGAGAGATGGAGCTTTACAAGACGGGTATCACCATCTCTTTTTCGCAACGGAACAATTATGGCTTTTAACACTTTATAATACGGCCCCTGCTCATCTAAGGAACGGATCAGCCAAATACCAGTTCGAAGCGCTTGTCTAATGAGAAACGGGCCCCAAGAAGTGGCTCATTGCACTGGTCGAGACTAACCGAGATACAAGGGGCTCGTCACTAAATGATAAGAGCCACACGGATCGATCAAGGTTAAGCTGCGCTTGTCGAGGTGGGTCCGTGAATGGGTGGCCATCCAAAACATTGGTTTCCGGCTGTCATTTGTAGATCTTTGACGGTCGTTACGGGCAGCCAAAAGCCCGAAAGCCTGGCCAACAGTCTTGCCAAGGGGTATTGTATAACCCAGTTGTAGACGTCAGATATCCAGTCCCGCCAAGTAAAATACTGCTCAGAACGGTTAGACTAGAAAAGGCTTGACAGGTGTTGATACACTAGTCGAGACTAGGCTTCAGAGTCTTGACCGCCGCAGAGATACCAGTTTACTCTATTGGCGTTTTATCAGAGACATCCTAGAAAGTGCGCAATGGACTTACAGTCCAATTCCTTCAAGCTCGAAACGTTTTGAATACCCGTACATTGTGTTTCTACTCCATAAATGTACGTGTTTCCCCCTGCCAGTTTGTTTCCCAATGGCGACACCCTTGGACTTTTCAAGTCGCAGATAAAAATAGGTTACTTCTACGCAAGCGTGCGCCATCGTCTCCAGCTGAGACAGTGGTAAAAAAAAGGCATACTAACAGGGACATCAGATATGTGCGGAACCTCAATTTCCTGAACGTAGTTAGCTGGGAACCAGTGGTGTTTCTTGCCGCCGTAGTCGCCGCGCCACCATCCTTCGTCGGGCTTGTCCACGTTAGTGATAATGGCTTGCTTGCAGAACGACAGCTCGTCCTCCTGCCGCGCACGGTAGTCATACAGTGCCTTTACAGTCACCTGCCGAGATCATTTCATTTGAATTACAAGTTTTGTCTATTTAAGAGGCATCGATTTAAAAAACTCTCCAGGATCATGACTAAAGCTAATCAAAAAGCTACCAACCAACCAAACAAACAAGAAGATTTCGAATAGCAAACAGAAAAACATAATACAATGCCTAATTGACAACAACTAAGTACATAATATTTTTGTTCAAAATTATGTAGTGTGATTATAAATAAGCAGAAAGGAGCGGCGGTGGAGAGGAACCATGACTGCATAAGCGGGCGTCAGGCCGTTTGCCGTCGCGGTATACGAGTTGGTACTTGGTTGGTGGTTGATACCCCCAAGGCTCGCCAATAAATGATTCACATAAAAAAATGCAAATAATGTAACTACATATTAACTACAAACGAACACGCACGCGATAGTAACCTGTTCGGCGATCCACAATCCTTCCCACCTCCTGAACCTAGGTAAGGGAAATTTCAAGCATAGAGTTAACACCAAGAAAAAAAAGGATGCAAAAGTAATCTAATAACTAATAACAGTATAGTTTGTTGTCATGCAAAGTATTACAAAGTTTCACACAAAACGCAAGTTTTCTTTAAGAAAACTTAATTATAAATAAGCTTAAGTAAAATTCGAAATGCTAAAGACTGACCCCAAATGAGTAACACACTTTCTAACTCCATCCGAAAGATTAGTGAGGAATTATTCAAATGAAAGGTATAGACATAACGAGTGTGAATGGCAACTAGGATTCTCTAATATTTTCTGAAGATGTCTGTCTAAGCTCGGTGTGGAGCTTTAGAACTGCACATTGCCCCGGGTTCAAACTAGTCCTTTCCTTGCAATTACTATTTCTCAAAAAGAACATGGCGTTGGAAAATGCTAATCTATAATTCTGGTTCTTTTGTGTTTTAACAGTTAGATAGAAATATAAAGATATTGCAAGCGGTATATTTATTTAAGGACAACCCACAAAGCATACACCAAAGATACATGTTAAAAAATACCCATATCATTATGTAGCCTTAATTAAAGGCTGCCACGGCATGCTTTAAACATAGGAGTAGGAAATGCAGTTACAAAAACTAAAGAAAATACAAAAGTTACAAAACAAAACATATTTTACTAATTTAGATAGATTTAAGTGAAAATTAAGACAATAGAAACTACAATATACATTTTTCACTTATTATGATAATGCCCTAAGCAATACAGCCTTGACTTTAAAGAGTAAGACATAGCAATATCTACGCTGGGTGAGCATGACAGGCGACAAAATTTAATCTGCATTCTGTTAATGGTGGAAAAATTACCCAGATTGGTTTTAAAGCCCTTAGCGCGGAGCAACTGATATCTAGACCCATGAGCAAGTTTGTAAGGCACAATCAAATTGATTTGACTAAGCAACCGCGGACAATCCATACGAGTGTTCATTATTTTGTATAGGAACAGATGATCTAGAAACATACAGCGATTTTCCAGATTCATAAGTTTTAAATGTTTGAAGCATGAGCTGTAGCTAGTTAGATTCCTGCCCATATTGTAGTGATATGACAAGTGCCAAAATAATCTTTTCTGCACTGATTCTAAACGACGTTTAATATCATATTTCGTGGAGTCCAAACTATACTGCAATATTCTAAGCCTGATGTGACTATTGAGTTAAAGATTGCTATTTTAGTTGAGGCGTGCTTAAAATCTTTACAGTTTCGCATAATGAAACCGAACATCTTAAACCCTTTAGTAGCAATTTTATCAACGTGAATATTAAACCTAAGCTTATTGTCAATATAAACCCCCAAATCACGAATAACTTCTTTCTCGTAAATAATTTGGTCATCAATTTTATAATTACGAGAATACGGTCCTTTTTTCCAAGAAAAATGTACATGCTTGCATTTGTCAGCAATAAGTAACATGTTATTGTCCAAACACCACTGGGAAAAACAGTGAGTCTTCTTGGAGTTTATATGGATCCTGATTGCACTCAATTCGTTTTATAATTTTTAGATCATCTGCGTTTAAGTATATCTTCGAGTGTACCAAAACAAGACGCCAAGTCATTTACAAATATATTGAAAAACAACGGACCCAAATGGGAGCCTTAGGGTACGCCTGAGGGTGTCAGAAACAGGTTTGACGAGTAACCGTTGACCACAACCTTAGCAGTGCGTTTAACAAGGTAAGACTCACACCACTGCAACAAGTTTCCTGCAATTCCGATCGTATGTAATTTGTTAACGAATATTTTGTGATCCACCCTGTCAAACGCCTTGCTAAACTCGGTGTAGATTACATCTACAGGTGTTCCACTGTCTACCGCGTTGACTAAATCCGATATAGAGGCCGCAAGATTGGTTCCAGTCGAACGGCCTTTCATGAATCCGTGTTGCTCAGGCACCAATGTTTGTCTCACATGCCACGTAAGTATGGGGTATACTAAACCTTCCCAAAAACAGACAAAATAGGTACTGGTCTATAGTTATTCGCGGTGGACTTGTCACCCGACTTAAAAAAACGGTACTACTCGTGCTTCTTTCCATGTCTTCGGAACCTGTGCTCAATGAATTAAAACGTTGATTCCCAAGGCATTCAATATATTACAGAGAAAGCAACAAATGGGATCGATATAGTGCGAGAGTTAGCTCTTTAAGTATCTGAACATTTACCCTGTCTACAACCACTAATCCTTGGGGTATGCGTGACTAGTTCGTGCCATTTCATCAAAAAAAGTAGGTAGGTGGCCCTTAGTTCAGTGCTGTTCTACATTGTGATGCCATTTTTTGATTAGTTATGAAAAAGTTATCTGTTAATTACGGTTAGGTTAATCTCATTAAATTGTTATACACTCACTACTCAACAAAGTCTAGGGAGCAAGGGTATTCATAGCACTTATTTTAATTTTAACACTTTTTATGTAAGATATTTTATTAACCGACTTCAAAAAAGAGAGGATGTTCTCAATTCGGCTGTATTTTTTTTGTTAATGTGTGCTAGTTGCCTTATAACTTCGTCATTTATAAACCGTTTTGAAGAACTCTTCTTTTGTTTGAAGGATTGGATCCAGATTGGCGCCATATAAATTTAGTCAAGTTCTGATGAGTGGTTTTTGAGTCAGATTCAATAATACGTTTTTTTTCCACTTAGTGTATGTTGATGATGTTGTAATAACTTACTGTCACTGTTATTTACATTGCAAGTAGTGATATACAACTTTGTTTGGGGTAGGTACCACAACTAAGAAGTGAAAAATAAAAACATCACATAAAAAACCATCGACTTCCAAAAAAACCACTACAAAGTGAAAAATAACTAACTTCGGAAATCGGTGGCAAACAACAAAAATACAAAGACACCGACTTCCGAAATTAATTATTTTTCACTTTGTAGTGTTTTTTTTATCAATGTAAGCGTAATTTAATATAGATTTTAAATGTTTGATTAAATAAAACGGTTGCTACATTTTTTTTTTGTAATGAAAATCTAATATTTTTACCAAACAAAAAAAAACATATTTTTTGTAGATAAAAAAAAACTAACACTCAAACAACGTAAAATAAAAAAACATTCCTAGCAGCTTTTTAATAATATGTTGGTTGTTCCAGAGTATGGCGCCATATTCCACAGGTGACAATATAGACAACCTTCTAGTCAGTTTGAGAGGTCCCAAGGCATTAGCGACGGCTGGCTGACATCGGTGTGCCATGCTGAGTATCAGGTTGTCTATTGTCACCTGCGCTCCATACTCAGGAAAGATGTGCAAAAAGCTCGTCTTCTGTGTTGAAATTTTAAAGAAGGTGGTCACTGAACGCCCTTCTCCCGAGCAATTCCCCCATGGGATTGAGATCAGCTGACTGAGAAGCCCACTCTACTAGCGTGATATTGTTCTCGCAGAGCACATTCATCACTGTGCAAGCGCATTATCCTGCATGAACATGATATCGTGGAATCGGGATGAAATACATAGTTCGACTCATCAGAAAAAATAATCCGAGCCCACTGAGTGTTGGTCCAGTGCAAATGTGTGTTAGCTCACAATAATCGACGCCCTCAATTTCCGCGTTGAAGTGCTGGAACTCTAAGCACTGATGACCACTTGGTGCTGAGACTGGAGTCTTCCTACCAGATGGCGAGCCGTAATTTGAAGCTGCCTCCTCGCAGCATTTTGCGGAAAGCGGTCTTGTCTCTGAGTAGTGGCCCTTCTATGTAATGTATCTTCCTCGGTGACGTTCAGCAACTTCTCCTGTAGCTCTGTAGCGCGCCCATAGTCGGAAAATTACGCTTTTCTGCGTGTTGACAACTGCGGCAGTTTCACGTTAACTGCGCCTTGCGTCCAGCATACACATAGCCCTAAGCATCTCCTACCGCGTTATATAACGACGTGACAAAATGCTCCAGAGTCACAAAAGTTAAAAAAGAAAGCAGCGTAAATGATTTTCACAAGAAAAAACCATAAATCTCTAAAGTTATTAGGTTTTTTCAAAACGCCGTACGCTACGACCAATTAAAGTTTTCTTTCCTTATTCCAATATAATTTAGGTTTTAGGTTGATTTTTTAAAATTTTCGAGCAATATTCAACCAACCAATTCAATTCAAGGTTCAACCAACATTTAACTTTTTTGTGGCCGGTACTTCTTCTAAGGAGTTTTCATAATAAGTTGATATTGTTGGCTTGTTCCCTAGACTTTTTTGAATAGCGTAGTATATTTTAACATTCTAAATAAAATACAGCACCACCAAAATCACCTGTGTACGATTTTTTCTGTTCCTTTCTTCTTGTCTGTTTATATGTGTGTGCATAAATGATGGAATAAATAAATTCAGTAAAGGACTGAGCAACAAAATATTGCGTAGACCATTTTTGTTTTTGTTGATATTCCAGTAATTTGGACGACTGATTGAGTATCTCATTTCCGAAAATTAGCTCAGGTGAACAGACAATGAATACACAGTTACATACTTAGAATATATTATAATTATACCACGTAGATTATTACAAAATTCACAAAAATATACGGTAGTGGATGAAGTAAAAGTATTACTATGGGATCGTTGTACGACGTCCTGAAAAGGCGCGAGTAAAGCGTGGTATATTACAAGTTACAAGCCCCCCCCCCCCCCCCCCCCCCCGTACAGGTTTTGTAATTGTGTATCGTACCTTGGAAGTGAAGACCGTTGGGTCCATGTAACCAGGAGTTCCGTACACTGAGTTGTCATCCGGCTCCTGAATAAATAATAAAAGTTATGAAATACTTAATAATAGTAGTAATTAATTAATATAATTCTTATAGAAATTCTATCGTCATCCGTTCTTGTACCTTCTCTGTATGAGAAGAGGTCTTTGGCGCTCTGAAGAAGTCTTTTGAGGTCCTGCCGCGAGACAATAATAGGCAGGTTTATTTATTTATTTTTAATTCTATCTGATTACAATCGGCTAAACAGGGACTGTTGTTTTCTCACTTTTTCGACACAAAATATCAAGGCGACGTAGTTTTTTTTCAACGTAACGGCGACGTAGTTGTTTTTAGTCAAATGTCAAGTAATTATAAGGTGACTTCGATTAATTAAGACCAAGTGGATGAAATAAAAGAAAGGGGAGCGAATAAAAAATGCTTGAAATGGACAGAAACTACTAATAGTTCTTAATTCTGTTTAGAATAAAATATATATAATTAAATAATTCTCAAGTTTGTAAACCTAGGGTAAAAATATCGCGATCACTAAATTATTTAACTTGATAACCGTCTAATCCATTCTTATTTTTTTGTTGGAGGTTAGTGTTTATTTGACACGAGTAATCGACATTCCGCCAAACAGGAATCGTCAAATAATCCTTATCGAACTATTTTATAGAGTTATTGCACAGTAACCATGAATTTAATACAATTCGACCTATTTATACCGTAAATCTAATTAAAATAATATATTTATGCGTGTCAATATTATTTAATCAAATTATTTTTTAAATGGAAAACGTATCGTAGGCTGTATGAATCACGCGCCACCGTCGGGTTCCCAAATAACGGTAGGAGGGGTTCACATCGGCGTCGAGTCGACGATGAAGTACCTGGGACTCGTCCTCGACAGCCGGTGGAACTTCGTGGATAATTTCCGACGTTTGGCTCCCAGACTGGAAAGGGCCGGGGCTGCCTTGAAGCGGCTCCTGCCCAATCTAGGGGGGTCAAACGCTTCCTGCCGGAGGCTTTACGCGGGGGTCGTGCGGTCCATGGCCCTTTACGGGGCACCGGTGTGGGCGCGTTCCTTGAGGCGGCGGCCAGTCCGCCGGTTGAACGCGCCCCAAAGGGGCATGGCCACCCGGCTGGTCCAGGGGTACCGTACGGTCTCCGGTGAGGCGGCGAGCCTCCTTGCCGGATTACCGCCATGGGATCTGGAGGCAAAAGTCCTCGCGCACATTTGGGAGTGGCACGAGAAGGCGAAACGCCGCGGCGTAGCTCCGCTGCCGCGAGAAATCACGGCACAGCGGACAGAGCTCTGGCGGGATCTCAGGGCGGCATGGAGAGTGCCATTGTCGCAACCCAGCGCTGGGCACGCCACAATTGCGGCGATAAGTCCCTTCTTTGAGGAGTGGCTAGAGAGGCACCACGGCGTCCTCACCTTCCGCCTGACGCAGGTCCTCACCGGACACGGTTGTTTCGGGAGGTTCCTGTTCCGGATAAGGCGGGAGGAAACGCCCGGGTGTCACCATTGTGTGGATCGTCCGGAGGACACGGTGGAGCATACCGTGGAGGTCTGCCCGGCTTGGGCGGAGCACCGCCATGTCCTCGTGGAGGCGATTGGCGGTGGCGATCTCTCGCGTCCGGCCCTGGTCCAGGCCATGGTACGGAGCGAGAGGGCTTGGGAAGCCGTCACCTCCTTCTGCGAAGCAGTAATGTTCGCGATGGAGGAGGCGGAACGCGTGAGGGAGAGGCAAAATTCGCGCCCTCACGCCCCAAGCCGCCGCAGGAGACGCCCTGGGCGTCGGGAATCGCAGGCCGATTCCCGGCCACCGTAGGCGCGGGCTTGCGAACGGCGAGCAATGGGCAGCTCACCGTTCGATAAGGACCAGGCCCGGGCCGACGGCGCGTTGTGTTCCACGCGCGCCTCAAAGAGATGTCAGCACCAATGACCCGCTAGGGCCGATGCCTGCTAGGGTTGCGGGAAAGTCTGAGAGGGATACCGTAGCCCCTGGCACAGGCAACTGAAGGAACACGGGTGGGTTTTAGTCAGTAAGAGTCTGACACGCCCTCCCGCTCTGCCCAGAGCGGGAGAAGTTATTTGATGATTTCCTAAACTCAAAAAAAAGGCTGTATGAATCATATGTCCTTTGCCTTACTGACAGTTTGACATTACTGCATTTCAGTTTTTCGATTGATTACTTGATCGATTCATGGTTTTGCGGTTGCGACTTGAGTTATATCAGTATACTATTAGTAGTCTTTATAGTTATATACCGATTGCTTTTTAGGATATTTAACGACGACTGTGGACATTTTTTATGGATTTTGATTATACTTCTGGACACGTTACCCATTTTTAACACGGACTTTTGGATCCGCCTAAACGACGACTCGGCTTTTTGACGACGGACCTGAACCTGTTTTTATTGCTATCTTGATATTGCAATGATGAGACTTAATCTCATAACAGTGCAAAATTATGAAGTACGTTGTTTAATACAGGCATGGATAACACCACAAGCTGTAAGTATTAAGATTCCCTAGTTTTCTTGCCTATTTATATGACTTGACCTTGATTTAAACTATATTTTAGAAAAATGGTTAAAACTGGCTTCCACCTAGCTTTTGATAATTATTGAAATTGTATTGCGTTCCCTACGATTTGTAGTGCAATTTGGCGTATATTTCATTATTGTTAATTTCAAGCATTTTTTGTGTGGCTGATGGGCATTCCCCTTTATTTGCAAGAATTGTAGTACACACAGCAGCAGGTCAAGTTACCACAAACTGTCAAATTTCTCTCAATGATTGTAAAATCATTGAGAGAAATTTGACAGTTTCGTGTAACCTGATGTACTGTCGACTGTACATTACAGATGGTCGGGCTACGAGGTGCATTCAATAAGTACCTAGCCTCATCGCCAGAGGGCGCTGTAGTTTCAAAAGAGTTTTACCACAGTGTAGCACATTCTTTTTTCAAATTTTCATTCCAATCCCTTCATTTGTTTTAATTTGACAACTTATGGAAGCGAACGTGTCGATCGGTTTTACAAAAATGGAAAAAGAGCAATATCGTTCGGTGATTCGATTCCTATTTCTGGAAGGGAAAACGCGCATCGAAATCCAAGAGCGCTTGGATGCTGTGTACGGTGACTCTTCTCCATCGATGGCCACCGTCAAGAATTGGTTCAACGAGTTTGCACGTGGCCGTTCGTCGGTTTTTGATGAACCACGTCCAGGTGCACCGAAAACAGCTGCTACGGAGGAAAACATTAAAAAAATCCATGATCTCGTATTGGCAGATCGCCGATTGAAGGTTCGGGAGCTAGCTGAGACTGTAGGCATTTCAGAAGGAACAGTGCATCATATTCTTCACGAGGAACTCGGCATGAGAAAGCTGTCGGCGCGATGGGTGCCGCGTTTACTCACACCGGAAAACAAGCGCAACCGTGAGACCACATCGGAGACGTGTTTGGCGCTGTTTAAGCGGAATCCAGCGGAGTTTTTGCGTCGTTTTGTGACCGTTGATGAAACCTGGATCCACTGGTACACATCAGAGACCAAGGAGCAATCAAAACAATGGATCCAGACCGGGGAACGTGCTCCAAAGAAGGTGAAAACTGTAAAATCGGCCGGAAAAGTTATGGCCACCGTTTTCTGGGAGTCACAAGGTGTGATCTACATCGATTACCTCGAGAAGGGTAAAACAATTACAGGGCTTTACTTTGCCGATTTATTGGGCCGATTCGACGCCGAATTAAAGAAAAAACGACCCATCTGGCGAAGAAAAAAGTGCTGTTTCACCACGACAACGCACCGGTTCACACGTGTGCCGTTACCATGGCCAAATTGATAGAATTACGCTACGAATTGCTGCCCCGTCCACCGTATTCTCCAGATTTGGCCCCTTGTGACTTCTTTCTGTTTCCTAATCTGAAAAAATCACTCGCCGGGAATAGATATGGATCAAATGAGGAGGTCATCGCCGCCACGGAGGCCTATTTTGCAGAGTTTGACAAAAACTATTTTTCGGACGGGTTAAAAAAGTTGGAGCATCACTGGGCTAAGTGTATCGAACTAAAAGGAGACTATGTTGAAAAATAAATTGCCACTTTTCCAAAATTTTTGTTTACTTTTTGTAGGCTAAGTATTTATTGAATGACCCTCGTATTTTAAAAGTTTCGCAAAAAAATTCGCTAACACTCGCATGCAAAATTATTGTTACATAAATTATATAAATGAAGCTAATAAAATTGGTACTTAAATCTTAAAAAGTACATATTTGGCTATCGGATACTTTCACGAATTAACTTAAGTAAGCCACATACTATAAATACTAAAGATGTTCCTTATAGCCTGACGCCCTTATGTGCGTACCGCAATAAGGGCGGGCCGCACTGAAACGGAAAAATACTCCTACTGCCTACATCACTTTGTAGGAAACATCGCTAACTACACTTTTTTATTGGATTTTTGTATTGGAATACGATGCGCTGCGGCTGTAATATGCGCATGCCGCTATGCGTTATAGGGAATACTTCTTCATCTATTCGTGCCGACGGTACTTTGATTGAATATTATTATATTGTTTGAGCCTAGTAGATGGCTAAGTCCTGTCAAAATCGAAAGTAATTTGATTGAAATTAGGCTGACAATAAGCACTTTTTGAACGTCAAGCTTTCGCCGCGATGGTGCCCAAAAGGCTCTCTTCAGAGCCATTACCAACGGCCCTTCCCAAGACCAAATAACAATAACGACTATACCAAGGTAATACTTACAGCAATGATACGCCTCACAATGTCTTCGCTGATGGGGAACCACAGTTTGACCTTTTTGTACAAGGGATTCTTCTCGTAGTAGCTGACCAGCTCTACCAGGCTCTCGAAACGTACCGTGCCGATCGTGTAAAGTCTGCCTTCGAGCTTGATTCTGCAATGCTTGATCTCCCTCTCTGTCCTGTAATTTTATTTGATGGAACGTTTAACTCTGGCCATCAGAATTAAGAAATATTACAAAATACATTAATATAAAATTATTAATTTCGCTTGAAAAATATAAGATTTACAGTAAAATAACGATATCAATGGGCAGAGCTAGTACAATAATTCCCTATGTATAAAAATAACATTACTTAAAATGAAACGTCTTTTACTAGAGGCTGACTTACATTTGCATTAGTTATTAAGCGAGTTAAGTCCCTTGACGTGGCATACACTTCACAGTGAAAAACTGTCCCTTTTGGACCAAACTCTTGCTACTTAAATAAAGCAAATTTAAATCAGCTTTAAGTGACAAACACAAAACGTGCAAAAATATTTAAAGGTTTTAAATAACTAAGCGTACTCAGCAATAACAATATTCAAAAGACGTACAGTTAACCGCAAATCAGTGGTACCACCTGTACTACGGAAATGGCCCTTACTGCTACGACACATAAAGGCGTTGTCAATGTAAAATTTGTTACCACTGATGTGCGGTTAACTGTATTACAGTACGCGGTCGTAAATGGGTACATGTTACAGTATTTTTATCTCACGAAGCGAGTCGCGCTTTACTTGTTGTAACCAAGTGTACAAACACGCTGTGAATGTGTGCGTGAAGATGAGAAGCGTCAGCACATAACACAGACACGCACACTTCCGACTTCGCCATGGTCGGTACCAAGAGCTCCTGCGTTTACACACACATTCACAGCGTGTTTGTCCACTTGGTAAGCACCAGTAAAGCGCGCGTCGCCACGTGAGATAAAAAAACTGTACAGAAAAAGTTCAGCTTTGTAGAGTCGTCTCTGTGAATCGTAAGTGTCACTTGTGAGACCATCTCTTTCTTAACCTCGATGTCCCAGGCTTCCTATCTGTCAAATTTCATAACGATCGGTTCCGTTCTTTATGCGTGAGAAGGTATCAGGCAGAGTTACTTTCGCATTTATAATATAAGTGTGGATAATGAAATATGTACATAATATTGATTGCTATATAAAACGATAATGCGTAATAAATTCCCATTCTTGGTTCCTACGGAATACTTTTCATAATTATTTCACACCTTCACATTTCATCGGAATGCGAAACTTATTGCAGAAGAGCGTTTATTTTATAAAGGTTCTGTTAGATTGTGATTTGTATGATCTAAGTGATTATAGTGTTACTTCTAAGCACCTGCGTTTCTCTTACACCCGTTCCCCGGCTATACATTCTAATTCCAATCGGAATAAAAGTATTTTTAATTTTTTAGCTCTTTATATATATATATATAACAACAAATAAAAGCTTGTATGTTTTTCCTTTATTTATTTTTAGTTTTTAGTAAGTATTTATGCTGTTAAATAACTAGTTTAGTCATTTCTATATAATTTACATTATATTTTATTCGTTTATTAATTTTCATACATATTAAAATCAATTTTTATTTATATTATTTAGAACCAGAGTACCTACTTATCAAGACGAATCAAACGAGCCCGAACTCGATGGGGTTCCGTTGTTTTATAACAGTGTGCCATAGCCGCCTCACAGGGTGCCAACTTCTGGCTCCATCTTCAGACCCAGGTATCATCTAAGACCACAGTCCCTGTCAAGACGAATCCAACGAGCCCAAACTCGATGGGGTTGCGTTGTTTTATTACAGTGTGCCATAGCCGTCTCACAGGGTGCCAACTTTTGGCTCCATCTTCAGACCCAGGTATCATCTAAGACCACAGTCCCTGTCAAGACGAATCCAACGAGCCCAAACTCGATGGGGTTGCGTCGTTACCATTCGTCGGCTCCATCATCAGATCAGCTCCATGTCATAATAATATTGAATTGTCAACCGATTTTCAGCTCAATCGGAAACCGGGAAGTGGGTCAAATTTAGCTTGCAAGATTTGTTTACAGACACCCAGACAGGTGAAAATAAATAAAAGCTTGTAAAAATTTAAATACTGTTCTGAGAACGGCTGGACCGATTTGGCTATTTTTTGTTTCAAAATGGTCATAATAGTCCGTATTAGGTTTTTAGGGAAAGAAAATCCCAGAATTTCTTCAAATTCAGAAAATGAACGACCTGTTTTGTTTGAACTATTGAAATTTGGACAGGACCAAGTCAGTCGGGCCAGTTAGTACAAAATTAAATTAAGAAATCAGTTATCCTGATCGCCGTCAAATACGTTGCTTGCAGCAACCGACTTTAAGAAAACCACAATTGTAGACGACTGTCCGCGACTGTACGCGTGAACAGTCAGATCATGTAGCTAACACATATATGTATGTAATGATATATGAACGATGCAACATTACGGTAAATATCGGTGACCTTTAGATCAGTACAACATGCAACGAGAACAGTTGCCATGTCGAGAATCATCACACTCCGGTTTTCTTTATGGAATTGGAATAGTGATCACAAAACTTGACCTAGTCAAGTCAATAACTAAAAACACTTGTATACTTCCACTTTACAGTATTTTTTTTAAATATGGCTATTTAGGGTTATTGTACATACATTTATGTTTGCAGAACTCGTCAAAATGTAGGGAACAGCAGATTTCTTTTTCGCGATTTCATATTTGGTCCCATAGTAAAGGTTAACAGGTTGATGGTGTTTTACCAATAACCCTGTATAAGTGTACTAAAATATAAACCAAGTAGTGCTTCTGTACACTAAATCACCTAACTGATTTTATTGACGTAATGTAGAATACGAATTTGCCGAATAAAATTCTCTACATCAGATTTTGCAGCTAAAATAAAATCGTAACGATTCAATCTAAATCTTCTAGCTAAATACCTACACTTATTCGTAGACTTGCCCATTACTTGTCACAACGCGCGTAAGTTGCACAAACACGCGAGCCCCCTCGGTAGCACGTAGCACCAATGGAAGTATGCAGTTACGTCTACGAGAGCCAAGATAATCAAATAAATAACCAAGATCGATGCACTAGATAACTGCAATTTAAACGCATTTTCCAATTCAATCACATCAATTTTCCTATTTGCTCTAGCTACTTGACAACCGCCGAGGGGCCGGAACGCAAAATATTTGATTACAGTGATTGTTCAGAGCCCGGTCGATAGTTCGTACTATGTACCATCCGTGTGATTTACAACATCTTTGTACTCCATTTTGTCATGCAAATACACAGTAGGGTACAATAATATAATGTCCTACAAAGTGTTTCATCTCACTAGTACATAACATTATCTTTGACAATTCTCTTATAAAAAAAAGTTAAACTTCTACGCTCACATAAATCGCTCGATCTTAATGTAATGCGAAGAAACTACCGCCCAAGATACAGGATTTTCTTAGTTTGGGGGTCAGGGTACGGTCTATTCTTATTTGACTTTCAACCTCGCTACCTACCTTTTGTACCCAATCTTTATAATTATACTTGAGGTTGTATATTATTATGTATATTTATTGCCAAAGTTTATATTTTTGTGAATTAAAAAATATTATTATTATCATTACATCGGCGTCCTTTCAACCCTCTATATATAAAGGGTGGAAACTTTCAGCGGGGCAGTAAGGGGAAGTAAGGTACTTCCCCTTACTGCCCCGCTGAAAGTTGTTTCAACCAATTATAGGCAGAATTCGTACATTATGCGTGCAAGCAGAAATTTTAACAAGCTTTGTAAACAGTACGATATAGATCCGTTCCAAACTAGTGTGTCGTCAGCCAGGAAGTGCCGTAACTTTTTCATGTAATTTATTTTGTTATGATGATTGCTAAGCAGTTCGAGCAACATAATATTATGCTGTAGTATACGAGTACGAGTATAGTAGTTTGGTGTGAATGTCCTTAGAATTTATTTTTTCTTCTCTGTATTTTATAAGTGGAGACCTGTAATTGGATTTCAGACTAATGTACTGTCCTTGTTCTGTTTGTTTTAGCTGTAAGTCTCCCATGTTATTTAAATAAATAAATAAAATGTACGGAAAAAGTTTTTTGCAATTTGTGACTTTTTGAGTACTCCAACGATGGTTGGTCCCATAGAAGTTTTTGATCAGTGTTAGAAACAGGATTGATTGGCATCAAAAAATGTTTTTGTGTGAAATGGCTATTTTCTTGCTAACTGTAATTTTTTTTGAAAATCTGTGAATGGGGATCAAAACTCCATAAAAAATTATGGATAGTCTCCTAAGACCATTTTCGCGTAGCTGCAACGGATAAGGTACTTCGCCTTACTGCCCCGCTGAAAGTTTCCACCCTGTAACTTGGGTAACTTGTAATACGTCGGCAATCCATTAAGGGGATGTAGGGGAGGTCATTTGCAACCAAATGACCCCTTTGCAAATGTCAACCATTTTCGAGTAATTTGACGTTTTATAATTTTTTGATGATATCTGTATCTTATTGTATCTCGTTAGATAGCTGAGAAGTTATACATATTTTTGGAATGTTCTGTCAATAAAGTATATCTATGTTATTGCAGAAATCAACCATTTTAATAAGATAACCTGCTCAAAATGATGAAAATTGTGTGCACTGATTTAAAAAACATTAAAGACCAAATTGTTACTTTATGATTGATAATTTATGTATTGAAGTAGGAGCTGATAATAATAATTTTAAAATATCATGAATTGTTTTTATTAATAAATTTTCAAAGTTGTATACTGCCAAAAAAATATAAAATGTCTAATTACTCGGAAATTGTTGATATTTGCATAGGGGTCATACGGGGTAATTTGGTGGCGAATGATCTTCCCTGAATGGATTGCCGACATATTACCAATAGCCCTCTATATATGCGATGTCTGGCCACGTTTGCCGCTCAAACATGTCCAGATCGTCACACTACCTTCGCCAGGGTCGACTTCGACGGCGATGTCTTCCCACAGGCATCCTGTGCGTCAATCTTGGCCCACCTGTTCCAGTGGTACGCGCGACGTAGCCAGCCACCTCCCACATCACCCTGGCTCTTTTTTCTCCAATATGCAAGTTGACTCAAATATGTTGACAGACATAAATAGAAAGAAGGATAGTATACTCAGTTTCATCTCTATGTGTCAACCAAATATAATTATTTTCACTGAATACCAATAAACCGTCGTCGTCCTATTCAAATACTGTTGATAGGTTTACATAGAAGGTTCATATTACCTGAAACTTATAGCAAATGAAGAGTGATCTTTGTCGCTGGGTCGCACCAGGAAGGCGCCGTCGGTGTTGGCTTTACGCAGCAACTCTTCGGCCTGAACACGAGTGCAGAAGGGGTGGAACCACTCCTTGTCCTCATGTTTGTTCGGCTGAGGTACTGGTTCTTTCAGTGTTATCAGAAATTCCTAGAAAAAAATGCTTTGTTTTGTATAAAATATCTTGATAATAATGTGAAATTTATTAAGATTCAGATGATCTAATAAACATTGAAAAAATTGTGTGTTCAAAGGTCCCTCACCTGACTCCGCAATGGATGCTGCCTATAATGTGTAATCAGACTATACAAACTATCAAAGCATACAGTGTCAATCAGATAATATTTGAAGACGCCCCTCTCTTGCTTCAACTTGATACGGCAGTGGTTCACCTTTCCCTGCCTCCAAAAAGACAAACAGTAATCGCCCACAAAGGTGACGCTTTCTCGTACAAGAAAAGTACCATCACCGAGATGTGCGTGATTCTTTAGAAGCTCTTCAGCTTCCTGCCGGTTCCCCGCGAGCTTACCGTGGAACCAACACTCGCCGAAGTGCAACTCGTCCTGAGGCACCACAGGCGCCTCAGCCTCGGCCTCACCATCGCTCTCCGCGTCGGCCTCCGTCTGCGAGTTGTAGTGCTCCGTGTAATAAAGTTTACTCTCCGTCAGCACAAAGGCGTGGGGATTCCAATCCTTATCTACAGGATCCTCAAGTAATAGAATCCCGTTTTTGATAGAGGTACGTAAATCGAGATCCTTGCCTTCTTCTTGTAAAACTGCGAATGAACTATCCTCAACTCCATCTGGCAGCTTCTTGTGCTTTAGTATGATTTTTCTGCGCAGATTTTCAGGCGACGGTAAACTTGTCTCGCTTTTATCAAATGGCTGAACCAACAGCATCTCTCCGAAAACTTCTTGGAAAGCGGTCGCCATGCGGCGTTGCTGCGGTAATGTGCAGTTATCCTCAATAGAAAGTATCAGAGGATAGTCCGAGGTAACGAAAGCATGCTCTTTTATTGTGCGCAGAACATCCATGAATTTAATTTTGGTGGTCAGTGTGTGGCCGTGGTAGATAAAAGGTGATCCATCCGGGCCGTCCCAGCAGTCCAGTTCAATGCAACGACAGCCTATCCTCAGGCACCGTACGTAGGCTTCCAGAGATGACTCGCTCGAGAACTGATCGCCAGTTAGGTACCTAAAAGTAATCCCGTAGTTGTTGTATTTGTATGAATTGAAAATGGTGCAGAGTCATTGAAAGATACTTACGTATTATGTGAAGACGATATCCAGTAATGGGACAATGGTCTAGTCATGTCCTGGGTCACAGTGTCATTTTTAGTATCCCAGATAGTATTTTGTTTTGAGAACAACATCTCGACGAACTGCAAGAGAAGTAATTGTAGCAGCTTGTTTTCATATTTATCTTTATTTTTGGTTAAGCAGATAATATGTGACTTCACTTTTTGTTAATGTTTGTCTTTCATTCGGCATTTTTCATTCGGAAGTGAAGCATCTGGACACAAAATGAACCAAACCAACGATGTTGGATTTCGGCACTCGGCATATTTCGTTCGCTTACCGAATGATCAAAAAATTAAATGAAAGGTGCTTTAATCTCTATGTAATTTTGATGGTGTCGTGTGAACGTGGAATGAAACAAAAATGAATATCGTCTGATATCAGCTTTAGGCTCTGCTAAGTAACTTATATGTGGAGGTAAGTGATAGTAGCTTACTACAACTACTCAGCAAGCAAACCATACCAACCTTAAAATCATTGGAAAATTACAATAACGAAGGTTATTTAAAACAATAAAGTTCGTACCTCGTGCAAGGTAAAATATGGCTCATAAGTATCCCTCTGTGGATCGCGCAGGTAATCCCTGATGAACTGCGAGGCGACAGCCTCGTCATCCCCCAGCCTGTCATGTTGTTCCACACGCAGGAAGCTTTGGAACTCCCGCAATGTGATAGTTGATCCGTTCTTGCAGTACAGAGAGTACTTGTCGAAGATGTCGTGAACATTCTGCACAAAGCATTCAAATGAATCGCCCAGCAGTGCGAAAGAGTGGACTGAATAAAAAATAAAAAAAATGGTGACTTACATTTTCATCAAAGATTAGTTTCTGGTACAGGCACGAGAAGTCGTCAAAGCCTATTTCTCCTCGCTTGTCTGTGTCCACTTCTTGAAATAAATCTCTCAGCTTGTTTGTTGATATCTTACAGTTTATCTTCGGCAGAAACCCCTTCACTTCCTTCAAGGAGATACTAGAGCAACAAAACCTTTTTAGTCTGATTGTTCTATTGAGAAATAACACTGAACAGTTTAAGCATAAATTTAAAAAGTTTGACAATTGATATGAAATTGATGACTAATATTCAGTAAATATATCATTCCTACAGTCGAGAATCGCCTTTCGATCAACATACGACGTAAAACCGATTAACTGCCTTGACTTATGCCTGCTTTCTTAAGTCTTTATGTCTCCATGTATAATTTCAACATAAATGATGTAACCACTTTTTTGTAACAATATTTTGATTTAAAAGAGTGTCCATGGAGTTTCTTGCCCTTTCTTCTCCATAGGTACGTACTATGCTTTGGAATGGGCAACTAGCTTCATCTTTCTTTAGATGTCAATGTAGCTGTTAATATGAAAATTTATCTATTACAAAATTCATCAAATAATGTTAAGAAATGCAATGAGTGAAGATATAAACTCATCAACACAATCTAGGGATATTTTAGCTAGTCATTTATTTAAAAGAAACTACTTAGAAAATCTTAAAACACACTTATAACAAAATTGCAGTATTTTATACTCTAATAGGAAATTAAATAAAACTCAATTACAAAATATGTAACACAAAATGCTGCCGTCTACTTATAAGAAGGCAAACATATTTCACATAAACATGTTTAACTTTTGTTGACCATTTGCCAAATAGATTAGCCACAATTTGATACACGAAGATGAGATAGATACATGAATTATGATAATTATGAAACAATTGTATTTAACCTGAGTTGTGGTTCTTGCATAAACCTCATAAATTGTGTAAGAACATTGTGATAAAAAAAAAGCTTTATGCATCAATTGTTAGAAATACACAAGCTTTACGCTAGAGGAAAAAAAATAAAACATGGAATAGTAACTAAGTATGTCAAATGCCAACAGAAAAAAAGGATATATTTTATTATTCAATATTCACTGAGAATGGAAGTTTCACCTACTGTAGGTTAGGAATAATTTTAATAAACATTTTCTAAAAAGAACAATACTTCCACTTACGTCTCGTGTGCATTTTCTATGGCGTAGAACTCTTTTCGCAGCCATCTCTCTATTTGTAAAGGATAAGACGCGTTGAGGGCCTCTTCTATAAGAAAGCTGATTCCCTTTACCCAGGCTTCACAGTCCTTATCAGTTTGAGCTACAAAACAATTTTACACAGTGACTCAAATTCAAGAACATGTACATATTGCTAAATAGAATTGTGTTCATGCAGCAATCATAACAATAACTAGGCATTGGAAGTTCTATGAAATTCTCCTAACCAACCGGTGATGTATGTGACAATTTGGTGGGCTTGGTATAATTAGACATGTTTACAAACTGTTACCTGCAAGTGAAGCTGCGCGCAGTTTGAATTCAGTTCCATAGTAGATGGTAAAACATTTGGTGTTGTCCAGCCTCTTCACCTCTTCTTGCCACCGCTCGAAGTGTTTGGATGCCTTTCCGACCCTCACTTCCTTTATGTCTCTTATGTCCAGAGCTCCTTCGTATGCATTCTTCTGCGAAACGCCTGTCCTACTCCAGATTACTTGATGGGTTTCTCTTCTTACGGAGAGGGAACGACGCTCAGGTCGTTTTCTTGGATAAAATTTAAGGATAGTGGAGCCACGTTCTATGTAGGATATAAGCTGGTCAGCCTCATGTATGAGTCTATCGTGGGCCCCCACATTATAGCAGACCGAATTCATGGTACTGCCGCTGTCACCGCCGGGTGTAACGAAACTGGCAGCACCACCAACAACATGGGGTAAAATACTTGTCGGATGCACTTATGTATGAGACGGTAAGTATTCAAGTGTTTACTAAAAAAATCCGTGTGGCCGTGTCGTGAATCACACACACACTTTGCGGTATTTTGTTTATTTCACGTATCGTATAGTCCCATTCGTCCAAATACGACTGACTGACTGACTGACTGAGAGTGAAATAGTGAATGACTTGACTGATATAATATATTATGACTGACCATGTTGCGTTCAGATTAATGACTAAAGATTGAAACGTTTTCGGTATTCATTTTTAAGGCTGGCAATTACGACTTTTGAAAGATTATACACTGAAAAATAAAAATCAATTAATTTTAACGAAATACGTAAACGCAGCCAACATTCACTAAATAATGGCGCCACTGATGCACGACTGTCAAAAAGTGTTTATTAAATGCAGGAACGATGGAGCGGAGCGTGTAATATCTAATATGTACCTATTTATCTAATCATCCTCATACTCGTAACAACTCGCTAGCGCTGTCTCTTGAATATGCTTGCATAGGGAACTGTGTGTATTCTGTTTAAAAAATATCACCAACTTACTTATATCACCGATATACCTCTCCTTACCCTAACTGTGTTTCTTTGTCTTTTTCACAATAAGTAAGGCGATATTCGGACGGTGGCTGTTTGCTCAGTAAATATTTGTTCTAAATTAGCCAACTATATGAGTCTGAAAATCTCGTTCGATTCTATGATTTAAGTAAATAGTTTTCTACGACGCACGTGTCTTTACTACAAAGAAAGGAGATATTTCGTTTTTTTTTTATAATTCACAATCAGTTTACAGTGGTCACTATAAAATACAAGAAAAATACAGACATTTGAACTTACTATACAGGGTGTCCCGTAAATAATGGATCAAACGTAACGGGTAGGTAGCTTACCTCATTTCCAACAACTAATTTGAAAAGTTTAAAAAAAACCGGTAAGGTAACCAATAATTTTTTTTTCGATTTGAAAAAAAAAGTCAATTGAACATTTTTTTTCGAAGGCAAATAAAATTATATTTGAGAAAGAAAATATTAACAATAAGCTATTCAGAAGTTTTTGACAAAAATCATACCTAAAAATGTTATTAGTTGCAGCGACAGCATTAAAAACACTGAATGCTGTTAGAGAAAATGGTAAAATTCGAAAAAAAAAAATATCTTGGTTACCTTACCGATTTTTTTTAACTGTTCAAATTAGTTGTTTGAAATGAGGTAAGCTACATACCCATTACGTTTGATCCATTATTTACGGGACACCCTGTATAAAATAACGCTTAGTACTAGCATTTAAGTGTCTCGAGGTGACAACGTATTCGGAGTCGCGATTTGTCGAAGCCTCGCGGAGCTGGAAATCTGGGAGGTTTAAATACAGCTAGAGAATACAACAGCGAATAGTAGCCACTGCTATTACGGCTCAAAAGATACAGCCGTGTGACAGACATACCCTCAAAACTATATCACATCTCTGTATCCCCGATGATTTAGGCGAAAGCGTAATGACGACGTCCCTTATTAGCAAAGAAGTTACGATTTTCTTTGTGTAGCCAGCATTCACGACACAGTGGCCAGGAATATCAATGGTGCCACTTTGTCGAACAACTTGCTGAGGATTCCGAAGTTTCTGCAGAATTTTGGATGAATCGCAGGCATGTCTTTCTTTACATGATGGCGCTACTGGTTTAATTTAATTTCTTTTACAAATCGACGGTTAACCGTCAAGACCTCCTAACTCAAGGTCATTTTTTTTATGGCTGTGCGTATTTTAATAGAGGTCAGTGGCCGATGTCGACTATTCTGCCAGCGAGCGTCACGCATCTATAATATCTATTATATATTCCATCTATATTACTATACTCTTTGGCGTCACGTTTAGACGGCAGCGCGGAGGCGGGCCGTCGCGCGTCGACTTTGCACTTTGTGGAGTCGCTGAAAAAACGAGGACAGGGGGTTAGTAAAACATAAATATTATTCTAAATTAATATCTTATATAAAATATAGTGATAAACAGCACAGACATACAGAACATATTTACATAATTATTACGCACCAATTACAATTTAGCATCATTTTCATAAAAAGTTAAAAGTTAAAGTTGTTAAAAGGTTAATAATTTTGGGAGAGAAGTGGGATAACAGGGAGTGGAAGTTTGTTGGGAGAGGAATGTTACATTTGGAGATTTTTCGATACAGATCGAAGGATTTAGTGTTCAAGGAGCAGGAGAAAAAAATATGGTCCAAAGTAACCTCCGCGAGACCGCATTCACACAGGGAACTGTCCCTAGCATGGATTTTATTCAGAAACACTGGGCTACAACAATGTCCGAGTCTTAGTCTGCAAAGCGACGACACAGTTCTTTTGGACAATTTTGGGTATTTCAAACCAAGGTTTCCGCTGGATGTCAGGCTGTATAGCTGCGTAGTAGGCACCCTTGGTTTTGGAGGTCTCAATCCACGTTTTTGTCCATGAGTCGAACAATTTGGGCTTGGCACCATTTCGCAAATCGTAGTTATGAGCTACGTAGTGCTTTCGATCAGCTGGATTCGATGTGGCATGAATCAGCGCACTCATTGCCAACGATACCCGAGTGACCAGGGATCCAGACTATCTCGATGTCCAAGCCGTTTTGGGAACAGTCAAATAACAAGCTCTTAATTTCTACTATGATTTTACTATGAAGTTGATTTTGTTGCAAGGACTGATTGCTACTCCGGGCATCTGAAAAAACTACTGCTTTTGTTATTTGATGAGATTTGATAAAGTGTATGGCTTCTAGGATGCCAATACACTCTCCTGTAAAAACTGATGCTTCTGGTGGACACTGAAAAAGTAAGGCTATTTTTGAGAGTAGAAAATAACAACAGCTACATTCTGTTTGTGATAATTTTGAAGCATCAGTAAAGAAAAAACTCCACCCTTCCCAGTAACGTTTGACGGCTAACTACGTCTTGCGTTATGGGAATTCTTTGATATATCTAGTCCCAAAACGGCTTTTGGTTCAAACTTCAAAGTGAATCATCTCATATGCAGCGGAAAATACGGGAAGAATTGGATATTGACAAACAGGCGAGGAGAGGTGTTTAAGCTCTTACTGTCCTCTTAGGTATAGGGGCGGTTCTGAACATTCAATTTGAATCGCATTTATGGGAGAGGATTTCATGGCTCCTAAACTATTCTGAGGCATTTGGCCTGGATGCTGTCTAATTTCTTGAGCGCTTCTTGGTTGCAAGGCTCAATAAGGAAGCAACAGTAGTCCAGAGAGCTCCTGGTCAACGCATTATACACCAGTTTGAGAGTCTAGGGGTGAGCTCCCCACCACACCCCGGCCAAAGCCTTAAGGGCCGACACGGAGCGTTCACATTTTTTGACCGTGTTGTTAATATGGTCAACTCCAGCGTTATTCCCAGAAACCTAGCCTTATCCTTGACTGGAATGATTTGTCCATCAATATTTATATCTCCTTGGGGAACAGAACGCTTGCGGGTAAAAATTACCGCTGTACTCTTTGGTGCACTTAGAGATAACCCGTGATCAAGGAGCCATTGGTTTAGTGAAGACAAAGAGACATTCATCGAAAGAGCGGCATCCTGAATAGAATTGCCAGTGACCAGTAATGCAATATCGTCAGCATACTGAAGGATTTTGCCATCAATATTTAAAGATGAGGACAAATTCGCTGTATATATATTGTATAACGGGGGACTAAGAACAGATCCTTGAGGTAGTCCTCTCTATACTGTTCTTTGTTCAGAGTCAGCCCCAGGGATTCTTAATTGAATGACGCGATTGGTAAAGATTTTATCAATGATACGACAAATCCTAGCCGGGATTCTCAGCTCGTGCAGTTTTTGCCTGAGAACAGGGAGGAGGACCGAATCATAAGCAGCTGATATGTCCAGGAAGACGGCGACCACAGACTCATTCCTGCTGAGGACCAGTCGGACCGGTGACGTGAGGATACCTACACTATCAGCTGTGCCCAGACCTTTCCTGAAGCCGAACTGAGTCGCCGGAAGCAGACCCCTGCCCTCCAATTCTTGACTAAATGTTCTAAGAGTTTAATGAGTATGGACGATAGAGCGATAGGTCTATATGAGCAATGATCATTAGGATCTTTGCCAGGTTTTAATATCGGAATGACAACTTGAACCTTCCAACCAGTGGGAATATATCCAGAAGTGAAGCAAAAATTTGCCAAATCCAGGTAGTATTTGTGGGTTTTTGAACCAGCTTTGACGACAAAAGAGTAAGGCAGTCCATCCACCCCTGGTGCGGAGTCCTTGACACGGGATAGCACAGTTTTTAACTCTTCGAAGCTGAATGGCATATTCATTGGATCGTTAGTATTGTCTACATCATCAATGCCAACACAAATTGTCCTTTACACCTGGAACATAAGCTGGTGCGATTTTGGAGAAAAACTGGTACCCCAGTTCTTCTGACAGATTCTTCGAAGAGGTAGGTGCTAAACTACTCCTAAAAAGTTTCACTTTCCGCCATACCACTGAAATCGGAGTGGATGGACTGAACGAACTGCAATATTTTGACCAACCTTCTCGTTTCATATTCTTAAGTACTTTCCTGGACTTAGCTAATATTCGCTTGAAAGCGATGAGGTTATCCACGTTCATATCATACATAGTTAACAGCCTCTTAAGCCTCATCCCTGGCCCTGACCATGTCATGTCATGGGGGATGTGCTTTGCTCATCAATAGCAAAGTATCATTTTCCCCTATTCCTCTACCCTTTGTTGGCGATAACATTAATGTTAGGCATTAAGTCCACCTTTGTACCTTTTGTGCGAAAAGATTAAATAAATAAATAAATGTTGTTGCTGAGGATATAAATATTTTTTCTTTTTATATTGCGCACTCACAATTCGAATATCTTTCGGTAATTAGAAATTTGTTATGCAGTGTTAGCGGTCCAATACTAGTTATGGGAGATCTTAATTGTCACCATTATCGTTGAGGATCAGATACTTGCGATAACTTTGGCATTGGCTTGCTGGATATATTGGATGATCTTGATCTCCGTCATCAATGACGGCAGTGCCACACGCAGGTCTGCACCACGGCAGAGTAATAGTTGTGTTGACTTGACGTTCTGTTCATCCATTATTTATCAAGTCTCCTCATCTGGCGTCGCTTGGATATGACTTATGGAAGTGACCACTACCTCACCATGATCGAATTCCCTTCTAAAGATGTTCTCCACTTTCTCCCCTCCACTTTTAAAATACCGGCTAAACTCAGGAGATTGGGAATTATATTCAAAAATTTTAGATTTAAGAGTATCTTCCCTTCCAAAACCTAACGAGAATAATGCCCGGGAATGTTTTTTGTCCTTTCCTCCATCGTTTCTTCTACAGCAGATGACTGTTTCCCTTCCAAAAATCCTCAATCTAATAAAATTCCTTCTCCACCATGGTGGGATAGTGAATGCACTGATGTCAAAATTTTACAGGAGGCTCAAAAAATCTTGTAACTTTGATACAAATTGAACCAAAAATAAACCAAAAATATAGTTGTTTTTATATGTATACAACGTGGCGCTACAACGGTGACTTTAATTTAATACACGGGTAGGGCTAGTGCCCATTAACCATATAAATATTGATAGGTTAAAATAATACGTAAACTGAAAAAAAAAATTTTTCAAACAAACTAAATAATAAAAAAGTCATTAAAATTGGGATCACCCTTGCAAAAATTCATTCATGAAATTACTTACCTAGCTCGCTTACGTTAACTCGGAGCGGCAATGTGTCGGTTCGCGGGCTGGCAACCGCGCTACGCGTCTTGTACCTACTCGTGATCGGTCCGATTCTTTGACGGCATATTATCAAAGAAACCGAGCGGCGCAAGTGGTACAAACACTTATCACATCACCCTCTCTTGTTACTATTAGTAATAACTGTCATCACTAATCACTGCCATCACGATCATAAGTTTACACAAGCACTAATAGCACAAATAAATGCGTCCGTATCGCAAGAGGTGTAAACGTACCTACTAGATAAGAAAACGAAAACCAATCAAAGTGTCTTTATCGCAGTACCATGATCTAATTACTATCCTAATTACACAAAAAGAAATAAATAAAACAATAGCTAAGAGTCTTTTTCGCGACGTAATTATGCGCACTAGAGTAAATAAGTGCGTCAAGGACACGGGTTCGACTAGCACTAGAAAAGCAAAAAAAGAATTCGTGTTCGGTGCGGCGGGTGGGTGGAAGGGAGAGCGCGCGTCGCCTGCGCTGCTCGCCAACAAAGGAAATTTCCTTAAATTCGCCTACTCTATGCATTTGTTTCATCCTAATAGTATTGCTTATTCGTTTTAATTTCATTGATGCGATGTTATGATCCGTGACCCCGGCAAATGACCGCTGCGCGACAGTTCTTTATGTACAGGTTGCTCTAAAATGCTATTTTCTAAAATTTTAAATAAGTCCGTAAATAATAACATTTAATGGAAATATAATTTCTTCATGAAACGAAAATGTGAAAACGCATTATGTGTGTTAAATTAAAGTCACCGTTGTAGCGCCACGTTGTATAATAATTTACAATATTTAGATAAATTTATTTCTTTACTTCCTTCCAATAAATGACTAGGTAAGATAGGAGAAATTTACACTTTTTTGTCATTTCATTTAGGTGGCACACATGAAAGTATAATTCATGATAGTTCCATCGCAAAAAAAAATATACATAAAAAGAACTTGTCGAAAACCAGCTACATTTTTAAAGATTTCCCCAAAAATTTAAAAAAATATTCATGTCTCCTAAACTATCAAAAATCGCGGCACCTTCTACATGCAATGGTTTTAGAGGTACACGATTCTGCGAAACGTTACTCCAGCAGAAAATGCAATATCTCGAAAACCTGAAGACGCACAAATTATATTTTTGGTGCACTTTTTTACACAAATATAAGCTCTCTGGCCATGCACAATATTTCTCTCTACGATCATTTGTTTAGAATTTTCCTGCTGGAAAAAACGTTACTCTAGCAGGAATCGTTTTTTCCGTTTTTTTTCCAAAACGACAAAGCGCACAAATTTTTCATATGGTGCCTATTTACAGCAGATTATGCACTAATTATACGTTTCACTCATCACTTTAGGAACCACTTTCCTGCTAGGGTAACGTACACCCTCTCAGTTCGCAGAGTCGAGTCGTACTGCGATTAAGTTTCGAGTTACGTACACAACACTAGTTCGGCATGCTTTCAATTACTCTGAAATAATAATTAATTACATAATCCCAGGTAGCCAGGAATAGAATGAAGGAGAAAAAAACCACAAATTAATTTAAACATTTTATTTGTTAGAAAAAAATATACACTTATAGTTATCTCAAAATATTTTTATTCTAAGAGTCATCTCTACATAGATCGGAATTTGCGAATTCAAGCATGGGATTTCTACGGTACACTTGTATTAATAAGTATTAGAACATAACACATAGGCATATAGGTTTAGGTAATTTAATAACCAATAGCATTTTTTTAAATTAATTAATTAGGATAAAAGTTGTTATTTATGTACAGTCGCCAACGTATCCGTTTAAATTTCTGTTAAATACCTCCAAATGATTTTAAACCTTAAAATGTTGAAGGTTAAGTTCAAAATCGATTGAGAATATTTGACAGTTTGTGGTAACTTGACCTGCTGCTGTGTGTACATTGCATTTTAATTCTGAATAAACCCATAATTTATTTAGAAAAAAAAAACAATCGGATACTGACATGCAAATTGAAAAAACTGCGCAATCTATTGTATTCATTCTTCAACTAAAATCAATCATTTTCCGCAGGCAAATAGTACACCATTCCAAAAATACGTATTTCATATACTTTATTAACTTTTGGGTGGATCACAATAATAGGTTGGACGAATTGAGCGTGATATTACTTAACTGCACAATGCTTAGCAACATAATTTTAAACATTATAAAACTTAGCCAAAGCTCTGTTCATTACCCTGCTTAACATCTATATAATTAGCGCTGACTAAATTCTTAATAATTTACCGTTTGATCGATAGAAATAATTTCCTTACATAAATTCGATTAGACTGATGCAATGTCTGTCTGCGGAATCCAATAACAAAACAAACAACATGCTCTATAATGCCTGTAGAGGAGTTACATTATTCAACACGGTAAGGAGAAACGGTAGCTGGCAAGAAAATGTTATGTAGAATGAAACTGCAACAACGTGATATTCATGAGGGTAGGGCGGACATTGCGCGTCGTCCGCGGCCATATAAAAAGGTATTTACTGCCATATATTTGTTATTGAGATCTTTCCGACCTTGCTAACATTAACAGACCCGGCCGTCACACCGCCCCGCCCTCAACACATACAAATTCAGATCTACGTGACGTAACTGTAACCATACTAACAACGTGTACACACGTGCTTTCAGATAATAAAACACATCAAGGCGGTAAGCTTTAAAAATTAACTTGTTCTGTTCTGGATGAACAAAATAGAATACTCACCAAAACAAAAATCACCGAACGAAATCACCAATTACAAAGGCAAATCTGGGTTTAATTATCAGAAGCACGCGCGTATTGATGTTTCTCGATACATTAAAAGGCGACACGGCATCAAGCCGCGCCGCCCCGTACAGTACCAACTGCTCAATTCTGAATTTAATAAAACAGTCGTTTGATAGCTCTCACCATTAGTTGTTGTTAGTTTGGAATGTTTGTGGCGTTTGTTCAGGCGGCTGATCGTAACGGTACATCGATAAGGCCCTATACAAAACTATATTCATACACAAAGTTTTAATTGGGCGTAAGTGGGTATGGAAATTACATTGTAATTTAATTTTTCAGCTTATAAAAAAGATATGCTTCGAAGTGATTTAGTTATGCATGTTACGGATAAATTATTTTCTTAGATAAATAATCATAACCCACAAAATGTATAAAAATATCAAATCATTTGTTACGTGGCGCAGTTATTGAGAAGCGTTCTAGGGGTCGAGACCGCTTCCGAAATGAGATCGCGTTACAACCCAGAGTTAGGAATCGTCCTTGAAAAGCAATGTTACTCTGACTGCTCTGTCGTGTCATACTAAACTAGACGAGAGAGCTGGTGAAGGTCAGGGAAAGGGCGACAGGCGCCTTGTTCACTAAGAGTTTGCTATTTTTGGTAATCCCACTGATGTGTTGTGCCCCAATAGGGGAAAAGAAACAATTTGATATCGCCACTAGTTCAGTAACTGCCATCAAAATATATAAGTTGTACGAAATCAGCACAAAAATCGTGATGCACCTACAACAATATTTTATTTGCGAATGACAGAATTGAACACGAACCGACACGGCGGCTTCACATTACAATTGTATTAGCATTTATAAGTCCTTTACCGGACTACTAACATCGTCGAAAAATGCACATGTAACGCATACTAACACATAAGACGGACGTTCTTGACATGCGACAGACTAAAAAGAGTCCATATTGAATACTATTGTTACTTTTTTTTTCAGTTCAAAGTTAACGTTATACGCTTAGTGGAGGCATGTTAAGAACACCGGTACTAACCAAATCGACGAAGGCAACCCATGGGACATTATTACTTGATTTATTGCAATGTGTAACCGTTTGGCATCGCAGTCAGTGGCTAAGGCCCGGCGGCGGCCGCCTGCATGACCTCATCAAACGCCTGCTCGAGGCAATGCTTCAGTTCGGCGTACGACACAACCAGCACGCTTTGTTCGTCGCGAGACATCAGCTCCACCTGAAGGAAGTAACAGTGAGATGAACAGTAGAATATTAAGAAGAGGGCCATTAGATTAAAATTAATGGTTCAGACGCTTTCAATATTAGTAAAGGGTAATTTTTTAAACAAGAAATGAAGTAGGAGGATTAAATTTAATTATTATAAGTCTAGGCTCAATAATTCTACAAGGATCTCAATCCCTTTACAGAAAGAAGATTTATTTCAAATCAATTAAAAATAAAATCAAAGTCTGACGGCACGTTTGCACAATGGCTGTATGGTTTGTAACTGATTGGTGACCCGAAAGTTGACACAATATCGAGTTTTACAAAGTTCACACAGGCATTGAGTGCCAGAGACAAACAGAGCTTGTTCTCAATCTGGATGGCCCATATCTACAGCCGGTTACTGTGCAATAACCCAACCGAAAGCATAAAGACGTTTAATGTAACAAGTCCCTTCATTGCATAAATATCTAAGGATAACATAACGACACAATAGCGGGATGGAATCGTGTTGAAGTGCAATTCATTGCGCGGCTGACAATCATCCTATTGAAGCAAAAAGGAAATCTTACCGAACGCGCTCCGGTGACCAAGTAAGACGGACAATCTTGTATAGCATAATCAGCCTATAATGTTCCCACTGTAGGGACACAGGCCTCCTCTCTGTGAGAGGGAATGGGCTATAAACTACCACGCGGGCCCAGTGCGGGTTGCTACATGTCACGTCTTCGAATTTTTGGTCCTAGGACATGCCGGTTTCCTCACAATGTTTTCCTTCACAGTTTTGAGAGCAGTGGTGATGCAATTATTTACACAAAGTAAAACGCCTGCCTGGGCTCGAACCCACGATCTACAACTCATAAGTTGGGGCCATTACCACTGGGCCACCACTGCTTCTCTTGTATAGTAGTAACGTTTTATGGAAGTACTTTCAGTTGCATTGCAAGAACGTCGCATGGCTGCGTGGCAAATTTGAATTGGTTCATGTTTGAAATGCTACAATCCAGAAGTCCTATCATACAAGGACGTCTTTTTACCCGACTGCGCGACAGCAAAGATAGAGTTATGTTTTTAGCAGAATGTTGTAAGATTCAACGGGTGGGACTCAGGAAATCTCACTCAGCAGTCCAACTATGGACTGTTGTCACTTGATGACAATATAATATCGTGCCCGGTATTCGTACTGTGGCAAGCTAGTTTCATGAGAGTGTTTTGTTATCTGAGCTGTGTGAGTATGGTGGTGGGCAGGTGGAAGTACACGTATTGCACGAGCATATTCAGGGTTAAAAAGACCCACCACGAAGCCGTCATCTACGCATTCTGTACATTAAACTAAGTAACTTTGTACAAATATAATTGCTGGAAAAAGACTTTTATTTTTCTGTGAAAGCTCGCGTTTATGGTAGTGCGAAATGTAACGCACGTAAAACCTTGTGTTTATGGGTGCATGCTACGGTACAGGCGTCGTGAGAGTATTTTAAAGTCAAGTTAATACATTTAAAACTTGTTTTCTTCGATCAACAATAATACTAGATTTCCGATGAGCGCATCAAAAACGGGCGGTAAAATAAACCACAAATAATATTGTGGTCTTATTTTGCAACATGGTTTTTTCAAACTTATTGTTTAGAAATTATGTTTTATTTATCCATAAATATATGTTTTTATTTTAAAAATACATTTAATTTTCAATCGAAGTAGTAAATATATAGCAAACGATAATAAACTTTATGTTTGAGTGTTAAGGTTTATAATCAAGCTATATGCAATCCTGGCCACTTGAGCGATTGGTTTTTGTTCCTAATCCTTAATGTAGTGCTATTGTTGGTCGAAGCTTGTTTTAGTAAAAAAAAAGTAAACTTGGAACTTTGCCCGTCAGTATTTCCAGAAGGTGCTCAGGTATGGTCTACTACAAAAAAAAAACCCATAATATTGGGAAATACAAGTGACTCTCTGCTTCGTTAAGGGTATTTTTACCCCCATAATATTTATGTGATAGGTTTATAGTTATCATTATACCTTAGCAGTGGTGCCGCTGTCAAGTTGGTTGAGGCAGTGTGCCAAATGCGCCTGGTCGAGCCAAGGTCTTCCATCGTCAGACACCGAGTGGAACAAATAGTCCCGGAACAGCTTCAGCATGTACCTGTCCCCAGTCTCCGACCAAGACGGGTCTAGATTCAACCTAAAAATAGTCGGGACTGTATTACTCATTTCATTGATTTATATGGTCACCATCATCGTCATACATTGTCTTTCCGTCCTAGTAAGAGGTGACTACCGGTATGACGATTAATTGAGAAGTACAGAAGAAAAAGACATGTTACGCCAACCACAAATAAGTGGGATAAGGACAGGGGAATAATGACAGTCCTTTCATAGGATGTTTCTTATTCATTATTGATCAATCAATATGCATACCTACTGCATCATCATTCAGACAATTTATTAATACGGACATTAAAAAAAAAACCCTCTTGGACGACACTGTCATACGGCGAAGGGAAACAGGCCTGAGGTAACCTGGACGTGGTCTAAAAACGCCAATCCACTTCAAGCAAACGTGGTGATAAATACTCATGCCTTCTCTGTATGAGAAGAGTCCTATTCGCAGCGGTGGGACAGTCATAGTTGTTATTTCCGTCAGTCCGTCCATTTATGCACTATCATTTCTACACCATGTTACCACTTATCCACGTGATGTTTATTTTAACTTTATAGAACGTGTTCTCTGGCTAGATTTTAGTATGTATTAACCCACGAGAGTTAATACTTTTAGTTTTACTAGTCTGCTTGATCTATAACCCCCAGAATATAGTTTGAAGATCGATAATCGGTCGCCGTGTAAGTGTGACATACAATAAGGTTCAAGTTAGAAATCACAATGGTACGGTAGCGGCATCGCCGCCACACAACGAAGCGACCCGAGTGCGAGCATCGAATCGGGAATCATTGGCTATCTCATACCGCGCCGCGCGCTCCTTTCGGTTTTATCGATCGTTCGCGCGTCAATCGTCATTCCAATGTCCGCCGTTGCGCAAGGCACTCACGCGCGCGCTCGTTCGTAAATAATCTGTTAGACGCCTTGCGGTCGTAAAATCTTATTGTTCCTGTCCTGTACTACCTAATATTTAATTGTAATATATAACAGTAATTTGACAACTCAGGGCGCTCATATGGCGGACCAATCAGTACAATTACATATAGTTTGGTCATCGCCGCAGATGACAGCGATCGTTTGCTGTGCTCGATTGGATGCACGCGATGATATACAGCTGGTAACTACAAATGGTTGCTTTTGGTAAGGCGTTCTATACCATCAACGTTAATGTCACTCTGCCGACAAAATGGGAATAGATTTACACGGACAGAGACAAGCAGAAGCATAATCAGCCTATAATGTTCCCACTGTTGGGACACATGCTCCTCTCCATGAGGGAGTGGGCCGTCCACCACGCGGGCCTAGTGCGCAAGTTGGTGGATGTCACATGTCGTCGTTCCTCACGAAGTTTTCCTTCACCCTTTTGAGAGCAGTGTTAGTGAAATAACTTAACGTCTGTTACGCAGACAAAGGTATAGAAATTTAGCTGTACGTCTAGGGAAGTTTGTCTAAAAGGGATTTTATTGCTGGTATAACAGTATTTTGCATAATAGTACTATTATGAAAAATACTGTTATTTTCTTGAACATAGGCAGCTTATAGCCTAGTCCAGTGCGCCAGACTAGGCTAGCAGTCACTCACTCGGGCCTCTCGTTAACAACTCCTAATTTGATGAGTATGCGTAGCAGTCTTCCATTGTCAATCTCGCGAGCCAGTTGGTCCTCAAAAACATCCGCGCGTCGCTCCAAGGCATCCACCTATAATCACATTATAATTATTCCACAAACTTTTAATAACTTAATTAATTATCTTCCTCCTTTAACTTGCGTGTGTTTAGTTCTACCTTGAGTTATTCCGCCGCAATATCTCATCCTTCAATGGTGCAGAAGACAGGACTTTTGTACCAATAATGACACAAATTCGAATAACAACAACCACAAATAACAGAGGTTGCAACATAAACTACTTTAAACAATTCGTGACTTAATACGCCATGAATAAAAGCAGGTAGGATGCTCATTTACACTTACATTCAAATCTCATGGATCTACATGGAAATCAACGACTGCAGTAACAACATAAAAAAGCATTATTAACAAAAGAGTAATAATATTACCTGTGAGTAAAAAAATCTTCTTTCAGAGAAAATGTGAAATGTACATTAATATGGAACATATAAATTTACCTGTGTGTAAAACCTTGCACCTATCATCGGCATGAGATCAGTGACGGAGCGGCGAGCGGTCGACGACGATAATAAATACCTAAATGGAATTTAACATAATACAGAAACAACAAACTCAAGTGATGCAATCATAGTGCGCACAGTTATGACATCACACATAGAGGGCACGCATATGGGTCACATATGAGATTGAAACATCGAAAGCTTAAGCAGCACCTATCAAATTCACGAATCAAGTATTCAACACCGACGACTAGCGGACAAATAAATAATAATCTACATCCATTCAGTATTAGAAATATTAAATCTGAAAAGTTAACTCCCGGCACATACGTATAAGGGTTCGTTCACACGTACCACAGACACACCACAACCACACCACAACGACAACACGTGGTCGGGCGCTAGGTGTATGAAAATGATTAGTTTATTCACACGAGCCACATTTTGTCGTCAAAATCAGCCGTATCGGCGATACCGACCACGTCGCAGTCTAGCGCAACCACATCGATCTGTCTGTCTGCAAACACTAGCCACATCGCAACTAATAGCGACAATGCAATCACAACGCAACAGCAAGAAGTTGCAGCGACACTATTCACACGTAACCACTGCTTGACCACATTTTGTCGCTGCAATGTGGTGTGGTTGTGGACGTGTGTACCGGCCCTTATAAGGTTCTGTGCCAGGTGCACTATTTGAATGCTAAAATCTTTGTAATGAGAGTACTTGTTCTTCTTCAACTAGCTACTAAAGCTACGAAACCAGTTCCGGCAGACTTCGGGGCGATTGTAGTCCAACACGGTAACTGGTCAGGTTTCTGATATTAACCCTGCCAATGCCAAATGCAAATAACCTTTCTTTTTGCGTTATACGAAAAAACACGACAAGTTATAGGGGGTGGGGGGTAGTTATTCAGGGACTGTTGTCATCAAATGTATTGGAAGTTAAATAGGTCTTGTTGGGTAGGTTGCTGATAAAGTTATCAAGGCGGCAACAACATGGCTGTAACATTTGCCTTTTTATAACACCCAACAAGACTTAAGTACCTGGTATATCCGATAGTAGTGACCAAAGGAAATTATTTAGAATGAGTGATGTTATTTAAATAGCTATTTTTAAACTTTCCTGTGCTATCGAATTTATTTTAAGACTCGCTCACGACATTTCACTTACTTCATTCGACTAAAATTGAAAGAGTTACCACTACCTTATAAAGGGTTTACACTCAGGCCCGTATTACAGCACCTCACTCAAGACTCAAGCATTACTTTGACGGCTCGCTAGCGGCCATGTTATCGAGTCCTCCGGATATTTTATTCTAAAATTGTAGTAGTAAATTCAGATATCATTATAAAAGTCATAGAATTAATTGATCAACATCAATACCTTTAAAACAGTGCATAAACTATACCAGTAATCAAACTATTACTCGAATTATCAACATTTTAAAACTTTCTGTACACTGTGTGATTGTGCAAAGTGAGTGACCTTCATATACAAAGATCTGAGTCCTTAACGGTCATTAGCATATAAAGATACTTGACTTCTTAGCAAGCTAATACCATTTTTGGCCACTACCAATAGTGTTCAGATAGTGTTGCGAATTGGATTGCGAACAACTCAAATTGTGATGCAGTTCATGAAGTAACAAATTTCATAGTAGAGAAAATTAACAGTCGCAAACAGGTGCATGCGTGATCTCGCTAAGGCCTTCGACACCGTTCTTATGTCTACCCTTTTACTCAAACTAGAGAGAGCAGACTTAAATTTGCATAACTTCTCTGACAGGTACTCTGCAATAGGTGAATATTGGTGACCATATGTCGCAGGGCAGTTTACTCGGCCCTACACTGTTTCTTATAATTGTAAAGCGATCTCTGCAATCTCTCCATCACAACAAGCAAAAAAGAGTCGAAACTGTTTCTCCTAAATACAGATTACTCAGAGATCTAGCTATGAGAGCAGCGCTTCACCCAACAATTCGTGTGTTCAGCATGTTTTTCACCAGCTGTTCAACTTGCTTTCTACCATCACTTGTACAACCATGTTTAGTGTATGACTAATTTTATGTTTCTCTTTGTACAATATACGTATTATTTGGTTATATGAATCAATAATGCATACTTTGTAAGTCCTTAGTGTACTACGTAACCTTTTGTGCAGTAATAAATTATTATATTATACAGCCGTGCGCCTGATCAATCAAATGGGTTTGAACTAGTATTTAGTAATGCTTGAGTTTCTCTAATAGTTGTAGAGTTGCCTTAGTAATTTCAAACATTATTTAATTTTAATTATTAGACATAGACAAACCTAAAATGATTTTTTCAACATATTAAGCGCTAAATGATATCAATGAAATGTCGTGTAAGTGGGCCTCATTAATGAAATTAATTAAGCAAGAAGAAGAAGTACTTAAAGAATAATTAGATCAAGTTTCAAGGAAAACTGTTCGAGGTTATTTCGCAATTTTTCTGACATACAATATTGTATGTATATGTGAGTTAGTAAAGTCTTAAGTGAGTGGTGGTGGAGTGGAAATAATATCCCTAAATAATGATTAAACTAAGAAAGTTTTGCACTTAAGCTTAGATGATAATGTAGTGGTAGCGATTTGGTCATACAGTATAAGATTTTTTAGGTCGGCGGAGTATGTTCGCCCGACGAGCTCCATGGAGGCGGCGAGGTTGTCGCAGTGGATGGTGCGGCAAGCAATCGCTAAGGCGAGCCGACCCAACGCCGTCAGGTCGTCTTGTTGAGCCTGTCACATAAATATATACCTATAATATAACATCACGCCCGTTACCCGAATGGTGCGGCAGGTACACCTCACTTATAGTACACCCACATTTCGCAAGTCCGATGTAACGGGGCGAACCTATTGCCATCAATCGGGCAGCAATCCAGACTGGGCTGTTACTGAGAAAAGAGATCTGTCTTGAGAGCAGACAACAAAGTGGTCCTATAAAGGCTCAGTTTTTCTTTTTGAGGTAAAAAACCTAAAAATGGTGTTTACAATATAAAAGAGTATGTTAAGAAAGATGGTTGATAGTTTCTTGTTTGTTCTTCTCCATAGGAACCATAGTAGGTTCCTATTATTCTATATAGCTTTGGAATTGCCAACCAGCTTCATCTCTCTGACTGACCGACTCCTTGACAATTCAAAAGTGCAGTGCACTTTTTTGCAGGCATTGAAATAAAAGCATCGAGTTTGAGAGATTTACTATAATTGTTCAAAATTCTTACCTGCGCGACGTCGTTAGTGTGAGCATGAAGGGCGTCTGTGACGCCGGACCACGATACACGGACGCGGCAACCATTCATCACCACCTTCGTAGGTTCGAGGCTACGAGTAAAAGGGTTCTATTAGGTGTTTCGATAAAACAAGATATGTACATACATACATAAACTCACGCCTTTTTCACATGGGGACAGGCAGATACTACAGGACGCCACCTGCTAAGATTCTGGCATACTTCTTTTGCTTCATTTACGTTCATACTTCAGTAAAGCAAGATGTAGTTTTCAATTAAATTTTTTAAGGTTACAGCTCCATCGATGGGTGTTCTATGATTTTACTAGGGTATGAGATGGATTGGTCGGTATTCAATTAAGAATATTATCAATTATCAATATTATACACCCATTGATCAGTGTTTGTAGGGCTGTCAAGATGTAGTTTAAAATTTTATGTACACACAGCAGCAGGTCAATTTACCACAAACTGTAAAATTTTCTCATTCGATTTTGAACTTAACCTTCAACATTTTAAGGTTTAATCATTTGGAGAAATTTTACAGTTTCGTATATAACCTGTGCTGGCGACTGTACTTTAACAAGGTATTCGTTCAAGGGGTTCGTGTCGAAGTGGCCTGTGATTGCCACAAGAGAGGACGTTATTATTGCGGCATTAAGACCACGGCTAGAATTCAGACACGAATAGTTTCTTGTTTAGTGCTTAATTTTTTTCTCTGTCACGGGTTTTTGCTCACGTGTTTCATTCTGGTTTAACAGACTAGTTTCGTTCGGCCATATTCAATATTGCTCCGGTTAAGACTAAGGAAAGAGTTTGACTAATTCTTAAATTGAAATTGTCAATGAAAAACCGGGTGTAAACCTGAAAAATGTGCCTACCACGATCAAAAATATGAGACGGTACGGATATTTAGGTAGAGAATAAAACATACGTACCTACTTCAAAGTGTCAGGAGTTATAATGCTGGTGTATAACGTTGTGTTTTGTACCTGCACGCAAGTCCGGCGGTGTGTACAGCTCTCAGGGCCGAAGTGAGCTGTACTATGTGACTCCACAACACGGCTTCAGGCAGCATAGCACCGCTGGCCACCGCACGGAGCATCGCGTTTTTCTGAACGTGGTGAATCATTTTTAGAGGGGTATGAAACTATGGTCTCTTCCAAAAGCGTTTGATGAAAGTGTAAACCAACCTTTTTCTTGTTGAATTCAATTAATAACACATTCATCTGTATTTAGATAGTCTCTACTTTATTTCACCACTTTTTCCAACAATTATTGTTTGAATAACTTTATTGTATGGTAATTGAAAAATTATCCTCAACTGTCAATTGAAAAAAATTTAAAGATGATTTCAAATTAGAATGTTGAGTTTAATTTTAAAACAATCCAATTAAAGCACTGTTTTAAAGTGGCACTATAATTTGCATCCTCAGGTACGTTTTATGATCCTTTTATTCACACTTTCAGCAGATATTTTTGGAACAGACTGTATTTATGATTGTGTCTTATGACTACAGATCGGATATTCGGATGCATATTAACCTAAATTTGAGATGTTGGCTAATATGGAATGCGCTTTTGTATCGAAAAAATCCCGCGGTCCCGGGATCGACAAATGTAGGTCTTTGATTATAGAATGTATTTTTACTTACTTTCAAATGTTGGCTTATGTGGAATGCACTTTTGTATCGATCGTAAAAATCCCGCGATTCCGAAATAGACAAATTCTGTGTTTTTTTCAGACTATAGAATCGGATGCATATCTACCTTCCTAATATTGTAAAGTAGGTAGGTAGATACCAAACTGCCATAACCAACAAAGTCAAGATAAGATAACGGACTGCATAATTATATTTAGAATAATTAATGTAGGTAGGTACCTAAGTGTTTGTAAAAACCTACTTACAGAAATAAAATCATTTATCATTTATTGAAACAAATTGTTAGAAATTATTGTGCCCAGTGAAATTTTAAATACGAGGGCGGGTCAATAAGTCCGTGACTTTTCGAATTTCCCGCCTCTTAACTGAAAGGGCAACACTGCTGCTGTCAATAGGCAACTGTCAGTTGACTCCTGTCAAACTTTGAACAAGCTCCGTCATTTAGTTTGTGTTTGACAGCCATCGATAGCAGACTACCGCGTGATTTGAGAAGAAAATGGAAAACATTGAATTTCGTGTGCTCTTAAGCATAATTTTTTGCGGAAAAAAATTATCACTCAAACCAAAGCTAAGCTTGATAAATACTATGGGGACTCTGCACCATCAATTTCAAATAGCAAAAAAGTGGTTTACTGAATTTCGTTGTGGCCGAACAAGCACGGAAGATGCCGAACGTTCTGGACGCCCAGTTGAGGTCTCTACACAGGAAACAATTGAAAAAATCACAATATGATGTTGGCCGATCAGAGATTAAAAGTGGGAGAGATTGTGGAAGCCATAGGCATCTCACATGGCTCAGTGGTTTCAATTTTAAATGATCACTTCGGTATGAGAAAGCTTTCCGCAAGATGGGTGCCGCGTTTGCTTACAATCGACTACAAACTCGTGTGACAACTTCGCAGCCGTGTTTGGCGTTGTTCAACCGCTATATGGACGAGTTTTTGCGCAGTTTCGTAACCATAGACGAAACGTGGATCCACCACACCAGAGACCAATCAGCAGTCAAAACAGTGGGTTTCTCGGGGACAATCGGCGCCAAAGAAGGCCAAGGTGGCTTTGTGAGCCAATGAAGTCATGGCGACCGTTTTTTGGGATGCACGCGGTATAATTCACATGTTACCTTCAAAAGAGTAAAACAATCAATGACGAATGATATGCCAACTTATTGGATCGATTTAATGAGGATTTGAAAAAATAAGACCGCATTTGGCCAAATATAAAAAGTTATTTTCCACCAGCACAATGCAAGGATGCACACATGTGCAGTTTACATAGCAAAAATCCAAGAATTGGGCTACGAATTGCTCCCTCATCCGACCTATTCTCCGGATTTAGCCCCGAGTGACTATTTCTTGTTCCCAGACCTGAAGAAATAGCTCGGTGGAGAGATTTGACTCCCAACGATGAAATCATCTCACAAACAAATACATATTTTGATGACCTCGACAAATCTTATTTTATGGAAGGGATAAAAAATAGGAAACACGTTGGACAAAGTGTATAGTGCTCAAAGGAGACTACGTTGATAAATGAAATGACTTTTTATCCAAAAACCTGTGTTTCATTAAGAAACTCACGGACTTATTGACCCACCCTCGTAATATGCATCTGAATAGTTATGCAATCCAAGAATCCCGGGGTTTTTTTAAAATAAATATTTTTATAGAAGTCGCATCCATCCTTATATGCACCCGACTAGTTATGTTTTCTCGGTGTGCCTGGCCGCAAGGGATATTAAAAAAACAATATATATTATATTTAGACCCCACTTCCATACTTTCACAGCTAAAAATTAACTTTAGGTAAATATGCATCCGAATATCCGATCTCTGCTTATGACTGATATTATGTTTATGCTAATGTATATATTTTTCTCGCTGTTTGTAAACAGCTATCGTATGTTTTATTGAATCCCTCCACTTGCGTATGCTGTGAGGGTAGGTAAACCTTCCAGCACATTAAAAAAGCGGTTCTTGAATTGTTTTGTCGACGTACTTACTTACTTTTCAGTCAGCCAACTCAATAAAATGGGCACTTTCTTAATAATGAGTAGAAAAGGCCCATCAACATATATGTTAAACAGTGAGCTATGAACGAAGACCTACAAACCTGATGAGTATATGGACGGGGTGCATCCGGGTCGGAAGAGAACGGGTCGTGGAAGGCGCTATTAGCGTCGTTGCTCGAGTTGCCGGCACCACCGGACAAGTACTTGTTCATCAGAGTAGTGCACGCGGGGTGGTAGGTATAAACTAACACCATCGCTGTCGTACGAAAAAAATGATTTAGAAAAACTGAAGAGTTCAAAAAAACAATGCGTTCAAAAAAACAATGCATCAACTCATGCACAGAAGCACTCATATTATGACCGTTATGGTTAAGCTCCATGTATAAGGCACCCTGTTTATGCCAATTGTCTTTGGCATAAACAGGGTACCTACATACCAAGAAAAGGGCTGCTACTGAAATAATTTTCTGAGGGAAGGACTCTACAGTTCTGGACCCAGGATAACTCACATACAGCAGTCTCAAAATAATGAGTCAGTCGAGTTTAGATAGTATAGATTGCCTTTTGAAACCAAAGTACAGTCCTTTCACAGTTATTTCACCTCTGACAGCAGCAAGCGACAATTAAAATCACTATGGTTTTGAGACTTGTCAGTGGCAGCAACCCGACAGCAACCTAATGACGATGAGAATAAAAACCACGGTGATTTTGACAGTGATGCAAAATCAGAGTCTGTGTGAGAGGTAAAATAACTGTAAAAGTTCGTATTCCGTGAGCTTACATCTCCTTTAAGCTATATGTATGTGGACTACAACCTCTATAACACACAGTTACAGTTAGTTGACACCTTTCCACTTAAGCTGTGATGCCATATTACGATTTAAAAGGAAGAGGAGAGAGAGGAGGGAGGGCTGGAGCAGGTTTGGTTTTTGAAGTGAAGTTTAGGCGCGTAAAAATAATTGCAATAATTGTGTACTGTTATAAGCAGACACTGAACCCTTAAATGATGAGTCATCCCTGATAAGGCTTACAGCCATCTCATAGTCTACAATATTAATTAGCAGTTAGTTAGTCTATCCTCAACCTTCGAGGCGATCGGTTGCATAAGGGTCCCTTAAATAAGTTTACATAAATAAACTACATTTTAATTAAAATAATTCTTTTTTTAAAAAGCCTTTTGCAAGGGACCCTATAACATTTGGTGGCAGCGGTGGGATACGGAAATCCCCAGTGCCGATTCGCGTAAAATATATTTGTGTAAAACAAGTGAATAGACTCTCCGTATCCTGCTACCTTATAAAATAAATAAACTGTTAAATTCAGTAAAGTGTTCTTGTGCAACACGTCACGATTCTGCGTGATTCTATCATCCTGAGCGCATAGTAAGCGCAGCCTACCACTATCCTGTGAGCGTCGTGTCCTACGGGCATCCTGCGAGTCCTTCACGTATCCTGCGAGTTCTTCAGGCATCGAGTCCTTCAAGCATCCCGCGTGTCGACCTTCGAGCATCCTGTAACTCCATCGGGCATCCTTCGAGTCCTTCGAGCATCCTGCGACTCCATCGGGCATCCCCCTGAGTCCTTCGAACATCCTGCGAGTGTTCCGTATAGTGCATAAAAGTGTTCAGTGAAGTTAAGTGTAAATTTAATTATCTGCGTGTGAGTGTCGCTATGCAGCTATTCCCAGTGCTAATCCTTATCGCCGCCTACGTGTTCCTGTAAGTTGTTGCACGCTTGATAACTGTAACTTTGTCTGTGCTATTTGATATCTACTACCTACTTGTCTCATTATTAAGTAACTAAATGTCTAAATTGTATTATGCCGCCTAAAGTGCCTAAACCTGAAGACAGTAAGTTGCAAATTGACATTCCATTAGAACTTCCAGAACAGAAATCTCTGATCCTATCACCCAGAATAACTAGGCAAACAGTAGTAGAAATGGACCTCAATATTTTATTAAAGTTTGTGAAACCATATGACGGCAGTCGCGAACAATTAAATTCATTCCTTAATAATTGCAATAATGCTTACGAGCTAGCGACTGAAACACAGAAACCAATCCTGTTTAAATACATATTATGCCAACTTACGGGCAAGGCAGAAACTGCCTGCTCTATAAAAGAATTCACATCTTGGGAGCAATTAAAAGAATTTCTTAAAACTCAATTTTCGGAAAGGAAACACTATACACACTTACTTACTGACCTCCAAGAAGGCAAACAGACTTCCTCAGAAAATGTTGGACAATTCGCCCTTCGAATGGAGACTTATCTCTCACAGTTATTAACAGAAATATCACTTTCTAATTATAAAGTAAAAGAAATGCCAGGTCGCACAGCAGCCATGGAGGACTTAACACTCCATCATTTCCTTATGGGTTTAAATCCCCGCGTTTCAAATATTGTAAGATGTAGAGCGCCTAAAACTTTCAATGAAGCCGTGAACTTAGCTATCTCCGAGGAAAGGATTCAAGAAACCTTATATAGGCGCAATCACAGCTCACAACAGGATAAACAGGCTAACCAAAATCGATTCAAATCAAAAGTCTTTGCTCAAAGTAGCAGTAAGATCCCGCAGAAATCATCTTCGCAACCGAGTACGTCGGGAAGCAATATTAAACATGATCCGAACCTATCATGCAGATATTGCAAAGAGGTCGGTCATGATATAAATAACTGTCAAAAACGACAGAAACGATACCCAAATCCTCAATTTCAGAGGGATTCCAATAAATCTTCCGGGTCCCAACCCGATCCTAAGTCCTCTCAAGTCAATTTCGTCGATGACTGTGACGATTCTGATGAATCCGTCTGCGATGAAGAAGGCAAAAATGCCGATGATGAGGATTTAAACTAATAAATGTCCTGCAACCATGCCGCACAGGACGTAAAGTCAAAGTCGGCATAGATCCCGAGATTATACATCAGGGTAACCAGCCCCAAAACGGAAATCTCAACCCTTCTAAGGTTATACATCAGGGTAACCAGCCCCAAAACGGAAACCTTAACACTCTCGAGATTATACATCAGGGTAACCAGCCCCAAAACGAAAATCTCAACCCTTCTAAGGTTATACATCAGGGTAAACAGCCCCAAAACGGAAACCTTAACACTTTCGAGGTTATACATCAGGGTAGCCAGCCCCAAAACGGAAACCTCAATTCCGATAGCAAAATTTACGAGGTTAGCATTGACACCTCGAAAAAGCTATTACCCCATGTGTTAGTGGAGTCACAAGTGTCTGACGTCCCACTCACACTTCTTGTAGACTCAGGTTCTGCAATCTGCTTGTTAAAAGAATCAAGCATATTAACCAAACCAAAAATCACTCCCAAACCTATAAACATTAAAGGTATCGATCCTGGCGAGGAAACCACTCAGACCGTAGGTCACTTCAATTTAAAACTCAAGGTTTCCAATACTAAATCAATGAGCCATAAATTCCATGTGATCAAAGATATTAATCTTCCTTATGACGGTATTATAGGTAATGATTTTCTTACAGCTAATAGCTGCAACATAGACTATTGTCGTGACGTTCTGAAAATAAATCATAATGAAATTAAAATTCATTTCTTTGATTCATGCTACATAATACCACCACGAACAGAGACCGTAATAGAATGTTCCGTCGCAAATCCAGAGCTAAAGGAAGGCGTGATACTAGATCAACACCTTTCTGAAACTCTCTTAGTAGCCAACTGTCTAGTGAAGGTTAAAGATAATAATAGAATCAACATATCCATTATTAATATTTCTAACAAACCCATGAAGATTAAACATAACCTTGACCTCAGATTAGATGCAATTGAAGCTTACCCCTTTCAGACGAACTCACAAACTGAAAACGTAACTGAGCGGACCAGACAAGTCCTTAATTCCTTAAAGACCTCCCACTTAAACGATGAAGAAGCCGAAGCTCTATTAAATTTATGCTCAAATTATTCTGACATATTCCACTTACCAGACGAACCCTTATCATTCACATCAGCCATCCAACACGAAATCAAAACTTCCAGTAGCACACCTATTAATACAAAAACTTACCGATTCCCTGACTGTCATAAGAACGAAGTAGAAACCCAAATAAACAAAATGTTGGATCAGGACATTATTAAACCTTCATCTTCTCCCTGGTCCTCTCCTATATGGATTGTCCCTAAAAAAACTGATGCCTCCGGACAAAAGAAATGGCGCATTGTAATTGACTACAGGAAACTAAACGATATCACAGTAGGTGAAATTTATCCTATTCCCCAAATCACTGAAATCCTTGACCAATTAGGTAAGAGCCAATATTTCACCACTTTAGACCTATCATCAGGATTTCATCAGATTATGGTAACGCCAGAAGACGCCCCCAAAACAGCTTTTTCTGTACCTCAGGGTCATTTTCAATTCAATAGGATGCCGTTTGGTCTAAAAAATGCTCCGAGTACTTTTCAAAGACTTATGAATAATTGTCTCACAGGACTACAAGGCTATCGTTGCTTCGTTTATTTGGATGATATTGTCCAGTATGCATCCGATTTAAAATCGGCAATCCAAGATATCAAGGCCATCTTTGATAGACTTCGACAGTTTAATCTTAAACTACAACCAGGAAAATGTGAATTTCTCCGAAAGGAAGTGACTTATCTAGGTCACATCATTACCCAAAATGGTGTAAAACCAAACCCAGAAAAAGTCAAGGCCGTAACTCAGTATCCCGTTCCAAAGTCTCCTAAAGACATTAAATCCTTTTTAGGCCTTGTGTCATACTACAGGCGTTTTATCCCTAATTTTTCGAAGCTAGCCAAATCCCTTACTTCACTCCTTAAAAAGGACGTCCTATTTAATTGGACCAATGAACAACAGCTCAGCTTCGAGGCTCTGAAAATGAAACTGGTCGAAGCACCTATCCTAGCTTATCCTGATTTCAACCAACCCTTTTTATTAACTTGCGATGCGTCTAATTACGCCATATCAGCCATTCTGTCTCAAGGTCCCATTGGACGTGACCTACCTATTGCATATGCGTCTCGTACTCTAAATAAAGCCGAATGTAACTATAGCGTCACTGAAAAAGAATGTTTAGCGATAGTATTTGGAACCAAAACTTTCCGACCATATTTATATGGTCGACGTTTCACCATTATTACTGATCATAAGCCCCTCCAGTGGCTATTTAACTGTAAAGATCCCGGCTCTAGACTTATACGCTGGAGATTAAAATTAGAAGAATTTGAATACAACATACAGTATAAAAAGGGAAAAATAAACTGTAACGCAGACGCCTTATCCAGGTTTCCTGTAAATCCTGTGCAGCCCGCTACAGCTACTGATGAAGCACCAATACCCGATCTTTCAAATCCTAACTCTAATAATGCATCTGAAAATCTAGACAATTTAGACAGAGATTTATTTGACCTAATTACGTCACCAACTTCCCTTCCGTCGGATGAATTTGATCCTGATCATCTCTTAGAAATACCTACCCCAGACCTTCTAAACACAGCCTCTCCAAATTCTAACCCAACAGATGTCCCACAGCATCCTCCATCTACAGGACAACTTCAATCATCTGAAAACCCAACAACTCAAGACACTCACCTCAGTCCCGTCTCTGACTCACCCGCTGACGACTATTCGGACTTCCTGAAACAAATCGCTGATAAAACCAAATCATTTGACACAAACATTATTGAACATAATGATAGCCTACTGAAAACTACCTGTAAAATTATCCTAGTGCCCACATCAATCGATCTCGATGACTCAAATCCATATATAGAAGAAATATTAAGCAATCTGGAAAATCGAGACCAAATTCTAAACCAAGAAAAGCAATTACACACTTTTTCCAAAGCCCAATCAGGGAACAAATACTACTACCTTTTATATACAAAAGTACATCATTTCGATCAAACATCGTATCGCGAAATATTCGAAACTCTCAAATCAGTTCGTAATGAAATAATAATTGTCGAACAGACTAAAGAAATTGCTATATCTGACTTCCGTGATCCATTTGAAAAACATAGTTTTATCAAAATATACAATATTTTAAATTACATATTCCATAACACAGGTATACAAATAAATATCTATCATAACAATGTAACCTATCCTTCACCTTCCGAAATTAAGAAAATCCTTCATGATAATCATGACTTACCTATAGCTGGTCACCTTGGTGTCAGTCGTTTGTATAATAGATTAAGACAATTATATTATTGGAAAGGTATGCGCAACGATATAGAGTCTTATGTAAAAAGTTGTAAATTGTGTCAGGAAAATAAAGCTTTGCGCAAGATAAATCGCGCACCCATGCAAATCACAAGTACATCATATAAACCATGGGAGCGCATATCACTAGACATAGTAGGACCCCTTCCAGAATCCGGACCTGCAAAACTAAAATTCATATTAACACTACAGGACGACTTCACTAAGTTTTCCACCGCTTATCCCCTTCGTAGCACAACTGCGGAAGAAACAAGCGAATGTTTATTACATTTCATATCAATATTTGGCCTCCCGAAAATAATCTTAACTGATCAGGGAAGTAATTTCACATCCGATCTATTCAAAAGAACATGTGAGTTTTTAAAAATTAAGCAGCTATGGTCAACTCCGTATCACCCACAAACACAAGGTGCTCTTGAACGGAGCCATTCAACCTTGAAAGAATACCTCAAATCATTTATTAATAACGAGCAAACGAATTGGCCCCGCTATGTGTATACAGCCATGCTAACTTACAACACTTCAGTTCATTCCACAACACACTACACACCGTATGAATTAGTGTTCGGTAATGAACCCTTTATCCCGAACTCCATATGTGACGAACCCCTTGGAGCCACGTATCCCGATTATGTCCGTATGTTACAAAACCGCTTAAAATATTCTCGTGATAAAGCCCTGGACTACATTCATAAATCTAAGGAATCATCTAAGACCTATTACGATTCCCATAGTCGACCCGTACAATACAAAATTGGCGATTATGTTTATTTAAAGAACCACCTTAGACTGAGAAAGGCTTTGTCACCCATCTGGAAAGGACCATATAAAATCGTAAAGGTTCACGGCAATAACACCTTGTCACTATTAATAAACAGACGGCATGTTCGTCATCATTATGACGAGATAAAGCTCGCTAAAATCGCCAGCAACCTGTAAACATAAAACTTATAAATTAGGATAAAATAAATAATATAAAATAATCTTAGACTAGTTATATAATCTTAACTCTATAGGTATATCAGTTACGTTAATAACAATAAGTAGAATACATAACATAGATTGCACTTAAACAAATTATCACTTATGATACAAATACATGTACTTACAGTGCCTCAGCAGAGCCCCAAGCATCCAACGAGTATGTCCACCCGATGACTACGAGTCCTGGGATATATTTCGATTACATAGGAAAACTAAAAATTAATAATGGCATCCTAAATGTCATTATGCCAATGGACATCTTACATTTTAAATTACATATAGAAAATATAAATTCAGTCTTGGATACAGTTATACACTTATGTAAACAATCTAGGTACATAGAATACTCAGAATGCCACAATACAATAGAGCCGTTAGTAGCTCAACAACATAACATAATCAAGTTATTGAGTTCCATTTCTTATCTGACTGCTAATGGAGATCACAGGTCCAAACGAGCCTGGATTGGAGGAATTGGTACTGTTCTTAAACAAGTTTTCGGTACTTTGGACGAAAACGATGCTATCAAGTATGATCAAGCAATAGAATCAATGCAACATAGTCAAGACAAACACCTGTCGTTGATCAGAGAAAATATTTTGATTACTAAATCTGTTATAACTACATATAACAGCACACTTCAAAAATTGAAACAAAATGAAGCGAAATTAAATGATGCCATTAATCAATTTTCAAGTAATATCCAGAATTTATATAAGACTACGAATAACTTGGAATTAAGATTAATTTTAGATCTTATCCTTAATAATCTGGAAACATCCATGGTCACCCTAGCATTTCAACTTGAAGACTTAACAAATGCAATAATACTCTGTAGTCAAAACATATTACATCCGTCAGTTATCTCGCCTACCGGCGTGTACCACGAATTGGCTGATAACGTGAGGCACTTGCCTAACAATCTAAACTTACCTGTACACTTAGACATAAGTTCAATACATACTATTATAAGAATGTCAGTCTTACTATGTTATTACTTTAATAATAAGTTAGTGTTTATTTTGCGTGTCCCCTTAATATCTAATCATGAATATTCATTGTATAATAATATCGCACTACCAACACCTCATGATATCAATCAGCCACACACTTTTGGTTTAATTGTACCAAGCAGCAAATATATTGCCATAACGAAAGACAAGTCTAGTTATTGTAAATTAGAATCATTGGAAAACTGTAAAGTGATAAGCCCGGCAGAGTACTTATGTGAAATTCCCATAACCTTTAAAACTGATTCGAACCCTAGTTGCGAAAGTGAGCTGTTATCTAAAACAATTACGGAAATCCCTATACAATGTAATACCAAGATTATACATGGTAAATTAAGTACATTTAAAACGCTTAATGGTAATAGGTTCATATACGTACAATCCGAGCTTACCAAACTTTCTCTAGATTGCCAAGGTCTTGATCAGATACAGGAACTAAAAATGTTCGGCATAGGTATTTTATCTATACCAAGAAATTGTGTTGCCATGTGTAAAGGTACCACATTATTACCAAAATACAATAATGTTCTAAATTTAACTTCACCTATTAATCTGCCAGATTTTAATTTGATAACCAGTAATTGTTGTAGAATAGATAACATAACGAATAGTATTTCCCCTATTCACTTAAAGAACATCAACTTAGACGATATGAATCAAATCAGTAAATTAACAGACAACCTTTTATCAGAAGCTGATAAAACGCAAGAAATTCCGCACATGATTAAATATGGGACACACTATTCAATAGTCGTAAGTCTTATTGTATGCTTTATACTTTTGTATTCGATTTATAAAGTTTTAGTTTTTTGTAAACCCAAGTGCAACCTCCGCAAATATATTTTCCGCAAAGGCAATAAATCCAAATCTAAATCGGGTTCTATAGAACTGGAACAGAACATATCAGAAATTCCTGCTCCAGCACTAAGAACGTCCTTTTAGAGTTAACTTCGGTATTCATCCCCGAAGTTCACACTAAGAGGGGAGGTGTTATAAGCAGACACTGAACCCTTAAATGATGAGTCATCCCTGATAAGGCTTACAGCCATCTCATAGTCTACAATATTAATTAGCAGTTAGTTAGTCTATCCTCAACCTTCGAGGCGATCGGTTGCATAAGGGTCCCTTAAATAAGTTTACATAAATAAACTACATTTTAATTAAAATAATTCTTTTTTTAAAAAGCCTTTTGCAAGGGACCCTATAACAGTACGATAGCGCAATAAATGAAAATTGTATTTCACCTTATACATTCTACTGATAAATAAAACAATTCATGCGAAATGAATCCCTAAACATTCTTTGGGGACTGCCGATAGAAGTGAAAACTAAGTAACTTGTGAATTGTATCGTCGAGCTATTAGATTATTATTTTTGAATTATTTTTGGTTTATAAAGAAGTGTTTATGATCAAGGATTAAAGTTTAAATTGGTCAACACTTCTTGTAGTGTACAGTTCAAACATTTGTAACTAGAATTTAAACGTCAAGTAACTTTTGGATGGCATTGTATTCAATCCTCATACACAACATCATACGCACCTACGTAAATCAGATAAACAAATCAATTCAGTGCATCGTTTTTTTTTTTCATAATGTACATTCATGCCACTCTACATGATATGATTGCATAATATAGCAATTCGAAATTGTAATGGTAAGAAATTATACATTTCTATTTGCGTCGTCTCGCATATTGAATTATGTAGGTACATAAGGTTACGTTATGTGGAGTAGTACAACTTTAATGTAAATAGAAATATGTGCATCTTTCAGCAATATGTAATGAATAATGATGTTTTTGAAAAGTATTTTTTTATTTCAAGGGCCGGTTTACTTAGAAATACTTATTTATGCAGTTGATGGATCAACTTAATATAAAAAGATCCAAGCATCCAACATGAACATTAAAAATAGGTATCTCCAATCGCAAATCATTTGACGCTATTATCGGCTATTCTCATTCAGGTGCTACCAGCCACACAAGATCATCGCTCTGCCTAGCCCTCTGGGCGGAGCGGGAGGGCGTGTCAGACTCTTACTGACTAAAACCCACCCGTGTTCCTTCAGTTGCCTGTGCCAGGGGCCACGGTAATACTCTCGGACTTTCCCGCAACCCTGGCAGGCATCGGCCCTAGCGGACCCCGTCATTGGTGCTGATATCTCTTTGAGGCAAGCGTGGAACACAACTCGCCGTCGACCCAGGCCTGGTCCTTAACGGACGGTGAGCTACCCATTGCTCGCCGTCCGCAAGCCCACGCCTACGGTGGCCGGGAATCGGCCTGGGATTCCCGACGCCCAGGGTATCTCCTGCGGCGACTATGGCCGTGAGGGCGCGAGTTTTGCATCTCCCTCACGCGTTCCGCCTCCTCCTTCGCGAGCATTACTGCTTCGCAAAAGGAGGTGACGGCTTCCCATGCCGTCTCGCTCCGTACCATGGCCTGGACCAGGGCCGGACGCGAGACATCGCCACCGCCAATCGCGTGCACGAGGGCATGGCGGTGGTCGTCCAAGCCGGGCAGACCTCCACCGTATGCTCCACCGTGTCCTCCGGGCGATCCACACAATGGTGACACCGGGACGTTTCCTCCCGCCTTATCCGGAACAGGAACTTCCCGAAGCAACCGTGTCCGGTGAGGACCTGCGTCAGGCGGAAGGTGAGGACGCCGTGGCGCCTCTCTAGCCACTCCTCAAAGATGGGACTTATCGCCGCAATTGTGGCGTGTCCAGCGCTGGGTTGCAACAATGGCGCTCTCCATGCCGCCCTGAGATCCCGCCGGAGCTCTGTCCGCTGTGCCGTGATTTCTCGCGGCAGCGGAGTTACGCCCAGCCGTTTCGCCTCCTCGCGGCACTCCCATATGTGCGCGAGGACCTTTGCCTCCAGATCTCAAGGCGGTAATCCGGCAAGGAGGCTGGCCCCCTCACCGGAGACCGTACGGTATCCCCTGACCAGCCGGGTGGACATGAACCTTTGGGGCGCGTTCAACCGGCGGACTGGCCGCCGCCTCAAGGAACGCGCCCACACCGGTGCCCCGTAAAGGGCCATGGACCGCACGACCCCCGCGTAGAGCCTTCGGCAGGAGGCTTTTGGACACCCTAGATTGGGCAGGACTCAGGAGCCGCTTCAAGGCAGTGCCGGCCCTTTCCAGTCAGGGAGCCAAACGTCGGAAATGCTCCACGAAGTTTCGCCGGCTATCGAGGACGAGTCCCAGGTGCTTCATCGTCAACTCGACGCCGATGTGAACCCCTCCTACCGTTATTTGGGAACCCGACGAAGGCGCGTTCCGAGAACCATTAAAATACATAGCCTCGGACTTGTGCAGGGCCACCTCGAGTCCCAATTGCCGGATCCTCTCGACGATTGTCGCAACCCCGCGTGTACCCCGCTAGTGCGGCCGCCGCTTTTTTTTTCTGGGGTGGAAAATCCTCATGAAAGTCCGCCGCCCTGGGGCGGGCGGCGGGGTCTGTCAGACTCTTACTGACTAAAAACCACCACGGTGTTCCATCTCACACCTACGACCCCCGACTAGTGGCGGCCCGCTACCGCGGGCCTCTTCGGGTTTGGGGCGGGAGTGAGGTGTTTGACTACCCCCACGACGTCAATGAGGGGCGCGCGTGGAACACTACGCGCCGCTACCTCGGGTCCTGATGTGTGCGAGGCGACGGACGTCCCCGAGTCCGTCGCCCCTGGACCCATTTAGGGGGGCTGGAAGAGGGCGTTGTCCGCCTCTGCTCCCCAATTTGGGGGGGCCCAGCGCGCGATGCCGGCAACTTTACGCCGGCATCTTGAGGAGTATGGCCCTCTACGGGGCCCCAATCTGGGAGGACTCCCTCCAAAGGCGGGAGAACGCCGCGGCCTTGCGGGCCCCCCAAAGGGCCATAGCTCAGCGGGTGTCGCGGGCCTACCGCACGGTGGGCTTCGCGGCAGCGTGTGCTCTGGCTGGCACCCCTCCTTGGGAACTCGAGGCGTGGGTGCTCGCCAGAGTATACGAATGGACGGCGGGGCGGAGGGCGAGAGGAGAACGCCCCGCCCCGGAAGAGCGGGAGGCCGTCCGGCGGGAGGCGAGGGACGCCATCGTCGTCCATTGGACGAGGGACCTCGCCACCGCAGCCTTCGGCCGCCAAACCCTCGACGCGATCGGGCCGGTCCTGCCAGACTGGCTCGATCGGTCGCATGGGTTCCTCTCGTTCCGTCTGGTGCAGGTGCTGTCCGGACACGGTTGTTTCGGATCGTACCTGCACCGAATCGGACGGGAGGAGACACCGTCGTGCCACGACTGCGGTGCGGCGGAGGACGCGGCGCAGCACACCCTCGCGGTGTGCCCGTCGTGGTCCGAGCCGCGCCGCAGTCTCACTGCGGTGATCGGACCGGACCTCTCACTCCCCGGTTTGGTCAACGCCATGCTGGGCGATGAGAGGTCCTGGGCGGCAGTGGCCTCCTTCTGCGAACACGTCATGTCCCAGAAGGAGGCGGCGGAGCGCGCGCGGGAGGACGATCCTCACGCGGCGGCGCTCCGAAGACGGAGGAGGGGTCGGAGAAGACGTCAGTATGACGGCCATCAGCGACTCCTCCCCGGTGGAGGCCAGCAGGCAACGGGTGCGGGGGCACCCTTGCCTGTATTGCACGGGCCTCCACCAGTGTCGGACGGGAATGGCCAGGTGTTCCCGGCCATTCCCGTAGCCCCCCCAGACTGGGGGGCATGCGGGGCCCGCCAGCTAGGCGGGCATACGCCGGGAGGGCTGTGGAAGCAGAGGCTGAGCCAATTTCCCATAGCCCTCCCATCACGGCGTCGCGGGAACACCGCTGAGTTTTAGTGGGTATACTGCCACTCTGGCAGGGAGTCCCACATACTCTGTCTCGTCCCCCGACGAGCGGAGATGCGTAATGTCATTTCTCAGCGACAAAAAAAAAAAAAAAAAAAAAAAAGGGCGTTGTCCGCCTTCCGCCGAAGCCCGGTGCGTCTTCTGCGGACCGGGTGAGTGGATGAGATCTCCCTCTCCCTTTCCGCAGCCTCCTTCTGCGAGACGACTGTTTCGCAGAAGGAGACCACCGCGTTCCAGGACTCGGCGCTGCCGATCATCGACTCGACTACGGCCGGCAGCGACAAGTCACTGCCTACTTCTGAGATGAGGGCACGGCGCGGCTCCTCCCAAGCGGCACACTCTGCCAGCGTATGCCACGCCGTGTCCTCCCGGCAGTCAACGCAGTGGTGACTCCGGGCGTCCGGCTCCCTGTTTATGCGACACAGGTACTTCCCGAAGCAACCATGCCCCGAGAGCACCTGCGTCGCCCGAAACGACAGGGAGCCGTGCCTCCTCCCGAGCCAGCGCTCGAGCACCGGCCGGACCACCTCAATGGTGGCGTGAGAGCCTGTTCCGCCATTCCGCCACCAGGACCTCGCGAAACTGAGACCGACGCAGTTGAATGTGTCGCTGCATCGGTCCCTCGCCCCGCGCCCTCGCTTCCTCGCGCCACCGATACAATGACGCGAGTACCTTCGCCTCGAGGTCCCAGGGCGGGGTGCGGCCGCCGCCTGGTGCGACCTCCCCTGCGCCAGGACCAGCGTCTCGTCAGCGTAGCAAACCACGCTGACGCCACTAGGGAGGTCGGCGCGCAGCACTCAGTCGTAGCCGATGTCTCATAGGACCGATCCCTGTGGGACACCGCTCGACATCTCTAGCCGGTTCCATTCTCCCTGGTGACCGGGTAGATGACGGCCCTTCCGTCAAATAGGCCTCGACCACACGACAGAGGTAGGTCGGCATCCGGTGATATCAGAGTGCATCCCTGATGCAAAATCAGGGCAGAGTATTGAAGGCATTGGCGATGTCTAGAGACACCGCCAAGACGACCCTACCCCGGGCCACAGCATCCCCCGTCGTGACGGCCCGCAGGCGCATGATGGCGTCCACCGTAGAGCGCTTCCTGCGGAAGCCAAACTGGCTCTTCGCCAAATCCGACCCCACCCGCCCGACGAGGCGCTCTGCCTAGCCTAAGGGCATGACTGCCATTTAAACTGCATAATCTTATTGACCTACGAATAGTGTGCAAGGAGTACCTAATATCGCCACGATCACCACGTTTATTTAAACAACTGTTCGCAGTTCTAATCATCATCAGGCAGTCTTGTTTCTCCCACTGCTGAGTACAGCCTCCTCTCTTTTGTGCCATGCTTCCCTGGTCTGTGCGGCTCATCATTTGTTGTAACATCGCCCAGGATAATAGTTTCCTATTCTCTTAAAATTATGAACTAATCATTACATTGCAATTAACATTGCACCGCCCATTTATCACCTTTTTTATAAAACTTGCTTTCATTTCATTCCTACCTGTAGGCCTTTGACACGCTACCTCCACCGCACGGTGGGCTGAAAATAGACTTTCAAAGACAAAGGGATTTAAATTTTTAAGCGGCGTTTTTTTTCTTGGATACGGTTTTTCTTTACCATTACTATGCTCAAATATTCGCATAAGGTTAATTTTGTATATAAACGGGTGACTTATAATTTTTTATACGAAAGAATTGTATAAAGCTGGTGTGAAAAATCCACTTATCTTTGGATCTACAAGTTAAACAGTAAAATACTTATAGGTTTTAGAATTAATTATTTATGATTTATCGACTTATTTCGCTAATAGATTTCTAGAGCAGAACTAAAAAAAAAAAATCTCTTTCGCCTCGTTTTATGGCACCAAATCAAAACACCAAGTATTAATTAGCTGAATAAGTGATATTTATTCATTTTTATGTACTTACCATGACCACCATGCAACAACACAAAATTATAATCTATTATCTGATTCTGGAAAGTGAGTTAATAGGAGTGCTATTAAATATTTTCAATCATTAAGCACTTTAGCCTCAATAATTGAGGTTAATTAACAAAGACTAGGTAAATTTGCTAATCACTTATAGTTTTAAAGATCACAGCAATAAACAAGCTAAATTTTACTTTATAGTTTAGTGTATTCCAAACTTGGACTGCAGGCATTAATTACATCTGTCTTCTGGGACTTTCCATTATAATATTTTATATTATAATGGAAAGTCTAACTACCAACTTAGACATGTTTGTTTTTTCTAAGATGCGGGAGAACTTCATTTGATCATGAAGTATTGTTCAGGGCAGTGAAAGCTCGTCTAGAAGATAGCCTTTCTGACAAAGACAATGAAACGCTCAAGCAATTTTGTAGAAGATTCACACGAGCTGCTTCACAGAGGTGGAAGTAATGTCACCGTATCCTTCATACATTCAGAAAGCAGTACGCGAATTGGCATCAGGTTAATGTCGAAATTTAATACAGAGACTGCACATGGCCTCATCAGCTCAGATTTTTTATTCCTAGGAAACCATTAGGAAACTAGGCTCGAGAAATTACAATGGGGACCTCATATAACATCTCTTGCGGGGTGGCTAAGCTCGGCGGCTTATGCTGTTAGAAAAATAAGACAGTTACCGTCTAACAGATGTAGAAACCACGCGTTAGGCCTATTTTAGCTACTTCCACAGCATTATGTCGTATGGCATTTTACTTTGGGGTCGGGTCGGGCTGATGACATTGAATCTATCTTTATTTATTTATTTAACCATTTATGTACACACTTATATAAACAGACAAGAAGAATATAACAGAAAAATAGGTACAAAGGTGATGCTTTAATGAAAAAGCACTAGGGTTGCTCCTTTCATTAAAACTGTCTAAGTGTCGATACATCACGTTGCGAGACGCAACCATTCGGGAAGGTGTTAAGGATATTTAACCGTCTTGCTACAAAGTGCAACAACCCAAACTACAATGCTATCCTCTGCAACGATCAGTGACTGAAACGGATTCATCATCTAGGATTACACTTAAAGTATTACTCGATATCACGGTGAAGAGGATTCTTGAAAGTCTTTCGGGCAATGTGCAATATAAGGATTTGAAGCTAATATCTAAGTGGGGATTAGATGGTGCTTTCAACCAAAGCCGATATAAACAGAAAATGGACGGAGAACAAGATGATTCAAGTATATTTATGACCTCCTTGGTGCCACTGAAGCTGACGGCTGGAGGCGAAACTATATGGACGAAGCCAAAGCCATTCCCAGCCTTTTATTATCGTCCAGTGCAGTTCACTTTTGTACAGGAGATGTGTAATGAATCCATTATGTCATTTGTTTTTACAAATTGGCGGCAATTTAAAAAGTGTCTGTCGTGCGTCGAAATGGATTAGACTATAGAACATTTTCGTTCAATGATTTATTACGACTTTCGTTACGGTCTTACTCAACAACAATATTACGATAGACTTCAATTAGCATTTCATGACGAAGCCCCATCCCGTGCCACTGTTTACAACTGGTTTAGTGAGTTTAAACGTGGTCGAAACAAACTCACTGATGATTCGCGAGAAGGACGTCCTTCTACGGCGATTACTGAAGAGATAACGTGAGTGCTGTGCGGCTAATGATAGAAGCTGATAGAAGGGTGACATATCAACAGATTCGGGCAGCTTTAGGCATTGGTATGAGTCAAGTACAAAAAGTCTTACATTAAAATTTAGGCGTCAGAAAGCTTTGTACTTAATGGACACCTCATACTTTGACGGATGATCAAAAACGTCGTCGTTTGAATTGGTGCCGCTCAATGCTTGAAAAGTATGACGGAGGTGACTCGCATGCTGTATATGACATCGTCTCAGGTGATGAAAGCTGGTTATATTGTTACGAACCCGAAACCAAAAGACAATCTGCGCAATGGATGTTTCCATTCGAAGGTTTGCCGACAAAAGTAAAGGACAGAAGTTAGGAAAAAAGATGATTGCTTCATTCTTTGGACGGACGGGCCATTTCGCAACAATTGTCCTAGAAGATAAAAAGACTAGGCTGTTACTCACGGAGCAGAAACAAAGAGGAGGTGTTGTAAAGTCATTCTCCATACAAAAGTAGTGTCGCAGCCTCGCGGGGTGCGGGGGGAGCCCAAACAGCAGAAAGCCATCTAGTGGCTAGTAGCAAAATCAACTCATAGGCAAATTAGACAGATGTCCTAAGATGTCGTAATAGTTCTGCTATGTTTCATTAAGTGTCGCTTTTATTGTAAGGAGCCGGATTCATGTTTAATAGTTTTATAATATACCGATATAGTTTTATTTCTATTATGTCCGACCGAAATACATTTTTTGACTGAAACCGAAACCAAATTTCGGCAGCGGTTTCAGATTCGGCCGAAACCGAAACATCCAGAAATTAACGAGTGTGAGGGAAAAATAAAGAAAACGTTTTTATAATCATAGTTTTATTTTTTTTATCTTTAAATCTTCTCCTCTTCTAAATTTTCTTCTGAACTTAGTTACCGAAACTAAACCGAATTCCGTGTTTTGCCGAAACTCGACATCTATTTGACTTCACTTTTCATATAGCATATGGGTAGGTATGTGCTTATCAAAAAAGTCTGAGTCCGGACCTGCAATTTGTCAGTACTTCCGCTACTTGCCGATAGGGGGCGGCAATTACCGAACATTCGAGAAGAAATAAATTACAAATTTAATTTTAATTTGACTTACGAGTGGAAAGATATCTTTATTCCGTTTGAATTTGATTGATCCGTATAACTTCTGCAAGATAAAACAGCATTTCATGTTAATGCAATGAGTATGGGTCGGGAATACTTTTTAATCGTTTAAAAGACTAAACAAATACATGACAACCTATCCGCTTCACAACGACAGTTGTACTGACGAAAGCGCCGCCTGGTCGCAAGTAGTGCAACTACCGTGTGACGTAACGACTACATTGGTGGCTGATGGACTACTTTGATTGCAACACCTCCTCTTTGTTTCTGCTCCGTGGCTGTTACTGCAGATTGGTATGTCAGTCATTGTTAACCAGTTGTCTTTGAAAATGTTAGACAGCAGCGCCCATGAAGCAGGATCCTCCTCCACCACGGCAACGCTCCAGTTCACTCCGCCAGACGGACTATCGAATATTTGTCTATAGAAACTTTGGAGTTAGTAAGTCATCCTCCTTACAGTGCTGACCTGGCACCTTGTGACTTTTATTTATTTCCATAAATAAAAGATAAACTTGGAGGAATTCGTTTTATAAACCCTGAAGATGCCGTGGCTGCGTTTGAAAAAGACGTTGAAGAAATCCCTTAAGAAGAGTGGGCCCACTGCTTCAGTCAATGGTTTCATCGCATACGACGGTGCTTAGATAGGAACCGAGACTACTTCGAAAAGCAATAAAAATATTAACAAGCATCTACATAATTCGCTTTTTATTTTCGAAAATCTTTCAGTGTGACCCACGTATTAAGACGTAATATTAATACCTCTTTAAAATATTATTTAATGCAACATTTACTGAAAAGCCGCGACGTCTAATTAATTTTAATGAAAGCATTCATTCATGATCATCATCGACGGTCCGAATCTACCCACTGCTGGGTATAGGTCTCTCTAGCTTGTGCTAATCCCCACTCCCGTGCCAGCGTCATCCGGGTTTTTTTTTAATTTTCAGTAATTAATTTGATTTGAATTAAAAATAATTCTTAATGTTATATAACTTCTGCATTAGAAACCGACATATTTGGTATGTCAGTAAATCATAAATGATTAGTTCTAAAACCTCCTTTAAGGATATTACGGTTTAACTTGTGGTTCCAAGATAAGCGGATTTTTCACACAAGCTTCATACAAATTTTTCGGAAGTAAATTATAAGTCACCCGTTTATATGCTAAATTAACCTTGTGTCAATATTTGAGCATAGTAATGGTAATCAAAAGCCATATCCAAGAGAAAAAACGACACTTATATTTTTTTTTATCTCTATGTCTATGAAAGTCGATTTTCAGCCCACCGTGTGCCGCCCCGAAATGTAGCGCGACGTATTTATTTACGATGCGCCGCCGACCATTTCGCGGAAGATCCATGCCACAGTATAAAATATATGCAGTTGTACAACTGAATTAGTTTTCCTTAGGTCCGATTTTTTTTCCTTAAGTTTTCGTTTATGGCTCCTACCTACGGTGTAGTGAACTAAAATTATTACCTCACTTAAATGTCCTGTGTGCATTTTCTTATGCATGGCATGTGGCATGCAATGGGCATTTTCACATTATCAGACGATACTAACCCGATACCGATTCGTCCGGAGCTATACCGACCTTGATTCGATACCGATATAATTATTATCACCCCGATGATATTGGCGAATATCGATGACCATCGTGACGCACCAAACGACCACAGTACTAAGTATTGACGTCTCGAAGTCGGCAGTGCGAAAGTGTGTTCAAATGAAAGAACTCCCGCCCGCTACTCTCACTAAGCACTGTGTCTTTGCTGGTAGATATCGTGCCGATATCGGTGTCGGTCGCGGTCTGCGACGATATAGGTGACAATAAGAGTACACAAAGTAAAAACGTTTACTAGGTACTAAACGTACGCGTTTATCAGACCGACGATAATTTTTTCAGGACCTTAGTACACTCATTTGACTGTTTAAAATTGATTCTAAAACAGGTAAATTCGGATAACCCCCCGTCAATTCAACCGCACACAATGACAAAGAAAAACTGCCAACATATTTTATTTGAAGCCATCTGATCAAATAAACTTTGAAATAACACAGTACTGCACAGTAAGAATAATGCCACGTAAAGTTAATCATTTGTTTGGTACTCAATTAGCCACAACCGTTTGCATTGTGGCGTGCGTGGGTACACTGCAGTGCAATTAAGTACAAACTATGAAAGACAATGGCATACAATTGACTGAACTGTCACAGAGCAATCACATGTAATTGATATGAGCAGTCTGCTATGTTGTCTTGATTGCAGACTTGAGTCTATTTATTTTTATGCAGGAAAATGATATACTAATCAATTAAAGTTTTATTGGTTTCATTATTAAACCATCAAAAGCTGAAGTGGTAGTCCAGTCAATAAAAAGCTGTAGAATGCGTGAGCAGGGACCTAAGCGATTCTTTCAGAAACTTGTTCAGGTGCTTAGGGAATGAACATACTAAAAGTCCTAAAGTCTAGGAGGTGAGCCGTGAGCGTGGGGGCACAAAGTTCTCAATTTTGGGTGTTTCACTTATATCTCAAAAACGGTGCGTCGCGTCGTAGAGAAAGGTGTTCTGATACAAAATGAAAGCTCATACAATTCTCTACAACTTGTATTCGGTATACTTTTTCCGAATTTCCAACCGTTTTCGAGCTACACGCTCCGGAAAAGTAAAAATTTTCGAATAAAAGATTTTTACAAAATATACATATTCATATCGTCTAAACTTTTATCCATTCGTTGAGTCAGTTGGGTCAGGAGCTCAGAAATTGCGGCTGTGGCCGAGTTCTGGACCTATCTTACAGCCGAATTATTAATTGGCTGAAGTAAACTGACAGGTGCCAATGCTGGGTATCGTGTTACCCAGTAACTGGGTTGCGGAGGTGAGGCAGGCAATCGCTCCATGTAAACTACTGGTAATCACCTACAGTTGGACTGGAAGCCAATAATATTGGCAAAAGCCTAGGCTAGGCAGATGATGGATCGCATAATGTTCCCATGATCCTCGGTGCAAGCGTGAGAAAGGAACCCCGGGGTGGTTTTTAGTCAGTACAGTCAGTAAAGAGTTTGACAGACCCCTCCGCCCGCCCCAGGGTGGAGGACTCCATGAGGATTTTCCACCCGGAACAAAAAAAAAGAAAAGACCGATGATGGATGATGTGTGGAACCCGGGAATCCGCTAGATGCGAACAGCGTAAAGCTGGTCGTTGAAACAATCCTTGGGGGAGGCCTATGTTCAGTATAGTACATGTCTTTCGACTTAAGGACAATGATGCTGAACGATGTATGATTATTGGAAACTAAGATTTTCGTCTGTCTGTTATGGAAGTTTGGAAACTTGGTAACTGATTGACTAATTTAATACAATACGTAACATGGTATTTCCAAAAATCCTAATATTTTAGCAAAAAAAAAAGCGTGTTGTCCATATTTGTGCTACATATGCATGCATACTCACAGTGGTCTCCAAACGCCTTGGTAGTGAACCAATCGTGTAGCTTAACAACGTTGGGATGGTCGATCTGTTTCCACATCTCCAGGCGCTTAGTGATAGAGGTGGAGTAGGAGTGCAGGCGCCGCAGAGCGTAATGGTCACCAGTCTGCCTGTGGGTCGCGCGGTATGACGTAGCTATAGCGTGCGGCGCCGTACTCTCCAGAGGAGTCAGTTCCGTGTACATCTCCACATTTTCGGGTAAATCTGGACAGAAAGGGGATACAATAGGGTGCAAAAAGATACACGTTATAATTATGTAAGGGGAAACGACTTTTGATTTCGATGACATTTCCGACATAAACGTTATTATATGAAATTGAAGAATAAGGTTAAACCACTAGTACAGTCGAGTACCTACGCAGCTGGAACTGACGGACAGTTCTGTTAAAATCTCACCGTGGAAACTTGGGTGAAGTGAGCTTGATGTGAACAAACATTCCACCTGATGCTAGGGATTGACACTATTGACAGCTCACTTCAGCCAGGTTTGTACGGTGAGATTTTTACAGCATAGTTCGGCTGATTTGATTTTTAACTTAAGTTATGAACTTATGAACCTCATAAGCAAAGGTCTACATACCTGGATACTGGCGTAGATCAGTCTGCAGGAACACATCGTCATTTCTCTCGTAAATCTCGGAACGGATCGTCTCTGGCATGTAGAACGATGCGGCGAGACCTTCACACGACAGACAAAACAGATAAATACAATTTTCTTTTAAACTATCCTATTAAAGGGAAAGTTATAATAATGTGACTGTTGTGACTTAAAAACATGAAATGAAGAAGCTACGAATAAAGAAAGATAGGTGAGAGTGGGTTTATCACCGGAACAGAGAGTTAAGGAGGACCTAAATATGTTGGTATTAACATACATCATAATACGGCACGTTTAGCTTAAATGTGCTCTTCCGAAGGCGACCGCATACAGCAAGCGACAACGTCACCCAATCGCAATGACAGACCACAGCGACACGACTGATTTCTATGTACCTCTATGAAAACGCTTCCATAGATCGTGTAGGCGACGTTGCCGCCTGACACAGCGGTCGAACGTCGCCCGCAGACCACAAACCAGTAGTACCGTTACTGGCTGTCCCTAACAGAGCTACAAGACATTTTTTTTAGACAAATGACTACGGCGAAACTGAAGAAGAGAAATGCCGTTGCCGCCGAAGTTGTGACGCCGCGTACGGAATAAAACCCGCAGTCATCGATTGGGTGGCATTGCGGCTTCCGGCTGCGCTCGCTTTCGGAAGAGCACCTTAAGGCCCTCCGAAACGGGTTATATTTTCCCACCTATGTGTGCCTGCAACACATTGCCAGTAATGTTTCAAGTGTGGATCAGATAATACTTAAAAAAATTACCGGGCCATTTCAAAAATTACTCGGACATGTTGCAGCTACACATTGCAGTAAAAGTTTATCCCGAGGGCCTTTAAACAGTCATATTTCTTGTGCAAAATGTTAACATATATCAGGAAGCACAACGGTCGCTTTTAGCAGTATAGGCAAGTATTTAAGATTAAACCATTTTTTTTCTATTTCGTTTATTGTCACAACAAACATGTTAATAATAATTGGCGGAGTATAATTACTGGTTGACGCATTAAATCAGCCAGAAAATTAAATAGCTAGATACATATTGGTGAGGGGGCAGCACAGCTATTCAGGCAGGCATATTTTATAGTATAAATATCTACTTAATTAAAAACTTGAATTCATTAAATGACAGACAACGCACAGCGTAAACTAGAGCCTAGGGTCTAGATGCATCTGCCTGGGTTGCGGGAAAGTCCGAAAGGGTTACCGTTGCCCCTGGCACAGGCAACTGAAGGAACACGGGTGAGTTTTAGTCGGTAAGAGTCTGACACGCCCTCCCGTCCGCCCAGAGCGGGAGTAGATAATAAAAACTTAAAACTCATTCATTCACTGACACGCTCAGCCAACCGCTGGAAATAGAAACACGAAATTTTGGACAACAGTTCCTTTTATGCCAAAGGTATTAATTAAGGGAAAGGTTTTTGAAAATTCATCCCCTTAAGAGGTTAAATGGGGGATGAAAATTTGTACTTTTGACCGATAGGTAATCTTATCGCGCACATGCGGCTTGTATTAGAAAGAACACTATTATCGTTTTTTAGTGTGAATTTTAAGGCTAAGTTTTGCTTTTTTTTTACAATTCAAGTAAGTTTTCAAACAAAGTAAGTTTTCTTTGTCTTTAAAGGTACAAGTCCGTAGCCGACTGCAGGCTGCAGCAGCAGGCGACGTGTCGCCGCGACACTACTTGTTTCTATTAGTTTGAGGAAAACTACATTCGTATTTTATATAAAAGTTCTGGACTAAGAGCTCGTGTGGCATCAATTACCGAGCATTTTTTGTATACCCAGACCTTTTTCAAACGGGTTAAAACTATTTATGGACAACACATAACATAACTCTTCAGCTATGTCGTAACTACTAATATACCGATCTAGTTCCACTTTTTCAAAAATGACATCGACTTTATTCGTAACAGAGCGCCCAGAGCGAGCTGCATCTTTGACATCAAAATTCCCAGACTACTGTACGGTGCTACTCTTACGCGCTTTACGTGCTTTTTTAAGCGATATGTGTCGCATTTTTCCCTTTTTGTAAAAAAAAAAATTAAAATATATCGATTTTCTTCGAGATTCACTCATTTTGGCGGACAGAAAAAAAAATTAAAATGGCGGGATTTCATTCTGCTTTTTATATTTTTTAAATGGCATCTATTTAATGGTATCAAAACCAGCCAGATACAAACAGTACTTACAGTCAGAGATTGTACTACAACTTAATACCTACCTATAGGATACGAAAAAACGTTTTCCCCGAACTATTATGTATTTCTATGAAATGCCTTTTGTAGCTAGCGACACGTCGCCGCGTCGTTTTCATAGCAATACATAGAAACCAGTTGTGTCGCGGCGACGCATCGCCTGCTGCTGCTGCCTGCAGTCATTTACGAATCTGTATCTTTATTTAGCACATAAAAGATTTGATGTTTATATACTACTTTATTTTGCATTTTAAATAAATAAATAGATGTGAAATGTGAAAAAAATAACATATTCGCACAAGCTTAAAGCAGAAATGTTGCAAAAAAAAATACACCTTATATGCTGCCTCATTTAGAACACTGTGTTCTACAAATAGTATAAAACAAGGTAGCTTTTAGCAGAGCCAGCATGAAAACTTGAGAAAAGTTTGTAAGTATTGGGCTTTCGAGATTAACATGTTCCTGTTCAATAATCCACGCTGTTGAAGCCTTCATCCACCTCATTCGACTCAGAAGTGGGTGCACTGATAAGCACTGATACATGTATGTATTCATTTGTATTATAAATTCAGAAATAAATACTTAGTACCTACTATAATTTTATAATTTTGCACAGCAGATAAACTTCACTTTTATAATATGCCTACAGATATCGTGTATATGAGCCCCCCAATTGGCCACAATAAGAGAAGATGTCTTGAGCTCGAAGAAACATACTTCTATTTGTCCTCATGTCTGGATTCCGCATAGCAATAATCTATTTCAGGCCTCTTTAAAAATCTGCACCCACTGCGCAACAATGCCGTAAAAGTATGGCAAAAGTTAGGGGATTCCCCTTTTCACAGTTGCAAGTGCATAATATTAGATTCTTAATTTTCGCACCATTGTTTTAAACTTACTATCCTTTACAACTTTTCTACTATGCTACTATGAAAATGCAATAAACTCATTGCAATCATACGTTCGGTAGTAAATTCTGAAGACCATTCATAAAAGTATCGACCTCATAAACTTCGTAGTAAGCAATTTATACCATGGCCTATCACAATTTGACATGACGTAAGCCTAGACTGACATATGATAAGTCGCATTAGCCATAATATATGCTATAATATACATAATATATGCGCATAGATACATGTTTTTATAAACCTCGGACACGTACAGGCGGCTGACACTCTGCCTAGATGTTTCTAGATTGCCCTAATCTCTGTTAGGAGACAGCATGAAAAAAGTTCGTCGCCTCTTACAACCAAGTAAAGAGTGTGCAAATACCAATCATATTCCTCTAATTTTAACTGACAACGGTTTCCTGATGCGCCGTGCAACGTTTCTCGTAGATTGATTCGAATAATCTCGAACAATTGCGCTTGTTACACGAGTGCAGCACTCAACTGCTCTCATGGCTCAATCACCAACACGAGGCACAGCGGAAGGAGACTCCTTCAGATTCTGACACGTTAATGAATACATGTCACCGGTTCACAAGACCACCACGGCAATTTGCATTTGTATCAAGAGCAATTTTCCAATTTCCGTCGGTGGAAATAACAAGTTATATATACTACGCTTGATTTCCTTTATAGGGTGACTCCTAACAGCTACAAGCGCAGCACTTGTTATGTAATCACAAGTTTGGTGATATAATGTAAATGACTTTTTTTTTTAAACCCAAGGTAACAACAGGTAACAATGTATTTTATAGTATCACCGGCGATCGTGCCGTCATTGTGTGCCTTTTACTAACCCTTAAGGTATGTAGAAATATAGGCAACATTCTCTAGAAATCAATAGAAATTGCATAATTTACTGCATGTTTCATAAATCTAATTCATTGTTCTACTATTGTTTATTTCTAGATCCTAGATTTGTTCAATCGCCTCTGTGCACACAAATTGCAATGAAGACGTTGATCAATATCCCTAGCATACGTACAGCTTGTATTTATAACAGGAAATTCCCACTAAGTAATTCTCTCTTAGAAAATCAACGTATAAAATATGCAAAGCATTGTCCTAGGTGGAGTCTGACTTGAGCACGCGCGCCAGACTGACTAATTCTATTTATTCGTTGTATTCATTTTAATATGATCTCGGGGAGTATAATGCAAAGTGCATAAGGGACTGCGACATATTGTGATAATAGCGGAAACAGTAGGAACCACAGCTATACAATATAATTATACATTCAAGTTTACAGTGCAAGCGACCATTAAAACGTTGTGATTAGATTGACGATTGTTCGTTCTGCATATGCATTTTTGACCTGCCGCACAGCGGATTGTATTAAATTGAGCCAGTTATTTATATTGAGAAGCCGTTGTATAACACTACATCACTTTATTGAGTGATGATACAAGTAGGTATCTCTAAGTAGCTTGGACAAATATCTCGCTAATTGTAGATGAAGCAAAGGTCCTTTTTGCAAAACGATAAAAAAAAAGATAAACAAAATCCTTTTATTTCGGAATTCGCTGTTTGTTGAGGCATGTTTACTTTGCTGAAGATATGCACAGGTGTCTCCTTTTTTTCTTAATTTTGACTCAACTGGTAGAATTATTATGGTTATTTTTATTATATTTAACAGCCAGCATGATAAAAATTAGCCGGGTAAGTTAAATCATCCATTACCTGAATTCGAAGTCATGGGCCCGATGTGGGTCGGAGTTCCAGAGTAGATCTGTGTAGCGTACGGCGACGCAGCGCCGGCGCCCACGGCTCCGCTCATGCATGACTCGGGAGCCCCTGAAACAATAACACCAAATAGCTTCCATTATTAAAATGACACATACAATTATTTACCAGACGATTGATGTCACTAAACGCCAAAACTCGCGGCAGTGGCGGTCATAAATCGTGCGAGCAGGATGATGAATATTTACTGAGCCTCAAGTTGTCTCGGTCCAACGTTTTGTGTCACTTATTGATTCTATTAGTAGGCGCCACCACTCATGGCTTCATCCTGCAATCGACACCTACGGCTTTATTTCAATTTGCAGTAGCAGGGATTCATCGTAGCTTTTAGTTACTTTTTTATGAAATTCTAAAAACACAAGAAGGAATTCTTACATCTTCTTATCCTAACCGTCACTCGATTTGTCAAATTTCCCGCTTAAATAGCAATTCCAGAAATTACATTTCTAGCAAACTGTTTTCTGTTTATGGTTAAAAGCAGTACCGTGAAAAAGGCAATTTCCTGAAGTGGTTATCTGAGGGAAACTTTGTCGGCAGAAACCGTTAGGTCAATGTCGGACATTAGACATAGTGGTTAATTGTTTGGTAAGTCACGGCCCATGCATATCGGAATAACTACTACTGTTTTACGCGTCGCTTTGATGGGCAGACATCGAAGAAAATCCTAGATTATACAATTCGATAAGTGCACATTTTTTAGGTTGTTTTCTCTTTCTAAATCAAATAAACGCTAGGTACTTTCTGCTAAGTTCGTCGGTGTTTCTCGAACTAGTTAATATAGTACTATCTTTTGCCTACGATTTCGTCCGCATGGAGGTCGGAAGTTACCTCACGGGAAAATACAACCGGAAAAGTATACTATGTTGTAACCGAAAACAGTATTGTATGCCAAATTTCATCCAAATCTGTGATCCTTTAAGGACTGAAAAAGTAACAGACAGAGTTCGTATTTATAATATGGATTGTTTGTAAAACAACAATATTAGGGATCTATTAACTCTTTATTACCCGTGGCGCAAAAATAGGGTTATATGCGAGGCTTACAAGTTTGAAGCCTTTGTTTAATATTATCTTTGGTGGCGATGGCCCGTTCTAGGTAAATACCAATTTATCGACACGATCATTGCAGTCACCTTACGTGACTCAAAGTCTTAAGGCAATAAAAGCAGTAATATCAAGATTTGTGAGCTGATAACAAGTGTGAGATAAGCAGGCAAGCATTGCTTGCCCAATACACTGCCGCGACTACCGATAGATTGCCCTCCACATAAACGTGGTCTCATACCTATGCTATAATCATCATGATTCACGGCATTTTACAATCTATTCGACATGGAAACAGCGCCTCATACGCAACCTGTTAAATCGAGGAAATTATCACAGCTATTGGCAAGGCCTTTGTCCAGCAGTGGACTACTGTGTGCGCCTGGTGATGATGATGATGATTGGCAAGGCCTTTGTCCAGCAGTGGACTGCTGCGTGCGCCTGGCGATGATGATGATGATTGGCAAGGCCTTTGTCCAGCAGTGGACTGCTGAGTGCGGCTGGTGATGATGATGATTGGCAAGGCCTATGTCCAGCAGTGGACTGCTGTGTGCGCCTGGTGATGATGATGATGATGATTGGCAAGGCCTATGTCCAGCAGTGGACTGCCGTGTGCGCCTGGTGATGATGATGATTGGCAAGGCCTATGTCCAGCAGTGGACTGTTGTGTGCGCCTGATGATGATGATGATTGGCAAGGCCTATGTCCTGGAGTGGACTGCTGTGTGCGGCTGGTGATGATGATGATTGGCAAGGCCTATGTCCAGCAGTGGACTGCTGTGTGCGGCTGGTGATGATGACGATTGGCAAGGCCTAAGTCCAGCAGCGGACTGCTGTGTGCGGCTGGTGATGATGATGATGATGATTGGCTAAGTCTATATACCCTTGCTCCATACATTACAGCTTGGTGAATGTTTTTATCTTTCAGTAAGACTAGTAACTTGATATCCTGAGTCCTTTTCCAGTTTTCAATTTACCTTTCTTCTACACTGATTGGTTCCGTAGTTTAGGTTTAAAGATGCTTCATGCAAAAAGGCGAACTAACAGGTTTTTTGCAAAATCATTGGTAAGTGGCATCGCATTTTCACTAAACGAAATTATTTACACTATGTGACAAACTATGAGCTTAATTTCAGTCCTCATAATAACATAGTACTTCCTTTTACTATGGTAAAGTACACATTTTAACCGTATCTGAAACATTGGTTGGTTTAAAGATAAGAAACTTGTATCAAAAAATACTGATAACTGACCATAGTTAATGTAAACTGCAGTAACCATTGCATAAACTGTGGAATTATTTGTCTAGCTTTGTTCATAGTGCTTATTGGTAGTTTTTTTCTACTTACCAATTGAAGCAGAGGAATTCAATGCTCCAGATGTGTTCAGGCTGTCGGAGTTTGTGGAGTAAAAATATGTTGTCCCACCAACATTCTCCTGTAACAAGAAAATTTATTTATTTATGATTGTCTTAATTAACAATAAACATCACAACCTCAATAATAAATTGAGTAATATAATAAGTAATTGAGTATTGTTGAGTAATATTGGGCAGAAAAGGAATTTTAGAGTACCTAAACTTTCATTTTAATTATTGTTTGTAAATGAGGTTAAAGTTGGGATTATCCTTCTGGTCAATTATCTATATTAAAAAAATGTGGTATGGCATATTTCAGTTGTTTTAACCAAAGAGAACCAGCAAGAGACATACTAGATTCAGGTCAAGTTTTGAAAGTTGGTGATGGATATCTGATTGTAACATTAAAGCTATGGATATTGAATCTTTACAATAATGCAACTGACGTAGTTGTTAACTACATTTCAATAAAACAAATGCTACAGATGCACTTCCATGTCCTGCTCATCGAATGTCTCATTATCATGATCATAACTTGCTCCTTTATTTAAATACTTCATTTCCATAATTACTATAAACATTTACAAATGTCATTGCAACTTTAATTTATTCTAATGACACAACGGTTTCATTGAACTTGCAGATACAATACGATTTCTGGTCTTACAAAAGTAGTTATTTTCTAATAACTTATAGCTATACTATTATTTGTTTATATCTGAAAGTAATTAGTTAGATAACTAGTTAAATTTACCTGGTGCACTTGGGATGTGTTGGGAATACCGGCCATTGTAGAGGGTGATAAAGTCTCCGGCGAGTCTGGCTGCATGATGCTTGGTTGAGTGAAGTAGTTCATTGGTACAAACTCTGTAACCATCACCTAGTACAGAGACCACAACAAAATGAGTCTTAAAACGCTCTGTGAAAGTAATACTCAACATTGTTTATTGACATCATTAAAAAAATCATCACCTTCTTGATGGCAGTGGGTGATGACTCCAGACTGAGTTTCCCAAGTGCCTGGTTCAGAGGTCTTGTGGGGGTCGAAGTGGAGCGATTCTGAAACATCCAAACATGAGTCACCACTGACCACAAAGGCACACATCACCACAAAAGTATGAAAGTTATCTCACCAAATAGGTCGCCAATTTTGACTCCTGTGGCAGCCCATGCGGAGGGGAGACCGAATATTGCAAAAAGATCGAGGGATCCATGGTTTCCAGCTCATGGTGCAGCCAACTCATGATGAATAACGAAAGAGGCTTGTGTAAATAAAGCGAACCGACAGCGAGTATCCGCAGCACGACTTGACGTTTCGGTGAAGCTACGCGATCTGAACTACGCTCATCTGGCTGATCATCAACAACCCATCTCCCTCATCTCTTACACATAACTTACTGATCTTAAACATTACAACGGCTGACCGTGATCTCGGACATTTTCGTTTTCTTTTCTATATAGCTATGTTCTTGATATACTATCTAACACCCGTGACAGAAGATCAAGCCATACACAAATACTATGCGATTGTGATTAATAAGCTCATTGTCACAAGGATTGTGTGTAAAACAGTCGGTAATCAATCGATCAATTCATGCGGGAGACTTTTCATCAAGTTTATTACATTTAAAATTTCTAAATAAAAAAACAGCATAGGGACACGAAGCCAAATACACATTAAAATTACACTACACACATACGTAGGTATTCTGGAGAACGTAGGATATCAGTGGTCATAGACTACAGGTGTTATCCTACTAAATCAAGTTGTTTCTACACTTCGTAAAACACAGTGACAGTTTATTGATGTTCCATTTAGCAAGATAGCAATTGTCTATGAAAATACAGTTTGAATGCCCACTTGCACGTTCATGAGTTAAGGCTCGTCAACACAGGCGCGACTTGCCGCGCGACGTGTTGCGTGGTGATTCTGCGATATTATCGCGTCGCAACACCGTTCACACTGGCGCGCGCGACGACGCCCCGTCGCGCTTGCTACGCGACGCGGCACAAGAGAGTATAAATGGCGGTGCTATCCAAGCTGAGCCCACCATTTCGATCCAGCCTGTCCCCAACTTGCTGTCCCCCCCCAGCGACGCCCTAAGCCGAGGTTCGTACCCCGCAGGGGGTGCCCTTAAGTGATGGTCGCTTAGTTTATAATTAATATTTTGCCGCTAGCTGGAGGCTTAGAGTTAGCTCGAAGGCACCACAGGATTGACCGGTTAAGCAGTCACCAAGGCCAACTGCGAGATGCCATACACAAAAAAAAAAAAAGCTGTGCTCAGCGATCTTCGTCAGAGGACGAAGGCTGTGCGTGTTTACTGAGCGTGGGATCCTAGGTTCTCAACCTAAGTAGGTACTGACCACACACGCACAAACGACGAAACTGGCGAATTCGGACGTACTTTTATGAAGTATTTATTTAAAATCAAGACTTTTAAATTACTTAGGTATAATAATTTATTTTGGCCAAAGAATTAGCATTGCCATTAAACACGGCAATGCTGCCAGTCTCCTGGACACGTTTCCGGATGACAGCGATGCGGACGAGTACTTAGACGCCTAAGTGTCCTTTTGTTTTTGTATTTATTTCTATGGTTAGTCATTTAATTTAGTACATACCTAATGTAAATAGTTATCTGGAATTGTAAAATAAAAGAAACTTTTATTTTTTACGACTTCTTAGTTTTCGTATAAGTTGTAGCAGCTCATACTTACGTATAGACATACGAACTAGAGGAATTGAGGAACCCATACGGCCGTTCGCCACCGCGCCACAGAACACTATTACTCCTAGCGGAGGACCGCGCGCCCGCGCATACTAAGAAAAGTACTCGGTCTCTGGCTGTAGTCTGTGATATAAGCTAGCTATACTAGCCAAGGTTAAAGGAATGTTCCACTGGCCGGCCGTATAATCGCGCTCAAACGTCGAAGGGAGCGCGGCACATCCTACCAACATTACCAAATTATGTTAGTCCTAAGTTTATTAATGTACCCTATAAATTATTGTAAATCATTTCGACTGGTACTGTGTTTAAGCAGCGCTTTCTATTAAATCATAGATCGTTATTCGCTTTCTTAATTGTAACACGCAACCCCTAAAATGTGGTATAACTGGTGAAATTTCGTACTAACCCTTTGAGGATTACAGTCGTGATATTTTTTATGTGATCACTTAGTCTAATAAATGAGTGATCTAATTGTAAATATAATAAACTAACACTATTCACAGACTGACTCATTGGTCTACTCATCGCAAAGCAACTGAGCGTGAGCTCCTGTGGGAGTTCTAATGTAACACAGCCGCTAGCATTCAGACGCATTCGACTGCTAGCGGAGCCAAAACGCTACCTATTAGATTATGTAATAAGTAAAAAAAAAATCAGATGTCTTACACAATGGTGTCGATTATATTTGTACGGTCTCATCGCCATACATTTTTCTGCTTACTCTGTAACCTACTTTAGGCCAACGATGCGCGTCTTAATTTAGCGTAATAAAATAACATGACTAACGAATTTAAATATAGTGAACTTATAAGTATAACTGTGTAGCTATCTTCAACTGTGAGAAATAATAATAAACTTAACTACTTAGTGCATCTTAGTCGAACGTGTTTCTCTATACTACCTGAACTTACAAACCTTCACGACAAATCAGTGTACGGAGTTAACTACTACAACCCGTACAGTTTTGTTACAAAATTCCCTAAACTAGACTAAAAATCACCAAAAATTTGTTAATTCCTGTCAAACGACGATTTCCCATTCTGAAATTGACCAAAGTGACACAACTTAACTATATTTTAATTTGCCAGCACTAAGATGGCACTGAGATAATAATTTTGTGAAAAAGGCAATTTTGCTATTCTGAATTTGACGTTTTTGACCTAAAATTTTGATTGCCTTAACTAAATCTGACTAGTTTTAATCGCGATTAAAAAGGTGTGGGATAAAATTTGTTGTCATGAACTAAAATTCACACCAACACCTCGACTTCAGATGCAAAAACAGTACTCTTTTTTTCTTTGCTTATATCTCGTAAACGGTGTGTCCTATCGCAAAAATAATGAAAATTTCGACCCCTTTTATAAAACCCGAAAACCTCTAAAACTCAATATGTAGGTAATCATTTTTCATTATTTTCCATGAAAAAAGTGAAAAATTCCATATAAAACATGTCGACGCTGCACACCTTATCCTAAAACCTATCAAATCAAAGCAAATCATTTATTTATTTATTTTAACTTTTCGCACAAAAGGTACAAAGGCGGACTTAATGCTTTAGGCATTCTCTACCAGTCAACCAAGGGTGGTGAAGAGATTAGATGGCAGGTGCTTTAATTGAAAGGAAAGGAAAGGATTGATTTTGAGCGATGTTTAACAATGATAAAAAAATAAACTATCAAAACAACGTACACAAATACATAAATAAGTCCTATACACATACACACTATTTACTATACTATATACTTACATAAATATATATATACAAATTCAAGGAAGAGAGATGTTGAGATGACTCTACTCTATTTGTTTTGAAAATAACTGCAATTTCCGCTTAAATGCATACCGACTGGTAGCCGTCCTGATATCAAGAGGAAGCGCATTCCAAAGAAGAATGGACTGAATAGACGAAGATTGTTAGAAGAACGCAGATTCTTAGCGTGAGAAGAACATAGGTATTGGAAGTGGTCCACGAGATAAGAAGGAGGAGTGGGAGAGTAGAGAAGGGAGAAAAGCGTGGTCAAAGCACGCAAACTTCTTCTTTGGCGAATGGACATCCATTTGAGCTCAGACCTATAGCTCGACACATGGTCATATTTTCTGAGGTTGAATATGAACCGGATACCATAGTTAAGCAATCTGTCGAGCTTATCCAGCAAAACCGCATTCAAGTCAAAGTAACACACGTCACCATAGTCGATCACAGGGAAAATCAAAGTCTGCACAAGCATGGTTTTCGTCTTAGCGGGCAAAAAATTCCTGAGACGATACAGGGATCGCAGAGTACCGTTGACCCTTTGACTAATACTAGAGACCTGGCGTTGCCAGCTGAGTATAGAGTCAAGATGCAAACCGAGATCTTTCACAGTAGGGGTAATGGGTATGACGGTACCATTGAAAATAAGAGGAGGAAGAGAGCTAAGCGTCACCCTACTTATCATGCGTGAGCTTCCAATTACAATGGTCTGACACTTCGAGGGGTTTACAGACACCCCGAAACTATCAGACCACTTTTTGATAGCATCTAAGTCTCGGTTTACATCTGCTATAGCGTCTGACAAATCTTCAACCCACTCAGCTGTATACAATTGAAGATCATCGACATATAGATGATACGAATATCGAAGACAGTGAGTTATAAAATTAATGAAGATGGAGAATAACAATGGGGAAAGAATACCGCCTTGTGGAACACCAGCATCCAGATCACGCCAACTCGATGAGCTCTCATCAACGCGAACCGACTGCTGACGTCCCCGCAGATAAGAAGAGAACCATTCCAGCGCCTCGGACGAAACCATAAGGTGGGAGAGGATAGAAAGGAGAATATCGTGGCTGACGGCGTTAAAGGCTTTCGAGAAATCAATTCATACCAAAACAGTAACTTTGGTATCCTCCATGGCGTTTCTAATGTCTAATGTCACCAGTCACTTTAAGGAGAGCGGAGGATGTACCTACTATGCCCAGGCTTGAACCCAAACTGAAAAGAGCTAACGAGGTTGTTCCGATGAACAAACCCCGCAAACTGCTTGTGTACGCAGGCCTCAAGCACTTTAGACAGGAATGGGAGAATGGAAATGGGTCGAAAATGACTGGGAAGGGAGGGTTTATTTCAGATAAATATCCATGTAAAAACACAAGTCATAGTACAAAATAAAATATAATACCTTTGCACTGCCGCCATGGCTACGTGTTATTTTAACATTTCTAAATGGTTTTGCGATTCAATAAATTATCAAGCCACTCTAAGCTGACCTCACATTATATTATTCTTGCCGTAAGTACAGTCACGAGCACTAATAAGTATACACTTAGCAAAATTTAAAAGCGATTTTCTCGTGGAATATTGATTGCAACTTTGAAATAAGACTTATTTCATAACAGTATAGGTTCCAAAATATTATATTCGTAACAACATAAAATTACAATCAATACAGTTGGAGAAAATCACATTTAGAAGTTGCTAAGTGTAAAAATATTCGTGCTCGTGACTGTACATTATGAGGTCAGCGTCTTAATTTTCACAAACACTACACAGCAGTGTTTGTGAAAATTAACTTTTGACGTGAAATTAAAATGATAAAAAATACAAAACGTAGTTTTGAGTCAAAATCCGCGAATAAAATAGTACCTATGGCAGCATGTGGCATGTGCGGCGCGGCGCGGCGGCCGGCGCAGGAGCTGCAAAAAGGTACCTACTCCTTTGACCGCGCCACGCTCCGCCAAAACGATTACTAAGTTATTGCAATGTAACTCTTATACCATTGCAATAAGGTATAAATTAGAATGATTGATATTTATTTGCAAGGACTTTTTTAGTTTCGAATGGTTGGTTTGGTTGGTTGGTGTTAAGTTAATTTCATCAGACATCCTACTTTATACCCTGAAAAATGAAATAAGAGTCGTATTGCAATGAATTACTATTTTGCTTATGATTTTTTTTTACTTTGGAATAAATAAACCCACACGCACGGAACAAATATTTGTATGACCTGCAAGTAGTTGTTCCGGGTCTGGCTGTTTGTGTATGTCAGTTTAAAATTTTGTAAACGCACCCACGATACAGGAGAAATTCCTAGTGTAGGCAAAGTTTCAAAAAATAATATATATTTGTATATTAGGTTATGTTGGGTTATGTCGACCGACCAGGGAATCGAACCTAAGACCCCACGCTCGGCAAACACGTACAGACCTGCCTTCGTCCTCTGACAAAGATCGTCTCCTTCTGAGCTCAGTTTATTTTTTTTTTGTATGGCATCTCGCAGTTGGTCTTGAGAGGCCGTGACTGCTTAACCGGTCAATCCTGTGGTGCCTTCGAGCTAACTCAAAGCCTTCAGCCAGGGGCTGAGCTCAGCTTGGATTGCACCGCCATTTATACTCTCTTGTTTCGCGTCGCGTAGCAAGCGCGACGAGCCGTCGCGCCCGCGATATCGCCGCGACCACGTAGCGGCGCGACAGGTCGCTCCTGTGTGCACTGTGGCGCGCGTTTGTATAGAAATTGTTCTACGGATATAATGTCGCAGAATCGCCACGCGACACGTGGCACCGTCGCGTCACGCCAGTGTGTACAAGCCTTTATCCTAAATTCTCTATATATTCTGTGTCCTAAATAGAGGCGCCCGACGCAACGGCGGCTGACGGCGGCGTCAGGGTATATTATGTTCTGTCCAACGGCGCGACGCGACTCTAGTAGAACAATTTCTATGAAAACTTCATGGGAATTGTTCTCCAGTATCGTAGACAGAGAAAACGAATATAATTTATTATATGTTCTGTGATTGTTCTACAAGAGTCGCTGCCATAAAAAAAGTACTCTGTGGTCGCTGCGCGATTATCTGGGGAAGCCTTAACTCGGAATTAGTTACCAGATAACTCAGGGTTAAATAAATACCTAATTCATCTTGCGCCACCAAACCTAGGCTAAAACAAGCGTTAAACTTTTAAATATTTAACCCAAAGATATGGCGATGTGGGAGAGTCGTTCGTTGAACTCTGGGTTAGTGTTAGTAATGTTAAAATAAGTTGACTTGACGTTAAGGCTATGCGCACACTATGAATATATTATAACGTTTGTATGTATGTACCTAACGAATGCAAATAAATAATACTGATAATAATTGCAAATCTGTGAACAATACCAATATACTAGAGATCGCGCAATGCGGTAATCAATCGCTTGAGAATTAACTTGAAAAATTATATTCGTTTGCGATTTATTTCGCAGTTTTAAAAATCGCAATGATTAGAATGGTAGTGTGCGCTTAGCCTTAAGCCTTTTTGAAAGTATAAAACCTCCCACAAGCCGGCGCACAGTGGGCCCGTACTGAAAATTAGTGGACTTAGGCAACAAAGTTCCAACATCGTTGCGATTTGTTTTTATATGACGTGTTATGATATTCCTGATAACTTTTATTCTTATAAAATTTATTTTTAATAATAATAATACGTTTATTTATTCAGATAACTTTAATCCATACATGAGACATACAACTTGTACATAATAGTAAGCAGGGACTTGGTCCGCTGCACTAAGATCCATGTCAGGGGACAATCGTGCCTAGCAGCAATGGCACTCAAGATGCCGTGGCGACTTCCACGCAACCGGCTAAGGAACGACGCGGTCGTTTTGCGCCATAAAGCTGCAAAGCCATCTGTGTGTGCATCAGAAAACATTGCTGATGCGCTATAGAAACGTGGAAGCCGCAACAGCGCCCTGAACGCATTATTAAACTGGACCCGCAGAGCATTGTACGCTCGTTGCGTGTATTTATTTATTTATTTATATATTCTATAATGTACACCACAAAAAAAAATAACAAAAATTAGATTGAACACTACTTAATATACAATGGGCGGCCTTATCGCTTTCTGCGATCTCTTCCAGGCAACCTTGGAATGGACATAGATTTTCCTGGACATAAAATGGGGCTGTTGTTGGTGCAAATAATAAGTATATATACAATACACTAAAATAGATACACATATATACATATCCTAAATAATAGATACATAAATACGTACATACTAAATTTATAAGCAACGAAAATAAATGAAGACTATAGATAATTACAATTACGAGAACAAGATCACAACGACAAGTAATGTTCCTTCACGAGTCTTTTAAACACAAGCAATGACGGCGCGCGTTTAATTTCAACTGGCAATGGCGTGTAGTTAGTAGTGGACATACTACTTGTGCAATTAGCACTGACTATAAATATAAAGACATTCATTAAGTCCATCTAGCACCTGCCGCACCGTATGGTAGCGGCGCTGGCACGCCTGTTTACGACGGTACTGCACACCAGGACCTTTCCCGCCTCGTGGAAAAAAGGGCGCGTCGTCATGCTGCCCAAGGCGGGGAAAAACATACTGAAGCCGGAGAGCTATCGGCCGATCACTCTGTTGCCGACAGTCTCCAAGGTGTTCGAAGCACTCCTGCTTCGACACCTCCTACCGCACATAGCGCCACGACCAGAGCAATTCGGGTTTCGGTCGGAGCATAGCACGACGCTCCAGCTGTCGAGAGTACTCCACCTTTTAGCAGCTGCGATGAATAAGAAGGAGTACTCGGTGGCAGTATTCCTCGACATGGAGAAGGCCTTCGACCGTGTGTGGCACGAAGGCCTAATAGACAAACTAGCCACGTCCGACTCGCCCCGTCGCGTTGTCAGGGTGGTCTCTTCTTTTCTGTCCCACAGGACCTTCAGGTTGGTGCTCGACACACAGTACAATACCGCTCACACACTCACGACGGCTCCTTAGTCCCAACCGTAACCGGCTAGCTCTTAGAACTATGGCTGCTATGGCTCTTTATACATCAGTTGCGCTCTCGAAATGGAAGTACTCAGCTCTTCGACAATTTCTGAAAGATGAAAACTGTGCTGCCTTTCCATCTTATCCAAAGCTTGTAAGTAAATGCCAAGAAAAGATGTTACCCACCACAAGATACTATGGAGATTACCGAAAAAGGTCACTATTATTATTATTGCTGATTGATTTAATCAAACAGGTATGTATTTAATTTTTGCTCTTTTTATGTTGTTTGTGTATTATATCTCTATGTTTTTATATTAGAGTATTGTTTTCCTATTTTAGGGCTTTGGCTTTGATTTTAACAAATAACGGGAATACTGCGAGACGCTTTTTCCAAGATTACAAAAGATCATCCAGAATAACGGGAATTGACGAAAATCTGATTTTCAGATATTCCGTTATTCTACAAGCCATATCATCAGGCAAAAACATTGACTGTGAAAAATTTAGAAGAAACTGTGTAGAGAACAGCTAATGTGTACGTGCACAACTATTCGTGGTACTACATGCCAGTTAGTGTACATAAACTTATAATGCACGGTGCAGACATCTGTAACCACTTTGGTGTTTTGCCAATCGGTAATTAAAAAATAATTATAGTTTGATGTATTATTTGACTCGATTACGTTTTGAAATTAAAATGTAGTTATGTACTTATTCGTTTTAGGTACCTTATCTGAAGACGCTTCGGAAGCCCGTAATAAGGACTTCAGAAACGTCAGGGAGAGGCACACTCGGAAAACGGGGAGAATAGCAACAAACGAAGACATCCTCCATGGACTTCCATTAAGCTCTGATCCCCACATATCCTACATAAGGCCTAAAATAACGAAACAGCTTCATAATGAGTTGTTGCCTGAAGCAGTTCAGTTGTTACAGACTACTGAGACTTCCTGTGACAGTGAGATTATGGAGAGAAGAATGCCGCATAGCAGAGTCCGAAGTTTTGCCGGACCCACTAGCACATCTGGAACAAGAAATTATGATCCGGCTCTAGGTTATTCCCACAAAAGCCCATCAGGGCTAGGAACATGACAAACAGCCCTTTTCAGGGCTACCATTAATTTTATTCACAGTTTCATGTTGATCATACCTACGATAACTTATACTTTATTATACATACGCTTGATTATTTAGATAATTATCAACGACTTGCCCGTACACATTTAAATTATTTCACCTATCATTTAACAAAATTAGTATAACCTGAAACTTATTGCGATATTTATTCAACAATATAACGTGCAGTCAAAAAAATAACACAGCCAATCAGAGACAAGCATTTTTCGGTGACTCATTTATTATGCGCTTAGCCGAGCGCACAAACAAATGAGTCATCAATCACAATGCAGGAGCTACCAATAACATGCAATAATAACTAAATCTCTACCAGAATAATTAGTTTTAAGAACCTATGCGCTATTAAAACTATATATTTACCTAAAAAGTCCAAAACAGCCTAATGAGACAAAAATATTCTTTGAATTTATTTAAATGCCAAAAAAAATCTTACAAAACATTTTTTTTTTACCGACGTATTACTCGCGCTGCCGCGGATGGCCGGCGCTGTTTTTTTTTTTTGTGGATAGAGAATGACCCTAGCTATCATATATACTCACGCCACACATCGAACATATTAGCACAAAAAAATTAAACGTGATTCGCTCCATACAAAAGAAACTAATTAATTTTTTTTCAGACAATCTATCAACTTAAAAATAATTTTTTAAGAATAAAAGTTATCAGGATTATCATAACACACCATATAAAAAAAAACGCATCGATATTGGAACTTTTTTGCCTAAGTCCACAAATTTTCAGCATGGGCCCATTGTGCGGCGCGACGCAACTCTAGTAGAATTTCTATGAAAATTTAATGGAAAGCCTTTACGTATCCTAATGTAGTGTAAAAGATGGTGTAGAAGATGGGTATACAATTTCCGATTATTGTTCGTTAATTAATTATTGGTTGTGTTACATAACAAGTCGCAGACATATCGTCGGCGTCGATTGAACTGCAATGTTCCCAACTCAAAAATCACTAATGTCAGGGTAAGCAACGCGGTCTTACTTTTTAGTGGTGCAACTTATTATAAGAGTAAAATTTTTATTATTAACTCAAACTTTACAAACTCTACATTTATTAATTTAACCCGACTAAAAATACAAGTGGGCTCAAATGAATTTTAGTTTGGAGCGTCCAATGCATAGAAGATAGTAATAGTACGGGTAGTCCTATGGACGCCAGCCGAATGACTGAACTTGACCACCGATCAGAATATTCAAAATCATGCGTTGTACACATACAGAGGTGGTGGAGGTGGCGGACTGTTTGGCAGCGTTCCGAGTTGCGCTGTCGTCGATTTGAGCGCGCTAACACCCGTACCGAATTAGCGTGAGCGCGATAATGATGTTCCGTGAATAGTCATATATGACGTCATGACATGCGCCATCTTGCGATAACGCTGACCATGCCCTAAATTAATATCACCGTGAGCGCTGTCAAAAATGATGGTAAACTAAAGCGGCATTTTCGAAATTATGCTGTAAAATCCAAGACGTACCAGAATACCTGAAATGGGTTTTAAACTGATGCGCATTATGTTTAATTATTGTTGCATCTATGTTATTTGTAATTCTTGGTGACAATTAAGAGTGTAATTGTAGTTTTATTTATCATTTTTAACATAGCCTATAATATTGACATGCATATAAATATTGTGAACCTTAACCTTATTGGGTATGTTTTAAAGTGATACAATAATGCGAACTGGAAGAACTGTCTTTTCACCTGTGACAAACAATAAATAAATTATTATGAACATGGTATTTTACTTCGGGGTAAATCTTTGCCGGGAGCATGTAAATACGCTAATATAAGCACTTCGTTATCCGTTTCATTCCTGGACGAATTGTCGTTCTCAAACTCAAAATCTGAGTTATCAGGGTCGATAAAGTAATCCAACAAAATAGAAGTGCCAATGCGTTGAACTTCCATTTGCAGAAGAATATCCAATCGGTCTTTTTTGTGTAAGGTTTGAGTTTGACGTTGAGCGACCACTGTGAGCCATTGAGCGCGTTCACGAGCGTTCCGAATTGATGACAGTTCTAAACTGTCATAATCATGATATCTAATACGGAACGCAAAATATCGATGTGATCGCTGTGAGCGCTCACGGTCTAATTCGGAATGCAGCCTTTGTCAGTGGATCCAATGAACGAGAGGTAGGTATAATAACTTGTCTGATATTTTGTCAGATATAAGGCCCTTTCTACGAGAAGGTGAATATTCCTTTTATTTATACCTAAACTAACGAACTGTCAGCAAACTGTCTACCACCACCACCGTTTCTGTCTGAACAACGCATCCAAACGCATTATTCAATTTAAAGAAAGTCTCATACTTTGCCTTTAAAGTTATCTGGGCCGTCCATAGAGAGCTTTATTAGTAGTAAACGAGCCTGCAGACAAGAAAATTGTCGCCAGCCAGGGTGGATAGGCCAGTGGTTAAAATTTAGTCGATTTGATCTGAATATGAATCATGTGCACTAGTCCTAAATGACCTAATGAATGACAGTGACAGGTGCACGTATGAAAAAAAAAAGGCATAACTTACTAAAGTAGGCTGACTCTTGACTGCTGTGCTACATTGAGTTTTTATTACGATTTAACGTGTAGTCTCTTCGAAAAAAGATCAAAAGGTCTCGTGTTTTATTATTGTTTGGTATAGGTTTCACTATTGTTTATTTCCCTCTAAGCTCTATGCTTGGTACTAATATACTAATAGAAAACGACAGAAGTGTACTTGGACTAGTTGTTTCTTTTTGTGATAGGAAAAACAACACACGTCACAATTTTATAATTTCTTTAGTTTAACTCGATTAGTGGTACGTCTCGAAGCAAAAAAAAAATCTGCTGATATGTATGATATGATATGTATAGAGGCTTGATTTGTCCCGGGTGTTTACTAAAGTGTCGAATGTTGTAGGTACCAAAGCCAGGATGGATTCCTCATACCAGGGAGGTGTGACCTACGAGGACAATAGTAGCAACTTCCAGCGGCTATCGCAAACTATCGCCAGCAATATAAAGAAGATATCACAAAATGGTAACTAGTTCTATTGTTTTCATTATCAACTTTTTATCACTGTTATTATCTTTTGTGCTTACATTTTATTTGTTCATTCTTAGTCATGCATGTATTTTGTGTTTCTATTGTCGTCATCTTGAAGAGACATATAATTAACAGACTAAGTGGAGATGCTAATACATATAATTTCTTTCAGCGTCATTGTGTTTTGCTCCTAAGATTTAACTTGATAATAGAGCATTATTTTAGTTATTGAGATATTAATAAATAAACAGTTCAAAATGAATGACTATACTATAATATACTTTATTAGACACATTTACATAGAATATTGTTTTGACACTAGAGTACAGTTTGTTATATCATACTGTGCATGTGTGATGTAGCAACTTCAATAATATAGTTTTAGTAAGTGGTATTTCGGATAGCAATAAATATTCGAACCATAGCTTATTTTCACAGCAATAAAAATTGTCTCTTCATCATATCTACTTTTTTATAATATGCTGTTTCTCGCTCTAGTTTTCTTAAATTTCATATCTAGATTCCTGCCTGAACCAGGCATTACCAAAAGATAATAATAATACCAATAGATAATTTATTGATGTTTAACTTTCTCACTTGAATGAATGCCCCCGAATGTTGTTTTGTTGTAAGATAATGTAAAACCAAAACATTGTCTGATAACATTCTGTTACCCTACCAGCTAGCACCAACTTACCTACTTAATAATTTATAAAAATATTGAATTGCCTGAATTGCTGCTTAGCCCTAATTTTGCTGAGCCCAACAGGGTCCATATTGATCTCTAACTGTGTTATACCATCTATGTAATACATATGGAATGCAATAAAGAATTGAGTATTGAGTACTACATACAAGAATAGGCCTACAAAATGACAGCCTAGGAAGGACACCTACTTTCAAAATTATTGTGTAGATTTTTATCCTGTAATTATCAAAAATTAATTGCATTCTTTTCATTTTTTATTTGCATTTCAGTTCATTGACATATATTTGGTATCACTTGCACTACATATCACTAAATATGATTAATACTAAACAAATTTAAATTGTTGTTCTGTCTCCGTCATGTTGAAATAATTGAAATAAACAGAATTTATTTTATTTTATTTTATTCGGGAAACTTACAGCTATAATTTACAGTGTACTTAAACAATATGCAACTGAAGGCCATGTTTTGTGATCCTAAATACTTATTTTAGAGCTGTGGCTTTGTGGCATAACATAACATAAGACTGTTTTTAAAATAAATGTTTAGATTTTTCTTTATACATCAAAGAAATCTAAGTATATGATGTCAGATAAAAGTACAACGAAGTTTTGTCGTGTCATAACTTACTATGAATCATCATAATATAAGCTGAATAGACAGGACATACAATACTTACTTCAACTTTCAACAATTTTCTTTGGTTTGTTCATCTTATTTTTACTTTAATAAATTCTTTACTATTTTTCATGGTTACCCGCCCGCAATAACTATGGGTTTCTGTTGGTAGTGTCTTCCATGTCAAAGATGGTCAACCAGCTGCAGACACCGCAAGACTCCCATGAGCTTCGGAACCAACTGTGAGTGTGTTGATGGTTAATTTACAATAAAAAAATACGATTTACACATGCATACATAACACTACCTTTTATTAGTGTATAACTAATGGTAAAAACTTATTAAATATATTTTTTAATATTGATTAAGGTTCGCACAATTATTCAAACAGAATTGCATACCTGATATTATACAAATCAATTGGTACACTAACAAAACTTTATTTTGTAGGCGTCAAATACAAAACTACACGCAGAAACTGGCCAAGGACACGTCATCACTCATAATGGAGTTGGTGAAGCTGCCAACGGACCAGCCAGCCAACAAACTTACGAAAGAGCGCCTCAGTGATGAATACATGATCACACTCAACTCCTTCCAGGTTTGTCATTTTATCATCATATTCGTCTTGCTGCTCATTGTAATTTTGGTGACTGAACCCGGTAGCCCAGTAGCTCTAAGGGAGTGATACCAAGCTACCTTTCAGACCAGTTTCATCAAAATCATCTAACAGATTTACTAAATTACTGTTTGTTTGTTTCATGAGTTCTGAAATTTAATTTAATTTTATGATAAAAGTGGAAACAGAAGTATTGCCCTATTCGGTAATCCACGACTTTTAATTAAACAAACTAAGCTGAGTCATTACAAGAAAAAACATTTTATAAAATGCAACAATTCGATTGATGATGTCAATGCTAGAGTCCATTGAATATTTTGTGTTGTTTTCTGATGTGATGATACACGTTAATAAGGTATGATGATTATTTTCATTCATCGTTGTAATCCATAATGTACTAAGCTACTATCATTATAGCAGTTTCAAAGGTAACTAAACAATGGGCGGTGTATAGTTTTGGTCAACATGACAGATAAGCGATAGTAACAGCTGTCGTGTCATTTTGGTAGCGGTCGACCATACACTAAGCACGGTGGTACTGCTGTAGTACTTTTGGTAGCGGTCGATCATACACTAAGCACCGGTGGACTGTTGTAGTACTTTGGTAGCGGTCGACTACACACTAAGCACCGGTGGTACTGTTGTAGTACTTTTGGTAGCGGTCGAACATACACTAAGCACCGGTGGTACTGTTGTAGTACTTTTGGTAGCGGTCGAACATACACTAAGCACCGGTGGTATTGTTCTAGTACTTTTGGTGGCGGTCGACCATACACTAAGCAACGGTCTTACTGTTATAATACTTCTGCTGTTATATTTCCCTGTAGAATTACTATACCCCAACAGTTATATAAAACCTCTTCTCGTTATGCTAGAGGTCAAATGAAGTCAATAAGCATAGGTACCTATATACGCCTCAGCTAGCCACGCGTGTCCATTTCCACGAAATAATTATTGCATCTAATGCTTGTCAAAATCTATGAAACTCTTAAAGTTTGATTTTCTGTGAAGTCAGTCTTTACAAAAAGACCCACCAATAAAAAATTCTAAAAGGAAACTTTATGTATATGAAAACAATAGTAAAATAATAGAATTTATTATAGAAAATGTTGGGTAAAGCAACCTACCTCATTTGAACTGCCTTCACATACCCTTTTAATGTAGGTATGTGTAAAAGGCATGCTCCAAATCATTAACTGGCTAAAAAAACTTTTATTATCTAATATAAAGGTACCTGAATATAATATTGTTATAGAAATATGATCTGCTTCCTGCACGAATAAAACAACGTATGTGGCAAAACATTGCTCAGCGAAACTAGGTCAAGTTCAACATAATATATCAACTAAAATTCACGAGTGCATTAGATAAAGATGGGGCTGAAGAGTATATTTTTCAAACCTTTCTTAACACCATTCAGACCATTTCAGACACCGATCTACATAGCCTTCACATGATCTGACCAAGATTCTGTCTGGACTTTAAAAGAGACTGTGACCTCTGAGTTTGTTTCGGCCTTTCTTCTCAGAGTATTCAGATAGGAAAAACCGACCTCATCTAGTTCAAAAAAAATATGATTGACGTGTAAAAGTATTTGTACAAAGCTACTTACAGAAATAAAATCATTTATCATTTAACGTTGACACTGCCTCAAGGGCAATAAAGATTCGAATAAATTCATTTTACTGGTATTACCTGCTACTAGCAAAACTAATTGAAAGAATAACAAAATGTGTCTCATTGAACATATATTTTATTCAACAAAATAATTACTCTGAAGATGTAGTAAGTACCTATTAATACTGGCGGCTGTATGCTCTTTTTTTCATCGTTTTAATGCCTGACTAATTATTAAGAATTAATAAGTTCTTATATAATGAACTATTTAGTAAATATAAGTATGCAATTCGCTTATTTTAGTATCGAAAATTCCATGAAACTATAATATAGGTGTCCTGTGACACCTCATGACGTAAGATGAGTCATCGTGCATTGTATTAAGAGGCATATTTGTAAATCTACAGAAATGCGAACGTTTGCTATTGGATTCACGAGAATAGAGACTGTTTCCAAGAAAGTTTGCGTAACGACTTCAAGCCTTATTAGATATTTATTACTAGAGGAACATCAAGTATTAAGAAATATACATTACGTTTCATATTGTCCTTTTAACAATAAAACAATAGTTTACATATATTAAAACTTTGAACGGCTACAGTTTGAGGCCAAACATAGGTACCTAATACTGTATCTGAACTGTGATTGCCACTGTTTTATATGATCTTTTTTAATCATCTAAGTTAGACTGGAAGCCGACCCCATCATAGTTCGGAAAGGATTCATATAAAAAAATAAAAATAAATACATGATTCGGGACGAGGTCGGTACTATCCCAGAAAGGCTTTTCCCCATCCGATAATTAAATTAATTAGAATTCAATTTAACACAGTATATTACGCTGCGACGTAGGTTACCAGGTACAAACAAATCAATCTATTATTCCCTTATTTGGTTGGGTTCAAAACCAAACGCAATTACTTCAGAGGTGTCATTCGATCGTAAAACCAATTATTTTTTAGCTGTGGTTTCCTTATGTGATGTGTCGTACGTACCTACTCTTATAAAGTACCTAGTCTTTACATTTAGGCGTTGAAAGAAAATTTGTTTAAAATACTCGTACTGTTTCTATATAAGCTTTGTTGAAACTTGTCTGTAAGCGTTGGTGCTTGTAGCATCTACTTTTGGCAAATAATATTTGTTTCTCAATCCAACCGTTTGACACTGACTAGAAGAAAAAAACTGACAAATTGGAAACAACTTTTTTTGATTGAACATTGAACTTTTCACCCCAACTACAGACATACCACAAAATTTGAACTAAAACTACGACTTGTAAAATACCAAACGATCCGAATATTTTAAAATTTCTAACAGATCGTTATCCATACTAATATTATAAACTCGAAAGTAACTCTGTCTGTAGGTATGTTAACCGTTTTACACCTAAACCACTGAACGGATTTCGATAAAATTTGGCAAGGAGTTAGATGGCAGCCTGGGGAAGGACATAGTCTTTTCGTCCCGGTAGCACGTTCCCGTAGCATAATTTCCGCCAGAAGTTAGTATCCTATAACCATAATATCCTCGTAAGGCCCAATGTCATGCCGGCCTAAACATTTATTTTGGTCTTTTATGTATCCTTGTACCGCCCGTCCAGCGATGCACAGGAAACTTGTATAAAATGTTAGTGTTTCGGCCGGAACTGTTTGAGTAGGCATTATTTGTTTAGGTTGGGCCTTACAGGATTAAATATGTAATGTGAAGTAAAGGCTTTATGGTGCAACATCTTTGCAGAGTAGTGTTTACTAGATGAAGGTTATAAAAATGTTTATTCGCCAGGCGACACAAAGGCTGGCCGCGCAGAAAAGCAAAGAAGATGTGAAGAAGTCGAAAGCGCAGTCCGTGAACATCGGGGATCCTTTCGCTATGGGTAGTAAGTACTTTCGTACCTTACTTGTTATTTGTTTTTTAACATACATCAACCATAGATATGACCTGAATGAGACAGCTCAGACAAGAAGCCTTATTAATAAGAATGAATGCCATTATTGCTCCACGGTGAATAAGGGATGGTGCTATTCGTCCTGTATAGCTCTATCTCTATCTTGCACTGAAAAAATAATGGTTCTAACGTTTACGGCCCAGGAACAGGAGAAAAGAAAGCGGCATTTACTCAGCAGGGGGTAGAACAAGGCTGAGATGATAAAGAAAGCATTGACATAGAGCTTGAAATACACGCATCGCACCTCATCTCAATTTAAGCATACTTTTACATCATTTGATGGAAAGGCATAGTTTTTTATGTAGATTATGTGCACCTAGGCTAATCGGTGTAGTCATGCTGCCGCGGTTGACGATAGAAACAAAAATCAAAATGAGAAATAAATAAATGTTGTAGGGTCGCTTGTTGTTAGCCAAAGAATGGTATGGTCACTTGGTATGTATGCCCTTTCCTTTACCTACACGTTGTAGATTGGAGTCTATTAGGTATGTTCTTAATGGCAATTAGTGCTGATGTCGACAATTCTGCTCATGGCAGATGTGTTGTGAAAATTCTTCTGAAAAAAAAAACATAACAGCAAGAATGGATTTTGGAAGAAAACTTGATAGACAATGCCGATATTGTCTATTTGGTATTTTCGTCTCAACGACACACCCATAAAGTGACAGAGACAGCATGACTGATTGTCCGTTTTTTCAGCAACTATGAGCCAGAACAAAGAGCTGATGGAGATGGGGGAGCCAAACCTGCGCAAACAGGAACAGATCACGATGCAGGACGAGCGCGCTCTCGTCGAGTTAGAAGAGCGAGAGAGGGACATTCGGCAACTCGAGGTACGAGCTGATCATCGAGAATCGATGAAATTAGGTTACTTCTAGGTTAACGTGCACCATCGCCGCGAGATGGTGGTCAAACGCAAGACTGTCTAATGAAAGGCCCCTTTCAGACGCTTCACTTTCCATTAACTTTTGCCTTTCATTCGCCAGTGAAACGTTTGAAGACATTCATTTGTGAACCAATCAAACGATGTTGGATTACGGCACTTGGCATCTTTCATCTTTCTCTCGGCATCTTTCTCTCACCTACAGAGTAATCGAAAAATGAAATACAGTAAAAGTAGCGAATGAACCGTTAATTCCTATATATGATTTTGTTGGTGTCGTGTAAACGTGGAATGAAACAAAAAATGAAGCGTCTTATATCGGCTTTAGAATGAGGCGATATGGTGGTCTAACGCAAGACTAATAAAAAAGTCACCAGGTACCACTCTAGTCACTCAGCTGTTGGATTCTTGGTAACTTGACACAGAGAAACCAAACTGGTTATATTATGCGAGACTCACAATAAATATCAATAGTTCCCATGAAGTTTATTACTATGGTTTAGAAACCTGCAAATGTTAATGAAAAATGGATTACTCCATCTCAAATAAAATTCCTTGTTTTATAAATCAAATACAATGCTTATCAAAGAACGAATTAGCAACACGAATCGATAAGAACTAACAGTTCAACTAATGGTGTACCTATACGTTGTACCTAAAGTTAAAACAATATACAATATTATATGTTACGTAATTATCCTCAAACACAATTTGTTCATTTTAATTAACATCTGTTTGAGATAAAATCTCTGAAAAGGCAAAATACATTTGAATGTTTTCATGTTATTTTTATGCTGGATTATATCAGTTATGAGTGATAAATAACTACTGGTCTAGCACGTTATGATGTTGTTTAACACAAACAGATGATTTTCTAGCACAAATTATTTGAATCTAACCTGTTGATAGCTGTATCAAGGAGATACATAAATGTAGTTTGTAACCATGTTAAAATCATATTATAAATTATTGCTAAACATCAGAATGTGAAATTAGCACGATTCTCCTTCCAAGCGACCTCGGGAATCTAGGCAGACATGACAAGATTTCTATTATGAATGGATGGATTCATCCATGAATGGTTTCTTAACAATAACTAATTAAATATAATATTTTCATTAGAATCGCATATTTATTTTGCCTTCGCAATACTCGTATTACAACATTTTTATAAGGTATATAAGTATAAATTGTGTAGAATATTATGGAAAATTTTATAGGCATTTACATCAAGCTAGAGTTATTTAAATACATTTGCTTAGTTTCACTGTAAAAATAGGCTTCTCAGTTTAATTACACATGTAGAAGGAACCCTCTGATAAGTATATTTCTGGACATAATATTGTACAAACAGCTGCATTTATAGCCTTCTTCAAATTAAATGAAATTAAGTAGGTATATGTATCTATGCATATTTAATGGGCGAGTCCCTTCCATCTCACAACCAACCGGCTTATAGACCATTCAGTAGTTTCTCAACTTCAATTCAGAGGTATGTTCTCCTGAACCAGAACTGAAAGCCCTTCAAATTACGAATGCTACACATGTTAATTTACTGCCATTATACATCTTCTACGTATCTGTCCAGTGTTAGACTTCCTAACTTCACATCATTTTATCTTTTTACGCTTGCTTAATTCCAGGGTGACATAATGGATGTGAACCAAATCTTCAAGGAGCTTGGCACTATGATACACTCGCAGGGCGAAGTAGTGAACTCCATTGAGACCAGCGTGGAATATGCCTCCGTGAATGTAGAGAGTGGCACGCAGGAACTCAGGGAGGCAGCCAATTATAAGGTACACCAACGTTTTTTAGTAGCTTTGTGGAACGAGTTTTTGGGAAGTACGATAAACCAACCCGCTATGAGCCCGCGTGGTGGATTATGACCTACTGTCATCTCACAGAGGTCTGTGTCCCAGCAGTGGGAACGTTAAAGGCTGATTATGCGACAGTAAACAATAGAGTTGGCTATATACTCCGAAGTATTCATCTCGTCCACTACTACGCCAATATTAATTGTTATTGTAATTGTCGCAGTAACTTTTTAAAGTTCATCATCTGCCTAGCGTTTTCACAACTATGGTGGGTCGTCTTCCAGTCTAACCGGATGAAGCTGAGTACCAGTGTACCATGGAGCGACTGTTTATCTGACCTCCACAACTCAGTTACTGGTTAATACGATACCCCTTGGTACTGGTAGTCAGACTTTCGGGCTTCTGACGTCCCGTAACGACTGTCAAAAATGAACTCCGAACGAATGACAGCCGGGACCAAGGCTTAACGTGCTTTTACGGTGGGGTCTTGGCATGTGAAGGTCACCCATCCACGGACCAACCGCAGCAAGCATAGCTGTACCTGACCAATCCACCCGTGCGGCTGATATTACATAGCCACTAGCCCCCTCTCTTTTTAATTTTAATGAAAACTTAAAATAATGATTAAAACTGGAACTAAAAGTTTGAAGACTTGACTTACTAAGCTCACCCGTGACGTTATAAAAAAGTAGTTGCAAGCTAGCTATCTAGTTACTTTTCTCTTTATTTGACGATACCAACGCTGTACTTGTCTAAGTCAAAGTCAAAGCATTTATTTGAAGTACGCACATAAAAGGTACCTTAGAACGTCAACATTTACATTGATTGATTCTAGTCACCCCTTCCAAAAGGTAGTAGGTCTATTCCGCCATGCATCACTGCTGTTCTGATTTACAAAGATTTTTCGATTTACATGCGGTTATTGCACATGCGACATCTCTGTTGTCTGTGGGATAGAAACGCACCTGCTATATCTTCGGTATTGCAGATATCCATATAGCCACCACTCACTATTAGTTAAGCCGCCTGCTTGTCAAACCTCATGTTAGAGGTTGTACCTAAAATACTAACCATAGATGCAATTTAGTTTAGTTTTTTTTATTTAGGAGTTTATTCTTTTTCAGAATAAGCTGAGGAAGAAGAAGGTATACCTGTTCCTTGCCCTGATCATCATCATTTCGATCATACTTATCATCGTATTCCGCAACTGAGCGCGCTCATGTTCACCCCAATATCACTTCACGTACATTTTACGAAATTTTAGGAACTTAGTAACTCACAAAATATATTTATATCATTGCTTCTTAGTCCTTGGTTCTAAGTTCCCTTAAAAATGATAAGGTGCCGTCTTGTATCTAGGAATTGTATATAAAATCGTATAATATCTTGTATAAATGAAAGGCGACTCGGATAGGTTTGAAGACATCCTGCAGAAGCAGCAGAAGTGATATTTGTGTATTGTATCTTCAATCTGTTGCCAACATACAGGGTGGGAGGGACATCGGCGCAAAACCAGATACCATGGATTCTGCACATGATTCTGATTAATACCGGTAAAACGAGGTGAATAGGGGGGATGCAGGGGGTGAATCGGGACGAAACTTTAAAATTGACTTTTCACGTTGAAATAATAGTTTGTTCCCAACAAGGGCACTCGATCGTTAATTATAAATTAATACAGTAAACAAATTAGAGTCCTTTTTGGCAATACACTATATTAATTTAATGATTCACCACTGCATCTCTATTCAACCCGTTTTACGGTAACCGATGAAACATTATAACGCAGGGGGCATTGAAATTTTTCGTGGGTTATTTTATAAAAATAACTCTGCCATAACGTACGGTAGCTATTGCACTTTTCTAAAAATTTTTGTTAAGCGGCGACTAAGTTCAACGTAGGGGTTTCAGAATAATGAACTGAATTTATGGTTTCAGTTTGCGCGTTGATGTCCCTACCACCCTGTACTATGGATAGAGATTTATATAGTTATATTTATAATTCTGTTTTGTAGCTGATTTAAGTACCTAACTTTAGCAAGCGATTGTATTCTTTCAGCAAAAACCTCGCGGAACGAAAATATCACTCACTATGTATAAAAATATTATTGACAATAGAATTTGATTCATAATGTGGGAATTGAAAAGTGTTTAACGTTTTCGTTTCGCGAGTGTAAATCATATTATATTATTTTTCAACTTAATTGTTTGTCAAGCCTACCTTTTGTGTTAAAGAAATCACGGGTCATCATGGTATATTTATGTTAGCTAGCGACAGCGATATAAAAATGTTATAGTATACTATGAGTTGTGTTTAGAAATAATGAATATCTATGATCACTATCACTCGGAGACACGACTAGACGAGTAGTGTTTGTTTGCTATATGCATACAATAAGGACGCGTCTGCGTCATTGTGACTAAACATAAGTGAGGCGAAATTACATATATTTGCGTGCTAAAGTCTATTTGTACCGATGTACTATACACAACGATATATTCGTGTAGTCACTAAATTATAGGGCCCGTAAGGATACGTTTAGTAGGCGTAAATTTACGCTAAAATAATGTGTGTATGTAACTATTGTACCCAAGTATATAAAAATACTTCATGCTTCCCCCTGGTGATTAAACAAAAACACAGTAGATCCTACCTCTTAAAAATAACACGTTATTTTTAAATGTAAGTATATTGTATTCATATTGGTATCTAGGGTAGTTTGGGGTGGTCGTCACAATTAGTGGATAGAAACTTGCAATGGATCATGATTCTAAATCGATGTAAGATCTGTGTTGCTATTTCAGTCCTATAAATGTGTTGTTCACACGAAGACTCTCATTGCATAGGCTTTTCGTACAGTGAGAAGTCAGCTTATACTGGAAATTTGATATGTCGTCATGCGTACATTGTTAAATCGCTTTCTAGTGACATATATTAAATATATGTCACTAGAAAGCGATTTAACAATGTAAGCTTTGACCGACCTTCCCCAATATGGCGAAAGGTTATAAATTTTATAACCTTTCGCCATATTGGGGAAGGTCGGTCAAAGCTAAATGTAGATGGCGTGACCAGAGCTAGGTCCTAGCCCTAGCCTACAATAAATTTGACATTTCGTTCATTCATTCCATTTTGTATTCATTCATGAGTTTGGTTTTTTTTTACTATTTCATTATTTTCTGTGATTTCAAAATTTTAAATATTATATTTATCCGATATTGAAAGTGTCAGAATTAAAAGCTGCGTTAAGAATAGCGATACCAATGTGTTTTATAGTATTGGCACTTTATTCCATGCCATTGTAACTTATCTTGATTATTTTTAAGAAATCCGTCTTTCTGTTAATTGCTTAACATATTATGCTTAACTATAAGTATTCATGTATAGATAGTTAGTTAGTTTAAAATTCGCAATGTATTATATTCTAAATGTAAAGTTGTCCATGTGTTATATTAAACACAATTTGTTGATATCTTTTACTTTAAATATATATAATAAAGATTTTATTGTTATTTCATTTGATTTTTCAAGCTAATGAACACAATTGAATCTAACACTTCAGTTTTAATAAATCAGCATATCGTTGTATAGCAACAATAATTCTGGCCTCATCCCATTTGTAGACATTTCTCGTTCTGTTTATACACACTAACATGGATTGTTACGAAAACTCCTAATCTGCAACCAATAAGATAATGTTATAGTAAGTATACAAAACTATCGCAATGGAACAATTTCTCTTCAAATTGTGTTCACCTTCAGGGCTCCCCATTTTTTGCCGAATCCTTTCCAACATTAACTAAGGAGAAAAAAAAAAATGAATGATGTCTCAAGTTACAAGCTCTTTGGATGTCTCGAAAAGACTCAAAATTAACATTCATTCGGCCTTTACACTCATTCGATACTGTTTCTTTGGGCCAAGTTTTGCATATAGCCTTCGTTACTCCCATCCACAATTTTAGAAATAGTTAACTAAATTATTAGGAACACACTAACTTCGATCCTAAATGTGGACCTGGACGACCGAGCGTGTCAGCAAGTCACACTTCCCATTCGCCTGGCTGGTCTCGGCTTGCGCTTAATTTCAAGTATAAGTTTACCGACCTTCCTCTCCTCGGTCCACAGTACCGATAAATTAACCAGGAACATATTATCTTCCTCACTGGTCGATTTTGAGGTAGGTACCGTGTTTGACCGATGCGTTGAACGCTTGGAAGATGGCTTGTCACAATACGGATTTTCCCGACTACCCGTCCTCCCAGAGACAGTGGAACGTGCCGCTCTGCAGTGTTTTACGGAATACCTTGGTAAACAAGTCGCTTAATACTGTTGAGCGTGCCCGTCTGATGGCTGTGTGAGGATAGGAGTCAGGCTTGTGGCTTCAGGCGCTCCCACCACCATGGGCACTATGATGGATGACTCATCGTTTCGGCTCGCTACGTGTCTCCGCTTGGGCGCACCTTGTGTTGCTCCGCATCGGTGTTACTGCGGTAAAGCCTTCGACAGTCTCTGGCACCATGGCCTGTCCTGCTGCAGGAGCGCAGGCCGCATATCGCGGCACGTCAGTAATAACGTTATTATGCGTCGAGCCCTTGTCACCGTCGGCGTACCAGCGGTATTAGAACCTTCGCACGTGACGATGGGAAGAGACCAAACGGCATAACGTGGTTGCCTTGGAAAGTGGGTGTAGGCCTCTGGGTGTCAACACCCTTGCGCCACCTCGTTCCAAGCTCGGCGAGCTGTGCAGGCGCCGCAGCTGCGGCTGCTGAGACCCTCAAGCGGCGCAAATACTGTAAACTGATGGGTAACAAACAGTTTCGTGTCGTTTGGGGTCGAAACGCTCGGGTCATGGGAACCGAGTGCGTCTCCTTTTTAAGGAAATTTCTCGCCGACTGGTCGACACTAAGTGACCACTGGGCGTTGAAGTACTTGTCGCAGCATTGCTACGTGAATGACCAAAAAACAAAAGGATTTTTTATTTTTTGTATGTATTTCTACATTTAGTTAGCTAGTCATTTAATTTAGTAGGTACCTCGTGTAAACAGTTAGTTGCAATGGTATTTGAAAAATCTAAGGAATATCAAAGTACTGTCCTATAGTGGTCCTTGTATTAGATGAGAGGTGTAGGTATGCAGGAGTTTTATAAAAGTTTGTGTAGTGAATAAAACAACAAAATTCTATATAAAACACTTTTAATAGACCAATAATAAATTCACACAAACATCATGGTGAACAAAAAATATCTAAATACAATATCTTCTACACTTGAAACTAAAACAATAGTAGAATGTTGAATTCTATGAACTAAATAATGAATAGATTGTACGCCTACAAAGCGTAGAGGCGAGTTCGAGTGTGACGTATGACGCGTGTCGCTGCTCTGCGTGCCTCTATGTGCGCGCCATACCGTGGAGGTGGAACAAACAGATCTACTGAGATTCCGCTACTGATCAAGATTCTAACTATTAAGAAAAATCTTTCAACCTCGTAAACACCGAATCGAACAATATATGCATGGCCGTCCTCCTTCCATTAAATTAACACAACCGGCTGGTAATTACATTCGAGTACTCCTAGCTAATCAGACAATCATTTACTAATATTCAAATAGAAGTAGCCGGCCAAAAGATTTGCAAAATATTGCCCGCGTGTAAGTCATCTATAATTCGCGCGTTATGATTTAAGATATATTCGAAATGTATATATATGATACGCGCCTGGTATATTGTCATATTATATGATAACTTCACGCCACAACCGTAAATATCGTAATCCCTCCGGTTTAAAACTAAGCACAATTCTTTCCTCTAATATACTCGTAAAGTTACAATTTATTTAATACTGAAAATAAATACTTAATATAAAGTAAAATACTTATAAGCTGTTGCACGATTATTAAGTTTATTCATTACTCTAACATTATTTAGGTCAGCTACTAGAAGCGGTGATAAATACCTACTTAATTATTATTATAAAAACGTAGTAGACGTAACGTAGAAATGATATACAATTCGTAAAAAAAATATTAAAATTAATACTGATTATTAAACATGATTAATAATTTAACAAAATTATAATTATTCAATTAATATTAAAAACAGACTGCCTCTTTGGTCGCCATCGCGACTGGCAAGACACATTAGGCCTTATATTTAAACAAAAAAAGATCAAATATTTATGGAACATTGCAAAACGAAGCTAAAATTGTTCCAAAACGCCTGTCATCAAATGATCAAGTTCAAAATCTATCTTGGTCTTAGCATAGCACCCAGCGACGTGTTAGCGCGCGCGCGGCGCCGCCGCCGGCTCACTCAGCGCGACCACTAGCTGTTACATTAACGTGGACTCTTCTCTCACAATACCCAAATTACAATCGCTATAGACGCTATAGATATATACGGATCTCCCAACAAAGTATGACTTCAAGTACCTACCTTATTACTTGGAAAGTTTTTAATAAGAGGTACCTATTTGAGTGTTGAACAGGCACTGCGAGTGAAGAGTCCATGTCTACATAACCAGTAGCGTGCTTTGCATCGCCGACCCGGCGCCGCTCTCACAGCAGCCCCCCGTGTACAATTTATTACTAATTACAAAATAACCACGCTAACTAACTCCCTTACACAGTCGCGTAAATAAAAACGTATAGATACGTGTGACGTTAGCCTAACTGAATGATATAACGCTTGATAGTGGTACATTTAATTAAGTATGTATAGTATCAGTGGGTTCTAATAAAATTCTCCTTAAATGATAAATGATATAACATCAACAGTGCGACTCACAAGATGGGAGAAACTTAGCTACATGTTACCGTTCCCAGCCGACTCGAGCACGCGGCCCCACGAATCATGTACAAAATATGACGTTAGCCAAGTGATAGTTAAATTGGGAAGTAACACTTAGGCATAACGCTACAAGGTTATTTTGGCGCGTGGCCTAAATCGGAACTAACGTCGCCATCTTGTTTTGTCCATACAGGGGCCGTACTATGACGTGTTAATTCCATCATTGTTCCAGCGTGGAAGAGAGACGGAGCTATACATGACCGATAGCACTATCTCTTTTTCTCAACGGAATCATGAATCATGATGGCGTTAACAGGTCATAGTACGGCCCCAGTTTCTGTGACCCAATTTCACAAATGTTTACCAACAGCGCCCCCCTGTCAATGTCATTCAGGCGCCAAAATATCCTTGTTGCACTCTACGCATACCAATTTTACTTCTAGTTGTTACAAATAGAATCACTGGCTGTTAGAATTTTTACAAGCTTCTTGGTTATGGTGGTCTGACATTCGTGGGGTATTCTCAGTGCGAGTGAGGCTATGAGTGGTTGTTTAGCAGACGACCGCCTCCGAGATGGGGTTCTCGGTGATGCGGATGACTGGCGAGTGGCGGCACGGGCGGCGGCGCCCGGCGTCCGACAGTCGCCGGAAAGCCGTGATCTTAGTCGGCGACAGCGGCGCCACTGGAACATACAAGCAAATTCAGATATGTAACTTGTAAAAAAATAAGTTAGATGAGGCCGCCAATTGTGTTTTGTAGTGTTAAAAAATATATATATGTATTTTTCTAGTTTACAATAAAGTATAGAGGATCAAATTAAATTAGCTAGCAAAACTCCGCAGACGTGATAGGTATCGAATTATCGATATATATATGACATGATAGAACAAAAAAGAAATTATATTGTAGATTTTTTTGTGTGGTTATCGACCGCAGTTAGTAAAACACACTTGAAATATCAGACATATTTTTTTGGTATCGTTAGGATCAAGTCTGCGGAGTTTCGCTAGCTAATTTAATTTGACCTGTATACATAAAAAATGGGTATTTTCATAGCGTTTATTTACGTAGATTTTTTTATCTAGCAGTAGGTAATTGCCCCACTGCAAGCAAAAGGCAGCTCACAGAAAGAAGGAATAGGAACTGATGAGCGCGCTTGCTCACTGCGTTTTGTTTTTATGCAACACACCATTTTGACTAACCACCATTGTGAGTATGTATTTTTCTAAAATTAATTTAATCTAACTTTCTTTCATGGCCACAGAGATGCCTTAACTTATACTGTAATTTCATTGTTATTACATTTTATATCTAAATACACGTAAAAAGAATCCCTGTCTTTACGACCGTAGGAGCGTAGTGAACTAATATTTTTTATTAAAATAGGTGCAATCTATGCGATACTATACAAGGTGATTCTAAAAACATCAATTATAATAATGATTACAATAGAAAGGACTACTACACAGAGACTATTATTTATTGAGGTTTAAAATCATGTTAAATATACAACAATGTAGAGACCTTCAAACAGCCGTGTTTTGTGTGATAGTCCTTATAAAGATTTACAAAAGGAGCGGAAGCTATCAAAATTGATTGATAGTATGAATAGCTACGGCCTTGTATCTATATACGGCCGCGCCTTGAAAGTTCTTGCAAGTTTTGTGATCAATTACAATTTTCTCGAGAAATTATCCGACAGCTTAGTTTCTATAGCCTTTCAACTGTCGATCGAACTTACTAATTTCGGTATCAATAGAAAAGTAATTGTATCTCTTTAGCGACAGTTGAGCTCATATGGGTACAATTTGAGAAAGGCCGACTAAGCGTGCATAAATATTTTTTTAATGTGACGAAACTCGAGAAAACAGTGTTATTAGTAATATGCCAGTAATCAAATAAGGAGGTGTAACCAAACCTTATGACCCCTATGCAAATATCAATCATTTCCGAGTAATTTGACATTTTATATTTTTTTGGCGGTATACAACTTTGAAAATTTATTGAAATAAAACATGACTTGTATTTTTTAAATTATTATCATTTCCTTCTACTTCAATACATAAAAATCAACCATAAAATAACAATTATCTTTAATATTTTTTCAATCAGAGTACACATTTTTCATCATTTTGAACAGGTTATTTGACTAAAATACTTGATTTTTGCAAAAAAATATACATTGTTAAACACTATCGACAGAACATTCTTAAAATATGTGCAACTTATCAGCTATCCAACGAGTTAAAGATACCTTCAAAAAATATAAAATGTCAAATTAGGTACTGGAAAATGATTGACATTAGCATACCCGATCATAAGGGGTCATTTGGTTGCAAATGACCTCCCCTACATCCCCTTAATGGATTGCTGACGTATTACAAGTAACCCTATATGTTATCAGATATTAACTGCACATCTTCATAAATTCAGATAGCTTCCGCGTACTATAAATGAATGCTTTAAGAATAAACACTTACTTCTACGAAAGCTGGTTACTATGCAACTGGCAAACTGATGTTTACGCTCGACGTTGGTGATGAACTAACATGCCGGATTGTTTTGTTCAGTGCTAACACAGCTACGAGTGTGGAGAAACAAAACATAATTTAAAAAATAAATAGTTAACACGAACTGTTTATGGTTTCGCTGTATGCTGCGTCTATTTGTTTTACAAATAGAGGATTTATCATTCGTGTCCATAGATACAGGTACAGTTTGTGTAAGTAAGAAATTTATATTATAACCAATTTTCTCATTTGTACAATCGGCAGGGCAAGGCAAGGCTCTGTTTTTTTTTGTTAGACCTTAAAATGTACCATTTAGAACACGAACAAAAATTCTTGTTTGAAAATTGAATGTGAGTTTCGAGTGGAATGAATAGCGCAAGATACAGCGAACTAGATAAACAAGTCTGTATCTACAAAATAAATTACAAATCTAAGACAGTATAAATAATAATTAATAAGAGATGTTTTGCAATTCAACTGAATTGAGTTATTGTTAATATTTTACATACTTTCAAAGGTTTAAGGTGTAAATGAAACAAACGATTATAATTTGATGAAGTAGGTGCTGTACATATTACAAACATCTCATATTTTACTAAATAGACGTTTCGTCATGCAGTTTGAATAAATGGTTAAGATGTAGTACGTACGATTATTTTTCCAATGCCACATGCTATTGTTATTTAAAGGGTTAAAGACTGAAGTAAAAAACTTTGCAAAAATTGCCTGGAAACATCTGGCCTGTTTGAATCAGTAAGTATAAGGAAAATACTTATGTAAGTTATGTAGTACGACTTTTTGCATCCAGATGTATAATGTGGTATAGTTTTCGTCAATGAAATACAGAAACTACAAATGAACACGCTTTAGAGACTAATATTATTATGAAATGCTTACTAGACTGGTTTGAATCTAAGACGATTTACAAATTATTTTGTTTATGACTCATTATGCCAGAATCGCATAGTAGCAGTACGGACAAATACAAATGTATTAACTAGCAACAACAACATACAGTTTAATTAAAAGGAATGATAATAAAGTCTCACAAACTACGAAAACCATGAAAGTGATCCAGGGACTATCTACCGACGTTACCGCAACAGTACCGCAGGTCTGAAAGCTCATCTAGCTCTACAGGAGGAAGCTCCCTCAGTACATACCAATTGTTAGGGACTGCATAACGCTATCGCATATCCAGGCTCAAACATAAACAGGACAATAAAAATAAACTTTCAGGCTTCAGACGTCAAAGTATAAATTAGCTTACCATTATCATTAGTAAAGCGTATAATTACATTCATATCATATTTTTACATTATTATACAATTAGAAGGGGCGGCAGTTCATCAAATAGAAAGTAGGGTAGTCTAAACAAGAGATCTTGCGAAGTATTTCAACGCTTTTCAATAAAATATACGTATCTAAAAGTAAAATATGCAATGAACTATCAATATTTAATATTAGTTGGTCAATATTTAACGTTTAGAATGACTAACATTAATCATATCAAACATATTTACATAAGCTGCAGAATAGATGCAATAGGATGTCGAAATGTTATATAACTTTGCCTTAGAAGCTTCATACGCCTAAACGTTTTATATTTAAAGTGCCGAGCACTTATGATTCGTATTTATAAATATATTTGTATGAAAATCAACTCACTATAAAGCAAGGATGTTTGTTGTAAGCAAATCGTGTTTTTTTTTTTGCGATATTGCATCTATTGAGCGTGGCGTGTTGAGTGCAATTGTCAAACATTCGAACTGCAATGCAAAGCTAAGCTTGCATCGGTACGTCTACTTGGTTTGACGATGGTGTGACGTGGTTCACTTACCGTAGCCTTCGCCCTGCAAGAACAGGCGGAAGGCTTCGGATATCTTAGCTGGTTGCTCCTCCAGCACCATTCCCGAATCCGAAATCTGAAATCATCGTTTTTGAAATATTAATCTGTGCACCCATGTGTAGAGATTTTTATATGTTTGCGGTTTAAATAAGGCAATATTTTAAGTCACACAGTACAAATACATGTCTACGTATTGATGATTTCCGACCAGTATTTAGCGCCTGGGCATCTATGTCTTCGTATAAATGCTGAACGCACCAGGTTGTTGCAAAGAAGTCGGTTCCGCTTCCGCATTCTCGCGATTTTTTTAATATCATACTTATTTGAACTAGGTAGGTACACACGGCTACACATCAAGCTATACATTTCCAGTATAAGCTGATCTCACATTGTATAGGATTTTCGTACGATGCGAGACCAGCGTAAACTGGTTTTGTATAGCTTGATGTGTAGCCGTGTGTACTAGCTTCTCCCCGCGACTTCGCTCGCGTGAATTTCATGTTTTAACATAAAATACAGAATCGCATACCCCGCCCGCGCTATTCTTTCTGCCTTTTTCCCTTTGCTCATAGGGTCGTAGCGTGATGTTAAAGAGCCTATAACCTTCCTCTAGTATTAGGCTACCAAATGTAAAAATAATTTTTCAAATGCGACTGGTACTTTCAGAGATATGCGCGTTCAAACAAAAACAACAAACTTTTCAACTTTATAATGAGTATAGATAGAATAATAGAGCAAGCCTCCTGTCGTTGGTAACACAAACTACACATTCATTCAATCCAGACTGCATATTTCGTGCAGTAATTAAATCCACAGATATAAAAGCAGGCCACGTTTAAGCTCAATTTAATATTCTCCAATAATAAGCTTCAGAACGTGGGTCAAACGCTGCGGTGACAAGCAGATTAACTGGTTACGAAGTGTTGCCCTTAAGACTTTAAAATGCAGCGCAATTGAAAAGTTGAAAACGTTCATTCTGATGCCTAAATTTTATGTCGTTTTTAATAACTGCGGTTCTATTAATTATTGTTTTTTTTTTTCGTTTGTTTCCCTTATGAAGTACGAATGAAGTACTGTTACTGTAGATAGGTCTTAACACCTCTTTTATCTGTTTTGTGTCTTAACACGTTAATATTTATTTAGGCATAATTTTTTTAGACATTCTAGTAATAAAGAAAATGCCTACTTTTATATATAACTAACTAGAACCAGTCTTCAAAACACATTAACAGCTAAAGTTTATATTAAAGTTATTACTTCAATACTGCGAATTAAGCGTGCGAGGTTACATTAAAAGCCACTTGTTTGTAAGGGAAACAAACAAGTGGCTTATAATATAATCTCGCACGCTTTATGAATGCAGCGGCTGAGAGCAGTTTCAATGAGTTTCCGGTGGCGGTGGTCTTGAATATAAACGACGGTAATGGTTTCTGAATGCAACCCGCAGATGGCGGTAGGAACTCCATTCGTTACAAACTGCACGGCCTCCTCGTTTCGTCGTAAAAGTTTACAAAACTTTTCACTTTCCATTCTGGAGTTCGTCATAGAAGAAATAAGTATTTAATTTTAAAATATTGTTTTTGAATCGTTACTAGTATTAACGAAAGATAAAAGTTTTCTTTGCCTTAGTAGCGTAATTATGAGTTAAGAGCGACCGAGTCTTCTAATTAGCTTAGTTTTGTGTCGTGATTATTTTTAATCATCGTAAGTATTTGATAATTTCTGTTTTGTTTCTGAATTCAGGACTAACTTTCATAGTAGAAAACAAAGATTAATTAAATAAACTACAATACCTATTACTTACAAACCGTAAATGCGTACTGCACGAATATTAAAAAATCCATCATATTAGCAATGGAGGAGTCGTAGACATTGGACTCCGACAGTTTGCCGTAGGCCGTGTCCTAGCCACAGCGACCGCCGCGCGAAGACGCATTGTCGCGTTCATTACCTATGTTCGGCGAACTCGAACGCGTCGTGCCGCTGCCGCTGACCGAATGCGATTTCCGGTTGTCGAAACAAAAATTAGTGACATGAGTACGCGACGATCGCGTATTTGCGCGACCTGCCGGTGTCGTTAAATCTCGGGGGTACCGTGAAGGGTTTACTAATGTTTGCCATAATTTAAAATGCAATAATTTTATATAAGTATCGTACTTGTATTTGCCATAATTTCAGTAGAAATAACGCTTCAGTTGCCCGAATCGTGAAATTACATAAAATAATTTTCAAGTTGTCAAGTTCCTAATCGATCAAGTGTCATAATAATTTTAATCCATTTTATTTGCTATATTTTTCAATAATGTCGTTTCCCATAAGCTTTATTTACCATAATATTCATTTGCCCATACTAGCACAACAATGCTAGTTCAGTACAAGCGCCTGCAATTTTGCAAAGAAATCCAAAATATACATAAAAAAACGAAAGAATAAATAACATTTTCATCCATAAGATTAATTACCTACAGTGAAGAAAAAAATTTTGAGAGGTTTGGTCTCTAATTTAAATTTAAAATAATATTGTTTTTCATGAATATAATATTGATATAGTGTGTGGGTGTGTGTGTGTGTGTGTGTGCGTGTGTGTTTGTGTGTGTGTGGTTTTGTGTGTGTGTGTAAGTTTTTGTTAGACTTATGTTACCACGAGTTGTTCAGTAGCATCATAGGACATAGATTTTAGCCATTCTGTTAATTTTATCCTCAGTAAATTCCTTGTTAAAGGGTAGATATTAATGCTCTTGTTAATGTAATTGTAGAGTTTAGAGCTAATATGGATAAAGTGGCGACGGACCAATGCTAGCCTGCAGTGCTCAGTCTTGCAAATTCTGTCAGAGCGACGCTTCATTACGAGACACTGAGGGTCGTAGGGCAAAAGGTTGTGCTTCCTAAGAACAGTCTGTAGCACAAACAGCTGTCTTACTGTGAGGACCTCGCAGAGTGAATATAGTTCAGATGTCGGGAATCTAATAGGTTTCTTCGCGAGTACCTTTAACACCGCTCTCTGAGCCCTTTCTAGCCGCAACATGGTTGTTTAATGGTACCACCCCAAGTGGTTATGCAGTAACCGAGAACTGATTGGGCCAGAGCAAAATAGATCATTTTTAGGCTTAGGAAATCAGCAGCCGCACGAAGTTTTTTAAATAAATAGATCAGTCTTCTTACCCGAACCACAATAGAGTTAACCTGTTTTTTCCACGTTAGAAGATTGTCTACTATAACTCTGAGATACTTAACACTGTCAGTCCGTTCTATCTGAGCACAGTTACAGGTGGTAGCTACTGGGTTAGTACAAACATGGGTCCTGTGATCCCCAAATGCCGTATGTGGTTGGCTAAGAATTCCCGGGGTAAAGGGGATAAATTTGGTCTTTGAGATGTTAAGAGTGAGCAGATTTGTGGTGAGCCATTTCATAATCATTCTCAGAGCCGCTTCTGCCTTCTCACGAGCCTCAGGCCAGTCCTTACCATGGGATATTAGAGCTGTGTCATCCGCATTATGTAATCATTTTTGTGTTCGGATTTTTGTGTTCGTTGGTTTATATGATAATAGTGAAAGTAAATATTATGAGGGGGTACGATTATGGAAAACAATAATAGTACAAATTATTTTATGGAAATTAAGACAATACCACCGTGAAGAATTGATGAGTATAGCTTACCTTCATCCAAGTAGAGTTGTTAGGGTTCAGGCGACCATTAAAAGTGACGGTATCGTCCACATGCGGAGACAGCGACCCGGTGATGTTCAGCACAGGCACCTTAATGGTCTCGTTCTCCCGCGCGATGCCCAGGTCTGTGCGGCGCACGTACGAGTCGATGAACAGCGACAGATTGGTCGGGTTCACGTTACGAGTGAAGTACATGCGGTACATCTGGGTCAGGTCGTGGTTCCGCTCCTCCGGGAACTGTAGCAAATGACCATTATTCATTTAAATTTCGAACGTAGGTTCGAATTTGAATGCGGTTATGAATGGGAAGAGAACAAAGGTTTGGGAAGTACGAGATCGGCATTGTGCTTTAAGTGTGGTTCTCTTTTCTTTTCAATTTCGCTACGATAATAATAGGTAGAATTATTATGTCCTGAAAACGTCATGTTATTCACATGAAACCCAAAAAACCAAGGACTGAATCGGAGACGGATCGATAAATCAATAGTCGGCGACGCAGTTTTAAAGAAATTGTATCTCATCCAACGAGGCCTCAACTCAATAACTAACAACTTGCCAAGAAATAAAACCATACGAATGTGTACTGTCCAACCATTTATCGTTTTGTAGAGAGCAAGGAAAATTCTGCTTTGTAACTAAATAGTTGGAGTTTAGTTTTATACAAGGTTGATAGTTACATGACAATTGATTCGTTTTGCATTCATTAGGGGTAAGGGCACGGAGCATCTTAAAGGAATCGGTCACGGTCACAGTAATTTCTGTATAAAATATTAAATGTCGGCATCGCGTTTGCACGCAGCACATAAAGTTCGCCACGCGATCGCAAGCGCATAGCGAGCAACTTATACACTATATTGATTTGTTACATATAAATGTCTGACTTTAATGGGGATGGTAGATGGGTGTATGGTCGTATTCCGTATACATGGTTATGTTTCTAAAACTGTTTTGTAAAATATTCTTATTTTACTGAAGTTCTAGAAATATAATGAGTATTGAATGAATTTACATAGCAGCACGGATGTTCCTGTAAATTTCAAAGCGCGGTTAGCCCGCTTTACCTTCGCGTAGCCAATTGGTTGTTCAAGCTTTAAAAAATAATTTCCACCCACAATCTGAGACCCAAAAAAAATAATTTTTTTTTAGAAAGATTCGCATTAGCAAGCACTGCAGAATTTCGAAAACACGCAATCCCTACGTTTTCCTCAAGTCACGAATAGAAAACCCACGATTTATTTACAACATTGTTAACAAGTATGAATTCGGATTTGAATTCGGCATCTTCCCGAAAACAAGCACATAAAACAAATAGCTACGTGGTCGTTAAAATGGCACATCGAGTTAAGTCTAAGTGTAAAGCATACCCGTCCGAAATGATGCCACATCAGGTAGTCCAACACGCCCTGGGTCATGCCGCGGTTCTTCAGGGAGCGGGAGTTCATCTTCTGGTAAGCCCACTCGATCCAGCCCGCCTGGTTTGAAGTGCAGTTGATGAGGGCCAAGGCATCCACCTGGAATTTTGGGGGAATTATTTAATAGATTCTCTAAAAACTTATTGATCTTCTAATGGTGATCGCGTTTTTTTTATCCTCGCAGTGCTTTTTGTCCAACCACACAGATACAAAATTTGTCAAAGTTTGGCAGATCACAAAAAGACCACCGAGTATACTAGTGTATCGATTTATATTTTTTGGAAACAAAAATGAGAATTATTTGAGGGTCGATTAAATGCATGCTTTTACTGACATGTCAACGATAATATAGCACATAGTAAAACAGTTTCGCCGATTCTTGAGCCTCAAGTACGAATAATTCTAATTTGGGAGTCAGGAGACCAATGGTAATCTTTTTACAACAAACATTTGGTACACATTTATACAACACGTCACTCAAAATTTGAAAATAAATAAACGAAGGTAATAAAAACAAATATCCGCCATTATTAGTAAATACCGGTGACAACAATAATAATAATAAAAATCCTACCTTACGTCCAAGCTGAACTCCTAGCTACGTGGGGGGCGGACACGCGTACAGTACAACTGTACAAAAACATACGCGGCTAACAAGGAAGGGTAACCCTTTATAATATAATAATAAGAGAGTATATAATTTACGGTCGCTTCCCGGGGAGCCCCGGGGCGCATCTGGGACCGATGCTAGGTGCCACAGCATGCGAACCATCGGCGGTGAGGAGCTGAGCAAGCGGGCTCCCACCGACAAAATTGCTACAGCTGGTCGTAGTGAGCTGAACAGGCGGGCTCACTACGTAGAAGCCACAGCCGATTCCAGGGGCGATGATACTATTTCATTATTTTCATCCATCCCTTCGACTCGCCCCTCCTACATGACAAGAAGAACAGCTAGCTTGTCCACCACCAGCACGCTTGATAGTGTTGTGCAGGAAGTCAGCCTTGACTCAGAGCTTGCACCCACTACAAGCGCCCCAAGTACGCGCAGACGATGGACCCCTGAAATGATTATGTTCATACAGCGCACTTATCTACAATTGACCGCACTAGATACAGACAGAAAAACTTATCTTGAACCGCTCCACCTAAAATTTTTAGAAAAAATTCCGAACATGCAGGTTAGTCGACAGAGAATAGGAGACCAACGTAGAGCCATAATAAACAATAAATTACTACCCCAAAAACTATAGAGGAGATAAAAAACGACGTAAAAGAAGAGTTAGATCATCTACTTACAATTTAATAATTCCACCCAACAGTCACAAAACTCTATCGAACACGTACAACAAATACTTACACCCACACAATCTGCCCGAATGCAACCTAGAACCCCGGAAACACATAGTACTAAAAAGATTTTTAGTACTATGTGTTAACAGACTCGAATGAGATGACCAGTGAACATAATGAAGCTATAATGCGGTCTTATTATCGAGTTACAGATTTAGACAGAATCGAAACAGTATATAGAAGACGCATGTATGAAGATTTTATCAACAGCTTTCCTGCACTTGCATATTAAACACAACTACTTTAGGAATCCCATTAAAAAATGCAACTAACGAAGGACATACTGGGGTTAAAAAAATTTAAGTAAATCATCTGTTGTACCTACATGTACGATATTAAACTATATGCCAAAAGTGAGACTCAACTATATGAATTAGCAAACTTGACAGAACAATTCTCCACCGATATTAAAATGGAATTCGGCATAGATAAATGTAAAATTAATTCGATTAGAGCAGGACAGAATTACCAACACACAGGTCAACAACACAGGAGTATGTCTATCCGTATAATACTTGACAGAGTGTTTCAAACTAAATATTGCAGTTTCTGTGGACAACCCAGGCCGGAACCCGAACTGGGCGTCATGCAAATTAATATGTTTTAATAAATGTGAGTTGAACACACTGTCAAGTACCTTGGCAGTAATTGTCGCCAAGGAAATTGGCCTATAATTGGTCTTGTCCGCCATATCTCCTGTCCTGTTCTTGGGTATAGGCATCACCAGAGTCTGCATCAGTCCGTGAGGAAGGTATGCGTGGCTTACGCACAGATTAAAAATCAAGGCAAGCACTCGAGGTAGATGGATACCACCATTTCTCAGATGTTCGACGCTGAGCCCGTCATGGCCGGGAGATTTTCCACCTGTCATATTTCTTAAAGCAATTTTGACATCTGTTGCAAGAATGATCGTTGAAATATCTGTATGACAGGCATCAAACTCCCGACATGGCGGACCCAGCGGAGACCTAATGGAATAATATTCCCTAAATATGTTGGCTATCCCTTTTGCACTAGAGATACCCTCGATACCTACAGGAATACTAGGCGTAGTATTGGCATTATTGGTACATTTCCAAAATCACTTAAAATCTGACTTAGCATGGTGCTTGGCTATTATATCCATTTTGATTTTGATCCTGGTTATTTTGACACCACTTTAATGTACTATTGAACTCTTTACGTGCCTGTAACATCTCATTATATGTATCAGTATGACTTGGTCTACCACTGGATACCCATATTCTAAACTTAAGCCTAGCATTCCTATAGGCATAAATAACATTAAATTTTAAGTATAATATCGTGTAGGTGACACACCGTTTTCAGAATCCCTGCTATAATGTGGTTAGTTCGTAGAAAAACTGGAATCCATGAATAGAAGGTTTTTAAATCCATTTGAAAACTCGCCAGAAATTTACATTATACCCACGACGGCTATAGTTTATTGTTCAGTCCTACCTAATGGTATACTAGCACGCATATATTAGTTGAGGCATAATTTCTTGACACTTCGTATTTAGTGGTACGATTAGGGTTACCATGTCGAAGTTCGAGAAGTTCTGACAAAAAGCTGGACATTTGCAAAAAAGTCCTAGATTTTTTTTTAGTACTTACCTAAATTACTCATATACCGATTTATTTTTAAAAACTTCCCATATCTTTTAAAATCCGCTCAGAAGACCATAAAGCGTACGGTTGAATTGTACCGCCTACGCCTGTGCGTGCCCACGTCGTACCCAATTCGTCTCTATTAATTGTCAATTAATTATTATGAGGAGACTGAACAAATTTATGCGCTAATGTGTACAAAGTGCGTCTGGATTTGCATTATCCATGCTGATTTAGGCCACCATGCAGGTATACACAGGTATTCAGACAATTGCCTGTGTGTCGTCACGTACCTAAGTAGGAAGAGATAATCCCAATAACTAGTGTGTTGGTACTAAAATTTTCAAGAACAAATGAAACTTACAATGTAATGGACGTTTCTACTAGAATTCATAAAAAAAATAGTTTCGAAGGACAAATGAAGCTTAATACCTACTGGATAATTAGAATGCAATTTAATTTCCAAGTTCATCAATACCTACGATTTTATATTAATAGCTCATTATATTGATCGAAGTAATCGATAATAATTGGCTGTTGCCACCCCGCTCCACACAACCATGAAATTAATGGGCTTCATTAATATTTTGTGTATTTTCAACTACATCATTAGGTATCAATATGTTCTTCTTTTACTGCAAGTTAGAGACTGTAGGTAGCTGATGAATTAGAAGTAACAAGTAGCGACAATTGCCAACCGGGATTAAACATATCAGATCGAATTTTATGATCTGTGAAAGTTTTGATGTATTTTACTCAATCACAGTTTAACGCAGAAATTTGGCACTTATAGAGACTATGAGCTAGGTTAACATATAGCATACTTTTTATCCGGGTACGTCCAGTAGTTTCCCTAGGATGTGAATAAAACCGCGGGCAACAGCTAGTATATAATAATTGCAAATCATTCTACAAAAGATCTAAAATTTAAATAGCTATGTTTAGCTGATAATTATTGCAATGTGTTTGGTATTCACACTAGCTTCTTGCTAGAGCTTTTTCTGTGTGATTTCTTTTTATTTTACCTACGGATTATACGATAATCTACAACAAACTATGCTGTTATGTATACAACGGGAGCTATTAAGCTGATACATGAGGCGAAATATACCTAGATCTCCTAATATGATAGGCATGGGCTGAGCACATAACTTATTAGATGTGATTAATCACGTTTCAGATGTCTCGGCGAACTACCGTTATATTTACTGGTGTGTCGTAAGACATGTCATATCGAATTCAAAACAATGCCTGCGGTACTGTCAGGATCAATAAGCGCTTAATGTTGACTCAAACAGTCCGCATGTGGAAAATAAATAAGAACATAATGATACGTTCGAACATCTATTGATAACATCTGTATTTTCTGTGTGAAACGCCAACTGTTCATTCGGCGACTACGGCCCTCGATGTTTGGTATAATTATGATTAATGAAGTCTAAATACTACATTTTCATGAGAATGAATTGCGAAGAACAACGATAATAATACCAAATCAGATCAAGTGAAATCAATGCTCAGAGAAACTAACATTTTAATTGACTTATCGGATCCTCATCGACATTCAAATCAGAAATTCATTGGAATACTAGCTAACAATCAATTAGAGACGCTGAAAAGATGAAAAGTTGTAGTGAGAGTTTGATGAAGGATCGGATAAACCTGTTAGTGTCAGCCTGAGACATCAGGCTATCGCCACCACAGAACAGATACAATTATTTGTTCTGTGATCGCCACGATTTCCCGATAATATAATACATATTTCCGTAAATTCTCAAAATAAGAATGAAAGGGACAAATGCTTCCCCACCTTGTATCGATAAAGCCAATTGGCTTTAGAATGAACTCAGATAAACAATTCATGGTTTGTTTTGTTTACAAAGCATCTGCACTCCAGATGCGTAAAAACACTCACAATCCCAATCCAATGGATTTTAAAGTAAATTGATAATCCATTGCTTAATTTGTTTGTAAAATTCGTCTGCTCATCGACGTAAATAACGTATTGAGTATGATTGAATTGTCAAAATAAAAGGCATTGCCATTGTAGGTGTGTTACGGAATCAGGCTGCTTGATAGACAACGATGGCGAAACAATACAAAAATAGAAACATTATGAAGGTGGAAGGACATGATGGATTTAAGTTAAATAAAACGAAGTGTTTACAAAGCGGATTGGTTGGATTTGTAAACCGGGGTAGTTTAATGCGTCCGTATTCCAGTGTACACTGTGGAACGGTGGAACAGAACTGCACTTTAAAAGAGGAGGGTAAACAATGGCGGATTTGTGCCTGCAATTCTTTTATACCGGACGTGTTCAGTGCGCCTCGTTTTTCTGTCTGCGTTATTAGCTATCACTCACCGTCTGTATTTGTCTCAACGAGTATCACCTTGGAGCGCGATAATCCACAGCACTAAGTAAGGTCACGTTTGTATCCGCACGGATTTATTTTTCATCTATTTTAATCTCATCCACATCATATTGAAAGTAAAAGTAGAAGGAGAAAGTGTTGGTACATGAGAGTGGACTACGCGGTCTTATTGATTACTAAAAAGTAAAAGTTGGTGCTAAAAGGATGTATTCAGAAAGATGCTACTATTTCTCGTCCTGAAATAATCCTTCTCTCGAATTGAACACACTGAAGGGAACAGATAAAGTACGGCTGCGAAATATATAAAGTGTTTAACAAATGTGTTTTTTTTTGGTGTTTGGGAATTATATACATCGATCACGATCTCGGTAAACACTGTCAACTAAGAATTATAACTTTTAATGCAGCACGCGGATCATGACCACTATAAAAACGGGTTTAGTCGACGGTTTGTCGGTTGACAAAATTACATATTGTTGACATATTTCTAAAGAATTTTTTTAGACAACCTGTTATTTTGACTATTCTTCTGTCGACAAAACCGGTTTCTATGGTGGTCATGCTCCGCGTGCTGGATCATTTGATTCGACAATTACGGGAGTTTCAGCTACGTTTGGTTGAAGTAAGAGGCTTAGTGCTAGCATACACAGTCAGCGGATCAACATAAGATACCTACCCACGGTACAGTGAGTAGATGCATCGTGTACAGCGAGACAACATTTATACACATATGTCATATGTTTCCAATCCCAGTCGAGCGCGCGTCCATGCAGCATTTACTGTATTCAAATGTGCTTGGAATATAGGAATTGAAAGCTTTTGCCGAAGCGTGACGTATTACTTTCTTAACTCAACAATTTTCCTTTGCGTATATCAGAAAGAATTTAAAAGAGAAATTAAAATCTTGGCTTGTATCTAAGCAATAATTAAATGTATATGATAGTAAGTGTCGTGTAAACGTCCCCGATTCACCGCCGCGCGCCGCACAGTGGGCTGAAAATCGATTTTCATAGACATAATAATATTTTTTCGCAAATGTCCACTTTTATGACTTGAAAATGTTTTGGAAGACTAATAACATGCCTAAAAACATCAACATTATGGAATAGCATTGTAAACAATGCACACAGAATTTTTTCTTTAAAAATTACTTTGGAGCTGGCATGAAAAAGTCTTATATCTCCGCTGCTGAGACTGCTGAGAGATACGTGGCATTATAGGAAGGTACTATACAGAGTTGATGCGACAGAGGGGCTTTCCTTTAAACTGCCTATACTAATAAGAGCAGTAGTTTAGTCGCAAATTACTTTGTAAGTTTTTGCTCCGTTTGAACACGATGTATCTTTCCTAACAGCTGATTATGTCTATACGCATAAGTCATGCACCTTAAAACGATAAATCTGAGCATAACCTACGATGCGCTGTTGCTGCTCTGACGCAAGTCACAAGTACAACCAAATATTTTCGCTAAAAAGATGGCAATGCAAACAAGGAAGCAATAAATACACACACACTTGCACTTTCATTACGAGAGATACAATCATAGCAAAACATCCCGCGCGTAAAAGAAATAGAAATAGGTCAGTGTGTTGATTTTGCATCCTAGATCCTTGCGATCGGTAAGTGGGGCCTCAGTGCGCCGACGATTCGGAACGTATGTTTCGTAACACGGAAGCTCCTGCGCCGCTTTTGTTTTGTCGAGCTCCGCGCTGACAATTGTGATTTTATTTTGTTATTGTGATAGGACACTAAATAAGTTTAAGACCTCACTCCCATGTATTTACTTTTGTGGGGGTACCTTAAGGGTGAAGTGAATGCCTCAGAGGTAAATACAATTGTTGAATTAAAAAATAGGATTATTTTAGCATTTCACAAATTAAAGTGCTTAGCAACGGACAGCGATTTAATAAGAAAAATAAATAAAAATATTCTCCGTCTGTATAATTTGTGCATTAATGTGAATGGAGGGACACATCGAGAATTTAAAAATATCGTGTTTTTGGTGTGATTGTTTCGTACGCGTACTTCAAAACCTTACTAACATAAAAGCCAGCGCGAGCGGAGGCCTAAGCCACCACCCGCGCCCCCGCCGGCCGCGCGCTTTTACACTAGGTAACACTCGCCACTCTCCGGCGCGCTCGCGACGTTGCCGCTTTGTTACCTAGGTATCTAAGGTCAGCTGTTAAAATATAATAAATAATAAATTTACAAAGGGTGGTTGCGTTTTACTCTGCTTTGTAAGCTATTTAGATTGTTTGAAAAAAAAAACATATTTTTGGTGCTGTTTATTTTTATACCGTATCGAATTTATACTAAACACGTATAGTATACGTAGTGTAATTTAATGCCCCTCTGTCACATCAACTCTGTATGTCTACAACAGTCCACAAAATGATTCTTCATGGAGCTGATATCATGGCTTCCAACACAATTGTCACAATTGGGAATCTTTCAGAAGAGGCATTGCAAGTACGGTGCCAGCATTTTAGAAGATTCAGGGAACGCCACTACCGTAAGAAGAGTAGAGTGAGCTCCTGTGAGGGTATTTTTAATTTCCTTCTTCTTTCGTCAGATCCACTTGTTTCACAGACAAGAACCATTTTGGACGCAAAAAGAAAGAAAACTTTCTTTGACGAAACACCGACACTGTTAAAACTTCATCAGTTCTTCATTCTAGTTTGGAGACGTCTCTCAGTTACGACTCCCCCTCTGAGTTAGACTCAGATGATAGTGATTCGGAATAGGTTTATTAAGTTCTTTTTGTATTTAGTTATTTTTGCTTTAATTTACTTTTTTCTCTACTTCTCTTGCTTTTTCTTTCTTTATTTTTGTTAATATCTATATTATGTATTAGGTTCATTTAGTTCTTTAAAACACTTCTTTTGTTTTCGTAAAGTTCCATTTTTTTATTGAAAATTGTCGCTTTATTATAAGTTTTTTTCCTTTTGCCTTTATTTTTGTATTTTTTTTATAATTAGAACCGTTGATCAAAATATATAAATAATTATTTCATTATATTAGGGGTTAAAGTATGAAATTGCCGATTTGTACTGAAAAATTTAAATTAGCTTTTTTTTTTAATTTAACATATTTATTTAATCAATATAATTACCATTATTACCTATACATTGCTGCCATCTAATAGGAAGGTAATTTATGCCTTTGCGATAGAACTCTCGTGATATAGATTCGACAAACTGTGTGAAAGCATTTTGTACTGCCTCCTGAGAAGAAAACTTTTTATGACGTAGAAAATTGTCCAAATCACGAAAAAAATGGTATTCCGTTGGAGCAAGGTCTGGCGAATACGGAGGGTGACAAATGGTTTCTAATTGCAGTTCCTGTAGAGTTAAAACGGTTTCTCGTGCTGTATGGGGTCTCGCGTTATCATGGAGCAATCATTCCGTAGCCAGCTGCACAGTAAATTTTCAAGATTTTTTTTTTATGTGCGTTATCTGCAGTGTTATTCTATTATGTTGATATTTTTAGGCATGTATTTAGTCTTCCAAAACATTTTAAAGTCATAAAAGTGGACATTTGGGACAAAAGTTTTATATGTCTATGAAAGCCGGTTTTCAGCTTACTGTGCGCCGGCCCGTCGCGTTACCGCTTTCTGTATCAGCTCCTCAATCCAATTACCGAGAGAGAGCTTCTTAAGATGTTGATTGAAGTTCTTCGCACCGTTTACTGTCGCGATTATCGGAACATCGTGGAAAACATGGCGCAAATAATGGCTGTTTTGTTAATCTTCAACTTTATAATGGAACTAAGTTGTTGAATAAAAAGCAGGCGATGAGTGCTCTGGTTTGCAGCTAGAAATAATCAAGTGCGACTTCCGGCGAAGTAAAAGTGGCAAGTTTCCACTAAAGTTATAAGCGTGGTGGATTGTTTTTTTCCGATTTCCATCAAGAGGTTCTTTTCTGAATGACTTATTCAGTCAAGTAGTGTAAAGGGAAGCACACCAGTTTCCCACTGAAACCTAAATCTTACTACCAACGATGCATTGGTTGGGCACTTTGGGTAGTGGTGATAACTTTCCTTATGTCGGTGCAACGGCAGCTGCCGTACTAATCCAATTATCAAACTAAATCTACCTACATGCCACGTTAGTAATCTGTCTACATCTGCCTATATCTTACCTTCCGAGGGTGCACTAGAGAGAATCTAGCGAGGATGTTAGCGCCGGCGCCGACCCCGAACCCGATGAACGACTTGATCCCGAAGTGGCCGAGCACGTAGTTCAGCTGGTTGGCCAACTCATCCATGGTTGGGTACAGGTAGCTGCAACAAATGAGACATCGTTAACATTTCAATCATTCTTCAAACCTCCATGCAAATGTCCAGAGTGTCAAATGTAACGGCGCGCTTGGAAGTTCGCGATTCTCACTTCAATGGCGGTTTGTTTTTTTACCTTGGACGTTACATCCAATGCGTTGCACTGACTCTTCCAATCAGTATTTTAAATAAAAACAATGATGATAATATGCAGTAACCAAAATATTCAATAGATGTACAGGCATATGACATTTAATATTAAAAGCATGTAAGTATCATAATCATAATGCATTGAACTACTTTTAACACAAATTATGTTTGACGGATCACTTTCTCTTAGCTCGTTCATATTCATTTTCCGTGTATGAATATATTAATGAAAAACTTTTGGTCGTTTTTGTGTTCAGAATATAGAATTACGAGGACTCATACGTGGACAGAGACGGTGGAACCAATATTTGATGAAACCAAAAGCCTGAGCCAGCCAGCGAGCTCATTCAACTCTACAATAAATTATTATATTATAGGAATTATTTCCTTTGATTTTGAACAGAAGTTGTAAAAAAAGTATTATGCAGACGGCCGTGGCCAGCGTTACATAACACTGCGGCGGCAAAATAATGAATTATGTACAGACCGCAAGTAGGCTTCGCGTGGCCAGCCGGCAAACGTCAAAAGTTTAAAATAAATGCCACGAGCTTCAAAGCGCACCACAGATATGTATCTTCTACATTATACCTACAAACATATTTCCAAAATGTCACCGAGACAACCACGACACTATCTAAGTTATCTCCTATCCTATCCTCACTATCTAAGTTTAAGATCTACTATGAGACAACCACGTTGCTCAAACCACTCCAAAGTAAGTTGGGCGGTCTCCACTCTTGAGTGTTTGCAAAACCTAATCTAGGACTTGTAGACTTCGGCTTCGTGAAATAATACCCACTTTTCTAACCAACATAACATTTTCAAAAGTGGAACCGCGTGTTTGACAGAGATTGATGAGAGCATATTGTGGCGAGTGTAAAATGCGCCAGCTGTGCTGTGAATTGCTACCAGTTCACCGTTATTAGATCTGCAGGATTTTAACTGTCACTTTTAATGCGTCGATCAGCTGCTGACTTTAGCTCCGCTTGTTAGTCCTCTTGACTTCGACTTCTTTTTAGGTTCACTTTCTAAAGAAGTCGCTGACGGCTTTTAGAAAGGATGCTTTTATGAAAGAAATCTTTCTTTTTAATCAATAAGCAAGCCCGTGTATAACAATCAATCAGAATACTGCCAGTCGGCTGTTCTTCACGAGCATATTCGAAGAAAAAGTTTGTCAAATAGAATACATTCATATTTGAAAGAACAAAGAGTGTCTGGCGTACACAAGTGCGCCAAGAAGCAGTTATAATTATTATTTGTCGTTCGAAACAATATTGAGACTCGAGTTCGAAATTTCGAATAAATTGTGAATTTATCAAATACGAAACAAATATAAATGATGACAAACATTCTAACATCAATAGCGAAGTGTTGTCTGGTATTTTGATATTTCTAAAAAACTAAAAATGGTGAGGGGCATAATTTAGTGTACCTAATATTGATGTACGAAGTTTATGAACCAAAGTATGGCGTCACTTCGTAAATTATTTTATCCCAGTGTAACGAATAAGATCGCTGCGCATGCAACACTTGAATTAAAAGCTAATCGCTATTAACATTTTAAATTCCTGACGTCAAACAAAGGACGTTAATAACGTAACAGAAACATAAAAGCCTGGATTAAAGCTTTAATACAATGTTGTAAATCAGAAATTAGGCGGAACGTAGGGCAGTTAGAGCGAATAATATGAGGGAGCGGGCCCTCGCCTAAAATGCCATAATGTCGCGGCTATACAATTTTCCAGTGAGTGATTTCTCAAAGTCCCAGAGGATAACAACCGGCATGACCAGACGTTGTCAGCCGGTAGCCATCGCGCCGCCGTCATGTAGTAGGTACAGTCTATATCGAGCGGCAGTCTGTTACATAACACTGCGGTACGAGACCCACTGCCGATTCTATTCCGCCTTACGAATAACCGAACCTTATTCGAATTATATCATGTGCCTTCTGATGTGGAACACGTACGTATATTGCTAACTTTTAAGCTCATTCAGATTTTCGATAAACATGAACTTAAGAATAATGAAAATTAATCTTAGTTGAATGGCCAACATTTCAAGATGAAGTTGTAAATTTATTAATTAGTAAGCACAGTTTTCTTAGTGGCAATCAATGCCACTGTAATGACTATTGTAGGTAACTATATTCCTAAGAGTATAAAAAAAAATGTTCTCGAAAGCGCAAGGCAATTAAGATGGTCTAGAAATAATAGAATGGAAACTAATTAGTGCTGTGGCCAAAACATGTTGAGTATCATGATTTTAGTAGAGATTTGAGACCCACGTCGGGCGCCAAGCAATACCTACTTGGCGCCCAACGTGGTACAAAGAAATAATTGCTAATTAATGCGCAACTTATTTTCTTCATACATAACATTTATTTGGGAGCAGATGTACTACTATGTATACATTTGTTACGCGCGGAGTTGGCGCCGATGTGTCGCGACGCCCCATTAATGCAGTTTATTCACCTACCCTCCACGGGGAAGACTGTTTATTGTCATTTCATTACTCCTTTCTGTCCCTTACACCGGTTCCTGACACTGTTAATCTTGTTCTGTGATTTACTTTAGGTTATCATGCAAGCTGAGTTATGCAACGATCTCGCAAGATATTTAAATTAAGTGGGTAAGTAAGTTTTGTTTTTGTGTCAACTTTCATCGCTTAATTTTCTAAAGTATATGATTTGTACTGGGTTAATCTGAGTTTAAAAAAAAGGAGTAGAACTTTTAAGAAAAATATTTGAAGTCATAGTATTAGTAGGTATCTGAACAAGTTGCTAACAAATTATTAAATTACAATATACGTTACCGGCGTCCACCAGTCTAGCGCTCCGACTGGGATATTATACGTCATACGTTTACAGACAGAGAAAGCCCTCGTCTTCATCAAGCAGCAAGGAATCTAAGGATGTACAATTTTTTCTATAAAAGCATAAAAGAAAATTTTAATTATGGAATGTGCATCAGAAAAGAATTAACTATCGTTCCAAAGTTAGATCCAGACTGAATATTCCAAATTTTTTAAATTAATAAATGTAACAAGTACAAAATTTCTGTCTCTGGAGGAATTTACCATAGGATAGCTCTCGGCGAAATACTACATTATTTATTATACGGTTTTCTGGACCCTTTTTACGAATAAGCATCTAAGTAAGACTTATTGCCGTTTGAGCGTTTATATATCGAGAGCTGTTGACGGATCTCCAAGAATTCAGGTCGACAATAAGCTCATGCTGTTTTATTGGCTATCAATATGGCAACGATGTGACATTTATTGTGGTTTACTAGTTATAACTGTCCAAAAATAAGATGCAGTCACGTAAAATTGGTACTGATTCATTTAATGATTACGTTTGCATTAAATACGATTAGTTCTTGCGAGTTTCAGAACTTGATTTCGAATAACTGTAAAGGGAAATCAGCGGCCTAAGTTTCGTGCCCGCCAGCAGAATTGATACAATAGGCCGTTGCCTGTAGTTTAGTTTATAATAAGCAAAGATAAAATCAAATCCTGTATCATCCAAGACATTCTATTGTAGGATTAAATACAGTATTGAACAAGACGACGCGCGAAGATCGCCAATGCAAGGACGCCCGCTGTTTTGTCGACCCTACTAATGTCATCCCGACCTTTTAAAAGGTTGAACGCTCTTTTCCGTTAGACATCGACGTACTTGGTTGTCCTTTTAGGAAGGTGTATGATCGATGGCAACGCCACAACTAAATTGACTCGAGGCTCGATTCATTTAACCATAACAAGCAAACGGCCTCATTCAGAACGATATATACTTTCTACAATTGATTCAACTTAGTCTATGCCGGGTTCAGATGCCCTAGTGACCTGCTCCATTAATTTATTATAAAGTTAGTTGGAAGTGGGTACAAATTGCAGCTTGATAATAATACAATAATGAGTACATTGTCCTTTAGTTTCCTAGCAACGTCGAAGTACACAACCCTCAAGTTGTAGTGTTCGCGATTTTGTAATATAGCTTTCTAAAGCTAACTTCTACAGGTTGTTAACAATGCCGTATCTTTAGTTGTTTCAGTATTTCATGTAGGTAAATCACAATAAGAACAGGTGTCGGAAAACGAATCGGAAGACATCTTTGTTTTCCGATCAAAGCGCCCCAGCTTTTGTCTATGCATATTTTGCATTTTTATAACGCTCTTTCAATGTGAAAAAATGAACAGAAGGTATCTTGGTGGCTTTGATGTCATGAATTTTAATGCCCGTCTGCATTGTTTCATAGGTTTATTTTTAAGTACAATATTTCCGGAGAAAGCTTTTGATTTTTTCAAAGCATTACTTATATTCAAGGTTCGTTCTGAAAGCGAAATTAAATTTAACAAGGCCCGTATTTTCATGACATTGAGAACGGCTGCAGTAGTTTGAAAAACTTAAACGAAGAGTTTCTCCACAGCAGCGGCTGTTACACAAGTATTCGCATTGACCTCGAAACTTGCTCGAAGACAGCACTCAAATAAGTACTAGTACAGTTTGTGAACGTACTCTTCTGTAATTGCATCACCACGATCCCAAAGGAAATCTAAATCTATCACTAAATTAGTTATTGATTTTAGTTTTCAAATTAATTGTGCTTTTAAAGTATTTGCTTCATCTTCAATGCAGATAGAAACAGGGCGATATAATATTTGAGCTGGAATGTAAGTTTCCCTTTTTTGCAACAGCAGCAATATTATGACCATAAAACTACGCCAAGTAACTAAATGAATAAACTAAAATAACTATGCATTGGAAACCAAGGTTTCAAGTATGCAATAGCAATGGAGGCCATTCAATTTGGCCAACCAACTCATCATAACGCTGCTGGTGATGATACTTGGCGCGACTTGATCCTCACCTCAAATCCTTCCCTAGTCTCCTCACATGGTCAACTTGACGCTCCTGGTTTTTCCCATCACGACCTTATTTTCCGGTTTTATGTCCTTAAAGCTCCTAAACCCAAACCTACATTCCAGTACAGGCGTGCCTTTGCGAGGATGAATTGTGAAAAGCTTACACAAGATGCTTCTAATATTGACTGGACAGACCTGGAGGAAGCCGCTACAGTTGACGATAAAGTAGCGTGTTTCAACAATATTGTAGTTAAGCTGTACGACACCCACGCTCCTATCAGGAGAGCCAAGCTAAAGCGGCCACCTGCGCCATGGATGAATGTGGGAGTTCGGATGGCGATGCGACGAAGGGACCGCGCGTTTCGGAAGTTTAAAAAGGATCGGTCAGATGATAATTGGAGCCTCTTCAAAACTGCTCGCAATCGTTGTAATCAAATGATACGCAACGCTAAACGCCGCCTCATTCTTAGTAACATCACTTCTTCTTCTCCTGCTGATATCTGGAAATTCCTTGGAACTCTAGGTATCGGCAAGTCGCGACATTCAGACCTTCCTAGCACATTTGGCTTGGACGATCTAAATCGTCATTTCTCTACTGTTCCCACCCTTGATAATCCAACCAAATGTCAAACTCTTGAGACTACCTTGCTGGTCTGACGCGACCCAATATTACCCCCTTCACCTTCAGCCCAGTCGACCCGGGAGAGATCAAAAAGATTATCCTATCCATCAAATCCAAAGCCGTTGGTTGTGATAACATCAGTCGACACATGATCGTGACAGGGGTTGATCAGCTCCTTCCTGCAATTTCCCATATAGTTAACTTCTCCCTTTTCTCCGGTGTTTTCCCTTCCCTGTGGCGGAAAGCCTATGTTCGAACACTACCAAAAATCCCTAATCCCACTCTTCTTAGTCACTTTCGTCCAATTTCCATCCTTCTCTTTTTGTCCAAAGTACTCGAGGCCTGTGTACATAAACAATTCTCCAACTTCATACACAAAAACTCTCTCATCAGTCCGCTCCAATCTGGGTTCAGGCCCGGGCACAGTACCGTTTCTGCTCTCCTCAAAGTGACATAAGGCGTGTGTGATATAAGGCGATGAATGGAAGACACTAAAGTTACGGTTCTAGTGTTCATCGATTTTTCAAATGCTTTAAATACCGTCAGTCACGTAGTCCTTTTATCCTTCCTCTCTTATCGCATGGTCTCTCCCGAGTGTTTGGAATGGTTTTCTTCCTATCTTCGGGGGCGTCAGCAATCAGTTCTTGCTGGTGACTCTAACTCCAGCTAGTGCGATCTGCAAACTGGCGTCCCTCAAGGCGGCATTTTATCTCCACTTTTGTTCTCTATCTTTATAGATCTCATATCTTCCCTGTTTCAGTGTGCGTATCATCTCTACGCTGATGACTTACAGCTTTACTGTCAGGCAGGTGTTGACAGCTTAACCCGTGCGGTCGAGGAGCTAAATCGGGATTTACGTGTTGTCAAAAACTGGTCTGATCATTTTGGGGTGGCGGTTAACCCAAGCAAGTGTCAGGCTATCATTGTGGGGAGCCCCTATAGCTTGAGGAGGCTGCATTGTTTTACGGTGCCACCTGTTATTTTTGATGGCACAGTGATTCCGTTTAGCTCTGACGTCAAGGATCTGGGTTTGCATGTTGACACTTGCCTCGACTGGCGTAAGCAGGTCGCGATTGTGAGCAAGAAGATCACTGGAACGTTGCGGTCGCTCTATCGGTTAAAAAATATTCTCCCATCACACATTAAGGCAATGCTTGTACAGTCCCTAATCTTCCCCATAATTGACTATGGTGATGTGTGCTACTATGACCTGAATGCAGATCTCCTCAATAAACTTGACCGACTTCTTAATAGCTGCATTCGATTCGTTTTCAATCTCCGCAAGTACGATCATGTATCCGCACATCGATCGCTTTTAAAGTGGTTACCCATCCGGCAGCGCAGAGCGTTGAGGGCTTTGACAACCCTGATTGCTATCCTTCACAAACCCACTTCTCCTTCTTATCTGACCTCTCTCTGTCAATATTTTTGCTCTGCACATAGCAAGAATCTTCGGTCTGAAAAAAATCGTCTTCTTCGTTGTCCTTCTCATCGCTCTGGTTTCATAAAGTTTTCTTTCTTTGTCCAGGCGGTTTTCCTTTGGAATGCGCTCCCTCAGAATATCAGGACGGTAACCAATCAGTTCACATTTAAAGTGAAAGCTCGAGAACACATACGCAAGAAGTTGGCAGATTTGTCTCAGAATTAAGTTGTTGTTGGTTTTCTTGTTAACTCTCATAATGTTTTTAATTTTATTTTTTTGTTGTATGTATGTATTATGTATTTATTCTCATTTTTTTAGTTATAAATATTTTCTAAGTTATTTTTGCACCTACTATGTATTGTCTCTGCATCACCCTAAGGTAGACTGGTAGAAAATACCCAAGGCATTAAGTCCGCGTTTGTACAGTTTTTACTTGTGCATAAAGTTTTAATAAATAAATAAAAAAAAATTGTGAGTTTAGAGAAAAGTGATATTTAGTGACAATTCTGGGAAATTTTCAAAAATACGTATATATATATACCTACAGGGTGTTTGGTGCATCGTGTGCCAAATTGAAATGGTCGACTGGGGGGGGTCATCTGCTTTCCTTTCAGACCCCTAAACACTTCTCATGCCCTGTGGATTTTTTCATCGAGTTTTTATGGTTTTATTAAAAAAATACTCAAATTTTACATTCAAATAGAAATAATAAATAAAGTATAAGTAGTAGACTCTAAATATTAATTTTATTTAGATGTGTGTTGTAATTACAGTACTTTTAAATTTAAAATTAGTGACATTAGCCATCTAGTTTTTTTTAATTTACTCGCAAAATTTCGGACTTAAAGCTGTCCATGTTACAGCTATAAAAAAAAAACCAAAAGCGACCGGGATCTTCCAACTCCCTCAAAAAATTTCAAGTCTATCCTCTTGCTAGTGATGTGCCACATGCCATAAAAATCTTTTTACAACTTTGTGAATTCGCTAGAATTGTGAATCGAGTCACAGAATACTAAATTCCAAATTCTAAAGAAAAAAAGTCTTTTTTGCGTAATTGTTACTTGAGAAACAGATAAAATTTGTTCTCACTCTCGCGAAGTAAAATCTATCTTCTATCTCTTTCTTGCATAGCGTAAACTAGTTTGAACAAACGACGAACTGCCGCCAACGCCGTCTATCCGTCATTATTTTAGTCGAGACATCACTGCTTCTGCTATCTGACGTGTGTGCCAGTTCATCGTACTCCGCGTTTTTTTCATTTTGTTACTTTGTTTTGATGAGTTTTGTTGGTTTTTGTTACGTTTTAACTTTGGGTGTTATTGTTAAACTTTGTTGACTTTTTTGTTGTTGCAATGGCGACGTTCTCTAACGAAGAATATGCTGCCATCATGATGGCTTTTGTAGCCGCCCATGGGGTCGCTCGTGCAGAGCAGAGCCTTCCAAGACACATACCGACGCAAACGCGAGACTGGCAGTGTCACGTTTCATGAACCAAGGGCCATATTGTGCGGCATAATGTTGAAGTGGACGAGGGAATATTGGCACTTTTTGAGGAAGACCGTACAAGAAGCATTAGATGAGAGAAATGTGGCAGCACATCTTGATATTTCAATATGGAAATTGTGGAAAGTTCTTCAGCAAAACGAAAAGCATCCATTCCACGACACTCCCGTGCAAGGTACGTAATTTTAAACTAACTTTAAACCCGTACACGCTTTGTTTCACGATGTCTTTGTTTAGCAGGTAATGGGTATGGTATGACGTCACTTCCAGGTATTGAATCAATCAGCCCATATAGGCGGCTCGCCGGTCCTTAAAAATCTTATTGTGCAATTATTTACTGCCCAACAGGAATTTAAAAGAGTTCTTTGTTTGTAGGTCTTGCGGGTGGCGACTTTGACAGACGAGTGGTATTCTGTCGGTTTATGTTACACGCGGATGTGGATGCTCCTTATTTTTTTTTAAAGAATACTGTTGATGGATGAATCCAAATTTACCAAAGAAGGGATTATCAATCTTCACAATCTGCACCACTGGACAAACACAGCGCAGAATCCACGTGTTAAAAGACAGAAATCTTTTCAAAGGAGGTTTAGTGTAAACGTTTGGGCAGGAGTGATTGGGAATCAGGTAGTTGGACCGCATTACCTGCCCGATAACCTCAATGGCGATAACTATTTGGAGTTCCTTCAAAATTACCTGCCCGAATTAATGTCCGAGGTGGCCGTCTTTAATGAAAATGTGCCCAAAGTATTCCGCTGTCCCGCGCATTGGCGTTTGACTGTGAGGGAATATCTCGACGATGTGTTCTCCAATGCGTGGATTGGTCACGATGACCCTATTGCATGGCCGGCACGTTCCCCAGACCTAACTCCACTAGACTTTTTTTGTCTGGGGACGAGCCAAAGAGCTGGTATTCGCCACGGAGGTTCCGACTAGGGAGGGAGGTACTACTTCAACGCATTGAAACGGCGTTCAATAAAATTAAGGAGGAAATGCGACTTCGTACAACAACTGTGGAAATACGAAATAGATGTCGGGCCTGCATTCGTAATAGAGGCCAACAATTTGAGCAGAATATGTAAAAATATATTAAATAAATGTAAAAAAAAAAACTCGTAATCTCAAAAAGATACGAGACAGATTGTACCCTATAAGAGTGAGATAACAAATTTAATAAGTTTTTCATGTATCAAATGATACCTTAAAACAACTTAAATTATAATTTGGAATTTAGTATTTTGTGACTCGATTCACAATTCTAGCGAATTCACAAAGTTGTAAAAAGATTTTTATGGCATGTGGCACATCACTAGCAAGAGGATAGATTAGAGACTGTAATACAACACACATCTAAATAAAATTAATATTTACAGTCTACGACTTATACTTTTTTTATTATTTCTATTTGAATGTAAAATTTTCGTATTTTTTTAATAAAACAATAAAAAGTCGATGAAAAAAATCCACAGGGCATGAGAAGTGTTTAGGGGTCTGAAAGGATAGCAGATGACTCCCCCAGTCGATCATTTCAATTTGGCACACGATGCACCAAACACCCTGTATATACGTAGGGTTTCCTTGAAACCCATGAATTTTCGCCTAGCCGTTATGCGGTGCTTAATTGTTGCAAATGGGTCACACTATCATGTCCTGGAAGGAATATACGTAGAATACGTACGTACGTAGAATAGAATATACATTTATTTTGCAAATATGGGTAATACCTAATAGGGTACGCAAAATACGCGCATTGACGTGGAGTTGCGGACACCAGCCCGTATTACCTATTACCTAATACCTAATAGGTGATAAGATACATTAAATCTCAGCCATATTTCACTATTTGGCATGCAAACATTTGTTTATCATGTGTTTGTTTTGTTTTTATGTTTTGTTTTTTTTTTTTTTGTATATTACTTCCTATCGCTATTCCACTGGGTTTCAGTGTCTTTTAATAATAATTATTATACTTTATTACAGGTATAAAATTGACGACTGCTATGAAAGCCACTAGAACCTAACACCAATAATAGTCAACCTTGCAAAGACGGTGAGGGAAGAGACCATGGTAGGTACGTGAAAACGATGAAAAGTAGTTGACAAATCAAAAATGATGCATTTATAACAAAAATGTAGTTTTTTGGATTTTAATTTTGACCTCACTATTGGCACCTCTGGAACTACCGGTCGTATTTGAAAAACGACACCCATGATGAAAAATTTGAAAATTTTCTCAATCACAATCATGGATTTTCGTTTTGAACCCACTATTGGCACCTCTGGAACTACTGGTCGGATTTGAAAAACTCTTTTCGCATTTGATATCCCAATTCTCAAGGAAGGCTATAGGCTATTTAACATCACGGTAGGACCCTTAAGAGCCGAGCAAAAATGAAAACTGACCGAAAGAACGCTACGCGAAAACGAAGTATTAGCGCGGGCATGCGATGCGACGAGGTGCGTCCGGGGCCGAAATTTTACGCGGGCAAAGTCACGGTCTGAAACTAGTTTATGCATAAGATTGGAGGTTCAAAAAACGTTAAAAAACTACAGGCGCGGCTGCGGCGGCGATTGCCTGTACCTACAAGGGAAAGTGGGCAAAGGAAAAAGAAAATACTTTAAAGGTAATTAGTTTGGTGGTGCAATTTAGTGTAGCGTACGTAAGTCGGTCAACGTAGGTAATTGACATAGGTAGGGCGAGTTAAAAAGGGGTATGCAAATACATGTTTAATATACTGCATTAATATGTATATGCGTGACACGCTTTATAGTTTTATATAGTTTAGGGAATACAAAACGCTGGGGTGTCAATAGTTCCCCCCATGCCTTTCAGTTCAAGAACAAGGGTTTAGGTGCCTACGTATATTTGTATCTGTAGGTGGTTGTTTACTTCCTTCAAAACTACTGGATCGTAAGGCACGGAACCAGTTTAAAGTTAAAATAATTAAATGTATGTTTATAGGACTGAAATTACCACAAAAGGTTCATGGTTGTAGAATCTACGTAAAAGCCGTGATAGGTCTGAAAGTAGCTGCTAGTTTTTACAGAACATTGTGGTGAGCTTAATTGTAATTAAAACTTGCCTGCGAATCCAAACTATCCTCCGCATTCACATTTTCATTAGGCATATATCGAAAATTCTAGGTCAGTTTTCAACAAATGTGAAACAATAATGAAATTCTATGATTCGTTGCAGTGTAGAACAGAAACGAGCAACGCAACTAGTATCTGTTGAGATTTCATCGAGGCCGGATGTCCCGGCGGCTGCGACTTAATGACTTCACCGCCAAGCGTTACAGATAATAAGTCCATTTTAGCGCTCGTGTTAACTTTATTAAGGTCGCGATTTGTGGGTAATCATTTCCTCAATTTATGTGAACGACACGTCATTTTTTCTAAGTGGGGCCCATTACAAACGATGTGTGTAGTAAAATGCCGCATGAATTTTACGTAACAATATATAAGAAGTAGTAGCGATACGTCTTATGTCTCATTTTCCTCAATGAATTATCCTCATAACAGCTATACATTCTATATTTTCTACCTACAATAACACTAGATGCGCTATACCTATCGTAGTCTTTTCTGGACTCTGATTTATTCAGCTGTATATTTTTAATACTTTATGCCCTATGGAATAGAACCATTTAACGGTCAATTTAATGACAAAATCGTTATTGTACTAATTCCGAGCAATAATGTTGAATGTTTTGATTATTCTAGGTATGACACACAAATTGTCGAAATGTTAACAAATAGCGCGACCAAAATACTTCACAGACTTGAAATCCTAACTGAATAAGTCACATTTTATACTAAATGATGCCTACATTGCGTGCAGCATATCCGTTACAAACAAATGGAATTAAAGAAAAACGTGCCTTGATTAACGAAAGCTTTATTTTACAAACTTTATAAGGAAAGTCGAGGTAATGTTAATTTCGACTCGGAGATGAGTGTGATCTGTAATCTAGTAGGGTATTATATAAAACTACTCGTATGTATTAATGTGTGCTAAGGTTGCAGAATCAAGCCAATCTACTCGTTGGAGTGAAGTGCTCACGATACAGATATACCGCTAGCAAAAGGGGTTTGCTGACCTTTGTTTGCTAAGTCTTGTATGTTTAGTGGACGCCAACAAGGCATCAATGAAGCTAGAGGTCCGGAGGTGAATCAACACCGAAGTAATTGCAATAATGGAATTCAGACGATAGGAAACCGTCGATCAAAACATTATTAAAACCCGAAAGAATATATCGCTGTTTGTCTAAAGAGGCCAAGCACTAAACAATATGCAGTAAAATTGCCGAACTTTGCTCCTTACCTTGGACTGCATCTGAACCAGATTTTAAAAGGACAATTGCTCCCGAGCAGTGCTCGATTGGCAGCATCACTTACGAACGTTAAAGTGACCGGAATCCGTCAATTAGGCATGTACTCTAAACATTTCGCAACGCATTTCTTCGACATGCGAACAATTTAACTAAACATGAGCTTGGCACTGGAAAAGTAAATACATGTTACAGCACACTTTGGTTGTAGGAGCAGCACTTATGTGAATATTGCTAAGGACCCCTCCGTTACTAATAGGCGGGTCATTACAAGCTCAAGGATGCCAGGCGTCAAATTACGTCATACGGTCATAGTGTTACATAAAAATCTAGTCGAAGAAAAATAGCAGAAGCACGCGGTACGGAGCATATTTTAAAGGAAGGTTTTTTTACACGTTGGAACCGTAATGGATGTTTGTTTTACGCCTTTAAACATGAGGTGACGTAACAAGTCGTGAGTGATGTTTCGAGAATTAAGCGCAAACATGTTCTATAAATGTTTATTTATCATCCCGCGCCATAGTATCCTCAATCGTCAAAGTATTCACTACGAACGTTTGTCCATTTGAAAATTTGTGCGATAGTAACAAAAAATAAACGTTTTTTTTCGAGGCGGCATCGACGGTTAAAGCAAACTGAAAGAATTACAAACATTCTCAACCAATAAAAGACCACTGTATTCTGAAACAGTTTCAGGACATAACGTGATATTAATTCAATTAAATTTTTCAAAATCGAGGTGCGGAACCGAAACTATGTCCTATTGTTAAGTCTCGCTCTTTGAGAAGGTGGTACTACAGATTGATTTCAAGATACACGAGAGTGCATCCATTCGTTAAGTGAAAATGAATGTACACACAGCTCCATAAGCTGATTGCACTGCGCTATCAGTTGATTGGATAATCAACAATGGTTACAATTGGAAGTCGAACTGCAACTTAGAAAAAGGGTTAGATAATTTCTTACCAGTAATTAGTGAAGTTAGTAATTGAATGAAATTTAATATCAGTATGTGGTAATTACTCTGATGTCTGATGTCTAGACGTATTTTTAACTAGCTGCCCGTGACTTTGTTCGACACAACCATATAATTACTAAAATAACAGCCACATTCTTATAAAATTTTCCTGTATACTACGTTTGTAGTTTTGGTCCCAGCAGCCAAAATCAGAAGACAGTCAGGACTAGTGAGAAAGCGACGTACACTTGAGAAGTCGCGAGAGAGTCCGTGTGAAAAGCAGCTTGTCTTGAGGTCGACACCTGCAGCCACGCAGTAGTAATTTCCCAAAGCTTGCAAAGTTTTTTGTGTTTTGTAAATTAATGAACGTCTGCGTTCCTGCATATTACTACCGTATGGCACAACACTGATACACTGACTGATGCATTAATACAGATTATTCCTGACGAACAGCTACTTATCACTAAAATTATATTATAACCGTATATCTGAAAAACAACGTGTGAAAAAAAAAAGAAAAAAAAATACTCGGGATTTCTCATTAACAGTCACGTAAACATAGAATATATTTATTATTATTATTATCAAAGATAACAGAAGAGGCCTAAACTTGATGTTGTTCTTTATAATTTTCTAAGAGCTACTATATGTGTAACAAAATGTTTAGGAACCATATAAAATATTAATTCTTGGGAATCGAACTAAGGTTGTCCAAGCCGTCGTCGTCGAACTTTTAGGCTTTGTTGAAAGTTAAATAAAATTGCCGTTAGCAATTAGGTTATGAGTGACTGCTTAGTTCCAAATAAAGGTATAACGGGGTGATAATCATTTAAAAGGTTAAATATATAGCAATCTACTCTATTCGTTCAGTATACAGCCCAGTGAAGTACTTAATGGAATAATTCGACTATTGTCGTACACTGGTATAATGTGTTCTGTCTCATCTCTGTCTCATTTACTATGTATGGGAAGTTTTTTTTTTTGCGATTTTTGGCCTTTCTAGTACTCGTAGGTACTCAAACCTCAGTTGATCCAGTACTTTTTGATCCTTATAAGAAACAGGATCGATTAGCATCAAACATATTTTTTTTTGTGAACATTTCTAATTTTCTTGCTGACTGTTTTTTTTTTCTTCTAAATCTGTGAATACAGATCAAAATGTTTCAAAAAGTTAAGAACAGTCTCCTAAGACCTTTTTCGGTTCCACCCTGTATACATATATGTCGTCATTGACCGCTTAGCTCCATGGGGTATAGCGTGATGATAAAAAACTTAATATAATTATATTATATTACAAGGTTTAGCTTTTCTGGCTCTGGCTAATGTCCATAATAAAAACACGTTTATTTTAAACAATAATGCCATTTTAAATAAAAAATGAAGCAAAACAAAAGCAATAGATGAAAATGAAAAATAAACAAACTCTTCATCTATAAAATATTAGTAATGAGATAGTAAACAAAAACTAAAAAATAATAAACAAAAAAATACTCGTTTAGTTTTAAAAATATTTTTTATACCTACACTAAATTTCATTATTAGTTATTTTTCAAATGCAAAATTTTAGTTAATCCATAATTTATATTCTATATTAAGTTTCTTCTCCAAAGGCGCTTTCTGTGAACCAAGGTGTCTGGAAACAGTGGTTTCTATGAACAAAGTTCACGGCAAGAAGTGCTATCTATGAACAGAGATTTCTGTCAACAGTGCTTCCTATGGACCGAGATATCTACAAACAATGTTTTCTATCAACAAAGTTTTCGGCGAAACGTGCTGTCTAGGAATATAGATTTCTATCAACTTTGCTTTCTGTATGTACTCGTATCGTACAAGCGTGTTTCTGTGTTAGTTTCCAAGGTCCTTTGAGTCCTGTCGAGCGCCCTAGCAGACACGACCATTATTATCTTCATCTCTTTAAAATTATAAAAAAGTGCCAATAAAGTATAGTGGTCATCCCGATTTAGGGTAAGTTTTGAATAGCACACAAAACACGCAAATCATTATAATGTGTTTTTTATTGCCAATCATTATTCTGTGTACTGTTATATATTATGAATTTCTTGTTTTAATAAATTTTCTGATGCTTATTTCATCTTATTAAATATGTACCATTTTTAGGAATGGCCTCAGAAATTGCTAATAATGCTGTATTCAAGTACAATATTATTTTTTTAATTTAAATTCGTAACATTTTAACGTATTCATAATTATTGTTTTTACTGTTTTCTTTTTGCTCACGCTGGCTCTTTATGTAAACTCCGTTCTGGTCAGTACCACCACGTCAATACTACAATTAAATAGGTTCTTTCTTCTTGTTGTCGTCGGTGGTACCCCAGCACGGAAGTTATCAGGCCGAGTTCGGATCAGCTGGACCGGTGGTTTCCAGGTTTCCATTTTTACTGCAAGCTTCCGTCGGCAACGGTTCCTGCGTCTATTTCGACGGCTCGCCACTAGTAGCTGAGCATTACGGCCGCGCCGTTTTATCTACCCGTGATGTCACCGTACAGCACGACACTGAACTTCCATCTCCGGCAGCAGCGGGATACCGCGTGCAACTACAGGGGAGTACCTATCCTTGCAGAAGTGACAACAGACGTCCGTAACCCACGACCTACAAATCTTTGTGTGCCTCCGGCTTAACCAGTTGGGTTTGATAAATTAAACACATTATAGGTACACACTCGTTTTTTATTCAATCGCCAACTGTTAGATGGGAATCGAACGGGTGGAGGCTACAGTATAGATATAAATTAAGGTAGGTACGTCTTTACAAAACCGTTCTCGAGTACAGTGTTGGGTGTGAATCATGAGCAGTGCGTACTTGCGTGGCAGTGGGCGGAAGTGCTAGTAGCGAGACGAGTCTGTTTTACTTCTGTTGGTCTAGACGCTTTCATGGCGCTCTTTTACAGTGTCGGCTCTACCCACTACGGCTACGCAGTGAATGCTCACAGCAGTCACAACACGAGTATAAGGGAAATATTCTATGCGTATGTAGGTACGTTTGCGGGAAATTTATTTGAAAACTGCTCGTAACATTCTAACGAGTTTTTATTTTTTACCTCCAATCGCCTGAAACACAGGATTACCTAGTTCAGGCACAAATCATAGGTGAACTTGACATAGATTTAAGAAAAACTGTATTTAACGTTAGTCCTTATATTTTTGAATAAATTATTATTATTATTATTCCGTTTATTTATTTTCTTACATATAAATATTATTATTATTTTAGTTACTTCCTTATATTAGAACAAGTTAACATAATGAGATACCCTGAAAATGAAACAAAACAAACATTCAGACGGTAGATTAACCTACTACAAGCTTAGAGAATTTGCCCTAATTCCAGCAGCATATTTTGCCTGAAAATGAAAACAAGATGGTAGGTATAATATGTGGAGCAGATTTTTAAAATAACTTCATATTCGGAGCACAGATTTTAAATTCCACTTTACTATACCTAATGTAGGTTAAAGTTGTTTGAAATATTTAAAGCCGTTAATTGATACAGTTTTCCAACATCTTTATACTACCTGAGTAGGCATGTTAATGTTTATATAGAATATTTGAATCTACTAGCTTATAATCTCAAACTATTTATGATCTAATTTATCACTTGGGATTTGGGATATGTTTATATAGGCATCTCTTCCAGCGTCCTGCCAGCTTAGGTAAGTGTGTGTTTTCTTTAAACGTTGTTACTTATTCTTAGTATGCCGCAGGGTCGCTGCCAAAATGTTTGACTATTGTGGCGCTAATTAGAGCAATAAACTTTGCTAACATAGGGCCTACAGGGCGCGGAGTCACCGCGCCGCCACTAACTTGAAATAACTTGTGAATTGATCATGTCAGGAATGTCCACGCTTCACAAGATTCATAACTTACATTGAGTAGAGTGTAGGACATTGTTTGCAAACTAGAAAGTATTAGCGTTCGCGTTCCACCGTCAAGTAAACTCGTTATTATACAAAGCGACTATTCGGGCCACGTTAAACTAGTTTGATACATTTTTTTTTTTATGTTCGTAAAAGCTTTGAGATCGTTGTCGTATTGCATGATACGAGCCACTCATGATCTAAATATGATAGGTGTCAATTTCTGAGAGGGGTGCGAATGTATCGCTGGCTCATAAACAATGTATAAATCTATATTATGAATTAAGTATCTCTTATTTACCCATTATGTCAGGTACGACATAATGGGTAAATAAGAGATACAGTTTCATACACACAAAATAAACAATGTTAAAGACACAAAAATAAGAATTTGAATAAAATATGGTGTGCTTTAGACATATTTGTGGAAATGCTAATTTCTACCACCGTGTTGAATACTAATGTAACGCCCCATATCGATTGCGAAGACTGGACTTACATTAGCGATCCTGGGGCAGGTTTTCTGGGAAGATTTTATACTGATCTTGAACAAGCATTATCCGAAGCGACATTAAAATTGAAGACCATCGCTTTACGACACATCCGAGCAATTTACACAGACGTAAGACCTATTGAAATGGGATATAATAAAAGTGGAGTTTATGAAGTAAGTAGTGCTTAGATGGATGTGGCATATAGGTATATACATACATACATCCAAGGTAGTGTGGGCTGGACAGTCCGTGCCAGCCAGAAATCAAGTTCAGGTATTACTAAAGGGTCACGAAGGTTATAATTCGTACAGCTTTTGATATGTGAAAATGAAAAAGACTGATAGCGGGACAAAAAGGCATTATTCAAATAGAATTACTTGGACGTAGTCGGTCGCGCGTGCCGTTCAAAAAAATCAATACAACCCGCACGCCCTGACTCGCTCGCGCTCGCAAGGACACCGAATAAACGGTTAACTAACAAATGGTACTAAAACTCTACGTCACTAAATTCATTTTTATCGAGTTTAGATTTGCACATCCCTGTTAGATCAAATTGCGGGCGTCTCTTTCTGGATCTAAAATTAACGAGTGGCCGCTCATCGCCGTTGAATTTATACATTACGGGTACGTCATGAAGTCCATAACAGCTCGTGTGCGTCCATTGCTGAATGTTATCGTTCCCCGAAGGTTCGTACAATGAACTTGGGGATATTAGGGTAATAACTGCGTTTGGTAGGTGTGTTTGAAATTGTAATGTATTATCGTTCAATAGTGGAGCAGCACGGTCCGGGAGGAGGCACTTTTGTAAATCACATTGGATCGAAAGGGCACAAGGGTTGCCGAACTTTTGTCAAGGACGTACTATTCCCGTATAATACTCGTAGCGAGTATTGAAATCCAACCAAACCGAATAAGACCTAGTTCACGTTTGGCAAATAAATCTTAATACGAAGTTTACGACGCCCCGTGGCTGAAAACTGCAGACACCGATTCCGATATATTTTCGTGTTACTATGACGTAACTTTTCCTTTTCAACCAGAGTAGGTAGGTACGGCAATATGACGGGAAAATATGATTTTCATATTAGGACAGTCATGATAGTCGTTTATCTAGCGTAGCGGACGGAAGGGATATCGGTTAAGGGATGTGGACGTTATCCATTACCAGACGTAATACAGCACTTGCTATTGGTGAAGCTACGAGTTTGTAATGCTGAGCTATATTAAAGCGAGGTGTTGTAATGTTTGTGTCTCGCGGCGGGTGTCAGTAATACTTCGATCAGAAATGGCTTTGCCGACGCGAACACTTTAGACGTATAGTCATGGCGATGATTGATTGAAATAAACTAATATTACGTGATGCAGCTGTTTCGAAATTATTGCTGTTGTCCCAAAATAATAATATTAATTGCGATGTAACGAATATCCCACCAACAGGGACCTGACATACGTGGTTCACACTGAAAGTTTTTAGAAAATAAAAAACAGAATATTATAGAAGCCTGTTAATATTTATTGATTTTCGAAGTAGTCTCCGTTCCTTTCTAAGCACCGTCGCATGCTAAGGAACCATTGACTGAAGCAGTGGGCCCACTCTTCTTTAGGGATTTCTTTCACGCCTTTTTCAAACGCAACCATCTTCAGAGTTCATAAAACGAATTCCTCTAAGTTTATCTTTTATTTTTGCCAGGTCAGGACTGTAAGGAGGATGATTTACTAACTCCACACTTTCGATACACAAATATTCGATAGTCCTTCGTGCGGAGTGAGCTGGAGTGTTATCGTGGTGGAGGAGGATCCGGCTTCTTGAGCGCTGCTGTCTAACATGTTCCAAGACAACTGGTAAACAGTGACTGACATACCAATCTGCAGTAACAGTCTTTTTATGTTCTTGGACAATTGTTGCGAAATGATCCGTCCGTCCAAAGAATGAGGCAATCATCTTTTTCCCTTGACTTCTGCCCTTCTTTACTTTTGTCGGCAAATCTTCGAATGGAAAGATCAATTGCGTACATTGTCTTTTGGTTTCGGGTTCGTAACTATATATCCAGCTTTCATCACCTGTGACGATGTCATATAAAGCATTCGAGTCACTTCCGTCATACTTTTCAAGCATTGAACGGTACCAATCCAAACGACGGCGTTTTTGATCTTCCGTCAAATTATGAGGTATCTAGTACAAAGCTTTCTGACAGCTAAACGTTCACGTAAGACTTTTTGTACTTAACTCATACCAATGCCTAAAGCTGCCCGAATTTGTTGATATATCACCCTTCTATCAGCTTATATCATTAGCCGCACGGCACTCGCGTTATCTTCAGTAGTCGCCGCCGCGCCGTGAAGGACGTCCTTCTCGCCAATCATCAGTGAGTTTGTTTCGACCACGATTAAACTCATTAAACCAGTTGTAAACAGTGGCACGGGATGGAGCTTCGTCATGAAATGCTAATCAAAGTCTATCGTTGTTGTTGAGTAAGACCGCAACGAAAGTCGTAATAAATCATTGAACACAAGTTTATCTAGTCAAGTCCATTACGACACACGACAGACACTTTTTAAATTGACTCCTATTTGTAAAAACAAATGACATTTATAAATTATTACACATCTACAGATTGCCAAAGAGTTCCCAATTCAATATTCAAATACATTTTTCATCGGCTGCTTTTCTTACTGGCCTATTCTAAAAACGTCCAGTGTGACACCCGTGTTTTTGCAATGGCGTGTGTGTAAAAATAAACCTTTACTGGAACTAAACGCAAAACCAAATAAATTCCGTATATTTCAGACTGCAAATATTTCCACAAGGTGGACAGACGATCTTGTCAAGGCCGCAGGAACCCGTTGGATGCGGGAAGCACAAAAGCGGTCGAAGTGTAGGTGCTTGGGGGAGGCCTATGTCCAGCAGTGGACGTTTTTCGGCTGAAATGATGAAATATTTCCCACCAAAGAAAATCACGGATTCTCAGTACCAAGGTTTGAATTTTGAGCGGCAAATAGTGTCCGATTCACCACATGCGCCACTTGGCTTTGAGCATTGCAGGTTGAGGGTTGATGATTATTTTATGTTTTAAAGTGCACTAGAAACTCCATGAAACGACGGGAAATTGCAGTCTTCAAAACTACGAACTTTATTAAATTTTTGCACGGGGTATTTCTACGTTCAAAAATCAATTGGTATCTTGGTAGGTATGTTGTTCATTGGAAAATAAGAATAAAAGATTAAAGTGGTCGTTGAATCTTTTGCAGAGTTTGGGAACAGTGCATCTTTCGACTGTCGAAAATTATTTAGTTGAAAGCCATAAAGGATTTTCTTAAACTCTTATACCTATTTTTGCCAGGTTAGTACACCTCTATTCCCAAAAACTTGGCACCACATATACCGTCGTTCCTTATAAATCTGGATCGAATTATTTGTGAGCACCTTAGTAGGTCAACTGGTCCATATCGATTCAATTTATAGATCTACTCTAGATTTTCTATTTACAAACATGTTATTCTGAGATGAACCGATAAAACTATAACCGGATTAGGGTTACCTGCTCAGGATACTCTTATTAAATTAAGTATGTCGAAAAGTTTCAAATATAAAAATAAAGTTTCGTGTTGGGGTTTGGTAACTGTTTTATAAGTTTTATTATAGGAGTGAAATTCAGATGAAAACCGGGAGCCTAAACTAAATTTAAGTCTTAAAAAGACTTCAAGCTTATTATTGCAGAACTTTATACGACTCAATTTCTTTTTGCAATACTACATAAGTACTTCCTTTTACTCTATTGAACAAAAATACTTTTAAGTGGAGAGGAGTTTGGCATAATCATCACGCTTGGGTTGTGGACCGCAGATTGCTTGTTTCAGTATAGTAGCAGGTAAAATGCTGTCATTCATACTCTTCTAATAACAAACTACTATTTAACGGATTCCTAAATTCAAAATTAGGTACTTAAATCCTGAAATATGCTTGAACTTATCCTGTGGGTACTAAGTATGTATTATGTATTTCAATATCTAAGTTAATCACCTTTAAATACACTAGATAATGTAAGTGAGTGGTCCTACCTAATCAAAAATCAAATCAAAATCAAAAGTCATTTATTCAAATTAGGCAGAGAATCAGCACTTTTTGAACGTCAAAATCACATAAGACAGTCCCCCCAAAACGCCCACCCTTCACCACTTCCTAGTGCTTTAGCTGGGAAGAAGAAGTGGCGGAACAAACTCCCCAGCAGCACTGCTGTCTGTTCAGTTAGAAGAACTGGATTCTATACATATAGTAATAAATAAATTAACATTACGAAACACAAAAATATTAGAATTATTTGCCATATGTCAGCTAGCACACGCCAATATTTAAAACTATACTCAAGCATAAATAAATAATAAAAACAAAGACGCAAACAGAACTTAATACATAATAAAAAGCCTCCTGGCATAAAGGGCGTGCCCGCTTACATATGCAATGCTGCATTATGTTTATATGTATATAGCTGTAACTAGTAGCCACAAATGATAAACTAGGACCTTCGAAGTAAAATAAAGAAACATTAATTTCTAATAACAATAACAAAACCATAGTCAGCAAGCTGACCTGTCACCACAAGCAGCACCCGTTCACGAGCATAACGCAAAGATCAGCCATTACCCCCCTCGCCATATTTGAGGGAAGGAGGCAACCCGACCCCCGACGCTACCGCAAGCATTGACATCTAAGGGAGCATGACGAACTTGCTGCCGGTTGCTCAAAAGAATAATATGATGAACTGTCGAGGTCGCTAGCTAACCATATATTGCAATACAACTCATTAAAAAACACTGAAATGAGTAGATTATGTCAATAATAAATAAAAATTAAATTAAACTAAGGTGACTAATAAATATAGTCAAATAAAATAAACAATTATATGAACTCGTATAACTTGTCAGTAGGTAAGCTAATTTTGGAGAAAGAACATAAACATTGTCTTGAGTTAATCACAGCGACCAACTATTTTTATCGTTTAAGTAATCGTTGATTGAATAGTATGCCTTTGAACAAAGGTTGGATTTTACTTTAGCTTTAAACGCATTAAAAGGCAATTCTAACAAAGAAGAGGGAAGCTTGTTATAAAAGTTTATACCAAGCCCAACAAATGAGTTATGGACCTTATGAAGCCGGTGAAAGGGAGCACGTAGTTTCTCCTTGTTTCTAGTGTTAATATTATGAATATCACTGTTTTTTGTGTATAAGTGTATATTTTGCCTAATATATAAGATGTTGGCGAAGATGAATTGTGAGGCCACCGTGAGAATACCAATCTCTTTAAAAAAATCTCTCAGAGTAACTCTAGCACCTAGCTGGTAAATTGCTCGTACAGCTCGTTTTAATAACTAATAAAATTAACAAAATATTATTAGTGATCATAGTAATAAAACAAACAACTAGCTTCAAACGGCTAAGTTTATTTTGCTTCACAGATATGAAGAGCAAACGCAACACAAAGCATTGTTTCGTCGATTTTCCAAATGCATGGTTTGTTTGACATTTCCCGCGCGACCGCGTAGTTTGCTGAACGAAGTTGGCGTGGAAACGAATATATACCTACGCGGTGGGTCCGTGACAAAAGAGGACTGTGTGGCGATGGCTTCAGCGAATAAACCGTTGTTTGTTTTTGAACGGTTAACAACTTGCATGCGGGCTCAGTTATGGCTTCTCTGGCCGTAGGTATCTGCTTGGTTGTCAATCAAAATCTAAGGGCTAATCGAAAATTATGTGATTTTAAGCCAAATGTATATATAAATAAAACAGTCAACACTTGTAACATTTACGGCCTGCTCCACCACCTTTCGTGATAATCTGCAGGTACCTATATAAATTCATCTCTGATAGATACTAGTTAGTGTTTATCCGAACACTGAAACAAGGTTCAACTTCAAGATACAAACATCAATATACAATTTTGTTGCGTTTAGAATCGATTTGTATTTTGCTACAGCTGTTTTGTGTGTAAAGTCCCGTCCGCATAGTTATATCTTTTAGCACCACACGGCTGTCGTCCCGACGTTCCTACACGTTACCTACGCATACTTCATACAGTTCGTATCAGATCTAGGTTACCCCGTGATGCGCTTAAGTGTAATCGACAGCTAAACAAGGATTGATGGCGTGTTCGGCGGGAACCTTTGCACTGCCATTGACAGTAATAGTTCCATCCACACTACTAACTATCTGAGAAGATAATCTTTAAGAGGAACACAACTTTACTCTTTTTCGTTAATGAAGATTGATATTTCTATCTTGATTCAGCAGTCGGTGCACTCATTTATTAACTTACTGAAAGATCCGCGGAGTTTTTCGTAGCTAAAACTTACGTTAGTAATAACTTTTCCTTAAGTTTAATTTAATTAAAGTCCTATCTATTCATTAGGAAGATATGCGCCAAAAGCTGCACAGACTACAGCTGTTGTTGCTTTGCAGGTCGTATTAGATATACCATAAAATGAGTAAAGTATTACAAACTCCTTTCAATTGTATCTGCTTTAATGAGGGGAGTTTTACTCTAATTGGATAGAAGTCATTTGTTGACGATTTATAACGTAGATATAAGTTTCTTCGTTTATTTGTTCTTCGTATAAAACTATGGCACACGGGAACAGAGAAAAGGTAGAATTACTCAAATGCCATAGGGAAAACATACTACGTTTGTATGAATTTCAAAGGTCACGGTTCCTCACCGCAGATGAATAGCGTTTGCATAAACCCAGCAATTAAAATAGTAACTAAGTTTTACACCGTTGCACGTGTAAGGGCGGCGTAGAAGTGCAGAAATAGAGAGTTGGTTAGGATTATATATTCTTTTTTAAACTATATTTTATGCTAGCTTCGGCCCTCGACTTCCACCACAATATAGGTACTGAAATAACAGCCAAATTTATAAAAAAATATGCTTGTATACATACTAACTGCGTTTGTGGTTTTGGTCTTAGCAGACAATATATTATATAATGTCAGCACTGGTGACGCGGGAGCAAGCGACTTTCAGCTGTCTGTGTGAGAAGCAGTTCGTCCTGTGGTCGACACCCGCATTGTTCAGTAGCAATTTCCCATTGCTTGCGAAGTTTTTCGTTTTTAGAGAAGAATTAATTAATAAACGCTCTTTGCTTTGCCGAAAGTTGACTAAAATAGCCGTTCTTACATATGTCATGATTGACTGCTCAGCTCTTGAATTAAATACCAAGTTCTCGACTAAAAATGCACTCTAAAAGTCCCTACGTAATGTCCATCAAAGTATTTAACAAACTACCCGCATCAATAAAAAAAAGAAGAAAAAATTCACATATTTTTAAAAAAACTTAGACAATTTTTAATTAATAAAAGCTACTATTCGCTTAATGAATATCTAAATGATAGACTTATAAAGTCATAATTTTAGTACCTAGACGAAAATTTAAAATCATCTCATCATCTCCCTTATAAATACCTATTTACTTATATTTTATACTGTTAATTTTTCTTAGAAAGTACCTATCTACTATTTTATAATTATAAATTAAAAGTGCTTCCTCTCTCCTAACTCACTCATTTTGCTGTGCCCGACAGGGTCCATGTGATCTAATTTTAAGTTTACCACCTAAGTTTACATGTGGAATGCAATAAAGTATTGAGTATTGAGTATAAATAAATAATATGCATTCCACAGCAAACGAAGCGAGCTGAGAATTCTCGTAATTCTCGCAAAACGAGACAAAGACAAACGCTAGACAGATATTCGCTTCTAAGAAATATGCTGGAACTCTTCATTGAGCGTTTTCTATTAGGGCTGCGTAGCTCTTAAATGGTGCTATAGCCAGGTCTCAAGAATGCCCTGGATTCCCGACCCGTTTAAAGTTATTGCGTTCCTGGGTGCTCTGTGCACTACACGGCCCCACTGCCAACGTAGATACAAAAAAGAAAGCACTCCTAAGACCGCGCCGGGGGAGAAACTTGACCTATTCCGTTTTACCACACTTTTTAAAGTCGCATTTCATTTCAGTCCTTTATTATTTCAATTTAGACGAGTCAAAGTGGATTGTTATAAGGATTATGAAATTAGCGTAATACAATCTACAGGTAGGTCGAGGTCAATTTTATTTCTCTTTGTGACCAAGTTCAGAGGTTTTGTAATTCTGTCGCATATTACGACCAAAAGTTACCAAGAAACCAGTTGTGTGAACATGCTTTCCATATAACCAAACCTTATCTGCAATTTTGGGGCAAAACACATAAAAAAAAATGTGTTAGCCATATTTTTGTACAACTCAGAGGCAGTTTCAACCATGTTCATGGACCAGTAGGTACTGGTCTCCTCCAGGCGTTATTGGTACGTTTTTTAATTTATATTGCCGAGACTGGTAAGAGACTTGCTGGTCCTAGATTTTTTGGCAATTTAACTAAAAATTCGGCTACATCAACCTTATTCATCTCGGTACAAAATCTGTTTCAGAAACTGAAGGCAAGGGATTGAGCTTTGTGTTCCAAGAACTAAACTTATCTGACAAGAATTATAATTAGAGAGATAGTTGCGTAACTTCAGCGTTAATATCGGCAACACCCGAATAGTTTGGAAGTCTGTCTACATTCATTAATCTTTAAGGCAGTGACTGGTGATGGATACCAACACAAAACTATTGGAAGCGAACTGACCACGCAAACTCACACGGTCTTATTACAAAACAAGGTTTTTCATTAGACATGGTTTAAATCATCGAGCCTGTTTTTGAAATTAGAACCTAACAGACATCGAAATACAGTTCCTTTTAGAAAACTGACAACGCAGTCCGGTCTTATGTGGTCAATTTTGTATTAAGAACTTTACTAAAGGCAGCATAAAGTTCGAAATACAAAAACTGGCTCGGAGGTTTAGGCTCTGGCGAAAGTTAGGTCGTGTTTTGTAATAAGACGGTATGAGTAATGTTAGCCCGAGGTCGAAATTAAAAATCATAAGGGTAATCTTTCAAAAGCACGAGGCAAAACTGAAATGGTTCAGCTGTTTTATTTTTGTAATATTTTTGTCTGTTTTCTCATTACGAGAAAATTAATGTCTTGTATTTGTCGTTACCTTGCAACCCAGACGGGAGTCCGGAGCGACTTGTTGTTTAGAAGCCTTATACTGTTTGACTTTAAGACGATCTTGTATTTGTTCGACAAATAGACGGATAAGCTTTGAACAATAAGTTGTAATGAATATGGTCCTTTCTATTATTGTAGACGAGGTTTTCTATATATTATGGTGCTGGACTTCGGTTACGATACTGCTAAAACCATGGTTAATCAATATTTTTATTGAATTTGCTACACTAAAACTTGAACTACGAGTATGATATGACTTATGGACAAGATCGTCCTAACTACCATTAAATCAAAATCAAAAGTCATTTATTCAAATTAGGCTGAGAATCAGCACTTTTTGAACGTCAAAATCACATAAGACAGTCCCCCCAAAACGCCCACCCTTCACCACTTCCTAGTGCTTTTACAGTAATTAATAATCTACAATAAATTAATATTCTACAGTAAATAAACATGATTACTGTTGTAGAACGTAATTACAGCACCCCAACCGAATGCAGCTGAATACCAGTTATTTTACATGGAGGGGAGCGACTGCCTATATGACCTATACAACTCAGTTAACTAGGTAACATGATGCCCCTTGTTAAGACTGATTGTAAGACATTCGGGCTTCTGACTACGAATGACAGCCTGGACCGAGGCAAGCCAGGCGAGCTTATTAACTTAACGATAAGCAAATCTGTTGCACTAATGGAATCTGCAGGAATCGGAGCCTGAAGCAGACCAGACATGTGTACGAACGTTTACTGCCTCGGGCGGGCGGTGTAACATGATTTGCAACAACCACATGAACAAAGGAAGCCCCGACTATAGACAATATCGTAATATCGACGGGAGAAACGGACATGAAAGAGCTTACATCAAGTTACCTGAGCTCTAACGATGCAATTAAAACGGGAAGTTCCAGTGTTCAGTATTCCTTTTTCAGCATAAAATATTTATAGAAGATACTTATCGCTTACATCTCAGCTATTTTATATTAATAGCGAAATAAGAATCAACAGATCATGAAGCATTTTATTTTTAGATCTCTATAGTTTATTTACAGTTATCTTCATACGAGTACTTATAACTTTGGCTGAATCAAGTAACCCGAGATTTTCTATAGGAGTTGAGTAGAATATCGTATGCCTACCTATATCTAAATATAATAAAATCGTAGCGAAATCAAAACTGTAATTTTTTTTGTTACATTAATTTTACGATTATAACGCTGAAAATATATTTTTTTGTATTTGTGTCTGTTTGTCTGAATGTATATTCCAGCATCACGCAAAAACTACCGGATAGATAGGTAGAAGTCTGGTCAGTCTGTAGACTATAAATTACCGTCAAACGGGATGAATAGGGATGCAGGGGTGAATCGGGACGACACTTTAATAGGGATTTTAACACTACAATAGGTAACACAGTTTATTGCCAAAAAGGATCCTTAATGTGTTTCCTGTATTAAAATTAACGATTAAGATCCCTTGTTGGCATCAAACTATATTATTCCAATGTTAAAATCCCTTATAAAGTTTCGTCTCTATTCACCCCTGCATCCCTATTCACCCCGTTTGACGGTATCACCCTATTTGCTATGGGACGCGAAATATTGCAATTACTTAGTTCGTATTCTTCTATAGTTTACAGCAAATTGTAAAAAGACGCCGAGCCAAAAGGTTAGAATATTGCAAATAGTTACAGATTTAACCTTTTAAATGATTATCACCACGCTATACCTTTACGGAGCTATGCAGTCAATAACGACCTTTTCAGGGTGGACTTTTGAGATGGGGCAATAGGGGCAGGCACCTTTTAATGGTTGTCGCTACAAGAAAGCGCTCTTAGACGATTGTGCTTAACTCTTTTTGAAATATATTGATCAGCATTTAGATTTTGAAAAAAAAAACAGTCTGTAATTGGCAATTTTCATCAAAAATAAATGCATATCTATCCTATTTCATATAACGATAAAAATTATCTACCGGACCAACTGAGGTTTGAGCACTAGAAAAGTCGCCCATAAATTTCGCAGGAACAGATGTTAAAATGTTAACATTTTAAATAATTTGATTATGATTCCGCTATACCTTTAAGGAGCTATGTAGTCAATCGTGACATAATAATTATAAGAACGTCTATTTTAGTCAAATTACAATGCAAACCTATGTTCCATTAAAACAATTGATTTTTTCTGTGCTTTTTTTTTACATTTTGTTGTACTATTATTTTATGATAGGTCGTAGCACGTACACAGAAAAACGTAAGGTTTAGGCTTCTTCTGTCATATTTGGTTATAATAAAAATAAATAACTATGGTTAGGTGACTGCTAATGAGAAACCCCGTGTGTTTACAATCTAGGTACTAATGACTCACTTTCTCTCTTTGCTTGACATATAATTTGACATTTTCGTGCAGGTGGTGTGAAAACATATATATAGATATATTATGTTTTCACACCACCTGCACGACTTAGTGTTGAGATAGAAAAATAATTGTACATGTAGTGTTTCTATACAAAAATAAATGTACAAATTAATAAAGCGACACATCTCGATGTTTTTCGGATTTTTTTTTTTTTTGAAAAACCGTTGCCCCACACTAGGAATCTCTCCTGTATCGTGGGTGCGTTTACAAACATTTAAAGTCACATACACAAACAGCCAGACCCGGAACAACTACTTGCAGGTCATACAAATATTTGTTCCGTGCGGGAATCGAACCCGCGACACGCAGCGCAGCAGTCAATCGCTTAACCACTGCGCCAACCGCAACAACCAACAACAAACATATAGTCCGGCTACTATTGTTTGTTTTTTTTTTTACCGACTGCTAAGACCGAGCGGCGCACTGAGGCCCCACTTACCGATCGCAAGGATCTAGGATGCAATAGCAACACACTGACCTATTTCTATTTTATACGCGCGGGATGTTTTGCTATGATTGTCACTCTCGTAATGAAAGTGCAAGTGTGTGTGTAATGATTGCTTCCTTGTTTGCATTGCCATATTTTTATCGAAAATATTTGGTTGTACTTGTGACTTGCGTCAGAGCGGCAACAACGCATCGTAGGTTATACTCAGATTTATCGTTTTAATGTGCATGACCTATGCGTATAGACATAATCAGCTGTTAGGAAAGATACATCGTGTTCAAACGGGGCAAAAACTTAAAAAAATCATTTGCGACTTAACTACTGCTCCTATTTAATTGATTTTTGGTACAGAGCTCGAAAATGGTACTTAGTATAGGCAGTTTAAAGGAAAGCCCCTAAGTCGCATCAACTCTGTATAACTACCTAGTGGCACAACACTGATACACTGATTGATGGTTTCTTACAGATTATTCCTGACGAACAGCTATCACTAAAGTAACGTAACATGGCCGGGGGCACAGCCGGTCAATAATGTTGTACTGGATTTCATTATGACCCGCTGGTCAATAATGTGATTTGAATTTGGAATCTCACATGCTCAGCTAAATTGGCAGTATAGTACTAACAAACACCCTTTGGTGCCAGAAAGAGGAAAGCTATTCTCGAAACCCTTACTACGCGTGGATGATATTCTCGATTTCCTACAAAATCATAACGCCTGCTTCTTCATATCGTTGCCATGTTTTCGAAGACATAATATTGTAAGAATAATTAGATAACTACGAACCATTTTTTAAAAGGAATGGAATAACATTAAAACTGGCATTAATAATAACAAATACGGTACCGCGCCGTAATACCGCAATAGTAATTGGCGTAACATTAGTTAATTTATTTTAAGTAAACTGCGCTAAGATTGCTGTGGATTTTGTGAATAATTAAATAAATAATAAAACCTATCTATACTACAGGCTTTTTATCACATTTTATTAAAAATACTCTATTTTCACGAGCGTATTATTCAACAATTGTTGAACTAAAGAATTGGATTATTTTAGCATTTCACAAATTAAAGTGCTTAGCAACGGACCGTGATTTAATTAGAAAAATAAATAACATTATTCTCCGTCGGTATAATTTGTGCATTAATGTGAATGGAGAACACCCCGAGAATATAAAAATTTTGTGTTTTTGTTGTTGTGCGTACTTCAAAACCTTACTAACATAAAACCAGCGCGAGCGGAGGCCTAAGCCACCGCGCGCGCTCTCGCCGGCCGCCCGCTTTGACACGAGGTAACACTCGCCGCACTCCGGCGGCGCTCGCGACGTTGCCGCTTTGTTACCTAGGTATCTATGGTCAGTTAAATTTATTTACAAAGGGTGGTTGCGTTTTACTCTGATTTGTAAGCTATTTATATTCTTTGAAAAAAAAAAACTTATTTTTGGTGCTTTTTATTTTTATAGCGTATCGAATTAATACTAAACACGTATAGTATACTTAGTGTAATTAAATGCCCCTCTGTCATATCAACTTTGTATACAGTAACGCAGGCGTTCATTAATTCACTAAAAACAAAAAGTTCGCAAGCAATGGGAAATTATTACTGAAAATATTCAAATCTCCTAAACCATCAAAAATCGCGGAACATACTTGTACATGGGGTATTTTCGGCTACCCCTAGGTATGGGGAATCATTTTTTTTATTGACGTCACTATTTTGACCAACCTGTATAAAAATAAATTCTGACTTCTTAATCAAACCATGATGTCACAAAGCAGATATAAAGCATAGAGCACAGAGGTATTATAAAAGATGAAAACATGTGAATTCTGGAGCTTGCTCAAGGTTTGCGATTAAATTGTGACACGAATACTTTCGGATAGAAAGCGCATCGCGATGAACGTTATAGCCCGTGTTATATATGCAAATAGCCACGTTTGATGAAGGCACGTCCTTAGTTCCCAACTCCTTACAGGAGACTGATATTACCACTTAAAATGGTTTATGAAACTTTGGTGATTGCGCCAACGGCTGCAACCAGAATAAGTAATCAAATGTACCTCTTCGCAAGTTAGGTAAGTCTTGCATCTCAATGTAGAATAGTTTAAATTGCAGAGGTATCCATATCTACCCAAGTTGCTAAATGCGCAACTCGTACCCGTATGTGTTAAATGGTGTTAACTCGCACATTTTATATTTACTTGTTTGAGTAAACGCCTGAAATGTAAACACAGCACCAGTCACAAAAGTTTGCTTGGTTCGTTAAAGCAAAAAATTGCAAATGCAAACGCCAAAATATTCGGTATACGTCGAAATATCTGGTACAGACAGGTCATTCAATTAAACTGCACAGTCGGTAATAGTAGGGGTGGGGGATCATTTCGATTTCAACTTTGTGTTGTTGCATTGTTTATTTTGCATATTGTAATATCAGTGATAGACATTGTATTATTGAGTTAATATAATGAGCCTGAGATCAAATCACACATGAACTGAGGTTTTATTGTTCGTATTAAAAGGTATTAATTTGTACTATTTCACGGTTCACAATTAATCGTTTAGAAGAGCTCCATCGAGAAGGCAATGCATTTCAGTCAACCACAATTAAATCTGAAGATTCAGGATTGGAGAAGACGCTGGTGCAAAGGAATGGCAATATTAGGTATGTGAATTTCAAAGCAGTGTGCACTGTGTGGCACATTCCGATGCCGGGTAAACTGTGTAAACGCCATTGAATTAATGCGACGCCCGGAGGGCGTAGGTGTACGTACACTGTGATCGTGTCGACTGGTGTTTGTGCATTTCATTTGCCGGAGACCGTCTCTGTCTATGTACTAAGTGTTAGTAGACTGTGACCATTGCGTATGAAGGAAATATCAATATCAAAAGTACACCCCGTACCCAATTAGAACGCGTAGAGTACGCATGCCTAGTTAACATTTTAAAATTAATTGCCTCGACATTACTAGCGTAATTTAAAGTAACCAGACATAATAAGGAACGTATTATTCTGTGGTCGGCGTAATTTTACTACGTCATTATCAAAGTGAAATTGTGATATTTCAGGAGAACTGTTATTCAGCTTGTAGATAGGCGTATCGATCCCTGTGTTGTGGGTTGGGCCACTTAATCGCGCTTAACAGACACCAATAAAATTAACTACCGTAGGAACTGTTCTCTAGGTCTTTATACTGGTGGCGGTCTATTTAAATGTTACACAAGCGTGCAATTGTAAAATTAAGGCACCCGTACAGTAATATGAAAACACACACAAAAGGTTTGCTTTTCAAAGAACTGTAACATTACTGAAACATTCAATGCCACTAATAATGTCTTCTTGAACTTTATTCCCAGAGAGATCTTTTTTTAAGAGAGATATTTCATTGTATTCTTACTATGCTGCTATCCCTACATAGAGTCTAAGGTTAAGTACTCACTCTTCAGGTAGACTCGGGGCCCCGTCCTCTTGTCCCGGGGCATTCACGTGGTACACGCAGAAGTTTTCCAAAAGAGCCCTCATGTCCACGAAGTTGAAGAACGGTTGGAAGCAAACATCTGTGGACACACAAAACAAATTAGACTTTATGTCAAAGTCACAAGACATCGTTACGTGAGCATCGCTACCGAATATTTTGCATTGCTTGATTAATTAATAGGATTTTATTTTTGAGACACTTTGTGGAATAGGCAATGAGTTAAACAACATTGTATGGGAGATACGATTACCGCTTTGAATAGAAAGCACAAATACGTATAAGTTAGGAAACATTTAGACTTTGCTAAACGTTAAGCTCACTAGTATACGTATCTCATCAAGGAGTTGTGTGAGCTTTGCGATAACTTTTGTTATTTATCAAAGAGAGATATAGAACAACAAAAGTTTGCTTGTATTATCTGTGTAGCGTTTACATTAAAATTTAAGCGCTACACAAAGTTTAATAATACATAAATGTATAATTAAAATTAAATTGCTCATTCGCTCAATAATAAAACATTTGAATAGTTTGAGCAAAGCTTATTGTAAACGAAATCGCAATGCAGTATTCGTGAACTCGCCTTGTATTACAATGGTAGGTACGTATATTCGCGATGCAGGTCGCAAGCACACTTTTAGCGGCATTATGGATTGACATACTTCTATCAGAATGTGGCACAAATATAATTATTTCTGAGGCTACCGCCACACTTCATATGCAAATGTGGAACGATAGATAGACGCTGGACATTCAAACGACTGAGAGAATCCAATCCCTTTGTCTATTTTTCCACTAACCACGTTGTCCGCATTTCTCAACGAGACAGCTGTCAATCATATTTTAAAGAACAAGGAATTCTCACAGTACCTAGGCTTTACGTAGTAGTACTCTTAAACCCCTTAAAAGTGTATGACTACGAAACAGATGAAGACAGGCTGGTAAGAGAAAAAAAGCGTAGAAAAGACCTTGGAAACAAAATCATCCCGCGTTTTGGTATTGTTAAACATAGTCTACAGTATCAGGCAGTTACGATATTTAATAAGTTACCGCTTGAGGTGAAAAGCTTACTGTACACAGGCTCATTTAAAGCAAGGCTCAAGGCATTCCTGTTGGAAAGATGTCTCTATTCATTAGACGACTTGTAATAGTCTTGTTGCTCTTAAAACTGACATGTAATTATTTGTGTATGATGTTATATCGTGTTCCGTGTTCATATGACTTATTGTTTGATTATTGTTTTCGTTTAAATTGCTATTAATTTATTGACATAAGGTTTTTATTTTTTGTTAAATGGTATTACATGTACAAATAAAAAAAAAAAATGTAGGAAATGAAATTGCATCGATACTTATCTTTGCTAAATTAGACTAACCAGCGACCAAAAGAGGATTACAAAGAGACAACATAATATTGTGGTCAAAGCTCTAGTGTGCGACAGAATAAGGCCGAGGTTGCATGAGTAACATAACCAGTTTAGTTGAATGTAACAGTGACTTAACAGTATTAAAAATAAAAAGAACAATTTACCAGTCCTAACATTACTATTAAGTAAGTAATGAACCATGTTAACGATGTCATGGGAAATAAAACACGTCCGCGTTGTGACAGTTTCTACTTTTAACAATTACTTTCCTTTATAAAATAGTTTTTCAATTGCTTTTGAATCCCTTAACTGTGTTTAACATGGGGCTTGCAAAACCGTAAGCCCTTTTTTATGAGTATCGAGGGAAAATGCCCAAAATTATTACAATTTTGATTAATAACTTATACTTTTATTTAGGTGAGTAACAATAGAGTTTATGTAAGAATTTAGATCAGAATATGTATCATAGATAGATTCTTTTTCTTCAACAGTGGTATTTATTTCGTATTGCAACATCCAAACCAATTTATTTTCTAATATGGAATCATAGAAATCATAGAGCAACACGGACGGTGGTCCGTGTTGCTCTATGATAGAAATAAATCAAACCAGCTCGGTTCATTTATATCATACTTCAATAACGAGCAATTACACTTGTCTCTAAGCGGCTTAAATCCAGTATTGGACGAACTCTTTCTCCAGCTGTAATGGACAGGTGAGGCTTATGGAGCGAATACTACATTGACCATATTTTCTGACCGTGCCAATCAATAGAAAAACTTAAATTGCTGATCGAGTCCATTTCGATTCGCATTGCTAGTAATAAAGTTTAAAGCACAATTTTACAATTACTAAGTGCCAATTTCACCAATGAAACTGAAAGCGATCAGCACATAAACTGCATTCAAGTGACAATATAGACACTGACAGCTCTTGTACCTACGCAGTTTAGTTGTACTGATCAATTTCAGCTGGAGAAAGAGTTCTTCCGGGATATTTATTTGCCGGAAGTACTGGCCTGAATAATACGTGTAAAAGTTGATAAACGACGTTAAATGCTACCAAATAAGCACAATATCGACGCTCATGTCCCGTGGGTATCACACTATTATTCTCTTTCAGAGCTTTGTAAATATTTCCCAGCTTGGAACGAAATGAACAGTATTTAATCTACACATATTATAAATTAAAGTCGCTTTTCATGTGTCACGTCAGTCTGTGTGACTGCGTTGTTCTTCTAAATCTCGCAACGGATTTGATGTGGTTTTCACCATCATTTAGATAATTTATTCTGGAAGGGTTATGTGTATGCAGGGTGCCAGGGACGTCGACGCAGAACCTGTTACCATGGATTCAGAAAATTAGATGATCCTGAAACGACGAAAAATTTTAACGCTGGGTTTAAAATTTTTCGTCGTTTATATAATACAGATTTGCTCTGCCATTAATTTTGACTGCGTAGGTATTGCACTTTTCTATGAAACAGCAGATTATTTTTTTGATAACAGACGACATTTTTTTACTTTAGGGGGTCTAGAATCGTGTATGAATTGAAATTGAAATATAAATATTTGTATTCATGGTCGTCGATGTCCCTGGCTTCCTGTATAATAAGAATCTTACATTCATAATTTGATACATTAAAAAATCTCGATGTTTTGACTAGTCGTAAAAACTGTGTAAAGCAAGGAAGAGTAGGTAAATAGAAGGTAGCCAGTTTTATATAATATTGATTCAGACGGGAAAAAGGTATATTTAGTGAAACTGAAAATAAAAAATGTAGCGTATTGTATTTAATTATCATACCGAAGGCCGCAGACTTTTTAAATTCGTTGTTCAAAGAGCCGGATAATTAAGAACAGCTGGAGGCAGTTGCAGGCTGATGTATTCATAAAATAAGGAATTTATTTTTCCAGGATAACGTTGAGCTTGAGCCGTATTCAAGGATCATTTATTTGAACGGTTACACATGCCGAAGTCAGACCTCGTAATTTGCCCTCAAAGGAACTCCTAAGTCTTAACAAATACGCGTAGGTGCAGTGCTTTAATGATAGAAAGTAGAAACTCTGCTCTTTGATCAGCATTCCTTTCGCTTGTTATTTCTTTCTTTCAACAGGTACGATAGGTACCCGTACGAAGAAACAAATAGCAAGCTACGGTTTGACTTTGTAATTGGATAATACCATACTATTCTTAGGTTCTAATTTTTGCTCGTTTTGTCTTAAGTACCGACAATTAGGCAGGAACTCGCAAGTCTAACTGTTTCACGAGTTTGTCAGCTATAACTGAAAGTGCCGCTGAAACTGGCGACGTTGCGTCTGCGACCTATTTGCGGCGAACAGTGCAAAAATGAAGTTAAAACTTGAGTAATAATGATTACGTAAAACGGGAAGAAATTAATTTGTGAAAACATCGAGCTTATGTATGTTACGTGCAATGTGGGTAACAGTTTTAGAACACCGTTTTCTTTCCTTTTTGAAATGTGTCTATTTACCCGACTGCGCGACATTAAGGACAGGGTTATGTTTTTTTAGGGTTCCGTAGACAAAGGGTGCCAACGGAACCCTAGACTAAGGCTCCGCTGTCCGTCCGTCCTTCCGTCAGTCACAGGGCTGTATCTTATGAACCGTAATAGGTAGACACTTAAAAATTCAGAGTGTGTACTACTATGGCCGCTAAAATTATTTTAAACTAAAGGGGTCCCCATACAAATGCCGTGTTTTTTTTCAAACGAATGTATTTAAAAAGTATATATACCACTTAGTGTTAAATATTGTACGGTGATACGGAACGCTTCGTGTGCGAGTACGACTAGTATTTGGCCGCTTTTTAAGTTAGTGATGACCAACGTATGGTAGTTCCCAAAATAGATTAATGGAAGCTTTAGAGTAACAAACACCATCGATCGATAGAAGTTAAGAAAGAAGAAGAGTTTATAAATATACAAATAAACAGATTTGTCTCTCTCTAATGAATCTATAGGTAATGAATATTATTTTCGTTTTCATTCAGACGAAATATCATGTTTTGTATGTAAGCACTATGTTAATTTTTTGACTGTAATACATATAAAAGCATGTATCAATTTCTTGATGCTCGACGTGTAATGTGAAATTTACGGAAAATGTAAATCACCTACAAATCAATATGCATACGGGTGAAATTGAAAACACGACGAAGCTCGGCCATTTTGTAAGACAGTTTACGTCCCATTCTTTTTCGTTACGGCGACGACACGATTTTATTAGGAAGAGTGTCGTGATCTCACCTTCTTCGATATGTATTCACATAAACATATCTGAACAAAGATTTAGAAGTAGAATTCTTAATGCATTTTAACAGAATTGATATTCTATGTATAACGGAAGATTGGCTTAAAACCCTCCCGTTCTTCTTCAATTTTAATACTCACCAGATTGGTAGTTCGTTCAGCAGAGTAAACGCTATACATGGTGGCTCATTAATTTCAGTAAGTAACCAGCTTAAATTTAAAGCACGTAAGGATATTGTGAGCCTATCTGTTGAGCGGACAGTTGAACTAGCCTGTATAGAATTAGTGCAGTTTATTGTTGAATGTATATTCCAGCTTCACGCAAAAGCTACCGGATAGATGTTGTTTTAATTTTGCATAGATATTTCCTATAAGTCTTAGTCAGTCTACGGTATTTGCTATGGGGGATGAGCCATATTGCAATTTATTCGAATCCCTTTATAGCTTCAAATTTTAAAAAGATGAACCGAAGGTTAGAATATTGCAGCTAGTTCCAGATTTAACATTTTAAAATGATCATCATCCCGCTATAACTCAATAATGACATTACAGTACGGGCGGTGGCGTTAGTTTAAAAAGTAATTTTATACCGGCTGAAAACCACACCAAAAATAGTTTTTCCTTAGTGTAAAAGATATCTGAGCGTTAGCTGCTCGAGTAGTGGTTGTAGTAGGCAGTCCAAAGCTAGAGCATGTCACAGTTTTTGGGATCATCTTCAACCCAAAAAAATGGTAAGCTGCATGGAAGTGGGGGGAATATATTATGCCAGTCGCGTAAATGAACATGATTGTTGTTATGGCACATCAGGGCTAGATTTGGAACTATGTATAGCAGGACAAAGTGGTCACAGGACTCTTGACCTCAGTTTTGCAGGAAAATAAAACAGCTGTTGCATTTTTTTTTTTATTAAATTCTGCTTGAACATGAAAATTGCTAAAAGTGGCACTTCCTTTGATTTTACTCAAAATTTTCCTTTGCAGTATTTGATTCTTGTCAGCAACACTATCGCTCAGTATACACTAAGCTATTATTTAATAAATTACGAAAAATTGCCACTGCCTTTCGATTTGTTCACAGCATTTTGATCCATTATCATTTATTACACTATCGATAAGAGCAATAAAATACGGTGCTGTTTCTGTAAAAAAACGGGTTCGATTCTAGGTTCAGGCAGAAGCTTTAAAAGTAAAACAAAAATGCAGTTTCATTTTCCTTCAAAATTGAGATCAAGGTTCCTTTGATACTTTGGCTTATAGTTCCGAATTTAGCCTGATGCGCCATTGCAACAATCATGTTCATTAACGCGACTCTAGAATAGAATCTATATTATAAGATTCTCACAATATCTAGTAGTAATTTAGTAAAAAAAAAATTGCGAATAATTAATACTTTTATTTGTGGGGCAACTCCATCAATGATGAATGATTTGTCAAAAAAGTTTACGGAGAATGAAGATACTCTTGGTTTTGGTTTGTCTACGTTGCACGATTGGATTAGGTGCTTTGAATGCTTGCTTCACATTAGCTATCGACTTAATATAAAAAAAATGGCAACTTAGATCAGCCGAAGACAAAGCTAGTTAGTATGAAGCAACGTTCAGATGACATCAAAAGACGTTTTAAAAGCGAAATGGGCTTGATTGTAGACAAACCAAAACCCCGGTTCGGTAACACTAATGACGGAAATACCGTGAGAAGATTTTTTGAAAATCCCAAGGCAAGTGCCGATATCACAGGGTTAGATGTTTCACTTAAGTATACAAAAATTTGGCATAAGTATTGCTTCGTGCTTTATCATCAGGATTTATGACACAAATATTGAGAAATTTGAAACCTTAGCTCAAGAAACCAGACTACTTTACGTAAACCTCTATCCATGGTATTATATTATGCCCGCGACTGTTCACAAAATACTTTTGCACAGTGGTGATGTAATTAAATCATCACTTCTGCCTATCAGCCAGCTTTCCGAGAAAGCACAGGAAGCTCGGAATAAGGACTGCAGAAGACTTCGTGAACACAACACACGAAAACGATCGCGAATTGCTACGAATAGAGATACTTAATATGTTATTGATAGCATCTGACCCTGTAATAAATGGTTTAAGAGAAGTTCCCCGGAAGAAATTAGGTTCGTTCTAGAGAACTTAGAATTTATTGCCAGTGATACATAAATTGCGTTTCAAATGACCAGTATTGTAAAACAGCCACTTCATAGGTAAAGACCTATTATTATTACTATGATAGTTCGTAGAAAGTACACAGAAAAACATTAAGTTAAGGCCTTGATTATAATACAAATTTGGTTGACTGTTAATGAGAAATCCCGTGTTGACAATCTACTGTAATAATATTATTCTAGTGATAGCTGTTCGTCAGGAATAATCCGTAAGAATGCATCAGTCAGTGTATCAGTGTCGTGCCATTGGTTTAGTATATGCAGGAACGCAGGCGTTAATTAATTTACGAAAAACGAAAAAACTCGCAAGTTTAGGAAATTACTACTGAAGACTGCGAGTGTCGACCACAAGACGAGCTGCTTCTCACACGGACAACTGTGCGTCGCTTGCGCCCCGCGTCACCATTTCCGACTCTCTTCATATTTTGGTTGGTGAGACCACAACTACACCTCATAATCTGCAACTAAAAATCAGATCGGTAATGAATGTTAAATGTTACGAATCTTAAACCAGCCATGTCTTTGTAATCGTACCCGGCTTGCGGTGAAGAAATGAATGCACAACGTCATTGAAGCACCAATTTTAAAAGGGAAGTAAAATGGCGAAGACGTTTTGATTCCACGCATCCCTATGATTCCGAACGACATGCCATTCGACTTTAAACGGTTACAATTTCCAGTGCGGGCTTGCATTTGCTATGTGACTATGTCAATAAATAAATCGCAAGGGCAGTCGTTAGGTAAGTGTTTGTGGCATTAATCTTGAAAATCCATGTTTTTCACATGGCCAACTGTATGTCGCCGGTTCCCGTGTCGGAAAACCATCGGCATTATTTATTTACGCGCCAGGAAAGGAAACAAAACTAACAATGTTGTGTATAAACAAGTATAACAATAAACAATATGATAAAGAGACAATAAAAAGTTACAAACACATACAATATCAAAATATACAACAATATAAATAATAATTATTAGTATAGTACTAAAGTTTGAATTGAACGACAGTACAACGTCTGTGGGGTTAGTTAGTATGTAAAAGATAAAAATGTTTAGTGTGGGTTATCCTTAAAAGATAGACATATACTATAGCAAATTTTTTTGTGTATCTTTTTAAAATATACAATTTCGTAGTTTATATTTTGAGAAATCAACAACATTCATTGCGTTATTTATGTTGTTGAACAGGCAAATTTTTCGATCATGTGAAGCAATGGATTAGCAATATCCTTCAAAATGATTCAGATTGTGATTGATAGTGTGTTACGCAATTAGGGTGCTTTTTGAAACCGAAACGTTTAATTGTTTTCGTTAAATCATTAATTTTATTAATTACCCAGTGATCGCGACGATAGGTCGTGTGAAGTTAAATGAAAGTAAGAGTGGACTGTATAACAAGTAGATATAATAATAAAAGAAGAACATCAGAAAGCCGAAAACCTTGCCTTTTGCTATTTTAACAAAAAAAATTCATTTGAGCAAAACTGAAAATATCGATTTATCATGGCCACGCTCCCGATAATGCAATCAAATTACGTAAACGAATACTATGTACATAGTATGGGCAGCCGCGAACACATACCTAACTACGTACATAATAAGGGCATTATGGCCAGTTTGCGTTTAATTAACTGTCTGCAGATTGAACAATTGCCTCCACGCTGTACCTACAATAATAGTTAAATTACTATAAACGTTTCTACTTTAATTAAAAATCCACGCGGTGTATTGTGCCTAAAAGTATTTTCATTCCGACACTTCAGATTTTTTGTAGTACTTTTGTAATTGGATTCGGGCTTTCAGTTCCACATTCTTGCTGCATATTTTTATTATAAACAGGTAAGGTATCCAGATAATTGTTATTAATAAAACGCATATTTGGGGCTGGCCTTTTTACCTTGAAGCTGATGTACATTGATCAAACGGTATCCTTATCTCGTCTTCCATTTCGCACATAATCGTAAAGTGCCATTTAGCTGTTTTATCCTTCGCTAAAGTATATCAAATGGCCTATTTGCAGGTTCACGAGCATTTGCAAGTATAAGTGGTTGGAGTATTGCTATATTTATGGATTGTGCATGAACCTTGGTTTTACAAAATAATTAGCTTGTAATGCTGACTACAATTTTAAAAACGGCAACAGTAGTGCGGTAGTTTAAATTTCAGGCGTTACAGCTGGCCATACACCAATGCCCATCATTAAATTTAAAGTGTTGTGGGACAACTATAGGAACGAAAATTAAACAACATTTCTACCATTACCATTTCAGCCCGGAATCACCCACTGCTGGGTATAAAGGTATATAGGCCTCGCCTTTTTTTTGCCAGACTTCCCGGTTCCGTGCGTCACTCATACAGGTGCTTCCCGCGACTTTGACGACATCATCAAACCAACGCGCTTTTGGAGCTGGACATACAGAGCGTCGATCTGACAGTGATGGAGAGAGTTGAACACGGCCCAAAGCTCGAGACTGTCGAATACCTTCTCATAGTCGACGAAAGCTAAACACAAGGGCCGATTGCATTCTGAACTCTTGTCCATCATCAGCTGTTTTACGGTGTTGATGTGGTCGATGGTGAAGAAATCACACACTCAAATCTCTATAGATGTGGTAAAATTTTCGGTTCATAAAAGTGTGGTATGGTTTAATTGCCTTTACAAATTGAAACAAGTTTTTGTTTTACTGATTCCTTAAAGTAAGATGAACCCATCGGCCAAGCGACTGGTCGCAGGAGCAGATTTACGCAAATTTCGATGTAAGTATTTTCATAAAGTTTTAAAGGAGACTGGACCTAATTTTGTATAATATTTAATTTGAACGTATCCCAGATACGCATGCCCAGAGTGCCCTGAAACACGGTACCAGGAAAAGGAAATACTGTCGCTACACTGTACACAAACACACTTCGGTACGGAACCACACTAACATCTAGCTTCTCCAACAATACATAGCATGAATATATTTAAATAATTCACGCAACTTTCGTACCGAGTTTTATTACAAAACAACAATAAAGTCATGCCGGAGTACCTACATATTTGACGTGCTCCCTTGTTAGTTATCCTGTCACAAAACTATACTCATATCAAGGGTCTTGAAAAATTATTCGCTTAAAATAATGCGCTAGTCGTAAAAAACTTTGTCATTTCATATAAGCTCCTACGTAAAGTCGAGCAAAAAATTTCCATGTTCCATAACAAAAGTGCATGCCGCAAACGCAGCCAAATCTTCAAGTTTCATAAGACGAATTCCCGTAAGTTTATCTTTTATTTTTGGAAATAAATAAAAGTCACAAGGTCAGGACAGTTAGGAGGGTGACTTAATAACTCCACACTTTCAATAGACAAATATTCAATAGTCCGTCTGGCGGAGTGAGTAGGAGCGTTGTAGTGGTGGAGGAGGATACTGCTTCTTGGGCGCAGCTGTCTAACATTTTCCAAGATAGCTGGTAAACAATGACTGACATACCAATCTGCAGTAACAGTATTTTTAACTTCTAGGACAATTGTTGCGAAATGACCCGCCTGTCCTAAGAATGAGGCAATCATCTTTTTCCTTTGACTTCTGCCCTTCTTTCCTTTTGGTTTCGGGTTCGTAACAATATATCCAGCTTTCATCACCTGTGACGATGTCATATACAGCATTCGAGTCACCTCCGTCATACTTTTCAAGCATTGAGCGGCATCGATCCAAACGACGGCGTTTTTGATCTTCCGTCAAATTATGAGGTATCTATCTAGTAAAAAGCTTTCTGACACCTAAATGTTCATGTAAGACTAATTGAACTTGACTCATACCAATGCCTAAGGCTGCCCGAATCTGTTGATATATCACCCTTCCATCAGCTTCTATCATTACCGTACAGCACTCTTATCTTTAGTAGTCGCCGTAAAAGGACGTCCTTCTCGCGAATCATCAGTGAATTTGCTTCGACCACGTTTAAACTCATTAAACCAGTTGTAAACAGTGGCACGAGATGAGGGGCTTCATCATGAAATGCTAATCGAAGTCTATCGTAACATTATTGTTGAATAAGACCGCAACGAAAGTCGTAATAAATAATTGAACGAAAATTTTCTCTAGTTAAATCCATTTCGAAGCACGACAGACACTTTTTAAATTGTCACCAATTTGTAAAAAACAAAAAAATTACATCGGCTGCTTTTCAAACTGGCCTTTTCTAAACACTTTCACAAGTTCTAAGTAATTATTCTGTAAGTAGATACTAGGTACCTACTTATTTTAAGCATCGAAGTATTGAACGTAATCATAATTTGAATAAGGAATGATAAATTAAATAATGATTTGGGTATTGTAACGTACCTAGGTGAATGTTGGATTATTTAGCTAGTAAAGAATCCAGAAAATCTCAGTGGCGGAAAGTTTTATGAGCGGAGAAACGAACATCAAGAAAGGTTTATACTTCATAAACTGCAGCGACACGGCAATTTAGTACAAAACTGGAAACAAAAAGCCTCCATTACAATAACGATAAAAACCAGTTTCAGTAACAAACCAATTCGGGGTAGTGACCCAAAAACCGAGCGAAGGAGGAGCATTCAGTATTCTCAACGCGTTTCAAAACTCATACAAACTTGTCACAGAGAGTCCTTTTCAATTATTCTTTGAAGCTCTGCAGAATGTGTTGAAGACGTGAATGAGTGAAAAGATCTCATTCACAGCCAGAGGTGCGGGTGTCCCAGAAAAGCTCGCCATTTCTATGTCACACACTGATAATAACATGTTATGCCTTCCTTATAAACACTCAACTAATCTGTGTACAGTCATACTCATAACAGTGATATTCAAAACGCGTACACAATTTCCGTAACGAAAACTACGCGAGTTATTTTTGCTAAAGCAAAATTGTTTATCCCAGAATACACAATGTTTCTGGAGAAAAAATGCTAACGCCTGGTTCCAAAGACTACTTTAATCTTCCTTGTTATATCTGGATTTATCTGTATACGGTATGTTTAAATCAGGTTACGTCATCAGGAGCGGAACGGTATGCGTCAGCTTGGATTTTATTGATTTCTGATACTTATCTTTAAGCAAGATTATAGTAGATATCTATCTAGTCACATATTACATTGTAACATCAGTTGGTGTTTTGCTTTACGCACCGAAGCTCTAAAGAACAAAACATCTAAACAAGGTTTGCTGTAGTATTCTATTGTTATGGGCATAAACATTGAACATGTCGAACTATGATAGTGGCTCTCGATACTTTACAAACTAGCTAAGCCGCGTCCAATATCTAGTTACAAACTGAGATGCACGAGCCCTCAATTACGAATGTTTCACAAATACCAATACCTACCAACTAAGATAGGCCATCAGTGGAACAAATTAATGAAGAGGGGAAATGGGTACCATGGCGATCTCTAGTTAATGGCACAATGCAAGCAATAAACCGATGTGACAGCTTGATTACTTCGGCCGACACCAGCCGCTATCTGCTTACAAAGGCACAAGGCGCGCAAGAGGCGGTTTTACATCTATACGTGGTCGCTATCAGTAATTACTTGAATCAGTGGAGCGAGATCTGCATGTAATAATCTGATCAACATTTAATTTTTTATTACATTATGCGCGTATGATATTCACTTGGAAACTCCCAATTACGGCTTTCAGCGCGCTTTTTTTTAACCTTTAGCATGTGACGAAGTATATTATTAGAAAGGCCAAAACGTGTTACTCAAAATCAATTGGTTATGAATACACAATAAATTGATGTTTAGGTACATATAACACGATTTGTACATCCCGTGATTTTCGTGAAATTTCCTTTGAAATCCTAAAATAATCATGATTCTGGATTAACCTACTAAAGTATTCATAAACATCCTGAAACACTGGCGTATCTCGCAACCATTTCCTTTGTGACATTCACATATTATCAGGCCAACTTACTCTGAAATAAGCTTGTGCACGCACCACTGAAGGCAACGTGTTTTTTTTACAGCAGCTATATAAAAAAACATGTGACCAAGTTTAGAGTAGCAGGCTATAGTAGCGGCGAGACCGAGGTGGCAGTAAAGGAAACTGTTACGCAATTCGACGTCGGGGCTCGGGATTCCGAATGAAAATGAAACTCGAATGGAAAATGTGGTTTTTACTGATTTGCGCCCACTACTTCCTAAATAGGAGAAAACTGTGTGCTGTATCGACACAAAGTTAGTATTCCCGAATCATATAATTAAATACTACTTAAATGAAAGTTGACGCTTCTATTGTTAGGTAATATGTTACGTAACCGAGGCACCCAGTTCCGGTACATAACGTGCAGCATTCTCGGATGAACAATACATTTATATTCCAATAAAAATCAGGTAATAATCTCGGCTAGACGAACAATGATGCGCAAATTACATTTATTTTATGAGAATGTGAGCCAGATAAAGCTCGCGAAGATTAAAAGGTACCGCGTAGCTCGTAGTTGGCACACTTTGCCAGATAGTAAAGAGTTTTTGATAAACTCGCTTGAAATGTTTAATCACGTCCCTTTGCCACTTATTTGACTTGACTCGAGTGTTCACAAAGACAGAAGAAGACGTAGCTATGGAAGGCCTCCCACAAGATGGACCGATGCCCTGATGAAGGCCGCAGGAATCCGCTGGATGCGAGAAGCATAGAACCGGTCAAAGTGGCGGTGCTTGGGGGGGTGGGGGAAGGGCTATGGCCAGCTGTGGGCGACCTTCGGCTGAAATGATGTCACAAAACAATGAACATCGAAGATTTGGAGATAATACTTACACAAAGGATATTCACAAGCATAACGATAAGTCATTGGATCAAACTTTCGGAGCATCTTACTGTCTTCTCTTGACTAATAGAGATAACTAAGCTCACTTATTTGGTCGAAACCTATGTTCATGCCTATTAAATACTTTTTTCTTTTATCGTTAACTTTGTTTCTTCTCCCGTTGCTCATTTCGCGACGGGGTAATAATTCATACATGACTGAAGTTCTTCTCTTAAAAAGTTCAAGTACTAGCCTTTTAATTTTTGATCGTTCTCGGAGGAGCTAGCAACAAGAAGGCTTCACAATACCTACCTACACTAATGGAGATTTTTCTGCAATAAAAAGAGGTCTCTTGTACTTCAGAAATAAGGTTTACCTGAAGGAACATGATTGTTGTCGAGAATTTTCTTTTAAAGTGAATTTCAACTTTTAAGTTCATCTAAATGACAAAGTGAAGTGTACAAATGCCAACGATTTTGCAGTAATTTGCTTCCTGGTATTGGATAGATGTGTCGCAGGATAGGAACCTTCGTTAGCAAAGTGCTTCTGAATGATTAAACGCACATCTATTAACAACTTGAGAGGTGATATTAATTTTAAGTTTATGATAATTTAATCACTTGATTAGCTTTACATAATTTCTCTTCAGACGCATTCACCGTATTAGTTGTTGTAACTTCAAGCTATTACCAACTTAAAGTATGTACTGTTCTGCTCGGTCTCAACAAACAAATTTAATCAGGAAGCAAGGAGAAATAAAACCTCAACTGGAAAGTCTACTGTCAGAGATCCCTGAATGTCTAAGCTAACAACTAAATTGTTATTTTTTGTTTTTATCTGCTATCAGTCAGCCCTGACTATGATCAGATGTGTGGAAAGGTGCATCACAGCATGCATGCAGGACCAATGTCCAAATTCTACTTAATCAGGCAGCACAATATCAGCTTTCTTGAGTCTCTTGGTATGATTTGGCATCAATAGTGAACGTGAGAGGGGATTTGGATGGTTGGTTAATCTGTCTTTGTATTTCTCTAGGTAGCGCTTCGCTTCTTCTAGGACCGTTGGAATTTCCAGGTGCTCATGGATTTCTGAGTTGCGAGCGTACCAGGGCGCCGCTGCTAGGACCCTCAGGATGCTGTTTTGACTTCTTTGAATACACATGATGTTTGATTTGCTTGCGGAAGACCATAATTGAATCCCATATGTCCATATTGGTTTTATGATGGAACAATAAGCTCTAAGTTTGTTACTCAGGCTGAGTGAAGATTGTCTGCCTAGTAGCCAGAGCAAGTTCTTGAATCGGAAGTTTATTTCTGTTATTTTTTTCGTTAGGTGATCCTTCCATGTCAACCTTCGATCCAAGTAGAATCCCAGGTACTTTACACATGGTGACTGTGGTAGAGTGTCCTGGCCCAATTTCACCGAGGCGCAATTTCCATGTTTGAGTGCGAAGGTGATATGATGCGATTTGGGCGCACTTGCCTTTATACGCCATTTGTTTAGCCAGTTATGGGTCCTGTCAAGCTGATTTTGCAGCATGTTGCTCTCCAAGTTGGCATCCTGGTCACAGGCCAGGAATGCGGCATCATCAGCATAGGTTGCTACAAATACGTCAGGGCACTGAGGGAGATCGCTAGTAAATATATTATATAAAACTGGGCTCAGAACGGAGCCCTGGGGAACCCCAGCAAGGCATTTGGTGAGAGAGGATCTAGCGTCTCGTATCTTTACTTGAAATTGCCTATCACCAAGATATGATTTAAATAGTAAGTAAAAAGAATGGGGCAGGAGCAACTTTATCTTGCATAATAGTCCTTTATGCCATACTCGATCAAAGGCTTGCTGGACGTCGAGGAATGCTGCCGAGCAATACTTTTTCTTTTCCAGGCATAGTCTTATGGTGTGGTAGACTCGGTGTACCTGTTCTACGGTGGAGTGTTGCTCGCGAAATCCGAATGGGTGATCAGGTACAACTTGGTCCTTTCCCACAACTTCGATAGTACTGGAGTAAGGCTAATAGGGCGGTAAGATGAAACATCATTTTCCGGCTTTCCAGGTTTATGGATCATTACAATTTGTGATATTTTCCAGAGAGCAGGGACATAAAGAGGATCTGAGAGAGGCATTAATAAGGATAGTGAGAAAAACTACTCCCTTTCTTGGCAGCTCCTTAAGAATTTTCGGAGTAATCAGATCGAGTCCAGGTGCCTTTTTGGAGTCCATCGTAGATATCAATCTAGACAGTTCCCGTGGGGATGTTGATCGCAGAGGGGCACAAAGTTGCAAGTCCTGGTTGAGAATGGCATCAATTTCAGGATCATCAGGAACTGCCGATTCGTTCGGCTTGAAATCATTGGCAAGATAAGAGGCGAAAGCTTCAGTTTTTTCCTGATCTGTACGAGCCCATGAATTGTCTGACCTGATGGGGGGAAGCATTGCTGAGGTTGTGCCAAATTTTTTGTTGCTTTCCAAAGGGAATAAATTCCTTTAGCTTCAGGGGTTATTCTCTCTAGCCTGTGTTGTAGGGTATCATTGTTAGACGTTGTAATGTTTGTATTTTGTTACTTACGTTTTGCCTATTTTAATTACGAGGGGGCGTTTTTAAGTTCGCGGAATGGGGGGGAGGGGATAACAATATGTCATTATCGGGATGGCCACAATTTCATCCACTCAATATTAGTATAAATACCAGGTTTTATCTTAATTGGATCATTAGTCTTTAAACTATCGCCAAGCAAACAACTCAATTGGGAAGAAAGTGTGAATTATGGAAAAAATCGAGTACCGTGCCGTAATAAAGTTCCTTACCAAGCAAGGAAAGTCAGTTCAAAATATACTGGAAGAGATGGAATCCGTTTACGGGGACTCTTGCCCGGGTAAAACCATGGTTTACAAGTGGCACAGTCTTTTTAAACAAGGCAGGACCTCACTTGAAGACGACCCACGGCCCGGACGGTCGATCGAGGTGACTACTCCGGAAATCATTAAAAAAGTCGAAAAAATAATATTGGAAGATGCCAGACTAAAGAAGAAACAGCTTGCAGAAATGGTTGGAGTATCGGATACGACCATTTTCAAAATTCTACACGATCATCTTGGCATGACAAAGGTCAGTGCAAGATGGGTTCCAAGAATGCTCACGCCGCCTCAAAAACAACACCGCGTGGAGTGTTCTCGCACGTTTTTGGACCTCTGTAACGAAGATAAGGATGGACTATTAAGTCGAATTGTTACTGGAGATGAAACTTGGGTTCATCATTATGAACCTGAGTCGAAACAAGACTCTATGCAGTGGCACAAAAAAGGCACACCACCACCCAAGAAGTTTAAAGTGTCACAATCGGCTGGAAAAATCATGGCAACAGTGTTTTGGGATTCAGAAGGGATCCCGTTGACCGCTTATAAAGATAAAGGCGTTTCTATAACCGGAGAATACTATGCTTCTATCCTCGAGAGGTTGAAAGAAATCATTAAAGAAACAAGGAGGGGTAAATTGACCAAAGGTGTCCTTCTTCTTCACGACAACGCGCCTGTTCACAAGAGCCGTGTTGCGTTGGCTGCCCTGCATAAGGTGGGCTTCGATATTTTAGACCATCCACCCTACAGCCCAGACCTGGCTCCCAGTGATTATTACCTCTTCCCAAAACTGAAAAATGAACTTCGTGGGAAGAAATTTTCAACTGATGAAGAAGTGAAGGACGCGGTTTCAGCTTATTTTTCAGACAAAGACAAAGCATTTTTTATGAAGGTATACATAAGCTAATTGAAAGATCTGAAAAATGTATAAGGGTAGCAGGTGAATATATTGAAAAAGAAAAATAATTTAGTATTTTTATTTTCACTTCTCACCCTCCATTCCGCGAACTTAAAAACGCCCCCTCGTAGATCTTATATTATACGTTCTCTCCAATTATCTGCATGACCATTGTCTGTAGTTTAACCATTCCTAGGCCTCTATATTTTAAGTTATTTAGATTTTCTCATGCTCTCCCAATGTTTATTTACCTTTTGTAATGTCAGATAATGACAAGCCTAGGTTTTATTTTTAATGTATTGCTAGAGCTGCCAGTAGGTAAGGTTGTATAGGTATTAGACCTTATTATAAACTATTATTCTTCTTTTATGTTCTAGAATCATTGTTAAAAATTTTATATGTCAACCGATCCGAAAAGGAAGGGAGCCGGGACCGTCAGACCAGATTACTCTTAGTGCTCGCCTTGGCAGGAGGTCCTGAAGTTATATAGTGCTCGGTGGGAGGGCTGTGCCCTCAGATAGTGTGAGCTGTGCTTGAACAAACCAATCTACTCGTCCTTCTACACCGGACTATGTTGGAAAGTCGCTAGACCGGCGATGGCTACCCTTGGCGTCAGTTCTGAAAACTGACGCAAGAAGATTACGTCGTGGTCTACAATAAACTAGAGACGCCGACGGCTGGTAGATCTCAGCCCTCTGCCTGCCTCCTCTACCACGGCCTGCCCCTCCGAGGTCGGACCATGGTCTAACTCAAGGACCCTCCTTTTACAACCTGCGAGCCTCTCTAGAAGAAACGCTTGGACCTTCAACTTATACCCGGTTTCCCTGACTTTATATTCTACCTCAATTATATTATTTTACCATTTCTTTTACTTTTACTTTTTCTTTTAAGCCGGGACTCCTCCAGTTCTGGTGACAGTTCCCTCCTTGACCTTACATTTTCCCCCTCCCGGGAAAATGTAACGTTACAACGTCGCAAGGTCTTTGAGTTCCTTAATGGCACGGTTGAGGCGGGTTTTGTCCCGTTCATTATGAGATAAATAATAAATAATAATAAATAAATATCGTCTGACATTGCACACAGCACCATCTAGTTCCAAGTTAAGCACTTAAGGCTTGTGTTATGGATACCAGATGGTTGATACACTACTTAAATACATTTTTTTTTTTCGTAAATACATACATATTATAAATATACATCCATGACTCGGGTACAAATGTCCATATTCATCATACAAACATTTGCCCCTACCGGGATTCGAACCCAGGACCATTTGGTTTCGCTGACTACACTTAGCCACTGTAGCCACTACACCAAACGTGTCGTCAAAGAGACGTGAGATGACTGCCAGATTCTACGAAATCGTCTCTTCTCAGCGATTTTTCTTCGGACTTCGATCGGGGTAGGTGTACTATGCGCAGAATATTTTAACTCAGGGGTGCTGATCCCCGCTGCCACTTGTAAAAGATTAGTAAAGTACAAGCACGCGTCGTCTACGTCTTCAGGGGACTTTAGAGGTACATTGAGATTAATGTTGTCTTCAAGGTACTCCCGAAAACTATCCCAATCGGTTTTGCAGTTGTAAAGCATGTCATGATTAGGGTTACATTTTGCAGTCGTTCTACTCAATCTTATCTTTGGGGTGTGGTCTGAAGACCCGTCTAGGCTAGATTCAATTTGAGTGAATTTGTGGCATATGTTTTTTTGTGAAAAAGAGGTCAAGGAAGTCAGGTATTTTGTTAGCATCCGTAGGCCAGTATGTAAGTTCTCCTGTGGACAGAGTTGACATGCTATTTGCAGCGATACTTTTTTTGAGTTCACGGCCCCTTGTTACGATGAGTCTAGAACCCCAATCCGTATGTTTGGCGTTCCAGTCACCACCTGCTATAAATCTATTGCCTTGCGTCTTAAAGAACTCGGTAAACATTTCCTCATTGATTTTGTGTCTAGGAGGACAATATACCTCCGAGATGTTAATAAGGCCTGATCGATCTTCTACTCTTATAGCCGTGGATTGTAGGTGTACTGTCACAAAAGGTTCCAGTAGGCAGTGTTTGATGGTGCTTTTTATTACGATAGCACTGCCACCATGTGCTCGACCGTCTGGATGAGAGGTAAGGTACACGCAGTACCCTGGAATACGTATATCACTTCTTACAGTTGTGTGTGATTCTGATATCAGGCTGTCAATCTTCGGAGGATGACCCCTGGCCCTCCCCCGATCTGGGGCGCTTCTGGTAGAACCTTCGGTTCCTATCAGCAGCCCCCGCCACTTCGCGCCCCGAGCCCTGGCATGAGCCCTCCGCGCCAGATGCGGCGTCGGACTCCGACCCCGCATCACTCCTCTCCTCTTCGTCATTTTTTTTTTTTATTTTTATTTATTTTTATTTATTTTATTTATGCGCCCCCCACTAGCGGCGAGCCAGCCGGCCGCGGGCCGGCAGAAGGCGGTGTCATTTGCCACCGTCGCAGCTGCCGCGGCCAAACCTGGCTCGTCGGGTCAGAGGAAGGCCCCCCCCGTGCCGAAACCCGCGGGGCCGCCCATGCCCAGGGCGGGCGGGATGGCTACACAGACGGCGAGGGCACCGGCCCGGGCTGCAAGACGGACGCCCCCACCTCCTCCTCCTATATCTCCTCCGGCTGGTGCTGGATGGCAAGTAGCCGGGGAGAAGAGGAAGGCCAGGCAGGCGGCAAGGGCGGCCAAAAGGAAGGAGAGGCAGCAGCAGCGCAAAGAGCGAAGCGTCGCGGCTAGGCTCCGTGCCCCGAAGTCCGCAGCTGTAGTGATTACACTACAGCCGGAAGCGGTGAAGAAGGGCGTATCCTACCGTGACGTGCTAGCCAAGGTGGGACAGGCGGTGAGCCTAGAGGAGATCGGCGCCACCGAAGGCATCCGGGTAAGGCTCACGGCGACTGGGGCCCGGATGCTGGAGATCCCCGGTGCGGCCAGCGGCCCGGCCGCCGACGCTCTGGCCGAAAGGCTTAGGGCGTCCTTAAATGTGGACGAGGCCCGAGTGTCCAGGCCCAACAAATGCGCTGACTTGCGCATCCTGGGCCTGGACGACTCTGTGACGGAGGGAGATGTGATGGCCGCCGTCGTTAGGACTGGGGGGTGCTCTGCCGAGCAGGTGAGGGCAGGCACCATCCGTCCTGACTTCAAGGGGATGCGAGCCGTTACGGTAAGCTGCCCCGTGTCGGCGGCCAAAAAAAATAGTCGAGGGCCGAAGGCTACTGGTGGGCTGGGTTTCCGCGCAGGTGAAACTGCTGGAACCCAGACCTCTGAGGTGCTTCCGCTGCCAGGTGGGCAACCACGTGGGAGCTCAATGCAGCTCGGAGGTGGACCGCAGCCACCATTGCTTCCGCTGTGGTCAGCCCGGTCACAAGGCCGGCTCTTGCAATGCCGCGTCGCACTGCACCGTATGTGCGGCAGCTGGCAAGCCGGCCGATCACCGGATGGGGAGCAAGGCCTGCGCTCCACCCGCCACAGCCAGGGGTAGGGGCAAGCCCTCCGCCACCGCCGTCACTGCCGCAGCCGCCGACACTGCCGCCGCCGCTGCCGCCTTGACCGCCGTCGTCGCCGCCGTCACCACCGCGGCGGGGCCCTCACAGAGGGCTCGGGAGGAGGCTGATATGGAGTGCCAATAACGGCCCCATTACGCCTCCTCCAGGCGAACATCAACCACTGCGCCTCCGCTCAGGATCTGTTGCTCCAGAGCATGGCGCAGTGGTCGATTAACATCGCCGTGGTCGCTGAGCCGTACTTTGTCCCGCCCAGGGATGACTGGGTGGAGGACCTGAGCGGCTCAGTGACCCTAATTTCGTCGGCCGCCGCCGGTACTCCGTCCCTCGAGTCTGTCACGAGGGGACGGGGTTGCGTGGCAGCACGGTTCGGGGAGATCGTAGTGGTCGGGGTATACTTCTCCCCGAACCGAACTCTTGCCGAGTTCCACAACTCCCTTGCGGAGTTGAAAGTCGTCGTCGTCGGGTTCCGTTCCCTCCCCGTGCTCGTCCTCGGGGATTTCAATGCCAAGAATGTGGCTTGGGGTTCCCGGTATACGGACACACGGGGCAGGATGGTGGAGGACTGGGCTCTGGAGACAGGCCTGGTCGTCCTAAATCGGGGTTCTGTCCCCACGTGTGTGCGGATGCGGGGTGAATCGGTGGTGGACATCTCGTTCGCCAGCCCCGCTCTGTCACCGCGTGTCCTTGACTGGCGCGTCATAGAGGGGGTGGAGACCTATTCCGACCACCGGTACATCCGGTTTGACGTCTCCGCCCAGACCTCGAGCGCGCTGGTCCGACAGGCCCCGAGTGGTCCGCGGTGGGCGCTGAAACAGCTGGACCGGGAGCTCCTCCTGGAAGCCTCGATCGTGCAGGCCTAAGTGTCATCACCGGACAGGCCTGCTGACATCAACGTCGAGGCGGAGTGGTTCCGGGAGGCCATGTCCGAAATATGTGACGTGGCAATGCCCCGGGCCCAGCCCGGACGCACTCAGCGCCAGGTGTGCTGGTGGTCGCCAGAGTTGACGACTTTACGCAGGGCGTGTGTCGCTGCGCGACGCCGGTACACCAGGCACCGCAGGCTCCGTATTCGCCCTCCGGATACGGAAGCCATTCAGGCGGAGCTGTACGAGGGGTACAGAGCGGCGAAAACCGCCCTCCAAGCGGAGATCCTGCGGGCCAAGGGACTGGCCCGCGAGGAGTCGCTGGAGACTCTGAACAGGGACCCGTGGGGACGCCCCTACAAATTGGTGCGTGAGAAGCTCCGCCCATGGGCTCCCCCGCTGACGCAGAGTCTCCGGCCCCAGCTCGTGGAGGACGTGGTGAGCACTCTGTTCCCTTCTAGAGGGGACCATATCTCCCCGCCCATGGCTCCGCCTACTGCGGTGCTGAATGCGGACCACACCGACGACGACGACGACGATGCTCCGGAGGTGACCGAGGTAGAGCTGCGAGTGGCGGTACGTAGGCTGAGTGCTAAAAATACCGCCCCAGGACCCGACGGCTTACCTGGGAAAGCCTGGGTCCTGGCCTCGGAGGCTCTCGGGCCTCGACTAAGGGGGCTCCTAAGCGCATGCATGGAGAGGGGCCAGTTCCCACTTCGTTGGAAGACGGGGAAACTGGTCCTCATCAAGAAGCCGGGGCGCCCAGCGGACTCTCCGTCCGCTTACCGGCCCATCGTGCTGCTCGACGAGGTGGGCAAGCTCTTTGAGAGAGTCATTGCAAACCGCCTCGTCGGGCGGCTGGTGCGGGTGGGGCCGGATTTGGCGGAGAGCCAGTTTGGCTTCCGCAGGGGGCGCTCTACGGTGGACGCCATCATGCGCGTGCGGGCCCTCACGACGGGGGATGCTGTGGCCCGAGGTGGGGTCGTCTTGGCGGTGTCTCTGGACATCGCCAATGCCTTCAATACCCTGCCCTGGGGTTGCATCAGGGAGGCACTCCGGTATCACCGGATGCCGACCTACCTCTGTCGTGTGGTCGAGGCCTATTTGACGGACAGGGCCGTCATCTACCCCGGTCACCAGGGAGTATGGAACCGGCAAGAGATGTCGTGCGGTGTCCCACAGGGATCGGTCCTGGGGCCGCATCTGTGGGATATCGGCTACAACTGGGTGCTGCGCGCCGACCTCCCCAGCGGCGTCAGCGTGGTTTGTTACGCTGACGACACGCTGGTCCTGGCGCAGGGGAGGTCCCACCAGGCGGCGGCCGAACTAGCGACACGCGGGGTTGCGACAATCGTCGAGAGGATCCGGCAATTGGGACTCGAGGTGGCCCTGCACAAGTCCGAGGCCATGTGTTTTCATGGTCCTCGGAACACGCCACCGTCGGGTTCCCAAATAACGGTAGGAGGGGTTCACATCGGCGTCGAGTCGACGATGAAGTACCTGGGACTCGTCCTCGACAGCCGGTGGAACTTCGTGGAGCATTTCCGACGTTTGGCTCCCGGACTGGAAAGGGCCGGGGCTGCCTTAAAGCGGCTGCTGCCCAATCTAGGGGGGCCAAACGCCTCCTGCCGGATGCTCTACGCGGGGGTCGTGCGGTCCATGGCCCTTTACGGGGCACCGGTGTGGGCGCGTTCCTTGAGGCGGCGGCCAGCCCGCTGGTTGAACGCGCCCCAAAGGGTCATGGCCACCCGGCTGGTCCGGGGATACCGTACGGTCTCCGGTGAAGTGGCGAGCCTCCTTGCCGGATTACCGCCATGGGATCTGGAGGCAAAAGTCCTCGCGCACGTTTGGGAGTGGCGCGAGGAGGCGAAACGCCGGGGCGTAGCTCCGCTGCCGCGAGAAATCACGGTACAGCGGACAGAGCTCCGGCGGGATCTCAGGGCGGCATGGAGAGTGCGATTGTCGCAACCCAGCGCTGGGCACGCCACAATTGCGGCGATAAGTCCCCTCTTTGAGGAGTGGCTTGAGAGGCGCCACGGCGTCCTCACCTTCCGCCTGACGCAGGTCCTCACCGGACACGGTTGTTTCGGGAGGTTCCTGTTCCGGATAAGGCGGGAGGAAACGCCCGGGTGTCACCATTGTGTGGATCGCCCGGAGGACACGGTGGAGCATACGGTGGAGGTCTGCCCGGCTTGGGCGAAGCACCGCCGTGTCCTCGTGGAGGCGATTGGCGGTGGCGATCTCTCGCGTCCGGCCTTGGTCCAGGCCATGGTACGGAGCGAGAGGGCTTGGGAAGCCGTCACCTCCTTCTGCGAAGCAGTAATGTTCGCGAAGGAGGAGGCGGAACGCGTGAGGGAGAGGCAAAATTTGCGCCCTCACGCCCCTAGCCGCCGCAGGAGACGCCCTGGGCGTCGGGAATCGCAGGCCGATTCCCGGCCACCGTAGGCGCGGGCTTGCGAACGGCGAGCAATGGGCAGCTCGCCGTTCGATAAGGACCAGGCCCGGGTCGACGGCGCGTTGTGTTCCACGCGCGCCTCAAAGAGATGTCAGCACCAATGACGGGGTTTGCTAGGACCGATGCCTGCTAGGGTTGCGGAAAAGTCCAAGAGGGTTACCGTGGCCCCTGGCACAGGCAACTGAAGGAACACGGGTGGGTTTTAGTCAGTAAGAGTCTGACACGCCCTCCTGCTCTGCCCAGAGCGGGAGAAGTTATTTGATGACTTCCCACCCACAAAAAAAAAAAAAAAAAAAAAAAAAAAAAAAAAAAAAAAAAAAAAAAAAAAAAAAAAAAAAAAAAAAAAAAAAAAAGGCTGTCAATCTTATTTTGTTTTAGGAAAACTTCTAATTCATTTGTGTTGGGTGCAATACCATTGGTGTTCCAGGCTGCTATAAATAAGCAAGTCATTTCGTAAGCTTACAACAACTAAATGAAACAATTTATTTTTCATCCCATCAGTTCGAAAAGGACGACTTGGTTCGCCTATATGTGCATCCAAAGGTGGTGTTTGCTATAATAAACTTTTAGCGGGCAGTAATGAGTTTTAAATTCAAACTCTACTACTCTTTATAAGTGCGCCGCAATTATCTTAGCCGCGCACTTTTTTGAATTTGGAAAATCTTAGTGGTCAACGCCAAAGAAATCGAACGCAAATGTTGTTTTAATAAAGACTGGCTGGTACGACGGCCCATAGTCGCGCCGCGCCGGCAGAAAAAAAAAAAAGAAATCAATTGATAAACGCTCGGGATTTTACTCTAGAATCCCTCACTTCACTCTGGATTCAAAAAAGCGCCCTGGCCGTAAAATATTATTTTGCTCCCTAATGATACAATCTACTATTTAAGCGAGCTGCTCCCTTTTTTATTCAAGGCATATTCAGCAGGCGTGCTTAACATTTTTGATATTATTCATTAAAAAGTGTCAGAATTTACCAGAGGGTTAGTAAATGAAAAGCTCTACCTGATTTTTTTTAAAGTATGCTTAGTAAGCAACGGATTAAGTTATTAACCTCGTTACGGAGTTACGGACTTTAAACATAGGCTCTGTTTAAATTAATTTTAAAAAGAGGCTAACTTATTGAAAATAAGATTCTACGTTTCACTCAAACAATATAATTTAAATAATGGTTGGTACATTGTCGCTAATACATTTTATCCTGGTGTCCCTTATTACCTACAGCATTGGAACCTTCTTAGTTGATTGCGGGTCCAAGAGGTAATGCAATAATGTGCACGTGAAAGAATTTCCGTCAAACTATCGCTATCGGTTCCCGTCTATTTAAGGTACTAAACAAAGTTTCATTTTTATTTTCAGGCTAACAAACAACGTAGTCTATAAATATTCCATGAAACTGGGCGAAAAGAAAACATAATCTCAAAAAATAGCCTGCGGGCTCTGCCGCGTGGAGGTCGATAATTCTCCCACGGGAACGTACTACCGGGATAAAAGTATCCTATGTCATGTCATAGTCAAGATGAGCTGCGGTGGCCCAATAGAAACGGTCGCCACTTACAAGTTGTGGGTCGTAGTTTCGAACCCAGACAGGCACTTTAGTTTGTGTAAATTATTTCATCACCACTGCTCTCAAAACGGTGAAGGAAACCGGCATGTCCTAGAACTAAACATTCGAAGACATGTGAAATCCACCAACCCGCACTGGGCCAGCGTAGTAGATTACGGCGCACTCCCTCTTACAGAGAGAGGAGGCCTGTGTACCAACAGTGGGAACATTATAGGCTGATTATGCTTATGCTATGTCATTGTCTACTTCACTACTTATGCGCCAAATTTCATCGAAATCAGTACACCTTAAAGTGACAGACAGACAGAGTTACTTACGCATTTATAATATTAGTATGGGTGTTTTTCAGCATCAATACTGACCCCCATCTAGTACCAAAGCTATATATTCAAACAAGCGTGCTCGAAATGTGTACTTTTTATCTAAGAGCCGGTTTTTTGATCCGTAGTTAACTCAACCATTAGTTAAAAATAGTAAGTAATGGTTCAATTTTGGCAAACTGTTTTGATTTGATCAACACATTTTGTTTTTTTTTTTTACTAATGGTTGATAAGCACCAGGCCCGGGTCTACGGCGCGTTGTGTTCCACGCGCGCCTCAAAGAGATGTCAGCAACAATGATGGGGTCCGCTAGGGCCGATGCCTGCCGGAAAAGTCCGAAATGAATACCGTGGCCCCTGGCACAGGCAACTGAAGGAACACGAATGGGTTTTAGTCAGTAAGTGTCTGACACGCCCTTCCGCTCCGCCCAGAGCGGGAGAAGTTATTTGATGATTTCCCACTCTCAAAAAAAAAAGTCTTCCCAGTTCTGCAAAGGTAAATATTTTCAGTGACTCCGATTTTAGAAAAGAAACGTAACGCACTATCAATCACAATGTGAATCAATCAAATCATCATCATATTGCTAATCCATTGCTGTCTGATCAATGTGTAAATAACGCAATGAATGTTGTTTTAGTTTGCTATGCAACTACCCCGCGCGCCCAAGTAATTTATTTTAAAGAAGCGCCGATGTGTCAAGAAGCCGTTGAGTTTGAAATGCCTTTCAAGTTTGAGATCTCCACGTGTGAATTATGGGCCGCGGCCCTAATAAACAAAGGCTCTACCTACAGCTGCCGGTGGGCCGTAAGCCTCCACACGAAGTTGTAATCACGTTCAATCTCTGGGTGTCGAAGCCATTAAGTATAGGATTATTTTTAGAAGCGTCTTTTTTCTGAAGACTTATTTAAGCACTTGGTGAAATTTTTGATAATTTGTGTACAAATTTAGCATGACGGTAAGCCGCAGCTATTAACAAAGATGTTCGTTTCGTAATTCCGTATTATTTATAATACAATTCCCTGTACGAAATCACTTTTTTCCACCGGAAACGTTGCAATTGGTCAAAGTTGCGATGTCTTCAAAGTTGCGAGACGAAGAACTTTTTTTACGAAATTTAAGAGTGATGGTGCCAAAATGTTTTCGTTCATATTGTTGCCATTTTTTGTGGGTCAGGGTCAGATTAAATCACTTTTATCTTATTCCCGGAGTTCAAAAAGTTCGCCTATTTTTCATCAGCTTCAGATAACCTCGCTGGGGTTTTGTTCATAATTAAACTGTATAAACAGCAATATTTTATTATACATAGTTTCAAATGGTACCTACGTAGGTCACACTATAAGTTTTGCGTAACTTAAAAAAACCACATGTTATAACCAAAATATTATGTTTATTGCTTTTCAAAATACTCTCCTTTACATTTTAAACATTTTTTCATGCGATCGAACCATTTTTTAAAACAGGAGGACCACAGATCTGAAGGCATGTTTTCTACGTGTTGATTGAACGCTATCACTGCCTCTTCGGAGTTGGTAAAAGTGAAACCTCTCATCAAATCTTTGATTTTGGGGAAAATACAGAAATTACAGGGTGCTAGGTCGGGGCTATGCGCAGGATGGGTGACGAGTTGTACTTTTTCGGAAGCTAAAAATGACTTTGTTTTGTTGGCCGTGTGTCAAGAAGCGTTGTCATGATGTAGGAGAACGCGGCTTTTGGGTCGTCTTTCGCGAACTTTTTCTAACACCCTGGGTAAACAAATGGTAGAATACCACTCGGCAATAACACTCTTTTGATCTTCAAGTGGAATGGTACAGATGGGATCCGTAGCTGAGAAAAAAAACGCGATCATTTTTTTACCAACGTTTCTCGCCTGCCTTACTTTTGTTGGCCTGTTCTCATTTTCAAACATCCATTCACAAGATTGCTGTTTTTGTTCGGGTTCAAAACAATAAATCCACGTTTTTTCTCCTGTGACAATGTCATAAACAGCATTAGAATGTCCGTGGTCGTACAGCAGTAGCATCTGTGAGCACCATTCCACGCGAGTTCATGAGGGATCCAACGACAACAACTTTCAATTCTTCGTGTAAAATTTTCTGAATTTGGCTCATACCAATCCCCAATAGTCCTCGAATTGCCTCATAGGTAATCCGCGGGTTTTCTTCAATTAGCCGCTTAACAGTAGCCACATTATTTTCGTTGACGGCAGTTGAAGGCCGCCCGAAATTCGTCATGTAAAGAAACTCGACCTCTCTCAAATTCAGCAAACCATCGCCTCACGGTGCTCAAACAAGGTGCTTCTCTCCCAAAAGCATTTTGAAGACGAGCGGCGCAGTCTTGCGGAGAGAGCGAACTTTTAAAATCATAAAAAATCATCGCTCTAAAATCTTTTCGACTTAATTCCATTTTCGTTGCGTACGTAGAACTTTGATGTGTGATAAAAAAAAATACAAATGATTTCCCGCCAATTGTTTTTTTTTATTACTAAGAAGGTTGCAACGTTTAAAAACATATAACATTCGAAATTCAAATAGTTCCGATTAGCTAGAAGTGCAAAACTTTTAGTGTGCCCCATGTACGAGGGGGCGTTTTTAAGTTCGCGGAATGGAGGGTGAGAAGTGAAAATGAAAATACTAAATTATTTTTCTTTTTCAATATATTCACCTGCTACCCTTATACATTTTTCAGATCTTTCAATTAGCTTATGTATACCTTCATAAAAAAATGCTTTGAAAAATAAGCTGAAACCGCGTCCTTCATTTCTTCATCAGTTGAAAATTTCTTCCACGAAGTTCTTTTTTCAGTTTTGGGAAGAGGTGATAATGGAATAAGGAAGGGTGGATGGTCTAAAATATCGAAGCCCACCTTATGCAGGGCAGTCAACGCAACACGGCTCTTGTGAACAGGCGCGTTTCCGTGAAGAAGAAGGACACCTTTGGTCAATTTACCCCTCCTTTGTTCTTTAATGCTTTCTTTCAACCTCTCGAGGATAGAAGCATAGTATTCTTCGGTTATAGAAACGCCTTTATCTTTATAATCGGTCAACAGGATCCCTTCTGAATCCCAAAACACTGTTGCCATGATTTTTCCAGCCGATTGTGACACTTTAAACTTCTTGGGTGGTGGTGTGCCTTTTTTGTGCCACTGCATAGAGTCTTGTTTCGACTCAGGTTCATAATGATGAACCCAAGTTTCATCTCCAGTAAAAATCGACTTAATAGTCCATCCTTATCTTCGTTACAGAGGTCCAAAAACGTGCGAGAACACTCCACGCGGTGTTGTTTTTGAGGCGGCGTGAGCATTCTTGGAACCCATCTTGCACTGACCTTTGTCATGCCAAGATGATCGTGTAGAATTTTGAAAATTGTCGTATCCGATACTACAACCATTTCTGCAAGCTGTTTCTTATTTAGTCTGGCATCTTCCAATATTATTTTTTCGACTTTTTTAATGATTTCCGGAGTAGTCACCTCGATCGACCGTCCGGGCCGTGGGTCGTCTTCAAGTGAGGTCCTGCCTTGTTTAAAAAGACTGTGCCACTTGTAAACCATGGTTTTACCCGGGCAAGAGTCCCCGTAAACGGATTCCATCTCTTCCAGTATATTTTGAACTGACTTTCCTTGCTTGGTAAGGAACTTTATTACGGCACGGTACTCGATTTTTCCATATTTCACAGTTTCTTCCCAATTGAGTTGTTTGCTTGACGATAGTTCAAAGACTAATGATCCAATTAAGATAAAACCTGGTATTTATACTAATATTGAGTGGCTGAAGTTGTGGTCATCCCGATAATTATCTATTGTTATCCCCTCCCCCCCATTCCGCGAACTTAAAAACGCCCCCTCGTATATGGATCAGCTGATTTGTATTTCACAATTTCAGGTTGGTCGCATAGTAACAAGTTGTTCATAATGGTGAGTACCATGTCCCCTTTTAAGGATTTCAACGATCAAAATCTAACGGTGTATATAATTATATATATATATATATATATATAGTGTGTGTGTGTGTAGTATCTAGCTATTTAAATAGTATTTAGTGTTAAATAAAATATAATAATTGCAAAAAAATAAAAAATATAAATTGTGCCCCATCATGTATATCCAAGTAGTTCTTAATAAATAACAAAACCTTTGCAAAACATCTCTAGTGTATTTTGATTGAGATCAGAACGGGATCCAAGCCGCAAGGGACAGCTACTTACAAGGAATAGGTTGAAAGGGATAATCTATGTTCAACCGAACATGAACACCGATTAGATGACAAGGAACATTTGTAAGAATTTGCACGTGTCCTTTCAAGTTTGGTGAACTTGGGTCGAAGCAAGTTGAGGCGAATAGGCTCCATCCTAAGCTTTATGTTTGTTGAATTTATTCAATTTGTACAATTGGCCAATAACTTTCTACAAAAGCTATTTCTCGAACGCCTAATTGAGTGTTGTAAAAATAACGAGTGCAAAATATTAATTAATATCGTGGCGGAAGAGGCGGAGCGCGGCAACAGGCTGTACTGTGGAGGATAAGCCGGGAAGCTGACACTTTTACAAACTTTAGATATATAAATTATACGCTCTAGCAAGCGTTGAAGATTTATCGATATTCTGTAATTTACCGTTTACTAGGAGCGTCGCGGTCTACTGGACACCGGGCCCTCTAACACTAAAATATCAAGACGAGGGTTAAACGTGTGCTTCCCGAAGCGTTGGTAAATAAATTAACGTCTGGTGGTGCAATGAAGCGCAGTGACATCAGCGCCGTCTCCGCGGAGGGTGCGCGAACAGCTGTTTACGTAACACTAGGGTACGTTGCCTTCTGACGTCATCCAAATCCGAATACAGCGGTACGTACGCACGCGATCAAAAAATGTTTGGCCGAAACGTATTGCGATTAATTTCACCGAAAATGTTTTTCAATTAGAACCTTAAATCTCGAGGAGGATCTTTTTAGCAAAGTGGGGTGGCTTTGTGTTGGTCGAGGGACAAGCGGGATGTTGCCAAAGTAGGAACTCGTGTCGTGTCACAAAGTGAAACCGAAAAGGCTGTTGTTCAAACAAGACGAATCGGCCGCTTACGTATGTAATTAAGTTATGTTTATACTTTATATTTATAATTTTACCTTTTCGTATGTTCTTTATTCTCGATAATTATTTCAATTTTAATTCAGATTCGTCCTTTTTTTGTGAATGATGTGCATGCCTATAAGTAATTTATTTACACAGAATCCCATTGTAAATGTCTGTACATGTCTTATTTGTAAATAATAAATAAATAAATGAGTTACTGAGAACATTACATTCATTATAGTGACAGGATGGTGATTAAGCACAAGCATTCCATCTCCTCGTGCGTGCGTTTTACGCGGATGTAGCGATAGTGCGCTCCGTAGTAGGTATTTTCTTCATCTTAGATAGTAGGTAAAAAAATTTACTTGTTGATTGAGTTCGTTATTAATTGTTAATGCCTAATGGTTAATTGAATACTCTAGTAAGTACACCATAAAAAAGGTTAATGCTCATTCTGTTCAGCAGTTTCACCTTTCACAATATTAGGTCAAAAACGAATCGTCTAATACACTCCCGGACACCTGAATCGAATTTTGAACCGAACCTGAATTTTGTTTAAAGATCTCTTTCTTTTTAAATAGTAGTAGTACAACGAATAAGTGGTTTTGAAGCCAGCCACTCGTTATTATTTCCGTTTGACATTGTTTCAAATTTTTAAATCGGATAACTAAAAAAAAACTGTTTATTAAACAGTTTCTCAAGGGGCAAAATTAGCGTGGAATTTTGAAGAAAACCATTTTTTGAGCAACGAACTTAAACGTGGCTGTGTTTGTCTGTGGTTCACTGTGGTGTGTGTGTCCTGGACGGCGCACGAAGCCGCCAGTCTCAAGGTATCGATGGTAAATTCTTTGAACAGCAGAATGACTTGCATGAAGTTGTGCACTTACGTTTCGCTGACTAAGCCTAGGCTTGACGAAGAAGGCTGCTTCAGGTGCAGTATCCATAATTTGAACGTCAAAATGGATTAAAAATAAGAAAAAAACAGTTTACTTATAGGTACTTATACTCTTTTTATGCAAAACTAAACAAATACTTAAAGAAATTACTATTGACTTATAGATGCTCTAATCAAAACTTGTTGCTTCTTTTAAGAGCCATCAAACTCCGATTTTCTGTTATTTTTCAAATTCGAGAATTCGGAACAATAGTGATATGAAAATTATGGCCTGTAAGTCAGCTTCAAAAGAGCATAAAAACTTTTTCTCCGACTTATCATAATTTTGATGTTTTAGGCCTTTAAACATAAATATGTACGATGATTTAGGAGTCCGGGAGTGTAATCGAAAAAGTACAATCAACTCGGGCTTTCGTATCAATAGTTAAATGATAATGATGACTGATGGACAACGGATATTGTGAACCAAGGCTTTGTAGAAGTTGATTGATTATATCGATTTGATGAATTTCCTTTCATAATTTTGTAGGTATCATAACCATTTTACTTTTTCTATAGGTATCGGAACATAATTTCATCCGCCTTATTATGCAATATTTTGTTATGCAGTAGTTAACTTTTTAATATTCATAATTTTAGGTTAACCACGCGGCAATTTTAACAAAAACGTCTTCATTGTTTTCTTTAACATTAAATTTACCCTGAAAGGTTATTGCAATAAAACTTCGTTATAATTAGCCGTTTTATAGGCACTTGATACCGGCCGCAGCTTGCGAGAGGAACTAACTCGATAATGTTACATTAAGTGTTATTAAATACGGTCACTAGCGCAACCTGATACCTACTTAGTACCTGTAATATATTGCCGGGAACACCCGCCTGCAACAGCACGTATTTTACACTGTGAGCAGCGAAGTAGCGACCTTAATTACAGCAACGAATTATTTATTACCAGCGTTGGCACACGCAGTGAGTACCCTATGTATATCAATCAATCAATCAACTTTGATGATAGAATTATATTGATTGTCTTAATTGGGAAAACGTGAAAACATACAACACTATGAACATACGGGTAAAAAAATAAACAATTACTTACAAAATAATGTCAATTTCTTTAAGAAGAGCAGACAAAAGGATGGGCTGTAAACTTTTGAGCTCAGTTTACGAGTATCTTTAGCTATAACAAAACAATAAAACTCCCCACACTAATTGAGACAGACTCAAGAAATTCAAAATAAAGTGCCATTTTTAACAATTTTCATCCAACTTTCAGATTCAAATATCATTATAACTTTCAAACTAGGTACTGTACAGATTTTAACAAAATATAAATGGATGTCGTGCCAAATTCGCAAATGACTTACTGACACGCCTGTTGTAGTGTTTCTAAAAATATCCATAGAAAAGGTATAGGGAAACTCTTAATATTATATAATTTCGTAAATGGTGTATTCAGGAATCGGGTATTCGGGTTCCAATGAGTTACATACACCGTTTTAGAAAGATAATGATAGAAATAAGATAATAGACAAAACAACATCACCCTGTAACCCCCGAAGGCTTAGTCAAAGGTGTACCTAGTACACCCAAGTTTCGCCAATTAAATATGATTAATTCCCATGTAATAGGGGGCGAGCCTATTGCCATCAATATTGTTGTACGTAAGCAGTAAAAGGTTATTAATCGTCACTGTCTATTGTTTTAAACAAACTTATATACTAATTGTTGAAATACTTTTGTGTTAGGACAGTTTCATTATTTCTATTGTTCCTAAACGTGGAGACTTGTAGGTGCTCTAGATTAAAGTAAAATCGATGTTTCTACATAAATATACAATCAATAATTCATGATATTTCAGTAGGAATGTTCAATTAGCAAATCGATCGTTTAGGTACCTACTAAAGATTCATAAACACGGTCTTTTGGCTTGTGTAAACCGTAATGACCAGGAGATCGCCTTCGAATAGTTACAAGGGCGATTGTCTTCGAATAGTTTGGGGCCGATGTATAATCTCTGTAATAGTTTTAGCCATAAAGTTTTATTTATTATTATCTCTAATATGAAGACAGCACGTTAATTTGCAGCTCTCTTAAAGATTTCATCACTGCAACATTGGCGACTCGTGAAGTCTGAGATAAGAGCCAGCAAGAACACAGACCGCAGTTCCACTGTCCTGCCATTTGGTGACAAATGGGATCCTTATATTTTAAGGCTCCCACAGAGAGGCGCGACGAGCAGCGCGGCGTGACTCTTGTAGAACAATTTCCCTGAAGTTTTCTTAGAAATCGTTGTACTAGAGTCGCTTCGCGCCTGTTTGTGGCGAGCCTTTAAATGAATCACGTATAAAATACAATAATATTTCATGAGACATCTACAGTGACAAAATTGTGTGCAGGCTTTATTATTATTGTCATAATTCGACGTGAAAATTGATACGACTTATTTGCCGGACGGAATAGTATAGTGATCAGGGTTGGCATGATTAAAACCAGTTGTTTTAAAACACGTGTTTAAAACAGTTTGAAATAAAACTATGTTTTTTTATTAAGTGTTTAAAACAAGATAAAAACAATGTTTAAAACATGAAGAATTTAATTAATCAACACCTTTAATTGCAAATGAATGGAAATAAATCCAAACGAATAAATATGTAGGACTCTAAATAGCTTAAAATAAATTTACAAGTTGAGGCTTTGTTGTATTTTTATTTAAATTATTAATTATAATAAGATAAGGTGTAGGATAAGGGAAAACTATATTTGGAATTGAAATTAAAACATGTTCTTTTGAAGTTATTTATTTAATAAAAAACAAACAGTGACAATTTTAATAATGAATTAATAACTAAGTAAGGTACCTTACTATATACTATACTTACCTTTAATTAACAATCAATATTTGGTGCATTGTGCATTTATGTCAGACAAGATAACACATATTTTTAATAGGATTATATTATATTCAATCAAAGTTGAATAATAGCCATATTAATTAATAAACTAAACCACTTATTAGTAAATAACAATCAACATTGTGTAAGTCAGACATTGGCATAAATAACTGATAAGACAAACTTATTTAAGTAATTAAAAACTGTAACAAGTTTTGCAGCTTTCTCGGTACCTAGTTTATTTCGTACGTCGGAATGAATAAATCCAAATGTTGAAAACAGTATTTCAATTCCAGCACTTGAAGCAACAGCGGTGTGAAGCTGTGTTAAGTCCGTTGTTTGGTCATTAATTTGTTTTTTTAATGACAGACATTAACATTCGAGAGGTCCGACGTGACTACATGATCTTCAAATAGAAAGTTATGAAATGGATCTGTCATTGCCCTGTATTTTACAATATATGGCATCGCTTCTCTGTGATAAGCTTGCATAAATGATAAAGCTTCTGAAATATCTTCAATAGTGAGGTTTTCGCCCCTGTACTTAGGGATGTAGTAAGTTGGCTGCAAAATGAGCTGGAGACATTACCATTTTCCACTGGGCATTGAATCCACTTAAATTACCCAGTGAACACTCAGTCTCACGCCGCTGGCGTACGTTCTCACCTTCAAACTTATTTTTAAGCTCTATCCATGCTTCAGTCACTTCGCCAATACAGCAGGATGTTTTCTGGGAGATGTCAAGTGTAACTGCAATATTTTCCAGTTTATTGAAGAGGGCCTGAGCTTGTTGCTTGTTGTTTTGATGAAATTGACAAATCTATTGCGGTTGCATTATTCAAGCATATGTCGGACATAATATGCCAGTTTTCCAAAAAAACTTTATGGCAGTCAGCCATTGTGTTCCACCGTACCTGTTATGGGATAATAATTGCTTTTCCACAGCTTGTTTGTATTTGGCAGATGCAAAGTGAGTGTATTTGAAGAACCGCATTATTGATTTTACTTTCTCAGTAATATCTTCTGCATTCAAATCCTTCGCCAAGCTGTATGGTTTTCGGCGCCTGTGTCTATTGTATCAATTAAATGAGTTGAGTTTGTCAACACATCTGTGACACAGACACACACTATAGAGTCCTGCCTGACGTTGCTCCAACCGTCAATAGATAGATTGACAACTTTGTTTTTTAACTCATCTCTTACGCTTTCTTGGGTTGAGTTGTAGACTTCGTCGAACAGATTACCAGCAATTTGTTTACGGTTTGGAAGTTTATACCCTGGGCGTAAAATTTCCATTAATTTCAGGAACTGAGGATGTTCTACGTGGTTAAAAGGGGTGTTGGTAGCAAACATATAACGAGATAATTGTAAATCAACTTTTTCTTGACTTGTGGTAATAGTAATTTTTTTCATTGAAAGGTTCATGCTCGCGCTGCTGCTGGCACGGGTTATTTGGAAGAATAACCAGAAGAGTAGTAACAGATCTGGTAGAAGTATTATCTGAAGATCGGGAAGTACCAGCATCACTCAACAGCTCCACCTCACAGCCCTCCTCGGCCGCGTCAAGATTTGTATCAGTGTTAGAACTTGTGCTACATTTCTGGAAGTGTGCCTCTATTCTTTTCACAAGTCCATCTAGTTCTTTCTTGCATTTTCTGCAACGCACCCTATTGCTCTTCAGTGTGGTATTTTCTTGAGGAATCGATATGAATTGTTCCCAAATTGCATGCTCTTTACGGCCTGGAGTTGACATCTTCACAGAATTAATAATTAAATTAAATGAAGTATTAGACAGACAGGCTATGGTATTTATACACTTCATAGGTAACTCCCCGCCAATAAAGTCCCGCAGGGAAAGTCCCTATGTCGGCCGTCGAAAGAAAGTAATTCACTGGATTAGTGGGTATTCCCCGCTCTCTCTCTAGTTCTCTACCTACCTACACTACATACAAGTTGTATGTAAAGTGTTTTGTATTGATTATTAATAATAATAATTTTTAATAATTAGATTAGAGATACTGAGACACACAACAAAAAGTAAATCTTTATCGTTTTGTAAATTTTTACTAATGTAAATTAGGAAATAGTTTAGAAATGGATTATTTTATTATTCGCTATAATTGATTTGAAATTGTCCCTAAAGTAAAAAGTAAAAAAAAAAAAACTAGTTGTTGAACATTTTGAACTGTTTGTTGTATAAAATATTAAAAAAAAACCTTTTTTTTCCAACCCTGATAGTGATCGATGGACATTTAATTAATGAAATGATGGGTTGGGTGCTGCACCCGCGTTTTAATTTGCGGCGACATCTGTGACAGCCTGGCTTTTGGAATAATTAAAACGGTGGTTGGAAATAGTTTGAGTGATATCAGGCCAATTAATTGGTTTAACTCAACAACCGCACTAATTAATTGCCCAATTGCCTATATTATGGCCCTGAGTGTAGGTTGTGATAATAGCTCACTTAAATCATAAGTAATAAATGAAATACAGGATTAATACGTTTTATGATTGAGTGAGTATTTTTTTTCGCAGATTTTCTATTTACGTAATTTATTAGATTGATACCTGCTTCATTTACCTATTTTCCGAAACCAGTAATAGACTCCATAGCCGACGAACTCCAGCCGGGCCAGCGGGTGACCGTGACTTACATCTTTTGTTTATCTGCCTATTGTGCTCGCTCGACAAATGGCGAGTCCCGGGAATCGATATTGAAAGGAATTATAAGTAAGTATGTATAACAATAATTCCATTTAAAATTGTCAAAGGGGCCTCTGCGAGTTGGCTTCGGTCCCTTGTACGCCTTCCAAAAAACCGGGACTCCATGGTCCCGAGATAAGAAAACATTAAAAAAAAACTTTATTTAAAAAAGTTACAGCATTTACAACATACAGAAGTAGGGTCTTAAACATAGATCCCTGGCTCCCAAACTAGGTTTATACTTGTGACTTGGGAGTCAATGTCCCTCTATTAAAAAAAAGTCATTAGATACGTGTCATTGGTACCTAATTAAAAATGTAACGACAAAGAAAAACAAACGTAAGAAATTACAATCTTTCATTGTACGGGAAATAAAAAAAACATATTGAAGGTTGAAAACTTGATATAAGCCGAAGGATATAAACTGCTCAGCAATAAATGAAGCGTTCATTCATTTTCTAACAAACTTTGGAAGCTTATTGAATTATATTCGTCCAAACGTTTATTTTACTTGATGCTTTTTTAGTTGGTATCTTCCAGTTGATTTCGAAACGTTTTGTGGGGGTTGAAATTTGTTTATTTGACGTCGTCGGCTGTTATTGCAGAATTCATAAAAGCTCACTTGTTATCTACTATATTGCAGCGTATATTGTACTTGTGCTTTATTGCGGAAGCGAAACACCCAGCAAACGGCTAACGGCTCAGCCAAGATGGCAGGCAGCTTACACAATATTACAGACAAATGTAAACTAAAACTGGAAATATCAAAGGGAGATATTTATTTTTTAGTTTATAAATGTGTAGTGATACTATGAGCACATCAACTATTAAGTCACGATAAAAATGCGTTTCGTCCATTGCAGCCATTTTTAACGTTTCATACAAACATCCGACAACATAGGTACTCATAATCACAGGACAGTAAAATGTTTATTAGTGTTTATTACTATTGTATAGAATCCAGTTCTTCTAACTGAACAGACAGCTGTGCTGCTGGGGAGTTTGTTGCGCCACTTTTTCTTGCCAGCTAACGCACTAGGAAGTGGTGAATGCCGGGCGTTTTGGGAACCGTCTTATGTAATTTTGACATCAAAAAGTGCTGATTCTCACCCTACTTAGTTTGAATAAATGAGTTTTGACTATCTCGTTGAATTTTGCTAAAAGAAAATCTCATGATTAAGTATATGACAACAATATTGGATAGTAACTAAGTGGTAGGTTAGTACCTTGGTAGCCGTAATACAGAGTGACTTCATTCTACTGATAAACCTGTCTCTTTCACCTTACCGTACGAGGTATCCTTGCAGCATGAGCAGTTAATAAATTAGTTCGAATAGAAGCTAAAGGGGAAAAATCTTCGTTTTCCTATGATGTAATTGGTCAAAAGAATGGAAAAGGAAGAAATAATAACTTTGTATAAAAGCAAGTCCCTACCGAACGTGTTCAAAATCGAGTTATTATTACGCTACGGCCAGCCATTTTGGCTCGTATCATAGCAGGATTTTAATTGCAATCTTCCCTAACTGGTTAACCGTATCATACGCTTCGGAAGCATTTAAAATCATGCTGCTAGCCATACAGTCGCGAGTACGATGCACCCTGTTTCGATTATTTAATTTCTATGCCTTCAGTACTTATTATTGAATAAATCATGGGGTTATTCGTAATCGCGGTAAAAATATCAACTGTCCTATACAAAGCCTCAATACCTACTCGACCCAAATGTATGGGACGGCTGATAATTTTCTATAATGTAATAATGGACAACAAAAGCTCCTGAAGTTTTGACCTTTTATATAACAATTACGAGTTTCAAGTTGAGTTCACTTTGATCGCTGACCTATAACGCTGAAGTACATAATCTATACTATATTATAATTTGAGCTTCTTTATACATACTTTCTTTGTACTTACACGAGGAGCAGCACTAATCAGAATATTCAAAGTGACGTGTACTCGTATGTCACCGTATGATTGTGAACACAAAAGTCAAAAGTCAAAGCATTTATTTCAAATAGGCACATAAAAGGCACTTTTGAACGTCAACATTTACATTTAAATAGAATTGATTCTAGTCGCCCCTTCCTAAAGGTAGTTTCGTATGGAGAAGAATGGGCAAGAAACTCCATCGTTAGTCTTTTAAAATGTGTTACACAGTTCGATAAATTGAACCTAATAATTGAACTCAACTGAACCTTACTGCTTACAATATAACGTCTTAATTTTCGATACCTAGTTTATAATCTATCCAGGTCGAACAGTCAAATTGTGAACGAACCTGCACTTATAGACAGAGTTCATAATCTGTCCGATTTTATCACCCGAAGAATTGTGAACCGTCCCTGATTTGACGATCTTGGCGGTAGCCGAATTGGTCGCAGTAACTAAGCCAGGGCACGCCAGAGCTAGGTGTCACAGTTCTAAACTGTGAAAATCCGCGTGCGAGCCGAGCGAGCTGTGCCGCGGCAGCGGCCGGCGAGCGCTACTTCGCTACTTCCAAGTTACCCGCAGCTAGTCGCAGATACTTGGCTATTTAGTAAGTTTGATGCTAGTTCACAATTGGTCGGTTGGCCATGGACAGAAAAATAATGCGTTAAAAAAGGGTTTGTTGCAGTTCACTATTAATCGATACTTTAATAATGTCACGAGATAGATTATAAACTAACGATGTTAATCATTTTACTGTGATGTATTATTATGTACCCTACTACGTTAAAAAAAAGTTACAAATCTCCATTTACCGAGTTATCGAGAGTATCAACGCGAAAAATTATAATTATTACTGAAGAACAATTGTTAAATCGATTGGTCTTATCCTATCCTAGATATTGGATCACCAAGGCTATTTATTGTACAAACATAATTATCTCTTTGTATTCTGGGAATCTCTGATATGTGATATATCAGAGATTCATATATGTGACATATCGACCACAATGGTCGATGTGCATTCCGACACCCAATTAGCAGCTTAAATGGAGTATGTGGGCGTGTAAAGCTCACCAGACTCGGAAACGCTTCACTGGTTCCTTACCTAATCCATCAAAGTATGCCACCACTACCGATATTGACCCACTACGGCTTAACATGATTCCTGAACAAGTAATATCTTGTTTTATACCCAGCAATGTAAATGAACTCCACCTGAAAGCGTCGCCTTCGTCTTACTTTCAAGCAACACGCAAGTTACGTAACAAAACTTACGTAATCAATAAGAATCATATTACACTGAGGATCTAGATTCACGTTTCGACGATTTAGCACTGCATGTATATTCCTAATACTGTTTTATGTATTTCAATTACCGGTCGATGAACAAGACGATAAGGCTGTAAAATCGCAATAAAGTCCTACGAATAGAACTCCTTGAATATGATTTTAGATGTATTGGTCGATGTACCAAGTACCAACCTAAATTTTCACGTCTTTTCCATCGACAATTTTGTTTAGGAAAATATTTATACACTGAATGAGTAAAATATGAATGATGTTATCACAAAAAACGTTCCCGCTTTGGCGTAAATCTATTTATAGAACGAACCTGAAAAACTCTTAGCTGCCGTAAAAATGTATCTCATTTTCCGAACGACCTCACCTACCTTTTGTGACGCGGGCGGCCATTGCCAACGGATAATAAAATCAAGTATTTACAATTTTCGTCGTGAAAGAATGATAACCACATATTGTTAAGAGTCAATTACCTATACCCTTTTTAAGTTGGGTGCAAATCTTTCTTTTTAATAATGTCTTAGGAAAATTAAAACTTGTCTAGAAATATAACGCGATATCTGCGCGTCGCTGATTAATAACGCGCCTAACAGCACAAACATTATCATAATCACTTTTTCATCCTGTGGATCACCAGAAAACTATTAAATATAGTATAATATCAATAATAGCGAAAATCTGGGACGATTTTCAAATTCATATTTTTATTGAACTAGGCGATGTGGCTTAATAATTATCGACAAATGTACATAGAGTATTTAAAACACACTGTTTTTTTTTAATTGTCGTACGTGTCTAACGGGTGGCTTTATTAGCGTAGGAAAAAATAGGGTATACTAGAAGGGCGGAGAAGAAGCCTTAGACGTAGAAATTTTTGTTTTCATAAAATATTTTATTAGTTATAATGTCATATCTATAAATAAACCGCTTCGGCCGTCGGGGAAACCGGGGTTTCGTAACTGGTTTCCATGAAGACTTTTTTTATACTTCTACGTAACTGGTTTCCATGAAGGTTTTATTTATACTACTATGTAACTGGTTTCCATGAAGGTATTATTTATACTCTATGTAACTGTTACATAAACTCTTCCGTATGTCTGGCCACTTATCATTTAGAAAAACGTCATCTATCACGTAATAAAGTTGCACTTGATAATGATAGAATGTCAATAGCATAGATAAGATAAAACACTAAATGTACTTACAAGTAAAACCAATTTTAGAGTAAACTTTTCATAATAAAAAGCAACGGAAATTATAAAAATTCAAATAATATATATAACATCGATTACCCCTGATCTCAAAATACATACAATCAAAATTAAAAAAATTAAAAATTAGTGGCCATTGCTGTTCACATTTTTGGCAAATTTAGAATGGTTTGGGATTAGATGATTTTTCTTGGTTAAATAGAAATGTTAGAACAATTTGAGGCGTGAAAACATCTATGGAGATAAAAACGAATGAACTGACAAATTCATAACGCCAACGACTATGGAGAATTATTGTCATCTCGTAAAATAAAGTAGCTTTCACCCATAAGACAAAAGCTTATGTTTTAAATGAAGAATTCTCCGCTACCAAAATGAGATTGTATCGCGTTCAACGTGTGAAAACCTCATTTCATCATAATACTAAGCAAGCCTAGGAATTTTATCAAAACCTTTGGTTACGGTGAACATACACACGCATACGTAGGTACACGACATACCTACTAGACAGTAGGTATGTCGTGCCTCGTTTTCACTCATGAAAGTTTTAAATAAGTTTTATACTTACTTATTTTCAATAAAACATTTAAAAAAGTAGCTGATGACGGGCCTCCAGCACAAAAAAAAAAACTATGAAACATTGTTAATTTTACAGCAGAAAATTGCTGCCGTAATGGCAAGTTTAAGATCAAAACTCGATTTAAAAGAGGGTAGAAGATGGAAAATGTCAATTTAAAAATTGCGTCATTGTTCCAGCACCGGTCAATTGCCGTCGACGTTTATAAGGGCAATTTTGTCATTTCGTATAACATAAAATGGCTGGCTATCCAGCTCTTTTATTATAGTAATTACTAGGTGCGGAATATATCGGCATTTCCAGGCGTTGGATACTGCTTTAATTAACCATTAAAGAGCTGTCTTACCGAATAAACGTGGAGGTGGAAAAACATCGGCTTTTATAAGTATAAAATGTTCTTATAATAAATATACCTATTTAAAGAACTAGATCCTTTTGGATAGTTGCAGAATTTTTGAGAAAAGGATCCGACACGTAAGCATTACGCACGAAGGTGCATGGTGCACTTGTCCTACGGTCCTGCACAAACGGTGCTCAGGCGCGGGGCGCGAGCGGCTGAGTTTTACTCCAAACCAATAAATACATATCACTCACGAGGCTTCCCAATGCACAAACATGGTTATCAAATTGCACTGTTGGCTAACTCGAGGATTTACATATGCACTAAATACAAATACATTGCGTGCCAGGCCATATTTATTTTATAAATTGCGCATCTTTTTTGATAAAAAAAAAAACGTGTGCAGTCGAGGGATCCCCGCCAGGAACGAAGTTTCTTACGCGATACTCGCAAGCACACAGGGTCGTATATAAAGAAAGACAGAGAGAGAGAAAATGTGAACTTATTATGCGATTTATTAAAGAGCCTTCTAGTTAGTTTTTAGAAGGTCTCATAAAGTGGTCGCCACCTAGGATTTTCATGTTGACGTCGCTATCGGCTAAATTACCCTTGAAACCACACACCCATGACGAAATATTTTTAATTTTCCCAGCAACCATTTTGAATTTTCATTTTGGTCTCACTATCGGGTTTAGCACCCTCGAAATCCATGAAAACTATTTCTCTAAATTCGCATTCAGGGGGCATACCGCTTTTTGGTTAAGTGACGATTTCTACCAGTCAACTCCTACCACAAGCCGCGTTAAAGAACCCAATAATAGACACCAATCTGAAATGAGGATGAAATAAAGGCGCTTGACGGCCATTTGAAACTTCTACTCTCTGTGTCCAGCACAAACTAAAACGCCTAAAAAACACGTAAAAACTATATCACGTGTTTCTGTCATATCTTGGACCAACCGGGCCATTCGCACATGTAGGAAAGACTACAGCTAGACAGCGGACCCTGACACGACCCAAGACAAAGCGCAAGGAAGAAGGCATACATTGTAAAGATAGGTACTTACAGTTGAGCCCAAGATCGTGGTATGTGATGATGGCAGGCTTGGAGCGGTCGCCCTGCACTGCGACGACGATGTCACCGCGGTCTGTGCGCACACGCACTTCCGCGCAGCCCACTTCCCCGCTGAACCGAAGGGCACTCGGGAACTGCAGCTGGATGTTCTTCAGCTCAATGTCGTCCATGCTGTGGTGAAAAATAGCTGTAGTATGTGTATGAGCTTTGGTATAAGTTTAACTAGCGTTTTAGGGTACAACGGGGTACTATTCATATATACAGCCAGGTAAATTGATTGTTAAGCCAAGTGGCTACCGACATGAATTGTCCGTATATTCAAATCACAACTTTAATTCTTTGACAGTTGTATAACATGGCTATAACACGGCCATCGGCTTTGCTTGTTTGAATAGAACACGGTCAATTGACGCAGGGTGTCAATTTACTTAACAATTAATTTTCCAAACTGTACAATTGACATGGAACAACAATAAAGTATAGCTCTACTAATGTTGGGGTGTTTGAGTTTATTTCTATTTATGTGTTTTGTATGTAGTATTTATTCCTTTACTAATATAATTCATTACACGATTTTATTTATATTTTTAAACTTGAATGAAACGCTTGTTTTTACTAAAAGTTTATATTATTTATCCTTTATTGACAATGTTTTTCTTAAAAAAGCAAATGTACCTGTGCACGTCCATGGAAAAGAATTGGGTTTTAATCAACGCAGCGAGCGTAAACTTTTAACCTTTCTGGGTATGTATTTATTTAAATTTTCTTATTGCCATTCCTACGTTTTATTTCTATTCGCAGAAAGATCTTTTTAAACAAACGTAATATTAACAATATTAACAATTCTAAATTAAAGAACTTCAAAGTATTGTGCAAGACTACTTAATAAATTTGAACCTATATTAATATAGAGCTCGTATATTATTAACCAAGTAGCGCTTCAATAAATGTTGTAGATAACAAGGGAAATAGAATGTTATATTCGCTCTACAAGAAGATTCCAAGCACTTAAGTGTGATTTTTATCTAAGTTATGTTCAGTAAAATCTCCAATCCATCTTGAGTAATCTTGCCGCAAGAACTTGAACACTGCGTTAAAGCGCTAGGGAATCTCGCTAAATTCGAACTTTCTTACGTTCTTTGCAATTTGCAGGGCAGAATCAGGTTGTATGGTAATGAAGTAACAAATATGATTTTAACGGAGTTTAATCACTAAAATCATCAGTACAACTCACGAAGTTTAAATTGCCCAATTGACTGACCATTTTATGAAAACATGACATTTCAGGCCAATTCTAACTTAGAGAGTTATATTGATGATTCTTGTGATTATAATTCTATCAATACATATTTGTTACGGGCGCGTCTAGCTTTTTAGGGTTCCGTACCTAAAAAGGAAAAACGGAATCCTTATAGGGTTATTTCGTTGTCTATCTGTCTGCAAGACCATTTTTCTCAGGAACACCTGAAGTTATTAAGTTGAAATTAATATCAAATACGTAGGTATACGGTCCCTTGGAGCTGTAAAAAAATAAATGTTCTAAGACATCGCAATAAAAAAAATACGGCCAATATTTTGACACTCGCAAATAAATCAAAGCCAAAGGGTACTTCGCGCTGACCTACAATCATGAAATTTTGCAAGAAGCAAGATCTCACAGAACAAGTAAAGGAAAACGTCCGAAAATCGTAAATTTGTAGTTTATCAGATAAAATAACATATTTTAAACTTTAAACTTACATTTGCTGTTGGAGAAAGGACCATGACGTATATCGATGTATCGGAGAACATGTTTTCAACTACAATGTTCAATTTGTTCTTGGGATAAATCATCCCAAATACAGAACCCTTCATTATGCGTTGTCAGACATGCGCTTGGCCGGTTTTTTTATTACCATACAATATACGCGAGTTCAATATTTCGCAAGTTGCAAAACTTTAGAAAATTCGAATTTCGCGGTATACCTTACCGCATCCCCATAAGGATTTTGCGAGGAACTTTTATAAACAGTCTTTCATTTTAATCTTCCCTGGAACTTTTCTAGCTAAGCCCTTTCTATTGCTTTTTTGAGTATAAAAGAGACTCCCCACAGAATATATTAATATTGCAGCTCATATTATACATAAAACAATATGTTATCTGATACATATCGTGATACCGTAGACAGAGAAAACTATCTCTGTCTACGCATGATACTTTCATCGAAATAGATGGTCAACAGTAAATTACTGCAGCGGCCAGCAAAAGAGGCATTGATAGACGAACGTGTAAATGTGGGCCGAGGCTAAGCCGAGGCACACATACGAAAGTCCATCAATGCCTAGTTGTGGCCAAGACTTGTATAGTATAATAATGCGCGGAAATTAAAATACAATTACTTTACGAAATCAATGACGAACAACAAACAACATTTTTTTTTTCTCAAACACGCTTGGAAATTTGAGCATTATTTTGACAACCTTCTTCGAGATAAATCGAAATTGCTGTACTGGCCAAGCACATGCGAGCAGCGGCCGGCAAAAGTTGTATGAAAATCCATATCTGTCGTGGTTTAGCGGCCAAATAAATTACATAGTAAACTCATATCTATTATCGTATAATTTCAAAATGGAACGATCTTTTACTCCGAAATATGGCCACCAAGGAGGTAACTTATCAAAGGTTTTATTTAAATTTCGACCTAGCATGCAAATAAAAAGATGTTTATTGAAAAAAAAAACAAATGAACACTTTAATGCGGGAAAAATTATTGTTGTTCGTCATTGATTTTGAAAAGAAATTGTATTTTAATTTCCGCGCATTATTTGAGAAAAGTACTATACAAGCCTTGGCCACAACTAGGCATTAAAATGGACTTACGTATGAATACGTAAAATGAATATTGATTCGCAACTTTCTGCACAAAAAAGTTTTAATGCATTTTTCTGGACGGTAATTTTTTCAGTTTCATCTATAGGTACGCCTGTACATAGTCTTAAAAATATAATCTACTTCATAGAGTTCAAAAGGAGGTTAGTTACTAATTGTTAATCATTGCCTTGCGTACTAATAAATTGCTACATTAGAATTCTCACTGTTTTATTTACAGGAAAAATAACATTTAAAACTGTTAAAAAATTGTGGGTATGTAATTGTAAATAAATCGTTCGTTCTTCAATGCTTCAAGATGTTCTATTGTTTCAGTTCTCTGAATAGATTCAAAACTTTTATAAGTGGTTTATGTGTGTACATACCTATGCTAGGTAAAAATCGATTTTTTCTAAACATAAATACTTCTTTAACGACTGCTTAAGTATGTCTTTTTAAAAAAAAAGCCGGCCTTGAATTTTTTCTGCAAATAAAGATGACGTAAAGGGCCTATCGACGCGCAAACTGTAGCGATGAATTCAGCACATGAGTTTAGAACGCTAGTTTTATTAACGGGTTTAAAAAAAACTGTTGTTTCATAGAAAAGTGCAAACCTACGCGTTCAAAATGTACCTATGGAACAACAATTATTTTTTTATTCGCTGCCAAAAATGTCAGCGCGAGGAGTTTCAGAATTATGTACTGAATAGTTACGAGTTTGCGCGTCTACGTCTCTGCCAACCTGTATACAAAACAATATTCTATTGATGAAAAATCTACCAGCAAAATTTATCAAGACACAAAAATAATGAACATAAAACAACTTTATATTTACAACACATGCATTTTCATCAGAAATATTCTCAACAAAAGCGTTCACACAAACATAACACTCACTCAATATAAACAAGTTAGTCAACGTAGCACACGGCGAGCAAGCTTGCTAGTTTTACCAAAAACAAGAACTAACTATGGCAAAAAAATGCTAACTTTTGAAGGAGCACAGCTTTATAACAAATTACCGTCCTGTATAAGAAATATACACTCTTACAATGCATTCAAAACTCAACTTAGCCAGCACATACTTGCGGATCGATCACTTCTGGAGAAATGAATGCATTGGATGGGTAACTATTAAATTGTAATACTGATGACGAACATATTGTAATCTATATTTTTAGTACTGTTCTCAAGTAAGTGACTTATGTCTTTATTGGGAATAAAGTTTCTTTACACCGAAAAACACATAGGAGGTATTTGTATACCACAGAAGAGACACAGACTTTTTGGTTCTTTTAACAATGCCCCACACTAGGAATTTTTACTGTATTGTGGGTGCGTTTACAAACATTTAAACTCACATACACAAACAGCATGACTAACCACGCAAACGCATGTTGGGAAATACATAGATTGCTTTTAACGTGATGACTAGAAGACTTACACAAGTGCAAAGAAGAACTATAAAAGTTTCAGTATTTAGAAAGATGTAAGTACTTAAGTAGAAAGACACTATGTGCTTTTCCCCGATGCTGTCACCATCAAATACAAAACAGGTAGGTACTGAGCATTGTAGATACTGTAGGTTGTTTCGACACGATAGATAATTTCAAATTTGTACCCTAGTGCTATTTTAGGTTTCAATAATAATAGAAGGGTAACGCGGAAAAACATTACCGACGTAGTTTATCATGAATGTAGCATAAAAATCAAGACTTCATGTACGACAGTCGACAATAATTGAGGAATATGTTTCGTTTTCACATAGGTACCTAAGCAGCTACCACAATAGCGTAAGCAATGCTGTAAACTATCATTAAACGGGCTGGGAAGTAACCCGACCTCCACCTTGCCTTCAAGACATGCGCTGCGATAAATTATCCGTGGTTTATTGAGGTACGAAGTTAAGGCACTTCGCACATACTCCTTAGACTTACATACGTTTACTTGTTATGGCTACACAAGCGCAAGCATCATATTGGTTACAATAAAGTTACTCTTCAGCCTACCAACGTGAAAGGTAGACGTGGAATAGGATTTTGGTTAAATGGCTGGAAGCTCTTTTGTTTCATGGAGGTAAAGTTTGCAGAGAGCGAAGCTTCAGATTTAATGCTAACAAAGAAGGAGCATCGTTTTAAGTGAAGGGTGCCGGGTGTTAAACAGATCACTCGTTTGGTTTAGTAATGGCCAGCTTTGACATTCGGCGGACGGCAGTCTAATCCGAGGTTTTCAATTTATGTGGTTACTTTATGCGTTACATTTATAAGGCATACATGATCTTTTTGAAGGTAAATATATGTAAATACATTTACTGATTTATTGCGCTCTTGAGTGTTTAATTCAATAACATCGTTACTGGTTGAACGTGTGCAAAGTGCAAATATACAATCAGAAACTGCACTTTAGGAAAATCTTTTTGGCCATACATTTATTTGAGACGCGCTTAAGTCCAAATAAAAAGTTCGGTACATACATTTATTCTGTAACAAATACATTGGGAATTTACGACATTGTGCGGACAATGAAATGGTCCAATTGAGGTTAAAATGTGTGCCTCTTTAGTTAATGTAACGTTTTATTAAGCTTAAAGCGGAACTCGCCAAGGAACTAGACTGACTTCCGTCTGTCAACGTCAGAATCGGAAATTGCGGATTGGAAAATATGGCAAATAAATCCACTGAATTTTCTGTCTAGTTCCTTCGGGGCTCCGACCGGGTCGGTTGGAAGAGGCGTGAACCAAATATACTAAATAATATAATATTGACTGACCGGTTGGTGCAGTTGGTAGCGACCCTGCCTTCTGAGCCGCTGGTCCCGGGTTCGATCCCCGGACAAGTCACACATTTGTGTGCATGAACATGTCTGTTTGACCTGTGTCTGGGTTGTGTATATGTATATCAGTCATCAGGTTACCTTAGTACAGGCTCTATCTAGTTTGGGACCTGAAGACCTTGTGTGGATGTTGTCTCATATTATTATTATTATTATAGACCTGACTTTATTGTTATTATTCTTCATAGATAGATCAGATATTCGTGACTTTGAACCCAAAAGCAAACAATAAGTTAAACAATAACCACGGCACTGTCACGAGTTTTTTTCAACTTTACAAATAATGTTTGAAAACTCTTCGAAGCGAATAGCTTTTTTTGACAAATGACATTCGAGCCTGTATTTGTATCGCGGCCTGTTCCTAGGAAATAAACAAGGTGTCGCATAAACGAATCAAAGTCAAGCTTAAGAGCGTTTATACCTTATGAGTGGCAACGTCGCAATTTAGTGTCATATTTCGTGGTTTTCAATTTTTATCATTTAATCGGAGCTATATTTTAAAAATCTGTTTAATTAACTTTTTAGAATTATGTGAAAACTGTGTAAAAGGTAAGAAACAGTTGCGTTTACAGTTCTATTTATATGCAAATAATACATTGGAAACTTGCAGGGCGTTACTTTCATTGTAAAATAACTGTAAGCATTACGGTTACTTACTTTTTAAACACTTTCACGTAATTCTAAAAAGTTAATTAAACAGATTTTTAAAATATAGCTCCGATTAAATGATAAAAATTGAAAACCACGAAATATGACACTAAATTGCGACGTTGCCACTCATAAGGTATAACCGCTCTTAAATAAACGACGAGAAGAAAACAAAACGTTTAATATTTAGGATGAACTATTTATTAAAAGGGCACTTATTAAGAAAATATTCAGAAACTCCAAGGTTTATATTGTTATGGGTGTTCCGAGGAGAGACACAAGTAGGTAATCACGAAAATCAGAACAAATAACAAGGTGCGAAGTTATAGTTTATTATTAACTGTCCCTTCGCTTTTCTAGATATAGCTAATTTGATATACCTACCTAGCCACCTAGGTATCTACTCATTTGCTCAAAATGTTTGCAATATTATGAAACCAAATGCAAAGAAATCTTATTTGTCAATGTTTCTTGAATACGCTTATGTGAAAGAATCATGAAGAGCTATGATAGATTTTACTAAACTGCTCACGCTCTTGCAACATAAGTATGTATTTGCAAAAATATCATAGCTCTTCTTCCCCCTAAACGCCAGTGTCATTCAATGGGGAATGCTTGAAGTTTAATAGCTATTTACTTGAACTTCTCAACAAACCCGCTTAGTGAATGCAGTGCTTTTAAATTGGATTTGTAACTAGATCTGGATTTTCAGCGTAGAATTAGGAGCTAAGACGACCGAAGTGGAAAGCAATTATGTTCAGTAACGAGATATTGATGGCGGTAACTCCGGTGAGTCCGGCTTAGTGCGAGTGGTGATCGATTCCGATCCACTGGTGCAACCCAACCCTGATGAGCTTAGTTCAGACATTTCAATTTGGAACTTATCGTTCTACGATAGCAATCTGACTGATCCTTCTTGATGAACCCAACATACTTACGTAGTCTTAAGTTCTATAGGTACGTAATGTTAATCTATGATCCTTTAAATTCCCTAATATTTGTGCCTGGTAATTTATAAAACTGTCAACGCCCTCTTTAAGCAACTTTGGGCCTCAAACAAAAAGCCGTCGCAGCATTCTTAGTTATTGAATTAACCAATTCAAAGTCGACAAATTATTAATCTGCCTAGCGAAATCTACTGTTGTTAAAGGCATTTAAGAACAATTTCCCCAATTTAGTTATCAGTCCCTTTTAATTCGATAGGTATACGCCTAAAGTATAGCAACAATATGTTTAGTAGATATTTATTTATAGAACCGAGCAACCCAAATAAATGTTGTACCTATCTCGCGTGATTTGTACCTACACGTCGAGTTTTCGTCAACAGAACCTATCACAGACCATAGTTGAAACTGGAAACAGGCCGCACATCATCAGTTTCTCCTGCTATCGCATCAATTCCGTTCTTGCTACCTACGCTGCTTTGTTGGACCATGTAGCCGGAGGCGAATCGCGGACCGGTATACATACCGCAACATGAGTTACGAGTGTAGCCTTAGGGCGCAAGACTTCCGGCTGGTCCAGGGGTACCGCACGGTCTCAGGTGAGGCAGCGAGCCTCCTTGCCGGATTACCGCCTAGGGATCTGGAGGCAAAAGTCCTCGCGCACATATGGGAGTGACACAAGGAGGTGAAACGCCGGGGCGTATTTCCGCTGCCGCGAGAAATCACGGCACAGCGGACAGAGCTCCAGCGGGATCTCAGGGTGGCATGGAGAGTGCGATTGTCACAACCCAGCGCTGGGCACGCCACAATTGCGGCGATAAGTCCCCTCTTTGAGAAGTGGCTAGAGAGGCGCCACGGCGTTCTCACCTTCCGCCTGACGCAGTTCCTCACCGGACACGGTTGTTTCGGGAGGTTCCTGTTCCGAATAAGGCGGGAGGAAACGCCCGGGTGTCACCATTGTGTGGATCGCCCGGAGGATACGGTGGAGGTCTGCCCGGCTTGGGCGGAGCACCGCCGTGTCTTTGTGCAGGCGATTGGCGGTGGCGAACGAGAGGGCATGGGAAGCCGTCACCTCCTTCTGCGAAGCAGTAATGTACGCGAAGGAGGAGGCAGAACGTGAGGGAGTGGCAAAATTCGCGCCCCCACGCCTCTAGCCGCCGCAGGAGACGCCATGGGCGTCGGGAATTCCAAGCCGATTCCCGGCCACCGTAGGCGCAGGCTTGCGGACGGCGAGCAATGGGTAGCTCGCCGTCCGCTACGGACCAGGCCCAGGTCGACGGCGCGTTGTGTCCACGCGCGCCTCATTGAGATGTCAGCACCAGCGACGGGGTCCGCCGATGCCTGCCAGGGTTGCGGGAAAGTCCGAAAGGGTTACCGTGGCCCCTGGCACAGGCAACTGAAGGAACACGGGTGGGTTTTAGTCAGTAAGAGTCTGACACGCCCTCCCGCTCCGCCAAGAGCGGGAGAAGTTATTTGATGATTTCCCACCCACAAAAAAAAGTGGCGGACTTAGAAAAAACTTCGTATTTTTTTCCCCGTAAAATTACTAATTTTATTTTGCAGTAGGTATCCAGTTAACGTTGTCTATAATAGAAACCATTTAGCTTTTGAGAAGCATGGTCCTACGACGCACCGTTTCCGACAAATAGACCTTCGAGCATTTTTTTAACTTACTGTAGAAATAATAAATTTTGGAGCAAAAAATAAATATAATGAAAATGTTGTTTTTGCAAATCGTTAGTTTCTAGATTCTATCGTAAAGAACACCCAAATACCTATCTAAGAGTCTAGATGTTTACTTAACTGCAAACGACTAGCCGTTTGTCGTAAAAATTACGTCGAAAGGGATCCTTTTAGAACTTAGGATGCAAGACAATACATAATAATACAGATACAAGGACTTGGTCACTGTAATGTCATCTAACAGTATCGTAGGTAACTCAGCCCCCGTTCTTGAATTAATTACCTAAAGCCGCGCGATACGTAAACACGCGATAGGGCTGCCCGCCTACAGTATTTTTATTTCATCAACCTAGTTGAGTTTCTTTCTAGTTTTGTAAATATTATATTTTTTATTTTAAAAAAAATTATTCGTTGTGAATGAAATAGGAAGTGTTCAATATATCTTAATATCAACCATCTCATCGCGTGTGCGCGCTACCCACAGCAATCAAATCCCCTAACTACCAACTACAAAATCTTACATAAAAAGTAAATTATAATGTAAATCTTACTAGGCATTTATTACTCGCATAATCATTTCATAATTATATTTCGTCTAATTCAATAATATATGTAAGAAGCTAAGTACATAAGTAAGTAGTATGCCTAGCCTAGGAAACTACCTACTAGTTTTTTCTTTACGCGAGCGTAGTGGTCTGTCACTTTTTTCACCCTATCTACTTATTTATTAATCCAGGTATTTTACACGATGGAAAAAGCGAATATCTACCTATTAAAAAAATAAACAAATGATGTACTAATATTTATTATGCCTACTCTTCCCTTTCGGAGATTCCAGGTAATTCAAAAAATGTTCTCTCTGGGCACTGACATAAAGTACAAGTACTTAATAATAGTTTTATGTCTCTGGGTGCGTTATTGACGAATTCAAGCAACCAAAAACAGCACAATGTAGTCTATAATTGCCATAATAAGTATTTGTACTTATTTAAATGAATATTTGTCACAAATCACACGCTTTCTGCTTACAAAACCATCACACCGTCCGTTCGTGACTGTTTGTTTACCGAGTGTGATAACATTACCGTGACTTGGGGCACCCCGACTCGGGTTTAATTTTTTTTAAACCAAGTTGTCCCCTCGAGTACGTCTCGTGCCTCGTAGGGCCATACTTCTCAGATCCTAAATGGTTTCGTTACGTTAACCCGATACTGCTATAAAATTGGTAGGTTTGCGAAACCCACTGACCCAATATTATAGGTACAATCTGCACTCGAGACTGCCTTGCTCAAATTCAAGCTAATAACTTATTTAGGCGGTGCAGCACTTATCTCAGCGACCTCACTATTATGAGGTGTCATCGAACAAAGCGAAGATTCTGACTACCCTTGAAATCAGGTTGTTCTTGGAAACAATGGTTTTGACATGTTTTATTTTTTTACAGGAGCCCTTCTGCTCTCTTGTTAAACAAATGCTTAACAAATTTAAATTACTTACTACATATATTTTTGTTCGACCGCATATCGTATCGTATAACAGGCCGGGCGCAAGATGTCATGGCGTGAAATCTTGTTTGACGAAGTTATTTGATAAGTTTGTTTATAAAATTTTAAACGATTACGTAATCATACTCGAACCGCTGGTGTTACGCACCGCCGATTGAGATAATGTTAACGCGCCGCCGCCGCCGCCGACAATACTGGCCACGGCGCCCACGTCTACCTCTGAGTATCAGAACCTTCAGGACTTTGAAAATGTGTTATTAAAACTATAAGAACCTACGTACAAGTCATTATGAAGCAGGACGAGGTTCAAAGAACGTGTCAGGGAATGATAAATCCGCAGTAAAGTCCAGATTTTGTTCGCACGAGTGTTGATCCATGTTATAAGCTTACAGTCCAGTACAGCTTAGTATCTGCTTAACTATTTTATGTTTCGAGACCTTCGTCAGGGTTTAAAGCCACATTAAAAGCGAAAGTAAGAAACATCCGTTTGGAAATAAGGTCAAGACATAGGATTCGGTTGGAGCCTTATCCAGGCGATGCCCTCGCCCCGCGCGAGGGGGCACCGAATCGACCCGGCTTCTTGGCAAGGGGCCAGGACGAGAGGTCGGGGACAACAGTGCCACTTTCAATTTGAGAACGACTACACCAGGCACGACCATTGCGACTCACCTTATCGCTTTTTCACTAATTATGTAGCAAAGCCGTAAATCAAGACTTAACATTCAGCAGCGTCCACAATACTGTGCGTACCCTCAAATTTAACGACGTAGATTAACGATCGATCTTCCACCGTTATTTTATCTCCTCTTACTGAAGACTCATATAAACCAGTAATTAGAGCAATTACGGATGGACCCGTAGTGAAGTATTTCTGAAGACAAATAAAATCGTATGCGCGAGGTACTAAGGACGAAGAAGTAGCAGTTGTTATGGCAAATAAAAAAGCAAGCGTGTTCAGGCCTCGCGTGACCGCTTCAAATTGGTTCTTGATGAAAGGGCGCCGATATTATGCAGTGCAGGCCATTATTTAATCACATCGTCGATTTGTCGATTTCTTAGAATCAACATTTGCATTCAAGCCAACTTCATGAATGATTGATCATCCAATTTGTTAAAGTTCAACTATGATGGTTGTTTGTTGGAAGGGTTCCAAAGAATTGCATCGGGTTCTACTTATAAAAACATATGGGCATCAAAAGGGCGATCTCATATAGTTAAAAAACTAATTAGGTACAGTCGCCATCGGATATATTGCAGCAGACAAGATGACCAAATACTTCTGAACAATATAAAATGTCAATAAGTTCCATACACTACAAGTGACCATTAATATCTGAACATTCATTACTTCATTAATATCTGAGCAGATGCTTGTCAATAATTTCTATACACACAACTAACCAAAAACATCTGACTTACAACGTCAAGTGCATAATGCTCGAACTGTACAAGCACACTGTACAACATGGACTAATGAACAGAGAGAGCTTACTTTGATCAAACTACCGCCAAAAAAATCCAGACCTCAATCCCATTGAAAACTTATGGGGTAAATTGGTGCCAGAGTCGAATGGAAATCAACGTCGAACAAAGGAAGCATTAAGAAGACATGCAAATAACTTGTTGCTTCCATGCGAAAACGGTTCCAGGACGTATTAAATGCAAAACGAGGTTACACAAAATACTATTTTATATAAGTTATCAGTTTATCACAAATAAAATTAAAAATTTTAATTTCATTACTAAACGGTTTATTCCTTTTGTCCACCCCAAAAATTCCACTCTAAGGAGGATACGCGGAAACGCATGTCCGAGAATCCACCCTGGGCCTAGTTGGACAAACGGAATTTTAGGCTTAGGGTGGATTCTCGGACATGCGTTTCCGCTTATCCACCTTAGGACGGATTTCGTGGGGTGGATATCCGAAATAACCGTACAAAACCAAGATCTATTTTCTTTCAATAGTAAGACATTACCATATCAGTTCTATCTTAAACAAATATTTTCTATACAATTTTTATCCCCTTTTCATCGTATTTATACCACAGATAGTTAGTGTTAGTTTTTGGTTCGTCCTTTATATTTATTTATTCATAAAGGTACACCAACAGCTTCTGTATACAAAATATCAAATAACAGTAGATAATAGTTGAGGGCTTATTATATACAGTTGCCAATAATAGGTGAACCAACATTCTCAAATACAGTGATAGCCTAAGGTAAAAACGAAATGCATAAAAATTAAGTGGTAACAACTATACATATAAACAGAAATATAAAAAATACATACATACATAAGTTATAAGATTGCAGAGGTTGCAAGAAATACCTACATATTATTACAATAAAATCAATCTTTAGGTTGTGTGAGTTGCAGTTCTTTTTAGTTGTTATATCACACAGTAACGAATTAGATAAGCATAGTGTTTGTCTGCGTAGATACGCTTGACGTTGTAAGTGTTCAGATATTTTTGGTTAGTTGTGTGTAGGTATAGAAATTATTAACAAGCATCTGCTCAGATATTAATGAAGTAATGAATGTTCAGATATTAATGGTTACTTGTAGTGTATGGAACTTATTGACATTTTATATTGTTCAGAAGTGTTTGGTCACCTTGTCTGCTACAATTTATCTGATGGCGACTGTACCTACCGATTAGTTTTTGCTTCAGTTTTCTTTTTCAAACTTTTGAGGCACAGTTTTTACAGGGGCTAAACTTTAAAACTAGTAAATCATCATGTACCCTAGTGAGCAAAGTTAGAGCGGTAGTGCACTGCATCCGATCCGAGAAATGATGGTCATACGGATGAAGTTCTAGTGCACCAGTTCCTCAACATATATTTGCACAAGGATCTTTTGGCGAACGAAATAGCGGCTATTTCGTTTTTGTAACACAATTTCACAAATGTTTACCAACAGCGCCCCCTGTCAACGTCATTCAAGCGCCAAAAGATCTTGTGGCACTGCACTCGTTTCTCGGATTCGGATCGAATGAAAGTGGCAAAAGCTGGAGCAAGAAAAGTCAAAAAACTTCGAATATTGGATAATAATTCTTGGCTGTTCAACTGATAAGCATGTCTGTAACATTCAATGACCGTGGATTAATGATGAATATCTGTCAAATTCTTCGCCGATGATAAGTTCAACCTTTTTTTTTTTTTTTTGTGGGTGGGAAATCATCAAATAACTTCTCCCGCTCTGGGCAGAGCAGGAGGGCGTGTCAGACTCTTACTGAGTAAAACCCACCCGTGTTCCTTCAGTTGCCTGTGCCAGGGGCCACGGTAACCCTCTTGGACTTTTCCGCAACCCTAGCAGGCATCGGTCCTAGCAAACCCCGTCATTGGTGCTGACATCTCTTTGAGGCGCGCGTGGAACACAACGCGCCGTCGACCCGGGCCTGGTCCTTATCGAACGGCGAGCTGCTTATTGCTCGCCGTTCGCAAGCCCGCGCCTACGGTGGCCGGGAATCGGCCTGCGATTCCCGACGCCCAGGGCGTCTCCTGCGGCGGCTAGGGGCGTGAGGGCGCAAGTTTTGCCTCTCCCTCACGCGGTCCGCCTCCTCCTTCGCGAACATTACTGCTTCGCAGAAGGAGGTGACGGCTTCCCAAGCCCTCTCGCTCCGTACCATGCCCTTTTTTTTTTTTTTTTTTCGCTCGCTCGTATGTGGGACTCCTGTCGAAATCCGCACTCGACAGTATACCCACTAAAACTCAGCGGTGTTCCCACAACGCCGTGATGGGAGGGCTATGGGAAATCGGCTCAGCCTCTACTTCCACAGCCCTCCCGGCGCATGCCCGCCTAGTTGGCGGGCCCCGCATGCCCCCCATTTAACTGGGGGGCTACGGGAATGGCCGGGAACACCCGGCCACTCCCGTCCGACACTGCTGGAGGCCCGTGCAATACAGGCAAAGGGCGCCCCCGCACCCACCGCCTGCTGGCCTCCACCCGGGAGGAGCCGGAGGTGACTACCAGACCGGCGTCTTCCTCGTCCCCTCCCCTCTCCGGAGCGGCGCCACGCGAGAGAATCATCCCCCCGCGCGGGCGCCGCTGCCTCCCTCCGGGATACGACCGCCTATTCCGCAGTGGCGGCCGTGCCCAGTCTACGCCCACTCACCTCCCTCTGTAAGCAGAGGAGGAGTGGGCGTATCTGCCCTCTGTAGCCCGGTTCCCTTCACCGACCATCAAGCATGATCGGCGATTGGAACCGTGACCTTTCCCCGCTTGTTGAAGATTAGCCGCCAGCCCCAATTGTCCCCCAAAACCGCACTGGGAGACATTGGAGCCGACGTTGCCCAGGGTGCGCCACAAGGAGGCTCTTCAACATGCACCCCCCCGTACCATGGCCTGGACCAAGGCCGGACGCTAGAGATTGCCACCGCCAATCGCCTCCACGAGGACACGGCGGTGCTCCGCCCAAGCCAGGCAGACCTCCACCGTATGCTCCACCGTGTCCTCCGGGCGATCCACACAATGGTGACACCCGGGCGTTTCCACCCGCCTTATCCGGAACAGGAACCTCCCGAAACAACCGTGTCCGGTGAGGACCTGCGTCAGACGGAAGGTGAGGACGCCGTGGCGCCTCTCTAGCCACTCCTCAAAGAGGGGACTTATCGCCGCAATTGTGGCGTGCCCAGCGCTGGGTTGCGACAATCGCACTCTCCATGCCGCCCTGAGATCCCGCCGGAGCTCTGTCCGCTGTACCGTGATTTCTCGCGGCAGCGGAGCTACGCCCCGGCGTTTCGCCTCCTCGCGCCACTCCCAAATGTGCGCGAGGACTTTTGTCTCCAGATCCCATGGCGGTAATCCGGCAAGGAGGCTCGCCGCCTCACCGGAGACCGTACGGTATCCCCGGACCAGCCGGGTGGCCATGACCCTTTGGGGCGCGTTCAACCAGCGGGCTGGCCGCCGCCTCAAGGAACGCGCCCACACCGGTGCCCCGTAAAGGGCCATGGACCGCACGACCCCCGCGTAGAGCCTCCGGCAGGAGGCGTTTGGCCCCCCTAAATTGGGCAGGAGCCGCTTTAAGGCAGCCCCGGCCTTTTCCAGTCTGGGAGCCAAACGTCGGAAATGCTCCACGAAGTTCCACCGGCTGTCGAGGACGAGTCCCAGGTACTTCATCGTCGACTCGACGCCGATGTGAACCCCTCCTACCGTTATTTGGGAACCCGACGGTGGCGTGTTCCGAGGACCATGAAAACACATGGCCTCGGACTTGTGCAGGGCCACCTCGAGTCCCGATTGCCGGATCCTCTCGACGATTGTCGCAACCCCGCGTGTCGCTAGTTCGGCCGCCGCCTGGTGCGACCTCCCCTGCGCCAGGACCAGCGTGTCGTCAGCGTAACAAACCGCGCTGACGCCGCTAGGGAGATCGGCGCGCAGCACCCAATCGTATCCGATGTCCCACAGATGCGGCCCCAGGACCGATCCCTGTGGGACACCGCACGACATCTCTTGCCGTTTCCATACTCCCTGGTGACCGGGGTAGATGACGGCCCTGTCCGTCAAATAGGCCTCGACCACACGACAGAGGTAGGTCGGCATCCGGTGATACCGGAGTGCCTCCCTGATGCAACTCCAGGGCAGGGTATTGAAGGCATTGGCGATGTCTAAAGACACCGCCAAGACGACCCCACAAGTTCAACCTGCGTTATATTATTTATTTATTGTATTTTAATGAAATCTTTTCAACATTTAATAAACTCGAGTTTCCACATGCATAAAAAACTTCACAGGAAATATAATATGGTGATGGGAAACATTTAAATATAAGCAAGACAAAGGTGTTTTGAAAGAAAAGAAGACCCTATATATAAAAACTAGCTTTTGGTCGCGGCTTCGTTCACGTGGAAGACGGAAATAATCTCACGGGAACGTATTACCGGGTTATAAAAGTATCCTATGTCCAAAACCAGGTCATGGCCTTTCATCTAAATCCGTTCAGCCGTTAAGGCGTCTAAGGTAACGCACACATCATAAATTAAAATATATTTTTTTTATATATAAAACATGTTTTTTATCATTTTAATTATCTAACTTAAAAATAATAACTATTAATTTAATTATTATCACCATTAACTTGAAATACTCTAGCGTCGGCATTGACCACGTACCTATATGTTAGCCAAGTTATTTCGTGACTTTAAAGGTTAATAACTTTTGACCAAGTGGACCGGTTTTAATTAAATAAAGATTGTTAGCCCAAGATACGAGCTATGACTACATTTCTAGTCCCTCAAATATCTTAAAAAGAGGTAGGTACACAAAATTTCAATTTTACACGTGAATTTTAAAATCATTCCTATTTTCCCACCTTGGGGGATGATTTTACAAAAACGCATACATTTGAATTTTTATATCGCTAACTTAAGCTGGGTTTTCCATACAAACTATCATCCCCTATAGGGTTATTATTAGTACTTTAGACGGCTCCAATTCACGATTTGTGTTTGTGTGTACTTAGGTCAATTATTGACAAAATTGTCTAAAGTGACAATGGTGCCGATTCTGTTGTACACCGAACTAAACTAAATAAAATATCACAAAAATTCCTTACTTTTGTCTATGAGAATCTTAAAACTATTCTGCAAAATAAAATCTCTAAATTTAACAATAATTTTGACACACTTAAAATCAAATTTGGCAATTGCGACGCCACGTGGTACTTATTTATTTATTTATTATTAAGGCACAACAACAACACAAACATTTACAAATAAAAGAGAACAGAGACATGGACTAGTGTTTTCGTCAATTACAGACGTGCACAGCATTCACAACAAAATAGAAGAAAAAACACAGTATTCTCGTTACAAAAAAGATAAAAAAAACAATACTTATTTTTTCCCCCTTCCGTTCAGCGGTTAAAGAACAAAAGCTCTAGCTAAAATCTCGCTAGCAGAGAGAATACAAAACCCTCATCGACATAAACATTGACAATTTTTTTTTGTTTTGTTGTCTTGTTTGTTTGTTTGCTTATTTGCCATACCACGTGTTTTTTTTTCGAGCCGGTGGCGTGCATTTTGTGCAGCCTCGACATTTTTTGTATGGAATTGTTCACTTTTTATATGGAAAATATGAAATATTATGGCCAATACGTTGAGTTTTAGAGCTTTGTGTGATTTATAAAGGGGGTCGAAATTTTAATTATTTTTGCGATAGGACACCGTTTTCGAGATATAATAAAAGAAAAGAAAAAAAGATACAGTACCTACTGTTTTTGCAGCTGAAGTAGAGGTGTTGGTGTGAATTTTAGTTCATGACAACTAATTTTTATTCCACACCTTTTTAATCACGATTATAAATAGTCAGATTTAGTTAGACAATCAAAATTTTAGGTGAAAAACGTAAAATGTAGAATAGCAAAATTGCCATTATCACTAAATTATAATGTCAGTGCCATCTTAGTGCTTTCAAACTAAAATATAGTTAAGTTGTGTCACTTCACTCAAATTCAGAATGGGAAATCCTCGTTTGACAGGAATAAACAAAATTTTTGGTGATTTTTAGTCTAGTTTAGAGAATTTTATGACAAGAGAACTAAAATATAGTTAAGTTGTGTCACTTCACTCAAATTCAGAATGGGAAATCCTCGTTTGACAGGAATAAACTAATTTTTGGTGATTTTTATTCTAGTTTAGAGAATTTTATGACAAGAGAATCGGCACCATTTTCATTTCTTTAATTAAGATGGGAACTTCAGTTTAAATCTAAACTAATATTACAAAGAATTTTTTTTTTTTGTACTACGTTTGTTTGTTACGCTTCCACGCTAAAACGGCTGAACGGATGTGGATGAAATTTGGCACATTGGTAGACCATGACCTGGACATAGGATACTTTTTATCCCGATATTTCCACGGGATCGAGACTTATGCGGATGAAACCGCGGGCCGCAGCTTATATTTAATCAGTCTGACGGCGCAGGATAGCCTATACCAGAAGTGGGCATCGTAATAGTGGTTTAGCAGCTTCAATATAATCAGGATTTTGCCGGAATATAGCAGTTCATCTCTGTCATCAGAAGACAGCCGCCACGCAACCATTGATGCGTACCTAAATGCTCTAAGATGCGACGTTGGTAGACCATGACCTGGACATAGGATACTTTTTATCCCGATATTTCCACGGGATCGAGACTTATGCGGATGAAACCGCGGGCCGCAGCTTATATTTAATCAGTCTGACGGCGCAGGATAGCCTATACCAGAAGTGGGCATCGTAATAGTGGTTTAGCAGCTTCAATATAATCAGGATTTTGCCGGAATATAGCAGTTCATCTCTGTCATCAGAAGACAGCCGCCACGCAACCATTGATGCGTACCTAAATGCTCTAAGATGCGACGCTCTGCTAGAGCGACTGTTACCAGGAGGCAGTGTCATTCTTATCCGACCTCTTCGGTGATTCCAGTAACTTCGGAAGAAAACTAGAAGGCGCCACTTGCTGCGCAGTCAAGGCTATAATTGAATGATGTAATAAAATTAAATAAATAAATATTTTACACAATAATTCAGCCCGTAACATGTTGTAGTCCGCGCGGCCTGTGCTAACAAATTCGTATGCACTAATTAACCCGAAAATATCTTGCGGAAACATGCCACTTGGAAATTGTGGCACATACATGCCCGTCTCAACAATTATTTTCCAACCTATGGTATTTCCAGGTGAAGCGAGAATATCCGAATTGTGGTTAAATTGTCAACATAGGCACATGCTTATGCCTGGACCAAGTGGTTTCGTAACACCCCAGATATCTGTGGAGTTACGAAACTACTTGGTCAGGAAATTCCAGATGCTTGAGTGTTTGCTGGCGATGCATCAGACCTATCAATTTAAAACTTATTCTGTCATTTTCTGTATCTTCCCAGATCGGTGCAGATCTTGTGGGGTAAAATTTCAACAAGAGCGGATCTTGCTTTAAATAAATATAAAACGTATCCAGCTTCCGCTCCCTAGGTATGAGTTCGTGTTGAAAGCAGGAACATTTCGTACAATCGTGTTGTGGGTGCAGCTGTTAGGACTTATGGAAGACGTCTGACCTTTAGACCTCTATCTACCCCCTACCCATTAATGATGCGTATTATGATTGTAGTTGCAATTTTTTGAGTAGGAATTAAGTTAAAGATAACAGCCGGTCGATTCTGTAACAATCTCACCGTAATAACCTGCCCGCGAAATTCAATTTTTCTTACGTTTTTTTCAATTTGTTCCATAGCATTATATGAACATAGAGGGTTGTATTGATGATTTTAATTATTGTAATTCTGTAAATACATACTTGTTGCCATTTTATATTTTGTTGCAAATTGCGAAAACCGTAAGAAAGTTTCAATTTCGCGGGCTTCCTGCCGCTTCCCCCTTAAGATGAGAGATATGAATGAATATAAAAGCTTTAACCACCTAAATTATTTTCGACGTGGGACGACACCGCATAATATCTGTACATAATAATGTTTTGTTTCCGAGATTTCCACAAGAGAAATATTTGTATGATAAGGGAAATGTCACAAGTAAAATACTCAGTTTAATAAAATGAAAACTTCTGAAAACCAACTTTGACACTAATTTTAGTACGCAGTCGATATTTATTTTTATTCTTAACTAAATAAATCTAAAGTTTGCGATGTGTTTGTTATATTTTTATTCGCATACGTCGACTATGACTTACGCCCAAACTGTCTAAACCCATTCGTTAAAATTCAGAATGACGTGCGGAACTCCAATAGTCTCTACAAAAAGCGTTTTTTTTATTCAGAAATGTGTTTCTGTGTACCTAAACGTATACGACTTAAATTTATTATTGGAGCTACTTATTTACTTACGATGCATGAAGGCGTTTCATGTACAGGTTTGAAATAAGTATAGACAAAGTAAAGCAGGCGACAAACAACCCGAAGCTAACTTAATTGTCCGCCCAAAATTCAAACTATTATTTTTTTTTGTTCAAGAAATCGGTCATACAAAGTTTATAATATGAGCGCCTATGAATTTGCGCGCCACACTTCGTTGCCCCTAAAAAGATATTTTCAGCACAGTGATGGACTACATTTCAGTCAGTCCGACGACCGTAAAATTACGAGGAATGGCCTGAATTGTTTGTATTCCATTGGGAATCTTACCCAATATTTCATCGCGTATTTCATCTGTTGTGAAAAGTTATTACTGTAAAATAAGTCAAACAATAATGTCTTGTACAGTAATACAATACAGTGACAGTAATAGAATACCCGAATCCACGGGTGAATTATATTAAATGCGTCACCAAGATGAAGGTGAATCCTTAGCTGTAGCCCGCCAAATTCAAACTTTCTTTTATATCATTTGTATAATTAACTAAAACCACTGCTACGAGTATGTGACAAAAGCGGTCACAGAAGGGTCTCATCACAACCAGTATTGGGCCGTAAAGTCGGTCTTTGTACTTTTATGTAATTTGCTTAAAACGTTCAACGATCATTGGCTGACTTCTACGTAACAACTAAACGATAACTTTTGTCCTATTGGTATTAATCCTGCATCGCGCAAGCAGAGTTTACCGCGCGACTAGCATCTAAACAACTTCCCGACATCAATCATCGGGCATTTGCCCAGCACACACGACACCCGTCTGGTCGGAGGATCCTCCCTTTTCTATGGAGGTATGAGTGAACTTTACACCCTGTTCCTCGTACCTCTATAATGTACTGCTACATACTAGTTTCATGCAATACACAAATAATACTAAAAGGAACGACTTCTAACAAAAACTTAGCATTACTAACTTACGATTATATTTATATACAAAATTATTAAGTTTTAATTCAGTTTGTTTTTTTGTTAAAAGGGCAATAGGAGCCTGTAAGAAACTGGTGTCATCAAAATTGCTTAAATCATCAATATACAGGTACAAGCTGTTTTAAAATATGATTTGGTCAAACAATGAATGGATGCCTCAATTGAGCAGCGGGGTGATTGCGTAGTTCACATTAACTGACAATTCATGACAATTCCTTTCCTTTTGACGGTTCAGCCACATTACATGCGTTATTTACGTTGTTGAGCAGATACATTAGTCAAAACTATGAAGCAATGGATTATGAATTACCTTCAAAATCCTCGGATTGTGATTGAAAGTGTAATTTGGGTGCCGATCTCTCTTTAATTAAGACCGACGTTTGTAAAGATGCGTTTAAAAATAAAAATAAAAATGTTGGTAATATGTTACACATGTCATGCAGTACATGTCCTGTACTCATTAATGAACACTATCACCATTTTTAAATAACGTAGTGTTGCATAAGTGTATGCATATGTAAATGAACTCTTAATACGATTAGCGACTTACCAACTGTTCAACATGCCGCACACAGAGTTCATTACAGCCAGTCAATATGTGTTTTAAAGCGTTATTTCAAAAGCGGTCGGGTTTTCGCACAACGCAATTTGCGTTGTAACTAGATGGAAAGAAAACTTTGTTTTAAATTGAACTGTAACATCTTCACAACAAAGCTGAAAGTTGGGTAAATGCAACGTGATACGTGGGCAGACTAGCATTGTAGGAATCGGCTTTTACGGTAAGTACAAAACGTAATGGACATTTCAGAAGGAAGAATTGCATTCATTTAATTAAGAAGCAATATATTATTGTGTTCCTTTTAAAAGAGTGTTACGACATTTATAAATATATTTAGGTGATTGGCTTGTAATCCATTATGAGAAGAATTATTTTTTTAAACAAGCAAATATTGACCTGGGGCAGAATAAAGAACACCAGACGTTGTAAATTTAAGTAAGCCAGCAACCACAGTGAATAAAGGCTGGATGTGGGTTTTATATTTAATGCTAGTACTAATAGTACTAGCTCGAACAAGCTTAGGTTCAGTAAATTGCAGTAAAATGGTCGTGTGGTTGTTGTACTGGCTTCTCATAAATAACCGAAGTTACGCCCGCAGGTTGGTCGTCTGTTTTATATCTAGCATAGTCGATAGACATTGCGCAGCAGGCCGTGTGTGTGTGTTAGTATGTGAGCGTGTGTGTGGGAGGGTGTGCGTGTGGGTGTGAGGGAAAGATATCATTTACAAAATAATGTCAATATTTAAAATGAATTGAATAAAATAAGACCAGTTTTTTGTATTCTGCGAAAAGGTCTTAAAAGCGTCATCGAAGTTCCATCTGTTCTTTACAGGCCTCGCTAAATACTCAGACATCATTAAACGTGTGACGGTCGACTCCGCTCAGGGGGAGTAGAGAACCTACGCGCGGGTCACGAAGGACATACCTGCGCGGCTGGCCGTAGTAATCTGATTCGACTTGATGATCTGACTTGACTAGGGAAGAGGCTGAACACATAAAGACAGGCCTCGAAGACAAGCTAATGGACACATACTCGATGACACCACTTTCCTCCTTCCGCGGAAACCCACGGGTAGCGCAAAGTACCGTGCAGATGTGGTGCGAAGACGACAATGCCCTGCCTTGGCTGACCCAGAACGTACCTCAGATAAGACTCCCAAACACTGACCTTACACTAACCGTATTGAGACAATCCGACGTGCCCACCCGTGTCCGAGCCCCTCTTTTCGCCCCTCGTTACAAAGGTGACGTAGCCCGCCTCCAAAGTATTCTGATCCGTCAGAATACTTAGTACGACATCGCCAGGTGGTCGCTGTACAGGGCAACTACCGTCGGTGGTGACAACTACGGGACCTATCTGATCCTGGGTGTACTACCGGATGAAGCAGAAAAGGTTCTGGCCCGGGAGCGATGGATATTGTACCTCCTTGGGTCGATATACCTTCGCTTCTGGCCCACGACCCTGCCCTGTGACACCAAGATCGACAGCACGGACAACGAAACAACAGGACCGAAACAGACAAATGACTCCTGAGAATGACTCGGACATTGCCCAACTCGAGGAGGTCATGGCCCAAGCGGCAATGACTGACGACGAGGACACCATACCGCCCGAATCAACTGGCTGGAACGAGCAGATTTTAGCCTCGTCGCCGGGAGGTCGACACGACGACCAGCTTAGAGTGGGGGATGTGGGAAGACTGTCTGATGGATCCATCACCGACTAACTCCACTCCACCGCCATTATCGCCCCTCAACATCGATATCATCCAGACCAACCTCCAGCATAGCCAGACTGACTAGCGGACCTGGCTGGGCTCCGAGTAGCCGGCCCCAGGGAGGTATCGCAGGGGGGGAGCAGCAGCATGGGCAGGGACGGCCCGTGTTTGCGTGTGCACCTTGCATGGAGACTGCGGATACCTTTGCGCATGTGCTCTTTGAGTGCACAGGCGTTACCCAAATTCGGACAGATACCCTCGGGGCACCCAGAACTTACACAGATGTTCTCAACAGACTAAGTGACCTATTCAACTTCTGGAGGGAGGTAGGCTGGTTGGAATAACCACCAACGGCCGCCATAGCCCACGCACAATGGTCTACCTGAAGGACTAAGTGCTGAATCCAAAACCCCCCTAACATAGAACATAGAACAGACATCATTATCCTTTGTATTTTTAATGGAAAGAATAATTACGTTGTAGACACTACATACGTGAGTCATTGTTATTATAATACCTAAAAGGAAGACAATACAAAATATTTTTCTATACATGATGTTTTTTTTTAATACTAGTATGATATAAACGATTCCTCTACATTAATGTTGTGAATAACGAGTGATTTTTACTTACCCGAGAAGGGAAGTCTCTTCAGCACTAATAGGCATCTTCATTAGCGGCGTTGCTCGTCCTTCAAAGTTTTCTCTGAAATAGTGCAGGGTATGTAGCATACTGTATATGATACATGAAGTGTTGTTGTTTGGTACAGGCACATATCCAGAAAAATAAGTAAAAAAAAAACAACTCTCAAACAAAATTATATTACTTACGAAGAAGTGTAATCATGTTCATGGTAGTTTTACATTATTTGGTGATTATTATTATTACACTAGAATTTTATCCTAATACAAGACTTGAATGTCAATTAATTATAATTGTGGTAAACATTTTAGGAATAAGGCTATTTCAGAAATAGCTAATAACACAATTAGCTTTAATTTGATTTCGTATAAATGATGTTTCGATAACTGCCGGCTATTCGCGTTTAGCGTTGCATTCGACAAAATCCAATGCGGTACGCGTGTGTTATTTGACAATGGGTACTTTAGTATATACGAGTACACTGGGACCCAAAGAAAGCGTGTCGGTAACATAATACATACATTCCAAAATATTGGAGCAAGCTTTATGAAATAAATACTGTATTATAGACAATTTTATAGTGCTTAAATCAATGTCTTATAAGTTCAAGATTATGAGGTTTTTTTTAATAAAAGAAAATTAAGCAAAAATGACCATTTTCACTAATTTCGAAAAATGGTTACGATGTCAAATATGCAATTTTTACACATTTTTGTATTTTGTATTGCCACCACGAGCTGTTAATACAGCTATTATAAGGTTTGGCATGCTTTCCACCAGATTTCTGAGCCGATGCTGAGGAATATTCTCCCATTCCTCGATCAGTGCTTCTTTTAGTTCACGAAGCGTGATTGAAGGGGAATTTTGCTGGCGCACAAGTCGTCCCAGTTCGTCCAGGCATGCTCGATGGGGTTTAAGTCTGGGCTGCGTGATAGCCATTCCATGCGTGTGATAGTGACATCTTTAAGGTAGTCAAACACTAGCCAAGCTGTATGGGGACGAGCGTTATCTTACATAAAGATGGCGTTCTCGACCAGGTTTACAAAAAATGCGCCAACATACTAATTTCGGATTTCATTCAAGTGTCTTTCTGCAATTAAAGTGCCATTTTCTATCACCACTAGCACGGTGCGGCTTTCGGAAGAAATTCTAGCCCACACGTGTATGGAGCCTCTGCCATATGGCACTTTCTCTTCAATGCAAGCTTGGTTATAGCGCTCCCCCCGATCTTCTGTAGACTCTTTGCCTCCCATCGTGCGTGTATAGCATGAACCTCGACTCATCCGAAAAAATCTTTCTTAACCACTCATCCACAGTCCAATTCATGTGTTCTCTAGCGTAACTCAGCCTTGAATTTCAATGCTGCCTTTCGAGTTTTGGACCATTTGCAGGTCTAAATAGCTTCAAGTTTGCTTCAGGAAGACGCCGCCTCACTGTACGTCTCCCTCCAGAACGTAAAAGGTGATTTTTTAATTCAACAGCCGATTGAAGTCTGTTTCTCAACATGGTTGACACCATATATCGATGCGCCCGCGCTGTCGTGCACCTTATTCGGCCTGTTCCTGGTCTACGAATATTAGATCCAGCCTCTTCAAATCGCTAGAGCACTCTTTTAACGGTTGATAGCGATAAACACTAAACAGTTCTCGCTGTATAGCGCTGACTGCGCCCGTCTTCAAGCATTGTCAGAATTCTGATATACTCTTCAGGGGTTAGTGGCATGATTGTAATTGCATTTAATTAGGATAATTAATTTTTGCATAAGAAATGCCATATTTATAAACAGAAACAAAAGGAAAATTTGTTTTACTTTTGTCATTAAAAATGGTTTGGTTTCATAGTTATTAAAAATTTAATAATCGTTTGTAATGATAAAAATAATACTGAATTACTAGAATCACCATACAGAACTAAAAAGGTTTTACTTCTCCCTTTAGGCCACTCTGCAGGTTCGCTTGCTTATCAATATAAATATGCACATAGTTGTATCGTGACAATATTAGATTTAGACTATTGCGGTGTTAACATCAATGGTGTTTTTCGCTGAAAACTTCGCTACACCTCTGAGATGCTTCTTTAAAAGTAGGACTTAGGATGAATATGATGGCAAACATCTTTAGCGATTCAAATCTTTCTGTCAAAGTCGGAAATGAACAGTTGGAGATGGTAGACCTGTATATTTTGGCCATATTGTTTCATTTGACAAAGAGTATCAACAAACGGACATATCGAGAAGAATAAAGCTCTGCTACAATTAGCAAATTGACGACTTTCTGAAATCGTCTAAAATTCCACAATGGCTTAAGTCACGCCTCTATATTAACATATCTCCACTAATTCTGGCCACTATGACGTACAGTGCTGAGACGTGGACGTTCCCGCAAGAAGCTATGTACAGACTGAGAGTTGCACAGAATGCTGTGGAGCGTTCCATGCTTAGCATAAAGGTAGTAGATCGAGTTTCAATCGTCGAAATCCGAAGATACATAGTGGTCTTCTATATTGCAGAGTTCTGTAACTCAAATGCAGTTGGGCAGGATGATGGCGCAAGGCGCGATGATGACAGATGGAGTAAGGCTGTGACCGACTGGCATCCAACGACTGGAAAAAGAAAAGTTGGTCTTCCGGAGGCGAGATGGGGAGACGACATTGTTATCATCGCGGGTAAAACCCGGATGGCACAAGAGTGGGGATTAGCACAAGCATAGAGAGACCTATACCCAGCAGTGGGTAGATTCGGGCTGTCGATGATGATCATTAAGAAATGCTTTCATTAAAATTAATGAGACGTCGCGGCTTTTCAGTAAAAGTTGCATTAAATAATATTTTAAAGAGGTATTAATATTACGTCTTAATACGTGGGTCACACTGAAAGATTTTAGAAAATAAAAAACGGAATTATTTAGAAGCCTGTTAATATTTTTATTGCTTTTCGAATTAGTCTCCGTTCCTTTCCAAGCACCGTTGACCACCGTTAACCATTGCCTGAAGCAGTGGGCCTACTCTTCTTTAGGTATTTTTCCACGTCCACGTCTATTTCAAACGCAGCCACGGCATCTTCAGGGTTCATAAAACGAATTCCTCGTAAGTTTATCTTTTATTTTTGGAAATAAATAAAAGTCACAAGGTGCCAGGTCAGCACTGTAAGGAGGATGACTTACTAACTTCACACCTTCGATAGACAAATATTCGATAGTCCGTCAGGCGAAATGAACTCGAGCGTTGTCGTGGTGGAGGAGGATCCAGCTTCTTGGGCGCTGCTGTCTAACATTTTCCAAGACAACTGGTAAACAATGACCGACATACCAATCTGCAGTAACGGTCTTTTTATCTTCTAGGACAATTGTTGCGAAATGATCCATCCGTCCAAAGAATGAGGCAATCATCTTTATCCCTTGATTTCTGCCCTTCTTTACCTTGGTCGCCAAATCTTCGAATGGAAACATCCATTGCGCAGATTGTCTTTTGGTTTCGGGTTCGTTACAATATATCCAGCTTTCATCACCTATGACGATGTCATATACAGCATTCGAGTCACTTCCGTCATACTTTTCAAGCAATGAGCGGCACCAATCCAAACGACGGCGTTTTTGAATCATCAGTGCGTTTGCTTCGACCACGTTTAAACTCATTAAACCAGTTGTAAACAGTGGCATGGGATGGGGCTTCGTCTAGTCTATCGTAACATTGTTGTTGAGTAAGACCGCAACGAAAGTCGTAATAAATCATTGAACGTAATTTTTCTCTAGTCTAATCCATTTCGACGCACGACAGACAGTTTTTAAATAGCCGCCAATTTGTAAACAAAATGACATTTAATTATTATCAATTCATTACACATCTACAGATTCCCAAAGAGTTCCTAATTCGAAATTTAAATTTGTTCATCGGCTGCTTTTCTTACTGGCCTATTCTAACTTTCAGTGTGACCCAGTCTATTGGCCAAATACTCATCTGATACTTACTTCAGAAACCTATGTGTACGGTTCGGCGTCGCTAGTCCATTTTAGAGTAGAATTATCGAAAGTAGTAACCAATGTAACAGGAAGGTCTCAGATAATGGCCGGCGGGGTCCGCAGCGGACCCACTCGCTACCACCCAAGGTCGGTAGACTTGATGACGTAAAGCGGTAACTCTACGCGGCAACGTGTGCCTTTTAAGGAATTACTGAATTTTGTTTTTGCAAAAAGAGTAATAAGCTGTTTTAAATATTTTTATATACAAACTTTATATCGCGCGATATATGATGAAGTATTTTTACCTACCTAAGAAACTGGTAAGTACTTATTGTAAGGACAAAGGAAATCTTGAAAATTAAATAGTAACTTATAGTCTTACATCCAAAATTTAAATAATGTTTGTTGTGTATTAAAACACAATTATCACTTAACCTGGACAAAATTAGTTGGTTGGAAAAAAAAACAACAAAATGTGGTAATTTTGCATTAATCCAAATTTGTTTGTAGCAAAGAGGATACCATTAAATAATTGTTTTGAAAAAAAAAGCTTTGGTTTTTTAAACTTAACCTCCTAGTAGGTAAGTAGGTAGGTACCTAAATTATTATTATATTGCTACCTTTCGGAATTGTTTTTTAATTACTAAGCCTTTGGATTTAATAACTTTCTTTTTCTAGATATGTGCCTGGTTTTTTATGGTAATGATGAATGTTCAGTGAATCTAGAAAAATGTTTGAAAAATTCTAAATTTGTTCCTATAAATGAATGTAACTTTGTACTTACTACTAACTAGGTATTTGAAAACTTTTCTACTAGTACACATTATTTCTTTATTAAGAAATAATTAGGTACCTGTTTATTTAACTAAACATGTAAATATCTATGCGAGAAACAATAAAACTAGATACTTTAAACATGCAAGCTTGAAGCACATGCAAAGGGCAGAGTACTCACTCCGGCAACGCATTAGTTAATTGAGGTACACACTTTTCAAAACACAGAATTAATCTCTTCTTAGATCCCCTTCTATGGTGGATGATTTTCAAAGAATTTTTCTTTTTAACGGGGGGCTCTTGTGAACACCGGATCACTAGATCCTGGCACATGTAAGAACCACCATTCAGCAAGCCCCGTTGTTGATGCATGCCAACTTAACACCAACAAAAAATAATTAAGAAAGTTTCAACAAAGCAAAAAATAACATCATGCCTGTAAAAGCTTGCTGCCACTAACTTATGGCAAATAAGAATAATTCAAACAGTTGCACTTTCGTAAATTCTAAACTTAATAGTTTGCAGCAAACTTTATTGCCTAGTTACGTGAACTGCTGAGTTGCGAAAAGTAAGTAATGGCTTGACAATAAACTATTAAAATAAGTTTTAAGCCTCGAGTTAACTTACCTTTTCAAAATAGTGCTTGTTTAACTGATAATTTATGGGTTTTCGAGTAGTGGCCGTCAAGCAGGTAAGTCGCGCACCGGTCAGACTGAGCTCCGCTGTAGCAAAATGCCGACAACTGAATAGTTCCTGTCTGGCTGGAAGCTCGTCGCACTTAGCGCTCCTAGCAGACGTACCTCACTTCGCGGCGAACTGGAAGCGCATGCGTATGTTAATACGTCAATTGTTCAATTTGCAGCCCGGGAAATTACAATACTTTCTGAAGAATGTTCGAAAATTACAAATTTTACACCATAATAAGTAATTTCCTGTACACTGTTGCCCAATGAGTAATTGATTTTATGACCGAGCTCCGCTGTTATGAATTTTTAGTATTCCACGCAAAACCAAGGAAGTTAAATATCATTCAAAGTTTAACTTAATTCAAAGAAAAATAGTAATTTTAAACCGATCCAACTGTCGAAGTGATTAATTTAAACAATTGAAATGACATTCATTTGTTTTTAGTTAACTTTACGTCGAATAGTACTTCTAGAACATAGTCTTTTGAGACACAGAAGACATTTGGTAAAAACAAGATTAATATTCAAACGAAATAACCTTTTTAATTTAAACTGATAATAATTCATCAAAGCTTAAGGTTTTTATCATTTAAGTATTTAATTTTACTTAAATAATCTCACAACTGTGGACCACAAAATAAATCAATGCAATCTGCATTAAACTGGTTAAACGAAACTGGAAATGGGGATAAAAACTGCCACTTTGTCACTTTAGATGTCGCTACAATCCACCGTCTAAGAATTTGACAGCATGCTGTCACGTCCATGCCTACATGTTTTTGTAAAAAAAGTGAGCTAATTTACGCAATATTTAATTAAATATGCACTATTGCGAACTGTGAAAATACGGGGACCCGGGTATTTGCCAAAGTTGTGAAAAGACGTAAACTGGCGCAAAAACCTCTCCAAAAAATTTTTGGAAACCCAATATTTCTCGAGATTTTATGCTAGCACATACACTTTTCTTTAGCTCGTCTTATAATAGTGCTACACTGCAAGTCGCATACATATTTATTTAGTTTTCGTCTAATTTGTCATCGACACAAAAGTTTTCTCTGTGTACGTCTTTGGTCTACGTATACAAAACATGTAGCAGCAGCTTGTAGATGGTGAACAGTGCTGTCACCTATGATAAGCTTTCAGTTTCAATCCCATTTTTTTCAAATATGTGTGGTTGCAATGTTCCATGTAGTTCTAAATAATTATTCAAATAATAGAGCAACTATTTTGCACTGTCTATTGGCTGAATAAAAATTTCATTCCCAATTGGTACTGGCATTTACCGCCATCTGTACTGAATCCGCTAAAAGACGGCGGCGCGGCGCTACAGTGGCGTGCTGGATCGGTTGGAAGTCACGACGCTCCCGTAAGGGGGCGATGCTCCGCGACCGCGTGTTGATGTAGCTTCACAATTGCTTTGCATTACTTAAAATCAATACTTACCTAATTTATACAACGAATATCAATCGTAAACGTTTGCTCTAATGATTTCAGTGTAACCACTAACCAATTGTGTCTCTCTTGAACACAAAATCTATACGACTGATGGCCAACTGACCTCCTTAACCCCATTACAGGGCAGTAATTAGATACCGCATGTTGTGAGGTGTGTGTAAGATGTTCTTTTAGAGTTAGAGACCTTACCAGTCAGACATACGAATTACTGGGGTGCTTGTTAAGCCACCTCTTTCCAGCTCAAACATTAGGATGAGTAGATGTTTTGGGGTCTGTCTTTTAAAAGTTTTGACGTTCAAAAGTGCTGAATAACAGCTTTTTGTTTTTTTTAAATTTAGTTGTTGATTACATTATCTCTAACTCACGACACGAAGCAACGCGCGCATTACATGTGGACACCAAAACGTCTACAAAGAATGTGTGCGTGAAGACGACTAGCGTCAGTACATAACACATTCACAAACTTGCGGGCGAAATCGCCATTGTCTCGGGCGGTACCGGAGAGCTCCTGCGCGTACACACACTCACAGCGTGTTTGTACACTTGGTAATCATAATCACAAATAAACCGCACGTCGATAAAAATACTATATACCTAAATAACGTGGTCTACTTCTCTCTCAATGATAATAATATCTAGATGTAAGTATAGTAGGGTATATCGTGAACCAGCGTGCACACACCTTTATTGCGCACTTTGTCTCTATGTACAGACGCCAGCAGGTCAAGCTACCCGAAACTGTCAAATTTTCCCAATCAACCTTGAACCTTAATGCTTTAGCGATAAAGTTGAAAATCTATTAAAGAAATTTGACAGATTGTAGTAGCTTGATGTGCTGGCGTCTGTACCTAAACCACGACCAAAACCTTTGACACAAACATGTTACGTAGGTAAGTTTTCTGAAAGCCTATTGAATGACATCTGTTGTCAACTGATTGTTGTTACTAAGTCGCCCTATCACAGCAGTTAGGTATCATGGGATTTAATCGCGTGTTCGACTTTAGTTTATATCAAAAGTCGACTACTTGCGAAACAGCACCTTCATTTATAAACATAAGTTCAATCACAAACCGAGGAAGAAGGAAATACCTATTCCATTGCTTCATAGGTTTGAAAAATTCGTCTGCTCCACAACGTAAATAACGTAATTAATGTGGCTGAAGTGAAGCATTGCCATCGATTGCATTTTTTATTTTAGGTACTTAGGTATGTGTGTTACGTAATAACCACGCTGAACCTTCCGAGCCTTGCTCTTACGCCGCCGGGCGGCGCCGCTGCCGCGCTGCCGCTGCGCCGCCGCGAGCCATGTCGTCACTTCGTGAATTAATTTTTGTGCATAGGTATCAGAAACCGGGTGTTATGTTGTTTAAGCATAGCATTGTTTACTCACAAACCATAAGCAGGTATGACGGGAGCGCCACAATACCCGCTGCCAGGACACAGCTGGTCGTCGGACCCGCTTCCACTCCTGTACACGGCCACACAACCCGCCTCATCTTCTGTTCTCACGTCACTTGTCATTGCCAAACTCTCATCCACCACGAAACCTTTATTGTCCATTTTTTTACAGGGTTGAAACAAAACACTTTAAGTAAACTTTTCCGTCTGATTCCCTTCAAAATGATTTAGTCTAAGCACACCAATATGTTGTCCCGTATTTGCGCATGACAACGAACGCGTACTGAATAGTGGGTATTGATAAACACGCGTTTTATATGCTTGCATTGTTAATCCAGCATTTGGCAGTCATGTGGAAAATACTGGCCGTTCTCGATAATGCCTATTATACGCCTTTTAACGTGACGTCAAGCTGAATTACGAAATACCTACCAAGTTTTAGCTGATGACTGATACATTAGTAGGTACCTATGTCTAATATAGGCTCGGTATTTTGTTGTTAAGTCCATGAACAAGATTTTTATCTGTTATTTTGTTAGGTTATTATTAGGATAAAAATGAATTACATAGATAAAATGAATAGGTACCTAATATTTTTTAATAAATTAAACTAACTAAAACCAATCACAAATTCTTCAAAACAACCTGCAATCAACAAAAATGCACAAATGTTAAAAACTAAATAGTAGGCGCAGTTCGAGACCGCGCCGCCGTTTGTTTTCATGAAAACGTTTGGTCACAGCTGCTAGGTGTAACCTTTTTTTGTTTGTTTCAGGGTTGGGATATCCTCATGGATGGAAAATCCTCATACAGCTAACCTAACCTAGTGAGAGGAGTTCCCTGAACAATCCTTAGTCGGTGCTAGCGCTTTGCCAGCCACTATCACACCAAACTTGCTCTATCCCAAGTTCCCAACTCTATCCAAAGTTAAGCAAGTTCCTATAATGCAAGCTATCTTGGATTGACATTTATTTAATTTCTAGTAGGTACTGCTGATGGTTTTTGATAGGAAATAAATTGAAGAGCTAAATCTATTTGGCATAGATCGGTCTTCGGATACGATTTGTGGACGGCCGATACGCGACGACATCTGAAGTTATTTTGCAATTTGTCAACTTCATATTGCATTGTTAACACTATTTTGCCAATTTTTCAGTTGTTTCTCTGTGGGTCCCGGTAGTGCTTTGTCAGACTCTCGACAATGACACCAGAATCACCGTCCTAGCGGAACAAGTTTTGGTGCTATACGAATTGGAATTTCGACGTAGTGAAAAATAGAGGGCTGCAGGCGCGTGCACTCGCCATGTGACGTCATTTAAAGGTAGGCTAATAAATCCTGCCTCAAATTGGTCCAAATACAAAAATTGCTTTACTTTGGAAAGCTCAGCCATTACTTTAGCCTTAGTAGATAGGTAGGTATTAGCGATTAGCGGTAGTGTAGTAGCTTGCCTTTTGTTCCTAATATATATAAACGACCTTCCTAAAACTATAAACGGACCTTGTGTTCTCTTCGCAGACGATATCTCCTTGCTTACCTACCTCATGCCAAACTAATGACAATATAAACGCCAAATTAAACTCTCTTCTTTCGACGGCTGTAAACTGGATGGACAATCATAATCTTGAAATTAACTTTACAAAAACTAAATTAATAACATTTCATCCCCATCAAAAGTCCCCATTAAAACTTAATTTCATGTATAATAACACTAAAATAGAACAAGTCAACGAATTTACTCTACTTGGTTTATATTTAGATACCCACATAAATTGGAAATCCCACATACAGAAAATAAGAGCCAAACTATCAAAATTCTCATACGCCTTACGCGAAATTAAAAAAAACTACTAACCTCCAAACTGCACTTGTTACTTACTATGCATATGCACAAGCATGGCTCAGCTATGGGGTCATGCTGTGGGGTAACAGTACAGACTCACAAACCATATTTATCTTACAAAAAAAGTTAATCAGAATAATAACAAACATAGAACAAACAGACAGCTGTAAACCACACTTCCAAAAACATAAAATACTCACACTTCCTTGTTTATATATTTTAGAATTATGTAAATTTGTCAAAACATCAAAATTACTACACCAGTTGCGAAGAGACACAAAAAAGATACACTTTCAGACATAACAAAAACAAAGTAAACAAACCTCAATCCCGAATCAAAATGCACTCAACCAGCCCCTTAATTATGTCCATTAAAATCTATAATAAACTGCCAAATGAAATTAGAGAAATAAGCAAAACACACATAATTATAAATAAATTGAAGCGATTTCTGGAATCCAAGGCATATTACACAGTAAAGGAATTTCTAGATGATAAAACGATTGCAAAATGAAATTACTCTATCAAAAACAAACTAGTAAAAAAATAATATAATATGAAACACAGAAATTCTTGTATAAATATGAATAAATAAATAAATAAATAATGTATCTACATAATTAAAATATATAATTTAAATACAAAATTAATTTAATATAATATACTTATAATTAATCTATTTAAATACATAATTTAATTAATACATACATATTATAACAAATACCTACTTCTAAAATTACTTTTTCACTCCTCTTGCTCAAAAAGACCGTCATTGTGGCGTACCAGAGCGAAGAAAAAATAGCAATTCTTCCTCTAGGGGAAAAAGGTTTTTATTTTTGTGTGTCAAATGACAATGAGCCTACAAAAACGAAAAAGTCTTTAGTCATAAGTAGAATAATCATGAATATAGACTCGACTTATTACTGTTTCATAAAAAAAGAACTTCATTTTATTTTTGAAAATGGAACTAAAATCGGCGATCTCTTTGGTAGATAGAATGCATGCAATGCGTTGCGACTGCAGAAGAAAAAACAAAAAAAAGACATTGGCGCGAAATCTTTATAATTTTTCTCTAATTGCAAATTCAATTGGTAGTGACCGTAATTAATTGTATTGGATTGTTTTATTTTCTCGCAATCGTAGTGAAAAGTAGAGTGTAACACACGGCGCTAAAAACCCATTAAAACTCGGTTTCTATTTACTCCCTCGCTAAAGCTCGGGAGTAAAACTACCTCGTATATAATGGGTCATTTTAGCTCCTTGTATAACAATCTACTATTATTATGAAATGATAATGACCTATTGTTATGCAATACCTAAAAAATAAAAATAAATATAATGTAAGTACCTACACCAACATAATAATGTATAGGTAGTACATATAAAATTATATACCGAATGAAACACACCTAATAATTTATAATATTTATAATAATATTGATTTGATTAAATTGCTATGCAGCCCTCTTCCTCTCTCCTAAATTTTTGCGTGCCCGACAGGGTCCATATTGTATCTTTAATTTCTTATTACCATCTCTGTAACTTATGGAATGCAATAAAAAATTGAGTATTGATTGAAAAGTTATTTGTTTGTGTCGGTCAGAAGAAACCATCACAGAGTACTACTATATACTGGGAAAACATAGAGCGAAAAAAGACAAGCCAAAACATTAAAATTTTAATTACCTACACAACACTGATAATGCCATCTATATAACGACCAACGCAACAAGTAGCGACCATAACGCTTAATTAGGGAGTTCATATCGTACTGTGTCATGATTATTTGTAGTAGTTTCAGACATGCCCGATAGATGGCACAACTGACATCGTTTTAGACACTTTTATTGATTATCTCGTACACAATAAAAACCAACCAAATGAAAGGCCTACGTAGTTATGCATGCTGTATCGGCTCCTAATATTATAACAACGTGTTAGCTGGTATGCGCCTCGGGCGGCCCACGCCGATACAGCATTCGCGGTAGCTTCGGCATGTTATGTCTAGCACCCGGCGACACGCATCCATGGAGATATGGACTTAGCAATAAGAACATTGTATTAGATTTATTTTTATGTTACTTAATCTTAACTAAAACGTCTTCGTGACTAGACTCATTTGTTTATTTTTTAAAACCTTCGGCAGTGCCTCCGGTAGTTAACTACGTACCTAAGTAGGTACTTAATAGTGTTCTATACGAAAATCAATACGAGTTTTAAGGAAATACGACATTGATTTTCCAACCGCAAGACAAAGTTTTTAAACCTTAAAATTTTGATGTAGAGCTAAAGCCACGCAACGATATGAAATTCTGATATTTTTTGTGCAATTTACACCTTATTGTTTTTATTCACGGTTGTTGTCAGAATTTAAATTATTTATGAATTTGGGGTTTAACAAAAACTGACAGACATATAAAAAAAACAGTGCTAAGTATATATTTTTGAGATCGTGCTCTAACTGGCTTTCATTTGATACAGACAGGTACCACACGACGGGCGTGAGTTTTTTTTTTGTAGGTACCTGCTTTCTAAGTTTAAACAGCACCCACTGACATCGGCGAAGGAAAACATCATGAGGACTTTATAAATCATCATCATCTGCCTAGTTTTCCCTGTTATGTTGGGGTCGGCTTCCAGTTTAAACTGATGAACCGGACCTATTTCCTACGTGATTCATCGCCAATCCGCCTTGAGCATGCTCGTGCCTTCGTTGTATGCCCTTTGCCCTGCTGTGGGAAGAAACATGCTAGTACATAAGTAATAGGTACTTAGTCACTTATCACACCTTACTCAGCAACCGGCGTGCGTGTATGTCCAGATGTAAGAACGTTAACGAGGCAAAAGGAGTATTAAGGATCGTAGTAGATGGCGTTCTATTGTTTCTGCCAACCCCCATGGGAAGAAGGTATGTATTATAACATTTATTTATTTATTTTCTTCTTTATCTTTACAGATCATAGAACATGGCCCGGACTTAGGGACCCTGAGACCCTTGGCACTTGACATTTTAGGCGCCCCATACCTACCGAAACCATTTTGGAAATTAAGCAAATTAAACCCACGAAGTAGCACAGAAAATATAATTATTAACCGAATTTAATTACTTACTATACAGAAATTATGCAGTCTATGATAAGTATGTCACCATATTTACTTCAACGGTCGTCATAAATCAACGTTTCTAAACAAACACGTTCTTTTCTTCATATTCCTTAACACTCAAGTTACCTACTTGAACCACCTTACTTTCTTCAAACCATTTATTTATAGTAGGTTGTACTTTTGTAAAAACCTACATTTTCGCATTGCTGGTGGTGGCAGTGATTGAACGGTGATCTTTCTGAGACAACTTTGGATGCAAGAGCGAGCGAAGCGAGCTTGAAAATATTAGTACCTCGGATAGGTTAGGTGTCTCTTGACTAATTCATACAGTATCTAATAGTAGTTACTTTGTCGACTTATGCAATACAATAGAAAAATTACTCTCATACCCATCATATCAAAAATCTTTGAAACTGCCATGCTTAAACTCCTTACTCAATTCATCAGTAAACATGCTATCCTAAGGGAAGAACAATATGGTTTTCAAAAGGGAAAGTACAAAACATTAGCATGTTTTAACCTTATTCACACAATTGAGGAGGTAAAGAACAAAACCTCACTTTTCGACTTTTCAAAACTTTAAGAAAAACAATAAAATGTAATTAATTTACCCTACACATTTACTACATTTCTTTTGATTAGGTATGTAATTTTAAACTAGGTTTAGTACTGAGTTTAAAGTGAGTAACTTTGCAAAATTTTTTTATGAGAAAAATGTAAATTTGATGTTTTGTTGTGACTTTTTTTAGAAAGGTAAGGTTTTGATTTGAATTTCTGGAAAAGCTAAGATTTGATATTTCCTAAAACGAAATGTGCTGTTTTGATAGACTGGATGGTAGTTAAAATGAAACACTGTCAAATTATGCTTGAAAAATGATCTCAATGTTTTACGATGTTTAGGTCTTACTCTTACCTTAGATACTCTTACTGCACTAGTGTCTGGCTCAAGATAATCGCATGTTTTATTTTATTGACATCATCATGCTCTTAATCATAATACCTATCATAGTGTCATCCACAGACCTTATTAACTCAACATAGCATTTCAGCTCGTCTAATTCCCTCCAATTTGACGACACGGATGGCGTAGTGGCTAAGCGATTGACTGCTGCGTTACGTGTCGCGGGTTCGATCCCCGCTCGGAACAAATATTTGTATGACCTGCAAGTAGTTGTTCTGGGTCTGGCCATTTGTGTATGTGAGTTTAAATGTTTGTAAACGCACCCACGACACAGGAGAAATTCCTAGTGTGGGGCAACGTTTAAAAAAAAAACATCACCAAATTGTTTCTTCAACAAATTTTCAACATCTTTCCTCTTTGCCGGTCCTATTTCACGTCCCAAGGAATATTGTTTCAGTAATTTAATGTGACTTTTACCTTTTTTTAATAGAGGTATACTATTTTTGTCTTAGGTCTTCAAATTTAAATATAATAAAAAAAATGATATTTAGTGTTAAAAAGTTATTTAATAACATAGTGCAGTTTATAGAAATCGAAAAAATCGATAGTTAACTAGAACTAAAGTCATACAGATCAAATTATTATTCTAGCAGTTCTGGTGTGCCCCGAGGGCGAGGGATGTGCTGAGCTCCATATTGTTTTACCCTATATAAATGACCTTCCTGAAGTCACTAATAACCCCTGTCTTCTGTTATGTCGAATAATCTGACTTTAATAAATATACAACTGACATACTCATTACAATTGATTCGATAATAACATGGTTTGACAAAAATAATCTACGAGTAACCTAACAATACTAATTTTATTCAATTTAAAATAAAATAAAAAACAAACAAATCGCGTCGAAATGCACAAGTTATGTAGGTTTGTTGCGGGTTTAAACAAAGTAGGTATGTACCACATTACGACTATTGGTCCGAAATGAAAATTTACAGAAACGAATATATTGCATCATTGATGTCCAAAGATCGATATTTAATTATATTAAAATACTGGCACTTCAGTGACAACGCGATAAGCTTTACAAAATACGAGAAGTACCTATAAAATACCTACGCAAATACTTATGTCAATTTAAAAAAAAACGGACAACGTTATGGTCATTGATGAAACCATGGTGCCATGACGAGACAGGTTAATGTTTCGCCAATATATTTATTAAAAACAAAAGCCATAACTACGGTGTGAAATTATACAAAGCTTGCACGCCGTAGGTACACTTTCAACTTGATTATAAACACTAGCAAAGAGGATGGTAAGCGGGAAACGGTTCCCTCTTACCATCCTCTATGCAATTGCGTAACACACTATCAATAACAGTCTGAATAATTTTGAAGGATATTGCTAATCCATTGCTTCGTATGTCCGGAAAAATTGTCTGCTCAACAACGTAAATAACGCAATAAATGTTGATGAACTGTCAAAATGAGTGTGGTAATCAATTACCCCGCTAACATTGATAAAATACTTCGAAGATGAGTGACGAATAGTGGTTACCTAGTTGACAATTTCTTTTGAAACTTTGATCAAGAAGAAGACATTTATTTTCGGGACTCTGCGTTCCAATAGAAAGGGGTTACCAAAATCTGTTATACGTACCTACAAAGCTTTGGAAAAAAATAGTGCTAAATGATTTCGCGTACTAAAATGGTTTGATAAACGGCGTGTCGTAGTGTTAAGTACGCGTAAAAATCATGATGCTTCTTTAAAATCGGCTGTCAAAAAATATAGAGGTACGGACGATGACGTATGCGTACTGAACTCAGTACGCGTTTTTATATCTTTTGTAACTACAAAAGATATACAAAAGGAATTGATTAGAGCGATCAAAGGTGTTTTTACTATTCTACTTTATAACGAGGCACTAAGTGGTACAGAAAAGTCATAATAGTGCTACTATTTGGTACAGCTTTAATATAATTATGCTTGAATCGTAACATAAAAAATAAAAATACCAAGAATTTACGGAGTGTTTAGGTATTGAAAAGCTCACGGGAAAACCTCTGCAAGATAAAACAATCGCTTTATCAAATAATTCAAACTCCGCTTCAAATACTGTCCATAGCTTCAAAATGGGTAGCAAAATCAGAACGTATTCTGACTGCTACGATAAACTGCGTGAAACTATAAACAGTAAAGAAGTTAATAATAAGGTTAAAAGGTTTAAACTTCATGTAATTGTTATAAGAAAACATTATGTCGCTAATGATATAACGAAGAACATTCTTCTAGTACCTACTGTGTAGATAATTTGCCTGAATAAAAACTATACATACTTTACTTTGTTTCTTCGATAACGATGTTTTATTTGTACCCAGATACATCCCTGAATTTTATCGATAAATATTACCGATCAGTGCGGGTATAAAAGCTCTGACGATTATTACTATTAATCACACAATATTTAATAATCAGACTACCTACTTACGAACTCAGCTGTACGTTCATTACTTCGTTGAAAATACACTTAAAAAATAAAATTGAAGTAATCATCATTTGTTTACATATTAAATATATTTTTACAACAGTAAGTCCAACGGATCTTTTCGACCTGATAACCTGATTTCATAAGAGAAGAGGCTTGTTTTTTCTTTAGCTAATTCATGTTTTTTATTTTTACTTTCCTTGTATTCGTAATGAAAAGCACCGTGTTTACCTCGGGTTAAAGACTTATTTAGTCACTATTGGCGCCCTCGCTACGTCTCGGGACTAAATACTTACTTTCACCCCTAGGGTAACAATGTAAGTACTAGTAATACCTACACTTTTGTATAATTATGTGAATTATGTTAAAATCGCAAATAAGTATAATTATCTGAGTTGTGGATTATGTGTGTTGTGTTATATTTTGTAGTACTTATAACTTGTTTAAAAGTCTCTCTCGGAAGAAAAATTTGCCATCTATATTTAAAACTCGGTCCTATTTCTCTGAATAAGGATTGCTTTTATCTCCACTAATTGGTTTTGCCGAACCGGCTTTTCTTTTGAATAATAGAACAATAGGAAAAGCCGTCTAGTGGCGGGTGCAGATTTAACTATTCCACAAACGTGTCCGTTTGTTAATTTGATTAGGTAGATAATGGTGCCGATTCTGTTGTCCACCGAACTGAAATAACTAAACTATCACTAAAATTCCTTACTTTTGGCTATGAGAATCTTAAAGCTATTCTGCAAAATGTAATCTCTTTTAAAAATAATTTAGACACATCTAAAATCAAATTTGGCAATTGCGACTCCACGTCGTACTGGTTTGCCATACCACGTGATTTTTTTTTAGAGCCTGAGGTGCGTTTTAGATGCAGCCTCGACATGTTTTGTATGGAATTTTTCACTTTTTGTATGGAAAATATGAAAAATTATTACCAATACGTTAAGTTTTAGAAGTTAGCAGGTATTATAAAGGGGGTCGAAATTTTCATTATTTTTGCGATAGGACACACCTTTTTCGAGGTAATATACAATAAGCAAAAGAAAAGAAAAAAGATACAGTAACTACTGCTTTTGCATCTGAAGTCGAGGTGTTGGTGTGAATTTTAGTTCATGACAACTAAGTTTATTCCACACCTTTTTAATCGCGATTAAAAATAGTTAGATTTAGTTGAGGCAATCAAAATAATCAGTGAAAAACGTAAAATTCAGAATAGCAAAATTGCCATTTTCACTAAATTATAATCTCAGTGGCTTCTTAGTGCTGCCAAACTAAAATAGGTACCTATAGTTAAGTTGTGTCACTTTAGTCAATTTCAGAATGGGAAATCGTCGTTTGACAGGAATAAACTAAATTTTAGTGATTTTTAGTTTAGTGTAGAGAATCGGCACCATTGCTTGTCTGTTAGCCGTATGTCTCTGGAACAAAGGTAATAAATACAATCAACTTGAAACTTACGATAGTTTAAAATATTGCTTAGCAAACCTTTTTTAAGGTAATAAGTAAAACCACAGTGTTAAAATCATAATTATATTTAATGTTATTCCACATAATTTAACAACAATTAAAAATGGACTGCTGCTTTTTTCAACAAACTAAAGAGACAATTTTACAATATCGAATTCTTTATTATTCTTATCTCCATCTTATAATACATATATATTGAGATTATATGGGATCACGAATAAAAGCTGTAGGTAGATCGAACAATACCTTACCTACTTTCTTTTCATAAAGCCGTACATTCCATAAAAGTAAGTAGGTAAGTAAGTAGTATCACATTTTAAACTAATAACTAGCAATTAAGTTGGTAATTCACTAATTAACAATATAACTTCGTAACAGGTTGGTAAGCTAGACTAAGTAAACATTAATAACAATGAAATCGCTAAATTGTGGGAGGAAAGGGCTCTATTAATAGCAAACGAAATACATTTGTCCACTTTTAAAATTCTGGTAAAAAAACGATAACACAGTTAACAGATGTAGAAACCGCGCATTTGGTCTATTTTAGATACTTCCATAGCATTATGTCGTAGGGCATTTTACTGTGGGGTCGGGCTGCTGACATTGAATCCATCTTTATTTTGCAAAAGAGAGCTGTCAGAGCCATTTATAATCTACGTCACCGCTAATCTCTCAGGGAACTATTTAAAAGGATTATTATTATGACGGTACCTTGCCAATTCATTTATGAAAATATTATGTATGTAAGACAAAATCTGCATCTTTTTAATAAAATAAGTGATAGACATAATTTTAACACAAGAAATAAAGATAAAATAGATCAACCATTTTTCAGATTATAGCTAAAGTACCTACATACATCTTTTATGGGGTACTGTGTTAAATGCTACAACAAAATAACTTGTCATGTATTGCAATTAAATGAAAGAAAATTTTAAACTCATATAAAACGTTCACTGTGTAAACAAGCATATTACAAATTAGAGGATTATATCCAAGATAAGAATGCTTGGAAACATGCTGGTCCAGCTCCATAGGACAATCTAGGGTCTAGACAAAATTAAACTTGTTGCTACTTTAATTGTATAGTTTATTATTGTTATGACATTGATATTTATATTCTGTGATTACTTTAACTCACACACAGACATATTACTTGTTTACATAATTTGGGAAATCGTATACTTTTACAATGTTTGTAAATATGTGAACACCATGTATCTATCACTTAATTAAGTTATTTATGATTGCTACATTTATTAAATTCTTTTTACCTATTGTGGTAGGGTAATTTTTATTATAGGTGCTTCGTCTTCACATATAATTATATAATTATTGTATAAGTACAAAATATTGTAACACATTTTAAAAGAGTAACGGTGGAGTTTCTTGCCCATTCTTCTCCATACGAAACTACCTTTTGGAAGGGGCGACTAGAATCAATTCTATTTTAATGTAGGTAAATGTTGACGTTTCAAAAGTGCTTTTTATGTGCCTATTTGAAATAAATGCTTTGCCTTTGACTTCCTCTCTCCTTAAACATCATCATTACATAACATCGTGTACCACTACATTATACCTATGTGTACAAATAAATAAATTTGAATTTGGTTTTCTTGCTCTTGTTTCATGTTTATTATTGTGTATATATATATATATATATTTTTTGTTTTTATAATAATTAGGTATACACAACAATAATACACTTGATATAATAATACAGAGTTGATATGACACAGGGGCATTAAATTACACTACGTATACTATACGTGTTTAGTATTAATTCAATACGGTATAAAAATAAAAAGCACCAAACATGTTTCTTTTTTTTCAAACCAACTAAATAGCTTACCTATCACAGTAAAACGCAACCACCCTTTTTAATGAAAGTTTATCGTTTTAAGGTGTTATTTTTATTTATTTTTACCTATGCGAATAGACACGCGACTAAAAAAAAAAAAAAAAAACTACCGTTCCTATTTAATAGATTTTTGGTGCAGAGCTTGAAAATGGTACCTATTATAGGCAGTTTAAAGGAAAGCGCCTCTGTCGTATCAACTCTGTACCTATATATCTGTCATTTTTTGGTGTACTTACACAATATAGAGTAATCTATTCTATTCTATTTTAAAAATTAAAACTGATATCAATGAGCACAATGAACAGTCAGCACAAATTAAAAATGAGATTTGTATAGTGATTTTGTTTATTTTAAGGTTAAAACATAAAATGCGTCATATCAATAAACAGTCAGTTGCGTTTTTTATAAAAAAAAAAAATTACTAGCACTGTACAGTACACCGCATAGCAGTCTAGTTAAAAAAAAAGGATGGATACTCTGAAATGCGTGTCCACCCCATCCGAATTCACTTTTGATTGTTCTTCCAACTTTTTACCCCAATTATAGTCATCAATCATCATCAACAATACAACAGTACAATAAACTCACACTTTAATTATTATATTATTTATTAATATCCATAAACTTAGACAAACATCCTAATACGTATTGCATTTAAATCAAATTAAAATTTCTCGTTTTAATCATTATGCCGGGCGCGCCATTTTTATAGCATTACAAAAAAGTTTTGATTCCAATTTTTATTTGTCTGTGGCAGTGCCCGCTTTAGCGCTTGCGCGGTGATGTGCTAGTTTTGGCGCCATTCATACGTTTTGTTGTACTGAGTTTAGTGGGAAACTTTGATCTTTTATTTAGTAGGTTCAATCCCAATGTATGCAAGTAGATAAAGTAGTGTATGAAACTTCACATAAAGGTATTAAAAACTTGTGGTACGATTAAAACCTCGCCTGCGGCTCGTTTTGCCACCGTGAGAATACCAATATCTTTAAAACGTCTCTCAAAGAAAATCTGCACCTAGCTAGTAAATTGCTCGAACAGCTCGTTTTTGAAAGACAAATATATTTTGAATATCAGCGGCTTTGCCCCACAGCCGAATACCAAAGGATATAACCCTGTGAAAAGAACTAAAATAGACTAACCGAGCTGTATCAACGTCAGTGTATTGTCTTACTTTCCAGACGGCGCGGGCATAGACGGCTGAGCTGAGCCTCCCCGCTAGGCTTGATATATGCGGGCCACACTGAAGTTTGGCACCTAACCTGTTATGTCCAGAAAAAATGCCGAGTCTACAGTTTCAAGCACCTCTTTATCTAAGATGATGTTGGGTCCTAGATTTCTAACATTCGGTAAGGCGAACTTTACAAATTTCATTTTGCGAAGCGAGCCCACCACGAGTCAGCTTTCACACGAGTTCATCTCGCTTCGATTGCTGTATCATGAGAGCGCTGGCCTCGGTCGCTCATCTGGGGAGTACTCGGTTCCAGCCCACTCGGTTCGTAAAATGTATTCTCAGTTCAAACTTAACCTGCCTTACCGAGGAAGGTATAACCGAACTGTAATAATCGCATGCTAATCGGTGCAAGCTTATCACCAGTAACTGCCATTGTATACTCGCTTCACCCACTCAGATCGAGCGCGGATGTTACAGTTCAAACCCTCACCTATATCACTTATCTTTACTTTTTTGCTGTTGAACACACCTAATCGAATGTTCTCGTAATCTTACACACCACAATCTTTTCAGAATCCTTACGATGTAAACTCTTTTCGAAAGTTGTTCTTTGTACAATTCCGGGCAGATTTACACACGTTTTAAGAGGTGAAATATTAAACTTTTTTGTTAAATGCTGCAGGTTTTTTCCGGTTCCTGATACTGCCGTAGCTGCTCTATTGTATTTGCTCGACTCTGGACTTTTTAGGCTCATTGCATTCCCTATGATGCAAACTACTTCAATTGTTTTTTTTTTTGTATCTAGCCATGTCTACGTACAATATGAGACGATATCTCAAAATATTTTGCTGTTGTAAATTTCTCATAAATTTTTAACCCCATTTCGGCCAATATTTCTGTTGTTTTCTGGTGAAATGTGGGTACCTACTATAGGTAAATCTCTGCCTATCCTTCGGGGGATACAGGCGTGATGTTATATGTTATGATGAAAAGATAAGATTTCTTTATTTGTGTAAACATTGTATACATACAAGAGCATGCAAGATATTACATCGTTTAAGTCCAACCATGTTTAGCCGTAAGTATCGGCGTACAAATATTTCCTTAAAACTGAAAAATAATAAACAATAACACGAAAAATTAGGTACCTAAAATAGGCACTTACAAAGTTTATAAATTAGAAATTATATTTATGTTATATTGTCAAAAATTCCATATTCATATTAATAAATGTAATATTAGTGTCAAGAAAATCATAAAATGATTCAATAAAAAAAAACTTTTTCGTTTAAAAATTCGCAGACACTTTAGTATGCATTTCGCGAAAGGAATATTTTTAATTGACTCTTGAATGCCTTACTATTTAGCTCCTTCCAACGTTTAGGCAATACGTTGAATATAGTAGGCGCCATGCAGACGATACTTTTGCGCATGAGTGCCGTTTTTGCTGGACAGACTCGAAGAATGGTCCTATCCCGTCAGTTACGCAGTACAACGTCATGTAGATGTGGAAACAAATTGGGGTTTGTTTCAACAAACCTTGTTGTACCTTTTAAAAATATAGTTTACATGTATCAACCGTTTCTAGCCCAAACATATCTAATGCATCCCTTTTGGGCCTTAAATGCCGTGTTAGCGTCGTCGGTTGAATTTCCTCAAAATATAATGCTGTATCTTAGGTGAGACGCAACTAAGCCATAGTAGGCTGAAATCAAGGTATCTACATTCACAACTGCAGCTAGAGAGTGCGATGCAAATGCAGAACTACAATGTTTTTGCAGAGGTTTTCGATTTGTGATTTCCAGTCAAGCCATTTGTCAAATAATAGTCCAAGGAATTTAGTAGTAGATATATACCTATATATATATATATATATATATATATATATATCTGTCTATATATATGTCCATATTTTATATTAGCTAAAATGTATGATTTTAGTTTTACGAGTAGACCGTATGTAGTGTTAATTAAGATGAGCCTGAAACTGAACTGGATGGGTTGTAATTTATAGATTAGCAATTTGTGTCGCATCCGTAATTTTGTCATTATTGATTTTAATTTTAAAACATAATATTTAGTTATATTAAATTTACCTTGATTTATTATTTGACAGGCGGTTTTACACTTATTGTGTGATATTTTGATTTTATAGTAATTTTGGGAACGATGATTTCTGTTGTTTGTCTTTAGGTCCTGGTAGTGCTTTGTCAACTACAAATACTATATTTTTAATTCGCTCAACCGTTACTCTAGCATTAGTAAGTCAAATTTTTCAGGCATTTCCTACAATCCTTTTAGAAAACGAAGCCAAAAGCTAGATTTTAATTAATGCAGGAATTTTAAATAATAAAACCAAAATAATTCTGTCGCCTTGGAAAATGAAATTTTTAAGGCACCTGTCTTTGCTCGCTCAAGAAACGTATAATAGATGTAAGTGTGCGTGTCAGTAAAATAGATACAATATGTATTAAATTAATAGTTAATCGCTCACTGGTCGGCGGGAACTCTTTCTTCACTAGTTTGTCGTAGCGACAAGAGCTATCAAAGAAAATACTCGCTCAGTGACACTCGCTTGGCGGGCGGAACACTCGCTGAGAGAGTCATTTGGTAAATTCGCATATCAGCAAGTGACTGGGCAGTCATTCTACTCGTTGCACTGGCGCACTCGCTCATAGCCCAGCGACAAAACTGTCTGAACTACTATCTGATATACTATCTGAACTACACACTCGCTCCTCATTGCTCGCCAACTAGTTTCTGGTTGCCAGCTCCACTCGCTTTTCGCTAATCGTCAGCAGTGGGACAGGTGCCCAAAGGCGGGTGGAATGTTTTGCGCGTCGGCCTGGTTCTCGCAGCAGGTGACATCAAGACAGATAAAAAAATCATTTGAGTGAACAGACTGTCGACAAAAAAACAGAAACTGAAGACATTTTCTAGTCTAGAATTAAATAAACTGACTAGCTTAGGTACTGTTTTTTTTTGAGGATTTGTTGTATTTCGTTCATAGTGCCGTGAGCTGAAACAGTTCGTGTTCCCCTGGAAGTAAAGCCGACAGTATAGACATTTGTTCTTGTATTCGGAAACTTAGCAAACGTCTTTATGTCGAAGACCTTCCAGCTTGGAAGTTATGGCAAGTAACAAAGTAAATCGCTGCCACGCCGGGACAGCAGGGAAACCGACCACAAACTCCTACATCCACGTTTTTATTTATTTACTAGCAGCTTCGCCCGCGTAAAGGTCGAAAATTATTCCACAAGAACGTACTACCGGGATTCATAGTATCCTATGTCCTACAGGCTATGTCATCCAGGGCATGGCCTATCCGTATGCGTTTCATCTAAATCTGTTCAGCCGCTACGGCCATGAAAAGGTGACAGGCAGATAATAAATTCAAATAATCCTTTTTAGGGTCCCGTACATCAAAATGAAAAAGAATTAACCCTTATAGGATGACTTCGTTGTCTGTCAAGACCAATTTTTCTCAGGAACCAGTGGAGATCAAAAAGATGTCAAAGAGATTAAATCTACGGTCTCTTGGAGCTGTAAAGAAAATTAAACTTTCAAGTCAACGCAATAAAAAGAAAATACGGGCAAGTATGCCGCTTAAGTACATTAATTAAATAAATACTTAATGCCTCAAGATACGGGTTCTGATTATATTTCCAATTCCCTAAATCTCTTAAAAAGAGGTACATTTTTTTTTAATAATTTCTATTTTATCATTTTGGGGGACGATTTCACAAAAACGCTTAAACAATTTTTTTATTTTATTCTTATAAAACCATACATTTGAATTATAATATCCCTAATTTAAGAAATGCTGGGTCTCCCATACATACTTTCATCCCTTTAGGATTTTTGAGGCAAAAAGTAGCCTAGTCCTTCCTCAAGATGTTCTTGTTCTTGCCAAATTCTAAAGAAGTCAATTTAGTGGTTTAGGCGTGAAATAGTAGATTATTAACCAAGGGGATAAAGCAGTGTCTTCTGTCGCGGGTGACGATTTAAATCGCGAGCGTAACGAAGGACTCGAGGTTTACTCCCGAGCGTAGCGAGGGTGTTAAAAGCTTAAATCACGAGCGAAGCGAGGGATTTAAGACGAGTCCTGAGTGTAGCGAGGGATTTAAGTTCACCCAAGACTAAGACAGCTTTATCACCGAGGAAAATACTCTACTTTTCGTGCCATTTGCGAAAAAATTAACAGAATAATACTAAGAGATAAGCATTTATTAAAAATAATGACAATTAAACGTATTTTTAGAACATTAACTTATTTATAAAAATAAATTAAAAATAAACTTAACGTTTATGTATTTGAAGAAAACAAAAACGCGGCAAATTCCTAGACCAATATGTTTTTGTCGGAAAAGCAAAGGCATCAAGCTCATACGGCCTCGTCGGTTTTCGTAATTTTATATAATAATCATAACTGCATAATAAATGCGTATTCCTTTTTCAAAAAGATGTATAATGCTTTATATACAAACTCAATGGTGTAAACACAGATGTAGTTCAGTATAAATGTCGGTAAGTATTCCAAATTTAAATCACATTCTCCCCCTAGAGGATGAATGAAATTCAGTACAATTTTCTTTCCCTGTTTTTAACAGATTAAAAATGACTATTGTTATGTTCGCTTTTTGTGGCATAGAATGTCACTTTTTTGAGCAAGTGGTACGAAAAGGTAACATACACACTGACAAACTAGAGTTACATCCGAATTTATGATATTAGTTTGGAATTAGGCCATAATTTTACCGAGTTTTTTGAATTTATTGTAACATTTGCCAAAATGCAAACCAATTTGTCGGCATTATGTTCTCGTGGATTTTCCACGAATCTTTGCTTAATTCAAAATTGTTGAAATTAAATCTAAGTATAAACTATGGCTGTGTAGGCAACGACTCCGTAGGTGAATACAGAGTAGTTACCCATAACCATAGATTCTACAACCAAAGCTACTAAATCTAAGTATAAACTATGGCTCTGAAGGCAACGGCTGTGGATACAGAGTAGTTACGTAGTTACCCACCACATTACCCACAACCATAGATTCTACAACCAAAGCTACTAAACTAAACGATATCAGCCAACGAATATAATGAGATCATCCTATAGTACCTACTCAGTGTAAAAGCAAACTGAGATCCACGACCCTACGACCAAGGCCGCCGATCGACCGCAGCAACTATGAACAAATCGAGACTTAATGTTTTATTAGGACCCTTTTTAGGTGGTTTTTACGCGAATTTGACGCGATCAGGCAATTTAATAATTAATCTAGGTAGGTAATCCATCGTCTCGTACGGTTATCACAACAATTATTTACATTTGCAACTTGTAGTTGCTTTTTCTTTGCACTACCTACCTACATTGTCAACATCACCGATATTAAAAATGTATTTGAAATTAGTAGTAAGAGCTATTCATTCGGTTGATCGGGATCCCTGATCACGTGCTGGACAAGCATTTCGTTTCACCTCTCCACCGGGGCTGACTGCTGGAGCAAAGTGATTGAAGTTGGCCCGCCGACGCCTCCGATAACACTACTGGGAATTCGAAAGAAGCGGTAGCGTTTTAAGACCATGAAAAGAAGAGATCTAGGATACGGACCGCACTTTAGACTTCGTATGCAAAACTGAGACCAATTGAGCTATTGAGCTATCTGTGAGCCTTAACTTATTAGTACAAAAGATCTTTGACAATGACTCATTAGTTCATTACTATGTAACAATATTGTGACTGATAGTTTACTTTCTAGGGTTTAATACTTCTATAATAATTTTATGATAACAACCAAATACTTAACTACTTAGTGTTCAATATGTGAACACAACAACTCAATCTAATCTTACAAGATCGAGCGATCAGAGTATAATATAAGGTTTTATTTTTAACAAACTTGACTCGACAGCTGAGTAAACACTTTTGAAGGATATTGGTAATCCATTGCTTCATATGTTCGAAAAATTTGTCGGCAAAATAACGTAAATAACGCAACGAATGTTGTTGAACTGTCAAAATGAAAGCCATTGATACTGTTAGTGTATTCCGCAATTAGGGTGCGGTATTAGGAAGCTGGCCTTTAATTCTGCTCAAACTCCGTACCTACTACGCTAGGCCAGCTCAAGGTTAAAGTGTTACAAGATTCGGCCAGCCTGCCAAACGCTTGAAAAACTTGAAGACCTACATACTAAAACATTGGCATAGGTACCTACCTACGAGATGCTTATGAGTATATTGGTGCGTGGCCAGAATTAGAAACAACATCTTCTTTTTTTAATACTTAAATTTCACAGAACAATTGCACAAATGTTTACCAACAGCGCCTTCAACGTCATTCGAGCGCCTATAGGTCCTTGTAGCAGTATACCTACAGTCCGGCCGACGCCGCCGATAGAATGCGTTCTTGACACCTGTCAGTTTCATACAAACGAATACCTACGTGTTTTGCGAATTTGATATTTATTAGTTACTCTAGGATTGTCGCACTGACATGTGTCAGGAACGGATTCTCTCGACGGCTGGTCTGTACTTCTGTAAGTACTTACCTACCTAAATAAATGATAAATGATTGATGATGAACCTAACCAGTTATCAGAAAGTAATCGTCTAATTCTGATAATGAGACTATGTTCAACACCCGCTATATCTCGCCTCTTGAGCCGCTCACCTGCCGCCAATTTTACCCGGCCCTTGCGAGTCGTTTGATCCATTTCATAAATTCGCTTCATAACTTTCCTCGTTGCCTATTTACTGAATACGTTATACTGAAATATTGTTTACAGCACTAGTTTTGAATGTATCACACGTGTTGTTTACATATTTATGTGTGCTAGTGTGCAAAGTGCTCCCCTGCGGAGTAAACAGATGCCTATTAAGTAGGTGGACAGCGGCTTGGTAAACCCTAGTCCAAGGTAGCGTAATAACGCGTGTAGGTATGATTTCTGGTTTCTGTGTTCTGTTTTTTAGAAGTATGTGTAAATGAGAAGTATTATTATAGGTAGATTTTGGTAACCCTTCTTTAAAGTGAGCACGTCGTTGTGACGATTATGAGTTTTTCTTTACATAACGTATTTGTCAGTTTACAAGTTGTCGCTGTCTGTACTGAGGTATTATACAACGATAACTTGAAAACTGTTTTTTTTTTTAAAGATTTTTGTTTTTGGAACTATGATACCCACAAGAATCGTCCAAAGTGCGTAAGCCAGAATCAGTATGCTAAGTTGGTATTCTTCAGCATTGGCAAAAAGTAAGTTACTGTTAACGAACAATTAAAGATTTTTATAATTAAGGCTAGGCTGTACCTACACCTATTTGAATTTGAATACATACAAATTTAAATATCAATTCCGTAATTGTCTGAAAATCGGAAAAGCGCCATCTAGTGGCGAGTAGTGTGTTTAACACATTCAACAAAAGCATGAACGTACCAGTTTCGGAATTCTACCTATACCCTTGTTACGTATCTATAATTATATAAATTATGTATGACTATAAAATATTGTCATGTGTAAATACTACCTAACTATACTTATATAAAAAAACAAAGTCAACTGTTACACTAACTAAAATAAGCACCATGTTTATTAACCACGGGTTATTAACACACAACAACATCTTTTAAAACTGGGTTTAAAGAAGACTTTCCTTAGTTACCTAAGAAGATTATAGAGCTAAGTAGGTATGTAAAATTTGCACGCTAAAATTAAAGGCGTAGAGCTTAGAATAATAACGCATATTCTAAGGCGTAGATCATATCCATCTTTAAGAAATTTCTATAGGTACCCTAATTACGCAAGTGTCGAATTAAAAATCAAAATCATTTATATTACTTTTTATTTTTTGATTTGGATATTTTTGCCTACTCGGAGGCACTCATCTGTCACCGTTTCTTTATCAAGTTAAATGGGATCTTACTCTTAATGACATTAAAGTTTAATATCCGGTCAAGGTAAAATAACCAAGTAGCCTACAAGCAGTTACTTAAAAACGTTCAATAATGCCTTTAAGTGCAGACAAACACCGCTCCGAGCTCTTGTGTCTGAGCTGTAATACTTTATTCATACACCATGTCCACCGATCGCGCCATGTGCATGTATCGTAATAAATGCAAAACGACACGTGCCGACCACAGATATTCCGAGTTTGGCACAACACTAGCTCGTCTCACTAGTGCTGGGCTAATGGACTATGGATTTACGGATGAACCGACCGTAGAAGTGTGATAAGATAAATTAAAACAAGCTTTAAATTGGGGAGTGGCTCTGATTAAAATTTGGTCGCCGGTGCTGGCTATTCATACAACTGCCGGCACATTTATCAAAATTATAAAAAAAATTAATAGTGCTTCAGTTACAAATTAAATAAAAATATCCTGATTATATATAACGTAAAAGTAATACGTATATTACTGAAGCTAACCTGGTATATACTAAACTTTGACTCTTGTCAGGCGCAAAGACCAAAAACGCACATTGTGCGAAAAAATAGGCCACTAATTATCGTTCTGGCAATGAAGAAAAGCCACAACGTTCTGAGCCTTATTGATGCAACACAGGCTAGACACCGGCGACGCGAGGCGACTTAATAAAAGTTGTTTTTCACTTTGTAGTGTTTTTTTTTTGGAAATCGGTTGTTTTTTTTTTGTAGTTTTTTTTTATTTTTAAATATTTAGTTATGGTTCCTACCCCACACCAATTCGAAAACGCTCGTCTTACACGCCCACGTCCGAATGTAGCCGGTTTTTTTTTATTTAAAAATAATTTATTGTTGATTTATTCAAATCTGCTCTACCGATTTCGATACAAATTTTAAGGGACCACCTCTGAAGTATGACCTACCAAACAAAGAAAGAATCATAAAAATCAAATCATGATGGCGGAATGATCGCGTAACAAAGATACAAAAAAAAAACATACAGGCGAATTGAGAACCTCCTCCTTTTTTGAAGTCTGTTAAAAAGGGGAGAAATGGATGCAAAAAAAACCGTGTTTCAAGTTAAAATTGTTTTCAATATCATAAACTAAAGAAAATAAGATTAAGAATAAAACTTTTTCTGGGAACTTTCTGGAGGCTTTTGCTTTCAGGTTCTTTTTTCATCCCACTTCAGCACGAAGATCATAAAACAAATTATTATTATTCAACCCGACGCCGACGCGGACGTCCCAAAATCGGATTCAAAACTCCCTTGTGTTGCACTCTTGTGTTACGTTTGGGTTTGTTTGAGATTTTGAGTAACTACCTATTTATGTTCGCATACTGAATTTTGCATCAAAAAAGCAAAAACCGTAATTAGGTAGTGGAGTTAATTCATAGTTCATTTCTGTAGTCGGTTGGGGTATAACTGCGTTTTAGCTTTCAGTTAGCTAGATTGTAAATATAGGTACTTTAAAACATGAATATCAAATTAAACACATCAAAAGTGTGTAGGGATCAAGGTAGTTTGGTATCACGTTTTTAGTAGTCACAAAAAATCTGGTCTTTTGTTATATTTTTTAATAATAATAAATAAATATCGTCTGACATTGCACACAGCACCATCTAGTTCCAAGTTAAGCACTTAACACTTAAGGCTTGTGTTATGGATACCAGATGGTTGATACACTACTTAAATACATTTTTTTTTCGTACATACATACATATTATAAATATACATCCATGACTCGGGTACAAATGTCCATATTCATCATACAAACATTTGCCCCTACCGGGATTCGAACCCAGGACCATTTGGTTTCGCTGACTACACTTAGCCACTGTAGCCAATACACCAAACGTGTCGTCAACGTTTTTGTAACTCATGTTATTTGAAAAAATAATAGTTTTGGAATTTCAGTCCAATGATGAAAATCTTCTGTCAAGTCGTATTCCTATATAATCCTGCAACCGGTTTGAGGCCAAATAAGTAAAATTTCCGCCATACTTCCGAGTGGAATCAATACAAAATAACGTAATTATGGAGAGAAGACGTCATTTGAGCCGAGAAGAAATGATCAGAGCCGTAGAAATGTTGGAAGCTGGTTCTCGGTAACGAAGTCAAAGTCATAGCATTTATTTCACATAGGCACATAAAAGGCACCTCTGAACGTCAACATTGACATTAAAATAGAATTGATTCTAGTCGCCCCTTCCAAAAGGTAGTTTCGTATGGAGAAGAATGGGCAAGAAACTCCACCGTTACTCTTTTAAAATGTGTTACGCAGAGCCCGTTTACAATGGGTCGTGAACACAGAAATTGGGCAGAAGAATAGTGGCGTTGTGTGGTTTTACTGACGAATCTCGCTTTGGTACGACGCCAGGTACTAGACGTGCACGATATCGGAGGACCCCTGGACGCCAAGAACGTTAAAAATCATGCTAGGAAGTCCATGCATACAGTGGTGGGACAATCATGCTATGGGCGGGTATTTAGCGATTCCGCAACGTGATTTGGATGAACTCATATTTACTCGTAGTATGCCGAATCGCTGCGATTGTGTCATATACGCGTTAGCGGCGGAAATACAGACTACTCATTTTTATTTTACGCAAGAAAACATTAAACACTTTGCTTTTTTAAATACGTAAAATAAAAAATTAAATCCAGCATAAGCAAATGCAGTATAACAAAATCTACACCAAGAAAACATTTCATTTAATCAATCTAAATAAATAATTTTATTTAATTTCAATACAGCAATAACAAATATTTTTAAATACTTTGATCTCTAGACACTTTTGATGTCTGTATTTGAAGTTTAATACCCGAAAAATCCACATATGTAACTAAAGTTTCAAAAGTTTGCTACGTGACCCCGACCGTCTTTATATTCCATTATGGCGTGTAGGGATGCTACGAAGCGTCGTGGATGTGTAGCACCCCTACGCATTCTCTACGCTTGTCGCTACGGCATTTCGTAGACGCCTACGAAAGGGTAGTTCCAATTCCAAGCTACAGGAAAGCTACGCGTGCTACGCATTTGCTACGTGTATGCTACGGTTTGATGCATAGGCGTAAGTTTGATGAAACATTGTTCATTATAAATAGGCTGACATTATTTATTTGCGTTGTCCAAAATAGGAGAACATTTAATTTTTTCCTTATTCTATGCTGCACCTCTCCTACACGATGTAATTACAGACAGATACTATACTCTTTGATTTAAAAGGCTTACTTTATAATGAGGTTTATTTAGCTCATTATATATTATGAGACCATAAACGTCCATCGCCCAAATGAGGCTCCAATTGACAGCTACTAAGAATGTAAATAACATACTATATAAATTTTCCAGTGCAGTAACGAAAGCGTATCGCGCAGTGTGGTCACAGCAGAAGGTACTATGGGATTCAAGCCGTTCATTGTCCGGTGTTAATACAGGCTACTGCATCGAAAGCGCGGAAATGGAACCCTTTGAATGGCGACACTGGCAAAGCAGTGAGAGCCGATATCAATGGCATTTCAAGCTGTCGGCATGTCGCTCGCTAGTAACACAAAGAGACTTTCTCTATAGGCGACAGAAGCCAAAGTACATTTGTGATATCTATTTTTAATGTCAGGCGTGCTACATACTGATACCTATTCGATTTCGCCTGGCTATGCCAAAAATGTCGACCCGAACAGGCGTGTAGCATGCCTGATACTTTAACACCTGGTCTGAAATGCAAGCGATCGCCGTTGATAATTCAGTCAGCCAATCACGCGTGATTGACGTTTTGTTACCAGTGTTGGTGCTGATCCGTCTCACGCCTCGGGCGCTTATTGCATCTGTCCCATTACCACTTGTCAATCAGTCGGTTAATAATTAAACTTGTGTTAATTAACCCTTCGGGGTGTGATACTGTATTATGGACTTAATATAACTGATTGTACTATTGGTACTACATCTCTGCCTAATTACAGGCCTGATGTTATGTTACACCTAACTGATTGATAGAACTTGACCTTAAGACTTGTCTCCCAGTGGGGTGATGACAATCTAGTCTCTTTTAACGTCACCAAAGCACAAGCGTGTCTTTTTACCGCTAAAAGGAGTCGTTTTGACCAAACTCCTTCTTTTCGGGGTGCATCTGTTCTTGTAACTAATCGGCTCGAGCATAGGCATGGCAGGTCTCAACTTCGGCGCCACCATCAAGTATAAAGCTCAAACAGCGGCTAAGAAACTGGGCATCCTAAATAGAGTGAAGCGATACTTTACGCCTAGACAGCTTCTGACCCTTTACCTGTCCGATCCTGCATGGAGTATTGCAGCCACCTTTGGGATGGCTCAGCAAAGTACCAACTTGCCGCGCTTGACTCGGTGGAACGCAGAGCTAAGAGGCTCATTGGCGACGTAAAACTGGTGGATGCCAAGCTTCACAGCTTGGCTCATCGCCACAAGGTTGCCTGCTTGTCGGTCTTTTACAGATTGTACTTCGGTGAGTGTGCCCAAGAACGCCACGACCTCATACCACCGGCCCCCTTCTTTCATCGGTCATCTAGACGCACTGCAACTTATCATCCTTACCTTGTTGCTATTCCACCAATTCGCACTAAGCGTTTCCAAATGTATTTTGTAATGCGCACAGCAAAAGAATGGAACTCTACCTGCGTCTGTGTTTCCGAACGCATACAACCCTAATCTCTTCAAAGTGAGAGTGAACAGGCTTCTTCTGGGTAAGTTCACTCTACCGTCGACTCTGTCTCTGCCACCACTGACCTAGACTAGAGGCAAGAGCAAACCCATATTAAATAAAATAAAAAAACTTAGAATTATTTAAGTAAAAAGAAGCAATATAGCTAAAAGCATGCGTCTGTACATTATCTGCGCAACAGCCGGTTCTAAGCTACACCGCGCACCAGGCAGAACGAGAAGGATTAAATCCGTTGTTTTTTTCTACGTTCAGATCCACAATGCTTGCGGATAAGGGGGCCTACTCCCTAAGCATTAAGTCCGTCGTTTCGGCCGAAGTAACGGACGTTTCCTACTCCGTATCACTCACGGACAATGACAAAATGTTCAGACAGTTGTCCTTACTCCCGATGTGTTTTTGCCCGTCAGGAAAACTTAATTAATCGGGAGTAGGGTTCACTTTTAAGTATCGAACTACTTTCTGACGGGATCGTAACCTCGTTGACGGACTTTGAGAGTAGGCCCCCAGATGCGGGCGAATACTGAATACTGTGTCGTAAGTCTGGACTGTGTGACATTGTGTTCCGAAAGAAGGGGTTTCGTTGGAGCTTTGATACTTGGTTTAATTATTAGTTAAACTACAATATCAACTGCGGTTTCTGTACTAACTCATCCGGGCGCGACTTTCGTACATGAGCCGTGATTTTCTATGTGTGTTTTTGTGTGAAACCAATAAAAATATAATTAATGTTTCTTGCGTTGTGCTGTTCAAGTCACGTTGGCTCTCGTTTGAGCAGAAAGTTTACTCCAGGACATAGGGCGCCTTGTTAATCACTGGTAGCATGGTACTTATTTCTATCACAGTATTCGGTTTGTAGCGTCATTTCTGATGGACGGTCATCACGTGTCAGTTGTAACACTTGACCTACGAAAACCATGGCAGCTACAAAATGAAGACTCGATACGATACAGAGCTACGAGACGATGATGAGAGTTGAGGGCTCTGTCTAAGTTGTTCTCTATTCTGGACAAACTTACTTTTCCTTCTTACCTGATTTCCCAAAGTCAATATTTATGCACGGCCCGTAGTAAAAATCTTCGGTCCACCAACAATCGTCTTATACGATGTCCTTCTCACCGTTCTGGCTTCATTCATTCTTCTTTCTTTGTCCAGGCGATTTTTTCTTTGGAATGCGCTCCTTCTTTATATCAGGACAGCAACCAGTCGGTTATCTTTCAAAGTGAAGGCACGTGAACATATCCGTCAGAAGTTGGCTGGAACATCTCAGCGCTGAGTTGCTGGATTCGTTTTCTACTCTACCGATCGTTATTTCTCCTGACCAAGGTTTATTTTGTTTATATGTGTGTATCTGTTTATATGTATTAGTGTTTATTCTTGTATTTTATATTCATTTCCGAGCTATCATCCCGTATGTTGCTCCTGCCATGGTTTATCTCTGCAGCACCCTAAGGTTGACTGTAGAAAATGCCTCAGACATTATGTCCGCCTTTGTACCTTTTACTTGTACATATAGTTTTAAGAAATAAATAAATAAGACTATCAAAATATATTTTTTTACTATGAATAATCTTGGGTTTGACTGTATACAAAATGTAGATGATTTTTTGCACTTTTATTTGTAAAAGACTGGTCCAAAAACATGTCGTGCTAAAACATGTATCGTAGTCTCGTCGTCGTCGTCGTCAGGACATCGTTGTCTCCACACTCAAATTTATCGGTTGTTACCTACCAGTACCTACCTAAAATACCGGTAACAACCGATAAATTTGAGTGTGAAGACTACCAAATATCGTTACATCTGGATTGTTAGGACTTAGCAACCGAAAACGATTGCTAACTATGTCGAGACTGCAGGGCCTGTATTGTTAACTATTTTGCTCAGCTTTTTGATTTTTTTTAAGTTGTTTACACAGCGAGTCTTTACAACTTGTTTTAGATGTAAATGATAAACGAAACTAGTAGACGCAACATGTAGAATACATTAAATAAAATTGTACTAAATGATCAATTTTATTTAATGTAACACCGAAGCGTATTTTTTGTATTATATACATTGGAATCAATGTATGTACAAAAAATACGCTTCGGTATTGGCGCAAATACGAAAGTTTTAGTTTAAACCGATACTGGTTGGTGATTTTTTATGAAACCCTTTTATCTGCAAACTACATCTAAATAATAGACTGAACTAATCGAATATCATAGAATTTGAATGAAGCTGTATTTTTATGATGACTGCATCAAGAGAAAACGAACTTAAAGGGTCAAAGTTTATTAAAAACAAAATAAAACATTCTTTATTTCCTAGAATACCGGTTATTAGGTACATGGTGGTGGGAAGTAAAGATGAATTTCAGTCTTCCTTCCTTCAAGTGGGTGGGTTTACTTATTTACCCATTTAAATTGTTTGGGAGTTTGCAAAGCTATTTTTATAAACATATTATTTCCTTAATTCTAATGTAACTCGCGAGTACCCGGTGTCTACGTGCCCGTCTGTCTGTCTCAAGACGAATTAGGGTCATCTCTAGCTCCCCAAACATCAGCTGTCACTCAACTCCGCTTAGTAATATGATTATCATTGTATTTTTCCACCTTCCACATTTATTCTTAGATTTTCTTTGCACTGATCACGAATAATTTTGTATATGGAATCAGGCACGTGATCTCGAGTTAACGTAACATAGCGGTTTCTTGTTTGAGGTCATCACTTTCACCAATTAGTTTGCCAATTGTCATCAACATTTGTCTAGCTCTTTCCCAACTAACTACATAATAAAGTTAGGGTCAGCTTCCAGTCTCATCGGATGCAGCTACCTACCAGTATTTCACATGGGCAACTGCCTATCTAAACTTCACAACCCGATAACTGGGTAATAAAACTAATTATTATTTAATTATATTGAAACATTAATTATGCTAAGCGGCCATCTACAATGGAAAGTATCTTTTGAAAAAGATTTCATATGTCGTAAACGAGCCGGCCGGTTCGTACAGCCGACCGCCGCCGGCTCCGGCACCGGGCGGCGCTCCGGCGGTACATCACACGAAACAGTTTCTGCACACTGTCGCCGCAATGAAGGAAGTTTCCACAAAATTTAGGTGTCCTAGCGCCCCGAGACGTTTGAGACAGCTAACACAACCCACTTCTAAACAATTTACGATTCCATAAAAGTTCTGTTATAAGTGGGGGAGGCGTTAGTAGCTGTAACTTCATGGACGGGCTTTCAGAATGGGTGCAGGGTGGGGCTCTGTGCAGAAGGCAGCGATTTGTGGGCATTGGCTGGTCTTAAACTGTAAGTTACAATATTCAGGTATGGATAAATCCATGCATTAAATAGTAACTTGCCTACACGTTATACCCTACTTATTTCAATACTTGGATTTGGTAAGTTTATCTAAACTACGTATTGTATAGAGAAAACCATAGAGCAACACGGGCCACCGGCGGACCGGAGGAAAATATTTTATTTTTGCATGTTTGTTTGTTACGCTATCACATTAAAACCACAGTCTATACATCATACAGTCGTCCGACGAAGACGTCTAGACAGGGCAATCGTTGGGGGGGTGAGGGGCGAGACGCGGGAGTTGCGAGCCCGAACTGCATACTGCCACCGTGTTAGTAGTTCGGGACACAACTTTCAGGGTTGACGATTTCGAGTTTTCGGTTTTGATTATGTTATTGTTTTAATTTATGCATAACAAATAATTAAAATGGTGCATACAGAGATACGACATATTGTAACACTTGAGTGCCTGCTTGCTTATTTCTTAAAGTAATTTTTTTCTTTTCTAAATGCTTTTTTTTTCTTTTCGACATGTTCGTCATTTTCGTGGTTTTTGAGGTCGCTGATAACGTTAAAGGAGTTAAAATCAAAATCCAAGATGGCGGCTGATGCGAAAATTTTTAAACTTTTCGTCATGGGTATCGTTTTCATGGCTTCCGAGGACGCTAAAGCCGAAAGCGCAGTCAAAATTAAAAACCAGGATGGCGGACGCAAAAATTTTAGAATTTGTCATCATGGGTGTCGTTTCCAAGGTTTTCGAGGGTGCTGACATCGAATATGAGGTCAAAATCAAAATGCATGATGGCAGCTGCGAGAATTTTAAAATTTTTCGTCTACTTAAATAATATTATATTTATAGTAATAACTATATTTTAATTATATATTGTTATTATATTTTATAGTAATCTATTTAACTTTTCGGGTACTGCTGTTCAAGATAAATTGCTAGACAACTCTCAGCATTATGTTTAATAGCATGGAAGTTAAAAATGAAAATAACGGTCGTGATGTTACCAATATCATAAAATTCATAAATGCTTCCGTTATTATTATTATAAACAATAACTGTTAATTATTGTTTATAATAATAATAATAATGTTGATGACAATGTTGATCTCAAATAAATAAATTAATATTGTTTACTTGAGACAACCCTAGCTGTCGCGACAATGCCTAGTCGTCGTCGGCATTTACCATGAGATCAAAGGCGTCGTCCTACTGTATCTTTTTATACTGTGCTAATGCTGATGAAACCGCGGGGCGCAGCTAGTTTATTAATAAAACAACTACCGTCGCATGTTTGCTATACTTAGTAAAATTATTCGGTATCCCAGTTTACGTTAAGCTCAGGTATGTCGAAGGGCATGTGTATGTGCAAGATGTGCTAGTGTATACCATATCAATTAGTCAGCTAATAGACGTGCCGCCTATTTGTATACTCCCTGAAGCCGCATTGTAATTACTATGACATCGTGTTGACAGATACCTATTATATAATAATACAAGGGTAGTTCCGCCACAGATAACTGTTCCGCCTAGAAATACCACATATGGATTATTTCGGAGCTTTCGTCGAAAAATGTACTGGTTTATTTGGCTTCCAAAACACTTGACATTACTATATATAGATACTAAAAAGCAAGCGCTCACCACAATTTCGAACTTTTTGGTAGCGTTTCCGTCAGCAGAAATAGAATTACATTTTATTCAAGGTAGGTATGTATTGAGTGATTTTCACTGTTTCACAATGTTTCACAATTTTACCAATTTGGCTTGCAGTGGGTATAAGTATAAACAGGTAAAGGGTTTTTCAACAAGAACTTGGTTTTTTAAAACATATTAAAAGAAATTATTAAAAATACTATTATATTAGAAAGAGTGAGGTTTGGCAATTATTAATGAAAAATTATATCGGAAAAATGCCCATCGCTCACAGATGTCGATTCTTTCATCAAAATTTTCAATCACTTTTTGGCAAAATAGCGGGTATATTTCAAGAGATGTTAACAACTCAATTTTGGCCCATTATTGATGATATGGATATCACTGATATGTGGTTTTATCAAGAAGGTGCCACAAGTAACACAGCTAACGAAACAAATCATTTATTGCAAACTAAATGTCCCAATCGTATAATTTCGCCATTTTGCCAAAAAGTGATTGAAAATTTTGATGAATGCGATTGAAAAATCGACATCTGTGAGCGTGGTCGTGGTGTACCTACATTTGTCCGATATTATTTTTCATTCATAATTGCCAAACTAATAAGCTCTTACTAATACAATAAAATTTTAATAATTTTCATCTAAATTCTTTGTTTTATTTTGTTTCAAAAAACAAAGTTCTTGTTGAAAAACCCTTTATAATGTGTATACAGCAATTTTCGGAGCGAGAATGTGCATGAATTCTGCTCGTCTGTCACTTAATTCCACCCTGAGATAGTGCAAGTGGCGACCACCTAAGTGGACACAGTGCGGTCCCTCTATTATTCAAATATTACGTAGTCTTCGGGCACGGCTTCATTTTATTTAACGAACGCTTTCATCAGTAGGTAGGTCTTCCCCTTCTGCTAAGACAATGGAACTTCTTATGTAACCGTTTCCTTATTATGTGGAATAATACAGTATACCTAATAAGGAAACGGTTACTTAGAAAATTATTGATATTTAATTTTTCTAGTTGATGTTGTAGGTTATATTCTAATGATATTTAATAAGTTACTTTTCCAGAGCATCGTATTTTTCTTGAATACCGAGTTTTTCAGTTATTGTCGTTTCTACACTTTTGTCTAGAGTGTCTATTAAGTGTTGTGGAATTCAATAAATTGGACTTAATTGAATATGATAAGCAAGTAGGTAACTAATAATATTTGATTACTCTGATTCATCATCATTATTCTCTTGCCCTCATTCCAATTTGTTTGTGGTCAGTGCCACATGTCTTTTCTTCAATACTTCTGTATCATCACTCCCTTTCTAGCCACATCGTCCTTCTAGCCATACCGTCATTCACACATTTGATTACTCTGATTACGTAGCCAAATAGCGTTTGTCAATGATTACCTGAAAGCCAGCGTTTGGTCGCAGTTGGTTATGAAAGAAAACCTATTGGGATCACTCCGCCGTCCACCCGATGTCACCGTCGATGAGTAATCTCGGCTATTTCTAAAGCTATCCCCATGGACGCATTTGTTTAAGTTTAAAACTTACTCTTGATGAAAACTGCAGCACAAACGTACCTACCTATACAAAGAAGGCTTGAAGACAGAAGAAGTCACTGACTAGGAATAGTGGCTTATCTTTTACCTAAGCACCAACCTGACCCAGTTCGCTTAGAGTACTAACAGACTAACTCTCTAGTTCCGTGCAGAAAGTAAAGTTGGAACTGCACTTTAGGTACGTAATTTTACAACGCGTTGAGGGACATCGGCGAAATGAACAGAATGTACTAGAACTACTGGAAGTTGCAATGGGATGCGCGGTACAATGACGAGTCGCACTGAGCAGTAGCGTAGGCGTTGACTCCGTGAAGAAAACGTGGAGGGTCCCACGCGGACGCTAAGAAATAATAACAAATAATAATAATAATAAATAATAATAATATAATAATAATAAATAATTCAATCCTTAATAAAATGGCTTCCTTCAAAGAAATACTTTGGGCTTGAACGACTAGGTTGTGATATATTTAAAGAAACACGTGTTTAATGAGCCTATCTTCAGACATTCTAACAGACTTCCGTAACAACGTATTAATTTGCATATGTATCAGCGACATTATAAATTTAACAAGCCTGTAGAATAATAATGCACAGTCTGACAAGGTGTAAAATATAATAAACATCTATCGCAGTTTAAATTATCGCTGTACTTATTTCCGTATGCTCATAAAAATACAATGAAATATCGATAAGACCAGAGCAAATTAAATTATGATGGACGGCCGCTTCAATCTGCTGCCAAGCACTCACTTCAAATTAATTGAATTACCTAAGTCTTCAGTGCAAACTATGGTGGCTACGAGGAATATTGCTAAACAAAAAGTTGAACTATAATGTTGGAGCTTGAAGTTATGAAATAGGAAACTAAAGATAATTTATAGACACTTATTCTTTTTTTATTTAACCTACTAAAAGATATGTATCTTACGTACTCTTTCCGTCAACTTCTATTTTACCTTAAAAAAATCTAAAAGATTAATTCTTCATTGAATCAATCTTTTTTTATCCAATCCAAAAGCATGCTCGTGAATGGCATGTTTTCATTTTATTTTATAAGTTCATTAAATTGAACTACCGTCCACAAAGTGGAAGCCCGTTTTCATTAATTAAATGGGAATCCAATTATGTAATTTTTATAGAAACAGGTAGGTTTAAACGTGGATTGTAATAAATATTCAAAACATAATAATCCACGAATTCACATTCTGGTCAAAGGAATCCGTTTTAAAGCATTCTAACGATCACAACCTCTACCACCAATAAGTATATTAATTCAATATTGAATTCTTATTCACAAAATATTCCGCTGCAATTAAAATTAAATACGGTAGAAGTGTCAGTGTCAACGGGGGTCTTATGACTGTCACACAATGCTTTGCATGGCAGGCCCTGTTGTAGTCTGTTGTAGGCTTTAAGCGAAAATGGCTTAAAATTTTCTCCGGGCATTGCGGGGCTTAAGGCGCCGCCCAAACGTAGGACACCGTAAAACGCTCAGTTTTTTTCGCACAGGCGCTAGGCGTATTGGTACATATTACAAACCAGAAAAAAATCGAGTGTATTGTCATATTTTCAAAGAAAAGACTACGAGTATTCAAAACTATTTTTCAAAAATAAAATAGTATCTAGATAAATAAAAACGTAAAACAGAGCTCAAAAAATACTTTTCGTCGCATAGTTGTGCGTAAAGTATCATATTTTATGTAATGATAATAAAGGGAATGCAATCAACTAAAGAAACACCAAAAAACTATTCCACTGAGCCGTGCATTTATTTTTTAATTTCATTAGAACTAACTAAGACGAAAACCATGCTTGTGCAGACTTTGATTTTCCCTGTGATCGACTATGGTGACGTGTGTTACTTTGACTTGAATGCGGTTTTGCTAGATAAGCTCGACAGATTGCTTAACTATGGTATCCGGTTCATATTCAACCTCAGAAAATATGACCATGTGTCGAGCTATAGGTCTGAGCTCAAATGGATGTCTATTCGCCAAAGAAGAAGTTTGCGTGCTTTGACCACGCTTTTCTCCCTTCTCAACTCTCCCACTCCTCCTTCTTATCTCGTGTCTCACTTCCAATACCTATGTTCTTCTCACGCTAAGCATCTGCGTTCTTCTAACAATCTTCTTCTACTCTGTCCTACTCATACTTCTGACTTTGTTCATTCTTCCTTTCATATTCAGTCCATTCTTCTTTGGAATGCGCTTCCTCTTGATATCAGGACGGCTACCAGTCGATATGCATTTAAGCGGAAATTGCAGAGTTATTTTCAAAACAAATAGAGTAGAGTCATCTCAACATCTCTCTTCCTTGAATTTGTATATAGGATATATATATTTATGTAATTATATAGTATAGTAAATAGTATGTATGTGTGTAGGACTTATTTATGTATTGTACGTTGTTTTAATAGTTTTTTTTTATCATTGTTCCTTTCAATTAAAGCACCTGCCATCTAATCTCTTCACCACCCTTGGTTGACTGGTAGAGAATGCCTAAGGCATTAAGTCCGCCTTTGTACCTTTTGTGCGAAAAGTTTAAATAAATAAATAAAACTGCAAAATTTGGTGGTCATTAGATTCAACTAAAATCGAACGCATCGCCGCTGTTTTGAACCTTATTTGTTGCCGCGATGCGCTATTGTCAATTACTTAAAAATTTGCTTCTTAACGCGCCTTAAGGCTCCGTGCACATATAAAACCCTCTTTTGTCAATTTCTTAATCTAATTGTGACAAAGCTGGAAATAATTTAATCATTATGTCTGTGTGACTACAAAAGTACAGTTTTCATGGCGCTAAACCATTCGTGTCAGTCACAGCACCTGTTAATAGTTTCATCACTTTTGCGCTCTCGAAAATATAGTTTTTTTTTGCCTTTGATTTACTAAATGAAAATATTGTATAATCATAAAATGATATTTTAATTTTATTATAAGATTGGCTGAAGATTAATGTGTGATTTTTAAATTTCTTGAAACGGCTTGCTCAATAATAGGCAAAAATACATTACTACCAGGGTTAGTTTCGAAAAATAGGTTTTTTCAACATTATTTTTCTGCTATATTTTGTATCGTAGTTGAAAAAAGTGGTCCAGCTACATGCAAGTAGACCATATAAGGATGTTGATGATAATTTTTAATGTTCAAAATAAAACGTAGTTTCTAGTAAAAAAATGATCAAACGTCAGTCTCGCGTCATTTTTTGGAAAACTTGTTGCGAATATTAGTGATTTCCCATGAATACTTAACTTATTTGAAAAATCCCTTTCAGCTACATGCAAAACAAAGAACTCAAGTTTTCGAATCACAAATTTATTTATTTATTTAACACTTTAAGCACACAAATGTACAGAGGCGGACTTAATGCCAAATTTTGTTTAAATAATGTTTCCCTTTCCTACAAATAATGCACAAAATTGATCAAAATCAGTCGATTTCGTGCACGGTCCCTTAAATAAAAAACTTCATAATCCTGCAACCCAATTGCGTAATACACTTATAATTAATATCTGAAGAATTTTGAAGGAAACCCATATACAGCCTCAAAATTATGTTTAAAAAAATCGTCTGCTTGACAACGTGAATAACGCAATCATTTTTGGCGAATTGTCAAATTATAAGGCATTGTCATTGTCATTTCATTAAATGTACCTCAGAACAATAACTTTAGTTATTGTTCTGAGAAATGTACCTATTACGCAAATATACAGCAAGAGCCTTAAAAATATCATCGATCCAAAAAAAATAAACGTGTGCAACCTATTCATTTGTCAAGTATCTATTTATGACACGAATCTTGGCAGGAATACATACATCAATAACTAGTGACTCATGTCCAGTGGAGCGAAAATAAGCAATTGCTATTATTAGTAATTGATCGCTAAGGTTAATCGAAGGCCATTACCCCCTCAAATATGGCGAGGGGGGAATAGCTGATGTTTGCGTTAAGCTCGTGAACGACTAGAATCAATTCTATTTAAATGTAAATGTTGACGTTCAAAAGTGCCTTTTATGTGCCTATTTGAAATTAAAAAAAAAAAAAAAAAAAAAAAAAAACGGGTGCTGCTTGTGGTGACAGGTCATCTTGCTAACTATGGTTTTGTTATTGTTATTAGTAATTAACTGTTTCATTATTTTACTTCGAAGGTCCTAGTTTATCATTTGTGGCTACAAGTTACAGCTACCTAAATAAACATAATGCAGCTTTGCATATGTACGCATATGCACGCCCTTTATGCCTGGAGGCTTTTTATGTATTAAGTTCTGTTTGCGTTTTTATTATTTATTTCTGCTTGAGTACAGTTTTCAATATTGGCGTGTGCTAGCTGACATATGGCAAATAATTTTAATTTTAATGTTTTTGTGGTTCTTAACGTTAATTGCTTATTACTGTATAGAATCCAGTTCTTCTAACTGAACAGACAGCAGTGCTGCTGGGGAGTTTGTTCCGCCACTTCTTCTTCCCAGCTAAAGCACTAGGAAGTGGTGAAGCGCGGGCGTTTTGGGGGGACTGTCATATGTGATTTTGACGTTCAAAAAGTGCTGATTCTCAGCCTAGTTTGAATAAATGACTTTTGATAATGTTTTTTTTTTTTGAACATTTGTACTTTGTCGTAGGAGTTGTACATAATCAGCCCATAATTGTCCCAATGTTGGAACTCGTTACGTGCAGAGTGGGTAGTAACCCGTCACACGAGCCGGAGAAGGTAGAAGCCCTTAACGGTGAAGCACCAGGTTTATTTTAAGTTTTTTGCAATTTGCAGGTCAGTGTCAGGTTTTATGTTATGGGGCTGACAACAGCTGAAGCGCGGTCACTGTCGGACTGCATAGAAAAGAAAGAGAAGCGCTATGACACAAAGCTGGCAATTTATTGCAAAATATGAAGAAATTCTTTATTTACAAAAAATCTATTGATTAGACTAAAAAATTAAAACACTAACACGTTAATATGTTGCTTGAAGAACAATCTGAAAACTTCGTAACTTTTTTCTATTGTATTAGTTGTATTATGTTTTCAACACACTATTTAACTAGCCTAAATCCTGAAGAATATCATATATTGTTCTGATTTTGTTTACTGCAGTGGATCATATATTTTTAGGCAGTATAAAACTTGCATTGAGGTCATGTAGTCCCCTTAAACAACATATATTTTGCGACCGCTACAAGTATATATTTACAGAATTATAATCATTCAAAGTATCAATACAACCATCTTAGTTCATATAATCCCATTGAATGGCCATTTCATGATAAAGTCATTCAACATACAACCTGACACTGACCTGCAAATTGCAAAAAAAACGTAAGATAATTTGAATTTCGCGAGCTACCCTGGCGACCAAGGTGAGCACTACGGAAGGAATTTTGAAAATGCTTTGTTTTTTTTACGGGTTTTTTTTTGCCGATGCAGCGATGTGGAGTCCCATCGGGTGCACGGCTTGAATAATTCGTTATGAAACTAGTCCTATCACCGAAAAACAAATAGTAAAAAAATTAAGTTTAATGTATCGTGATAATATTCTATAAAGCATGTTAATTACGATTATTAATTACTTTTGTTAGTACGACCACTACTCGCATGGCTATCATAGGACTATCCACTAATAAACTCCTACATGTAGGCACTTAATCATCATCTGCCCGGGTTTTTCCCAACTATGTCCAGGTCGACTTCTAGTCTAACCGGCTGAATACCAGTATTTTACTCGCGAGCGACTGCCTATTTGTCCTCCACAATCCAGTTACTGAATAACATGATACGCCTTGGTAAGACTGGTAGTCTGACTTCGGGCTTCTTCCTAACGGCTGTCAAAGATCTACAAATGACAGAAGGGACCATTGGCTTGACGTGCTTTCTGAGCCACGGAAGGGTTTCGATGTAATGGATGGTCTCCCATCCACGGCCGGGCCGCAGCAAACGTAACTTACCCGTAGATCGACACGTGCGGCTGTTATTACTTAGCCACGAGCCTCACTATAGGTAGATTTTATCTTTTTAAAGTAAACAGTTAAAAGCTTTCGATAGGCTCTCGGAAATTAAAAGTCAAAATAAACAGTCAGATCAATTAAATTTTTATTAAATGGCAAGCCAAGCCGACGTCGACTATTCTGCCAATGTCTGAAATAAATTGGAAAAACAAGTGTGCATAAAAATAAAGTTAAAAGAATCAATAACAACAAATGAAGACACAAGAAAAAATCATCGATATTACAGTTGAACACAACGTAGATGTTGTTGGGTTAGTACGGGACTGAAGCAAACAAAAAATAAAATATTGTACTTATTAAAACATAAAATATACGCATGTACCACAAACCCATACAGACAGAGTTATTTTTAATTGTATGTCATTGTGACGGACGAAGGTCATCAGCGCCACAAGCAGTTCAGGGGAGGAATATGTCAGCTAGGAGGGGAAATAAGTTGGAAAAGGGATTTTAAATTTAGGGAGATGGCTATATAGAGTTAGAGGTGGGACGTTGTTTGACCATTCAAAGAACATGTGGTCCAGAGTGCCCTCTTCCAACCCGCACTGGCAGAGAGAGAGGAGTCTCGAACCCGGATTTTTCGCAGAAACACGAGAGTACTACAAAAACCTAAACGGATACGACAAAAATTTAAACTGTAAAATTATTCTAGAGCTTTGGTAATAGACCGCAGCTCTAGTGTGAATAATTTCGTAGCATCCGTATAAAATAATTGGAAACCATTTATTCACCATACCAACAAGCCTAGACAATAAACGGGAGGCCTGATAATGCCGTCTTAGGGCCAGAGGAGCTGAACCTCCTCTGGCCCTAAGACGGCATTATCGGGCCTCTATATTATAGGCGTGAGAGCCTGTCCCGCTATTCCGCCGCCAGGACCTCGCGAAGCTGAGACCGACGCAGCTCCATGTACCGCTGCATCGGTCCCTCGCCCCGCGCCCTCGCTTCCTCGCGCCATCGATACAATGACGCGAGTACTTTCGCCTCGAGGTCCCAGGGCGGGGATCCGGCCAGTACGCAAGCCGCTTCGTAAGAGATCGTGCGATACCCCCTGATGACTCTGACGGCCATCGCCCTCTGCGGCTTTCGCAAAACTGCGATGCTGCCGGCCGTCAGGTCAGAGGCCCATACAGGGCCATGGATCGCACGACCCCCAAGTAGAGCCGCTACAGACGGCGCGACGGACTCAGGGACGTCCGTCGCTACCCACACATAAGGACCCGAGGTGGCGGCGCGTAGTGTTCCACGCGCGCCTCTCTTAGACGTCGCGGGGGGAGTCAACCACCTAACCCCCCCCCCCAGACCCGAAGAGGCCCAGCCCGCAGTGGCCGGCCGGCACTAGTCGGGGGTTGCGGAAGGATCGTACGTTCCCGCGACCCCCGGCGTAGGTGTGAGATGGAACACCGGGGTGGTTTTTAGTCAGTAAGAGTCTGACAGACCCCGCCGCCCCCCCCAGGGAGGCGGACATCCATGAGGATTTTCCACCCCAGAAACAGAAACAAAAAAAAAAAAAAGGCCGTACATTCCCAACGGGTCGAAGCTTTTTTTTTTTTTTTGTGGGTGGTAAATCATCAAATAACTTCTCCCGCATTCCCAACGGGTCGAAGCTGCCAACTCAACCGAACAAAATGTTAGGTCAACACAACTCTTTTGTTGTCCGGGATCTGCGTTAATGGATGCAGAGATCCAGATCGTCCAACCTCTCAACCAAAGCTACACCAAGGGCATCACAGCGGACCCCCATCAGTAATGGTGCAGTTAAAATCACCCATGACTGAAATTGGACCTTGAATACTGTTTTTTTTTATATAAAATAGCCAAAAAAACATGCTGAGGGTGAGCAATGTATATCGAAAACACTGTAATGCTCTCCACCCTTCCTGCTACAATACTTATATCGCCTGTGAGAGAAGGCAAAGGGAAGGGCAAAAGAGGGACCCGACCTCCATACCATCAGATTTATCACGTCTGAGAATGTTGAAGTATGGCATACGAAAGAACAGGGATGCAGTATAACTATATTCAGACAGCAGACTGTTTATAAAAAAAAGATTTTGCGTCCTGAAGGAAAGCAAACTCGACTGACACACGGTTTCAACCGACTCTTTTAACACCACCACGGACAATGTTCGCAATATTGTTATTCATAAGGAACTTACCAAAATTAACGGGCGCCAGCATTTGGTTGATTCTCTATACGAGAAACAGGGACAACATAAGGAGCCTTATCCATTACGGAGTACTTATTTCGGCCAATTTGACTTTTTGGTTGCTTGCTTGGAAGGGTGGTTGTCAGAGTTCCTTCATCACCGGGACGATTGCGTGAGTTTTGTTGGGATTGTGATACATGCATCTCTGTAACGCTACAGATAACATCCACATATTGATCTAGTGGATTCGGAGAAAAAGAAGCAAAAGGACTTGAAATATCGGTTGGTTTGGTCAGGATCAGGGGGTCTATTCTTATCCATTTTGGATGAAACGAGTCTTAAAACAAAACAATCACAATACAAACCTGGTTACGAACACAAGGACATTACACTTAGACAATAACAAGTCACAATAGTATCACCAATCACGCAAAAACAGCAAAAAATTCGAAACACACGTGCTAACTAATGTCAGCGTGGCGAGACTATATCGACAGATCAATTCGGCCACGATCTAAAATAGTTATTTCGATAAGTGGTTGCCGGCAGCAACCCGACCACCAATTGCATTGACACTTGACACTGATACCTCTGACTTTGAAATGTTCCTATTATCACGACTGACGTTCAAATTCTACCCAATTATTTTTAATACTACTATTACTTGTTGATAAAAATTGTACCTATTTTGACTTTGTAACTGTGCATGTTGTATGTCCTCTGATAATTTTAACTTCTTACTCAGCGAGGCCGAGGGTTGAATGAATAATTTACTGGTACCTGTTTATTATATGAATAACCTAAATATTTTATTTCCTAAATATTTCTTTATGTATCTGTTTATCTTTTTTAGATACACCTCTGCCTACAGCGGGTCACACACAGTGAATATAATAAACACATGATTTAGTGCTCAATGTAAAGATACATGGCCTTAACCGACCTTACATAGAGCAGCTAAGACACGATGAATCGCACGCTTCGTCTCTTGTACAGGCTTTAAGTTTTTGCAATGAAGCGCATGCAAAACTTACTATTGCTAGACCTACTTGACAGCTCATCTAACGAAGATTGGGACAGTGGATTCGATATTCAAGTTGAACCTCGAAGTAAAAATCGTAAAATCTGGGTAGAGGAATTTATAATAAGAATTAGCACAGAGCACACAGATTGGCGCGTTCAAACAAATGAACTCTTCAGCTTTAATATTATTAAGCATAGATGCCAAATAATTGTTATTTTAAAAATTAAAAAGGTTTTATGGTATAATCAAAAAAGGTCATCCACTTTTGTCGCTGACTGAACATCATCTTTTACTAAGGCGCCATGCAAAAAATATTGTAGGTTATTAACATAAGGCCGTATATATTATAAAATGTCTAACACTGTTGTCTTTACCAACACACGACTATTAGAAGTGTTAGTAGATACCATTTTTTGTATTTTACAAAGTCCCTACTGGTAAATAAAATATCTAACGCTTTACAATAGAGATTACCCAAAAACGTTGTTTTTTGTTTACTTTTTCCGCGAACATTAGAATATCCTGTTATTTATCTTATGATCAATATCGCCAACTATCTTCCTATATATTTCAGTATATTATAATGTCTTCGGTATGTTGTTTAATAAGTAAGCTACTTTAATATTTTATATATCTATTATATTAAGTTGTGTCTAAATATTATATTACTTACTTAGTTGTTTGTTAGTCTCCTTTTTCAACATTCTACAAAGTTATTTAGTTAGGTACCTAAGCCTATTTATCATATAACTATTTAGGCATGGACACCATCAATGGGCCTTTCCCGTAGGTGGTTAAGCAAGCCAGAACAATCTTCAAGTCATACCTGAATAGAGTTCTATAATAATATTGTTGTTAAATTTTATAAAATGCGGGTAACAATATTCGCGATGCACGTGAGGTAACGCAATGCTAATGTTTCCTTAGGCATTAGGCCTGACATTCTCATCAATCAACAATACCTACCTGTTTCAGTGTAATTTAATATAACCTAACATTAAACAAATACTCGTTCAGTCAATCGGTCTAGCCTTTTCTCAACTGTGTTGGGGTCGGGTCGGGGGTTTCCAGTCTAACCAGATGCAGCTGAATACCAGTATGTTTATACCTAATAATATCTTAGAACATTAAGGGCTGATTTTTCAATAGTCAGATATCGTTTATCCAAGGAATAATTTATTTTGGTTTGACAGCTTTTGTATAGAATATAATTATGTCAAAATGTCAGATTTATTCTTCAGATAAAAGTTATCTGACTATTGAAAAATCAGCCTTAAGTTAAATATATAGGAGACTTATTTTAAATACGCACAAAAATCACAGTATAAGAAGTATGCCAAAATTATTAATTTATTAATATGGTAACATTTCAGCAAAATAAATCAACGGTAACTATCTAAAACCAGTTGGTATTTAGGGACCAAAGAAACAACAACTGAAATATGTTTAAAAAATCATCCCGTTACCGTCATTTTAATATAATCATTTATTAAAAAGTTTTCACAAGTTGGCAAGTTTTGGATAAAAGTGGTACACGGCGCGAATGACGATCACGTCATCGTCGCTAGCGTGGCAAGCACGATGAGGCGCCGCGTCATCTAGCCCGAGGACTGATAAAATAACATCTATCTCGTTTTATTATTCCGCGAGTTCTACGACAAAACGAGACGGCAAACTACTCACTCCGATGTAGCGGTAACCAGCAAACTTTATCAAAATTCCAAGTTGCCGGAACCCGCTCAGTCGGCTCAGTTATACTCCGGCCGCAGACGATAACGCACGCGTTTCCTCTCTCGAAACTGATATAACTTTTCGTAAGTTCGCCATGACGTTGCCATGCGTATTCGCGGTTCTGGCTCTGGTCGGGGCTACCTTCGCGGGGCCTGAGGTCACCGAACTCAAGGTCGACGTGGTCAGCGTCCCTGAAGAATGCGCCGTGAAGTCCAAACACGGCGATATGCTCACCATGCACTACACCGGCACCTTGGACGATGGTCACAAGTTCGACTCCAGGTACGTGAATATTTGAACGCGAGCATTTTAGACTGAATAAATAACCAAACTACTTACATTAAAAGCGTAAACAAGGCGCAGTTCCGTGACCCTGACATTAGTATTTAAGTAGCGGGTAAGTTTGAGTTTGTCGCTTTATCCTTAAGTTTTTAACAGTTTTCTATATTGTTTAGGCAGCAAGCTCATGTTTAAAAATATGAAAACGTATGATAATGTGTTAGTTTTAGTAAGTTTGAACCGATTAATATTATCGCGCCGTCGCCGTCGGTTCCGGTTAGTTTCTGTTACGAACGGCTGTCGAACGTCATCGGAGCGATGACCCGTTTAAAGTGTAAAAAACTATTAGGTAAATAGCGCATCACTAGTCCAATAATGTTAATTTTAGCGCCGCAAAGCCGCTGTTCGCGATGATCATGAAAATTTTACGGTTTTTTGTTACCATGTTTTGAATAATTCTCCATAAAATAACGACTTGTGAGTATTAAGAGGGCTAACACAATTTTTCTTGTATTTGTGTGTTTGAAGAGTCTCATACTCAAATGCAAGAAAAAATTATATTTATTTCTCTCGGGAGTGCTCTAAATATATTTTTTTCTTATATTTGAGTGTGAGACTCTTCAAACACACAAATACAAGAAACATTGTGATAGCCCTCATAAAGGCACTGTTAACAAAAATCACATCTTATATTGTCACTGCAGTCGTTGCACTTGTTTAAACACCTGCAAGAAATTAAATACATGCAGCAAAAGTGATCTGTAACTTATTAATTTTTAATAAAAAACTAATTACGCACGTTTCTTTTTTAAATATAATGTCAAGTTCTTCTTAGGACGAAATTGAGTACCCATGTTTTCTATTAAACATGGCTATATGTCATCAGTTTTTTATATTATTTTATGCTGCACTTTACTAGCTTCCCATCGTAAAAGTTTCTGCTATTTTACTCTCCCGTCGGCACCACTTCAGCAACTCAAGTAGCCGGTGGCCATTTTACTTAAAATAATGAAAGGATATAAATATTATTACTTATAAATAATACGTTTATAATGTACTTTAGATAGCTTATATTCAGCCGCAGACAGGGTATTAGCATACTTAGGGCGAATTTCAATAAACTTTTATACCTAGTATACTCGTAAGTCTTATCCTGAGAATAAATTTGGAATTTTTGACAGTTTTTCAATACTAGAACTGTGCGACGTCAATTTTATTCCACAGATAAAAGAGAAGACTATGTTAAAATCAGTCCTTGGCGTAGAAGTTGATTGACAAGCCTAGCTAAACCAAACGTACTTACATTCGACGTTCAATTGCCACCACTGGGTAGCCAGTTATGTCAATATTTGCAAAGCACACATTTTGTTCGAACAATTTCCAATATATTTGAATAGTTGCATATGTTGCACAGCTGTATCGAATCGATTGAAAGTGCTTTTGTTCTATCTTGTTTAATCCGGCTGCACCATATGAAGCAAATCCAATCTAGCTCAGTGCGTTTTGGGCTAGACATTGACGCTTTATTGATTACGAATATCCCGTAGCAAGCATTTACTTTAATTGAAGAGTCGTCTCCTGAAACTGATACATCTTTGATCTCACTCAATTATATCAAATAGTGATCGATCAACATCACCTTCCGAATTTACCCACCGCTGCGTTTGACCAGGCAATAGTGGAAGTAACCTCTTTGTTGTCACCTACTAGTTTACAAAAAAAAAAAAGTAAGTACTGTTATTTTATATCGGGTAGCTTTCATACCCTCGCCTCAGTTTCATCTTCACTTCACCTGTCTTTAACTTTGTTGCGCTATGCAAGAGTGCTCCCGAATTTGATGGGAAACCCATTATCGGATTTCAATCGCCTACGAACCTTAAGTCGCCTTTGTAGCTAGAGATTTCTATATGGACCTGCGGACGAGCGGTCTTGTTAATTAATTCAGAAGACTGAAGTCTTCATTCATACGTTTAGCTAACATACCACAAAGATAATAATGCAGTCGCCTAGAAATTGTTTGCATGAAGACGACTTACGTATGCACTGTTTAATTGTGAATAGAATGGTGTGGGAAAATTCAGATCTTTTAAGAATAAGTAAGTAGGTTTGAAGTAGGTATGTAATATTTGAAAGTGATAACGATACCATTTGAGGATGAACAAACACGATAAACTGATCGCAGGAAAATGCAGGAGTTTGATGGTTTTAGAGTCATGCATGATTCAGGGCAATATGTAACGCTGCCTTGTTTATTAATAGAAAGTTGGATTCGAATCAGTAACAATAGAAACATAACGTTTCATAAAACAAGCAAAGCCGGGATCAGACTAACGAATACAGAGAAAAAAAAAATGATGCCTATATTATATATTTATTTTAGATTAAATAAACTATCAAACTTTTCAAGTTAAAATATAATTACCTAAACTAACTAAAACTATTAACAAATCAAAATATGGCGTCGAAAAATTCCTCCGCACCGCTGTCGACTGGTAATGTACCCAAAAGACTGGCGGCATTGCCACGTTGTATGGCAATGTATATTATATACAGGGTGTGGCGTAAGTAGTGGTCCACCGTTCAGGATTCGATAAACCAGATAATTAACTATAAAAATTAAAATTTTGAACCAATTTTACCCAAGGGTTCCGAAAATATTTCCTTTTTGTCTTTTATTTACGAAATTTCTACCTTTTATTACAAATTTGTTTGTGGTTTCAACAAAAACTATTATTTTTTCATTTTTATTTCTGTTAATTACTGCTGAATACTAGAGCTATCATTATAAATTATGATTCTTTATTTAAATTCAGCTCTTTTGAAGAAAAGGTTGGTTCTTCTCTAATTTTAACCCAAATTTTTTACACACATTCAAGTTCAAGATCGATTTTTGTAAAAAAAACTTACTACTAAAAATGGTTAAAATTTTTAATTGTTATAGTTAATTATCTGGTTCATCGAATCCTGAACGGTGGACCACTACTTACGCCACAGCCTGTATAATATTTATTTTAGTATCTATTGGTCTCAATTTTTTTTTTGAAAGCTTACTACCATTTTGTATTTTCCAAGTAACTGAAATATATGTATACCGAACTTTGATGATGGAGATGCATCCTATACGTTTGCATGTATACGTGTTAACTTTACTCTTTATTCATCCTACTGCTGACCGATAGCATTACTGTTGCTTATCATTGGCAATAGCGCTTCTGTTTGTTTGAACATTTTATTGCTAAAACATTCTGCTTTGCATTCTACCTTTTGATAGGGAAATAACTTTAGCTTCATACTTAAGGATGACTGACCTTTTTAAATACTACGCTAGAATTATTTCAACAAAACATGCTTGTCATTCATGTTGTCTTAAGGAGATTGTGGCGAGTAATTCGTGGCTGCACAGAGAAACCTTAATAAACATAATAGAGTTAATAGAAATATGGTAATCAGCTCGTCCAACTTTCTCAAATCTGGGTCTCTTGCGCTTCTTATGTGCTTTTACAACGTTACACAAATTAGAAATCTTGTTAGTGACATGACTTGACTTGGGATGTTTAGCAAACATATTACTCGTCTCATGTCTCGCTGCAGACATCTCGCAGCAGTATTCATGAAATCTTCAATGTTTCCCAAATCCTAATTTTCTGCAGGGATCACGAGCATTAATTCGCTGGGGCAATAGTATTCCGCTGTCTATCCAAGTGTGCGGTGGCTACGAGGAAGCTGGATATTGTTCGCGCTCGCAGAACATCCTCAGATACTCCGTACACATAGGAATTTCAGGCGTGCGATGTGATTAACTAACAAAACTTGGGCTTGTTTCATAAACCCGGAGAAACTTTTGTTATTACCGTTTATGGGTGTGCGTGTAAAATTTACCGTTTAATTATATACAATCTTAACTTATTCGCGTTTCATGTAAAGATTTTACTTATTTCAATTATACTCAGTGGAAAGTAACGCTCCTTCTTACGGAAATGCCTGCGGTTTTCCGTTGCCGCTACCAGTTTCTGGCATTCATGTTGAAATCGATATTTTTGTTTCACTTCGAAACATTATAAAAAATACATCCCTCTCGTACATATTACCTTCTATGCCGGTGTATGAGGTTTTCGTGAGAGGCACATTACCCTGGCTCTATCAGGCGGCGTTGTTCGCTTGAAGCGTAATGAAAGAATCTGGTATGCGATTAGGATTGTGTTAACTATTCACGTATTTTTAGCGATTTTTCCTGTTACGTACAATTCTGTGAGATTTTCGAGATACATTAAATTTATAATAAAATTTCAGCCTTTCGCTAGCAAATTATGAAATCACGAAGCTATCTTATATTAGATATATATTTCAATTTGCCGACTTTCGGTTTTATAGTGTAATCTAATAAAGAAATTCTAGTGAGCGACTCCGTAATTTATTTCAGTACCGGTATTGTAGAAGCAAAGTTTAGTAAAAAGTTGGACTATCTCTCAGATTATCATACAATATGGAGGAGCGTGTTCTGGTGCGTCCGAGAGTGTCGGCCGCTAACTTTTTTAATTGTCTCCGTGGCACACACCACAGGGGGGGGGGGGCTAACTAACGCTAACCTGTGCTGTTTTTACCGCACCTGATTCCCAGATTTACAAAATCTTACGGCGCTTAAGTGTGTACCTATGTATGCAAATATAAAATGATTGTAAGTCTACGAAGCTTCTACCTGACACCGTTGCAAGAGAAAGCGCATCTGATTATCTAAAACAATGGTGTAATAGCGCGCACACAACACTATTCTCGATCTTGTTGTACGCAGTGCATGAACAAAAAACCGCTATTGTGCCATGTTTAGAAACAACTCTCTTAATAAGCAGTAACTTTGTTTGATTCCGTACGATACGTTATTCGGAAATGTTTAAACAGGTGAAATCGATGAATTAAAGATTGTGATTCTCTTTTATTGTGACAAAGACTGTTTATATTGATACAGTGTTTATTAGATAAATGGCAACTGGCGTGTGTTTATACAATACAAGATATATCACGTAGTTACGTGTCCATATCCGCTACATTGTTTGAAATACACTCTTAGAAGCTGCATTTGACGGGCGACCACTTGTTTCATAATATCTTGACTTCAGCCCCTGTTCCCGCAGATTACCTAAGCTGTGCTAAGTCAATAATAAGTATCAACGTGAAAGCCATCTCTATTATCGCGTCATATCATTACCTCTGTGCGTAACTATGTAGCACTACAATTTAAGTTGGCCAGAGTTCCTCCATCGCGTGTAACGAGGCGCCATTCCAAGTGTCCCGAACTACGTTACGGTTAATAATAGGGATTATGACGAGCCTCCCGCCCTCTTGACTAACATTGATGTTCATAAGGACATGCACAGGCATATTCATTTTACACCCAGAACAATTTAGAGGACATTTTTATATAGGTTTTATACCAAAAATTACACATCAGTCAGATCGAAGGATTTTACCATGAGTTACTTGAAACTGTTGGATTTGCTCTTTTTAACCGACTTCAAAATAGGAGGTTCTCAATTCAACTGTGTTTTCTTTTGTGTTTGCTACCTAAGAACTCCGTTACTCATAAACCAATTTGTTTTTTTTTATTTGAATTGAAATACGTCCAGATTAGTCTCATATAAATTTTATCAAGTTCTGATGAGTGATTTTTGAGTCAGCTTCAATAATACGTATTTTTTCCACTTAGTGTAAGTTGATGGTGTTGTAATAACATCTTGTTACTGTTATTTACATTGCAAGTAGTAGTATAGGTACCACTTTGTTCCGGGTAGGTAGTTAGGTACCACAACTAAAAAGCGAAAAATAAATACGGGACCGGTATCTTTGGTTTTGTATTTCAGTTCTTTTGCCACCGACTTCCGAAACTAAACTTATTTTTCACTTTGTAGTGTTTTTATGGAAGTGAGTGTTTTTTTTGTGAAAAAAAATTTCCTGTAATACTTACCTATTTTTGGACAGCCAACAGACTAACCAATCCTCGTCATTAAGTTGTTCCGATGAACTCATTTGAATGGTTTTTCCTTTCTGGTTGTTACTTTAGTTATGGCCTTCACAGATCCGGCTGTTATTGAAACAGAAAGTTGAACAACTTGAATTGAAAACATAAAATATATCAATGTAAGCAGGTTTGAACCAGAAAGAAACCTTCTTTAACCCTTATATAACATCACGCCTGTACTGTATTTCTGAGTGGGCAGAGGTTGTTCTCCCCTTCGCCAGCTATAAGTCCAATTTAATTAGTTTATTACAAGTCTTTTAGAAGAGTATTGTGGAGGTGTAAATCAGTTGCTTGAGCTTGAGAATGCGAAGGCGAGTAAAGTATTCGTGTTATGATTTTGCAGCAAAGTAGCAGACAAGATTATTATAAATTACAGAAGAGTTATTAAGAGCTCACTACAACTCTTCAATAGGTGAAAAAGGTGTTGATTGATTCGTGGGTTCATATCAGAGAACAAATGAATCAGCTTAATTAGATTACTAGGTGACTGAAGACCTAGACAGTAATCGCAAATGCTGCGCAGCCGTGTCTCAACCTATTTGTTCTCAAGCGGTTTCATTAACAATTTGATTACTTTGTATTTGTGTTGACCGATAGCCGGCACGTCGATAGAAATTTAAATGGAAACTTCCAATCGCCTAAAAGAAAATTAAGTTCCCGAATGTGGAGGGATTGTCGGAAACCGTCCAAGTAATTAATTGGGTAAACACGAATAGACATCCCGACTAAATCCCTCTTACGAGAAATGGGAATTTTGCATTCGTTTAAACTTCGAGGAATTCGTTGGAAACTGAAACAGTGTTCTTTCGATATTAAATTTAGGATTTGAATTTCAATTGACACTGGAACTACTTGCTTGACATAGGTACGAGTGCGATTCAAAGGTACGATTTTTGACTCTACATATTCGGCCTGCTTTAGATCTTAAGCTACCTTGGGATTTGTTATTGGTTCTCATTGCCTTGCCTTCAACAACACCCATCAGGCAAGCTTTGGTCTTAACTTAACCCTGGATTGCATTTGTTGCTAGTATCACCGACTACTGTCGTGTCACATCGTTTCAATCATATCATTAGTCAATTACCCATTTCGATCTCGCTACACAGACACCACAGCATCTTTATGTCCGCGATCACCTTTGGTTTCTTGTGTGTTCCTATAATTCCGTCAATTTGCGAGCTAAATCTATTTGCGGTGGTTGGAGGCGACGCCTGCACTGTTCGGCAATGATCTCGCATTAAATGCGTTTCAGTGTTCGCTTCCACCATAAGTATATGTCACAATTCACTCAACTTGCTGCACAAGGCCTGCCGGTCAGTTTTGATAATGACAAAGCGAATTTCCGAGAGTTAGGTATTTCAAACAACCGGTACTGTTTAGACTAAAAATAACGTTCATAGAAATTGATGATTCAGTCATCTACATACGTTCATAAATTACTAAACGGGATGGCGAACTGAACGAAGACAATTATGTTGTACAATTCATTAAGTTCCTCCTTTTATTGCCGGTATCGTAAAAACGTGTAGATATAAACTTTAACGTCAAGTTATATGTAAGAATTAATGATGCGGTTTGTTTCGGTGAATACGCTCATTATGTTTACTTACGTGTGAAGCACATTTTGGCCTTTATTTAAAATGTATTCGGGTGCATTGTGCGGTGGATATATTGCGTCCATACCATTGTTGGCAAGTGAAACAAAAGCCAGTGTTCTCTCAAGGTTTTTGATAAGTGCAATTATGATTCTGCAAATTCATATTTATCTGATCCGAAACACCGTTCACTGCATTGTTGTAACAACGTAGTAACGAGTTGACTATCTATATAACATTAATGATTGTCATCTGTTTGTTTTGCACGTCTATGGTCCGTCCGAAATCTCTCAAATATTTCTCAGCTAATATTTCGAATGGAATTGGACTGCAATGTTATTTGAAAGGTATTCAGGTCAAATATCATATTTGCGAAGAGAAGCCTTATGGACATCTTCGTTGCTTTCCTAACGGTAGTTTGTAGGATACGCTTCAGAAAGTGTGACCTAGCGACCGACTATTTATGATCAAATATAAACTGAAAGGTAGACAGAAAGTAGGTAGGTATCAAGAAAAAGCCGTCTGATAAATAACTAATTTACCAAACAAGCTGTATATTAACTGATATTCCTGCATTCGAACTTTCTTATTTGGCACAGTTATGTGAGGTCATTTTGTTGATAATGCACAAACGTGGGCACAGGTAACATCTTTATAAGGAAGTCCAATTGGTCGTGATCTCATACTTCGAGACTCGAGTCATTAAACTCTAAAGTGTGAGTGTGACGCCAGTTACAAACAATACACACAAAATAAAATCTGTATAAGTTACAAATAATAACTTGTTATACAATGTCCCTGCAACGGAAAATACTCAGATTAGCGATAAATAATGAAAAAAGTAATACTGTTCTCAACGTATTGTCAAAACCAGTCGTTGAGACAGAGGCGGCTAGGAAAGAATGCTTTATGTATCGACCACAGACTACGTTTATGGCTTTGAGAAAAAGACATATACAGTTTAAAAACAACTTTGCAGGGTTAAAAGGTATTTTCGTATTGCAGATATGTATTAAATTCTCTATAATTCTAATACTGTTTTTGTATATTTCTGACACAAGCTCCTCTCACGCCGACAGCTAAATTAAATTCTGCAATGTTAGCAGCAGATGAAGCTGAAATTGATGCCACGTTTTGACAGACAGATCACAGAATCATGTGTCCAATTTTACTCGTTGGGGTGTTTATGCATATGTTAACAGCGAGGACTAATAAAGTCCTAAAAAATAAACTAACACTATAAGTAATAGTGTTAGTTTATCAATAATAATTTTGCTTGTGCTATTACGTACTTAAAGGTAATAAATGCGTATCTTAGTTTCTTCTACTTGCCTATAAACCAGCTGGTTTGATACCTATGGTAAAGTAGAAACGTGTTTCTAGATAACGCCATAGTTATTGTTAATACAGAACTCTCGAGCGTGTAAATTATCTAGTCCATCTCTTCTCACCTTGTTACGTGCAACCATTTCACTACATAAACTAGTGTGTCCCTTACATTCGTAACTTTCACAATTCACAATCGTAAACGCGTTGGATCCGTACCTCATGACCCCAAGAGAAAGTGCCATCATATGTGATTATAAAGAGTTTATACGTTTAAACAAGTGAACCTTAAACAAGATGTCTCGATTGCCTGGTTCAGTTGATTTTACTCTGACTGGTTGCACGAAGCGCAGTAAAACAGTTCTTGTTACAAGTGTTTATTCCTAGCACACCTACGAATAATAAAAGTCTAGCACACGAAGGAATAAAGCGGCGGTTTTAGTGGCTTGTGACGAAATTGAGAAAACGGCCCACTTTTAGAATCCGTCTTTTATAGTGTTTTATTGAAAGCATCAACTGAAAACGCGCAACAATATCCGCATAATTAAGTTGTAAGAACTATAAATAGGAATGTCATTTATGAGTCGATGTAATCAAGAAGCGCATCTTAAAGTCAGTAAAATCTGGTCTTCGATACCTTACAAACTGAAAACCAACTTAATACAATTGCAACGAAGGACACACACTATTTAGACTCCTATTTAAAGTTGTCGTATGAAAACGGTTTTCTTTTTATGTCTTCTGTTCTCAGAATCAGACCTCTTGACAAGAACTTGGTGGGGGAAGAAATTAACGACAGCTGCCGCTATTCAAGTTGTCAGTGCAAAGGAAGATATTTTAAATTTACTGTATCCGAGTGAACCTTTTCTGAAACAATGTTAGAAATAAATGAAACGAAATACAATCGCACCTAAGGATTCTAAGTAATATGGTAGTTACCGGGCAATAAATGTAGATTGTGCAACATGGGCTATAATTAAAGCAATAGAGTAGCAGTGCCGTAGCATTGATTCGCCTCGGGCGCATATGTTACGCGTACAGTACACCGTGACGGAAGTATTAATTTAAAAAACTGACGTGGTCGTGGCCAGTAGTTAAACACCTAAACATGTCATGTTAGGAAAACCCAGGAGAGTAGGAAGATATTTTAGTTAGTGTAGTGTAAAGTGATTCGTAACATAGATTTGTTGCGGATAGGTGTAGGTACTTTAGAGTAGAAATGACTCACAAATATTGACATCCATACTCGTATTCTATTGTGAAACCACACTGTTATTCCTGTGTCGTGTATAACTTAGTTAGCAGGTGTCTTGATTTGTGTCCAGTTAAATTCGTAACGTATGACAAAGACAATTTTCCAGACATTCGACACGCTTACCTCGCAATAAAAGTGCTGACTGAGAAAGCTAGTTTCATTGCAGGTGTCTTATTACGAAGCCATGAATAATACTTTGCAACAAAGTTTTATTTTTTCTTTTACTGCAAGGTTACTCCCTCCTTTTGTTACTGTTGATTTCTTTATAATACTCTAGGTAGGTGTCAGGATTGTGTCGCTTTCAAATAAAAACTTTTTATATCTTTACCTACTGAATATTAGGTAAGATGTGTGGATTTTTTTATCAGTTGATAAAAAAATGAATAACGTTTTCCCGAGTCCACGTCCATTGTAAACGAACGCTGACGTGTACGAAGACAGTCGTGTCAAACAGTCGAGTGTTTATTCATGTATAGCCTTCTACTTATTCCTGAATTAGTAAGTAGGAAGTCAACGCATTATATTCAAGACAAGATATTTTTAAACTAAAGTGAATATTTTCATATAGGTAAATAAAATATTTTAATAGCTTATTGTATTTATTTCCAAACCTAAGCCCAGATTGTAAGAAAAAAAACCAAGCACTTATCAATAGGCGTAACGTAAATAGTTTTAGAAAAAAAATCAGTTTTGCATTTTTTGTGTTGAATTCTTGCTAATAGGTATCTAAGTGCGCAAAAACTCACCACATTTCATATTTATAAATATACCCAGTTCTTAAATCTAAATTGTTCATGTTCTTATGAGCTGAATTACAAAAGCAGGTGAAACTCGCAAAAAATGAATCCAATCGATTTGGCAATTTGCTGTGGATTCACTCAAAATCTTTTGAATAGCCTCATAGTTTTACTCAATCACACTTTCTCGGCTGAACACAAGTTGTGGACAAAGGTAGACTATGACCAGCGCGGTAATTGTGTAACGCTAACAGTAGCAATGACTTTCATTTTGACAGTTCGACAGCATTCATTGCGTTATTTAAGCAGATACAATTTTCGAACGTATGAAGCAATGGACTAGCAATATCTTTCAAAATTATTCAGATTCTGATTGATAATCTGTTACGCAACTAGGGTGCAGGATTAACATAATAGGATACTTATTATGTGGATCAAACTGCAAGAAACCGCTAGTTGTTTTATAAACCAATGAACTGTCAGTAGGTACTTAAACTTTTAATCGAGCACATGTTTAAATGAGTATAGAACTTTACCGTGTTACCAAGTTCTCTAACGATAAAACCGGGCGATAATAACGGAGCACTCTGCAGCGCGTGGCGATGACGCGCGTTTCCTCCGATACTATTATCTAGAAAGGAGGACTAATTAATTATAGTGTAACAGTATTTAGACAATTTATTAGATCAGCCTCTTGCTTATACATGCACCCGTAACAACTAATTGTTTAAACAAAAGGACCAGTATTGGTCCTTAGATCCAATGGTTTACTTTAACGGTTTACCTAATCTTATCTGATTTTGACATCAATAATGGTTTAGAGCTTTCACACGCAAATTTTTGGCATATTTGGAACGCTTAGTAGTCAGTGAGTTGTGCATTTTAGTCACGATTTCTAATAAGTCAAAATAAGTACGTAGTAAAGCAGTAGGTCATAAGTGTTTATTTTTATACTTATTGTAATATTTTCTTATCACTATCAGTATCTTGTAATAAAATACCTTTGTGTGTGGCCTAAAAACTGAATGTAGGTATTGATCCTCATACATCTCATGAAAGACTTCTTGGGGAGTTAACCCATTTCAATTCATAAACATGTTACATCGTCTATGAAATTAAATGAGTAGGTACATACATTATGTAAAATATACTTATTACTATGAAAGTGTATATCGAGTGTTACAATTCCGCTATTGACTATGTGAACTAAAGAAGTAGATACACGATTGGCGGTTAAACACTACAAGTACAATATTGTGTTGTTTGAAGATCGACTTGACTCGACACGATGTCACCTCTCCAGTTCATGCAAGGACATCTAAAATTGGTTAAATGCACACGAGGTGCTAAGGTCTACATCACAATAGGTCCACATAACTACTGTAGGATAAATTGCATCTATTGGATAAGCGATGAGAATATTCTTTAAGAATCACTCGTCGATTATCTAATAGATGCAATTTTTTAATCTCGCTCTTATAATTTGCCGTATCGAAATAACATTTTTGTTTATATAAACTTTCGTTGTGATGACGATAATGCACCCTTATCGCGAATTGGCTCGGTGAGAACGATAGCACTGACGTGGCTTGATACGAATGGGTGTAGCAATAATTTCTTTTAAATATTCACGAATTTGTGACTTACAACACTTCGATAACTAAAGATGATGAAAATATATATATATATAAACTTATCGGCGATGTGCAAGAGCTAAGAGTATCCATGTATGCTCCTATTGCACGATCGAGTGAGTCCCAACAAAGGCGTTTATCGCGTTTGACATAAATTCTGACAAAAATAGTTAGGCGTGCGTGGGCTCCTAAAAACGGAATGTCCGATCCTCTGGCGAGCTTATAAGGCTATGAGCACATTAACATACTTTTACTTATATTCGAAACGTTTAATTACTGCTTGCCTTGTAGCGTTCATTGGTGTTGAAATAAAACTTCAAATTTTAAAAGAATCGTTATTCGAATCCAATTTTAAATGTTATATTTAGTGTTTTTCAATCAACTGCATGTACTGAATATGCAATTGGTATGATATTGGTATCGCTCTTCGACAACTTACGAATATATCGGTGTCCGAAACGAGTCCAAACACGCGAGATAAGAGCTGATTAGTATTTAAGTAGGTACAATAAGTACTCGTATGTTTATCGGTTGTCGGCGTACTCGTTGTTATTCAACTTTTGGTGCCTGACGTGTCTTAAAACGACAGGCTATTTTTTAATCACACATAATCGATTTGGAAGGAGAATAGAAGCATTATTATCTATGGAACTATAAGTTATCTATGTAAGCATGAGTTTACCTATTGAGTTATCTTTTGAATGATAATAAAATAACTTAGGTGCCTTACCTATACCTACCTTCTGGGGGAAATTAAACAACTAATGACCCCACTGAGGTAGAGGACAAAACCATAAAATTATCGACTTAAAAAAATCGAATCTCTAATTACATAAACTTCAATAAAATAAAATCAACATTATTATTTATCTCAATCACAACACGTTAATTCGATAAATTCGCCAAGAAGCGATAAGCGATATTTTTTTCATATATGAAGATACTTATTTTTACTGATAACATGGAGGTTGAATGCTGATAAACTATTGGTCTCGAATAAATAAAGATGTAGAATTAAGATTAATAGAGTAGGTAGGTAATGGAGTAATTTAGCAACACGTAGGTAATGGAATAGTTGAAAAATGAGTTATAACATAATAAAATATACAAAGCTACGTAATTAAATTTTTTTCTGTTTATATGCGAAGGCAAACGTAGGGGATATCCGCCGGCTACTAGAAGCTACGAGTATGTACCTATATTCAAAATTAGCTTCGCTGAATATATGGATACTTGTTGTTACAAATATTTTTCTAAGTCATTGCAATCGCATAGTATTGACGCAACCTAGTTTGAAAGTGACGTATATTTAAACCTCGTCCTCATCGAAGTCAAGATGTTTCGACAGTAATCACTTACTGTCGAAACTTACGTATAGATTCAAAATAAACTTGCATTGAGCAAACATTTTCTTTTTGTGTTATGACGTTTCTTTTGTTTTATTTTTAAGCTTTGCGACTTAATTTTTTATTTTTTAGTTTAATAATAATCCGCGTCAAACGCCGAATGCACCGTAGTTTGTACTCAATTATTTTTATTTTTATTAATTCCGTGCCTTTCTACCAAAAAGCATACACGAACGCTGCCTGTGCGAAAGGCTGCTATTGCGATTTGAATGGCTGTGCGTTTTGATGTTAAATAAAAATTCAGATGTATGCTTTTTGTTAGATGCCGTCTGCTCGGTGCCGGCGGGCCGAGGGCACGTTATGCCCAGGTACGTGATTACTAACAGACTTGAAAATATTCGCTAGCGTTAATTATTTTTTCTAAGACCTAGCGTGTCCTGGCAATCGTGTTTCTCTGTCCCGTTTAAACTTGTCACCAAGACTAACTGCAGCCATATTAAACTCGCATACAGACCAGCAATGTTGTTGAAATCAAAGCAGTTAATAAACAAAGATACAAAGAAGTTTAGTTTGACAAGGTTCACTGGCAAGCGACACATATAGGTATTGGTCATACATCCATTACCAATCATAAATTCACTTTATTTAGCGGTTTTTCATAACAATATTGAAGAATACAAAAAATTATAGTTACAGCTTGAAGCTTTTGTGCCAGGCAGAGGTAAGTTCTCATTACAAATAAATAGCTCGTTTTAGCAAACAATTGATCTAGTTTCAGTTTAGCTGGCCAAGTATATTTTTGCTTCTTATTTAATTTGATATACCTACATTACCTACTTAGGAAATTATAACTAAGACCTAATTATTGATCTCTTTCGAAGAATTGTTATTTGAAATGCCTATTGTCTTGTCAGAGGAGGCTGTGATTGAGTCTCCCGGACTGGCCCCTCGGATGTATGAAACAACAGATTGGCCCGATTTACGTTTGTTGTTCGCGGATATGAAGTGATCTACGAAGGTGTAGGCTGTGCAGCTGCGTAACGTTTGCCCGCGTAGATACGTAGATACGAGTCTTTCTGCGAATTGCACACATTCAAGTATGTAGGAAATGGGCGCCGAAATGTATTGCCTGTTCGCCGCGCTAGGGATGTTACTCCATTGTTTGCTACCACGCTGATTCTTAAAAAAAATCCTGATTTCATTTCCATATTCATGAAGCATTTCATTTTAATTAAATGCTTTTGCATCGAACCAAGTGGCCATTTTATTCCTCTCTGTTATCAGCTAATTATTACCCATGTATTGGACCCAGACCGTTTAACGATTGTAACCAGTTGCCTCATTACGAATAATTTTTATAGCGCATTGCCAACAATGTGATTAACCGATGTTAATGTATATTTTCCCATTTGGACGACTTTGTATCGATATATTATTGACTCCTTGAACCCAGCACTAGCCAATAAAATAAGATTGTCGGTTGCGGGTAGATGCGAAGGCCCAGGTGATACATAGGGGCCAAACTTTATAGCTCGGGCGAGGTTTGCCGCCCTTTAATATTTAATATTGAAAAAAAAACATATAAGCTATCCATCGCGGTTTCGAATCGAAACTTGTTTATTGGTGTACGTAGCCGCGTCCAAAGTAACGGCCTGAAATAAAGACTCCGTACACAAACCCGAGTTGCGAGGAGTATCGCGCTAAGGAGACAGGAACAATTTGTTGTAACTTCGCCTAGGTGTATTCTCGCCGGAGTTGGTAGGTATAACGGTAATATTATTATTTTGTAACAGAGTTTTGTGCAATTTAAATGGTGGTTAGAAGTTACAGGTGGAGATTATAATAATAATTACTAAATTCTGTAACGAATAAAAAATGCAACTGTGAAAATAGAACTTTTTGATAAACAGTTCCGAAATGATTTTCGTTAAAAGAAAGTTTTGAGCGTCAAGTTACACAGGGGAGAAACTGTATCCGGCACAAAGGAAAAACTAGACTTGCTAAAAATCTCATATTAATTCACGCTAAAATGTTAGCAGTAGTTCAGAATTTCATTGAAAACATTGCAGGGCGACTTCAACTCCGAGCGCCATAGTTCAAAAATGCAGCGCTGTTTATTGCATACCTTCAAAAAAAAAATGTTCTACAAAGGTATTTCGTTTAAAAAAACACTATTTGGAAAGAGGCGTTCACACTATTATAACTATGGATAAGAAGAGAGGCAAGCATGGACATTATGGAAATGTTCCCGATATTATTGTCTGTCAGATTCTATTGAACTTACCCTTAGATGGAACCACCAACATTGTACCACTCGTCCCATCAAGTGGCACACTGGCAGTGTTAACAAAATCCACTGTCTTAACTCCATTCTTTTCCGCATCAAGCGGCTTATCGGGAACCCAACAAGCGTATCAGATGGCCCACCCTACCGTTCCAGCTACAGGATCCACTACATCTAAATTTAGTTCAGCAAAGTGGATACACAGAGTAAAACGGTCCCTGTTTACCGAGTGAACAGAAAATGCATCAGGTAATCGACGTGTGTTCACTTACGATCCGGTGCCGTACTCTGTAGTGCAGAACTTGCGAGCAACAGTCGTAAACCGTACCGTATACCGGGCTACCACACCACTACCACACCAAACTAGAAGAGACAGGCTACAGTGCCTTTGACTTCGGAATCAGCGATGTTCTTTGTACTTCAAAAGCTAAGCCTCATATTCATGCTACGTCTCTTAGGGCTGATTTTTCAATAGTCAGATAACTTTTATCAGAAGAATAAATCTGACAGTTTGACATATTTTCTGTCAAACCACAATATTTATTCCTCGGATAAAAGATATCTGACTGTTGAAAAATCAGCCCTTAGAGCCAATAAATCAATCCAAGTTTCTTTAACCACAAATTACTCGACGTCGCTGTTGGTAAGCATTAAGAGCTTTAGGCACTTCCAATTTTAAAATTAACCCTTCTGACGTCACTTTTTATAACACAATAAAATATTAATTTCACGGTAGGCACATCAATTAGGTATGAACTCCGCGCGTTGTAGTTTTACGTTATCGATAGGAATCGAATAAAACTAGCTCGTAAATGCAGTAGTTAGGTGTGATTTAGATAACACTATAAGCCTGTGCTACATAAGGTACTGATACTATTATAAAAAATAAAAAAAACTACTAACAAATTCAGGAACCGAAAGCATGAGAAACAAAGCTATTACGATTCCCAGTGAGATACACTTGCACAGTATTCTTAAATGATCTTCAAAATAAATACCCCGAAATGTGTGAGATGATGATGATGTAGGTAACCCTTTCCAGCGCTCCTACATCTGGGGGAACCGTAACCTCCTGGCGTACCAGTAACGATGCGGTCTCCCCCACCACTGCCTGAATTATTAACACGTGCCATCCAAGAAGTTGAATCGACAGAATTAAAACTTACCGACCTCTTTTCATATTTCACCTACTTACGTTCTTTTTCAGCTTTGCCTTGCGGTTTTCGCAACCTACCGAAGTTGGATCCACATTCAAACGGCATTTAACGACACACTATCGACACTGTGACAAGACACTGCGTACTAAATGTCAACGTTACTTCGCTAACCTTGGCTCCGCATTAATTATGAAGCCTAGTACCGTTCGGTTAATAATGAATTCGTTAGCTATGGTTATGGACACTTCAAAAAAGTTTGTTGTTCATCCTTAGGGACAGTAAACTGAAGTAGAAGAAGGACAACGGTCATAATGAGACATTTGGTTTTACATGTAATCACAATTGCAAAGGAATCGAACTAACTTAAATAGTTGCTTTTCGCTATTTTACTATATAAAACTCGTCCCACTGGAGTCGTAAATATATAAATCTGCATATCTATAGACCCACAGCCTTTCTGAATGCGTACGGCGTAATATTTTACACTTCGATATCTTAAATGCAGGATGTTTTACGTGCTTCACATTACTCACCTATGTTCGCTTCCAAGATCGCACTTAACTAAATCTGCGAAATTCTTGGGTCATATCGCAGCTCAATGTCCGTATAAGTACCCGAGTATTTTATAAAGAAATAAACATGGTGTTTTACATATCGCTACACTAATGCAGAAGCGAAAAACATAGTTCCGCGGTCGGTGGATTGTCAGTGGACACATGTGGCCGCCTCCACCCTCGCTGAATAATACACGAACGTTGTTTGAGGCTGCGATCTTCGCCTGTTTTATTGCGGACGATTGGCTACAGAATTTCGGGTCCTTTTGGCACCCGGATCCCTGTGGACCTTGATTTAAAAAAATTACGGTCTGTATAAATAAAAATTAGGGTTAAAGTGAAAATGCAAAGGTATCTTTGAGGAGGGGTCGTTTACTGCTGGCTTGCGACGTTATCCGGTTTGGTGAGTAGCGGCGTGTTTACTAAGTGCGGTGGCTGCGTAAATAATTAAGAACACTTTTCCACGCCGGTGCGGGCTCGGTGAACGTCGCGGTACACCGCACGGGGTTCCTTGCACCACAAACACAACCGCGGACGAACAGACGATACCAGACTTTTAACAAGAGTGGAACATAAATAGTTACACGCCAACGCCATTTATACGCCATAATTAAATAAAAATAGTAACGCAACACTAACATAACTAAAAGTCAAGCCACGCATGCCTTTGTCTGTACTTTGAAGCTCATTAGATCGATCAATCCACTGAATTCCCCAATTAAAAGACGACAACAATCGGAGCCAGCATGAAGTTTATCGCTGTCCGATCCTCTAGTATATTACGACAGTAGGATAGTGTTAAAGGCACCCAGAGATTCCCGATCGCTGGAAGGGTTGACGCTCGGTGGATTTTCCACTTTAACAAATATAAGCGTCTCGTGTTTTCTCGAGCCGCAATAAAAAGTATGCATATTCTTAAACAGGTAAATATCTCAACGTACACGTAAGGTTGAGGGTCGACATTTTTTCAACGTTACGCGTTTCCCTAGCCCTACTAAGTTAACATAAGCCTCTCTTGACAAATGTTTAAGATGAACGGTTACTTTGCGCACTGTTTATGTTGTGCATATTTTTTTAACAAAAGGAATGTTCTCTGTTATACGTTGGGCTACAAGAAAGATGTATGGCGTTAGCGTAGAGACAGAAGCTGTTTCTGTAATGAGAACCGATTTGTCATCCGTTACCTGGTTTTATTACCATGTTTGTTTGTACCAATGTTTAGTATACTGTGGCTCAGAGCCGTCGCCGTCGTGCGTTGTGTCTCATTCATTCATGAAGTTGAATTTAAAACACTCATTGTCATCGTCATTAAATTCCTGCCTACACAGTGTGTACAATTATAAATTAATAATATCAATATGTTCTTAGAAAATGATGCATTAAACAAAAATGAGATATTATATTGTAGCTCTGTAGCAATTTTCTGACAAAACCGACAACGTAGGAGTTTACACTTTTAGCCTAGTTAATAGTCTAAAGACAGGGCGGTAGGTATCGATACGTAAAACCAAGCTCAGCCAAGCCAATACACGCCCCGACACTTGTAGACTACAAATTATTTGCTTCCATACACCTCTAATGTTGGGTGAGACTTAAGTAAACCATGACCAAAATAAAAATGAAAACCCACATATATACGACTATGTGTACCGGTACTGAACTACAGTAGGCTACTTTCTTAACCCTAGAAGCCCAATCATATTTAACTAGCTATAAAGCCCAATCATAGGCATAAACTTAAAACAAAACCATGTTAGAACCATATTATTATAATACCAATCCGTTTTCGTAGGAGCTATCATCACCGTCATATTATGCAACCTCCAAAATAGAAAAAAAAAACATTCTCCTGAAAATTATGCCTTAAACATCTTTGAAAACTTTCAGCCATACTCCAAATTACAAAGCACCAATTCGTAACGCCGCGGCGCGTCAGTGTACTTGTCTGCTGCGGCCATTTTAACTATCCAATAGTTTAAATACATTCAGGATCCGATCCGTAAAGTTCTCATTTATATTTCACGAGCGCAGACCACACATGGAACTTTAAAAATTAATATTTGAAAACTAGAAAGTATCTAGACAAGTTTGCGCCTTTCAGTTCTTCGGTTGATTGATCGGGCACCCTTCTCTCCAATAAATATTAAATAAAGTAGTGAGCAATTTGTCTGTCTTACTTAGTTACGACGAAATGATATATTAACACCGGAGGAAGATGCATCGCTCCCCAAGTTATAGCCCGGTCGCACGTGTTGATGTCGCACTGGAGATAGCCACACCGGCCGCTAAAGTCTAGACTTTCCATGATACTCTCTTAAACGCTAATGTTAAAGTTGAATCTATATCTATAAAAATCAATGCCACTTTTCGTTGTAATTTTATAACTCTAGAACGGTTGGACTGATTTTGCTAATTCTTTTTTTAGAATTCTCCTTGAAGTACGAGGATGGTTCATACGGAGAGAAAAATTAAAAAAAAATGTTAGGTGTTACGAAGTTGGCTGGGTCAGCTAGTCATGTATAAATATGCAGTGCAAGCGGAAAGTGTTCACTCGCTTTCTGACAATGACTGACCTTACCTAATAAGTGTCACGCTAAACTTACGATCGTCCCAAGAAGTAAAACTCACCCACAGTAAGAGATGGCCCCAACTTACAAACTTATAACGAGTTTACTGTGTTCAATACAACAATTTTGGAATTCTCAATTCTGTTTTGTTCGGCAACTTTGATAATATCAACGGAGATATTTTCTAGTTGTCGTGCAAATGCATCTATTGGAACAGTGCGCCGGCTGCTACTGTCCCGGATGTCCTTTGCATAATACCGCGCATCTTTTGATACTTCTGCCAGTTTGCAAAATGTATTTGCTTATAAAATGTGTACAGATACTCACGGCTGTAATATGTCTTCCATTTGTATTTGTGTTTTCAAAGTTGAAGTAATTCAAGTAAGCAAGAAGCAAATAAGAAGTAAAAGTCAAGTCAAAGTTGAAGTAGACGAAAGTAATTTCGGGTGTAATATGTCTTCCATTTGTATTTGTGTAGGCAAAATTGAAGTAATTCAAGTAAGCAAGAAGCAAATAAGAAGTAAAAGTCAAGTCAAAATTGAAGTAATTCAAGTAAGCAAGAAGCAAATAAGAAGTAAAAGTCAAGTCAAAGTTGAAGTACACGAAAGTGATTTTCTTCTCTACTTTTGCTACTTCTCTGTTTTATATCTACAAGTGAATTATACGAATTCAAAGTTATTATTTTCGGTGAGTGACATGAGCTAGTAACATGCCATTATTTACTTTTGAAGGTGCAAAAGTGCTCTCTTGTTTACAGTAATGTTATTTCTCAATTTTGCTCATGGAACATACGAGGTTCTTCTCATTCCTTTGTTATTATTGCTGGTGAGGCTTGCTGGGAACTGCAACCTGCCTTTGAATCTAGTGGCAGATACTTAAGCCAATTTTGAATCTACGCCGTGTAGTGGCCGTAGTGGAATAGTAAATAAATTATGTTTAAAGCTAACTCATGTAAGAGCAAATATAAGCCTTTATTAAGTTCTCCTCGATGTTAATAAACTTCATAAAAATGTGGACAAGTTACGAATTTCCATAAAATATTAATATCATGCACATTTTAAGCCGTTATCACAAAATATTTTATAAGAGCAAACTGGAACTTGTTTTATTTCTGCGAGGCCGGCAGACCGTCATTTGACTGCCTTATGAAGTCTTTTGACGTTGCGTCGCCGTAATGCTGTTAGTGGCTAAAAGTGGACATAAACGGATGATGATTCGAGATACTGGCGCAAAGCTCGGCCGCACCGGCTACACCGCATTGTCTCAAGTTACGAGCTCTCGCGGAACTTGGTGGCGTCGCGTCATGTGCATTCATTAGCTCTAACGGGCCAGCCATTCGCCTCAGAAAATATTTTGTACCACTGCGAATTCTAGCGACACTTAAAATATGTGGGACTCGTTTTGTTCTTTAATTTTTAATCCGCTTCGTTTTACCGTGCGCTGTATTGTGGCTTTTGCGTAATAAGCCGAGTTGATTTTTGTTTTAGAATGTAACTTTTAATAAATTGTGGAAATTAAAGTAGACCTGGGTCGGATAATACAATTATATTTACTTTGTCGCTAAGGAAAAATACTTACAATTCAAAAATCATTTAGCAACGTCTCATAGTCCCAGTTTAAATCTAATATAAACGTACTATTCATGTTCGAAAGTCTTCGTGAAACTAGTTATGCTTCAACATTAGCATAAACATAAGACGATAACGTGGCAAGCTAGACGCTGACAGGCTAGCACTTCCTCATTGTTCCTCAAATTGCTATCGGGAACTGACTACAATTTCCCAACGATGTGTTCATTTCACGGCTATTTGCTGTCTCATCGAAATATTGCACACACTCTGGCGTGATGATTCAGCTCCTCGGCACGTATTAACAACAAAAGAGTTTTTATAGAGATAGTAGGTACCTACCCCAATAATGAAGGCCGTTTTAATTAGTTGCAAGAAGGCCAAAAGTCAAAACCGTATGTCCGTATGTAACTGTATGTCAAAAATTAAAACAACGAAATGGCACGGAAAACTGTTTGTGGGTAAAATATAGTTTGAGACCCACCGAGCAGCGAATATTTCCTTATGTTAAAGAATTCAATTACTAGTGGCGTAGCGGTCGTCGTAGCTGTCAAACGGAGACGTCGCCAGGAAAATTGTTGCCCAATGCCGCAATGTCTCATAACGTGGCAAAAACAAGGTGTGTTGCCGACTATAAATATTAAATTTTCCGTATTCTGCGAGTTTGTCGGATACCACATCTGGTTCACTAACCCTGCTTTTAAAAATTCAGCGCAACGTTATTGTCGTCTGAGGCTTTGTCTTCAAAGCGATCGGCGCAAGTTCTTGATCATTCTAATGTTCGTGCTTTCTTGTTCGAGATATCTGTAAAGAATGTCTCAACATTTTCATTGTTTAACAAATTTAACAAATGAACTCGTTTCAACTAGCACCAATTTATCGTGAAACGATATAGTCCAATTCTCTTTGTCAAACTCAAATCCAGAACGTGGGAAATGCATTCAGTTAGCTCAAACTCCTTGTGTGCTATTTGCATTCCAGTCCATTAAAAACTTGCTGTATGGATAAATACCAGATGCAAGTTAAAATGGGATTTTAGTCGACAGAATTTTGTAAAATTCTCTAGCAAAACGTTCCGAGTTTCATTAACATATGAATACGGAGTTATTTAAATGAAAACGATTAAATAGCGACGTATGATCTAGATTTAACGTGTAAACCAGTGTAATTGTGCCTACGTACATAATTACGTAGACACATAATGTACTCTAATAATGGTGGGCACATTATCGCCGTTACATTAACTCTATTGTTGCCCGTTATATCATTATTGTGTGGTTAATTTAATAGTACAAGGTTTATACATCGTGTTTGCTATAACAATGTGAATCTCTCAGCGTCCGTGTTATCTCGCTGGTGATAGGAAACTAACGGTTACGTAACGTTACAATGTTGCACCGATACATGACGTATTGCTACGGCTCATTGCTCATTCGGCTTAGCTTAATATTTTTGATAATATTATTATCATGTACAGCTTGAGATTGTAGTATAATCTGTCAACGGATTAATCATAACATTTTCAAACCTCTCTATATTGAAAACAGGACTGTATCTATAGGGAAGTGCTGAACTGAAAAAGTCGGAGTGCTGAACTCTATAGATAGAGTCCTGGTGCGATAAAGAAATATATTCATTTTTAATATGATTATTCGAAAATTTATATCTACCTTCATCGCAAAGTTCACTGCTTCGAACTCTATAGGTACCAAATATTCCAACGGACACTCGGAGCAGTATATATGTATATAGTGAAGTTAGAACAAATACTCTAGTAGCCACCGCTGGCTGGCAAGCCAAGCGCACAAGTTCAAGTTTGGAGCACTTGGCATTATATTAATATACCGGGCAGTGTCGCGGACGACTTTCGATACTATCCGTGTTTAGTCGTGAACTTTCTACCCATAGTAACCTAGATAATTCATATTGGATACTCAGTGGCCTTGTTGTGTGCGAATTAAACGGCTGTTAGTTGAACGTCCAACTATTGAAGACAATCACTTTCGGTGTCAGATGGTTCTTATGTTTCAATTAAGTTATTGTTATATATATATCTTAGTCAACAGTGGACGTCTTTCGGCTGAAATGGTGATGGTGATGTCGATATTAGTCTTTGTAGATATTAGTTTAGCGCAGTGGTGGCCCAGTGGTATCGGCCGCGGCGTAGTGGAGGCTGTAGGTTCGAACCCAGACATGCGTTTTACTTTGTGTCAATTATTTCATCACCGCAACTCTCAAAAAATGGTGAAAGAAAATATCGTAAGGAAACCGGCAGCTCCTAGAACCAAAAATTCGAAGACATTTGACATCTACCAACACGCACTAGGCCCGCGTGGTGGATTGCGGCCCACTCTCTCTCACAGAGAGGAGGTATGTGACCTTGCAATGGAAACATTAAAGGCTGATTATTAATTATGAGAAATTTATGAAAACATGTCCTTATTTCCACGTTTTCTGTTTTGAACTTCACTATCATCCGTTATGAATGAATGATAATTCACAAGAACAACTAGAAATTACATTTTCATCATCATTTTTTCAATCAGAGCCACTCTAATAGGTATCTACACATTGTTGGTTATCAGTTTAATATACCTAAATCAAATTTCTCGTTACATCAACCCATTAATATCCAGTGCGTAACAATGTCCTCCTATGGAGTCTATGCAATTTTATGATTAACGATCCCATGGAAACTGCTTATACCCAATAGAGTAGGTATATATTATGTATACTTAATTATTGAGTGGCATGTATTTAAACAAACCTTTAGTTTTTCCCATTTTTTGCTTCTAAATTATTTAACACTTTAATATTTAATAATGATTGCGTATCTTATTGTAAACTTTAAAAAAATAAATCTCGTTTACTTTAATCACGTTTACCTTGTGCTTCCGAAAACATAACCGTTCGTCTACAGTACCTATTTTAAGTACTTATATTGTTAACCTAAAATACTCTTCCTGTTTGCCTGCATAAATTGGTTACCACCTTTTCTGTTGCATTTGTGAGGGATACCCAATGAATAAATGTGTCTGTCTGTATGTACCAGTGAAAGTTATAATAAATAAACTTTACCTCCAGCGCGGTTCCGCCCGCATGACATTTGAAATTACCTTCATGGAAATTGTTGCATTTCATGGAAATTGTTTTTGTTAAATAGATAAAGGACAAGTTTTGTGATGGTCAATCAAATGCTGGCAATCAAATATTTTGTTTGCAGAAAACCATTTCAACTATTTCAGCGTTCGTGACCATCCTACACACAATATATATTATAATCTTCGCTACATACCGTTTAATACTTACTATAATAACTAAAGGGAAGTTAACAAGCACTGATTTGAATGAAGAGTGGAACGTTTTCATCAGGTTCACCTATCAAAGAGTTCAGTCAAAGGGGAAAGCTCTTTTTTAAAACGCTACTTTTTCATTAATGCCCAAGAGAACAGACGGCAAACAAAAGAACGTTCGGATAATATCAATTTCGCTACGCGCTCGTCTGCCGCTATCGGGCTCGCCGATATTATTTTTCTTGTGGCTAAGTACACAGGGTCAAATTAAATTAGCTAGCGAAACTCCACTAGGTATCTAAACATGATTAACCGATCAACACCCGTCATGTTGACAGATTTTTAAAGAAAAAAATAATAATTTAATAATTTGTTTTGTTGGGCTATCGAGTTAGTATAGTCACTTGAAAATAATAATAATATCAGTTCAAAAAATCAGTTTCTTTTTTTGTGTAAACTTCACAGACGCTATCAATATCTAATTACGATAAAACCACAGAAAACAGATTTTCTCAGGTCATACTTCAAGTAACGACTCTACCAGCAGTCGTTAACCCCAAAAAATAAACCAATATAATTATATATACATATATCGATATCCATCACGTCAGAAAAGTTTTGCTGGCTAATTTAATGTGCTCCTGTACCTATAAGGCTGGCCTTTTATTTTTAGTTCTGTATTTATTAATGTTGTACCTAGGTAATTTTGTAACTTAATTTTTACCTTTTCTGATAAACAAACACATGCAAGCGTAATTATTTTAATTATGCCAGAAATATAGAACCGTACTGTGATAAAAGAAAAAATCATTGATACCGCAATAAAGTTGTTTGTATTTTCCGGATGTTGCTTGGTTGTGTACTTGTCGCATCGGGCGGCATTGAGTTAATTTTCGTTTTGCTTTCCTCCACATTTTCTAACAGAAAATGAAGTTTCCTTTTTCTTTGACGTGCAGAAATATTAAAGATTAGGTGCTTACTAACTCTGTACTTCACATTTTGAGATTGCCAAGTAATAAAATATTTCTCTTAAAATTGTAAAACTATTTTTGAATGTAAAAGTCTTGATTGGCGTCCATTCCAAGATTCAAATTAAAATGTCAGGCGATAATAATTGTCTAATAAATAACACTTTATTTGTACGAAACTGGTTTATATGCTCCGTTCTACAGTTACATATGAACTGTGCGCCAAAACTTTCGATTCACGAATCACGTTATTGTCCTAAAAACTGCATAACGATTAATGTCTGCCAAAATGCATCATTAATTCCAAATTACAGCTACGTAACCATTTTAGAAACTGTTAACTTATTAGTATTAGTTATAAAGATTTAGTGTCGATTTCTATTTGATGACTGAGTCTTAATAATTATTAGTTTAACAATAATTTGTCTAGAAGAAGAGGAGTATAGTTTCCATTTTTGAGATGTGACGATGTCTACCCTGAAAATATTTTATTAAGTGCGGGGTGCCTGCCACGTTGGGGTGGCGAGGGGGTGTGAAAAATTCAACATCGCCAGCCGCGTTTCGGATGCTCTCGTGTAGGACGTGGTATAGGCTTTTTAATATGTATTTTTATGCCCCGACCTACTCAATATATATAGAGATTCGTTACATTCCGTCAACTTGCCTGAGTGTTTGTAATAAAAGCGTTGAATAAAATAAACAACTCCAACAATCGCTTACAAACCTGATATGGGGAAAAGATTTCGCGGACTCCAAAATGGACCTCTTTACGAATTCGTAGACCAGCGGGTAATTGCGTAACAAACTAACAGTAGGAATGGCTTTCATTTTGACAGCTCGATAACATTCATTGCGTTATTTACGTTGTTGAGCAGAAAAAAATTTCGAACATTCGAATCAATGGATTAGCAATATCTTTCAAAATGATTCAGATTATGATTGATAGTGTTTTACGCAACTAGGGTGCAGGCATATTTAATTGATATGGCGACAACTTTGGTTAACACGAGGCGTTATACGCATGGCTGCTATTCACTAAGACCGAACAGTCCTTTCCATAAGGGCTTGCGTAATCAAATTAAGCATGGAGCCATTGCCATAATAATAATCATATAATCCATTTGCAACTGTGTTTGCGAGCGTTTTGTTAAGTATGTATCTAAGGTGAAATAAGAATTAAATTAAATATCAATGCTTTAGATGCTGATGCATTTATCCTGCATATAAAACTAACCTATTTATTACATATCAATGTGTCAGGTGGTATATTTTTGCTAGTTATTATTCTAAGTATTTTTGTGTCAAAGAAAATATTGTACAAAAATGATACTTCACTCAGATTCCACAGAAATTAAAGCGTCCGATTGCATTTAAGCCATTTTTGTGGCGTTACGAATTTCTATGAATAAAATCGCGTCTTGAACTCGGGACAATCTTTGGGGAATACAAAATGGTGCGTAACAGAAACTGGGTATAATTGGCAATTTGAAAAAGGAATGCATCGATTAAAACTGACTTGGGAAATGTTGTCAGTTCTTTTTCTTTTAAATAGAATTTATCGCAATATCGAAAGGAGGATATACTTCGAAAGGTAGGTAATGACATTAAAGTGTAAGTGGCAGCACAGGTTACGGTATGTGGCGTCATCAGGTACCCGTTAGTCTAGACGGGTCACTTTCACCAGCGGAACGTGTAGTCACGGAACACGCGTATGAAGGGTTAATAAACGCAGACCTCGGCGTAACTAAGCTTTCTTTGCTCAACGCATCTAATAAAGATTTTAATTTCATCAACGTTAAAAGCTACAGCAGTAACGTTATTTAATTAAAATTTTACCTAATTAACAGAGCAGCTATCCTATAGTTCAGCTGATTTATTACAAAAATGCGACCGTTGCATTGATTTCATAAATCAGTTAAACTATAGGATAGCTGCTCTTTTTAGCAAAGCTATACAACAATAAACATACTTTATTGAAAAATACTTAAGGCGTGACGTTCGCTTGTTAAGTCGTAGGTTGGGCTTAAAGTTCTTGAAGCTCGTATTAACCGAGATACCGATGTCGATATCAATTTCTCAATAATCAATCAAAACATTCATTAGAAAAAACAACGCATAACATAATTGCTTTAAAAGTTTAATCTATGGACTCTGGCGGGTTTCGCAACAGTAAAATACATCAAAATACCACGATGACACATATTTCTATGTATGCAAGCGCATTCCAAGAATGTATGTTAATGATTTATTTACGTTACATAATCTAGCTGCACGTTAGTTGCACAATATTGACTGTTCACGTCAAGTTGCGCGGGTGTATGGATCCATAGTCGCAGGTTCACAGGTTCGCGTGCCAGTAGCGCACAGACTGCAACAATTTTGTTCACGCGAATTATTATCATGTTAACGCGTACGCTACAGGTGTGGAGTGTTCAACATTTTCATATAAATTGATAGACAGGGTGAAGTTTAATGAAGTTCGACACGAGGGCGATATTTTTATATATCTATATTAACGACGTATGTAGTCTAGACATGTGCCCCGTGTATCTTGATCAATGTAATCAAATGCAGCTTACGTAAGCGACAGCTCAACCCTTTGTCGTCAACATTTTGGGTGTCACACGGTTTAAAAGCGTCATAAAATATTACTCGAGCAAGAGACTTCATGTTACAAAGTTAAAAGTGCAAAACTTTGCGGTAGCCGTGTATTTCCACAAATTATGTTGATCAAGAGGATCAAGACTATTTATATCGATCAGGCTGTTTACGAAACGAGTGCAGTCTTAAATAAATCAATGACGAAGGCGCCATAACATTCGTTCTTTCTTTAGAAAATCGATTACAAACGACACATGAATTCCATGAACTTGTGTTTTGTTCGAAGGTTTGTACTGTCGTGTTACGGCGTTTCTTTATTTGTGCGATTGTTGGTTTCGGATTTCACTGTTTATTTCAGTCTGTTAGAATTAATTAACAAATGGGTTGCCTGGAGGATTCTGTGAATTTGTTGCAGTAGTCATGAAGACCTGGCTTAATTAATTAAACTCGGGATAGTTGGTTTCAAGTTAATTATTTCTAGAAACAGATCTAATTAATGTTTTTTAAATATGAAAACTTAGGTCTGTGGATCTTACCAAAGTAGCTGAGGAACTTAACACTAATGGAATAATGGCTATAAAACTATACCTACTGTAGTACACATAATACTCTTGTTACGTAATTCTTAGCTAATTATAGGACGTTGGAACGAGAATAAAAAAGGGTCCTACAGAAAATCCCATAAGCTACAGTGGCCGAAATGTTAACATGTATTCCTTGCGAAAGGAAACTTGGCTGTTATTTCTAGAACAAAAGGAACTGGCTTTACCTCATTATAAATAACAACATAAGAAGTCCAGTGCATCTATTTTCAATCATTCCTTTATAGGTAGGTAGTAGGTAGCAGGAACTTAAAAACAAAGTGATTTTAATTCATTCAAATTCATTAATTATCAGCTTATAACAGTTCTACTGCTGGGCTTATCTCTGTAAAAGAGAATGTGAGTATTCAGGTTTGTTTCGCGGAAAATAGGATGGTGCGTTTTAAAGGAACATAATATATCAATGCCTACATTTAAAGTTTAAAAAAAAGACTATCAGTATAAAAACATGCGAGTGGCCTTTAAATGAATATCGTACACGTGTTCCTGACTAACGCACAAACACTTATCAAGCTATACATTTAGGGGTTTATTTATGAACGTTGCTTAAAGTTAACCAATGATAAGCGACTGATTAACCGTAAAAAATTGACGATTAAACATCTCTCAACTTTAAGCAACGTTTATGAATAAAGTAGTTACAGTATAAGCTGACCTGTTACGGATAGCCTACACAATGCAGCTTGATACGTATACCATATAAAATTGTAAGAAAAGTGTTGACACAGGCAACTTCGCACACTCTTGTTAGCTAGACTAACATTTTTATGTACCGCGAAGTCGTCGCCAAGATCAGTTTTCACTTAAATGAACATTTGTCAGTAGTTGTACTTTCACAACAGATTAATGTAGCTGGCATTCTTGTTAGATCGCTTAGGTACCTATAGCCTTAGATGTTTATTTAAATTCATGCCACGATGACCTTTCACGAATGAAATTGATCAAATTGCAACCGTGTTCGTTAAGCGATGGCACTGGAATGTGATAATTTTAATAACGTAGAGAGAGAGGGGAGAGCTCGAGGGTTTGATTACTGCCTGCACCTTATATTAATAATAATAATAATAATATGAGACAACATCCACACAAGGTCATCAGGTCCCGAACTAGGCAGAGCCTGTACTACGGTAACCTGATGACTGATATACATACTTATATACATATACACACCCAGACACAGGTCAAACAGGCATGTTCATGCACACAAATGTTTGACTTGTCCGGGGATCGAACCCGGGACCAGTGGCTCAGAAGGCAGGATCGCTACCAACTGCGCCAACCGGTCAGTCATAAATAGCTACGGACGGTCTTTCTGTGTGTGGGTGTTTCTGATTCGATTCCATAATAAACGAACATCAGATTATAAAAGATTCCTAAAGTCAAACAAGGGACAAACATACATCCCTGTGACCGGTTGTCGCATCCTATTCATTAAATACTAAACCAAACGACACTACATCGATTGGCAACTCAAATATTTGCCTCAGTAAAGTTGCGCCTAAAATAATTAAGCTAAATTATGCATGTTACCGAATCGATACACGTGTCGTTGAAAATTTACTGAAATTCACTATTGCAGATTTGGATTTGCAGAGACCGCTGCATTTTCTAATTTATCCCACGAAAAGGTTACTGCATCATTGTCTTATAAAACTGATTGGATTAGGCAATCTATAGGCATTGTGTTGAAACTAAATTGCGGTTGGTCGATGACATCGATGCAATGTGCGTGAATTATTTCAAAATGAGCCCCTCGAAACTCCCATTCACATTGACATTTATAACTATTCCATGAATATTGGATGGTTAATTTCAGTTTCTTACGTCACGCCAGTCAGATCAGGGCACCGATGTTTCAATATTTTACTATTTGAGCTTAGTTTTTTAGTGTTCCACGCTATAATTGGCAAAACGGAACACTGTGGAACCATTTGGGCGCCCGTCTGTCGGTCACAGCACTCAAGCTGAGTATTTAACCGCTGTAGCCATTAGAAATTTAAGAACCTAGCCCAATAATGTTGATGCAAAAGCTTTTATTTTAAAGTTGTATGGTAAGGGAGAAACAAGATAGTTACAAAAAAAAATAAACGTTTAGTTAATATTAGTGGCTGGTTGTTAGTTTGCAGGTACTCTTTCTAGATACCTAGACACCATACGGTACGGAACCCTCAACACGCAGACTTAATGTGTGAGTGACGTCATTGCATGAAATGTCTGAAACCATTCCCGGTTGACGTGACCCCCCCCCCCCCCCTCCACTCGTATAAATACGTTCGCCAGTTTCCGTGATAAGTGTGTATACAGACAATACTCAAACAGGCGATGGATTTCTTTAGTACAACCATTTGCATAGAATAGCAATCATTATAATGTGTAATGGTTTGATTTAATCTTCTTCATGACATTCAAAATGACTTTTTAAACTTTCTTGACCGCTACGTTTGGTAGTGTTCATAATTATGACTTTCTAAACTCATGTGTATAGAAAATTAATAATTTACCTAACATTATTAAATCGATAACCCCCTTATTTGCACAGAAACGGCCGTAGCTTTTTCACACGTTTCAATATATTCAAAAACTCTTTATTTTCAGTGAGTTTTGGATAAACATTGGGAATGAAAAGGCCTATAAAATTTGCTTTTATTATTTCGGACCTGATGCAATCATCGTGCAACTGAAATAAAGGCTTTTATTTGCGAATATCTGCAATTAACCGATGAAAGGCATGTAATCAATTCACGTATTTGTCGTCAGGCAAAATAGTCGCCCGGGATGCTTCATGCCTCTACAGTATCATACAGGCTCCGTCAAACAGACGCGACGCGAATCGCACGCGACACAAAGGCACCGCTCGTCGGTGCTACTGGCGGTGCCTTTGTGTCGCGCCTGTTTGTAAGAGCCTTAGTGAACACCACGAAACGCGCTGCGTTAACCTTTATACTGTGGACTGCCAAATGCAAAATATTTGCAATAGAGTTTTCGGTTCCAATAGTGATGCTTCGGCACTCATTAGTAAAAGTTCCCATTTCCTCAATTTATCGAGTCAATTTTGCTAATTACCTACTGGAAAGAATAACTGCTTCCTATGGAACATGTTTTGACATTCGGATATTGCGAATATTCGTATTGATTATGGAACTATGGAACCATCACAGGTTGTCAGTAAGTTGACAAATCAAACACAGAAAAAAAAACAAATACTACTGGACTAGATGCATCAAACAAATTATTCCGTATTCGTACATTTCGTCCTGTATAAATGATACATGAAGTTATTTTAACTTACCTACATATAATAAACTAATCTTAATGTTTTGACAAGTGGTAAAAACCGTGCATAGCAGGGGTGGGTCACTACTTCAGTAGTTCCTTCTCTATAAACGATTAAATATCCGTATTTCCACGTGCTCGTTTTATATTTCTCATAGCAGTTCCAGCGTCGCCGTGATTGCTTAGGGCATAGTTCTCGGCGATATCTGATTTTAAATCCAATGAGATCACTTTTCACTTCAAGTTCTTAGAAGACGTACGGTTCACTGTAGGTTTATACTACTCCCCAAGAAAACTAGACAACTGCTAGTCTTGTAAAAAAACATAGACAGTTTTTCATGACTAACAGCTACTTGGCTTTTTTCTGAGGTTGCATTAGTTGACTTACTTTAAGTCTATCTTTTTACTGACGATTTAACAGCCACAATAACTAAATCATTAACAAAACGATCAAACCATCAGCCATACCCACAATTCATTCGAATTTCAAAATAATTGCAGCAGGGTTGCTAATATGAAAACTAAAAATACGTTTCCAAGTTGTGTCATGCTGGGGCCCTGGATATTAATCCACGCGCACACGATAACCGCCCGCCTTGCATATGCGCCAGCGAGTGTTTCCATTACCTATCGCTAAATGCACCGGTAGGTACCCCATTCGTTAAAATCGGCTTATAGTTAGTTTAGGATTTGGGTAGTTAGTGATGTGGGTTCATATACGTACTTGCGTGTATGTTGTTAAGTTTTAATAAACCTTATTCTATAGCAGAAATCGAAAATGCAGCTCTGCTTGGGAATTTGGTGTAGCGCCTTATGTGAGGTGAGATTCGTTTATGTTTGCGCTTACGAAATATAAAAAAGGTCCGTTTTATAGAATGGTACTGGCCTAAAGAACTCATATACAATCGTAAAAATACTACAGGTGAGAACGATTAGCTTCTTTTGACTTGCCTGCTGACCGTACCTACGTTTTCTATTTTACTCCTGCATGCTGTCGGTTAGCATACGCATGGCCTAAAACGGCACATTCACATTTGAATGCAGAACCTATACTATATTGTAGTCTGTGTGCAGAACACAAACTGGCTTTTGTTTTCAACTGACATCACAGGCCAGTTAGCTAATCAGAAAAGCAATGACACTCGCCAACGAGCTGCAAAAAAAAATAGATTGATTCGACAGGGAAGAGAGTTTTTTAAAAAGACTTGCGGAAATAAATCCTTTATAAACTCGGGCTTATGATCCCAGTTGGGTTACATAAATATGCCGGAAACTACGACGAGGAGGATTAAAACTTATAAAAGTTCCACTGAATAGTGACAGTACAGACAGTTTGCCACGCTGACCCGTGTGTCGGCTAACCGTGTCAGTATACAGAGACGGAAAAAAATATTTTCACTTGTATGTAATCCCGTTGACTAAACTCGATCGCAGATAATTTATTTTGTAGTGCCTAGGATCATAAAGCATCGAAACATAACTGTATTAAGTGCTAAGCCACAATTTAGGTTTCACAGTTCTGCTGATTTCAATTTCCTGCTATTTAACGAAAGCTATCGATCGAGGACGCAAGTACCTACTATAATTTGTCATGTGAAACCTATACATGCTTTCACAAATCATTGTGATTCATATAAAACAACGTGGGAATGCGTAAATACCTGTAGGTACTTAATGTTGCCAGTTAAGTTGTAGGTATACGACGCAAACGATTTCACTAACAAGCCAATGACGTAACATACGTAATTTGTGCACAGTATGTTTATTTATTTATTGAGCAAGGCACACCAATTTGATATTTACAAAATTATAACAATAGTTATTCATGAGTCTTCAATACTGTGTAAATACATCACTTATAACTTTATAAGGCATGCACAACATTCTTACTAATAAGTGAACAACTTTTGTATAAAAATTTTAAATCATTACAATATGAACAATACAGATAAAAAAATATACATATTACAATTACCAAATAAGATGATCATATAAAATTTGATTAGATAAAAGCTAATACATTTCGTCACATTGCATTAGAGCAATACAACCATAAAAAATCACAATAAAATATTGGCACAAAAGGTAAAAAAAATAATAATTATGGAGTAAAACAAAGGGCGTGATGAAATTTAAAAGATACAAAACAAATAATAAAAACAAATGTATTAAGTATAAATAAACTAAATTCAAATGAAATGATTATTAGATTTGATTACCTACATTATTCGATACTACCTATACTAAACATAAAACCACGAGACTCTTCTCGTGATAATATTATAACTGGTAATAATTTAAATATTCATAACTTTTATTGAATAGTAAGGTCAGCACTCTATTTGCGTAACTCACTTTCAATCACAATCTGAATGATTTTGAAGGATATTGCTAATCCATTGCTTCATGTGCTCGAAAAATGTGTCTGCTCAACAAGTAAATAACGCAATGAATGTTGTTGTGCTGTCAAAATGAAAGCCAATGCTACTGTTAACTGTTACGTAATTACCTCGCAGCCAGGTCAGACTGTCAATATCATCGTATCTGTACCTAGTGAAATTAGATTGCAGATTTTGGGAACATCGCCCCTAAGAACGATCCGTACATAATGTGGTTTTCATTTTCAAGTAATGACGGTATTAATGAACGCATTTATATGTATTTTCGATAGGAAGTTTTAAAGCACTACCTACGCTATCCACTTGGCCAAAATCCACTCACAGAACACATCTAGTTTCATATCTCGTTGCGTTATTACTTACCTAATGAAATCTAAGATAAGATTGTCTGCAGGAAATGTTTGATTACTTAGTAGTTGCTTAGGCGAGCGAGGGGTCAGCCACTGATGTCAACTGTCTACGTAATAGCTGTTATCTCATCACATATCGCACCTCATATAGCTGCCTACGTAGTCTGTTCAACTAAGTGTAATTTCTATCATAAATTATACCTTATATTAGTTGGTGAAACTTCACAGATTGTGGTGAGTTTTTTAGGATTCCGTACCTCAAAAGGATAAAAACCGAACCCTTATTGGATCACTTCGTTGTCCCAACTACGGAACCCTGCATTGTGCCTGGTCTGACGATCACTTGGCCGGTTTTTTTCGTTTCCTATCACATATTTGTGAAGTTTCAACAATAGGTAATTTGATCTTGTATTTATGTGGATAAATAGAGCATTTCTACTGTCTCTCGAAAATCTAACACTACCAACTCAACGATCTAGCAACAAGATAGAAACTAAATTAAACATGGGTGAGCCTTCATTATAATTAAAAAATATGCAGAGTGTTTTAATAAATTCCACTAGTAGGTACTAAATAAATCGTTCGGCTAATACATATTAATTGTAATTCGTGGTATCGACGCTGCATACCTAATTAGTTAATGATTGAGCTCATCATTGGTTGTTGCGCAACCACAGGACATGTGATGTTGAGTGAAAGTGCAACTGAATAGGTTTCCGCTTCAGAACGTGTCTTCGGAAACGTATACATTTATCTACAATTATTAAGGTTCGTCAAACGATTCTATGAAATAGGGACAAAGCAAAAAAATAACTGAATAAAAATGCAAATTAAATTTCTATACGAAATCTATTCTCTGTTATCCAAAGAAATGAATAAACGGATAAGTCATTGTAGGTTTTCCGTGAATCCCAGACAATAATTGCATTCCAGTTTAAAATACCCACCGCAGCTGTAACAATTTGCATTATGAACGGAGATGAACGACTAAATCATAATTATTAACTTCCTGTGCCTCATTGATAATACAGGAGTACTTTCCTACGTGCAGCTTTCTAACAAACTACGAGCTGGGATCTTATCAGATGCATACGAAAACTTGTAAGAAATATTACTATCTATGTGTCTTGTATTTAGTACATCAGTCCATACTGACCTATTGCAGGGCACATGCCGCTCTCAATATCCTTTCCACATTTTGTTTCTTTTTGGTGGGCCAATCTTTCATCGCGTATGTACCTAGTTCGTGTCGTCATATTCGTCTGGGCACATTGTAGAAATGATATGAGTTGCCCAATACATAAGTACGTAATACCTACTTATAACGAATAATAAACTCATCGAGCTTTAGCTTTCGAAGTCGAATGAACTTTAATTGATTATACGGTAATAAGTAACTGTTGGAAAGGTTCGCATAGAAACGTAGATCCCGAGTCTCAAATAACGAGGTTGGTGGTAAAAACTGAAGTAACAACAAACTACGCTTTGCTTGAAGAAAAGTAATATAAATGTTTAATAACATTGAAGAAACAAGTACCTTGAGAACCAAAACATTCATGTGAGTGTGGTCTGGTACGTTTTCTATCCGTAAACATATTCTAGTGAATACTTACTTTATACTTAGTACATCGCTACTATACAACAACCATTTTAAAGGTTGCTCTTAAATTGGCTCTCACGCAGTCACTCAACCGCTCAACCGTTACTTGAAATTCAGTCATAATGTAAGTACCTACGGTGAAACTAAGTGGGATACGTTTGCAGGTGGTGGATTATAAATCTGATCGTCTACAAGGTAGTTTAAAAGCTCAGACGTAAATAGTTCAAAACGGAGATACTTAGTTTGTATTAATTCCGTACTTAGTGCTAAATTATCTGCTATACGAATTGATCACTTTAAACTCAACAGAAATGCATTAGGTGGTTTATCAGCAAGTACTTTATTAGTAAGCTCTGTTAAAAGCGAATCAATAATGCGATAATGGACTGCCACAAAGAGGCTTAACTTGAGGGTTCATGCCGTTCATGATTAAAATGATGCTCACAGCTTTCCTGATAATGAGCCTTTGTGAAACATGCGTGCATCATTGTAATTAACTGATAATTTAAAATATGATAACTATGTTGTTTGTGTAAAGTTTGTTAAGTATTAATGAAAATTGCACTTTGGTAAACAGTTGAGTAATATTAGGGGTAAAGTATGAAATTGCCAATTTGTACTGAAAAATTGAAATACGTTTTTTTTTTAATTTAACATATTTATTTAATCAAAATAATTACCATTATTATCTATACATTGCTGCCATCTAATAGGAAGGTCATTAATTATGCCTTTGCGATAGAACTCTCGTGATCTACATCCATGGGACAAACTGTGTGAAAGCATTTTGTACTGCCTCCTGAGAAGAAAACTTTTTATCACGTAGAAAATTGTCCAAGTCACGAAAAAAATGGTAGTCCGTTGGAGCAAGGTCTGGCGAATACGGAGGGTGACGAATGTTTTCTAATTGCAGTTCCTGTAGAGTTAAAACGGTTTCTCGTGCTGTATGAGGTCTCGAGTTATCATGGAGCAATAGTGGTGAAGATCCATTTATGAGTCGGGGCTGTTTCACTGCTAGTTTTGCTATCATTGTTCGGAGTTCGGCTCAGTAGACATCTGCCGTTATTGCTTGACCAGAACGGAGAAAGCTATAGTAAATGACAGCATGCTGAGACAACCAAACAGTTACCATTACCTTTTTATTGGTAAGCTTTGCTTTAGGACACTGTTGCGGCGTTTGACCTGGGGTCAGCCATTGCATTTTTCGCTTACGGTTATCGTAAAGAATCCACTTTTCATCACATGTCACAATTCGATCCAATATTCCTTCATTTCTGTATCGATTCAACAAGGCAACACAAGTTTCAACACGGTTTCTTTCTGCACATCAGTCAAATCACGAGGCACCCATTTCTCATATTTTTTTATTTTATTGTTTTAACGCAAATGAGTCAATATTGTTGGTAAGGTAACGTTAAACCATGCCGCTAACGGCAATTTCATACTTTAACCCCTAATAATATACATACGTAGCGAGTAGGCGAAGAGTCATTCGTGAAATATGTAGTATATCGGAAGCGGAAGAGGGTTCAGCGGTGCTAAGAGTTGGTCATTGACCGCAAATTTATTTATGTAAAAGGAGGTATTATGACTTAGAAAAGTATGGGAGAGCTTACCTCGATGAATCTTAGGAAACCCGACAAACTTGACTTTTTGAAAAAAACATTCCTTAGATTTAAATCTTGTATAGACAAAGATAATTTTCTAATTTGATGGACTCGGGACTATGCAAGAAGACGCTTAATAAAGATAGTAACAGAGTGGAAAATGCCACTGTACCGTAAACATCGCATGCCGCATTACTATAGGCCAGTTAGACAATTCAACCAGTGATAAACAATCGGTTTAGCCGTTTAGCCTTTGCGATGGCAGATTCACGTGCAACTGCCATTACCCCCTTTCATGTGTATAATAGGATAACGAATTCCCAAATGGCATTTTGTTAGAGCAGGCTGAAAGAGGAATGGCATAAGATAACACAAACAGATTGCCTTCACGTCGTCACCGAACCACATATTACATGCATGCTCGATCTGAACTCAAACCCGGGATTGCAATTAATTACATCTCATCGAGGCGTCTCCCATTACTACAACCACACATAATCTAATCTAATCCTAATCATTAAGCATAATTGCGGATAGAGATAGATAGATATGGATCGCTTATAGAGATAAGACCGCCCATTGTGTCACCCTATGTAAAGGTAGGTCCGGGGCAGTGGTCTAACTGCTCTGTCCAACTAGTTGGACCATGGGCCTTTACTAGGGGCAGTTGTCCAACTTTAAAAATAGTTGGATCACAGCACCTTTTGAGAGTTCCATGGTCCAAATCATTTAAAAAATTACTTGCCAACTCTAAAAACCTCAACTGCATCTATTAGTGTGTACGGTACCTACTGGTTTACGGTTATATTGAACCTCTTTGCAGTAAAATAAGAAAATTAAAGTCGGGTGACTAATTTTTAAACTTTAATTTTTTTCATTGTTTTACAACATTCAACGAAATCTATCTAGTGGTTCCTATGCAGGCTACGGTTAGCACATTGCGGACCCACCATACCACTGGCCATACCCCTGGTGGTATGGTGGGTCTAAAACTATACTACTGAGAAAATAGTGTTGTGGTGAATCATTTGGGTTAGGTTAGGTTAGAACTGTGACCATTAAAGCGCGAAGGCGAGCGAGCGAAGCGCGCGTGCCGCCGAGCGCCAGATCCTTGTAGTCCACAACACTATTTTCTGTGGTATAGGGTACCATACACACATAAAGATGCAGTTGAGGTTTTTAGAGCTGGCAAGTTATTTTTTAAATTAATTGGACCACGGAACTCTCAAAAGGTGCTGTGGTCCAACTATTTTTAAAGTTGGACCACCCCTAGTAAAGACCCATAGTCCAACTACTTGTACAGAGCAGTTGGACCACTGCCCCGGAATGCTCTACATGTATATCTATAATTTTTTGTTGTACATAATAAAGAGTATTCTATTCTATTGCATTGAAATTAGGTATACGTTTACGAAACTGTCATTACAAAATTATTAATCATTAAATAATCTTTTACTTTCAAAGATTATACTTAGGTACAAGAAGCAGGAACTGAATTACTATGCATATTATGCTCATAAATAATAATAATAGCGTTATTATACCAATTAATCGAAAACTATAAAGACGAATGAAACATTCAAAACTAATTTAAACTGACGTACTTAGAAAGAGAATGGATGTAACATTTTCAATATTGAATAATGAAGCATTGTTATGTCAGATTGTCTGCCACAAATTCTATTTAAGATTTCCTAACAAATTATTAACAATGTAAAATGAGGGGTTTCATAATGCAATGAATAGGCCCCGGTTATTCATAATCAGCCTATAATGTTCCCACTGCTGGGACACAGGCCTCCTCTTTGTGAGAGGGTCCGGGCCGTAATCCTACACGCGGGCCCACTGCGGATTGGTAGAAGTCACATGTTTTCGATATTTTTGGTTCTAGGACATGGCCGGCTTCCTCACGATGTTTTCCTTTACCGTTTTGAGAGCAGTAGTGATGAAATAATTTACACAAAGTAAAGTGCCTATCAGAGTACGATCTTACAAGTGGGCCACCACTGCTAACGCATTTGTTTATCAAAAGAATACATTCGTACCTGCCTTTCGTTACCAAGTAGAGGTGCATAAAATTATAATATTTCATGTTAATGGTACAAGATTATAGCAGCAAGTAAATGGCACCTATAAAAAGTAAAAGTAATATTCCAACAAAATTCATGGAGTATTCATTTCACATAAAAACTCAATAATACACATCTGAAATTGCATATTTCGAAAAGCGTTTGTAGCGATACTCCACTCGAATTCATTCGCATACTAGTAAAAACTATTGAAACTTTCACTGTAAAAGATTTTATATTGAAATATTTTTAATTGGTCATACATATGTAGAAAAAAATTAATAGGTAAGTTCGAATGTACCTAGGTCCTCAATTTGTAGAGGCTGCTTGCTGTATGAATTTATTAGAAATTGATTTGTTGTTCGATCTAGTGTCGACGCTGGTTGGAATAGAAACTTGACCTTTACACGTGGATAAATAGATAGCTAGATGAGTTTCTAAACTACGAGTACATAATAACACTGGTTTTCTCGAGTAGGTTTATTAATTATATTTTGCTTTCTTGAACAACTTGTTCATTTTGACCAATCGCGCTTTAAAAACTTATTTAAAAATAATTAAACCGTCTGCTGGTTTCTCTATAATCGTCGTCATGCGCCTTACTATGTAGAATCGTTTTACCACTCAATTTAACTTCAGTATCCAGGCTCTTAGGTGAAACAAATGAAATCTCCCCACGATGGATATTGGATGGATATTGGAAACATACGAGTTTCATATCGTGTTAGCCGCAACCCGTTCATTAAACTGAAAAATAATCAATGTTTATCTACTTATTGGTTTCATAAGAAGAATGAATGAAAAATAAAATGCATGGAAAAAGAGTAATAAAATAAAAAAAGATTGATACTGGCCACAGTCATGGTGGACACATGGTGGATAGGTTTAGGTCCTGTATTTTAAAATAAAACACGTCTACTTTTTAGCGCGAATCGGTCCTTTCAAAGGGAAACGAAATTTCCAATAAAAAAAACCAACGCGAAAAATCCTGATTGAGTTCACAGACACGCAGAGTCAAAGCTTGATACCTGTTCGTTTTCAAACATATCTTCGGTATATCCACCAATTAAAATGTTATTTGTAGTTCTGATCGATGCATGATTTTGCTTTGCTTTGCTAGTATACCATGATAAACCGTAATGGATACACCGAACGGGACTTGCGAACAAAAGCCTATGGAATAGTGGTGTTTAACCTACGGGCCGATTTATCTGATACTCCGGTCACATTGTCCAAATATATGGACAATTCGCTTCGACCACGTTTAATATAATACGTATAGTGCGTACCTAGATAGACTGTTGTCTTGTACATAAGTGCAAATTGGACTACTGGTCATAGATAGGTAGGTACAGCATTGTAAGAAACATATTTTTATGATAATTAATACTTTCTGATATATATCTCTGAACTTGACCACAACGTGATGCGCTAAGCAGTTCATATAATTATTGCATAAGATATTTTCGTCTTCGTTTCCTGTATTAGCGAATTTAATTTCCTTGAAAGATTAGTCTTCAGGGTTAATAATTGTTGTAAGTAAATTATACCTGTGTGCTCTGTCCTAGTGGTTTAGACTTAGCCGATGGATGGTTAAGGTCCAATCGCAACAGAAAAATAATATTTTGTACAACCACGATACTAGAATTTGCAAAATTAAAGTTTAGAGGTTTAGTAGGTAGGTACATATTTCAAAGTTCAGAGAGAGAGAGAGAGTAAAGTTACTATAAGATTAACAGAAACGCAACGTTGTATTTGCAAAAGGCTCGCCACCTTTTTCTTGGGACTTATAAATAACTGGTGAAATGTGGGTGTACTATTAATAGGACATATCTACGTACACCGCTGCCCAACACTTTAAAAACAGGCGGGAAAAACAGGCGTGATGTTGTGTTTTTAATGTATAGGTAATATTGTTTAATTCAGTTTAACTAAAATAATGATGTTTAATACGTTAGTATTACAAGGCTTGTTAAAATTGTGTCAATATTGAACACGTTGAACAAATTAAACCCTTTCGCAAATTTTACTTGGGCGCACAAACAGCGCCACCTAGCGTTGGATAGCGGAACTGGTATGTTCACACCAAGTTCCGCTACTCAACATCAGAGGGAACCGTCGACGTTTTCGACTTGATAAACAGTTAGTCATTCGACTTACTATTATTCATAAGACAAGTGCAACTCATTTACTATTCGTTAACATCGAGTCATTTTGCGAATCTTAAATTGTCATTATTCAGGGCTATTATTCAGGGCAATGAGTAGGTTGGTGTCTAAGCTACGCGGTGAACTTTAATTTAAACTTTTCTTTAGATTGACTATCACTACAGTAAATATGTAACCTATTAGAAGTTTGAAAAACACTTCTCCAGTCATTTTCGGTCTACGAGTAGATGTTGTGTGCTACAAAACGCTACGAACCGCTACGAATCGCTACGCAGGGTAGTCGAATGCACACTAATGGTTTGGTCAGAGGGTCAGTTCATAACGGTCGATTCATAAAATAGATCCACGATTAAATAGATTCCGAACGGGAGCTTAGAGTTTGCCACACTACATTCTAAGATCCAACTGATCACGTACGTTACATTCTAAGAACATACGTTTTATGTAGGTAACTAGTTTTTTTTTGTGTTGTGTGTCAAGTAGCTTTCTATTTTAAAACCCTTAATCTGTAGTTATTATGTACTACACCTAAGTATACGTAAATAAATTAAATCCACCAACCGCAAAGTTATTCCAAACTAATAAACCTTATAATGAAATTCATGAAAACTAATAGAAAGTTATTGTTTGTTCCAGCTATGATCGCGATCAGCCCTTCACCTTCCAGATCGGCGTCGGCCAGGTGATCAAGGGATGGGACCAGGGCCTCCTCGACATGTGTGTTGGTGAGTACCTAACAGTAACCACTAGGTACCATAGGTACAACGTGTTTATTTTGCGCTATCAAATTAAAAATACCACATACTCCATGAATGATCCAGCGAATAATGAATCCGTGCAGGAGTCGAACCTTTGTACATGATACTAATAAGTCGTCTACGACTCTAACTCTTATCAAAAACAGCGTAGGTCGGCCACGTACGCTGTTCTTCTCTCTACCATATCCTACCCTAGCCTAGCATATCTCAGGAGAACAAGGCCGAAGGTGGCGCAGCTTGATTGGCACTTAGTTCCTACACCATTTTCCCGCCCAACAATTTCATACTGTGCCCAGCGTATTTTGGGTGTGAAAGAAGCAGGCCTGCGCACTACTAGTCACATTGTAGGTGTGCGAGGAGCTAACGGCGCGGGAGCTCGGGGCGGGAATACGCGTGCGCGGGTCCGCAACCCCGAGCGCGGTCCCCGCAGCAGTCTTGATCGGATCGCTCACCTTCGATGCATTCGTAATAAACGTTACAGCTAAATTCTAGTATAATCTGGACTCTAATTAATTTCACATATTTTATTCCATGAAACGTTCAGTTCAGTTTGTTCATTTGTGCTTCGAATAATTATTTAGTTGTGAACAGTGTTGTTTGTTTAGGTTTCTTAACCTATCATTATTCGGCTAGACACAGTGTCATTTATATAAAATGGCGGCATCGAAAATAAATAGAATAATAATAATGCCCATTACGGAGATAAAGATATCAACGATGCTGTTTTATCAGATATGTAAATTGCTTATTATGCGGAATTTCCAAAACACATTAGTTAGTAGTTCATTCAGTACATTGCCAAGGATTCGTGTGCAATATGGCGAATTACAAATTACAAATATTGTGATGCAAAGGATAGAGTATACGCGTCGACTTGAGAACCTCCTCCGTTTTATTCGTCGCTTAAAAATAGAAGGCGCTGAATTTGAGTATTTATTTCATATTACCTACCTAGTCTCTATAGCACAATTAATTCAGTTCTTTCCACTATTACTGGTGACTTTGGTGAAAACATAAATTACCCTCTTCCATAAGCAAGTTTTGATAGGCTTATCACAGGCTTCTATATTAAATTACAAGATATATACACACATTACATACACACAAATAGTACATATACATTACAAAATATTTTTTTTGACTACGACAAATTTAAGAATACTGAATTTAAAGAGGGGCCGTTCCGACAGATATTGTATGCACCAAGTTTGCAATCACAATACTCAGAAGAAGTATACACAGACGATACACCAATATTGTTACTAATGCATAACCATCAAGCCAGGGATAGGAAGCATATACGATTAATACACCTATGGAGACAGACAGTCCCCATTCCCGGAAGTGTTCCCTGAGGGATCTGAGCATTTTTGATTAAATAGCAATGATATCAATGAAGAAGCAGCCAATATTTCAGAAAGTGATCACACCGCAATGATCATGGTGTGCGATAATGATGTTTTCAATTGTGAAAACAGTGGAGTCTGGAAATTTTGGGACGATGATTTAGTTGTCGAATAAATGACAGATGACTGTAAGATGTACTGTGTACAGTCCTAATTACTACGTTATTCTTCAGATTTTCGTAGACTTAGTTACGCATTCACTTAGAACATATTTTAACGTAAACAATCGCCTACTTTTCGGTACCTAACGATTCTGGGACACTATAAATGTCGTACATTTACGTAGACTTTTCCACACTCCTCGCAACGTGCGGTCTAGCTTGTTTCATCAATTTCTAGTTGTAACTGAATTCAAGAGAATTATGACATTAGGTACGTTTATCTGAAACAGTTGTTCTTAGCAAAATCTAAGTAAGTAGTTACTTATTTATCGCTGTTGAAGATACTGTTTACTGGGATTGAATAGCTTTGCATTCATAATATAGTTTACTTAATTCCAAAAGGTTAAAAATGTGACATACCTACTTATTATAATTTAAAAATCTATTATTGATCTAACGTCACTGATGTTTGTAAAAACGTTAAAAATCAACTGTTTATTACCTACGTAATTATGTAAGTAATTATTTAGGTATAGGTACTTACCTAATTAAAACAAAGTAGTAATCGCAATAAAATGGGCTGCTTTGACCAAAGTCAGATATCTTTTATCCGTGGAATAAAATTAACGTCTGAAAGTTCAAATAAGTTTTTTTTTTTTCAAAAATTCATTTTTATTCTAGGTTTAAATTTTGGTGAAATTCACCCTTAGTCAGTTAATTTACAAGAAATTTATAAAGGAATTAGCTGCGTAAATGATGACCAGCTCACGGAGGATAGCAACGTTTTGGCCCGCCATACTGACGAGCCCAGCCTTTACATAGTTGTTACAAGCAGCTGTATGGAGACATATCTTCAAATGCTTACTCGTAATACCTATAGGTTTGCCAGTGAGTGTGCAGCCTGTGCTGTGAATGCCCCTAAGAATTAGAATGAATAATGTTAATAAAGTTTCAAACAGCTATGATAAAAAAGTACCTATAACTTATATTTTGAACTTATGTTTCTTTCTTCATCCCAAAAAACCAACTGGGAAATAACACACAACCACTATCACAACTTCCTAATCTTTCCACAAATTGTTCATGATCACCTTGCATGTTTCCAGGTGAGAAACGTAAACTGACCATCCCATCCTCTCTGGGCTATGGAGAGCGAGGAGCCGGCAACGTGATCCCACCCCACGCCACCCTTCACTTTGATGTGGAGCTCATCAACATCGGCGACTCGCCCCCGACCACCAACGTCTTCAAAGAAATCGATGCTGACGCCAACAACATGCTCTCCCGCGAAGAAGTGAGTATAGAGTTAGCGTTCCAGGCGATGGATACCGACGGGGACAAAGAACTGTCGCGCGAGGAGGTCAGTGCCGTGGCTTCAGGTGACGGTGGGCTGGATAAGGTCCTAACACTGTCCCGTTAACTTATCGTTGCTGTATCCGTTGCACAATAACTAAATATCTGGCTAGAAGTAGTTGCATCCTATAACTCAATGTCTTCTTCTTTTAGTATCTTACTTTGTAATACCGAGCTACCAGCACTTGCTTCTCTAACTAGTATCAGCATATTCTTATGAACCTTCATATTATTTCGCATAGTACCTATACAACGCCTTCTCCTTTTTTAAACAATCTAATAAGTAATAAACCTATTTAAGTATATTTATATGGACGGTGGCGATTTAGTCACCTGCAGCCGTCAAGGGGATGATTCTACCTGTCATACTGAACAACTTTCGCTATGAAACTCATATGCGACTGGGGGTAAAAATAACAAATTCCTAAACAACAGTCGGCAGACTATTTTGATTACATGTACCTATGATTTTTTTATTTGCCAATCGTATATGAGTTTTCGTACCACTTGCTCAAAAAAGTGACATTCTATGCCACAAAAAGCGAACATAACAATAGTCATTTTTTATCTGTTAAAAACAGGGAAAGAAAATTGTACTGAATTTCATTCATCCTCTAGGGGGAGAATGTGATTCAATGGAATACTTACCGAAATTTATACTGAACTACATCTGTCTTTACACCATTGAGTTTGTATATAAAGCATTATACATCTTTTTGAAAAAGGAATACGCATTTATTATGCAGTTATGATTATTAAATAAAATTACGAAAACCGACGAGGCCGTATGAGCTTGATGCCTTTGCTTTTCCGACAAAAAATAATAGTCTAGGAATTTGCCGCGTTTTTGTTTTCTTCAAATACATAAACGTTAAGTTCATTTTAATTTATTTTTATAAATAAGTTAATGTTCTAAAAATACGTTTAATTGTCATTATTTTTAATAAATGCTTATCTCATATTGCTATTGTTTTAATTTTTTCGCAAATGGTACGAAAAGTAGAGTATTTTCCTCGGTGATAAAGCTGTCTTAGTCTTGGGTGAACTTAAATCCCTCGCTACACTCAGGACTCGTCTTAAATCCCTCGCTTCGCTCGTGATTTAAGTTTTTAACACCCTCGCTACGCTCGGGAGTAAACCTCGAGTCCTTCGTTACGCTCGCGATTTAAATCGTAACCCGCGACAGAAGACACTGCTTTATCCCCTTGGTTAATAATCTACTATTCATAGCGAAAGTTGTTCATTAAGACACGTAGAATCACCCCCTTGACGGATGCAGGTGACTAAATCGCCACCTTGTTTAAAAATGATAAGTTACCGGGATTGAATTTGCATCGTATGTTATGCCAGGCTTTTTAACAGCTTACCGAAATGTTTGTGTAGCTCCAAAAATCCTTAGTCTTAATTAGGTTCTATCTATTTATGTAGGTTTAAGTTCTAGGTAAATATATATAATATAGATATAAACATCAGCTGTAAACTCATCGTAAAATATTGCGAGTAGGTAGGTACAGTAGTAGCAAAAAATTATATCGAGTAGATACTTAATAATATTCGGTGGGTTTAACTAATTATCTTAGATTATTTAAACACTACTTTCCTTCGAAGCCCGTTTTATCCGTTACGTAGTGTCCCTAACAGCATGTTCTGTAGGTAACATGGTAATATTATTAGGCATGGTTTAATTTTTGTGTTTTTCTTAACAATGCATGCAACTTTCTTAAACAATCTACCTATTTGTGAAATATATTATACAACTTTTCCAAGTTTCCCTTCGTTAAAGCAAACAGCCTGTAAACTGTATATCTGTAGAAATTCTAGATAGAATTGTAGGTGCTAACCAAAAAGTAATATAATAAATAGGAAAACATTATTTAGTAATTATGTTAAAGAAAATCTATTAGATAATACCGTTAAAATTGCTTGCTTGAAAAGTCTTATTAAAACCGTAATAATTTAACAGTGCGGTAGGGAAAACGGTATCCCAGTGACGTTATATGAGATGACCCCGTAGCCCATAAATAATAGGTAGTCGCACTTGTAAATACTTAATTTATTATTTGTCGTGCAGGTCAGCGAGTACTTGAAAAAGCAGATGGTGCCCTCGGACGGCGCTGAGATGAGCGAAGACGTCAAACAAATGCTTGAAAGCCATGATAAACTCGTGGAGGAAATCTTCCAACATGAGGATAAGGACAAGAACGGATTTATTAGCCATGATGAATTCTCAGGCCCCAAACATGATGAACTTTAAATGATTATTGCTTAGAAAACTCGCTCCCGACTCATTCATGATTTCATATTTAGCACAAAACTTGGGGGACGAGTCGTAAGACTTGTGTGCGTCTCTTTTAGTGTACTGGTATGTAAGTATATACATACCTACTCCTAACCACAGTACACTAAACTTGAGTGTAGTGTACTGTGACCTAACAATATCCGCATTAATTGTAATGAAGTCGATCTAAATGTTTAGATTTATTAAGAGTTTAGGTACAGTCATTTAAATTTTTGTTGAGTCTTTTGTACTTAGTTTATTTACATATGTTGTTGGTGTAATGGAGTTTTGTTATTTAGAATATGATTAGAAATATATAATTTACTTATGTTTGATATTTTAGCATAATACTTGATGTCTGTCTGTTTTGCATGTAACTTATCAATTAAAGGTCAACAAAATATTACATAGGTATTATAAATAATAAATGTCGTAGAATCAACTTATTATCAATGTTTAAATATTTTACAAGTGTAGCTATTTCCGATTAAATAACTAAGCATCTACCTAATTTATAAGAAATATACTATACCTACCACAGCCGAGGAATCTCCTGTATTCAAGTACTAATTCAGATCATAGAACATGTTGACTATCCGAACTGAACCCAATCAAATATCTATCTTTTGATAATACCTACCTACTTACATAATATCAATAAATAGGTATCTATAAGTATATAGCAAATGCATTTTATTACACATCCGGTACGTACCTAAAAGTGATGTTAGAATACTCTGCAGTAGGTAGGTACCTACCTACATGATATTGTCTAACTTACTTGATGCATTGTGTTTAATTTATACTTCTCTTCTTTATAGCTTGGATGAGTTAATTATATACACCTACCTACTTTAAGTTACATGTAAATGTCGTATAATACAACGATTACCTGTTTTCGACAACCATTCCGCTGCTGAGGTTTAAAATTAAACGTATTTATACCATTATTATTGTTTTATTTAGTCACCCTATTGCGTTAAGAGTAGGTACCTAGAGCTCGAGCTTGCTTACTTGCTAGTACAGTTTCTAGTCATAGGCCAGTCAATAGGCTCAGATTAGGTACTGCACTTTCAAGCCTAGCTGAAAAGAGGTAAGCGCATCTCTTTCAGTCCTCCAACAGTGTTACCTACCTAACCCAATATCAACCTTTTTGTTACGAATATAAAGATCACTGTGATTTTGACAAACTTGTCAGTAGCAGCAACAGCAACCCAACAGCAATATAGTTGTAACGACATTGGTGCCGATGCCGATTCTCTTGTCACATAATTCTCTAAACTAGACTAAAAATCACCAAAATTTTGTTTATTCCTGTCAAACGACGATATCCCATTCTGAAATTGACCAAAGTGACATTTTAGTTTGATAGCACTAAGATGGCACTGAGTTAATAATTTAGTGAAAACGGCAATTTTGTCTGAATTTGTCGTTTTTCACCAAATATTTTGATTGTCTTACTAAACTGTTTGTTCATTGAGACTGACTATCATCTAACTATTTTAAATCACGATTAAAAAGGTGTCGAATAAAATTAGTTGTCATGAACTAAAATTCACACAAACAACTTTGTCTTATTTTCTTTTCTTTTGCTTTTATCTCGAAAACGGTGTGTCCTATCGCAAAAATAATGAAAATTTCGACCCCCTATAGAAGACCCATAAATCTCTATAACTCAACATGTAGGTACTTAATAATGTCTCATATTTTCCAAACAAAAAGTGAAAAATTCCTTAGAAAACACGTCAAGGCTGCCCAAAATTCACGGGATAGGGCAAACAAGCACAACGTGGAGCCGCGATTGTCAAATTCCATTTTAGTTGTCTCAAAATTATTTTTATATTTAGAGTTTGTTTTTTGCAGAATATCTTTACGATTCTCATAGCCAAAAGTAAGGAATTTTAGTGATAAGTAGTTTAGTTCGGTGTAGGTACAAGAGAATCGGCAACATTAGAGATCACTGTGATTTTGAAAGTAATGTAATATCAGGGGTGAACTAACGGTAAGTCCACGTTCGCACGGACGTACAAATATCGCGGCCGGATTTTACGCATTATTTGGATCTTCAACGCACTGCTTAGCGCCGAAAGTGGAAAACGCAACAGTGTGTTTTTTCGACGCACTGGAATGCACTTTGTTGGATTCTCAATGCTCGGTTTAACACCAAGATTTGAAAATCCAGTACGTGATAAAATCCCGCCGCGAAAATTTTACGTTCCAGGTGCTCACCTGGCTCGAGGTGCAGACTGGGCACGGTTGCTTCGATGAGTACCTGAATAGGATTGGGCGAGAGGCCACGGCAAATTACCACCATTATCGCGGAGGTGTTTTGGATTCTGCGCAGCACACGCACGAGGAGTAGGTACCCTGCGTGGGCCTCTGAACGACGGGACCTGGTTGCCAGGATCGAGCAAGACCTGTCTCTGTAAGCAGTAGATAAATGGTCAATTGCAGTCACCATTTACAGCCAACCATACCTATACTGGAAGGATTTTTAATCACCTCCGCAATTCTAATGATAAAATCTTTGGTGGAAATAGTAAATTATGTGTTTTTTCTTTTAATATCACTCAGTAGGTATGTACCTACCTACTAAAATATAGAGATATGGCATAGCAACGTTGTCTAAAATAAGACTCCGTTTGTGGATGCCAATCGCAGATACCTACATATCACCGCTGCACAGTCGCCCTTTCTCTCCCCCTGGCTGGAGGCTTTGACTTCACTCAAAAGCACCACGGGAAAGACCGGTTAGTTAAGCAGTCACGGCCTCCCAAGGCCAACTGCGAGATGCCATACACAAAAAAAAAACGCCCTTTCTCTCATTCGCATAACGTAAACGTAGCAAGCACATAATATTCAACGTTTATTTATTTATTTAAACTTCTCGCACACAAATACCTACGATACAAAGGCGAACTTAATACCTTAGGCATTCTCTACCATTCAACCAAAGGTGATTGGTTAAGAGCTAAGATGGCGGATGCTCTGTTGGAGAGGAACTTATCACTACAATAAAAAATAAGTATCATAATTAATTAAAAGTAAAAAAGGTAGGTACACAAGTACATAAATACGTTGTAAACTTATAATGCCATTGAGCTAGGAAATAGTCAATGTATAATACCCATACCTATAAACATAAAAACTAACTATAATAAATAGGTACCTTTAGTAGGTTTATACTTACTATAGTAAAAATATATGTATTTTGTGTAGGTATATACATACAAATTACACATAAAAAATACGACAACATTTGGTCTATACATACAAATTCATGCGAATGAGGTAATTGAGGTGACTACGCTATTTATTTAGAAAATAACTCTAGTATTTCCGCTTAAATTCATACCGACTGGTGGCCGCCTGAGGCCGTCCTGCCGGTCGATTCTGTAACCATCTCACCGTGATAATTTGGGTGAAGTGAGCTATCACTCCATCTGATGCTAGGGATTGGCACTACACGACAACTCACTTCACTTCAGTTATCACGGTGAGATTGTTACAGAATACAGACCCTGATACTCGTATCAAGAGGAAGCGCATTCCAGAGAAGAATGTACTGAATATGAAAGGAAGAATGAACAGAAGTATGAGAAGATTTTGGAAGAACGCAGATTCTGCATGTGATGAACAGATATTGGAAGTGAGACACAAGAGGGGGTGGGAGAGTTGAAAAGGGAGAAAAGCGTGGTAAAGCGTGCAAGCTTGTTCTTTGGCGAATTTGGCGAATATGGACATCCATTTGACGTTTGACTTACTAACCACGCTGAATTAATAATACTCTATAAACATTTGTCCTAAATGGAGGATTTTCAAAAATAGAGTCCTTGAGTCTAGTAAGTACCTAAATGTCTAGAAAAAAATTGGATGTTCTTTCTGTAAGTATATATTATTATCTCTATTTATAGAATTATTCTGTACGTCTGTATGTCACGGAACTCCTCCTATGCGGCTAGACCGACTTTGACGAATTTTTTTTTGTGTTTGAGTGGGTCTCTGGAATCTGGATGGTTTAGATTCACAATTGGACCCGGTAGGTGGCGCTGCGAATGAGTTCTAAGAAACAGGACAACGTCTGTCCGGTCAGCTAGTTTACATATTATAATCTATCTTCTGTTTATGCATATATAAAATTATTATATTTATCTAAATATTTATATATATATATACCTGAATACAAAAAGAGAAACTGACTGGCTGACATATCAGCGCACAGCCGAAACTCCTGGGACTAGAAACGAGGAATTTTGCATGGCTTCCTTTTATAATATAGGGGAGTACTGAGAAGGGGTTTTTGGAAATTCAGTCTTTAAGGGGTTGAAAAGGGGGTATTATGTTTGTATGAAAAATCTTTTTTCTTGAGTTGATAAACTTGAATCTTGGTTCGAATACTTGCCTACGTAAATAATAAAGTTCGTCACAAAAAAAAATCAAACCTGATGTTGAAGTTTCTATGGAAGAATGATAACGTGCGGTCCGATTAACTCGAAACTCGATTTTATTACAAAGATTAAATACGATTAAAAACTTGATTTAAATACATCAGAGAAGAATGAATAACGAGTTTCTGGGTTTTACGAAATGTGACCCATAATAGGTACAAAAAGGGTAATTAAGTTTGACGGGGACGATTTTACTGCACGACTTGATTAACTAAAAAATCGTATCGTGATCTTAAGTCAAATAGTGGAATCGACCAAAAAGAATTTTAAAAAAACATAACAAAATTATCACTCGGTAATATTACACAGAGGATAATTGTTTCTGACAGAGATCAAAATACTCTAAAGATAATGTTTTAGTACCTATGTAAAATCAGGTACCTAATGGTACCTAGTTTTCTGTAAATTTTCTTTAATTTAATTCTTCACTTTGACATAGTGGTCTAGAAGTTAAAACTGGTTGCTAGTCGTTATGTAGATCCTAAAGAAACTACTGACACATGAAAAACGTCTCTTGGAGGATGAAACATGGTCAATCTCAGAACAATAACAGTGCTCAATACAAAAAAAAAAACCTTGTCGTTTTTTATTTTTGCGCCGGGTTTTCATCATATTTTTTTTAAATTATTTTATTCATGACCACAGATACAAGTCTTTCAATCAATACATAGTTCAGATGGGTTTTAACCGTGTTTTAACATTCTCTTAGATGTAATAATATTACAATAGTTGAACATACATAAACCACACATAATATAACGCCAACATATATAAGTAAATAATAATATTTTATCAATCTGTTTCATCCCCTTTCGGGTTTTTCGTTCGCATCGTAGACAGTTCTCTGTCTACGGTTCGCTTCGTTTAGCTTGCCATAGGGAAAAATTGTCTTTAATTGTCAACTGTCAGTGTCAAGCAAAGCAACTGTCAGTCCGACAATGTCAGTTAAGACTGAGAGTTTGTTGTGGGGTGGGTACTGTTGCTGCTGTCTGTTTAGTAAAGCTGATTAAGCTGAAACAGTTGGACCGATTCTGTAAGCCCTGTGAGTGATTCTCCGACATTTTCTTGTTAATAATGTTTATGTGATATTCCCAAAATGCTGTCCAACAAAAGTCTAGTGGCTGCCTGTGCCATAGCGTTCTGCTGCAACGTGGCCTTAATGGTGTTATTTGTGAAGTACAACTCTGGCGAGAAATGCTACATTACAATTGAAGAGAATCAGGTGGTAACTACCATGATACCAGATGATTTCCTAAGTATGGGTATTGACACTTCTGAAATTGAGCACTATAGAAATAGAATAGACTTTGGCAATCCGAAACTGCGACAACTTGCTGCAGCGTTAGCGCCGGCGCGGCTGCGGCTGGGCGGTACCATGTCTGACCGACTCATATTCAGCGAGAGCGACATTGTCGCGTCGTGCGAACACTGCCACAAGGATCACTCAAACCACTCCAAGTCAGTCTGCCCTGCTGTTAGAAAGCTATGCAAACACAAATTCTTGCCATTCTTTATAATGACTGGTAAGAAATGGACAGAAATTAATGAATTTTGCAAAGCTACAAAAAGTAAACTATTATTTACTATAAATGTGTTGCTACGTGATGATCATGGTTGGAGTGAACTAAATGCCAGGGATCTGTTGGAATACAGTAAAAGTAGACATTTTGATGTGGACTGGCAGCTAGGTAATGAGCCAAACTCTTTTGAACATGTATTCAACATGAGTCTGACCCCAGAAACGTTGGCTCATGATTTCCAGAAACTTCGTAAACTTCTTAATCATTCTGGTTACAAACATTCCCTATTAGTTGGTCCAGACACAACTAGACCACAGTCCAAGCGACCTTATGGCCTAGAGTACATGAGGGAGTTTTTGGGAAATGGTTCAAAGACGGTTAGTGTAGTGTCCTGGCATCAATATTATTTGAATAGCAGAACTGCCACACTTGACGATTTCTGGGATCCTAACACATTTGATTTGTTGAAAGAGCAAATAGAAACTATGAGAAATCACACCAAGAAATATAGGCATATGCCCATGTGGTTGACAGAGACAAGCAGCTCATATGGAGGAGGTGCACCTGGACTGTCTAATTCTTTTGCTGGAAGTCCTCTATGGCTAGACAAGCTCGGTCTGGCAGCAAAATACAACATCACCACTGTGGTGAGACAAAGTTTTATTGGTGGAAATTATAGTATTGTTGATAAAAACTTAGAACCTTTGCCAGATTGGTGGGTGAGTGTTCTGTACAAAAAGCTTGTAGGAAACAAAGTATTACATGTTGACTGTAAATGCTCTCGCTTGCAAAGAATGTATGTGCACTGTGCAAGTAGAAAATATACTAATGATACTTCAGCTATCACTGTTTATACTATCAATTTAGAGATGGCTAAAGCAAGGTTTTTGTTAAATGGCACTGCATTGCATGGAGATAATTTGATTATTGATGAGTACATACTGAGTGCTCCATCTAATAACAGGAGATCAAAGACTTTGCTGTTGAATGGTTGGCCACTATATTATGAGTCTTCGTTACCAGATCTGGAACCCGTACGTTTAAAATATGGCAATCATATTTCTATGCCTCCATACTCTATGGCATTCTGGGTAATAAAAAATACCTCCATAAAAGCTTGCATTTAAATGTTTTCTTTTGATGAAATTCATTCAATTCCAATTCAATTTCATTCCAGTGATATGAATATTGCTAACCACCAAAGCAGATCCCTTTAATAAAAAACAAAGCTAATTGTTTAAATCATACAAATCAAAATTAACTTTAAAGGCAAAATCGAATAATATTGATTTCAAAAAAACACTGCAGCAATGTTATATACATGTTTATATGTAAAAAAAGAAGATCTGTCCTAAAATCAGTTTATAGATATTGTGTTGCAATGTAAAACAATATTCCTCTAGTCCAATGAATGGTGGGTAGCAACAGAATGTTTTGTTACTGCATAACAGTGATCAATTCACCTATTTATGTAAAGATGTTAGTGTAATTTATATAAGCCAGTGATCATATATGCTTCTTTTTTTTTTTGTAGCCTTTACAACAAATTCTAAATTATGTAAACTCAAATAGTTTCCTACATTTTATGTAACAATTTATAACTCTATCTCTCATAAATAGAGTAGGTACATTTAAGAAATAATTTAGTAATAAGATAACAACAAAAATCTGGTTAAACTATCAAACTTAATGACAAAGTAATTGTAACTCTTCTGTTACAATAGCTTTGCTTGCCTTGAAAAATATGTCCGAGCCATTGACTTGTTTAATATCTCAATTTCCATTTTGCATCGTCTTTACAATCATTATCTGTAAGTCGACAATGCCCAGCCTTGTCCACCAGTCAAGGAGAATCGCTCTTTATTTGACATTGAACTACTGTCACATTTGATAAGACTTTGTCTGAATGCAATAGCTTATGTGCTATGCCTAAATAGTTTTATGTAATTGTAACCAACAAAGATACATCTGTGTACCTATGTGTTTTCATCTACCAATTAGTGGAGGCAATTTGCTTTAGTCATGTGAATTAGAATGTAGTATTATTTAGATCTCTTCATAAATGCTAAATAAGCTTGAACATATAAAAATGATGTCATCTTCTACAACTGTTATCTATTATTATAATAACTACAAATAGTGTATCTTTATCAAAATATATTATGTACTTATGAATATTTGAATAGTACAATATAACAAAGTACCTACCTACCTATTTTAATGTTTGCGTACCTGTAGTAGGTACACAGGTATTTTTAAATGGTTAATATTATTTCTTTTTCATTTTTGCGACTTGTATTTACGGTGTATAATTCTAGTGCCATGCCTATGAAGTGCTATTACTACTTTTATAAAGGTGCTTAATTATATACCTACTTATACATAAAGTAGCTCTTAATAATCTCTATGAAGTTGACTGCCTTTACAGCACATTTTTTCAATATACTTAATATTATAATGTAAAATGCTTTGCATACAATATTATTTAATACTTTGCATGACTAGTGTCCAAAATATAATATAATGTCAAATTTAATATTAAATGGTACGCACGACGATATCCAATACTGCCATCACAAGTTTTGTCCAGTCCAATATTATAATAATTATTACCAAAATAACAAAAAATTATAAGGTTCATCCATGATATTTATCTCGTATTTCGATTTCAGACCAGTCACGTCAGCGAGGTTGTTAACTTATTATGATCTAATTGATAACAAAAGTACATCGCTTTCTTCGGTTTTATTTGAAAGAAGCCAAAAATAGCTGATCCAATCCAAGTCTAATTGAAACTGAACTCTACTCTTGGACACAATATCAATCAAATAGAGACCATGTCGCCGCCTATTTCTAATGAGTTTCCTCGAAACAAGAAGCTAATACTAAAAAGCTTTTCTTCCTCTTCATCTTTAAAGTATTTTTCAATTATACATTCATTTGTTTATAGAAGTCTCAAATAGATCTTAAAACATACACCCAGGCAGGGCAAACATGTTTTTTTTTATAAATTTTATTTAAATATGTATAGTTAGTTGCTTTGCACACACAGTTCTTTTTCAAGTGGCCCACATCACATTAGAGTGTCTTAGACTAAAAACCTTTTTTATTCTATTTAAACCCGCATTTAACTTAGCTTCTATATATGAATAGAGAACCAGTCATGAAATCTATAACATTGTAAGGTAAGTGGTATTTTGCCACAATACTAGACAAGGGTATGTTTTGTTTGAGCGAGTTTTTGGTAAACGGCTTCTCTCAGTTTGGACATTTGGACATTTATTAAAAATATATATATTTTTTTAATGGGTAATTACATTTTAAATTATACCTACTTGTTGGACATTTTTATAATTGGATAAAAGTCGTGCAATGTAATTTACTTAAGTATAATGATTATACCTGGTAAACTTACCATATTGATTTATCTATTTTATATTTATTTTGGTGATAATACTATGATGTTTTAATTATTAAGAGTATAATAGGTATCTAACTAATGAGAGATGTTTAAATTAAACTTATATTGATCCATAGACTTAACCGTCTATGGATGAATGTTGAAGACTCCATCACTTAGCCAAAAATAATACTATGTCCCTATGTCTCCCTTTTAGTGCCACAAATCCGTGTAATTGTTGTTTTAAGAATCTCTAGTAACGTAACGTAGACTAATACGTTTTGAACTCTCTCTGGATTAAAACGAAATATTTGTCTACGTTTTCAGCCCATTGAAGACAATAAATGGGTAAATAAAATTAAAGGGATAATTCTGTACAGGATCAAATAGAATTACCTATGTTGCTATTATGAACACAATATGATGATTAATAGTTTTATAGTTACTACTTATATCCAATTAATTACTTATACCTATAATATATAAGCCAAGAATAATCTGAACAAAAATTGTATCTAAGTGTTAAGATTACTTCATTGTCTAATGTACTGTTCTTATGAAATTATTGTTGTAATAAACATGCTGCTTATTGAGCAAAGTTATTGGCAAAGTTTAATGCAGATAAATATACTTATGCCTTATTTACACTCAGGCGTGGATACAGGGCGCAGTTGCCCTTCTGGGCTTCGACCAAACTGAGTCTAAAACTCCAAATTATACATGAAACTTGTTTTATACGTGAAAACCTAGATCCGCGCCTGTTTACAGTAATAGCTTCTATTTATCTAACGTAAATTATTATTTTATGTTGTTGTGAATTTGCGGTGCCTAAGTGTAAGACTGATTAGTATTACAATAGTATTTATTTTCCAATTGTGCCTGTTTGTTATTGCAAATGACAATAGCCATTCCTTGTGCATGACAATGTCTTGCGCTACCAATCGCAAATAGTTGCTCTGGTAGGCAGTCGCTAGTGCAAATTGAATGCGCATCGTGTAATCAGTTCCAAATAATATTTTCTTACTTAGTCAATGCGTCCGGTACCTAGGTCCAGTACGTAGGTACAGTCGAACAAACTATTTGGTGTACAGGTACAAGCAGCTTACCTACTTGCAACTACTTACCTCATTTTAAACAATGCTGTGTGTGTGTGACGAGGTAGTCAATTATTTTTCATTACTCATAGTCTCATACTCGGAAAGTAGGTCTGAAGTTGCCCGAGGAGCGGGTTGAAAGTAATACTTTTTAGCCCTACAGAGAATCGTTTTCATCTGACACCTGTCTAATTATTTAAAAAAAAACTAGTTTTATTTTCACATTTCTATTGAACCATGTTCCAACTTCCTATACAGACACTCGATTACAGCGCGATGTTAAATTGAAATAAAATTTATATTTATTCATTAAAGAACATATTTTTTTTTATGACTTCATTATAATTTAATTTCAACTATTTCTTTAAAATAACATAGATTTGGGCAAAATATTTACCATTTTTTAAATTAAAAAAAAATAAGTAGGCGGGGAAGTGGCAATCCGATCTTAATTTGTTTTTTCGAATTGTAGAGCTTTGTTTATACTTCCGTTTAGTAGAGATTTGTATTAACACAATGAGTTTATTTGATTCAAATAGGATTTAACGCCTAATTTCATACAAGACCTCGGATTAAAGACTTATTTAGTCCCATGAACTATTGGCGCCCTCGCTACGCTCGGGTGCTAAACCCCGTCTCAGCACTAAATAAGTTACTTTCACCCCTAGGGTAACAATGTACTATTACATCGCTCTCTTATATATGCCATAACCTTAAAAGGTAGTGGATCGATGAAATTTTGTTACATGCATATCAAATAGCTTGTTCGACGCAGATCGCGGACAGCTTGCATCTCATAGAGGATAGTAAAGCCGGATTTACATTACGAAACTAGTTGCGCAAACTTATTTATTCAATGATAGTTTCTCGTGTAAATAATTATCTACACTGGGCCGCAAAGAAAGCGGGTTGGTAACAAAAACCTCAATATCTTCAAAAATAATGAAGCTAGCTTTTTGAAATAAATGCTGAATTAAATACAATTTTATATTGTTTAAATCAATGTCATAAAAGTTCATGAAGTTTATTTTGGTTACGTTTTACATTTAACAGCTGCATTAACAGCTCGTGGTGGCAATACAAAATACTAAAATGTATAACAATTTTAGAAATCTAGTGAAAATGGTAATTTTTACATACATACATTTATCCAAAATAAACTTCATAATCTTGAACTTTTATGACATTGATTTAAGCACTATAAACTTGTCTTTAATACAGTCTTTATTTCATAAAGCTAGCTAGCTAGCATGGGTAACAAAAACCTCAATAACTTCAAAAATATTGTTTTTGAAGTTATTGAGGTTTTTGTTAAGTACCTATTATTTACACGTGAAACTATCAATGAATAACTAAGTTTGCACAACTACAACTAGTTTTGTTATGTAAATTCAGATTAAATAGTGCAGCTGAGTTTGCATCAAAGGAAGTTTAAAGCGCATCAGTTGTAATGAAATCAATCGGACTTGTAACAATTCCATAGCTTGTATTAATAACATAGTCATTTAAAATTCTCTAAATTTTATTAAAAGTTAAATAAATTACCTACCTAACGATATCGAGCTGTTTCTGCTTCCACAACATTGCCGCATCGCATTTTATAATGAATTTACAATCCGATACGAGTTTATGTTCGTTCAAGTTTCGATTTCATTAATAGGTATTAGTTACTTACCTATTTAATTATGTTTCAGTAGTTATCATTCTAATGAATAGAATGTTTATTAGGTATATCGTTAATTATTTACAACCGAATCCATTTGAATGCTACGATAACATTGCGATACGTATTAAATTACTTAATTAAATATTGGTTAATTTTTATATTGTTTTAAGTAGGTATAGTTAATACCTACACGTACCTACTTTGATATAAATAACTCTCTTCAAAAGCATTCGTGTTGTGTGCCTTGTTAGTAATGAAGTAGTAGGTACGTTCAGTACCTATGGAATGATTGCTGTGCCTTAGTATTTCTTTCTGAAGTAAATAGGAAAATGGGTAGGTAATGTGCGTGATTACGACTTAATAGTATGTTCAGAAACACAGACTGACTTCAGATATATTTTTGTCACCGTATAATTATGAACTTTGTTATTTTATAATCTATCTCGCGATATTATAAATTATCGAAAAATCATGGATCATTTTCAATCATTTTCGAAGAAATCCAAAATGTGAATTTTTCGTTGTAGGTACTTACTTATATTTCTTTTCTAAAAGGTGACATTACAAATCGTTAGGTACTATTAATCAAGATTTAACTTCGCGATGGTATCAACAGTGTATAGTACCTACGTATTAATTGTACAGCCGCGCTGTACGTAGCGAAGTCTCACTTTTATTTGTTTTTAATAGTTTTAACATATTTTTTTAATTAGTCGATACTTTATATACTTAAACATATTTGTAATGTGCTCGGCAAGACCTTTCTTTTGATACCAAACATGCCACGATTATCTCAATAAAAAAAAATCGAGGGCAGAAATTTACGTATAAAGTCCACCATAATAAGGGAGAATTTATATAGCATAAGTCACCCGACCATTATTACGAATCTAATAATAAGTACCTTATTCATCAAAGTCGATTCACTAGTTAAGGGCTACTGTGGAACACGTAAATATAAACATACAAACATAATAAATACATAGACTGCTAAAAATATAACCCTTCCTTTTGGCTTTGCCATTTTTGATCTGTGATTTGAGTTAATGTCACAAAGACCTTTACCACTGTTTAATATATTAGTATGCACAAATGGGAAATACATCAGCAATAAACATAAGTTATGAGCAGTAGATCTGTAGATACAATAGCGGCATTTACCTATTTTCTGTTGAGGTAACTAGACATGAAAGCTGTTAAAGGCTTAACTTGAAACAATTTAAATTATCACGACCTTGCATCAGAACTAACCTGATTCTCTGGCCTGACATTCGTTATCTTTCCTTGTTTACTCGCAAAGTCGTTAGGTATACATAAACCGCTCTTAAAATGTGTTAATTGTATGCAATAAGACAATATTCAGCATGAATCTAAAAGGGTGCCAAACGTCTATTTTTTTTATACGTTATACTTTTACACGTCAAACATAGGTATTTTTTTTTAAATGGATGAGGCCGGCGTTTCGTGTCTGACTACTCTGAGAAGAAAGGCCGAAACAAATTTAGAGGTCACAGTCTCTTTTAAAGTCCAGACAAAATCTTGGTCTGATCATGTGAAGGCATGTAGATCGGTAGGTATATGAAATGGTCTTTTGAGGAAAGAACCACACAGATTGAGAGTAGGTACCTACCTGTCCGGTCAGTGCACGCAATTGTCAGCAATCGTGCAGCTCAACTCAGAACTAAGGACCTCAACGATTCGACGAACAATACCCAAAGAAAGGGCATTTGAGTAGACCGCACAAATTACTAAAACTGCCAGATCATGATTATACTAACTGAGAAAAATACAAAAAAACAATGACCGACACAGTTCTCACGTTCACAATAATTTAAATAATAATATAATACTTTACAAAGTAAATACTCATGTCATCATAGTATATATAAGTATAACATTTTTATCAATGTCAATGGGATTATAAAAAATCCGGACATAATCTTAGAGGACGTCGATTGGTGTCTACATGGTCCTTAATTGATATGGGTTGTTGCGATTGAAAGCACTTAATAATGAGTGCCAATCAAAATTGATTGCATCCAGGAAACCCCGGGGTTATGCATAGACAACAAATTAATGCCTGTTAGGTAAAGAAGGTATTAATCAATCAATATTCTGAAGGGAAATCGCAACTTCTGGAAATTATTAAGTTATAACAAATCTTAGTTATTATTCAAATCTAGGAATTCTATTCGTCGATGATATAATTTGACTTATAGTAGGCAAGCTACCTCCGAATTTGAACGTGTCTCGCAATTTTTAAGATCTTTTTTCTTGATCTCAGAGCTGTCTTATCTAGGTAATTTATTGAGCTAAATGCTATGTACCTATGCTGAATAAACATAACATTTACTTAAGTTCTCTTGTTGCTTCGTTCTGAATAATGTAAGGCTTTTTAAAGCATGGGAGAGTCACGCATAACTACCTGCGGCTGTTGTCATGCTAAAGCTCGCTTTTATATATTCCTGTATTATGATCAAACAACTTTTGGAACAATAATAAACTACCTAGCTTATGAAACAAATTAACTAATTAATTATATGTCTAGCGCTAAGGTGCTTAAGTATAATATGACTGTATCTTCTACGTACAAAATTGCATAAAATTACGTAATTTATACTTACTTAATAAATTCTTTATGTTACTGACACTTGAGAATGGTTTTCTTTTACCTTTCCTGTTATGCCTACAGCATAAATACTCGTAAGCCGACCTTACAATTAGACTACATTGTGTGGAATCTCCACTCCCTTTTACCGTAGGTAGGTACTTATCTATCTGTCGTGCCCGAAATTTTAGTGGATGATTTCACGACTACCATTTGTTTAATTTACTTGGTCGGCTAGAAAGTATTAACTAAACACGTTATTGATTAATCCACTCAACCACCCAAGCTACCATTTTGTTTGTTTCCGGCGTGGAAAATCCTCATGGATGTCCGCCGCCCTGGGGCGGGCGGCGGGGTCTGTCACACTCTTGCTGACTAAAAACCACCCCGGTGTTCCATCTCACACATACGCCGGGGGTCGCGGGAACGTACGATCCTTCCGCAACCCCCGACTGGTGCCGACTGGACTTCGGGTCTGGGGGGGGAGTGAGGTGTTTGACTCCCCCCGCGACGTCTAAGAGGGGCGCGCGTGGAACACTACGCGCCGCCACCTCGGGTCCTGATGTGTGGGTAGCGACGGACGTCCCTGAGTCCGTCGCCCCTGGACCCATTTAGGGGAGCTGGAAGAGGGCGTTGTCCGCCCTCCGCCGACGCCCGGTGCGCCTTCTGCGGGCCGGGTGAGTGGATGAGATCTTCCTCTCCCTTTCCGCAGCCTCCTTCTGCGAGACGAGTGATTCGCAGAAGGAGACCACCGCGTCCCAGGACTCGGCGCTGCCGACCATCGACTCGACTACGGCCGGCAGCGACAAGTCACTGCCTACTTCTGAGATGAAGGCACGGCGCGGCTCTTCCCAAGCGGCACACTCTGCCAGTGTATGCCACGCCGTGTCCTCCCGGCAGTCGACGCAGTGGTGACAACGGGCGTCCGGCTCCCTGTTTATGCGACACAGGTACTTCCCGAAACAACCATGCCCCGAGAGCACCTGCGTCGCCCGAAACGACAGGGAGCCGTGCCTCCTCCCGAGCCAGCGCTCGAGCACTGGCCGGACCGCCTCGATGGTGACGAGGCCGGCGGTAGGGCGTGAAAGCCTGTCCCGCCATTCCGCCACCAGGACCTCGCGAAGCTGAGACCGACGCAGCTCCATGTGTCAATGCATCGGTCCCTCGCCCCGCGCCCTCGCTTCCTCGCGCCACATGTCCAAGGACACCGCCAACATCACCCCGCCCCGGGACACCGCTTCCTCCGCCAGGACTCACCCGCAACACAGCGTGGATGGTGGAGCGCCCATGCCGAAAACCAAACTGGTTGTCGTCCAAGGTGGTCCTGGTCTCTCTGCACAAGTGGCCGACGAGGCGGGCTGCGATAATACGCTCAAACAGCTTGCCCACCTCGTCTAGCAGCACTATGGGCCGGTACGCGGACGGCGAGTCGGCAGGGCGCCCCGCCTTCCTCAGCAGGACCAGGCGACCAGATTTCCACAAAGTGGGAAACTGGCCCCGCTCAAGACACGCTGTGTAGCGTCCTCTCAGTTGGGGCTCAAGCTCCTTCAGAGCGAGGGCTAACACGCAGCCGTGGATCCCATCGGGCCCCGGAGCCACATTCTTGGCCCGGAGCCGCATCACGGCTACCCCCGTCTCTGCCTGTGTCACAGCAGCTGTGGGCACAGCCATAGGCGGCGGACTGTGCTCCGCTCTCGCCGGGAAGAGGGCTGCGACTGCTTCCTCCAGCAGCTCGGGTTTCGACTCTCGACTCTCCGTAAGTGGGGGCGCCGCGGCTGGAAGTTTTCCTCGGACCGCGCAATAAGGGCGCCCCCACGGATCCCCGTCTAGAGTCTCCAACATCTCCTCCCTGGCTCGCGTTTTCGCCTCGCCGCTGGCCAGCCACAGAGCCTCCTTCGCCGCGCGGTACACCTCATACAGCGCGGCTTCTTCGTCAGGGACCCGACGACGTCTCCTCCAGTATCGGGTGTACTGGTGTCTAATCGCCACGCACGCGACGCGCAGCTGCGCGATCTCGGCGGTCCACCAGTACACCTGGCGCCTTGCTGGCTGTGCGTGGACCCCGGGCATGGACGCGTCGCAGATTTGCGTCATCGCCCCGCGGAACCACAGCGCCTCCTGCTCGACGTTTACAGGTCCGTACGTTGCCGACTCCCGGAACCAGGCCTGGACAATAGCGGCCTCCTCGAGAAGCTCCCTGTCGATGCGCTTACGCGCCCAGCGCGGACCGTCCATTCGCGGGGCCATCGAACTGCGGCCGCCGCTGGTCTGGGCGGAGACGTCGACACGGATGTATCGGTGATCCGACAACGTCTCCACCTCCACGGCGACAAGCCAGTCGCGGACACGGCTCGCGGTTCGCGACAGCGGGGCTAGCGAACTAGACGTCCACTATAGAGCCGCCCCGCTGCCGCACGCACGTGTGGACCGAGCCCCGATTTAGGACGGTCAAGCCAGTCGTGACCGCCCACTCCTCCAGCACCTCGCCCCTAGCATCGGTCACAGGAGATCCCCACGCCTAAGACTTGGCGTTGAGATCTCCCAGCAACAGCACAGGGCGAGGGTGGAGTCGGCCCATGACGGCACCCAACTCGACAAGGAACCTCTCGAAGTCGGCGAGACTCTTGTTGGGCGAAATATACGCCCCAACCATACCAATGCCGTCCACGAGGGCGGCTACCCAGCCGTGACCTCGGGACGGGTTGACAAGAGCCCCGCGAATGATGGCCACCAAACCGTCCAGGTCTCCCACCCAGTTATCCCTGGGGGGGACAAAGTCCGGTTCAGTGACCACAGCCACGTGAATCGACTACTCTGCCATGCTCTGGAGCAAGAGATCCTGAGCTCTGGCACAGTGGTTGATATTGCCTTGGAGGAAATGGTAGAGCGCAATTATGCGCAATCTATTCCCTCCGCACCATTCCCAGGCCGGGAGTCGACTGAAGGGCGCAGCCAGGCTGAGGGAGTGGTAAAGAGCCCCCGGCAGCCTTAGCAGCCCTTCTCTTCTTCTTTTGTTGGCGGGCGCGCCACAAGCCTTTCCACCCACTCTGTGCCCAGCGGGCCTCCCTGCAGCTGTACAGAAGCTGTAGTTTGGTGCCGCGGAGCACTGGGCCGCCTTGAGGCCGGCCTCACCGCAGCGATAGCACTGCTTGCAGCGGTCTATTTCGGCGGTGCACCGTGCTCTGACATGCCCAATGTCGAAGCAACGGTAGCACCGCAAGGCCCTGGGTTGCAGCCGCTTCACCCTCGCTGCCACCCACCCCACTAACTGACACCCAGCGTCGGCGACTTTGTTCGCCGCCGCCACCGGGCACCGCACCCAGATCGCGCCGAGCCCGGAAGCGTCGACGCGAATCTCGCCCGACCGCACGTCATCGGGCGGACATCCACCGACTCGGGCGACAGCCGCCACGACCTCAGCCGGGGTCGTCGAGTCATCCAGGCCATCGACGCGCAGCTCAGCGGTCTTTATCGGCCTGGACACCCGGACGTCCTCCGGGTTGAGGGCCTCTCGCAGCTTGGCGGCCAAGATGTCCGCCTTTTCGTTGCTAGAGGCACCCGACACCTCCAGCAGTCGCTACCCCGTAATCGCCGGCCTCATTCTGAGGCCGGACGGCATGCCAAGGTCGGGGAACGCGACCTTGGCCCTCGCCTCCGTTAGGACCGCCTTATATGATATGCCCCTTTCGACGGCTCCGGGCTGCAGCGTAATTATAACTACAGCCGAGCGGCGCCGTCTTCTCCTTGCAGCGGCCCCTCTTGACAACCGTAGTCCACGTCTCCTTGGTAGACCCGGGCGCGGTCGCCGAGGGTGCGGTCGGCGGGGGTCCGACTGCCGGTGGCGCGGCCTTCCGGGAAGTGGGCGCGGACGTGCGCTCCACGAGCTTTCTGGGCCCCTCGGCAGGCCTCTTGGTCCCCTCCTTCCTCCGCTTGTCCGCAGCGAGCGGTGCGTGGAGGGTCTCAGCCGGGAGGAGCCTTGCCTTGATGCCCTCCATTCGGGCACCCACCATCTTTCCACACTGCATCATGCAGATGCGCGCGATCTTTTCGATCTCCGCATCCGCAAGTGCAGGTGTCGACGACGGGACCGAAGAAGCCAACGGCAAGGCTGCGGAGGAGGTGGAGCAGGAGGCCGTGGGAGCTGCCCTCTGGGCAGCGAACTGCCGCTTGAGGTCCTCCAACTCGGATCGGAGACGGCCATTCTCCTCCCATAGCTTCGCCGTCTCCTCCGTGCTAGTGCGATTAAGGAGGACCTCAACTGCCTCCATAATACCCTCCGCCGCCTCCTTTAAAGCACGCGTGAATGTGCGCTTCTGATTGCCCGATTTGGTGGCAACCTTCAGGACCACATCCACGCCGTCCAAAACTTGGCGACTGAGCGCCACCGCTGTAAGGCTCCCCCCGGCAGTCATCCGGGCAGAGCGCCGCTCTCAGGCCTGTCGGGCCAATTCGCTGACCTCGTCAGCCGCGACAGTCTTTTGCTGCGACCGCTTTGCAGCATTTGCCTCCGCTCTGTTGGCTCCCAACAGGGACATAGTGGAGCCCCCGCTTAGGTCCGACACCAGGGGCTCCAGGTCGCTCTTCCGCTCTTCCCCTTTGTGGTGACCAAAGAGGTGGAGCTTTGGCTAGAAGCGCACTCCACCTGCTTGGCCCCCGGGTCACTTCCTCCGCTGGGTGCCGACGTGTCGGGGCGCTTGAGAAAGAGCCCTAGAGAGTCGCGCGACGTCGAACGAGCTGACGCTCCACCAACTTCGCGACCTCGCCCTCTTCTGCCCGCCTTGGCTGGCAGGTTCTCCTCGCTAGCAGAGAGGCCTGTCAACCCCGCGCGCCTCTCGTCCTCTCGGTGTGAGCACTTCCTCCAAAATTTGGAAGGACGCTCAAACATCTCCTCAGTCCGCGAGCGTTTTGAGCTTACGCTCGCCACACTCATCCTCTCAGATGCGGTGTCAGAGTCTGACACCGCACCTGACAGGACACCCATCTGCTCGACCAACACGATCGGCAATTCCTTCGTTTGTGTATTTTTTTTTTAATTTTTATATTATCCATGTCTTATCCCACGAGTAAATATAGGTTTTTTTTATGTCCACCGGGCAGGGCCTAGATGCCCGGTAAGCCTACATAATGCAGAGTGCGGCAGGTACTCTGCAAGGGAAGTGCTAACGACTGGACTCCCTCCAGCCATGCATCCTCTCACCGCGCTTCGAAGCTTAGGATTGGGTGTTTTTTTTATCTAAGAGGTAGCCTTCCTCTGGGCCAGGCAATTAAGCCAAGACCCCGGCGGCGGCATTAGACATGCCTCCGTTCGCTGTCCGACCAACCCGACTCAGCGAACCCGCCGAAAGTTCTGTCCTCGAGGAGAGAAACACGCGCCGCTTTGGTGCGCCTGCATCGCAGTGGCGGTCCTTCCCAGTGGACGTATTGACCGTCTGTAGCCCGGTTCCCTTCACCGACCATCAAAGCATGATCGGTGATTGGAACCATGACCTTTCCCCCTTTGTTGAAGATTAGCCGCCAGCCCCAATTGTTCACCAAGACGTGGTGGGCAATTGGAGCCGACGTTGCCCAGGGTACGCCACGAGGAGGCTCTTCAACATGCATCCCCACCCAAGCTACCATACCCAAACTGAATGTTATTACCCTTGCATCTATAAAATATAAATCTATGTGCTGACCAACTAACCCTCGATATTGGACGGCCAGACTACTGGGCGGAAGACACGAGAAACGATTGGCCTTGACATGCAATTGATGCTCTTGAGAGACCTAAGTAAGTTTAACTACAATAAAATGCTATTTTATGCACTGGCACAATAACCGCTTAAACGGAAACACTCACACATAAACGGGACTCATTGCAGTTCCAGACGGAGTTCCGTCCGACTTTTTTTGTTGCCCATGATATAGGTAGGTATATAAATTCTGGTAATGTATACCGAATCTTGCACAGCTATGCCACAGTAATTGGGGGAGGCTGAAGGCCTTTGCCAAGGTGTGGAATAATTTCAGAAGTATAGCTTTTCCAACCCCTCCAGGTTCATGTAGTAGGTACCTACATACAGCTAGCTGCTGTTTTTATCAATCGTTGAACTACTTATCATATTAATGCCTGAGTTTATCCCGGCACTTGTTAATGACGGAGCATAGGTAAGATGGGTCTTAAGTATTCTTCTGGAAATACAAAACCCCTGGAAAGTTAATAAGTACCTATTACCTACGCACCTTCTTATGAGACGGAATTAAATTCCACCTCTATCTTCAACAATAGGGCCAGGGAGAATCTATACAATATATTACTCTTCTTTTATAAATACAAATGAAATGCTGTTCATGGTAAGCGCATCACTTGAGAACGGCTGGACCGAAATGGCAATTTTTTTGTTTTAAAATGTTGTTAACAGTCCGAATTAGGTTTTTATGGAAATAAAAAGTGTTTTTTCTATGGGGATTTTTCAATGAACTCAGCCAGACCTTATTGTAATTTTGACAGGAACATATGTGTCGGGTCAGCTAGTCATAAGGGTACCCATTAGCAAAAGTTTAAAACTGAAAATCGTAATAAAAACGTTTTTGTTCTTAACAAAATTCCTCTAATTGATGGAAGTCAACTTCATTGTATGTACATACATAGTAGTAGGTATTTTTGTTTTGGTTGGAGATTGGGTTTGACATTTGATTTCCAAATTACAAGTATTGCAACACTTGATACAACGCTAGACGCTACGGACGTATCCTATACTATATTGTAGTCTGTGACGCTACGCTACTTACTACAACTACGTCATAGAGGAAAGTAATATAATCGGAACTACGCCTGGCGGCCGTATTTACCGGTCTAAGTTTATATTTATCCAGTTCTTATAAGGATTAAGAAGAAAATAGAGATAAAACCCAGATCACAAAAGAATATTAATCAGTGGCTACCTACCTTATTGCTGGACGATATGATACTGTGAAGCGTAAACTTGATTTTGATACAATGTTTTCACCTCTATTGATATTATTGTTTACTCCGTGGGGCTTTTGTGAAGACGACGACAACGTGACCTATCCGCAAGGTGATAAATAAAATATTGTAATGTTAAGTACTGATTAGACGTTTTGTTTGTATTATGAATGCAATTCTATTTCACTTTTTTTTTCTATACAGATGATATCTAGAACGAGGCTGTCAATGTTGATGATTTACTTTTTTCAGATGATTTCAAGTGTTCTCTGCCGGATGTACAGAGTTTGGATGCTAATCTGGATATCACAAGATTTCGATCAGATTTTTCTAAAATTTCTGAGGTAGGTATGTCATCATATTTGCTAAAAGTAAATAGCGGAGATAAGAGTGAACAGGCTTAGTTAATCCGTTACGATGTGAAAATGTATTTATCACCACCAAAATAGTCATGCCTCTAAACTACATAATGAACTAGCCAGATCATTACCTACTTTATTGTTTTATGCAAAACACTTTTTGTTTTTAGGTGAAATTTCCAGGCCTGATAGGACCTTTAAATGAGAGGCTTATATGCAAGATTAAATGTATTGATGGCAACTGGGTGGGTCCGCTTTGTTCCAGCACTCCAGGTAAGAAAAGCTCTATCAACACAGTTCAGGTCAGGGCTTATTGGGTCCTGGGCTGGCCTTGTTCAGTCGCCCAGTTTCCAGAGATTGGGTGTTTGTGAACAAGTTCATATAAACAAGCTACTGTGTTCCTCAGTAAAGGGGCACTGAGCCAGACAGCCCGGAGCCCGGTAGACTCTTACTCTGATGAGTGTAAACATAACTATCCAATATTGATAAACAACCTTGTGGAAAATGTGGCATAAATAATTAGATTTAAAACACTGTCACATGCATTTCTTATGAGGAAATATTGTTCTTAACTAATCTTATCATAATTCATTTAATTAACAACATCCGGTTATAATGAAGTGTCTGATTTAGTAATTGAGCCCTAATCAATAAGTATTAAATAATTTAATTTCTAGATTCATTTCCAGTAAGGATTTTATGGTCAATCTGTAACTTTCAGATGGGAGATTCCAACCAATACTAAGGGAATGCCTATATCGGAATGAACATCCACTCCTGGCAATATCATTTAAGAATTCATCTATAAATGTAAGTATATATAATCAGGAATTTTTGGACATACTTACATATTTCTGAGTAAAGACTATTTAATTGTAAGGAAAACTATTTGCAAATCAACAATAACATACATTGCATCTAATGATTAATGAGTCACCAATATTGCACTGAGGAATACCATTATCTTGGCTAAATAGAATTTTCCATAGATATACCAAACCAAAACAAATGCAAGATCTATAAAAAAAGGCCGTCCCCATGCCTGCCACTTTTAACACTTTTTGACTCTTCACTTGCCTCACAACTAGATGCAAGGTTGTTCTTAAAAAACATAAAAGGGCACAGTCTTTCCTTGCAGTTGACAGAATCCCTCTATCACCGTTACAACACTCGTATACTGTTGTTTAAACTTTCCTGGGAACCACACAGTAAAGTATACTCCTCTCATAGAATATCTATATTGAAGTTTTTTTAAGTACTTTAAAATTAAATAACACTTTGCAGAAAGACACACATTTCCCCCACGGTTCTGTTTTGCTGTCTCGTTGCAAGCACTTTGGATTGTACAAGTTGAGGGGTGACAACATGCTACACTGTGAGAATGGAGAATGGACGCCCAAGCTGCCTGAGTGTGTACCCACCACTGTTGTATCCAACTATACAGGTAATGTTTTTCAAACATTTATTTCATGCAAGGGTTGAGTTAGCCCATAATGTTAGGCTAAGATTTAAAATAAGGTTTTATTAAAATAATCTGATGTCTGATAGCCAGTCTTCCCTCTGCTTAGCCATAGGCTAAATGTATCAAACATACTATTAGTGTGTAGGCAACAAGAGTATTTGACGTTGGGGCCAAAAACATAAGGGAATTTTGACTTACCACATAAGGACCTCTTTGGACCTGTTTAGCCCTTTCATTTAGTCTTCTATTACAAACGTGACTGCTCAGCGAGGGGCCAGGTTTTCTAGATTTGATCTACACAATCCGTGTGATTAACAAATAGGGCATTCAAACTTGAAAGTTCTTATAAGGCTTATGCGGCTGCCAAACTCTTTTGTGGAATCAAGTAGAAATCATCAACACTTTGTTACAAAGACACCATACACTTCTTTAATAGAACACCATATCAGCTTTGCAGTTTCTTTATAAAGTAAAGATTTCAAGAATGAAATGAAATTATGTTTATTTCTGTAAGTGACACTTAATTTTACACGTCTACCTTTTGGTCAATATATGGCGGCGTCGCTGGCGTATCCTAGCTAAAAGAACATCCCTGAGAAAAAATTCCGAAACAAACTCAGAGGTCATGGTCTCCATTCAAACATTATAATATTATTAGTATCTTATGAAGAAAGACCCATTGCAGCTTTGAGTTGACCTGTCCCAACAGACGGCGTCAGTCATTGTGTAGCTTAACCCTGTCATAGGGAGCTGAACAACCTGTTAAACGACGATTTTTATTTTATTTTATTTTTAAGGTTCCACCAGTTATGTTTAAGTCAGGTATGTGTTTCAAGTCCCATGTACCTAATGGCAGGTGAGATTTATAGTTTTTGTTTAAATATCCGTTTAAAAATAAATCGATAAATTCGGTACAGTATATAATTACCCCTTTTGATATATGTAGGTACATACAGTAAAATCCGCTTAAAATGACATTGAAGGGACAAACACGTCATACTAAGCGGACGTCATACAAAGCATAGTCTTTGAAAATAAAGAACTTCCTATTTTTGTTAGGTATAAATACCTAATCTAGTATGTTAGTATGTAGTTGTATCTAAAGAAACATGAGCTGTCACAAAACAAACATATTAAAAACATAGAATATAAATTGTAATACATACATTACATATTTTTATTTTTTCTTAGTGTGACTTGTCACTTATTATGACATATTTCTTAAAAATAGATAAATAAATAAGCGACACGTCACTATAAGCGAAGTCATTATATCTGACATTATATAAAGCTGTTCCGGCATGCAGTCAGAAGAGACTTCTTATCTTGTTTCTACATCCCTTGTCTGAGAAACGTTATACTAAAAAACCAAACTTAATTAACCTAAAATGTTCCCACCGCTGATACTCAGACCTCTCTGAGTTGATAGAGATTCTGGGTCGTTATGGCCACTCTCTCTCACAGAGGGGGGCCGGCTTGAGTCACAGAGACACATCGACCCAGTGTAGGTGCAAGACGTCACATGACTTCGAATTTTTGCATCTTGAACATTCTGGTTTACTCTGTTTACTGTGACTGTTCAAAAGAATACGCTTTTGAACATTCAAACAGAGTAGGAGTAACTTTGTCGACTTTTGAATAAAAACTTAAGAAATTAATATACACATCAAAAGTGACTAAGGATCAAGAAATTAAAAAAAACTTGTGCTATTGAAATTAAATAAAAATGTCTATTGAGATTGATTAAATAAAATGTTTTCGTATGTGTAGATCGATGAAGTGTCAGATAGACACTTATCTGACAGATGTCAGATCGGTGGGGTCGTCTGCTATCTACCTCGCCCAAATGATTTGACCTAGGCCCCATAGTTTTTTTTTTATTAATAACCGAATTTCATGAGTTTGTTTGATTTTTCTACACGTGGGACGTGGTTACCAATCAGGTACTTAACCCAAAACACTATCGATTTTTTATTTTTACCACGATTACATGATGAATTTTTCAAAACGTTTTACATAGATAGCAGACGACTCCACCTATCTGTCATTTTCGTATGTTCAACGTTCTGCCGAACACCCTGTATAATTGTTCTGTGCGTGTGCATGTGTATGTGACTGAACTCCTAAACGGCTGGACTGATTTAAATGTTTTTTTTGGATGCGTTCAAGTGGATTCGAGAATAGTTTAGATTAACAATTGGACCCGGTAGGTAGCGCCGTTCGGGCAGGACAACGTCTGCCAGGTCCGCCAGTTTACTCTAAAGTACATGTAAAATACATATAGGAGTTACAAAAAATATAATTACAAACCAGATTTTTAGTTACTAGCAAAAACGTGCTTGATCCCTAGACACTTTTAGAGTGTGTACATCCAAGAGAATGCCGCAGTCAATAAGAAAAACTGTAATCCGAGTCCAGAGTGCGAATACCTAGAAACAGTCGCAGAATAGTAAGAAACGAAACGCGGTCACAAGCGATATAAACGATCGATTGACTTAATTTTTCCATTATTTTATATTTTTTTGAAACCATGTCATAACATCGGTGTAAATGAAGGATTTACAGGATAGCCGTTATTTTGCGGCCGTTAAGGCACACATTTCAGCTCAGCATGGACCAGCACCGCCTCACCTCATCGACACGCCGTCCACCAGGCAGTATGAATGAAGTTTCATGGCGATGCCGATCCGGTAAAAAGTATCCATAAGAGTTACAAAAAATATAATAAAAAAAACAGTTTTTTTGTAACTAGCAAAAATCTTCGAACATAATATGATGTGTGTAGAATAACGGATACTTGTAGAATAGACCTTAATTAGGAGCTGTGGCGGCTAAATGTACCTGATAGTTTTAGGTCATGGGTTCCACGATTTTTTAAATCACTGCTGCTTTAACCAAATCTTTCGCATGGATTGCTAAAATTTTCAAGCTTGCTTCTCTCGCACCCTAGATTTCCTGACTTAGCAGCCAGCGCTAAATTGGCCGCAGCCTGCAATTGCGTCAACTTTGCGTGTGATATAGATCCTTATTCAAGTAGGTTTTAACTAATTTCTTATTTCGAATTAATTGAATTCTCCCCCATGTAAAAGTTATAACTACGTCAGTGGATAATGTGGAGCTGAAAATGCACCTCCTTGAAAGCAAGCCCAGCAGTTCTCATGCTCAGAGGAGATGTGTGACTAGGGCATAATATCCTCTTCGCACACCAAGGCCAAGTCTTTGTTCACTGTGTGTTGCCAGTGATGACGTATGGCACTAAAACGCGGACGCTCACAAATGGCCTCATTAGAAGGCTGAAAGTCACCCAAAGGGCAATAGAAAGGGCTATGCTTTTAGTTTCCCTGCATGATCGAATCAGATCCACAGGAAAACCAAGGTATCCGACATAGACCGAAGAATCGCCAAACTCAAGTGGCACAGGACAGGGCACATTGCTCGCAGAACAGATGGCCGTTGGAGTCAAAATGTTCTGGAGTGACGACTGCGTACCGGAAAACGTAGCGTTGGATGCCCCGAAGGTGGACCGATGACCTTGTGAAGGCCGCAGACTTCAGCTGAATGCGAGAAGTATCGACCGGTTCTGGGTCAACCTCGCGATGCTTGGGGGAGGCCTATATCCAGCAGTGGACATCTTTCAGCTGAAATGGCAATGATGACGATGGCACCAAGGCCTAACTGATCCGTAACATTGTAACGTTGCAGGTGACGCACCGCCCACGATTCAGTACACGATCGTGAGCGGCTCGGCGGTGGTGGAGCACTCGGGCGAGCTGTTCGTGTTCCCAGACAGCACCGTAAGGTTGGACTGCGTATCGCGCCGCACGCTCGGAGATCCCGAGTGGAGCTGGACGCAGGCCGTCGGACAGCATAGCTCTGGTAATGCATTAAAATAGTAAAGCTCAAATAATTTATTACAATGAAACTATTTACATGCACTTTTGAATTGTCAGGGAGTCGGTCAGTCAGAAATATGAAGCTATTTGCAGATTCCAAAGCTTAGTCCATTTCAGACACCAATTTAAATAGTCTTCACATTTGACCAACATTTTGTCTGGACTTTAAAAGAGACCTCTGAGTTTGTTTCGGCCTTTCATCTCATGAGTAGTCAGATAGGAAACGTCGGTCCCATCTACATAGTTAAAAAAAAATATGATTGACGTGTAAAAGTGTTTCTACAAACCTACTTACAGAAATAAAATCATTTATCATTTAGTAGGTTCCTTTAAAGAAGGAAATTCTTCTATTAGACACACTTTTATATTAAAAAAAAATGATCAGCTCCGAGATACCAAATTATAGTTTTTTCATCCAAACTTATGTACCTACATACAAAGTTTCATTTTGATATGACAATTAGAAATAGGTTAAATTTACTTTATACTACGCCTGCTTGGAAAGTACCTTGATACTTTATCAAATTTACGGTAGAAAGTACGTCATTGCATATCGAACAAATATGCGGGGAGAAAACGCATCTGAGCGGGAGAGAAAAGTGTATGAAAATCCATTTCTTACGTGGTTTTTCTTTTTTAATTTTGGGTAAGACTATGCGCCGGTAATCTAAATATCAAAAGCCAAAAAGTTTAAACAGTGAGTTTTTATCTCCAAGTTCGCAAAATGACACTGGCCACTAGCTGTGTGTTGGGTGGTGTCGGGCTGGCAGTGCGACCCTGCGGCGGCAGGATAAACAATTTGAAAAAAGAACATGTGAAAATTGCAGACGCCATTGGCGCCATTTTCAATTTGTGTGTTGTTTGAAGATTTAGTTTTTTATTTTCCTCGTAGGTGTGGTATAAAGCACTATGTATCACTCGAGAGAAAGTGCGATTCCCGATCTCGGGTGTTTTAAAGCTCTCGCCTACGGCTCGGGCGTCAAACGACACCCTCGACGGTAATCGGTCACTTTCTCCTCTCGGTGAACAATGTACTATTAATTATTTAACTTACTTCTAAGATTTTATTACATTGTTTGTTAGTTACAAGTGAAGTTAATAAAAGCGTGTTAAAAACATGGCTTTTAATGATTTAATGTAGGTAAATAGTTGAAAGGCTGGCGATTGTGCGTGCTCGGCACTAATATAATGTTCGAACCATAGTTCTGTATACAACATAATCGACGATGAAGTACCAATAACTCCAAACTACCTTTTTTTTATTTTTAATGGCAATCGACGTAATTCGCGCAAATTTTTCTGCGAATACTTGCTAACTTTAAGTAGAAATAACGACTATTTAATAGTGATGATATTTTATATTTTATCAAAAAATAGATAGAAGATATTGGTAGTTCGTCGTCGATATGGCTGGCATGCGATCATCCAATAAATGTTTCTTCTCGACAGCGAATTTTAAAATGTATCATTCGAACTGTATATATATTTGCGCACGATTGCAATTATTTGCTGTGCTCAACAGGGTCCAGAATTATCGTAAGTTCACCGCCTAAGTTCACATTGTGGAATGAGTCCTCATCAAGTACAAATTTCTGTTATGTTGCAACTTGCAAATGTTCAAAGTGCTTGCTTGTCGCTAATGTGCTAAGCTTCAGAGGCCACACACCTATTCTGCTACAAGAATCTTTTAGTGCCTTGTTGGTAAACATTTATGAAATTGTGACAAAAAATGTATTGAAAAAAAAAGATGAATTCCGATCTTGGCCATGCAATAAAAGTATCCTTGTACTGTTGTTTTAATAAAAATCATGCATGCGCGCTTTTTTTTAATGCTACCATTGTTTTTCGTTTAGTATACCTACTATGCCTTGCTGTTGCGAAGATAAGGTTTTTCACATTGACACAGGATGTGACAAAAATGTGGTTGTTTATCTCAAAAACAAGTTGTTTATCAGGCGGAATCAGTGATTTCATTATCAACTTCCTGTGGTTAATTGTAAAATACCTAACGTAGGTTTGCAACCTGAAAGTCCGTCTAGTGCGATTTTTTTTCAATTAAATTTCAATTTGGGGCTCTAGCGACTATAAATTATGATAAAACGGCTTTAGCTTAGGCGTGCGACTTAGCTTATTCTAAGAGGTATAAGCGACGTTTCTTCTTTATTCCTAATATCAATTTGATCATAGTATTTATTCTTCTTGCTTTAGTAAATCAAGAAAAAAAACGAAGTATCTTGGTTCAACCGGAACTGTCTTTCATTGAATGAGTAAAACAAATAATAAGTAATAATTACTGCCTCGTAGTTCTAGTCATCGCAAGTGCTACGGCTGAGCATGAGATCCTGGGTTCGATTCGCGGGTCGGGCAAATTATTATTACATTTTTCTCTCTGGAATTTCTCAGTATCCAGTCTGGAGTCTGGATTGGTACCCGGTTGATGGCAATAGGTTCGACCCCTATTACATGGCACTCAAACATAGGGGTAACAGTGGATATACTATAGACAGGTACACTTCTGCCATACCCATCGCGGAATACAGGCGTAAATTATGTTTAAGTAGTAATTAACCTGCTCGTCAAAGTATGGATCTAGGCAAAGTCAAAGTCAAAGCATTTATTTCAAATAGGCACATAAAAGGCACTTTTGAACGTCAACATTTACATTTAAATAGAATTGATTCTAGTCGCCCCTTCCAAAAGGTAGTTTCGTATGGAGAAGAATGGGCAAGAAACTCCATCGTTACTCTTTTAAAATGTGTTACAATACCTTGTATACATTAATTATATAATTATATGTGAAGACGATGCACCTATAATAAAAATTACCCTACCAAAATAGGTAAAAAGAATTTAATAAACGTAGCAATGATAAATAAGTAAATTAAATGATAGATACATGGTGTTCACATATTTACAAACATTGTAAAAGTATACGATTTCCCAAATTAGGTAACCAATTAATATGTCAGTGTGTGAGTTAAAGTAGCCACAATGTAAATCAATGTCATAAAAATAACAAACCATACAATTAAAGTAGCAACAAGTTTTAATTTTGTCAAGACCCTAGATTGTCCTGTGGAGCTGGACCACATGTTTCCAAGCATTCTTATCTTGGATATAATCCTCTAATTTGTAATAGGCTCTATTGCTGCTCAGCGACTGTTTAATCGACTTGCCACTGCGTGGTGGTGATGTTGTGTACCTCCTGCCGCTTGCGTACCGATCGTCTAAAGATATGGTAATCGCCATTGCTATTGTATTTATTTGACCGCTTTTCGCAACGTCAAAGGTTCCCTTCAATACACTAATATTATTTATTCTAGTAAACTAGCGACCCGCCGCCGCCCGCCGCCGGGCCTTCGCACGGGTGCATTCCAAATATGAATATATTTTTCACATAGACCTTTCGGAATGAATGCTTTATAGCACATTGTTCACCGAGAGGAGAAAGTGACCGATTACCGTCGAGGGTGTCGTTTGAAGCCCGAGCCGTAGGCGAGAGCTTTAAAACACCCGAGATCGGGAATCGCACTTTCTCTCGAGTGATACATAGTGCTTTATACTACACCTACGAGGAAAATAAAAAACTAAATCTTTACTAATTGAAATGGCGTCTGCAATTTTCACATGTTCTTTTTTCAAATTGTTTATCCTGCCGCCGCAGGGTCGCAATGCCAGCCCGACACCATCCAACACACAGCTAGTGGCCAGTGTCATTTTGCGAACTTGGAGATAAAAACTCACTGTAAAAACTTTTTGGCTTTTGATATTTAGGTTACCGGCGCATAGTCTTACCCAAAATTAAAAAAGAAAAACCACGTAAGAAATGGATTTTCATACACTTTTCTCTCCCGCTCAGATGCGTTTTCTCCCCGCATATTTGTTCGATATGCAATGACGTACTTTCTACCGTAAATTTGATAAAGTATCAAGGTACTTTCCAAGCAGGTGTAGTATAAAATTATGGTTACTACCGCATCAATAATATCCATTGGTTCGTTTTGAACTCAAAACACACACATACCCAAACACGAAAAGTGCCTTTATCTAAAGATTTCTTTCTCCAGCTAATTTGTCTTTTCACAGTGAAATGCGCTACAGTTATATTATTTGTCCGCTTGTCACAACGTCAAATGATTCTTTTTATACACTAACTAGCGACCTGCCCTTGCCTTGCATTGTCTTTTAAATATTTTAGTACTAGCTGACCCGGCGAACTTCGTACCGCCTTAGAATTATTAAATGTTGTGTTTAGTAATTAGCTGAGTTATATTAACTTTTTTGTTACATTAAAGTTTAAAAAAACACAATAATAATGAGAGACAAATGCCCGGAATACCAGCTTCACTTATCATAAATTTAACATTTTAATTTTGCGATTCTATAATTACTTCTAACCAATCTACGGTTGCGTCATAATTTTTTGATAACTCACTGTTAACTATTGTCCTTTGTTTAAATTATTTAAATTTTCTTCTATTTCTCCCAAGTCTTCTATAACTTAATATAGTTATAGTTATATATATTTATAGTTATATATATATATATTAATATATTTATAGTTAATATATTTTTATTACATTACGTCGTACTCGACGTTCTAAGAAACCAATTTTTGGGAATATTGAGATAACACCGCGCCTTAAATCTTCTGTACTCCTACAAAACTTATGACCAAAAGTATGGAAGCTTAAATAATAAAGGATTGAATATTATTTTAAACGATTTACAAGACCTAATTCTAGATTTTAACACAATTAATGTAGACAACTAACAGTTTCTGATAATACATTGAATTTGATCGTAAATGATAAATGTAACGATAGCAATTTTTTTCGTATATGACAGAATACATGTACCTACTTCATCAAAATATTAATGGTTTACTACACAAAGCCGATGAATTTACTGTAAATTTAAATAATATTAACAATAACATAATTGATGTGGTGTGTCTTACCGAGCATAATATGATTACAGATGATACAAAATTTCTCCAAATTCCCAATTATACTATGGCGGCAAACTTCTCAAGAGCAGATAGAAATGGTGGTTCACGTATCCCTTCTACGAAAAAATCATAAATTTAAGATTCTACTACTCTAAGCAAAGCTCGTAAGCGTATCCAACCTCATAGAATGTTCGGCTATTGAATTGTTAGACCATAAGTTAATTATCATATGTTTATGCCTCCAAAGACTAAAAGGGAATGTATAGAAATATTTTTTGACCGTTTATCGGCTGTGCTTGCAAAACTATGTACCAAATGTAAGAAACTTGTTATTTGTGGTGATTACGAGTATAATATTGATCGACTAAAAGATACTTCTGTTTTGAGAGAGTTTGAAGACTTATTACGGAGCTTTAACTTAAAACTTGCAATAAATGAACCAACTCGTTTGAAAAGCAAAACGTGCATTGATAACATTGCCCATAATATAAGAGGCTGTAAACAAAGTGTCTTAGATCTAGCACTGTCAGATCATACAGCACAAATACTATCATGTCCTGTTAGGAAGACGTTCTCAATAACCCACTGGTACAAATTTAGAAGAGACTATAGCAACGAAAATGTTGAAAAATTTATTAAATGTGTAAAAGCCCTGACTTTTAGTGATTGCTGTGGAAAAAGTGACTCAAATGCTGCTTTTGAAGAATTCCATAAAGTATTTAAACTTTTTTATGACCTCTGCTTTTCAAACAAAAAAAATTAAGGTTCCAATCATACGAAATACTAAATGGCTGAGTAAAGAATAAAAAATATGTCCCTCCTTAAAATAATGCTACTTAAAACATATCGACTATCAGGTAAAAATAGAGATAGGAGTGATTTTAAGAAATATGCAAAAAAAAAACATAAAACTTACACAAAGGTCGCAAAACAACTATCATATCCAAACGGCCACAAATAAATCTAAAACAGTGTGGCAAATAATCAATAAATACAAGAACAATAACCCCCCCCCCCCCCCCCCCCGAAAAAAATAATAGAATAAAATATAATAACCAACGTATAAACTGCTCCTGATACAAAAGCACAAACATTCAATAACTTTTTTATTGATGAAACTTCAAAACTATCGAATAATACATTAAACTACGCTAATATTCTAACCCATAACAAACCAAACTCCTGTTTCTTAACGCCAGTTACTCCTTATGATGTTGTCAAAATAATCATGACATTATAAAACACTAACAGTACAGGTTATGTTGGAATTTCCACTAAAATAATAAAAAGTGTAGTGTACGAAATTGCTCCAAGCATCACCTACATAATACATCAGTGTCTTGAGGAAGGAATTTTCCCGACATATTTGAAAACTACTGTAGTTACATACCAATATTCAAAAACGAAAACACGGAAGATGCACGATATTATAGACCTATCGCTCTCATTCCAACAATGGCTAAAATATTTGAAAGAGTACTATATAATAATCTTAGTGAATATTTCGTAAAAAATAAAATCATAATAGATAATAAAGTTGGATTCAGAAAAGGGAAATCGGTTAATACAGCAATGCATCAGTTTTTAGAAAAAATAATAACGGAACTAGATAAAAAAAAAAACAAGTCACAGTGTTCGGGACCGCTCAGTAGCTGGTTTATTAACACGAAGTTTTTGTCGGGGGTTAAAAGCGGGCGGCGAGGAAGTTTTTACTGGGGCTGAGACTGTATACTGATGGACTGGAACGGACTGATTTTGCGGGAATGGACGCCCTGGTTTTCTTGCATGCTCTTGATAATAAAACACTTTTTACTATTTCTTTCTTCGTATTTATTTTTCTTGTTCTTCGTAGTACTGCTGGATTTGGAGTGTCTGACCACGGAAAATGCACCCTTTTTATAGGTGAATTTTGTAGTGCCTGACTAATCAGACCCCTTCAGTTCGTATTAATGCCCCGCCCCTTGACCAATCAGGGCGCAGGTGACTTTTGTATGGGAAACTTAATTTGCGTGTTTTCCGTGGTAGGACATCCCTTACAATATTTTCTTATGTATCTAACCCTAGATATAGTTTGCCTTTATTATTTACATAAGAATCAGTCTCGAAAACCTTAATTAACACCTTAAAATAATTAAAATACAGAAACGGTCCTCGTTGAGGTAAAGTTCCTTAGTACTTAAGCTTAAATATTGAACATGGTACAAGTGGCGCCTCTAGCGGCCGGAGTGTACAACATATTATCGACAATCTTATGAGAGAAATATCGCAACGAAAGACAACTTAATTAATATAGTTAGACATGAAACACTTGATAACAATCAACGAGACATAACTTTTCTTGGCCTATTTTAACTCTAATTCTTAATTAGTTCTACGTTGCTAACAGAAACGTTTAGATACACATTATAGCTCACACTTTGTTTTTGAAACACTGTTATTTAAATATATAATGAATGACTTAAGTTGCACTGAAGTTAAATGTTCGTTACACCTAATACATAAGGAGATAATTATTTACTGTTGGTACTTCAGAGCGAGTTTACCTTATGGTGTCGTGCACACACAGCCCTATACAAAAGACATGGAAATGACAAAAGTTTTTGATTATGTTGACCATGGAGTGCTACTACATAAACCAGAAAAATACGGAGTTCGAGGTAAAGCACTAGAAATAATTAAATCCTATCTCAGTAATAGAATACAGTACACTGAAGTAACACAATAATTATATCCATTCACAAAAACAGAAATTAAATATACATCGAGCCCAAGATCTATAAAATACGGTGTACTTCAAGGGTCGATACTAGGGCAACTACTATTTCTCATCTATAGGTATACATGATTTACCTAACGCGATTCGGCACTCTATGGTTTTATTTGCAGATGATGGTACGGCTCTTTTGACAAATAACAAAAATAAAAATCATGAACTAGAAATAAATGATTCCCTATCTAAATTAATACATTGGCTTACTATAAATAATCTAAAAATAAATCTTACAAAAACCCATTACATGAATTTCAAGAACAAAAACGCAAAATTAATTCCATTATCTATTGAGTACAATAATGCAACACTATCTGAGGTTACAAGTACAAATTTTCTGGGTATCTATTTAGATTCTAATATGTCTTGCAAAACACACGTAAATAGAGCATGTAGCAAATGAAATGAATTCTCTTAGGCCCTATACAACATGCTTAAAAAAGTATCTAACCAAACCACACTACTTAGTGCTTGTCGTGCCTATGTGGGATCCACTCTATCTTATGGGATACTACACTCGAGAGCAATGAATCCGGGTCACTTAAAGAATCCTAAAAATCTCGGAAACTGAAAATGCTAGGTTAATGCAATAAATTGTATTTAATAGACAATGTAATACTCCTTAAATGAAGGTATTAAAACTTCTTAGTTATTGTAAAGTTATATCATAAAAAAATCAAATTTGAAAAAGGGCCACTTTCGAAGATGGAACTACGAAATTACAGCATTTGGTTTTGCTTTTGTTTGTAATCTGTCATTTATGTGGGTACATAAACCATGTTGATAGTGCTCTATATTCATTATTCAAGCTGAAATTATGTCGCTTACGCCTGAAGAATGCACCAGAATACTTACAATGCTGGAAACCGGCCGGAGTCAGCGCGATACAGCCAGGACTGTCGGTGTGTCGCTGTCAACAGTACAAATAGTTCTCCGACGTTACGAAGAAACTGGTTCTAACCTACGCAGACCAGGAACGGGCAGAACCAGGTGTACCACAGCACGAGAAGACCGATACTTGGTGAACACCATGCTTCGAAATCGCTTTCTCACAGGAACTGAACTCACCAATCAGTTTCGACGCCTCGGAGGAAGTAACCCAAGTGCATGGACAGTAAGACGTCGGCTTGCTGAATCTAACTTAAAACCCCTTAGACCTGCAAACGGCCCTAAACTGGAGCGTGGGCATCGTATTTCAAGACTAAGATATGCCCAGAGCCACGTAAATTGGAGTATTGAAGATTGGTCAAAAGTTATGTTCTCCGACGAATCAAAATTTATGCTCTACAAGCACGATGGAAGACACAGAGTGTATCGAAGACCAGGGGAAAGATTCAAGCAAGCATGCATCGAAGAAAAAGTAGCCTACGGTGGTGGGTCTGTACTTGTGTGGGCCGGAATTTCTTCTGAAAGTCGCACAGAGCTGGTGATCATAGAAAACGGCTCTTTAACTAGCGTAAGATATGTGGAAGAAATCCTCAATGATCACGTTGGTCCATTTATGGTCAATTTAGGTGAGGATGCTATATTTATGCATGACAATGCCCGACCTCATACAGGTAGGATTGTGAATGACTACCTTCAAGAGATGAACATTACTCGTATGGAGTGGCCAGCGCGCAGCCCGGATATCAACCCGATCGAGCATGCTTGGGACGAGCTAGGCAGATGCGTAAAACAACGAAACCCTCCCCCAATCACGCTTCGTGAGCTCAAAATTGCTCTCACAGAGGAATGGGAGAATATTCCCCAAAATCGTATAAGGAACTTGGTGTACAGCATGCCAAACCGCGTAAACGCAGTAATGGAAGCACGAGGAGGCAATACGAAGTATTAAAATTCAAGAAAATCGTAATAAAGTTCAAAAATTTCATGTTTCCTATTTTTGTTTTAAGGAGAGATCAGCAGTTTTTTTCTTTATGTAATTTTGTGTTAATAAAATGTATTTTTTTTTACTTTCATTTAAGGAGTATTACATTGTCTATTAAATACAATTTATTGCATTAACCTATCATTTTTAGTTTCCGAGATTTTTAACATTCTTTAAGTGACCCGGATTCATTGCTCTCGAGTGTATATTGGGGATACTCACGGAGGGGATACTCAACTGATAAAGAAATTACGTTCAAAGCACCTAAAAAGTGTATTAGATCAACATGTGGGATACACCAAACAGATCCACGTAAACCTCATTTCATAAACCTCAATATATTAACACTCCCTGCTCTATATTTATCTACGCTGCCTCAATTTTAGTTAAATCAAACATCTAAGCTATGACACATTAAAAAGCAGTAGACTTAAAAATACATTACTCACAGAGCATGTAACTTTAAGAACATTACTCAATAAAACATCCCACACTGCAGTATATAGCAATAGTATTTATTGTATGGGCATACAAATATATAATAAGTTAGCCCATATACATTAAGAACCTACTTTCAATTGGTATTTTTAAAAGGAAGCTAAAAGACTTCCTGATTAAAAAGGCATATTACTCTGTAAAATAATTCCTGGAAGATAAATAATTATTGTGATACATAATTTAATGTGATATAATTTAAAAGAATAGTATGAGATAATACAAACTGTATAAATAATGATAATTAATATAATATAATGTAAACTGGTTAACTGTAATATTGAGTAAGTATGTATACATATTTTTTCATATATAGACATTTAAATTGCAATGCCTTAACAGGCAACTAAGTTCTAAGAACCTACCGATTGTTAACATCTTCAAAATTCTGTACACTTAGTTCGCAATAAAGAACTTGAATTAATTTATAACATGTATATAGATTTCTCTAGCGAATTATCTTTTCAAGGTGAAATGTGCTTACACCTATATTATTTGTCCGCTTTTCGCATCGTCAAAGGATTCATCAGATTATCTTATATGATACGCTAAATATCTGATTGTGAGCGCATTGTTTACAGCGTGGTCGGGTGAAGACGGCGAGAAGGAGTCGCACTACCGGCTGACGCTGAGCAAGATGTCGGCGCGGCACAGCGACCAGTACACGTGCACGTCGCCCGGCGGACACACCAACACAGTGCTCATTAAAGTTGTTAGTGAGTCGTGTTCCTGATCACGTAAACAGATGTAGGGCGAACATAATATATCTGACAAACAAGAAAATAAGTTTAAATGCGCCGCTCGACCGCAGCCCACGAATACGTGGCTGGCAAACAAATGACCCGCGCAGCTAACGTGGCTCTCCACATGCTACCTACAGGGGACGGGTGACTTAATAAACCATCAGGTTTAAACGGAGCGAATTTACTGCTTATGGCATAACATTATCAGCCTATAATTTTCTCACTGCAGGGACACAGGCCTCCTCTCTGTGATAGGTAGTGGGCTGTAATCTACCACGCAGGCCCAGTGCGGGTTGGTAGATGTCACATGTCTTCGATTTATTGTTTCTAGGACATGCAGGTTTCCTCACGATGTTTTTCTTCACCGTTTTGAGAGCAGTGATGATGAAATTATTTACTCAAAGTAAAGCGCCTGCCTGGGCTCGAACCTACGACCTACAACTCGTAAGTCGGGGCGGATACCACTGGGCTACCATTGCACCATAATCTGAAGCAATAATTAAAGTTCAACGTCTAAACCGTGTTCAGAGCAAGCGTATTTTTTTTTGTATCCTTCAGGCATCGTTTACATGGGGCTTTAATGTGGGACTCCCTCGTTGGTCTACTGGCCGTAAGCGTGACTGCTCACCATGGGTACAGTGTTACTTGGGTTTGCCATTAAGAACTTCTCAGTAGCAGCCTGGAGTCAGGAGCTATGCCTGGTCGATGGCAATATTACTGCTTGCGAAATGAAGGTGTACTTGCCACCTCTGCCTTAGGGGAACACTTGAGTGTTGTTATTATGTGACAGAGAAACAAATTGATATTCGAGCCACTGTCACCCGGCTAGTATTAGCTGGATGAGACTGACCTATGTCCAGCTGTGGACTGCTGTATGCTGATGACGTGTAACAGACGATTAGGTGGAGGACACGTTGGGTTAGGAGATACCCAACGTCTCCTCCACCTTTTGTCTTATCTGAACCGGAATTAAAATTTCAAAGACTTAAGAAAGCTCCCAGATTGAAAACTGGTTGTAGTGGCGAAACTTGAGAGAAGTCTTTATTCACTAGTGGACTGCGATACTCAAAGTTGATTGATACTGACACGTTTCCTCCTACCTAAGCCCTTCATGAGATTCACACAAGAATTGTCTCTAGGAGACTTGGCCCTGAGGATTTCTCAATAATATTTGGCCTGGTTTTCCACAGACGTAGTGTGTCCGCCAGTAGTTGTTCCATCGCACCGCATCCGCCAGTTCACACAGGGCACGAGGCTCGGCAACTCGGCGCACTTCAGCTGCCAGCCCGGGTTCCACCTCAACGGATCTTCCATACTCACCTGCATGGGCAACGGTAAACATCATGCGTTGTTCAGGCAGAGACGGTGGCGGTGGTGGACAGTTAGTACTATCTCACATAATGCCCAATAGGATACTTGACATACATACATAAACTCACGCCTTCTTCCCATGGGGGTAGACAGGAATTACAGAACGTCACCTGCTACGATCCTATAATGAAAAAATAATAGACAGTGTTAATTTTTTTAAATAAATGTTACAAAAAAGACGATTTGTGAAAAAAAATATACAGCTTGTAAAAACTGTGGAAAATGGAGAAGTTACACGTTTTTGAAGTCAGGTTTAGGTAAGAAATGAGTTTGAGTTTCTATCCTTGTCACGCAAAACAATCATTGTGCAATGGCACGAAGTTACTATGGCGATTCTGTCTTGTGACATCATGGTAGTAGTGCTGTCTCTATCTAGCATAGACTTTAAAACACTTACGAGTTCGCAATTTTTTTTTAATTATTGAAATACATTGTTTACCTCCTTTTTTAGGTTTCGAAAATCTAATTTTAAAATCCAGTTATCACCTATTGTACAATTACTTTTAAACTCTTCGCCACCGTCACTGTGTCCGTCTGAACAACTCTTCATTCTCGGGTCTCCCATCCCATGGCCATGTCACATGGAAATTAACATGGTATCATTCATAATGTTAGGTCTCGGAGACGCGCGCACAAATCGTCAAAGACCAAACTTTTTATACAGGCTGGTCCAAATTGTGACGTCAATAAAAAAAAATAGATTCCTCATACCTACCTAGGGGTATCTGAAAATACCCCATGTAGGGATGTTCCGCGATTTTTAATAGTTTAGGAAATATTAATGTTTTTTAATTTTTTGGGGAAATCGAAAGTGAGAAATTTACATTCTTACGATTAAAAGTTGACTTTCTTTGTCAATTAAATGTTAACAAATGTTACACGTTCCAGTATTTTTTAAATAGAATAAAGTCAACTTTTAATCGTAAAAAAACTATATCTTGCACTAATGTTAGGAAGATATATTTTTTATACATGAAAGGGTATTCATGATAGTCCATCGCTAAAAAAAACCAAAATGAGCTCGTCGAAAAAAAGTTTCGAAGAATTTCCCCAAACATTAGATCTTAGAAAATAAAGGTTTTAATTAACATATTATCATGTTAGGTATCGTTTAGAGGGGCTTACTTTAAGGCGAACGCACTTTACTTTGCAAGTATAATATTAATGTAATGTACACCTTCCGGAATAAATTCTCTAATCTAAATGATGGTAAAAACCGCATCAAAACCCGTTGCGAATTTAGAAGCACATCGCGTTCACACAAGACACGCAAAGTGACTTTAATGTATGTACAGATTATTTCTTTTATTCACTCAATATTCATACGTACTTAAAATTATTTTTTTACATATTTCAATATAAAAATGATTATTATTATCTATAAGGTCGTTGGTCATCCTTGCCGCCGACGTGCGAGGAGACGTTCTGTCCTGTGCTGAAGACGTTGGGCCCGCACCTCAGCCTGGTGGAGTACAACTCGTCGTTCGGCGGGCGCGCAGTGTTCACGTGCAGCTGGGCGTACCGGCTCGTGGGCGCGCCCGGCCTCGAATGCGAGATGGACGGCACGTGGTCCGGGGAGGTGCCGCATTGCATCCGTAAGTGCATACCGATGCGAATTCATCCGTCAACAGTGTGAATATTCTACTTTGTCTCAAATTATGCGATCTGATGTCGATGGTACGGTCAGCAGCAAAAGTCTAGTAACACTGTCAGTTTTACATTTCTTCAAAATTGACAGAACATGATTATTGCTATTATGATATATTGCTTTTCTGTCTCGAAAATAAATTGTAGTTTGATAATCGTGACTTAATTAAAGGGGGGAGGGAGTGGCTTATCCATCTACCTCGGTTGGCCGCCGCGACGCCGCCACAAACTTATCTGAACCGGAATTAAAAAACCTCAGATCATATAAACACAGAGATATGCTTTGTAAACAAATGTATCCCTGTTCCGATGTCTCCGCGTTTCCCCAACTTAATTCACTAACACAAAAGCAATAACTATAAGAACGGCACACGAGCTCACATCTCTCCCACACACAAAGAAACTTTCAGCAACACCAATAAACTCACTAATAGAACACATGCAAACAGGGGGCGGCGCTTCTACCTGTAGTTACGGACTCAGAATAAACACACATACCTACAGTTGTGGTCATATAATTAAGAACGATTTGAAGTACCAGATTTTTTTTATTTAAATCATGTTATGTGTAGTTATGTGTTCCTTTTTAGAATTAACTACTTATGTTATGAAATAGCCACATGAATAGAGCAAACGGGATTAGAAATATAGAATAAAATCACAATTTTTGACATTTCGCAAGAGAGATAGAGTTCCATTCTTCTAAGAAAACGTCGTACAGCTCTCTTAAATAGCCACACTGCCGATTTGAAACCTTTTTCTTGACTTCGCACCAAAGACGCTCTATTGGGTTTAGATCTGGGCTGCTAGCTGGCCAATCTAAGACAGAAACTCATTGCGATGTGAGAAATTCCTTAACAGTGCGTGCAGTATGCTTTGGATCATTGTCGTGCTGGAATGTCCAAATAACCGGAAGCACGTCTTCAGCATAAGATAACATTGTTTCTTCCAGTACATTTTTGTATTGGAATTGATCCATGTTTCCTTCTATAAGCTTAACAGGTCCAACACCGTGTCCAGAAAAGCACCCCCAAATTTTAACATTTTCCCCACCATGCTTTAATGTCTTTTTTGTGTACTTAGGGTCGAATTCTTTATTCGGAGGGCGTCGTATATATCGTTTACCATCAGAACATACCCTGTTTATTTTTGTCTCGTCAGGAAAAAGAATTTTTTTCCACTGTCTAACTGTCCAGTTTTCATGCCTTCTTGCAAATGCAAGCCGGGTTGGACTATGGCACCGTTGGAACATGGGCACCTTCCTTGCTATCCTTACGTACAACTTTTCTTCTACAAAACGCCTTCGAATAGTACGTGCCGAGATAGCTGAAGGGTTGTTTTCACCAAAATATTCTTTTCTCAGCTCATTAGACCCTTTAAAAAGATTTTGTTTTGCCAAACGAACGATATTTCGATCAAGTCGACGAGATGACTGACGTGATGACTGTTTAGATACACGCGGAACATTTGAAGTAGTTTGATATCCGCTAGGGCGCAGAGCGCAGCAGAGCGCGGGAAAAATAATCGAGTGGGGTGAATGCCAGATGCGTCACCGGCGTGCCGGCGCCGCTCGGCCGCCCGATAATGTAAACAAAGCATTTTTACGACTTGGGTTTCATTGAATGGTGCTAACACTTGTGTTTTTTGTTATGGTAAGGAACGGGGCTTTAAGATAGCGGAGTTTCGTTTGAAATAGGATAGTATTCATGTAAACAAATCGTTCGTTAGTATGACGCAACCATAAATCATAACTTTGTTTTCAAATAAATGGTTATAGTTCGAAAAAACGAGCGATGACCTATATTGTTTAAGGTTTTAAATACATTATGTGTATATACTTAACGCAAAACACTAATAAAACCACAGCATTAGTACAATATGTACTATTTACGAGCGCCCAAAGTTGAAAAAATTTGCCGACGGCAAAAAAATAACAATGGCCGCCAAGACAATGGAAACAAAATGTTGTTTTATAAATATAAATCTGATACGTAGAATAAAAATATTGGTACCTGTGGAAAGCTTATTTAATGCTTCAACTTTGTTATAAAAGTAGTCGTATTAGAATAACACACTGTACTAAAATAAGGATCTGAAAACACATACACGTAATAACAATAAACATGAATCGGTCAGCGCCGGTTGTGGAATAAAACCGAAATTACGTAATATTTTTTCACTCACCGACCTTGAAATCCTGCAGTAATTCACTTCACTATAATATTTATCACATACTTAAACAGGCCATAGCACTTCAAACACTTGAAAACCCACTTAAAACACAAATTATTTATCATGTAAACAAAACACGCGCGAGTCCGTACGTCACTGACAAGACGCCATATTTTTTTAATTATTTGATTTTTTTGGTTGAACGCTTGTAGTGTTGTCATACATCTGAGTAAGCGGCCTTTAAGCACAAAATCGACTAAGCAATCGGATACAGTGTGCCACAGATCTTTTAAAAATGAAAAATTGAATAAAGTTTATCGGATTTCGATTAATTAAAGGGTTACTTAGGTGAGAGCATGCACTCCGCATTACTTTTTATGCGGCGACTTTGGTCACCTCATCCACTCCAGCGGATTGACAAAATGCTTCACAGCGTGGAAAACCATAGTTTTTGAGCATTGCAGATTTTATTACTTTCTTATTTTATTTATTATTACTTCCTTTGTAGATTTATTACAACTTTTATTTGATCCCCATTGTTTTCATATGAAGCAATCACCTAATACTGGTACAGCACTCTCTCTTCTCTATTAAAATTTGAATAAAATAATAAACTATTCAGCGTTCTTAATTATGTGACCAGCCAGTAAGTATTAATACTAGGTTCAGATCTAATGTATAAAGTTTATCTATTTATTTTTTAGCCAATCATGTGTATCAACTGATGTACCGCTAGAATGGAAAAGTTTTGCGATACCGCGAGAAAAAAAAAAATCATGCAATTAGTTATACTTGTTAGTTAGAAAAACTCTTCCCTTTAAATAAGCGTTCTTATTTATACGACCACCACTGTCATACGAGTATGTCTGTGGTTTGACAAACCAGTTAACTTCTAATATTAATCAGCGTAAATTCAAAACTGTATATTTTAACGGATATCTGATAAATCACGGATATAGGTATATTAAATTCTAGAGACTAATATATACCGTATATATTAGTCTCTAGAATTCTAATTATTTAATATTCAAATTATTATCAAACTTCGATTATATGAAGCACGTTCGGGGGAAACGGAAACTCCTCTTAAAGTATGTGTCAGGACATGCTACAAAATCACAGCTATTCATCTTACTACTATTGTAAATGCGAAAGTCTGGATGGATGTATGGATGTTTGTTACTCAATCACGCCAGAACTGCTGAACGGATGTGGATGAAATTTGGATATATATAAAGATAGATATATTATAACCTGGAATAGGCGGAATAGCACATAGGCTACTTTTTATCCAGGAAAAATGTACGGTTCCCGTAGGATAATTTCCGACATCCACGCAGGCGAAGCCGCTGGCAAAAACTAGTAAGATATACATAATAACTAATCTAAACTACCAAAAAACGATTAGGATATCAACTTCTCGAATCTAGATTAGGAGAAAACAAGTAAAACTTCAAGATATTTATTCATATGACCAGTAAAATGTAAATATGTATATGTTAAAATTTGCCGCTTTGACAGTTTAGGTGTTGTGTTCTTAGTTAAATAGTGGACCGACTATTCGAAGAACCGACGAACTTTCTTCAATGGTTGAAAGCATTTTGGCTCAAAGTGAGACAAACATATTGTGTTATTTTTTGTTGGAAACCAGTTTGGACCCCTTCCTGTCGTATTTATCCACTTTTCTTTTATTTTTGGATCCGTCGGATAGCTAAAATGTTAAAATAAAAGCAAGGTGTGACTGATGATGATGATATCAATGATACATGAGTAGTAAACAACAGCCATAAAAATCCATGCAACAAAAAAAAGTTAAATTGTTTTCCCTTGTGTAACTAAATAAATAAACTCGTTAAAAACACCTTATAACATATCGACAACCACAAACGTCACATGACATCTCTATGTCTAGTCGGCAGCGGCCGCTTCACGAAACTATCGTGTGAGTGAGAGTATCAGTAAAACACTTATCCATTGCGCTATTAGACCAGCCGATTCATTGATCGATGTGTACTAAGCAAACAATGGTTTTTGTTCCAATGAAAATAATTGCTTTTGGTACTCCATCGTGTTTCTAGTATCACTGTTTTAATAAATTCGATAGTAAAAACAATAATATTTTAGTAGTTACGTGTGAAATGAGATACCATCTTTCATGTAATTCACAATACAGCTGTTACTTTTACAAACAATCACTGAACAACGCGGCATTTGGTCAAAAATCATGAGCAGCGAAGACGTTGCAAGTTGACATTCGACTAATGGCCGAAACTGGCATCATGACACTTTCCGGCCGGATGAGTTCGCAAACCTCCTTGCCATATCCCATGTGTTTATATAATCTGAGTAAAAAACGTTACTTAGCATGGGCTTTGCCTATGCGTTATTATTCTAAGGCCTAAGTATTTTATTATTATATAATACCTATCACTGTTGAACAACTGTCAAACTAAAAGTGCAAGCTAGAGACGGAAACCTGTCTAAGAAAAGAGTAACGTTAATTTATCTCTGTCTATGACAATTTTGCACATAGCGAGCTATGTAGTAGACAAATAATACAAGTTTTTTATTTATGAGTGGTATGTATTTTCAGAATAATAATAATTAAAATCATCAATACAATCATCTAAGTTCATATAATCCCATTGAACGACTATTTCATGAAATGTCATCTCTCTAGGGAGACTAAAAAATTTCTTCACCTTCAGCAAATTTAGATTGGGTTGGGACGGTCCCGCAATCTTTCCAAAAGAACTCTCACTTGATAGTTTCAAAAAAAAAAAACTTATTTCACAGAATCTGGAAGTCGATTTATCCACTTCTTGTGCAAGTCATAATGTAGTACAAAGCTAATTACCTACTTAGATGTTCAGCAGAAAATCCCTATAATGTTTTTACGAATGCATTTCGTATTGTATTCTAATAAATTATCATTTTATTATTTACCTTTCTGCCGAATCGACAACAGCTGCAATCACATAAGCTTCCATATTGATTTCCAAACTCACAAGTATCCAAACTTTCAAAAACTAGTAGAGGAATGTGAATTGTAAGTTTTTGTTCATGACAACTAATATTATTCCACACCGTTTTAATTGCAATTAAAAATAGTCTGATATAGGTCTGATTTTACCAAAGTCTTTATCTTTTATTCCGTGGAATACGTGGAAAACGTCTGACAGTTCTAGTATGGAAAAACGGTCAAAAATTCAAAATTTATTTACAGGATAAATGATAAATGATTTTATTTCTGTAAGTAGGTTTGAACAAACACTTTTACACGTCAATCGTATTTTAAAAACTAGATGAGGTCGGCATTTCCTATCTGACTACTATCTGACTGATGATAAGACTTATTCTAGGTATAAAAGTTTGGTGGAATACGCCCTTAGTTTGACAATCACAATTTTAGTAGTGCTGTCAAACTATAGTATAGCACATACATTAATCAATGTAAGTACATTCATATTTAAAAAAAAAAACTATAGTAGAATATAACAGATGGACTCATGTAGATTTAAGTTTAGTAATAAGTCTATTTAATGTGTCCGACGCAGGAGCGTCTTAACTGTAGATAAAAATAAAAATCCGTAAAAAATACAATGCTGTAAAAAAAGGCGCGGACGGCCATGTCCGCGGTAGTAGTAGTTATTTTAAAAAAAAACTACAGTATAGTTAAGTTGTGTCACTTTAGTCAATTTCAGAATGAGAAAATTTCTTTGACAGGAATAAAATAAATTTTGGTAATTTTTTGTCTAGTTTTGTGACAAGAGAATCGGCACCATTATGATCTAGTAAATTGAGTGCTTACTTACCCAATATTACGTTGCGAGGCGAGAAAAGATTGTTGCCGGTTGTACAAATTGATGAGTGAAGGTGGTGACTGATTCGCTGTTATCATTATCAGTTGCCATTGATTACCTGTAAAATGAGTATTGATATATTGAAATACAACAAAAGTAGCTAACGAGCGCATTAGATATTCTACGTATGTAGATAGGAGCAATATTTATTAACTTACTTTTTGCTCTGCCGCTTTTGCTGAGCCCTCGCCCTCATGTACAAGGGGCGTTCAATGTATTCTCGGTGTTGGCATGAAAAAAAACGTAAATTCAATTAAAATTATTGTTATTTTCCAATTTAATCCCCCATTACCTCAATGCATTTAATACATCTCGAAATTAACTTATCAATACCCAGTAAAAAAGAACTTTCCTCTTTCTCTGAAAAATGCGCATTTATTGCCACCTTGAGGTCTTCATCATTGTAAAATCGTGTCTTTTTTCAAATTAGGGAATAAATAATAATCACTTGGGGCTAGGTCCCGGCTGTAGGGTGGGTGGTTAATTTCTTTGGAACCACAATCTCGCACAGCAGCCTCGGGAACACGCGCCGTGTGGAGCGGGGCGATGTCGTGTAGAAGCAAAACACAGGTGGTCAGTTTATACTCCGTATTTTTCCTTTAATTGCTTCTCTTAAATTTCGTAAAGTAGATGCGTATATAGGATGTTGCGTTTATGGTTTCACGTTTTTTTTGTGTACTCAATCAGCAAATTTCCTTTTGAGTCCCAAAACACAGTAGCCATGATTTTTCCGGCAGACGAAACGACTTTGAATTACTTAAAAGCGCAGTACCCTTCTTGTGCCACTGCATGGACTCCTGCTTACTTTCAAGGTCATAATGATGAACACACGTTTCATCTCCGGTAACAATTTGATCGAAAATACTTGATAGAACTTCACCACAGAGCTCTAAAAACTCTCTACAGCACTCGATTCACATTTGTTTTTGAGGCGCCGTGAGCATTTGCAGCAACCATCTTGTACTGACTTTTGAAAAGTAAAGAAGGTCATGAAGAATAGTGTGCATGATACCAACGGAGCGGTGGGTCATCTCTGATATCATTTTCATCTTCATTCGGGCATCAAAATAAATTTATAAGATATTTATACAGGCGTTATTACGGAGTCTATCCCTTTTACCCGTTAATGTATCCTACCTTATTTATTTTAGGTATGGTAGGATACAACGAGCTAAGGGTTAGGAGGGATCTTGCACTCGCCTCATATACAAGGTGATTGGAAGATGGGTGCAAAGCTTTAAGGCGAAGATAGTACAGACAGTTTAGAACAATTTAAGCCATGGTTGTCTTAGACGAAGTCTTACCATTTTTTTTAACCTAATTTTTAAGATTTTTTTCGAAAATTGCCAAAATTTTAACTAAACTGGTTATTTATAGCTAAATTGAATGATAAATTAATTCATTTTTATTTTATTTAATTAAAGTAATGTGTAAGCAATCTAGCAAAACATGTTTTAGGCCTCTGTGTCGTTAGACATTTTTTTACAGACATTTAAAGTTCATATAAATTAATAAAAACCATAAATAATTTTTGAAAACCTTATTTAAAAAAAAAAACGAAGGGTGCTTTTTTTGTTCAAATATTTGAAAACATGCGTGATAATCGCTCTTTCCTTTGAGGTATCATTTACGAGGATATTTTAAAAATTATTGAAATTAGGATCTACAAACCAATTTGAGGGAGAAATTTAAAATTTTAGGCAGACTAATTAAAACAAAATGTTTGCTTAAAAAACTTACGCTAAGCTTACTTTATGTGTTCGAAATTATAATTACTTTAATTTTAAGAATTTTTTGCACATGCCAATTGAGGGGATTATCTAAACAATGGCAGCAATGCGCGGTGCGACGGCATTTCCAGGTAGAACGCCCAGTGAATAGAAAATAGCGATAAATACGTTGGTTTTTACAGCAAAATGGTATTAGTTACTAAGGCAACAAAATCGTGTTTTTATTTAGTTAGGGTTAGTCAATCTGTGTTGAAGCGGTCACATCTTTTACTTATTACAATTAGTTGAATTAGTCAAACTACAGCTGCCCATGTGAGAGGACGTTGTCGTGTTGATTCGCAATTTACCGTGTTCAGTTGTAGCCCTTTGCGTTCCTGCACGTGTTGTTTGCGTTAGTTTTGAACATTTTTGTTTCACCGTGTCCAGTCGTAGCCGCAAGCTCCTGCACGTGTTGATTTTTGAGTTGTGTTGAGTTGACATTTAGTGCGCTCCTACGCCGTTTTTCTTAATTGTTAAGTAGCTATGGCTACTTTTTCCAATCAGGAATATGCGGATATCGTATTTATGTATGGCAGAGCAGATGGCAATGGATCCTTGGCGCGACGGATGTATCAAGAACGCTTTCCGAATCGCAGGGTACCGAATGTGCGAGTGTTTTACAACACTTTTCGTCGACTTGCCGAAGTTGGGTTTCACCGCGTGGAACCTGGAGTCAACCCAGGCAGACATGAAACTGACGTCGAAGAAAACATTTTGGCAGCATTTCAAGCAGATCCTACTACCAGTACCAGAGCCGTAGCTCAAAATCTAAACATTTCACAATAGAAGGTGTGGCATACAATGCACCAAAATGACAAATATCCGTTCCATGGTAGGGGTGTGCAAGGTCTGGAAGAGCAAGATCCCCAAAGAAGAATACAGTTCTGCCGTTTCCTCCTCAACAGAGACATCGAAGATGCGTGGTTCCTGAAATCAATCTTGTGGACGGATGAAAGCAAATTTTCTAGGGAGGGCATTACAAACTTTCATAACCTCCATGAATGGGCCGACAGAGACAATAATCCACATTTTAAGAAGCGAGTGTCGTTTCAGGGAAAATTCTCTGTCAATGTATGGGCTGGAGTAATTGGCAGGACATTGATTGGGCCCCACTTCTTACCGGATAATTTAAATGGTGATAAATGATAAATGATTTTATTTCTGTAAGTAGGTTTGAACAAACACTTTTACACGTCAATCATATTTTTTTTAAACTAGATGAGGTCGGCGTTTCCTATCTGACTACTCTGAGAAGAAAGGCCGAAACAAGAGGTCACAGTCTCTTTTAAAGTCCAGACAAAATCTTGGTCAGATCATGTGAAGGCTATGTAGATCGGTGTCTGCAATGGTCTTTTGAGGAAAGAACCACACAGATTGAGTGAACCTGTCCAGTCAGTGCACGCAATTGTCAGTAATCGTGCAGCTCAACTTAGACTCAGGGAGCTCAACGATTCGACGAACAATACCAAAGAAAGGACGAGTAGGCCGCATAAATTACTCAAACTGCCAGATCATGATTACGCTGAGAAAAATACAAAAATAAATAAAAAAAAAACCAATGACCGACATAGCTCTCACATTCACAATAATTAGAATAATATTATAATAATCTTTGAGGACCATGTAGATTTGTGTCTGAAATGGTCTTTTGAGGAAAGAACCACACAGATTGAGTGAACCTGTCCAGTCAGTGCACGCAATTGTCAGTAATCGTGCAGCTCAACTTAGACTCAGGGAGCTCAACGATTCGACGAACAATACCAAAGAAAGGACGAGTAGGCCGCATAAATTACTCAAACTGCCAGATCATGATTACGCTGAGAAAAATACAAAAATAAATAAAAAAAACCAATGACCGACATAGCTCTCACATTCACAATAATTAGAATAATATTATAATAATCTTTGAGGACCATGTAGATTTGTGTCTGAAATGGTCTTTTGAGGAAAGAACCACACGGATTGAGTGGACCTGTCCAGTCAGTGCACGCATTTGTCAGTAACCGTGCAGCTCAACTCAGAACTTAAGGAGCTCAACGATTCGACGAACAGTACCAAAGAAAGGACATTTGGGTAGGCCGCATCAGCTACTCAAACTGCCAGAACATTATTAAGACTGGAACAAAACACACATAGTCCTCACATTCACAATAATTTAAAATAATATAATACTTTTTACAGTAAATATTAGTGTCATTGTATATGTAAATAAGTATAGATACTTATAGCAAAGATTAAAAGTAAAAATAGTTAGCGAAACAAAATAAATTAACATTGCCTGTGCTTTATTGGAGCAACTCAATCCCAAGCCTTTTTGTCCTCATTATAGTCTTTGACAGTATAATAGGCATTCTGGCATAGTTTCCTTTTTATAAAAGATTTGAATTTATTAAGGCTTAGTGCTTGAAAGTTGCTTGGAAGTTTATTATAAAAACGTATACATTGGCATCTAAACGAGCCACCTATTTTCTTGAGCCTGGTAGTAGGAACAACAAATTTGTGTTTGTTCCTAGTATTTAAATTATGGATATCACTGTACTTTTTAAACAGATTAATATTTTTATGTGCATACAAAAGATTTTCATAAATATACTGAGAAGGCACAGTCATTATATTAATCCCTTTAAAGGACATCATTCATTTCGTACCCAAAAATGAAAGTGCCGGCCAGAAAAAAAAAATACTAGATTCTTAAGCGAAATAATGTCCTGAAGATTTTTTATTATTACAAGAATCGTCTACAATTAACCCCCAGGCTGCTATTTCACTTTGAAAATACAAAAAATAATTCTTTTCTTACAATGTTTGGAGCATCACATTACGCTTAAAAGTTGACAAACAACCTAGCTAAATAGCTACCTGCTATTGTGTTATCTCGCACGGCCGCACCCCGGCCCCTTCACCGCGTATCCCCTCCTCCCCGTGTCCGCACGGCGAACGCAAGTAAGGACAAGTTAGTTATCCATGCGACTTATGTTACATCGGACGGCTACTATTCAGTTTACTTGTGCTTTTATTTTGCTGTTATTATTATGGCGGAATTACTGTGTACATGGTGTCATGAATCTGTTGTGAATAGAAGGAGATACACTTGGGCTTCCCGAGAGGAGCAGCACATTGAAATAGCGCAGATTGTTATTCAAGAAATATTGGAGCAGCAGGTATGTACCTATTTATGATGTACCATACGTTTTGTTGTAGGGTTATTGTTTCTGTTTCACAAGAGTATGTCGCTCTCTTATAATAATTATGTACAGTAGTCTCAGTTTATTGTGTAGAAGTAGTCCATATTCGTCTCTGTTCAAGTTTTTAGAACGAATTCTGAATGTAATTCGTCTCACACGTTTATTTTACCTTTCAGGCTCAGCCTACGGAATACATTCGTCGACCTTGTTGGCAAAGGGCAGAAAGAACGTACCATCGAAACATACGAGAAGCACGTCAAGAAGACGACGCCGCTGATGTTCATTCTGCGGAGCCAGTTGCAAGCGGAGAACCAGTTCAGATGACTTTGCCTGGTTATGTGCGGACTCCGGACACTAGGCGCACGTGTGTTTTCCAACATTGCGAAAACAGTACAAGGTACCAAATACCGAATAATATTGTACTTAGGATGCTAGGCCGTTATAATCTTCTTATATCCGAAAACAGTCGTGTTTGTAATGAACATCTGCAGGAAGACTTATGGCATGTGCTGGCCGTACAACAAAACAACATTTCGCAATTTACAGCTGCCCACATAGCACGAGCCTTGTCGATATTAACCAGGTATGTAACTACTGATGTTTTGAACTTCGCCCAATACCAGACAATAAGTCCAAACGAGTTTCATACCTGGACTGGCCTTACTCACGATCAATATACAGATTTATTGTCAAACACTCCTAGTCTCAACGATAGACGTAATAAAAACGTAATATTGGCAGCTGTACTTGTGAAACTGCGGACAGGAGATTCAAATGCGAGATTAGCTACAATTTTTAGAACGAGTGAATCTTCTTTTGCCCGCATGCTTAAAACTGGTCGCATTGCACTGATGCAAGATTTTGTCCCGCTGCACTTGGGCTTTGATCACTTAAGCAGGGAAGACGTAGCTCGCAGAAACCTCACAGTGCCAGATAATCTCTTTGGCAATCCAGATAGTCCATCTAATGAAAGAAAGGCGATAACGATTTGTGATGGCACATACATATACATTCAGAAGAGTTCCAATTACTTCTTCCAAAGAAAATCATACAGTAATCACAAATACAGAAACCTCTTAAAACCATTCTTATTTGTGTGTTGTGACGGACATATAATAGAAGTGTCTGGACCTCATGCTGCCACTACATCAGATGCTCAAGTAATGAATAGTGTTATAGACAATGAAGAAGACAGTGGCGATGGCGTTTTTCATTGGTTCTACAGAAATGGTGATGTTTTTATTTTGGACCGCGGTTTCAGAGACTCGGTTGTACCCATGCAACAACATGGTTACTCAGTACATATGCCAGAAAGCAAACATCCAAATGAAACACAACTCACTACAGACCAGGCAAACAAATCCCGTTTAATCACTATTTGCCGATGGGTTGTTGAGGTGGTGAACGGACGTTTTAAACGAGACTTTCGGCTTCTGAGAAACATATATATAAACCGAACGTTATACTATATGTTTGAGTTCTTCAAAATAGCTGCCGCTTTAATAAATGCCTATCACAGGTTAATAGATGATAATATTCATGCACAGACATTTTTAAATATAATTAACGAAAGATTGACTCTTACAAACATATTGGCAGATATAGTCATAAGACATAATTATAATAGAAGGCGAGTACAATTTCGTTCACTATCAGCAGATGTGCCAGAATTAAATGACTTCCCGAGGCTAACGGAAGAAGACTTGGTGCTATTTAGTCTTGGCATATACCAGATAAAACAAGCGAGGAGCTACTACGGCGAACATTTAAACCCAAATGGAGAGTTTATTATTGAAATCGGAAGCGGACTTCTCACTGATCATGCCAGAGAGTTGGGTGAAAATGTAATAATAATAAGGGGAAGAATTCAGTCTCGCCATGTGAGAGCCAGAACATATTATGTATACATTGGCTGGAATACAAGATTAAGTGGTCGGGAAGCCATAGGACATTATTATTGTACTTGCAATGTAGGCAAGCGAACCGTCGGTTGCTGCTCTCACACAATGTGTTTGGTATGGTATATGAGCTTCGCAAGACACGAACCTCATTTAAGTCCACCCGCAATAGGGTTAGAAAGTGTTATAATAAGGTCTACTGAAATGTAAAAACATGTATATTAAATAATTATAAAAGATTCCCCCAATCTTTTTGTTGTTATTTTTTACTACCTACCATGGATGCGCATGCGCATGGATAACTAACTTGTAACTTGTGCATTGTCCTTGCTTGCGTTCGCCGTACGGACACGGGGAGGAGGGGGTACGTGGTGAAGGGGCCGGGGTGCGGCCGTGCGAGATAACACAATAGCGGGTAGCTACTCAGCTAGGTTGTTTGTCAACTTTTAAGCGTGATGTGATGCTCCAAACATTGTAGGAAAAGAATTATTTTTTGTATTTTCAAAGTCAAATAGCAGCCTGGGGGTTAATTGTAGACGATTCTTGTAATAGTAAAAAATCTTCAGGACATTATTTCGCTTAAGAATCTAGTATTTTTTTTTTCTGGCCGGCACTTTCATTTTTGGGTACAAAATGTTCGAGACTTGAATGATGTCCTTTGTCTCTGAGGGAGTGTCTGGGACTTAATTTATAAATTGAACGAATTGCCCTTTTCTGTAAAACAAAAATCGTCTGAATATCGGCGGCATTTCCCCACAACAGATTACCGTACGACATTACACTATGAAAATAACTAAAGTATACTAAACGGACTGTCTCTAAATCAGTTAAACCACGAATTTTCCTAACGGCGTATGCTGCAGAGCTAAGCTTCTTTGACAATTTATCTATATGGGGGCCCCATTGAAGCTTGGCATCCAAAGTTATGCCTAAGAATACTGTGGTATTTTCGGGTTTCAACTCTTCACCCTTTATGAGAATACTTGTTTCTACTTGTCTAACATCAGGTATCGTAAACTTAATACATTTCGTTTTTTTCTCGTTAAGAAGAAGGTTAACATTAAACCAGTTAACTACTTTTGCGAGGGCACTATTTACATTGTCAGTAACCAGCTGCTGACGTTTGAGTTTAAATAAAAGTGAAGTGTCGTCTGCAAACAGCACTATATCATGTTTATCCTTTATGAGGTAAGGCAAGTCATTTATATAAATAAGAAATAAAAATGGACCTAGAATTGAGCCTTGAGGGACCCCCATTCTTACTACCGATCCGGGAGATCTTTTCCCGTTAACATCAACTCTCTGAATCCTATCACTTAAATAAGAAGTAAGAAGATCCAGAGAGGCGTTCCGGATTCCGTAGTGGTGCAGTTTCCTGATTAATGTTTCATGAAGAACACAATCGAATGCCTTGGACAAATCGCAAAAGATGCCCAACGCATCGCATTTGTCCTCCCATGCATTATATACATGCCCTAGAAGTTCAACTCCGGCATCAGTAGTTGAACGACCCCTTGTAAAACCGAACTGTTTGTTATGCAGTAATTTATGTACATTAAAAAATCTCTGCATTTGATTTAAAATAAGTTTTTCAAAAATTTTACTAAATGTAGGTAGCACTGAAATAGGTCTATAATTAGTAGGGTCTGATGTACTACCCGATTTAAACAACGGTATTATTTTACTGTTTTTCATAAGATCAGGAAACTCACCACGATCAATACAATTATTAAAAATAACAGCTAAAGTAGGTGCTCCAATATTTATAATTGACTTCTGTCAGTCAGTTGTCAGTCTTTTTGACATTTAACGTGTGAAAGGTTTTAATTATATCTTTAAAAGTCACATATTCGAAATGAAATTCAGAATCACAAACTGGAATGTTTTCTTTAAGTAAAGACTCTGCAGCTGTGGGTGAAGAGTTTAGAGATTTAGTAGTCGATACGGGAATCTCTGCAAAGAAATTTTCAAAGGCCGCGGCGACTTGAGAATCAGATTTAATTATATTGTCATCAATAGCAAGGCTGTAGTCACTACATCGGTTGCATGACCTTCCCGTGAAAATTATTTGCACTTTCTACAATTCGATTTACCAGTTCTGATAGAGGAAACCGGTGTCCCGATATTCGAAAGAGACCGAACAGTCGTTTTTCAGCAAGACGGCTGTCCAGCGCATTGGACGTTAAATGTAAGGGAATACTTAAATAATTGCTTCCCTGACAGCTGAATCGGCAGAGATGGACCCATCCCTTGGCCCGCTCGCTCACCAGATCTGACCCCGCTGGACTTTTTCGTGTGGGGCCGGGCCAAGGAACTGGAGTATACGAATGTTGAAATAAACACGAGAGAAGAATTGATGGAGATAATTAATTCAGCGTTTGAAACGATGAAACTGGAGATGATGTTGAAAATAACAACAACAGAAGTGAGAAGACGTAGCCGTGCTTGTATTAGGAATCATGGCAGACATTTCGAACATGAACAATAAATAATTTAGATTCAAATGTTGTTTTAATTACTCCGCCTAAAATTTGAAATTTCTCCCTCAAATTGGTTTTTGGATCCTAATTTCAATAATTTGTAAAATATCCTCGTAAATGATACCTCAAAGGAAAGAGCGATTATCACGCATGTTTTCAAAAATATTTGAACAAATAAAGCACACTTCGTTTTATTTTTAAATAAGGTTTTCCAAAATGATTTATGTTTTTTTTTAATTTATATGAACTTTAAATGTCTGTAAAAAAAATGTCTAACGACACAGAGGCCTAAAACATGTTTTGCTAGATTGCTTACACATTACTATAATGAAATAAAATAAAAATTAATTCATTTATCATTCAATTTAGCTATAAATAACCAGCTTAGTTAAAATTTTGGCAATTTTCGAAAAAAATCTTACAAATTAGGTTAAAAAAATGGTAAGACTTCGTCTAAGACAACCATGGCCTAAATTGTTCTAAACTGTCTGTACTATCTTCGCCTTAAAGCTTTGCACCCATCTTCCAATCACCTTGTATATTTAAGGTGCTGAGAGGGAAGGTGCATAATGCAATTGTTTTAGGCCAGGTGAGTCTGTGTGTTCCGGACAGGTACGTGTGGCGGCGACGGCTGCCACGACTGCTAGTGGAACCGCGTTTTTTTTTTTTTTGTATGGCATCTCGCAGTTGGCCTTGAGAGGCCGTGACTGCTTAACCGGTCAATCCTGTGGTGCCTTCGAGCTAACTCAAAGCCTCCAGCCAGGGGCATAATATTAATTATAAACTAAGCGACCATCACCTAAGGGCACCCCCTGTGGGGTACGGACCTCGGCTTAGGGCGTCGCTGGGGAAGGACAGCAAGTTGGGGACAGGCTGGATCAAAGTGGGTTCATTATTATTAGGGGGTAAAACTACTGGCTCAGCTACGCCACCAGCTGGCTCTGTGGATCCGATCAAGGGAGGGGAAGAGGAATCTATCGGGGAGGAACGCGGACGCGGACGCGGATGCGAAGCACCTCGGCGGCGAGGTCGGAACTTCGTTTTGTGTCTGTGTTTGTATACTGTACTGGTGGCCCTACTGCTTTCCTGGAGGAGGGTGGTGGGGTCGTCGGGGTCGGTCAGTGCGTGCCTTGGACGGCGGATTCTACTGATTCTAGAGGGGACATAACTGGCGGCCTTCGCAACCAGAGGGTTGCGATGGCTGCCAGCGGTATCGAAGAAACGCTTGCAAGCGCGTTTCATGAATTGTTGAATGGTGGGGATTTTCAAATCTAAATGTAAGTTTATGTTACGAACGAACCAGGGGGAACCCGTGATTTTACGTAGAAAACGGTTCTGTAGGGTCTGCATCCTGTGGATGTGCCGGGGGTGGGCCTGTGCGAAAACAGCACAGGCGTATGTCATAATAGGTCGGATGCATGCCGTATAAATGCGCAGTTTGCACCTGAGTGACAATTTACTGCTTGCATTTAGGACGGAATGTAGTCTACTCAGAGCAAAGGCGGCTCGCGAACGAACCACCTTTATGTGCTCTGCGAAGGAGAGACGTCTGTCCAAAGTCACACCCAGATATTTGGCATGCTTCTCCCAAGGGATCGGCTTGCCAAACATCTTGATCGGGCGGGCGTCGTCATGTCTGCGTTTGACACGCGGTTTCAAGAAGAGAACCGCTTGACTCTTGTCGGGGTTAACTTCGATTCTCCACTTTCTGAACCATTCGCCAAGCTTGTTGACTGCGGTTTGGAGAGTGCGAGATATCGTGTCGGGGACGAGCCCAGTGTAATAAATGGCCGTATCGTCTGCGAACAGAGCCAACTGCGCATTTTTACATTTCGGGATGTCACTGGTGAATAGGGTGAACATGAGGGGAGCTAGCACAGAGCCCTGAGGGACTCCTGCGCGGATAGGGTGGGGGGAGGAAAGCGCCCCTTCGATACGATAGCGAAAGGTTCGGTTAGCCAAAAAGTCTCGCAGGATGAGTACGAGACGGTCTGGCACACCGAGTTGGTAAAGCTTATATAATAAGCCATTGTGCCAGACTTTGTCGAACGCTTTCGCTATGTCGAAGAACACAGCACCCGTCATGAACCCACGCTGGAAACCAGCGCTTACGTGTTCGATGATGCGGTGTACCTGTTGAACGCTCGAGTGTTGGGATCTAAATCCGAACTGTTCGTCGGGGATGAGGCCTTTGGTCTCGGCAAAATCTCTGAGTCGCTTGTATATAAGCCTCTCATAGATTTTGCCCAGGACATTGAGCAGACTGATGGGGCGGTAACTAGAGGGGTCGGTTTTGGGCTTGCCCGGCTTTGGAATACCGATGACAGTGGCCCTTTTCCAAGCTTGGGGAAAGATGTTGTTGCTCAGAGCACCATTGAAGATGATGGTCATGAGCATTATGAGGTTTGCGGGGAACAATTGGATCACCCTATTCGTGATTCCGTCTGGGCCGGGGGCTTTACGGCGTTTCAGACCCTTGATGATATCGTGCACCTCGTCTGGGGTGATGGGGTGCAGAGGATTATCTGGGTCTTCGACGGGGGGGAGGGAGGCTCTACGTTCGACTTCCGCGTCAACCTCAGAGAGGTGAGCTTGGTCTACTGGTTGGGAGCTGGGTGTGCATTGGGCCTCAAGACTGTCGGCAAGGCACTCGGCCTTGTCGATGTCATCGAACGCGATGGTCTTGTCGGGACGCACCAGTGGGGGCATGGAGGCTACATTTTGGGACTGGAGTTTCCTCTGCAGTTCCCAAAAGGCCAGGTGGGTGGGCTCTAACTCGCTCAGCATCTTGTTCCAGCCAGCGTCACGCAGCTCCGTTATGCGTTTCTTTACAGATCTCTGTAAATAGCGCATATGGGCCTTGTTAGCTTGGCAAGGAAAGTTGCTGTAGTCACGTACAGCCGCGTTCTTCTCAGTCAGCAGTTCACGTACATCGTCCGGCAACTTCCAGCGATGGTCGTCCATCGCTGGAACTTCCCTAGAACTTTCGTTCAGGACGGATTGTACGTGATCCGTGAGTGAGTCGATCGCGGCTGTCGTGTCATTGATCGAGTCGAACTGATCGGGAATGGAGTCTAGTCGGGGGCAGGAGGATGTGGAGGATTTCAGTCTTTCGCTTACTTTCCTCCAGTCCGTGACTACTTTGGTGAGGGGCGGTCTGTCGGGGTCGGGGAGTCCTAGTCGGGGGCCTAATGTCACAACTACAGGTCGGTGGTCGGATGTCAGTTGATGCACCACCTCTATAGAATCCAACCGAAGGTTGACATTCTTTAGAAGTGCCACGTCAAGGACGTCAGGGGCATGAAGGGGCGCGTGGGGAAAGTGAGTGGGAGTCATCGGGGCGATGACATCGAAGCTAAGGATGGGACAGAGGTCAAACAGATGTTTGCCCCTGGTCGAGATCCTGTTACTGTTCCAGGCTGTGTGTTTGGCGTTGAGATCGCCCGCTATGATAACGGAGTCACTCAAGCCAAATAGGATAGCGAGGTCGTCAGATAACTCTGAATAGTTTTCTGATAGTTGCGGGGGGATGTAGACCGATATTAGAGTGATCGGCTGGTGACCTGTCATGCCGAGCCGGCAGACAGACACTTCTAAACGCGAGAGAGGGGGCGCGTCCACAGGAATGCAGTACAGATCCTTTCTATAGTATATGATGGTACCGCCTCGGTGGCACCGAGTCCTGTCATTGCGAACTATGCGGTAGTTCGCAATTGACGGGTCTCGGTGGCGGGGCTTGAGGAAGGTTTCCTGTACAAGTAGGATATCTAATTTATGGACATGCAGGAACTCGGCGATCTCGTCGCGTTGTCCCTGGATGCCATTGGCATTAAAATAGCCTAACTTGAGGGATCGGGGTTTTGGAACCGCGTGCTCGGACCAACCTTTTAAAAGAGGCGCCGCTGACGCGTGCACTCCGCACGCTCAACCTCATAGCGAGTGAGACGGACTTATTCTGTTGTTCTCTGGGTAATTCACAAGGAATGCTTTGTTTGTAATTAGTTATAGGTATTAGTTATAAGTAACAATTAAGTATTAGTTAAGGCGCATTTACCGCATTGGTTAGTTGTAATGGTAGATGTATGTTGTTAAATAAATAAATCATCCAGTGTAAGGTTCTCAACTTTTTTTCACGTTTTCTTCCGTAGAGGTAGTATCCGGGCCGACCGACCGATTGTCGTCTTCAATACTCTTTCAGCCCCTTTAAAATTCACTTGACCACTTTTGAACCTTAGATAACGATGGTGCAAAATCTTGGTAAACAGCCACCATCTCTTCGTGAATAGGTAGTTTTTTGACTGTTTCCTTGTTTGGGAAGGAATTTAATAACAGCGCGTTGGTCGATTTTCTTCAACATTGCCGCGTTAGCCATTACAGTTGTCGTTGACTAAGGATAACTAGCAAACTCACAACTATTTGAAATTTTACCTTTATACTATAAGATAATGTCATAAAATAATGAATTTGCCAAATTACCTAGATCATTAGTATATATCACCTTCATACCGATAATACATTGAACGCCACTCGTATTCCAAACGTTGCACTTTATTTAGTTACGCATTGTTTTTCTTTCCATTTAAATAAATAATACAAAAACTAAATATGTGTGTGTCGGGAAACTCTCCAATGAAATTCCTTTTTACGTAACGAAATATATTTTAAAGTTCTCAGATTTCACGTAATAATTATAAAATATATTTCTTATTAGCTAGGATTAATATATCAATTTCCGTTCCCACCGAAGTTAGGTAAAGAAAAGGCGATGACAATAGTCGGTGACGTCGGATATGCGGTGTCATAATACGATCAGTCCCTTTGTCGGTACGATGTGCTGAGCTTGCAAGTTGCCCTCGTAACAAACTTATAAAGAAAAATACAAATACAAACAAACATGCTTACAAATAGCAATAAAAAAGATATTTTGTTCAGTCACGCGAATTTATTCTATTGTACGCAGTCTATATGCCTATTCGACACTAATTTTACTAAAAAATAACATTTTTCTCCGCTGAACTCTAACTCGTCGGCCGGATCTGCAAAAAAATTACATTGATTCGTCGAACGAACGAAAGGGACGAGTTGATGACATTACTTTTGACAGGCAAAAGAAGAGATGACTATGTATGTGCGCTCCGTACTCGGAAAAAGAGAACGTACAAAAAAAACGAATTGTATGTATGTGTCAAAACCTCAGAACAATAACTAAAGCATAGAAGGCGCTTTAGGACATTTGAAGTGTACGCTGTCATAGACAAAAGAGTATTAGCTAGTGATGTGACTATGCATAAAATAAATACCGATATCGACTTCTTAGTTTATGGTATCGCTCCTTGGCATTAAGAGCGTTTATACCTTAAGAGTGGCAAAGTCGCAATTTAGTGTCACATTTCGTGGTTTTCAATTTTTATCATTTAATCGGAGTTATATTTAAAAAATCTGTTTAATTAACTTTTTAGAATTACGTGAAAGTGTTTAAAAAGTAAGTAATCGTAATGCTTACAGTTATTTTACAATGAAAATAACGCCCTGCAAGTTTCCAATGTATTATTTGCATATAAATAGAACTGTAAACGCAACGATTTCTTACCTTTTACACAGTTTTCACATAATTCTAAAAAGTTACTTAAACAGATTTTTAAAATATAGCTCCGATTAAATGGTAAAAATTGAAAACCACGAAATATGACACTAAATTGCGACGTTGCCACTCATAAGGTATAAACGCTCTTAAATCTAAAATATGCTAAGGTGAAATAAAGAACTCACTTCTGTCTGATCAACTTATTTATTTATAAACACAGGATAAATTATTAACAAATTGAAATTACCAAGAAAACGCTTAAATAATTTTTAAAGAGCGATTGCCCACGGAACAAGTAACAAAAAATTTAAATCTCTGTCTTTTAAAAATTATAGTTTTTGTTAGAAATGTCCTTACTTTTTCTACAGGAGAAGATAATTATTTTGCGATATAATGAATTATAATTGTTAAATATTATTTGCTTATCAATTTAATCAACAAATTTCTATGATCATCCCATACATCATTATCGAATGAATGTTCGAGTAAATCATCAAAAATTGACGTTGGTAGCAATATTTTAATAAAGCAGTCATCGCTGAAATGTTTGGAACAAATACGATGTTGTTTTTTCCATTCCCAGTAGTTACGTGCAACAGCGTTGATCCATTTTTGCCTCATATCAATATCGGAGGGAAATCTGAAAATGACAAAAAAATCATAGCCACACGTGAGTTTAAATTATTATACCATGAGCCACACGGATTTTAGACCACTGTCATTTCATTACTCATACGTACGATTTGCTGGCAAGACCGTAGGTGTTTAGGTATTTATTTCACTCTTAAATATTTAATCCTTCCCAAAACTACGTGTAAAGAAAAATAATGTAATAATTTAGATGACGCTAGTTCTATCGATATTCTATCGATAGCTTATTTTTGCAAGCACTATTGCAAAATATTTATATGCCGATTTAAAATTTCTATTTTCCCTAGAATCTGATTATTTAATTGCATAAAATATTGATTTCAAAACACTACCGTGTACACTAAACTCAAATAATTTGAAAAAATGCCAAAATAACCTACAGTGAGAATACAAAACCGATAAAATGACCATATTTGATTACCTACCGATGGAAGCTTATGATTTCCGCATCATTTTCTTTGCGGGATGAATGTGATTTACATCCCACTATAATGCAGGACATTATTTAATCTTTAAGCTTTGCGATTTACACTAAATCACTATTAATTTTGTACTATTTTTACAAAAACACGTAAAATCAACGAAACACTTCAACTCCCATGCGCCCATAAGCATTATACGAAAAAATGCGATGAACAAAGTCATAGACAAAAACCTGAGACGTTAAGTAGCTTTTTAACTTAGTATCATAAACGTAGCCAAGGTAGCCAAATTGACGTTTGCTTTGTGACGATTTGCATTTTGAGCAACCTACATCTGTCTCTTTCTAATGCTGTTATGAGTGTGTAAGAAAACAGAGACGACTATATTAGTTAAATTTAGCTTCCTTCTATGCTTTAGTTATTGTTCTGAGGTCAAAACAAATTGCCGTCTTGTCTAAAAAGAAAAAACAAGACACTAAAACTAAAACTGCTTTGCTTAAACCTTGATATGATCAGTCTCTATGTTTTAAAGTAAACTCCATTTAATAAAACAAAAGCGTTACTCCTTGATACTCTAAAAACATAAAAATAAATAGTACTTGCAATTTTTTTGTATTGAGAAATTTTCGGTGTCGTGGATTCCTTTTCCATGATGCTTGGCCATATAGTCAAAAACATACACCAAAATGTTAAATCCTTGTTCCATATTTGATAGGTAGTTAAAAAAGTACACCATGAAGAACATGCCCATTTTTTTTTTCAATAGATCACCGTATTGTTGTAGGTCAGAGTTAAAACCCTCAAATTTTAACTGTTTTTAAATATTTTGCTCAACAATTAACTTTAAAAAAGTGAAGCGTTTATCGACTCTCCTTGCTGACTGTTCGGTGCGCTTTTAGATCGCACAGTTCGTCGTATATTGCTGTACAGATCGAAGCGGATGATCGAATTGCATTCTGTGTGTTGCAGAACAGTCACAAACACATGAACACATGAGTTGACATTGCTCATCCAAGAGGCATGTGCAGCTTGAAATGAATAACTCGGAATAATATTCTTCGCGTAAATGTGTGGTATACCATATTATATACTACAACATAAATAGTTTCTTTCAATGCGCAATACATCATCATTTTAAAATAAAGGTATTTCCCGATTTTTGACAGATGGTTTCCTTTAGCAAAAATGATGCAAATAATAGCATCACATGTGACTTTCTTTCGCTGTGTGACGTTGTGTCTTTATTTAAATCTGCATTGGCACAACTAATCCTAACACTGCCTTCCTACTTCAACTAACTTTGAATTTTGAGGCATAATGATGGTATGATGATGTGTAAACAGCTGTCTAACTAAGTTTTCTCTTTTCAGCTATTTATTGTCCTGACCCTTTGGTGCCGGCGAACGGTCGCTTGTTAACGGAGCCTTCAGTGAAGCACGGCAAGTATCCAGTGGGAGACTTGATGATATACTCTTGCGACGACGGCTACGAAATCGTCGGCGAGTCCTCCATAGTGTGCACAGAAAACGGCTTTTGGTCCCACCCCCCTCCATTTTGTCTACCACCCTCTGAGATTCGTAAAACCGACACTATTTATGTAGAAAACACCACAATGATTCATTTAGAAGACTAATTGTATGTTTTAAGTTAAATTATGTTTGTATTCACTGGTTAGTTTTTAAGCATGTTATCAAGTTAGTCTAATAACATACTGTCCTTGCAACCACATGAGCCTGGTGAGAGATGCCTGAATTTTCTAGTACTCAAACCTCAGTTCTTCCGGTAGAGTTCTTTGATCCTTATAAATAACAGGATCGACTGGTTGTGTCAAACAATTTTGAAAACGTGTTTTTAAATGCCACATTTAATTTTGTTTTTGTTAATTATACTTCAAAAAGCCATTTAGCATCAAACTGATCAAACATGGCTAAGTTGCTAGTTATTTTAAATAAATAATACGTTTAGAATCAAACTTGAGTTTCGTCCATTTGAATTGAGTATCAAAGTTGGCTACGTCCAAGTTAAACCAAGTGCTCGATTTGAAACAAAACAGTAATGGCCACTCATACGATTTTTGTAAAGAGCTCATTGTTTTTGTCTAATTTGGAACAAACTGGTTACGTACAACGGTTGTTTATGTTTTGCCTTATTTCTCTTAAAGTATGCCTGATTATTATGATATCGTTGTTATGAGACAGTTGCGTTCCATTTATATCAAGTTAGTATGAGGCACTAAAGCGATGGGTACAATAGTACCAGTACCAGTAAGTATATTACGGAATTCTAATACAGGGGAAAGTTCGAAATCGTCATCCGTACAGTTAGCATTTATACTTGGCTTAACGCTGTTGCGATAAAGAAGCTTACGCATAGTGTACCTGAACTGTAAAGCATTAGGATTATTATTTCCGCCTCCTTGCGCACGTACACATGAAAAAAACATTTCTAATTGGTCCTGTGAAAATTTATATGGCAAGAAATAATTTAAATTATTCCCATCTGGTTCTAAAAGGTCCAAATCGCAAGCATCTGGTTCAAAATGCTAAATTTTGTGTACTATATGTATCGACAATTAAGCCGAAAGCTGCCTGTTTTCGCCGGTGTGAAAGAATATTTTGATTATCAACACTAAGTGTTTCCAAATATTCTCGGGTGTCCTTTAAAATAGGTACCCATCCAATAATCTTTGTTACTAAGCCGCAATGGCGACTTGAATCCTGCACCTGAAGAAGATTTGGCATCTAATACATCAAAAGCTCTATCTACTATTCTAATGTATTCGGTTGTTGCCTGACTGTTCTAGAATTTTTCATTACCTGTAACTCTTAAAAAATCAATGGCATCAGCTACTGACGAACTCAATGTTTGCGCTGCCAATTTTACATGAATTTTTTTGCCAAAGAAATTAACGTGGCTAGCATTTAATTTATTAACTAGTATTAAACCCTCTTTATCTTGCAAAAAATGCAATTCTTTAACAAAATCAAAATCTATATTTCCAGTTCTAGAACTCAATTTTGTTTCAGCAAAAACGTTCCTACATAATTTTAGCATGTGAGCTGGCTCGAAAATGCAGTGTACTCTAGTATTTTTATTTTGATGTTTGAAATTTGTAACCATACTTGGTACAACAAAATTGCATCCCAAATGTTCATACGTGGAAAAGTTAACAGCAGTTCCGTCGCTAGTCAAACTTCGAACTGTAATATGAATTTCAGATAACATGCGTATTGCTGATTATCAATTGTGCTTGTACTGCAGCTGACATTTTGTCTATGAGAAAGTAGGCAATAGGGCATTTAAATTTTCTTTTATACGACACAATTTGAAAAACCAGAACCTCAGTGGCTACACGTTCTGAATCGTATGGGAAGATTCCTGCAAAGTCTACATAACCCCACTTTTTATCTTTATTTTTATCATAAACTTCTTCCGATTTAATTGACATAGCATCAAATATTAGAGCAACATCCTGTAAATCAGTTTTAGCTACTGATAATTTAAAAAAAGCAAACACTTCTGCCATAAAGCCTACATTACAATCATGTGTTGCTAATATTTTACGCAAGGTTGCAGGATGTGGCAATGCAATATGGTTTCTCAATAACAAATAAGCTTTGGACGAGTAAAAGTATAGTGATAGAGCAAATTGTTTTACATCCTCTGAATATCGAACACCTTTATTACTTTTATCGGTGTTTAAATGATTGTGTATATTGACAAAATTGTTTTTCATCATGTTTAACTTCATCATAATTTGATTTACGTTTCTTTAATAGTACTTATACTTAAAATGGACTAAATTTTTCAATTTAGTTTCACGCCTATTTAGCCTAAGAGTTAACATTTTCACTTTACGCTTTAAATAATCTTCTGCAGGGCTACTATGTCTTTGCATTTCTGTCTGGGTAGCAACATCTTTGAAGCTCAAACGAACTTTCTTTTCTGGAGGTTGGTACGAGTGGCTTGGTGTAGATACATCGATTTTCATAGGTTTCGAGAGTCCAACTTGAGAGGTTGAAGGAGTGAGTTCCACAATAGGTTGAGACGGAAGTAGTATATCACTTAGTACCAGAATTTGTTTATTCTTCGGCTGAAAAAAAAAACTCCGTTTATAATTTTCAAAAATTTTATAACCCGGTACCATACACACAGAATACTTAAGATTACAGATCATCTTAGAGTAATTATAGTCTTACTGATGATAAAACTGCCAATATCCTTACCACTGGAAAAATTTATGGTACTGCATTAGCATTCAACACTCGTCGTGATTTTACAATGTAAACATCTGCCGGCTTGAAATGAAGGCAGCACACAACAGAATTTTTGGTGATTGTTTGTGATTCGGGAATCACATCCAACTATTCTTGCTTCAATTGTTCTTTGGATGGAAAGCTGTAACCAACATAAAAATAACGCTATTTCATTCATGCGATACACAGGTACAAATTGTATTTATTATACGCTTATTATTAATCGTTTTTTATCAGAAATACACTAAAGATTTAGTATATTCAGTCTACAAAACGCCAACAGCATGGTCAAACTACTTAGACTTGTTAGTAAACAAAATACAAAATCTTTGTTATTTCTTACCTGTGAAATGAAATGCCACAACCAGCATATGATTCACTTTTACATGTCTTGATACAACACTTTTTCACCATTTACACTAAACAAATTAATAAAGAACTGTAGCTAAAACTTTTAACGCTCTCCACATTCCACACAAGAACAGAAAAAGCCCATGTTGTCATGCATGACACTATTGATGGCAGATTTCAATGTAACCAGAGTATTTTTATGGTAGCTACCAAACAATCATATTATCTTTATTATTTTACTTACAATTACATTATTTAATAATAAGTACAGATTGTAAACCTATTAATAAAATTATTTAAAAATAATCTCTAAGATAAAAATATTTATATGTTCAGCTTGGCCATAAAGAGTAGAAAAAAATTGAGGGCACTACTATCGTTTATATGGTATTATTTGTACTATAACTTAAAGGAATTTGATACTTGAAGTATTTTTAAAGATACATCAGAATAGGGTGTGATGTAGGGGGAGGAGGGGTTGAGTAAACAACGTGGTGTGTAGTTCTCCAAGAGCCGGCTGATCACTGACTCCTGTTCCTTTAATTGGTAACGTATATATACATACGAGCTATGTGACAATATGCATAAACTAAGACTACGAACACAGCATATCTATCTTAACTTAAACTATGTGCTATACGTGATGTTCTGATGTACGTGACTCTACACCACATCACCCCTCTTAAATGAAAAAAAAAACTAAATTACAATGTGTTTTTTTTCCCTATACACTTTAAACTTTACTCTAACTCTTACAATATAATTTTGTTCTATTTTTATGAACTACATCTATCTTATTTTTATATTTAACAATAACATTTGGTGACTCATCCCTTACAACTTCAAACGGTCCATTATAAATGCATTCCAATTTATTGCCTGTCTCGTTTCTCACCAATACCCAGTCACCTTCCTTATAAGCTATAGAATTAAGTTTCTTATCATAACAATGTTTCCTCGCTAACTTACTTGCTATCAAATTCTCTCTCGCATCATTCTGAGCCCTTTGCAATCTATACTTAAATTCTAAAGGATAATCATCAAAATTATACAAAGGTTCAACACTTTCACCTCGCAGATTACTTGGCAACCTACAAATTTTACCGAAAACTAATTCATAAGGTGTATATTTGGTCACAGTATTAACTGTTGTGTTATAAGAAAAACACCAATATGGAATCCAAGAACTCCACGATGATGGATTATTATTCGTCTGTATTCTTAAATACGCACCTAAAGTCTTATGAACGTTTTCCAAAGACCCTATACTTTCATGATGATATGATGTTGACAAGATCTTATTGATGCCCAAGATATTACATAACTCCACCATTACTTTCGAAATGAACTCAGAGCCCCTATCCGTAGCAATTGCCCGCGGTATCCCATATCTCAAAACAAAATTCTCTACCAAAGCTTTTGCTACCTCATTTTCGGATTTATTCTTTAATGGACAAGCCTCCACAAACTTCGTAAGCTCACACTGAAGAGTCAATATGTAAACATTGCCTTTTTCGTCCCTATCCAACGGTCCCACTACATCTAAATAAATCTTCTCAAACGACGTAGATGCAGTAGTAGTAATTGTCATCGGCTCCCTAGTATGCCTAGAGAACTTTTGCTTCTTACACTTATCACATTTCCCAATGTACTCCATTACATCTTGCCCAATAGATGGCCAATAATAATACTTCTTTATATTATTCACCATCCTGCGTATACCTGCATGACCACTCGTGGGTAAAATATGAAAGTCATTCAAAATAACTTCCTTCTCATCCTTTCCTTCCACTCTCCGTAAATCCTTCACCTCACACATTTTAAAATCTCCACACATGGAACTACCATTTCCCTTCAAATATTTTGCCATTCTTGTAATAAAATTAACGTTATAACGATTTTTCAAAATAACAACTCCTTTTATGCCTTTTTCAATACAAAAAATGACTATGTCTTTCGACAACTCGTCTCGCGATGATGCCGATAAAGATTCATAGTTCACATAAATACTCGAGTTTTCTGGCATAGGTATACACTAAATTGCGCGACTTCGAAAATACCTTTTTACCATTAGTGTTACGTAACATCTTCTCCCATCCATTCAAACATTTATCTCAACGTCATTTCCTCGTTTTTTAAGAACTTCCACGATCCTAGGGTGATCAGTCCCAGATACCACGGAGTCCGTACCACATACATCTGGCTCTTCCAACTGCTTGTACTGCGCTCTTGTCATTACGGATATAGTCTTTTCTCGCATGGTCTTCAAATCTTCACTCGTAATTACTATCCTAGAAAGCGCATCCGCTAGCACATTTTCTTTCCCCTTAATATATTCAACCTCAAAATCGTACTCTTCTAAACACAAACGAAACTTAGTCAACCTACTTGATGGATCGGTCATGTTAAACAAATACAATAGCGGCCGGTGATCCGTTTTTACGACGAACCTCCGTCCGTACAAATATGGCCTAAAATATTTAACTGACCAAACTATCGCCAATAACTCCTTCTCTATTATAGGATAATTTAACTCACTCTTCCCTAAAGACCTACTAGCATATGCAACGGGTTTTCCGTTCCCATTACACAACACACTTCCCACAGCGTACCCCGAACTATCGGTCTGCAATATAAAACTGTTGCCATCAGAAAAATCTGGATAATCCAACACCGGTGGATTCATTAACGCTTCCTTTAGCAACAAAAATGACTTCTCGCACTCATCGGTCCAAGTAAACACAACATTTCTTTTACATAGCCTATTCATAGGAACCACTATATTAGCAAAATTCGGTATGAACTTCCTATAATAATTCGCAAATGCCACAAACCGTTTTACCTCATCAACCGTTGATGGACGTGGATAACCTCTTATGACTTCAACCTTCTCCGGATCTGGTGAAATACCTTCCGCCGAAATAACGTGCCCCAAATATAGTACTTGCTTCTTCAAAAATTCACATTTGGATGGATTCAACTTAAGATTTACTTCCCTTAGGCGTGTAAAAACTGACACAAGGTTTCGGTTATGCTCATCCAAATTCCGCCCAAAAATAATTAGATCATCCAAATAAACCAGACATCTGTCATAATTCAATCCAGACATGGCTACAGTCATTAACCTGCTAAAAGAACTCGGACTTATCTTCAACCCCATTGGTAACCTACACATCTGATATTGCCCCTTATCTGTTGTGAAAGCAGTGTACTTCCTACTACTTTCTTCCAAAGCACATTGATAATAAGACTGCGATAAATCACAGTGACTAAAGTAAACAGCACCCGACATCGAATCTAAAAGGAGAATGGGCAAAATCGTACGGCACTTGGTCTATCAGCGGCCAGGAACATTTTATTTTTTTTTGGTTTAATATCACCCTACAATAACGGGTTCAAGAAGTTTTATATCTGTAGTGTCATTATTAATGGAACTAAATACATTTTTATTTTAGATATGTAAGCCTGTGATTTAGCGTATTAATTACTAAGATTTAGTCTTAAAAATAAGGAAATAAAATAAAATGACTTGTTTACTTCAATACATTTATTTTACATACATTTACATACATAAACTCACGCCCTTTTCCCATGGGGGTAGGCAGAAACCACAGAACGCCACTTGCTACGATCCTTACATACTCCTTTTGCCTCGTCCACATTCATACATTTAATGTACAATAATAGCACTGAGTTCTGATGCCGGTAATAAAATATCCTCGTCTTGATGTCTAGCCCATGCCAGATACCACACTACACACATAACGTGTGCGCAACAACCGATTGTGCGCCTTCCACTCAAACAACTGCAATAATAATGAGCAATTGCTTCTCTATTTTGTCTTTGTCGGTTAATTACAATATAAGAATAATATATTCTGGACCTTACATGTCTAGATTGTATTCGCACACGTAATAACCAAATATCTTCTTCTTCAATAAAATCTCTGAGCTGACTTATTTGTCGCTCCCGGTATACTTCGATATTGTATAAGCCTTCAATTAAGTGTTCAGCGTAGTAGCTGCGAGCCAACTTGATTTGGTATGTGCCAAGTGCAAACAGAATTAGGTCTTCTTCAGAAAAAACCGGAAAGTCTTCAAAAATAGGTTGGTCGCTGCTGAGTCTTTCAAATGATGCCCTCTGTCTATTTATGTTATGACGGATAACATAGTCCGCTAAGAGGTTCGGTATTTCAAAACGTTCATTAATTATATTTACGAACGATGATGCATGAATACTATCTTGTATTGGTGTTTGGAACGCATTGATGAGTGCCGCTGCGTTTTGAAAGTCCTCAAACATGTGACTTAAGGCGCGATTAAAATATTCTTGCCTAAACAATTTGAAATCTCGCTTGAACCTGCCATTTATAACTTCCACTACCCAGCGGCATAGAGTTACCAGCCTAGTTCTATTGGCCTGTTCAGTAGTAAGCTGGTCTGCACCGCGGTCTTTGGTTTCTGGCATATAGGCACTGTAGTTGCATCGCTCCAAATCGCCACAGACGTCTCTAAACCCACGATCTAAAATGAATATGTCGCCAGCCCGGTAAAACCAGTGAAATGTGCCTTCTTCGTCATTTATAATTCTTTCCAAAATACTGGCATCTGAGTCGGTAGCAGCATAGGGCCCGCAAACATCAATTATATGCCCATCGGAACACACCATTAAGAACGGTTTTAATAGATTTTCGTATTTGTGTAGACTGTAGGTCTGTCGCTGGAACGAAAAGTTGGAGCTCTTCTGTATATAAATATATGTTCCATCCATGATTGTTACTGCCTTCCTTTCTTCTGGAGAAGACTCGGGATTTCCAAATAACGCGTTTGGTACAATAAGATTACGGTCAGCGACCATTCTTCTATTTAAATGGTCGAGTCCCAGGTGTCGTGGCTTAAAATCCAGAGATATAGCATCACGCGCGGTTTTTAAATGCCTTTCTAGAGTCCTTCTACTTATGTTAAAGAGCGTGGCTAATCTCTCGTTGCTATCACCAGTTCGCAACTTCATTAAATAAATGGCTAGTTTTGTTTTGGCGTTTGACTCAGACAAAGAAGGCGTTTGTTCCAAGATTGTATTGAATTGATCTCTGCTAACGCCCAATCGAATATGAATCTCATTAGGATCCATATTTGCAATATCTTCAAAGTCCAGAATATTTTTATTTAAAACAGCTTTTTTAAAAAGCTCTAGTATTTGCACAAAATGAGAGCTGTTAAAATCATGTCTGAGATTTGGACTATCAATGAGCTCTTCCCAATCATTTGATGTTAAATGTGCATCACATATTCTGGCACTGTCTGGTATGAATAAGTTAGAATGTAACATAAGAGTAATCCTTACATTCTCAGGCATTCGACGACGTGAAACACTACGGCATCTGTCAAACATACAGTTTGCCGAGGTGCTAGGCACTCGTGAATATTCTTCCACTTGAAGAACACATTCGTGCGGGGCAGGGTTATTGTTTGGCTGCACAGCCCGTTGAGCTCGTTGCCAACAGGGTCGACAAACGTATTCTCGGCCGTTGTATTCAACCTGAAAAGGAAAATAGTTTATAACATAGTATTTAAAACTCACAGCAGTTTCAGTTAAATCATGTGTTGTATAGTAGAACATGCCGAGCTCTTTTTCAACGTGACGAATGAGTCATGCTCATACGCATTGTTAATGAGTGGTTGGCCTCTATTATATTTCGAAGCTAGATAACGTTGGCTCTGTTTCCATATGCACCATGTGTGTAAAAGAGAGAGAAGATCTGTTTTGACTATAACTTAAGTATTGTTAGAAAAGAACCATACGCTTAAGGAAATAACATAATTCACTAAAAGGACGTACATAAAAATACAATCAAAACTGTAACGTGGACTTTCAATAAAGAGCCCACACTTCACCCAACGATGTGTCGCATATGCACATCGTGACACAATATTATGAGGCCATCACCGCTATAGGGTGCGTACATACGGGTAAAAACAACCAAAAAATAGTCTAAAAATACTTACTTGCTGTGGAGCTATAGCTTCAATAATATATTGAGCATTGGCAGCATTTTCCTCAAAAAGAGCATGGGTTATTTCTAACCTTCTTCTATTAACCACTGATCGATTGCACAAAACACATATAGGTCGATTTTCTGCCATTTTTCAATAATGTTCCGTTGGCGTACACAAGTCCAGAGTCCAAGTACACAAGCACAAACGTACAGAAGTTCAGAGTTAATAGCCAGGTTATCAGGTTAGGAAGAAACACAGTCCAGAGGGTAGCCAGGGTCAAAACGTTTGAAAAAGAATCCGTAGATGAGCGCACAGTACACAACGTCACAAGGGTAAGCGAAGGACTGCGCCGAGTGACGCACACGCACCCCACACCTCGGCTCTTTTGTTTGCACTCGAAGCTGATTGGGCCGTTCGAACTCAGGTAGTCCATGTAGTAAACCCATTGTTGAGCTGAGTCTTGTAAACGGTATGCTGACAACGTTTTGAAATACTTTTGAAGACATAAACTAATGTTAATAAGTATTTTATAAAATGGGTTTGCACATTTTCTTGCACTTATTATCTAAGTATTTTACCTATATGTATTTTTTTTTCTAAATGAGCTGCAATGTTACGTTCATAGTAAAAGTTAGTCCTTAGTAATAGTACTTTCATTTAATACCTATTTCGTTGTTGGCCGCTCATAGACCATTTTGCTCTTTCTCCTTTCACTTATATTCGGCAATGGAAATTTATCATCCTGTATCCTTTCGTTCAACTGCCTGTAATCTATCACCACGCGCCACTTCTTCTCCCCACTACGATCTGCTTTCTTGGGTACAACTAAAACAGGACTAGACCACTCCAATGATAACAACCGCCAAACACACAGCAATGAACAACAGCACCGTGCTGATAGCTGCTATCTGCTCCTGCGTAACCGCCGCGACATTTGAGCCACCCGCCGCCGTCTGAGCGACAATGACCTCTTCCTTTGATGTTGTGCTCCCCATGGCCCGTGACCCGACGTGACGTGCAACACCAACTGAACTGCGATTTCGACTTGCCCCCACCGGCAACTACAACGCTGTCCACCCGACTGGCAGGCCGACTGGCAGGGTCGCCATGTGATGTAGGGGGAGGAGGGGTTGAGTAAACAACGTGGTGTGTAGTTCTCCAAGAGCCGGCTGATCACTGACTCCTGTTCCTTTAATTGGTAACGTATATATACATACGAGCTATGTGACAATATGCATAAACTAAGACTACGAACACAGCATATCTATCTTAACTTAAACTATGTGCTATACGTGATGTTCTGATGTACGTGACTCTACACCACAAGGGAAGATCTTTATAAAATCAAATTATAATATAATTACTAAATTCTTTTACTAATTGGAAAATAAACAAGCCCAGGACAGTTAAAAAATCTTTATTTATATTTTAATTACAATATATTTTCTAATCATTATCTAAATATTCTACACCTGACATGTCCGATCCAAGCTCTTGATCATCTTCAGAATCTGAGCTGCTGTCACTGCTGTCCTCTCCAACACGAATTACCAGTCGTCTATATCTTCATAGAATGTTCTTCCCCTGTCATAGTAATCTTGTTCTATTTTCTTTATGTGTTCAACACAATTACTCCACGTTTCAGGACCAATGCTATTAAAAGCTTCCTCGGTTGCTTTTTTTATGTCAATTGCTCCTATGTTACATGAAGCAACTTTTTGCTTTGCTATGCCCCAGATGAGCTCTATAGGGTTTAGGTCACAGTGGTATGGTGGCAGCCTTACTACTTCGTGACCATGTTCCCCCAACAACAACAACATCTATTTCGTACACTGGTTCCGGCTTGTGTTTTTTAACAAGCATTAATAATGCTGGCTTTCTTGTACATGGCTCGAACGGGATGTTATTTTCTAAAAGCCACAATTTTATTTCATCTACTCGGGAAGCTGATGTTGGAGCTTTGTTCTGCACCACACTGTGATAAGGCGCATTATCCATGATAGTTATAGAGGCCTCATTAAGGTTTGGGATCAGTTTTTCTGTCACCCACTTGGTAAAATTGTGAGAATTCATTTCTGAATGATAATCTTCCATTTTGTTGGTCCCACTAAATATTAGTAATGCATTGGGTACAAATCCATCGGCAGTTCCAGCATGGACAATAATCCAACGTTTTCCCTTCGAAATATCATGCTTTATGCCTTTGATTTTAATGGATTGCCAGCACTTTCTCAATTTATACGAACTATGGATATAACTTTCATCCAAGTAAACAATTTGTTTTTGTAACTCCACAGGCAAATCCCTATTTCGTTTTATAATTTCCAAATATTTTTCTCTCTTTGCCGCTATATTAGGTTTTTCTATTAGCGATTCTCTATTTGTAGAACATTTTTTGTATGAAAAACCTAGGGCATGTAATATTTGCCTTAATTTCTCACGGCCTCCTTGATATTCTAATTCTTCTTTTGCCACGGCCAACAACTTTCGCAAAGTTGGTGCTACTTTCTGTACGGTGTAAGAAAATTGAATTGGCTGCCGAATCGCACAGAGACTAAAGTCATCTAACTCTATTTTTGGACGGCCTTTTCTATGCTTGGCTGGTGTTGTAAATTTGCCTTCGTTTTTATTGCCTTCGTTGATTATGCGTCGGACAGTACTTTCTGATTTTCCTAAAATCAAAATAAAACATTAATTTAGAATGACATGCGTGATGATCAAAATTTATGCAGTCGCTCTATACAAAGCATTGAGATAGGAAAAACATGGAGGCGCCGCGTTATATTTGACATACACTTTGCATACAAATATGAGTGAAATACGATATAGACTGTGAAATATCGTTTTGTCTCATTCTTTCTAATGAAATAATCTTACGTGATAAAAGAGACAACAATATTTAAGTTGTTGCTCATTATGGTAACATTTTGTCGTGACGTAGGGACAGTTGTAGGTAAGTGCCCTATCAGCCATCTTATGCGACATCTATTTAGTCTGTGGCGACGAGTTTCTTGGTAGTTGTGCTGTCAAATGGTTGTTTATTTTTTGTGTTATTGAGATTTGCGACAATATTACGAGGAGTTTACCTATAAAAATTAATGTAAATGTTGGAAAACAGCAAACCAACATGCCTGTGTGTTGTATTGTGAAGTGTGGTGCAAGAAAGAATGGAAATCAACCTCAATTGTCTTTGCATAGGTTAGTAGCCGGTTTTCATGCAATATTACATAAATTCATACACGTTCGATGAACAAATTGGTACTCAATCGTGATTTTAAGGCTAAAGTATATTTGGTAAGGTATATTTGGGGTCATTTTCGTATAACAGACCTATTTATTATTTAATTCGTTTGTTTACAATAATATGTCATAGTGGAATAGTGTTGTACCGTTGCTGTAATAGTTTCCGAAACTAGTTCCTCCGCTGAAACGATATCGGTACAATCAGCGATGTTAACATAAATCGTTCTGCGTGCCCTAATCGGTCCGAGTGACTTTGCTTGGTCACAGCACCGGGAGACAGTTTTATACGATGATAAAATAAGACATCGACATTTAGTTATTTATTTTAGTTAGATATTAGCAGCAACTCTAACCAAAATGATTTATTGATCAAAATACTTACCTTTTTTATAGGTTTCCTAAAAATGAAGGATTAAAGAAAAAGTGGTTAGAGGCTATTGGTGAAGAAAATATTAATCCGCGACATAAAAAATGGAGGTACCATTTTTTATGTTCACTTCACTTTGAAGAAAGCAGTTTCAATAGAACACTTTGATGTAATGAGATTACATGATTACTCTGTTCCCACAGTATTTTCGGTAAGTGTAAATAATAATTGATTAATAATAGCCCGGCCCTTTGGCCTGAAATAAATAAATAGATGTATTAATTACATAAATAAATCATATTGTAAATTGCTTATTGCTTATTAGTATCTATTTTTTTCAGGCACCTGGCAAAAAACAACGTCACGAGTCATCTGTATTATATTAAACGAGAAACATTCAAAACACTGACGTTTCTCCACGTATCATCACATCTACTGTAATGCCTCCATTGCAGTTCCCCACCGAATTGTGGAAACAGACGAAACAGTGCACAAAGTGGTGTGTATCTACTCAAACGTTTTTGATGCTAGAAAATTACAGGAGGTTCTTACGAAAATTAAAATTTTATAACATTACGATAATAATGAGAAAACATTGAAATCCAAATGAGACATTTTTACAAAGTAGAAAAATAAAGTATTTTTGGAACAAAATCTACCCACAGGGGATAAATTATCAAAAATGAAATGTTGCGATGAAATGAGCTGAGTTCTCTCTTATAAACTTCTTAAAAAGACAAATTAATAAGTTCAAAGGTTTACCCGCACCAAAAAAATACTCTGAAGAAACTGACTGGACAGGTACACACAATTTGTGTGGTTCTTTCCTCAAAAGACCATTTCAGACAGCGATCTCTAAAGCCTTCACGTGATCTGACCAAGATTTTGTCTGGACTTTAAAAGATACTGTGACCACGGAGTTTCTTTCGGCCTTTCTTCTCAGAGTAGTCAGATAGGAAGCGCCGCCGCCGACCTAATTTAGTTTTTAAAATACGATTGACGTGTAAAAGTGTTTGTACAAACCTACTTACAGAAATAAAATCATTTATCATTTATAATTATTATCACACCAATAAACATATTTTAAGTAAAAAAAATATTATTTTTATTTTTACTCCACAACTCACTCTTTAATAAATAGTTAGGTATGTTACACAGACATGTTGTATACAAAAGTTTTTAATTCTGTACATAAAAAAACACTTGATATGAGTTTTATCCTCAGATTATCAGACGGTAAGTAAACTACTCATCTTTTTCTGTTACAGCAGATTTTAAGTAAGTATATAATTAACCAAACGTGATATCAAGTAAGACTCGTACCGATACTCGTTATAGTAACACCAATATTCCTTGATTGCCACAACCCTAGCAATGGCAGCCATTTTATGAGACATTATGAGTGGTAGGTAGGCACCTTTTTTTTGTTGATATTTCCAGTCCATACTATTATAAGTCAATGATACAAAGTCACTTGTCAAAGTACTTTCCTTAAGTAAACATAACCTCTAAAGTTATATTAAATACGTAGAAAACGTCATAATGTGGCATTTTTTAAAGACCTAACTGACGATAACTGTAACTTATATCGTGAAGTATGTATATTGTATAGAATTAGAGTGAATAAATACCTGTCATATCAGCAACTCGTTTGTAGAGGTTATCCAATTCTGTTAGAAGTTTCCCGGCATGATATTCCGCCAAACATCTCTTAAAAACATTGTAAATAACTTCCCTGGCACCACTTTTTATCGTCTTGCCCATTTTCAATAACAATTCACTGACTAAAACTATTAATCTACCGAAAATCACAAAAATTCACAAAACTCTTTTTTTTATTATTTTTTTTTTTTTATGGCTTCGCACGGTTTGTGCATTTAGCCAATGTCACGTTTACGAGAACAAAGGTAGGGAAACGGAAGAAAAAAGTATAAAATATTTATGATCAAATAACGGGATTTAGAATTGGACGATTTATAGGATCAGTGTATTTTATAAAGGTGAATACTAATAGTGAATAATGAGCAAATTACAATGACGACAATTTACAACTTAATATTATTTAATGTGATGAATGAGACTATACATTTATATACAGGGAAGCTATTTGTACAAAGTAAAGAAACTATTGAGGTAGGAAAAGGAATACGGAGAGACAAGAGGTTACAAAGAAAAGAAGAATGGTCATATAAGGGACAGGAAAAAAAAATGTGATTTATGTCACCTACGTCTGTGCCACAGAAGCAAATGGGGTCGTTGATGATATGTAGTTTTTATTTTGGTAGTTTGAAAGATTTTGACATTTCTTTAGAGTTGACATGTGGAGATAAAAATTAGTTTATATTTTTTTAATTTCTACATTTTATGGCCAAGCTGTAACTTGTTTTACTTGTAGTTCATGACATATTTTCTACCATCTTTATCATTTTCGTCTTTTGGCAATTGAGAAAAAGGGACAAACAGCCTCGGCTTAGGCTATCTCTTTCGTCTCGTTTTGCCTCGGCTAAGACTATACTAACAAAAGTAAACCTAAGATGCAACCCATAAGTTTCATTTTTGTATGATAAAATTTTTGAAGAACTCAAAGTGTTATTGAGTGTTTTTAATTATTATTCAGTTTTTAACAAGACATAATATTAAAACAATTGTAATTATTATAGTTCACTGGATGACAGTTCTCGCACTCGTCGGCGCGTAACTTATGTTCAGCTGGAAACATTGTGGGAGTGTTTATGTTCCCACAAAGAAGTGGCCATTGGGTACAATAAATCTGCCCAAGCCCTGACATGTGAGGCCTTAGCTCCTCACAAAGATTCAGTACCAAGTCTTTGCTAAATCGATATCGTTGAATCATCCATGTCGAACGCATTAAATTCATCACGAAGTCATCTTCTTTTGTTCCTTGACTCACTATTTTGAAGAGAAAAGTCACTTTCCAGGATCTCGAACAATTCATATTATTATTCATCACACATGATATTATATTATTTTGTTATCTAGATGACACTCGAATAATTTCGCCAAATAAACCCTAAACAATTCAATAAAAGTTCGTCTGAAGCAGCGTAAACTAAATGGATTGTGAGGTTACTTTTTGACAATTTAATTATGACAAAAAATGTCAAACGAACGTTCGTAATACGGTATTGCGACTGTCCGGAACTGACCGAAACTGTCTGGAAATAAGAGTTCATAATAGGGCTGGCCCGTAGACAGAGAAACTAATAGACGAAGCACTGACCTCTATTAAAATACGCTGGACTGGCTATCGCTATCAATTTCATGTGCCTATTTGAAAATCGCCATTTTGGCGCTGACGGCAGCAGTGTGGGGGAATGGAACTAATACTAGTGATGTATAACAAAAAGTTTGTTATCGATAAAAACTTTTCTGATATCGACCACAATGATAGAAATATTACCAACGCTATTGTTACAGATTTCCTATAAATTAAATTGGTTTAGGGCTGATTTTACCAAAGCTAGATAACTTTTATCCGTGGAATAACATTGACGTCTGACAGTTCTAGTATAGAAAAACTGACATAAATTTGAAATTTATTCTCATTATAAGACTTTATTTTGGTACAAAAGTTTGGTAAAATTCGCCCTTAGGTAATTATTAACATGTAACATTCGTGTTGTCTTTTATACGTAATATGTTTTTAAAAACGTGAAATACGTTTTATAACATATGTTAAGATTTACTAAAATTGTAGATAATTGATTTAAAACAATATAGGCATATATTTAGTTAAATGTTACTAAAACACAGATAAAAAGACATGTCTGCACTAGTTGAGTACCTAACTAAACTAATGAACTATAGATAGTCGTAATAAGCAGATATTTTACGTAGAAAACATAACTTGAAATAGCAGTATCTAGTACTGTTTATGGACTGTAATAATAAGTATCACATGTCCGGTTGACCCCTTCCTTCCTTGTTCTCCTTAATCGGATAACGGTTCACTATAGGATCAATAAATAATAAAATTCTGTAAAATAGTAAATTACTAAGATAGAAATAGTAATTAATAAGATAATCCCTTCCTATAAAGAGTGCACAATAAGATATTATTACTAGTCACATACCGCATGTTGCCATGTGATAAGAGACACAATAACTTTCTATTAGGTCTGTAATTACGGTAATTAACTTGTAACAACTTAATTACCGCAGGGGAGGGGGACAGGGAAATAAAAAAAGCATTCTCAAATCACATATTTTATTAAATTAAAAATTACTGTCGAGCCATTTTTTCAACGTAGTCCGTGACTGATGTTTTAAGAAACAGGCTTCCGTGAAGTGTTTAGAACACAGATAATGATACATTGTCGGAGTCCAGTTGACAACCTTCATATTTTTTAACCAAAGTTTGAGAGTGTAATCGGAGGGGAACCTGTAATTAAAGGAAACATTAAAGTAGGTATGGGTAAAAAATTATAAATTATATACATATATCTATAATTATATAGAACACTTAATGAGAATTATGAATCATAAGTGTTAAATTATTTGTTATTGACTCTAATAATAATAAACCTTGAAGTGTTTTGCTATTATTAGAGATCATTATAATGTGCGTATCATTATTTTAACAATGATGAGCATGACTTTTGTTTTACATCATAATATTACGAAAGTATCGATATGAATTTTGACATCCCTAACAAAAGTTATTGGTTATAAAAATGTTCGTAAAATCCTGTAAACTCGAATAGTTTACGTTTATTATTGTAAGAATACACTGTTTTAAGCGTTTTCTAATAAGTATTTATGTTTTAGATTCACTTACTTGTGAAAACTGATACCACTGCCCTTTTCGTATCGTGTTTTACAATATACGCACGATTTCATGTTGGACAAACAATACAAGCTATGATACAATCACTGTCACTATTATAACACTTTAATTTATATCACAATCACAGTAAACACTTTAGAAAACTTTTTATTCCGCAGAGACACATAACGTAAAATCAACAAACAACGGCCATTTGCAATCTTATTAGTTCTCAGAACTCTCACGTCTGTCACCGGGGCGCTTTGAATCGGCACAGCAAATAGCTGTCATTTTGTACGGGATAGCCAGTCCAGCGTATTTTAATAGAGGTCAGTGAGACGAAGGGACCCTGTAACCGCAGTCGAGACAGAGATAATATGTCAATGTGTGCGTATAATGTTGCCATAGTAACTGCATTCCCCTGTTTTTGGAGTGTTATTAGATGAAGTAGGGTAAATTATTTTCAGGATTTAATTGAAACGAAACGAGTTTTTTAATTAAGATTTATTATACTACCTACTTAAATGATAAATGATTTTATTTCTGTAAGTAGGTTTGAACAAACACTTTTACACGTCAATCATATTTTTTTTTAAACTAGATGAGGTCGGCGTTTCCTATGTGACTACTCTGAGAAGAAAGGTCGAAACAAACTCAGAGGTCACAGTCTCTTTTAAAGTCCAGACAAAATCTTGGTCAGATCATGTGAAGGCTATGTAGATCGGTGTCTGCAATGGTCTTTTGAGGAAAGAACCACACATATTGAGTGGACCTGTCCAGTCAGTGCACGCATTTGTCAGTAACCGTGCAGCTCAACTCAGAACTTAAGGAGCTCAACGATTCGACGAACAATACCAAAGAAAGGACATTTTGGTAGGCCGCATCAGCTACTCAAACTGCCAGAACATGATTAAAACTGGAACAAAAACACACATAGTCCTCACATTCACAATAATTTAAAATAATATAATACTTTGTACAGTAAATATTAGTGTCATTGTATATGAAAATAAGTATAGATACTTATAGCAAAGATTAAAAGTAAAAACAGTTAGCGAAATAAAATAAATTAACATTGCCTGTGCTTTATTGGAGCAACTCAATCCCAAGCCATTTTATCCTCAATACATATAGTCTTTGACAGTATAATAGGCATTCTGGCATAGTTTCCTTTTTATAAAAGATTTGAATTTATTAAGGCTTAGTGCTTTAATGTGGCTAGGAAGTTTATTATAAAACCGTATACATTGGCATCTAAACGAGCCACCTATTTTCTTGAGCCTTGTAGTAGGAACAACAAATTTGTGTTTGTTCCTAGTATTTAAATTATGGATATCACTGTACTTTTTAAACAGATTAATATTTTTATGTGCATACAAAAGATTTTCATAAATATACTGAGAAGGCACAGTCATTATATTAATCCCTTTAAATTTGTCTCTGAGGGAGTGTCTGGGACTTACTTTATAAATTGAACGAATTGCCCTTTTTTGTAAAAACAAAAATCGTCTGAATATCGGCGGCATTTCCCCACAACAGAATACCGTACGACATTACACTATGAAAATAACTAAAGTATACTAAACGGGCGGTCTCTAAATCAGTTAAACCACGAATTTACCTAACGGCGTATGCTGCAGAGCTAAGCTTCTTTGACAATTTATCTATATGGGGGCCCCATTGAAGCTTCGCATCCAAAGTTATGCCTAAGAATACTGTGGTATTTTCGGGTTTCAACTCTTCACCCTTTATGAGAATACTTGTTTCTACTTGTCTACCATGAGGTATCGTAAACTTAATACATTTCGTTTTTTTCTCGTTAAGAAGAATGTTATTAACATTAAACCAGTTAACTACTTTTGCGAGGGCACTATTTACATTGTACAAGTACCAGGTACTAAACAAAATAGAAAATTGTCCTAGTCATCGACAATAGTTGATGTTACAAAAATTACATATAAAGGTATATACAATGTGTAACATGATTAACGCAAGACCTCTTACACCCCAATTAGAGTATTGAGTTTATTTTTAAAGCTAACTATTTTGATTAAGAAAATCGTGTTGACCCTAGCATTACTTTAGATAAGATAAGATAAGTCTTTATTTGCCTTAAACATGGTATATAGTTGTTACAATCAGGTTGTTAATCTAAAGTCCACAATGTTTAGCTATACAGGTTATGTATCAATTGCATGCAAAATTATAATAATGATTAGTTAAATTTCATACAGTTATATGGTCAATATTATAATATAATGGTGCCGATTCTGTTGTACACCGAACTAAACTAACTAAACTATCACTAAAATTCCTTACTTTTGGCTATGAGAATTTTTACGCTATTCTGCAAAATAAAATCTCTAAATTTAAAAATAATTTTGACACTTCTAAAATCAAATTTGACAATTATTGCGACTCCACGTGGTACTTGTTTGCCGTACCACGTGATCTTTTTTTAGAGCCGTAGGCGCGCATTATGTGCGGCCTCGACTTGTTTTGTATGGAATTTTTTACTTTTTGTATGGAAAATATAAAAAAATATTACCAACACGTTGAGTTTTATAGGTTTACGGGTTACAAAGGGGGTCGAAATTTTCATTATTTTTGCGATACGACACACCGTTTTCGAGATATAAGCAAAAGAAAAGAAAAAAAGATACAGTACTGTTTTTGCATCTGAAGTCGAGGTGTTGGTGTGAATTTTAGTTCATGACAACTAATTTTATTCCACACCTTTTTAATCGCGATTAAAAATAGTCAGATTTAGTTAAGACAATCAAAATTTTAGGTGAAAAACGTAAAATTCAGAATAGCTAAATTGCCATTTTCACTAAATTATAATCTCAGTGCCATCTTAGTGCTGTCAAACTAAAATATAGTTAAGTTGTGTCACTTTAGTCAATTTCAGAATGGGAAATCGTCGTTTGACAGGAATAAACTAAATTTTGGTGATTTTTAGTCTAGTTTAGAGAATTTTGTGACAAGAGAATCGGCACCAATAGTTTTATCTTAGCATTATCCGACCGATTATGACTAGAGTCCAGAAATTTATAGTTTATTGTTAAAAACATCTTTAATGTCATAAAACATCTGTTCTTTCGGCCATTTCAATAATCTGCTTTTAAATGAGTTAATATTATACAATATGTAACAAAAACCCTATTGTTCCTTTTAGGGACGTATACATTTACCTACAAGCACAACATAGATGAAATTATAATTTAAAAAAATTGAGTATTGGCCAGTCGAGAGGTCAATATCAAATAACTATTAAAATCGGCACATTCAAAAAATTTTTTAGAGTATCTGATTTTACAAGTACATCTTTATTTCGCTAAATAGCCTACGAGGTCGGCGGCTTTCTTTAAGTCGACAGAAAATGCCGCCAAAAGCTACCGCGGTGCACGGGCCCCGTGTCGGTACCACGTGCCTACCTACCCCGCCACCCCGCCACCCGCCGCCCTGCGAATCCTGCCTTCCTTAGTCTCCCGCGCAACATAGTTTTGAACGGAAGTTACTGTTGACCTACGTAGTGAGTGACTTGTGATTTGTTTACGTAGTTAACTTAATTTACCATGTCCTATTCTAACGTAGAATATTTTATATGTTGATGTGTACGCTGAAGCACGCAGACTCTACCAAGAACGTTTTGCGAGTCTACCATTACCATCGGCGATTGCATTCTAACGTTTTCACGTACGTACAATACCGGAAGTGTGCACGGACGAGACCTACATCGAGCTGACGCAGGCAGACCGAGGACTCGATACATTGACACCGAGGAGCAAGTGTTGGACTTGCAAGATCACCTGATCTGACGCCTTTAGATTTTTTCCTCCGGGGCAGTGTAAAGCAACAGGTGTTGAAAAATACGTGCGATACGGAGTTCGAAATGCGTTCGCAGATAGTAGCAGCATTTGACCACATCAAGTCCGATACCTCCGTTCTGCGGAGCGTACGTAGGCATTGCAACAAATGTGTCGAGGTACAAGGTGGTCATATCGAACAGCATCTCCGTGGCCGTCAAATAGACATAATAAATTAATGCATTCAAATAAACGTAAGGTTTTATGTGACAGACGCGGCGACTTTTTTTATGTAGTGAAGTGTTAAATGTAGTTATAACAATTACCAATTGTGCATAAAAATACCATGTAAACCAACATTTTCAAACATTAATTCGTTAAAGTGAAAAACAACAGCTGACAAGGTCACGAACTTGTGTAGCAAAATAGGCAGGTAAGTGGCGGCGGTGTACCGGCGCAGCGGCACCGATCAAAGAGAGTGGGCGGGAACGTTCTATTTTTTCTGGTTTCGCGTCATCGCTTCATGCAGAATTGCAGAGGTAAGAAACAGTAAAACATTACAAGTATTAATAATTAAATATTTATTTTAATTATTTTTTTGATCAGTTTTTTATAAATGACTTGCTTTATTACGTATGTATACCGATTCTTAAAACGTAGGTAAAAGGAACAACAGGGTTTTTGTTACATATTGTTTAACAATTTTATTTCTTTTGGAAATTTATTATAAATGGGTATACAGATGACTAAGAAACTTTTCGCACACATGGCTGATTTAGGAGTATCCTGCAATACAATTCTGCATGGATCACTATTTCGAGAGTTCAACTGATAGGCTTTTTTGAACAATCCCTTATTCAATTTAATTTTATTCTTATTATTTCATTACAAACATAATTACAGATTTCATAAATGTAGAGTGACGGAAGTGGTAATATACCTAGCTTTTTAAAGAACAGTTTACTTGACTCGTCAGGATGGATACCACAAATGGCTCTGATGTATTTCTTCTGCTCAATAAATGCTCTGTGAATATCCGTGATGTTACCCCAAAAAATGAGCCCGTATCGTAAGATGGATGGAACAAACTCATTAATACTACTGCACAAATTATCCAGATTTATTATGAGTACACCTAAGAATTTGGTTTGTGGAATTTCTTTTAACCTGTCAATATTAAGTTTGAAATTGTATTTAGTATGTTTTGATTTATTATACTGTACCTTTAATATAATTAAATTTATCCAAATTTATTTTTAATTTATTTTTCTGTAACCATTTTATAATGTCGTCAATAGTATTATTAATGTCCCTCTCATGATCAGATTTAGTTTTATACTTTTTGTCAGAGGTCACAATAATCGAAATGTCATCTGCAAATAATATACATTTATGATTAGTCACTAGCGGTAAGTCGTTAATGTATAATAGAAAGATATCAGATCTCATGTAGAGCCAAGCTTCTGAATGTACACGGCCTAACTGGTTAGAGATTGATTTTGAGAAACCTTGGTTTTATCTCTGCGCAGATCGAGCACAAGGCAGTCATCTTCTTGACGTCGTTCGCTGAATGGGGTAAGTTTTTGGATCTCACCTAATGATACATCCTTGTCACCCCTTTTTTTTTTTTTGTGGGTGGGAAATCATCAAATAACTTCTCCCGCTCTGTGCAGAGCAGGAGGGCGTGTCAGACTCTTACTGACTAAAACCCACCCGTGTTCCTTCAGTTGCCTGTGCCAGGGGCCACGGTAACCCTCTTGGACTTTTCCGCAACCCTAGCAGGCATCGGTCCTAGCAAACCCCGTCATTGGTGCTGACATCTCTTTGAGGCGCGCGTGGAACACAACGCGCCGTCGACCCGGGCCTGGTCCTTATCGAACGGCGAGCTGCCCATTGCTCGCCGTTCGCAAGCCCGCGCCTACGGTGGCCGGGAATCGGCCTGCGATTCCCGACGCCCAGGGCGTCTCCTGCGGCGGTTAGGGGCGTGAGGGCGCAAATTTTGCCTCTCCCTCACGCGTTCCGTCTCCTCCTTCGCGAACATTACTGCTTCGCAGAAGGAGGTGACAGCTTCCCAAGCCCTCTCGCTCCGTACCATGGCCTGGACCAAGGCCGGACGCGAGAGATCGCCACCGCCAATCGCCTCTACGAGGACACGGCGGTGCTCCGCCCAAGCCGGGTAGACCTTCACCGTATGCTCCACCGTGTCCTCCGGGCGATCCACACCATGGTGACACCCGGGCGTTTCCTCCCGCCTTATCCGGAACAGGAACCTCCCGAAACAACCGTGTCCGGTGAGGACCTGCGTCAGGCGGAAGGTGAGGACGCCGTGGCGCCTCTCTAGCCACTCCTCAAAGAGGGGACTTATCGCCGCAATTGTGGCGTGCCCAGCGCTGGGTTGCGACAATCGCACTCTCCATGCCGCCCTGAGATCCCGCCGGAGCTCTGTCCGCTGTACCGTGATTTCTCGCGGCAGCGGAGCTACGCCCAGGCGTTTCGCCTCCTCGCGCTACTCCCAAATGTGTGCGAGGACTTTTGCCTCCAGAACCCATGGCGGTAATCCGGCAAGGAGGCTCGCCGCCTCACCGGAGACCGTACGGTATCCCCGGACCAGCCGGGTGGCCATGACCCTTTGGGGCGCGTTCAACCAGCGGGCTGGCTGCCGCCTCAAGGAACGCGCCCACACCGGTGCCCCGTAAAGGGCCATGGACCGCACGACCCCCGCGTAGAGCCTCCGGCAGGAGGCGTTTTGTCCCCCTATATTGGGTAGATTGGCCGCTTTAAGGCAGCCCCGGTCCTTTCCAGTCTGGGAGCCAAACGTCGGAAATGCTCCACGAAGTTCCACCGGCTGTCGAGGACGAGTCCCAGGTACTTCATCGTCGACTCGACGCCGATGTGAACCCCTCCTACCGTTATTTGGGAACCCGACGGTGGCGTGTTCCGAGGATCATGAAAACACATGGCCTCGGACTTGTGCAGGGCCACCTCGAGTCCCAATTGCCGGATCCTCTCGACGATTGTCGCAACCCCGCGTGTCGCTAGTTCGGCCGCCGCCTGGTGCGACCTGCCCTGCGCCAGGACCAGCGTGTCGTCAGCGTAACAAACCACGCTGACGCCGCTAGGGAGGTCGGCGCGCAGCACCCAGTCGTATCCGATGTCCCACAGATGCGGCCCCAGGACCGATCCCTGCGGGACACCGCACGACATCTCTTGCCGGTTCCATACTCCCTGGTGACCGGGGTATCCTTGTCACCCCTGGGTGACAGAGTGCGTTATGGAGCTCTTTTAGCTTACTGATATTCATATAGACGCATACACGGGATAGAGCGTCCGCGACTGCATTTTCGCAGCCTGGTCAATAAATATTGTCGTATTTGAAACAAGACAATTCTAATCGCCAACGCGAGATTATCTCGTTCTTGATTTTACTGTGATTCTGATTAAACACGAAGGCTACCGATTGTTGGTCTGTTAAAACTGTTAAAAGGAAATGTTTGCCAATAAGGTAGTGTCTCCACTTCTTTAAACTTTCCACTATAGCGCAAGTTTATTTTTCGATCGAGGATTGCTTGCATTCGGAGTGTGACAAAGTTTGTGAAAAGAATGCTACAGGTCGTCCTTGTTGAGTGAGTGTAGCCGCCAGATCGAATTCTGAAGCATCAGTTTCAACGGTGATGATTTCGTCATTAATTGCTGCTAGGGCCGCCGCCTTGATGTCCTGCTTTATTTTCTCGAAACATTTGAGTGTCGTTCGATAACGGGAAGCTTGTAACGCAGGTGAGGGGTTTTATCTTTTCTGAGAAACGCCCAATCCATTTTGCATAGTGCGCGAACATTCCTAGGACTCGTTTCAGCTTACTTGATTTAGTCGGTGCGGGGAGGTGTATTAGAGGCTTATGTCTATCAGGATCAGGTCAGATAGTATGATTTTCCACGGTTTAGCCAAGAAGACTGATCTTAGTTTTATTTAAAACGCTTTTTTCTTCATTCAGAGTTAGATTATACTTTTTAGTGGCGTCCATAAAACCTTTTAGATTGCGCTCGTGATAATCCATAAAATCCTTGCCGCAAACGGTTATGTCATCTAAGTAAGCGTACGTCCCATCTAATTTATCTTCCGATATTATGAAGTCAAGAGTCCGTTGAAAGGCAGCTACGCCAGTAACTCCGAACGAAATGCGTGTGAATTGATAGAGTTTTCCATTCGCTTCGAACGTTGTAAATATCTTCTCATTTTCCAGGATTGGGACCTGATGATAGGCTGATTTTAAGTCTATCTGACTAAAGACTTTAAATATGGATACGTTGTTCACAACCGTTTCGATATTTGGCAAGGGGAAGGCATCTAGGTCAGTAAATTTATTTATTGTCATTGAATAATCGATCACGAGCCGCTTGCGATGGGCCCCTCTTCCCGCCACGAGAACTTGGGCCCTCCAAGGGGAAATACTTTTTTCAATTACCCCATCTTAGAGCATTTTAGACACTTCTTCTTGTATGAAGTCAGCGTCTTCTTTAGTGTAGCGCCTGGTTCTGACAGCAAGCTGATATTTGGCGAAAGATTGGTGAATACGGAGGCTGGCGGAACTGAGGCTTGCAGAACATTACAGATTTGTAAGGGCTCGCCGGGACCTCCGAGATTGAATTGGATGCTTGAATGTTGCTTAAGTAAGTCGTGGCCTATGGTAACGTCTGCGCAGAGGTTGTCAACCACTAAAAGAGGTGTTTGCTTGTAATTATGTTGATTCATTTGAATAGTTAGAATAGTAGTAGCCCGGACCTGCAAACGCTAGCAAAATGGCCTTTCTTCGAACACTTATTACAAGTAGTATTGCTAGCTGGGCACCTTATTCTAGGATGCATATTTCCGCCGCAGAAGAAACAGCGCTTGGCTGACTGTGACGAGCAGGACGGTTCGGCCGAAGCATTCTGAGGCATTCGTGACAATGAAGCTACCGCCAGATTGTCCGATTCTTTGTCTCGAGAAATTTCAGGTACAGCATTTAGTAGCGGAGAGTTAGTACCGATCGTCTGAGCATCTTTCTCAGCAGTTTCCAAGGTGATGGCTTGATTAAGAGCTTCAGTAAGAGCAAGCGTAGAGTTTTCTAAGAGTCGTTCACGGATTTATCTTGAGAGCAGGCCGGAAATAAGAGCACTACGAATTGCCTGTTCTTCATGTTCTGTCGCGGTGACTGCTTTAAAGGAGATGTTCCAGAAATGTATGGAGCCTGGGCCAGCACTATGTACACTATATGTAAATATCACTATGTAATACTGTAACCGTTTTTATTGTTAATTTTCTTTAATTTCACTTCGTTTCAAAGTATACTCAAATTAACTTGGCCAAGGTGAGCAACACAACATAAAATTAAACATGGTGGATCAGAAAGCGATAAGGCCGCCCATTGTATATTAAGTAGTGTTCAGTTTAATTTTTGTTGTTATGTTTTTTGTGGTGTACAATAAAGAATATATAAATATAAATAAATAAATTAGATTAGCAGCATGCGAAAAATGTCATTTTGACATTGACATTTGATTGACGTGTATTAGCTGCCATAAAAGGAAACAATACGAATTTCGAAAATCTTGGGTTTCGGTTTCGATAAAATAAGACTACAGGGTATTCTACTCGACTGCGGCAGCACATCTTCTATCACCTATTCGAGCAGTTAGAGATTGGTTATATCGGTGTCAAGAGGAGCAAGAAACGTAACTAAGGCTTGAACGTTTTGTTTATTAACAGTCCTACTGCTTCATTCTTTAGTGCCTATCAGTATACCCTGGACTTCTGTAATTCATAGGAGAGGAGTGAGCTGTGCTTTAAACTGTCAAACGTCATGTCTAACACAACTGTCATGGCTGCCCTAAAATTGGGGTTATCTTATTAAAAAACTTTTTAAATTATCATTTTTGTACCACTGTACCCTATTTCAAATGATTTTTTTGTATTTTTATGAAATTTCCCTATTTTTTTCCTATTTATCTATGTAGTGTATGGAGTGGTGGCCCAAAATCAAACATCTCCTTTACAATCATTAGCCGTCAGTCGAAGGGCTCTAGCATAATCACAAATAGTCTCGTCCATTGATATAAAGAAAACGCAAAGCCTTTCGGAAATTAAGGCTTTATTCTACTTAAAGAAATTAGCTATAATTAGAAACTAGACTATGACACATTGACATTTATTAAATGGCATTACCATAGATATAAATCTACGTCATTCTTCCCAGCAGGGTTTTATATATTGCAAGCATAGTCTCTCAAGTAGCCCGGCGGTTTCCGGGACCTGCTTGAGTGGCGCCTCTCGTCTATGTCAGGTTCTTCCCGGGCCACCTCTTGTTGGCTTTGAGCAACCTCAGATTCTTGAGGAGTTTCAGACTCTCTCTGAGTAGCTTCTATGGCTGTAGGTGCTTCATCACAGATACTGTCTTCGTCATTAGGTAAAGGAGCTAATTGATTATTTGAAACGGTAAACTCCCTACCGTCAGAATATCTTATAAATGAATATGCAGGATTAGCTTGTAAAAGCTCGACCTCTTCTACAAGAGGGCCATATTTTGATTGTCGAACATTCTTTCTCAAGAGGACGGTACTAGAGGTTGAAAGCCATGATGGGATTCATTGACCATTCATCGACCGTCGTGGGTGGTAGAATAACCGTTCATGAGGAGTGGTGTTCGTGGATGTACACAACAATGACCGAATTGCATGGAGTGACTCATGAAGAACCTTCTCCCAAAAAGCTATATCCAAGTTTTTTGATTTAAGAAAAAGTTGTACGGTCCTCCATAAAGTGCCATTCAGGCGCTCCACCTGTCCGTTTCCTTGCGGGTTGTAGGGAGTAGTCCGGCTGCAAGCAATTCCCAGTGACAGCAAGAATTGTTGGACACGTTCTGACATAAACGCAGATCCTCTATCGGAATGAACAAAAAGTGGGGTTCCAAACATAAAGAAAAGATCTTTAAGGCTGTTTATTACTGACTCTGCTGACACGTCTGGACAGGGGTAGGCAAACGGAAATCTTGAATACTCATCAATTATAGTTGGTATTGGTCCCTTAAAATCAATGCTCAGTCGTTCAAAAGGGGCTGTTGCTTTTATAAGACTTCCTTGGTTTTTATTAAATCGTGGCTAAATTTCAGCACATATTTTACATGATGACGTTACAGCTTTAATATCATTAACGGAATATGGCAAATTTTTGGTTCTAATGCAAAATCGTTTCATTAGTTAGTGGAAAACTATTTACGTCAATCAAGGGCCTTATTTTATGTGAGAAATTCTTAACCCATGGACTATACTGAGCAAATAACCCCAAAACCTTTTTGAGGGACTTGGCATCTTTTGGAACAGGTAAATCAAATAGAGGTTGAACCCTTGTTTTATCTGGTCTGATAGTCTGGTCGCTTTTTGAGTGGCCTAAGAGATTAATCGTCTCTGCGCAGAAAGTACATTTGTCCTTATTTAAGGTAAGTTTATATTTCTCAGCCGCCTGTAAGAAATCACGCAGGTTTCTATCGTGTTCATCTTTTGTTCTTCCACAAACAGTGACGTCATCAAGGTACGCGTAGGTTCCTTCTAAATTTTCATTTTCAATAATAAATTCTAAAGTACGCTGAAATGCGGTTACCCCATTAGTGACGCCAAAAGGAATACGTGTGAATTCGTATAGCTTACCACAAGCTTCAAAAGCGGTTTACTACGCGGCTACTTTTGTTCTTTTTTTAATATAGGTACCTGGTGGTACGCACTTTTTAGATCGATTTCACAAAAGTATTTATATTGTGATACCTTCGAAATGATAAATTCAATTGTACGAGGGGGCGTTTTTAAGTTCGCGGAATGGGGGGGAGGGGATAACAATAGGTAATTATCGGGATGACCACAACTTCAGCCACTCAATATTAGTATAAATACCAGGTTTTTATCTTAATTGGATCATTAGTCTTTGAACTATCGTCAAGCAAACAACTCAATTGGGAAGAAAGTGTGAATTATGGAAAAAATCGAGTACCGTGCAGTAATAAAGTTCCTTACCAAGCAAGGAAAGTCAGTTCAAAATATACTGGAAGAGATGGAATCCGTTTACGGGGATTCTTGCCCGGGTAAAACCATGGTTTACAAGTGGCACAGTCTCTTTAAACAAGGCAGGACCTCACTTGAAGACGACCCACGGCCCGGACGGTCGATCGAGGTAACTACTCCGGAAATCATTAAAAAAGTCTAAAAAATAATATTGGAAGATGCCAGACTAAATAAGAAACAGCTTGCAGAAATTGTTGTAGTATCGGACACGACAATTTTCAAAATTCTACACGATCATCTTAGCATGACAAAGGTCAGTGCAAGATGGGTGCCAAGAATGCTCACGCTACCTCAAAAACAACACCGCGTGGAGTGTTCTCGCACGTTTTTGGACCTCTGTAACGAAGATAAGGATGGACTATTAAGTCGAATTATTACTGGAGATGAAACTTGGGTTCATCATTATGAACCTGAGTCGAAACAAGACTATGCAGTGGCACAAAAAAGGCATACCACCACCCAAGAAGTTTAAAGTGTCACAATCGGCTGGAAAAATCATGGCAACAGTGTTTTGGGATTCAGAAGGGATCCTGTTGACCGATTATAAAGATAAAGGCGTTTCTATAACTGAAGAATACTATGCTTCTATCCTCGAGGGGTTGAAAGAAAGCATTAAAGAAAAAAGGAGGGGTAAATTGACCAAAGGTGTCCTTCTTCTTCACGACAACGCGCCTGTTCACAAGAGCCGTGTTGCGTTGACTGCCCTGCATAAGGTGGGCTTCGATATTTTAGACCATCCACCCTACAGCCCAGACCTGGCTCCCAGTGATTATTACCTCTTCCCAAAACTGAAAAAAGAACTTCGTGGAAGAAATTTTCAACTGATGAAGAAATGAAGGACGCGGTTTCAGCTTATTTTTCAAAGCATTTTTTTATGAAGGTATACATAAGCTAATTGAAAGATCTGAAAAATGTATAAGGGTAGCAGGTGAATATATTGAAAAAGAAAAATAATTTGGTATTTTCATTTTCACTTCTCACCCTCCATTCCGCGAACTTAAAAACGCCCCCTCGTAGGTAATGGATAAGCATCGAGCTCAGTAAATCTATTGATCGTCCTCGAATAATCGATCACTAGGCGTTTCCGGTGATGGCCCCCTCCTGCGACTAAAATTTGAGCCCTCCATGGCGAAGTGCTAGGTTTGATGACACCATCCTCTAGTAGCTTTGTTATTTCTTGTTTTATGAATGATTCATCTTCCTCATTATACCTTCGAGATTTAACTGCAAGGGGCTTTATATAGGGTGAAAGATTAGTAAATATCGAAGCAGGGGGTACAGCAGCTTCCATGACGTTACATATTATGTTCAAAGGTTCGTCTTTACCGCCAAAATTTAGGACAACTGATGAATGTGTTTTCAAAATATCGTGACCAATGATAATGTCAGTGCATAAGTTGTTCACGATCAACAAAGTCTTCTGTTTGTAGACGTGTTTTTTGATGTTTATAGTTGCAACGCACGAACCTTCTACAATAGAAGTATAACTCAACGACGCTAAGGTGACTGTCTGGTTGCAATGATTTTTCTTTAGACCCAATGTCTCTGCTAAGCCTTTATCAATAAAGCTCACTGAGCTGCCAGTATCCACGAGAGCGTCTGCAGTGTAGTTATTAATTGAAACAGGGACAGTGGCCTTTTGAAGGCTTCCCGGAGAGGCTGCGATTATAGCTGCAGTGTTTAATAATGTCTCTTCAGAAATAGCATTTGCCGTCGAGCCACCAACGCTACTGCTACGACATACGTTAGCAAAATGACCCTTTCCTGAGCAAAGTTGACACGTCGCATGGAATGCAGGGCATTTTATCCGTTGATGGACGTTCCCGCCACAAAAGAAGCAACGTCGTTTCTTTTGTCCATAAAAACGGGGAGTAGAAGCAGCTAAATGATTTTGGATCTCTTTTTGTTGTTCTACTTGTGGTTCACTGATATTAATACTCCTTTGAGAAGTGATTGCATTCAGCAATGAGTTTGTGTTTGGAGTTGAAAAAGATAGGGAACTCTTTTCAGCGCTCTCAAGCGTCAATGTTTGATTTATAGCTTCATCGAATGTCAATGTCATATTCTCCAAAAGTCTTTGACGGATTTTTTGGGAACATAAGCCCGATATGAATGCGTTACACATGAATTCGTTTTGATATTCTTCAGCGGATACAGCACGAAAATCACAGTCTTGGGCTAGCAGTTTTAAAGCACGAATGTAATCGAATATAGATTCATCTGGTTTTTGAAGTCTGGTAGATAGAATATGACGTGCCAAGATACGGTTTTTCTGTTTTTCATAGGTTTCCGTTAATGTCATAATAGCCTGTTCATAATTTTAACAATGTTTTATTAGTGCGAAAACTGTTGGCGTTAAGTAATTTACTAGTAGCTTCAGTTTCATCTCTGGAGAAGAATCCGGTACCTCTTCGGAAATGAAATTTTTAAACGTACTATACCAATGACTCCAATGTAGCTCTGCGCCAGAATCACTCGAATCGGCACCAAACTTATCTGGATTTAAATATTTCGTTGGACGAACAGCCATTGTAAATTTATATTCTTGATTTTTTTCCAGTATGTCAGATGTATTTTTTTTGTTAGACATCAGTGAAAACTTTGATTATATAGAGTGATATAATCAAAGAGTGAAAATAACTGTTAGTGAATAATTTTGAATAGCGTTTAAATGACATTATTTTTAAATTTTTATAAAGAAAACGCGAAGCCTTTCGGAAATTAAGGCTTTATTCTACATAAAGAAATTAGCTATAATTAGAAACTAGACTATGACACATTGACAATTATTAAATGGCATTACCGTAGTTATAAATCTACGTCATCCATTCTTTTTTTTTGATTGACTATGACAATATGTCGAGCTAGTATCGTGTTTTTTTGTTTGACATAGATGTCTTCTAGAGCTTTCATAGATGCTTCATCATAAGTCGTGCAAGACTTGATATGTTTGTAGATCGATGCGGATAAATGGTTGATTAACAGCTTACACTTGAGAGAATCCGATACGTTTTCAGTATTTTCTTCGGCGAGAAAGCTTTCGAATGTCGATTTCACATCAGCACTGCAAGTACGGACTTCTATCGGATCTTGTTATCGAATTTGGAAGTACGTAATACGCGACGATAAGATTTATCGTGGGCCGATTCGAGTCGATAAGGATCGTTTGTCAAATGGCAATACTGAGGACGTCCACAGACAAACCATTTAAGGTGGGGTTTCTGTGGCACGACTAATGTCCGAAATATGTAGAAAATCCTTTTAGTTCATACATTTTTGGCATTGTAAACAATATTTATGGGTATAATTCAGAGAAGCTACCAGTATTTACCAAAATTTCCGTTTGTTTTCGTAAAAATACAGAAAATATGCTATCATCTTAAATTGAAGTCGTGTTTAGTTGATTACCTTTGCCAAAAAAAAAAGTTTATTGTTGACATTTCTTGAAGTTTGAGAAAAAGCATAACTGTCTGTCACCGTCTGAGCGAGAAAAAGGTAGAGAGTAAAGAAAAAGTACTTACAGTTTGTTTAGAGCTTACCGTGTTTACACACGGTAAACTCTAAACAAGCTGTAAGTACTTTTTCGTATGACTTGGTGTTATGGATATGGACAGGGAGTCCAGTGGATCGTATCCTCCGCACATCTACCTCTATCCCTTCTGTTAAAATTACTGCCACTTCCCGAGTCACCCGAAAGAGACGAACAAAATCTTCTTCTGGAAGTTCCAGAGGATTGTTCGTGTATCTGAGACGCCGCCTCCGAATACGCATCACATTATGATGCTGCTGCCTTTCTTCCTCATCACCCAGCAATAGAGCCATGACTCCTAAATCCATTATTATGTAATGATCGATAAGCTTATCGGGCTTCTACAAGGTGTCGATAAATAAGTTTATTTACCGATCGGTAAAGTAGAGTTACGTACTTGCGACATCGATTCGATTCGACAAACACTCATTTTATCGAGTTTATCTGTCAAATTTATCGAATCGAGTCCTACGTACTTGCACCACAGGCTCGACGTCAAACTTGTCGGGTGCGGATATTGATAGCGATGATTTGCCTAATTTTTCGTCAGGCATCTTAAGCTAAATAAATTGCAGCCTCAGAATACAGAACAAACCAGAAACCGCGCTCAATGATAGTTGCATATCCCGTATTGTGTCCAAAAACAATACGTCAGTCCCCCGCCAGCCCCACTTCCCGCCCGCGTAATGTTGCTAGCCCTGGAGCAATTCCCTTGTTAATGGGGTAATCTTATGACAGTAGAGAAAAGGTATTTGCTAAAAAATATATACGGGTATTTGGGAATAGGGTAGTAATACACTAGCGTTATACACAACTACGCAACTATTATTCACACATTTCATGCAGTTAGGTACTATAAAATCTGATGACTAGAGAGGTGTTCAATATTAGTTACACCTACTATGCACTATAAATAAAACACAGGTTCAATAAGGTAAGTAAAGGTTTTATTACGTTCCCTTTTGCTGGTTTAGCTTTTTATAATACTGTCTTTTAGAATCTGCAGTTTTCCTCAGTCTTTTTAAACCACCCTTTGTGTCATAAAAATATTGCTCTTCAAAGTGCATTGAGCAAATTACGCTCCGGCTAGATGGTTTCCAAAACTCATCTAACCGTGCTCTTTGTATGATTTTCATCCAGTCCGATTTTCTCTGTTCGTCAGCAGGAAAACTAAAATGACAAAGGTTCTATAATGGACAAAAATAGTACCCGCAATAAATAAAAAAGTGGGTAAAAATTTCGGCATAAATGGCAACACTCACAAAATGGACGCGTCATTTTCTAAGTCAATCAGATTATTAAAAACAAATTTAATAATTAAATAAATATACTTTTACAGTCGCTACTTACAGGTGAAATGTGATCCCATCCTGTTTCTTCGTAATTCCAGCCGCATTTTTACACGTAGGAACAACACAAGACGGCATTATAAAATTAAAATCGATACTCGTCAATACTTCACGACACGCCACGCGCAAACGAGTGACTAATCGCAGGAACGTCATACCACTCTAGTTAAGAGTGGTTTTAGTTGCTTCAGTCTGAAGCGCGTTGGCGGTTTCTGGTTTGTTCTGTATTCTGAGATTGCAGCATAATAAGCGTAATATCAAATAGAACGTGGCTTTATTTAGCTAAAGAATTACAGAAATTCAATAGGTAACCATGACACTATTTAAAACAGATTGTCGTTGACAGCACAAGTCATCATACAGCCAAGGAGGCCGTGTCAATAGGCATATTTTCACCTCACATCGACAATATTTATTCAAGAGTGTGTATCGGTGTGTATCCTTTTTTTTTTTTTTTTTTTGTTTCCGGGGTGGAAAATCCTCATGGATGTCCGCCGCCCTGGGGCGGACGGCGGGGGTCTGTCAGACTCTTACTGACTAAAAACCACCCCGGTGTTCCATCTCACACCTACGCCGGGGGTCGCGGGAACGTACGATCCTTCCGCAACCCCCGACTGGTGCCGGCCCGCCACTGCGGGCCACTTCTGGTCTGGGGGGGAGTGAGGTGTTTGACTCCCCCCATGACGTCTAAAAGGGTCGCGCGTGGAACACTACGCGCCGCCACCTCGGGTCCTGGTGTGTGGGGGGCGACGGACGTCCCCGAGTCCGTCGCCCCTGGACGCATTTAGGGGGGCTGGAAGAGGGCGTTGTCCGCCCTCCGCCGACGCCCGGTGCGCCTTCTGCGGGCCGGGTGAGTGGACGAGATCTCCCTCTCCCTTTCCGCAGCCTCCTTCTGTGAGACGACTGTCTCGCAGAAGGAAACCACCGCGTCCCAGGACTCGTGGCTGCCGACCATCGACTCGACTACGGCCGGCAGCGACAAGTCACTGCCTACTTCTGAGATGAGGGCACGGCACGGCTCCTCCCAAGCGGCACACTCTGCCAGCGTATGCCGCGCCGTGTCCTCCCGGCAGTCGACGCAGTGGTGACACCGGGCGTCCGGCTCCCTGTTTATGCGACACAGGTACTTCCCGAAGCAGCCATGCCCCGAGAGCACCTGCGTCACCCGAAACGACAGGAGCCGTGCCTCCTCCCGAGCTAGCGCTCGAGCACCGGCATCGATGGTGACGAGGCCGGCGGTAGGGCGTGAAAGCCTGTCCCGCCATTCCGCCACCAGGGCCTCGCGAAGCTGAGACCGACGCAGCTCTATGTGTCGCTGTATCGGTCCCTCGCCCCGCGCCCTCGCTTTCTCGCGCCACCGATACAACGACGCGAGTACTTTCGCCTCGAGGTCCCAGGGCGGGGATCCGGCCAGTACGCAAGCCGCCTCGTAGGAGATCGTGCGATACCCCCTGATGACTCTGACGGCCATCGCCCTCTGCGGCTTTCGCAAAACAGCGATGCTGCCGGCCGTCAGGTCAGAGGCCCACACCGGGGCCCCATACAGGGCCATGGATCGCACGACCCCCACGTAGAGCCGTCTACAGACGGCGCTCGGGCCACCCAGATTGGAAGCAGCGTTGCGAGCGCGCCAGCTGCGCCCAGCAACTTGGGCGCCAGCCGTCGGAAGTGGGGCTCGAAGTTCCACCGGCTGTCGAGCACCAATCCTAAATACATCATGGTGGACTCGACAGCGATCCGAGCCCCCCCCCCGACCACGATGTGTGAGCCGGGCGGCAGCGCCCGCCGGGGGCCATGAAACACCATGGCCTCCGACTTGCTGAGGGCCACCTCCAGGCCTAGACGACGTATGCGGCCCACCACCTGTGAGACCGCAGCCGTTGCCAGCAACGCTGCCTCCCTGTGCGAGCTCCCCCGGGCAGTGACCAGCGTGTCATCCGCATAACACGTCAGATCTACGCCCAGTTGGAGCTCGCCCCTCAGCACCCAGTCGTACCCGATTTTCCACAGGAGCGGGCCTAGGACCGAGCCCTGCGGAACACCGCATGACATGCGGCGCTGGTTTCCGCCATCACGTCCCACGTAGGTGACACACCTCTCCGACAGATAAGCCCCAACGATGTGGCGGAGGTAGGGAGGCACCCGATGATTGCGCAGTGCCTCCCGAATACAACTCCAGGGCAGGGTGTTGAAGGCGTTGGAGATGTCCAAGGACACCGCCAACATCACCCCGCCCCGGGACACCGCTTCCTCCGCCAGGACTCTCACCCGCGACACAGCGTGGATGGTGGAGCGCCCATGCCGAAAACCAAACTGGCTGTCGTCCAGGTCCGGCCCCTCTCTGCAATCGGTGTGTATCCTATCCGAACATTCCGAACCTCCTATACTTCGTAAAAGATAGCTTGATCTCTGCGACAGCTGTCAGTAAAATCATGCCTATGAAGTTTGAATTTCATAGTAGTACAGACAGTACCTGTAAATGTATGCATACTTTATGGGCATGCCGACCTACTTAGTGATGGGCGATGAATCATCGTGCGGTCGACAATGTATCTGCAGAAAACTGGAAGAAGGTGGTAACTAAGGTCTGTTTTTTAATCTCGTAGACTAAACTGACATTACGAGTGTTGTCAGTTTATTGCAATTCTTAAATACACAACCGAAACTTAGCGTTAATAAAATCAAGTATCGTTTTTTTATAATAAGTTATCCTGAAATAATGTGTAGGTACTTATTTAAAACGTAATAATACAAAATTAATCATGTAAAACATATATTTTTAATTACTTAATTAATTACAGGTATTCGTTAATCTGATTCAGATAATGACTCCATATCTGAGGAATATTCTGAATCATCAGAATCGCCACCTACTTTTATGATAAACCTATCAGTAATGTCGTCGGTTATATGGCCCAAATGACACATTTCATCTTCAATTTTAATTACATGGCCTACACAGTGTTTCCACCGCTGCGGGGTCATTTGACGAAGCCCTTATTCAAAAAGACTTCGTACTTCATTCATTTTGAATATTTTATTATTTTTAGCGACATGCCCCTTTACTTGAGCCCAGACCAACTCAATCGGATTTAGCTCGCAGTGGTAAGGGGACAGTCGCAAAATAGTGACACCCCGTCCAGCAGCCATCTCGTCGACGACATACCTTTCATGGGCTTTTTTGTGCTTTCGGGCAATTTCATTTAATTCGGGCTTTAACATTGTCTCGTCATATGAAATATTTTTTGATTTTAGCCAATCTTGGATTTGCCCTTTTCGCCAACTAGAAGTAGGTAACGATTCCAGTTTCCTGGTGTGATATGGAGCATTATCTATTACAAGTACTGCGTTTTCTTTTAATTTCGGAAAAAAAAAAATACCAGTTTTCGTATACATCAGAAGTCATCTCCTTGTGGTAATCATCTAGCCCATTATTCGCTTCGAATCACCACGAAACCCTCTTCGCTTCCAATATGGGACACTACAAGTCGTCTCCCCTTGCCTGAAGGCCCTTTTAACCCAGTGGTTAACCCTTCTAAGAAAGCCTGACGTGATGATTTCACACTGGTGTCCACCCAGTGCTTATTCTCAGTATGGCCTAAAATGATTATTAGTAACATAAAAAACATAAATAACTTATAATATAATAAAAACGACAGTCCCGAGAAACAAGAAAAATTAAATGCTAATGTTAGTACCAACCTTCATTAATCCACGTTTCATCTTGATAATATATAGAGCGACCTTCCCTACGATACTGTTTTATTTTATGGAAATAACGATGCCGCCATAAAGTTATGTCATCTCGGTCAATTAATACACTGCGGCGTTTTCTGGTCATATTGCCGTATTCAAAATCTAACATTTTTAAAACTATCGTATTATCATAATTATTTTTTTAAATTGCAGTTGTTTGTATGGTGTCAAATTCCATAATTGCCGTATTTTATAAGTTCTGCCGTTTCGTAAGAGAAAAGGGTTAAGATTGCCGTTTTAACGCGTACGGGAACAACACTGATGTCATCTATCATTTTTTTTTTGTTTAATTTTAAGGCATCGAAACATGGTCGGATTACGCATGGCGTTGCGTGGTCAGATTTCCCTGGCAGTTTGTAGCACGTCGTGCGGCCGTGTGTACGTACGAGAATTTTAAATATAAAACTTTGAATGAAAACAAAATTCGTCTAATAAAGATAAAAAGTTACGATTCAACAAACCGGTATCGTAGGTACAACACTGCACAAAAGAGCTGGCAACATTATTTGTAAATTTGACATTTGCATGTGTCAATTTAGTCTACGAGATTAAAAAACAGACTGTAAATGCCGAAAACTAATGGAAGAAGATTGGGAGCGGGACGTCCGATTTGACAATATTTGCGAACAAGAGTTTATAATTTTACAAGATTGTTCTAGCGATTCAGAAACTGATTCAGATATGGATTTGGGGTGTACTCCTTTACGAGAAAAAAATACAAATATTCGTTTAATTTAGTAACGTTTGTAATTAAATTAAACCCAATTAAATGTCACATTAGCATCGATAATAGTAAGAAACGTCGATAATTTCTATCGACAATTTATTATATCATACCTAGGACATCATACTAGACAACCCTAGGAATGTCAGTTTGACTTATTTCGCAGAGATCATGCTATCTTTTACAACGGAAGACGAGGCGGTATGGTCAAAAGACTACAGCCTGCCCTTTTGAGCGAATGAAAAAAAAAAAAAAAAAAAACTATCTTTTACATAGGTAGTTATTTTGACGTTTGTGAACTCATGCTGCAATGGTTGATCTACTATGATCTTATTGCGTACCTAATACTGTGTTGTGTTTGCGTTACTCTGTTGGATATTTTAACTTGAGCCTACGCTATCGTTAAGCGGACTTTCATTTACGCTTCTAATCACTTAATATTCTGCTGTGTAATATTGGACAATTGGACTTGTTTGTTTACGATTTGGATTGTGACGCTCACGATGTCAAGGTGCCTGAATTGTAATGTAGCTACAAATCGAATGCGAAGGCATATAGTAACAACCCTAACACCGCAGTTACAAGTCACGTTTTTCAGCTTCCTTCAGAGGAATTGATTTGCAATGCATGTTATGTATTGATAAACCAACGCTCGGAAGAAGGTACACATAGCAGAGTACTGGGCTACACAATGGTGTGTACTGGTTGTGATGCTCTGTTATGGGGAGGCGTTACCCAGTGCGTCACCACACCCTTGAAGAAAATAGTTCATGAATCGATATTTTCTACTCATGGAATACCCACAATCAGGTGTTTGCTGTTGAATTTATATTTTTAGTCTACTATTACCCAGTCTTCCTGGCTGCTATTTAATTATTATTGTATTGTTCCCATGATGAAGCAAGTTCCATATAATTAATGAGTAAAGATGCATTCTAACTTGGCAAATAGTCCACCAACTAATTGCATGTGCATAGTGTGGCTGTTCTATTGAAAATAGTATTAGGCGTAATAACAGCGGTTGCTAAGCAATACATCTGACATAGGTTTAAAAGGTTTTCAAAAATAATAAGGTTCTAACATACTCCTTAACAGGCGCTAACTCAGTCAAACATTCAGCAAAGATTTTATATAAAAAGTCAAACATTATTACAGGATCGGAGGACAAATCTGCTAGTATGTCATCCCTGTTGCATGCAAGCTAATCGGCACTTAGTACTGAATATACACAGGCAGGTTGAAGAACTAGAGGAAAATGAACCTGGATTGCCCGAAGCACCTCCACTTCCACCAGCTGCTGATCCTACTGTCGCACATGAACAACCATCACCAGCTGATAATTCTGCTGAAGCCCGAGTAATTGACCGAAAGCATTATCTGCCTAGTTAAAAACATGCTCCAAATACTTCTAGCCATTGTATTTTTAGGGAGTGAAATAATCAATCAGGGCATTTAATTCCTACCTTTGTTAAGGTAATGTTGCTTAAAGAACACAATTATTACATTCCCATCAGTTGCCGAATATATGCAAGATACATTTATTTGCTAATGAGTGGCATTTATTACCTGAGGACACAAATACCTCATCTTATTTCACTGTTTAGCAGTCAGAAGATTTAATAAGACTTCTAAAAAGAGATCCTGTGACTTTTGATTTTAATAATGTGGATCAAATGCCACATCACATTTGTAATGTTGAAAATGATGAAAACATTGAATGTGTCTTGTCTGAGTAATTGCAATTGTGTTTTTCATAAAATGTTTGTAAAACAATTAGAAGTAGATACATTTTACAAGTATATGTATAGCCTACCTACCTAATTAGATACCTAAATAAAAATTCAAGTGCTATTTTAGTGTTTTATTGCCTAACCAATTGTTTATTTTTTTGCTAAGTTGTTAAGAGGAACTCATAATATCCAGAAATACCTGTAGTCGACATGCTCTTCGCTATTGCGCCCGCCTGTGACTGAAAGGTCTAGACAGAGACTATTACCAATATAGTATATACATCAATATGATTACCACTATATTGTTTCACTTGATATATAGATTTTTCTTCTAATCGCAATTCTATGAAAATGTATGGAACACTGACATGGAGAGTGTTAAATACATTGTTATAGAATTGGATATTCATTGATATCGATTTCGAATAACTGTCGTGTCGGCTAATGAAGAAACGGCCTTTTTATACATTCCGTATCCGCCTTTCAAACTCTGAATTTTTGATCATTGCTATTCAAAATGTTTAGGCACATTTTTTTGTATCCTATTTATAGTATCTCTCGCTTTTTCTTTGATCATAAAACCTATACCATTGTAAAGACATGCCTATAAGCTTTTATTATGAAATGAAGTACTGTATGTCAATGTATAAGAATATTTTTTGTTAGGGCACAGTCAATGACTAAAGATTCTTTAGTCATTGGGCACAGTATATAGTAGTCTATGGGGCACAGCTCTACAAATTCCGGCCGTGTCTTTTGGCCATGGACTTATAACTTTTGGCAATTGCGACCACAGAATACTATTTACTCCTAGCGGAGTAATTGCGACTCTACGTGTTTTTTTTTTAGAGCCGGTGGCGCGCATTTTGTGCAGCCTCGACATGTCTTGTATGGTGTTTTTTACTTTTTGTATGGAAAATATTACCAACACGTTGAGTTTTAGAGGTTTAAGGGCCTTTTAAAGGGGGTCGAAATTTTCAATGTTTTTGCGATAAGACACCGTTTTCGAGGTTTAAGCAAAAGAAAAGTAAAAAAGATACGGTACTGTTTTGCATCTGAAGTCGAGGTGATGGTGTGAAATTTAGTTCATGACAACTAATTTTATTCCACACCTTTTTAATCGCGATTAAAAATAGTCAGATTTAGTTAAGACAAAAAACGTAAAATTCAGAGTAGCAAAATTGCCATGTTCACTAAATTATAATCTCAGTGGCATATTAGTGCTGTCAAACAAAAATTTTGTTAAATTGTGTCACTTTAGTCAATTTCAGAATGGGAAATCGCCGTTTGACAGGAATAAACTAAATTTTGGTGATTTTTAGTCTAGTTTAGAGAATTTTGTGACAAGAGAATCGGCACCAATTTCTGTCATCCAGACGGAAATTCACTAGGTACATGTACATGACATACGTCAGGTTTGCCAGCCACCATGTGTACAAGACAAACCTGTAGGTTCTGTAGCGATATCTGCATCGCCACATGCGAACTACGCATCACACTGACGTCACGCAAAATCCTGCATCGCTCAAGCAGAGTTTACCGCGCAACTAGCATATATACAACGTCCCGACATCAATCGTCGGGCAGTTACCCACCAGACACGACACCCGTCTGGTCGGAGGATCCTACCTTTTCTATGGAGGTATGAGTGAACTTTACACCCTGTTCCTCATACAAACTTCTATATAATAACATCATTGCTTCTATAGTTCTCAGACCAAATAAAAATCAAGACAGTGCTGCGAACTGTGCATTGATGCATGCAAAACTACACCTTGCTCTGTGCATACACGCTCCCATTTACAACCAAACTGCACCTCAATAAGTGCACACATGTCTACGAAACCGACCTCACGTCACTGTTGACAGCGCAATGTGTTAGGTTACCTTATCATAGATTAGTCTATATTTTAAGTTTCTCTGTCTACGATATTTTATCTTTATTATTTATCATCATCTGCCTAGCTTACAGTCCAACCGGAAGCAGCCGAATACAGATTAACATGCTTATGTAGTGACACAGTACCTGTCACACAGTCACTAGTTACCACATACCACCGAACCTGTTACCTTACCACTTTTTAGACAGCCCGCAAGAAACAGTGAAGCAATCATCTTGAAAAAGACGAGTACGTAACGGTACATAGATACTTTCAAACTGTAAAATTTTGAACATTTTATGGTTTAAAATCATTTGGAGAAATTTGACAGTGTCGTATAACGGGATGTGCTGTCGACTGTACGACCAATGTCTTAAAAAATAATTGATATTATTTTATTAAAAAACCTGAACTAAGATTTAGGTACATAATTTATAAAGCTAACAGCTAATAATGTACAAGTAAAATTAAATAAAAATCAAATCAAAGGACATCAAAAAATTCGTCCGCATCGCTGTCAACAGGAAAAGTGCCCAAAAGGCTGGCAACATTGCCACGTTGTATAGCAATGCTGATTCTTTGGGCAAAAAATAGGCAAGCCCTCGTGAAGAGTTGACCAACCGCTTGGCGATGTCTCGAACCAAAGAGTAATACTCGAACAACTAAGTGGGCACTCGGACCCTATGGCCCTAGGGTTTCAAACCCAAACGGCTCAAACGCCCAAAAAGATTGGAGTATTTGCGCCCTTTGAGGTATTCCGCACCTGTAGCAGCCACCCCAGCACAGCCCACCGTGCTAGGATGATAGGATGGCGCATGGGTATCGACACACGTTGCACCCCACACTTAAGGCCTACCTACCTTCCAAGGCATTAAGGTCATTTTGTCTGGCATTTCCCATCGTCGCGTGCCAACCCATTGGTTTCTAAACCAGCTGGTACTCCGGGTGACAAGAGCATGGCGGCTGCTGGCGTGCCATGCTATCCGGCCTGCGCTCTTACTGCAGGATAAGCCATGGTGTCCAAGGCAGTCGACACCTTCACCGCATTGCGCGCCCAGGCGCCCAGGCGCAGTCGAATATCGTACCGTCATCATAGTGCCTATGTTGGGTGATGGTAGCATCTGAAGCCAAGCGACCCATCTCCAATTCACCCATAGCCTGCAGGTGGGCACGCTCAGCAGTATTCGTGGACGTAGTAATAAGATTATTCCGTACCAACCTGCAGAGCGGCTCATCCCACTGCCTCTGGGAAGATGGGTTCGCGGGCCGATCTGTGTCTGGACAAGCCATTTTCCAGGCGTCCACCACCTCGGTCAAGCACGGCACTTCAGAGTTAACCAGGGAACGGGGCAAAAATTTCCCGGTCTGCTTTTCGGTGCTGGTAATTTTGCGGACGCCGAGGCCACCAAAACGTACAGGTAGTGTGGCTTGCAGCCACGCTCGGTCGTCCAAGGTCATATTTAATATTTTTTCAGTTTAGCCATTTGCCAGTAGGAAAGTCTAATTTCAATACGTTTTACACTTACTACAATTATTAATGCGAAGCATCAAACAACTCATTTATTGCTTTTGTACCTACGTTTCTGAACTGAACACACCTCTACGCCATTTTCCTAGCTCAATGCTCTACGCCCAGTCGCCCATTTTTTGTTACTTATCTGTGGTTGATATATTTGTGTGTTGCGGACATAGATATCGGACATTGTATTTAAGTCAATGGTTGCGGATTAATTAAAGACTTGGCTAAAAGGTCCCAGCAACCAGGCCATTAAAATTAAAAAAAAAATGTGTTGCGGATTGTGGAATGGAAACACTGACACAGTTGTCACTTGTGACAATTGTGGAGCTCGCAAGTTGTGTGTGGTAATTCTTAACCTAAAGTGGAACTTAAATAATAAAATAGGTACTTATTTTTATCATAAAATAGTTGAGAATAAATGCAAAAAAGTCGACAAAAATCCAGAATCGAGATATAGGGATTGCATCGATTAGAACCAGCTAAGTTTTATTTCGAAGAAACAACGGCGGCTATCCTCATAACTGGGCGACTGAGCTGAGCGTCTTCTGACTCCACGGATCCAGTATAGAAAGAAGGCTGACTCCCACAACCATTGTAGTTTTTGTGTAAGTGCTTGTTTCTTAATTATAGTTATATAAAACTGTTTTTATCTATAGCCACATAAAAAATAATATATCATGATTGAATTTTCAAACAGAAAATTTCAACAGCAACGGCCACAGCTACACTCTGGTAAGCCAGGTCGTGGATGCGTCCTTGACCAACACAAAAAAATTTGAACAAAAGTTTTGTTTATTTTTTTCTAATTTCGGTAGGTACCTACTTACGCCAAAAAAAACCAAATATGGTATGGTAGTTGTACATTATGTCGTAATAAATATTTGGATTAGCAGTATTAACCGGGGATAAAACAGAGGAATACGATAATTAAGGAAATAACGCCATCGACCACGTGACCGCGTTTCCTCTTATGAACCGCGGCAACAGTCGCGGCTCAGTCTTTTTTCTCTTATGGATACGGTCTGCTCTTAGCCATTTTCCCGCTAGATGGCGCTAAACAAAAATGTTGAGTTGGTTTAGAGTTTTTTGTGTAATTGGAACTAGGCATGGGTCGTTGAAGGTTTTTCCAGGTTTTTCCGTTAACGAAACGTCAACGTTGATTTACGTTCGTTAACTAGTTGATCAACTAGTTAAATTTGTCAACGAGTGAACGTGCACTAATGACAACGTACAAATTAAACCGTTCATTCATTCAACGGTTTTTATTCAACGCCGCGACGTTCAACGAGTTGAACGAGTCTGAGCTACTTCTACTGACCTGATAAAATGCTAATTTAGAAACATTTGGTTCAATTATGAAACGTTTCATTGATGGTTCTACTTAGATGACATTCCCTTCATACTTTTTTTGAAAAATCAACTCATAGACTCGTTACTTAGAGTTCAAATTCTATGAGATGACCGTCGCTCGCAATGTATAATGTAATTTTCAACATTTTCATAATGGAAGTTTTTTTTAATTTGCTCAGTTCGTTGCGTTTGCGTTCTCGAATTTAGTTGAATAATAAACGAGTTAAATTCCTAAACGTCGTTGACGAATTCAACTAGTTGATTCATAAACAGTCAACGTTAATACGTTGACAGGAGATCAACGGTTGATTCAACTAGTTCGTTGATTCAACGCCCATCGCTAATTGGAACAATAAGAGCATTTAGGTATGGAGATGGTACGCAACAAATCGCAGAATGCATTTTTCTGCCACATTTCGCGGGAGGCGAGGTAAACACGCACGGCACACCACAAAAATCTAGAGTTCAATTACTTATGCATTGTTCTTATGTTTACGAACACACACTATGAAAATATTACCTCACAATAAAGAAACACACACACATCGACAAATTAACGTGTATCTACGGAATCGCCATATGACAACCATAGAGCAACACGGACCACCGGCAGACCGGAGAGGGGCACCGGCAGAGGGGAACGCCTGCATATGGCTACTCCCCTCCGGTCCGTGTTGCTCTATGATGACAAGAAACAAATGTCACTAGTCAAATAAAAGTGATTTGATTTGATTTGATGTAACACAAAGAATGATTAAATATTTGATTTGTCGTGATTGAATGATTGAAATGTTACAATAAAATTTATTTTTATTACTATACTCTGCTCGGAGAGAGTTGATAAAAAACAATGAAGTCAGGGTTTCTTAACTTACAAAGTGAGGCCCGTTAATTATCATTAAAATGTTTTATGTCAAATCTAGCGATTTAAATTATACACTCTTGCTGTTTAGGAGCCCGATTGACTGAAATAAATATAATTATATTTTCAGTATTATTGTGATTATGGCTGCCGCCACAAAATGACGGATTTATATATTTAGTTAACGAAACACAGTTCTGTAAAATAATTTTTGGAGGCTGCGCTAACAGAACTTCTGTTAGCGCAGCGATAGCGACACTCGTCATGCGGTTTGCGATAATTAAGCGATAGTCGCTATTTCGATGCATAATCATAATTTTTATCAGCTCTCGGCGAACAGACTTTAGCTCTCTGCCCATGACTTCGTCCACGTGGATTTCGGATTTTTATTAGTTGTTTTGTATCCTACGGGATCCTTCCACTTTAATGGGATACATTTTATCCTAGATATAAAGAGTAATAAATTTAAAAGCCATGCTCTAAAGGGTAATTTAATAAAGATAGGTAAATGATAAATGCACATATAATCAGTCTGACATTTATCGTGTCAATTACTAGCCTACTTTAAAAATGATCGTCTAGTCGTAAAAGGTCTAATTCACACCTATTGAATTATTTACTTACGTTTAAAGAATAAGTGTATTACTTTGCACTTCGTTGTTGCTTCTATCACTGATTTGAATGAATAAGTTTATTGTATACATGGCGAATGCATTTTTGTGGATCAACTTTTTTCGTTAAGAAGGATAGGCGAATATTTGTGTACTTTTCCATTACCACATATGCAAGTTCTAAAGTATGGTTAACTAATCCGTTATCATATTGTGTGATATTCAATAGTAGGAAAAAAATCTTTTCCCATGAAATATTTCAGTGAATTTGATACAATTAATTGAGTTGTTATTTTCGAATTGAGTTGATTGTTGTCATTTAAATTCCTACGAATCTCTTTCTCACTTAATCGGGCACAACTCAATTACCGGCTGTGATGCATATACCAGATACCCTCGACTTTTTTGGTATATGAGGCTTTCTTTATTAACGGGCCCTAAAATCCCTTTTATGCAAGTGGCACATTTTAATTTTTTCGATACAGTAAAAGCCGAAAATCCTGCAATGTATTTAATTACTTTCTCTCCGAAAGGTGAAATAAATACTAGACTTTCAATATCTTCTAAGATGTCTTCATTACTTTGAGATATTGATACCTGCGATTGCAAATCATCTTCACCACCACGAACTGTGACACTTTTATTTATTTTTTCAATTGCCGATGTGCAATTTAAAATAGTGATAGTGATTTTTTCTAGTGGATTGCAGTTTGTGCCAGTTGATGTTGTTTGCAGTTCAGTATGAATTAATAACTTTTTGTATATGGCTTCAAATTGTCGTGCAGTGGGATTGCCGTTGTAACCAATACAACTGGAACTGGTGGCTGCGCACCACGGAAAAGAATATTTCTATGTGGTCTTGGCTAATTTTATGCATTGGTAGATATGTCAGTTTATTGTTGAGCACTAGGTCCTGAAATAAAGTTTGAGTACTTTCTATGCATATCAGGAAGTCTAAAAAACCAATATAACGTGGTGATTTTAAAATGTTCTTTTGCACCATTATTGCTTTTCCTTTAACTTCGAGGTCAACATTTAATTGCAAAAGGACTTGCCGAGCTTCTTGAAGTCGGTTGAATGCTTCTTGGTAGTTGTCTTTGCTAAGAGCTCTTCTGAATCCATGACTTTTTGTTCGGGAATCCAAGATGTCGAATACGTTATTCATTAATTTAATAAAATTTGCTGTAGGTTCAACATTCTCAAAGTGTGGAATCTTTAAAATATTTTGACAAAACAGTAACGAATCCGCTATGCTTGTGCTAAATAATTGAGTTGCCAGCTTGACGTTCATTATTATTGTTTTGTAGAAAACGTGGTTGGCTCGAAGTGTGTTTGCCAAAAAAAAACAGTAATTTTTCTTGCAGATCATGTAATCTTTTTATATCCTACTCAAACTTTATGAACTTTTGGGATTCGTTTTTGAAATATTCATAATCGGAAAATGTATTCCTGATCAGTTTTAACATGTGGCAAGGATCGGCAAGAAACGAAACCTTTTGCCCTAAAGTAGGGTCCAAAAAACTTGTCTGTAAACTGTTAGGATCCAAACAACATCCCAATTCTTCAGCCATCGCGAGATTGGCCTTCACACCATCACAAGTCAGTGATTTGATTTCAACTCCGGTTTCATGGATAAGTGCCAAAGCTTCCAAAACTAGCCTGGATTTTTGAGCGGCTGTTCTGCCTTTTACCAAAAAATAACCAATTGGTACCCCAAACATTTTGTTAATGATAAATGACTTTATTTCTGTAAGTAGGTTTTTACAAACACTTTTACACGTCAATCATATTTTTTTTTAAACTAGATGAGGTCGGCGTTTCCTATCTGACTACTCTGAGAAGAAAGGCCGAAACAAACTCAGAGGTCACAGTCTCTTTTAAAGTCCAGACAGAATCTTGGTCAGATCATGTGAAGGCTATGTAGATCGGTGTCTGAAATGGTCTTTTGAGGAAAGAACCACACAGATTGAGTGGACCTGTCCAGTCAGTGCACGCAATTGTCAGCAATCGTGCAGCTCAACTCAGAACTTAAGGAGCTCAACGATTCGACGAACAATACCAAAGAAAAGACATTTGAGTAGGCCGCACAAGTTACTCAAACTGCCAGATCATGATTACACTAAGAGTAAAAATACAAAAAAAAGCAACGACCAACATAGTTCTCACATTCACAATAGTTAAAATAATAGCATAATACTTTACAAAGTAAATACTCTTGTCATAGTATATGTATATAAAATTCATTAATGTCAATGTGTATATAAAATCCGGACATAATCATTGAGGACCATGCAGATTGGTGTCTGAAATGGACTTTTGAGAAAAGAACCACACAGATTGAGTGGACCTGCCCAGACAGTGCACGCATTTGTCAGTAACCGTGCAGCTCAACTCAGAACTTAAGGAGCTCAACGATTCGACGAACAATACCAAAGAAAGGACATTTGGGTAGGCCACATAAACTACTCAAACTGCCAGAACATGATTCAAACTGGAACAATGACCCACATAGTCCTCCCATTCACAACAATTAAAATAATATAATACTTTATACAGTAAATATTCATGTCATTGTATATGTAAAACGTTATAGATACTTATAGCAAAGATTAAAAGTACAATAGTTAGCAAAAAAAACAAAAAAATAAATCAACGTTCCCTGTGTAAATTTATTGGAACAGCTCACTCCCAAGCCTTTTTGTCCTCAATAAAGTATTTGACAGTATAATAGGCTTTCTGGCATAGTTTCCTTTTTATAAAAGATTTGAATTTATTAAGGCTTAGTTCTTGAATGTGGCTAGGAAGTTTATTATAAAAATGTATACATTGACATCTAAACGAGCCACCTATTTTCTTGAGCCTGGTTGTAGGAACAACAAATTTGTGTTTGATCCTAGTATTTATACTATGGATATCACTGTATTTTTTAAACAGATTAATATTTTTATGTGCATACAAAAGATTTTCATAAATATACTGAGAAGGCACAGTCATTATATTAATCTCTTAAAATTTTTCTCTGAGGGAGTGTCTGGGACTTAATTTATAAATTGAACGAATTGCCCTTTTTTGTAAAACAAAAATCGTCTGAATATCGGCGGGTTTTCACCACAGCAGAATACCGTACGACATTACACTATGAAAATAACTAAAGTATACTAAACGGGCTGTCTCTAAATCTGTTAAACCACGAATTTTTCTAACAGCGTATTTTTTTTTTTTTTTTTTTTTTTTTTCCAACTCAAAACATTTATTTCAATTAAACCATTTACAGGCACTTTTGAATTATAATAATAATATAATAATTTATTTTATTCCAAAATATAAGGACTAACGTTAAATACAGTTTTTCTTAAATCTATGTCAAGTTCACCTATGATTTGTGCCTGAACTAGGTAATCCTGTGTTTCAGGCGATTGGAGGTAACATTAATTGTTTAAATAATCACATAATTATCATATATATCTTATTGGTACCTACTTATCATGTAAAAAGGTGTATAAAATTATATAATATGAACAATATTTATTTTAACACAAGTAATAACTTCTCTGTATCTTCATAGGACATACACTCGAGAGCAATGAATCCGGGTCACTTAAAGAATGTTAAAAATCTCGGAAACTAAAAATGATAGGTTAATGCAATAAATTGTATTTAATAGTCAATGTAATACTCCTTAAATGAAAGTAAAAAAAAATACATTTTATTAACACAAAATTACATAAAGAAAAAAACTGCTGATCTCTCCTTAAAACAAAAATAGGAAACATGAAATTTTTGAACTTTATTACGATTTTCTTGAATTTTAATACTTCGTATTGCCTCCTCGTGCTTCCATTACTGCGTTTACGCGGTTTGGCATGCTGTACACCAAGTTCCTTATACGATTTTGGGGAATATTCTCCCATTCCTCTGTGAGAGCAATTTTGAGCTCACGAAGCGTGATTGGGGGAGGGTTTCGTTGTTTTACGCATCTGCCTAGCTCGTCCCAAGCATGCTCGATCGGGTTGATATCCGGGCTGCGCGCTGGCCACTCCATACGAGTAATGTTCATCTCTTGAAGGTAGTCATTCACAGTCCTACCTGTATGAGGTCGGGCATTGTCATGCATAAATATAGCATCCTCACCTAAATTGACCATAAATGGACCAACGTGATCATTGAGGATTTCTTCCACATATCTTACGCTAGTTAAAGAGCCGTTTTCTATGATCACCAGCTCTGTGCGACTTTCAGAAGAAATTCCGGCCCACACAAGTACAGACCCACCACCGTAGGCTACTTTTTCTTCGATGCATGCTTGCTTGAATCTTTCCCCTGGTCTTCGATACACTCTGTGTCTTCCATCGTGCTTGTAGAGCATAAATTTTGATTCGTCGGAGAACATAACTTTTGACCAATCTTCAATACTCCAATTTACGTGGCTCTGGGCATATCTTAGTCTTGAAATACGATGCCCACGCTCCAGTTTAGGGCCGTTTGCAGGTCTAAGGGGTTTTAAGTTAGATTCAGCAAGCCGACGTCTTACTGTCCATGCACTTGGGTTACTTCCTCCGAGGCGTCGAAACTGATTGGTGAGTTCAGTTCCTGTGAGAAAGCGATTTCGAAGCATGGTGTTCACCAAGTATCGGTCTTCTCGTGCTGTGGTACACCTGGTTCTGCCCGTTCCTGGTCTGCGTAGGTTAGAACCAGTTTCTTCGTAACGTCGGAGAACTCTTTGTACTGTTGACAGCGACACACCGACAGTCCTGGCTGTATCGCGCTGACTCCGGCCGGTTTCCAGCATTGTAAGTATTCTGGTGCATTCTTCAGGCGTAAGCGACATAATTTCAGCTTGAATAATGAATATAGAGCACTATCAACATGGTTTATGTACCCACATAAATGACAGATTACAAACAAAAGCAAAACCAAATGCTGTAATTTCGTAGTTCCATCTTCGAAAGTGGCCCTTTTTCAAATTTGATTTTTTTATGATATAACTTTACAATAACTAAGAAGTTTTAATACCTTCATTTAAGGAGTATTACATTGTCTATTAAATACAATTTATTGCATTAACCTAGCATTTTCAGTTTCCGAGATTTTTAGGATTCTTTAAGTGACCCGGATTCATTGCTCTCGAGTGTAGTTTGAAGAGCCTCCTTAAGGATTTTCTTGCAGTTACTATGATTTAAGGAGTAGATGTTTTCTTTATCATTTAGCCTATTATAGAGTAGCAGTCCGAGGTACATATAAAATTTGGCTGTGAAAGCATGTTTTGTACTTTTTTGAGGGCAAACTATATCTTTCCGTCTCCTTTTTGTTAATTCAGTGCTGTATGGAAGCGCTGCGTGTTGTTTTAGTACAGTGCTCATTATAAATAACTGTCGAACTGTAAGTACTTTACAAGCTTTGTACAGTATGTTAGTGGGGAAAAGAAAAGGGCGGCAAGTAGCCACCTTAAGAATAGCTCTTTGAGCTCTTTCAATAGGCAATAACAAAGTTTTACTCGCCCCACCCCATGAAGTAATACAGTAAGTCAAAATTGACTGACAGAGAGCAAAGTATACTTGCCTAATTATTTCAGGATCTGCAATAAATCGTATCTTTTTGAATACGTATATTAGCTTACGAATTCTATTGTTTAGAGCTTCCATATGTGGTTTGAAGGAAAGGGTTTCATCTATTATAATACCCAGGTATTTTATTTTATCTGTCTTTTTAATATTCGGACACTTACACTGGCTATCTGCAGGGGCTGGGCAACAATGAGCATGCAAGGCTGAGGGGATCTTGGATATTTGCTTGCGCATCGAAAACTTAATGTAATTTGTCTTCTCTGCATTTAGGGTTAGTGAGTTATTTTGAAGCCATTTATTTACAATATTAAATCCGTGTTGCGCAAGATTGTAGACTTCATTTTCTGAGTCAGCCGAAAAAAGTAGAGCAGTGTCGTCAGCGTAAGTTATGATAGTGCCATGCTCTAGCTTTAGATTGCAAAGGTCATTTATGTAGATCAAAAACAGAGTGGGCCCTAAAATACTTCCTTGAGGAACACCAAAAAATGTGTTTTTTTGAACAGCGCTGAGAACATTGCCAATCTTTACGCACTGGGAACGATCTTCTAAATAACTTTGGAACATTTTCAGCTGGGTGCCTCTTACACCCACGATCTGAAGCTTGCGCAACAGGATTGGAATGGAAACTGTGTCAAAAGCTTTGGCGAGGTCCAGGAAAATTCCTACTGTGTGCTTACCCTTATCAAGTTCTTGCGCTAGATAGTCAGTTAGATGGTGTACCGCATCAGCAGTGGAAACTTTAGGCCTAAAACCAAACTGCCGCTCAGACAGAATTGATTTATCTTCCAAATATTTTAACAACCTTTTGTTTATAATTTTTTCCAATATTTTTGACATGGAAGGCAGTAAAGAAATAGGTCTATAATTCGTCACTTGCGCTTTGCTGCCTGATTTATAGACAGGGACAATTACAGCTTTTTTGAGACACTCGGGGAAATGACCTGAAGATAAACAAATGCGGAAAATATAAGTCAGTGGTCGTACCAAAATGTCCTTGAATTTTTTGATAATTTTATTCGATATGTTATCCCAGCCAACTGCACAGTCTTCTTTCAAGGTCATAATTATACTTTCTACCTCAGTCTCATCAGTATCTAGCAGCGCAAAGGATGTTAAAGCAGTGCTGCATGCTAAAGGAGTGCTCGTTAGGTTTTGGGACTGATCCAGATTTTTTTCAGCCAAACACTTTCCAACATTAACAAAGAAATTATTTGCTATGTTAGCGGATTCCAGCGGTGACGAGTGTGCTTGTAATAAACCTGAAGATGACTCATATTGTTTTGTTGTATATGTTGCGTCTTTAATATATTTCCAGATCTTTTTACTATTTGTTCCAGCCTTTTCCAATGCCACTTTGTCGTAATTTCTTTTAATTTTTTTAAGGAGATCATTGCAGAAATTTCGATATCTTTTGTACGAAAGTTGCAATACTGCATTGTCAGGATTAAATTTAGCTTTCATATGCAGTTTATCCCTATGTTTCATACAGCGAATAAGACCTGATGTGATCCATGGTTTTATGTTGTGATTTTTGTTACTCAACTGCGATACGACTGTGTTTTGCTGAATTGCATTTCGTATGTTTGCAATTACATACAACATGCAAAACTGCGGGTCAGCGGAATTATAGACTGGATCAAAATCGATGACTCGTAAATCTTCTTCAAGTTTATTTATATTCAGTTTTGAAATTTTGCGAGTGTCTTGTTTAGGTAATTTACAATTTAGGGTAAGTAGGGCAGCATTGTGATCGGTTATTGTTGAGTTAATTACAAGTGCAAGTGAAGGTAAATTCGATTTAAGCATAATATGATCCAAACAGGAGCCACTGTGATGTGTAGGCTGTGTGCTGGGAGCAAGCCATGAAAGGCGCATAGGTTGAGGTAGTCCTGAGCAGACGCATCAGCACTTCCTGGTAAAATATTGATATTAATATCTCCAATTACAATCGTGTTTTTGATGGATGACAGGGTTTGCAAGGTCTCATTCAGAGAGTCAGTAAAAATGCTAGTATTTCTAAAAGACGGAGGTCGATATAACGCTAATATCGCAAATTCTGATCCAATTTTAACTAACAATCTGTTACAGTCGTGCATAACAGGTTCCTGAACAGAGACATTGAGATGATCTCTTGCATAAACTATTACCCCATCATTTTGGTTGTAATTGATATTACTTCTATACATATTATATCCCGGGATTAGTGGTATGTTATATTGTTTAGAAAGCCAGCATTCGGTTAAAACAATAACGTCACAATTTATGTTTATCCGTTGCTGAAATGTACTAAAGCTATCAAAATTCTTAAAAACACTGCGGATATTTTGTGTTAATATGGTTAGCGGTGTTTTGTAGCCGGATAGATATTGTTTGCAGTTTTCAGCTTCACAAACTTTGGACTCGGATACAGAGAAATTATCTAAATCATTAATCAAACTATTTATCATAATGGTAGTTAAAAAATAAAAATATAAAAAAGAAGGTCAGAAAAATAACTAATTTACGGCGCTCTTAGGCGCCTCCATAATCTACAGAATTGATGTACCTTTTTTCAGCCATTATTTTCGCGGGGCAGTCAGCAGCGCCTGTGTTATGCTTGTCTGGCTTTTTGAAATGCAAGCAAGTAGCGCATTTTGGTTCGTCAGCCTGTTTTGGACATTCTTTTATTGAGTGACCTTCATCACCACAGTGGCCGCAGGTATACGCTGTCTGTCGACAGAACTTGGCCGCATGTCCATACTGCTGACACTTATAACATCGGGTGACCAAAGTAAAGTCTCTCACGGGGCATGATGACCAATTTACAAAAACACGGTCTTGTGATATCAGGGCTTTGCGTATGACTGCAGATACTTCAACTATGTAATTACAGGTCTCAGTGTCTTTCTTACCTGACTTATGACTTAACTTAATTGAGCTCAAAAACGTCTCAAGGCTGTAGTTCTGAAGTTTTTCGGCTATATTTTGCTTGTACAAATAGGTAAAAACCTCAGTTTCCTGCATGGATGTTGGCACTCCTAATAACACAACCCTAGGCCTCCTTTTAGGGGGCTCGTCGACTGTTAGGCCTGAATTAGTTAGCTGCACCGATTGTCTCAGCTTCTCGATGTCGTCCTTCGTCTCGGTGCTGATGATTACACCGCTGTTCTTCGTCTTGCGCAGGCCTCTCACATGGAGCTTCATTTGTTCGGGGTTGATAATTTTTTGGACAAGAGTTTTGGTCTCATCGCTGGTCTTCATCTTGTCACTCGGGTATAAAGCCACAGAACTTACATAACTCGGCTGGATAAAATTGTTGGCACCTTTCTTTACCATGTCAGCAAAGGAAGATCCCTGGGCAGGTTTCGTCGAATCTTCGATACTCAGCTTAAGGTTCTGTAGCTGCTGCGAAAGATCGAGTTGGTTTTCGAGAGTTCTGATTGTGTAGTGCGATTGAAGAGCTTTTGCTTTGACGGACTGGTACATGACGGCCATCTGCGAAGTCCCGTGTCCAATTTTCCGGCATAGACTATTGACGCGCGTTTTCTGCTCCACATTCAACATTCCCTCAGCTGCAATAGTACACACCTCCTTCAGGCTCTGTTCGATGACCGCCATCCAGTTCTGAATTTCTGACGTCGAGACAACTTCAGGGGCATCGTTCCTTTGCTTAGGCACTTGAGGGGACTTGACTTGGACTTGGGGGGTAGAAGTGGGTACGGCCCCGGGCACAGGTGTAGAAGGGGGGGAGCGAACACATATACTACTCCGGATGAATGGACTATCCTCCATCCTGAAGCAGGTTATTTTGTTCCTGTTAAACAGTCATTTCTACTCACACACCTTTCAGAAATCTAATGTAAGTATGAGTCACTACTGGCTATTTGGTTAAACTAGGTCACAATTTCGCAAGTAATTATTTGTTTATTGTAATAATCGCTCGATACGTCTGTTCACTACGACCGACAGTTTTTTTTTTCTATGCTGCAGAGCTAAGCTTTTTTGACATTTTATCTATATGGGGGCCCCATTGCAGCTTGGCGTCTAAAGTTATGCCTAAGAATACTGTGGTATTTTCGGGTTTCAACTCTTCCCCCTTTATGAGAACATTTGTTTCTACCTGTCTAACATGTGGTAACGTAAACTTAATACATTTAGTTTTTTTCTCGTTAAGAAGAAGGTTATTAACGTTAAACCAGTTAACTACTTTTGCGAGGGCGCTATTTACATTGTCAGTAACCAGCTGCTGACGTTTGAGTTTAAATAAAAGTGAAGTGTCGTCTGCAAACAGCACTATATCATGTTTATCTTTTATGAGGTAAGGCAAGTCATTTATATAAATAAGAAATAAAAATGGACCAAGAATAGAGCCTTGAGGGACCCATATTCTTACTACCGATCCGGGTGATCTTTTTCCGTTAACATCAACTCTCTGAATCCTATCACATAAGTAAGAAGTAAGAAGATCCAGAGAGGATTCCGTAGTGGTGCAGTTTCCTGATTAATGTTTCATGAAGAACACAATCGAATGCCTTGGACAAATCGCAAAAGATACCCAACGCATCGCATTTGTCCTCCCATGCATTATACACATGCCCTAAAAGTTCAACTCCGGCATCGGTAGTTGAACGAGCCCTTGTAAAACCGAACTGTTTGTTATGCAGTAATTTATGTACGTAAAAAAATCTTTGCATTTGATTTAGAATAAGCTTTTCAAAAATTTTACTAAAGGTAGGTAGCACTGATATAGGTCTATAATTAGTAGGGTCTGATGTACTACCCGATTTAAACAACGGTATTATTTTACTGTTTTTCATAAGATCAGGAAACTCACCACGGTCAATACAATTATTAAAAATAACAGCTAAAGTTGGTGCTACAATGTTTATAATCGACTTAACAACGTCCACAGAATTACCCCATAGATCTGCGGTCTTTTTAACATTTAACGTGTGAAAGGTTTTAATTATATCTTTACACGTGACATATTGGAAATAAAATTCAGAATCACAAACTGGAACGTTTTCTTTCAGTAAAGACTCTGAAGCAGTGGGTGAAGAGTTAAGAGATTTAGTAGTCGATACGGGAATCTCTGCAAATAAATTTTCAAAGGCCGCGGCGACTTGAGAATCTGATTTAATTATATTGTCATCAATAGCTAGGCTGTAGTCACTACATTGGTTGCATGACCTTCCCGTTTCGCTATTAATAATACTCCATGTCATTTTAATTACATTACCACTATTTTTAATTTTTGAACTCAAATAACGTGACTTGGCTATACAAACTTTTTTAAATAATTTAGAATAATTCTTGACATATAAATTAAATTCAGCAGTGTTTATACATGCCCGTTCATCGTACAATTCATAAAGTCTTTTCCTACTTGTATGTATACCAATGGTGGCCCAGTCACTGAAGGAAGCGTTACTATTAACTGAGAACGTCTTTGGAATGAATGTGGTATTGAATTGTGTGCAATATATTAAAAAAAAAAACATTATATTGTTGGTTAGGGTCATCATTAGTCAACAGAAGTGGTAATTTATTTAAAAGTTTAGATTTAAATGTTTCCAAGCGATTAGTAGTTTTAGGGTTAGCAGTGATATCTTTTTTAGTAACTCTTTTGTTTAAATTAGAAATAGTAATCAATTGTCCGCAATGATCTGAGTCTATCAAGTTAATAATTTCTTTGTGGGTTGGTATAACATCTGTATAAATGTTTATGCTCACAAGTAAAAGAACAAGATCGTCAGTTGCTTTATCGGAGCTGTCAGATATCGATTCGAATCCGTGGTTAACAAGGCCATTATATATTTTTGTTCGGGGATCCCACTCTGGATATAACTTGATTTTCATCTCGTCAAAAACAAGAGCGCAGTATATTTTGTCATTTTCTTGTTCAGCTCGAAGCATTAAAGCGTATAAGCTCTCTTTAGTGAAACCCGGCTGTCCATCGATGTTGTTGTACCACTTCGATAAAGTCCTCGGATGAGGTACACAAGTCTGAAATACCTTGCGTACGTATTTGTATGCCTCTGCTGAGTAATAATGCAGAGTGAGCGCAAAAGATCTAATTCGGACGAATATTTTGTTCTAGAGACCTTGTCATTTTTTTTCATCTGTCGCTTGAGTAGTTCTTTTTCCTTTACCCCAATTTTGCTTAAATCTAGTTTATTTTCTTTATCTATCAGACATTTTTCCTCTAACTCGTTAAGAAGTTCTTGAAGGGTATTGATTTTTTTTCTTTAAGTACCTGTTTTTAGCTTCTAGTCTTCGAATTTTTTAATAGCAGCTGCCTTCGTAATTTTCTTTTTCTTGGACTCTCGATAAGCTCCTTGCCAGATATTGTCGCTGCTGATGTTTGCAGATGGCTGAGGGATGGATTGGCTCTGTGTTGTTGATGGTGGAGATATGGATTGGATATGTGATGTTGAAGGCTGAAGAATAGAATGACTGGGTGGCAGTGATTTAAACTTAGTTTTTTCAATATCTGCATCGATTTGTGCACTTTTGTGCCTTTTAGCAGGAGGTTCTTCTTCACAAGGAATACTTTTTGACGTAGGTACGAGTATTGCACCCTCAACCAACTTTCTTCTATTATTTAAAGATACCACAAAACTTTCCGACGTAAAATGTTCAGAACAGATAACACTAGTACGTGTGGGTCTCCCAGGTTTTTATATTATCGCAAAACATCCTCCATTTTTCCTTTACGACAGGATCTTTTGGAAAACTGAAAAAATAAAAGTGTTTTATGAAGTAAATACCAATACAAGAAAACTAACATGATCTCCATTATTCTTTTTCATTAGAAGAAGTACAGACAGACAGACAGACAGACAGACAGACGGACGGACGGACGGACGGACGGGCGAACAGACAGACAGACAGACACTTCCCTATGGGTACGGACCCTAAAAAACGGCATAAAAATCATGTCTGTTGTATGTGAGCCCCCTTAAATATTTATTTTATTCTGTTTTTTAGTATTTGTTGTTACAGCGGCAACAGAAATACATCATCTGTGAAAATTTCAACTGTCTATCACGGTTCATGACCTGAGTCTGGTTACAGACGGATAGACAGACATACGGACGGACGGACAGCAGAGTCTTAGTAATAGGGCCCCGATTTTTACCCTTTGGGTGCGGAAAAACAAACAGTACCTACAGAAAAAAAAACTAAATTTTTTTAGTACTTAAATTTCACTTAAATTTCTATTTTTATAATCTTATTCTACTAGTACGCACCGATATTAACATTATCTGAAACTCCTCTTAAAGTATGTGTCAGGACATGCTACAAGGGGTGCATGTTGAAGAGCCTCCTCGTGGCGCACCCTGGGCAACGTCGGCTCCAATTGCCCACCAAGTTATGGTGGACAATTGGGGCTGGCGGCTAATCTTCAACAAACGGGGAAAGGTCATGGTTCCAATCACCGATCATGCTTGATGGTCGGTGAAGGGAACCGGGTTACAGACGGTCAATACGTCCACTGGGAAGGACCGCCGCTGCGATGCAGGCTCACCAAATGCGCTGACTTGCACATCCTGGGCCTGGACGACTCTGTGACTGAGGGAGATGTGATGGCCGCCGTCGTTAGGACTGGGGGGGTGCTCTGCCGAGCAGGTGAGGGCAGGCACCATCCGTCCTGACTTCAAGGGGATGCGAGCCGTTACGGTAAGCTGCCCCTTGTCGGCGGCCAAAAAAATAGCCGAGGGCCGAAGGCTACTGGTGGGCTGGGTTTCCGCGCAGGTGAAACTGCTGGAACCCAGACCTCTGAGGTGCTTCCGCTGCCAAGTGGGCAACCACGTGGGAGCTCAATGCACCTCGGAGGTGGACCGCAGCCACCATTGCTTCCGCTGTGGTCAGCCCGGTCACAAGGCCGGCTCTTGTAATGCCGCGCCGCACTGCACCGTATGTGCGGCAGCTGGCAAGCCGGCCGATCGCCGGATGGGGAGCAAGGCCTGTGCTCCACCCGCCACAGCCAGGGGCAGGGGCAAGCCCTACGCCACCGCATTCACTGCCGCAGCCGCCGACACTGTCGCCGCCGCTGCCGCCTCCTCCAGTATATGGAGTGCCAATAACGGCCCCATTACGCCTCCTCCAGGCGAACATCAACCACTGCGCCTCCGCTAAGGATCTGTTGCTCCAGAGCATGGCGCAGTGGTCGATTAACATCGCCGTGGTCGCTGAGCCGTACTTTGTCCCGCCCAGGGATGACTGGGTGGAGGACCTGAGCGGCTCAGTGACCCTAATTTCGTCGGCCGCCGCCGGTACTCCGTCCCCCGAGGCTGTCACGAGGGGACGGGGTTGCGTGGCAGCACGGTTCGGGGAGATCGTAGTGGTTGGGGTATACTTCTCCCCGAACCGAACTCTTGCCGAGTACCACAACTCCCCCGCAGGGTTGAAAGTCGTCGTCGTCGGGTACCGTTCCCTCCCCGTGCTCGTCCTAGGGGACGTCAATGCCAAGAATGTGGCTTGGGGTACCCAGTATACGGACACGGGGCAGGATGGTGGAGGACTGGGCTCTGGAGACAGGCCTGGTCGTCCTAAATCGGGGTTCTGTCCCCACGTGTGTGCGGTGAATCGGTGGTGGACATTTCGTTCGCCAGCCCCGCTCTGTCGCCACGTGTCCTTGACTGGCGCGTCATAGAGGGGGTGGAGACCTATTCCGACCACCGGTACTTCCGGTTTGATGTCTCCGCCCAGACCTCGAACGCGCTAGTCCGACAGGCCCCGAGTGGTCCGCGGTGGGCGCTGAAGCAGCTGGACCTGGAGCTCGTCCTGGAAGCCTCAATCGTGCAGGCCTGGGTGTCATCACCGGACAGGCCTGCTGACATCAACGTCGAGGCGGAGTGGTTCCGGGAGGCCATGTCCGCAATATGTGACGTGGCAATGCCCCGGGCCCAGCCCGGACGCGCCCAGCGCCAGGTGGGCTGGTGGTCGCCGGAGTTGACGACTCTGCGCAGTTCGTGCGTCACTGCGCGACGTCGGTACACCAGGCACCGCAGGCTCCGTATTAGCCCTCCGGATACGGAATCCATTCAGGCGGAGCTGTACGAGGGGTTCAGAGCGGCTAAGACTGCCCCCCAAGCGGAGATCCTGCGGGCCAGGGGTCTGGCCCGCGAGGAGTCGCTGGAGACTCTGAACAGGGACCCGTGGTGACGCCCCTATAAATTGGTGCGAGAGAAGCTCCGCCCATGTGCTCTCCCGCTGACGCAGAGTCTCCGGCCCCAGCTCGTGGAGGACGTGGTGAGCGCTCTGTTCCCTCTAGAGGGGAACATATCTCCCCGCCCATGGCTCCGCCTACTGCGGTGCTCAATGCGGACCACACCGCCGACGACAACGACGATGCTCCGGAGGTGATCGAGGTAGAGCTGCGAGTGGCGGTACGTAGGCTGAGTGCCAAAAATACCGCCCCAGGACCCGACGGCTTACCTGGGAAAGCCTGGGTCCTGGCCTCGGAGGCTCTCGGGCCTCGACTAAGGGGGCTCCTAAGCGCATGCATGGAGAGGGGCCACTTCCCACTTCGTTGGAAGACGGGGAAACTGGTCCTCATCAAGAAGCCGGGGCGCCCAGCGGACTCTCCGTCCGCTTACGGGCCCAACGTGCTGCTTGACGAGGTGGGCAAGCTCTTTGAAAGAGTCATTGCACGCCTCATCGGGCGGCTGGTGCGGGTGGGGCCGGATTTGGCGGAGAGCCAGTTTGGCTTCCGCAGGGAGCGCGGTGGTGTCGTCTTGGCGCTGTCTATATACATCGCCAATGCCTTCAAACCCTGCCCTGGAGTTGCATCAGGTCCTGGGGCCGCATCCGTGGGACAACGGATAGGACTGGGTGCTGCGCGCGGCGTCAGCGTGGTTTGTTACGCTGACGACACGCTGGTCCTGGCGCAGGCTAGGTCGCACCAGGCGGGGGCCGAACTAGCGACACGCGGGGTTGGGTTAATCGTCGAGAGGATCCGGCAATGACTGATGATGATGATATCAATGATTTATGAGTAGTAAACAACAGCCATAAAATTCCATGCTACAAAAATATCACATCTCTAACTTAGTCTAGTTGGCAGTGGCCGCTTCACGAAACTATCGTGTGAGTGAGAGTAAAACACTTATCCATTCCGTTATTAGACCAGCCGATTCATTGATCGATGTGAACTAAGCAAACAATGGTTTTTGTTACAATTACAATAATTGCTTTTGGTACTTCATCGTGTTTCTAGTATCACGAAATAATGTTTTAATAAATTAGATAAGAAAACAATCATATTTTAGTACTTACGTGTGAAATGAGATGCCATCTTTCATGTAATTCACAATACAGCTGTTACTTTTGCAAACAATCACTAAACAACGCGGCATTTTGACAAAAATCATGAGCAGCGAAGACGTTGCAAGATGACATACGACTAATGTCCAAAACTGGCATCAAGACACTTTCCAGCCGGATGAGTTCGCAAGCGCCACACCTCCTTGCCATATCTCCTGTGTTTATATGATCTGAGGGGGAGCCCCTACAGCATGAGGAAGCTAAACAGCTTAACTTGCCACCTGTAATCTTCGACAACTCAGTCATCCCGTTTAGCTCTGACGTCTGATGAATCTTGGTCTGCATGTCGATACTTGTCTAGACTGGCGAAAGCAGGTCACGACTGTAAGTCAAAAAGTCACCGGAACGTTGCGGTCGCTCTATCGGTTGAAAAACCTTCTCCCATCACACATAAAAGCTATGCTTGTACAGGCCCTTACGTTTCCTATAATTGACTTGACGATGGTGATGTGCGTTACGAGTACTATGACCTGAATGCAGATCTCCTCAATAAACTTGACCGCCTTCTCAATAACTGCATTCGATTGGTTTTCAATCTTCGTAAGTATGCCCATGTATCTGCGCACCGACTGCTTTTAAAATGGTTATCCATTCGTCAGCGCAGAGAGTTGAGGGCTCTGTCTACGTGGTTCTCTATTCTGGACAAACCCACTTTCCCTTCTTACCTGACTTCCCAAATTCAATATGTATGCACTACCCATAGTAAAAATGTTCGTTCCACCAACAATCGTCTTCTATGATGTATTTCTCACCGTTCTGGCTTCATTCATTATTCTTTCTTTGTCCAGGCGATTTTTCTTTGGAATGCTCTTCCTCTGAATACCAGGACAGCAACCAGTCGGTTATCTTTTAAAGTGAAGACACGTGAACAATTCCGTCAGAAGTTGGCTGAAGCATCCCAGCGCTGAGTTGCTGGATTCGATTTCTCCTCTACCGATCGTTATTTCTCCTGACCAAGGTATATTTTGTTTATATGTATGTATCTATATATTAGTATTTATACTTGTATTTTATAGTAATTTCCGAGCTATCTATCCCGTATGTTGCACCTGCCATGGTATATCTCTGCATCACTCTAAGGTTGACTGGTAGAAAATGCCTCAGGCATTAAGTCGCTTTTGTACAGTATTTTTTACTTGTGCATAAAGTTTTAATAAATAAATAAATAAGAGGATCATCGGATTCCTCAAATACATATTATGTTTCAACAATGTATAACCTCGAAGAAATCCTTTATGCAGACGCAACTGTCAAAACGGTGAAGGAGAACATCGTGAGGAAACCGGCATGTTCTAGAACAAAAATTTGAAGACATGTGACATCCATCAACCCGCACTGGGCCCGCGTGGTGGATTACGGCCCGCTCCCTCTCACAGAGACGAGGCCTGTGTCCCAGCAATGGGAACATTATAGGCTGATTATGTTATGTAAGTCTCACAGCTGTGGTGGCAATAATTCTCAGGATGAAATTCCGAAATTGGGGGGTACACTTCAGGAAAAATAACCTATTACATATTTCAGCACCGAGATATCGTTTCCTTTATAAACGTGTAATTGCATACACATATTCAGTTCTTCAGGCAATTTGTGTCCATCAATATCAGGTGTTTCTGCTACTATTAAATATATTTGCAAGTCGCTGCATTGCTTCTAAAGGTCACTAGTACTAATTTCATTTAATTTTTTATGAAACCAAATATTCTTTCATGATGGTTAAGTGCTTCAAACCTAGGTTGTCAGCTTGCGCGCACATTGTCGACAATGACATAGAAATAGTATAAGTTGAAAATCTCTTCCGCAGGCAATTCAGGAGATTCATCTTCCCCTTCGTAGTGAAAATTTGTTCTCTTACGTATCCTTCTCACGACTTTGAATGTTCTGACAATTTTGTTTTCCTCGGCTATTTCTCTCGCTGTTACCAAAGATGATTGGAAAGATCCCGATATTAATCAGTATTTGTGTAAATGTGTTGCAAGTGTTGCATCTAGGAGCATTTTTTGCACTCTGCTATATTTAACTTATTGCATTCATCTTTACAAGTTCGTCATACCTTACGACGATTTCAATTATGTTACATGGTCAAATTACAATAAAAATATGTGCGTTTAGTAGGTATACCTACTTAAATAAAATTATGTTTTGTTGCAGATAGCTGGAAGCATGGAGAATAGTGCTAAAGTGTTTTATTCAAATATTACGAACTCTGGTTGTCGTCATAAGAATAATCTATATGATCTTTTGAATATAGTACCAGCAAAACCAATTGAAATAAATGATATAAAAATATATACTTGCGATTATAGGCCTAAAACCGGTAAGAATTATATACAAAAAAAAAAATCAAGACTCAAAGTAAGGACTGTTAGAGACATCAGAAAATCTTTTGAACAAGATGTTTATAGTCACCTGCGACCTGACTTGGAAAAACAGGAAAACATTTTACTTCAAAAAATAAAACGAGGTTCTTTAAGAAACGAAACAAAATTATTCGCAACAAAAATTTTAAGGGGTGATACACCTATTTCGTGGTCGACTTGGCAGATATTGATTAATCTGAATCCAGAACACCAAAAATACCCACGCCGGTTTGTTTTATGGAATGGAAAATTTATAAAAGTGAACGGAAGTTATGGAGGAATGAAAAAAAAAATATGTAGCTATGATTTAGCAAGTACGCCCCAGTGTTTACCCACACCAAATCATAAGGATATTTGCTTGAAACAGCATGAAGGGAATATAAAGAAAGGGCTTTTACGCAATTCGTTAGCAGTTAAATTTAAACCAGGTCCACTTTGCAAGAAACCATTTCTTGACGATTCATATCAAAAAGATCACATTAGCAACGTCGAATTAATAAATCTTCCAAAACATGGACTGGATGTTCAACCTGAATACGGTACTGCTTTTGAATCGTCAACAACCCAATTTATTAACAATTTGAGTAAAGAGGACGGCACTATATCCCAAAAATGGGCAGAGTTTGCAGTGTCTGTTTTAGGTACCGTTCAAAATTCTAAAGCTGTTCAACTAAACAGAGATTGCGTCACATTTGATTTAGCGTACAAACATAATCAAAATAGATTGTTAGTGCGCCGTGACCTAGATCATGGTTGTAACACTTCAGAGGTAATCGATACAGGAACAATTTTCAAGGACCCGCGAACAATTGAAATAAATGCGCAACTTGAAATAGAAGATGTGGTACATAAAATAATAGATGCAGTTGAAATAAATTTAAGTCAGGATACAATATTCACGAAAGAACCGGAGTTGAAGACGTTTCCTTGTAAAGATTTAGACTTTGTTACACATATAAAGGACAAAACAAAAAGAAAATTTGGTAAATTAGATGACGTCACAGTTATTACATTACCTAAACCCGAAGAACATAATTCACCGAAAAGTTGCAGTAAGATGAATTGTTCTTTTGGGTGCATTTGCGCGTCCTTAGAAGGTACTTACAATTTAAAGGAACATTGCGGCCGTGTCGAATGCATGTTTAAATGTACATGTGACTTTAGTACGTATAAAAGTGACTTGTCATACACAGGGTGCACTGAAAAATCTCCTGGGCTGTTAAGTATAGAAAATGCAATGAATTTCAATTTAGCAAAGCAGGAGCAAAAATCTCATCAAACTGTCATTGTAACTCGCGAAAAGAAAAATTTATTAAAAGCTGGAACAAGAAATTGTAAAACATCAAACATATATGCAGATTTTTCTAGTAATATGAGCATAGAACATGAAAAACTCAAAACTCGAAACTTTTCAATAGTCGCATTAAAACTGAATTGTGATAATGTAGAACCTTGGTGTATGGTTCATGAACTATACAAGTGTTTTTGTAAAGGTAAATTCACAGACACTTGCACACCGGTTTCAAAAGGTATTCTCGGTAAGGAACCGCTGTCGAAAGATAGTTTAAGTAATGTTGGTTGTTTAGAAAACTCGAAAGTAACGAATGACGTCAGTAATATCGAGGAATTTATAAGACGAAAAGGCACAAATTCAGTCAAAAAATCTAAAATATCTGATAATACACATAATAAACCAAACAAAATACACACATCGAGAAGTATGGATAAAACAACGAATACTAATAAAATTACAAAAAATCTAAATAATATTGATCTGGAGGATGAAATTCAAATAAACATTTTAGTTAAAGATGCAGAAACTGTACTCAGCGGTAGTTCAGACATTATAAATATGAATGCTGAAAAGGGTATGCTAACAAGACATGTTAGAAAGTTAAATACGCAAAAATATTCTAATAACCATAATCATGAAAACACATCTGATTTAGAAAGTAGTGGTTATTTAAAGGTCTGGAATAGCAAGAGTATGTCTAATTCAAGGACGAGTGCATACGAAGGAAGAAAATATAGCAATGACTACTATAAAAATATTAATTATAAAATATCAACTCTGGAGAAAAGTGATAAAATACTTCAAGAAAGGTTGACTTTTCTTTACAATAAGAGTAAATGTTGCGAAGAAGATACTATCATTAAACCATCAAGTAAAACCAAAGAGCCTGCCTGTCTTCTGCAATTACTTTATGATACTAATGAAAACGGTGAAGACCTGACACCCAAGTCAAAAAGAAGGTGTTTATCCATTGACACCGATCTCGTGACTTGGTTAGAATCTAATTATAAAATGTACAAGCAACGAAATGATAGCGACCTTTTAAAAAATGCTTTAGAACCTCCGCAACATGGCAAATTGGCACTCTATTCCTGGGGGTTTATTTTAAAGAGATATCGAGAGCGGAAAAATCATTTTTTAGTATTTCGACAACCACCGTTCAGAATTTTTTTGGCAGTAAATACCGAAAACCCATTTTTTGAAAACTGTATTGACATAAATGATATTCGATTTGCGGACTTACACAAATATCCTACAACCATAAAAAACTTAATTATTAATGCAACCGAATTAAAAGATACTTTCTGTATGTTACGTGGATTAGCTTTCTGTTGGGAATTAATTGCCTCTGTAAATAAGGTCAACGAGAGAAGCGAACATGCTGAAAAAGAAGGTACTCCCGAAATGTACATAGAATCATCTGTTATGGAAACAGATGTATTTAATCAAGGCAATTCAGAGGTAAACAATTTATTATTTGCAAATACATTTATTCAAGGCAATTCAGATGTAAACAATTTATTATTTGAAAATACTGAACAAACAGAACCAGTATCTGTTTTTAACCACAATTCGTTTATTGAGAATACAGAACAAAAGGATTTGGATAAAATAAGTGCATTTAATGAAAACAATTCAGCCGTAAAGAAGTCGTTAGTTGAGAATATACAACAAAATCATATTATAAGTAACTCAGAGAAAGAGTTTGAAAGTAGTACAGGATGTTCTAACGATACCGGATTATCAAAATGGTTTGTCATGACTATAGAAAATGATTTTAGTGAAATCAGGTTTTTCAGAAAAGGATTTTTCATCAAACATCATAATATTATACATGCTATTAAAGTTGCACGCGTGTCTCAGAAAACTGTGCGTTTGACTTCTATGAAATTTATGCAGCAACTAGAAGCCCCCCCACCATTCGGTATGTACGCAATTCCCTATGACAACGAATATTGCGTTTTTGTTGGACCATATGAAATGGAAGACACTTTAGGGATAGAGACCATTGAGACAATTTTAGACGTTAGAAAATTGAAAAGGACTAGAGGATTTTGGATAACGACGAACAAAATAGATAACTTGAAAATGGTAGATAACCCGTTATCGTTTGCACGAATAAATATCCGGAACAACAACTTACCTTTAGAAACTCTTTACTGTGCTAATGACGTAGTAAATAAAGACCAACAAGAGAAGCCTGATATGCACGAGTGTCTCCACATAAACAAACCAGAGGAATCGAAATCGACACTTGAAAAAAGCCCAGTGAGAATTGTTAAAATACGCAAAACGAGTGGCTTGTATCACAAGGCATCACACGGTGTTTTAAAAAAAACATATTTTCAAAAACCTCATAAAACTACAAAAGCCATGCCCGTTGTATTAAAAACTTCTTTAAATATTGAGGATAATAGTGCGAAACCATTATTAAAGCCTATAGGGATTTCTAATGACTTATATCGAAACCAGATTCCTGAAACATCACAAGAGCCATTTGCTGAAGCATCATCATCAACAGCATCACAAATAGAGATATCCGCTGTATTTCCTACACAAAATGACGATACCATGGCTAAACACACAAATCGCGGAGGAGGCATGTTTATTTTAAAACCTGATGGAATTAATAGGAAGCTTGTCCAAAATAAATTGACCAAAAATACATTGTCTTCTACAGATCAGTATAATAGCAACGATGGAACAACACATCTTGGTTTATTACCATCGGGGTTAGAAAATGTCCGCTCAATGTCCGACGCTGAGTGGTGTTCTTTAACTAGTGATACTACCGTAAACTCTAAAATCTGGACGGATATATGGATACAATGTAAAAATAATCCGAACCTTGGCTGGATCGCGGGAATTAAGAATTTGGATAATTTACTCAGTTTTAAAATACCTGGATGTGCATATTCAGAATTTTACCCTGAAGAAGAAGCCTTTACCAAAATCAACTCGTAAGTATTTTATTGCTGTTCTGAAGAGATTTTTTATGTTTTATTTGCCGATTTGTAATTTTTGTTTATCGCCAACATTATCGCGCTCAGATCCGAGACCTGATCTAGGATTTATTGCTAAAAATAATAAATAAACAGAATTAGTATACGCAAATCACATTGCCTCAAAGTCGGACAAAACGTTTCACTCACGGGCACGAAGCGAATGTCCATAAAGCGGTATCGTATTAATTAATACCTCAATTCTTTGTTATATTTAAACTGTTCGGGGAGGGGGAGGCGGGGCTTGACCCTCAGCCCCCCTGGATTTGCCCTTGCTCAGAGCAATATAGATAGGTACTAGGATTTTTCTGCAATTTCAATATCTAGTTTTAATTTCGCCAAGAACTACATCTAGGCTTGGATTCAAAATGAGCAACGCCCTCCCGCCCGCAAAAATATAATGCAGCATGCTACCCAAACCTATTCTCGACACGTGTTTCGTCCCACGGGCATCCTCAGAAGATGTTGACTCGTCGACTGCTCGGACGCGAGCAGAACGTCGCGCGGTGCTACATTCTGTATTTTTCACCCTAAATATCTTACTACGTACACAAAGCTTGGCGTACTTATCTATTAATACATGTTTAATATTTCAGAGAATTACGTAAAAGGATTAATGGTTCCAATGATTTAGAATTGCAATGGACAGTTCACGAGTCAATTGGCCAACTTCAAGGCAAGGAAATGAATCCCGAGCATTTGTACCCAGATAATGTAAGTACCGTTGTTTTACAAATTTACGAGGAACTTTTAGCGCATCACACTTTCTCACTTGATAGGATAGTGACACACTATCTCACGTGATAGGTAATTTACATCTATCAAATTACAGTCCTGCCAGTGTAATTTTTTTTTGTTTTTATGAATTACCATTTTTTTAATACAATTTATTATGATTTATTATTTTAAGATGTCGTCTTAGTGACGCGCCAGAGCAGTGTTTTATTTCCTTTATAAGGTTAGGTTTATAACAAATCACATTAATTTCCTCACATACTTGATCCAGAAGGGCTGTTACACAAGTGAAACAGCAAAAAGTTGGTAATAAGGATAACCTTAAAACATACCTATTCTAAAAAACAACTGAAAGGCAAAGGCCGTGGGGCACATTAACGCTTTATTTCATCAAATTATATTTATGTCAACAAATTAATATTAACTTCTGTTTTATTAATAAAAATAATTAGTTTGTTTTTGTTTTAATATTAGATTGCTTGGCGGCTTCTAGACAGGAACGAACAAAAAATCCGAGCCCATTTGACATTCTGTCACAAATATGTATTTGTTACAAAATATTATGTTTAAGATACCTATTTTATATAATTTTAATTTGCAAGGGTGTTGAAAATCGTAGTTTGATCCGCGGTAGCATTTAATTTTGACATTGCACTTTCGGCTCCATTTAGGCCTCGCCTTCGGCTCAGGCTGCAATCCCGCCTCCAGTGCAATGACAAATGTTGCACACTTGCATCAAAATGTATTATTTTTATCAACCATACCTAAAAATATGTGTATATATTTTATCCTCGGACTTAAATTCGCGCGAGTTAGCTTACTGCAAAATCTGCAAATTGAGAATGGTTTTAAAAGTGCAGAAAAGTTTTTTTTTTATAAATGATCGTGCCACAGAGTTGTGGCCGACTACTACTACTCTTAACCAATAGTAGTCTTTGCTCTTAACGTTCGACTGAATTTGTGAAACCCAAATACCTGCCTCAGCTCGCCACAACAATTGCACAGATACATTCAATATTTTTATGTAGATATTAGATCTAATCGCGCCACGATGCGCTCATGTTTTGTTCTTTCTTTCTAATATTATGAAACCTTTTTAGGTTGGGGACTAAAATGAAGAAAGCAGTTGAATTCAAGAAGATGAACATATTTTTTTATTGCTGGAGTCGTTGCTTGGTATATACATACCTACTTACCTATTACGGTAATGTTGTTTTGGTAATTAAGTATATAGATAAAAGTGACCTGCATTTTTAAAAATCACTGACTGATTGACTAACCTAGTTACCTACTTATAAAGGGATTTCGTGAAAGTTAAGTAAGTAAGTAAGGTACTTCTGCCAAGATTAAAAACAGTGGCGCCAGCAGAAGAAAGAATACAGCATTGCTTTCACGTGTCATCAATTTAAAAAATCTATTTCAATTGATATTTTATAAATGATTTGAGTATGTCTAATAGTAGATTGTTATACAAGAGGCTAAAATTACCCATTTTATACGAAGTAGAGCGAGGGAGTAAATAGAAACCCGAGTTCTATTGGGTTTTTAGCGCCGTACTCTACTTTTCACCAGGATTGCGAGAATATAAAATTATCCACTATATTAAATACTTTATTTTATGAAAAATTAAATGTAGGTACAATTTGTACACACCGAGATGTTTTTTCCCGGCAACTTAACTTCAATCCTCTGTGAAGATGAATGTTAAGTTGTCTGTTGTGAGAGTCTAAATGGCGGGTGTACCTTGACTAGTCAAATTCTCCTATTTACCAAAAAAAAATACCTAAAATGTACTATTTAGTACCTAGGTTTTAAGAAAAGTACCTCCTTCAGAACGAAATTATTTTAAAATTAAGGTACATCCGCCATATTGACATCAAAATGGCGGGTGTTCTATAATATTTTATTATTTAGCCATTACTCATAAAATATAATTACACCAAAAAATTGTACCTAAAAAGTACCCCAAGTAAAAAAAACACACACACTTGATCAGTTGGATACTTCCTGAGAAATAAAACAATCATGTCTTGTATATAAGTAAACACGATCACACGTCGTCAGCCTATAATGTTCCCACTGCTGGGACACAGGCCTCCTCTCGGTGAGAGGGAGTGGGCCGTAATCCACCACGCGGGGCCAGTACGGGTTGGTAGATGTCACATGTCTTCGAATTTTGATAGGGTCGTAGGTTCGAACCAAGACAGGCACTTTACTTTATGTAAATAATTTCATCACAACTGCTCTCAAAAACGGTGAAGGAAAACATCGTGAGGAAACTGGCATGTTCTAGAACCAAACACGATAATTATCTTGAAATATTGATATACGTAGTTATAGGTAATACGGGCTGGTGTCCGCAACTCCACGTCAATGCGCGTATTTTGCGTAAAAGTAGTTATAAATACATTTATGTTTTAAGGATATATTATAATTACTAATTATATAAACACGAATAATTTATTATATTAATAAGTTACTAGCAACCTTCCGCACCTAGCAATCAGCTTCATAAATGCACATTCATGATAAAGTATGATGCGGGTAGTTGATAAATAACTAGCAAATTGTACTCTGTTTCCTGATTAACCCTTTGACCGCGCGTGTCGCATATATGCGACAAATATTTTCGTGTCCCTATCGCGCGTGTCGTATTTCTGCGACAGAAAACATGCATGATTTTTTCGTTCTATTTTCGTCCTAAACCAAACTTTTTTTCCGTGTTTCATAATCATTAATTTTAGATGATTGCAATGAAAATTATATGATTGATGATAATAAAGTTATCTGCGTATTGTAAACTTTGAAGCTCGTAGGATTAATCAGGAAACAGAGTACAATTTGCTAGTTATTTATCAACTACCCGCATCATACTTTATAATGAATGTGCATTTACGAAGCTGGTTGCTAGTTGCGGAAGGTTGCTAGTAACTTAGTAATGTAATAAATTATTCGTGTTAATATAATTAGTAGTTAAAATATATCCGTAAAATATAAATGTATTTATAACTACATCAATATTTCATGATTATTATCGTGTTTGGTTCTAGAACATGCCAGTTTCCTCACGATATTTTCCTTCGCCGTTTTTGAGAGCAGTTGTGATGAAATTATTTACATAAAGTAAAGTGCCTGTCTTGGTTGGAACCTACGATCCTATCAAAATTCGAAGACATGTGACATCTACCAACCCGTACTGGCCCCGCGTGGTGGATTACGGCCCACTCCCTCTCACCGAGAGGAGGCCTGTGTCCCAGCAGTGGGAACATTATAGGCTGACGACGTGTGATCGTGTTTACTTATATACAAGACATGATTGTTTTATTTCTCAGGAAGTATCCAACTGATCAAGTGTGTGTTTTTTTTACTTGGGGTACTTTTTAGGTACAATTTTTTGGTGTAATTTTATTATAAGAGCAATGGCTAAATAATAAAATATTATAGAACACCCGCCATTTTGAGGTCAATATGGCGGGTGTACCTTAATTTTGAAATAATTTCGTTCTGAAGGAGGTACAATTTTTTTAAACCTAGGTAGAAATAAAACGTTCTTCTTGTTTTATGAAACAGTAATAGGTCGAGATTTATGATTATTCTACGATAAAGACTTTTTATTTTTTGTAGGCTCGTTGCTAACAGACAAAAATAAAAATAAAATAAAAAATTGCATATTATGCGATTTTATCCCCGCTCTGGTATGCTACAATGACGGTCTTTTTGAGCAAGAGCAGCGGCCAGTATTTTTAGTTTCCTCGTGATTAAAAAACTAGTAAACTATTTTTTTTAGGGCCGTACGATGCCATCCATATTCACCGTAATATCACAAAAAAATAAAAGTATGTATGTAGGTGCCTACCTATATATTTTTTTAAACTTACAAACACTTTTGAAGACGTTCTGATTACTGCAAGCTTATAGTGCCATTTGTCGACCTCGTTTTGCTTACTCATTTACTGTCCCATTGTTGACTAATCATTGCCTAGAAGTTGTATGTACTATGTATTAGCTACAACATACATCACAGACACAGATTATTTGAAATCTCGAGTGACATTCGTTTTTTTTTTCCCCGAGGGGCCGACGTTGTCGTAACTACAAACGTCATTCATGTTAATTTTCTGACCGCGAAATATACCAGAAAAAAGATAAAAAAGGTGAGAAGGTCCTTCACCATTAAAAACTCGTAGCATGTTTTGTGCCTACCTGAATTTCACGTTGAGAGGTGGGTAATTAATTATACATCAGCTGTCTATTATGCAAGCGACTTCAAAAATAGAAGGTTGGATGAAAACGTTTGTTTCAATATTTTTTAATGCGTAACCCCGGGTCCTAACTAAAAGCGATCGTTGTCGCGCGAAAACACGACCACGCGTTCCTGATCACCGAAAAAAAAGTGACATATGAACGCGACGCGACGATGGGTTATTAGCAAACGCTGTTAGGACGCAACCTAAAGCCGTACACTAATACTAGAACCGAAGAAAGCTTGTTTGATTAGTAAACTTTGTCTTCGAGGATGTACCCATAACCTAATTTTAATAGGAAACGACATAGTGATAGGATTGTAATACTCGGTCACTATTTTATTTCTTTGCTCATTCACTGTAAAACTGCTTGAAACAATATTACACTAGTTACTGTAACTACCTAGTAGATAAAGATAAGCTAGCTCTTCTGTGTTTCTTCCTAATGTTTAGATTTTAAGTAGGTATCTATGTAAGTAATGGACCTATATAGACTATGTGCCGTTCATCTTAGGGTGTCTACAAACCAAAGCCCCACCGGGCTCATTTTAAACAAAAGTTGTCCGACTTGCAACTTTCGGAAGCCACCAGACTACCGGCGACTTTGGTGTGTACCTAGGCATCTTAAGACTTCAGTGTGCTTTTAGAGAATAATTGTAATGTATGGAAATCTAAGTAGGTATTGTTCCGTAGAAATACATATTGTGTCATGTGCGATAAAGGGAAGTAGGAAATTTAATTCTAAATATGTGTAACATTATTTTCATAAGTCTATAAGCCCTATTCTATTTATGAATAACTATAGAAACAGTATGGATACCACATATGTGCAATAAATAGAACCACATACTTGTTACCGCCTTTGCTGACGAAATACAAAAAATGAACGAAATCGGTCCAGTAATTAAAAAGTAGAGTTTTTAATTTTGAGATTATTTTGATTTTAACACTGTAGAATTCTAAAATTGGTTAATTAAATCCTTGGACATTGAAAAGCGACGTTACCACGCAGTGCAAATTATCACGACGCCGCGCGCTGTTACGTATTCCACGCCCAAAATGTAAAATCGGTACACTTCAACGAAAGGCTGGAATTTCATGTAATCTATTTTAATTAAGGGGCTTGAGGCTAAGCAATAATAGCCGCACGGGTCGATCGTTCAGGTTAAGCTACGTTTGGTCCGTGGATGGGTGACCATCTTTACAAACAAAGACCCCACCGGAACGCACGGACCCTCGGAAAGCACGTTAAGCCGTTGGTCCCGGCTGTCATTCTTTGACAATCGTTACGGGTCGTCAGAAGCCTGAAACTCTGACAACTAGTCTTACCTAGGGGTATCGTATTACCCAGGAACTGAGTTGTGGAGGTCAGATATGAATCATTGTAAGCTGGTTATTAAATTTTATGTTTATTTGTTTGTTTTTTGGTACTTGCGTACTTGAAATTTCCTAGTAATGAGGCGTTTAGACTTAAGTTTGCAATGTGCAAACTGCAAAGTAACAGCGAACTCATAAAACCTAACACTGGGACGTGACTACATTCCCTGCGAGTGTACGTCCGTCGGCGTCTTTAGGGCGGCTACTTTAAACAGGCGACATGAGGTACGCGGCGTTGTTCAAAGTTGACGGGCGGCGGGCGCAAGTGCGCGCGCGCCTGCATCTTAGGGTAGGACACCTGTTATCGACTTTTTGTTTCTTTTGTAAGGAGTAAAGAATGTTAAACAAAAAAAATACTGTTTAGCTTTAAAAGTTTTAAAGCTAAACAGTATTTTTTTAGTTTTAAATTAAAACTTATGGCATGGTGTTTTTAGAATGATCGTACTGATGATAATTCTAAAAACACTACGCCCTAAGTATTAAAAGTTAAACAGCTTTTTTGTCTAAATGTGTTCTTAATAAATATTATTACGTAGATTAAGAGATAATACATTGTGTTTAAATGTTACGTATAGGAAGCAACGTTATAAAAAATTCGTACCTGCTTACCCGTTTGCTACCGAATAGTCCCAGTCTCCCCCACATGGATTGCCACCAGGTGGCAATTGGGAAAAAAAAACCCAGTCGCCACCCGGTGGCAACTGGGAACTTTGTGCCCCCACTTCAAATCGCTGTACATTGCGGCGTGGATCGCCAAACCCTTCATCGCTATCAGTCTTACGGCCGCGATGATGGGGTTGGTGGTCACATTTCCTGAATTTATTTTGTTTTAAAATTTCACTTTTTTAATTTACGGTTTTAATATTTAATTTTGCTATACTTCTGTGGACTAGTATTACTTGTGGCTTCACTTATTGCATATAGGTGGTTTCCAAAATGTATATATCAATTTAAAACAAAATTTAGGTACATAAGTCGATTGAAATAAAGCCTGAACGAAATATCAGATGGGCGCCAAAAATACAAATTTTATTATATTGTGTAGCAGTAGTAGCTTTCTTAATGTTAAAGAAGCAGGAGTATACTAATTAGAGCTGCTTAATTTAATTAAAATTCAATTAATGTAAATTTGCAATAAAATTAGATTTTTGAAAATGTGGGCGTTATTATTTATTTAACATAAGCCCGAAGTAGAATTTACGTAAGGTGAATGCGTCCACCAAAGGGCGCCGAAAGACAATTTCACTCTGCCCTGATCAAAGACTACGGCCGACGCCGAAATAACGTCATAATTGTGGATTAACTGTCGGTAGTTAAACCATAGATTTCAAAACAACTAGGTAAGCAAAGGACTTTAAGAACAATCGAATATGACGTGGATCCTTAGGGACAGGGGCAGGAGCAAGCCCGCCGACGGTCGCCGGTAATCGACCACTGCGCCATGCTCTGGAGTAACAGATCCTGAGCGGAGGCGCAGTGTTTGATGTTCGCTTGGAGGAGGCGTAATGGGGCCGTTATTGGCACTCCATGTCAGCCTCCTCCCGAGACCTCTGTGAGGGCCCCGCCGCAGTGGTGACGACGGCGGTCGAGGCGGCAGCGGCGACGGCAGTGGCGGCGGCTGCGGCAGTGACGGCGGTGGCGGAGTGGTTCCGGGAGCCCATGTCCGAAATTTGTGACTTGGCAATGCCCTGGGCCCAGCCCGGACGCGCCCAGCGCCAGATGTGCTGGTGGTCGCTGGAGTCGACGACTCTGCGCAGTGCGTGCGTCGCTGTGCGACGCCGGTGTACCACGCACCGCAGGCTCCGTATTCGCCCTCCGGATACGGAAGCTATTCAGGCGGAACTGTACGAGGGGCACAGAGCGGCGAAGACCGCCCTCCAAGCGGAGATCCAGCGGGCCAGGGGACTAGCCCGCGAGGAGTCGCTGGAGACTCTGAACAGGGACCCGTGGGGATGCCCCTACAAATTGGTGCGAGAGAAGCTCCGCCCATGGGCTCCCCCGCTGACACAGTCTCCGGCCCCAGCTCGTGAAGGACGTGGTGAGCGCTCTGTTTCCTTCTAGAGGGGAACATATCTCCCCGCCCATGGCTCCGCCTACTGCGGTGCTCAATGCGGACCACACCGCCGACGACGACAACGATGCTCCGGAGTGGACCGAGGTAGAGCTGCGAGTAAGCCGCGCTGTATGAGGTGTACCGCGCGGCGAAGGAGGCTCTGTGGCTGGCCATCGGCGAGGCGAAAAAGCGAGCCAGGGAGGAGATGTTGGAGAGTCTAGACGGGGATCCGTGGGGGCGCCCTTATCGCGCGGTCCGAGGGAAACTTCGAGCCGCGGCGCCCCCACTTAAGGAGAGTCTCCAACCCGAGCTGCTGGAGGAAGCAGTCGCAGCCCTCTTCCCGGCGAGAGCGGAGCACAGTCCGCCGCCGATGGCTGTGCCCACAGCCGCAGAGCCTACAGGAGAGAACGCCATCAGCGTCCCAGAGGTGACACAGGCAGAGATGGGGGCAGCCGTGATGCGGCTCCGGGCCAAGAACGTGGCCCCGGGGCCCGACGGGATCCACGGCTGCGTGTTAGCCCTCGCTCTGAAGGAGCTTGAGCCCCAACTGAGAGGACTCTACACAGCGTGTCTTGAGCGGGGCCAGTTTCCCACTTTGTGGAAATCTGGTCGTCTGGTCCTGCTCAGGAAGGCGGGGCGCCCTGCCGACTCGCCGTCCGCGTACCGGCCCATAGTGCTGCTAGACGAGGTGGGCAAGCTATTTGAGCGTATTATCGCAGCCCGCCTCGTCGGCCACTTGTGCAGAGAGGGGCCGGACCTGGACGACAGCCAGTTTGGTTTTCGGCATGGGCGCTCCACCATCCGCGCTGTGTCGCGGGTGAGAGTTCTGGCGGAGGAAGCGGTGTCCCGGGGTAGGGTGATGTTGGCGGTGTCCTTGGACATCTCCAACGCCTTCAACATCCTGCCCTGGAGTTGTATTCGGGAGGCACTGCGCTATCATCGGGTGCCTCCCTACCTCCGCCACATCGTTGGGGCTTATCTGTCGGAGAGGTGTGTCACCTACGTGGGACGTGATGACGGAAACCAGCGCCGCATGTCGTGCGGTGTTCCGCAGGGCTCGGTCCTAGGTCCGCTCCTGTGGAACATCGGGTACGACTGGGTGCTGAGGGGCGAGCTCCAACTGGGCGTAGATCTGACGTGTCATGCGGATGACACGCTGGTCACTGCCCGGGGGAGTTCGCACAGGGAGGCAGCGTTGCTGGCGACGGCTGCGGTCTCACTAGTGGTGGGCCGCATACGTCGCCTAGGCCTGGAGGTGGCCCTCAGCAAGTCGGAGGCCATGGTGTTTCATGGCCCCCGGCGGGCGCCGCCGCCCGGCTCACACATCGTGGTCGGGGGGGGGCTCGGATCGCTGTCGAGTCCACCATGAAGTATTTAGGATTGGTGCTCGACAGCCGGTGGAACTTCGAGCCCCACTACCGACGGCTGGCGCCCAAGTTGCTGGGCGCGGCTGGCGCGCTCGCAACGCTGCTTCCCAATCGGGGGGCCCGAGCGCCGTCTGTAGACGGCTCTACGTGAGGGTCGTGCGATCCATGGCCCTATATGGGGCCCCGGTGTGGGCCTCTGACCTGACGGCCGGCAGCATCGCTGTTTTGCGAAAGCTGCAGAGGGCGATGGCCGTCAGAGTCATCAGGGGGTATCGCACGATCTCCTACGAGGCGGCTTGCGTACTGGCCGGATCCCCGCCCTGGGACCTCGAGGCGAAAGTACTCGCGTCGTTGTATCGGTGGCGCGAGGAAGCGAGGGCGCGGGACGAGGGACCGATGCAGCGACACATAGAGCTGCGTCGGTCTCAGCTTCGCGAGGTCCGGTGGCGGAACGGCGGGACAGGCTTTCACGCCCTACCGCCGGCCTGGTCACCATCGAGGCGGTACGGCCGGTGCTCGAGCGCTGGCTCGGGAGGAGGCACGGCTCCCTGTCGTTTCGGGTGACGCAGGTGCTCTCGGGCATGGCTGCTTCGGGAAGTACCTGTGTCGCATAAACAGGGAGCCGGACGCCCGGTGTCACCACTGCGTCGACTGCCGGGAGGACACGGCGCGGCATACGCTGGCAGAGTGTGCCGCTTGGGAGGAGCCGCGCCGTGCCCTCATCTCAGAAGTAGGCAGTGACTTGTCGCTGCCGGCCGTAGTCGAGTCGATGGTCGGCAGCGACGAGTCCTGGGACGCGGTGGTTTCCTTCTGTGAGACAGTCGTCTCGCAGAAGGAGGCTGCGGAAAGGGAGAGGGAGATCTCGTCCACCCACCCGGCCCGCAGAAGGTGCACCGGGCGTCGGCGGAGGGCGGACAACGCCCTCTTCCAGCCCCCCTAAATGGGTCCAGGGGCGACGGACTCGGGGACGTCTGTCGCCCCCCACACACCAGGACCCGAGGTGGCGGCCCGCAGTGTTCCACGCGCGCCCCTCTTAGACGTCACGGGGGGAGTCAAACACCTCACTCCCCCCTAGACCAGAAGAGGCCCGCAGTGGCGGGCCGGCACCAGTCGGGGGTTGCGGAAGGATCGTACGTTCCCGCGACCCCCGGCGTAGGTGTGAGATGGAACACCGGGGTGGTTTTTAGTCAGTAAGAGTCTGACAGACCCCGCCGCCCGCCCCAGGGCGGTGGACATCCATGAGGATTTTCCACCCCGGAAACAAAAAAAAAAAAACTTCACCCGGATGGAACGAAGTTCTTTTCGATTAATTAGTGAAGGAATTGTAATAAATTTTTTTTTATTTTTTTTTGGAACGAAGTTCCTTATCGCGCGTTGTGAAAGGGGGCTAGACGGAAAAAGTTCTTACGAAAAGTTGTCACGACACTTTTTGCTATAGTAAGCTGTGCGGCGTGCGCATGTTTTTCTGTCTGTCTCTCTCTCTCTCTCTCTCTCTCTCTCTCTCTTATAGAAAGCAAGCCAGATATTTTCGTTTCTATTTCGCATTGAACAGTGTGGTGTCGCGACGATTATTTTTGTTGAGTGTATACAGGTTTTTTGTAAATAATAAAAAATAATAATAATAATGAATCCTGACAGTGTTTCTGCACAAGTTCCGGATATTGCTGATGGAGTTAGGTAAGTAGAGATTAAAAATTAAATTAAATATTAAATTAAATAAATAATATTAAATTATTACAAATTATTATTAAAAATGATTAATTTATTAAAAATTAAATTAAATATTTAATTAAATAAATAATATTAAATTATTAAAAATTATTAAAAATTAAATTAAATATTAAATTAAAAATTACATTAAATATTAAATTAAAAATATATAAAAAATATAAAGTATATGTAAAAAATATATAAAACATTATATAATATTAAATTATTAAAAATTATTAAATATTAAATTAAATAAATAATATATATATACAATATATTTATATATATACACACTGTTGTGTTTACAAAGTCCCGCGCATCTATGACGTGTATGAAAGAATAGACAGACAGAGTACATATATACATATATACATATATTGTGTGCTTCAATATTAGTGTGTTCATAGTGTTTTCTACAGCATACGCATATTTTGTATCGAAAACGCTTGATCATTAGCAAATTCACACTTTGTTAACACGTGTTGAGTCATTGACCTTGACACTGATTCTCGATCCCTTTCATTAACGCACAGCTGTTTTGCAGTTTTTTTATCTATGAAAGTTAATTAGCATCAGTACATCCAGTTGTTATTTAACTTTACAATGGCAGATAATTTTAAAACATTGCTATAGAAACGTAGTTCATTTAAATCGAAGCTTACTATTTACAGCAACTATTTAAATTTAGTACAAAGTAGTTCCGCAATATCTGAGTTGCAACGATTAGATTTAGAGGAGCGTTTTCATAAATTTGAAACCTTACATACCGACTTTGATGCCTTACAGACACAGATCGAAGTGCTTTCCGATGACGACGAGTCTACGTTGGCTGAGCGTGAGGACTTTGACCACCAGTTCTTCAACCTGGTGGCACTCACGCGCGGCCTGCTCGGTGTTTCGGCCAACGGTGCTGCGTCGGAGGCGGGCTTCAGAGATGCTGACTCAGGTGCACATGTTTCATTAAGGAATTATTTTGTTCGTATGCCTAAAATAGATTTGCCTCATTTCGATGGGAACTACCAATGCTGGCTTGAGTTTAGGGACACATTTGGGTCATTGATTCACGACAATTCTAGCATAAGTGACATTAATAAGTTCCACAACCTGCGAGCTTCACTCCAAGGAAATGCGGCTTTAATTATTAAAAATATGAATTTTAAAGCCGATCATTATAATCTTGCATGGGACCTGTTGTGCGAACGTTACAATAACAACCGACTTCTTGTGAAAAATAATTTTCAAGCTTTATTTGATGTCGAACCCATTACAAAAGAGTCAAGTGTTTCCATCAGAACCCTTGTTGATGTGATTAAAAAAATGTTAGGGCACTAACCACTTTAAAAAAGCCCACTCAGTATTGGGACGATATTATTATATATTTCATGGTTAAAAAATTAGATTTAATAACAAGTCGTGACTGGGCAGAGCATAGAAACAATACGTTAAAAGATGATCCTACTTTAATACAATTTTGTTCATTTTTAAGCAGGAAAGCGGACTGGTGGAGGATCAGTGGAGTCTAATCATAGTTCTTCTGAAATCAATACTATTGTCGCCTTGAATAATAGTCATACAAATAAAACTGGCGGACTGGTGGCGGATCAGTGGAGTCTAATCATAGTTCTTCTGAAATCAATACTATTGTCGCCTTAAATATAGTCATACAAATAAAACTCATTCTAATCAAAACCAAACAAATAAAAAAATAGACAATAATAATAAAAACAGCAAATGTCCACTTTGCTCTCAAGCACATACATTGTTTAAATGTGAATCCTTTAGAAATTTGTCCGTGGAAAATCGCATACAAAAGGCAATTGAATTTAATGTTTGTATAAATTGCTTACGCTTTGGACATAATTAAAAAAATTTTTGATTTTCACATTGCAAATATTGCAAAATAAAGCACAATACGCATTTGCATTTGGAAAGTAACGAGCCCAAACTTGCTTCCGATCCATTGCCTTCTGCACTGCCTTCTGCTTTGCCTTCTTCAAATGTTGTGCTTTCAGCCAATTCCATGCAGCTTGCTACTTCTGCGCATGTTTTACTGTCCACAGCTACGAGTATGGTGAACGTGACTGGCGTGACGGGTAAGAAGTACACTGCGCGCCTACTGCTGGACAACGGCAGTACGGCAAACTTTATTACGCAGAGCTTATCAGAGAAGCTGGATTTGTTACGACGCGGTACGAGCACCAAGGTAACGGGTATTAATAATCACATATTATCCACCAGTACACAGTCTTGTCACCTCTCCATAGAGTCTTTATGCTGCGCCTTTACTGTAGATATCGAGTGTCACATTTTGCCTGAAATCACAAAGGTTCTACCGTCTTCATTCGTGCATATCAATCACGTCCCTATTCCTTCAGGAAATAAACTTGCAGACCCGAACTTTAATGTTCCGTCAGTCGTAGACATCCTGGTAGGGGCTGAAGTTTTCTGGAATGTCTTAGGTACCAAAACGATAGACTTATGGCCGAAATTAATATTGAATCCATGATCCAAGATATAAATCGATCGTCGATATATACCAATCTATGGATCGATCTCCAAACCGCGTCCCAATAACGAAAAAAGACGATCCTGCGGTCGCTCAATCCGCAGATATTTTGAAATCCTTTCCCTATTCGTCATTCCGTTGAAATCCGTTGTAAGCAAAATGTATAAAAATAGACATGGTTCGTTTTTTTTGTGATAATCAAAAAACTAAGCAAAAATATGCTTTACAATTTTGTTTTACGGACTTTTAATACATATATTTACCGAAGACGTAATAATTCTATTAATACGAAAAAGACGTGATAAAATTCAAAACGCGTTGGTTAAAAAGAAATGACACGAAACGGCTAAAGCTAGGATGCGTTTTGTTATCTGTGGCGTGGTATTTTTTGTTGTCAAACAAGCGAAAGCGAAAAGTCGCCGCCGCCAAAGAAACTTGATTTTTTTTAATAGCATTTCTTTTAGTTGATGAAGCGGTGGCACTACATGATATCTGATAAAAATATTATACATACTTTAAAAACAAAGTTCTTTGGTAGGTAGGTAGTAAGTACTTACCTAGCTGTTTTTCTAAAGTACTATTTGCAACTTACCTTGATGAAGTTACACGGACGAGAGGCATAATTTCAGTCAACAGTAAATTTACTGCTAATTTTGACAGCCTAAACCTAAAGGTAAACTCCGCATCATCCAGACTTTGCATGTAGTTCACCCTTTTAATTCTCCGCGATGAAGCGCGTTGACGTTTTATTTCTTCACCACCGTCACTATCAGTACTATCCCAATCCGATAAAATTGAGCCAGAACTTCCATATCACTGTCACTATCATTGGAGAATATCGACAGTGCCATTTTTCAAATAAAATCTGTGAAGTTAATCTGATATCCTACGAAATACTAAGATTAAGATTTGGATTGTTTACACCGATCAAAACAGACGTCAAATTCAACGGATAGGTTACTGACACACTCAAACTGTCATTTTCGAACAGAGGGCAATCTGTAGCCTATGATCCGTCCTCTCAAAGATCGATGGGTTGAAAAGATTGCTATTGCAATCCGTGGATCGTTTTTAGCTACACTTTACTACAAATCTGGATTGAATTTTCAATCTTAAATCTAGAGATATTGGATTTGATTAGTTATTAATTTCGGCCGTTAGGGAAAAACCTACCTAAATTATGCCAGACCAAGTTAGGATGGTTAGTTTCAGGTAGTATTTCGTATCAATCATGTTTTTCCGCTAATCATTTTTGCCATCATTCCAACGTCACTCCTGACCTCACTCAATTTTGGGAGCTTTACAACGTCGCTTCAAAACATTCACTCTCACTTGAGGAGAGAATGTGTGAGCAGTCTTTTGCTCAAACCACCGTTCGTAATAAAGGTGGGGGATTTGTCGTCACTATGCCTTTAAAAGGGGATCTTATTACATTAGGTCATTCTTTTCGGAATGCTAGGAATCGTTTTCTTTCCCTTGAACGGCGATTTAAACGCGATCCATCATTTCATAAAAAAATATAATGAGTTCATGAGAGAATATGAGCGCCTAGGTCATATGACGTTAGACTCAGACTGTACTCCATCACCAGAAAACTCCATGAGTACATATTACATTCCGCATCATGGGGTCATTCGCAGTTCTAGCACCACTACACAACTACGCGTAGTATTCGACGCATCAGCTTCTACCAGTTCGGGGGTGTCACTTAACGACATTCAGATGGTCGGTCCCGTAGTTCAAGACGATCTGTTTTCTATTTTAACACGTTTTCGTCAGCATTAGTACGTGGTCTCAGGTGACGTGGAAAAAATGTACAGGGCCATAGAGTTAAATCCAGTCCAACGACCTCTTCAAAAAAATATTTTCAGGTTAGAATCTTCAGAACCTCTTAGGACCTACACTTTAAATACGGTTACCTATGGTACCGCTTCTGCACCCTATTTAGCCAAAGTATGGCTGACAACATTGAGGATAGTCGTGTCCAATGTGCCATACGACGTGACTTCTACGTCGATGACTTTCTTAGTGGAGCGGATACCATAGCTGAAACTGTTGATATTTCTAAAAAGGTACATTCGGTTCTATCATCTGCAAAATTCAATTTACGAAAATGGCGGTCAAATAATAATCAAATTCTTAAAGAAATTACACATAGTAACGAGTTACATAATACTTTAATTTTTTCTGAGCAAGGTCCAAACTCTACTCAATCTAAAACTTTAGGTCTTAACTAGGTTTGTGACTCAGATTCACTTACTTACACTATAAATATCACCGACACTACTAAAGTCACCAAACGTCATGTTCTTTCTGTTATCAGTCAAATCTTTGACCCACTAGGCCTCGTAGGCCCGTGCGTCGTCGAAGCGAAGATAATCATGCAGCTTAGATAAGTATGACTGGGATGACGAAGTATCGCAAGAAGTCAGTCACCTTTGGTCTACATTTTAAGGCACAATTACAGCATTAAACCACTTAAAAATATCTCGTTGGGTTTTGCGTGAAGGCTCTATTACGCATGAAGTACACGTCTTTACCGAATATTACCGATGCGTCTGAGAGGGCGTATGGCGCTTGTGTGTACATTCGGTCTTGCAATAGCAGTAGATCCATGGACGTACAACTTCTAGTCTCTAGAAATCGTGTAGCGCCCATCAAACCAACGACGATACCGAGGCTTGAACTTTGTGGAGCTTTGTTAGGTGCAAGGCTGTGTACTAAGGTTCAGGAATCGCTTACCATGCCCAGTCATAGATGTAGATTCTGGTGCGACTCAACCATTGTCCTGGGTTTGCTCTCTAATCCTTCTAATCAACTTAAACCTTTTGTCAGAAACAGAGTCAATGAGATACAGGAAATTACTTGTGGTCATACCTGGAGCTACGTACCGTCGAAGGACAACCCGGCGGATCTTGTTTCCCGTGGTCTCAGGGCCGACGTTATCATAGACACACCTCTGTGGTGGTCTGAACCCTCATTTTTACAGCATAGTGAAAATGAGTGGCTGGGCCACTCATGCCAAACAACGGGAAAGATAATCTGCCGGAAGGAGTGACTCATTTCATTGGTAGTGATAGTGACAATCATTCATTTAGTAATTATCATTCAGACATAACCAATAATTCATCAACAATTCATGATTTATTAGTAAAGTATTCTAGCTTAACAAAAATTAAAAATATATTTACATAAGTACAGCGCTTTATTTACAATGTAAAAAATAAAAATAAATTGCGTGGTAATTTTTCTACAACAGAGTTAGAAAACTCATTAAATAAAATTATACATTATTCACAGCTTGAAATGTTTCCAGAAGAGTATAATTTGTTAAAGTCTGGACAAAAACTACCACGCAAGAGTAGATTGCTTCCTCTGACACCGTTCATTGATAATCATAACCTCATTAGAGTGGGCGGGAGGCTCTATAACTCCCCCTACGATTTCAGTGTAAAAAACCCTATTGTTTTACGCAGTAAGCACATACTTACGAAACTTATATTTCAAATGCAACATTTACAGCTTGTACATGTTGGTCCAAAGTTGTTATTGTCACATATATGACACACTTATTGGCCTTTAGGTGGCAGAAACTTATCTAGATTTGTCGTGAGTAAATGTCTTAAATGTTTTAGACATAAGGCTCAGAACGTACAGCCTACCAGGTCAACTACCTAACTCAAGAACAAATCATGAGTTTCCTTTTTTTAATAGTTATGTTGACTATGCTGGGCCAGTATTGGTGGCCAATCGTAAAGGCCGAGGATGCAAACTTACGAAATCCTATATGTGCATCTTTGTTTGCTCGGCAGTGAAAGCCGTACATTTGGAGCTCGTCACCGACCTCACCACTGAGGCCTACATGGCCGCTCTAAATCGTTTCGTGGCGCGTCGTGGCAAGCCTCGAAGCATCACGTCCGATAACGGGACTAACTTTGTAGGCGCATCGAACGAGATGTATAGGTTCTTGCAATCATCAAATGTTGCATCTGAAATGGCGCAGCAAGGTATCGAATTTATTTTCACGCCTGCATACAGCCCTCATTTTAATTCATTGGCTGAAGCTGCTGTAAAATCATGTAAGCATCATTTAAAACGGTTACTGCATCTTACTCATTTCACCTTCGAAGAGATAGCCACCTGTCTCACTCACATAGAGGCGGTTCTTAATTCACGCCCTCGTACTCCTATTTCTGCAGACCCTAACGATTTTTCGGCACTCATTCCCTTCCACTTCCTAATTGGACGGCCATTTTTATCAGTACCACATCCTCAGGTGACTGAAGCCAACATCACGCGGTTGAATCGCTGGAAGAGAATCCAGCACATCAGGCAGCATTTCTGGCGACGGTTCGATAATGAGTACACTTCTCTGCTGCAGGCAAAATCCAAGTGGTTTCATTCCAGAGGTGATGTGAAGCCGGGGTCCTTAGTCCTGATAAAGGACAAAACAACGTCACCTCTGCTCTGGACCCTGGGCCGGGTCACGAAGACCTATCCCGGCGTCTACGAGAGTGGCCGAACTGAAGACGAAGCGGGGCACCATTCGTCGTGCCTTCAACTGCCCCCTTCCAGTCGAAAATTGAAGACTTCCCTTCAACCCGGGGAATATGTCGGCGCATCACATATGCACGTGATTGACCGAGGGGACGGCGCGGGGCGTCGGGGTACCGAACCCGGTACGCGACGGCCGCTGCGCGCCCTTCACTCCACTCAGCTCACAGACGCGCTCGACCACGGGCATTTCATTGTTTCTTTTAGTTAATATTGTAAATTATGGTATTACACCTATTTTAATACAGTCCACTACTTATTTTATTATAAAGTCCCGATTGAGCCCATTCATATGTCTCTTTACATGCCTGACAACTCGTGCTCTGCATCTTGAGATTGCCTCAGATCTTAGCACTGCGAGGTTTCTGTCAGCTTTTGAACGGTTCCTGGCGCGTAGAGGTCCGGTTCAGTGTCTTTATACAGATAACGCTACCAATTTTATTGGAGCCAAGTCCTATCTCCGAGATCTCTACGAATTCTTGGCTAAAGTGTATTACCCTTTATGGGAAAGAGAACTTGCAGAGCATCGAATTACACTTAAAAACATGTAGTGCTCCACATTTTGATGGTTGTTGGGAAAGTGAAGTAAAACGTTTCAAAACGCATCTTTTGAAGGTCATCGGTCAGCAAATTATCAGTTTTGATGAGCTTAACAATATACTAACTCAAATAGAAGCTTTATTAAGCTCGAGGCCTCTGTATGCGGTCAGCTCGGATCCGTCAGAGCCCACTTCATTATCGCCGGCGCACTTCTTGTATACGAAACCTCTTTTATTTCTTCCCGCCCGCGAAGTCAATGAAACGCGGTTACATCTTATTTCGCGATATGAATTGACAAATAAACTGGTCCAATCTTTTTGGCAGCGGTGGCGCCAAGAGTACTTGCATACCCTACAATCCAAACAGAAATGGAACACCCCTGCCAATCCAGTACGGGTCGGTATGGTTGTCGTCTCCATGCAGGATTATGTGATGCCTCTGCATTGGCCGTTAAGAGTAATTACAGAAATATTTCCAAATAAAAACGGAGTTGGTAGAGTCGCATCCGTAAAGACTAAAAGCGGGACCCTTCAGAGTCGCCCGGTAGTAAAGTTGTGCCCTTTGCCAACTCAATAAGTTTTATCCGTTACATTAAGATTATGTCTTACCGTGTACCAATGTACCGTATTAGATTTAGTTACCGCGTAGAATAGTTAGTTAAATATTCTTATTTGTAATATAGAGTCGCAACTTGTAGAGTTCTTATAACTTTTGGTAGAGTTGTGATGATATGCAATTTTATTTACTTTTCCTTTGTGTTTCGTAAGTAGGAACTTTCAAGCCGGGGAAAATGGTTGCGTTTCATAATTTGTAATTCTTATATTTTATTACATCACCTTATGGCGATTGAAAGGCATTGGTAAAATAGTTCTAATTTATTAAATAAGTGTCACATATCGTTGGTTTGGTGATGTTCTATGCGGAAGTGCCACTGTCAACGCTTTGGAGCTGTTGACATCGGCCGGCTTCCTGAGTCTCGTCTTGACCACGGGATATTGCGCACGCGTCCCTTCGCATATGTCTCTATATCGAATGGGTGCGCTCCATCTTGTCTTAAACCCTGAATTGAACCTACATCAAGTGTTATCTGTATTACCTAGACTGTGTTGTGTATCGCTGGCCAGCATAGTAAACTTAGACTGTGAACTGTTCATCCTGAACGCGGCATCCATCTGCTTCTGCTTGGGGATCGCTGGATCAAAGGTATGTGGCATGTCTAGTAAATTGGACTTTATCCATTGCCTTTCGTCTCATTTGTGTTTCTTTCTCCTTAAAGTTAGCATCGCTAAATCAGCAATTATAGCCTAAATTGCTCTATTAGGTTCTCGCGCTTGTGATTTTATTAGTAATTTTTGAATTAAGATTCAAATTCTAGAGGTTATATGCACCAATGCTCAATGCTCATAACTGCAGCATTAATGATAACACCAACCTTCTTTATCTCGGTAAAACATCCGTAAAATTACATTTTCTTGATCCTGCTTACATTATCCCTCCTCGAAGCGAGACTATCATTGATTGTTCGGTATCAAATCCTGAAATAAAAGAAGGATTAATCATTGATCAAAGAAAACTTATTTGTTGCAAATTGTCTAGTAGTTGTCAAGAAAAACCACAGAATAAATATATCCGTGATTAATACGCCAGAGACACCTATTACCCTTAAATCCGATTTAAATCTCAAACTTAGTCCTTTTAATTCTTCTGAACTCACAGAACAACGCTCCGTCCCAATAAACCATATAAATGTTTCAACAGATTGTCATAAACGTACTGAGGAAGTACTCAAACAACTACGCCTTTCACATCTAAATCACGAAGAAAGAGAGTCACTTCTTCACACAAAGCCGTAGTACGTAAACAAATCGACAAAATTCTGAAGCAAAATATCATAGATCCCTCTGATTCTCCTTGGTCGTCACCCATTTGGGCTGTCCCCAAGAAGCTGGACGCTTCCAACACGCAAAAATGGCGCGTAGTGATCGATTACCGAAGGTTGAACGTCGTCACCATGGCGACACCTTTTTTTTTTTTTTGTTTCCGGGGTGGAAAATCCTCATTGATGTCCGCCGCCCTGGGGCGGGCGGCGGGGTCTGTCAGACTCTTACTGACTAAAAACCACCCCGGTGTTCCATCTCACACCTACGCCGGGGGTCGCGGGAACGTACTGTTATAGCACCCTTTCTTGCCTACCAGTCGCCCTCCTTTTTGCATGCTCAGCACTCCTCATCCATAGCCTGTGATCCCATACATTTAGTCATCAGTCTCATACCAACATCCAAGCTAGACGGCTGTCTTACCTAAATAAATAGATTTTGTTTTTAAAAACCGTTTTCCTTCGAGGCTCATAACATTTGGTGGCAGCGTAAAGGGATTCAATAAAGAGTCCCCGGTACGTCTCAAAAGTTCCTAAAATCAAATATCAACGCGCGTGTGTTTGTGTTATCAAGTGTAAGTGCCGACTCCACTGTGTGAACTTTCATTATCACACCGAGTTCCAGCCCGGCCCAGGACATTCCAGCGTTCGTGACAAAGTTCCTGAAAGGCCCACCGCTGCGTATCACATATACTGCAGCTGGTCTCCATCAAGAACAGCGAGTTGCCCACTGTCACGCACGAGTTTGTGCTGTGACCGGTGAATAATCTATCTAGCGACGCGACGACCTGAGGCTTATCTTCACGCAGATATTTCGTGGAAAGCAGCGCGACTTCCAAGAAATGATCGTCCTTATCGCGCTATCCGCATTCCAGTAAGTGGCTATCGTCCGATTCTAACTATTGTATTACTTATTTTATTTTGTGTGTTATTTTAAACCATCTTATAAATTAGTAGAATTTTAGACGCGATCCCATTATAGTAATTTGTTAATCTTTGTCTTTTGTTAGTTTAATTATATTAAAATGACCGAGAGATCAAACAGTCCTAAGTTCGAAAGGCCTGAAGTCGTTCTTACTGACGTCGATGAGGAAGGCCAAGATCAGTATCTACCCCCTCCAGGACCTTCTACCAGGTCCCAATCAAAGAGGAAAGTGGCAGTAGTAAAACCAGAAGTCGAATTATCCACATTGCTTAAACTCATTAAGCCGTACGACGGCTCTCGTGAACAATTAAACTCATTTTTGGTAAACTGTAACAACGCATATGAATTAGCATCGGAATCCCAGAGGGATATCCTTTTCAAATATATCCTTTGCCAACTGGGGGGCAAGGCTGAAGCAGCCTGCTCCATCAAAGAGTTCACCAATTGGCAACAATTAAAGGAATTCCTCAAAACTCAGTTTAGTGAGAGGAAGCACTATGCGCACCTCCTAACAGACCTGCAAGATTGTAAACAACAACCGACGGAGCCCGTAAGTCAATATGCTCTAAGAATTGAAACATGTCTGTCTCAACTGCTAACGGAGATTTCGATATCTCACGGCCACAAAAGCAGAGAAATGATAGGCAGAACTGCGGCCATGGAGGAACTAGCCCTCCATCATTTCCAGATGGGGCTGTCATCCCGTCTTTCGAACTTCGTTAGGTGCAAATCAGCAAAATCATTAAATGAAGCAATTAATATCGCAATCTCAGAGGAACGAATCCAACAAGCACTATCCAAACCAAGTCCAAGCCAGTCTAGCAACCAATATTCACGACAAGATAAGTCTGACACGTCAAGGTCAAGTAATCAGTTCAACCGTCGTAACCAGGGCTTCTCCAATCAATCGAATCCAAGACCGAATTTCGGATTCAATCGACCTAATAACAATACGCTCAACAACAACAACAACAATCCCTCTATTCCGTTCTGTAGGTATTGTAAAAGCCCAGGACATACCCTGGAGCAATGTCGTAAAAGGGAATTTAATAACAGTCGTTTCAGAAATTTTGATCGAAACCAACCAGGAACGTCTCAGCGTGTTCACTTTGTATCAGATGGGTCGTCGGAACCCATCAATGACGAATATCCTGCTGATCCAGTAGACGGTTACGATACCGTTGATGCTAATCCAAAAACCGAGTGATCGTCTCGTCCCAGTGTCGTGCGGGACCTTGCGATTCAAAAATCGACACCGCTAATTCACCCCGGGAATCCAACGCAATGCGTAGAAGAAATTCTACACCTAAACCCGAGTTACCACAGGCATCGCTACATGATTGCCCTACAAAATCCAGTGTATCCGTGCAGCAAACAAGCAAGGTTGACCTGCCAAATCCTGCTAAATCCATAATATTCGAGATAATCAATAACCCTGCAAAGACGTTACTACCTCATGTCTTAGTGAAATCCTCTGTATCCGATATCCCACTATCATTACTAGTCGACTCAGGATCCTCTGTAAGTCTATTAAAACACTCATGCATTGAAAGTCATCCTAAACTTACCAAAGAAACCATCCAATTGAAAGGCATTGACCCGGCCGAAGAAACAATCCGCACCAGAGGTCACTTCCAACTGAAATTACAATTTCCCAAATTAAATATATCACATCCATTCCACGTGATATATGCAATCCATTTACCATATGATGGAATAATCGGTTCTGATATGCTCAATGCTCATAACTGCAGCATTAATTATAACACTAACCTTCATTACCTCGGTAAAACATCCGTAAAATTACATTTTCATGATCCTGCTTACATTATCCCTCCTCGAACCGAGACCATCATTGAATGTTCGGTATCAAACCCTGAAATAAAAGAAGGATTAATCATTGATCAAAAACTTTCCGAAAACTTACTTGTTGCAAATTGTCTAGTAGTTGTCAAGAAAAACCACAGAATAAATATATCCGTGATTAATACGTCAGAGACACCTATTACCCTTAAATCCGATTTAAATATCAAACTTAGTCCTTTTAATTCTTCTGAAGTCACAGAACAACGCTCCGTCCCAATAAACCATATCCGCTCGGTCGCAGAGCGCGGGAAAAATAATCGAGTGGGGTGAATGCCAGATGCGTCACCGGCGCCGGCGTGCCGGCGCCGCTCGGCCGCCCGATAATGTAAACAAAGCATTTTTACGACTTGGGTTTCTTTGAATGGTGCTAACACTTGTGTTTTTTGTTATGGTAAGGAACGGGGCTTTAAGATAGCGGAGTTTCGTTTGAAATAGGATAGTATTCATGTAAACAAATCGTTCGTTAGTATGACGCAACCATAAATCATAACTTTGTTTTCAAATAAATGGTTATAGTTCGAAAAAACGAGCGTTGACCTATATTGTTTAAGGTTTTAAATACATTATGTGTATATACATAACGCAAAACACAAATAAAACCACATAGCATTAGTACAATATGTACTATTTACGAGCGCCCAAAGTTGAAAAAATTTGCCGACGGCAAAAAAATAACAATGGCCGCCAAGACAATAGAAACAAAATGTTGTTTTATAAATATAAATCTGATACGTAGAATAAAAATATTGGTACCTGTGGAAAGCTTATTTAATGCTTCAACTTTGTTATAAAAGTAGTGGTATTAGAATAACACACTGTACTAAAATAAGGATCTGAAAACACATACACGTAATAACAATAAACATGAATCGGTCAGCGCCGGTTGTGGAATAAAACCGAAATTACGTAATATTTTTTCACTCACCGACCTTGAAATCCTGCAGTAATTCACTTCACTATAATATTTATCACATACTTAAACAGGCCATAGCACTTATTTATCATGTAAACCAAACACGCGCGAGTTCGTACGCCACTGACAAGACGCCATATTTTTTTAATTATTTGATTTTTTTGGTTGAACGCTTGTAGTGTTGTCATACATCTGAGTAAGCGGCTTTTAAGCACAAAATCGACTAAGCAATCGGATACAGTGTGCCACAGATCTTATAAAAATGAAAAATTGAATAAAGTTTATCGGATTTCGATTAATTAAACGGTTACTTAAGTGAGAGCAAACACGCGGCATTACTTTTTATGCGGCGACTTTAGTCACCTCAGGCACTCCAGCGGTTTCAACAGATTGTCATAAACGTACTGAGGAAGTACTCAAACAATTACGTCTTTCACATCTTAATCACGAAGAAAGAGAGTCACTTCTTCAAATTGTGTTCTGAGTTTTCTGACATTTTCCATCTCCCCGGAGAAAACCTAACCTTCACTAACGCCTTGAAACACGAAATCAAAACTACCACGGATGTCCCAATACACGTCAAATCCTATAGATTCCCTGAAATCCACAAAGCCGAAGTACGTAAACAAATCGACAAAATGCTCAAGCAAAATATCATAGAGCCCTCTGATTCTCCTTGGTCGTCACCCATTTGGGTTGTCCCCAAGAAGCTGGACGCTTCCAACACGCAAAAATGGCGCGTAGTGATCGATTACCGAAGGTTGAACGACGTCACCATCGGTGACACCTATCCTATCCCACAGATTACCGAGATATTAGACCAACTCGGTAACAGTTCCTACTTCTCCACCTTAGACCTAGCATCTGGGTTCCACCAGATCAGGTTAAATGAAGCCGATAAACCTAAAACAGCCTTCACAGTCCCTGAAGGACTCTTCCAATTTACTCGGATGCCATTTGGGCTTAAAAACGCCCCTTCAACGTTTCAGAGACTTATGAACTCTGCCTTGTCAGGCCTCCAGGGCATCCGATGCTTTGTCTACCTGGATGATGTGGTCTCATACAGACACGATCTAAAATCCTGCATAAGCAATTTAAAAGCCATCTTTCAAAGAATCCGTAATTTCAATTTAAAACTACAACCCGACAAATGTGAGTTTTTAAGACGCGAAGTTTGCTATCTAGGCCACATAATTACTGAACAAGGTATCAAGCCGAATCCTGAAAAGGTCAAAGCCGTAACTGCATTCCCAACTCCTGAAACCCCAAAGGATATCAAATCATTCCTTGGTCTTGTATCGTACTATCGTCGCTTTATTCCCGATTTTTCTAAGGTTGCCAAAGCCCTTACTAACCTGCTGAAAAAAGACACGCCTTTCATATGGCAGAATCAACAGCAACTAGCTTTTGATACGCTGAAGCATAGGCTAACAACTGCGCCACTCCTTATCTATCCTGACTTTTCAAAACCATTTATCCTTACCTATGACGCCTCAAACCATGCCATTGGTGCCGTCCTCTCCCAGGGTGCTGTTGGCAAGGACCAGCCAGTCGCTTTTGCCTCACAAACCCTCAACAAAAGCGAATGCAATTACAGCACTACTGAAAAGGAATTGCTGTCCATCCTATACGGTTGCAAAGCATTCCGTCCCTACCTGTATGGACGTAAGTTTCTCATCATTACTGACCATCAACCCTTGAAGTGGTTGTTTAACCACAAGGATCCTAGCAGCAAACTCCAAAGATGGAGATTAAAATTAGAAGAATATGAATATGAGATAACCTACCGTAAAGGCAAATTAAATTCAGCCGATGACGCACTTTCTAGATATCCAGTAAATCCTGTGATTCCTACTAACTCTTCGGACCAAACGAACAGCCCTGTCTCTCCTAGTCCGTCGCAAGGCCAAAAACCTATTCCCCCGCTGAAGGTGATGAACTCCCCTTCAGCTCCCTTAACTCTCGAAGACCTGAATGTACAAATTCCCTCTCTAATCGAAGAGGGTGATAGCATGCCCTGCATCGACCTCTTGGAAGATGATAATGAATTCAATATTCCATGTTGCCCTGCTGAATCCACCAATCCAGGGGTATCTACTGCAATTCCATATCCTAAAAATAACTTACCCCTCCACTGCAGCCCTCTGCTTCAAGTCCTGAAACAGAAAACTACTTACCTGCACAGAATTCAGAGCAACCTTCCAGCCCTAATCCTGAAATGCAACCGAACTTACCAATCCCAAACTCACCTGATCTTGAAAATCCTCCAACACCTGAAAACTTACTCTCTCGTAATCCATCTCGTCACGATACTCCTTCTCCATCAGCTGAGAACTTACCTGTGTCCGACGAAACCTATAGTAAATTCTTGAAGTCACCTGCGAAGTCACATGATACTCAAATCACAGAACATAATGAAACCCTCCTAAAGGGAACTCAGAAATTAATTATTATACCTACATCGATAGATATGGACGACTCCATGCCTTATGTCCAAGAAATTATAAATAATTGTCCGGAACCTGAACGCGATGAATTCCTGAAATTAGATAGAACATTAAATACCTTTTTACCTTTTACAGTCGAGAACAAAACTTACCTGTTCCTATTCACGAAAGTGCATCACTTTGATGATTACTCGTACTCCGATATTTTTAAATCCCTAAAATATACACGCGACCAAATAATGATGTCATACCCCACAATAAATGAAATTAGTACATCAGACTTTAAAAATCCGTTTGATAGGCATTCCTTTGTAAAAATATATAATATGTTTAGTTATCTATTCGATGGAATAAATATACACATCCATATTTACCATGATTCTATCATATATCCATCACTGAGTGAAATCCCCAAAATCCTTAAAGAAAACCATGACATCCCTATCGCCGGACACTTAGGAGCTATTAGAATGCTAACCCGTATAAAGGAAAGGTTTTACTGGAAAAATATACGTAGTGACATTGAAAACTATATAAAAAAATGCACATCGTGTCAAACAAACAAAGCCCTACGTAAAGTTAACAGAGCGCCCATGATAATAACATCCACTTCAACAAACCCATTCGAGAGATTGTCCATTGACATAGTAGGACCTTTACCCGAATCCGGCGCAGCCAAACTTAGGTACATCTTGACTATGCAAGACGACCTCACCAAGTTTTCGATAGCCTACCCTATTCGCAGTAATACTGCTGAGGAATCGTGTGAGTGCCTCCTTCATTTTATTTCACTATTTGGAATCCCAAAGCACATACTTACTGACCAAGGCACCAACTTCACCGCTGAGGTATCAAGAGGACATGCGATTTCTTGAAAACCAAACAATTGTGGTCCGCCCCTTACCATCCGCAAACACAAGGTACCTTAGAAAGGTCACATTCAACCTTAAAGGAATATCTAAAGTCGTATGTTAACAACGATCAAGATAATTGGCCCCGATATGTTTATACAGCGATGCTTGCATATAATACCGCCGTACATTCGACAACACATTATTCACCATTCGAATTATTATTTGGGTATAAGTCCCGTATACCATACTCGGTGTATGACGACAGCTCTAACACCACGTATCCAGAATACGTAAAAATGCTTCAACATCGGTTGAAGCATACTAGAAATAAAGCCATAGAATTTATTCAGAGATCCAAAAATATTTCAAAAAGCTACTATGATTCCCGTACTCGTCCTGTTCTATACAAGGTAGGCCAGTACGTTATGCTAAGAAACCATTTGAGGATGCGTAAAGCTTTGTCCCCTATATGGAAAGGTCCGTACAAGGTTGTCAAGGTCCACGGGAACCATACATTGTCATTATTAATAAACAGACGCCATGTAAGACATCATTTCGACGAGGTCAAACATGTAGAAAGCCAAGACAACAAAAAAAAGGCATTTTCTATAATTAATATCATTCATAATAATTTTAATTAACATTATTTTTACTTATTACTCAATAGATAACAAAAAAAAAATCCAAACAGAATGTTTCTTTTCATTACAGCATATTGGCCCAAGGTCATCCGGAGTTCGGTCAAGAAATCAACTCCAGTCCTGGCATTTACTTTGATCCGATTGGTGAACTCAAAATTCGTGTAAGCCATAGACGTAATAACGCCTATCGATATATCATATATCGAACCCCATATTAAAAATATAAACTCTATTTTAGGCACATTACGCCTCATATGTACTCAAATTCAATTAGAAAGTACATACAATTTAGGATGCCATAATATTTTAGAACCATTAACGGTTAGATATCACGATTTAGTTTCCGAATACTCCGCTTTTTCTCATCTGGTGGAAAAAAGGTTTAAGAGAGGGGCATGGATAGGTGGTATTGGCTCTCGCCAAAACTATATTCGGGACCTTGGACGAAGATGATGGTATCAAATATGAAAACGCCATCCGGAATGTACACAACAACGAGAAAAGATTGGCATCGTTAATTGGAGAAAATGTCTTAGTCACATCTTCAGTTTTATCTCAATTTAATAAAACATTATATACCATAAAAATTAACGAGGCCAACCTAAACCAAGCTATCGATAATTTCTCTTTAAAAATAAATAATATTACATTAATTTCTATTGATTTAACAATTAAAACAAATATTAATTCAATCTTGAACAGTTTAGAAGCTTCATTGTTAGCGTTGTCGTTTCGTCTGGAAGACATAACAAACGCTATCATGATTAGTAACCAAAACATTTTGCACCCGGCCATATTGCCTCCCACGCAGCTCTACGATGAAATTGTCGATAACTACCGATACTTACCTGTAGATTTTAAGTTACCTGTAGACTTAGCATTAAGTAATATTCATATTTTATTAAATGTCTCTAGTATAGTATGTTATAGTTTAAGCGACAAGATTGTCTTTGTATTAAGAATACCTTTAATTTCTCCAAGAGAATTCAATTTGTACCATAACATAGCATTATCTACACCTCACAATAAACAAAAGCCGAATTCTTTTACTTATGTTATACCTAGCAATAGATACCTATATAGCAATGACCAAGGACAGATCGGAATACTGTAACCTTGACTCACTGAAGGAATGCATAGCGATAAGCTCACGTGAATACATCTGTGACGTCATGACCGTGTTCCCCGTTAGTGCGAATCCGAGTTGTGAAAGTGAGTTAATGACCAACGTGATAAAAGCTATGCCAGTGCAGTGTCAAACCGATTTCGTTCACGGAAACGTCGATTTATGGACACCACTTTACGATAATAAATGGATCTATGTACAATCGCAAAATAATAAACTATATGTATATTGAGTGTCCAAACCAAAAAATCCTAGAAATAAGTATTATTGGCACAGGAATACTTACGGTACCAAACAACTGTATCGCTTACTGTAAAAGTACCAAACTAATACCAAAATTTAATAATGTAAGGATTAACGCTACTGTAATACACCCCTATTTTAATATTATAAATCAATCTGGTTGTACAGTCGCCAGCACGTCAAGATACACCCTCAACATAAGTATAGCTACGACGCGGCATGGCATGTTAGAAAGAAAGTATCCTTGGCATGATTGGTGGAATTTTCATCGTTTCCAAAATTGACCAATGGTTGCGCATACTAACAATTACCAGCCAATAATTCATGCCTTACTAGGAATAGGCCACACCCCCATGCCCCTGCGCAAATAGTCAACTACCCCGAACGTCAGTGTTTGCTTATTCATGCTCCATTACGCCCGTGTTACAAAATTCGTGGTTCGGCCGGTAGTTAGTCCAAGTGTGACGTGTGACATATTTTATTAACTTTATTATGGCGCCTCAATTGACGCAAATAGAAAGGGAGCGCATCATAGCTCTCCGATTGAGTGGATAATCGATATTTGTCGGCAGACGGGCATAACGGTGAGTAATTTTTTTTTATAATTATAATTTATAAATTTAAATAAACAATAGCTAATCCTGAAAAAATGTGTCATTGATGTTTTTCTAGAGAACTTTCTAAATAAGTAAACGATTTATGTTATTTGAGTGATATTAAATTAAAGTGTTACCGTTTTTTTTGGTGATAAAACTGTAACCAATTTTAGTGAACATTCATATGCTGCTTCTAGCGGCGGGTATGGTCTGAACCATAATATTTTATTAACTTTGTGCCTACCGTATCCTACGAATAAGGGTGTTTCTCAATTTTCGTGCATATTACACGTACAGATCAAAAACCTTTTTATAAAAAAAAAAGTCGCTCCCGCTGTCTGTACGCTAAGATCTTTTAAACTTTGCAACGGATTTTAATGCAGTTTTCAGCAATAGATAGAGTAATTCAAGAGGAAGTTATGTGTATATAAATCCACACTCCATACTGCCCACATAGGTCGGCCCGTGAAATCCTTTTTTTTTTATTAAAACAAGCTTGTGAGTGTATTTTTAGATTGTTTTATTCCTCTTGATTGCGAAATCCCTACCGTTTTCATTACCGTCGTATTCCGATTTTTATATGATAATAATTTCTTTGTTATTTGGAGAAGGAAGGTAAAATTGACAAAATGTTGTAAGATTATCTATATATTAATGACTAGCTGACCCGTGCCCACTTCGTTGGGCGGTAAAAAAATTCGACCGTTTTTTCTCAGACTTTGCAAATCCGACTACCACAATAAATCTTTTCATTATTCCATTATTCTTTCCATTATTTTTTTTCTTTTCTTTTCAATATATAGCCTATGACATTCACAAATAACGTGGCTTTCTATTGGTAAAATAATTTTCAAAATCCGTTCAGTAGCTCAAGAGATTACCCCCTACAACCTCACAACCTCACAAACTTTACCTCTTTATAATATTAGTATAGAAGTATAGATATTAGAAAAAAAACAACGTTATTCGGCAATCAATTTCAAACTTAAAAATATCATGAAATATGCACGAAATACGAGAAACACCCATAAATGTCTGTCTCGCCATAACAACCTATCGGTAGGTTTCTTTCATGTGTTCTTTGGTTCTTTTCTAATGTGTTCCCGGTATAATAAGTTTTTAACGCTGCGCGCTATTCCAAGCGCCATTGTTATTTTTTTTAAGTCGGTACTGCTTGTTGGATTTTAAAGTAAATACGCAACTGCGCAGTTCTTTTTGTCTGTTGAAACAATGTAGAGATAAGGCCTTTTTAGTGATGTTTGTGTGTAAATAATAAGTAATTTAAAATTAATAAGCTAGCAATTATTGTAAGGAATCATATAAGTAGCCTATTGGGTAATCATGTGCAAATAAACTATAGCTATTTGTTTCGTTCCAGAAAAAACAGTTTACTTCTGGCTTCGGCGGTGGCATGAAAGCGGAACTCTCGAAGCGCACCACCGCCAACTCTACGCGAGAGCCACGACGACGGCGGCAGACGATGCGGCTATGGTCGCTGCACACTCTGCCGACCCGTTTTTGAGCACAAGAGTGACCTCAACTTCATACAGTGTGAGTCCATGTATATACCTTGTTATCACACATATCACTCGTATCTTATTCATAAATTTTTATACTTAGTCATAGTCGCGTCAAGCGCACCGCGCGGCCTAGCTAGGACGTTCTAGCGATACCTAATAATTCCTCCAGCTATAGCAGCAATACGTCCGTATTGGACTCAGTGAATGTTATTATTGTTAGTATTACTAGATAATAGATAAATATTTAGTTCTTTAGCACCTATCTTAACAAAGGTGGAATTTTCAATTCGGCGGATTATTTATATGTTTATATTTTGAGGAATATTTTTTAACTGACCCATACTCATATGAGTATGGGTCAGTTAAAAAATATTCCTATAGTTAAGTTGGCCCGTACCATTATTTTATCATATTTTTTTTTTTTTTTTTGTAAAAAACGTTGCCCCATACTAGGAATTTCTCCTGTATTGTGGGTGCGTTTACAAACATTTAAACTCACATACACAAACAGCCAGACCCGGAACAACTACTTGCAGATCATACAAATATTTGTTCCGTGCGGGAATCGAACCCGCGACACGCAGCGCAGCAGTCAATCGCTTAACCACTGCGCCAACCGTGTCGTCTAAATAATTAGGAATCTTATGTAAGTATTTTTTTGTTTGTTTTAGATTTCAATGGACACCGTTAGAAGGCGCCTAAGGGACGCCGGAAAGAAATGCTGCCGCCCTGCTAAGAAGATTCTAATGAACCAGGCGCATAAGGAGGCAAGAGTAAGTTTTTGCCTGGAATATTATAATTTTGACTGGGCAAACAATATCGTCATTTTTGTGGACGAGAAAAGCTTCCGGTCGGATACGGACGGAAGAAAAATATTATGGCGCAACAGCAATGAGCGCTATGTGGAGGTGAATACTTTACCAAATCGAGCAAGTGGAAGAATATCTCTCAATTTTTGGGGGTGGATGAGCTCAATGGGACCGGGTGAACTGGTGGTGGTTAGCGGGCGCATGACTGGAGATCAGTACGTCGAAATTTTACGTGACGTGATGATCCCTACCGTGCGCCTGCACTATCCAGAGGGCATTATTTACTTGTGCCAAGATAACTGCCGCGTGCACACCTGCAGAGTGGTGCAGGAGTGGTTCGCGGCACAGGATGACGTCATCTGCCTGCCATGGCCTGCAAAGAGCCCTGACCTAAATCCAATCGAGAATCTATGGGGTCTCATGGTTCTCGATTAGGATGCCTCAGAAATCCGCAACAACGAAAACTTGCGGCAAGAAGCCCATACTACATGGGAGCATTTCCGAGGCACGGACACCTGCTGGAACATGGTGGCCGGCATGAAAGACAGGCTGGACGCTGTTCTAGATGCGCAAGGTGGTCCGACCAAATATTAAATATTCGGGCAAGTCCATTGTCGGACAATCTGTAACACATAATTATATTGTTTAGAATATACTTTTTTATTTCAAATTAATATCAAACAATCTTTTTATAATAATATTTAAAAAAAAATACCTAAATTGGCTTCTATTTGTCTGTTATTAAAATTTTACAGTATCTATAGCTATTAGAGTTTTATTTATGTAAGTGACATTTCATTTATCATTTAATAATATATTGTCTTGGCAACGCTTTACGCTCTTTTGTAGTTTACATTTATTACCAACTAAAAGGCCGATCTTGTTGCGTATTTCTGAGGTCAAGTTAGGGCTCTTTTAGGTCATGGCATATTCTTTATCGCTAATAACACCCGAGTGAACTTAGTCTTAAGTTGAGTCTACAATACTATAGGCCGTACAGTCAATGTCTGACAACGTGTATTCATTCACACACAAAGACACTCGGTGTCGGACACTGACTGCACGGCGTATAGTGTCGTAGCCTGAATTTAACTTCAGATGACGAACTCCGATGGCAATAGTAAATAATGCACTTCATTCGCCCGGGTTCCCGTAGAAACCTATCCTTTGTGTTTATCCATCCATTTTCACAAACCTTCACATTAAATAGTAGCACAGTTTTACAATTCAATTCATCTAAAATTGTTATTATTTTATTTATCAAAATAAAGGTATTTCGGTATTTCCAACCACTGTTTCTCAAACGCTTATAAATTCTTCCATTGCTCGATTTGGGAAAGACGCCAGACATGTCGTTTGTTGATGTTGTGTCATAATCTGGCTTCCTCCATATCCTACATATGGCCGACAAGTTATTTTAGTAAACGCAAATTTTAATGATTTGAAATCTTATTTTATCACGCTTAGCGGTCACATTTCACACACAGCAGGCTGTGCTGTATAATGAAATGTGAATGTCTAACAGTGTTAGATAAGATTCGAAATCATCTGTAAGTATTATAAAAATGCCTTGTCGTGCCGTGCCTCCAGTGGGCGCGCGGCCGTAGACGGCCCAGTCAAGTTATACTAATCTAGGTAAAAGCTTACTTTTGCTTGGCGGCAGCATTTAACTCTGCTTGGCGCCCATTTAACTGTATCTATTACAAATATAAATAAAAAAAAGTTTGTAAAAATTAATATAATCTTGTTGTTTTTAATGTATGGTATAGTTAAGTTTCATATTTTCTATTGTTTGTGTAGTTTAGTTTTATATATATTTTAATTTAGAGTATTGTATTTGTTTTAAGTTTCTTGTTATAATAATTTTAATGTTAAAAAATAAAAAGATAAAGATTGTTGTTCCGCATTTTATTTTGATACTAGCTGACCCGCGCAACTTCGTTGCGTCACTTACATAAGAGACAGAGGCTCTTAGGCACTTACTTATAATACCTACAATTCTAAAGGTAACTGAACTTTCTTTGTTTTATCCACGAACCGCTTCTGTGACATCTCTTAAGATAATCATTAAAATCAAATGATATAAGCGAGATTTTGTTCAAAATTAAGTACTTGTGATGAAAAACGTATTTATTTGTATAAGGATTAATACCATTTTTTTACCTTTTGGCTGCCAGAGTATAAACGCACACGCGTGCCCTCCACGGCAAGCCACAATTTCACCTTCCATTTTGTCACATATTTGTGTCGTTTGGCGTAAAGGACACGCGCTTGTTGTTTAAAATGCATTATTTTAGAAGAAATTAGATTACCATAGAAAAGGTTATAGTGAGTCCACCTTAAAAGATAGACATGCCATCGCGGAGTTTTTTTTTAAACTTAATGAAAGAAACAAATCCGTCAAAATGATTGTTGCTTAACTTTAACCGTTTACGCAAAGAAAGCTCTCAAAAGGAATAAATTTTCCCCGTTTTTAGAACATTTGTCATTGATGCTCCGCTCCTTCTGGTCGTAGCGTGATGTTATATTATAGCCTATAGCCTTCCTCGATAAATGGGCTATCCAACACTAAAATAATTATTCAATTCGAACCAGCAGTTCCTGGAATTAGCGCGTTCAACCAAACAATTTCTTCAGCTTTATAATAATGGTATAGATTTTTCCCGCGATTTCACACGTGTTCTCGTAGGAACCTATCCTATGTCCTTTTCTGATATATTAAATCGATTGTAAGTTTTTATAGGTTAGCCATTACGCAGGCTGCCTGTTTTTGATGTGAAACATCTACATGCGCGCCTAGGCAGTAAAACCGACGGGAAATGGTATGACGCTGTCATGGCGTGATGCCCCCTCTATGCTAAGTCAAATCAACCTTTTACCATTAAAATGAAGTTTGTTTTGGACCGATTGTTGATCTAAGTATTTCATTTTTGAAAAATACCACGCCACGACCCCACTCAACTAGTTAGGTCGGATGCAGATTTGATAGATAGATATCGATAAAAGAATACATTTAATTTTTAACATTACAATACAAAGATCGTAACATTCATACACTAAATTTATTTTAAGAGTTGCCTGTAGCCCATATGGAATATTTTTTTTACATAATTCTTCTAATTTGACTTTGACTTTGACAAAACTTCGTATTTTTTTCTGTCCTTTAGCAAAATAAAATGTAGAATCTGTGACTTATGCTAGTTGTGACTAAAATTAAAACGACCAATTAAACGATTTTTTTTATTTGAATTGCATTTTGATCGTATTCCTTTCAAGCAAATAAGTAGATTGAGGCATGTTCATACGCAATTTGGAATATAATTAGATGGACAAATAATCAACGTTCCTGCTGCAGTTGATACAATGTTAAGGTGATTACAATTTTACATCCTAGTTCAGTTATCATTGGTCAATCTTTAATACAGTCCAATACACCTTGCTACTTACTAACACCACAGCCACTATTACAGAAACCAGAAGATACCTACGTCAAATAATATCCCGTAGCTCCACTGTAAAAACAGTCTATTAAAAATACTAACATATTTTATATTCTATTTACCTTCAAATAAATAAAATTGAGTGTTTGTTTTTAATTTCAAAATACAGCTTTTTACTGAATACACATGAAAGTGCAAAATATTGGACACGTATTTTTTCTTTATTCACGTAGGTAAACAAAAAATGAAGACGATACAGCGCCAGCGCGTCGAAAACTCGTGTGACGTCACATTTCGGTACACTTTTTACGGGAAAGTGACGTCAAAACCCCCACTCATGATCTTTAATACGTTTTATATCTTCGTATATTTTTATTGATTTGATAAAATAAAAATACGTGTCCAATATTTTTCGATAATAATCTAACTGAACCATATTTTTTTTACTCAGGAATCATCCCTTTTCTACTATTACATAGATGTTTCAAATTTGCCGGGCGTCCCGTGACGGCCAACTTATTTTTATTACCATGCCATTCTTTCGGTTCGATTCAAGTAGGTATTCAACCTGCTAAACTAGTTTTTTTGCATAGAACAGTTATTCTACACCACGACGCGCATACGCACACACCCTCACGCACGCACTGCAGCACGAAACATTACAAGCAAAACAGACAAAAAGATATTTATCTCTTTCGCACGATTCTCGCTGTTTCTGCTCATAACGCGTTCAAGGTCAATGTGGGGTAGCTTGATGTGCTGGCGACTGTACTTTAGATAAGTTTAGAAAAGTAATAAGTAATGAGGCTCCTTTAAACCTACAAGATATTGATTTAGATGTCTTTACTTTGAAAACGAAACCAAAATTAAGATCTATCTGATCAAACTGATAAAATTCTAAATCAACATCCGATGATTAAATACGAGACCCATTACTCAGTTACATTCATAATTATAATATGTATAATTTTAATCTTTTGTATTTCTAAAATGTTTTTATTCATTAAATCACGCAGTCGTCTAACTTACCTTTTCCCGAGATCCTCTCGTGCCAATCCGACAGACTTACCTGTAGAACAAACTCCAGCTCCCGAACCAGCTATTCCTTTGAAGGTCATTAAGCGCCGTCCTGATGCAGAAGATCTCCCATCTCCTAGTATTCGCAGAAATGTGTAACACTTACTTACCTTCTTCAATTTCCTTCCTAAACAACGCTCATTCCACCCCGATGTTAAGTCTACCCCCGGGAGGTGTTGTAGATGTCGTAGGATAATTTGATACTTCGAATTTTCGCGAAAATCCTAGGGGTTTTGCGAAAACGCGGATAATTAGACATAGGCGAAAAATTATCAAATCTTACTGGACAAAGTCAGGACCTAACCTAACCTAACCAACAATAGAAGGGTATCTGGCGCTTGGCGGCCGCTGCCGCGGCACGCTCGCTTCACTCGCTTGCCTTCGCGCGCTAATGGTCACTGTTCTAACCTTTTTTTTTTTTTTTTTTTTACGGGGGGAAATCCTCATGGACTACCTCCGCCTGGGGAAAAGGCGGAGGGGCGTGCCGGACTCTTACCGGCTAAAACCACCCCGGTGTCTCCTCGCACGTGCGCGCGGGGCCGCGGGAATCGAAATTCTTCCGCAGCCCCACACTAGTGCTGGCCCGGTCTGTCCGGGCCTCGTCTCCTGCACGGGGTAGTGAGGTGTTTAACTACCCCGTGCATCGCCTCAGAGGCGCGCGCCGACACCCGCGCGTGCCTTCGCCTCGGGTCCATCAAATAGGGGGCGAGGACTTCCCCAAGTCCCACGCCCCTGGACCCATTCATGGGGGCCGGAAAAGGGCGTTGTCCGCCCTTCTCCTGCGCCCGGTGCGCCTTCTGCGGCCGGGAAAGGGAGTCGAGATCTCCCTCTCCCGTTCCGCAGTTTCCTTCTGCGACATCACGTCCTCGCAGAAGGACACCACCGCGTCCCACGACTCTGCGCTACCGACCATCCTCCGCACTACGGCCGGCAGCGACAGATCGCCTCCTACTTCATTTGTGAGGACACGGCGCTGCTCCTCCCAAGCTACACACTCGGCGAGCGTGTGTTGCGCCGTGTCCTCCCCGCAATGGACGCAATGGTGGCACCGAGCGTCCGGCTCCCTGTCTATGCGGCACAGGTACTTGCCGAAGCAGCCGTGCCCCGACAGCACCTGCGTCACCCTAAACGACAGGGAGCCGTGCCTTCTCCCGAGCCAGTCGTCGAGTACTGGCCGGATCGCCACGACGGTAGCGAGGCCGGTAGGGCGCAGAAGCCTTAGCCGCCATTCCGCCACCAAGACCTGATGGAGCTCCTCTCGGCGCAGCGCGATCTGCCGCTGCACCGGCCTCGAGCCCCGTGCCCGCTCTTCCTCGCGCCATCGACATAATGACGCGAGTACTTTCGCCTCTAGGTCCCAGGGCGGAGATCCGGCCAGGACACAAGCCGCCTCGTAGGAAATCGTGCGGTACCCGCGGGCGACTCTGACGGCCATCGCCCTCTGCGGTTTGCGCAGAATGGCGAGAGTGCCGGCCGTCATGTCCATCGCCCACACAGGGGCCCCATACAGGGCCATGGACCGCACGATTCCCACGTACAACCGCCTACAGGCGGCGCTCGGGAAGCAACGTTGAAAGCGCGCCCGCTGCACCCATCAGCTTGGGCGCCAGCCGCCGGAAGTGGGGCCCGAATCCCCATCGGCTGTCGAGCACCAATCCCAGATACTTCATGGTAGACTCGACAGCTATCCGGACCCCGCTGACCACGATGTGTGATCCCGGCGCCGGTGCACGTCGGGGGCCATGAAATACCATGGCCTCCGACTTGTTTAGGGCCACCTCCAGGCCCAGGCGCCGGATGCGGTTCACCACCTGTGACACCGCAGCCGTGGCTATCAACGTCGCTTCCCTGTGCGAGCTCCCCCGGGCAGCGACAAGCGTGTCGTCCGCATAACACGTCAAGTCGGCGCCCGACGGGAGCTCGCCTCTCAGCACCCAGTCGTAGCCGATGTTCCACAGGAGCGGTCCCAAGACCGATCCCTGTGGAACACCGCACGACATGAGGTGCCGACCGGCACCGTCACGTCCCCGATAGGTGACGCATCTATCCTCCAGATAGGCCCCTACCGTACGGCGGAGGTAGGGAGGCACGCGATGGTATTTCAGAGCCTCCCGAATACAACTCCAGGGTAGGGTGTTGAATGCGTTGGAGATGTCTAAAGACACCGCCATCACCACCCCACCCTGGGACACGGTCTCCTCCGCCAGGGCCCTCACGCGCATGATGGCGTCTATGGTGGAGCGCCCCCGACGAAAACCGAATTGGTTGTCGTCCAGGTTCGGCCCCTCCCTGCACAAGTGGCTGACGAGGCGATCTGCGATAATGCGCTCAAAAAGTTTGCCCGCCTCGTCGAGCAACACTATGGGCCGATACGCGGACGGCGAGTCCGCGAGGCGCCCCTCCTTCCTGAGCAGGACCAGCCTCCCCTCCTTCCACACACTGGGAAACTGACCCTGCTCGAGACATGCCGTGAAGAGCCCCCTCAGCTGGGGCTCCAGCTCCTTCAGAGCCAGGACGAGAGCTCGACCAGGAACTCCGTCGGGTCCGGGCGCTGTGTTCTTAGCCCGGAGTCGCGACACGGCCGCTCTCGTCTCTGCTTGCGTCACCTCGGGGACATCGGTGCTCTCCTCTTCTGGAGAGTCTGTGGCTGAGGGCGAAGCCATCGCCGGGGGAACGTGTCCCGCTCGCTCAGGGAAGAGGGCCGATACTACCGCCTCTAGCAACTGGGGTTGCATGCTTTGCACCAGTGGAGGCGCCCAGGGACGCAACTTGCCCCGTACCCAACGGTAGGGGCGCCCCCACGGATCCCGATCTAGGGACCCCAGCAGCTCTTCCCTGGCACGCGACTTAGAGTCGCCGATGGCCAGCCACAGAGTCTCCTTGGACGCGCGGTACACCTCATACAGCGCGTCTTCCTCGACGGAATCCCGTCGACGTCGTCTCCGGTATCGCGTGTACTGGCGGCGAGCCGCAACGCACTCAACGCGCAGCCGCGCGATCTCGTCGGTCCACCAGTACACCTGGCGCCTTGCGGACTGTTGGCGGACACGGGGCATGGACGCGTCGCAGATCTGCGTCATCGCCCCGCGAAACCACAGCGCCACCGCTTCGACGTCGACGGGGCCGTCCGTCGTCGACTCCCAAATCCAGGACTGGACTAAGGCAGCTTCCTCGAGTAGTTCCTTGTCGATGCGCTTAAGCGCCCAACGCGGGCCGTCGTTAATCGGGGTTGTTGGATGGCGGCCGCTCGCGGTCTGGGCAGAGACGTCGAACCGGATATACCGATGGTCCGACAGTGTCTCCACCCCCACGGCGACACGCCAGTCGCGGACTCGGCTGGCGACCGAGGGGCTAGCGAGCGAGACGTCCACTATCGACCCGCCCCGCTGCCGCACGCACGTGTATTCCGAACCCCGATTCAGGACGACCAGACCAGTCGTCACCGCCCACTCTTCTAGCACCTCGCCCCGAGGGTCAGTGACCGGAGATCCCCACGCCGATGACTTGGCGTTGAGATCTCCGAGCACCAGAACGGGACGAGGGTGATAGCGGCCTACGACGGCGCCCAACTCGACAAGGAAACTCTCGAAGTCGGCGAGACTCTTGTTGGGGGAGAAATACGTCCCCACAATGACGATGCCGCCCGAGACCGCAGCAACCCAGCCGCGGCCCCGAGACGGGTCGATCAGTCTCGCCAATAATGGCCACCAAACCGTCAGCGCACCCCAGCCAGTTGTCACGGGCGGGGATGAAGTACGGTTCGGCGACCACAGCCACGTGGATCGACCACTCTGCCATGCTCTGGAGTAAAAGATCCTGAGCTCTGGCACAGTGGTTGATGTTGCCCTGGAGGAAATGGAATTGTGCCATTATTGACATTCCATTCCCTCGGCAACGGTCCTGGGCCGGGAGTCGACCGCGGAGCTACTAGCCTGCGTGGGTGGCGAGGTTTCCCCGGCAGGTTTAGAGCTCCCCTTCTTCTTCTTCTTGGCCTTGCTGGCAGGCGCGCCACAGGCCCCTCCGCCCACTTTGTGTCCCGCTGGCTTCCCTGCAGCCGAGCATAAGCTGCAGTTGAGCGCCGCGGAACACTGGGCCGTCTTGTGGCCGGGCTGACCGCAGCGATAACAGAGGTCACTACGGTCAACCTCAGCGGTGCACTTTGCCCGGACGTGCCCCTTCTCCAGGCACCGGAAGCACCGCCTTCGCGCGCTAATGGTCACTGTTCTAACCTAACCTAACCTAAATTTTTCGCCTATGTCTAATTATCCGCGTTTTCGCAAAACCCCTAGGATTTTCGCGAAAATTCGAAGTATCAAATTATCCTACGACATAGACACTCTATGCACCCTTTCTTGCCTACCAGTCGCCCTCCTTTTTGCATGCTGTTGTAATTATTGTGGTCTGCAGAATCACGTTTCTAAATAAATTAGTGGAAATAGCGAAATGAAAAACTTGTAAACGTACGATGGTTGCTATTCAAACTTAGAACACATATCCTTTTTATTTGACATTAGCAAAGACATTTAAAACCTATCAAAAAAATATCATAACAAGTAGGTTTTACAACATCCGCCCTTAATGGAAATAAAAAGATAAAGTAGTAATGCTAAACACAATAGAAAATAATAAAACATTACTACCAGACTAAACAGAAATACCAAACATAAATCGACGAAACATAAACAAATAGAAAATCATTCTACCTATTTATTACTAAACCCATATTAACAACGCACCTAAGATGAGCTATGCGCCTTAAGGGCTTGGTTAAAACATCGGCTGTCATTTTATCCGTAGGTATAAACTTTATATCTATATGACCCTCAGTAACCTTTTCACGAATAAAATGATATCTCGTATCAATGTGTTTGGTTCTATTGTGGTGGATTGGATTTAGCACAAGTTTCTGTGCACTTTGGCTATCGTTGTATAGCAACACCCTATCAGCAAAACCAGTAATGTCACACACTAACCGTCTGAGGAAAATAGCCTCCTTTGCAGCACTGGTCAAGGACATATACTCAACTTCTGTAGACGATAAGGCTACCGTCGGCTGCTTCTTAGGAGCCAGCGGAGGCCAGGATCGAAGCTCTCGAGAGTAGGCAAAGTGCTGCAGTGCCTGACAGCAAAGTGAGTCAGCTTGAGCAGATTGTGCTACAGTTGCAGCTCGATCTAAACGATCGCGAGCAGGATTTACTTGGCTCCGACCTTGAGATCACCAATATCCCGGAGACGCCTGGTGAGAATGTGTTGCACACCGTCGGACTGGTGGCGGCAAAGCTTGGGGTGACGCTCGATGAGCGTGATATAGTGTTTGCGCAACGGGTGGGCCTGCGAGTCGAACGCGAGGTGCAGACGAGCTCTGTGGGCGGCGCGAGTCCGGTCGGCGCAGCAAGCCCAGCGGGAGCAGCGGCGGCGCGCGGGCGGCGCATCGTGCTGCGCCTGACGCGGCGCGCACTGCGCGACGACCTGCTGCAGAGCGCGCGCGTGCGACGCGGGGCCACCACCGCGGACCTAGGGTTATCTGCACCCCCACGTCGCTTCTTCCTGAACGAGAGGCTCACCAAAGCTAACAAGCATCTGTTTTACCTGGTGCGTGAAGCTGGCAGCCGTCTGGGATGGAGGTATACGTGGACGAAGTTCGGCCGCATTCTGGCTAAGCAGGGTGACGGGAAGCCCACCCACTGCATCCGCTCAGAGGCGGATCTTGCGCGGGTTTTTGGTTGTGAGGTGTCAACTGCAAAGGATGTTTGATTACTTGGCCCTCGTGAATCACTGTACTGTGTGTCTAGAACTATACTTTTATTTTTCTGTTTTGTATTCACCTAGATTTTTAAGATTGGCTTGTGCGAGGCCGGCTGTTTCCCTGTCTCAGTATACTTTGGTTTTCTCTAGTGGCCCAGCACGACCTATGACTATTTATGTGCATTTTATATGTATCACACTTCAGCTCACTATTATCGCGTTTTCAATATTTTTTATATTTTTGATTTTACGAATTTTATATAATTATACACTTTGGATGACTATCTATATTTCTACAATATTTACAATACTTCACTTTTTATTTTTTCGAATTATACCGAACACCATGTATTTCAGTATATTTACACATCTCATTAAGCAAAACTTCACACTACGTTATACCTCTGACGCTATCTACATCCAAAATATTACTATTAAATACATTAATATTTTCATAAATGATTAAGACAACAAGAAATTTAAAAGTTGGGTTATTTAATGCGGGGTCGCTGGGTTCACGTCATGAGGAGTTCCTAGTTGCTATGGATAACCTCTCGGTAGACATCATGGCGATAAATGAGACCTGGCTCAGGCAGGGAGAGGAGGGTCGCGCGCCGACAGTACCGGGCTACCGGCTGCGGCACGTGCCGCGGCCGCGCTCCGTGCGCGGCGGGCGCGGGGGCGGCGTGGGCTTCTACGTGCGCCGCGGGGTGCGCGTGCGAGCCGTGCCGCACCCGCCCGCGCCGCAGGTCGAGCAGATGTGGCTCCGACTTAACGTCAACTCGCATTCAGTTATTGTTGGTACAGCATACAGGCCGCCGTGGCTTGATGTGAATGCCTTCCTGGATGCGGTTACCGATTCTCTCTTCTCCTTTGCTAACGCGGACAGAGTTATCCTACTCGGCGACTTTAATATTAATGTCTTAAACCAAAGTGAAAATAAAACTAAACTTCTGAATAATTTTATACATTGCTGCAAGCTTAAACAAATTATTACTGAGCCAACCCATTTTACTGATCATAGTGAAACTCTAATTGATGTGGTGTGCACTGATGCCCGTGTGTGTGGGGTCTCTGTATCACATATACCGGAGCTTGGTCAACATGCGATTATATCTGTCGAACTAAACTTCAAATTAGAGAAGCCTTCTCCACACTGGATTACCTTCAGGCCACTCAGAGACATCCTCCCCGAACTCTTTAATGAAGACTTAAACAAAATGGACTGGGAATATATTGAAAGTTTGGAAGATGTGAACGCAATGGTTTCCATGTTTAATCAATACATTCTTACACTTTTCGACTTGCATGCTCCCTTAAAAAAAGTCCTAATTAAAGAGAAATCTTATCCCTGGATAACAGACACGGTCAGGGAAATGATGAGGCTTCGTGATAAGTGTCATTTGAGGTCGAAATCGACTAAATCCGAACATCATATTAAATCCTACAAGGAGTTTAAATATCTTGTTAGAGCTGCTCTTGATAGTGAGAAGTGCGCATATTTTAAAACATATATTAATGATAATATTAAACAACCTAAGAAGTTATGGAGTCATATCAAAACAGCAGCAGTCACCTCGAGAAAGCCAGAGCATAGTCTGCCTCATTTCTGTAGCAACCCAGAATCTATTAACCAACACTTTTTGGATGTACCAGGCAGTGGGAAGGTCACTACTGCAGATTTAACCTATTTTGAGCATCATAGACACGGCAACAGTTGTTTCCAGCTTGAGCCAGTCCAGCGGGATGCAGTATTGAAGATCTTGCGCAATCTTAAGTCCAATGCACAGGGCTCTGACCAAATTTATCTGGAGATGCTGATGTTGACACTTCCTAGGACGCTTGCAGTGATCACAGCTATCATCAACAGGTCCATTGTCGACTCTTCTTTCCCTGATCTGTGGAAAATGGCAATAGTTAGACCGATCCCAAAAGTACCTAACCCCACTAGTTTGAAAGACCTCCGTCCGATAAGCTTGCTCCCATGTCTGTCCAAGATATTAGAAAGGGTTGTCTCTGACCAACTTAAGGCATATCTTGAGCACTATAGTATCTTGCCACTGGCTCAATCCGGTTTTCGCAGGGGCCATAGCACAGCAACAGCGCTCCTGGATGTAGTTGGTAACATCCTAGAAGCCAGAGACCAAGGTATGGGAACCCTCCTCGTCCTACTGGACTTTTCACGTGCTTTTGACTCAATTAACACGTCACTTCTGCTCTCCAAGCTGTCTTATTATGGGTGTGAAGCTGGAACTGTTAAGTGGTTTGAGAGTTACCTTAGCAATCGATCGCAGTTTGTCCAGGTGACCTGTGACAGCGGAGACACCATGTCCTCTGGTCCGAAGCGCGTGGTCAGGGGTGTACCTCAGGGATCAATCCTGGGCCCGCTTCTCTTCATCCTGTACAGTGCTGACATCACTAACTGTCTGATCAATACCAAGTTCCACCTGTATGCTGACGATCTGCAGTTGTACCTCTCCTTCCGGTCCCAGGACATAGCTGAAACTTTAAGTAAAATAAATGAAGATTTGGAAAGGATCTCAGCTTGGTCTACACGAAACTCCTTGGTCCTGAATCCCAGTAAGTCCAAGTATATTGTGATGGGATCTAGGGATTTCCTGAACAAAATGCTTGACTGCAACTTGGACCTCAGGATTGATGGTTGTGGTGTGGAAAGGGTTCTGGAGGCTCGTAATTTAGGTGTGGTATTTGATGGGCAGCTGCATTTTGAAGCACACATATTGGAGGCTGTGCGCAACTGCTTCTACCGACTCAAGGTCTTGTATCGTATCCGTCCCTACATAAGTGTGGATATGCGTGTCATGCTGTGTGAGTCACTTGTTTTATCCAAGCTGAATTACGCTGACACTGTGTATGGGGCGTGCATACTTGGTAGAAGCGAAAGGCTGATTCAGCGGGTGCAGAATGCTTGTGCAAGATTTTGCTACAATGTCCCACCACGATCCCACATCACTCCTTTTCTAAATAAGGGTAATTTGATGAGAATGTCAGCACGCAGAAAGCTTCACCTGGCTACCCTACTCTTTGGCACAATTCTCACACAGAAACCGGAGTATTTATATAAAAAACTGTCATGGTCACGCGATTTTAACAAAATTAAAACAAGAGCTTCTTCTTACCTAATGTTAGCCTCATCGCATAGAACTGCTGCATTCCGTGGTAGTTTCAAATTCGCTGCCTCCCGTTGCTGGAATGACTTGCCACCTCCTTTTCGTGCTATAAAGACAATTGGTACTTTCAAAATTAAGTTTAAACGGCATTTATTGCAGCTTCAAAAAGATACCACACTTTGAACCTACCCTGGATGTGCACGCAGATAACAATGGTGGTCCGAGCGTTTGGCAGCGATTGTTCACTGGGCGGGCGCAGCAGTTGTTTCACACCTTGTTCTTGTTTTGAGTTCATTATGTACATGTTCGATGTTTCATTAAATCTAATGTTTATTCCACGCCTTTACTGGCAGCACTTAGAGAAGAATTGTTATTGCTGGCCTACACAATGTTTGGTTCTGTCACTGTTTCTTGTAATATTTGTAACTCGATATCACATCAATAGTTTATTTATTTCATCCATTCCGTTAATTCACTATTACGAATAATTTAATGTCTTTGATTCACCACATACCACGTATGTACATATATCTATATTGTATGTTCACTAGTGATACTGTTCCAATGTATTTATTTATTTTCGTAGGGTCGGCGCGTGCGTCCTTTTGCTTGTCACAGCAATGCCACCACAGACTACTTATAGATATGAACGCCACAGAGTGACACTCAATGGCATAGACAAGCATGTAGGTTACGTCTGGCGCGGATAGAAATGCGAATATTATAATGTTTTATTTGTTATTATTTTACATATATGTATTTCATTATTTATCTATTACTGTTAAATGCCCGTGACTTCACAGCGGGCCCTATCAGAATACCAGCGTTGCGGCATTTATTTATTTTTTAAATGTCGCAGCATCATGCTGAGATAGGAGCCTTTTGGCCTCGTATAGGAATTTCTGTTTCCTTTTTTTTTTTTTTGTTACTTTTTGTTTTTATATAGTTTGGTTTTTTCTTTTATAATTTAGTTTGTGCACTTCCTGTACGAGTCACAATAAACACTTTTTCTTTCTTTCTTTCTTTCTTACACTCCCAGCTAATAGGTCCACCTGCTAGCGTGAAGTAGAAACCAGTGTACGACCGACGGTCATGTACACAATTCGCCCAGTCAGCATCCGTGTATCCACACAAACGTCTACCGACTTTCCTGTAAGTAATACAGTAATTCATAGTACCTTTCAAATACTGCAACACTCTTTTACCAGCCAAGCAATGCCTCTTATCATAACAGTTATTAAACTGACTTAAATAACTCGTGGCATAAGCTATATCGGGTCTCGTATTCACAGCTAGGTACATGAGACATCCTATCAAGTTTTGGTAAGGATATTCACCAAGAGATGTTGGATTACCTTTCTCCAACTTGTTATTCTCCAAAGGTGTAGACATCTCCTTGCAATTTCGCATATTAAACCGCTCCAACACTGCCTGGATATAGGTCTTCTGACTGACCATGATTTTATCATCAACACGGTTAATATTGAAGCCTAAACAATACAACAATTCACCTAAATCTTTTAGCGAGAAATAATTTTTCAAGTCGTTTTTGACAGCGTCAAAAGAACTTTTTTCTTTGTAAAAGACAATTAGATCGTCAACATAGACTGCAAGTATTAAGGTTTCATTACCAAACTTTTTCAAGTAAACACATGATTCCGCGCATGTTCGTGCAAAGCCAATTTTTGATAGAATTTGATGCAATTTGATATTCCAGGCTCGAGCTGCCTGCTTCAAACCATAAATGGATTTTCTGAGCAAACAGACTTTACCTTCTGCCCCGCGCTCAGCAAATCCCTCAGGCTGTTGCATGTACACCTGCTCCTCTAAGTCTCCATTGAGGAATGCGGTATCAACATCCATGTGTTGGATCTTTAAATCCATTTCTGCCGCCAACGCTATAAGGGTACGCAGAGATGAATTTCGAACCACTGGAGCAAAAGTCTCGTTATAGTCAGTCCCCCAAACTTGACTCAAACCTTTCGCAACTAGTCGCGCCTTATACTTGACTATTGAACCGTTCGCGTCCCTCTTTATCTTGAACACCCATTTACATGGAATAACCTTTTTATTTGGTTTATCCACTAATGTCCAAGTCTGTTTATTCAATAAGGCATTGTACTCATCCTTCATTGCTGAGATCCAGTTATCTTTATCATCGCTATTAATAGCTTCACGATAACTTTTCGGATCATCATACAACCAATCAACACCGTGAGTGCCGTACGAATAATAATCTGGAGATTTACGTACTCTTTCAGGATACCTTCTCTCAGGACATACATCGTTAAGTTCATCTGAAGGAACTAGGGACAGATCACGTTGTTCATCCGAATGTAGAGACTCCGTGTCGCCAACCCCACCAGCTTCATCAGTCGCGTCCACAAAAACGTCAACTTGTTCTACCTCCATGTCCACACCTTCTGAAGTAGGTGAAGAAGTAGAAGCAGATGAGATAGAAATCTCTTGTGGAGATGTGGTATCTGACGAAGTTTGTGAAAAAAGATTAATGACATTAGGGCTCACAACAACTTCAGGCTGAACAGACTTATCCTTCAATCCTGAAAAATTATTTTCAAAAAACGTAATATCCCGTGACTTAATCAACCTCCGAGGGTTTTCCGCGCTACGGAAATAATAATTGCTTCGATGATCTGAATATCCAACGAAGATATGTTCAGAAGTTTTCATGTCAAGCTTAGTTCTCTGGCATGAAGGCACGTGAACTAAAGCTCGGCAACCAAACACCCTTAGATGAGACAGGTCGGGTTTACTACCACACCACATTTCATATGGCGTCTTACCATCAAGTGCACGATGAGGTGACCTATTCTTTAGATAAACACTAGTCTCAACAGCGTCTTGCCAAAAAACTTTCGACAAAGAGCTCTGTGCCAGCAAGGAACGGGCCTTCTCCACAATACTACGATTGCAACGTTCACTTACCCCATTTTGTTGAGGGCTGTATGGTACAGACGTTTCATGTCGAATCCCTTGAGCCCGCAAATAGTCTGTCAGCTCCTTGTTGACATACTCAGTACCATTGTCTGACCGAAGGGTTCGAATCTTAGTGCCAGTCTGTCTCTCAACAAGTGTTTGGAAAGCACAAAAATACTTCTGAACTTCTGTCTTAGATGACATACAATAAAGGGATATAAAACGTGTATAATCATCTACAAAAATAATAAAATATTTATTACCTTTAAAAGATTCAGTGGTCAGGGGACCACAAACGTCCGTATGGACCAATTCTAATGGTGACGAAGCCTTCTTATACTTTATCCCTTTGAAAGGCTTCCGGGCCTGCTTACCCTCTACACAAGGTACACATGTTTCTTTGTCAACCTCAGTATACTCCACACCAACAGCTAGACCTTTTTTGAGTAGATCCATACCAATACGGCAGAGATGTCCTAGACGCTTATGCCAAAGCTGAAACTGGGACAAATGAGTGTGAACATTATAAGCTGAAACACCTTGCGGTTTAACTGTACAATTTAAAGTGTACAATCCACCACAAATAGAACCATGTAAAACAGGATCGTTTTTAAAAGAAACATCATTAGAATTATAAAAATTACAGCCTTTTTTATCAAAAACAATAGATAATCCTTTCTCTACTGCATTTTGACTGATAGTAAATTACAATCTAAGCCAGGAACATGTATAACATTAGAAATCTTCTTGAAATCGTTTTTTGTGTCAATTGCAACATCTCCTAAACCCACAGCCGGCAAACTTTTACCATTTGCTATAGTTATCTTCCCATCACAGGGTCGGTACCTATTAAACCATTCAGCATGTGGAGTCATGTGTGTAGACGCACCAGAGTCGATAATCCACTTCTCAGACATCTGAACACTTGGTGCAGACAAAGCAAGTTCCTTGACATCATCCAAAACCACTTCTGTGACACATGCATCCATAATCCCTGAACTAGAAGCAGTCAGTCCCTTATCTTCAGAACAACTTTCTGTAGAGCAACTCGCCTTTGCCTTTTTCTCCTTCCTTTTGAGAGGACAATTAGGACTTTTGTGCCCTGGCTTCTTACATCGAATGCAAATAACCTTCTTGTTAGTATGCAACGCAGCCACATCATGTTTAGTCTCCTTCGTCATTTCGCTCAACAACTTAGTCCTCACCAAATCTGTTGTGACTTCAACGCTCCCATTCTCAAGCGCCATTATCATGGGCTCGTAGCGAGATGTTAGACCTCCCAATATGATAGCTGCTAAAGAACTATCTTCTATGGTTTTGCCAATATCGGCCAGGTCTAGTGCTGTTGTAGTTATTGCCGTTAAGTAAGCTTCTAAATCAGAAAAGTCAGATAAGGAGTACCTGTACAACTTACGTTCCAACGTCAGTTTACGACCCAAACTTCGATCCTCGTAGGATTTCGTAAGAGCATCCCACGCTTCTTTTGCGGTCTTAGCTGGTCGAACGATCGAAATAGCAGCGCCATCCACAGTAAGGCATATTTTAAAAAGAGCCTTTTCATCCTTCCGTACATCGTCGGGCGTCTTATTCCCTTCGACAACTACTCCGCTTACGGTTTCCCACAATCCTTCATGGATTAACAACATACGCATTTTAAATTTCCACACAGTGTATCCTTCTCTATTACAAAGTATCGGAATACCATTTAGTGACATACCAGAAACTGCAGACGACATGTTTGTAGAATTTCACCACAAATCTCCTTTTAAATTCGATCGTAGATAAAATAAAGAGCACCCTTCGTGCTGATAACGTGTTGTAATTATTGTGGTCTGCAGAATCACGTTTCTAAATAAATTAGTGGAAATAGCGAAATGAAAAACTTGTAAACGTACGATGGTTGCTATTCAAACTTAGAACACATATCCTTTTTATTTGACATTAGAAAAGACATTTAAAACCTATCAAAAAAATATCATAACAAGTAGGTTTTACAACACATGCTCAGCACTCCTCATCCATAGCCTGTGATCCCATACATTTAGTCATCAGTCTCATACCAACATCCAAGCTAGACGGCTGTCTTACCTAAATAAATAGATTTTGTTTTTTAAAAACCGTTTTCCTTCGAGGGTCATAACAGTACGATCCTTCCGCAACCCCCGACTGGTGCCGGCCCGCCACTGCGGGCCTCTTCGGGTCTGGGGGGCGGGGGCGGGGAGTGAGGCGTTTGACTCCCCCCGTGACGTCTAAGAGGGGCGCGCGTGGAACACTACGGGCCGCCACCTCGGGTCCTGGTGTGTGGGGGGCGACAGACGTCCCCGAGTCCGTCGCCCCTGGACCCATTTAGGGGGGCTGCAAGAGGGCGTTGTCCGCCCTCCGCCGACGCCCGGTGTGCCTTCTGCGGGCCGGGTGAGTGGATGAGATCTCCCTCTCCCTTTCCGCAGCCTCCTTCTGCGAGACGACTGTTTCGCAGAAGGAGATCACCGCGTCCCAGGACTCGGCGCTGCTGACCATCGATTCGACTACGGCCGGCAGCGACAAGTCACTGCCTACTTCTGAGATGAGGGCACGGCGCGGCTCCTCCCAAGCGGCACACTCTGCCAGCGTATGCCACGCCGTGTCCTCCCGGCAGTCGACGCAGTGGTGACACCGGGCGTCCGGCTCCCTGTTTATGCGACACAGGTACTTCCCGAAGCAAACATGGCCCGAGAGCACCTGCATCGCCCGAAACGACGACAGCTCCATGTGTCGCTGCATCGGTCCCTCGCCTCGCGCCCTCGCCTCGCGCCCTCGCCTCGCGCCCTCGCTTCCTCGCGCCACTGATACAATGACGCGAGTACTTTCGCCTCAAGGTCCCAGGGCGGGGATCCGGCCAGTACGCAGCCCGCCTCGTAGGAGATCGTGGCCCCATAGGTTCGCACGATCCCCAGCCCGGGCCCCCCAGATTGGGAAGCAGAGTTGCGAGTGCGCCAGCCGCGCCCAGCAACTTGGGCGCCAGCCGTCGGAAGTGGGGCCCGAAGTCCCATCGGCTGTCGAGCACCAATCCTAGGTACTTCATGGTGGACTCGACAGCGATCCGAGCCCCCCCGACCACGATGTGTGAGCCGGGTGGTGGCGCCCGCCGGGGGCCATGAAACACCATAGCCTCCGACTTGCTGAGGGCCACCTCCAGGCCTAGGCGACGTATGCGGCCCACCACCTGTGAGACCGCAGCCGTCGCCAGCAACGCTGCCTCCCTGTGCGAGCACCCCCGGGCAGTGACCAGCGTGTCATCTGCATAACAAGTCAGGTCTACGCCCGGTTGGAGCTCGCCCCTCAGCACCCAGTCGTACCCGATGTTCCACAGGAGCGGCCCTAGGACCGAACCCTGCGGAACACCGCACGACATGCGGCGCTGGTTTCCGCCATCGCGTCCCACGTAGGTGACACACCTATCCGACAGATAAGCCCCAACGATGTGGCGGAGGTAGGGAGGCACCCGATGATAGCGCAGTGCCTCCCGAATACAACTCCAGGGCAGGGTGTTGAAGGCGTTGGAGATGTCCAAGGACACCGCCAACATCACCCCGCCCCGGGACACCGCTTCCTCCGCCAGGACTCTCACCCGCGACACAGCGTGGATGGTGGAGCGCCCGTGCCGAATACCAAACTGGCTGTCGTCCAGGTCCGGCCCCTCTCTGCACAAGTGGCCGACGAGGCGGGCTGCGATAATACGCTCAAACAGCTTACCCACCTCGTCTAGCAGCACTATTTTTTTATTTGCACTATTTAGTTCGGTGTACAACAGAATCGGCACCATTCTCGAACGGGTCACAATTAAATACTTGTACGCAAACTACCTCAATACCATTATTATTCAAGAGAACGCGTCGCAGCTGCGACTTAACAGATTTGTGAACTATGATAGCCACACCGCCGTATGAGTCATCAGTTCATCACGGTCCGCGCGATAAACATTAAAGCCACTAACTTTAAAATTACTTTCTGGTTCAAGCCACGTCTCACTAAGGGCAGCAATATGTACTTTTTCCTGACACAAAAGTTCATGAAACGAAGCTAACTTAGGCTTAATACTTTGGGCATTCCAATGCAATATATTAAATTTAAGTGTTTTATTAGCCATCACAAGGAATAAAAAAATTAAACAGTGCTTTTACCAACGGCCGCTCTGAAACAAAACTCACCGACACAAGGGTTAACCATTCTAGGCACAACTGAAATACACACAGTGGACGTAGTTATGCAAACTAGAACCATCCCACACTTTGAGTGAAATTGAATTATGTATGTAGATAGACTGTGTATGGTGTATAACATCTCCTCAGAAAAAATCCTGGCCGATATAGCAAGCCACAAAGCAAAAAAAAGGAGCCGTCTAGGGTACCAACCCGAGTTTGAGTCACTTTTTATAAGCAAAATGGACTCATGTAGCATGGTACTTATCGTACTTTAGAATTTTTATTATGCAAAATAGAACCAAGCCACATGGTTCCCAGAAGAAAATAAATATAAAAATTATATTTTTTTTTTCTCTAAAGAGAACCATGTGGCTTGGTTCCATTTTGCGAAAAAAATAAATGAGCTTAAAAATAACCAAGATGCTTAGTTCCATATCGATAATTATGTTTTATGAAATTATAAAAAAAATAAGTGTCTATGAAGCTTGAATTTAGTTTGCGTTTAAAAAAATGAATGTTTGATAGGACAAGAAATGATTAGAGATGATGATGAAATGACAAGAGATGCTAAGTGAGCATGAAGTTCCGACTCATGAAGTCAGTTGCGAGAAGAGTGTCGAACTGCTTTTTTCTGGCGTGGGGTGCTCGAGGTATTTTAACATTAGATCTCATGAAGATGTTGAAGAAAAAAGTATAGAGCCTCCGCCCTATTCTCCGTTAACACCTAGACCACTTAGCAATCACAATGTAATAATGCATGAAAAACAATCCACTAACCCCTCTCCTAACATTGACCAGTACATAAAACCTTCTGAACCTCATGTTACGCTTCATGAAACCATTGCTGAGAAAAGGATCACACCTGTGTCTCGTCCCATAAGTCCAAGGCGCAATCAAAGCACCCTCTCCGATCCTCCGTCATCACATGTGCGTTCAATGTCACCAGAGACAGCAAATATATTTAATATTTTAACGGAAGACTTTGAAAATGACTGCGGAGCTTCCGAAAATTTTAATATTAATGAGAACAATCCAATAGTTTCAATCTTAAAATCTTCCAATAGAACTGAAGTGATATTTGATGACGACGACTCAGTACAGGACCCGGATTTTGTTGAGGAAAGTTATACTGGCGGCAGTGATGACAGTTCAGGAGTATCAGAATCACTGATTACCTCTATACCAGACTTATTTTATGAAACTAATACTGATGAGACTGAAACTCAAACTTCCAGCCGTTCTAATCAAATCATGCAAGAGAACATTTCTGAAGCAACTAGATCTCCTTCAGGTAGGCCAAAAAGGGGTAGAAAGAGAAAGTATGGTGATCACACTAGAGAAGAAAGGAAGAAGAGAAAGTACCAAAATCTGCCCTATGTTAACTCTAGGAAACAAAGAATTGAACCAAAGACATTTTTAGATTATAACTGTAACTGTCCAAAAAAATGTCAAGAGAAGATTTCGAGGGAGAACAGATTATACGAATTCCAAAAATTCTATGCGTTGGGCACTTATGCAGCACAAAATATGTTTAAATGATAAATGATAAATGATTTTATTTCTGTAAGTAGGTTTGTTACAAACACTTTTACACGTCAATCATATTTTTAAAACTAGATGAGGTCGGCGTTTCATAACTGACTACTCTGAGAAGAAAGGCCGAAACAAACTCAGAGGTCACAGTCTCTTTTAAAGCTTAGTTTATTGCAGCTTGTGTGAAGGAAAACCCAATAAAACGTTCATACGTTTCTGCTTCTAGTAATAATTCAAAGAAAAATACCTGTACTCGAATATATCATCTAAACTATGTACTTGTTTGCAAGAAAATGTTTTTAAACACTCTTCAAGCAACATCCAAAAGAGTAAATACTTCACTGTGCAAAAAACGCGACGATTGCATAACAGATAAACGAGGTTCCCAAGGAGGACACAATAAAGCAACTTATGAAAGCGAAGAGTTTATCATAAATGTCATTCGAAAACTGCCTACATATGTTTCCCACTATCGACGAGCAGATTGTAGCGATGCAAAATTTTTGAGATCTGATATGACTCTCCCTACAATTTATAAGTTATACGAAGATGAAGCAAAATTGGCTGGGCAAAAGGTGCTCTCTTTTTCAAAAGTTAAACGCGTGTTCCTTACGAAGTTCAATCTTCGCACAAAACCTTTAAAAAAGGATACATGTAACAAATGCGACTACTTTTCTAGCAAAAAATTAAAAGGCTCTGTAGAAGAAAAGGCTATGCTGGATAGTGCTCACAGGGAACACTTACAAAAAGCAAAAGCACTGCAACAGCAACTAAAAAATGATATGCAAATAGCTAAAGAAGATCGATTCACCGAAACGATAACATTCGACCTGCAAAAAACCCTACCCTTTCAACGTAAGGTGAAGCGGGAAGGGGATCTCAAGAAGTAGGCTCCTGTTTATATAAGCATATAATGAATAGGCTTGGCGATAGCGGCGTGAAAAACTTAATACTTTGGAGTGACTCTTGCGGAGGTCAAAACCGTAATATAAAACTAACGTTGATGCTAAAAGCTTTATTAAACGATCACCCAACACTTGAAACAATCAGGCTACGCTTTTTAGAATCCGGTCACAGTTTCCTGCCGAACGCTACTGATTTTGGCCGAATAGAATGTGCTTTAAAATTACAACAAAGATTATATACGCCAGAGGACTATATGCAAATAATGCAGGTATGCAAGAAGAATAAACCGATGCAAGTTCAGAGAATGAAAACGGAAGATTTTTTGTCAAGTGCTAACCTAGAAAAGAAAATAACAAACAGAAAGAAAGCTACTGATGGCTCTAAAGTATCTTGGCTTAATACAAAAGAGATAATGCTCAAAAAAGAAGATGAGTTTTCGATTTTTATGCGATCAAACCTGGATGATGAACTTATAGAAGTAAATATGATGAAAAGTTTACGAGGAAATACGGGGCTATTAACGAAACAAGTAATGGATCCGCTTTGGCCTAATGGGAAACCTATTCCCGAAGCAAAGCTCAATGACCTAAAAAGTTTGCTGCATCTTATACCAGATGATGCTCAAGAATATTATAAAAAAATAACCGGAAATTCAACAGTTCAAGACGACATAGATGGGTTTTCTGGTACTGTTGATTTTGAAGTAGAAGTTGAAGATGCTGCTTAAGTAACTTTATGCACAAGATGATGAATAATAGTGATTTTTGACTGCTATAATTGTGTAGTTATTAACCATTTCTGTGTGTAAAAGTAGTATAAATTATTGTTTGTATGTTCAAGTTGCAATAAAAAAATATGAATAAACCACTTATCTAACATTTTACTTTTCCTAAAAAAAATCAACAAAGAACCAAACCACAATACAATAATTTTGCTATTGTGGTGAAAAGTCACGTATATGGTTCATCGTCGTGTCACGTATGTTGTACATCAGCATGTCACGTATTGTTTAGGGTTAAGTTAAGGTAGATATACTTCGTGTTAGCACGTAGTCACGTACTATCTATGTATATTTAAACCACCTATTAAAGGAGAGAGGCCAGTTGAGGATTGTAGCTGAGTACAGTTGAGTCTCTGTTCACAATTGACTCTCAAAGTAATACACGTCATGTTGTTTACTTAACCCCTCCTCATCCCCACATCGCATGGCGACCTTGCCAGTCGGCTGGACGGCGCACGGTGGATCGAAAATCGGCTGTAGAAGACATAGGATCTCGATTTCTTAACCCTTTGACCGCGCGTGTCGCATATATGCGACAAATATTTTCGTGTCCCTATCGCGGGTGTCGTATTTCTGCGACAGAAAACATGCATGATTTTTTCGTTCTATTTTCGTCCTAATAACTGTGTGGTACAACTAAAACGAAAAAAAAAAAATTTTTCGATTTGTAGCCGCGCGCTAGGGGCACGGCCATTGATATTTAGCCACGCGCTTAAAGGGTTAAATGTATTTTTTTTTGCTGGAAATGACTTCTGCTGATCATTACTGTTCTATAAAATGTCATATGAAGTAATTGTGTGCACAAATGGAAGAGTTATAATTTTTATAAGAAAAAAATGTATGGAGCTGACATGAAAAATGAGGATATCTCTGGAATCGCTAGGTTGGCCGTTGTATCCTCGCACACTGTTATAGTACTATTTATTTGTGAATTTTTGACATACTTTATATTGCGGCATCACTTGCGATTTTTTTTTTAAAATCGTCGAAATTAAAAAATTAAAAATGTTTATGATATGTACATTTTAATGCTTAAATATGGCTATACCAAGTGTAACTTACAATATTTTTTATGCTTAGACCAAAACATTCTAAGAAATCACAAAGTCGTATTACCTACTTTGTGATTTTCATTTGAAATGACATGGTAATTATGAATTACGTAATACGTAATCTTGTCTAATGCCTCAAGTCCACATTAGCTAATGATTAATAAAACTTAATACCTATATACCTAGTTAAAAGGATACGTGCCAAAATAATTTGGGGTACTCGCTAATTTAGTAATTAGTGCAGGATTAACTTAATGAAAGTAATTAGATAAATGTGATACCATCATTAGTCAATAACAATAAATAGTCAAACATTGGATTCACAACTTCAGTTCATTTAGAGCATTTCTAATACTAACATCTATGCTATCGTGTCTTTTTACTCAGTGATCGTGAATAATGGAAAGCATTATTACAAATTTGGATTTGTTTGTTATTCTCAGCAATCAGGATGCTTCGTCTTTCGATCACGAAATATTGTTCAACAGACTTGTTATTCGACTGGGCTCTAGCCTTTCAGATGAAGACAGTGTTACCGTGAAAGAATTTTGTCGAAAATTTACACGGGCAGTTCAAAAGAGATGGTTACGATCCCACAGGAAATGTGAAGTTTTTAGACGTGATTACAGTAATTGGCTTGAGGCAAATATTGACTGGCCAAACTGCGTGCAAACCAATTTGCTCATTCAAGAATTAACAAGTCAAAATATTTCTACTGAACCTGTACCTGAACCTGTACCATCAAGTTCAACAATGAAATCAACTTCAACGATGACAAAAAGATCTCGAAAGCCGTTTGAAGATGTGTAACAAGCAGAAGAAGAGACGATCTGATGAACATATAGGCGATGACCCTAATGAAGTAGCTTATTCAGCTGCAGCACTTTTGAAAGGAGATGGTCGTGAGGATATTGCATCTGTTATTGAACATATGCTCTAGAATCCAGAAGCAGCTGCAAAAATCAAGGTAATGTTGAACAAACCAGCTCCTTCAACAATATTTTCACCAGAAAAAGCACTGGGTTTGCTACTTTCATTAAAACTATCGAAATGGCAATACATCACATTAAGGGAAACGACTATTCGAAAAGGTTCAAAGGAGATATATCCGTCTTACTATAAAGTGCAAAAAGCTAAGCTACAGTGCTACCCTCCGAAGACATTTGTGACTGTAACGGATTCATCTGCTAAGATTGCACTACAAGCGTTACTAGATTTAACAGTGAACAGAATTTTTGAAGCTATTCGTAGTCCTGATGCGATACAAGATAAGCAATTGATATTAATATCAAAGTGGGGATTTGACGGTGTATCTAACCAAAGTAGATATAAGCAAAACATAGAGAGTGGTCAAGATGATTCCAGCATATTTATGACCTCTTTGGTTCCATTAAAGTTGACAGCTGACGGTGACACCGTATGGGTGAATCCAAAACCCTGCTCACCTATGTATTGCCGTCCAGTCCAGTTTAGTTTTGTGAAAGAAACCAAAGACGTTGTCATATATGAAAAAAAAAAACCGGCCAAGAGCGTGTCGGGCCACGCTCAGTGTAGGGTTCCGTAGTTTCCCGTCCGTCACAATAAGTGTTCCCACTTATGAGTTTAAAGGTGGGTATCCATACTATCCATTATGTTCGCGATCCACAGACAGACAGAAAGACAGACAGAGTTACTTTCGAATTTATAATATTAGTTAGGACTCCTAAGACTACGACTAGCTGTGCCCGCGACTTCGTTCGCGTGGTTATCGAAAACTAAAATGCGTCTAAAATAAGTCCTTTAGAACCTTTACTACCTCGTACGTGCTCGTACTTCAAAATTTTCAATCAAAGTTCGAATTGTTCGAAACCAAATCTTCCAACCAAACGATTAACGATCAAGACTTTTAACGACACTTTTAATACTTTCAATTTCAACACTCTATCTAACCCGCTTTGATTTCAAACATGGGAGAGGGTCATTCAGTCACGGAGAATCTTAACACCGCGATTCAGGAAAATGACGTCAGATGCACAACGCCATCTATCGAAAGAGACAACAGACAGCCATTCCAAGAATGCTGAAAATGCGTCTGTTGGTCATTGTCTGTTGGTTATACTTTAAGTAGCACCCTTACAATTTCTTTTTAAATATTTTCGATTTACTAAAACCATTTCTACCTTTTGCTATCACAACTTTTAAAAGTTATCTTGTGAAGGCATTTATTAATAAGTACCAAGTACCATATTCCTTTGATAGATGTCGTTGCATGTCTCATTCTTGATCATAATGATAAAGTTCTTGAAAACTATAAATTCATGAATTGGGTTACTAATTATTAAATAGACGTGCCAGAAGTTTTCGATGGTAATTTTGAATTGCGAGAACCTATTTCAATAATTATTTTTTTGTTTGAAAAAAGATACGTTCAGGATAATAAAATATTATGTAAACGAAGTTAAAAAAAAAATACGGGCAAATGAAACTTGACCTCTGGATTGTATAGGCGCTCATACGATTCAGGGACCAAATTATATTGGTTAACTGCAGTTTCCATCTGTTGTTTCCATCCAAGTTCAAAATAATTTTCCTAGAAAGTCCTTATAAAGTTCTACTTTTCAGATTTTTTTCGTATTTTCTAAACTTATGGTTCAAAAGTTAGAGGGGGGGGGACGCTTTGTTTTTTACTTTTGGAGCGATTATTTCCGAAATTATTGACATTATCAAAAAATGATTTTAGTAAACCCCTATTCATTTTTAAATACCTTTCCAACAATATATCACACATTAGGGTTAAAATTAAAAAAAAAAACACTTCCCACTTTACATATAGGGGGGCTACCCTAATAAAACATTTTTTTCCAATTTTTATTTTAGCACTTTGTCGGCGTGATTGATACACATATTGGTCCCAAATTTCAGCTTTCTAGTGCTAACGGTCACAGAGATTAAGCGAGGACGGACAGACGGACAGACAGACAGACAGACAGACATGGCGAAACTATAAGGGTTCCTAGTTGACTACGGAACCCTAAAAACTGCAATGGATAACGAAATTGAAGCTCTCGTTCCCTCAAAATGTCAAGGACATGAAATTAGTCACAAATTAATGATGACGATGATTGACGGCAAAATTTGTACATATCTGTCTGAAGCTAAGTCAAATGCGGCCTGCTACCTGTGTTTGGCTAAGCCTACAGAAATTAATAAGTTAGATGGTCAAAAACCATTTCTTCTGGTATGTATGAGTTCGGATTATCATCACTTCATGCCCGCATTAATGTGATGGAATGTCTTCTACACATAGCGTATCGTCTCGACTTCAAAAAGTGGTCTGCAAGAGGAGAAGGTCATCAAGAGTTATTGCATTCACGAAAAAAACTCATTCAAGATCGATTCAAAGATGATCTTAACCTTTTGATTGACATCGTTAAGCAAGGATCAGGCACAACTAACGACGGGAACACAGCAAGGCGGTTTTTTGAATTTCCCGATAAAACTGCAGCGATCACTGGATTAGATGAAGACCTAATACGCAGATTTGCTGTGATTCTGCAAGCTATCACATCTGGAGAGATTGTAGACGTGCCGAAATTTAAAGAATATGCTAGAACAGCCGCTGAAAAATACGTGGAACTGTATGATTGGTACTACATGTCATCAACCGTCCACAAATTGTTGATTCACGGAGGGGACATAATTGCAGAAAATGCTATTGTACCAATTGGAAGTCTTTCGGAAGAAGCTTCAGAAGCCCGAAACAAAGACTTTAGGAGGTTCAGAGAACACCATTCGAGGAAAAAGAGTAGATAAGCATCAAACGAGGATATCCTCAATATGCTTATCGTCTCTTCTGATCCTCTAATTTCTTCCACAAGACCAAAATTAGATGCCCACAAGAGGCAGACATACTTTAAGGAAACAGTAGAACTACTGAAACTTCAGGATCAGGAAGCTCCGACAGAGTTCTTAGAAGAAAAAATTATTATGTAATTCATAATTACCATGTCATTTCAAATAAGTAGGTAATACGACTTTGTGATTTCTTAGAATGTTTTGGTCTAAGCATAAAAATATTGTAAGTTACACTTGGTATAGCCATATTTAAGCATTAAAATGTACATATCATAAACATTTTAAATTTTTTAATTTAGACGATTTTTAAAAAAAAAATCGCAAGTGATGCCGCAATATTAAGTATGTCAAAAATTCACAAATAAATAGTACTATAACAGTGTGCAAGGATATAACGGCCAACCTTGCGATTCCAGAGATATCCTCATTTTTCATGTCAGCTCCATACATTTTTTTCTTATAAAAATTATAACTCTTCCATTTGTGCACACAATTACTTCATATGACATTTTATAGAACAGTAATGATCGGCAGAAGTCATTTCCAGCAAAAAAAATAACATTTAAGACATCGAGATCCCATGTCTTCTACAGCCGATTTTCGATCCACCGTGCGGCGTTATAGTTCTCCGTTCGAGGGATTCGCAGCAGCAGAAGTCGACTAGGCTTCGGTGAGCTTCGCGTCACATCAGGTCACGGGCCATGGGGAGCACAACATCAAAGGAAGAAGTGGTCGTCGCTCAGATGGCGGTGGGTGGTTTGAATACCGCAGCGATTACACAGGAGCAGGTGACGGCCATCCAAACGGTGCTGTTATTTATTGCTGTATGTTTGGCGCTTGTCATCGTTGGTGTGGCGGTCCGGATATATAGAAGGTGTCACCACAGTTGGATCGAGGACCAGCTAAACCAGCGGGAGGTTCGCAAGGCTGTGCAGATGGCCTGACCAGATATGGACGAAGTAACGTTCCCTCGTTAAGAAGTAAGTGATTAAGTGATTCTATACGTGAGCTTAAGTGTGTGATATGACCGAGCGGTAAATTTAGAGACAGTAGTATGCATATAGTGTATTAAGTTTAAATGGAAGTGGAACTAACGTCACTGTTCGTGCAACTAAAATTGTTAAGGGAAAATATTGTAAAATTAGGTTCTAGTAGGCGGAAAGGCGACAATTTCAATAAGAAAATTAGTGATGTGAAAGCCTTATACGTTAAATTTAAGAGTATAGTTTCAAGTTCGCACAAATTTTCAGAAGAGTTAACACAGCTGATAGTTAAAATAGAAAATTTGTACGTAGATACTATAAAATTTGAAGACATCGGCAAAATCGAGTTAGAGATGGCGGCGGAAAGATTTTCTTTAAAGACGGCGGTTAGCTTGCTACCGAAAATGAATGGCGATGAGCAGGTGACCCAAGATTTGATTGATGCCATAGGTTTATATAGTTCTATGTTGGTGGAGACAGATAATACTCTTTTAGTAAAATTCGTTCTAACCACACGGCTTACTCAGGGGGCTAGGATTCGGTTATCTTCCAATTACGCAACAGTGGACAGTCTGTTAGCTGACATGAGTCGGACGTGGCTGTGCAAGCCAAACTTGCTCGCGCTAGGCAAAACAATAAATCGGTCGCGGAATTTGGTGCCGAGATAGAAAAGTTGATGGTCAATTTAACTATTTCTCAAGCCGGGGAAAGTTCGGAAGCTTATAAAATTTTGCAGCCATTGAACGAAAGATATGCGATTAGGAAGTTTGCTGACGGACTTCGTAATCAGCGCCTTACTACGGTTATTGCGGCGCGGAATTTAACTTGTTTAAAAGATGCTATTAGGGTAGCGGAAGACGAGGATTGTGCTTCGTCGTCGCAAGTGTTGACGTACCAGCGCTGGCCCGCAAGACGTGGTTTTTCATCGGGCGTAAGAAATTGCGGAAATAACCATAGGCGGCAGATTGTAGAGAGTAGGCACGCGCAGCATGGAGCAGCTGTTGAGCGTACGCGCAAAAATGTCAAGGCATGGCATAGCAGTGGAGGGGTGCATGTTGAAGAGCCTCCTCGTGGCGCACCCTGGGCAACGTCGGCTCCAATTGCCCACCAAGTTTTGGTGGACAATTGGGGCTGGCGGCTAATCTTTAACAAACGCGGAAAGGTCATGGTTCCAATCACCTATCATGCTTGATGGTCGGTGAAAGGAACCGGGCTATAGAGGGTCAATACGTCCACTCCTCCTCTGCTTACAGAGGAAGTTGAGTGGGCGTAGACTGAGAAGGGCCGCCGCTGCGGTGCAGGCGCACCAAAGCGGCACGTGTTTCTCTCCTTGAGGAGCAGTCCTTGAGGAGAGAATTTTCGGCGGGTTCGCTGAGTCGGGTCGGCCGGACAGCGAACGGAGGCATGCCTAATGCCGCCGCCGGGGGCTTGGCTTAATTGCCTGGCCCAGAGGAAGGCTACCTCTAAGATAAAAAACCACCCAATCCTAAGCTTCGAAGCGCGGTGAGAGGATGAATGGCTGGAGGGAGTCCAGTCGTTAGCGCTTCCCCTGCAGAGCACCTGCCGCACTCTGCAGTATGTAGGCTTACCGGGCATCTTGGCTCTGCCCGGTGGACATCAAAACCTATATCTACTCGTGGGATTAAAAATGGAAAAAATAAATAATCATAATTTAAATAAAAATGACGAAGAGGAGAGGAGTGATGCGGGGTCGGAGTCCGACGCCGCATCTAGCGCGGAGGGCTCATGCCAGGGCTCGGGGCGCGAAGTGGCGGGGGCTGCTGATAGGAACCGAAGGTTCTACCAGAAGCGCCCCAGATCGGGGGAGGGCCAGGGGTCATCCTCCGAAGAGTGGACCTCGGGGCCCAAAAAAATCCACTCCAGCCGGCGGGGTGGAGCCCGGGAGAAGGGTTTGGGCAGAGGGCTCGCCACCCAGGAGACTAATAAGCTGCGCTCTGTCACCCCAGCCGAGCCGGCTCAGCAAACTGGGAGACTCGCTTTGGAAGGGAACCAGCCTGGAAGGACCAGCTGCAAGGCGGGTCTCTCAGAGTCCTCGAGTGGCGAGCCGGACGCCGCTGGCGGCTTCAACTCGGATCGAGCGGCCAGGTTTGCGGAGATCGTGGTCGCCGCCATAAAGGATGTGGCCTTGAAGAGGAATAAATCCTCTAAAGACAAGGCCATAGCCGCGGCCACGGCCTCCATTATGGCGGCAGCGGAGGCCATTCAACCTGGGTCTCCGTCAGACGCAATGTCTGAAATGCGGGCGGAGGTAGCCCGCTTGACAGCCGCCATGGAGCTTCTCCGGAAGGAGAATGAGGAGCTCCGAGCAGACCTGGCCGGGCTTCGAGCAGCCGGCCCCAGGGAGGTGCCGCAGGCGGGGGCGCAGCAGCATGGGCAGGGACGGCCCGTGCCTGCGCAAGACCAGGTTCTGACCCTGGTGCGGCAGGAGCTGGCTGCCTTCCAGAGCCGGTTTTCCGCCCTGGAGGCCATTGTCCTGCGCCCCCCACTAGCGGCGAGCCAGCCGGCCGCGGGCCGGCAGAAGGCGGTGTCATTTGACGTCGCAGCTGCCGCGGCCAAACCTGGCTCGTCGGGTCAGAGGAAGGCCCCCCCCGTGCCGAAACCCGCGGGGCCGCCCATGCCCAGGGCGGGCGGGATGGCTACACAGACGGCGAGGGCACCGGCCCTGGCTGCAAGACGGACGCCCCCACCTCCTCCTCCTATATCTCCTCCAGCTGGTGCTGGATGGCAAGTAGCCGGGGAGAAGAGGAAGGCCAGGCAGGCGGCAAGGGCGGCCAAAAGGAAGGAGAGGCAGCAGCAGCGCAAAGAGCGAAGCGTCGCGGCTAGGCTCCGTGCCCCGAAGTCCGCAGCTGTAGTGATTACACTACAGCCGGAAGCGGTGAAGAAGGGCGTGTCCTACCGTGACGTGCTAGCCAAGGTGGGAAAGGCGGTGAGCCTAGAGGAGATCGGCGCCACCGAAGGCATCCGGGTAAGGCTCATGGCGACTGGGGCCCGGATGCTGGAGATCCCCGGTGCGGCCAGCGGCCCGGCCGCCGACGCTCTGGCCAAAAGGCTTAGGGCGTCCTTAAATGCGGACGAGGCCCGAGTGTCCAGGCCCAACAAATGCGCTGACTTGCGCATCCTGGGCCTGGACGACTCTGTGACGGAGGGAGATGTGATGGCCGCCGTCGTTAGGACTGGGGGGTGCTCTGCCGAGCAGGTGAGGGCAGGCACCATCCGTCCTGACTTCAAGGGGATGCGAGCCGTTACGGTAAGCTGCCCCGTGTCGGCGGCCAAAAAAATAGCCGAGCGCCGAAGGCTACTGGTGGGTTGGGTTTCCGCGCAGGTGAAACTGCTGGAACCCAGACCTCTGAGGTGCTTCCGCTGCCAGGTGGGCAACCACGTGGGAGCTCAATGCACCTCGGAGGTGGCCCGCAGCCACCATTGCTTCCGCTGTGGTCAGCCCGGTCACAAGGCCGGCTCTTGCAATGCCGCGCCGCACTGCACCGTACGAGTATGTGCGGCAGCTGGCAAGCCGGCCGATCACCGGATGGGGAGCAAGGCCTGCGCTCCACCCGCCACAGCCAGGGACAGGGGCAAGCCCTCCGCCACCGCCGTAACTGCCGCAGCCGCCGACACTGCCGCCGCCGCTGCCGCCTTGACCGCCGTCGTCGCCGCCGTCACCACCGCGGTGGGGCCCTCACAGAGGGCTCGGGAGGAGGCTGACATGGAGTGCCAATAACGGCCCCATTACGCCTCCTCCAGGCGAACATCAACCACTGCGCCTCCGCTCAGGATCTGTTGCTCCAGAGCATGGCGCAGTGGTCGATTAACATCGCCGTGGTCGCTGAGCCGTACTTTGTCCCGCCCAGGGATGACTGGGTGGAGGACCTGAGCGGCTCAGTGACCCTAATTTCGTCGGCCGCCGCCAGTACTCCGTCCCTCGAGTCTGTCACGAGGGGACGGGGTTGCGTGGCAGCACGGTTCGGGGAGATCGTAGTGGTTGGGGTATACTTCTCCCCGAACCGAACTCTTGCCGAGTTCCACAACTCCCTTGCGGAGTTGAAAGTCGTCGTCGTCGGGTTCCGTTCCCTCCCCGTGCTCGTCCTCGGGGATTTCAATGCCAAGAATGTGGCTTGGGGTTCCCGGTATACGGACACACGGGGCAGGATGGTGGAGGACTGGGCTCTGGAGACAGGCCTGGTCGTCCTAAATCGGGGTTCTGTCCCCACGTGTGTGCGGATGCGGGGTGAATCGGTGGTGGACATCTCGTTCGCCAGCCCCGCTCTGTCACCGCGTGTCCTTGGCTGGCGCGTCATAGATGGGGTGGAGACCTATTCCGACCACCGGTACATCCGGTTTGACGTCTCCGCCCAGACCTCGAGCGCGCTGGTCCGACAGGCCCCGAGTGGTCCGCGGTGGGCGCTGAAACAGCTGGACCGGGAGCTCCTCCTGGAAGCCTCGATCGTGCAGGCCTGGGTGTCATCACCGGACAGGCCTGCTGACATCAACGTCGAGGCAGAGTGGTTCCGGGAGGCCATGTCCGAAATATGTGACGTGGCAATGCCCCGGGCCCAGCCCGGACGCGCTCAGCGCCAGGTGTGCTGGTGGTCGCCAGAGTTGACGACTTTACGCAGTGCGTGTGTCGCTACGCGACGCCGGTACACCAGGCACCGCAGGCTCCGTATTCGCCCTCCGGATACGGAAGCCATTCAGGCGGAGCTGTACGAGGGGTACAGAGCGGCGAAGACCGCCCTCCAAGCGGAGATCCTGCGAGCCAAGGGACTGGCCCGCGAGGAGTCGCTGGAGACTCTGAACAGGGACCCGTGGGGACGCCCCTACAAATTGGTGCGTGAGAAGCTCCGCCCATGGGCTCCCCCGCTGACGCAGAGCCTCCGGCCCCAGCTCGTGGAGGACGTGGTGAGCACTCTGTTCCCTTCTAGAGGGGACCATATCTCCCCGCCCATGGCTCCGCCTACTGCGGTGCTGAATGCGGACCACACCGCCGACGACGACGACGATGCTCCGGAGGTGACCGAGGTAGAGCTGCGAGTGGCGGTACGTAGGCTGAGTGCTAAAAATACCGCCCCAGGACCCGACGGCTTACCTGGGAAAGCCTGGGTCCTGGCCTCGGAGGCTTTGGGCCTCGACTAAGGGGGCTCCTAAGCGCATGCATGGAGAGGGGCCAGTTCCCACTTCGTTGGAAGACGGGGAAACTGGTCCTCATCAAGAAGCCGGGGCGCCCAGCGGACTCTCCGTCCGCTTACCGGCCCATCGTGCTGCTCGACGAGGTGGGCAAGCTCTTTGAGAGAGTCATTGCAGACCGCCTCGTCGGGCGGCTGGTGCGGGTGGGGCCGGATTTGGCGGAGAGCCAGTTTGGCTTCCGCAGGGGGCGCTCTACGGTGGACGCCATCATGCGCGTGCGGGCCCTCACGACGGGGGATGCTGTGGCCCGGGGTGGGGTCGTCTTGGCGGTGTCTCTGGACATCGCCAATGCCTTCGATACCCTGCCCTGGAGTTGCATCAGGGAGGCACTCCGGTATCACCGGATGCCGACCTACCTCTGTCGTGTGGTCGAGGCCTATTTGACGGACAGGGCCGTCATCTACCCCGGTCACCAGGGAGTATGGAACCGGCAAGAGATGTCGTGCGGTGTCCCACAGGGATCGGTCCTGGGGCCGCATCTGTGGGATATCGGCTACGACTGGGTGCTGCGCGCCGACCTCCCCAGTGGCGTCAGCGTGGTTTGTTACGCTGACGACACGCTGGTCCTGGCGCAGGGGAGGTCGCACCAGGCGGCGGCCGAACTAGCGACACGTGGGGTTGCGACAATCGTCGAGAGGATCCGGCAATTGGAACTCGAGGTGGCCCTGCACAAGTCCGAGGCCATGTGTTTTCATGGTCCTCGGAACACGCCACCGTCGGGTTCCCAAATAACGGTAGGAGGGGTTCACATCGGCGTCGAGTCGACGATGAAGTACCTGGGACTCGTCCTCGACAGCCGGTGGAACTTCGTGGAGCATTTCCGACGTTTGGCTCCCAGACTGGAAAGGGCCGGGGCTGCCTTAAAGCGGCTCCTGCCCAATCTAGGGGGGCCAAACGCCTCCTGCCGGAGGCTCTACGCGGGGGTCGTGCGGTCCATGGCCCTTTACGGGGCACCGGTGTGGGCGCGTTCCTTGAGGCGGCGGCCAGCCCGCTGGTTGAACGCGCCCCAAAGGGTCATGGCCACCCGGCTGGTCCGGGGATACCGTACGGTCTCCGGTGAGGCGGCGAGCCTCCTTGCCGGATTACCGCCATGGGATCTGGAGGCAAAAGCCCTCGCGCACGTTTGGGAGTGGCGCGAGGAGGCGAAACGCCGGGGCGTAGCTCCGCTGCCGCGAGAAATCACGGTACAGCGGACAGAGCTCCGGCGGGATCTCAGGGCGGCATGGAGAGTGCGATTGTCGCAACCCAGCGCTGGGCACGCCACAATTGCGGCGATAAGTCCCCTCTTTGAGGAGTGGCTTGAGAGGCGCCACGGCGTCCTCACCTTCCGCCTGACGCAGGTCCTCACCGGACACGGTTGTTTCGGGAGGTTCCTGTTCCGGATAAGGCGGGAGGAAACGCCCGGGTGTCACCATTGTGTGGATCGCCCGGAGGACACGGTGGAGCATACGGTGGAGGTCTGCCCGGCTTGGGCGGAGCACCGCCGTGTCCTCGTGGAGGCGATTGGCGGTGGCGATCTCTCGCGTCCGGCCTTGGTCCAGGCCATGGTATGGAGCGAGAGGGCTTGGGAAGCCGTCACCTCCTTCTGCGAAGCAGTAATGTTCGCGAAGGAGGAGGCGGAACGCGTGAGGGAGAGGCAAAATTTGCGCCCTCACGCCCCTAGCCGCCGCAGGAGACGCCCTGGGCGTCGGGAATCGCAGGCCGATTCCCGGCCACCGTAGGCGCGGGCTTGCGAACGGCGAGCAATGGGCAGCTCGCCGTTCGATAAGGACCAGGCCCGGGTCGACGGCGCGTTGTGTTCCACGCGCGCCTCAAAGAGATGTCAGCACCAATGACGGGGTTTGCTAGGACCGATGCCTGCTAGGGTTGCGGAAAAGTCCAAGAGGGTTACCGTGGCCCCTGGCACAGGCAACTGAAGGAACACGGGTGGGTGTTAGTCAGTAAGAGTCTGACACGCCCTCCTGCTCTGCCCAGAGCGGGAGAAGTTATTTGACGATTTCCCACCCACAAAAAAAAAAAAAAAAAAAATGGCATAGCAGTGGAATGCGCGGTCGCAGCGATAATGCTCGTCGTGGACGCAAGACTCAGCAAGGTCGGCGGCGTGTAGCGTGTTTTGAGCACGCGCGGAATGATGCTGACTCAGGCTCAGTGTCAATGTCACGGAGTGCGAAGGCGGTCAGCTGAGTGAGACTCGGTTTTTTCGTGCATAAGCATATTTTAGCTTGTGATAGCATTAACTGGGTTAATTTGTTAGTGGATAGTGTAGATACGGAATGGTTAGTGGATACGGGTGCGTCCATATCAGCTGTAAAAAACACTTTTTTTAACGAATAACGCTTTGTGTAATAAAGTGGTTAAGGAAGAGTTGGTGATCAATGGTGTAGGAGGTAGTTTGCGAGCTATAGGTTATGTATATTTAAATTTGGAGTACGGTCGATGTTCATTCGTGCATAGGTTTTATATATTTGATGAGTTGCCATGTAAGTCGGTAGGCATATTAGGCCAGGATTTTTTGCAGAAATATAGTGGTATTATAGATTTTTCATTGAATAGGTTGTCTCTTAAGGGTAATAAGGGGCAGAAGGTTTCGATGTCGCTCAAGTCGTACGATTACCTATTGACTATTCCTCCGCGTTGTGAAGTAGTTAGGTATTTTCCCGTTAATAGAGCAGAATATTGTGTAGTGGTAAGGAAAGAATTGCGTGAAGGTGTTTTTTTGGCAAGTGTGGTGGCTAGGCCTAGGAATGGGATGATACCCATTAGGATTTTAAACACAAACTCTGAGGAAGTTGTGTGTAGTATGTCCGGTGTAGAAGTTTATCCGTTAAGTGGTTACGATTGTTGTAGTTTTGCGGAGCCGGAAGGGAGCGTTGAACGTGTTAGGAAATATTTTCTTTGCTTAAACTTGATTATTTGAATGCCGAGGAACGATTGTCAATTGAGCGAATTTGCGCGAAGTATTCTGATATATTTCATGTTCCGGGAGATAAATTATCAGTCACGAATGTGTATGAGCAGTCAATACGATTGAAAGAGAATGTGACTCCAGTTTATAGGAGGCAATATAGAATACCTTATGTACAGAAGAAGGAAGTTGATAGGCAAGTGCAAGAGATGATGGATAGTAATATTATTGAGGAGACAGTTAGTGAGTGGTCTAGTCCTGTTTTGGTTGTACCCAAAAAATCTGATCGTAGTGGGGAGAAGAAATGGCGCGTGGTGATAGATTACAGGCAGTTGAACGAAAGGATACAGGATGATAAAATCCCTTTGCCTAATATAACTGAAATCTTAGATTCAATTCAGGGTGCTGTTTACTTTAGTCACTGTGATTTGTCGCAATCATATTATCAATGTGCTTTAGAAGAAAGTAGTAGGAGATACACTGCTTTTACGACTGATAAGGGACAGTATTAGATGTGTAGGTTACCAATGGGGTTGAAGATAAGTCCGAGTTCTTTTAGCAGATTGATGACTGTGGCTATGTCTGGATTGAATTATGACAGGTGACTGGTTTATTTAGATGATCTAATTATTTTTGGACGGAATTTGGATGAGCATAACAGGAATCTTATATCAGTTTTTTCACGCTTGAGGAAAGTGAATCTTAAGCTAAATCCATCCAAATGTGAATTTTTGAAGAAGCAAGTGCTTTATTTAGGACACGTAATTTCGGCGGAAGGTATTTCACCAGATCCAGAGAAGGTAGAAGTCGTGAAAAGTTATCCGCGTCCAACGACGGTTGATGAGGTAAAGAGGTTCGTAGCGTTTGTGAATTATTATAGGAAATTCATACCAAATTTTGCTAATATAGTGGTACCTATGAATAGACTGTGTAAAAGAGGTGTCGTGTTTAGTTGGACCGATGAGTGTGAGAGGTCTTTTCTGTTGCTTAAGGAAGCGTTAATGAATCCACCGGTGTTGGATTATCCAGATTTTTCTGATAGCAACTCTTTCGTATTGCAAACCGATAGTTCGGGGTATGCTTTAGGGAGTGTGTTGTGTAATGGGAACGGGAAACCCGTTGCATATGCTAGTAGGTCTATAAGGAAAAGTGAGTTAAATTATCCTATAATAGAGAAGGAGTTATTGGCAATAGTTTGGGCTGTTAAACATTTTAGACCATATTTGTACGGGCGGAGGTTCGTCGTAAAAACGGATCACCGGCCGCTGTTGTATTTGTTTAACACATTGAGCTAGGAAAAACATGGAGGCGCCGCATTATATTTGACTTACACTTTGCATACAAATATGAGTGAAATACGATACAGACGGTCAAATATCGTTTTGTCTCATTCTTTCTAATGAAATAATCGTATGTGATAAAAGAGACAACAATATTTAAGTTATTGCTCATTATGGTAACATTTTGTCGTGACGTAGGGACAGTTGTAGGTAAGTGCCCTATCCATTGAGATAGGAAAAACATGGAGGCGCCGCGTTATATTTGACATACACTTTGCATACAAATAGTGAGTGAAATACGATACAGACTGTGAAATATCGTTTTGTCTCATTCTTTCTAATGAAATAATCATATGTGATAAAAGAGACAACAATATTTAAGTTGTTGCTCATTATGGTAACATTTTGTCGTGACGTAGGACAGTTGTAGGTAAGTGCCCTATCAGCCATCTTATGCGACATCTATTTAGTCTGTGGCGACGAGTTTCGTGGTAGTCGTGCTGTCAAATGGTTGTTTATTTTTTGTGTTATTGAGATTTGCGAGATTATTACGAGAAGTTTACCTTTAAAAATGAATGTAAATGTTGGAAAACAGCAAACCAACATGCCTATGTGTTGTATTGTGAAGTGTGGTGCAAGAAAGAATGGAAATCAACCTCAATTGTCTTTGCATAGGTTAGTAGCCGGTTTTCATGCATTATTACATAAATTCATACACGTTCGATGAACAAATTGTCACTCAATCGTGATTTTAAGGCTAAAGTATATTTGGTAAGGTATATTTGGGGTCATTTTCGTATAACAGACCTATTTATTATTTCATTCGTTTGTTTACAATAATATGTCATAGTGGAATAGTGTTGTACCGTTGCTGTAATAGTTTCCGAAACTAGTTCCTCCGCTGAAACGATATCGGTACAATCAGCGATGTTAACATAAATCGTTCTGCGTGCCCTAATCGGTCCGAGTGACTTTGCTTGGTCACAGCACCGGGAGACAATTTTATATGATGATAAAATAAGACATCGACATTTTGTTATTTATTTTAGTTAGATTTAGCAGCAGCTCTAACCAAGATGATTTATTGATCAAAATACTTACCTTTTTTATAGGTTTCCTAAAAATGAAGGATTAAAGAAAAAGTGGTTAGAGGCTATTGGTGAAGAAAATATTAATCCGCGACATAAAGAATGGTACCTCTGTTCACTTCACTTTGAAGAAAGCAGTTTCAATAGAACACTTGATGTAATGAGATTACATGATTACTCTGTTCCCACAGTATTTTCGGTATGTGTAAATAATAATTGATTAATAATAGCCCGGCCCTTTGGCCTGAAATAAATAAATAGATGTATTAATTACATAAATAAATCATATTGTAAATTGCTTATTGCTTATTAGTATCTATTTTTTTCAGGCACCTGGCAAAAAACAACGTCACGAGTCATCTGTATTATATTAAACGAGAAACATTCAAAACACTGACGTTTCTCCACGTATCATCACATCTACTGTAATGCCTCCATTACAGTTCCCCACCGAATTGTGGAAACAGACGAAACAGTGCACAAAGTGGTGTGTATCTACTCAAACGTTTTTGATGCTAGAAAATTACAGGAGGTTCTTACGAAAATTAAAATTTTATAACATTACGATAATAATGAGAAAACATTGAAATCCAAATGAGACATTTTTACAAAGTAGAAAAATAAAGTATTTTTGGAACAAAATCTACCCACAGGGGATAAATTATCAAAAATGAAATGTGGCGATGAAATGAGCTGAGTAACTCTCTTATTTAAGGTGTGGTTACGGTACCAATGACGTATCCTCTCTGTTTCGTAGCTGTACTACAGGTCCACCTGTCAGTGATTTATCAGCACGTTTTCTGATCTTCGTGCTAAAGTATAAATATACAATTGGATTTTTTAGGATCTATAGACTTAGCATGAAACAAATATTACAAAGCAGCATTTTCGACGCAAGTTGATGATTGCAGTAATTTTCATTTATTTTTTCAGGTTGTACAAATTGAAAAAATTAAGGCTTTAAAAGAAAAATGTGTCAATCAACAACAAAAAGTTAAACGCCTTATCGAAAAGATTCGAAAGAAAAACAAAAAAAAATTGCCAATTTGAAAGATATTATAGAAGACCTTCGAAGAAAAAATTGTATCAACATGGAACAGACTGTTGTAATAGAAGAATTGGCGGGACCAATAAACTTCTTAAAAAGACAAATTAATAAGTCCAAAGGTTTACCCGCACCAAAAAAATACACTGAAGAAACTGACTGGACAGGTACCACACAATTTGTGTGGTTCTTTCCTCAAAAGACCATTTCAGACAGCGATCTATATAGCCTTCACGTGATCTGACCAAGATTTTGTCTGGACTTTAAAAGATACTGTGACCACGGAGTTTCTTTCGGCCTTTCTTCTCAGAGTAGTCAGATAGAAAGCGCTGACCTATTTAGTTTTTAAAATACGATTGACGTGTAAAAGTGTTTGTACAAACCTACTTACTGAAATAAAATCATTTATCATTTATAATTATTATCACACCAATAAACATATTTTAAGTAAAAAAAATATTATTTATATTTTTACTCCACAACTCACTCTTTAATAAATAGTTAGGTATGTTACACAGACATGTTGTATACAAAAGTTTTTAATTCTGTACATAAAAAAACACTTGATATGAGTTTTATCCTCAGATTATCAGACGGTAAGTAAACTACTCATCTTTTTCTGTTACAGCAGATTTTAAGGAAGTATATATAAGAACCAAACGTGATATCAAGTAAGACTCGTATCGATACTCGTTATAGTAACACCAATATTCCTTGATTGCCACAACCCTAGCAATGGCAGCCATTTTATGAGACATTATGAGTTGTAGGTAGGCACCTTTTTTTGTTGATATTTCCAGTCCATACTATTATAAGTCAATGGTTTAACATGACAGATCCTTCAAGTAGGTTAACTAAGTTTCGTTTGTGTTTAGAAGAATACGACTTTGAGGTTGAATATATTAAGGGAAAAGAAAATGTGCAAGCAGATGCACTTTCCAGGATAGTGATTATGTAGGCTATACAAACATATAACACACATACTTATATAAATATTAAACACATACTTACATACAAGTTATTACACACAACATAAACACATGTAACTTATAGTAATATGTATATTAACTACTCTTAATTAAATACTCACAACCGTGTGTACACGGCCTAAAACATTCATGAGTCTGTACACCGCCTTACTGCCTACCTACCGCTCGACCGCGCGCCACGGTTAGCGGAGCCCTGCGCCCGCGCTGTGCCGCACGCCGTCGATACCTACGAGCTACGCGTGGAACAAACAAGCCACGATCGGATCGCCGCGCCGCCGCCCGCGCCTCCCGCGCACGGCCGCGTCCCTCGGACGCCCTCAGCAGTCCGCTACAAACCTCTACGGCGAATGCATACCATTTTTATAATTCGCGCCGCGCATTATTGTTTTAGTTTATGTTCTTATAAGTATTTCGTGTTAATAAACATTTATATCTAATACTCAAGTAGTGTTTAATTAATAGGTTTTCCTTAACCTACCTAACACACTACAGTGGTGACCCCGAACAGTAAACACGTGCTAGTGCTACCTGGAACTTTAGTGCGGTGCGGAGTGTGTGGACTCAAAAGTGAACAAAACCTTAACTTTTTACAACAAAATGAGTGATTCCGAACAGGTCATGGAAGATACGAAGCGGTCTGGATCACCGACATCACATGACGTGTTTCGGGTCGGCGTGCGAGTCCCTCCATTTTGGCCCGAAAAGCCCGCGATTTGGTTCGCCCAAATAGAAGGCCAGTTCGCGATATCTAATATTACGGCAGACACAACAAAGTTTTACTACGTCGTCAGTCATCTCGACCCGCGATATTCAACAGAGGTCGATGATATCATCGTGAATCCACCAGCGACAGATAAATACGGCAAATTGAAGACAGAACTTATAAAGCGGCTCTCAGAATCCCGCGAGAAGAAAGTTCACCAACTGCTGACACACGAAGAGCTGGGTGATAGGAAACCATCGCAGTTTCTCAGACACCTGCAGCACCTCGCCGGTCCTAAAGTGCCTGAAGAATTTTTAAGGACAATATGGTCGAGCCGGCTGCCTAATAACATACAGCCCATAATCGCGTCTCAGGTATCCACACGCCTCGATGTATTAGCCGATCTCGCCGACAGAATTCACGACGTCGTGCCGAAAGGTCATCAAGTGGCTTCGACATCAGCAAATGTGGTGAGTGACCTGGAAACTTTGTCGAAACAAATGATGGAACTAACAAAACAAATGCAATTACTAACTCAAAAAGTGGACCATATTTCCCGCGCAGGCCGATCAACAAGGTGTGACGACCGATCAAAATCCCGCCAGAGTCGATCTCATTCACGAAATAAATATCCAACATGTTGGTACCACTTTAAATTTGGTTCAAAGGCCACCAAATGTATTCAGCATTGCGATTTTAAGTCGGAAAACTGCAAAAGCAGTCAGTAATGGCGGTTGACGACTGCTCTACCTGTAAAGGCCGCCTATTTATCTCAGATAAACGTACCGGCATACAGTTTCTTGTAGACACAGGTTCAGACGTGTGCGCCTACCCTAAATCGTTATTACGTAATCAGCTGCGCTATCATAATAAATGCAACTACGAACTTGTCGCTGCAAACGGTACTCCGATACCTACATACGGTACATACCAACTTAATCTCAACCTTGGATTACGTCGTGAGTTTACTTGGAAGTTCATTATAGCAGAAGTTTCAAAACCTATAATAGGCGTCGATTTTTTAAGTTTTTATAATTTATTAGTCGACTGCAGACGACAACAGTTAATCGACTCGATTACGAATCTGACCGTCGGCGCACCTTCGTCTCACGAAATAACACACGAACTCCTGTCCTTGAAAACATTTACTGGTAATACAACATATCTCAACCTATTACGATGTTATCCAGAGATAACCAGACCAGCTGGTTCAAATAGTGTACCAATACATAACACAAAGCATCATATTCGGACAACATCCGGTCCTCCAGTAACATCACGACCGCGTCGTTTGGCACCAGATCGCCTACAGATCGCGAAGAAAGAATTTGAGGAAATGTTACAAAATGGCACAGCTCGTCGTTCAGAAAGTCCATGGTCATCTCCACTACACCTGGTACCTAAAAAAGACGACGGCTGGAGGCCATGCGGCGATTATAGATCTTTAAATGCGCGAACAATACCTGACCGGTACCCAGTCAGGCACATCCACGACTTCGCATACCAGCTGTCAGGATCCACCATCTTTTCAAAAATTGACCTCGTAAAAGCATTTAACCAAATACCAGTATTCGAAGACGATATTAAAAAGACAGCAATCACAACACCATTCGGACTTTTTGAATTCACCGCAATGACATTCGGTTTAAGAAATGCTGCGCAGACCTTCCAAAGGTTCCTCGACGAAATTCTGCAAGGATTCGAATTTACGTTTGGGTTCTTAGATGATATCCTCGTGTTCTCAAAAGGGGAGACAGAGCACATTGGACACCTACAAAAACTTTTTGAACAATTAAAAAAGTATGGCGTGGTAATCAACACCAATAAGTGCGTATTAGGTGTTAACGAAATTACATTCTTGGGTTACCATGTATCTGCAGCTGGAATACGACCCCTGCCTGAAAAAGTAAAGGCGATTCAAGAATACCCCATCCCTAAAAATGCTAAGGAGTTACGACGATTTTTAGGGATGATAAATTTCTACAGAAAATTTCTTCCTGGCGCCGCTCAAATACAAGGCCCGCTCAATCAAGCTTTAAGTGGTCCAAAAATTAAAGGAAACACGCCCATCACTATAACACCTTTGACGACTTACGACACGATTTGACGATTGACGACACGTTTGGTGTAGTGGCTACAGTGGCTAAGTGTAGTCAGCGAAACCAAATGGTCCTGGGTTCGAATCCCGGTAGGGGCAAATGTTTGTATGATGAATATGGACATTTGTACCCGAGTCATGGATGTATATTTATAATATGTATGTATTTACGAAAAAAAAAATGTATTTAAGTAGTGTATCAACCATCTGGTATCCATAACACAAGCCTTAAGTGCTTAACTTGGAACTAGATGGTGCTGTGTGCAATGTCAGACGATATAAAAAAAAAAAAAAAAAAAAAAAAAAAAACACCTGAGATTCAAGAAGCTTTCGACGCATGCAAAAATAACTTGTTAGAAGCCACTCTCATCTCGCATCCTGATACACAAGCTGAGTTAGCAATCTTTACCGACGCTTCAGACGTGGCCATCGGAGCTGTCTTACAACAAAGAAGAACCAATGACAGCTGGCAACCGCTAGGATTCTTTTCCCGCAAGTTATCTCCTGCTCAGTCAAGATATAGCACGTACGACCGTGAATTGCTCGCCATTTACGAAGGAATAAAATACTTTAGGTATATGGTCGAAGCGAGAACATTTCAAGTGTTCACCGATCATAAACCCATCACATTCGCCTTCACTACAAAAAGAGACAATTGCTCACCTCGTCAACACCGCTATCTCGACTACATCTCTCAATATACAACCAAAATCAATCATATCTCAGGAAATCACAACGTAGTCGCCGATGCATTTTCACGACTGGAAAGTATCGACACTACCATCGACTACAAAGCACTTCAAAATGAACAGGAAAATGACCGTGAGTTACAGAGTTTGCTAAATAGCAACACAGCGTTAAAGTTAGAGAGAATTAAAGCTATGGACGGATACATATACTGTGACCAGTCTACTTCTCGTCCTAGGCCATTCGTAACACCAACTTTTCGAAAAGCAATCTTCAACAACCTACACAATCTCAGTCATCCAAGCCCCAATGCAACAGCTAAACTTGTATCAGAACGATTTGTGTGGCCTAAGATTCGTCGAGACTGCAGAAAATGGGCTCAACAATGCACTGATTGCCAACGCAACAAAGTTACCCGCCATACCCAATCTCCTATTTCATCTTTCCCTGTTCCTTCCAATCGTTTTTCCCACGTCCACCTTGACATAATAGGCCCTATGCCACCTTCTTCTAATTTCAGATACTGCCTTACAGCTATAGATAGGTATACTCGATGGCCAGAAGCCTACCCTCTAGCAGACATCACAGCAGAGACCTGCGCTAGCACTTTCATTTCTGGCTGGGTCGCGCGCTTCGGGTGTCCGGAGAAGATTACAACTGACAGAGGGAAACAATTCGACTCTCAACTGTTCCAGTGCATCTCGTCAATTATAGGCGCCTACCATTGTCCTACGACAGCTTACCACCCACAATGCAACGGTCTGGTGGAAAGAATGCACAGACAGCTCAAGGCCGCCATAATGTGCCATAACAACACGCAATGGTCGGAGGTACTTCCTCTTGTACTCCTAGGAATGAGGAGCGCCTGGAAGGATGATCTCCAAACTTCTACAGCTGAGTTGGTGTACGGCGAGCCTCTTCGATTACCTGGTGAGTTCTTGAAACCATCAAACACCCATGACATCATAGATGAAGCAGATTTCGCAGCACGATTACGAAGACATATATCGAAACTGTCACCTGCATCAACATCCACCCATGGCGAGAAAATGTTTTACGTACCTAAAGAACTTAGTACAGCCAGCTATGTCTTCCTGCGAAAAGGACCGTTAAAAAAGTCATTGGAATCACCTTACTCTGGTCCGCACAAAGTCGTAGAAAGAGGAGCAAAGACATTTACAATAGACGTCCAAGGAAAACACATAACCGTTACCATTGATAGGCTTAAACCAGCGTACATGGCTAACAACAACGATGGCTCGTCTCCGAAAACACCACCACCTTTACCACAAGCTCCACCACGACCACCATCTTCGCAAGCACCATCATCACCGGAAATAAAAACAAGAAGCGGAAGAACAGTAAGATTTCCGCGTCACTATCGCCCGTGAACCGGTCTCAGCGGGGGAGTGATGTAGGCTATACATACATATAACACACATACTTATATAAATATTAAACACATACTTACATACAAGTTATTACACACAACATAAACACATGTAACTTATAGTAATATGTATAATAACTACTCTTTATTAAATACTCACAACCGTGTGTACACGGCCTAAAACATTCATGAGTCTGTACACCGCCTTACTGCCTACCTACCGCTCGACCGCGCGCCACGGTTAGCGGAGCCCTGCGCCCGCGCTGTGCCGCACGCCGTCGATACCTACGAGCTACGCGTGGAACAAACAAGCCACGATCGGATCGCCGAGCCGCCGCCCGCGCCTCCCGCGCACGGCCGCGTCCCTCGGACGCCCTCAGCAGTCCGCTACAAACCTCTACGGCGAATGCATGCCATTTTTATAATTCGCGCCGCGCATTATTGTTTTAGTTTATGTTCTTATAAGTATTTCGTGTTAATAAACATTTATAACTAATACTCAAGTAGTGTTTAATTAATAGGTTTTCCTTAAACTACCTAACACACTACAATTACAAGCGAGGATTTGAAAACCATACGCGAAAAGACTATATCCGTGATGACGAGAGCGCAGTACAAACGGTTAAGAGAGCCGAATGTTTGTGATACGGACTCCATGGTATCTGGGACTGATCACCCTAGGATTGTGGAAGTTCTTAAAAAAACAAGGAAATGACGTTGAGATATGTTTAAATCAATAGGAGAAAATGTTACATAACAAAAATTATAAAAAGATATTTTCAAAAGCGCGCAATTTAATGTATGTGTCAGGTATTCGTATTCGAGTATTTAATTAAACTATGAATCTTTATCGGCACCATCGCGGGACGAGTTGTTGAAAGACATAGTAGATTTTTGTATTGAGAAAGGCATAAAAGAAGTTATTATTATAAAAAATCGTTATAACGTTGAATTTATCACAAAAATGGCACAATATTTGAAGGAAAATAGTGGTAAATCTCTACATACGAAAGATTTTAAAATGTGTGTGGTGAAGGATTTAAGGAGAGTAGAAGGGGAAGATGAGAAGAGGATTATTTTGAATGATTTCCACATTTTACCCACAAGTGGTCATGCAGGTATACGCAGAATGGTGAATAATATAAAGAAGTATTATTATTGGTCTTCTATTGAAAAAGATGTAACGGAATACATTAATAAATGTGATAAGTGTAAGAAGCAAAAGTATTCTGGACATACTAAGGAACCAATGACAATTACTAACACTGCATCCACATCGTTTGAGAAAATTTATTTAGATATAGTGGGGCCACTTGATAGGGACGAAAAAGGCAATGTTTATATATTGACACTTCAGTGTGAGCTTACAAAATTTGTAGAGGCGTATCCATTATAGAATAAATCCGCAAATGAGGTACCTAGCGAAAGCGTTGGCAGAAAATTTTGTTTTGAGATATGGAATACCGCGGACAATTGCTACAGCTAGGGGTTCTGAGTTCATTTCAAAAGTAATGGTAGAGCTATGTAACATCTTATGCATCAATAAAATCTTGTCGACATCATTATCATCATGAGAGTATAGGATCTTTGGAAAATGTTCACAAAACTTTAGGCGCGTATTTAAGGATACAGACGGAAAATAATCCATCGTCATGGAGTTCTTGGATTCCATATTGGTGCTTTTCATATAACACTACAGTTAATACTGTGACCAAATATACACCATGAATTAGTTTTCGGTAAAATTTGCAGGTTACCAAGTAGTCTTCAAGGTGAAAGTGTTGAACCATTGTACTTACAATTTTGATGATTATCCTTTAGACTTTAAGTTTAGTTTATTATTACGATCATCATCAACAACATCCATTTCTGGAGAATCATTTAATAAACTTTGTATAGTATTATCAAATACGGGTGAATCACAGCGCGGTGAAATGTTTACGTCATTCATGGCGCAATCGAGTAAGGCACACGCAGCCGGTGGGCCCGGCGCACACCTGTGGCACGTGTCAATGCAATGCGTAAACAACTCTCGCGCAGTGGGGATTGTAATTAGAACCGCGACACAACACACAACCAGCCCGAACGAGTGCCGGTACGGGAGTGAAAAGTAACTATATTGTATATAATATTAGGCAATTAATTTAAACCTTCAAAAAGGAGTTGAAGTTTTCTTTTTGTGGGTTCCTTCACATAAAGGTATAACTGGAAACGAAGTAGCTGATAAGACTGCCTATGAAGGGATCAATTCATTAGATGTGAGACTAACTTCTTCAATTCCATTCACTGACTGTTATACTGAAATAAGAATAAATACATAAAAATGCTTTTTGGGATAATTTTTGGAAGAAAGATCAAGAAGCAAAAGGTATGTTGTAAATTGGTGTACTAAAGGGAGCTAAATAACAGAGTTAACACGCAGTTGGTTTATATAAGATCATTGTATTAGTGGCATTTTTCACAGCAAGGAAAGCCTCCGCATTAGTCCAGCATCCGCATAGGCATTTTTTAGTGCCAGCCACTTGGCTGACGGGACGGGGGCGGGAGACTTCTCCCGTGCCGTCTTTGCTTCCGTCACAAGGGGGTAGATGCCTTCCGAAAGCATCAGGCAGATCTTGGCTCTTGCTCTAGCATCACGCTTCACCAACTCATTTGAGGTCGCACTGAACGTATCTTGCACACAATCCCACAGATCATTGTCGATAAGGAGCATTTGCATAGAAAAAGACCATGTAGCGTAGTTTTATTGCCCCGACAACTTGGAAATTTGCGTCGTATTTTGCGACGTCATTCTTTTATTATTCTCAATACTTACAACTGTCCCTAAAATTTTGTATCAACGAGGCTACGCTTCTGGGCCCATAACCGGTTGTAAATTGGTGTACCTACTAAAGGGAGCTAAATAACAGAGTTAACACGCAGTTGGTTTATATAAGATCATTGTATTAGAGTAAGAGTAAGACATTACAGTTAGAAAAATTATCTGACTGACACCGAAAAAACTATAAACAACTTGTTACCTAGTAACTAAAGTAAAGACTATAAAATACAAACTTTATGGGACGTATGACGATTCCAACCTATTTTCAACAAGGTAGATGGTACGGAAATATTCAAGAGGAGATACCTTCTAAGCCGTGGTATTATAAGTTGAGAACAGCTAGTCGACACTTCATAACGACGACTAACAGACTCCGCTTTGGCCATTCCAAAACACCAGCTCATTTAGCGAGACTGGGTATTGTTCAAGACAACAAATGTACAAGTTGCGATTTAGCTAGGTATTGGAAATGTCGATCACATTCTATTTGACTGCCCAAATCATAAGTTACATAGACTGATTTTAGCGAGTGAATTAAGTGAATTGTGTAGTGAAAGTGCTGTGTTAAATAATACCTCCCGCCGCTTGACCGAATTATTAAAAAATAAGACTTGTTGTCGAGCAATTTATAAATACATTAAAAACACTTACGAAGAAATTTAGTGAAGTTACATAATAATAATCAAACTAACAAAATACTACTTATTACTAAACCAATTAAAGACTTGACTAAAAGGTCCCAGCAACCAGGCCATAAAAAAAAAATAGACGCTACGCTACTTACTACAACTACGTTACTGCACTTTTGGGCGAATAAAAAAAAAAAAAAAAACAACTACGTCATAGAGGAAAGTAATATAATCGTAGTACGTCTGGCGGCCGTATTTACCGGTGTAAGTTTATATTTACCCAGTTATTTTATGGATTAAGAAGAAAATAGAGATAAAATCCAGATCACAAAAGAATATTAATCAGTGGCTACCTACCTTATTGCTGGACGATATGATACTGTGAAGCGTAAACTTGATTTTGATACAATGTTTTCACCTCTATTGATATTATTGTTTACTCCGTTGCTTTTGTGAAGACGACGACAACGTGACCTATCCGCAAGGTGATAAATAAAATATTGTAATGTTAAGTACTGATTAGACGTTTTGTTTGTATTAAGAATGCAATTTCTATTTCACTTTTTTTTTCTATACAGATGATATCTAGAACGAGGCTGTCAATGTTGATGATTTACTTTTTTCAGATGATTTCAAGTGTTCTCTGCCGGATGTACAGAGTTTGGATGCTAATCTGGATATCACAAGATTTCGATCAGATTTTTCTAAAATTTCTGAGGTAGGTATGTCATCATATTTGCTAAAAGTAAATAGCAGAGATAAGAGTGAACAGGCTTAGTTAATCCGTTACGATGTGAAAATGTATTTATCACCACCAAAATAGTCATGCCTCTAAACTACATAATGAACTAGCCAGATCATTACCTACTTTATTGTTTTATGCAAAACACTTTTTGTTTTTAGGTGAAATTTCCAGGCCTGATAGGACCTTTAAATGAGAGGCTTATATGCAAGATTAAATGTATTGATGGCAACTGGGTGGGTCCGCTTTGTTCCAGCACTCCAGGTAAGAAAAGCTCTATCAACACAGTTCAGGTCAGGGCTTATTGGGTCCTGGGCTGGCCTTGTTCAGTCGCCCAGTTTCCAGAGATTGGGTGTTTGTGAACAAGTTCATATAAACAAGCTACTGTGTTCCTCAGTAAAGGGGCACTGAGCCAGACAGCCCGGAGCCCGGTAGACTCTTACTCTGATGAGTGTAAACATAACTATCCAATATTGATAAACAACCTTGTGGAAAATGTGGCATAAATAATTAGATTTAAACCACTGTCACATGCATTTCTTATGAGGAAATATTGTTCTTAACTAATCTTATCATAATTCATTTAATTAACAACATCCGGTTATAATGAAGTGTCTGATTTAGTAATTGAGCCCTAATCAATAAGTATTTAAATAATTTAATTTCTAGATTCATTTCCAGTAAGGATTATTATGGTCAATCTGTAACTTTCAGATGGGAGATTCCAACCAATACTAAGGGAATGCCTATATCGGAATGAACATCCACTCCTGGCAATATCATATAAGAATTCATCTATAAATGTAAGTATATATAATCAGGAATTATTGGACATACTTACATATTTCTGAGTAAAGACTATTTAATTGTAAGGAAAACTATTTGCAAATGAACAATAACATACATTGCATCTAATGATTAATGAGTCACCAATACTGCACTGAGGAATACCAATATCTTGGCTAAATAGAATTTTCCTTATATATACCAAACCAAAACAAATGCAAGATCTATAAAAAAAGGCCGTCCCCATGCCTGCCACTTATAACACATTTTAACTCTTCACTTGCCTCACAACTAGATGCAAGGTTGTTCTTAAAAAACATAAAAGGGCTCAGTCTTTCCTTGCAGTTGACAGAATCCCTCTATCACCGTTACTACACTCATATACTGTTGTTTAAACTTTCCTGGGAACCACACAGTAAAGTACACTCCTCTCATAGAATATCTATCTTGAAGTTTTTTTAAGTACTTAAAATTAAATAACATTTTGCAGAAAGACAGACATTTCCCCCACGGTTCTGTATTGCTGTCTCGTTGCAAGCACTTTGGATTGTACAAGTTGAAGGGTGACAACATGCTACACTGTGAGAATGGAGAATGGACGCCCAAGCTGCCTGAGTGTGTACCCACCACTGTTGTATCCAACTATACAGGTAATGTTTTTCAAACATTTATTTCATGCAAGGGTTGAGTTAGCCCATAATGTTAGGCTAAGATTTAAAATAAGGTTTTATTAATATAATCTGATGTCTGATAGCCAGTCTTCCCTCTGCTTAGCCGTAGGCTAAATGTATCAAACATACTATTAGTGTGTAGGCAACAAGAGTATTTGACGTTGGGGCCAAAAACATAAGGGAATTTTGACTTACCACATAAGGACCTCTTTGGACCTGTTTAGCCCTTTCATTTAGTCTTCTATTACAACCGTGACTGCTCAGCGAGGGGCCAGGTTTTCTAGATTTGATCTCCACAATCCGTGTGATTAACAAATAGGGCATTCAAACTTGAAAGTTCTTATAAGGCTTATGCGGCTGCCAAACTCTTTTGTGGAATCAAGTAGAAATCATCAACACTTTGTTACAAAGACACCATACACTTCTTTAATAGAACACCATATCAGCTTTGCAGTTTCTTTATAAAGTAAAGATTTCAAGAATGAAATGAAATTATGTTTATTTCTGTAAGTGACACTTAATTTTACACATCTATCTTTTGGTCAATATATGGCGGCGTCGCTGGCGTATCCTAATACATCCCTGAGAAAAAATTCCGAAACAAACTCAGAGGTCATGGTCTCCGTTCAAACATTATAATATTATTAGTATCTTATGAAGAAAGACCCATTGCAGCTCTGAGTTGACCTGTACCAACAGACGGCATCAGTCATTGTGTAGCTTAACCCTGTCATAGGGAGCTGAACAACCTGTTAAACGACGATTTTTATTTTATTTTATTTTTAAGGTTCCACCAGTTATGTTTAAGTCAGGTATGTGTTTCAAGTCCCATGTACCTAATGGCAGGTGAGATTTATAGTTTTTGTTTAAATATCCGTTTAAAAATAAATCGATAAGTTCGGTACAGTATATAATTACCCCTTTTGATATATATAGGTACATACAGTAGAATCCGCTTAAAATGACATTGAAGGGACAAACACGTCATACTAAGCGGACGTCATACAAAGCACAGTCTTTGAAAATAAAGAACTTCCTATTTTTGTTAGGTATAAATACCTAATCTAGTATGTTAGTATGTAGTTGTATCTAAAGAAACATGAGCTGTCACAAAACAAACATATTAAAAACATAGAATATAAATTGTAATACATACATTACATATTTTTAATTTTTTCTTAGTGTGACTTGTCACTTATTATGACATATTTCTTAAAAATAGATAAATAAATAAGCGAAACGTCACTATAAGCGAAGTCATTATATCCGACATTATAATTATAAAGCTGTTCCGGCATGCAGTCAGAAGAGACTTCTTATCTTGTTTCTACATCCCTTGTCTGAGAAACGTTATACTAAAAAACCAAACTTAATCAACCTAAAATGTTCCCACCGCTGATACTCAGACCTCTCTGAGCTGATAGAGATTCTGGGTCGTTATGGCCACTCTCTCTCACAGAGGGGGGAGGCTTGAGTCACAGAGACACATCGACCCAGTGTAGGTGCAAGACGTCACATGACTTCGAATTTTTGCATCTTCATCAACATTCTGGTTTACTCTGTTTACTGTGACTGTTCAAAAGAATACGCTTTTGAACATTCAAACAGAGTAGGAGTAACTTTGTCGACTTTTGAATAAAAACCTAAGAAATTAATACACTCATCAAAAGTGTCTAAGGATCAAGAAATTTAAAAAAAACTTGTGCTATTGAAATTAAATAAAAATGTCTATTGAGATTGATTAAATACAATGTTTTCGTATGTGTAGATCGATGAAGTGTCAGATAGACACTTATCTGACAGATGTCAGATCGGTGGGGTCGTCTGCTATCTACCTCGCCCAAATGATTTGACCTAGGCCCCATAGTTTTTTTTATTATTAATAACCGAATTTCATGAGTTTGTTTGATTTTTCTACACGTGGGGCTTTTACCAATCAGGTACTTACCCAAAACACTATCGATTTTTAATTTTTACCACAATTACATGATGAATTTTTCAAAACATTTTACTTAGATAGCAGGCGACCCGACCTATCTGTCATTTTCGTATGTTCAACGTTCTGCCGAACACCCTGTATAATTCTTCTGTGCGTGTGCATGTGTATGTGACTGAACTCCTAAACGGCTTTTTTTTTTTTTTTTTTTTTTTTTGTGGGTGGGAAATCATCAAATAACTTCTCCCGCTCTGGGCAGAGCAGGAGGGCGTGTCAGACTCTTACTGACTAAAACCCACCCGTGTTCCTTCAGTTGCCTGTGCCAGGGGCCACGGTAACCCTCTTGGACTTTTCCGCAACCCTAGCAGGCATCGGTCCTAGCAAACCCCGTCATTGGTGCTGACATCTCTTTGAGGCGCGCGTGGAACACAACGCGCCGTCGACCCGGGCCTGGTCCTTACCGAACGGCGAGCTGCCCATTGCTCGCCGTTCGCAAGCCCGCGCCTACGGTGGCCGGGAATCGGCCTGCGATTCCCGACGCCCAGGGCGTCTCCTGCGGCGGCTAGGGGCGTGAGGGCGCAAATTTTGCCTCTCCCTCACGCGTTCCGTCTCCTTTGCGAACATTACTGCTTCGCAGAAGGAGGTGACGGCTTCCCAACCCCTTTCGCTCCGTACCATGGCCTGGACCAAGGCCGGACGCGAGAGATCGCCGCCGCCAATCGCCTCCACGAGGACACGGCGGTGCTCAGCCCAAGCCGGGCAGACCTCCACCGTATGCTCCACCGTGTCCTCCGGGCGATCCACACAATGGTGACACCCGGGCGTTTCCTCCCGCCTTATCCGGAACAGGAACCTCCCGAAACAACCGTGTCCGGTGAGGACCTGCGTCAGGCGGAAGGTGAGGACGCCGTGGCGCCTCTCAAGCCACTCCTCAAAGAGGGGACTTATCGCCGCAATTGTGGCGTGCCCAGCGCTGGGTTGCGACAATCGCACTCTCCATGCCGCCCTGAGATCCCGCCGGAGCTCTGTCCGCTGTACCGTGATTTCTCGCGGCAGCGGAGCTACGCCCCGGCGTTTCGCCTCCTCGCGCCACTCCCAAACGTGCGAGAGGACTTTTGCCTCCAGATCCCATGGCGGTAATCCGGCAAGGAGGCTCGCCGCCTCACCGGAGACCGTACGGTATCCCCGGACCAGCCGGATGGCCATGACCCTTTGGGGCGCGTTCAACCAGCGGGCTGGCCGCCGCCTCAAGGAACGCGCCCACACCGGTGCCCCGTAAAGGGCCATGGACCGCACGACCCCCGCGTAGAGCCTCCGGCAGGAGGCGTTTGGCCCCCCTAGATTGGGCAGGAGCCGCTTCAAGGCAGCCCCGGCCCTTTCCAGTCTGGGAGCCAAACGTCGGAAATGCTCCACGAAGTTCCACCGGCTGTCGAGGACGAGTCCCAGGTACTTCATCGTCGACTCGACGCCGATGTGAACCCCTCCTACCGTTATTTGGGAACCCGACGGTGGCGCGTTCCGAGGACCATGAAAACACATAGCCTCGGACTTGTGCAGAGCCACCTCGAGTCCCAATTGCCGGATCCTCTCGACGATTGTCGCAACCCCGCGTGTCGCTAGTTCGGCCGCCGCCTGGTGCGACCTCCCCTGCGCCAGGACCAGCGTGTCGTCAGCGTAACAAACCACGCTGACGCCGCTGGGGAGGTCGGCGCGCAGCACCCAGTCGTAGCCGATATCCCACAGATGCGGCCCCAGGACCGATCCCTGTGGGACACCGCACGACATCTCTTGCCGGTTCCACACTCCCTGGTGACCGGGGTAGATGACGGCCCTGTCCGTCAAATAGGCCTCGACCACACGACAGAGGTAGGTCGGCATCCGGTGATACCGGAGTGCCTCCCTGATGCAACTCCAGGGCAGGGTATTGAAGGCATTCATTGTCGTCCATTGGACGAGGGACCTCGCCACCGCAGCCTTCGGCCGCCGAACCCTCGACGCGATCGGGCCGGTCCTGCGAGACTGGCTCGATCGGTCGCACGGGTTTCTCTCGTTTCGTCTGGTGCAGGTGCTGTCCGGACACGGTTGTTTCGGATCGTACCTGCACCGAATCGGACGGGAGGAGACACCGTCGTGCCACGACTGTGGCGCGGCGGAGGACGCGGCGCGGCACACCCTCGCGGTGTGCCCGTCGTGGTCGGAGCCGCGCCGCAGTCTCACTGCGGTGATTGGACCGGACCTCTCACTCCCCGGTTTGGTGAACGCCATGCTGGGCGATGAGAGGTCCTGGGCGGCAGTGGCCTCCTTCTGCGAACACGTCATGTCCCAGAAGGAGGCGGCGGAGCGCGCGCGGGTGGACGACCCTCACGCGGCGGCGCTCCGAAGACGGAGGAGGGGTCGGAGAAGACGTCAGCATGACGGTCATCTCCGACTCCTCCCAGGTGGAGACCAGCAGGCAACGGGTGCGGGGGCACCCTTGCCTGTATTGCACAGGCCTCCACCAGTGTCGGACGGGAATGGCCAGGTGTTCCCGGCCATTCCCGTAGCCCCCCAGTTAAATGGGGGGCATGCGGGGACCGCCAACTAGGCGGGCATACGCCGGGAGGGCTGTGGAAGCAGAGGCTGAGCCAATTTCCCATAGCCCTCCCATCACGGCGTCGCGGGAACACCGCTGAGTTTTAGTGGGTATACTGCCACTCTGGCAGGGAGTCCCACATATCCCGTCTCGTCCCCCGACGAGCGGAGATGCGTAATGTCATTTCCCAGCGACAAAAAAAAAAAAAAAAAAAGGGTATTGAAGGCATTGGCGATGTCTAGAGACACCGCCAAGACGACCCCACCCCGGGCCACCGCATCCCCCGTCGTGAGGGCCCGCACGTGCATGATGGCGTCCACCGTAGAGCGCCCCCTGCGGAAGCCAAACTGGCTCTCCGCCAAATCCGGCCCCACCTGCACCAGCCGCCCGACGAGGCGGTCTGCAATGACTCTCTCAAAGAGCTTGCCCATCTCGTCGAGCAGAACTCCTAAACGGCTGGACTGATTTTGATGTTTTTTTTGGATGCTACAAGTGGATTCGAGAATAGTTTAGATTAACAATTGGACCCGGTAGGTAGCGCTGTTCGGGCAGGACAACGTCTGCCAGGTCCGCCAGTTTACTCTAAAGTACATAGAGTAAAATACATATAGAAGTTACAAAAAATATAATAAAAAACCAGATTTTTAGTTACTAGCAAAAACGTGCTTGATCCCTAGACACTTTTAGAGTGTGTACATCCAAGAGAATGCCGCAGTCAATAAGAAAAACTGTAATCCGAGTCCAGAGTGCGAATACCTAGAAACAGTCGCAGAATAGTAAGAAACGAAACGCGGTCACAAGCGATATAAACGATCGATTCACTTAATTTTTCCATTATTTTATATTTTTTTGAAACTATGTCATAACATCAGTGTAAATGAAGGATTTACAGGATAGCCGTTATTTTGCGGCCGTTAAGGCACACATTTCAGCTCAGCATGGACCAGCACCGCCTCACCTCATCGACACGCCGTCCACCAGGCAGTATGAATGAAGTTTCATGGCGATGCCGATCCGGTAAAAAATATCCATAAGAGTTACAAAAAATATAATAAAAACACCTGTTTCTTTGTAACTAGCAAAAATCTTCGAACATAATATGATGTGTGTAGAATAACGGATACTTGTAGAATAGACCTTAATTAGGAGCTGTGGCGGCTAAATGTACCTGATAGTTTTAGGTCATGGGTTCGACGATTTTTTAAATCACTGCTGCTTTAACCTAATCTTTCGCATGGATTGCTAAAATTTTCAAGCTTGCTTCTCTCGCACCCTAGATTTCCTGACTTAGCAGCCAGCGCTAAATTGGCCGGTGCCTGCACTTGCGTCAACTTTGCGTGTGATATAGATCCTTATTCAAGTAGGTTTTAACTAATTTCTTATTTCGAATTAATTGAATTCTCCCCCGTGTAAAAGTTACAACTACGTCAGTGGATAATGTGGAGCTGAAAATGCACCTCTTTGAAAGCAAGCCCAGCAGTTCTCATGCTCAGAGGAGATGTGTGACTAGGGCATAATATCCTCTTCGCACACCAAGGCCAAGTCTTTGTTCACTGTGTGTTGCCAGTGATGACGTATGGCACTAAAACGCGGACGCTCACAAAGGGCCTCATTAGAAGGCTGAAAGTCACCCAAAGGGCAATAGAAAGGGCTATGCTTTTAGTTTCCCTGCATGATCGAATCAGATCCACAGGAAAACCAAGGTATCCGACATAGACCGAAGAATTGCCAAACTTAAGTGGCACAGGACAGGGCACATTGCTCGCAGAACAGATGGCCGTTGGAGCCAAAATGTTCTGGAGTGACGACTGCGTACCGGAAAACGTAGCGTTGGAAGCCCCGAAGGTGAACCGATGACCTTGTGAAGGCCGCAGACTTCGGCTGAATGCGAGAAGTATCGACCGGTTCTGGGTCAAATTCGCGATGCTTGGGGGAGGCCTATATCCAGCAGTGGACTTCTTTCAGCTGAAATGGCAATGATTACGATGGCACCAAGACCTAACTGATCCGTAACATTGTAACGTTGCAGGTGACGCACCGCCCACGATTCAGTACACGATCGTGAGCGGCTCGGCCGGTGGTGGAGCACTCGGGCGAGCTGTTCGTGTTCCCAGACAGCACCGTAAGGTTGGACTGCGTATCGCGCCGCACGCTCGGAGATCCCGAGTGGAGCTGGACGCAGGCCGTCGGACAGCATAGCTCTGGTAATGCATTAAAATAGTCAAGCTCAAATAATTTATTACAATGAAACTATTTACATGCACTTTTGAATTGTCAGGGATGATGATGATGATGATGATGGGGACTCCCTTTTCCGCACTTAGACTCTCATTTGGTCCGTTGTGCGTGGGGATACTGGCTAACACAGCCAGCCTAGCTCCGCCCAAAAGCACAGAAGCCTCCTGGGGGCTTCACAGGCTTCGCGGAGCGACCTCACTGTTCCGAGGATTTCTTCCCGTTGAGAAGCCACAGCCTCGCACTCCAGGATAACGTGGGCGGCTGATTCCTCGGCGTCAAGGCAGCCCCTGCAAAGGGGGCTATCTGTGGCGCCTATGTTAAAAAGATGTTTGTTAAGGGGGTTATGGCCCGTAATTGTTCCTATAATTATTCTGAGGTTATTTCTACTCAGGTTGAGAAGTTTTTTGGTTAACCGCGGGTCTACAATTGGTAAAGTCAATTTGGACTGTCTACAGTCTGTTGCCCGTGACCATCTGTTGTTATGGAGTTCGGTCGATCTTTGGCGAATCCACGCACGAAATTGTGAGAAAGGCAGAGGGAGAAGTGGGTACGGGCCTAGCACTTCCATATCAGAGCCTCTCTTCGCAAGTTCATCAGCGGCATCATTGCCTAAGGATCCACTATGCCCTTTGATCCATTGGAGGGTAATGCGATTAAACGTCGATAACCTCTCCAGAGCTAAATGGCACTCAAAAATTAGTTTATTGTTAGTTTGTTTGTTTTCTAAAGCTTTGAGCACAGATAGGCTATCGGATAGGAATTTAATGCCGTAGTTCCGGATGCCTAAGCGCTTTACTGCTGTTGCGGCTAGTGTTAAGGCAACACATTCACATTGAAATATCGAACTGTGTGTGCCTAGTGGTATGTGAAGGTTAATGTTGAGGTCAAGGGAGTGTACGCCAGCACCTGAACCGTTTTGTGTTTTTGAGCCGTCTGTGTAGATGCGCACTTCATGGGCTCCTGACTGATCCCTTTCCTCCTGAACTGTTTGTATAATATAGTTTTTGTTGAACATGGGTTTGTTTGGTGTTCTATCACACGGGGCAGCGATGAGCGGTTGGTACTCAATCGCCCGGTCCAGGATGTTAGCGTGTGGGCTGGTATGGTTTTTGCCCCATATGCCCAGATGCATTAGCCTGATGGCAGCTAGCGCCGCCTCCTGCTGTATGTACAGGTCAAGGGGAGTTAGTGTAAGGGCTACCTCCATAGCTGCAGTTGGGGTGGTTCTCATGCAGCCAGTGGTAGCCGTACAGGCCAGTCGTTGGAAGCGTTGTAGTCTGGTAATGGTGGTCGAGAGTTCAGTCCTTGTCCACCAAACCAGAGCGCCATAAGCCAACATTGGCCTGATTACCGCTTTGTATAACCACAGAGTTATCTTCGGAGAAAGCCCCCATGTTTTCCCTAACATTCTTTTACATTGGTAGAGTGCAATTGTGCTTTTATTAAGTTTGTAGTCAAGGTGCTTGTTCCAGAGAAGTTTGCTATCAAGGATCACCCCCAAGTACTTGACTTCGTCTTTAAGTGTTAGTTCAGTGTTGAAGAGTTTTGGAAGCCTATGGGGTCCAAAAGTTCTCTTGTTGGTAAACATTATTAGTTCTGTCTTCGAGGGGTTAACCGATAGTTCGTGCCTCGTGCACCAGCTCTCGATTATTTTGAAAGCCCTTCTCATGAGATCACATGAGATGCCTTCAAATTTCCCCGAGATCAGAATTGCTATATCGTCCGCGTATCCCACCGAGTACAGACTGCTGGCGTTGAGCTCTGCAATGAGCTCATTTACGACTAAATTCCACAGCAGTGGTGACAGCACCCCACCCTGTGGGCAGCCTCTACTCACGATACCTCGCGTGGTGGTGTTCACGGTAAACTGAATGGCACGGTATTTTAACATGTTATTGATCCATTCTATGAGTGTTCGCGCAACACCGTGCCTGGCAAGTGCCTGCTCGATGCTGACGAAGTTTGTTTTGTCGAAAGCACCTTCTATATCAATGAAGGCGCCTAGGGTTGGGTTTTTGGCTTTAAGAGCATTTCCAATGCGTGAGACTACGCTGTGGAGTGCTGATTCAGTTGATTTGCCTGCACAGTAGGCGTGTTGATTCGGATGTAGAGGTCTCTGTACCGAAATTTGGGTTCTGATCCTCCTATCCCCCAGCCTCTCCAGTGTCTTCAAGAAGAACGAGGAGAGGCTTATAGGTCTAAAGGATTTGGGCTGGGTGTAGTCGCCCCTACCTGGTTTCGGTATAAAGATTATTTTTACTTCCCGCCATTTCAAGGGGATATAGCGGTGGGCCAGGCTGGCACGAAAAACCTTAACCAGGTAGTCAGCCAGTACATCTTGGCTCCACCTGAGCAGAGCCGGGAAAATACCGTCCAGTCCTGCTGCCTTGAAAGGTAGGAAGGTGTTGATTGCCCACGTTATTTTGTCTTTGTCAATTACTTCCAACGCCATTTCCCAATCTAGGCTGCTCGTGGCCCTCTCCGTATGTGGTTCCCAGCTTTGCTGGGTGGCAATCTGGCATCCTGGGAAGTGGGTGGTTAGGAGTAATTCGCTTGTCTCAGCGTCGTTTGTTGTGTAGGTGTTATCTGTTTTTTTCAGGCATCCTATTGAGTGGTCTGTCTCTTGAGCTAGACAAGTTTTGACCCTCGTTGCCTGATTGTTACTTTCGATGTTAGTGCAGAAACGCCTCCAGCTATTCTTTCCTCTGAGGCGTATCAGTTTTTTATAGGTTTTACGAGCTGTTGTATAGCGGTCCCAATCTACTGGCGACCGTGTGTTGCTAGCTCTGTTGAACAGTCTTCTCAATCTGTGTCGGTGTCTTTCCAGTTCTGGACTCCACCAGGAATGGCGAGCTCCCTGTCTGGGTACCGTGAGGGGACACGACTGTTCATAGCTAGATAGAAGGATGGATGTGATGTGGTTTACATGTTCGTCTATGTTGGTTATTGGTATCTCAGCCGGAAGGGCGTGTAATCTGCTTAGTTCAGCCCTAACCAGTTTAGTAAACTTGGCTCGGTCTGTGTTGCGCGGAACCCTTCTTGGCTTTGGTTTAGTTAGGTTGAAGTTAATGGTATAGCGGATCCATCTGTGGTCTGAGCATGATATCTCAGTGGACACATGCCAGTCCTGTATGGAGTTGGATATACCTATGGTTGCTACAGTTAAGTCTATTATTGTTTGCGATCTCGCGTTTATGAAGGTAGGCTCGGAGCCCTTATTTAGTAAAACAAGGTTATTACTAAGAATAAAATCAAGCATTACCTCACCTCGGTTGTTGGTTTTGACATTACCCCAGAGCGTGTGATGCGCATTGGAGTCTGTCGCGATGATTAGTTCCAGTTTCTCCTTTTCACAGTACTCAACCAGTGAGGCGAGCTCTGGCAGAGGCACCTCCTCGTCGCCTGGCAGGTATGCCGAGGCTAGTACAATGTCCGGGAGTTCCTGTTCGGTTCTGAAAAGCCTGACTGCTGTCAAGTCCCTCGAACAGAATTCGTTGATTAAAAGGTTAGGTACATGTTTTGGGACAAAAATGCAGGTACGCGGGTTACTTGCGGAGGTGTCTAATAGCAACTTACCCCCGATGTTGCCAAGACCGCATATTCTGCCACCCCTGATCCACGGCTCTTGGATGAGGGCGATGGTTCTTCCTTGTTGGTTCTCCAGCTCTCTGCGCAAGGTAGCCGACGCAGATTGGCTGTGCTGGAGGTTAGTCTGTAGGATCCTAGTCCCGCAGAGGAGAGGAGCAGAGGCTGCTGTCCTCGCCCTCACTTCTCTCCCCCGGCGGAAAGCAATCCTCATCCGAAGTCAGACCGGACGAGGGTGGATCCCTTGTTGAATCTGCTGTTGAGACAACCTCCATTGCTGCCATGGAAGTCGCCAGATCCACCGCCTCCCCAACAGTCCCCACCGCGGGAGGCGACGGGGAGCGTTCAGGAAGCGGCGGAACAGACTCCCCCAGGGGCGCAACCGAGGCTGTACGTGATGTTGGCGCGGCAGCATCCTCCCTGGCACCGCCCTCGTCCAGGAAGCGGATGTATATACTACCCATGAGGTAGTATACTCGCCGTTGCTGATCCTTAATGGTTTTGACCATGGGCTCCGGCACACGAAAGAAGAGACAGGTACCCGGGGGCTCCTGTCTAGCCCTTTCATGTGTCAGAGTCCAGGTGTTAATTTTTAGGTTCTGGTTCTGCCTCGCCAGCATCCTGAGCAGCTCCGTTGTGTTCTCGCTGTTCTCGGGAACAAACAACATACACATTGCCTTCTTCGGTATGTCGGCTTGAGGTCGAACGGTTAGCTCGGTCCCCGGTAACGGGGACGATAAGTTATGTATGACCCTTTTCAGCCAGGCCAGTGTGAAGTCGTCCTCACACCATGTCTTAAGGACTCCTTCAGCGAAGTGGGCCCGACCTCTAAAATGGATCGCGGTGCTGTCGTTGGTATCGGTTGTGTCGGTTGGTTCAGGAGCCTTTAGCAGAGCCCGGAGCTGGTTCTCGATCGTCTGACGGATCCCCTCCGCTTGCTCCTGCGTCATTTCCAAGAAAGGCTCGGTCATGACGGCAACGCATAGCTCATTGCTCCTGAAAGACGCGGCCGCTTCGGCGTAGCTCACCAAAGTTCCGTCCACCATACGGGAGCGAGCAGGCTTGCTCTTCTTGCCTACCCCAGTTGGTGTGACGGTATCTTCGGGACGCGAACGCTTCTGCGCCCTGGCCGGTGGTTCTGTGTTTGGTTTTGTTTGGTTTTTGCGTCCTCTTGGCCTCGCGCTGCGCTTGCGCTTAGCGCCGGCGGCAGCCTCGTCTTTTGGCATCTCTGCCGTTGTCGACACCGCTTTGAGGGACGTGTTTTTCTTGGACACTGTGTGCCCTTTTTTGGCGTTCGATGCTCCTGCCAGTGGGGCTTTAGCCAGACTCGTCAGGTCCCTCTCAGGGTCCGCAGCCGTTGACGCAGCCCGTGTTTTGGGCGCATCCACATTTGCAGTACTCCTCGAGTCGCCATGAGCGAGTGCTGTCCTTGGCCTTTCGGTCAGGTTCGTGTTAGAAGGCGCATCCATGGACGCAGACGAGGTTGGGGTCGCTCGGGACGCAGCCTGTTGTGGCGCATCCCTTACGGGTGCCTTCCTCGTCGCATCCTTGGACGCAGCCGGGCGTTTTTTTGTTTTGTAGGGTGCATCTGTAGATGCACTCTTGGGCAGTTGCTGCTTAGGTGCATCTTGAGACGCAACCCTTGTTTTCGATGTGGAAGGCGCATCTGGAGACGCGGCCCTTGGTGCGTTTGTTTGTGTAAGCGCATCCGACGAGCGGGACGCAGCTTGTGGTTCGTTAGTTTTGTGATAAGTCTCTTTATCCATAGGTTTGGACGTTTATGTTTCACCGTTGGAGCTCTCCACCCGCCACGGAGCCCTCAGTCGGGGACGTCGCCCGTTCAACGAGCGTACGCCAGAGCTACTCCTTCGGTATAGGATCAACCTAGTAGGAAGTTGACGAGCCCGCACGCGACGGAAGATCACGGAACTGTATACGACACGAGACTATGCCGCAACTCATCCCGAGACCCCACGCCACGCCGGCTGCCCCCCCCCCACTAAGCCGACCCTCGCTTGACATCCCGCTTATGGGATGCCTCAGCCGATTGGTCGTGGGTAGCTACCCCACGATCTCCCGTGTAAGAGGAAATCCGAGCCAAAGTGATGTGTTGTGTGCAACCTGCTCCACTCAACCACCAGGATTCCTTCATCCCTCCGTACGGGTCCCCGCGCACGGCACAAACACGCGGGAGGTCATTGCTGTCCATCATCTGCTCTTGTTCGATGGTGGACACCCAGGGGCATGACCTCGCCACCCCTGAGATAAATCGTCCAGTGATTTCTGTTACATCTAATTCATATGGAATTAGACCAATAACAGGGCGGCAACCTCGAGAAGGAACATCACCAGACTTGCCTTGAGGATCTACACGACTTTTGCGCTCTCCCTCAAGACCACGCCACCCTGTCCCCTCTGAAGGAGGAGGCAAGGTAGGTTTGCGTCTACAAAACCAAGCCAAGCAATCAAGCAAGCGAAGCGTGTTGTTGGAAGCCAAAACATAAATTTGCAAACGACAAACCCTCCCCAATTGTCAGGGAGTCGGTCAGTCAGAAATATGAAGCTATTTGCAGATTCCAAATCTTAGTCCATTTCAGACACCAATTTAAATAATCTTCACATTTGACCAACATTTTGTCTGGACTTTAAAAGAGACCTCTGAGTTTGATATATATAGATAGGAAACGTCGGTCCCTAATACATAGTTTAAAAAAAAATATGATTGACGTGTAAAAGTGTTCATACAAACCTACTTACAGAAATAAAATAATTTATCATTTAGTAGGTTCCTATAGAGAAGGAAATTCTTCTATTAGACACACTTTTATATTTTAAAAAAATGATCAGCTCCGAGATAGCAAATTATAGTTTTTTCATCCAAACTTATGTACCCACATACAAAGTTTCATTTTGATATGACAATTAGAAATAGGTTAAATTTACTTTAATTATTGAATACTTCTAAGATTTTTTACATTGTTTGTTAGTTACAAGTGAAGTAAATAAAAGCGTGTTAAAAACATGGCTTCTAATGATTTAATGTAGGTAAATAGTTGAAAGGCTGGCGACTGTGCGTGCTCGGCACTAATATAATGTTCGAACCATAGTTCTGTATACAACATATCGACGATGAACTACCAATAACTCCAAACTACCTTTTTTTATTTTTAATGGCAATCGACGTAATTCGCGCAAATTTTTCTGCGAATACTTGCTAACTTTAAGTAGAAATAACGACTATTTAATAGTGATGATATTTTCAAAAAATAGATAGAAGATATTGGTAGTTCGTCGTCGATATGGCTGGCATGCGATCATCCAATAAATGTTTCTTCTCGACAGCGAATTTTAAAATGTATCATTCGAACTGTATATATATTTGCGCACGATTGCAATTATTTGCTGTGCTCAACAGGGTCCAGAATTATCGTAAGTTCACCGCCTAAGTTCACATTGTGGAATGAGTCCTCATTAAGTACAAATTTCTGTTATGTTGCAACTTGCAAATGTTCAAAGTGCTTGCTTGTCGCTAATGTGCTAAGCTTCAGAGGCCACACACCTATTCTGCTACAAGAATCTTTTAGTGCCTTGTTGGTAAACATTTATGAAATTGTGACAAAAAATGTATTGAAAAAAAAAGATGAATTCCGATCTTGGCCATGCACTAAAAGTATCCTTGTACTGTTGTTTTAATAAAAATCATGCATGCGCGCTTTTTTTAATGCTACCATTGTTTTTCGTTTAGTATACCTACTATGCCTTGCTGTTGCGAAGATAAGGTTTTTCACATTGACACAGGATGTGACAAAAATGTGGTTGTTTATCTCAAAAACAAGTTGTTTATCAGGCGGAATCAGTGATTTCATTATCAACTTCCTGTGGTTAATTGTAAAATACCTAACGTAGGTTTGCAACCTGAAAGTCCGTCTAGTGCGATTTTTTTTCAATTAAATTTCAATTTGGGGCTCTAGCGACTATAAATTATGATAAAACGGCTTTAGCTTAGGCGTGCGACTTAGCTTATTCTAAGAGGTATAAGCGACGTTTCTTCTTTATTCCTAATATCAATTTGATCATAGTATTTATTCTTCTTGCTTTAGTAAATCAAGAAAAAAAACGAAGTATCTTGGTTCAACCGGAACTGTCTTTCATTGAATGAGTAAAACAAATAATAAGTAATAATTACTGCCTCGTAGTTCTAGTCATCGCAAGTGCTACGGCTGAGCATGAGATCCTCAGTTTGATTCGCGGGTCGGGCAAATTATTATTACATTTTTCTATCTGGAATTTCTCAGTATCCAGTCTGGAGTCTGGATTGGTACGCGGTTGATGGCAATAGGTTCGACCCCTATTACATGGCACTCAAACATAGGGGTAACAGTGGATATACTATAGATAGGTACACTTCTGCCATACCCATCGCGGAATACAGGCGTAAATTATGTTTAAGTAGTAATTAACCTGCTCGTCAAAGTATGGATCTAGGCTCTATTGCTGCTCAGCGACTGTTTAATCGACTTGCCACTGCGTGGTGGTGATGTTGTGTACCTCCTGCCGCTTGCGTACCGATCGTCTAAAGATATGGTAATCGCTATTGCTATTGTATTTATTTGACCGCTTTTCGCAACGTCAAAGGTTCCCTTCAATACACTAATATTATTTATTCTTCTAAACTAGCGACCCGCCGCCGCCCGCCGCCGGGCCTTCGCACGGGTGCATTCCAAATATGAATATATTATTCACATAGACCTTTCGGAATGAATGCTTTAAATTATGGTTACTACCGCATCAATAATATCCATTGATTCGTTTTGAACTCAAAACACACACATACACAAACACGAAAAGTGCCTTTATCTAAAGATTTCTCCAGCTAATTTGTCTTTTCACAGTGAAATGCGCTACAGTTATATTATTTGTCCGCTTGTCACAACGTCAAATGATTCTTTTTATACACTAACTAGCGACCTGCCCTTGCCTTGCATTGTCTTTTAAATATTTAAGTACTAGCTGACCCGGCGAACTTCGTACCGCCTTAGAATGATTAAATGTTGTGTTTAGTAATTAGCTGAGTTATATTAACTTTTTTGTTACATTAAAGTTTAAAAAAATCACAATAATAATGAGAGACAAATGCCCGGAATACCAGCTTCATTATCATAAATTTAACATTTTAATTTTGCGATTCTATAATTACTTCTAACCAATCTACGGTTGCGTCATAATTTTTTGATAACTCACTGTTTACTATTGTCCTATGTTTAAATTATTTAAATTTTCTTCTATTTCTTTAAAGTCTTCTATGTTAGAAGTATTGGCGAGAATCCTTTCGTTAAATTCTTTTGATTTTAAGTTAGCCCTTTACTTCCTTTTTTGCGTTCTATGTAATGTGTGGTTTCCAAGCCACCACAATAATTAAAGTTTTGGGATATGATATTAATGGAGTCGCATTCAATGCAGCTACTGTTGATGTTCGTTGCCGAAATAAATCTTAGTGTATTTTTTTATTGCATTGACCACAATTTTTTTTGATTGCGAAGCTCTTCGTGGCATCCATTGCTCACAGTTGTGGCAATGTTTTCCCATACCGTTGACAAAAACATTTGTTTCTGGAATAAATACACTTCTCTTCTAAAACAGTAACTTGTTATATATTTTTTATTTATTTATCACATTTTTAATAATTTTAATTTACGCGCCTGTCTCTGCGACAATGTATTAGCCTGAAGGCGTTGGTTGCGATGTTCTTGTCGTTCATTTTCACGTGTGCTTGCATTCTGGTCTCTTACATTTGCATTTTCCGCTAATCGTTATTCTGCGGATCTATTTAATTGCCGCGTGTAAACCGTTTGAGAACTTTGTGTGCGACGACCAATATTTCCCCCTCGTCCTCGGACCACGGCGACGTGGCATTGTACCCTAATTTGTACTTGTTGTTAAACTGTTTAAAATCCATCACAATAACATCATCATTACAACAATACACAAATTGATTAAGTAAACGTAAGTTGTGCCAGAAAGCCTTTTATACCGTTAAAGATTATATTGAAGACAAAAAGGCTTGTGATTGAGTTGCTCCAATTTTCTGAATACTGAATCTTGTTTTTTTTTGTGTTATTCATTCTAGCTAGGCAATAAAAAGTACCGCTGAAAATTATGTAATGTTATCTTGTATAGCAAATCATGATGACAATCAAAATAAATAAAAAAATATAAACAAAACCAGTCAAATCGGTGACATGCCGACAGCAGCGCCACCGCAATGGTGTTTTCAAACCATCTAGGAACCCATTGAAATATAAAACATTGAACGGCTGAACGGTCCAGCCGCTTAGGAGAAGTTAGGTAACAAACACACGTACAGAAGAATTATTTATATGACGGCGGGAGCGTGGGCGTAGCGATATTATGGTTTTCGTCATCGTTTCTTGGTGCGGGTTCCATGAGGTAGGTAGGTGGGTACTCAGGCAAACCAGTAAAACGTAGATTGTAGCACAAAATCACAGTCACGTTTATTCGGCAATTTACAGTAAGTATGTAATAGCAAAGAACAAAGGCTTGTACGGTGAACGTGACAGTTTCGATCGTATGATCTGTTCTATGGCGTCAGCTACAGTAAAGTGAACCTCCGCTCCTTCGATCGACTCTGTCCACGTGTAGGTATGGCGGGAAATTTAAGCGCCACCTCACGGCGTTCACCGTACTAACCGATCAACCAATCAGAATTAAGTTACAATTTGACTAATATTATGAAATCAACTTTATTACTATTTTGATAATGTTATCGTCTTAAAATCGCTTGCGACGACACGGCCAAACTGACGAGTCACACGTCCTCGTGTGTATCTGTAACAAAATTCTCATTTGTAGCAAAACTCTTGCTCGGCTTTACCTGACTACAAGGTAAACATAAAAAAAGGAAATTCGAAATATACCTCACAAGTAAAATCAGAATAAACTTCAATCTAGAGATGTGTCCCTCACTCATGAGGTGCCTCATTTGAGGTACTCGTGATCGCAAATTGAAAGAGTTACTCGAATTTCAACATTGAACCACCTCACTCGTTCACGCGTCCTCAAAAATTGACATTGACAATATATTGACTCGACGAGTCGTCGCGACTACTCGCGAGTGGAGTGAGTATTGAGTGATTGAATGAGCGAATGAACCGACTTAGTACAAAATTAGAGAATGAGTGCGGCGAGGTCTCGTTGAAAACACAGTATACATTATGATTTTGGTATGTAGGTACCTAATGAAATAATGATGTTTGGTGTGTGTGTGATACTGATGTTTGGTAGAATATTATTTAGATTAAAAAGAGATACAATAAAATGTGTGAAATGAGTTGCAGGGTAAATAAAACACACGAAGCAAATAAAAAAAAAACAGAGGTATTTGAGAATTTTAGAGAAAATATTTTTAATTCGGCTATTACTATGAACTATGAACTATATAAACATTATCATTAGATTGGTAATCAATTATTATCATTGATTCGTTTATTTTGGCGGTCAAAAATTTATGAGCGAAAGAAAATTATGTGTGTGAGGGAGACGTAAAAATCGGAATCATGAGTACTCGTGAGTCGACGCGCCCGTCCGCCTCGCTGCCGCGGACTATCGGCTGAGTTCGGCTCGTGAGGTGAATACGACGACGTGCGATTACTCGCCTCAAATGAGGGGTACCTCGTGAGGACCTCGCGAGGTAAAATGAGGTGCTCCCTCAACCTCATATAAAAATGATGAGTTACCCATCACTACTTCAATCATTGTATGTACAGTGAACAATAAACAACACACAACACTAATATGACTCGGCTGCTCGGCAGCGTAGTCTCATTGAGACCCAAACAGTAGTCTTATACAGACCCAAACAGTAGTCTTATTCAGACCCAAACAATAGTCTTAAAGACCCGAACAGTAGTCTTATTCAGACCCAAACAATAGTCTTAAAGACCCGAACAGTAGTCTCACAGAGACCCATTAGTAGTCTTATTAAGACCCAAACAATAGTCTTATCTAAGACAGCCACTATAAATCTAGCCGCGCATTGCACCCTGAACGACTCATAGAATCGCAGTTATAATTACGACAAGACTGTACAGTTTGATTAAGAAAAAGTAGGTATTTACTTAGTCATTTTAGTGTGCGTCATATTCAAACAATAGCGGAAGTGCTTTCACAATTATTATCTGCATTGGATTCTAAGTCAACAATCAGTTCAGATGGAACTTCACATTGAGGCATCTTTCTAAGGCGATCGTGGGCATACTTATAGGTTCTGTTACTGGTTAATGATTTCAAAGCGTAACGATCGCCTTCAAGTACATCAGTTATTTGAAATGGACCTTTATATTTTGGATCTAATTTTGTTTGGTTTCTTTCTTCGTTTTGAATAAGAACCAAGTCACCGACGTTAAATTTGACTAATTTAGCCTTATTACTGTCAAAACGAGACTTTTCGTAATTAGAACTTCGTTCGATGTTGTGGGCTGCGTGCTCTCTCGTTTCAGAAATATCTACCTCAACTTCAGTATCGTCAGCAGTCAAAAGATTTAGTGGTCTAGCTACACGACCGATCATAAGTTCGAGGGGGCTCGCCTTTGTCACTCTATTTACAGTGCAATTTAACGCCAGTTGTACCTCGTCAAGAGCTTCCTGCCACGACCTATGCGATGTTTCTACTGCAGTAAGCATGCTCTTTAGTGTACTCATCACGCGTTCTACCTGACCGTTTGCTCGGCTGGAACCTGTCGCGATTAAATGTAGGTGAATGTTATGCGAACTACAGTATTCTTTAAATTCTTTACTGGCAAAACAGCGACCTTGGTCTGCTATTACGCGTGAGGGTGCACCAAAGAGAGCGACACTACATTTGAGCGCCTTGACAACACTAGTGGTGTCAATACGAAGCGTATGATAAAGAAGCACAAGTTTTGTGAATGCGTCTATCAACACTATCACGTATTCTTTTTGATCGTTTTTACCGCTTAATTTGCCGGTAATATCGGCATGCACTGTATGCCAGGGGACAGTAATTTTAGGGATGGGGTGAAGCTCTGCTTGGATACGCCCGGAATGAGACTTTGAAACTTTGCACGTGATGCAATTGTCTACGAATTTACGTACGTACTTAGCCATACCGTCAAACCAGTAATGTTCATATACCTTCTCTAATGTCTTATCAGCGCCAAGATGCATTATCGACTCATGTACGTGATTTATAACGGACCATCGAAACGTACGCGGTACTATCGGCAGACAACGTGTGCGATTATTTCTTTGTACTTTACGATGCAATACACCCGATCGCAGCTCATACGTCTTGGCAATGTCGGCAGGGAGTTGATTTTCTTTGAGCTTTATGACAATAGCTTGAATTTCGTCATCTCGCAACTGTTCAGCCAATAGCCAATTTTCTGACAGAGTTGTAAGGTCAATTCGTTTTTGTTCTACCCTCTCGACCGTTAACGCATTCTTAGGTAATGCGGGTAGTTCGGGCAAAGGGTTGCGAGATAAGAAATCAACATGGCTCATACGTTTACCTTCCCTGTAAACAATCTCAAAATCATATGCCTGTAGGAAAGCCCAATAGCGATGGACTCGCGGGGAAAGATCGACCTTGTTGTGAGATGCTTTTAGAGAGTTACAGTCAGTTACTACTATAAAGTGACGTCCCTGAAGGTAATGATGGAAACGTTTTACAGCCTTCACCACCGCCAGAGTTTCCAACTCATAAGAGTGGTATCTCGACTCGACGTCCGTGGTTCTTCGGCTGTAGTACTCAACAACGCGAAAACTGACCATCTACTTGTTGAAATAAAATACCACCATAACCAATAGCACTCGCATCAGTGTGTAATTCAACCGGCAGGTCTAGGTCAAAAATCGTAAGTACGGGTTTGTCAGTTAAAACAGAAATAATTTTCTGTCTGACCTGTTCATGCTCAGGTTTCCAGTTGAATTGGACACTGGTGTTCAATTGAAATAACGGGAGCATAATTTGTGAAAAATCCTTCACGAATTTTCGAAAATAGGAAGCCAGGCCTATAAATTGCCTCAATTGAGAACTATTTTCGGGAGGAGGGAGCTTACTAAGCGCCTCTACTTTACGAGGGTTTGGTCGTATCTGTCCTGAAGAAATATCGTAACCCAAAAACACAACTCTTTGTTGGAGAAAAGTACACTTCGAGAGGTTTAGTGAAAAACCAGCATCGGTCAAAGCAGTTAACACTTCACGTAGCCTAGTAAGTCCTTCCTCTACGTTGGTTGAGGGTACCAAGACATCATCTAAATAAAGGATCGCGTATGAAAAGGCTAAAGGCCCCAGGGCATTTGATACTGCTCGCTGAAAAACACTGGGCGCATTGCGCAAACCGAAGGGCATGGCTACGTACTCAAACTGCCCGTCCGGTGTAACAAATGCCGTGCGCTCAATGCTTTCAGGGTCCAGGATCGGAATCTGATTAAATCCACTAGCACAATCTAGGCAAGTAAAATAGTTGGCGCCAGTCAGTCTAGCTATTTGGTCATCTATACGCGGGAGTGGGAATCTATCCAGATAGATTCCCACTCCCGCGTGACTGACGGTGCCAGCACCGTATTCGAATTTAACTCACGATAATCTATTACCATACGCTGTGAACCATCACGCTTTTCCACAAGAAGAATCGGGCTAGCGAACGGCGAGCTACTCGGTCGGATTATGTTTGCATTCAACAACTCGTTTATTTTAATACGCACTACCTCCCGTTCGCGCGGACTGAGTCGGTAAGGGCGGCGGTACACAGTACGGGTTGGATCTTTTAAACGAATTTTCATTTCGCCTGTAGTTACTAGAGTTGACGGTAAACCATCAATAAATCCAAACGAAAATTCACTCAATACACGCACAAGGATATCTCTAAAAGCGGACGGAACGTCGGTTCTAATTGCACTCAAATTAATTTCTGTCACCGCGGCAAAACAAGAAACCGGTTTTGTTATCACTAGACGCCCTTTCGTTAAGGTAACGCTCAAATCATAATTTAAAATATCAGAGCCTATCATTATGTTATGCGGCATAAATTCATCTGGGACGATAAGAAATGACAAATGTAAACAATGTCCGGCAATGACTACCTCACTAATAATTTGTTCGGTACAGTAAACATGAGCGTTACCAACGCCTGTTAATCGTATGTTAGCAACGGAACGCTTTCCTAGGAATTTATCCGCGATACTTTGCTTTACGAGAGAACACTCAGCACCACTATCGAAATAAAAAATGTACGACTCACCAGATTGTATTAGCTCTCCACGTACACCTTGGACTTGGCAGTAGTTGACTCTTCGTTCCAAGGCCGCGCTGCCGTTGCTGCTGGTGTCGCTACTGGCTGCTGCGTTGCTCCTCTTCGGACAGCGAGGTGCGACGTGGCCTTGTTCTCCGCAGCGGAAGCAGGTGACATTCTTCTTAGGATCCGATGACGTAGATGTAGTGGTAGAAGTGGTCCTTGGTGTAGAAAGCGCCTGATTGCTTTTACGTGAACGACAGTCGATTGCTTTGTGTCCAATCTTATGACAATAATTGCACTGGAACGGCGCGTTATTTGCCTTTGTTCGTTTAGCGTCAAAAGTGGAGTTGTCGACCTGTCGATCATGTTTTCTTTTCAACGAAAATGCGTTTAATTCTTGGATCAACTTCGTTCTCGTTTTAATTTCCGTTGTAAAAGCTAGTCGGTTGATTCTACTATCCATTTTCGCTATGTGAGCAAGTACATACGATACAGCTATCTCCTCGCAGCTCATGTCCTTCCATTTAGCTAGAAGTGACGTCATCAAACGGCTCGCGTATGCAGCAAAATTTTCACCCTCCTTTTGTTGACTATTGCTGGCGTTAATTATAGTCGCTGCACAGGTTTCCGCACAATCATATCGTGCTAGGAAAAGGTTCTTGAACTGGCTCCACGTCATACCAGTATGCGACACTTGAGAAAGCCATGTCGATGCACTTCCTTTCAGTGATTTGCTAAGCGCGATAATCAGCGCGCCTCCTTCCATGGGATGTTCTGTGAGGCAAATGTCCACCGTTGAGCTCCAAGAACGTGGATCGACGTCTGGTAGATCCGGGTTGAACTCTGGCAGCTTGATTGAATTTGGTGTCGGCGTTGAACCTCGTATGGCTTCAATCATGCGCATGGTAATCTGGTTTTGCTGCTCAAGGAGCTGGCGCCAATAGATATCCGTGGTAGGCGCCTGAGCTGATCCCACTTCTGATGACGGCGGGAGCGTGGGCGTAGCGATATTATGGTTTTCGTCATCGTTTCTTGGTGCGGGTTCCATGAGGTAGGTAGGTGGGTACTCAGGCAAACCAGTAAAACGTAGATTGTAGCACAAAATCACAGTCACGTTTATTCGGCAATTTACAGTAAGTATGTAATAGCAAAGAACAAAGGCTTGTACGGTGAACGTGACAGTTTCGATCGTATGATCTGTTCTATGGCGTCAGCTACAGTAAAGTGAACCTCCGCTCCTTCGATCGACTCTGTCCACGTGTAGGTATGGCGGGAAATTTAAGCGCCACCTCACGGCGTTCACCGTACTAACCGATCAACCAATCAGAATTAAGTTACAATTTGACTAATATTATGAAATCAACTTTATTACTATTTTGATAATGTTATCGTCTTAAAATCGCTTGCGACGACATATATTAAGATAGATACAAAATAGTAGTAATAGTAGTAGTAGTAGTAAATAAGTATGAAAGAATGGTTTAATAAAAGAAAATAAATATAATATGGCATAATAAAAAAAATATACTATGTCCGTCTCCTGGTTCTAAGCTACCTTCCCACCAATTTTCTGCCAAATCGGTTCAGCCGTTGTTGGGTTATAAATAGTGTAACTAACACGACTTTCTTTTATACAATGTGGGGAGGACAATATGATCATAAATGAAACTTCGTATAAGTCATGATATTCCCAACCGTCACACAAAAAATCAAATGAATATATCCAGTAATTTAGCCACAAGACATTATTTTTCATTTTAAGTATTTTCTACATGATGTATTGTAAACAGGAGAGCACGCGACAGGTTAACGACACACGTTGCCAGCTCGCTACTTTAAAAACCTACGCCTTTTCTTTCAAATTTATTTTCTCAATGCAAATTATACTTTATGCCCGAGCCATAAGAGTCATAAAGCGTGTCATCACAGCTAGATAAGAAAAAATGCATGCGAAAGTTATTACTTTCCTGTTACGCACTCATGTCAATCGCAAAATATGTATGTGCGAAAGAGATAGGTAAGTTTGCTTGTTTCTACTTTGCTTACTTGTCGACGTGTCTAGGTTACGCGGTCAGTGTGTCACCGGACCTCCTTCCTGCCAGTGACGCGTTTTGTTTTTCTCTGGAATTTCGGATGCGCCCGCGCCCGTTTGAAGTCGCCGCGCGCGTGTTATCGTATCTTTGTTGTTGTGTTGTGTTGTGCGAAATTTGACGCTTTGTTTTAATAGTGACAGGACACATAAACGTATTATAGGTACCTACTTAGTTAAATAGCTATGTAAACTTTGCGAAATTAGACGCTTAATACTTGGTGTTTCAAGGTTTTATTATTAAATAATCATGCCTCGTTACAATTATACCGCTTCGGAGTACACCGATATGATTTTAATTTATGGGGAGTGTCACGGTAATGCCGCTTTAGCTGTACGGACATACCGTGAGAGGTATGGGAACACGCGTATGTGTCCGACCCACGGGCGCACTATTGTACAAGCTGTCCAGAGGATACGGGAAAATCAATCCTTGATCCCGCACGTAGATGGTGCTCCTGTCATCGCGGCGCGTAGCCGTTGTTCCTGTCATCCAAATCACACATCCAAAGCCGAGGTCAATACCAAATAATTGACCCGTTATACTTACTCAAGATCCCGACGACTCAGACTCCGGCCGTAGCGACGCGGCTTATCGCAGCGGAATGTTCCTGTTCGCTATAACATCCGTCGCCCACGCACTGCTAGTACTGTGAGTCTTTGGTCATTGCTTTATCGAAGCTGAGATACTATTTAATATTCTATCCAAGGCTACTTACTTGTGACTTATTAACGTAATTAATATACTGTAACTGTAATTATCTTATGCTATCCGTGACCCGTTTTCTTTCGTTTACGTTTAAACAACATAATTATGCCAACAGTTCCTAAATCAGAAGGAAACACGTTAAAACTTGATATCCCAATTTCAGAGCCTCTGAGCCAGAGATTCTAGACCTCCTAGTCCCAGGGTAACAAGGGCTACTTTTGCACGTAGCACAATGGCCGAATTAGATCTAAACACTTTTTTTAAGTTCGTCAAATCATTTGACGGCAGCCGGGAAACTGTCAACTCATTTATAATAAACTGTAATAATGCATATGACCTTGCATCAGAGGCACAAAGACCAATCCTTTTTAAATACATTCTCAGCCAGTTGGGTGGAAAAGCGGAAATTGCCTGCTCCATAAAAGAGTTCACATCATGGGAACAACTCAAAGACTTTTTAAAGGCTCAATTTAGTGAGCGAAAACATTATGCTCATTTACTCACCGATCTTCAGGAGAGCAAGCAAAGCCCGCAGGATAGTGTTAGCCAATTCTCGCTTCGCGTGGAGACCTGCCTCTCACAACTGTTAACTGAAATATCCTTATCTAATACTAAAGCAAAGGAACTACCCGGTCGTACTGCAGCCATGGAGGACTTAGCCCTCCATCATTTTACTATGGGGTTACATCCCCGTATATCAAACATTGTGAGGTGTAGATCTCCCAAAACATTAAATGAAGCCATTAACCTTGTGATTTCAGAAGAACGTATTCAACAAAGCCTGTATAAGCGTCCACAGGTTGAACAAAAGTTTGTGAATAATAACAAACCGAAACCAGGGCCTTCAAGGCCAAACTCTTACACACAGTCCACTACGCTAAACCCAAATAAAACCGATGCATTGTTTTGCCGGTATTGTAAAACTGCTGGTCACGAGATAAAAGACTGTAAAAAACGCGAATTCTATAATAACAAATTTCAATTCAAACCGAATAATAATAATAAAATCACCCATATTCGCGAAACATCCGATGAGGAACCCACAGATGATTTCTATTCACCCTATGTCCATGGCTCCAATGATTTAAACGAAATGGAGTCTCGCGAAGGTGCCGCACGGGACGAAGCATAACTGTCGGCACCCAACAACAAAAACCAATATTAACTAGGACTAACCGACAGGGTAACCAGCCCCAAACTGACAGTCCTAATCCTTATTCTCATCCAAGGAAGGTCAACCGACAGGGTAACCAGCCCCAAACTGACGGCCTTATCCTATACTCATCCAGAACTAACCAACAGGGTAACCAGCCCCAAACTGACAGTTCTACCCCTTATCCTCATACTAAGAAGATCAACCGACAGGGTAACCAGCCCCGAACCGACGGCCTTAACCCAGATTCATCAGGGGTCAAACGAGAGGGTAATCAGCCCCGAATCGATAGTCACGGAACTAAAAATCCAGTAGTCTCGCCAGTATCCAACGAGACCAGTACTAAGATATACGAAATAAACCTAGACACATCCAAGAGAGAGTTTCAGATACCCCTTTATCCTTATTAGTCGATTCAGGCTCCGTCATATGCCTATTAAAACTATCCTGTATCAAAGAAAATCAACGACTGGTGAAAGAACCAATCAAACTTAAGGCCATTGACCGCGGTGACGAGCCTACCCCAACCGAGGGTCATTTTCAATTAAAGTTAAAATTAAATGATAATAAAATCACGGCCTTTCAGTTTCATGTCATTAAAGACATAAGTTTGCCCTATGATGGTATCATAGGATCAGATTTCCTGACCTCTTTCCGCTGTAAAATCGATTATACAACTGATACCCTTAAAATGGGAGAATCTGAAGTAAAATTATACTTCTACGATCCATTCTATATTATTCCGCCACGTACTGAAACTGTTATTGAATGTTCAGTACAGGATACCGATCTGAAAGAAGGTATCATTATGGATCAACACTTATCAAAATGTGTCCTAATATCTAATTGTATCGTAAAGGACAACCATCGTGTTAATTTAACGATAGCCAATACCTCAGGGTCATTCATAAAAATTGATCCCAATTTAAAATTAGCAATCAAGCCCTTACATGCTGCCCTTCAGGTCAGCATGAATACTCATGAAACATCCAATCGGTAAAAAACAAGGTTTCGTTTTCATTAACATTGTTTTTTACCAATACATAACAATAATAAGTTCTTGACCGTACGTGACGCGACTGTATGCGTCCGCGTAAAAGCCTAGCATCTTCGTTTATGCCATATTCATTTAAATCTTGGAGTGCGCTTTCTCTATATATTTCTAAAATGTATAGTCCATTTGATAAATGCTCCGTGCAGTAGGATCGGGCTAGCTTCAGTTGATAAGTGCCCAAAGAAAGTAAAATAATCTGTTCTTCCGTCAGTAGTGGGAAATTCTGTATTTCGTGACTTTCTATTCTTTGAAAATTCGCTCTTCGGCTATTCAAACGTTTTCTTTCTACATAACCATAAAGTAGATTCGGTGAATCTATTTTCTCCCTGATAATGTTCAGGAAGGCCTCTGCGTGAATATTATTATCGATGGGTATGTGGAAGTTATTTAACATAGCTGCGGCGATCTTAAAATCAATGAACATTTTTGGTAGTGTTTTATTAAAATATTTTTGCCGCAAAAGCTTGAAATCAAGTTTGAACCTCCCGTTCACCACTTCCACTACCCACCGGCATAATGTAACTGATCGAGCTTCATTACCTTGCTCAGTAGTTAGCTGTGTCTCCCATCTGTCTTTAGATGGTGGAACGTAAGATTCATATCCACATGCTTCGATAGCATCTAAGCTGTCCCGGAAGCCGCGATCTAATATGAAGACATCGTTCGGTTGAAGAAAGCAATGTAATGGGTTTTCTCCATCATTCATTATGTCGCTCATGATGTTCGCATCGGTCTTAGTGGCAGCGTATGGTTCCAAAACATCGATTATATAGCCATTAGAACACACAAGTAAAAACGGCTTCAGCAAGTTCTGAAACTTGTGCAGGCTATAAGATAGACGCTGGAACAAAAAGTTCGAGCTTTTATTGATATATATATAAGTCCCATCGCATATCACGATAGCTTTATTGTTTTCTTCATTGCCAAATAACCCTCTTGGTATAGTGAGGTTCTTTTCTAAAACGTCGTTTCTATTCATATGGTCCACTGCCAAGTGTAATATTACATATTCATTCATGAGGCATTCGCGCACAATAGTTAATAAACGTTCCAGCTTTCTTCGTGACATATTAAACAACGTCGCTAGTCTTTCATCTGAGTCTCCGGTACGTAGTTTCGTCAGATATATGCCTAACGCAGTTCGAGGCTCCTTGTACCTCTCACTTAGTGAGGGTGTTTGTTGTAATATGGAATCAAACTGTTCGCATTTGCGTCCTGTCCAAAAATGCATATCCTCGTTGCTTAAAGCTCCTCTCGTGTTGAAATCTAGCCTAGGTCCACGATTTAGAGTCATTCTCAACATGTCACAAACGTCACTAAACTGTTGTGCATTGAAGTTATGTGTAACATTGCAGAATTGAGGCAGCTCTCCCCAAGCATTGCTCTCAAGGTGGTGTCCACATACTCTAGCACAGTCAGGAATATATAACTTATATTCACAGAAAATGTGGATCTGGATCGTCTCAGGTATTCGATGGCGGGTTGCGTTTTGGCAAGTGTTAAAGATACAATGCCCTGGAGTGTTTGGAGCTCGAGTGTAGTCTGGAACCTGAAGCTCTCGTACATTCGGTTCTACTTCTGGTATGACAGGTGGTCTTCCTACAACGTTGTCAATTCTCTGCCAACATCGGTGACACACACGTCGTGTGTTGTTGAACTCCACCTGAAAATGGTAAAATACGAGTACGATCTTGTTGATGTTACGTTGTATTTTTATGAAAACATTTAAAACAATGCGGTCTGTAGGTGTTCAGGTCTAAAGTCATGGAAGGATTATTGGATTATTTTAATTATATATTATTATTTGATTATTATTACTTGGATTATTTTCACATTTTAAGTAATGCAAGTAAAAAAATATGTTATGTATAGCTGAAGCTACGGCTTGTGTTTTAATAATAAGAACTATAAACGTGCGAACTGAGTCATAAAAGGATCTAAGAATTGTGAGAAAGCTGCACAAGTCATTATTGATATAAAGGGATGCCGCTCAGTCGCGCTACATAAAAAATAAAAACGTGCAGTTGGTAGTCTGCAGCTCGATTCGGAAACGCACTTTTACACACAACACTAGAGCAGTTCAATAAGACCTGTAAGTACGAGGAAGAGGTCCGATTAAAATAATTTATGGCTCAGTTTGCACTTTTGACAATAATAATATAAACAAACCGCTTCTAAAAAGAAAAACTGAAGCTTGTGAAGTGCGATATAGTTTAATGAAGCACTAACCTCCAAAACGGCGTGTTCTCGTATATATGCCACAAACTCGGGGCGCATTCTTGGAAGATCATCAGTTAAAACATGCTGTTGGTATCTAGCACGATGTAGGCCTCGCCGACACATCACACTGTTGCGATGTTCTTCCATAACGATGTTCCACTCGATAAGCACAACAATAGTCCACAACACTAGCCAAGATAAACGTTTATAGCGGGTAACAATGTCCAAAAGGAGCGCCGGGGTCAGTGATGATAACGGTATAAAGTACTAGGTAGAATAAACAGCTGCGGAACGTCGTCTCACGCACAGAACGATACAACGACTAATGAATGACGTTGACGCAGCACAAAAGGCTGTCAACTGACACTGCGCACCGCCCGCCCCACCCCGCGGCTGGTTCCCTATCCCCAAGGTCTATAGTCACCATAGTAACAAAAAAACAGAAATCTTAAAAGTAATACTACTCATTAGAAGTAAAAAACATATTTTCAAAAGTCATCACCATTATCATATCATATCACGATATAATTATGCATGAATAGTAACACTATACATTTCTCGTTTTAAATAATGTAGTTTGACATTGTTATTTTTCGAATTTGTAATTATGATATCAACTAAAACTGGAACTTTGGGGGCTTCCCGTGGTTTTCGGACAAGGATTTGGGACAAGTCGCCATAGTAAATATTTTTCCTGATTAAAAGACCTATCCAATGACACCACAATGATTGCTATTGGAGCGAGTACCAAAATGCCCATTCTCCTTTGCACTAGAATACATAATTCCGAGAAAGAACTTTTCTCGTCTTTGAAAATAGAAATTAATAATAAAATATATTACCTGTTGTTTACCAAAGTCCATCACTTCGACGAAGCCTCGTGTCCGGAAATCTTCGAAACCCTGAAAAGAATAAGAAATGAATTAATAATATTTGGAAATGTTAATGAAATTGGCATATCTGATTTGAAAAATCCGTTTGAAAAACATTCATTCGTTAAAGTTTATAATATCCTTACTTACCTTTTCCACGGCACACAAATCAAGGTCAATGTATATCATAACAACATTATATATCCTACGCCAATCGAAATTAAAAAGATCTTGCATGACAATCATGACATCCCCATAGCAGGTCACTTAGGCTCATCACGTATGTACAACAGAATAAAACAAACGTATTATTGGACAGGTATGCGTAGTGACATAGAATCATACGTAAAACAATGTAAGTCGTGTCAAGAAAATAAAGCACTTAGGAAAATCAATCGCGCGCCGATGCAAATTACCAGCACTTCGACTGAACCGTGTCAACGAATTGCTCTGGACGTCGTAGGTCCGCTCCCCGAAGCAGGTCCTGCAAAATTAAAATTTATATTAACAATCCAGGATGACCTTACTAAGTTCTCTTCCGCATACCCTATTCGTAGTACTACAGCAGAAGAAACAAGTGAATGTCTGCTCCACTATATATCTATATTTGGCATCCCCAAAATGATTCTTACCGACCAGGGCACCAACTTCACATCAGATCTCTTTAAGAAAACATGTGAATTCCTTAAAATAAAAAATCTGTGGTCTTCACCCTATCACCCGCAAACCCAAGGCGCCCTGGAACGAAGCCATTCAACTCTTAAAGAATATCTCAAGTCCTATATTAACGAAGAACAATCAAATTGGCCTCGTTACGTATACACAGCCATGCTCGCTTATAATACTGCCGTTCATTCCACAACTCACTTTACACCTTATGAACTAATGTTCGGTAGTAAACCATTCATACCTAATTCTATTTATGATGAATACCCAGGAGCTACTTACCCCGAGTATGTCCGTATGCTACAGAGCCGACTGAAATATTCACGTGAAAAAGCATTAGACTTCATGAGGAAATCCAAAGAATCTTCAAAGTCTTATTACGACAACCGTAATCGCTCAGTTAATTATAAAGTCGGTGAATTTGTGTATCTCAAAAATCATTTGAGATTACGTAAAGCTCTCTCCCCTCTCTGGAAAGGTCCTTAAAAAATAGTAAAACTTAATAGTAATAATACACTTACCCTGCTTATTAATCGGCGTCATGTCACCCATCATTTTGATGAGTTAAAGCCAGCTGATGTTGGAAGTAACCTGTAGTGTCTTAAATAGTTATAAGTCTAAACTTAAGTATTATTACACAAAGTAGGTATAGTAATATATAAGTACTCATATATTCGTTTAACGTAGCTGTTAATTTGCAGAACTCCGAGTCAGGCTCGAAGCCAGCCAGGACTACTATGCCCAGCAGATAAAATCAAGTCCTGGCCTCTATTTCGATTACCTCGGCACACTGAAAATTAGCAGTGGACAACTGAACGTCTTGATGCCTCTAGATATTTCACACATCGGCCCGCATATTGAAAATATAAACTCCGCTCTTAATACTACTAGACGTCTATGCGAAAGAATTGGTCTGATAGAAAATAGTTGTATCAACATAATAGAACCCTTAAATGCCCGCTACAGTGACATGTACAAAGAGTTTTTATCTATTTCACATTTGTTAGAAAAACAGTCAAAACGTGCCTGGGTAGGAGGACTAGGAACTTTGATTAAACAAATATTTGGTAATCTGGATGAAAACGATGGTCTCAGGTTTAATGATGCTATAAATGTTCTTCAAAATAATGAGAAGAAGTTGGTTTCATTAATGAAGGAAAATATTTTATTAATCACATCGACTATTTCATCATTTAATGACTCCATTAATAAAATTAAAATGAATGAAATCAACTTAAACGAAGCTATCGACAAACTCTCGATCAACTTAATAAATATAACTAATAAAACAAATGAGTTATCGCTACGATTAAAAATTGTTCATATACTTAATAATCTAGAAGTGTCAATCCTAACTATGTCATTCCAACTAGAAGACATAACAAATGCCGTCTTATTTAGTATCAAAATATTCTACACCCATCGATGATTACGTCACAGCAATTGTTCCGGGAGCTTGCCGATAACTATCAATACTTACCTAATGACCTGGAACTACCTGTTAATTTAGATTTAAGTTCTATTCATTTAATCTTAAATGTATCTAGAGTAATTAGTTATTATGCTAGCAATAAGATATTTTTTGTGTTACAAAACTTACAAATACCTTTATTATCCATTAAAGAATATGTATTATTTCATAACATTGCTTTGCCTACTCCACACAATTTAAGTAAACCTTATACCTTTAGTTTAATTTTACCCAGATCTAAATACATTGCAATGACCAAAGACAAAAGCCAGTACAGCACTTTAAACAATTTGGAAAGTTGCAAAAGTATCACTGCAGGAAAATATGTGTGCGACATAACAACCGTGTATGCGTCAGACATCAGACCTATTTGTGAAAGTGAATATATGTCAAAAGTGATCAGTGAAACTCCAAAATATTGTGAAACTAAATTTATTTATGGTAATTTAGTTATGTGGAAACCCATAGAAAATAATAAATAGATTTACATACAGTCAGTGTCTAATAGAGTTTCAATAGAATGCCGAAACTCAAAATTACTAGAAGTTCATGTTTTAGGTACCGGAATACTTACAATCCCTAAAAACTGCATAGGTTACTGTAAGGCTACCACTTTCATACCAAAATATAGCGCATTAAATATATCTACACCCATTGCCTTTCCTGACTTTAACTTATTAAACGACACAATGTAATGAGATTAAACCAATCAATCAATAATGTATCCCCTATTAAACTACTAAATACTGACTTAGATGATCTGAAATCTAATAAGCATATCTTTCTAAAGCAATTAAGTAAGCTAGATAACGTCCTTGACAATCAACCACACATTATAAAATATGGGATGCATTATTCTATTATCACTATGTTGATTACTGTACTTATAGTATCTTATGTATGTCTTAAAGTCTATAAATGTATACGACCCGGCAGCAGAACACCAGTTAAAGTATCTTTCTCATCAAAACCTGAATCAATTTGTAAAATTAATACAGAAAACAGTAACTCCGATAACGAGGAAACCTCCCTTCCAGCTATTAGAACTAGAGTTTAAAATTACCTGATTGTTTTGATTTTACATATTATAAACAATTACATAACTTCAAAATAACCCGAAGTTATTTCTTAAAGGGGGAGGTGTTATACCCTAAAACTGTAGGGGTTAATGCTAGATCAGCGCCTTGTCAGGCGCTGCCAGCTATCTATAGACTTATCGGCTAGAGACGTCATGTTTCGGTAGCCAGTTGACACTCAACCTTCATGGCAGACGGTTCTGCCCAAGGGTCTCGCGTATTATCCTTATATTATCCCTAAATTACACGTGTCCTTGTATTATCCTGAAATATATTATCCTAAGTTAAACAATTCTTTTTTTAAAAAGACGAATTGTGGTGACCTATAACAGTACGAACTCGCGCGTGTGATGGTTACGTGATAAATAATTTGTGTTTTAAGTGGGTTTCAAGTGTTTGAAGTGCTATGGCCTGTTTAAGTGTGTGATAAATATTATAGTGAAGTGAATTACTGCAGGATTTCAAGGTCGGTGAGTGAAAAAATATTACGTAATTTCGGGTTTTTTCCACAACCAGCGCACGGCGAAGAATGTTTGTTGTCATTACGTGTATGTGTTTTTAGATCCTTATTTTAGTACAGTGATTACCACGATTTTTATAACAAAGTTGAAGCATTAAATAAGCTTTCCACAGGTACCAATATTTTTATTCTACGTATCAGATTTATTTATAAAATAACATTTTGTTTCCATTGTCTTGGCGGCCATTTTTATTTTTTTGCCGTCGGCAAATATTTTCAACTTTGGTCGCTCGTAAATAGTACATATTGTACTAATGCTATGTGGTTTTATTAGTGTTTTGCGTTAAGTATATACACATAATGTATTTAAAACCTTAAACAATATAGGTCAACGCTCGTTTTTTCGAACTATAACCATTTATTTGAAAACAAAGTTATGATTTATGGTTGCGTCATACTAACGAACGATTTGTTTACATGAATACTATCCTATTTCAAACGAAACTCCGCTATCTTAAAGCCCCGTTCCTTACCATAACAAAAAACACAAGTGTTAGCACCATTCAAAGAAACCCAAGTCGTAAAAATGCTTTGTTTACATTATCGGGCGGCCGAGCGGTGCCAGCGCGGCGCGCCGGTGACGCATCTGGCATTCAGCCCACTCGATTATTTTTCCCGCGCTTCTTCCGACGAGTGGTTATGGTAAAAACGGCGTCAAAATCCGTTGCGTAGTTTAGAAGAACAACGCGGACACAGACAGACACAAAAAGCGACTTTAATATTTAATTAATATTTTGGATTCCAACTTAAATCTTCTGTACTCCTACAAAACTTATGACCAAAAGTATGGGAGCTTAAATAATAAAGGCTTGAATATTATTTTAAACGATTTACAAGACCTAATTCTAGATTTTAACACAGTGAATGTAGACAACTAACAGTTTCTGATAATACATTGAATTTGATCGTAAATGATAAATGTAACGATAACAATTTTTTTCGTATATGACAGAATACATATGTACTTCATCAAAATATTAATGGTTTACTACAAAAAGCCGATGAATTTACTGTAAATTTAAATAATATAAACAATAACATAATTGATGTGGTGTGTCTTACCGAGCATAATATGATTACAGATGATACAAAATTTCTCCAAATTCCCAATTATACTATGGCGGCAAACTTCTCAAGAGCAAATAGAAATGGTGGTTCATGTATCCCTTCTACGAAAAAATCGTAAATTTAAGATTCTACTCGAAGCAAAGCTCGTAGGCGTATCCAACCTCTGTTCGGCTATTGAATTGTTAGAGCATAAGTTAATTATCATATGTTTATGCCTCCAAAGACTAAAAGGGAATGTATAGAAATATTTTTGACCGTTTATCGGCTATGCTTGCAAAACTATGTACCAAATGTAAGAAATTTGTTATTTGTGGTGATTATAATATAGAATCGACTAAAAGATACTCCTGTTTTGAGAGAGTTTGAAGACTTATTACGGAGCTTTAACTTAAAACTTGCAATAAATGAACCAACTAGTTTGAAAAGCAAAACGTGCATTGATAACATTGCCCATAATATAAAAGGCTGTAAACAAAGTGTCTTAGATCTAGCACTGTCAGATCATACAGCACAAATACTATCATGTCCTGTTAGGAAGACGTTCTCAATAACCCACTGGTACAAATTTAGAAGAGACTATAGCAACGAAAATGTTGAAAAATTTATTAAATGTGTAAAAGCCTTGACATTTAGTGATTGCAATGGAAAAAGTGACTCAAATGCTGCTTTTGAAGAATTCCATAAAGTATTTAAACTTTTTTATGACCTCTGCTTTTCAAACATAAAAATTAAGGTTCCAATCATACGAAATACTAAATGGCTGAGTAAAGAATTAAAAATATGTTCCCTCCTTAAAATAATGCTACTTAAAACATATCGACTATCAGGTAAAAATAGAGATAAGAGTGATTTTATGAAATATGCAAAAAAAAAAACATAAAACTTACACAAAGGTCGCAAAACAACTATCATATCCAAACGGCCACAAATAAATCTAAAGCAGTGTGGCAAATAATCAATAAATACAAGAACAATAACCCCCCTGAAAAAATTAATAGAATAAAATATAATAACCAACTTATAAACTGCTCCTGATACTAAAGCACAAACATTCAATAACTTTTTTATTGATGAAACTTCAAAACTATCGAATAATACAATAAACTACGCTAATATTCTAACCCATAACAAACCAAACTCCTGTTTCTTAACACCAGTTACTCCTTACGATGTTGTCAAAATAATCATGACATTATAAAACACTAACAGTACAGGTTATGTTGGAATTTACACTAAAATAATAAAAAGTGTAGTGTACGAAATTGCTCCAATCATCACCTACATAATAAATCAGTGTCTTGAGGAAGGAATTTTCCCGACATATTTGAAAACTACTGTAGTTACACCAATATTCAAAAAAGAAACACGTTTTAGAAAAAACAATACCGGAACTAGATAAAAAAAAACAAGTCACAGCCCTATACATATATGGACATAACAAAAGCTTTTGATTATGTTGACCATGGAGTGCTACTACATAAACCAGAAATATACGGAGTTCGAGGTAAAGCACTAGAAATAATCAAATCCTATCTCAGTAATAGAATACAGTTCACTGAAATAACACAATAATTATGTCTTTTCACAAAAACAGAAATTAAATATACACCGAGCCCAAGATCTATAAAATACGGTGTACTTCAAGGGTCGATACTAGGACAACTACTATTTCTCATCTATAGGTATACATGATTTACCTAACGCGATTCGGCTCTCTATGGTTTTATTTGCAGATGATGGTACGGCTCTTTTGACAAATAACAAAAATAAAAATCATGAACTAGAAATAAATGATTCCCTATCTAAATTAATACATTGGCTTACTATAAATAATCTAAAAATAAATCTTACAATAACCCATTACATGAATTTCAAGAACAAAAACGCAAAATTAATTCCATTATCTATTGAGTACAATAATGCAACACTATCTGAGGTTACAAGTACAAATTTTCTAGGTATCTATTTAAATTCTAATAGGTATGTCATGCAAAACACACGTAAATAGTGCATGTAGCAAATGAAATCAATTCTCTTATCATCATATCAATCCTCTTATATCAATCCTCTTAGTATCTATCCAAACCAAACTACTTAGTGCTTGTCGTGCCTATGTGGGATCCACTCTATCTTATGGGATACTATATTGGGGATACTCAACTGATAAAGAAATTGCGTTCAAAGCACAAAAAAAGTGTATTAGATCAATATGTGGGATACACCAAACAGATCCATGTAAACCTCATTTCTTAAACCTCAATATATTAACACTCCCTGCTCTATATTTATTTATCTACGCGGCCTCAATTTTAGTTAAATCAAACATCAGTAGCTATGACACATTAAGAAGCAGTAGACTTAAAAATACATTACTCAATAAAACATCCCACACTGCAGTATATAGCAATAGTATTTTTTGTATGGGCATAAAAATATATAATTAAGTTAACCCATAGACATTAAGAACCTACTTTCAATTGGTATTTTTAAAAGGAAGCTAAAAGACTTCCTGATTAAAAAGGCATATTACTCTGTTAAATAATTCCTGGAAGATAAATAATAATAATTTTATTAAAGTTATTGTGATACATAATTTAATGTGATATAATTTTAAACAATAGTATGAGATAATACAAACTGTATGAAGAATGATAATTAATATAATATAATGTAAACTGCTTAACTGAAATATTGAGTAAGTATGTATACATATTTTTTCATATGTATAGACATTTAAATTGCAATGCCTTAACAGGCAACTATGTTCTAAGAACCTACCGATTGTTAACATCTTCAAAATTCTTCGCAATAAAGAATTTGAATTAATTTATAACATGTATATAGATTTCTCTAGCGAATTATCTTTTCAAGATGAAATGTGCTTACACCTATATTATTTGTCCGCTTTTCGCATCGTCAAAGGATTCATCAGATTATCTTATATGATACGCTAAATATCTGATTGTGAGCGCATTGTTTACAGCGTGGTCGGGTGAAGACAGCGAGAAGGAGTCGCACTACCGGCTGACGCTGAGCAAGATGTCGGCGCGGCACACCGACCAGTACACGTGCACGTCGCCCGGCGGACACACCAACACAGTGCTCATTAAAGTTGTTAGTGAGTCGTGTTCCTGATCACGTAAACAGATGTAGGGCGAACATAATATATCTGACAAACAAGAAAATAAGTTTAAATGCGCCGCTCGACCGCAGCCCACGAATACGTGGCTGGCAAACAAATGACCCGCGCAGCTAACGTGGCTCTCCACATCCTACCTAGCAGGGGACGGGTGACTTAATAAACCATCAGGTTTAAACGGAGCGAATTTACTGCTTATGGCATAACATTATCAGCCTATAATTTTCCCACTGCAGGGACACAGGCCTCCTCTCTGTGATAGGGAGTGGGCTGTAATCTACCACGCAGGCCCAGTGCGGGTTGGTAGATGTCACATGTCTTCGATTTATTGTTTCTAGGACATGCAGGTTTCCTCACGATGTTTTTCTTCACCGTTTTGAGAGCAGTGATGATGAAATTATTTAAAAGTAAAGCGCCTGCCTGGGCTCGAACCTACGACCTACAACTCGGTAAGTCGGGGCGGATACCACTGGGCTACCATTGCACCATAATCTGAAGCAATAATAAAAGTTCAACGTCTAAACCGTGTTCAGAGCAAGCGTATTTTTTTTTGTATCCTTCAGGCATCGTTTACATGGGGCTTTAATGTGGGACTCCCTCGTTGGTCTACTGGCCGTAAGCGTGACTGCTCACCATGGGAACTTCTCAGTAGCAGCCTGGAGTCAGGAGCTATGCCTGGTCGATGGCAATATTACTGCTTGCCAAATGAAGGTGTACTTGCCACCTCTGCCTTAGGGGAACACTTGAGTGTTGTGTCCAAATAAACGTTATTCTTTCTTTCTTTCTTTCTGTTGTTATTATGTGACAGAGAAACAAATTGATATTCGAGCCACTGTCACCCGGCTAGTAGTAGCTGGATGAGACTGACCTATGTCCAGCTGTGGACTGCTGTATGCTGATGACGAGTAAGAGACGATTAGGTGGAGCACACGTTGGGTTAGGAGATACCCAACGTCTCCTCCACCTTTTGTCTTATCTGAACCGGAATTAAAATTTCAAAGACTTAAGAAAGCTCCCAGATTGAAAACTGGTTGTAGTGGCGAAACTTGAGAGAAGTCTTTATTCACTAGTGGACTGCGATACTCAAAGTTGATTGATACTGACACGTTTCCTCCTACCTAAGCCCTTCATGAGATTCACACAAGAATTGTCTCTAGGAGACTTGGCCCTGAGGATTTCTCAATAATATTTGGCCTGGTTTTCCACAGACATAGTGTGTCCGCCGGTAGTTGTTCCATCGCACCGCATCCGCCAGTTCACACAGGGCACGAGGCTCGGCAACTCGGCGCACTTCAGCTGCCAGCCCGGGTTCCACCTCAACGGATCTTCCATACTCACCTGCATGGGCAACGGTAAACATCATGCGTTGTTCAGGCAGAGACGGTGGCGGTGGTGGACAGTTAGTACTATCTCACATAATGCCCAATAAGATACTTGACATACATACATAAACTCACGCCTTCTTCCTATGGGGGTAGACAGGAATTACAGAACGTCACCTGCTACGATCCTATAATGAAAAAATAATAGACAGTGGTGCCGATTCTGTTGTACACCGAACTAAACTAACTAAACTATCACTAAAATTCCTTACTTTTGGCTATGAGAATTTTAACGCTATTCTGCAAAATAAAATCTCTAAATTTAAAAATAATTTTGACACATCTAAAATCAAATTTGGCAATTGCGACTCCACGTGATACTTGTTTGCCGTACCAGGTGATTTTTTTTTAGAGCCAGAGTCGTGCATTATTTTGCAGCCTCGACATGTTTTGTATGGAATTTTTCACTTTTTGTATGGAAAATATGAAAATTTTTTTTTTTTTTTACCAACACGTTGGATTTTAGATGTTCCGGGGCTTCATAAAGGGGGTCGAAATTTTCATTATTTTTGCGATAGGACACACCGTTTTCGAGATATAAGCAAAAGAAAAGAAAAAAAAGATACAGTACTGTTTTTGCATCTGGTGTTGGTATGAATTTTAGTTCATTACAACTAATTTTATTGCACACCTTTTTAATCGCGATTAAAAACAGGCAGATTTAGTTACGACAATCAAAATTTTTGGTGAAAAACGTAAAATTCAGAATAGCAAAATTGCCATTTTCACTAAATTATAATCTCAGTGCCATCTTAGTGCTGTCAAACTAAAATTTGGTTAAGTTGTGTCACTTTAGTCAATTTCAGAATGGGAAATCGTCGTTTGACAGGAATAAACTAAATTTTGGTGATTTTTAGTCTAGTTTAGAGAATTTTGTGACAAGAGAATCGGCACCATTGTTAATTTTTTTAAATAAATGTTACAAAAAAGACGATTTGTGAAAAAAAATATACAGCTTTTAAAAACTGTGGAAAATGGAGAAGTTACACGTTTTTGAAGTCAGGTTTAGGTAAGAAATGAGTTTGAGTTTCTATCCTTGTCACGCAAAACAATCATTGTGCAATGGCACGAAGTTACTATGGCGATTCTGTCTTGTGACATCATGGTAGTAGTGCTGTCTCTAGCATAGACTTTAAAACACTTACGAGTTCGCAATTTTTTTTAAATTATTGAAATACATTGTTTACCTCCTTTTTTAGGTTTCGAAAATCTAATTTTAAAATCCAGTCATCACCTATTGTACAATTACTTTTAAACTCTTCGCCACCGTCACTGTGTCCGTCTGAACAACTCTTCATTCTCGGGTCTCCCATCCCATGGCCATGTCACATGGAAATTAACATGGTATCATTCATAATGTTAGGTCTCGGAGACGCGCGCACAAATCGTCAAAGACCAAACTTTTTATACAGGCTGGTCCAAATTGTAAAAACCGCATCAAAACCCGTTGCGAATTTAGAAGCACATCGCGCTCACACAAGACACGCAAAGTGACTTTAATGTATGTACAGATTATTTCTTTTATTCACTCAATATTCATACGTACTTAAAATTATTTTTTTACATATTTCAATATAAAAATGATTATTATTATCTATAAGGTCGTTGGTCATCCTTGCCGCCGACGTGCGAGGAGACGTTCTGTCCTGTGCTGAAGACGTTGGGCCCGCACCTCAGCCTGGTGGAGTACAACTCGTCGTTCGGCGGGCGCGCAGTGTTCACGTGCAGCTGGGCGTACCGGCTCGTGGGCGCGCCCGGCCTCGAATGCGAGATGGACGGCACGTGGTCCGGGGAGGTGCCGCATTGCATCCGTAAGTGCATACCGATGCGAATTCATCCGTCAACAGTGTGAATATTCTACTTTGTCTCAAATTATGCGATCTGATGTCGATGGTACGGTCAGCAGCAAAAGTCTAGTAACACTGTCAGTTTTACATTTCTTCAAAATTGACAGAACATGATTATTGCTATTATAATATATTGCTTTTCTGTCTCGAAAATAAATTGTAGTTTGATAATCGTGACTTAATTAAAGGGGGGAGGGAGTGGCTTATCCATCTACCTCGGTTGGCCGCCACGACGCCGCCACAAACTTATCTGAACCGGAATTAAAAAACCTCAGATCATATAAACACAGAGATATGCTTTGTAAACAATATCCCTGTTCCGATGTCTCCGCGTTTCCCCAACTTAATTCACTAACAGAAAAGCAATAACTATAACAACGGCACACGAGCTCACATCTCTCCCACACACAAAGAAACTTTCAGCACCACTAATAAACTCACTAATAGAACACATGCAAACAGGGGGCGGCGCTTCTACCTGTAGTTACGGACTCAGACTAAACACACATACCTACAGTCATATAATTAAGAACGATTTGAAGTCCAAGATTTTTTTTATTTAAATCATGTTATGTGTAGTTATGTGTTCCTTTTTAGAATTAACTACTTATGTTATGAAATAGCCACATGAATAGAGCAAACGGGATTAGAAATATAGAATAAAATCACAATTTTTGACATTTCGCAAAGAGATAGAGTTCCATTCTTCTAAGAAAACGTCGTACAGCTCTCTTAAATAGCCACACTGCCGATTTGAAACCTTTTTCTTGACTTCGCACCAAAGACGCTCTATTGGGTTTAGATCTGGGCTGCTAGCTGGCCAATCTAAGACAGAAACTCATTGCGATGTGAGAAATTCCTTAACAGTGCGTGCAGTATGCTTTGGATCATTGTCGTGCTGGAATGTCCAAATAACCGGAAGCACGTCTTCAGCATAAGATAACATTGTTTCTTCCAGTACATTTTTGTATTGGAATTGATCCATGTTTCCTTCACTTTCGTTAATTCGTTCAATAAAATTTTGCACAGTAAGAAAATTGAAATGTTTACCTACCTACATCATGGTCAGATTATCTCTAGATCTGGGGTCGACGACTTCATATCGGCAAACTTAACAATAACTATCCAAAATCAAAACAATAATAATACAAAAAATAGCAAAATAACGAGACGCGTATAAGTAACGAAGAGGCTCACCGTACTGAGGCGACGAGGCTAACATGGGGAGGTGAAGGGGAAGCGAGATGGACCATTCCAGCGAGGTACAGAGATAATTGTGACCTTCGGTCGAATTCTGATAATCAAGGTAAATGATTACAAAAGTCATTGGTATCTGGCCGAGATTTGAACCCGGGTCGCTTCACTTGACACTGACAGAGAGAACGACTACGACTATTGCGCGGCGCGGCGGCGACCTAGACATCCTTTGTAAAGCGCCGCCAAAATAAAGAAAAATAAACATTACAGAGGCTCCAAATGTTTTAAATTAATGGGCCGTGTCGTGCACTTAATAACAGTTTTGTATGTAAGTCGTTAATCGATAGTGAATGAAATAAAGTAAAAAATCGCCGACTTTACCTGTGAATGACTAAAAAAATTTCATCACGTGCACCGTTTCAAGCAAATAGCGCGCGTGAATCAATTAAATTTGAACTTTATGTCAATGTAATTACGGGTCATACGACGCGCACTCGTTTATTGCTATAACTGTATCCTTCATTAAGTAGGTATGTAATACCAATCAATTGAAAGTGGATAATTTAATTAATTAAATCTAAAAAACCCGTTAAAACTAATTTAAAAGTTAGAAAATGAAAACAGCTTGTAATAAAGCATAAGTACAATTTCATATCAATTAAAATGAATTGGTTTCTGGTTATCATTATTTTTCTACCATTTTCTGTAATTTGTTGATCTTTGCACATGAAAAGACACCGCTATGTGATTCCCCGTCCACGCACACACGCGTGGCGCGCGGCGGTACGTTTGTCGGCCGGCGCCGCCGCACGTACGCCAGGTGGCATATTTGATGTTCTTAGTAGTACAGTATTCCCATCTATGTCTACACTAAAGTTGTAACCCCACTGCTCTTGAAGAGACTTTAAGTTGATAAAAGACTCAAAGGTCATTTCATGAACATTAATTGCAGGTTTACTTTTTTTTGCATTTTTAATAAGGGTAACATACTGGTCTGGACTATAAATTGGACCTGCTTTTAAGTTTTTCTTTACCTCTCTTTCTATTAGGCTGTGCACACTGTCTGCTTCATTCTGTGTATGTCCCCTTATCATAAATTTATGTGTTATACTGGAAATATTTAGATTAGTTACTGCATACAAATATAATGTGGCGATATATTTATTTTTATTCTGCCCACAGCAGTTGTCTGAGTAAAATATAATTTGTTTCGGTTCTTCGTCTTTTGCACACAGATTTTGTAAATATTCCCAAATGCAAGAGCCAATTTCGTTAGCACCTCGTTTAGCATCTACTTCAGTCCAAAAGAAACAGTAAACATTGTCATATGCTTTTTTATCTCCATTTAGTAGCTCTGTCATAGTCAAATTATAGCTATTTAGTTTCGACTTATAATAAAAAGCCGAAGTATCACCCCTCGGACACTGTAGAACAGCTTCTAAGTCATAGATAACTACTCTAGAGTCTTTGGTTATATTTTGACGATCGGCAAATTTTTCAGCACGACTCAAGGTTTTCTCCTGCATATGCTTACAATATTTATCTTCCAAAACTTGTTTCTGTTCAACATTCGAATTGTGGTATGATGTGCATAGATCACACTGATCTTTCTTTGGTTGGTAAAATCCTAAATTAAATTCATTGTTAAAAAATTTGTAATATGCCATATAATTACCTACTTCCCTGTTAGTATTTCTTTGCTGTGCAGCAAAATCATTGTACAAATCCTTAATAGTCTTATCACCGCCAATGTACTGCTTTGACGTCGAAGCTCGAACATAATGTGATTCTAGTTTTGGAATCGTATTGATATGTTTTCGAATGTCATCTAGTAACTGTGGGTTAAGTTTGTTGTGATTATTATGTCTCCCTCTTAGGTCATCAAGCATAAAACCATCGTTCATTCTAGATTGCACAGTGTAAATCATTCTTTCAGATATAGACAGTGTATTCTTTAAAAAAGTCTTACTTACTCTTATTTTATTATCATTTAAAATAAAATAAAAAGCTTTGTTTGGACGTCTGGGATTTTGGGAATTACTGTATTTATATTTGGGGGTAACATCTTCCATACACGTTCGTAAATAGGCCCTCTGTGCAACTAAGTTCCCTAGGTCCCAAAAGGAGCTAAATAAGTGGTATCTCCCCTCATCATCGATCTTATCTTTACACTTTAATTTACAGTTTTCGTTACATGTGTCTTTTATAAATCGAGCCGGAACAGTTTTACGTCTTTTTGACATCGAGACATACGATTCGCCTTTATTACGGAGTTGCTTCGATCGCACTTGCTGCCACTTCTCAATTTTTCGTGATCTCTTGCGTCCTCGACGACTATTATTTGTTTCGCTATTGGAGTCAGAGGAATCTGAAGTTGATCCTTCAAAGAGAAAGTTCTGTCTCCTAATGTGCTTTCTAGGTATTGAAATATAATCTATGGTAGGATCATCGTCGCTGAGATCAATGTCACTTTCATCTGAGTAAATAGGGGAAATATTATAATTAGGCACGCTGTTCTTATTTCGACGCGCTCTTTGCTGAATAATTTGTTGATCCTCACTAACTTCTTGAGCATCACTGGAGCTTGAAGAACTTGATGAAGATGAGGATGAACTAGAAGAAGTGGAACTAGACGATGAAGATGAGCTGAAGGATCGAGAACGTTGCGTATTATTGCCTGAGATCGGCAAAATTTGAGAGTCGCATCAGCAGGCTCGGCATTGTTGTTTAGGTGTATACTATCATCATTTTCACTCACGGTTGAATCACTGCTATAATCAGGTACTAGGCTAACGATTTTTGTAACAGTAGGTGAATCCTGTTTCAAATCAAATTTTGGCTTTTCAACTGTTATTGGCATCGGCTCAGAATTTGGAGATAGATTTTCCTGATTTTCAATATCTACATGATATTCTCTTCTGGTCTGAAATAAAAATGACAAAACTAATATCAATATTAGTTCAATTCATCATCAACAGGCAATTTTTAAATATAATTTAAGTTAACTAAATTGTTTACAATTTTCCTAGCGGCACCCTGAGGTAGGTAGGGTACTCCGCGCTGTATCTGTTTCCATAAGAATTTGGAGATAAAAGTAAACAGACTTTAATCTACCCCTGTACCAATTTAAATCTAAATCCGTTCAGTGGTTTTGCGGTGATTAAGTAACAAATTAATATTAGCAAGTAGGTATTATTATGAGTAAGATTATAGATTACAAGTAACAATAAAGGGCAAAATTAGTATCTTAAATGACAGCTAATAACTTAATTTCTCTTATTTTGAACACGTAAGTATTGGCTATGATAATTATATAATTATTTACCTCATCGTGACTAATTATGTGCTCGAGTTCTTCATTACTAGATGGTTCTTGGTTATTTCCAGTTTGAACCAAACCTAGAATTCTACGGGACCTCCAAGATGACGCCATTGTTCTATAATAACCTAAAAAGTTAAAGACGAACAATGATTGTAAATTATAATTTGAAAATGGTATTTTCGAATAAACAGCGTTAACGTTAAACATTTCATACAATTTCCCATTCGCGTAAATAATAAAAAGAGGTAAATCAGAATCTTACTTTAGCTACTGTTTATGTTTTACTATAAAGCGATGGTTACTCAATTACTCCAATGAAAAAGACGTATTTTTTAAATGATTTGAAGTATTACGTTATAATTTTTCGAACATGCTACATTTTTAAAACAAAACAGAATTAATACAAATCATCATCAAATTATTTTTCTAAAAAAACGAAGTATCTCAAAGATCATGCATTTTATTATAAAATAATTGTAAACTTTCATAGTTACCTTTTAGTCAAAAACAGATTAATTTCGTGTTACACCACCATTACACCACAGAACAACACTCCCACTCTCAGTCACTGCCGGTTCATCACTGAATCACGCCATTTATTAGAATCGTCCTGTCCAATCCTGTTTATTAAAAAGAGAAGACCGATCGCGTATCTCGCTCGATTTTGACGTATCGAGACGGCTGTTGAATTCTACCTAATCTTTACGCAATGAATATGCGTTTTATTGTAAAAGGTCAAAATTCGTAAATTTTGTGTTACTTACATCTTTTTTTTTTTAAACGAGCGACATGTTGATGTCTTTAGGAGAAGCCCGTGGCAATGCTTCTCTTGCGTTGAGAATTTACCGAGACAGATTTCCGTACGTCCGGCATCCGTCTGATTCTCGCATGATAACGGCAGCTTTTCAGCGAGTTTTAGAAAATCGACCGATTGCTCCGATAGCGGCAGGTGGTGGGCAACAAGTGAATGTTCAGACAGAGGAGCGTATTTTAAATGTGATTCGCCAAAATCCTCGCCTGGGCACACGAAGTGCAGCGAAATTATTGCGGCGCCGGGGCGAACCGACAGTCTCTCACTGGACAGTTCACAAAGTCTTGCGCCGGAACAGAATGCGGCCCTACAAAATACACAAAGTACAAGCTTTACTACCTAACGATCACGTTCGTCGTCGTGCGTATTGTCGTTGGCTGCTAGATCAACAACAACGTGCGCCTGGCTTTATTGAGCACATTATCTGGACGGACGAGTCCACTTTCACGAGGAACGGGATGTGGAACAGGAGGAATGCTCATGTATGGTCAGACGCGAACCCGTCCGCCACTCAAGAAACCGGCCATCAGACCCGATGGTCCGTCAACGTATGGGCTGGTGTTTTTAATGGACGAATTCTAGGACCAGTGTTTCTACCGCAGCGCCTCAATGGATCAGAATATCTTATTTTTTTAAACGAACATTTAGATGATATGCTATCACACATTTAGATAATGTATCGTTGGCTGAATTTCGTCGAGAATGGTTCCAGCACGATGGTGCTCCACCGCATGTTACGCGCCCTGTCCGCGAGCGTCTCACTGAGCTATTTAATGACCGCTGGATCGGAAGAATGGGGCCGCACGCCTGGCCGGCTCGTTCACCTGGCCTAACACCTTTGGACTTCTTTTTGTGGGGTTATGTGAAAGAAAGAGTTTTTAATCGGGAATGTGACAGTGCTGATGAAATGCGGGGCAGAATAGTGAGTGTTTTCGATAGACTTCGTGCAGAATGTGTTGAGGATCCTACACTATTGCCTCGTGTTCACGGGTCGACACAACGACGGGCCCGACTTTGTATTGAAAGGGATGGCGCGCAGTTCGAGCCAAACCTCATAAGGTCGCAAAGGATTTAGACAGGTACACACGGCTACACATCAACCTAGACTGTTTGGACTTTGAACTATTAGAAGTTGAACGCTGCGAATAGTGCGAGAGGGTGCGATATGTTTTTGTTATTTCGTCCCACTCACGCACGTCGCCTGCGGGACTGTGTGTGGCATGCGCTACTGGCCGCCACCATACGGTTAGCACTCGTGTAATTCGTAAATGAACTTCATTTCGGATTTTCATACAAACTTTCCACCCCTATTTTACCACCATAAGGGTTGATTCTACAAACACACTGAAATACCTACTAATACCATTTTTATTATTTTCAACCAAAAAACTAAATACGAACTTTCAGACATCTAACTTCAAAACGACGGATTTACATACAAACTTTCAATCTTTGTATTGTGTTTCATCCATAACAAGTACTTATTTCTTCATTTTCAACCAAAATAATCTTAATATTTATCATACATTTTAAACTGTTTTCCCCTTCTTTACGACACAAAGAAGCAATTAATACATCGACGTGATTTTGCATAGATGATTTGTTGATAGTTCCAACTATCAAAATCAGTCGTCTATGCAAAATCACGTCCAATCCTGGAAAATAACTCATTCCCAAAGAAAAAAATCCTTAGATACTAATATTAAAATACACGACACGGCACGGTTGGCGCAGTGGTTAAGCGATTGACTGCTGCGCTGCGTGTCGCGAGTTCGATTCCCGCACGGAACAAATATTTGTATGACCTACAAGTAGTTGTTCCGGGTCTGGTTGTTTGTGTATGTGAGTTTTAAATGTTTGTAAACGCACCCACGATACAGGATAAACTCCTAGGCAACGTTTTTATAAAAAAAATATATGTTTGTTTGCCTGTAAGTATAACAGTTTGATGCACTTCCACAGCAAAACAACTGAATGATTGGGGGTCCGCTAGAACCCATAGGATTGTTTTCAAATGGGTCTACATTCATTACCTATTGCTTTGTTTTTGTAGTTAGGTTAAATATTAAAACAACGGTTAAAAATACTCTTTATTTCAATAAAATTGTAACTATACCTCTTACAAGGCAGATAAAACTTAAATTACTAAAAACATTAGTTAAAGGCCTATTCTATTCAGATACCTTTAAGAGATATTCGAGAGATACCGTTGTGGGTACCGAAATACGAGCGGTATTCCGCCGGGTATTTGTATTTTTGTTATGTGCTAGCCGCGGGAGTTCATACAAATACCTTTTATATCTGAATAGGCCTTTATGCATGTTGCCTAAGTCCTAAGCTACTCATTGCATGGATCATATTGGTGATCAGTTTGATTTTGTAAGTTTAATTCGGAAACTAAGTCAGTAGAAGAAAGCCTAAACAGAATTAACAATCTAAATACAGGATGGCAGGGGAATCGATGCGCAATATGCTACCATGGATTCAATACATGAATCTGATTCCCCCTGCGTTGAAATATGTCGTAGTATAAATAAACTATACAGAATAGGACAGATAATTTAAAAAAAAATGCTGTTCTATTCTGTATATTTTATTTCACAAAGCCACACGCGGTCGTCCGCGTAACAATAGTTAATGATTAATTATTTTGTCAAATTATTTAACGCTTGAAAGGTTAATAATAAATAACTATTATAGTCTAAACTCTAAACATGACTACAAGCTACCGCAGGAGCCAATAACAGCTAAGAATCTATATCAACAATAAACATATATAATATCAACACAATGTGTATAAAAATAATATATTCATCCAGTGACAACCCTCTATAATTAACTATGGCAAACGAAACTTGACATGGTTTATTGGTTTGTGCTAATAATAGGTAAGTATGAGAAATATCCTCACGTTAGAGTAACATTACGTAAATAGTTATATAAATTCGATTTATGACTTGCTGGAGAACAGACACAAAAGGAAAATTATTAACATTTAGCAATCAAATATTATTATAGATAACACTAGACTACTATCAAAATGAATATTGCTTCGATAACTCGAAGCCCACAGTATAACAAATATAAAAATTTGCAATAATATTAGTTACAGTTTTAAATTTAAACTCAATAAATAATACAAAACAACATTTGGAGAAACATTGGGTAATTATAATTATGACTTTGGGCGAGATTCACAGACCACACTAAAAACTGATTTGCTAAGCAAAATAAGCGTTTAATTATACGAATAAGAACATTAGATTTAAAAAAAATTTGGAAACAATTAACCTAATTAGTTAGCCTACGAAGTAACCTTACCTAATAACAGAAGTGTGCAAGATGGTAAATGGCATTGGTGTTCTAAAACGACATCCGGAAAATACGCGTGGGTGGAAATTGGTTAAAGGAATGAAAGCCACAGGTATTTAATGCTAGATCGTTAATATCTGGTGGGTCCACCATTAGCGTCTAGCACTGCATCCAACCTGGCTTTCATTCCAGTCACCATGTTCCAACACATATCACGCGGATCCCCCCTCATCATTTCCCACGTTTGGATTGCAGCTTGCCGCAAGTTTTCCACGTTGCGCACTTCTGATACATCCTAATTGAGAACCATCTGTCCCCAGAGGTTTTCAATTGGGTTGAGGTCGGGGCTCTTCGCAGGCCATGGTATAAGCTGAATATCCGGCTGAGCTTGGAGCCACGCCTGAACTACTCCAGCGCAATGGATCGAACTGTTATCCTGGCAAAGGTAAATAGTGCCTGTTGGATGGTGCCAGTCGGCACCATAACATCTCTCAGAATATCGACATACTGTTCTGAAGTCATGCGGCCAGATATCTCTACAAGTTCGCCAGGACCAACAGAACTCATCCATCCCCAGAATCCCAAGCTCAGCAGACCACTCGACCTATTGGGTATTACATTTTCAATTTGGTATCGTTCGTTGTTTAACCGCTTTAATATTTTTCTCCCATCTCTGTCAGATTTGAAAGTTTTTTCATCGACAAATATTACAACATTGTTCTCCCAGTCGAAGGTATAGTGTTGTAAACAAAAACCTACTCTAGCCTCAGCATGGGCCGTAGAAAAAACTATCTTTTTTGCCGGGATCCTTGTTTTCATGCCAACGGCCTGCAATCTGCGTCGGATTGTTTGGGTTGATACCTGAAACAACAGTAAAAAAAATCTTAAAAAAAAAAATACGGAAGATACCAATTTACCTAATGCTAATAATAACCTTATATTTTTCGGGTCGGCCCGACTGATCCCTAGTCTCAACTCGGCCAGTCCGTATCTACCTACCTACATGTATAGCTAGATGGCGCAAAAGTACTGATGGTAGGAAAAATGCTTGTATGGTTTGCATTTATTTTTATTCAGCCTTCACAAATCGCAGTTTTTACAAGAATTAAAGCTCTCTGTTAAAAATGTATATAACATAATTTAAACTATCGTAAAATGATTTGGTGTCAGTTGCACTGGGGCAGTATTGTAATGTCAAAAGGAAGGGATGCTTCTTATCTTAAAGAGCTTAAAATCAAATTTTCTTCATAATAAATGGATGAGGGAGAGAGAGACTAGAGAGGGCTCTATGTAATTACGAAAACCCGCTATAACAAAAGCATCAACGGATGCCACCGACTGCCCACTACGGTTATCGAATTTTATGACTCTTTTGTTTGGACACGTGCAGGCTTAGGCTTATTGAAAAATTTCTAGGAATTAATTATTTAATAATTACCTAACAACTACCTACTTATTTTCACGGAATCTAAGTAGGTTATTTTGTTAAAAAATATATAGAAAAAGATCAAGAGCAAAATTTATACGTGATAAGTATTTATTTATTTATTCTACATCGTAGCATTTTTCTGACAAACTACCCTTACAGCTAATAGGCATATAAAAATGCGAGTATCACAGGCGAGACTCACTTTTCTTCCAATGTTTACACTACAGGCGAGTAATCGTAGATCTATAGAGGCATACGTGTCTCAACTTGTGTAAACAATGCTCGAGCGATAATCGCAAGTGTCGATGCGAGACTCGCGCTAATCACTCTGAACTGAACAGTACACGAGACTGGCCATTCGTGACCTACATTTAGAAAAATCTGGTATCTCATTAGATGTGCAATTTAATACACCCTGTGCCACCTCCAAAGTCATTATAGCACCACCACTGAGTCACTGACACTACTAGACTGAACAAAAAAAGTCGTGTTTTCGAATGGCGAAACTCGTAGGTATAGTCTGTTTACACAGGCTCGCGGCCTAGGAGAATTTAAGTAGCGATAACAATTTTTATTCGAGAGACGAAGCTCGGGGCATTCTTTTACACTAGGTGACCATATTATTGCCTAGAAGAAATCGCCACTCGCGTGCGAGTAGCTCTCCTTGTGTAACAGCCGCTTAATAACACAGATAGATTACTCCTTTATCTTTAAATGGTGGGATATTTTTCCTGAAAATGATCTTTTTAATATCGTAAAAATGATTTTCCGTTGCCTCTTCACACAATATTGACGATGTCGGATTGAGTTTCGGAACATTTTTTTTGTAATAATAACATAATTTTATTTCTTCAAAAAAACCGCCGGTAAGCAGGTGATAAACTGAAAATAAACCTGTAAAATGTTACAAATAGTATCAAAATAAATATACTTACCTACAGGGTAACTAGAAACTCGACGAATTCCTTGCAGGGCACGCCCTGCAAGGAATTCGTCACGATCACGATAAAGCAACTAAAATGCAACAAACTTAACTCCCCATGTATGGTCAGAAAGTCAGTTGCTTTCGAGAAATTTTAATTTGAAATCGGAAAAAATATCAAAATTTTCTGTCCTGTTTTTACTTATTATTTCAAACTGTTAAGTATTGTGGGTATTTGTTTGGAGAGCTTCTTTTTAACTGTCTACAATCATGCAATAAAAATAAATTTATTCAACCCATATTTTTTTTTTATTAAGGCATAAATATGAAAATCTGGGTAGTTTCGTGAAAAATTTTAAATTTAACATTTCCCGAATGCAACTGACTCTCTGACCATACCTGGTGAGTTGGTTTGTTGCATTTTAGCTGTTTTATTACGCCCTACAAATAATAAATTACGTCGAGTTTCCAGTTTCCCAATTTTTTTTTAAACGTTGCCCCACTCTAGGAATTATTCCTGTATTGTGGGTGCGCTTACAAACATACACAAACAGCCAGACCCGGAACAACTACTTTCAGGTCATACAAATATTTGTTCCGTGCGGGGATCGAACCCGCGACCCGTGACGCAGCAGTCAATCGCTTAACAACTGCGCCAACCGTGCCGTGCCTATATCCAACGTCTATTAATTTCACATATTTTAATTTTACGCGTGAACACACATTGCACATTGCATTATGGGTTTATTTTCCAATTACATATTATACTGAATTGTATTGCAGAAAAAATTCTAAGCCTTATAAAAATATTAATTATGAGAAAACAAAACATTAAAAATTCCAAAATATCAGAACATGCTCATTATTTCCGAAGCTATCCATGTGTGTGTGACATATTTGAGCTGTCTCAATGTAGTTGTGCGATTTTTGCGATTTGATACAAATGCATTTTGAGAACGCGTTCTAACTAGGCATGTATAAATTGTATATTACCAACCAACTGCCAATAGCTAATAAATACATAAAAAGTTTATGAAATTAAGCACCCACAATGTGTTTTAGAGAAATGTGTTATTATGACGCATAAAACAGTTTATATTTTCTGTAGTTGTGACTAGAAGGCGTTCGCGTATATGATGGGAAATTGTATTGATTTTAATAAAACGCCGTTTTAGTCTGATTTTTGCACACTACACGCGAACGCCTGCTGGTCATGTAATAACTGTCCAATGTCTGGATGCATTAAGACGTTTTCCCGACCATACGACTCGGAGCGTTCGGTCCTTCTCTGTCCCACTGCTGAGTCTCGCTCTGTCCCGTTTCCTGCGCACGCCCATTTATCATAGAATTTTCAACAAAATGGAATTATTTTAATGGAAAACGACTAGCGAACCTTTGGATTAATAAAACTTGAATTATTTATATTTTAAATTACCTATCCATTAATGTAATACTCGAAATTATTAGACTCAACAACTCTTTACGGACAACTCTTTAAGGCACGAGTAAATGGGCTATTGCTAAACCAGTGAACAACATTCTCGACCTCATTGTTACATACTATCAGGTGAGTTATGGGTATAATATTATTTTCGTTATCTTGCGCGACCTTTCTATGAAAACTTCATGGAAATTGGTCTACAAGAGTCGCGTCACGCTTGTTTGCTTGTGCCTTAAATGTAAATAAATACCTTTAAAGCGTTATAGTGAGAAACAAATAAACAATTAACTAATTACCTATATATATATTGTTACGCGGCCGGCGCTCGTCGGCGCAGCCTTGTAAAAGAAGATGTTCAAAATGGTAACCATTGTCATGGATGCAGTGAGTCTGGCTAATGTAATGACTAAATATTACCTATCTGTCGCCGTGCGGAGCATTGCCGCAAATATAAATAATATTAAAAGTATCACTCACCGTTATCCCCGTCCTCCTTTCGATTTCTTTGATGGTATATCCACCGTCTCGCAACACCACTATCAGCTGCCGCTGTTGTGGAGTTAATTGTGGCGCCATTAATATTGGTGCACCACGCACTAGCACAGTATAAAAACGGACTAATGTTTTTATACAACCACGGAATATAAAAAATAAATCACTTCCGTGGAAACAACAGCACCCACCGGCCGCTATAATAATAATAATAAAGATTTATTTTCCTCCCACAAAGTACATTTTTATACATTATAAGTGTAATAGATATAGGTTTACAAGGATTTGTGGGAGTCAGGAATCCAAACTAGGATACCCTGTGCTATGGATTCCTGGTCCCCTCGCCGAGATAAGAAATTTTCACAATTTGTTACGTAGTTGTACAGTTAGTGGCACTATTGGACTATTGTATGGAAAAAAATAACAAAAAAAATAAAAGGTAGTTATTAATAAAAACAAAATAAAAACAATTTTAAACTTAAGTCAGATGACTGCGTGTGTGTGGGTGTTTGTATGTGTGTGTGTGTGTGTATGTGGGGTGTGTGTGGGGGGGGGGGGGGGTGTGGGGTGTGTATGTATGTTGAGTGTGAGTGTAAGGGTGTGAAAAATATGTGAGTATAATGGATCTTATAGTATGTCTGGTATGGGCCTGCAAACGAGTGTGAGAGAGATAGAGTTAGATGGTATTTGTGTATAGCTAGGATAGGGTAGAAAGCAGTTTTTCAGTTTCCTGATAATCTAGTCCCAACAGCCAATTTGTGAGCTTCTTTTTACATTCTACCCTCGGCAGACCAACAATGGCAAGAGTTTTGTTAACTCTGTTATATAATCTGCTTGCTCTAAATTAGAAGAAATTTTGGGCGAAAGATGTTTTTACCGGATTTGTTTCACAGACTTCATAATAACGCCTAGTATTTACCTTTTGTTTCGCTGTAGTAAAGTCAATTAATGAATGCTTTTTCATAACTGTTGCTAATACATAAAGCTGCCTGACCGTTAATACATTTGCGTCGTTGTAGAGGGCTTTTGTTGCATATAAACGTGGTTTGAATAGAGCAACTTTTAGGAGAAGTCTTTGGGCTCTTTCAACGTTTATTATATTAGTTTTGTATGAGCCGCCCCAGGTCAAAATACCATATGATAAGATTGATTGGCAAAGGGATTCATACACAATTTTAACCAGTTTCCAGCTTGCAACGTGCCTAAGATTTTTAAATACATGAACGAGTTTTCTTGTTTTTTGGACCAGATGTGAAATGTGTTGCTTAAATGATAAGTTTCTATCAATTATTATGCCGAGGTATTTGATTGATTCTGTTTTCGATATGATTGGACAAGTGGTACAGTTTGTTGTTACAGGATTACATTTGTGTGCTTGAATATTAAAAGGATTTTGTTGATTTGCCATATTATGTATTTTAAATTCTATATATTTAGTTTTGGTTGCATTTAAGGTAAGTTTGTTAAGAGCTAGCCAGTGAGTGACTGTATTGAAACCTTCTTGGGCAGCAAGATAAGTTTCCTCCCATGAGTCACCATAAAAGGTTAAGGTAGTGTCGTCAGCATATGACATTATATGGCAGTTCCTAATTTTTAGGTTGCAAAGATCATTTATATAGCATAAGAAGAGGGGAGGGCCCAAGATGCTGCCTTGTGGGATTCCAATATTTATCGGTCTCTCTTCACTTTGCGTATTTCCTATGCGAACAGACTGATACCGATCCTCTAAGTAGCTCAGAAATAGTTTTGATTGTGTGTTTCTTATTCCCATAAGTTCGAGTTTGAATATTAACAGTTGTGGGCAGACAGTATCAAACGCTTTTTGTAGGTCTAAAAAGATGTTCAAGCATTTTTTTCTATTATCTATTTTATCTACAATTAGTTCGGCGAATGTCTGAATACAGTCTGTTGTAGATTTTCCTTTTCTGAAACCATATTGGTTTGGTGATAAGATGTCTTTATCTTCTAGAAATTTCACAAATCTGCTACCGATTATCCTTTCAAATACCTTTGAGATAGAGGTTAGCAAAGAAATAGGACGATAGTTTAATACCTCCTCTTTGTTACCGTTCTTAAAAATAGGGATGACAATCGTTTTTTTAAGAGTAGGTGGAAAACTGCCTTCTGCTAAACATTTATTAAGGATATAAGTGAGGGGAGGGATTATATAGTTTTTTAAATTCTTAAGGACTGTTGACATTATATTGTCCCACCCTGCTCCACAATCTGAGCGAAGGTTGTTGATGATACCTTCTACTTCCTCTTCAGATGTTTCCAAAAGTACAAAAGAGTCACAAGAGGACGATATATTTGCAGTGTTTGTTGGGAGTGGGGAGAGACCTATTGGGATTTTACGTTTCAGTTCCATGCCTATATTTGCAAAATAAGAATTTACTTTATTAACTGAATCTTGTGGAGTTGTTTCAATATGTAAAAGTTCCAGCGGAGGTGAGTTTGTTTTATTCAGACTTGTAATAGTTTTAATAGCGGACCAAAGTTTTTTGTTATCACCTCCAGCCGATTCAAGTATATTCCTATCATATTGTCTCTTACATTTTTTTATTATGTCATTACAGAAGTTTCTATATCTTTTATAAGATATTTTTAAGATGTCATTATTCGGATTTTGCTTAAGCTTGTAATGCATTCTGTCTCTTGTCCTTATGCATCTCAGTGGGCCAGGAGTGATCCACGGTTTTATTGTCAGTTTATTTCTAGGAATTTTAATAGTTATTGTGTTGTTAAGTACATTTTTTTGTAAATTTTGATTTAAATAGGTCATGAGTTCATTGGGGCTGGCGTGGCTATCGTATACATAGTTAAAATCAATATTTGCGCAGTCCTTGTTTAGATTTTCAAAGTTTATTTTATTAGCAATTTTTACTTTGTGGTTTTGTCCACTTAAGCGCTGACAGAAAAGTGTAGCTTCGTGGTCAGTAATTGCAGATTGGAGAATAAATGTAAAAGAAGAAGCTTTGGATTTAATTATCACGTGATCCAAACAGTTACAACCACTAGTTTGTTCATAATGTGCTGGAATCATACCATAGTAAGCAAGTAAATCGAGATAGCTTGATGTAAGTACGTTTGAATCTTTAATATTTATATTTATATCACCTATCAAAATTATATTTTTGTAATCAGTTAGTCTAATTAAAAGTTCCTGCAAGGTGCGCAAAAAAATATCTAATGCGGGAAAGCTAGGGGGGGTCTGTATATTGCAATTATGACAGTAGTTTTATTTATTTTAATAAGTAGGCAGTTTGCTTCCAAGATTTCCGGTTCTTCTATGTTATAGTTAATATCGTTATTAATGTAAACGACCACCCCGTCGTTTTGGTTGTAGTTTCGTGTAGTTGAAAAACTAGAATAGTTAGGCATTTGTGGTAAATCAGTAACGGACGAGAGCCAACACTCAGATAGAATTATAATATCACAGCTCAATTCTAGTCGTTTTAGTAAAGTAATAAGGCTCAGAAATTTTTTGTTAATGCTCCTAATATTCTGTTGCATTATTTTTAAAAATGAATTTGGTTTAGTTATGGTCTCTTTACATGATTCTGGTTCACAGTTGAACAATTCTGTAAGCACAAAATTTTCTAAATTGTTTATATTGTTTAGATCAGCGAATGTTATAGTTAAGAATACCATAGGCACTAGTTACGTGTCCGATTGTAGTTATGTCGTTCAGTGCAGTTGTAAATACGGATGTGGATTTAATTGGATAATAAGGACTAACGTTTATTAAAAACCTGTATGTAAACTCATGATTGTATGTAGATGTGTGATTGTTAATAGTTTGTGTAATTTGTGTGCTTGTGTTTTCTCTGTAATGTAAGTATGAGCAATCATTTGCGCCGCAATAAGTTACTACATTCATGAACAAAATGTATAGGCGCTGTCGGTAGATAGTTAATATAGTACCAATTAATATAGTAGACATAGTATGTAAACACAAAAATAAAAAAGTTATAAGTACGAAATATGATAGAAAACTTTGCACGCGATACTTAAGTTGTACAATAACGGAAGATAGTCATTGTCTTTTGAGACTGACGAGATCAGATTCACTATCCACTCGAATTTGCTTCTGGCCTTCCGCTTATCGCAGAAATATCCTTCCGTGCGCTACCCAGCAAAACGAATACTTGTGTTCCTTGGCAAATTCTCGGCATAAATAGAAAAGCTTTCTTGCGTTTGCCGTTAGGGTTTCTGCTACATATATCGGAATTTGCAAGTGGGTAGTGTTTAATTTGTTGTGCTTATTTTCGGTGTTGAACTTCTTCACAGCAGTAATAATGCTTTCTTTTGTGAGTTTACTTACAAATTCAACGATAATTGGTTTGTAACTATCTATTTTTGTGTTGACACGGTAGATGTCTCGAATGCCTGATGTTTCAATATCTATGTTGACAGTTCTGCCCAATTTTTGTATTGAGTTGATCAGATCGTCGGTAGTCTCTTTCTGTTCATTTTTAGGAATGTTTCGTATCTCAATAGTTGAGCATTTTAAACTTCTCTCCATAGATTCCAGTTTATTTTCGAGTGATTGAATGTATTGTTGTTGATCTCGACGTTCATTCTCCAGTTTAGATATGCTTGCAATTATTTCATCAAATTTCTCTGAGTTAAACTCTACAGATTTCCGCAAGTCACGGCAATCCTCCCGTATTTCATTTATGCTAGTAAGTACTTGGTCCATTTTGTTATTTTGAGTGTCAGACCAAGTCTTCAGTGTGTTCATTATATCGGTTTTAAATGAATTCCATTCCTGCATATGTTCGTGGTCAAATTCACGTTTTGTTGGGCGTATACATACGTTTTTTGACAGTTCACTAAGATCTTCTGAGTCAAAATTGCAGGAAGGAATGTTGGGTTCAGAGCCGCCGTGGTATGGGGAGAGCACGGGTTCCGAGGAGGTCGCGATTTGCGGAGGAGTACGTTGAAGCGACATGCTTTTGTGGAGTCCAAAGCTTGCGCCAAACAAAAAATTAGCAAATCAATAAAGATGATATCTCGTAGCACTGGTGGGTATCGGCGGGGGTGATACAGCGACGGTGCGGGAGCACGGCGGGCCGTAGCAGCAGCTATGAAGTTTCGTAGCACTCACCAGTGGTGGGAGCACGTAGGCCAGCGACGACGCGACGCGACGTCACAATGCGCGCGCTACGCCGCACACAGTGAAAAGAGACGGCAATTTTGGTGACCGTCGCTGCACTCCTCGCACAGACACTCCGCGTACTGAGGTCACTCGGGGCTTCCTTTCACTTTTTCTCTGAGTACTTGTAATATGCGCTTTATCTTCTTTGGTTAGGTAGGAGTTTAGAGTACTTGAGTTTAACAAGAAAAAAATAAAACTTGCGACACGTCTGCTCGTAGTGGCGTCTCGGCCGAAAGGGGCTATGGCTATGCTTGAATCCCGGACGTATCCTATACCTTATTGTAGTCTGTGCCCGGACGATATTTGGGAACTGACTGCCGATTGGCATAGAACAGAACACTGAACACGAGCGAACCTATTGTGGCTATATTTTTTGCCAAAAAAAGTGCATCTGTGTGCGTAGGCGCAACGTAGCAAATGCTGCGATTGGCCGATGGCACGATACTCAGTCCCTTTCCTACAATTCTCTGTATTGCTAGTAGCGTAGCTATGGGTATATAGGGTGTCTAACTTGATGTGTAGCCGTGTGTACGTTAAATGCCTCTGTCAGCTTTAATGTTTAACAGTGGGCTACGAATAATGCGATTAAAATTCATAATTTTGTGAAGTGTTGTAAAGGTAGGCATTTTGAAAGTGATGTTTGTAAATTCCGTATAAATCCCGTGACTCGGCCGTACGGAGCGCTCGGCGCCCGAAACACGCGGACGCAAGGTGGCGCGTATGTTGCGTTGCGTGTCAGTGACCTCACGTTTTGGACGGTTTCCATTGCGTGTTTACGAAATATGAAGTCTTGAAAATAACCAATTTAAAGTGAAAGGTTATTGGTATCCGTTTGCATTTAGGTAGTATATAATCTACGTTCTGGCTTCGGAAGCGTTCCCCTTACACCCTGTATAATACTTTTACAGCACTCTCTCTTCTCAATTAAAATTTGAATAAAATAATAAACTATTCAGCGTTCTTAATTATGTGACCAGCCAGTAAGTAGTAATACTAGGTTCAGATCTAATGTATAAAGTTTATCTATTTATTTTTTAGCCAATCATGTGTATCAACTGATGTACCGCTAGTATGGAAAAGTTTTACGACACCGCGAGAAAAAAAAAATACATGCAATTAGTTATACTTGTTAGTTAGAAAAAATCTTCCCTTTAAATAAGCGTTCTTATGTATACGACCACCACTGTCATATGTCTGTGGTTTGACAAACCAGTTAACTTCTAATATTAATCAGCGTAACTTCAAAACTGTATATTTTAACGGATATCTGATAAATCACGGATATAGGTATATTAAATTCTAGAGACTAATATATACCGTATATATTAGTCTCTAGAATTCTAATTATTTAATATTCAAATTATTATCAAACTTCGATTATATGAAGCACGTTCGGGGGAAACGGAAACTCCTCTTAAAGTATGTGTCAGGACATGCTACAAAATCACAGCTATTCATCTTACTACTATTGTAAATGCGAAAGTCTGGATGGATGTATGGATGTTTGTTACTCAATCACGCCAGAACTGCTGAACGGATGTGGATGAAATTTGGATATTATATAAAGATAGATATATTATAACCTGGAATAGGCGGAAAAGCACATAGGCTACTTTTTATCCTGGAAAAATGTACGGTTCCCGTAGGATAATTTCCGACATCCACGCAGGCGAAGCCGCTGGCAAAAACTAGTAAGATATACATAATAACTAATCTAAACTACCAAAAAACTATTAGGATATCAACTTCTCGAATCTAGATTAGGAGAAAACAAGTAAAACTTCAAGATATTTATCCATATGGATTATTATATTTATTCATATGACCAGTAAAATGTAAATATGTATATGTTAAAATTTGCCGCTTTGACAGTTTAGTTGTTGTGTTCTTAGTTAAATAGTGGACCGACTATTCGAAGAACCGACGAACGTTCTTCAATGGTTGAAAGCATTTTGGCTCAAAGTGAGACAAACATATTGTGTTATTTTTTGTTGGAAACCAGTTTGGTCCCCTTCCTGTCGTATTTATCCACTTTTCTTTTATTTTTGGATCCGTCGGCTAGCTAAAATGTTAAAATAAAAGCAAGGTGTGACTGATGATGATGATATCAATGATACATGAGTAGTAAACAACAGCCATAAAAATCCATGCAACAAAAAAAAGTTGAATTGTTTTCCCTTGTGTAACTAAATAAATAAACTCGTTAAAAACACCTTATAACATATCGACAACCACAAACGTCACATGACATCTCTAAGTCTAGTCGGCAGCGGCCGCTTCACGAAACTATCGTGTGAGTGAGAGTATCAGTAAAACACTTATCCATTGCGCTATTAGACCAGCCGATTCATTGATCGATGTGTACTAAGCAAACAATGGTTTTTGTTCCAATGCAAATAATTGCTTTTGGTACTCCATCGTGTTTCTAGTATCACTGTTTTAATAAATTCTATAGTAAAAACAATAATATTTTAGTAGTTACGTGTGAAATGAGATGCCATCTTTAAGTAATTCACAATACAGCTGTTACTTTTGCAAACAATCACTGAACAACGCGGCATTTGGTCAAAAATCATGAGCAGCGAAGGCGTTGCAAGTTGACATTCGACTAATGGCCGAAACTGGCATCATGACACTTTCTGGCCGGATGAGTTCGCAAACCTCCTTGCCATATCCTCTGTGTTTATATAATCTGAGTAAAAAACGTTACTTAGCATGGGCTTTGCCTATGCGTTATTATTCTAAGGCCTAAGTATTTTATTATTATACACGGTCAATTTTAGGTCGTTCTGGAACCGAAAGCCATATACTCGATCATCGAACTCAAAACGATTGGGACTATTATTTTCAATAAGTTACAATAAAACAAAATCACGAAATATCTAATTTTTGTGTAATAGTGAGAACTCGTAGTAACGCTTCCTTGCGATCAATGCATATGTGTGTAAAACGTATCGACGAAGTGCAACACTTACGAACGGTACCCACCCATTGAAAAATTCATTCATCGATCAGACAGCATGATCCGTAAGCCACGCCCCCGGCCCCTTACAGTCTAGCCGACCGCCCGCGCGCCCCCGCCACGCGCCATTCCTAATTTCTTATTCCTTTCTCTAGTATTGTCTCGCGTTTCGATGTATTAGGTCACGCACGCGCAACCTAATTACGCGCCAAAAATTTGAGTTTTGGGCTATGGTAGATTTTTATGTGACATGGCGAACCATAACTTAGAAGAGGCCAGACGTTTGTATGCTCAGCCGGAACACCTGAACTCACTGCGCGCACGTGGAATCACTGACCCTCAAGTTCCCTTCACCTCCACCATCCTGGCTGTAACCCAGCGCCTCCTCGATCACGGACAGTTGCGAGCGCCCACACACGCGCAGGGCCGCGGTAGGCTACCATACTCGGCGGAATTGGAGGAAGACATACAGGAATACTTCGAACTGTTACATCCCTACTTTGTACTGGTAAACGCTGACACTAGGGCTTATTCAGCATAAGCTTGTCTAGAACATTCCTTTGCTCACAGGCTTCTAGCCAGTTCGGGTTTGGCATTCAACCAGTTGTGACGTATACCGAATTTTCCCCAATTATATTATAAAATAATTAGGAAGTCTAATAAACCTTTTTTAAAAAGATTCTGGAGTTTTCCATTCTAACATTTGGTGGCAGCGGTGTGATGCAAACATCCCCAGTGTCCTTAAATCGGTAAATACGTCACCAGAAATAAAAGTTAGTGTGTGTCTGTGTACCAAAAGTGCCAAGTGAATGTGTCTGTGTCTGTGTAACAAGCACCCCAACCCGAACTCATCACATCGAAGGTCGATTCCATTCGACCTGGTCAAGGCCGCACACCGCCGCTCCGGGTCCACTGCGTAGTAAGTGGTACTGAGCAGTTGGGTAGCACTTGCTGCACCCAATCCATACTGTATCCAGCGCCGACCTGACGGCAGCCGTGGCTTCTCATCCATACGTCTAAGGTAGACGTAATCCAGCAGATCCAGCATGAAAAATTCCTACGAGCTGTTCCTGTAAGTCCAGATTACTCTATCTTGTGAAATTCGTGTGTGTTGTGCGTTATGTGTGCGTAAATCGTGTATAATCTCGTGTGTTAACATAAGTCAATTTAAGATTAATTTTAAAAATAACATTCATATTAAGATTCAAGGTAACTAAGCTTCGATCCCAGTCGTCTTTATCAGTTGCGCATAACTTATGCATCCGGAGCTCACGCAGTTCTCAGAATAAGATAACGTTTGTACATACCGGTAACATAACATCACGCCTGTACTTCTCGAAGGGCTAGGCAGAGGCGTTTAGTTTTAGTAGTTATTCATTACTATTTTATATTAAAAAAAAATGTCGAAACCTGAATCTAAAAAAGAATACAAAAATGAGGAAGAAATCCAATTAAATGTTATACTCAAATTTATTAAACCATTTAACGGTGATCGAGACAAGCTAACAGCTTTCCTAAGGAATTGCGATAGCGCAATATCCTTGGCGTCCTCTCAACAGGAAGGCGTCGTTTTTAGATATGTGCTAAGTCAATTAGAAGGCAAGGCAGAGACCGCGTGCTCTATTAAAGATTTTGAAACATGGCCATCACTTAAAGACTTTTTGAAAAATCAGTTTGGTGAACGTAAACATTATGCTCATCTGCTCACTGACTTGCAAGACTGTAGGCAAGGAAATCAAGAACCTGTTAGTCAATTTTCTTTGAGAGTAGAAACCTGTTTGCAAAAACTTCTTACAGAAGTTACTGTTTCAAATACGAAGAAGACCGAACTTCCGGGTAGATTAGCTGCGATGGAAGACCTCGCTCTCCATACATTTATATTAGGATTAATACCTAGAATCGCTAATATTGTGAGATGTAGAGACTACAAGACCTTAAATGATGCCATTAATGCTGCGACATCTGAAGAGAAAATACAACATTTCTCCTATCGCAATTTCAACAGGCAAAAACCTATTGAATACGTAAATAAAAGAAGTGTAACAAATACACCTCAAGCTAAAGTTCATATTAGAAGTAACAACAGTCAACCCAATACTTCTAACAATGACTCTCCTTTTTGTAGATATTGTAAAAAGACAGGACACATTCTTGAGAATTGCAAATTGCGTGATTTCAACAATAAAAGATTTTCAAATGGTCCTCAACCATTTACTCCGTTTAAACCTTCGTCCTTTAATTATAAGCAAACTGACGTCAAACCAGGATCTCGCGTTAACTTCACTGATAGTTGTGAGGAAGATGGTAGAGATGAAGTAGATGAATCCATCAATGATACTAATTTAAACTAAAAAATGTCCCGTTTAGGTGTCGCACAGGGCAAACCCCTTTCAATCAAGCCGATACCACCCCTTTTAATATCAAGACCAATGGACAGGGTAATCAGCCCCAAACTCACGGTCATTCCAAAAGTTCGACCACGCCGCAGGGTAGCCAGCCCCATAAGGAAGGTCTGAACCCTTTTAATATCAAGACCAATGGACAGGGTAATCAGCCCCAAACTCACGGTCTTTCCAAAAGGACGACCACGCCGCAGGGTAGCCAGCCCCATAAGGAAGGTCTGAACCCTTTTAATATCAAGACCAATGGACAGGGTACTCAGCCCCAAACTCACGGTCTTTCCAAAAGGACGACCACGCCGCAGGGTAACCAGCCCCATAAGGAAGGTCTAAACCAACAATCCAATTGTAAACCTGAAAAAGAACTTAAAATATATGAAATCCTTACCCGAAAAAGATACTTACCTTTCATTAAACTACAAACACTTATAAATAAAAACTCACTTACCTTCTTGATAGATTCTGGAGCGACGCTCTGTGTCCTGAAAAAGAAAAGTATAACAAGTAATCTGCAATTGGAAGATAGTGTCGTTACCATTAAAGGCATAGATTCCAAAAATGAAACTCTGAAAAGTGTAGGAAGTTTTAAACTACAATTACAGTTCAATGAAAATCTAAATATAACCCATCCTTTCCAAATATTTGAAGATATAAACTTACCTTATGATGGTATAATAGGTAGTGACCTGTTTACACAACATAAGTGTCGCATTAATTATCAGACGGATTCCTTAGAAATAAATAATTATAATATTAAGCTATCCTTCGATGAACCGTCATTTGTCATTGAACCTCGTACCGAAACAGTAATAGAGTGTTTGGTGAAAAACCCTGAATTAAAAGAGGGAATGATATTAGATCAACATATTTCCGATTCCCTTCTTATATCAAATTGCCTTGTTAAAGTAAAAGACAATAACAGAATTAATTTGACAATTGTCAATGTATCCGAAAAACCAGTTCACCTAAATGCTAACCTTATGCTTACCTTAACTTCACTTGACCTTGCTCAGAGTAATACAATACAACATAATAAATTAGCTAATAGCCTTGAAAGGTCCCGACAATTACCTGAACTGCTGCGAACATCGCATTTGAATCAGGAAGAATTACATTATCTTAGTGAAATCTGTCACCAGTACTCCGATATATTTCATCTACCAGGAGACCAATTAACCTGTACAGATGTAATTCAACACGAAATAAAAACTAATTCCTCACAGCCAATTAATGTAAAGTCGTACCGATTTCCAGAAATACATAAAGAGGAGGTTAAGTCCCAAATAAACAAAATGTTAGATCAACAAATTATTAAACCATCAAAATCCCCATGGTCATCCCCTATTTGGATAGTGCCTAAAAAGGATGACTCCACCGGGCAAAAGAGGTGGAGAATAGTAATAGATTATAGAAAATTAAATGATATCACTATTGGTGAAAATTACCCAATTCCCCAAATTAATGAAATATTAGATCAATTAGGCCAAAGTAAATATTTTACAACTCTAGACCTAGCTTCCGGCTTTCACCAAATTCAAATGTCTCCAGAAGACGCCCCAAAAACTGCATTCAGTGTACCCCAAGGACACTTTGAATTCAAGCGGATGCCGTTTGGATTAAAAAATGCACCCGCAACTTTTCAGAGAACAATGAACACTGTCTTGTCTGGATTACAGGGTGTACATTGCTTCGTTTATTTAGATGACATCGTTATATACTCACATGATTTATCTTCGCATATCAAGAAACTTATTCTTGTCTTTGAAAATTTGAGAAATTTCCGCCTTAAACTTCAGCCGGATAAATGTGAGTTCCTGCGAAAGGAAGTCTCCTACTTAGGCCATGTAATAAGTAGCGATGGTGTTAAACCTAATCCTGAAAAAATAAAAGCTGTCGTAAATTTTCCTGTACCAGAATGCGCTAAAGACATAAAATCATTTTTAGGTTTAGCGTCATATTATCGAAGATTTATACCAGAATTCTCAAAATACGCAAAGTCCCTTACTACTCTTCTAAAAAAGGATACTCCTTTTAATTGGACCAATAATCAACAATTATCATTTGAGCAATTGAAAGAAAAATTAGTTACTGCACCAGTCCTTAATTACCCCGATTTTACTAAACCTTTTATTTTGACTTGCGACGCTTCTAATTACGCCATTTCAGCTATATTATCCCAGGGTGTAATTAGCAAAGATCAACCAATCGCTTTCGCATCAAGGACACTTAATAAAGCGGAATGTAACTACAGTGTCACTGAGAAAGAATGTCTGGCTATTGTGTTTGGAACAAAAACATTTCGTCCTTACCTTTTTGGCCGTCAGTTTAAAATATTAACAGACCATAAACCACTAAACTGGCTTTTTAACTGCAAAGACCCTGGATCTCGATTGATCCGTTGGCGCCTTAAGCTAGAAGAATATGATTATGAAATCCAATATAAGAAAGGTAAAACAAATACTAATGCTGATGCTCTTTCGCGATATCCAATCAATCCTTTACAAAACATAGAAGAAACTCAGACAAATAATACAATACCTAATAATCAACCAATACCCAATCCTGAAAATGTCTCAGCTAACCCTGACCAAATACTTACTGATGATGCCCCTCCTTCGCAGTCCTCGCCGCAATCAAGTCCTGGAAGCTTAGACTTACCTGATGATTTTGTCCTTCCTGAAAACCTGGAACTCCCTGATGATTTTGTCCTTCCTGAAAACCTGGAACTCCCTGATGACTTTAATATACCTACCCCACAATCCAGTGAAGTCACTGATGATGATACTTATTCCAAATTCCTGAAAACTTTAAATAACAGATTAGTGACATTTGATACTAAAATTCTTGAATTTAATGAAAATCTTTTAAAAACAAAATCAAAACACGTTGTGATACCTACCTCAATTGACCTTGATGAGTCAAACCGTTATGTATCTGAAATTATCGGTAATATGACTGAAAGTAAAGAATTCCTTGCATTGGAAAGAACCCTATATTCATTCTTGATATCAGAAAAAGAGAATATCACTTATTACTTCTTATTCATTAAAGTGTATCATTACGACACAACGACATACGATGATATTTTCAAAAGCCTGAAAACCTTAAAGATTTATCTTTTATCTGTAAACATAAATGAGTTTAGCATCACGGATTTCAGAAACCCATTTGATAGCCATAGTTTTATAAAGATATATAATATAATCACGTACCTATTCCATAATACAAGTATAACCATTAATATTTACAAAAATATTATAATGTATCCGACTATGAGTGAAATTGCTAAAATTATGCGTGAAAATCACGATATCCCTATTTCGGGTCACTTAGGCTCTAACAGGATGTTAAAAAGAATCCAAGAAAAATATTACTGGCGAAATATGCGCAGTGATATTGAAAATTATGTCCGCAAATGTGTATCTTGTCAAGCCAATAAAGCGCTACGCCAAACTAACCGTGCACCGATGCAGATCACTACAACATCGACACAACCATTTGAACGCGTTGCATTAGATATCGTGGGTCCTCTTCCTGAAGTTGGTAACGCTAAATTAAAGTTTATTTTGACATTGCAAGATGACTTGACTAAATATTCAGCTGCTTATCCTATCCCTAATGCTACCGCAGAGGAAACTTCTGAATGCCTGATTCATTTTATCGCTCAATTCGGTATTCCAAAAACTATTCTAACTGATCAAGGCACGAATTTCACGGCCGAACTATTCAAACAAACTTGTAACTTCTTAAAAATTAAACAGCTCTGGTCTACTCCTTATCACCCACAAACACAAGGGGCCCTTGAAAGGAGTCATTCTACTTTAAAAGAATATCTCAAATCTTTTGTAGATGAAAATCAAACTAATTGGCCTAGATATGTTTATACAGCCATGCTCACTTATAATACGACGGTTCATAGTACTACAAATTTCACCCCTTATGAACTAGTATTCGGTCATAAGGCACTCATACCCTCATCTATTTACGACTCCGCCTTAGAATCTACATACAATAATTACGTTAGGATCTTACAACAACGTCTACGAATTTCCCGAGAGAAAGCTATAGAAAGTATACTAAAATCAAAAGTAACTTCCAAAGCTTATTATGATAAGCATACCAAACCAGCTAAGTATAAAGCAGGTGATATGGTATATGTCAAAAATCACTTACGACTCCGTAAAGCTTTATCACCCATTTGGAAAGGTCCCTATAAAGTAATTCGAATAAATGGAAATAACACACTTACCTTATTGATAAACCGTCGGCACGTAAAACATCACTATGATGAAGTAAAACTTGCTGAAATAAATGATTAGTTTTATATTTATAACCTAGAATATTATTTCAGAATCGCCTCGGCGTGTATCTCCGTTATCCAAGCCGATGTAATAGAACCCATTAAAGAAAGTACTGGAATCTATTTTGATCCTGTGGGAACTTTGAAGATCTCTAATAACTATCTCCACATATTAGTACCGATTGATATTGAATACATACAACCTCATATAGATAATATTAAATCTGCTTTAGGAACTGCTAGATTTCTTTGCCAACAGAACGCATTAAGTGTCTCGAAATGCCATAACTTCCTACAACCTTTAACATCTCGCCTTGACAGTATTTTAAACGATTATAGTGCTATATCTCACCTTGTTCCCGATAGAGAAAAGAGATCTGCGTGGTTTGCTGGTATCGGTTCCCTTTTCAAACAAGTAATTGGCACAATGGATGAAGACGACTCAATTAAGTATAATTCTGCAATTCAACACCTAGAAAATAATGATAAAAAACTTGCATCTATTATAAAAGATAATATTTTTATAACTAATACAGCATTAGAGAATTATAATGAAACACTTAAAATAATCAAAATCAATGAAGCTCGATTAGGCAATGCTATTGAAAACTTATCAGCCGTATTAAACAATGTATCTAATATACCTAAAGATTTATACATAGAATATAAAATGAATGAAATATATAATGAATTGTTTTCTAGTTTATTAACTTTATCATTTAGACTGGAGGATATTATCAACGCTATAATGTTTACTAAAATTCATTCTATACACCCCTCTGTTCTAACCCCTAAACAATTGTATGAAGAGTTGATGCATAGTGTTAAGGATTTAAATAAGAATAGTGAACTACCTATTAGCTTAAGTTTAGATAGTATCCATACGCTAATTGACTTAGCTCAACTATCGTGTTATTTTATAAATAATAAAATAGTGTTTTGTTATTAAAATTCCCTTAGTATATAAATCAGAATATGTGTTATATAAAACTATCTCTGTACCTATCCCACATGATGTGGACCAGCCTTATTCCTATGCTATGATAATACCTCAGTGTAATCATGTAGCTATAAGTAAAGATAAACTAACATAAGTATGTCTCCAGGAACTAAGTAAATGTGGCAAAACTATTAATCGGATTTATGTATGTAATAATCTCGATGTATACTCAGTTCAAAATATGCCTACTTGTGAAACAGAAATGTTATGTAAAATTATTAATAAATTACCTCAACAATGTGAAACTAAATTGGTTCACGGGAATATAGATATTTGGCAAGAATTGAAAAACAATAGATGGTTATTTGTTATGTCAGAACCAACCAAACTTACCCTTGAATGTAACTCTCAGATAACAGAGTACAAATTATTGGGTACTGGTGTAATCAGTCTAGAACCGGAATGTAAAGCTTATTGTAAAGACAGGGAGCTTTTACCTAAACCTTATTATAGTACAGTTATTAAACCCATAATTTCTAATTTCAATCTTATCGATGATCCTTGTTGTGACAAAGATAAGTTCATGTTAGTTAAACCAAAATGAAAACCTATAAAGTTAACTGATATACATCTGGAAAAACTTGTAACTGCTTCAAATCACCAATTAATGTCAGATATTGATAAAATGATAAATGAACCTAGCCCGTTAATAAAATACGAATCTCATTATCCTATTGTTACGTATTGTATAATTATTTTAATTTTAATCTTTATATCCTATAAAAACTTTGTAAAAAATTCGGTAAATGTCCAACTTTCAAATCTAAAAAGGACTCTAACAGTTTAACCGACGAAGTTCAGGAATTAGAAGAAATTCCAGTCCCAAGACTTCGCATAACTCCCTGAAACTTATGAATAAAAAATAATAAGTTTCATCTTGTTGGGGGGGGTTGTTACATCCCTACTTTGTACTGGTAAACGCTGACACTAGGGCTTATTCAGCATAAGCTTGTCTAGAACATTCCTTTGCTCACAGGCTTCTAGCCAGTTCGGGTTTGGCATTCAACCAGTTGGGACGTATACCGAATTTTCCCCAATTATATTATAAAATAATTAGGAAGTCTAATAAACCTTTTTAAAAAGATTCTGGAGTTTTCCATTCTAACAGAACGCGACCCACGCGGCCACGTCGTAATACCATAATGGCGGCCAGGCGAATCAATGTTAGCCAATATTATGTATCTCTCTGGCACATTAACGCGGTCTGTTCTATCAGTTCAGTGCGTGCGTATTTAAACAGTGTGTTTGGTGAGCAGTAGATAGGTCGTGGTGGCCTTGTGGTTTGGCGCATGGAGCCCTGACTTAACACCACTGGATTTTTATGTGTGGTTCGATATAAAAAGACTAGTTTCTTCCGATTAGCGTACTACTCGAGATGACTTAAGAAGTGCGACAGTGGACGCTTTTAATATTGTGAAAAGTGAAGTGAATAAAAGTACCTACAAGTAAGTAAATAGGTATTTACCTACTTAGATACGAAACATGTACTCGTACTTACTTATTACTGACGCGACGGTCCTAAGCCCGTAGAAATTATGAAGGAAAAATTAGAGTTATTTAACTGATAGGTATGTAGATAAACGCAATTTAAATCAAACAATGGTTATGAATGCGGAATCAAACGATTTATTATTGTCGCGGGTACCTAGGTATCTACAGCAACAAAGTGCAAGTAGGTACTGATGACCGCGACTGGTGACTGAACACCACAGTGAAAGGTGGACATCTTGTTCACTGTGTACCTACCTACATCAAAACAATATTTTTTGACCGTGGGAGGACAAGGAGGTTCCTCAATAATATCCTTGCTAGCAAATTTCTAGTATTAATGTACCTACCTACTGAAAAAAAATACTTTTTATTACATTAAAATTCCTGCTTGCCATTTGGACGTACCGCCACTATTTAAGCGGATTTAAACTTATTTATACTCTAAACATATGGCTGTAGTACTATGTCTATTTTATCTATGCGTACGTTGAGGTACCTAGTTCACAGAGGTCGCCGATCGCCGCTAACATGCAATAGATAAAATAGGTACACAAATAAAAATACGAAAAGCGAATTCAGACTTTATTTCTAAACCGTAAACGGTAACAAATCGAAATTTCACCAAACTAGGTACAAGGAACGTAGGTACGCAGTTTACTAAAATTATTCTGAGAAGCCACAGAATTGATGCACAACCGAATTCAGCGGTTAACTTTATAAAAATAAGGTCTTAATTCGGTACAATATTTTCATAGAAAAGGGAACAACTTATAACGAACTCTATTTGACAGACAAAACGATTCATTTTTCTGTTTGAATTGCCTGCCTTTGTATTGCCGCCGGCCAGCAACATTGTATGAATAATTGGTTTCGGCAGTATTATTTTTATTCATCATAATTTTATTATGGTAGGTAGCTGTATGCTTATTAAGTACCTATTAGCTCGATTGGTGGACACTCGATTCAAGGCCTTAAATAAAACTCACACGCGTACTCGTCATTTCTAGTTGAGGTAATAGACCGTACGATTACTAGTGATTTCGTGATGCGAGAGTAGTGAATGAAATTTCAATTAATTTCTCTCGTTTACGAGGAGATGTGATAGTAATAAACACCGTGCCGTGCGTCCAATTAGGTTCCAATACAAACGAGAGATAACGGAGGTAAATGAACTTACACCAACCTAAATCGTACCTACCTGAAATAAAATACCTACTTGCAGCAGGTTATTCAACCAATGTCCGTTGCACAGCTGTCCCGCGCTACGTCATCGCCGAGTGGACCGCATACAATGTTGCGTTAAGAATGAAATAGTGGAAGGGCTACTAAGATTTAACTCGAATGACAGAATAAAAGTGATAAATTTCTAACTTCTATATTAGATGTCTTAAAAAAATTATAACAATACCAATAGTAACTATTAATCGTCTGGAGTTACTGTGTTTCGGCTCCAGAACGATGTAAAATTATTCGTGTATAATACCTATCACTGTTGAACAACTGTCAAACTAAAAGTGCAAGCTAGAGACGGAAACCTGTCTAAGAAAAGAGTAACGTTAATTTATCTCTGTCTATGACAATTTTGCACATAGCGAGCTATGTAGTAGACAAATAATACAAGTTTTTTATTTATTAGTGGTATGTATTTTCAGAATAATAATAATAAAAATCATCAATACAACCATCTAAGTTAATATTATAATCCCATTGAACGACTATTTCATGAAAAAGTCATCTCTCTAGGGAGACTAAAAAATTTCTTCACCTTCAGCAAATTTAGATTGGGTTGGGACGGTCCCGCAATGTTGCCAAAAGAACTCTTACTTCAAAAAAGTTTAAATTAAAAGTGTAAAATAAGTTAAAAAAAAAAACTTATTTTACAGAATCTGGAAGTGGATTTATCCACTTCTTGTGCAAGTCATAATGTAGTACAAAGCTAATTACCTACTTAGGGCCGGTATTTCAATAATAGCTTATCTTGAAGTGATCCAGGATTGAAGATAAGTACAACTTAGGTGTATTTCATTAGAGGATTAAAGTTAAGCGGCAAATAAAGTCCACCTTAGCTAGCCTTAATCTAAGTGGAGGATTTCTGTCGCTTAAGTTCCGATCTGAGATTGGCGTGTGACTACCTCAAAAAAAAGTTGCTTTGAAGTAATTTATTTTTGACCCGCAAAAATCAACACCCTATGATACGTAATGAAATAATGGCTGTCTGCTTGTTAAAAAATAATTTTCTTACGGAAGAACGTGAATTAATAGGAGCCAAGCCTTTAGCGAAGCCTAAACAGTTTTTCTTTCACTAATTTGTTTTTTATGTCGCATAAAGAATAGCAACATTTGTCAGTTGATAGAAAGTTTATTAAATGTCAAAATTGTTTGTTGTGTGTGAGTTGTGGTCGCGTTTGATTTTTTGTGTGGTGATTTGATTATTTGTTTCAGTATTATTTCTTGTTCGGAATCATTTCAAAATGGAGAAAAAACGATGCACTAACTTCAGTGCAATCGAGATAAATCTGCTGAAAGATATAGTCTTGAGTAAAGCACATATTATTGAAAATATAAAAGTTTTTTTTCGCCTTCCATGTAGGAAGGCGAAAAAAAACTGCTGGGAAGAAATTAGCGTTGAATTTAACAGCAGATCTTTAAATTCAAAATCTGCTGAAACACTTCGTAAAAAATGGGACAACATGAAAAAAACTGTGAAAGATAAGGTGACGGGCCAAAGAAAATATGCTCTTGGCACGGGGGGAGGTCCTCCAATGCCACCTCCCAACCTCACCAAAGAAGAGGAAGGAATATTTAGCCTGATTAGTGTTCAAGCAGCTGGCACTGAGTCTGTCTGTGATAGCGACTATCAACCTGATACTCCTGTACAAGTTCCAAGTCAGGCCTCCATAATACTTACAGATATCATATAACTTGATTTTAAAACTTGTTATTTTTAGATAAATAAACAACATAATAACAGGAAATTAAAACCTTGGCAGCTGTATAGTTATTATACTCTTTGCTTGGCAGACAGAAGTGTCATGTTAATGTCAGTCAACTATCAATGACAACAAAAATCACAGACAAATGACATATTCTGTTCATTATGTTGCAATATTGCGGTTTATCCTAGATTAGTTAAGGCGAGGAAGATCCGGATTGAAATACGTTTCTGTCTTTCAAAAGTGAGACTTAGCTTAAATGCAGTACTTAACTTAAGCAATAAGTTAAGGTTACATTGAAATACCGGCCCTTAGATGTTCAGCAGAAAATCCCTATAATGTTTTTACGAATGCATTTCGTATTGTATTCTAATAAATTATCATTTTATTATTTACCTTTCTGCCGAATCGACAACAGCTGCTGCTGCTGTTCCATATTGATTTCCAAACTCACAAGTATCCAAACTTTCAAAAACTAGTAGAGGAATGTGAATTGTAAGTTTTTGTTCATGACAACTAATTTTATTCCACACCGTTTTAATCGCAATTAAAAATAGTCTGATTTAGATCTGATTTTACCAAAGTCTTTATCTTTTATTCCGTGGAATACGTGGAAAACGTCTGACGGTTCTAGTATGGAAAAACGGACAAAAATTCAAAATTTATTTACAGGATAAATGATAAAATGATAAATGATTTTATTTCTGTAAGTAGGTTTGAACAAACACTTTTACACGTCAATCGTATTTTAAAAACTAGAGGAGGTCGGCATTTCCTATCTGACTACTATCTGACTGATGATAAGACTTATTCTAGGTATAAAAGTTTGGTGGAATACGCCCTTAGTTTGACAATCACAATTTTAGTAGTGCTGTCAAACTATAGTATAGTACATACATTAATCTATGTAAGTACATTCATATAAAAAGAAAAACTATAGTAGAATATAACAGATGGACTCACGTAGATTTAAGTTTAGTAATAAGTCTATTTAATGTGTCCGACGCAGGAGCGTCTTAACTGTAGATAAAAATAAAAATCCGTAAAAAATACAATGCTGTAAAAAAAGGCGCAGACGGCCATGTCCGCGGTAGTAGTAGTTATTTAAAAAAAAAACTACAGTATAGTTAAGTTGTGTCACTTTATTCAATTTCAGAATGAGAAAATTTCTTTGACAGGAATAAAAAAAATTTTGGTAATTTTTTGTCTAGTTTTGTGACAAGAGAATCGGCACCATTGGAGAATAATTGATTTTAATTACTTTTTGGACCAAATTAAAATAATCAATAACCATAACAGAGCGATGGGGTGTACTATTGATAATTTACAACTGTTGACGGAGCGCAAGGTGGGCTTGCAATCAATATTTACCATGAAATGCAATATGTGTAATTCAAAGCTTCAACTGTTCAGCTCTAATAGTTCATTTTTTTGTATGGACGTAAATCGTGGCGCTGTGACTGGAGCTATGATGACGGGTATTGGAAGATCAAATTTAAACGAATTGTTAGCTTCCATAGACTTACTAATTTTGACACAAAATACATATGCGAAATGTCACGACGAAGTAGCAAAATGGTGGAAAGCAGCTGCTGAAGACAGTATGCTAGAGGCTGCCAAGGAAGAAGCTGCTGAAGCTATTGCGTGTGGTGAAGTAAAAGATAATGTTCCTTTTCTCATTGTCATAGCTGACTGCTGTTGGTATAAAATATCCTATAAAACCAACTATTCTGCTTTGTCAGGTGTCGCAGCTATTATTGGTTCCAAAACGGGTAAAGTACTCTATATGGACGTGAAAAATAAATATTGTATAGTTTGCGCCCGAGCAGCAGTCAAAGGTGAGCCTCCTGCAAACCATAACTGTCATAAAAATCATAATGGACCTTCGAGCAGTATGGAACAAAGTGTCATGTCGAAGGTTTTAAGACTTCTGTTGCGAGGCAAAATGTAATATATGGCACATTGATCGCAGACGGTGACGCAAGCACGTTTAAAAAAATACTTGAAAGCAGACCATATCCGAATTATCAAGTTAGTAAGATCGAATGTACCAATCATCTACTCCGGAATTACTGTGGAAAGATCCTCAATGTGAGCAAAGATACATCCATTCCTCTAAATGAAAGAAGGTTACTTACCGCTGATAGGCAAAAAAGGCTTCGCACAGCTGTCAAATGTGCAATTCGATTTCGAAAAGCGCAGAATTTGACTTGCTGAGCAGATAATAAATTTGAAAAAAGATATTTTAAACAGTCCGATGCATATCTTTGGCTACCACAGCGCCTGTGAGAGCTACTACTGTACAGAGAAACGGAAAAATGAAGAGAGTTTAGTTTCCAAAGTACGGGTTTTGTTAAATAAAATAATGGGTCATACGGCTCAAATCGCATTTCACTCTAAAAGTTTACTTCATAATGTAACTAACAACCGTGCTGAGCAATTTAATAGCATTGTGGCAAAGTTAGTCGGTGGCAAGCGCGTAAATTTTTCGCTGAAAAACTTATACAGCACGATGTCATGCCGCAGTTGTTTCTTTTAATTCCGCAAGACCTCAGTACGCTATTTACAAATCCAAATTTCACAAGAGTGCAGGTACACTTTTGATTACTTTAATTTAGTTTTTATATATTTATTCAAATGGACTATTATGTGATAATATTTTTCCTAGGGATGTCACTGAAACGCATTGAAATGGCTCGGCTCAAAAGAATACAAAAAGGAAAATCATGTTGCCGTCCTAGGAGAAGGCTAAACTTTGATGAAAAAACACATTACGGCGAAGAATGTCAAAGACCGGACATGTCTGCGGATGATTATGACGTTGCCAAAAATATTTTTCTTGAAAATCTTCAGTAACAGGTGAATGCTTGAATTTTGCTAAATACACAGCTATCTGTAAAACACTCAATAGACTAGAGTGACTAGACTATATTTTTTTTTGCATTTTAGGTCAACAATAGAGAAGAGGTGGAGCGAGACACTGTACTTCAGGCAGAGAGCGCACTTTGGCTTGAATTGCGTAGATGTCTTGTTACAGCATCATCCGTTTGGTAAAGTGTGTAAAAGAAGGCAAAACATAAGTTCCGCCCCATTCATTTATACTCATATTCATTGGATAATATTGCAAGTATAAAACACTGAGGAAGAAAAGACAATGAGGCAATTGCAATCCGGCAACTTGAGGAACAAGAACATATAAGCATAGATAAATGTGGTTTGTTCATTGATGAAGATTTCTTTTTTCTGGGAGCTTCACCCGATGGCATTTTTGAGCATGGTATTATTGAAATAAAATGCCCCATTTCAGCTTTCGGAATGAATGCTGAAGATGCTTTAAAACAAAATAAAAATAAATTTTGGAATTCTAACGGGACTGTAAACCGTCGTCACGAGTGGTTTTATCAGGTTCAAGGACAGTTACATATAACGAAAAAGAATTTATGTTTGTTAGCAGTCTGGACGGGTAAAGAATTTCCCTTGAAAATTGAGAAAATTACTCGAGACGATGAGTTTTGGCAAAACCAAATGCAAACCAGATTAGTTAATTATTATAATGAGTGTTTGCTACCTGAAATTGTAGACCCAAGAAAGTCCAGGTCGATGCCACTGAGAAGCACGATCTACTAATTCTAATACGGAACATATTGACTGCAACAGTCGGGACCCATTAAATAATCTAGACAAATATCATTCTATCCAATACGGGTTTCCACTATTGCAGTCAATACGTTCCGTATTAGAATTGAACTGAACTTGTTTTTATTCTTTTCAGTTTTTATTTAAAGTTATTAGTTATTTTTTACGCAGTCGGGTTTTTTTAATTTTTTACTTTTTTTTTTTTGACATGCAGGGTGCAGGCGTGTTTTTATTTGCTTTGGTTATTTGTTTATTTTAATCATTTTTTTATTTAAGTAATGTAAAATAAAATTGAGCAAATTCGTATAAATTGTTTTCTTTGAATATAATAATAAATATTTATCTATTATAAACCCATAAATCGTTACTATTAATTAGTACAATAAACAATTGTTGCAGTTGATCTACTTTCTAAATTTTAGATCAACCAATTCATGTTTGAATAAATAAAAATAACGACTTTAATATTAATCATAATTATACCTATACTTGCAATATATTACAATATTGTAAAAGCTTTGTTTTAATTTTGGTGTACAATAAATTAAATTCTATTACATTCTATTCTATAACAATTACACTCGAACGGATCAAAATGGGTTAGTTCGACTATAGCGCGAGAGAACGCGCCAGCGCTACGCACACAGTCACGCTTGCGTCTGTGTGAGTAATAGTTGCATTGAATTACCTAAACTTGATGTCGCGCGCTAGACGTACACGCTCTCAAAAGCTTTATCTACTATTCTAATGTATTCGGTTGTTGCCTGACTGTTCTAGAATTTTTCATTACCTGTAACTCTTAAAAAATCAATGGCATCAGCTACTGACGAACTCAATGTTTGCGCTGCCAATTTTACATTCATTTCTTTGCCAAAGAAATTAACGTGGCTAGCATTTAATTGATTAGCTAGTATTAAACCCTCTTTATCTTGCAAAAAATGCAATTCTTTAACAAAATCAAAATATATTTCCAGTTCTAGAACTCAATTTTGTTTCAGCAAAAACGTTCCTACATAATTTTAGCATGTGAGCTGGCTCGAAAATGCAGTGTACTCTAGTATTTTTATTTGGATGTTTGAAATTTGTAACCATACTTGGTACAACAAAGTTGCATCCCAAATGTTCATACGTGGAAAAGTTAACAGCAGTTCCGTCGCAAGTCAAACTTCGAACTGTAATATGAATTTCAGATAACATGCGTATTGCTGTTATTATCAATTGTGCTTGTACTGCAGCTGACATTTTGTCAATGAGAAAGTAGGCAATAGGGCATTTAAATTTTCTTTTATACGACACAATTTGAAAAACCAGAACCTCAGTGGCTACACGTTCTGAATCGTATGGGAAGATTCCTGCAAAGTCTACATAACCCCACTTTTTATCTTTATTTTTATCGTAAACTTCTTCCGATTTAATTGACATAGCATCAAATATTAGAGCAACATCCTGTAAATCATTTTTAGCTACTGATAATTTAAAAAAAAGCAAACACTTCTGCCATAAAGTCTACATTACAATCATTTGTTGCTAATATTTTACGCAAGGTTGCAGGATGTGGCAATGCAATATGGTTTCTCAATAACAAATAAGCTTTGGACGAGTAAAAGTATAGTGATAGAGCAAATTGTTTTACATCCTCTGAATATCGAACACCTTTATTACTTTTATCGGTGTTTAAATGATTGTGTATATTGACAAAATTGTTTTTCATCATATGTTTAACTTCATCATAATTTGATTTACGTTTCTTTAATATACTTAAAATAGACTCTAAATTTTTCAATTTAGTTTCACGCCTATTTAGCCTAAGAGTTAACATTTTCACTTTACGCTTTAAATAATCTTCTGCAGGGCTACTATGTCTTTGCATTTCTGTCTGGGTAGCAACATCTTTGAAGCTCAAACGAACTTTCTTTTCTGGAGGTTGGTCCGAGTGGCTTGGTGTAGATACATCGATTTTCATAGGTTTCGAGAGTCCAGCTTGAGAGGTTGAAGGAGTGAGTTCCACAATAGGTTGAGACGGAAGTAGTATATCACTTAGTACCAGAATTTGTTTATTCTTCGGCTGAAAAAAAAAACTCCGTTTATGATTTCCAAAAATTTTATAACCCGGTACCATACACACAGAATACTTAAGAGGCCGTATACGAAATCAAAACGGGCCGAATTAGGTATTAGACGCGCACACACACACATGCGGGAGCATCGAACGCGTGTGTGCGTGAGTCCGGAGTCGTCGATGGCCAGTACGGCGATTAAATGGTTTTGATCCTTTGATATGGTGGTGTTTTTTACTCTCGTGGTTTTTGTCAATTGAAATAAAAGTCTGGTGGTATAAACTAAGCATTTATTAATTAACCGACTTTAAAAAAAGAAGGTTACCAACTCGACACTTATGTATGTAATACTATTGGAACTGCAATCTAATCTTATAAGATTATCTATTAGGTCTTCCTGGCAAATGTACAAAATTGTATAGGTGTATGTAGGTAGGTATGTATGTTTGTCCACGCATTTCTCCGAAACTTAATTGGATCGTGACTATTTAGGGTTCCGTACCAAAATGGTAAAAAAGGAACCCTTATGGTGTCACTCTGTCTGTCTGTCGGTCTGTCTGTCTGTCTGCCTGCCTGTCTGTCTGTCTGTCACAGCTGGATATCTCAAGAACTACTAATGCTATCAACTTGAAATTTAGAACAGTTTTAAATGACGTTTACCCAACTATTTTGCAAATAAGAAAGAATTAAAAATATTATATTTTTGTTGCAACAGGGACTGAAAGGGGGTCTTAAAAATTCAAAGTGGGACGACTAGGGCATGTGGGGTATCATATGAAAGAGCGTTGTTTGCACATTCTCAAACATTTTTTTTTTAGGCCGCATAGTTTTTGACCTTTGAAGAAAAATGTAAAAAAAAAATACCGTTCCCTCCCCCTTATCTCCGAAGTTTGCAAAGAGAAAAATCTGAAATTATTCTTTGTGATAGAAGTATGTAAAGATTACAGGAAAAATAAAACGATGTTTCTAAATAGCACACTTTTTCAGAAATCGGAACGGAACCCTCGGTGCGCGAGTCCAACTCGCTCTTGACCGGTTTTTTTTTTTGTATTGGCTTACATTTACTTCAGCTGTGTAAGTTTCATAAAAATCAGTTTAGTAGTTTGTCGTCTGCCGTTACAGGTATCATTGGTTTTCCTGTGGAACTTTTCTCTGTCGCCATTTCCGCTTCTTCTTCTGCTGCATCCTTCATAGTAACTTCTGCAGTTTCCTTCCACCATTCGTGCAAATCGTCATGACACGTTTTATTTTATTTATTTATTTATTATATAAGGCACATCAACAACATAAACACAAACATTTACAAAAAACAGTGGACAGAGACATGGGCTAGTGTATACGTCAATTACAGACGTGCACAACATTCACAACAAATAGAAGAAGAAGAAATACAGTATTCACGCTACAAGATAAATATATAAACAAAGATTAAATTTTAAATTTTAAATTTTAAATTAACAAAGATTAGGTCACGAGCAAAAAGCAAAAAAACATTACATTGTATTAATTTCCCTCATTTATGACCTTAGATCTAAAACGCGTGGGATGGTCGTGGAAGATGTCCAAATTGTAAAGGTTGCACCAACGGTTGTACGTTGACGTCAGCCTAGCTATCGGAGCATTCATGCCCAAGTTGGTTTTATAACGAGGCACATTGAAGAGGGACGTGCATTTTCTCCGAGCATTAATTTTAGGCACATTTAACTCAATGCGCTCAAGAAGTCCGTTAGCGTTGAAAGAACCGTTGACAATACTTCGCAAGCACAACAAGTCGATCATACGTCGGCGCAGCTGTAAGCTTGACATATGGAAGAAACGTAGTCTTTCGTCATACGAGCATCTTGCACTGAAGCCAGTCGCAAGGAAAGCAAGTTGCCGTGTAAAGGAACGTTGAATAGATTCAATACGGTCAGAGTGAACCATATAATGAGGATTCCATATGACACTGCCGAACTCGAGTACGCTACGTACTAGGGCGTTATAAAGAACAATTTTAGAGGCTGTAAGTTCGAAGTCCTTGGTGTTACGTCTAATGAAACCCAACATCCTAGAAGCTCTTTGGACGATGTTATCACAATGTGGAACAAAGCTTAACCTCGAGTCGAGAATTACTCCCAGGTCACGAAGTTGTTCAACAACGGGAATCCCCACCGTATTGATGTGGTAACTTGATTTATATTGAGGACCAGTCATTGTAGGCAAATCTATTGCAGCAGCCAGTTCATTAAAATTTGTGAGTCCGCATCCAATCATTATTATACCAGCAACAGCAGCGTGATTGACATCAAACTTGTTATCATGTTCACTGGTATTTAGCTGAAATTTTCTTCCGCACATGGAGCCATTGAATCTTTTTTTGGGCTTTGCAGTACTATATTTAATGTTCTTGCTCTTTCCGACCATAATTGAATCTGTAAATATGAAATTCTTCATTTCAGACATTCATATAAAATGTTACAAAACATAATTATTAATGAATGATAACATTTAATAATAATAATGATAAGCGTGGAAAGCTAATAAACGAACAGAAAAATGTTTGTGTGGTGTAACACTCGTTTGGAACGAAGTTCCTATTAATAATATGATGAAAAATAATAATAAGGTGTCGTTTCCATGGTTTCCTAGGGAGCTAAGTTCGATTCCCAGCAAATATGCTATATGCATAATTATGTCATATTTGCTGCCATGGAACGACACCCATGACGAAAACGGAACATGACATGACATCCATGTCAGAAAATTTGAAAATTTTCGAAGCCGCCATCTTAGATTTTAATTTTGACGTCATTATCATTTTCAGCGACCTCAAAAACCATGAAAATGACACCCATGACGAAAACGGAACATGACATGACATCCATGTCAGAAAATTTGAAAATTTTCGAAGCCGCCATCTTGGATTTTAATTTTGACGTCATTATCATTTTCAGCGACCTCAAAAACCATGAAAATGACACCCATGACGAAAAATTTGAATTTTTTCGAAGCCGCCATCTTGGATTTTCATTTTGACCTCATTATCAGTTTCAGCGACCTCAAAAATCACGAATATGACACCCATGACGAAAAATTTTAAAATTTTTGTATCCGCCATCTTGGACTCAAAACCCATGGAAATGACATGACACCCATGTCATTATTATTATTTCCTTCGCCAAGTTCGTACCATCCGATAAGGAACTTCGTTCCAATTACTGTCGCATATAAAATATTACTATTATTAACAGTACGTATGTATGTACGTTTTGTAGGTACTTATTAAAATACATGAAACGAAATGAGATACCTACCTACTTAAAATTATTATTATAATGATAACAACACATAGCTACATTCTACACTATTACTTGTTGTTTAGAAAAAGCATATTAAAATCATCACAAAATATTTTAAAATAATAACTTACCAAAGTATTAAAAACTCACGTCGCGCTATATTTGTCTGTGGCCAGTGGAGCGGCACGTTGTGGGTTGCGTGTAGACGCGGTACGATTTTCGGAGCGCAAAGCGATACGCCCACTCTCTAGAAGCGCTCGGCGCGGACTGCTGACTCGAGGCTTGCGTCGAGTATTATAAAGCGCGATTTAGGTTGTTTTAAAAGATTTTGCGAGATTGCGATTTGTTTTTAATTTTTAGTATTTTTTTTTCAGGAAATGGATAGTTAAGGAACTGAAGTTTATTTCTGTTGTTTTAATTTTATGAACGAGAGTTCTATGTAGCCGAAATCAAAAGCAATTCGTTGCGCATTTTCTCCAAAAGTTTACTAGGTTAAATATTTTTTTAATCAAACATTTTATATGAAAGTGGTAAAAAGTGATCCATACATTGTATAGAAGACTTTCACAACAATACATTGTAATTTTTTCATACCCTTAAGACGTCAAAACGATTCCTAAATATGTGATATTCTAAACCTCTTACAGCAAAAATTCACAAAACAGTCGCCGGTTTAAAGTCGATTAATCAAAACAAAATAATAAAAACAGAAAAGTAGCCCATACATTAGATCATATTTGAAATGATCTTTCATATTGTGCATTAAAATTTACAGAAATACAGTATTTTAACTGTAAAATCACGTCTGTAAAATCACGTAAAACGGCGAAATCGACAAAATTTCGTATACGGCCTCTTAAGATTACAGATCATCTCAGAATAATTATAGTCTTACTGATGATAAAACTGCCAATATCCTTACCACTGGAAAAATTGATGGTACTGCATTAGCATTCAACACTCGTCATGATTTTACAATGTAAAAATCTGCCGGCTTGAAATGAAGGCAGCACACAACAGAATTTTTGGTGATTGTTTGTGATTCGGGAATCACATCCAACTATTCTTGCTTCATTTCTTCTTTGGATGGAAAGCTGTAACCAACATAAAAATAACGCTATTTCATTCATGCGATACACAGGTACAAATTGTATTTATTATACGCTTATTATTAATCGTTTTTTATCAGAAATACACTAAAGATTTAGTATATTCAGTCTAAAAAACGCCAACAGCATGGTCAAACTACTTAGACTTGTTGGTAAACAAAATACAAAATCTTTGTTATTTCTTACCTGTGAAATGTAATGCCACAACCAGCATATGATTCACTTTTACATGTCTTGATACAACACTTTTTCACCATTTTCACTAAACAAATTAATGAAGAACTGTAGCTAAAACTTTTAATGCTCTCCACATTCCACACAAGAACAGAAAAAGGCCATGTTGTCATGCATGACACCATTGATGTCAGATTTCTATGTAACCAGAGTATTCTTATGGTAGCTACCAAAGAATCATATTATCTTTATTATTTTACTTACAATTACATTATTTAATAATAAGTACAGATTGTAAACATATTAATAAAATTATTTAAAAATAATCTCTAAAATAAAAATATTTATACGTAACTTGTTTTACTTGTAGTTCGTGACATATTTTCTACCATCTTTATCATTTTTGTCTTTTGGCAATTGAGAAAAAGGGACAAACAGCCTCGGCTTAGGCTATCTCTTTCGTCTCGTTTTGCCTCGGCTAAGATATACTAACAAAAGTAAACATAAGATGCAACCCATAAGTTTCATTTTTGTATGATACAATTTTTGAAGAACTCAAAGTGTTATTGAGTGTTTTTAATTATTATTCAGTTTTTAACAAGATATAATATTAAAACAATTGTAATTATTATAGTTCAGTGGATGAGAGTTCTCGCACTCGTCGGCGCGTAACTAATGTTCAGCTGGAAACATTGTGGGAGTGTTTATGTTCCCACAAAGAAGTGGCCATTGGGTACAATAAATCTGCCCAAGCCCTGACATGTGAGGCCTTAGCTCCTCACAAAGATTCAGTACCAAGTCTTTGCTAAATCGATATCGTTGAATCATCCATGTCGAACGCATTAAATTCATCACGAAGTCATCTTCTTTTGTTCCTTGACTCACTATTTTATGAGAAAAGTCACTTTCCAGGATCTCGAACAATTCATATTCGTCACACATGATATATTATTTTGTTATCTAGATGACACTCGAATAATTTCGCCAAATAAACCCTAAACAATTCAATAAAAGTTCGTCTGAAGCAGCGTAAACTAAATGGATTGTGAGGTTACTTTTTGACAATTTTATTATGACAACAAATGTCAAACGAACGTTCGTAATACGGTATTGCGACTGTCGAACTGACCGAAACTGTCTGGAAATAAGAGTTCATAATAGGGCTGGCCCCTGGGGCCCTATTATGAACTCATATTTCCAGACAGTTTTTTACGGCGTAAACATAACTGCCTTGCAATTTCGTACTATGAACTCTCCAAACAAGCCAGTCAGCGGTCACGTGACACCCTGGCCGGCTTCTGCCCGGATATTGCCTGGCAAGGCTAGATTAATATATATTTATCATAAAATACGTGATATAATAAAAACGTAACTTACCGATAAATATTTAAATCTGTTTCTGAACGTTACGGCTGAGAATTATAAACCAGCCATAAACAAACTACCCAGCGTGAAGTCGGTCAGAATTAGGAACGTCATAATACGAAATTTAACCAGCTAAAATGAATTGCCTGGAACTTGCCTGGTTTTTTAAAAGTTCGTAATAGGCACCCTGTTTGTATAATAAGTCTATGATCGTTTTACTTTTTATTTTTCTTTTTTAAAATGCCAACTATTTAATGATATCAAAACCAGCTAAGTACAAACATTACAGCCAAAGAGCTTTTACTACAACTTTGTACCTATAAAATACGATAACAAAAAATCCCGACCTATTATTTATGTATATGTCGGAGTTGGTTGTCATTTACAATTGTGGGTAGTTAACACAATTTGTTATGATTTGTTTTTCTTATTATTAATTTAAATGATTTTCACTATCAATTATTGTCTAGTAAATCGAAACATAATTTATTGGGTACTCGGTACGCAGTAATTGATTTTGGCAACTTATTTCGATAATTGTAACCCATAGTTTTGTTCAAAACATTTGATGACCTGTTACTTTGATTTTAAAATGATTTACTTTGTTATATCATCATTGTTTATTTACAACAATTATTCTTGTATTATTTGATTGCTTTATAATGTAAGTCTTATTAGATTTAGCGTAGTATAGTGTTTTGTACCAAGTAAACACGTGACGTACTTCCGTGCGTCATTGGACAGAGTTGTCGTGGAGGGATTACAAGGTGGGGGCATCGTTCTATAAAATAGCGTGCACTCTGTCTACGAGTGAGTCGATCTTCGGATACGACTCAATAAAGAGCCCTTGCTCCCGACAAAACTGTCGGTTTACCTGTGTACCAAGTACTAAAAATAAAAACCTTGTGATTGTTTATACAGTCTTATTTTTCCTAATAAAATGGGAACTCCAAACCCTGACGAGATACCGCTCGGCACTCCTGATCCTACATCAGAAGTGGGATTAGGTCTAGCCCAGGAATCGCAAGGTGTTGGTGATCCATGGCGAGTAATGTTGGAGCTTCAGAACCATAATATGTCTCAGTTAATTGAAGCGATTAAAGCTCACTCCGCTCCATCTATTATAATTCACTTGCCCCATTTTAACCCGGATCTACCTGATTCCAATGCTCAATCTTGGAGTACAACTGTTGATATTTGCCTATCGGAAAAGCCTCTTCAAGGTGGCGCTCTTATTATTGCCCTCACTAAAGCCTTAAAGGGCAGTGCTAACGCATGGCTTTCCCAAGTATCGTATGCAGGCATGACCTGGACAGACTTTAAGAGTCTCTTCCTCTCTCGTTATGAGATTTCGGAAACTGTTGCCGCTACCCTAATTAACCTTCATAATAGTCAACCAAAAGAAGGAGAATCTTTAGCTGCATATGCCAGTCGCCAGGTCACTTCACTGACATCTAAATGGAATAGCCTGAGTGTCGAAAACATTGCTGTTTCTACTGTACTGACCCATGTCTCCAAATTTGATTCTCGTGCTCATCGACTAGCATTTACCACCGAAGTACCTTCTAGGCATAAACTTCAACAAGAACTGAGTGTCTTGTCCCATCTTAAGAGAAAGCCTCAGATTTCTTAAGACCTGAACGATTCTTCTCAACCTAAGAGGTTAAAACCAGGTACAATAGTATGCCACTTTTGTGGTATATTAGGGCATAAATCTACAAACTGTCGCAAGAAGGCCGAGACAACTAAACATCCTGGACCAGCCAGCTCGTCACATAAGGCGACACAAAAGGACATCGTCTGTTACCGCTGTGGGGAGTCGGGGCACGTCGCTCCTCGCTGCCCAAAGGTGACCGGAAAGCGGCCGGGAGGTTCAAGTGAAGATTCGATTGAGTGAGGATTCGACCTTCAAGCAGCCAACCATCCGTGAAACGAATTGAAGCTTGTGATGTACGACCTATCACTGGGGTTCTACAGCAATCTGGTGAGTCACTTCCATTTTGTTATGACTTTGGGGCTGAATGTTCTCTTATTGCTGAAACATTTGCTAAAAAGTTGTCTGGCAAACGTATTTCTTGTGTGGTCAATATAATGGGAATAGGAAATTCTAACATAATATTGCTTTGCATTTAATAGCTACCGGTACATGTAGGGCTAATGAGCAGGTTGAACGCATAATAAGAACATTAAAAAGTATGCTTACCGCCGTTGAAACCAGTGAGCGATCATGGCAAGATGTCATTGAAGATGTTCTAATTGCTGTTAATTGCACAATTAGTCGGGTTACTAAATCTAGTCCTTTAGAATTATTGATTGGACGAGTTGCTAGACCTCTAGGTTTGATGACTGTTGACAGTGAGGAGTTAGAAGTAAATCTGTCCTGTGTAAGGGATCAAGCAGTCCTGGGTATAACTAAAAATGCCGAATATGATAAAGCCCGATATGATAAGACTAAAGCTATGTATTTTGAAAAAGTTTCAAGTTGGAGACTTTGTACTTATTGCTAATGAGGAACGAAATCAGACTAAATTAGATCCTAAATTTAAAGGTCCCTTTATAATTTTAGAACTATTCGATGGTGATAGATATTTTTTGAAATCTTTGAGTACCAATAGAATTTTCAAATATTATTATGATCGTGTACGAAAAATGCCTGAATGTCCAGTCACTATTAGTGATGATGTCAATGTTGACACTGATGATGATTCATCTGCTGCTGACATACTATAGCTGAATTGACAAGATGTCTATGTTGACTCTTGTTTGCAATGTCTATCTTGACGCTTAATCGGATGTCTATGTTGACTCCTGGATTTGGACGTTGAACTTGACGCTTATGCGGGTTGTCTATGTTGACGCCTATGCGGGTTGTCTATTCGACTCCAAATTACTTGTCGAATCCCATGGTGTGATTTCGGCTGGGAGACTATGTCTCTACTTCAGTTGAGCTATGTATTGTCTGTAGCAGTATGATCAATTTGAATGGTTGCGATGCCACTGCTATTGCTGATAATTTTATTTGACTAATTCAGGATTTTTCTTTCCAACATACCTTTTATTAAGGCTTTTTGTCAGAAAGGCCGATCAATATTTACCAAGAGATTTTGTTACAGGATCACACGAGGTCGTGTAGAACGTCAGTTCTGGCCGTGTCGGAGTTGGTTGTCATTTACAATTGTGGGTAGTTAACACAATTTGTTATGATTTGTTTTTCTTATTATTAATTTAAATGATTTTCACTATCAATTATTGTCTAGTAAATCGAAACATAATTTATTGGGTACTCGGTACGCAGTAATTGATTTTGGCAACTTATTTCGATAATTGTAACCCATAGTTTTGTTCAAAACATTTGATGACCTGTTACTTTGATTTTAAAATGATTTACTTTGTTATATCATCATTGTTTATTTACAACAATTATTCTTGTATTATTTGATTGCTTTATAATGTAAGTCTTATTAGATTTAGCGTAGTATAGTGTTTTGTACCAAGTAAACACGTGACGTACTTCCGTGCGTCATTGGACAGAGTTGTCGTGGAGGGATTACAAGGTGGGGGCATCGTTCTATAAAATAGCGTGCACTCTGTCTACGAGTGAGTCGATCTTCGGATACGACTCAATAAAGAGCCCTTGCTCCCGACAAAACTGTCGGTTTACCTGTGTACCAAGTACTAAAAATAAAAACCTTGTGATTGTTTATACAGTCTTATTTTTCCTAATAAAATGGGAACTCCAAACCCTGACGAGATACCGCTCGGCACTCCTGATCCTACATATAGATAAAATATTAAAACCACATCAAATTATTATATTCGGCACAGACTCATTGCAGTTTTATTTACCACAGTTTTTCTACGTAGATATAATCAAATCAAAACGTGGGTACTTATGAAACATCAGAAGCTAGGTGCACGATTCCAATTAGCCGTTTCCTAATGAGAAGAGCCGATAAGAAACTCCACGGTTACTCTTTTAAAAATACAATTTTTGCTTGCTGTGCAATGCTGTGTGCTTGCTTATATGTTTGCTATGTGTGCTTTTACAATGATTTCGAACTATTTGTGTGAATTACAAATGTGTTAATAGTGTTACGAGCTGGGGTTCGGGATAAATAAATTTATACCAATTTACACGAAAAACACACTATAATTAAAAATCACAAATACAGTAATCAGAAACTTTAAACACAATCACTTGTAGTTCACTATTAGTCCACTTTTACTGTTATTAGCTGTTCTTCACTGTTTCGCATTCTAAACTGAACTGTCCTACAACGCTGTCAACCCCTTATTTATATGACGAGTGTAAGTTACTAGAATGTTCTAGCATAATTCGAGAACATTCTAGTACTTACGGGAATGGTCCAGTGTAGTTCTTCTATTCGATAACAGATGGCGTTAGCGTCTAACGTGTAGTTCTTCTATTCGATAACAGGTGGCGTTAGGATCTACGTGACACTGCCCCCTCCTAAGACATGCTCGTCCCGAGCATCATTATTCCCGTAATATCGTGCCAATCGATCGACATGAACAATTTTAGGAGTAGTTCGCGTATTCCTTTGAATTCGGTAGGTGACATCGTTGATCTTGGTGACGATTCTGTACGGTCCGTCCCATTTTGCCTGTAGCTTAGGGGACTTCCCTTTGCTGCGGGCTGGGTTATGCAACCATACTAGCGAACCTTCGTCGAAACCACTATTGTTCATCTTCCGGTCATAACGAGTTTTCATTTTCTCGGACATCTGTTGGCCTGATTGTCTGACATGCTCATATACGTCATTCATCTTGTTGCGCAGGTCATTCGCATAATCTGTTAAACTGCGTGGAGTATCAGGGGGGATGCCGGTAATTAAATCTGCTGGTAGCCTTAACTCCCTTCCGAAGTTCGCGAAGGCTGGTGTCACAGTCGTACCCTCGTGAACTGCACTTCGGTATGACAGGAGAAACGGTTGTATGTGCTTGTCCCAATCCTTTTGTCTGCTTGCTACAACTTTTGCCAGATATCTTTCCAACGTCTGATTAAATCTTTCCACCATTCCATCAGATTGTGGGTGGTATGAAGTAGTTCTGGTTTTGTGAGTACCCATCACCCGACATGTTCCCTGAAACACTTGAGACTCGAAATTTCGTCCTTGATCGCTGTGGATTTCTAAAGGTACCCCAAACCGACAGAAGACTTCGTGGACTAATTTATCAGCAACTGTCGTAGCTTCTTGATTAGGAATGGCGAAGACTTCCGGCCACTTAGTGAAGTAATCCATGACAACCATGAAATATTTGTTTCCACTTTCACTTTCAGGGAAAGGGCCAGCGACGTCTAGTGCTATCCGTTCCCAGGGGGCTCCTACGTTGTACACTTTCAATGCACCCCTGCTGCGTGTGTGAGGTCCTTTTACCGCAGCACAACTAGTGCATTTGCGACACCAATCCTCAACATCCTCTCGACAATGGATCCAGTAGAACCGGTCTCTGATCTTCAATAGAGTCCTTTTTACTCCCATATGACCTCCTGAACATCCATTGTGGTAGAGCTGTAGAACCTCTGGTACCTTTGCTTTAGGTACGATCATTTGTAGGTGGCAGCTGTCCCCTCGAGCATTTTCCTATTTGCGGCACAAGACACCGTCCTGGATTACCAAGCTCTCCCACTGTGCCCAATAACTCTTTGTGGTTGTACTCATCGTTGCAACATCACACCATTTCGGTTTAGGAGCATTAGCTTCAATCCACTCGAGAATTGGCTTGATATCTGTATCGCTTCGCTGAGCATGCTGTAGAGTTTTCTTCCATTCGTCGCTAAGGTCCGTTCCTACCATCCTGACAGGTACCGCTTCCTTAGCTTCTTGTCTGATACAATGCTTGCAATCTTCAGGACAAGGCCTTCTTGATAAAGCGTCCGCGTTACCGTGGGATTTCCCACTGCGATGTTCAATTGCGAAGTCGAATTCTTGTAGCAATTCAATCCATCTCGCTACTTGTCCTTCTGGATTCTTAAACTGCAACAACCACTTCAATGCAGCATGGTCAGTTCGCAGGTGGAATTTACGTCCCAACAAGTACTTGCTGAAATGCTGTAATGTCTTCACTACAGCAAGTAGCTCGCGCCTCGTGACGCAATAATTTCTCTCTGGTTTTGATAAAGATTTGCTGAAATAAGCTATCACAACTTCATGATCTCCTTTCCGTTGGGATAACACACCGCCAATTCCAGTATTACTAGCGTCCGTGTCAACTATGAATTCATTTTCCGAGTCAGGGTAGCCCAAAATTGGGGTATTGCACAAACGTTTCTTTAAGTCCTGGAAAGCCATGTCACAGCTCTCATCCCAACAGAACTGTCTTTTCTCTTCAGTAAGCTTGTGTAGAGGTTTGGCAATATCAGCAAAATTCTTGACAAACCGTCGATAGTACGAGCACAAACCCAGAAATGCTCTGACTTGCGTCTTGTCTTTCGGAACTGGCCAATCCTTGACGGCGACGATTTTCTCTGGATCAGTTTGTACTCCCTCTTCCGAGACCACGTGTCCCAAAAAGCTTACTTGCTTCTTGAAGAATGAGCACTTTTTCGGACTTAACTTAAGATTGGCTCCTCGGATTTTTGACAGTACACGTTCCAAGTTTCGGAGGTGGTCTTCGAATGTGCGGCCTACGATGACGATGTCATCTAAATAGACAAGACAGGCGTCTCCAATTAATCCGGTGAGTACTAGCTCCATAAGCCTTTCGAAAGTTGCAGGAGCATTGCACAATCCAAATGGCATGACGTTAAATTGCCATAGTCCCTTTCCCGTAGAGAATGCGGTTTTTTCCTTGTCCTTAGGATCTATCTCCACTTGCCAGTAGCCACTTTTTAGGTCTAACGTGGTAAACCACTTCATTCCTGACAGCGTGTCCAATGTGTCGTCGATCCTGGGTAGTGGATAGCTGTCTTTCTTTGTAACGTCATTCAGTCGACGATAGTCCACACAAAACCGCATGCTGCCATCCTTCTTTTTCACCAGGACCACAGGAGAACACCATGGACTAGATGAAGGCTCTATAACTCCATCCTTTACCATGTCTTCAATCATCTTATCCATTTCCTTTTCTCTTGCCACTGGTATTCTTCTTGGTCGCTGACGAATTGGTAACTCGTTTCCCGTATTAATTCTGTGCTGAACCAATCCAGTCTTCCCTATGTCAGCATCATTTGCAGAGAAAATGTCGGCGTACTGAAGTAGCATCTTCTTAGCCTTCTCCATTTCTCCATCCGATAAATCTGTGCGACAGTCTTCCAAAAGATTTGACATGTCAAATCTTGCACTTTGGACATTATTGGCATGGCATTTACGCAACCAAGCCACTTCTTCACAGGTACCCATCAACGTACCCTTCTTGATTACTTGTTCCCTATCACTTGGGTTCAGTATGCGTACGGCTACAACGTTGATTGCCCTAACCAAGGTCCGCGCCATCTTCCATGGAAGGTTTTCGTCCAATCTTTCAATGAGAATACATCGATTTTTCTGTCCAGAATTATGTGGAAGAATAACTGGAACTATTGTTTCCGACCGGGGAGGAAGAACAATCCTCTTTAAACAGTACACTTCGCCCGATGGTGCACCTTCCATGAACACTTCTTCTGAACCACATTTCAAGACTCCTTGATTCACGTCGATCTCACAACAGTGCTGTCGCATGACGTCCAAACCTAGGATGCAATCATCTACTATGTCAGCCATGATGACCTTATGCCGGTAAATTGTGTTACCCAGTTTTAACTCCACCTCTTTCTCTCCTCGGACGGGTATGTGCTGACCGGTAGCTGTTACTAAATTTACGCGGTCAGGCTTACCGAAGAAGTCCCCAAGAAAATGATTCGCTAGTTGGGAACTGACAACCGTGCGAGAAGCTCCAGTATCCAATGTCAGCTTACATGGTCTTCCATTCACTTCACCTTTGATGATAAGGCTGTTCCCATCATGGGCTTGTGAGATCGAAATCCTTGGGGCTCTTTTAACACCAGCCAGCACCCGCCCCGCAGTCCTGGCGTTTACTCGTTTCCCTGCTGCTGGGCGGTGGCATCAGCCGCCCTTCTTTCCTGGGTGTGACCTTCGCGGACAGTGCTTCGCTTCGGGCAACTCGACTTGAGTAGCATCTAGGGCTGTACCTAGTGCGGTCACGTCCTGGTAACTCCGCAACCTCCCTGATGCGGTGGGCTCGATGATCGTGCCTTACTGCCTCCACCTCCAATGCATGGGCCAAGGCGTCCTTCAGCGTCTCATGGTGTCCAAGTCTAACAGCAGCTCTAACTTCCAGGTCCCGTATACCATCGATGAATGCTTGAACCAGAATCCCTTCGATGGGTGCAGGCGCAGACTGGTACGCCTTTCGAACCAGCTTTTCAATTTCCAGGGCCCACTGCTGCAGGTTTTCACCACTGCGTTGCACACGATCTTTTAACTGGGCTCGAAATACGTGTTCCAAGTGTGCGTCACCGTATCTGGCTTCTAACGCCTCAAGCAGCTGCTCGTAAGTCACATTCTTACCGAGAGCTTCCAATATGGTTAAGGCCTGGTCGCGAAGGCCCAAAGTAAGTGCGGTCATGGCCTGCCCTTTTGTCCACCCATTTGCTTCCTTGACAGCTTCAAACTGGATTTTGTATGCCGACCACGAAGATGTTCCATCGAAGGGTGGCACTTTAAACCCGCGCACCGAAGGTGCAGCAACTACAGAAGTCGCAGTCCCGTCTCCAGCTTTCAGGTTCCCCAACGCTTTTCTCATGTCAGCGATCTGGATTTCGGCCTCGGAGATACGATTTTCGTGCAGCTGAACCTTCTCCTTCACGGCTGTGATGTCCTTGCCAAACGTCGCGCGTAAATCTTTAATGAGGAGGATCTGCTCTTCTTGTCGGCGGGCCTGTTCCTCTTGTTGGCGGGCCTGTTCCTCCTTGTCACGCTGAAGCTGTTCCTCCAGCCGGCGGGCCTGTTCTTCCTGTCGGCGGGCCTGTTCCTCTTGTCGGCGGGCCTGTTCCTCCTTGTCACGCTGAAGCTGTTCCTCCAGCCGGCGGGCCTGTTCCTCCTGTCGGCGTGCCTGTTCCTCCTGTCGGCGGGCCTGTTCCTCCTGTCGGCGGGCCTGTTCCTCCTGTCGGCGGGCCTGTTCCTGCAGCATCACCATCAGAGCGGAAAGATCCATGGCTGGTGATGCTGTAGGAACTCCAGATGGTACTTCGGAGATTGGCTCCGTCGTCGGCTGATTACCACCAGGTGTCTGTATCGGAGAACCTTCAAACCGCCTCTGGTCCACCTCCTGCTGGCGCTGACTCCGGGTACGGATACCCTCCGTGTCGTCCTTCGGAAAAACTGGCATAATTTATCCCTTACTTCTGACACCAAATGTTACGAGCTGGGGTTCGGGATAAATAAATTTATACCAATTTACACGAAAAACACACTATAATTAAAAATCACAAATACAGTAATCAGAAACTTTAAACACAATCACTTGTAGTTCACTATTAGTCCACTTTTACTGTTATTAGCTGTTCTTCACTGTTTCGCATTCTAAACTGAACTGTCCTACAACGCTGTCAACCCCTTATTTATACGACGAGTGTAAGTTACTAGAATGTTCTAGCATAATTCGAGAACATTCTAGTACTTACGGGAATGGTCCAGTGTAGTTCTTCTATTCGATAACAGATGGCGTTAGCGTCTAACGTGTAGTTCTTCTATTCGATAACAGGTGGCGTTAGGATCTACGTGACAATAGGTATAGGAGGACAGTGTAGGCCTGTCAACAAGTACCAGGTACTAAACAAAATAGAAAATAGTCCTAGTCATCGACAATAGTTGATGTTACAAAAATTACATATAAAGGTATATACAATGTGTAACATGATTAACGCAAGACCTCTTACACCCCAATTAGAGTATTGAGTTTATTTTTAAAGCTAACTATTTTGATTAAGAAAATCGTGTTGACCCTAGCATTACTTTAGATAAGATAAGATAAGTATTTATTTGCCTTAAACATGGTATTAAGTTGTTACAATCAGGTTGTTAATCTAAAGTCCACAATGTTTAGCTATACAGGTTATGTATCAATTGCATGCAAAATTATAATAATGATTAGTTAAAGGAGGATGCAAATTCTGGTCCCACCTTCCAATAGCTATGTGTGTTACATCGTTGGATAGGTATTTTTGAGCTGAATAAAAGTTACTATGGCGCCAAGTTCCAAATCTTAGTCCGTTAAGAGTTATTCTTTAATAAACATGGTAGTTTTATCAGTAGCCAAGTAATGCTATTTTTACGTAATAATCTTCCTATTTCAACGACAGTCTTATAGCTTACACAAGTATCAAAATCTTTTAAAGCCGTTTGTTATAGTCACAACGGATGGCTATAATAATTGACGTCACAGGGCTTCATGCTGCTACAAAAACAGACGCAAACATAATGAGCGATATTATGAATAATGGTGAACATCCAATTCACTGTCTCCTTGAAACTAATGACGTATTTATTTTGGATCGCGTATTTAGGGACAGCTTGGATGATGTAGAAGCCTGTGGTTATAAATACCATGTCCCGCCTTCAAAGGATAGACACGAATCCCAACTTACTACTGACCAAGCCAACGAATCTCGATTGGTCACTATTTGTCGCTGGGTAGTGGAAGTGGTTAACGGCAGGTTCAAACGGGATTTTAAACTGTTTCGCCAAAAATATTTCAACAATGCGTTGCTGCATAAACGTTTTAACAGCAGAAGAGCTGATTTTACAAGAGTAGAAGCAAGTGATATTGATTTTCCGAGATTCAGTGAAGAACAAATCATTTTGTTAGCTTTGGGAACCTACCAACTGAAGTTAGCGAAATCTTACTGCAGCGAACATCTACAAAATGGAATGTATACAATAGAAATATACCGAGAAGCTGCACTGGAGGATTTACCTGATTTTGGCATTGATGAGGATGCTTGGCTCTTACGTGGTCGTATACAGTCGCGACACGTGAGAACTAGAAAGTACTACTGTTACTTATTAGTTCGCAATAATGATATTATCCAAAGATATTGTACCTGCATGTGTGCGCATATAGTTTCAATCGTTTGGTACCTAGGGCACGCCAGGCAAGAGGGATTTGTAGGCCCAGCCTTATTTTTAAATAACGTCATTGTAGACAACGATGATTAAATAAATGTATAGGTTTAAAATACGCTATCGTGTATTATTTGTAAAAAAAAAGCATTTTGTCAATGTTGACATCTGTTTAACTTTTTGTCATAAGGTTTGCGACTCAGTGACGCAATTGATAACCGTAGGTTAGTATCTACACTACGTGTATAAAGCACAAATGTAATTATTACGTAAAAATAGCATTACTTGGCTACTGATAAAACTACCATGTTTATTAAAGAATAACTCTGAACGGACTAAGATTTGGAACTTGGCGCCATAGTAACTTTTATTCAGCTCAAAATTACCTATCCAACAATGTAACACACATAGCTATTGGAAGGTGGGACCAGATTTCATAGAAACTCTGGCATCATCCTTTCATACAGTTATATGGTCAATATTATAATATAATAGTTTTATCTTAGCATTATCCGACCGATTATGACTAGAGTCCAGAAATTTATAGTTTATTGTTAAAAACATCTTTAATGTCATAAAACATCTGTTCTTTCGGCCATTTCAATAATCTGCTTTTAAATGAGTTAATATTATACAATATGTAACAAAAACCCTATTGTTCCTTTTAGGGACGTATACATTTACCTACAAGCACAACATTGATGAAATTATAATTTTAAAAAATTGAGTATTGGCCAGTCGAGAGGTCAATATCAAATAACTATTAAAATCGGCACATTCAAAAAAAAATTTAGAGTATCTGATTTTACAAGTACATCTTTATTTCGCTAAATAGCCTACGAGATCGGCGGCTTTCTTTAAGTCGACAGAAAATGCCGCCAAAAGCTACCGCGGTGCACGGGCCCCGTGTCGGTACCACGTGCCTACCTACCCCGCCACCCGCCGCCCTGCGAATCACTTCCTTAGTCTCCCGCGCAACTTAGTTTTGAACGGAAGTTACTGTTGGCCTACGTAGTGAGTGACTTGTGATTTGTTTACGTAGTTAACTTAATCTACCATGTCCTATTCTAACGTAAAATATTTTAATATGTTGATGTGTACGCTGAAGCACGCAGACTCTACCAAGAACGTTTTGCGAGTCTACCATTACCATCGGCGTTTGCATTCTAACGTTTTCACGTACGTACAATACCGGAAGTGTGCACGGACGAGACCAACATCGAGCTGACGCAGGCAGACCGAGGACTCGATACATTGACACCGAGGAGCAAGTTTTGGAGTTGCAAGATCACCTGATCTGACGCCTTTAGATTTTTTCCTCCGGGGCAGTGTAAAGCAACAGGTGTTGAAAAATACGTGCGATACGGAGTTCGAAATGCGTTCGCAGCATTTGACCACATCAAGTCCGATACCTCCGTTCTGCGGAGCGTACGTAGGCATTGCAACAAATGTGTCGAGGTACAAGGTGGTCATATCGAACAGCATCTCCGTGGCCGTCAAATAGACATAATAAATTAATGCATTCAAATAAACATAAGGTTTTATGTGACAGACGCGGCGACTTTTTTTATGTAGTGAAGTGTTAAATGTAGTTATAACAATTACCAATTGTGCATAAAAATACCATGTAAACCAACATTTTCAAACATTAATTCGTTAAAGTGAAAAACAACAGCTGACAAGGTCACGAACTTATGTAGCAAAATAGGCAGGTAAGTGGCGGCGGTGTACCGGCGCAGCGGCACCGATCAAAGAGAGTGGGCGGGAACGTTCTATTTTTTCTGGTTTCGCGTCATCGCTTCATGCAGAATTGCAGAGGTAAGAAATCAGTAAAACATTACAAGTATTAATAATTATATATATTTATTTTAATTATTTTTTTGATCAGTTTTTTATAAATGACTTGCTTTATTACGTATGTATACTGATTCTTAAAACGTTGGTAAAAGGAACAACAGGGTTTTTGTTACATATTGTATAACAATTTTATTTCTTTTGGAAATTTATTATAAATGCGTATACAGATGACTAAGAAACTTTTCGCACACATGGCTGATTTAGGAGTATCCTGCAATACAATTCTGCATGGATCACTATTTCGAGAGTTCAACTGATAGGTTTTTTTGAACAATCCCTTATTCAATTTAATTTTATTCTTATTATTTCATTATAAACATAATTACAGATTTCATAAATGTAGAGTGACGGAAGTGGTAATATACCTAGCTTTTTAAAGAACAGTTTACTTGACTCGTCAGGATGGATACCACAAATGGCTCTGATGCATTTCTTCTGCTCAATAAATGCTCTGTGAATATCCGTGATGTTACCCCAAAAAATGAGCCCGTATCGTAAGATGGATGGAACAAACTCATTAATACTACTGCACAAATTATCCAGATTTACTTTCCAATTCAGATCTTGATCTATGAGTACACCTAAGAATTTGGTTTGTGGAATTTCTTTTAACCTGTCAATATTAAGTTTGAAATTGTATTTAGTATGTTTTGATTTATTATACTGTACCTATAATATAATTAAATTTATCCAAATTTATTTTTAATTTATTTTTCTGTAACCATTTTATAATGTCGTCAATAGTATTATTAATGTCCCTCTCATGATCAGATTTAGTTTTATACTTTTTGTCAGAGGTCACAATAATCGAAATGTCATCTGCAAATAATATACATTTATGATTAGTCACTAGCGGTAAGTCGTTAATGTATAATAGAAAGATATCAGATCTCATGTAGAGCCAAGCTTCTGAATCTACACGGCCTAACTGGTTAGAGATTGATTTTGAGAAACCTTGGTTTTATCTCGGCGCAGATCGAGCACGAGGCAGTCATCTTCTTGACGTCGTTCGCTGAATAGGGTAAGTTTTTGGATCTCACCTAATGATACATCCTTGTCACCCCTGGGTGACAGAGTGCGTTATGGAGCTCTTTTAGCTTACTGATATTCATATAGACGCATACACGGGATAGAGCGTCCGCGACTGCATTTTCGCAGCCTGGTCAACAAATATTGTCATATTATTTGAAACAAGACAATTCTAATCGCCAACGCGAGATTATCTCGTTCTTGATTTTACTGTTATGATTCTGATTAAACACGAAGGCTACCGATTGTTGGTCTGTTATTAAAAGGAAATGTTTGCCAATAAGGTAGTGTCTCCACTTCTTTAAACTTTCCACTGTAGCGCAAGCTTCTTTTTCGATCGAGGATTGCTTGCATTCGGAGTGTGACAAAGTTGGTGAAAAGAATGCTACAGGTCGTCCTTGTTGAGTGAGTGTAGCCGCCAGATCGAATTCTGAAGCATCAGTTTCAACGGTGATGATTTAGTCATTAATTGCTGCTAGGGCCGCCGCCTTGATGTCCTGCTTTATTTTCTCGAAACATTTGAGTGTCGTTCGATAACGGGAAGCTTGTAACGCAGGTGAGGGGTTTTATCTTTTCTGAGAAACGCCCAATCCATTTTGCATAGTGCGCGAACATTCCTAGGACTCGTTTCAGCTCACTTGATTTAGTCGGTGCGGGGAGGTGTATTAGAGGCTTATGTCTATCAGGATCAGGTCAGATAGTATGATTTTCCACGGTTTAGCCAAGAAGACTGATCTTAGTTTTATTTAAAACGCTTTGTTAACACTGTATGCCAACCAGAGGCTTGAAGTTGGTAAGGGAAGGGAGCCAGCGCTAACTTCACGCCGTGTGGCCGCTCCGCGCGGCGGCGCCCGCGCGGCGGCCATTGCAAATACGTACACCGCGCCGTCACTACGTTCTTATTTTGTATTTTTTACTTTTATTACAAAGTTTAATATTTCCATACATCGCATTTTTTATTGTGTTTCCCACAACCTGCACAATAACATTTGGTGACCCTGACGTGATTACTGCGGCGAGAAGCGTAATAAAACACATTCCGACGAGACTTGCCACGCGTCATTGTCGACGAATTCTACGAATGGTGCAAACTCATTGCGCGTCGCCTGCTGCAAACAACGTGACCAGTGAACGAGTCGCGACAAGCTGTACCTGCTGGACCGGTCGAATTTCCACGACGACAACTGGAATAGCTGATCATCTAAATTGCCAAATTTCAGAAAAGTGCTGATTAAAGTGTGGTGAGGTGATCGTCCTTTGTCGTTAGACAGGAAGTAGGTAGCCATTTTCGAGGTAATAATTTTATTTTCAATTTATAACGCTGCGAACTTCAATTTTGCCTTCTCTTGTGTGACGGTATTTTCTCATTTTCTTTTGCAATCATTTCGATTTATACTCTTCCCACATGCTGAGTTTTTGCCTAGCTATAGGTACATTAAAAGTTACGGACAAATAAGCAATTATTGCAAGATATTGCTACGTAATTTACTTGCACGCTTTGCACTAATTTTGTTTCGAGTGAACGCACGATCTATTGGGCACGACATTGCTACCTGCTTGCGTGTCATTACATTGCTAAATAAATACCTACATTTCATTATTTTAACTGGAGACCTAACTGCGCTATGATTGCTTGTTCTTCTGTCTAGCGTCCTGCGATATTATAGGTACCTACATTATTATCTATTTCTTAGTACGTCGTGTAATCTAACTCCTTTGTTATCTAACTCATAGCAAAGACGATCTTGCTCCTTTACTTAATAAAGTAAGGAAGTTCAAACTGTTGGAAATAATTCCTAAATGAATAATACAAACCCTACTTCTAGCGTTCACAGTACCTAACTGTAACTACCTACTTAATACTCTAACGTAGGTAAACATATCAATCTTCTACCTACAACTTATTCAATTTTATATAAACCAACTTCCCGGCATTCCATACTGTGATAGGTATATACACAGTTATTCATTTCTATTCGCCGACTATTCCAGACCCGGGGATCCCACCGGAACGTGAGGTCTGCGCGGCTGCAGCGTGAGTGCGTGCGATCGTTACGGCGCACACGCGGCGGCGGCGGGTGATAAGCAGAGTAAGCTGAACTGAAGGTGACGCTGACGCCATCAGCCTGCACTCGCTGAGCTCCGCGTTCATCTGGTTGGATTGTCGATACCATTTCATTGTACCTATATTGTTCATTGGCTATATTTTGTTTGAACGTTATTTGCCTCTTCGTATTTCACATAGGTACCTCACTAAATAATAATGTCGGACGATATCAAAAAGCTTAGGCAGCTTCGTAGTAGTATAAAAGGTAGAATTACACTATTTAAAAAACATATTGAGATGTTAAAATCAATTGATCCAAGTCAAATTACAAAATTACAACTTACAGAATTACAATTAAAGTTAGAAAGGTTTCAGGCATTGTTTTCTCAATTCGATGAACTTCAATCTAAGATTGAAGCGCTAGATCTTGAACCTGAAACTGAGCTTGATGAAAGAGAATCTTTCGAGGGAACATTTTGTAATTTAATTTCACATGCACAGCTAATAATTGAAAATTCATCACAGCCTCAAAGCGGTGCTATTCATGGTGACAATAATATTGATGTGAAGTCCGAGTGCAGCGGTTCATCCTGTAGAAATAATTTTAATATTAAACTACCAACTATAAATCTTCCAAAATTTGATGGTAACTACTTGAAGTGGCTCGAGTTCCGTGACACTTTTGACTCGTTAGTTAATAAGAATAAGTCTATTCCAGACATTAATAAATTCCACTACCTTCGGTCATCATTGGACAGTGGTGCTGCACTTGTTATAAAATCGGTTGAATTCACTGCTGAGAACTATATGCTGGCGTGGCAACTCCTGTGTGATAGATATGACAACAAGAGACTATTGATAAATAACCATTTAAAATCACTATTTAATTTTAAAACTATCACAAAGGAGTCACATAGATCTTTGGGTTACATGATTGACTATTTCACAAAAAACTTACGTGCTTTAAATTTATTAAAGGAACCTACCGACTACTGGGACACAATTATTGTTCACATGATGGCCTCTAAACTAGATGACGCCACAGGTCGCAAATGGGAAGAACATCGAAACAATTTATCGGTTTGCCCAACTCTTGATGAATTCTACTTATTTCTGCGGAACAGAGCAGATGTTCTAGAAACGGTACAGTTTAGTAAACCAGATGCTAAGCCTCAGCGTTCATATACGCAGACTAAATCTTTTGTATCTTCAAATAGTACAGAAAGGTCGACCAGTAAACAATGTGCCATCTGCAAACAAGAACATTTTGTTCATGATTGTGAACAATTCAAAACTTTAAGTGTTGGCTTGCGCCTGAAAGAGGTTGCTAAGCATAAGCTTTGTCCCAATTGTCTTCGCGGTGGTCATAATGTCAACCGTTGTTTCAGAGGTCCTTGCAAATTGTGTAAGAAAAAACATAGTACATTGTTACATGAAAGTAAAGAATCAAAGCAAATTAATAATACTGAAAACTCCAACTTACCTTCAACTTTTGGGTCAAATTCTAGCGTCGCTCCTGCAGTGTCGTTATCCGTCGTGATGGCGAGCCAGGTGTTGTTATGCACGGCCCTAGTCGAGATAATCGATCAACAAAATAATACCTACCTTGCGAAGGCGCTGCTTGACAACGGCAGTCAGTCTTCCTTTATTACAAAAAACCTACAAAATAAATTAAAATTAGATTTCACTAATAGAAATGCAGTAACTGTTAGTGGCATCAATAATGCTGTTGTAAATACGGCTCAATATTGCGATTTACAATTTAAATCTCGATTAAACGAATTTAGTGTCAATGTGTCATGTCTTGTCATACCACAAATTACGAGCAAACTTCCAAGCGTGAGCATTGATCCATCGCAACTTAACTTACCTCACAATATTCAGTTGGCTGATCCTGAGTTCTTCAGTCCTTCTGACATCGACATTTTGTTGGGTGCAGATATATTTTGGGATATTGTAAACCCAAGGCTAATCAAACTTGGTCCGAACAAACCTACTTTGCAACATTCTAAATTAGGCTGGCTAATATCCTACTGGTGTTGATATCAGTCACAAACTTAAACATAATAATATTGTATGCAACTTTTCTCAAAGCATTCAACAAACATAAACAAAGTTTTGGGAAATAGAAGAATTGCTTCCTGTTAAAAAACATTTTTATTCTAAATGTGAGGAGTTGTGTGAAAGTATATTTATAGAAAATACTAAACGATTAAATGACGGTCGTTTTTTAGTTAAAATCCCACTCACTGAATCTCCAGAACTAGCTGTCGGTGACTCATACAATGTAGCGCGTCGTAGATTTATTAATTTAGAGCGAAAACTGAACAAGTCACCTATTCTAAAGGAGGAGTACAAATCATTCATTCGCGAGTATGAGCGCTTGGGTCATCTTTCGCTAATTGATCGTCCTTCCTTTGGTTATTTTTTACCCCACCACGCTGTACTACGCCCCAATAGTGAAACTACTCAAGTACGAGTAGTGTTCGATGCTTCGTACAAATCTACTTCTGGAAAATCCTTCAACGATATCCAACTGGTGGGGCCAATTATACAAGACGATCTTCTGTCAATTTTGTTGAGGTTTCGTCGAAATGCTTTTGTTGTTACCGCCGATATAGAAAAAATGTACAGGCAAATATTAGTTGACGAGTCTCAGAGAAACCTTCAATTGATTCTGTGGCGAGATGAAGAAACGAAGCCGTTGCAAGTACTACAGCTGAACACTGTAACTTACGGCACGGCCTCGGCTCCATTTTTAAGCACGAGATGTTTGTTAGAGTTGGCACGTGAATGCGCTGATAAACCCGACGTACAGCACGTTATTGAGCATGATTTTTACGTCGACGATTTGAATACGGGTTCAAATTCAAAACAAGGTTTGAGAAATGTTGTTCATGAAGTCATTAATAAACTTTCAGAAGCCAGCTTTCCGTTACGTAAATTCCGGACTAATGCTCCAGATGTTTTAAAGGATCTTCCTATTACAAACATCTGTCAAGATTTTAGCAAGGAGTCTACTGTTCTAGGTTTAAATTGGTATCCACAAACAGATACTTTAAAATTTTCTACAGAATTCAAACTTGAATCGAAAATTACTAAACGCAGTATTCTATCTATGTCCTCTAAAATTTTTGACCCATTGGGTTTATTATCTGCAACTATAATCATTCCAAAGATAATATTGCAACAACTGTGGTTGTTAAAAAACGATTGGGATGAAGAAGTCCCAAATAAAATCAAACTACAATGGGAAGAATTCAGTAAAAATTTACACTGTATTTCCACTCTTGAGGTACCCAGGCATGTAGTGTGCGCAGCACCAATTATTGTAGAATTTCATTGTTTTACTGATGCATCGCAGACTGCGTACGGTGCTTGTTTGTATGTAAAATCAATGGACACACTAGGCGCTATACATGTTCACCTTTTCTGTGCCAAAGCAAAAGTAGCCCCTTTAAAACCGGAACTAACTATACCGCGTCTTGAATTAATGGGTGCTCTATTAGGTGCTAGATTGCTTACAAAGGTTTTACATTCATGGAGTAATAAAAATTTTGAAACTTCACGTGCTGTTTTGTGGACAGATTCAACTATAGTTCTGGGATGGATTAATACCCAGCCAAAAACGTTAAAAACTTTTGTATGCAATCGTATACAAGAAATTCGCGAGCTTACCGCTCAATATGAATGGCGCTATGTGCCAACTCAGGATAAATCGGCTGATCTAGCTTCACGCGGAGTAAAGCCGCAGGATCTTAGGAGTAACTATCTTTGGTGGCACGGTGCTTCTTTTTTAACTAAACCTGAGGGTGAGTGGCCTCAGCACAATATTAACTTACAAAGTAACACATTGCCTGAAATGAAGTTTAGTTTAACTATACAATGTAATCAGCATTTTATTTCATTTGACAAATTTTCTAAACTATCTAAACTACAGAGAGTTGTAAGCTTTGTACAACGTTTTATATACAACTGCAAAAATACAAATAAAAAATTGAAAGGTAATCTGACACTAGGTATATGAATTACAAACGTCATTAAAAACATTAGCTAAATTATCACAAACTTATTCCTTTGAAAAGGATATTCATTCTTTAAAAACTACAGGGCTTGTAAATTGTAAATCTAATATTCTATCTTTGAATCCATTTTTGGATAATGAAAATATCTTAAGAGTCGGGGGACGCATTCAAGGTGCGTTGCAACCCTATAACAAAATACATCCCATTTTAATTGATTCCAAGCATGCATTTGCCAAACTTTTATTTGCAGAGGAGCATCTGCGTCTACTACATTGCGGTCCTCAGCAATTACTTAGTCTTATACGTGAGAACTTCTGGCCCGTTGGTGGCAGAGTTGTTGCCACACAAACTGTAAACAAATGTGTCAAATGTGTACGGATAAAGGGTAAATGATAAATGACTTTATTTCTGTAAGTAGGTTTTTACAAACACTTTTACACGTCAATCATATTTTTTTTAAAAACTAGATGAGGTCGGCGTTTCCTATCTGACTACTCTGAGAAGAAAGGCCGAAACAAACTCAGAGGTCACAGTCTCTTTTAAAGTCCAGACAGAATCTTGGTCAGATCATGTGAAGGCTATGTAGATCGGTGTCTGAAATGGTCTTTTGAGGAAAGAACCACACAGATTGAGTGGACCTGTCCAGTCAGTGCACGCAATTGTCAGCAATCGTGCAGCTCAACTCAGAACTTAAGGAGCTCAACGATTCGACGAACAATACCAAAGAAAGGACATTTGAGTAGGCCGCACAAGTTACTCAAACTGCCAGATCATGATTACACTAAGAGTAAAAATACAAAAAAAAGCAATGACCAACATAGTTCTCACATTCACAATAGTTAAAATAATAGCATAATACTTTACAAAGTAAATACTCTTGTCATAGTATATGTATATAAAATTCATTAATGTCAATGTGTATATAAAATCCGGACATAATCATTGAGGACCATGCAGATTGGTGTCTGAAATGGTCTTTTGAGGAAAGAGCCACACAGATTGAGTGGACCTGTCCAGACAGTGCACGCATTTGTCAGTAACCGTGCAGCTCGACTCAGAACTTAAGGAGCTCAACGATTCGACGAACAATACCAAAGAAAGGACATTTGGGTAGGCCACATAAACTACTCAAACTGCCAGAACATGATTCAAACTGGAACAATGACCCACATAGTCCTCCCATTCACAACAATTAAAATAATATAATACTTTATACAGTAAATGTTCATGTCATTGTATATGTAAAAAACGTTATAGATACTTATAGCAAAGATTAAAAGTACAATAATTAGCAAAAAAAACAAAAAAATAAATCAACGTTCCCTGTGTAAATTTATTGGAACAGCTCACTCCCAAGCCTTTTTGTCCTCAATAAAGTATTTGACAGTATAATAGGCTTTCTGGCATAGTTTCCTTTTTATAAAAGATTTGAATTTATTAAGGCTTAGTTCTTGAATGTGGCTAGGAAGTTTATTATAAAAATGTATACATTGACATCTAAACGAGCCACCTATTTTCTTGAGCCTGGTTGTAGGAACAACAAATTTGTGTTTGTTCCTAGTATCTATACTATGGATATCACTGTATTTTTTAAACAGATTAATATTTTTATGTGCATACAAAAGATCGAGAAGAAGAAAGAGGGTAAATCCGTTCAAACTTTAATGGGTAACCTACCTCATCCTAGAGTAAATCCTTCATCTCCGTTTGAGATCTGTGGCACCGATTTCGCAGGCCCGTTCCATATTTCCAATCGGAAAGGACGTGGCGCTAGAACTAGTAAATGCTACTTGTGCCTTTTTGTCTGTTTCTCCTCCAAGGCTTTGCACCTTGAAGTTGTTAGTGAGCTAAGTACCAATGCATTTATTTCATGCTTACGTAGGTTTATTTCCAGGCGAGGAAAGCCTCGCATAATTTATTGCGATAACGGTAGGAACTATGTAGGGGCAAATAACGAGTTGGGCAGAATGCTTAAGGCTGCCAATGAGCCCGTGACTGAGCTCGGAGCCAGCGAGGGTATTGAATTTAAATTCAGTCCAGCTTATGCACCCAATTTCGGTGGGATCTGGGAAGCTGGCGTTAAAGCGGCTAAGTTCCATTTGAAATGAATCGCAGGTAATTCTAATCTTACATTTGAAGAACTTTCCACTCTGTTTGCGCAAATTGAGGCAATATTGAATTCGCGTCCGTTGACACCTATGTCATCGGATCCATCAGATTTTAACCCATTAACACCCGGCCACTTCCTGATCGGGCGTCCGCTGACGTCACTAGCATCTCCTATCGTGGAGAAATTGTCGATCAATCGATACCAGCATTTAGAAAGACTGAGGCAACATTTTTGGAAGAGATGGTCGCAAGAATTTCTCTCCGAGCTACAACAGCGAGTCAAATGGCGTCGATCCAGTGGCCAACCTGTCAAGGTTGGAGATGTCGTTGTAATCAAAGACGATCAGCTGCCGCCAATGAAATGGATTTTGGGAAGAGTGGAAAAACTTTTTGTTGGACCAGACGGTTTATGCAGAGTCGCGGATATAACCACAACTAAAGGAATCTTCCGGCGAGCGCTAAACAAAGTCTGCATCTTGCCAGTTGATGATCCAGAGCTTCTTGAAAGCACGGCTTCCAAGGGGGCGGAGGATGTTAACACTGTATGCCAACCAGAGGCTTGAAGTTGGTAAGGGAAGGGAGCCAGCGCTAACTTCACGCCGTGTGGCCGCTCCGCGCGGCGGCGCCCGCGCGGCGGCCATTGCAAATACGTACACCGCGCCGTCACTACGTTCTTATTTTGTATTTTTTACTTTTATTACAAAGTTTAATATTTCCATACATCGCATTTTTTATTGTGTTTCCCACAACCTGCACAATAACACGCTTTTTTCTTCATTCAGAGTTAGATTATACTTTTTAGTGGCGTCCATAAAACGTTTTAGATTGCGCTCGTGATAATCCATAAAATCCTTGCCGCAAACGGTTATGTCATCTAAGTAAGCGTACGTCCCATCTAATTTATCTTCCGATATTATGAAGTCAAGAGTCCGTTGAAAGGCAGCTACGCCAGTAACTCCGAACGGAATGCGTGTGAATTGATAGAGTTTTCCATTCGCTTCGAACGTTGTAAATATCTTCTCATTTTCCAGGATTGGGACCTGATGATAGGCTGATTTTAAGTCTTCTGACTAAAGACTTTAAATTTGGATACGTTGTTCACAACCGTTTCGATATTTGGCAAGGGGAAGGCATCTAGGTCAGTAAATTTATTTATTGTCATTGAATAATCGATCACGAGCCGCTTGCGATGGGCCCCTCCTCCCGCCACGAGAACTTGGGCCCTCCAAGGGGAAATACTTTTTTCAATTACCCCATCTTAGAGCAACTTAGACACTTCTTCTTGTATGAAGTCAGAGTCTTCTTTAGTGTAGCGCCTGCTTCTGACAGCAAGCTGATATTTGGCGAAAGATTGGTGAATACGGAGGCTGGCGGAACTGAGGCTTGCAGAACATTACAGATTTGTAAGGGCTCGCCGGGACCTCCGAGATTGAATTGGATGCTTGAATGTTGCTTAAGTAAGTCGTGGCCTATGGTAACGTCTGCGCAGAGGTTGTCAACCACTAAAAGAGGTGTTTGCTTGTAATTATGTTGATTCATTTGAATAGTTGCGAAACATACCCCTTCAACGAACGAGACTTGGTTAAGAGAGGCGACATTGACAGTTTGTTTGCATGGTCTCTTGGGCAACTTCATGATGCGGGCGACTTTGCTGTTTATGAAACTGACTGAACTTCCAGTGTCGACGAGAGCATCAGCCTTATATTCGTTTATTGTGATATGGATTGTCGCACTTCTACCAAGACTTGAAGGAGAAGCAGCGGAAATAGCCCCGCTATAAAACTGGGCATTGCATAAGTTGGGACTAGGATGTTCCTCTTTCCACACAGAGCTTATGTTATGCCCGGACCTGCAAACGCTAGCAAAATGGCCTTTCTTCGAACACTTATTACAAGTAGTATTGCTAGCTGGGCACCTTATTCTAGGATGCAAATTTCCGCCGCAGAAGAAACAGCGCTTGGCTGACTGTGACGAGGAGGACGGTGGGGCCGAAGCATTCTGAGGCATTCGTGACAATGAAGCTACCGCCAGATTGTCCGATTCTTTGTCTCGAGAAATTTCAGGTACAGCATTTAGTAGCGGAGAGTTAGTACCGATCGTCTGAGCATCTTTCTCAGCAGTTTCCAAGGTGATGGCTTGATTAAGAGCTTCAGTAAGAGCAAGCGTAGAGTTTTCTAAGAGTCGTTCTTCTTCTTGAGAGCAGGCCGGAAATAAGAGCACTACGAATTGCCTGTTCTTCATGTTCTGTCGCGGTGACTGCTTTAAATTTACAATCATTAGCCGTCAGTCGAAGGGCTCTAGCATAATCACAAATAGTCTCGTCCATTGATATAAAGAAAACGCAAAGCCTTTCGGAAATTAAGGCTCTATTCTACTTAAAGAAATTAGCTATAATTAGAAACTAGACTATGACACATTGACATTTATTAAATGGCATTACCATAGATATAAATCTACGTCATTCTTCCCAGCAGGGTTTTATATATTGCAAGCATAGTCTCTCAAGTAGCCCGGCGGTTTCCGGGACCTGCTTGAGTGGCGCCTCTCGTCTATGTCAGGTTCTTCCCGGGCCACCTCTTGTTGGCTTTGAGCAACCTCAGATTCTTGAGGAGTTTCAGACTCTCTCTGAGTAGCTTCTATGACTGTAGGTGCTTCATCACAGATACTGTCTTCGTCATTAGGTAAAGGAGCTAATTGATTATTTGAAACGGTAGACTCCCTACCGTCAGAATATCTTATAAATGAATATGCAGGATTAGGTTGTAAAAGCTCGACCTCTTCTACAAGAGGGCCATATTTTGATTGTCGAACATTCTTTCTCAAGAGGACGGTACTAGAGGTTGAAAGCCATGATGGGATTCATTGACCATTCATCGACCGTCGTGGGTGGTAGAATAACCGTTCATGAGGAGTGGTGTTCGTGGATGTACACAACAATGACCGAATTGCATGGAGTGACTCATGAAGAACCTTCTCCCAAAAAGCTATATCCAAGTTTTTTGATTTAAGAAAAAGTTGTACGGTCCTCCATAAAGTGCCATTCAGGCGCTCCACCTGTCCGTTTCCTTGCGGGTTGTAGGGAGTAGTCCGGCTGCAAGCAATTCCCAGTGACAGCAAGAATTGTTGGACACGTTCTGACATAAACGCAGATCCTCTATCGGAATGAACAAAAAGTGGGGTTCCAAACATAAAGAAAAGATCTTTAAGGCTGTTTATTACAGACTCTGCTGACACGTCTGGACAGGGGTAGGCAAACGGAAATCTTGAATACTCATCAATTATAGTTAATATATATTTATTCTTCGTATTTTGTTGGTATTGGTCCCTTAAAATCAATGCTCAGTCGTTCAAAAGGGGCTGTTGCTTTTATAAGACTTCCTTGGTTTTTATTAAATCCTGGCTTAATTTCAGCACATATTTTACATGATGACGTTACAGCTTTAATATCATTAACGGAATATGGCAAATTTTTGGTTCTAATGCAAAATCGTTTCATTAGTTAGTGGAAAACTATTTACGTCAATCAAGGGCCTTATTTTATGTGAGAAATTCTTAACCCATGGACTATACTGAGCAAATAACCCCAAAACCTTTTTGAGGGACTTGGCATCTTTTGGAACAGGTAAATCAAATAGAGGTTGAACCCTTGTTTTATCTGGTCTGATAGTCTGGTCGCTTTTTGAGTGGCCTAAGAGATTAATCGTCTCTGCGCAGAAAGTACATTTGTCCTTATTTAAGGTAAGTTTATATTTCTCAGCCGCCTGTAAGAAATCACGCAGGTTTCTATCGTGTTCATCTTTTGTTCTTCCACAAACAGTGACGTCATCAAGGTACGCGTAGGTTCCTTCTAAATTTTCATTTTCAATAATAAATTCTAAAGTACGCTGAAATGCGGCTACCCCAATAGTGACGCCAAAAGGAATACGTGTGAATTCGTATAGCTTACCACAAGCTTCAAAAGCGGTGTACTTTTGTTCTTTTTTTAATATAGGTACCTGGTGGTACGCACTTTTTAGATCGATTTGACTAAAGTATTTATATTGTGATACCTTCGAAATGATAAATTCAATTGTAGGTAATGGATAAGCATCGAGCTCAGTAAATCTATTGATCGTCCTCGAATAATCGATCACTAGGCGTTTCCGCTGATGGCCCCCTCTTGCGACTAAAATTTGAGCCCTCCATGGCGAAGTGCTAGGTTTGATGACACCATCCTCTAGTAGCTTTGATATTTCTTGTTTTATGAATGATTCATCTTCCTCATTATATCTTCGAGATTTAACTGCAATGGGCTTTACATAGGGTGAAAGATTAGTAAATATCGAAGCAGGGGGTACAGCAGCTTCCATGACGTTACATATTATGTTCAAAGGTTCGTCTTTACCGCCAAAATTTAGGACAACTGATGAATGTGTTTTCAAAATATCGTGACCAATGATAATGTCAGTGCATAAGTTGTTCACGATCAACAAAGTCTTCTGTTTGTAGACGTGTTTTTTGATGTTTATAGTTGCAACGCACGAACCTTCTACAATAGAAGTATAACTCAACGACGCTAAGGTGACTGTCTGGTTGCAATGATTTTTCTTTAGACCCAATGTCTCTGCTAAGCCTTTATCAATAAAGCTCACTGAGCTGCCAGTATCCACGAGAGCGTCTGCAGTGTAGTTATTAATTGAAACAGGGACAGTGGCCTTTTGAAGGCTTCCCGGAGAGGCTGCGATTATAGCTGCAGTGTTTAATAATGTCTCTTCAGAAACAGCATTTGCCGTCGAGCCACCAACGCTACTGCTACGACATACGTTAGCAAAATGACCCTTTCTTGAGCAAAGTTGACACGTCGCATGGAATGCAGGGCATTTTATCCGTTGATGGACGTTCCCGCCACAAAAGAAGCAACGTCGTTTCTTTTGTCCATAAAAACGGGGAGTAGAAGCAGCTAAATGATTTTGGATCTCTTTTTGTTGTTCTACTTGTGGTTCACTGATATTAATACTCCTTTGAGAAGTGATTGCATTCAGCAATGAGTTTGTGTTTGGAGTTGAAAAAGTTATGGAACTCTTTTCAGCGCTCTCAAGCGTCAATGTTTGATTTATAGCTTCTTCGAATGTCAATGTCATATTCTCCAAAAGTCTTTGACGGATTTTTTGGGAACATAAGCCCGATATGAATGCGTTACACATGAATTCGTTTTGATATTCTTCAGCGGATACAGCACGAAAATCACAGTCTTGGGCTAGCAGTTTTAAAGCACGAATGTAATCGAATATAGATTCATCTGGTTTTTGAAGTCTGGTAGATAGAATATGACGTGCCAAGATACGGTTTTTCTGTTTTTCATAGGTTTCCGTTAATGTCATAATAGCCTGTTCATAATTTTTACAATGTTTTATTAGTGCGAAAACTGTTGGCGTTAAGTAATTTACTAGTAGCTTCAGTTTCATCTCTGGAGAAGAATCCGGTACCTCTTCGGAAATAAAATTTTTAACGTACTATACCAATGACTCCAATGTAGCTCTGCGCCAGAATCACTCGAATCGGCACCAAACTTATCTGGATTTAAATATTTCGTTGGACGAACAGCCATTGTAAATTTGGATTCTTGATTTTTTTTCCAGTATGTCAGATGTTTTTTTTTTGTTAGACATCATCAGTGAAAATAACTGTTAGTGAATAATTTTGAATAGCGTTTACATGACATTCTTTTTAAATTGTTATAAAGAAAACGCAAAGCCTTTCGGAAATTAAGGCTTTATTCTACTTAAAGAAATTAGCTATAATTAGAAACTAGACTATGACACATTGACAATAGGGTATATGCATGTATTTATTTTATATTTTTAATTCATTGTTTACACCGCTACAACAAAAATGCTGTAATTAAGTTTAAAAAAATATATAAAATAGAGAATCATTTTGAGTTGTTTAAACGCCGCCATTTTCGCGCGCTCTGTTGATGACGTCAAATAATACTATGTCCAGTGACAGTCCCACAGAGTACTTTTTTTGACAGTCCAGGAGTAATAGTGTTCTGTGGTCCAGTCATTGTTTCTGTCTACGATTGTTTACTATGTGTTCTTGTTATTAACATACCTAATTATTCATCATGAAAAAAGCTCAAAAGCCAGTTTACAAGAATTGCATTGTGCCTGAATGCAAAAACACTATCAGAAGTGCACCCGATAAAAGTGTTTTTTCCAGTCCCCCGATAGGTGCACAAATACCTACGTAAGGAATGGTGTAAGATTATCAAAAGACATGAAGTATCTGCAACAACTTGTATACATTGTTGTGATGATCATATTAATGTAAGTATTGCGTATTTCGATGCTTAATTAATATGATTTCAGTTAATCTGAAGTAAATTTTGTATTGAAAATCAATCACACAAGCAGTAGATAACTGTATCTAAATCCAGTTTACAAAGTTTTGTGATTTCGTCTATTGTTTTTTACGTAAACAAAAAACAATAAAACATTTAACTATTCAGCTCTGTTCCTAAATTATATCACAGCAGAAACGAGAGATCCCTTCAGACATGTTCATGCCATGACATTTTAAATTTGTTATACCATAAATGTTTTGTTTTTATATAATTACAATAATTACATCTTTAAATTACAGATAGAGGAGGATACACAAAATTATATTCAATACAACATAATGAAACTAAAAAAAAAAATAGAAGGTGTCAATGTGACACTGCGATTGATTAAAGGAGTTCTGCCTCACATATTCCATTGCCAAAATCGTAATATGCCACCACCACCCATTATAAGAATGGGTGCTATCAAGAGAAAAAGTTTAGCACTGATAGAAGAAGCTCTCTCAGAGTCTACTGCCGGTAGTAGTGATGTTTTAGAAATATGTGAACCACCACAAACAAATAATGATGAAGCAAGATCCAGTTCTTCCCATATTGAAGAAATTAATTCATCGGAGAATGAAAATAAACTATTTATTGATAAAGCTGTGCAAGTGAATATTAAAGCTAAGTATAGGAGTAAAGCTGTTCATGTAAATTTGACTATGGACAGGAAAAATTTAGCACTATCTCCATTAAAATGTCCTCTTTCATTAACAAATACTGCAACATCACCAATAAAACCAGATTGTATGTCAATATCTTCTCTTTCTTCAGTTATATCTCAAGATTATGTACCAAGTTGTTCATCCGAATCAAGCTGGATGCCAGATGATGACTCGGAAAATGAAAAACATTTTAAAAGTCTAATGCGTACAGGCATGTTAACTGCTGTAGAAAAAGAGCCTAAAATGTTGTTAGGATTACCTAAAAAATCATATCATGTAATAAAATTATTAAGTGAAAAATGTCCCCCTTTCTACCATACTTAGATATAGTAATTACACTGAAGAAAATAAAATTAAATGAGTCATTCAGCATATTAGCATTACATTTTGGATATTCACAGAGTACTATCAGCAGAATATTCTCTAAAAGTGTACCTCTTATTGCTGAAAAAATTAAAGACTTAATTGTATGGCCAACACCAGCAATCTACAAAAAATACCCATATCATTTAGGTCCAGGTATGCAAATGTGGTTTCAATCATAGACTGCCTTGAAATTCAGATTGAGAAACCATCTAATGCAGTCCACCAATCACTTACTTGGTTGCAGTACAAAAAATGTAATACCTTGAAGTATTTAATTTCATGCACACCTGATGGGTTGGTAAATTTTATCTCTGAAGGATACAGGGGAAGGGCTACAGATGTTATGATAGTTAAAGACTGTGGTTATTTGGAGTGTTTACCACCTAACCAGGCAGTGATGGCAGACAGAGGATTCAAAGATTTGTCATGTTTATTAGAAGCTAAAAGATGTACACTTATACAACCACCATCAGTTTCAAAGTTGTCCCCAAGCACAAAAGAAGAAGCAAAGCTATCAAAACAGATTGCGGCATTGAGGATACATGTTGAATGTGTAATAAATAGGTTAAGGGAGTTTCATATGCTGCTTCCTCATGCTTGTGTAGACCACAATTTAATTCCAATCATAGATGAAGTAATAATAATAGGCTGTGGTTTAATTAATATGCAGGATGTTTTAATAAAAAAGTAAATACAAATTACGCTTTGTTTTATTTAAAATAATATAAAAACTGTTATTATAGGTATTGTACATTTATTTACAAAGTTTTGGAAAGATGGCACGAGTCAAATCACAACACAATATAATATTAGGTTTTCTAATCAAAAGCCTGCAATGCCATACAAATGTAAGTAAAACGAACTTGTTGACATCACAGACTCAGGAACTTAAAAGCAAAGAGTACAGAATTTTATGAGCATAAAAGTTTCTTGCACAGACTGTATAGAGAACTACGTTGTTGATATACTAGTTTGTGACGTAACGTTTTGTGTTATCCATTGGTGTTGCGTTTTACAAAGAACAATGGCAGAATTATGTCTGGTTTTGTTTTAGCGACCGTAGATATTACAAAAACGAAACAAATTGAATTATTTTTTTATGATTTTTCAATTATTCACTTTATTTCTTAAAAGCCGGAGTTAATTTATAATATTAAAAGTATATCAATTGCTTCCGATCGAGATACCTACGCGAATTGCTGTCATAGATAGTGGTGTTACACGTACAATCAGTATGAATGTAATTATCTGTATCGATTATTAAATGAACGATCGATTCAACTGATCTAGGTGATTCTAGGGTTGGTTGAATTATTAAAATAATTATTTAAATGCAGTTATTCTATCTCTAATCAACTTGATTTGATGTTTATGTAATATTGCTTTTAAATCCAAAACAAGGAGCATAGGATCGATTCAACGTTGTATCGATTTTACATTGATTTTAATTGCACATCTCTACTTTCATCTTTGACAGTGACTGATTGACAGTTTGATGCTACAGAATTCCTCTGCGTATTCCATTTCGTTCGTGTTTTGTGTTTATTCGGTTTTCTATTAATTTCTACCCGACCTGGACTGTTTATGGACTAATTGATATTGCCCCGTGTGACTACTGCTTGCACTTGGCGCACTATAGGCTGCTGCGCCCACACAATGACGTTAGTCTGGTATTTGGGATGGGCCAGACATCAAGAATATATCTCAGCACCAGCAGAATTTCTTGACGAGATATTTGAAGAAGGTGAAGAATAAATTGTCTTACAAAATGTTGTTTTTTTATTTGTCCTTATATTCGGTATCTATAGTTACCAGCACGGACCTTGATTCTTCGGCAGAAGTGAGTGTAAGTATTACTACGGGTTTATGATGTGCAGGGCCATCCCCACTCTACCTCCGTATCATAGCGTGATGTCATACAGCTAGACTTCCTCAATAAATGGGCTACAGCACGCAAAAATAAGTTTTGAAATCAGATTGGTAAAAGTGGTAAATCCAGAGATAAATGCGTCCAAACAAACTTCATAATAGAAAAAAATCAATTAGGTTTACTTCATTTGTCCGTAATATCAGTTTTTGTTTGATATCATTTTAATTTATCATTCATAAGTTACCTATAGGTTCGTGTTCACTTTATTCATAACCTAAAAATTCAAACTCCTATATCTTTGTTTTCCGGCTTTTTCGAATTAAAATAGACTCGCTTGTAGATTCTGCTACTAACGCCGAATCATTAGACATATTTTTTACTACGGGATGCTTCAATTTAATTCCAGACAATTTTAAGTAAGGAGATTTGCCATTGTTCTTTGAATTTCCCGCGCTTAATTTTCACTTTTATTTATTAATTTTAAGTAATTAATAAGATATGAATTACTGAAATAATGATTTAGTTCAAATGTTCGGCCAATAAAGATACGGAATAAAAATATTTGAACCAAATTTAAATCACATGCAATATGGCATTACCGTAATTATAAATCTACGTCATCCATTCTTTGTTTTTGATTGACTATGACATGTCTAGCTAGTATCGTGTTTTTTTGTTTGACATAGATGTCTTCTAGAGCTTTCATAGATGCTTCTTAAGTCGTGCAAGACTTGATATGTTTGTAGATCGATGCGGATAAATTGTTGATTAAAACAGCTTACACTTGAGAGAATCCGATACGTTTTCAGTACCTATTTTCTTCGGCGAGAAAGCTTTCGAAAGTCGATTTCACATCAGCACTGCAAGTACGGACTTCTAACGGATCTTGTTATCGAATTTGGAAGTACGTAACACGTGACGATAAGATTTATCGTGGGCCGATTCGAGTCGATAAGGATCGTTTGTCAAATGGCAATACTGAGGACGTCCACATACAAACCATTTAAGGTGGGGTTTCTGTGGTACGACTAATGTCCGAAATATGTAGAAAATCCTTTTTGTTCATACATTTTTGGCATTGTAAACAATATTTATGGGTATAATTCAGAGAAGCTACCAGTATTTACCAAAATTTCCGTTTGTTTTCGTAAAAATACAGAAAATATGCTATCTTCTTATTGAAGTCGTGTTTAGTTGATTACCTTTGCCAAAAAAAAAAGTTTGTTGTTGACATTTCTTGAAGTTTGAGAAAAAGCTTATCTGTCTGTCACCGTCTGAGCGAGAAAAAGGTAGAGAGTAAAGAATAAGTACTTACTGAAGTACTTTTTCTGTAAGTACTTTTTCGTATGACTTGAGTTATGGATATGGACAGGGAGTCCAGTGGATCGTATCCTCCGCACATCTACCTCTATCCCTTCTGTTAAAATTACTGCCACTTCCCGAGTCACCCGAAAGAGACGAACAAAATCTTCTTCTGGAAGTTCCAGAGGATTGTTCGTGTATCTGAGACGCCGCCTCCGAATACATTATGATGCTGCTGCCTTTCTTCCTCATCACCCAGCAATAAAGCCATGACTCCTAAATCCATTATTATGTAATGATCGATAAGCATATCGGGCTTCTACAAGGTGTCGATAAATTACCGAGCTTGACAGCTTAAATTGGCGATCTCAACTGTCAAAATGTCGTTTCGTGCTTGTATTTTCGATAAATTCGTTAAAATTTTAAAGTTTATTTACCGATCGGTAAAGTAGAGTTACGTACTTGCGACATCGATTCGATTCGATAAAAACTCATTTTATCGAGTTATCTGTCAAATTTATCGAATCGAGTCCTACGTACTTGCACCACAGGCTCGACGTCAAACTTGTCGGGTGCGGATATTGATAGCGATTGATAGCGATGATTTGCCTAATTTTTCGTCAGGCATCTTAGGCTAAATAAATTGCAGCATAATATAATAAGCGTAATACCAAATAGAACGTGGCTTTATTTAGCTAAAGGATTACAGAGATTCAATAGGTAACCATGACACTATTTAAAACAGATTGTCGTTGACAGCACCAGTCATCATACAGCCAAGGAGGCCGTGTCAATAGGCATATTTTCACCTCACATCGACAATATTTATTCAAGAGTGTGTATCGGTGTGTATCCTTTTTTTTTTTTTTTTTTGTTTCCGGGGTGGAAAATCCTCATGGATGTCCGCCGCCCTGGGGCGGACGGCGGGGTCTGTCAGACTCTTACTGACTAAAAACCACCCCGGTGTTCCATCTCACACCTACGCCGGGGGTCGCGGGAACGTACGATCCTTCCGCAACCCCCGACTGGTGCCGGCCTGCCACTACGGGCCTCTTCGGGTCTAGGGGGGAGTGAGGTGTTTGACTCCCCCCGTGAAGTCTAAGAGGGGCGCGCGTGGAACACTACGCGCCGCCACCTCGGGTCCTGGTGTGTGGGGGGCGACAGACGTCCCCGAGTCCGTCGCCCCTGGACCCATTTAGGGGGGCTAGAAGAGGGCGTTGTCCGCCCTCCGCCGACGCCCGGTGCGCCTTCTGCGGGCCGGGTGAGTGGACGAGATCTCCCTCTCCCTTTCCGCAGCCTCCTTCTGCGAGACTCGCAGAAGGAAACCACCGCGTCCCAGGACTCGTGGCTGCCGACCATCGACTCGACTACGGCCGGCAGCGACAAGTCACTGCCTACTTCTGAGATGAGGGCACGGCGCGGCTCCTCCCCAGCGGCACACTCTGCCAGCGTATGCCGCGCCGTGTCCTCCCGGCAGTCGACGAAGTGGTGGCACCGGGCGTCCGGCTCCCTGTTTATGCGACACAGGTACTTCCCGAAGCAGCCATGCCCCGAGAGCACCTGCGTCACCCGAAACGACAGGGAGCCGTGCCTCCTCCCGAGCCAGCGCTCGAGCACCGGCATCGATGGTGACGAGGCCGGCAGTAGGGCGTGAAAGCCTGTCCCGCCATTCCGCCACCAGGACCTCGCGAAGCTGAGACCGACGCAGCTCTATGTGTCGCTGCATCGGTCCCTCGCCCCGCGCCCTCGTTTCCTCGCGCCACCGATACAAGGACGACGACGGCGAGTACTTTCGCCTCGAGTTCCCAGGGCGGGGATCCGGCCAGTACGCAAGCCGCCTCGTAGGAGATCGTGCGATACCCCCTGATGACTCTGACGGCCATCGCCCTCTGCGGCTTTCGCAAAACAGCGATGCTGCCGGCCGTCAGGTCAGAGGCCCACACCGGGGCCCCATACAGGGCCATGGATCGCACGACCCCCACGTAGAGCCGTCTACAGACGGCGCTCGGGCCCCCCAGATTGGGAAGCAGCGTTGCGAGCGCGCCAGCCACGCCCAGCAACTTGGGCGCCAGCCGTCGGAAGTGGGGCTCGAAGTTCCACCGGCTGTCGAGCACCAATCCTAAATACTTCATGGTGGACTCGACAGCGATCCGAGCCCCCCCGACCACGATGTGTGAGCCGGGCGGCGGGGCCCGCCGGGGGCCATGAAACACCATGGCCTCCGACTTGCTGAGGGCCACCTCCAGGCCTAGGCGACGTATGCGGCCCACCACTTGTGAGACCGCAGCCGTCGCCAGCAACGCTGCCTCACTGCGCGAGCTCCCCCGGGCAGTGACCAGCGTGTCATCCGCATAACACGTCAGATCTACGCCCAGTTGGAGCTCGCCCCTCAGCACCCAGTCGTACCCGATGTTCCACAGGAGCGGGCCTAGGACCGAGCCCTGCGGAACACCGCACGACATGCGGCGCTGGTTTCCGCCATCACGTCCCACGTAGGTGACACACCTCTCCGACAGATAAGCCCCAACGATGTGGCGGAGGTAGGGAGCCACCCGATGATAGCGCAGTGCCTCCCGAATACAACTCCAGGGCAGGGTGTTGAAGGCGTTGGAGATGTCCAAGGACACCGCCAACATCACCCCGCCCCGGGACACCGCTTCCTCCGCCAGGACTCTCACCCGCGACACAGCGTGGATGGTGGAGCGCCCATGCCGAAAACCAAACTGGCTGTCGTCCAGTTCCGGCCCCTCTCTGCAATCGGTGTGTATCCTATCCGAACATTCCGAACCTCCTATACTTCGTAAAAGATAGCTTGATCTCTGCGACAGCTGTCAGTAAAATCATGCCTATGAAGTTTGTATTTCATAGTAGTACAGACAGTACCTGTAAATGTATGCATACTTTATGGGCATGCCGACCTACTTAGTGATGGGTGATGAATCATCGTGCGGTCGACAATGTATAGCTGCAGAAAACTGGAAGAAGGTGGTAACTAAATGCCGAAAACTAATGGAAGAAGATTAGGAGCGGGACGTCCGATTTGACAATATTTGTGAACAAGAGTTTATAATAAATTTACAAGATTGTTCTAGCGATTCAGAAACTGATTTAGATATGGATTTGGGGTGTACTCCTTTACGAGAAAAAATGTATTTTATATACAAATATTCGTTTAATTTAGTAACGTTTGTAATTAAATTAAACCCAATTAAATGTTACATTAGCATCGATAATAGTAAGAAACGTCGATAATTTCTATCGACAATTTATTATATCATGACAACCCTAGGAATGTCAGTTTGACTTATTTCGCAGAGATCATGCTATCTTTTACATAGTTATTTTGACGTTTGTGAACTCATGCTGCAATGGTTGATTTGATCTACTATGATCTTATTGCGTAATACTGTGTTGTGTTTGCGTTACTCTGTTGGATATTTTAACTTGAGCCTACGCTATCGTTTAGCGGACTTTCATTTACGCTTCTAATCACTTAATATTCTGCTGTGTAATATTGGACAATTGGACTTGTTTGTTTACGATTTGGATTGTGACGCTCACGATGTCAAGGTGCCTGAATTGTAATGTGGCTACAAATCGAATGCGAAGGCATATAGTAACAACCCTAACACCGCAGTTACAAGTCACGTTTTTCAGCTTCCTTCAGAGGGATTGATTTGCAATGCATGTTATGTATTGATAAACCAACGCTCGGAAGAAGGTACACATAGCAGAGTACTGGGCTACACAATGGTGTGTACTGGTTGTGATGCTCCGTTATGGGGAGGCGTTACCCAGTGTGTCACCACACCCTTGAAGAAAATAGTCCATGAATCGATATTTTCTACTCATGGAATACCCACAATCAGGTGTTTGCTGTTGAATTTATATTTTAGTCTACTATTACCCAGTCTCCCTGGCTGCTATTTAATTATTATTGTATTGTTCCCATGATGAAGCAAGTTCCATATAATTAATGAGTAAAGATTCATTCTAACATGCATGTGCATAGTGTGGCTGTTCTATTGAAAATAGTATTAGGCGTAATAACAGCGGTTGCTAAGCAATACATCTGACATAGGATTAAAAGGTTTTCAAAAATAATAAGGTTCTAGTATAACATACTCCTTATCAGGCGCTAACTCAGTCAAACATTCAGCGAAGATTTTATATAAAAAGTCAAACATTATTACAGGATCGGAGGACAAATCTGCTAGCATGTCATCCCTGTTGCATGCGAGCTAATCGGCACTTAGTACTGAATATACACAGGGAGGTTGAAGAACTAGAGGAAAATGAACCTGGATTGCCCGAAGCACCTCCACTTCTACCAGTTGCTGATCCTACTGAACAACCATCACCAGCTGATAATTCTGCTGAAGCCCGAGTAATTGACTGAAATCATTATCTGCCTAGTTAAAAACGTGCTCCAAATACTTCTAGCCATTGTATTTTTAGGGAGTGAAATAATCAATCAGGGCATTTAATTCCTACCTTTGTTAAGGTAATGTTGCTTAAAGAACACAACTATTACATTCCCATCAGTTGCCGCATATATGCAAGATACATTTATTTGCTAATGAGTGGCATTTATTACCTGAGGACACAAATACCTCATCTTATTTCACTGTTTAGCAGTCAGAAGATTTAATAAGACTTCTAAAAAGAGATCCTGTGACTTTTGATTTTAATAATGTGGATCAAATGCCACATCACATTTGTAATGTTGAAAATGATGAAAACATTGAATGTGTCTTGTTTGAGTAATTGCAATTATGTTTTTCATAAAATGTTTGTAAAACAATTAGAAGTAGATACATTTTACAAGTATATGTATAGCCTACCTACCTAATTAGATACCTAAATAAAAATTCAAGTGCTATTTTAGTGTTTTATTGTCTAACCAATTGTTTATTTTTTTTGCTAAGTTGTTAAGAGGAACTCATAATATCCAGAAATACCTGAAGACGACGAGCTCTTCGCTATTCCGCCCGCCTGTGACTGAAAGGTCTAGACAGAGACTATTACCAATATAGTATATACATCAATATGATTACCACTATATTGTTTCACTTGATATATAGATTTTTCTTCTAATCGCAATTCTATGAAAATATATGGAACACTGACATAGAGAGTGTTCAATACATTTTTATAGAATTGGATATTCATTGATATCGATTTCGAATAACTGTCGTGTCGGCTAATGAAGAAACGGCCTTTTTATACATTCCGTATCCGCCTTTCAAACTTGCATTTTTGATCATTGCTATTCAAAATGTTTAGGCACATTTTTTTGTATCCTATTTATTTATAGTATCTCTCGCTTTTTCTTTGATCATAAAACCTATACCATTGTAAAGACATGCCTATGTCTATGCCTATAAGCTATGCCTATAAGCCCATCTATATTACTATACTCTTTGCTAAGCTTTTATTATGAAATGAAGTATGTCAATGTACAGACGCCAGCACATCAAGCTACTACAATCTGTCAAATTTCTTTAATAGATTTTCAACTTTATCGCTAAAGCATTAAGATTCAAGGTTGATTGGGAAAATTTGACAGTTTCGGGTAGCTTGACCTGCTGGCGTCTGTACATGAATATTTTTTGTTAGGGCACAGCTCTACAAATTCCGGCCGTGTCTTTTGGCCATGGACTTATAACTTTTGGCAATTGCGACCACAGAATACTATTTACTCCTAGCGGAGTAATTGCGACTCTACGTGTTTTTTTTTTAGAGCCGGTGGCGCGCATTTTGTGCGGCCTCGACATGTCTTGTATGGAATTTTTTACTTTTTGTATGGAAAATATTACCAACACGGTGAGTTTTAGAGGTTTAAGGGCCTTTTAAAGGGGGACGAAATTTTCAATGTTTTTGCGATAAGACACCGTTTTTGAGGTTTAAGCAAAAGAAAAGTAAAAAAGATACAGTACTGTTTTTGCATCTGAAGTCGAGGTGATGGTGCGAAATTTAGTTCAACTAATTTTATTCCACACCTTTTTAATCGCGATTAAAAATAGTCAGATTTAGTTAAGACAAAAAACGTAAAATTCAGAGTAGCAAAATTGCCATTTTCACTAAATTATAATCTCAGTGGCTTAATAGTGCTGTCAAACAAAAATATAGTTAAGTATAGTTGTGTCACTTTAGTCAATTTCAGAATGGGAAATCGCCGTTTGACAGGAATAAACTAAATTTTGGTGATTTTTAGTCTAGTTTAGAGAATTTTATGACAAGAGACATCAAAAAATTCGTCCGCATCGCTGTCAACAGCAAAAGTGCCCAAAAGGCTGGCAACATTGCCACGTTGTATAGCAATGCTGATTCTTTGGGCAAAAAATAGGCAAGCCCTCGTGAAGAGTTGACCAACCGCTTGGCGATGTCTCGAACCAAAGAGTAATACTCGAACAACTAAGTGGGCACTCGGACCCTATGGCCCTAGGGTTTCAACCCCAAACGGCTCAAACGCATAAGTCCCAAAAAGATTGAAGTATTTGCGCCCTTTGAGGTATTCCGCACCTGTAGCAGCCACCCCAGCACAGCCCACCGTGCTAGGATGATAGCATGGCGCATGGGTATCGACACACGTTGCACCCCACACTAAAGGCCTACCTACCTTCCAAGGCATTAAGGTCATTTTGTCTGGCATTTCCCATCGTCGCGTGCCAACCCATTGGTTTCTAAACCAGCTGGTACTCCGGGTGACAAGAGCATGGCGGCTGCTGGCGTGCCATGCTATCCGGCCTGCGCTCTTACTGCAGGATAAGCCATGGTGTCCAAGGCAGTCGACACCTTCACCGCATTGCGCGCCCAGGCGCCCAGGCGCAGTCGAATATCGTACCGTCATCATAGTGCCTATGTTGGGTGATGGTAGCATCTGAAGCCAAGCGACCCGACGCCCATTCACCCATAGCCTGCAGGTGGGCACGCTCAGCAGTATTCGTGGACGTAGTAATAAGATTATTCCGTACCAACCTGCAGAGCGGCTCATCCCACTGCCTCTAGGAAGATGGGTTCACGGGCCGATCTGTGTCCGGACAAGCCATTTTCCAGGCGTCCACCACCTCGGTCAAGCACGGCACTTCAGAGTTAACCAGGGAACGGGGCAAAAATTTTCCCGGTCTGCTTTTCGGTGCTGGTAATTTTGCGGACGCCGAGGCCACCAAAACGTACAGGTAGTGTGGCTTGCAGCCACGCTCGGTCGTCCACGGTCATATTTAATATTTTTTTCAGTTCAGCCATTTGCCAGTAAGAAAGTCTAATTTAAATACGTTTTACACTTACTACAATTATAATGCGAAACATCAAACAACTCATTTATTGCTTTTATACGTTTCTGAACTGAACACACCTCTACGCCCAGTCGCCCATTTTTTGTTACTTATCTGTGGTTGATATATTTGTGTGTTGCGGATTGTGGAATGGAAACACCACAGAGTACTTTTTTTAGATGGAAACACTGACACAGTTGTCAGCTGTGACAATTGTGGAGCTCGCAAGTTGTGTGTGGTAATTCTTAACCTAAAGTGGAACTTATTTATTAAAATACTTATTTTTATCATAAAATTGTTGAGAATATATGCAAAAAAGTCGACAAAAATCCAGAATCGAGATATAGGGATTCCATCGATTAGAACCAGCTAAGTTTTATTTCGAAGATACAACGGCATCCATCTTCTTAACTGGGCGACTGAGCTGAACGTCTTCTGACTCCACGGATCCAGTATAGAAAGAAGGCTGACTCCCACAACCATTGTAGTTTTTGTGTAAGTGCTTGTTTCTTAATTATAGTTATATAAAACTGTTTTTATATAAAGCCACATAAAAAAAAATATTATCATGATTGAATTTTCAAACAGAAAATTTCAACAGCAACGGCCACAGCTACACTCAGGTAAGCCAGGTCGTGGATGCGTCCTTGACCAACACAAAAAAATTAGAACAAAAGTTTTGTTTATTTCTTTATAATTTCGGTACCTACTTACGCCAAAAAAACCAAATATGGTATGGTATCGTAATAAATATTTGGATTAGCAGTATTAACCGGGGATAAAACAGAGGAATACGATAAATAAGGAAATAACGCCATCGACCACGTGACCGCGTTTCCTCTTATGAATGAACCGCGGCAACAGTCGCGGCTCAGTCTTTGTTCTCCTAAGGATACGGTCTGCTCTTAGCCATTTTCCCGCTAGATGGCGCTAAACAAAAATGTTGAGTTGGTGTAGTTTTTTGTGTAATTGGAACTAGGCGTCAACGTTGATTTACGTTCGTTAACTAGTTGATCAACTAGTTAAATTAGTCAACGAGTTAACGTGCACTAATGACAACGTACAAATTAAACCGTTCATTCATTCAACGGTTTTTATTCAACGCCGCGAGCTGAGCTACTTCTACTGACCTGATAAAATGCTAATTTAGAAACATTTGGTTCAATTATGAAACGTTTCATTGATGGTTCTACTTGATGACATTCCCTTCATACTTTTTCAAAAATCAACTCATAAACTCGTTATTTAGAGTTCAAATTCTATGACATGACCGTCGCTCGCAATGTATAATGTAATTTTCAACGGATTTTTTTTTTAATTTGGTCGGTTCGTTGCGTTTGCGTTCTCGAATTTAGTTGAATAATAAACGAGTTAAATTCCTAAACGTCGTTGACGAATTCAACTAGTTGATTCATAAACAGTAACGTTAATACGTTGACAGGAGATCAACGGTTGATTCAACTAGTTCGTTGATTCAACGCCCATCGCTAATTGGAACAATAAGAGCATTTAGGTATGGAGATGGTACGCAACAAATTGCAGAATGCATTTTTCTGCCACATTTCGCGGGAGGCGAGGTAAACACGCACGGCACACCACAAAAATCTAGAGTTCAATTACTTATGCATTGTTCTTATGTTTACGAACACACACTATGAAAACATAACCTCACAGTAAAGAAACACACACACATCGACAAATTAACGTGTATCTACGGAATCGCCATATGACAACCATAGAGCAACACGGACCACCGGCAGACCGGAGAGGGGCACCGGCAGAGGGGAATGCCTGCGTATGGCTACTCCCCTCCGGTCCGTGTTGCTCTATGATGACAACAAACAAATGTCACTAGTCAAATAAAAGTGATTTGATTTGATGTAACACAAAGAATGATTAAATATTTGATTTGTCGTGATTGAATGATTGAAATGTTACAATAAAATTTATTTTTATTACTATACTCTGCTCGGAGAGAGTTGATAAAAAACAATGAAGTCAGGGTTTCTTAACAAAGTGAGGCCCGTTAATTATCATTAAAATGTTTTATGTCAAATCTAGCGATTTAAATTATACACTCTTGCTGTTTAGGAGCCCGATTGACTGAAATAAATATATATTTTCAGTATTATTATGATTATGGCTGCCGCCACAAAATTACGGATTTATATATTTAGTTAACGAAACACAGTTCTGTAAAAGAATTTTTGGAGGCTGCGCTAACAGAACTTCTGTTAGCGCAGCGATAGCGACACTCGTCATGCGGTTTGCGATAATTAAGCGATAGTCGCTATTTCGATGCATGCATAATCATAATTTTTATCAGCTCTCGGCGAACAGACTTTAGCTCTCTGCCCATGACTTCGTCCACGTGGATTTCGGATTTTTATTAGTTGTTTTATATCCTACGGGATCCTTCCACTTTAATGGGATACATTTTATCCTAGATATAAAGAGTAATAAAATTAAAAGCCATGCTCTAAAGAGTAATTTAATAAAGATAGGTAAATGATAAATATAATAAATAAATAAATATAATTGAGACGTGAAGATGAATGACAGATATGAAGCATAAACGAGTGACAGAGATGAATGTACGAAATAGTTAAGGAATGAAAGAGATAGTGAATGAATGTTTAAAAAGATATAAGAAGTAGTAAGGGGAACGGAGTTCGGAAGAAAAGAAATTGGACTTGATAGACGAAAAGACGAAAAATAAAATACAAATCTTACGAAGTAATCAGGGTTTTTATTGCTTAAAAACTGAGCTTATCCTACGTAAATGCACATAATAATCAGTCTGACATTTATCGTGTCAATTACTAGCCTACTTTAAAAATGATCGTCTAGTCGTAAAAGGTCTAATTCACACCTATTGAATTATTTACTTACGTTTAAAGAATAAGTGTATTACTTTGCACTTCGTTGTTGCTTCTATCACTGATTTGAATGAATAAGTTTATTGTATACATGGCGAATGCATTTTTGTGGATCAACTTTTTTCGTTAAGAAGGATAGGCGAATATTTGTGTACTTTTCCATTACCACATTTGCAAGTTCTAAAGTATGGTTAACTAATCCGTTATCATAATTATTGTGTGATATTCAATAGTAGGAAAAAAATCTTTTCCCATGAAATATTTCAGTGAATTTGATACAATTAATTGAGTTGTTATTTTCGAATTGAGTTGATTGTTGTCATTTAAATTCCTACGAATCTCTTTCTCACTTAATCGGGCACAACTCAATTACCGGCTGTGATGCATATACCAGATACCCTCGATTTTTTTGGTATATGAGGCTTTCTTTATTAACGGGCCCTAAAAGCCCTTTTATGCAAGTGGCACATTTTAATTTTTTCGATACAGTAAAAGCCGAAAATCCTGCAATGTATTTAATTACTTTCTCTCCGAAAGGTGAAATAAATACTAGACTTTCAATATCTTCTAAGATGTCTTCATTACTTTGAGATATTGATACCTGCGATTGCAAATCATCTTCACCACCACGAACTGTGACACTTTTATTTATTTTTTCAATTGCCGATGTGCAATTTAAAATAGTGATAGTGATTTTTTCTAGTGGAATGCAGTTTGTGCCAGTTGATGTTGTTTGCAGTTCAGTATGAATTAATAACTTTTTGTATATGGCTTCAAATTGTCGTGCAGTGGGATTGCCGCTGTAACCAATACAACTGGAACTGGTGGCTGCGCACCACGGAAAAGAATATTTCTATGTGGTCTTGGCTAATTTTATGCATTGGTAGATATGTCAGTTTATTGTTGAGCACTAGGTCCTGAAATAAAGTTTGAGTGCTTTCTATGCATATCAGGAAGTCTAAAAAACCAATATAACGTGGTGATTTTAAAATGTTCTTTTGCACCATTATTGCTTTTCCTTTAACTTCGAGGTCAACATTTAATTGCAAATGGACTTGCCGAGCTTCTTGAAGTCGGTTGAATGCTTCTTGGTAGTTGTCTTTGCTAAGAGCTCTTCTGAATCCATGACTTTTTGTTCGGGAATCCAAGATGTCGAATACGTCATTCATTAATTTAATAAAATTTGCTGTAGGTTCAACATTCTCAAAGTGTGGAATCTTTAAAATATTTTGACAAAACAGTAACGAATCCGCTATGCTTGTGCTAAATAATTGAGTTGCCAGCTTGACGTTCATTATTATTGTTTTGTAGAAAACGTGGTTGGCTCGAAGTTTGTTTGCCAAAAAAAAACAGTAATTTTTCTTGCAGATCATGTAATCTTTTTATATACTCAAACTTTATGAACTTTTGGGATTCGTTTTGGAAATATTCATAATCGGAAAATGTATTCCTGATCAGTTTTAACATGTGGCAAGGATCGGCAAAAAACTAAACCTTTTGCCCTAAAGTAGGGTCCAAAAAACTTGTCTGTAAACTGTTAGGATCCAAACAACAACCCAATTCTTCAGCCATAGCGAGATTGGCCTTCACACCATCACAAGTCAGTGATTTGATTTCAACTCCAGTTTCATGGATAAGTGCCAAAGCTTCCAAAACTAGCCTGGATTTTTGAGCGGCTGTTGTGCCTTTTACCAAAAAATAACCAATTGGTACCCCAAACATGTTGTTTATGCTCACAAGTAAAAGAACAAGATCGTCAGTTGCTTTATCGGAGCTGTCAGATATCGATTCGAATCCGTGGTTAACAAGGCCATAATATATTTTTGTTCGGGGATCCCACTCTGGATATAACTTGATTTTCATCTCGTCAAAAACAAGAGCGCAGTATATTTTGTCATTTTCTTGTTCAGCTCGAAGCTTTAAAGCGTATAAGCTCTCTTTAGTGAAACTCGGCTGTCCATCGATGTTGCTGTACCACTTCGATAAAGTCCTCGGATGAGGAACACAAGTCTGAAATACCTTGCGTACGTATTTGTATGCCTCTGCTGAGTAATAATGCAGAGTGAGCGCAAAAGATCTCAATTCGGACGAATATTTTGTTCTAGAGACCTTGTCATTTTTTTTCATCTGTCGCTTGAGTAGTTCTTTTTCTGTTACCCCAATTTTGCTTAAATCTAGTTTATTTTCTTTATCTATCAGACATTTTTCCTCTAACTCGTTAAGAAGTTCTTGAAGGGTATTGATTTTTTTTCTTTAAGTACCTGTTTTTAGCTTCTAGTCTTCGAATTTTTTAATTTTTTAATAGCAGCTGCCTTCGTAATTTTCTTTTTCTTGGACTCTCGATAAGCTCCTTGCCAGATATTGTCGCTGCTGATGTTTGCAGATGGCTGAGGGATGGATTGGCTCTGTGTTATTGATGGTGGAGATATGGATTGGATATGTGATGTTGAAGGCTGAAGAATAGAATAACTGGGTGGCAGTGATTTAAACTTAGTTTTTTCAATTTCTGCATCGATTTGTGCACTTTTGTGCCATTTAGCAGGAGGTTCTTCTTCACAAGGAATACTTTTTAACGTAGGTACGAGTATTGCACCCTCAACCAACTTTCTTCTATTATTTAAAGCTAAGACAAAACTTTCCGACGTAAAATGTTCAGAACAGATAACACTAGTACGTGTGGGTCTCCCAAGTTTTTATATTATCGCAAGATATCCTCCATTTTTCCTTTACGACAGGATCTTTTGGAAAACTGAAAAAATAAAAGTGTTTTATGAAGTAAATACCAATACAAGAAAACTAACATGATCTCCATTATTCTTTTTCATTAGAAGAAGTACAGACAGACAGACAGACAGACGGACGGACGGACGGGTGAACAGACAGACAGACAGACACTTTCCTATGGGTACGGACCCTAAAAAACGGCATAAAAATCATGTCTGTTGTATGGGAGCCCCCTTAAATATTTATTTTATTCTGTTTTTAGTATTTGTTGTTACAGCGGCAACAGAAATACATCATCTGTGAAAATTTCAACTGTCTATCACGGTTCATGACCTGAGTCTGGTTACAGACGGATAGACAGACATACGGACGGACGGACAGCAGAGTCTTAGTAATAGGGCCCCGATTTTTACCCTTTGGGTGCGGAAAAACAAACAGTACCTACAGAAAAAAAAACTAAATTTTTTTAGTACTTAAATTTCACATTTCTATTTTTATAATCTTATTCTACTAGTACGCACCGATATTAACATTATCTGAAACTCCTCATAAAGTATGTGTTAGGACATGCTACAAGGGGTGCATGTTGAAGAGCCTCCTCGTGGCGCACCCTGGGCAACGTCGGCTCCAATTGCCCACCAAGTTATGGTGGACAATTGGGGCTGGCGGCTAATCTTCAACAATCGGGGAAAGGTCATGGTTCCAATCACCGATCATGCTTGATGGTCGGTGAAGGGAACCGGGCTACAGACGGTCAATACGTCCACTGGGAAGGACCGCCGCTGCGATGCAGGCCCACCAAATGCGCTGACTTGCGCATCCTGGGCCTGGACGACTCTGTGACGGAGGGAGATGTGATGCCCGCCGTCGTTAGGACTGGGGGGTGCTCTGCCGAGTAGGTGAGGGCAGGCACCATCCGTCCTGACTTCAAGGGGATGCGAGCCGTTACGGTAAGCTGCCCCGTGTCGGCGGCCAAAAAAATAGCCGAGCGCCGAAGGCTACTGGTGGGCTGGGTTTCCGCGCAGGTGAAACTGCTGGAACCCAGACCTCTGAGGTGCTTCCGCTGCCAGGTGGGCAACCACGTGGGAGCTCAATGCACCTCGGAGGTGGACCGCAGCCACCATTGCTTCCGCTGTGGTCAGCCCGGTCACAAGGCCGGCTCTTGTAATGCCGCGCCGCACTGCACCGTATGTGCGGCAGCTGGCAAGCCGGCCGATCGCCGGATGGGGAGCAAGGCCTGTGCTCCACCCGCCACAGCCAGGGGCAGGGGCAAGCCCCCCGCCACCGCCGTCACTGGCGCAGCCGCCGACACTGCCGCCGCCGCTGCCGCCTCGACCGCCGTCGACGCCGCCGTCACCACCGCGGCGGGGCCCTCACAGAGGGCTCGGGAGGAGTCTGACATGGAGTGCCAATAACGGCCCCATTACGCCTCCTCCAGGTGAACATCAACCACTGCGCCTCCGCTAAGGATCTGTTGCTCCAGAGCATGGCGCAGTGGTCGATTAACATCGCCGTGGTCGCTGAGCCGTACTTTGTCCCGCCCAGGGATGACTGGGTGGAAGACCTGAGCGGCTCAGTGACCCTAATTTCGTCAGCCGCCGCCGGTACTCCGTCCCCCGAGGCTGTCACGAGGGGACAGGGTTGCGTGGCAGCACGGTTCGGGGAGATCGTAGTGGTTGGGGTATACTTGCCGAGTACCACAACTCCCTCGCAGGGTTGAAAGTCGTCGTCGTCGGGTACTGTACAGTGAACCCGCACATTTCGTAACATTAAGTAGGTTAAGCTACATCAGCGTTTGCATACGCGCGATCATTTAGTAAACTGGCTAAGTAAAATAAATCAGTGATTTTACCACACTCGACACGGGCGGTTTAATTCATCATCCCCGGGTTTCCCTCATCACAAGTGTACAGAACAATCATCGTACGCTTGTACGCAAGGTGTATAGACTATCGTCGTACATTTTTTTGGTCCTTCATGCCGGATTCGAATCTCTGGATTCTGTGATTACGCGTAACAATCAATCGGGTGTATAGATCGAGGTGTGTTGAAATCGCAGCCACACGCTTGATTATATTCGTTGAATATTTCGCGACAGTTCCGTAAGTAGTTAAACTCAGTCCATTCAGTGAACCATCAGTGAACCATCAGTGAATCGTTCCAAGAAGACATCGGTGGAGCTGAATCTACATCTGTACTGCACACGGCGTTGGTAGCCCACAGTTGGTATCGCAACTCGTCAGTGTCCAAGTAAGATTGTTCCTAATACTATATCATAATGGCCGTTTTAAGCGCTCGTAAATCGGAAATATTAGAAGGTCTCAATAGGATAAAGGTCAACTTCGGTAAGGATCCGTTGTCGAGAAAAACTCCGGAATACATCCAAAAGAGAATAGAGTCGTTGGATAGCCTCTGGGGAGAGTTCGAACAAAATCACTTGAAACTCTCTGAGTTTCCAGATAGGGAACCTCAATATTTCGCATCTAACCTTTATCAACAGTGTAAGAGCCTCTACCAGTCTACTCGAAACTTGCTTAGGGCCTTTGGTTCGGATGAAAAGGGTACGCAGTCAAACTCTGAAGCCACTGAACTGTTGGCTCAACAGAGAACCAACTTTAGGTCTTTCAACAGGTTGGTGAAGAGCATCAACGTAGACGAAATGTCCGAAAAATGGGAACTTGAAGACGAGCTTAGGGCTATACAAGCCAAGTGGAACACTATCGATACGTTACATCTACGAATCGCCCACAAACTTCAAGGTGGAGATGTATCGTACGAAAATGAGTTTAGTATGTATGAGCGTAGCTACAAGGATATGAAGCGCTCGCTGAATAAGAAAATATCGTCTATGGTTCATGTACAACAGGCAACGCCGAAGCTCGAGATTCCTACTTTTACGGGGAAATACACGCAGTGGCCAACATTTTGTGACCTGTTTACAGAAGCTATTCACGACAACAACACAATAACCAAGGCTCAGAAGATGCAGCACTTGAAAGGAAAGATCAAGGGAGAGGCCGAACGCCTTATACAACATCTTCACATCTCGTCTGAAAATTATGACGCAGCTTGGGACATCCTAAATCACAGATACAATAATGCTCAAGTTCTCTTTACAAATCAAGTAGAGATATTTTTAAATCAGCCTTCTATCTCCAAGCAAACAGCTTATGAGTTGAAGCGGTTATATGATACCACCACCACCACGGAGTGCATCCACGCTATACACAACCTTGGTGTGAACACAAACACATGGGATCCGTTGTTAGTACATCTTCTCAGTAAGAAACTGGACCAGGAGACTTACTGTGACTACAAAGAGGCGCGCACATCACCCAGGGAGCTTCCATCCTTGACAGAATTTATGACGTTCCTCGAAAACAAGTTCACAGCCTTTGAACCCTTGTACCGAAGAGAGAGAGAAACAACGAAGCCTGCCTTTAAACGGGAGTCTGGTCAACAACGTGACAAACCTTCAAATCACGGGAACCAATATAAGAAACAGTATCAAGCCGTCGCGACTCAAGGGCCGGACTGTCCGATTTGTAATAAACGTCACTCTATATTTCGTTGCAGGAAATTTACGAAAATGACCGCGAGTGATAAATTGACCCTGGTAACAAAGAATCAATATTGCAAAAATTGTCTTAACTATCATCCTGACAGTGAGTGCAACAGCACAAGACGTTGCAAGGAGTGTAACAGTGAACACAACACTTTACTGCATGATGCATGTGCACCACATCAACAAACCGCAGCGGCGACGAGCGCTACCGTGCAGCCACCACAGGCGCAGCATAACGTCAATCACGTTGCAGCTGATAACGAAGAAATACTGTTAACCACGTTGTCGTTGACGGTATTATCAGAAAATGGTACATATGTCACATTGCGAGCGCTCCTAGACCAAGGGTCCCAAATTTCATTGATTTCAGAAAATGCGACGCAAATGCTAGGCTTGCAACGTCGACAATATCACGCCTCCATTTCAGGAGTAGGTCCAGTCGCCAAACAAAGCAAAGGAATTGTTACATTAGACTGCAAGTTCATCTACGGAGATTACACCCTGAAGACTCAGGCGTTGGTTGTATCAAAGGTCATAAACAGCCTACCGAACTCATCATTCCGAAAACAGCCCTGGTCTCACCTGCAGCATCTTCAGTTAGCAGACCCGGAGTACAACGTATCAAGACCTATTGATCGTCTTCTGGATGCCAGTGTATATTCTGAAATTATTTTAAGTGGTCTTATCAAGGGCCCAGCGCAGGCCCCAATAGCTCAACAAACCAAAATGGGTTGGATCTTATCAGGAAATGTCAAAAGGTTCAACTGTCAGGTCGCCATCAATAACATTGAAGAAATAGCCAAGTTTTGGGAGTTGGAAGATATTCACGACTCATCATCATCAAACTTGACTATTGGTGATCAATTTTGGGAAGATTTCTACAAAACCACCACGAGACGCTTAAATGATGGCATGTATGAAGTTGGGATACCCATGATGCCAGGCTTTCAGCAACAACTCGGATCATCAAAGTTTAAGGCTATAGCGCAATATAAACAATTAGAGTCAAAAATGTCTAAAAACACATAATTTGCAAGCCAATACAAACAATTTATGAACGAATACCAAGAATTAGGTCACATGCGGGAAGTCGAAAGTGTAACCGATCAGGCGTACTACTTACCACATCATGGTGTATGGAAACTTGATTCCACAACAACAAAGTTGAGAGTAGTTTTTAATGCCTCATCCAAGACTACATCGGGTAACAGTCTCAACGACTTAATGTACAGTGGACCCAACTTACAACAAGACCTATTAGCACTTATCATAAATTGGAGGCAATACCAATATGTAATCACTGCGGATATTGAAAAAATGTTCCGTCAGATACTCGTTAGAGAGCAAGATCAGCCTCTTCAAACGATCATTTGGAGAGATTCAATGGATGGTCAATTGAATCAATACCAATTAACCACTGTAACGTACGGGACCAAGGCAGCTCCATTTTTGGCTATGCGGACTCTGAAACAACTCGCTGCAGATGATGCCGAGAAATATCCACTAGCAGCAGCAGCTGTACAGAGCGCCTTCTACATGGACGATCTGCTGAGTGGACAGAATACCGCCGATCAAGCAAAAGAGCTACAACAACAACTTATTAAAATGCTCCAGGGTGCTGGTATGAACCTGCGAAAATGGTCAAGTAACAAGCCAGAACTTCTGCAGAATTTAACAACCGACCAATTGAACAGTCCCTACGAATTTAAGTGTCTCGAATCCCGAAAGACTCTTGGATTACAATGGAACCCATCCTCTGATACATTCATGTTCCAAAGCCATTGATGTAATCCCTAAGAGTAATGCAGCAATTACAAAGCGGCAGTTATTGTCCGAAGTATCAAAGCTATTCGATCCTCTTGGCTGGTTATCACCGCTCACAATCAGAGCGAAGCTACTGTTTCAACAAACGTGGTCCATTGAAACCAACTGGGATCAGGAACTACAAAAAGACATGCAAGAATATTGGCATAAATTAAAGGAAGATATCAACTGCATCGACAAATTTCGCATACCAAGATTCTTAGGTGACACAGAAAAAACCTGTCGATTACATGCATTTTGCGATGCATCAGACAAAGCTTACGCTTGCGTTATTTACTTCGTCACCAAGAACAATAAGGGCGAGTACACATCGACAATTGTTGCTGCAAAAACAAAGTTGGCACCGGTCGCAAAGAAAACATCGCTTTCTAGACTGGAACTGTGCGGCGCGCTACTCCTATCCCAACTAGTAAAGAAGGTCATTGAGTCCCTACCAAATATAGGTATGACGCTTCATGCATGGACAGATTCCATGATAGTTTTGGGCTGGCTACACGGAGATATATCCAGATGGAAACCATTTGTAGCTAACAGAGTTAAGCAGATAACCGACATAGTCCCGGCAGAATTCTGGAGTCATGTCAGCTCGGAAGAAAACGCAGCTGATTGTGCTACACGAGGCATAACGTCGCAATAATTGTTAAACCAATCTTTGTGGCGGGAAGGGCCTAAATGGCTAAAAGGTTGCGAGAGGAAAGATTCAGTTAAGTTCAGTTAAGTTATCGTATACCAGGCCCCAACAATAGAAACAAAAGCGGTTTGTGTGAACACAGCCTTACTGGAAAATAATATTACATGTATTACTGACCTACTGCAAAATTACAGTTCGTTGACACGAATGGTGCGGATTAATGGCTGGGTGTCACGTTTCATCAAGCGAATTCGCGACAAACATATCGCAACGCATGGTTTTCTGGAGTCATCAGAAATAAACAGCGCTTACAATTTAATTATTAAAGAAGTCCAATCACAGGAATTTCAGCAAGAGTTGCAACATATTAAGTGTAAACAACACGTGAGCTCGAAAAGCAAGATATGCAGTTTAAATCCTTGCCTAGATGAAAATGGCTTATTAAGAGTTGGTGGACGTTTAAAACACGCCAGTATAAGCAAATCGGCGAAGCATCCCATCTTTCTACCAAGCCACAGTCGACTTACAGATCTTGTCATTAGCCAAGCACACATAACCATTTTGCACGGTGGTCCCCGACTAACACTTTCCTACATAAGAGATAGATACTGGATCATCAGTGGAATCAGGACAGTAAAACGGCAGTTAAGACTGTGCGTTAAGTGTCGCCGATTTAACAACGAAGTTCAACAGCAAATTATGGCAGACCTACCTCGGGCCAGAGTCACTCCATCAAGGCCATTCACGCATACTGGTGTCGATTTCACGGGCCACGTAGAGCTGAAAATCAATAAAGGACGCGGGATCAAAACAACGAAAGGATACGTAGCAGTCTTTGTCTGCCTGTCGACGAAAGCGGTCCATCTGGAACTAGTTTCAGACCTGAGTACGGCCGCCTTTCTAGCAGCGTTTCGTCGATTCTGCTCCCGACGTGGATCGCCAGGCCACATGTATAGTGACAATGGCACAAACTTTGTAGGCGCTAACCGACTCATGATAAAGGAGTATAAGGAGATTAACCAGAATATAAACCCGGACTTCTTTAACAAAATCAGTGAGCAGAACATCCAATGGCACTTTAATGCACCAGCCTGGCCTAATGCTGGTGGACTTTGGGAGGCGGCTGTGAAGAGCCTGAAATACCATTTGAAAAGGGTCATAGGCGATCAACGTCTTACGTACGAAGAGTTTTCGACGTTACTTTGCCAAATAGAGGCATGTCTGAATTCCCGACCTTTATGTCAACTCACAGAAAATTCAGACGACGACTGCCTCACTCCGGGACACTTCCTGACTGGGACACCGATTATATCGCGACCTCAAACTGAACCGGAATCATCAACGCTAAAGGCGCGATGGCAACTCGTCCAAGCTATGACTAAGAATATCTGGCAACGGTGGTCATCGGAGTATCTGCAACAGCTACAAACCAGAACCAAGTGGCAACAGGCACGACGTAATCTTGAAGTCGATGACTTTGTCCTCATCCGTGAAGAGAACGTACCTCCGGGTAAATGGGCAATGGGACGAGTGCACCAACTTCATCCTGGAAAGGACGGGTATGTGAGAGTAGTCACTGTCAAGACAAGCAATAACACCATACAGCGTCCTGTCAACAAGCTTGTATACTTGCCTGTAAATGAGGAGATATCCCCATCCAAACCCATGAGCCAGTGTCAAGATGAGTCTTCCACTCCGTCATCAGATCAAGTTGAAAGCAAAAGGCGGCCTTCGCGACCACGAAAGCAAAAAACTTTGCAAGCGTGTCATTTATCCTAAGTCATCATTTTTATTGTATTTACACACACTTAGGTTTCATCTAGGTTCAACATATTCCCTCGTCCTCTCCTTTAGAGTTGGCAGTATGTACAGTGAACCCGCACATTTCGTAACATTAAGTAGGTTAAGCTACATCAGCGTTTGCATACGCGCGATCATTTAGTAAACTGGCTAAGTAAAATAAATCAGTGATTTTACCACACTCGACACGGGCGGTTTAATTCATCATCCCCGGGTTTCCCTCATCACAAGTGTACAGAACAATCATCGTACGCTTGTACGCAAGGTGTATAGACTATCGTCGTACAGGTACCGTTCCCTCCCCGTGCTCGTCCTCGGGGACGTCAATGCCAAGAATGTGGCTTGGGGTACCCGGTATACGGACACACGGGGCAGGATGGTGGAGGACTGGGCTCTGGAGACAGGCCTGGTCGTCCTAAATCGGGGTTCTGTCCCCACGTGTGTGCGGTGAATCGGTGGTGGACATTTAGTTCGCCAGCCCCGCTCTGTCGCCACGTGTCCTTAACTGGCGCGTCATAGAGGGGGTGGAGACCTATTCCGACCACCGGTACTTCCGGTTTGACGTCTCCGCCCAGACCTCGAACGCGCTAGTCCGACAGGCCCCGAGTGGTCCGCGGTGGGCGCTGAAGCAGCTGGACCTGGAGCTCGTCCTGGAAGCCTCAATCGTGCAGGCCTGGGTGTCATCACCGGACAACGATTCGCAATTATGTTCGTTTATTCCGAAATGCTGACACGGAGGAGGCTCGACTCACCGTGGGCGTACAAAACAGAGGATGATTGTAACGCTCTTCGGCGACACGGAGGAATGGAGGTTCAACTCAACGTGGTTAGCAGTCTATGTACTCGCGAAAGAACCAGAATTTAATTGCAAAAGCAAAATTCACACGTAAAACGTTGAAACCAGCACTCGCGCAGACAGCCATTTGCAAATTGCAATTGTTACCATTGCAATGATAACCAATTCCCATTATTAACATGAAAAAAACTCCTTCCAGAACCGTTTAACAATTCCGTAATACTTGGTTTGGGCTTAATTTTTATTTTTTATCATTTATCGTTCAATATTTTGCGGCAATTATTTTATGTTTCTGTTTGTGTTTCACACCATTTCCCGGCATCGTCATTATTTATTTTAATATTGCAACACAGTATTTTTATTTTGGTTACCCGTGACAGAGATGGCGCTCTGCTAAATAAAAAACCGAAATTGCTGGTATGTTCCTAGTTGCCATAGCATGAGTTTGACTAATTCAACTAATTGTAATAAGTAACAGATTCAACAACGCTTCAACACAGACTGACTAACCCTAACTAAATAAAAACACGATTTTGTTGCCTTAGTAACTAATACCATTTTGCTGTAAAAACCAACGTATTTATCGCTTTTTTCTATTCACTGGGCGTTCTACCTGGAAATGCCGTCGCACTGCGCGCGGCGGCCATTGTTTAGATAATCCCCTCAATTGGCATGTGCAAAAAATTCTTAAAATTGAAGTAATTATCATTTCGAACACATAAAGTAAGCTTAGCGTAAGTTTTTTAAGCAAAAAATTTGTTTTAATTAGTCTGCCTAAAATTTAAAATTGCTCCCTCAAATTGGTTTGTAGATCCTAATTTCAATAATTTGAAAAATATCCTCGTAAATGATACCTCAAAGGAAAGAGCGATTATCACGCATGTCTTCAAAAATATTTGAACAAAAAAAGCACCCTTCGTTTTTTTTTTAAATAATGTTTTCAAAAATGATTTATGATTTTTTTTTATTTATAATGAACTTTAACCGTCTTATTACAAAACAAGGTTTTTCTTTATATATGGTTTAAACCATCGAGCCTGTTTTTGAAACAAGAACTTTACCGAAATCGAAATAAAGTTCCCTTTACAAGACTGACAACTTAGTCCGGTCTAAGGTTGTCAATTTTGTATTAAGAACTTTATTAAAGCCGGCATAATGTTCGAAATACAAAAACTGGCTCGAAGGTTTAGGCTCGGGCTAAAGTTAGATCGTGTTTTGTAATAAGACTGTAACAGTGTTATTACAAAAAGCGGTTTAACTGAAAACCCCGGTTTAAAGCTCTATAAACTACGGTTTAAACCAAAATGATATTACAAAACGTGGTTTTTCGAAAAACCGTGGACCATATCATGGTCTAACGCTAAACCTCGGCGGCCCCTAGTTTAAACGATCAAACTATGGTCTAAATTGTATCTGTCAAAATTTCTCTTGTATTTTATAGCATCTTTTTCATTGTGTTGTGTTGTTTTGTTTTTACCCGAAAATGGATCTTAACATGGTCGATTTAATTGATATTGAGGATATTGAAGCCGCTGAGTTGTTGGGAACGCCACGCCGACACAACATAAATCGTGTTCGAATCAATCAAATAAATTAAAATTAAATTTGAATCAATGAAACACTGATTTCAAGTTAATCGAAGTAATTTATGTTTATTTACTTTTTCCTCGGTACTCCAATTCTCAGATCGTTTTTTCTTTTGTTGGTCCATCACAATATGATATTAAAATTACCTACTATAGAAGGTAATACTATACAAAGAGGCAATTGTTCTTTTAGAAACTTCGATAACTTAAAAATTCCAAAGCTAAATGAACTTTGTTCAACTTGCGATGGTTTTGTTTAATGATATGGTTTCATATAATGCGCGAAAATTTTTCGTTTCGTTACACGTACCTAGATGTATTATTAATACTTAATACGACAGTAAGTCATGTGCTTAAACCTAAACAAAACTGCAATCGACGAAATAACTAATATTCTATGCAAATTAACACTCTCAATATTTTGAACACTCCTAAACATCATAATAATCATTAGCGTATTAACAAAAAGTTTTCATTTCTGAGCATACGGAACGTTGCAATAGAATGATAACATGGTGAACGAATAATATTTGTATTAATCTGTGGTTGTTACAAAGACAATGGTTCAAATGACGGCACTAAGAAGACCACGGGTTTTTGAAGTTTTGTAATACGGACAAATTTAGACCATGGTTCTGCAGATAAGCCTGGACTTCGTAGCACAGGTTTAAATCAAGGTTTATTTAGTTTTTTGTAATAAGACTGTCTCCGTCTTATTACAAAACACGATCTAACTTTAGCCCCAACCTACACATTCGATTTAGTTTTTGTATTTGGAACTTTATGCCGACTTTAGTAAAGTTCTTAATACAAAATTGACAATCTAAGACCGGACTAAGTTGACAGTTTTGTAAAAGGAACTGTATTTCGATTTCAGTTATGTTCTTATTTCAAAAACAGGCTCGATGGTTTAAACCATGTCAAAAGAAAAACCTTGTTTTGTAATAAGGCCATGTCTAACGACACAGAGGCCTAAAACATGTTTTGCTAGATTGCTTACACATTACTTTAATTAAATAAAATAAAAATGAATTCAATTATTATTCAATTTAGCTATATTTTTTTAAATAATGTTTTCAAAGATGATTTATGATTTTTTATTTATTTATATGAACTTTAAATGTCTGTAAAAGAAATGTCTAACGACACAGAGGCCTAAAACATGTTTTGCTAGATTGCTTACACATTACTTTAATTAAATAAAATAAAAATGAATTCATTTATTATTCAATTTAGCTATAAATAATCAGTTTAGTTAAAATATTGGCAATTTACGAATAAAATCTTAAAAATTAGGTTAAAAAAAATGGTAAGACTTCGTCTAAGACAACCATGGCTTAAATTGTTCTAAACTGTCTGTACTATCTTCGCCTTAAAGCTTTGCACCCATCTTCCAATCACCTTGTATTATTATAAAATGTTCTTAGCTTCGTGCGCAATCCTCTAACATTTTGATAATAGAGATCTAACGAATATTTAGGCTTCCCATTACTAGCTGGGCCTAAATTAACACTATTTGAGCACACCGGTCCCATCTTTTGCGAGTGGGAACTATAACTATTAGCATACCGGCACTGTAAGTTCTCATTCCTGTTTTGTCGTTGCGTACAATGATCACGAAGAGGAGCGCCCGGCGACTGCGCGTGCACTGTCACCGGTGCGAATCTCGGAGCCTGTGTACCCCCGCTGCCCGCGGGGACGCCGCGGAAACCAGTCCGACAACTTCACACCCATGGGCCACGCCGCTGGCGTGTTTATCCGCTCATTCAAGCTCTCCGGAAAGGCAATTACGAAAGCTGCATGCCTTGTAGCTTTTATCTCTCGTTTTTCCACAAAATTATGCTCGGAATTTTGAATTTTATTTAAATAATTGGTCACGTTTTGTTCCGTCGTCTCAGGTGCAAAAGACCATGCCTGAATAAATTTTAGTTTTTCAACTGTTTTGAGCTCGTCATCGACCAGACCGCTACCAGTGACCACCCGCTGTTTGGAATGACGCTTTTTACGGGCCGGTTGCCAAGCTTCCTCACCGATATCAATCGCTTCGTCCGAACGTTTTTCCGCTAAGCTCGTGGCCCCGCACTCCAGCGATGATGAAGCTGTTTTTGTAGTTGGAGTGGGGTTTGTACTCGTAGCTGTCACAGTGATCCTTGGGTCGACTCGTACAGCTTCGGGCGTCTTCGGTAAGTTATTTGTCTCACCTACGTCACCATCGGTCTTTGCTTTAACAGCGGCTGACTTTTTTGCAGCGGCTGCATATCCAATTTGAGTTTTGGCGGCCGAATTAACTCGCGCTTGACGCACAGGTCGCTGCGTCGCTGGAATTGCTGACCGGTCTTGGGCATCGACCTCCACTAGTTTTGAAGGAACTAATTTCGAAGTACCCTCCACCGCTGACGTTAGTGATTTGAACGATAGAACTTGTTTCGCTATTATAGAGTTTTGCACATCTATTTTGCACTCGAGAGCACTGATTTTAGTAACGAGATCACTCACTAGTTTTTGTAGCTCGCGCACTACACCTTCAAGGGCCTTTTGGGCCATTATTATATTTTTAAATACGTAAATACTGGGAGCTGAATTATACCGTGAGGAGTACCCCCCGAATCAATAATTTAATTATATTGTCATCAATGGCAAGGCTGTAGTCACTACATCGGTTGCATGACCTTCCCGTTTCGCTTATAATGATACTCCATGTCATTTTTATTACATTACTACTATTTTTAATTTTTGAACTCAAATAACGTGATTTGGCCATACTACAAACTTTTTTAAATAATTAAGGGCCGATTTTTCAATAGTCAGATATCTTTTATCTGAGGAATAAATATTGCGGTTTGACAGCTTTTGTATGGAAAATATGTCAAACTGTCACATTTATTCTTCAGATAAAAGTTATCTGACTATTGAAAAATCAGCCCTTAGAATAATTCTTAAAATGTAAATTCGTAGGAAGTTATTTGATTTTATATAGAATTGCATTCACTAACCAACTGACAATCGTTGTACTTTCTGCTAAACCCTATAAATATTTTAATTATTGTTTCAATAAAATTATGTTACATGGTCAAATTACAATAAAAATATGTGCGTTCAGTAGGTATACCTACTTAAATAAAATTATGTTTTGTTACAGATAGTTGGAAGCATGGAGAATAGTGCTAAAGTGTTTTATTCAAATATTACGAACTCTGGTTGTCGTCATAAGAATAATCTATATGATCTTTTGAATATAGTACCAGCAAAACCAATTGAAATAAATGATATAAAAATATATACTTGCGATTTTAAGCCTAAAACCGGTAAGAATTTTATACAAAAAAAAAAATCAAGACTCAAAGTAAAGACTGTTAGAGACATCAGAAAATCTTTTGAACAAGATGTATATAGTCACCTGCGACCTGACTTGGAAAAACAGGAAAACATTTTACTTAAAAAAATAAAACGAGGTTCTTTAAGAAACGAAGCAAAATTATTCGCAACAAAAATTTTAAGGGGTGATACATCTATTTCGTGGTCGACTTGGCGGATATTGATTAATCTGAATCCAGAACACCAAAAATACCCACGCCGGTTTGTTTTATGGAATGGAAAATTTATAAAAGTGAACGGAAGTTATGGAGGAATGAAAGAAAAAATATGTAGCTATGATTTAGCAAGTACGCCCCAGTGTTTACCCACACCAAATCATAAGGATCTTTGCTTGAAACAGCATGAAGGAAATATAAAGAAAGGGCTTTTACGCAATTCGTTAGCAGTTAAATTTAAACCAGGTCCACTTTGCAAGAAACCATTTCTTGACGATTCATATCAAAAAGATCACATTAGCAACGTCGAATTAATAAATCTTCCAAAACTTGGACTGGATGTTCAACCTGAATACGGTACTGCTTTTGAATCGTCAACAACCCAATTTATTAACAATTTGAGTAAAGAGGACGGCACTATATCCCAAAAATGGGCAGAGTTTGCAGTGTCTGATTTAGGTACCGTTAAAAATTCTAAAGCTGTTCAACTAAACAGAGATTGCGTCACATTTGATTTAGCGTACAAACATAATCAAAATAGATTGTTAGTGCGCCGTGACCTAGATCATGGTTGTAACACTTCAGAGGTAATCAATACAGGAACAATTTTCAAGGACCCCCGAACAATTGAAATAAATGCGCAACTTGAAATAGAAGATGTGGTACATAAAATAAATGATGCAGTTGAAATAGATTTAAGTCAGGATACAATATTCACGAAAGACATATATGCAGATTTTTCTAGTAATATGAGCATAGAACATGAAAAACTCAAAACTCGAAACTTTTCAATAGTCGCATTAAAACTGAATTGTGATAATGTAGAACCTTGGTGTATGGTTCATGAACTATACAAGTGTTTTTGTAAAGGTAAATTCACAGACACTTGCACACCGGTTTCAAAAGGTATTCTCGGTAAGGAACCGCTGTCCAAAAATAGTTTAAGTAATGTTGGTTGTTTAGAAAACTCGAAAGTAACGAATGACGTCAGTAATATCGAGGAATTTATAAGACGAAAAGGCACAAATTCAGTCAAAAGATCTAAAATATCTGATAATACACATAATAAACCAAACAAAATACACACATCGAGAAGTATGGATAAAACAACGAATACTAATAAAATTACAAAAAATCTAAATAATATTGATCTGGAGGATGAAATTCAAATAAACATTTTAGTTAAAGATGCAGACACTGTACTCAGCGGTAGTTCAGACATTATAAATATGAATGCTGAAAAGGGTATGCTAACAAGACATGTTAGAAAGTTAAATTCGCAAAAATATTCTAATAACCATAATCATGAAAACACATCTGATTTAGAAAGTAGTGGTTATTTAAAGGTCTGGAATAGCAAAAGTATGTCTAATTCAAGGACGAGTGCATACAAAGGAAGAACATATAGCAATGACTACTATAAAAATATTAATTATAAAATATCAACTATGGAGAAAAGTGATAAAAGACTTCAAGAAAGGTTGACTTTTCTTTACAATAAGAGTACATGTTGCGAAGAAGATACTATCATTAAACCATCAAGTAAAACCAAAGAGCCTGCCTGTCTTCTGCGATTACTTTATGATACTAATGAAAACGGTGAAGACCTGACACCCAAGTCAAAAAGAAGGTGTTTATCCATTGACACCGATCTCGTGACTTGGTTAGAATCTAATTATAAAATGTACAAGCAACGAAATGATAGCGACCTTTTAAAAAATGATTTGGAACCTCCGCAACATGGCAAATTGGCACTCTATTCCTGGGGGTTTATTTTAAAGAGATATCGAGAGCGGAAAAATATTTTTTTAGTATTTCGACAACCACCGTTCAGAATTTTTTTGGCAGTAAATACCGAAAACCCATTTTTTGAAAACTGTATTGACATAAATGATATTCGATTTGCGGACTTACACAAATATCCTACAACCATAAAAAACTTAATTATTAATGCAACCGAATTAAAAGATACTTTCTGTATGTTACGTGGATTAGCTTTCTGTTGGGAATTAATTGCCTGTGTAAATAATGTCAACGAGAGAAGCGAACATGCTGAAAAAGAAGGTACTCCCGAAATGTACATAGAATCATCTGTTATGGAAACAGATGTATTTAATCAAGGCAATTCAGAGGTAAACAATTTATTATTTGAAAATACATTTAATCAAGGCAATTCAGATGTAAACAATTTATTATTTGAAAATACTGAACAAACAGAACCAGTATCTGTTTTTAACCACAATTCGTTCATTGAGAATACAGAACAAAAGGATTTGGATAAAATAAGTGCATTTAATGAAAACAATTCAGCCATAAAAAAGTCGTTAGTTGAGCATATACAACAAAATCATATTATAAGTAACTCAGAGAAAGAGTTTGAAAGTAGTACAGGATGTTCTAACGATACCGGATTATCAAAATGGTTTGTCATGACTATAGAAAATGATTTTAGTGAAATCAGGTTTTTCAGAAAAGGATTTTTTATCAAACATCATAATATTATAGATGCTATTAAACTTGCACGCGTGTCTCAGAAAACTGTGCGTTTGACTTCTATAAAACTTATGCAGCAACTAGAAGCCCCCCCACCATTCGGTATGTACGCAATTCCCTATGACAACGAATATTGCGTTTTTGTTGGACCATATGAAATGGAAGACACTTTAGGGATAGAGACCATTGAGACAATTATAGACGTTAGAAAATTGAAAAGGACTAGAGGATTTTGGATAACGACGAACAAAATAGATAACTTGAAAGTGGTAGATAACCCGTTACCGTTTGCACGAATAAATATCCGGAACAACAACTTACCTTTAGAAACTCTTTACTGTGCTAATGACGTAGTAAATAAAGACCAACAAGAGAAGCCTGATATGCACGAGTGTCTCCACATAAACAAACCAGAGGAATCGAAATCGACACGAAAAAAAAGCCCAGTGAGAATTGTTAAAATACGCAAAACGAGTGGCTTGTATCACAAGGCATCACACGGTGTTTTAAAAAAAACATATTTTCAAAAACCTCATATAACTACAAAAACCATGCCCGTTGTATTAAAAACTTCTTTAAATATTGAGGATAATAGTGCGAAACCATTATTAAAGCCTATAGGGATTTCTAATGACTTATATCGAAACCAGCTTCCTGAAACATCACAAGAGCCATTTGCTGAAGCATCATCATCAACAGCATCACAAATAGAGATATCCGCTGTATTTCCTACACAAAATGACGATACCATGGCTAAACACACAAATCGCGGAGGAGGCATGTTTATTTTAAAACCTGATGGAATTAATAGGAAGCTTGTCCAAAATAAATTGACCGAAAATACATTGTCTTCTACAGATCAGTATAATAGCAACGATGGAACAACACATCTTGGTTTATTACCATCGGGGTTAGAAAATGTCCGCTCAATGTCCGACGCTGAGTGGTGTTCTTTAACTAGTGATACTACCGTAAACTGTAAAATCTGGACGGATATATGGATACAATGTAAAAATAATCCGAACCTTGGCTGGATCGCGGGAATTAAGAATTTGGATAATTTACTCAGTTTTAAAATACCTGGATGTGCATATTCAGAATTTTACCCTGAAGAAGAAGCCTTTACCAAAATCAACTCGTAAGTATTTTATTGCTGTTCTGAAGAGATTTTTTATGTTTTATTTGCCGATTTGTAATTTTTGTTTATCGCCAATATTATCGCGCTCAGATCCGAGAGCTGATCTATGATTTATTGCTAAAAATAATAAATAAACAGAATTAGTATACGCAAATCACATTGCCCCAAAGTCGGACAAAACGTTTCACTCACGGGCACGAAGCGAATGTCAATAAAGCGGTATCGTATTAATTAATACCTCAATTCTTTGTTATATTTAAACTGTTCGGGGAGGGGGAGGCGGGGCTTGACCCTCAGCCGCCCTGGATTTGCCCTTGCTCAGAGCAATATAAATAGGTACTAGGATTTTTCTGCAATTTCAATATCTAGTTTTAATTTCGCCAAGAACTACATCTAGGCTTGGATTCAAAATGAGCAACGCCCTCCCGCCCGCAAAAATATAATGCAGCATGCTACCCAAACCTATTCTCGACACGTGTTTCGTCCCACGGGCATCCTCAGAAGATGTTGACTCGTCGACTGCTCGGACGCGAGCAGATCGTCGCGCGGTGCTACATTCTGTATTTTTCACCCTAAATATCTTACTACGTACACAAAGCTTGGCGTACTTATCTATTTATACATGTTTAATATTTCAGAGAATTACGTAAAAGGATTAATGGTTCCAATGATTTAGAATTGCAATGGACAGTTCACGAGTCAATTGGCCAACTTCAAGGCAAGGAAATGAATCCCGAGCATTTGTACCCAGATAATGTAAGTACCGTTGTTTTACAAATTTACGAGGAACTTTTAGCGCATCACACTTTCTCACTTGATAGGATAGTGACACACTATCTCACGTGATAGGTAATTTACATCTATGAAATTACAGTCCTGCCAGTGTAATTTATTTTGTTTTATGAATTACCATTTTTTAAATACAATTTATTATGATTTATTATTTTAAGATGTCGTCTTAGTGTCGCGCCAGAGCAGTGTTTTATTTCCTTTATAAGGTTAGGTTTATAACAAATCACATTAATTTCCTCACATACTTGCTCCAGAAGGGCTGTTACACAAGTGAAACAGCAAAAAGTTGGTAATAAGGATAACCTTAAAACATGCCTATTCTAAAAAACAACTGAAAGGCAAAGGCCGTGGGGCACATTATTAACGCTTTATTTCATCAAATTATATTTATGTCAACAAATTAATATTAACTTCTGTTTTATTAATAAAAATAATTAGTTTGTTTTTGTTTTAATATTAGATTGCTTGGCGGCTTCGAGACAGGAACGAACAAAAAATCCGAGCCCATTTGACATTCTGTCACAAATATGTATTTGTTACAAAATATTATGTTTAAGATACCTATTTTATATAATTTTAATTTGCAAGGGTGTTGAAAATCGTAGTTTGATACGCGGTAGCATTTAATTTTGACATTGCACTTTCGGCTCCATTTAGGCCTCGCCTTCGGCTCAGGCTGCAATCCCGCCTCCAGTGCAATGACAAATGTTGCACACTTGCATCAAAATGTATTATTTTTATCAACCACACCTAAAAATATGTGTATATATTTTATCCTCGGACTTAAATTCGCGCGAGTTAGCTTACTGCAAAATCTGCAAATTGAGAATGGTTTTAAAAGTGCAGAAAAGTTTTTTTTTATAAATGATCGTGCCACAGAGTTGTGGCCGACTACTACTACTCTAAACCAATAGTAGTCTTTGCTCTTAACGTTCGACTGAATTTGTGAAACCCAAATACCTGCGGCAGCTCGCCACAACAATTGCACAGATACATTCAATATTTTTATGTAGATATTAGATCTAATCGCGCCACGATGCGCTCATGTTTTGTTCTTTCTTTCTAATATTATGAAACCTTTTTAGGTTGGGGACTAAAATGAAGAAAGCAGTTGAATTCAAGAAGATGAACATATTTTTTTATTGCTGGAGTCGTTGCTTGGTATATACATACCTACTTACCTATTACGGTAATGTTGTTTTGGTAATTAAGTATATAGATAAAAGTGACCTGCATTTTTAAAAATCACTGACTGATTGACTAACCTAGTTACCTACATAAAAAGGGATTTCGTGAAAGTTAAGTAAGTAAGTAAGGTACTTCTGCCGAGATTAAAAACAGTGGCGCCAGCAGAAGAAAGAATACAGCATTGCTTTCACGTGTCATCAATTTAAAAAATCTATTTCAATTGATATTTTATAAATGATTTGAGTATGTCTAATAGTAGATTGTTATACAAGAGGCTAAAATTACCCATTTTATACGAAGTAGAGCGAGGGAGTAAATAGAAACCCGAGTTCTATTGGGTTTTTAGCGCCGTACTCTACTTTTCACCAGGATTGCGAGAAAATAAAATTATCCACTATATTCAATACTTTATTTTATGAAATAATTAATGTAGGTACAATTTGTACACACCGAGATGTTTTTTTCCGGCAACTTAACTTCAATCCTCTGTGAAGATGAATGTTAAGTTGTCTGTTGTGAGAGTCTAAATGGCGGGTGTACCTTGACTAGTCAAATTCTCCTATTTACCAAAAAAAAAATACCTAAAATGTGCCATTTAGTACCTAGGTTTTAAAAAAGTACCTCCTTCAGAACGAAATTATTTTAAAATTAAGGTACATCCGCCATATTGACATCAAAATGGCGGGTGTTCTATAATATTTTATTATTTAGCCATTACTCATAAAATATAATTACACCAAAAAATTGTACCTAAAAAGTACCCCAAGTAAAAAAAACACACACACTTGATCAGTTGGATACTTCCTGAGAAATAAAATAATCATGTCTTGTATATAAGTAAACACGATCACACGTCGTCAGCCTATAATGTTCCCACTGCTGGGACACAGGCCTCCTCTCGGTGAGAGGGAGTGGGCCGTAATCCACCACGCGGGGCCAGTACGGGTTGGTAGATGTCACATGTCTTCGAATTTTGATCGGGTCGTAGGTTCGAACCAAGACAGGCACTTTACTTTATGTAAACAATTTCATCACAACTGCTCTCAAAAACGGTGACGGAAAACATCGCGTGAGGAAACTGGCATGTTCTAGAACCAAACACGATAATTATCTTGAAATATAGATATACGTAGTTATAAATACATTTATGTTTTACGGATATATTATAATTACTAATTATATTAACACGAATAATTTATTATATTAATAAGTTACTAGCAACCTTCCGCACCTAGCAATCAGCTTCATAAATGCACATTCATGATAAAGTATGATGCGGGTAGTTGATAAATAACTAGCAAATTGTACCCTGTTTCCTGATTAATCCTACGAGCTTCATAGTTTACAATACGCAGATAACTTTATTATCATCAATCATATAATTTTCATTGCGATCATCTAAAATTAATGATTTTGAAACGCGGAAAAAAAGTTTTGTTGATTTAAATGCACAAAAAAAGTGTTTTGTAAATAGAAACAACATTTCCCATCGAGAAATGATTTACCTTCACCTTGTAGTGAAATATTTACAAAAATGTGTAGTAAACTTCAACAAAAAATATCGCTCAAAGCATTTTATTTATCGACATTTTTAACCTTGTTTTAGCTTCATCGCATGAAGATAAGGAGATTCATTTATTTGTATAAACATGTGTAACATGATACATAGATATGCACATATGGATGGAAGCGAGTTTAAAATTGCCAGTTTTTGTTAGTTAGTTGTTTTTCCATATTCGGCGTACAAAATAGTTTATAATATGTAATTGGAATTATAAATTAGGAAATAATTAAATTATAGTCAAAATTCAATCAATTCACATACCTAATTACAATCAATACAACAATACAGTAAACAAATAATAATAATTAAAACAATGAAATGAAATAAAACTAATTAAATTGATCTAAGTTCAAAATTTGTCATTCAAAAACTCTGTAACATTAATATCCCTTACAAAATTATTTTTTTTTAAATTCTCCATTGAATGAAATATCATTCAAGAGAGAATTTAAAAAAAATCCTAATTCCCCTAAGAAAAAGTAATGTTAATACATTACTTTTTCTTAGGGGAATTAGGAATTTTATTGTATATTAATGGGGCCATGCATATTACACTTTTACTTAGAACAAAACTTTTTTTTCCGTGTTTCTTAATCATTAATTTTAGATGATCGCAATGAAAATTATATGATTGATGATAATAAAGTTATCTGCGTATTGTAAACTTTGAAGCTCGTAGGATTAATCAGGAAACAGAGTACAATTTGCTAGTTATTTATCAACTACCCGCATCATACTTTATAATGAATGTGCATTTACGAAGCTGGTTGCTAGTTGCGGAAGGTTGCTAGTAACTTAGTAATGTAATAAATTATTCGTGTTTATATAATTAGTAGTTAAAATATATCCGTAAAATATAAATGTATTTATAACTACATCAATATTTCATGATTATTATCGTGTTTGGTTCTAGAACATGCCAGTTTCCTCACGATGTTTTCCTTCGCCGTTTTTGAGAGCAGTTGTGATGAAATTATTTACATAAAGTAAAGTGCCTGTCTTGGTTCGAACCTACGACCCTATCAAAATTCGAAGACATGTGACATCTACCAACCCGTACTGGCCCCGCGTGGTGGATTACGGCCCACTCCCTCTCACCGAGAGGAGGCCTGTGTCCCAGCAGTGGGAACATTATAGGCTGACGACGTGTGATCGTGTTTACTTATATACAAGACATGATTGTTTTATTTCTCAGGAAGTATCCAACTGATCAAGTGTGTGTGTGTTTTTTTACTTGGGGTACTTTTTAGGTACAATTTTTTGGTGTAATTTTATTTTATGAGCAATGGCTAAATAATAAAATATTATAGAACACCCGCCATTTTGAGGTCAATATGGCGGGTGCACCTTAATTTTGAAATAATTTCGTTCTGAAGGAGGTCTGTACAATTTTTTTAAACCTAGGTAGAAATAAAACGTTCTTCTTTTTTTATGAAACAGTAATAAGTCGAGATTTATGATTATTCTACGATAAAGACTTTTTATTTTTTGTAGGCTCGTTGCTAACAGACAAAAATAAAAATAAAATAAAAAATTGCATATTATGCTATTTTATCCCCGCTCTGGTATGCTACAATGACGGTCTTTTTGAGCAAGAGCAGCGGCCAGTATTTGTAGTTTCCTCGTGATTAAAAAACTAGTAAACTATTTTTTTTAGGGCCGTACGATGCCATCCATATTCACCGTAATATCACAAAAAAATAAAAGTATGTATGTAGGTGCCTACCTATATATTTTTTTAAACTTACAAACACTTTTGAAGACGTTTTGATTACTGCAAGCTTATAGTGCCATCTGTCGACCTCGTTTTGCTTACTCATTTACTGTCCCATTGTTGACTAACCATTGCCTAGAAGTTGTATGTACTATGTATTAGGTACAACATACATCACAGACACAGATTATTTGAAATCTCGAGTGACATTCGTCTAAACTACAAACGTCATTCATGTTAATTTTCTGACCGCGAAATAAACCAGAAAAAAGTTAAAAAAGGTGAGAAGGTCCTTCACCATTAAAAACTCGTAGCCTGTTTTGTGCCTACCTGAATTTCACGTTGAGAGGTAGGTAATTAATTATACATTCTGTCTATTATGCAAGCGACTTCAAAAATAGAAGGTTGGATGAAAACGTTTGTTTCAATATTTTTAAATGCGTAACCCCGGGTCCTAACTAAAAGCGATCGTTGTCGCGCGAAAACGCGACCACGCGTTCCTGATCACCGAAAAAAAAAGTGACATATGAACGCGATGCGACGATGGGTTATTAGCAAACGCTGTTAGGACGCAACCTAAAGCCGTACACTAATACTAGAACCGAAGAAAGCTTGTTTGATTAGTAAACTTTGTCTTCGAGGATGTACCCATAACCTAATTTTAATAGGAAACGACATAGTGATAGGATTGTAATACTCGGTCACTATTTTATTTCTTTGCTCATTCACTGTAAAACTGCTTGAAACAATATTACACTAGTTACTGTAACTACCTAGTAGATAAAGATAAGCTAGCTCTTCAGTGTTTCTTTCTAATGTTTAGATTTTAAGTACGTATCTATGTAAGTAATGGACCTATATAGACTATGTGCCGTTCATCTTAGGGTGTCTACAAACCAAAGCCCCGCCGGGCTCATTTTAAACAAAAGTTGTCCGACTTGCAACTTTCGGAAGCCACCAGACTACCGGCGACTTTGGTGTGTACCACAGAACAGATAAAACAGGTTAGAAAGGAAATAGTTCCTGATTTGTATTAGAACGCGTGTCGCCGCTTGCTTCCCACTCCTTAACTCCACTACAAGCAAGAGACCAATACGTACGCGTATTACACACACAAATAAACCACACGCACTTAGATAGTGAGTTTGCTATTGGTTGTCACACTAATACAAACACTGCGTTTGACGTACACTCACTCACGCGCAAAAGGTAATTTATTTCTCACGCATGTTACGGCGACCAAAAGGTCGATTACTTATATCGATAAAATTACTGTAATTTATTATAAGTTAGCAATTTTTCTCTATATTTCCGGAAAGGGGGGGACAATTAGTGTGGACTTCCTAAATACATATAAATAATTCAAACTCAAAGCATTTATTTCAAATAAACCAACTACAGGCACTTTTGAATTGTCAAGGGTTCGGTCAGTCAGAAAGATTAAGCTAGTTGCCCATTCCAAAGCGTAGTAGGTACCTATGGAGAAGAACGGGCAAGAAACTCCATGGACACTCTTTTAAATCGAAATATTGTTACAAAAAAGTGATTACATCATTCATGTTGAAATAATACATGTGAGAACGATGTAGAAAGACGTGCACGTTAAAAGTGTCCGTAATAAAAAGATAAAAACCATTCAGCAATTCAAATAAGCCGTGGCAGCTAAGAAATTACCTGTGCCACATTCAAGTCAATGAAAGACGAACCCAGTAAGTTTTATAGTAGGTACATAGTGCTCACACGTGCTATGCAATTATACAATACTAAGAGATTTAATTTATACAATGCAAAGATAGATTGTACAACCTTCATCAGCTCACAATATTTTCGAATGCTAATCGATTCGTTTAGGCGCTCTTGTAGAGCAGGACCAGCGCTGAGCCAAGCATTTTTGTCAGCGATATAATCCCCCAACTTATAATATGCTTGGCTGTATAGTGTGCGTTTTAGACAAGATTTAAATTTCGTTTCATTCAGTTGGAATATGTGGGGAGGTATTTTATTGTAACATTTTAAACAGTACCCCATGAAGGATGAATCTACATACTTTAGCCAGTCTGAAACCTGGTTGAACTAATTGGTCCCTATTTCTAGTCCTTTAATTGTGTCTTTCACCTCTTTTACTGAAGATTTAAATTTTTCCTTAATACTGTCAAATTAAGGGGGGACATCTAACATAGCCGCGAAATTCAAATTTTATTTAGTTTTTTGCTAATTTCAGCTCTGTTTTGTGTTTAATGTATAACGCAAGGAGATATATCTATGTACATATATACACAGTATACATATAGCTCATGGGAAGCGTGCGGTGACAATGACGCGAGTTTCACGCTTTTAAATCACCCAAAAAGTACACATATATACATAGTATACATATAGCTCATGGAAAGCGTTCGGTGACGATGACGCGAGTTCCATGATTTTGTTCACCAAAAAAAGTGCTCAACGCGCCTAAAGAAGTTTTCACTTAAAAAATACTAGAATATTTTAAAATTGAACAATAATTTAAACTCAATTTAAATGCTGATTTTATTATTGTCCCTGAAATAATACGAATTTATTAAGTAACATGCGCTTTGCTATCTTTTAAATTCGATTTTTCAAAATAAAGTGCAATCTTAAATTAATATATTTTCCAATAATAGCCTTAGTTAGGTCTGTAACATGGTTTGCAGTAGGATATAATCCAACGTGATGATTACTAATGTTGCTAAATAATTCAGTTTTGACGAAGCTGCGCAAAATCTTTGCTGTCAACATATGTTTGTTAATATTATATATATAGCTATTCTCTGTATTTACCGCTCGCCGTCAAATGATAATATTCACACATTTCTTACAGCTCTAAATACCATACTTCCAGCTCTCGATAACTATAACTCTGTAATTATCACAGGAGACATTAATGTAGACATTAAACCTGATACCCTTGACACGAGGTCACATGAGTACCTTAGCACCCTAGCATATCATGGCTTTTTACCCGCCCACACTTTACCTACGAGAGGAAACAACTGCTTAGACCATCTTATGATACGAACCAAGACAAAAACTCTGACACTAGTTTATAACACGACAGTGACCGATCACTGCTCTTCTCTTTTCTCTCTAAATAAAAATAAAGTTAAGCATTCAGCTCAAAAAACTTATTCTAAAATAGACTACGACGCACTTGACACTTATATGGAAAAACTTGACTTTAATCCCCTTTACCTTATTTCGGATTCTAACATTGCCATAGATAATCTTATATCAATTATAAAACCTGCAATAATAGAATGCTCTAAAATTGTTAAAATTCCAGCCCGGAAAAGAATCCTGAAACCCTGGATTACTCCCGGGTTGTTAAGGTGTATCCGGAATCGTGATTCATTACATAAAAAAGTCAAACTGGCACCAGGCAACTTAACTCTCATTATAACATATAAAAGATACAGAAATTTTTGTACTTCTCTGTTGAAAAAAGTCAAAAGGCAATTCGACTCAAAAGAATTAAATAAGGCTAGTCAGAACCCTAAAAAACTTTGGGACACTATCAAAACTATCACTAACACACTACAAGAACTAACTCAAATCCTTTGCTGACTTATACATCGTCACCCTCCCAGTCTTGTGATGAGGTCAACGAATTCTTCGCTAACATTGGGAAAAAACTTGCGGATAACCTCAATGCTGCACGTTCATCTTTGTCTCCACCTAACCCCGTATACTCCACCAACTCGTTTGTTATGCTACCCACTGATGTAGAGGAAATTTCTGCCACTATAAACATGTTGAGAACTAATGCTGCCTCTGGATGGGATGCTATCTCCCCGTATTTTTTGAAACGATATGTTAAGATTCTTGCGCCCGTTCTCTCCCACATCCTCAATATATGCTTTCAAACTGCTATATTTCCCACTGCTTTGAAAAGAGCTATCATCCACCCTATCTTTAAAGGTGGTGACAGGAACTTACCAAACAATTATAGACCTATCGCCGTCCTTAGTGCCCTATCAAAAGTGCTGGAACGCATTGTTAACAAGCAACTTACCCACTACCTTGAACGTTTTAAACTTCTATCCCCTAATCAATTTGGTTTCCGTAAAAATAAATCCACCTCGGACGCAGTTCACAGTCTTATTAATAATGTTACAGAAAACTTAAATAATAATAAAAAAGTCCTAACCATCTTTTTAGATTTGGCAAAAGCCTTCGATACTGTCCCTGTTTCTACCCTTTTAATCAAACTTGAGGGCATCGGTGTGAGGGGTCCCCCACTTGACTTTTTTAGGAGCTACCTATCAGACCGGTCTCAATCAGTTGTAATAGACAATCATAAAAGTGCAGAGCTGCCTATTGAGTACGGGGTACCACAGGGCAGTATTTTAGGGCCTACACTCTTCCTTGTGTACATCAACAGCCTCTGCAACCTAGACGTTCCTAATGCTAAAATAGTTTCCTATGCAGATGACACCGCCATCACGTTTTCTGCAAACACATCGACGGAATTACAGACTGCTGCACAAGACGGCTTTAATACCATTACGAAATGGCTCCTGTCACACACACTGACTCTTAACGCTACTAAAACTAACTTTATGATCTTTTCTATCAGTAACACCGCTCAACCTAGTAGCTCTATTAATTTAAAAGCACACTCTTGTCCTATTCAAAGTCAATGTCAATGTCCTGACCTGACTTTAGTGGAAAAAATTAAATATCTTGGCATTATTTTAGACAGAAACCTAAATTTTAAAACTCATATTTCGACTCTTACCAGCCGGATACGCAAACTGATTTATATATTTAAGACCTTGCGGCACGTAGCCAACCCCGCAATCATTCGTAACGTATATTTTGCCCTATGCCAATCAGTCCTCAATTATTGTATCTCTTGCTGGGGTGGAGCCGCAAAAACCACACTAAAACCTCTAGAGATCGCCCACAGATCTATACTTAAAGTTGCAACCTTTAGGCCTATACGTTTCCCTACTACCGAATTGTACAAAACCTGCAACCTACTCAATGTAAGACAGCAGTTTATCTTACACACAATTTTATTGCAACACTCAAAAACACCCTATATAAAAATAAATAGACGCCGCAAAAATAATATCTGCCCTTCTCCGCCGGTCCGAAAAAAGTTTATAAAAAAATTCTTCCCCTACCTTGGTCCGTCACTTTATAATAAAATCAATGAAAAACAAACAATTTACGGATCTACTATATTTAACTGCAAGAAGACCGTCCGCGTGTTCCTATCTACTCTAAATTATGAAGAAACCGAAGACTTCCTGAGGTAACCACCCTCACTAATAAAACACCCTCACACACACACACACACACACACACACACATACACACACGCACGCACTCACACACACACTCACATACCTACACACTAAATCTACATCTTTACAATGGCTTTCATTTACCTTTATTTTTGCATGCATGTTATTGTTACCGGGATAATTATACCTAATTATTAAATGTACTACGTCATGAGACCCCTATATGTATATTGTATAAACGGGATCAGTCCTGTCTCTCCTAAACACAGGCTACTCAGTAGCCTATATAGGAGTACAGCGCTTCACCCGCTTACCAGACTGTGTATTATTCTCATGTCCCAATGTATCTGTACTCTAATCTGGTCCTTGTAAACAATAAATAAATTATTATTATTATTATTATTCCGGAGATTGAAAACCTACTCAGAAACTAAATTAAAAACGCACTATAAACAATAATTGGTGATAGTAAACAAAGTTATTTTAATTATTATATTACTGATAATAATCAGCTGTATCAAACGCACATACTTAACATCGACATTATTTACAACTTTGTACAACACTATCGATAAGCATGGATTTCGCCGAATTTCAGCTTTGGCTAGGCGTACGCGACGTTCGCAGTGAACGCAATACATTGCGCGATCACTGATCTAGTACAAGATGCTACCCATGCATTGCAAGCAATGTATAATTTTGCAACTACTGTTGCGATTGTATCGTTTTTATCTACAAACTACATAATACTATAGTAATAATTACAAATATCACTTGTATTTTAAGGTTTTTGGACTTACCGGTGAAAAGAAATCCCTTCCCGGGCTACACTACACACCTGTCTTCTTTTCCGACACGTTATAATAGCGCAAGACGGCATAATTCTTTGTTTTTCACGGAGCGTCGTACGTTGTCACAATCTGAGCGCGACTGTTAGCCCGTGAAACAAATTTCGGTTGACTTTTGAGCGTTTGCTCATAAGTGCGGCGTGCCTGCCCCGCCCACAAGGCCCTTCTAACCTCTTTTATCTGTTCTGTGGTGTGTACCTAGGCATCTTAAGACTTCAGTGTGCTTTTAGAGAATAATTGTAATGTATGGAAATCTAAGTAGGTATTGTTCCGTAGAAATACATATTGTGTCATGTGCGATAAAGGGAAGCAGGAAATTTAATTCTAAATATGTGTAACATTATTTTCATAAGTCTATGAGCCCTATTCTATTTATGAATAACTATACATACAGTACGGATACCACATATGTGCAATAAATAGAACCACATACTTGTTACCGCCTTTGCTGACGAAATACAAAAAATGAACGAAATCGGTCCAGTAATTAAAAAGTAGAGTTTTTAATTTGAGATTATTTTGATTTTAACACTGTAGAATTCTAAAATTGGTTAATTAAATCCTTGGACATTGAAAAGCGACGTTACCACGCAGTGCAAATTATCACGACGCTGCGCGCTGTTACGTATTCCACGCCCAAAATGTAAAATCGGTACACTTCAACGAAAGGCTGGAATTTAATGTAATATATTTTAATTAAGGGGCTTGAGGCTAAGCAATAATAGCCGCACGGGTCGATCGTTCAGGTTAAGCTACGTTTGGTCCGTGGATGGGTGACCATCTTTACAAACAAAGACCCCACCGGAACGCACGGACCCTCGGAAAGCACGTTAAGCCGTTGGTCCCGGCTGTCATTCTTTGACAATCGTTACGGGTCGTCAGAAGCCCGAAACTCTGACAACGAGTCTTACCTAGGGGTATCGTATTACCCAAGAACTGAGTTGTGGAGGTCAGATATGAATCATTGTAGGCTGGTTATTAAATTTTATGTTTATTTGTTGGTTTTTTGGTACTTGCGTACTTGAAATTTCCTAGTAATGAGGCGTTTAGACTTAAGTTTGCAATGAGCAAACTGCAAAGTAACAGTGAACTCATAAAACCTAACACTGGGACGTGACTACATTCCTCGCGAGTGTACGTCCGTCGGCGTCTTTAGGGCGGCTACTTTAAACAGGCGACATGAGGTACGCGGCGTTGTTCAAAGTTGACGGGCGGCGGGCGTAAGTGCGCGCGCGCCTGCATCTTAGGGTAGGACAACTGTTATCGACTTTTTGTTTCTTTTGTAAGGAGTAAAGAATGTTAAACAAAAAAAAAAAAATACTGTTTAGCTTTAAAACTTATGGCATGGTGTTTTTAGAATGATCGTACTGATGATAATTCTAAAAACACTACGCCCTAAGTATTAAAAGTTAAACAGCTTTTTTGTCTAAATTTGTTCTTAATAAATATTATTACGTAGATTAAGAGATAATACATTGTGTTTAAATGTTACGTATAGGAAGCAACGTTTTAAAAAAATCGTACCTGCTTACCCGTTTGCTACCGAATAGTCCCAGTCTCCCCCACATGGATTGCCACCAGGTGGCAATTGGGAAAAAAAATCCCAGTCGCCACCCGGTGGCAACTGGGAACTTTGTGCCCCCACTTCAAATCGCTGTACATTGCGGCGTGGATCGCCAAACCCTTCATCGCTATCAGTCTTACGGCCGCGATGATGGGGTTGGTGGTCACATTTCCTGAATTTATTTTGTTTTAAAATTTCACTTTTTTAATTTACGGTTTTAATATTTAATTTTGCTATACTTCTGTGGACTAGTATTACTTGTGGCTTCATTTATTGCATATAGGTGGTTTCCAAAATGTATTATATCAATTTAAAACAAGATTTAGGTACAGTCGATTGAAATAAAGCCTGAACGAAATATCAGATGGGCGCCAAAAATACTAATTTTATTATATTGTGTAACAGTAGTAGCTTTCTTAATGTTAAAGAAGCAGGAGTATACTAATTAGAGCTGCTTAATTTAATTCAAATTCAATGAATGTAAAGCAATAAAATTAGATTTTTGAAAATGTGGGCGTTATTATTTATTTAACATAAGCCCGAAGTAGAATTTACGTAAGGTGAATGCGTCCACCAAAGGGCGCCGAAAGACAATTTCACTCTGCCCTGATCAAAGAGTACGGCCGACGCCGAAATAACGTCATAATTGTGGATTAACTGTCGGTAGTTAAACCATAAGCAAAGGACTTTAAGAGCAATCGAATATGACGTGGATCCTTAGGGACAGGGGCAGGAGCAAGCCCGCTGACGGTCGCCGGTAATCGACCACTGCGCCATGCTCTGGAGCAACAGATCCTGAGCGGAGGCGCAGTGTTTGATGTTCGCTAGGAGGAAGCGTAATGGGGCCGTTATTGGCACTCCATGTCAGCCTCCTCCCGAGACCTCTGTGAGGGCCCCGCCGCAGTGGTGACGACGGCGGTCGAGGCGGCAGCGGCGACGGCAGTGGCGGCGGCTGCGGCAGTGACGGCGGTGGCGGAGTGGTTCCGGGAGGCCATGTCCGAAATATGTGACTTGGCAATGCCCTGGGCCCAGCCCGGACGCACCCAGCGCCAGGTGTGCTGGTTGTCGCTGGAGTTGACGACTCTGCGCAGTGCGTGCGTCGCTGTGCGACGCCGGTGCACCACGCACCGCAGGCTCCGTATTCGCCCTCCGGATACGGAAGCCATTCAGGCGGAACTGTACGAGGGGCACAGAGCGGCGAAGACCGCCCTCCAAGCGGAGATCCAGCGGGCCAGGGCACTAGCCCGCGAGGAGTCGCTGGAGACTCTGAACAGGGACCCGTGGGGACGCCCCTACAAATTGGTGCGAGAGAAGCTCCGCCTATGGGCTCCCCCACTGACACAGTCGCCGGCCCCAGCTCGTGAAGCCGCGCTGTATGAGGTGTACCGCGCGGCGAAGGAGGCTCTGTGGCTGGCCATCGGCGAGGCGAAAAAGCGAGCCAGGGAGGAGATGTTGGAGAGTCTAGACGGGGATCCGTGGGGGCGCCCTTATCGCGCGGTCCGAGGGAAACTTCGAGCCGCGGCGCCCCCACTTACGGAGAGTCTCCAACCCGAGCTGCTGGAGGAAGCAGTCGCAGCCCTCTTCCCGGCGAGAGCGGAGCACAGTCCGCCGCCGATGGCTGTGCCCACAGCCGCAGAGCCTACAGGAGAGATCGCCATCAGCGTCCCAGAGGTGACACAGGCAGAGATGGGGGCAGCCGTGATGCGGCTCCGGGCCAAGAACGTGGCCCCGGGGCCCGACGGGATCCACGGCTGCGTGTTAGCCCTCGCTCTGAAGGAGCTTGAGCCCCAACTGAGAGGACTCTACACAGCGTGTCTTGAGCGGGGCCAGTTTCCCACTTTGTGGAAATCTGGTCGTCTGGTCCTGCTCAGGCAGGCGGGGCGCCCTGCCGACTCGCCGTCCGCGTACCGGCCCATAGTGCTGCTAGACGAGGTGGGCAAGCTGTTTGAGCGTATTATCGCAGCACGCCTCGTCGGCCACTTGTGCAAAGAGGGGCCGGACCTGGACGACAGCCAGTTTGGTTTTCGGCATGGGCGCTCCACCATCCACGCTGTTTCGCGGGTGAGAGTTCTGGCGGAGGAAGCGGTGTCCCGGGGTGGGGTGATGTTGGCGGTGTCCTTGGACATCTCCAACGCCTTCAACACCCTGCCCTGGAGTTGTATTCGGGAGGCACTGCGCTATCATCGGGTGCCTCCCTACCTCCGCCACATCGTTGGGGCTTATCTGTCGGAGAGGTGTGTCACCTACGTGGGACGTGATGGCGGAAACCAGCGCCGCATGTCGTGCGGTGTTCCGCAGGGCTCGGTCCTGTGGAACATCGGGTACGACTGGGTGCTGAGGGGCGAGCTCCAACTGGGCGTAGATCTGACGTGTTATGCGGATGACACGCTGGTCACTGCCCGGGGGAGCTCGCACAGGGAGGCAGCGTTGCTGGCGACGGCTGCGGTCTCACAAGTGGTGGGCCGCATACGTCGCCTAGGCCTGGAGGTGGCCCTCAGCAAGTCGGAGGCCATGGTGTGTCATGGCCCCCGGCGGGCGCCGCCGCCTGGCTCACACATCGTGGTCGGGGGGGCTCGAATCGCTGTCGAGTCCACCATGAAGTATTTAGGATTGGTGCTCGACAGCCGGTGGAACTTCGAGCCCCACTTCCGACGGCTGGCGCCCAAGTTGCTGGGCGCGGCTGGCGCGCTCGCAACGCTGCTTCCCAATCTGGGGGGCCCGAGCGCCGTCTGTAGACGGCTCTACGTGGGGGTCGTGCGATCCATGGCCCTATATGGGGCCCCGGTGTGGGCCTCTGACCTGACGGCCGGCAGCATCGCTGTTTTGCGAAAGCCGCAGAGGGCGATGGCCGTCAGAGTCATCAGGGTGTATCGCACGATCTCCTACGAGGCGGCTTGCGTACTGGCCGGATCCCCGCCCTGGGAACTCGAGGCGAAAGTACTCGCGTCGTTGTATCGGTGGCGCGAGGAAGCGAGGGCGCGGGGCGAGGGACCGATGCAGCGACACATAGAGCTGCGTCGGTCTCAGCTTCGCGAGGTCCTGGTGGCGGAATGGCGGGACAGGCTTTCACGCCCTACCGCCGGCCTCGTCACCATCGAGGCGGTCCGGCCGGTGCTCGAGCGCTGGCTCGGGAGGAGGCACGGCTCCCTGTCGTTTCGGGTGACGCAGGTGCTCTCGGGGCATGGTTGCTTCGGGAAGTACCTGTGTCGCATAAACAGGGAGCCGGACGCCCGGTGTCACCACTGCGTCGACTGCCGGGAGGACACGGCGCGGCATACGCTGGCAGAGTGTGCCGCTTGGGAGGAGCCGCGCCGTGCCTTCATCTCAGAAGTAGGCAGTGACTTGTCGCTGCCGGCCGTAGTCGAGTCGATGGTCGGCAGCGACGAGTCCTGGGACGCGGTGGTTTCCTTCTGTGAGACAATCGTCTCGCAGAAGGAGGCTGCAGAAAGGGAGAGGGAGATCTCGTCCACTCACCCGGCCCGCAGAAGGTGCACCAGGCGTCGGCGGAGGGCGGACAATGCCCTCTTCCAGCCCCCCTAAATGGGTCCAGGGGCGACAGACTCGGGGACGTCTGTCGCCCCCCACACACCAGGACCCGAGGTGGCAAGCGTAGTGTTCCACGCGCGCCCCTCTTAGACGTCACGGGGGGAGTCAAACACCTCACTCCCCCCTAGACCCGAAGAGGCCCGTAGTGGCGGGCCGGCACCAGTCGGGGGTTGCGGAAGGATCGTACGTTCCCGCGACCCCCGGCGTAGGTGTGAGATGGAACACCGGGGTGGTTTTTAGTCAGTAAGAGTCTGACAGACCCCGCCGCCCGCCCCAGGGCGGTGGACATCCATGAGGATTTTCCAACCCGGAAACAAAAAAAATAAAACTTGAGAGGTGACAAGGGACACCCGGATGGTACGAAGCTCCTTTCGATTAATTAATGAAGGAATTTGTAATATTTTTTTTTTTTTTTTTGGAACGAAGTTCCTTATCGCGCGTTGTGAAAGGGGGCTAGACGGAAAAAATTCTTACGAAAAGTTGTCACGACACTTTTTGCTATAGTAAGCTATTGTAAGCTGTGCGACGTGCGCATGTTTTTCTGTCAGTCTCTCTCTCTCTCTCTTATAGAAAGCAAGCCAGATATTTTCATTTCTATTTCGCATTGAACAGTGTGGTGTCGCGACGATTATTTTTGTTGAGTGTATACAGGTTTTTTGTAAATAATAAATAATAATAATAATAATGAACCCTGACAGTGTTTCTGCACAAGTTCCGGGTATTGCTGATGGAGTTAGGTAAGTAGATCTTAAAAATTAAATTAAATATTAAATAAAATAAATAATATTAAATTATTAAAAATTATTAAAATTTTATTAAATTAAATATTAAATAAAATAAATAATATTAAAAATTAACTTATATATTAAATTGAATAAATAATATTAAATTATTAAAAATTAAATTAAAAATATATAAAAAATATATAAAACATTAAATAATATTAAATTATTAATTAATATATATATATATATGTATTTATATATATACACACTGTTGTATTTACAAAGTCATAGACAGACAGAGTACATATATATATGTATATATATATAAATGTTTCGGTGTGTGTATGTATATGTAATTTTTTTTTGCTTTTTTCTTTTAATCTTCCGCTTTCTTTTTCTTGCCGAAAATCGTTGTTCATCTTCCTATCTTTCAGTTTTCATATTGTGTGCTTCAATATTAGTGTGTTCATAGTGTTTTCTACAGCATACGCATATTTTGTATCGAAAACGCTTGATCATTAGCAAATTCACACTTTGTTAACACGTGTTGAGTCATTGACCTTGACACTGATTCTCGATCCCTTTCATTAACGCACAGCTGTTTTGCAGTTTTTTTATCTACGAAAGTTAATTAGCATCAGTACATCCAGTTGTTATTTAACCTTACAATGGCAGATAATTTTAAAACATTGATATAGAAACGTAGTTCATTTAAATCGAAGCTTACTATTTACAGCAACTATTTAAATTTAGTACAAAGTAGTTCCGCAATATCTGAGTTGCAACGGTTAGATTTAGAGGAGCGTTTTCATAAATTTGAAACCTTACATACCGACTTTGATGCCTTACAGACACAGATCGAAGTGCTTTCCGATGACGACGAGTCTACGTTGGCTGAGCGTGAGGACTTTGACCACCAGTTCTTCAACCTGGTGGCACTCACGCGCGGCCTGCTCGGTGTTTCGGCCAACGGTGCTGCGTCGGATGCGGGCTTCAGAGATGCTGACTCAGGTGCACATGTTTCATTAAGGAATTCTTTTGTTCGTATGCCTAAAATAGATTTGCCTCATTTCGATGGGAACTACCAATGCTGGCTTGAGTTTAGGGACACCTTTGGGTCATTGATTCACGACAATTCTAGCATAAGTGACACTAATAAGTTCCACTACCTGCGAGCTTCACTCCAAGGAAATGCGGCTTTAATTATTAAAAATATGAATTTTAAAGCCGATCATTATAATCTTGCATGGGACCTGTTGTGCGAACGTTACAATAACAACCGACTTCTTGTGAAAAATCATTTTCAAGCTTTATTTGATGTCGTACCCATTACAAAAGAGTCAAGTGTTTCCATCAGAAACCTTGTTGATGTGATTAATAAAAATGTTAGGGCACTAACTACTTTAAAAAAGCCCACTCAGTATTGGGACGATATTATTATTTATTTCATGGTAAAAAAATTAGATTTAATAACAAGTCGTGACTGGGCAGAGCATAGAAACAATACGTTAAAAGATGATCCTACTTTAATACAATTTTGTTCATTTTTAAGCAGGAAAGCGGACTGGTGGAGGATCAGTGGAGTCTAATCATAGTTCTTCTGAAATCAATACTATTGCCGCCTTGAATAATAGTCATACAAATAAAACTGGCGGACTGGTGGCGGATCAGTGGAGTCTAATCATAGTTCTTCTGAAATCAATACTATTGTCGCCTTAAATAATAGTCATACAAATAAAACTCATTCTAATCAAAACCAAACAAATAAAAAAATAGACAATAATAATAAAAACAGTAAATTAATGTCCACTTTGCTCTCAAGCACATACATTGTTTAAATGTGAATCCTTTAGAAATTTGTCCGTGGAAAATCGCATACAAAAGGCAATTGAATTTAATGTTTGTATAAATTGCTTACGCTTTGGACATAATTAAAAAAAATGTAGATTTTCACATTGCAAATATTGCAAAATAAAGCACAATACGCTTTTGCGTTTTGAAAGTAACGAGCCCAAACTTGCTTCCGATCCATTGCCTTCTGCACTGCCTTCTGCTTTGCCTTCTTCAAATGTTGTGCTTTCAGCCAATTCCATGCAGCTTGCTACTTCTGCGCATGTTTTACTGTCCACAGCTACGAGTATGGTGAACGTGACTGGCGTGACGGGTAAGAAGTACACTGCGCGCCTACTGCTGGACAACGGCAGTACGGCAAACTTTATTACGCAGAGCTTATCAGAGAAGCTGGATTTGTTACGACGCGGTACGAGCACCAAGGTAACGGGTATTAATAATCACATATCCACCAGTACACAGTCTTGTCACCTCACCATAGAGTCTTTATGCTGCGCCTTTACTGTAGATATCGAGTGTCACATTTTGCCTGAAATCACAAAGGTTCTACCGTCTTCATTCGTGCATATCAATCACGTCCCTATTCCTTCAGGAAATAAACTTGCAGACCCGAACTTTAATGTTCCGTCGGTCGTAGACATCCTGGTAGGGGCTGAAGTTTTCTGGAATGTCTTAGGTACCAAAACGATAGACTTATGGCCGAAATTAATATTGAATCCATGATCCAAGATATAAATCGATCGTTGATATATACCAATCTATGGATCGATCTCCAAACCGCGTCCCAATAACGAAAAAAGACGATCCTGCGGTCGCTCAATCCGCAGATATTTTGAAATCCTTTCCCTCTTCGTCATTCCGTTGAAATCCGTTGTAAGCAAAATGTATAAAAATAGACATGGTTCGTTTTTTTTTGTAATAATCAAAAAACTAAGCAAAATTATGCTTTACAATTTTGTTTTACGGACTTTTAATACATATATTTACCGAAGACGTAATGATGCTATTAATACGAAAAAGACGTGATAAAATTCAAAACGCGTTGGTTAAAAAGAAATGTCACGAAACGGCTAAAGCCAGGATGCGTTTTATTATTTAACGGCGACTTAAACGCGATCCATCATTTCATAAAAAATATAATGAGTTCATGAGAGAATATGAGCGCCTAGGTCATATGACGTTAGACTCAGACTGTACTCCATCACCAGAAAACTCCATGAGTACATATTACATTCCACATCATGGAGTCATTCGCAGTTCTAGCACCACTACACAACTACGCGTAGTATTCGACGCATCAGCTTCTACCAGTTCGGGGGTGTCACCTAACGACATTCAGATGGTCGGTCCCGTAGTTCAAGACGATCTGTTTTCTATTTTAACACGTTTTCGTCAGCATAAGTACGTGGTCTCAGGTGACGTGGAAAAAATGTACAGGGCCATAGAGTTAACAGTCCAACGACCTCTTCAAAAAATATTTTCAGGTTAGAATCTTCAGAACCTCTTAGGACCTACACTTTAAATACCTTCTGCACCCTATTTAGCCACTAAGTGTCTAGTAAGTATGGCTGACAACATTGAGGATAGTCGTGTCCAATGTGCCATACGACGTGACTTCTACGTCGATGACTTTCTTAGTGGAGGGGATACCATAGCTGAAACTGTTGATATTTCTAAAAAGGTACAGTCGCCAGCACGTCAAGATACACCCTCAACATAAGTATAGCTACGACGCGGCATGGCATGTTAGAAAGAAAGTATCCTTGGCATGATTGGTGGAATTTTCAACGTTTCCAAAATTAACCAATTGTTGCGCATACTAACAATTACCAGCCAATAATTCATGCCTTACTAGGAATAGGCCACACCCCCATGCCCCTGCGCAACTAGTCAACTACCCCGAACGTCAGTGTTTGCTTATTCATGCTCCATTACGCCCGTGTTACAAAATTCGTGGTTCGGCCGGTAGTTAGTCCAAGTGCGACGTGTGACATATTTTATTAATTTATTATGGCGCCTCAATTGACGCAAATAGAAAGGGAGCGCATCATAGCTCTCCGATTGAGTGGATGCCGGATAATCGATATTTGTCGGCAGACGGGCATAACGGTGAGTAATTTTTTTTTATAATTATAATTTATAAATTTAAATAAACAATAGCTAATCCTGAAAAAATGTGTCATTGATGTTTTTCTAGAGAACTTTCTAAATAAGTAAACGATTTATGTTATTTGAGTGATATTAAACTAAAGTGTTACCGTTTTTGGTGATAAAACTGTAATCAATTTTATTGAATATTCATATGCTGCTTCTAGCGGCGGGTATGGTCTGAACCATAATATTTTATTAACTTTGTGCCTACCGTATCCTACGAATAAGGGTGTTTCTCAATTTTCGTGCATATTACACGTCCAGATCAAAAACCTTTTTATAAAAAAAAACAAAGTCGCTCCCGCTGTCTGTACGCTAAGATCTTTAAAACTTCGCAACGGTTTTTAATGGAGTTTTCAGCAATAGATAGAGCGATTCAAGAGGAAGGTTTATATGTATATAAATTACTCCACAATGCCCCACATAACTATCTACATAGCACACGTGCGAAGCCGAGGAAAGTCGCTAGTTATCTTTTTCTTTACATAGCTGCATAGTATAAAACAAGCCACTCCCGCTGTCTATACGCTTAGATCTTTTAAACTTCGCAACGGATTTTAATGCAGTTTTCAGCAATAGACAGAGTAATTCAAGAGGAAGTTATGTGTATATAAATTCACACTCCATACTGCCCACGTAGGTCGGCCCGTGAAATCCTTTTTTTTTATTAAAACAAGCTTGTGAGTGTATTTTTAGATTGTTTTATTCCTCTTGATTGCTAAATCCCTACCGTTCTCATTACCGTGGTATTCCGATTTTTATATGATAATAATTTCTTTGTTATTTGGAGAAGGAAGGTAAAATTGACAAAATGTTGTAAGATTATCTATATATTAATGACTAGCTGACCCGTGCCCACTTCGTTGGGCGGTAAAAAAATTCGACCGTTTTTTCTCAGACTTACTTTGCAAATCCGACTACCACAAAAAATCTTTTCATTATTCGGGTTAATATATAGCCTATGACATTCACAAATAACGTGGCTTTCTATTGGTAAAATAATTTTCAAAATCCGTTCAGTAGCTCAAGAGATTACCCCCTACAACCTCACAACCTCACAAACTTTACCTCTTTATAATATTACGTAAGTAGTATAGAAGTATAGATATTAGAAAAAAACAACGTTATTCGGCAATGAATTTCAAACTTAAAAATATCATGGAATATGCACGAAATACGAGAAACACCCATAAATGTCTGTCTCGCCATAACAACCTATCGGTAGGTTTCTTTCATGTGTTCTTTGGTTCTTTCCTAATGAGTTCCCGGTATTGTAAGTTTTTAACGCTGCGCGCTATTCCAAGCGCCATTGTTATTTTTTTTAAGTCGGTACTGCTTGTTGGATTTTAAAGTAAATACGCAACTGCGCAGTTCTTTTTGTCTGTTGAAACAATGTAGAGATAAGGCCTTTTTAGTGATATTTGTGTGTAAATAATAGGTAATTTAAAATTAATAAGCTAGCAATTATTGTAAGGAATCATATAAGTAGCCTATTGAGTAGTCATGTGCAAATAAACTATAGCTATTTGATTTGTTCCAGAAAAAAACAGTATACTTCTGGCTTCGGCAGTGGCATGAAAGCGGAACTCTTGAAGCGCACCACCGCCAACTCTACGCGAGAGCCACGACGACGGCGGCAGACGATGCGGCTATGGTCGCTGCACACTCTGCCGACCCGTTTTTGAGCACAAGAGTGACCTCAACTTCATACAGTGTGAGTCCATGTATACCTTGTTATCACACATATCACTCTATCTTATTCATAAATTTTTATACTAGTCATAGTCGCGTCAAGCGCACCGCGCGGCCTAGCTAGGACGTTCTAGCGATACCTAATAATTCCTCCAGCTATAACAGCAATACGTCCGTATTGGACTCAGTGAATGTTATTATTGTTAGTATTACTAGATAATAGATAAATATTTAGTTCTTTAGCACCTATCTTAACAAAGGTGGAATTTTGAATTCGGCGGATTATTTATATGTTTATATTTTGAGGAATAATTTTTAACTGACCCATACTCATATAGTTAAGTTGGCCCGTACCATTATTTTGTCATAATTAAGAATCTTATGTAAGTATTTTTTTGTTTGTTTTAGATTTCAATGGACACCGTTAGAAGGCGCCTAAGGGACGCCGGAAAGAAATGCTGCCGCCCTGCTAAGAAGATTCTAATGAACCAGGCGCATAAGGAGGCAAGAGTAAGTTTTTGCCTGGAATATTATAATTTTGACTGGGCAAACAATATCGTCATTTTTGTGGACGAGAAAAGCTTCCGGTCGGATACGGACGGAAGAAAAATATTATGGCGCAACAGCAATGAGCGCTATGTGGAGGTGAATACTTTACCAAATCGAGCAAGTGGAAGAATATCTCTCAATTTTTGGGGGTGGATGAGCTCAATGGGACCGGGTGAACTGGTGGTGGTTAGCGGGCGCATGACTGGAGATCAGTACGTCGAAATTTTACGTGACGTGATGATCCCTACCGTGCGCCTGCACTATCCAGAGGGCATTATTTACTTGAGCCAAGATAACTGCCGCGTGCACACCTGCAGAGTGGTGCAGGAGTGGTTCGTGGCACAGGATGACGTCATCTGCCTGCCATGGCCTGCAAAGAGCCCTGACCTAAATCCAATCGAGAATCTATGGGGTCTCATGGTTCTCGATTAGGATGCCTCAGAAATCCGCAACAACGAAAACTTGCGGCAAGAAGCCCATACTACATGGGACCATTTCCGAGGCACGGACACCTGCTGGAACATGGTGGCCGGCATGAAAGACAGGCGGGACGCTGTTCTAGATGCGCAAGGTGTTCCGACCAAATATTAAATATTCGGGCAAGTCCATTGTCGGACAATCTGTAACACATAATTATATTGTTTAGAATATACTTTTTTATTTCAAATTAATATCAAACAATCTTTTTATAATAATATTTTTAAAAAAAACCTAAATTGGCTTCTATTTGTCTGTTATTAAAATTTTACAGTATCTATAGCTATTAAAGTTTTATTTATGTAAGTGACATTTTATTTATTATTTAATAATATATTGTCTTGGCAACGCTTTACGCTCCTTTGTAGTTTACATTTATTACCAACTAAAAGGCCGATCTTGTTGCGTATTTCTGAGGTCAAGTTAGGGCTCTTTTAGGTCATGGCATATTCTTTATCGCTAATAACACCCGAGTGAACTTAGTCTTAAGTTTAGTCTACAATACTATAGGCCGTACAGTCAATGTCTGACAACGTGTATTCATTCATACACAAAGACACTCGGTGTCGGACACTGACTGCACGGCGCACAGTGGTGCAGGTAGTACGGGCATGCGGAAAATATTATTTTTAAATGAAAAGACGTTGCGTTTCTTCATAATACTTTATTAAAATGATATAATGGATGTACCAGTTTACAAAGAGAAAGATATAACACGTATTTTTTTTTTATTAACATGAAAATATTCATCAAATTTTTTCACATGAATTTCATATAATTAAATCAGCATTTTTAAATAAATAAAAATTAATAAACTAAATATTAAATAGAGAAGACATTGATTGAGAGATGGGTGCTATCCACTAATAAAGCTTTGGCATCATCGTGAAGAGGATAGTATTTTTTATTCGGTACTGCACGTAAACTATTGATAAGGGGATCTGAGGTAGCTAAGAGCATATTCATAACATCTTCATTACATGATAGACGAGAACATTTTCTTGAATGACCTAACCTATAATTGCGGTAATCTTTATTTCGCGCTTCTTGAGCTTCCTCAGATAACATCCCAATAGGTAAGGCAGCAACACTTATTATTTCTTTGCCATGCAGCAAGATTTTATGCACAGTATTTGGCATATTATACCAGCTGTACAGGCTTACGTATAGTTCAGCAGTCTCGTAACAATAACTACCAAACTTATCCGAATCAACTAATGCACTAGAATTAATTGTTTGCAATATTATACCAAACCGATGAATAAGTTCTTTATCGACTCTTGTGACTTCAGCTACAATGTCTGCATCGTTAGATGTTCCCATTCCTTGCTTTACAAAATCCACTTTTAGACCTAAACGTTGAAACAGCTCACTTTGGATTCTTTTCTTCTCTTCATCTTTTTGTTGTTTGGTAGTTGCGTTCGTTCTCCAACTGGTAAATGACATATTGTACGCAATATGTAATATGCATTCCATAAATTTAATCCGTGCGTGAAGCGGGGATAAACCGACCTTGAGAGCCTCCGTATCCACAGTTTTATTTCGCACTTGGTCAAGGTTATTCATTTCTGATGGCTTTGACTTGCATATAAAACACACTGCACATGATGATGTGTCCGTAACTGTCTGCGCTATTTTGCCATCTATCATTGTGAACACAAGTTTATGGTAGACTTTGTAAGTCTTTTCCTTTAAACTAATAACAGTTTCATTTAAGTTTGCTATTTCAGACTCCATTCTAGCAATTTCATTTTTCGTAGATTCTGTAGTTTCTTTTTGAAATTGGAATTGTACCGGGCGACAACACCTTGTAGAAGAAGGAGTTGCATTTGTCCAATACACAACAGATTTATTTTCCTTTTCATACAGACGCAGTGGAACTAATGATGTCAAAAACATATATGAATCTGACACATTTTCGTCGATAAATGACTGTTTGTACTCAGCATGACCTGATGATCCGTCACATCCCCACTTGTGTAAAAACGTTGAATTTACACTAATCTGTGTAAGGTCGTCTTCAGACATTACTTCAAATAATCTTCTGGTTGTGTGATCCAGTAATGACTGCAAACTTACACAAGCGTAGCTTTCCGTTACATCAATATCCGTGGGGTAGCATTGCCTTTTTACTTCAAGTACTTTATGATAATCGGGAAAAATATCACAACCAATACTTTTTGCTGCATTTCTCAGTACTTGATATTGATGTTTCGAAAGTGATGCATCAAGTAATAATGCCAACGCTTTTTCTGGAGTAAACTTGATAGTATCCGATGATCCTTCTTGTACGAGTACCTTAGAGGCAGCTTTCTTAATCATTTCTTCAGGAACGCTTTCACACAATCTTTTAACTTTATATCGCTTTGTTCGATCGCAACATTCATCAAATGATTTTTCTGGTCGTCCTCTATGAGAGCGTTTTGATGGCCCTGGAACATTACTGTCACAATTCACCACATCAGTCTGCACCGAAGATGTCTCAACGGTAAAAATATTTTTCAGCCACTGTTCATTTTTTGCCATAAAAGCATTTTTATTTCTCGCTGCAGTTTGCTACTTTTTTGTAAATACGGGTAGAAAATTACGGCTTAACTTTTCATAAACTTGATTCCAAACACTTTCTGTAAGCTGTGGATACATAAGTTTTAAATTTTCGAGGCATTTATGTATCTCACGATTACTTGATATTATGATTTCCACTAAATCGGCATAGACAATAGTAAAGCTATCCATCACTATAATAACACTGTTATCGTAAGAGAAAATAATTGTAAGTGAAGTTAAAACTACCATTCAATGCTATTTATACTTACACGATATGATAAAATGTTAATTACCCTCATTAGAAACACTTATTAATATAATGCACTTTTTCTTAATTACAGAGCGTCATTAGTTAAGGACCTGGTATTTCCAAGATCGCAGGTTATCGCAGCCAAAACTAATGTATTCTTAATCTATAGGGTCTAATTAATCTCCGAAAGTATATTATTACGTAACGGTCGATAACGGAGATTAGTTATGATCTCATGATTGAAAACAAAAGGTTCCAAATGACCTTCTTCACTAAAAATGTAATAGTAAGTAATTATTAATTATATTATAACATTATGTTTACTATTTTATTAGTACACACAATAAACTTATGACTAAACTAAAAATGAAAGTTGATAATTATAGTATTTTGGTTCTATTCATACTTGAAATAACAATATTTTTTGCACGAAATTTGTAAATTCTCGATCACCCTACTTTGGCATCATATAATTAAATACTGTATAATTATTTATCCGTATTAATTTTAGGACTTGTTTCTACTAACATTCTAGTATGTGTGTACCAAATTGTAGACATTTTAAACAAGGTTGAAACAAAGGACTTTTTTCCGCCCTTGTACCAATGTGCGGCGTATAGTGTCGTAGCCTGAATTTAACTTCAGATGACGAACTCCGATGGCAATAGTAAATAATGCACTTCATTCGCCCGGGTTTCCGTAGAAACCTATCCTTTGTGTTTATCCATCCATTTTCACAAACCTTCACATTAAATAGTAGCACAGTTTTACAATTCAATTCATCTAAAATTGTTATTATTTTATTTATCAAAATAAAGGTATTTCGGTATTTCCAACCACTGTTTCTCAAACGCTTATAAATTCTTCCATTGCTCGATTTGGTAAAGACGCCAGACATGTCGTTTGTTGATGTTGTGTCATAATAAACTGGCTTCCTCCATATCCTACATTATGGCCGACAAGTTATTTTAGTAAACGCAAATTTAAATGATTTGAAATCTTATTTTATCATGCTTAGCGGTCACATTTCACACACAGCAGGCTGTGCTGTATAATGAAATGTGAATGTCTAACAGTGTTAGATAAGATTCGAAATCATCTGTAAGTATTATAAAAATGCCTTGTCGTGCCGTGCCTCCAGTGGGCGCGCGGCCGTAGACGGCCCAGTCAAGTTATACTAATCTAGGTAAAAGCTTACTTTTGCTTGGCGGCAGCATTTAACTCTGCTTGGCGCCCATTTAACTGTATCTATTACAAATATAAATAAAAAAAAGTTTGTAAAAATTAATATAATCTTGTTGTTTTTAATGTATGGTATAGTTAAGTTTCATATTTTCTATTGTTTGTGTAGTTTAGTTTTATATATTTTTTAATTTAGAGTATTTGTATTTGTTTTAAGTTTCTTATTATAATAATTTTAATGTTAAAAAATAAAAAGATAAAGATTGTTGTTCCGCATTTTATTTTGATACTAGCTGACCCGCGCAACTTCGTTACGTCACTTACATAAGAGACAGAGGCTCTTAGGCACTTACTTATAATACAATTCTAAAGGTAACTGAACTTTCTTTGTTTTATCCACGAACCGCTTCTGTGACATCTCTTAAGATAATCATTAAAATCAAATGATATAAGCGAGATTTTGTTCAAAATTAAGTACTTGTGATGAAAAACGTATTTATTTGTATAAGGATTAATACCATTTTTTTACCTTTTGGCTGCCAGAGTATAAACACACACGCGTGCCCTCCACGGCAAGCCACAATTTCACCTTCCATTTTGTCACATAAGTATTTGTGTCGTTTGGCGTAAAGGACACGCGCTTGTTGTTTAAAATGCATTATTTTAGAAGAAATTAGATTACCATAGAAAAGGTTATAGTGAGTCCACCTTAAAAGATAGACATGCTATCGCGGAGTTTTTTTTTAAACTTAATGAAAGAAACAAATCCGTCAAAATGATTGTTGCTTAACTTTAACCGTTTACTCAAAGAAAGCTCTCAAAAGGAATAAATTTTCCCCGTTTTTAGAACATTTGTCATTGATGCTCCGCTCCTTCTGGTCGTAGCGTGATGTTATATTATAGCCTATAGCCTTCCTCGATAAATGGGCTATCCAACACTAAAATAATTATTCAATTCGAACCAGCAGTTCCTGGCATTAGCGCGTTCAACCAAACAATTTCTTCAGCTTTATAATAATGGTATAGATTTTTCCCGCGATTTCACACGTGTTCTCGTAGGAACCTATCCTATGTCCTTTTCTGATATATTAAATCGATTGTAAGTTTTTATAGGTTAGCCATTACGCGGGCTGCCTGTTTTTAATGTGAAACATCTACATGCGCGCCTAGGCAGTAAAACCGACGGGAAATGGCATGACACTGTCATGGCGTGATGCCCCCTCTATGCTAAGTCAAATCAACCTTTTACCATTAAAATGAAGTTTGTTTTGGACCGATTGTTGATCTAAGTAGGTATTTCATTTTTGAAAAATACCACGCCACGACCCCACTCAACTAGTTAGGTCGGATGCAGATTTGATCGATAGATATCGATTTAATTTTTAACATTACAATACAAAGATTGTAACATTCATACACTAAATTTATTTTAAGAGCTGCCTGTAGCCAATATGGAATAATTTTTTTACATAATTCTTATAATTTTAATAATGTTTGAGAGGTTGCATTGGCTAGCAAGTCATTTCGTGTGTACCTAAGTAGCGGAATTTACTCGTCAATCGGTTTTAGATTGATTTTTGATTTCAGATTACAAAACTTCGTATTTTTTTCTGTCCTTTAGCGAAATAAAATGTAGAATCTGTGACTTATGCTAGTTGTGACTAAAATTAAAACGACCAATTAAACGATTGTTTTTATTTGAAGTGCATTTTGATCGTATTCCTTTCAAGCAAATAAGTAGATTGAGGCATGTTCATACGCAATTTGGAATATAATTAGATGGACAAATAATCAACGTTCCTGCTGCAGTTGATACAATGTTAAGGTGATTACAATTTTACATCCTAGTTCAGTTATCATTGGTCAATCTTTAATACAGTCCAATACACCTTGCTACTTACTAACACCACAGCCACTATTACAGAAACCAGAAGATACGTCAAATAATATCCCGTAGCTCCACTGTAAAAACAGTCTCTATTAAAAATACTAACATATTTTATATTCTATTTACCTTCAAATAAATAAAATTGAGTGTTTGTTTTTAATTTCAAAATACAGCTTTTTACTGAATACACATGAAAGTGCAAAATATTGGACTGTACGTATTTTTTCTTTTTTCACGTAGGTAAACAAAAAATGAAGACGATACAGCCAGCGCGTCGAAAACTCGTGTGACGTCACATTTCGGTACACTTTTTACGGGAAAGTGACGTCAAAAGCCCCCACTCATGATCTTTAATACGTTTTATATCTTCGTATATTTTTATTGATTTGATAAAATAAAAATACGTGTCCAATATTTTTCGATAATAATTAATCCCTTTTCTACTATTACATAGATGTTTCTAATTTGCCGGGCGTCCCGTGACGGCCAACTTATTTTTATTACCATACCATTCTTTCGGTTCGATTCAAGTAGGTATTCAACCTGCTAAACTAGTTTTTTTGCATAGAACAGTTATTCTACACCACGACGCGCATACGCACACACCCTCACGCATGCACTGCAGCACGAAACATTACAAGCAAAAACAGACAAAAAGATATTTATCTCTTTCGCACGATTCTCGCTGTTTCTGCTCATAACGCGTTCAAGGTCAATGTGGGGTAGCTTGATGTGCTGGCGACTGTACATACGGTTCTATCATCTGCAAAATTCAATTTACGAAAACGGCGGTCAAATAATAATCAAATTCTTAAAGAAATTACACATAGTAACGAGTTACATAATACTTTAATTTTTTCTGAGCAAGGTCCAAACTCTACTAAATCTAAGACTTTAGGTCTTAACTGGGTTTGTGACTCAGATTCACTTACTTACACTATAAATATCACCGACACTACTAAAGTCACCAAACGTCATGTTCTTTCTGTTATCAGTCAAATCTTTGACCCACTAGGCCTCGTAGGCCCGTGCGTCGTCGAAGCGAAAATAATCATGCAGCGTAGATAAGTATGACTGGGATGACGAAGTATCGCAAGAAGTCAGTCACCTTTGGTTTACATTTGAAGGCACAATTACAGCATTAAACCACTTAAAAATATCTCGTTGTGTTTTGTGTGAAGGCTCTATTACGCATGAAGTACACGTCTTTACTGATGCGTCTGAGAGGGCGTATGGAGCTTGTGTGTACATTCGGTCTTGCAATGGCAGTGGATCCATGGGCTGGCTCCGCCTACTGCGGTGCTGAATGCGGACCACACCGCCGACGACGACGACGATGCTCCGGAGGTGACCGAGGTAGAGCTGCGAGTGGCGGTACGTAGGCTGAGTGCTAAAAATACCGCCCCAGGACCCGACTGCTTACCTGAGAAAGCCTGGGTCCTGGCCTCGGAGGCTCTCGGGCCTCGACTAAGGGGGCTCCTAAGCGCATGCATGGAGAGGGGCCAGTTCCCACTTCGTTGGAAGACGGGGAAACTGGTCCTCATCAAGAAGCCGGGGCGCCCAGCGGACTCTCCGTCCGCTTACCGGCCCATCGTGCTGCTCGACGAGGTGGGCAAGCTCTTTGAGAGAGTCATTGCAGACCGCCTCGTCGGGCGGCTGGTGCGGGTGGGGCCGGATTTGGCGGAGAGCCAGTTTGGCTACCGCAGGGGGCGCTCTACGGTGGACGCCATCATGCGCGTGCGGGCCCTCACGACGGGGGATGCTGTGGCCCGGGGTGGGGTCGTCTTGGCGGTGTCTCTAGACATCGCCAATGCCTTCAATACCCTGCCCTGGAGTTGCATCAGGGAGGCACTCCGGTATCACCGGATGCCGACCTACCTCTGTCGTGTGGTCGAGGCCTATTTGACGGACAGGGCCGTCATCTACCCCGGTCACCAGGGAGTATGGAACCGGCAAGAGATGTCGTGCGGTGTCCCACAGGGATCGGTCCTGGGGCCGCATCTGTGGGATATCGGCTACGACTGGGTGCTGCGCGCCGACCACCCCAGCGGCGTCAGCGTGGTTTGTTACGCTGACGACACGCTAGTCCTGGCGCAGGGAAGGTCGCACCAGGCGGCGGCAAAACTAGCGACACGCGGGGTTGCGACAATCGTCGAGAGGATCCGGCAATTGGGACTCGAGGTGGCCCTGCACAAGTCCGAGGCCATGTGTTTTCATGGTCCTCGGAACACGCCACCGTCGGGTTCCCAAATAACGGTAGGAGGGGTTCACATCGGCGTCGAGTCGACGATGAAGTACCTGGGACTCGTCCTCGACAGCCGGTGGAACTTCGTGGAGCATTTCCGACGTTTGGCTCCCAGACTGGAAAGGGCCGGGGCTGCCTTAAAGCGGCTCCTGCCCAATCTAGGGGGGCCAAACGCCTCCTACCGGAGGCTCTACGCGGGGGTCGTGCGGTCCATGGCCCTTTACGGGGCACCGGTGTGGGCGCGTTCCTTGAGGCGGCGGCCAGCCCGCTGGTTGAACGTGCCCCAAAGGGTCATGGCCATCCGGCTGGTCCGGGGATACCGTACGGTCTTCGGTGAGGCGGCGAGCCTCCTTGCCGGATTACCGCCATAGGATCTGGAGGCAAAAGTCCTCGCGCACGTTTGGGAGTGGCGCGAGGAGGCGAAACGCCGGGGCGTAGCTCCGCTGCCGCGAGAAATCACGGTACAGCGGACAGAGCTCCGGCGGGATCTCAGGGCGGCATGGAGAGTGCGATTGTCGCAACCCAGCGCTGGGCACGCCACAATTGCGGCGATAAGTCCCCTCTTTGAGGAGTGGCTAGAGAGGCGCCACGGCGTCCTCACCTTCAGCCTGACGCAGGTCCTCACCGGACACGGCTGTTTCGGGAGGTTCCTGTTCCGGATAAGGCGGGAGGAAACGCCCGTGTGTCACCATTGTGTGGATCGCCCGGAGGACACGGTGGAGCATACGGTGGAGGTCTGCCCGGCTTGGGCGGAGCACCGCCGTGTCCTCGTGGAGGCGATTGGCGGTGGCGATCTCTCGCGTCCGGCCTTGGTCCAGGCCATGGTACGGAGCGAGAGGGCTTGGGAAGCCGTCACCTCCTTCTGCGAAGCAGTAATGTTCGCGAAGGAGGAGGCGGAACGCGTGAGGGAGAGGCAAAGTTTGCGCCCTCACGCCCCTAGCCGCCGCAGGAGACGCCCTGGGCGTCGGGAATCGCAGGCCGATTCCCGGCCACCGTAGGCGCGGGCTTGCGAACGGCGAGCAATGGGCAGCTCGCCGTTCGATAAGGACCAGGCCCGGGTCGACGGCGCGTTGTGTTCCACGCGCGCCTCAAAGAGATGTCAGCACCAATGACGGGGTTTGCTAGGACCAATGCCTGCTAGGGTTGCGGAAAAGTCCAAGAGGGTTACCGTGGCCCCTGGCACAGGCAACTGAAGGAACACGGGTGGGTTTTAGTCAGTAAGAGTCTGACACGCCCTCCTGCTCTGCCCAGAGCGGGAGAAGTAATTTGATGATTTCCCACCCACAAAAAAAAAGTGGATCCATGGGCGTACAACTTCTAGTCTCTAGAAATCGTGTAGCGCCCATCAAACCAACGACGATACCGAGGCTTGAACTTTGTGGAGCTTTGTTAGGTGCAAGGCTGTGTACTAAGGTTCAGGAATCGCTTACCATGCCCAGTCATAGATGTAGATTCTGGTGCGACTCAACCATTGTCCTGGGTTGGCTCTCTACTCCTTCTAATCAACTTAAACCTTTTGTCAGAAACAGAGTCAATGAGATACAGGAAATTACTTGTGGTCATACCTGGAGCTACGTACCGTCGAAGGACAACCCGGCGGATCTTGTTTCCCGTGGTCTCAGGGCCGACGTTATCATAGACACACCTCTGTGGTGGTCTGGACCCTCATTTTTACAGCATAGTGAAAATGAGTGGACCAGCATGCCAAACAACGGGAAAGATAATCTGCCGGAAGTAGTGACTCATTTCATTGGTAGTGATAGTGACAATCATTCATTTAGGAATAATTATCATTCAGACATAACCAATAATTCATCAACAATTCATGGTTTATTAGTAAAGTATTCTAGCTTAACAAAAATTAAAAATATATTTACACAAGTACAGCTCTTTATTTATAATGTAAAAAATAAAAATAAATTGCGCGGTGGTGGTACTTTTTCTACAACAGAATTAGAAAAGTCATTAAATAAAATTATACATTATTCACAGCTTGAAATGTTTCCAGAAGAGTATAATTTTTTAAAGTCTGGACCAAAACTACCACGCAAGAGTAGATTGCTTCCTCTGACACCGTTCATTGACAATCATACAATTTCAGTGTAAAAAACCCTATTGTTTTATGCAGTAAGCACATACTTACGAAACTTATATTTCAAATGCAACATTTACAGCTTGTACATGTTGGTCCAAAGTTGTTATTGTCACATATACGACACACTATTGGCCTCTAGGTGGCAGAAACTTATCTAGATTTGTCGTGAGTAAATGTCTTAAATGTTTTAGACATAAGGCTCAGAACGTACAGCCTATAATGGGTCAACTACCTAACTCAAGAACAAATCATGAGTTTCCTTTTTTTATAGTTATGTTGACTATGCTGGGCCAGTATTGGTGGCCAATCGTAAAGGCCGAGGATGCAAACTTACGAAATCCTATATGTGCATCTTTGTTTGCTCGGCAGTGAAAGCCGTACATTTGGAGCTCGTCACCGACCTCACCACTGAGGCCTACATGGCCGCTCTAAATCGTTTCGTGGCGCGTCGTGGCAAGCCTCGAAGCATCACGTCCGATAACGGGACTAACTTTGTAGGCGCATCGAACGAGATGTATAGGTTCTTGCAATCATCAAATGTTGCATCTGAAATGGCGCAGCAAGGTATCGAATTTATTTTCACGCCTGCATACAGCCCTCATTTTAATTCATTGGCTGAAGCTGCTGTAAAATCATGTAAGCATCATTTAAAACGGTTACTGCATCTTACTCATTTCACCTTCGAAGAGATAGCCACCTGTCTCACTCACATAGAGGCGGTTCTTAATTCACGCCCTCGTACTCCTATTTCTGCAGACCCTAACGATTTTTCGGCACTCACTCCCTTCCACTTCCTAATTGGACGGCCATTTTTATCAGTACCACATCCTCAGGTGACTGAAGCCAACATCACGCGGTTGAATCGCTGGAAGAGAATCCAGCACATCAGGCAGCATTTCTGGCGACGGTTCGATAATGAGTACATTTCTCTGCTGCAGGCAAAATCCAAGTGGTTTCATTCCAGAGGTGAAGTGAAGCCGGGGTCCTTAGTCCTGATAAAGGACAAAACAACGTCACCTCTGCTCTGGACCCTGGGCCGGGTCACGAAGACCTATCCCGGCGTCTACGGGGTCACGAGAGTGGCCGAACTGAAGACGAAGCGGGGCACCATTCGTCGTGCCTTCAACTGCATCTGCCCCCTTCCAGTCGAAAATTGAAGACTTCCCTTCCACCCGGGGAATATGTCGGCGCATCACATATGCACGTGATTGACCGAGGGGACGGCGCGGGGCGTCGGGGTACCGAACCCGGTACGCGACGGCCGCTGCGCGCCCTTCACTCCACTCAGCTCACAGACGCGTTCGACCACGGGCATTTCATTGTTTCTTTTAGTTAATATTGTAAATTATGGTATTACACCTATTTTAATACAGTCCACTACTTATTTTATTATAAAGTCCCGATTGAGCCCATTCATATGTCTCTTTACATGCCTGACAACTCGTGCTCTGCATCTTGGGATTGCCTCAGATCTTAGCACTGCGAGGTTTCTGTCAGCTTTTGAACGGTTCCTGGCGCGTGTAGAGGTCCGGTTCAGTGTCTTTATACAGATAACGCTACCAATTTTATTGGAGCCAAGTCCTATCTCCGAGATCACTACCAATTCTTGGCTAAAGTGTATTACCCTTTATGGGAAAGAGAACTTGCAGAGCATCGAATTACACTTAAAAACATCCCCTGTAGTGCTCCACATTTTGATGGTTGTTGGGAAAGTGAAGTAAAAAGTTTCAAAACGCATCTTTTCAAGGTCATCGGTCAGAAAATTACCAGTTTTGATGAGCTTAACACTATACTAACTCAAATAGAAGCTTTATTAAGCTCGAGGCCTCTGTATGCGGTCAGCTCGGATCCGTCAGAGCCCACTTCATTATCGCCGGCGCACTTCTTGTATACGAAACCTCTTTTATTTCTTCCCGCCCGCGAAGTCAATGAAACGCGGTTACATCTTATTTCGCGATATGAATTGACAGATAAACTGGTCCAATCTTTTTGCAAGCGGTGGCGCCAAGAGTACTTGCATACCCTACAATCCAAACAGAAATGGAACACCCCTGCCAATCCAGTACGGGTCGGTATGGTTGTCGTCTCCATGCAGGACAATGTGATGCCTCTGCATTGGCCGTGAAGAGTAATTACAGAAATATTTCCAAAAAAAAACGGAGTTTGTAGAGTCGCATCCGTAAAGACTAAAAGCGGGATCCTTCAGAGTCGCCCGGTAGTAAAGTTGTGCCCTTTGCCAACTCAATAAGTTTTTTCCGTTACATTAAGATTATGTCTTACCGTGCACCAATGTACCGTATTAGATTTACCGCGTAGAATAGTTAGTTAAATATTCTTATTTGTAATATAGAGTCGCAACTTGTAGAGAGTTCTTATAACTTTTGGTAGAGTTGTGATGATATGCAATTTTATTTACTTTTCCTTTGTGTTTCGTAAGTAGGAACTTTCAAGCCGGGGAAAATGGTTGCGCTTCATAATTTGTAATTCTTATATTTTATTACATCACCTTATGGCGATTGAAAGGCATTGGTTTAATAGTTCTAATTTATTAAATAAGTGTCACATATCGTTGGTTTGGTGATGTTCTATGCGGAAGTGCCACTGTCAACGCTTTGGAGCTGTTGACATCGGCCGGCTTCCTGAGTCTCGTCTTGACCACGGGATATTGCGCACGCGTCCCTTCGCATATGTCTCTATTTCGAATGGGTGCGCTCCATCTTGTCTTAAACCTTGAATTGAACCTACATCAAGTGTTATCTGTATTACCTAGACTGTGTTGTGTATCGCTGGCCAGCATAGTAAACCTAGACTGTGAACTGTTCATCCTGAACGTGGCATCCATCTGCTTCTGCTTGGGGATCGCTGGATCAAAGGTATGTGGCATGACTAGTAAATTGGACTTTATCCATTGCCTTTCGTCTCATTTGTGTTTCCTATTCCTTTTTTTTTTTTTTTGAGGATGGGAAATCATCAAATGACTCCTCCCGCTCTGGGTGGAGCGGAAGGGAGTGTCAGACTCTTACTGACTAAAACCCACCCGTGTTCCTTCCTTGGCCCTTTATGTTCCGGGTCAGCGGTACCCCTTTTGGATGATCCCGCTTTCCCGGCAGGCTTGGGCCCTAGTGGACCCCCTCTATGATGCTGACATCTCTTTGAGGCGCGCGTGGAACACGTACGCGCCGTCCAGCACGGGCCTGGTCCTGGTCGGACGGTGAGCAACCCATTACTCACCGCCCACAGGCCCGCGCCTACGGTGGCCGGGAGTCGTCACGCGGCTCCCGACGCCCGGAGCGTCCACCGCGGTGGCTTGGACGGGAGACTCTCCCTCTCCCGTCCCGCCACCTCCTTCGCTAGCATGACTGCTTCGCAGAAGGAGGCGACTGCCTCCCACTCCCCCTCGCCCCGGACCATGGCTTGAACCAAGGCCGGGCGTGAGAGATCGCCGCCGCTGCCGATCGCCTCTACGAGGACACGGCGGTGCTCCGCCCATGCAGGGCAGGCCCCCACCGTATGCTCCACCGTGTCCTCGGGGCGATCATCGCAGTGGTGACACCCGGGCGTTTCCTCCCGCCTGATGATGTGCAGGAACCTCCCGAAACTTCCGTGTCCGGTGAGGACCTGCGTCAGGCGGTAGGTGAGGACGCCGTGACGCCTCTAGCCACTCCTCAAAGAGGGGTCTTACCGCCGCTATCGTGGCGTGCCCTGCGCTGGGTTGCGACAGTCGCTCTTTCCATGCCGCCATGAGATCGCGCCGGAGGTCCGTCCGCTCCGCCGCGTTTTGCCGCGGAAGCGGGGTTTCCCCCCGGCGTAGTGCCTCCGCGCGCCACTCATACAGGCGCGCGAGGACTATCGCCTCCAGATCCCACGGCGGCAGTCCGGCAAGGAGGCTTGCCGCCTCGCCCGAGATCGTGCGGTAGCCCCGGAGCAGCCTTACGGCTACCACCTTTTGGGGCGCGTTCAGATAGTGGGCGGCTCTCCGCCGCAGTGAACGCGCCCACACCGGGGCCCCATATGTAGCCATGGACTGCACGACCCCCACGTAAAGCCTCCGGCAGGAGGCGTTTGGACCCCTCAGGTTGGGCAGGAGCCGCTTGAGGGCGGCCCCAGGCCGTTCCAGTTTGGGGGCCAAACGTCGGAAGTGCTCCACGAAGTTCCACCGGCTATCGAGCACGAGTCCTAAGTATTTCATCGTGGACTCGACGCCGATGTGAACCCCTCCTGCCGTTAGTTGGGATCCCGATGGCGGCCTGTTCCGGGGCCCATGGAAAGACATGGCCTCGGACTTGTGCAAAGCCACCTCGAAACCCAACTGCCGGATCCTCTCCACGACTATCGCAACCCCGCGTGTCATCGCGTCGGCCGCCGCCTGATGCGACCTCCCCTGCGCCAGGACCAGCGTGTCGTCATCGTAGCACACCACGCTGACGCCATCAGGGAGGTCGGCCCGCAGCACCCAGTCGTAACCGATGTCCCACAGGAGCGGCCCTAGAACCGATCCCTGTGGGACACCGCACGACATCTCTCGCCGGTTCCACTCCCCATCGCGACCGGGGTAGATGACGGCTCTGTCCGTCAGATATGCCTCGACTATTCGACGGAGGTAGGTTGGCACCCGGTGATACCGGAGTGCCTCCCCAATGCAACTCCAGGGCAGGGTGTTAAATGCGTTGGCGATGTCGAGTGACACCGCCACGACAACCCCGCCCCGAGACACCGCGTCCCCCGTCGTGAGGGCTCTAACGCGCATGATGGCGTCCACCGTCGAGCGCCCCTTGCGGAAGCCGAACTGACTATCCGCAAGATCCGGCCCCGTCCTCACCAGGTGCCCGACGAGGCGGCCTGCAATTACTCTCTCAAAGAGCTTGCCGACCTCGTCGAGCAGCACAATGGGCCGGTATGCGGACGGAGAGTCCGCAGGGCGCCCTGGCTTCCGAATGAGGACCAGCTTTCCCGTCTTCCAACGGAGTGGAAACTGGCCTCTCTCCATACATGCGCTTAAGAGCGCCTCCAGTCGAGGCCCAAGAGCCGTCGAGGCCAGGACCCCGGCTTTCCCTGGCAGGCCGTCGGGTCCTGGGGCGGTATTTTTGGCCTTCAGCCTACCTACCGCCACTCTCAGATCTACCCCGGTCACTTCAGGGGTGTCGTCGTCGTCCGCGTGGTCCGCTTCAGGCACCGCGAGCGGCGGAGCCATGGGCGGGGGAGTATGCTCCCCCCGTGAAGGGAACAGAGCGCTCACCACCTCCTCCACCAGCTGGGGGCGGAGACTCTGCGTCAGCGGGGGGGCCCAGGTGCGGAGTTTATTCCGCACCATTTTGTAAGGGCGCCCCCATGGATCTCCGTTCAGAGTCTCCACCAACTCCTCGCGGGCCGTATATTTGGCCCGCTGGACAGCCTCTTGGAGGGCGGTCTTCGCCACTCTGTATCCCTCGTACAGCTCCGCCTCCGTCGCTTCCGCATCCGGAGGGCGGATGCGGAGCCTACGGTGCCTGGAGTACAGGTGTCGCACTGCGACGCACGCCTTGCGTAGCGTCTCCAGCTCTTGCGACCACCAGTACACCGGACGTCGGGCGCTTCCTGGACGGACTCGGGGCATTGCCACGTCGCAAATCTCGGACATGGCCTCCCGGAACCACTCCGCCTCATCGTCAATATCGGCAGGCCTGTCCGGTGATGACACCCAGGCCTGCACGATCGAGGCTTCCAGGAGGAGTTCCCGGTCCATCTGCTTCAGCGCCCACCGCGGACCACTCGGGGCCTGTTGGACCGGCGCGCTAGAGGTCTGGGCGGAGACGTCGAACCGGATATACCGGTGGTCGGAGTAGGTCTCCACCTCCTCCATGACGCGCCAGTCAATGACACGCTGTGACAGAGCGGGGCTGGCAAACGAGATGTCCACCACAGACTCACCCCGCATCCGCACACACGTGGGGACAGAACCCTGGTTTAGGACGACCAGGCCTGTCTCCAGAGCCCAGTCCTCCACCATCCTGCCCCGCACATCAGTGTAACGGGAACCCCAAGCCGGATTTTTGGCGTTGAAGTCCCCGAGCACTAGCACGGGGAAGCGATGGTACCCGGCGACGACGACACTTAACTCTGTTAAAGAGTTCTGGAACTCGGCGAGAGTTCGGCTCGGAGAGAAGTACACTCCCACTACTACTATCTCCCCGAACCGTGCTGCTACGCACCCCTGTCCCTTCGTGACACCTTCGAGGGATGGGGTGCCGGCGGCGGCCGACGAAATTATGGCCACTGAGCCGCTCAGGTCCTCAACCCAGTCATCCCTGGGCAGGACAAAATACGGCTCAGCGACCACGGCAATGTTAATCGACCACTGCGCCATGCTCTGGAGCAACAGGTCCTGAGCGCAGGCGCAGTGGTTGATGTTCGCCTGGAGGAGTCTCAATGGAGCCGTTACTCCTCCATTTCAGTCTCCTCCCGGGTGGCGGCAGTGGCGGCGGCGGCAACAGTGGCAGTGGCACTGGCCGCGGTGACGGTGGTAATGGCAACGGCGGCGGAGGGCCTGCCTCTCCTCCTGGTTCCGGTGGGTGGAGCGCAGGACTTACTGCCCGCCCGGTGATCGGCCGGCTTGCCAGCACCCGCACATGCTGCGCAGTGCGGCGCGGCTTCGCACGAGCCGGCCTTATGTCCGGGCTCACCGCAGCGGAAGCACAGAGTGCTGCGGTCCACCTCCGAGGTGCACCGGACGCCAACGTGGTGCCCCACATGGCATCGGAAGCACCTCAGAGGTCTGGGTTCCAGCAGTTTAACCTGCGCCGAAACCCAGCCCACCAGAAGCCTTTGGCCCTCCACAATCTTTTTGGCCGCCGTCACGGGGCAGCAGCTTACCGTTACGGTTCGCATACCCGCGGGGTCCGGACGTATGGTGCCCGCCTTCACCTGGTCGGCCAGACACTCGCCCGTCCTGACGACGGCGGCCACCACCTCTCCCTCCGTTACGGAGTCATCCAGGCCCAAGACTCGCATGTCTGCGCACTTGACGGGCCTGGAGACTCGAGCCTCGTCCGCATTGAGGGACGCCCTTAGCTTCTCAGCTAGGGCGTCAGCGGTGGGGCCACTCGTCACACCGGGGATCTCCAGCAAGCGGGCGCCAGTTGCGGTCACCCTGTGCCGGAGGCCCTCGGTGATCCCCAGCTCCTGGAGGTCCACCGTCTCCCTCGCCTTGGTGAGCACGTCACGGTACGTCACGCCCCTCTTAACCGCGTCCGGCTGTAGCGTGATCACTACAGCCGCGGTCTTTGGGGCGCGGAGCCTTGCCGCGACGGCTCGCTCCTTGTGGCGCCGCCTTTGCCCCTTTTTTCTGGCCGCCTTGGCCGCCTTCTTTTTGTCCCGGACCACCTGCCACCCGGCTTCAGTCGTGGGAGATTCCTGTGGCCGGGAAGTAGGCTCTGGGGCCTGCGCCTCCCGTGCCGTCCTGCCCTTCCTCTTTAGAGCCCCAGCTGGTGTTTTGCTGGCCGGCGTCTGCGTTGCCGGCGCCGGGGCTCCACCGGCCGACGCCGATTTTGCCTGGGCTCCGCCTGCCGACGCCTGGGCTCCGCCTGCCGACGCCGGTTTGGCCGGCGGCTGGGCCCGGCCAGACGACCCGGGCTTAGGGGCGGCGGCTCCCGCAGCAGCCGCATACGAGGCCACCCTCGGCCCCGGTGCTGTCCTGCCCGCTAGTGGTGGGCGCAGGACTATGCCCTCCAGGACGGAGAACCGCGCCTGGAAGGCCGCCAGCTCCTGCCGAACCAGATTGAGGACCTGGTTCTCCGGAATGGGCTGGCTTGGCCGAACGGGCTGGCTTGGCTCCTGTTCCGCCTGCACCTGCCCGCTGCCGGTGGCCTTCAGGCCAGCCAGGTCCTCCCTGAGCTTCCCATTCTCCTCCCGGAGAAGTTTCATGGCGGCCGTCAGGCGAGCGACCTCCGCCCGCAGTTCAGCCACTTCACCGCCCGAAGGCCCGTCGGTTTTGGCCGCCTCCACCGCCGCCATGATGGAGGCCGTTGCCGCGACCACGGCCCTGCTTTTGGACGACTTGATCTTCTTCAGGGTCACCTTCCGAAGCTCAGCCTCCACTACCTCCTTGAGGCTGGTTAAGGCCTCATTGTCATTGTCGCCGTTGTCGCCGGGGCCACTCGACAGGCTCGCCTCGTCGCCCGAGGGCCCCGAAGCGACTGCACGACCATTCACCCCCTCCTTTGCGGGTTCCTCCGCTAGCTCCGCTGCCTCCCGGGCTGTGAGCCCCCTCCCCCTGCCTCGCTCTTGGACCCCCCCTCCCCGCCTACCGGTGGGGATTTTTCGAGCCGAGGCTCTCTCGCCATCAGAGGACGACCCCTGGTCGTCCACTGATCTTGGCGGCTTACTGAAGAACCTGATATTCTTCTTCTTCGTTTCAGCGGCCAACTCCTTCGCGCGGTGGTTGCTCAATGAGCCTCCCGTGCTCGCGCCACTTGGCGCGGTGTCGGGCTCCGACCCCGCACCACTCCTCCCCTCTTCGGTTTTTTGATTTTTTTTTAAGTTTTCCATAGTTGATCCCACGAGTAAGAACTTTATTTATTGACTCTAAATTTGCGTGGTTCGCACTAGCGACTGAATCAAGCTACCCATCAGCCAAGCTTACAACCTCCCTCACGGTGCGCCGCCGCTTAGAGGTTTGGGGATTTTTTTATAGAGGTTGATCTTCCTCGCGGTCCGGGCGGTTAAGCCAAGACCCTCGACCCCCGTCAAAAGTCAGAGACATGACCTGTACAGTCTTCGGGGCTACGAGATTAGTGTTTCTTACTCCTTAAAGTTAGCATCGCTAAATCAGCAATTATAGCCCAGATTGCTCTAATAATTAGGTTCTCGCGCTTGTGATTTTATTAGTAATTTTTTAATTAAGATTCAAATTCTAGAGGTTATATGCACCAATGCTCAATGCTCATAACTGCAGCATTAATTATAACATTAACCTTCTTTATCTCGGTAAAACATCCGTAAAATTACATTTTCTTGATCCTGCTTACATTATCCCTCCTCGAACCGAGACCATCATTGATTGTTCGGTATCAAATCCTGAAGTATAAGAAGGATTAATCATTGATCAAAAACTTTCCGAAAACTTACTTGTTGCAAATTGTCTAGTAGTTGTCAAGAAAAACCACAGAATAAATATATCCGTGATTAATACGTCAGAGACACCTATTACCCTTAAATCCGATTTAAATCTCAAACTTAGTCCTTTTAATTCTTCTGAAGTCATAGAACAACGCTCCGTCCCAATAAACCATATAAATGTTTCAACAGATTGTCATAAACGTACTGAGGAAGTACTCAAACAACTACGCCTTTCACATCTAAATCACGAAGAAAGAGAGTCACTTCTTCAATTATGTTTTGAGTTTTCTGACATTTTCCATCTCCCCGGAGAAAACCTAACCTTCACTAACGCCTTGAAACTCGAAATCAAAACTACCACGGATGTCCCAATACACGTCAAATCCTATAGATTCCCTGAAATCCACAAAGCCGTAGTACGTAAACAAATCGACAAAATGCTGAAGCAAAATATCATAGATCCCTCTGATTCTCCTTGGTCGTATCCCATTTGGGCTGTCCCCAAGAAGCTGGACGCTTCCAACACGCAAAAATGGCGCGTAGTGATCGATTACCGAAAGTTGAACGTCATCACCATCGGCGACACCTATCCTATCACACAGATTACCGAGATATTAGACCAACTCGGTAACAGTTCCTAATTCTCCACCTTAGACCTAGCATCTGGGTTCCACCAGATCAAGTTAAATGAAGCCGATAAACCTAAAACAGCCTTCACAGTCCTGAAGGACACTTCCAATTTACTCGGATGCCGTTTGGACGTAAAAACGCCCCTTCAACGTTTCAGAGACTTATGAACTCTGCCCTGTCAGGCCTCCAGGGCATCCGATGCTTTGTCTATCTGGATGATGTGGTCTCATACGGACACGATCTAAAATCCTGAATAAGCAATTTAAAAGCCATCTTTCAAAGAATCCATAATTTCAATTTAAAACTACAACCCGACAAATGTGAGTTTTTAAGACGCAAAGTTTGCTATTTAGGGCACATAATTACTAAACAAGGTGTCAAGCCGAATCCTGAAAACGTCAAAGCCGTAACTGCATTCCCAACTCCTGAAACCCCAAAGGATATCAAATCATTCCTTGATCTTGTATCGTACTATCGTCGTTTTATTCCCGATTTTTCTAAGGTTGCCAAAACCCTTTATTAACCTTCTGAAAAAAGACACGCCTTTCATATGGCAGAATCAACAGCAATTAGCTTTTGATACGCTGAAGCATAGGCTGACAACTGCACCATTCCTTATCTATCCTGACTTTTCAAAACCATTTATCCTTACCTGTGACGCCTCAAACCATGCCGTTGGCGCCGTCCTCTCCCAGAGTGCTGTTGGCAAGGACCAGCCAGCCGCTTCTGCCTCACGAACCCTCAACAAAAGCGAATGCAATTACAGCACTACTAAAAAGGAATTGCTGTCCATCCTATACGGTTGCAAAACATTCCGTCCCTACCTGTATGGACGTAAGTTTCTCAACATTACTGACCATCGACCCTTGAAGTGGTTGTTTAACCACAAAGATCCTAGCAGCAAACTCCGAAGATGGAGATTAAAATTAGAAGAATATGAATATGAGATAACCTACCGTAAAGGCAAATTTAATTCAGCCGCTGACGCACTTTATAGATATCCAGTAAATCCTGTGATTCCTACTAACTCTTCGGACCAAACGAACAGCCCTATCTCTCCTAGTCCGTCGCAAGGACAAAATCCAACCTATTCCCCCGCTGAAGGTGATGAACCCTTCAGGTTCAGCCCCTTAACTCTCGAAGACCTGAATGTACAACTTCCCTCTCTAATCGAAGAGGGTGATAGCATGCCCTGCATCGACATCTTGGAAGATGATAACGAAATCAATCTTCCTTATCTGTTCGCCGCAGATTACTTTAACGGCATAAATGTGGCAGCAATGGTACAATAATAGTGACGGGTTCGTTAGTGATGTCTATTTGTTTTCACATCTAGATCTTCGTACCTTGCACTTGTCTGTGTCTCGATCGACATCACAAAAGTTGTTCTCGCTGTTAAGGTGGTATATCGGCTTTTTCCAGTCGCACATATACTTAGCATCTTCTTGTTTACATAGTGAAAGTTCTTCTGACGTAATATTAAGTATGAGTCTCTTTTTAAATCCGTAGCGAAGTATTCTGAAGACGGGATGAACTCTATCATAGTATTGTTCGTCTGGTGTGGTATAGAATGTATTTTATACAACTTATATCGGTCTCTACTGATGAGTGGGAATGTTATTTGGAAGAGGAAGTATTCTTCAGTTATTCGTGCTTTAATGCTTATCAGAGAATATAGCTTTCGAATATCGTGCGGTTCAATAGGCAATGTTAGATCATCGTATAAATGCCCAGAGAGATGTTAAGTTCCTTTTGGAGCTGTTCAGAGGTAGCAGATGAATGTTAAACTGTTCATGGTGGACATTGGTTAGGATGTCCAATAAAATATCTTGAGTTCTCTTTAGGTTATGCAGTAAATTACTGGCAGTTAGGGCTGTCATGCTAAATTCTTGCAGTATGGATATGTTGTTTATCTCTCGTTGTAATTTGTTTCAGATATTATCTAGCGTTATTAGATGTTTATTGGTTATTTTATGCGGTTTTGCCATGATTTCTTCTGTTCTTTTCAACAAATTATACTCTGATTCGAGCCATTGCATTGCAACCATGCATATGAATACAGCCACGTAGCCTTTCAGTGTTCTCACCCCTCTCCCCTTATTTGCCTTGATGTTCACAAAACATGTGTAGTCCACCCCAGTGTGGTGGAATGGTGGAGCGGGGTTGGTTCTAGCTGCGGGAAGATCACCCATCAATTGATATTGCTTCCTTGCTTCATACTCCCGGCAAATTTCGCAATTTCTTAACTGTTTTTTGATCGTACTGTATACGCTTGTTATCCAATATTGTTGTCTGAGAGCAGCTAAGGTCAGTCGCGGCCCTCCATGGAATGTTAACTGATGTGCTTCTTCTATAAGTAACTCCGCCAATCGACTTTTGTTAGGGATTATCTTAGGATGTTTCATTTCGTCACTCATATGCGCGTTCCTTAAACGTCCTCCCACTCGGAGAAAGCCGCTTTTATCGACGAAAGGTTTTAAATTCAATAATTTGCTGTTTGTTGCCACATTACCATTTTTGTTTAACATTTCAATCTCTGACGTAAGTGCTGTTCTTTGCACTCGTTTTATAATAGCTGATTTGACTTTTCGCAGTTCTAGTAATGTTAGGTGCATCGGTAAATGTTTACGTTGCGACTTTGGCGTCAATGCTCTTAGTACCCATGCCAAGGAGTTATTTTTATAAATGAATTATGTTGTAACAATAAATTATCTATTACTGTCAATGTCTTGAACAATGTTTACCAATTTTATGTTTTTTATCTCTTCCTCTGTTTGGTAGCTAGGCGGTTTTTGTTCCTTTTCTACATCATAGGACACTAGCCACGCTGGTCCATTCCACCATAAAGGGTGGTGTAATAGTTGGGGCGCTGTCAAACCTCGGCTGGCGCCAATGACTAAAGTGGCGCAGTCAGCCGGGTTGTCTCCCGATTTCACATATCGCCAGCTGTTTGCTTTATATTATCTGTTTTAAAGCGTTGACTCTATAAGCTACGAAAGGTTTCCAACGTGCTGGATCGCCTTGTAGCCACCCTATGACAACCATAGAATCACACCATCCATATATTATTTTCTAATTGACAACTTATACTCTGTTTGATTTTGTTGATGAGCTTAGATAGTAGATAAGCCCCACAAAGCTCCATTCGTGGCTGTAACCCAGCGCCTCCTCGATCATGGACAGTTTCGAGCGCCCACACACGCGCAGGGCCGCGGTAGACTACCATACTCGGCGGAGTTGGAGGAAGACATACAGGAATACTTCGAACGCGACCCACGCGGCCACGTCGTAGTACCATAATGGCGGCCAGGCGATTCAATGTTAGCCAATATTATGTATCTCTCTGGCACATTAACGCGGTCTGTTCTTGACTTAAGAAATGCAACAGTGGACGCTTTTAATATTGTGAAAAGTGAAGTGAATAAAAGAGTACCTACAAGTAAGTAAGTACTTACCTACTTAGATACAAAACATGTACTCGTACTTACTTATTACTGACGCGACGGTCCTAAGCCTGTAGAAATTATGAAGGAAAAATTAGAGTTATTTAACTGATAGGTATGTAGATAAACGCAATTTAAATCAAACAATGGTTATGAATGCGGAATCAAACGATTTATTATTGTCGCGGTTACTTAGGTATCTACAGCAACAAAGTGCAAGTAGGTACTGATGACCGCGACTGGTGACTGAACACCACAGTGAAAGGTAGACATCTTGTTCACTGTGTACCTACCTCATTAAAATAGGAAAAACATGGAGGCGCCGCGTTATATTTGACATACACTTTGCATACAAATATGAGTGAAATACGATACAGACTGTGAAATATCGTTTTGTCTCATTCTTTCTAATGAAGTAATCATATGTGTTAAAAGAGACAACAATATTTAAGTTGTTGCTCATTATGGTAACATTTTGTCGTGACGTAGGGACAGTAGTAGGTAAGTGCCCTATCAGCCATCTTATGCGACATCTATTTAGTCTGTGGCGACGAGTTTCGTGGTAGTTGTGCTGTCAAATGGTTGTTTATTTTTTGTGTTATTGAGATTTGCGAGAATATTACGAGGAGTTTACCTTTAAAAATGAATGTAAATGTTGGAAAACAGCAAACCAACATGCCTGCATGCATGTATTGTGAAGTGTGGTGCAAGAAAGAATGGAAATCAACCTCAATTGTCTTTGCTTAGGTTAGTAGCCGGTTTTCATGCAATATTACATACATTCATACACGTTTGATGAACAAATTGTTACTCAATCGTGATTTTAAGGCTAAAGTATATTTGGTAAGGTATATTTGGGGTCATTTTCGTATAACAGACCTATTTATTATTTCATTCGTTTGTTTACAATAATATGTCATAGTGGAATAGTGTTGTACCGTTGCTGTAATAGTTTCCGAAACTAGTTCCTCCGCTGAAACGATATCGGTACAATCAGCGATGTTAACTTAAATCGTTCTGCGTGTCCTAATCGTTCCGAGTGACTTTGCTTGGTCACATCACCGGGATACCGTTCCACAGAGCTTTGTGATGATAAAATAAAATAAGACATCGACATTTTGTTATTTATTTTAGTTTATTTATTTATTTTAGTAATATACAATTGGATTTTTTAGGATCGATAGACTTAGCATGAAACAAATATTACAAAGCAACATTTTCGACACAAGTTGATGATTGAATTAATTTTCATAAATTTTTTCAGGTTGTACTAATTGAAAAAATTAAGGCTTTAAAAGAAAAATGTGTCAATCAACAACAAAAAGTTAAACGCCTTATCGAAATGATTCGAAAGAAAAACAAAAAAAATTGCCAATTGAAAGATATTATAGAAGACCTTTGAAAAAAAAATTTTATCAACATGGAACAGACTGTTGTAATAGAAGAATTGGCGGGACCAATAAACTTCTTAAAAAGACAAATTAATAAGTACAAAGGTTTACCCGCACCAAAAAAATACTCTGCATTTCAGACAGCGATCTACATAGCCTTCACGTGATCTGACCAAGATTTGGTCTGGACTTTAAAAGAGACTGTGACCACGGAGTTTGTTTCGGCCTTTCTACTCAGAGTAGTCAGATAGGAAGCGCTGACCTAATTTAGTTTTTAAAATACGATTTACGTGTAAAAGTGTTTGTACAAACCTACTTACAGAAATACAATCATTTATCATTTATAATTATTATCACACCAATAAACATATTTTAAGTAAAAAAAAAAATATTTTTATTTTTACTCTATAACTCACTCTTTAATAAATAGTTAGGTATGTTACACAGACATGTTGTATACAAAAGTTTTTAATTCTGTACAGAAAAAAACACTTGATATGAGTTTTATTCTCAGATAACAGACGGTAAGTAAACTACTCATCTTTTTCTGTTACAACAGATTTTAAGTAAGTATATAATTATGAACCAAACGTGATATCAAGTAAGACTCGTATCGATACTCGTTATAGTAACACCAATATTCATTGATTGCCACAACCCTAGCAATGGCAGCCATTTTATGAGACATTATGAGTTGTAGGTAGGCACCTTTTTTTTGTTGATATTTCCAGTCCATACTAATTATAAGTCAATGACCTACCTACATCAAAACAATATTTTTTGACCGTGGGAGGACAAGGAGGTTCCTCAATAATATCCTTGCTAGCAAATTTCTAGTATTAATGTACCTACCTACTGAAGAAAAAAAACTTTTTATTACATTAAAATTCCTGCTTGCCATTTGGACGTACCGCCACTATTTAAGCGGATTTAAACTTATTTACACTCTAAACATATGGCTGTAGTACTATGTCTATTTTGTCTATGCGTACGTTGAGGTACCTAGTTCACAGAGGTCGCCGATCGCCGCTAACATGCAATATATAAAATAGGTACACAAATAAAAATACGAAAAGCGAATTCAGACTTTATTTCTTAACCGTAAACGGTAACAAATCGAAATTTCACCAAACTAGCAACGTAGGTACGCAGTTTACTAAAATTATTCTGAGAAGCCACAGAATTGATGCACAACCGAATTCAGCGGTTAACTTTATAAAAATAAGGTCTTAATTCGGTACACTATTTTCATAGAAAAGGGCACCACCAACTTATAATGAACTCTATTTGACAGACAAAACGATTCATTTTTCTGTTTGAATTGCCTGCCTTTGTAGAAGCCGTCGTCGTCCCGCAGCTGCAAGTTACATTGTAAAACTTCGTTTAGGCAGTATTATTTTTATTCATCATAATTTTACTATCGTAGGTAGCTGTATGCTTTTTAAGTACCTATTAGCTCGATTGGTGGACACTCGATTCAAGGCCTTAAATAAAACTCACAAGCGTACTCGTCATGTCTAGTTGAGGTAATAGACCGTACGATTACTAGTGATTTCGTGATGCGAGAGTAGTGAATGAAATTTCAATTAATTTCTCTCGTTTACGAGGAGATGTGATAGTGATAAACACCGTGCCGTGCGTCCAATTAGGTTCCAATACAAACGAGAGATAACGGAGGTAAATGAACTTCGTGCGATCCATGGCCCTGTATGGGGCCCCGGTGTGGGCCTCTGACCTGACGGCCGGCAGCATCGCTGTTTTGCGAAAGCCGCAGAGGGCGATGGCCGTCAGAGTCATCAGGGGGTATCGCACGATCTCCTACGAGGCGGCTTGCGTACTGGCCGGATCCCCGCCCTGGGACCTCGAGGCGAAAGTACTCGCGTCGTTGTATCGGTGGCGCGAGGAAGCGAGGGCGCGGGGCGAGGGACCGATGCAGCGACACATAGAGCTGCGTCGGTCTCAGCTTCGCGAGGTCCTGGTGGCGGAATGGCGGGACAGGCTTTCACGCCCTACCGGCCGGCCTCGTCACCATCGAGGCGGTCCGGCCGGTGCTCGAGCGCTGGCTCGGGAGGAGGCACGGCTCCCTGTCGTTTCGGGTGACGCAGGTGCTCTCGGGGCATGGTTGCTTCGGGAAGAACCTGTGTCGCATAAACAGGGAGCCGGACGCCCGGTGTCACCACTGCGTCGACTGCCGGGAGGACACGGCGCGGCATACGCTGGCAGAGTGTGCCGCTTGGGAGGAGCCGCGCCGTGCCCTCATCTCAGAAGTAGGCAGTGACTTGTCGCTGCCGGCCGTAGTCGAGTCGATGGTCGGCAGCGACGAGTCCTGGGACGCGGTGGTTTCCTTCTGTGAGACAGTCGTCTCGCAGAAGGAGGCTGCGGAAAGGGAGAGGGAGATCTCGTCCTCTCACCCGGCCCGCAGAAGGCGCACCGGGCGTCGGCGGAGGGCGGACAACGCCCTCTTCCAGCCCCCCTAAATGGGTCCAGGGGCGACGGACTCGGGGACGTCCGTCGCCCCCCACACACCAGGACCCGAGGTGGCGGCGCGTAGTGTTCCACGCGCGCCCCTGTTAGGCGTCGCGGGGGGAGTCAAACACCTCACTCCCCCCCCCAGACCCGAAGAGGCCCGCAGTGGCGGGCCGGCACCAGTCGGGGGTTGCGGAAGGATCGTACGTTCCCGCGACCCCCGGCGTAGGTGTGAGATGGAACACCGGGGTGGTTTTTAGTCAGTAAGAGTCTAACAGACCCCGTCACCCGCCCCAGTGCGGCGGACATCCATGAGGATTTTCCACCCCGGAAACAAAAAAAAAAAAAAAAAAAAGGTAAATGAACTTACACCAACCTAAATCGTACCTACCTGAAATAAAATACCTACTTGCAGCAGGTTATTCAACCAACGACAGCTGTCCCGCACTACGTCATCACCGAGTGGACCGCATACAATGTTGCGTTAAGAATGAAATAGTGGAAGGGCTACTAAGATTTATCTCGAATGACAGAATAAAAGTGATAAATTTGTAACTTCTATATTAGATGTCTTAAAAAAATTATAACAATGCCAATAGTAACTATTAATTAATCACGGAGCAGAAACAAAGAGGAGGTGTTGTAAAGTCATTCTCCATACAAAAGTAGTGTCGCAGCCTCGCGGGGTGCGGGGGGAGCCCAAACAGCAGAAAGCCATCTAGTGGCTAATAGCAAAATCAACTCATAGGCAAATTAGACAGATTGTCGTAAGAGTTCTGCTTTGTTTCATTAAGTGTCACTTTTATTGTAAGGAGCCGGATTCAGGTTTAATAGTTTTATAATATACCGATATAGTTTTATTTCTATTATGTCCGACCGAAATACATTTATTGACTGAAACCGAAACCGAATTTCGGCAGCGGTTTCAGATTCGGCCGAAACCGAAACTTCCAGAAATTAACGAGTGTGAGGGAAAAATTAAGAAAACGTTTTTATGATCATAGTTTTATTTTTTTATCTTTAAATCTTCTCCTCTTCTAAATTTGTCTTCTGAACTTAGTTACCGAAACTAAACCGAATTCCGTTTTTTGCCGAAACTCGACATCTATTTGACTTCACTTTTCATATAGCATATATGTAGGGTAGGTATGTGCTTATCAAAAAAGTCTGAGTCCGGACCTGCAATTTGTCAGTACTTCCGCTACTTGCCGATAGGGGGCGGCAATTACCGAACATTCGAGAAGAAATAAATTACAAATTTAATTTTAATTTGACTTACGAGTGGAAAGATATCTTTATTGCGTTTGAATTTGATTGATCCGTATAACTTCTGCAAGATAAAACAGCATTTCATGTTAATGCAATGTATGGGTCGGGAATACTTTTTAATCGTTTAAAAGACTAAACAAATACATGACAACCTATCCGCTTCACAACGACAGTTGTACTGACGAAAGCGCCGCCTGGTCGCAAGTAGTGGAACTACCGTGTGACGTAACGACTACATTGGTGGCTGATGGACTACTTTGATTGCAACACCTCCTCTTTGTTTCTGCTCCGTGCTATTAATCGTCTGGAGTTACTGTGTTTCGGCTCCAGAACGATGTAAAATTATTCGTGTAAGTAAATAGCTTTAGCTATTCGGCACACACTTTTAAAAGTTTTAGAATATTTTGCAACATACTGTTCAAAGCTTGTATTATTCATGTGTTGCTTGAGGCCATAAAGTTCAAAAAGTTTCCCTCTGCTTTTACGAATACCTGGAGTCGCCCAATGACTAAATAAGAACTTTGTATAAATACTTTTAGTCTTTAGTGGAAAAGTGTTATTAAATTGCGTGTTTAATAGTGAAAAGAACTCGGCGTAGAACTCATTTGGGTCACATATATTATTAAAACCAAGAACACATAATTTATTGGCCAAAGAATTATTTAATTTCTCTAAGTTTTTACATGTTATTGGCCTAAACCTTATTTGAATTTTTTGTAAAGGCGTGTAGGTACAAAACGTTATTGTTTGTCCACTGTGATCAGATGGCAACGTATTCACAATTCGTTTGTGTAAGTAATCACAATTACAAAAAATATTATCTATACAAGTGGCAGAAGAAGCTGTCACTCGGGTTGGTTCCATAAAAATATTTGACAAATCAAATGACCTAAAAAGACTTAATAATCTGACAGTATTTGAGTTATTTTCTAATAAATTAATATTGAAATCACCACATACGATTATTGACTTACTACTAGCACTAAGTTTCTTTAGCACATCTTCCATTACAGAAGCAAACACAGATAGATTCTGGTAACTTGGAGGTCTGTATACGCAAACTATAACATGCTTATCAAGCTCAACACAGGACAATTCAATGGTGTGTTCAACAGACAGTCCGATGATGTCTTTTTGTTCTTTCGATTTAATAGTTTTTTTTTTTAATATTAATGACCCACCATGTATCATACGTTTTCGGCTGAATTGGCTAACTACACAATAGTTTTCATAATTTATTGACATTACTTGAAGATCCTTCAACCAATGTTCTCTTAAACAAATGACATCAAAGGCATGTTCTAAAAACAATTCTATTTCCAGTAATTTGGATCTTGACTTGTTGATAGTATGTTACTCAATAGTTCCTGACTATTGGATGACCACTTTCGAAGATTAAAGCCTCCTGATTTCAAGAGCTGAATTAAATCATTTATCGATTGTTTACCCTGTTCTATGTTATGGCAACCGTGTAACAGGTCATCCATATAAAAACTGTTTTCCAGGACACCAGCTGCTTCTGGAAACTTGCATCGCTCATCCGCCGCCAACTGTTTTAAGGTCATAATTGCTAAAAACGGCGCGGCTTTTGTTCCGTATGTTACTGTTTTCATACACTTGTTTTCATACTGTTTTCATATTGATACACTTGTATAGGTTGTGTTGCTGACTCACGCCAAACGATTATTTGTAAATGTTGATCAATGTCCGCAGTGATGGCAAAGGGATATTGTCTCGATTAAAGTAGTAACGCCTGTAGATCTTTTTGTAGATTAGGCCCTTTCAGCATGACATCATTCAAGCTGTATTTGGTGGATGTTTTGGCGGATGCGTTGAATACCACACAAAGCTTTGTTGTTGATGATTCTTCTCTCTGCACGCCGTGGTGAGGCAAGAAGCATTCGAGTGGTATGTTATTATTTTTCTGTTTCATGTGATTCAACGCTGCATACTCATTCATGAAATCCTTGTATTTCTCGGATAAAGTGGGTTGTTTTTCTAAGCGGCGTTCCAAATTCTTTAGCTGAGCAATAGCCATAGGTTTGGAAACCCTCAATTGCTGTTAATTCCTCTTTCAGTAGTAGTCTAACTTCATAACGACTCTGACTGTTTCTTCTTGTTGTATTTGTATAGAAGTCCATACATTCTTGATCTTCTACCGATAGGTTTGAAGGTTCTAAAATGTCCTGTTCTAAAATGTTCTAAAAGTTCCCAAAATTTCTGAATCTCCTCGATGTTATTTAAAACCACATTACATTGGTATGTTTTCACGTTACCGCATAGTAACCATCCCAGCTGTGTTTGTTGAGCCATCGGCTGTTGGGTATGTTCTCCTTTTATAATTCCGCCTAGCATAATGTTAGCATAAATGTCCGCCCCGAAAAGCAAGTCAACTAGTTGACTTTTGTAGAATTCCGGGTCAGCTAAATTAATGTTTTTTATGTAAGTCCAGTTTGGTTTAGCGAATGTTTGGTTTGGCAGACTTTTAATAAGTTGGTTCAGGATGAGCACATCAGTGGTGCGATTCTGTAAACATCTCACCGTGAAAACTTGGGTGAAGTGAGCGTGGAGTGAGCTGTCAGTGTCGTCCCACTTATGCTAGGGATTGACCAAGCATTACATTTACAATCATAATTGAGATTTTAATTATATTTCTGAAGTAAATTCTATTGATAATTTTATATTATTTCAAAGCTAGTATCTATGTGTCTAAACATAACTAATTTAGGCATTTTAAAATAAAGAGCAAAATAGAAATTTACTAAGAAACTCAACATTGTTTTTTTTTTAATTCCTTATGCGCGAGTGCGTCATGCACGGACTATAAATAAAATAAAAAAACCAACATTAAGTTTCTAACTGAATTTCTGTTTTGCTATTTTATTTTAAAACCCCCAAAATAGTAATGTTTAGACACTTAACTACATTCTAGCTTTGAAATAATATAAAATTATCAATAGAATTTGGATAAAAAATATTATAAAAATCTCGATTTTGATTGTAATTGTAACGTTAGTCAATCCCTAGCATCAGTGGGATGACACTGACAGGTCACTCCACGCAAGTCTTCACGGTGAGATTTTTACAGAATCGACCGGCAGATTCGAATTCAAAATCGCTGTACGTCAATGCTTATTCTATGCTTATCATCCCCTTACAACTGTTTTCCTTTTGCCCCACTCCAAAGATGATTCCTTAGCACCGTCTTCTCTTGATACCTAACATCTGAGCCGCTTGCTCAGTTATTAAAGATATCTGGGACCCTTGATCGATCAAGGCGCGCAGGGTTTGGTAAGTTCCATCCACAGTTTTGACCTTCACCAGAGCAGTAGCTAGCAATGTCCGCCTTTTCATCTTGAGAGGCATTCGCGGTTCCTGTGACGGATTCATTGCGCTTTGCGTTTTGTTTCTCAACGTTGTTGCCGCTTGACGACAGCGTTGATGCATTCGCTTATTTCGCAAATGCGTCATGTAAAATGCTGTTATGTTGATTTTGGCATTTCCGGCATGTTAAATTGGAGGTGCATTGATTTCCGAAGTGGCTAAATAAACAATTTGTGCATAGTTTCAGTTTGGTTGCAGTTTTTAGCCTTTGGTCGTCACTCATTTTTAAATATGTTATGCAATTATATTAAAAATGCCGTGTTCGTTATTGCAGAGAGGGCATTTTATGTTGAACACGTGCATCGATTTCGCAACTGCTCTATTTTCGTAGCTTTTGTTCTTCGAATTGTTGTAGTTATTTTTCTTATTGTTAAATGTTTGATTTTGATAATTATTTTGTTGAGAAGTCTTCAAGGGTACACTCTCTTTGCGGCGAACTGTTTCCAGGGATGTAAATTTTGTTTCCAAAAATTCTAAGAACTCTGGAAGAACCGGTAGTTCTTTCGAATTCTTCAGTGACTCTATGTAGTCTGTGTATGTTTCTGTATCTAGATTTTGACCTAGAATGTGTACGATCATTGGGCCCCACGATGTGGTGTCCACTCCTAAGTTTTTGATGGCATTTAGACATTCCAGGGTGGTGTCATGAGATGTCAGCACCAATGACGGGGTTTGCTAGGACCGATGCCTGCTAGGGTTGCGGAAAAGTCCAAGAGGGATACCGTGGCCCCTGGCACAGGTAACTGAAGGAACACGGGTGGGTTTTAGTCAGTAAGAGTCTGACACGCCCTCCTGCTCTGCCCAGAGAGGGAGAAGTTATATGATGATTTCCCAACCTCAAACAAAAAAAAAAAAAAAGGGTTGTGTCATGCATTCGCTTATTCTGCTGTAACGATTGCTGTTGTATATTTTGGCAAGCCTAAAAAAATGTTCATAAGGGACGAGAAGAATATTAGTTTTTTGTTGTCATACCGATGGGTGAGAATATCCCAGCACACCGAATAGTTATCGGTACTTATAGACAGATGTTGTATACGTTTCTCAGCTTCCCCACGAACCTTACCTTTTAAGTACTGCTTCTTTTGGCCGCTTGATAACGAGGGGTTGTTGTGTATTACTTCCGCAAATAGGTCTCTCAACGATACCCATTGGTTGTAGTTCCCGTTAAAGTTCGGTATCTCTAGTTGAGGTGTTGATTTTTTCCCTGTGTGCGACTGACCACATTTTCGTGTTAATAGCCCTTTTCAGGTTGTTGAATTTTATCTCATACTTATCGTCATATTCATATCATATTGTTCGTTCCCTCCCTCCAGTTCGATCTCGATGTCCCAATGAAGTCGGTCGATAGCTGACCATCTAGCCTGTAGTGACCTCAATACGTCCTCGAATTCCCACTTATCGGATATAGAGTCCACATCTATGTTTGCAGTTGTACACACAAAGGCTTTAAAGTTCGCATATACTGCTTTTTAAAAAAATCGTCTTGCTTGCTGTTTGGCTCCATGTTCAATTTCTGCGCTGGTTGGTCGCTCAGCTGCCTTGAGCAACTTGGTCCAGCTTCCTCACCTGTTTTCTGTTCTGCGCGCATACTCAATGCCGATGGTGATCCGTCTCGAGCTGTTGTTTGCTCACCTGTAGAAAGGCTTCCTGACTTCATGAACCGCAGCTGATACTGTTGGTTGATCAACGCCTCGGTTGACTCATACATCGTTCTTGTGTTCTCGTACTCTCGGTCGGTAAAATAAGGATTAGTTTTACTTACCTCCCCCTCAATACGCTCAAACTTGGTAATCATTCTAATAACTCTCCAAAGTGTTAAGCTTCCGCTTAAAGTAATCTACTGATTTCCTATCAGCACTATCCTTCTTCAAGGTAATGCCAAGTTTTATGTTGCTATCATAGATCATTGATTGCGTTTCAATGAGTTCCGACATTGTTATAGGATGTTAAACTGCAGTCCTTACTGACTAAAAATAGGGAAATTTATTACTTGTAATCTCCGCTGTTAGTACTCAGCCTTTGATGCTGCTTCGCTTTCCTTCTCCAATGTTCGCTCCAACAGCCCCACGATGTACACACACTGTTGTTTGTTACGATAGTTCAGACCTCGCATACCAAAATCCCGAATTCACTAAATTACGCGACGCGTGTCCGTCTCGAAGGACCAAAAAATATGTCGGGGTAATTAGCAAGGTGTCGGTGTTTTTGAGAAGGAACAAATGTTTATGTTGAACACTATTTATTGGCTCACTCTCAAACTGTTCTTAATGTTAAAATGTTAATGAAAGGTTGATGAAATGTTCGAATACACCCGGCTAACGCGGTAGACAAAAGTGCACTGAATCTAATATTAAGTACTATGTAATAAAATTAGGTCAACGCGTCACGCCGATATTGCTAACTAAGGTGTTCGGTGAAAACACCGAACAACTTTTGAACGGTATTTGGACTAAATCGATTCTTATTGTTTATCATATTTATTTATGATTATACTGTAATTTCAGGTATGTCATGTACTAACTGGAAGACGTATTATTGATATACAGATTTTTTTGATAAACTGAAACTGGTTGCTGATCATAAATCTCTTTTCAACTGTGGATTAAGCTCGATTCAATTGGTTCCTGAACAAAATGGACTTGTTTCTCGACAAAATTTGCAGTACATGATGTGCAATAAAAAAAATCAAATAGAGGCAACGGAACAAAACATCAATAAAGACGCTGTAGCTGGAATACTGGCAAGTGAAGGTGGTCATGCTCAGTTAAAATAATTCACCGTTGCTGTCGAGTTGCCCGAAATTAAGAAGAAAAATATTCTTAAATTTCAATATCAAGTGGCGGATGACTGGCAATAAACCACGTGTTTAATAAACCAGTTTATTTTTATGTGGATTGTCGGCTGCCTGAGTTGGTAGATCCACTATATCCGAAAAAATAATGATACGAGATCCTGAATATGTTATAAAACGAACAGTGCAAGATCAGAATAGCTTAAAAACTGAAATTTTATCAGATGCGCTAGTATAAACGTCAAGGAGGCTAGATTTTAGTAAATTTTAAGTTAAAACCTATATTATAAATGAAAATATAAATGTTCGTTGGTTCAAAATCTTAAATCGCCGAAAGTTCTTTAACAATTGCTTTGAAATTTTGAAACAACGTTGTATAGAGGGTGTAATTTTAAACACCGTCATCCTCTTAAGGGGTCATTGTACTCATCATTATGAACAAGTTTTACTATGGGGCCGAATCTAAAATCGCGAAAAAAAATCAACTGTTCCCTACATTTTGACGAGTTATGCAAACATAAAATGTAGGAAAAACCAATTTGTTTTCGCAATTTGACCCCTTTGGAGGATCCGAAGGGGTAATTGTACTCATCATTATGAACATCTTTGTCTATGTTGAAAAAAGCGTTAATAAAAAATCTGCTCATCCATAGATCTAATGTTCGCATAACTTGACATAATACTATAAGTTTTGCGTAACTCAAAAAAACCACATGTTATTACCAAAATTTTATGTCTATTGCTTTTCAAAATACTCTCCTTTACATTTTAAACTTTTTTTCATGCGACCGAACCATTTTTTTAAACAGGAGGACCACAGATCTGAAGGCATGTTTTCTACGTGTTGATTGAACGCTATCACTGCCTCTTCGGAGTTGGTAAAAGTGAAACCTCTCATCAAATCTTGGATTTTGGGGAAAATACAGAAATCACAGGGTGCTAGGTCGGGGCTATGCGCAGGATGGGTGACGAGTTGTACTTTTTCGGAAGCTAAAAATGACTTTGTTTTATTGGCCGAGTGTGAAGACGCGTTGTCATGATGTAGGAGAACGCGGCTGTTGGGTCGTTTTTCGCGAACTTTTTCTAACACCCTGGGTAAACAAATGGTAGAATACCACTCGGCATTAACACTCTTTTGATCTTCAAGTGGAATTGTACAGATGGGACCCGTAACTGAGAAAATATATATATATATATATATATATATATATATATATATATATAGCTTACTATAGCAAAAAGTGTCGTGACAACTTTTCGTAAGAATTTTTTCCCTTTCACAACGCGCGATAAGGAACTTCGTTCCAAAAACGCGATCATTTTTTTTACCAACGTTTCTCGCCTGCCTTACTTTTGTTGGCCTGTTCTCATTTTCAAACACCCATTCACAAGATTGCTGTTTTTTTTCGGGTTCAAAACAATAAATCCACGTTTCGTCTCCTGTGACAATGTCATAAACAGCATTAGAATGTCCGTGGTCGTACTTCAGTAGCATCTGTGAGCACCATTCCACGCGAGCCCGCTTCTGCTCCGCTGTCTGTTCATGAGGGATCCAACGACAACAAAGCTTCTGAACTTTCTATTCTTCGTGTAAAATTTTCTGAATTTGGCTCATACCAATCCCCAATAGTCCTCGAATTGTCTCATAGGTAATCTGCGGGTTTTCTTTAATTAGCCGCTTAACAGTAGCCACATTATTTTCATTGACGGCAGTTGAAGGCCGTCCTTCACGAAATTCGTCATGTAAAGAAACTCGACCTCTCTCAAATTCAGCAAACCATCGCCTCACGGTGCTCAAACAAGGTGCTTCTCTCCCAAAAGCATTTTGAAGACGAGCGGCGCAGTCTTGCGGAGAGAGAAAACTTTTAAATCATAAAAAATCATCGCTCTAAAATCTTTTCGACTTAATTCCATTTTCGTTGCGTACGTAGAACTTTGATGTGTGATAAAAAACAATTGACAAATGATTTCCCGCCAATTGTTTTTTTTATTACTATGAAGGTTGCAACGTTTAAAAAAATATAACATTCGAAATTCAAATAGTTCCGATTAGCTAGAAGTGCAAAACTTTTAGTGTGCCCCATGTATCAGCTGATTTGTTTTTCACAATTTCAGGTTGGTCGCATAGTAAAAAGTTGTTCATAATGGTGAGTACCATGTCCCCTTTTAAGGATTTCAACGATCAAAATCTAACGGTGTATATAATTATCTAGATATATAGTGTGTGAGTGTGTGTGTGTGTAGTATCTAGCTATTTAAATAGTATTTAGTGTTAAATAAAATATAATAATTGCAAAAACTATTTTATTTCATAAAAATAATAAAGGTATCTCCATTCCTTCTATGTTCGCTATTCTAAAATCAAAATAAATAAAGTTGAAATTTTACGTCAACGCTCGGGTCGCTCGCGGGGCTTGCAGCGAGCACGGAGTGGCAGGGTGCATGGAGGCGGAGCTTGCGTGGAAATTATTTTAGAGTGACTTTGACAGTTTTTTTGTGGCACTAAAACGTTTAGACATTGTATACGATGTAATTGTGCTTACTGAGTGCTGGCTGCATGAAAGTTCTGTTATCAGACAAATGACAGGCTACAACTTTTTTAACACTACTCATCATAAAAACAAGGCAAGTGGAGTAATAATGTATTTGCGGGTCTGTTGGTAAGTATAAACGGTTTTATGCAAATTCTGGGAATATATCGCCCCCTTCTATTACTAGTTTGGATACATTTTTGGTATCTCTCGACTCTAATTTGAGCAAACTTAAGGAAAATTCCAGATTAGTATTACTTGGAGACATAAATATAGACCTACTTACGGCAAACCCAAACGCTGATAACGCAGCGTATCAATGTTTGATGGCGCAACATGGCTTACTTCCCGCCATTACAAAGCCTACAAGGGGACATTTTCAATACTGGTATCTCTAAATTAAAAAAGACTATGTGTAATTTCTTTTTTGATCACGTAAAGTAATTGCTTACAGTTTGCGCTGTTTGAAACGTATAAGATACTGTCTATACTCAACTGTCTACCTTCTCAAATACTTTTTGTTTATATGTTCTCTTATAACCGTGAAAACTTTTAATTGGCCTTATTTTGTTACTCTCAATCGTGTAAAAGTGTCTAGCTGTAAGTTTTCCAAAAACTGTAAAATATAATAAAATAAATAAAATAGCTGCTTGGACCATATATTTGTAAGAAGTAAAGATTCTTTGGTGGGTGTGGTTAGTAAATGTGCGGTAACAGATCATGACATTGCTATGGTTAGCCTCTACACATCAAACGATAAACCAAATAAGAAAAAAAGGTTAATCTTGAAGACAAATTTCAAAGTTGTATCTGATGATCTACAAAAGGTAGATTGGACCAACGTTACTGGCAAGAGCGATGTAAATGAGGCGTTAGAATCCTCTAATAATATAATCAGTTCTGCAGTAAATACTCACACTCATTTTATCAAAAGTAGCCGCTTGAAGTACAACCTAAAGCCATGGATCATTCCTGGTTTAATGAGATGTTTGCGTCATAGAGATAGTTTACACCGTCAGGTAAATATACACCCTAAAAATGACACTCTAACTTTCGTATACTAGGTACAGAAACTTCTTTATAGAATAGATATTCTGCGAAAAGCGAAGAAAGACTACGAAAGCAAAGCCCTAGAAGACAACGGACGAAACTCAAAGAAATTGTGGACCACAATAAAAGACATAATATGTGAGATTCGACAGAAAAGAAATGACTCTGCTGATCTACTAAACGCTAAAACTACCGCACAGGAATCGCTTAGCTACTCTAATCATTTTTTTACAACCGTGGGCAAAAACCTGTCTGAGCCTGCCTTCTTCTTTTCTTTCTTCTTCTTTTATCTGCTGAGATGGACACAAACATCTCACCCGTTGATTCAATGTTCACGACGCCTACATACATGTGTGAGGTTGACTCTATTATAAGAAACCTCAAACATGACAGTGCACCCGGTCTAGGTGGATTTAAACCATCTCTAATTAAAGTGATAAGGACCATTATTTTGGAACCTTTCACTTACATTTGCAATCTGAGTATGTCGTCAGGAGTTTTCACAGAGCATTGGAAAATTGCTCTAGTTTCTCCGATTCATAAAGCTGGGCCTAAGTACTCCCCGGATAATTACAGACCTATATCTCTCCTTTGCATTTTCTCAAAAGTTCTGGAAAAATTAATGAACAACCGTTTAGTTAATTACCTAGAAAGCCACTCACTTCTCTCAGAAAGGCAATTTGGATTTCGAAAAGGAAAATCTACCACTGATGCGGTCGAACTGCTGACGAACATCACATATAAACATATAGGTAACGGTAGGAATAAGAGGAACAGCACTTGACTGGCTTCGTAGTTACCTGAGCAACAGGAGGCAATGCGTCAGAGTTGATAATTTAGTCAGCGATGAACAGGAAATCAGCTTTGGAGTCCCGCAGGGGAGTATACTTGGCCCAACACTATTTACTATATACATGGATGGTATACTCAGAATTACCATCCCAAATGCCGACCTCATTTGTTACGCAGATGACACTGTGATACTATTTTATGGAACCGATTTGCAAGACATATACAGGAAAACAGAAGCAGGAATGATCGGGATCACTAAATGGCTCAACACGAATCTGCTTACACTAAACCTCAAACAGACTAAATAGGTACATAACCTTCAGGAAAACTCGGGCTACCAAGGTCCCATTATGGAATTTAAAGATTCATGCAGCAGATTGCCATAACTCATTAATTAACACTGATACTCAATGCTCATGCAATGACATCGACAGAGTAGACGAAACAAGATACCTAGGAGTTATCATAGACCAACACCTTTCATTCAAGCCACAGATTAGGGAACTTGTCAAACGCGTTCGGAATCAAATCTACATAATGAAAATGATACGAGACAGCGCATCAGTGGATGTAAAAAAACTCGTCTATATAACTCTATGTCAATCGCTTATACAATATAGCATTGTAATCTGGGGAGGAGCGTCAAAAACTCATCTAATAATCATCGAAAAAGCACAACGCGCAGTCCTCAAAACTCTGTTACATTAACCATACCGTTTTCCTACAGAAATCCTGTTCGCAGAAGCTTCTCTGCTGAGTGTAAGAAAATTGTATATACTGAACGTAATAACAAAGACCCACGTCAAAACTTCGAATAGACAACTAGATAAATTCAAATAGATAAATTCACTAGTCCCATAAAAAAATTACCATATGGCCTGTCCTAAAGGCTCAAGTCCGTTACTCTTCTTAATCTATATAAATAACATAAACAGAATAGGGTTAACGGGACACCTAACTTTATACGCGGACGACACATGCCTCTTTTATTTCGATAAATCTATACATAATATTATAACGATGCTCAAAAAGATCTCGACATACTCAGTGAGTGGCTTAAATATAATTTACTTACAATAAACACCTCGAAAACAACATACATGATTTTTACCGCAAAAATTAAACTATTACCAGAATTCTCGCCTCTTACTTTATACAATGACATAATAAAAAGATCCAGACACGAAAAATACCTCGGTCTGAAGGTAGATGACAAACTCACATGGAAACTGCACATCGAACATGTAAAAACTAAATTAATGTCATTACTAGTGTTAACTCTGTACTCTTACCGAAAGTCTAGTCATAGTTTAAATATCCGCTTGAACGTACTCTGGTCACGTCGGCCCCGCTCCAACAATTCAGTTTAACGAACGAGTGACCGCGAGTTCCCTTTAAATTTAATTTTATTTTATTTTATTTCATTTTATTTTCAAATGAGGTTTTTAGAAATACTTTTAGGATAGTTAGGATACTTTTCATGTACTTACTTATTGTATTTTTCCAACACACGAAACCAATTATTTATACTTTAATCAATGCTAGGTATCCTTTAAAACACAACTTGAGCTTTTGTCCTCGTATCACGACCTTTAGGCGCGATCGAGCTCGTAGCTCTCACGACAATCCCAAAAGTCACAATTTCCCGCCATCCACCGGCGGTCCGCTGTCATTCCTCCGTCGTGTCATCCACGAGTTCGATCGGTACTCAAATAGTCAAAACAATACTTATAGTATTAAAACGGATTTAGTTTTAACATAGCTAATTTCATAAAATACGATATAATATAATATTGTTAACAGTAGGCCATCCATTGTACAGACGCCAGCAGGTCAAGCTACCCGAAACTGTCAAATTTTCCCAATCAACCTTGAACCTTAATGCTTTAGCGATAAAGTTGAAAATCTATTAAAGAAATTTGACAGATTGTAGTAGCTTGATGTGCTGGCGTCTGTACATTATACGTCCTCGTGTAAAGAGAGCAGAAACAAAATACCTTAATATACCTAGCCAACATGTTGTCAACGACATATTGAACAAAATTACAATAATATGGTCTAACAGCAGTACATCATTTTGGTGTACTTACTGTACCTATTTTATTTAGTGTAAAGAAAACAAATTTATAGATTTATTAAACAATTCACAAATCATCATTTTGGGCATTATCTCATGGCCCAGTGATAATTAATAACGAGTGTTTTTTCATAGCTCGATGTACATAAATGCGGGCATTATTTCATGGCCCAATTTGATGGCATTATTTCATGGCCAGAGTTGACCTCATTAGACATTATTTCATGGCCCAGATACTGAAACGGTAAACCTGTAGGTAAAAATGACATATGTAAGGTTTGTTAAAATCACGAATTGAAAAATAATATTGACATTTGATGCAAGAATACATATTTAGGTCATTCGGTGTCATTGCCAGACGATTCGTCATGTGGTCTATTAAAGTTCAACCAGGCTTTAATTTTGTCACTTGCAACAACTGTCGAATAAATTGTGGTTCTTTTCTCAAAAGTCCATTTCAGACACCAATCTGCATGGTCCTCAACGATTATGTCCGGATTTTTATATACACATTGACATTATTGAATTTTATATATACTATGACAAGAGTATTTACTTTGTAAAGTATTAGGCTATTATTTTAACTATTGTGAATGGGAGTTGATGTGTTTTTTTTTTGTATTTTTCTCTCTTAGTGTAATCATGATCTGGCAGTTTGAGTAACTTGTGCGGCCTACTCAAATGTCCTTTTTTTGGTATTGTTCGTCGAATCGTTGAGCTCCTTAAGTTCTGAGTTTAGCTGTACGATTGCTGACAATTGCGTGCACTGACTGGACAGGTCCACTCAATCTGTGTGGTTCTTTCCTCAAAAGACCATTTCAGACACCGATCTACATAGCCTTCACATGATCTGACCAAGATTCTGTCTGGACTTTAAAAGAGACTGTGACCTCTGAGTTTGTTTCGGCCTTTCTTCTCAGAGTAGTCAGATAGGAAACGGCGACCTCATCTAGTTAAAAAAAAATATGATTGACGTGTAAAAGTGTTTGTAAAAACCTACTTACAGAAATAAAATCATTTATCATTTATAAAACCGGTTAGATTTGCGTGTGAGGGAAGTATCCTCAATTTGATACCGATCGAAATCATAAATTTTTGTTATTCTATAGGGTCCCTGTAACTTCGGAACAATTTTTTTACTATTGCCTGTAGCTGGGATTTGACGTTCGACCCCCACAAGATCATTTACTTTATATTTTGGAACTGGGCAGTGCTTTGCATCATAAGCCTTCTTTTGCGACTCTTGATAGGAACTAACATGAGAGTTGATTTCTTGTCTTATTTGTGACAGGTCTTGGCCGTTAGAAGAACCAGATAAGTCGTCTGACAATTCGGATACGATTCTACAGTCAGTTGGACCCGATGGTCTAATGCCGAACAGTGCCTCTGACGATGTTCGATTTATGCCCTTGTTGAACGTATTGTTCATGCCCCACTGAACATCAGGTAGATGCTCATCCCATTTATTATCAGGAGAACCAACACACTTTGTATGTAGTCAAAGCATCAACAAGTGTCCTGTTATAGCGTTCTACCTGACCATTGGCCCTTGGGGTAGAAACAGCATTCAACACATGTATGTTCTTTTCGATCATAAACTTTTTAAAGTTTTCGCTTGTAAACGAGGCTCCACGATCCGATATGACCCTTTTTGGAACACCAAACAAACCAAAATACTCACGGAAAACTTTTATAGAGGTAAAGTTTTTGTGTTCCTTACGAGTTTAAAAAAAATATATCGAGTAAATGCATCAATCAGAGCTAAAATGTACATGTTTCCTCTCGCACTGCGTATAAAGGGGCCAACATGATCTGCGTGGACAGTGTCAAAGGGAACATCAACTTTTGGTATAGGATGTAAAGTACCAGGCTTCTTGCCTCCAGCGGCTTTTGAATAAGCGCATTCTAGACAAGAACCGACGTATTTCTTTACAAAGTTACGCATTTTTGCAAACCAATATGTCGCTTTGATACGTTCCAGAGTTTTATCAATCTGCCATCTTACCCCTTTCGGCTCGACCCACCTATCACCGTCACTAGTTACCCTAAAGAGCCTATCATTCTTCAACTTAAAATTTGATTTAATGTCAACTACGTCATTAAACTGAGGATCTTTTAGAATTCCAACGATCCTTTGAATTTTACTATCTGCGGCTTCGACTGTAGCTAACCAATCGCAATCAGTAACGACCATAACATCATGAGCCTGCTGCATAGGGTTTCGGCTGAGAGCATCGACATGAGCCATTCGATGACCAGCCCTTTACTCAATGCAAAAATTATATTCCTGCATCTGTTCCCACCACCTAGCGACTCGTGGAATCATATCTCTCCTTTGAAAGGTCGCACGGAGCGAGTTGCAGTCGGTTAAAATTTTAAAAGGGATAGTTGTGTAGCAAAGTTGTGTTACTAAAACATTAACAATTTACACTTAAAACTTATGAGTTTTTGAGCCGCTGTATTTAATATTATTACAAATATAATTATACAAAAATATCATCATAACTAATCACAAGAATAAGTGAGTGCTTGCCAATAATACTACAATAAAAATTACAATTTGCACTTGAATTACATTGCCAATAATATTGTGAATTTGTCTTATTTTCTAAGTATTAAACTTTATAAATCAAGTCTTTGTGTTTTCTTTATCAATCTTCCCCTTGAGCTATATTGTTTTTCAGCATTTACAGCCTCATCATTGCATGGTAAAGGAGATTGTTCTGCACTACTTGGTATATCTAATTCACTTGGACTTTGAAGTAAGTTCTCTAAGTTTCTATGTTGAGAAGACATTGGACTTTCGACATCAAATTCGTTATAGTCGTGTAGACTTTCAGGTGAAACTAATGTTTCATCTACATTAACAAATATAGGTGAATTTACTATGTTTTCTGACTGATTTTCAGACTGACAAGAATGATTTGACTCTATTGATAAGAATGAATCTGACTCATTGTTCAGTTCATGACTTTGTAAGCTTCACTCAGGACCTGACTTATGATAAGTGAAGATAAATGTACAACTATCATCTTCATTTTCTAAAATGTTTGTCTTGTTTAGTTTATTATTTAATTGACCAAGACTAGGACTATCTTTAAAATTGACTTTTTTGTTATTATTTTGAGAGACATTTTTCTGACTTGACTGACAATTTGACTTGTACCTAAAACGAATATGCTGACTATTCCTACGGTAAGTAGTATTTTTACAATCTTTGACAATATAATAATGATCTTGGATATTTGGTTTTAGACACAATAGTACCTTCTGTCCATATAATATCTTTAGGATTTCTCTTAAAATAAATCTGGTCATTCATTTGAAATTCATGATAATTTTTACAGTTTTTGTCATAATGAAACTTAGTTTTTTGAATTTTTTCTTGTTTCTTTTTGTTATGTTCCGAATGCTTTACAATCTTGGGTCGTAAGTGACTAATTTTGTTAGGTAGTTGAGATCTTAACGTTCTAGACATTAAAAGCTGTGCTGGAGAGCTTAAATTTCCTCTCGGTGTATTTCTATATTGTAAGAGACCTAAGTGAGGATCAGATCCAGAATCATCACTTTTCCTTAATATATTTTTTATTATTTTTACAGAGACTTCTGCTAAGCCGTTGGATCTTGGTAAATGTGGACTTGAGATAATGTGTTCAACGTCCCATTCATGTAAGAATTTCCTAAAATCACTGGAGTTGTATGGCTGGCCTCCATCTAAAACTAGTTGCATTGGAATTCCATGGCGTGCAAAAATAGATTTTAGGTGTGTGACGACATTATAATGTTCGACTGTCTTTATTTAAATTTGCTATTTCAATGTAATTAGAATAGTAATCTACTACCAATAAGTATTTTTTATCTTTATATTCAAATAAGTCTGTAGCTAATTTCTGCCACGGAAACAATGGTTGCTCATGAGTTAAAATTGGTTGTTTTGATTTATTTGCAGAATAAATTGAACATGTTTGGCACTGTCTAACTTTATCTTCAATATTTTGATTAATATTTGGCCAATAAACTACATTTTCTTGCTAAGTTTTTTGTTTTTTCAATTCCTTGGTGACCCTCGTGTAATATATTTAATATTTCTGTACGCATTGACTGAGGTATGATTACAGAATTGTTTTTGAAAATTATGTCATTAATTACATGAATTTCCTCTTTTATGTTCCAGTAAGGTAATGTTAAACTATGACAATGTTCTTTACATTTAGGCCATCCATTTTTATAATATTCTATTAATTTTTGAGAAACTAAATCTTGTTATGTGTGACTTGTGATTTTTTCAAGTTTTTCTGGAGAAATGGCTAAATTAGAGGTTAACAAGTTTATGTGAATAGTAATATTTGAATCTAAATCTTCCAAACTGACTAATTCTTGGTTAAAATTATCATCATTGACTGGAGCACGAGATAATGTATCAGAAACATACATCTCTGAACCTTTTGTATAAGACACAACAAGATCATAAGCTTGTAAAGTGATCATCATACGTTGTAATCTTGTTGGTACCTCTGACAAGGGTTTTTTGAATAATGTGACTAGAGGTTGGTGATCTGTTTCAACTTGAATAGGTTTTCCATATATGTATTGGTGGAACTTTTTACATCCAAATACTATAGCATAAAGTTCTTTTTCAATCTATGCATAATTAATTTGATTTTTGTTTAATGACTTTGAAGCATAAGCTATCGGATTCCTGTCATGTAATATAACTGCACCTACTGCATTTTGTAACGAATCGACTGACAATCTAATGGGTTTTTTCATATCATAATGGACTAAGACCTGAGATTGACATATCATTGACTTTAATTTTTTGAATTGTGTTTCATGTTGTTATCCATTGCCACTGGTTATATTTTTTGAGCAATTCTCTTAGCAAAGAAGTTTCTTCTGCGAGATTTGGTATATAGGAACCTAAATAATTGACCATTCCTAAAAATCTTTGAAGTTCCTTGACATTACTTGGACTTGGCATTTTCACAATTGCTTCTACCTTTGACTGATCAGGCCTCAGAACAATAACTGATCAGGCGATACACCTCCTTTATTGAAAATGTGTCCTATATAGCAAATTTCAGACATACCAAATTGACATTTGGATTTATTGAACTTCAAATTGACTTCCGACGCTCGTTTGAATAACGATTCTAGTCTTTCATTGTGCTCTTCAATAGTAGACCCATAAACAAGTATATCATCTACAAATATAATTATACCTGTTAAATCTCCGAATAATTGATTCATTGTCCTATGGAAAATTTCACCACTAGAGTTGATTCCATATGGCAGTCTTAGAAATTTGTATCGGCCGTATGGAGTGTTGAACGTACAAAGCTTACTACTTTCCTCGTCTAAACATATAGTCCAATAATCCTTCGTAAGAAAGAACGAAATGTTCGATAACACTTGATATACATCTTGCACCACCAATGCAAAATAATACACTTTAAAATCACTGAGAAAATACGAACGGATATTAAAACCACAAAACAAAACTTTATCAGTGGGAAACAGAACTGAAAACTCTCAATCTCAAACTTCGAAAACCGCCAAAATTTGATGGTTCGTAAGTTGTCTATGGTTTTTTCTTACCATAGATTACCTACACGGTTGGTTGAATTCTCAGAACAATAACTTATTGTTCTGAGGTTGAATTATTGTTTCATTGTTTCAATAAATTCCACTGACGTATAAATAATACGTCAGTGATAATTCCGCCTAAGTTGCGTTCCGTGCAGAAACGGGAAAAACTATGTTTACAGGCTGACGGATTATACAAGGTGGGCCAAAAGAAATCACCCTATTGGATAATGCTCTCATTTTTGCAAATGGCCGCCAATGTCAAATCTGTTTTGACATTTGTGGACTAGACAGATGCAGAATACAATTAGTGAACAAGCCATGGAGCGATACACTCCCCAAGAACGCGGAATAATCGTGTATACTTTTTTGCGTAACAATTCGTCTGTGGTGTTGGCGCAGCGCGAATTCCGTCGCCGATTCCCCGGCTGTCCGACATCGACTGCGCAAACACTGCGCCGTTTGGCCACCAACCTTGAAGAGTATGGGACCACACGAGACGTTGCCAAGAGTGGCGGCCCCGGAGCGCCCCTTCTGCCAAGAATATCGCCGCTGTCGCCGAGGTTGTCGAGCTGTCGCTGGAAACATCGACCAGACGACGTGCCACGCAATTAGCCATCAGCCGGACGTCCCTAAGGCGAATTTTGGTCAAAGACCTGCGCATGTTCCCGTACAAAGTTCAGTCCGTGCATCAGCTGCTGCCTGCCGACAGCCAAATGTGCGTAACCTACGCCCAAGCCATCTTCAATCTCGAGAAAGAAGTGGACGATTTTTCCACCAAAATCATAATGAGCGACGAGGCTCATTTCCACCTCAGCGGGTACGTGAACAAGCAAAACTATCGCTTCTGGGGCACCGAAAATCCACGAGTGATGCACGAGGAGCCATTACACCCGCTCAAAGTGACTGCATGGTGCGCTGTTCACGCTGGAGGAGTCATTGGGCTATTTTTTTTTCGAGAATGCCGCTTGCTAAACGACAACAGTGGACGGTGCGCGCTATAGGGCCATGTTGACCGAGTTTCTTCTGCCGCAATTGGACGAATTAGGACTGCGGCAGTTAGTTGCTCCCACCATGTGTTTGAAATGAAACTAAAGGACTGTGACTTTAGAGGCCATGCAGTTTAATCAAAAAGGAATGCTCACAAACTTGTCACGTACGATATGTACATTGATGCAATCATAAATTACTAGTGCTAGTCACACATTAGAACAAGTGAGGAGCAAAAAGAGTACCTAGCCGAAGAGTCATTAGTATATTGGGAGATCTGTAATTTTTTTTGTTCCTGTCAAAGCCACTAGTGGTGTCCTACAATCGTAGTGATGTTACCCTCATCATTCAGGAGGACGATGTGCTAATCGCCACACCACCCCCCTACGGAGAGAACAACCCGGCTAAAATGACTAACCTCGTACAATTATAGCATATTAATAAACAGTGAAACCGGAAATTAATCAAAATTCTAAAATCTAACGCACCGACCCGAGCGTGTGGTATAGGACTGCTTTACTGGCATATGAACCTGTACTGACTGTTGCGGGATTGAAGGCTCGAGGGACTTCTCTCTTACGGCATGTCGTGGAGGAGGATCAGTCGGGGCAGGCGATTGCATAGTGTGGGTCGTTTGCAGATCGGAATGATCAATGAAGGCCGGTTTGAGTCGATCGACGCTTACGACGGCCTTGTTGCCCCTCACCATTAGGGTGAATGTTTTCCCATCACATGAGCGCTCCAGGACTTTAAATGGACCCGTATAAGGTGGTTGCAGAGCTCTTCGGACGGTATCGTCTCTAAGGTATACATGAGTTGCAGTCGACAATTCCTTAAATACGAATGAAGCTGGTTCGCTATGACGACTAGCTGGCAGTGTACAACGAAATCAACTGGGTCTAATCTTCCTGATGGTAAAGGTTGGACCAAAAATTCTCCAGGGAGCCTGAGGGGTTCTCCGTAAAGTGCTTCTGCTACCGTGGCTTCGAGATCGTCTTTATACGCCGAACGCATTCCAAGCAGAACCATCGGGAGGGACCATAACCACGAATCATTATGACACATTAATGCCGCTTTAAGTTGCCGATGGACTCGCTCAATCATCCCGTTTGCGCAGGGGTGATATGAAGTGGTTCTAATGCGCTTGGTACCGAATTGCTGCAGTAATCGAAGAAACAAACCAGACTCGAATTGAGAACCCTGATCTGTTGTAATAACGGACGGTACGTGTCGTTACGTCTGCCCGTATATGTTAAGATTATATTATTTAAAGGAATTCTGTAATATTAGAGTATTACCTATGTTGATCTCTTCTGAGGGAGTAACCTTAGGCGGACGTAGCGAATGAGAAAAAAATATTGTGTTACTTGTACCTGTGTTTACTTTATCTGCTTCGCTTATTGATTCTTTATGGAGACAGAGCAGAGCAACCAGACTTGAACAGAGGGGGCCACTTTCACCATCTGTAGATAGATATTATCGATGACACTGACACTTCGATAATTTTTGGGCATCTCAGATTATTGGTTTTAACTGAAACCAAATGTCAAATATTAGATCTTGTACATTACTCAACAACTGGAAACCGGTATGGTTCCCGACCCTGGAAACTCACTTCCAAGGGCACTCGTAAAGGCTTCGGATCTGCAGACCTTTAGTAGAGGACGGCGTGGTATTCTCACCGCCCTCAAACATACTCATCGAAAGGCTTTGGATCTGCAGACCTTTAGTAGAGGACGGCGTGGTATTCTCACCGCTCTCAAACATACTCATCGAAAGGCTTTGGATCTGCATACCTACCTTTAGTAGAGGACGGCGTGGTATTCTCACCGCCCTCAAACATACTCATTGAAAGGCTTTGGATCTGCAGACCTTTAGTAGAGGACGGCGTGGTATTCTACACCGCCCTCAATCACACTCACAGATCATACTAGTACTAATTGAGATCTCAAGAAGCTTCAGTTATAACATACGTCATACAACTACAACATACAAAGTTTGCCAACCTCGTTGGTTTACACGTAATCATTATTCAGTATTTCAGTATTCTCAAAACACTGGTTTCAGTGAATAACTTAATTACTTAATCAATCTTAAACATTAGATACTCAGCTTTCAATCCAGAGATGGCCGGCTCCAACCTTGATACAAACTCACTTTGGTAAACACGGCTTCTCACTAAACTTTAGCTAAACTTAAACAAGACAAAATACTAGTTCTTACCGCGTCGGGCGATTTGACAGGTTCGCGCGTACTTCCAGCGATGTACCATCGATGTTGCCATTGCATAGAGTTATTGTTTAATGTTGCTATGTCTGATTATTGTTGTATTTACATTCGCGGATTATATCTTCTCAAGGTCCGCGACACTCCCGGCCGGGGAATTAAAGTAATGTCATTAGATTTCGCGTCCACTCTCTGATCTTCTGCAGAGCTCTCGTGGCCGCACCTCTTCTTTCTATTGGTACTTCTTTGTCTTTTTTCTTGTACTCATTATTCTTATCTTTATCAATCTTATCGTCATCTATCTTATCGTCATCGTATCCTCCCGTTGGTCTCTAGTGATTCTTCACTATGTATTACTGATGTATCTCTGACGCAGCTGGTTTCGTCTCTTTGATCATTTATAGTTTTACTGGTTTTTCCTATATCTATAGGTTCCATAGCTATGTCTACAGATTGAATGTCCTGTGTGTCGAATCCTTCACTTCCATTTATAGATTCGTTATATACTCCAATAGATTGACTTTCACCGTCTTCTATTTCAAGAGGATATAGATGTGCTAAAGATCTTGTGAATTCTTTGTTACCTATTTTTACTTTAGCTACTCTACATAGTCCGTCTATTCCCTTTTGAAGTGAGACGATTGTTCCTACTATCCAGGTTTCTCTATTTTTAGAGTCACCTCGCAACTGGACAATCTGGCCCACTGCTGGTGCAATTTTTGCAGTTACTCTCGGTTGTTTGTGTGAATGCCAATATCTTTCACGAAGACTTGATAAATATCTGTTCAGAAATATTTCTTTGAATTCTTGTAAAATGACTAATCCTCTCTTCCAACCTTTAATAAGATCGGTTTTGGTTACGATACCTTCGTCGACAAAGTTTGCAGGCGAGCTTTCTACCGTTATACATTTTCCCATTGTAAGAAAATCTGCTGGTTTTAGAACGTGTTCTAGCTCTGAGTCTACGCTAGTGAGTGGTCTCATATTTACAGATGCTTCAATCTCTTTTACAACTGTAGTTAACTGACTGTGTGTCAGCATGTGTTTTCTCAATGTTTTTTTCATACAATTTTTAACTACATATACCGATTAGTCTCTCGTAAAAACCCCCGAACCACGGCGCAAGTTGGGGTATGAATTTCCACTGTATTTCTTTATTGATACAGTATTGTTTTGACAGTATTTCAGACATAAGTTTGAAATGTGTGGCATTGTCTGATGTTATGAGTGTTGGAATGCCTCTGGTAGCTATCATTCTTCTCAATGATAGTAGGCCGTCTTCTGCCGTTAGATCTTGAACGACTTCTAGGTGTATAGCTCTTACTGCTAGACAGGTGTAAAGGCAAATCCATCTTTTGGTTTCTCCGTTTTCTACTTTCACCAAAAGTGGTCCCATGTAGTCCACTCCTACGAAAGTAAACGGTGCACTATAGTTCACTCTTTCTGGCGGTAGCGCTGGTGTAGGTGGAAGCTTAAAAGGTCCCCCACCATGTTTCACGCAATTCGGACATTTTCTCAGAAGTTTCTGAACTTGACCTTTTCCTTGAGGTATCCAGTAGGATTGACGTATGATGCTCAAGGTGTGATTTACCCCCACATGATAATTTTCATTGTGTGTTTTCATTATAATGTTATTGGTATATTCACTCTCCTTTGGTATGAGAATAGGATAGAGTTTTTCAAAGGTCCAGTCTGCATTCATCAAGCGACCTTTAAAACGTAAGATGCCATCTACGTCTTTAAATAATCTCAAATTGCGACTTAGGTTAGTCTCCTCATCATTGTATTCTTGTGGGAAATATTCGGCTTGTAACTTTTTAATCGTTTCAAGCTTGTTTGATAATCCACTCATTTGAGCTTGCAACTCTCTTTCTCCTTCTCTTGACTTATCAATATTTCTTTCCGGTGTATCTTGACACTCTTTATTAACATATCTTTCGACTCGAGGTTCCCTCGGGAGACCCTCCCGGGTCAACAGGTTTATGGACTTTACCTCGCTTGTAGGCCAAGTCTCGGATCCTTGTGTTAGAAACTGAGGCCCTTCTAGCCATTTATCTCTGTCCTCTTTTTTGCTCATTGATCTTGTAGCAACATCTGCAGGATTAAGTTCGGATGGAACATATCTGATAGTCATTTCTTTTTCTCTTGATTTCTTCAATTCTCCGTGCAACGAACGGTGGCAATAATTTGTCTGAATTAACCCAGTCGATAACTATTTGACTGTCATTCCATAAAATTTGTCGTCATAGTTCTAGTTTTAGAGAATCGACTACATATCTCATTAAACGGCTTCCAATTAGTACTCCCAGTAATTCCAATCTAGGTATCTTTAGGTGTTCCTGGTCTTTTATTAGAACTAGGTGAGACTTGCCGATTACAAATGATATTTCACCTTTGGATACTATACACGATCAACTTTACATCGTTCTGGAGCCGAAACACAGTAACTCCAGACGATTAAAGTTAGAAATTTATCACTTTTATTCTGTCATTCGAGTTAAATCTTAGTAGCCCTTCCACTATTTCATTCTTAGCGCAACATTGTATGCGGTCCACTCGGTGATGATGTAGTGCGGGACAGCTGTCGTTGGTTGAATAACCTGCTGCAAGTAGGTATTTTATTTCAGGTAGGTACGATTTAGGTTGGTGTAAGTTCATTTACCTCCGTTATCTCTCGTTTGTATTGGAACCTAATTGGACGCACGGCACGGTGTTTATCACTATCACATCTCCTCGTAAACGAGAGAAATTAATTGAAATTTCATTCACTACTCTCGCATCACGAAATCACTAGTAATCGTACGGTCTATTACCTCAACTAGACATGACGAGTACGCTTGTGAGTTTTATTTAAGGCCTTGAATCGAGTGTCCACCAATCGAGCTAATAGGTACTTAAAAAGCATACAGCTACCTACGATAGTAAAATTATGATGAATAAAAATAATACTGCCTAAACGAAGTTTTACAATGTAACTTGCAGCTGCGGGACGACGACGGCTTCTACAAAGGCAGGCAATTCAAACAGAAAAATGAATCGTTTTGTCTGTCAAATAGAGTTCATTATAAGTTGGCGGTGCCCTTTTCTATGAAAATAGTGTACCAAATTAAGACCTTATTTTTATAAAGTTAACCGCTGAATTCGGTTGTGCATCAATTCTGTGGCTTCTCAGAATAATTTTAGTAAACTGCGTACCTACGTTACTTGTACCTAGTTTGGTGAAATTTCGATTTGTTACCGTTTACGGTTAAGAAATAAAGTCTGAATTCGCAATTCGTATTTTTATTTGTGTACCTATTTTATCTATTGCATGTTAGCGGCGATCGGCGACCTCTGTGAACTAGGTACCTCAACGTACGCATAGATAAAATAGACATAGTACTACAGCCATATGTTTAGAGTATAAATAAGTTTAAATCCGCTTAAATAGTGGCGGTACGTCCAAATAGCAAGCAGGAATTTTAATATAATAAAAAGTTTTTTTTTCAGTAGGTAGGTACATTCATACTAGAAATTTGCTAGCAAGGATATTATTGAGGGACCTCCTTGTCCTCCCACGGTCAAAAAATATTGTTTTGATGTAGGTAGGTACACAGTGAACAAGATGTCCACCTTTCACTGTGGTGTTCAGTCACCAGTCGCGGTCATCAGTACCTAGGTACTTACTTGCACTTTGTTGCTGTAGATACCTAAGTACCCGCGACAATAATAAATCGTTTGATTCCGCATTTATAACCATTGTTTGATTTAAATTGCGTTTATCTACATACCTATCAGTTAAATAACTCTTTCCTTCATAATTTCTACGGGCTTAGGACCGTCGCGTCAGTAATAAGTAAGTACGAGTACATGTTTCGTATCTAAGTAGGTAAATACTTACTTACTTGTAGGTACTCTTTTATTCACTTCACTTTTCACAATATTAAAAGCGTCCACTGTCGCATTTCTTAAGTCATCTCGAGTAGTACGCTAATCGGAAGAAACTAGTCTTTTTATCTCGAACCACACATAAAAATCCAGTGGTGTTAAGTCAGGGCTCCATGCGCCAAACCACAAGGCCACCACGACCTATCTACTGCTCACCAAACACACTGTTTAAATACGCACGCACTGAACTGATAGAACAGACCGCGTTAATGTGCCAGAGAGATACATAATATTGGCTAACATTGAATCGCCTGGCCGCCATTATGGTACCTACTACGACGTGGCCGCGTGGGTCGCGTTCGAAGTATTCCTGTATGTCTTCCTCCAATTCCGCCGAGTATGGTAGTCTACCGCGGCCCTGCGCGTGTGTGGGCGCTCGAAACTGTCCATGATCGAGGAGGCGCTGGGTTACAGCCAGGATGGTGGAGGTGAAGGGAACTTGAGGGTCAGTGATTCTACGTGCGCGCAGTGAGTTCAGGTGTTCCGGCTGAGCATACAAACGTCTGGCCTCTTCTAAGTTATGGTTCACCATGTCACATAAAAATCTACCATAGCCCAAAACTCCAATTTTTGGCGCGTAATTAGGTTGTACGTGCGTGACCTAATACAACGAAACGCGAGACAATTATACTAGAAAGGAATAAGAAATGGCGGGGGCGCGCGGGCAGTCGGCTAGACTGTAAGGGGCCGGGGGCGTGGCTTAAGGATCATGCTGTCTGATCGATGAATGAATTTTTCAATGGGTGGGTACCGTTCGCAAGTGTTGCACTTCGTCAATACGTTTTACACACATATGCATTGATCGCAAGGAAGCGTTACTACGAGTTCTCACTATTACACAAAAAAAAACAATAAATTAGACTTTTCGTGATTTTGTTTTATTGTAACTTATTGAAAATAATAGTCCCAATCGTTTTGAGTTCGATGATCGAGTATATGGCTTTCGGTTCCAGAACGACCTAAAATTGACCGTGTATAAATTACTGCAGCGTATGCTTGTGTAGATGAGTCTGTAAAGCAATGCAGGTCACAGTTCTCTCTAGGAAATCTGGTATAACGTCTTGGTAATGTGATTTCAGAGATCTTGCTAAGGTCGTTGTTGATTTCTTTCCATTTTGATGCGAAACTTTCAGGTATGGGTGTATCCCATTTTATCTTTTCTTTCCATAATTCTTGTAACAGTAGCTTTCCTGGTAATAATGTAGGTGTGGTGAAGCCACAAGGATCATAAACAGAAGCTATTACTCTTAGAATGTCTCTCTTAGTATTTGTATTAGGTTTGTTATTATTAAAACGTAGTCGTAAAGTATCTTCTTTTAAATGCCATTCTAAACCTAATAATTTTATGATCTGATTTTGGTATGCGTCAGAAATCTCATGCATGAATTCTTCAGAGTTCGAGCTCCATTCTCTTAGATTCATAGATATATCCTGAAATGTATCTTTACAGCGTTTACAAAGAATCAAGGCTTCTTGCACTGTCTGTGCACCAGTCACTAGGTTGTCTACGTATATGTCATTAGCCGCGTTCTTAATGAAGGAATTTTTTGACTTCCTTGAGATGGTGTTTAATGGTGGCGTTAAGCAAAAACGGACTTGATATTACTCCAAATGGAACGCGAGTAAATCTCATACATAACAAGTTATTTTCTGTGACCGGGTTAGAAGTATCCTTAAGCCATAGGAACCGTGTAACGTCCCTGTCTTTCTTGTGTAATCCTATTTGTAGGAATGCCTTTTCTACATCGGCTGATAAACCTATTTGATGCGATCTGAATCTGATTATCAGTTTAGTTAGGTCTTCGAGCATCTTCGGCCCGCAATATAAACATTCGTTTAAACTTTTATATCCATTTACTTTAGCCGAAGCATCGTATACAATTCGAGTTGGTTTTCCTGGCTGTTGAACACCGTGATGTGGTAAGTAGTGTACAGGTCTATCCTCATCTGTGGTTTCACTAAATTCGGGAACTATTTCAATTATTCCTTTCTGTCGCTGATCTTGCAGCGTTTCATCATATGACTGTATTGATTCGGAATTCATTCGTTTGATTAGGCTCTTGAGACGGCCGAATGCCATTCCGAAGTTAGTGGTTAGATTAGGCGGGAATTCTTCCCAAGGTCAGTGTACGTAATACCTTCCTTCGATAAGTTCGGTAGTCTCATTAGAGCTTCGAATCGCTTCTTCTCCCTTTGTTATCTTCGGTGAATCGGTTATCCCGATGGACTCAAGATCACAGACATGATAGACATGACATGTCTCGGGTTTCTAAATTGAGTCTAACTACTGTACTTTTGAGTTCTCGAGGAGAACCTTCTTCTGCTCCAAAGGTAAAAACCGATAAGTTTTCTTCTTCCTCAATTGGGAGATCTAATTTACGTGCGATTTTCTGAGTAACGTAGGATCTTTGTGACCCAGAATCCAACAAGATTCGACATTTGACCTGATGGAAAGTGTCTCCTTCCTTTGAGGCTATAGCAACTGCCGTTTGCAGCACAGTGTCTCTTCTGTTGTTTATTGCTGACAGTGTAGATGACTTTATTTGAGAAGGAAATTGATTGGGACACAATGCTCTATCCGCTCGGAGGCAGAGCGCGGGAAAAATAATCGAGTGGGCTGAATGCCAGATGCGTCACCGGCACGCCGGGCGCCGCTCGGCCGCTCGATAATGTAAACAAAGCATTTTTACGACTTGGGTTTCTTTGAATGGTGCTAACACTTGTGTTTTTTGTTATGGTAAGGAACGGGGCTTTAAGATAGCGGAGTTTCGTTTGAAATAGGATAGTATTTACGTAAACACTACGTACGATACGTACGTACGATAGTATTTACGTAACTTTGTTTTCAAATAAATGGTTATAGTTCGAAAAAATGAGCGTTGACCTATATCCGCTCGGTGGCAGAGCGCGGGAAAAATAATCGAGCCAGATGAATGCCAGATGCGTCACCGGCGCGCGCGGCGCGGCGGGGCGCCGCTCGGCCGCCCGATAATGTAAATAAAGCATTTTTACGACTTGGGTTTGTTTGAATGGTGCTAACAATTGTGTTTTTTGTTATGGTAAGGAACGGGGCTTTAAGATAGTGGAGTTTCGTTTGAAATAGGATAGTATTTACGTAAACACTACGTACGATACGTACGTACGATAGTATTTACGTAACTTTGTTTTCAAATAAATGGTTAGGCTTCGTTCACACGGCATTGTCCTGCACGTTTTTTTCGTATTCGTTTTTTTAACGTACAATCATCCGGGTCTTCACACGGTAAATTATCATTCGTGTAAAAGACGAATAGCCGCAGTCTTCACACAGTTGTCACAGCGAGTAGACGTCACTGATGGATCCACGCGTGGTTGTACTTTTATATTGGTATCGTAGGCGCCAACGGTCTCGCCGCCGACAAAACAGAAGGTTTTGGGTACATCCTATTAATCAAGAATCTGTGCGAACGATCACATTTGAAAAATTATTCGAAAATCTTAGAAACGATGAAAAAAAGTTTTTTAATTACTTTCGAATGTCTGTTGAAAGTTTTGAAAAGTTATTAACTCGACTGGAAAATTCAAGCCTACCAAAATCAAATACGAATATGCGGAAATGCATTAGTACTAAAATGAAATTAGCCATCTGTTTAAGGTAAGTACACAAATAAAAATACACAGGTTGTGATTATTTAACTTTTATTAATGTTAATTATTATAATTAAAAAAATATAAAAAATTTACCAATTTTACTATGGTATATTCGTGTTTCGTATTAAAAGACATTGTAATCAATATCCGTGTAGTTAGAATAGCAGGATTCGACAGAAGACGGACCTTGAAGAGAAGCTGCTGTAGTTAATTCTACAGAGGCTGGACTTTGAAGAGAAGTCGTTGTAGTCATGTTTGTACTAATAGAATTTGTAGCTTCTTGTATATTACTATTTTGGTATTGTTGTGTAAAATATCCTCTGTGAACTGATGACAGATTGAAAGACGACGATTCACGAATTTGGCGACTGTTTTTAATTTTTTTCATTAACTGTAACACACCCATTTGGAATTCAAGGACTTCATCATCGTCATACTTATCTAATGATGGTAATATCCCATTAAAAAATGAAAGATGCCGATTCATTGTTTTAGGTTCGTTATTCGAATAAGAATCCATAAATTTCATCATCTTCGCATCTACAGGATTAATCATATTCTTTGGAGATCTTTTAGGTACACGATTAGGTATTGGGCTCTTTGCCGCCATTGTGTCATGTGTCTCTATAGAGTTTGTTTCCAATGTTTCATTTCCCCCCTCAGAATTTTTTTTCTGGTTTTCGGATTCTGTGTTATTATTGGATTCCGTGTTGTTATTTTCGGTAGTAGCATTATTTACTGTCTTTTTAGGTTCTATTACTTTCTGCAGAAAAGATAACTGTTTACTATATACATAAGGCTTTGCTGTTTTGGCGCCACTTCCTGAGCTTTTCTGATCTTTTATCTTTTTATACGATCGATTATAATTATCTCTTATATGAGTCCACCGTTGAATAATCATTTTAGCTGTAAAAGACAAACAAAAACGGTAAACAAAAAAGTAATACGGTACAGACAATAGCACGTCCCTCTTTACACTTCCATTATAAACTGATCTTGTCAAACCAGTCTGTGTAATGATGCCGCGTGTCAGTTTATATTGGATCTGTATAGAGGGACGTGCTGTTGACTGTACATTTACATTTTTTTTCAGGTATTTAGCATCGGGGTGCTCCATGAAAGATTTACACTATTCATACAAAGTTGGAGTATCGACTATAAGTGGTATCATCTGGGATGTTTGCTGGACTCTATGGCATGTCCTTCAGGGAGAATATCTTCAAATGCCTTCTACAGAAAGTGAATGGATAAAAATAGTGGAAGGTTTTGAAAGAAAGACTAATTTCCCTCATTGTTTAGGTGCAATTGACGGAAAACACATAAAAATCTTAAAGCCTCCTCATAGTGGATCCATGTACTTCAATTATAAAGATTATTTTTCAATTGTGCTACTTGCGGTGGTTGATTCGGAATACAGATTTATATATGTAGACATAGGATCATACGGAAAAGATTGTGACTCATCCATTTTGAAAAATTCCGTCTTGTGGAAAAAACTTAATGATGGTTCGTTGAATATACCCAAACCAAAGCCATTATTAGAAGGTGGAGAAAGTACACCCTACGTATTTATTGGTGATGAGGGATTTGCTCTACATAATAATTTACTACGCCCTTTTGGAGGAACACATTTAGATTTACGTAAAAAAATCTTCAATTACCGCCTGAGCAGAGCAAGGAGGTACGTGGAGTGTGCTTTTGGTATCTTAGCGGGAAAATGGAGAATTCTACATAAGGCTATTGATGTTTCACCAAGTTTATTGACAGAAATCATAAAAGCATGCATTGTATTACACAATTATGTTCGTGAAAATGATGGACACAATTTTGAAGATGTGGCAAATCCTTCATTATTTGAAAATATTCAAAGTACGGCAGTTCGAAATGTTCAAGCAAACAGCGTAAGGTCCATTTTTAGTCACTATTTTTTATCAAACGAAGGAGCAGTCCCATGGCAAAACGAATACATTTAGAACTAAGCAGAGCAAGTTAAAATATGTTGTAACTCAATTTTTATTATTAGTAATAAAATATACATACCTAAGGCTTGTCTTGTTTTTTCTTCCTTTGTCTCAAAATTAGGATCAATTATTACCATGATTCCCTTCCAAGCCGCTTGAGTTGCGACGCGATTTTTATAAAGTTCCAAAGTTTTATCCCATAAAACGGGACATTGTTCCACTAAAGAAATTAATAGTTCGTTGTCTATAGAAGATTCCTCAACCATTTTGAATATCAAACCAAATCTAACATAAAATACGTGCCACCCGTCCAAAAGACGCTCAGGTACTAAACGCTTCTTCGGTTGCTATTCGATAAAAAACGTGTGAACATCGTGCCGTGTGAACGAGACAGAGCTATATTATGTGCCACTGCGAACCGAATACGTCAAAGTTCATTCGATTTGCTTGACAAGTCCGTTGAGTATGCGTTTAAACGTATAAGCGGTACACGTTTTTTTGCAGTACAATCGACGTGTGAATGGATATATGTACGTTGTATGGTCACTATTTATACGTTAAGACGTATACTGCAAAAAAACGTGCAGGACAATGCCGTGTGAACGAAGCCTTATAGTTCGAAAAAACGAGCGTTGACCTATATTGTTTAAGGTTTTAAATACATTATGTGTATATACTTAACGCAAAACACTAATAAAACCACATAGCATTAGTACAATATGTACTATTTACGAGCGTGCAAAGTTGAAAAAATTTGCCGACGGCAAAAAAATAACAATGGCCGCCAAGACAATGGAAACAAAATGTTGTTTTATAAATATAAATCTGATACGTAGAATAAAAATATTGGTACCTGTGGAAAGCTTATTTAATGTTTCAACTTTGTTATAAAAGTGGTGGTATTAGAATAACACACTGTACTAAAATAAGGATCTGAAAACACATACACGTAATAACAATAAACATGAATCGGTCAGCGCCGGTTGTGGAATAAAACCGAAATTACGTAATTTTTTTCACTCACCGACCTTGAAATCCTGCAATAATTCACTTCACTATAATATTTATCACACACTTAACAGGCCATAGCACTTCAAACACTTGAAAACCCACTTAAAACACAAATTATTTATCATGTAAACAAAACACGCGCGAGTCCGTACGTCACTGACAAGACGCCATATTTTTTTAATTATTTGATTTTTTTGGTTGAACGCTTGTAGTGTTGTCATACATCTGAATACGCGGCTTTTAAGCACGAAATCGACTAAGCAATCGGATACAGTGTGCCACAGATCTTTTAAAAATGAAAAATTGAATAAAGTTTATCGGATTTCGATTAATTAAAAGGCTACGCGAGTGGACGCTAACGTGCGGCGCCACTTTCTATGCGGCGACTTTGGTCACCTCATCCACTCCAGCGGTTTGTTTAAGGTTTTAAATACATTATGTGTATATACTTAACGCAAAACACTAATAAAACCACATAGCATTAGTACAATATGTACTATTTACGAGCGTCCAAAGTTGAAAAAATTTGCCGACGGCAAAAAAATAACAATGGCCGCCAAGACAATGGAAACAAAATGTTGTTTTATAAATATAAATCTGATACGTAGAATAAAAATATTGGTACCTGTGGAAAGCTTATTTAATGCTTCAACTTTGTTATAAAAGTAGTGGTATTAGAATAACACACTGTACTAAAATAAGGATCTGAAAACACATACCCGTAATAACAATAAACATGAATCGGTCAGCGCCGGTTGTGGAATAAAACCGAAATTACGTAATATTTTTTCACTCACCGACCTTGAAATCCTGCAGTAATTCACTTCACTATAATATTTATCACACACATAACAGGCCATAGCACTTCAAACACTTGAAAACCCTTTTAAAACACAAATTATTTATCATGTAAACAAAACACGCGCGAGTCCGTACGTCACTGACAAGACGCCATATTTTTTTAATTATTTGATTTTTTTGGTTGAACGCTTGTAGTGTTGTCATACATCTGAATATGCGGCTTTTAAGCACGAAATCGACTAAGCAATCGGATACAGTGTGCCACAGATCTTTTAAAAATGAAAAATTGAATAAAGTTTATCGGATTTCGATTAATTAAAAGGTTACGCGAGTGGACGCTAACGTGCGGCGCCACTTTCTATGCGGCGACTTTAGTCACCTCAGGCACTCCAGCGGATTCTTTACAATGGACACATAGCCTCTGGTTTTTGCAACTTTGGATTCCATGGCCAGGACGGAAGCATTAATAACAACGATTTTTGATAATTTGTCTTTCTGTCTGTAGAAGTTTTATATTTAGCGCACTGGTCGTTAAAGTGGCTCCCATTACAGAATATACAGCTTAACTTTGTCCTCTTCCTTTGAGGTTCTTCTGATGACTTGACCTTCGACGATCTCGTTTCTTGATTATTGCTCATATTTTCCTTTGCTTCAATGGGATGTTTTCTGTTCTCTTGTGTAACGTGCAGCGTTTCTACAGTGTAATTTTCAATTACCTTTGAGTTTCGTTGTTGTGTTATTCGACTCGCATCTTCACGAGCAGTAATGATGATTTCCAAAAGTTTCCTCAACTCTTGAATAGAGTAATTCTCCGTCGATTTTATCTTGAGTTCATAAATTAGCTCTTCGGGAAATTTCTCGAAAATTAGATGCCTCAAATGATTATGGTTTATATCTTCACCAAGTGACTCTAGGACTCTTAAATGCCGTTCTACATTGTTTAACACTTTCCTGCACTCATTTGTTGCTTTATCGGCAGTTTTTACTTTAGACAACGCAGAGTAATGAGCGTCGACTAAATGGCTGGTCTTCCCATATCTTTCCTTTAACGTTCTCAACGCAATCTGGTAGTTGGCGTTGGTAGTGTCGAAACCGTCAATAACCTGCCTGGCTTCCCCTTTTACAGATGCTTTTAGGTACAGTAACTAATCGACCTCAGTGATGTTTCTTGCGTCGATGTTAGAACTGAACTGGTCCCAAAATTGATGCCAGTTCAATACGTCCCCGTCGAACTCAGGTAAGTTTAGTTTTGGCAGGCGGCTAGACGTGCTGCTGGCTTGGGTGGGCCCCTGTTCGACTGTATGGTTTTGCGTAGAAATCATTTTTATTTTCACATTCAATTCGGCGAGGTTCTGTTCAGCTTCAAGTTGAACTTCGCTCATTTTTCCTATGTCGTCAGCGGAAGGATTATTAATCATACGAAAGTAGTTGGTGAGGTCTTCGTTGAATCCCTTTAACGACGATTCAAGTTTAACTTTTATAATTTCTGCGTCATATCTTGTCTCATCGTTATGTATAGAGAGGCGGGAGGATAAGCTAGACTGATGCTCGATTTGATTTGTTAATATTGTAAGCGGTGCAACAATATTTCTTCCATGTTTGTAAAGGTCCTGTAACCGAAAATTGTATCATGCCTGTGCTGTTTACTAAAATGCATATCATTAGTAATTATTGTTTTATTACGACAGACAATAACAAGACAATTCCCCTTTTCTCATAGACTTACTCCAGAAGTGTATGAGTTTATGTAATAAATTAAGCCAAACATTGTGATTTGATGTCATTACCTCATTCGGAATAGTCTCTATTCAGATGGTTGTGAAATTCACAATGTCGCTATCATTTAGTTTGTTAAGACTGTGAATTTATCATAATTAATACATAGGTGTGTAAGGGTAATCATTTTCATTTGAGTTTCCAAGAACCTTAAATATCTGAGGTGTGTTAGCAATTGTAAGGGGCTAGACTTTGTCTAAAGATTGGTTAATGTATTTATGTGCTTAGATTAAATTTCCCTTGGATCCGGAAAATATAGCTGGCATGTTTGGAATGTGTTTTAAAGGTAGGTAAGTAATGTAAGAAGTAAGAACTTAACAAGTTCTATGTTACAATATTAAAGGAGAATGGGCAAAATCGTACGGCACTTGGTCTATCAGCGGCCAGGAACATTTTTTTTTTTTTTTGTTTAATATCACCCTACAATAACGGGTTCAAGAAGTTTTATATCTGTAGTGTCATTATTAATGGAACTAAATACATTTTTATTTTAGATATGTAAGCCTGTGATTTAGCGTATTAATTACTAAGATTTAGTCTTAAAAATAAGGAAATAAAATAAAATGACTTGTTTACTTCAATACATTTATTTTACATACATTTACATACATAAACTCACGCCCTTTTCCCATGGGGGTAGGCAGAAACCACAGAACGCCACTTGCTACGATCCTTACATACTCCTTTTGCCTCGTCCACATTCATACATTTAATGTACAATAATAGCACTGAGTTCTGATGCCGGTAATAAAATATCCTCGTCTTGATGTCTAGCCCATGCCAGATACCACACTACACACATAACGTGTGCGCAACAACCGATTGTGCGCCTTCCACTCAAACAACTGCAATAATAATGAGCAATTGCTTCTCTATTTTGTCTTTGTCGGTTAATTACAATATAAGAATAATATATTCTGGACCTTACATGTCTAGATTGTATTCGCACACGTAATAACCAAATATCTTCTTCTTCAATAAAATCTCTGAGCTGACTTATTTGTCGCTCCCGGTATACTTCGATATTGTATAAGCCTTCAATTAAGTGTTCAGCGTAGTAGCTGCGAGCCAACTTGATTTGGTATGTGCCAAGTGCAAACAGAATTAGGTCTTCTTCAGAAAAAACCGGAAAGTCTTCAAAAATAGGTTGGTCGCTGCTGAGTCTTTCAAATGATGCCCTCTGTCTATTTATGTTATGACGGATAACATAGTCCGCTAAGAGGTTCGGTATTTCAAAACGTTCATTAATTATATTTACGAACGATGATGCATGAATACTATCTTGTATTGGTGTTTGGAACGCATTGATGAGTGCCGCTGCGTTTTGAAAGTCCTCAAACATGTGACTTAAGGCGCGATTAAAATATTCTTGCCTAAACAATTTGAAATCTCGCTTGAACCTGCCATTTATAACTTCCACTACCCAGCGGCATAGAGTTACCAGCCTAGTTCTATTGGCCTGTTCAGTAGTAAGCTGGTCTGCACCGCGGTCTTTGGTTTCTGGCATATAGGCACTGTAGTTGCATCGCTCCAAATCGCCACAGACGTCTCTAAACCCACGATCTAAAATGAATATGTCGCCAGCCCGGTAAAACCAGTGAAATGTGCCTTCTTCGTCATTTATAATTCTTTCCAAAATACTGGCATCTGAGTCGGTAGCAGCATAGGGCCCGCAAACATCAATTATATGCCCATCGGAACACACCATTAAGAACGGTTTTAATAGATTTTCGTATTTGTGTAGACTGTAGGTCTGTCGCTGGAACGAAAAGTTGGAGCTCTTCTGTATATAAATATATGTTCCATCCATGATTGTTACTGCCTTCCTTTCTTCTGGAGAAGACTCGGGATTTCCAAATAACGCGTTTGGTACAATAAGATTACGGTCAGCGACCATTCTTCTATTTAAATGGTCGAGTCCCAGGTGTCGTGGCTTAAAATCCAGAGATATAGCATCACGCGCGGTTTTTAAATGCCTTTCTAGAGTCCTTCTACTTATGTTAAAGAGCGTGGCTAATCTCTCGTTGCTATCACCAGTTCGCAACTTCATTAAATAAATGGCTAGTTTTGTTTTGGCGTTTGACTCAGACAAAGAAGGCGTTTGTTCCAAGATTGTATTGAATTGATCTCTGCTAACGCCCAATCGAATATGAATCTCATTAGGATCCATATTTGCAATATCTTCAAAGTCCAGAATATTTTTATTTAAAACAGCTTTTTTAAAAAGCTCTAGTATTTGCACAAAATGAGAGCTGTTAAAATCATGTCTGAGATTTGGACTATCAATGAGCTCTTCCCAATCATTTGATGTTAAATGTGCATCACATATTCTGGCACTGTCTGGTATGAATAAGTTAGAATGTAACATAAGAGTAATCCTTACATTCTCAGGCATTCGACGACGTGAAACACTACGGCATCTGTCAAACATACAGTTTGCCGAGGTGCTAGGCACTCGTGAATATTCTTCCACTTGAAGAACACATTCGTGCGGGGCAGGGTTATTGTTTGGCTGCACAGCCCGTTGAGCTCGTTGCCAACAGGGTCGACAAACGTATTCTCGGCCGTTGTATTCAACCTGAAAAGGAAAATAGTTTATAACATAGTATTTAAAACTCACAGCAGTTTCAGTTAAATCATGTGTTGTATAGTAGAACATGCCGAGCTCTTTTTCAACGTGACGAATGAGTCATGCTCATACGCATTGTTAATGAGTGGTTGGCCTCTATTATATTTCGAAGCTAGATAACGTTGGCTCTGTTTCCATATGCACCATGTGTGTAAAAGAGAGAGAAGATCTGTTTTGACTATAACTTAAGTATTGTTAGAAAAGAACCATACGCTTAAGGAAATAACATAATTCACTAAAAGGACGTACATAAAAATACAATCAAAACTGTAACGTGGACTTTCAATAAAGAGCCCACACTTCACCCAACGATGTGTCGCATATGCACATCGTGACACAATATTATGAGGCCATCACCGCTATAGGGTGCGTACATACGGGTAAAAACAACCAAAAAATAGTCTAAAAATACTTACTTGCTGTGGAGCTATAGCTTCAATAATATATTGAGCATTGGCAGCATTTTCCTCAAAAAGAGCATGGGTTATTTCTAACCTTCTTCTATTAACCACTGATCGATTGCACAAAACACATATAGGTCGATTTTCTGCCATTTTTCAATAATGTTCCGTTGGCGTACACAAGTCCAGAGTCCAAGTACACAAGCACAAACGTACAGAAGTTCAGAGTTAATAGCCAGGTTATCAGGTTAGGAAGAAACACAGTCCAGAGGGTAGCCAGGGTCAAAACGTTTGAAAAAGAATCCGTAGATGAGCGCACAGTACACAACGTCACAAGGGTAAGCGAAGGACTGCGCCGAGTGACGCACACGCACCCCACACCTCGGCTCTTTTGTTTGCACTCGAAGCTGATTGGGCCGTTCGAACTCAGGTAGTCCATGTAGTAAACCCATTGTTGAGCTGAGTCTTGTAAACGGTATGCTGACAACGTTTTGAAATACTTTTGAAGACATAAACTAATGTTAATAAGTATTTTATAAAATGGGTTTGCACATTTTCTTGCACTTATTATCTAAGTATTTTACCTATGTATTTTTTTTTCTAAATGAGCTGCAATGTTACGTTCATAGTAAAAGTTAGTCCTTAGTAATAGTACTTTCATTTAATACCTATTTCGTTGTTGGCCGCTCATAGACCATTTTGCTCTTTCTCCTTTGTCTTAATTAATTTAATGAAGGTACTTATTATATTTTTTTTTTCAGAGACCTTCAGGATCCTGTTAATCAAAACAGATTCAACACAGAGAAGTTTGTTTCCACAGTGGGCAAACATATTCAATTTTAACAAATGAAGTTTTTACTTAGAGAAGTAATTACTCCTTAGTAAATAAATGTTCATGTTTTACTGCTTTAAGTATATGCGTCTAGATACTACCTACATTTAATAAACAAATAGTTAAGTTCTTAGGTGTAGTGCTCAATAATTACTAGTAGGTACATGCTACCTCTTCTGTTTCCAAGTAAGAAACATTTACTTTCCCAAAGAATAGTTACCCTAAATTTTAACTAAATAGGTATTATATTGTGAAAGGTCTCACTTTTAGTATTGATCTTACTTCCTATATGCTATGTGAAGTGTAACATTGTTTATGCATGTTAGTCATATTATTTAACAACCTTAGTTAGGTAGTCGGTGCCCACTGAACCTTCTTATAGGTAATTCATCAGAATTCTGCTAGTGTGAGCTACCTATTAAAGGTGCGTAGCTATGTATGTACATAGGTAGTCCTTATTTGAAGGAACCAATCTCTTTGCAATTTGTAGGTACCCATGCACACTCGTGGCATAGGTACCAACTCTTATGATAAGATCTCATCTACCAATCTTAATAAAAATCTAAGTATTTACTTCGTAGTTGTGTAAGTATCCGTAGTTACGTCTACACAGCGAATCGTACTCGGAGCTGTCCTTTCCGATAGGTATTAGGCCGCAAAATACTAGCCCCAGTTGGTCGATGCGTTTTTCTGTAAATACCCGATTATCACGTCAATCCCTAAGGTTTTTACAAAGCAACATGGCAATTCTCATGGGCCCTTCGGTATTTATCATGTTAAGATCAATAAGACGAATGAAATCGTTATGTATGATTTAATTTGTACACGTTCAGATTAAATTCATAATATTCACATAACTGGATCAATAGAGAGTTCAAAAACTATATTCATATTGATAACTTACCGTTAGATTCTAACTGTCGTGGTTTACAGCAGATGGACAATACTTCAGCAAAACAAAGTATTCAAACTTTTCTCGTCGTTATTTCGTTCCGTGCGTCAAACTTCACAAGTAAAACTTTGCTGACAATAGTGCGGTGGTAGTTAACCGTATAAATTGTTACAACAATCGATTTCTCTTTTATCGATTAGATTAAAATTACAGTAATTATCCTCTACAGTTTATCGTATCAGTAACCATTGACTAGAAATAAACGAATGTCAAACGTAACTTTATTGTAATTATCAATAAATTTGCTAAGGATTTACCCTTAGTTGTCTAATTGGTTTAGACATCACGTACTGCGAGATGTTATCTGCAATACGAATTGACTCCATCGCATCGCACCGTACACCGCAAGTCTATACAGTAAAAATGACATAGACAAGTTTACCGCCGTAATACTAGAAGTAGTACTTACAGATAGTACCTATTAATATCCTGTGGAATTTGATTCTTGATTCACTTGAACAAGAACGAACATGGAGATCGTCAAACTAAATATGGCGTATGATCTTCTCGTTTCGTGTCACTATTCAGGGTAAACTATTCAGTTCCTTGTCCAAATTGTATTGTAATAATAAATTTTAATATTCCAGACTTAAAATTAAACAAAATCTCACTCCTGATATTATGTCAGATACCTTAGACATCAGTAGGCCAATTCTCGTACTTAAAAAACGCTCAAATTCAAGTCGCAATCTCATCTCAGCGACAATAAATGTCAAAAACCTGTCAAAAATGCATGTAAGTTGACAGTAATTTTGACAGACTGAGACTGAGACCAGAATGCGAACGGTCTCAAAAATACAGGAATTGCCCCTCTGGTTCACGATAATCGAGCGGTTAAGACAAAACATAAATTAATCGAAACTACAATCGGTTTCTGCGAGTGTATTACGTATGCGTAACAAAAACTCGATTCACTGTCGTACATCCCTAAGGACTAATAAGTCAGCTGAAGTCCTCTTATTAATTTAGCTTTTTAATCTTATCTGAAAGGTAACTTGGTTTAACAACAAAGAAATAAAATAAAATTTATTTCATTCTTTAGTGCGGTATGTAATCCAGATAATTGCATAAATTAAATTCAAGAATTGGCTCGTCAAGCATCTGACTATAATGCTTTGCTTACGGAATGCACGAACTTCCGACCGGGTCAAACAATCCTCCTTGTCGATATTGGCATTGATTAAATGACATGTTACGATTCATTTTAATGAATAAAATAATTATAATTTTTAATCACGCAACTTACGTAATTACAATATTTTCTTTTGAACCATTTACGATATAGTTCCCAATAATTATGTACACATTGAGGCAACTAGCTCCATCTAGCGATTCATTCGGAAAACTTCCGTTACAAACAAGTTCTAATACCAAACTTTACAATAAATTATTAGTATAGTTATAACAAAATAGATTTATGATTCGTCGTGGTATCGGTAGCCCCCGCTCAATCCTGTGTGCTCTGTTTATATTAGTGCATCCTGCAACTAAATCTATAATCACAACTTCTAGTGTGGTTTAAATAGCTTTAAATATATAAATAATTATTGCTCTTCTCCACTGTTGGTGATAAGAGTTGTGCCAATTCACTTCTCTCTTACTCATGGTGCTGCTGCCATGCCTGCATTAGGCTCTCAGGCTCTCTTGGCACTCATAATGTTCTTGAAACCAGTTCAAATCCCAGCATCTCCACCATGTCGTTACGTCTGCCCGTATATGTTAAGATTATATTATTTAAAGGAATTCTGTAATATTAGAGTATTATGTTGATCTCTTCTGAGGGAGTAACCTTAGGCGGACGTAGCGAATGAGAAAAAAATATTGTGTTACTTGTACCTGTGTTTACTTTATCTGCTTCGCTTATTGATTCTTTATGGAGACAGAGCAGAGCAACCAGACTTGAACAGAGGGGGCCACTTTCACCATCTGTAGATAGATATTATCGATGACACTTCGATGACACTATTGGTATTTACTGAAACCAAATGTCAAATATTAGATCTTGTACATTACTCAACAACTGGAAACCGGTATGGTTTCCGACCCTGGAAACTCACTTCCAAGGGCACTCGTAAAGGCTTTGGATCTGCAGACCTTTAGTAGAGGACGGCGTGGTATTCTCACCGCCCTCAAACATACTCATCGAAAGGCTTTGGATCTGCAGACCTTTAGTAGAGGACGGCGTGGTATTCTCACCGCTCTCAAACATACTCATCGAAAGGCTTTGGATCTGCATACCTACCTTTAGTAGAGGACGGCGTGGTATTCTCACCGCCCTCAAACATACTCATTGAAAGGCTTTGGATCTGCAGACCTTTAGTAGAGGACGGCGTGGTATTCTACACCGCCCTCAATCACACTCACAGATCATACTAGCACTAATTGAGATCTCAAGAAGCTTCAGTTATAACATACGTCATACAACTACAACATACAAAGTTTGCCAACCTCGTTGGTTTACACGTAATCATTATTCAGTATTTCAGTATTCTCAAAACACTGGTTTCAGTGAATAACTTAATTACTTAATCAATCTTAAACATTAGATACACAGCTTTCAATCCAGAGATGGCCGGCTCCAACCTTGATACAAACTCACTTTGGTAAACACGGCTTCTCACTAAACTTTAGCTAAACTTAAACAAGACAAAATACTAGTTCTTACCGCGTCGGGGCGATTTGACAGGTTCGCGCGTACTTCCAGCGATGTACCATCGATGTTGCCATTGCATAGAGTTATTGTTTAATGTTGCTATGCTGATTATTGTTGTATTTACATTCGCGGATTATATCTTCTCAAGGTCCGCGACAGTACGGAAATCGAGATACCCATTCTTTGATAAAAGTCTCGGCTACCTCCTCCGCGGTAATGGATCGCATGGGCCAAACCTCGGGCCATCTGGATACTCTGTCTATTGCAGTCAAACAATAACGGTATTCGTCACAGACGGGCAATGGACCAACGATGTCGATATGGACGTGCATGAAACGACCGGATGATGTCAAAATTACCGATGGGGGTAGAATTGTGTCTTGAAATTTTGCTGCGCTGACATGCTTCACAAGATCGGGACCAGGCTCGGCAATCCTTTCTAACCGAAGGCCAGACAAAACGCTCTGCCACCAAACGAGTCGTAGCTTGAGCGCCGGGGTGGCTCAAATTGTGTAACTTATTGAAGGCAGCGCGGCGGAAAGAAGGGGTCAGATAGAGACGTGGCTTACCAGTAGAGATGTCACAGTAAACCAGAGTGTTGGTCCCTGATGTACTGATTTTGGTGAGTGTTAAGCTGGAACCATCTTGTAATAAATTAGCAAGTTCTTGGTCTGATGCCTGCGACTTAGCCAAAGCTTCGTAATCCTGGTCCAGAGTGATGGCGTCTATGTCAATCCGTGACATAGCGTCGGCCACGATGTTGTCTTCACCCTTGATGTACTGGATGTCTGTCGTGATTTGGCTAATGAATGATAGCTGGTTAAGTTGTGGAGGTGGAAGTTTCTCACGTCGCTGTAAAAAGGCGTACAAAAGGGGCTTATGGTCTGTGAAAATTGTTGCATGCTGGACTTCCAAAATGTACCGAAAATGTTGGACACTTTCATAGACCGCTAATAATTCACGGTAATAAGCTGGCCACTGTGCCTGCTGCGGAGTCAACTTTTTGCTGAAAAAAGACAGTGGATACCAATGGCCGTTTAGGTATTGCTGAAGGCAGGACCCAATGTGAATGCTAGATGCGTCAGTAAATAAAGCCAACCTGGCGTTGCTGATTGGATGTTGCAGCAGTGTTGCGTTGGAGAGGCTCTTTTTACAAGCTTCAAATTGTTGCAAGAGTTCGGGTGACCATGGAAATGGCTTTGCACCTTTAGTGTTGCTTGAAACCAATGCGTCAATCAATGGGGCCTGGAATTTCGCTGCATGAGGCACGAATCGACGATAATAATTAAGCATACCTAGAAACCGGCGCATACCTTGTACTGTCTCAGATGGTGGAAAATCTAGCAATGTTTGAATTCGATCTAGAGGGGGGCGTGTACCATCACCACTACCGTGGTAGCCCAAAAATACGGCTTCATTGACACCTAAGACACATTTCGAAGGGTTTATAACCACTCCGTAGTCTTGCAGGCGTTTGAAGAGGACACGCAGGTGCTGAAGGTGGGTAGGCTCGTCTTTGGAAAATATGAGTATATCATCTACGTAAGGGAAACAGAATTCAAGACCCCGTGTGACCTCATCGATGAAACGCTGAAAGGTTTGACCAGCGTTCCTCAAACCGAAGGTCATATACGGGAATTCGAAGAGGCCAAACGGGGTCACGATGGAAGTTTTTGCAATATCCTCTTCAAAAACCGGAATTTGGTGGTAAGCTTTGACGAGATCCAGTGTGCTAAATACCTTGGCACCAGCGAGGTTATGGGCGAAATCATTGATGTGCCTAACCGGGTATCGATCCGGTACGGTCCTGGCGTTCAGGGCGCGGTAATCGCCACAAGGGCGCCAGGTGTTGTCTTTTTTAACGGTCATATGTAACGGTGAAGACCACGCACTTTTTGAGGGCCGAGCTGTCCCGCATCTTACCATTTCCTCGAATTCATTTTTAGCTGCAACTAGTTTCTGCGGCGCCAAACGTCGAGGTCGACAGGAGACAGGTGGTCCGTCTGTGGTCTTGATGTAGTGCACTGTGTCATGCTTGATGACTCTAGGGAGGCCGGGAGGTCGAGTGATATCTGGAAACTCCGCTAGGAGTTGAGTAAATATTGACTTACCCGAGGCTACTGCTCGTACGCTGGGTTGGTCAATACTAGCGGTAGAAGCAGCAGATGTTAGTCCAGTAGTAATTTCTTATTTCGGCAGTCGGGTAAAAGGTGATAAAATGCTAAAAAATCAGAGCCAATGATGGCTGTACTAACGTCGGCTATCACGAATTGCCAAGTGAAATCGCGGCGCAAACCAAAATTTAATTTAAGGTTTACTGTACCAAAAGTTTGTATACTGCTTCCATTAGCGGCACTTAGTTCATAATCAGTAGGCTGCCTGCGTGACGGTAACCAGCGGTGCGGAAAACAACACAGGTCTGACCCAGTGTCAATTAGGAAACGGCGGCTAGACACGTGGTCCGTGACAAAAAGGCGGCGGCCGATGTTTGCGCAATCAGTTGCCGCCGCTACTGACCGCTGCTTGGGTTTTCCGATTCCCAATCACATGGCCTAGTACATCTAGTTGCTTTAGCACCCCATCTCCTGTGGTACCAGCATCGCTTGGAATTATTCGCTGACTTACCGAAAGAAGCTGACCGGCCGGAAGATGCGGACCGGTCACGTATGGGACGGTGTTGCTGCCTCGAGAGTGCAGCTACTTGATTACTCACATCTTCTAATTGTTGAGCTAATGTAGCTAAAGTTAAAGTTGAAGTTGCCGATGTGCAACAAACAGTAGGTGATGGGGCTAACTCCACGATTTTGTCAGCTAACTCTGACACTTTATCCAAATTGAGATCGGCCTGTGCTGCTAGTATTGCTTGAGCTTGTTGTGGCAGACGGCGCAACCAAAGTTGGCGTATGATATTATCATCTGAGAGAACTGTTCCGGCAAGTGAGCGAAGGTGACGAAGAAATTGGGACGGTTTCCGGTCACCGAGCTCTTCATCACTTAGAAGCTGTTTAACTCGTTTCTCTTGGGAAATTGACAGTCGTTGTATGAGGACTTCTTTAATTTTTTTTATATTTCCCTTCGGCTGGTGGATTTGTTATTAAATCCTCGACCTCCCCTGCCAGCCTCTGATCTAGGTGACCTACTACATAATTGTATTTGGTAGTATCACCAACAATATTAGCAATTTCGAATTGGGCCTCCACTTGTGCAAACCAAATTGCGGGCTTGTCAGTCCAAAATGTAGGTAATTTCACTGCTACCCTACATACCTTTGCCTCCACTTCATTCTGGTCTAATCGCTTTTGTAGTGTTGAATTTTCTGCCATCAGTTGCTCAAGTTGTGCCTGAACCTGTTCATTCGCCATTATTAATGAAACCTATACACAGCAAGCAGCAATAATACCACACACCCGAGCACCGCACAACAAAAAAATAAATAAATAACAATAATAAATAAATTAAAATTGTTACTGCAGTACCAAACCCAAAAGTAATAAATGTTAGCAGTTGGTAGGCATTCAAACAATATACAAAAAAAATTACAAGATCATAATTCACACAAACAGCTGTTTAATATTAAACATTAAGTTTTATAAAGTACCCAAGTCCTTTAAAAAATTGACAGAAAACCCTTAAGTCCTGTTGATTTATGATAAGTCCAAAACTTATTTCAATGATGTAGGTATGCAATTGCACCTTATAATTAACACAAGGAACAGAAAAAGCACTGACAGAACTGTAAAAACATTGCTACTTCCTATAGGCAAATAACGATCAGAACTTTAAGCAAGTGCAATGCAGAGCGACAAAATAGTATTGGTGCAATCTAATGTTGTTATTAGTATGTGCCTAAGTAGGTATTAAATGCATGCAGACAGTAAGTAGGTAAGTACCAGAGCCCTAGGTAAGTTTGTAAATAAATGGTTTTAGTTATCAGGTACTCAAAAGGTATTAACAGGAAAAATAGAAAATAAAACTTGCGTGAGGCGGCAAGGAATCTCCAGTGCTGCTTATAATTTGTTCAGATTTCACTTTGCAGTTGCACTCAAGGCACACACACAGAAACGTGATGAATTCTCGTAGCGTAGATGTACTCGTAGACACGGCACAGCGTCGGGTCTTTGGTTGCGCGTCGGTGGCGTCGTAATCAACGTCAAAATAAGGTAAGTATCTGGTCTCGTTTGAAAGGCGACGACAGACGCAGGGAGTGGGCACTCCGGCGCCGGCACTTGTTTGTCTAGTTACTGATCGCAGTTTACCTTCTGATGCTGCTTGGTCAGCAGGAAACGTGAAGTTTTAGTCGCGGTCACCAATGCGGGAGTTAGTTGCTCCCACCATGTGTTTGAAATGAAACTAAAGGACTGTTACTTTAGAGGCCATGAAGTTTAATCAAAAAGGAATGCTCACAAACTTGTCACGTACGATATGTACATTGATGCAATCATAAATTACTAGTGCTAGTCACACATTAGAAAAAGTGAGGATCAAAAAGAGTAGCCGAAGAGTCATTAGTATATTGGGAGATCTGTAATTTTTTTTGTTCCTGTCAAAGCCACTAGTGGTGTCCTACAATCGTAGTGATGTTACCCTCATCATTCAGGAGGACGATGTGCTAATCGCCACAGGACTAAGGGACATGTGGTTCCAACAGGACGGAGCAACGCTGCCGACCATCGACTCGACTACGGCTGGCAGCGACAAGTGACTGCCTACTTCTGAGATGAGGGCACGGCGCGGCTTCTCCCAAGCGACACACTCTGGCAGCGTATGCTACTCCGTGTCCTCCCGGCAGTCGACGTAGTCGTGCCACCGGGCGTCCGGCTCCCTGTTTATGCGACACAGGTACTTCCCGAAGCAACTATGCCCCGAGAGCACCTGCGTCGCCCGAAACGACAGGGAGCCGTGCCTCCTCCCGAGCCAGCGCGCGAGCACCGGCCGGACCGCCTCGATGGTGACGAGGCTGGCGATAGGGCGTGAAAGCCTGTCCCGCCATTCCGCCACCAGGACCTCGCGAAACTTAACCTAACCTACCCTAACCGAAGAGGCAGTCAATTTGATAACAGCTCAGGATTGGAAGAATTGCTGTGAGGATGTTAAGAAAATTGAGAAGGAATATTATGATCGTGGAATAACATTGTGCCATGACATAGACCGTTTAGCAATATTCAGGATGGTGCAGAGTTGCAGACAGCAATGTCATGGAATGTCTCTAATAGGTAATGTAATTCTAATAGATACTAAAAATCTAATAGGTAATATCTCTAATAGTTAATGTATCATCTCATCAGCAGCGATGAGATTGGTTTTTAAAGCAGTGACGAATCATCGCCAGAGCTGAAAATAGACGACACGAACTTAAGTGATCCCATTGAAGGCGTAGAATATTTGCATTTTAATTTATTAGATTAGTGTACTTTCTCAATTATAGTTTATATTTGAGTGGAGTTGTTTTATTACTGCTACATACCAAATCTATTATCTGTCTATCTATGCGGAACTCTTTGTAAGCAGTTGATTAATAAACATACGGAGTTACATAAAATATTTACAAATTATTTAAAGCTAATAAATAAATAATACTATTCAAGTATCAAGATCATCTGGGTCGTACTAACTGGGTTGCTACCTTTGCGATTGTGGCACCCTCATTTATTTACTACTCTTTTATCTGTAATTTTTTTCTTTAAACTTTTAGGGCTTTTTTTTCAATAGTCAGATAGCTTTTACCTGAGGAATAAATATTGCGGTTTGACAGCTTTTGTATAGAAAATATGTCAAACTGTCAGATTTATTCTTCAGATAAAAGTTATCTGACTATTGAAAAACCAGCCCTTATTCCTATTATTACTCTTGAAATCTCAAAACAGTAGAGTTGGCAACACTGGTAGTGACAGCGACACTGACAGGATAGCACGGATACCGTAGACAAAGCTGCTATTACGGCGCACATTGGTTTAATTCTGGAAAATGTGGGACATAGGGTCCAAGGTTAGTAAACCGGCATGATTATTTTTTAACATGACATGCCTCTTGATTTTGTAAATTTTTTAGATTTTAGATAATTTTTACATTCAGATATATTTTTATTATTTTGTCACTATCTTGGTGTTATTTCAAATACGGTTGAATCCTCGACTAGAAACCAATATTTCAAGTATTAACCTTGAAGTGCATCTAGCTCCAAAAGTCGCAAAGATATTGAAATGGTGTCTGGAGATTAATTATCGAAGACAATGCCCTCTATAATTGTTTCTTGGTTTCATCTTAAGAAACCGTGCTGCGATTATGGAAAAAATCGGTGCAGACCCATTTTGCTCCATACACAAACTATTACAACATTTTTTTTAGCATGTTATAGTAACAAAATAAAAAACATGTGAAAAAGTTGTTCAAAATCGAGAAGCCTGTCATGTCAAAAAAAATCATGCCGGTTTACTAACCTTGGACCCATGTCCCACATTTTCCAGAATGGAACCAGTGTGCGGCGGTCTACGGGGACAGCCGGTCGATTCTGTTAAAATCTCACCGTGAATACTTAGGTGAAGTGAGCGTGGAGTGAGCTGTCAGTGTCATCCCACTGATGCTAGGGATTGACCAAGCATTACACTTACAATCATAATCGAGATTTTAATAATATTTTTTATCAAAATTGTATTGATCATTTTATATTATTTCAAAGCTAGTATGTAGCTAAGTGGCTAAACAAAACTATTTTGATGGTTTTAAAATAAAATAGCAAAACAGAAATTCAGTTAGAAAGTCAATGCTGTTTTTTTCTTTGTTTGCCTTAGGCGCGAGTGCGCCACGCACGGAACTGTAAATAAAATATAAAACATTACAAGTTGAAGACCGCTACAAAAATAGAAACGCGTAAGTATCGACATTGTTTGTAATTATGAACGAAGCGGGATCGATCATTTTTCACAAGGAGTAACTTTGTCGACTTATGCAGAAAAGCATAACAATTATTAAGAGTAACCTACCTATGTAGGATATAAGAGCGAGCAAAGGGAGCTTGATAATGTAAGCACCCCGCCTAGGGCCGATTAGATTTTCGGAAATAGGAGTTTCGGTACTTTGTTGAATAATCCCCAAAAGCTCTAGAATTGAGAAGAAAATTTCAGGAACTCGCCTCGAATACCTAGGTACCTACGTTAAGTGCTTTAATATTCTGTGAGGCGTTTTCGCATATTTTTTTAGTTCCGAATGTCTTACACCTATAGGTAGGTATTTAATTTTGAAGCCAGGAGAGTGCAAGTGCGCCGTCTTGCACCCTGCTCCCGGCGCCCATGTTAAATGATTATGTAAACGCAATCCCATGACCCAATCGCGACTGTGGCTCGAGTCGAGTAAAGAAAGACTGTGCTACGTTGTTCAGGCTTGTTACTAACCTAAATCTATACCGACACTTGCGAATAGCGCTTACTTCACCTCGCCGGTAGTTTTGAGATGATTCACTGGCAATATCACATGGAGTTTTTTTACTTAGGTACCTACTTACCTACTACGTAGGTAGGTACTATCGAGGAAGTTCATATCTATGCACCTTTAGGACTATTTTTCCCTGTAGCGCTCGGGCGCTAACAGTAACTAACGTAAAACAGATGCGGTCATCGTGTTCACGGGATTTTGTTCTAAAACTGCTTAGATATGAACTTCCTCGATAGTACCTACTTATTTACCAACGTCCAATACATAGAGGTCTACTTAACCTGTCGTTGCCAATAATAAAAGAATATCCATCAGATTATCATCGTCAATACTAAAATATAGCTAAACAGAGACTCCCGCAGCGCCGACACGGGCTCACTTGACTTCGCTGGCGTGCTGTTGCCGTGGCAACGAGAATCGCGTGGCCGTGAAGTGATCACGCCGCGCAAGCGCGTTAGACGGTATCTTCGCTGGCGTGCTGTTGCCGTGGCAACGAGTATAGCGTCGCGTCGTCGTGATGTGATCACGCCGCGCAATTGCGTTAGACGCTGTCATTAGTAGGTAGACGTACCACGAGTTTCTTTTTCGTTATTGCAATGACAACCACGTCCCTAAGTCTGTTCGTATTCGAATTACGAGACAATAATTAGTACCTACCTATTTATTTCAATGCTTTTAGATTGTCAATTCCAATCATTTTTTGAATGTCAGTATTATTATGTACATACCTAAATTTTGTTTTCAACAAATGGATATTACTTGAGAGGTGAGATTGAATAACTTCGAAGAAAGTTTTCAGTGATTGGTGTATTGTTCGTTTACATAATATTACATATACACGTAAATAGCACATGTATCCCGTCATCTAGATAAACCACAGTGCAAGATACTAACCAAATATAAACATAAATATTCAGGCATATCATCTAGGTAAGGGGTGCTACACATATTGCTTCTCTCTGGCCAACAAGAAATTAAAATTATTTTAATTATTCATGTATTTGTTTCTATATTCTATGTATATTATCATTGTATGCATGTTTATTTTAAGGCGATAATATAATGCAAGTACCTATGTGTAGGTTACTATAGTCTAATTTAGGTCTTCCTTACTGTTTTACACACCATGCCTATGTTTCTCATCCTCCAACTCTCTCCATGAAATTTCTAATGATTTGTGCAGTTCCTTTGTGCTCTTATCTATATGTATTTTACTTTATTAAGTGTTTAGTGTACCTACATAAATAATAAAGAAATAAATAAAATTTATTCATTTGTATCACATAAAAAAAAATTGCTAATGCATTTTCTTCTAGTGAGTCTGCTGCTTCCCGAGGTTCAACATCTTGATGCACGCCGGGATGGAGGGTCGCCGCATATGTGTGTGGGCCGCACGCTCCCACTAGCTGAAGACAGACAATAGTACATATTATTACTAATTTGGTTGGTAGCGATCCTGCCTTCTGAGCCGCTGCCGTCCCGGGTATGATCCCCGGACAAGTCAAACATTTGTGTGCATGAACATGTCTGTTTGACCTGTGTCTGGGTGTGTATATGTATATAAGTATGTATATCAGTCATCAGGTTACCGTAGTACAGGCTCTGCCTAGTTCGGGACCTGAAGACCTTGTGTGGATGTTGTCTCATATTATACAGGGTGGAATTAACAGCTCTCCGCAAACTGATAGGGTGGCTTCAGTACATCATATTAAGATGACCGGTACATGAAATTCTTTCAGGAACATTAAGGGAATCCAAAAAACCAGATTTGTTTTAATACCTCACACGCAATGTATCGTTACCGTGGCAAAACGCACGTAGCGGACGGCAGCGCAGCGAGCTTGAGCGAGGCTGCCCCCGCCCCCGCACGCTCCCCGGCGCACCCGGGCCGCGTCTCTTATTACGTTACGTTACATTGAAACGAGTGACAACGAGTACACACACGTACACAGTAAAACACGTACACAGATAAAAAAATAAGTTAAAGAAAATAATTCTACCTTAGAATCGCTCCGGTCGTATGAGATACGGCTCGAAGTGACCTCCACCGAGGTGTTCACACACATTGGCACGGCGCAGGGTCTCCGCGTGTAAGCGGGGCAGCAAGGTGGGATCCTCATTGCAGCTGTAGCGTAGCTGCTGGAACACGTTCGTGATGCGTTCTCGCATTTCCTCCTCACTTGCACATGCACTCACAAACACTTTTTCCTTTACGTAGCCCCACAAAAAGAAGTCTAAAGGTGTAAGGTCGGGCGAGCGGGCTGGCCAGGGTTGCGGTCCAAATCTGCCAAGCCAGCGATTCGGAAAGGTGGCGTCTAAATGCGAACGCACTGGGAGCGTTATGTGCGGAGGAGCGCCGTCGTGCTGGAACCAAATCATTGGCAAGTGCGCAAGTGGTAAATCCTCCAAGGCTTCCCATTCCTCGTCCAGCTCGTCACGGAGGGTCTCCAGCTCTCTTTCTAGGTTAACGCGAAGAAAATCGAGATAGCGCGCTCCGTTCATGCGCGCGGGAAGAAACACAGGCCCTAGGATTTTATTACCATAAATTCCTGCCCAGACGTTTACCGACCAACGCGTTTGATGTCCGGTCTCTTGGATCTCGAATGGATTCGATTGCGACCAGTAATGCGCATTTCGACGATTCCACATACCGTTGCGCGTAAAAGTCGACTCGTCGGTCCATATCACATGGGCGATAAAATTAGGATTTCGATCGTGTTCAGCTCGCAACCACCGGCAATACGCTACTCGATGATCACGATCACGAGGCAATAGGGCTTGGACCCTATGTATTACATAAGGCCGTTGCCGATCCCTTCGCAGCGTTTTATGCACGAAGAAGTGTGAGACGCGGGCTCCATGATTCCGCCGCAATAATCGAGCTGCAGTGCGTGTTCCTAGGCGTGGATTTCGACGGACCAAGTCTAAAACCCTTTCTGCAATTACACCGCGAAGTGGTCTTCCAGCGCCTTCCTGATTGGGAACTATGGGCTGGTTATCTAGCACTCGTTGATAGGCATTGGTAATTACCCGGGAGTCTGATGGATGCCGACGGTCGGGATACCTATCAATGTAAATTCGGAGGGCTTCCCTAGCATTTCCCCGAGCTTCCCCGTAGCACATGATCATTTCTCCATACTCACGCGCACTAAATGTAGCCATTTTTCACAAGACAACAACAAAACGAACGTAACACACGAATCGAACGTGAAACAACGCGACTGCACGGGTGAACTGAATCGACATGCGCTTACGCACAATAGCGAGCGATACTACCAGAGCCAGCAAGTTGGATCCTGCTCGCGATGCGACGACAAATGTTGCCAACTACACGAAAATTTCGCACGAAATCTTGTGCAAAATTTTTGTTTTTGCGCTACTTTTAATCATTTAATCATAAATGGATTAAAGTTACCTGTCATTTTTCGGTGTGGACTGAAACGATTAATTTGTCAATCTAATTTAAATGTTATGTTAAGTAAAGTATGAGTAGTGCAAGTCCCGTGTAAGGTTAGGCTGCCATTGCAGAGGGCATAGGTTCGATTCCCGACTCTACTATCAATAGGTAGCTGTTGTAAAGCCACGTAAAAGGCCCTTATGTGGCTTAGATACTGGTTCCAGTGATCACTTGAATAAAGAATTAATTAATTAATAAGATACGTGCCACAAATACTCAAGAGCACATTGAGTGCAGTTTTCGTTTAAAATTAGGTGCATTCCGTTCGGTCAACACTTTTGTAGTAATAGTTTATTTTTTTAATTTTACTGACCCTCACACGAAAAATGGGAATTATTCCAATTAGACTAATTTCTTATTAGAATGACTAATACATTAAAAACTAACTGGACTAATTCATACATATGCGGTTAGCAAATTTAATAACGATTCCATAAACATAGCTTGAAGAGAGCTACCTATCGTAATTTTAGAGATTTCGTCGTTTTAATCACCCGGGCCCCAATAAAGTTTATTCGCCCGGACCACCCACGGCGCGCGTAACAGATGCCGCCATTTTGCCAAAATGGCCTCCACAGATGAAAGGGGCAAAAGAAGTTCTTAGGTTTAAGGTGAACCAAATTTGTTCTTTTTTGTTCACAAATTAAGGTCTAATAACTTGGCAACACTGCAATCGTGGAAGTGTGCAATCGTGCAAATCTACTGTCTCTCTATTGGTTAGGAGGGAAGAGTAGCATGCGGCGAGTTCGATGTACTGTAGCTAGGCATAAAGTGAACAGCTGATTTCAAGCGTCGATCGTTTTAGAGTATTTCAACATCCATTGCTGTTTTTTTTTAATTCAGCTGTTTTATTTACATAAATGGAGTGTTGCTTAAAGAGAATGTAATTTTACATTGAAATAAAGGAATATTAGCAGAAAAAACGGCATAATTTTTTTTTTTTTTCCTGAGAAAATTTCCAGTGGGATATGATTCAGAATAAGGAGCTGAATCAATCCTGTGTTTTTGTGGAGGGCTGTTAATTCTACCCTGTATATTCATCATTTTTCATCTTATTTTTTGTTTATTACTAAGTATTTGATTTATGTCGTTCCTATACTCATCAAACTATATTGCTTTAAATCATTGACGTCTTACTATTATTTAAACTACCACCATTCATTGAGTTAGTAAAAAAATTATACCGTTTCAGTCAGTGTTTTGTCGTCGAGGGTGGAGCTAGCTCCTCTCCCATCAGCATGTTGAGCTGGAACAAATAACACTCGTATTAAACTTGGTGTAGGTCCTATGGTAAGTTAATTGCAAAGAAAAGGATTTGGGTTTGTTATAGAGTTAAGGTTTGAGTTTCAGAAAACATATCTGTATCTTAGATGATTGGCAACACATATTACTTGATTTATTGTAATAATATTATGACTGGTCCAAATGCTAGTGAACAACAATTTTATCATTTCTATTTTAAGTGGACAATGTATTACGTAGAAAAAATATATTAATATAGGTACCTACTACTACTATCACAGAAATACATACAAAACTGAGATGAATAGTCAAGACAAGAGTGACTGCAACCCTTTTTATTCGACACCTCGAGCACAATTTTCTCATAACAAAGGCTTTGCAAATCAGGTATCTGGAAAACATATTTGGATTTTAAATTATTTAAAAAATACCCTTGTGTGTATGGAGAAATAAACAAAAAAAACTTTTTTTTTTATATTAGTCAGCAGCTATTATTCACGTGATTATTAAAAAGAATTTAAATACTTAATTAAAATATCATTCTTACCAGGCAGACAGGCACAACATGGTCATCATTATTTCATTTTCCGAGAATAGTAATTAATAAGATCACAATTTTATTCTGACAAACATCTAAAAAAAGAAATGTAAGGATATAGGTACATTAGTATTCTTTAAACTAGGTTGAAAGACTCGTTTAACATATTATATAATAATATGTAGTGATGAGTGGTGATCAATAAGGTTTTCCACTAATAAAAATTTCCACTATGTCTTAGCTAGGTATTTAGTAATAAAGTTGGACAGCCTGTTAAAAGCTCAAATAAAAAGCATTGCTGGCAAGGAAAACTATAGTGAATTGGATTGGTATGAAATATAGGTACTCATTTTACAAGATTAGCAGGTAATTATTGGTAATTACGAACCTTCGTAAACTTTTATGACTATCCCTATCTATGGTAATGTCCTCGGCCGAACACAGTGAAGTCTAAGAGCAACTTTGAGCCAATACTTCTCATTGATGTATCTTTTTCAAAGTGTTTCTGGCACACACATAGTTTGTGAAGATCTTGAGTGCTTAATCACGGTTAGTGCTCATGCGGAGCCACTTTTTGCGTCCATCTCACTAACAGGAAACGTCTGCATTTAGATCCTTCGTAAGAACGCAATGTTCTATAACACTTGATGTACATCTTGCACCACCAATGCAAAATAATACACTTTAAAACCACTGAGAAAATACGAACGGATATTAATCAACGCAAACTTTACTCGATCAGCAACAAAACAAAACTTTATCAGTGGGAAACGGAACACTGAAAAGTCTCAAACTGCGAAAACCGCCAAATTTTGTTTTTTTTTTTGTTTTGATTTGGTTTCGCACGGTTTGTGCATTTAGCCAATGTTACGTTTAGTTGTCGAGAACAAAGGTAGGGAAACGAAAGAAAAATAAAATATTTATGATCAATTTGTAACGGGATTTAGGATTGGACGATTTATAGGATCAGTGTTGTAGCCTCCACCCGTTCGATTCCCACCTAACAATTGGCGACCGAATAAGAAAACGGGTGTGTACCTTTGCAAGTGTTTATTAAAGAAAAACCCAGCTAAATAAGCCGGAGGCATACAAGGATTTGTAGGTCGTGGGTTACGGACGTCTGTTGTCACTTCTGCAGGGATAGGTACTCCCCTGTAGTTGCACGCGGTATTCCGCTGCTGCCGGAGATGGAAGTTGGCCGAAGTTCAGTGTCGTGCTGTACGATGGCGTCACGGGTAGATAAAATCGGCGCGGCTGGCAGACTTGTTCAGCTGTTGGAGGCGAGCCGTTGACATGGACGCAGGAACTGTTGCCGATGGAAGCTTGCAGTGCAAAATGCGAACCTGGAAACCACCGTTCCAGCTGATTAGAACTTGGCCTGATAACTTCCGTGCTGGGGTAGCGCCGACGACAACAAGAAGAAAGTACCTATTAATTGTAGTAGTATTGACGTGGTGGTACTGACCAGAACGGAGTTTACACAAAGAGCAAAAAGAAAACAGCAAAAACAATAATTATGAATACGTTAAAACGTACGGAATTCAAATTTAAAAAATAATATTTTACTTGAAGGTAGAAGAAAATTAAGTAGCATGATACAGCATTATTAGCAATTTCTGAGGCCATTCCTAAATGATAGGTACATATTAAATAAGATGAAATAAGCATCAGAGAATGTAATAAAACAAGAAATACATGATATATAGTAGTACACAGAATAATTATTAGCAATAAATTACATGATCATGATTTGCTTGTTTTGTGTGCTATTTAAAACTTACCCTAAATCGGGATTACCACTTTGCTTTATTGTTAGTTATTAATTTTTTATAATTAGTCGTGTCTGCTAGGGCGCTCGACAGGACTCAAGGCGATACGTACACTCTCACATCAGCCTAGAAGTGACTGCTGTGGACTCGCGTCAGCGGTGCGGGCGTAAGTAGTACTCTGTGGGGCGTAATCCCGTTCACCTCATTCGTTCTATGCGAACACTCGCCCCACACCGCGCGTGCGGCGTCACGGCGCGTTCCAAGTCGTACACAAACAAAGAACAAAGCATTGATACGCAATCTATTGCCATTTAACAAACACAATCACAAGATGTATTTCCATGTAACGTTCCGTTACATTACCCGCGGTTCCCTCATAAGGATTTTATTTTAAGAATAAAATCCGCATCATAAACTTGTTACAATAGCCTTTTACTCATTCTTTCATTTCAGTCATACCTCATCACTCAAAAACCTAACATAATATAATACATCACACAATATTAAAAAAATGCGACGTGTCCTAACATACTGAAAGTCAAGTGACTAATATCCGTCACTGACTTTTGTAACGGTCTTAAAGTCGTTTAGTGGTGTATGGGAAAACGTAACGAAAACAGAGTTCATTTATAAGTAGATATTTTCAAGTCCTTAATATGCCACGACCCTATGTTTTTTCCTGACATATCCTCTAACACATACACAAGTGGTGACAGCTTTTGAATCACCCGGCACTTAATGTATTTGGGAGCTAGTTTCTTGCTAAAGTGCTTATCCTTATCGCTCAGGACGTAAGCACGTTTGTATACGATATCACCGGTATTAAACTCAAAAGCCTTGCGTCTCAAATTATAATATGATGTGTTTTTTACATGGGCGTGATACAAAGATTTTTGGACTTGATCAAAGATAGAACTTAGGCAACCAAGGTTCTCCGCATACACATCGCGAGGAAGAAATAAAACCTCTTCACCCAAGTCTGTATCTGCGTAATGAGAACCACATAATACTATTTCCCGTCCAAAAACTAGAAAAGAAGGAGTAAATCCGGTAGCTTCATTAACAGAATTATTTATTGCAAACTGTACCTTTGGAATAAATTAGTCCCATGATTGGTGATCACCATCTACGAAAGTTGAAATGCAAGTAATAATCGTTTTATTGTACCGCTCCACAGTATTAACCTGAGGGGTATACTTTGGTGAAAAGAATATGTTTGGTATTTTATATTTTTTGAATAAATCCTGAGTATGGCCGCTAATAAATTGAGTACCATTATCCAGGAAAATATACTTTGAGGAACACCGTGAACTAAGAAAATGTGTTCTTCTAAAATTTTTACAATAATCTGAGAAGTTGCTTTTTTAATTGGGAAAATATGACAAAATTTGGAAAAGCAACAAGTTACTACTAGTATGTAACTATTTTGTTTGCGTGTGACAGGAAGAGGTCCCATTAAGTCGATGGATATCATTTGGTAAGGGCGAGAACATTGCTTTGGGCGTCCCATTTCACCAAGAGTAGCATGGTTTTGAGTTTTGTACTGAAGACAAGTACTACAAGATCCTACGTATTTTGCTACGTCTCGATGCATGCCCGGCCAATAAAATTGGAGTGCAATGCGCCTATAGGTCTTAAAGATACCCAAATGACCCGCAGTTGGTTCATCATGGTTATCCGCAATAACCTTACCTCTAAGTTCAGACGGTACGACCTCCTTCCAAGAAAATTCATTGGTAAGCAAGCACTTATTTTTACTAAGGCGGATTATCTCCTCCATCTCTCCTGTATAGGTATATTATTCTACTCTGTGCTTTTCAGTGTTCTGTTTCCCACTGATAAAGTTTTGTTTTGTTGCTGATTGAGTAAAGTTTGCGTTGATTAATATCCGTTCGTATTTTCTCAGTGGTTTTAAAGTGTATTATTTTGCATTGGTGGTGCAAGATGTACATCAAGTGTTATAGAACATTGCGTTCTTACGAAGGATCTAAATGCAGACGTTTCCTGTTAGTGAGATGGACGCAAAAAGTGGCTCCGCATGAGCACTAATAGTGATTAAGCACTCAAGATCTTCACAAACTATGTGTGTGCCAGAAACACTTTGAAAAAGATACATCAATGAGAAGTATTGGCTCAAAGTTGCTCTTAGACTTCACTGTGTTCGGCCGAGGACATTACCATAGGGATAGTCATAAAAGTTTACGAAGGTTCGTAATTACCAATAATTACCTGCTAATCTTGTAAAACGAGTACCTATATTTCATACCAATCCAATTCACTATAGTTTTCCTTGCCAGCAATGCTTTTTATTTGAGCTTTTAACAGCCTGTCCAACTTTATTACTAAATACCTAGCTAAGACATAGTGGAAATTTTTATTAGTGGAAAACCTTATTGATCACCACTCATCACTACATATTATTATATAATATGTAAAACGAGTCTCTCAACCTAGTTTAAAGAATACTAATGTACCTATAACCTTACATTTCTTTTTACAGATGTTTGTCAGAATAAAATTGTGATCTTATTAATTACTATTCTCGGAAAATGAAATATGATGACCATGTTGTGCCCGTCTGCCTGGTAAGAATGATATTTTAATTAAGTATTTAAATTCTTTTTAATAATCACGTGAATAATAGCTGCTGATTAATATAAAAAAAAAGTTTTTTTTGTTTATTTCTCCATACACACAAGGGTATTTTTTAAATAATTTAAAATACAAATATGTTTTCCAGATACCTGATTTGCAAAGCCTTTGTTATGAGAAAATTGTGCTCGAGGTGTCGAATAAAAAGGGTTGCAGTCACTCTTGTCTTGACTATTCATCTCAGTTTTGTATGTATTTCTGTGATAGTAGTAGTAGGTACCTATATTAATATATTTTTTCTACGTAATACGTTGTCCACTTAAAATAGAGATGATAAAATTGTTGTTCACTAGCATTTGGACCAGTCATAATATTATTATAATAAATCAAGTAATATGTGTTGTCATTCATCTAAGATACAGATATGTTTTCTGAAACTCAAACCGTAACTCTATAACAAACCCAAATCCTTTTCTTTGCAATTAACTTACCATAGGACCTACACCAAGTTTAATACGAGTGTTATTTGTTCCAGCTCAACATGCTGATGGGAGAGGAGCTAGCTCCACCCTCGACGACAAAACACTGACTGAAACGGTATAATTTTTTTACTAACTCAATGAATGGTGGTAGTTTAAATAATAGTAAGACGTCAATGATTTAAAGCAATATAGTTTGATGAGTGTAGGAACGACATAAATCAAATACTTAGTAATAAACAAAAAATAAGATGAAAAATGATGAATATATAATATGAGACAACATCCACACAAGGTCTTCAGGTCCCGAACTAGGCAGAGCCTGTACTACGGTAACCTGATGACTGATATACATACTTATATACATATACACACCCAGACACAGGTCAAACAGACATGTTCATGCACACAAATGTTTGACTTGTCCGGGGATCATACCCGGGACCAGCGGCTCAGAAGGCAGGATCGCTACCAAACAATTTAGTAATAATATGTACTATTGTCTGTCTTCAGCTAGTGGGAGCGTGCAGCCCACACACATATGCGGCGACCCTCCATCCCGGCGTGCATCAAGATGTTGAACCTCGGGAAGCAGCAGACTCACTAGAAGAAAATGCATTAGCAATTTTTTTTTATGTGATACAAATGAATAAATTTTATTTATTTCTTTATTATTTATGTAGGTACACTAAACACTTAATAAAGTAAAATACATATAGATAAGAGCACAAAGGAACTGCACAAATCATTAGAAATTTCATGGAGAGAGTTGGAGGATGAGAAACATAGGCATGGTGTGTAAAACAGTAAGGAAGACTTAAATTAGACTATAGTAATCTACACATAGGTACTTGCATTATATTATCGCCTTAAAATAAACATGCATACAATGATAATATACATAGAATATAGAAACAAATACATGAATAATTAAAATAATTTTAATTTCTTGTTGGCCAGAGAGAAGCAATTTGTGTAGCACCCCTTACCTAGATGATATGCCTGAATATTTATGTTTATATTTGGTTAGTATCTTGCACTGTGGTTTAACTATCTAGATGACGGGATACATGTGCTATTTACGTGTATATATGTAATATTATGTAAACGAACAATACACCAATCACTGAAAACTTTCTTCGAAGTTATTCAATCTCATAATACTGACATTCAAAAAATGATTGGAATTGACAATCTAAAAGCATTGAAATAAATAGGTAGGTACTAATTATTGTCTCGTAATTCGAATACGAACAGACTTAGGGACGTGGTTGTCATTGTAATAACGAAAAAGAAACTCGTGGTACGTCTACCTACTAATGACAGCGTCTAACGCAATTGCGCGGCGTGATCACATCACGACGACGCTATACTCGTTGCCACGGCAACAGCACGCCAGCGAAGATAGCGTCTAACGCGCCTGCGCGGCGTGATCACTTCACGGGCACGCGATTCTCGTTGCCACGGCAACAGCACGCCAGCGAAGATAGCGTCTAACGCGCTTGCGCGGCGTGATCACTTCACGGCCACGCGATTCTCGTTGCCACGGCAACAGCACGCCAGCGAAGTCAAGTGAGCCCGTGTCGGCGCTGCGGGAGTCTCTGTTTAGCTACCTATTAAATTTTAGTATTGACGATGATAATCTGATGGATATTCTTTTATTATTGGCAACGACAGATTAAGTAGACCTCTATGTATTGGACGTTGGTAAATAAGTAGGTACCTACCTACGTAGTAGGTACCTACCTACGTAGGTAGTAGGTAAGTAAGTAAAAAAACTCCATGTGATATTGCCAGTGCCTAAGGCCTCGTTTACGGAGACGCGGGGGGTCGCGCGTCGAGTGCGGCGTGGCGTCTCGCGTCTCTCTCGGTCTCATACAGCGTGGTCGAGAGCGAGAGAGACGCGAGACGTCACGCGACGCGCGACGTGTCGCATCTCCGTAAACGAGGCCTAACGCGCAAGCGCGGCGTGTTCGTGATCACATCACCCGAATCATCTCAAAACTACCGGCGAGGTGAAGTAAGCGCTATTCGCAAGTGTCGGTATAGATTTGGGTTAGTAACAAGCCTGAACAACGTAGCACAGTCTTTCTTTACTCGACTCGAGCCACAGTCGCGATTGGGTCATGGGATTGCGTTTACATAATCATTTAACATGGGCGCCGGGAGCGGGGTGCAAGACGGCGCACTTGCACTCTCCTGGCTTCAAAATTAAATACCTACCTATAGGTGTAAGACATTCGCAACTAAAAAAATATGCGAAAACGCCTCGCAGAATATTAAAGCACTTAACGTAGGTACCTAGGTATTCGAGGCGAGGTCCTGAAATTTTCTTCTCAATTCTAGAGCTTTTGTGGATTATTCAACAAAGTACCGAAACTCCTATTTCCAAAAATCTAATCGGCCCTAGGCGGGGTGCTTACATTATCAAGCTCGCTTTGCTCGCTCTTATATCCTACATAGGTAGGTTACTCTTAATAATTGTTATGCTTTTCTGCATAAGTCGACAAAGTTACTCCTTGTGAAAAATGATCGAGCCCGCTTCGTTCATAATTACAAACAATGTCGATACTTACGCGTTTCTATTTTTGTAGCGGTCTTCAACTTGTAATGTTTTATATTTTATTTACAGTTCCGTGCGTGGCGCACTCGCGCCTAAGGCAAACAAAGAAAAAAACAGCATTGACTTTCTAACTGAATTTCTGTTTTGCTATTTTATTTTAAAACCATCAAAATAGTTTTGTTTAGCCACTTAGCTACATACTAGCTTTGAAATAATATAAAATGATCAATACAATTTTGATAAAATAGTAGATTATTAACCAAGGGGATAAAGCAGTGTCTTCTGTCGCGGGTGACTATTTAAATCGCGAGCGTAATGAAGGACTCGAGGTGTACTCCCGAGCGTAGCGAGGGTGTTAAAAACTTAAATCACGAGCGAAGCGAGGGATTTAAGACGAGTCCTGAGTGTAGCGAGGGATTTAAGTTCACCCAAGACTAAGACAGCTTTATCACCGAGGAAAATACTCAACTTTTCGTACCATTTGCGAAAAAATTAACACAATAATAATATGAGATAAGCATTTATTAAAAATAATGACAATTAAACGTATTTTTAGAAAATTAACTTATTTATAAAAATAAATTAAAATAAACTTAACGTTTATGTATTTGAAGAAATCAAAAACGCGGCAAATTCCTAGACTAATATTTTTTTGTCGGAAAAGCAAAGGCATCAAGCTCATACGGCCTTGTCGGTTTTCGTAATTTTATTTAATAATCATAACTGCATAATAAATGCGTATTCCTTATTCAAAAAGATGTATAATGCTTTATATACAAACTCAGTGGTGTAAACACAGATGTAGTTCAGTATTTTCGGTAAGTATTCCAAATTTAAATCACATTCTCCCCCTAGAGGATGAATGAAATTCAATACAATTTTCTTTCCCTGTTTTTAACAGATTAAAAATGACTATTGTTATGTTCGCTTTTTGTGGCATAGAATGTCACTTTTTTGAGCAAGTGGTACGAAAAATATTATTAAAATCTCGATTATGATTGTAAGTGTAATGCTTGGTCAATCCCTAGCATCAGTGGGATGACACTGACAGCTCACTCCACGCTCACTTCACCTAAGTTTTCACGGTGAGATGGTTACAGAATCGCAATGCTGGTGGACCAGGGAGCTGGCAGTTTATATCTATAGGTACTCTGACGTTTTGGTAAATTTTGGAATTCACTCTAATTTTAGTGCATCAAGTGCCTTACAAAAGTGAACATATGTTAGTAGAGGATTATTAAGGTCAATATGAATATTATTAAAAATTGTTTTAGAGAGTTTGTTGTACTTGTTCCAATCAGCTTTAATAAATATATACAGGAGGATGAACATCATAATGGTTGGCTAAAATTGTGATTTCTGTGATAGTTGGAAAGTGATAGCTTCCCATATTATCATCATGAACTGACCATTTACATAAAGGCGTGATACAAGGACTAGCCAGACTAACGTCTATAGCTGACGGATTTCGATTCGGATAATTTATGGTAGTGAAATCTCCTTCATTTAGTATACATAGATCTAAGTTGTCTATAATGTTATATAATTGTTGTCCTCGGCTTTTGGTTGACAAACAGCGAAAAGTAATGTGGTGATGGGCATTGAAGTCCCCAGCCCAAAAATAGGTTTTGGAAGATCTTTAATTATGTTACTTATAGTATCAGTTCTCAAAGTCCCTGAGGGAGGGCAGTATACACAGAGAATAGATAATTGGCCACAAGAAGTAAATAGCGACATATCTATGGTTTGCAGATTTTCATTAAAAGAAGTTTGCAACAGAAAATGGCTTTATCAAAATTGCAACACCTCCATACCCATTTGAAGCGTTTTTGAAATAAATATTATAACCAGGTATATGAAAAGGTCTATAAAGGTATACCTGGTTATAATATTTATTTCAAAAACGCTTCAAATGGGTATGGAGGTGTTGCAATTTTGATAAAGCCATTTTCTGTTGCAAACTTCTTTAATCCAGGTTTCATTAACAAGACAAACATCTATGTTATTTTCTTGCAAAAAGTTAATTAATAGAGGTTTTTTACTGTAAATACTTTGAATATTGTACTGTGCAATTCTAAGAACAGAAGTATTATTTCTATCCATAATTAAGTTAGATTTTTAAGTAACATTTCTTTAATAAAGATTGTTGTAATTGGACTGTCATCCCCTTTATTTGCTATAGCAATTAATGTGCGTACCATGGCATTTGTAATCTCACTATTATTTAATAGGCGAGTCTTCAACTCATCACTGGAAATCGGCTTTTGTTCATTCGTCTTATTATTAACATTTACATTAGAGTTGTTAACATTTATATTTTTATTTACAGGTTTATTAACTACTAGTGGAGTACATTTTCTCCTTAGATAGGGCAACAGCAGCGTAGGTTATTTTGCTTTTTTTTTCCTGTATTTTCCTCATTTTAATTTTAATTTATTAATACGTTAGAAATTGCCAAATGAGGTCCACTGCAATTCACGCAGCACAGCTCATTGGGCTTGTCACATTCTTTGAAGTAACGATCTCCAGAGCAAAATACTACATCGCTGTTTCCCATTGCATATTTTTGCTGAGTGATTAAATTTGAAACATCTGTAACACTGTTGCAGAGGTGGGACATATTCGAAAACTCTTTAGGAAAAAAGGTCATATTGTACATTATCTGGGAGAGAGCTCGATAAAAACGTTATACTGACTGTTTGGAGAGGCACCCTCTCCTGACCAACTTTTTTTGTGAACCTACGAATAGTTATAATTTCAAATATGGATGAAAGCTTGGAATAAAGTTCTTTATTCGAAATATTCGCCGGAACAAATCTAATTATGCCTGTCTTCTCTATCTGGGCAGCCGGAATAAATGCCTTCATATTATATTTGTCCAGAAAAGCAGTGTTCATCAAAAAGTTATTCGCATTATTATACTGCTTAAATATCACTGCAATTTTATTAGCGTTTACTCGCTGTATTGAGACAACACCTTTGACGTCCGTGGTGAAAATGTGGTTTAAATAGATAGGGCTCTTGTTGCCCAAACGATCACTATTATTGTTACTTTGTACAAATACCTTAAAGTCCGTGTTGGTTGAATTTTCTGGATAGTTTTTTATAATTAGGTTTAAAGTAAGGTAAAAAGTTATCCTCACCGCCGCTGACTTAACACTTGGGTCATTATTTTGGTCTTGAGGGTCCATTTTCCTAGCCCGTTTGCCCAAAGTACCCAGGCCTTTAGTGGCCGGGGGAGTTTCACCCCCGGCCTCTTCTCCCAACATTTTACAACTATTTACACTTTGAAATAGAATTAGACGATAAACTGTGAACATCTAAAATAAAATATTTAAACTTTGAAAAATTTGCGACTTTTCAGTTCAAATTCCCGCCAAAGAATCCAACAGACCAACACGTACTTCCGTCTAGTTAGTCCATAGATAAAACACTATAGTCTAATCTGTGGTGTGTGAGATGTCAGCGGAATTCTCAATGACTAAAGAATAAGGGAATTCTACATCTATGGATGTCAGCATTGAGCTAGGATCTAGGATAAACATGGAGGCGCCGCGTTATATTTGACCTCCGTGTATTTGACATACACTTTGCATACAAATATGAGTGAAATACAATGACTAAAGACCACCTCTCTTATTCTTTAGTCATTGGTGAAATACGATACAGACTGTGAAATATCGTTTTGTCTCATTCTTTCTAATTAAATAATCATATGTGATAAAAGAGACAACAATATTTAAGTTGTTGCTCATTATGGTAACATTTTGTCGTGACGTAGGGACAGTTGTAGGTAAGTGCCCTATCAGCCATCTTATGCGACATCTATTTAGTCTGTGGCGACGAGTGTCGTAGTAGTTGTGCTGTCAAATGGTTGTTTATTTTTTGTGTTATTGAGATTTGCGAGAATATTACGAGGAGTTTACCTTTAAAAATGAATGTAAATGTTGGAAAACAGCAAACCAACATGCCTGTGTGTTGTATTGTGAAGTATGGTGCAAGAAAGAATGGAAATCAACCTCAATTGTCTTTGCATAGGTTAGTAGCCGGTTTTCATGCAATATTACATACATTTATACACGTTCGATGAACAAATTGTTACTCAATCGTGATTTTAAGGCTAAAGTGTATTTGGTAAGGTATATTTGGGGTCATTTTCATATAACAGACCAATTTATTAATTCATTCGTTTGTTTACAATAATATGTCATAGTGGAATAGTGTTGTACCGTTGCTGTAATAGTTTCCAAAACTAGTTCCTCCGCTGAAACGATATCGGTACAATCAGCGATGTTAACATAAATCGTTCTGCGTGTCCTAATCGGTCCGAGTGACTTTGCTTGGTCACAGCACCGGGAGACCGTTCCACAGAGTTTTATATGATGATAAATAAAATAAGACATCGACATTTTGTTATTTATTTTAGTTAGATATTAGCAGCAGCTCTAACCAAAATGATTTATTGATCAAAATACTTACCTCTTTTATAGGTTTCCTAAAAATGAAGGATTAAAGAAAAAGTGGTTAGACGCTATTGGTGAAGAAAATATTAATCCGCGACATAAAGAATGGTACCTCTGCATTCACTTTGAAGAAAGCTGTTTCAATAGAACACTTGATGTAATGAGATTACATGATAACTCTGTTCCCACAGTATTTTACCTATTTCTTTTTTTTTTGTTTTACTCGCACCAAAAAATTCTCTGAAGAAACTGACTGGACAGGTCCCACAATTTGTGTGGTTCTTTCCTCAAAAGACCATTTCAGACAGCGATCTACATAGCCTTCACGTGATCTGACCAAGATTTTGTCTGGACTTTAAAAGAGACTGTGACCACGGAGTTTGTTTCGGCCCTTCTTCTCATAGTAGTCAGATAGGAAGCGCCGACCTAATTTAGTTTTTAAAATACGATTGACGTATAAAAGTGTTTGTACAAACCTACTTACAGAAATAAAATCATTTATCATTTATAATTATTATCACACAAATAAACATATTTTAAGTAAAAAAATATATTTTTTTTATTTTTACTCCACAACTCACTCTATACTACAAATATATACTATACTATAAATAGTTAGGTATGTTACACATACATGTTGTATACAAAAGTTTTTAATTCTGTACAGAAAAAAACACTTGATATGAGTTTTATTCTCAGATAACAGACGGTAAGTAAACTACTCATATTTTTCTGTTACAACAGATTTGAAGTAAGTACATACATCATACATAATTATGAACAAAACGTGATATCAAATAAGACTCGTATCGATACTCGTTATAGTAACACCAATATTCCTTGATTGCCACAACCCTAGCAATGGCAGCCATTTTATGAGACATTATGAGTTGTAGGTAGGCACCCTTTTTTTGTTGATATTTCCAGTCCATACTATTATAAGTCAATGGTCAGTGCATGTCTGTGGTGTATATTTTATTCTGTGCTCAGTCGTCCAGAGGGTAAATATGTTCTGTGGTCCAGACTCAAGTCAACTATTGTACTGTCTGTCAGAGAATTAATTTATTTGATTCGTAAAGCATACCATACCATCATACATTTTGATTGTAACTCGCTTGTTGTATTGCAGGTGAAAATAGTAAAATTTATGTGTGAGTTAAAAGGTAGAGCTATTTAAAATGGGATTGTTTATGTTAGCACTGCTGGTGAACTTTTATTGCGGTAGTTTGAATCCGTGTTATGGTGAGGATATCAAAAATGTTACTTACAAAATGCCGACAGTTGGAATATCGGTGCTTGTACGAAATAAAGCCCATACTCTACCTTATTTTTTAACTTGCATCCGAAACTTAGATTATCCTAAGAAACGTTTGTACATATGGTAAGTAATTTTCTTATTTTTTTTGTTACTTCTTAACTAAGGCCAGTTACAGTACTTTGGTCCTGATGTTACGCATAGACCGACCGTCAGTCTGTAGCATTCAGTGCTCTCCTGACCGACAAACAGTGCCAACTGTTACTCTGCTTGCCCTTGGTGCAGTGTGCAGCACAGATCACATACGCTCGCGCCTAGTTGCAGCTACACTTTGTGTACTTTAGTATTACAAGCACATCTGGCTAGGAGCTTAAAGTACGGCTAAGATTACGGTCAATACTAAATCATAGTAAATTGTACATTTTAACTTAGGTAAACCCTACTTCTAAGACTTACAGTTATAGGAATAAACAATATCATTTGATTATATTATTATAATATGATTTATGACTGATAAATTGATGCTTCATAAGTTTGTACCTATTTACTGTGTAACAGGCATATCATTTTTATGTTTAAGGATTCATAGTGATTTCAATGAAGATAAAAGCATAGAAATAATAGAGAAATGGGCTGACAAGTATGCATCACTATACAATGGAGTGTATATCACAACAAATAGTTCCAGTGGACGTCTACATAGAGATGAAAAGAGCTCGATACATTGGAGTCCTGAACACTTCAAACATGTGATACAGTTGAGGGAAAATGCTCTAGAATTTGCTAGAAAAATGTGGGCAGACTATCTCTATGTGAGTTTTATGTTATTTCAAAAGAATAGTTATTTTCTTGTAAGAAACTTATGTATACAGGGTCAAATTCAATTAGCTGGTTTTAGTGTAGCATTAGGGGCTCTATGGAGCGAGGACTTGGAATTTAATTCAATTTTTATGCAGTATTGGTTTGACCTGGACCATAGAAACCATTTACGTTCTGAGAAGCATGGCCCAACGACGCACCGTTTCCGAGTTAAGAAATAAATTGTTCTCTGGGCGAAAACCATGAGCTGACGCAAAATCCCGCGAAAAATTGGTCCCCTAAGGATACGCAAGCTGAAAGATCGACCAACACTTCTTATATTTTTTGTATATTATTATTTTTTCAATATTTCTCCGGTATTTTACATCATCTCACAGTTTTCGACCAGAGCAACAATTTCTTTCCAAAAAAGATTTTCTTCCGAGCTACCATTTTGGAAATATACTGTTTTATAAAAAATAAAAACGAAAGTTCCCAACTCGGGAAACCGTGCGTCGTAGGCCCATGCTTCTCAGAAAGTAAATGGTTTCTGTGGTCCAGGTCAACCCGATACTGCAATAAAATTGGAAAAATTACGGATAAAAGATAATACTAAGGAACCAAAAAAAATTTACATAAATTTAGGTATATTGTTTTTGTTTTATTTGCTGCTCATGGAGCCCCCTAAGGGTATACTCCAACTCCTACAACTCCGCCCTTAAGACGACCCACTGACCAACTAGCTAGCAAAACTGTGCAGTCATCATGAGTATCAATATTGTTCAAATTAAAAAGATTGCTGTTTCTTTTTGGGATCAATGACCACTGGTAGTGTTGTCACTTGAAGTATGAGTTGAGAAAATATGGTTTATCGTGTTTAGATGTTGATATTAATCACACAAAAAACTTTTTTTAACTCGTATTTCAAGAGACTACATTAACAGCTGTTCATGACACATAAAAAAAAATTGTTTTGTCATGTTTAGATATAGATACCTACCCATCATGTCTGCGTGGTTTTGTTAGTTATGTTAATTTGACCCTTTAAACTACTTGTCTCCGTAATGAAAATTACAGTTAAATATGGAACAATGTCACGAATCACTTATCACATCCAACGTTAGTAGCTAGGCTTATAATAATATGAAATAGGCGTTATCAATATATTTAAGAAGTAATTAATTTGGTTGATAAGTAATATTCAATTTATTAAAAAGATTTTATACTGTAATTAAGTACACATAAGTAAACAAATCGTGCAGTATGACTGAATTTGCTAAGGTTCTATTAAATGCAGTAAGTAATGTTAAGTAATTATGTCAAGATCGATTATGAAGATTTTATGATGATACCTGCTATTTAATTAAAAGAAGAGAGAGCTCTTAATGTTTAATTGCTATGTTTGTTAGATTGACGATGCACCTGTGTTTAGTAGTTCGATAGCATAAGTAGGTACCTACTTACTTATTTAATTTTAGTTGAGTAGGTATTGCTGTTTAAGTAGTACATTCTTAATGTACATAAGTATTTTGTTATAAATATATCTGATATAAATAAAATTAGGTAGGTATATATGAATAATAGTAGTTGATAGCCATACTTTGAATGAGAATAAGAATAATTTATTAGTAAAAGAAAGGTAATAAATAACATACAAAGATCTTAAAAATAAGGTAGTGCCTTTTGCCAATATTGGCATACAAATTACATCTTAGATCTGTAAAGATAGTTGTGAGAAGTAAAATAGATAAATAAACATCGAATAATCAGCACATAATGTTCCCACTACTAGTACACAGGCCTCCTATCTGTGAGAGGGAGTACAATAATTCTACTTAAATGGAATTTGTTGAAATGTGTTTTCTTTTTCTGTATTTCTGTTTAACCTGAAGACAGAAAATCAATGCCACATAGCAGCTAAGTGTTGGAGAGTAGCTTGTACCCACGACGCACATACGGCAAAATTACCAATTTAGACGGTCAGAAATCGATTTTACCACTTTAATATAAGGTCTAAAATTGCTTGTATTCTTCGAGTCAAGTGCCTGGGCCATCGTGCTGGCCATAAACATCCTTTGTTATGCTTATACCAAAGGCGCAAGAGGGTCCGACAGATAAGCGTTGTGCAGCGTACGGCTAGTTGCATTCGAAACCAGAAGGCATTATAACGTGTTATTTTTGTTCAGCTCGTGCAATAATCTAAATATTCATTATGGACATTGAGGATAAAGGTATGTTTATTAATTAATTATTTTTTCACCCTAGTTATGATACAATAATGTGATAATAAATGACGGTTTAATTCCACTCCTTCTTTTCATAAAAAAATATAGTAAGCTAAGCATCACCTTTGTACCTATTTTTCTGTTATTTTCTTCTTGTCTGTTTATATAAGTGTGTACATAAATGGTTAAATAAATAATAAATAAATAAATAGTTCCTTAGACTTTCAAAAAAAGTTCCGCTTAGTACCGCTTTCTGTCCTAAATATTTACACTTGTGTGTTTGTTGACTACTAATACTGTGAATTTTAGGAACTCAAACCAACTCATTGTGACACTAGACCCTTTTTTTCACAGGTAGTCGGAGTGGACTAAGTCACTCGGAATTCAATATTAAAAAAATGTGTGTTAAAAAGCGAAAACTTTTATAAACAATCATCGTCTCAGTGTGTAGAACGATTAACTAGTTACATAATGAACAAGTTTAGTGAATATAAACTGTCAAAAGACGGTGTAAATAAAATCAAGTGTGTTTTGAAAGTGTTTGTTTCAAAATTGTTACAAAAGTGGAAAAAATCGAATTGGAACATGGAAAGATTTATGAAATCCAATTCAAAATGGTTAATAAACGATTTGGTTTTGCCAGCAGTAGGCACTATAAGCTCGATCAATGATTTGCAAGTGAAAAAGACCAGAGGCAGACCTACAAAATCTTTTGAAGAAAGCTCTTTACGAACAAAACGAAGGGTGATGAAACCACTTGTTTCTGAGTCAAGCCCAGAGCTATTATGTTCTGCTGCTCAAGCCAGCCTTACTAAGAGCGGAAAAAGAACAGCTGCCAAATTAGTGAGTTAAGCCTTAACTACAAGCCCTAGGAGATACAAACGCATGAAAAAAATGTTACGATACGCCATCATATTCGGCTTTAAAGCCTTACTCTCCTGAGGAAGCTTTAGCGCTCATAATCGACTCAGACATGGGAAAAGAAGATTACATTTATTGGCAAAAAGGAGCGAAATCCCGAGGCGCCAACGTATATCCAGCTTACAACGTCATAGCACAAACAAAAAGGCAGTGTTATCCGAATAACATAAAAATCACGTAGACTGAAGTGCAAATTCCAGTTCAAGGTATTATGGACCACACAATACAAAGACTTGCTCATGTGCAGCAGGATGTAGGTACTTCTATTACACCACGATCACGAGATAAACTCAGCGATCACAGTCGTTTACAAGTGGGGTCTTGATGGGAGTGGTGGACATTCGATTTACAAGCAATGTTTTGCCAACAATTCATTGTATGGAGACACTAACATAATTCTATGTACCATCGTTCCATTGCAAATGTCAGAGGTCACCACGAATGGAAAACAGATTTTCTGCCAAAACCCAAGTCCGTCTTCATCGAGATATAACCGCATCATTCACCTGCAGATTGAGAAGGAGACAAAGGAATCCGTTAGGGAATACGGCAAGTAAGTTTTTTGCTGAACCTACAAAATCTGGAGCTATCACAGGCTTAGATCCTGAAATTATAGAAAGATTTGCTAACATCCTCAGTGTATTATCATGTGGATTTAGCGTGAACTACGTTAGTTTTAAAAACTACTGCATCGAAACTGCAAAAATGTGCTTAGAACTTTATAATTGGTACAAAATGAGTGCATCTGTGCACAAACTATTATTACACAGTGCAGACATAATAAAGGAGCTACCTTTGCCTGTGGGGTTGTTTTCAGAAGATGTGCTGGAAACCAGTCAAAAAGAATACAAAGATTTACGACTTTTCCATGCTAGAAAAACCTCCAGAATCCACACCAATACCGACATTGTGCACTGGATGCTAATAGCTTCCGATCCAATCATTGCATCCAAGAGGAGGAGCCATCACAAAAAAAGGAAACCTTTTTCTAAGGAGGTGTTGGAAATGTTGGACATGCCACTTGTAGAAACAATCGAAGACAAGGATGGTAATGACGAAGAATCAACGGATGATCATGATGATAGTGATAGTAATTAACTCTATTGTTTACAACATAACTGATGTATAATTTATAAAATAATTAAGTATTTGTAATTTAATTAAAATATTAAATAAATATTTTCAATTCAATTTTATTTTTATAGTCTATAAATACATCTTTTAGGTAGGTAGATACTTAGAAATATTCTCAAATCTCGACACAAAGTAACCTTGTAGGTAAGAAACCTATATAAGCATAAATGCACGTATTATTTCACATATTTTATTTTTGACCCTCTAAAGTGGTAATTTTGCCGTATGTGCGACGTATGCCTTTTGGAAACACAATCAGTCACAATCATCCCTACAAAACACATCTGCTGCACAAACTTTTGAAGAATTACAAAAAACAGTTAACATCATTTGTAGTTGTTGATTTGAGTCATGACTCATGAGACCATCCTGTAAACTGATTAAGTCATAATGCTGTAAGAGCGATTACATGATGTAGGTAGGTACACTGGAATTTGTACTGTTTGTACTTTTATCTACACCCATGCTATAAATCCTCAAAAAAAATAAAAGTTTCCCTATTGCCAATATTAAAACAACCAGTGTCATAGTAACCATAATATCATCCAAACGAATGTTATAATATGTTGTACTAAATTTCATTATGCAACTCGAACTCGATCCCTTCCTCTTTCAATTCGTGCTTCGTGGTATATTTATATTATTTCAAAAAAAGAACTTTGTCGTGCACGCGCGTTTCACTACTACAACTACTAATAAAAAAAAAAAAAACTTATAGGTTATTCGAATTCACGTCGTATCCCGCCATTTTTGGGTATTAGTAGGTATTGCGAATCTTTTATTGAGGATTTTATCATTGGTGTAGATAAAGTCTTGTATGTAACTGAACATAATTAAGTATTATAGCACTCATGTGCTACCTACCAAACCCACATTCAAGTTTTAATACTTTTAATACCCCTTATTATAATACAACCGTTGCATAAATAACTATTGTATTATTATATATTTTATCAGTAGCGACTATGATAGCCACTAATTTTACTAGACATACATACATAAACTCACGCCTTTTTCTCGTGAGGGTAGGCAGATACTACACAATACCACATGCTACAGCCCTTACCTAAACCTTTTGTTTGTTTTTACAGATGATAGACGCTGATGTTTTTCTCACAAATCCTTCTACTCTAAAAGAACTTGTGTCTAAAAATCTGCCTATAGCCGCTCCGATGCTCGTATCAGATGGATTGTATTCAAACTTCTGGTTAGCTACGGTTTGTCAAGCTAATGCATGACAAAGCATGTGCAGTCTTTTACAAGGTGCTTTTCGAACGCTTTATTTTTTGCTAATTATAATAAGTAGGTACTACAAACTATAATGGTTACAGTAAGTATATCAAAAAAATATCGTGACTGCTTTTAACTAAGCTCTCCACTTTTCGCGTATTCTACCATCCGCAATGCATATCTTAATTAGCTCTCATTCATTTCCTCGTTCCCAATGTGATTCTTCACTGGCAGCACTTATTGTCTGAGAGGTTTTGACAGTATTAAAACAGTAACCAACTATTTGCCTTGATGTTGAGCTCCATAATTAAGTAAACTGTGGCCCAACCGCTATGCCAGAATAAAACACAAAATCCAGTGCATTATTGTTCTGTTATTCTTATTAATATACACGGTGACATTTGAATCACAGTTTTGCTAGAACAAACGTTGTTCAGAACATGGTCTACTCTACAGCATCAAATATGTTATTAAAACAAACTAATCTAGGAGTTCTCAAATTAGTCAAACGTGTACCTACCTAATAATGTTTGAAACATTAACCGTAACATCAAAGTACTCATCACGGTAACGATATTGCATTCAAGACGCGAGCGCCGCGCGTCGCAGCCGCAGTGTCTGTGTTGTAGGCCGTAACGATAATCCCGACATTTTTAACATTGCCATTTTTGTGTTTTTTTCGAAAACCAATGACGTTTTTTTTTCTATTGGATGCAATAGAATGGTTGTAGACCATGGTCTGAACAACGTTTGTTCTAGCAAAACTGTGATTCAAATGTCACCGTGTATATTACTGTTCACTCAGCAATGTCTTTGCATGCATGCAGTGAGCCTTATTGTAGCCACGTTCGCACGGACGTAAAGATATCGCGGCAGGATTTTATCGCACACTGGATTTTCAATTAGCGCCGAGAGTCGAGAACTAACAGAAATTAACGCGCTGGGGTGCACTTTGTTAGATTCTCAACGCTCGACTCAACACAGAGAATTGATAATTCAGTGCGCGCTAAAATCCCTCTGCAACATTTTTACGTTCGTGCGGTCGTGGGCTTACTCCTACCATCTGCTATGCTATTTTCATGTATTATACTTTTTTGTTATTGTATACATAAAATTACTATTAAATTGCATTATGTATTTAATTATGAAAATCCCTCAAAATAGTGTTCTTATCTATAAAAAATATAATACCTTTAAGGTGTGGTATGACGGACAACTTCTACTACAAGAGAACAGATGACTATAAGCCTATACAGAGGATGGAAAAGCAGGGCTGCTTTGAGGTTCCAATGGTGCATACAGCTGTTTTAATATACCTAAGGCCGCGTTTCTCAAACCAACTGACGTATAATCCGGAAAATATTCGTTATTATGACGGCCCTCAAGATGACATCATAGCGTTTGCAGTGAATGCTAAAAAACATGGTAAACTTATTTGACATTATGAATGAAATCTTGTAAAAAATACTGAAAGCCTTTAAATTTGAACTAAAGTAGGTACTATAATGCTAAACATTTCATTATTGTAACAGGTATAACTCTGCACATATGCAACGATGATCTATATGGGTTTGCTCCAGTTCCATTAGAAGACAATCACGATCCGAAGAGTGATTTCGAGCAGCTATTGAACATAAAAACTGAAGCAATCGGTCGCGGCAGTCCCTTGCCCCTCGACGAATACATGCAGGACTATGTGACATACCCTGAGCTCTGGAAGTTTGGCTGTAATGAAATCTACATGATAAACCTAGAGAGACGGAATGAAAGGAGGGAACTAATGGAGCTGAGCTTCAAAGAATTGGGCATGGATGTTAAGCATTTCAAAGCTGTTGATGGAAGGTAAATTATCTATTTTTAGATGTCTTTGACTTGATTTTTCGAAGATACTTTTGGTTTTACTATCCCAGGATAAGTTCTACTCAACGTGTATGGCAGAAAATTTCATAAAATATATGCTCCTTTTGCGAATCCATTAAATTGATAGTGGCTATCCGGATACTGAAAGCTGTTAGGAGATTCTTCCGATTGATTCCAACATTACAAATTCATGCCTTTTCTCACGAAGCTTGGTAAATCTGTCAAAACTTTGATCTAATCATATAAATAATGTTGGGCGCTATGTGTTTATGTGTTATCTTTCCTAACCCTGTTTGGCACTATTTGTCAATATACTGCTATAATGCTACCTTCACTGAGGGGTACCACACGTTCGGGTCGGCATGATTCGACACAACCGGACGGCAAATCGAATATAACGGGTGTAAAAATACCCTTAACGAAGCCGAAAGTCACTAGTTCTTCCCGTCACTGTGTTCACTTTTTTGTACTGGACCATACCTGGGAACCTTCTGGTTCTGAAGATATTCAAGGTCGAAGTTCCAACTTTTTCAGATGTTTATTTTTTTACGAAAACAAGTTTTAAATGTTATAACTTAACTTTAAATCCACGACCCCTATACCATTGCATGCACCCATAAACAATGCTTGGCGAGCGTTACATTGTGCGCTGCCGTAAATGGCGAATTTTCAATCCAAAATAAAAGTCCTAATGTATGCAATGCAATATGTAATGTAGCACAACTATGCGAATTTGTATCAATGTGTGTTACGTTGTTTGTGTAATTGCATAGCACATGTTGTGTGAGCACTATGTACCTACCATAAAGCTACCATTTACTGGGTTCGTCTTTCATTGACATGCATGTGCCCTGTGTCATAATCACTCAAATGTCTCGCTGGTGGTGGCGTGTGTCTTGGATCATTAGGTTCTCTTCAAAATGGTTGAGCCGAATGGTGCTGATCCATACACCATGTTCGTGAAAGGGCGTCGTCAGTACGGACTGGTCATCTCTTAGCTGCCACGGCTTATTTTAATTACTGAATTGTTTTTATTTTATTACGTACGTATTAACGTGCACGTATGTCTACATCGTTGTCACATGTATAATTTCAACATGAATGATGTAACCAATTTTTTGTAACAATATTTTGATTTAAAAGAGTGGAGTTTCTTGCCCGTTTTTCTCCGTAGGTATCTACTACGCTTTGGAATGGGCAACAAGCTTCTTTCTGACTGACCGACCCTTTGACAATTCAAAAGTGCCTGTAATCGGTTTATTTGAAATACTTGCTTTGAATTTGAGTTTCAACTTTCATGTTATGTTTCACCCGAAATTAGAGCCGACCCGAACATGAATCACCGAGGGTAGATGCCGAACGGAGATTTCCGATGCACGAATCGAATGATAGCCAAGTAATTGCTTCGGATCGGCTTTGTCGATCAACAAATACTGCCGAATCGAATGTGCCGAGTATAACAAGTGTACCTATATAAGTTTAAATCAACTACAAATTCTTTTCAGAAACTTGGATATGAACAACTTGAACGATTTAGCCATTACATTAATGCCAAACTACGAAGATCCTTATCATAAAAGGTAGATTTTTATTAATTTATCATTATTTTATTGTATAATGTCAGTCGACGGACGATACCTATTATTTGATTTGCAACATCAGACATGACTAGAAATCGGATATTCGGATGCAGATTCACCTAAAGTTGAGATGTTGGCTAATATGGAAAGCGCTTTTGTATTGAAAAAATCCCGCGGTTCCGGGATATAGAATCGGATGCATATGTACCTACCTAATAATGTAAAGTAGGTAGGTAGATACTAAACTGCCATACCAAACAAAGTCAAGATAAGATAACGGACTACATGTATATTTAGAATAATTCATGTAGGTACCTATTGAAACAAATTCTTAAAAATTATAAATTGTGCTTAGTGAAATTCGGTTAATTTTCTTCCTTCACTCCACATAGCGATAAAAAAACAGTATATGTTAGCGCCGTTACATTAATACGAAGCGACGGTAAGCAATATGCGAGTGTGCGAGTGGAACGGCAAATTATACCTGCTTGTGCGCAAGTACCCCGACAAATAGTTCCCTTAGTTTATTTAAATACAATAATTGTATTCGTCGCCGTGCTTGCCATGCGTTCGGGTGTTTTTTTTTTTGTTTTAACTTACACACACCACCCCCCCTTTTAGGCGGTTCTCACACGACACCGCGCACCGATGCGGCAGCCGGTGTAGCGAATCTAATGTAGCATTGACTTTGTATGTAATCCGTTAATGCCTAAATCACGCGCACCTCCCGACCGTGCGGTCGAACTAGCTCGCGCCGCCACCACCCCTCCGCGCGGTTTAGAGGGGCGGCGCTTGGCACACGTGACACTAGAAACCGCATTCCCGCATTGCCATTTGGATCAACGTGGGATAAGGTTGTGTTGCGCTTTTTAAAATGAATTTCGATATTTAAAAGTTTATTTCGGAGATTGAAAGTCGCCCATCTTTTTGGGATATGAAAAGCTCCCAAATAGTTATCGATACCAAAAATTAAACAAGGGGAAGAAATTGTTACCATATATTTGGAGTCAGGACGAAGTCCTGACCAAGATAAAAAAATAGGTAAGTTTCTTACACATACATTTTTATTTACATTTAAATTAAGCATATTCGCAAAATTATTACGGATCACTGCAGCAATTGTGCTTCCTCTGCAATTACTGTCTGTCGGTATGTTAATCATTCACTCTGTCTCATTGTTCGTATATAAAATCTCTTTAAAATTTACTCCGTGTCTTTCCGTGACAAAATTGTGAAGTATACAGCATGCTTTAATAATTTTTATAGATAAATTTGTGTTTACGTTCAAAGGGCGTTGAAATATACGCCATTTGTTTGTCAAAATACCGAATGCACACTCTACATACCTACGTGCCCTGGTCAAACGGTGTTTTGTTTTTTTTAATTAAATATGGGTTTGCTCTTGACTCTAGTCTAGGTCAGTGGTGACAGAGACAGAGTCGACGATGGAGTGAGCTTACCCAGAAGAAGCCTGTTCACTCTCACTTTGAAGAGATTAGGGTTGTACCTAAGCGTTCGGAAACACAGACGCAGGTAGAGAGTTCCACTCTTTTGCTGTGCGCATAACAAAAGACATTTGGAAACGCTTAGTGCGAATTGGTGGAATAGCAACTAGGTAAGAATGATAAGTTGCAGTGCGTCTAGATGACCGATGGAAGAAGGGGGCCGGTGGTATGAGGCCGTGGAGTTCTTGGGCACACTCAACGAAGTACAATCTGTAGAAGACCGACAAGCAGGCGACCTTGCGGCGATGAGCCAAGCTGTGAAGCTCCCACCAGTTTTACGTCGCCAATGAGTCTCTTAGCTCTGCGTTCCACCGAGTCAAGTGCGGCAAGTTGGTACTTTGCTGAGCCATCCCAAAGGTGGCTGCAATACTCCATGCAGGTTCGGACTTGCGCTTTGTAAAGGGTCATAAGCTGTCCAGGCGTAAAGTATCGCGTTTGGGCTTTGTACTCGATGGTGGCACCGAAGTTGAGACCTGATGTCAACTCCATGCCTAGGAGCTCGAGCCGATCAGTTACAGGAACAGATGTACCCCGAAAAGAAGGAGCTTGGTCGAAACGACTCCTTTTAGCAGTAAAAAGACACGCCTGTGTTTTGATGGCGTTAAAAGAGACCAGATTGTCATCACCCCACTGGAAGACAAGGCTTAAGGTCAAATCAGTACGCTCTACCATGGCCTCTCTCAGGGAACAAACTACGGCCCCGCTGGTTTTTGCGCTGGACAAGCATCTCTCTGAAACAGTACTGTCATCTGCGTATCTAACAATACCAGACTGTAGTAGGTCATTGATGTGCAGCAGGAAAAGAGTTGCAGAGAGAACAGACCCCTGAGGAACTCCGGCATCAATAGCCATAAGGTCAGAGGAGCAACCGTCAACGACTACTCTGATCGACAGTTCACAAAGGAAGTCTGATAACCAGCTACAAAAATCAGCTGGGATGCCATAAGCAGGAAGCTTGCTGAGAATACCAGCGTGCCAGACCCTTTCGAAGGCCTTCGAGATATCAAGCGATACAGCAAGTGCTTCGCCGTGTTTCTCGATGGCCTCGCCCCAGCAGTGCGTGACATACACAAGAATATCGCCAGTTGATCGTCCCCGGCGAAAGCCATATTGACAGTCACTGAGGAGATCATTGTCTTCGAGGTAGGTCAGCAACTTACTGTTCAGTACCCTTTCCATAACCTACATAGGATGGAGGTAATGGCGACTGGACGGTAATGGGCAGGGTCTGCACGGTCGCCCTTTTTGGGCACTGGTTGCACATTTGTAAGCTTCCAGGATTTTGGCACCTTTCTTTTATCAAGAGAGAGGCGGAACAAGCGCGTCAACACAGGAGACAATTCAGGCGTACACTGCTTCAACACTCTCGCTAGAATGCCGTCAGACCCGCTGGCCTTGTTCACGTCTAGACTGCACAATACTCTTCGAACCTCTTTAATGTAACTGCGATCTCCGGCATCGAGGAGTCACATTGGGGTACAGTAGGTGGTTGCTTGGAGCCAGCGTCCAGACTTGAACTGCTTGCAAACAGAGAAGCAAATAAATTTGCTTTCTCACTTGCAAAGTGAGCCAGCGACCCATCAGGTTTCGTCATTGGAGTTAAAGTGAGACGACAGAAATTCGTTTCATCTGCTTTAGACAGGGGACAGAATAAAATACTCCATCCCCTGCCGAATCACGTCCGCAACCACGTCAGCACAGCACGAGGGGTCACCCGAGAAGAAGCACACCTGCCGCCAAGGATAAGACGCAAAAAAGTTCCGCATCTCATCCCAGTCTGCTGACTCGTAACGCCATACTCGCCTCGTGCCTCTGGGACTCTCATCTGGAGGAGAGCAGGTCGATATGGATTTCACCAGACAGTGGTCAGACGTTCCCAGCGAGGCTGAAACCGAAACTGAAAGACTGTCCGGATCAGTTGCCAGAAGAAGATCCACTTTACAGCCTGGGAGGAGGCCCAAGATGCCATAGGGATCTTTTGTGACCTCTCCAAGGCATTTGACTGCGTTGATCACGAAACCTTGCTCTTAAAACTTGAGCTTTACGGACTAGGTAAACTCGCGCTTAGTTTAGTACAATCTTATTTAAATGATAGACAACAAAAAGTCCAAATAAATGGTGTCAATTCACTTCATTTAAAAGTAAAAATTAGTAAGATATTAAGTCCCTTCCTCTTTTTAGTATATTAATGATCTACCCCATTTATTTAAAAACCAACCACAAATGGTGTTATTTGCTGACGATACTTCTTTAATCTTTAAGATAAATAGACGTGCATCAAATCTTGACGACGTAAATAATGCCCTACTGCAGGTACATTTATTTTATTGGTTCACTGTTAATAATTTAGTATTAAATGGGAAAAAAACGAACTGCATAAGATTTGTTTTACCGAATGTTATAAGTAGTGATTGTGACATAGTATTGAATAACGAGGAACTAGAATTTGTCGATGAAACTGTTTTCCTGGGGATAACGCCCGACTCAAGGCTGCAATGGGGTCCTCATTTAACATCTCTTGCAAGACGGCTAAGTTTAGCAGCATATGCTGTAAGGAAAATCCGTCAATTTACTAATGTAGATACCGCGAGGCTAGTCTATTTCAGTTATTTTCATATGTCTTACTGTATTTTATTATGGGGATGGGCTGCCGATATTGGGTCTATTTTTATTCTGCAGAAAAGAGTTATCAGAGCAATATACAGCCTCTGCAGGTGCGATTCTCTAAGGGAACTGTCTAAAGACATTAACAACATGACGGTACCTTGTCAATATATTTATGAAGACATCATGTACGTCCGTATGAAAAATTTAAATATTTTCAGTAAAAGAGGTGAAAGACACAACTATAGGACTAGAAATAGGGACCAATTAGTTCAACCACGTTTCAGACTGGCTAAAGTAGACTCATCCTTCATTGGGTACTGTTTAAAATGTTACAATAAAATATCTGCCCACATTCTCCAACTGAATAAAACGAAATTTTAATCTTGTATAAAACGCACACTATACAGCCAAGCATATTATAAGTTGGGGGATTATATCGCTGACAAAAAAGCTTGGCTCAGGGCTGGTCCTGCTCCACAAGGACGCGTAAACTAATTAATTAGCATTCGAAAATAATGTTGGGAGCTGATGAAGATTGTACAATCTATCTTTGCATTGTATAAATTCAAGCTCTTAGTATTGTATAATTGCATAGCACATGTGTGAGCACTATGTACCCACTATAAAGCTTACTGGGTTCGTCTTTCACTGACTTGAATGTGCCCTGGCGGCTGAGAGTATATCATGCCCACTCAAATGTGTCGCTGGTTGTGGCGTGTGTATTGGATCATTGAGTTCCCTTCAAAATGGTTGAGCTGAATGGTGCTGATCCATACGTCATGTTCGTGAACGGGCGCCGTCAGTAGGCACTGGTAATTTCTTAGCTGCCACGGCTTATTTTAATTCCATAATTGTTTTTATCTTTTTGCACGTCTTTCTAACATCGTTCTCACATTTATATAATTTCAACATGAATGATGTAACCACTTTTTTGTAACAATATTTTGATTTAAAAGAGTGTCCATGGAGTTTCGTGCCCGTTCTTCTCCATAGGTACCTACTACGCTTTGGAATGGGCAACTAGCTTCATCTTTCTGACTGACCGACCCCTTGACAATTCAAAAGTGCCTGTAATCGGTTTATTTGAAATAAATGCTTTGAGTTTGAGTTCATATTTTCTCAAATATTTATAGAATCAACTCAAACTCAAAGCATTTATTGAATGACATAGATGGCCCATTAAGAGATCTGCTTCGTAAAAATGGATGTACCCAATATCTTCTTTCCATGCTGTTGTAGTGATTTCTGCTATAGTAACCAAATTGCTGCTACCACTGCAGCGTTCATGCTTTCTAGCGTCAGTGATTGGACTAAGCCGCGTTAAAACCGTCCGCGCGGACGGTCGCGCTCACCGCTACAAAATCCGCCTCGCCGCCTCCGCCCTCCGCGTCGGTACGTGGCGTCGGTCGTGTGAGAATCGCCTTACACTTTACATACACATACTTACATCGGGGGATAAACATTAATTAAAAATAAATATGCATCTGAATCGTTGTGAAATCCAAGAAACCCGAAGGTTTTTTTTAAATAAATATTTTTTTAGAAGTCGCTTCCTTACTATACACCCGACTAGTTATGCATGCCCGGTGTTCCTGACATCCCGGGAATTTTACAAAAGTAATATTTTAAGAGGCCGCTTTCGTACTTTTATAGCTACACATTAACTTTAGGTAAATATGCATCCGAATATCCGATCTCTGGACATGACACACGGGATTAACGACTTTAAAAAAATGAAATTCTTATTTCGAATCACATGCTTTTTTAATGTATGTTACGTGAAACCCCCGTCATTTCTTAATTTCCAGACCTATGAAGGCAGGCGAAGTGGGGTGCTTTTTGAGTCATTATTACATATGGCAAGAGGTGGGTTGTTGTTATATTGTAACTCTCATAATAATATGTCAATGAATGTTTTGTTCAAAATCGTTTTGACGACGCGTGTTGTGAAGTACTGTTCCTATCTTGTTTTTTTTAAGACAAAATAGTCTTCTTCAGGACCCAAGAATTCGTAGGCGAATAGAAAGTGGCGCGTACCTTATCACATTAAATTATACCACGTATACTACATGGTATATTAAGACGATATACAAAATTTTAATGAAATCCATTCACAAAACAAATCAGCTGTGCCTTACAATTTGTTACACGTAACTCGACAAACTGTATGGAACAGCCGATTTTTTTATTGAATGGATTTCATTCAAATTTTGTATATCGTCTAAGTATACCATGTAGTGTACATGTACCGTGGTATAATTTAATGCGATAAGGTACGCGCCACTTTTTATATCTCTTCGTGTCAGTCTGTTTCTAGAACTCGATGTGCTTTATGAATGAGTAAGTACAGTCGCACCTAAAATATGTTCATCACCTTAAGGGCTACTTTTGTCTGCTCATTGTACTCTAGAATCAATATTAAATACACAAAAAAGGTTTTGGGTTGATGTCAACTCGACATTGGTCAAAGGTGTATGCTATTTTGATCTTTGTTATCAAGTAATTAAATATAATTTTCTGTGCAATAGTCTGTTTAGTGCCATAGCTTCATAAGGTTTTATGGTTCCTGACTTCGTAAAGGAAACAATTTGTAAACTGCCGAAGATGTAAAATACTGTTCGGTGTAACATGTACCAAGCATACTCCCGCTGTGGCAGGTCGTAGAGAAGCGCCTCGCGGTCACACTGGTGCTGGAGGACGACATCCACTTCGTGCCCTACTTCCGCAACCGCTTCCTGCGTCTGATGCGCGAGATTGAAAAACTCGACTGGGACTTAGTGTAAGTTATGGAGTATTTATATACGACCTTTTTATGGATATTGCTGGCAGGTAATACTATGTAAGCGGTTTTTGGCTTATGTCAATTTATACCAGTTATGACTCCAACCGGCGTTTTACTAGAATATTACATTGGCGATGAGTAAATATTTTTAGTTTTTATTTGACGCGTGATTATTTAAAGATGCTTATCGGGAACTTTCGGGAATTTATTTCAAACGGTCCTAACCGTTTGAAATAAATTCTAAGCAGTGGCCAGCTGCTAGCTATTACATAACATCACGCCTGCTTTCCCCGAGGGGTTAGGCAAAGATGTGTACTTATAGTAAACCCACATTTCGCCTTTTATGTTTAAGTCCCATATTATAGGGGGCGAGCCTATTGATTGCCATTTACCGGGCCGTAGACTCGTTGAGACTCCGTAGTGTGAGTTTTCAAAGCGAATTATCTCTCACTAACTTGAACAATCATGAAATCACGAAACTAACACTTGATAACTTGAAATTTGGCAGATAAAAAATCTATCTCTAGGGTGGCTCAAACGTTATCGTATGTGAAGTCGCCTTGTCTTTATAACTCGAGAACCACCTAATTTTTGCTATAATTCATAAACGTGTTCTCTAGCTAGGTTTAGTGAACGAGGGTCATACTTTCAGGGAGTGTAGTACTCAAGAAACTAAATTATATCATGATTCATATACAGTGTAACCTGGATTAGTGGAATCTCAAGGGACCTAGGATTATTTATCACTTAAACAGTGTTTTCATTTGGCTTTTCCATGACAGTTGTTTTATTACCAGATGCCCCCGATAAGACAGGTTGAAATGTATACTGTTTTTCATGAGGTGAAAATGTTCATTAAATACCATAAAAAACTAACAAATGCATTCGCAGATTAAGGTTTAATGATTCCCAGTGACAGAGGTTTTTTAACGCAAGAGTCGGGACCTAATTGTTATTATCGATATTATTGTCATTACAGTCGAGTATACCAATTCAAGTATCTTAAGCATGTGGTTCCCGATAATCTTGGAGATGATGTAGACGTGGAGAGGGAGCGCAGGGCATTGTCAGTCCGGGCGAACGTGCTGGCCCGCAGGTTCGCTCGATCTACAGATGCGGTGAAAGTAACATTATTCAAAGCGTATTGCACATCTCTGTTATCAGCGAGCCTGTGTTTTAGATGCTTGCAAAGGGCTATTCTCTGCGGATCCAGTTTCACAATGCCTAGAGGGCGCTGTTACGTCTGCCGCGCTTCTGCAGTGCTTCAAGTGCTTTGATGCCACCTGTCGCAAAAAGACAGCCTCACTGCTAATCCGATGGCGTGAGAGCAGTAACAGCATCCTGAATATATTATGCAATAAGTTGGACAGCCCCTGGTGTGGAGCCTCATCCAGAGGACTAAGTCTCTCTTACTTACTAGGTACTAACATAGTTTTTAAATTCATACTAATGATATAAATGTAATGGATCAATGGTTGTCTGAATAAATAAATAAATTATCAGTAGTACAGGTATCTCACATACCCCAGATCCACTTAACTATGTTACACTGTAATCATATTAATTACTATTATTAAATTACAATAATTTTATCCTCTAGATACTCTTTGACATAATAACATTTATTTATTAGAAATTTGTGTAGTTTCTTCTTAAATTGTGGCTGGCATAGGTAACTTTTTGTATACCATCTAGTATTTTGTTGTGAATCAATGATGTCATACAAATAATACTTTATTTAAGGCGCTGCCGAAACGTAGGACACCGTAAAACTCTTAGTTTTTGTCGCACAGTTAAGCGTATTGGTACATTTTACAAGCCAGAAAAAAAATTTGTGTATTGTCGAATGTTCAATGAAAAGACTTATTCAAAAATATAATATTAAAATAAATTAGTATCATCGTATAAAAACCGTAAAAGCGTACCCAAAAAAAATTTTTTCGTCGTGTAATATCTCAAAATGTTGAGCGTAAACTATCATATTTCATGTAATGATAATAAAGGGAATTGAATCAACTAAAGAAATACCTAAAAAGATTCCTGCCGCGCTGTGTACTTATTTATTTTTAAATTAAATAAATCAGCAACAAAATTAGGTGGTCATTCAATTCAACTACAACCAAACGCATCTCTGTTTTGAACGTTATTTGTTGCCGGGATTCGCTATTGTCAATTACCTAAAAATTTGCTTCTTACAGCGCCTTAATAATCTCACGGACCCCTCGGCCCTCGGCTGATATGAAGTCGCCCCGAGCCGGAAACACGTTAACAAGCTCTAATAGCTTCCTTGTGTTGTGATGGGGGATATGTACACGTGAACTGTATCGACTGTGTTTCTGATGGTCGCGGCCAGATCAATCCTGAACAATCCCATTTCATAAAAAAAAACATTTACCCGAAAATGTTGAGTTTGACCTTGGACTGAAATTCCATTACCTAGAATGCTTTATAAAAGAAGAATAACATGCTATAAAATGAACGATCCCTGGGTCGGGAAAAGCGATATTGGGTTTCTATGATTAAAAATTCAATAGCAACTCGGAGTCTAGATTTCTTCCCTGTTGATGGCAATGGCTGGCCCCTAATTAAATAGGACTTATAAAATAACTGGCGAAATTTCGGTTTTTTATGCATCTGCCTAAAACGGCATAACCCTTCGCGGACTACAGGCTTTTTTACATACCCCAGACACCAGAACGATATATGACAGATAGACGGTGTAGGCGTAGTAAAGGACTAAGCCCACACCGTCTATCTGTCATATTATATCCGTTCTGGTTGGTGGTGTACGAAACCCTAAGGTTCTCTCCGCTAGTAAAGGTTCCCGTCCCCTGAGCTATGAGAATGATGAATCCCGACTGAATTTCGGCCACCGCGGCGCTATCTATATAGTGGTAGTAGATATATTGGCCGACTACATTTTCTGAAGAATAAATACATAGGTGCATAGGTGAACCCCTGATATTCCGATGGGACGGGACGGACACGACCGTGGACAGTTCAGGCATAGGATCAATGGCTTTACGTACTTTCCAAGGCACCGTACTTTTTGGAGGGGGGCTGCTACTGAGTAATTCCAGTGGAAGAACCCACTTTGTCCGCCCTGCGGGAATCGAACCTAGGTGCCCGCGCTCAATAATCGTGCCTGCGGCCAAAAGACTAAGGGGGTAGCCTGGATAACATTAATTAATCATAATCATAAACCTTTATTTATCTCAACATCATATTACAGGCGCTGGTTAATAAAATGCACATGCTTAAAGCTAGCGCACATTAGATAGAACATGTTAGTTTACAAAAGGGTAAAAATATTAAATACCTAATGTACGGTTCACGTACAGGCAAATTGCTAACGCCGCGACCTACTTTTCGCTACTCGTTTTATTTACTTTGATAATTATAATTATTCAGTTGACCAATAGCTGCCGTAGCGATATAACCGCGGATTAGCATCCAACGGAACTCTCGTGTAACTTTTTCGAATAAACTAAACTATCGTGAAGTCTGTGGTTTTCGTCAACTCACATCCAACAACTCAACGGTAAGTACCTAACTGGCTACCGCTGAGCCATACACCTAATGTAAGCCTAAAATCGCAATTAGGTAAAGCAAAACCCACAAAATGACACGAAAATTTTAAAAATGTCATTTTATAAATAATACTACGGAAAATTGCAAATTATAAACATGACACTGGGGAAAAGAACAAATTACGAGTATATCGACTCATACCTGAAGGTTTTTTTTTATAATAAATTATTTAAAACCTAAATTATAATGGTGTTATAAATTGTTGCAGCTACATCGGTCGTAAGATCCTGCTGGACGACGAGGAACAGTACGCGACGCAGCACACGACGCGTCCGCTGTACTCGTACTGGACGCTCGGCTACCTGCTGAGCGAGAAAGGCGCGCGCAAGCTGCTAAATGTACGCCCGCTCGAGCGCATGCTGCCCGTTGACGAGTTCCTGCCTATCATGTTCAATCAACACCCCAAGTTTGTACTATTCATTAACATTCCGTCACTAACCCGACACCATAAGTGTACCGCCCACTGTAAGCGTGAAGTTTTTGAGTGGCGCCGTGGTACCCGGGAATCGACATATTGAAGTTCTTGAGTGGCGCCGTGGTTCCCGGGTGTTGTCATATTAAAGTTATTGAGTGACGCCGCGGTTCCCGGGTGTCGCCATATTAAAGTTTTTGAGTGACGCCGTGGGTCCCGGGTGTCGACATATTGAAGTTCTTGAGTGGCGCCGTGGTTCCCGGGTGTCGTCATATTAAAGTTCATGTGTGGCGCCGCGGTTCCCGGGTGTCGTCATATTAAAGTTTTTGAGTGACGCCGCAGTTCCCGGGTGTCGTCATATTAAAGTTTTTGAGTGACGCCGTGGTTCCCGGGTGTCGTCATATTGAAGTTCTTGAGTGGCGCCGCGGTTCCCGGGTCGTCACATTATATTTTCACATCAGTCGTAATGATTTCTAACCTAAACTAAGCTTGTCTGTTAGCCGACTTCTGTCTTGATCTGTCCTCAGTTCTGGTTTTTTATAGATTTTAATGTAATTTAAGACATTTACTTTTATATTCCTATTGACAGTGAGACATGGAAGGCGCATTTCCAGACGCGCAACATTGAGGCGTACTCCGCCGCGCCCCTGCTGGTGCACCCGACGCACTACACCGGCCAGGAGGGCTACGTGAGCGACACTGAAGACTCTGACCTCGTCACCGGCGCGCCCTTCCACTTTAAGAACGAACTTTAGACGTAAACACGCTAGCTTGTAAGTTGCTACTCTAATATAATAGTCAAATTGTTTGCCAAAGCTATGTAAGTATGTGTGTTCCGTGTTTGAGCTGGAATTCTTGTTTAGGCGACGTCTTTCTTAATATAGGTACGAAGGTGGTGCTTATTTCTAAAGAAATCTCTTCCAGCATTCCGGCGATGGGATAGTAGATTTAGAGGTGTAGACAGTGTGTGTAAGAGAAATCAAATACATAAAATCAAAAACAATTCATTTAATAAAATAAAACAAATAATATGATAATATACATACCTACATACATACAAAAATACTAACATACATACTTCTAAAATAAATATCACTAGAATATACGCAACTATGACGAAGTGGAAAGATAGTGTTCTTTCACTCTTCTTTTAATAACTGCAACAGTTTGGCAGTCCTTAATGTCAGGCGGAAGTGAATTCCACAACCGCACCGCGTGCTCAGTGAAGGAGTAGCAGCAGATTTCGTTGGAGTGGGGAGGGGACTAAAGGAGGTTTCTAAGATGCGACCTGCAAGGCGCAACTGAAGGACGGGCGTAGGAAAAACGTTCCCGCAGATAGGATGGCGTTGTAGGATTGTGAACACACATAACATCACACCTCCCCCGAAGGGTTATCAGAGGTGTACCTGTCTAGTTTTTATCTAGTTTCGCTGCTTATGTTATAGTCCCATATAATGGGGGGCGAGCTTACTGCCATCAAGCGGGCACAAATCCAGACCCCCAGCAATACTCAGAAATTCCTGTTGGACAAACCCAATAACACTACCTGGTAAACGAACCCAGGAACGGGGTAATGCTCTGCACTAGCGCTTGCGCCTACTATACCAAAGCGTTTTTTTTTTATATTTACGTATTTATAGTGAATGTGGATCAATCAATCAATCAATCATTTATTTGCAACGAATGTAGGTTACATTAAATACAGGTGGAGTAGATAGGAATGAGCCATGTACATTCTGCCTGGAAATAGGCACTCAAAAACAATAAAAATTGTTAAGAAGCTATCCAGAAGATAAATTACAAATTAAAATGTCCGAACTATTACAATTGAGGAGCTGGCGAACAAAACCGGATTAGTCCACGAAAATAAATTTTACACGGTAGCTAAAAAACTAATATCAGTATATGAAGGAGACTAATAGTATTACATTGCATTAGGATATGTCGGTGGATTAGTTCTATTATTGCATGAGGTACCTATTTTTAATTTACTTCTATATTCTGGAACTTATTCAAGAAATAAAAATGGACTAAACCGGTTTTGTTTGAAAAAGGTGGACTTTGGTGTGGTGGTGGTGGTGTTTCGTTTTTGTTAGACATTTCCTGTTTTGATTGAAAATGTGTTGATGAAATAAATACATTACAGGACAAGTTCGCTTTAGAATGAAAAAATATATTTTTTTAAAATCTTTGTGTTGGATATTGGACTAGTCCGGTTTTGTATGAAAATTTAGTTTTTTAAGCCTTTTTTAGCCTACTTCTAGCCGGTTTTGGGTGAAAATATTAACAGGGATCGACGAAACTAGGTCAAGACATCACGATTCGAAAAAAAAACATCTTTTGAATAGTAGTGGACAAGTCCGGTTCTGTTCGCCAGCTCCTCAATTATAGGTACCTAAATAAATTAATATACCTAAATATATTAATAATATTAATATTACATGAATGATGTAACCACTCTAATGTAACAATATTTTGATTTAAAAGAGTGTCCATGGAGTTTCTTGCCCGTTCTTCTCCATAGGTACCTACTACGCTTTGGAATGGGCAACTAGCTTCATCTTTCTGACTGACCGACCCCTTGACAATTCAAAAGTGCCTGTAATTGGTTTATTTGAAATAAATGCTTTGAGTTTGAGTTTGAGTTTGAGTTTGAGATTGAAAAAAGTCAAATCAAAATGTCATTATAAAATAAATGTATAATATTAAGTCCATATGTTCAAGATAATATTAATTATATTTATTTTACTATAGACATTGCCAATTAAAAAGTTTTGTCCATTAAAAATCATTAATCGAATAATAACACTTTTCCATTAGGAAGGCCACTAATTTCTTTTTAAAGTATTTATTTATATTATATAAAACTGCAGAGCCTATAATTGTATAATTTTTCATTACATCTGACAATTTATTGTATATGGTAGGGCCCGTACAAATAACACTTTTTCTCAATAGTGCTGTGTTACAGGGCTCGATTTGTTATAAATGTTTGTATTGGTTTCTGACATCGTTGGATATAGGAAATCGTTGGAATGACAATATTCTATAAAAAATGTACTGGCCCACTTTTTAATACGGTTTTGTTTTGGGCAATGGTCAACGCGCTAGAACCTTAACGCATTCATTTGTTTCTTTGTGAATTTCATTGACTCAACGTTTGTGGAAGTGGTCTCGTGATATTCACAAACGGTGCCATGTTCCTGCGTCCTCGTGAAAATCGTACCGTACAAACGTAAGCATAACAGGGATTTCAGTCTCAAACGCAAGCGATTTCTACACAATAACTAATAATATAATATGTCTAGTGCCGTAGAGGCTATGTATGCCATTGTAGTGTTTAAGTTGACCACCGTGATCCAGTTGCTATAATTAATGTGTTTAAGATCAACTTATTCGGTAACATAAGGTGATGAATTAGTGAGATGTGATATCCGGTCTTAAAACGCTTAGCTTGCAGAACTTATTGCCAATTTAAAGATCTTGTATCAAGGCCTGCTCCATTTGATATTGGTAGAAAAGACCAGTGCATACATTCCAAAGAGCTACCTGCATTTCCCTGCAGAGCAGGTGATATCTAAAAGCGACGGTTTGTCCACTTTCACATTATAACCGCGAATGAATGTAATGTTTTGCTCGGCATACGTCAGATGGTATCGTTCGGTGGGAGCGCCGGCGGACACTCATTAACGTGGAAAGTGCATCCTTCACGGCTCGGTATCACGTCGACCGCGCCTATTACTTCATCCATAACATAGCTGGCAGCTGCCGCACGCACCGCACTATCACGCACCCAACACCGCGTTATGTATCCCACGTGAATTTATACGTCTGATGGCCAGATTTCTAGCACATTTCGCTTTAATGGCATTTGGTAATTGACAATGATGTGTGTCAATCTACTCGGTAAATAATTATACTTGGCTATGAGTTTCGACTGAAAGTATTTTATGACGAGACATTTTTGCTATTGTTTCAACACTTGGAATTCGTATGACGTTGGGACTTCCATTTGTGCCAGAGAGCTGTTTTTTTCCAAAAGGAAGAAAAATCTTTAACTTTTTTAATAAGCGGACGATGCCATTGTCGTGATTGATGGAAGACAAATATTTTATTTTCTGATTTCTTGGGACAATTGAAGCGTAATAATATAATGTTAAGAATGTAAGCCTCGTAAGAAAGCATTCTAGAAAGATGCTCTGGCATGCATCTCGGTTACTCGAATTGGATTATTGATTAGCTGGAAATCTGTCATTGTCATACCCTAGTTGAATCGAGTTTCATGCCTGATAACCGTACACTACTAATATTTTTAATCAGCAATAATTATAGCTAACCTATATTGCTTGTGTATTAATAATAAATGAACAATCCAATGTAACTGGGCACCCCTGAACGATTTATGAGTTAGCCTTTTATTTTTGGCTCGCATCAGCATTTGATTTGAAGTGGTCGTCGCCATATATATTATGTAGTAAACTGCGTACCTCAGTGTGTATTCTGTTGCAGTACCTTTTTATTTTAGGTATGCATCCGATGTTACTATTAATTCGTCGTGATCTTAGTAACTTATATCAGAAAATATATGATGAGGTACCTTTTGTGAACAACATGAACTGTGTATTTGCGTTTAATTATTGATTAAAAAAACTTATGAATTGACATAAAAAAATATTAAAGTGAAGGGTGTGCCTAATCTAGACATTTGCCAGGCTTATTGATTCAAGCTGCTAAGACCATAGCGAAGTATCTACACACTAGCAAGTTTGGACGCACTAATAAAATAGAAACAATTATTGATGTATACTTTTAAGACTAAAACGCATTTATTAGGTAGATATAATATGTTCTTTAATGTTTTCCTCTAAATAACAAACATTTTTTAATAATATCCTGATACTATCCAATTTTTTTTAGGAAAATGGTTCGTCACTAATAAATGGTTATTAGTGATAATAAATTACATATCGTGCAGCCAGCATAGTTAGGTTTTTATATACTGCATATTTAACACTCATTTAGCTACTAAAATCATAATATGTTAATATTATATTAGTTTTGATACAATTATTTAAAGAGATTTATGTTTTTTTTACGTTATCTGTATAGATTTTTAAATCCAATAATATATTTTTATTATGTGCCATAAAATGTTCCTAAATATTTTTATTAATCATTTAAGTAATAAACGAGCATAACCAACACACATGTTTTATTTCAACAGCCTCATGAAACCATAGTGATTTGTTAACAAATTATGATTCCGTCATCAGGATATTTATTTTCATTATTTATTCACCAAATTAGCAATTTTCAACTGTTATGTAATTGCCGGTGTCATGAAGGGGATAATATAGTTCATGTTTCCGCGAAAGTACGTCGGCGAGCGTTTGGTTCTGGTGCTGATCAGGATCTCGTGCGGGAGACTGTTGAGATAGTGAGAGAGAATTATAAGGTGCTGGGCGAGTGCTGTGCGGCGCTGCAGCGGATGATGGACTCGCTGAGCAGTGAGCTCAGCCGGCCGGCAGCACCGTGCGGAGAGCTGCGACGCGCGCTCCAGGCCTGCTACACGTCCCACGTGCACCAGCCGCTCAAGTGCGACCACCTCGTGACGGCGTTCGTGCAATGCGCCCGCGACCACGCGCTAACTGCACATTCATAATGCACCTTCATACATATACATCACCGCATAACAAATGTAATAATTACGACCAGATAACCACACTTACGTGTTCATCTTTATACACACTAGTGATCGAATTTTGTTACTTGATTACATGCCTTTTGTTAATCTATACAAATAAATAAAATTGAAGTTTCTGTTTGCAATGTCAAAATAAAAGCTCTTCACTAAATTCATATGAAAGTATATCATCATCTACCTGCCTATTCCCAATTATGTTGGGGTTGGCTTCCAGTATAACTGGATGCAGCTGAATACCAGTATTTTACATGGAGTTACTGTCTATCTAACCTCCACAACCTATTTACTGGGTAATACGATACACCTGTGGTTGTCAGACTTTCGGGCTTCTGACGACCCGTAACGACTGACAAAAATCCACGAATGACAACCGGGACTGACGGCTTAACGTGCTTTCCGAGGCACAGAAGGGTAATGGTATGTAAAGATGGTCACCCATCCACAGACCAACCGCGGCATGCGAAGCATAACCTGGTCGATCGACCCATGCGACTTAATACTAAGCCACAAGCCCCCATATGAATGTATAAACAGTACTTAAAACAAAAAATCATTTATAAAAACGTTTCAGTCGGTCTGTCTGTCTGTTTGTTCCGGCTAATCTCCGAAACGGCTGGACCGATTTTGATGGAATTTGGTACTTGCTACTTTTTTATTGACATACCACGCGAGAGAAGCTGTGGGCGGAAGCTAGCTCAGAATAAAAGCATCAAATGTTAAAAGGTTTATTACTTCCAAATAAAATAAAAAATCAAAGTCTTACTCACGACTACTCACGAGTGACTACACAAAATGTTATCTATAAGCGAATAATACTTGTATTACAATTTAGATACTGCTATCATTTGGTGTAATAGTTCAATGACTGTCCTGGTGGGCCTCCCGGTCATGCCGCGCGCCAGGTACGGGATGTCGCATCCTTTGGAGTAGCCCACGCCGTAGGTGTCGAGGTGCACCCACTGATTGTCGTGCACGAACTGCTTCAGGAAGGCCGCACAGTTTGCCGAGTCGCCGTAGTGCTCGCGTCCCGTGTTCGCGACGTCTGCAGCTTCGCAATTCATCACCCGATTTTCGTAGAACTTCCAAAGAGGCATCCTCCAGACTCGGTCTCCTGTTTGACAGCTTGCCAGCTCAAGGTAATGGTATAGCTCGTCAGAATTGGTGTAACAAGCACACGCTGCTCCGCCGAGGAAGTGTATCAATTCTTTTGACATAGTGCCTATGTCAATTATGAACTTGGGCCAGTAGTTACGTGCATAAATTAAACTATCTGCGATGAGCAGACGTCCCTCGCGTGATGGCATTCTTATTTGAATAGATTTATTGTTTGCACAGGAAATAACATCCCCGAATTTAGGACTACTTCCGTTAGGCATCAATTCGCACAGCGGCAGAATCCCTCTGATATTTACGGGGAGTTTAAGTCTCGCCGCGGCTCTGGTGATAGCTACTACACATGCTGCCCCGGCCATGTCGCCTTTCATATATTTCAAGTCATCAGCTGATTTCAAGTGTAAGCTTCCACTATCAAACGTGACCCCTTTACCGATCATGACTATAGGGCGGGTGCATTCGTCTGCTCCGTAATAACTTATTTCTACGTACAGCGGTGGTTGTATCGAGGACTTTCCAATCGACACAAATCCACCCATTTCATGATTAGCTGCCCAACCCTTTGTTTTTACCTCTACATTTATATCTAACTCGCATAAAAGGTCGACAGCTACTTTGGCGAACTTAGTGGGATTTAAAATATTTGCTGGCATTTCTTGTAAATACCTTGCTAAATTTTGAGCTTCTGCTTTTAATGTGCCTATTCTCCAACCTTTCTCGTCACAATCATCGTATAGATGGATATTTGGTTTGGGAATTACTGGCTTGTTTGTTCTACGTTTATATTCGTTAAATTCCCAGCATGCGAGGCTTGCTCCTTCGGCAGCTGCCTCAGCGTTTCCGAACGACTCCACATCAATTATTTTAGGATTTAACGGACGAAGTGCCTTTGCACCAGCACCTGCTGCTATTCTTACGGCTTCCTTACTTTCGTCTAATTTCTCGATTCCATTGTACGTAAAACATTCGGTGCCAAGTCCAGCGACTGCGACATAAGCATACTTTGGGTCCAAGTCATAAAACACCCTAGTTTCGCCAAGTTTTGGTATAGGAGCTAGATTTAACAGTGACCATAGTCTTCCACATACTTGCTCATTATATTTTCGACCGCTGGCGGTGAGGATCGCCGGATAATTTACTATGTTTTCATTGAAATATACGCCTAGAACAAGTCCTGTGTTTTTGCGAGCGCATGCTTTGGTGTCCTGCACATTACGACGCGGCGTGCAAGGAACACAGTCGGATACTGGCAGCTTGAACTGAGATATGAGACGCACACGTTTGGGTAGTGATATAATACTGTGGCGGATATACAACATTTTAATTTAGAAAGTAATTCTTTTGAAAAAAAATTGTTAATGTGAAGTCATTGCCAACTAGTTTTAAGTATCTTACTTTTTAGTATGAGTTTGTATTATAATTTTATTTTATTATACAGTTGTGGTCATATAATTAAGAACGATTTGAAATTCCAGATTTTTTTAATCTAAATCATGTCATGTGTAGTTAGGTGTTCCTTCATAGAAGTAACTATTTATGTTATGAAATAGCCACATGAATAGAGCAAACGGGATTAGGAATATAGATTAACATCGCTAACTATTTGTTTTACAAATTTATTTATTCTCTTTATTAACAAATAGTAATGAAGCTGGACAAATAATTAAGAACGATTTATTAAACTGCACGAGAATTGTTTTTTAAGAAACTTAGATTAAATAAATCACATTAATGTGAAGTGCGTAAAGAATAAAAGCTATTTAGGTAAAACATTTTAAACTAAAATTAATAGTAGCATGTCCACTGGCTTTTATTATGATTTTATTTGATTACTGCTTTACACCGGCGAGGCATTGACTCTATAAATTTTTGACATTTCGCAAGAGAGTTAACACACTTGGAGCGACTGCCTATCTGACCTCCACAACCCAGTTAGTGTTTAAGGTTGTCAGACTTTATAAGTAGAGTTCCATTCTTCTAAGAAAACGTCGTACAGCTCTCTTAAGTTGCCACACTGTTGATTTAAAACCTTTTTCTTGACTTCGCACAAAAGATGCTCTATTCGGTTTAGATCTGGGTTGTTAGCTGGCCAATCTAAGACAGAAACTGATTGCGATGTGAGAAACTCCTTAACGGTGCGTGCAGTATGCTTTGGATCATTGTCGTGCTGGAATGGCCAAATAACCGGAAGCACGTCTTCAGCATAAGGTAACATTGTTTCTTCCAGTAATTCTCGGTAATTAATTATAAAGTAGTTATATCGGAATTGATTCATGTTTCCTTCTATCAGCTTACCAGGTCCAACACCGTGTCCAGAAAAGCACCCCTACATGTTCACATTTCCCCCACCATGCTTTAATGTCTTTTTTGTGTACTTAGGGTCGAATGCTTCATTCGGAGGGCGTCGTACATATCATTTTCCATCAGAACATACACTGTTTATTTTTGTCTCGTTAGGAAAAAGAACATTTGTCCATTGTCTAACTGTCCAGTTTTCATACCTTCTTGCAAATGCAAGCCGGGTTGGACTATGGCACCGTTTTAACATGGGCCCCTTCCTTGTTATCCTTACGTGCAACTTTTCTTCTACCAAACGCCTTCGAATAGTGCGTGCCGAGATAGTTGAAGGGTTGTGTTCACCGAAATATTCTTTTTTCACCTCATTAGACGCTTTAAAAGGATTTTGTTTTGCCAAACGAACAATACTTTCACAGTTTAGGTACACGCGGAACATTTCAAGTACTTAGTTTGATACGTGGCAAAATTAAATTCTTCACAGCGTGGAAAATAGTTTATGAGCATTGCAGATGGTCGGCTATCTCTTTATACGATCAATAATTCTCGCAAAGTTTTAGTATTACTTCCCTTGTAGATTTATCACAACTTTTATTTTTCCCCATTCTTTTCATATGAAGCGATCACCTTTAAGACTTTTACAGCACTAAATGGCGCCAAAATTATACGAATAGTGACCTACAACCACAGAACCACAGTGTTGTCTATTAACATTTGAATAAAATAATATAACTATTCAGCGTTCCTAATTATGTGACCAGCCAGTAAGTAGTAATACTAGGTTCAGATCTAATGTTAGATTATATATTTATTTTTTAGCCAAACATGTGTATCAACGAATGTACCGCTATTAAGGAAAAGTTTTACGATACCGCGAGAAAAACAAAAAAATACATGCAATTAGTTATAATTGATAGTTTGAAAAAATCTTCCCTTTAAATAAGTGTTCTTAATTATATGACCACCACTGTATATTAGACATAATGTGTAAGTTTAATTATTAATAAAACAAATATGTTCACAAAATCACACATCATACATTGCTCACAATTCAATCACATTATCGCACAACATGTCTTTTGGGAGAGGTCATGAATTTTTCTTCTTGAGCCAACTGGGAGTATAAAGTTCATACCACTCGGGAATATTCAGCAGCAGAGTTTCTTGTAACTGTCGATATATGATCAGTATGAGAAAGGGAATGGCGAGCCTCTCGTCTTTAAAGAAATATACCCAAAAAGCTAAAAGAAGGAGGCAAACGTCTACTGTGTAGTCGATGGCTGACCTTACATTGATCTTGGCTTTCTCTTCAAGTTCTTGATAGTTGATAGGTATGACGATAGTAGCTCGCTCTGTTTTCTTCAGCACGACCTGTTGATTACACTTCTTTGGCGTGTTGTTTTGGATTTCTGGAGCACTAGGAACCGTGGCTTTATCTTTCTTTTCCAATTGATTTTTATCGGTATTGGTTTGCTGCTTTGGCTTAACTGATTTATTCATAGAATTTGCAGTTTTTCCTTTCGTAGATGTCGCCTTACTGTTATTATTTTTATTTATTGTCTTCTTTGGTTTAGTTGTTTTGTTTTCCTCGACACTTTCAGGCTTCGTCTCAAGTTGCTGCTTTTCAGCAACTGCTTTTAAGTCTTCGGTTTTAAGGTACATAGGTGCAGTCGATTTCTTCTGACTGCCATATTCTTTTACTATACTACCGTAATAATCAATCACCGTTCTTCCTTCTTCACTGACCTTATCATGTAATTTGTCAGTTTTATTATGTGTTTTAAGATTATTGTTGGGTAAGTCTTCTTCTTTGGCTTTTTCAGGTTCCTTTTTGAGAAGCAATTTCGGAAACTTGGTGTTGGTGATTTTTTTAAATATAGTAATCTTTTCCTCTTTCTTTGGTTTTTCTAGTGCTTTAGGTTTTTCGGTCGCTTTAGGTTTTTCTATATTTTTAGGTTTACTTGCAGTCTTCAGTTTTTCTGTGCTTTTCGGTTTTTCTACGGTTTTAGGAAGTTCAGATTCAGGGACTGGTTTTGTTTCTATCATATCTGATTCTCTTTTCTTCAATATGGGTTTTGGAACAAAATTTGGATCGGGTAGAGGCAAAGGCCTGAGAGGTTCGTTTTCCGACAGCTCTTCTTCTTCTTCAATAAAATCTTCGAGAGGAGAAGGACGAGCCATTTTGTCTCTTGGGTTGTATGTGTCCTCTTCGTTTGAATACTGACTTCGTCTATCAATATCTTCGTTAAGACTTCCATCATCCGTATATTCCTCATCAGAGGAAACAGTGCTAGCAGTGTAGTCTTCATCAAAAGACATATGTTGCCATTTGTGATCAGATGTTTCAGAGTCCAGAGACACTTGGCGCGGACCGAACTTGTGCTGTGTGCTGTCAACAGAGTCTAGTTTAGGTAATATTTCTGGGTTCTTGGGTTCTTCAGAGAAGTCTTCGTGCAGTTTAGGCATATCTCGATCATTATTTACGCTGTCGCGATCAAAGCTAGTGTTATACGGAATGTCAGTTTTGTGATTAGGGGGTATATCGTCTTTGTTTTTGGTTTGTTCTTCTTTCATAGCTACAGCTTTGTGAACGCGTGCCATTGCTAGTTCATGCAGAAGCTGCGATGAGCTGACGGCGTTGCGCAGAGCTTTGAACGGCATCATACAACGTGAGCTCAGCTCCGGCGCAGAGAACGAGAGGGGAGGCGGCGTCAGAGAGTCCAGGTCCAGCTGAATGGATTGTCTCTTTTCTGAAATTAAAAGGATTTTTTGTAGTCGTAAAATTGTATTTATCAATACCCGAACACAAAGCTTTGCTACGTGCTTACAAACTAGAAACAAATTCGCCATTGCTTTTAAAGACGTAGCTATTGGTACCTATCGACCAAAACTGAGTTTGCATGTTTTACTGTAACATTGAATACACGCATAACTTTACTGTTCAGATTCAGAGGTAAAGCAAATTTAATAGTAGTTGCAAACTTCGTTTACGCTGGAAATAGATTTGATTTCGCAAATGTTCTGTTGTATGTTAATTTCGCAGAAGCTGAGAAGCGGTCAGCATCTCGCGTTTATGTTTGTTAGGAATTATGTTGGCGCGTAACTGAGTAGGTACCGTTGTGTTAAACTTGTAGCTGACTTTGGTGGACGTCTATTTATAGGAGCACCATGCGTCGAATTTGTCCCCACGTCGGTCGCCCATGTCTATATTTGAAATGCATGCGTCTTATTGTGATCTCAATCAAGTTACGTATACTGGGATGTGTAAGTAACGATAACCCCGAAGGTACCTACGAATTTAATTACGATGTTGGGTATAGCTTCAAATTAATACTTATATCAGTCGCAATATTTAAATAAGCATGAAATAGGTGTGTATGTGATTAAGGCTAAAATCTAAGAGCGTATCTTTTTCCGTGTCAATAATCAACAGCGACATTACATAAGAGAAAAAAAAGCAGAATAATACAGAATAAACAGTAGGTACGGATTACCAATATTTCCTGTTAATAGGTTAATAGGGATGCAAAATCATAATGTCCTTATAGACCAGAAATCTAATAAGGTCTTTTTCTGGTCTATGGGCGAGGACAATACTTTGCGCCCTTAGATTATTTTTTATAATAGCTATTGCCTCATTTACACTCATTGGCACTTTCGCTACCTAAATTGATGGAGGTACATCACTCTTTACTTTAACACGGAACTAACGAAGTATTTTATAAAAATTTACAGGGTGGCATGTGTAGCTATAATCAATTCGCAAATAGCAGGATGTGTCCGCATAACATTCCTAATAGGTATGCCAAAATAGATACCTATCTACTTATCTGAATTATTGTAGAACCAATTACAGGGACTGTAGAACTGTAAAACGAAAACCCATGCTTTCAACAGTTATTGTCATTGTACCTATTATAATTAATGCAAGGTATAAATTATCTTCGGTTAGATTGTCTCTCAGGATCTCTTCTCATTCAATTATTTGTTCATTTCTGCTATTGAATTGGATAACACATAACGAATGTTAGCGTAGCTTCATAACAATAAATGGTATTTTAGAAATATAATAATAAAATTAAAGTTTAACGTGAAGTAATGCTTGTTTTCTGGAATGAATCCATCCAATCCAGGATACAGTCTGGTTACTATGTATTATACACATTTTATATTGTAAATACCTACATACTTACTCTTAAAAAATCCTAGTTTTCGCATCAGTACGATGACGATAGATAGACCCAATGTTTAGTTTACCACCGCCAATACATAAACAAACCTCAACACGTCTTAAATTAAACAGCTAATTACAATGTTAGACAATATGCTTACCGGATTTTTCCATTTGTTTCTGCGACTCTGGGTAGAGCACCAGCATGAACTCGCTGCTGCCGGACGGGTCCCGCACCGGCGAGTGCCGGCGAGGAAGACGCGGCGGCGGCGGCGCCTCGGCCGGCGCGGTCTGCGCACGTTTGCGGCGTGGGGCCGGCGACACGCGCGCATCGCTGCCGTCCTCCCGAGTGAGCACCTCGTTTATTATCTTCGACTCCACGGCCAAAAACTCCATATCTACCGGTCGGCCCGGTATCCTCACCGGCGCTGACTCCACACTCGGCGCGCTCATTCCATATGGACTCTCCGCTTTTATACGGAAGCGATACTCGCTCCCTTCGATGAGATCGAACAGAGTAACGTTCGTCTTGCGGCTGGTAGTCGCCTTGAGCCACACGTTCCAGCCGTTCCGGTAGTACTCCACCACGTAGTTGCCGATGCGACAGCCACCGTCGTCGTCCGGTGGCTCCCAATCCAGCGTGACGGACTTGTCCACCTGGCGAGCCACGCAGACGCGCTGCGGCGGGTCGGGCGGCGCCGTAATAGTCACCAGGAAGGCGGCCGTGTCCTCCCCGATCCTGTTTTTGGCGTGAATCTGATATTCCCCACGGTCACTTCTTCGTGCTGAGTGTATTTTGAGCATCGAGAATTTTGAAGTATTCGAGATCTCCACTCGATCGTCTACCACTATGGGTTGGCCGTCGTGTCGCCATTCTACTGTCGGTGTCGGCTTCCCGACTATTGTCGTTTTCAGGAAAACGGTTTCGTTAATTTCGTATAACAAGCCGTCCTCGTATTGTCGCGGGTAGCGTAACTTTGGTGCGGCTTCGAGTGACAATCGAGCTTTGGTAACCGCGTGTCCACTACGATTAGTTGCAGTGCACTTTATTTCTCCCTCGTCACTTGGTAAAGTTTGGTGGAAGACAAGAACACTAGTGGACTCGCTCGTAGTGATCGCCGTTCTTCGGCTGCTGAAAATTTCATAATCATCCTTGAACCACGCTATCGTAGCTGGCGGGATACCAGAGAAAGCGACACGGAATTCTGTTTTGTCATTTTCAAGAGCCGTCAGATCATCTAAATGTTGAAGAAATAGGGGCGGTCCATGGGGGAGGCGGTCTGAGCTGACCGTGAGCACGTCAGACAGGTCACTGTAGTCGGAGCGACCCACAGCGTTAAGCGCAGCGACCCGGAACTGGTAGCGGTAGGGCGGCTCCAGCCCCGTGAGCACGAGCTCCGGCCGCAGCACCACGGGCGGCGCCGTGCGGATCCAGTCCGGCGCGCCGATCCGGTTGCACTCCACCTGGTAGCCCAGCAGCGGCGCGCCCCCGTCGTGTGCCGCCGGCGCCCATCGCAGCGTGATTGAGTTCGGCTCCTCGTCCGATAGTATCGGTATGATATCTGGCTTTCCTGGCGTTGCAGGCCGACCTGGAAATCGAGACGAGGCTGGGCGTTACTCAATGCATTTGGATGATTTAAGTTAAAATTAAATATGTCTAGTCGGGCGTTAACCTTTGTTCGGTAACGACGGTGCTGCCGGTATAAGCCATTTGGCATAAAACTCCTTTCAAAATTAGACGCGTGATAATCGTTACATGAACGCGGACGGTCTTACGATTTGTTTTGTTGTGCCACGCTTTAGGAATCGCAGCGCGCAGTCTTTTTAAAAATAGAAATACAGGCAGGGGGCTCAGACGAGCTGCACACATGTGGGGGGCTGGTTGTGGTGATAGCGGCGCGTAGGGTGCGGGGGTTGGGATTACCTGCGGTTTTCCAGCGCACGTTCTTGCTGGGCTTGTGGACGTAGTGTGAGGCGGAGTGCTGGTTGCCCATGGCGGCGGCGGCGCGCGCCGACACACTGAGCGCGGCGCCCGCTCGCCCCGCGGCCCCCGCCCCTCGCCCCGACCGCGCCCGCGCCGCGCTCTGGGAATAACTCTGCGCAAAGCCGCGCCTGTGCGCCCGCGCGCCCGGATGCGATCTTGATCTGTTTGATCGATAGCTTTTCATTAACGATCCACAGGCCACGACCTTTGGCGCAACTATTGATATTGTTCATCCATTCCAATCATCTGACGGCATTGCCAAATTAGTGGGATACAAATGTGGGTAATCAACCTGAACCTGCTGTTTGAGTGCCTTTGTAAACACTAATCAACCATACGCCACTTTACGCGCTTTGAATCCAAAAGCCATTATTATAAATTGGTTGTAATAAATTACTATGCTTGTTCCTGAAACAATTTGTCATTGTGAGGACATCTTGTGTCACAAGTCGGCATTACGTAGTGAGAGTATCACCGAAAGTAACTGGTTATTTTGTTAGTCACCATTCACCCCACACTCCACCTGTTGGACAATCATCGAACTAATCGGTGGGCAAGCTCACTAAAAAGCGAACGAGGTTGTGAGACAAAAATAAAATTTGTCAGACTGTTTGTGAAAGTTATTTCGTGTCGACAGTACAGATGGCACTGCTGTTCCCAGATTTTCATGAAAAGTGAGAATATCTCAATGTTACTCGTAGGGTCTTCTTCCTGCCTAAGACTCGTTTTAATGTCAGCTGGTAAGGTTCTGTTCTCTAGGGTATCAATTCATAAAGTTCTGTTCCAGATTTGATATTATCTGGTTTTTGGTTTTATGGTAAAATTATCATGTATTTTTAGTTCTATTGCCACGTTATTGAACAGTTCTAAAGAAAACTATTCAAGTGAACATTGTCTAATTCGGTTCATGCAAAGTAGATACAATAAAACAGATATTTTGATAGTCAGTATGATGGTATTTGTTTTCTTTAGCTGCTGGTAGGTAGGTTGATCTCGTAGTCTGTGTTTCAGCGAGCGCCTACGCGTATCCCCGTTACGTACTTTTCAGCACTTGAACATAACAATATATTTTAGGAAACTGTTTCAACAAAACTGTAATCTTATCTGCATCTGGAGCTGAAATAATTACACGATTTCTTTTTGTAGCCTCCACTGCTCGGTGTGAGATAATTGCGGTACATGAATCAGCCCAGAATAAATTGGTCAGATTAACAGGGTGTCCTAAAAAGAGATAAACTGATCAAAGAGCACAGCCAAAAACTGTAATAAATGGCTGTCCAAAGAGCTAAATTATGTTAGAATGTGAATCGATTCTGAGATAGACGAATATAAAAAAAATATCGACGGATGTCTATCTATTCTATAAATATGCACCACCTTGATATATTACCCGTAATAATTGTCTCTATTGGTTTACAGACCCTGTTCCATACATATTTAGGCATTGTCTTTTAAGTATAGGGCAGCTAGTGATGATTATGTAGGACTAATTACTTAAGTACTACTTAAACTAATTACTAAAAACCTACGACTAATTACTTAAGTTATTCCATAATTGTAACAAATGATTTAAATCAGAAACCAGTCACGAAATAACCCTTTAATAAAACAGTAAAACAAGTGTTAAAATGACTCGAAAACAAATATCTCTGTGCAGATCTAAATAAAACCATATACGTAATTTTCAAAATTACAATTCAAAACAAAAATCTTTTAAATTTTATTGTCAAGGCAACAAACTAACGAGGTTAGTAAATACAAATTTCTTGGACATATTCTAGACCAGCACTGTAACTGGATATTACGTATAGAGCACGTCTGCAAGACATTAAACTAGTTTGTATTTGCTCTTAAACGTTTAAGACGGTACCGCAAGTGAAGCAGTTGCACTTACTGCTTACCACGGGTATGTTTCCTCTTTACTCAGGTATGGACTCCTACTCTGGCGGAACTTCGCGAACGTAAATGAAGCCTTCCTAGTGCAGAAAAAATGCCTAAAAGCAATCTGCGGTATCGGTCCATCAACATCCTGCAGACCACTATTTAAAAAAAAATGCTGTTAACACGTAACAGGTCTTCTCATTATTTGTGAAAGAGCACTCAACATTTTTTTAGCATGTGATTTGCAGTCAATATATACCCGTCAAAACCCAACACTGTTATGAATTCCTTGACATCAAAGCTCATTATGCCATAAAAATAGCTGTGTCATAGCAATTAAAATATTCAACAATATTACAAAATAAATAAGCGAACTCCCTCCTAAACACTTTTTAAATACAAACTACATACTTATTATGGTTTATTGGTAATAGTTTGTATGTAAAGTAACAGATAAAATATGGTTACTGAGTTTTCATTAGGTATATTACTTTATTATTGTTAAGATTTTACCAGCATACATATACATATGTTGGAATAATAATTTTAACAAATCAATGTGTTGTTTTGAATTTTTACATTTAACATTTTTAAGTCCATGCCGAAACATGTAAGATCATAATTTTCTATTTAAAAACCCTAATGTACCATGTTTTAAAGCAAATAAATATATTCTATTCTATAATACATTCTAGTCCATTGACGCCTGGCTGGTCGGTAGGTAATTAGCGAAGTGACATTAAGTGATTAGTGTTACTGAGGAGGCCTACATTGATAGATGCCGCCATAAGACCGATAATCACTATAGGATAGTTAGACAGGAACAATTATAACGAACAACACGCACCACTCTTACAAAATATAACAACTTACACCCTAAATCTGCAATAAAAAGACTATACTATCACAAGGCAAAATGGAGGAAGAGGCCTAATAGACATCCAGCACGTTTGGAGGAAACAAGTCTGTCGGCTAAAAACATTAAGTATTTCAGTCAAAATCTCGCACTAGTAACATTCATACTGCCATAGCCAAAAATGATTTTCACTACACCCCACTTAACTTAAATGAGCAGCTAGATACTCCACAAATTACCAACAACGACCCGCAGAAACAAATAATTTAGGACTAGAAGATAAAGGTACTTCATGGCCGACATCCCCATGACCTAGAGCAATCCCATGTAAAATAAGTAGCGTCAAATATTTTTTTTAAAATAGGCAATTAATTCCCAGAAACAGAAGGATTTATAATTGCGATATAAGACCAGATTATTAACACGAAAAATTACAGAAAATTTATAATCAAAGACCCATCAGTAACAAATGATATATGTCGCAAGTGTCACATTCACCCAGAAACAATTCAGCACACAACAGGAGCGTGCACAACTCTTACGCAGACAGACTATAGGTACACATAGGCACAATCTGGTGGCAAATGTAATTCATCAAAAAATAGCACTCAAATACACACTCATACAAGCCACGAACACTCCTTACTACAATTACACACCACAAACTATCCTTGAAAATGACACACATAAACTTTACTACGACCGCGTTATTCTCACTGACAGGACAATTCACTACAACAGACCAGATATAACCCCTACAGGATAAAATTAATAAAGTTACTTACCTAATAATAACTAATACTAACCTAATAGACATTGCCGTCCCCAACACTCATAACACTCAGAAGACAATATCTGAAAAAAAATAGTAAATACGCGGAACTCAAAGATGAAGTAACTAGAATGTGGCGCCAACAAAAAGTTTACGTGGTCCCTATAGTCCTCTCCACAACAGGCGTCATCCCAAATCACCTTCTCCATAGCCTTAAATGACTAAACCTAAAAGAAACCCGGTATATCACCCTAAAAAGCTGCAATTTTAAATACTTGTCGCATTGTCAGAAAGTTCAAGCAAATAGATGAAAACGAAATAGGTCCTCATCACAACACATCTTTAACATAACACACCACACAATGCATTTACTTGCCTTCGGTCCGTAAATGTTGCAAAAACCAGCCAAAGAGCTGAGAAGAAAAAACACTATAAAAAAATAAAAATAAATATGAGACAACATCTACACAAGGTCTTCAGGTCCCGAATTAGGTAGAGTCTTTACTACGGTAACCTGATGACTGATATACATACTTATATATACTCTCAGACACAGGTCAAACAGCACACAAATGCAGTGTGGTTCATGCACACAAATGTTTAACTTGTCCGAGGATCGAACCCGGGACCAGCGGCTCAGAAGGCAGGGTCGCTACCAACTGCACCAAGATAGACAGATAGATGGTTTTGCGCGTTGAATCACTAGGAATCTACGGTAATTTGCTTCTTGGCACGTACCTAGACAAGTCCAAACAAACGTTATTCTTTCATTCTTTCCTATGTCACTTTCAAAAATTGTTACTCAGAGAGAATTCATTTTGAAAATACATATACCATTTTACGGCCTCATCTATCACGTTGGGTTCATGAAAGAAATACATCAAGATCAACTCATAGGAAGTGGAGTGTGTACGTACGAGGCGCGAGGCATTTTTCGTACTTACAAAAAAATTATGAAATATTAATTGCATCACTTTTTAAAAGAAAACCTCATTGGAATCCAGCTAATGAATTCCGTAAAAACGCAATAGTACCAAAAAAAATATGGCAAGAGGTAGCAGTCGAAGTACAAAAATATGGTTATTTAATTACCAAATAGTGGATTTATTCATTAATATATGATATGATTATTTTATCACAATGAACTAGCAGTTTTTGAGCTATTTTTGAAAGTGACATCTTGACGTCGTGCCAACATGTAAATGAACGTAGGTAGGCTCCTAGCGACTCAATATGTAAACCATCTCCCAGTGCGGCCACCGTGTATCCTAGCAAGTAACCAGATGTAAGTCACTAAGCTCTAGGTGCTAAGCAAGCCGCCTGTCAGTGCGGACGTAACCTTAGAGGGACCTAATCTGTTTTAGTTAAGCCCAGTCAGGTTCAGGGTGGGTTATTATTTTTTTATTATTGTTATACTGACTATTGTTTTTATACAGCATGTACCGGAAAGGTGTGGTCAAATTTAATAGTGTGGTACAGACCATCACACTGAACAACTTTCTTTCTCCATAGGACCAACATCGTAATCGCGAGGTCCCTGCGTAGCAATAGTCATAACTCGTAGGCAATAATAATCCTGTAAAACTTTCGACCGCTGCTGGCTTGATATGTAGGCAGGAGATTAGAAAGCAAATAATCCTGTAGAAAACGTTGATCAGCCACAGAAATATTTCAAGATAATGACTTGAACTTTGTTTGGTCCAACCAGGTCCAACAAACAAAACTTAAACTTTAACAAAGTTTAAAGAGTAAAAATTTTTATAAAACATTAAAAAGTTCTGTAAAACCTACGCCTAAAACACAAATGGTTGACTAAGAATGTCCCAGGTAGGAGCTTAAATAAAAAAATTGAAATTTTATATAAAGCATTACGAAAATATAAGAGGTATTTTAAGGTACCTACTAACCGCGGTCAGCATGTTTACGACTTGCCGACGCGACGTCAAGTGTTTCATACTGTCTGTGACAACTTAAATGATTTTATTCAGTAATCAAACAAATTATGTGTACACCTAGAGGTAGACGTCGGCGTCGCATCGCGTCGAACTGTGGCTGTGGCTGTGTCGAAAGGAACCGGAATCTGTATTAGCTTTCCATTTCCCTAGCAAAGTTAAATCAACTCAATTGCCTTCGTTGGTGTGTAAAAGTTAATTTAATTTCCTTGCCAATATGCATTGGCAAGGAAGTTAATCTTAGGTCCAGGTTGGATTAAGTCCTAAAGGCTTCGAGATGAGTTCTCAATAGTCACCCATGCAAAGAATGAAATCAAAAGTAGCTACCTACAGTGAGAAAAAAATGATGTTGTACATTTGTACAACGCTTACATAACAAGCACTTCTTCTGTGCAATAAAGAAAACATAATAATAAGTTGACATAAAGTAGAATTGCACCGTGTGACATCAAACTCATTGAGTTTCTGTCAGCTTGCCGGTTTGCATGGAGTAGTGTCCTATAAGATTTCCTAATATAGACGCCTCGGTTCGCCATAACACATCCTGTGTATTGTGCCCTGTTCCGAAGGAACTCCGAGCGGAACTAACAAGAGATAGGATGCCACAAAGGCGCCATTGTTAGTGAGAACACGCACCAATCAATTTCTGTGTTCACCTTAATTAACTGAGTAGGCACGTCGGCACGTGGCAGACTGTGATGGCATGGATAGCCGATGGATTATCTGTATTGTCAAATACAGGTCGTTCGTGTTCGGGCAACCCTTTGTGTGGCATGCAGCGCTTGAATAGTTTGGAACTATTGCATAAACACAGCCCGCTTCCTCTGTTGTTTCAGTGTGTTTCGACACTGAAACAACAGAGGAAGCGAGCTGTGTCCATCCATTGAATTAACTCCGCATCAGAGCTTTCTGAGTTGATTTCATGAAGGTGCATATAACCGAAGAATGTTTTTAGATTATACCGGTCTTAAATGCTTAGATGGTAAATAGAGTAGGTACCTATCTAGGTAGGTATTGGATATAGCCAGAGTAGCTATAATTGATTTTAACTTCAGGTAGCAAACATTTGAAAATTCATGAGATTTTCAGTACGTAAGAAAGCGCGATTAATGAACACTTAACCAAATATTCGCTGAAATAATTGCACTGACTACGGCGGCGACCAAACAGTAATTATTGCCAAATTGCCAATATTAACGTGCATCTGCGTAATGCTAGTACGTAAATACTTATATTTTGTGTTAATAAATAGCCTTTTAATGTTGATCTCGGTTGAAAATAACATTTAAGTGTTTATTTGAAAGTAAATTAAAGTGAAGCTTTATTTTCATGATACTTTAGCGGACAGCTGTTTACAGTTTCTTGTTGTTCGAATTGAAAGCAGAAAAGCTTGGGTTCATGTTACTGCACAATTTGCCGAGTGGCGCAGCTAGGGTAGACTTGCGAAGCATAGTGCAACTTAAGTAAATGGCTATCGTGCAGATGGCCCGATAACTGTAAAATCTCCTGTATATGTAAGTAAGTACCTAGATATTTAGTAGCTAGTTTATTGGTATCAGAGTGAACAGATTTACCTAAGTGGTTGAGTTCTTCCGAAGCGCATTCAAATCAAATCACCATACTTCGACGCGCGGCGTCACAGGGTGGCAACTGGCATGCATTTTAATTTCTTGCTATTCAGCGCCATCTATCTACCAGAACATTAATTAAAAATGAACCGTGCGGCCAGCATAGAACCATGAAGCAATTGGTAGTAAATTTTAGTAGAAGCGTAAGCGTATAATCTTTTATTTTGATCTATTTGAGTTAGTTAATTTTTCGTATATTTTTTGCATTTTAAAAGTTCTCTAATAATAGTATTATTTTGGTTAATATTTTGTTTATATTCTTAAAAAAAAAACTATAGTGTAAGTAGTATGTAGTGTATTATACTTAGTAGAATTTACAAATATGAAATGTCTTTACAGGCCACAGGGTGATATTGACGTAAATCATTAATGACATTTCATTGCACAAATGTCTGTGGTTGCGCATATTTTTGTAATTATTTCGTTCGCTTCCCGGTTTTGAGTGTAATTTACGTCAAGTGGAGCGCCCTGTGCTCCTCTGTGATTTAATCGAAGATAATTGCAGTTTGGACCTAAGTGGATTTAAGTGTTTGTGTATAAACAACTATGTTTGTTTTACCTACTAAATATGAACATCCAAAATTAGAATTTGTTTTATTAGCCTCGAAACAACAAGTTTAGTGTACCTAATATCGAACTCGATTTACCGAGTAGAACAATGTAGAATAGTTGAAAATTATGTTATAGTAAAACTAAACTTAAAAAATTACAATCTAGATTCTATACCTAATCTAGTCTTGATATTTTTTTTGGTTTAGTTTTACTACAACAGAATTTTCAACCATTCTACATTATTCTACTTGGTACAATATAGCTATATCGTACTACGTAGGTATATTGACGGAAGAATAGTGTATGTCCAGGTAACTATATGGCGTTGCCTAAGGAGTGCATAAGTTGCCAGTCTATCTTTAGTATTATAATAGTAGTCTATGCGCGGCGTAGTCAGAAAACAGAAATTATAATAATGACCTCCGGGTGTTTCTTTTGTTCATACAGTGGGGATATGCTCCTGCCAGATTTTCATATTTTCTACGGTAGTCTTTAACCTAAAGATGTAAGTCTACAGTAGTCTTTAATATAAAGACGTAAGTCTACGGTAGTCTTTAACTTAAAGATGTAAGTCTACGGTATTTATTAGTCTTACCTACTTAGTAGTGCCTGAATATTATAGGCAATTGTTGTACGGGGAAGCAAGATCTTGCGAATCCCCAAAAACTCAATCAGCACCTAGAAAACTATGATGATTTTCTTAAAATCATAATGTATCTATAAAACATCTAAAAGAGACAGCAGGATGAGACCACCTCCTTCTGCAAATCAGTAATGTTCGCGAAGGAGGAGGTGGAACGCGTGAGGGAGAGGCAAAATTCGCGCCCTCACGTCCCTACCCGCCGCAGGAGACGCCCTGGGCGTCGGGAATCGCAAGCGGATTCCCGGCCACCGAAGGCGCGGGTTTGCGAACGGCGAGCAATGGGCAGCTCGCCGTTCGATAAGGACCAGGCCCGGGTCGATGGCGCGTTGTGTTCCACGTGCGCCTCAAAGAGATGTCAGCATCAATGACGGGGTCCGCTAGGACTGATGCCTGCCAGGGTGGCGGGAAAATCCGAGAGGGTTACCGTGGCCCCTGGCACAAGCAACTGAAAGAACATGGGTGGGTTTTAGTCAGTAAGAGTCTGACACGCCCTCCCGCTCTGCCCAGAGCGGGAGAAGTTATTTGATGATTTCCCTACCACAAAAAAAAAAAGATGAGACTTCTTAACGGCGACGAAAAAGGAAGTAGGCAAGCAGCGTAGGAAGACGAAGCTCTGAAGTCATGTTATTCGCGGACGTAGCCCCAAAAAACTAGTGAAAATATCTAGTTATACCCAGCTATTTCGGTTATTGGCGCATTTGCTGTAAATGGGTCAATTTTTTCAGACGCCAGAATTGTTTTCGATAAAAAATCGTAGAAATAAAATATTGACAAAGAAACTCCTTAGGTTCATAAATCCTACTAATGTTGGTAAGTAGATACGTACGCAGCTGACTGTTGACTGAAAATATCTAATAATAACAATACTATATATAGCAATTGAACCATAGTAGGTCATCAATAAATTGATCAACGTGAGTGAATTTAAATAGGTAATACGTCTTTATTAATATAATTTTCTAATTATAATAGGTATGAAGAATGTAGAATTAAATACCTATGAAGTTGCCGTTTTACAATACTGGCCATTTGAAACGTAATATAAGTATGGCTGGCAAGCAATTCAAAATTCAAATGAATTTAATTGAAAAAATATGGAATTCTGTTTTCAAATTCAGTCTTTTGTTTATTGATTAGTGTTTTGTTTTCACAACATTTTTTTTTTGACTGACCGGTTGGTGCAGTGTGTAGCGACCCTGACTTCTGAGCCGCTGGCCCCGGGTTCGATCCCCGGACGAGTCAAACATTTGTGTGCATGAACATGTCTGTTTGACCTGTGTCTGGGTGTGTATATGTATATAAGTATGTATATCAGTCACCAGGTTACCGTAGTACAGGTTCTACCTAGTTCGGGCCCTGAAGACCTTGTGTGGATGTTGTCTCATATTATTATTATATTATTATTATTCCGTTTATTTATTTTCATACATCAAATACATTTTTAAATATTTTCATAAAAACTACTTAAAAAAAAAACATTAACACGGTACGAGCCCTATCGAGGAGTACTGCCTTCTGAATCAGGCACTTGATCCAACCGCCTAACGAGAGCTTCGAGAGATGATGATCGAAGCTTTCGGCCATCAGGCCATTGGCCGATACCACAATCGGCACAATGACAGCCGAACTCACATTCCACATGTCAACAACCTCGTGTGCTAAGTCAAGATATTTAATTTGTTTCTCTTTCTCAGCTTTCACGAGGTTCTCGTCATGTGGAATGGTAACATCGATAATCATTGTGCGGCGCGCTAATCGGTCTATCACCACTATATCAGGCTTATTGGCGACAATAGTCCTGTCAGTAATGATAGACGGATCCCAGTACAACGTGACTTGGTCATTTTCGAGAACTGGGTCGGCCGCATACTTGTAATACGGCACCTCAGTATCCACAAGTTTATATTTTAAAGCAAGTGGCTGGTGAATAATCCTGGCTACTTGGTTATGCCTGTGCAAGTACTCGCCGTTAGCCAGACGAGAACAACCAGAGATAATATGTCTGATGGACTCACCTGGACAGTGGCATTACCGACACACGTCAACCGTCCCGTCCTTCATAATATGTCTCCGGTCGTTATTCGTCAAGATAACTTCGTCCATAATTGCACAGACGAAACCTTCAGTTTGAAAAGGTCACCAAAACGTAGCGAGGATACGGACGCTAAGAAGTCTACACCGAGCTGATGAAGAGCCCAGTAGAAGAGCCCGTGAAGCTCCTTGCTTTGCCATACCTCCTTGCGGGCATCGGAAGTAAGTACTACAGGTTTGCGCCAGTTCTCTTTAGCCATGAAGAGCGGGGTGAGCCCCTTGTCCACTGCGACCACATCACGGTGCATACCCATTTCAGCTTTTAAAAAATATTCCCTGAGACTGCAGACCTCGCGGTTGTGGAGGGTCTTCGCATTTAAAAGCCTCGACCCCCGCACTTCCGCGGGATGTACAGTCTCATCACCGATGAACGTGGGTGATGCATCCGATTTGCGGTCATGTTGTACGGACCCTCCTATCCAGGGCGTCGAGTTCGGTCTGAGTCCATTTGAGTATGCCGAAAGAGTACATCAAAACCGGCATGACCCAACTGTTGAAAACCTTGTTTCCGCCTGAAAGAAGACTAAATAATATCTTCTTCAGGCGACCAAAGAAGCGCTCCCTCAACGATTGGTTCATGTCAGCTACGTTGATGCCTAACGCTTCCGAAATACCCAAATATTTACAGCTTTCGGATGAGGGGAAGTATCTAAGGTCTATGGGATCCGAAAGATGAATTCCTTCGGATTCCATAATCTCACCTCGCTTTACATGCATGACTGCACATTTGTTCACACCAAACTCCATCCTGATGGCGCTACTGAAAGTTTCAGTAACCTTCAGTAGCTCCATCAGTCGCAATTAATTGTTGGGGGCAAAGAGTTTCAAGTCATCCATGTAGAGGAGGTACCTGACTACCTCTCTTCAACCGTAAACCTAGACCTGAATCCTCCAGTAGTCTGCTTAGAGGATTCAGGGCTAAGCAGAACCAAGTGGACTCAAACTGTCGCCCTGAAATATTCGCCGTTTAATCCATACTGGCTCATCATTCCCCTGAATCTGTCGACATCCTGGATAACGAAGAACCGTCCTCCATTGCCTCATACACAACTCAAGGAAGGTGCGTAGAGTTGCATCTATCTTGTACAACTCCAGCACCCTCATGAGCCATGTATGTGGCACCGAGTCGTAGGCCTTCTTATAATGTATCCAGCATGTCGACAGATCCTTGCGGGATCGACGAACCTGTTGGCTAATGGCCATGTCGATGAGGAGTAACTCCTTAGTACCGCGGGACCCGTTTCTACATCCATTTTGAGAGGCAGAATAATCATATTACTGCTAATGTGCATATTATTTTCGCTCACAAAATGGATGTAAGAAGTTTATAGACCGTCGACAAACACGTGATCGGTCTATAATTCTTGGGTTCCGCGGGACTACCTGATGGAGCAGGTGGGTAACACCTGTTGTTAGAAACTGCGGTAGCGACCCAGACTCTAAGGATGACTGGAACTGAGATGCCAGGGAAATGTGTGAACTAATTAGCCATTTCAACCAAAAGTTGTGCAATCCGTCCGGTCCCGGAGATTTCCAGTTCGGTAATGGACGGACCGCTCTGGCAACGTCTAATGGCGTAATTAGTAGTTTCCATTTCTGGTATAGTTTCACACAGTCGCTTGACCACTTGTATCCAGCCAGCCTCAGCGTAACAGACGGGTACCGACCAGACGTTGCGACAAAATGTTCTCGTGGCGGCGTCATCCGGGCGGCACACGTCTATCACATTTTGTTCAGGTCGCTCCCAAGCTCTGTACACCCACCTCTCATCGCTCTGGAACATGCGATTTTGCGTGTATCGATCAGCCCGCCGCTTATACCGCCGAATACGGTTCGCCCATGCACAAACTTTCTGCTTCAGGAAGTCGATGCGCTCTGTGACACTGACAAAGCGCATCACTCGTGGCCGTGTATTGCCCTCCCTGAAGCAGTATAGTTTGCCGATAAGTACCCTGGTCCCATCGATACGACGCTCGATCCTGCACTGCCAAGCTGGTACAGCTGGTTTTGGTCGAGTAACTCCGTCTCAGTTGGGAAACTTGAAGTTAGCTAAACGACATGCCGCAACAGCCGCACAGTACAGGATCGAGTGTGTATCAACGAGATCCTTGCTGCTCTTGAACACATTCTTAAGGTGCGAGTCCAGGGCACATACCAGCGCCCTAATTTTTTTGTGCATAGGTAGGCGTGGTAATCGGGTCTAAGTTCGATCGAAGTGGATCTATACTCGCAAAACGCATCCTCCAGTACGCTCCACAATCGGGTGTTGCACTGGCTACTTACTGTGGCAACCCTATCATCGTCCTCTTTAACACCATGATTGGACCGCGGCGGGATTGCATCAATGGTTGAAGCTTGTACCGCGGTCTGTGCCGGAGTCGAGACGATATGGTTGCTCAGCTCTGAGCGCAGCCTATCTAGTGCAGCATCGTCCAATTTATGATTGCGTTGAATGAACCGCACCTGATCCGATAGTCGTTGGGCCGAAACGTTGATGGTTGGCTCTAGTTCCTGAAACAGAGACAGTATCCTATCACGGTACGCAGTGAGGTTAGTTTCCCCCTCTGTAGACCTGAAATATGCGCGCATGACGTTCTCGTTCATAGACTGAGTCTTTATTATTATCATTATCTTTTTCATCAATATGGACACGATAAAAATACGAGTAATTAAGGAATACGAATTCAATAGCAATGTCGCACAAACGGCTTGCAACATTAATTACGTGTACGGAGTGAACACTACAAACGAACGCTCGACTCGGTTATTGGTTTGAACGCTTCTGACATGGAAATTTTGAACTAAAAAATGTAGCCCGTGGTCGCCCGAAAACTAAAGTCAACAACGAAGAATTAAAGGCGATAGTGGACGCTGACCATACTCAATCTACGGCCGAGTTAGCAGCTGCTTTCAACGTTAGCATGAAAACAATATTGATCCAGTGGGTGCCGCACGAACTGAACGATCGCCAGCGCGACGAACGCGTTGAGGTATGCCTTGCGTTGCTTAACAGACACAGAAACACATAGGATTGGCAGTTGGAGGGATTTTGAACCGCATTGTCACTTGCGATGAAAAATCAATTCTTTTTGATAATCGTAAGCGGTCATGTTGGTTAGACGCTGGTTCAGCGCCTAGGCAATGCCCCAAACGAAAACATACCCCTAAAAAGTCATGGTCACTGTTTGGTTGTCTAGTGCCGGTATAATTCGTATGCGTTACGCCAGTGGAATGTTGTCGCTTTTCAGGATTTCGACTTGATAGATAATTAGTACCTCATGTCGTGTAAAAAATGCTGTAGCTATCTCTTAAACGGCATGACATACTCATGCCGTTAAAGAGATACAGCATTTTGCTAAACGTTACCCCAGCGGCATCTTGAATATCTCTGAAACCTCAAGACGCACACATTTTAGTTTTTTGGGCACATTTATGCACAATTATTATATCTATTTAGGTAGCTAGTTTGTGTTTAGCTACGACGACCAGGAAAAAAACATGCCGCTGGGGTAATGTTACTCCAGCGGGATCTGTTTTTCGTGAATATCTTGGGATCGGCTGGACGCACAAATTATTAATTTCGAGCACATTTACTCGACATGAGGTACTAATTATCTGTCAAGTCGAAATCCTGAAAAACGACAACTCCGATTTCGCTGATCCGATTCCGCTGGCGTAACGTAAACGTATAATTCATCACAACTTCTTGGAATGGGCAACTAGCTTCATATTTCAGACTGACCGACCACTTGACTATTCAAACGTGCCTGTAAATGGTTTAATTGAAATAAATGCTTTGAGTTTGAGTTTACCAAATGGCGCCAGCTTTACTGCGGATGTGTACTGTGAGGAACTGGACACAATGATGGAGAAGCTCGCAAATCTCCGGTCAGCCTTGGTTAATCGCTCGTCCCCGCTGCTCCTACGCGACAACGCTCTACCTCATACGGCACAACAGAAGGTTTCTAAGCTACAAGAGCTAGGGTTAGAAGTTTTGTGTCATCCACCATACTCACCAGACCTTGCGCCAAAAGACTTCAACTTTTTCCAAAATTTTGACAACTTTTTGGCATGGAAAAAATTAAATATCCGAGAAGCGGTAAAAAATGCCTTTGAAGAGTTTGTTGGCTTCCGTACACCGACTTCTTCAAGAAGAGCATTGAAAAATTACCACTGCGCTGGCAGAGATGCATCGATAGCATGGGTGTATATTTTGATTGAGAGAAATAAAAAAAATGTTTTTATAATAATGACTTTAACTTTCTGTATAATAAACGGCAATTTCATAGGTAAAGATTACACAATATATTACTCGACCAATATTCGTAATTGCTCGATTATTATAATTAAGTGAGGTGCCATAAATTGAGTCGTTGTCCCGGCGCGCGCCGGTATGCTGCATGGTCGATCGATAGTCATTGACGAGATAGCCGTCAGAGACCAAGCTTCATCATTTTTAATCTGCCCGCGAAAGGTAAATTACTGTCGGCACGGCTTTGTGTGCTTGGTTGTTGTCCAAATGTTGACTCGATACACGCTGAGTGTGTTTGTCCACTAGCAACAGGTCCAGAATGAATTCTAAATCTAACCTTTGCTCAAAGGCATACTATTCTATCGATGACTACTTAAACGATCAGAATGCGACGCTGCGATTAACTGAAGACGATGCATGTTTAGATATTATGCTTTCTCTAGAAAGGTTTTATGAGTTCATTAAAACAGCAGTTCATTTATTTGACTGTACAAGTCAATTTATTTTATTTTATTTTCAATTATTGGTATTATCTTCTAATTACAATGTTTTATTAATAAGTTGTACTGCAATATGGCAGATAATTTAATTAAATGCTTTGTATTTCTTTAATCGTTCAGCTCCCGAAGTTCTGAGTTGAGCTGCACGGTTACAGACAAATGCGTGCACTGACTGGACAGGTCCTCTTAATCTGCGTGGTTCTTTCCTCAGAAGGCCATTTCAGACACCAATCTACATGGTCCTCAAAGATTATGTTTGAACTTTTATATACACATTGACATTGATGAATTTTATACATACAATGACATGAGTATTTACTTTGTAAAGTATTATATTATTTTAATTATTGTGAATGTGAAGATTATGTTGTTTATTACTTTTTTTTTTATTTCTTTGTTAGTTTCACGATCTGGCAGCTTGAGTAATTTGTGCGGTCTACCCAAATGTCTTTTCTTTGGTATTGTTCGTCGAATCGTTGTGCTCCTTAAGTTCTGAGTTAAGCGGCAAGATTACTGACAAATGCGTGCACTGACTGGACAGGTCCGCTCAATCTGTATGGTTTTTCCTCAAAAGACCGTTTCAGACACCAATCTACATGGTCTTCACATGATCTGACCAAGATTATGTCTGAACTTTAAAAGAGACTGTGACCTCTGAGTTTGTTTCGGCCTTTCTTCTCAGAGTAGTCAGATAGGAAACGCCGACCTCATCTAGTTTTTTTAAAAAATATGATTGACGTGTAACAGTGTTTGTACAAACCTACTTACAGATATAAAATCATTTATCATTTATACCAACTCTACTCCAATTCTACTGTGCTGTTGGGGAGTTTGTTGCGCCACTTCTTCTCCTAGCTCAAGCACTAGGAAGTGGTGCAGGTCGGGCGTTCTGGGGGGCTGTCTTATGTACCTAATTTTGACGTTCAAAAAGTGCGGATTCTCAGCCTGATTTGAATAAGAATAAGAATTTATTTTCTAAGTTACAGTCAAGTGGATTGAATTCTTATACCTACTCGCGTTAAATAATACAACTAAATTAAAATGTCAGTTGTGTGGTCAAGTTTGAGTGTATTCTTGTAAAATTTCATTTTATTGGTAATGTCAAAGTCAAACTGCTTTTAATTTTCAATTTTTTTTTGTTATCGTTTTGTGGTGTTCGTGGTGTTTTTCTATTGTAAGAATAAATGTAGGAAACCCCGTTACCGTGGCCCTAATTTCTCATCGAATGAGAATGAAACTTGAATTGGCTTGATTTCGAAGCATACCTACAGTCGTAAAAAATTCCAGAACATTCGGAACTTACGCTGCTTCCATTTCGATGATTTTGACAATTGACTATGTCGGTTAGTAAGTTAACGGACCTCTAGGGCAGTAATTTAATTTAACGCCTGATTAAGACATTTAATTATGGATAAGCGCATCCTGAAATACTCACTACTCTTAATGTCCTGTTAACATTTTAACAGAAGATTAAACTAACTAACTAGTATGGTGAAACTGGGCCTTAACCTAATAAACTTTCTGTAATATCATAGTCCAGTGGAAGAAGCCAATTTGTTACCATCACTCTGTATTTTTTATGTGTTACTTTTAGTATTTTGTGTAGACCATTCAGTTTCGTGTATAGGCCTTCTGCCGGTTGTTTTACGGCATCGGATTTTATCCCAATTTACCCTTCGATTTGAAATGACACAAGTGCTCAAGGCAGTTTTATGAAATCGTACGGTAATAGACATTACCTATGTGAAGCTGTCTAACTCCAGAGTTTATTCGTGGGGTACCGGTACGGTGGTCTATAGGCAACTTTTAGTAGAGCACGCTATTCTCGTTCTACGTTAAGGCCGTACCCTGACCAAATAACCTTGAGCACTCGTTCCCTCTTTGCCGCACCCCACCTCTACAATACTTCGTGAAAATTACTAGCGGTATCTGGCGAACAACTTACGAACTATGAAACTGCGACTAGTAAAAATCACAGACTTTAGAATACACAGAGACGGCATTGAATATATTTCTTTTTCTTATTTCATTGAATGAAAGAAACTGTGCGCCTAAATAATTTTGGTCATAAATTCAGTGACTATACTTATCTCCATGAATACTTCCATAATGACGTCTTTCCCGCACGCTACTATGCAGTAACTAAGGATGGATTGACAAAGCGAACAGTAAATCGTCTCTAAGATAGAATCAGCAGCATCCTTGCCGCAGCATTGTCCTTATCCTGCTCTGGTGTGCGGTGCACGTCAATCTGTTATCTACAATGACTCCTAGGTATTTAATAGTGTCTGTTTGTTCGATGTAAGGACAGGAACACTGGTCGGTACTAATACAAGAGCGCAGGTGTAGACAAGACTAGAGAGGCGCCATGGCGTCCTCCTTCCGTCTGACTCAGGTCCTCACCGGACACGGTTGTTTCGGGAGGTTCCTGTTCCGGATAAGGCGGGAGGAAACGCCCAGGTGTCACCACTGTGTGGATCGCCCGGAGGACACGGTGGAGCATACGGTGGAGGTCTGCCCGGCTTGGGCGGAGCACCGCCGTGTCCTCGTGGAGGCGATTGGCGGTGGCGATCTCTCGCGTCCGGCCCTGGTCATGCCATGCCTGGCCATGGTACGGAGCGAGAGGGCTTGGGAATCCGTCACCTCCTTCTGCGAAGCAGTAATGTTCGCGAAGGAGGAGGCGGGACGCGTGAGGGAGAGGCAAAATTCGCGCCCTCACGCCCCTAGCCGCTGCAGGAGACGCCCTGGGCTTCGGAAATCACAGGCCGATTTCCGGCCACCGTAGGCGTGGGCTTGCGAACGGCGAGCAATGGGCAGCTCGCCGTTCGATAAGGACCAAGCCCGGGTCGACGGCGCGTTGTGTTCCACGCGCGCCTCAAAGAGATGTCAGCACCAATGACGGGGTCTGCTAGGACCGATGCCTGCTAGGGTTGCGGAAAAGTCCGTGAGGGATACCGTGGCCCCTGGCACAGGCAACTGAAGGAACACGGGTGGGTTTTAGTCAGTAAGAGTCTGACACGCCCTCCCACTTGCCCAGAGCGGGAGAAGTTATTTGATGATTTCCCACCCTCAAAAAAAAAAAAAAAAAGGTGTAGACAAGATAATCTGTTAGGGGAAGAACGTTCGGAAATAGCAAAGTTGATTGCCTTGGTTTTTTGTATATTTAGCGTTAATACATTATGCTAGAGCCAGTTCGCAACACCCTTCTACCGCGCATTGCACTTCATCCCATGTTTTCTCATGAAAAACTATCACAGTGTCATCAGCATAAGTAAAAGTATTTGCCTTTAGCCTGTGGGAGGTTCATGCTGCATAATCCATTTATGTAAATAATAAATAGAGTATCGAATCCCACGCATTGACGCTTAAACGCTGCATTGGTTTAAAGTGCATAGTTTTTGCAGCGTGCAATTTTTGTATTTTTTTTAAGTCTGTATTATTATTTACTACACAATAAGACCCAGCAGTAGGATTCCTTCCCTGGGGAACACCAAATTGACGGTGGTTGGATGACATGGATGGACACTACAATATCTAACACAACCCTTTGCGTTCTTTCTCAGAATTTTTCTGGAGATCTTATCGAAGGCTTTTGCAAGGTCCAGGAAGATGCCAGTACATGCTTGTCCTTGACCCAGGTTCAGATTTAAAAATTCGGCTGAGTAACTATACTGCATCCTCTGTGGACCTGCTAACCCGAAAACCTAATTTATTGTCGAATAGTAACAATTTTTTTTCTAAGTATGCCAGTAGTCTCTTGTTGACAAGTTTCTCAAGGATTTTTGAAAGAGCTGTAAGCAAAGAAATTGGGCGGAGTACCGCCCAATTTCTTTGCTTACAGCTTAAGATTGCAAATACTTGCCCGATATTCAAAAGTGGAGATCCAATTCTCCCGCAAATTATTGCGGGAGAATTGGATCTCCACTTTTGAATATCGGGCAAGTATTTGCAATCTTTATGCAGTCGGGTACTACACCCGTAATGACCCGTATTTACGCTTAAATTGCAGAGGAAGGCATTCGGCCCCTCTAAAACATGTGCGCACTGCTGCTTGAGGAATGCGTTATTAATCCCATCATAACCCGTTGCTGATGCCATTTTAAAATGAGTAATAATTGTTAATATTAATTTTTCGTCAGTCGGAGCATGAAAAATAGAGTTCGCACCAGCGTGGAACGTAGGTACTATATTGCTCATTGTTACCATTGAGCTAGGAAATATAAGTCAATGATTGTTACAGACCAATTCAGTTTCAGTCATGTCAAGTTGACTTAAGAGTTATTGCTGCAAAGTTTTTGCTTGACGTGATGATTTACTTACTTACTTACTTACTTGGTTAAGAAATAATCGTTAACTTTATTTAGTGTGGGGACTGGGTTGTTACTATCAGTTACAAGCTCAGTTTTTTTTTTTTTGATATTTCAAATTTTCTTGATATCTTTTTACAGTCACCGTTATTTTCCGTTAGTAGTTTGCGGTCGGAATCATGCTTCCGATTGGACAGTACCTAAATTGTTGCAAAAGTTTCGATATTTCTTATACTCTTGTTGAAGGACAGGATTATCGCGATTCTCCTCTTTCTTTGCATTCGATTCTTCACCACTTCAGAAGATTTTTATTATTCCATAGCTTGATAATAACGTCTGAGCTACGACATACACGAATCGTGGTGTGAAGACAAATTTTACAAGAAAGGGTTTCGATTTTTTTTTTTGGAATGCATTAGTAGGTACTTACCTAACAAATGAATATACAATCAATTCAATTTTGAACTTTTGTAATGTGAACTTTTCGGTGAATGCCAAAGATAATCCGTCTCGTGATCTGTAATGCCAGTATCACAGAGAATCAGCGTAACAGGCTTCTGAGTTTGGATAATTTGTGATTGTCGTATCGTCTACTGTGCTTCGAGACCGCCATCTGCCGGGATCCAGGACCTTTCACCTTTATCCATTGTTCCGTGCCGCGGAGGTCAGCGGTCCGCCGGCGGCGGCGTCCAGGAAACTACCACATTTATCTATTACGTTACATTTTATATTTTAATGATAGTCTACCCATTATCCATGGCTTTAAAAACAGTCACGGTTAGTGATAAAATTCAGGATAACTTTTATTTAAAAGTTTACGTTTTAAGTGGTCGCTAGCCTAATAGCCGATTGCAATCTTTTCCCTAGTTCGTAAACGAGCGTAACAAAGATTCGCCACAAAATATACTTCAAGTTTAATTCTCGTATTTTTTACACATTAGCCCAATTCACATATTCTGCATAGCTATGTTTTTATAATATTTAATTTGAAATTTTTTAAACTTAATTTTGTATTTGATTTTTATTCTTAATAGGTACATTTTACGCGTTCAATATGGTGAATCTCTTCTTCTATTTATCTACAAAACTTACTTAGTAAAGTTATGGTACCGACAATCTTTCCTTAGCCTTCGATACGAAAGATAACAAACACATAACTCATAACATCACCTCTGTTTACCCCGAAGACACAGGCATATTTCATTAGTTATGAAAGGACCTACCAAACTGGTACAAAAAAGCTATTGTGAACTATGCAAATGTGGATACCCAATTGGCAATAAAGAACTCATGAGGTGGCGATGTCTGGGTTCCATCAGCATGAGACGGTCCTGGACTAACGTAAATGTTATCATGATTGGCATTAGTACCTACCCATATTGTAGAAGTTACCTAACAGGAGAATATTACTGCAAACAACATGTAGGTACTAGCCAAACAATCATTTCTTACTCTGGTTTTTGACATAATATATTGGGCAAGTTACGGCTTTTATTCTACCGACTACAAGGATCACAATGTAAGCTCTGTTTTATGTAAACAAATTAGAAAGCAGAATACCTACGCCTCGATCAGGCACCATTTACTTCGTAAACTTAATTTGGTTGGTTCCCGTCACGTAAACAATAATTATTGTGAGTCGGCAATCTAAAAGGAATATTACCTACATAAGTATTCCTGTGTAACATATAACTGGTTTTACGTGTTTACAGCTGTATTACCTGAACAAACATTTATAAGGCTACCAGGCTGGAATTCTGCACATGTTAGATAAAGTTTATTTTCATCCCAAGTTTATTTTTATTCTTCTGTAGTAATTGCCCGTGCATCTGCCGATGGGGCGGTGTTAAAAGATTTCACAAACAATGACGTACCTAGGTGGCCAGCAATAGAAACAGTGGTTTTTCTAACTGTTGTGAATTCACCAAAAGATTAACAACGGATACTCGTACAGAGGCTATTTCAATCAAATCAAGAGACGATATCGGATACTTACACATAAATACCTAATAGAAGGAAAAATTGCGATTTTCCCAACTACATACGTTCGCTAGAAACATTAAAGGATCACTTTGTTTTTTTTCAGTAATCGTGAGAAACATAATGCCCTGTGTAAAATATTGGATTTCTTTTATTTAAATATTTTTTTATCTCCGACTGTATTCTATTAGATTTTTTTCTTGTAAGGTGAAACACAAGACGCTAAGATCTATTGATTTTCTTAGTCTACTGTTATGCCGACTACAGAAGAGAAATAAAGGTCAGCTATTCTTAGAAGACGAAAGGTAACAATCATAATCTAGCATACATTGTTGACTACTAAATACGACCAAATCCAAAATTAACATTAGAAAATGCAGGTGTTGGGTGCCGAATACATACCGAATGAGTAAATATTCTCTATGAATCAGACTGTTTTCAACTAAATCAATACGAGTTAGTCGTAAGTCTGCCATCAAACCCATTTTGAAATTACAATTCTATTCCATAGATCATATTGTTTAAAATGTATGTTTGCGATATGAATATCATTGAGAGCAGTGCGCGCGCGCAAGCGACCTACATCTCCTGGATCGGCGCCAGAGCATAAATACCTAGTGAGACCACCACTCGTCGTCAAGGTGACATTGTACATACGCCAAAAGATCTACAAAACTTGTCGAAATGTTTATAGCGTTGTATACATTATTGTTGTTAGCATAAGAGCTACATTTGCATGCCTATTTTTGGTGTATGATACATCTTATGGAGCAACTGCTCACGAAAATCAAGAAAGAATAGCATTTTTGTATAGTAATTAATACCTATCTTAATTATGTTCGTAGTAATTTGATCGTCATCGTAGTGATGGATGCGAGTACTGGCAGGTTAATGAACATCAATCGGAGTTCAACAGACTGGCACTAATTTAAGTGTGAATCAATAATGTTGCATGATGGTCATTATCTGCATATCTTCTCCGTCAATTGCGCTTACTCGCCCAATGTCCCCTACTGGTACATCCCACTAGTTAAGCCATTAACAAAAAGCTTATATTTTGTATACTTAATTGGAAAGTTCCTTGCAGATATATTTAAACCTCGTCACAGTCATTAACCTCTGCTGACAATTAGTCTGTTAAAAAATGGTTCAGACTTAGCTAAATATATTTAGCTTGCAGACTGATTGAAAGAGAACTATTTCTCTTTGCTTTTGCTCGTCATTGTCACTTAATGAGTAAATAGTGAAGATACTACTAGCTACTAGTTTATTACACTTATTCCTTTGTTAATCAACAGCCCAACATCTAGGAAAATTGTTTGTAATTAATTTATAGGTATCATGTTTTAAATTTGAACTTTTAATAGGTAGTACAAGACTTTCAAAGTAAAAAAAAAACAGTAAAAAAATGCTTTTCGATCATATATGTTAGCTATATTCTACTTCTTTTGTTTGGTCACAAGCTATTTTAGCATAGCAAGTTCTATGATGTTCTATCAAATTTAGCCAGCGAATATGGTAGTGCGGTCATCAACCCAGGCTGCGAAACACTTACCATCAAGCAATAGTTCATTTAAATGCCAACAGTGAATGAGATAATTTGACAATACTTAATGTCAAGACTATCAGTAAAAAATTATACATACTTAAGTCACGGTCAGTGTTAACCAAAAGTTCTATTCAGTCAGTTAATACGGTTTTGGAGTATGACCATTTGATCCCCTCAATTATACACTGGAGCACAATCGCCTTTCCGAATAGTGAAGGACACTTGAACTAACTTAGTTATATACTAGGTTGAATTCTCCATTTTTTTCATCAAAGATCAATATTATTCAACTGAACTTGTTTTTTTTTAGATGATTGATTGATTTTTGAGATGCCTGCGTTGGATCCTTGTCACTCGCAAGTCATGCAGCGTGAGCACGTCATCAGTACTAGGCAAGTCTGCAGTAAAGATCGAGTTGAGTACGGGCCCGAGCACAGAGCCTTGTGGTAGGTACCTTGTTTGCCTTCATTTTTAAAAGATTAGACGGTTCTTCCTCGTACTTAACTTGAAATTATTTTGTCTTAGTAAGATTTTAATATCATATACAAAGAGTTATCATGGTGAATGAATGAGCTCCTTCAGTTCTCTTGCTGCGATATGAAAATCCCTTCTGTACACTTCCGATCTACTCAAATGAAGCTGCTTTCGCAATCTTCATTTGGCCTCCAGTTTATAGGCATAAACTGGAGGCCAAACGAAGATTGCGAAAGCTGGACACTTCAGTCTGTCAAAATATATACCCCCAGAGATAAGGCTATCTCTGGGGGTATGTAGCGCACCATGCTGCTATTTATATTAAATTCGTTATGTAGAATGTGGCAGAATCTATGTCTTCTTCAGTTTCCAGTTGTGCTTTTAAATTTAACTTTCCTACTAGGTAGTACGCAAATGAGTCCCAGTCAGTTTTTTGATGACACAGGCTAAGTTTTGGGTGTCTCTGGATTGCTGTAACACTAAATGTAGCAATAACTGCGGAGTGCTCAGATAGTATATCGAATGACGACTCCACACTAGAATAGATATCTGACCGGCCCTTGACTTAATGAAGTCCAGACGGTCAGGTGTTCCAAAGGTATCAGTTGGCCATTAGGTTGGTTCGCCAGTTGACAGCAGGGTTTGCCTATGGGTTTCAACATTCTTTTTCAGCTCACGTCCTCTGGTTGTGGTGAGTCTAGACCCCCAGTAGGTGTCTTTGCAAGATCAGTCTCCGCCACTTCAACATCTGTGGCCCATCGTTTTGAAATATATGTCAAACATATCATTCACCTTCCGGTTTGGTGTACTGTATACCGCACTTATGTCGAGGGGACCAATTCTCTCATCTATGGTGATGGTGGTCGCTAGTAGCCTATTTTGTTTGAACACGCTATGTATGTGGTGTTTGATGTTATTTTTTATAATAACAGAAGCTCCGCCATGAGAGGTATTGTCAGGGCAGTTGGTGCAGTATACAAAATAGTTATTCATCTTAAATAGTTTGCGATCATTGATATGCGTTTCATATATTAAGGCAATGTCCACTCTATTTGTTTTTAAGAGTACCTCAGTTCTGTCTTGTTTGGCGTTAAGCCGTTTAGTTCCAGATGGCTATATACGTATTGAGGTCATGGTTGTTATTTACTTATGAGTGTCATGATCAGGTTCATCATTGTGCTTATTTGAGATATCAGTTGGTCTATCCATTCAGTCTGTTTGAATTATGAGGTTAATCAAGCTATAGTTTTGTTCTGTAGGATTTCATCTGGATTCAATTTAGAGTTCTGTTTTTCAGGGCGTGTATCTTGCCGTGTTACCATGTTTGATGTGACTTTTGTTTGTGTTTGTTTTCCTCTTTTCTTGCAATTTTTTTTTGCAGACTTGACTTCCTTTATTTTTATCGGGGTGGCTTCCTGAACACAGAGGTGTTCTGTACTGCAGGGGTGTTCCTGTCCATGGTACATGCAGTCGTTTTGTGGTCACCAGCACACTTTACACACCTGTAGGGTCGCATACAATTGTAAAAAAATACACTGGTACAGTGCACGCGATGTTAGCAGTATGGGCATACTAAGATGCCCATACTGCTGACATCGCGTTCACTGTACCACTGTGTTTTTTCTTTTTGTATCTTCTATTGTGATTTTTTTATGTATATATTTGATATCTTTAAACTTTCGGTGATTTTCGCGAGAGAATAGGCTAACAAAGAATGTGTTTAATGGCTCCTTTGTCCGATTGGCACGTTTTACCTTTGACTTTATTGCCAGTTTTTTTATCGCTTGTACAATGGCGTCTTTGGGAGTGCTGAAGTGAAGATGTTTAATGACGATTCTCATACCCGTTTCATCCTTTTGGGTGAAAGAATGCGTACTTTTACTCTAATGTGTTCTATTAGTTGTTTATTTTAAAAACATAGTTTTTATAAGCGTTATTGTTACTAACATTCTAGTATTGTAAGTATTTCTTGTGTAAATGTTTGTGAATCGTGTTTGTTTGTTATTATTAAGTACTAACATAGGCTAAGTTATATTGTTACTAACACCGTGGACCTCTGTACTCTGTTTAATAAATAAATAATTATTATACGTTTTAACAGAGGTCGTGGAAATAACTAACTGGTTTTAGTAACTACTTCTTTGAGAAACTCAGTTAATTTCTTTAGGTCATCAATGATGTAGGGCATCATGGGCGGAGGTTTGGTAGATTTTCTGGTTTCATTGGATTCGGTGGGGTTCTGACTGACCCGATTCCGGACCCGGAAACTGTTGCGTGTGTTTCATTCTGGAACTGCAGCTTTTTGAATGTCCTTGGTGTTTATTTAGTTCTTGATCTCTTGACTGTATTTTTTAAGCAGATATTTTATTGGTTTCTTGCTCGTCAAGTGATTGATTTCTCTTTTGTTTTTTTAAGCAAACTCTATGCCATGGCACTAATGGGTTACACGGCGTACTTGCAAACTCTTTGTTAGTACTAGGTAGACAAGCAGTAGCGGTGGTAGGAATTTGGTTTACATTAGCTGGTTTGGATTCGTTGACAGGATTGCAACTGTTAGTCTTTTGTTTGTCATTGCTAAGACAAAGATGATGACCTTGTTCTATTGAATAAACCAAGATGGAATAATTGTTGCGTGAGATTTTTATTTGAACTCAATATAGTGGAGATTTAAATGATTACTGTGGCAACACTTTTGCAAACAAATTCTCGTACTTAAAAAACGTTTTAATTCAAGTCGCAATCTCATCTCAGCGACAATCAATGTCAAAAACCTGTCAAAAATGTATGTAAATTGATTGTAATTTTGACAGATTGAGACTGAGATTAGAATGCGAACGGTCTTAAAAATACGGGAATTGCCCCTGAGATGACATTTGACGATGAAATAACATAACGAATCTAACACGAATCAAACGAAAAGTTTTGTGGGTGGATCGAAAACCTTTGAAAAGTAAAATTACACTTTAGTATTTCACTAATTATACACAAACAGTTTTCACACTATAAAGTTCACTTTTGTTAAGTTTCTGTGCGTTATACCTACTTCCAGTTTGACGCACAAAATCACAAAATATCCAAAAGCGTAGGTATATATATACGCGTGTTGACAGCTGACTCAATTTATTATAGTTAACTGAAGTGCCTAAAATTATAAATACACGCTGAGAAATTAAATATCTGAGATCAAAATGTCTAATATCTTTTATAGTGTTCTGTCGCAGTAAATGTACAGTTTTAAAATAATATGGATCAAAATTATTTGTGGTGTATATTTTTATAAAATTATCGTCACAAATCAAGGTGAATGACACCAGAAACATATGGGTTATTCGTAATGATCTCTATTATTTTTACTTATGAAATATTAACAGAAAAATTTATCTGGAGTCTTTCCAGAAATGTAGTTTACATAAGTCATTCATTGAAATGTCGTGACATTCATTAAAGACTAGGTAGGTAGGTACGTATTCAATTTATAGGCACTCTATGAGACAACAAAGTTGAACAGCTCATGAAAAGTATCTAATAAAGATATTTGATACAGTTATGGTTAGGTGCCTATTTCTAAGGGCCGAGGGTTTTTTTTATCACATGAAGGAAACATAGACCATTCTGTGAATGAATAGTAAGTAATTTTTTTTGTTCGAGTAACATAACTGCATGTTTTAAGTTCTTCGTATCTATTCGTCTTTATATAAAGGTTTCAGGACACATTCCAACGTTTCAAATGCTGGATCACAAATGATAAAAAAATATGATCATAAATTAACAAAATGCATAAATGTTTCGGGCATTCATTTATTTCCCAAATCCAGCGTCTTAAAATGCTTGTTGTAGGAGAATTAATGAAGCTAGTTTTAAAAAGTGGTGAATTCAATGATAGGTCTTGGGTTTTTTTTTCTTATTTTATTGGTTTAAAGTTGTAGTAAAATCTCTTTGTCTGTATTGTTTGTATCTGGCTGGTATAGATGATATTTAAAAAAATAAAAAGTAAAAACATTTTCGCGCCCTTCTTCAAATGTTTTTCTGCCCGCCAAAATGAGTGAATTTAACGAAGAAGTTCGATACAAATGAAGGTTTATTACACAAAAGGAAAAAATGCGACACAAACCGCCGCCATTTTTGAAAAACTGGAGCGAGATTTTCGTAATTACGACAATTATAGCTGAAGAGTTAGGGGTTGACCACAAAACAGTTTTGACCCATTAGAAAACTCTGTGTATACAAAAAACCTCGAAATTTGGGTGCCACACGAGCTCTTAGTCTTGAATTTGTAGGTATATAAAATACTTTTTCCCCGACCTATTATTTGCTACTCACTTTTTGTTCTGTAAATTATTATTATGAAACGTACCTATATGGCGTAGGTATGGTGGTACAGGTAAGCATGACAGATTAGCTATGTTCTGCTACTGCCAACTATCAAGCCAAGCAGTCGTTAGCCATCGTGACAAACAGCAGCTGCGACATGCAGACAGACAAACATGCATGCATTGAATCGCATAAGCCGGCACGACACTTGCAGTTCCTCGCCTTTTGCCAAAAAAAACACATGCATTTTCAGCAGATATTTACATTTATTATGTAGACTAATAATTATAAGCTTTTATTAGTTTCAGTTGTTTGTTATTATTAGGCAAAATGGATTCTCGCAAGTATATTTTGGATTTCGAGTAAGGAACAAGTTTAGAAGGTATTTAAAGTAACAGATATGCCGAGAGCCTATCTTGTATTCCGCTGGCCATAAGTAACTACATTTATTTGATAGAGATGACCTGATGCTGCAGCAAAGATTGTCTCTGGATGAGGGAATCTTTTTATCGTTACTGGTGTCGTCTAGAGTAGAATGCACGTTGAGGAGGAAAAGCAAAATGTAATCATTATGATGACCAGCAGCATCATAATAATACCTATCTGTTATAAAAAAATGTCATTATAATTGTGGTTTTATAAGCTTGAATTCCACATTCCATGTCTAGTCGTCAGAATAATCACATGCTCCAGCGCCTAATATTGATGACATTTAGTGCTCCTAAAATAGTCAAGAGTTCTTTGTTAGGGATTGAACACTATCGTACGACGTTCTTCTTTGATAAAGTGTGATACTCCCTGGCCACATAGAAAACATCCTAAGAGAAAAGGTCGTAATATAAGAAATCGCTGATCTTCAAGTCAAATTTGTGATGACGATTATGGATGGTAGCATGTCAAACGGTTCTGAGGAAGTCAGCCCCACCCCCCTCTGCCACCTAGCGGTGTGGCTAATATGTTTACTACGGCATGAATAATCAATAAGGACACTATACCAGCCTTACTACCAGTAGTGTCGTTTACAATTAACGGCACTACCAAGCCTATTTTTGATTAAAATGTACAGTCAACACAGAAGTTTTGGACCCCCTATTCCATTAAGTTCAACGAGTCCTCGCAAGTCGAATCATTGTATGTACACAGTACACTACTGTGTTCAATTCCATTAATGTAACATACCCTTAAATGAAATTTGCTGCAGATTGCTTTCTTACGGAGTCCTCGGAAAATACTAACTCAGATTGTATTAGCTTTCTTTGGCCGGGCACTGGAGGCATGCACTTTGTATTAAAGATAAAACTGAACACTTATTTACTCTCTGTGATGAAATGGTTGTTGGCTCCAGAAAATACTTATTGTAACCTGTTCAATGTTCAGAATCAAGTATTGTTTCGCAGAATCAATAAATGTTACAGTCAGCCTGTGTTTATATGATCTGAGCAGTCAGCCTACATAGGTGGTGGTATTGGTATATACTGGCCGCACAAACTTCCACTTTCAACAGGCAAAACATATGGAAACACAGGGTTCTTAATTTAGGATTTTAATCCGAGGATTTTTTGCATACCTACTAATGTAGATAATCGAAGGTAATAGAATTTATTGTTTTAAGTAACAACCTACCTATAACATTCTGTTCTTTTTCGTCTCTTATTGGTGGAAGCCAACCTAAACGCAAATTTTAATTTAATTAGGGAAACGAAAATTTCTTCAGCCTAGGGTAACTAGGAACAGTCACATTATGGCCATCGTTACGATTGAATTTAAGATTATTCATGCCGTAGTAAACATATTAGCCAGTCCGCTATGTCTATTTCTTATATTACGACCTTTTCTCTTAAATTTTTTTCTATGTGTATAAGTATCTCAATTTATCAAAGAAGAACGTCGTACGTCGTACGATAGTGTTCAATCCCTAACAAAGAACTCTTGACTATTTTAGGAGCACTAAATGTCATCAATATTAGGCGCTGGAACATGTGATTATTCTGACGACTAGACATGGAATGTGGAATTCGATGACGTTACAGTAACCGCGTCGAGATGGTGTATTAAATCGACGAAATTAAGACCTGCCACGGAATAGATGGATGTAACTAGATGGAGCATATCGTTGGTTATTGAAATTTCTAGTGTATTTAAAAAAACCACTTCTCCGCGTTTAGATAATATCGGTGTAGGTACTTTAGGTACTAGATAGATTTAGAAGCGGTTTTCAACATCATAGAAGAGAGTTTATGACATTATACAATTTCCTGATTTGGTCATCCGAGCGAGGCCGGGGTTAATTGCTAGTCAACAATAATCAGTTATAAACAGTTTTTTTTAGACGACCCTTCCTATTTCTTTTAGGAAGCTACCAACATAATGTTTGTGTGTGATTGTCGTGGACGACCAGATCTTTGTATCTTAGCAGAAAACATCACCCATCGGTCATTATTCGCGTGTGTCCATCCAATGGAACTCATTTAATATAATTAATTTGGCGTTACGTTGGCTAGATGTTGTGAGGCATTATACATTTTACCAGCTCTAATGAGGATGCTAGATGCGACAGGAAGAAAACATGGTAGGAAGGAAGGTGAATTCAGGTAATACCGCGGGTTCGGCAAATTCGCAATTTGTCGAGACGCAAAACTATTCGTTACAAAGAAATACGAAATCCACAATACATTGCGTTTTTCTCATGATTTTTTTTTTAATTTCGATCTAATTCATGTCAATGGAACTACTCCATTTTATCACTTAGAAGTGTTCGTGACAAACATGAAAATAATTTTAGAGGAACGTCTCGACACCACGCAAAATAGTTTGAACGAATGCCAAGGAAACGGGCAATTTTCCAATGTGCTGCGATTTTAATACAGGGTGGAAGGCTCGTATTGCAGGAAACGGATGCTCAGCTAGTCAAGTTTCTAGTCAATTAGCCTATTGTTTGTTCGACAGATTGCCAAGGATAATAATCGCAATGAATAACAGAAAATAGCATGAGTAAAATATATGTAGGCTAGGTACTCTTACAAAATATTTCATCATCGCTACATACCTACCTAAACTCTAACATCGTTTGCGTGTATTTTCAGCTTGTTTTGAAAAATAACGCTTGTATGTGTGGTATCAACAAAGCCCTGTAACTGCTGTTCTCTGAAATCCGATATTGGCTTTCCATGTTCGGGTTGGTTTTAAAAAATAAAGTCTGGAATGTTTTGCTCTGTTCGTAGAATCTGTGGGATTTGGAACTATATTTGTGAAGCTTTTATAGCCTGTAAATGTTCAATGCTGGCTGCTGGTATTTGGCCTTTGGCCGCCTCCACATTTCACCAATTACGACTTATAACTCAGATGGGATGCAATAAACATCACGATTAGAAGTGATCGTAATGCTTATTATATTATTAGTGTAAATTGTGTTATATTTCCAGTTATATTAAATAAATCATATCTGCACTAGTAATACATATGTATTTTACTGTAAAGATTACAAAGGTATAGGTATATAGCTACTTGAGGCTTCACGGTATTCATCATCATAACAATGTAATAATTGTGGAAACTCCGAAATTTATGTTCATCTAGCCTTGTTTTCAATAGAGCTTAGAAGACTAAACATACTAGAATCTAAACTTTTAAAGTTTCTGGAATGTTCCATTACATCATAACGCGCTACAACTTGGACACAGCTCAGATCGCATTTCTAGGCAACGTCAAGGATATTCTTTTTCTATCGCCTTAAACAACTTCACACGAATGCATTATTATTTTAGTGGTGGTGAATAAAATGGCTGAGGTCACGCCGTCGCGGCCGCCCCCGGACATCTGCATCATACAGCGTCCCTATAAGTACGATTTATTTATATGACATGTCATCTTGTCTTGTCATCAATCTTCAAAAACGAGACGAGGTTATAAGAATGCTTGGAAATTGCTATTTTCACCTGGCTATAAGTATATTATTGTTCGATGGGTCAACCTCGAACACAAGAAACTGCAGAGTTATCTGCAACAAAATAAGTAAGATGAATTAATTCAGCAGTTTTTGTGGCATGTAATATAATAATTTTGTGTGGTGTTCGAGCTGTAAAACGTTGTAAGCCTTGGCCTAATCATTATGGAGTACGTGTCAATAAGGGACGTAAACTCAGCAGCGACTATCACCTTCAGCAAGGACTCCCATAATGCACTTGTCTTAACAAACTATCCTGATTGGATAATACCACAATAACTACCTTCTGGTGTTCAGTACAAGATCCTCATTTGGAGCATTCGTGTCCATTTCGAGACACAATGACTGGCTTCCCTGATTTGCTAGATGACTTCCGTGGCTGTATTGACACGCACTGCTCGCGTAACGGAACATTCGATGCAGTTCCGTGTTGCCCATTAGACGATCTTCTCGATTCTATGTAGGTCTCGGTGTTCGAGACTGACGACAAATAGATATGGAATATTATTCTTTAGGTAATATACACTCAAACGGTGATGGTTATTGAAAGTAGGTACTTATTATGTCTAGGATTTAGGTAGGTACTTAATGTATGTGAAAAGGAAATGCTACTTATAAGATTTGAAAAACTTCAGCTTTGAGAATGCAAAATAATTTCCATCAAAACTAAAAAAATGTTAACGTCTTGATTTCTAAACAAAATATATATTTTTTTAATTTTGTCTGTTCTTTTGACAGGCACGACTAGACATTTTTATTGGCACTATGTGTTTTGCTGCCGTGTGTAGGTCACCTTATCGGTTTTCACTATTCCATAATAAGTGAGGTTGTACCCAACTATTTACATTCCTGCGTTGGGTGAAAACAATGTTTCCAATGTTTCCACGAAGTAGGACCTACCTAAGTATTTCGTTGCAAATACGTGCGATTAGTGTAACAACACTGGTTTCAGTAGTCAACAACCAGCTGTAAAAAGACCTTGGTCCAGTATGTACGGGGGTCACTCTGAAAGTTTTTAGAATAGGCCAGTAAGAAAAGCAGCCGATGAAAAATTTATTTAAATTTCGAATTAAGAACTCTTTGGGAATATGGAATCTGTAGATGTGTAATGAATTCATAAATGTCATTTGTTTTTACAAGTTGGCGGCAATTTAAAAACTGTCTAGTGTCTCATGCGTCGAAATGACTAGCGTTTATTGCGTTGATTAGAGAAAATTTTCGTACAGTGATTTATTACGACTTTCGTTGCGGTTTCACTCAACAACAATGTTACGATAGGCTTCGATTATCATTTCATGACGAAGCCCCATCCCATGCCTCTGTTTACAACAACGTATCGAAGCAAACTTACTGATGATTCGCGAGAATTAAGTACGGGTTTCTACGGCGACTACTGAAGATAACGTGAATGCTGTGCAGCTAATAATAAGTGATCGGATAATCGGGCGCTAATATACCTACCTAAACTTCACTTTTATTCCCACGAAAGAATAATACGGACATGCCTTTCAGAACCCCGAATCCCAGAATCGTTTGAAATTCCTGAGATTGCTAAAAATGTTACCTGCATACAATATAGTTAGTACACGTTGTGAAAAAAAATATTTTTTAATTATATTAATATTTTTAGTCTTCTGTTCGTATAAAATACAATAAATTAGTCTATTTGATCACTAATCGTAATCTGTTAGATAGATCAAAAATCAATTTCCTCTACTTGACCACATTGTGCACATAATTTTTTATTGATATTACATTTGTTTTGAATAAAATAAACTAATAAGATACTAAATCAAAATAACCACTGTTAGATTTTCATTCAGTTTGTAAAGTTGTTTTTACAAAATTGTTCAATCCCGGGAACCCGGGATTACTTATTTATTCAGAAAGGAATGGCCATATTATTCTTTCTTTGGAAGAAGTTTAGGTATATAAACGCCACATTATCCGATCACTGCTAATGATAAAAGCTGATAAAAAGGTGACATATGAACAGATTCGGGCAGCTTTATGCATTGGTATAAATCAAGTTCAAAAAGTCTTACATGAATATTTAGGCGTCAGAAAGCTTTGTACTAGATAATTTGACGGAAGATCATAAACGCCGTCGTTTGGATTGGTGCCGCTCAATGCTGTATCTGACATCGTCACAGGTGATGAAAGCTGGATATAGTGTTACGAACCCGAAACCAAAAGACAAATCTGCGCAATGGATGATTCCATTCGAAGATTTGCCGACAAAAGTAAAGAAGTCAAGGGAAAAAGATGATTGCCTCATTCTTTGGACGGACGGGTCTATTCGCAATAATTGTCCTAGAACTAGAACAGTTGTCATAGAAAATGTAAGACAGCAGCGCCCAAGAAGCACAACAACGCTAGTTCACTCCGCCAGACGAACTATCGAATATTTGTCTATTGAAAGTGTGGAGTTAGTAAGTCATCCTCCTTACAGTCCTGACCTGGCACCTTGTGACTTTTATTTATTTCTAAATATAAAAGATAAACTTGAGGAATTCGTTTTATAAAACCTGAAGATGCCGTGGCTACGTTTGAAAAATGCGTGGAAGAAATCCTTATGAAATTTCGTATTAATCGTGGACTGCCCATGTTGCTCAAGGCAGTCGTGAAGTGCACTACACGTTCCATTCGTTGAAATGTTTCCAGAGCTTCTTGTCATTGAACACCAAAATCTCTCTTGCTCAAACTCTCATTCAGCCCATTATAGATTACGCCGATACGTTTTATTTGGATGCCACCGAGGAGCTTTTAAATAAACTTGAGCGTTTGCAGAATATTTGTATTCGTTTTGTTTTTAACCTTAAAAAGTATGATCACGTTTCCAACTTTCGCAAGATACTCCAGTGGCTCCCTATTCGACATCAACATCAGCAAAAATGTCAATCATTCTTACGATTGAGATGACCCAATATTCGCAAAAACTGTTTCAGTTGTTTACGAGAACTAATACAAAAATAAATCAGTTAATTTTGGCAAAAGCGCTGGACTTTTACATAGTTACGAGTGTTGAAGCTTCATAAAACTGAAAGAAAGAGCATCAAATTTAATAAATAGAACGAGGTCGAGTAATTCATCTTTACTATGTAAAATTAAAGGTGTGTGTGATAATTGGATAGATAAGGTATACGTGTGTGATGTTTGGCAGCTTTAGTTAGTAGGTGGTCGATATTCTGGTCGAAAACAAAAAAACAGCGGCGAGTCGCCCACGAGCGCGCTCTCGCTGCTGACTACAGCCTGATGGCATTCAATGAGTAACCCTTTGCGCAATACAGGTGACCTTATTTTAAACATTTGGAATGCGTATTCCTGAACGTCTGGTACATTTTAAATTGTATCGGTATTCTAAAGCGATGTCTATTGAGGGAGATATTGCTGACAACATATGCCAACAATTTGCCGAATTAACAAGAAAACGTAGACAGATTTGTTAATACCTCCTGTAATGTTGTGCAGTCCAGTTACTTACCTTGATGAAAAACAGCGATACAGCACGTAGAAGGATTAATTGTCACCGTTCATTCGTTTCTCTTGAAGAATGCACAGATTGAGATTTATGAAGTATGAACCCTGAGATTCATATTATATTGACCTACTACTGTCGCATAAAATATAAATGGAAAAAATTAAAAGAACATTTGTGTGAAAAATGCGAGTGAAATACGATGCGATCTCGTGAATCCGAGGTGGGTTTAATATAGCCGTGCTCTTATTAATACACGGCTCACCTAGAAACAAGCGGCATCGCATAATTCCCGTGTCTACCTGTGCAACCCGAGCACGGCACTCACTCCGAAATAGCGCGCGCACACGACAAACATTTCCAGTCATCCGCTATTGTGATTTGATCACTCATTTTTTGCATATGATATGTTGGCAGCTCGCATCCCAGCCCAGTCAAAGTATGTAGTTTTATGACAATATAAATCTAAACATAGAACAATGATCATCATTACGCGCTGAAACATAGGGCACTGGGTTCTAGCCAAGTGTCTTGTCATAAATTAGCGAATCGCTAATCGAGTTGTATTCTAATCGATTACGGTTAGTCTGTCTCCTGACGATAGACGATGATTCGATCAAGCGGCTTGTAAACAAACCCGAACATGAGTCAAATCAAGTCGCATGTGTGCAGGTACTTATTTTAGACATGTGTGTGTCATGCAAGTGACAAATACTGTATGTTCACACGAGGGTTTGAAAACATACCTATTTCCGTACCTACCTAACCTATATACATAATATTTTAATCTAATTAGGTAGAGTATACAGGGTGGCAGCGACATCGACGCATAAACTGTATATATATAACCATGAATTCAGCACATGAGTCTTGACCCACTTTTTTTTTTTTTTTTTTTTTTGTGGGTGGGAAATCATCAAATAACTTCTCCCGCTCTGACCCCCTACGTAGCAATTTATAGTGGGTTATCAAAAAAAAAACAGCTGTCTCATAGAAAAGTGCAGTAGGTACCTAGGGGGTTAAAATGTATGGGACAGCAATTTTTTTTTTACCGTCTGTAAATTTCAACGCGGGAGGGTTTAGAATCGTGTACTCGTGTAATCGTGTGTGTTTACAGTTTGCGCGTCGTTGTCCCTGCCACCCTAAGTATATATTTATATCCAATATTTAGTTAAATGTCCATTACAATTTCGGTACCATCATTCTCATGTCCTTATCCCGATGTATTTGGGGTCGGCGCAGCTTCCGTACTTCTCTATTAATTTGCCATAAATACTTATTGGTTGTGGGTAGGCCCACTCCTCGGCGTTGAATTCCTACGGAATTTACAGTAAGAAAGTTGAGGGGTTTAATTAGTCCTCTCATTCTTCCAAACAGATACCTACAATACTTGTTGTCGCGTTTATTTTTTGCGTAAATCCCCTTCTTTTTTTTAAGTCGTTTAAAAGACACTGTTACTACAGCGCGCAAAAATGTTGTCAAGTTTTACATAGTATACAACGACAAGACGATGTGTGTGCGTATTGAAGTAACAGGTCCGCATAAACTTGCAGTGATCGTTTGAGCCAGTAATAACAACATACCCTCTTTCCCTGCTCCGCGCATTTCCTCCCCCCCCCCCCCCCCCGGCGGACGCCCGACAGTTGACTCTTGCATTTCAGCCCGAAATAAACCCGTAAATATGCGTCAGAGCATGACTGATCCCGCGATTACTTATGAGAATAACTCGGTGCAATTACAGCGACATTCTGTCCGATGAATCAATGTACATTTCAACGCACATTTCTTTTTTCAATGACACATTATTTTATTCATATTGGTGACAATTTGTGGGCATTTGCATGATTTGCACTAACATAAATAGAATCATCGTGTACATTAGAGAGATGTGAATAAGCTCATCGAAATGGGACTGTGTGGTACTTGGGCTTTAGAAGTGAAACCCACTGTTATTAAGGCTTAGCAGAGATAACTTTTACAGAATATTACCTTTTTTTTAGGGTGGGTAAAATTAAAATCATGAAATAACTTCTCTCACTCTGGGAGTCAGACTCTCACTGACTAAAACCCACCTGTGTTCCTTCAAACAGAATATTACCTGAACCTTCATTGCACAACTAAATGATGCGAACGTGCTTTCTATTTGGGCCCTGCTTGCAGGTTCTTCCTAATATAAAAAATCAAATTTTTGGGTTCGCTTTGACTAAGTACCAGCTCATCACGGAACTACATTGAATTAAGCTGCTTTCAGCCTGAATGTGCTGCTTTACAGCAGCATTTATTTTCAGAGTTGCTTTCAATTGTTGTTCGAGTACCAACTCTTGAGATTATTGCGCTTAGATAATAATTCACTCTAGACCTGAGAGCGGAGAATATTGGATGCTTTAAGGAGTAGGCAAATAGAAAAGGCAAGTACCTACCTACTTATTATCAAACTGTCTACCTAGTAAGATGTCGGTTACTAAGGGCTAATTTCACCATTGAATCTGAATGCGATCAGGACCTCTAAACCGCGTTCTAGATCTGTCATTGTCATTATTCCATAACATTAATGACATTGACAGTTCTTGAACGCGGTTTACCTAGATGTGCTGGTCGCGTTCAGTATAATCGGTGAAATTCGCTCCTAGTCGTAAAATGAATAAAAACTACGAACTTCAGCAACTATGAAACATTTCTAAGCAATAAGATATAGTTAGTTGACTAAAATAATTAGACTACTTCACAGGTCGCTACAGCAAACAGTCGTCAAAATCTAACCACTAGCACTAAGTAGGTAGGTACTTTGCAAACCGATAGATCTCATTCACATAGGTAGGTACGACAGCTTTGGCATCTTTACTTTCGATGAGCAACTTTACCCATGAGTACTGTGAGTACTTAAATATCTCTCGATTACTAAAAATCTGTTACACGTTGTAAATTCTTCTACTTTTGTATCGCTTTGATATTAAATGGCGGCTATTGACTGTGCGGGTTTTTGAATATTTCGTAAATACAGAAGATGTTATTTATTTTCATACAACTCAATCATCCACATAGTTCAAATTCCTTTCCCCAAACATTGAAATGCCCGTAAATAAAAATTAAGGATTTCGTTTTCTGGAATTTTAGCTTTAGAGTGTAAGCACAGTTCTTCACGCCGCCGTAAGTTTCATCGTGCAAATCGCACATCCTACCCAGATGGGGTTGATGGTTACAATTAATTAATTTAACTGCCCCCGCACAGCACCTTTAAATATCTCAATGCAGCTGGCACACGTTTTTGCATGCAGTACCTAATAAAAATAAACAATAACGCATGTGTCATCGGTTTCAGAAATAAATACCAGGGCCCTGTTTAATAAACGTTACAATCCAACAATTTGTTAAATAAGTGTAATAATTTGTAAAGTTTGTTAGTACCTATTATATATTTGTAAGGTTACAAATATGTAAATTGTCACGTGTAAAGAGAAAATGTATATTAAACTGAAAATTGTAAAATATTAGGTACCTACAATTTTACAATTTTCTCAGTTTTCCACCATGGTAAATTTGTAGTTGTAGTCTATTAAACAGAAACTTGTAGATTTGTAACCTGTAAAATACAATTACAATTTACAATTTGTAACGTTTATTAAACAGGGCCCTGCTGCACTGCACATTCGTCGCTGTCGCTACAAACCCTTTTATCGGTTGATTTTGACCACACGAGAGAAGTACTAACGTATATGGCAACTGACAGCTTTGTGGTTTCTTTTGTGCTCAGAGGCTCTCACAGAATGAACATTCAAATATCCTATTGCATTTTGGTTTAAATTATTGAGACAAGCGCAATTAGTATCATCCATTAATAATATGTAAGAAACAATGTGTGAAAAACAAAAATGGTTCGAATTCACTTTACGTTTATTTTGCGTAACCACCTGTTCCAGAATTGTACATATTTATGGTGACACAGTAACAAACTGAAAGTTTTTAATTGATAGGTGTAAAAATAGGTGTTATAAATAAAATAGGTACAGAGATCTAGCGCGTACAAACATCAAATATGTAGGTGCCTGTCATACGAAATTACAGTTTAGTAACAGACTTTTTGTTAAAATTAAATGATAAGCTATCAAAGCTAAATTAGATCATAAAACAAAGTTAACAGTATTGAATAATAAACATAATAATATTTATTATGTAACTAGAAATATTAAATTTTAAATACATTTACAAATGACAAACATACTTAATCACATTGAAAAGACTGAATGCTGTGCATTTAATTAACTAATTCTTAACGCACTCATTTATCAACATAATGTCATGCATTATCTTCTAGGTATTCATTAATGGACATTATGCCTTTTGAGTTAGGAAACTATTTTTAATATAAAATAATTCATTTAGCTTGTGTTTTTGTCATTTAAGCTTCGCTTTTTTATTATAATCTCTGGGTGCCATGCCTTTTTTTTTTTTTGAGGGTGGGAAAACATCAAATAACTTCTCCCGCTCTGGGCAGAGCGGGAGGGCGTGTCAGACTCTTACTGCCTAAAACCCACCCGTGTTCCTTCAGTTGCCTGTGCCAGGGGCCACGGTATCCCTCTCGGAGTTTCCCGCAACCCTGGCAGGCATCGGCCCTAGCGGAACCCGTCATTGATGCGGACATCTCTTTGAGGCGCGCGTGGAACACAACGCGCCATCGATCCGGGCCTGGTCCTTATCGAACGGCGAGCTGCCCATTGCTCGCCGTTCGCAAGCCCGCGCCTACAGTGGCCGGGAATCAGCTTGCTTGCTGTGCCATGCCTAAAAAACTTTTTGTATAGAATGCTGTGTTGTGTGTTTTGGCGCAAATCTCATTATTACGACGCACAGTATTACAGAGGCCTTAAAAACCGGACATCGCTTTTTTATTCTTCTAACTAATCGATAGTACCTACATAATATATTATACACTGTTTTGAATGTGAGAGTAGAACTCCCAGAAACCAATTCAGCTTAGAACCTGAGCTATATAATTTTAAATATTTTATTCTGTTTATCCATAGAAACCAAAAGAATTGTTATACTTAACTTATTAATATTATTATGTAGGTATGCAACGTTGTTATATTTTAATTGCATTAAGCAATAAAACCAATTATCTGCTATTTTTAAAAACCACATGAATATTTTTAGTTGTAACTTAAAGCAAGCTACGTATTATTTTCTGTAATTTTGTAATATTTTTTTGCGCAGCTTTTTTAGGGTAATAACATTTTATTTTCACACACGTTATTGTTTAGTTTTATGCTAACCTGCCTGTAAAATATCAGATGCAATTCGGATTTTTCGAGTTTAGTTTTTTGTTGTTAGGGTTTCCACTAATCAAATATCTATAACAAAAAACAATATTCATTTTTTAATTGCAGTAAATGATAAATGATTTTATTTCTGTAAGTAGGTTTGTACAAATCGTACACGTCAATCGTATTTTCAAAACTAGATGAGGTCGGCGTTTCCTATCTGATTACTCTGAGAAGAAAGGTCGTAACAAACTCTGAGGTCACAGTCTCTTTTAAATATCAGACAAAATATCGCAATTGTCAGCAATCGCTCAGCTCAACTCAGAACTTAAGGAGCTCAACGATTCGACGAACAATACCAAAGAAAGGACATTTGAGGAGGCCGCATAAATTACTCAAACTGCCAGATTATGATTAAACTAACTGAGAAAAATACAAAAAAAAAACAATGACCGACATAGTTCTCACATTCACAATAATTAGAATAATATTATAATAATCTTTGAGGACCATGTAGATTGGTGTCAGAAATGGTTTTTTGAGGAAAGAACCACACAGATTGAGTGGACCTGTCCAGTCAGTGCACGCATTTGTCAGTAACCGTGCAGCTCAACTCAGGACTTAGGAAGCTCAACGATTCGACGTACAATACCAAAGAAAGGACATTTAGATAGGCCGCACAAACTACTCAAACTTCCAGAACATGATTAAAACTGGAACAATAACACACATAAGTAGTCCGCACATTCACAATAATTAAAAATAATATAATACTTTAAACAGTAAGTAGGTAAATATTAATGTCATTGTATATGTAAATATAAGTATAGATACTTATAGCAAAGATTAAAAGTAAAATAGTTAGCAAAATGAAATAAAAATAAATTAACATTGCCTGTGTTTTATTGGAGCGGCTCAATCCCAAGCCTTTTTGTCCTCAATATAGTCTTTGACATTATAATAGTCATTCTGGCATAGTTTCCTTTTTATAAAAGATTTGAATGTATTAAGGTATTACTCATCATCATCAGCCTATAATGTTCCCACTGCTGGGACACAGGTATTCCTCTCGGTGAGAGGGAGTGGGCCGTAATCCACCACGCGGGCCCAGTGCGGGTTGGTTAATGTCACAGGTCTTCGAATTTTTGGTTCTAGGATATGTCGGTTTCCTCACGATCTTTTGCTTCTTCGTTTTGAGAGCAGTGGTGATGAAATAATTTACAAAAAGTAAAGCACCTGTCTGGGTTTGAACCAACGACCTACAATTCGTAAGTCGCGGCCGTTACCACTCGGTCACCACTGCTCCTGCTGCTGTATATATTACTCATTATGTATAATGGGATAAAAAGTTTTCTTGGCATAAAATAATATTGTGCAATTCAAAATTGCTCGTAGTGGCTATTTGTATACTTTGTAAATGTTATTTCGTTTTACGCGTATGTTTGTTTGTTTATTGTATTGTGATTCCTAAAGAAAACCGTTTAATATAAAAATATTTGTTTTTACATTTAATTTACATTCTTCTGATGAAGGGGTAAATGTGGTATAGGTCCAATATATCTCTGATATCAGGCTTCAACAAAGATTTAAAAAGTTAAAGCTCCAACCTCCGTCAATCACAGTTTTGAGTTTCTTAAAATCCTTTGATGCCCATAATAATATAGCAGAACCTCAAGCAGAGGTTTCTAGTTTCAGTCAAATCACAAGCCGCGTAGAGATTGAATACCTACATTGACACACTAACTTTTGTGACAGAATTTTTGTCTTATTTATTTATTTTATTTTTTATGTACACACAGGAAAATAGATACGGATACGACATAATAGTATTGAATTGAGGAGTTTTCTTCTTTAATAATTACTAGCTTCTACGTGAACCATAAAACATTCCTTGGCACTCGGAAATAGTGTAGCTTTCTATTAGTCAAAGAGTTCTTGAAATCGAATGAGTAGTTTCGGAGTTTCCCTTTAGTAAGATACAAATTCATAAACTCACAATTTTTACCTCTATAAAAATGGTATAAGTAGTTAAGTACTGCACCCGGGCGCCAGGACCCGCGTAGTAACAGAAAATTAATTGAGTGATAACCTGATCAGAGGAAAATATGAAAACTATTTAATCATCATGTATCTTCGATTTCCTGACAGCTTTGCATCGTTTTTTTTATAAACAGTTCAGTTTAGTTCTGAAAAATATTGTAGGATAAAATAATATTGGGTGCGACTTAGCAAAAAAAATGTCCCAGGGAAAAAAATTAAAACAAAACCCAGGCATATTTCTTTTTCTACTATCGCGAAATCTTCTCTGTTCGCCTGTATTACCTTGTAGGTATTTCTCTGTCTAGTGTGTGACGTAGACAGTGTCTACGTCACACACACACCACACAGACGATACATCCTCGTCAGGGTATATATGGTCTGTGCCCAACTGCCCACAGCGTAGACAGAGAAAACTAAGCATAGATCTGTAGACAGAGTAGTTTTCTCTGTTTACGTTGTATATAATGTCAATATAATTATTTAAGTTAATATTTTTTTGTCACATCAGATTTCGTAAATTATAATTCTGTTTTAAAGTATATTTAAGGTCCGGAAATTCAACACTCGCATTCAGAATAGTTCATACTTTCGATTAATACGAGTTTTTGAATGATACTTTGACGTCCTAATTTAATTGTAATCCTCCTTTAACTATAAAAATCAATGCCACTTTTCGTTGTAATTTTATAACTCATGAACGGATGGACCGATTTTGCTAATTCTTTTTTTAGAATATTCCTTAAAGTACGAGGATGGTTCATACGGGGAGGAAAATCCCATAAATATACATACGTGGCAGGTTAACAAGTTAGGCTTTTCAAAAAATGGCAAGCAACTGTCATTAAGTTGCTTGATTTGAACATAAAGACAGATCGTAAACATTTCTTCTGCGCCTTGAATGCTATAAGTTTATCTGAAGAATTTCGTTAGTTTAAAATTCAAAAGCGTAATTTAGATGATACGTAAGCATTGTATGCTACAAAGACGACGGACTCATTTACAATTTTTACCAAGTTATATAATATCATAAGAGTACCTATTAGTTTAATTTATTGCAGATAATTTCTATATGATATGTCCAAGATAGATGACTCAGTCCTAACAACCTGGCAGTCTCGATGTTAGCTATTCTTGCGTTTTCATAAAATATATTTAATTGTGACTAATTCGTCCGCTAATAAAATGACATTATTATTGTTTTTTCTAAGTTAATTTTTAATTTATTTACTTATTTTAATCAGTAAGTAATTATTAATACATTGCAGGGAACTAATTATACCATTTTCATATGTACTTAGGTTTTTACTTGAAACGATTACCTACTGTGCTGTCATCGGCAAACCGAAAAATTTGATGTAAGTATCTACAGTGCATTTTGGTAAATCATTAATGTAGGTTCAAGGGCCCAATGACACTTCCTTTAGGCACCCCAAATATTGTTATTCTAGTTGATTACATGTCCGTAATTTCTGCTTTCGTCTTTGGACTAATTCTATTTATGACAGTCACTTGTTTTCTGACAGTTAGATATGCTTTAATATTTTCACTCCTCTTGCTCATAAAGACCGTCATTGTGGCGTACCAGAGCGAAGAAAAAATAGCAATTCTTCCTCTAGGGGAAAAAGTTTTTTTTTTAATTTTTGTGTGTCAAATGACAATGAGCCTACAAAAACGAAAAAGTCTTTAGTCATAAGTAGAATAATCATGAATATAGACTCGACTTATTACTGTTTCATAAAAAAAGAACTTCATTTTACTTTTGAAAATGGAACTAAAATCGGCGATCTCTTTGGTAGAATGCATGCAATGCGTTGCGGCTGCAGAAGAAAAAGCAAAAAAAAGACATTGGCGCGAAATCTTTATGAAATTAAGTTACCGGGAAAAAACATCTCGTTTATATCCAGAATTGTACAAATTGTACATTTGATTTTTAATAAAATAAACTACATATTTCATAATTATTGTATTGGATTGTTTTATTTTCTCGCAATCGTAGTGAAAAGTAGAGTGTAGGTAACACACGGCGCTAAAACCCATTAAAAATCGGTTTCTATTTACTCCCTCGCTAAAGCTCTTCTCCATAGGTACCTACTACGCTTTGGAATGGGCAACTAGCTTCATCTTTCTGACTGACCGACCCCTTGACAATTCAAAAGTGCCTGTAATTGGTTTATTTGAAATAAATGCTTTGAGTTTGAGTTTGAAGCTCGGGAGTAAAACTACCTCGTATATAATGGGCCATTTTAGCTCCTTGTATAACAATCTACTATTTTTTCTTTCAACTAAGTAGTAATGTTATCATTGATCACTACAAAACCGATCACATAGGACTTATTTTTTGCTTAGAACCAAAACAGTGCAGAAATGATAAAAGAAATCTCATGGTTGCACAGTTTTTCAAGAATGCACTGTTTTTTATTTAGATATAAATTTACCACAGAGGTTTGAATTTTATATTAAGTTTAATATAAAATTTATGCATTAGATGAAATGCTGAGTGAAAAAATACATTTTGCGCGCGTTTTGTACCATTGTAAAACTTTGATACTTCATATTTAGCAAGGAAAGTTAAAAAAATGGAAATAGACAGCGATAGCGATATGAATTCAACTCCAGAATAGTTATTATTCACAAATAAACCAAACAAATACGAGAATAAATGTTCCAAGTAAAAGTGCAAATTTCACTTTTAATAACTGCACATTTAATAATTGTAAGTTTTAAATGTTTGAGGAGAACATGAATTAAACTTTATTTTCATTAATTTGAGTTTTTATTTTGAGTAGGTATATTTTATCACGGTAGGTAGATTGGTAGTTGAAAGAAAAGTAGATTACGCATCTTGCTAAAGTGAGTAATTAATGGACTCGTGTAGGTACATAACACTCGTGCATTAATAACTCACTTTGCGCTCGATGCAACAATCTACTATTTGACACCACCTGCTCGACAATGTCAAATATGCTCTGTGTCATACAAACCAAACCTAAAGTAAGTCATTAAAGCTCTGGGCATAAATGTTGTACTGAATTTCATTATGACTCGCCGGTCATTAATGTGATTTGAATTTGGAAAATTGAACCCTCAAGTAAAAATCGCATTCAAACATTTTCCATCCCAAACTAATACCATTCATTTACCAATGAGAACAGAACAAAAACTGGCCACCGAGAGTAGAATACAAATAATAATAAAAAATAACACAAATAAAAAAGGCGCGAATACTGCAAATCATTAAACTATAAATTCTCACAAACATTTCGAGTGTTGATAGTGATTTGACTCCGGAGTACCTACAATTAATCCGAAGTTCTACTCCCCGAAAAGTTCAGGGAATCGTACATGAAAGCCTACGACGATTTTTACAAATAGAAAATTATAAGAGGCGTCAAGTCTGTATCTGAATCTAGTCTGTATTTTAGTGCTAGTTTCAGCATTTATCATGTACAAAGTAGTCATAGTAGTGCATCTATTCGATGCTCAGGTCAACAATAAGTATTAAACATCATATTCAAATTAATAGATACCCCAAATTACTGGCTTTTTTAAAAAGGACATCGTGCTAAGAAATCAAAAGTTTTCTCAGCTCATAATGTGGAAACGTTTCTAAGCCTCAGCTTTCTCGCCACAAAAGTAAGTACCTACCTAATGATTGATATTTTAGTAGCTAAAATAGCTACATACTTACTTATACTTACTAGCGATCTGCTTATGCATCGACGGCTTGTGTGCGATCTACTGAAGCGTTGTGGAATGTTACGACAAGCCAAAATACCAGTGAACAATCATACAAGTCATTTTGACTGGACATTTAAAGAGCTGGGCTGTGGGATCATACAGTCCCTCGGACATTGAATTACATTTCCGAAGATTTTGTCACGATGCAAATGAAAAGAGAAACTTTCTCTAATATTAATCTATACTTACCATAACATAATCCATAATAAAAATAGGTATATATATATATAGATGGCCGAAAACGTGTAGTTCAGTCCAGCTGCCCGATTGTAGAAAACATGAAAATTCAAGAGGAAAATTGTCGATGATCGACAATGGTGCCAATTCCCTTGTTTAAAAACTAAACCAAATTTAAGTTCAGTGCATCTTTTTCTTTCTTTTTCATTAAGAAAAGCACGGAAGATACATTTTAGTTTAGTCCTGTCAAATTAATCAGCGCCTGACACTACTCCATACAAGTTTAGACGTGATTAAAAAGTTGACTACTAAAATTACATCAAATTACGTCAGGTGCTGACTAATTTGACAGGACTAAACCAATGTTTATCTTCTGTCCTTTTCATAATGAAATAGAAAGAAAAAGATGCACTCAACTTAAATTTAGTATAGTTTGTTAACAAGGGAATCGTCACCATTGAACATTTGTTTTTTTCTAGCCTTGTGGATCGTGGTGATGACTATGATGATAGTACCGCTACGACTACGGCCCATGTTTTTAACCTGTCTTTATTCTGATAAAATTGTAATCAACATAAGACACTTACACACCATCAAAACTAATTCGGAAGTTGTCGTTGAGATCTTTTGTATCAGGTTACAGTAACATTACCAAAACTGAGCCATAGGTTATTGAAACATGAACTATCATTATTCAAAGTCTATCTCTACCGTCTGCGTAACGTACCTACGTTACGCAGACGGTAGAGATCGACTACCTACCTACCTAGGTAGGTATACAGGCTGAAACGTGATTAGAAGCAGGAGCCGCAGGAGGTGGGGTGATTGTAACCTCATCCAAATGCACCAGCCTGTATATAAACGACCTACTCATAGTTATAGCGATGTCGTCACAGAATCACAGACGTCGAATAGGTAGTTACTATGACAATAATGGTACTTGCAGACTCGCAGTTACGTGATAACAATGTTAGTTATACTTACGACGGAATCGCTTCTTTGTTGAGACATTGGGGGACTAGAGGCACAATAAGATAGCTAGAGTTCTAATATTAACTTCAGAGTTTGTTTCTCTTCACGTCTTGCGATTAAGATTTTACTTTCACTTGGATAACGTGAGTGACTTCGTGAAATATCTTGAACTTTATCTAGTAGATTGAGGAGTAAATGAGTGCTTATTTGAACGAGGTCGTTGTGCTCCTTTTTCATGTTTCATAGCAAGTACTACTAAAGGTAATTTGGCATCCCATATTGCATATCAATTGGTTTACAAGCGCAGAATATTATATTAAAGTAAACTCCGACTACAGCGAGCTGTGACACCGTCACTGTTACATCAGATAAACAGTAAAAATATTCCAATTTAAATGATAAAGTCAGCCAGTTTCATTACAGCTTGTCAAAATGGTCACAGCTACATGTCAGCCGCAGAATTAAAAAAGCGATGCCACTGATTTATGTGTTTTCCGAGGTCAGGGAACGAATACAGCGCTGTGTAGCGCTGCAGCGGCGGCGGTTTCAGCACGAGGCTTGACCGCGTCGCCACATTGATTGCATTGCGCCGTTCATCGATCGACTTGTCGCTACCGTATACAAACGATGATGTAGGTAAATATGTACGTTGACGATAGCCATTTTGTTAATTTCGCATTAGGGTAAAACCACATAGTTCCCACGTAATCTATCGATCGTCATTAATTAAATTGTTAGAGCGGCTTTGAAGCAGTTTTAAAACTGAAACCGAATGACGACGTATTGTTCAGTTTTGCCGATTCCTAAAGTAATTATTATTTACCTATTATTTATTATATTGGTAAATGTTTGGTTAGTTTAAATAATAGCACCTAAACTATTAGAAATTATAACTACTTACCGCTAATGTACTGGTTGGTTTTATCTAAGGTACCTAAGTCCGGGGTAGATGGCCCTAGTAACTTTGATAAAATTCGGGAAACTGTGGTGATTTAAACCAACCACTTCGATCGTGAACAAAAGTTTAGTTATATGTACCTATTTCTTATCATTTTAAGTATCATAGTCCACAAAAATAATAATAATAGAAATTTAAAAAATGGGGCTCGGGTAAGACTTTCGTTTTTTTGCCCTGTCCCTTGCCTTTACAGTCTTTCAGCTGCATTTCTTTTCTTTTTTTCGAAGTTTTATCAAGTTTCATGAACCTGCTACATAGGTACTATCGAGGAAGTTCATATCTAAGCAGTTTTAGAACAAAATCCCGTGAACACGATGACCGCATCTGTTTTACGTTAGTTACTGTTAGCGCCCGAGCGCTACAGGGAAAAATAGTCCTAAAGGTGCATAGATATGAACTTCCTCGATAGTACATACACAGTGGAAGATACGTACCGAAAACTTTTAACATGGTTTCAGTACAAGACAGTGGTTCTAGACAGTCGTTCTTAGTCAGTTTAAAAGTCGTTAAAAAAATAAAATCAGCCGTTCCCTACAGAAGTGCAGTACCTACGCGATCAAAATGTATGGACGAGATGTTTTTTTTATAGCCTACTTGTTCTTTTTCACCGTGTGTTTTACATTGCACAGTCTTCAAAGAGTGGTTCTTTAGTAGTTTTCACCGCAGCCTCTGCAGTTATCTTCGTCAGTCTTAATTTCCACATTTTGAGGAATCATAGAGAATCATTGGAACTTCTTAGGATAAAAAAAAATTGAGATCCCATGATTGGAAGACCAAAAACAGACGATGTTAGTTTTTGATCTACAGCCGTGATATTGTTCAGTTATTCTTAAGCCAAGGCAATTCCTGGAGCCACCGTCATCCGCACATAGTTATTAGGCATCTGTAAAAAACATCTTAGTTTAAGGTATTCTTGGAATAAAACTTAAGGTTCATCATTCGTTGCACGTTTTTAGGTTAGAATACGGGAAAAAAATTAGTTCACAATAATAGTACTTACAAAATAAGGGATTTTTTTTTCAAACCTTTGAGGACCACATATTATGTGAACTTCATAACATAATTAAAAAACAAAGTGAATTTTAGTAACAGTTTTTTAGGGTTCCGTAGCCAAGTGGCATAAAACTGAACCCTTATGGATTCGTCATGTCTGTCTGTCTGTCTGTCCATTAGTATGTCACAGCCACTTTTTTCCGAAACTAAGTATAAGAACTATGCTGTTGAAACTTGGTAGATGTATTCTGTGAACCGCATTAAGATTTTCTAACAAAAATAGAAAAAAATCAATAAATTTTGAGGGTTCCCCATAATTAGAACTGAAACTCGATTTTTTTTTTCATCTAACCTATACTGGTGGGGTATCTATGGATAGGTCTTCAAAAATGATATTGAGGTTTCTAATATATTTTTTTTCTAAACTGAATAGTTTGCGCGAGAGACACTTCCAAAGTGGTAAAATGTGTGTCCCCCCCTGTAACTTCTAAAATAAGAGTGATAAAACAAAAAAAAAATATAATGTGTAATTACCATGTAAACTTCCACCGAAAATTGATTTGAACGAGATCTAGCGAGGAGTTTTTTTTATACGTCATAAATCGTAAACCTAGCTTGTTTAGCTATCACAAGCCTATACATATCAATAACTTAATTTAAAAAATACACCATTATTAATACATCGATCAAAGTTACAACGAACTACAAGGACTTTTATATTATGTTACTTGCTGCTACGGAACCCTTCATGGGCGAGTCCGACTCGCACTTGGCCGCTTTTTACTTAAAAAAATCTTGTCAACACTTTTGCCGGCCGCCAGGCGAAGTTTGTTAGCAGTCATTAGTCGTTCTTTTTGTATTGGCCATCATCCCATGTTTTACCTGTAGTTACAGCTGGAAGATGCGCTGTTGTCTAAGAAAATCCCTTAAAGCCTACCTAAACCTAAAAGTAACCCTTTCACGCATGGAATTGAGAAAGAGTTGATGTCTACCCATAGAAAGATAGAAACTTATAGGTAACATCCGGTTTCCTACCTCTCAAATACAAAATATAGTATACATATCATACTATATAAATAAAATACACCGTCAACAGGACGTAAATACTGAAACTTCCAATATTACGTTAGCTAGATAGCTTGTTCAATTAAAGCTTCACGGTTAACTGGATTCTATCGAAATCACATTTCATCGAAATTGCTGCAGCGGCGGTGGCGTTCGACAGGCGCTCTCAGCACCAGTCTATTAGGGCTTAACTGTATTAGTTTACCTGCAGCAACAACCCCGATAATTGAGCACTCGACCGTCGTATTATGCCCGGCTCCCAACAACCCCGTCCAGCAGGATGTTTACATGGGAGGAAAATTAACTTTCATACATGCCAACGTGTCACGTCGAAGAGGAATTTGAAAATAGAGAATTATTTATAAGAGTGAAAATTACTGTCACCGAGACCCATATATTAAAAGTGTGAATAATCAAATATAGCAGAATACAAAGCACATCGGATGGAAACTGTTCACTTAGAATTTTCAACATCTCTATTGCAGCAAGTCAAAATAGAGGAGATTTATCTTACAGCGCGGAATTCAATGTTTTAAAATTTTGAAAACAATAAAATAAGCGGATATTAAAATAACTGCTACACCGAACAGTTTCGCCAGGCAAAGCATAACACATGCTGCTTTCAAGAATTGTGTTTGTTGACTTTTATCTCAAATTAGATTTGCAGGAAAAGATCGCAAGCATTTAGTCCACTACTGAATTAAAACGCGCATATTTAATCTTTTCACATTCACACACGACTTTAATACGTGAGTCAAGCTACCACTTGGTCTCAATGAATGCTCAGGTTTCAACATAAAAATGTAGCAAAAGCCTACTTACACCAGCCCAATCGTCTATTTATGAATATATTTTGAAAAGGCGTTAAATTTTCCCGTACTTTAAGATTAGGATAGATTTCATACGGACCATACAGTGCGTGCGAAGTTTTGTCATCCTTTCGGGCGAACACCGTATCTTTGAAAAATTCAGCAAAGTCGCATGATCTCTATCATGTAGGTACCTCTACCTACTCGATGTTGGTGAAAACTCAGACAGTCTAAGAAATTATAGGTAAAGAAACAAAGAGAAAGGCGAACGAAAGGGTATAAAACTAGACTAACTGATATCCAAGTTAAACAAGAAAACACTTATTCAAATCCTTTAAATCGTTAAAGTGACAATCCTGAAGAAACGAACTTTAATGCATAAAAGACAAATGCGAATTTCTTCTTGCTTTATCGCAGATTCGCAGTCAGTCATACATGAGTGATTTTTCTCTATAGTTCCTTGATACTTCATTCAAATAGGAACTTCTTTAACAAACCTACTTAAAAATAGAATAGATATTGAGACCTAGATATTGTATTCTTCAACAATCTTTCTTTTATAAGACTACTAAGTGACCTAGTTCGTGCTTATTCGACATTGTGTGTTATCAACTAATGCCAATGTTGGTATCAATATGAGCGAGTATCTATGGCGTTGATACGTTCACTAGTTCTTGAGAATATCCCAGCTGACGTGACGTTACGCTGATTTCGCTAAAAGAACATTGATATTTTTTAAACTTTATTATGAGGATAGTACCTTTATCCCTATTAATTTGAGGTCATGCAGCACGTTTTTTTCTTCCTTATATATCCGTTCCAAATGCTCTACCTACGCCATCATCTCAGAATTTACTCAATAGTTTATTTGAATTCTACAATGTGTACATAAGTGGTAACTTGAAATTATAATAGGGGTTATAGTATGAAATTGCCGTTTTATTGTACTAGGTACTTCGAATTTACATAGAATCTTCATGGTTTGAGATTTTTGGGTGAAACTTTTTTCACATGGTACAATGAAGTTCTTCTTTAAAAAAATGTGCAACAATCGATTATCGACTTTCAGTTGTTTTTTTTATTCAGCTTAGACAAGAAAGATGGATACTTCGAAAATTCGAGTTATTTTTGAATACGAGTTCCGATGCGGAACTAACGCGGCAGAAACAGCTCGCAATATCAATGTTGCGTTTAGAGAGGGGACTGCTAATGAACGCAGCGTGCGATTTTGGTTTAAACGCTTTCGTGATGGAAACTTTGATTTGAAGAACGAACCACGTGGAAGACCGCCCACACAGGTGGAATTGAAACAGATGGTGGAAGCCGATCCGAGCCAAACTACCCAGGAATTAGCGGCATGGTTTAACGTTACCTTACCAAGAATATTGACTCATTTGCGTCAAATCAATAAAATAAAAAAATATGAGAAATGGGTGCCTCGTGATTTGACTGATCTGCAGAAAGAAACGCGTGTTGTCTTGTTGAATCGATACAGAAATGAAGGAATATTGGATCGAATTGTGACATGTGATGAAAAGTGGATTCTTTACGATAACCGTAAGCGAAAAATGTAATGGCTGACCCCAGGTCAAACGCCGCAACAGTGTCCTAAAGCAAAGCTTACCAATAAAAAGGTAATGGTAACTGTTTGGTGGTCTCAGCATGCTGTTATTCACTATAGCTTTCTCCGATCTGGTCAAGCAATAACGGCAGATGTCTACTGTGCCGAACTCCGAACAATTATAGCAAAACTAGCAGTGAAACAGCCCCGACTCATGAATCGATCTTCACCATTATTGCTCCATGATAACGCGAGACCTCATACAGCATGAGAAACCGTTGTAACTCTACAGGAACTACAACTAAAAACCATTCGTCACCCTCCGTATTCGCCAGACCTTGCTCCAACGGACTACCATTTTTTTCGTGATTAGGACAATTTTCTACGTGGTAAAAAGTTTTCTTCTCAGGAGGCAGTACAAAATGCGTTCACACAGTTTGTCGAATCTAGATCACGAGAGTTCTATCGCAAAGGCATAAATGACCTTCCTATTAGATGACAGCAATGTATAGATAATAATGGTAATTATTTTGATCAAATAAATATGTTAAATAAAAAATAAAAATAAACAATTTTTCAGTACACATCGGCAATTTCATACCGCATCATAATATTATGTGATCATTGTGAACCCTGAGTAAATGTACGGACGCGCATCGAGGTAATGTCCGAGGACTGAGATATAGGGTGGCTTAAGTGTGCAACAGTATGACATCTAGGAACTTCCAGGACCCACTGGTGGTTCCTACTGTAGTTGTTAGGGTTCAAATAATTTACAGATTTGGTAATGTAGATGAGGAGCAAGAGCATCAATCATCTCATTATTAACCTCATTATCTTCATCCTGGTCACTGACCGACAAATTTAAAAGTAGAGGAACAACCACCGAGTTTGGGTTACACCTATGCGAGTATGATACGGAAGAGTCTCGTACAATCCTATTATAATATGACAAATTACTTCCGCAACTAATCAATAAGAAGTCGTAGAAATCCTGGATCGACACCTATCGCACTAAACTACATGTCATGTCTTGCCATGTCGCAACCAGATATTTTCGGCTGAAACTTTCTTAGTTATTGTTATGTTGTGTGTTGATGGGAGAGTGCATTGTTTTGTAAGGTTGTTTAGTAGTGCAAAATATGCGGGTGTGAGGGGGGGACGGCAGCAGCGGCGGCGGCGTGCGCGGGAGTGGGGCGCGTGGAGGAGGCATGCGGGAGTGCGCTTGGCTCGAAATAACCCGTCGTATTTCGGTCGCACGCCCCCCGCGCCGCCCTCGCAGCGCCGCCGGCGCAACGCGCGCTTCTCGCACTCCGCACTATCCGCTAACTATTCGCAATCGACCGACGTCTTGGTTGTTGGACTTGGGTTATAATGACTTGACTTCTGCTAAATGAACCCGTGTACTAGTATAAGTTTTTCGCAGTGGCGTATTTATTTCTTAATACACGAGCGCCGTAACGAGGATTGTTTTACGATAAGGACTAGAAGCGTCGAGTGAGAGTTTTTTGTGCGTTGTGCTGCAGTGGCGGCAAAATGGAGAAGCAGTCGAGGTGGTCGGAGCAGCGCTCCGAGCAGCGCTCCGAACAGCGCTCCGAGCGGCGCGAGCAGGTGGTGCAGCAGCGCACCGAGCAGCACCACTACACGCGCCAGATGCTCTCGCAGCAAGGTAGGTCCACTGTGCTACCTACCCATGTCACTCAATGTCTGTATACACATAATATCATACTCATGGCACTGTACTTAGCTTAAATAAATCTAACTAATTTATAATAATAATCACTGCTAATGCGAATATTATTTTGATGTGTCATGATCCTGAAATTCATCACATAATTGCTTGTACCGCGGAGTGGCGGCGGGCGCGAGGCTGCGCGCGCGGCGCCCACGCGCGCGCCCCAGAATAGCCGCACTATCTCGCTCGCGGTGGAAAAGCGCTATGCACAAATAAAGTTACGCACCAGGAAGAAACTAAAGACACTCGCAAGCGGGTCGCCTCGCGCGACGTCATGCCGGTCGGGAGCCTCGGCGCCCCGACATGACCCATTTATGCTACATTTGTATGTCCAAAATAACTACCATCTGTAAAATGATTTTCAATCTCAGCCCTGTGTGCAATGAAAATGCAGCGAATTGCTTATAATAATTATAAACATGAAGGATGACAAGTGAACTCACAGCTGTTAAGTCATAATTTTGTCGCTGCTACGACCCGAAGCAATTCCTTTATGCAATATTTAAATCTTAAATGGGCACCAGATCGTTGTAATCGCGACGTGAGTTCGCTCGTCCCGCCATTAAGGTTGCACCGCGAACTTGTTTTATCATTAAGAACTTGTTTACATATAAGGCGCAAAGACTTATCCTTTTAAGGAATCTGAACAAATATGTTTCCATTCAAGGATTATTTTTTACACAACATGAATGCTTTAACGTCTTACGTTAAACAAAAATGTATTTTCACGAAGTAACCACTCACTCACATACCTACTATAATACCTCAACAATAAGATTGATTGACCGTAACATTATATTTTTAAATGAAGTTTGCATGGTAGACTGTAAGATTTGTTTTTTATAGATGTTTAATTAGATTGAGATAAACATAGAGTTGACGTGACGCATAAGCTGCGGGATGTTAAAGTTGCACAATATTTCGAGACTTCCAGAAATAAAATCAAAACAGCTCATATTGAAATTTGATTACCGCTATACAGCTTAACATTTTTTTATCGCGCGTTATTTCGGCATTTCTTTGTATTTCTGCTTCGAGATTTGGCATCCTTACAAGAATTCAATTTTTTTCTAGTTCAGGGAATTTCAGCAGATTTTAATAATCAGTCAATATAAAGTGGAAAACATGTTTTTTTTTATGAAAAATATTGTTGTAAGTAGGTAATGCGAGTTAATCGTAATTGAAGTAGTATTAAGGAGACACATCGGCAGTTGTTCAAACTGAACGCCGCGTTTGGCATAAAATGATGTAAAATTGTAACAGTGGGTAGGTATACACATGCTATCACCGAGACACGTGCGTGACTCACAGGCTCGCAGGTGAAATACTTCATGAATACCACGTTGTATAATATCAGTACAATCAATCGATGAACATGCACTGCTCGCACTACTTAATTGGTAGCAAAGGTGTCGAAAGCTTTCCAAAAGTACTTAATTAATTAAAAATCAACTCATAGTGATAGAGCGGTTTAATCACTATCAGTGGGTGTAACATAATTTAAATTCTAGCCAGGAAACGCATTTTCACACTCGGATCCACAATGTAAACAAATTATTCACGTGAAAAGAAACCTTACCTACCTACATTAAAATATGAGGTTTGAGATAACTTTATTCTCACAAGAACACATTCATTCGCATACATTATCGATAAAATAATTATATGTGAACAATATAATTTACAGCTGGAGGTAGGTAACATATCAATAAAAAGTGAAGTAGGTTCCTAAGCGAGTCTCCTCGACCCATAATAAGTCCATGTTATACGAGTATGAGTGCAGCAGACGTAACAGGGCGTGGCATTGCAACTTTTTGCTCCGATCGCTTTAATTATCGGTTTTCTATTTCGACGTACGACTGAGAACTGTAGAATAATAGCGTCATTAGAGTATGACGTGAAAAACGCCGGTAAAATGCCATCAAGCAACGTTTTCACTCTTTCTTCGCGACCGACGTTCAATAGAAACGGCATAAAATACATATCTGTTCGTGAATCACATTCACTTTTTACAATTGAACAAGCAGAAGTATGAATGCGACGGCTGAATGGATGCAATCGATAATTTCATTCAAAAGTATGTTAACATGATTTATCAATGTGACGTTGCTTTAACAAGAACAAAATGTAACGGGTAAACGTTGTAGACGTAGTTACATATACATAGACGTAGATACATTCTAGTGAACTACATGGAATTATAAAAGAGCGCGTCTCGGCCAACGGTCGGCGCCACAGCTAGATGATCATCTCGATGTGTTCGTGTGCTGGCGTGTTCCGTCTAGCGCGTAGCTAGAACGTGCTCACCAGCCATTATAACGTAACGTGTTAACTGTAGCGCGTCGCGGTGCCTGGTGCTGCCGGCTGCTCACTGCTCACCCCCACGAGACTACAATATGTAGGTACGCAACACCTTAATGTGTTGAGAAATTCTAAAGATAACAACTACAATAATTATATAAAAAAAAAACAAAACAAAAGATGAGAAATAGATTAACCATACTTTCTTCCTTCGCTGTCATTCTAGGAATGACATTAGATGCAACCATATTTACATATCTACCTACAAGAAATGATTTAGATAACATACCTACCTACATCACGAGAAAAAATTCCAACGTTAATGAGAAAATAATATTCGCATAGATCGATGTCTTCAATTTCCATCCCGCGAGCGGTGTAGTGATTTAAATTTCACAACGAAAGCGCAAGTTAAAACTTTCGACCACGCTGACTGTCAGAGCTGGGAACAAAAGTCGATAAGAAATTATTCACGACGAACACTTCTTTGAACAGCTGATTCACTAACAAAGCATTAGAAAACACTTCTTGCTCAAATGGTCATTGTTTAACACAATGCGATCACTTCATAGTATGATATGCCGTGAATTTTCTTGCTAACGATTATAATAATATAGGCACGGATGTTAGCTGACACGCAGATAAGTCACGATTCATAAACTATTCGAAAGCTTTGGAATCACACACAACACAACAACTCGCATTGGAGATAATGAAATCATGGGCTGTGTCGAGTTCAGCGTTCGCGAATAATATGTAACATTAAAACGGACGAGACAACACTTACTGCTCGTAGCGCACTTACTTTTACCGCTCTTATCTCCAAATTTATTATCTGAGTGAACAGTTAAAAACGTAGCAGTCAAGGCTACTTTCGCTCCGAGCCATAACGATTTGCTTATAAATAACTCGGTGCGTAAAGTTTCTTATCATTATAATTATAATAGTTGTCAGCTGTTCAAATAACCATGGGGTTCTGACATGTTACAGTTTTTGAACTCGTTTCTCTCTTTACTTGAAACATATTATAAAGTCCAAAATAGTCGTATGTATTACTAATTAGCTTTCAGAAATGATTGTACCTTCTTGTTTTATACACATGTTTACAAAGTACTTATTAATCACTCTGGAATGGTCTGTCATTTTCTATTTCATTAATTATTAACGATCACTCGATCATATCTTACGATAACATAATATTACCTGCCCACTTTAATAGGCTACAGCGACTGCGATTTCATTAGGTTTTCTGTGAAACTTTAATTATTTTATTGAAGTATTTATTTGTTTAGCTTGCAGTAGAGCGTGTGATGTATAGACGAGTCATATAATGACTAAGTATTATTAATTAATAGGAGCTACAGACAATTTCAATCTTTATCTTCACCTAATGATCTAACGATCAAAAGGTATCAAGAAAACCTTTTAATAATTACTGTACCTAGACGATAAGACAATTTCTACACAGATTTATGTCGTTGCCTTCTTCTCTCCATTCGTTAGCGGTAATTGCGACAGTAAATACGTTTGAATTACTGTTCTTTTTTTAACGTACAAGCAGTAGCCTTTTTTTATCAATATTTCTATATTAAATGTATTCGGGTATAGAGGTGAAGGTATCCTACTACTTACTACACTTAAGCAAAATATGTAAAAAAAACAATAGTTCTAATACGACTATGTCTCCTAAATAAATTGTAATTTTTCATATATCCTTTAGCTGTATGGTCGTGCATAACGACAGACTTCGCTTTCTCCTTATATGAATTAGGTATGATGGTACCACTAACCGTCTTTAAACAAACTTATTAGTGCATTAGCTATAGTACACTATAATGCAAAAATTTGTATTCGTTGAGCCGCGTATCTAACATTGCATAAATTCCTTAAGAAGAAGCTTAGAGCTTTCAACGTAATTGCATGGAGAAATGAAGAGAGAGAACAGGTTTAATAACGGAAAGAAAATAAGATTGCAGGTGAAAAAGTAATGCAGTTTATGCAGATTTAAAAGGTATAGGTCCTTGTATAACAATAGGTAACACAAATTCATTGAATACTTTGAATGTTATGAAGTTTGTATACCTTTGAACTTAAAGCTTACCACATTTTAATTAATGGCTTCACTCTACTAAAGCTGTCTAAATTGAACAGAGTACAGTGTGAAGTGGTCTACACCAAAAGTATTTGAAACATTTGATTAGGTATGTCTTTTGTGCGATAAAGCAAGCGTGTTCCAAGTTCCATTAAGTATTTCTTTTTATATTCACGTCATTTAATTTTAAGCGTGACTTGGCTCGCGGACTGGTGACACCTCGATCCAAGTTGTTCCGTGTAATTACTACGGAGCCGACCGCAGCGCCACGCCGCCGGCACCAGCTGATGGGTCGGTACACTTAGCGATCAGAACGCTAGAAATTATAACAATGAACTAACTCCATTCTTGACGTAGGGGACTTCATTTTCTATGACTTTTCTATCGAATGTACCTCTATTTCGGCACGCCACTATTCAAAGTAACTTGTTGTCGAAGCCATCATCATAAAGTTTCTTGTAAGAATCTTCACAAGGCTGCCAATATTAGACCATATTTTAATAATAAATGTATTAATTATCTGTATACAACACATTAATTTAAATTTAAATTCCCGGCTTTCGTTGAATAGGTACTTACACTAACTTAATTACGATTCATAGTGAATTGGAATGTCGCGGTTTGCAAGTGCAAACATTATAATTAATTAAACTTAAATTTGTTGAGTACCTGGTACTCGTTGACAGGCCTACACTGTCCTCCCACGCCTATTTACACTGTACCTACTTTGGAAACATTGTAAAAGCCAATTATTTTTAAAAGAATACTTAACCGTGGAATTTCTTGCCGGCTCTTCTCCATAGGAAACCACCAATTGAATCCGTGCACCTAGCTTCTGACGTTACTTATGTGTCCATGTAGGTTTATGTGAAATAAGATATTTTGATCTTCTCTCTTGATTGCTTACTAATTCGATAGTAGATTTTTTTTTAGGTTGGCAAATTTGATTGTATGCACATATAAAATACCTTGTAACCGTCTTTTGGGCCCCTTTTTGTTCGCTGTGAAACGCCGAATAAACATCAAGTATTGTCCTTCCGTGTTATTTCTACACTGCACCTACGCCCAGCCTCAGCAGGACCCACAAACTACTGACATCCTCACAGACTCTCTTTCGCCACACTGATCCCACTTCTTAAAAGTGGGATTAGTCGTAGTACTCACGCGTTATTATGTAAAATGATCAAGTTCTTTAATTTATAATGATCACTTCTAAGGGCAGCAGAATGATGATGACGACTTCATTGTTCAGTTTCGGCAATTAGGTACATATTGAAAATAACATTAGCCAAATCCACATCTTGCTGTTTAAGAATACGATCGCCATTTCTACGTGTTTTTCATAATTTTTGCATGTTTTGTACGAGCAGTTTCTTGAACATACGTACTTTTAGACACGGAACAAGGAATGGATAAGGAACTGTCATTTATTCAATTAATTGTCTCCATTTCTTGCGATTAATTGAGTTGGAAGATTTTTCTACCTAGTGGTCGTGAGTGGGTCAACGAGTTTTCTTCTCACCAATATTGAAAATATTGTTCCTTTTCACACCAAAATCATGAAAGTTAGCGTTTTTCAGGCTTAAGTAGTACTTAATAACAAATATGGCGCATTTTACTTTTTCACCAATTTTTTTAATTTCAATTCCTTATGGCGTCGTATAAAAATGGCAACAGAAAATTGTTGTGTAGGCCACCTTGTGTAACGTTAACAACAAATCTCAAATGTAATGGTTTGTCGTGATACAAATCGGGAATAAGTATCTACAATCGATATTATCGATACTTAAATAGGTATTATCTTGAGCTCAAGAAGACAGTCAATAAAGCGTAAATATTTATTGCATTCTTAAGCTAATTAAATGATAATAATGATTTATACAGTATTTATAAACAAACAAAGTTAGGTACTAAGTAACTACTTCTTTCGACGGTCTGTCGATGACTTCGATACGCTAAGAATCGGTACCCGAAACATCAATCAACGTAAACATTTGCTAACATGGGCTGTCAAACGCGTGCTGTTGTGATTGGCTGACTGCAAAATCAACAACCAATCAAATTACTTAAACTAATTTGATTATGACATGTAGTTGATTACAGCTTGATACAGCTTTATCAAGGCACAAATGCTATACATACACGCACTTAAAAAATAAAAGCTCTCATTTGAATTAATTATAGTTCACCGTACAAACTATCTTTAAAACAGAGCGTTTAAAAAGGCCACTTACAAGGCAAGCAAGAAGTATAAATAAAAATGATTAAATTAATTGGTATTATGAAGCGGTCCGCAATTTCTTTTACGCGCGGCAAGTAGCGGGGCTGGCAATTATATCGACCACAATAACTTTGATCGTTGCCCGAGATAGCAATAAGAAAAAGATGAAATTTAAAAAAGGTTGAATTATTAATACACGCAAAAAATGGAAGCGGAGATGGTCTAGTATTAATAGACAAGATAGGAGGAGATAATTTGTTCGCAAGTAAAACATGTGCAAAGTCGTTTGTGTAAAGTAAATACGTAGTTAAGTAAGTATTTTCAGGAAAATCAAAAGTGATTTTCTTGTACCTACTTAAAACTATCAAGCAAGTGTGAAATATTTACCTCTATCTACTTACTCAAAATCTTATGATTTCTATGAAAATAGGAAACTCTCGATCTATCTACAGACGAATGTACAAATCTAGGAGTATTAAAAAGAACTGCATGTGCTTTAAAAATCTCAGCCTCCTATATAAATCCATTAATTATTATTACTTTATTACAATAAGTGTGTTAAATCATCGGTGAAATGTCAGCTCGAAATAAATAAATTTCATTGATTAATACAAACTAATCGAATCGCATTTAAGGAATCCAAATTGGTGACTAAAAAGTCGAAAATGCATTTAAACTTACCTACGCCATAGAGCCCTAGTCCTCCAATCAGTTCCATGCCGATGTCGCCTACAGTGACTATTTCTGTTTTTGACGACTATAAGCTTCGATAGTGAATAAATACTCGTATAGCTGCAAATTAATGCGGAACATCGCGTTTAGTGCTTCTGTGAATTCCTTTCATTAGATCTGAAACTATACTAGGTAGAGACGACAACATGACGATAAATTAAACTACCTACTTATATCTAATGTCGTTCCCAGTCTCCGTCCAAAAATTCAATCAAATAGTTTAGTCACTAGACTCGTAGCAATCAAAGATTGGCAAAATCCATTGTCGGCACATCTACTATTTAGTATTTTTTTCTAAATCATCTTTCTTATTTTCAATGGTAGGATTAATTTGATAGTTCCTAAATACTCCTAAGCATTTAGCATAGACAGTGTTTTCATTTATTGTCTTATTGTATTGCCATGTCCAAATTGTATAACATAACACACCTACATTTTACTGTAACCAATGGTTTTCTAGAAAGGCGCGTGTAAGTTTATCAACCAAATTAAAACCGTACGTTTCGTATTGCTCGAGTGTATGATTCATAATGAGGGCCAGTGACCATATGGCGCGGACTGGGTCAGGTTTGGCTGTGGTCTGACTGCGGGCGGGCTTGCGCCGGCGCACCGCTTTCGGTCGTGTCAATGTAACAATACGATATTACCGACAAACGCTCATTCAGACAACTGCTAGGTACAGGTATAAAAGCTTACCAATACTGCCCCCCTGTCAAAATCTTTCAAGCCAAAAGATATATTTAAATCACGACTGTCATTCTTTGACAGTTGTATGACATGGCTATAATAAGACAAATTGACGTAGGGTGTCAATGTGCTTAACAATTAATTCCCTGACTGTAAATATCCCCAATATTCTCTTTCCGCAATGTGTTCTTAGCGTGCCCGTAGAGACTAACTGATACGGACGTGAGAGCAAACGAATGCAACCAATATGTTCAGTTGGTGGTCCGGTACGCTCTGCGGTTTTACACCTATGCACTCAATTTCGTAAGGTTGAGCCAAAATCGCTTTAATTTCGAAAAACGTGGCGCGTATTTACTTGTAATCAAAGAAGGTTTGTACTTTGTCTCAAAAAATGCATCAGTGTTGTAATTTAAATTCGTATTTATGATGAATAGCTAAAAATCCATTAATGTAAGAATAGACGAAACAATTGCAGCTTATTGCTTCCTATGTTGGCATGTATATCTGCGAACATAATTGAAAATAACATAAGGTTTTAAAGATTGCACAGCTGCGAACATTGAATGCGAGTGATTTATAACATTATTTCATAACTATTGGGTTCAGTGCGATGCTGTCGTATATTTTGGTGGATTGCCAATTCGAAACCTCAGCACGATAACTATTATTTATCTAGATACTTAAACATCTTTAGTTACTCCTACACAATAATGTTGGAAAGTTCTCGGAAAACCGACTAGGCAAAATTGACAGACATGTTTTTCTTGGATGTCCCTAATAAGCGAGAATAAAGGACAATACATGTACCACATTGTATTGTACAATTCTTATAGCGAATTTAAATGTTAAGGTACCATATGACCTTGACCTAAAAAGCAAACCTTGAATGTTTGCCTTGTGTAAACGATGTCACATTATAAACATATGGGTGCCATCTTTTCACTATGGCTTCGTTTTATCACTACCTAGGTAGGTAGGCGCTCGTAGGGATTATGTCAATTAAAATATGTACTTTTATTTGCACTTGGGCAACTCAATAAATACCTAAGAAGGTTGGTGCATTCCTAGATTTCAATATTAGTAGGATACGTCTCTCGTTGAAAGCAGGTACACATATTAACTATATGCCTACGTACCTACATAAAGTGCGAACAAGTTTTGCGACCGATGCCTGCTTGACATTACACCAGCAGAACCGGTCCTTGATCCCGTGACTTCATCGGACCACTCTCCATTCCTAACTGTTCTTTTGTAAGCACACGACGACGGCGACGTCTGTAAACAGATATGCAGCTGATGTAGAGCATTTTTTAATAAAACATAATACATTTCAAATCCATACACACATAACATTTATTTTTGATATAAACGATCTTTGGAATATGTAGGAAAGCGAAAGAGTCCACCAAAATGGCGATCGTAACAAGATCCGAGTGGTGGATACTAAAATAGACGCGCGAAAAGAGCTCGCCCGCCTCGTCACTCCCGTGACTCATGCGCATCCAATCCGAACAGAGCTGGAGTACCAACGCACGCACGTTCCAGGAACTTTTGATATTTAACACACGACTATTTACGAACATGGACAAAGTTTAAAGTAAAAAATAATGCATTATAATAGGTATTAGGACAACTAGTGTCTACCGTGCTCGCACATTCCATATCAGAAATATTTTTATAAAAAACTTTTGTTTTTTTATAAAAAAATCTGTGGTTTCTGGCAGGTTAGGTTACGTTTGTTTTGATATGCTAGAAACTGGAAGTAAAATACTTGATTCCAGTGGTTTGCTATCTAATGATAATTTATAAACAGTAAACTCTCTTAAACTTTAGTACTAATTAGTAGGCTTTCAAAGGACACCACATTAATTCATTATAATACGGCTTTTCGACACAAAATAAAACTGTATCGTAAAATGTAAACAAAATAATCTCTTTTTATAATAACCGCGGTAGCTTTGGTGAAAATCAGTGTTCTGTATTATCGTACCTACTTGATCATTTAGAAATCAGCTGTTTATAAATAGGTACTAAACTGCTTCTGCGCTTTGCGTCACGTAAATCTAAATATTTTATTTAGTAAGCTCTGCTCCGGAACTGTGCGGAAAATAAAGACCAGGGTTCGATTCCCAGGTCAGACATGGATAAATAAATTTTCATTAGCTGAGCGAATTTCAAGGTCGTTCAATTGCGCCCCGTAAATGGCATCGGTCATTAGCGAAAGAGGGTGTGCAATATTGCGCCTCTGCTAACACAAGCCTGGCATGTATGTAGGTACAAATTTGTCATTTTATTCTTTCAATATCAATATTACTGCTTCTACATATCTAGTGGAACATTAAACCCCCAGCTACATAGTAACATTTTATTTCCTAACCCAAGGATAATAGTGTTTATCATATATTTTTATTTTGTTGCAGTTGAATCTGCTGGCGACCGCTTGCCTGTCACTTCAGGCAGGCCTGGCGAACCTTCTCCCCCAATCTTTGAGCAAATCTTCAAAAATGCGAGATTTGCGCAAGGTGGAAATGCAAAGTTCGAAGGAAAACTTAGAGGCAATCCTACCCCCGTTGTATCGTGGACAAGAAAGAAAGCCCCACTAGTAGAGTGCAACAAGTACAGTATGAGCTACAATGAACAAACCGGTGACGTGTCCTTATTAATTAAGCAGATCGGCCCGGGCGATGAAGGCGAATACACATGCACGGCCCGCAATCAGTATGGTGAGGCCATTTGCTCCGTGTACATCCAGCCGGAAGGCGTCCCGGTGCCTGCGCAGCAGTCCTCGCAGCAACAAAGCTATCGACACGTCAGCGAGAGCGTGGAGCACAAATCCTACGGTACACAGGGGTACTCCACAGAACAGTCCAGACAAACACAAAAAGTCGCATACACCAACGGCACCGACTACTCATCCACTGAAGATTTCAAAGTAGACACCTTTGAGTACAGACTTTTGCGAGAGGTTTCATTCAGGGAAACTATTACTAAGAGATATGTCAATGAAAGTGACATACATATCAGTACTGAGGTTGACAAAACGCTTGGACCTGTGACACCACCCAAAATTGCACAAAAGCCAAGGAACTCCAAGCTACAGGAGGGCGCTGATGCCCAGTTTCAAGTACAGCTGTCTGGTAACCCGCGGCCGAGGGTGACTTGGTTCAAGAACGGTCAGCGCTTAGTAAATACCAGCAAAAATGAAATTGTTACTACGCATAATCAAACTACTCTTAGGGTAAGAAACACACAAAAGTCTGACTCTGGCCACTACACTTTATTAGCTGAAAATCCCAATGGATGCATTGTTACATCTGCATACCTCGCCGTTGAATCTCCACAAGAGACTTATGCGCAAGATCAACGATCACAGTATATCATGGACACTCAACAAACAGGAATTGAAGAAAGAGTAGAAATAAGTGAGAAAGCTCTCGCTCCGCAATTTGTAAGAGTCTGCCAAGACCGCGATGTCACGGAGGGCAAAATGACGCGATTCGATTGCCGCGTCACTGGCAGACCTTACCCAGAAGTCACGTGGTTCATTAACGATAGACAAATTCGAGACGATTATAATCATAAGATATTAGTAAACGAATCAGGTAATCATGCACTTATGATTACAAACGTCGAACTTAGTGACAGTGGTGTAGTCACATGTGTTGCTCGCAACAAGACTGGTGAAACATCTTTCCAGTGCAGACTAAACGTCATCGAGAAGGAACAAGTAGTTGCTCCAAAGTTTGTTGAACGGTTCAGTACTCTAAGCGTACGCGAAGGAGAACCTGTTATTTTAAATGCACGCGCAGTTGGCACACCTACACCACGGATCACATGGCAGAAGGACGGCGTTCCGATAATACCCAATCCAGAGTTACGAATTAATACCGATGGTGGGGCCTCGACACTGGACATTCCGCGAGCCAAGGCGTCGGATGCGGCATGGTATCAGTGCACAGCCCAGAACGTCGCAGGCTCCACCGCTACTCGGGCAAGGCTCTATGTCGAAGTACCAAAAGAGCCTCCGCCTGAGCAAAAGCGTCTGCACTTGCCCCGGCCTACAAAGATTATCGAGCCAGAGTAAGTAATATCACGAAACTTCTTACGTTCTTTTTACGTGCGCGTGTAGTATGTGTTTATTTACGTGTTTTATTTTATAGGCCTGCTCCTGGACCAGAAATCATATACTTAAGGCACGTGGAAAGGGCAAGACCTTACATTCCTCCAGGTGAGGAAGATCGAGTTTATCCTCCACCGCAGTTTATTGTGCCACTCAAGAGTATTTCACAGATGGAGGGTGGCAAAATACACTTTGAAACGAGGATAGAACCAGTTGGCGACCCAACGATGAAAATTGAGTGGTTGAGAAACGGACAAAGTATCGAAGCCAGTAAGTAACTACAAAGTTAAATGTCTGGTGGTTTTATTTTCAAGTAAGTATGTTAAATACATTTAAATGTTCATTTTGCAGGTTCTAGGTTTACATCTATATTCCGCTTTGGATATATTTCTCTCGATATGCTCAGTCTTAATATTCAAGACAGTGGAGAATACACTTGCCGAGCTATAAGTGCGACAGGTGTTGCAGAAACAAAGGCTATTTTGCAAGTAACTCCAAGAGCAACAATCGAAAGAACGAGCCAACATCCAGAGAGTTTGCAGTATATTCAACAGTTGGAGGATTATTCTAGATATCAACACCAAGAGTCTATTGAAGAACAGATTTCACAGAGGCCTCAATTTATAAGGCCACTGCAAGAGCTTGGTGAGTTACAAGAAGGCAGGAATGCTCATTTTGAAGCTCAACTTACTCCGGTCAGTGATCCTACGATGAGAGTAGAGTGGTACAAAGATGGAAGAGCGATTACAGCTAGCTCGCGAATCACGTCAATCTTCAACTTCGGTTACGTCTCCCTTAACATCATGCACCTACGGGCTGAAGATGCAGGTTCGTACACAGTGAGAGCTGTAAATAAATTAGGCGAAGCCATTAGTACCGCTTCGATCCGAGTAGCTGCCCGGAGCACTGTTACTGCAGATCTTGGTATACCAGAACAACGACGATACATTGAAAAGACTGAGCAATTGGAAGCATATCAGCAACAGCAACATCAAAAGTATTATCAGGAGGCCCCTGAAAGTACACAGAGGCCGGAGTTCAAAACACCAATTAAAGATCAAATAAATATTAAGGAAGGTGGGTTTGCCCATTTCGAAGCTCGCCTCGAACCAGTAGGCGATTCAACTTTAAGAGTTGAATGGTTAAAAGACGGACGTCCTGTTGAAGCTAGTTCAAGGATTACTACGTTCTTTAATTTTGGATACGTCGCGTTAACAATAAAATCCGTGACTGTACACGATGCTGGCCACTATACTTGTCGCGCTTATAATGCTTTGGGTCAGGCAGCTACTAGTGCTAACCTAAGCATTGTGACAAAGAAAGATATAATCGCGGAATCTCAACATCCAGGTGGATATGAGAAAATTCAGCATCTCGAAGATTCCAGTAGATATTCAAGACGAGCAGAAGAGGAAGTGAAGATTACACAAAAGCCTCGATTTTTGGGACCATTAAAGGGTACAAATAAAATAGTAGAAGGGCAAGGTGCTCACTTTGAAGCAAGAGTAGAGCCGCAAAGTGATTTAACAATGTCAGTGGAATGGTATTTCAATGGAAAGCAAATTAAGAGTGCTAATCGCATTCAGACATACCATGATTTTGGCTACGTAGCGTTAGATATAGCCAGTGTCCGCGCAGATGATTCCGGAGTATACACAGTTGTAGCGCGCAATGCAGCTGGAGAAGCCCAATTGAGTGCTTCTATGACAGTCGAAAGTAAGTACTCAATAAAAAGCGTTTGTTTGTTATTTCGCAACTAAGCAGTAGGCACTTAGATGGATTAATGATATTTAGAAATTAGCCCAATATGTTGAAGGGTCCAGTCAAAAATTAAAAAAAAATATATATCAACAATATCAGTCACTGGTTTAGAAAATATTATTAAATATTGCATTTTGAATGTGTGTATTTTGACAAATATTACTAAGATTACGTAATAGTAATCAAATATTGTAAATTTACAGAAAAACAATTAAAAAGGCAAAGATTCTTGTTATGTTGATTAATCTGTATTTTTTTTTTATTGTTTTATTCTAGCGCGATCCAGCATTGATACGTCAAGTATTCACCGTGGTTTATACGAAAAAACAAGGCACATTGAAGAATCCAAGTTTGTGGAACCTATGTATGAAATTGAAGAAATATCCAAGTCTAAACCAGTATTTGTTCAGCCATTATCTGATCCTCCTCCAGTATCAGAAGGTAAAAATATTCACTTAGAATGCAGATTGGAACCCATGGGTGACCCGACCATGCGTGTCGAATGGTTCCATAATGGCAGAGCTGTGACAGTTGGCTCTAGATTTAGGACTTATTATGACTTTGGATTTGTTGCACTTGATATAATTCATGCAACATCTGCTGATTCTGGAGAATATACCGTGAGAGCCGTAAACCACTTGGGTTCCGCTCACACTTCTGCAATGGTTCGTGTTATTGAACGATCAGATATTGTAACTGATACACAGAATGAGCAAGCTGTAGAGCAAATACAAATGCTGGAAGATGCTGCGCGTAGATCCAGACAGGTACACGAAGATATAACTGTGAGGCAGGCACCTCAATTTTCAAGAGCTCTACATAATGTTGAGACTGTAGAAGGGACCAATGTGCATTTGGAATGTAGATTACAACCCGTCGGTGATCCAGCCATGCGAGTAGAGTGGTTCTGTAACGGAAGACCGATAAAGACAGGTCACAGATTCAGACCCGCTTACGAATTTGATTACGTTGCACTCGACCTTTTGAGTGTATACCCAGAGGATTCGGGTGTTTACACATGCCAAGCTACCAACCAACTCGGTGAAGCAGTAACATCGTGTGCTTTGCGAGTTATTGCTAAAAAAGATCTTATATTTGAGTCACAGCACCCATCAGGACTAGAGAAAATTCAATATTTAGAAGATGCTTCACGTTACAAGAAGAGCGAGATGGTCGATGAATCTATTAATATAAAACCACGTTTTATTACAAAACCAAAGTCTATTGATAATGTCGTGGAAGGACACCATGTTCATTTTGAGTGCAAGCTTGAACCAGTAACAGATTCCAACCTTAAAGTTGAATGGTTCAAAAATGGGCACCCCGTTACTATTGGACACAGATTCCGACCCATTCATGATTTTGGTTATGTCGCACTTGACATTATTGATTTGATTGCTGAAGATACTGGTGTTTATACATGCCGAGCTGTCAACCATGTTGGCACTGACGAAGTCAGCTGTAGGTTGACTTGCCGCAGCACAACAGACATAATTAGAGCCACACAAAATGAAGCTGGACTAAACCAAATTCAAGTATTGGAAGACAGATCTAAACATCATAGGACCGATTACGTTGATGAGATTACAACACAAGCTCCAATATTTACGACTTCTTTGAAAAATATCGAAATCAAAGAAGGTCAAAGAGCTCATTTCGAGTGCAGGCTGATACCTGTTTCTGATCCTACGATGAAAGTAGAATGGTATCATAACAACAAGCCGTTGAAGAGTGGTTCAAGATTCACGGAAACCAACAACTTTGGTTTTGTTGCTCTTGATATTATGTCTTGTTTACCAGAGGATTCCGGAACATACACCTGCCGAGCTATCAATGCTCTTGGCGAAGCAGTCACCTCTGGAATTTCCATTGTACATTCTCGAAAATCTATATACTTGGAATCGCAGCACGAAGGAGCTCTTCCAAGACTTAATCAGTTAGAAGATACTTCTAGATATCAGAGACACAGTGCACAAGATGAATCTATAACACAAGCACCAGTGTTTACCATGCCTATGAAGGATATACGAGTTGCTGAAAACCAAGCAGCTCACTTTGAAGCCAGGCTTATTCCTGTTGGAGACCCCAAACTTCGTGTGGAATGGTTACGTAATGGCGTACCAATTGAAGCTTGTAAGTATCCTGCACTTCAGTTATTGTAAATAAGTACAATTGATTTGAAATTTGTGTATAACAATCGATTCTAAACACATTTTATTTTTAGCAAACCGCTTGACAACAATGCATGACTTTGGTTATGTCGCATTGAATATGAAATACGTCAATCCTGAGGATTCGGGCACGTATACATGCCGTGCCATAAACGAATTAGGAGAAGCTGTAACATCATCTACTCTGTTTGTTCAATGTAAGTAAACATAACAAGGTGGAGTCAATCTGTAACCAAGAGTAAGCATTTTTGCTAATAATTTATTATTTTTATAGCTAAGGCGTCGCTTCAGCTAGAGTCACAGCACGAGAGTGCGTTAGAGAAAATACAACAGTTGGAAGACTCTTCGCGCTACCAACGTAGAGAAGACGTTGAGGTGGCCGTCAACCAAGCTCCAAGATTCATTACGCAACTGAATGGTCCCTCGAAACTTGTAGAGGCCCAGAGCGCTCATTATGAATGCCGAATTGAGCCCTACCCCGATCCAAATATGCGGGTGGAATGGTACTTCAATGGCAAGGTCCTACAAAGCGGCCACCGCTATCGTACAGCGTGCGATTTCGGTTTTGCTGCCCTAGACATACTAACGGTGTATGGGGAAGACTCCGGAGAATACACTTGCAAGGTTATCAATAACTTAGGACAAGCAACATCTTCAATTAAACTGAACGTTCAATGTGAGTATAAAATTATTGTATATTTCACTGTAAACCTTTATGTACTGATCCTTAACAGACAAAATACTTACAATTTTTTATTACATTGCAGCCAAGGAGTCTATCATAAGAGACACACAACATGAAAGTGCCCTAGAAAAGATACAGTATCTCGAAGATGATAGTAGATACAAACGTGTAGTCCGTGACGAAAGTTTTGTAGCTGAGAAACCTCAATTCGGAAAACCGCTGAAAAACGCTGAAGTATCTGAAGGCAAGCCAGTACACCTGGAAGCTACCCTCACGCCTGTTAACGATCCTACTATGCGTGTTGAATGGTACTGCAATGGTAGACCGGTCCAACAAGGACATCGGTTCAAGACTACGTATGATTTCGGTTATGTAGCATTAGATATCCTTTATGCTTACTCTGAAGACAGCGGCACTTACATGTGCAAAGCTACTAATGCTGTTGGTGAAGCGGTCACCACAAGCTCTGTGAAAGTAGACGGTAAGTAATTAAAGGTCTTACTTTTTCTACAAATACCAGATTATAAAGAAATAAAAAACAGTACTGAACATTTTCTTATCATTTTAGCTAAAGCGGGACTTTACTTGGACACGTTAGACGAACAACGTCTTAGGAAGATTCAAGAATTAGAAAATTATGAGAGACCTAAACCAGTGCAAGAGGAGCATCCAGGTCAGAGGCCAGTATTCTTGACAGCTCTAACAAGCCTAGAGAATTTGAAAGAAGGAGACCACGCTCACTTTGAGTGTAGAGTAGAGCCAATCAACGACTCAGATCTAAAGATCGAATGGTTCCTCAACGGGCAAAAGATAAGAGCGGGTCACAGGTACAGAACCACACATGACTTCGGTTATGTTGCATTGGATATTCTGTACACTTACTCTGAAGATTCTGGAACTTACATGTGTAAGGCCACTAACAAACTTGGTGAAGCAGTTAACACATGCACGATGAAGGTTGCAGGTAAATATACACTTATTTATAATGCAAAACCGGCAGAACTAAATATAACAAAAATATATTAAAAACTATTTTAATATTTCAGGGCACAGAAGCATTATCTTAGACACTCAACATCCGAATGGTTTAGAAAAAATCAGACAACTTGAATCACAGGGTCATAATACTAGGATGGAAATTGAAGAACCCAAGATAAGTCCACCTAGGATTGTCACAGAATTGCGTGGCACGACTCACGTCTTCGAGGGTCAGACAGCACACTTTGAATGCCAGGTGGAGCCTGTACACGATCCTAACTTAAGAATTGAATTCTATCATAACGGCAAGGCCCTGCAATCTGCTGCACGGTTCCATATCACTTTTGATTTTGGTTACGTGTCATTAGATATTCAGCATTGTGTTCCTGAAGACGCTGGTGAGTACTCAGTGAAGGCAATCAATGCCCTAGGACAATGTATATCTGCAATATCCATGACAGTAACCGCAAAAGGAAGCATTATATCGGAATCTCAACGTCCTGAAGGCTTAGAAAAGATCCGAGAGCTAGAATCTGCAGAACCTTTCAAACGTCCAGAAATACCGGAACCGGTAACACGCCAAAGACCTGTATTCACACAACCACTTCAAAATATCGATAACATTCAAGAGGGTCAAACAGCGCACTTCGACTGTAGACTTATTCCAGTCGGTGACCCTACTCTAAAAGTAGAATGGTTCAGAAACGAGAAACTTATTGAGGACAGTTCCAGAATCACAAAAACTCATGACTTTGGTTATGTCTCGATGACTATCACCCATGTTCGTGATGAAGACGAAGGCGTCTACATGTGTAGAGCTTCGAATCTATTGGGAGAAGCTGTAACGACCGCTGCCATGAGAATAAAAAGTAACTATTTTATTGAATTTAAACTACGTTCAGTTCTTATCAAGTTTACAATATTGTGATACACCTTATCGTAAATATTACACAGACACTCATTCAATTGATTACTTACTCTATTACTGTCTTTTTTTATAGCTAAAGCAGCTATCCAAATGGACACACAACATCCAGAAGGCATGAAGAAAATTCAGAGACTTGAACAGCCGCAGCAAAGTAGGCCAGACGAGCCTGAACGCGAGTTTGAAAAGCCTATCTTTACCCAGGTGCTTACTGGGCCCTCAGAACTATGGGAGGGACAACATGCTCATTATGAAGCACGCGTGGTGCCAGTTGGTGACCCGAGCTTACGATTTGAATGGTACATTAATGGAGTAGAGCTCAAAATGGGTGAGCATATTATAAATATTATATGTATATAGTATTAGTAGTAGTTTGATATATGTATTTATCCAATGGTCATATTCGGTAACAAGCTAATGAAAAATATCCTTTATTTTCACAGGTTCAAGATTCCGCACAACTCATGATTTCGGGTTTGTCACGTTAGACATCAATTCGGTGGTGGCAGAAGACGCGGGTCTTTATATGTGCAAAGCAATAAACAGAGCCGGAAGCACGGTATCTTCGGCCGCACTGAAAGTCAGGACTAAGTCTACCATTGTAGATCAAACAATGAGACCTGAAGCTTGGGAACAAATTCAACTGAAGGAAGCTGCCATGAACAAAGTGCCAGAAATGTTTGCGGATTCAGGAATTCAACAAGCACCCATTTTCACCACACATTTGAAGAGCTACGACAAACTCGTTGAAGGACAACATGTGTTCTTGGAAGCTCAAGTAGAACCGCGAACTGACTCTAACTTAAGAATTGAATGGTTCAAAAATGGTGTGTCGCTTACTACTGGATCAAGATTAAAAAGCACTTTTGATTTTGGTTTGGTGACTCTTTCCATTAACAGTATAAGGATTGATGATTCTGGAATTTATACATGCAAAGCAACTAATCTTATCGGAGAAGCTGTTTCAACCGCTTCCATCAAAATTGAGGATCGTCACTGGTTACTCGGTGAAACACTTCATCCTGAATCATTAGATAGAATTGGCGCTCTGGAACAGCCGAAAGCAGGAAAACCTGAAGCACCTGAGCCTGTCTACGAAATACCTGTATTCATTTCACATTTGAACAATATCTTGTGCAAAGAAGGTGAAAACATACATTTCGAATGCAACGTGGAGCCATCTAGGGATCCTACACTTAAGATTGAATGGTTCTTCAACAATAAACCGTTGCCATCTGGTTCGAGATACAAGAGTACACACGATTTCAGCTATGTATCTCTTGACATTACGCACACGTACGAAGAAGATTCTGGTATTTATACATGCAAGGCTACCAACAGCAAGGGATCAGCAACAACATCAGGTTCACTTAGATGTACTGGAGATAAACACATTTATTTCGACACTCAGCATCCGCAAGGAAAAGCTGGATTAGAGGCTGTAGAACAGGCTGAGGAGGCAAGATTGTCTAAATCCAGAAGAACATCTGTACCGGATGTTGATTATCCTAAGCCGGAATGGGTGGTACCAGTATCAGCGGAAAATCAATTGATTGAAGGCCAAGCCCTTCACCTGGAGGGGCAGGTTGAACCTAAAAACGATCCGAACCTCAGGATTGAATGGTACTTCAATGGAAAAGTTTTGGAGCAAGGTTCAAGATTTAAGCTTACAAGTGATTTTGGCTTCGTGACATTAGATTTGACAGATGTGTACGAAAGAGATAGTGGAATATACACTTGCAAGGCTTTTAATAGGAAAGGTGAAGCCTTTACCTCATCAACTGTCTTTTGTACTAGTAAAGAAAATCTTATTGAAAGAACGCAACATCCTAAAGGCACCGAAGGATTGGAAAAGATCCAAAATCTTGAGGAATCTCTTCGTAGAGAGCCAGGCCAGAAGCCTGATGACGACACCGGAAGGGCTCCGGAATTCACTACCGTCTTCCAAGATATCGTTGACATTAGCGAGGGACAGATAGCTCATTATGAAGCATCTCTTATACCTACTGGTGACCAAAGTATGGTTATCGAGTGGTTCTACAACGGAAAATCCATCGAAGCTAGTCATCGCACCCGTACAGTATATGCATTTGGCATGGTTGTACTTGAAATACTCGGAACTAAAACCACCGATTCGGGTGTCTATTCCTGTCGAGCTACTAACAGGTGGGGTCAGGCTGAAATTAGTGTGAAATTAGAATGTGTAGACAAAAGCAAAGGACAAAAACCAAGGTTTACAACGCATATTCAAAAAGTCGAGGGTTTGAAAGACGGTCAGTCTGCTCACTTTGAATGCACTGTTGTGCCCGTGGATGACCCTGATTTGAAGATCGAATGGTACCACAATGGTCAGCCACTTCGTCATTCTACCAGAATCAAAACGGTTTCTGACTTTGGTTTTGTTGTCCTAGATATAGCCTACACTCAGAACCATGATACTGGAGAATACGTGTGCCGCGCGTATAACAAATACGGCGAAGACTTTACTAAGGCGACTATCACTTGCTTCGGAAAAGGTGGAGTTTATCTAGACAGTTTGCAACCCGATTCGCTGGCCAAGATCAGGGAATTAGAAAGCTTACAAGGAATTCAACAGCAAGCGCCTGCTCCTGCTTCGGCTGTACCACCAAAGTTCATTACTCAAATACAAGACGTAACTAAATTAGTTGAAGGCCAAAGTGCACACTTTGAGGCCAGACTAGTACCGGTTGACGACCCTGACCTTAAAGTGGAATGGTTCTACAATGGAAAGAAGTTGCCGCATGGCCACAGGTACAGGACTTTCCACGACTTTGGCATTGTTATATTGGATATTCTATACTGTTATGAAGAAAACTCAGGTGTATATGAATGCGTGGCTACTAATAAGTTAGGCCGTGATTCTACTAAGGCTACGTTAAAATGTACTTCAAAGGAGAATTTAATCTTGGACTCGCAACTACCGCGGGTAAGTACCTACCTATACAATTAAGAGTACCTATTATTTATGCATTTATGATTCTTTATTTTCATTAAAGATTAGGTATTTTACTTCGTTATTAATACGAATTAAAATTTTAGGGCATGGAAGGTGGGTTGGAAAAACTTCAAACTCTCGAGGACTCAATGATTCGCAGAAAGGATGTCAAGGAAGAGGAAGAAAGGGGTAAAGCTCCAGTTTTCACTGTACCACTATCAAATATTGATAACCTTCGGGAAGGAGAGAATTCCCACTTTGAAGCTAGGTTAACACCGACTGATGATCCTAACTTAAAGGCAAGTATTAGTTAATAATAATAATAATTGAAAGCGTCTAACGGGCGTCTACGAGTTAGCTTCGGCCTCTCGTACGCCTTCCAAAGGCCCAATAAAAATAATAATACATCATTTATTTTCAAGTATCGTGGACTCATTACGTTAGTAACAATTTACTTACAAACTATATTAGTAATATTTACAAAACATTATGTCTAAACGACTAAGTTCATTTAAGCATGTAATTGTAAGCAACGGTGATAGGTGTACTCGTCAAGCATATCAACAATATCATACACAATGTACATACAATAGTAATGTGTTGCTTCTATTAACCCATCAAACAATAATTAATGTGAAACAAAAATATTTATTGTAACGATACTCCACGGGGCCACGCATATTGTAAAGTTAATAGGCAATTACAAAAAACCTGTCTATCTAATATTGTAAAATAATTACAATATCAATAGCTATCAGTTGTGTGTATTGTTACAGGTGGAGTGGTACTGGAACGGTAAATCTCTCAAAGCTGGCTCCAGATTCAGAACATTCTGCGACTTTGGTTTTGTTATACTTGAAATATCTCCGACATACCCTGAAGATTCTGGTGAATATCTATGCAGAGCATACAATAACTATGGAGAGGCTGTTACAACAGCAACAATGAAAGTTCAAGGAAAACGAAATATTATCCTGGAGTCACAACTACCTAAAGGCATGGAGGGAACTATCGATAAAATTGCAGCTCTTGAAGGCTACACAGGCACTGTAGATTCCATGACACCGGAAGCCGAGACCGGTAATCCACCAGAATTCACCACTACACCCTCAGATCTTATTTTGTCAGAAAATTCGTCGGCTCACTTCGAATGTCGTCTCATTCCTGTAAATGATTCAAGTATGAGAGTTGAATGGTTCCATAACGGAAAGCCTCTTTTGACTGGGTCTAGAGTAAAGACCATAAACGACTTTGGATTTGTTATTTTGGAAGTTGGTGGAGTTTACCAACGCGATGCAGGTCTTTATACTTGCAAAGCCACCAACCGACATGGAGAAGCGACAGTTTCATGCAAACTGCAAGTTAAAGGTAGGCAAGGTATTATTTTGGAACCACAGCTACCATCTCACTTCAAGTCTGGTACTGAAAGCATCCAAAAACTGGAAGAGACGCTGCACAAGCGCGAAGAAATTGCAATTGAAGATGAAAAGCCTAATCCACCGAAGTTCACAGTGGAAATTAAAGACAACCTTGATGTCCCTGAAGGCGGACCCACTCACTTCGACTGCCGGGTAGAACCAGTTGGTGATCCTACGATGAGAATTGATTGGTTCTACAATGGCAGACCGTTTGCTACCGGATCCCGAGTTCATATGCTCAATGATTTCGGATTTATTGCGTTGGACATTGACTACATATATGCTCGTGATGCTGGAGAGTATACTTGCCGCGCAACGAACAGGTGGGGTTCCGCAACAACTACTGCAAAGATCACATGCAGTGCTAAACGTGATATCGTATTAGAATCTCAGCTACCTCAGGGAATGAGTGGAGAGAAGATCAAGGAGCTTGAAAGAGGACGTGTTAGTGAGGCGCCAAAGGAAGAGCCGGTTATAAGCAGCCCACCTAAGTTTATTACTCAGATTCAGTCACACACTGTTGAAGAATCCGAAAGCATTCGGTTTGAATGTCGTGTAATACCTAAAGAAGACCCAAAACTGCGCATTGAGTGGTATCGTAATGGAAAACTTCTGCCCTCTGGTCATAGGTACCGAACTGTTTACGATATGGGTTTCGTTTCGCTTGACATTTTGTACGTTTACGCCGAAGATTCAGGTGAATACGTATGCCGTGCAGTTAACGACATTGGCGAAGATTTTACAAGGGCGACAGTATCTTGCAAACGTAAGTGTACATAGATATAATAAACAAAACTGTAACGGTGGTGTTTACGAACCTTACATTCTCTTAGATTTACCTAAATACTTTGAAATAATAAAATATTTTTTATAGAACTGCCGGATATTATTCTACAAAATCAAGTACCACGTGGCATGAAGAAATCCGAAGCACTGACGCAGATGGAAGCTACTATCAAGAAGTATACTTCAGAAATATTTTTGACCGAAGACGACTTATACGACGCTGATAAGAAACAACCACCACGCTTCGTCACACAAATTGAAAGTCAAACCACCTTAGTAGAAATGGAATCTACGAAGTTTGAGTGTCAGCTAGCACCTGTCGGTGATCCTAATATGAAAGTCGAATGGTTCTTTAATGGCAAACCTTTATTGCACAGTAAGTTGAAGAGTTTTGCACATAATGAAGATATACTGCTCATTTGATTGTTTTGATTTGGTACAAAATATTTATTTTTTACAGAGAACCGATTCACGCCCATCTATGACTTTGGTTACGTGGCGATGAACTTTGGCTGGGTGTACCCTGAAGACAGTGGCGAATACGTTTGCCGTGCTACTAACTTGTACGGTATGGATGAAACCCGAGCGGTTATCAAGACAGCCGGCAAACCTGGTATTGTTTATGATTCCCAATTACCTAAACATATGAAGAGTATTGAGAAGATAAGAGAGATGGAAGCTGCCTGGCAAACGTAAGTGATTTTCATTTTAGATTAGCACGTAAAGGTTTACTAACATCTACCTTATTTACCGCCTAGCAGCCAGATGATGAAGAGTATTCGTTTTTGGGAACCACGCAGCCAACAAGTTTTATATCTGATAGTTCTAATTATTGACCGGTACCGTTGCCACTGTTCGGTTTTCAACTCAGTCGAGAGAACTCATAGGCACCCAAGAACGGTAATCCATTATTTATCATAGATACTTGGATTAGGTCAATAACAACGTTATAATGTACAGTTCAAACATTTCAAATTAGAATTTATATTCATTTTGTGACATTGCAGCTGAAGTGTCAAAATGTTAAGTAACTTTTGGAGGGCACAGTACACATCATGTCGTGAGTTTTAACGTCAGGAATATTAATTTAATGCGCAGCAATATATACTGGTTTACGGACCTAAAAATAAAACTTTATCAACATCATCTGTCTAGCATTACCCCAACTATTCTTAGGTCAACTTCCAGACTACGTCGGATGCAGCTGAATACCAGAAAAAAATTAAAAAACCAGAAAATAAATTAAATTAACCATTTTTTTTTACTGTAGGGCACCAGAACAAGCGCTAGAGGAGGCGAAGGCACGATCTCCACCAGTGTTCGTGAGCCGTCCAGACCCAGTGACCGTCGAAGAAGGCGAGTGGGCTCGGTTCTGCTGTCGCGTCACCGGACATCCTAAGCCTCGAGTGATGTGGCTCATCAACGGCAACACTATTGTCAATGTAACTATCGAACGATTTAACTTTCTTCTAACATTATCATCTGAAAAAGCACTGTTAGTGAAAAAATAATGCGATTTTGATTTCAGGGTTCCAGATACAAACTGACGTACGATGGAATGTATCACTTCGATATACCTAAGACCAGGCAATACGATACTGGCAAAATTGAAGTGATTGCTAGAAGCTCAGCAGGTGAAGCGGTAGCTTCCACCGAACTTAAAGTGATACCGAGACACGACGACTACAGAGGAGTTTTGAAGAATGCTCCACGACGTAAGTTTCACATACATCTGGGTAAAAACATGACGCTTATTTTGCAGTTAACAATATCCATAAATATAAAATGATTTAAGAATTTATACATACCAAAACAGCTTCTATACTGCTGTAACATACAATACCGAACCACGCACACTACAACAAACCGCTTACGCACAATAAGTACCCCCCAGCTTCCCGTTACCTTCCCCCTCTTTTTCCAAAAGGAGTGCAGCTAAATCAATTGCTTCTACCAGCTTTGCCAACGGATTCTGGGAGAGGTATGTTTTGAAAATGTTTTAAATATTTTTTGTTAGCAATTATATATTAATATATTATTTGGTTAATACACAGCATGGTATGATGAAACAACGCAGTATCAGCGCTCTGAAACTGAATTAGAAAAAACATTTGAGGAAAGGCAAGTCTTACAACGACAGGGGGTTATTGATCACAGGCCTGAACTAAAACCTAAACTTGTTAGGGAGCCTGAAACAGAATGGCAACAAACAGTAAAGAAGAAGAAGAGCGAAGAGTATTACAATAAACTTCAGGAACTGGAAAACGAACAGGTTATTAAGGAAAGTCGGTTCAGGGAATCCATTCACCAATATGCTATTCCTGGAGACAAAATCGCGAGTAGTTCTCTTGCCAAAGGCATGGCTCAGAGATATGAGGACACCTTGTAAGTTACCGTTCTGTTATGAGTGTCACTTAAGTAGTGTATTTTAAGAAAAAATTGTTTACCTACTAATAAATATGTTTTTATTACAGAGACCAAACGGAAGTTTCCACTGAACAAGTGCAGAAGTCTGTCCCAAAACCTAGAATTCCAGGCCCCTCTGAATCCACTGTCCATGGAAAAGAAGTACATGTTGCCAAACAAAAACAAATCCAGAAGGAAGTTGTTGGAGATACTGAAATAACTCGCAAAATAACTTCCACTGAAACCACTGAAATGGAACATAAGGCGCAAACTCAAGAGAGAGTTGTGGAAGGACCTGTGAAGCCTAGCAAACCTCCAATCTTTACTAAAAAAATGCAACCTTGCCGAGTGTTTGAACATGAACAAGCCAGATTTGAAGTTGAGTTTGATGGAGACCCACTACCAACAATCAAGTGGTACAGGGAGAACTTCCCAATCAAAAATTCTGCAGACTTCCAGATCCACACATTTAGCACCAAGTCTATTCTGATTATCAGGCAAGTTTTTGTTGAGGACTCTGCAGTATTTGCTGCTGTGGCTGAAAACCGTGGTGGAACTGCTAAATGTAGCGCTAACTTGGTGGTAGAGGAGCGCAGGCGACAGGGAAGAGGAGGAGTTGCTCCGCCAAGTTTCACATTAACTGCTCAAAATGTTAATGTGACAGCTGGTCAACTGGTTAGGTTTGACACAAAGGTGACCGGAACAAAGCCTATTGATGTTTATTGGCTGAAAAATGGCAAGAAAGTTCAACCAGACATCAGAAATAAAATCCTAGAAGAAGATGGTACATATACTCTTCTTATTCTTGAAGCTTATCCTCAAGATTCGGGTAAATATGAGTGTGTTGCTATAAATACCGCTGGGGAAGCACGGTGTGACGCCGAGTGTTCAGTTAATGCTCCTGCTACCAAAGAAAAACCAAAACCTCAAACTAAAGCCGCTAACGCGCCACCTGAAATTATTGAGCCTTTAAAAGACAAGGTTGTTGCTGAAGGCCAAGCGATTGAATTCAGTTGTAAGATTGTTGGTAAGCCGGCACCTACAGTCCAATGGTACAAGGGCGATAAATTAATCAAGCCTTCCAAATATTTCCAAATGTCTCGTACAGCGGATGAGTACACCCTGCGCATATCTGAAGCTTTCCCTGAAGACGAGGGTGATTACAAGTGCGTTGCTTACAATTCGGCTGGCCGAGTGACTGTTGCCGCAAAACTTAAAGTAACCCAGCCCGATCAGGCTGACAATTTGCCAACATTAACACCCCTCCGAGATCTTGTTGTCTATGAAGGGCAACCAGCGCAGTTCAAAACACAAATAACCAGCAAAGTCAAGCCGACGATTCAGTGGCTTCGAGAAGGTGCTCTTATACCTGAAACACCAGACTTCCAGGTAATTATAATGTATAACATGGTAATTGTAATTATAATAATATGAGACAACATCCACACAAGCTCTTCAGGTCCTGAACTAGGCAGAGCCTGTATGTACTACGGTAACCTGATGACTGATATACATACTTATATACATATACACACCCAGACACAATTAATTAATACTTAAACGCTTGGTTTTCTCATAAAGTTTCTAGTACGCCAACTTGTGCCAACTTTAAATTACTGTTACAAGTTCTGGATAAACATAAATATCTTAAACGAAAGAACTGCCATCACGTGTACTCTAAATATCACTTGCAATCATTAAAGCTGTGGCAAACCGACACCAGACATTAGCCTATTGTATCCACTCCTAGATAAGAGCCTTCTCAGCCCTAATGTGAACCTCTTTATTAAAGTTGGAAGTTATAAGGACTTGTTTTTTTTAATTCCAGATGATCCACGAAGGCAACAACGCTGTGTTGCTGATCGGTAACACCTATGAGGAGGACACCGGAACCTTCACTTGCCGGGCCACCACCGCTGCCGGCCAAGTCGAGACTTCGGCAAAGCTAGTCGTCAAAAGTAAGACATAGATACAGGCAGCGAGCTCGCGTCGCGCACTTTTAATCCATTAATGTAGTGTTTCTTTGTTTCATCTTTATATCACTGAGATCGGGTGAAAACTACTATATAGAGTAAAACTCTGAAAGTTGACATGCGAGTATAGTATTAAATTAAATGGCTTTAAAATCGTAGCGGTTACCGCAATAACGACTTACGTCCGCTTATAAGACACACCCCATGATCACCATCTTGACAATATGACACAAACTACCGCGAGTGCAGGTTACTACTTCGATCTACCTAGTGTTGAACGACCTAGCCCCTTCGGAACGTAGGCAATTGGATAGTCCGCGTGATGTATCGCAGTACGCGCACATAACGTGCGTTGCTGTGCCGCAGTACCACAGTGGTGAACAGATTAAATTACGGTATTAAAGAAATGTACACACTTGTACGCAAAACACCTTGATTGGACAGAAAGACAAATTGGTGCTCTTGGTACCGCAAACAAGCACGGTAGATGAGGTACCACGTTTAAAAAACTGTCAAACTGTCAAAAACACCTTCTCTTAAAAAAATCCGTCAAGATAAACTTGTTCATTCTAAACTGTACCTGAGCACAATTTTAAACAGTAATGAACAATTCTAGAATATTGTTTGGAACACAAGCAGTGCTCACAAGTTACACCGGTTTCCTCAGAAAAGAGTGAGGGACTGCTAGAGCTAGATATATGAATGAAACCATAAAATACTTTAAAGGTTTTTGCGTACAGTCATGTACAGAATATTATGTACCTTTCTTTCATACCAGAAACATGCTCACCGCTGTGCTACCACAACAGAGCAACACACCGCAAACCCTAACATTATTTGCAAATCGACTCGATTGTAAATTTAACTTGTAGTACTATTTGGGCGAATTTCCGCATCTAACATCGCTGTATATTTAAGCTTTTTGTGTAAATAGTCCTAGTCTTACCACGAGGCGACGACAAGTGAAGAGCAGCGAGCGGCGAGAGGAGCTTCCATATAGTTGGACACACGTAACTGTGATTAACATGAACACGAGACATTTTACGACTGTTTTGTTTTGCTTTACCGCTACGATGTTTACTAAATGTAAATGTATTCTTTGAACGATTATATTGTATATTAGAACAAATTGCGTTACAAAACAAAGACGCGTCCTTCGACAAAACATCAAATGTATTTTTCACCCAATACTCATTTATAATAATTATAAGCCTGCTAAAGTTAATGAATTATTTATTTGGCCTTATTAACCATAATTATTAGTATTAAAAAGGTTTTACGCTTTTTGTGTTGAGATCTGTTCAGCTATTCTGCATAAACTCAGTATCGAGCTCACTTCTGCGTCCGCAGTAAAACGAAACTGGACAATGACCCTGACAACTGTCGCTGCGGATCCCTAAGTCAATTCAATAGTGAGTTTTTACAAAATAGCCTGGCTGACCTGTGTATCTAATGGAAATGATCTCAGTGATGTCCAACGTTTACAAAGGTCATTTCATTTGAAGTGCAGTTTATCATATAGTCATTGAAACTGGGACTTGTGGCAGCTTCTGTGTTCTAGGGAAAGGCGACTGCCTATATGAACATAAAATGCCGCAAATTTAAGAAAAGTCCTCGTTTCAACTTTAACATTGTCTAAGCATGAATCATTGTTTGTATTGTCCGATTTAGATTTGGCACTATGTTTAAGATCAGTCACACCTAACAACGCTGCACGAGGGTGCGGAGCCCGCACCCCTGATGTTACCTAACAGCTACGACTAACTTTGTCAGTGTCACGTATGTACCGTAATTAATGTCGATGTCAAGGTTTGCGATAGTGGGCATAGCGGGCGCTGGGAGGGTCGTTCTCGCGGAGCACAAAGTTAATCGTGGTTGTACCTCGCCATGCCTCTAGTTCCGCTGTCAACTCTTCTATGACAAAGAAACATCAAATTAGTGTACTAAGTCGCCCACCCTTGCGGCTCACCACTCAAACGACTTAAAGTACGCACGCATTACTTGCCTTGCCAGTTTCTATGTTTTGACAACACTGCCGATGTTGATGACCTACCTAATTTTTTTTTGCAAGTACAAATCCAAATTGAATGAGATTTTATAGTTTAACGTTACAGTGATCTTTAACTTAGTTTGTTTTAAGTGCACGATATTGTTTAAATTAAAATGTGTTGTATGTTTCATCTAATTGTATTAAGTTATTAGGCGTGGCAGTATTTTATGACTAAATGAATTCTTAGAATATTTAATAATAATATATTTATGACTTAAAATTTTGTATGTTACCTTTATGTGAAATCTGTTTAATAAATGCTATAAATTAATAATAATTTCGCATTATTCTATACACAACAAAACAATCTTCAAAACTTTCAAGTGTGAAATGCTCGTTAAAGCCGTAGGTAGAGTAGTTACAATCATCTTACATTAAACACGACGCACTGACACTTAGTGCCTGCTATCCATCAGACATGTTGAAACTTTAAATTATTTAAAACAAAGAGCGTGTATTCTGTCGTGAACAGCGTATTCCCTTGATGGATAGCGAGGTAGCTTTGGTTGCTTTGTTTCATCACCTGGCACAACTCTGTCTAAACTTCTATTTTCTTTCTTCATGTCATCCAAATCTCAGTTGTGATTTAATTAGTCACATGGTTTTTTTTTGTTACTGTTGTAACTAAACAGTTAATTAACTATAACTCCTAGAGATTCTAATTAATAACGCCAGTTAATTGATGCCAGCTTTGATAGAAATCTTTTACCTAAAGCAAACTTAAGCAATATTTTTTAGCTTTAAATTTGTTGAAATTAAAGTTATGGAGTAAGTTTTGCATTTATGCCTTGATGTATTTTCTGAAAGCTATTTTAACGATATAATTTTTGCACAACTACATAAACTACAACACAACATTTACACACCACAAAACACATAAAATGGTTTAGTCTTATATAGAATCTAATAAATTTGACAAAGTACGAGAACAGCAGTAACATTTCGTTACGTTGATCCGATATAAAAGCACACATGAAGGATTTCAGAGGAAAAGCACACTGGATATAAGGTGAGTGGAACGGTAAGTAACGTATCGTAGCGGTGTGCACAGTGCAAGAAAACAAAGAAACATAAAAAAGTTATATAGCAACGGATACCAAAAGAAATTTAAAAAATACCGTTTACTAAATTGTATCTACCTCAGCATAAGCATCGTCAACAGGGATCCTGAAAACAAACAAATTAGGATATGCCATCTTAGTCAATCAATATTAGCATAAATGTTTTTTTGGGACGTGAAATAATTTTCTGGAGACATACTAATAATTGAGGGTTTGGTTTCTTATTTGAAAAATCCAATAGCAGCTCCGTTGGTGCTCATACGCACGAGCGGCACGCGTCGTCGGGATAGGCAACTGCAGGCGTCGACAACGTGCGGCTCGTGTATTTGAATACGGTGCTCAAATACACGAGCGGAACGTTGTGGATGGCAGCCGCTGGCGCGCCGACGTCTGCAGTTGCCTCTGCAGTTGACGCGTACCACTCGTGTCTATAGAGTCATCATCCCTGCAGGATTGGTATTAAAAAATTACGAAGTTCGAATTGATGAAGTTCTATGCTGGTTTATAACTCTGAGTCCACTTATCTCAAATATTGAAGGCGACGTCACACAAATAAAAGTTTAGTTTGGTTCCGATGATTCATAGGTTTGAAAAGGTTGCGAAATAATTTAAAGGTTAATTATGATAATAATAAATACAGAGTGATGACTCTGTATTTTTATGCCACCGATCTATAGAGTTAATTAAAATATATTTAGACCGTAATTTAAATAAAATATGGAAAATGCTAACAAAATGCAGGCGTAAATAGTGCGCCTAAAAATTTAAGTAAAGCCGCTTGTGCTTTTTTTTTGGCGTACTTTTAATGTATACTCAGACTGAACTGAGACCTTGAATACTTACAAGGTATTCAGTTCTATCTGGGTCCATTCGAAGACTACTATAGGCTAGATAGGACATTGCTGACCGTTGAAAATTGTAAATCGTGCACCCTCGATCATCAGGACTGAGGCTAGACATCTAGTGGAATTGCTAGTTCGAGGCATTTTGAAAGACCCATCACAATCTATACCTTAAGATTCAGGAGTTTTTCTCTGGAAAAGGATGTGAAATATACTGACACGTGAGCGCAGTGGATAAAAATTCTCATGGGCCCGATGTCGCTTGACTAGCGTCCGTGTGGACGTCTGTGCCGTTTCGGGGTAACCGATGGTGTCTCTGCGAAATCACCGATTCCAGAAGAGGTTATGATGACGAATTGCTTCCGCAAATTTTATGACGGACGCGAAGTTGACCATTTTACCGTTCGGTTATATCAGTCAGGCATATTATTTTACTGACATATTTCTCACCAAGCACTTTGAAAGAACTTTTCTTGAACTTCAAAACAAGTTACTGGTCTAGTAACTTGTTTTGAAGTTCCTGTTGCACTGGGATAGATCTATCATTACCGGTAAGACTATTGTCAATAATATGCCTGATATACCGGCGATGACAAACCGATTAGCTTGCCCGCACAACATACCATCGCCGGCGAGTAGACAGATCTTGATTTAGCTCTCAAAGTTGTTGACAAGTAAATAATATCATCGTACTGATTGTTGCAACGACCAATGGCCAAATAACCAAGCGACTTGGACAACATAGGTATCATGAATTGTTGGGAAGCTTTATCAGGGACATGATACAGAAAGGAGAGTCCACAGCTCGAAATGGTCAGCATTGTGTTCCCTTTTTGCGGATCACGAATTATTGCACTTTTAAAAATCCCTTGAAAAATAATACACATTGAAATCAAGTAAACGTATGAAGATGAAGAAGATCGTAGATAAACAAGAAAGTCACTTTAAAAATATGTCTTCTAACGCTCTACCATATCGCCGTCATTCCACAAATCTGGCACAAAGATTTTCGAAAACAATAATTGACGTAGTATTTCTTGACGAATGCATATCTTAAGTTGAAGTTTTTTTGCTGATTCGTTTACGTAATCGGTTGTTTTCCCTGTCCCAAAACCTGCTGTATGTTTGTATGCTCGTTTAGGTGAATATTGCTTTCATTCTAAGTAAGTATTATATGCATATGTTGTTGAAGTTGGAAACCGTTCGAACATTTTGTCTATTCATATTATTCTTTATTCTGAATCTTACATTAATTGTATTTTTTACCTTTGTGGCTTTGCTAGATCATCTGAAAGCTGGAGCATCGTAAAGCTTATCGTCTCGTGCAGACGCGAGAACTCCCGCGACGATCTCTCCAGCTTCCTCCTGCTCCAAACTCAAAGCATTTATTTCAATAAAACCCATTACTGGCAGGCACTTTAGAAGTAAAATAATGTTAGAAAGTATTGGTTTCATTTACATTGAAATTATAAATATATGTGAGACCGATGAAAAAAGACGTGCACATTAAAAGCGTCCAAAACAAAATAAGATACGTCCTCCGTGGTACCCTGTTTGTATTTGGTGGATTGCCACATTGGATATCTTAAATGTTTTGACCCACGATTTAATTAAATTAACACTTGGGCACTGATGAATGCTGTTATATTGAAAATTCGATCAAACATGATAAGGAATCATAGTTAAAAAATGTTTTACACATACACATAAGACGCGTTTTTATCTCGTAACGATCCATTGCGACTAAATGTCCAAGGACCAAAAAGAAGCCGTATGTTTGTGGTCCGGGTCCCATCCCTACTTTAGCCATTTTAAAAGTGACCTTCAATGTGCCTCGTTGCTCTAGTGATGTCCGAATGTTGAGCGAGAGGTCCTCGCTACAATCCCCGAGTCGGGTATACCGATGTGATTTTTTGTTAGGACTTTTTTTATAGCCATCTGGATAAATCTCTGGTTTATGCTATTAAATAGGCTCGCCCCTATTACAAAGGGCATTTCGACTTAGCTGGTGATGTTTGGGTATAGTATACAAGTCTATCTGCGCGCAACTCGGTTCAAAAGTCCTGTAAAACAAGTAGGAAGGTCACCAGCTTGAATGATCGGGGTGCACAATAAGGCCCAGTGGGGAGACAAGGGCCTGACCCTTATTGCTCTGATTGAAAAAAATTAATTTAATGATACATTCAAAATACATAAAACAAAATTAAATAGAGATTTATCTGGACACCCATTTCATTTCTTATTTTGCTCTGTTTGACCAAAGAGATTCATAATTTCGATTTCCGATGCAGCCAACGGCCGTGTCGGGGAGATTTGTTATCTGAACTCCACTTACACTTACACCTCTTTCCCATCTCAAAACAAAACCCAATATTTAAAACGCTGCTAATAATATGCAGCCTAGTCTTAACACCTATTTGCTCGAGGTAGTAAATCATATCAAGTTGAATAAATTAAGCGTCGAGGTAAGTACCCCTAATACAACAGAATAAATAATAAGTTTCTGACGAGAATTATAAAAAAGCCAATATCTTATCATGAAATATTTCCGAAACCACGCAAGATAGCTTCTTTAAGTGAAAAGCAACATTAACAGCACAAATGTATTTAATAACGCATTAAAAAACCACCTAATAGAAACAATATTTATTATAAATATAGTTTTTAAAGAAGGAAAAAACAATATGGAGCCGTTTGGACAAAAAACAATTACCTTACAATTAAGTGGGTTTACGAAATTGAAATTTAATGTTATAATAAGTACTTCAATATTTCGTACTGCCTCCGCGTGCTCTCAATACGGCTTCTACACGATTTGGCATGCTGAGTACCTGATTCCCCAGCTTATGTTGAGGAACATTCTCCCATTCTTCAATAAGTGCATTTCTCAAGGCATGAAGTGTGACCGGAGGTGGATTTCGGCTTCTAACACATCTTCCAAGCTCGTCTCATAGGTCAGGGCTTCTCACTGGCCACTCCATTTGATGGATTCCCACGTATTAAAGTACTCGTTTACCACATCAGCTGTGGTGGGGCCGGGTATTATCATGCATAAACAATGCATTGTCGCCCATATTGACCAAATACGGACCAAGTTCACTGAGAATCTCGTTTACGTATCTCACAGGGGTCACATTGCCATTTTCTATCAGCACTAGCGCCGTGTGACCATCTGATGAAATACCGGCCCACACCTGTACAGAACCTCCACCGTATGGGACTTTTGCTTCGAAATATGCTTGTGTAAAACGTACAAGAGTACGTACCGTCTGTACACTCGTGATGATTATACAACACGAATCGATTCATCAGAGAACATTACTCTGCCCGATTCGTCAACATTCATCTTGCAACTTTATGATGCCGTTCGAGTTTTGGGCCATTTGCTGGCCGGTAAGGCTTTAAATTGGCTTCTGCAAGACGTCTCCCGACTGTTCGCACGGGTACAGATCAAGCTATATATTTCCAGTATAAGCTGATCTCGCATTGTATAGGATTTCCTTACAATAAGAGGTCAGTGTAAACTGGAAATGTATAGCTTGATGTGTAGCCGTGTGTACACTCACTGATTGGGTCCCTTCGGGTCTGCAAAAGTTGTTGTTGGATCGCAATTCCCGTCTATTGTTGGTTTCTTAACATCGTTGACAATGATTCGATCTTCTCGGGCCATTGTGCACCTTAGCTTGCCATTGCTTGGTCTTCCTAGGTTAAGCCCAGTCTCCCTAAACCTCCGAAGCATTTGTTGGACAGTAGAATGTCTTAAACCTATGATTCTGGCCCTTTCTGTTTTATTACAAAACAAGGTTTTTCTTTAGACATGGTTTAATCCATCGAGCCTTTTTTTGAAATAAGAACCTAACAGAAATCGAAAAACAGTTCCTTTTACAAAACTGACTACTTAGTCCGGTCTTCGGTTGTCAATTTTGAATTTAGAATTGTATAAATTCGGCATAGAGCTCCAAATACAAAAACTGGCTCAAAGGTTTTAGGCTCGGGCTAAAGTTAGATCGTGTTTTGTAATAAGGCTGTTTATGTCTGGGATCTCCCCAATTGCACCATAGTGATGATCCTGGTATATTCCTCAGGTGTGATAAATATGATGATACCCTTAATAACAATTCAACGTCTGTCGTAAGCACTTTTAGTTAAAAATCGATACGCAAAGATAAAAACAATAATTAAATCAACGTGAAAATAAAAGTGTTAAAATGTAATCCAAAATTATGAAACGTCAATTTTTGTTTTAAGTTTTACCTGGCCATGAATCGGAACCGGCCAGTATGTAATAAGGGTTCAATGTGCAATATAACAGGTTCTAAGTGTTTTTTTACTTCATGAACTAACTTGTGTGGTTTACAAGATATAATTAGATTTCTTAAGACACTTTGCAAGTGGCCTTTTTATATTGATCGTCAGTTTAAATATATCAGAGCGGCGCTATGCCTGCTTTAGTTAGCAAAGTAATGAAGAAGTATCAAATTGTTTACGGGATCCTAGGAACGGTCACGTGAACGTGCGTTGGTGACCTGTTGTATTTCCTTAGTTTGGTTTTCTATTAGAATTTGCGAACCAGTTTGTGAGTAATAGTATTTTTTTAAACAAAATCCATAACAACATGTAGGCTTATTTATAAGCGTTGCTTAAGTTAAGGTAATGATTAACGTCTGCTTTAACCAAGCGTTTCTCGTCGTTTGAACTTCTCTTAATTCTAAGCAACGTTTATATACACTCCCGGAAACCTGAATCGAGCCATCCTGCATATTCTTGTTTAAAGGTCTATCTTTTTAAATAATGGAATAGCAAAGAAACAAAACGTGGTTTTGAATGCAGTCACTCAATATCATTTCCGTTTGCCATTATTCAAAATTTGAAATTATAATAAAAAAAAAAACTGTTTAATTGCAATTTGTCGTCTTTTCGCGTTTCTCAGGGGATAAATTAGCGTGGAATTTTCGAAGAAAACAATGGTTTACATAGAGAAAACTTGTAACTAGTAACTTATTTTACCTCCAAGAGCATTTACGACGGCCGTCATGCGGTTCGACATGTAATTAATTAACGCCACTATGACGTGCTGTGGAATGTTCTCCCATGCTTCCAAAATGTCAGTTTTCAGCTCCTGCAAAGTTTCTGGAGCTGGTTGGTTAACTCGAACACGCAGGCCTTTAGCTCATCCCATAAGTGCTCTATTAGATTCATATCAGGGCTTCTTGCTGGCCATTCCATTTCTGCGATACCAACGCCACGCAGGTATTCTCGAAAAATTCTTGCAGTGAGCACCTTTGCATTATTATGCATAAAAACGAAATCCTAGTTCACAAACTCAGCATATGGCATCACTTGAGCTTCTATGCATTGATGAATGTATCGGTCGCTATTTAGTGGCGGCACCCGTGGTTCCGTCACAACCTCAAGGCCAGTTTTTCCTACCGTGGGAATTCTACCCCAGACTGTCGATAACCCACCCCCATAACTCACCTTCTCTTCAATGCAACAATGCTGAAAAGGTTCTCCCTGTCTTCGGTAGACTTTCGGCGGACTACGTCCATCATTGCCATACAGCATAATCTTGGTTTCATCTATAAAAAAAACTTTGACGTTGTGTCCAATGCAAATGTTCGCGTTCAAATTGTAGGCGCGCCATTCTGTGAGCTCGTGTTATCACTACGGCTATCAGGCTACGTTCTTCGAGTCTCCTTCTAACAGTTTGAGCGCAAATTAACAGTCAGTCCATGAAACTGTCGAAGCTGTTGGTGGACCTGCACTGAGGTCAAGTGACGATTATGCAGGCTGGTGGTAATGATAAACCAATCTTGTCGTGCTGTAGTGAACCCCGATTTTGTGGTCCTCTTGGATGGCGCACGAAGCCGCCAGTCTCCAGGTATCGATGGTTAACTCTTTCAACGGTAGAATGACTTTCATAAAGCTGTGCACTTACGTTTCGCTAACTAAGCCCAGACCGAAGCAGTGCCACAGCTTGCACGGCTACTTCAGGTGCAGTAGGTATGCATAATTTTATTTAAACGTCAAAATGGATTAAAAAACTCTTTTTATGCAAAACAAAACAAATTACGAATTGACTAATAGATGCTCTAATCAAAGCTTGTTGCTGCTCTTAGAGCGACCAAACTCCGATTTTCTTTTTTTTTTCAAATTTGGAACAATACCGAAATAATAGCCAGTAAGTCAGCTTCACAACTCCATAAAAACTTTTTTTCCGACTTATCATTATTTTGATGTTTATGGCCTATAAACATTTAAAACATGCAAGGTGGCTCATTTAGGAGTCGGGTGTACCCTTATGGTTTTTATTTTGGATAAAACCGGGCTAATTCACACTTTTCGCGGTCATGCTTTCTGCAGTGAAATCACCGCAATTTCAGTTCAGTTATTATTCCGCATTATGTGCCCTTGTTACAAGACATAGACTTCAGACACTCATAGACTTCAGAACTATTGTAAAACAGGCTACGATGATATTATTATAAGCACCTACCATGACCAGCCAGCCAATAAATGCGATGTTGATTACATGACAGTGACAGCTTCCAGTCTACTATGTTTTTTTAAACCTGGTTCACCAGCTCACAATAATGTGGTCTTATTATGTTCCATTAGCTAGCTATAGCGAAGATTTTTTATTGTGGGACCTGATGGTTATGTTGGACTCCTACCGACAAAAACTCCACGATTCTTACCACTACCCTGAGTCCGGGTCCCGGGAGATACTCGTAGGTACATACGCACCTGCGACTGGTATCAGCCCCCATGTTAGAGGGCACCATTATCATGTTCGGCTCATGCAAACTATGGCGGCCTGTATCTTGAGAGAAAGTATTCGGCTAAGATTTAACCTATCTCAAGGTATTTAAATCAAGCTTGAGAGGCAGGGTTCATAATCAATTGGTTACAGCTTTTTGAAATCTACGTTCTAAATTGAGCTTTGTAAAAACAAAAAAATTGCCTATCTGTAACGTGAATGGTCAATAAATATATTATAATTATTTTATCCCACGACCGCACATATACCCATACAGACACGCGTAAAACACTGCGCGCCTCGAGCGATGACTCTGCTCCAAGTGTACCGTCTGCCCTTATGGTGGCATGAGATCGTTAAGCGCCCTTTGACTTTGACTGCTTATTTGGTGCGGGTGGAATGAGAGATATGCTCTCTCCCTCTCCACCGCCTCCTTTGCATGCATCACTTTCACGCAAAAAGAGGCGACGATCTCACACGTTCTCGCTTCTATCATGGTTTTTGGCTGTGGCCGAATGCGAGAGATCTCCTGCACGAAGTGCCGAGTACATCGCGGCTGGGCCAAGCTCAGCACTCCTCTAGCGTATGCGGTACCGTGTCCTCGGGGCTGTCCATACAGTGATGAGAAACGAGTGTCTGCTCTCAACAAAAGCGACGCGCGTACTTCCCGAAACATCCGTGTTCAATAAGCACCTGCGTCAGCTGGAGACTGAGGGTGCCAAGCTGTCTCTCCAGCCAGTCTTCCATAACAGGCCTTACTGCCACTATTGTGTCATACTCCCACCTGGGATACGAATGTCGTGGTTCCATTTAGTGGAATCTGTCGGATCTCGTTTCTTCCTGCCTCGAACTTCCAAGGTACCGGCCGCTAATCACGCCTAAGCTCTGCCAGGGTCAAATAGACCCATTGCAGTGAGATATCACATAGTTTAAGACACAATTTACATTTCCGAACGGAAGCGTCAATTTCGCCTCGTTGCGCGAGATTGTTCGAGAATCCTTGCGAATATATTTTGAGGCTGCAGTAGGTGTTCAGTTGTATAATAGACACTAGAGGCCGCACGGTGCCTCCCTTCGCGCCACATGCCGTAGATTCTCCAAACGCCACTGACGGTAGCTGCGGGAATTCCTGAGAATGCGCAAGAATTATCTGGAAGACGCGCGGCCTTTGTTTGGCTCGTTAGTTTTTACGTTACACAATTGACATATCGTTCTTTATGATTTGTATAATTTCGTTACAAGAATTTGCTTCTATTTCGTTCCGCGACAACTTAAATTATTGAGCCTAAGAATTTGTCTGCTGATAAAACAAAATAAGATATTTGCTAAACAATTATTGAAAAGCTAGTCGAGTGTTCCTCTTGCAAGACATGTTTTACAACCAAGAACTACGTAAAATAAAGCAATGGTTAGTTACATTTTCATAATTTATTCTACAGCATATTTTTTACCGTTACAAAATGCGCCTACTCCTCTAGATACTTATGTGAATAAAGGCAAATACTTGTTCCGTTTTTTATTACAAAATATTATGTGCCTTTGCAACTTGACAATAAAACAAGAGTAAATTAAATATGAAAGAATTCGCGTGGACTGCGACCAAGCAAGGATGTTAATTTTCTAGTCCCTCGCTATACTCGCTCAGCCAACAATGCTCAACAAGCAGCACGCGGGCGCTAACGATCTAAGGATATGGCAACCAACGGGTTTATTTGCGGTCACCTAGAGTCGGCGTTTGACGCAAACCATAATACTTGTACGCCGCCACCGCATCTTTGGTTGGCAAGCTTTATAGCTCTTCAGAGATGTCACTACGCGATCAAACCGTAATAAATCGCTTGCATTTATGCAAGCGATTTATTACGGTCAATCTCCATTCCCGAAGGCGGCTACGTGAACAACCTATTGAGCCCCACTATTGCTGAGCCCGTTTACAATGGGCTCATGATCACAGAAATTGAGCAGAAAACGAGTAGCGTTTTGTGTGTTTTTCTGACGAATCTTGCTTTGGTATGAGGGCGGATATTAGACGTCGTTGCCGCAGCTAATATCAAAGTCCTACCATAGTTTGCTCAATCTCCAGACTTGAATCCCATTGAGCACGCATGGGATATACTTCGAATAGCTCTGCCAAATTAGAATGCCGTACACACACCAGAAAAAAAATTCGCTTGTTACAACGGACGTGGGCGGCCATTCCGCAACGTGATTTGGATGATCTCATATTGAGTATGTCGAATCGCTGCGATTGTGTTAAACGCGTTAACGGCGGATATACAGACTACAAATTGTTGATTATACGCAACAAAAACCTTTAAACTTTTATTTTATTTTTTTATTACATTTTAATTACGACGGCACGGTTGGCGCAGTGGTTAAGCGATTGACTGCTGCGTTGCGTGTCGCGGGTTCAATTCCCGCACGGAACAAATATTTGTATGACCTGCAAGTAGTTGTTCCGGGTCTGGCTGTTTGTGTATGTGAGTTTAAATGTTTGTAAACGCACCCACGATACAGGAGAAATTCCTAGTGTGGAGCAACGTTTTTTCTAAAAAAAAAAAAAAAAAATAACTGGCATAAGCAAAAATCGCGAAACGTCTATATTATTGCCAAAACAGAGAGTACTTCGTCGATCTACACATACGATTTATTTATTTATTTATTCAATCTAAATATACATTTTTATTTATTTTCAATAAGGCAATAAAATATTTATTTTTAAATACCTTGATCCCTAGACACTTTTGATGTGTGTAGAATTTAGCAAAATCAGTCTTCGATGCCCAAAACAAAACTCAAACATCACAAACTTATAATTTTAAACCAACATTGATACATAAAGCGGTTTTTTGAACGTCGAAAATAGAAATTAATAAATAAATAAAACTTTATTTCAGACTAAGGTCCATAATTAACTTCAATATTTTTTTTCGAAATAAATTCAAGGAATCTGGATCTATTTTTACTGGCCTATTCAAATTATTATATTTCACATAAACCTACATGGGCACATAAGAAACATCAGTAACCAGGTGCACGGTTCCCACAGAGTACTTTTTTCTATTGCTCGTTTCTTATGGAGAAGACCGGAAAAAACTACACAGTTAGTCTTTCAAAAATAATTGGCTTTTACAATAATTTCAAATTACAGTGTTAATAGGTATGGGAGGACAGGGTAGGCCTGTCAACAAGTACCAGGTACTTAACAAAATAGAAAATAATCAAGCTTATAATTCTTACGATTAGATATCTAACATTGACATCATCGATTGGTGGCATAAAATACAAGTTATTTATCCTCATTTCTGTCAACCAAGACGCGGATGAAGTAATCTACCAATAAAATCTCAGAACACTGTCATACTCATTAATGTAGGCATTATACAAGGTGTAATAATTGTTAAACTGAAAATCGGAAAAAGGACTTATTGTACAAATCATTAGGAGAGACTTTTACTATGAAATCGCGAAATAAATCTGCTGTTTGGTAGCATTACAAATTACATTTTCGTAATGGTGAGTACATAACATCAGCCAAATTATCAAGCTATTCCCAACTATATTGGGGTCGGCTTCAGTCTAACCGGATGCAGCAGAGTACCAGTATTTTACATAGAGCGACTGCCTGTCTGCCCCTACAAACCCATAGTGACATAACCATTAAAAATATTTTATTTTGTTTCATGATAAACTTAAATATTTACATTGTTATGTACCTACTTTTCCTCCGTTGATGAGTAATCGATAACGATTATTTACCTTCTGTAAGGACACAGACTTTGCAGAGAATTGAATACAACTTATTTCATAATGTTATCCTGTAATGGTAGATGTAAGTAGATAAATAAATAAATAAACTTCTTGAGCAACTGTCTACAAACTAATTATGGGTCCGAGTACAAAACCTGAGTCGTCCAATAATAATTCTAATAAAATAAAATAACAAAAAATATATCTCACGCACTGCTTGTTTCTATGTTCACTGAATGATGCTTTCTTAATAAATATTTCTTATGTTATGAATTAATACAATTGTTGTGAATGCAGAGGTGAGCCTCTGCATTCAAAACTGTCATTTACACTAGATGGCTACGCTTCTTGCCGTCTCAATTATTCGCAATTATGTTCATGGAATTGAAGGACGTTTGAGAGTGCGGAAGTATGGTATTAATGATCTAATTGTGATAATTTGTATTTTTAAAAACCTCTTTTTTTTTCAGAATCTCGTAAAACCGTTCGGAAGACGTTCCAAGACAAGACTGATGTTACAGTTTCGAGTTCTGACGATATTGATATAACACAAGTGAGTAAATCATCATATCAGTCAACAGAAGAAAGTAATTTACTGAAAATTCAAAATTTGCAAGATGTAGAAACCAAAAAACTAGTTTCAAACATACCCTGGCGTAAACAATCACAGATAGATACTATGCAAGAAACAAAAGAAGAAAGTCTTGAAGTTAAGCACTGGCGAAAACAAAAACCAGCAAAAAAACCTTCATTTTCGGAGAAAGTTTCTGAAACGGAAGATACTTCTCTTTTGAGCATACAAGATCACACTGAAATAAGCACAACTAACGAAGTTCAAAACTTGGAAACCAAATCTTGGAGGAAACCCCGACGAGAGGACGCAACGGTGGAAACTTTGTCCACTACGGAAGATGTAACAATACTGCAAACTGACCGAGATGAAGAAGAAGACCAAAGGAAAGGAACGCAATGGAGAAAGCATCGTGTCGAAGAAAAGAAACTCCTTATTACAGAGGAAAGAAAAGATTCAATTCCTTGGACGCAAGAAGGTATCAAACTGCGTCCTACAAAGGTTGAAAAAACTGCAGTGGTAAAAGAAAGAATAGAAGATGTGACTTTAAAGCAAGTGAGAAAAGGATCAATTAAAAAAATTGACACGGAAGAAACTGAAGAAATATTGACATACGAAGAAGACACTGCTATATTGAAAATAAAAGAAGAGGAAGAACAAAAACTAAAAACAAAAGACGACGATGTACCAGTATGGAGACGCAAATCAATAGAGAAACCCGTGGAACAGGCTAAACTAGAGGAGCCTACATGGCCCTCAGGCAAAAGGCGCCCGAAGGAAGAGGAACTTAAAGAAGAAATTGTCCTCAAGCCAATTCCAAGGCAAAAAGCTCCCGAAGAGGAAAAACCAGAAGAAGTACAACTAAAGCCAATCAAAAAGCCAAAGGTAGCAGAAGAAGCTAAACCCGAGGAGCCTAAGTGGCCCGCCGGCAGAAGGCGCCCGAAGGAAGAGGAACCTAAAGAAGAAGTTGTCCTCAAGCCCATTCCAAGGCAAAAAGCACAGGAAGAAGAAGCACCAGAAGAAGTACAACTAAAGCCAATCAAAAAGCCAAAGGCAGTAGAAGAAGCTAAACCCGAGGAGCCCAAGTGGCCAGCCGGCAGAAGGCGCCCGAAAGAAGAGGAACCTAAAGAAGAAGTTGTCCTCAAGCCCATTCCAAGGCAAAAAGCACAGGAAGAAGAAACACCAGAAGAAGTACAACTAAAGCCAATCAAAAAGCCAAAGGCAGTAGAAGAAGCTAAACCCGAGGAGCCCAAGTGGCCAGCCGGCAGAAGGCGCCCAAAGGAAGAGGAACCTAAAGAAGAAGTTGTCCTCAAGCCCATTCCAAGGCAAAAAGCACAGGAAGAAGAAACACCAGAAGAAGTACAACTAAAGCCAATCAAAAAGCCAAAGGTAGTAGAAGAAGCTAAACCCGAGGAGCCCAAATGGCCAGCCGGCAGAAGGCGCCCGAAGGAAGAGGAACCTAAAGAAGAAGTTGTCCTCAAGCCCATTCCAAGGCCAAAAGCACAAGAAGAAGAAACCCCAGAAGAAGTACAACTAAAGCCTATCAAAAAGGAAAAGGTAGTAGAAGAAGCTCAGCCCGATGAGCCACAGTGGCCAACCGGCAGAAGGCGCCCGAAGGAAGAAACACCCAAAGAAGAAGTTGTTCTCAAGCCAATTCCAAAGGAAAAATCACCAGAAGAGGAAAAACCAGAAGAAGTACAATTGAAGCCCATCAAAAAGGAAAAGATAGTAGTGGAAGAACCTAAGCCCGAGGAGCCCAAGTGGCCGACAGGCAGAAGGCGCCCGAAGGAAGAAATACCTAAAGAAGAAGTTGTTCTCAAGCCAATTCCAAAGGAAAAATTACCAGAAGAGGAAAAACCAGAAGAAGTACAATTGAAACCCATCAAAAAGGAGAAGGTAATAGTGGAAGAAGCTAAGCCCGAGGAGCCTAAGTGGCCTACCGGCAAAAGGCGCCCGAAGGAAGAAACACCCAAAGAAGAAGTTGTTCTCAAGCCAATTCCAAAGGACAAAGCACCAGAAGAGGAAAAATTAGAAGAAGTACAACTAAAGCCCATCAAAAAGGAAAAGATTGTAGTGGAAGAACCTAAGCCCGAGGAACCCAAGTGGCCAACTGGCAGAAGGCGTCCGAAGGAAGAAACACCTAAAGAAGAAGTTGTTCTCAAGCCAACTCCAAAGGAAAAAGCACCAGAAGAGGAAAAACCAGAAGAAGTACAATTGAAGCCCATCAAAAAGGAAAAGGTATTAGTGGAAGAAGCTAAGCCCGAGGAGCCCAAGTGGCCAACCGGCAGAAGGCGCCCGAAGGAAGAAACACCCAAAGAAGAAGTTGTTCTCAAGCCAATTCCAAAGGAAAAATTACCAGAAGAGGAAAAACCAGAAGAAGTACAATTGAAGCCCATCAAAAAGGAAAAGGTATTAGTGGAAGAAACTAAGCCCGAGGAGCCCAAGTGGCCAACCGGCAGAAGGCGCCCGAAGGAAGAAACACCCAAAGAAGAAGTTGTTCTCAAGCCAATTCCAAAGGAAAAAGCACCAGAAGAGGAAAAACCAGAAGAAGTACAATTGAAGCCCATCAAAAAGGAAAAGGTAGTAGTGGAAGAAGCTAAGCCAGAGGAGCCCAAGTGGCCAACCGGCAGAAGGCGCCCGAAGGAAGAAACACCTAAAGAAGAAGTTGTCCTCAAGCCAATTCCAAAGCAAAAAGCACCAGAAGAGGAAAAACCAGAAGAAGTACAATTGAAGCCTATCAAAAAGGAAAAGGTAGTAGTGGAAGAAGCTAAGCCAGAGGAGCCCAAGTGGCCAACCGGCAGAAGGCGCCCAAAGGAAGAAACACCTAAAGAAGAAGTTGTTCTCAAGCCAATTCCAAAGGAAAAAGCACCAGAAGAGGAAAAACCAGAAGAAGTACAATTGAAGCCCATCAAAAAGGAAAAGGTAGTAGTGGAAGAAGCTAAGCCAGAGGAGCCCAAGTGGCCAACCGGCAGAAGGCGCCCGAAGGAAGAAACACCTAAAGAAGAAGTTGTCCTCAAGCCAATTCCAAAGCAAAAAGCACCAGAAGAGGAAAGACCAGAAGAAGTACAATTGAAGCCCATCAAAAAGGAAAAGGTAGTAGTGGAAGAAGCTAAGCCAGAGGAGCCCAAGTGGCCAACCGGCAGAAGGCGCCCGAAGGAAGAAACACCTAAAGAAGAAGTTGTTCTCAAGCCAATTCCAAAGGAAAAAGCACCAGAAGAGGAAAAACCAGAAGAAGTCCAATTGAAGCCCATCAAAAAGGAAAAGGTAGTAGTGGAAGAAGCTAAGCCAGAGGAGCCCAAGTGGCCAACCGGCAGAAGGCGCCCGAAGGAAGAAACACCTAAAGAAGAAGTTTTCCTCAAGCCAATTCCAAAGCAAAAAGCACCAGAAGAGGAAAAACCAGAAGAAGTACAATTGAAGCCCATCAAAAAGGAAAAGGTAGTAGTGGAAGAAGCTAAGCCAGAGGAGCCCAAGTGGCCAACCGGCAGAAGGCGCCCGAAGGAAGAAACACCTAAAGAAGAAGTTGTTCTCAAGCCAATTCCAAAGGAAAAAGCACCAGAAGAGGAAAAACCAGAAGAAGTACAATTGAAGCCCATCAAAAAGGAAAAGGTAGGAGTGGAAGAAGCTAAGCCAGAGGAGCCCAAGTGGCCAACCGGCAGAAGGCGCCCGAAGGAAGAAACACCTAAAGAAGAAGTTGTCCTCAAGCCAATTCCAAAGCAAAAAGCACCCGAAGAAGAAATACTAGAAGAAGTACAACTAAAGCCTATCAAAAAAGAGAAACCAGTGGAGGAAGCCAAGGAAACGGTTTTCAAACCAATCCTAAAGCAAACCACTCCTGACATTGAAAAATCTGAAGAAGTTCAGCAAGAAACCATCATAACTGAAAAAGTAACGGTTGACGTAAAGACAGAAGAAAAGAAGAAAAAGATTAAAAAAGAGAAGTCCGTTGAAGAGACTATCGTTCAGGAAACGACGGTCGTTACAGTAGATGAGCCAGTTGATGAAATTGAGGAAGAAACCACAACAGTTGTTAAACGGAAACAAATCAAGAAACAGATACAGAAGGATAAAAAGAAAGGTACGAGTTTATTAAACAATTATAATTAATTAAATGTGACGATATGTTAGGTCATTATAGGATATTAATTAAAGTAAAATGTGTCCTTTAAATTGTCTATTACAAACAGATGCATGGCTACGTTCACAATTTGTATCTAACAAACGCGATGTAAATATCAAAATATTGATTGAATTCCGAGAACAGTACACCAAACGTTTTCATAAGAGACATTAGAAATCATATTGTTTATAAATTCTTAAATGTAATAATCAGCAGAAAGCAGACACGCTAAATAATAATTTGGCAAAGAAAGTTAAAACAAAATTTAACGAAACATTTCTAATGTCTTCTGTCACTTCTAGATTAACTCGTATTATACAACGGAATATCACTATATTAATGAAACTTATTATTCTATCCCCTAAACAACAACAAAAAAAAAACTACTGATAAATCAATATTTTTTTGCATCATGTTGCTTTAGGGGATGAGGGTCCTAAGAAAGCATTAATATTTATTTTGATTTTTAATTAAGTCATGTTTTAACAAACTTACTTACTTATAATTGCAAAACGTCACAATATGTGCCTTTATTTTATCAGGGTGCATGTGACCTCATGGTGTTTAATCTAATTAACTAGTACACTATTTTACAGAGGTGGAACCATTGATAACTAAGCCAATAAAGGCTTTGAACATATTGGAAAATAGCACATTAGAATTGACTGTTGTGTATGAGCCTGCGGATGATAACATTGTGAAGTGGTACCGCAACAATCAACCCCTAGAACAAAGTGATGACTGTGTTATCCATACTGAAAATGGGACATCAATAATAAAAGTACAAAAAATTGACAAAAAGAAAGTAGGAAAATATGAAGTGATTGTTGAAAAAAATAACGTGGTTGCAAAATCAGGAAGCTCCATTAAACTACTAAAATCATTAGATGACGACCAAATTTTGCCACCTGTTTTTATAAAACCTTTACGACCAAAAACAGTTATTTTAGGCGATATTGTATTACTAGAGGTTGAAGTTACATCAAGTCCAACCGCTTCCTTCCAATGGTTCATAGACACAAGAGAAGTAACCGCATATGCTAAACAAAATAAATTAACTAACATATATGTAACAAACAGGGAAAACGTATCGTGTCTATGTATTGAAAATATAAGCAAAGATTTCTTAGGAGTCATTACATGTAGAGCAGAAAACTTTGCAGGATCGGTTTCATGTTCTGCTTCACTGCTAGAACAACAAGATAAAGAATTTATTGGGCAAGCGCCAATAATTATTACTCCCTTAGAATCTGTTATAATAATGGATGGGGAACCAATAAAAATTACTTGTAAAATCAAGGGTCAACCCTGGCCACGAATAGATTGGTATCATGGTGGTACACCTGTTCAAAGAGCTAGAGATATAACAGTGGCCCGACAAGAATCAGGCCTATGTGAATTATGCATAAAAGAAGCTTTCCCCGAAATGTCAGGAATATACCGTTGTGTAGCTACAAACGACTTTGGCAGTTGTAGCTGCGAATGTACTGTTGAAATTGAAGGTAGCGAAGTAAATTCTACTTTCATCATTGCATGAAAAATAGTTTGCATGTTTATTTAAATATACGGAGTGTATGTTTTTTTTTTCATATTAATTCACACCAGGCACCTAATAACATTGACCACATTTGCCATGCATCTGTAGAACAATTTGAAGTTTGGATTTTATTCGACACTGCAGTGTTGAGAATGATTATTTTCAAAGCTTAAATTAAAAGAAAATGTAACAATGAGTTCGATTCTTAAAATTAAGAAGCGTAGTGATACTTATAATTATAGTTACAATTTACCGAGCATTCTTTTATTATAACAGTAAAACCATATGATGGATTTACTTATTGCATTAAAATAGAATGTTAAGTTTAAAAATATGGAATAAAAATGCTTGTGTTATGAGAGCTTCATGAATGTTAACTGCGACGCATTCTGTTGTTGTGGGTGTATAATTCCCTTTATCGGGTTGTATAACGCGATATAAGACGGGTATTTTTAACACATTAACTGCCAAAATATGACACTTGAACATTGCACAGGAATTAAGCACTGGTGAATAATGTTATTGGTAGGGCAGTGTCTTCATTCTTACTATTATTTTGTTTTATTTTCTAGCTTATGAATATGTGCCAAGTGCCTCAGAGGAAGATATACTAAGTGATGAGGTAAGATAATACATAATAGTTCTACAAGTTTCTAGGCGCTAAGTGCTACTAGTGAATGTTGTATTCATTCTCATTCACTATTGCAGTTGCGACTACAGAAAATGTATGTTATGATTCAGGAATCTGTAGTTATCTCCAAATAGATTTTTTCGGTTTTTTGGTCGTATAAAAGGAACCAAATTAACATCGATTCGAAATTTTATATAAGTTTTCTCTAAAATTAAGCCTCCAAAATAATTTAAATAACAATTTTTAAATTACATAACCATGTTTATTTCGGTGTAACAAATATCTATTAGATATTAAACTTAAAAATGAGTTTCATATCTAGTAGATATTTATTACACCGAAACTCCTCCTGAAATATAGCATGATTTGCGCGCCAAAGCCAAGACCTAGTGCCTTAAATGAAAAACAAAACCTAATACCGTGACCACTTTACTTTACAGAAAACGAGTGACATAGAGGAATTTGCTCCGCGCATTGTGAAAGCCTTACCAACTGTAGTTACTACTACAGAAGGAGAACTAACCAGGTCTGGGATGAATTTCTTATTCGCTAATACTGATTATTGCAACCACTAAGACTAGATCATGCTATTAGTATATCCCATAGTAGATCCCATCTATTTTTTCACATTCCAGTCGTTGAATGGAAGTAGCTAAAGAGTAGGTTTTTTTAATCAATGGTACTTTTTATATAATTGGTCTAGAGGAGTTTTGTTTAAAATGTAGCGTGGAATGGACTCCAGCAAGTGAGTCTGGACAAACATAAGAGCACTCACATTTGGTGTTGGTCGGATCTGCCATCCTCCAATTTTGCCAAATTGTTTTTTGCAGTGGTCTCGGGTGTACAGTCAATAAAGTGCTTTCCATATATGTACCTAGGCCACTGCATTTCGCGTCGGGGTAGCATGTTTCTAGGGTGTCACGAACATAGTCAGATAGTATTGTGCTCTCCCAAACGCTGGCTTCTCGAAATGTTTGATTTTTGGATGCTGTGTGTACAGCATAGAAAGCTCTTCAGACTTTAAGTGAACCCCGAGTTGTTGTGTAATCGAAGAATAAAGCGGGAATGAGATTCTTAGTATTGTTCATAAGAAATTACTAACATTTTTTTAGGTTCGAAGCGAAGGCTATAGGTATTCCCAAGCCTCAAATAAGATGGCTCAAACAAGGCGTGGAAATAATTCAGTCGCAAGAATATCAAATAGAGGAAATGGATGATGGCACTTCGATATTAATTATACCTGAAGTGTATCAAGACGACACCGGGGAAATAGTATTTGAAGCATTTAACCCCCTAGGAGTAACTTCGACAATTGCAGCACTTTCTGTTGAAAGTAAGTATTATTAACGTATTTCTTCCTAGAATAAACATATTTTAAAGTTGTACCTATATTAATTCAAATGTTATGCTTACAGTTGCAGCAGTTTTCAGTGGATTGATTATAAAAATATTTATGATCTGTGAATATTGTTATGTACCTACCCATGGTTCCTTTTCCTTCGAGCCCATACTTGCGTACATATACTGTTAACACTAAACACCTATAAGTACGATATAAAATCGAACAGAGCAGTCACTCTCTACTTTGTAAAATAATATATTGATACATAGGTTCCTTAAGCTACAGCGACCAACGTTGCACGTACAGCAACAGATGTGTGCTGTGCGAGTTGAACCAGGCTTTTGAAACCGTAATTTGCAATTTGTTTTGAAGTTTAATTATCACATATTTTGTTCACGGGACTCGAATCAGTTCGATTATTTCCTTGTGCTTCATTTTATACTTTCAGTTACACAACCGTTTTCACAATACGGAATCAACAACTACCTACTATTAATATTCTGTAGCTAAATAAAATTTATATTTAATCATGTTCTTGTATCATCTTAAAGGTATAATTGGAACCAAGGAATACCGAAAGCCGGAATGGGTTACGCACATGGAAGAATTACAAGCGGCCTTAAAAGGTAGGTAACACATTACTAATTTTGATAGCCATACCTACTTAATTCTGGGTCAGCCATTTTTATCGTATAGCCGTCGGAACATAACTTAGGTACCTTCTACTTGAGGCAGTATGTAACTTTTCTTAAAATCGTTTCTTAAAAATAACTTATTTGCAATAGCAAGAAAAGTTACTGAATCCATAAATAAATTTACAAAATCCTTTAAATATCTGCTTTAATTAAATCGTTGTAGGTATCAAATTACTAAGTTATTAATTCCTACTTAAATCTTTAAACTATGTTAAAAACGACTTATTTTTGGTTACAGCAACTCAAGCAGTACCTACGTTTGTGAAAGAAATACTAGGAGAACGAGTTGATGAAGAAGAAACCGTTACTTTCGAAGCTGTATACAGTGGAAATCCTAACCCAGGTATATTATGATGGCGATGCACTTCATGATTCACAACTCTCGAAAATTGGTCGTTACGGTTTTTTTTACTTATTAATTCTTTTAGTTATTATGATTTCAAATAATATATCGAGACTGCAACTTTTTTAAGATCCTAAAACATAAAAGGTCAATGAAGTGAAGGTAGTATAATTAGTGAGTAATTTAACTAAAGTATTATAAAAAAAAATTATTCTGTTACGAATAATATTGTTTTAGTCTTAAATAAAAATATAATTATATTAACTCACATGCAGCTGCGTCGACTAACTACGTTATAAGATAATATTTTAACAGGCACCTTTAAGGCGCCATCATGGAAGAGAAATTAATGCAAATGTTGGTTTTATTATTATTTCAGAAATACTTTGGTACAAAGACGGCAAAGTCATAAGAACAGATGAACGTTATACAATCGAAAATAATGATAATCGTACGACATGCACGGTTAAAAAGTGTGTAAAAGCTTCAGAAGGAACATACATGTGTAAAGCCGTAAGTGACATAGGTATGGCTACTACTAAAGCTAAACTTACAGTATATGATAGTGCAGACAAGGTGCGAAAAGCAACACACCTTAAACAGAAAGATAAAAAAGAAAAAGTCATTAAGCGTGAAGAAGAAATAGTGAAGGAAGAAACTGCTACTAAGGTCACAGAAGATGTAATAGATTCTGCAGTTATCACAGAAGAAGTCCAGGTTATGGAAAAACCTAAAACAGTGAAAAAAGTTGATAAACACAAAGCAAAAACAGTCGTTACTGAAGCTGACTATGTTGAAACCGTGGATGTTGCAACTTATAAAAAAGCTGATAAAAAAGAGAAATCAGAACCAAGGGAAGAAAAAGCAGAACCGATTGTTACTCCACAAGAATATTTAATATCGTCACAACCCGAAAAGGAAGAAATGGTACAGCCGTTTGAAGACTCTTACGAAACCCAAAAAGGCATTATCAGAATGGTAGAGGGTGATACAAGAGTTGTTGCAGAGATTAATGAACTATTAGAAGTTATTAACGCTAAAGAATTTGGTCCCGGTGAATCACCATTAAGAGAATTAGCTAAAATAGGTTTCATGATGAGAAACGGCCTCACGACAGAACAAATAGAAAGTCTGTATGATTCTCAATATTTCCCAGCATTAAGAGTTCCACAATCTCAGTCAGCTTTAGTTCGTTTAGTAGAACGACAAGGACATGGCGCACTCATTACCGAAGTACTTACGGAAGAAACCACTCAGGATGAAGATGTCATCGCAGCCAAAGTTGGATTCCGTGCTTTCTTGAAAATGGTGGAGTTAAAACATTCGTCAGTCGAAGAAGTGATTGCGCATTTCTATCCAGAAGATTTTAAACCACGTTCCTGGGAACAAAAAGAGGCGCAAGAGGTACAAAAACTGTATATTTATTTCAATTTCTAACCATTATCTGTAGATATAGTTACTAAAACTAAATGTGCAGACATAGAAAAAAGAACAACAATTCAACAGAATCCGAATAATTTTGACTGTTTCGGTGGTACTCGAGGCACTGTGACACGGGGACGAGGGGGGGGCGAAGCTTTAAACTCACTTCCAAATCTCAAATATTGTGTCTTGCTATTTTACAGGTTATAGTGGAATCATCAGCTGAACAGACGGCAGAGATTCATACAGCTACAGTTATAAAAGGTAACATTGCTATGCACGCAATCGCAAATTGTAATTTATACATACTTATTAGATAAATGTGATATCTACCAACATGCACTGGTCCCGCGTGAAGGACGGCCCACTTCCTCTCACAGAGACGAGGCCTGTGTCCAGCAGTGGGAACATTGTAAGCTGATTATGTTATTATAAAGATAGAAGTACAATATGGGTTGATAATATTACTGGATACAGTAACACAGGGGGGGGGGGGTAATACACTGGGTACAGTATATGCAATAGAAGTAATGTGTTACTAAGTATATTTTTCGGAATAAATCTTGTGATGGGTCGGTATCTTTGGTCCTATGAATGATGACTGATGAATGTCAAACAAGGAACATTTTGATATTGATGAAATATTATTTGTTTTAGATACTACCAAAATATCGGAACTTGTTCAAGGTGAGTTATTAGAATACTTAGGTACATAATATATTTAAATACATAGGTACATAATAATTATATTAAGGCAGTTTTTACAACTCACGCTTTGAATGTTTTTACGCTAAGATGGAATGGAATGACTCTTCTGCTTTAATTTAAGCAAAAATGAATAAAAAATGGAAAAGTAAATGGTATTGGTAGCTACAAGTCAGGGAAATTTATTGTTAAGCTAATTGACACCCTATGTAAATTTGTCGTGTTGTAATAGCCATTGTATACAACTGCCAAATGACAGTTGTGATCTGAATATACGTACAATTTCGGTTTGTAGCCAATTTGCTTAACTGTGAATTGCCCTGACTTTACATACGTATTTACAAAAAAAAAAATTAGGTTGTGCTGATTTTATTTTAGTAGCGTCTCTTGTTCGATTTTAAACTTAAGGATGTATTTTTAAATATTTCTTGCACATTGAGAGATCTTAAAAAGTTTCATCCATGAAAATAGACTAGGAAAAGTCTTTACGCGGCGGCGGCGTCTGACAGCAAAGTTTATCGTTATATTATAAGTAATATGATTTAGCATTTTACAGAACAAGCAAACGCATATTTGGTGTTTTTGAATCAGCGCACAATAATTTTATACAAAACGAAAAAGCTTTTATCTCAAAAGGCGCTTGATACTAATTTATAGCAAATAATAATTATACATAATATGCCTTATGGTAGCATGTGATGTTATATGTGAAAACAAACAGATATATTTTAATGGTAGCATTAAAAAATATCTGCGGACGGCTTTTCAAACGACGCATTTTGCACTTTCTACAGTTTATTCATCGCTTATACAGGTTGGAAGAAAGAAATGCTTATAAAAAGAATATTTACATGCATAGAAAATGCGCGAGGACATTAAGTATTTATCCTCCAAATTACGTACCTAAGTACCTACAATTCGCAACTCTGCATAAGAGTAAAGGGTAGGATAGGATGATGTCATACTTAATTTGGTATCCCTTTTAAGTAACAGCTACCTACTATTATCAATACACTGGCGACTATTTATATTAATTGTCAAAATTTCATATTTTTATGACACCTAGTATATTCTTATCTTAAATGAAATTACATCAAACAATAAGGCACCCGTATTTAATTCCTCTTTTTTCGTTTATTAGAACATGTTTGCAATTCCTTCTGTTCTAAACTGATGTAAACGCTGAAACGTATCGAACTATATAATTGACGTAAGTCATCCGCTGACTTATGGCTTATTATTACTGCGAATGAGATATGTTCTCACTATTTATCAACTGTAATGCAGTCTTCTAATGAAAGCTACCTTACAAGAATGCAGTGGGTAAAAATAAAGTATGAATTTTTTGTTGTCACTGGGTAACAACGGCAACGAGTGATGTTGGGTTGTTCTATAATGTACAGTCAACTCGAAAAAAACTCGCCACCGATCAACAATAGACATCGTCCTACATAACACCATGCATCATCTGACAGGTTTCTCTTTCTAAGAAAATGTATTTATAGATACTTCAGTGAAATGCAAAATGTTGAATTTGTTGTCACATATAAAACCAGCTTAATTGTGTGTAATTTTATTCTATACAGCATTTAAACACTTCGTTTGCCTTCAAGAATGTGCTTCATTTTCAATAATAATTACTTTATTTTAATGACGTGTGACTCAAGCAGAAGTTAAAGTAAGTATTAACATTCATTATCTTCATGTATATAATTTAACATAACTTTAACAAATAATACAATTTACCTACTATACGTCAGCTTAAATAAATACACTTTCCAATTTCTTAACATTATGATTTACTTATTATGTTCTACTTAAAATTCACCTCAAACACTATACCTACTATAATTTCACAGATATCAAAGAAAAAGAACAAGTCAAACGCAAAAAACACACTAAACAGAAAATATCTATTGAAGAACAGCAATTAGAAGATACATCAACAAAAGAACAATTAGTAACCCTTAAAACCATGCAATCAAAGGAAAAACAAGAGCATTACATCGAGGACGAAACTGGTGTACTTGAAAAAGATGAAATACCGTACCTTACTACAATTGCTACGGATATTTCTGAAAACAAGGTTGAGATAGTACCTGCTAGCCAGGTGACTCATATTCTTTCTGATAAGACAATTACAGATGTTACAGCGAACCTGAAATTCGATACAAATTATTCTTTAATCGCCGATGTACAAGAAGTTCATGAAAAGGAATCACAGCTGCAAATTAAAGAAAATACAAAATTATCAATAAAACCATCAGTAAACCAAATTGAGCCTTTAGTAGTAACAGAAGTCGAAATAAGTAGTTCTGTAGATGACTACCAAATAAATAAAAGCACTCCTGAAAATATTGCAAACAAAGGTGTTGTACCAGCAGAATCATTTGTAACAACGGAAATCCATGCCAACATGTCTACATCAGACTTTAAAAAAGAGGAAAAGCATACTGAAAATGCGAAAACTACTATGATTTTAAAAGACGCACTTAACATATCCGAGGAAATAATATCTATGAAAGAATCACCACTTCATGAGTCACCAACGAAAAAATCTAATGCTACTGTTGCATTTTCACCTTTGGTGGGTCTAAATGTTATTGAGATTAATGAAGAAATGAAAGAAAGTGATGTAGAAACTGTAAACGTTGAAAAAGCAGCAACGTCTAAACTTAATTTCAATTTATTAGAATCAATACAAGTTGGTGAAGTGTTTGTTGAAGATAAGTCTGGAAAATACTATCCTGAGTTGATTGTGCCCACCGAAATGGCACGTACAGATGTTCTCGTTTCAAATCAAGTGGTAACAGAAGTTCACAATGTCCAAGAACGGGAAGGCATTCTATCAGCACTAAAGTTGCCACCGGCGCAGGAAGCAAATATAGACATTGCATCAAAAGATAGTTTAGCTATATCTATCGAAGAACTACACGAAAAAGAAGGAGAATTTGCAGCAAAAGTAATGCCTGCCCAAGTTTCAGTTAGTAACGACATAATGTTGCATACTAGTCTTCATAACACAGTCACAACATCGCACATAAAGGAATCAGAATTTCTAGCTGACACCGTAATTCTTAAAAATGCCAGTGTCAGTATCAATGAACTTCAACATACATTTAATTTAGAAACTAGTGTTCACGATTCGGAGACTACGTTGGAAGAAACAAGATCCACACTTAGTTCTCATGCTGACATTGCAATATCAGCTTTAGATAAAAATGTTGTACATGAAGTCAACGTTCATGAAAGTGAAAAAGATCTCGTATTAAAAGATGACAAAGTAACAGCTAAAGCTGATTTCGATTTTAAGGCTTTTGAGCCACTTATAACTTCCGAGACATTAGGAATGACTTCTACTGATGACATCAAAACATCAGAAAAGCCTATAGAGGACTCTGCAACAGAAACCGTTATAACTTCTAGTGCTAAAATTATCACATATCCTCTTATACACGACAAAGAATCTACTGAAGAATATAGATCAAGAAAACCCGAGGTTGTACTTTCATCGCTAATTCCGAATTTATCAATTACTGTTTCTGAAATTGAATCTTCGGAATGTGAAAATAAGTTAACATTAAATAAAATACCTGAAACTGTGCATGCTCAGTCAGCGTCTAGCCAACCTTTGAAGACTCCGTTATCTGAAGAAGTAAATACAGCTGATCAAATTGATTTTATGGCCGAACAACCAAATTTGTCTGAAAATGCGTCAGAGACAAGGGATTTACAAAAAGAAATAACAGTTCTTCAAACAAATGTAGAAGACCAGCTTCTACAGCTGCAAGAAAATATATTTTTGCAGAGTGCAGCTGAAGCTGTTTTTATTGGCAAAGAAAGTTTAAATATTACTGAAGTTATTACAAGCTTAAGTGAACAAAATCTCGATGCCGATAAACTAAAGCCAACTACATTTGCAAAGATGGACATAGACTCAGATCGTAAAATTGCTGTAGTTTCGGAAGTACACTCACGTGATACTCTTTCAAGTCTTGATACGCTGACTCCAAATTATGAAGAAGCACAAATCGTTTCTAATAATTTGATTCCTTTACAAATATCTCAAAATGAAACTTTAGACAGTCAAACCGTTTTGCAAAATAATATACAACCTGATTTAAAGTATCTAAATCCCGAGATAGTTCCAACTGAAGAAAGTCTTAAGGTTACGGAAGTATTACAGCATGAAAAAGAAAGTGATTATAATATTACAACACTACCACAAACCTTTACAGCGTCTACAGACATTACGGGGCGGCCAGTTGCTGTACTATCGGAAGTCACGGTAGATTCCAGTGTCGGTTATACGGATGACATGATTAAAGATGCACCAAAGAAAGCCAGTATTCAAAACATTGCTCACAACGAATTAATTGTTAGCACGACCAATTACAACGAAAAAGAAAATGAACTGGATACTAATCTCAAAGCGAAAACAGTTTTGGCTTCACTTAACATTGACTCTAATCAGGCTATTTTAATTGAAGAAAATAGAACAGAAATCGCGCCGGAAGTTATTGAAAGTATGAAAAATTTATCATGGGCTAATGCTAAACAAGGAGCTACAGTAACAGAAGCTATATGTCAAGAGGAAATTATGGTTCATTCTTCGGAAGAAAAGTTAGATAAGAAAGAGACGGATAACTTGACAAAACCCGTTATATCTCTGTCAACATTACAAGCACCTCAGTATGACGAAAAACTAGCTATAGAACAAGAAAATGTATTATCAGCAAATAAAGTACCTGATAACCAACAAGCGGAGGTTTCTATAATTTGCCAACAAAGTTTAGAAACTTCAGAAGTTATTTCACATTCTGATAATATGGAAGATACCGATAGGTTAAAAATGGATTACAAAAAAGCATTGCCCAAAATTGATGAAATATATGGAAAAACTGCTCATACTGAAGAGGTTATAACAAGTGAAATACCTGAAGAGTTTAAGGATGAAAAAATCGTATTACAAAACTCAAACATAACTCCTATATTCAAAAATACATGCGAACAAATGGAAATAATACTAGGTGAAAGTGAATCTTTGTTACATGAACAGCCGCTGACTACATCTACTATTAGTGGAGACATTACTGAAACTGAAGCTGTCATAACAAGTTATACTGAAACTATTGACAAAGAAAAGGAATTTGACGCGCAAGTATTACAACCAAAACATGACGCTTCAATTGGCTATGTTCCGTACAGTAGTTCCATTGATACTGAAGTAATAGTCTCTAGTAATGTTGAAGACTTTGAGGACACTACTGTCAAAACATCAAAAGCTTCATTGACTCGTGATGACCTACAGAAACACATACACAGGACAGAAGTATTAGTCGGTGAAAAAGAGACGAGTTTAATAGATATTAAAACAGATTCACACAAAGCGACCGAAAATATAATTGAAACAACAGCTAAAGAAATCACAGTAATACAAACAGTTGAAAAAGAGAATACGCTGAGTGAACTACCAGAACCTTTCTCTACAACCGCTCATACTTCAATTAGTGAAAAACAGTCTATACTGAGTACAGAAGTGTTGACCAGTCAAGACGTTGAAGATTTCCATACACTTAAAAATACACTTACAAGTGTGACAACAACACATGGAGTGCAAGAAGCTATCGAAGAAATACAGCCATTTGTTTGTGAAGTCGAGGATGCTTATGAAAAAGATGTGGTTACTGAACGAAAATCCACAGGTGTTATTGAAGAGCAAAAATCTGTTGATATTACGGAAACAATTGTTACCGAATCAGAAAGATCATTAGAAACAATGGCTCCGATAAAAGGTGAGACGGTCAATTTAAGTTTTCAAGCTAAAAATTACGTTAATATAACTCAAGTTACATCATCTGATAAAGAAGAAGCTTTCCAAACGAAAGGGTTAATACCGGAGACTAGAACAATAAAACCTACGGTTGATATGCCATTGCATGCAAGCATTGGTGTTAATGAAACGGTTTCAAGTGAAAAAGAGGTTATATTAGAGTCTCTTAGTGAAATTAAACCAGTTCAAGTAGGTGTAAGTATAGAGCCAAGGGATTGCTTAAAAATATCAGAAAATATATTAGCAGAAAAAGAAGAGGCGTTAAAAGAAAATAAAATACCAAAAGCCGTAACAAACGATATAAGCTTAACTACACATAAACACATAAATACTGAATTATTAGAAGTATCAGAAATTGAAGAAAACATGGATTTGGTTACCAATAAAAAAACAGAAATTGGTGATATTACTATAGAAGCTGTGAAACCACTTCATGTACAAGAGACAAACTACGAAGAAAGACCAACAGAATTAAAGGCTTATGAAAAATTAAAAGAACTTAAACCTTCAGTTAACTTAGAAGTCGGTCAACATCTTACAGTAACGGAAGTTGAAATAACAGAGACAGAAAATCTGATAGAACCTAAAGAAAGTTCACTCAAGAAAGTTGAAGAAACATATATAACTAATTTACCTATTCAAATAGAGGAAATAACTTTAAAAGAATCGGAAGTTACTTTATCCCAAGAGAAAGCACCACAGCAAGAAGTACCTGGAATTGTAATCGAGCCTAAACAATATATTACTATAACAGATACCGTTGGAGAAGAGAAAGAACAAGATATGCCGCATGAAATCGCTCCAATAAGCGGAAAACAAAAAGTGGATATAAAACCTATCAACCATATCACCACCACAGAAACTGTACCTATGGAAGAATTTAAAATTTTAAAAGACAAAACTACTAAAGATGAGAAAGCTTCTCAGATGCAAGATACTCTTACAGAACTTATTAATATTCAACCTCATCCAATTGAGACCTTAAAAAGTATGGATTTCAACTTTGAACCTACAGAAAGTGAAATTAGATACGAACTCGAACTACACAAAAGCTATACTACTTCTGAAAATGTGGTGCAAGAGATTTCTGATGAAATATTGAGCCGTGAAGAAAACTATAAAACCGCTGAAAAAGCGTTAACAGAAATGAAATCGATTCAGCAATTTGAAATTATAGCAGGAGAAAAACCAGAATCTTTTGATAAGCCAAATGAGCAAAAAGTGGAAAAAGCAGATGAACGACATATTCCCCATCAAGAAATATATAACATTAAACCAGATGTTGTCGAAAAAATTGAAAATTTACCTAGTTTCCTAAAGCCGGATATTAATACCGCGTCTTTAGACGTTGAAGCTCACAAGTCCTACATTGTAACTGAAAATGTCACAGAAGAAACGCCATGGGACATGACTGTCATTAATGAACCAACCAAAGAAGTAACGGAACAACTGTTAGAAATGAAACCGATTGAACAGACTGAAATTGTTGTTGGTGAGAATATTTCATCGATAAAATCTATAGACCGTGAAGAAATAAACGTTACCGGAAAACACATTGAAATGCGACCTATTAGCCAAAGTTCTGTAGTTGTACACGAAAGTGAAATAACTTCAAACTTTGAACAAGTCGCACCTCTCGAAAAAGCATTAGTAACTTTGAATACCACAGAAAGTATAACTGTTGACGAAATTACACAAGAAGATTCACAAGACACTTTCAGAACAGACCAAATAAAATCTGCTAAGGCTGAAAAGTCTATAACATTATTAACACACGTACAATGCACTGAAAACGTAGCAGAAACTCAAGTTAAAGATTTAATAACACCAAAAACACAGACTGAAACCACAAAAATTACAACAACTAGCGTAACGCCACTAATAATTACAGACAGTGAAAGTCTTCAACATGAAACTGAATTACATTTACCAGAAACCAAATCACAAAAAATAAGGAAAAGTTTTACAATCGCCAATGAAGTTGAAGTTTCTACAGAATTTGTCGATGAGCAAGCAGTGCCGTACTCCGAAAAGAAGCCAAAGTTATTGGAGAGTAAAATTACCACGACTGATGAGGACCATCTTGGAATTTCAATTACAGAACAAGAATCTCATATTCATGGTAAGTTTAACAAAAAGCATTTTTTTTTGGGTATCATTTAAGCTATTACCAATTTAATTAGTTTTGTGTTTCTTAAATAATAGGGTTTGTCCTCCAAATAGTAGATGTGTCACCAAAATGTAGTCACCAAACAATGCAAAATCAGTTCCACAATAAATCACCTAAAATCCTGAGATTTGGTCTAGTACCAAATAAATGTTTTTGTATGTATTATAATAGGTGTGTCCTAATAAGTATTTAAGCAAACTAATTTAAAGAGATCACCAATAGTAGTAGTTTTCTTATTCACCACGGATCGATTGATATACATAATATGTCGACGGTAGGGCTTGGTCGACGGAGCCCCGCTTCGCGGGGCTCCTACTTCTGGGTGGTTTATAAAAAAATAACCACGAAGGGGATGGCGGGGTCTCTCGACCCCGCCATCCCCTTCTAACCTAACCTGTCCGAGTCGGGGTGCCCTAAAGTCCAGATTGCATCCAGTTTCTCCTGGTAATTTGTCTCGGGTATCATTTAAGCTATTACCAATTTAATTAGTTTTGTGTTTCTTAAATAATAGGGTTTGTCCTCCAAATAGTAGATCTGTCACCAAAATGTAGTCACCAAACAATGCAAAATCAGTTCCACAATAAATCACCTAAAATCCTGAGATATCAACCTGGGAACAATTTTTGTTTATCTGAGAACGAAAATATTTCGTGGCGATAGATCTATTTATTAGGTGATACAACTTGATGACAAATATAAATTTTGGTGATAGAAAATATAGTTCCCTTTTTTTTTATCGATTTTTTGGTGGCGGAGACTGTATGGCCTGTATTAGATAGGTATCAACTTAAAAAAAAAACATGAAAACAAAACCGTTATTCTGAACTACATCTTGGTGAAAACTAATAATGGAAATTGATTCCTCAGGTTATGAACGGCAAAAAGGCCATATTCGCGTATGGCTTATAAATGTGACATAAATAAACGCTAAACCACGGTCCCTCAACAAACCTAAATGTTTCTTCAGTGGCACATAATTTGAATACAAAAACGGCATTGATAAAACAGTCGAACTGAGATAATTAAATGTCAGTATTTTGAAATATTATTTAAGGTTTTGAAGATTTGAAACCACCTAGTCCATACTAATATTATAAATTCGAATGTAACTCTGTTTGTCTGTATGTTTTCACGCCACTTTACCTTTTTTCACCACTGAATGAATTTCGATAAAATTTGCCAAGGAGTTAGATGGCATTCTGGGGAAGGACAGGCTACCTTTTGTGTCAAAAAAAATCCTAAAGGGGTGATATAGGGTAGGGAAGTTTGTGTGGGAAAGGTCATTCTCCTTTAGCATTTCTCAGGTTAGGGATATGAAAATTAAAATTTTTGCCGTTGATAAGAAAAAAAATCTGTATTTTTGTAAAATAACCCCCCCCCCCCCCCCCCCCCCCCACACAAGGGGCCACAGGATTATTGAAAAAAATTGTACCTTTTTTAGGAAATTTAAGGAATTGGAAATATAGTTTTGCAATGGCGAGGGTAGAAAATTTCAAATTAATGATGATAATATTAAAATTAATTATTATTATTTTTGAGTTAAACATTTAGAATCATAAAAATCTGTTTAATAAAAATAAAAATGGATTTGGATGATAGGATACTATTTATCCCGGTAGCACGTTCCTGTGGGATCATTTTCGAAATCCACGCGGACGAAGCCGTGGGTAGAAGCTTGTTAATAGAATATAACAGTTCTTTATTTGCACAGAAAGTAGGTACAAGTTACAGATGTAACTTACCAATAATATACCTGAAGCCCTTTGATAAGACAAAGTAAGACCACTTAAGACCGTATCAGCGTGTACCTATTATTTCCTTTTTTTATGTTTAACTAATATTTAATTCCAACAATATCAGATGCTTTGTTTGCCTAAGGCTTGTACTGCATAAATAATCATCGATGTAAGCTATTTAGTTAGGTTCTGTGCCGAAAAGGGTAAAATGAAACATCGCTGATCAAGATCAGTTTTTGTTCGTCGGTCTACCACAGGTAGTATGTTTTTCTCAAAAACTTTGTAACCGGTAACGTGGGGAATTTGTAATTTGGCATAATGTTCGGTATCGATGAAGAGTACATATAAAGATCAAGATCACAATCGTTGGATTGTAAAGATATTATAATGTTTAAACAAAATAAATTCTGGTCTTCTAAATAGCTCAATAGCAAACAATTACCATCATCATTAATCACCAACTACTTACTTCTCTCCTACATTATTTCGGCTAAAATTATTATTTAAATGAGGATTTGGTAGTTATTAAGCCACGGATTACCGACAAAATTTAGGCTTGCGACAGTGTAACAAGTTGCTAAAAAAACAAAGATTACAAACAAAACAGGTACTTAATTTCGAAGGCATTTTGAACTGTGTATTCATTTTAAATAAAATCCTTTTTAGCTGATAAAATTATTCCTAAACAAATCATTAAGGTCTAATGGGCTACGCAAAAATCAAAACCTTCAACCTTTTGCAAAGTAAAATTACCTGGCGACTGGACTTAAATGTTTCATTTCAATGTAATATTAAAACACGAGGTTACGAGATAAGGTCAAAGGGATGCATCGATACGCATCTTGGCCGATACGATAATGATACCGATATTTATGAATACGTATTGGCCATACCGATACCGATCCGAATGGTTAAAATAACTAACCATAAAAATAAAATATTAAATAATATTGAATAAAGTTACAATCACAAAAATATTCTCAGTTAATAATTTAAAGTAACATTAACAAGATTTTTATTGAGAAATCAAATAATTCTCAAGTTATGCGGAGAAAGGCGATTTCGCAAGTTCGTTGGAATGAGGCCTGCTGTTGAAAATAGTCTCTCGGATGCGATAGAACTCATTTGGAAACTAAAGTACTTTTGCGCCAATCTTTTTAAGTAGGGATATAGAACCTCATTGCGCCAGAAACTGAGTGGATCTGCTTCTATTGATATATTATGAGATCGGAGATATATATCAACTTCTTTTTTTAAAGTTTCTCAAGTCAAATTGTGAGAAATGGTTTGACCGGTTGAAACAATGAATTACAGAAACAATTAGAAAGCCATTATCTGCCGATCCACGTTCATACGAGGAGGTAAAGATCTTCTCTGTATTAAGAATGTTACGAAAGCAACAACCGTAGGTAATGAATGAGCTAGGAATGTAAGGCGAGTGGAATTCTAAACTACAATGGAACGAAATTAAATCAAAATCAAAAGTCATTTATTCAAATTAGGCTGAGAATCAGCAGTTTTTGAACGTCAAAATCACATAAGCCAGTCCCCCCAAAACGCCCACCCTTCACCACTTCCTAGTGCTTTAGCTGGGAAGAAGAAGTGGCGGAACAAACTCCCCAGCAGCACTGCTGTCTGTTCAGTTAGAAGAACTGGATTCTATACATATAGTAATAAATAAATTAACATTACGAAACACAAAAATATTAAAATTATTTGCCATATGTCAGCTAGCACACGCCAATATTTAAAACTATACTCAAGCAGAAATAAATAATAAAAACAAAAACGCAAACAGAACTTAATACATAATAAAAAGCCTCCTGGCATAAAGGGCGTGCCCGCTTACATATGCAATGCTGCATTATGTTTATATGTATATAGCTGTAACTAGTAGCCACAAATGATAAACTAGGGCCTTCGAAGTAAAATAAAGAAACATTAATTTCTAATAACAATAACAAAACCATAGTCAGCAAGCTGACCTGTCACCACAAGCAGCACCCGTTCACGAGCATAACGCAAAGATCAGCCATTACCCCCCACGCCATATTTGAGGGAAGGAGGCAACCCGACCCCCGACGCTACCGCAAGCATTGACATCTAAGGGAGCATGACGAACTTGCTGCCGGTTGCTCAAAAGAATAATATGATGAACTGTCGAGGTCGCTAGCTAACCATATATTGCAATACAACTCATTAAAAAACATTGAAATGAGTAGATTATGTCAATAATAAATAAAAATTAAGTTAAACTAAGGTGACTAATATAGTCAAATAAAATAAACAATTATATGAACTCGTATAACTTGTCAGTAGGTAAGCTAATTTTGGAGAAAGAACATAAACATTGTCTTGAGTTAATCACAGCGACCAACTATTTTTATCGTTTAAGTGATCGTTGATTGAATAGTATGCCTTTGAACAAAGGTTGGATTTTACTTTAGCTTTAAACGCATTAAAAGGCAATTCTAACAAAGAAGAGGGAAGCTTGTTATAAAAGTTTATACCAAGCCCAACAAATGAGTTATGGACCTTATGAAGCCGGTGAAAGGGAGCACGTAGTTTCTCCTTGTTTCTAGTGTTAATATTATGAATATCACTGTTTTTTGTGTATAAGTGTATATTTTGCCTAATATATAAGATGTTGGCGAAGATGAATTGTGAGGCCACCGTGAGAATAACAATCTCTTTAAAAAAAATCTCTCAGAGTAACTCTAGCACCTAGCTGGTAAATTGCTCGTACAGCTCGTTTTTGAAGAACAAATATATTTTGAATATCAGCGGCTTTGCCCCACAGCAGAATGCCGTAGGACATGACGCTATGAAAATAACTGAAATAGACTAGCCGAGCTGTATCAACGTCAGTGTATTGTCTTACTTTCCTGACGGCATAGGCGGCCGAACTGAGCCTTCCCGCTAGGCATGATATATGTGATCCCCACTGAAGCTTGGCATCAACTGTTATGCCCAGAAATACTGCCGAGTCTACAGTTTCAAGTACCTCTTTATCTAAGACGATGTTGGGTCCTAGATTTCTAACATTCGGTAAGGCGAACTTTACACATTTCGTTTTCTTGGCATTGAGAACTAGGTTATTTGTGGTAAACCAATCTGTAACCATTGATAGTGCACTGTTTACGTCGTCAAAATTTTGTCTATTCCTGTCTACTTTAAAGATAAGAGAGGTATCATCAGCAAATAGTACGTCACAGATGCCCTCTAAATAGAATGGTAAGTCATTTATATACACCAAGAATAAAAAATGAAGGGATTCCCCGGGCATAAATCTTGCTTCATCTGTATTTGACTTACACCACCACGCGTTTACTTAGGTTTTTTTAATCGCGCTAATTATATAAAAAATAAAAATATTTGTATCTGTGTATCGGGAAATAAATATCGCGGATACCGATGTATCGCAAAAATCAAAATATCGCCGATATATCGATAAAGGATGCACCCTTTTAAAATTACCCATTTTAACCGAATTTACTATTAGTTAAGTGTGTCGAAATCTTCATTCATATCTTTCGTATTATTTAATTTTCTGGGTGGAAGTATGATATTTTCAATACTTCTATACCTTACTAACACGACACATTGGGAGGCCAAGTCTACTATTTAACAAAAGTTGCAATGGTCTCGCCATTGTGAGTGTTTGACGGATTTGTATCTCGTAAATTAGTAGGTTTAGGTCACAGGAGAACGGCTGTGCTACGGTAATGATCGCCGACTCGTCTCGCATTCCCCCTGCCACCTCAAGCCAGAAATCTGTTGCAAAGTTCCCTATAACAGGAAAAGCGGTCCAAACCACTTTTATTACAAAACATGGTTAATCTTCTTACCAGGCTTAAGATTCGTATTGCAGAACGTTCCTCAAGTACAATTTGATTTTTTTTAATCAGTCAAACACCATTTAAGTATAGAATCAGCACATGAGCATCGTTCTTAATCCCGAACGGTAATCAATCTATAGCCAGCTGAATCAAGACTCAAATCAAGCTTCAAGCAGAGATGTATATTGCCAACTTTTAGAAGGTTATAACCTTCTAAAATTAAAACTTGTCTGAAAACTAGTTTTAAATTGAGATCAATGCTTGCAAGCAATACAAGCGTACGCAAAAATCGCACACGCCGTGGTTAATGGATGCAACTACTAACCAGGGCTCGTGTTAACTGAAACGGATTCAAGTAACAAGTAACATTGCACAATTTTAAATTAATCTAATCAATGGGACATAAAATAAAACGATTCAACTGTTGCTACATAAAAAAGTAGATTTGTCAGTCGTGATTTTACTATATTTACCAGTAACACTGTTGCATCCGCACTGCACTTGCAGACAGCACGCCACTGACTATGAACAAAAGATAGGAAGCCATTATGATACCACAAAAACTACCTTTCCTTAAACACTAAAACTAAAAATCATTTTACATATACATAAGACAATCCTAAAAACTAGTTTATTTTTAAATGTAATCTGTCACTCACACATGCATTCTACACTTCTTGAAATAATTATTTTAAGCACGCCCAATTCAAATTATGTATTCACTTTAAAACTAAACACCAAAACGACTATTTTCAGAGGTAATACAAACTTCACCAAAATCATCTGATATAGAAGAAAGTGAAGAAATTATAACAAAGTTTATACAAGCACCTGGAAATTCAGAACCTATTCAAATTAAAACCAAAAGAACAATACTAAGAAAGAAAAAGAGAACAAGACATGACGATTCTGAACAAGGAGATATAGTAATCGAAGAAACGTTAGAAGATGAAGATACTAAGCAAGCAACGACGGACATCAGTAATGATTTAAATATTGTAGAATATGAAGGAGATGAAGCATCCGAAACAGACGTCACCGAAAAAAGTACAATTGAAATGCCAGATGAGTTTCTACATATACCCAAAATGCAACCACAGGTTCAAATTGAAGAGTTACATGATGAAGAAAAGTCAACTGTTATATTTGAACTTTTAGAAGACTCTGGAGATGATACAATAGACTCAAAGCCGAAACAACAGCGAAAGAAAATAAAGAAATCTAAAGTAAAAAACGTGTTCTTGAGCGAAGACATGGTAATAAATGAAAAAGGCGACAAAGCTCCGATAACAACTGTTACCATCACCGAAGAAAAGTCGCCTGAAGAAATAGAAGACATCAAGCCTATTGAAATCGTTGAACTACCAGAGGAGACTACCGTAGAAGAGTCAACGGCGCCAGACGGTAAGACTAAACACAAGAAAATAACAAAGAGAATCATCAAAAAGAAGGTAGGTCCAAAAGTCGAGACTACAGAAATTACCACTGAACAAATAGACGATACACAACCCATTGTCACGGTACACAAAACAGAGGAAATCGTTGACGACACCACCACACCTCTCGAAAACTTACAGGCACCAGACACAGCAGAAATTATTGAGGAAGCACCGGACACTGTACAAGTTACACAAGTGCGCACCGAAACAGGTGACCTGAAGTCCGTCAAAACGACAAAACGTGTCATAAAGAAGAAGAGTGGACCAAAACAAGAAGTAACAACGATCACAACCATCGAAAAAGATGACGAAGCTCCGATCACAACTGTCACAGTCATCGAAGAAAAGACGCCTGAAAAAATAGAGGACATCAAGCCAGTTGAAATGGTTGAACTACCCGAGGAGACCTCTGTTGAAGAGTCTACAGCGGCAGATGGTAAAACTAAACACAAAAAAATAACCAAGAGAATCATCAAAAAGAAGGTAGGTCCAAAGATAGAGACGACATTAATTACGACTGAACAAACAGACGATACGCAACCAATTGTGACAGTACACAAAACAGAGGAAATCGTTGACGACACCACCACATCTCTCGAAGACTTACACTCACCAGACACAGCACAAATCGTTAAGGAGGCACCGGAGACTGTACAAGTTACACAAGTGCGCACCGAAACTGGGGATATAAAAACCGTCAAAACTACAAAACGAGTCATCAAGAAGAAGAGAGGACCACAACAAGAAGTGACAGAGATCACAACCATCGAAAAAGATGACGAAGCTCCAATCACAACTGTAACAGTCACCGAAGAGAAGCATCCTGAAGAAAGAGAAGAGATCAAGCCAGTGGAAATCGTTGAACTACCCGAGGAAACCAGTGTTGAGGAATCTATGACACCAGATGGTAAGACTAAACACAAAAAAATCACTAAGAGAACCATCAAAAAGAAGGTAGGTCCAAAAGTCGAGACTACAGAAATCACCACTGAACAAACAGACGATACACAACCCATTGTCACAGTACACAAAACAGAAGAAATCGTTGACGACACAACCATACCTCTCGAAGACTTACACGCACCAGACACAGCAAAAATTATTGAGGAAGCACCCGAGACGGTACAAGTTACACAAGTGCGTACCGAAACTGGGGACATTAAAACCGTCAAAACGACAAAACGTGTCATCAAGAAGAAGAGAGGACCACGACAAGAAGTGACAGAGATCACAACCATCGAAAAAGATGACGAAGCTCCAATCACAACTGTAACAGTCACCGAAGAGAAGTATCCTGAAGAAATAGAAGAGATCAAGCCAGTGGAAACCGTTGAACTACCCGAGGAGACCAGTGTTGAGGAATCTACGACACCAGATGGTAAGACCAAACACAAGAAAATCACTAAGAGAATCATTAAAAAGAAGTTAGGTCCAAAAGTCGAGACCACAGAAATCACCACTGAACAAACCGATGATACACAACCCATTGTGACAGTACTCAAAACAGAAGAAATCGTTGACGTTACCACCACACCACTTGAAGACTTACATAAACCTTACAGAGCTATACCTGTCGAGGAAGCACCCGAGACAGTACAAATTACACAAGTGCGCACCGAAACCGGGGATATTAAGTCCGTCAAAACGACAAAACGTGTCATCAAGAAGAAGAGAGGACCAAAACAAGAAGTGACAGAGATAACAACCATCGAAAAAGATGATGAAGCTCCGACCACAACTGTTACCGTCACCGAAGAAAAGTCGCCTGAAGAACTAGACGACATCAATCCAGTTGAAATCGTTGAACTACCGGAGGAGACCACGGTAGAAGAGTCTACGGCTCCAGACGGTAAGACTAAACACAAGAAAATCACGAAGAGAATCATCAAAAAGAAGGTAGGTCCAAAGGTCGAGACAACAGAAATTACCACTGAACAAACAGACGATACACAACCCATTGTCACGGTACACAAAACAGAGGAAATCGTTGACGACACCACCACACCTCTTGAAGACTTACATAAACCAGATAAAGCTAAACCTGTCGAGGAAGCACCCGAGACAGTACAAGTTACACAAGTGCGCACCGAAACCGGGGACATTAATTCCGTCAAAATGACAAAACGTGTCATCAAAAAGAAGAGGGGACCAAAACAAGAAGTAACAGTGATCACAACTATCGAAAAAGATGATGAAGCTCCGATCACAACTGTTACCGTCACCGAAGAAAAGTCGCCTGAAGAACTAGAGGGTATAAAGCCGGTTGAAATCGTTGAATTACCGGAGGAGACCACGGTAGAAGAGTCTACGGCGCCAGACGGTAAGACTAAACACAAGAAAATCACAAAGAGAATCATCAAAAAGAAGGTAGGTCCAAAGGTCGAAACTACAGAAATCACAACTGAACAATCAGACGATACACAACCCATTGTCACAGTACACAAAACAGAGGAAATCGTTGACGACACCACCACACCTCTTGAAGACTTACAGCAATCAGACAAAGCTAAGCCTGTAGAGGAAGCACCCGAGACGGTACAAGTTACCCAAGTGCGCACCGAAACCGGGGACATCAAGACCGTGAAAACAACAAAACGTGTCATCAAGAAGAAAAGAGGACCAAAACAAGAAGTGACGGAGATAATAACCATCGAAAAGGATGATGAAGCTCCGATCACAACCGTTACCGTCACCGAAGAAAAGTCGCCTGAAGAACTAGTGGGTATAAAACCGGTTGAAATCATTGAACTACCCGAAGAGATTACCGTCGAGGAATCTACGGCGCCAGACGGTAAGACTAAACACAAGAAAATCACAAAGAGAATCATCAAAAAGAAGGTAGGTCCAAAGGTCGAAACTACAGAAATCACAACTGAACAATCAGACGATACACAACCCATTGTCACAGTACACAAAACAGAAGAAATCGTTGACGACACAACCATACCTCTCGAAGACTTACACGCACCAGACACAGCAAAAATTATTGAGGAAGCACCCGAGACGGTACAAGTTACACAAGTGCGCACCGAAACCGGGGACAATAATTCCGTCAAAATGACAAAACGTGTCATCAAAAAGAAGAGGGGACCAAAACAAGAAGTAACAGTGATCACAACCATCGAAAAAGATAATGAAGCTCCGATCACAACTGTTACCGTCACCGAGGAAAAGTCGCCTGAAGAACTAGAGGGTATAAAGCCGGTTGAAATCGTTGAACTACCAGAGGAGACCACGGTAGAAGAGTCTACGGCGCCAGACGGTAAGACTAAACACAAGAAAATCACAAAGAGAATCATCAAAAAGAAGGTAGGTCCAAAGGTCGAAACTACAGAAATCACAACTGAACAATCAGACGATACACAACCCATTGTCACAGTACACAAAACAGAGGAAATCGTTGACGACACCACCACACCTCTTGAAGACTTACAGCAATCAGACAAAGCTAAGCCTGTAGAGGAAGCACCCGAGACGGTACAAGTTACACAAGTGCGCACCGAAACCGGGGACATTAAGACCGTGAAAACCACAAAACGTGTCATCAAGAAGAAGAGAGGACCAAAACAAGAAGTGACGGAGATAACAACCATCGAAAAAGATGATGAAGCTCCGATCACAACTGTTACCGTCACCGAAGAAAAGTCGCCTGAAGAACTAGTGGGTATAAAGCCGGTTGAAATCATTGAACTACCCGAAGAGATTACCGTCGAGGAATCTACGGCGCCAGACGGTAAAACTAAACACAAGAAAATCACGAAGAGAATCATCAAAAAGAAGGAAGGTCCAAAGGTTGAGACAACAGAAATTACCACTGAACAAATAGACGATACAAAACCCATTGTCACAGTACATAAAACAGAGGAAATCGTTGACGACACCACCAAACCTCTCGAAGACTTACAGAAACCAGACAAAGCTAAGCCTGTAGAGGAAGAACCCGAAACAGTACAAGTAACACAAGTACGCACCGAAACTGGGGACATTCAGAACGTCAAAACAACAAAACGTGTTATCAAGAAGAAGAAAGGACCAAAACAAGAAGTTACGGAGATAACAACCATCGAAAAAGATGATGAAGCTCCGATCACAACTGTTACCGTCACCGAAGAAAAGTCGCCTGAAGAACTAGTGGGTATAAAGCCGGTTGAAATCATTGAACTACCTGAAGAGATTACCGTCGAGGAATCAACGGAGCCAGACGGTAAGACTAAACACAAGAAAATCACGAAGAGAATCATCAAAAAGAAGGAAGGTCCAAAGGTTGAGACAACAGAAATTACCACTGAACAAACAGACGATACAGAACCCATTGTCACAGTACATAAAACGGAGGAAATCGTTGACGACACCACCACACCTTTCGAATACTCACACACATCAGACACAGCAAAAATTGTTGAGGAAGCACCGGAGACGGTACAAGTTACACGAGTGCGCACTGAAACCGGGGACATTAAGACCGTTAAAACAACAAAACGTGTCATCAAAAAGAAGAAAGGACCAAAACAAGAAGTAACGGAAGTCACAACTATAGAAAAAGATGATGAAGCTCCAATTACAACTGTAACTGTCACTGAAGAAAAGTCTCCTAAAGAAATAGAAGAGATCAAGCCAGTTGAAATCGTTGAACTACCTGAGGAGACAACTGTCGAGGAATCTACAGAGCCAGACGGTAAGACCAAACACAAAAAAATCACAAAGAGAATTATCAAAAAGAAGGTAGGTCCGAAGGTCGAAACTACAGAAATCACAACTGAACAATCAGACGACACAAAACCCATTGTCACAGTACACAAAACAGAGGAAATCGTTGACGACACCACCACACCTTTCGAATACTCACACACATCAGACACAGCAAAAATTGTTGAGGAAGCACCGGAGACGGTACAAGTTACACAAGTGCGCAACGAAACCGGGGACATTAAGACCGTCAAAACTACAAAACGTGTCATCAAAAAGAAGAAAGGACCAAAACAAGAAGTAACGGAAATCACAACCATCGAAAAAGATGACGAAGCTCCAATCACAACTGTAACAGTCACCGAAGAGAAGTATCCTGAAGAAATAGAAGAGATCAAGCCAGTGGAAAACGTTGAACTACCCGAAGAGACCAGTGTTGAGGAATCTACGACACCAGATGGTAAGGTGAAACACAAGAAAATCACTAAGAGAATCATCAAAAAGAAGGTAGGTCCGAAGGTAGAAACTACAGAAATCACAACTGAACAATCAGACGATACACAACCCATTGTCACAGTACACAAAACAGAGGAAATCGTTGACGACACCACCACACCTTTCGAAAGCCCACACGAACCAGATACTGCAAAAATAATTGAGGAAGCACCGGAGACGGTACAAGTTACACAAGTGCGCACCGAAACCGGGGATATTAAAAGCGTCAAAACGACAAAACGTGTCATCAAGAAGAAAAGAGGACCAAAACAAGAAGTCACGGAAATCACAACCATCGAAAAAGATGATGAAGCTCCGATCACTACTGTTACTGTCACTGAAGAAAAGTCTCCTGAAGAAATAGAAGAGATCAAGCCAGTTGAAATTGTTGAACTACCCGAGGAGACTATAGTCGAAGAATCTACGGCACCAGATGGTAAGGTGAAACACAAGAAAATCACTAAGAGAATCATTAAAAAGAAGGTAGGTCCGAAGGTCGAAACTACAGAAATCACAACTGAACAATCAGACGATACACAACCCATTGTCACAGTACACAAAACAGAGGAAATCGTTGACGACACCACCACACCTCTTGAAGACTTACACAAACCAGACAAAGCTAAGCCTGTAGAGGAAGCACCCGAGACGGTACAAGTTACACAAGTGCGTACCGAAACTGGGGACATTAAAACCGTCAAAACGACAAAACGTGTAATTAAAAAGAAAAGAGGACCTACACAAGAAGTTACGGAAATCACTACTATCGAAAAAGATGATGAAGCTCCGATCACAACTGTTATAGTCACTGAAGAAAAGTCTCCTAAAGAAATAGAAGAGATCAAGCCAGTTGAAATTATTGAACTACCTGAGGAGACCACTGTCGAGGAATCTACAGCGCCAGACGGTAAGACCAAACACAAAAAAATCACAAAGAGAATTATCAAAAAGAAGGTAGGTCCGAAGGTTGAAACTACAGAAATCACAACTGAACAATCAGACGATACACAACCCATTGTCACAGTACACAAAACAGAGGAAATCGTTGACGACACCACCACTCCTTTCGAATACTCACACACACCAGACGCAGCAAAAATTGTTGAGGAAGCACCGGAGACGGTACAAGTAACACAAGTGCACACCGAAACTGGGGACATTAAGACCGTGAAAACCACAAAACGTGTTATCAAGAAGAAGAGAGGACCAATACAAGAAGTTACGGAAATCACTACCATCGAAAAAGATGATGAAGCTCCGATCACAACTGTTGTCGCCACGGAAGAAAAGTCACCTGAAGAACTAGAGGAGATAAAGCCAGTTGAAATATTTGAACTACCGGAGGAGACCACGGTAGAAGAGTCTACGGCGCCAGACGGTAAGACTAAACACAAGAAAATCACGAAGAGAATCATCAAAAAGAAGGTAGGTCCAAAGGTTGAGACTACAGAAATTACCACTGAACAAACAGATGATACACAACCCATTGTCACAATACACAAAACTGAGGAAATCGTTGACGACACCACCACACCTCTCGAAGACTTACAGAAACCAGAAAAAGCTAAGCCTGTAGAGGAAGAACCCGAAACAGTACAAGTCACACAAGTACGCACCGAAACTGGGGACATTCAGAACGTCAAAACAACAAAACGTGTTATCAAGAAGAAGAAAGGACCAAAACAAGAAGTTACGGAGATAACAACTATCGAAAAAGATGATGAAGCTCCGTTCACAACAGTTACCGTCACCGAAGAAAAGTCGCCCGAAGAACAAGAAGATACCAGGCCAGTTGAAATCGTCGAACTACCCGAAGAGACTACCGTCGAGGAATCTACGGCACCTGATGGTAAGATCAAACACAAAAAAATCACTAAGAGAATCATCAAAAAGAAGGTAGGTCCAAAGGTCGAAACAACAGAAATTACAACTGAACAATCAGACGATACCAAACCCATTGTCACAGTTCACAAAACAGAGGAAGTCATTGACGCCACCACCACACCTTTCGAAAACTTACACACACCAGACACAGCAAAAATTGTTGAGGAAGCACCGGAGATGGTACAAGTTACACAAGTGCGGACCGAAACCGGGGACATTAAGACCGTCAAAACTACAAAACGTGTCATCAAGAAGAAGAAAGGACCAAAACAAGAAGTAACGGAAATCACAACTATCCAAAAAGATGATGAAGCTCCAATTACAACTGTAACTGTCACTGAAGAAAAGTCTCCTGAAGAAATAGAAGAGATCAAGCCAGTTGAAATTGTTGAACTACCGGAGGAGACAACTGTTGAGGAATCTACAGCGCCAGACGGTAAGATAACACAAAAGAGAGTTACTAAGCGCACTATCAAAAAGAAGCTAGGTCCTAAAGTACAAACTACAGAAATCACAACTGAACAATCAGACGGTACACAACCCATTGTCACAGTACACAAAACAGAGGAAATCGTTGACGACACCACCACACCTTTCGAATACTCACACACACCAGACACAGCAAAAATTGTTGAGGAAGCACCGGAGACGGTACAAGTTACACAAGTGCGCACCGAAACCGGGGACATTAAGACCGTCAAAACTACAAAACGTGTCATCAAAAAGAAGAAAGGACCAAAACAAGAAGTTACGGAAATCACAACTATAGAAAAAGATGATGAAGCTCCAATTACAACTGTAACTGTCACTGAAGAAAAGTCTCCTGAAGAAATAGATGAGATCAAGCCAGTTGAAATCGTTGAACTACCTGAGGAGACCACTGTCGAGGAATCTACAGCGCCAGACGGTAAGATAACACAAAAGAGAGTAACTAAGCGCACTATCAAAAAGAAAGTTGGTCCTAAAGTACAAACTACAGAAATTACAACTGAACACACAGATGACACACAACCCATCATCACAGTACACAAAACAGAGGAAATCATTGACGATACCACCACACCTTTCGAACACTCACACAAACCAGACACTGCAAAAATTGTTGAGGAAGCACCGGAGACGGTACAAGTTACACAAGTGCGCACCGAAACCGGGGATATTAAAACCGTCAGAACAACAAAACGTGTTATCAAGAAGAAGAAAGGACCAGAACACGAAGTTACGGAGATAACAACCATCGAAAAAGATGATGAAGCTCCGTTCACAACTGTTACCGTCACCGAAGAAAAGTCGCCCGAAGAACAAGAGGACACCAAGCCAGTTGAAATCGTCGAACTACCCGAAAAAACTACCGTCGAGGAATCAATAGCGCCAGATGGTAAGACCAAACACAAAAAAATCACAAAGAGAATCATCAAAAAGAAGGTAGGTCCGAAGGTCGAAACTACAGAAATCACAACTGAACAATCAGACGATACACAACCCATTGTCACAGTACACAAAACAGAGGAAATCGTTGACGACACCACCACACCTTTCGAATACTCACACACACCAGATACAGCAAAAAATGTTGAGGAAGCACCGGAGACGGTACTAGTTACACAAGTGCGCACCGAAACCGGGGACATTAAAACCGTCAAAACTACAAAACGTGTCATCAAGAAGAAGAGAGGACCAAAACAAGAAGTAACGGAAATCACAACTATCGAAAAAGATGATGAAGCTCCATGTACAACTGTAACTGTCACTGAAGAAAAGTCTCCTGAAGAAATAGAAGAGATCAAACCAGTTGAAATTGTTGAACTACCGGAGGAGACAACTGTTGAGGAATCTACAGCGCCAGACGGTAAGATAACACAAAAGAGAGTTACTAAGCGCACTATCAAAAAGAAGGTAGGTCCCAAAGTACAAACTACAGAAATCACAACTGAACAATCAGACGGTACACAACCCATTGTCACGGTACACAAAACAGAGGAAATCGTTGACGACACCACCACACCTTTCGAATACTCACACACACCAGACACAGCAAAAATTGTTGAGGAAGCACCGGAGACGGTACAAGTTACACAAGTGCGCACCGAAACCGGGGACATTAAGACCGTCAAAACTACAAAACGTGTCATCAAAAAGAAGAAAGGACCAAAACAAGAAGTTACGGAAATCACAACTATCGAAAAAGATGATGAAGCTCCAATTACAACTGTAACTGTCACTGAAGAAAAGTCTCCTGAAGAATTAGAAGAGATCAAGCCAGTTGAAATTGTTGAACTACCGGAGGAGACAACTGTTGAGGAATCTACAGCGCCAGACGGTAAGATAACACAAAAGAGAGTTACTAAGCGCACTATCAAAAAGAAGGTAGGTCCCAAAGTACAAACTACAGAAATCACAACTGAACAATCAGACGGTACACAACCCATTGTCACGGTACACAAAACAGAGGAAATCGTTGACGACACAACCACACCTTTCGAATACTCACACACACCAGACACAGCAAAAATTGTTGAGGAAGCACCGGAGACGGTACAAGTTACACAAGTGCGCACCGAAACCGGGGACATTAAGACCGTCAAAACTACAAAACGTGTCATCAAAAAGAAGAAAGGACCAAAACAAGAAGTTACGGAAATCACAACTATAGAAAAAGATGATGAAGCTCCAATTACAACTGTAACTGTCACTGAAGAAAAGTCTCCTGAAGAAATAGAAGAGATCAAGCCAGTTGAAATCGTTGAACTACCTGAGGAGACAACTGTCGAGGAATCTACAGCGCCAGACGGTAAGATAACACAAAAGAGAGTAACTAAGCGCACTATCAAAAAGAAGGTAGGTCCTAAAGTACAAACTACAGAAATTACTACTGAACACACAGATGACACACAACCCATTATCACAGTACACAAAACAGAGGAAATCATTGACGATACCACCACACCTTTCGAACACTCACACAAACCAGACACTGCAAAAATTGTTGAGGAAGCACCGGAGACGGTACAAGTTACACAAGTGCGCACCGAAACCGGGGATATTAAAACCGTCAAAACGACAAAACGTGTCATCAAGAAGAAAAGAGGACCAAAACAAGAAGTCACGGAAATCACAACCATCGAAAAAGATGATGAAGCTCCGATCACTACTGTAACCGTCACCGAAGAAATGTCGCCTGAAGAAATAGAGTATATCAAGCCAGTTGAAATCGTTGAACTACCTGAGGAGACAACTGTCGAGGAATCTACAGCGCCAGACGGTAAGACCAAACACAAAAAAATCACAAAGAGACTTATCAAAAAGAAGGTAGGTCCGAAGGTCGAAACTACAGAAATCACAACTGAACAATCAGACGATACACAACCCATTGTCACAGTACACAAAACAGAGGAAATCGTTGACGACACCACCACACCTTTCGAAAGCCCACACACACCAGATACTGCAAAAATAATTGAGGAAGCACCGGAGTCGGTACAAGTTACACAAGTGCGCACCGAAACCGGGGACATTAAGACCGTCAAAACTACAAAACGTGTCATCAAGAAGAAGAGAGGACCAAAACATGAAGTCACGGAAATCACAACTATAGAAAAAGATGATGAAGCTCCAATTACAACTGTAACTGTCACTGAAGAAAAGGCTCCTGAAGAAATAGAAGAGATTAAGCCAGTTGAAATCGTTGAACTACCTGAGGAGACAACTGTCGAGGAATCTACAGCGCCAGACGGTAAGATAACACAAAAGAGAGTTACTAAGCGCACTATCAAAAAGAAGGTAGGTCCTAAAGTACAAACTACAGAAATTACAACTGAACACACAGATGACACACAACCTATTATCACAGTACACAAAACAGAGGAAATCATTGAAGATACCACCACACCTTTCGAACACTCACACAAACCAGACACTGCAAACATTGTTGAGGAAGTACCGGAGACGGTACAAGTTACACAAGTGCGCACCGAATCTGGAGATGTTAAAACCGTCAAAACGACAAAACGTGTCATCAAGAAGAAAAGAGGACCAAAACAAGAAGTCACGGAAATCACAACCATCGAAAAAGAGGATGAAGCTCCGATCACTACTGTAACCGTCACCGAAGAAATGTCGCCTGAAGAAATAGAAGAGATCAAGCCAGTTGAAATTGTTGAACTACCGGAGGAGACAACTGTTGAGGAATCTACAGCGCCAGACGGTAAGATAACACAAAAGAGAGTTACTAAGCGCACTATAAAAAAGAAGGTAGGTCCCAAAGTACAAACTACAGAAATCACAACTGAACAATCAGACGGTACACAACCCATCGTCAAGGTACACAAAACAGAGGAAATCGTTGACGACACCACCACACCTTTCGAATACTCACACACACCAGACACAGCAAAAATTGTTGAGGAAGCACCGGAGACGGTACAAGTTACACAAGTGCGCACCGAAACCGGGGACATTAAGACCGTCAAAACTACAAAACGTGTCATCAAAAAGAAGAAAGGACCAAAACAAGAAGTTACGGAAATCACAACTATAGAAAAAGATGATGAAGCTCCAATTACAACTGTAACTGTCACTGAAGGAATATCGCCAGAAGAAATAGAGGACATCAAGCCAGTTGAAATCATTGAACTACCTGAGGAGACAACTGTCGAGGAATCTACAGCGCCAGACGGTAAGATAACACAAAAGAGAGTTACTAAGCGCACTATCAAAAAGAAGGTAGGTCCTAAAGTACAAACTACAGAAATTACTACTGAACACACAGATGACACACAACCCATTATCACAGTACACAAAACAGAGGAAATCATTGACGATACCACCACACCTTTCGAACACTCACACAAACCAGACACTGCAAAAATTGTTGAGGAAGCACCGGAGACGGTACAAGTTATACAAGTGCGCACCGAAACCGGGGATATTAAAACCGTCAAAACGACAAAACGTGTCATCAAGAAGAAAAGAGGACCAAAACAAGAAGTCACGGAAATCACAACCATCGAAAAAGATGATGAAGCTCCGATCACTACTGTAACCGTCACCGAAGAAATGTCGCCTGAAGAAATAGAGTATATCAAGCCAGTTGAAATCGTTGAACTACCTGAGGAGACAACTGTCGAGGAATCTACAGCGCCAGACGGTAAGACCAAACACAAAAAAATCACAAAGAGACTTATCAAAAAGAAGGTAGGTCCGAAGGTCGAAACTACAGAAATCACAACTGAACAATCAGACGATACACAACCCATTGTCACAGTACACAAAACAGAGGAAATCGTTGACGACACCACCACACCTTTCGAAAGCCTACACACACCAGATACTGCAAAAATAATTGAGGAAGCACCAGAGTCGGTACAAGTTACACAAGTGCGCACCGAAACCGGGGATATTAAGACCGTCAAAACTACAAAACGTGTCATCAAGAAGAAGAGAGGACCAAAACAAGAAGTTACGGAAATCACAACTATAGAAAAAGATGATGAAGCTCCAATTACAACTGTAACTGTCACTGAAGAAAAGTCTCCTGAAGAAATAGAAGAGATCAAGCCAGTTGAAATCGTTGAACTACCTGAGGAGACAACTGTCGAGGAATCTACAGCGCCAGACGGTAAGATAACACAAAAGAGAGTTACTAAGCGCACTATCAAAAAGAAGGTAGGTCCTAAAGTACAAACTACAGAAATTACAACTGAACACACAGATGACACACAACCTATTATCACAGTACACAAAACAGAGGAAATCATTGAAGATACCACCACACCTTTCGAACACTCACACAAACCAGACACTGCAAACATTGTTGAGGAAGCACCGGAGACGGTACAAGTTACACAAGTGCGCACCGAAACCGGGGATATTAAAACCGTCAAAACGACAAAACGTGTCATCAAGAAGAAAAGAGGACCAAAACAAGAAGTCACGGAAATCACAACCATCGAAAAAGATGATGAAGCTCCGATCACTACTGTAACCGTCACCGAACAAATGTCGCCTGAAGAAATAGAGGACATCAAGCCAGTTGAAATCGTTGAACTACCTGAGGAGACAACTGTCGAGGAATCTACAGCGCCAGACGGTAAGACCAAACACAAAAAAATCACAAAGAGAATTATCAAAAAGAAGGTAGGTCCGAAGGTCGAAATTACAGAAATCACAACTGAACAATCAGACGATACACAACCCATTGTCACAGTACACAAAACAGAGGAAATCGTTGACGACACCACCACTCCTTTCGAATACTCACACACACCAGACACTGCAAACATTGTTGAGGAAGTACCGGAGACGGTACAGGTTACACAAGTGCGCACCGAAACCGGGGACATTAAGACCGTCAAAACTACAAAACGTATCATCAAAAAGAAGAAAGGACCAAAACAAGAAATTACGGAAATCACAACTATAGAAAAAGATGATGAAGCTCCAATTACAACTGTAACTGTCACTGAAGAAAAGTCTCCTGAAGAAATAGAAGAGATCAAGCCAGTTGAAATCGTTGAACTACCTGAAGAGACAACTGTCGAGGAATCTACAGCGCCAGACGGTAAGATAACACAAAAGAGAGTTACTAAGCGCACTATCAAAAAGAAGGTAGGTCCTAAAGTACAAACTACAGAAATTACAACTGAGCACACAGATGACACACAACCTATTATCACAGTACACAAAACAGAGGAAATCATTGATGATACCACTACACCTTTTGAACTCTCACACACACCAGACACTGCAAACATTGTTGAGGAAATACCGGAGACGGTACAAGTTACACAAGTGCGCACCGAAACCGGGGATATTAAAACCGTCAAAACTACAAAACGTGTCATCAAGAAGAAGAGAGGACCAAAACATGAAGTCACGGAAATCACAACCATCGAAAAAGATGATGAAGCTCCGATCACTACTGTAACCGTCACCGAAGAAATGTCGCCTGAAAAAATAGAGGACATCAAGCCAGTTGAAATCGTTGAACTACCTGAGGAGACAACTGTCGAGGAATCTACAGCGCCAGACGGTAAGACCAAACACAAAAAAATCACAAAGAGAATTATCAAAAAGAAGGTAGGTCCGAAGGTCGAAACTACAGAAATCACAACTGAACAATCAGACGATACACAACCCATTGTCACAGTACACAAAACAGAAGAAATCGTTGACGACACCACCACTCCTTTCGAATACTCACACACACCAGACACAGCGAAAATTGTTGAGGAAGCACCGGAGTCGGTACAAGTTACACAAGTGCGCACCGAAACCGGGGACATTAAGACCGTCAAAACTACAAAACGTGTCATCAAGAAGAAGAGAGGACCAAAACATGAAGTCACGGAAATCACAACCATCGAAAAAGATGATGAAGCTCCGATCACTACTGTAACCGTCACCGAAGAAATGTCGCCTGAAGAAATAGAGGACATCAAGCCAGTTGAAATCGTTGAACTACCTGAGGAGACAACTTTCGAGGAATCTACAGCGCCAGACGGTAAGATAACAAAAAAGAGATTTACTAAGCGCACTATCAAAAAGAAGGTAGGTCCCAAAGTACAAACTACAGAAATTACAACTGAACACACAAGTGACACACAACCCATTATCACAGTACACAAAACAGAGGAAATCATTGATGATACCACTACACCTTTTGAACTCTCACACACACCAGACACTGCAAACATTGTTGAGGAAATACCGGAGACGGTACAAGTTACACAAGTGCGCACCGAAACCGGGGATATTAAAACCGTCAAAACTACAAAACGTGTCATCAAGAAGAAGAGAGGACCAAAACATGAAGTCACGGAAATCACAACCATCGAAAAAGATGATGAAGCTCCGATCACTACTGTAACCGTCACCGAAGAAATGTCGCCTGAAGAAATAGAGGACATCAAGCCAGTTGACATCGTTGAACTACCTGAGGAGACAACTTTCGAGGAATCTACAGCGCCAGACGGTAAGATTACAAAAAAGAGAGTTACTAAGCGCACTATCAAAAAGAAGGTAGGTCCCAAAGTACAAACTACAGAAATTACAACTGAACACACAGATGACACACAACCCGTTATCACAGTACACAAAACAGAGGAAATCATTGACGATACCACTTCACCTTTTGAACACTCACACACACCAGACACTGCAAACATTGTTGAGGAAGTACCGGAGACGGTACAAGTTACACAAGTGCGCACCGAAACCGGGGATATTAAGACCGTCAAAACTACAAAACGTGTCATCAAGAAGAAGAGAGGACCAAAACATGAAGTCACGGAAATCACAACCATCGAAAAAGATGATGAAGCTCCGATCACTACTGTAACCGTCACCGAAGAAATGTCGCCTGAAGAAATAGAGGACATCAAGCCAGTTGAAATCGTTGAACTACCTGAGGAGACAACTGTCGAGGAATCTACATCGCCAGACGGTAAGATAACACAAAAGAGAGTAACTAAGCGCACTATCAAAAAGAAGGTAGGTCCTAAAGTACAAACTACAGAAATCACAACTGAACACACAGATGACACACAACCCATTATCACAGTACACAAAACAGAGGAAATCATTGACGATACCACCACACCTTTCGAACACTCACACAAACCAGACACAGCAAACATTGTTGAGGAAGCACCGGAGACGGTACAAGTTACACAAGTGCGCACCGAAACCGGGGACATTAAGGCCGTCAAAACTACAAAACGTGTCATCAAGAAGAAGAGAGGACCAAAACATGAAGTCACGGAAATCACAACCATCGAAAAAGATGATGAAGCTCCGATCACTACTGTAACCGTCACCGAAGAAATGTCGCCTGAAGAAATAGAGGACATCAAGCCAGTTGAAATCGTTGAACTACCTGAGGAGACAACTTTCGAGGAATCTACAGCGCCAGACGGTAAGATTACAAAAAAGAGAGTTACTAAGCGCACTATCAAAAAGAAGGTAGGTCCCAAAGTACAAACTACAGAAATTACAACTGAACACACAGATGACACACAACCCATTATCACAGTACACAAAACAGAGGAAATCATTGACGATACCACTACACCTTTTGAACACTCACACACACCAGACACTGCAAACATTGTTGAGGAAGTACCGGAGACGGTACAAGTTACACAAGTGCGCACCGAAACCGGGGATATTAAGACCGTCAAAACTACAAAACGTGTCATCAAGAAGAAGAGAGGACCAAAACATGAAGTCACGGAAATCACAACCATCGAAAAAGATGATGAAGCTCCGATCACTACTGTAACCGTCACCGAAGAAATGTCGCCTGAAGAAATAGAGGACATCAAGCCAGTTGAAATCGTTGAACTACCTGAGGAGACAACTGTCGAGGAATCAACAGCGCCAGACGGTAAGATAACACAAAAGAGAGTTACTAAGCGCACTATCAAAAAGAAGGTAGGTCCTAAAGTACAAACTACAGAAATCACAACTGAACACACAGATGACACACAACCCATTATCACAGTACACAAAACAGAGGAAATCATTGACGATACCACCACACCTTTCGAACACTCACACAAACCAGAGACTGCCAACATTGTTGAGGAAGTACCGGAGACGGTACAAGTTACACAAGTGCGCACCGAAACCGGGGACATTAAGGCCGTCAAAACTACAAAACGTGTCATCAAGAAGAAGAGAGGACCAAAACATGAAGTCACGGAAATCACAACCATCGAAAAAGATGATGAAGCTCCGATCACTACTGTAACCGTCACCGAAGAAATGTCGCCTGAAGAAATAGAGGACATCAAGCCAGTTGAAATCGTTGAACTACCTGAGGAGACAACTTTCGAGGAATCTACAGCGCCAGACGGTAAGATTACAAAAAAGAGAGTTACTAAGCGCACTATCAAAAAGAAGGTAGGTCCCAAAGTACAAACTACAGAAATTACAACTGAACACACAGATGACACACAACCCATTATCACAGTACACAAAACAGAGGAAATCATTGACGATACCACTACACCTTTTGAACACTCACACACACCAGACACTGCAAACATTGTTGAGGAAGTACCGGAGACGGTACAAGTTACACAAGTGCGCACCGAAACCGGGGACATTAAGACCGTCAAAACTACAAAACGTGTCATCAAGAAGAAGAGAGGACCAAAACATGAAGTCACGGATATCACAACCATCGAAAAAGATGATGAAGCTCCGATCACTACTGTAACCGTCACCGAAGAAATGTCGCCTGAAGAAATAGAGGACATCAAGCCAGTTGAAATCGTTGAACTACCTGAGGAGACAACTGTCGAGGAATCTACAGCGCCAGACGGTAAGATAACACAAAAGAGAGTAACTAAGCGCACTATCAAAAAGAAGGTTGGTCCTAAAGTACAAACTACAGAAATCACAACTGAACACACAGATGACACACAACCCATTATCCCAGTACACAAAACAGAGGAAGTCATTGACGATACCACCACACCTTTCGAACACTCACACAAACCAGAGACTGCCAACATTGTTGAGGAAGTACCGGAGACGGTACAAGTTACACAAGTGCGCACCGAAACCGGGGACATTAAGACCGTCAAAACTACAAAACGTGTCATCAAGAAGAAGAGAGGACCAAAACATGAAGTCACGGAAATCACAACCATCGAAAAAGATGATGAAGCTCCGATCACTACTGTAACCGTCACCGAAGAAATGTCGCCTGAAGAAATAGAGGACATCAAGCCAGTTGAAATCGTTGAACTACCTGAGGAGACAACTTTCGAGGAATCTACAGCGCCAGACGGTAAGATTACAAAAAAGAGAGTTACTAAGCGCACTATCAAAAAGAAGGTAGGTCCCAAAGTACAAACTACAGAAATTACAACTGAACACACAGATGACACACAACCCATTATCACAGTACACAAAACAGAGGAAATCATTGACGATACCACTACACCTTTTGAACACTCACACACACCAGACACTGCAAACATTGTTGAGGAAGTACCGGAGACGGTACAAGTTACACAAGTGCGCACCGAAACCGGGGACATTAAGACCGTCAAAACTACAAAACGTGTCATCAAGAAGAAGAGAGGACCAAAACATGAAGTCACGGAAATCACAACCATCGAAAAAGATGATGAAGCTCCGATCACTACTGTAACCGTCACCGAAGAAATGTCGCCTGAAGAAATAGACGACATCAAGCCAGTTGAAATCGTTGAACTACCTGAGGAGACAACTGTCGAGGAATCAACAGCGCCAGACGGTAAGATAACACAAAAGAGAGTTACTAAGCGCACTATCAAAAAGAAGGTAGGTCCTAAAGTACAAACTACAGAAATCACAACTGAACACACAGATGACACACAACCCATTATCACAGTACACAAAACAGAGGAAATCATTGACGATACCACCACACCTTTCGAACACTCACACAAACCAGACACAGCAAACATTGTTGAGGAAGCACCGGAGACGGTACAAGTTACACAAGTGCGCACCGAAACTGGGGATATTAAATCCGTCAAAACGACAAAACGTGTCATCAAGAAAAAAAGAGGACCAAAACAAGAAGTCACAGAAATCACAACCATCGAAAAAGATGATGAAGCTCCGATCACTACTATAACCGTCACCGAAGAAATGTCGCCTGAAGAAATAGAGGACATCAAGCCAATTGAAATCGTTGAACTACCTGAGGAGACAACTGTCGAGGAATCTACAGCGCCAGACGGTAAGACCAAACACAAAAAAATCACAAAGAGAATTATCAAAAAGAAGGTAGGTCCGAAGGTCGAAACTACAGAAATCACAACTGAACAATCAGACGATACACAACCCATTGTCACAGTACACAAAACAGAGGAAATCGTTGACGACACCACCACACCTTTCGAATACTCACACACACCAGACACAGCGAAAATTGTTGAGGAAGTACCGGAGTCGGTACAAGTTACACAAGTGCGCACCGAAACCGGGGACATTAAAACCGTCAAAACTACAAAACGTGTCATCAAGAAGAAGAGAGGACCAAAACATGAAGTCACGGAAATCACAACCATCGAAAAAGATGATGAAGCTCCGATCACTACTGTAACTGTCACCGAAGAAATGTCGCCTGATGTAATAGAAGAGATCAAGCCAGTTGAAATCGTTGAACTACCTGAGGAGACAACTGTCGAGGAATCTACAGCGCCAGACGGTAAGATTACAAAAAAGAGAGTTACTAAGCGCACTATCAAAAAGAAGGTAGGTCCCAATGTACAAACTACAGAAATTACAACTGAACACACAGATGACACACAACCCATTATCACAGTACACAAAACAGAGGAAATCATTGATGATACCACTACACCTTTTGAACACTCACACACACCAGACACTGCAAACATTGTTGAGGAAGTACCGGAGACGGTACAAGTTACACAAGTGCGCACCGAAACCGGGGATATTAAAACCGTCAAAACGACAAAACGTGTCATCAAGAAGAAAAGAGGACCAAAACAAGAAGTTACAGAAATCATAACCATCGAAAAAGATGATGAAGCTCCGATAACAACTGTTACCGTCACCGAAGTAAAGTCACCCGAAGAACTAGAGGACACCAAGCCAGTTGAAATCGTCGAACTACCCGAAGAGACTACCGTCGAGGAATCTACAGCGCCAGACGGTAAGATAACACAAAAGAGAGTTACTAAGCGCACTATCAAAAAGAAGGTAGGTCCTAAAGTACAATCTACAGAAATTACAACTGAACACACAGATGACACACAACCCATTATCACAGTACACAAAACAGAGGAAATCATTGACGATACCACTACACCTTTTGAACACTCACACACACCAGACACTGCAAACATTGTTGAGGAAGTACCGGAGACGGTACAGGTTACACAAGTGCGCACCGAAACCGGGGATATTAAAACCGTCAAAACGACAAAACGTGTCATCAAGAAGAAAAGAGGACCAAAACAAGAAGTTACAGAAATCATAACCATCGAAAAAGATGATGAAGCTCCGATAACAACTGTTACCGTCACCGAAGTAAAGTCACCCGAAGAACTAGAGGACACCAAGCCAGTTGAAATCGTCGAACTACCCGAAGAGACCACCGTCGAGGAATCTACAGCGCCAGACGGTAAGATAACACAAAAGAGAGTTACTAAGCGCACTATCAAAAAGAAGGTAGGTCCTAAAGTACAATCTACAGAAATTACAACTGAACACACAGATGACACACAACCCATTATCACAGTACACAAAACAGAGGAAATCATTGACGATACCACTACACCTTTTGAACACTCACACACACCAGACACTGCAAACATTGTTGAGGAAGTACCAGAGACGGTACAGGTTACACAAGTGCGCACCGAAACCGGGGACATTAAGACCGTCAAAACTACAAAACGTATCATCAAGAAGAAAAGAGGACCAAAACAAGAAGTTACAGAAATCATAACCATCGAAAAAGATGATGAAGCTCCGATAACAACTGTTACCGTCACCGAAGTAAAGTCGCCCGAAGAACTAGAAGAGATCAAGCCAGTTGAAATCGTTGAACTACCTGAGGAGACAACTGTCGAGGAATCTACAGCGCCAGACGGTAAGACCAAACACAAAAAAATCACAAAGAGAATTATCAAAAAGAAGGTAGGTCCTAAAGTACAAACTACAGAAATTACAACTGAACACACAGATGACACACAACCCATTATCACAGTACACAAAACAGAGGAAATCATTGACGATACCACTACACCATTTGAACACTCACACACACCAGACACTGCAAACATTGTTGAGGAAGTACCGGAGACGGTACAGGTTACACAAGTGCGCACCGAAACCGGGGACATTAAGACCGTCAAAACTACAAAACGTATCATCAAAAAGAAGAAAGGACCAAAACAAGAAGTTACGGAAATCACAACTACAGAAAAAGATGATGAAGCTCCAATTACAACTGTAACTGTCACTGAAGAAAAGTCTCCTGAAGAAATAGAAGAGATCAAGCCAGTTGAAATCGTTGAACTACCTGAGGAGACAACTGTCGAGGAATCTACAGCGCCAGACGGTAAGACCAAACACAAAAAAATCACAAAGAGAATTATCAAAAAGAAGGTAGGTCCGAAGGTCGAAACTACGGAAATCACAACTGAACAATCAGACGATACACAACCCATTGTCACAGTACACAAAACAGAGGAAATCGTTGACGACACCACCACACCTTTCGAATACTCACACACACCAGACACAGCAAAAATTGTTGAGGAAGCACCGGAGACGGTACAAGTTACACAAGTGCGCACCGAAACCGGGGATATTAAAACCGTCAAAACGACAAAACGTGTCATCAAGAAGAAAAGAGGACCAAAAGATGAAGTCACGGAAATCACAACCATCGAAAAAGATGATGAAGCTCCGATCACTACTGTAACTGTCACTGAAGAAAAGTCTCCTGAAGAAATAGAAGAGGTCAAGCCAGTTGAAATCGTTGAACTACCTGAGGAGACAACTGTCGAGGAATCTACAGCGCCAGACGGTAAGATAACACAAAAGAGAGTTACTAAGCGCACTATCAAAAAGAAGGTAGGTCCCAAAGTACAAACTACAGAAATTACAACTGAACACACAGATGACACACAACCCATTATCACAGTACACAAAACAGAGGAAATCATTGACGATACCACTACACCTTTTGAACACTCACACACGCCAGACACTGCAAACATTGTTGAGGAAGTACCGGAGACGGTACAAGTTACAGAAGTGCGCACCGAAACCGGGGATATTAAAACCGTCAAAACGACAAAACGTGTCATCAAGAAGAAAAGAGGACCAAAACAAGAAGTTACAGAAATCATAACCATCGAAAAAGATGATGAAGCTCCGATAACAACTGTTACCGTCACCGAAGTAAAGTCGCCCGAAGAACTAGAGGACACCAAGCCAGTTGAAATCGTCGAACTACCCGAAGAGACTACCGTCGAGGAATCTACAGCGCCAGACGGTAAGATAACACAAAAGAGAGTTACTAAGCGCACTATCAAAAAGAAGGTAGGTCCTAAAGTACAAACTACAGAAATTACAACTGAACACACAGATGACACACAACCCATTATCACAGTACACAAAACAGAGGAATTCATTGACGATACCACTACACCTTTCAAACACTCACACACACCAGACACTGCAAAAATCGTTGAGGAAGCACCGGAGACGGTACAAATTACACAAGTGCGAACTGAAACAGGTGATGTCAAGACTGTTACGACGACCAAACGAGTTATCAAGAAGAAAAAGGGACCCAAACAAGAAGTCACGGAAATAACAACTATTGAAAAAGATGATGAATCTCCCATAACAACTGTGATCGTAACTGAGGAGATACCTGAAGACGGTGAAGAAACCGAGCCTATTGAAATGGTTGAATTACCTGAAGAGACTTCTGTCGAGGAGTTTGTAGCACTAGACGGTAAGAAAACGCAAAAGAAAGTCATTAAACGTACAATCAAAAAGAAGGTAGGTCCTAGGGTTGAAACTACACACTTCACAACTGAATACACAGATGACACACAACCCATTATCACAGTACACAAAACAGAGGAAATCATTGACGATACCACTACACCTTTTGAACACTCACACACACCAGACACTGCAAACATTGTTGAGGAAGTACCGGAGACGGTACAAATTACACAAGTGCGAACTGAAACAGGTGATGTCAAGACTGTTACGACGACCAAACGAGTTATCAAGAAGAAAAAGGGACCCAAACAAGAAGTCACGGAAATAACAACTATTGAAAAAGATGACGAAGCTCCCATAACAACAGTTACCGTATCTGAGGAGAAATCTGAAGACGTTAAAGAAACCGCGCTAATTGAAGTTGTTGAATTACCCGAGGAGACTACTGTCGAGGATTTTGTAGCGCCAGACGGTAAGAAAACTCAAAAGAAAGTCACTAAACGCACAATCAAAAAGAAGGTAGGGCCTAAGCTTGAAACTACACACATTACCACTGAGCACGTAGATGACTCAGAACCCACTGTCACGGTACACATAACAGAAGATATCATAGACGACACCACCACACCACTCGAAGACTTATATAAACCAGACAAGGCTAAAGTAGTCGAGGAAAGTCCAGAGACGGTACAAGTTACACAAGTGCGCACTGAAACAGGTGATGTCAAGACTGTTACGACGACCAAACGAGTTATCAAGAAAAAAAAGGGACCTAAACAAGAAGTCACGGTAATTACTACTATTGAAAAAGATGATGAATCTCCCATCACAACTGTGACCGTATCTGAGGAAAAACGTGAAGATGATGAAGAAACCGGGCCTGTTGAAATCGTTGAATTACCTGAGGCGACTACTGTCGAGGAGTTCGTAGCACCAGACGGTAAGAAAACGCAAAAGAAAGTCACTAAACGCACAATCAAAAAGAAGGTAGGTCCTAGGGTTGAAACTACACACATCACAACTGAACACACAAATGACACAATACCTATTATCACTGTACACAAAACAGATGAACTCACATATGACACTACTTCACCACTCACATCCTTACCCACACCAATAAACGCTAAAGTAGTCCAGGAAGAACCTGAATCGGTTCAAGTTTATCAGGTGCGTACGGCAACAGGTGAATTCAACACCATCAAGACTACTAAGCGGCTCATCAAAAAGAAGAAGGGACCCAGACAAGAAGTCACGGAAATAACAACTATCGCAAAGGATGACGAAGTTCCCATTACTATTGTGACCATAACTGAAGAAAAACCTGAAGACGATGAAGATACTGAGCCCGTTGAAATCATTGGATTCCCCGAGGAGACTACTGTCGAAGAGTTCGTAGCGCCAGACGGTAAGAAAACGCAAAAGAAAGTCACTAAACGCATAATCAAAAAGAAGGTAGGTCCTAGGGTTGAAACTACACACATCACAACAGCATACACATATGACACAATACATTTTATCATCGTACACAAATTAGGCGAAAGCACACATGAAACTATTAGACCACCCAAATTCTTACCCACACCAGTTAGCGCTGAAATAGCCAAGGAGGAGCCCGAACCGGTTTTAAAAATGCGTTACAGGACAACTTTCACGTCGCCAAAGGTAAAATAAACTACACAATTAATTTTACTTACTAAAATAATCCATAATTTTATGTTTGGGATTATCTGAGTAAGAACATTTAATTCATTTTTACTTTCTTTCAATCTTACAGGAATCTTACTTTAGTACGTTGTTTGAACAGTAGATGGCTCCCTCAAAACTTAATGCTTATCGAAAAAATTCATTTAGTTTATTTTTCATCATCTGGATATTTAATGTTGCAATCAGATAATAGAATAGTCTGGTGTAAATTATCATATCACCCTTTCAGAACACACAGATCATGGTTACAGTATAATAAAGCAGTATTACGTCTTCATATAAATCAGCCGAAACCAAAATAAGTATTCAACAGTCGCGCGTGCTAGTGGTAAGAAAAACTAAATGGTGCACAAGCGCTTTAAGAACCAGAAAGCATTGACATTACTGAAACTTCTTTTAAAAAAACTTGTAGTTACGAAACTGCCTGGTTAGTCTAGTGGTCGCAAACGCTAGTGCTTAGCGTGAGGTCCTGGATTGAAATCCCATGTTGGGAAAAGTGTTATTGGGTTTTCCATCAGGAATTCCATAGCATCCCGGTGTCTGAATTTGTGCCCTATAAACTTGCCCTACCCAATAGGGTAGGGCAAGTTTATAGGGCACAAATTAGGGACATGGTACATGGTACATGGTACAGGGTACATGGGACTAAACCGTCAGGGAAAACGAGCATCATGTTATGTTTAAATTATACATCTACAATTAGACAGCGCATTAATAATTATGATTTCAATTATTAGTTCATATTCTCGTCACGATCTTAAAAGCCAAAGAATTTACAGCTGTTTAAAATTTAAATATATTAAAAGTCTGTTTTTAAAAGAACGGTGACTTTAAGGTAACATAGACGTTTTGTTTTTATGCAACCTATCTTAGTGTTCAAGTTAAACCCGATCAGTTGTTTGACCATAGAAATGGGTCTTAAATGATATATTTATCAGACGTAATATACACAACATTTATATTTTGAACTTGAATACCAATTACATTTAGAAAAGGTAAAAAACAGTAATATGCAAACTAAATTGTTCCAAAATTATCAACATGGAAATAAACCCAGAAATTACATCATAATTATAATATGCAAACAGGTTTTTTTTCCACAATACATTCTGATAGTTTTTCTTATAAAAGCATATTTTTTTTAGGTTTAGACTAACAGCGTATAATATTTTTTTATTTGTTTGTGTATAATAATAATATAATATATATTTATTTGCATAAAAACTCGGTATAAAAAAAGGGTTAAAGTACAATTTTGAACAAAGCATGTTCATATCATTTAAACGTTGAAAAACAGTGACTATACTCTATGAGATGTTCTTTCATATACCTAATTATATTCATCTAAAATGTTTTCATAAATTTTCTAGGAATAAAAATTTGCAGAAAAACCAATATTGCAAGGCGTTTTAATACCAAATTTAAACAAATGTGTAAAAGCAAGGTATAGAGCAGTTTTAAAGAAAATAATTTTTAATTTATGTATTTCCAGATACCGACCAAAAGGCTGATAACGAGAAACCACGGAGGATCAAACCTCTAATCAAAAAAGAAACAGAAGATAAACCGCAAGATGCCCGAGTCCAAGAAACCGAAAAACAAAAACCTACAAAAAAAATAAAACCGGTACCCATGCAAATCGAGGAAGTTAAAGTGACTGAAGCACAACATGCTCAAGAAATTCAGGGCCCGCAGTTCACGAAACTAAAATTAAAAAAACCTGCTCAGAAACCCAAACAAGAATTAAAAACAGTTTCTTTACCCAAAGTACAACTCAAAAGTCGAATCAGGTATAATAAAGAATGGCCTCCTGCAGAATTGAAACCTGCTATAACATTTTTGGGTAGTGTTAGACAAAACGGTCAACTATCGAGAAATATTAAGGAAGCAGCTAAGTTGAAAAAGAAACCTTCTAAAATGGTGGATATTCCAGATTTGGATAAAGTAGAACTAGAAAAACCCGAAGAATTTGATTTCACCGTAGAAAAACCACTAGCTCTCGAAATAGTAAAACCTAGTGAGGATGAGGAAACTAAAATCGATCACCCTGATTTCGTGGAACCAGAATCAAATAAAAATTTGCAACCATTATCAGAAAAAGTTAAAGAAAAGGAAGTTAAACCGAAACAAGTTCTAAATGAAAGTGTAGTAGATAAACCTGAAGATCTTGAAATCAAGCCACCGGAAACCATCTCAAAAATTGATATTGATGAACACGAAAATGAGGCAGCGAGACCAGATGAAGTTGAAATACCAAAGAAAGACATCATTAAGACAGAGACTAAAAGCCAAATAATCGAACAAAAACAACTGATTGATGAACAAAAAGATAAACAACCTAAAGAGGAAAAACCAAAAAAGAAAAAGAGTAAAGAAACTGTTAAAGTTGAAGAACCTCAAGATTTTGACGAATCTACTGAACAGACAATTCCTGATGAACAAGATTTAAAACAACCGGATGATGTTCCTTTTACCGAAACTAATGATAAACTTACCATTGAAAAGAAACCAAAAACAAAAAAGAAACCCAAACCCACTACACCTTTGGTTCAAGATGAGGTTCCAGAAGAACAGCCCGAACCTGTTCAACCAACAGAAGTATCTGAAATTCCTTTGGAGATAGAAACACAACCAGTTGTTCCCTCTAAAATAGATGCCGAAGTTCCATTAACAGATAAAAAACCCAAGAAGACAAAGAAACCCAAACCAAAAGATAGCCTTCAAGAATCTTTTGAAGAAATACCCGCAAAGGAAAATTTGGTGGAAGTTGTAGAACAAATTGTCGAAAAACCGACAAAAATGAAGCTAACTCCTATTAAGATAGAAAGAAAAAAAGTTGAAATAAGTAAACCACAGCATGCAGAAAGTATAGAAGGTCCTCAATTTACCAAGCTCAAATTAAAGAAACCAACAGCAAAACCAAAAAGAGATACACCATTAGTGACTCTTCCCAAATTCCAGCTGAAAAGCCGAATAAAATACGTAAAAGATTGGCCTCCAGCAGTAATAATGCCTGCTGTAGCATTTTTAGGTAGCGTCCGTCAAAATGGAATTTTATCAAGAAATGTTAAAGAGGCAGAAAAGATAAAGAAGAAAGTATATAAGCAGCCCAAATTACCTGAAATAGAAAAAACAGAGTTAGAAAAACCAATGTTTGGCTATGAAGATATAGTAGTAGCTAAAAATCAAAGTGAAATTTCAGAAAATGATGAACCACTTGATGTTGAAATATCTGAAGTAAAAGAAGAGGAACCCGAACAGTTCACTATTAGACCTAAACGGCCAAGTATTAAGAAGACTGAAGAAATTGAAGATGAATTTACAATTAAAAAGAAGTTGAAGACTGTAAGAAAGCCTTCAATCACACTGCCTGAGATCACTGAACCAGAAAATGTAACTTTCAGGCCAAAATCCACAAAAACTAAAGAAGACGTTGAGCAAGAATTTAACATTCAATTAGATTCATATGCTGAGGAAGAAATATCAATGTCAAGTAAAGTAAAACTTAAACCACTAAGACGACCCACTTTTAGTGAAGAAGCTAATGAAACTTCCATCAAGTTTTATGAAGAGAATGAAGAAGCACCAGATGTGATTGAAATTTTCGAAAGTGATGAAGAGAAATCAGACGAAACAGCTAATGTGATGATGCCTCTAAGAAAAACTAAAGATTTAAAAGAGGAGTCACTCGAAGAAATTTCTTCGTCTGTTACGGTTTCTAAACCAAAGAAAAAGGAGGAGCCTGAAGTTTCGCAAGACATAAGCATTAAGTTAGAGAGAAAGCCAAAATACACAGTCGATGAACAAGAAGAAGTATCTTTTGACGTAAAACCACAAGTAGAACAATATACGCAAGAAGAACTATCACTTTCAAGTAAAATTAAATTAAAACCGAAAAAGAAAATGACTATATCAGAAGCAGCAGATGAAACTTCAATCCAACTTAAACAAGATGTAGAGGATGATAGTCAGGCAGAAGAAGTTATATTAAGCGAAGGGGAAACAGATGAAAATATTGAAATGATTATTAAACGTAAGCCTAAAAAACCAGTATATGAAGTCAGCGAAGTAGAAGAATTAAGTGTTGAGTTTAAACCTAAAAGATTTAATGAAGATGCGTATGAAGAAGAACAAATCACCGTTTCAACTAAGAGGAAACCTAGAAAACCCTCAAAGCTGCAAGGTATTGAATTTGATGTGACAGCATTGACCGATGTGGACCGCTTCCAAGGCTTTCAGTGCGATAAGCAGCTTTATAATATAATTTCAAATAACGCAGGAATGCTTTTTACGCATAGTTATAGTTAATACGCTTATGATAAATAAAAAATGATCGGTTGTTTCTTATTTAGCTAACGCAATAAATCTTTATGTGATTGTGACGTTATGCTTAAGTAATTTAGTGCACCTATTTAGATTGAGCTCTCTACTTCAGATAGTGATTCCATATTACTCGTATATAACTGGTTTTATATTACTGAAAGTTTGATTATTGTTTTTTGAGCCGTAAGTAAAACAAAGTAAATCAATTTAATACAGAATCAATCAATCTCTCCCAGGCGCGATACTCGGAGCTGTATTATTAATACTGGTCTTATTTGCTCATTTATATGATTAAAAAATATGGATATATGGTCTAACGTTTCATAAAAATATAATTAAAAAGAAAACTCACCAACTTCAAAATTTAAAGTGAGAAAACGGTGTTAGCCCGGCAAAAAAAGAAAATTGCTTTTTATTTTATTTTTTACTGAAACCGAAAAGCAAAGCATGACTAAGAAACGCTTTCAAAATAATTATTACTGACTTTAAATGCTACCAATAACATAGGAATAATTTAATTGCAGAAGCGGACGCATCTATGAGCATTGCCAGGGAACAAGAATTTCCGGGTATGTAATAATATATATAAATTAATATGAAGTATATAATATTTATTAATATAATTAATAAAATAAAATGTTAGCAAAAAAATAAACTATTTTCAGTGTAAAAAGATAGGATTAAGTAAATGGGTACATAATAGTAAAATTCAAACATACGTATACTGTTACGTATATTGTTTAATGTTTAAAAACGGTAATTTACCTAGATAATTTTGATTATGGTCGCATCTGTAGGAGGCAACGGTGAATTAATCTAGATTTAATTGATATACCAGTAGGTCTTATCAATTTGAAGTAATACCTATCTACCTAACTAGATACTTAGTAGGTATGTAATTTTACCAGCGATATCAAAGGGCACTACACGGGTTTGCAGGAAGGAGACTTTCTGCAAACAACTGCAAGTTTTTACCATTTTAGCTTCATCTCTATTACGAATAGCCCTATTTCACTTCGATACCACGTTATTTTGAACCACTAACTAGGCTTACATTATTTTAGTTAAACAATTAGGTATGTTATAATATTGCCACTAGTTCAAAGCACTATTGGGTGTATTGTGAATGTTTCACCATATTACCATAATGTCTAAAAGACATAAAAAAAACCAGTCTTAGTATTGTATTTAAACAAAGTTGTGAATAAAGAGTCACATGCAAATACAAAACAAAATGGCTGAAAACCATTGTCATTCCTGAAAAGTAACTACATAATGGGAACTCTGAAGAAAATCTGCCCAATTTGAGACCCCATACACCCAGGCACCTTCACTTGTCGACTGTTATTGTATGAGACAAGCGCTATCATGATTTTCTATTTTTTTTTCTCAGAAACTCCTGTTGACGTGCGCAGTGGTGATACAGTATTTGCTGTGTATTCTTACGTTGCGGAGACAGACGAGGCTATTAATTTGGTGGAAGGCGAACGGTTATACATATTAGGTAATTAATGAAAAAGCAATTATCAGCGAATTCAATCATGTAATGTAATTTTTCTATATCCAGACAGACATAGCTTTAAAGTCTTGAACACTTGTTGAAAGAGCAAAATATGTATTCAAACTTTGCACACATGCTCAAAAAAATACAGGGGTATTTCAGCATGTGTGCAAAGTATTGCTTACTGCTAGTAAGTTGCTTAATCTATGTCTGGCTAAGCTTAATGAGTATGAATTATATACCTTAATGAATGAGTATTTTATGTTGCTTTTCATTTTAGAAACGACAAACCAGGATTGGTGGTTTGTGCGTAAACACCTCACAGAAGAAAAAGGATGGGTACCTGCACAATATTTAATGGATGAAGCAAATTACACACTGTATTTGCAAAAGAAACTTAATGAGAAGATTGATAAGCTTCCAGTATTTGAAAGTGAGTTCGAAATTATCTAGTGGATAAAAACTTCAGCTGCGTCAGTTTACCATAGTACTTATTTATTACAAGATTGAAATGTTATATTTAACATTCATCTCCTAACCTAAATAAAATAAAAATTGTTGTTAAATCACCCAGATACAGAGAACTTAATGAACGAGAATGATACAGAGACATTTCAGAACAATTTATTATGTAGGTATGTAAGTACGTAGGCAGGGACAGACTTACGTAATAAATTATTCTGAAATTTTAACCGAGAGCTCGTGGTTGTGCCCTGCCTGGTCCCCCTAGCTCTTAGTACCTATGACTTTTCGTTTTGTAATATAATTATGACGTCACGTTTGTTGTATATACATTTGTTGCATGTTTGACACGAATCATAACATTATACATTACAGAACCAACACCAGAAGAGCAGGCAATTGCGCCAATATTTATTGAAAAGTTACGTCCTAAACACACGCCTGATGGATCTACGGTACAATTTGAATGTCAAGTTGAAGGACATCCTAGACCACAGATTACTTGGTTTAGACAAACTGCTATCATAAAGCCATCACAAGACTTCCAAATGTACTACGATGATGATAATGTAGCTACTTTGATCATCAGAGAAGTGTTCCCAGAAGATGCGGGTACATTTACTTGTGTCGCTAAAAACGCAGCTGGATTTGCATCAAGCACAACGGAGCTAACAGTTGAAGCTCCACTCTCTGACCATGGATCTGAAATGACCATTCTTTCCAGAAAGAGTCTTTCTCGAGAATCTTCTTTAGCAGATATTCTGGAAGGCATCCCACCAACATTTTCAAAGAGACCAAAGGCTCAATATGTTGATGAAGGATCCCAAATATTTTTGGAATGTAGATTGGTAGCAATTCCAGAACCAGATATAGCTTGGTTATTTAAAGGCGAAGAAATAATTCCTAACGAAAACATTTCTATAGCTACTGAGTCGGACATGCATATGTATTGCAGTGTATTAAAAATATCTGATGTAAAGAAATTCCAAGAAGGCACCTATACAGTACTTGCGGTTAACAGAGAAGGTGAAGCCAGCTTACCCATTGTATTGAAGATAAAAACAGGCCAAAAGGAAAAACCACAAGTTATTGAACCACTCAAGAGTATGACTATAAGAGAAGGTGAAAGTGTGGTTCTATCAACTCAAGTTGTCGGTAATCCTCAACCAACGGTAACCTGGTACAAAAATAATAAACCTGTTAAATCACTTACAACAAAATCTGATGGAGATACTCATACCGTCACAATTATCAAACCGAAAAAAGGTAAAGATGATGGAGTTTACACATTGAAAGCGATTAATTCAGAAGGTTCTACAGAAACTACTGCAGTCATAACCATAGAAGGTAAGGTTGACTACTTTTTGCATTTACTTTGTTAAAATATTACTTTGCAATAGTTAGCGAAACTTAACAGATATGATGGGTGTACAAATCAGAGTAAGTACTAAAAAGTAAAGTAACTAAAGCACTATCACTGTATTAATCGCTGTGTAAAGTTATAAGTATGACAAAGCTCATATACACAGCGGTTTTATGTTTAAGCTTGTTTAGTTACATATTTTTCGAGATTTTGAAAAAATAAGTATTATTACATTATTATTATATAGAATCAAGGATAGAACCCATCACGCCTGTGTATTTTTGAGTATTTATCAAAGAAGTATTAGGTAATTCCTGTAAGGTTTATCTGTCTAGTTTTCAAACTTTTCTCGTTTTAATTATACTAAACATTAACTACTTTTCTTTTAGAACCAACCGAAGAAAATGCGGAACCTCCGCTATTTATCAATAGATTCCAGGAAATAACAGTAAAAGAAAACGAAATCATCAAATTAGTAGCAAAAGTAACCGGCAATCCTGTGCCTTCCATCACTTGGTACAGAAATAATCACATAATCACTCCATCTGATACTGTCACACAACATTTCGATGGAGAAAATATTGAATTAATAATATCAAATGTTGATTCCGAGATTGATTCTGGTGACTATAAATGTGTTGCATCAAATAGTGCAGGAAAAGCTTCTCATGGCGCACGAGTAACAATTGATGTCGATAAAGTTACATTCGTAAAGAATTTGAGAAGTACTTATGAAATAGAAGAAGGCAAGACTGTAATTCTCGAATGTCAAACATCTCATACTGTTTCCACTAAATGGTATCATAATCATAAAGAAGTAAGTGGAATGGATCATAGAGAAATAATACAAGAAGGTCGGGTACATAAGCTTAGAATTAAGAGGACTAAATTAACAGATATTGGTGTAATTAAATGTGTAGTGAAAGATCAAGAGACCAGTACCAAATTAACGGTTCACGAAACCATACCTGAATTTATTAGACGGCTACAAGACTTTGAAGTAAAAGAAAGAGATATCGCTATTTTAGAAGTCGAAATTAATTCGGAAACTGCTGACGTTTTTTGGGAAAAGGATGGTGAAAGAATCAAGGCTAAGAAAAATAAATATGAACTCGAAAAACGAGGAAACGTACGAAAGTTATTTATTAGAAATACTTCAGTTCACGATGAAGGTGAATACACATGTAAACTACGTGATGATTCTTGCACGGCAGAAGTGACAGTGGTGGAACTGCCACCTGAGATTATATCACGTCTACAAGACCAGAAAGTTAATAAGGGAAATAAAGCAACTTTTGATATCGAACTAACAAAGGGTGACGCTTTAGTGCAATGGTTCAAAGATGGATCAGAAATTCTATTTTCGAATCATATTCAACTAACCATTGATGGTAAAAAGCAGAAACTTAAAATCTATGACAGTGAATTTTCCGATGCAGGAATTTACACTTGTGAAGTTGGAAATGACAAATGTTCAGCAAGATTAACTGTGGAACAGCCTTCCATTGACTTTGTTCTAAGACTACCTGAAATTGTTGTAGTTCCAGCGAATACCGACGCCTATTTGACAGTTGAAATACCAGATGAAACTATGAATGTTACCTGGTACAAAAAGAAGACCATAGTTGAAGATACCGAAAAATTCACTCTGATATCTGATGTTACGAAACGCGCTTTAATTATAAGAAAATGTACTGAAGAAGATCAGTGTGAATATTCATGTGTATTGTTTGATGCCAAATGTTCAACGAAATTGATAGTAGAAGGTATGAATTTAATTGATTACATGATGTTCATGTGGGTATGGATTCTTTAAATAATGGAGATTCCTGAGCACATGGCACTGTATAATAATCTTTAGTAGCAATCAAAACAATATGTATATACGAGCTCATTTAATAAATCAACACCTTAATGTCCGGTTTTTTACCCTTTTATTGTTAATTATCCTGCTACTTATTTAATTATACAGCAATGAGTACGATACTAACTATTTGTTCCAATTAAGTTTCCTAATTATCTGGTACCTTTTATGAGAAAAAATACTAATAATAGAACAGTATTCTAAATAAAGATTGTATGTAAAATCAATAATTCTCAGTTGTAGAATTCCCGCCGAAGATTATCGAGTACGACAGCGAATACAGGATAAGGCGAGGTGGCGATATTACTCTGCATGTCCAATATGAAGCTGTTCCTCAACCCAATGACGAATGGGTGGTAAACTCTAAAATTATTAAGAAAACCAAACATAACAAACCTTCAATAGATGCCAAGTCCGCAAGTCTTACTATTAAAAAAGTGGAAAATACCGATGCTGGAATTTATAAGCTCCGTCTGGAAAATAACTGTGGAGAAGCAAACATAGAAATCAACTTAGTCGTCATAGGTGCGTTATAAACTTAACAAGACTGGAATTGTAAAACTGTCTCAAATACCTACTTTATTTATGAATTGGTTTCAAAAACCAAAATGTAATAAATGTTCTTGCAACTTACAGATATATCTTCACCCCCTGGAAAACCAACTATTCTAGAAATAACAAGCAATTCAATTAACTTATGTTGGGATGAGCCTGAAAATAAAGGAAACTCGGAAATAGACTGTTATATTCTTGAATATCAAGAAATTAATACTACAGAGTAAGTACAGAGATGATTATTACATTAACATTAGAGACTTTTTCAGGCCGCTGGTATAATTTGTTTTAAAAACCCATAAAAAAAACAACCTATGTCGTCAACGTACTATGAATAAACAGATTTACGAACGAACACAAAGCGACCATCAACTGTTAAACTTATAATAGCTGTGTTAGCTGCTGGTCACATCAAAACTAATTAATTCATATTTTCAGATGGATATCGATTGAGAACATCAAAAAGACACAGTTCTCCGTAGAGAACTTAAAAACCAAGTCATCATATAGGTTTAGAGTGTTTGCTGTCAATGAAGTAGGTGTAAGTGAATCATCCGAAATAACTGAATATATTCTTGTACAAAAGATCGTTAAGGGCCAAGCTCCAACTGTAGAAAAACCACTTAAAGATTTAGTTAGTGAACCAAATGAAGACTTAGAACTAACTTGCATATTCGGAGGTGTTCCGGAACCGAAAGTAACATGGCTCAAAGACAACAACAAATTAAAGACCGCTAGAGCAACTTACATCAATAGGGTTGCCACCCTGGTCGTAACGGCTACTGAAAGTTCGGAAGGAAAATATAGTTGCATTGCTACTAATGAACATGGTGAAATAGAGACATCATGTACCGTTGAAGTTCAACAGAAACCTATAATCAAAGTATCTGATGATACGGTCAATCAGAAGCACAGAGTTGGAGAACAGTGGTCTGTCGAGGCTTTGGTTAATGGTATTCCTAAACCTGCAACTAATTGGTACATCAATGGTACTAAGATTAGAGAATCAGAGGATATTCAAATTATAACTACAGATAATGTCAGTACTATCACGATAACCCGATTGACTCGTTCACACTCTGGCAAATACACAATTGAAGCCCATAACAAAGCTGGAAGTACTTCTTTCGACCTTTCACTTAAAGTTTACGGTAAGTTACGATAATACAGTTTATATTAATTTTATAACTTCCAAAGCCGTGCAATAACGGAATCTTTGTGAAATCATCAGTGACACTATATCACGAAATGTTACGACACCATATACAGGTATTGTATCAATCTGTTCGACATTATGATAATTTATTTCAATAACATTTCAGACAAGCCTAGCAAGCCTGAAGGACCAGTTGTGATGCGAGAAATAAGCAGAGAATCGGTAACAATCGAGTGGAAACCGCCCCTCGATGATGGTGGTTTAGAATTGACTAAATACGCAATAGAAAAACATGAACCCGACACTAATAAATGGGTTAAGGTCGCAGATGTAGATAAAGATGTAGATACCTATTGCATACAAAGACTAAATGAGAATTGTGAATATATGTTCCGTGTTATGGCCCAAAATCCCATAGGGTTCTCTGAAGCCTTGGAAAGTGAACCTATAGTCATTAAGACAGCGCTCGGTAATAATCATTATTATTCTGTGTAATAAAACGAAATTTACATATAATTAGCCACGAGCATTATTACAATTATTACTGTTTTTCTAATTTATACATGAATTTTGCAGATGTGCCATCTCCACCGTTAGGCCCACTGGGCTTGTTTGGTATAAACAGTGACTCTCTTACCATAACATGGTATCCATCTGAGAAAAATGGAGGATCACCGATCATCGATTATAGCGTTGAAATTAAACAAGAAGGGAAAAAATGGAAGCATGTTGCGACAGTTACCAAGACTAGTACTAAAATAGAGAAGTTGACTATAAACACTACTTACCAATTTAGGATATGTGCAAGAAATGAAATCGGAACAAGTCTGCCTTACATATCAGACGAAAAAATTACGTTAGGCAAGACATTGTGTAAGTTCTGTTTCATTTTCATACGGATGTTTATTACAATTGAGTGACTGTTGAATTTTCATGATTTTTTTAATTATATATTTTAGCACCACCATCGCAGCCGCTAAACTTTGCTGTAAGAGAAACCACTTCAAGATCAGTTACATTGCAGTGGGCTGCGCCAGAGAGTGACGGAGGAAGTGTTGTGACAAGTACGTTTATTTGTTGGCTTTGAAGTTTAAGTATTTGTTATACTTAAATTATTGTCGAACTAAAAAAATACCTTTATGTAATAAGTATTGACTGTCGTAGAAACGTACCTACATATTTTATTTCAAGTCCCTGATCCACGCAATATAAAAGCTTATTAAATTACGTATTTGCGTATTCATGTTGATAATGAAGTGAGGGTGGAAATTTACTTTACTCTAATGTTCGTCATAATAAATCAATTTGGGTAGGCCTTCTTCTTTAATCAGATATTCACTGTTAAGGACAGTGGCCTCACAGAAGCGGTATCCCTATTTCCGATATCTAAAGCATCGCGAAAAGGTCTTAATATGTTACAAAAATTCAGATAAGACACTAAAGCAGAAATATCAATTTTTAGATTACATCATTGAATACAAGACAGCTAAAGCAAAATCATGGACCAAAGTAATTACTGTTAATGGAACAGTTTACGAACACTGTATTGAAAATATTAAGGAAAAAGAAGAAATAGTCTTCAGGATATCTGCCGAGAACGCCATAGGCGTCAGTTTGCCAGCAGAGTCTCAAGGAGTAAGACTAGAGAAGCATGCGAGTAAGTATTGCTTGATAGAAGATTTCATAAAATAAGTAGCTCATTATTTACCTCTTTCCAACCCAATTTGAGAAAACTAGTTCTTATTGCGATACTGTCCTACAATTCAAATAACAGAATAAAATTCTCAGAAAATACATAAATTCTTAGAAAATACATAAATTCTCAAAAACACCGCCATTTTCCTAGTATCATGACTGAATTAGAGTTAACCTATTCTTATTTTCAATTTGTAGCTGTACCATCGCCGCCAACAGCTCCACTTGAAATACGAACAGTGGGTAGCAACATCGTGATGACCTCATGGGGAACTCCTGAATGGGATGGCGGGGCACCACTGTTGGGTTACAACATTGCCATTCGTGACGTCACTAAAACAATGTGGATGGAAGTTGGAAAAGTCAATGCACAAACACTTAAATTCAACATCAAGGATTTAAGTGACGACCATACTTACATGATAAGAATATATGCTCGCAACGAAATAGGAATCAGTGAACCTTTGGAGTCGGATGAACCTTTCAAGGTTATCCCCGGGGAAGGTAAGCCTTATTTAAAGTGAACATGTATTAAATACAAATATTTTACAAAGGATGTTAGAAATATTATTGTAGTGCAGCTCGTGGCGAAAAGAGAAAAAAGAATTTTGTATTTCATCTGCGTCTTATTCGTATTAGCTTTTGAATCTTTTGTTTAAACGATTACACAGCTCATGTGAGATTAAAGCTTTAACCTAAATTAATTATGTTTAATTAAGTTTTGAGGGCAAGTAGAGACCGAGTGGTAACGGCTGCGACTTACGAGTTGTCGTGGGTTCGATCCCAAGCAGGCACTTTACTTTGTGTGAATTATTTCATCGCCACTGCTGTTAAAACGGTAAAGGAAAACATTGTGAGGAAACCGGCATGTCCCAGAACCAAAAATTCGAAGAATTGTGACATCCACCAGCTCGCACTGGGCCCGCGTGGTGGATTACGGCCTACTTCCCTCTCACAGAGAGGAGGCCTGTGTCCCAGCAGTGGGAACATTATAGGCTGATTATGTATGTTAACGCCTGACGCCTAAAACTACCGTCTGACCGATCACAATATTGCTAAGCAAACCGGAACATAACTAGTTACAATGATTCCAGACTCACACGAGGACGAGGAGATTGGTGAGCAGACCGAGATGACGGAGCCGACGTCGTTCAGCACGCAAACGACCACGTCCTGGATGCGCGAACACAACATGGATGCCGACATTCGATCGTACGCACGAGGCTCGCTCCTCCGCCGCGACGAGTACTTCTTCAGAATATGGCACTACGCTAAACAACTCTTCAAGTGATGCGACAACACGTCCGCGCATTCATAAACCTGTGATATTTAACGACAAAAATATTTAAAGTTCATAGTTGGCGGATAGTAATGTATAGATACACTTACTTCAACTAGACAGTGAATCCACTTACGAACTCTGTCATTTTTTAATTTTATATTAATATGTTTTTTTTGTATCAGCATGTTATATTTTATTATTTATTCTAGATAAGGATCAACTATTTATTTAATTTTTCATAATGAAAAAATTGCCTGTTGACATCATTTGAGTCTCATTCAATACTTTTAAGGGAGACGTTTTAAATATAGGTGCAAAATATTTATTCGATAAATTGAGTGAGGCTCCAATCCATCTTCAGGCAAATTTATTAAAAGATTTAATATAGCAATTGTAAAAATTGTGCAGCGTTTTTATCGCCTTTCCAAACCCAACAGATAACCCAGTTTTACGACACACACAAACATTTTTGTTGATGTTCCATAAATGTTGATCCTGAAAAAGTGCGGCAAGTACCTACTTATAGAAAAACCTGCACTGCGTATTGTATAGTAGGAATACATCATTTTGATACCTGCTTTGCAAAATATAATTATTAAGTAAAAGGATTATTTTTAAAGTGTCAGTTTAATTTAATCTGAACAATAAATAGGGTTACTTTGACATATTTTTTCTACAAAAGCTGCCAAACTGCCACATTTACGCCTCAAAAGTAATGTGATTGAAAAAAATCAAAAGTCATTTATTCAAACTAGGCTGAGAATCAGTACTTTTTGAAAGTCAGAATTACATAAGACAATCCCCTAAAACGCCCGCCCTTCACCACTTCCTAGCGCTTTAGCTGGGAAGAAGAAGTGGCGCAACGAACTCCCCAATAGCACAGCTGTCTGTTCAGTTAGAAGTAAAATACGTAAACAAGTTTTGTACAATACATAGATTCATTAAAATAAGAGTTATAAGCACACAATTAGGCAAAGATGCATAGTATACGATAGGTATACACTTTGCCAGTCCTGTCCATGTCTCATGCAACAGAGATTGAGTCGATCTATAGAAATATCTGAAGGAAAAATCTTAAGAACATTTGTCCCCACCCAACGAATAAAATAATTGGTTACTAATAATATTACGTATTAATCTTAACATTAAGACAGTCCCAGCAGTATATTATATAATTACGTATTTTTCATTTATGATTTTTGTTGATTATGTATTACTTCTACATTATAATATTATCATTATGGCACCTGTAACATAGTGAACTTTTGTAGGTATTGCCCACGGAGCAGAAAGTATTGCCACATTAAAGAGCTTTAGGTACTCAAACTAAAGAAGGGTAGGTACTTCTTCCTTGGACCTTTAAGTGAGATACCTACGAAAAACATATTAATTTACCAACAACATACTTCGCATGCTAATAGAGCTTGAGTCAAAGTTAGGATACTTACCTGCATTTTTTTTGCATAGACACCAAAAACCATAGATTAAATCAATGGTTTTTGGAAAAGTAGGATTATTTATATTTAACTGTTCATTACATATTTTTATATTGGCTAATAAGCCGACTAGACCTCGAAAGCAAAACATTAAATGGCGATTTCCCAGAAATCTACTTTTTTGAGTCAAGCCAATATTCTACTAAGCGTGCGACTTAGTCTAGTCATCATAACATGACTGTGTTTGTCTAATTATTCATGAAAGATTGAAAGAAAACTTGCTTTTAGTGTATTCTTTATATTATGTAGAAACATAGTAGGCCAGCATTGACTTTGTTTTTGTTACAACATTGTAACTGCACTTTCTAAATCCACCAGCATAATCCAGATCAATGCTTGTTTTTCAGCTGACATTTGTATAATATTTATACCCATAGATCCCTACTTTTACAGGTAAATATACAAGGTGTGGCGTAAATAATAGATAACCCTGATACTGTCGACCGGCCAGATTATTATCTATCATTTATCCCACTTAGGTATATGCACTACATGCCCATAGATGACGAAATTATTGATATTTTTGATATTTTAAATAAAAGTCGTACTTACTCTTACAAAATCAGCTGCCATTTCTACAATTGGTGACTTGTACTCGATTTGTTTTTTTTTATGTCACTCCTGAATATTAGTATTATCAGACCAGTATCAAGATTTTTATTACAATCTAAGATAACATTGCAAAAAATACTTATTCTTAAATTTTAATTTTTTTTTTCTACGGTTTATGCAATTTTGGGCCCCTATATCAAAATAAAAATGTACGCGTATATAAGTGGGGTAAATGATAGATGATAATCTGGCCAATCGACAGTTTCAGGGTTATCCATAATTTACGCCACAACCTATATAGTTAAATATTCTATTTAATGAGTTCCCGGTTGTCATTAAAACCCATCCCTCAGTCAGAGTTAAAGAAGTCATTACTAAGTTTTAAACTTTAGATTACTTGTATATATATAATATAGCTGGAATGATGTTGCCATGTCCTAACCCGCTGATGACAGTAAAATGCAACAACAATTATTAATGATTTAGTAAAAATATTATAGGTAAGTAATTACCTATAATATTTGAATATTTTTATTTTATTTGTATGAAATGCAACGTTTATCATGATCCTCTTGCCCCTGTCGTGGTTAGGTAGGTAGAGGCTGCAGTTTATTGTGCAGGGTGGTCTTGCTATGTTCATAAGTTTAACACATTCAGGGTGGGTTGTACCACCGCGGCACCGGTGGATAACAGTGTACTCGCTTGTATGGCGGGGCGTACCACAGGTGGCCACGTCACACTAGACTTTAATATTCCATGAAATTTGCGCCATTTGGAGAGAATGTGTTGTAGTTAACGTTATCACCCTGGACAATTGACAAATATTCATAGTGTAGCTCAGTGAGAGTTGGACATTATCACAAGAAGTAAAAAAAAACAAAATTTGACAGTTATATTTGTGACAAAAAAAAGGTAGATTATAATGACATGAATGGTTCAAAATACAAATTATTTCAGATGAATCACATTGAAACAATTCAAACATATTGGTTTTTTGGCACATGCAATGCAAAATGTATACACCCGCTTTGATTTTTTTCTAGCCGCAGATTCGGTTGTCGTAATACGGTCGTAACAAAGTCCGCATCTCTTACTGGTTGGTATTTCTCGTATTTCCTTCCTTTTGCTTTCTTTGTGTACACTGGGCTCACCCTCCTCTGCGGCGTCATCGGGTTGATTATCAGTGCCAGGCTTGCTAATCATATCTGTTATAATTTGTTCCCGGAATGTCTGGTGAATAACCAAGCATTTACTAGCATTGTGCCACAGACAATCTCGAGGATAAGCTTGCTGTACCACTTTAGGGTTTTTCTAAGGCTGGCATAGTACGAAGCCATCTGATCCGATATATTCATCCCTTTTTATTCCCGCATTATTTCCCATAATCCTTTGCCGTGTCCACCGGTGCCGGTGGTGCAACCCACCCGGCAGGACTTTTGGTTCATGGGGCGGTGATGTACCAACAACGATGGCCTTACGTAGATTTGCCACGTAGAACAGCATATATAAGTTCATGTGGTCCCGGTCTGAACGTGTTAATAACAGTTACAATAATGTTATAACATAATCCCTTCTTCTGCATGAAACATTTTATGCCAGTAAGTAAGGAAAATAACAATTTACATTAGATCAATTTACATTTTAATTGTCAGCTTAGTCACACACGGCACTGATACCAGCAACGTCACCAAGCTAGTAATTGACAGGAAATCCGAAATTCCCTGAACACAATGCGGCAATTACACTGAAATAAGAGCACGCTATGGCTCCAAATAGATCTCAGTAGGTGAATGAGAGGGGTAAGGATCGGCCCCACCGATTTGCGTATTATTTTCGATGAAAGCTTTTGCGTTTTCTTCGCAGACCGCCACGTGCAAGGTGTCCACGATCCAAAGGTCGTCCGGTGGTCTTGTAGGTATCAATGTTCGGTTCAATGGTCCAAAATGCAGACGTGTGGTTTTATGAAAAGCAAGGTGATGAATTAAATACTATTGAGGATTGCAGCAAATAAAAAATGATGCGTTACTTTAACGACCGAAGTCGTATTCGCCATCTTGATTATAAAGCTCAAGGAGAAGGGTGCGGGAACAATCACCATAGACAGATAGTTATGACGTAGCGTTTAGTTTCATGTCTTGCCCCGAAATGTAAAAAATAAATACTTAAATAAATTCACAACGATTACTTCCTTAATAAAAATTAGGTTGAATATCATAATAAGTGATCACAATTGCCCACGATTTGCTTTAGCCAAGGTTCAGTAGGTACCTAACCTACATAACTAAATATGAAAAATATATACATCTGTTCACGCTTCGACATCTGTATATACAGGCATTATGGCAATTTCATCCAAATCCGTTACAACTCCGATGCAGACGTTTGCAATTAGGCACCATATCCGCATCAGCGCTCAGCGATCCAATCAACGTGGCTGCGAAACTTTGCAAATAGCCAATTTCAAGCCTAGAGTAGATTATATCCGGGGTCCGGCAATTCCTGTCGTCTGTTCGACTGTTTTTATAGAAGATAAAAGAATAATAAAACATCGATATTTTATTTCTATTATTATTAATGGACAAGATAGCACACAACTTAATGGTAGCGCCTCAAGAAAGTCCCACCCCTTAGAGTTGTTGATATTTCGGTGGTTTTTCTCTAAACCAAATTAGTATAATTAGTATATTTTGGGGAACACCACATTGGCGACGAGTAAAAGCGCAGTAAGTCACATTATGGCTCAAATTATGCTTAGGTACTTACGGAATTGGTTAGCAACAAATTGTTTTGCACGATGTGTTTTGAAAGAAAAAAGAAAATTTGTGACAGCACTCGCTGATACCTATTTTTTTATGGATTATTATTTTCCGAGTGACTAATAACTTAAAAGTCGACTAAATGTTTGCAACAAAAAAAATAGAGTGGGTACCATATATAATGGGTTGGCAGCTAATAAGGAGTATCGTAATAAGTAATAGGTAGCATATTAATATATCAGTAATAAGCTCCGTTTTAATTTGTTACCAGGAGAAACTGGATGCAATCTGGTCTTTAGGGCACCCCGACTCGGACAGGTTAGGTTAGAAGGGGATGGCGGGGTCTATCGACCCCGCCATCCCCTTCTAACCCCTTCGTGGTTATTTTTTTATAAACCACCCAGAAGTAGGAGCCCCGCAAAGCGGGGCTCCGTCGACCATGCATAGAATATTTTAATTAAGGTTTGGTTAGAACTGTGACAATTATGACAAACATGAACGCCCATCTTCTATTTTGTTTTCGCCATTAAGTTTCCGCTTAGATATTAATTCTGTTCCCAAAAGAAAAACTTGATGCTAGTTTAAATTAAAACGGAGCTTATTACTGATATATTAATATGCTACCTATTACTTATTACGATACTCCTTATTAGCTGCCAACCCATTATATGGTACCCACTCATTTTTTTTTAAAACCTGTATTCATTTTACTTAGTTGCCGCATTAAATACATGCCTTTTTTTATGTGTTATACCTAATTTCGACAAATGAAAATCGAAATTTTAGTTTATAAAGTTACTTTTAAATCTATGCGCGATCATGATGACATATGAATTTCGTCACTAAATACATAAAATCGTAAAAAACCGTGTGTTGCAATGTGGTTACTCTCTGCATTCTGACAATAATTATAAAGATAATTATATAAATTGTGTCCTATAAACTAGTGTTGCATCCTGTGGGGGTACTGGCTGGAGTGGTGGCCAAACGATGACTTGAGGTAGCCGGTAGGTAAATAGGTACCTAGATTGTTTAGAAAATAGTCAAAACACTTCAAATAAATACATATTTGAAGTGTTTGACCAAAACCATTTGAAAGATATTTTCGATCAAATAACGAATGTACCAGCGATAATATTTGATCGTTAATACCAGTGTCAACCCTTCGATATCTTCGAAGTTATGTAGGTTATATTATATTACCTGAGCTGTTATACTGAACAAGTTTCATGAAATCTGTTACGGCTTTTTAACCAAATCGATTACGCATCTTGCACTGGCTATTGTCATCAACCAAAAATTCATTAATTCATCGTACATATTATGCCCCGATGTGTTTAATATCAAGTGACCGTTTTGCTAAGTTAGCACTTAGCGCTTACTTACAAACGGACTTTTGTGCGACTTGTTAGCTAGAGTTATGTTATTTAAACAATACCCACAGAGCTCTTGGTATTAGCCAGGTACGATCAATTTGAGGTTAAACATAACCAAAGTCGTAAAACAAAAAACGTACAGTATTCCTGCAATTGAAACATTTAAGACCATCGAATAAATTCAAAGTTATCTGGGATTGATCAATTTGTGGCGACAAACGCCTGATGAATTCTTCATTTGCATAGGAGCTACTCGTCGTCAGGCGATTATAGAGAATTTATATTTTCGAGGCAAGAACTACATGTGCACTGTGGTCACAGGGATAGTAGATATAGGAGATTGTATCGATTATAATTTGGAAAACAAAAGATGTCCTTGGAGTGCCGCTGCTGATAAATTATCGAGTAGGTACAAACTAAACCTCTCTATAGAACAGTTTTACAGAAGTACTTTTCAGTATTTTTTTTTAGCTCACTGATAATAAAGCTAAATCAAGGCTTGGCTGTAAGGCATGTTTGTTTATACGTTGTAACTATCTATATGCATCTTACTCTATTGTAACTAGTACCTAGCTTACTTCTCGATGAGCTCGGTCGCGGTGTATTTATGTCGTTGTATTTATATTCCCTTTGTCATAAAACTAGTACTTCGCCTCTGCAATGTCCGTTTGGATTGAGGAGCCACTTCGCGATTTTAAAAGGAAACTCACCCCCCTAATTAGTAGGAAAGCAGATCATTTTGTAGGCCAAATTCTGAAATTTATAGTAAAATATATCCAAAGTTATATCAATGTAAAAGTGGCTCCTCAATCCAAACGTCTTAATTGAGGAGCCACCTGGAACGCGGAAAGTATTTAATTAATATTTTTTGAAAATTTTGTATCATTTAGTTAATTGTGTACAGCGCCTACTAAAATCTGACTTACTGGAGTCAGATTTTAGTAGGCGCTGTTGATATTCATGAATATACAATACTTTTAATGTGGCTCCTCAATCTTTACATAAGAGCGTGAATTTCCATGAAAGTAATTGGTCAATTTATATTCCACTCCAAAAAACATTTAGTAGAAAGTGTGTTCGAATTTGAAGCATGTAGAGAAAGTAGTAAAACTGAGTGAATTTAGTAAATAAACGCATTTTATTTAGCTCCTCAGTCCTGACGTTCTGCATAGTAAATAATTGATGGTATCTACCTGAGATCTCAACGGAATCAATAACCATAGACACTAACATTTAGTATACATATCTACTAAATACGCTTGTGTACAAATCAATATTGTATATATTCGGTATCTGTTAAACAAATTACTTTTCGATATTCATTAAGAATTCGCTATTAAGGGTGACCATGTTGTACGTGTACCTGGGACAAACGGTCAAACTAGGTAAGTCCAACTTCGTTAAGTTATTGAAGCTACGGAAGATCTCGTCCAAAATACCACAGTGTCTCAAACAAAAGTCTTTGACCAGTGTGTGTTGCCAGTTATGACTTACGGCACTGAGACTTGGCGTTTTACAATGAGCCTCATCAGAAAGCTCAAGGTCACCCAAAGGCCAGCGGAGAGGACTATGCTCGGAGTTTCGCTGCGAGATCGAGTTAGAAATGAGGGAGAACTTTGGGGGAGGTCCAGCAGTGGTGGCAGCAAGTCTTTCGGCTAAAACGATGATGTTAAATGAAACCAGGATGACTAGATTAAGAAATAAAATTTTTAACAAATCGACACAGTGAGTCTTCATACCTTTTAGGTATTTAGTGGTCAACTTCGGCATAAGTTAATGAATTAATTAATATTGGTTGGTCGGTGCTTTTACGAATTTTACAGTGGCATTTATAGTGGCCCATGCCAGCGTCGCTAATTGCAGGGATAAATTGTATAACGCCTATTAATAATATATATGATCTACTTGAAATCATTATAGATAGGTGCTGATACTTCGTTTACTCGTAGAAAATTTTAATTAAAAGGAAACTGTGTTTGACATAGTATATTTGCACACTGTTTGGTGGTCACCAGACGTATAAACCTTTTTTTCTTCTGCAATACGAATTGCATCTTCTAATCTTTCATTCCGAAAACAGAAATTATATTCAGGTTTAAAGGCAAAATGCGATCTGCCTAGATATTGGGCTAAATTGGCATGAATCATTAATACACTTTTTACTGTAAATTTAACAACAATATTACAAACTTAAATATACCATTCTTTATAAAGTTAACTAATAATAATCGATACAAATATAATGTTAAATACTTACATTGCAAACAGGAAATCAAAGTGAAGTTAATTATGTTATGCACTATTACAGTAGCAAATAGTATCCCCACAACTCAACAATTATTAGGAAGTGATTAATAACAATATAGTTCAGTAATAGAACTGTAAGTTATTAGTTACCTAGCCTCAAATATTAAGCCACCCTTACATAATAGGTACTACTCAGCCGACTCCGCCAAATTCCCTTGTTATCATGCCGGTCGACGAATCCAATGTGTATGGGATTTTTTGTAGTTTACGAACAGATTGTGCCACCGGCCACGATAACATCCCAGTAAAAATACAAGCAATCCAGCCCTATACTCACGTCACCTACAACACACATATGTAATCGTGCAATTGATACCGGTATTTTTCCTAGAGTATGTAAGAAAGCGGTAGTCCATCCAATCTATAAAAGTGGGGACAGAAACACTGCGTCTAATTACAGGCCTAGTTTGAGTTCCTTGTCTAAAATCCTTGAAAAAATATTAAATAAATCCTTAACTTCATATCTCTCAAAATTTAACATATTTGCCAATAATCAGTACGGATTAGATAGACAGGGAATCTCTACTGAAGACGCTGTCCAAGATCTAAACAGCGTTATTTCTAATTTGGACAAAAAGCAAAAATGCTATGGTGTTTTTCTAGACTTATGTAAAGCATTTGACTCGGTTTCTGTCCCCACACTGCTTCTGAAGATGGAAAACATTGGAATACGTGGCCTTGCATTAAAAATGTTCACAGATTACTTGTCAGGAACCAATTAGCGTGTATTTTATCAATTCCTTTGTCAGCGAAGATGAATGTATTAAAATCGTTTTTTATTTTAAGTTAACATATTTATTTAATCAAAATAATTACCATTTTATCTATACATTGCTGCCATCTAATAGGAAGGTCATTTAAGCCGTTGCGATAGAACTCTCGTGATCTAGATTCGACAAACTGTGTGAAAGCATTTTGTACTGCCGCCTGAGAGGAAAACTTTTTATCACGTAGAAAATTTTCCAAATCACGAAAAAAATGGTAGTCCGTTGGAGCAAGGTCTGGCGAATACAGAGCGTGACTAATGGTTTCTAATTGCAGTTCCTGTAGAGTTAAAACGGTTTCTCGTGCTGTATGAGGTCTCGCGTTATCATGGAGCAATAATGGTGAAGATCGATTCATGAGTCGGGGCTGTTTCACTGCTAGTTTTGCTATCATTGTTTGGAGTTCGGCACAGTAGACATCTGCCGTTCTTGCTTGACCAGATCATAGAAAGCTATAGTGAATGATGCTGAGACCACCAAACAGTTAGCATTACCTTTTTATTGGTAAGCTTTGCTTTAGGACACTGTTGCGGCGTTTGACCTGGGGTCAGCCATTGCATTTTTCGCTTACGGTTATCGTAAAGAATCCACTTTTCATCACATGTCACAATTCGATCCAATATTCCTTCATTTCTGTATCGATTTAACAAGGCAACACAAGTTTCAACACGCGTTTCTTTCTGCAGATCAGTCAAATCATGAAGCACCCATTTCTCATATTTTTTTTTATTTTATTGATTTGAGGTCAGGTTATTAAATAAATATTATTGAGGGTAGGTAAGTAACGACATTAATATGCAGTTACCCCAAAAAAATAAGATTAAATAAAATAAAATAGATTTGTGTTTCTATAAGCCACGAAACGAAGATTTACTTTTTAAATAATGTAGGTATTCATGGTCACCCTTCAATACAATTTTATAGTAAACTAAAGAATAGTTAGTAACTTCGTAGATGTGTAGTTTTTTTTATGGCAGGAATATACGTACATTTAGTAGAAATTTATACAAAATATAGGTGTTATGTTCCGAATTTCGTCACAAGTATAAAGTAGATTAGATAGAGGTAAATCGATTTACCGAAGCATCTCAATTGAGGAGCCACATTAAATGTGTTATATCTCCCAATTCACTCATTTTTGATTACCGACTCTTGTCCTACAAATCTAATATACTTACTACTAAATGATGAAGAACTTGCGCATTAATTGAACTACTGCTTCTTTGAAAAATGACGAGTCGTAGGTATGTGTATAGTCTGAGGAGCCACATACCTATACCTAATGTGTGGTAACTTTTTTAATTTCAAAACTACCTAGCTCAGATTTTGTCGACTAACTAGGTACTTTCAAATGCTACTAAATCATACCAAATTATGATAAATATTCATCCATGATGTTTCTAGTTCTGACGTGGCTACTCAATCCAAACATTTAGATTGAGGTGCCACCTGTATGTTCATATAATTTTGGAGTATTATACTACAAAATCGAGGATCGAACGTACTGTTTTTTTTTTTTTAATTAAGTAGGTATAGGTATAAGTATCCTGCGGCCTTGACAAGATCGTCTGTCCACCTTGTGGGAGGCCTTCCAACGCTACGTCTTCCGGTACGCGGTCGCCACTCTTGAACTTTGGTCCCGTTGGATGCGGGAAGCACAAAAGCGGTCGAAGTGGAGGTGCTTGGGGGAGGCCTATGTCCAGCAGTGGACGTCGTTCGGCTGAAATGATGATGATGATATAAGTATCTATTTAATTTCATTAAGATACGAAATGTGGCACCTCAATCCTTACGGACATGACTCTGCCGGCCATAAGTACAGCAGAGGTAGACGATAACAACCCACCCATCCCTGCCGAGGCTTCTGTTGGAATAATCATATACTTTTCGCTTGTATGAATGAACTATTACTGTCAAGTCAATCGTTTCTTTTTCGGACCATTTTTACAACCTTTGACAATTCTTACAATTTTTTAACTTAACAGACAGCTGTGCTGCTGGGGAGTTTGTCGCCACGTCTTTTTCTCAGCTAAAGCACTAGGAAGGGACTTCTGAGGGACTGTCATAACCAACTTTGACATCCAAAAAATGCCGACTCAGCCTATTTTGAATAAATGTCTTGATTTTGATTTGAAAATCTGACGAAACCTAATTTGTGAAACTCTTTATCACGAGGGCTTTTCTTATCTTTCACATCATAAGAATCTCTAACAGATAGGTAGGTACCTACTTACCATTACCATCTGATATAACATACTGCGATCGTCGATCCAATATCAGCTGTGGCCTTTCTGCTTAATAACATGCACATTGTTTATTATAAAGTAGGTAATAGATAGGTATAGGTAGGTAAACGTGTAATAGAAATAGGTAGGTAACGCAAAACCTCAGACAACTAAGTGGATGATTAGTTATTTTTCACACCTCCTCGCCTGCTTGACAATACCACATAGTTGTTTTAAATAGGTCCATTAGCTGTAATTGTAATTTTAATACAATATTTCGATTCTAGTACCTACCTACTATTGCTTTTTACTGTCTCGTAAATGGTGTGAAAAGTAGTGTACCTACTTATACTCCTCGAGGATAAATGTGCCTTCGTCTTAAGCGAGCTTGAATCCCTCACTGCACTTAGGTCAGAATTCTTGTCGTAACTCCCTCGCTCTCTTCGGGAGTTAACTCAAAACTCCCTCGCTAGAACCTTCTAGAATCCTTCGTTGCGCTCGGGATTCAATACGGGCGCCCACGACATAAGTCACTGCTTTATCCCCTTGGTGCATAATCTACTAGATTATAATTATCATAGCCCAGACTCATGCAGTGACGTATGAGCTTATTAAATAGTAAGTATATATTATAATGGGTTAAGAATACTCGTAATAAAATGCTATGTTTCTTTTTTCGGGAAAGAAAAGTTAACAAACGCTTCCGTCAATTTATAAGCTAACGTGATGTGTAATTAGTTTCAGGTTTTGCGTTATATTTCTGTTACATGAGTATTATCCAGCATTTCAGCAATCTCAATAAAAAAGTACCTACTTAGGTAGGTATATGTACTTAGAGGTAATAGGGATTAGGTAGGGACATTGTTTCATTGGGAACACGAAATAAACAACCACCGTATTTAAGTACTTATTTATTTATTTAAGTACTTATCTTACTACTAAAGAATTATTTTGATTTACCAGCATTAATAAAAAGATATATGTACTACTTAACATTATCTAGGGTTCATACAATTCAATATTAAGAGATTAATGTACTCATGTAGTGTAGGTATATATTGTAGCTAATTAGTATAGTAATGAATTATTGTAAGAAACGATTTAAAAATGTTCACTATTTTGGCACTATGTATTATATTATCAGATGCACCATGAGCAATGCAATATAAATGTCCAAACACAATTCAATGGCCATTAAATTTTATTGACGATTACGGCGACCTGTAAAAAGAAAAATATATTAAACCATTGTTTGGAACGCTTCATGTGAGTCCCCCGTATAAAATTTCCCATAATTCAAGTAGGAAGGATAACAATCGCTTGACGTCAATGCCGTTAGTTACCCGATACATTACCACAGGTAACTAGGTATCGCAAATACTGAGGATCTACCGCAGTTAGCAATAAGTACATTCGGCACTGGAATGTCACAGTTGGACGCATGCCAAAACAAAGACAATACCCAAAAGGCTTACTTACGGTGAGAAACTGTTTAATGAAACACTGGTTAGAATGCAAACTGGTATTTGTATCTGAAATATCTGGTATATTAAAGGATTCGTAGAATGATGTGACCAATAGGGCACCTATAGGAGTAAATCGGTACCTATTAATGTTAGTCAATAATAATGAGGGGGTAACAAACCTTTCTTACCCTTATCTTTGGAGGTCTTGACCTGCTTGTTTTTGTTGCATTTCTTAGTAACGCGCCTGCTTTGGTCGCAACTAGAGTCGCTATTAGCCTTCAGCATATCAGTCCGAGACATCTCGCCGTTGGGGCTGCATTCGCTCCAAGAAGACTTCTCATAGCGGCAAGCTATACAAGGAGTTTAGTGGCTTTAGTCTTTTGGCGAATAATCCCTTTTCTTGCCGTTTTTTGTGAGCAAAGCGAGGACACGCAATAGTTAGGTTATGATCTTTTGCTTTTAAAACCTCTTGCAATCACCCCCCATTTTCCTATCGTGGTAGCTGCAAATTGTACCTACTAAGCTTTCTATTGTATACAGTACCCGTGTCCTGCAGAAGGCATTATGACATGCTTTTTTAATAAACAAGGCGATAAATGCCTTGCCCGGAACTGTCGTAAAGGCAAAACAAATTTCCTGAAATGTGTACCGACCGCAGCCTGAAAGAGCGAACGTCTGACATTTCAGCCGTCGGCGTCGTTCTTTCGACGTTTTCGCTTTTGTACTCACTTCTTTGGAAAAACTTCAACATGTTGACAGTTCGTTGAAACTTGTATTCAGTTCTATTTATAAGACGAGATAGACTCCAACCTAAAGGTTTAGCCAGACATTGCAAAAGACCAAGAGACTCTGCCCTAGGACATAACTGGCTCATAATTAGACCTTAAATGGTAAGGAAAACCGGTAGTCTCGTGAAAGCTGCAGCCTACAAAGATTTACGTACCTTTCTTGCACTTCTTCTGGATAGTCTTGATGCTCTCGCAGCTGGCTGGGTCTCCTTTCTTCAGGGTTAGCTTTCTGGAGCGCATGTTGGTTTTGGCATCACACTCGCTCCAAGCTCCGCGAATGTAGCGGCAAGTCTCTGTGTTCATGAAATTACGTTATTTAAGGCATGACAAAGCTAATAAATATGAAAGATTCCATCGGACTTTCTTATAAATTATTGGTATTTGGATTTTTTTAAATACCTACATACCTACTTATGTTAGTTAGTTACGGGTTAAGTAAGATCTCCAAAATTACTTTGAAAATGTATAGGCAAAATGTGTTTACGTGTCACATTGTAACTTATTCAGAACGTCGTGAACCTAAACACATTCATTTATTCAGCTTATGATACGACAAACCATTACTAGAACACAAATCTAGGTATTGGTTAACTGTCTTATATTTACAAAGAAAGTTTAACCCTACTCTAATAATCTATAAAACAATCCATTAACGGATTGTTCATAACGGACTCTTTTATCTCAATGACCAAACTTTCTGTTTTTATTGTCAAAAAAAGCAGAGTTTTGAATGTATCCCAACATGTGCAGATGGGCTCCAAACAGCCGACCGACCCGAGGGATTTATTTTGAGCTGTCTGGAAGTAGGGTAGCAACACAAAAGAAAACAAAAGGACCTCGATGAATATACGCCATCTTCGCGTCGTTAACTTGTACCTAAATAGTTGAGACACAATAAACAGCTTTAAACATTTTACCATCGTGTTTCTACATAGCTACTAAGAGTTTTGTAAGATATTTGAAATGACAAGACCTTTTTGGCGGCTATTCTTCAAAGGAACGAGAATTTAAATGCGCAGAACTAGACATTCCTTCCAAAAGACTCAGTTAAATTCTTTTACGAATAAACACAATTGAATTGAGTGCAAATTCTGGAAACCCGGCGCAGCAAGAATGCAGTGATGTTGAAAAAGACCACGAGTTAAAAGGTTTGTTTAACAAACGAAACATTTGTACCTAACTGATTAAATAAGTAAAAGTCAAAAGCATTTCAATTAACTGAAGAGGATAATTGAATTTAAGTACCCAAGCCGCTTGACTGAATTTGTTCATGTAAAATTAAAACCCTTTGTAATTGCAATTTAAAGTGTGCGATCCGAATAGTTTCCTAGTTAAATGGTTTAACAAGAATTACTGAAATATAAATGCATCGGCATCGGAAGCGTGGTTAGTTTCGTGCGCTCTAAATACTAACCTCTATTTTTAGCGCCCCTCTCGCTCCGAATGAGGACCTCGTGCTCACTCTCCTCCCATACTTCACCTTCTGCGGAGACCACAACTGCCGACAGCAGGATCAGCCCTGCTACCAGGCGCCACACGTACTTAGCCTACAATTAATAAAAAAATCACTATATACATCAGGAGAAAAATGCTGACGGATCTGAATGTCGCCGCGGCTTCCAGCAAAATAAACTGAACCATCGCGAGCGCAGCATTTTGTAAGTAATAGAAAACAAACAACTGTACAAAGCATGCAATGCATTATATCGATATCGGGAAGCTAGAGTTCACGCGTAAAGAATTTATAAGAACAAAGACTCATAGCAATAGATGGGTAACAACGATAACTGGCAGTGCTCAGTCAATGACTTTAATTATTGTAACTCAGTCATGGCGCCCGCTAAAATTAACTAGATGTCTCAGAGGTCACTACCCAGTGCCATTGCGATAGCCCAGCCGAACAGTTTGAGTCGTGTGTTATGCCTATTGTTGACAATCATTTCTCATGTTATTGGCCTCTATTCACCACATCTATAAATAGCAGGCAAAACAATCAGTAAACAGAAATAACAGCTGTGACTTACTATTTTTAACCAGTTGTATTTATTAAGTTATGGCGGTGTTTGTTAATAATTTGAAAAGTAACCGTAGAAGTAAGGCCAATCGTGAATTATATCAATTGATTGTTAATGTCATACAGTATATGGCACGAATAGAGTACCTACACGATATCACTGTCGACTTCCCGGAGTTAAGTTAACGCACACAAACAAATCTATACCCACCCCCACCGCCCCTGTCTGATTGTAGCGGGCTGCTGCGCACTGATTTATATTATGTAACGAATTTAAATATTCTCTCACAATTTATCAACAGAAAGCATTTTTCTAGGAATTTGAGACCTGATTTCATCAATTTAAAATACCTATTGATCACTTTAAAAATAATAAATAAAAATAAGAATTATTTACAAAACCGGCGAACAACGTAGGTACACAATTTAATTTATCCGCATAGCTTTGCACTTCTGTATTATTTTCTGTTGCACAAAGAAATGCCTATTTCTGGAATAATATTTTTTCCACTTTCGCTCATTAAAATGAATGTCAATAATTAATTACGTTCTAAAATAGCGGCGCGCGGGATGCACAACAAGTGAAATAGATTTTATAAAAGTTTAGAAGATGATAGAGTTAATTGCTGGTGTTGGGCAAGCTTACCTCCATATCTGCTAGTCTGGTATCGCGGGTCGGAGCGCGGTGTCGATCGGTCGCGGACGTGACTCGGGGGCGACTGGCGAGCTACGAGTGGTGCGGCGCGGGCGGGACCGGGGACACGCAGGACGCCTGCCTATTGATCTGCCTCTTGGGCTCTTGCACCCGGGGGCCGGGAGCCGGGAGCACCTATATACACTCGCTACTCAGTCCTGTACGCATATTCACACCCCCTCCCCTCGAGCCGATCTCTCTATCTGCGGCTAGGCAAGATTTATTGCTTTTTCCGGGAATAGCCGGATTTCCTCCGGTATGATATGGCGTCAGACTTTTTGCGTCGGGATGCAGATTAGCTTCAGTGTGGATCTAAAATTCGCTCGTAAGTTACGGTAAATAGTTATGAATCGTGGAACCACGGACATACAAGTACAAGCTCACTTTAGCTATTTATTTTTATTTCGACGAAGATCAACACTACCCATATAAGTTCTTAGTACTTGCTATGGTCCTGTTCATTTATTTCGGAGCAATTGAGAAAGTGAAACGCTTTTCTTACTTTTCCCTAACAATGTTGATGGTCTTCTAACCTTTATACTTTACTAGAGATGCGCCGAATGGCGAGTACTCGTTTATTACTCGGTACTCTGCTTACTCGGCCATTTTGGTAGCACTCTTTATCGGCCGAATCACTCGGTTTGACTGTCGAGGCACTCGAAAAGAACTCATAAACATACCTATAACCTGACCTCTTTACAATATGAATGTAGATTAGTCGCTGTCAGAAAAATCACGTGAAATAAACAAAATCTGTGGTCTCTCTTGGTAAAAAAAAATTGCTTAGATATTGTTCTAACTCTATTAATAGCGATGGCACTTTTCGAGTCTTTAATTCCGGGCTTTGTAGACAGTAGTCGGCCATAGCGGTCATCAAGTACATTTTAACGACCTCGCTACCCTATCACCATCATAACGAATGTAATGACTTGTAATTGATACAATTTAGGTTTCACTGATTAAGTGACTTTAGGTAACTAAGTCTTATCTCTTACTGAACGAGAACCCTGAAGTAATGTAGTGCGGTGTCTATAAGACGAACCGTGCGTCTCGGCGCGCACTGGCTGGCCGAAATGTGATCTCAACAAACCCAAAAAAACAATCAGCCTTATCTTTTGATATAACTTTTATATCGTTTCATGATGCAATCTCTTCAAGGTACCTACACGTTTTAAATAGCGATTTAGTGTCATCTTTGTTTTTTTTATTTTTATCGAGCCCATTATTTTAATTCACGTTTATGATTTGGCACAGCGCTTGACCGCCTACCTACCTGTTCAAAATCCCTAAAAAAAATGTTTGCGCAACCTTCACGTTTGGCTAGTTTACAGAGTTAGTTTTGGTTAGTTTTCAAGTAGGTACCTACTTTGTGTGGGCGACGAAATAAATTAAAATAAATTATACATCTAGCAGCTGGTTTATGAACAGCAAATTAGCTGACAGATTGTCAAACTCATGTCCAGTGATTTGTTGATTGTTGATGTTTCAGTCATAATCACAGCAGTTAACCTAAGTTACAAAACTCGGAAACAAAGTCTGTTTTGTTATATTAGTTAGGTACTATCTAGAACTATGGAAGGACTGTGTCCTCTGCCTGATCAATGTTATGTAATACACGGATTAAATGGCAGGGGGTGACTTGCACACTCAGTAATGGGCCCCCGAAAACGGTCGCTGTATTCCACGGCTATCAGGACAATCCCGGAAGTACGGTATTATTATGAGAGTTGCACTTGCAAAGGTCTCCCACAGTCTGATGCACTGTACGGAGCTATTTCCGGAATACCTGTTGGGTTTCATTCATTCTCTGAATACATAGGAATTCGAAGCAATCAATCTAGAGTGGGTAGTGTGCTGATGGTAATAATAATTCTAGACGGGGGTCTAGAATCATGTGCTACAATGAAGCGCAAACTGTAAAGTCCATGAATTCAGCACATGATACTAGACGGGGGTCTAGAATAATGTGCTACAATGACGCGCAAACTGTAAAGTCCATGAATTCAGCACATGATTCTTGACGGGGATCTAGAATAATGTGCTACAATGACGCCAAACTGTAAAGTACATGAATTCAGCACATGATACTAGACGGGGGTCTAGAATAATGTGCTACAATGACGCGCAAACTGTAAAGTCCATGAATTCAGCACATGATTCTTGACGGGGATCTAGAATAATGTGCTACAATGACGCCAAACTGTAAAGTACATGAATTCAGCACATGATACTAGACGGGGGTCTAGAATAATGTGCTACAATGACGCACAAACTGTAAAGTCCATGAATTCAGCACATGATTCTTGACGGGGATCTAGATTCATTTGCTACAAAGACGCGCAAACTGTAAAGTCCATGAATTCAGCACATGATTCTAGACGGGGATCTAGAATAATTTGCTACAATGACGCCAAACTGTAAAGTCCATGAATTCAGCACATGATTCTAGACGGGGATCTAGAATAATTTGCTACAATGACGCGCAAACTGTAAAGTCCGTGAATTCAGCACATGATTCTTGACGGGGATCTAGATTCATTTGCTACAAAGACGCGCAAACTGTAAAGTCCATGAATTCAGCACATGATTCTAGACGGGGATCTAGAATAATTTGCTACAATGACGCCAAACTGTAAAGTACATGAATTCAGCACATGATACTAGACGGGGGTCTAGAATAATGTGCTATAATGACGCGCAAACTGTAAAGTCCATGAATTCAGCTCATGATTCTAGACGGGGGTCTAGAATAATGTGCTACAATGACGCGCAAACTGTAAGGTCCATGAATTCAGCACAGGATTCTAGACGGGGGTCTAGAATAATTTGCTACAATGACGCGCAAACTGTAAGGTCCATGAATTCAGCACAGGATTCTAGACGGGGGTCTAGAATAATTTGCTACAATGACGCGCAAACTGTAAGGTCCATGAATTCAGCACAGGATTCTAGACGGGGGTCTAGAATCATGTGCTACAATGACGCGCAAACTGTAAAGTCCGTGAATTCAGCACATGATTCTTGACGGGGGTCTAGAATAATTTGCTACAATGACGCGCAAACTGTAAGGTCCATGAATTCAGCACAGGATTCTAGACGGCGGTCTAGAATAATTTGCTACAATGACGCGCAAGCTGTAAAGTCCATGAATTCAGCACATGATTCTAGACGGGGATCTACAATAATGTGCTACAATGACGCGCAAACTGTAAAGTCCATGAATTCAGCACAGGATTCTAGACGGCGGTCTAGAATAATTTGCTACAATGACGCGCAAACTGTAAAGTCCATGAATTCAGCACATGATTCTAGACGGGGATCTAGAATAATTTGCTACAATGACGCGCAAACTGTAAAGTCCATGAATTCAGCTCATGATTCTAGACGGGGGTCTAGAATCATGTGCTACAATGACGCGCAAACTGTAAAGTCCGTGAATTCAGCACATGATTCTTGACGGGGGTCTAGAATAATTTGCTACAATGACGCGCAAACTGTAAAGTCCATGAATTCAGCACATGATTCTAGACGGGGATCTAGAATAATTTGCTACAATGACGCGCAAACTGTAAGGTCCATGAATTCAGCACAGGATTCTAGACGGCGGTCTAGAATAATTTGCTACAATGACGCGCAAACTGTAAAGTCCATGAATTCAGCACATGATTCTAGACGGGGATCTACAATAATGTGCTACAATGACGCGCAAACTGTAAAGTCCATGAATTCAGCACATGATTCTAGACGGGGATCTAGAATAATTTGCTACAATGAGGCGCAAACTGTAAGGTCCATGAATTCAGCACAGGATTCTAGACGGCGGTCTAGAATAATTTGCTACAATGACGCGCAAACTGTAAAGTCCATGAATTCAGCACATGATTCTAGACGGGGATCTAGAATAATTTGCTACAATGACGCGCAAACTGTAAAGTCCATGAATTCAGCTCATGATTCTAGACGGGGGTCTAGAATCATGTGCTACAATGACGCGCAAACTGTAAAGTCCGTGAATTCAGCACATGATTCTTGACGGGGGTCTAGAATAATTTGCTATAATGACGCGCAAACTGTGAAGTCCATGAATTCAGCACATGATTCTAGACGGGGGTCTAGAATAATTTGCTACAATGACGCGCAAACTGTAAAGTCCATGAATTCAGCACATGATTCTAGACGGGGATCTAGAATAATTTGCTACAATGACGCGCAAACTGTAAAGTCCGTGAATTCAGCACATGATTCTTGACGGGGGTCTAGAATAATTTGCTATAATGACGCGCAAACTGTAAAGTCCATGAATTCGGCTCATGATTCTAGACGGGGGTCTAGAATCATGTGCTACAATGACGCGCAAACTGTAAAGTCCGTGAATTCAGCACATGATTCTTGACGGGGGTCTAGAATAATTTGCTATAATGACGCGCAAACTGTAAAGTCCATGAATTCAGCTCATGATTCTAGACGGGGGTCTAGAATCATGTGCTACAATGACGCGCAAACTGTAAGGTCCATGAATTCAGCACAGGATCCTAGACGGGGGTCTAGAATAATTTGCTACAATGACGCGCAAACTGTAAGGTCCATGAATTCAGCACAGGATTCTAGACGGGGGTCTAGAATAATTTGCTACAATGACGCGCAAACTGTAAAGTCCATGAATTCAGCACATGATTCTAGACGGGGATCTACAATAATGTGCTACAATGACGCGCAAACTGTAAAGTCCATGAATTCAGCACAGGATTCTAGACGGCGGTCTAGAATAATTTGCTACAATGACGCGCAAACTGTAAAGTCCATGAATTCAGCACAGGATTCTAGACGGGGGTCTAGAATAATTTGCTACAATGACGCGCAAACTGTAAGGTCCATGAATTCAGCACAGGATTCTAGACGGCGGTCTAGAATAATTTGCTACAATGACGCGCAAACTGTAAAGTCCATGAATTCAGCACATGATTCTAGACGGGGATCTAGAATAATTTGCTACAATGACGCGCAAACTGTAAGGTCCATGAATTCAGCACATGATTCTTGACGGGGGTCTAGAATAATTTGCTATAATGACGCGCAAACTGTAAAGTCCATGAATTCAGCACATGATTCTAGACGGGGGTCTAGAATAATTTGCTACAATGACGCGCAAACTGTAAAGTCCATGAATTCAGCACATGATTCTAGACGGGGATCTAGAATAATTTGCTACAATGACGCGCAAACTGTAAAGTCCATGAATTCAGCACATGATTCTAGACGGGGATCTAGAATAATTTGCTACAATGACGCGCAAACTGTAAAGTCCGTGAATTCAGCACATGATTCTTGACGGGGGTCTAGAATAATTTGCTATAATGACGCGCAAACTGTAAAGTCCATGAATTCAGCACATGATTCTAGACGGGGGTCTAGAATAATTTGCTACAATGACGCGCAAACTGTAAAGTCCGTGAATTCAGCACATGATTCTTGACGGGGGTCTAGAATAATTTGCTATAATGACGCGCAAACTGTAAAGTCCATGAATTCAGCACATGATTCTAGACGGGGATCTAGAATAATTTGCTACAATGACGCGCAAACTGTAAAGTCCATGAATTCAGCTCATGATTCTAGACGGGGGTCTAGAATCATGTGCTACAATGACGCGCAAACTGTAAAGTCCGTGAATTCAGCACATGATTCTTGACGGGGGTCTAGAATAATTTGCTATAATGACGCGCAAACTGTAAAGTCCATGAATTCAGCTCATGATTCTAGACGGGGGTCTAGAATCATGTGCTACAATGACGCGCAAACTGTAAAGTCCGTGAATTCAGCACATGATTCTTGACGGGGGTCTAGAATAATTTGCTACAATGACGCGCAAACTGTAAAGTCCATGAATTCAGCACAGGATTCTAGACCCCCGTCTAGAATCATGTGCTGAGTTCATGGACTTTACAGTTTGCGCGTCATTGTGCACAAAACAAGGTCTCACAGCACAAGTAAAGGAAAAAGTCCGAAAATCGTTAATTTGTAGTTTTAAAAACCACAAACTCACCAACTTACATTTACAGTTAGAGAATTGGCGGTGGCTTATATCGCTGTATGGGAGAACATGTTTTTCAACTACAATGTTAAGTTTGTTTTTGGAATTAAGTCATCTCAACTACGGAACCCATAATTAATTGCCTGAGTGTAAGGTATTTATGCTCGTGACTGCATCTTAACCGAGCAGATATTTATCTGTTCTATGACCCTAACTAATCTCATTTCCTATCTTCACCATCTTAAAAGATGTAGAGGTTAACGTTGATATCCGTTATCAGAAACCCTTACCCACGCGTAAGTACCTACTTATCGCGGCAAGAAACTAGCCCAAAGCCTCGCGAGACGAGACGCCCTGTCCATCGATACTACAACATAATTTACTCGCGTCTTCATCAATACTTGTATATGCGCGTATCAATACTCCAGTTATTTATTAAAAACTGCAAGTTACAAATAATAAAACACTAAATGTTGCCCGGAAATTCATCTAAGATCCAGGATGAAAAGTAGCCTATGTCCTTACCCAGGTCATGGTCTATCTGAAAATAACCGGAAAGTGCTCATAATTTTGCATTTATCCCTAAATCAAGGATTTGGTTAGGACTGTTTGAATTTAAAAGCTGACATGTTTGTGAAGATTTCTCGATATTCAGATGTTTGAAAATACCAAATACTTGGAACGGAATGTTTAAAAGTAGAAGAAAACAGTACCCACTTACAAAATTAACGAAAACATTTAATAATCCACTTCGTCATATTATTATGGTTGCGTATTTAACAATATTCTAGTGATATTTATTTTAGAAGTATGTTTGTATGTACATATGTATGTACCTATATTCTCATATTATTTGTTTTATTTTATTAAGTGAATAGTTTTTGATTTTATTTTCTCTTTTACTCTTACACACGCAGTCTACATTAATCTACTATCCTATCGCAGGTATGCTGGACGAGATTTCATTAAAAATAAGCATCACCTTTGTACCTATTTTTCTGTTATTTTCTTCTTGTCTGTTTATAAGTGTGTACATAAATGGTTAAATAAATAAATAAACGATCCGTTTACGTCATACATAACACTTTTCTGTTCAAGTTTTTATTGTAACTATGAACCTCTGCGCTCGGTATCGTTACTCATACCGCCCCTAATTCATAGTGATAGTTCGTTTTTGTGAGTATTATTAAATAGGCCTCAAATCATAAAGTCAAAGTCAAAGGATTTATTTCAAATAGGCACATAAAAGGCACTTTTGAACGTCAACATTTACATTTAAATAGAATTGATTCTAGTCGCCCCTTCTAAAAGGTAGTTTCGTATGGAGAAGAATGAGCAAGAAACTCCATCGTTACTCTTTTAAAATGTGTTACAATACTTTGTATACATTAATTATATAATTATATGTGAAGACGATGCACCTATAATAAAAATTACCCTACTAAAATAGGTAAAAAGAATTTAATAAACGTAGCAATGATAAATAAGTTAATTAAATGATAGATACATGGTGTTCACATATTTACAAACATTGTAAAAGTATACGATTTCCCAAATTATGTAACCAATTAATATGTCAGTGTGTGAGTTAAAGTAGTCACAGAATGTAAATCAATGTCATAAAAATAACAAACCATACAATTAAAGTAGCAACAAGTTTTAATTTTGTCAAGACCCTAGATTGTCCTGTGAAGCTGGACCAGCATGTTTCCAAGCATTCTTATCTTGGATATAATCCTCTAATTTGTAATATGCTTGTTTACACAGTGAACTTTTTAGGCCGCCAGCTTCAAGTTATTGAATAAAATACATGAGATACAGATTTGTTTTTAACCGACTTCAAAAAGGAGGTTGTCAATTCGTGTGCGTGGATGTCCAAATCCAAACTGAAAGCAATGATGATTTTTAAGATAAAATCAAATAAACGAATTTAGGTTCATAGTCTTAATACTAAACTATGTATATACATCTGCGCTTGGTATCGTTACTGATACCGCTCCTAATTCATGGCGTAAGTTTGCTTTGATTAATAGATGAAAGGACATTGATATAGTCTGAACTAGTTAAAAAGTTAATAATAATTATAAAATAACTGAGAATATTTGAAATCCCACCACAGCTTTCGTTACTTGGCAAAACCTTGCAGGAAATATTTCAATTTAAAAGATTATTATTCGACGCAAGTATTCAGGGAGATCTTTATGTTGCCAGTTTTGGAAATAAGATGGTACTATCAACAAAGTCGACGCATGATCACTTTTAAAAATTTTCGTTTGCATGAAGTGGCTATGGTCAGTCCCGCCGACAATTATGTACCAAATTGATAAAATAAATTCTTGTTTAAATTTTTTAATTAAAAACACAAGTTTTAACCTTTTGCCTGGACAAAAATTGATCACTATTGGTTGGTCAAATTCGTTATGGCGGGGGTTTGGGTCTAGATGCTGTAAAGAAACATAAGCCTTAAGGTGGTCATGCGTCAACTTTGTTGATGGTACCTAATTGGGACATGCTTAGGGACCATCCATAAACTACGTCCCACGTTAAGAGGGAGGAGCGGTTCGACGAAGTGTGACATTATGTGACAAGGGGTGGAAGGCATCCTAAGTTTCGTGATGTCACATTTCAAAATCTAATACAGGTAAGTGTTAAAATGCCAAATTTTAACTATGAACGAAAAACGTAAAAATATTTCCAACTCTATCTGTATGGTAAGGTTTAAATTGTTTTGTTGGTGAGTTCATACTCACTCTACTATTGTCACGCGCCGATCGCCTATGAGCTCTTTGACAAATGCATAAATGCCGCCACACGCGCCACGTCGCGCTTCGCCGTAATTTCATACTTTATATTTTATTAGACGATTAACTTTCGCCGAGTGAACGTCGTTTTTTTAGTTCTGCTACTTTGTAATTTTCAACTAAGAAATAAATTTAAAATGAACACAAAGAGTGATTTAGGTAATCTTTACCGTTTAATCTTTATCAGTTGCACTATATTATAGTGCAGCCTAAGCTGATAAAAAAAAGCAAAACGTACAAGAAGAAGTTAACACTTTATGGAAAACTTTGAAAAGTAGTAACAATGTTGACGGTGAAGTGGAATCTTAAATCAAAGAGTTTTATTTACCTGGAAGCTGCCGATCTTAACATTAGTTCCAAAAAACGCGCAAGTTTGTTACATTCGGGAGGACAAGAACTCCAAGAAATACTGTTTAATATACCGGGTGGCTACATTAAGGCGACTGAAGGAGATGATCGTGACATAGACGTATTTGAGGAAACAATAAAGAAGTTAGATGAATATTTTGCACCTAAGCAAAATAAACGGTATGAGAGACACATTCAGACAATTGAATTAAGAAGAAAACGAGAAGTTTGAAAAATATTTAGTTCGACTGAGACAACTAGCTTTGAAATGCCAATTTACTGATGTGGATGACAGTTTGATTGATCAGATAATTGAAAAGTGTTCGTCGGAAGAACTCAGGAAGAAATTACTTCGCGCAGGTGAAAAAATGACCTTAATAACCGAACCGGAGTAATAACCGAAGCAATTACTCTAGAGGTGGTGGAACGTCAATTAGGTGATTTCAGTCAGAAAGGAAAAGACAAACTGTTAATAAAATCAATACACAAGTGAAGGAAAAGACATTGATAAATAATAGTAAAAAGACGTGTTTTCGATGTGGTAGCTGGAATCATGTAGCTTATGATGAAAAATGCCCAGCTAAAGGAAAAATATGTAACAAATGCGAGAAGGTGGGGCATTTTCAAGCTCAGTGCAGAGGAACCAGCCTAAAGCGAAGCAATGGAGATAACAAAGCGACCAGGGGCGGAGACGCGAAGAGATCTAGGAAGTTGAGCCAAAGAGTTGAAAATATAAAGCAAGCGAACGCAATAGAAGATAAAATAGACTATGTTTTTAATGTTCTCCATAATGATACACTTGTTTAGTAGGTGGAACTCAAGTAGAGATGCTGATTGATTCAGGATGTCAACACAACTTAACTTAACTTAACAAATAAGACATGGTTAAAAACTAGAGAAACAAAATTGAAGACAGGAAAAGAAGTAAAAAAATCCAGGAAAAACATTTGTTGCCTATGGAAGTGAAATCCCTCTCAAGTTATTAACGTATTTTAATGCAGATATCCGTGTGGAATCAAAAACGCAAAACGCCACCTTTTACTTAATAGACAAAGGGACCCGTAATTTATTAGGCAAAACAACGGCAATAGCATTGGGCATACTAAAACTTGGATTAGACATAAATCAAGTTGATATGACACCTTTCCCTAAACTCAGAAACATTCAAATACAAATACCAATTAATACTGAGGTAAAACCGGCCGCACAACCTTACAGAACCTTTGAAGCAATTGCTTCGTCGAAAATCAGCCACAAGTGCTGATATTGGGGGAAAAGTCAACAAACAGCCTTTTGTGCTTAAAGGCTGCATTGAGTGACATACTAAATTTGGGGTACTACAATGGGACGATAAAACGATGGTATTTGCAGACGCACGCCCGGTCGGACTCGGAGCAATCTTAGTACAGATAAATGAAAGTGGTCCACGCTTTATTGGCTTTGGAAACAAAACTCTCAGTGATTGTGAACGTCGGTATTGCCAAACTGAAAACAAGGCTTTGTCACTGGTGTGGGCTGTGGAGCACTATCACATGTTTCTGTACGGCAAGGAATTCGACTTAATTACCGACCATAAACCTCTTGAAGTCATATTAGGTCCGAAGTCCAAACCCTGTGCACGGATTGAGCGTTGGATACTGAGACTTCAATCTTATAAATATAATGTCATTTATCGTCCTGGAAAGAATAATATAGCCGATCCCTTGTCTAGATTACGTACCTATAACCACGTTAAGACTCAGTATAGAGATTACGTTCAGGATATTATTGACCATGCTAAACCAATAGCCGTATCACTAAAATTGGCATACAAAAAGTGAAACGGCGTATTTAACCAACGTGGGATGACGCAGTAAAGGGTTTCTATGTTCATATGGTGGCATATAGTTAAGAGAGACCAAAATAGTTATCCCGACACAATTATGACGACTTGTTTTAGATGCTACTCATGAGGGCCATCCAGGAATGGTCGCGATGAAGTTGAGACTTAGAGCGAAGGTTTGGTGGCCTAACTATGATAACGACGTGGAAAATTTAGTACGGTCCTGTAAAGGATGCACACTGGTATCGGCACCAAATCCACCACATCCACTCAAGAGGAGGGAATTACCCAATCCTGGGTTGATATCGCCATAGACCTTCTAGGTCCGTTACCAAGTGGTGATTACCTTTTGGTTGTGATCGATTACTATTCTAGGTACGTACAAGTAGATCAAAGCGTGTCGAGACATAAGCAGTAAGAAAATGATTCGCATACTTAAAGAGATTTTTAGCCGTTATCGGAAGTTATATAACTTCTGATAATGACAAACAATTCATTAGTACAGAGTTCAAGACTGGCCATGAAAATGATATCAAACTATTTAATTCAATACCTTACTGGCCGCAACATAATGGAGAGGTGGAGCGACAGAACAAGGATACTATTAAACGCCTCAAAAATATGCCAAGTAGAGAGAAAAACCTGGAAAGAAGCATTGACGAAGTATTTAACAATAGTGTGACTGGGAAAACACCGGCAGAGCTATTATTTCAAAGGAAATTTAGGGACAAGATTCCGATGATAGATATTGCTGAACAAAGTTATCGAGACATGGATGTAAGAGATAAAGACAAAGAACAAAAAGAAAAAGGGAGAGTGTATACCGATAAAAGACAAAGAGCACGTGATGTTGGCTTACAAGTGGGAGATAAAGTGTATGTGAAGAATGCCAATAAAACGAATAAACTTAGTCTTAATTATGATACAGCCACGCATAGGGTTAAGTCAAGAAATGGGGGAGATGTGGAGGTACAGAACGACGAAACAGGACAGCAGTTAAGACGCAACATATTGCATTACACGATTAACATGTTTCGTAGAATGTGAATAGCAACTAAGTGGCTTACCGATAAGTCCTGATCTTAATATACTTCTTTGTTAATATGTGGAAAATGTTGTGGTTATTACATTGATTTGGTTTTATATAAGTACCTTACTGATATATTTAATGTAATATCGTTTTTTTCCCAAATAAAATAAAATAAAATAAAATTCCAAAAAGTGGAGGGAGAATGGAAACCTGTGAACAAAGAGATCGATGGACAGAATTTAGAAATGGCAGTAGAAGAAAGTTCAGAGTGGGAGATTGAAGATAATCAGGATTTACAAAACCAGAATTAAGAATTATATAAAATTATAAAATAGTTTATTTCCAATCCAATGTAATCTGAAGTTATGGTGATAGTAAATTGATTATTTATGTAAGAATCTTAAAAGTTGTCTCATTAAATAAAAATTATAAAATAAGGAAGGGATGTAGTGTCTGTGAGTGAAAGAGAAGGAAGCATTATGTCATCTCTAGCGCACGTGCGGTCGTAAAGCAGTTAATCAAAGAGTAACAGTATATTTATATGCAGTTAATACGTAGTTCTCTTTATAGTCTGTGCAGTTAATTAGCTGTGAGCGGCGGGAGTGAGAGGGCACGCGCGTCCAACAGCCGACAATATAGAGGGAAATACCACATTTTGTTATGTAAATTTTATTAAAAAATAATTTAAAGCGAAATAAAACTAATTTTGGAACTGCTGTTTTAATTTAATAATTTCTAAATGTATAATTGCAAAATATGTGACATCACACTAGGGAGGGAGGGAGGGGTGTCACAAATGTGATCAACTGTGCCTATGACGGAGAGGGGTGAGAAATTACGAAATTAGTGTGACGTTCTTTTAATGATGACCCCTTATTGATGTGATTTGACGAGTATGTTTAGAATATAAAATCTAAAACAATACAGTACTTGTATTTACAATAAGTACTTGTGTTTTGTAGCTAGGTACTTTTTTATTTACAACTCTGTGGTGCCCCGCTTGTGACAGCATCACAGCATCATGAATGTTTTGTTGTGATTTCTTGTGGTTTGTTCTAAAATACTTACATATAATTGGCTGTGTTTCCGGAATTTGCTTTTCTGGGTGACTTCGCCTTTCTTGGAGTCTGGATCTTCGCATTGCAGTTTACCTCGGCTACACTAACAATACCTATAACTCGCATATCGGACTACTCTGATTTTGCCTGTTTTCCAACGGAGATCCAGCGTTCATAAACTGGGGCATAGCAAATGAATCATTTGTGATACAATCGCTATATTTAAGTGACATTCAATCTGTTGGAAGACAGTGGATTACTCCGCGACACACAGGTTTTTTTTTGACAGGTTTGAATTCATCGGATTTGGGAAGGGTCATAAGGCCCTTCACCACAAAGTTATACCATGAACAAAAATATACAGGGCTTTGAATCACTATTCTTGCTTCGATACGTTTTATTTTATTTGTGTCCATTTCTGGGCCAAGCTTGCATGGGACCGTTATCCATCTCCTTTCGTCATATTTGCCAAAAGGCTCCATCAACCCGTCAGATACTCATATATTCACTATTAGGACATGTAACTATTGCACAGATTAACTTTCATTTGCCCAGAATGCCTTTAAAAAAGGTTTAAAACTGAGTTTCCAAAGTTGTCCGATTTAGGGAAAGCCCACAATTTCTTCGTCAGATTTTCCTATTTAAGTCATTATGGTTAGGCCGCACATGATCATATAAAAATCAACGGCTCTGAACATCACTTTGTTTTTGGTCCTTTTTCGAAAGCCGCAAGTGGACTCCTGACCACGGGACTCCTAACTGAAACTTTAAAAAAAATATTTTCGGTGTTCCCTCCTCATGCCGCATCAACTCAGCTATCAACTTTTCGTCCTGCCTATGCTCGCTCAATAACCCTCTGGGCTCCCCTTACATTCGCTACTATGTAAAGGCTCCTACAATCAGGCGCGACATGCGACAGGAATCGCACGCGACACAAAGAGACCGCGTGTCGCGTGACGAGTGGTGCCATTGTGTCGCACGCGATTTGCGTTGCGTGTCGCGCCTGTTTGTAAGAGCCTTAAGTATTACCCGTACGTGGTCAATGGCGGCGCTAAAATATTTAAAAATGATTTATTATAATTTTAAAGTTAGAGATTTAGAATTTTAAAGATTTAGGTCTGTTATTTTTTCACGCTTTAACAGCTAGATGGATTTGGATGATATGTATAGGTACGGCTAGGCCATGACCTGAGTTTGGGCATACGATACTTTTTATCTCAGCATCAAGGATTAAAAGTATCTTAGCTGTTAATCCAGGTAAACAATGTATTAATTCCGTAAAGGCTTCCGTAAATTGTTCTGCAAGTTAGAACAAGTTCTGCAAGTTAGCACTCTTGCAGAACAATTTCCATGAAGGTTTCATAGAAATTATTCTACTAGAGTCACGTCGCGCCTGTTTGCGGGAGCCCTAATACTTTGTTGTCACATATAGCTATTGGTTTACGCAGCGCACGCCGGTAAAGCTCCCAAGTCAGCATGATTTTTTCCGACATCTTCATATTCAACAGTCATCGTCATATTTCAGCCTATTTACACAAAACCCTAATGAATTATACTTACATCTAAACCTTCCTCATTAACCACTTCGTCCATTGGTGAAAACCGTATGTCGGTTCGGTAGTTTTTGAGATTATCGCGTTCAGAGAGACAGACGCGGCGGTGGGACTTTCTTTTAAATGTAGTGTTAGTGATAGATTGCGTCGTAATGTAATTATACCTCTGAATGATATTCAGCCATTTTCTTTATATGTCAGACCGAATAAAAATTGTAACAACGACAGACTTTTTTTTTGATGGGTTTATTTCTTAAGTAGGTACTTACTTATTAATTTCTGTGCTGCTTCCAGCGGACATTTTCCACGAAGTAATAAGCCAAACGTATTATTTTTCTCTATCGCTGGCACGCTTAAGGTATTTAAAAGTAATAAGCATTTTGTATTAAATTCAGAGCTAGTTTGTGATGAATTTGTAGCACACCATTATCTTTATTTTGATGGCGAATTTAACAACCGTTTCACCATTTTAATTAAAGCCTGGTCAATGTTTATTTCAGTTTCAATGTTCAAGTCTCTGTAGCATGAATAAATTAAAAATACTGTTCTTGATTGGTAGTTTGAAATCTTTTATTAATCTAATATATAACTATATTTCCTGGTTTAATCGTGTTGTTGTTTTTAGGTGCTTGCTTTCTGCAATGCAAAGGGAGAGAGCCATTTAAGCCGACCCATGGATCTGTTGACTTTCTAGTAAGTTTTGTCTCGCCCCTCCTTACATCCTTACATTAAATGAGATCATTAGATTCAATAAAGGCTACATAGATAGATAGATAAACCATTTATTTGGTACACACAAAAAACAGCACAACACACAAAAATACAATTAGAAGATAAATATACTTAATAATTATAAAAAAACATGATGACATCTTCTTTGTAAATAATTTAAGAAATTACCCGTGTTGTATTCATCAACAATTATTGAGGTGCTAGACCCAAGTCTCCAAGTCCTTATAAAAATATATCAAGTAAGTATTAAGTATTGTATATTATTATGTAATCACCAGATTATTTAATCAAGAGTCCCTGAATCACTGGTCAGTTTCCCCGCTTACGAATCAGTTTATTTAATTCGCCAGTTTCGGTTATTAATCCGTTTCGCTGATTGGTCAGTTTTGCGGAAAAGACAGTTGCGACAACTCGACAGTTTCCAGTCTTCGCCAGTTTCGTTGATTGTCTAATCAGCAAACCTGACCAATCAGGGAAATTGGTGGGAAACTCACCAGTGACACGCGGACTCACTAACATCGCTTCCCACAGGTATATTACCCGTCGCGGTACCGAGGACTGTGTGTCGGTACCCTAGTGTCCCGGGTGGCTGTGATAACGGCAGCCGTCTGCGTCACCAACCCTAAAGCAGACCTGAGAGACACGCGACCTATCAACGTCGTGGTCGGCGCCACGTATAGGCACCCGCGCCGAGGAATTAGAGTGCAGGTCACTAAGCTACTCGTACCTAACAGTAAGTACCTATCAACGTCGTGGTCGGCGCCACGTATAGGCACCCGCGCCGAGGAATTACAGTGCAGGTCACTAAGCTACTCGTACCTAACAGTAAGTACCTATCAACGTCGTGGTCGGCGCCACGTATAGGCACCCGCGTCGAGGAATTAGAGTGCAGGTCACTAAGCTACTCGTACCTAACAGTAAGTACCTATCAACGTCGTGGTCGGCGCCACGTATAGGCACCCGCGCCGAGGAATTAGAGTGCAGGTCACTAAGCTACTCGTACCTAACAGTAAGTACCTATCAACGTCGTGGTCGGCGCCACGTATAGGCACCCGCGCCGAGGAATTAGAGTGCAGGTCACTAAGCTACTCGTACCTAACAGTAAGTACCTATCAACGTCGTGGTCGGCGCCACGTATAGGCACCCGCGCCGAGGAATTAGAGTGCAGGTCACTAAGCTACTCGTACCTAACAGTAAGTACCTATCAACGTCGTGGTCGGCGCCACGTATAGGCACCCGCGCCGGGGAATTAGAGTGCAGGTCACTAAGCTACTCGTACCTAACAGTAAGTACCTATCAACGTCGTGGTCGGCGCCACGTATAGGCACCCGCGCCGAGGAATTAGAGTGCAGGTCACTAAGCTACTCGTACCTAACAGTAAGTACCTATCAACGTCGTGGTCGGCGCCACGTATAGGCACCCGCGCCGGGGAATTAGAGTGCAGGTCACTAAGCTACTCGTACCTAACAGTAAGTACCTATCAACGTCGTGGTCGGCGCCACGTATAGGCACCCGCGCCGGGGAATTAGAGTGCAGGTCACTAAGCTACTCGTACCTAACAGTAAGTACCTATCAACGTCGTGGTCGGCGCCACGTATAGGCACCCGCGCCGAGGAATTAGAGTGCAGGTCACTAAGCTACTCGTACCTAACAGTAAGTACCTATCAACGTCGTGGTCGGCGCCACGTATAGGCACCCGCGCCGAGGAATTAGAGTGCAGGTCACTAAGCTACTCGTACCTAACAGTAAGTACCTATCAACGTCGTGGTCGGCGCCACGTATAGGCACCCGCGCCGAGGAATTAGAGTGCAGGTCACTAAGCTACTCGTACCTAACAGTAAGTACCTATCAACGTCGTGGTCGGCGCCACGTATAGGCACCCGCGCCGGGGAATTAGAGTGCAGGTCACTAAGCTACTCGTACCTAACAGTAAGTACCTATCAACGTCGTGGTCGGCGCCACGTATAGGCACCCGCGCCGGGTAATTAGAGTGCAGGTCACTAAGCTACTCGTACCTAACAGTAAGTACCTATCAACGTCGTGGTCGGCGCCACGTATAGGCACCCGCGCCGAGGAATTAGAGTGCAGGTCACTAAGCTACTCGTACCTAACAGTAAGTACCTATCAACGTCGTGGTCGGCGCCACGTATAGGCACCCGCGCCGAGGAATTAGAGTGCAGGTCACTAAGCTACTCGTACCTAACAGTAAGTACCTATGAACGTCGTGGTCGGCGCCACTTATAGGCACCCGCGCCGAGGAATTAGAGTGCAGGTCACTAAGCTACTCGTACCTAACAGTAAGTACCTATCAACGTCGTGGTCGGCGCCACGTATAGGCACCCGCGCCGAGGAATTAGAGTCCAGGTCACTAAGCTACTCGTACCTAACAGTAAGTACCTATCAACGTCGTGGTCGGCGCCACGTATAGGCACCCGCGCCGAGGAATTAGAGTGCAGGTCACTAAGCTACTCGTACCTAACAGTAAGTACCTATCAACGTCGTGGTCGGCGCCACGTATAGGCACCCGCGCCGAGGAATTAGAGTGCAGGTCACTAAGCTACTCGTACCTAACAGTAAGTACCTACCAACGTCGTGGTCGGCGCCACGTATAGGCACCCGCGCCGAGGAATTAGAGTGCAGGTCACTAAGCTACTCGTACCTAACAGTAAGTACCTATCAACGTCGTGGTCGGCGCCACGTATAGGCACCCGCGCCGAGGAATTAGAGTGCAGGTCACTAAGCTACTCGTACCTAACAGTAAGTACCTATCAACGTCGTGGTCGGCGCCACGTATAGGCACCCGCGCCGAGGAATTAGAGTGCAGGTCACTAAGCTACTCGTACCTAACAGTAAGTACCTATCAACGTCGTGGTCGGCGCCACGTATAGGCACCCGCGCCGAGGAATTAGAGTGCAGGTCACTAAGCTACTCGTACCTAACAGTAAGTACCTATTTGGTATATGGGAGCACTGACTCGGACTCGGACTAACACTATACCTAATACACTCGGCGTCAAAAAAATCGCACCTCCGCGAAAATTATTTTCAAGCGTTTATAACCCTTAACACACGCATTTACCCCCACCAATATTGGTATCATTTGAAAGCCCATTAAATAAACTTAAAAAAACAATTCAATTAATTTTTATTTTTTATTGGATAAGTGCAAAAAACAATAAAGTTTACAAAACAATAAAAATCCTTAACTAAGCCTTAATTAAAAACAGATTAATAAACATAAAAAAAAATACAAAAAGTTTCTTAAAACTAACCTAAAACCTAGTGTTACCCCCCCTTGCCCGGATGACGGCTTCCATACGCTCCCTCATGGATCTTACCAATTTTAGGAGCTCTTCTTGAGGGATACTGGCCCATTCCCCAATAACAGCCTCTTCGAGCTCCTGGAGAGTCGTGGGAGTGGGATCACGAGACCGAACCTTGCGTTTCAAATGGTCCCAAAGGTGCTCTATCGGGTTCAGGTCTGGACTTCTCGCTGGCCACTGCATGACAGAGATCCCAACCTCTTGAAGGTAGTCGCGCACAATTAATGCAGTGTGAGCGCGAGCGTTATCGTGCATTAATGTGAACCCCTCGCCAACAAAACCGGCATAGGGGACCACATGCTCTTCCAGGATCTCTGTGACGTACCGGTGAGCAGTCAGCGACCCTTGCCCGCGAGCACCTCCAGTCCGGGAGACGCTTACAAGGTCGGTTTTGCCGTCGGCCGACATGCCGCCCCAAAACATACAGGAACCGCCCCCGTATTCCACCGTCTCCTGGATGCAGGGTTGGGCGAAACGTTCCCCCTGTCTTCTGTACACTCTTCTGCGTCTATCGTTGCAAAACAGACACACTCTCGTCTCGTCTGAGAAGAGAACAGCTCTCCATTGGTCAAGGGTCCAATTGACGTGGTCGCGAGCAAACTGCAAGCGGGCTCGCCGATGCTCTGCGGTCAATTTTGGACCCGTAGCAGCTCTGTGTGCCGCTATCTTCTTCTCCCTCAATCTTCGTCTAACCGTAGAAATACTCACGGTTGTTCTGCGAGCGGCCTGGAGCTGCTGTTGCAACTCAACAGCATTAGAGAACCGATTTCTTAGGGATGTCGATACGATGAATCGGTCGTCTCTCTCCGAGGTGCAGCGACGTCTACCAGACCCATGCCTCCGGACAAGGCCACCGGTCTCCAGGAACCGCTGGTATACTCTTCGAACCGAAAAACGGCTCAAGTTCAGTTGCCGAGCGACATCACACTGACGCATCCCTGATTGCAGTAGTGCAATCACTTGAGCGGCTTCATCAGCAGTGGTATCCATCTTCAAGGTGGTTTTTTTTGTGAAAGTTCTTCTCGTGTGTCCTCTTCAACGGTTGGATAGCGAATGACCTCCATTGAACCTGTATTAACCCTTTTATACCCACTAAAGGTAGCGCAAGTTGTGCCCCTTGTGAGGAGCAAAATTGCCATTTTTTTTTAAAGTCACATTTGTGGTATCAAGCTTTTTTTTTTAATGAAATGAAATGTTTTTTTTTTAAAGTTTATTTAATGGGCTTTCAAATGCCATCAATATTGGTGGGGGTACATGCGCGTGTTAAGGGTTAATAACGCTTAAAAGTTATTTTCGCGGAGGTGCGATTTTTTTGACGCCGAGTGTAGTTAGATACCTTATACGCAAGTAATGTAATTATTTTCCCAGTAAACAATAAAATTTATCTAAGTAGGTAGGTACATTTACATAGTTTTTTATAATAAATAACGTCATTTCAAAAGACCCAATCCATTCAGGAAATTATATAAGTCACCGTATAATCATGAACATCGTTAGTTTATAATCTATTATCTATCTTGCGAGATTATAAACTATCGCAAAATTATGAACTGCTACAAACCATTTACAGTTTAACGCATTATTTTTCGATAGTTTATTTTATTTTTCATTTTTTTCCTTTATAATGAATGTTTATTGAGCGATCGGAAACATCACATACCGACCTACTGAAAATAACTTAAAAAATTGCTACGTGCAAAGCGGCACCTAAAGGTGCATTCCATGAATGCTCATGTCTTTAGTATCTAATTATAACTCAACCATGATCACGGTGTTTAACAAATGAGTTACGTAGTTCTTGGAATGCAATTTTGTAAAAAATATTAAATTACTGCAGCGGCCAGCAAGAGGCATTGATGGACGAACGTGTAAATGTGGACCGAGGCGAAGCCGAGGCACACAGGTACGTAAGTCCATCAATGCCTAGTTGTGGCCAAGGCTTGTATTACTTTTCTCAAATACAGAAAATTAAAATACAATTACTTTTCAAAATCAATGACGAACAACGAACGGCAATAATTCTTCTCGTGTTAAAGTGTTCATTAGTTTTTTTTTCTTTAGATAGCTTTCTGTTTGCAAGCCAGTTCGAAATTTTAACAAAACCTTTGATAAGTTACGTAAATAATATCTCTTCTTCGCCGGCGCCGTCGACATAATTCTAACCTATTAATCCAGTGAAGGAAACTACTTATTTCTAATAATTAATTCGAAATGTGAATCTACCTGAGAAAACGCGCTGTTCTATGCATATAATTTGGGGACAAAACTACACAATTACATCAAGTTCGTCAATTCGCTATAGAAACACACACAAACAATAAATAAATGAATATGAATATGAATATGAACACTTTAATATTCTATGTATAATGTTTTCTTATATTCTTGATTTTAAGGTAGTACGTATACTTATGAATTATTAACAATAATCAGTAGATAGGTAATAGGTCTATTTAAAAAAAATTCCAATTTTTTCCTGACGCCTATCCATTCATGGGTTGTTCGGTAGATTACTTAATAAGTACATAGAGATAGCTATTTCTAATCATAAGCCCAGACATTTTCAACTCCGCCCTTTATATCATATTTTTTTTTCTAGTCTTATTACAGGTTAATAGTCAAAACACAGTAACAATTATTACTTAAATATTTTGGGACTACTTTATTATTATATAGTTTTTTAACCGACTTCAAACAAGGAGGAGGTTCTCAATTCGACTGTATGTTTTGTTTTTTGTATGTTTGTTACGCGATATTTCCGGCAATTGTGGATCGATTTCGAAAATTCTTGTTTTTTAATCGATCGGGTATGCTTCAAGGGTGGTCCCGTATAAATTTTACTAACTTTACTTGGGTAGTTTTTCAGTTAGCTTCAATAATACGTAGTTTTTCCACATAGTGTGTAATGATGATATAATAAAATAACTTCATATTACTGTTATTTACATAAAAATAAAAACTTTTGTACAAAACAAAAACAACCGACTTCTGAAAAAAACACTACAAAGTGCAAAATAACATAAATTTTGGAAGTCGGTGGCAAAAAACGAAAATACAAAACCATAGACACAGACTTCCGAAATTAAAGTTATTTTGGACTTTGTTGTGTTTTTTTAGAAGTCGGTTGTTTTTTTTTTTGTAAAAAAAAGTATTTATTTTTGTTTTCATTTGAATTCTCCCTTACCTACTACTATCATAACAGGTGTAGAGCCCAATGCGCAAGTGCGGTCATTATACAAATCTTTAGTTAGGTACTAACTTATTTACGGTGTTTTGGGGATTTGAGCAATGTAATCCCCTTAAATATACTTCATTCACAGAACTAATAACTTTTTGGGTCACGCACAATGAAAAGTTCCGTAGTTGGGATGAATTTATCCCAAAAACAAACTTAACTTTCTAGTTGAAAAAATGTTCTCCCATACATAAGTACGTCGATATACGTCACGGACAATTCTCTAACTGCAAAAGTAAGTCAATAATAACAAAAAAAAAATGTTTATGTGAAAAAACTACAAATTAACGATTTTCAGACCGATTCTTCACTTATGCTCTGAGATCTTGCTTCTGGCCAAATTTCAGTAGGTATACTAGGTTAACGGAAAGTAGTTACCTACCCTATAGGTTTTGATTTATTTGTGAGTAAGAATCAAAATATGTCGCATAAATTTTTATAGAGCTCCTTATTTGATATTAATTACAACTTGATACCTTGATACCTGATAGACAGATAGACGGACCACGAAGTGATCCTATAAGGGTCCCGTTTTTTCCTTTTGAGGTACGGAACCCTAAAAGTAATAGGAGCTTTAACACAATTCCTAATATAAATAATACCCAACACAATAACATACTACCTACATGAAGGGGCTGAAAACAGCTAAAACGCGGTCACTGTCGGACTACATAGAAAAGAAAGAGAAGTGCGATGACACAAAGCTGGTTATTTATTGCATTATATGAAGAAATTCTCTATTTACAAAAATCTATTGATTGGACTTTATAATGAAAAAACTATCACGTTAATATGTTCCAAGAAGAACAATCTGAAAAAAAAACAGAATGATTGCATGTGTATTAGTTAGTACCTATGGTATTTAATTGTAAAAATAAATTTTTGGAGGTAAGTACCTTCGTGACTTTTTTCTATTGTACCAAAGTATTAGGTTTTCAATTCACTATATATCTAGCATATACCTACCCTGAAGAATATCATATATTTTTCTGATTTTGATTACTGCAGTGGATCATATACTTTTAGGCATTAGAAAACTTGCATTTAGGTCATGTAGTCCCCTTAATCTATATTATAACATAAAATAACTTACAAAAAGAAACATTAGGCTTCAGGGGCTAGTGCATCTTGGGGTTTATTCGATTAATCGAGTTCTGTCAAACCACGCTGGCGTCGGTGCATTTCATTGATTCATTCATTCCTATACAAAACTACAGGTAAAACAATGATTAGTTTCCCCAGAGCAGGCGCGGGGCGAATGAGTGTTACGCCATCGACCGCTCATTACCTACGTATGCAGTGTGTCTGGCGAGCCACCACTATCTTACCAGACAGGTTCAATTATCAATTAGTACTGGACTGGCTGGATGAAATGTAAAGTTTAACATTTAGACTATTAGGTAGAGAGTATAGTTACAATTTACAATGGAATCCTAACATACATTAAATACAACCCAGAACAATTTAGTTCAGTGAATAGGTAGGTAGGTACGTTTGCCAAGCGTGGTTATCAGGAGTGGGCTAGCTCAGGCAATTTTCAGGTTTGTAGCAATTACTGGCAAGAAGGTACCTACACAAGGAATTAAAGAAGCGTAGATAACCGACTAAAGACCAATGACTACTCAAGATTTATTATAATTTACTGTGCTGTTCTTGCTTGCAGTCTCCAAGTTCGATTCGGGTAACCGAGGTTATTTGATGTCCAAATCGGTAGCAATTATGCTGCTTAAGCGAAAAGTTCCTGATGTGTTAACGGAAGTACCTTTGAGACCCATCGATATAGATTGGAAGGGCGATGAAAATGTGGCTCTGCAAGAGGAATGCTTAATCACCGGTTGGCATTTCTTCTACAAAGGGGTAAAGTAACAATAATATTCATATAGGTACCTTTCAAAATACTTAATTAGCAACAATATTTGTATTTCGATCGCAAAATGGCGACTCAGCCATGTAAACATAGCCCATATATATCTTAAGCAAAGTAGCTTGGATATGCCTAAAATATTTAAGTACCGAATGAAATCCGTAAACTATCTTAACAATATTTATTTATTAAAATAACATGGGACGTTTTTCATAATCAAAAACCGACAGACTCCTTGCCAATTCAAAAGCCAAAGCTGTACTTAATGGTAATGATTCGCGACATGATTTCGATGCAGCTAAAAGATTCACAAAATAAGTAGTACCTAAAGTATAGTCAACAAAAAAAAACATTGGCGAAGCTCTTTATAAACGGTATATTTCAAACAGCAACTTCCCCATACCAACTGGATGCACATGTTTTAATTTAACATTTGCTGCGCACATGTGACGTTTCTTTTTATTTTCTCCGTAAAGAAAAAGGACAAAATATGTGTGGAGTCCATATGTGATCTCTTGTTCCCTAATAACGGTGTTATGTTCAAATATTTTAACAACAGTCGCCTTTGTATAAAGTTCGGTCGAAATTCGAATCATGTCATTTGCCCTTTGAGCTCGCCGTGCACAATATAAAACTGCGACCACTTTTTGCTGCAAACGTTCCAACTTTATGCATATTTAAATGAAAATAAAGAAGTTGTAAATGTCGCTTAAACAGGGTGAAATTGAATTCATGGGCATTACTTTAAAGGATCATTCATTGTACTCATCATTATGAACAACTTTTACTATGGGACAAACCTGAAATCACAAGAAAAAAATCTGCTGTTTCCTACATTTTGAAGGGTTATGCAAACATAAATGTAGGGAACAGCTGATTTTATTTTTGTGATTCAGTTTTGGTCCCATAGTAAAAGTTGTTCATAATGATGAGTACAATGACCCTTTAAAAATTTGGCCATGAATTCAATTTCAACCTGTGTATAATATATTCACAATGTTTCACGACCGAAGTTTTAAGTTGATTCAGTAGCTTTATTTCAGGTAATAATTATGTTTTTTATCTTTACAAGACTTGTTTTTACTGACTAGTTAGGTACCTAGCTAAATAAAGTTATAACGAACAAAAAGGCCAATTCCCGTAATTAATAACGTCCAAATTCAAGTCGCAATCTCATCTCAGCGACAGTCTAATGTCAAAAATGTAGGTAAACGCTATACAATTTTTGACAGATTGACACTGAGATTAGAATGCGAACGTTCTTAAAAATACGGGAATTGCCCCTCTGATTTAAGCTAGTAAATGATTACAGACAAAGATGGCGGCGATGGAGGTAATTAAAGATGGTGGTGGTGGTGGTGATGCTGTTGACCTAATCAATGTTCGTCATTTCAGGACAGAATTTACCCTGTGGACAGATTCCTTCTTCAACGGAACCTAAGAGTCCAGTTCGTGGATGTAGTGAAGAAGAACCTGTGGTGTGAAGCGTTGACCATTAAATTTCAAAAAGCTCTGACTAACCTGGGATTCCATGGAATAATCGAAAAAGATGCCAGTATCTGCATCAGAGACGTAAGAATGTAATTCTTGTGAAAACTAACAGACCTTTCTTGTACCTACGTAGTTCTGCCATAATGTAGGTAGTGTAGGTACCTACCTATCCATCCACATCACCATATTTTCGAGAAAACGACGATAAGTTATTTTGAAATTGCGATTGCTATGTTTCCATTACCCAATTGTTATATTTGTGCATGAAAAACACGTAATTCTTATTATTTACCGCGCAAAACCATTCTTCCACACCCTTAAGGCGGTACCCAGACCAAATAACCTTGAGCACTCGTTCCCTCTTTGCCGCACCCCACCTCTACAATACTTCGTAAAAATTACTAGCGCCATCTGGCGAACAACTTAGGAACTATGAAACTGCGACTAGTAAAAATCACAGACCTTAGAATACACAGAGACGGCATTGAATATTTTTTTTTATTATTTCTATGAATGAAAGAAACTGTGCGCCTAAATAATTTTGGTCATGAATTCAGTGACTATACTTATCTCCATGAATACTTACTTTCTAATTTTTGAACGAAAAAGCGTTACGCGATTCCACGAGACTCTCTCTAACAATGGGCGAATAATGTCAAACTTTTTATTTACCTACCTATTCGTACAAGTTATGTTTAATTAACCCAGAGAACAAGATTTTTCAATAAATGAATCCCCTCCCCCTCCCCTTTACTTCATTGAGGGTTGCTTTTCGCAAAATCCATTCTTAGTACACAGTTACCTACACACCTTCGTTTTAAACTACGAAAAAAGATTGTCCAAACTTCGAGTTTCTATCTTTAGCAGTTTGGGCTGTGCGAGTCCTACGAACATACCCTGTCCTTCTATTAATGTAGGTATAGGTAAGAAACGACATCCAAGGAAAAAAAATTAAGCATCTCTCCAAGAGTTTCCCGAAATGTTCAGCGATTATTTAGAGTTAATTTAATATTGTATGGGCTATTATCTCTTGACGCATTTATGAAAAATAAAAATATAATATATGTTGATCCCTATATATCCTTATTTACAGTATACGATCGATAAATATTCTCTATTATCTGTCTAAACATCAATTAAAGTGACTAAAACTTATAGGATTCGTACTATAAAAAGAAAAAAAAGGTGGCTATGACCCCAAAGTACTCCTTTTTTGTATTTGTATCGTTAGATTTTTCCTCAGCTTTCCAAAGCAATTCAAATGAGTACCTTTCGGGACATTATTTGGTAAAATTGGAGTTCGAACATGGTGCATACCTACGAAAGGCGAACAACTCAAATGTTCTTACTTGGTAGGTAGAGCTAAAGCATTGCATGTGTTTCCGCATGGAGTAATTTATTTTTAATAATCTTCCTAGCATGTAATTAAGCTGAAATTTAGCAATTTGGCGCAATAAATTAAATTTCGTTTGTGCATTGGTACTGATAGGTAATACAAGTTTTCAAACATGCTTAAACAAATAAATTTGTTTAAGCATGTTTGAAAACAAGCGTAGTGGAGTGTGATTGTATATTTAACTGCGAGACTAGCGAGGAAATATGAGTAGTTCTTCTGTTTTGGAATAGTCCAATTCATACAGCCAATTATTTTTATTTAGTTTTAGCTTCATATCTAATTAACTTATTTATTTGAACTTTTTTGCTGATCTTTCTATAGATAAGAGAATAGTTCTTCCTAGACACAAATTCACAGAAATAAGCCCAAACAAAACATCAAGGCCTTCGTGTGACAACCCGTTTGTAGCGTGTCCTAAAATTCGTGTAGTAAGTAGGGAGTTTTGCTGATCTTTCTATAGATAAGAGAATAGTTCTTCCTAGACACAAATTCACAGAAATAAGCCCAAACAAAACATCAAGGCCTTCGTGTGACAACCCGTTTGTAGCGTGTCCTAAAATTCGTGTAGTAAGTAGGGAGTTTTGCTGATCTTTCTATAGATAAGAGAATAGTTCTTCCTAGACACAAATTCACAGAAATAAGCCTAAACAAAACATCAAGGCCTTCGTGTGACAACCCGTTTGTAGCGTGTCCTAAAATTCGTGTAGTAAATAGGGAGGTAGGTACCTACTGATTGTTGATTTGTGTATGATATAAATCTATGTAGGTAGCCAATTAGATAATTTTGAAAGTAATACATGAATACCTACGTATCAGTAAAAAACAAATTATTACTAAAAGCGGTAAAAACTGAGTAAACATAAACTGTACCCAGATACCTGTGAAGTACTTAATTATTATTTCTTTTAATAGGTATGCTACCTCTACTTCGTCAATCCTCATGTAAACTTCCTAGATAATCTCATTTAAAAACATTTGTATTTACTTTATCTTACAGCCTGACCGAACAGCTCAGCCGTGTCACGTAAGTTATCTGTGCCAATATTAAATGATTAGATGAAGCTCGTCAAATAGGTACCTAGGTAGTTAAACAACACATAATCATTTAGTTCGTTAACAACTAATTAAGTAGCCGTTATCCCCTCGGTTTCGCCCTATTCAGTGGGTTTTTGGAAAGGCTACCGACTACCTTCTCGCGTTATTCCTAGAGACGAATTTCTCCTAGTATCTTGCAGCATTGTTCTCAAACTAAAGCCAGGGTAAGTCTTGGCTCAATATTCTAGCCGTTTTTTTTTTTTTTGTAACCAGGGCATGTATGGCGCGCCGCTAATCTGTCGGGGTATAGCTATAGGAATGATGATGGCTCCAGATGGTCAGTGGTCCAACTGTACAGGCTATAGTAACATGATTCACCTGTTTGCAAGTGATTTCCTCCAGGCCTTCATGTCATGTGTCAGCAGGTAAGAAAAATGTTTCGTCTATTGATTCCTAACAAAGCGTGAGGCACTAAGTCCGAGACCTTTAAAATGTTACTTAGCATTAGCACGAACTTTGGCTAAGCGTTATTCCTGTCACTGTCAACCTACAAGTGCTAGATAGAGACAGGTAGATACATGTCAAAGGCAAAGTACGCGCTAAGTAACGTTTAAAGATATCGGCATTCGCTATATCTTCTTTGGAAAGATGCCTTTGCGCAATTTTTATAACTTTAGATTAGTATAAGATGGAGGAAGATAAGTACGCATTATAATAGGAGTGGTGGCCCAGTGGTCGTAGACTCGAACACAGACACGCGCTTTACTTTGAGTAAATTATTTCTTCACCACTGCTCTCAAAACGGTGAAGGAAAACATCGTGAGGAAACCGGCGGCATGTCCCAGAATCAAAAATTTGAAGACATGTGACATTCAACCCGCACTGGGCCCGCGTGGCCCACTCCCTCTTACGTAGAGGAGGAATGCGTCCCAGCAGTGGGAAAATTATAGGCTGATTATGTATGTGTAATATATTATCCGACACCAGAGAGAAGACGATACAGAAAGCAGCGTCTAACTTGACTTCTGCTCTCTGATAGGTAGACCAAAACGGCAACTCTAGAATGTCAAGTTAATAAATCGCCAACCCCACCCGAATCAGGGCTTGCGGTTGTTACATACAACCATAAGGATCTGTCAAACAAAAAAATATCTCTTCTGTAAATAATAAAAGCGATGCTAACAATAGCCAATTTTCAAGTGAAGCTTTTATTCGGACAGGTAAAACCAGAACTGAATAATGAAATATTTTATTAAGCAGTCACGTTTTTCAAACCGTGAAATGAATTAATAAAAATTCGTCTGTGTACACTGTACCTTATAGGTAGTGAGGTCCGTAGGGGTTTCAGACTGCAGTCTGACCGGTATCGACGGAATACGTAAATATCGCACAGTAAGTAAGTACCTACGTATGACACTTTCATGTAGTTACCTATTTTTATAATAAAGGTACTACGTGCTCCTGAATAATCGCAAAATGCTCTTTTCTAGACCACTTACCGACTAGCTATTCTCGATATACAGGAACACTACTTTAAAGCCTGATTTACACGGTGCGATGTAATTGCCTGTTGGCATACCATAAGTTGAAACAACAATAAAAGTTGCAACGTCTAAACCATGGGTTCGCCCCCTTGGAAGCCGTACCAACAGTGACAGATAGGCGCGGCGCGCGGCGGTTCCTAAAATAAATTATAAATATTTATAAAACGATATTTTCATGATATAAGAAAATTTTAAGGCTAGATTCCAAAGCCAAAACGTTTCACAATACTTCGGGCTGTAATATTAGTTTCATCTTTTCAGCAAATCTCAGGAAAATTAGTTTTGCTATTTCTGTATGAATGTTCAAAGGAAAACCAAACGCAAGTAACCGAGACGGGGCGCTTAAATTTTCGAGCTCGCCACGCTCGCTCTTGCATTGTACATTCTCTTAGTATTCAGCTTTTGTGATTGTGCATAAGTCGACAAAGTAACTCCTTTTTCTGTATGAATGGATAAAGATATATTTCGTATTAGGAATTGTGCAAAATTATTCCAGCTCGCTTCGTTCGCTCTTACATTATGCTTTCTTGAATTTTTCTGCATAACTCGACAAAGAAACAAGGGGGCGGGCGGCGCGAGGCGGCGGCGGCGCGGCGCGGCGTAGTAATTTAAAACAAAAGTTAGGGTAGCGTAGTAATTTTAGTAAAGTTAGGGAAAAGGTTGGGAGCCCCTGGTCTAAACACGCCTTCTTTATTGTATGCAACCGGCATGGCCACAGGCAAGAAACTTGCATCGTGTAAATGGGGCGTTATTTAGGTACTTCTGAAATAAATGTGAATCTGTGGTTTTCAAGGACTGGCAACTCAGTCTGACCATAAAGATACCTAGTGTAGTTTTTTATTTGCTACGCTGTTTGTGCACAGCTGGTGTGTTTTGTACATTCTAGGAGTCAATTGGTTTTTCAAGTTAAAATAAATACCTAGTAAGTAACTGGTCTAAGTGGCGAGCGGTAACTAAACAGCACTATTGAAATGTCTATAAAGAAAATTACCTATTCAAAACTGGATTTCTGGATCTATCTCTCTGGTTTATAGCAAGGTGAAAGCAAACCCTTTATAGATTAATATTTTTTTTCCATTTAAGCCTATTTGAAGCGGAAGAGAAGAAACCATGGTCGACAATGAAAAAGTCAATGTATGAAGATTTCAAAGAGGAGTCTTACGACTACGTTCCTGAGTTTTACGATAGAATTACTAGTTCGAGTGCATCCACAGATGATGATTTACTCTGAATAGTTTTAATCATTCGCAAGGATCAGTCTGCAGGGAACACAAGATCTACCTACTTACCAAAGTAAAGGATTGTGTCAATACTTATTATTTATTTATATCAAAATAAAGTATCTAGATATTCCAGGATATTTTTAAGACAGTAAATAATAAAATTATTGAACCATGTTAATGTCTGTACATGACTTTAAACTAATAAACAAAATGTACCTATTTATTTCTACAAATTTATTAGCCGTTTAATTTTCCAATTGATCACAATTTTCATTTGGCGAAGGCGTGCATAGAATAGGTATGAGCTTGATATAAACACATAAAAACATGTGTCGTGCAGTTTACAAGCGATAGAAATGAAACCTTCAAAACTGTTTATAAACAAGGGTCTCCCAAAAAATTATAGTTTTCGCAATATTTGACGACACGGCGACACAATATTGACGGCACGGTTGGGCGGGCGATTGACTGCTGGCACTGCGTGTCGCGTGTTCGATTCCCGCACGGAACAAATAGTTGTATGACCTGCAAGTAGTTGTTCCGGGTCTAGCTGTTTGTGTATGTGAGTTTAAATATTGTAAACGCACCCACGATACAAGAGAAATTTCTAATGTGGGGCTAAGTATAAAAACTACTTTTTTTATACTTAGCCCCACACTAGGAACCTATCTAAAGAGAACCCTTTCCGCCTACGCTAGGCACAGGCAGTACTAGTACCAGGGCTCGGAACCAGTTTAAAAAGAGCGGTTAATTTCGATTAAATACCGGTAAATATATCGTTCCTTCATTTACCGGTTAAACAAGTGAACTGTTTATATGTAACCCAAATGATAAAGTTTACCGGTTACATAAGCACAAAACAGTTTTAACACCTAAATTAACCGGTTAATTCCGTAATTCGTATATTAATATTTCTTCATCTAGTTTATTAACACTTCCAACAAGTAGTGACATTACCCTAGAAAATATTATGAATAAAAAAAAATTGATCCGAGAACGTCAAATACAACTGAAGAACTTAAATTGTGCGGGTAGATTCATGTTTCGACTTGCTTAGTTGCATCTATTTTGTAACTAAATGACATCGCAACGTCCAGACCTGGCGAGCGAGGGTAGCAGGGGCCGGGGACCCTATCAAACTTTGTTTTAACTGGTTAATTTTCACTATCATAACCAAAATTCATGAAAAACCGGTGTTCCGCATAAACCGGTTAATACCGGTAAAGTGCAACCTTTAACCTAAATCGATTTCGGTTTGGAATCAGTGACCATAACCGGTTAAGAATTTCAAACGTTTTTACCGTATAATCAAGAAGGACTCTGCTTCAAGCTAGGGCCAGAACCTAGAACCATCTATTAACCATTTTTGGTAATACCGTACCTACCGTAGTGCCTGGTGCGTGTATCCGCGACTTTAGTTTCAGTTCTATTGCACAGATGGAGCTAAGCTACGTCACACAATAATTCGATAGTTTAACATTATAACTACACGGATGCTGTGCCCCGAAGGGTTAGGCAGGCGCGTACCTATAGCAACTACACCTACATCTCGTCAGTTGTGTTTCAAATACCATGTAGGTAATAGAGGGCGAGCCTATTGCCATCAACCGGGTGCAAATCCAAACTGCTGCTGGCGGTACTGAGAAATTCCTGATGGGAAAAACTCAAAAACACTTTACCCGACCTGGGAATGGACCCCAGGACCTCATGCTCAGCAGTTGCGCTTGCCACCACATCAACAAGGCAGTCCAATAATTTGATAGTGAGTTTCGGGAAGCGCTTTGATTTTCTTTTCTATACTTACTTTCTATTACTCACTTTAATTCCGCCAAATCTCCTTTACCATCCTTATCTAGTTGCTATTCCACCAATTCGCACTAAGCGTTTCCAAATGTCTTTTGTAATGCGCACAGTAAAAGAATGGAACTCTGTACCTGCGTCTGTGTTTCCGAACGCATACAACCCTAATCTCTTCAAAGTGAGAGTGAACAGGCTTCTTCTAGGTAAGCTCAATCCGTCGCTTTTTTGTAGTCATTCGAATTTTGTCTGATAACTACCCGTTGTTTACATGTTTTGGTTTTTGTTTATATTTACTTTGCGAAACATTGCAAGCTGAATATTTTCACTATATTTTTTTGACTAAATACACTAGTTTTTGGTTTACACCTAGGTACCTACACATCTTGGGTTGAGCCGGGTTTCTTGTATTTTGCCGTCGAAGTTGACATTTTGACTTTTAGCAATATTATTCAATAACGCATGCATGTACACTTTTGAAACTTTTTATGGTTATTATAAGCGTCAAGAAGGACCGAATACAGTTTTCAGCGAGCTTATTTGCTGGGAGCGAAGTACTAGATGGGGGTAATATAATCGATTGCAGCGCTCATGGTGGCCAAAAGTAGAATAATGTAGGCTCTGTTATATCTGTCAATGGCAAAGCAATCTGTTTAGACTTATCTACCTAATTTTAGTAATCGCATAATTCCGCCAACAACAACAGGGTCTCAGCAGTTGTTGTGTTGTAAATTGCAAGAATACTGAAGGAATACTGACTGAAAAAGAATATTGCAGAAACAGTAAATGCAAGTTTTGTAGAGAGTTTTTAGAGCTCTGTGGTGAAGTTATATCAAGTATTTTCGATCAAATTGTTACTGAAGATGGCGTGGGTTCATCATTATGACCCTGAAAGTAAGCAGTAGTCCATACAGTGGCACAAGAAGGGTACCGCGCTGCGCTCGCTGGACTGCGTGATTAGAGATCTCTTTTTTGTTTTTATTTTTTTCTAATTTATTAGAGATATCATAGTTTTTTTTTTTGTATGCACGTGTTTCTGTGACAAATAAACCTTTTTTTCTTTCTTTCTCCCTAAGAAATTCAAAGCCGTTCTGTCTGCCGGAAAAATCATGGCCACAGAGTTTTGGGACTCTGCTGATTGAGTACACAAAAAAAGGTAAAACCATAAACGCATTATCCACGTAACCACTTTACGAAAACGAGAAGCAATTAAAGAAAAAAGCGGAACTAAACTGACCACGCACCGGTGTGTTGCTTCTTCACGACAACGTCCCGGTTCAAACGGCGCGTGTTTCCAAGGCTGCTGTGCGACATTGTGGTTTCGAAGCAATTAACCACCCACCGTATAGCCCGGACCTAGCCCCAAGTGATCAGTGATCAGTGGTGAGTGAGTGAGTGAGTGTTAGTGAGTGTGAGTGATTATCATTTGTTCCATAATTTGAAAAAAAGACCTCTTTGGGGAACGATTTTCCAACGATGCGATGCTCAAGGCGGCAATAAATGCGCATTTTTCAGAGAAACAAGAAAGTTTTTTTTACAGGGTATTGAAAAGTTGATTTCGAGACGTAATAAATGCATTGAGGTAATGGGGAATTACATTGAAAAATAAACATAATTTTAATCGAATTTACGTTTATATTCATGCCGATACCGAGAATACATCTGAACGCCTCTCGTAAGTATACCTACACCTTATGACCAAAACAATGTTCACAGTGATAGTTCCAGAACGAGGTAAACAAGATTAACAACATACAACTTATAGGTACCTATCGATTGTTTAGAAGAACAAGAATTTTAATTTTGTCATGCATGATATGATTTATTTATATGACCTACAAGTAGTGTTTCCGGTCTGGCTGTGTGTTTAAGTGAGTTTAAATGTTTGTAAACGCATCCAAATACAGGAGAAAATCATTGTGTGCGGCAAAATCTAAACAAAAAATAATGATAACTAATTTACTCACTATCCTCATTAGCTAATTAATATAGGTAATAGATATGAATAACCATATTACTTAGAACTCATAAAATAATGACGATAATTAAGATAAAGGGGTCGTTCAATAATTAGGTCTTTTGAAGTAATTTTTTTTATCATGTGGCGTGTCTTTACAAAGTAGTGGTCGGGTTCAACATTAGATTATATTTTTTTTCATAATATTAATTATTAAGCGACTTTTTTAAAAAGCTTCTAGAAGTTTCGGGGATATAAGACTTTTTTCGCCTGCAAAAGAATCAGGGCCAATCATTCCGTAGCGGAGCTACTTATAAGACTTTTTTCGCCTGCAAAAGAATCAGGGCCAATCATTCCATAGCGGAGCTATAAGACTTTTTTCGCCTGCAAAAGAATCAGGGCCAATCATTCCATAGCGGAGCTATAAGACTTTTTTCGCCTGCAAAAGAATCAGGGCCAATCATTCCATAGCGGAGCTATAAGACTTTTTTCGCCTGCAAAAGAATAAGGGCCAATAATTCCATAGCGGAATTATAGACTTTCATGGCAGCACCATAGAAATTTTTAAAGAAAAAATTCTGTGTGCGTTGTTTGCAATGCTATTCCACAATGTTGAAGTTTTAAGTACCCTTGTACCTACCCATGTATGATGGTATGTGTCTTCCAAAACATTTTCAAGTCATAAGTGGACATTTGGGAAAAAAGTACTAGACGTCTATGCAAGTCGATTTTCAGCCCACTGTGCGCCAGCTCGACGCACTGATTATGGAGCATTCGCTTTTGTAACCGGTCGACCTGTGAGTATTTCGTACATGTAACGTCGATTCAGGTGTAATGCTCGGTTTTTCGCACTCTCTGCTGCAGTGTTACGATTTGTATCATTACAGGTACCTACGCTCTGTAATGCTCGCCTGCCGCAATTAGTGATGAAATACTCGAATCTGAACAGCGCGGCAGCGGGGTAATAATGTAACACACATAAAATGACAATTGATCGCTTTTACTTTCATTGAATTATTTACGTTGCTAAGCAGGCTCATTTACTAAACCTATGAAGCAATGGATTAGAAAAATCCTTCAAAACTCTCAGAATGTGATAGAAACGTGTGTTACCCACAATTAGAATGCTGTTATATTACAAGCAAATGTTCCCAGTGAGTGACCTTAAGATGGGATCGTTGTCATGACAATAATAATATTATTTAGAATAATAATTTATTTTATTTTATTATTTTGTCAATCTGACGCGAGTAAATAGCAATTGTTAAGACATCGCATTTTCAACTAAATACTTATTTCTAACACCTCCTCTCGAAGTTGAACTTGTGAATTGAACGTAGACAGAGAAAACTTGAATGAACTTTTAGGTTTGTTTACGAGCCACTATTGAATAATTACTGTAGGTACCTATACATATTCGTGAGACTTGTGTAAATTATCTTTGTTTTGGTCACAGGGTGTACCTATAGATGTTTTGGGACAACATTTTTACTTTGTTTTGGTAAAATGAATTGTATAAGTACGATGTTTTGTACGCACGGTAGATACAATACAATGTTATGGAATAAATGTTGTAGACAAATGATTCCTTGTCCATGTATACTTCTTTTTGGGGGTGACTGTACAATTCTGGAGTAGACGGATCGGAGAGAATTACTGAAAACCAGTGGTGGATCACTAGTTTTCAGTCATTAAGTTTGTTGGGCTAGTGTATCTACCACGGCGGGGTTGACTGGAGTATTTGAGTATAAAACTTAGACTTTGAATGTATTGAAAAACAAGATGGTGGCATATTTTCCGATTTTGGCCACGCGTCGTAAGATCCTTGTACAGCTATACTTTGGTCTTCCTATAAAACAGCAATGTCACGCCGAGACGTAGTCACTCAATGCAAGGCAGATGGGTAAACAAATAAAAACCACAAGAATACAAATGTCGTCTTTTTATGATATATTAAACATAAACATAACAATATCTAGATTAAGGTAGAAGAGAAGCAATAATTGTAAACAATAGACATGGGGATTCATTATTTACCATTATTTAGTGTCCATTGTAATTAAAACTATTGACACAGAGAAAACCTCGTTAGCTAATAAACAGGTATCTAAACAGTCATAGTACAGGGCATAAAATTTTCTACTTAATTAATTCGCGAAACCTAACAGACGTAATTGGTATCGCAATATGGCGTCAAGGTAAATACCGATAACGCCTGTGAAGTCAAATCTATACATATAATAAATCTGTTGACGAGGCGTTTCTGTACAATGCAAATATTTAAAAAAAAATAGCTGGTGTGTTAAAGTATAACCAACAGATGCCATTTCTATCATATTAAATAAAAAGGCCATATAAAAATAAATAAGCATAGGTATCTATAGGTATATAGAGGTATGAAGAACAGGGTGTAAAGTTCACTCATACCCATAGTAAAGGGAAGATCCTCTGACCAGGCGGGTGCTGTGTCTGGTGGGCAACTGCCCGACGATTGATGTCGGGTCGTTGTATATATGCTAGCGGTAAACTCTGCTTGCGCGATGCAGGATTTTGCGTGACGTCAGTGTGGTGCGTAGTTCGCATGTGGCGAATTAGATACCGCTACAGGTATGTCGAAAGCGGTGGGGGAAGACCTTTGATCAGAAATGGAACAAAACTGGTTGAAATAAAGCCAGTCATGGGGACTGCCGACGGAAGTGAAAACCCCAAAATGTACACAGGCACAATGTCACATTAGCATGTCGGTGACGTTAGCGCTACCACTTACAAAAAAAAACTAGTTATAGTTAGGTATAGAGAACTTAATTCTATAAATTCAATATTTAATGTTGTAGGTAGACCTACAGTTCGTTCGCGTTAAGAATGCAGTGAGTCATCAGTGCAACTGCAAGATAAAGGTGTATTCACAGTGGTGTTAAATTCAAACAAATTATATTTTAAAAGAATAAGTTTAATGAAGCAATGCCTTCAACTGTCATTGTGAACTTGACTTTGTAATTTGAAAAGATTTGATTGGTTAGGGGGCGGGGCTAGGCCGACGGACAATGATGACTCACTGCATTCTTAACGCGAATGTGCTGTAGTCGACCTCGTAATATTGCTTTAACACTTTGGTTACCTAAGAAAGCGGACAACGGCCACGCAACAATGGCTATCCAAATACTGGTGAAAACGACAGATTTTCATGACGGTCGTTATAATATGACGGGACCGCTTTCTTATGAAACCTTAGCTTTATGGCCGAGTTAAATCTAGACGTCACGACACTTCACAATGAAAACCTGTCACATAACTTGCTACTTGATCTGAACTCACTACCTCCTTAACTAATGCGAATGTAAAGCAGCCATTAGGGTTGGGATTGAGACTATCTAACTGTCACATATGCCTTGACGTTTTATGACGAGCAAGTGACATTTAACCTTAGGGAGGTAAAGCAATTACGAGCTCGACTATACAATATTTATACCATTTATTTTATCAAACCACGCCAGTGTGAAAACATTTACTCGTAAATACATCGCGAGATATGGAAAGCAGTATGGGAATCTTGTTTTTTTTTAACTTAAATCATAACCATACAGGATTTTTTTTTTCTACCAGTGCGCATATTTTTACAAAATAAACTTAAACCAGTGTTAATAAACACCATTTTTTATATTATTTATCTTATTAATAAATAATTAAGTTATCATTTACGAAAGATGTTTACTTTGAAACTGATTGTATGGTCATTCACCAGCACGCGGCGCGGTGACACGCGTCGGCAACCGCGCCGCGCGCGTTGTTCAGCTGCCCGCTAGCTCGATGCGTCGACCGTAGATGCAACGTAGGTAGGCCAATTAACTAGACACCTGGCCCTGCAGTCTCGACATAGTTAGCAATCGTTTTCGGTTGCTAAGTCCTAACAATCCAGGGCCTGCAGTCTCGACATAGTTAGCAATCGTTTTCGGTTGCTACGTCCTAACAATCCAGATGTAACGATATTTGGTGGTCTCCACACTCAAATTTATCGGTTGTTACTGGTATTTTAGGTAGGTACCGGTAGGTAACAACCGATAAATTTGAGTGTCAAGACTACCAAACATTTACATCAACATTTACATCTGGATTGTTAGGACTTAGCAACCGAAAACGATTGCTAACTATGTCGAGACTGCAGGGCCTGACGTCTTAAACGTCAGTAACAAAACAATCGCTACTATTACCCGCGTCACTAGCCCGCTCCGTAAGCCTAACGAGTGCGAGCGAGACAGATTGACAAAAACATTTATGGCCCGACGACTCAGTTCGAAACGGCCTGACTAGAGTTATACGCGTGTTACTGACCGGTAATTTTATCAGGTTCGAACTAGACTTTTTTAAGTTTAGTCCGTGACCCGAAGTTGCACCCCTGCCGACCAACACCGCGAGTGCCGGCCGCCACGCGCGCCCTTGATATTATTACGAATAGATTGTGTTCATATTTTGCGGATAACAAGTCGGGTAGAAAAATAAAAGTATATAACAATTAATGGAACCGTGTTATATTAATGATACAGAACCACTTAAACAAATTGCGCTTTGGTTAAAAAAAGTCTGTACATGTTAATTAGTCATGTGAAGGCTTCGATCAATAATAGTACTATATACACAACCCCATACAAAATTTTACTTTAAAACTGTCGCCTTGTGTTTACAGGGGCCGTACTATGACGTGTTAATTCCATCATTGTTCCAGCGTGGAAGAGAGACGGAGCTATACATGACCGATAGCACTATCTCTTTTTCTCAACGGAATCATGATGGCGTTAACAGGTCATAGTACGGCCCCAGGTGTCTAGTTGAAATAAATACAGGGTGGCCGGGGAGTTGACGTTCAAACGTAAAATTTTGATACTTTTTGATGAGGAGTATCCGAATCACCCCCATGTATGTTCTACGATTTTTCGTGGTTTTCGAGATAGATTTTTTTTAATGATTTTTTTCGTAATTTTCACCTAACTCAGTTTTCGATTTTTTTCTCGTTCTATTGAACATTTCTGGTTCAGTTTTTTTGTGATAACTAATTAGCATAGTCTAACCTAACACCCTAAAAAATTATGGTTTATCTAGAAATTGCAGAACTTACTTAGAATTTATTCGAAAGTTCAAAATTATGATTTGATTGAACCCAAAATCTCCCCATTTTTTTTTATACATTGAAAATTTGTCAGTACTGAGCTCAAATCTTAATTTTGAACTTTCGAATAAATTCTAAGTAAGTTCTGCAATTCTTAGATAAACCATATTGTTTTAGGGTGTTAGGTTAGACTATGCTAATTAGTTATCACAAAAAAACTGAACCAGAAATGTTCAACAGAACGAGAAAAAAATCGAAATCTGATGTTAGGTGAAAATTCCGAATAAAACATTAAAAAAATTATATCTCGAAAACTACGAAAAATCGTAGAACATAAATGGGGGTGATTCGGATACTCCTCATCATAAAGTATCTAAATTTTACGTTTGAACGTCAACTCCCCGGCCACCCTGTATATATTAATGTAAATTCAACCTTAAATGCAAAGCTTAAAGTAGTGTTTACAAAGCTATGTACACAAAGCAATACATTTTTGATTTTTAATATGTTGTTGTTGTTGTTGTATGTAAGGTTGAATTTGTTTTAATGTATGCATCGGAACAAATTCAACGTTAGGCTAAGCGCGCACTACGATTTTAATCGTTGCGATTTTTAAACTGCGAAATAAAATCGCAAACGAAAATCATTTTTCAAGCGAATTCTCAAGCGATTTTTTAACGCAGTGCGCGGACTCCAGTATATTGGTATTGTTCACAGATTTGCGATTATTGTCCGCAACGATTAAAATTCGTAGTGCGTATCCGCAACGATTAAAATTCGTAGTGCGCGCTTAGCCTTACACGCGTGATTTAAGTCAGAATTACAAAGTGCCAAAAAAGCAATTAAATTTTACGACTGTGGTTCGCCGCTTGGACAAGAACTGAGTGGAGTCGAACTGTCCAATATTTGTTTGTTTAAGTCCATAATTTAATTCCTTCTGTCATCGGAGAAATGTTAAAAGCAATAAATTTAAAATGTACATAAAAAGTATTTTTTATATAAGTACTAAAATATTTATTCTAAATTAAAACTTTTAATCTAAGCAATAAGGTTAAAACATCATGTTGACAATTTCGTGCTTACTCGTTGTACTAGAACTAGATGTAGCTCTTTGAACTAGACGTAGTTCTTGGTATTACATTTAAATGCCCAGTATTTCATGAAAATAACCACAGGAATAGTTTACTTCATATGGAGGATTTAAAAAAAAATACCAGATTTGATAAATCATTCGTCAATTTTGAACACATAGCTGATTACACTTATGGTGGTCGGTGAATCTTCAAAAAAAAAATAGAATGAACTTAGTATTTTATCAAAACGTTATCTTACTCCAACTATGTATTTACATACTTTATGATAATTGCAATATACCTGCAATTTAGGAACCACTGTTTTTAGTCTTCTACGCTTTTGCGTGTTTTCAGTATCGTGCAATATATAATAAATCGTCAATTTTTTACAAAAATAACAACACTACTCCATGCATTCCCTGTTCCAGAATAGTCAATGTTCGTTACAATAGTTGGCGCGCTGTCGCAAACATTGGTCAAACCATCATAATATATTTTGCTAATTGATTTATTTACTATTTAATTTATGAAAAATACTCATTGATATAAACTTAACGAGAAAAACACATTCCTTCCAAAATCTTGGTTTTACGGTGGTTATTTACACAATTTTAGAACGCGTACTGCGGCATTTTCACGTCTTAACGTTGGCTATGATTGGACCAGACTAATTTGAAATAAGACCACAAAAATATTTGTGCTCTTATTTTTCGGGCCGTTTTTGGAGCGCTCATCGGGAATCTAGTACTAAATATTATTGACACTTCGATCAATAATAGTAGGTACTAGATTCCCGATGAGCGATGTAGGTGGATAAAATTTAACATGGAAGTAAATAAATCCTGTTTGTTGCATTTCAAGCTTTGCTGTGTAAATGTCGCAGGAAATGAGTAATCACGAAAGATGTCGATTATTCCATTTTCTTTCTGAGATAAGTTTGACAGAGTTGTATTATAAGTAATAAATTATTTCTAAGTATATACATGATCAACAGGATATCAACAAAGGTGTATACAGTATCTAAGCCATCTATTTAAAAAAGGCCTTGGTTTCGTGTTTTGCCCGGTGATATCACCAAATCTATGATAGCCTCATCACCATCACCGTACGACATTTAAACTTTGTTACACATGAGTATAGGTACACTTACGGATTTGATAAAATGTCAGTAATTTATTACAGTTCGCAAACTTATTAAACAGGTACATTAAAAATAAATTGTTTATTTCATAAAACTATCGTTCTTGTCAGTCTACAAAACAACACGGTCAATATTTATCATCGCCATCCATACAATACAATACAGCTCAATTGAACAACTGACAAAATATAGGCTTCAACCATTATATCATAATTATCCATCCTACATAACATTATTTAATGTAATAAAATATAAATGTACAAATGATCTTTATTCCTTATGACATGTGATGGTTGCTATCGAATACTATTATGGATTCACTGGCTTTGTTTTATTAGAATTGTAACAAAATTGTCGTTTGAAAAACGAACTCAATCACAAGATATTTTTATTATAATCAAATCGGCGCAGAGTACCGGTGACGGAATATACGGAACGTTAAGTGAGGAAGGGTTCATACTTACCCATACACTTCGACAAGGGCACCCTAGGGAATATGCATGTTATTTAAATTTGGTTCAAATATTTTTATTTCGAATCTTTATTGGCCCGACATTTGAACCAACTCATTATTTTAGTAATTAATTTATTTTTAATTACATAAAATTAATAAATAAAAGTGCAAATTAAGCGAGGGAAATTCAAATTTGTAAAACGCAACACCATTGGTTAAAACAAAACGTGACGTCAAAATACTATGTCAACAAGTTCGTATTGCTTACATTTGTATGGCACTGCAGGCTTTTGTTTAGAAAATATTGTAATAACGTGTGTGTTGTGTATTCATTTATTGTTTAAGTGTAATTCTTGTATACTAGTGAGATTAGAAATCATTTAAGAAATTACTGAACGTGGTTTTGTAAAAGCACAACCGGATAATCTGCCGTGAATAGATCCATTCATGAAGTCGTCTTATTTTCTTTCAAATCCAAATTTTACGTGCGTTGAAGTAAAAGGAGTGAAAGCTGCACGGTAATGATTCTATAATAACACATTACGTACGTTATTTTAGAAATAAATACTATCCTAAATATATTGAGGAGTAGGTATAGGTACATAACCAATAATTTATGATTCACAACAATGTAAACAAGTTATTGCCATCGATCACTAATAAAGAACTTTATTATTGATCGATGGTTATTGCAGATACTTCATCTCTTTGGATAATCGTAAACCATTCCTTACGTATTTTTGCACCTATCGGGGCTGGAAAAAACACTACCAGGTGCACTTCTGATAGTGTTTCTGCATTGAGACAAAATGCAATACTTATAAATTAGCTTTTGAGCTTTTTTCATGGTGAAATAAGTAAGAACGAGAACACCTGTTGCAAATAATGGACTGGACTGTCACTGGATATAGTATTTGACGTCATCAACAGAGCGCGCGAAAATGGCGGCGCGACAGCTCGAAATTATTCGCTATTTTAAATATATTTTATAACTTAATTACAGCATTTTTGACAGTATTTATATTTTTTTACTATGTTATAACGGTGTTAACAATGAATTAAAAATATAAAATAAATACATGCATATACCCTAATCGGTTGTTTCATGTTTGAAATATTAGCAGTGTGGTGGAACTAGTACTTACACTTTGATACTGGCCTGTGCAACAGTGCAATGTAATAAGGATAAATTGTTAAAATGAAAGCTATTCTCATGAGTGAGTTAGCTAATTCGGCTGCTGGTAGGCACTGGCACCGACTACCTACCCGCCCACCGTGGCAGCTGTAGCGTGGAAAAAGGTACTCACTTTCGTGCATACTAAGACATCATGAGGTACACGAGGTGAGAGACATGTGAGGTACATGAGTGACACAGTCATAAAAATAAGGTTTTGGAAAGTTAATTCAGCAATTTCAAAGTAAAACCTTTTCAAGATACTTAGAGATGAAGAAAAATAGGCCAACAGAAAATAAATAAAAGTTACATCGACAATTCAGTTACAATCCTAATCAATAATAATATCTATATTAGTGATAGTGATAGGATAGATTGTAAAGTATTTACTAAGACGTTATCATACAAGAATATATCACTTAGCTACGAACATGATTTAACATTTACACAAACAAAACGATCGGATACATTCTTCAAATTATAACAAATAGTATTAATATTATCATAAGAAGGCCTACCAGGATTCCTATTGCCAGCCATTGACGTCGATCTGAAACAATGCATAAAAGCAATAGATTATTAATTACGCTTGGAATATATAAGAACAAAGATCGCTGTAACTTATAACCGCAAACCGCGAGGATGCAGTAAAGAGTTTTATTATGTCGCTAGAATGTACAAAAATGTGGAAACCTACATACTACAAACTTGGCTCTATAGAGTTTACAAACTAATATTGCATAGGTACCTAGCACCGTGAAGGCAGTTGCACACTAGTTAGTTGTACAGAATAATGTAGTCACACTCACCGTTATTCATATGGAGCACCTTAGCCACTTTCTTTAGTGTGGAGTCTAGCTTAGAGTCGGCATTCTCGAGTTCTGTATTCAGATCATCTAACATCCTGGAACAAAGAAAAAGCACGTCGTTTATTTATTTCACTAGTATAGTCGACCTCCATATTACTTTACCACTCTAAGGTTGAACAATGTCACCTGCACGTCATTAAACGTCAAGGTCTATGTCACAGTTAGATACTTTCAACTTAAGTGAAGAATAAAGTTTTTAGATTATCTTCTGATAATCGTAAAAGGCTGAAAAATATTACTATCCTGCACGCATTCTAATTGTAAAACGTGATTATCGTGAAAGGTTCATCGTAGATTTTTAAGTGTTTTTAGGTTAAGCACAGAATTAACACTGGATGGATGAAAAGGCGGCACGTCACGGAACAATCTGCGACGATCTGCGTTCCCTGAAGGAGAAGATATAATAAAACAATGGTTAGACCTGCTGTCTTGTACGGATCAGACTATTGGGCCACAAAACGGATGAATGAAAGGCAATTGCATGCAGCTGAGATGAGAATGCTAAGAGGCATGTATGGTGTTACACGAATGGACAGAATAAGAAATGAGTACATAAGAGGTAGTCTGAAAGTGGCACCGGTGACTGAAAAGTTGTGTGAGAATCGGTTGTCATGGTATGGGCGTGTGATACGGAGGAATGAGGAAAATGTCGTGAGGAATGTATTAATGTCGAGATATGGTTAGAAAAGGTGGGCGACTACCGAAATGACGACTAATAGAGAACTATGGAAAAAAGACATGTTGCACCGACCCCAAATAAATGGAGATAAGGGCAGGAGAATGATGTCCTTTCCATCAGCAAAATGGCCGAAAGGCGAAAAGGCTGGCAGATGTTGATGATGAAACATGTATGTATCAAACAAACTTCCATCAGTTCCGCGTAGAGTTCTAACCTATAGGTACGTGCCTACAACCAATGGACAAAATAAAGTACCACATTCACGGTCAGTTGGCATGATCAGTTGGCGCGGTGTCCTGCTGAAAAATGATCGCGAGAGTCGAATACTGAAGTAAAATATTGTCACTCCGCCGATCCGCCCTAACTGACGGCTCCATACAATCATTCATCATCAGTCATTACTGTGACATAAGAGTCACATTGCAAGGACATTACGTGAGTCACACAGAAAGTTTAACAAAAATTAAAAACGGAATGACGTCGAAGCCTGTTAATATTTTTATTGCTTTTCGAAGTAGTCTCCGTTCTTTTCTAAGCACCGTCGCATGCGATGGAACTATTGACTGAAGCAGTGGGCCCACTCTTCTTTAGGGATTTCATCCGCGCCTTTTTCAAACGGTTCATAAAACGAATTCCTCTAAGTTTATCTTTTATTTTTGGAAATAAATAAAAGTCACAAGGTGCCAGGTCAGGACTGTAAGGAGGATGGACACTTTCAATAGACAAATATTCGATAGTTCGTCTGGCGGAGTGAGCTGGAGCGTTGTCGTGGTGGAGGAGGATCCTGCTTCTTGGGCACTGCTGTCTAACATTTTGCAAGACAACTGGTAAACTGACATGACTGACATACCAATCTGCAGTAACAGTCTTTTTTATCTCCTAGGACAATTTTTGCGAAAAGATCCGTGCGTCCAAAGAATGAGGCAATCATCTTTTTCTCTTGACTTCTGCCTTTCTTTACTTTTGTCGGCAAATCTTCGAATGTTAACATCCATTCATCATGTTCTGGCAGTTTGAGTAGTTTATGTGGCCTACCCAAATGTCCTTTCTTTGGTATTGTTCGTCGAATCGTTGAGCTCCTTAAGTTCTGAGTCGAGCTGCACGGTTACTGACAAATGCGTGCACTGTCTGGACAGGTCCACTCAATCTGTGTGGTTCCTTTCTCAAAAGTCCATTTCAGACACCAATCTGCATGGTCCTCAATGATTATGTCCGGATTTTATATACACATTGACATTAATGAATTTTATATATATATACTATGACAAGAGTATTTACTTTGTAAAGTATTATGCTATTATTTTAACTATTGTGAATGTGAGAACTATGTTGGTCATTGCTTTTTTTATTTTTTTTTATTTTTACTCTTAGTGTAATCATGATCTGGCAGTTTGAGTAACTTGTGCGGCCTACTCAAATGTCCTTTCTTTGGTATTGTTCGTAGAATCGTTGAGCTCCTTAAGTTCTGAGTTGAGCTGCACGATTGCTGACAATTGCGTGCACTGACTGGACAGGTCCACTCAATCTGTGTGGTTCTTTCCTCAAAAGACCATTTCAGACACCGATCTACATAGCCTTCACATGATCTGACCAAGATTCTGTCTGGACTTTAAAAGAGACTGTGACCTCTGAGTTTGTTTCGGCCTTTCTTCTCAGAGTACTCAGATAGGAAACGCCGACCTCATCTAGTTTAAAAAAAAAATATTATTGACGTGTAAAAGTGTTTGTAAAAACCTACTTACAGAAATAAAGTCATTTATCATTTATTGCGCAGATTGTCTTTTGGTTTCGGGTTCGTAACAATATATCCAGCTTCCATCACCTGTGACGATGTCATATACAGCATTCGAGTCACCTCCGTCATACTTTTCAAACATTGAGCGACACTAATCCAAACGACGGCGTTCTTGATCTTCCGTCAAATTATGAAGTATCATCTAGTACAGCTTTCTGACGCCTAAATGTTCATGTAAGACTTTTTGTACTTAACTCACTCATACCAATGCCTAAAGCTGCCTGAATCTGTTGATATGTCACCCTTCTATCAGCTTCTATCATTAGCCGCACAGCACTCACGTTATCTTCAGTAGTCGCCGTAGAAGGACGTCCTTCTCTCGAATCATCAGAGAATTTGTTTCGACCAGGTTTAAACTCATTAAACCAGTTGTAAACAGTGGCACGGGATGGGGCTTCGTCTTAAAATGCTAATTGAAGTCTATCGTAACATTGTCGTTGAGTAAGACTGCAACGAAAGTCGTAATAAATCATTGAACGAAATTTTTCTTTAGTCAAATCGATTTCGACTCACGGCAGACACTTTTTAAATTGCCTACAATTCGTAAAAACAAATGACATGAATTAATTATACATTTACCGATTAACGAAGAGTTGCTAATTCGAAATTGAAATAAATTTTTCATCGGCTGCTTTTCTTACTGGCCTATTCTAAAAACTTTGTGTGACCCCCGAACTACACACATCAAAAGTGTCTAGGGATCAAGCATTTTTATGCGGATTTCTTGAGATTAAGATGTGGCTTTGTAATAAATTTATGATTTTATAAATTTATATGGATCCTTTTTGGTGCATTTCATAATTTGAATCAGGAACTGTGAATCAAATTCGAGTAAAAGATGAAAATCAGCTGTCAATATTTTCCCTATAAAAACATACAACGCATTGAAGACATTATTAGTGCTACTGTTTCCCTACTACTGATTAAAACCAACGTTATTATGGAGCGGCGACGTCATTTAAGCAGGGAAGAAATGCTCAGAGCCGTGGGAATGATAGAAGCTGGTTCCCGGCAACGTACTGTGGCTTTAGCTCTGAATACAAGTCAGAGTGTTATCAGTCGACTTTGGACACGTTACCGAAGCACTGGTACCGTGGCTGAGCGCCATGGAGGACGGTATCGCTGCACCACACGGAGACAAGACCGATACATTCAAATCTTAACTCGAAGAGCTCCAACAATAACCGCCATGATGTTAGCCGTGAGGCTTCATCACTCTTCAGGGAACTTAATTAGCGACCAAACAGTCAGAAACCGCTTGCATGAAGTGAACCTTCATTCCCGAAGACCGCTACGGGTACCACCTATAGCAATGCACAATCGTAGGATTCGATATCAATGGGCTCTTGAACACAGAAATTGGGCAGAAGAACAATGGCGTTTCGTGTGCTTTTCTGATGAGTCTCGTTTTGGTATGAGACCGGATACAAGACGTATACGACACTGGAGAACCCCTGGACGCCAACAGCGATTAAAATCCTGCCAGGAAGTCCATCCTTATAGTGGTGGAACCATCATGGTATGGGCGGGTATTTGGATCGGCGGAAGAACTGAGTTGATTTGGATCAGAGGCAACCTCAACGCTCAAATTTATGCTGAGACGATTGTATCAGACGTCATCGTTCCTCTACAAGTGCAAATCGGTCCCTTATTTCAGTTAATGCATGATAATGCACGACCGCACACCGCAAGAGTTGTAAGACAGACTCTCGCCGCAGCTAACATCAATGTCCTGCCCTGGCCTGCTCAGTCGCCAGACTTGAACCCGATTGAGCATGCATGGGATATGCTACAGAGAAGAGCTCTGCCGAATATGGAGGGTATCCAGTCGCAAGAAGACCTTTTTTTGTTGTTGCAACGAACATGGGCGGCCATTCCACAGCGTGATTTGGATGAACTCATTTTGAGTATGCCAAACCGATGTTCTTGTGTTGTTAGTGTTCGCGGTAGAAACACGGATTATTAATTGTTTAAGTTACCCAATAAAATTTTAAAGAAAACTGTTATTTCAGTCTTTTTTTCGAACTTTTGTGTTAGTGGTTCAAATGTCAAAAATCCCTTTATTAGGAAAATGGCAAATTTCTTTATTAATGCAAAGGTGACTTGGTTTATCGTTACTGTGACAAATGAAAACACTTTATTTTATGAATCCTTAAAGAAAATTTTAATTAATATCAATCAGGAGAAAAGTTATTGCAAAAATATATATGTTGATCCCTAGACACTTTTGATGTGTGTATTTGGAGTGATACCGTTTAGAATGAAGCAGAGAGTGGCCTACATTTTGGCGTCCATCCATTTGACCTAAGCCGATTGGAGTCACGTCAAGACTGATCACGCCAACTGACCGTGAATGTGGTACTTAAAACGAATAAAGAGGTACTTACACGGCCTGCTCGTCCAGTTCGATTCCAATTTGTTTGGAAACCGTTTTCAGTGAGCCGACCGAGTGGCTGATCACCTGCAGCTGGTCGTTCTGACTGGTCAACATCTTCTCTTGCATGGACATGATATCGCTGTCGTAGCCGAACCCGTCGAATCTATTGGGGCTGTCGGTCTGGTTGGCAAGTTTCGAGTACTTAGTATATTTCGGCGTGGCAGTCCAAACGTTGCTCATATGCATGGGGCTCTCTTCGCCGAGAAGAGGCTCCCGCGCCGTCCCATCGTTGTCGCGGTTCCTGTTGAGGCTCATTTTGCTCTTCATCACCTATAACAGAAACATTTGTAAGTCTCTGTCAACTACATTTAGAATGAAAAATTCAAAAAATGACTATTTTGATGCAACGTGACGACATTTCGACACCTGGCGCATGTGGCCATTTAGACGCGATCTCTTATACAGATCTATCTAGCGGCAACTAAGGAACTAGTTATCTAATGGTTTGTTGCGTATTCAGAAACGTCGTGACAGTTAACCGACCTTTATCTTAAGCTTAACTTAATTGAATCAATAGCTAATGAGAATTTATCTGGGAACTTCAGAAACCGGGCATTAGCAAGATAACGGCGGCGGCGGCGGCGGCGGCGCGTGTAGGGAGGAGCAAAGTTTTACAACATTTCAAGTACCCACATAACATAATTATAAAGATAATTAAATAGATAATTCTAAAATATCTCACCTTTACTTCTTGCTTTGTGGCTTCAATAAAACTTCGTCGTTCAGAAATTTCTTTATTGTCAATTTTAAATTTCGATGAATTCTTCTCCACGATACGTGAAAACATGTTCAGGAAATTATACAAGTAACCCAAAGATCTAATGGCTGATACACATTGATAATAACGAAGTAACACAAATCTTTAAAATAAGGCTTTTACACACTATGACGGCGGCGGCGCGGCCGCGGGGTTTTAGTTTGTCACATTAACATCACAATTTCAAAACGAGCGTGGTAATGAAGCTCCAATTCTTGAACATTTGCCGGTGGCAAGGTGTGAGGGCCTTAAAACAACATCTAAAATCTACGTAATATTTAAAAGGATATTAATAGTATCTTCTAAATCCTCCAAGTCCCATTCGATGCTACGGAGTGCGTTCCTCAGCTCTGTAGAAGTCCATTCCACTTCAGGACTGTTGGGTACAGAGGGCGCCTTGGAGATCTCCTGCCACCTCAGGTACAGCCCGCGAGTCTTGTTCAATGCTTTGAACACCTCACTGCGCGATAAAAATAGATAAAAATATACAAACTTATAAACGCCTCAAAAAAAGAATCATAGGTAGGTAGGTACCATAATTTTGTCGCTAGCACGCAAGCATTTTTAGCGTTAAAATTACCCGGGTCTGTATAATTCACTTCATGCATTTTGCGAGCATATTATCGACGTTCAGCTCGTACCCTGTGGTATAATTCCAAAGTTCTATAAATCTCATCTCACAAGTATTGATTGCTCCACATTCACTTTGTGGTGATTGGCTAACCCAACCACAAATACATATTTCTGTACAATACCTATGTAGGTTAAATCTATCTAGATATTGCAGCACTGTTTAGGTCAATCAAGTTCATTTGAAACAACCTGCACGAGAGATAACTTCTTAAAATAACTGTATTTAAATTAATTGCCCGCGGCTTCGCTCACGTTATCACGTGGTTGTGAATTAGTTTGGGAAGTACTTATGTTGATAGCACAGCCACCAATAGAGTTAAGAAGAAGAACGATGATCAATATTCATTTTTCTACTAATATACCTAGTAGAAAAAATAATATTTTTGATAGTATTCATCACACCAGGGGGGCGAGCACGGCCTAGTGTGATAGGCTTGAGTCACACATTTTTATCACAATTTGGGAGTGATAAAATGCATGACTCAAGCCTATCACAGAGGCCGTGCTCGCCCCGCTGTTTTCGCCGATGGTTTTGGCAGATGTGTAGGTATGGTACACGCCAAGTGCACATTTTCTAGTTTCTACTAATATTAATCTTTATTGTGAGCACCTTCGTGTGCATAATAACTTTTTAAAGAGTGATGTAAATGCCTTAACTGCGTAGTACACTCACAACATTGTTTAAAAGAAGTTGCCGGTATGCTCTTTGTTGGACTGCTTAGCTGGTAGGTTGTTTAACATCGTGTAAGGTAAACATAATATTTTTCTTCCTTTAGGGCTTTGCCACAGTCGGGTAAAAAAAGCTTGATTCAAGCTCAAAGTAAAATAAGTAATAAGTTCAATCTAAAAGAGAAATAAATAAAATAGCCATTGCATGTTCTGTGCACAACTCAATTTACAGTTAGTTTGTTTTTGACTTGTCACATGACCAACCATATTTTTAAGAAAAGTCTAGATAAAGGTAGCACCTGCAGCAATAGACTGGTCAATCAGAACAGAATTCCCGGTTCACTTTGTGTTAGAAGTAGTTACAAAGTAAAATTTATTTTTAAATCAGTAACTAATAATATCACTAGTCAGTTAGTTGACAGACTATTGAACTTGATGATAACATTCATAAAATGCTTACAGTTTGAACCAAATATTACACTTTTTTGTTTGGTTGTTGTTCCTTTGATCAACCAATGTTAATAGTCAATTTATATTTTAAGTTTAATTAGATCGAAATGTTGTGAAATGTGGAAAGAATACTTCGACGAGAAGTCATTGACAAAAGGTATTTGGTATCGGACGATGCAGCCAACCATTCAGAATTATCCTTGGTTTGATGACATCGATATGAATAGACGAGAAATCGTGACCAGTTTTAGACTTCGTTCCGGACACATCCCATTGAATAGTTTTGCTGCATTGATGGGCAAAGTAACATCTCCAAACTGCACGGAATGCAATGTGCTCGAAGACGTTTTTCATATCATGGTGGTGTGTCCGGAATGGGGCGGAAAGATATTTGATTCGAGACAATTTTAATATGAATATTTGTAAATTTGGAGAATGTAATACTATTCTAGCTTTTCCAGCATCCAAAGCCGCTAGAATATTATATAAATTGGTTAACTTAGGAATTAAGCGAAGAAGTTAAGTTTTGCATGTAACAAAGGTTTCCTATGAGGGTGACATGTTCACTATGTGATCAAACCCTCGTTAATAAATAGAGAAAAAAAAAAAAAAAAAAAAACATTGCGATTTGAGAACAACAATAAGCAGATACTCAATCAGGACTTAAGTGGAATATAATTGGATAAAATTAACCTGGCTAAGTAACTTTTCAAAGCTAGACAACACTATTAATTATGGTTGGAAAGCGACAAATATTATACTTATATAATATATAAATGTCACAAAAATTCAATGTGTCTGAGAATTTATTATTCATTAATGATTCTTTATTTCAGTTTCCTGTCCATATGGAGCAAAAAGGACTGATCTGACATGTATAATACTTATACTAATTTATAATTTATTTCCTCACAAAAAGGTACATATTTGGTACATGGTATCTAGGTTACAGGCAGATTCAAACCATTGTGAGAGCTGGAGTCTATACTGGGTTCGGGACCTGTATGACAGATTTCCAGGCTCACCCCCTTAAAATTACAAAATTCAAGTGCACTTACATACTACTAATGTTATATTGCTAACAAAACAATGAAAAAATGGCATAATTATGTACAATTGATTTGGCTATTTTATTTCCAGAATTTAGTTAGCATTGGTATCATATTCTATAAACGTCGACCTATCAATTCTTACAAAAGACCCATAAGTAACACTACTCTAAAGGTGAAAATAAGCATTTCGAAACTCAGTAATTTCAAAAACCCCACAAGTTTGACGACACGGTTGGCGCAGTGGTTAAGCGATTGACTGCTGCGTTACGTGTCTCGGGTTCGATCCCCGCACGGAACAAATATTTGTATGACCTGCAAGTAGTTGTTCCGGGTCTGGCTGTTTGTGTATGTGACTTTAAATGTTTGTAAACGCACCCACGATACAGGAGAAATTCCTAGTGTGGGACAATGTATAAAAAAAAAAAAAAAAGTGCGATAACATGTAGTGTTTTTGAACGCAACTGTCATCCATTTTGTTTTTCTTGTTTACTTTCTGTCTGCACTTATCTGTAGATTGTTTCGTAGTCATTCGCTTATTATAAAAAAAATAACACCTAACATCATAAATTTCAAAGATTGGTGGTGGAACTTTACAAAAAATTATTATCTCAGTGGAGTCACATGGTAGGCAAGTAAAAAAAGAAACAAAGGAACGTTTTAACATTTATCATCTTTTATATGCACTTGCTTATCAAGAAACAGAAAGAGGAACAATCATTGCATGTAAATTTTGTTGACAATGATGTGAATAAACACACATACTTTGGATGTAGAACAGCCGCTAATGTGCATCAACTATCGTTATAGGCTTATAGTGACGGCTACACATCAAGCTATACAAAACCAGTGTACGCTGGTCTCGCATCGTACGGAAATCCTATACAATGTGAGATCAGCTTATACTGGAAACGTATAGCTTGATGTGTAGCCGTGTGTACCTATTAATATAAAAAAGATCATGGACTTGAAAATGCTTTTGCCTGATGTCCCAATACAACAACTTCTATTTAGACATTTTTGCTAGACCACCTTGTGATGGTGATGAATTACCAGGAGTTTTAGACTAGGATTTCTTCTTATTATATTTCATCTTCAATAAAGATATGTCCCATGTATTTTTCAATTGGTTTTACTTTAATATTTACTTATAACAAATTAGTTTCATAACTGAAATTGCATTATTATCGAAAACCCCACATGTAATGCTAATTTATCTTGTAAAATCATACTAAATAAATTATAAATTATGTAATGTACCTCTAAATGTGAGCTTCTATATATTCCAAATAAACTAAAAACAATACTAAATAATCACTCCGTTCATTAATAAGTAGATTTTATTCTCACCTGGAAAAATTGGTCTGTTTAACATGTGGCGTCTCAGAAGTCACCGATTCAATTAAAAACATTTATAATGTGTGTAATACAAAGGAGTTTTTAAGTATGTTAATTTATTATGATGTTGATTCCATAATAGAAGCACAACCACAATTATTAAAGCAATTGTTGCAGTTATCAAAGGACTATGAAATATTAAATAATGCTTAAAAGCACATCACAGATTTTTATAGGTGAGTCTCTGATTACTATTTGTAAAAAAATTAAAGCTAGAAGAAATAGAATATATTTATTAAAATAGTACTTATTCAAATTCAAGACTCTAATTATTAAGGCAGAGTACAAAAAAATAAAACTAAAAAGTCTGGTAAAGAATCGGAATACCCCAAATATTATTTGGCCATGAGCCATTTGTGTATGAAAAGACCATCATTCAACTTGTATCTAGCTTAGAACACAGTGAAGTTATTCAGATCTTTTTGTTAAAGTGACCAACAGAAGTGGTACTTACATTCGCCAGGCTGTGAAAACATAATTATTAATTACTGTACTCTATTATGTACTTACTCTTTGACGACGTAAAATGGATCTTCTAAAGTCATGTCAAACAAGAATAACAACGTTCAAGCACAAGCTGATTCATGTGACGGATAAACTAGGCACGAAAACTTGCAAATAAAATTCACGCAAACAGATAAACACACAGGTGTATCCAGACGATCCTTCGCCTATCCCACAAAATATCGACAACATGATACGTACCTACTCTGTATAACTCGCTCGATGAGAACAGTATTCTCCGTCCCTTGCTAACTTATGTAAAACAGGGAGAGCCCGAGCTGCGTAACGAGCCAATGTTGCAATGCGCAATCGCACCACGGTTGCCGCGAGCTGTGGAGACGACTAGATGCGACATCACTCCCTCACTCCCTTAATATTATCACAGTACGTACGCACTTTCCTCCTCTTTTTCCACCCAAAACTCTCCCTGAAACCCCAACCCTCGATATCTCCCTCTTATTTATTTACGTCAAATGTCTAATGTCATTCTTGACATTGACAACATGCAAAATGTGTTTACAAGACTAGCTATGAATAAATAATAATAACGAAAAAACACGCTTTTGTAGATAACCGAACTGAAAATTAAATTCAATAACTATAAAATAACAAAAGAGTCATTAATTCATCTACCCAGTTTAGGAAATCTACTTGTTTCTAAGTTCCTCCAACAAGTAACTCTACTTTAAAAGTATTAAGTTGATAGTGTGTATGGCGTGATAATTTAACAAGTAATGCAAAGATACACGTACACAATAATTTTATTATAGGTACTAAATAAAAATGAGTTGAGGCACAAAAAACAAAAAAAAACCCAGCAGCACAAACTAATTACAAATCGAAATGATGAGTCTCTATCTCCTAAAAGTGTCCAGGCACACCAACCAAAAAAACAAGTAACTCAAAATAATTACCTACTAATCGATTTATTGAGTCTGTCTCGTAAAATGTTAGAAAAACATAAATTAATAGAAACCACAAGTCTGATGAACCTTGACCGACCCTGACGATCCCACCACCCTCCTCCAGGAAAGCAGTAGGGTACAGTATGCAGCACACACAGACACAAATCGAAGTTCCGACCTCGCCGCCGCCGCCGCCGAGGTCCTTCGCATCCGCGTTCCTCCCCGATAAATTCCCCTTCCCCTCCCTTGATCGGATCCGCAGAGCCAGCTGGTGCCGTAGCTGAGCCAGTAGTTTTAAACCCCCCCCCCCCCCCCCCCTAATAATAATGAACCCATTCTGATCCAGCCTTTCCCCAACTTGCTGTCCCCCCCCCAGCGACGCCCTAAGCCGAGGTTTGTACCCCACAGGGGGTGCCCTTAGGAGATGGTCGCTTAGTCTATAATTAATATTATGCCCCTGGCTGGAGGCTTTGAGTTAGCTCGAAGGCACCTCAGGATTGACCGCCACTCAAGGCCAACTGCGAGATGCCATTTAAAAAAAAAAAGTCCGATGGTTGAACCCATAGATATTTCTACATCTATGGTTGAACCAGTGTTTGCTTTTGTTTTCTGATCCCGATACTTTCCTGTTTTTCCTAACCACTGACCTCTATTAAAATACGCATAGAGGTCAGTGTTCCTAACTCAATGTTTCCTCTATCTTTCAGATGTTGTTGCCAGAGCACAATTACTAATTGCTTCAAAAAACAAAAACGAGTACTACGTATTCAGCACTTAATAGAGGTCAGTGGTATTCAGTGATTGTGTTATACATTTTATTGTATCACTGTAAAATATACAAAGGACATGCATGGATGAACAAAAACGTTTTGAAAAAGATATTACAGGAAATTGTCATTCAATAGGATTTTATGAGACCTTCGAACAATAATAGTACTATTATTGATCAATAATAGTATATTTTTGTTTGGTTGGAAATCATCAAAATAACATCTCCCGCTCTGGGCGGAGCGTGAGGGTGTGTCAGACTCTTACTGACTAAAACCCACCCGTGTTCAGTTGCCTGTGCCAGGGGCCACGGTAACCCTTTCGGACTTCCCCACAACCCCGGCAGGCATCGGCCCTAGCAGACCCCATCATTGTTGCTGACATCTCTTTGAGGTGCGCGTGGAACACAACGCGCCGTCGACCTGGGCCTGGTCCTCACCGGACGGCGAGCTGCGCATTGCTTGCCGACCGCAAGCCCGCGCCTGCGGTGGCCAGGAATCGGCTTGGGATTCCCGACGCCCAGGGCGTCTCCTGCGGTGGCTAGGGGCGTGAGGGCGCGAATTTTGCCTCTCCCTCACGCGTTCCGCCTCCTCCTTCGCGAGCATTACTGCTGCACAGAAGGAGGTCAGCCCAAGCCGGGCAGACCTCCACCGTATGCTCCACCTTGTCTTCCGGTTGATTCACACAATAGTGACACCCGGGCGTTTCCTCCCGCCTTATCCGGAACAGGAACCTCCCGAAGCAGCCGCGTCCGGTGAGGACCTGCGTCAGGTGGAACGTGAGAACGGCGTGGCGCCTCTCTAGCCACTCCTCAAAGAGGGGGCTTATCGCTGCAATTGTGGCGTGCCCAATCATACAACCCCTGACCTGAAAATTGCAAAAAATTTTGAAAATTTTAATTTTGCGGGCAACTTGGCGCTTCCACCTTTACTTTTTTTTCTCCCCATACTTACCCTTGTACTTTTTGATTTTCAAAATTCGAATAAAGTTTCTTCGTAAACGTCAGAGAAGTAAACCAAGGAATTACTATATTATTTGAAGTCAATTCATCTCGGTCTCTGGAGTAAAGTCTGAATTGATTAATTTATTAAAAATATTTTATTGAAAAACCACAATGTGGTTTTTCAATAAAATATTTTTACTTCTATACAAATACGAACTAAAACAATGTCATTGTTTTAGTTCGTTTTTTACTACATTTGCAAAATGTAGGTGGTTTGTCAAAGTAGCGTACTGCGTAAAGCGTAAAGTATCAAAGGTCAAAACTTTAATAAAACTTTACATTATTCACTTCAAACAACGCATAAACTAGTCAAAAGTAGGTTTTATTTATATGCAATATTTTAAATCTTGTTTCGATCGCCAAAGTATGTACATCAAGCCAGCACATCAAGCTACTACAATCTGTCAAATTTCTTTAATAGATTTTCAACTTTATCGCTAAAGCATTAAGGTTCAAGGTTGATTGGGAAAATTTGACAGTTTCGGGTAGCTTGACCTGCTGGCGTCTGTACAAGAAACGATAGTAGATCAAGGAGTAATTTAGTGTTCTGTGTAGTAGATCATTTGAAATTTTTGAGTTGGTAACACTCCATATTTTTGTTAGGCCACAGAGTACTTTTTTTTTTTAGGCTGACGCTGATGCATAGGCTCAAGGCTGGTATTTATATTAGTTTTTTCAAAGGAATAAAATATTTTAAAACTAAATGAAACATGGAGAAAATATGCAGATTTTGTTTGAAAGTATCTACTAAAAACACGTACAGCTTACATGAATGTGATATACTGTATAGCATTCAAAAATATCTAACGTTAAAAGTAAGTACTCAATTGTTTATTTTTACAAAAGCTTTGACTAACAAAATTTTGATCATGATTCGTGTTTTATCTAAGATACAGGTTGTCGTTTCCTGAAATAAGGACACAATTAATCCTACTTAATGTTTTAAATGTGAAAGTTTGTATGATTGTTTATTACTCAATCACGCTAAAACGATTGAACGGATTTGGATTGGACGACCAATAATAACCAATCATTAAGTCGTTAGTTAAATATTTTATTAAAGAGCAATGACTCTAAGGCGGTGTGTTTCAAATCGCTTTCTGAAAAAACATGGCGGTGTTTCGTAGGATGTACCTGGACGGTAGATAACCAAAATCAAAAAGTCATTTATTCAAACTGGGCTGAGAATCAGCACTTTTTGAACGTCAAAATCACATAAGACAGTCCCTCCAAAACGCCCGCCCTTCACCACTTCCTTGTGCTTTAGCTGGGAAGAAGAAGTGGCAGAACAAACTCCCCAGCAGCACTGCTGACGGAATACTTGAACAGCTTTTAGTAGTCTTAGTTTGAATATTTGCTTATTGGTGCTTCAACCAGCTTCCATACATTTCTGCCGTTTCTCCTTAGGCACACAGATAGTTTAAAACCTGGATCAACACAAACTTTCTATCCCGGGAAAAGACATGGCATAACAACTGTTATCAATTTATGATAAAACTAGCTTCTGCATTTTTCATTTCTCTCTGAACCCAATTCCAAAGTCCATGCATAGTTGTAAAATAAATAAGATTAATAACTTTACCCTCAATTTCACCCATGGTTAATTTTTTGAGATTGTTGTCTTTTTCAGATACCAACTGAAGATTCGTTACCGAGCAACTTATGCAAGGAATGCTTTAAACAAATATCGACAATAACTAAATTCTGTGTAACTGTCAAACAAAATGAAGATAAATTACAACATTATTTGAAAAATGGCATATTACAAGATTATTATTCAAAAATTACAAATAATATGCAAATTACAGATGAACACGAAGGGTTAAAAATGAAAACACATGAGAAAGTTCAAGATGATACAAATACAGACTTTGAGGATTATGATCATTTAATAAATGAAGAAATGCCTGATGATAATTACAAGACCCATTGCAGTTCTGATGATGAATTAACACTGTCCTCAATTAAGAAAGAAAAGGAAGTGAATACCAGTGCTCCCGTAAAAAAGATAACAATATTTAGACCTTTAAAAAGTCTAGCTATTCCTAAAAGGAAGAAGAAAAAAAAACCAGAAAACATGGAATACATAAAACCATTTACTTGTCTGTCATGTTTAAAAGAATTTAATTCACAAGCAGACCTCTCTAAACATTACTATGCCGAACACTACCAGAAAAAGACTACTGGTAATAATTATACAGAACACAAATCAAAGGATAAGACTACGTACAGCTGTGACAGTTGTGAGAAAACATTTAAATTGAAGAAATATATTGTAAAACATGTTATGAGTCATACCAGTGACAGAGAAGAGAGACCGTTGATTTGTAAACTTTGCGGTAAGATATTATTACTGTTATTTTATTGGTAACCTTCAGAGAATGGTTCTTATTTGAAATCATTGTACAATACCATTGTGCTGTATCTCTGTTACCTCATCGACTAGCTAGCTCCATGTATACAGCAATTATTATTAAAATATGCTGGTTCTTCTCCATAGAAAATTACCAATTGGAACTGTGCACTTAGCTTCTGACATTTCATAAGTGTTTATGTAAAAGGAAATATTTTGAATTTGTATATTTTTCAGTTAGTACAGTAAATTGCTCTTTAAAAACCCAGCCTAACACCCAATGACCCAACTATTTATACAGCTATAGTATAGGCGTTAGTGAAACTATTACTTTGCTGGGATGGCCGTACCTATTTTAATACAAGTCTTTTCATGGTCAGCAAGAACTTACCGGAGAGTTCCTGATATAGTTCGACATGCTAGAGCACATAATGGCTTCAAACTACAGTGCCCATACGACTGTGGGTTCTCCACTGCTTACCAAGGGGCAATGAACGAACATAAGAGTCAACACCTTGATGAGTATAAGGTTTGTGAACCTTTTTTAGCTGTAATTTAAAACTTATTTTTATATTCTTACATTTGTTACATCTAAGGTAACACGATTTTCATGCAGGAACTTGTTTTGAAGAGGTTGTAGCATAATACCCCAATGTAATTTCGGCGTCACACTATGAGCTACGTAAATTGCGGTAGGTTTGTAACAGGATTTCTTAATGACATAGTGTTTTGCGATTAGCATAACTATAGATAGAGATAGCATTAGACCATACCATGACGAAGGTCGCAGGAATCTGCTGGATGAGACAAGAACAGAACCAGTCGCTGTCGTGATGCTTCGGGGAGGCTTACGTCCAGCGTTGGACATAATGATGTAGATATGATCAAATGATCTCTTTATTTGCTAGTAATGTAATGTGTAGGGTATTACATGGTAGTGGGAATTTATGTACCGTCACACTATATTCGACGTTAATGTCGTACAAATAATAATGGTATTTAATTGAAGTCAATTACAAATGCAATAGATTTATAAAATTATACCATTAAAAGTAGAAAAATTATGCCTCTCAAAGTACAATAAATTAATTAAATTAAAATAAATCAAGCAATTCATTAGAAGAAATTAACAAAGATAATAAGTAACATAAAATATAAAATGGTCTTACTGCCCTATTTGCCCATGCCTTAATGATTTTCAATGCAAGGGGAAGGCATGGGGTGAAAGTTAAGAGGGTGCCAAGCCATTCTTTTCTCGTTGATGGATGTTTCTTGAGCCAGTATCAGCTGCCATAATGATATGGATTTATTAATTTACTTGAAGTATGAACGAAGAAGACAACATGCTGCGCCGACACCAAATAAATTGGATTAAGAGCGTTTATACCTTATGAGTGGCAACGTCGCAATTTAGTGTCATATTTCGTGGTTTTCAATTTATATCATTTAATTGAAGCTATATTTTAAAAATCTGTTTAATTATCTTTTTAGAATTATGTGAAAACTGTGTAAAAGGTAAGAAATCGTTGCGTTTACAGTTCTATTTATATGCAAATAATACATTGGAAACTTGCAGGGCGTTATTTTCATTGTAAAATAACTGTAAGCATTACGGTTACTTACTTTTTAAACACTTTCACGTAATTCTAAAAAGTTAATTAACACGTTGGCGGACAGTAAACGCCCCTAGACGTAATAACAATAAAACTTCTATTGTGTCTCGTTCAGTGTCCTTCAAGGGGTTAAACAGATTTTTTAAATATAGCTCCGATTAAATGATAAAATTGAAAACCACGAAATATGACACTAAATTGCGACGTTGCCACTCATAAGAAATAAACGCTCTTAGGGCAAGCAAATGAATGATGATGAGTTGAAGGACACTGGGTTGAGGACACTGGAGTAAGTGCTGATATCTATCTGTCTACGCTAAACATGTTGTTGTGTATCTATAGTGGTAGGTAGGTACTTGGGAATTATTTTTGAAAAATAAGATTTGTACGACCAGGGGAAAAGTTTTTAAGTTTCAAGGCTACCTAGTGCTTATGATTACCACTAAATAATGCAATAAATTTTCTAATTAGTCTTTTATTGAACACTAGAGACACGCCCCAGCATCGCACGGTTTTACGACTTGATAAAATATCGAGATTTCTTTATTATTTGTAAGTTTAATATTAATGTATTATAGACCTTCCGGAATAAACACTCTAAATGATTGTGAAAACCGCATCAAAATGTCAAAATCTGTTGCATTTATTAGAAGAACAACACGGTCACACAGACAGACACGAAAAGCGCATTTAATATGTATAGATAATACTTGTTTTTTTTTACTTACAAGTTAGTAACATTATTCTTTTTTTTTTTTTCAGTTTACCTGCAAGACATGCGGCAAGGGTTTCAACATAAAGACCTGGTATGAGCAACACCAGAACCTCCACACGGGAGAGAAGCCGTTCCTCTGCAATATATGTGGCGTCGCCTTCCCTCTTGCCAGGTCAGCAAATCAAAACCCGATTACAAGAAAAAAAAACATAAATTACGTCACCAGAATTTCATGATTTTTGGAGATCTACAGACGTCACATATTCTTCAATTTTAAATAAACCTTATAATATAGGCCTGTACCTATGAAGTTGCCGATTTACAACACTATTCATTTGAAACGTAATTTATTGGTTTGAACGCTTCCTACATGGAATTTTTGATCTAAAAAATTAACCCTATGGTGGCCCGAAAACTAAAGTTAACAACGACGAATTAAAGGTGATAGTGGAAGCTGACGATACTCAAGCTACGGCTGAATTAGCAGCAGCTTTCAACGTTACCATCAAAACAATATTGGTCCATTTGCGTCAAATTGGCAAGGTAAAAAAACTTGTTAGTGCCGCACGAACTGAACGATCGCCAGCGCGACGAATGCGTTGAGGTATGCCTTGCGTTGCTTAAGAGACACAGAAACGAAGGGATTTTGAACCGCACTGTCACTTGCGATGAAAAATCTTTTTGATAATCGTAAGCAGTCATCATGTTGGTTAGACCCTGGTTCAGCACCTAGGCAATGCCCCAAACGAAAACTTAACCCTAAAAAAGTCATGGTCACTATTAGGTGGTCTAGTGCCGGTATAATTCATCACAGCTTCTTACCAAATGGCACCAGCATTACTGCGGATGTGTACTGTGAGGAACTGGACACAATGATGGCGAAGCTTGCAAATCTCCGGCCAGCCTTGGTTAATTGCTCCTACACCAGAACCCTCGACCTCATACGGCACAACAGACGGTCTCTAAGCTACAAGAGCTACGGTTGGAAGTTTTGCGTCATCCACCGTACTCAATAGACCTTGCGCCGGCAGACTTCTACTTTTTCCAAAATTTTGACAACTTCTTGGCAGGGCAAAAATATACCCGAGAGGCAGTACAAAATGCCTTTGAAAAGAGTTTGTTGGCTCCCGTACACCTGACTTCTTCAAGAAGGGCATTGAACAATTACCACTGCGCTGGCAGAGATGCATCGATAGCATGGGTGCTAATTTTGATCGAAAGAATTAAAAAATACCTAACTTTCTGTATACTAAACGGCAATTTCGTAGGAAAAGACTTAATATTATTGATAGAGTTGGTAATATTTAAAAGGTTTTCGTTTTTATATAATTTACAGTTTTTATACTTTCGATTTATACATTGTGACGTCACGAAGTTTATGACTTTTCCTTCCCTGTTCCCCCTTTGTAACAGAATGTCACACTTTATCGATTATCTCCCTCCCACTTAACGTGTGACGTAATTTATGGATGGCCCCTTTCTGTGGTCACATGCCGCCGTAATTAAAGCACAGTATCCGGCGGTAAATATAAAACAGAGTTTTAGTAAAAGTTCAGCTTTGTAGAGTATCGTCTTATGTGACGCCCCGGCTACTGCTGAGCGTGGAGTCCCAGGTTCAATGTCCTGGTCGGACAGTGTTATCCAGTTTGCCATTTGGGACTGCAGTACCAGCCTGACGTCTGTCTATGTGGCAATCCTGGCTGAAGACCTATGTCCAGTAAGGTAGTGGTCTATTTTCGGCTGAAATATGGAAAGCCTGATTTTTCACAGTTAATGACTATAGGAGCGCTCCCTAATTACCTACCTAACTAATTGCCTATCCCTTCGCCGAACACAGGTGTGATGTTGTCTTATAGTATGTTTTCAGATATCTCCAAAATCACAAAAGCACGAAGCATCCGCAGTCGTCAAGCTTGAAACGGTACAGATGTGTCCATTGTGACGAAACGTGCGACAGTGCTAATAGTCTCGCTGTACATTTGCAGGTATATGCTATTCCTTTAACTATGGTGTTTTTTAAATCTCCTTTTTAATGGAATTTGTCCTGGGACATTAAGCAATAGGTGGATGATGATTCCGTAAGGAAGTAAAGTATTTGGATGTCAATGCCCTTCCCAAGGGAGGCCGATGTCCACCAGTGGACGTCTTTCGGCTGATATGGTGATGATGAACGCATTCATTGGATGCATTTTCAGTCAATGTGGTATAGAAATATCAACAATTAGAGAGGTGTTCTTTTCTCTATTCCAGGAACATGGTGTAAACAAATTAACTGATTTTCTTTGCGATGTTTGTGGCAAGATTCTTAAGACTGCTCTTCAATTGGAATACCATCATAATATGCATTTGGGAGTGAAACCATACTCATGCACGTATGTAATTATCTTACTACAATAGTCACCAATTTAATATAATGCATGTTAAAAACCAATGCTACTTATCAACACAATCAAAACTCACATGAGATGATAGAGGAAAGAACTTTTTGAGCGGCATATATAAATCTCAAAGAGCTCACTAAAAGTCTACTGTTAGAAAAATAACTTTTGGCAGATTGTCTATTTTTATGCTTCTGCAGACCATCCTATCCACAAACAACGATTGCCAATGAGAGATCGATAAAGTTTTTATCCGAATTAGAGCAACCATTTATTGTAGTGATTTACCAATTTTTTATTGTTTCAATGCTCTTGCATCATACTAATCCAGCCTCAATATTCACAGTATATGCAAAAAGAAGTTTGCGAAGAAGTACAATGTGCAAAATCACATGAATATCCATACCCGTGATAAGTCGCACTCTTGCTCGCATTGCGGCAAGCAATACTCACAGCGGTGCGACCTGTTGAAACATCTTAAAAGGTATTGTAGCATAACAGGCCTGTATTCCTATATTATTAATATAAAGTATGGATATGAATGTAGTAATTTTACCGAATTTCGGCCATGGCGGTGCACAAGTGTAAGCGCAAGACGCGCAAGCAATGCGTAAGACGCAGACACAGGTGCACTCGCTCTTCCGTCACTCACGTAGTCCGATGGGACGGCAATCCAACACGACCGGAGAGAGATCAGGCACTGGACTACGGCTTAACGTGATTTCCGAGGCACGGGTATCAAACCGCCAACTTCCAAACTCCGGAAATTCCTCAATAACACTGCCCGACCTGGGAATCTAATCTAGAACCCCACGCTCAACAGTCGCGCTTGTGACTACGAGACCAACGGGGCAGTTAATGAATGTAGTAGTATGTATTTGCTATGGTAAACAATAATGAGTATTTTATCTATCTCCTTAAAGTACACCACCCACATTTCACATCAAACGGGAACTAATATTTTGGGCTGCTACTGTCCGATGATGGATTTTTGGATTTGGATAGATTTATAATGTTGGATTGTTGTTTGTCTATAATCAATTAATCATTCATCATCTGCCTGTCCTTGTCCCATGTTAGGCGATGTTACAATCATTGTCAGAGATAATTAATATTTTCTAGACCTACAAGCTGTCAAACTATCATAATTTATTCATCTGATAAGTTTTCTGAAAATTAGCACTAAAACTAGTAATTATTTGTTTTAGTTGCGGAACATCATCATAACATAGCTCAGAGGCCGAACAGGATCTGGGTGACAGAAACGCAGTTTTAAAAGATATTTGTGTTCAAAAGAAATGAAAATGTATTTTTAATTTTGTCATAATTTTAGTTTTTGTTATATTTGTTTAGTTGGTTGTTATTCATCCAACTGATTGATGGTGTGAATTGTCATATAAATCTTTTTCGTATCGAACTCATATTATTGGACTCTATGATCCTCGGACCAATTATTAGTATCCTACCTATGGACGGTTAGATAAAATATTAGTGTCATATTTTGTTAGTGTGCAGATCTAGGTTTGTACTAGTGTACGTGACTAGGGAAGGGTCGACGATTAAGAGCATGTCGATAAAGTTACGGTAATGGGTGAACTATACAGGATATAATTTAAATAAATATACATGGGGAAAAATGATTAGGTTACAATCTGAGGTTACAGGAATATTTATGCCAATGACCTTTAAATAAAATCAATTTGTTGTTTAAATTTCTAACACTGTTTTGGATTACAGTGTTTTTCATTATAAAATGTATGTAAATAGGTACTTCTCGCATATAGATTTTATTAAAAGATAGAATAGAATAGAATACTCTCTAATAAGTAGGTACACCAAAAAAGTACAGATATAAATGTAGAAATTTAATGAATACTAATTCAATTGAACATGGCTTTTTATCAATATTGAGTATTATTGAGTAAGAAGATCTTACTGGTAATATGTAAATCTTTATGATCATCGTTTTTCTGGATAAGAATCTGATTACATAAACTATAAAACTGATTTCAAAGACTAACGCGTGATATGATAATTCTGAGGCTATTACACCTCCTTTTGTTGTTCTTGATGCACAAAACTCAGCTGAGTTTTCTCAAGACATAGCTTTTTTTTGTAACATTTTGCCATATCACAGAAATGTTGATATTTCGCAAAAATACTACACCAAAACGCCTCTGTCTACGCCAAAACGCAATGTTTTGACACGCTAGGATGTCAGCTAGTGACACGATTCACACAGACAGTGCGACGTTGCCAGCCTTACTCTTTTACTTGTACTTTAGCTCAGTGAAATAGACAAAGAAAATAATAACTTATTGGATACATGGACGCAAGAGCAATAATAATATTATAATAATAATAATAATTGGTCCGAGCTATGATCACAAGTTAGTGTATCATATATCAGTAAATAGTGACATGGAGCATTTCCGTTCTTGTAATTAGTAAATACTTATTAATAAAGTACTTATTCATTGCGCATGTTTTTTTTTTTTAACTTTAATTAATGAGTTTAATGCTCAGATTATTGTTCTGAGGCTTAGACCTCAGAACAATAACTAAAGCATAGAAGGAAGCTAAATTTTACTAATATAGTCGTCTCTGTTTTCTTATACACTCATAACAGCATTAGAAAGAGACAGATGTAGGTTGCTCAAAATGCAAAGCGTCACAAAGCAAACGTCAATTTGGCTACCTTGGCTACCTTTGATACTAAGTTTAAAAGTTACATATCGTCTCAGGTTTTTGTGTATGACTTTGTTCATCGCATTTTTCGTATAATGCTTATGGGCGCATGGGAGTTGCAAGTGCTTCGTTGATTTTACGTGTTTTTGTAAAAATAGTACAAAATGAATAGTGATTTAGTGTAAATCGCAAAGCTTAAAGATAAAATAATGTGCTGCATTATAGTGGGATGTAAATCACATTCATCCCGCAAAGAAAATGATGCGGAAATCATAAGCTTCCATCGGTAAGTAATCAAATATGGTCATTTTATCGGTTTTGTATTCTCACTGTAGGTTATTTTGGCATTTTTTCAAATTATTTGAGCTTAGTGTACACGGTAGTGTTTTGAAATCAATATTTTATGTAATTAAATAATTCGGTTCTAGGGAAAATAGAAATTATAAATCGGCATAGAAATTTTTGCAATAGTGCTTGCAAAAGTAACTATCGATAGAATATCGATAGAACTAGCGTCATCTAAATTATTACATTATTTTTCTTTACACGTAGTTTTGCGAAGGATTAAATATTTAAGAGTGAAATAAATACGTAAATACCTACGGTCTTGCCAGCAAATCATACGTATGAGTAATGAAATGACAGTAGTCAAAAATCCGTGTGGCTCATGGTATAATAATAAAAACTCATGTGTAGCTATGATTTTTTTTTAATTTTCAGATTTCCCTCCGATATTGATATGAGGCAAACATGGATCAACGCTATTGCACGTAACTACTGGGAATGGAAAAAACAACATCGTATTTGTTCCAAACATTTCAGCGATGACTGCTTTATTAAAATATTGCTACCAATGTCAATTTTTGATGATTTACTCGAACATTCATTCGATAATGGTGTATTGGATGAACATAGAAATTTGTTGATTAAATTGATAAGCAACGAATATTTAACAATTAGAATTCATTATATCGCGAAAGAATTATCTTCTCCTGTAGAAAAAGTAAGGACATTTCTAACAAAAACTATAATTTTTAAAGGACAGTGATTAAAATTTTTTTATTACTTGTTCCGGTGCCAATCGCTCTTTAAAAATTATTTAAGCGTTTTCTTGGTAATTTTAATTTGTTAATAATTTATCCTGTGTTTATAAATAAATAAGTTAATCAGACAGAAGTGAGTTTATTTCACCTTAGCATATTTTAGATTTAATGCCAAGGAGCGATACCATAAACTAAGAAGTCGATATCGGTATTTATGTTATGCATAGTCACATCACTAGCTAATACTCTTTTGTCTATGACAGCGTACACTTCAAATGTCCTAAAGCGCCTTCTATGCTTTAGTTTAGCGATGGGCGATTCCGAGATGTTTTAACAATCGAAAGAATCGGAGTCGTTAAAATAAACCATCGAGTCAACCATCGACTCGCCGTTCTACAAAACAATCGAGATAATTTTCGATTGTTTCGAGTCAACAGAATCGACCGCTAGTTTTCAATTGTTCGAATCAGTCACTCTCACTCACCGAGTCTCGCTCGCACGTCACCGGGGTCAGTCGATTGCATGCATCAAGCCGAGGTGCATGTTATGTTAGTTAGTTAGAGGCGAGAGCGTGCCAGACTCGAGTCGAGCGAACCTTTGTGAAAGTTTACCTTTTTTAAATTCGTCAAAATGCCCCGAATTCTAAAAAGATCAATAGTGTGGGAGTTTTTCGCAATCACAACGCAAGTTCAGAACTCGTGAAACTCTAAACCATCGAGGAACAACTGGAGAATGAACGTCACAGAACACTATTACTCCTAGCGGAGATGAACGTGCCATGCACCAGTCGCAATAGCAGACCGAGTCGGACTCGAGTCCAAGTCGAAACAATCGAGAACCATCGAGATGTTCGAACAATCGAAACAATCGAATAAAACCTCTCGCCATCGCGCATCGCTACTTTAGTTATTGTTCTGAGGCTCAGACTAAGGAAAAGAAGAATAGACATGACATACCTACGAAAAAACGTGCCTACATAATACACATATACTGTGAGTCTGGCACAAAGATGGCGGCTTGCGGTAGAGCTGCGCGCATTATAAAGGTGTCCCAAGAAGAACGCAATTTTTAAATTTTAAATAAAACAGATATGTAAAAAAAAAACATGAAACTTTATTATATCGTAAAGTAGACAGAATGAGGTTATGTATGGAACAATATATCGTGCAGATGGCCGCCGCGGCTTTGCTGGCATGCACGCGATCTTTTAATGAAATTTTCAATTACCGTATTACGGTATTTCATTAATGCAGCGTCCAATTTCCTCTTTTAAGGCTTGAGTCGTCGTCGGCTTATTCGCGTAAACCATCGACTTCAAAAAACCCCAAAGAAAAAAATCTAATGGTGTTAAATCGCACGATCTAGGCGGCCAATTCTGATCTCCAAAACGCAAAATAACACGACCGGGAAATGACTGATGCAGCAATTGAATTGTTTCTCTGGCTGTATGACATGTGGCGCCGTCTTGTTGGAACCACATGCCCTCCACATTCATTTCTTCAATTCTAGGCAAGAAAAAACTGGTTATCATTTCACGATATCGAACACCATTGACTGTTTGCGCTTGACCTGCCTCATTTTCATAAAAAAAAGGTCCAATGATTCCTCCAGCCCAAAAACCACACCACACAGTGACACGTTGAGGATGCATTCGCTTCTCGTGAATCACTCGAGGATTTTCCTCACCCCAAATGCGACAATTCTGCCTATTGACGAAGCCATCAAGATGAAAATGGGCCTCGTCACTGAAGATGATTTTATCGGCAAAATCAGCATTTTCATGTTGTCTCTCCAATACCCAATTAACGAACTCCCTTCGCTGTCCATGGTCAGCTGGCTTCAGTTCCTGAGTCAATTGAACTTTGTATGCATGAAGATGCAAATCTTTCGTGAAAATTCGCTGCAAAGTGGATTTGGAGACACCAATTTGCTGAGCTCGATGTCGAATTGAGGTGGATGGAGTTTGAGCGACATCATCACGTACAGCTGCGACATTTTCGGTCGAACGACCTGGTCGATGGCGCGTTGTTGTCTTTACATCACTAACAGACCCAGTTTCGGCAAATTTATCCATTAATCTCTTTACAGTTGACTCTTTTGGAGCATTATTGTGACCCCAAATTGATCGCAATTTGCGAACTGTAGCCGCAAAACTTTCACCATTTTGGTAAAACAATTTCACAATGAGAATGCGTTGTTCATTCGTGTAGCGCTCCATCACAGAGTATAATAACTATACAGGCTCCATTTTTACTAACCTCGTACCTTCTACTAGCAAACAATAACAATTGTTCAAATGTCAAACAATGACACTTCGAATGTTGCCAGATTTAAAAATTGCGTTCTTCTTGGGACACCCTTTAATATCAAAATTTTCTTCAAAACACTGAAAGAAACTCTGTCTACGGAAAGAAACAAGTTGCTATGACAACTGATGTACTTGTTGGCTGTGACAAAACATGGCGACCGGCCACAGTGAGATATGCTGTATACTGTTCGTTATGCCAAGTCCTTTCTTTTCCTTAGTCTGAGATGAATGAGATTGGGTCGAGGCCATGTCTGTCGAGTGTCGCATGTCAGATGAGCTGCGGACTAAAAGAACTTGCGAGTGGGTGGGTCCTACTAAATATTAAATCTCTGGCTCCTTATAACGTCTCACATTGAACTGTGGCAAACAAAAACACAACATCGCGGCAGACCATGGCGGGACAAGTTGGATTGACACCGCTCGCGTGCGCATTAGCAGAAGATAGATGTGCGTGGAAAAGGAATTAGGAGCCTTAAACCCTGCCGTGGTTCAACCATGGAATTATTATGTACTATAAAGTACATGTTTATAAAAGCTCCTTGGGACAGTATAGGCTAGATCATGGGTTCCCAAAGGGTGCGGCTAACCCCCATGTTGGCCGTAGAGTAGAGTGACCAGAATTCTATATCTATGAGAGTGACCGATGGTCCGAGATAGTTTTTAAGGGCTAAATCTAGATGTCGCCAGCAGCGACTTCCGTTTTATCTTTTTTGTTTGAAATCGACGTTCTTCTCCGCTAGGAGTAATAGTGTTCTGTGTTTCAGGTGCACAACCAATGACTAATCTTTAGTCATTGTGCACAACTGCCAGCGATAGTGAGTCTTAAAGTTACATGCTCTGTGATAGTGAGGAATTTGTCCATTCTCGGCTTCGCGTTGACACGATGCTCGAAAAGAAACAAATTAATTAAAAATCATGTTTGGTTTTTAAATGCTTATTTATTCTATACTTTTGTATCAACTTGCACTCACGAATAGTACGTAAAAAAGTACTCTGTGAGTACCAGTGAGTACGTAATAATAAGTGCTGAAATAGTTTTATTCTTCGACCACAGATAACTATATACTAGTCGGAGATCTTCGACATTCGACACATTGACAGTTATTCGGTCTTCATTAATTCATAGTGATGCAACCATTAATCGCCTACATTAAAATAATTATTTACAAATCGATTCTAATTGCATTCATGTAACAGTCTAGTCTAGAGTTTACAGTAAATTAAAGTAAAACCGTTATAATCACTTGAACATGTTTTATTCATATAATATATTATTATCTGGAAAATCAAAGTTGGCCAACGAATCGATTTTTAGTCATATATATCGATAAAAATTAAAAAAAAGTTTATGTCAATGTCAGTTGTCTGTCACTTCAAGTCGCTTGTGATAGTTGTCATTCGCTTTGTTTCTTGGCATCGTGAATATTGCATTCTTCATTTTCATGTGGTACTTACCATCTGGAACAAGCGCGCTCGTAATATGGGGAACGCACAAGGAATAATAGCTCCTACACAATAGAAGTATGCAAGAATGCAGGCAACAACCTACTGGAAGGTTTTCCTTCGATTGAAAATTGTATATTATTGCCAAGGAAAATTCATGTGCATGTATTTTGTCTACACATTACATGAAAACGAATTTGGTTTTGTAAGCTAGGCAAGGTACCAAGGATATATATATCCACCTGCCCAGTTTCTAGACAGCATATTATTAACTTATCGAGTCAAGATAATAACAAAAGGTATATATAAATAAAAATGTGTTTTATTTAATAAAAAAAAACAAGTAAGCAAATTAAGTCTTACACGCATCGTGATACCATCGAAATACAATATTCTCTTCCCTACTAGTAAACCTGTATTATATTTATATTTATAGTGCCTGTTCATACCTAGCCAAATTTCCTTAATTGCAAGGTGGGCAGTGTCCTTTCTTCATAATCTTCGAATATATATCTGAGTCCAATCATGCCAATTGTCATTGACGATTCCAAAATTGTTGTGGTTTTCTTTAGTCATTTATAGGAAATACCACAAAGTGCAAAGTTGACGGCACGCCTCTGCGCTGCCGTCTAAACGTGACGCTGGCAGCAGAATAGTCGACATCGGCTCAGTTGCCAACGATAAAATTTAAAAAAAAAGTATTAGAAAAAACAAAAGTCGAGTTTTGATTCATTCTTCAAAGGTTAAGTAAGTTTACGTTTAAGTTTCCAAAGTTTCCTTTTGTGTTTGTATTTATTTGTATAGTTAGTAAGTCATTTAATTTAGTATCTAGTGTAAATAGTTAACAGTAAGTGTAAAATGAAAAATCTTTTCTTCCATATCGATATAAATAATCGACTTTCTTGAGCCGTAATAACGATTCTTCAATTAATCGATCTGAGATCGGCAACCCCTTTCCTCTATCTCTCTATTTAGTCTGTGGCACCGTAGTCGAAATAACCTGGCCTTGTTCAATGTTCTGTCATTTACTCATTTTTAATTTAATCTATGTTGCTCCCTTGCCTTCACAAGTTCACAGCTCATGGTAGCTTACACGGAATATTATTTTATTACTTTTAATTAACAACAATAATTCAGTAAAAATGAATTCTGTTCTAAATCCTGAGGCTCCAGAATTTTACCCACACTTGACGTCTTTTACACAGGTACGTGATTCAGCGAGTTCCTTGACTCAATGACAACAAGCATGCTGTTTTTTATTTTGCGTCCCTAATATGCGTGGTTTTTATTATTTACGTAAGAGATGTTTAAGAATTATACATTCTAAGAAAGTTTAGTTGAACAAATGATCACAACCTGACAGTATTCTCATCAGTATAATGTAATATTTTAATATGTATGTATTGTGTAAGTATTAAACTTGTAAAATTTTGTGCAAATGTGGATTGAACACATTACAGGTGAACTTTACTCCCCGTAATGCATCACAAACATGCTACCTAATATTAAATCATGTGGTGGTCTTATAAAAGTGATAGAATTATGCATGGTTATATTAGAAGATATAAATCTAGAAGGTCAATCTTATTTATTTTAATTGTAAGACCTTATTGTAAGAACATAGCCAATGATAAAACTAAATTCAATCATAGGTTTCAAAATCCTGTTGGTTGCCTATTACAAAATTATATGTAACACCTTTATTGTGCAACTGGTTTTGTAATTCCAAAGCCTGTGAATACTAAGTGAAATATAAAGAGAGCATTTTTATTTTTAAAAGCACAATATACTGAAAAAAATTGTTTAACTTGTTATGTATACAATTGAAGCAGTGTCCCATATAATATATATCATAAGTGAACCACCAGATTCATATTGCTATATAAAAATGCTGATAATTAAAATACTGCCGCACGAGTCGATCGATCAGGTTAAGCTATGCTTGCCGCGGTTGGTCCGTCGATGGATGGCCATCTTTACATACCAAGACCCATCCGTGCCTCTGAAAGCAAGTTAAGCCGTTGGTCAACATACTTGGGATAAGGCTAGGCTAGGATGATAAAAATGCAGATAAATGTGTTCATAAACAAATTTTTTATACAAATGCGTTGTGTTAAGACATAAATACACAAATACTTGTAAAATTTTACTGTATGTTACTGAAAAATTTGCTTATAATATTTTTAATAACAAACTTTTTAGACTTATTTCATGATGTTTTATGTATTTACATTAAATATTATGTATGATTTTCCCAATTAAGTAGGTGCAATGTGTTTTTCTTATTAATAAAATTTTATTTAATATTGTGCTTCAATAAATATTTTTTTCTTTTTTAAAGACGTTGCCAGACAATAGGATATTCCCTGTATCTTGGGTGGGTTCACAGACACATCTCGCTAACACACAGACCTGGAACAATTATTTGTGTGCCATATAAATAATTGTTATGTCTGATGATTGAAACCGAGCTAGCCAATCTGGTTGTATATTGCTGCTGTATGCATGGATCAGTCACACCTCATTCTATTACTGTCAGATCTTAAATTTTTACTTGAATCTGTTGACCTATTATGCTTGATCCAAAAATAACAGTACCTAACAATTTTTCGTTTCCTTTGAAAGAATGCAGTCATAAAACCATGTTGAGAATATTGCAGAATATAGCAGTATAATTACAAAGTGTTTTAATGTTTTCAGGGTGGTTATGTTAAAATGAACAATTCAATCAGATCCTCAAACACCTTGCCTACTGGAACCTCATATGGCCTCTTCAAAACTTTTACTGATTTCAACTGTATATCAAGCCAGTTAAGCGAAAATGTAGTTCTACAATCGAACCAAATAATTTCAACCGAGCTACCAGCTGTGAAGCTAAAAAGGTAAGTCAAATATAACAAACACATAGATACTTAATCTGAAAATACTTTGTTTCTTAATGCTATGTTGTATTACAAAAGAGTAAATTTCAATGTGCTTGTGTACAGACTACAGATAAGATAAATTACATTATTCATCAACAACTTTTACGGAGGAAAGGCCAGGATAGCCTGTGAAATTGAACTTTGCTCACATTGTTTGAAATTTGGAGGTCAGTGTCACATTGTATGTTGAACAAAATATTATTTGTGACTGTAACAAGTAGGTACATATTTACAGAATTATAATCATTGAACATCATTACTATCATTTTAAATTACTTTCTAAGTTGATATAAGTACTATTGATTGATATTTTATGAAATTGTTATTCAATAGCATTATATGAACTTAGAGGGTTGTATTGATGATTTGAATGATTATAATTCTGCTACGAATAATTTTTATTATTCATAGTAATTCTGTAAATACATATTTGTCACGGTCGCGAAAAACGAAAGCAAATTTCAATTTCGCGGGCAACCGGGCGCGCGCGCACGTCTTTTATTTGTCAAGCAATAATACCCACAGCCTGTCATTTGCAACATTGCGCGACTTCGCTGTTTGTTAGATGACGATAAGCGATGCAACATGTATGACCGAAAAGAGTCTCACACTTCTTTTCCTGGTCATGCGATGTTGCAGGTGATGTGGCGGGACGATGTTTGCCTTGAGAATATGGGCTAACACATTATCAATGCAGCCGAATTAATAACACAACTGTGACTCTATTTTTTTCTCCTTCTAAACACGTAAATAAATCTGTAATATGCACCGCAAAGCTATTAGTAGTGACTAATATTTTGACTGATAGTGTAATCTTTATTTGTTTATTCGTTTTCTTTATTTGCATCACTTATCACTATCTTGATTCCTTACACGCTAACTTTGCGAATGCTTTACAACAGTAACAACAATACCTTTACTTTTGCATGTTCAGTAATATTTTTATATCCCCTTGTCTGTTAATCGAACTGATTATGTTCGGTAACAATATAAAAGTAATTGTCTCATGAGCTCATAACGGGTGTAAAAAGGCGCTCAACAAAGCCGAGAGTCACCCCGTCATTTTGATGGTTTTTTTTTTACTGTTCTCGAACCTTGTGATTATGGAGATATTCAAAGGTCAAAGTTCCAATTTTTATTTCCTTTTTTTCACGAAAACGAGTTTTAATTGTTATCACTTAACTTTAAACACCCCACACACAATGTTTTGCGTGCGTTGCATTGCGCGCTGCCATAAACAGCGATTTTTCAAACCAAAAATAAAAGGCGATTCCCAGCAATATTTTGTTACCTACTCAATGTTACATAATTTGATGTACACAATTCTTAGATAAAGGCTATGTGATGGGTTTTATTACACCCTGTATAATGTATGTAAATAGTGAGTTTCATAGTGTTGATACCTACATGAAGTTTTAACAATATCAATATTGATCAATTTCATTTAGAAGCGTCTTGTGCCTGCACCAGAAGCAAATTATTCGGTTTTCAATGGTTTTGTTACGCTGCTTGCACCTAGAACTGCGAATTTGATAAATATTTGAACATGCTCTACTCGACCTGGCACAAGGACATTATAAACAAATCCGTAGAACGTTGTTGCTTAAATAACTATTTGTAATCTGTATTTCAGTGTTTTTACTAAGATAATCGCATATCAATGTGATAGATGCTTGTAGAATAATGTTTGCCTTTGGTGGTACTCAGCTTGATGAAAGTGCTCGATGAAAGAGTAGTATTTGTTTGAAAATGTATTTGGAAAATTGATATTCCCTGTTGTGTGTCATACAATTTTGCTGGCGTTTTGTAAACCGCGCTAAGCTCGCTATCTTTTTTTCTAAAAACATTAATGTCTGTGAAAATGTAGAAAAGCACTTGATAAAATATCAAGTGCTTTTCTACACTTTCACAGACACGCATTTGCGAACCTAAAATAGTAAATAATACAAATATCGCTGCCATCTATAACAGTGAAAAAAATGTTCTAAGACATTCTAATCAAATGTTATATTTTAGCGATGAGCACGAATCGAACACTGAGAAAATAGCTGACGTTAACGACAGTATCCTCGACAGGATCAACATAAACATTGACACTGCAAGTGGCAAAAACAAATCTAGTGACACAGTTTTAAGTGGAGAACAGACAAGACCCAATTTGACTCCGTGGAACTCCTCTCCTGTCATTGCTAAAATACAGGTTAGTATGATTTAGTTTTAGCTACTTACGTTCTGTGCTAACTCAATAGAGAAGGATCTGGAGGTACCAACGTACATAAAATAACGCATAAACTTTATAGACAAAGTTAGAGCATATTCACTACTCTGTGCAGCTCTAGGTCAGCGCCGAGTCTTAAGCATTTTGTTCAGATTGAGCTGCTTGTTGTATTTAATATATTTTCAACCGACTTCAAAAGTAGGAGGAGATTATGTATTCAGTGAGTATTAAATTTTTTCTTGTATGTACACCCGATTTCTCCCTGATTACTAGGCCGATTTTACGTGTTTATTATTTTATTCGGTAGAAGAAGCTCGCGGGATGGTCCCATGTTTATGGACTTTGTTTGGGTAGTTTTTGAGTTAATACGTATTTAATCCGCTTTGTGTATGTTGATGATGTTATTATATTAAGTTCCTGTCACTGTTGATTATATAGCAAAGTAGTGGTAGGTTAACAATTAATGTGAGTGGGTCCCACAACAAAAGGTGACGGTGCCAAAAAAATTAAAATACAAAACCAAAGACACCGACTTCCGTAATTAAAGTTATTTTTCACTTTGTAGTTTTTTTTTTATCGGGTGCTATTTCGTATCGGTAATGCATCGCTCCACGGCTGCAACGATATAACCGTTTCGATACCAAAGCACCGCCTCAACACCTCGCATCCGTCTGTCCGACTTAACTATAAAATCGCTCGCAAGATGGCCATGCGTACAATTGACTTACAGATAACCCATATCTTATTCGCGTAGCAATAATTAACCGCATTAAATTATAGCAATCTGCTGTACGCTGCTGTGTTTTAGTAGACTCCCACGCTTGCGTACACTAAGTAATAGAAAATAAGGCCGTATTCGCACCAAGAACATATCTCCGCTCACCGGCCAGCAAGCTTAGAATAATATATAATTATGTAGCTGGTGTATCCTGTAGCGATAACAGTAACAATCACTCTGCATTTAAGAAGAAATAACGTTATCTCATGTCTTAGAATTTAACTATTTCGGATATGACTCAACCAAGTCAGTCAAATTGTTTCAGCTCATTGTTCTCGAAATCAAATGTAGGTATAGAAAAATAGTAGAGCATAATGCCGCGTCGTCCCCAGTCACCTTGTTTTACGCTTATTTTGAACACGTGCTATAGATAGTGCATTAAAGTCGCAAATGAGGTCGAGACCTTGGGCGCCAGGACGCACGGATTCCGCCTCGGCTGCGGCGTTGATAAAGACATTGATAGTACAAACACACGTCATTACACCGTCTTTGATACCATCCTTATCCTCAAATTTGTTGCGTTGCAAAGCGTTAGCCAGTTTAGTGTTTAATTCACGTCTTAACTTTTCCTGCTCACAAAATCGACGGCTAGGTTCACATACATTGTTGAAGTTGAAAAAGTCAAATAACTTTTATCAATTCCTCCAAAATTTTAATTGCAATTTTGTATTTTATATATGTCACCAATGAAAAAATAAAATTGAATAAAATTGTCTAAGGGGCCTCTGCGAGTTGGCTTAGGCCCCTCGTACGCCTTTCAGATAAAAAAGGAGGGGAAAGAAACACAGGGCAATAAAAAATTCGGCCTCATCGCTTTCAACAAGATCAGTGCCTAAAAGGCTGGTAGCATTGCCACGTTGTATGGCGAAGTTGATTCTAATTGGTTGATTTATTCATCGACAATCCACTGCAACTGCATCACTTTTCTATCTGAAAGCATACTTATTTACTAGGTGACGTGTGTACTAAGTGTAATAACACCCAAACTGTTTTATTGTGGATTGCACAAAATATATGATCAGTTCCGTTACTGATTCAAATTAATTGACACAGTAATAGAATCCACGATAGTAACAACGCCTTATCGTAAATGTAACGTATTACCATCTCATCCCACTTTTATCACGATTCCGTGCGATTGATATTGTTGTTCTACTATAATCGAATAAATAAATAATACGCACACGGTTCGTAATATTTACGACAGCATCGTTACTTTGTATATCCTTTAAACTTTCTGTCTCAGTGGCTGCGTGGCCTCTTCTTAATGTTGTTTAATATTCCAGGTGGGCTCAGCAACATTTATTGGCGCTAAAAATATTACTCGACCTCAAATCAACTTCAAAGATACGATCGACAATTCAGACAGCTTGTGGGTGCCAAAAATATCGGACAAACCAAACAATATCAAGCCCCTGGCTTTGAATATTTTGTACAACGACGAGGGCGAGGCAGTTGGGTGAGTGGTTACACGTGTATCTGTCGTAATGGGTGGTAAATTGGCAATGAAATCGATTAAATTGAATAATACCTCGGCGGACATGCATGTTTCCCCGCACGCCGGAAGAGAGTGCATCCAGCTACAGCGTCGCAATTCATATCGAACGCTGTAACAACGTAATGACCGCTTATCTTCTCGTTACTGCTGCCATATATAGCACCTGTATAGAATTGCATACAAGTTAAACGGTCAATTCTATAGGCAATCAACCACATTGTTGTGCAAGAGAAGTTTTCTTATTCAATCATAGTTCCTGGACACGTTTACTGCTTGCACTTTGGACATAAATCACGTTCTCACTACAGTCGTTGTCGTAACATACCTACTTGAGAAAATAAGAATTGTTGGTACATGGACAGACAATTTAAACAAAGGCTTTCTGGGGAAACAGCACTTTGTAACCCTCATTGTTTATATTCATCGACAAAACGGGAATACACCTCGTATTCTATTTAACTTGTCACTTCTGCTGTAAGTAGGTAGTTGCTTTTTAGGGTTCCGAACCTAAGGGGTGCTAACGGAACTCTATTATTAAGCCTCCTGTTTTCCGTCCGTCTGTCAGCGGGCTGTATTTCATGAACCGTAATAGGTAGACAGTTGAAATTTTCAGAGTGTGTATTTCTATTGCCACTATAACAACAAATAATAAAAATAAAATAAAGTTTAAATTAAGGGGGTCGGTCTCCGTACAAGAAACGTGTTTTTTTCGGCGTTTTTGCCTTGTGGGTGAATCCTTCGTGTGCGAGTTTTTTTTTCTTGTTGACCCATTGACCGCTCCACCAAGCGCACTAAATTGCCACCGCGACGCCTAGCTATAAATTGACTCGCTCAATTTTGGTCATTTACGTCTATTAGATACACAATATGATGGGGGAAAGGTTAATAAAATCATTTCGCTGCCTATATATTTTGGGTTTGACAGTCTATTATAAAAAAGTCTCTGAATTTTTGGATACTTGTCTACTGAATATACGATCGTCAGACAAACACGAGAAGTAAACAACGTTACTAAAAGCTATCAAGATATGGTAAATCCAATATTAATAACGTAACAATAATTTCAGATATGAACATCCATATCAAATTGAGTTAGATCAATATCATCCGCCGTCCCAGTTCATCGACCCCATGGAACCGCTGCCGTATCCTGCACCTCTGGAGGAAACCATGTTCACGTACGTGGACACTGAAGCGAAGCTGGACGCTCTTGTGGAACACTTGAACACCGTGGCTGAACTGGCTATTGACTTGGAACATCATTCCTATAGGACTTATCAAGGTCATAATACTTTTGAATATTGAACTTTGTGATATCCTGCATTACTGAACGAGCATTGATAACTAAGCTATCTTGCTGCGTGTTGCCGATGTTTGAAATGGATTTTGAAAGAAAATTATCTACTCATAGGAATCCACTTCTTCTTTGTCGTATCGATGATCCCAAATTGTATAAGGTATGGATTGCACTGTTGGATATATGGCTCACCACCGTGCTAGATCCTCGGCCGCTCTAGACCAGTTATTGTCAGCAATGTTACAAAGAAAATTACTTAATATTAGCATTACTGTCCTTGTGTTGTGTCCAGGAGCATGTCTACTGGCGCAGCGAGGGAGAGGCCTATTAGTAGAAAGTGAGACGACGTCGAGCTGTGGATGATGTTGACATTTATTAGTACTTGCGTGGTAAGAAGGTTCATGCAAGTACCACATCCTCTTCGGGAATGTAATACTAAAATTATCAATTTGTTTTGTAGGTATAACGTGTCTGATCCAGGTGACGACTACTGAGGGCGGCGATTTTATAATTGACGCGTTGGCCATTAGGGAGCATATACACAAACTGAACCTGGCCTTCACTGACCCAAAGAAGATCAAAGTAAGTCTCTTTCAGAACTCTCTTAGATAGAAAGTTGTGGTGAGATCCTGTACTGAAGTCGCTTTTATAATAATAAATTTATTTCGGATGGCATAGCCCATACAAATCTTAACCTAGTACATATAAAAAAATATTTGTCATGACTCGCCACACCTACACAAGACATGACCCACTGATTTTGAAAGGACAGTCAAAACGTACAGCTAAAGTTAAAAGTACAGTTTAATTGAAGGCTAAATGTTTGTCAATAATTTAATAAGCAGACATAGGTCTACAGTAGTCTACTAGTGATGTGAGGTATAGTATTATTTGGTTATTTGTTTACAAACTTCACTGTATAGAATAAGTTCTTCTAACTGAACAGACAGCTGTGCTGCTGGGGAGTTTGTTGCACCACTTCTTCTTCCCAGCACTAGGAAGTGGTGAAGGGCGGGCGTTTTGAGAGGACTGTCTTATGTAATTTTGACGTTTAAAAAGTGCTGATTCTCAGCCTAGTTTGAATAAATTACTTGATTTTGATTGACTGTAGCCAGCCCAGAGTCAGATGATGTTAAATGGAATTTAAAGATAACTGGCGAAATGAGAGATTACTAAGCGGCTAGCTGCCCTGTCGGGAAGCATCGACATGATGTTATCATCATAATCTTTGGCAATCTTGCTCCACGCACAGCCGACTATAGGCCTCCTCCCTTGAGTGTCATGCTTCCTTGGTTTGTGCGAGTCTCGTAGCAGCAATACAATCTAGGTGTTATGTTAATATTCTTTTTTTTGTTTCGTAGGTGTTCCACGGTGCGGAACACGACGTAATATGGCTACAACGTGACTTCGGCGTGTACCTGGTGGGGATGTTCGACACGCACAAGGCAGCTGTGGTGCTCAACCTGTCCGGCCTCTCACTCAAATACCTCCTCCTGAGATATTGCCAAGTGAGCGCTGATAAAAAGTGAGTTAAATAAATAATACTAGCTTAAACGTAACATCATGAAATTTGAATATAATATGTAGTAACAATTTTGATATACGTCCTTGGAGAACCTAGAGCTACGGTTATTTTTTAAATATACCTATTATCTTTAATTTTTCTGGCGTACATTTGGATTTTTCTCTGTCAGTCAATCCTGTTCCATCAGTACTGAATTTCCAGATCACATTTTAATTGAAATATGAGCCTGCTTTCTTTTGCGTGCACTTCTAAGCTTCTCAGGTGACCGTATGGGATGCAAATTGTTACTATTTTGTAGATTTTAAAGATGCAAAACAGCAACTAGAAACCGATTTTCCTTTTAAATACGATGATGACCGCCTCGTTGGGAGTAGTGGGACCGCGTCGCTGGAGTAGTGGGACCGCCACGTTGGAGTAGTGGGACCGCGTTGTTGGAGTAGTGGGACCGCCTCGTTGGAGTAGTGAGACCGCGTCGCTGGAGTAGTGGGCCCGCCTCGTTGGAGTAGTGGGACCACCTGGTTGGTTAAATTTTACACAATTTAAGAATCAAATGAAATTGTTCTTAATAAGTAAAAGCTATTATACTATTGACGAATACTTAAATGACGAACTAATTTAGATTTATAAATATTGAGGTTTTGAGATAAATTGAGATAAATATTAATATAGACATTTTAATTATTTAAACTTTTTAATTATTTTGACATAGATTTCTGACATTTAGGTCTGACATTAAGTATTATGTAATTGTTCAATTTGTTTTTTATTTTAATACTATAAAATTATTATGCATGATTAAAAAAAAAAATTAGTAAATAATTTATAATCCTCATGGCATTCCGATTTGCACACCATATTTGTACGCCTCCTGGCATAGCATAGCGCTCTGTTCACTAAACATAAGACCTGTACTTTTATTACCTATGTTAACAAATAAATTATGATTTGATTTGATTTTGATTTGGGAGTAGTGGAACCTCCTCGTTGCGAGTAGTGGGACCGCGTCGTTGGAGTAGTGGGACCGCGTCGTTGGAGTAGTGGGACCGCCTCGTTGCAGTAGTGGGACCGCCTCGCTGGAGTAGTGGGACCGCCTCGTTGGAGTAGTGGGACCGCCTCATTGGAGTAGTGGGACCGCGTCGTTGGAGTATGGGGACCGCCTCGTTGGAGTAGTGGGACCGCGTCCTTGGAGTAGTGGGACCGCGTCCTTGGAGTAGTGGGACCGCGTCCTTGGAGTAGTGAGACCGCCTCGTTGGAGTAGTGGGACCGCCTCGTTGGAGTAGTGGGACCGCCTCGTTGGAGTAGTGAGACCGCCTCGTTGGAGTAGTGGGACCGCCTCGTTGGAGTAGTGGGACCGCCTCGTTGGAGTAGTGGGACCGCCTCGTTGGAGTAGTGAGACCGCGTCGTTGGAGTAGTAGGACCGCGTCGTTGGAGTAGTGGGACCGCCTCGTTGGAGTAGTGGAACCGCCTCGTTGGAGTAGTGGGACCGGAGTAGTAGGACCGCGTCGTTGGAGTAGTGGGACCGCCTCGTTGGAGTAGTGAGACCGCCTCGTTGGAGTAGTGGGACCGCCTCGTTGGAGTAGTGGGACCGCCTCGTTGGAGTAGTGGGACCGCCTCGTTGGAGTAGTGAGACCGCGTCGTTGGAGTAGTAGGACCGCGTCGTTGGAGTAGTGGGACCGCCTCGTTGGAGTAGTGGAACCGCCTCGTTGGAGTAGTGGGACCGGAGTAGTTGGACCGCGTCGTTGGAGTAGTGGGACCGCCTCGTTGGAGTAGTGGAACCGCCTCGTTGGAGTAGTGGGACCGCCTCGTTGGAGTAGTGAGACCGCGTCGTTGGAGTAGTAGGACCGCGTCGTTGGAGTAGTGGGACCGCCTCGTTGGAGTAGTAGGACCGCCTCGTTGGAGTAGTGGGACCGCCTCGTTGGAGTAGTGGGACCGCCTCGTTGGTCTAATGGTTGCCAGCGCTACTGCTGAGCTGAGGTCTTGCGTTCGATTCTTAGATCGGGCAAATTCTTATTGGGTATTAAGAATTTCTCATTAGCAGTCCGGACTTTGGATTTGGGCCCGAGTGATGATAATAGGCGCGCCCCCTTTTAAACATAACTGGCGAAATGTGTGTGTTCTATAGGTACCTACACCTCTTCCTCCCCTTCAGTGTCATGATATGTAATGATAATATTGTATAGGTATCAGCTAGCGGACTGGCGCATGCGCCCGCTGCCCGCGGAGCTGATAGAGTACGCACGCATGGACACGCACTACTTGCTGTACATCTGGCGCCAGATGAAGGCCGAGCTCTCGAACGACGAGCAGTCACACCACCTGCTCAATGTGTTCGAGACAAGTCGTCAGATCTGTTGCGTTGTAAGTAATCATTTTAGCCGAATACGTAGAGGAAAATGTCGTGAGGCAAGTTTTGAGTACGAATGTGGTTGGATATAAGACTAGGGGAAGACCAAGAAAGCGATCGATGGACTGTGTGAAAATGGTATGCCGTGATGACGACTAATACAGAAGTAGTATGGAAGAAAAATTTATGTTGCGCCGATACCATATAAATTGAGATAAGGACAAGAATGTGAATGATAATAACGTCCACTGTTGGACATAGGCCTCCCCCCAGCGTCGCCATACCGGCAAATGCTGGCTTCTCTGCAAGTTATGCTAGTGAAGAACTTAACTCACGAGCAGCGTTCTTTGATTTAGTAATACATCAAGATTGGGCCATATCCACTTGACATAATATTTTCCTTTATTTTCGACGTGGACTGCATCAATCCATTCGCAAACATCTGGACAAACAACGTCGTAAATTGTACGTGTGACGTTTGTTTTGGCTTGGTCGCGGATACTTGCGGCCGACGCACGTCAACATACATAATTCTGTGTGTAGCCGTCCGAATGGCGCCGCTGGCGACCACGGAGCAAATACAAAGAGGAGATGTTGTAATAAGGTTTCTGTATGAAACAACGGGTGACACTTTACGGGGTGAGGGGTGATCAGATCCCGCCCACTTCTTTATTTTACATCTACTGGTCAATAGCAAAACTATTCGCTCGTCCTGTTGATTTTACTTTGTAGTTATGTAACTATCTCACACTAGATGTCACTACATGCAGAATGAAGAACTATTTTAATAAATTATGCATAAAATTACTGACAAATGAAATGTGATGCCATCCATAGCATCAGAACGTCTATCCGAGTAGTTTTTACAAGATAAAACACCACACTTCATTCTTTTTTTCTTCTAGCGCAAATATGCTGTAAAAACGGAACGTTTACAGAGCTGTGCACAGGACGAACGCCAACAATACACTGACTAAGGCCACGCCTACATGATGACGTCAGGACCTAGTTGAGAATCACAGTGCACAGTTGCTTAGGTCGTCTCCTCTTTGTATTTGCTCCGTGCTGGCGACTGACCAAGGAGAGAACACCCCGCATCACCTTGTCACCATTTTACGACAATCGTGCGGAAATCCGTGAAGTGTAGCTAGTCCATTTAGTTAATGAGACCGAGAAATTCCACCTAATAATGAAAGTCTGCTAGGCTGAGGTGGGATTGCGCGGGAATGTATTTAAAGTCAGGCCAACGATACGAGATAAATAATGTAAACACACTTTCAGGGGTTCATAACATTTTTAGTTGAAGAAAGTTTCGCGGTGGATTGATATACTTCACAGGTTGTCTAGAGCTACCAGGCTGTTTCCATCATTTAAATCAACAACCACTCACAATAACAGTAAAAAACAAGAACAAAAACTAACAATAACGGATTAATAACAACAAAGAACTAAACAAATACGGAAACGAAAAAAATCGTATCACTTCGAACGCAATCTAAACAGGAATGCACTTGTTTGTTAAAACTGCAAACCAAAAGTTGATAGTTGCTGTATCGACCGCTTACCTGTACCACGAATCGCACAACGACAGCCGTCGTCGACGAACTGACGTCGTAATTGCGTGCGGGTGATAAGGACAGAGATAATAATCGCACGCTATCGTAATGTAACTCAGTAAAGGTCAGGTTGTTTTCGTATTTTATATCGTCTCGTTGGTCTTACTTTAGGACGCATGGGGATAGATGTGCCAGAGTTGTCACGCAACAGGAGCCAGCAGACGGACGTCGTCGCCGAGGAGAAAAGTCTAAGAAACGCTGTCGCGATCAACTTAATGCATTTATGGGAGATTAGCCGGATAAGGCAACGTACAAAGAAGAGTGTAAAGCTCTGGGGGGGGACCTGTACCCAGTAGGACAATACAGGTTGTTTTTTTATAAGTGTGATAAACAGAGTGTGAAATGACCCATCACATAGCCGTCGACTACGCATTCTGTATATCAAATTGAACAAAAATAATTACTGGGTAACGAACCAAGTATAGGGGTCGTAGGGGTGGGTATTTAAAGTTAAGTTTTAACATAAAAACTATAAAAAAGTAACGTCAATATCTCCGTAACCAGAAGGTTCCCAGGTATAGCATAGTACAAAAAATGTATCAGGGAAGAACAGGTGACGCTTCGTTGAGCGACTTTTTCAACCCGTTATACTTATTATTGGAACTCTTTCAGACATACAACAAGGAGGTAGTGACGGACACGAGCCACATCCCGCTGTACGTGCGCTCTAAGAAGTCGTTCAACTCGCAGCAGATGGCGGCGATGAAGATGCTGTATAAGTGGCGAGACGCCCAGGCGCGCACGCTGGATGAAAGTACCACGTAAGTTATTAGCACACAAGTCACTTGGCGCGCCATTACAGCAGGCGCAGCCGCTACACATCTTAGCATCAAATAATGGAAACATACCGAACGATTTTGCTAAACAAACAGCTCAGATTGGGGTGACAAGGGAAGTATGGCTTGTACCAAAAATCTTATTCATTACATAATAAAGATCGTAAGAAGAAAAGATAATGATAAAGATCGTAATAATGAATTTACCAAAACTGAAAACTATCCTGTGGAGGGAGCGTTGAAGTTCCAAGGGGAATGTATGAAATCCGCGCCGACGAATTCGCGGGCGAAGTGCTAGTATATACGAGGGTCATTCAATAAATACTTAGCCTACAAAAAGTAAACGAAAATTTTGGAAAAGTGGCAATTTATTTTTCTACATAGTCTCCTTTTAGTTCGATACACTTAGCCCAGCGATGCTCCAACTTTTTTAACCCGTCCGAAAAATAGTTTTTGTCAAACTCTGCAAAATAGACCTCCGTGGCGGCGATGACCTCCTCATTTGATCCATATCTATTCCCGGCGAGTGATTTTTTCAGATTAGGAAACAGAAAGAAGTCACAAGGGGCCAAATCTGGAGAATACGGTGGATGGGGCAGCAATTCGTAGCGTAATTCGACCAATTTGGCCATGACAACGGCAGACGTGTGAACCGGTGCGTTGTCGTGGTGAAACAGCACTTTTTTCTTCGCCAGATGGGGTCGTTTTTTCTTTAATTCGGCGTCGAATCGGCCCAATAAATCGGCATAGTAAAGCCCTGTAATTGTTTTACCCTTCTCGAGGTAATCGATGTAGATCACACCTTGTGAATCCCAGAAAACGGTGGCCATAACTTTTCCGGCCGATTTTACAGTTTTCGCCTTCTTTGGAGCACGTTCCCCGGGTTGGATCCATTGTTTTGATTGCTCCTTGGTCTCTGGTGTGTACCAGTGGATCCAGGTTTCATCGACGGTCACAAAACGACGCAAAAACTCCGCTGGATTCCGCTTAAACAGCGCCAAACACGTCTCCGATGTGGTCTCACGGTTGCGCTTGTTTTCCGGTGTGAGTAAACGCGGTACCCATCGCGCCGACAGCTTTCTCATGCCGAGTTCCTCGTGAAGAATATGATGCACTGTTCCTTCTGTAATGCCTACAGTCTCAGCTAGCTCCCGAACCTTCAATCGGCGATCTTCCAATACGAGATCATGGATTTTTTTAATATTTTCCTCCGTAGCAGCTGTTTTCGGTGCACCTGGACGTGGTTCATCAAAAACCGACGAACAGCCACGTGCAAACTCGTTGAACCAATTCTTGACGGTAGCCATTGATGGAGAAGAGTCACCGTACACAGCATCCAAGCGCTCTTTGATTTCGATGCGCGTTTTCCCTTCCAAAAATAGGAATCGAATCACCGAACGATATTGCTCTTTTTCCATTTTTGTAAAACCGATCGACACGTTCGTTTCCATAAGTTGTTAAAATAAAACAAATGAAGGGATTGGAATGAAAAATTGAAAAATGAATTAAAAAAGAATGTGCTACACTGTGGTAAAACTCTTTTGAAAATACAGCGCCCTCTGGCGATGAGGCTAGGTACTTATTGAATGCACCTCGTAATATAATGCAAGTGACGTATTTTATAAGTGGGACTCGATCGGAAACAGTCGTTGCTCCCTTAAGCTAATCGCACATAATGGCCGCCACAACACTACGGCACGATGCTCTATTATTCAAAAGACCATATTCATGCCTATTTCGTTCCCGCTGCTGGGACACAGGACTTCTGTGAGCGGGAGCGGGCCATAATACACCACGCGAGCCCAGTGCGGTGAAATCCTTTATCTTAAAATAAATCAAATGACCACCGTTTAAGTCATCTTAAATTATTTAAAGAAAAAAATATGTCTATGAACTAATATAACGGAATAAAATACTTTCAGCTATGCGTACGTATTGATTATCGTAAACGCACTACAGCTGATTACAGGTTAACACCCGGAAGTCCCTTTTCTGAAACCACTTACAGCAACCACAAGTGAAATAGAAATTGTATAAAACACTTCCTCTCTCCTTAAAAATCATCAATACATAAAGTTTCCTTGCTCTTGTTTCATGTTTATTATTGAATATATGTATATATATATATATATATATATATGTTTTATGTATGTATGTATGTATGTATTGTATATGTAAATGGTACACCACTAACTACCTGCAGTATTGTCTCTCCTTCTCCCTTTAATTCATCCAAAGGTTGTCTGTAAAAGGTCGCTTTTAGCGATAAGACCGCCCATTGTGTCACGCTATGTAAACATTCTACATTTATGTCTGTAATTATTATGGTGTACGGAATAAAGAGTATTCTATTCTATTCTTGTTTATCGACGATATAAGTATGAAATGTTTGTCTGGAACAGATATCTTCTGCCCAACCACATGCTGCTAGCGCTCGCCGAGACGTTGCCGCGCGAGGTGCAGGGCGTGACCGCGGTGTGCCAGCCCATGCCGCCCTTCGTCAAGCAGAACCTCATCACCATACACAGAATGCTCCTCTCGGTACGTCGCAAGCAGCACGATTTTAATATTGTCCCACCAAATTATCCGACTAGATACGCTCAAAAACAAACATAACGACACAGCTGGCGAAATGTGGGCATACTATAAGTGGTATACTTATTTATTATACATATTATTCTGCCTGCGCCTTCGGGCGTTACAGGCGTGATGTTATGTCAAGATACGCTGCAGTCAAAATGACAGTTTAATGATGTGTTGCCATTTTAACTAATACGTGTCCTTTTTAGGAATAGGCCCTGTACTTAAATAGCTAGAAATAAAATTGGAGTAAATGGTTTTTGTTTGTGCATGAAAGACTGAATGTTCAGGCCATGACAGCACAAAATTCGGTGATAGCGATAATGTCATGGAGTCTGATAAGTTTGTGCTTACAAAACGCGGTCCTTTGTAAATAATAACGTCAAATTGAAAAAGCCCTGACTGTGAGTTTCTTTTGGCATACCTTAGGGCAATAGATATAGTTACGATTGCATGTCAAACTGCATTTAGCACAGAATCTTGCATTGATAGGCTGGGAACAGACGGACAGCTTGTTAGTTGCATCAGCGAACAATGCACGATGCGCTCAAGCACTTAAGCACTTGACTGTATTGAAGACTGACAGGACTAACGAGCTCAAAGTGGACTGGCGAGGGTGAAGACGCTTGCGTCTAGGCAAACTATGCAACCAGCACATGCACGTGTTGTAAAGAAAATCTTCAGATCAACTAATTATAATAGTAGTATTTTCTTTACATTATTAGTTTTAGTGTCAAAACTTTAATTATAGGAGAGTTGAAAACTCTCCTTGCTCAACCATGCTTGATCTTCTTGTGCCTTGAACAAGCATGCATGTGCTTTGCGGCATACAGTAAAGAATACATTTGCTTAGATAAAAAAAGCTACTAAATATGAGCATTATGTCATCAAAGTTCTGCGGATTATGATGATTTCTGCAAGCTGTGTATCAAACAATTTATCATTCAGTAAAAAATGCTCAATCGCTCACAAGTCACAAGCTTAGGTTTCATCAAGCATTCATACGGAAACTAGTAATTACTACACAGTTTCGTCTGCCAGCTGCTTGCTTAAACAGAACTATGCTTCAAAATTAAAGAACGGAGTTCTTTAACAACAGTTCTGCTATCCTGTCCGCCTATTCCCAGCCTTAAAGCGCCTGAAAGTTTCAGTCGACTGAAACAAATGCATGTAGTCGTCTGTAGCCGAACTAAACAGCCACACACGGCCAATAGGTGCAGTTCGCTGTATTCAAGTGCTGTGTGTGCTCGGTGTTGTTTGCAGTCAGTCTCTCGACAGTCTGCTACTGCTATGTCTGATGACGTATTTAGCATAGGAGCACAACTTTTCCTTTTACGTTGTCATTGGATTAAGGGAGACGAGAACCGATATGGACACGAGTGATTGTGAGTAATTTTATCTAACTGAGACGCTACTTCCTCTGTTTCTATACAATGTCAATCGCTGTCACTCTGCTCACATTACGTTTTTTCCGTGATTCCGCCGTGGATTCTCCGCATGGACTGGAAAGCTATAGGCCGAGTTCCCATGACAAACCTGACCCGCATTTCGAAAACGCGTGTTCTTCCAATCCTTCTATTTAGCCATACATGGAACGTGCATCAACGCACGCTCATTTGGACGAGCCACAGAGCCGTGTCAGGTGTGTCATGCTAATAGGGCGCGGAATAACTGCGTAACACGTCATGTAACTTTGGTCTTTACTTTAGTTGTGTTCTGTAAAATGAATTTCAGACGAGTTCAGTTTAACAATACATTACAACTGCAAAGGTTTTCGTTTTAGTACTCTCTTTAATACGTAAGAGGCAGATAAGTAATGTGAAGATGCGTGTTAAAGTGCTGCTGTATGTATACAAAACCAGCACTAGTGTACACATTTACCTCGAGTTAACAGTAGAAAACCGAGCATACCAACTTTCTCCTCGACCATCATACTTACTTTGCTTTAGTACTGTTTCAAACTCATACTTAGATAAATGTTATTAGCATGATTTAATTATACCTCTAATGGGGACTGTTACACACTGCTAGATGGCGCCACACGCCTAAGCAGTAACGATATGTCATGTAATGATGAGAAATGTCAGTACAAAGTACAAACTGAGAAAATGTTATTGGAAATGACTGGCTTGTACAGCGTTTTCTTTTTATAGCCAATGTTTTAATGCACAACATATCACAAAAAGCTTTATAATATTTCAGTATCGATTTATCAATCGATATCGACAACCGCTGGTGGCGCCAACTAGTGACTAACAATAACAGCTCTGTCTAAAGTTATCTTGTCATGTCCAGTGTCGCGAGTTGCCGAATGAGCCGCAACTGTACCAGATGCCGACAAGTATCAGGAACATTATGAATGCTACGCTGCAGCCGCTGTCAGCGTACAGCGTGCACGACTTTGCGCATTACTCGGACTTCAGGTAAACTTGATTTGCGCAACATTCTACCTCCGGTTTCTAAAAGTCTGTTAAAAGATGTTTATTCCGCCCACCATTCTAAAAAAGAACTTGATTAGGCTTTAGAAACAACATCTTTTATTTTAGCTGCTGAACAAAGAATTATGTTTATAGCACTGTGTGACTTAAACCCGCACTTGAGTCACGATTTTGTGTGAATTAAGCAGTCCATTTTTACACCTTGCGAAAAACAATCGGCTAACTTCATAGATGTATAATAAACAAGAAAAGATACTTTTAATAATTGTTCTTTGGCACTTAGAAATTCACAGCACACAGATGTCAAAAGAAATGCTAACTTATCCCGGTTAGCATTTCGCCTAAAAACAGTTTTATTCTGTAGAAAAAGTTACAACGCAATTTCAGTTTGTAATAATATTATCTTAAACCAGTTTGTTGTTTATGGATAACCATATTTTTTCAGTGTTAACACTGTGATTTTAATATGAACCACCCAGGAAGTGAATTAAGTGAAGATGAGAGTGCAATAAGTGATAATACAATAGTGCATTGTCCCAGAAGCAATAAGAGACACGGCCAAAAAACGAAACATTGAATTTGTTGTCTAATGAATGTAAAAGATTGTATACATCAGCATACAACACATTCATTCATGGTTCATTCACCACCATTCTTTTTTTTCCATTAACTAAAAACATGGCGGGTTTATATCATACGAGCTATAAAATAGTATACGATAATCGTGACTTAGGTAAGTCTATTAATACACGACGTTTAGCAGTCACATGTATCGTAATTTACTATTATTAGAAAAACACTTGGGGGTTTTTCAAGCCTCTATACGAAGGTCTAAATGCGTCACGGAATTGCCTTCCTCCTAGATCAAATAAAAACAGAAATATAAAACACTTCCGTTCTATTAACTTTTCCAAATGTTTCCACTGCAAGAGGAAACATTAGAATCTAGAACAACAAACATGCTCTTTTGTATACATAACGGAAAGTCACATTGCAAAACATTCTAGCCGTGCGCACGTCTGCAGTATCATTTGAACTACGATCACCGCCCTTATTGCGACGATATAAAGTCGCTGTCCAAGTCCACTGTTACGCTGCACGTAATGATGTCTGTACTACGATGCGAATACACAGTAGTCCAAACGTAAGGTCCCTGACCTTGCATTATCTGACCCTCTTACAAAGGGGAAGACGGGTCGCGTTATGCGGGTCACTAACTGCAGATGCTAAAGCGCAGGCTACACGACGTATTTATTCATTTTTAAATACGTTATAACGCGTACGTGTGTGTTTACCTTGCCGATGAAATCTGCGCGTTACGATTGTAAATGAATAATGCTACTATAAGTCCGTCCGAAAAAGTTAATTAATCGGGTGGAGGGTTCACTCCGAAATTTCGATCTACTTTCGAACGGGCCCTTCGCTGACGGACTGAGAGAGTAGACACCCAGGTTCGAAGTGTTGTTGTTTGTATTGTATATTTGAATGGATCGGTTCACATTTAACTCACGCTACTCGAATTCGTGTTTTCTGTTGCCACATCTTTAGTAATTATAAATATAGACAGTTTCAATAACTATTGTCTGAAACAATCCATTTTAAAAGAAATGTAAAATATGTTTAAGGATACTTTGTATTCTTCTGCATAAACAAAGAACCATAATACGATTTCAATACACACACATCATTCTTTTAAAATTAGAGTTAAAAACTCGTTTATTTACAGCGAAGAGAACATGATCAATCTGGAGACAGCCGCCGATTTACTAGAGGAGGACTATAACGAGCTAAATCCTGAGATTGACGCCTTCTTGCCGTCAAACATGATATCATATGGAACAGTTGTGAGTTACTTTGATTTTCGATACGTTATAAGTTTACTGGTTACATATAAAAGTTGTCATGTGAAGGAAATCTTTATTATTAATGTGGATGGCAAACTTTAAATAACTTATTGTATAAATATTGCTCAGGCTGTCAAGTTTTCTGTAGTGGCCCCTCTTAAAATAATAAAATATTTCTAGGCTACTGGTGGTTGCCAAGAGAAAAGGATTTTCTAAATTCGTAAACAGTAATATTGTGTACTTTGTTTCAGATTTCGGAATTGAACGCTGAGGCCAAACTATTTTTTCCACCATACTTCAGATACAGAAAGTACCGTTCCATGGCCCAGGTACTGTTATTTCTGATGATTAGAGTGTATATCACAGTGAACTGATTTATTTTATGGTGTCTATCATCAGACTATTAGCTTATTTTACTTATCTGGCACCTAGCCATCCAATGATTGTAATAAATTACTAATAGTAGCCCAAGCATGAAGTGGTTAGTTAAAGGACCATTTAAACAAGCTGACAGAGACATATTGATGTACTCAGTTGTAACATAATTATGTTCTCTGCTGTAAATTGTTTACTCTTGTCACTATTTAATTTAAACTTCGTATCGGGTTCGATACCTGGCTAAACCAGGAGCTTTCTGAAATACTAAAAGCGTGACCTCATAAGCTTCATTGACTACTTATCTATGATACCCGCATAGTCACAGTTTTCGTTCTGAAGCCACAAGACCCTGTATGGTGTTGATGAAATCATAATTTGTTACAGCAACAAGAAATTGAGGAATTCAAAGAGAAGGCAGCAAAAATAGCAGCTATCAGTAAAGGCAACGAGCTGATCAAAACTGAAGTCCTTGTTAAACTACAACAAGCGCAAACACAGATCGAAAACGAAGAAAAGAAACATAAAGTTGAAGAAAATGTTGGCACACAAACGAAAACGCAACAACGCAAAAGGAAAATATCTGCTGAAAAAGTGGAACTTAGGGTGTCCACCGACATAATTACTGATAATAATGTTACAAATAAAGAAGATAGCACTAAGAAAATTGATAGTAACGTGAAACCGTTCGCATATAAGTCTGCGGATTACAAAAAGTTTTTCAACCAGTCTAACAAAGATCACAAACAAAAAATGCCCAAAATGAAATTTAAAAAATATAAAAAATAATGTCATATTTAGTAAGCGAAACTATACATTAATATATATAGTTCGTTTTATTTAACTTTGAAGTTTTATTTATAGCCCAAGCCGAATTATCTGAATAAATGAAATACTGACAACAATCTTTGTAAAGAAATACTTTAATTTTATCAAATTGCAAGGTTAAATATTGTACAAAAATTTGTCTGTAGTTCTTGGCACTAGTCGAATGGTTCGCCCTCGACGTGAGTGTCAAGAACTGTGCCACCCAGACGAGGAGCCTTACTCAGAAATATCTTCAGAGATGTCTTCTCTCACCTTTATTTTATTCTTTCCTACTCTTCGATTTGTGTAAGCACCGGAGTCGTTCCTTTCCTTGATGATCCCTTTACCCTCGATCTTACTTTTATTTTTGGCGCGGAACTTCTTAGCAGCTCTGGGCGGGTCTTCCTCGCGATTTGCCTTCTTGTTACTTCTGTGTGCGAGGCGTGGTTGAGGAGCCTCCGTGACCACTGTGGTAGTCTTGTCTTCTTCTGCTGGCACCTCACGTTTCAGCACGCTTTTAAATGTCTGACCGCGAGTTGGTTCGTGAAGGGAGAAGGTGATGCGATCATGGTGTATCTGTTGGTGTGGGATAACAGGTCAAGTGTTAAAATAACCGACGACATACTGCATTTAGTTTATCAGTTTTTTTTTACTCCAGTTTTCAGACTGAAGTGGAAACGACAAGTGTTAGGCCCTTTACAGATAGTAACAATTTAGTGCTTACCCTATATTCTATAGTTATGAAGCATTCTTCCTCGTCTTCACATATAAGTGAATTGACGTCAGCCGGCTTGGCTGCGTTGGCAGGCCGGCGTCCCACACGAACGAAGCGCCACAAGGAGCGAATGCGAGGACCGCATGCACGAACCATTTCAACCACCTGCCAGAAAATATTGCGACTAAATTATAGTTATTTACATTTTCTTGACGATTTATATATTTCATTTCAGAATCTCAGATAATTTACATTCATTGCCACATTCTGAACTATCTACGTTATAATTATAGTCAATTGAGTGTTCATTGGAATAAAAACATGTATACATTTTGGTTGGAATGGATTTCAATACATAACTAAGATTTTGAATGAAGTTTAGATGCCGATGAAATACGACAGCAGAGTACGTACTTTCATCTGTTCAGCGCCGTCACAAATGCTGCCTCTATGGGGTTCCACGCCGAAGCTGTTGATGCAGGCGCGGTCATCTGGTAGTAGAGAGTCGATCTGGAATGCGCACTTTGGCAGGGCGTCCGTTCGTTCCTGTTCAGAAATGTTTTGATAAATTACTTATATTTAAGTAGACTAATTTATTAAAGCTGAAAAGTTTATTTGAACGCGCAAATCTCGAGTCGGATTTGAAAAATAATTTTTGCATTTGGTAGCCCGAATTTTGAGGAAGGTTATGGGCTATTTAACCTCAAGCTACGACCCTCAGGAGCCCAGAAGAAAGATAAAAAAAACGAGCGAGCCTTGGCTCATCTTGGTAATAAGCAAAACATAACATTATATCCTAAAAAAATGATTCAGGTATTATTTGAAATGATTATATGAGGTTAAGCGCACTGCTGATGCGTTCACCTTCTCTACTTCCCTTTCCCGCCACTCAACTGCTGGCTGACAGCACCAACCTTTCGGAAAATGGGTTGGTACCATCTGACTGCCAACTCTACCTCCGCGCGCGCTTCCCCGGCTTCCTGTTACACACTTCCCTCGCATTTCAGGAAATCACTCCCACAGATTGCAGGAAAGCGATGGAAATATATATTACACATCAAAAAGGGCTGAAGCTGGTACAATATATAGGTTCCTGTAGCTGTTTTAAACCACCTATGCCGTTGAGATAACATTGAACATCATCGTGGAGACATTAAAAAAAAAGAGTATCCGGGCAGTTTCATACCGGTTCTTCTCAATAGAAAATGACAAATAGGAGTCACCAGATTGAGGGTCACGATTATTAAGAAATAAAACAATTTGTTGAAATAGGTATAAGTAATAATAAAAGGTTATTACTGATGATTGTCTTACCCAGCCTATGTCGTCACAACGTTTGGGTTCATCGTAGCAGATGTAGTAGTTAATTGCTTTCGAGCCATCTGTTCTTTTCTCAGTAGACCAAGTATACCAATTCTCACCGAATTTAAACATACTGTTGACGTGGCTCTGGCGGTAAATTAACGGAAAAATCAATTCGTTTGGGTGCTGTTGTTTCGGTTTTTCAGTAGTTGTGGTCTTTTCATCTTCAAAGTCGATTTGTTTCTCATCGGGGTGTTTGTGCGTCTTGATGAAAGGCATCATTGTCTGGTCGGGTCGCTTCTTTTGCTCGGGCCAAGAGGCCTCGGTGTGGACGGCCTCCTCGTCCTCCATCTTGGAGTCCTCCTGATCGGAGTGCATCACCACCTTGACTTTGACCGCGAGCGCGGCGTGCAGCAAACACACACTATACACCAGGTAAGTTACCCGCCCCATCTTCGAGTGAACCATTACTTCGATCTCAGATTTAGTATTGCTCGGCTTTAATTGTTTTATCCATAAAGGAAGTTTGTTTTTTGCGGCTAACCGATAAGGAGAGTGTTTGTAAACATTCACCTAAACCAGCCATTCAGGAAGCAAAAGAAGGAATAGAATCTTTGTGTTTCAGAGATTGAGGCTGCTGGCAACATATGCGATATGGTAGGTAGGACGGAATCAAAAACAGACGCATTCGATTATTGCTTTTATTTGGGTACAAAGATGTAGAGTATAAAATAAAAATACTGCATTTGGTATCAACCTTTTTCATAAAACTTTGATTATGAAAATTAAGCATTTCGACAAATACATGTTAAACATCTATAAAATAAAATTAAAGCATAGTTGTATTTCTAGACTAATTTTTATAATTATTTCTTTATCTATATAGAAATTGTATAATCGTATAGTACAAATAAAAAAGCGAGTGAAGTTTGGACCATTGTTAGGAATTTAAGTTTTCCATAGTGCTCGATATATTACATCAGCCATAAGAATTCGTATTTACAAGATACATTATAATTTCGTTCTAACATGATATTTCGTCATAGCATTAGGGTAAGAATAGCATCACTAAGGCAGAGAGGGTGTTTTATTGTACATTATTATTATTAGTGCCTAACATTACTAACTAACGATACATTAGCTTGAGGGAATGAGACTTCGTTACAAAACTACTCTTTCTCTCATCTACATACTATCAGCTAGACAATAATAATTAACAAATAAATTAGGGCCAGATCGAAAGTAAACGTATCCTTAGTGTAAAGAGTTGCCCTACTTACAAATAATTAGACCTCTATGTGTTCGATTAGCCTAGTTAACATTGGTTCCGTGTACGTCACAGTCGCAGCGCAAAGGACACTCTGAACACATCGCTCACGTCCACAGTTTGTGCACAGTTCAGTAACAAGGCGAGTTGCTGACACTGTGTCTTTAGAATGTTCTCTGTCAATACTTGTGTACATCGTCCTAAAACTTATTCTCACTTATTCCTAGCAACTTTTCATATTATAAAAAATATCACGTCATTAAGTTTAATTTGTTTTTAAGTTTGCTTGTATCTAGATAAATCAACACGTAGTTTTATTTCGATCGTCTCGTTACATTTTAAAAGTATTATGCCAAGTACTATAGCCTAAATAAATATGATATACTAAACAGCCTAACCAACAGTTTCATAGAGTATAAATCAAATATGTTTCTGGCAACAAATCATTTAGTCGTTTTAAATCAAGATACACAAAGATTATCTTAATAACAAGAATATTATCTGCTATCGTAATTAAAATGTAAGTACATATATTCGAATATTGCTTTTCATAAGTTACGCGAAATAAATAAATTCATAGAAGAATATTCTTAAGATTTTCATAATTTTGTTATTTGTGCATAATATAGTATTCCAAAAAATATAAGATTGGGTGTCCTCTACACTGCGATTCATTGTGATTCAAACTTTACTAAATTGCAACCTAAATATCGCTCGCTTACATCTAATTAGTGCTTATTCTATTAGGCTCATAACAGAAAGCCGTTTCGGTCCACGAGAGGGGAACGTAAGAGCTAGTGATAACACTATGAAGCTTACGTTCCGATACACGCATCGACGACAACTCTATAAAAATAGGCTTTCACAAATTCAATATAACAAGAGTCATTCTTCACCAAAGATAAACTTGTGTAACAATATGACACGTACAAGAAGTATTTCTAATAAATAAAGTAAAGATGTAATTATAAAGAGTAAAATGAGAATAAATAAAGTTTACAATATCAAACGAATCTCATAGTTTCGGTGGAGTCATCGTGTATCTAAACGCAACGAGGGTGGGCCAGCGGCCTCGCCCTGATATATTGTCAGAACAACTGCTCATCTAACTTCAACACAGCAAACTACGGAAAATAGACAAATCTCAACAGCTATATATTTAATTATTTCTAATAGAATTTATTTTATTCGATTCAGATGCAACTATAACTAACAACTTACTATTACAATAGGCTCTAGTTTACTGTTCATAATGAATTGTGTTGTATGAAAATAAATGACTATTCAATTTGGTAACTTTACCTTTCAGGATTCCACTAATTACGTAACATGTCGTGATCTGTGCGGAAGAATGTGAAATTTCCTTGAACTTCATTATCTTTACAGTATAAAAAGCATACAGTGCCTTGTAAATAAAGTATCTAGACAACGATACTACATGGTCAGAAGTAGGAGGCGGAATCTCGCAAAACGTACAGGAGGAGGTGTGAAGGAAACTCGGTCGCTTATGTCTATAATACGTAGCTCACTCGTAAAGTTATGCAGTACAGATAAAATCTATAATCTATTCACCGGTATGACTAAGATCGGCGTAAGTCCATGAGCTGCCAAATGAATCACATCACGATGTTTAGATTACACTACGGCCCGTGATCGCCCGCACTCGGTAATGTTTCTGTCCGGCGCGGCCCATCTACTATTACAAACCAGAGCGTTCGACAAAGCCGTGCACGAAGCCGATCGGACGTGTGAAGCCACCTACCACAAATTTCTATTAAGTACAAAAACCACGCGCACCAGACAGAAACACTCTTCTGCAATCACAAGGGAACGAACAATACGGAGCAAATGCTGAGTATCCGAATATATAATATAATATATCCGTATCACGCATCCGCACGAATGTGCACCGAACAGAGATCTCTTTATTGCACTGTATTGTCGACAAGTTATTATTACTCGGTCCTACTATGATTGAATAAGACTAATAAATAGATATATAATAGTGATAGATTTAGGGAGAATACTTACGAAGAGATCTCTGTTGGATAGGTCGCGTAACACATCCATTCAAAACCTAGTGGTCATGTCGCCACTGTCGCGTGTGTTGAAGCACGTATGACCGTGGCTCAGTTCCACTCAACTTTTGCTCCGTGTTGTTCGTTAGTAGCTCATGCCCGTTACGTTGGGGCATGGGGCGTGCCAGGATCACGTGGTCGCGTAGCTGAGGGCCTTGCGCTGGAGGAAGAGGTGGATGTCTGCGAAGGCGGGCCGGTCGCGGTGGTCGCGCCGCCAGCAATCGCACATGATCTCGTACAGGTCGCGCGGACAGCCAGCCGCGCGTGGCACGCACTCGAACACGCCGTCGTCGGCTTCCAGGTGCGAAAGGTTCGACAGCACCTGTGGTGTTAACAACCTGTTAATGTACGCTCATAATATCTCAACTTATAAATGCTTCGTGGCTCTAGTAGCCGCAAGCGTTGACTGCTGATCATGAGGTCCCGGATTCGATTCCTAGATCAGGCAGTGTTATTGGGTTTTTGCCATCGAATATATTTTAGTATTGTCAGTGACGGTGTCCCCCTTGAAGCTGTTAAGGAAAATGTTTACCTCGGGCAGAATAGGTATGCAGTTGGGTAGGTACAATAAAATTGTTAGAGGGAAGCCGATAGGAGGAGTCAGCTGGGATGGGCAGCATTTGGTAAACTTCGTCAGGTCTTCTCGTCGTCCATACCACAGTGCCTAAAGACGAAAGTTTTCAGCGCGTGCGTCTTACCAGTTATGACTTACAGAGCCGAAACGTGGACACTCACGGTTAGACTGGTCCTTTAGTTTAAAGTCGCTTAGCGAGCTGTGGAGAGAGCTATGCTTGCAGTCTCTCTGAAGGATTAAATCCGAAACGAGGTGAACCAAGGTAACCGACATAGCCCAAAGACTAAGCAAGCTAAAGTGGCAATGGGCTGATCACATGTCTCGTAGAACCGACAATCGTTGGTGAAAACGAGTTTTAGAGTAGAGACCGCGTTTAGGCAAACGTAGTCTGGGACGCCCGCCGGCCAGGTGGAGTGACGACTTGCGAAAGGCGGCTGGCAGAGACTGGATGAGGAGAGCCGAAGATCGGGCTCAGTGGCGTTCACTAGGAGAGGCCTACGTCCAGCAGTGGACGAATATAGGCTGATGATGCTGCTATCTTAGTAGCAGCCCGGAATGTTGGTTTGTGCAATAGGCTCGCCCCTTATTACTTGGGACTTACATATAACTGGCGAATATTGAGTGTACTAAAAGCAGGTACACCTCTCCTAGGACTTACATATAACTGGCGAATATTGAGTGTACTAAAAGCAGGTACACCTCTCCTAGGACTTACATATAACTGGCGAATATTGAGTGTACTAAAAGCAGGTACACCTCTCCTAGGACTTACATATAACTGGCGAATATTGAGTGTACTAAAAGCAGGTACACCTCTCCTAGGGTAAACAGGCGTCACCAGGCGCGAAGTTATGTTATAAATTACCATCGACCCGCCGCTGAATAGCACGGTTTTATGACTTGGCAGAAAAAACTGAATATTTTTATTATATTTAAGTTCAATACTAATGAGTATTAAACACATACACCTTCTGGAATAAATTCTCTAAATGACGGTGAAAAGCAGTTTTGAGCAACGGGGTTTGATGCAGATCAAACCCCGTTGCGCAGTTTAGAAGAACAACGCAGACACACAGACGGATACGCAAAAATGGACTTTAATTTATAATAATATGTACTATATAGCTTCTGCCCGTGACTCGCCCGCGTGGATGTCGGAAAATATCCCACGGGAACGTGCTACCGGGATAAATAGGATCCTATCATCCAAATCCATTCAGTCGTTAAAGCGTGAAAAGGTAATAAATAGGCAGATAATAAATGCAACTAATCTTCTTTTTTTAAAATTAGATCGTCAATATTCTAAATGTCAAAGTTAAAAAAATAACCTTTTAACATTATCGTCATTAAGTTGAGATACTCTAACTCCGCCTTTGATCACGTAAGTATTATCTACTATACTAGCTAAGTTATTTTATAAAAACGATAGTACAAAATATTGAACTATTGTTCACTTGATTGCATTTTCATATTTTTTTTTACAAATAAGTGTTATTTTGTTTGCTTTTTCCTACATTATTTTTATCTTTATTATTTTTTCCTATATTATTTTTATTGTATTGTATACTTTATGGATTAAAATAACCAACAGTATGTATGTTACATTTATGATAGGTCCTTTTTAGTTTGTAAATTGCACTGTACAACGCCTTGGGTTGCTATAGTGTAGTTTCTAGCATGCACATTTAAATAAAAAATATGTATTACTAAATATACCTCATTATCAGTCAAATGTTCGTAAGGCCTACGTCTGCACAGCGTGAAGATCTCGTGTAGGGTCACAGCGAAGGCCCACACATCGCTCTTAGTAGTATACTTTGCCCGGAGCACTGACTCCCACGCAGCCCACCGTAGCGGCAAGGGAATGCGCCCGTCAACCTTGTAGTAATCACACGCATACGCCTCGTTGTCCGTGCCGAAGTCACTGATCTTCACTTGGTAATTCTTCCCTATTAGGCAGTTCCTGGATTATGAGATTAAAACTTAATTTTTAGATGAAATTAAACAAATTAGATGCTTTGTTTTTTTTTTTTAAGAAATAAGTATGCAATATGAAGTAGCATTTGTCTCCACCCACATTCACAAACTAAAATTGATAGCTCAACAAACCTGGCAGCCAAATCTCTATGCACGAAATTGAGCGATTCCAAATACTGCATTCCGGCTGCTATTTGCGTGGCGAGATGCAGCAACAGGTGCGCGGCGGGCGGCACCGCAGTCCTTAGGAAGGCGCAGAGGTCGCCTAGTTCAAGGTATTCCAGTACTACAGCCAAAGGGGGCGACCGACAAGCGCCCAGTACTCTGGCCAAGTGTGGGGAAGATAATGCTGCTAGGATTCGTACGTCGCGCTCGAATTCGTCCCTGAAAAGTTTTGTAGCATAATCAGCCTAAAATGTTCCCATTTAATTTCATTTAACCCCTCATAATTTAATCAAACACTCAAAATTAATTTCAATTTCTTCTTATGTTACTATAGTTTAATTGTTATTTTTATGATTTTGGTTTTTATTTCAATATTTGTACGCCTTCACGGCAAAACATAGCGCACATATAATAACCTAAAATCTTTATGTAAATACCTATGTTTCACAAATAAACACTTTGATTCTGAATTCTTGATTGCTTCTTTTATGATGTTGAGTAATAATGCGCTATTCTAGCCTTTTTTTAAACATCCTGTAGCGGTATCTACAGCGCCACATGCGAACTACGCATCACACTGACGTCACACAAAATCCTGCATCGCGCAAGCAAAGTTTACCGCGCAACTAGCATATATACAACGTCCCGACATCAATCGCAGGCAGTTGCCCACCAGACACGAGTCCTGTCTGGTCGGAGGATCCTCCCTTTACTATGGCTATGAGTGAACTTTACACCCTGTTCCTCATACCTCTAGGTGACCCCGACGTGATCTGTAGGCCAATTCTCGTACTTAAAAAACGTTCAAATTCAAGTCGCAATCTCATCTCAGCGACAATCAATGTCAAAAACCTGTCAAAAATGTATGTAAATTGATTGTAATTTTGACAGATTGAGACTGAGATTAGAATGCGAACGGTCTTAAAAATACGGGAATTGACCCTCTGATCACGTAACCTTCTGATTTTCTGAATTTCCTAATAGCTCTATAATCCTATTTATATTTAACCAATGCGTTAGTGTGCTACAAGGATCTTTTTACGTCTGAAACGCGTTTTGACCCGCCTTGAATTGTATTGACAAAACAAAATAGCGGCGTTCGTTCCGAAACACCCTCGTAGCGTCGTATTTCTTTCTTTCTCCATTTAAATATTAAGTAACAACACTTGAAACAGGACAATGACTCGTCACGACAAGGTTAGAAGACTTAATCTAAAAGTAAGGAAAGAAAGACAAACACAGTAGGTAATGACGTCACAGAAGTAAGAGAAGGAAAAAGCGACATGTAACAAACATGTAGAATCTAATGCTCATACATGATATACCTCTCCTTTACGGTGGCGTCGTGGCACAGGAACTTCACGGCCACCAGGCGCTTCTCCGAGGTTATTGCGCCATTGTACTCTGGCACACCGTCCGCCTCGGCTACGTATACCTTCAAAAGAAGAAGATACTTAGACCAGAGATGTACCTACTACAGAAAAGGATAAAAGACACGACATTTTTTGTCGTACCATCAAGGGGTCGTGTACTCGTGTGGGCTTGTTTGTCATGAATTTCGCGGGCAACCTGGCGCTTCCGTTGCCAACGAAAACAAAATTTTCTTAAGTTTTTTGCAATTTGCAAGTCAGTGTCGGGTTGTATGTTGAACAAGATATGATTCGCGACTGTAACAAGTATGTATTTACAGAATTATAATCATTAAAATCATCAATACAACCCCCTAAGTTCATATAATCCTATTGAACGACAATTTCATAAAATATCAATCTGAATAAAATGAAAAAAACGTAAGAAAATTTGAATTTCGTGGTCAACCTGGCGCTTACCCTTGAATTAAAACAAAAAAATTACATACCGTGCCAAATGCACCTTCTGCTAACTTGGAGATCATTCTCAGTCTGTGTCTCGGGAACTCGATCACGTTGGTCGTCTCAAGCCGTCGCTTTAGATCTATGAACACTTCCTGCTGACTCGGTGACTGAAATTAATAAAGAAAACTTATTATATACCTACTAAGTTTCTTAAAACGTGGCTAAAGTCCTTCAAGTTACGGGTCGCCTTTCTACAGAGCGCATTTTTTGTTCTTTTGATTTATGACCTTGACACGTGTTATCCCGTGTCTTAGAATCTTCAATGATTTATTACGACTTTCGTTGCGGTCTTACTCAACAACAATGTTGCGATAGACTTCGATTAGCATTTCATGACGAAGCTCCATCCCGTGCCACTATTTACAACTGGTTTAATGAGTTTAAACGTGGTCGAAGCAAACTGTTTGTTTATTTGCGAGAAGGACGTCCTTCTACGGCGACTACTGAAGATAACGTGAGTGCTTTGAGAAACAAACAAACTTTGAGGAATTCGTTTTATGAACCCTGAAGATGGCTCGACCGGATGGCTGGATGGGAAGACCCGTGGCTGCGTTTGAAAAAGGCGTGGAAGAAATCCCCAAAGAAGAGTGGGCCTACTGCTTCAGTCAATGGTTCCATCGCATGCGACGGTGCTTAGAAAGGAACGGAGACTACTTCGAAAAGCAATAAAAATATTAACAGGCTTCTACATCATTCCGTTTTTTATTTTCTAAAAACTTTCAGTGTGACCCACGTATTTGACCATGCAGCGACGGTGCCGTGCCGTAGTGTCGCGGTGTCAGTCAACAAGTGAGCCATACAACACTGACAACCGAGCCTACACACGGCGAATCAACCGTAGTTTTTCACGGCGAGAAAAACGTGTGTGTATAACGGGCCTTACGGTACTCCGTCTCACAGAGACGTGTGTGTGCTGTGGGAACATTTTCAGCTGAATACATAATGTCGCATGTTGTTCAGTGATGACGAGAATAATAACGTAACTTTAATTCGCTTTGGACATTGTTGTCACTAGTAGTATAAAAAATATTTCATATATTCATTCTTACTAGGTAAAGAGTTATGAGTTGGAGTAAAAGTTATGAGTTGGAGAAAAAGTTATGAGCTGGAGTAAAAGTTATGAGTTGGAGAAAAAGTTAAGAGTTGGAGAAAAAGTTATGAGTTGGAGAAAAAGTTAAGAGTTGGAGAAAAAGTTATGAGTTGGAGAAAAAGTTAAGAGTTGGAGAAAAAGTTATGAGTTGGAGTAAAAGTTATGAGTTGGAGAAAAAGTTAAGAGTTGGAGAAAAAGTTAGGAGTTGGAGTAAAAGTTATGAGTTGGAGAAAAAGTTATGAGTTGGAGAAAAAGTTATGAGTTGGAGAAAAAGTTATGAGTTGGAGAAAAATTTATGAGTTGGAGAAAAAGTTATGAGTTGGAATGATTATAGTGCCTAAAACCATGTAAGTAATGGTACGTGACGGTTATTTTTCATTGTTTCTAGGATTTCGTTCCTCAAATTGTATTGGTATGAAATGTATGTAAAAATGTATTGGTATTGTATACAAAAGTATTTTGTATAAATAAATTTATTTTATTTTTATTTTTTATATAGTTACCCGTGTGCTATGTTTGGAGCGTATGGACCCCGCACCGGATCTTCTAGTGTCCATGTCCATCGTGTCTTCAACGATGTCCGTGGCTCGTTCCGACAACGAGTCCAGTCGCCGCTTCGTCAGTAACGGTGCCAAACTCAACTCGGGCACCGCGTAGTCGTAGTTTGAACTGTCTGTTGGTAATAATATGGTGGGTTACTTATTGATACATTAATGTATGAGAATAAGGAATCAATCTTTTGTTGTTAAGACTTTGTAAATTGAGAGGATCAGTTCAGGTAGTAAGAGAATTCTTGAAGATTTTATAATAAGGAGTTTTGAATTGATATTCTTGAATGACTTTCAATTTACTATTTAACAAAACAAAAGGGAGCTAATAGTGACACTTCATCCTTACCTGAAAGTGCTGTGTTCGAGTTTTTGACGAAGTCTTTCATTTCCAACAATACAGTACTATAGCTAAAATACGGAGCACACTTGAGCGCTTGATAAGGCTCCTGGTACTCATCCGACTTAACATCTAAACCGCAGTCTATGATCATCTTGTTCTCCGGAAGCATGGAGGTTCCACACCCGCTGTAGTTGTCTATGGTCCGCTTCTGGGACACTGTTGACTTGGCCAGGGGCGATGCGAAGCATTTTCTATGCCTATGTCTATGGACTATGAGGAAGATGGCCACCGCGAGGAGGATCACTAGGGCGGTTAAAACGCCCACTACTATGGCAACGTATAGGGGGTCCTCTTGGTGCGCGGTTGATATGGGCACCTCTTTGGTGAGGGTTGTCATCTTTTTGTCTTTACCTACAGCTGGTTTCTGGCTTTCCGGTGTGTGGTTTCCTTGTGCTACGTCTGAAATTAAAGAACGTTATGTTAAGGACAATTTTTCGCGCTAACCAAACTATCATCGCCTCATTCGCATCTCATGCACGAGGTAGTGTGGTACCAATGTGACTTTTTTAATTCATATGTACTTTCAGAGTTTATCATATTCGTGAAGGAAAACATCGTGAAGAAACCTGGACTTTTAGTTAAAGACTGAAATCGCCAACTCGTTTTGGACATCGTGGTGATTGATGTATGCTCGGGCCTTATCTGTATGAGAAGAGGCCTTTGCCCTGAAGGGGACACTAAAGGCTGCTTTTAGAATTAAAACAGAAGCTAAACAATCCTATCGTTCCGAGCAAGCATGCGGTCAGACCGATCAGCGGGCTAATTAATAATAATAATAATATGAGACAACATCCACACAAGGTCTTCGGGTCCCGAACTAGGCAGAGCCTGTACTACGGTAACCTGATGACTGATATACATATACACACCCAGACACAGGTCAAACAGACATGTTCATGCACACAAATGTTTGACTTGTCCGGGGGTCGGACCCTGGACCAGCGGCTCAGGTGGCAGGGTCGCTACCAACTGCGCCAACCGGTCAGTCAATTACCAATTGCGTAACTTATAGATGTATGAGGAACAGGATGTAAAGTTCACTCATACCCATAGTAAAGGGAGGATCCTCCGACCAGACAGGCGTCGTGTCTGGTGGGCAACTGCCCGCGATTGATGTTGGGACGTTGTATATGCGCTAGTTGCGCGGTAAACTCTGCTTGCGCGATGCAGAACTTTGCGTGACGTCAGTGTGATGCGTAGTTCGCATGTGGCGATGTAGATACCGATTCAAACACACTAACAGTAGGAATGGCTTTCATTTTGACAGTCCAACAACATTCATTGCGTTATTTAAGTTGTTGAGCAGACACATTTTTCAAACATATGAAGCAATGGATTAGCCATATCCTTCAAAATCATTCACATTGTGATTCACATTAGGATTCAGATCAGATTCGTATTTAATATAAATACTAACCGGAATCGAAAACGACTTCGCTTATAAGTATCCAGCGCGCAGAGAAGTGCAGTTCGATGCGCACCCACTTGCCGATGCGATGGTGCAGTTTGATGCTCACGTTGCGAGAGTTCTCGAAGATGTTGTCTTCCACGTATGTGTAGCGGATCGGCTCGTCTTGGAAGTGACGCCCGCCGATCGAAAATGATATTATTGCTTCGGAGAACACCTGCCACGAGAAAATATTGATTTTAAATGTTACTGCATAATATCAAAAATGAACATTGTAACAGGTTAAGCTTTAAAATCAGAATTCTCTTCGTAATACATTATTTATCCGCTGGTGTGCTTATCAATATCTGCCAATTAAAATCCTCGCAACACAATACTCAGACACTCATCATTTTACAATCATTATTTATTCAGCCATTGATAGCGTTTTCCAATTATGCGATGGTTTTCAATGCACGTGAATATTTTAACAGTTTCTGTCGACTATTCCAAGTTTTAATAGTCCCTAGTTCCCAACAAAAGTTTAGCAAGCGCTAAGAATAGTTCTAATTAGGCTGACCCCTTATGAATTCACTAGAGTCGCTTCCCCTATCAGTCTGCTGAAATGCTAAAATTAACCTGAAACTAGTTTGAAATGTCGCGACAGTTAGTTAAAGTATTCAGGAGCTTTGAAAGTTTGTAAAGTCTCCCGCAGACAGGTACGACGCGACAACGCGCCGCAGCTCTAGTAGAAAAATTTCAATGAAAACGTCAAGGAAATTGTTAAGAAAGAATAACGTTTATTTGGACATTGTTCGTGAAACACAAAATACAAATAACAAAAAAAAAATCGCGTTGTGCCAGTCTTTGGGAGCCTTAAAGCGGGACTGACATACAAATTCAAATCAGTCTGCGTACCTGAACATCGCGCATGAATTTATTATTGCAGTACAAGTGGACAGCGCTGAACTCTCGAACTTTGTCAAACTCGAAGGTGACGACGGGTGGGCTCGGGCGGGAGTCGTTGCGCCAGCCGACCCAAGCGGAGGTTTTCGCGGCTTCTCGGATCTCGTCGCCGCCGAACTTGCCGTCGACGAGCTGGCCCAGGCCCCCTCGTAGCTCTTCGCCCCATTGGCCATCGTAAACCATGTCTGTGAGCTCCACCCCGTTGCTACGCTTGTCGCCTTTCGGCATCGAGTACGCGACAATTCCGACTGTAATAGCGAATAATATAGTTAATAAGTAAGTAAGTAGGTAGGTAGGTATTATTGCTGTATCGCAGTGAAACGCTAATCAGAACAGGACAATACTCTCAACCATAATGTATCCTGATTCGCCATACTTAGTAAACGCAGCTCTAGCAAGTATGTTGGCAATCATTTGACAGACAGCCTAACAAGGTATTTTCTGATAACACCATAATTCTAGGCTACCTCATTAATCGCTTCGCAAGTAGTTAACTTATAGTTGCTATTATGATCCCGCTTGACACATCGATTGGTAAACTCAGTATGATATAACATCCTTTTGACATAATAATCATAACCCTTTCGTCGCTTTTGCGAAACCCGTGAGAAAAGTTGTACAGTCAGCGTCACGATGTGGGTACCCCCCTTCAAAGTTAATTTTAATACAACTGGGGTAACCAATTGATGCAGCCCACCGTACGTAGAAAAACATAATTTGGCAATAACCATGAAGACAGTGTATAAATGCTAAAAAAACATGGAGACAATGAATAAAAGCCAAAAAACCATAGACAATCAAATCAAATCTAAATATTTTATTTCACATAAATCTACATGGGCACTTATGAAACGTCAGAAACTATAATGCACGGTTGCCTATGAAGAATTTAAGAGCCGGCAAGAAACTCCACGATTAGGTACTCTTTTAAAAATAATTGACTTTTACATTGTTTTCAAATTACAGCACAGTGCAGCATTAAAACACCATACAGACCGTGTATAAAAGCAAAAAAAAACATAGTGACAAGCTAAAAAAACCATAGTGACAGTGTATAAAAGCTAAAAAAAAACATAGTGACAGTGTATAAAAGCTAAAAAAAAACATAGTGACAGTGTATAAAAGCTAAAAAAAAACATAGTGACAGTGTATAAAAGCTAAAAAAAAACATAGAGAAGTGTATAAAAGCTAAAAAAAAAAACATAGTGACAGTGTATAAAAGCTAAAAAAACCATAGTGACAGTGTATAAAAGCTAAAAAAACCATAGTGACAGTGTATAAAAGCTAAAAAAAACATAGTGACAAGCTAAAAAAACCATAGTGACAGTGTATAAAAGCAAAAAAAAAACATAGTGACAGTGTATAAAAGCTAAAAAAACCATAGTGACAGTGTATAAAAGCTAAAAAAAACCATAGTGACAGTGTATAAAAGCTAAAAAAAACATAGTGACAGTGTATAAAAGCTAAAAAAAAACATAGTGACAGTGTATAAAAGCTAAAAAAAAACAGTGACAGTGTATAAAAGCTAAAAAAAACCATAGTGACAGTGTATAAAAGCTAAAAAAACATAGTGACAGTGTATAAAAGCTAAAAAAAAACATAGTGACAGTGTATAAAAGCTAAAAAAAACCATAGTGACAGTGTATAAAAGCTAAAAAAAACCATAGTGACAGTGTATAAAAGCTAAAAAAAAACGTAGTGACAGTGTACAAAAGCTAAAAAAAACCATAGTGACAGTGTATAAAAGCTAAAAAAAACCATAGTGACAGTGTATAAAAGCTAAAAAAAACCATAGTGACAGTGTATAAAAGCTAAAAAAAACCATAGTGACAGTGTATAAAAGCTAAAAAAAACCATAGTGACAGTGTATAAAAGCTAAAAAAAACCATAGTGACAGTGTATAAAAGCTAAAAAAAACCATAGTGACAGTGTATAAAAGCTAAAAAAAACATAGTGACAGTGTATAAAAGCTAAAAAAAACCATAGTGACAGTGTATAAAAGCTAAAAAAAACCATAGTGACAGTGTATAAAAGCTAAAAAAAAAACATAGTGTCAGTGTATAAAAGCTAAAAAAACATGGAGGCAGCATCTTAAAGCCAAAAACGTAATTAATCTTTCCCTATATTGAAGACCATCTTGGTTTGAAAGTGCGCAATAATGCAAAGGCCTTAAGCAGTGACAGGTTGTTAACCCGCCGCCTGTAGCGCCGGATCGCTTCCTTCATTTGACTCATACAACGTGCGCTGTATACTAAGCGCTTGCGACAATTGTTACTAGATCATTCTAAGATCTAACAGACCCTACGTCGATCTTTAAAAACCCGTAGTCAAAAATAACGCTAAATTCCCGTTTCACGTGACAAACCTATTTAAAAGAGGACCTCTGAAGCGACTTCTTGTTCAAAACCAAAGCATAAGGCGTTCAGTTATACAGTGATTGTACTTAGGACATTTTACACTTAAATGGCATTGCAATTAATGTCACAAATGCTCCTTGAGACGACCAGTGTCGTTCGCTTCGGATATCGTATTTGCACACAAACACCAATAAAATTATTGCACTTTGCGAGCATAGGAAGTTCTATTGCACGATCGCCATATCGCAATAGTAAAGCCAGTTATTACAATCAACAGAGATGAAACGAAAATTCACTGAAAAGCTGATGATAAGATTAACAAAACTTTTACATATTTAATTAGTAGTTTTATCTCAAAACTGTGTCTCAAAAACAACACTTACTGCAATAGTTTTTATGTTTTATTATAGTTTTCAAAATATTTGTCAGAGAACGGGAAAAAACTTATGAAACTTAAGCACTAAATATATCATGCCATTTCAATTAAGCTTTGATGGAGATCACTTAAACAAATGCCATTTTTAACCGATCGATCATTTACCCGAGCGATTTCTCCGAATGTGAGATACATAAATCACAATATTGCGTTCACGGATTATCAAGTAATCTAAGCAAACCGAGTAGGAGCAGAAAAAAATATTTTATTTTAAAGATAAATAGTGGGGTGTGAGATTGTGAATATGATCCATCAAAGATACTGTTGGGTATCTTAAAATTACGTCACGACCTCCGTCTGTTCATTCGTTACTGCAACCCAATAACTGTCCCGCTCCAATGTATATGATAAGTGAGGATGATTTGTGCAGTCAGTCAGACGCAATTTGATGACTCGAAAGCAGAAGCAAAATGACTAAGCATAAAATGAAACTTCCATCAACGGTAAGTACCATCAATTCGAAGAACCATAGTACTTTTAAAGACAGGATTTAAGCAAGTCGTTTCCCAAGAAAAAGGTCTGTAAATCAGCACGACGCGGTGGCTCCGTATGTGACGAGGTTCCTAATGTAGCTCTATGTATCACTGATTTATTTGTCGGCGAATTTCACAAAAACATGCACTTACTTGAAAATGCAGCGTTCGTGTGCCGCCGCGACAAAAAAAAACCGTCAGAGGAATAACAACTGCATTTATTTATATTATATAAGGTGTGAATCAAATACAATGTGTTTTATTTATATTCTCGTCCACGCATTAAGTGACCGACACCTGGCTAGTTCTTGCACAAGAGGGCAAGAGTTATGGTTTATGGCAGCTTGTTTATATAGCCTTCATCTAGTAGCTACAAATTTTCTTTGTTAAAGGAAATTGTGTAATTGTGTAGCGAGCGACACGTCACCGCACTAAGCCTGTAACAAGTAACAAGGCACTGCAATAATCTGCGATTGAGCGCACGTACGTTGAATATCCTGTTTGAAAGCTAATCACTTCCCTTGTATATAAACAGTTCTGATATTCACACGAATATTGAAATTAAACTGGTTTTACAAATTACTTTGCGGCTTGAGGCCGAGCGCAGCGAAGTGTTTGCCACTCAGGCACAAGCGCCACAAACATTGGTAAAATTATTTTAATTTACGTTGAAACACAACATATTTATGTTATTTTTAGCGTCCAGTCGTTCAAAGCAACGTCAACAATGAACAAACAAGCACAATTACTCAACCCCTTGAAGGGGCTTAAAATTAAGCCTGTAGATAAAATATGTATGGTCCTTTTGAAGTATTACCGGGACCTTACGGCGAGGTAATGTACACAAACATTCCTTGAACGGGAATGTGTACATAGTCGCAGTCGCAGGTAATGATAGCGAGGTATCAGTGGCGTGCCAGCCAAATGGCAAATGAAAGCAGTTTAAAAATGCAGACGTATGATTAACTGTAGTAATTTGCCACTTTTTACTTAATGACGCTTTGCATGCGGTCCTCGGCACACGTTCGATAACAAAACTCCTAGAATTCACTATTAAGGCCTTCAACAATGCCTTTGTAGTAACCATATTAAACCATGAACACGGCGCATTATAATTTCTGTGATATGCTCCATAATTAACGTTATTTTAATGAACTTTGTACACGGCCCGCACATTATTTTGATTATTTTATGACCTATGGGAATGTAGACGCGTGTAATTACTTTTAGAAACCCTTTAAATATGAACACAGAAGCTATGTGACTAAATAATGAAGGTTTTGTCTCCGGTGTACAATGTAGCAATTACGGAAATTAGCTGTTAGTGTACAACAATACTACCTATGTTTTTCCACTTCTGCCAGGATATTGCCGTAAGCTGGTTTTAATTAACAGTTAAAAGAAATTGCTGTTAGTATTATTTAGTATAATTACTTTGTATAGTGGCGCCTGTGAGGTAGACTCGACGATTGTACTATGTAGGTAGGTGTACCTACAAGGATATGCATCAAAGGGTTTTCACAAACGTAGAATTTAATCGTCTTTATACTTCGAGTGGGATATTGTGAAGAGACAATAATAGATTCAATAAACCTGTATATTGAACGCGGTGAGATTGTTTGAAGGATATCAGCTGGCGGTGCATTATGAATCGGACTGTCAAACGTTCACCACAGCTGACATCCGATTAAGCACTCAGTTTACCTCCCAAGGATCCAAAGCGCGGGTAAAACGTGAATCTGCTTCTGAACTATTGTGACTCAGGAAATAAGCTCGCGGCTTATTGCTTATGCCAGCAACGATCACTTCCTGTTGCCGTGTTGTTTGTTCTGTGATATTAACTTACAATGTTCCTTATTTTTAAGAATAGGAACACTCTTAATTGCTGTTTATGGTATCTTAACATCGTGTTCTTTAAATACGTTTTGGTTTTCAAAAGCTCTAATAAGTGGGTCTGTGACTGAACTAAGACGAGGACCTTAAATACAACAAAAGAGACATTAAGTATGTATACGTAAAACTTATAATTGAAGTTACTCACCGCTCCAATAGCAGCCATAGATCTCGACCCTCATGCAGACTGTGCGGCGATGTGAACTGTACGGAATGAAGCGGATCTTGGATGCCCAGATCGGCGGCTCCAGGTGGTTTTTCTTCTCCAAGTACGTGTTGGTGTTACCCTGCAGAATCTGTAACAATCGTTTATTTCATTATTGCCTCTTCTACCGCAGTAGAGCATTGAGTGGTGCCCTCTCTATTGTATTACAGCCGAAATCGGAACTAGCGCCGCCATGATGGTTTTCGAAATTCATAATCATATCATGTCAAATTTAAAATACTAAGCGCTAGAGATAATATGTGGTCATCAGAAAGGACTTCAAAATGAGAACCTCCTCCGTTTTGAAGGCGAAAATTGGCTTGGGGGCGTTAACATTTCCGTCTAGGGAATACGTAGCTTGATAGGATAAAGTTGCGAGTTGACAGGAGATCAAACTGTCGCAGCTTCACACAGAAAGCCGTGTGGACTAGGGGGCTGTCTGAGACCGAATAGTCAAACTGGATTTTGTACAGTAGGTACCTACCGTTTTATACTCCAATACTGAAACATATAGAATCCTGCCACTTGGGTAAGTTGGTTCTTTTAATAGTTAAATAAGGCTGTTTTCGACAAACTAAAAACTAAATGAGAGACCTATCCTGTACTGTTGCCCAATGTCGTTTGAGCCTAAACAACAGCTGTTTATAGAACAACGCATACTTGAGTAATCGAGTAATCTATTCTGGGCTTTATTTTGAAGTCGTCTCATATTTAATTTGCACCACGGTTCCTAGTAAGTGCTCGGAAGCTCCGTAACACCAGACTCGTAAACCCAAATTAGGACTACAAAATAATGATCTCTAAGTTGTCGTGCTACAGAACCCGTTGAAAATTATCAGATAAGTTGAAAAGTAGAAGATTTTAAAACAGCCCAATCGTGTTGCCAGTGTAATCCACAGTTTCCCCGGCGCAGTATTAGCAGCTTATAATATCACGAAGCTTTATTTGCAAAAATAAATCTAGAACGGAATTGAAATGCGCCTCGGAGATTTGTCCGCCTCATCGATGGGTATTATTTGAAATCCGGGACAGGCGTACAATGGCGCTAACGCGAATGCACAAGCAGAATCGACGTTTCAAATATTAAATCGAATACTCGAAGCGTAATTTGGGATCGACACTTGATACTCAATACTCATGCTTTAAGCTGAATGTCAGCGAATCCTAATTAGAAGTCTATTTAGACACTACGAGATTAAACATTGAATCGAATGAGAACGGCTCGGTTCAGGGAAATGCGCTGAAGGCTAAGTGGGTAGATGATCGGTATCTTTCGAGGCTGATCTAATTAGCGGGCTTCACATTGAAAGCTCTATTAGCTGGTGTGTATGCGCCCGATATTGTGAATCTATAGCACATGCTTTTATGCCACACCCATCTATGGCTAGACTGTATTTTAATTGCTGAAGTAACACCGCCGTTCACACATTACGCCGCGGAAAAAGCTTAGCGGAGAAAAAAAAATATTCAAACACCGTTCAAGCATTATTAACTTTTCTAGATTCCAGACTTGCGTATACTAAGTATGCATAACACGAAGTCCTAAACATACTATGATTGATGTTCAGAGTACCGATCAATAACAGTTTAAGACAGAGCCATCGATGGATGTTCAAAGCATCAGTCCAACTACGATTGCGAACTAAAAGCCCCTTTGTCAGTAAATTAACGGTATTCTACCTAATAGCTACTTTATTTGAAAAGTCGTGTTGCATGAAGTAAGCGTCCAACCCTCCTTGTTGCGAAGGGAGTTAAAAAGTACGACGTAATTACAAGTTAGCACAAGGCCCGTGCAAACGTAAGTAGGACGTAGTGAACAGCGACAGGTGACTAAGCGACCGCTTTTAACGTCTTGTCAGGCCCTCTAGTCCACATAGAATAATATTATTGGAAAATAAGGAATTAAGGAAATAATAATTAATTACAAGGAAAGTAAGTAAATAAATGCACATCTGTTATAAAATGAATGGTTTTCTTTTTGTAAAGCTATAAGGGTGCATCAGGTATTCGTAAAACATGAAAATGAGAACGGACAACAGAAGAACTTAAGTTCAGAATAATAATTTTTAGTTAAGTTCAGAATAATAATTTAATAAATATTCATTGCAAAAGCGTGTTCTTTCCCAAAACGTGGAAAGTGGAAACAAGTGTTTAAAAACTAATTTTCATTTTGAAAACTGCAGCTCAAGTTGTTTGCGAACACTCAATTCACGTCCGTTTTGTAAACACAGTAGGTATGCCGACTATGCGGGCATTCCGGTATTTATATCATAGTCAACAATCAGAAGCAGAGTTGTTTCATGTAATTATCATAAAGAATAGAATTCACATTGTAATCTAAAGTAATAAAATAAAGAGAAAAGATTAGATTTTTTGTATGTTTGTTACGGTTTCACGCTAAAACAGCTGAAAGGATTTGGATGAAATTTGGCACATGGGTATACCTGGATTAAGACATATAATATCGAGACTTATGCGGGTGAAACCGCGGGGCGCTGCTGGTTGAGTATATGTCGCACAACGCTCATTTAACAACAAAAGTACAACTAGATGTAGATATAAGTATGATCTCGGGCTGCGCAATTGTTCCTTATGCCTATCATTTCTTTATAAATTATCATTTCGTAGGTTTGTAAAGCCTTTAAAAGCTCTACATATTTACATAATTTTCCAGCTTTAATCTTCAAAAAGAAAAATTGGCAAAGTAAAGGTATAAATGACCGAGATATCATTTATTTTGGTGTAATAATGTAAATCCTTGAGAACGACAATAGGAAATCCATTAAATTAACAATCAGACACAGTTGTGGTTGACAATAAAATCTTCAACGAGTCTTCTAATAAAATGATGCCTGGTATGTTCTCTAGGCTTAAATACGTCTGTGATGGGTGCTTCTTCAGAACAAGCTGTCGACAAAAATGTTGATCTCGATTTGATAAGCAACTAGCATGCACCTCAGAAAACGGCATAGGGTTGTATATTTTTCAATTAACACTCATGAAATCTTTTGATTAAAAACCGCGAGAGTATATTAACGATAAGTACACATTGACATACTTAGTAGTTAATGAACATTTGAACAAGAACACAAGTAGTTCTAAATGTCGCCGCAACGATTATTCAAATGTTTAATTAACTGTTAGAACAAACATTGAATTAAGTAGAAGCAAATACAGAATGACACTTTGCTAATGGGAGAAATCCTTTGTCACAATATAGAACAAAGCTCCTTCCTGCACACCGCATGTCTTTGTGAACTTGAATTAGCTTTACACAATAATAATTACTGAGACGTTATTCTATCACTTTAACACTCATGTTATGACCAACTTACTTTTAATAAAGGAATATATTATCATCTATTTTGGAATGATTGGTACTGCATTGTACTGTATCAAATACTTACACATTGATAAAAGAAATGTACCTATTTGTGTTTGATACATAGTAATCTTGTAACAATTGCCCCTGAAATGTCAAAGTATAAATAGCCCATTTCGTAAAAAGCAAAAATGAACTTCCGATTTTAAAGTTATTTTCACTTTGTAGTATTTTTATTGGTAGTCGGTTTTTTTTCGATCTGTAATTTAGTTTTTTGCCACCTACTGCCGAAATTAAAGTAATTTTTCACTTTTTTGTGATTTTTTCGTGGAAGTCGGTTATATTTTATTGTAAAAAAGTTTTATAGTTTTCACTTTTGATTGGCGACAGTGACCATTGATTGATATGTTACAAGTATAAATTTAATTTTATTGCATGTTATTTTTCGATTATTGCAGCTGGTTAATATTGGTACCCAAATTATAAAATTATTATACCTCCTGCTGCTTTTCAAAATGTTAATTATTAGTTACTAATAATTAATTATTCTCCTTAGCTACGTTACGTCAATGTAAAGTTAGGGAAATTCTTTGACATCAACATGAGAAAACTTGACATGAAGAACTTTACTAAAGTCGCGGCATAACGTTCGAAATACAAAAACTGGCTCAAAGGTGAAGGCTCGGGCTAAAGTTAAACCGTGTTTTGTAATAAGATGGATGCAGTTTACACAAAGCGTCAACTTTCCAGACACGTACGGGAAAAGATCGAATGAGTGGAAACCTATGCTTTGAGTTTGCGTGTCTACGAACTGCGAACTTGTTCCGCCGGCAATAGTTCAGTCAAACTCTATGACTTTCAATATCACTGCACTTTTTAAAGCCATTGCAGACTCGGCGAAAATATGAACAAGTTGTACCAAACATTCCACGTAAACCTTTAACTCCACTTCGTCCTCCACAGCGAAGAACGGTCTTGAGATCTAACTCTCCATGCGCTAGGTTCTGTAGTGTTTTGAATAGTTGCAGCGATTTAATCGGTTTCCACTTTGATTCTCTGACTAAGCTGAAATCTCAAAACTTGAGTTGTTTATCTGATGTGTTGTAAAGTATTAATTTGTTCGATCTTAATTTTACCAATCATACTAGTTACAAAACTGAGTTTCTGTTTATATTACATAGACTACAGATTTTTCTTTTGTTTTAAATTGGCTGTAAACTGTACATGTACCTAGGCTTACAATTAACATAATTTCATTTAGTTCATGTGGTGTTTACCTTTAAGTAATTGTTACACTGTTCGAAGTTTTTAAATACGTGTTATTTTTTGCCAAGATGTTAGTGTAAACCATTGTTGGTGAACCAAATAAATAAAACATCGGTTGACTATCTATTACATTTACGTCTATAGGCTCCCACAAACAGGCGCGACACGAAGGTACCACTCATCGCGCGACACGCGGTGTCTTTGTGTCGCGCTGTCGCATCGCGCCTGTGTCCACGAGCCTTAAGCCTTCGAACGTGAATTATAAATTTACTTGAATGACCAAAGTAGAGTAAATTAACTTGTTAAAATAAATAGGAAACATGGGACTATTAAATCTTGAAATATTATGTGAATAATAGTAATTAGCACTTTCGACAGTTGTGCTCAGTGATCAAGGGATGCAGAAGGATAATCAGTGTGTCCATACACAGCGCAACTTGGGAGATGCCTACATTCAGCCGTTTACTACTATAGGCACAATTCGATTTCGATTGTAAACAATACCTTCTCCTATGACAATTAAAGAAACAACTGCCTCTGATCTTATCTGTGAAACATTAATTCCAAAAAAAAAAAAACAATTGTTTATTTGGATGTCGGTTGTTTTTTTTTTTGTAAAAAAGTTTTTTATTTTTACTTTTTAATTATGGTACCTAAGTACACCACATTAACTCGAAAACGATCGTCTTACACGTCCGTTTGAAGCCGGTTTTTTTTTATAAAAAAATATTTTATTGTTGCTTTTTTTTAAAGCCGCTCGACCGAATTTGATGAAAATTTTTATGGGACCACTTAACAAAAAATGAATCATCAAAATCAATTCATAATTGGCGGAATGATCGCGTAACAAACATACAAAAAAAAACATACAGTCGAATGAGAACCTCCTCCTTTTTTAATGTCGGTTAAAGATTGCGTCACGAGGAGAAGTTAGGTTGGACTAATATTATGGGCTATGAAAGCTCATTATTGACATCTCATTTATAGCTCATTTTTTAAAAGGGGTACCACAGTTTGTGTGACCAATAACGGGTCCGCTAGGGCCGATGCCTACCAGGGTTGCGGGAAAGTCCGTAAGGGTTACCGTGGAATGGGCCCCCTGAAACTCCTGGCACAGGCAACTGAACTGACTGGTTTTAGTCAGTAGAGTCTGACACGCCCTCCCGCTCCGCCCAGAGCGGAAGAAGTTATATGATGAGAGCTAACCCTCAAAAAAAAAAGGTTATGTGAAAATCGGTTGACATGGCAACGTGATGCGAAATGAGGAAAATGTCGTGAGCAAAGTTTGACTATGAATGTGGATGAGAGTAGGGGAAGACCAAAGAAACAATGGATCGAATGTGTGAAAGATGACATGGCTAGCAAGGGGGTCATCCCCTCAGTAGTCAGCAAACAGGCGCGACGCGATTATAGTAGAACAATTTCTATAAAAACTTCATCGAAATTTTCCACAAGAGTCGCGTCGCACTATCACCTCGCGCCTGTCTGTGGGAGCCTTAATACAGAAGTAGGTATGGAAGAAAAAGACATGTTGCGCCGACCCTAAATAAATAGGTTACGGACAAGAGAATAATGAAGATAGCTCATTATTTATTTTCTAAAGCTACAAGTGAACACATAGAATCCTTACCTCTTGTCCGTCCCCGGTCCGGTACCGCACCCACTTGCCCAGCTTCGGCCGCCAGTACTCGATGACGTATGCTTCCGCGTACTCTTGCCCCTGGCCGTTTCCGAACCGGCCTTGCGTGCCGGTCCCGGTGATCACATGCACCGAATGCAGGTCGATCTCCAGCCATTCTATCGACTCAGTCACGATCTGCGACCGCGGACACCAGGCACCACCCTTAATGTCCTGGTTAAGCCTGTTGGAGCACCGAAACACACTATTATTATTAAAACCTAAGTTACAAAAAACATCACTTCTTCATTTCGTGAAGGACTTGCTTGCATCAGAAATTTTTAACGCTTGGAGCAGTTCTACACAAGCTAATTTAATTTTGAAAAATGTTTACACGCCATATTTCGGCCTTTTGTGAAATTGGGGATGGCGAACAATGGTGATCCGGAGACGGAGCATAACAAAGGAGTTATTGCGTTATTAGAATAGATCTAAAGATATAGTAGGTACTGCTCATACTTTCTTTAAATTCATTGTTATACGAAGCTAACTATGAACAAGGGCGGATGCAGGATTTATTTCTGGGAGGGGCGCATGTGGGCCAGACAGTTAAGAAGTGTCTCCCTCATTTAGAATTGCACTTTGCTGTTTTTGGGATTCATTCTTTTTCAATGACATTCAAGAATACCTACAAAAAAAAAAACGAGTGTGGTCTGGGGACCCCCATCCTCCGCTAGGAGTAATAGTGTTCTGTGCCCCCATCAGGAACTAAGTTCCTTACGCGATACTCGTACGCACACACACTCCTATATGATCCATAAAAACTGTCTCTCTCTCGGACGATTTCTACCAGTTTACCTACTCCTACCGCAAAAATTCGTTCCTAAATGCAGTAATAGCACCCCGCCTCGGATAGGATAGATTTTCTTTTGACCATAGATATTAGATACAGAAATAAGAGTTACTTTGTCGACATAGCTAGTAAAGTTTAATAATTAAAGAACCTGGGTTGCAAGAGCCATCGAAGCGAGTTCAATGAATTTAGCACCCACCACGAATTGGTTTGGTTAAATTTTCTTTTGACCATTCATAGTATTAGCAAAATGTTTTTCACACCCCGCTGTTTTTTAGCGTCACCAGCTTCAGACAGGATCTGTCTGGCATTAATGCTGAAATGAACATTTTTGGCGCAGTCGTGTGCAACACTATTGTTTTTAAAACATTATTTTCATTTTTTATTTTGGTATTTGTGTTTCACGAACTGTGTCCAAATAAACGTTATTCTTTCTTTATTTATACTGAAATCCTCTCGCCGAATCTAGGCGGGTGCATTGTTGCCATAACTGACCTCTGTGCCCGAGTACGAAATGACTGCCAGCACCACTTTAAACCTTAATAGTTACGCAACTGCTGCTGAAGATATAGCAGGTACTTCTTCAGCGTTCTTCTTTGAAGCAATGTCTTGATGGACATCCATTTAGACGATTCGATTTTATTTTACTTAAACCGCTCTGGGCAGTAGATCCGCCCTTGATCATGAATATCACATTTATGTGTAGTCTCCGTCGCTTATTAGTTATTACGGCTTTGTATTAAATGCGTGACCCATGGAAATGTAGGATGTTGAGCGTCTGTTTAGTATGTAATCTGTGCTAGAGCCTCGTTTAACTAATAACTGCAGAGCTCTCGCCCACGCGTTCCGGCACGGCATGACCCTAGTCTTATCTTTCTAGTACCCGGGGACGTGCATGGCCGCCCCTGGGTGACAGCAGTCCACTGCTCCACCCATTAAGCTAAGTAACGTCATGTTTTAATAGTAAGGACTTTACACAGTAATGTTATTATTGAGCTATCAAGTGCAAAGAGCCGTGTGGCCACATATACATCAACATCGCGCAAACGCGACGGGCCGCACTCCGCTCTGCGGCATGATATAACGAGTGTCTCGTCAAAGGAAATTAACAGCCTTGTGTTATATGTATCCTTGTACATCTGTTCAAACAGATCGTCAAAGCAATTTCAACATTATAAGCGAAATGCAATTAGTTTCCGAAATGAGATTTTTCGTAAAGTTTGTTTTTGAAGAGATTTCCTTTATAAAAGTATATAGAAACTTGGCTGTGTGTGTATCATATTTATAGATATATTTGAAACAGACGAACATACTGATAGATGAGCACATGTCTGCCTATATTACAATTTGTGTATTCACAATCGCTTTAAAATTGTTATTAATGCTACTGTTAACCATTAGGACAAGGACAATGACACACAGAAAAATATGAAATTAATATCCAGATAATTATAGCGTTTTCAACAAACTAATATACAGGGTGTGGCGTAAGTAGTGGTCCACCGTTCAGAATTCGATAAACCAGATAATTAACTATAACAATTAAACATTTTAACAATTTTTACCCAAGGGGAAAATATTTCCTTTTTGTCTTTCATTTCCGAAATTTCTACCTTTTATTACAAATTTGTTTGTAGTTTCAACAAAAACCATTATGTTTTCATTTTTTTTTTCTGTTAATTACTGCTGAATACTAGAGCTATCATGATAAATTATGATTTTTTATGTTAATTTTGCTCTTTTGAAGAAAAAGTTGGTTCTTCTCTAATGCTAATCCTAATTTTTAACACACCATAAAGTTCAAGAGCGATTTTTGTAAAAAAAACTTACTACTAAAAATGGTTAAATTTTTTAATTGTTACAGTTAATTATCTGGTTCATCGAATCCTGAACGGTGGACCACTACTTACGCCACACCCTGTATGTAGATAATGGATACAGTAGGCACGTTGCAACAAATAAATACGACATTGTCTTGAGGAAACAAAGAAAAGTTTATGAATATTACTTAAATACTTACTATACTAAAACTACAGGTGACGCGTACACCACCATGTAAAATTTCATCGATAAAGTCTAATTATCCGCAAGTAAAATGTTTTTAAAAGTTTGTACTGAGTGAGTCATTACCTCATAACTTTACAAGTTCACCCGCTTCGAAGCTTATATAAAAGCCGTGGATGTACAAAGCTATTCGCTTCAATACGCCGGACGTACAAGAACTAAGACGCATAGTTATTTCACAACGATCCAAGATTCCTCCTATAATATATCAATCAAAGCTAATAATAGTGGCGTTGTTATTAGCGCATTCACTTATCATGTGTCACTGAGGCAGTGTAATCGTTCGCACCAATCAAATTCCGAGATGGCCAGTCATTAAGCTCATTGACGCGCCACCGAGCGTTCTCTAGATATCAATGACGCGTGAACAAACTTTCATAATTTATCACTTAGCATATGCGCCGGCTAATAAGTTTTGATACTATTTCAACACCGACACCAGAAATGTGGAACACTTCCTTTTGTGTAGCCCTAGTGTGGGAATACAAATAGTACTGCATAAATCATTGATGATATAATATATAACATAAACAACGCGCTGGGTGTTCGATAATAAAGAAAATAAGCATGTCGCATATGAAATTGGCTTGTAATAAACAGGCAGTAACGGTTGGTTCACGACCAGCGCAAGTAAACACATTAACATTTCCATGGATCCCACTCACGACTTCGACTGTCAATACAATTTGGGGTTTTATTACCTACTGATCAGCAATTCAGCATTATCAAGTCGATGTTGATAATGAATTTATGAGTTTTAACGAAAATAACAATACAGGGACCTGTTTGGGCGCTAAACTGACGAGGAGTAAACCTACTGGTCTTACGTTATTTCATTTGAGAATTTTATGAGAAAATAATATGGATTTAAGGCAGCTGAATTCTTGCGTTACTCATAAAACATGGTGCTGTTTACCAATTATGGCACTGTCATTTCCCTCCACCTTCCCCAGGGCACTCGGCGGCCTGGAGGGTGGGTTTGTTTGTATATTCAGTATTGGAAGCACGTTATGATGATGAAATTATGCATATAAAGGCATAACAACATTCATAAGGCAGCGTAGGATAGAAACATAACTGGCTACGTGAAAATGGACTCTAAAGGCGCTTTCAAAGATGTATGAAATGTATTTTTAAGTGATTCGAATAGTAACATGAGTTGACAACTGCACTTATGTATGGACAATACGGACTGTCAGTGGTATAAACGAATCTTAGGGAAGAATGCAAGTGCCTTTAAGTCGATATTGCAGCACTATGATATAAGTTCCCGTTATTTGTCTGTTTCAAAGTCAGTTACCGCAACAGTGATAAACATCTATGTAGTAATAGTAACTTTTTTTTAATTCAGATAAAGCTCTAGACGTTTCCAATCGCTACCGGCCGTTACCGCCAATTAATGGTAATAAATAAGTGATACGAACCTTCCATTTTGCGGGGCCACATTGCCGTCGTTGTAACAGGAGCTGGCACTGATATCCCGGTCGGGAATCAAACCGCTCTCCATTCCGAGCGGCGCGATACATTGAGCTGTAAACAGACACAGTATATAGCGGCATACATATTATGTGTTGTATCAATATGCACACCCGGTTTATGCACCACACCGACCCGCCGACTACGGCCAACTTAGATGACATTTAGATGCTTGTCTTGCCTCTAGTCAAGATGCGCGTAAATCATTCAAGACTCACAGAGGTGACGTAAGTTACATAGAAAGCTTTTCGCTGTTAGCATTGCCAAGCATAGCAGTGTTCAATTAATCGCTATAGGTAGGTACAAGTACTGCAACTTACAACAAAACAAAACACAAAAATAGGACAGCATAATAAAGGAAAAATTAAAGATAATTGAGCCACAATGAAAAAGTAATAACCGCACTAATCACGGCGAAGTCAATTTAAAAGTTTGTGTAGACGTGTCAAAAGTTTTGATGAACTGAAATCGATGGGGACTTCTAAGAACAGACTGAAATGCGGCGGCAGGTCATCGCGTGTGTTATATTCTTTTTAAACACAATGTAACCTTCAGTCTGCCGCCACCCTTAAACTGGCGAGCATAAGTAACGAGCAAATTAATTATTTTAGAATTAGAATTATTCATTTGTAAAACATAGGTTAAAGGTCAAGGTATATATAGGTAATAATACATCCGCACAGCATGTTTCCACTTAACATTAGCCAGCTTACATAGACAGTGGTATTAATTAATAAAATGTAAAAGAGCACTAAATTAAATAAACATGAGACAAGTTGTCAGGCGAATTTCTCATTGGGCTTGTACATTTGTACCGTATAATTCTCAACGGGGTCGCTTATTAGTCAATCTATCAAAGGGTTCTCGCGTGCGGTAGGTATTAGACGCAACAAACAAACTGATATACGATACATAGAGGTAGGTATGTGATATATGTTGAATCATTTAATTAGCTGCCAACGACTGATAACGTGTGTTGTGTCGCATGAGGCTACGCATCACTGAAGAGCGGGCGCGGGGGCGCGGACGCGCTCTCTATTGTAATGTCCAAATTATCTTATTTCATTGTTCAGCTCCTTAACGATTTATAAATGACTTATGGTTGTATACCTTTTGATGTAGCATACGAAAGTTATTAGAATAAATAAATAATAATAAATAAATTCTTTATTTCGCAAAAAAGTTAACAATAACACTAGTAACTATGAGTCTATGATACGAATGTTACAAATGTAATACCGATTTCGAGTTTTAATTCGCCAAATCGCTCGCGCTTGTCGTTTTCACCACCCTTAGATGTACATTAAAGCCATTAATCATTCCATTCAAGTATCACTCGTTGCGTGGCCCTTAGTAGACGAATATTTAATTTTGTACCTACTATTTCACAATCACACATCTCTTGTACAAATGAGAGCACACGGCGTTAAACAAGTAACGACGATACGGCTATCACTAGGTAAACAAAGCCACTGGTGGCCCAGAGCCCCACATGCTCAACTGGAGTACAAAGTTAACATAAAAATATGTATTCATTTAATTAAGTCTATTTTTAATTTAGGGTGAAGTCATTAACCCAAATGTGAATTATAATGGTTAACAGTTAAATCAATCCAGTACAAGAGATGGCTATACAAATGATGTAGCTGCGTCCCACTCTCAGAGCGGAACAGGAATTAATTGAATCAGCCATACAGTGGGTTCTTGACGTCTGCTCAACAGCCTTAATTTATATTCACACAGCTACGGCGCTTACACACAATAAGGAACCGAACATTAATATCGATGACAGGTCGCACAGCCAATGAACGTTGTATAACCTGGTGTCAGTCTGGACCGACCCCGTGCTTCTCATATTATATGCAGAGTGGCAGGGACATCGAAGGGCAATTTGTTACCATGGATTCAGTTCAGGGTTCTGCACCACGCCGCGTTCAAATTTTTCGTCGGTTATTAAAGAAAAAATGCTGTTCCATACATTTTTAACCGCGTAGGTATTGCGCTTTTCATTGAAAAAGTATTTTTTTTTCTTGATAAGCTACCACAAATTTCTACGCTAGGGGGTCTAGAACTGCCAGGGTTGCGGGAAAGTCCGAAAGGGTTACCGTGGCCTCTGGCTCAGGCAACTGAAGGAACACGGGTGGGTTTTAGTCAGTAAGTAAGAGTCTGACACGCCCTCCCGCTCCGAACAGAGCGGGGGAAGTTATTTGATGATTCCCAACCTAAAAAAAAAAGGGGGTCTGGAATCATGTGCTGAATTGATGGTTTCAGTTTGCGCGTCGATGTCCCTGCTACCCTGTAAGTACCGCGCAAACTTAACGTAGTGAACCTAAGGGAAACTAAGATTGTACGTATCTGCAAAGCAAAATTTGAGACTACTGTGAATCCGCGCTAAGTTTTCCCCTCCACGGAACAAAAGACAAGCGCTTATAGGTCAAATGCAAATAGAATTCGCTTGTTGCGTGTCTCGTTATTTAAACAGACCTCTTGTTGCTCAGCGCTTGAGAACAAATTGCAAACGTCATAAAGCCAGTTTTGAATATTAATAAACACGAATAAATGATCTCGGTTTAAGCCAAAGCATTTACTTGGGCCAGCGGTTCACAAAGTAAGCGTGTTTCTGAAGTCCGGCCAATTGGATATACTTTTTTCACATTGTCCAGTTTAGCGGCCCCCTTACAATTCCGTAGAGTAAGTATAGTTTTGTTTTTAATTCCATTTTAACAAAACACTTTCAGCGTACGGGTGAGTGAAACGCGAACGGTAACATTTAAAGTGGGGAAAGTTTCAGAAGCACTGAGCTTGTGCGTGCTTATACTATTGCGTGACATGTAGTCGTCTAATGAATAATAAACAGCGCAGTGGCGACTCGCTACTCATTCATAACCATCCACGAAAGGCAATATTCTTTTTACATAAAACGATCGAATGTCAGCTTTAACCGCCTACTATATTGGCTTCAGCTCGTATAAATTTGTGAGCAACAGCGGCTGCTCCACGGAGCCTCTCCGTTACCTAGATACGTGTGCGTTCTCAAACCTCTCAGCCTTTATACACGCCAACTTACTATGTCACTTGCCTTTCTTTTACGACTTGAACCACTTTGCGTGATATGGTTGGACTATTATTTTAATTACTTTCATTGTACGAGGGGGTCGTTACTTGATAGCATTTTTTTTTTCATGTTCAGTAGTTTTCACGACGAATGTGTACGGAATGTATAGTTGACAGCGATAACGGTCCGGCGAGGTAATGACTTTCCAAACTATCAACATGCCGCGATGACGACGTACGTATAAATTTACAGCAAGTAATAATTACACGGCCATTGATGGCGGATCGATAGAAGCAGCCCAACGGCACATTAAATAATAAAATACACCTTCAAAATGTGCTCCGGGCTGTTTTAGACCAGTACCATTTTAAAGGGCGGCAGTTGCGTCTCTTGTAATCGATACCAGACAAAACAACGGGATGGGCGAAGTGTAGGTAATACATGTTTTAGTCAAGGGTTACGTGGATAAAGGGTGCCGCAGGGTGAATACGCTTGGATCCCGCGTAGGCACTAAGTACTCTTTGGTGTTTTAATTAAAAATAAGCATTTACGTACCTACTCACTAACTCCCTGTATATTTTTCTGTACCCACGGGCATTTCTCATGTAGGTAATAAACGTCTTAATGCCTGACTAACTTTAATAAATAATTTTATTTTCTTTAATAATATAGGTATGTCAGACCGTATCACACTTTTCAATTAATTAAATATGTATATTGTATACTTCATTTTTCGGGGCCGCCTGTGTGGTAAAACGGTAAAACCAACGAAGTGCTTTCGCCGTGTAATCGGATACATTAAGCTTGTTTATTAAAACCAACTAAGAATTCCGTAAGCCTACGGCGGGCGATACCAAAATAAATTGGGGGCTTTTTCGTAACCATTTATTTCACTATTACAGTATACAACGTGTAACATAATTAACGCAAGACCTCACACACCCCAATTAGAGTATTGAGTTAAAAGCATTATACAATGACCAAAACAATTTTTTTTGAAGCTAAGCTTTTTTTTTGAAAATATTATTAAGAAAATCTTGTTGACCCTAGCATTACTGTATGCATTTAAAATTGAGTCTTATTGCCTTGAACTAAGATTTAATTTTCTTTGGCTCAATCGGCGGTCAGTATTGCAAAATTAGTACATAATTTTTGAAAAAAATACCTATATTAATAGTTACTGAAATGGATTCAGTAGGTAGTCAAATTATGAGCAACCTACTTTCAGGACTTGCGGTTATTCTGTTACACCTTGTATATGGATTTAATTTTTGGATTGACAATTTGGCTGAACTGGCTGAAGGAAAACACCAATGGGTTAAATTTCCTCGATAGAATTAAATTCCGACAAGTCCTCTACTTTTATTTTATTGCAAAATTACATTCAAAATATGCGTATTGGGTAATTCAAAACTCTGGCTGAAAATATTTTTTGAACCTAATAATTATTTTTAAATTGATTTATTTCTTTAATAGATAAAAATATTCGATTTCCCGCTTACGTTGTTTTATTTTGGTTCTAGCGCATTGTTGCGCTCTCTTTTTTCGCATGTGTGGGTTATTGACTCTGACACTTTCTTGTGCCCGCCCCTCAAGCTATGATTTATTTTTTACGTAAGTAGGTATCACCTTAAAGCTACAAAGGAAATAAATGGCACTTTAACAAAACACTTTATAAACTTTTCCGATTACTTAAGCTCCTAATTTCATATTCCAGGGAAGTGAAATAAACGATTAGAGACTTGGATAAAATACGTGATCTCTCTTTCTTACAGATTTAACTTAAAATCTGTTGTGAGCACTGTGCGTATTGTCAAATAATATAAAATGGAGGCTTATTTGGTATGAGATCACAGTATTCCCTGTTGGTACTGTTACGTCCTGAGATGCGTCTGCGGCTTCCGTTTTGATTCTTTAAAATCACAGGGCATGACGTTATTCGCCATTGTCGCAGACACCGGTCGTATCTACGTGGACTGATTACCAACGCGTCAGCACGGTAACGTGAGCATTCGCCTCAAGTAGTGATGTCGCAGGAGTAGTGTGTATGCTTAACAACAAGCTGTTTATAGCCCCTGGCTAGATGAACATAAACAGCTTTCTTGCACATATATTTAAATGTTGTCGAACTCTGATTGTCTACCTCAGATAGATAGGTGAAGGTACATTTTATAAACCAAAACCTACATACATTGTAGCTTCTAGTCAGCAAACGGGAATTGCTTATTAATAATTCAGTATATCACGTGAATAGGATTCGATCGGTGTAATTTAGTAATTACCCTATGAAGGCATAATTTTGTATGTACGTAGTATAATTACATAGAATTTATTATAGCTTCATTATTTAATTTAGTCCGTAATAGGAAATAATTCCATAATTGCGGTGTATCGACATCCAATACGTGGAAAATGTAGAAATATTTAAACGCAGCCATGTTTCAACTAAAGTAGACTTGTGGAAGTAATTATTGTTAAGTGCAACAGTGCCAGCAGCATTGCTGAATAAAAAAACGAACGTGAAAATACACCCACGAAGTAAGATTAATAGGACGGTTTAAAAGCAACCCAACAATGCCTATGTACACAGTTACACGACGTTACTTCAGCTGTCTTAGTAAAAAGATCACAAAGTACGTAGAAAATCGGTCAAGTGCAGTCAGTGTCTTTCGTGTTCTCATAAAACAATGGTAAAGTTTGTGATAGAAAGTTTTTTTTTTTAATTGTTTAATGTGTATTTATTTATTTATTCATTTATGAACACACATATACAGAGCAGCAGAGACCTCGACGGGCAAACTGAAATCATGAAATCAGCATCTGAATTATAATTCTAGTCTCACTGGAGTAAAAATATATCGGCGTTGATAAAAAAAACAGCTGTTTCATACAAAAGTGACCTACATTACCTACGCGGTCAAAATGTATGGCAGAGCAACTTTTTTTTTAACAGACGAAAAATTTCCTGTATAAACAGACAAGATGAAACGAACAGAAAATTAGGTACAAAGGTGATGCTTATTTTTAATGAAATCTCTTCCAGCGATAGGAAAGTAGATAAATAGATGTAGACAGCGTGTGAAAGAGTAGAAGAGAAAATAAAATACATTAAATCAAAAACAATTATGTATGGGCGCGAGGGAATAAAGTCAACAGTCAGTGAAACAAATCTAATACAAATTCTATTAGAATTGCGTATTTTTAACTTTGTATTATAAAATACGCAAATTGTGTGCTTTATGGGTCATCGCTCGTAGCACTAACGCAACTAGGGATACGTCGCGTTTCAAGAAACCCTGATTACTGTGGGGCTGCGCCATAGAGCAATGATAGTCTTAAAACAAAATTCTTTCTTTGAGTACCAACGGAATCCTAAAAATCCGTCAAAAAAAGGAAAAAATAACAAAGCACTGTGAGACGTGAGACGTCTACTTCGCTTCAGTTTTATTGAAAGAAATTCTGTAGTTCTTCGCAGTTAATTAACTGGATGCAGGAGACCTCTCGCAAATATTAGTGTTTTGAATAAAGTCCTTAATAAAATTAGTATTTTCATTTACGACCCCCACAAAGAAGTTTTAGTTCAATTGAAATTTTGAAATATAACAACGCTAAAAGCGACTGGTGGGATTTATAATTCTTCGTACAAGTTCACCGAGGCACGGCTTCCCCGTTGCTCTGAGAGCTGAGAACTTTCTAATTAAATATTAAGGCGGTCCGTGCACAGACATCGACGGGGGACTTGCCACTATAAGTTTTTATAGTTGTGTGTTATGGACATAATGTCCCTTGGACCAAACGGGCTGATACTAAAACGTCGTCGGTTTATAAACTGTTTTGTTAACACAGATAAAGAATAACAAATAGCACAGAGAAGTGATATATAGATATATTTATCTGCTATTTAAAAGCACGCATTTTTTGTCTGTAACTTTATTTCGAAAGAGTGTATTATAACTTGACGAAAAAATCGCACGAAGTCTCTATATAGTGCCCATCTTTAGCAGTGAATTTCAATCTTTCTTCCGATCTCATTTTGAAAAGGATATCAAAGAATAAAGGCAGCGTTGTCAATGGGTTCAGACTTCAGAGATGAGTGGGCGGATAAGCACTGTTCCATTCAATTAACAACAAGATGCAGCGGCTTTGTTAACAAAAAAAAATATGATGCAGATATAAGAGCATAGCGAAATCTCAATCATAGTTGCTTCGTTGACGACACGTTTGGTGTAGTGGCTACAGTGGCTAAGTGTAGTCAGCGAAACCAAATGGTCCTGGGTTCGAATCCCGGTAGGGGCAAATGTTTGTATGATGAATATGGACATTTGTACCCGAGTCATGGATGTATATTTATAATATGTATGTATTTACGAAAAAAAAATGTATTTAAGTAGTGTATCAACCATCTGGTTACCATAACACAAGCCTTAAGTGCTTAACTTGGAACTAGATGGTGCTGTGTGCAATGTCAGACGATATTTATTATTTATTATTTATTATTATTTTCAACCTCAAGACTTTTTTCATGGCCGTAATAGCGCAAACGTGACAAAGAAGCTAAAATGTCCCGTTGGGTGGTCACTAAGTAAAAACTTTTGTTAGTACTCTCCCAAACAGTTTACTAGTATTATGCCTACCTCAGTACCTCCTAGCTTCTTATCATTTAAATGGTAATTACCAGGACTTAGCTGCGTCGAATTCTATTTTTCATGGTGAACAAAGAAACGTAAGCGCTGCGGAGTTCTAATAATAAATTGGAACCATTTTTCCGGCGGTCGGTTTTCAATTTGTGTTTTTATTTATTTTCTTTGCTAATTGGATTTCCCGGTATCTTAATAAATCCACTTACCTGCTAATACTACCAGTTAGGCGATTTTTATTCAGCGTTTTTGATTTTGATTCTAAATAATATTACATACACATCATTTTCCCAACTACGTAGGGGTCGGCTTCCAGTCTGACCGCATGCAGCTGAACACCGGTATTTTACCTGGAGCGACTGCCTATCGGACCTCCACAACCCAGTTACTAGGTAATACGATACCCCTTAGTAAGACTGGTTGTCAGACTTTAGAGCTTCTGATGACCCGTAACGACTGTCAAAGATCCTCGAATAACAGCCGGGACCAACGGCTTAACGTGCTTTCCGAGGCACGGAGGGTTCTTGGTATGTAAAGATGGTCACCCATCCACGGACCAACCGCGGCAAGCGTAGCTTAACCTGATCGATCGATCCATGCGGCTGTTATACTTAGCCATAAACACAATGGTAATAAAAACATGTTTGGTACCATTTGTGTTATATCATAGTATAATATTCTCTAATATGACGTTTCACACTTAGTTACATTACATTACGTAGTATTTGTAGTTCTTATTGCTACTTGAGTCATTATCAAAAATACTAAGTTTTTTCTGTTCTACATGTGGTTTGCACATTATTGTAATGACTACTAACGCCTAGAGCTTAAGATCATTATAATTTTTATTTTGGCATTTTTTCAGTCTAGGTATATTTTTTTCAGTAGGTTTTCGATGTAGCCTTGAAAGTTCTAGCATGTCCGTCTCAACTATTTGAAACTGTTAAATCGATATCTTCTTTGTTTCGACGATATTATTCGTAGGTACTCCGGTACACCCAGTTAATTCGAAAAGCTCCACGTTTTGTAAAAGTATCAGCGAGTTGTTCTAGTATTACGAAAAAAATCTAGCTCAATCTATTACGTACCGGATTAAAATGTTCACGAGAAAGTATTTATTTCCAGTTTAAATCTGAGACTAAAACTTTCCTGGGTTTAATAAACATGAAAGGGAGAGACAACGTTTGAATATGAATTTAATTAATTTAATGCAGGAAGGACGCTATCCCGAATTAATATAACTAACAAACAAACTAAATTCTTGTATGAGATATGAATTAAACTTTTACTACATTCAAACAACCTCTCTAACGAACTGTGCCGGATCTTATAATTAAGGCACTATTGTATTACCTAGCTAGAACTACAGGTTTATGTCAGATTAATTAATATAATGTTGAATGCACTGTGAACTACACTATCTATCCTATCTCGGAAATCACCTGTCCTTTACACATGTTGCCTTTGTATTCCGTCCATCCAATCTATTGATCTGGCTTCTTAATAAACGGAGCCATGTTGACTACATGTTCCAGGAAGATAAAGTGAAATATCCAAAGTCAATGTTAAAGGGGTATACAGGCAAAGTAACGTTCGCTACAAGTGTTTAATATCGGCATAGTTACATGCTTGTACTGAAATAGTGTCGTTCTGCACTGTTCGACAGGCTACTTTAAAGAGAAGACACATACCTACATACATACATAAACTCAGGCATTCTGCCCTTGGGGGTAGACAGACAATACAGAACGCCACTTGCTGCGATCCTTACATAGGTAGTACTCCTTTTGTCATAAAGATAACACATGCGACGTATCAAAATCAAAAGTCATTTATATTCAAACTAGGCTGAGAATCAGCGCTTTTTGAACGTCTAAATTACATGACAGTCCCACCACTTCCTAGTGCTTTAGCTGGGAAGAAGTGGCGCAACAAACTCCCCAGCAGCACTGCTGTCTTTTCAGTTAGAAGAACTGGATTCTATACAGTAATAAGTAATTAACATTACGAAACACAAAAAACATTAAAATTATTTGCCATAAATGTCAGCTAGCACACGCCAATATTGAAAACTATTTTTCAATTTATCCATAAGTTACGCTATGTTGTGTGATAGATACCAATAGAAGCTAGAAATTATTTAGCAGCACCGTAAAATATCTGCTATATCATATTTAATCAGGTGCAACGTGGATTCCCCTTAAAATACCAATATTCTAAGCATAGCTTTGATATACATAAAACATATAGCCGTGTTCGCCACCCATATCAAGCATACACCTATTTCTCGGCGTTAGACGCAGGTTTTTGAAGTTTATTAGTTATAATAGCTTTAAGTACAATGCCGTTTTGTATAATTACATCAGCGCGACACGACTCTTTTTTGTCTAGCTCTGCACGTCATTTTCGGTCAAGGCGAGTGAAAAGGTCGACATTACCCTTTTATAATGGTGTACTTATATACATACCTACAGAAATGTTATATAGCATTAACATGTTATGTCATCCGCTAATGTTGCGATCAGGAAGGTGTGGTGTGTTTATAGTTTTTGGGTTGGCTAGTAATTGGGGCGGATTGTTTTAAACGGTTTATTCATATTCAATGGCTGATTAAAGAGTTCACAATTATAAACACAAAAATATTACAAAAGAATACATAAAAAGTATAATCGCAGCGCTAGATCAGAGATGATTAGAGTACGGTACTCACATATGTCGAGAGCGTGCAGCGGTGCCGCCCCGCCAAGCATCAGCAGAGCTACCACACACAGCACCATCGCGACGCACTCACTTCACCATTCTACCGACACCACAAATCTACAACAAAACAAACAATCATTACATAAAACACCCCATAGTTCATAGTACCGCGTGTAGTGCTCCTGAAATCAAACGAAACAAATCAAGACCGTCTGCGACAGCAGTCGTTAATGCAATGCAAATAAAAGCACAAAATAAAACATTACGAGACTCAATTTTATCGAGAACTTTTCAAATTGGGAAGCTTCGATTTAACAGTCAATCAAGTGTTAGGATGGAAATAGAACTATCAGATCAGTTATCATTGCTATCTTTGCTTTCAGTGAAGTACAGACAGCGGTCGGATGGTTCTAATTGAAGTTAAAGATAACGAGAAAAATACTGGAGCCTTCTATCTTTAGGCAGATTTTCCTTTCAGACAAAGCTTCAATTCTTACATGTTACACACTCAATGTGAGGCCCCTTCAGCTTGGAAACAAAAGAATGTCTGGGGACGTCTAACAATAGCGAATGTCATTTAGATGTAGCCTCGAGTGTCAAGGTCTGTAGTGTCGCTAAGGGCAATGCACATTCTGAAGTATCCACCAAATCGCGATAGTCGCATCTGCATGTATAAAATATGTTTATGGTTATAATAAATATCGATAAGTACTTAGGTGGAGTGGCGTCTGAACGTAGGGACCGAGTACGGGAGAGTCGGGACGCGGCGAGCGGCGCCGGTGGCGACGAAGGAAATGATTCCAAAATGTAAGGAGATAAACGACGGAGAGCACCGCAAGTACTTGGTCTGGTACCTTTTTCGACGTCTGATGGATTTCTCGCCTTCAGTATTGAAAAGGAAATTTATTTGCAAACCCACTGATTTTGATTAAATAACGAACGTCTAGTATACCGAATATTTTTCTTGGAGTTAAGTGGTCCGTTTCCGTTGTCATTGTTTGCACTTTTACTACAGTATCCATCAACAAGACAAGTAATAACTACTAAAACAGGGTGTAGAAAAGCCTATCATCAAGCTAAAAATCTATGCATTCTGTACATCAAACTAACTAACATTATGCAAAAATAATTGTAGGGAACTACTTTTATTTTACAAAAATCCGCTATTAGTATTAAGAGGGCTATCACAATTTTTCTTGTATTTGAGTGTTTGAAGAGTCTCACACTCAAATACAAGAAAAAAATTATATTTATTGTGCTCTAAATAAATATATTTTTTTTCCCGAGAGAAATAATCAAACTTTCTCAAGCATATTTTTTTTTGTGGCTATATCTAAACCATAATCAAATCACACATCAAAACTCCCAGTTTAGATGTGTGATTATGGTTTAGATACACACATCAAACCACCCAGTTTTGATGTGTGATTATGGTTAAGATACACACATCAAACCTCCCAGTTTTGATGTGTGATTATGGTTTAGATACACACATCAAACCTCCCAGTTTTGATGTGTGATTATGGTTTAGATACACACATCAAACCTCCCAGTTTTTATGTGTGATTATGGTTTAGATACACACATCTAACCTCCCAGTTTTTATGTGTGATTATGGTTTAGATACACACATCTAACCTCCCAGTTTTGATGTGTGATTATGGTTTAGATACACACATCAAACCTCCCAGTTTTGTTGTGTGATTATGGTTTAGATACACACATCAAACCTCCCAGTTTTGATGTGTGATTATGGTTTAGATACACACATCAAACCTCCCAATTTTGATGTGTGATTATGGTTTAGATACACACATCAAACCTCCCAATTTTGATGTGTGATTATGGTTTAGATACACACATCAAACCTCCCAGTTTTGATGTGTGATTATGGTTTAGATACACACATCAAACCTCCCAGTTTTGATGTGTGATTATGGTTTAGATACACACATCAAACCTCCCAGTTTTGATGTGTGATTATGGTTTAGATACACACATCAAACCTCCCAGTTTTGATGTGTGATTATGGTTTAGATATGGCCACAAACATAAAACATAAATGCTTGAGATACTCGTAGTTTGATTATGTCTCTCGGGAGTGCTCGAAATAAATATCAATATTTTTCACTATTTTTTTTCTAGTTTGTAATACATATTACAAACTAGAAAAAAAATGAGTGAAAAATATTAATAATAATAATAATAAGACCCTCGCTAAGACCCTCCACAATCGCGAGATATGCAGTCTCAGGGAATATTTCCTAGAAACCGACGTGGGTATGCATCGAGATGTAGTCACGGTGGACAAGGGCCTCACCCCGCTCTCCTTGGCTAAAGAGAACTGGCGCAAACCTGTAGTGCTTGACACTAATGATCGCATGGAGGTATGGCAGAGTAAGGAGCTCCACGGACGCTTTTTCCGGGCCCTACATGGACCGAATGTAGATCAACTAGCGTCCGTTGCCTGGCTGCGTTTCGGTGACCTCTTTGGAGAAACCGAAGGTTTTGTCTGTGCAATTATGGACGAAGTTATGATGACGAACAATTACCGGAGATTTATTGTGAAAGACGGCACGGTTGACATCTGTCGGGCATGCCACCGGCCGGGAGAATCAATCAGGCATATCATCTCCGGGTGTTCTCGTCTAGCTAACGGAGAGTACTTGCATAGACACAACCTTGTAGCCAGGATAATCCATCAGCAGCTTGCTCTGAAATACAACCTTGTGGAATCGGAGGTACCGTACTACAGGTATGTGCCCGACCCAGTTCTCGAAAATGGTAATATCACATTGTACTGGGATCGATCCATCATCACTGACAGGACTATTGTTGCCAATAAGCCTGATATAGTGGTGGTGGATCGATTGGAGCGACGCGCAATGATTGTTGACATAACCATCCCGCATGATGAGAACCTCGTGAAAGCCGAGAAAGATAAACAAATCAAGTATCTTGACTTGGCTCACGAGGTTGTCGACATTTGGGATGTGGGCTCAGCGATCATTGTGCCGATAGTCGTGACAGCCAATGGGCTAATACCCAAGAGCCTCGACCAACACCTAAGGAGGCTCTCGTTAGGCAGCTGGATCAAGGGCTTGATTCAGAAAGCGGTACTTCTGGACACGGCCCGCATTGTTAGGAAGTTTCTCTCTCTGGAGCCCTGACCGCCGGTAGCTTGGACCCTGTTCCCGATATCGGTGGGCTACTATTTTTTATATTTTTAAATGTTTTTGGTATCTTTTTATTTATAAAAATATTTAAAAATGTAATTTATATGTATGTTAATGAAATAAAGGAGATAATAATAATAATCTGGTTCGCTACCCCAATTCCTAACGACAGGAATTACCCACCTGCTCCATAAATCAGGTAGCACCGCGGAACCCAAGAATTATAGGCCGATCACGTGTTTACCGACGGTCTATAAAGTTCTTACATCCATTTTGAGAGCTAAAATTAACAAACATATAGACACCAACTCCATCATGTCTGCCTCTCAAAATGGATGTAGGAATAAGTCCCGCGGTACTAAGGAGCTACTCCTCATTGATATGACCATTAGCCAACAGGTTCGTCGTTCCCGAAAGGATCTGTCGACATGTTGGATAGATTATAAGAAGGCCTATGACTCGGTGCCGCATACATGGCTCGTGAGGGTGTTAGAGTTGTATAAAGTAGATACAACTCTTCGCACCTTCCTAATGTCATGTATGCGGCAATGGAGGACGGTCCTTCACTATCCAGGATGTCGAAAAATTCATAGGAATAGCGAGCCGATAAGGATCGAGCGAGGCATATTTCAGGGTGATAGTTTGAGTCCGCTTTGGTTCTGCTTAGCCTTGAATCCTCTAAGCACACTGCTGGAGGATTCAGGTCTAGGCTATCGGTTGAGGAGAGGTGGTCAGGTTATATCGCACCTCCTCTACATGGATGACCTAAAACTCTTTGCCCCCAACAATTTGCAACTGATGCAGCTACTGAAAGTAACTCAAACTTTCAGTAGCGCCATCAGGATGGATTTTGGTGTGGACAAATGTGCGGTCATGCATGTAAAGCGAGGTGAGATTGTTGAATCCGTGGGAACCCAACTCTCGGATTCCACAAACCTTAGAGCCCTCTCCGCATCCGAAACCTATAAGTATTTGGGTATGTCGGAAGCGTTAGGCATCAATGTTACTGACATGAAGCAATCGTTGAAGGAACGCTTCTTTGGCCGCCTGAAAAAAGTGCTTAATAGTCTTCTATCAGGCGGAAACAAGGTGCGCGCCTTCAACGGTTGGGTCATGCCGGTTTTGATGTACTCTTTCGGCATACTCAAATGGACTCAGACCGAACTCGACGCCCTGGATAGGAGGGTCCGTACGTTGCTGACTGCAAATCGAATGCATCACCCACGATCATCGGTAATGAGGCTGTATATCCCGCGAAAGTGTGGAGGTCGAGGCTTTTTAAACGCTAAGACCCTCCACAATCGCGAGATATGCAGTCTCAGGGAATATTTCCTAGAAACCGACGTGGGTATGCATCGAGATGTAGTCACGGTGGACAAGGGCCTCACCCCGCTCTCCTTGGCTAAAGAGAACTGGCGCAAACCTGTAGTGCTTGACACTAATGATCGCATGGAGGTATGGCAGAGTAAGGAGCTCCACGGACGCTTTTTCCGGGCCCTACATGGACCGGATGTAGATCTACTAGCGTCCGTTGCCTGGCTGCGATTCGGTGACCTCTTTGGAGAAACCGAAGGTTTTGTCTGTGCAATTATGGACGAAGTTATGATGACGAACAGTTACCGGAGATTTATTGTGAGAGACGGCACGGTTGACATCTGTCGGGCATGCCACCGGCCGGGAGAATCAATCAGGCATATCATCTCCGGGTGTTCTCGTCTAGCTAACGGAGAGTACTTGCATAGACACAACCTTGTAGCCAGGATAATCCATCAGCAGCTTGCTCTGAAATACAACCTTGTGGAATCGGAGGTACCGTACTACAGGTATGTGCCCGACCCAGTTCTCGAAAATGGTAATATCACATTGTACTGGGATCGATCCATCATCACTGACAGGACTATTGTTGCCAATAAGCCTGATATAGTGGTGGATCGATTGGAGCGACGCGCAATGATTGTTGACATAACCATCCCGCTTGATGAGAACCTCGTGAAAGCCGAGAAAGATAAACAAATCAAGTATCTTGACTTGGCTCACGAGGTTGTCGACATTTGGGATGTGGACTCAGCGGTCATTGTGCCGATAGTCGTGACAGCCAATGGGCTAATACCCAAGAGCCTCGACCAACACCTAAGGAGGCTCTCGTTAGGCAGCTGGATCAAGGGCTTGATTCAGAAAGCGGTACTTCTGGACACGGCCCGCATTGTTAGGAAGTTTCTCTCTCTGGAGCCCTGACTGCCGGTAGCTTGGACCCTGTTCCCGATACCGGTGAGCTACTATTTTTTTATATTTTTAAATGTTTTTGGTATCTTTTTGTTTATAAAAATATTTAAAAATGTAATTGATATGTTTATAAATGAAATAAAGGAAATAATAATAATATTATTATTATTTTTTTTGTATTGTCAAATGTTCAAAGAAAAGACTTATTCAAAAATATTTCATACAAAAAAACAATAAATCATGATTAAAAAATCGTAAAACAGAGCTCAAAATAATATTTTTCCTCGCGTAATACTTAATTTATGTTGAGCGTAAACTATTAATATATACAACTAAAGAAATACCTAATAATTATTCCACTGTGTATTAATTTTTTAATTTAATTAGAACTGTAAAATTTGGTGGTCATTCGATTCAACTACCATCAAAAGCATCGCTGTTTTGAACCTTATTAATTTGTTGCCGCGATGCGCTATTGTCAATTACCTAAAACTTTGCTTCTTAAAGCGCGCGAAAGACTATTCTTATCTATATCTTATATTATCTTTATCTCGTAAATATATAAATATAAATAAAATGCTGTTCGCTGGTAAGGGCATCACTTGAGATCGGCTGGACCTGGCTGGACTGATATGGCTATTTTTTGTTTTAAAATGTTCGTAATAGTCTGAATTAGGTTTTTATGGAAAGAATAATTGCAAAAAGTTTCAAACTCAACGCTGAACGTTATTTTTCTAAAGAATTTTCGGATAAGCTAGTGTCATAATATTTATATTTGTGTTTATAGAACGGAAAAGACCGGGACGCGGAGTGAGGTATTAAAAAATTAAATACCTCTTTAACCCGTCTTTAACCAGTCGGTTCCTAGATAAATAAATAAGGACATAAAACTAATCAAGTTATATTATGAAAGAAATAGCAGATAAAGCTTTAAATAGGTAAGTAAGTAATTGTTATTACATGCAAGAAGAAATAAAAACAATAAGATTTATGTCAACTTTCAGACCTTATGTAAATTCAGTTTATTACCGACCATGAAGTAAACACGCGGGTTATGCTGCTTCATACTTTTGCATGAATAATATTAAATACAGTTTGTACGTAACAAAAGCTTACAATAGTGTCCTCTCTGCATTCAAGTAACATATAATTACCTACTCTAAAAAACATATCTATGTAATAGAAACAAACGTAAACAATTTGACAACCTTTGGTAAACAAACATGCAAACATATCTACTAAAAGGCTATAAGTCAGGTTATTTCCGTGGAACTATATTATGAAGGTTAAGGTTCTCCAAAGAAGCGCAATTAGAGAAATTAAATATTCATGGAGTTTGTTGCTAATATATTATAGAATCCATGCAGTGTATGAAGGTCACATAAAGAGCCATAATGAAAGGAAAGAAAGAAAGAAAAATAGATTTATTTGTCACAGAAACACGTGCATACAAAAAGATAATTAGCTCTAATATTAAGAAAAAAGTAAAAATAACAACAAAGAGATCTCTAATCACGAGCACAAAACAGAAATCGTCGACAGCTGCACGTCATGACTGTGACAAGAAGCCTTCCACTCAGCATGATGCTGTGCTATGGGGGACCCACAGCACAGCGCTGATTTTCAGTGGTTACCCGAATAGGACGTACGGAAACCAAGTCAGGTTCAATGATTGATACTACTTATAACGAAATAAAATAAAACAAACAGAACATTCTTAGAATATAAAGCAAGTACGATAATAACGATTAACAAAAATAACTGATATCAAGCTTTTTCCCAGGTCATATAAGTACATTCAAACCAATATAAAATACAACAGCGAAAAGGTAAAAGCACCGACGTACCATTTATTTTAAAGCACATAACACACTATGTGCAGCTGGCCGCAGTAGTCAATCCAACGGCCGAGACCCGACTGCCTAGCCAATCAGACTTACAGGACAGCGCGGGACGCTAGATAGCCTATACTTCCTATTGCCTAGCGCATTTTCTACTTTAAAGCACTACTCTGGTAATGTCAAGTGACACGTGCTCGCTGAGTCGCTGCCTACAGCAAAACAACAAATGACCGATAAGTAAGTTCCCCGAGCTTAGTTACGGATAGATGTTCCTTCATTTAAACATTTCGGTTACGGTTATGGCAACGCATGGACCCTGAAGTGTTTGTTGTTTATATGACACTAAGTTCTGCCCCGATCCAACCCGTCGTTGCATCGCATCACTGGCCCGCGCTGTCACTTCGAGGGCATAGCGTGATGTTAATTATCCTATAGTCTTCCTCAAAATACTTATGGGCTAACAAATACAAAAAAAAAATCAAATCCGACCTGGGGTTACCCCCTACATACAAACAAACAAATTTTACCTGTTTATAATATAATTAGTATAGAACACACACGAATACGGACGGACGGATATACACGAATGCAGTTTTTCTTAACTTTAAAATCGATTAACTTTCAGAATTTTCTATACTGACCATCTCAATAAATCAACATTGTTATTAAAATAAAATGGATGTTTATTTGAATACATAATTATTTGAATAGTATTTCAGCGGACTTAATAACTCGTGCGTGCGTGGCATTTTTTAAACTCGATTTGAAACACTCAGAACAACTGCTCAGAAAATTCTTCTCTTACATCAACAAATTAACCGAAAGTGCTAATAAGGCCAACAAATCGCACAATTCGTTTGCTCAGTGAACGAGGTAACGGCCGACTATTACCTCATTTGCCGGGCAAATTAATGTTAAGAAACGTACGGCGAGCGTTTCGCGAAAAATATTGGGCAAGATAGTTCCACCGGGTATTTTGATATCGCGCAGTTCCAAATGGTGCTATAATTTAGTTGTGGAGCTCTATTTATTTTAACAACACTATTTTAACTAGGTACATTAAAAAAGAGACCGAGATAGAATATTAAAACATTTAAAATGGCGATGAATGGAAAAGGTGTCTTGATCAGAGTAAAAGGGAACAAAAGATGCACATAGTGAACAGGAGACGATCATTTCATTACCACCATTATTCAAAGTGTAATTGAAGCAACTTAAGACTTGGAAATGGGTCATTGTAGGTACTCGTCATTATGAACAACTTTACCATGGGACCAAACCAGAAATCGCGAAAAAAAATGAACCGTTTTTCAGTTTTCATTACACCATATAGAAGAGAAATATGTGGCAAACAGGAAAAGCAAGTAAAAAGTACAAAATATACCAACTGAAGGCAAGGCACATGTAATAACAACGAGGGTTGAGGTTGCTACACCAACTTGTGCCCAGCGCCTAAGTTTTGGATGGATGGTAGTTCATTTGATCTTCTGGCAGGGATTGCTGTGTGAATCTAGCTTTTGATAATTTCAATTGATTGACAATTTCCATTCTTTATCGCATTCCGTATCGGTATTACAGTTGTTGATAGGCTTGAAGTTGTATCGACTATGGACCAGGGCTTTAAATACCGGTAAAAATTTATAACGTTACCTCAAGTTACCGTTAATAGATTTAACGTTATTTATTATTATAACGAAATATTTATGATTTAACGTTATATATATTATATTTATTTAAAGTTGACTAGATTCGCGTCGCGCCATCGTGTCGTGCCGGTCTGTGAGAGCCTTTAAAGTTTGGTTTATCCTACACTATAGGAAAACGAAATACCAGCTTAGATGTTGCCAGTGACCAGTTTTATACAGTAACTACCAATCATAATTGAAATAGGATTTAGAAAAGCATTAGTTTTCAAGTTTCCTCTGTTGAGCCATTATTGATATTAAACTTGTCTAATTGTAACTGTCTAATAATAACTCTTTATTATGTACCTACACCATAAAAATTAGAGATATAAATGTAGGACGCATCTCTAAAGAACCTTTGTATGTGAGATTAGGTACTGTGCACATGATAAAGCCAAGCAACCGCGCGATTTCTGTCGATCTCGTGTCGATGTCAATCTAGTTCAACGAAGTCGAAGAAATCTATCTAAATCTATTTAAATCCTCAATCGAGCTTATTAGACAGCAAACATAGACGTTTAGTGCATGTCGTGTGTAAGCTAAGCCTTATAAGCCAGTATGCAGACGATAGATACCAACAGTTTGAGAGCGCGCTTAAAGCCACAGCATGCAGCTGTATCGATCAAACTCAAAGACCTCTATTGTGCATACAGCGACATAATCGCAGAACTTCGTCTAAAAGTACTCCAGTAATCTTTTATCACATGTGACAAGACTCAATCGATTTCTGTATTTGTGTATGTTATGTTTAATTATTATTGTAGCTTTGCATTATTTGCAAGGCTTTTTTGTGGTAATGTAACTGTTTTCCTTTAAGGCTTGCTGACTTTAATTAGTAAAATGGAGTTTCCAGCAAAAGCGTAAAATTAAAACAGAAGCTCAAAGGGAACAGTTGGACACAAAAATTATAACTGGACAAACAAAAAAGAGACCACACCCATTTTGTTTTCCTTTTGGTCTGGCTTGACTTTGACGTTGAGACGTCAAATACAATCAAATAAATAATAAAATTAATCAAAATAAATCAATATAATTTGTAGCAAAAAATTGCCAGCGAAATTCGAGTTTCTGATGGCGAGTTTTGCCATTAAGCTTTGAAAACAAAATATAGCAAGTAGTGAATAGTCCCGGGAAATCCCGGAACAGAAAGTACCGGGAAATATAGGAAATTTGCAACGTTATAATTATGAACCGGGATTTTCGAAACCAAATCCCGGTTCTTTCTGTACTTTCGGGAAAAGTTATTTCGCGTTTATTATTACGAACTTTACTATCAGAATAATTTTAGAAGCGTTATGCACGATTTTTTAAGCGAAATGCGACACTATTGACTGCAGATATAACTGTAAAATTCGCATTAAAAAAATTATCCGCCATAAATAACAGTAGGTATAGCCGCAAAAATGTTGAAGATGCTAAAAAACAGATAAGTACAGACAACATCGGATGTCGGAAACATCGATATTAACATATTTGCACAACCCTGAAATGTACTTTTCCAACTCACATGAAGAAGATTCGTCAGTGTTTACCCGGCCAAATAGTCACGAAATATGCAGAAAGATAGTGACACAGCTAAGGCGTACTTTAAGAGATTCTTTTTCCGAAACAGCTCAATTGCCGTTAGATTCAGATAAAGTAATACAAAGTGAACTACAATAAAAAAAGAAGAGCTTATTGAAGAGCTTAATGCAGAGCTTAAAAAAGCTACTACTTTTAAAAGAACAAGAATATCACACTGTGAAGATGTGAGGATCGAAATGGCCCTTTTTGAGAAGGAGGGTATTGTGGACGTTATTTGTCGCAGGCTTTCGACTATCTTTTATCAATTCACGTTTAAGTTACGAGTTAGAAGTACGTTTGGACGCTCTTATATTTTTGAGATCATTACAAGTATCTTAGGTAGGAAAGAAATGCTCGGAAAAATAAATAAATAGGTACCTACTACACTTATTGATTGCCCAAATTGTAACTATATGTATCAGACCAATATAAATATTAGTCTGAGCAAGTATTCAGCATTTTTATAATGTTATAGGATGAATATTTTGTTTAAGTTTTGCAAAATTGAAGTTTGAGTTATATTTTTGTTGTAATGTATACAGTCAAGGTGATTTAAAGAATTCGTCGGTTGAAGATGTTCCACTTCTAAACTATTGTCGCTTAAATAATTATGTATATTTACAATTTTTAAAAAAATCTTTAAGATTATCTTATCAATAATATTGAAACTGATTAATGCTACGCTAAAATTTCACTGTTCCTTTTTTTTATAGATATTACTTAAGTTTTAAACTATAATTTGTTCATGCAGAATTGCAATAAAGTATTTGTTTGTTGAAGATGTTTAATAAATGTAATGTAGTAGGATTATGTACAAAAATTATATAATGTAAAAAAAATGTTGCTGGTATAATAATTATGCTTATTTGCCAGTAAAATTATACTAAATAAGACTGATTTAGTGACTATAAAAAATGAAATAAAACGTTTTTTAATAATTCGATTGGCTTTCTAGCTAAGTAACATACTGTTTAAATATTTTATTTGAAAGTTACACAGTCTCTATTTTGTAACTCTGCTTCATAGCCATTTTGGTCATCGAGAGCCCATGGCCAAATTTTTTGCCTTAACGTTTTACGAACAAAACCGTATAAAATCGATAGATTTCCTAAAATCCTAATTTCGGAAATTTTCCGCGTCATGTCAGACCTGACCGCATTTTCAAAAAATGTCAAACAGGATTACCGAACTCTTTCATAGCCATCTGTCTGATTTTCAGAATAAAGATGAACGATAGATTTTAAATTCCAAAAACACAATTTCCAGGCACTAGTGCGGCACGTTGTACACACGGCTACATATCAAGCTATATTTTTCCAGTTTACATTGACCTCTCATTGAAAGGAAATCCTATACAATGCGAGATCAGCTTATACTGGAAATGTATAGCTTGATATGTAGCCGTGCGTACCCAGGCGACCATTTGAGAAAATTAAAAATAAGGCATAAATAAAACCTAGCAAACCGTAAGAAAATCTTGTTTTCAAGTGAACGTTGGTCAGTTGATGCGAATAAATAATTTTTCAAAAGACAGTGTGAGCATCTTACCTATGTGTTGAAACCATTTTGAACGTTTGGAAAAATTTTACCGATCGGTATAATATAATGCTACGTGCATTATGTCTAATAACTGTTGGACATTGATGACATAAGTTGCCCAGGTGTAGAAAAAACAATTATCAGCCAATTTTTGTGTCGCACTTATAATCAATTAACACCCACCCATCACACGAGGCTTGTTTGCGCAAACACTCAAAAGATAAATGAAGAAGGATAGATGGAGATTAAAGATGGTCGAATCGGATTAAAGTAGATTTAGCGAAAGTTTGCAACTGTTAACGAAGTTGGATAAAGTATTTGAAAGATAAAAGAGTTCATCTGGGACATGCAATTGCCGGCCGTCGCGTCGTCGGTATGTTGAGTAGTTTGAAGGAAGGTAAGACAAATCAAATTTATTTTAATAACTAGCTGTTGCCCACGATTTCGTCTTCGATCCAGGATAAAAAGTAGCCGATGTCCTTAGCCAGGTCATGGTCTATATCTTTGTGCCAAAGTTCATCCAAATACGTTCAGCTGATTTAGCGTGAAAGCGTGACAAACCAACAAACACTTTCGCATTTATAATATTTGTTAGGATTAGGATATATACTTACTTCTATAGTAATTTTATAAAGAGGTAAAGTTGCCTGCTTGTTTGTTTGTTAAAGGCTGGAAATACCAATCTACCGGACACAGGCTAGTCTTTATCTCGAAAAAATGCACGGTTCCTGTGGGATAGACTACGGTACCGAGGCTGCTAGTAAAAGCTAGTGTGTTATACAGTTACTGGTAAACAAACTAAACTATTACTAAATGATTACTGGTTTTGTCACGCGTATCAGATACTGACATGGTGTAAGGTACATGGAACGTTACAAATGTGGACGGGGACGCACCTTACAATAATTAGCAGCTTATTGTAAACAAACTAACCTAACCTAACATTCGTCTCGCATACTTAACCTAGATATTAGTCAAAATAAATAAAACTATCAAATGTTGTATAATAGGTACCTTATTACAGTTATTACATTCTGTCAGCGCGCTTAGTACTATCGAGGAAGTTCATATCTATGCACCTTTAGGACTATTTTTCCCTGTAGCGCTCGGGCGCTAACAGTAACTAACGTAAAACAGATGCGGTCATCGTGTTCACGGGATTTTGTTCTAAAACTGCTTAGATATGAACTTCCTCGATAGTACATAAGTTATAAAAATGAAAATGTAAAGGGGTGGGATCCTGGTGTCCTGCAACACAGGCCACGAGCCTAGCTTAGGCACCAGTCTCCCACAATATATGTATACTTACCTGAACTATATATCATTGTCGAATCTGACCAATGTAAAACCACTTGTATACTTATATGTATTGCGGTGAGAAAAAAAAAATTGATTGATTGATTGAAACTGACTCTGAATGTGACTAACTAAGGAGAGCGCTAGAACAAGGCCCAACTACTAACATTTAAAGTTAATTCCAGTTTTGTGCAGTTTAACCCCAGAGTTTACATTGAAAGACGATGTCTGATTAAATTAAAATAGTGGTCCAGCTGACTCCAGTTTTCTGTGAACTTCTTACACAATTTTAACTCTTGAACCATCGCACTATCCCTCATTCCAATACATTACCCTCAAATGTATTAGCCTAATGACAATACGTAATCATTATCTATTGAGATTGACCGGGTCTGGTGCAATGGTAGTCAATTGTATCTTGCATCTACTAAAAATGTGGTATTACGACGTCCGCATCATATTAAGACATCAAATACGATAAACTAACTTCAACCTAGCCTAGCCTGAAACTGAAATCTCTGACGCTCTGTCACAGTCGGCTGGACACTTACAGGTCGAGACGAGCTATCTAGCTAGGTAATCGCTAAGAACAGGTTTTGCCGAGTTGGTTCTTGTTGTTTTCGTTTTTTTTTTTCGTTTTTTTTGTAAGTAATTATATTTGATTACTAGTTCATTTATTTATTTTTAATTATGAAAGTATGTAAGTACCTAATATTAGCAGAGGTCGGAATTAGGTAGAGTTATTTATGTGCTTACACTGATTTCATACAGCGAATGAATAAAGTGGATATATGCCTAAAATCCCGAGATTAATTTTAAAGAGCAGTAAAATGTCATGATTTATTAAATAAAAAAGTTATACCTACAGTAATGTCGGAAGCGAACACTTCAAATCTTAGTGGTACTTTGAATGAATCGGACAAGGAAAATTATTTTGATGGGCCGTTTGAATAAGCAAACCCTTAAGACTCTAGGCTAGAAGCAAAAGTATTTTCTTATTTATAAAAAAGGCGAGGTATAAGTATGAGAATTTGCTTAAGACTATTAATAATTTGTTTTGTGAATTAATGTAAATACTAATAAAAATTGTATGTTAATTAATATCTTTGTTTTATTTATCTGTCTATCTCTGAGGTTTTTATTATTATTTATTTGTAATATTTTTGGCCACACGGGATTGTCCATTAGAAATCCCGGGAAGATCCATATTAATATCAACATTTCGATGCAAGTACATAAATAAATCTACCTAATTCCGACCTCTGATTATTAGGTAGGTACTTACCTATGTCAAAACTGTTTACCTATAGTCCCAGTCACTTGTCCTTATAGGTTCATTAGAAAACCAGCGTCAGACAGCATCTGTCTGAAATGAACCTTTTTAGCGCAGCCGTGAGGCACACTCTATTGTTGTTAAAACATTATTTTTATTTTGTTTTTTGTGTTTTGTGTTTCACGAACTGTGTCCAAATAATCGATATTCTTTCTTTCTTTCTAGATGGCGGGATAAATCACTGGTCTCTATTCATTCAAACGTTGTATACCACTGCCAGTCCAATATGTAAGTACTAATAAAATCATCGGACCGGGAAGAGACCCACTTAAAAGCTTCGACAGACAGGCGCGACGCGACTTTTGTAGGACAATTTACATGAAGTTTACATAAGAATTGTTCTACTAGAATCACGTCGCGCTGTCACATTGCACCTGTTTGTGGGAGCCTTTTAGGATGCTCTAAGGTAGTCCAGTAGATTCAAATTGCCTTACGTTTTTCGTGGAGTACTTTAGAGAAATAATGGCAGACTTTTACTCGGTCAACTATCCTTTTTACCAGTTAGTGAAATATTTAGCTCAGCAAACCCGGCAGCTTTTTTCCCTAGCATTCCTATTCATTGATCCTGGTCAGAAGAGTACCTACAGGATAATTAATGAAAATCTAAATGATCGGTGAATAAGACGTGTCATAACTTAGATCATAAAACTTAAGACCAGGCGTCAGATCATCAGATAATAATACAATGAGCTGAACGTGGAAAATGCTTTATAATATTTTGTTTTTAAATATTTTAATGCCAACATCAATGCATTCAATAGCTTTCGTAACGTAATCGTTGCTATAAGTAAATAGAAGTCGAGAATAAAATAGCGAGTCCTCTCGGTCGAGCGAGAATGGACATAGCGAACCGAGCGCATTCGCAGCCGGGAAAACAAAGAAGAATATTAATTATCCATTCTCTTCTTAGAATTAACATAGTGCAGAGTTTCTTTTTGAGGCTCATTTTTACGAAGGAAAAAACTTTGTTCTATAGAGAATGGAAGCGACCATGTACCTAGCTTAGTATAAAAAAAAACTACCTACATAAAAACTCGAGTGTATTAAAAGTGCCTATCTGTGTAAGTATAAGTAGTTAGTTAATTAAGAATTAGTTGTTAACTCTGTAACTAAATAAATAAAATACACGTTTATTCAGTGTAGATTAAACCCTTAGACAGACGAAACGATCGATCCACAAGCTATTTTGGGGAATCTTTGAACGACGCCGACACGTTGCTCGGTCGAAGTCGCGGTGGCTCGATGGTTCACGGGAACTGAGTTGCGAATTCGAAACCGGGTAAGTTATACAAAGTGTAACATAATTAACGCAAGACCTCATACACCCCAATTAGAGTATTGAGTTAAAAGCATAATACAATGACCAAAACAATTTTTTTTAAAGCTAAGTATTATTATTAAGAAAATCGTGTTGACCCTAGCATTACTTTATGCATTTAAAATTTAGTCTTATTGCCTTGAAATAAGATTTAATTTTCTTTGGCTCAATCGGCGGTCAGTAATGCATAATTCATATTTTTTGAAAAAAATACCTATAGATATTAATTAAGTTACTGAAATCGATTCAGTAGTCAATTATGAACTAACTACTTTCAGGACTTGCGTTTATAAATTCTGTTACACGTTGTATATGATGTTTTTTGCCTTTTTCCTTTTACTTTTAATATAGTTTTAGGGTGGGTTCAGGCTGACTTCAAAAAAGCATAAAGCCACTATATTACTCTAACTAGTTACCAACTCAAAACAGCAATGAGTAGCCAGAATGACACAGCACTAGTCGGCTGCTCCGTCTTGAAAACAAGCTACTCGGTTTTTGTAAATTTTACAGCGTATTTTTTGTTTTTAAGTATTTTTCCAGGTTTTTCTGGAACTATAGGTAATTTATAAGATGTAATGGAAAATGGTACAGTTTTGTTCGGAATTGATTAATCTTTCGTCTCCCATACTTTTTTTCAGGAGACCTGCCAGCTATTCTAGTTAGTTTCCAGCGAAAACCACATCAGCCGGTCGATTCTGTAACAATCTCACCGTGATAACTTAGGTGAATTGAGCTTGAAGTGAGTTGTCGATAGTGTTGCTTCCTCTTCACCTAAGTTATCACGGTGAGATTGTTACAGAATCAACCGGCTGATGTGGTTTTAGCTGGAAACCTAATAAATGTTTTCTGCTTGGTGTATATAATCAGAACTTCTGTGTTTCTTAAACCGAAAACGAGACCAAACTACAGATAAGTATCCGTAGTTCTACTCACAAATTGCTCTAAAAAGCATCTCATGAGTTGCTTGCTTTCAGTCTTCATCTCTTATCAAAAAAGACCGATCTGCATTCTAGTCTGTAACGCAACAAAGTTGAATGCAAGCAATTGCTGGCAGCTGCTTGTATTCCTCTTTATATTAGTTAACTAGATATCTACTTGTTTTTTACTTTGTCAATACCAGTTACTTGAATTCAGAGGCGTTTTTATCGTCGAAAACTGATACTTACTTGAAAAATGTTTTAATGAATAACTCTGTAACCATACAACTCTTTTTCCACGATATTTCAGCTCTGATTATAATATTATAAGCTTGATTAACTAATGAAGCGAAATCAATTTTTGTTTGTTAAAGTTCAGGTGTGTACAGTGGGCTGCATCGATTGGGTACCCCAGTTGTATTAAAATTAATTTGAAGGGGGGTACCCACATCGTGAAGCTGACTGTACCTACTTTAATTAGGTACATTTCAAGTTTGAGCCCTCAGTATTTCTTTGACGGTCCGTAACTACGTAGGTTCGCGACGCGACCAATCACAAACTAGTCAATAACGCGTTAGTAAGGGCCGGTTTTTTGATCCGTAGTTAACTCACAGTTAGTTTAAAATAGTAACTAATGGATCAAATTTGGCAACATTTGTGTTGATTTGATCAACACATTTTGGCAAAATTTATGTACTTAAATAATTTTTTTTTGACCGTCGAACGCTACGTAACTTCGGCGTCTTGCAAATTGAATCTTGAATTCATCGAAGTTGACTTTATTATTTCACTAGTTTCTGCTCGCGACTTCGTTCGAAGTCGTAAGACAGCACACTGTTGTAAAATAAGTCACATTCTTATAAAACTTTCCTGTGTAAGTGGTTACTACGTTTGTAGTTTATGTCTCAGCAGCCAGAATATGAAGAGTCAGGACTGGTGACGCGGGAGAAGCAGCTCGTCCTGTGGTCGACACCCCCGTTTTTAGTAAATTAATGAACGCCTGCGTTCCTGCTTACACTACCCAATGGCACGACACTGATACACTGACTGATACATTCTTACAGAATACCTGACGAACAGCTATCACTAGAATAATATTATAACAGTAGACTGTAAACACAACACAATTTCTCATTAACAGTCACGTAACCATAGATAATTATTTTTATTATAAGCATAAATGCCAGAAGAATCCGTTCTACGAAGGTAAGTAAAATAATATACTTAGGTAACAAAATGTAAAAAAGGAAACCTAAAAATATTAATTGTTAGGAATAGAACATAGGTTTGCAAAGCAGTCGTCGAACTTTTAAGCTATTAAAATTGCTTATTTTTTGTGAAAGTTGCCCATTTTCTTGCTGCTGTAACTTTTCCGAGATCTGTTTTTGCAGATCAAACATTTCAAAACGTTAAGAACAGTCTCCTAAGACCGTTTTCTTGTAGCGACAACGGTTAAGGTACCTACCTGCCTGCCTTATTTGTCTCAAAAATCCACCCTGTATATTATTATGTTGTGATTGACTACTTAGTACCATAAAGGTATAGCGTGATGATAATCATTTAAAATGTTAAATCTGTAACTATCTGCGATATACTAACCTTTTGGCTCGTCTTTTTACTATTCGGTTCAATCCCTGGACAAGTCAAACATTTGTGTACATGAACATGTCTGTTTGACCTGTGTCTGGGTGTGTTTATTACGTATAAGTATGTCTATCAGTCATCAGGTTACCATAGGTGCTCTAACTGGTTTGGGACCTGAAGACCTTGTCTCATATTTATTTATTTATTTCCGGTAAACAATAGAAAAGAATGCGAATAAATTGCAATATTCCTCATCCCCAATAGCACATAGCGTGATAATTTATAGCTTACAGACTGAAGGAAATATCTATGTAAAATTTGAACATAATCTATCCGGTAGCTTTTGCGTGATGCAGAAACATACATTCAGACAAACAGAGAGAAGTTAAAAAAAATATATTTTCGGCATTAGAATCGTTCTCCGACCTCGCAAAAATTACTTTAAAAAAAACTCGACTTCTCTACGATTTCATTAAAAGTATGTATAGATTACAAGTGCAGCGCAACGACAATCTTGTATAGAATGCGTTACATACCATGACTCACTTAACGCAGTGTAAATTACTCTGGGTTTACGATCGTCTCCCTTCTCTTTGTAATCTTAGCTAACCTTAAGAATGGAACGTTAGGTTTGAACCAAGCCTAATAGACATTGCAAAAACCTTTGAACCCTCAACATTTTTGAGTATTGGCTTTCGACCTGCAGTGGGAATTACGTTAGTAAAGACAACGACATTTCCAGTATATACCGACCTCGCATTGCATAGAAGCAGCAAAAAGAGCAGTGGTGGCCTAATATTATCGGCTTCGACTCAAGAGTAGTAAGTCGTGGGTGCGAACCCAAGCGCCTGCAGTTTACTTTGAGTAATTTATTTCATCACGACTGTTCTCATAACGGTGAAGGAAAACATCGTATTGAAACCGGCACATCATAGAACAACAAATACGAAGATATGTGACATCCACCAACCCGCACTGGGCCCGCGTGGTGATTTTGGCACACGTGTCCTAGCACTGGGAACTTTACATTATGCTTCAAGCAACTCAGCCTGTCGCAGTCCAGTGCTGGACATAGGCCTCTCCCAGGCTGCGCCACAACACCCTGACCTCTTCAGATTTATGATATTAGTATAGTATATATTAATTATTGAAAGTATTAAATGCTAGAATACAGAGTTACATTTTATTGATATAACGGTAAACGGGGTGAATAGGGATGCAGGGGTGAATAGAGACGAAACTTTAAAAGGGATTTTAACATTGAAATAATATAGTTTATTGCCAAAAAGGACTCTTAATGTGTTTACTGTAATATAATTAACGATTAAGTGCCCTTGTTGGCATCAAACTATATTATTTCATGGTTTAAATCCCTTTTAAAGTTTCGTCTCTATTCAACCCTGCATCCGTAATCACCCCGTTTGACGGTACAATAAGTTTCACTGGCTGTTACTAGCTTGTTAGTAGTCAGTAACGAGTCTGCAAAGTACCTGTGTAATGTTTACACAACACCAGTTCACAGTATTATTTGATGTAGCCTAAGCCTATCCCAAGAAAAACAATTTTTCATAAAGAATTTAGCACGGGGCCCTGAAATTGTCTTTGATAAGTTGCAAAGTTTTATGTCCACATTTTACGATTGAACTCACTTACGAGTATATAAGCGAGCTATATGCTACTAGTTAAGGATGTTTATAAAACTGTAATGGATAAACATAATTTATTATCAGGTATGTTTTGTATCATAAAAATATGCCATACAGTTGTGGACAAATAATTAGGAACAACTGATAACGAAGTCACTTTTGGATAAATAAGTTGCTTCTACTTTTGTATAAACTTACAGATAACAACTTTGAATCATGTAAAATAATAGGTTATTAGGTTTTGTTGATTCATACTAAATAATCAAAATAATTGCACTTCCCTATATAATCAAGTTATCGTAAATTGACTGTATTTCAAAAGTACCGTCAGTTGGACACATAATTAAAGCGCCCTGTAAATGATCAAATTTGTTTGACAAATTTGTTGGTCGTACTAAACTTCACGTTTCATCAAACAATAGCTAAAACGATCAAACCAAAGAACTAACAAATTTGTTAACTTGCTCGAAGATTTGATTTTCTCCTTGTCGTGACGTGACGTCGTGTCAGGTAACGACTGAGATAATTATTGTTTGACAAACACAACGTTAATCAAGATAAAGGGTAGTATTTAAACGCAAATCAAAAAATATCCTTTTTCTATGCAATAAGATTCCAAATTCCCATCAAAATTACTGATTGCACAGTATAATATTCAACTCAAAATATCACTAAACACACTACAATTTATTTTCGCAGCGTGCAGCGATTTTTCCTAAAGCAAAAGCTTTTTCATCAATGCACAGCTAATAATCCTAATGCACATTATACCTGTTAACTCTTTTTCTTTTAAATATAGCTTCTATTTTTATATTATTTACAGCAGTTTTTCTAAATAAAACAGCATTTTATTAATCACAGTCGTCTTATTATTTATTAATTACCACATAATGAGATCAGCAAAAAATATATAAAATTAGATACAAAATTGTAATTTATTGAATTATTAAAGCGGGTCTTGCTTTCGCGGGGCGTCAACGCTTAGTAGTAGTTTTCTTATTCACCACGGATCGATTGATATACATAATATGTCGACGGTAGGGCTTGGTCGCGGGGCTCCTACTTCTGGGTGGTTTATAAAAAAATAACCACGAAGGGGATGGCGGGGTCTCTCGACCCCGCCATCCCCTTCTAACCTAACCTGTCCGAGTCGGGGTGCCCTAAAGTCCAGATTGCATCCAGTTTCTCCTGGTAATTTGTCTCGGGTATCATTTAAGCTATTACATTAGCAAAATTTGCTGTGCAGTCAGTATTTATGCTATGTATGTAGTATTTTTGTACAAAAATAAATTTAACTGTATTGCATTATGAGGAAAAAAGTAATGTCATATTGATGTAAAATTTCGAATTATCTGCAGTTTGAGTTTTGTTAAACATTTAGTTTATTTGTAGTGAAGTAAGTTATTTGATGTAAAAAAGAATATAAATGATGAGTATGTATTGATAGGCGATTATTTATTTGATATGCAATTTATAATATTCCTATTTTTATCAAAGCCGACAAACCATTGACTTATCCTAGCTCAATGCGACAAACACGTACACTGTTTGACAAACGCGTCAAACAAGACTGCATACTATCAAATAATTTGACAAACAATTTGGTCGGTTACAGGGCGCCTAAGAACTCAAAATAATAATATGTTCTCAATTTTGAATTTCGAAAACAATTAGCATTTTTTTTTTTATTTCCTGCTTATCCTATGGTTACTTTCTCCTACGTTTTTTCAGTCAACAATGCATAATTATTTCAAAATCATGGGTAAAAAGGAAAGTTGTGGTCCATCAACCCGAAAAACGATTATGGCACTGTATGAATGTGTCGAATAAAAAGATTGCATATCACCTGGAGTGGTCCAAAACTAAGGTTTATAACGCTGTAAATCACGTCAACGTGTTCCTCGAAACCTAAATCTAGAAAAACGACACCGCGTGATGATGCTTTAATTGTTCGTTCAGCGAAGACTGATACATTTAAGGGTTCTGAAATTATAAGAAGGGGCGTCTTTGGCAATGGAGGAGAGGAGTATCAGCGCGTACAGTACGAAGACGCTTAACGGATGCAAAGTTATTTGGAAGAATCGCCTGGAGAGTACCACATCTCAAGAAGGTGCATCGAAAAGCAAGATTGGATTTCGCTAGAAAGTATGACGACTGGACATCAAGACAATGGAAAAAAAACTGACGAAACGATGATTAATAGACTAGTTTCTGATAGTAAACAAAATGCATCGACGCACATGCGTCGACTGGCTAAGCAGGCTAACCTAATCTTAAGTTCACGAAAAAAGTAAGCTTGGGGGTGGAAACATCGGGTCGACGGCGCGTTGTGTTCCACGCGCGCCTCAAAGAGATGTCAGCACCAATGACGGGGTTGCTAGGACCGATGTCTGCTAGGGCTGCGGAAAAGTCCAAGAGGGTTACCGTGGCCCCGGCACAGGCAACTGAAGGAACACGGGTGGGTTTTAGTCAGTAAGAGTCTGACACGCCCTCCTGCTCTGCCCAGAGCGGGAGAAGTTATTTGAAGATTTCCCACACACAAAAAAAAAAAAAAAAGGGTGGTGGAAACATAAAAGTTTGGGGATGTTTCTCAGGGCATGGTGTTGTGCCAGTTAAAAATATTGAAGGCATTTTAGACCAATTCCAAAGCAGGCAAATATGGGAGGAGATTATGATTCCTTATGCTGAGGAGACATTGTCTGTAGTTTGGACATTTGAACATGATAACAACCCCAAATACACTGCTCAGTGATAAAATTTCTCAGTGATCAACAAGTCACTGTTAGATTGGTCTGCAAACAGCTCAGATCTTAATACAATTGAAAATCGATCTATGGGTAGATGTAAAGACGACTAAGGCTGCTAAAAGGGCGAGTAATGATGAATGATGATAATGGTAAATGATGCCTGTGTCAAATCTTGGAGCACTATTTCTGTTGAAACCTGTAAAATTTTTATGAATTCCATGCCCTATAGCTGCAGAGCAGTTATTATAAGCAAGGGTCATCCTACAAAATATTAATGCTTAGTTTTGTAAGCAGTGCTAAAGTATATTTCATAAGCTTTGTCTTCATTAAATAAATTCTGATATTGTTAAATAAATGAAGTCATTTTACCCATTCCTAACTATTTGTTCACAGCTATGAAGTTACAAATGTTTAATTATACGTAGAAGGCCCACTCTTTTGCATATCTTATATGTAGTATTAAAGTCTATTCAAATTGATGTTTAACCAAGTTGTTAAAGGTTAGCAGTAAATTGAGATAAAAATAACAGCAACTTGTTTATTGAAAAGTGACTGTGGTATCAATAGTTCCTAATTATATGTCCACAACTGTATATGCCTATAGTCTACTGCACAATCTATGGAAGAGTTCATAGTTATGTGAAAAACAATTTTTAAAATTAAATTTAAAAAAACAGCAATAATGAGCCTGATGTTTTTATATTAACATCTATTTTATTTTAACAGAAGCCACATGAAGGGAACAGTGTCAGTGTCTAGACAATGTGGTTGCCGAGTCTGTCACCAGTGATTGCCATCAGTCAACCATTGTCCTGCGAGCATTGTTGTAGGTGATGGCTTTCAACCTTAAACATTTGTCTTTATTGTACCCTATTGATATGGATTTTATATTTTCTGTGAATGACATTACTATTTGAACATTTTTGTGTTTTTGTAGTATTTTTAGGTTGAATATTTGAATTAAGTAAGTGTACTAATAAGTAATAATTTAGTAAGTGTGCGACTGAATTTTTTACACTATCTTTTTTTTGTATATTGTTTGCCTTATGATATTTTAACTATTAACAATGATAATATTTTTCCACTGTTTTAGAAGAGAACATTAATTATCATTTTATTTAAATCTATCCAATAGGATAGGTTTTAGGCTGTTATTTGGTATGTTTAGTATTACACAGAATGACAGAGTTTGCAAATTATTGTGATTGTAGCCAGAGGGTAGGTTAAGTTTTTAACTACATCGAAAAAAAAATCTTCAACTCTTATTTAGAATTACATAGTTACCGAATATTTGAATTATTTATTGTGCAGTCAGTAAAATAAATACAGGACTATTAAATTAATGTTAATCTTATTCATAATAAAATAAATTTTTACTGGTTCATTCACTATGTACCATACCTACGGATAATGACCCCAATAGATAGTTTACCAAAACATAAAAAATACGTGTGACCTACCTAAGTAAAACAAAATTAATATCAGCATCTAAAAATCAACAGAATCCGAATTCTATATTTACAGATCGTTTAAAGCTACATACAGGCCAGCATATCAATCAACGAGCATAAAGGAGAATGTATTCGTGTACAAGGAGGGCCCTTCATAGCCCTAACGCAAGTTATTTATGTTAGCGCGAGTGATGAATGAAACAAAGGCTTTAAATATTCTCATTCTAACAGAAATGCTTCAAGATTTAAATTCCATATTAAACTAAACTTAACAAATAAAATAAAAACATCATGCAACGCACCTTCAAGTGCCAGGTACATAGGTAGAACCCGGTGACATGGGGAGTAAATTAACATAACTTCGTCCTTACACTGTTTAGAACACTGGCCATAACTTGTTAAAGTTAACACAGAAAGCTCAGTCACGACTGGAAACGTTCGACAGACACCATTCTACATTCACGTTTAGTTATAATACTACGGATAGCAGTTTCACTCAACGAAATAAAATAATATAACACCTCCAATTAATCGACCATAGCATAAAGCCCTTTGAAGTGCGTTTGTAAAGACCGATCACCGAATCACCGATGAAAGATGAAAGTATAGTCTATGTCAAATTTTCAGGCGAATGAACAATGACAAAAATAACAACCATAGATTGAGACTGAGTGAGAAACAATGAATGAATGGATCTCCTCAAAGCGGAAGTAAACAAGAAGACGAAATAGTCAACTTATCTCCTAGAATTTACATGACAGATCACCCCTGATACCGAAACATAAATTAATAAGGGATTTCATTACTTACTTACTTTTAGAATATTAAAATATAGTTCACAATATAAACTGCGGCACTAGGGGTCAGAGCAGACAGAGCAGCAAAATGATCTGAGAATGCCTTGAGAATGCGCTTTTTTATCATTCAAACTAGTGTAAAGTAATCAAAATGTATTATTGCAGATTTATTTTTTATTGACAAAATACTACATTAAATTTATATTACTTTTCTACCACAGAATGGCATGCCGAGAATGTGGTAATATAGTTTAATTATCACCTTGCAACACTGAACTGGTAACTGCCAATCTGCCTGTCTGCCATTCTGCCTCCCTGCTTTCTGCTTTCAGTATTGGTTCTCGGTTCGCTTCCAGTCTATTCAAATAAAATTACCTCATTTAAATTTGTAATAATGGCAAATATAGCAGCCAAACGCATAAAAAGGGAATTCAAGGAGGTCATGAAAAGTGAAGAGGTGAGTAAACTACAAAGGTCTTTATCGTATTTAGTTAAAAAACAGATCGACGGTAGCAGTTACTTGCACTTTTACTTTTGTTAGATGTCATATTTTTAAGAGAACATCGATCTTTACGAGTACAAAGTGCGCTCGAAAGTAATACTATTCCGCTCAATTACAACGAGCAATATTGTTGTGATTGGCTGTGTTTGTTTAATGTTGTGGTGTGAATGATTCAGCATATTTTATGGATAGTGATGTGTTTACTTATCCATCACCAATCTAACGTTGGCGTATTTTTTATTTTTTTTGTTGAAAATTTTGAGACTCCGCTCCTAACCCACTGGCCGACGACGACCCACTGGCCGACCTATATTAGGTAAGAATACAGCAAAAAATGCTTTGCGGTCTTCTGAATACCCACGATGTTGTATGACCTACATATACATACTGGGTGTTGCTATTGCGATTTAGAGATTGTATGCAAAACAATATGATACTGGACATCACTGTAGTGTAAAAGAGTTAGTTTTGAATGATACATTACTTAAGTAAAACCTGATTCTATTTGAATGTAATTAGCACTGCTTATCTTCTAGACCTATTTGTTTTTTAAATGTTTGTCCTCTATCATAAGAAATTAGTTTATTTGTTTGGTTTACACACGTGGACATAATGCATACTCTTTATAACGCAACAGCCATTCTCTATTACGAAGAAATACATTCATATTTAGAGTCCGTAAATATATTTTATCAGCATTACTGTTTATGTTACCAGTTTACAAAAGCTAAAACTAAATCTTTGAGGTGCTGAAATTTCTAAGAAACGCCTGAGGTCCTTAACAGACGTCTTGTCTGACTTTACTTTTGGATTGCATTGTCTTAAGGAATGTATGTTGACCCCTAAAATACATAAGAAAATACAAGACAAATACTAGCATAGCAAAAAGCGTCAGGCAACAATAGCAGACTGTATTATGCAATTTAGAATAGATGAATTACACATTGAAACAAATATTAAAAAGTATTGTAATGTGTAATTTATTGTTTCTCCGGAAGAAAAAATGCTTGGTCCCTTGAGTTCTGTTATAAAGAGTTTACACTGTATTTTGATAACACAATAATACAGCGAATTCCTGCAGCCTTCATAAGGTCATCAGTCCACCTTGAGAGAGGCCTTCCAAGGCTACGCCTTCCGATATGTGGTCACAACTCCAAAATATTTGCCCTTATCAGCCATCTGTTCTGCGAGCAATGTTCCCTGGCCACTGACACTTAAGCAGGAACCCGCTGGATGCAAGCAGCACATAACTGTTTGATGTCTAATTCCATGACAAAAATAGTAATATGATATTGCAAGTGGTATTGGGTTTTGATTACCTACACTACTACACTATTTGGCCTATAATGTTTCCACTGCTGGGACACAGGCCTCCTCTCTGTGAGAGGGAGTGGGCCGTCATCGACCATGCAGGCCCAGTGCGAGTTTTTAGATGTCACATGTCATCGAATATCGAATATCTATATACAGAGTTATTGGTAATATGTTGGCAATGCAACAAGGGTATGTAGGGGAGGTCATTTGCAACCAAATGACCCCTTAGGACATGAAATGATCCCTATGCAAATGTCAACCATTTCCAAGTAATTTGACATTTTATATTTTTAGGCGGTATGCAACTTTGAAAATTAAAAAAAAAAGACAGAATACATAATAGTCAACCATAAAATGACAATTATCTTTAAATATTAAAGATAATTGTCATTTAAAACAGAGTACACAATTTTTAACATTTTGAGCAGGTTATTTGACTAAAATAGTTGATTTCTGCAAAAATACAATAATATACATAATAATGACTAATTACTGGAAAATGGTTGACATTTGCATAGGGATCATTTGGTTGCAAATAACCTCCCCTACGTCCTCTTAATGGATCGCCGTCGTATTACAAATAACCCTGTATATTATAAATTAAAGTAACTTTTCGTGTCTGTGTGTGGCCGCGTTATCCGTATTTTGATGCGGTTTTTTACCATAATTTAGAAATTTATGGTCTAAGTACGTATTACACTCATATTAAACTTACACATAATAAATATAAATAGCCCAAGATAAAACAATTAAGCCGTGTTTTGGCAGTGATCAGTCTACGACTTAACCTAAATCAGGCCTCCGTCACTCCATGTACTTGCGCGCTATAATTACCTACCGCTCGAGCGAGCGCTCTCGGACCGTTTGCGGTCCAAATTCAGTGCGGTTTTCACAAGCGAAGCGCACGCACGTTGCTCAATTTTATAATCGTTCCGTTCGTTCGTACGCGTACCTACGATGCTTTGTGATACACATGTAACTTTACCTACACAGTGACCTATATAATTATCTTTTATCTAGACGTATTGCACAGTCAGCACTCAGCACCAATTTATAAAAAAAATATTTTATGAACGATACAATTTTAAACTATGTACCACCTATAGTCAGACAGAAGTAGTCAGATCAGAACATATTCACAGTTCTCAATAACAGACGCTAAAAGCTATATTAATTTAATTTTATCGAAGAGGCAGCCCTGCGATTGCTGTAGGATCGCGCGGTGCGAAGCAATCACAACTGTACGTTTCACATTTAGGCACATTTTAGCATGCAGTGGTTGCTGAGGCGACGGAGTAGGCTATTATCTCAATAGGTATTGGAAATTTTCTACTGAGTGAAGTATCTGTTACGTAGTAACTATTTAGTAATCTGTGCCTAAATCGTCATAAGTTGCAATAATTCAATAATTCATTATTAGTTTTCCAACAAAACATCTTAATATCACAAAAGTAAAAAAAAAAACCAAGGAACAAATTAACCATGTAAATGTTGCTGTTACTAAAAACAAAATCAACATTATTAATTGTCATAATTATGACAATAGTTATGACAATTAATAATGTAGATTAGAGAAGATACACCTTATCTGAGGGGCAATTCCCGTATTTTTAAGACCATTCGCATTCTAATCTCAGTCTCAATCTGTCAAAATTACAATCAATTTACATACATTTTTGACAGATTTTTGACATTGATTGTCGCTGAGATGAGATTGCGACTTGAATTTGAACGTTTTTTAAGTACGAGAATTGGCCTACTGATATCTGCAGTAGCTTTAAATTAATAATATCAGACAAAGCCTACTACTAGTAAAAAATACTTACTCAAAGTTATAAAAAAATGAGTTTTCACATCAGTCCAAGTTTGGGTCTAAACTTTCAATCTTCTATGTCTTAAAAATCTCTTAAAATATGTTGCCTCAGAACATTTGAAGTCATCAAGACTGTTTATTCATTACAAGCTGTTTGTGCCCGGAGTCGCCCGGGGTTGACTTTCATACAATAATAGCATCCAAATTTCCAACCGACCCGGTGGATTTTCCAAAAAAAATCTTTCATTCAAACCTAGTCCTGACAATTACAAACACAAAAGAAAATAATTAGCCAAATAGGTGCAGCTGCTTTGAAGTGATGCGTGGACAAATATTTTTGGCAATTGGTTTTTATTTATATAAATAATAATACAATGTGCAGAGTCAGGTTTTTTGGCACGCAACTCGCAACTTCTACTTGCCTTCTTTGTTTATAAAGATTCAGTAGTAGGTGTATGATTCCAGATATATGTAGTTATAATGTATGTATATTGAAAAAATAATTTATCATCATTGAGCTATAAAACTATAATTATTAACCTTGACCATGAGTGAGCAAATGACTACAATAACTCTTTATTGGCTGTGCATCTCCGTTTCAATTGTGATTTTAATATGCAAGTCCTATTCAAGGCTTCTTCATCGTTGCATTTGCAAGCTATTGACAAATAAAATTGGTTGTTGTTATTTCGCTTGACCAAATTGACCATCACAACATCTTGAAGTAGATTTTTCAGATAAATTATTTGAAAGTCAGGTTTACTAACTGTAATGGTATTGAGGAATCTAAGTGGCACCAAACTGATGAATATTTTTTTTCTTTTGGTTTCGTGTACAAAGACAAAATTAAAACATTATATAATTATACAATAGCTGGCGAAAGTTCACAGATGTAATGGGAAATTGAGAATTGATATCAAAACTTGATTAATAAAATGGTGTTCTAAAATCGTAATTTCGACTAAACTAAACTACAGATTATTAAGGGGTCAGCGTAGTCAGTAGGGTAGGTAGGGTCAGTAGCCGCGGGAGGTGTAGTTAGTAAAAAAATATTGGTTTAGTAAGTTTTTATTTTTTGTTTTATCGTGTTAAGTGAAATTTTACCAACTTGTTTCATTTGACCTTGTGTAGTTTAAGCATACTGCTAGAGGAGGCCTTTGTGTCTCAAGGACAAGCTACAAAGAGAACTGCTGTGCATTGTTGCATTATTTAGATTTTTACATTTTAATGTTTAGTACTTTAAATGAATTGTATTGAAGTTTAAGCATAATGCAGACTTATTAGCCTAATTTGATTAAGTAATTTGTTAAAAATGCACACGAAAGAACACATCCATACTGCGACCGACTTCGTTCCTACGGAGCCATTCCAATTGACAACTTATTATTATGTTTGATTCAAATATTAATTAGTTCAGCCTCACAAGTGCATTTGCGTTCCATTTACGGTGTGTATACTTACATCGTTGTACAATCTATCAGTGCTGACAACATTTCCTAGTACGTAAAAAATAGCTACTTACGGTTACTTAGTTAAGGGGACTACGTGACCTAAACCCAAGTTTTATAATGCCTAAAAGTATATGATCCACTGCAAAACACAAAATCAGAAAAATATAGGTAATTATATGATATTGTTCAGGATATTTATGCTAGTTAGATAGTGTGTTGAAAACATAATATTATACAACTAATTTGGTACGATAGAAAAAAGTCACGAAGATACCTCTTAAAATTTATTTTAACGATTAAAAGCAATACTAATATACATCCCACAAGTCTGTTTCTTTTTTCAGGTTGTTCTTTAAGCAACATATTAAGGGGCCGTGCACGAAATCGACTGATTTTGATCAATTTTGTGCATTATTTGTAGGAAAGGGAAACGATATTTAAACAAAATTATTTGTGATTCGAAAACTTGAGTTCTTTGTTTTGCATGTAGCTGAAAGGGATTTTTCAAATAAGTTAAGTATTCATGGAAAATCACTAATACCTATTCGCTACAAGTTTTCCAAAAAATTATGCGAGACTGACGTTTGATCATTTTTTTACTAGAAACTACCTACGTTTGATTTTGAACATTAAAAAATTATCATCTACATCATTATATGGTCTACTTGCATGTAGCTGGACCACTTTTTTCAACTTCGATACAAAATATAGCAGAAAAATCATTTTGAAAAACCTATTTTTCGAAACAAACCCTGGTAGTAATGTATTTTTTCCTACTATTGAGCAAGCCGTTTCAAGAAATTTAAAAATCACACATTAATCTTCAGCTAATCTTAAAATAAAATTAAAATTTCATTTTATGATTATACAATATTTTCATTTAGTAAATCAAAGTAAAAAAAAACCTATATTTTCGAGAGCGCAAAACTGATGAAACTATTAACAGGTGCGGTGACAGACACGAATGGTTTAGCGCCATGAAAACTGTACTTTTGTAGTCACACAGACATAATGTTTCAATTATTTCCAGCTTTGTCACAATTAGATAAGAAATTGACAAAAGAGGGTATTTTTATGTGCACGGAGCCTTAACGTGATAGTGTTTTCATTTTTTTGTCCATTCAATAGATTTTTTTGTAAATAGAGAATTGCTTCATATTTTGCAATGAATTACCAGCTTTGTGTCATCGCGCGTCTCTTTCTTTTCTATGCAGTCCGACAGTGACCGCGCTTTAGCTGTTGTCAGCCCCTTAATCGGTTCCGCCAGGCCTAATTAAATAGGAACTTGATGACACAACAATACAATATAAAGACAGCATTTGTCTTTTAATTACTTTATTGTACTTGAAAAACTCAAAGCATTTATTTTTAAATAAACCAATTACAGGCACTTTTGAATTGTCAAGGGGTCGGTCAGTCAGAAAGATGAAGCTAGTTGCCCATTCCAAAGCGTAGTAGGTACCTATGGAGAAGAAGAAGAAGAAAATAGACCTCATTGTATCATGACATGCAAACAAATTTCAAATTTTCAATCTCAGAGTAGTAGACTACATTTTTGGGCAAGTGTACCTAAATGTTGTAAATTTATCAAACCATTTCCAACTTACACTCAATTTGAAAGCAATTCGTTGTTACAGGTCGCAGGCGGTAGTATTAAATTAGAGTTGGTCAACGACAGCTGGACAGAACTTCAGGGCGAGATAGCTGGCCCATCAGACACACCGTACGAAGGTGGAACATTCCTTCTAGAGATAAAAGTACCAGAGACTTACCCATTCAATCCGCCGAAGGTAATATTATTGACATACAAATTTAACTAAAATTACGCGCCGCTCCTCTATATTTTAGTTTTACTTCCAACACATTTCTCAATTTTCCACGTTTCTACCAGGATGCGTAGCATGACCACTTCTATCTCTACTCTACGAAGAGAAGACAAACCACTTTCTTAGCAAAAAGTCCTTCTTTTCTTGAATTTGGACATCGCGCCGCAAATCTTTCTACAATCTGTCATTTTGTCTTCCGTTCCTATAGTGGCCACTGGCTACGCATGCTGGTGACTGAAAGACCAATGATGGAAGGAAACACATATATGTTGCAACTATAAACATATTTTAAATGTAGATGTCTGTGTACGTTCGGTCGGTGGACAGAGAAAAGTATCCAACCTACCTAGCCGATTACTTGGTGAGCTGGATATATGTATATCTCACCGACTGTATATGCAATGGGGAGCGCAATTTTTGTCTAGGGGATTTTTAAGCAATAAGTGTCTCTTAGCTGGGCCTGGATCGCTTCCGTCAAAACTGGAAAGAGGACGCGCGGGCTCGTGAAAGATGGAAGGAGGAGGGAGGTCTTTGCCCAAAAGGGGGTCAACACAGGCTAATAAAAAAAACTGCCTTTTGTCTGTGTCTTGTACTTTTGTTTATGAAAAATTGTTTTAAATTTTATAACTAAACTATAAATACTGAGGGTATTTACGTACACGACCCTGCACTGTTGCACGCATCCGTAAGCACAATGTTTTGCGTGCGTTAAGTACACTGTACGCTACCGCTAAATATCGATTTTTCACATCAAAAATAAAAGTAGTTTCCCAGCAATTATTATTGCTCAATTTTACTTAACTTTTTACACCCAGTACGAATGTAACGGGTGATTTTTTAAGCGTAGTTTTTTTAAAGTCGAATAAAACACTCAATTTGCATCATATATTCAAATTTTTTATTAAAATTGATAACTTGGCCTTTGCCATTTACATTTTAAAGATAACTTCATGTAAATGTTGTCCGCGGCTCCGTTTCAAATGGTCCATTCGGAAGGTCCAATTTTGCGTCCCTTTTTCGAGCATTTCGGCCTGTATCCCACGAATTACGCGTGTTATGTTATCCTGTAAGGCTTAAATCGTGTTCGGCTTGTCCACATACACTAACGACTTTACATAACCCCACAAGAAATAATCCAGAGGCGTCAAATCGCATGATCTTGGCGGCCAATTCACAGGGCCATTTCGAGAGATAAGCTGCTCACCAAATTCACCCTTCAACATGTCCATTGTTTCACGAGCTGTGTGGCATGTGGCACCGTCTTGATGAAACCACATGTCAACCAAGTTCAACTCGGCCATCTGGGGCAAAAAAAAGTTGCGTATCATGGCTCGATATCGTTCGCCGTTGACGGTAACGTTTCTTCCACGGTCGTCTTTGAAGATAAATGGACCGATGATGCCACCAGCCCATAAACCACACCAAACTGTCGTTTTTTCGGGATGCATCGGTAATTCTTGTATGGCATGTGGCTGTTCATCACTCCAGATGCGACAGTTTTGTTTATTTACGTATCCGTTAAGCCAAAAATGAGCCTCATCGCTGAACACAATTTTTCGATAAAACAGCGGATTTTCATTGAGCTGTTCTAAGGTCCATTCACCAAAAATTAGAGGTTGTGGTAGGTCATTCGGCTTTCCATGATGAAATGGCAGAGTATACTGAAAACTTTTCACTTTGACAGATGACGTTTGGATGCCATTACCAATCAGTGCCGCCAACCTGAAAAACTTAACTCTTAAAAAATCACCCGTTATAACAATACATTTGAAGTTTGTTAGGGATTATTAATGCGTTCCGTTGTAGCCAACAGCAAACTGATTTGAGATCCTTATATTTCCAGATTCGCTTTATGACAAAGATTTGGCATCCCAATGTATCATCGGTAACTGGTGCCATATGTCTGGACATACTCAAAGATCAATGGGCGGCTGCCCTTACCCTCCGCACAGTCCTGCTGTCCATACAAGCGCTGTTGTCAGCGGCTGAGCCGAATGACCCACAGGACGCCGTGGTAGCAAAACAGTACAGAGAAGACATACAACTATTCAACTTGACAGCCAGGCACTGGACCAACATATACGCGGGAGGTCCAACCGCAATCTGGGAGTTCAATCAGAAAGTTCAAGTTTTACTAGATATGGGCATTAACGAAGATCAAGCAAGAGTTGCGCTGTCTACGTTTGACTGGGAGCTGGAGCGGGCAACAGAACATCTCTTTAGTTAGGATTATTTTAGATAACTTTAAACAGCTAGCATTAATGCCAACAATGCTACTGTAATGTAACTAAAATAAGAATTTGCGATGAATGTTTCTCCGATACGTCGCCTGCACTTCCATATTGTATAGGGTGCTAATTTGAGATGGAGCATCAAGGGTAGCCCATTGAAGCGTAGTAGTGAAAGAAAAGCTTTCTGAGAAGTCTTTGGAGAACATAACGTTACACAAACAAATATAAAACGAATGAATTAAATACAGGGAATACAGTATTTGTTACTGGGAACCGACCATTTCCCTGAGCGTCTAAGGGCGGGGTAAGGAAAAAACTCCGTGAGAAAATCAGAAAAGGAAAACTTAAAAAAAAAAACATTACATTTTTGGAAATCACTCCTATTTTACTTTTGCATTCATTGAAAACTAAGTGGCGACCTCTTACAAATGTTATTTAATGCATAAAGGTAGGCCGCGAAATTCAACATATCTTAAGTATTTTTTTGCATTTCGCAGGTCAGTGTCGGATTGTATGTTGATCAAAATATGATTCGCAACCGTAACAAATATGTTTTCCAAATTGCAAAAAGGTAAGACAACTTGGAATTTCCCGGGCTACCCTGGCTCTCTTTCGCCATAAGGTACCTAGCTTAGGTACCCCATCTCAAATTACGATCCTGTATAATCAGTAAAAATATCTGGACACATTGCAGGTACCTACATTTTTATCAAGATAAACCATTTTACAAAATTGTTTTGATGAAATATTTCATAAATTACTTAAGCGTTAAACAGAAGTTTATTTTTCCTTTTCATGTTTTATGTCACATAGATTCCAGGAAACAACCATATATTTAGGTTAATTTACCGAGTTTGTACTTCAAGTTAGTTTAGGTACGACATGGGTCGTAGATTGACCAAATGCGAGGCTTCCAAAGACTGATATAAGTCGGACTTGAAATCAAGAACTGCGGACCTCCTCGCATCCTGGCCATCTTATAAGCGTTTTCTTCCAGAGCTTATCGTACGAAGAGTTGATACTTGCGTATATATAAACACAAATTGTTATTTCTGCTTCCTTTCTCGAAAGCCAAATTATTACCTCTACACATTTAAATATTGTGTTATATTCTAATTTTCACTTTAATATTAAACATTTTCATATAGAAGTAACTTTGTCTCGATGTCTATGATTATCTTCTGAAAATATGAAATATAATGTAATAGTTTATGTTCTAGATAATAATATAATGATTCTATTTGTCGTCAAAGTGATGTAATTATAATTCTTCCAGTAAAATTAAACAGACGAACGGTAATATTTGAAGGTGACGTTAAGACCTTAGGAAGGAAGACAGACAAAATATACGTTGTCTAAGTGCGCCCCGCCTGTTGATTATTACGACTGTTGCATTATAGCAATAGGGTATATGCATGTATTTATTTTATATTTTAATTCATTGTTTACACCGTTATAACATAGTAAAAAAATATAAATACTCTCAAAAAATGCTGTAGTTAAAAAAAAAATTAAAATAGAGAATAATTTCGAGCTGTTTAAACGCCGCCATTTTCGCGCGCTCTGTTGATGACGTCAAATACTATATCCAGTGACAGTACAGTCCATTGTTTACTACAGGTGTTCTCGTTCTTACTTATTTCACCATGAGAAATGCTCAAAAGCTAATTTATACGTATTGCATTTTGTCTGAATGCAGAAACACTATCAGAAGTGCACCTGATAAAGTGTTTTTCCGTCCCCGATAGGTGCAAAAATACTTAAGGAATGGTTTACGATTATCCAAAGAGATGAAGTATCTGCAATAACCATCGATCAATAATAAAGTTCTTTATTAGTGATCGATGGCAATAACTTGTTTACATTGTTGTGAATCAAAAATTATTGGTTATGTACCTATACTCCTCAATATATTTAGGATAGTATTTAAGGCTAAAATAACGTACGTAATGTGTTATTATAGAATCATTACCATGCAGCTATCACTCCTTTTACTTCAGCGCACGTAAAATTTGGATTTGAAAGAAAGGATGACTTCATGAATGGATCTATTCACGGCAGATTATCCGGTTGTGCTTTTACAAAACCACTTTCAAGTCATTTTCTTAAATGATTTCTAATCTCACTAGTATACAAGAATAACACTTAAACAATAAATGAATACACAACACACACGTTATTACAATATTTTCTAATCAAAAGCCTGCAATGCCATACAAATGTAAGCAATACTCGACGAACTTGTTGACATAGTATTTTGACGACACGTTTTGTTTTAACCAATGGTGTTGCGTTTTACAAATTTAAATTTCCCTCGCTTAATTTGCACTTTTATTTATTAATTTTAAGTAACTAAAAAGATATTAATTAAGTACTAAAATAATGAGTTGGTTCAAACGTCGGGCCAATAAAGATTCGGAATAAAAATATTTGAACCAAATTTAAATAACATGCATATTCCCTATTGATAATACTATCCATCATAATTTTTGTTGCATACTGATAACTGCTTCCCTGAGCTTGTACATTCTATCTCACGATGAAGCGAACACTGTGTCAATTTCTTTAAGAATAACGCCAAGATAAATTGGCCAGACTACACGCTCCTTCCTTGCGCAAATTATGTGACGTTGTTGCTATGTTGTGGACATCAGTCATGCTGTTTGAGCATGCAACCTGCTGCGAGCACCCGGGCCCTTTGTGTTGTTGATCTCACACATGACTTAATTAAGAAGTATAGAACAAACAATTTTTCACATCTTGGCGAATTATTAGAAACCTGCTCCCGCGGATTCAAAATTTGAAAGGTAGTTGTGTTATGTTGAAAACGAGATACACGCCGACTAGGGTTGCCAACCGTACTCTAATATAGAGTGCTAGATTCTGTGAAAATATAGCCTTCCTCAAGAATTGGGCTATATGCAAAAATATTTTAACAAATCCGACCGGCAGTTCCAGAGTTTTACCCCCTACATACAAACTTACAAACAAACAAATTTTGTTTATCTATTTATTTATTTGCTCTCATGCACATCACACATTTTACAATCCATTACTGTCGGTTTTTGTACATGAACCCTGTCAGGGCACTGCAAAGCACAATGTCAGTTTGCTGTTGAGAAGTCGTTATGATGTCCAATTAACAGTAATAAACAATACACAATAACACAAAATAATAACACCCAAAGTCATATTTAGTCAGAATCAGAATCAGAGCGTTTATTTGTGAAACATAGGTAGGTACCTATTTACATAAAGATCTTAGGTTATTATATGTGCGCTATGTTTAGCCGTGAAGGCATACAAATATTGAAATAAAAACCAAAATCATAAATATAACAATTAAACTACTAACATACGAAGAAAGCAAAATTAAACTCTTACATGAGGAAAGGAACTGTATAACTTTCAGTTTACCTCTTTATAAGTAACATTAGTATAGATTGTACCTACGCTATTTCTCGTACTTAGTTTTATTCTACAAAAGCAATACATTAAGCTGAACAAAATACTATATTTATTGACTCTGACTAAGAATGGAATTTAATAAATTCCTGCCATTTCGGTCAGGGCAGTGTTTTCCATTGGCCGCTCAGAAAGTGCCCAGGACCCCGCGACCCAAGGGCCCTCCTAGTTCCTGCCAGCGTCGTAGTTAGAGGATGTCAAAAGAAAACCTATGTTATCCCAGATACGATTTTAAAATTTTCGCTCGGTCATACATCCTACGTTTTCTGAATTCGCAAACTTTTCTGTTTAAGGTGAGAAACTTAATTCGATTTTTGTTGAATATTCACAAAACAAAACCTAACCCATCCGAGGCAGGATGCAAAATTTTCTAGCTCGCTTCGCTCGCTCTTGCATCCTACATTATTTTAGTTCTCTGTAGCTTTTCTACATAAGTAAGTCGATAAAGATACTTCTATTTCTGCATGAACGGTCAAAAGAAATCCTGACCCAGTTATTACATATTTTGTTTTATTATGACGTCTTCAGGAAAGAAAATAAACATACTCCATTCTATCTAAAAAATGCAACAAAATATGACTAAAATTAAGCTCTATCTTCCTAACCTTTACTTTGTTTAAATATAAAATATTCCTAGTTTTTACTTATAGTTAGTTATGTTTAAGCAGCTAGGTGGAGTGGAATCCGCGGGTAAGGATTTAAAGTTGTATAAACAATACACGTAAGATATTCTATTGTGACTCTGTCTTTTATTGTTTATTTCCCATCGATCTTGTTTTGTTAATAAGGTCTTCTGTATGACAGCACATCATCGCAATGAAGTTCGTCAAAATACCTAACACAGCCAATCGCGAATCTGTAAACGTAAGTTAGTACGTCCTGAGCAGAGCCGTGTTAAGGTGGGGGCGAAGGGTGCGACAGTCCCGGGCGCCAGAGGGCGCCAAAATCATCTTGACGATAGTCAAGTGTAGGGCCATAGCTACCGCCGTAACAGCCGAATCAATGATACGGGTCCCCAAAACTGCAGGCGCCCCCCCGGCGCAACGTGTGCAAGCAAAGAATCGAAACCTTAAATTATTTTTGTAATTAACCTAATGAAAATTAACACAAACAAATTGCGTTAAATCGACAAGCGCGGTCCAATTCTCAAGCTATTTCATTAAATTTGTAAAATCACAAAATCTGACCTATCCGAGTCAGGGTGCTCAAAATTTCGAGCAATACATTAGCACTTCAAAATTATTCATATTGTGTTACGCAATTAGGGTGCTGCTATCACAGTCAGAATAATATAATAACGTTTATTGGACAAAATCAGAACTTAGCCTACTACAGTTTCAATACTAAAAACATAACATACTTACATTTAAGAGGCTTCTAACCTAAATGAACTCTTGATTTCCAAACTAGGTAAAAACCTGTATCTAGGAAATCAGCGCTCTTACAATGAACATAACAAGGACTTACTTAGATAAGGAGTAACTAAGATACATCAGTACTGAAAAAGTTAGACCACAATTAAGTGTCAATTAGTATTAATTATGCTCCAGTTTTGAAACTAGTTTTGCTCGCTCTTGCTTTCCTTTAGTAAAATAAATCACATTGACAGCTTAACCTAGTATCAGAGTCAGGATGCTCTAATTTTCTTACTCAACTCGCTCGCCCTTGCATTTTCTTAGCAAAATTATAATGAAAAATTTACCTAAATCGACCCCTCCAATTTTCGAGCTTGCTCCGCTCGCTCTTTGGTAAAACCGGAGCCGAGTCAGAATGCACGAAATTTCTAGCTCGTTTCGCTCGCTCTTGCATTCTCTTAGTTAGATCACAATGCCCGCATTGACAGCTTAACCTTCCTAGTCAGTATGCTACTTTATTTGTTTTGTAAGAAAACAATACCCTCTTTTGGAGCTTTACTGCAGTTGGGTAAAAGTTGCCCAGCCCTAAGAAATTTTGATACAGGACCCCTTTAGGACTCGCTAAGCCTCTGGTCAAGTGTCGGATTCAGAATTATGTTCGCTTTATCAAGTCCAATACATTAGGCTTAGGCCACAAGGGACCGATGATGGAGCCAAGAGGTGGATAGTGGAACTCTTCAGTGGCTACTAGCCGCTAATGACCCGCGGGAAGCTCTCGTTCCCACAAGCAAACTACCGTCAATGCCCCGTGGGTAGGTACCCTGGCTGTCCGGCCTGTTATGTTATCAGCTTTAATTAAAACAATTGAATACTTAGAAAAACCCATTGTTTACTCTAGAGCGGCATTGCGCGTGCATCAACTGTTAAAAACCGCCACGCCACGGGATCTAGAGCGTAGGTAAACCGCTCGAGTTCGGGCTCATATGATTCGTTTGACGAGTCCAATAGATTGAGCTTGGGCAACGAGGGTCTGAAGATGGAGATCACGTTTCCAACTTTCGCAAGATACTCAAGTGGCTCCCATTTCGCCTTCGCAGGAATGATGTTTGCTATTCAACCTCGTTCACAATCTTATAGCGCCATCCTATCTGCGGGAATGTTTTTCCTACGCCCGTCCTTCAGATGTGTTCGTTGCCGGTCGCATCTTAGAAACCTCGCTTAAGTCCCCTCTACTCCACCAACTTCTACTGCTACTCCTTCACGCTGCACGTGGCGCGGTTGTGGAATTCACTTCCGCCTGACATTAGGTAGGGACTGCCAAATTGTTGCTGTTTTTAATTTTTGTTTTTAAGTTTTGACTGACCGGTTGGCGTAGTTGGTAGCGGCCCTGCCTTCTGAGCCGCTGGTCCCGGGTTCGATCCCCGGACAAGTCAAACATTTGTCTGCATGAACATGTCTGTTTGACCTGTGTCTGGGTGTGTATATGTATATCAGTCATCAGGTTACCGTAGTACAGGCTCTGCCTAGTTCGGGACCTGAAGACCTTGTGTGTGGATGTTGTCTCATATTAATTAATAAAATAAGATTAAAGGACAGTATCTTTCCACTTCGTTATTAGTTGCGTACTTATGTAGATATTTTAATTACATTACAATTATTAATATTCTAGTGATATTTATTTAAGAAGTATGTATGTAAGTATATTCTCATTGTCATATTTTATAAAATGAATTGTTTTTGATTTTATGTATTCTATTTTCTCTTTTACTCTTACGCACGCTTTCTACATCTCTGTATGTCGCCGTCCGATAAGGAACAGGTCCGGGTCGACGGCGCCGCGCCGCTAAGAGATGTCAGCACCCACGACGGGGTCCGCTAGGACCGACGCCTGCAAGGGTTGCGGGAAAGTCCGAAAGGATTACCGTGGCCCCTGGCACTGACAACTGAAGGAACACGGGTGGGTTTTAGTCAGTACGAGTCTGACACGCCCTCCCGCTTCGCCCAGAGCGGGAGAAGTAATTTGATGATTTCCCACCCTAAAAAAAAAAATCCCTACATACATATTTGCAACAACAATATTATACGCCCCTTACACATGTATGATCACTTCTGTACTTGTCAGTACCTACTCGGTACATAATACTAAATAAATCACTAACATTTCTGTGTCCGACTGTACTACGCTGTACCCAAAAGTAGAGGTCAAATAAAGAAGAAATCGAAAACAATAAAGCATGCTTAGCGAGAAAATTATTTAATAAGTAGATGAATGAAAAACAGTTTTAATGTTTTTTCCTATCTAGTAAAGCAGCAAAGCTGGTATTTTACTAGCTTTCCAACCTGCGGTTTCGCCCACATTAAATAAATTTTCCCGTGAGAATAAGGTACCTACCTATTTTACGGCCTTCCTATTTACGGAAAATAGGTAGGTAAGTACCTTATTCTCACGAGAAAATTTGATTTTCGGGAAAATCTTTGTCTTTTTGGCCTTCGTCAGTCGATCTTCCTTGCTATATCGAAATCTGTTCAGCAGGCGTAAAAAGGTAATAGACAGTGAGTTCTTTCGCATTTATAATATAGGTATGTGTTTAAGTAGGTACCTATAGTTTTTTTTAATAAGTAACTATTCCTTTAATTATAATAAATATGTTAATTAAATATTATCCAGTATTTCAACTATGGCTTGTGGTATCTTAAATTAAAGGTAGAGAAGAAAGATAGCGTAAGTAATTTAACATCTTTGAATTACAGCCACTCAGTCAACGAAAGACGAATCAAAAATCAATCAAATCAAATAAAAAAGCGGGAGAAGTTATTTGATGATTTCCGAACCTAAAAAAATAAATAAACAGGTAAGTTGGAAGAGATTTCTTTAGAAATACGTATCACCTTTGTACCTCATACACTCGCGGTCAAACAATACGTGTCGATGACGAAAATCCCCGTAACTTTCAAACTAATTATGGTACATGCATGAAACTAACTTCATAGTACAGAGAATTTTAATATCGTATGAAATAAAACCTTACAAATTCAACTCGCGGTTGTTTTACTTTTGCTTACTTTCTCACTTTTGTTCTCAATTTGTCAAATCAAAACGATAAAAGGCGGTCATTGTCGTCTTTCACCATCATTATTGAATTACTAGGTATCATGTAGCTAACACCAGAAGAATGTATACGTATCGTCACAATGTCAGAAGAAGGCAGAAGTCAGCGAAGTACAGCAAGAACAATAGGCGTGTCACTTTGTACCAACGTTTCCGAGAAACTGGTCAAAACATAAGAATACTTCTAGAACCGGCAAACCGAGATGCAGGTAGGTACTAACGTACGGCTCGAGAGGATCGATTGTTATGACCATGCTCTGAAATCGGCACCTCACGACGGTTGAAGTAATAAATCAACTTCGGGAGACCGGTAGAGACGACGGTAGCTTTTAGCTTTTAGCTCCCTTCAAAATGGTTGAGCTGAATGGTGCTGAACCATGCGTCATGTTCGTGAACGGGCGCTGTCAGTTGGGACTGGTCATCTCTTAGCCACCACGGCTTATTTTAATTCTTTCTTTCTTTTCTTTTTTTTTAAAAAAACGTTGCCCCACACTAGGAATTTCTCCTGTATCGTGGGTGCGTTTACAAACATTTAAGCTCACATGCACAAACAGCCAGACCCGGAACAACTACTTGCAGCTCATACAAATATTTGTTCCGTGCGGGGATCGAACCCGCGACACGTAACGCATCAGTCAATCGCTTAACCACTGCGCCAACCGTGCAATTATTTTATTATGGATTGTTTTGTTTAAATTTATATTTGCTGTACACTGGACACTCAATGTGTATACGTCTTGTTTACATCGTTCTCACATATAATTATACCTATATTCAACACTATTGATGTAACTAATTTTTATGTAACAATATAATTTAAAAGAGTGTCCATGGAGTTTCTTGTCCGTTCTTCTCCATAGATACCTACTACGCTTTGGAATGGGCAACTAGCTTTATATTTCTGACTGACCGACCACTTGACAATTCAAAAGTGCCTGTACTTAAATGGTTTAATTTAAATAAATGCTTTGAGTTTGAAGCGAGCGGCCTGTTTCGTGGCGGGTCCTTGAAGCTAATTTGACCCCACATAGACCAACAAATGGTCAAAAACTTGAAAGGGAACATACGGTAGCAAGATTGCGTTACGCCCGCGTACTCGCACAATGGGGAGACGAAGAATTGGCAAGAGTAATATTTTCTGACGAATCCAGATTAATGCTGTATGCACATGATGGGTGGCGATGAGTCTACCGACGGCCAGGGGAACGTTTTATTCCAGCTTGTTGTGAGTAAAAACTGCAGTTCGGCGGTGGATCTATTATGGTTTGGGCTGGAACCTCTTCAGAGAGTCACACGGAGTTATTACTGATAGAAAATGGTAGGTACGCTACTTAGTGCAATATATGTGGAAGAAATTCTTAATACTCGTAAGTATGTCGGCCCATATTTATTTAATATGGTGAAAATCTTAACCATAGTTTTAATAAGAAAGACAACATAAAACCATATTTAAGAATAAATGGTTAGGTACTGTACATGGTTTTTTTATCCTCTAAAATAAATAATAAATGCAGTAACAACTAATTAAGGTAACAGTTTCGATGACAATCCTGGTTCTAGATCCTTATGCCAATTTTCAGGTATCCAAAGATTTGTCTTTATAATGAACTCCTAATAATAATATACTTAACTATTTATAAAAATCAAGAGTCTACTGACGTTTTCTAGGAACTAAACAAAAACCAGGAATAAAATCATTAGTGTGTGCGCGTACTACCTACCTATAAGCAAATAGGTACTACTAAGTATGTCATATTGAGATCTTTTTATTTTGCCACTTACTTAATCTTAAAGAAAGCAAAAGGACCAGTGCTTTTTCTGACGTAAATTTAACCGACGAAACGGAAATCATTTCGTTGAATTTTGCAGCTGCTACAGAATTTTTGAGCATATGTTCAATAGCGGAAGCGAAATCTTCACGATCATCTTCTTTCATAAGTTTTCAATTTTGTCTTCGCTTTTATATTCGCTAGACCTTCTCTTTTTCGTTCCTAGATCTTTGAAAGGTTTTCGAGATCTTATTGTCATCGTTGCAACTGAGGATGAAGTTCAATGATTTGCAGTTACAACATCTTTACTGAATGACTCTTGGCCTTGTTGACGATTAGTTTGCACGCAGCTTGGCCAATTCACATTAGCCTCTAGCCAATGTTCGTATATCTACTTTTTAAATCCGTTTACACTACTACGTTTTCTTCCACTTCTATTTAGCAGCACGTGTGAATCTCCGACAAAATTCTAAAGGAGTAACAATGTCTACTCCAGAAAGCCTTAAATCTAGTCGAGTTAAATACTTACTTCTTACAGACTCGGTTTTAAATAGTTTGCTGCAAAAGGAGATCAGCACAGCGGAATGTTAAATTCAAGATTTAAAAAAAATAAAGTCAGGTTTAAAGAGGATCTTCATCTTTTAGTCGGTATAGTTAAACAAGGATCGGGAACTAAAAACGATGGGAACGCGAAAAATGTTTTGTTGAGTTTCCCGATAAAACTGCGGCCACCATTGGGTTGGACGAAGAGCTTGTCCGCAGATTTGCTGTGATTTTGCAAGCCATAAAACATCAGGAGAGGTAGTTGATGGTCACCAAATTCGAAGATTTTTCATATAAGACAGCCCAAAGATACGTGAAACTGGTTCTACATGACATGTCATCGACCGTTCATAGGTTGCTGATCCATGGATCATATAGGTATCATCAAACGCAATCCAATTGTACCAATTGGGAGCTTATCACAAAAAGCTTCAGAAGCTCGCAACAAAGTATTTTGGAGGTTTCGGAAACGCCATTCTTAGAAAAATTGTAGAGCATATCTAACAAGGGTATCCTCAATACGCTTTTCCTATCTTCCAAGCCTATATGAGTGCGCAAAGACCTCACATAGATGCCAATAAAAATAAGTCCCTGTTCACTGAAACTATAGAATTAATTAAGTTTCAGGTAACCCAAATCGAATATTTGGATATGACCAACATAGACCCATAATTATTCGGAATTGGATTCCGATGAAAGCGACTAAGAAAATTGGCTAGGATAAGTATTCGTTTTAGTAATTGCCATATTTTTTTTGGAAAACCTTATAATATCACTGTATACACTGTTATATCTATGGACGTGTTGTCAAATGTGACTTGCTCTAACTGTCATTCAATAAATTATTTGCATAAAAATATGATTCATTTTATTGGCGACGAGGATTAAAAATATTTAAACAATGGACAAAGAACAATTTGAGCTGTTCTTGCGAGCTCAACAGGCACAGCAAGAACAGGTGACACAATTACTTACATTGTTCGTACAAACAATGCACAAAAAAGAAGACACAGAAACAAAAAGCTCGCCGAGCGTTTCATCATCGTCTATCACATCGTCAGACAAGATGATGGTGATTAAAAACTTTAACATGGACAAATACAACCCCGACAGCTGCAGGATTGAAGATTTTTTAGACTTCTTTTCAAACAAATGTCAAATCATGAACGTTACGGAGCCAAACCTACGAAGGGACATCCTTTTGAATACCTTAACACCAGAGATTTTCCGTGAGTTAAAAATAGCGCTTACACCGAATTTTGACAAGAGTACTTATAACGACATTTGCCTCAAACTTCTTGACTTGTTTAGAATTAAGAAAACGAGGTACCGCGCATTGACAGAGTTCTGGAAATGCACCAGAGAGTCTTCAGAATCTATGGAACAGTACGCTAACAGACTCAAAAGTCTAAGCCGGGATTGCGACTACAAAGACGAGATGTTGGAACGACAGCTACGCGATCGTTTTGCTACAGGGTTGAATCATACAGATTTAGAGACAGACCTCAAGCAAAAGTGGCCCGATTTGCAGGAGTCAGGAAGGGAAGTTACTTTTAGAGAAATTTTTTCAATTGCACAATCACGAGAACAGGCAGAACATGACACACCAGGCGCAACTGCAAATGTAAACAGAGTCAAAAGGAACCGTACTCAAAAAACAACAACACCGAAACCTCATTACATTAGACAACGCAAGTTGCACTCCACTGATCAATGCTTTAGATGTGGGAAATTCGAGAAGCATGACGACTCAAAATGCGCAGCAAAAAACCACATTTGCAACGAGTGCAATTTGAAGGGACACTTTGAGAGCTGCTGCATTAAAACTGGTCGTGCTTACATAACGCCAACCAAGGAAAAACACACTTCCAAACGAAGACTACAACGGATAAGCGATAATCAAGCTTCCACGTCAAGCTCTACAGACTTTTCAACGGACAATAGTGACGATGACGACGAGTTTGTCCACAACGTCACGAGCACTCGAGTCAAGGATTGCAAACAAATCGACGTTTTCATAAATGGAGTACACTACACAATGGATTGGGACCCTGGTTCTACCTACTCTATCATTAGTTCCGAAGATTGGAAAAAGGTTGGGTCACCAACATTAACAAAGGGGCCCAAACTAAAAGCATATGGAAATACCAAACTGAAAACCAAAGGAATCGCAAACGTAAATGTGGAAATGAACGGACGATCCGAAACCTTGCCTGTCGTAGTAATTAAAAACGCAAAACCTTTGCTTTTTGGATTGAGATGGAGCGAGAAGTTTGGAATGGAATTTCCAAAACCAGTTTATTCAGTCCAAGAGAAGCCTGTTACTCCAACGACATTAAAGCATATACTCAAGCAATACAGCGAACTTTTCGACGGCAAACTAGGCAAAGTAAATAACTACCAAGTTAACATACATGTAAAACCTGGCGCAGAACCAGTACACCTACCTGCACGTCCAATCAAATTCAGCATGAAGAAAAACGTCGAACGGGAGTTGGATCGCCTTGTCGATACAGGTATCATTAACAGAATAGATCCAAACCTTACTGCTTTGGAGTGGGCCACACCTACTGTAAATGTCCTGAAACCAACTGGTGACGTCAGAATTTGCGGAGACTACAGCACTACACTTAATCCTGTTTTAACAAAACATTTACATCCAGTGCCTGTTTTTGATCAATTACGACAGAAGCTAGCAAACGGCATAGTCTACTCCAAAATTGATCTCAAAGACGCGTATTTACAATTTGAAATAGCTCCGGACTCAAAAAAGTATTTAACAATATCCACACACAGAGGATACTACCAGTACAACAGGATGCCTTTCGGCATTTCTACAGCACCATCAATTTTTCAAAATTATCTTGATCAACTACTTGGAGACATACCAAATGTAGCAGTGTATTTTGATGACATTGCATTGACGGGAGAAAGCATGTCTGGACACTTACGAACACTTTGCACAGTGTTAAGCCGGCTAAAACAGGCTGGTTTGAAAGTAAATTTGAAAAAGTGTAGTTTCCTTAGTAAAGAGATTGAGTATCTGGGTCACATAATTGATCAAAACGGAATACGGCCAACAAAAGCGAAGATTAGCGCTATAACCAACGCATCACAACCCACAAACGCAAAGGAATTACGCTCTTTCCTGGGCCTTATAAATTTTTATGAAAGATTCATTCCACATCTTCATGGATCATGTGCAGACCTGTACGAGCTAACAAGTGGCAAAAAGAAATGGCGATGGTCCGAACACGAAGAACAAGTTTTCGAGAAAGCTAAAAGTAAAATAGCTAACTCAAATTCATTGCTAGCGTACGATGAAAGGCGCTCCCTTTTCCTAGCATGTGATGCGTCAGAAAAAGGAGTTGGGGCAGTTCTATACCACAAACACAAAGATGTCGAACAACCGATAGCATTTGCGTCAAGAAAACTTCGATCAGCTGAGAGCAAATATTCGGTTATTGACCGTGAAGCACTAGCCATATTATTTGGAATACAGAAATTTGACCAATATCTAAGAGGAACGAAATTTACATTGGTAACGGACCACAAGCCTCTGATGCACATTTTGGGACCTCAACGTAATCTGCCGAAGCTTGTAAATAATAGACTTGTAAGATGGGCACTTTTGATTGGAAGCTACCAGTATGAAATTTGCTACCAGAAGGGCGAAAACAATATTCTAGCCGATTGCCTGTCCAGATTACCAAATCCCAAGACAAAACCCTCACTCGTGGAAAAAGTTGTACATAGAGTAGTGTCACGCCTCCAAGAAAACAAAATTGTTGACCTACAATTAACAGAAAAAAATTTGAGTCTGGAAACATCTAGAGACCCAAATTTGTCACTCGTGTGTCAGTACCTAAACACCGGGTGGAGAGATCTGGATTACAGACAAGAGATGAAACAATACCATAGGAAACGTTTCGAACTATCTGTAGAAGGTAAAATTGTACTGTGGCAAGGCAGGATGGTCATACCTGAGGTTCTAAGAAAGACAGTCTTAGGCTATTTACACCGAGGGCACCCAGGGATGTCGGCCATGAAAGCACTCTCACGTTTCTATGTGTGGTGGCCATCACTTGACGAGGATATCGAGAATTTTATCAAGAGATGCATCAGGTGTCAAGAAAACAGACCGTCTAATCCTGAACTACCGGTATTTTCCTGGTCTATACCCGAGCAAGTGTGGGAAAGAGTCCACATAGATTTTGCAGGTCCATTCGAGGGCAGCTACTGGCTAGTTTTGTGTGATGCGTTGTCGAAATGGTGTGAACTAAGACCAATGAAAAACATAACTTCAAAAAGTCTATGCGCTGTTCTGGATGACATTTTTATTACCTTTGGACTCCCACAAATGATTGTATCTGACAACGGGCCCCAACTAACATCACAGGAATTCAAGGACTACTGTAAATATCAGGGCATTCTACATCTCACCTCATGTCCGTATCATCCCCGAACAAATGGGTTAGCTGAACGGTTTGTGAGAACTTTTAAGAACAGAATGACCTCCAGTGACGGAAGGCAACTTAAGCGTAGATTGTCGGAGTTTTTATTCACTTACCGGAACACTCCACATACCACTACCGGCAAATCACCAGCCCAAATGATGTTCGGCAGGCAGTTGAACTGTGTGCTATCAAATATCCGACCGAACAAGAGAAGAAATTTGCAATACCAAAATGTGAAGGCGGACATCGTGTCATCTACACCTACATACCAGACAGGCGATAAGGTTTACATAAAAACTAAACTGGAAAAAAAGTGGCAGCCTGCTACAGTAGCGACCCGTAGGGGAAAGTGGTTACCCTTCGTACACTTTTTAGATTTTATTTTTTTACTCTGTCATTAATTGTCGGATTTATCTTGTTTATGTGTCTAAGTCTAACAAATATATTGTAGTTTGTTACAAAAAAGTCCGAAACTATTAAGTCAACGGGTTAAAGGGTTATAGCCATTTTCCTACGGTAAGATATTTGTACGAACGTACCCCACGTATGGGGTACTTTCGTACAGTACGTGGGGTACTTTCGTACGCCATGGGGTGGATTCAGACAGGGTAAATAAAAAGCCTATAAAAGTCTTTAATGTTTTTATTATATTATCAAAAATAATTATTTATCAAAGAACTAACTTATTATTGTTTGACTTGACTCATAGTCAATAAATTTCTTTAGAAAAATAACAAAAAATAAAATCGTTCAAACTTAGTTTACTTATTGATAATTCTAAGCTTTAAAATCAGTCTAAATGAGATCTTTACAATCATTCTGTGTGAGATCATCGTAAAACTCTTTTACAATTTAAATTTAAAATAAGTAATTAAACATTTGGTGGTTACTTTGGAACTTATTGCACGTTATAATTATTTAAATTAAGTGCAAAAGTAAGAAGTCTAGCCATTCTAGCTGTACAGCCCGCTCGTGGTTGAGGATCAGGGAGGATCATGGCGATGTCGCTGATATACAGAGTGTGTATGTCTTCTATATCAGGGAAAAAGAATGACCGTGATAGACCCGGTTTCTTCCGAAGATAAGATATTTTCAGCTCTGTATTCGAGTAATGACTGAGAACTTTTCCGACATAATAGACAACAGAAGTATTTTTTTCAAACTTTACCAATACATAACAATTATCTTTGATTTTTTCTGGTGTCACATTTAAATTATAATTTACACTACTATCATCAGTCTCTTCGTCCAATTCTAAATCAACTGGAGATGTAGAACTCTCCCGCAAGCTTAACTGGGATCCATCAGATTCGTCTGAATCTTCGTCACTTTCTATTTTGTTAGCTTTCTTTTTCTTTTGCCTTGAATCAAGTTCCTTCAAACTACGTTTCACTGCTTTGGCTCTGGCTTTTCTTTCCTGTTCCATTTTTTTCAATTCTTTCTGTCTATGCCTCTCTTCTAATTCATTTTTTTCAGGTGTATCTGTATATATACGGGATTTACCCGGTTTCCTTCCTTTATTGGATTTTTTGTTTCTGACAGCTGAAGGATAAGGTCTTATGACTTCTGGTGTAACGGGAAGACAAGCACTCGGTTCAGATTGAGTCTCAGCCGCAGAGGTGGAAGGTTCTCCAATTCCGGTAATTATATCTTGAGGATTTGTGGAAGTTTCGCCAATTCCGGTAACTACATCTTGAGGATTTTGGATCAAAAGAGACGACCGTTCACAAATATCAGTAGAAGACAGTTGATCCTCCTCATTCATATCAGTCGATGGCAAGCTGGTAGAAGGCTGTGGTTCTAGAGCGACAGTACTTGTTTCCGGATTAGGTGGCAAATTTCTCGAATTATTAGAAGCATACACGTCAATGGGAGCATAATCTTCATCGCTGAAGGCCATTTCATTAAACGGCCATATACCTGGCTTTTCAAATCCACTTGTAATATTTTTTGCGGTAAAAGATTCGAAATATGCTAGTTTTACCAGTTTAGGAATATTATAAATATTGATGGTTTTGCCAGGATTCGACATATGCCAATTGTTGAACGCTATTTTTAACTTTGCCTTGAATGGGCCGAACACTCCAACGTCTAGAGGTTGCAATCGGTGACTTGTGTGCGGAGGAAAAGACACAAAAATGATGCCATTATCTCGAGCATATGTTATAGCCTGTAAGCTGATGTGGCTTTCGTGATTATCACATAACAGTAAAATCGGATGCTCTGTAGAGCTTAGTGCGTGTTTCTGAATGTGCTTTAATACTGAAACAAATATGTCAGCATTTATCCACCCACTTCTATTAGCAGCTCCGAGACTTCCTTCCGGCGCACCTTCAAGAAAATGTTCTTTGTAGTGCACACGTGGAAATATGAATAGCGGAGGGATAGTATTTCCGCTCGCAGAAATAATAGCACCAAATGTTATAAGTTCGCCTCTCTCCGCTGATACGATTTGTCCCACTTGTTTCTGTGATTTAGGTGCCAAAATTTTAGGAGTTTCTAAAACAGTAGACACGCCGGATTCGTCAAAATTAAATATCCTGTCGGGCGCAAAATTATGTCGCTGTAACACATCAGCCAAATTATGGTAGAATTCTTGGACCGCAGTCTTATTAAAAGCGAACGATCGAGCAGCGCTAGTGTTTTCTGGCTTTCTCAGACTGAGGTTGGCGTTTCGTTCCCTGTATTTACGCATCCACTCTATGCCGGCAATTTGGTTTTCGTCCCATTTCGCAGGATATTTTAAATTCAACGCTTTCGCGTATTCGTATGCAAGTTTCCGAATTTGTTCTATCGTTAGCCCATAATGCATTTTGCAGCAATTAGTAATGTAGTTATTTAAGCGTGACTCTTCTTCCAATGAAAAGACTTGTAAACTCGTGAATTTTGAATGAAAAGTTCGTGAGGGTTCATCGGCGTTAGAGCGATCTTTAAATTTCTTGACTCGACCTTCCAACGTTGATGTTTTGATGTTGTACTTCAACGCGGCTTTTCTATACGACAACCGTCCTTGTATTACATCATCAATTGCTAAATTCATGGACTCTTCATCCACTTCTTGAGTACGCGTACCCTTTTTTTTATATTTTCGCACCATGATTCTGCAATGAAATATGAATTGTAAGGTTTATTGAATAAAAATATTTTAATTTGTTAGAAGCAGAATATATCATAAAAAGGGAAAAAATGTTATTGCGTCGTATCGTGCAGATAGACGATAATTTTTAAAGTAATCTTAATATTTTATTTCATAAATATCAATTTTAGGTTAATAATAAGTAAAGGGGAGCATTCGTACGCGTACGAATGTGCCCCCCGTCTGTCTGTCCGAATGTACCCCATGGTGCAAGGCAAAATAAAAATACAAACTATACAAATTCTATGTTAGTTTGAGAAATATAACTATTAAAGCTCATTATGAACATTGTAAACAGTAATTAATAATCACCAGTATGTCGAAAACATGAAAACTCTACTTACAATCACGAAAAAAACTTACGTAAAAAATTTACTCACCGCGCGCGAAAACACGTAACGTCTTGTCACCTGACACACTGATGTGCGACTGCAGCGACACTCCGCGAGAAACATGGCGGCCGGTATGCCTATGCACACAAGCAAAGGCGTCATTGTGTGCTGTTTAGTTGTTCTGCTATACTAACTGTACGAATGTGCCCCGCGTACGAAGGGTGACCACTTTCCACCGATACTCCTACGTGGTCACCACATCTAATGGGGTGGAGCAAAGGAAACATGCAGATCACATGAGGCCGCGACTTACTCCTGCAGCCGCGTCACCTGAAAGTGTTGTGATAGCCTCTACGTCCTCACCATCCACATGTTTGGCACCATCACCTACGTCAATTCCTTCTCCATCTACACCGTCCTCTCACATTCCATCCACACCGGAACCATCTGCATCCACATCTACATCTACATCATCATACTCATCTCCAGCGTTTGAAACACCGACTGCGACGGTTGCAACACCTTATCGGCGCAGCCAGCGTGAGGTGCGACCTCCACGGCGTTTGATTGAAGAGATCTGAATCAACCATAAATGGGGAGGAATGTTATATCTATGGACGTGTTGTCAAATGTGACTTGCTCTAACTGTCATTCAATAAATTATTTGCATAAAAATATGATTCATTTTATACACTAATTAAATATTATTAAAGATAGACATTTTAAATCCTGGCATTAATATTATTTAATTTGTTTCAAGATAAATACACAACTTTTTAACAATTATTTTTGTAGCCACATTTTTATTTATTTTCGAGGACAAAAGTCCATGTAAGTAGATACAGTAACCATTTAATTATGTATAAAAAAAAAAATTCTGTTGTCTTTCTTATTAAAACTATTGTTAAAGATAAGGAAAAACAAAATCTACGATAAAAAAGTGCTGTATAGGTATTCAGGAATATGAAGTACTTATGCCAAAAAATCATAAATAATACCACTATAACCGTCTGTAAGGATAGAACGGGAAAATTTTCAGTTCCAGATATACCTACCCTGACTTTCGATACCCGTTCCATAATATTTTTTCGTAAAAAAATATAATTCCTCAGTTTTCAAGCCAAATTACTTCTTGTGACATATTTGACCATAGTAATACCTACTATATAGAAACCATTTCAAACCCCCAAAAAAAAACACTCAAAACTTCGAAGCTCTAAGCCTTCCCTGCCTTCCCTGCCTGTGCCTGCGTAGCCTATGAATATACTTACTACATTTTTATATCTGGGTCGCTCAGCGTGCCAGCGGATGCGAGTGGGCTATGCTCGGAGTTTTTTTTGAAGGATAAAAATAAAATCAGTGGCAGTGGGCTGGCCATGTTTGTCGAAGGGCCGATGGCTGGTGGAGCATATACGTACTATACGCATATACCGTAACTAATGCTTATTTTAAATCGGTGACAGACATGTGTAAATATGATTATTCACACAGGCTAGTACATCGTGAGAGAGAGGCAAAATTCGCGCCCTCACGCCCCTAGCCACCGCAGGAGACGCCCTGGGCGTCGGGAGTCCCAGGCTGATTCCCGGCCACCGTAGGCGCGGGCTTGCGGACGCGGAGCAATGGGTAGCTCGCCGTCCGATAAGGACCAGGCCCGAGTCGACGGCGTGTTGTGTTCCCCGCGCGCCCCTATAGACGTCGCGGGGGGAGTCAAACACCTCACTCCCCCGCCAGACCCGAAGAGGCCCGCAGTGGCGGGCCAGTCGGGGGTTGCGGAAGGATCGTACTTTCCCGCGACCCCCGGTGTAGGTGTGAGATGGAACACCGGGGTGGTTTTTAGTCAGTTAGAGTCTGACAGACCCCGCGCTGCCCGCCCCAGGGCGGCGGACATCCATGAGGATTTTTCAACAAGGAAACAAAAAAAAAAAAAGTAATCCAGTAACTTAGCCAAACACACATGTTATGGGGCATTGATTGAACATTTCATACCGACGCGGACGCCGACGCATATTTTTTTTGCTTATTAAGATTGGAGATCTGTATGGATGTCCTCCGTCCTGGGGCGGGAGGTGTCTGTCAGGCTTTAACTGACTAAAGTCACACGGTGTTCTTTAACTATAATACCTTCAGCCGGGGCGCTGCAGTAGGTCTGCTCAGTTCGTCATGATCCGTCATGGGCCAGGTATTGGCCCGTATGACGTCCGTATGGTCCGTGTCACCCTCTACAGACGCAGTTATTCTCGAGGGCAGTGCGCGAAACACGGAAGACTCCCCAAGCAACCTTAGGCTGTCACCCGCAGGGTAGGCACTCAGTGCATCTGCTGCAGATAAGCAGGAGGTTATGAGTTGTGTTGCCGTAGAATATTTTTAGTGGTAGTTTAGTTAATTTACATTTAAATTACTTACAAAAAAAACTCAGTCAATTCGATCTCGGACTGCTCAGTGTGTCATATAAATTTTGCGAGTTCAATTACCTACCTGTGGTAACTATGCCGAAACAACAATATACGCAAAAGTTTTGGCGTTCTTGGCTTCAGGATTTCAGCGACATTTTAAAGATTGGCTTTAATTTATTGATGTCAAGTAGCGAAATGCAAATGTGGCACGATTTTAAGGAGTCATTACGGAGATTTGAATTCTCATTATACGTTTATATTGGAAAATTTTGTGATTAAGAGATTAGGGCCGTTTTCTGTTAGTGGTTTTCTGGTGGTTTTAGAAATTGAATCTGGTTTAACTGTTGGCAACACTGCTTCCCGCTACCTTCACAGTTCCTCGCAAAAGCTGACGACGCGGCGCACCATGCGCTTTCGCTACCGACCTTGGACTGAGCCACGACCAGAAGCGAGAGGCTATCCGTAACAGCGACCGCCGCGACGAGGTCACTGTGCTGCTCATCTCCAAAGTGTGCTGCGCCGTGTCGTCGAGGCAGTCACCGCAATGGTGACAACCGAGCGTCGGCTCCCGGCCTATACGGCACAGGTTTCTACGTAAGTAGGTACGAAGCACACACACAGGTGCCCTCCGGAGATGGAGAGCACCTGTGTCAGCCGGTAAGTAAGCCGTCTCCCCAGTCGCTGCTTCATAATGTGTCTTCCGTCTTACTGCCCGCCGCTATTGCACGCCGCAATCGCCACCCTGTTGAGAAATTGTATTAACAAACCATCTAACAAAACAACTTCTTTTGTTGGTTCAATCCGATTTACACGCAACTAGCTTGCACGCAAGCACCACGCAATCATTTGCGTGACGCTTGCGTGCAAGTCAGTTTCAAATATGTAGACCACGGCACTACAGCATTACCTACCTACGTATGCTTTGTGTGCTCTATTTAACTTATACTCTTCCTGATTGCACTTGTGGGTGGCTATAATTTATGTATTATGCCTGTGGGCGTTAATCGGTCGATTTTTGTTCAGTCTACCTACGTTTGGCGCAGTCAGGACGTGAAAGACCTACAATGTTTTCATACTTTTAATAGTTTCATACGTTTAGTAAAAAAAAAAAGTTATGTGTTCGTACTGAATTATTAAACCATTTACATATGTACACACATATACTGCAAGTGTCGGAAGCATTTTAATTTGTGTGTTTTAATTATTTGATGTCTTTCGTTCCTTTTTTATTTGATTTGATTGATTTTTGATTCGTCTTTCGTTGACTGACTGGCTGTAATTCAAAGATGTTAAATTACTTACGGTATCTTTCTTCTCTACCTTTAATTTAAGTTACATACTACAAGCCATAATTGAAATACTTGATAATATTTAATTAACAAACAAATGGGTCCAGGGGCCACGGACTCGGGACGTCCGTCGTTGCCCACACATCGGGACCCGAGGTAGTAGTAGTAACTAGTAGCTAGTTAGTATTTTTTTTTTTCAAAAACGTCAGGTAGTTTATATGTGATGCTGATAGGTGTTAAGAGCGTTTATACCTTATGAGTGGCAACGTCGCAATTTAGTGTCATATTTCGTGGTTTTCAATTTGTATCATTTAATCAGAGCTATATTTTAAAAATCTGTTTAATTAACTTTTTAGAATTATGTGAAAACTGTGTAAAAGGTACCCAAGAAATCGTTGCGTTTACAGTTCTATTTATATGCAAATAATACATTGGAAACTTGCAGGGCGTTATTTTCATTGTAAAATAACTGTAAGCATTACGGTTACTTACTTTTTAAACACTTTCATTCGCCATGATTTTTTCCGACATCTTCAACAATCATCGTCATATTTCAGCAAATTTACACGAAACCTTTTTTTAAATACATTTTAAACCTTCCTCATGAATCACTAAGTCCGTTGGTGAAAACCGTATGATAATCCGTTCGGTAGGTTTTTGAGTTTATCGCATTCAGACAGACAGACGCGGCGAGGGGAATTTGTTTTATAATAATAGGGGTTAAAGTATGAAATTGCCGTTTTATTGTATTAGGTACTTCGAAGCGACATAGAACATTCATGGTTTGAGATTTTTGAGTGAAACTTTTTTCACATGGTACCTAGCTATGAAATTCTTCTTTTAAAAAAATGTGCAACATTCAATTATCGACTTTCAGTTGTTTTTTTTATTCAGTTTAGACGTTTAGACAAGAAAGATGGATATTTCGAAAATTCGAATTATTTTTGAATACGAGTTCCGACGCGGAACTAACGCGACAGAAACAGCTCACAATATCAATGTTGCGTTTGGAGAGGGGACTGCTAATGAACGCACCGTGCGATTTTGGTTTAAACGCTTTCGTGATGGAAGCTTTGATTTGAAGAACGAACCACGTGGAAGACCGCCCACACAGGTGAATAACAATGAATTGAAAGAGATGGTGGAAGCCGATCCGAGCCAAACTACCCAGGAATTAGCAGCATGGTTTAAGGTTACCTTACCAACAATATTGACTCATTTGCGTCAAATCAATAAAATAAAAAAATATGAGAAATGGGTGCCTCATGATTTGACTGATCTGAAGAAAGAAACGCGTGTTGAAACTTGTGTTGCCTTGTTGAATCGATACAGAAATGAAGAAATATTGGATCGAATTGTGACATGTGATGAAAAGTGGATTACGATAACCGTAAGCGAAAAATGAAATGGCTGACCCCAGGTCAAACGCCGCAACAGTGTCCTAAAGCAAAGCTTACCAATAAAAAGGTAATGGTAACTGTTTGGTGTTCTCAGCATGATGTTATTCACTATAGCTTTCTCCGATCTGGTCAATCAATAACGGCAGATGTCTACTGTGCCGAACTCCGAACAATGATAGCAAAACTAGCAGTGAAACAGCCCCGACTCATGAATCGATCTTCACCATTATTGCTCCATGATAACGCGAGACCTCATACAGCACGAGAAACCGTTTTAACTCTACAGGAACTGCAATTAAAAACCATTCGTCACCCTCCGTATTCGCCAGAACTTGCTCCAACGGACTACCATTTTTTTCGTGATTTGGACAATTTTCTACGTGATAAAAAGTTTTCTTCTCAGGCGGCAGTACAAAATGCTTTCACACAGTTTGTCGAATCAAGATCACGAGAGTTCTATCGCAAAGGCATAAATGACCTTCCTATTAGATGGCAGCAATGTATAGATAATAATGGTAACTATTTTGATTAAATAAATATGTTAAATAAAAAAAAAACGAATTTAAAATTTTCTGTACAAATCGGCAACATCTTTAACCCCTAATATATTATGCAGATCTAATAGGCTTGCGATCACCACCTAAATTGGCGTAGGTGGTGCATAACTAACTTAAGGGCGCTTATTTAAGTAAGTAACTATGTAAGTCTCGGCAACTCTCGGGGCCTAAGTACTCTCTAAGTCCGTCAAAGAAGATACGGGCCCGTCCGAGAGTAGCTTTTTCGGACGGGCATAAAAACTTCGGGAGTAAGGACAACTGTCAAATTGTGTTGTCATTCATTCTTAGTTTGGGTCTCAAACTAATCTTATGATCGTAGGTGTTACGGAGTAGGAAACTACTGATTTCGTGCTTAGGTGGTGATCTCCTCAGCCCAGCTGTTAGATTCGGTATACAGCAGAGACTACTCGGTTAGCAACAGACCAACTCACGTTGTTTAATAAGTACAATTTTCACGCAAAGGTTAACTATCGAGCCTTAAGCTCGATAGTTAACCTCTGCGTGAAAATCAGTCAAAACGTCTAACAGAAAAATAATCCTTTTTTTTCCTTTTATTCTTTGTCAGATCGTACCACGCGCCGCTTAGATAATAAAGGTGCTAAAAACAAATACCTGTTTTCGGCCATATTGAATACATTTGCTGAGTTTGTTGTGGCTGTTGTCGACAATAAGTTATTAGTGTTAGTTTCTTTGCATTGTCATCATTCGGTCAGACAAAAGATTATAGTGCAATGTCGTTAGTGGATTGGTACGTAGATAATGGGAATCTAGTGACTTTTATACAAAACCCTTTTTATGGAGATACCTATCTTGAAACAATCTAACTGTGCCTTCCACTAAAATTAATGAGATGTAAGTTGCATTCACTCTCGTTGAGCTCAAAGGCTGTATTAAATTACTTGTAACGCCATCTAGCGGCGCATGCGATAACGTGATGCAAGGCTGGTATAGAACCTGCGAGAGGGGCTGCGACCGCGCAGCCGCGCCGCGTTTATCACGCATGAGCAAACAGCGCGCAGCGATCGAGTAACTTGAACAACATGCCAAGCAAGGTATTGAAGGTATCATTCATCAGTCACAGTTGACGCTACTCTGTGGACGGTGCTCTCGCGCGCCCCTCCTTTATGCTTTGCAACAGCACGGGGAAGGCAGAGTGCATAACACATCACCAGAATGTGACATTACAAGTGCACTATTTAGTTAATACTTCCCTTCGCCTTCCCTAGTTACTAACGCCAACAAACTTTTTATTACTTTCTAAAACGTATTTAATTTTCCGCGTGTGTCTCGTTCCAAGCTCGCGCCAACAAACGTGTGTGTGTATAAATAAATATTAATTTTTATAGTGTGTTAAGCTGTACCAAACATGACTATATCATACGCCGGTGAAGTACCTAATGGCAGCAGTTTCGGATGTTTCTGGAGGATCCTTTGCAAGTAAGTTGGAATCTTATTAGTGGAGTGTGAGGCTTTGAGCGCGGAACCGTTCTCGGTGGCCCCGGAGCCCGCAGGCACACAGCTCGGGTGAAACAGCTGTTCGGAACGGAGCGCCTCGTTCCTACACTCCTAGATGACGAAATCACACACCGATGGTCCGTAACCACACAATATACTTTAACAATAGCAAGTCTCTTGCTGTCCGTCTATTGTGAAGCGCCACTTGTATATGTTTAATTTCGAAAATAACTTTGTTCTCACCGTGGCATGTTTACGTCGAAAAGTAATGAAAGTTTGTTATTAATTGCCATAGGTAATGTGAGAGAGCGAGCATCACGACGCCGACGCTAGAGTCGACCTCGACAGGCGCGGTGATGAATGCTACTTGTTCAACGCGAACTAGAATCGATTCAATGTCTGATCGCAGCTCGCTTGGCCCTGACAACGAAAGGCGGCGAAAGTAACCATGACGCGTGCACCAATCGATTAAAACTTTATTCAATCATGCTTATGATCACTTGATTTCCGCTAATATAATTCGAATGGAATTCCACAACAATTTACAATGCACAAGCACTTCAATGATTACAATTAGCGTCAACTTTAGCATTTTACTCGCATTAAGTCGGGAGACTTATTAATAAATAAGGTAACAATTAGTTAGTAGGTACCTTAATAAGCCAATGTTTTCCATCCATTAGTTAACAGAGATTTAGTTACGCGATATTAATTCATTATTATAATCGACCACTATGCCAATAAAACTTAGACAGGCATTTTTTAAAGAGAAATGACCTACGAACCAATTAACCAAGATCTGGGCTATTCTATTGAGCGATTCTTTAGAACATGTCTAAAACACGGCTGTTATACTTAAGTACTGATAAGAAGATAATGTTATACCTATATCACAGAAATAATATGCCTTTAAGCTGTTGGTGTTCTTATTAAATAAATAAATAAACACAAAATAAACGAAGAGCTAAAACTTATCTAGGTGGGTACCTACTACTGTTATTGCAACTTATTAGGTTCAACAATGACCACGTATGGAACTATAAATAAATTATTAGTCTGACGGCTAGAAACCCAATTGGTTGTAACGTGTAGATAGCATACCGCTACGACTGAACTGTCTATTTATTTTTCAAATGGATCTGAACGGTAAACGCATTAAGTCACAATGAAAATAAGTTTGCTGTTAAATGCGTACTACATAACGAAACCCGTCTGAGTCAGGTTACGGTATACTTATACATATTTACACGAAAGCACTAACTATGATATTCATATACGTGTTTGTGACATTAGCAGAATCTTTGTATTGTTAAGGCGCTGCCCAAACGTAGGTACCGTAAAACGCTCAGTTTTTTGTCGCACAGTTGGGCGTATTGGTACATATTACAAGCCAGTTTTTTTTTTGTAGTGAATTGTCAAACGTTCAAAGAAGAGACTTATTCACAAATATTTCATAAAAATAGAATAGTATCATGATAAAAAAATCGAAATACACGGTGAAAACATTAAAAAAGCGTGCATAATTCTCAAATTTTGAGCGTAATCTATCATATTTTATGTAATGATACCAAAGTGAATTGAATCAACTAAAGAAATAGGTACCTAAGAATTATGCCACGGCACTGACCCGTGCATTTATTTTTAAATTTTCGATTCAACTACATAACATCAGTCGCATCGCTGTTTCAAACCTTATTTGTTGCCACGATACGCTATTGTCAATTACAACTGCCCTTCAATCAACTTCTTTCATCAAGTTTATTTTCAAGCAGGAATAATATTAGTCAAAGCCCGAAGCAGCGCAGCTAGCCGTTGTTTCCCGGTAGGCAATTATAATCACGATATAGATGAAAAAAGTCAAACAAATCGTGTTAATAAATACACAACAAAAAGTACAGTATCCTGGATCGATTCGTGCACGAAATCAAATCAAATCACGAATGACATCCAATCCAAATTAAATTAATTGTACATTTTATAAAAAAAAATGGTAGGTATAAGTTGTACCAAGTTACCTACCTATTGCAAGCATACTTATGTAAAAAGGTACTGGCTATTTTGTTTTAGTTACAAACTTAGTTATAAAAGAAAAATACCTATTATGTACGCACATAGGTAATTAAAATATTTCAACGGCGTATTTTAATACAGCACATAACACACGAATCTGCAAACAGTAGGTAGAAGTTGCAATTCCAATGTTTAAGCACCCTGCTACGTAGTTACAAGGTTAACACTATTATTCAACCTGTATGTAACAACTTATTGTAGGTACGTATAGCGAATATAACCACATCATAAGAAACCAGTTCAAAAAGTGCAAATAAATTGTGAAGTAGGTAATTCAGGCAATGGTCCATCCACTGTCCACAGACTCCACGGTTCCCTAGACTTTCATGGATATGCGTTTGGTAGGTACTTATAAGACCTTTTTGGGGTAAATGTTTGTTATAATATTGTATAGCATTCGTTTACAACCCCTGAAATAATAATGAAATGTAGAAACCTGCGTTAGATAAGCTACCCCATCCTATTTTTTTTTATTTTTGTCTGAGGTAGTTAAGTTTTACACCTCTGTGAATCACAACGTAGCTCTAGCCCCTATGCCTCTAGCTAAGTACTTATCTGGAAACGAGAAATTCACTTTTCATAATTCTGGATAATAAGGCTAGACTAGCTAGCGTACCTACTCGGGAAGACAATAATAGGTAGGTACGAGTCTATTATGTAATTAGATACAGACGCTGTAAACACATCAAACGTAGAATTATGTTCCATTCAGACGTAGATAATTATTTGACTTTTAACCCAGTATTAAAGATTCATAATCCGAGATCGATTAAGCAATAGACTTTTTGCTCTTAAGTACAGAATCCGAAGGTCGGTCGACACTGATATTAGTAATTAGTAAGCGGTGTTCACGAGCAGTTCGACCGTGGCAACTTCTGACAAGGTCAAAGAATTTTGACGATATCTGACTTAGTATTCCGCATGTACAGGCGCTGTGCAACTTGGCAGTTTCTCAGATCATTCAAAAATTCATTTCATGGCCACGGAAAAGGGAAAATTCCGCAATTTTCACTATTAGTATTCGCATCGTAAAATGCTTTATAGTATTTTCGTAAGATACAGTTCTGTCAGCCAAAAGTTACGCTAAAGACTTTCCTGTTGTTTTCTTTTAAAAAGTTTCTTCACACGCCCTTTGAAGGCCAGAGAATGTAGTTGATGGAATCTTAATGAAACTATGTAAACTGTAGCTGTGATCAAACGCCAAACTTGAGCTTGTTATAAGTGCGCGCGATATTGATGTACTAATACCGGTTTCGACGCAAAATCTTATTAACGTAAAGTGGTCGGTTGTATTTTTAGATTCATCATCATTATCAGCTCAGTCTTGATCTGAGAAGGCTAGCAAGAAATCTCACACGGCCAGTAAACAAAAACACTGCCGGGTTACTAAGATTTTTTACGTAATGGTTACCTAATTAAGCCTCAAAGCTACTCCTCTATCATTATTTAATCCTTATGTTGGAATCCAGGAAAAGCAGAAACTTTCATCATTAGACGTCCGAATTCGTTTGCTTCCAAACCGCTGTCGGCTGAAGCAATGGAATAATTTGTTTTATGAAGTGTCGGAAATAGTGTTTAGGTCTTTTGATAAACCGCCCATCGGACCGTTAACTTAAATTAACGACTGTCAAACATAATATAATAACGTGTGCTTAGCTAGAACCCCTCTATGCACTTTCAAAGAATTTTGCCTTGATTCGAAAGTAGAAATTACATACCCTATGACATTCCTTAGATTATTAGAATACCTACTAACAGAGAAAGTTTCGAAACCCATTGAATAGAATATCGAAACAGCTCAAACAGTGTTAAGGCTCCTTCAAAAAGGCACGTCTCGCGACGCGACACAAAGGTACCGCCTAGTGCCTGTCGCGCGACGAGTGGTGCCTTTGTGTCGCGTGCGATTCGCGTCGCGTGTCGCGCCTCTTTGAAGGAGCCTTCATTCTGTGTTGTGCCCATATACGACATTTCAGCAATGTTAGGAGTGAAATTAGTAGTAATACCTACTATAGTCAGCGCGTTATCAACTGAGTCGTGAGGCCATAAATGTCAATAGAGATAGGAATGTGCAGCGCACCGGGACCGTTATCGGTAAACAGCTACCTGCTCACGTGGTAGGCGGCGTGGTGGTGGTGGTCTGTACGCATGTATGAACGAGATACGATAACAAACGTTACTTAACGATATATTTATTTTATTGTTACGCCCTTCACTAAGCGGCTCCATAAGGCCCGTAAGTGCAAGCGAGATAGACATAGGGAAATGATTTATGGCCCGACGACTCAGGTGATATCGCGCTTACTATAATTATTCAAAATTCTTGCGATGAAGCCATCATAGCCTAATACAATATGTCTGCGGCAGGAACTGCTAATAGGCAGCTATTCGTTGATCTAGTGGGAGCCAGCGCTACTGCTCCGCATGAGGTCCTGGGTACGATTCCCAGGTCAGGAAAAGGGTTATTGGGTTTTTCTGGAATAGTGTTCCACATTTCGCCAATGTACCACTTCTGCCCAACCCTTCTGGGAAACAAGGCCTGATGTTATGATAATAGATAGGTGAAGTTTGTCAAATAAAATACTGCACAGTGCGCTTGCGTTGTTACTTCGTGACCTGGCTGAATTATCTGGAAGAGCATGTAGCTAATGGAGCGGAGAAATTGATTGATACTCATTAGTTTATCGAGATAATTAGCAATCGTGATTGAACAAAGCATCGTCAATTTCAGGAACTTACGAGTAAATTGAGGTTACGTTTTGCTCGCAAGTTTGTCCGCGTGAATGAATTTTTTTTTTGGAAATAATTATCTACCTTCAGTTCTTATTATCTACTGAAAATTACCTTTTACAAACTTTTTAAAGATATCTATCGATAATAAATATCTTAGCTGTCTAATTAACCCTTGATAATTGTACGTCACCAAAGGTATACCTTGACCAAGAATTATAATTATTCTAACAGCTCGAGCGTTATTATAGTGTCTTGAAATTATTAATTAAACAATGCATTTCCCTACGTAGCGTAGGTACGCAAAAACTTGCCTAATGTATAAGCTCCTTTTAAAGGCTCCTACAAATAGACGCGACACAAAGGCATCGCGTGTCGCACGGCGAGCAGTGCCTTTATGTCGCGTGCGATTCGAGTCGCGTGTCGCGCCTGTTTTTGCAGGAGTCTTAAGTCAGCTATAAATTTAAGTATAAATTGTTCAATATGGTAGTCCTTAGAATCAACAGTACACATCATACTGTATTAAACTGATTTTGTCAGATCTTGACGCTTGCTCTCCGGTCATCTGTGTAAGTGTTAAACTAGACTGTTAACACATAGGTACATTATGAGTGTAGTGGTTGGCGTCTACAAGGGACTCAGTCATGGGAGTAGCCTTTTAGTTTCTAGCAATGGCTATCACAATTTCGCTCATAAATTTAACTGCCTAACGTGGCCACATATCCTGTTGTTAGAAGCAGAAGATTTAAAACTAATACCGTCTTATTACAAAACACGATCTAACTTTAGCCCGAGCCTAAACCTTCAATGCAGTTTTTGTATTTCGAACTTAATGTCGACTTTAGTAAAGTTCTTAATACAAAATTGTCAACCTAAGACCGGACTAAAATGAAAGTTTTGTAAAAGGAACTGTATTTCGATTTCGATTAGGTTCTTATTCCAAAAACAGGCTCGATAGTTTAAACCATGTCTGAAGAAAAACCTTGTTTTGTAATAAGACCGATAGAGTATTTTGACTACTATCAAAAATATACATGGATTAATACTTATTTTAAAGATGTTACAAAAATATGACGATTTGCAAAAAAAAAAAAATACTGCGGTGGAAAAAAGGAGAAGTTACCCACTTTTGAAATTATTCTTCTATCCTTGTCACGCAAAACGATCATTGCATTGAATGGCGCGAAGTTACTATAGCGTTCCTGTGTTGTGACGTCAGATGCTAATAATGCTCTCTGTCTAGCATCGACTTTAAAACGCACAGAACTTCGCCATTTTTTTTAGATATTTTAACAATCTTTTTTACTGTACTTAATATTTTTCTAGGTGTCAAAAAATCTAATAATAACATACAGTCAAATAGTCTAGTGTATCACCCTATTGAACAAAAGGCTGCAACATTTAAAACACATTCTACTAGGTCCAGCTGAATTCATTTATCTAACATAAATTATTATATGTTGGCAAGCTAAGGCACGAGTCCCCAACCACAAAGTTATTCATTAAAATGTTAAATAAGAGACTTGCCTAATAAACTTTTGAAAGAGTAATTTTGATACTTAGTTCTTTATGTTTTTGTTCACGAAATAAAACGAAGAGGTTTGCTGAAATCCTTATGAATGCTGTACATATCAATATCAACAACAACAATTACGAAACAATTTAAACCGACGACGAACAAAGACAGGGTGTTTTAGATGACAGTAGACGTTTTTCACCTATTCCTAATCGTGAAAAATGTATTTACTCGTGGTATAGTTAGAGCCATTAAAATTAATTAAGTCGTTCATGAATCGTCGATCTTACTCAACAGTCGTAAGTGAGAAATAATTCGAATGGTTTCCAACTTCTCCAGAAGAGTTTGCTGCCAGAAAATATTAGGTAGGGTACGGAAATAGGTTAAAGAATAAATAATTAAAACGTTGGAAATTCACATCAAGGGCCGGACTTAAAATCTAGGAAGTAGGTACCTATTGCCAATTACCTAGTACGTACAAGGGGCAGAGTCAGCGAAATAGGGGTCTAAATGAAATTATATTGAGTATCTGAACTTAATTATATTATTTCAATAGTTAAATTACAAACAAACGCCACTGTCACAAAGTGCCGGCTTGGCAAACTATAGGTACTCGTATCGACTATAAAGGCGAACTTAAAACTTACGTAGGTATTCGTGACACGTTCATGTAGCAGACCTTAAAAGACTTAGAAGTTGATAATGCAGTATACATAATATGATACTTACACTAATTCGACAGCCTTTACTTCCGACAAAAACAGGTGTCATGTGTTAATTTACTTTCCTAATTCGTAGTCACGTACGCTTACGGCAAGTCGATTGCGTCCAAATAAGGATTCTGATTCTATTTTTATATGTGTTGGCCCCCACATCCGATGCAAGGGCACTTTTAATTAGCGGCTAGAGTGGGCGGTTCCTATCAAACTTTCCTGTACCTAAGTTCAATTAATTCGGGCAAAACATTGAAGAATTTTATTTGGCTTGTCAAAACAATGGATCGGCTTGGAACATTTCTTCTGCCTGCCCTATGTTATGTAGGCGTAATGTTTACTATTCTCCACTGTAGCATAATAATATACTCCATTTTTAGGGTTCCGTAGCTCTATGGCAGAAACAGAACCCTTATAATTTCGTCCTGTCCGTCCGTATGTCACACAGCTATTTTACTCTGAGACTATTGGCACTGTATCGATGAAAAGTCAATGACCTAAATTGGTGCCTTTTTTGTCGGCGGCCATTAACGAAAATGTAGTGAATATTATAAGAAAATAAATTATATGAAATAACAATCTGTAATAGCTAAGTAACGTGTTGAAGTCAATAATAAATTGTAACATATACATAGACATAAGATACGTAATTTGATTGGTGTTGTGTCATGACAGTTGCGTGTAAAATGGAAACTTATCACGAGATCAGGAGGCTGAAGCACTCGACAGTGGAATGTAGGCCGATGATCCGACAATTGGCCGACAATTCAATTGAACTCATCCTACGATTGATTTTAATTTGTAATCCATCGATCCATTGTGCGCGAGAATAAGAACAATGTGTTTTAAGTCCATACAATCGAAACCATTCATTCATAAACGAAAACTTTTTGTTACCTGGACGAGGACGTTTTTGCCCTGGAAATACATATATATTCAGGAAAGATTCTGAAATTCTGACAAGTGACAGCTACCGCAAAATAAAACCAAGAAATTGGAATATTCAAAGGTACCTACTTGTGCCGTCTTACAAAAATAGTGTCGAATATTGCAAGTGTGGTGGATAGTGTATCTACTGGTGATTATTAACAACTTTAGCTACTTATTTTATATATTGTAGCCTCTCTTGTTGTCACGTTCCTAGAATCATCCGGCTCACGGTTAGCGATTAGACATGCAATTATACTCAATTTTTTGCCTGACACCCTGACGCTAAACAAGTTTTTAGAAGCCCACATCGCTCGTATCACGTCACGGCCAACCAATTTGGTTTTATTTCTGATAATAAAATGTTTTGAATTAGAGACCCGCGCATATCTGCAGTAATTAGTTGTTCTGTTTATTTTTAGGCGAGTTCTTGTTTTTGTATAATAGCTACAGCTCTGTACTATATTTTTTTGTAGGTTGTGTAATATTACATTTTCCTCTCTGATGATGGTTTAAGTTCAAAGCCATGTAGGTATATAACGGGATAACTCTTCTGATAAAACTGAAATTACTCGCGTGTGTCACGTATGCCCTACGTTGGCAAGGTCGGCTGTGGGCAGTCCGTGCCGGTGCTCGGTCGCCGGTCGGCAAGAGCGCCGTTACGCAAACCTGACAGCTTTCTTCCTTGTTTTATTCTAAGTTTATAACGAGCTATAGCTTTACTTTCGCTTGCAGATGGAGAGGCAGCGTGTACAAGCTGGTGTGGAGGGAGTTACTAGCATATCTTACACTTTACTACACCATCAATTTATTGTATCGATTTGCGCTTACAGAGCAGCAACAGAGGTGAGTTATAACTAGTATTCAGCAGACAACCTGGTAAATCCACATATCATACATTATTATTAATTATCATATTTTTCATTATTCAAATTATTCCTTACGATGGCGTATTGACAGTCAAAACACCTGTTCTGAGGCAGCCGACCCCTAAAAAATTCATCACCTATAAAATAAATTTATGTAGGTGGCACACATATTACTTTTCGTTCAAAACAATAAACTTGCTGCTTTTAAAAGTCAAATTTGACGCATTTAACCTATGTACTAAAACAAGCAAGGTCAACACTGCATTATTTTAAAACTGTTTTAATTAGCAAGCAATTGTTATGAGCTCAGTTTACATTACCTACATTTGGAACAAACAACATTATATTTAGGGGCCCTAGTAATATTTATAGCCATTTTGTACGAACACTTCATCGTTATTTAGGATAACGTGAGGTGCAAAAACTGTAATTGTTAGCTTCACTTTATGAACGTTGCTCAGACGTTCTGAACTTTGTTTTTTGGCTTACTCAAGCGATCTCAACGCAAATAGCAGGATCACGATCCACAATGAATTGGAATTGTCATCTCCGTGGTTCCAATTTGTATAGGAAGTTTCGGAAAATTGCTACTCTGACAAACAACTACGAACGAAGACAGAAATAATTTGTGGAAATGTGTGCAATTAATATTTTTGGACCGTCATATTTGAGTGCCTCTTAACTTGAGGTCAGAAGTTCAGAACACCAATAATATAGCCAGCTGTTCATCGTGTAAGAAGTTGTGTGGTCTTTGAAGTAGAATATATCCATACTTTGGCTTAAAAATGGCCCAGGAGGGGATTTAGAGGGGATTTTAAGACGGGCATCAATTGTTTGAACAAATAACGCTTTTAACGTGCACGTGTTTTTACATCGTTCTCACATGTATAATTACAACATGAATGATGTAAGCACTTTTTTTAACAATATTTTGATTTAAAAGTGTCCATGGAGTTCCTTGCCCGTTCTTCTCCATAGGTACCTACTACGCTTTGGAATGGGCAACTAGCTTCATCTTTCTGACTGACCGACCCCTTGACAATTCAAAAGTGCCTGTAATTGGTTTATTTGAAATAAATGCTTTGAGTTTGAGTTTTGAGTTTGAGTTTAACATTTAGTGTTGTGACATCGTGGTGATCAGAATATGAATATGTACACATTAAATCGATCGGTAGGTAGGTATTGAAAGGTCAAACAAGACAGGTGTGTAATCTGTAATTGTAACTGTAATGTAATCAGCAATTGGCACAGTCCATCAACGATTTACTGAATTTTGCTTTCTTCGAATAGAACCAAAAAATCAAACATCCAAGAGTTATTGACTATTATTACAATATACAATGTTTACAATACTAGCTCTTCGTCCGCGTGATTTTGATACTTTCCCCTTGAAACGTCAATGCCACATCTTTATTATTTACCTAGATTAGTATTTGTACCAAGTTTAAAGTCTCAACCGAAAGAATGAGACTTCATACAGTCTGTATTCCCCTATTTCACCCCAACAAGGGTTGATTATGGAAGTAGGTACGTTAAGCAGTAAAATACTCATCAAAATCAGTCCTAGCCGGTGCTTCTTTCGTATCGAAGCAAAGAATACAACTACGTGAGTCGAAATAAAAACATAGACTTTCGCAATTATAGTTTTTTCTCACATTGTAAGTGTTAAGTCGGTTTTTTATTTTTGTAAAAAAGTTTTTATTTTTCACTTTTTACATAAGGCACTTACCCCACCAAACCACCAATTCGTTTACCAGTACTTGCTATGTACTCTCAAAAAAAAAAATACCCAAATCGCTATAGGAGTGCCTGTAATATTTGAAGAGTTCCCTTGATTTCTCCAGGATCCCATCATCAGTTCCTGACCTAGTGACAATGGGACCACCTGGAAAGTATACCCTTTCAAAAAACAAACAAAGGATTTTCCAAATCAGTCCAGCCGTCTTCGAGTAATCGGAGAACGTATATATATAAAAAAGAAATAGATGCCGACATACTGCGAACCTCCTCGTTTTGTATATTCCAAAAATAACCTCAGGGTTCCTGCCCCGGGGCTATGTTGACAGCAGTTATAGCCACTACATATAGATATTTTTTATATCAATCAGCGCATATCATGACGTAGTGGCCATGATACGGTTTTTTCTGAGGTTTTTCTCATGAAGCTGTCTAGTTCGTCTCCTCATCTTCGCCTGAGTCTTGCGCAGGCGTCGCTTCTTTTTAAACAACCATTCAGAAGTTATTATAAATTGCCTTAGCGCCCGCGTGGATGTCGGAAATTATGCCACGGTAATGTAGACTATGTTACTCCTTATATCATTAGCTATCTGCCAGTGAAAGTCTGTCAAAATCGGTCCAGCCGTTTCGGAGATTAGCCGGAACAAATAGACAGACAATTATACTTTCAGACAGAACTCATTTTATTTTCAGACAGAACAAACAATTTTTTTTGGAAATAGTCTTTTGGTTTGGTACCGTATATACTTTCACATGCATAAAAGTAAAAAGCTGTTATTTTGACATTACAAAGAGACAGTTCAATTTTATTTATTTGTACAGATGAATATGGGTGGCTTTAAGAAACGAGGAACCAAAGAAAAGATGGATGGTTTGTAAGAATAGAAAAATGAGCAGCAGCCGAGCTATTCTGTAACAAACTCGCCGAGTGAGCTTGAAGTGAGTTGTCGATAGTGTCAATCTTTAGCATCAGATGGAATGATAGCTCACTTCACCTAAGTTATCACGGTGAGATGGTTACAGAATCGACCGGCTGGTCTATTCTGTAAAATCTCACCATGCAAACTATGTAGTAGTTTTGAAAGGCGAAAGTAATTTCAAAATTTTTAGTAATCATCGTGGCATTGCGACGTTGAATATACATAGGTACTCGTATATCGGAAAATTAGTACCTACGATAAATAAGTGTCATTCAAAGAATTTGCAAATGCATTAGCATTTTCTATTTTGTATTTTTCCAATGAGGAAAGCGACTCGAAATTATACGGGCATATTGTGTCTAATGGTGAACGATTTAAGTAAACCACCTATGCATATGTTGACGTGCTGTTCAAATAGTACTTTCCAAAGGACAGACCAGACGCCGCGCGCAGCCGCCCGTCGCGTCGTTTTGTACTACGTAAGTCGTATGTCCTGTATACAATCTTTCAAACTTAATAAATTGTATTAAGAGTGAAAATCGGTTGTTGTGGTTCACGTAATGCGGAGGAATTAGGAGCATGTTGTGCGGAAAGTCCAGAGTATGAATGTGGCTGTAACTGCTAGAAGAGTAGCGGAAGCCCAAAGAAACGAAAAATATCACTGAGATTAAGTACTATTAGTAACTGTTTACCGAGAAACTATTTTTGTAAACGAATTCAAAGCTAAGTCAAGTTTGCTTCGTGCTTGATAAAAAGTGCGGAAGTAGACAACAGTAACTCGGTGAGTGGCTGCGAATATTTTGTGACTAACGAGTTTTACGCAATATTATATTTTCGGAAGAAATAACAAGGTTGTGACGTGTGCAGGCAGCTAAAGTGTCAATACGGACGCTGTGATTCCCCGAAACACGCTCTCTACAGTCACAAAGATAAATACCTAAGTATAATTTTAGCTACACTTCCGTGTACGTTACCCTAGCAGGAAAGTGGTTCCTAGAGTGATATGAGTGAAACGTATCTATAATTAGTGTATAATCTGCTGTGTATGTGCACCACATAAAAAAATCGTGCGCTTTGTCGTTTTGGAAAAAAACGGTAAAAACAATTCCTGCTAGAGTAACGTTTTTCCAGCAGGAAAATTCTAAACGAATGATCGGAGAGAGGAATATTGTGCATGGCCAGACAGCTTATATTTGTGTAAAAAAGTGCACCGAAAATATAATTTGTTTCGATTGATTTGTTTCTTCAAGTTTTCGAGATATTGCATTTCCTGCTGCAGTAACGTTTCGCAGAATCGTGTACCTCTAAAACCATTGCATGTGCGCCTGTAAAATAAACATACACGTGTAGCTCTTTATACAAATAAAGACGGCGTATTTGTGACAGAATGAGATTTAAGAAAATATTTATAATTTTCAAGTAATCGCGGTTTTTTTGAAAACATGGAAAAATATCGCAGCGCCTAAATGAGAAAACGTATAAGCTCGCTGAAAACTGTATTCCGTCCTTCTTGACGCTTTTAATAACCATAAAAAATTTCAAAAGTGTACATGCATGCATTATTGAATAAAATTGCTAAAAGTCAAAACGACGGTGTCATGACTTTGACGGCAAAATACAAGAAACCGGCTCAACCCAAGATGTGTAGGTATAAGCCATTGGTCATTCTTCCAAATTAAAAAAAAAACAGTTTAATTGCAATAAGTCGTATTTTTGCGTTTCTCAGGGGTAAAATTTTCGTAAAATTTTTGAAGAAAACATTGGTTGACATAGAGAAAAAGTTTATTTAGTAACTTGTGTTACCTCCAAGAGCATTTTTTAAATTAATGCTACTATGACGTGCCGTGGAATGTTCTCCCATGCTTCCAAGATGGCAGTTATCAGCTCCTGCCAAGTTTCTGGAGCTGGTTGGTAAGTTGAACACGCCTCGTCAGCTCATCCCATAAGTGATCTATTGGATTCATATCAGGGCTTCTTGCTGGGCATTCTGTTCCTGCAAACTAACGTCATGCAGGTATTCTCGAACATTCTTTCAATGAGCGCCGTTGCATTATCATGCATAAAAATGAAATCCTGGTCCACAAACTCAGCATATGGCATCACATTAACTTCTAGGCATTGATGAATGTATCGGTCGCTATTAGTGGCGGCAACCGTGGTCCCGTCACAACCTCAAGAACAGTTTTTCCTTCGGTGGGATGTCCGCCCCAGACTGTTCATGACCCACCACCATAACTCACCGTCTCTTCAATGCAACATTGCTGAGAACGTTCTCTCTGTCTTCGTTAGACTTTCCTACGACTTTCATTGGGTCCAATGCACATGTTCGCGTGCTAACTGTAGTTGCGGCATTCTGTGAGCTCGTGTCAGTTTAGGACCGTTGGCTGGCTTATGAGGTTTCAAGCCTCGTTCTCCGAGTCTCTAACAGTTCGAGCGCAAACAGTCAGTCCATGAAAGTCTCGAAGCTGTTCTTGGATCGGTACTGAGGTCAGGTGACAATCACACAGGCTGGCGGTAAAGAAAAAACGACCTTTTCGTGCTGTAGTGACTCGGTTTCGTGGTCCTCCTGGACGGCGCATGAATCCGCCAGTCTCCAGGTGTCGATGGTAAGTTCTTTTAACGGCAGAACGACTTGCATATAGTTGCTGGGCAGGTGCAGTATCTAAAATTTGAACCACAGAATGGATAAAAAATAAAGAAAAACAATTTCGGTACCTCGTTTTATGCAAAACAAAACAAATTAACTATTGACTTAGGGCTGGTTTTTCAATAGTCAGATAACTTTTATCTGAAGAATAAATCTGACAGTTTGACATATTTTGCATACAAAAGCTGTCAAACCACAATATTTATACCTCAGATAAAAGATATCTGACTATTGAAAAATCAGCCCTTAGATGCTCCAAATGCTCTAATCAAAGTTTGTTGCTTCTCTATGAGTGACCAAACTCGAGTTTCTTCTTCTTTTCAACTTCGTGAATTCAAATTTGGAACAATGGTGATACCGAAATAGTAGCCAGTAAGTCAGCTTCAAAACTGCTTATAAACTTTTTCTCTGACTTATCATTATTTTGACGTCTTATGCCTTTAAACATAAAAATGAACGGTGGCTCGATTTAGGAGTTCGGGATTGCATTTTCATAATCAAATGTACCTACGTAATAACTTTCCACTCAATATAAAAAAAACCTCAATAATTGTCATTATTATTATTTATTTTTATCTATATTGACATGTAAGTATCTTATAAACTAAGCCCCACTAAACCGTAGTAGTGGTTTGACTGTGAGGTCGGTGAATCTCTTATACATTCAATTAACTTACCTAAAATTAATTACTTATTATTACTTATTTAGGTAGGTAGCACTTTAACATATTTTTAAATAATCTCTGTAATAGGTAATACAAATCTTAAAGCGAGTTTCAAGAAACCTGTGTGTTATTTTTGTGAATACGTTTTTTCTAAATAGCATGTCATTCAGTGCTTTACGATCGTTATGATGATTCCCAAAGGGCATAGGTATGCGCTTCGGGAATCATCGTCTCTCGTCAAATAGACCGTACGAACGTGCGAGATATAATACAGAGTTGTTACAACCATGCAAGTATTTGCATAATTATTTTCTATTACTATCATTACAAAACTGTAGATTATCAACTCTATGCAATGCCAAAAAACTTTTCCAAATTGTTGAGTGATGATAAATGACGACGTGCGACCGGAGTAGGTAACCCGACAGAAATAAAACTTCATACAAACGCACATGACAAGACGCGCACTGTTAGATTATCGAAGCGCATATCTTTTCTGTGCTCACGTTCAGGTAAACCAGAAAAAGTATGCGCTTCAGTAGGTAAGCTTCGTGTTTCCGAATTATCACGAACGGCGCGCCACAGAGTAACCCCCATAGAGGCAATAGTTTTTAGTTTTGTACTGCTTTTTGTAGTAATTCAACTATCATTGCGCGTTTTTAAGAATTAAACTTTCTCTCAGTGGCTTTACCTACTCTGATCGCACCTCGTCATCTGTCAGAGTTACGCCAAACTTGTGAAAAGTTTTTTGGAATATTTTTCTTCATTCTGAGGAACCAACTGGAGCATGACATTGATTTGATTTCCGCGAGGATTTCGACGGTAACATTATCAAGAGAAAGGTGCAGTTATACTAGGATAGGAGTAGCTTATCCGGCAGATACGAAACCTTTACCAGCCAGCCTGTTTCAGCGCTTGCTGATATCGTCCCCATAACCAGACCTTATCTGACAGGTAGCTCTTAAATTTCTCGTATAAAAATTACATTTGTAGTTCACACGGAGCAGTGGTGGCCAAGTGGTAACGGCCATCACCCAGATAGGCACTTTACTTTGTGTAAATTATTTCATCACCACTATTCTCAAAACGGTGAAGGAAAATATCGTGTCGTATCGTGTCCTAGAACCTAAAATTTGATGACTTGTGACATCCGCCAACCCGCACTGGTCCCGCGTGGTGGATTACGGCCCACTCCCTCTCACCGAGAGAAGGCTTGTGCCCCAGCAGTGAAACGACATTTTATCCGTTACCGAAGATGAGATCAAGGCCTAAAGCACGACTCCAGGGGATAAAAACTAAATGGTGGGACAAAATAAGGACGGACTGCATTTTAAAAACGAAGCATTTTTGTTTTGAGTACCTGAAAGACATTTTTTAAGAGACATTAAAAGCTAAGTAGGTAACCTCACCTACTGCAGGAGACTAGAGGAGTCTCCCTGGGATCGTGGTATAAATAATACACGTATTGAGTAATAATTATCTCGTAATTATTCCTGGAAATGCACGCCTTATTCCAGACCGAGGCTACTCAGCTATCCTAGCTCACTATCTGATCTTATCTATTCTAAAATTTTAATAGAGGTCAGTGATTCTAAATATGAAATATTATTTACACCCAAAAATATGCCATTATCTAATGAAACATTCGTGGAGGTTGAATGAGAAAGCTATCCAAGCAGTATCAAAGAAAAAGATGATATTTAAATTATCTTTCGAAACACTAGTTATCAAAGTACGAACGCAAACATTGTATTTTTCAATTTAATAAAATGAGTCCTGTGAGTGAACCGTGTGTGTGGGTGTGTAACAATATGTGCATACCTTATAATATAACAGCCGGCGAATCATCAACATTGTCGAATACACGTACAAAGGACAATGGGCTCAGTTCGCCTCGTTCTTACATCTGCAGCCACAAACAGGTATACGGGTTGTAAATACATACCAGCTTACTCATAGTCTCTGAACAAAATGCCGAATGAATAGGTATCTCGCTTTCCTTTCGAAGACTATCAAAACGAAAACAAATAAAATGATGCGATTCTAGAAAATTGCAAATAAGACCACGTTCGCACGTATGTTCGTAATACCTCTCATTAGATACTTACCTATATAAATATTTTCCCTAAAGTCTTTGTTCATAAGTAATTGTAAGTTGGTAAGTATTCGTTGACTTCAATCTTTTCTGACTTACTTTCAGGGTCTTCGTTGTCCGAAGTGAACTCGTGCACTCGTGGAACAACAAACTCACGACTAGAACAAACAATGTATAAAATACTACGAATTGAGTCGAAGTAGGTCAGCGTTTTTGGAAGTTCATTTATTTATATGTGTATTCTTTCACTGAAGAAAGCAGCTAAAAATTACGAGAAAAACATTGGTCAGCAGAAATTACCTACTCAATGAGGATATTACCTAAATGTTACAGTGGGTATCATCATCACTTTAGCCGAAAGGTGTCCACTGCTGGACATAGGGCTCCCCCAAGCATCGCCACTTCGGCCAAAAATGTGACAGTTGAAATAAGAAGCCAAAGAAAGAAATTCAATTTGATAATTTTCACTTTAAGAAAAGCACGCTAATATGCAAATATCTAAAACAAAATAGAACGAACTCCTCTAGTCGCTCCGCAACTATTGTAATGTCACAACAGTGAAGCGGAGCTGATCTAAAATGGTTTACATTATTGCCGGTAAACATACTTGACAATCACACTTTAAATTATACTGTATAGTGTTGTCAGATTTTATTATAGTTCAAAATGAGAAAACTTATAATAACATAGCTAAGTAGCAATATAAAATTGAGTGATGAACTGATGATCTACGACAAACCTGACAGGTGACATCGTAACAATGAGGTCAGTTTACTGTACCCTAATGTATGGCGAAGCTAAGGATATAGATAGTGTAATAATATATTATAATATATATAACTTTTTTCTTCTATTTTGTTGTGAATGCTGTGCACGTCTGTAAATGACGTAAACACTAGTCCATGTCTCTGTTCTCTTTTATTTGTAAATGTTTGTGTTGTTGATGTGCATTAATAATAAATAAAAAAATTGTGAATTTTTCAAGTCTGTGGATACTGCCAAATTCGAAATTATGTATAAGAAACTAGCTGACCCGACAGAAGTTGTCCTGTCCAAACAATACGAGCACTTCATACAAAAACCCATAGGAAAAGGACATTTTCAAATTTTCCGGGAATCTTATTCGTACTATTACGAACATTTTAAAAGCAAAATTTAAGTCAAATCGGTGCAGTTCTTAACAGACTGATGCGCTTACCAACGAACAGCATATTATTATATTTTTTATTGATAGCGAAAAAGGAGTCCACGAGCCGATTTTGATAAAACTAACACTGTATCATTTTTTTTTTAATATGACACAACATCCACACAAGGTCTTCAGGTCCCGAACTAGGTAGAACCTGTACTACGGTAACCTGATGACTGATATACATACTTATATACATATACACAACCCAGACACAGGTCAAACAGACATGTTCATGCACACAAATGTTTGACTTGTCCGGGGATCGAACACGGGACCAGCGGCTCAGAAGGCAGGGTCGCTACCAACTGCACCAACCGTTCAGTCAAATCAGTATCATTATCAGATTAGTTTGGATATATGATAAATCATTTTATTTCTGTAAGTAGGTTTGAACAAACACTTTTACACGTCAATCGTATTTTAAAAACTAGATGAGGTCGGCATTTCCTATCTGACTACTCTGAGAAGAAAGGCCGAAACAAACTCAGAGGTCACAGTCTCTTTTAAAGTCCAGACAAAATCTTGGTCAGATCATGTGAAGGCTATGTAGATCGAAGTCTGAAATGGTCTTTTGAGGAAAGAACCACACAGATTGAGTGGACCTGTCCAGTCAGTGCACGCAATTGTCAGCATTCATGCAGCTCAACTTAGACTTAAGGAGCTCAACTATTCGACGAACAATACCAAAGAAAGGACATTTGAGTAGGCCGCATAAATTATTCAAACTGCCAGATCATGATTAAACTAATGAGAAAAATACAAAAAAAAAAGCAATGACCGACATAGTTCTCACATTCACAATAATAATTAGAATAATATTATAATAATCTTTGAGGACCATGTAGATTTGTGTCTGAAATGGTCTTTTGAGGAAAGAACCCCACAGATTGAGTGGACCTGTCCAGTCAGTGCAAGCATTTGTCAGTAACCGTGCAGCTCAACTCAGAACTTAAGGAGCTCAACCAAAAATCTAAAATTGAGATTCTGTATACCAACAAAGTGGTGAATGTTGTACTTAGTTTTGGTATATTCTCTAGAATCTGATCGCCGAGTGGCTATGAAATAGTTGCGTAAGAACCTATGGCATTTATTATTGACTGCCAACTACTTAATTATATAATAACAAGATAATTACATTAGCTACTTATCCCTGATATAAATTGTTGAAAAATATTGTACGATTGGTAGATTGGTACAACTACGAGTATGTATGTAAGTATACAACATTAAATTAAGACAATTTTGATTACAAATGAAGATTACCAGATATTATCCTATAATTATTTGTATACTTAATACAGGCTAGGCAATTTTGTATGAAAAATAATATCCGCCAAATCTCCAACTGGTTTAAAATGCCATCGCTTTTCATCGTTTTTTATATAGATATTTATAAATTACTTCCTATATATTATAGCACGCATATATACCGCATTTATAACGTGTTCGACAGTATTCTACAATGCCGGTGTATTATGAAATATATTTATATTACGAAATTATACGAATATTATATATTTCTTACGAAATTTTCTTCAAATTGTGGCACAGCAAACCTGTTACCAATGCCAATGTATGCACACAACAAGATGTTTTTCTACAAATTGTTAATAGATAATAATATTATAATTGAAACGAGTTTTTCATTCCATTATTAATTCATTGAAGTTTAAGACAGTAAAAAATAACATCATTGAGGAAAACGATATGATAAAATGAATTTAACATGAGCTTCTTGATTCACTGTGAAGTATTTTCATAATCTTTAAAACATTAACGGTATGTTTTCGTCACTTGTTTTTTATGGAAACACCGTAGCGTCCGTGGCAGACTTTCGTAAATCGGTTGGGAAATACATGTTTCCATTTGTAAGATATAATATAAATAATAAAGAAAAAAACATCATTTAGGTTCACAAAAATAGGGCATTTCAGAAAGAAGTGTATCGTTGGTGTCTGTACTAAGGAAAAAATAAATATATCACAAACACCAGCGCCATCCAAACTAGTTTACATTAAAAACAACATTTTTCGAACGTGCTACTTGGTGAACTCGTATGAAATAAACAGTAGAAGTAATTTCAAAATAATAAAAACAAATTCTATAAACTACAACTAATGCTACTTATTTATTTATATTGAAATATTATATTTGTGTAGGTACGTGTGTGCACGACAGTGCACCCATGCGTGATTGTGTTTTTAAGAATATATCCGGCTGTGTTTTGAAATACCTCTATTTGTTGTTTTGAGAAAATCAGTCTCTTCAGTCTCCTGGTAATTTAACTTTAGTAAGTAATAATTTTTTGCATATATTGTTTGTGAGGTTATAATATATTAATGCTATTTTATTAATAGATACGGTAGTAGAGACGAGAGCTTTTTACAATAAAATTTCTACTAGCGAGAGCAGTTCTAAGCGACTGTAATTCACACATATTGTTCTTCCTGCGCTTGTTGTTCAACTTATTTAGGATTGTAACATGCTTACGCATGACGGTCTGAAGCACATAGAGCTGTCTTACTGTGAGTACAGAGCATTGTTGATACAAAGTTGTAATCGGGAACTTAGTAGGCTTCTTTAAAAACACTTTTAGGATCGCTCTTTGTGCTCTCTCCACTCGCAGCATACTAGTAGCAAACGTACCACCCCACGCCGGTATGCAATACATTAGAATTTATTGTGCTAGAGAAAAATACACAAGCTTTAATGTCTCTAGGTCAGCAGAAAATCTTCATTTATTTTAAATGTCCAAGAGTTTCCTTCAGTTAGACGGGACACTACCTATATTCCTATGTGCTTGTCCCAGCTAAAACGGGCGTCAATTTGCACTCCTAGATACCTCATGTCAGTTGTGCGTATGAGAGGTACCTAAGCAGTCACAATTCGGACTAGAGTGACGACAGATGTGGTTGAGGGGTTGACGATGGTTGAGACCCGGAAGAACCAGAAAAAGTAATAAGTTTAGTTTTTTGTGCGTTAAGCGTTAAAAGGTTGTCATTTAGCTAGGATATTACGGTAGAGGCAGCATCTTCAATTTCATGATATGCTAACTATTGAATTTCAATGCAGGGGGGTTCAGTATAATGTATTGAATTTACGGTAACAGGTTGTGTGTGCGTCGACGTCCCTGCTATCCTAATAAACTACCCTGTATAGTGCAGGACGTAGGTAATCAGTTAGGTACGTAGACTCTGGAGTCTGGACTCGGCACAAAAGCGGCACGTACCTAAGTCTGTTCAGTAGGTTCACGAAAAACAAATGAATCGGTGAATTCCTTTGAAACGAATCTAAGCAGAATGGCACATGATTTGGGAACCCTCACTTTTTTATACGTTATTGTACTACAATAGGTACTTATAATTTCCGCAATGCATCCTAAACCGAGGTCGTTTTTAATGACTTCTTGTGTTCATAATTTACCTTGTAGAACTTCTTTTCACCTTCACAAGAAGCTTATGAATTATTATCATTTTAGTCTTCATATCTTCATATCTTTGCCCGCTCAGAACTCAATACTTGTTGATTTTCTTAAAGAATATATCTCTGAGAGCATAGCTGCTGAAAGAAAAACAACTATCGAGCGAGTTTAAACAAAGATGCGGTTCAGAGGCCATATTTCCATTACAATTGCGAATATCTACCATGTAGAGTGTTCGATGGCCCGTGGTCGTGTTGCCAGGGGATAATATCGCTTTGGTAATTAATCATAATGTTTATTGCTCCTGCATGACACAGCCAGCATTGTTGTAGAGTTCCTTAGATCTCGTCATTGGATAAAGCTTTACTTCAAAGTCACGAATACTGTATGAAATATTTTACTAAAGGCCACATTCATCATTAGGTATACCCTAATATGGCAGGAACAGAAATTTTGCAAGATTAATCTGCACTTTGTGATGTGCACGAGAATACCCATTCCAAAGCGTATAGTAGGTTCCTATGAGACGAGCGGGCAAGAAACTCCTCGGACACTCTCTTAAATTAAAATATTGTTACAAGCATTGCTTTTTCTTACCGTGTAGACTGTTTTGTGTCAGCCCAGAACTAAACTACGTCATAAGCTAAGTTCTGGAATGACATCCTGTCATCTATCTCGTAGCTGCTACGAGCATATTCGACCATAATTACAGGTGCAGAATATAAACTTAGGGCTCTAAAAGCGAACTTCTTCACTTATTGTGCACATGCCATTTCTCGGTATTTGATCGTTGATAAACATGCTTGGGAGAGGTCTGGAATTACAAGAGCTAGACACTGCCGGTTAAAGTATGCAGAGAAACATTTATAACACAAAACGGTAAAACATACAAGACCTTTTTCCATCGGCGGCACCATAGTTAAAAGGTTTAAACAATAGCTAGAGGTGTAAGGCCCACTAATTACCTTCTCACTGTGCCCTTTAACATTTTAAAGCGTATTACCTATGTAGGTATGCAAAATTATTACTGCCAGTCCGGACAAACAAGCATAAAATACAATCGAGACTTAAAAGCATTCAATTTGAAATCATTAAAGTAATACTTGGACATGTTCAATTAAAAACGTATATTTAAGGCATTACATAGTTTTCTATCGATTATATTGATCGACAGATTTTCTTTCGATGAAGCTGTCATATTATTTCTCAAAGCTAAAGTTACTTTCGTACAAATATGATTTTGAAATATTAATGTCAAAGCAGTCTGACTGGTTCTCAAGGATTATGAATAATGTTAATATAACGTGTGATATATTATGTTAACTGCTCAAACTCAAACTCAAAGCATTTATTTCAAATAAACCAATTACAGGCACTTTTGAATTGTCAAGGGGTCGGTCAGTCAGAAAGATGAAGCTAGTTGCCCATTCCAAAGTGTAGTAGGTACCTATGGAGAAGAACGGGCAAGAAACTCCATGGACACTCTTTTAAATCAAAATATTGTTACAATAGAGTGGTTACATCATTCATGTTGTAATTATACATGTGAGAACGATGTAGAAAGACGTGCACGTTAAAAGCGTCCGTAATAAAAAGATTATTAATATTTTAAATTTTTCTCCGTATGAACCATCCTCGTACTTCATCCGTTCTTGAGTTATAAAATTACAACGAAAAGTGGCATTGATTTTTATAGATATATATTATTCATACGTTTATAATGATATCATCCGTAAAATGAAATCCTGTAGATGACAAGACGTGTCTTATTGTAATGCATTAGTAATTTGTTTGTTTACTTGAGTTATGTAAATGTTGTGTGTATTTAGTTAGGTAGGTACTATTAAGCCAACTTGCCGGATAAGATGTTAATTAAATGGTAAATAATGAATACATCTCTGTTAGTCATCTGATTTTCCAGCAATCCTAATTGTCTGGATATTTTTTAACTATTAAGTAGAAGGAAACAACAAGAAGTATTTTTTTATTTAAAGTTCATAAATCATTAGGAACGCTTTTATATTAGTAGAAACCATACAATATACAATCAGTAGGATAAATTATTAAAGAAAATTGTCAAGATTGTGCAATTATAAAAGCATCATTCAAATCATAAAAATGTAGGTAGGTACACCTACCGAGTTATTCTGTAACAATCTCACCGTGATAACGTAGATGAAGTGAGCTTGAAGTGAGTTGACGATAGTGTCAATCTCTAGCATCAGGTGGAATGATGGCTCACTTCACCTAAGTTATCACGGTGAGATTGTTACAGAATCGACCAGCAGTATGTCGATTCTGTAAAAATCTCACCGTGAAAACTTAGGTGAAGTGAGCGTGGAGTGAGCTGTCAGTGTCATCCCACTGATGGGATTGACCAAGCATTACACTTACTTACAATCATAATCGAGATTTTAATATAATATTTTATGCTAATTCTATCGATAGTTATATAGGTATTATTTCAAAGCTAGTATTTAAGTGTCTCAATATTACTATTTATTAGTTTTTTTAAATAAAATAGTAAAACAGAAATACAATATTGTTTCTTTTTTTTTCTAAGTTATCTACTAAAGAAAACGCACGTGGACATTGTTTGTTATTTATGAACCCATTGTTTACTGATTAAATTAATGCAATCCCATTTGTCATGGGTGTCGTTTTCATGTTTTTCGAGGGTGCTCAAGCCAAAAGTGAGATCAAAATGAAAATCCAAGACGGCGGCTGCGAAAATTTTCAAATTTTTCATCATGGGGTGTCGTTTTTACGGTTTTCGAGGGTGCTAAAGCTGATAGTGAGGTAAAATAAAACTCAATGCAGCGCGTAATGCACGAGCACGGCATGATCTTATCTCTTCACCCAATTCTCGTAACCACCCGCGCCAACGTGATTCGGCTAGGTGAAGTAAGTCAGTGAGCGCGTTGCGCGAGTGCCGTGATCTTATCACTTCACCCGATTCTCGTATTGGGTCTTGTTGGGATTGCGTTTATACGAGAATAGTCAGTAAACAATTGGTTCATAATAAGAAACAATATCCATGTGCATTTTCATTAGTAGTTAGCTTAAACGTGAATGTTTTATTGTATTTATTGTTTTTGCGTGACGCACTCGCGCCTCAGGCTATACAGGCTGGCAGGGATATCGATGCACAACCTGTTACCACGGATTTAGAATTCTCGAGATTCACGATTCTGAACCCGTTGAAATTTATCGTCGGTTATCTTAAAAAAAATGTTGTTCGGTACATTTTGACCACTACGGAATCCGGAACGCCTCTCTGGATCTTCTTACTTCTTATTTAAGTGATAGGATTCAGAGAGTTGATGTTAACGGGAAAAGATCTCCCGGATCGGTAGTAAGAATGGGGGTCCCTCAAGGCTCAATTCTAGGTCCATTTTTATTTCTTATTTATATAAATGACTTGCCTTACCTCATAAAGGATAAACATGATATAGTGCTGTTTGCAGACGACACTTCACTTTTATTTAAACTCAAACGTCAGCAGCTGGTTACTGACAATGTAAATAGCGCCCTCGCAAAAGTAGTTAACTGGTTTAACGTTAATAACCTTCTTCTTAACGAGAAAAAAACTAAATGTATTAAGTTTACGTTACCACATGTTAGACAGGTAGAAACAAGTGTTCTCATAAAGGGGGAAGAGTTGAAACCCGAAAATACCACAGTATTCTTAGGCATAACTTTAGACGCCAAGCTGCAATGGGGCCCCCATATAGATAAAATGTCAAAAAAGCTTAGCTCTGCAGCATACGCTGTTAGAAAAATTCGTGGTTTAACAGATTTAGAGACAGCCCGTTTAGTATACTTCAGTTATTTTCATAGTGTAATGTCGTACGGTATTCTGCTGTGGGGAAATGCCGCCGATATTCAGACGATTTTTGTTTTACAAAAAAGGGCAATTCGTTCTATTTATAAATTAAGTCCCAGACACTCCCTCAGAGAAAAATTTAAAGAGATTAATATAATGACTGTGCCTTCTCAGTATATTTATGAAAATCTTTTGTATGCACATAAAAATATTAATCTGTTTAAAAAATACAGTGATATCCATAGTATAAATACTAGGAACAAACACAAATTTGTTGTTCCTACAACCAGGCTCAAGAAAATAGGTGGCTCGTTTAGATGTCAATGTATACATTTTTATAATAAACTTCCTAGCCACATTCAAGAACTAAGCCTTAATAAATTCAAATCTTTTATAAAAAGGAAACTATGCCAGAAAGCCTATTATACTGTCAAATACTTTATTGAGGACAAAAAGGCTTGGGAGTGAGCTGTTCCAATAAATTTACACAGGGAATGTTGATTTATTTTATTGTTTTTTTTTTGCTAACTATTGTACTTTTAATCTTTGCTATAAGTATCTATATTTTTTTACATATACAATGACATGAATATTTACTGTATAAAGTATTATATTATTTTAATTGTTGTGAATGTGAGGACTATGTGGGTCATTATTCCAGTTTTAATCATGTTCTGGCAGTTTGAGTAGTTTATGTGGCCTACCCAAATGTCCTTTCTTTGGTATTGTTCGTCGAATCGTTGAGCTCCTTAAGTTCTGAGTCGAGCTGCACGGTTACTGACAAATGCGTGCACTGTCTGGACAGGTCCACTCAATCTGTGTGGTTCTTTTCTCAAAAGTCCATTTCAGACACCAATCTGCATGGTCCTCAATGATTATGTCCGGATTTTATATACACATTGACATTAATGAATTTTATATACATATACTATGACAAGAGTATTTACTTTGTAAAGTATTATGCTATTATTTTAACTATTGTGAATGTGAGAACTATGTTGGTCATTGCTTTTTTTTTTTTTTTGTATTTTTACTCTTAGTGTAATCATGATCTGGCAGTTTGAGTAACTTGTGCGGCCTACTCAAATGTCCTTTCTTTGGTATTGTTCGTCGAATCGTTGAGCTCCTTAAGTTCTGAGTTGAGCTGCACGATTGCTGACAATTGCGTGCACTGACTGGACAGGTCCACTCAATCTGTGGGGTTCTTTCCTCAAAAGACCATTTCAGACACCGATCTACATAGCCTTCACATGATCTGACCAAGATTCTGTCTGGACTTTAAAAGAGACTGTGACCTCTGAGTTTGTTTCGGCCTTTCTTCTCAGAGTAGTCAGATAGGAAACGCCGACCTCATCTAGTTTAAAAAAAAAATATGATTGACGTGTAAAAGTGTTTGTAAAAACCTACTTACAGAAATAAAATCATTTATCATTTATCATTTATCATGACCGCGTTGGTATTGCAGTTTTCTATGAAACAGCAGTTTTTTTTTGATAACCAACGAAAAATGTATTTTCAGTCATGCGTTGTATTCATGGTTACAGTTTGCGCATTTCAATAATATAAAAATAATGCAAATGTCCGCGTGCAAACTGTAGGCTCGCCATTCTGTGAGCTCGTGTCAGTTTGGGACCATTGGCTGGCTTATGAGGTTTCAGGCCACGTTCTTCGAGTCCCCTTCTAACAGTTCGACCGCAAAGAGTCAATTCCATGAAAGTCTCAAAGCTATTCTTGGACCTGTACTGAGGTCAGGTAACGATTACGCAGGCTGGTGGTAAGTTTAATCAAATCTTGTAGTGCTGTAGTGACCCGGTTTCGTGGTCCTCCTGGGGGGCGCACTAAGACGCCAGTCTCCAGGATTCGATGGTAAATTATTTGAACGGGAGAACGACTTGCATGGAGTGGTGCCCTTATGTTTCGCTGACTAAGCGCAGACTGAGCTTGCACGGCTACTTCAGGTGCATTATCCATAATTTGAACGTCAGAATGGATTAATAAAAAGGAAAAACAATTTCGATACTCCTTTTATATAAAAAAAAAAACAAATAACGAATAAACTATTGACTTAAAGATGCTCTAAACAAAGCTTGTTAAGTATCCAAACTCCGATTTTCTTCTCTTTTTCAAATTCGTGTAGGTATTCAAATTTGGAACAATGGTGATATCGAAATGATGGGGGCTGTAAGTGAGCTTCAAAACTGCATAAAAACTTTTTCTCTGACTTATCATTATTTTGATGTTTTAGGCCTTTTAACATAAAAATGCAGTGGTTCTAGTAATGTTCCTGACTGTAGTATGCTGGGCAAGGACCTCCCTCCATTCTTTCCATCGGTCAGTGGAATTTCTGTGCTACTTCTTGCCAATGTTCAAGGAAGAAATCAAGTGTACATGTCATCCTGCAATCTCCTTCGTGGTCTACCGCGACCCTAACGCCGTTTTAGGGCACCAATCCTGTTCTACTTATAGACCCACAGCTCGTTGCGGACATGTCCACCTTTTACCTACTAATTAAGCTGGGTAGCAGCTTCTTTAAACGTACTGGTTACTTTCTCTATATTACACACAATTGCCACTAAACTTGTCAATTACAATGCTAATTTTAGTGTTCTGAAGTTTGTTTTAAAATAATTTCTGCCAAACAAGCATTCACAAACTTTGCTTATTGCTTTATGAATCATAAAGCAATAAGTAAAGTTTGTGAATGCTGAATGCATTCATAAATAAACATCATAATCATAATAGGCGATCTGTAAATTAAAATGCTGCACGTCCCCATCACGATTGTTCTTGTCTAATGCAACGTGCTAACGCTTATTGCTGCGAGGAAAACCATTTTCCTTAAGACCTACCGGGTTCGCAGTTCGCAATTCTAAATACCTACTCTGTTGCACAAATATGATTGACGTGTGCCTTTGGAAAATGGAAATCGTGAACTGAAATCACGGACACGTCACGCACTTACCACACCAAGGTTCTTAAATTATTGATTTTGTCTGCGAAAAATACCTTAGAACCTGATACCTGAGAAGTATTCATTACACATTCCTTATATATTTTTTTGTACATCTCCACCTTCCCTTATCCGTGTTTAGTTGGTTTACAAAACATTAAATTGTAATTACTTACAGATATTTTTTTTTTTTACAAAAGGATGATCTTTCATGAAGTGTCCATTTCCGTCTATTAATTCTTTGTCAACCTTCACTCACACTTATTAAATCCGCATGCTATCTTTTAAGTCTCGAAGGTTTTTCGCTAAACGTGACGGGGTCACTGCGCCGTTTAAAGTCGACGATTACTAGCTATTATAATTGTTCCCATCAAGATTTAGATGATAGCAGCCTTTATTAAGGTATTTCTTTAAAGTTATTAAATGTATTTGTATCGGTAGGTACCTACGTCACTGTATATTATGATAATTTTGTCATGACTGTAGGGGTCGGCTGCCATTTTCACAACATTGCGACGAGCAGAATTTTATATAAATATCGTATGTATTAGGAGATTCGTAAATGTCGAAAAAAAGTTGTCAGTCAGCAAGCTGATAATGTGGCTGACTGTTCATGAAGAGGCGGGCGTAGGTACCTTCTATGCCAGCCGTGCTCAGCTGCTACAGTATACCAACCCTAACGTGTCGGTGCCTACCGGTTATAACTTCTAATCAATATGTGTTTCGCCAACAGGGTATTCGAGAAAGTCCGTCAGTATTTCGGTGCACAAAGCGAGTCGATCCCCATGTCGTTTGTACTGGGCTTCTACGTGAGTCTCGTGGTGAAGAGGTGGTGGGAACAGTACAAACTCCTGCCCTGGCCGGACACGCTGGCCCTCTTCATATCGGCGGGAATACCTGGAGCGGCTAGTAAAGTAAAGACAAGTATTTAATGTATTTAACTATTTACTCTTATCACTATTCGAAACGTCTTTCGTCTTTCGTCATCATCACTATTTTTGCCTCAGCGAAATCAACATTTCCTACCTACATTATGCGATTGAGAGTTGCAATAAAAGCGAATTTCTGTGTACGTGTTTGTGTTTACGTAACTACAATTTGATAACGTGCATGAATTAGTTTCGTTTCTGTTGGGATAACGAAAGGTAGATTTTCTGTTGTAAATAATGTCAGCACCACCCTTCTTATTATGAACGCAAGCGCTTCTTGTCACCTTCGATTTTCGGCAACAACGATTTTGACATTGTGCTCTTTTTTATTTGTGCAAGCATATCAGTGTTTCGATGCAAATGTATAACAGGTAGGTATTAGATATATATATATATATAACTGCGATAATATATCTTGCCGTAATTGTATAGGTGCGCCATTTATTTATTTGTAGGTAGGAACTAATTTCTCATTAAATGTAATGTCTAAGTTTAATAAGTATACAATCGTTTTGTATTCATTGTTTTACTACGTACTTACAATTTAATTGAACAAACTTAATATGTTTAGTTTTAACAGAAACGTGGGGGTTTTCATTATAACTATTCCATTAACTCCATCAGTATGTTTCTAGTACAATAATTGTACCACAAACCTCACCAATCTGAGTCAGTCGTTTCCTCATACAATTTGCTATGTTGAAACATTGATTAAGTACAGTTTCGCGAGCTCCGTAACCGCCGACTATGACTAGCATGATAACAGTTTCGTTTCTTCGCTGACTATAAAACCTTTTACTTAGTTATTCAATTTTATGCGACTTTATTGGTATTTTTTCTATGGTTAATAACTCAATGTTTTGTTGCGCTCATTATTCATCATCATAAAGCCTTGCGAATTCCACTATGAGAACTGTCTAAAGTCATCCAGTTGATATTTTAGGTATCTCTACATTGAGCAGATTTTCCCAGCTATTGAAAACAATCGGGAAGCAACTACAAGGTAATGTATGTTACTGATGGAGTTAATAAAATGTTTTTATTGTGTTGTTGTAATGTTGTTATTGTAGCAATGAATGAGGTTTGTTTAGCGTCGGTAGTGTCTGACGCACGCTTGCGCTCAACTAGTGTCGCTTTATGTTTAACCAACAGTTGTCTGACAGTAACTAACCAATTAATGCTGTGTTAGCTACTCGTTTTATAATTTAAAGAAATCTTGTCCCATCAAGGTGCCGTGATATTCAACAAAACTTTAGATTATGATGTTTGTCTTCGATATGGAAAACGTATCCTTCTATAGAGGTCAAACCCATATAACCTCAATTGAATGCTGTCACTCTAGCACTAGCTAGATTAATCAAAATATCAACAGCTCAGCTATAAATCAATCTAAATAGCTGTAGCGTTATATTGTGCGCGTTGACAGTCGTCAGGTTGTAGTCGATAGTCATCCTCGTTACCTATTTATTAATTTGCAATTGTTCCTATTTATCGACGAAGCATTTTAATTGGATACTTATTAGCGCCGAAGGTTCGTGTCTATATTTTTATTCGCTAATGTTTTAACCTTGACCACAATGCTACTCAGCACTGTTAGGCTTCGTACACATGTCGCTGATTTATTTACTTATATTTATATTAGTTGAGTGCGGATGCGTGATTTGCTTCTTCTCAAAAAATTATCACGGTATTTTTGTTCTTTGAAGCCTTCCGCCGTTTAGTAGCAGTCTTTATAGCCTTAAATGTTTTAGTTATTATTTAATGAAAACAACAAAAAAAATCGTATAGCTAATGTGTATTGTGTTTTAAACAAAAAGGTAGTTGTCAGGCGAGGACTTCTCAAACAAAACGTGCCATTTTGCTTCACGGCATATTTTTACTGTTAGTTAATTTACCAGAAACACCTCATCAAAACAATATGTTTCACTTGTCAAAATCAGCATTTGTTTTCCGCGGGTACAATAACTGTGAGATTTGGAATGAACCATGTATTGTCAAGGTGCGTTTAATATTGTTATTTAATGGTAATTTAATAACATTATATATATTATCTACATTTTCCAAACGTATAACAATTAAAAGATAGTAGCCCACCAGACACAGGGCGGTCCTCCAAGCTACCGGTGGGGGGGTGCTACGCTCCCTAGTCAGGTCGTCAGGTTTACGTCAGTTTACGTCAGGTCGCTTATGTGTTACGGTTTTATTTTTAACGCAGTCCTTTAGACTTTAGATTAAACAATATGTTTTTGCCTGAGGAAGTGAGGACCTCCTTCGTCTACTGTAAGAGTGGGGTCCAACTACGCTTATAGAAAAATCAATCGAGGTCGGGGTCGACTTGTCCAGAGTCGAATGGTCGGGGTCGAGTTGCCTGGGTCGAGTTCTCTTGGGGTTGAATTGTCCCGGGGTCGAGTTGTCCGGGTCGAGTTCTCCTGGGGTTGTATTGTCCCGGGGTCGAGTTGTCCGGGTCGAGTTATCCGATTGGAATGTCCACAACTCGACCCCGAGACAACTCGGTCTCGGGGTCGAGTTGTGGACATTCCATCGAACATTCGACATTCCATCCTACTCTGCGTTGATTTACATGATTTTCGCATTCCTTCTATTTAACTTACGATGGCTTCCTTTTCTTTATTAAGTTTCACCTGAGTTATACATATTCATGAAGTTCCTATACACATAGGTATAAGTTAGTGTAACAATCGTAAAGTTTTTGCGTCATAAACTTGATTAACTTTCGTTTTGAGAGCGTGTTAACGTCACATGTGCAGCCTTACTTAGGTACCTTTAAATGCAGGCGAAGCTTGTTTATGTTAATGTAATTTATAAAATAATCTATTTTATTCTATAACACGTGTGATAAAATGAAAATTGTGTACGTGTGTAGTTGTGGACTAAAATACAAAGGCCTTTTAGTTAAATGAGAATAAGATGAATTTATAGTCGTCATTTTTCGTTTCGGTCATTTGATGGCGGGTCCAAGTACTAAGTACTTGGACCCGCCCGCAAATGACCGGTCTACGAGTTGGCAAAAACTAAGCATAGAATGATATAGAATCGTGACCTGTCGCATGAATGAAGGGGGACCTTTGCCCAACCGTGGGACAGAGGTTACGGGCTTGTAACAAAATAACATTTAGGTATTAGGTTCAATTCATAGACATATTACTTAACGGTATAACATTGTCCTTTTTTGTTGGTGGTTTAAGATAATTCCCATTCGTCTTCTGCAAGTCCATTCAAGGATAATAGTGTGAAAAGTACTTAAGTAAAAACCGTGCTAATCCGTACTACCATGCCGTCTGTTCTGTACCTACCTGGTTTCATTATTTGATCACAATCTTTTGCTATTGTTTCTTTAGTATACGTCTTAATAAGGCCGAGCGACCCACAGTTATTTGTGTCGTTAGGATTTTCCGTGGTTCTTTTGAATTTAGTTTTTGTTTCGTATCGTATTTTTTTCATATTTCTGAACATTATTAAAGTTAATAAAGCTTTGTAGTCTTTATACTTTAGTGTGAGATCGACTCTACACCTTTCGTGGCAACCTAGTCTACCTACAAACGCACTAAGACGCTCAAGGAAGATCGAAATAGAGAGCTTTTCTAACAAGAGATCCTGCCAACAGTTCGGGATTGAATATATTGTTGCTTTCTCATGGTCCCCGTTGAAAGAGTTGCATCTGGTGCGCACGCCCTGATTGTTTGTCAACTGCTTTCGATATTTTCAATACTTACAATATTTTGAGTCAATTGTTTTCTTATGCATCCAATTTTCCTAACCTTTTACCGGCTATGTTGTCGTCAGCTCCCACTGGAACAGCTGAATTCCAGTATTTCACATGGAGTGACTGACCTCCACAACCCAGTAACACTCCCTTGATAAAAACTCGTTGTCAGGCTTTTGATTCTGACGACCCGTAACTGCCAAAAATTTGCGAATGACAGCCGGGACCAACGGCTTAAGGGGACTACATGACCTAAACGCAAGTTTTATAATGCCTAAAAGTAGATGATCCACTGCAGTAAACAAAATCAGTAAAATATATGATATTCTTCAGGATATATGCTAGTTAGATAGTGTGTTGAAAACATAATACAGCTAATTTGGTACGATAGAAAAAAGTCACGAAGATACCTCAAAAAATGTATTTTAACGATTAAAAATCATACTAATAGGTATACATGCAATCGTTCTGTTTTTTTTTTCAAATTGTTAGGCAAGTAACATATTAACGTTATAGTGTTTTAATTTTTTAGTCCAATCAATACATTTTTGTAAATAGAGAATTGCTATATATTTTGCAATAAATTAACAGCTTTGTGTCATCGCGCTTCTCTTTCTTTTCTATGCAGTCTGACAGTGAACGCGCTTTAGCTGTTGTTAGCCCTTTAACGTACTTACCGAGGCACGGAGACGTTTCGATATGTAATGGATGGTCACCCATCCACGAACCGGTCGTAGCAAGCGTAGCTTAACCTTCGATCGACCCGTGCCGCTGTTATTATTTCGCCACGAGTATTTCTTATGCATAAGGAAAATAATATTAAAAACCGACATCTACTTTTTAGTATCTATGTAGATATGTACGACTATTACCTACAGACAGCTTAAAGGTGCAAGTTATGTAATATTCATTACTAACTCGTCGATCGCCACGTTTTAACTTTATTTAATTAATGGATGTTAGCCGAGGTAGTGGCACGAAGGTTATGTCATTGTGCCGCAAAGTTGATAAACACCAGCGGTATTATCACGGCGCGAAAAGAAACAATGAATCTTGGGTATCCAACATCCGTATACGACACAGTGACCAACTTTGGAACTAATCGTGTACCTGCTGCCTCACTGTACCTACCTCGTCGTTGTATTTCTGACAACGACACAGCGAATTTATAGCACAGTCTTTTTTGAACCCGGTAGCAATTTTATAGTGTGTAGTAGTTTATTTTCGTTTAATTTCCGGGATTAGACGTGAAAACCAATGTTCTAATACCGACAATAAAATGGAACAAGCGAGTTTCATTGTGTTGTTAGGTGTTACATCGCCGTCGCGTGCCATATGTGGGCTGCGTTATGAAATAACCAATAAGTTTGCTGTACGTACCTATCTGTGGGCTTATAATCTAATTTCATGTTATTTACCTTCTTATGACTTAAATTTTATTGTATTGTATTTATTTATTTCTTAGTACATGCTACGGATGGATTGGTATGGTATGGTATGGATCTTAATGAAGTTTTTTTGAGCCCTAACGTTAGTAGATGCGTTTGTAAAAAACTTTAATCATTACTGCTGCTTACCCAATTTATTGTAGGATGTCGTAATGCCACCTGTATACGTAAGACTAGGTAGGTTAGGTTAGGTTGTTTATTTTATTTATTTTAGTACATGGAGGACTTACTGCTAATAAAAACTGTCAAAAAAGGGCACCATAGTCACCAGCAAGCCAATTACAAATCCTCACGTATAGACTAATAATACTTAATAAATTATGGTGTGAGCACAAAAACAAAAAACACATCGCCCTAAGAAACAATACAAATACTTGGTTCACAATAATATGACTGAAATAATAGAGAATAAAACAAATAAATAATGTTGATTAAATGATCAATAATAGTTAACTATATAGGCGTATTTTCATCGTATTCCAAAGTCCTCGTATTCAAATTTCCTTAGCTCAAGCCTGTTTAAATAAATAGGTAGGTATACATTTAGGACGCATAAAAGAAACGAACTCGGTCAAGTGCGTGTCGGATAGCGCGTAACACATTTATTTGCATAGTTCAGGCTGTATCTAGAGTCCGTCCCACGAAGGAACTCCCGCGGCAATAAGTGGCACTAAATATTATTATCTAACTAGCTGACCCCGCGAACTTCGTATCGCCTAACATTTTTTTTTCTCTCCGTATGAACCATCCTCGTACTTCAAGGAATATTCTAAAAAAAGAATTAGCAAAATCGGTCCATCCGTTCTTGAGTTATAAAATTACAACGAAAAGTGGCATTGATTTTTATAGATAGGGATTAGCAACATTCCTGCAATAACCTCAGACACCTTCCTCTATTTAAAATAGTCATAATACTTTTATTAACCAATCCCTGTAATATGATGTTGAGATCAACATCATATTACAGGGATTGGTTAATAAATGACAAATTGTAGAGACAAATGGCAGATTGTAGAGTCCGTCTCACGAAAGAAGTCCCGGTCCCGCAGACGCAGTGCTACAGGCATGCGACGAAGACATAAATGTGAATTTATATACAGGGTCAAATTAAATTAGCTAGCGAAACTCCGCAGACGTAATGGGTATCGATATCTAAACATGATAGTACAAAGAAGAAATTAATTATGATGATTTTTTTTGTGGGTTCTTCGACCACAGTTAGTTTATTCACTTGAAATATCAGTTTAAACAATTCGTTTTTTTTTGTGTACTCTTCACATAGGTACGTGATTGGTATTGATATCTAAACACGATAAAACATATTTTTTCAACTCATACTTCATGTAACAAAACTATCAGCGGTCGTTGACCCCTAAAAAATCATCAAATCTTTTTGTTTTTATTTTATCGTGTTTAATATCGATATAATGACGTCTGCGGAGTTTCGCTAGGTAATTTAATTTGACCCTGTGTATAAATTCACATTTATGTCTTCGTCGCATGCCTGTAGCACTGCGTCTGCGGGACCGGGACTTCTTTCGTGAGACGGACTCTACAATCTGCCGCGCGTCAATGGAAACGGTTTGACTTTGACAGCGCGGCGCCTTTATTTCATCAGCAATCACTATCTTCATGGTTCATGCGGTGGATTGGTCGAGAGGCCGGTCCGCCATGTTTTATTGTTTTTAACGTGTGATATGACGTTCGACAATGTTTTGAAATACATACTCGGAAACATAACCCTCATTTTCGCTGGCGGGTACTTGATAAAAATGTATTCGGTTTAAGTACGGTTCAGGGGATCTACTCCCAGAGCCCGGAGTACGTAGTTTTGGCCGAAGGTACCGCCGATCCTACTTCGTATCACTTACGGAGTTATGGATATAATATTAGTTCGGTTTCCGAACTAAAAATGAATTACAACAAGATTGGAGAGTTCTGTTGTCTCTATGCCCGATGTGTTTTTGTGTCTCCGAAAATATTAATTTGACACTTGTTTTGACGGATCGAGACCTTTCGGACGGGCCCGTATCTTCGTTGACGAACTTAGAGAGTAGACCCCCCTGCAGTCTGCACTGCATCCGATCCGAATCCGAGAAATGTCTGTCCGAACTCCGCAGTAGCCATAAGTAATATTTGTATGGGTTGCGCATTAGATCCGAATTCTATCTGTCCGAATTTAAAACACTCTCAATTAGGTTCGGATGCAGTGCGAAAACGGTTTAACGGTTCCTGTTCCAACAAGGTGTAGGTACTTGAGAGCTGTAGTGGCCAAGTGGTAACGGTCGTGACATACGAGTTGTACTAGTAGGTCGTAGCGTCGAACCCAGACATGCGGTTTACTTTGTGTAATTTATTAAGCACCAGTGCTCTCAAAACAGTGAAGGAAAACGGAAAACTTCTCGAGGAAACTGGCATGTCCTAGAATCAAAAATTCGAAGACATGCGACACCTACCAACCCGTGCTGGGCCCGCGTGGTGGATTACGGCCCATTCCCTCTCATCCAGAGGAGGCCTGTCCCGCCAGTGGGAACAAAAAAGGCTGAATGTATGTATTTATTTATTTATTTAACCATTTATGTACACACTTATATAAACAGACAAGAAGAAAATAACAGAAAAATAGGTACAAAGGTGATGCTTATTTCTAATGAAATCTCTTCCAGCATACCTGCGATAGGATCGGTAGTAGAGTGTATGTAGTTACCTAATTTAAATGTAATTTATTGGATCATTCAGTTCCCTTCAAAATGATTGAGCTGAATGGTGCTGATCCATACGTCATGTTCGTGAACGGGCGCCGCCGTCAGTAGGCACTGGGCATTTCTTAGCTGCCACGGCTTATTTTAATTCCATAATTGTTATTATATTTTTATTACGGACGCTTTTAACGTGCACGTCTTTCTACATCGTTCTCACATGTATAATTACAACATGAATGATGTAACCACATTTTTGTAAAAATATTTTGATTTAAAAGAGTGTCCATGGAGTTTCTTGCCCATTCTTCTCCATAGGTCCTACGCTTTGGAATGGGCAACTAGCTTCATCTTTCTGACTGACCGACCACTTGACAATTTAAAAGTGCCTGTAATTGGTTTATTTTAAATAAATGCTTTGAGTTTGAGTTTAAATTATTGAAAACCTGAAAAAATGTTATTGACTCATCATTATACACCATTTTATTACAACGTGGGACGAAATATGAAATCGCGGAAATAAATCTGCTTTTCACTACATTTTGTAGCCATGCGTGCAACTGACTTATGCGAACATAAAGGTATGGAGCAGTAGATGTGATCTATACGCGCGTCCAGCGTGGTGAGTTTGAGTGGGTCAGAGCCCATTCGTCCCCTAAAATTCGTCCCCCAGCATAAAAGTTGTGGATTCGGCCCCTATATAGGTGCCCATTGGTCTCCTGGTAGGGGACCAATTAATATTTTAACAAAAAATATTATTTTTAAGGTACCCATTCGTCCCCTCTAATATATATACAATATAAGTTAGAGATTCGGCACCTATTCAGGTGCCTATTGGTCCCCTGAGATAAAATTAGCTATATTTTACATAAGAAACGGTTAACATAGTACACTTGTGAACAGTTTATTAACGGAATTAATTTAATAAATCATAACAGATCATTGAAAAAAGAGCTATGATCAATGATAATCCGTCATGATAATAATATAACCTGACGATAGGCTTACGATGTAATATTGTCTCTCGTCTCACGAATGGCTTGTTAAAAAAACGGGTTACAATATAGATTATTTTGTAAATTTTGTAAGTTTGATTATTTATTAAACTTAATCTTATTTGAAATAAACATGATATCTACCGAATTACTATATTTTTTATTTTACCCTTTTCTGCGCGACTGTACCAGGACTACCAAGCTGCAGTATACACATATATATTTACTTATATAAGAAGAATGAATAATAATAAATATTCTTCAGGGGACGAATGGGCCCCTCAAAAGTTCCAGGGGACGAGTGGGCACAGGGTGCGAATCTTAGGGGACGAATGGGCTCTGACCCGTTTGAGTAGCCGATGCGTGATGATCGCGAAGCGTAACGTTACACAAGGGTTACAATTATGGATAGCGCCATCTATGCTTACGATTGCAAACTACTGGTTCGTAGAATGATGTAGATAAATCCCTACAGTGTTAACAGAATGTCGTCGAACGAAAACTCACAGAGAATAGTTTCGATGTTTCACATCAGGCGTCCTACGACTGTTATATATTTTTTTGTTTCGCGTATTAAATGTTGGGCTCACAGTAAAAGTTGTTCACAATGATGAGTAGGTAGGTCGATTATTTGTATCTCACAAAGCGACGGGCGTTTTATTTGTGGTTACAGTTGTCGTCACGTAAAAAGAACGCTGAGCGACAGTGGAGGATGTGTCTGCGCACGGGTACGGTCGCGTCCTAAAGTACTAATCTATTGTCTAAACTATGTATTATATAATTTTATTTTAATTTTGTATGTTTGTTTGTTTGTAATGTATAAACTCAAAAACTACATAAACCTATTTTTTAAATTGATTTCCCTACCAACATTTCTATAATGTAAACCAAAGGTATCGGAAAAATGCCTACGAAAGCCATTATTTAGCTTTCTATCTATTTACCCGGGTCGCTAGATAAGTAATATAAGTGTAACTGTTATATTGTAGAATCATAAAATGTATTTCACTACCTACTTAGTACCTCATACCACCAATTTGATCGATAAATCGCTCCGTGCGCATGTAAACGGCCAGCGTTCTTTTTACGTGACGGGACCTGTACCAAGTCTACAAACACGCTGTGAATGTGTGTGTAAGCGCAGGAGCTGTCGGTACCGTCCGATACAATGGCGAAGGCGGAAGGTTGTGTTTGTGTTTGAGGGTGTGTGCTATAGGCTGACGCTACTCATCTTCACGCATACATTCACAGCGTGTTTGTACACTTGGTTAGCACACGTAATGCGCGCGGCGCTTCGTGAGATAAAAATACTGTACTACCTAACTCCTTTTTAGGTTTTCAGCTTTTTTCAATTACACCTTGTACATGTACATAATTATTATATTGTAGGTACGTCAGATAGGTAAGATATTCAAATACCTAGGAAAATAGTGCAGTAATTTTTACCCATAAATGCAGTAATAATGTTTAATTAACTTTTTAGTACTCAAGGTAGTTTCGGAATGGATTATTTATTTATTTTATTTAACCATTTATGTACACACTTATATAAACAGACAACAAGAAAATAACAGAAAAATAGGTACAAAGGTGATGCTTATTTCTAATGAAATCTCTTCCAGCATACCTGCGATAGGATAGTAGATTTAGAGACGTAGACAGCGTGTGTAAGAGTAAAAGAGAAAATAAAATACATAAAATCAAAAACAATTCACTTAATAAAACAAAACAAATGATATGAGAATATACATACATACATAAAAACATACATACATACTTCTAAAATAAATAACACTAGAATAGAACTAGAATACAACTATGACGAAGTGGAAAGATAGTGTTATATGTAATTCAAAAATCATTTTGGAATTCAATTGCATGAATTAGGTTTCTGAATTAAACATCAAACATGAGAAATATACATCGATATACGTCACGGTCAATTCTCGAACTGTAAAGTTTGTAATCGCAAAAAAATATTATGTAGGTATAACAAAACTACATGTTGGCGACTGGCTGGAATGCCACCTTTCTTTTTAGAAGTTTATATTTTTATAATGACGTTTATATTTGAACTAGAAGTAACGTTCTGCTTTTTTGTTCCATGTCAGTTGTCGTCCTAGTGTGTCAGTGTTCATATTGCCGTGTACCTATTTTAGTGATATTAAATAGCAATTATTATTAACTTATTACCGTGTTTCCATCATCCTTCAGTTCATATCACCTACAGTCCATTTGCTCATCAACACTACACATTAAGATTTTCGGACTTTTTCCTTTACTTGTGCCTTTAGACCTTGCTTCTTGCCAAAATTCATGATTCTGGGTCACTGGGAAGTAAGGTTTTGATTTATTTGCGAATATAAAATATGTCGCAAAAATGGCCGTATTTTTTTATTACCTTGACTAGAAGCTTGGTTTTTAGAGGGATCGTATTTCCTATTTATTTCATTTTAACTTGATAAAAAGAAGAAGAGAAAGAGGAAAGAGAAAGAAGGAAAAAGGAGGAAAGAGGAGGAAGGAGAGAAAGGAGAAGAGTTCTTGAGAAAAAGGGTTTTGACAGACTGACAGACAGACAGACGGAGAATGAAGTGAAAACGGAAAACGAAAACGAATTTCGGGTTAATTTGAATTTTTGGCCGAAAACAGAAAAGGAAGAGTACCTATACTTTTTGTCTTAGTCTAGTTTTTGTTTTAGTCAATAGGTTTTTGTTTGGTAATAGGAAAATAATACAGGGTCAATATTTTAATCATTGAATTTAACCTTTTATACTTAGATATCACACGTAAATTTACTTTAGGTAATATTCTCAAAGGCATAATTATTAATAAAAGATCTGACAATGTCTGACATTACCTATATAGGTATATGCGAGAAAACGCAATTTTTCTTTATTGCTTCAGTTACTGTGTGTACTATTATTTGTTTTAACGATTTCATTTCTCTGAAGAAAAAAATGTTTTATCGATTTACAAAAACATACCTACCTAATTTACTCCGGTCTAATTTAGGTCTTTATTTTGGTCGGCAACGAAAATGGACATTTAGGCCGAAAGCCGAAAACCCACAACGAAATTCGGTCGGATTCTACCAAATGGTAATGGCTATGCAGACTACATGATCATTTGATTGGTAGACTAAGTACCAGCACAACCTTTAGTTTAACTATATATGTAATAATTAGGTATTTTTGAATTGTTACAATAAACGAGAATGATACCATGTTGTTTATATCGATGAATGCCGCCTGCTGGCATGGATCGATAGGCTGCGTGCGCGCATGCCATGCAATGCCGCAACGAATGTATGATAGACGATAAAGCAATATAGAAAGGATTTGTTATGCCTCCGCTACACACATACAAAGGAAATTATTGATAGTAGCGCTTGAGTTTTGCCATTTACGCTCAATTTAATATTCATTGTAAGAAATAAATGAGCGGTTTTTATGTACCGAACGTGATTTTATGGATCGTGTAGGTACTGCGTAGGCTACTTCGTTGATTTGGCCATAAATACAGTAGGTACCTTTATTAACAATCTGAAAAAGGATGTCGATTTTTAATTTGATAATTTTTTTGAAATAGGAATAGAATGTGGATGACAGTGAAAATGAATGGAATAGTGGTCTCTTGGTGGTACGGTCTAGGCTAAAGCTAGGATATTCCTGCGTAGAACCATCCATCGCACGCTGGACATACCTAATATGTAGTTGCAAATAGACAACTAAGTAGATGTAATTTAATTACCGATTTATTAGGGTTTCATTGGACCCTTTTTTGAAAATTTTATGAAAAAATAGAGTTACGGCTACAAAAAACATGTTTAACGTACCGACCTAACTTTTAGGATAACATAGCTAACATAGAACATTCAAAATATCGTATAACCACGAAAAAATAAAAAAATTGACACCCCTAACCCCTTTGTTATTGCTTCTTGAACACTAAATTTCCTTTGAAGGAAAACCTCTTACTTTGCATGTTAGATGATCAACAAAACTGTGTTTATTTCATCTTACAATTGTTTAATTAAAATCAATGGACCTGGGGTGTAGTCCTTGAAGACCTGGACCCGCTTGCCTTGTTAATGTCTGTGTTGTGTTCATGTAGCCCCGGGATGCCCAAGTGGCCTCACTTTATGGTACACGTATGGGGTGACGTGTCTGCAGTATATTTTTTTTTTATAACAAACGAAAACTACCAGATATTTTCTCATAATTATATCATATTATAGGCTTGGCAATTTTGGATAAAAATAACACCAAATCTCCACCTTTTAGCGGTTTTTCGCCAAATTTTCGTATGCTTTAGGTATTCCACTATCAAAGCCACAAATGTTCTGCTTTATAGTGTTCAAGATTAACCACGACACATCCCTTTAGATAACCCCATAGAATAAAGACTGAATAATGTAATAATAATGTTGAATCTGATTAATTTGGGAGTCAATTAATGTAAACATCCCTTGGGATTTAATTGTCTTGGAAACATTCCTCTCAAAGTTTCGATTACGTTTCGTGTTGCAAGGTTTCTGGCTCCGTCATAATAGTACCGCGTGCTTTTTTCCTAACTGATTGATATGTTGAAATAAAAAACTTAACACGGTAGCGATCACCAGTCGCAGTAACAGCAGCACCTATCCTATAGCCTCCTCAAAGATGAATGGTGCAAGTCTTGCACGTAACCGGTTAGTAGACGTGAATTTAGGGGTCCTACGTAGGTCAACAAACGTTACTTCTCCCTATAAATGAAAATTTTCTCTATTTAGAAGCTTTAGCAATCCTCTGTGATCAAAATGGGATAAAGAACTTAAGGATACAATTACTGAAGTTAATGCAGTGGTCATGGTCTTATAAATGGTACCTACATAACAAATTTGCCGCATTTCAACTAAATAGTAGATATCAAACAACCGTAAAATTTGGCGCCAAATCAAAATGGTGGCCAAAAAAAGTGGTATAGGTACATTCGAGTTAGCCACCCCTTCTGTCTATGATATCTATCCTCTTGCTCATTGTCCCCGTGTAACAGTCATGAAGTCTTTGGTGACACCTTTCAGTAATTGTCATCCAACACAGCTCTTGCTGAGTCTTGCAATAGTCAGTGTATTAGGTACGAGAATAGCTCGTGCCGTAGAAAAGTTTTAGCCAGGCAGCAAGGATGACGAAGTGATTGTGTATTTGTGACTAATGTGGTAGCAGATGGAATTTAATAAACTCTGGTAAAATTACCTTATCACTATAAGTTATCGGCACATATTATCTTCGATTGACACTCAAACAATTAAAATAGTACCTACCTACTTGATTCATTACCTCGGGTTATCGCCTGAAAACTAAAGCCAACAACTACGAATTAAAGGCGATAGTGGAAGCTGACGATACTCAACGGCTGAGTTAGCAGCAGCTTTCAACGTTAGCATCAAAACAATATTGGTCCATTTGCGTCAAATTGGCATCATGTTGGTTAGACCCTGGTTCAGCGCCTAGGCAATGCCCCAAATGAAAATTTACCCCTAAAAAAGTCTTGGTCACTGTTTGGTAGTCTAGTGCCGATATAATTCATCACAGCTTCTTACCTAAAGGCACCAGCATTACTGCGGATGTGTACTGTGAGGAACTGGACACAGTGATGGAGAAGCTCGTAAATCTCCGGCCAGCCTTGATTACTCGCTTGTCCCCTACAGGACAAAGCTCGAAATCATACGGCACAACAAACGGTATCTAAGATACAAGAGCTAGGGTTGGAACTTTTGCGTCTTCCACCGTACTCACCAGACCTTGCGCCGACAGACTTCTACTTTTTCCAAACTTTGGACAGCTTCTTGGCAGGGAAAATATTCAATACCCGAGAGGCAGTAAAAAATGCCTTTGAAGAGTTGGTTGGGTCCCATTCACCTGACTTCTTCAAGAAGGGCATTGAAAAATTACCACTAGCTGGCAGAGATGCATCGATAGCACGCATGTATATCAATCAAAATAAGCACCTTATTTTGATTGATATAAACAAAAAATATTTATATAAAAATTAATTTAACTTTCTCTATACTAGACGACAATTTCATAGGTAAAGACCTAATATTGTGTTTCGAGATCGCCAGTCAAAGACTATTATATACTAAATATAGGGAATATGATGTTTTTGAAAAAAGACTAGATTAACATAGCGTGTTCGGTATGATTTAAAATGGTTTGTTTAAGGACTCTCACAGTAGATTATTTACTAAGGGAATAAAGTATTTATTTATTTATTTAACAACAAAGTAAGTAGTGTCTTTTAACTAATCTACTCGTATCTTTCTTGAAGTTGCTAATTAATCGAAAAAAATCTGTAATTTACTTTTTGCCGACTGCTGAGCGTGCGATCTTGAATTAATTCCATTCTCAGCAGCAGTCAAGGCTTTGAAGAATACAGGCAAGATTTTATGTTAACGGCAAACAATGTTCCTGTTTAATTTGACCGTATTAACCTTTAACAGCAATGAAAACTGCACAAATGAGACTGTCATGTTTCATTATACTTACTCAAATAGGTAGGTACTTATGTCAAAGTCAGTGTTCTCTGATGCTATCTTCCGATCGAAAAATGTCACGTAGTTATCAACACTTGGTGACTTCAGAATGATATTATTAGTGATATATGTGTAACTTGTCCTTGCGTTACATTGTTTCAGCTGAGCATGCTTTGCGTTGGCACGTACTCGTATATGCGTCGCTATGCGTTGTAACACTTTTTGATGCAATCTCGCGAAAAAAAACAGGCTTTTAATAATATTATGATACCAAAATGTAGGTAAAAAATACCTAAATTATAATTTTATGAAAACATATTTCACTTCCATTATTTTATAAATATGTATATATTATTATTCAAAATTCCATATTCACTTTCACGCGTCGTCGGAGATTTAGCGGAACATAAATAACACCTTTATTAAAATTCGGTTTTGTTTTATTCGGTATTTGAACTTCTTTAATGATTTAAAACTATGTAGGTACTTAAACCTTTTAAAATTTGATGACAGTATAAAATTTTGTGAGTAAAATTATTTAGGTAAGTATATTATAATAGACTGTGAATTAATTAAAAAAACATTTTTAAATAAAATATACCGATTAATATCATGAGTTTCCTCCACGTGCTCCTATTATAGCTTGTACCCAGTTAGTCATGCTGATAATGATGGTATCTAGTGTCTCCTGTGATAGTCTCTGCCAATCCTATACCTGCCACGGCGGTTCACAGTTCATCCACATTGACAGGAGCCGGGATTTAGCTTTTTATTTTGGCAGGCACCAGACGTGTTCTATCAGATTCATAGCCGGTTATCTCGCCAGCCAATCCGTAACTGCGATATTCACATATTAAGATATGCTTGAGTTGAACGAGGGTCATGCGGCCGAGCATTATCTTGCATGAAAACTAAGACTTCACCGATAAAGGGGCAAAAGGTACCACATTTTGTACATTATGTATTTTCTTTAGCTATTTGCAATCAGACTCTTTTCATCAATCACCACCAAGTCCGTACGAACTCCCAAACATACTTACTTGTCTGGTTATGTCGTTCTCCTTTGTGCCCAAATATTCTTTACCTTTCGTCAACTTGATTTAAAAGAATTCTGCAATAATCACTAACAAATACTTCACTCCATTGGTCCCCGGTATTAAACCGATGTTCCCGAGCAAAAGTTAGTCTGCCCCTACGGCGATGTGCCTCATGTTTTGGAGCTTTAGCTGGCACATAGGAACCAAAACCAGGTTCTTTCAACCTTCTTCATATCGTACGCTCGCTTGCAGTTGCACCTGGAATTTCCTCAAGTTCATTTCTGGCTAGGACGGCTGTTAGATGTGTGTTTCTAGTTCCTATGCACGCGAAGTTGAATGAATCGATCATACCTGCTCGAACAACGTCTTTTTCTGCCTTTTCTCGGTCTACTCAGAAAAGCATCAGTCTAGCTGAATCGAGGGAGAATGATGGAATTATGGAACTCACTGTGTAGGTTTTATCATTTCTCCTAATCTCAAGTGCCCTGGCAATCACAGTTGGCGGTATGTCAGGTATAATGAAGTCTTACTTTTAAAACAAATGCTTAAAGGTTAATAAAAAACAAAACTGAATTTTAATGAAAAATACAAACTAAGAGAAATTAGCTGGAATTAATGTTCGAATAAAATTAAAACAGTCGCTTATAAGGTGACGTCGAATGGTTTTTGCAATTTGGACTAATTGAAAACTCGCTACAATGTTACAAATGAGATTTTTGGTCTTTTTTATGTTCTATTAAATTTACCGGTGTGTGTTAACGCCTATCATCAAGTTCTCTGATCTGAGTTGAGCTGCTGCACTGCAACCTTTACTTAAAGTGTATGATACACAGATCTCACACTGCCCCGCTCTTTGTTACAGGACGAGACCGGTCGTCTAATGAGAAGAAATATTGTCAGATATGCCATCTTAGCTTACGTGATCACGCTCCAGAGGGTTTCCCTAAGAGTAAAGCGACGGTTTCCTACATGGCAACATGTCGTGGACTCCGGTAAGTGCAAAGGAGCCTTTGAGATCCAAGTAATCTTTAAAAAAAATCCGTAATCAATGTATTTATCTTTTTCAGGTCTTATGTTGGAGAGCGAGAGGAAAGTTTTCGAGAAGATGGATGGAAAAAGCCCGATGTCTAAATATTGGATGCCACTCGTTTGGGCAACCAATATCATAAATAGGGCAAGAAAAGAGGGCTTGATAACCAGTGACCACATTGTGCAGACGCTGTTGGTCGAGTTGTCGGATATCAGGCGGAGGCTGGGAGCGCTCATAGGATACGATACCGTGTGTGTTCCTCTCGTGTACACTCAGGTTAGTATACTTCCGTGTCCCACGAGAATCTTAACAATATTAAATGTTTACAAACAGTCATTTGTTTCGGACGGTATTGTTACCGCAAACGTGTCATTTTTAGAATACCAAGCAAATGTGGCGCAAGCCAAATTATACGTACCGATTCCTCGTATTTCAATACCAAATTACTCTGAAGAAACAAGTTCCAGAGGCGCTAGTCATGATGCATAAAACAAAATTATTCATAAGTATTCTAGGTAGATAGACACATGCGCATTTACCAAGCATTAAGTAGGTATCATCATCTAAGAGGACAGGTCGTCTTGAAACATTATATGTGATATGCAAGCGTCACGTGACAGAGAATTAATGTTTAAATACTTGAAGAAAAACAAGACGTGACGATCGATAATTATGATCTACCATGTGTGATGTATCCGAGCTAATTCGTTCCGATGATAAAACATAGCATAATAATTATTTGAGCATGCGGGCGAGGTCTCACACTCTGACATCGTTATACGTGAGGTATACTTAGGTATATCGGTTTTGTTTACTCGTCGATGCTAGACTTGTTGTTACTACTGAGGGACAAACTTTACTAAAGCCGAAATTAGACGACGATCACTCGACTGAATTGGCTGTTCACTCGAGTTAACCATTCAGAATGGTTCACTCGAGTGAATGTTTATTTTTGTTGCAATCCACATTCACACGACACCGACACAATATAAAAGGACGGAAATTAAATGACATTGTTTATTCTGTAAATAGTATATCGGAATCACTTTTACACGTCACATTATTAAAAAAAACAAGCTAGATTTAGTCGACATTTCCTATCTGACACCCTTGAGAAGAAATGGCGAAACAAACTCAAGGGTCGAAGTCTCTTAGTCCAGACATAATCTTGGTCAGATCACGTGAGGACAATGTAGATTAGTGCCCGAAATGGCATTTTGAGAAAAGAACAACACAGATTTGAGTGGACCATGCCAGTGCAAGCATTGTCAGTAATCGTGTAGCTCATCTCAGAACTTTGAAAGAAAGGACATTTGGGTAGGCCGTATAAAGTACTCAAACTGCCAGATCAACATTAAAACTAACAGACGAAGAAAAAAGAATGACCCTCATAGTCCTCACATTCACAGTAATTAAAGTAAAGTAATACTTTCCAAAGTCAAGTTCACACATGTACAGCAGAGGCGGAATTAATGCCATAATTATGTATTTTCTACCAGTCAACCTTTGGGTGATGCAGAGATAAATAGTGCAACACGTGCAATTTATAATGATATTTTAGGAATTAATATTTTTAAATATAAAGACAGAAGCGCATTCCACAGAGAGATTGACTAAACGAAGAAGGAAGAGTGAATGAAGTTTGTGCGGTGAGTGGGACATTGAAGAAGACGATTGTGTGATGAACGTATATATTTCTATTGTGGTTGGCGCAAATGTACTCAAAATCGGGGGGGTCTTGATTCTATCTAGATAACCAGGGGAAGAGGGAGAATCAAGAAATACAAGACAAGAAAACAAGGTAGTCAGCGCCCTTTGCTCTCTGCGCTGGCGTATGGGCAACCACTTTAGAAGCTACCGATGCGCAGAGACGTGTTCATATTTACAGAGATTGAAAAAGAATCTAATTCAGTTATTGCGAAGACGGTCAAGTTTCTCGAGAAGATCTGCATTCAGGTCATACGAGCACATATCACCATAAACGATGACGGGGAAAATTAAGGACTGCACAAGCATTGTCTTCATACTCGATGGTAATAAATTTTCTAATCGATTCAGAGCCCGTAGCGTTCCGGTAACCTTCTGGCTTACCCTAGCGACTTGAGTACGCCAGTTCAGGGTAGGTACCTACTATTGATGTGCAAGCCTAGGTTCTTCACGTCAGTGCTGAAAGGAACGATCGTTGTAATAATAATGGTTGAGTTTGATTGTGTTTGTGTATATAATGATGATTTTGCATGATAATTAAAATGTCAAGTTTTATGATTTTATCACAAGGCTTAGCAGAGTGAGCAGCTTAACTCCAAGCGTTTTTGTCTTCTAAATAATCAAAAAAGTTGTAGTACCCTTTTTTACATAGTTTGATTGTAATACAACTTTTAAGGTAAAGCGCCCTTTGGCACATTACTGCCCTTTTGAGTTTTTATCTGTCTTCCACTCCGCCGCCCCCAATGTTCACCTTATTATCTTGCAAAAAGAGGTGCGGCGTGCGACATCGCAAGCGTCCTCACAGCAAGCAAGCAAAAAAAGCTAGCATCTTGACTTAGGACCATTATAGTAACCGTGCGTCCGTGCTTACTTTCAAGCTAGTAAATCATGCCTAAACGATAAAGTTGAGTAAGTAACCTTGGCCCGAACGAGTACCTACTTGATTGCCTGACTGATAAATGATTCAAGAAAAAATATTGGCGAAAAATAATATTATAAATTAGTAATTTTCCTTACTTTGTACCATTTTTACGCTGTAGGTATATATTATCTCTATCTAGTTAGCCACGGAACCAATTCGAGTGGAGAAGGTGAATAAAATTAGGTGCGTGCGCATGATGCATGACAGTTGACACCGTGTACAATTGCAGGTTATTAACTTTTCTCTAGGATTTTAAGATAAAATATTAAACTAACGCCTGAATCTGCCGGAAATTCACATAATTATGTCAACCGCTCCTCCGTTAAGGCACCTTCAAACAGTCGCGACGCGCGATTCAACACAAAGACACCGCCTGTCGTGCGACGAGCGGTGCCTTCGTGTCGCGTGTGATTAAACTAAAACAAAAAATGCTGCGCCTTACGAAATCAAGTCCTGTCAAATAATATTAAAACTGTCATTATGGACGTGCGGACCGTGCACAGCACCGTGGGTGCACCGGTGATACCTACCCTCAAACTACAATTAAGATAACATGAAAAATATTTATTTTCCAGGTTGTAACGCTGGCACTCTACACATACTTCGTGGCTGCCTTGATGGGTCGTCAGTTGGTCCCACCTGCCCCCGGAAGCACCTCCAAATACGAGCCCGACGTATACTTCCCTCTGTTCACTGCATTACAGGTATGAATATGTGTAATAGTGTGCGTGATGTTTTGTTGTAACTGTACCTACTACCTACCTACCTTATAAGATAGTAAAAAAAAACAATAATTATGTGGATCTTCTCTCATATCTGTACGATGTATAAAATGTTTCATGTCATTAAAATGCCAGTAAGCTTATCGTCGCAGATAGTTTTAAGAGCGCTTATACCTTATGAGTGGCAACGTCGCAATTTAGTGTCATATTTCGTGGTTTTCAATTTTTATCATTTAATCGGAGCTATATTTAAAAAATCTGTTTAATTAACTTTTTAGAATTATGTGAAAACTGTGTAAAAGGTAAGAAATCGTTGCGTTTACAGTTCTATTTATAAGCAAATAATACATTGGAAACTTGCAGGGCGTTATTTTCATTGTAGAATAACTGTAAGCATTACGGTTACTTACTTTTTAAACACTTTCACGTAATTCTAAAAAGTTAATTAAACAGATTTTTAAAATATAGCTCCGATTAAATGATAAAAATTGAAAACCACGAAATATGACATTAAATTGCGACGTTGCCACTCATAAGGTATAAACGCTCTTAACGCTCACCACCTGCTCCTCAGCTCGCGGGTCGCCCCACCCCTCCGCGCCTACGCGGGCTTAAATTACACTCTAGGGTAGGGCAGACAAGACTGCGTGAAGTCGGTTTTGCAGCGATTCGTTTCTGTCACAAAATTTTGTAGCACAACCTGTTGACTTTTAGTTTATTCGAAGTATTGAAAATCGGAATGTCGTTTTTCGGACCGAGAACCCCTCGAGCATTTGATTCTTCGAACGTATGTAAATCGGAAAACTAACTTTCGGTCAAATAAATTTCGTGATTTTTATTTCATTATAATTCTTAGGTATTATGATATGATGATGATGATGACACGTGACGTGACACTGTTGCTGTGTGTACTTCGCCTCATAACATAACGGCTGTAAATGTGCTCGTAATTGTAAAACACGACAATCCAAGAAAGGATGCATCTTATAGAAGTAAACAACGCAGTAAGATTAAAAAGACTAGTTAAGAGCGAATAAAAAAGTCGGAACCCTTAAAAAAACATAACTAATAGTCATGTTATTAATCAGTGGCGCTCGTGTAAATATTTATGCGTGAGAGTTACCACAAAATTAGGACGTTTCCACGGCAGTAGACCAAGTAAGGGGACCTCTCTATATAGGTGAGGGTTTGATTGGAACTGTGACATCCACGCTCGATCTGAGTGAGCGAAGCGATTATAACATGGCAGTTACTGGTTTAACGCTTGCACCGGTTAGCCAGGGATTATTGCAGCTCGCTTATATCTTCCTCGGTAAGGTAGGTTAGGCTAGAACTGTGAATACTTCTTACAAGCCGAGCTAGTAGAGCGAGCTTACCCAAGAGATGAGCGAGCGAAGCGAGTCCACCTACACTAGTAGGTTCTCGCTCGATTAAAGAATACGCTTGTGTGTTGCACTCGCTTGTCTCGTTGTTTGAGTAGGCGAGCTCTGCTCAGTCGTGTCATCTGTGGGCTCGCTTCGCTCGCTCGACAAGAAACTGTGCTCCGTAACTAATGAATGTATTATTATGTTCCAGTTCTGCTTCTACGTCGGCTGGTTGAAAGTTGCCGAGGTTCTGATAAATCCTTTCGGCGAAGACGATGACGACATCGAGTTGAATTGGCTCATAGACAGACACATTAAGGTATGTCGAACACGTTGTAGGTTCGTTCAGGTTGTTCAGAAAGCCCTAAATGCAAGTATTTTATACCAAATTCATACCGATACCCTAAGTGTCCGGTTCGATATTATAGTGACGAATATCACCTAGCTTATCTATCTTCTCTATAATTATGTTCTATCTATCTTCTTATCTGCTTATAATATCTTCTATTTACAATATACTATACTAGACTGACACATCATCGCCCAGCCCTAACCGCATAGGGTAGAAATTCGAAATTTCGAAAGTAGGTTTCTTATAAATGACTGCTGTCTGTTCAGTTAGAAGAACTGGATCCTATACAGTAATAAGTAATTAACATTATGAAACACAAAAACATTAAAATTATTTGCCATTTATATCAGCTAGCACACGCCAATATTTAAAACTATACTCAAGCAGAAATAAACAATAAAAACGTAAACAGAACTTAATACATAATAAAAAGCCTCCAGGCATAAAGGGCGTGCCCGCTTACATAATATATGCAATGCTGCAATATGTTCATATATGTAGCTGTAACTTGTAGCCACAAATGATAAACTAGGACCTTCGAAATAAAATAAAGAAACAGTTAATTACTAATAACAATAACAAAACCATAGTGAGCAAGATGACCTGTCACCACAAGCAGCACCCGTTCACGAGCATAACGCAAAGATCAGCCATTACCCCCCTCGCCATATTTGAGGGAAGGAGGCACCCCGACCCCCGACGCTACCGCAAGCATTGACATCTAAGGGAGCATGATGAACTTGCTGCTGGTTGCTCAAAATAATAACATGATCAATTGTCGAGGTCGCTAGCTAACCATATATTGCAATACAACTCATTAAAAAACATTGAAATGAGTAGATTATGTCAGTAATAAATAAAAATTAAATTAAACTAAATTTACTAATACCTACTAAACGCATTAAAAGACAATTTTAACGAAGGAGAGGGAAGCTTGTTATAAAAGTTTAGACCAAGCCCAACAAATGAGTTATGGACCTTGTGAAGCCGATGAAAGGGAGCATGTAGTTTGTCCTTGTTTCTAGTGTTAATATTATGAATATCACTGCTTTTTGTGTATAAGTGTATGTTTTGCCCAATATATAAGATGTTGGCGAAGATGAACTGTGAGGCCACCGTGAGAATACCAATATCTTTCAAAAAAACTCTCAGAGTAACTCTAGCACCTAGCTGGTAAATTGCTCGAACAGCTCGTTTTTGAAGAACAAATATATTTTGAATATTAGCGGCTATTTTGAAAATGAATTATTAGTATTTCAAAACTACCCTCTAAAGGATGAATCTTAACATGCGGTCCGATTAATTTGAAACTTGGTACTCATTCATGATTTTGACAAAAAAATAAGAATGACGTGAATTTTGATTTCTCCAAAATGCACCCTTATCTGGGTGAAAACGGTTTATCAAGTTTTTAGCGTTAGTACCTAGAATTTTACTGTTTGCTTTTATTAACCCGGATGTTGGTATAAATAATCACAGGATCAAATAATGGAAATAAATCAAATGATTTCCCATAAATCAACCGCTGTTCTGGGTGAAAAAGGGAGAATTCATACAGTTTGTATGCAAAATCTTTTTCTTCGGTTTGGAAACTTAAAACTTGGCACAAATTCTTTTCTAAGTAAATAATAAAGAACGTAATCATTCATTTTCCAAGACTACCCTTTGAATGGGGTCGAGGTTTCGTTGATGTTCGAAAGTAGATAATGAAAACCACGCGCACGAAGTCGCGGGCTAGGGCAAAGAGCTAGTATCAGACTGAAAGGGTTTCAACGATATTTTACGATTCTACTTTGACAAGTGAAGGTTGATAGTCGCTCGTTACGTTTGTTTTAACCTTGCGCCTCGCGAGGTTAGACAAGTTGGCGCTAAGGATAGCTGGCAACTACTTATAGTAAATTCGTACTAACTTTGGAATATCAAGAATAATGATACAAAGACTGCTATGACATTTTTTTGTCCTTATTCCATTTATTTACGGTCGGCACAACGTGTCGTTTTCATCCATTATTCTCTATTTGTCGTCATCTCCATAGTCATCCCCGTTCTAGCCATATCGTATTATTTCACAATGTCCATCCATTGTTTCTTTGGTCTTCCTCTTTTCTTGTAGTCATCCACATTCACAGAACAGATAAAAGAGATTGATACTAAAAACTTTTTGGACGACATTTTGGACTTCGGGAAATCGAATGGATGGAAATCCATTCGATTTTAACCGATTGGAGTGACGTCAAAACTGATCTTGCCAATTGACTTGATACTAAAAACTTTTTGGACGACATTTTGGACTTCGGGAAATCGAATGGATGGAAATCCATTCGATTTTAACCGATTGGAGTGACGTCAAAACTGATCTTGCCAATTGACTTGATACTAAAAACTTTTTGGACGACATTTTGGACTTCGGGAAATCGAATGGATGGAAATCCATTCGATTTTAACCGATTGGAGTGACGTCAAAACTGATCTTGCCAATTGACCGTGAATGTGGTAGGTAGGCACATAAACGTTCGCCATACTGGTAGAGCTCGATCCAAAACGGATTTCGGTTTTCGTCTGAAAACGAAAATGTAATTCGGTCATTTGCGGTATTAAACCGAAAAAAAATCAAAGATTGTTTGATTGGCGATAGGTTTTCCTATTCCAGTATTTATGTAATCCAGTGTCAACCTTTTAAGGCTCCTACAAACAGGCGCGACACAATGGCACCGCCTGTCGCGCGACGAGCGGTGCCTTTCTGTCGCGTGAGATTCGCGTCGAGTGTCGCGCCTGTTTGAAGGAGCCTTTAACCATAAACATTTATCGTTTGAATTTTATATCACCCGACACTTTGTACTTTTCTTAAAAAGAAAAACTTTAAACTTTTCTTAAAGACTAATTATTATTCCGTTTATTTTTTATTTTTAAATACTTTTATAAAAAAACATTAAAAAATATAAAACAGTAGTCCGTGGGTATCGGGAGCAGGGTCCAACCTACCGGTGGTTAGGGCTCCAGAGACAGGAACCTTCTCACGATACGAGCCGTATCGAGGAGTACTGCCTTCTGAATCAGGCCCTTGATCCAACCGCCTAACGAGAGCCTCGAAAGATGTTGACCGAGGCTTTCGGCCATCAGGCCATTGGCCGATACGACAATCAGCACAATGACAGCCGAGCTCACATTCCACATGTTAACAACCTCGTGTGCTAAGTCGAGATATTTAATTTGTTTCTCTTTCTCAGCTTTCACGAGGTTCTCGAATAAAGACTAATTATTATTTTGCGCATAATAATCAAACAATCTGATTTGTTAGGCGTTTTTGTTTTGCATTTCTCAGTTATTGTGCATATAGTACTTAGTTGTAACCATGCATTTTGTCTGATTATGAATTGAAAGTACCTATTGATTTGCCGACACTTAATTTTTGGCCCCAAATAATATTGCAAAAAGGCGTGAGTTTATGTATATAGACTCACGTATGCCTTTTTACCGTGGGGGGTAAGCAGAAAGTACAGGACGCCACCTGCTACGATCCTTACATACCCACATCTTTTGCTTCGTTTACGTTCATATAAATGTGTTCTGGGCCCTGCAGTCTCGACATAGTTAGCAATCGTTTTCGGTTGCTAAGTCCTAACAATCCAGATGTAAATGTTGATGTAAATGTTTGATAGTCTCGACACTCAAATTTATCGGTTGTTACCTACCGGTACCTACCTAAAATACCAGTAACAACCGATAAATTTGAGTGTGGAGACCACCAAATATCGTTACATCTGGATTGTTAGGACTTAGCAACTGAAAACGATTGCTAACTATGTCGAGACTGCAGGGCCTGGTCTAGTACTGTTATTATTATTAAAATAACTCTTTAAAACGCTAGTCTGATTACCTACCCACCTAAGTATATGCGTACTCTATATAGGTACCGATAATTTTAATTAAGTGCTATAATAAAAACGACTTGTAATGACACGATTTGTAAAACCTTACAGGCTGCCTACATGATAGTCGACGAGATGCATGATGAGCATCCGGAACTTTTGAAAGACCAGTACTGGGAGGAGGTGGTCCCGAAGGACTTGCCGTATACTGTGGCGTCAGAGCATTATCGCCGACATGAACCAGCTTGTTCTGCCGACCACTACAAAGTGAAGGCTGAAGATGCGGTTTACGCGAACGTGCAGGTCCCAAGAAAAAGTCACGACGAGACTTACGCTGATTATGTGAGTCCATAATAGTTTAACACGATGTCTTGTAGGGTATACGATACTCGTATAAAAAGTTTAATGTTGATTAGTCTTGTCCGATAGAAAGTAGGTAGGTACCTACTAACTGCAATTAAATGAAAGAAAATTTAAAAGTCATATAAAAAGTTCTCTTGTTAAACAAGCATATTACAAATTAGAGGATTATATCCAAGATAAGAATGCTTGGAAACATACGGGTCCACCTCCATAGGACTATTCTAGAGTTTAGACAAAATCAAACTTACTCTAAATGTATAATTTATTATTTTTATGACATACCTATGATTTACATTCTGTGATTACGTTAACTCACACACTGACATATTACTTGTTCAAATAATTTGGAAAATCGTATAATACTTTTACAATTTGTAAATATGTGAGCATCATGTATCTATCACATAGTTAACTTATTTGTCATTGCTACATTTTTTAATTATTTTTACCTATTGTGGTAGGGTAATTTTATTATAGGTGCATCGTCTTCACATATAATTATAATTATCTAATTGATGTAGGTAGGTATACAAAATATTGTAACACATTTTAAAAGAGTAACGGTGGAGTTTCTTCCCCATTTTTCTCCATACGAAACTACCTTTTGGAAGGGGCGACTAGAATCAATTCTATTTTAATGTAAATGTTCACGTTAAAAAGTGCCTTTATGTGCTTACTTGAAATAAATGCTTTGACTTTGACTGAAAATTTGCTATAGAACAACCTTAGTTTACTTTGTAGATAAAGTCGTATTTTCCAGGGATTGTACTTATTGTACTTGTTCTACAAGTATAGACAGTTTTTACTAAGATATTTTAATAGTCTTATCTATTTCCAGGAAAGCGTTGATACGCCATTAGTGGAAAGACGGAAAAATTGGTTCCAAAGACAAATATCAAGAATGGGGTCGGTAAGGTCTGCTTCGACCGCATACTCCTCAGGTGGATTGTTTGGCCGAAATAGGCATAACTCGGTGGTGTACTCAAGTCCTGAGGCCGGGCAACCGGTGATGCCGCCGCCGCCTCATCATAAAATGTCGTTGTATGAACGCCTGGTGGGCCGCAAATCCGGACGCGGACAGCACAGACCGAGCTCAAGACATGGTAAATCTTTGTTTCTGGTTTATGTGTCAGTTAGAAAGCGGCTAGGCTTTCTTTTAATATTACAAAACATGGTAGGTGAAATTATTGTGGTCTTTAATGCAATTGGGCGGATTATTTTAAACATGTACCCCGATTTTTTTCCTTTTTTGTCCAGCGTGTCGTTACCACGAACCCTACGAACAAAACATTTACGGAAGGGACGTAACGGAGACTGGAACTTACTTTACAGTTAAGTTACAGGATCTGAAGTAGGTATTGGTAATTTACTGGATTTCAATTCTAAAGACAAATTATGTTCTCATGAGGATCAATAAGTCTTAAAATACAATTTTTTTTATTGCTGCACCAGAACCTTTGGTAAAAAGTAAATATCAGGATTTGGTAACGTGGTGCAATAAACATCCATTTTTTCGGACAAAGTAAAGAACTTGCTATCTGATTTCAGATTTTGGAAGAATAGTGTAGTTAGCAAGATAAAGGTCAATTGTCACTTTTTATTTTTATGATGGTGATGATGCAGTTTCTTATAAGAATTAAAACTCTTCTGGACCTTTTGAGGTTAGAGTTCTAGAAAAACCACAAAACTTTTGCTTTAGCTTTTTTAAATTAATATGAATGACACTTTAATTGCTTACTTTCATTAGAGAGTTAGGTATCTGTGGCACTTTCCCGCCTCAGTGCGAGAATGCAAAGTAAAAACTAATTAAACAAAATGGTAAAAAATCTGATTCGAGGTAGAGAATTTAAGATATTTTGGAAAAATTTGTAACTTGAAAACCGGTTCTTTTCACGGAATATATATTGTTTTCTATCTCTATTGATAGGTACTGACCCAAGCTATAACACCTCGCAGTATGTCGCACTATTTACCTACTATCCACTATACAATTAACTAGACCTGGGTTCCTACTTAGATGGGAATTATTCCGATTGCAGCTACACATTTCTCTGCAATCTGCCTTATCATCATCATCATCATAGCCTACAGCTGTCCAATGTCCTACCCAATCGCTCGCCGTTTTTCTCCAGTATTGTCAACTCTCATCCAGCTGTTACCAGCCACGGCAGCCACCCTGCGAAGTTCGTTTTTCCACTTTGTGCGTCCTACCTTTTTGCCGTTTCGCGATTTCCACTCAACGGTAATCGGTTCTATTGCTAATATGGCCTGTCCATAGCCACTTCAGATTTTTTATTCCGTAAACTATGTCGACCACTTTGTTTCTCTGACAGATCGTATCGGATTCGATCCCTCAGACAGGTTCCAAGCATAACACTTGCCATAGCTTGATAAGTGACCTTGAACTTGTGGACCAGACGTATAATATGTGCTATAACGTGTGTAAATAGACGTTTAACGAAGCCGAAAGTCACTTGTTCTTCCCGTCATTCTGATATTTTTTTTTGAGCTGGACTATATCGGGACCCTTCTATGGAGATATTGAAGGTCAAAGTATCAATTTTTCAGTCGTTCTCTTACGAAAACAAGTTATAACTTAACTTTAAATACAGGGGCCATGGGGGGCCCCTGTGCACCCTGGGTACTGCATGCAACCATAAGCACAATGTTTTGCGTGCGTTTAAAAGTTTAGCGCTACCGTAAAAAGCGATTTTTCGCACCAAAAAAACTTACTTAGTTTTATGTACAAAACAGCATAGTGGACGGCTATATGATGGGTCTTGTTACACCCTGTATAAAAATTAAGCACAAAACACGTATTTTTTTTAATCTAGATATATATTTTATTTTCAGGACAAAAAAGCAATGGGTCCGCAGTTCCAATAACATTACGAAACAGGCCTCGCATACCAACACCGGACGTCACAAAAGAGGTTATGGATCGCGAAAACAGAATTGCCATGGGAATGCAAAACATGGGCGTTATTATGGCACACCAGGGTTACCAGAACGAAGTACCCGTTCTTGGTGCTCTCGTCCTGTCACCCATTCAGGAACTGGATAGTGGATCAGTTAACAACACATTGCACGCAGGTCAGCCCGGAACGACAGCGTTGGCACAAGCGGTGTTGTCGCCTTCGTTGGGTGGGGGCGGCTTGCCACCGATGATAACGGCGGCGCCTGTTACTCTGGGCGTGTCGCAGCTCACCAGCCTAGTGAGCTCGGCGCCGTCCACCCCGAGGACCGAGCGGGGCGCCGCCGACGGCTCGGGGGGCTCGCCGCACGGCCTGCGTGCTACCGTGACGGAGCTGCCTCCGTCAGACCGCGACAGCGAGCACAGCAACGCTAGCACCGGCACACCACCTGAGTTTTCCCGAAAACGCAGCAGCTCCAAAAGAGGAGAAGTCTACGTATAAATTATATCCGCCCGTAACGCGTGGTGCTTATAAAATTGTGATCGATAAAGTTTTATTAGTCGAGTTTTTCGCCTGATAATGATACTAAGTACATGTACTTAGAAAGACATCATGGTTAAAATGAGAGAACTCATTTTTATATAATGTAAGTCCATTTCCATTGCAAAAATGGAAGGAATAGAGTTTTACGCACAGACAGGGATTGAATTGTATTTTTATTATAGTTTTTCATTTAACAACTTTGTTTTTTTTCCATAGCCTATATGTCTCTGTATGATCTTTTGATCCAATATCATTATCAATAATCAACGAAATCTTTCAGTTCATTTTGATGTTGCGATAGTTATTCTTACAACTATGTTGGGGTCGGCTTCTAATCTAACCGAATGCAGCTGAATACACATGGAGCGACTGCCTATCTGACCTCCACCACCCGTTTACTGGTTATACGATACCCTTTGGTAAGACTGGTTGTCAGACTTTCGGACTTCTGCCTATTAGGTACCCGTAACGACTGTCAAAGATCCACGAATAACAGCTTAGACCAACCTCTTCACGTGCTTTCTGAGGGACGGAGGGGTTTCGGTATGTAAATATGGATCCCATCCACGGATCGACCGCGGCAAGCTTAGCTTAACCAGATCGATCCAGCCATGCAGCTGTTATTACTTAGCCACAAGCCCTTCGATAGTTGCGATAGTTACTAAATTAAGAAAAAGGTTTCCAGAGTGTTCCGTTGACGCTGGGCCACCGTGCTAAAGGGCATGATTATGACAGCACCTAACCTATGGTAGGGCTGAGCCCAGAGGGTTTTACAACCAGCATATTCAGCATGAAAACTTGATAGCTGAGGTAGGTGGGGCGTGTGGAGTGCCGAAAATGTAGGTATTTGAAAAGTTTCAGATAAGATTTCTATAGTCGAATGATGCAGTTTTCGGATTTGGCCAACAATGTTCACTTGAAAATTCACCCAATAATTATATGCAGACGAATTGATAAACCAACTATTATTATCAATAACGATCCCATAAAAAACTTAACTATAATAAATGCAAGTCTCGCAACGCAGTTCTACCGCAAAACGTTGTGAATCTAATGTAAAACCCAAGTGTGTGCGTTACCCCAGCCAGAAAATATCGAAAATCGTCGTCATCTAAGTGCAATAGATAGAGAGTATTTTTGTATAGCTACAGATAGAATATTCATTTCAAAAATAATAATGCTTAGATAATAAAAAATACGGAGTACCTACCTATGTAAATGATAATGATCTTATGCAGATAGTAATTAAGGTAAGTAAGTATATATAAATAAACTTCAAAAATAATCTAATAAATAAAACGGAAACGCACACGCACTGCACAACATCAATTATCTGACTAATTCACAGAACACTATTACTCCTAGCGGAGGACTAATTGGTCGGTCGGCCTCGGCCAGTCCCGAACGTGCAAACTATGCTATGGAGTACCCCCCTTCGTTCCGTCAATCCCGCGCGCGACGAGACGCCTGTTCGCGATGTTCTCTCTTTTTATCTATTAAGTAGGAACGATGATATCGCCGCGCATAGCCGTAGATGCCTCTCACTGTCAAGTGAAGTGACCCGGGTTCAAATCTCGGCCGAATACCAATTACTTTTGTAAGCATTTACCTTGATAATCAGAATTCGACCGAAGGTCACAATTATATCTGTACCTCGCTGGAATGGCCCATCTCGCTTCCCCCTTCACCTCCCCATGTTAGCCTCGTCGCGTGACTCGTCGCCTCAGTACGGTGAGCCTCTTCGTTGCTTATACGCGTCTCGTTATTTTGGTAATTTTTGTATTATTATGGTTTTGCTTTTGGATATTTATTGTTATGTTTGCCGATATGAAGTCATCGACCCCAGGTCTAGAGATAATGTGAACATGATGTAGGTAGGTAAACATTTAAATATTGTTGCTGTGTAAAATTTTATTGACCGAATTAACGAAAGTGCTCTTTCCCAATCACAGTAGGTATCTTATTATCTCTATTCGACATGGATCTCTAGGTTAAGCATAAACATCAGGATTTTTCTGATTTGTGAGCATAATTTGCAAACAGTCGGATCAAAATTGTAACCCTGTTCAAGGGGAAAATCATTAGGTAGGTACGAACCTTGCATGAATGGAATCCGAAAGCAGATAGCCCAGTGGGCACGCCACAATTGCGGCGATAAGTCCTCTCTTTGAGGAGTGGCTAGAGAGGCGCCACAGCGTCCTCACCTTCCGCCTGACGCAGGTCCTCACCGGACACTGTTGTTTCGGGAGGTTCCTGTTCCGGATAAGGCGGGAGGAAACGCCCGGTTGTCACCATTGTGCGAATCGCCCGGAGGACACTGCACCATCGGATAAATGACCGATTTATTTTTCGCGTAAAACCTAGCCGCCTTAATCACCGTAGGTACCCACAAATATGAATAGGTCGGCTAGGTCTGACATATGGCCATCTCGCTCATCAGTTATAAATAAATACGTTAGATTTTATTGACCGGGAATGTCTAGGAGAAAAAGTTCACAAAGAAGATATCACTTTAATTGACCATCTAAAACTAAACCTTTACTTTTATGTTATTGGAAAAAGAAGAAAAATAAATAAACATGTATTTTTCTTTTATTCAGCTTCTCTTCAATAGCTAAGGCTATAACTTTTTTTTAAATTATGATTTTTTGATTTATTTGTCAGACGCTATAGCAGATGTAAGCCGAGACTTAGATGCTATCAAAGAGTGGTCTGATAGTTTCGGGGTGTCTGTAAACCCCTCGAGGTGTCAGGCCATTGTATTTGGAAGCTCACGCATGATGGGTAGGGTGACGCTTAGCTCTCTTCCTCCTCTTATTTTCAATGGTACCGTCATACCCATTACCCCTACTGTGAAAGATCTCGGTTTGCATCTTGACTCTACATTCAGCTGGCAACGCCAGGTCTCTAGTGTTAGTCAAAGGGTCAAAGGTACTCTGCGATCCCTGTATCGTCTGAGAAATTTTTTGCCCGCTAAGACGAAAACCATGCTTGTGCAGACTTTGATTTTCCCTGTGATCGACTATGGTGACGTGTGTTACTTTGACTTGAATGCGGTTTTGGTGGATAAGCTCGACAGATTGCTTAACTATGGTATCCGGTTCATATTCAACCTCAGAAAATATGACCATGTGTCGAGCTGAGTCGAGCCGAGCTGGTCTGAGCTCAAATGGATGTCCATTCGCCAAAGAAGAAGTTTGCGTGCTTTGATCACGCTTTTCTCCCTTCTCAACTCTCCCACTCCTCCTTCTTATCTCGTGTCTCACTTCCAATACCTATGTTCTTCTCACGCTAAGAATCTGCGTTCTTCTAACAATCTTCTTCTACTCTGTCCTTCTCATACTTCTGACTTTGTTCATTCTTCCTTTCATATTCAGTCCATTCTTCTTTGGAATGCGCTTCCTCTTGATATCAGGACGGCTACCAGTCGGTAGTATGCATTTAAGCGGAAATTGCAGAGTTATTTTCAAAACAAATAGAGTAGAGTCATCTCAACATCTCTCTTCCTTGAATTTGTATATATATATATATATATATATATATAAATCCAGGAACAGTTTTGGCAACCATTCATTTTGCAACCTTCTGGCAACCACGAGTTACAGCAGACTTAGGGCTTTAAAAGCTGTGAATATTAACTTACTACAAGCTATAATACTGAGACTATTACTTAAAATTGACCTTGTTGCAATATCCTCCAAAATAAATTTATACGGGTACATATATTTTTCGCAATACTTTTGACAACCAATCCATATTGTTATACTTACTCCGTCCATGTATATTGATGTATATTTATAGTTATTTTAAAAGAGATAAGCCTACCGTTCTTACTTACATAAATACTACTTCCGTATTTTCAAGTATATTGTCAACTAATTCCTAAGTACTTTGGGCATCCTACCATTAACGAGTACTTTTAACGCCTTATTATACTAACCGTATATTAACGTTTAATTAGCTAGCAAACATGCTACCTTTCAGTCGGACTGTAATATGGAATCCGGAAAGTACCATCAAGCTCAAAAATATTAACCGAATCAGTAACAATATGTTATTCACATTTCATCTTCTCACATTTCATCGCCAAAACGAAAAAATGCGAACAATAGAGTTCATCCCGCCATAATCCTCATCTTAAAAATCATCATGAAAATCAATTTTAACAATGCCAAAAAATAGTCCCCATATAGTCATAATTAGTCCACATTGTAGAAAAAATAGTCCTACTCTAGTATGATTTTTGAGATGAGGATTATGGCGGGATGAACACGAAAAATAAACCCTTTGCACATTAATTCACAGTTAATATAAGGTAGTCAGTCCGTCTGTCAAATGCTGAAGTATATCTGTTACGCACAATCCCCGAAATCGCCCATTGGCCGGAAAAAAGGCACGCTTCGCGGATTGGCAAATGCAAAACGCGCAATCCCCGAAATGTTCTTTCGTTTCGGCCATTGAGCGTTTTACAACAGTTTGAAACAACCATTTCGCGGACTGGCAAACACGAAAAAGCCAATTGCCGAATTCGGGGTTTGGCAAGTATGTAAAACGACCAATCCGCGGAGTGGTATTGACGAAATGCCAGACCGCGAAGTGAGCAGTTTTTGATTCAACCACACCGCGAAATGGCATGACAGTAATGCTAGAACCCGAAATGAACAACCTCAACGCGACGTACGTTAAAATATGGCTGCATTCCACCAGAAGAAGAAGATTATGAATCAATAAGAAAGGAAAAAGGAATAAAAAGATCATCATTAATTAAAACAGTTTTATTAATCTCAGTAAGTGAAAAAAAAAATTGAAAAAACAGCATATTCTTACATTTGGTAACTAGCTGAATTATAAAATAATATTTGGAACGTTACCGCCACAATATAAAGAAATTACCTGCCTAAAAAATAATAGGATAAAAAGTTATAAAGAGGACAAAAGATAAAAATTAAACTTTCGTCTCTTGTGTCTTTTAATTTAATATTTATAAACCACGGATAATCACATTGGTACAGATTCGAACCAATTTAACTCAAATAAAAGTAATAACATAAACAAAAACATGAACCTCAATTTGTCATGCATGGTAGACTAAAATCTTCAGTACCTATTGGTATAGATCTTATACTTCACGAGCGCGGTCGGCCCTTGGTTGTGTTTAGACGTGTACTGTACAGTGTGCGCGCGGGGCGTATGCAGGCACGCGCACTATCACACCATGCATGTACACGTCTAAACACAACCAAGGGCCGACCGCGCTCGTGAAGTAAAAGATCTATATTAATGTGGGTTTGAAAAAAATCACAACACGCTCAGAAAAAATATCAATTTGGAATTATTTATCTAGTGAATATAATTATTATGTAACTGTTATTGACAAACAAACATTTTCTAAGTTCTGTAAATATATAAAAAGGTATGTATTTATAAGTTTTAACCTTCAATATGGTTTTATTTTTAAGTTAAACTAGGAACAGAGCAAATTTGGTGAAATTATGTATAAGGGTTCCTTGTTTTTTACTACTGAACCCATAAAATACGCAAACATAACATCTACCATCTGCATAAACTAGACCGTGTTGAAATAAGAATATCATTTTATGAAAAAGTCAAAGATAACTTTTAAATATCCATAAAATTAATAACTCCTTTGACCCTATGGTGACGTCACGTTCTTACAAATTCCTAATAACTAAGAAAATAAACATAACAAAAACAATGCTATGAATAATATGATTTAAAAAGAAACTATTTTGTGGTACTTAATCATTTACCTAAGTACTTTTGTTTCAGACTGTACTTTTTCAAACAAGTTTACCTGTAATTCTAATGTACTATCCGTTTACTAGAAGTTTGCCATCCGTGACCGTTAGAAATTTAAAAAGTACAGTTGACATAAAAAGGTGTAATTTTAAGTTTTTGGTCTGAGGGTGTAAAATGGTGACAATGTTTCATAGGTATTTCGTTTATAACATCCGTCATTTCTCAGTTATGAAAACAAAAACTCTTAATAAATTATCTAATAAACGTTCATCTAAATTTTTCATCTAATAATGTCAATGTTTTAAGGATCTTTAAAGGATATTTGCAACAAATCTTAAATGAATCGTCATAGATGATATCATAAAGAAAGAAGATACAAAGATACTTCATAAAATCCGCTGTGATAAACTTTCCTTTTCGACTTACATTATTTATTGAAATTTGAATTTGCTTGCTGTCGGTACAGCGCGGGTGAGCGCGGGTGGGTGGTGAGACAAAGCGGGAGCGGGAAAAATGGCAAACTTCTAGTAAACGGATAGTAACGGACGTCTAGTAACCAATAAATGATTTGATTTGATTTGATTTGATTTTTGATTTGATTTAAACGGATAGTACAAGTTTTTCAAAATAATAGTTGCGTATCTGACATAACCTACTTATCTAGCGTAACCTACTCTTGGTTTGGTAATTTTGTTAGTATAATATACATACTTTGATAATAAACACTAAAGAACAATCTGACAAAATGATTTCCTAATTTGTGTGCCCCAAGTGAATTGAAATCGAACCCACTAAGTACCTCCGAGATTCTAAACGATAGAAGTTGAAGATAAGATAAGAGAAGAAGAAGATACACACAACACTTCAACTCTTTCACTTTAATTCACTAACTTATTATCATGAAAAGTAAACAAACGATTTTTTATACCGGCCGGTCAACGATCTATCTGTCTGTGCTGTAATTGAATTGCGTTGCGAAGCGAAAACAATAACAGTGGCAACGTCGCGCCGTCAAGGGCACGAGTTGGCAACATGCGGTGAAAGAAATCGGTAGCAAAATGATCGGGAAAATAAAAGTGAATATACAGTGCCCAGTATATAGGCCCTCTAGCGGCATCACCGTGAACTAAAATATTCATTTTCATACGCATCCGAGGCAATTCGGTGTCCAGCACAAAAATTGATATGGTCTCCCTAGTGCCATCTATGATCAAATAGTGTAAAAATTCAAGAAAATTAATCTGACGTCCGAATATCGGACGTCAAAAGTCGGTGGTCGGTCGCCACTTTAAATGCAAATAGTGCCATGTTGGACGTCAGATAGGTTCCAGGATATATATATATATATATATATATATATATATATATATATATATATATATTTATGTAAGTATATAGTATAGTAAATAGTATGTATGTGTATAGGACTTATTTATGTATTTGTGTACGTTGTTTTAATAGTTTATTTTTTTATCATTGTTCCTTTCAATTAAAGCACCTGCATCTAATCTCTTCACCACCCTTGGTTGACTGGTAGAGAATGCCTAAGGCATTAAGTCCGCCTTTGTAACTTTTGTGCGAAAAGTTTAAATAAATAAATGGTATCACTTATTATTGTATTTTAGAATCTTTTAATTAGACAAATTAGAATGGGCACTTCGGGCGGTTGGCGGCCAGTAATGAAATTAGTGTCAATAATGAAAATACTGTTAGTTAGGTTAACTTTTACTATGGTCGTTACGTTGTACTTCATTTAGAAAAAAATATTTTTGAATATCTGTAAAATGTAATTGTATCGAGCCAAGCAGCCTGAGGCGGCGCACGCGCTTCTTCCACGCAGTCCTCTCGGTTACGCTTGTGTCGTTGTGTACTGTGCGATTGTTCATCGATTTACCTTGTGCTTTTAGAAACCTTTTGACCTCTGATTGCATACTGGACTTTTGTTTACTTCTAACCTGATCACTTTGGCATACGTTTTTTGACTTGATTCTGTTTAAATGCGAACTGCATTTTGTTGAATATGGGAGAAAATCGACCCGTGTATGTTTTATGCAATCGGTCAGTAGTTAACAAAAGAAGAATCGAGATAACCCATGCATTTTTTGAGGAAAATGCCGCAAATGCTCAATATATTATTGAAGCTCTTGCTCCACAGCAAGTAAGTTTTTGATTCATGCTAATAATAATAGTCTTGCATGAACATAAAACTGCCGCGGTAAATAACACATTACTACAGTTGTCACAACAAAACATGAGTATCCATTGAGTTCGTGTGAGTGGGCAGCATGCAAACAATAAAATGTGCACTCAGACAATTACAACCTTATACAGACAGTAACTATAGGAATGTGATAACGACTTGCAAAACATCAACAGCTACCTGCTTACTGAGTCATAGTAATCATTTCATTTGTTTTATTTTACCTATACAAAAACTTCAGCGGATATTTTTATTTATGTTACATGTACCTCTAGGTATTTAGGTATTTAGTTTACTTACAAGTCAATATGGTTTTTCCAGATTGACTAAAACGGCCTGGAATACTTTTGTCGACCATGCTGGCAGTGAGCTCAACGCGCTGTACAGCCTAATCCAAACCCTGCCGAGCATGAATGTGTACCTACTACAGATTGAAGAATATTCTAGAGTGCCTAACAATGCAGCGGCTTGTATGTTTGAGAGTTGTAGAAGTACTACACGTGATCGGATTCCTCAAACTAAACGGATATCACTTCTTATGGATTCCAACTTATATATACCAGAAGCAGCTAGAGTATGTGGAAACATCTAAGGTCCAATGACTGGGAAGAGATCATTGATAGTCCAAGCCTAAGACATGATTTTAATAGTTCTAATTTCTTACAAATAATGGGTCTTATGAAAGTAGCTGTGTCAAGAAGCTATATTCTAGATTAAAAAAAAATTGGAAATGTGGACACCAATGAAATTCGCATTCGCTAGGGTCTTAGTCGAGAACAATTCTTCGAACTCATGAAACAAACGCCTTCTGTGTCTAGTGGGCATTCCAAAACTGCTCTAGCCATTTATTTGATGAAGTTGTGGAGTGGTGAAAGCAACGAAAGATTAGCCACGCTGTTTCAAATGAGTAGAAGAACTCTAGAAATATATTAAAAAAACAGCAAGAGATTGTTTATTTACTGAGTTCGTGCCTAGGCAGCTTGGTTTCAACTACGTCGACAGAAGAATGCTTGCTGAACGCCATCTCTACCTACCGAACGCTTGGTTTTGATGCCCTAATTCAATATCAGAAGATAGACATGCAATAGCGATAATGGACGGAACATACATCTATATCCAGAAGACTTCCAATTATTCTTTCCAAAGAAAAACGCATAGTTTACATAAGTTTTCCAACCTTTTAAAACCATTCGTTATAGTAAGCTCCGATGTTTGTGGACCATACGCGGCTACTGAATCAGACGCAACTACCTACATATATTAAAAAGAATGTTATTACGATGTTATTCTCTCGTCGTAGCGATATTTTTATACTAGATCGTGGGTTTAGAGACGCCCTTCCCGACTTGACACAATTCAATTACTCTGCTTTTATATGCCTGAAAGTAAAAACCGTGGTGCAGATCAGCTCACAACCGAACAAGCGAATAGGTCTAGATTGGTTACCATATACCGCTGGGTGATAGAAATAATAAATGTACGATTCAAGCGCGACTTTAAATTGTTCCGCCAGAATTATTTTAATTGGGCTTCAAATCATTATGTTTGAAGACTTTAAAACAGCAACTTCACTAATTAACGCTTTCCAGGAGCCGATGCATGATATTATCATACAGGCAGCCACATTTGAGGACATTATAAATGCCCGCTTGAATCGACCAAATCACCTGGCGGACTATGTTGTCCGTAATAATATAAACAGACGAAGAGCAACGTTCCAAAGCGTCACTGATGACCAGCCAATTTTTGACGATTTCCCAAATCTTACAGAAGATGTGCTTATTCTGTTTGCTCTCGGTACGTATCAAATCAAGCCAGTCCGCAGTTATTATGCTGAGCACCTAGTACAGGTCTTGTATAATATTGAAGTGTACCCAGAGCAACAAATAAGAGGTCTCAGCGACTACATCACAGAGTAAAAGGGCCGTAAGATCAATCGTAGTTTAAACCACGGAAGAGAGTTTAATCTCTGGGCATCGATTATTTCATAAGATCAGTGGTAGTTGATCGACTATTGGCAGTTTAAACCATCGATTAGTTTAAACTAGCCCAAGGGGTCGGTTAAACTCTTTTGTATAGATTAAACTGACCATGAACAGACCAGATGGCAAAGTTTGTCGTGACGATGTTTAAAAAAAACTACGAACATGCCGGTTACAAACATTTTTACTTAACTGTTCATTGAAGTTTTGTTTTGTGGTTAATAGAATGGAAAATTTTAACAGTGATTCGGATTCAGATATCGAAATAATACACGAGTTGAACGATTTAAATCGTTATTATAGTACCGTATGTCGTTAGATCAAGATGCAATCATTGGAATCAATGGGATGATTTAGGATTCATACGTCGTTTTCGTGTGTCCAAAGCTTCAGCAAGAGCTATTTTAAACGAAATCAATTGTGAATAAGTGAATTAACATCCTACTGAAAGGTAATTATAATAACTATCACAAATGACAGTAAATGAAACCTAGATTTCCATAAATATTTATAACTAAGTGCTTACTAATTTCAGAAACAAAGCACTGTCTGCAATGGACCAACTCTTGCTTACCTTGCGATTCTATGCGACTGGATGCATGCAAATGACTGTAGGCGACTTTAGCGGAGTGCATCAAACTACGGCAGGCAAAACTATAAAGCGAGTAACTCAAGCCATTGCAGCCAAAAGAAATAACTACGTAAAGCTTCATCTTTCACTTGAAGAAATACAATCTAACCAAACTGGCTTCTACACCATTGCAAGATTTCCTCGTGTATATGGTGCACTTGACTGTACTCATGTCCGCATACAGTCTCCAGGTGGGAATAATGCAGAACATTTTAGACGTTTGGTTATTACGTGTTCAAATCCAGTCTAGTCATGTAAGGTCTAGGATGTATTATTCGTATATTGTTATTGACCGACAAATGAACGGACGAGAAACTATCGCCCATTTTTATTGTTCATGTCTGAGTGGAAGGCGCACGGTCGGATGCTACGCAAATGTTATGTGCGTGGTGTGGTATGTAGGCTGGGCTTGAAATCAAACTGAGGATATTCGATTACCAGCAGCGGAATTAAGTGCGATTATAGATCATGAAGAGTTGGTACCTACTATTATTATAGGTCGATACTATCTGATGCCCGCAGCTTCGCTCGCATGGTTTGTCGATAAAAGTTATCCTATGTTGGTGTCCCTCTCAGGCTTAGAGCATTAGGTAAACCAATTTTGCAATTGCAATTGGTTTAATGCTCCAAGCTCTCAGGTTATGTAAAAAAGCAGATGAATCCGTTGTGTCATATTGTAATACCTACATAGTATGGTAATTGAGCATAGGTACTAATAATGTAATATGTTCATTATTATATAATAAATATCTTTGAGACTATCTTGGATTGTTATTTCACTTTCCTTTTCTATTTTTGCTTTGGACATATAGGCATAATACCAAATAAAACCACACAAAGTGTTCCGAAACAAAAATGTAGGTATTTTATCAGTTTTTCAGTATACCACAGTGATAAAATTCTACACAGTAGGTAATTGTAGGACTAAACCACATCAATTGATAACAAAATCATTCTTGGCCGTACAAATTTTCCCATCTCCTTTCAAAAGTAATGGGCACCGACTAGGACTTCCAATATCCGTTCATTTTTACGGATATTAATATTTTACTATCCGGAATATCCGGATAATGCGGATACTATGGATATTTTTTATTATAAATAAAACTAATAAGATTGTGTGACACGTTTTATTCAGTCTCTCAACCAAAATGACAAAGAAATAATAAACTATATCAATATTTCAAGTAACAATCACATAAGAAAACTAGTTCGCTTTCTCAAATTATACAATAAAACACCGATACCGCACAAAGAATTTGTATCTATTTTTCTCATACTCAAAACAATTCTAATTAAAAATGAGATCTTACATTTATCACAAATCACAACATCCCAATCAAATCAATCTTTTATTGAATTATTTAAAACATAATTCAATAAAAATATCACTTTCCTGGCAAATCAGCTCATTTAAATAAATACAACAATAGTATAAATTAAATACAATAAAACAAAAATTAACAAAATATCTGAAAATAATCAATTAACCCTTTTAAATATAATATAATTACTTAATTCTTAAATTACTTTTTATCCAAATTCTGGTAATATGATCTTAGAAAGCTTAAACTAACTAATGAATCTTCTTTCATGGAAGTTGTTAAATGGTTACATAAATACCTATCCTGTAGCAGAGAACACTCTTTCTGTTTCAACGCTGGTCGGTGGTATTGATAAAAGTAGATTGTAAAGCCTTTCTAAATTCCTGCTTCTCTGACCATTTTCATCAAATAGTGCTATCTCTACTCGAATTGTAGAGTCTAAATCATTTGTTGAAGAAGTCGGTCGCTGCGCAGACTAGTCCATTCTTCTCGTATTTGTGTTTTAATTGATACGCTTACAGTTGAAGAAGAACAACCTTCTGTATCTTGTGTATTGTCCGCTGGAGTTATGACCGTTTGATCTGGTTGTTGTGTGTCAAAAAAATAATGTAGAAATAATTTAAACAATCGTCAGTCTCACAGATTCGTTTGAAGCATTTTTAAAAGGACAGTCGTGTGAGCTTCGCTCTTCATAAAAATGGTGAGGGTTGTGTAAATATGTCATCGTACCGATCATTTCTGGAACTCGTCGTTGTGATATCCTTCTTTTGAGTGATACTAGAAGTTAATTACTGATAATGCTATCTTTTTGCGATAATTTCTGAATAATTATGAATCTTAACGCTGTGTCAGCACCAGCAGTCATTAAGTTTGCATCGTCTTCACAGATCGCTTCTACCGTAGCTTTAATTATATTAAGGGATTCCGAAATTTCTTTAAGATGTTCTAATTCCGTATCAGTAAATGATATATCAGATTTAAAATCAATTAATGCCTTCAATACAGAATCTTTTAATAATAAGAACCGATCGTACATATTAGCAAGACTGCTCCATCTTGTTTTGCAGTCTAAGATAAGACGAACATTCTTTTGTTATCCTTCTGCGGTGTATTTATAAAGCACCTCAGACTTGGCCGGTGATTTTTTAAACATCTTGAATTCTTGACTACTTTTCTTAACTATTTTTATTATTTCGTTATAGCAAAAAAACCTGTTTAACCATCGGAGTCTTCAATGTCTTGTATGTACATTTATTTTGATAATAAAATAGTAACCGTAATAACAGTTAGGTAGGTACTTTACAGATGATAGCTTTGTATTTAATATTTAAAAGAGAAATACAACTATCCGTAACATCCAAAAAACCCGGATGGTGATGCAAGTAAAATCCGGTTTTGAAATTCGGCGGATACTTATCCGGATAATACAGATATCCAGATTTCCGGTTTGCAAGCCCTAGGACCGACGGTGTAGTACATTTTTATTGCACCATTCGCACCCCAATTCACATAATTTTCAAGGGATTCGAGTTGAAAGGAGAGGACAAAATTGGTACAATATTCCGAAGATTTTTAAACGCTAATGTGATATACCTCTTTAGAAAGCTGATTTATTAAGCTACTCGATTATAGTTAAATATGATTTTTTCAGGCGCGTTTTTGTGAAAAAGTGAAAAATGTTTCAGTACAAACAAAACGCACATAGCCTTTATTTATTCATTTCTATGCAATATAATTATTTTAAATGTGGCTAAAGTTTTGGTTTTTTACTTTGGCATTTTATTATATAATTTTAGCTGCAGCTCCCAGATATTGAGACAAAAAATATTGAATATCATGACAACGCAATATCAAAACGAAAAACGATAGGAAGTCAAAAATCTGTAAATGTCAGAATGACGTTGATTACGTTGAAATAAAAAAAAAACACCTCCACTGCACTGGTACAGTTCGCGGGACGGAGTGTTTTTACCACAGAGTACTTTTTAGTATACTGAGAGTTTTGATATGTATTTATGTAGAGAAATACATCAAAAAATTTATTGTACTTAATAAAATATGTCGGTAAGCCGTCTAACGGTTTGGACCGAGCTGCTCCTCACTGACAAGTGACAATGACATTGACATTGTTGACATTTGCCACAGGGCTATCAGCCCTAAAATATAAATAATGTTTGTAGTTAGTGATGCCAGGATTTTATTTTTCAACACTTGTTTTAAAAAAAACAAGCGACTGTAAAAAAAATGGAATGCTCCAAGACATCACAATAATTACCCTCTTTCAGTCTATATAGCTCAGAAGGCTGTTTCAATTTTCAATTATTTTAGTACCAAGCCCCATACATTTATTGAACGTCTCCTTTGAATTTAAAATACAGTTTTTCTTTAGTATAATATACTAAAGATTTGATACTAGATATTTTTGTAATTATGCAAATTTAGAAAATTATGTGATTGCACATGTATTTAGCAGTTTTAAACAAAATAAAAAAAAATATCTTTTATACAAATTGCACCCAATTTAGTAAAGCAAGCTGTACATTTTTCAAAAAATAATAAATAAATGTTTTCGATACTTATAGTAAAAATTGTTCAAATTGTGGTATGTCCTAGCTAAATATATGGTAATACTACCCCATAATCAAGACAAACAGGCAGCGGATCAAACAAAAAAACTAGATATAGATCAATAAACTTTTTTGTGATTATTTTCGATTGTATGATAATTTAGTAGTCAAAACAATAGAAAAAGTTTTAGTTTCAACGTATAAATCGGAAAATTAGATATTTTGAACTTTAGCAGTTGGCAACACTTATCAGTCAGCCATCTTGTTCTTGTTCATCTATCAAATTCAAAGTTCATTTTTATTTGATTTGTTGACTTGGACAAGTGAGACAAGTCGTTGTTCGATATTCGGTTTCGCGGAGATAATTAATTAAGCATCTTATCAGGCGACTGGCGTGAATAAATATATTAATTCAGCGTGTGGCTTTTAATGTGTGCGTGTTTATTCAACAAATGAAGTATTATACCCACGTATGATTTAAAAGGAAAGGAAATGCAGGGTGTTACTGTAGACGAAGGTGAGTTCTTTAACGTTGCGATACTTACCCTCTTTTGTTATTGTTATTTTTGGTAAATAAATTTTATTAGATGGTTGTTATTCTTGAGAATTTAGAAAGTAAAGGAATAGGCTAATTAATGATTGCAAGTACCTACCTAGTCGAAATCGCAGGACTAGGATATTTCGGTAACCACATTAGAATTATTGTTTTATTATAGCAATACAAGCTGTACCTAGGTAGATTCAGGTTCGACGCCTCATTGAACAAGAAATTTTAAAGAAATTAACAAATTTTGCTTGTCTTTATTCTCTTATCTTCTGTATTCGCTCTGAAAACCTATTTCAAAAATGTACCCTCAACCCTGTATCCTGTAGCCATCTGAAGCAAAATTACCACGAGTGCCAAAAAATATAATGTCATTTAAAAACTTAATGTTGGGTTATGAGAGAGAACCATACAATTATATTTTCGAATTAGATAGCTTAATTAAAATTCAGTTCAATGTTTACATTCAACTTAATTAGTTAGGCCAGATGTTTTTGTAAAGTGGTTCAATGTTATAATATTATATATGTATAATAATAATCTTAATTTATTTTTATTTTTTAGCCATTTTTTTAATATCAGATCTGAGTCTCTATGTGCCCTTTGGCAAAGGCCTATCCCAACCCCTTCCAATTCTGCCTATTTCTTGCCTCTCTAGTCCATGTCTTTCCAGCCATCCTCACCAAGTCATGCTGCCATCTTTTCAAGGGTTTTCATTCTTCCTCTTCCCCTCCATAGGGTCATTTTTTGTTCCACTTCTCTTGCCCCCTGACAGTGTGGCCGGCCTAGCTCCAGTTTTATCTTCTCAGTTTTAGTACTACATCTTGTGTTTTTCTTGCCTTCTTGATTACACAGTGATTGATTTGTTCTCTTTCTTTTCCCCATCATACTCCGTTCCATGCTACGCTGATATGTTTGAAGTTTTGTCTGTTGGGTTTGGTCAAGACCCACGTTTGGCATCCGTAAGTAAGTATAAGATGGATGCTGTTGTTGAAAAGCTTTCCTTTAATGGAGTTGTTTATTTTCTTGTCTTTTATTAGTAAGTAGTAGGACCAGTATTTCTTCCACACATGCCCTATTAATGTTTCTATCTCTCAGCTGAATATGTTATTTGTTGTGATAATTTGTTCTAAAGGTGTATAACCTTCTACATAATCTAATAGGGATTTTATTAACTGTGATTCTTGCCTTTGATATGTTGGTTGTTGCTTTAGTTTTTGATGTGTTCTTAAGCAAGCCTACATTTTTGCTGTGTGTGTCTAAGTCAGTCAACAGTTCTTGCAGTTCTTGAGATGACCTATTCTGTGATATGTGATATAAATATGTGATTGGAACATCTTAAGTTGGTTAGGTATTTACCATACATTTTTAAGCTATGGTCGGTCAACTCAAACTGTATGAAAACATCTTCCAGCACTGTTGTGAAGAGTTTTGGTGAGAGAGGGTCACCTTGTCATACGCCCATTTCTGTGTATAATTATGTTTTTTATTATTCTGATGTATTTTTCTCTCTCCTCGTCTGCTTTTTCACAGCCTTCCAGATTTTGTTATATTCTAAAGAGTTGAAGCCTTTGCATTAGTCCACAAAGCAACAATAAAGTGTTAGATTGTATTGTTTGTACTTTTCAAAGACTTGGTTCACCTGGCTTTTTTTTTTCATGGACATGGTCAACTACCGAGTACTTGCTTCTGCAGCCCGCCTGTTCTCTGGGTTGGTTTTCATCTAGTACTTTTGTAATGTGACTAATTTTAGCAAAATATGTCGTTGAAACTAGACGCCAATGGTGCCGATTCTGTTGTACACTGAACTAAACTATCACTAAAATTCCTTACTTTTGGCTATGATAATCTTATAGGAATTCTGCAAAATAAAATCTCTAAATTTAAAAATAATTTTAACATGTTGGATTTTAGAGTTTTACGGATTTTATAAAGGGGGTCGAAATTTTCATTATTTTTGCGATAGGACACACCGTTTTCGAGATATAAGCAAAAGAAAAGAAAAAAAGATACAGTAAGTACTGTTTTTGCATCTGAAGTCGAGTTGTTGGTACGTAAGATGTGTTCTTCGAAAATTTTGAGTCTATCAGTCTGTCTGTCTTTCCTTTTCATAGTACCTACGTAATTGTTTTGTTATTTTCTGTTTTCCTCGTCATGGTACGTATCTGTTTAGAAATTGTTGTTATTTTCTGCCTTATTTCTTTAGATTTAGTTTTAATCAAAATCAAAAGTCATTTATTAAAATTTTGCTGAGAATCAGCACTTTTTGAATGTCAAAATTACATAAGACAGTCCCCCAAAACGCCTGCCTTTTACCACTTCCTAGTGCTTTAGCTGGGCTGGGAAGAAGTGGCGCAATCGATTCCCCAGCAGCACAGCAGTCTGTTCAGTTAAAAGAACTGGATTAAGTAATAAACATTACTAAACACCAAACATTAAATTAAATTATTTGTCATATATCAGCTAGCACACGCCAATATACCTACCCACAAAAACGTTGAAAACTATAGGTATGTACTCAAGCAGAAATAAATAATAAAAACGTAAACAGAACTTAATACCTAAATAACAGCCTCCAGGCATAAAGGGCGTGCCCGCTTATTTTTGCAATGCTGCATTATGTTTGTATATCTGTAACTTGAAGTCACAAATGATAAATTAGGACCTTCGAAGTAAAATAAAGAAACAGTTAATTACTAATAACAATAACAAAACCATAGTCAGCAAGACGACCTGTCACCACAAGCAGCACCCGTTCACGAGCATAACGCAAAGATCAGCCATTACCCCACTCGCCATATTTGAAGGAAGGGGGCAACCCGACCCCCGACGCTACCGCAAGCAGTGACAATGCCAATAAGTGCTGCCCTTTCATCCTGAAACCTTAACGTTTCTTTTGATATTTTGTTCGCTGCCACAGCTCTTGTTTTGGGTATTTTCTGACAAAGCATGTTTTGCAAGTACGTATTTCCTTTGAAGCTCTAGTTGGTCTGTAGATGTTGCAAAGTTTTTAAGTTGTTCTTGTAGTTTTGTTGATACTTATCTGCTGCATTTCATCGTTTGTTAATTTCGAAGAAGTTTTTATATTGTGTCTCGTCTTTTTTCCTTTCTTAAATTTTAGTTTCCCTCTTACCATTCGGTAGCTAGTGTTAAAGTTTAGATTACACATTATTCCATAGTCGTCAAAGGATTTCCGCCTGTTGGAAAGACTGAAGTATATTTGATTTTTATATCTGTCATCAGGGGATGTCCAGGTCCATAAGTTATTACTACTCTTCTTGTACACACTGTTCAAGACTGTAAGGTTGTATTCGTAGCAAAGATTTATTCGTTTGTTGCCATTTCTGTGCCGTTTCCTTATGGTGTAAGGACCTATAATGTTGTTCTCGCTTTCGTATGCACTTCCTATTTCCTAGCATGTTTGTAGAAACTTCCAGTAAAGCAGAAATACATTATTTCTATGAGGACGTAAACTCTTCATTTATCATCGCTTAATACTAACGATCGCTTGGGAGTCTGGGAGGCTATGTTATAAATAAATAGAAATTTAGTTTTAAACCTACATGTGACTGTTCCTAAATTACTAATTTAGGAATCGTCATACGTAGTTTTAGGCTGATTACAATTTGAAGTTATAAAATAACTTATCTAATAAATACCTAGTTAATACGTGGTCAATGGCGACGCTAGAGTAATTCAAATTAATGTTGATAATATTAACATGAATTAATATTATTTTTAAGTTAGACATTTAGAATCAGAAAAAAACCTGTTTAATAAGATTAAAACAAGATTATTTGCATTTAATAGCTGTCTGTCGGTTACCTGCGCATGAAATATCACCAATACTTTTGAGACAATGCGCAGATGAACTTATCTTACCGTTCTACCTGCTACTCAACCCGTCTTTTGACGAAGGTATCTTCCCTGATTTATTAAAAAAATCTGTAATAAAACCAATCCACAAAAAAAAATACGAAAACAGATCCAAACAACTATCGTCCAATAGCTCTCTTACCATCAGCCTCTAAAATCTTTGAGAAAGCCATGTGTGACCGTATTTATACGTTTTGCGAAAAATATAATATATTTGATGAAAGCCAGAACGGCTTTCGAAAAAATCGTTCCACCACATTAGCAGTCTACAAATATATCCAAGAAGCCCTTAATATTATTAATAACAAAAAATATGCAATAGGAATATTATTAGATATGACCACAGCCTACGATAAAGTACAATTTGGGATATTGTTGAACAAATTATACGGAATAGGTATACGCGGAAAGGCTCACGAATGGCTAACATCTTATCTAAAGAACAGGGAACAATTAGTAGAAATAGAATACTTCGACCAGAAAAATAACGAAATTAAAAAGATCCGATCACATAATAAAGCAATTAACGCCTCAATTCCTCAAGGAAGCGTCTTATGGTGCCTTTTATTTTTAATATACATAAATGACTTACCTAAGATCATAGAAGGGCCATGTGTCTTATTCGCAGACGATATATCCAAGGGCCATGTGTCTTATTCGCAGACGATATATCCATACTAGGTAGTCTCATGCCAAGACAATGTAAATATAGAAGAAACTCTCGCTTCTATTCTTACTAAAACATGCAATTGCATGAATGAACACAACCTCGAGATAAATTACTCTAAAACCAAATTAATTACTTTCCACCCTTGTCAAAAAACTCCTTTAACTTTAGACTTCACGTTCAACGACTCAAAATTAGAAATAGTTAACGAATTTACTTTACTCGGACTAGTCATAGACACACACGTTAATTGGAAATCACACATACAGAAAACTCACTCAAGGATATCAAAGTTCTCATACGCCCTCCGTGAAATAAAAAAGACCACCAATTTACAGACAGCTCTCACCACCTACTATGCTTATGCCTATGCATGGCTTAGCTATGGTGTTACTCTTTGGGGAAACAGCACAGATGCACAAACACTGTTCACCCTGCAAAAGAAATTGGTCAGAATCCTGGTGAACATTGAGCAAACCGATAGTTGTAAACCTTACTTCCAAAAACATAACATTTTAACCCTTCCCTGTATATACATTCTAGAAGCATGCAAATTTGTGCGTAAACATCAAGAATTTTACTCCAAACGTGAAGACATTCAGTCACGCTATTTACTTAGACACCGATCTAGGCTAAACATACCAAGTTCTCGACTAAAAATGCACTCAAAAAGTCCCTACGTAATGTCCATCAAAGTATATAACAAACTACCCGCATCAATAAAAAAAGAAGAAAAAATTCACATATTTAAAAAAAAACTTAGACAATTTTTAATTAATAAAAGCTACTATTCGCTTAATGAATATAAAAGCTACTATTCGGTTAATGAATATCTAAATGATAGACGTATAAAGTCATAATTTTAGTACCTAGACGAAAATTTAAAATCATCTCATCATCTCTCTTATAAATACCTATTTACTTATATTTTATACTGTTAATTTTTCTTAGAAAGTACCTACCTACTATTTTATAATTATAAATTAAAAGTGCTTCCTCTCTCCTAACTCACTTATTTTTCTGTGCCCGACAGGGTCCATGTGATCTAATTTTAAGTTTACCACCTAAGTTTACATGTGGAATGCAATAAAGTATTGAGTACCTTTTCACGCTTTGTGGGCTGAAGGAAGTTGGTTGATAGGATTCTATTTATACCGGTAGCACGAGCCAGTGGGATGATTTCTGACATGACATGATTCAATAACAGATTCTATTGTTTAAAAATAAATTGAAATAGGTTTGAAATTAAAATGTGTAAACACAAGGTATGCACCATACGGCTTAAGTGGTCAGTAATGCCAAAGAACTGGCAATGCATTATGCAATCAATTCTAAATTTTTTAATAATTCCTTAATCATTTATTAAATTAAGTTGATTGTTGTAAGAGTAGTGGTGGCCCAGTGGTAACGGCCGCGACTTACGAGTTGTAGGTCTTGGGTTTGAACCCAAGCAGGCACTTCACTTTGTGTAAATTATTTCATCAACACTTCTCTCAAAACGGAAGGAAAATCGGCATGTCCTAGAACCAAAGATTCGAAAATATGTGACTCCCGACCCAGTGCCAACCCTCACTGGGCCCGCGTGGTGGATTATGGTACACTCCCTCTCACAGAGAGGAGGCCTGTGTCCCAGCAGTGGGAATATTACAGGCTGATTATTATGTTGATCTAGTTACCAGGTATCTTCTAGATTTAGTGAGTGATTAGGTAAGAATAAAACCTGAACAGCTTCGATCAACAATAGCACTAGATTAAGAATTAGGAACAAAAACACATCGCTCAAGTGGCCGCGATTGCATATAACTTGATTATAAACATTAATAGGTACTCAAACATAAGGTTTATTATCGCTTGCAATATATTGACTAATTTGATTGAAAAGTAAACTTAATTTTGAAATAAGAACAAACATATTTATGGAAAAATAAAAATAATTTCTAAGCAATAAGGTTGAAAAACCGGGTCTCCCTTGTTTCACCAAAAGAAATTGCCAAACTATCACTTCTCAAACAATTTTCCGCATACTTAGTTTCATTTGCCAAATTATTACTTTGCAAAAAATCTCTTCACAAATAATTGTAACGCAAACCTAATGTTTGGCAAGTGAACGTTTAAACAATAACTTGTTTACCAATTTTCATCTAGTCAAATATTTCAGTCGGAATAATTCATTTTACGCAAAATAAAAATTGCCAAATAATAATATTAATATTAAATTAACTATTCTGGTAGTATTTCTTTTTAGAGAGTAGCTTTTTAAAAAAAATAGTTTTTCTCGTCTAATTAGTTCAGTTTCGGGTAGCCTGTTTTTTTTCCATATTTGTTTTCTATATAATCTAGTCCTTTCTGGCACAGTCACAGTTTTAACATAAACTAACCATTTTTTTTTAAATTAATTAACCTACTCTAACTAGTTCCTTAAGTAACCATAAATTTGACTTGTTTCAGACAAATTCAAGCACATAAACTTACAAAGATACGCAAATGATATCACATTTTTGTCTAAAGATTGTTTGCTGTAATAAATCATTTGATTAAAGCCCAAATGCTTAAATGACATTATCCTTGATAATATTCTGCCAAGTAAAAATTTGACCAAATGAAAATGTGCGTACCAAAATCGTTCCAAACATTGCATTGGTGAAGAAAAGGTTGCTAAAATTTGTTTGTTAAACCACAACATTATTTGTGGTCTTATTTTTCCGGCCGTTTTTGATGCGTTCATCGGAAATCTAGTACTATTGTTGATCGAAGCTGAACAGGGTTTGTTTATATGTCTGTTTGACCTGTGTCTGGGTGTGTATATGTATATAAGTATGTATATCAGCCATCAGGTTACCGTAGTACAGGCTCTGCCTAGTTCGGGACCTGAAGACCTTGTGTGGATGTTGTCTCATATTATATATATATATATATATATGCAGCTTATCTAGGGAATTTCTTAGCAATTCTTCTTCAGAGTTACCATATTTCATCTTTGTCTTTTTGACTAGATTTCTTTGTCCCTGTTGGTCATATTGATTGTGGCTTCAGTGGCGTTCTTTACGTCTTCAAATGTGCAGGAATAGGATTACTTTGTACACTGCAACAAGTGGGCCATCATCTTACCAAATTTCATTTTCATATAAATACTAATATACTTATTTAATCATTTTCAGAAAATCAACCGAAATCGCGCCATGATGAAGAATTCATGAATTTGAGGCCCTCGCCTAACTTCAAGCATAAGAAGTACTTAAGATCGAAATTTGAAGAAGCTATGATGATTGAAGCCAATTCAACTTCGTTGGGACATAACAAACGAGAGAAAGTCAATAATACACTGGTGGCAAGTGCAGCAGCACAGCCGCCTCTACCACCTAATCCGCCGCCGCCGGATTCGCCACCCATGATTATGAAGTTAAAACAAGAGATAGAAGATGATGAATATACATCTAGTACAGTTGAAACTTTACCTGACTTCAACCAGCCAGATGAAGTAAGGGCTGCAACTGCAACAATTAAAACTGACCTATCAGAGAAAATAACGATGTGCCGAAACTTTGCACGTGGTACTTGCAGAAAGGGCGCAGCATGTATATTTGCGCATGAATTAATATTGTCGCAGCTGCCGGGGGTTTACACATTTTGTCGGAACTTTCAGAATTCAGTGTGTTCTTTTCCTAAGTGCAAATTCGTACATGCAACTGTATTTGAAAAGGAAAATTTCTTTAGAACTGGGTTTTTACCACCTCATACACTAGCTCATCTTAAAGAACCTAGTGTACTGCAACCGCCTCCTCCACCGCCACAGTCTGAAGGTAAGAAATTTCATGTATTCAATGTGGGCTGTTTGCGAAACATATTTATTTATTTAACAAGCTGATATAAACTAGTTGGTACAGTCAGCATCTATGGCAATATGAGTAGGTTTTTATACAGGCTACTTACAAATATATAAAAGCCATTAAGCCATAGGTACATGTATGTATTAAATGTGGGGTTTTTCTTTCAGAAGCATCAATAGAACAGCCTCCAGGTAAGAATCCTTCTTCCGTTCAATGTGGCCTGTTTCCAAATCATATGTATTAATTCAACAAGCTGATTATAACTTGTTGGTACAGTTAGCAGCTACAGCATTGCGATTCTGTAACCATCTCACTGTGAAAACTTAGGTGAAGTGAGCGTGGAGTGAGCTGTCAGTGTCGTCCCACTGATGCTAGGGATTGACCAAGCATTACATTTACAATCATAATTATATGGTCTTGCATAATCGAGATTTTAATTTTTTTTTTAATGTTAGTTCTGTTAATAATTTTATATTATTTCTAATCTAGTATATAAGTGTCTAAATATTATTATTTAGAGTTTTTTTTTATTTTATAACACAGCAACACAGAAATTCAGTCAGAATCTAGTTTAAGAAATCCAAATAAAAGATCTTATTTGAGTTTCTAACTGAATTGCTGTTTTATTTAAAAAAAACCCGTAAATAGTAATTTTTAGCCACTTAGATACTAGCCTTGAAATAATATAAAATGATCAACAGAATTAGCATAAAAAAATAATTAAAATCTCGATTATGATTGTCGAGTATGATTATGTTTGGTCAATCCCTAGCATCAGTGGGATGACACTGACAGCTCACTCCACGCTCACTTCACCTAAGTGTTCACTTCACGGTCACATTTTTACAGAATCGACATACTGGTCATGTATTTTAAGCTAGCTCCTACTCGCGAAATTTCTGGTTCCCCCGACCCACCCCTTCGCGTCGCATCACACGTCCGCGATATTACTTCGTTTATTTATTTATTTTATTATGTATGTACACACAGTAAAACAGGTATTATATTATTAACAGATATTTCTTAAGAAATTTCTTCCAACAGACCCGCGAAAGGAGATAGGAAAAAGAAATGTAGACAATAGTGTGTGAGAACAAGAAGAGAAGAATTTGGTTTTGTGACATCTTAAACTAGAATATTAAATACACCTATAATATAATGCAAAAAAAAAAATAACATATTCTAAAATCAATACATATTGCTAATATAAATAAACATATTATTTATAAATAAAAATATACAACGTGTTGTTTTGCATCCTCGTCAAATTTCAGGAGGCTGTTACGAAAGACATAAATAATCAAATAAAATTACGATCCTGCTCAATAATTAATACATACTTGTTTTTTTAGGTATTTAAGTTTGACAGTATTTCAGAATACTCCACTTTCAAAGAACAAAATCGCCCCGTTGCGTATGCGGTAGGCAGTGTCGTACGACTATGTCGCTGTGTGCATGCGTTACAGTTACAGGTCGGTATCAAACGGGCCCTACACATGCCGATTTCCGAAAAATACAAAAAATAAAAAAAAATACCTACTTATTTTATTATTGATTCGTGTCGAGAATCATTAGCATATTACCTCCTCGAATTTGACGAGGATGCAAAACAACACCTTGTATACATTCTCACACTCATTGTCTCATTTTGACTTTATTTCTTTTTGCTGGGCTCCTAAGTGTCCTAGCGCGACTTCTTAAAGAATTGGGCTATCAAACGCAATTTATTTTTTTAATCCGACTGTTAGTTCCAGAGATTAGCGCATTCGCAAAAAAATCAAAACCCTTCAGTTTTATTATTAGTATAAATATGGGCTTTTACTTTCAGAAGCAGCAGTAGAACCGCCACCAGCTTATTCTAATGCCCCACCACCTTCCTCAATGTCATGGTAAGGCTTTCTTCTTTTACCCCTATGGGCTACAATTAATTTATTTACTACTAAAGATTTGTAGTGTGTCCCTCTCGCACAGTGTGGCAATGTTCATTAATTATCTACAAAATTATTTTGTGTAGAGTTTAATAAAAAATTAGGAGTAAAGTTTATCACAAATTATTATTAGTCGAATCAATCGCAATAGTCGAGTCGAAAAGCATCTTTCTTCTCATTTTCTCTTTAATACTAAAGTGAGATAAACGTATTGAGCAAAAGCGCTTCCAAGGAGGTTCGATCATTCAGCTTATTTATTCTCGTAATTTGAAACTCCTTGGTGGAATTCTTATATAATTTTTTATGGTAATTAAAAAAAAAACCGTAAGGAATACGCACGGCGCTATACAACGAAGGGGGCGGTAAAACATGTACTTATGTGAGAGTACCTATTTTACCGCCCGTTCCGTTGTATGGTGGGTAATTTTTAACTTTCGAACAATGTATACAGGCTTCGTAAATGCATTTTTTGAGCAAATGTGTTGAAAAAATTAAATTACGTTTGAAAATTGAAAAATTTGTTCTGTTAATGTTAATAGTTCGCTGAAATATTCATGATTTGAGGATAATCAATCACAAGGAACATTACTAAAACGTTTCTTAAAATCTGTCAATTACCCTATTGTTTCAACCAATCACAGCAAACACGCTTGACAATTTGTTAGCAATTTTTTTGTGTTGAGTTTCGTTCCAAAAACTAGGCGTAGGTACGTAAGGCTAAACTGGGTGTAAAAACACCCGGTGTTTAAATAATGAAATAATAAATATAATTAGAGTTGTTAAACTAGCCTTTGATATGTTAATGCTCAGTTTAGACCTAAATTATTCACTAGTGTACTGCCTATTGGCCAAACGAATTTATACTCTAAGCTGTTTGGGCTGGACTATACAAAACATCGGGATAATTATATTCTTTAAAAGATGTATGTTTAATATTGATGTATAATACATATCCTCCAACCTTCCGGAAAAAAATCTCTAATTACAGTGAAAACTGCATCCGCAAAGTTCGTTTCGTAGTTTAGAATCACACCGCGGTCACACAGATGGACCAGAAAAGTGACTATTATTTATTATATTATGTATTAGATTGTACGTCGCTTTGACCCTCGTGTAACCGAATTTTATCATGCAAGTGGGTCTCACTGGTCTGAATATTCCCATTTCATTTCAGTGTCGAGAATGTGGTTCGATACAACGCGGAAACCGGCGGAGAACGAAATGATCCAAACATCTTCAGCACCGTACAACTAGTCACAAGCACCACATCTCCGAAACACAACTGGAGCGACGTTGACGACGACGGTACGTACTTGAAAACAATATTAATCTTTGCTACTGGAGCGATTGTGGTCTTTATTATCTCTTGTTTTTAAACTTACTAAGCGATCTAGTGAGCAACGCTCACTAGAACTCTAAGGATCCTTCAAACAGGCGCGACACACGACGCGAATCGCACGCGTCACTAAGGCACCGTTCGTCGTGTGACAGGCGGTGCCTCTGTGTCGCGCTTGTTTGAAGGAGCCTTTATTGGTATGTCAATAATTGAAAAAAAATCGTTACTTTCTCGGAATCTAAAACCATGTATTGTCAGAAAAAAATATTATTTGAACAATTTAATGATGTACATACCGAACATACTCGTATTACTTTTCCTTTTACTAAATTTCTGATCGTCAAAAACATGTAAGATTTCAACCGCTGTTAACTGCGAGACTTTTAATGCTTGAGTACCTAATGCTTGACCATTCATCTGCCTCACATAGCGAGTGCAGGCGCATGCGCGCGGATCTCTATTTTACACTATCTATCGAAATTCCAATTCCTGTAGCGCAAAAACGTGTTTAGCTATAACGATGATCGCTGCTGGTCGTTGTTAAGAGTTAGGACCTAAAGAGAAAATATTACCTTGCATGTAGCGTTATCCATCAATAATCACTCCGCTTGATATTAGCTGGTAATACTAAAAAAAGCGACCAAGTGCGAGTTAAACTCGCGGTTTCGTACCACTGTACAATACACTTTTTTTTATCGTTAAAACGAACACGTTTCTTGTACGGGGAGCCCCTTTAATTTTGACCCGCTGCATTGATAAAGGTAAAACGTATATGGTTATGCAATTCTGTGTGATAAAAGTTCAGTAATTATGGAAAATTGCTTGACGTCGTTCAGCTGTTTTACATAACGGAGCTGCTTTGTAAAACAGCTAGCGGTTATGTAAAGCAGCGGATTCGAAAATCCATCTGCGACAGGTGCACTACGCGACTTGCTATAAAATCCTAATTAATTGAGCCATTGTAGGAGACCTTTGCCAAGCTTGGGATCGTACCAGTTCATTTTAAAAACGGCCAGTACTATTTTAATTGCTTGGTTTTAATTTGTTAATTTTCCTCGATCTCAAATCTTTCTATGGCGAAGCGAACAGAGTCTCAATGATTAAATAATCAATGTTTTGGCGAGTCGCAAAATTTCTTATTTACCTATGCATCCGGAATTATAAACTGATTGTGAACACTGCACGCCCTGCGATTGTAATTATTTGTTGGTTTTGTCTTCAGCCAGCAGCTCTTCGCGCGACTTCGACTCCGGTGAACCGCTGCCAAGGAAATGCAAAAATTGTCCTCGTACTGAGATCAGGTATCATTTTGCATCTCTTAGTTGCAGCTGCGAGGTAATTGCAAAACACACTATAGCAATGGCTTTCATTTTTGTCAGTTCAACAACTTTCATTGCGTTACTTACGTTGTTGAGCAGACAAATATTTCGAACATATGAAGCAATGGATTAGCAATATCCTTCGAAATTATTCAAATTGTTATTGGTAGTGTATTATGCAATTAGGATGCCGGTCAGTTGACACGCTGTTAAGTACTTATGTCCTTACTGATCGCCCTAATATACACCAGTATTTATTACATCTAATAATAATAACGCATGCGTAGATGATGTGCTCAAATCTGCTATTACGCATTGTTTTACTTTTATAATTAATATTTAATTGCGAGAAACTTTATGCTTATCAAGTGTTTCAAACAGCTGGCTGGTTTGACTATTTTTGTACTCTAGAATATGGTGTGAACCTGCCATTATACCTACCGCAGCACAACTTTTACTATGTGATATTTGGTCCTCGTGTAAGGTTGCGTTTTGATTTTTCGTAAAGTTTAATCGAGCATTCAATAATAATATGATGACAAAATGCGAAATAAAATATACTTTTTCTAATAATGACAGCCAAGTTTATAGCAATTTATTTTATTATGTATTATGCTATTTTACGACATTTATCATGTTGATAATGTATTTCGCTCAATATTTTCTGACCTTCTTTTATTTCAAAGGGAGCAATTATTGAAGAATAAAGTTGAAAAGCGTGCTCGCGCTAACAAGAAGATAAGCCAGAAGATAGCGAGGCTCGACAAGAACAACGCCATAATTGCGGCAGTGCTGGGAGCTTTCTTTAAGCCGGTATGTAACAATACTAGAATTCTAAAACTATTACGAAGTAAAACGGTTTTCAAGGACAAAACATATTTAAAAAAATAAAAACTATTTTATGAAAAATAATAGTTATTTGTTATACAATAGTGCAAAGTTGCTTTTTAACCGCGTGTTCAATTTTGATGACCGAGCAAGCGAAGGATTCTAAAATTGAATCACGAGCGCAGCGAGTGATTCAAAATTAGAATCCTGAGCGTTAGCGAGGGAATCAAAAGAGCACGAGGTGAAAAATCTTTGCACTCGAGTGCAACACGTAACTTTTCATTCCACCTCAGCGAGGAAATGACTAAATGCAAAAAAAAAAAAACGTTTACAATCACAAGATAGGTACACTTTTATTTCTGTTTAGGTATTAATTACTACATTATGACAGGTAAGTATTACAGAATAATCTTTAAATTATAACAAAATAATACTAAGGTATAATTAAGAAAATTTTAAAGTAACGTTGCTACAGTTATTTAAATTGAGTGTAATATTTTTGTTTGGTACTGTAATATTGGTGTTAGTCACTTGTGTACTGTTTTTCGGTAAACTATCTGTCATACTTAATAGTTGTACCGATTCATCGGATTCCCTTGGCGTGAATGTTGGAGAGAGAGGGAGATGGTTAGGTGTTTCATAACGGCTTATTTTTGATGTAGAAGGGCCAGTCCAAGGATCCGATTGAGGCTCTTTCAGTGTAATGGCTCCTACGATGCCTTCACATATTTTAGACTTATTTTGGATGGAATCCTCTATGTATCCCTCTACAGCTGCATTGGACTTCCAGCCTCCGTGGCGCTTAAGGGACAGGAGATCAGCTCCGGAATCAGCCAAAAGTGTGGCTGAAGTTCGTCGGAAACAATGACCCGTGTACAACAGGGGTTCTGGAAGTTCAAGAAATGTTGCTATTTCTCGTGGGATACTGCCAATTTTATTAGTACCCATAGGCTGTCTAACACACTTTCCATTGCGATACTGTAGAAAAAATCGATTGATTGGAGTGTTAGGCGGGCGTAAGGCTTGATATTTCTCAACAATCGTTACGTATTCCTTGCGAATGACGAAGTTGCGGTCTCTTTTTGTCTTTGTATTAGGTAAATTAATTAATAGTAAGTCATCTGAATGTTTCTCAATGTTTTTGACATTAAGTTGTGTTAGTTCATTAGTTCGACATGCTCCGTTTATTCCAATAATAAGAACAACCTGTAACGTAAAGAGTATTGTAGTAGATAAATGAATAAAATTGATATGAACGCATAATTATGCCTATCAACATCTACTAAGTATACTATTTAATTGAGATTAATATACTTAAGTAGATACTGAATGTGCAACTGACTTACTTTTGCCGCCAAATATACGGAATCGGGTGCTTCGTTAAGAAACTTTTCAATATCAGATACTGTGAAAACCTTCGATTTTTTTGGTTGATGACCAGATGAGGCTCTTTTTAAAAATGCCACTAATTTAGGATAGGTATCGATATGTTTGTCTTTTTTCATCTTTATTGTTGCTTTTAGCATCGAATACGTACTCCATAGAGTGCTTGCTTTCTTGTTCTCGGATAATTCTATAAAATATGCCAGCAAAACGTTTTCTGAGAAAGTTTTGGCTCCTTTTGCTAGTCGCCACGTGTTGAACATATCGTACTGTTTTAAATACTTCTCGCGTGATTGTTGAGGGAGAAAGCTCATTTGCGCATTATTAACAGTTTCAGTCAATTCTGTTGGCGTCAAGCAAACTTCCTCGTCGCTGGAATCACTCATTTTAGTTTTTTCACTTGTTTTCAAGTTTCTTGTTTTTAATATAAGGTTTAACAATGACGTGAAAAAATGCCGCGTAAAGAACCGCGTACAAAGCAAATTGAAAAAAGAACACCAAGAAGGTTCCGAGTCTGAGTTTTTAACAAATTAAAAAAAAGTTGTATGATATATTCGGCACCATAGAGGTAGCAGTAAATAGGTTTAATGTTTTTTTTAATTCACAAACTTAGTGCACACGATGTTCTAAATTCAATTTACTTTATCCTCTAGAGAATAAAAACGGCTTTTCCACTCAGATATTGAAGATTAAAAATACTCTTTCCGAGATGGTGGGATGAAAAATATATCTTTTTAAAATAAACACTACAATGTACAAAATAACTTTAGTTACGGAAATCGGTGGTTTAGGCTGTTTGTTTTTTTTACCACCTGCTTCGGAACTAGTGCTTTCGCACTCTGTACTACACTTGAGCATGGTTTTTCTTTTTTGTGTTCTGTTTTTTGGTATCATTAGAAAGATACTGAAATAAACTTTCTTTTAGCATTACAATTTTTGTGATAATTAATATTCAGAACAAAATCCTTAACTGTAAAAAGTCACGGTGTGCGATTTTATTGCTCTCAAGTGTAGTTTAGAGTTTTGTTTTTAATAAAAAAGTTTTATTTTGTACTTTTTTGTTGTGGTATCCCACTACAGATGACCCTCCGTCTAGATACCGCATTATTGGCAGTTTTCATTCGCCACTAATAAGTTTTTACGATTATTTATACTATTGTCATCTTCGAGTTTTGTTTGACGTTTATGTTTTATTTTCCGTATAAATCAATCAATCTAGTAAAAAAGTTTTAAAAGTCATCCAGGACTTCCAAGTATAAAAAATATGCCATAAAACCTTTAAGGGCTGATTTTTCAATAGTCAGATAACTTTTATCTGAAGAATGAATCTGACAGTTTGACATATTTTTTATACAAAAGCTGTCAAATTGAAATATTTATTCCTCAGATAAAAGTTATCAGACTATTGGAAAATCAGCCATAAGTAAAATAATTTGTTCTGAGCTGTCCAACAGAGCTCAATTTATATTGGACATCAGACGAAGGTCACGTGATATATATTTGTGAGGACATCACCCATTACGACAATATATATTTTTGTTCTTTGCGTTGTCACGCTAAGTGTTTCGCAACATCAGTTCAAGACGATAAACAAATATCGATGTTTTAAAAGCAGTAGCAGTAAAAAATTATTAAATGATGGTATATAATTGTTATAATAAATTCAATTGGATAATAATGGGTATTTATGAGAAAGTGGAAATAAAGTAACTCCCGGTTTTAGTTTTTTCTTTAGTAGTTATTTAACTTTCCGAGAACTATGACGAGCAGTGGGTGAAGTCAGCCAAAAGTAATTCTGTTCAGCTTCTTTACTGTTGTAGGTATATTCAGAGTTAAGCAGATAAATAGATTACTCTTTATATTCTACCTACATCGCAATGGGAACTGTTACCGCAATAAAGCGATCTTACTGTAGTATAGAATGATCGCTGACCATATAAATAAAAAGATTCCAGCGAATTGATAACCTCCCTTTTTAAAGTCGGTTAAAAGCGGTAACCTCCGTTTTAATAGATATGTTACTTTCTATTTAGTTCTTAGTTGTTTTATAAACGGTTACAATACGTTTTTGCTTTGTTTGTTTTAGAACCAGTTAAGTGGTCCTTCTGGATTCAACATGTCTCCAGACAAAGAACTTATGGTAAGACAACTTAACTTACAACGATATCTCCAAAACAACCCCAAGATAACGGGTAAAAATGTTATAAAATAGCACTCACCCCTAGCAGCACCCAATTACTTATCATCCTGTATTTAGAAGACTAAATGAGCTCACGTATGATGTTAAATTTCAGAGTTTGTTGCCCAATAACAAATTGACAGCTGTTCTGGCGAAATTGCTGCTGAACGTGGAGATGCCGCGCTCCGACTCTTCTTGATATAGAAACGAACGTGGCTGATCAAGCTCAACCGCATTGGCCAAAATCGGAACCAACGGCGCCATCTTCTTTTCTCAATACAATTTCTACCAACAAAGTCATTATGTACCCCTGTCAATGTCACTCAGGCGCCAAAAGTTCCTTGTACAGTCCATTCACAGTTATTTTACCTCTGACAGCAGCAACCCAATAGCAACCTTATTATAACGGTAATAAAGATCACTGTGATTTTGACAGTGATGCAAATTCAGAGGTAATATAACTAAACGCACTGTAGCTTTAAGTATAGTTGTAGATTGTAACAAAAACTATTCACAGCTGGCAAATGTTGTTATCGTAATCATCCTCTGATGAGCTCTGTTATATAAGATGTGTTTTCATGAAACGATATCCTTTAAAACTGAACGCCAATTCCCGTAATTAAAAACGTTCAAAATCAAATCGCAATCTCATCTCAGCGACAATAAAATGTCAAAAATGTAGGTAAAAGCTAAACAATTTTTGACGGATTGAGACAGATTAGAATGCGAAATACGGGAATTGCCACTGGGGCCGTACTATGACGTGTTAATTCCATCATTGTTCCAGCGTGGAAGAGAGACGGAGCTATACATGACCGAGAGCACTATCTCTTTTTCACAACGGAATCATGATGGCGTTAACAGGTCATAGTACGGCCCCTGATGTGTGCTTATATGAAACACATCTCTATTGGTTGATAGACCATTGTCATACAACATCGAGAGTTCTTATTTTCCCATTTCAACAAAATTATGCCACCGATACGGTGTAGTATTGTACTCATTTTAACTTCTGAGTGACTGTACAACAATACATTTATATGTTTTGTATAATTGTGGTGCAGGCGAGCCTTAGTGTTTGGACTGACTGCAAGCGTGGGAGCAGCACGTTTGCGACGCGGCGATCTCAAACATATGAACGTCGAAATGTGCACATACTGCGCTTGCACTCAGGACTGACACCTAAGAGACTCAGACATTCAGCGACACCGAAAAATAGGTTCGCAAAAATGAACTTCATGACTACTCCATTAGTTATATTTTACTTTTTAACTTTGCAACCGAACCGCTCAGCACTTTTGCCTGCGCGCATTTCCAAGTGCACTTGTTCGACTACCAATCACGTCAGTCAAACCAAACTCAATCGAATCATCTTAGTGCTAATGTAGCTTAGATTTACCTTAATTACAATAAATTGTAGTATTCATAATAGCTTTTAAACTATATTATATTTTCGTATCATTAAATCAGTGATAGAAAATCGGTTGGTTTATCAAGCATAACCAGTCTAACAAAAGCCAACGAAAGACGAAAGTCAACCAAATATCACAACCAACCCAGCAGTTAGTGCTAAACCACGCACTATTTGATATTTGTACGCCGTTAAGGATAAAACATAGAGATCTCTGTACCTATATTATTTATAACAATCTGTTTTTACTCAGATATAAACGGAATGTGACGCAGGCATTAAATTCTATTGTTTCTGCAGTCACGTCTGAATACAACACTTTAATCCATCATCTAAGTAAAAAAATTAAAAGATCCTAGGATTAATCAAGTATTTTGTAATAAGATCAATTCACTCATCAAGTCATCATATAAGTTTAATATTGACAACACCAAAACGACATAGGTATGAAATCCGCATACCAAAATGTTTTTCAATATTGATCATACAAAAAATATCAAACGTCCAATCCAAATACCTGCGGATATTTATTTGTATGTTCAATTCCTTTAACTAATAAACATAATTATAAACATACGCTTTTTAGGTATTTTAAAATATTTCAACAATACCTACATTAAGTAGATAAGTTGTGCATGTTCAACAAAAGTATTTTTGTATCATAGGGATGTTATCACAATTAATTTAGTGAAGATTGTTTGTAAAATACAAAGTAGTACACGGACATTTAAATGAACTCGCAATGTATTATAGGGGTCGAAGGACATGTGCAGTGCTAGGCAATAATAATGTGCCCAGAACAACAATAGTAATAATATAAAACTCTAATGGGAGAAATTTCGTGGGACTAGTTTAATATAAGCGGTATATCTTGAATCAATTCGAAGATGGCGAACCATACGTCGATAAAGACTAGATTACATAATTGATAAATTAATGAAGAAATGCAAAGTAGGTACAGAGTTATCATAATCATATTCAACGGGGCCTTACATTAATCTTTTAGTCGTAATCAAGTTGTTGATCGTTTTGACTCTCGAAAGGTGGAGGACATCGACTCTAGTTACGCACACGCCGCGTAAACATCTTGTACGCGAGTGATAAAAATTACGCAAACGCGGTGATCTCGCCACGCATACGCGGCTTGTCTGATCTTCAACAGACTCTGAAATCGCTACTGTGAATTTATTGCCCAAAGGGCCCCGAGGAATAAGGTAATATTTAAAATGTTAATGTATGTATCATAGCATTCACAGTAGAAATTTGCCGTAGTTAATATCCTAAGAAACTGGTCTGATCAAGTAAATAAATGCAGCTTACAGTGTTCACTAGTGTGTAGCCCTAGTTTTCACTGTGTTATCGCTTCAGCACCAAATAAGTGAACTGGAATTAAGACTCATCATCATTTTAATAGAATAAAAAAACGGAAGTATTGATGTCCTTTCACGAACTTTCACGAAACGAAACAACGATTGATTGTGAACACCGTTAGCTTATAATCTGTCTCGCGAGATTGTAAACTGTCGATAAATAAAATTTTGAACTGTACCATATTGCTTACAATATAAGTTTACAATCTATCCATTGGATACCGTCAAATTAAAAACGAACCTGCACTTAAAGACAGGGTTCACAATCTCTCCGATTTTATCAACTATAAAATTGTGGGCCGTCCCTGATTTGTCAGTTTGGGCGGTAGCCGTTGGTCGCACTAAACCAGGGCACTCCGACCAAATGGGTTAGGCTAGGTTAGAACTGTGACTCGGGCCTGCGTTGAAGAGTCATTAAGTGTGCCCCCGTAGCCGTAGCCCCCGGTGCAAGTGTGCGGGGGAACATTGGGTGGTTTTAGTCAGTAGGAGTCTGACAGACCCCTCCGTCCGCCCCAGGGCGGAGGACATCCAGGAGGATTTCCACAAACACAAAAAAAAAGAACAGGGACTAACCGCGACCAACCTAATTCCATGTTCGCAAGGTGCGATCCGTCGGGTCGCATGCAAGTTTGATACCAGTTGACAATTTGTCGGTTTTCCATGGACAGATTATAAACTATCGAAAAATAATGCGTTAAATTGTAAATGGTTTGTTGCAGTTCACAATTATTTTTCGATAGTTAATAATCTCGCGAGATAGATCATATAAACTAACGATGTTCATAATTATACGGTGACATATACAAATCATTTTACAATAAGATAAGATAATCAAAAATCTCTTACAACAATCAATAGTTGTTCATATTTAATACGTAAATGATATTTTAGAGTACTTTTTCAACTCAATTTCTTTAAAAGTTGGTCTTATTGCACCGTTTTTAGTTTAGGTGTAGATAATTTATACATTTATATAATGTATGTTCCAAAAGTATTGTAACGCAATCACTCACTGAAGATAATTAGTACCACATTCATCTCTAAGTAGAAGGTTTCAACTTTATATAAAACTAGCTGTTCGTGCCGGGTGTCACCGGGGTGAATTTTATGTACTTCCGGTGGATTATCCAAGAAAAATATTTCAAATAAATCTTGTCCCGACAATTACGAACAGAGCAAGAAAATAAAACAGACTAATCGGTTGACCCGTTCTCAAGTGATGATCTTTCATACATTCGACAATTGATTTTTATGTAGATAGATCATTGACCTTGACCGATCCTGTATGGAATAATCGTCTCACTGCCACTGCTTGCCCTAATCAACTTTCGTGCTCCGTCAAAAAATCTGCGTTTGTTTGTAGACCTAAATAAATAAATATCTCGCCATTTTTTCCAACAATTTGCCCTCGTACCCAAGGGTGATTTTCCCGCGGCGACTTATTATCGCGCACTGGATTTACAGCGCACTGCTCAGCACCGAGGGTTTAAAATCTATTTTTTGGACGCATTGGTGCACTATGTTGGGTTCTCAATGCTCGGCTCAACACAGAGAGTTAAAAATCCCGTGCGCGATAAAACATCGCCCGAGGGCCTATTGAATTAACATGATTAAATCGTAGTTGAAAACTCATCGACTAAAATTGAGGTTATAAAATTAACCTCAATCGTCAAATGATTTTTAAAATAAGATTTCGGTTTTTTGAGTGGCATGGCAGTAATAATTGGCATCCACAGGTACCTACGTTTTCTGATCCATTTGTTTCCATTTTTATCACATACTTTTGGAACAGACCATAGCTAGAGTTGTGCGTTTTTATTAACTCAGATTTATAAATTTTTATAAATGTTGTGTGTAAATAAATAAACATTCGTAAGTACTTTCTGAGTTTATCTTTGACATTACTGACATCGGTGAAGGAAGACATCGTGACGAAACCAGCCGAGCTATTCTGTAACAATCTCACCGTGATAACTTAGGTGAAGTGAGCTGTGGATAGTGTCAATCCCTAGCATCAGGTGGAATGATAGCTCACTTCACCTAAGTTATCACGGTGATATTGTTGCAGAATCGACCGGCTGTACCCTTTTTTTATTTTTGAGGTTGTGAAATCATCAAGTAACTTCTCCCGCTCTGGGCAGAGCAGGAGGGCGTGTCAGACTCTTACTGAATAAAACCCACCCGTGTTCCTTCAGTTGCCTGTGCCAGGGGCCACGGTATCCCTCTGTCTTTCCCGCAACCCTAGCAGGCATCGGCCCTAGCGGACCCCGTCATTGGTGCTGACATCTCTTTGAGGCGCGCGTGGAACACAACGCGCCGTCGACCCGGGCCTGGTCCTTATCGAACGGCGAGCTGCCCATTGCTCGCCGTTCGTAAGCCCACGCCTACGGTGGCTGGGAATCGGCCTACGATTCCCGACGCCCAGGGCGTCTCCTGCGGCGGCTAGGGGAATTTTGCCTCTCCCTCACGCCTTCCGCCTCCTCCTTCGCGAACATTACTGCTTCGCAGAAGGAGGTAACGGCTTCCCAAGCCCTCTCGATCCGTACCATGGCCTGGACCAGAGCCGGACGCGAGAGATCGCCACCGCCACTCGACGTTGATGTCAGCAGGCCTGTCCGGTGATGACACCCAGGCCTGCACGATTGAGGCTTCCAGGAGGAGCTCCCGGTCCAGCTGCTTCAGCGCCCACCGCGGACCACTCGGGGCCTGTCGGACCAGTGCGCTCGAGGTCTGGGCGGAGACGTCAAACCGGATGTACCGGTGGTCGGAATAGGTCTCCACCCCCTCTATGACGCGCTAGTCAAGGACACGAGGCGACAGAGCGGGGCTGGCGAACGAGATGTCCACCACCGATTCACCCCGCATCCGCACACACGTGGGGACACAACCCCGATTTAGGATGACCAGGCCTGTCTCCAGAGCCCAGTCCTCCACCATCCTGCCCTGTGTGTCCGTATACCGGGAACCCCAAGCCACATTCTTGGCATTGGAGGCGTAATGGGGCCGTTATTGGCACTCCATGTCAGCCTCCTCCCGAACCCTCTGTGAGGGCCCTGCCGCGGTGGACCGGCTGTACCCTAATTGCGCAACACAGTTATAATCACAATCCGACAGTTTTGTAGGATATTTCTAGTCCATTGCTTCGTATACACTCGTGTCTATACACAGAAAATAATTCCAAAAAAAAATTGTTGTGGTGATATAGGATAACCAACAGATAACCATTTCTATCATTTTTATAATAATTGTTTGTTGTTTGTTTGTTGTCACATCCATGTGAGAGATTAATTTGAACAGGTATCACGTAAAAAGTACGAAACCAATATGGTTAACTTTTATACTCAAATTTTGTGTATAGGTAACGCGGAGTAGTTATCAGTTTTTGTTTCATCGCAATTTAAAGTGTTCAAAAAGCATTTTTCAGTAGGTACGTAATGTAGAAACACGTAACGACATTACTGATGACTGATACGTAAACTCAAGTAGGTTTGTGAGATTGTGTGTTGTTTTAAGGTGGTTAGTTTCGCGCACTTCGAAAAAAGATAAACACGATACATTGTGAATAGAATAATAAATCCCAATGACCCAATCAAAAGTTAGGCTAATTAAAGTTTTCAAAAATGTGTTAATTGATTTAGTAGTAGTGCGCTAGGTGGCGCTACCTATCTTTCAAATCATAACACAACAATAATAAATTATTCTATAATTCGTCCGCGTGTGATTCGTGTACCGTTACATTGGATTCGATCGGATAATAATTATATTCGTTCGCGGTTCGCGTCAAGAGTCGTTATCTTAATTATTCGATTCTGTTTGTTTTATTCATTGTGTGTAGTTAATATTTACACCTCCTGCAATCTGCACGTAGTGCGAGGACCTACTTCTTTTACTGAGCTCCGTAAAGTGGATGATATTGAATATCCCACATACGAGGCTGCTTGCCGCGCACGTCATTTATTAGATGGAGATCAGCATTGGGATGATGCTTTAGCCGAGGCATGCGTCAGCGATAGTCCGTATCGCTTGTATCATTTGTTTTCCATCTTACTAACCGCCTTTTGTGGATTTGCGTATGCTGTGCAGTTCGGGCTAAAATATCTGATCAAGATAAAATTACTGAAGATTTTTTGAGAATGTCTACGAAACAGTAATGGTGAAATTCCTGACCGAGTACATGAACATTGTCAAAATAGATCGATGCTGGCTATTCAATACTCAATTTGGTTGTTGGCTAGTATAGGAGGAAACCCTCTCACTTAATACGGCTTGCCCACCCACAAGACCGACAAGACAAGACACCGACAGTCGATGGGCGACGTATAAACAGGAAATACGCGTAGGGAGTGAGGGGGCGAGGGAATACGCCTCGGAGATAAGTTACAATCCCGTGGAATTAGCAGAAACAATGCAAAATTGCTGCTTAAATTTGACAACGGAATAGCGTCAAATATTTGATCGAGTGTGCTACAGCAGAGTAGATAATACATTCCTGATTTTAGAAGCGCCCGGTGAAGCAGGCAAGACATTTCTAACCAATGTTATTTTGGCTCGATTATGAAGCCAAAATTAAATTGCTCTTGCTGTCGCCTCCTCAGGACACATTGTCGCACAGAAGAAAAACCGCACATACAATGTTCAAAATCCTTATCGACTTGGAACGAACAGAAAACCCCATTTGCATTGCGTTCCGCACTAGTGATAAAGCTAGGGTTTTACGCGATTGTGTCATAATAATTTGGTACGAGTGTACGATGTCAAACCGCAAGGCTGTGGAAGCAGCAGACGGAACTTTGCGGGATATAAGGCAAAATGACCGGCCAATGGGAGGATTACGGTACTGTTCTGTGGTGATTATTAGCAGACATTCTCGATAATACCCCGAGGAACGAAAGCCGATGAAATTGGTGCTTGTCTGAAGAGTTCGATTCTATGGCGCAATGTCTTAACAACTCATTTGAGTTTAAATATGCGAATACAAACAAAGCTCAGGGCTGACAATGTCGTTGTCCGTTACGGGGGTGGACCTTAGTAATAGTTCCTTTTCCCACAGCCACCTATATGTAGCTCTTTCGCGTGTGAGCAACCCTAGCAACCATTTTGTGTACGCTCCAGGTGGTATCACCGCTAACATCGTATATAGAGAAGCATTTTCCTAAAAAAACAAGTTTTGTGGCAGCTTTTTACTAGGAAAAATCACCTGGCCTGGTCGAAAGATTCTCCCTTATCAATGGAGGAGGTGGTACGTCATCTCAAACTCAAACTCAACTCAAAGCATTTATTTCAATTAAACCATTTACAGGCACTTTTGAATTGTCAAGTGGTCGGTCAGTCAGAAATATGAAGCTAGTTGCCCATTCCAAAGCGTAGTAGGTACCTATGGAGAAGAACGGGCAAGAAACTCCATGGACACTCTTTTAAATTATATTGTTACATATATATTAGTTACATCATTAATGTTGATTAAAGGTATAATTATATGTGAGAACGATGTTAGTAAGACGTACACATTGAGTGTCCAGTGTACAGCAAATATAAATTTAAACAAAACAATCCATAATAAAATAATTAAAATAAGCCGTGACGGCTAAGAGATGACCAGTCCCAACTGACAGCGCCCGTTCACGAACATGACGCATGGATCATGGATCTACATCACAATATGGTCTTCCGACATCTACGCGAACGAAGGAGCGGGCACACGTAGTACTTAGTTAATATAAGTCTGAAATCGCCAACCCGTCTTCAGCAAGCATGGTGATCAGAGCTCGTGCCTTCTCTTCAAATAAATTTTGTCATCGAACATAATAAACGTAGAAACAAGTAAATACGGTACCGGATTTAGAACCATGATGGTCATCGAAACTGTTACCAAAGTAACAGTTTCGATGACCATCATGGTTCTAAATCCTTATGCCAATATGTCAGGCTTCCAAAGCTTAGCTTTTGTGATGAACTCCTAATAATAATATAACTATTAAAAATCAAAACGGTCTACTGAGGTTTTCTATGACCTAATTAAAAACCAAGAATAAAATCATTAGTGTTTGCGCATACTACTTAGAAGCAAATACTATAATAAATAATAAAGTCGTAATGAGATCTTTTTATATTGCTTGGGTAATTTTAAAGAAAGCAACAGGCAAATTTAACCGACGAAACGGGTTTTTTAAATAATTGCGTTGAATAGGTATTGCAACAGCTTCAGGATTTTTGAGCATATTTTCAATAGCGAAAGCGAAATCTTCACGATTATCTTCTTTCATAAGCTTACAATTCAGTTCGGTCTTCGGCTTTACGATCGCCAGACCTTCTGTTTTTTGGCTTCGTTCCTAGTTCTTTGAAAGGTTTTCGAGATCTTATTGTCATCGTTGCAACTGACGATGAAGTTGAAAGATTTTCAGTGTAAAATCTTAACTGGATGACTCTTCTTGGCCTTGAAGGCTAGTTTGCACGCAGCTTGCACCATCCACATAAGCCAATGTTCGTATACTTTTCTAAATCTGTGACATTTCCATGATTTTGCATGTCATAATATCTGCAGAGGTAGGTAATTGATGTCACCAAATTAAGGGGCCGTGCACGAAATCGACTGATCTTGATCAATTTTGTGTATTATTTGTAGGAAAGGGAAACATTATTTAAACAAAATTTGTGATTCGAAAACTTGAGTTCTTTGTTTTGCATGTGGTTGAACGGGATTTTTCAAATAAGTTAAGTATTTATGGGAAATCACTAATATTCGCAACAAGTTTTCCAAAAAATTATGCGAGTCAGTCTCGCATAACTTTTTGCGTTTGATATTTTTTTTTACAAGAAATTACGTTTGATTTTGAACTTTAAAAATTATCATGAACATCATTATATGGTCTACTTGCATGTAGCTGGACCACTTTTTTCAACAAGTTCGCAACGAAGTATTTCGGAGGTTTCGGGGACATCACTAGTCACAATATGATTAAGAAATATACTTATTAAAATTAATAGAGTAATTAGAAATATCAGAAATCTTTCAAATGACAAAACATTAACAAATTATACGCAAAACTTAGACATAAAAATCTTAATTGAATACAAGAATTTATTAGAGAAGTTTATTAGCCTTCAGGATGAATTGTTTGTTATGGAATATGCTCTAGTGCAAATGATCTGTACAGCGTGCAGCGAGCGCGACGACGCACTTCACCCCCGCGCGAGACAAGTACAGTTGCTATTTTTCGACTCGCTCACACAGCGACTCTGCGTTCGCGTTCGTACAACACCGAGCGATAGTTGTGCGCTTACCTACACAATACATACGATCTGGCACAGAGTAGCTTGCGAGTGAGAGGTCGCAGATATCAAGATGACTACAATAAATAGCACCTTCAATCACGAATCCGAAAATGAACCTAGGCATGGTGAAATGAGCGTAGATGGATCGGTTATCGATAAGGAATCGCCACCGCCTTGCATTACGTTCCGGAAAGGAGTGTCACACGGCCACGACTCCGAATTCCGTCAAGAATTTAAGGTATTTCAAGAGAGAATGCTAACTATGCTGGAGACGTGGTTCACGAAACAAGACGATAAGTTTTCAAAATTACTTGGGGAATTCGAGTGTGTGAAAAAATCCATTCAATATATCAGCGATAAATATGATGACCTCGAAATAAGTACACAGGCAGTCAAAAATCGTGTTCCGATTATCGAACAAAACGCCCAAACATACGAACCACGGCTTGCCGAACTGGAAGCGAAACTTGAATCTATGGAACAAAGAGCACGTAACTGTAATCTTGAAATAAGTAACCTACCTCAAAAACGTGGGGAAAACTTGATAAATATTATTGCAAATATTGCAAATGTTTTAAAACAACCTATATCTGCTCGTGATGTGGTCGCGATTCACCGTGTACCACAAGCCAACCCAAATAACTCACGACCGAAGAACATAATAGTAAAATTTTCCAGGCAAATTATTAGGGATAACTTTATCTCTGCTGCTCGCCTCAACAAAGATATTACATCCGAGCATATAAATATTATACAAGGTTCCCCACATAAAGTATATTTAAATGAACACTTGACACTACAAAACAAGAAATTGTTTCGTCAAGTCAGGGATATTGCGAAAGTATTGGATACAAGTTTGTCTGGATTAGTCATACTTGCCAGGGCCGACGTCACCACCGCTGCCATCGCCATTCGCTCAGAAAAGAATATAATACCAAAACTTACTCCCCATGTTCCGGGAAATTGATGGTACTTAATATTAATTGTTTTTTTTATTTTCAGCCATCAATGTCAGCGAAAATATCGTGATTGGCGTAAATCGTATTATGAACAGTGTTATTGTGGTGGAAATCTGAAGGTGCAAGGTCAGGACTATACGGCGGATGCATTAACACCTCCCAGCCAAACTCTGTTAATTTTTGCTGAGTGGCTAAAGATGTGTGAGGTCTAGCGTTATCATGATGAAAAACCACACCCCTTCTGTTGGTTAATTCCGGCCGCTTTCTCTCAACTTCTTGCTTTAATCTCATCAGTTGTTCGCAGTAAAGTTCAGAATCGATGGTCCTGCCTGGTGGTAATAGCTCATAATGAATAATGCCCTTCCAATCCCACCACACACACAGCATCACCTTGTTGCGAGTTAACCCGGGTTTCGCCACAGTCTGTGAAGCCTGACCGGCTTTTGACCACGACCTTTTTCGCACGTTCTTGTCGTATGTGATCCACTTTTCATCACCAGTTATCAGCTTCATCAAAAATGTTTCGGTTTCATTACGTCGTAATAAAGAATCACAAATGAGTACACGGTTCATTAGGTTTCTTTCAGTGAGCTCGTGAGGTACCCAAATATCGAGCTTTTTTGAGTACTCAGTTTTTTTCAAATGCGCCAAAACTGTTTTGTGGTCAATTCCCAGTTCTTCAGCTACGTCGTAACTACTGATATACCGATCTTGCTCCACTTTTTCAAAAATGGCATCCATTTTATCTGTAATAGGGCGACCAGAGCGACGTGCATCTTTGACATCAAAATTTCCGGATTGAAAACGCTTAAACCAAATTTGTGCTACTCTCACAGACACTGCACTAGGTCCATAAACATCGCAAATTTTTTTCGCGGCTTTCCTTGCATTTTTACCTTTTTTGTAGTAAAATTTTAAAATGTATCGAATTTCTTCATTAGATTCACTCATCTTGACGGTACGAAAAACAAATGAAAATCACACATTTTCCTAATTTGAATTATGTTCTTTAAAATTTAAACTTTCAATCATACCAAAACCAGCCAGATACAAATAGTATAGCCAAAGAGATTTTATTACAAATTCATACATACTATAATGCGAAAAGACTTTTTCCCCAACCTAATATACGTTCCACCAAACCAAACGCTACTTAAATACTTACCAATCGTTATTTTATTTGCTTGAACAAGAAATGTCTAGCCTTACTATGAGTAATATGTATATTTTTGGAGATTTTAACTTACCGCACATCGAATGGGTTGCTTATGACACACCTGCACTCATGCTTTGCATACACAATAATAACAGCTCATTGGAAATCCTGCTTCATAATTGTAAACAATATTATTATATAAATATTATTATCCAAGGTGCGGTTTAACTGATTTTTTGTGTTATTACACAAAAAATCAGTTAAACCGCACCTTGGATTTATTGATTTCAAATGATGTTTGTGTATGTGAGCCTGTGCCCATTCCCCTAATATCCGTAGATGCTTTTCATCCGCCTTTTCTGACAATTATCTCCTTTGAATTGGTGCATGCGCCCATGGCTCGGTGTTCTGCGCCTAGATATCGTTTTGTTGAAGCCAATTACTCTGCTATTAACAAAGATATTATTCTGGTTGACTGGACCTTAGTTCTATATAGTAATGTCTCAATAGATTCTGCTACTCAATGGTTTTACGAAACTATTTATGAAATTATAAAGTTTCATGTACCGATGCGGCCGGTTAAATCTAATGAATATCCGATTTGGTTCTCTCGTCCGTTGATACACAGTTTTAAAAATAAAGAAAGGGCATGGTGTAAGTGGAAGAAATATACAAATTGTGCGGATTACGAACACATTTCCTTATATCGCAGGAGATATATGTTGCTTTCTGCTGATTGCTTTATTAGGTATCTGCGTTCTGTTGAAACCAGCATACAAAAAGACGTTAAGCAATTTTGGTCGTTTATAAAAAGCCATATAAGAAATACAGGTGTACCAAACACCATGCCATATAATAATGAGGAATGTAACGGGCCTGAGGACGTTTGTAAATTATTTTCTAGGTTTTTTAGCTCAGTGTATGAACCTACGTCTAATAATGTTGATAGAAATTCTGTGTCGCCGATAGAAAGCCTAGTAATTATAACGTCTAAAGCTTCTATAGTTAAATCGCTTGAATCCTTAGACGTTGCTAAAGGTTGTGGGCCGGATGGTATTCCTGCTTTCTTTTTAAAACACACTGCTGGGTCGATGCGCGTGCCGTTATTTTATTTATTTAACCGTAGTCTGAAAGAGGGTATTGTGCCTCTAGCATGGAAGACTGCTCATATCACGCCTGTATATAAAAGTGGCACCAAAAACGACGTTACCAACTATCGTCCAATATCATTGTTGTCCACCTTGTCAAAAGTTTTGGAGCGACTTCTTCATAATGCAATCCATCCTATCTTACATAATATTATTATCCCAGAACAGCATGGCTTTGTTCTTGGTCGCTCCACTGTAAGCAACCTAGTCTTGTACTCAAATTTTTTATTCGAAAATATGTACAATCAATTGCAGGTTGACAAAACCTACACTGACTTTTGTAAGGCCTTTGACAAGATGGATGTATGCTTTTGCAAAAAATCTAATTTAACGGTATCCGTGGGAGTCTGCTTCGCTGGTTTGTATCGTACGTGAAAAACAGAACTCAGAAGGTTGTGGTCCAGGGGTTTTCTTCCGATGTGATTAGCGTGACATCTGGTGTGCCGCAGGGCTCAATTTTGGGTCCACTGCTTTTCGTTTTATTTATAAATGATGTAAATACATGCTTTAGAAACTCTGGTTTCCTGTTGTATGCTGATGACCTTAAAGTGTTTCGTAAAACAAGCTCTATTGATGACTGTGTTAAATTGCAAGAGGGCTTGGATCGTTTTTCTGCCTATTGTTTAACAAATAAGCTACAATTGAGTTTACCCAAGTGTAAATCTATCTCTTTTACCAAAAAAAAATCATGTCGTTATTTCACATATTCGCGCTGTAGCACAAATTTAGAAAAAGTTTCCTTAATAAAAGACCTTGATAAACTATTTGACTCAAAGTTGCACTTTGATGCTCACGTTGACCACATCACAGCTAAGGGTTATCAATTTTATGGTTTTATAAGACGGACCTGGGGCCGTACTATGACGTGTTAATTCCATCATTGTTCCAGCGTGAAAGAGAGACGGAGCTATACATGACCGATAGCATCATCTGCCTAGCCTTTTCCCAACTAGGTATGTTGGGGTCGGCTTCCAGTCTAACCGGATGCAGCTGAATACCAGTATTTTACATGGAGCGACTGCCTATCTGACCTCCACAACCCAGTTACTGGGTAATACGATACCCCTTGGTAAGACTGGTTGTCAGACTTTCGGGCTACATGACCGATAGCACTATCTCTTTTTCGCAACGGAATCATGATGGTGTTAACACGTCATAGTACGGCCCCTGCAATTTATTTAAAAAGCCTTCCACATATTTACTACTATACAAGTCACTCATAAGATGTCAACTGGAATATGCCACATGTGTATGGAATCCACTTTATGATAAATACACTGACCAGCTTGAATCAGTACAACGTAGGTATCTTCGTTTCCTTAACTACACGTTTTTTAAGAAACGTTCTTCATATCATAGGATTTACTAGGAGAGTATGCTCTCCTAGTAAAGTTCTCTTTGTCAACTCTTAAATCAAGGAGACTGTATCTTGATCAAACATTCTTATATAAAGTCTGTCGAAATGAATTTGATTGCATTAACCTCATAAACCAGATTTATATTCCCATACCTAGTCGCTCCCAACGTATTCGCGATACTTAGGTATAGGTACTCATAGTCTATTTGCCCCCAAGCCGTGCAGGAAGGACTAACGCAGGCGAACGAGCTCCTTTCCGGCGTAATATGAAAAGTTATAACGATAATTTTGCTGATATCGACTTGTTTGTTTTGTCACTTAAGTACCTACCCAATTCAAGAGATGTATCTGTGAAAAAATTGATCACACTTCCTCATAGTGTCAACATTTTATAGATTTGCTTGTTTACATTTATATTTTAACCGACTTCAAAAAAGCACGCATTTAAATTTTGTTTAGATCTGATGATGAGTTTCAAAGTTGGTTGTTTAAAGTTTGTCTCACCTTTTACTAAGTGTTGTGTAAATCACATTATAACAGTAAACCTTTTGTTTGCTTAAGTTTGCTTGTACCTAATTAAGTTTTTTTAATTATTATGTGGATAACGGTGCTGGTTGCGTTATTACCTAAATGTTCTATAATCTATCTGTACTAGTATTAAGCATTATTACTTACGCAATCGTTTGTTGTCCTGAAGAAACAAAAATAAAAAATAAAAAAAGAATATCTTTAGTAAATATGAGGCTTCTCAACAAGACCTGAGTAAGCGCATGCAGGAGGCTAATGAGTGAGCAGACCTGGTCAAGTACACACAGCAGCTGGCCAAGTTACCATAAACTGTAAAATTTTCTCATTCGATTTTGAAGTTAACCTTCAATATTTTAAGGTTTAAAATAATTTGGAGAAATTTGACAGTTTCGTATAACCTGATGTGCAGTCGACTGTACCATTGTACTGTCCGAGTCATTCTGCAGAGAGGTATGAATCTCTGGTACCCCAGCCTCAACTTATTACACACATTTGCACACCTTTGGTGGCTCAGCCAGTAGGTAGCAGTATTAATGATGATAATAATAGTATAAATAAGAGGTTGTCGACATTTGGGATGTGGACTCAGCGGTCATTGTGCCGATAGTCGTGACAGCCAATGGGCTAATACCCAAGAGCCTCGACCAACACCTAAGGAGGCTCTCGTTAGGCAGCTGGATCAAGGGCTTGATTCAGAAAGCGGTACTTCTAGACACGGCCCGCATTGTTAGGAAGTTTCTCTCTCTGGAGCCCTGACCGCCCGGTAGCTTGGACCCTGTTCCCGATACCGGTGGGCTACTATTTTTTATATTTTTAAATGTTTTTGGTATCTTTTTGTTTATAAAAATATTTAAAAATGTAATTGATGTGTATGTAAATGAAATAAAGTATAAATAATATGATTAACACTACCTATTTTCTGACAAATTTAGTCAAGGTCACTTAATCAGTGATCGCAACAATATGTAATTAATAATGGCGCCAATGGTTTACCCGGTTCCAGTATTAGTGCCAGTTAATTAGAAAACTAAAAAAGTAAATAGGTACAAGAATTTTTAAACTGCTTAAGTCTCGTTCAAGTTGTCACGATGCCGACTCATTTCACAGATACGAGTGAGACTTATCGAACTTACTTTTAATTTTTTTTACTGTGTTCAGATCTTTTTTTTTGTAAATTGATTTATTCGCTTTTTGTTGTTTATTTTGGTTTGTGATTAACTGATTATAGTTTTTTAGCATTGTTTTTATTTTCAACAGTATCTGCGATTCGATACAGATAATGTCTTCATTCTTCATTTGTTAATCGCGATGGTGATATTAGATATTGTAATAGGTGATAAATATAAATGATTATAGTTCGTTTTTTCCTGTTTTTTGTTTATTATGTTCCCTTGAACTTCTTGAGTTGGCTTAGAATTTTAGTAATATATTTGGTATAGGCGTCCAAGACTTCTTCTTTTCGTGTTAGCATCCCGATGTCATATGCCAAATCTTTCAGTGATTGCCTCATATTGCATGCATATTGGTTTGTCTTAGTTCGTGTTTGACATATATAACATCGGGTATGCGCTTTATCGCGCCGAGTGGCCATTTTCGCGGCAGCATCCACCTCGGCTTTCTCCCACTTGATTACTATGTGTGATGGTGTTTCCGAGCGTATGTGTGTGTGATTATGAATGATTTTATGAATTTTTTTGACTAGTGGGTGTGTGTTGCACCGGTCTGCGATCGTTTGTATAGCGGACTGGGAGCCGGAGAAGAAGGTGGTGTTGATTTGTGCCTTTGTATAAGCCCATTTGCAAGCTTCTAGGATGGCCAACAGTTCAGCCTGCAGTGGCCTGTTGTGCAGGTGTTGTGAAGTTATTTTTTTTTCGTAACGGCTGTTCCACCTGGATCGTAACAAACTAAGGCCGCTGCGACGGCACCATCGTCCTGTTTGCTGCGGGGGTGTCAATGCTGGTTGCTGTTTGGGGTGTCAATTAGGTCGCCTCGCCTTCTGCGTCTCTATGTGTCCGGGTGCTGGTGACTGATTTAGGTAGTCTTATGGCTCACTTACGGCAGTGGGGCGTTCAGGAGTAATGTCCGCTGGCAAAAGGTGACTGGTGCCTGTGAGGCGGGTCGTCTCGATATGATGGACTTCTTGTTTCTTGAGATTGAGGGCATGAGTTCTGCGCGTGCCAGAGTGACAGTAGTAGAGACGGTCTGAAAGGCACGGATGTCCTTCAGTGCAAATCCCTGCTGAAGGCTTGCGACCAAAGAGATTAAATTGATTAATGTCTTTGCTTGCGACTTATTTTTTGTACACTTTCCTGCATACTATGTGCCCCCATATACCAGCAGAATACGTGATAGTGGGTTCTATTACATGCGTAAGATTGTGCGGGCGTTTTCCGGATGTGCGCCCCATGTACACCTAGTGTACATTCGTAATTTGTTGAATATGCGAGTAGCTCTGCCCAGAACATATTTTAAGTGGCTGTTAAACCGCAGTTTCTCATCTAGGATGACGCCAAGCAGTTTTATTTCTGGCACAAATGCTAAGTTGGTGACGTCCAATTGGAGCGGTGCAATTTTCGCTTTAGGTGTGAAGGCGATGACTAGGGTTTTTGTCGGGCCAAAGGTCAGTTTTACGAGTTTGCCCCATTCGCTGATATTAGCGAGAGTGCTGTTGGTTAGTGGTTCCACTGTTTTAGGTGTATCCACCGTTACTACCAGCAAGATGTCATCCACGAAGGATTGCATATGGCAGCCCGATGGCAGTTGCATATCCAGGAGCTCGTCCAGGATCAGGTTCCATAAGACCGGACCACACGCGGATCCTTGAATGCAACCCTTTGTTAGGGTTTTGCGCACTCTGACTACCGCGTGGTCCAACATGGCGGTTCTGTCCTGCACGTAGTTTTTGATGAGCCCATAGATGTTTTGCGGCGTTCCAATGTGTTTAAGACGATGGAATAGGGCAGGCCACCAAGCGTTATCAAACGCCGCTTTTATGTCTAGTGATATTGCTATGGCAAATTTGTGGTTCTATTTGGCGTGGTGTACATGGTTTAGAGCTGCATGGATGGCTTGGGTGGTATTCTTTTGCTGATGAAATGCAAACTGTTGAGGGTTTAGTTGGTTTCCCACCTCAGCGTGGTGGACTACCCTTTTGATGAACAGCTTTTCCAGGAGTTTCCCGAATACTGGAATGAGACCTATGGGGCAAAAGGATTTGAGATCTGATGGATCATCCTTTCCCGGTTTAGGAATAATCTTAACATAAGCCTCCTTCCACATTCGGGGGAAATGCTGTGTAGGGCAAGGCACCTGTTCATGATTTTGGTTAATAATTGTGGGTAACGTATGGTGAATTAAAGGCAACTATTGGAGGTGAGATTGTCGACGCTAGGGGCTTTACTGGGGCTTGATCTGTTTTAGTTGCTCGAGCACCTCTTCTTCCGTGAACGGGAGGTCGTCAGTTGTGTTGGTCGTGGGACTGATATTGGTGTCGAAGTTGTGCTTGTATTGGCATATGGTCGCAGGTATAGACAGGGTAGAAGTGGTTTAGGAGGGTAGTGGCTGTCTCCTCTCCTTCGGTGGTAAATTTGTGTCCTACTTTGAGAGAGATGGGTGGTCTTCTGGGCGCAGTCTCTTTCAGAAGTCGGTTGGTCAGCGACCAGATGTTCTCTTTCTGCTGAAGTTCGCAAAACTTACGAACGTTTTAGGTGGACTCCTTTTTGAGTTCTTCTGGCTATCCTCCGGAACTGCGCGGTAAACCTTGGCGTTTTGCAGTGTGGATTCGTCTGCGCAGATTTATGATGTCTCTCTTTTGGGTTTCAAGGCTCTCGGTCCACCAAGGAGATTTGTGCTTACGGTTCTGACCTTTAGCAGACATGGTTTCGTTGCAACTGTCGTGTATCAGATCCGTGATTTGGTGGACGAGACACTCAAGTTGATCGACATCTAGGTTGGGCACATCCCTATCGAGCACGTCCGGGGTCGTCATTCCGTGCAACACAGCATCTTAATCTTCCGTTCGTTGTGGGTCTGCGGGTGGCGATACTGAAATCGATGGCGTTGTGCTGCCATGACGTGCAACAGTCCAGTTTGATCCTCCAATCACGTACCGAGTCGTACATTGAGGCGGACGCCAGCGACACGTCAATGATAGACGATGGGTCGTGCCCGTGCGTTACTGTTTCAAAGGTCGGGGTGGTATGGTACCGATTTTGCAGATGTATATGTCGTTGGCGTAGGCGAGTTCTAGAAGGTAACTCCTCTGGGGTTGGATTTTTCACTTCCCCACGTAGGGTGCCAGCCATTGATATCTCCCCTAACCATGCACCTGTGTTGCGATGTGGTTTTGAGGAAGCAGTCTATTGCTTCAAGTGTGCTGGAGGTGTCATGTCTTGGCTCTACGTAAGCTAAGGCCAGGTACCATTTCTGGTGATCGGTTTGCAGATGAATCACGCTTAAGTTAGCCGAAGACATTCTGGACTCCGCCAACACTACCTATACACCACATCCAGGTTTGACGAGGATGCATGCCTTAACATTGCATCCGTTCGAGTATTGGAAGATGTCGATTCGATACCCGATATAGGTTCGACCTCCATAACAGATCCTATATAGGGTTCGGACAACAAAGCAATGTGGTAATGGCCACTATAAAAGTACGTTAAAAATCATGGAAACTTATTTTTTGAGCGATCAATGTTGCACTGTACTATTTTGATGAGTGACTTATCCATAATCAGTGCGACTGGCAATTTTGGGCTTAAGTGATTTCACTCTAGGGCATTTATTTGCGGTGGCCTTGTGCCCAACATCGTAGCTGGTGCTGAATTTTTATTGTGATAATGACAGTTGAAGCATTTGGACGTGCGTTTCTTCTCTCGAAGCGGACAGCTTTCGATGTTGTGGCCTTCTTCAGAGCAGTAGGCACAAGGAGATTGCGCGGTGCATTTTGTCTTGATGTGTCCAAACCTCAGGCACTTTTTGCACTGGATGAATGGCGAGAAGTCTTCGGAATGGACGCGTAGATGGTCGAGGATTCTTCCGATATCGACTATTTTACGCCATATGGTGGGATGAGCGATTAGGGTGGCGTTGTAAAGGTTTGGATTCCTATTATTCCTTTTGAAGGTGAGTCGCAGGTCGTCGTTCTTTTCAATGAGAGGCGATAGCTCTTCGTTCCGCGAATAAGGTGGATTAGCGCCTCCGAGGGCGTGTCTGTACATATTCCCATTATAGGTTGCCGTTTCCTTGCCGGTTCCGCGGTGAGCTGGGTGGAAATTTCCAATTTCTTGAGGGTCTCGTCGCGATGTTTCTGCGTTTCGAACTCGACCCTCAGTTTGTTGTTAGACCCGGACTGGGTTTTGGAAGGCGCATATGTGGTATTGCGGAAATTGACGCTGTTCCTAAAAGCTTCCATAACTTCCTGGCGCGTTTGTGTGTCGCATTTAGCCGAGACGATGAGAGCAGGTCTGTTTGGTGGTATCTCTTTTATTGGGCGCTGAGATGCAGGCGCTCTGGCAGCTTGCGCGTAAGTCGGTGTCACTGGTGTTGGTGGTAGACTCGTGATAGTAGTGAGGTGCTTGGGCAACTACTCTCGCACGCAAGTTGCAATCTCCTTTCTGAGAGCCCCGTTATCATCGTCGGCTCTGACGAGGTTTTTCATAGCTTGGACTTCTGTCTTTACGCTCGGGATGATCTCGTTTTTAAGGTCATCGGTGACCTTAAAAACGAGATCATCCCGAGCGTAAAGACGTGAGATGGTGGTTGGCCTTCCTCGCCGAGTTCATCTCGAGAAGAGCGAAATTAGGTAGTTCCTTGTAGTTCTGATATCGCTATGCGTATTTCGTCCGACGCCAGAGCAAGTCTTTTTATTGCCAGTCGTGACGCTTTTATTCTAGGTACCTAACGGTGGTTTTGTTGCATTCAGAATGTCTGCATATGGCGGCGATGCATGATTCCATGCTGGCGACCTCTGAAGAGTCCGCGGGGAGGGGAGGAACTTTGATCGGGGCTGGGGGAATGGCAGAACGGGGCGGAGTACGGATTAAAGCCATTTAATAATAATAATAATATGAGACAACATCCACACAAGGTCTTCAGGTCCCGAACTAGGTAGAACCTGTACTACGGTAACCTGATGACTGATATACATACTTATATACATATAAACACCCAGACACAGGTCAAACAGACATGATCATGCACACAAATGTTTGACTTGTCCGGGGATCGAACCCGGGACCAGCGGCTCAGAAGGCAGGGTTGCTACCAACTGCACCAACCGGTCAGTCAGCCATTTTCCATTAGCACAGTTCTGACGTGAGAAAACTAGGTCTCTCTAAGGGATGGGTATTTTGATGGTAGGTAGGACCACAAACAGCTTATAAAGCAACAGGGTACTTTAAAATAAGATAAAATATTTTAGCAAAAATCAGCACTTTTACCTACCCTGCCACTATTCGAGCATTTTTTTCCTTTTTCCGAGCTAGCCACGCGTGTGTGGTGCCAAAACACGCGTCTGTGTGCGGGCTCATTAGCGACGGAGTAATTGGAGGTACTTAGGTGACGAAAAATAATTATTATTAATTTAAAATGAGAAAACGTGTTTTTATATAGTGAAATACGTATCTAAATATAATATTTTAGTCTTCAATCCAGCAAGACAGATCGCGCTACACGGTCCGCCCTGATGGTGTGGCAGGTAAGTAATTTATAATATGTAAACAAAGAGTTTAGAAATAATGTTTTTCGTGTAAATCGAGATTATCGTGTTTTTACGAAGTGAACATGGCGTTTTATTATTTTTTTAAACAATCAGGTGGGTTGCGATATATGGAAGGGTAGGACAGAACCTAGTTATAATTAACTGCATCGAAGTGCACAGACCTTAGGGCAAGATACACGACGGTGGAATCCTTTGTTCGATTACAGGCCATTCATTCCATTATAGTCAGTGCATTTCACATAAAGCGGGACAAATTTATACTACCATAGGTAACCAAAATTAGGCCTATAAAATATATATGTAGGGATAGTTTTTATACCGATTTATCGCAATGATACATAAATTGTATTTCTGAATTCACTGATGTGATTGACATGGTCGAAACTTTTATCTTTCGATCGGTTATCATTGTCTGACGTTTACGCGGCGCTTAAAACCACCGCGTCGCCGCGTCGTAGGTATTATGGAATTATCGTAGCCCCGGATTACAGACACTCCAGCTCATGATGCGGTTGCGGGACAACGCATTAGCCAATTATACGAGTACTAAATCGGGACCAAACAATGTTTACTATAAACAGTTAAAAACCTTGGTGGAAAGTTCCTTGTATTATGAACAAATTGCATACTTTATATAGTTAAGAGCGTTTATACCTTATGAGTGGCAACGTCGCAATTTAGTGTCATATTTCGTGGTTTTTATTTTTTATCATTTAATCGGAGCTATATTTTAAAAATCTGTTTAATTAACTTTTTTTTACATTCTGCCTCATGGCATGCATTTTTTTACTATTTGTATACTACAAATTATTATATTTACTTAAAGCTATTTAATTACTTAATATATGAACATTGGACATTAAATAGTCTTATCATTTAAAAATCTGATACACAGTAATAGCATTTTTGAATTAGTATCTTTTAATGTACTTTTTAAATCTTCTTAAAAGTTGCTCTTTAATCATTTTTGGTACATCTTTATAAATAAGGGGAGCCATGCACATAACACTCTTTCTCAATGGTGCAGTTTTATATCCACCTAAGCATAACTTGTCTTCGTATTGAGTTCTTAAAGTTGTAGTCCAGGTTCTAGTGTTTTTCAAAGTCGGGAATAAGTGTTTTTAAAGGCATGCAAAAGTTAATAGATTACATTTTTTAGAACAGGTATACAGCTGTCGATCACTTTGAGATTAAAAATAGATCTACTACTGCGTTTTTGCGCCTTAAAAATATTTTCTCTCTCCGCTACAGTTGCCCCAGAATATTCTATCAAACCTCAATACACAAACAACTAGACTGTGTTATGCTAACAATACTATCTGAAAATTAACTTTTTTTGATAAACTTTAAAAAGCATAATCGGTTGAACTTAGTTTTTTGCAAACGTCATCTGCTTGAGTATTCCATGCACTGACCTCTATTGCGTATTTTAATAGAGGTCAGTGATTCCATGTCAGTCGGCTATCAATAGATATTCCTAGAAATTTTGCGTCATGTTTGAATTGTCAAGGGATCGGGCGGTCAGAAAGATGAAGCGATGTAGGTACCTACCTATTTATACATATAAATATAATAAAATAGCATCGAAGGATTTTTGTCTGGGTGTATGTTCCGAATTGGTGCAAAAACGGCTTAACGTATTTGGATGAAATTGAAGCTGTGGGCAAAAGTTAGTTACATAAACTAAATTTTCGTACCACTTGCTCAAAAAAGTGACATTCTATGCCACAAAAAGCGAACATAACAATAGTCATTTTTAATCTGTTAAAAACAGGGAAAGAAAATTGTACTGAATTTCATTCATCCTCTAGGGGGAGAATGTGATTAAAATTTGGAATACTTACCGAAATTTATACTGAACTACATCTGTGTTTACACCATTGAGTTTAAAGCATTATACATCTTTTTGAAAAAGGAATACGCATTTATTATGCAGTTATGATTATAAATAAAATTACGAAAACCGACGAGGCCATAATATGGCCTCGTCGGTTTTCGTAATTTTATTTGTTTTGTTGTCGGAAAAGCAAAGGCATCAAGCTCATATTATGAGCTTGATGCCTTTGCTTTTCCGACAAAAAAATATTTGTCTAGGAATTTGCCGCGTTTTTGTTTTCTTCAAATACATAAACGTTCAAGTTTATTTTAATTTATTTTTATAAATAAGTTAATTTTCTAAAAATACGTTTAATTGTCATTATTTTTATTAAATGCTTATCTCATATTATTATTGTGTTAATTTTTTCGCAAATGGTACGAAAAGTAGAGTATTTTCCTCGGTGATAAAGCTGTCTTAGTCTTGGGTGAACTTAAATCCCTCGCTACAGTCAGGACTCGTCTTAAATCCCTCGCTTCGCTCGTGATTTAAGTTTTTAACCTCGAGTCCTTCATTACGCTCGCGATTTAAATCGTCACCCGCGACAGAAGACACTGCTTTATCCCCTTGGTTAATAATCTACTATTTCGGCATCAGACTCATTCCCACACCTCGTAGCAATAACTCGATCAATTTACGGTTTTGACGTCGTTACTATTTTATTATATATATTAGTATAGATTAATCATAGAGGAGAGAAGGGCTCGAGACTAAATGATAACAGCCGCACGGAGCGATCTGAGGTTAAGTTACGCGTACCGCTGTCGTTTCGTGGATGGGTTACCATCTATTACATATCGAGACCCTACCGTGCCGTGCTGTCATTCGTGGATCATTGACAGTCATTACGTGTCGTCAAAACCGCTGGTCTCCAAGGCGTATCGCGTTACCCAGTAACTGGGTTGTGGAAGTCAGATAGTTAGTCGCTCCATGTAAAATACTGGTATTCAGCATCGGGTTAGACAAGAATACGACCCCAAAAAACTTGGGAAATGGCTAAATAGATTGATTATTTATTATTAAAAATAATTAAGAAGACAAACAAAGTGTTATTATACTCGTACAACACGATACGGTGTCATAAGTAACAAACAGCAGTGCACTACATATGCATAGACAGTCCACTCTGTCAGCAATGACATTAAGAACCCACAATTATTCTGAAATAAAATAATTAATTAATAAATTTATTTTAAACCCGCAGGCCAGATTGAACTTGGACCCTACGACCATCTCTGGCTTGCTTTATTGACCGGCTAGAGTGAACCCTGACTATGAACCGAGCTCCCCCCTCTTTCTAGCATTTTTATTGGTCGACTTGAGTGGAGATTTGCAAAACCAAATGTGCTTGGAGGAAGGAAGTATTGCAGTAAAATGCTGGTAGGGATCTTGCCCATACTTACTGAATACCTCTCCACTCCTCAAGTACCTCAGGATATGTTGCTCCTTTGTCGCTACGTCACAATGTCCTAGCGAAAGTTTCCGGGGACCCATTATTGAGTGCGTGCAAGTCACAATCCGAGATCTCAAGGTTCCGAGAAATGTCAAAAACTAAAATATTAAAGTTTTTCATATCAACAAATTCTTAAAAATATTGATATTTGTATGACATGATTAAAATAAACTATTATGTTTCCGGTTAGTTTTTTTGCATGTCTTAGTCAAGCACTCCTTCCCTCAAAACTGCCGAAAAACTCATTTACTTATAGCAAGGAAATTTACAATATGCAAAGCGAATATAAGGATGTATTTAATTTGTAAACTACATAGGTACTTCAAATTGAAACAGTTAGGATGTTTTCATTGTTTTTTAAACAAATTTTAAACTAGAAAGTGTACATTTTAAAGTGACTGATTCAGGAACGCAGCAGACTGAACCACTGAAGCTGGAAACAGGAAATTAAGTTCCATGTTTATAGCTTCAAGCAATAAAATAACAAATTGGAAATTTTGCTCCTAAGAAGGTTAGGTCGATTTGTGTAGGAAGCTCGTCAGTTTTTAAGGAGTTTAAGGCGTTCTCGATTTTTATTTTATTTATACTTACATAAATATGATAATAAAGGGAAGTGCGTTATTTGATTTCTCGTCTGTGACAACCGTGGCTAAGTAAGGGATAATAATTATTTATAGTACTTGCACATAGTTAATAAAATAGTTAAGTACCTATATAACTAAGTAGGATTATGTAGGTATGCCAAATTTGTAACACATTTTAGTTTGTGAATGGCACTGTACAGTGTACAGCGGCTAAGGATTATTTATTCTGTAATGTTTTATAATGTACACTAAAATGAATAAATATTAAAGTTAATTGAACTGACATGAGATTGGTTTGCTTTTTCTGCAAAGACATCATTCTTTTTATTAAAATTTTTAGTAACTAAGACACTTGGCTAAATAATAAAAGCCGCTCGGGTCGATTGCTCAGGTAAAGCTGCGTTTGTCGGGGTCGGTACTAGGATTGGTGACCGTCTTTACGTACCGAGACCCCTCTGTGCCCCGGGAAGGACGTTAAGCCGTTGGTCCTGGCTGTCGTTTGTGGATCTTTGACAGTCGTTACTAGTCGTCAGAAGCCCGAAAGTCTTCAACTAGACTTACAAAGGACTATCGTTACCTAGTAACTGAGTTGTGTGGGTCAGATAGGCAGTCGCTCCATGTAAAATACCGATATTCAGCTGCAACTGGTTAGACTGGAAGCCGAACCCGACAAAGGTGGGAAATGGCTATGCAGATGATGTACACATAGATAATAAAATAGTTAAAAATATGTAGTTATGTATGTCATATTTATAATACACTTTCGTTTGTAAATTGCGCTGTATTGTGTACAGTGCCTTAGGGTTATTTATTCACATGATTATTATCATCATTTAATGTACACTAACATAGGAATAAATAGTTATTAAGTACAGTTAATTTACCTTCTTCGCTGAAAAATCATTACCCTTATTCTGGGTCAGCCGGGTAGAAAATATCCCGTCATTATTCTTGTGCAACTTGTCTACATATTATTATTATCTTAAAAAATTTTAAATGTTATGTGAGTGTCAAACCGCACACAAATCATCAGTTTAAAAAAAACGCTAGTAGATAAAATAAATTTTCTCTTTTTTGTAAATAATTGTCTTCTTACAAGTCACTTACAGAGAGAGACTGATTATAAATTACCGAGACTAATTTAATTATACACGAACTTAGGGGTACCTTAAGTTCGTGTATAATTAAATTAGTCTTAAGTACGTTTACTGTAATACTCTGACAATATAGGGAAAAGCGTTATTTAATTTCTTGCCTTTGACTACCCCCGAGTGAAACGTGGTTTGGCCGCTAAGGCATAAAACGGGCGAACTCATTTACCGTACTTGTACCTTCGATCAATAATAGCAATAGATTAAGAATTGGGAACAAAAACACATCGCTGAAGTGGCCGCGATTGCATATAACTTGATTAAAAACCTTAACACTCAAATATAAAGTTTATTATCGTTTGCAATATATTTACTACTTTGATTGAAAGGTATTTTTAAAATAAGAACTAAAATATTTATTGAAAAATAAAACATAATTTCTGAGCTATTGCTTATTGTTATTGTCCCATTTTGCAACTTATATTTTTAACCATAATAGGTTAAAAAAATAGGTTGCAAAATAAGACCACAACATTATTAGTGGTCTTATTTTTTCGGGCGTTTTTGATGCGCTCATAGAAAATCTAGTACTATTGTTGAACGAAGACATCAATAGTTATTATAATTAATTGACCTTCTGTGAAAAAGATTAAGACATGAATGTATTTAACAGTTCATTCATATTTAACTAAAAAAAATCTTTGTATACCTTTTAAAAATATTCTGTCCTTTATTCTTGTATTCTTCTGTAAGTATTTGTTGCGTATTTCTGTGTAGTGAAAATTAAATGTTCTATGAGTGTCCAAGCGGGTGGGAAATGGCGTTGGAAGTAATCGACAAAGACAAAATAACGTGGGCAATCAACACCTTCCTACCTTTCAAGGCAGCAGGACTGGACGGTATTTTCCCGGCTCTGCTCAGGTGGAGCCAAGATGTACTGGCTGACTACCTGGTTAAGGTTTTTCGTGCCAGCCTGGCCCACCGCTATATCCCCTTGAAATGGCGGGAAGTAAAAATAATCTTTATACCGAAACCAGGTAGGGGCGACTACACCCAGCCCAAATCCTTTAGACCTATAAGCCTCTCCTCGTTCTTCTTGAAGACACTGGAGAGGCTGGGGGATAGGAGGATCAGAACCCAAATTTCGGTACAGAGACCTCTACATCCGAATCAACACGCCTACTGTGCAGGCAAATCAACTGAATCAGCACTCCACAGCGTAGTCTCACGCATTGGAAATGCTCTTAAAGCCAAAAACCCAACCCTAGGCGCCTTCATTGATATAGAAGGTGCTTTCGACAAAACAAACTTCGTCAGCATCGAGCAGGCACTTGCCAGGCACGGTGTTGCGCGAACACTCATAGAATGGATCAATAACATGTTAAAATACCGTGCCATTCAGTTTACCGTGAACACCACCACGCGAGGTATCGTGAGTAGAGGCTGCCCACAGGATGGGGTGCTGTCACCACTGCTGTGGAATTTAGTCGTAAATGAGCTCATTGCAGAGCTCAACGCCAGCAGTCTGTACTCGGTGGGATACGCGGACGATATAGCAATTCTGATCTCGGGGAAATTTGAAGGCATCTCATGTGATCTCATGAGAAGGGCTTTCAAAATAATCGAGAGCTGGTGCACGAGGCACGAACTATCGGTTAACCCCTCGAAGACAGAACGAATAGGCTTCCAAAACTCTTCAACACTGAACTAACACTTAAAGACGAAGTCAAGTACTTGGGGGTGATCCTTGATAGCAAACTTCTCTGGAACAAGCACCTTGACTACAAACTTAATAAAAGCACAATTGCACTCTACCAATGCAAAAGAATGTTAGGGAAAACATGGGGGCTTTCTCCGAAGATAACTCTGTGGTTATACAAAGCGGTAATCAGGCCAATGTTGGCTTATGGCGCTCTGGTTTGGTGGACGAGGACTGAACTCTCGACCACCATTACCAGACTACAACGCTTCCAACGACTGGCCTGTACGGCTACCACTGGCTGCATGAGAACCACCCCAACTGCAGCCATGGAGATAGCCCTTACACTAACTCCCCTTGACTTGTACATACAGCAGGAGGCGGCGCTAGCTGCTATCAGGCTAATGCATCTGGGCATATGGGGCAAAAACCATACCAGCCCACACGCTAACATCCTGGACCGGGCGATTGAGTACCAACCGCTCATCGCTGCCCCGTGTGATAGAACACCAAACAAACCCATGTTCAACAAAAACTATATTATACAAACAGTTCAGGAGGAAAGGGATCAGTCAGGAGCCCATGAAGTGCGCATCTACACAGACGGCTCAAAAACACAAAACGGTTCAGGTGCTGGCGTACACTCCCTTGACCTCAACATTAACCTTCACATACCACTAGGCACACACAGTTCGATATTTCAATGTGAATGTGTTGCCTTAACACTAGCCGCAACAGCAGTAAAGCGCTTAGGCATCCGGAACTACGGCATTAAATTCCTATCCGATAGCCTATCTGTGCTCAAAGCTTTAGAAAACAAACAAACTAACAATAAACTAATTTTTGAGTGCCATTTAGCTCTGGAGAGGTTATCGACGTTTAATCGCATTACCCTCCAATGGATCAAAGGGCATAGTGGATCCTTAGGCAATGATGCCGCTGATGAACTTGCGAAGAGAGGCTCTGATATGGAAGTGCTAGGCCCGTACCCACTTCTCCCTCTGCCTTTCTCACAATTTCGTGCGTGGATTCGCCAAAGATCGACCGAACTCCATAACAACAGATGGTCACGGGCAACAGACTGTAGACAGTCCAAATTGACTTTACCAATTGTAGACCCGCGGTTAACCAAAAAACTTCTCAACCTGAGTAGAAATAACCTCAGAATAATTATAGGAACAATTACGGGCCATAACCCCCTTAACAAACATCTTTTTAACATAGGCGCCACAGATAGCCCCCTTTGCAGGGGCTGCCTTGACGCCGAGGAATCAGCCGCCCACGTTATCCTGGAGTGCGAGGCTGTGGCTTCTCAACGGGAAGAAATCCTCGGAACAGTGAGGTCGCTCCGCGAAGCCTGTGAAGCCCCCAGGAGGCTTCTGTGCTTTTGGGCGGAGCTAGGCTGGCTGTGTTAGCCAGTATCCCCACGCACAACGGACCAAATGAGAGTCGAAGTGCGGAAAAGGGAGTCCCCATCATCATCATCATCATCATCGAGTGTCCAAGCGCACATATTACTTCAAATATTAAATAAATGTTAGTACAAGTCGTACAAGAAAGTCTCTTTTATGTAATAAAGTATCATTCATAATTATCTTCGCAGTAGTCTAAGTCAGTTATAAATGAGTCTCGCTACAATACACGAACCTAAGGTACCTCCTTAGGTACATGTACTGGAAGGCTTATGTATGAGGACAGAAAGACTCAGACTACATTTTGAATTTACTCGTAGATGAATAATCTTGTATTTTTGATTAAGATATAAAATACAAGGTGATTCATCTACGAGTGATCCACAGGACTTATGTCAAGGTATGTCGGCGACGAGACCCTATCTGAGCACTATGGCGCAAGTAGTGGCGGGACCGCCGTGCAAAAGTAACGTAGATTATTAAGTTCACTAGTTACAAAAGTTTAAAAAAGGATTTATTTAATGTTTCTATATTCTAATTAGTTTATTTAACTCACATTTGTTATTAGTTTTTGTATTCCAAACAAATAAGACTGTATTGAAAGGATTTCTTACAAGAATAATGTTGTTCACGTATAATTACGTAAGTTGAAAACTCACTTTTTTGTTTATGGACGGATTTTGATAATTTTTGTTTTTAAAGATAGGTTTAGTCACAAAACTAATATATACGTTTGAATTGTGAGAATCGGGCCATTAGTTTAGAAGATATAAGGGATTTTCTATAGTGAAAATGTGCCAACCTATGTTTTTAATAGTTTTTGTTCTAGAAACTTTTTATTGTTAATAGTTACGTCCCAAATTAATATTTAAGGTTTAAGACATTTATTTCTCAAAAACAATACAATTCACTTAATATGAGAAATACAAGGTGATATAAGAATTACTTTTGAAGAAGGTAGGTACTCGTAAATAAATAAGTTATTTGGTAGACAAACAGTTTTACAGTGTTGTGGGTAAAAGGAAAAAGTGAGTGTACGATCATAAATACGATCGAAGACTATTACATATCAATTCTTGAAGGCAAGTCGATAGCAATTACACATTGAACTATTTATATGTTTATATACTCGTACTGTAATGTTTCGGAAATACAGAGTAGGTATTCTAGTTATCTTTGTACTTAGCAAATTAAAAATTATGTAATAACAATTGATACAGATGTAAATTAAATGAGTGTGGTGGGTTAAATTTAAAACCTAGAAAAATCTTTTAAGATGTGGTGTTTTATGGTTTTTTTATATAAAGTAAGGGACTGTATCTCTTTAATATCATTGGGTAATTTATTATACAATACAACTCTGCTCCTTCGTATAGTATATTTTTTCTTCCGTAATTAGTTCTTGGTGGTCTTAAGCAAATGTTGTTTTTTCGTCTAGTGCTACGTTTTTGTGTTTTGTGTTATTTAATTAGATTAAGGACTTAATAAGGTATAATATATACACAAATTGTAAGGATATATTGATAAAATATAATAAAAAACGGCTTGACAGATTTCGGCTATAGGGAAAAATTGCAAGCAAAAGGGTCTCAAAAATCGCGGTCCTCGTTAAGGTAACGTAGGCCGGCCGCGCCGTGTATAAATTCAGGGCCATTTGCCGGCAAAAATCTTCCCTTGATCGGATCCACAGAGCCAGCTGGTGGCGTAGCTGAGCCAGTAGTTTTACCCATTAATAATAATGAACCCATTTTGATCCAGCCTGTCCCCAACTTGCTGTCCTTCCCCAGCGATAAAAAAAAAAAAAAAACCGGCAAAAATCAGTCGCAGCTCAGCCGTCGAAGAGGCAACAACTACCAAGAAGCCGAAATCTGCCAGCAAAAATCAAGAAGAAATTCTGCATTTTTATTCACCGCCTCTTCGCTGCCCGTCTCTCCGAGGTCCTCCTAGTGGGTGTACCCCTACTTACCTACGCATTCAGGGGTGCGTGGTGACGTGTGTCGCCAGCGAGATAATAGGGAAACATACGTCAAAAAACGTGGGAGACTGTCCCAGGCAACCGTAAGGTACTGATCATACCCCGGTAGCCGCAACAAGGTAGGAGACCAGTTTTTCCGCCTATCTAGATGTCGTGAATGTATATACATTTTCTGGAAAATAAATATATTGATGTCATAATTTGTCGATTAATTTAGAGTGCTTATTACCTTGTCCATAATGAATATATTTCAGCAATAATAAAGAATGCTGCTGCGTAACGTATTGGTGCAAACTCTTGTTTTTCGTATTACTTTACATAGACGTTTTAATATGTAGATTGTTACCGTTTTATTTCAGGGTCTTTTTTTAATTAAATCTATAAACTCCTTTTTTTTTAACCATGATCTGGCAGTTTTAGTAATTTATGCGGCCTACTCAAATGTCCTTTCTTTGGTATGGTTCGCCGAATCGTTGAGCTCCTTAAGTTCTGAGTTGCGCTGCACTATTGCTGACAATTGCGTGCACTGACTGGACTGGTCCACTCAAACTGTGTGGTCCTTTCCTCAAAGGACTATTTTAGATACCGATCTACCTAACCTTCACAAGATCTGACCAAGCTTTTCTCTGGACTTTAGAAGAGACTGTGACCTCATAGTTTGTTTCGGCCTTGTTTCTCAGAGTAGTCAGAAAGGAAACGCCGGCCTCATCTAGTTAAAAAGATATTTATGTTTGACGTGTAAAAGTGTTTGTACAAACCTACCTACAGAAATAAAATCATTTATCATTACTAAATTAACTAACAAACTATAAAAATAAAAATATAATAACCTAACTAAAACTAATACCAAATTTAAATATGGCGTCGAAAAATTCCTCCACATCGCTGTCGACTGGTAGATTAGATAGAAATTACACTGTCATCAGCCGTTTTCGCCTCTTTTCTTCACCCAACACAAAAAATAACAAATCTAGATCATGGCATTACTAATATTACGTTTTTTTTTATTTTTTAACATTGCCCCATACTTGGAATTTCTCCTGTATTGTGGGTGCGTTCACAAACATTTAAAATTCACATACACAAATTGATTGATTGTCAATATGCGTGTGATACGCAGTTAGGCTAGGCAGGTACCTTTTTTTTTTTTGTTTCCGGTGTGAAAATCCTCATGGACGTCCGCCGCCCTGGGGCGGGCGACGGGGTCCGTCAGACTCTTACTGACTAAAAAGCACCCCGGGATTCCATCTCACACCTACGCCGGGGGTCGCGGGAATGTACGATCCATCCGCAACCCCCGACCGAGGCTGCAGGTACCTACTTCAATTTCGGCGATGAAATTTGCTCGCATCTCTAAATAAATATGACCCGGTTTTGCAAAACTAGTTGATCAAGCTGGCCACGAGTTTCACAACACCGAAAGATGTCGCCTTCACCCTCTATGTCAAAAATATCAAAATTTACAAGAGGAGAAAAGTGTTTATTTGTGCACCTTATCGTTACATTCGGTATCATCTTGGTGATGATAATCACATACTTTGTGCACATATATGTTGTGAATCACACACAAAATGACCTATTCAAAATTTCCCGGAGAGCATACGAACAGAGTAAGTATCTGTAAATAAATATATAAATTCTTTAATTCGAGTATCTATGACTCATACGTCTTAGTAACAATATAAATACTTAAGCTTATGTTAGTATTTACATGAAAACAATAACATAAAAGACAATGAGTCATTGCTTCAGAATTCCAGCTGAGATTCTGGAGCAACGACTCACGATACAGCAGTCCACACTATTAGCAATCATGCCAAGGATACTGTTGGAGCTGGCCCGCACCCTGCTCATCAAGGATGCACATCTCTTACGCATTGTTGCGAAGAAACAATCCGTTCGCATTTCAGCAAACATCCCTGATGCGCTACAGAAGCGAGACAGCCCCATCAGCACCCTGAAACCATTATCGTACTGTACACGTAGGGCGCTATACGATTTTTGCAGTCTACCCACAGGCTACACCTATAGAATGAGGTGACGTATGCTCTAAAAAGTGTTAATTAAACGTCCCTGGACGCTCGCGCAAACCTGCGGGCAACCATGTTCGCCCTCACCGACATCGACAGCGCCCTGCGCTCCCTCTCAATGTCTGAATCATCACTTAAATTCTCAGTCAGCTGTACTTTCGATTTAGACAGAAGGCAATAATTGTGACTTATGTATAAGTTGAAGCTTATGTATGACGCAGACGTATTCTAGTTCCGAAAACAGTTAAATCGAAATAATCAAAAGAGTGCGACTTTGTATTCAACAGGAAGGGACTCATTTTGAGCATTTCATAAATTGATTAATTTTGTATTAAAAATGTTGAAATTCATGGTCTTCCTTTTATTTGTGACACTAAGTTATTTAGCAAAAAATAATTCTTATGATGAAGCCTTTCGATCGGTATGATAAAGCTACAGGGTGATTATTTTTCTCATGTAACGGGTTCGATTTCCGGTTCAACCATGTAATTATTTACATATCTATGAATGCAGTTTAAATTGTTTTTAAAATTGAAATAATGTCATCTTTCAGTAAAATGTTCCATCTACAATGTTCAAGGTACTTTGTGTGGCATGTGGCATATCCGTGGGACGCCCTGTTTATGTATTAAGTTCTGTTTACGTTTTAATTTTTTATTTCTGCTTGAGTATAGTTTTCAATGTTTTGTAGGTAGGTATATTGGTATATTGGCGTGTGCTAGCTGACATATAGCAAATAATTCAATTTAATGTTTTGTGTTTCATAATGTTAATTACTTACCACTGTATAGAATCCAGTTCTTTTAACTGAACAGGTAGCTGTGCTGCGGGGGAGTTTGTTCCGCCACTTCTTCTTCTCAGCTAAAGCACTTAGAAGTGGTGAAGGGCGGGCGTTTTGGGGGACTGTCTTATGTAATTTTGACGTTCAAAAAGTGCTGATTCTCAGACTTGAGAATAACTTCAATTTCGAATTAACATCAATTAATTAACGAACAAACATGACATAGACAATAGGAGAATTCGTGCTTCAATAATTATTATCTATTCTCATAGAGCCGAGTACCGCTACACTACGCACGGTGCTACGCCGTAGCACTTTGCTACGTTTTCGTAGTCTCTTCACATTCGAATCGCTCTTTGTGTGAAAATTAACGCCCTAAATATTAGTGATCAATTCAATGCAAATACCGACACCATCGTGGTCCTCAATGGCATTTCTTGAACCTTTTAAGCGCTTGGCTAAATATCAATTGCCGTGCCACTAGGGCGCGGCTACAAAACGAAAAAAAAATAATGTTTTTTAGTTTTAGTTGTACCACGCAGATAATACGACGAAAATAGAACGAAAAAATCATGCATGTTCTCTGTCGCAGAAATACGACACGAGCGGTAGGGGCACGGAAATATGTGACGCATGAATGCGACACAAGCGGTCAAAAGAAAGGCTAATGGACAATACTAAAGGGGTCCTCATGAAAAAGGGGTTGTTAAAGACGTGCGTCACGATTTACAATTAGGTAGTTACGTTACGTTAACTAATTTTGTATCACAAGCAATCGCACGAGTGTTATCAAACATTGTTTTGTTCGAATAAGCATTGAACTACTAAAAGTAATTCATAAAAAAATAAAAACAATAAACATTATACACAACATTTAAAAGATTATTAGTAGTTACTATTTGGGTTCCCTTCTATCTGGCAGAATATTGATGCTCCGAAATTTATTTTATATAACACACTTGGCATAATCTTCTTTAAACGAATATTTTTAAGGCGTAAAAATTATTGAATATAATTATTGTTTAGCCGAATGTTTATATGAACGAATTTACAATGGCATACTGTGAAGAATTTTGAATTACATTTGAAAAAAACCAATTTTGGATTTAGAATTTGTTGCCAGCCATACATAAATTACGTTTCAAATGGCCAGTACCTATTATAAAACGGCAACTTCATAGGTAAATACCAATTATTATATGTAGCATTATAATCAATCCATATATCATTCATTCATTAACATAGCGTCTGCATTACAAGGCCGCCTGTACAATTCTTTTTTTATTACGGAACAACGGACCATTTTTTTCACATTTTAATAACTAATAATAACTTTTATTTAGGTCCTTTTACAAAGTAATACATCTAAACACTTATTAATACTTAGTAGTACGGTCAAATGGGGTTACTTTGATACTACGGGGTTACTTTGATAACAACTTTAGGCTTATGAAAAACTTAATTTTATAATATCTACAACACCAGTTAAAAAAGAAACTATCAGTACTTGGCACTACTGATAGTTTCTTTGTATTATAGCGTTGTAGTTATTATAAAATTAAGTTTTTCATAAGCCTAAAGTTGTTATCAAAGTAACCCCATTTGACGGTACCAAGTTCTTAACAGATTGGCTTAAATACTTATATAAAAGCTAGTTTAATTTACTCGTTTTTAATTACATATGAAAGGTACGTTGGTACTGACATTCTATCTGTACATAAGTACATATCTACAACGCCACCGCAACTCCGATGAAAAACACGGTCCGGTATCCAGTACAAGCTAAATATTCTTCGTTTGTGCAGGTCTGTCCGGTTTGCCACTCTCGGATTACCAATCCATCGGCATAATATTCCTGAACGTGACGCTGCCGACAATAGTATGTGTAACGTTGTTACTACGACCAAGATGGTCATTAGCCCCCGCACAGTGCACATCGATGAGAGACGATCCCGACATGTCCGAGTATCTACTCCAGTGGAAAATTAAGTATAAACTTTGTGGTCAACATATACGTAAGTACCTAAATCTTTTCATAACACTTTACCATATAACTAGTTGTATTAATGGGTATTTCCACAAACCTGTAAACTTTCAACAAAAAAAAAACTGGTATGCAGGCTTTATCTATCTGCTCCACATTATGCAAAGGCGGCATTGATTAGTTTAAAACATTACCTCCACATTCGCTAGTTGTGTTTTAATTCTGTGAAATAATAGTAGCGCCTATTGTCATGAACCGGACACTAATCAATTGTCATGGCAAATAGCCAGTCAATAATCAAAGGGATTACACGAGCTGGACACAAATTGGGCATTTAGTACAGGCAAATCAAAGCCGACTGTCGTTACCACCATTCTACGTAGGTAGATCCAATTAAACTAATTGCAAACCCCGTGTTTATCCAGTTGTGATGTATTGTCTAATAATTCAATTCATCAACCTGCGCATTTGACGTAAGAGTACCTACAGTTGATAGTATTCTTCAAAATCTCACCGTGAAAACTGAGGTGATGTGAACTTAAAGGGAGCTGTCATTAGTGTCAATCCCTAAGCATCACATGCGATGTTAGTTCACTTCACCTATTAAATTTTCACGGTGATATTTTTATAGAATAGCTGGTCGCTGGTTTATCAAAAAAATCGTCCTGAATTGTTTTTGCGAAGTCGAATCAGATAGATTCGTGGGTACGTACAGTATATTTGAAGGTATTTTTATTTTATTTCGTAATGGAAAATACATACTGGTATATTAATAATAAACGGCAGTAACTTAGCATTAAACTTAACATATATAGGTACTATCTACTACATTTTCAACTAAAATTTTTACAAAGTGATGGCAAACTATTTGACTGTAATCAGGGCAAAACCAATGAAACAAAAGTGGCTAAAAATAACAAAATAAAAGTCTTGTTTATGTATCTATATCACCTTTCTACTATGTCATTTCTACTAGTCATTCACACGAAGCAATTAAAACTATATAAAGTTGCAGAATCCAAACATGCACTTCCTATATTATTAATGAGTCCGTACTTAATCTTAGACTAAAATATGATATTTTAATTTCCATTAAAACAGAGACAAATAATGTTCATGTTAATAGGGTTTGACCTACATGTCTCCTGGACTGGCATACAATTTTTTTTAAGAAAAACAAGTTATAATTAATATTTATTTTCTATAAAATATTAGGTCCTTACATATGAAATTGGCGTAGTAGTTGACATAGACGTAGTAGTAGAAATGCCACTTCAAGAATGTACTAAGTGGGAGACCCCACGATACAAAAAAAAGTATTTCAGTTTTTCGGGGTAATAGGAATAGGGGTTCATAGGAAGCGGGTTTCACGAATATAATATTTATGTATGTTACAAAAATATTATATACGTGAAACCCGCTTCCTATGATTTCCTTACTGTTACGGGGTTAATAGTAGTTCGTTACAAAAGCACAGACTTTCCGAGTAGTTTATTTAAGTGTTTGAATTGTTAATATTTATTTTGATTGTGTGTTTTATTTTGTTTTAAAATATAGTTTAAATAAATTAAATAATGTAATTTCTTTAAAAAAAAAAATGTAATTACTGAATGGAACTTAGCGCTGAATGGTTTTGTATATAGAAGGCATAGTGAATTGATCCAAATATATGTAAAAGAATGTGCGTAGAGAGAGATGGAGTAGTGAAATAGAGCGAACGCTACCGTAAGATGATGCCCGATACCTCGGTTTACTCACTTTATTTTACATCGGCCGATCCGAGCCATTGATTCACTTTGCCGTGTCTGGCTGACGACGTACGAACATAATACGGCCGGTGTAGGATTATGCATACATATGCATAATCCCGACACACGACTCACGCCTTTTTCTCACTGGGGTAGGCAGAACCTATTACAGAGCTCCACGTGTCTATCCTTACGTAGCCTCCTTTTGCGTCGTCCTCATTCTCGTACATTTGACGTAAAAACTTTGAACCATTCAAACCATTTTCTCAATTCTTTTATACATTGACAATACGGCTCCGTTGTCTAACTCTAAAAGTTTCTAACTTACAGACCCATCTCAACAAATCATCCTGTACTTCCCTATACAAAACAAGTTACTTAATTAATAAACTAACTATTAATTTTAAAAAGCATACATGCAACATTAAAATAAGCAACATTTTTTAAAGTCAGTAAGTTTTTAGGGATCAGTTAAATATTTCCCTATAATATATATTTATATATATAATATATATACAAGGTGTTGTTTTGCATCCTCGTCAAATTCGAGGACGTAACTATGCTAATGATTCTCGACACGAATCAATAATAAAATAAGTAGGTATTTATTTTTATTTTTTGTATTTTTCGGAAATCGGCATGTGTAGGGCCCGTGTGATACCGCCCTGTAACTGCGCTGTAACTGTAACGCATGCACACAGCGACATAGTCGTACGACACTGCCTACCGCATACGCAACGGGGCGATTTTGTTCTTTGAAAGTGGAGTATTCTGAAATACTGTCAAACTTAAATACCTAAAAAAACAAGTATGTATTAATTATTGAGCAGTATCGTAATTTTATTTGATATGTCTTTCATAACAGCCTCCTGAAATTTGACGAGGATGCAAAACGACACGTTGTATATTCCCTATTTCACTATAATAGAGTTTAAAGAAAGTAGTTTCTTCAGACCTACCTTGGTTTCTTTTCTTGGTAACAACTGACCGCTGGTACCTAACAGTCAGTCTGCGGCCGTTTGACAAACACTTTTTCATTTCGTTCGTTTGACACACACTCCTTCGGAATCTTGACTGCCTCGTTGGTCTAGTGTCCTTGAGGTCCTGGGTTCGAATCCCAGGTCGGACAAAGCGTTATTGGGTTTTTCTATCTGGAATCTCTCAGTAGCAGCTCGGTGTTTGGTTTTTTGCCCGGTTGATGGCAATAGGTTCGCCCCCTATTATATGGGATTTAAACATAACTGGCGGAATGGGTACAAACCTGTGCCCCACCCTTTTTTTTTCTTTTTTTTTTCTTTGGGGACACAAGGCGTCATATTATGTTATAAATGTCTTCCTTAAAAAATTGGGATATCATATACAACTGGCAGTTCCAGAGATTAGCGCGTTCAAACAAACAAACTCTTTAGTATATATAATAAATAAACAACAAGTATATTAAAATGATAATTATAGTATTTCTTCGTACAGATTCCGACATCAAACGGACTTTGACACATTCTCATTTTAACAGAGGCGATTACCAAAATAACATTGGACTATTCGAGCATGCGGAGCCGATATTAAAAAATGAGTATTACGTTGGTAAGTTGACATCCACATGCAATATGTAAGTATTAAATAGGAACGGAAAATATGAGATTCCTATAAGAGATACCTTACCTTTGGATAGTCAATATACAGTATATTGACTATCCAAAGGCATTCTCAAGCCTTCTCATATAACGCACTAGCGATATGAATCGAATTTAGATCCAATTTGCGAATCCTTCACTCGCAAATATGGCAAAATTGACACGGATAATGTAATTTTATAACATAAATGCTACTATCCGGTTATTGAAAACTGCTGGTACCGGTACCAGAGGTGTGCAGCGATTGGCCTGCCGCACGCGCCGCCTAAAGTTGTGGTCATGACTCCCAGATTGACAGACTCCTGCACAAGTTCGAGTAGCGAACCTTCGATATCGATTGGACGCAAGACGTGTAAGTTGTAGGTAAATTACTTGAGTCATGTTTAAATTCATGCTGAGGCCATGGCTGGCCTCAGCATACAGAGGCTTCCTTTCCTTGAAAGGCTTTGCAGCATCTGGTCTAACTTTTCCAGCGGCTCTGGCATAGTGACGATATCATCAGCAAAACGAAAATCAAATCAAATCATAATTTATTTGTTAACTTTGTAATAAAAGTACAGTTCTTATGTTTAGTGAACAGAGCGCTATGCTATGCCAGGAGGCGTACAAATATGGTGTGCAAATCGGAATGCCATGAGGATTATAAATTATTTACTCTTTTGTTTTTAATCATGCATAATAATTTTATAGTATTAAAATAAAAAATAAACAAATTGAACAATTACATAATACTTAATGTCAGACCTAAATGAGGAATTATTAAAATGTCAGAAATCTATGTCAAAATAATTAAAATGTCAATATTATTATTTATCTCAATTTATCTCAAAACCTCAATATTTATAATTCTAAATTAGTTCGTCATTTAAGTATTCGTCAATAGTATAATAGCATTTATTTATTAAGAACAATTTCATTTGTTTCATAAATTGTGCAAAATTTTAATCTTTTGTGGCATCTGGAATTTTATTATAAATGCGTGGAGCCATACCAAGGACACTTATGTTAGTAATGCAGTTTTACATTTACAATTACTCAAAGCATTTCTGTACTGCCTACAAATTTGAACATTTCGTACCATTGTCATTTTTTCAAAAAGGTTGGGATTTGTTTTGACAAAGATACTAATTTCCAATATGTATAACGCCGGTAGCGTAAGTATTTTTTCATCACACCATCTCGGAAAGAGTATTTTTTTTTTAATCTTCAATATCTGAGTGGAAAAGCCGTTTTTATTCTCTAGAGGATAAAGTAAATTGAATTTAGAACACCGTGTGCACTAAGTTTGTGAATTAAAAAAAACATTAAACCTATTTACTGCTACCTCTATGGTGCCGAATATATCATACAACTTTTTTTTAATTTGTTAAAAACTCAGACTCGGAACCTTCTTGGTGTTCTTTTTTCAATTTGCTTTGTACGCGGTTCTTTACGCGGCATTTTTTCACGTCATTGTTAAACCTTATATTAAAAACAAGAAACTTGAAAACAAGTGAAAAAACTAAAATGAGTGATTCTAGCGACGAGGAAGTTTGCTTGACGCCAACAGAATTGACTGAAACTGTTAATAATGCGCAAATGAGCTTTCTCCCTCAACAATCACGCGAGAAGTATTTAAAACAGTACGATATGTTCAACACGTGGCGACTAGCAAAAGGAGCCAAAACTTTCTCAGAAAACGTTTTGCTGGCATATTTTATAGAATTATCCGAGAACAAGAAAGCAAGCACTCTATGGAGTACGTATTCGATGCTAAAAGCAACAATAAAGATGAAAAAAGACAAACATATCGATACCTATCCTAAATTAGTGGCATTTTTAAAAAGAGCCTCATCTGGTCATTAACCAAAAAAATCGAAGGTTTTCACAGTATCTGATATTGAAAAGTTTCTTAACGAAGCACCCGATTCCGTATATTTGGCGGCAAAAGTAAGTCAGTTGCACATTCAGTATCTACTTAAGTATATTAATCTCAATTAAATAGTATACTTAGTAGATGTTGATAGGCATAATTATGCGTTCATATCAATTTTATTCATTTATCTACTACAATACTCTTTACGTTACAGGTTGTTCTTATTATTGGAATAAACGGAGCATGTCGAACTAATGAACTAACACAACTTAATGTCAAAAACATTGAGAAACATTCAGATGACTTACTATTAATTAATTTACCTAATACAAAGACAAAAAGAGACCGCAACTTCGTCATTCGCAAGGAATACGTAACGATTGTTGAGAAATATCAAGCCTTACGCCCGCCTAACACTCCAATCAATCGATTTTTTCTACAGTATCGCAATGGAAAGTGTGTTAGACAGCCTATGGGTACTAATAAAATTGGCAGTATCCCACGAGAAATAGCAACATTTCTTGAACTTCCAGAACCCCTGTTGTACACGGGTCATTGTTTCCGACGAACTTCAGCCACACTTTTGGCTGATTCCGGAGCTGATCTCCTGTCCCTTAAGCGCCACGGAGGCTGGAAGTCCAATGCAGTTGTAGAGGGATACATAGAGGATTCCATCCAATATAAGTCTAAAATATGTGAAGGCATCGTAGGAGCCATTACACTGAAAGAGCCTCAATCGGATCCTTGGACTGGCCCTTCTACATCAAAAATAAGCCGTTATGAAACACCTAACCATCTCCCTCTCTCTCCAACATTCACGCCAAGGGAATCCGATGAATCGGTACAACTATTAAGTATGACAGATAGTTTACCGAAAAACAGTACACAAGTGACTAACACCAATATTACAGTACCAAACAAAAATATTACACTCAATTTAAATAACTGTAGCAACGTTACTTTAAAATTTTCTTAATTATACCTTAGTATTATTTTGTTATAATTTAAAGATTATTCTGTAATACTTACCTGTCATAATGTAGTAATTAATACCTAAACAGAAATAAAAGTGTACCTATCTTGTGATTGTAAACGTTTTTTTTGCATTTAGTCATTTCCTCGCTGAGGTGGAATGAAAAGTTACGTGTTGCACTCGAGTGCAAAGATTTTTCACCTCGTGCTCTTTTGATTCCCTCGCTAACGCTCAGGATTCTAATTTTGAATCACTCGCTGCGCTCGTGATTCAATTTTAGAATCCTTCGCTTGCTCGGTCATCAAAATTGAACACGCGGTTAAAAAGCAACTTTGCACTCTTGTATAACAAATAACTATTAATGACTTAAAGTACGAAGATGTGAGATGTACTCGCTATGCACGTCGATGGCCCAGTCCAGTGTCTCGAAGATAACAGCTTGATGAACAATTTCGGCGTATCACACCCCTCTGTATAGTTGGATAGGCCTCGCCTACTTATTCTAGAATGATAGCTCACTTCCCCTAAGTTATCACGGTGAGATTGTTACAGAATCGCCGGCTGTTTCTAAACAAATTAGTAAGACTTATTAATTGAGAACATATCCAAATCAAATATCAAGGTAAAATATTATAAAATTACGCATATAATATAACATAGAGCTTACCTTTGTACAGCCCTTGGGAAAAAAAAAAACTCCAAGATCTTCAAAAACACAAAATTTGCTTGAAAATGTGTTTTCTATCGCACAAGTAGCTTCATCAAATAAAATCTGGATAGGTACTTAGTAACATGACGGTATAAATATATATGTCAATTAATTGAATAAATATGAAAAATGCAGGTAGATTTAATTAATTATTGGGTGTTTTAAAAGCCCCGTCGCAGTATCTAGGTAGCTCCTCGAGAGTCAAGAGCTGTGTGTGGGTTTTTAAATTAATGAAACTTGTTTTTCGTTATGGTAATTAGGAATTTAATAGTTTTCAGTACAGAAAGATAGATATTGATCAAAACTTTCGCGTGAATCAACTGTAACTTTTTATGTTACTTTTATTTACACCATCCACGCCGATGACGCCGCCATTGGTAAAAAAGGTACCGGCACACCCCTCTAGCATCTTCCTATGCGAGACTCATGCCCGTTTTCACGAACACTAGATGATTTCTAAATGTAATGCCTAAACATTACGCAGTAAACTAGCGATAAAAAAAAATCAGAAACCCCTACTCGATGACTAAAGTTACCACACGATGCGTAAACCTAAGGTAACTCAGGTTGCCTAGCAACAAATTTCTATGAGTATTAACAGAACTTAACTTACTTTCAAAAACCAAAGACAATGTGTCAAAATGTAGATTTAGAAGTAGAATAGTAAATACTGTTCATGCTAAATGCTAAGCAACCCTTAGCATGGAATTAGTATTGGACTATTATTTAAGCTCCTTATTGCTTAGGGATCTGATTACGTTACCTAATTAGGCACCAATTTATTTATTTATATATTCTTTATTTTACACCACATAATATAACAAAAAAAAAATTACTCTACATAATATACCATGGGCGGCCTCATCGCTTTCTGCGATGTCTTCCAGGCAGCCTTGGAATGGACAGTGATTTGTCTGGACATAAAATGGGGCTGTCGTTGGTGCAAATAATAAGTATCTGTATCAATACACTAAAATATATACACAGATATATACATATCCTAAATAATTGATAGGTAGGTACATAAATACGTACATACATTCTAAATATAAAAGCAACGAAAATAAATGAAGACTATAGATTATTACAATTACGAGAACAAGATCATCGACAAGTAATGTTCCTTCACGAGTCTTCTATATACAAGCAACGACGGCGCGCGTTTTATTTCAACTGGCAATGCATTCCACAAACGAGCTGCCTGGACAGTTAAGGATTTGTCGAGGAAAGTTGTGGAATGCATAGGCATTTTAACCTTCAGGTTATCTGATGACCTTAGAAATTCCGTGTGGGAGTCGCAAAGAAACTGGAGACGTTTCTATTAACAATCATTTTTTTCGTATCAATTAACATGACGATAATGAAAACGGGCATTAATTAACTTACCTATAATTATGTTCTGACAAGTCGCTGATGATTCCCTGTTAAAAAGAATCCAGGCATAAAATAAAACATTGGGTGTCAATAAAAAAAATCGTAGCAAATGCCCTAACTACACTATTAGATATTAAAGTTTATAGTTTAGAATGCACGACATGAAAGTATTCACATAATCATGTAATAAACTACTGCAGTGGATCAATATTCCATCAAAAAGCAGAGAGATTAGAAGGTGATTGAAATTCAAAATCAATCATTTAGCGCTCGTCACGGATGGAAAGATCGTTGTGATGTCAAACATTCAAGTATCACAGTCACCTATTTAATCGTAAGCTAAGTACAAAGGTACACAGTATAAAACCTTTTTTAATATAATTTAGCTAATGTTTGCATCACTTTTGTTTACATCACAAGGAGATTGCAAATTTCATTCTGAAATGCTACATAAAAACAAATATATTATATGACTTGTAGATGTTCCTACCTAAGTTTCTTTTAACAAGATTTTTTTTTTTTTAGTAAGTTGGAACATGGCTTATAAAAAAACTTATACTAATAGCTTACAAAAAAAAAAATGAGATGCAGCTGTTCTAAACTACTAACAGTACCTATAATATAAAATACCGACATCGATATCAACTCTAACCCTTTCCGTCAAATCGGATGTAATCAGAATAAGCATTGTTTTTTTTTTTACATACATTGTCAATACGCTGACTCATTTTAAACGGAAGGCCCTGTCTCCTGTGATAGTTTTTTTTTTAAACTAGTACAGGATGATGATGATCTTTTCCATTAAAGTTAAGTACTTTATTGTATTGCATAGTTTTTGCGTATCGTTAACTGGTGGACAAATAATTTGTAACACCGTTTTCGGAACAATAAAAGTATTATTATTATTGACATTTCTCGGGACCCTGGGGTCCTTGACCTTTGAAAGGCATACGAGGGGCCGAAGCCAACTCTCAGAGACCCGTAGACGTTTTTTTTTAAATGAGGCACCAACCGACGGACTTCTCTTTCGGACTATGAAAGTGCACCCAAAGTCAAAGTATCTTTATTGTGGGCATCCCAAAGTCAAAGTCAAAGTATCTTTATTGTGGGCATCCCAAAGTCAAAGTCAAAGTCAAAGTATCTTTATTGTGGGCATATGTAAGGTACAGGTCTTAACAATATATTGAAGTATCAATATGTCCTGCCTCCCGGTTGGTGTTGGACTATTGCAGGTGAAAACATAGATATTGGACTATGGATTTCGGTAGCTTAAGTGGACTGGTTATCTAGGACTATGGAAAGACTATGGCCCCTGCCTGTCCAATGTTTTATGTAAACTACACAGATTAAATGGCAGGGGGTGACTTGCACACTGCCGTTGGGTTATTAAGAAGTAAGATTTCGAAAGAATGAACTGGCCCTGCAGTCTCGACATAGTTAGCAATCGTTTTCGGTTGCTAAGTCCTAACAATCCAGATGTAACGATATTTGGTGGTCTCCACACTCAAATTTATTGGTTGTTACTGGTATTTTAGGTAGGTACCGGTAGGTAACAACCGATAAATTTGAGTGTGGAGACTACCAAATATCGTTACATCTGGATTGTTAGGACTTAGCAACCGAAAACGATTGCTAACTATGTCGAGACTGCAGGGCCAGATAATAATCCAGAAATCCTTGGATTTGAAATTAAAGCTGTGTTTAGATGATTTAGTTTCATTCAAGCATGGCGTGCTACTCTCGATAACACTCCTATGGGTAATAGGCATGAACATGAGACAAAATTGCATTCTATTTATCCGACTACGGTGAACCAAAAAGGAGGGTTATGATTTTGACCGGTATGTATGTATGTATATATGTTAATCTGTTCCCACATAACTTCTAGTTAGTTCTACTTATCATAATTTGACAAATTTGGTATCGTTGGACGAGTCGTGATCGTCGAACGCACATCTTAGAATACTAACATGACGAAAAATATATTGATGTCAAGTATAACTAGACAAATGTATGGAAATAGGTAGCATGGGCATTATTTGAAATGGAGAACACCTTTAATTGGCCGGTATCGAGTTTTACGAAAGCTGCTACGTTAGAAATTCAAACTAACAAAGATTCAACTGATGTACCTACTTGGTAGAAATTCTATCGGCATTGGTTCCCGGTATAGAATGTAATATAGTTCTTTCACTTGCAAGCGACCTTTTTAACATAATTATTTTTAATAGAATTATGGGTCATGTCATGATATACTGACGGTAACTCATTTTGTGGCGCGATATGACATTAAATTTAGTAGTAATATTTTTCTTATACCTGAAAATGTGTAAACTTCACGTTAAATTCTCGATAAACGTAACTTAATTAGCAGTACCTAAGCTGAAGTTCGAAAAGCCAGTCTATCCATAATAAAAGTAACTTGGAGTCTCATTTCCTACGAAATTAATTTAAAAAGATTTCTGACTTTTCTATTTCTCAAAACTCAGTTGGTGGGTTTTTGATCCTTATAGGAAACTGGATCGATTGGCATCAACATTTTTTTTTTGTGAAACTTGCCTATTTTCTGGCTGTCTGTACAATAAAAAAAAACTGTGGATGCAGATAAAATTTTCTCAAAAAGCTAAGAACATGGGAACATTTTCCTATAGCTATAGTGGTTAAGTTTTCACCCTTTATAATAGTCATAATATCCCTGACTCAGGGAGTCAGTTAATGTCCACCCGGCTGGTCAGGGGATACCGATAAGGGGGTGCGATAAGGACCAGGCCCGGGTCGACGGCGCGTTGTGTACCACGCGCGCCTCAAAGAGAAGGGGTACGGGCACCAACGACGGGGTCCGCTAGGGCCGATGCCTGCCAGGGCTGTGGGAAAGTCCGAAAGGGTTACCGTGGCCCCTGGCACAGCCTAGGCCCCTGAAGGAACACAGGTGGGTTTTAGTCAGTAAGAGTCTGACACGCCCTCCCGCTCCGCCCAGAGCGGGAGAAGTTATTTGATGATTTCAAACCATAAAAAAGGGTGTCAGTTAGGGGTATGTAGTTTGTTGGTATGCTAGTGTGTTGTGGGGGAGGGGGTGGTAGTGTAGGGGCTGTGTTACAGACGGCGAGCAATGGGTAGCTCGCCTTCCGATAAGAACCAGGCCCGGGTCGAAGGCGCGTTGTATTCCACGCGAGCCTCAAAAGGATGTCAGTACCAAATGATTGAGTCCGTTAGGGCCGATGCCTGCCAGGGTCGCGGGAAAGTCCGAAAGGGTTACCGTGGCCCCTGGACATCGTTCCTAATGATCGGAAACTTTAAATTATGATGATGAGCAAAATTGCGTTCATTAATAATATTAGATTAAAACGGTGCTTAGATTTTTTAAACAAATAAAAAAAAATGGTTTTAATAGTTATTTGTTATACAAGAGTGCAAAGTTGCTTTTTAACCGCGTGTTCAATTTTGATGACCGAGCAAGCGAAGGATTCTAAAATTGAATCACGAGCGCAGCGAGTGATTCAAAATTAGAATCCTGAGCGTTAGCGAGGGAATCAAAAGAGCACGAGGTGAAAAATCTTTGCACTCGAGTGCAACACGTAACTTTTCATTCCACCTCAGCGAGGAAATGACTAAATGCAAAAAAAAAACGTTTACAATCACAAGATAGGTACACTTTTATTTCAGTTTAGGTATTAATTACTACATTATGACAGGTAAGTATTACAGAATAATCTTTAAATTATAACAAAATAATACTAAGGTATAATTAAGAAAATTTTAAAGTAACGTTGCTACAGTTATTTAAATTGAGTGTAATATTTTTGTTTGGTACTGTAATATTGGTGTTAGTCACTTGTGTACTGTTTTTCGGTAAACTATCTGTCATACTTAATAGTTGTACCGATTCATCGGATTCCCTTGGCGTGAATGTTGGAGAGAGAGGGAGATGGTTAGGTGTTTCATAACGGCTTATTTTTGATGTAGAAGGGCCAGTCCAAGGATCCGATTGAGGCTCTTTCAGTGTAATGGCTCCTACGATGCCTTCACATATTTTAGACTTATTTTGGATGGAATCCTCTATGTATCCCTCTACAACTGCATTGGACTTCCAGCCTCCGTGGCGCTTAAGGGACAGGAGATCAGCTCCGGAATCAGCCAAAAGTGTGGCTGAAGTTCGTCGGAAACAATGACCCGTGTACAACAGGGGTTCTGGAAGTTCAAGAAATGTTGCTATTTCTCGTGGGATACTGCCAATTTTATTAGTACCCATAGGCTGTCTAACACACTTTCCATTGCGATACTGTAGAAAAAATCGATTGATTGGAGTGTTAGGCGGGCGTAAGGCTTGATATTTCTCAACAATCGTTACGTATTCCTTGCGAATGACGAAGTTGCGGTCTCTTTTTGTCTTTGTATTAGGTAAATTAATTAATAGTAAGTCATCTGAATGTTTCTCAATGTTTTTGACATTAAGTTGTGTTAGTTCATTAATTCGACATGCTCCGTTTATTCCAATAATAAGAACAACCTGTAACGTAAAGAGTATTGTAGTAGATAAATGAATAAAATTGATATGAACGGATAATTATGCCTATCAACATCTACTAAGTATACTATTTAATTGAGATTAATATACTTAAGTAGATACTGAATGTGCAACTGACTTACTTTTGCCGCCAAATATACGGAATCGGGTGCTTCGTTAAGAAACTTTTCAATATCAGATACTGTGAAAACCTTCGATTTTTTTGGTTGATGACCAGATGAGGCTCTTTTTAAAAATGCCACTAATTTAGGATAGGTATCGATATGTTTGTCTTTTTTCATCTTTATTGTTGCTTTTAGCATCGAATACGTACTCCATAGAGTGCTTGCTTTCTTGTTCTCGGATAATTCTATAAAATATGCCAGCAAAACGTTTTCTGAGAAAGTTTTGGCTCCTTTTGCTAGTCGCCACGTGTTGAACATATCGTACTGTTTTAAATACTTCTCGCGTGATTGTTGAGGGAGAAAGCTCATTTGCGCATTATTAACAGTTTCAGTCAATTCTGTTGGCGTCAAGCAAACTTCCTCGTCGCTAGAATCACTCATTTTAGTTTTTTCACTTGTTTTCAAGTTTCTTGTTTTTAATATAAGGTTTAACAATGACGTGAAAAAATGCCGCGTAAAGAACCGCGTACAAAGCAAATTAAAAAAAGAACACCAAGAAGGTTCCGAGTCTGAGTTTTTAACAAATTAAAAAAAAGTTGTATGATATATTCGGCACCATAGAGGTAGCAGTAAATAGGTTTAATGTTTTTTTTAATTCACAAACTTAGTGCACACGATGTTCTAAATTCAATTTACTTTATCCTCTAGAGAATAAAAACGGCTTTTCCACTCAGATATTGAAGATTAAAAATACTCTTTCCGAGATGGTGGGATGAAAAAATATTTATTTTATAAAATTGGTACATTTTCTAAGCGCCTGTAACCCAACGGATGTGGTTTTCGCCGTCTGCTGGAAGGTCATATGGTCGTGTGTCGGTTCGTAAAGCAAGACTTTCAAGGGATAGTCCGAGGCTAAAATAATATATATATATCTCATCATAGAAAATCATTTAATACAGAATATAGAAAATCAACTATTACTAAATAGGAATGCTTAGATAATAATATATTTTAATATCTAATAATAAAATATACTCTAAGAATTTCATAATATTTACGTACATTATTCATAAGCAATACTTACATAAAAATTTAAATAACTAATATACTATACCTATATACACACACCTAATAATAATATATATATATATATATATATATATATACGTAATTATCTAAACATAATTATACACCAATTAAACAAATGTAATAATTTATAAAAATAATGAATTGCTTGAATTGCTACTTAGCCCTCTTCCTCTCTCCTAATTTTTGTTGTGCTCGACAGGGTCCATTGATCTTTAACTCTGTTATACCATCTATGTAATACATAACTAGGGAATGCAATAAAGAATTGAATAGTGATTATTGATAGCTCAGTTGAACGGTGTAAAAGGAATACCAATTAAAAGTAACCCACGCACTTAGAATCTAGTTAAAAAGAAACTAAATGTACGTCATTGCATCTGTTCTTAAACATGTTAAGGCCTACGTTTTTCCTCAGTTTCATAAATAAACTGATTTAATCAAGCCAAGTTCCTTCTAATATAAATCAATAGAAATAAAACACCTACACGAACTGATAAGATTCTGTATATACCCTGTGTATGGCTACCTGCGTATTGCTTTCACTAGAATGCAACAGTTCATTTCCGACCTGGTACGTAACGGACGTGCGCGCTGTCAATAAATTGCATCCGCGGTACTATCTCACATCACATCTCGGTCGACACAAGTGACGGAAACTTTACTAAAGCTACCTCCTGCTCTTGCTGACCAACCTGCTCTTGTGAATCAACAGCGATGTGGACTGTGCACACTGTGAACACCTACGTACCCTATAGGGTTATGAATCCCGTAAGTTTTTATCTCGTAATAACCTCATCTCATTTTGTTTCAGCACCTAAAAACTCTTTGGTTAGTGACGAAAGTTTACAAAAATACGAAAAACAAATTGCTATCATTGATTGGGAACTGAATTTTTCCCAGAAAGGTCTGTATTTGATGACGTATTGATTTAAGTAAGGTTGTTTTGAGAGATCTTAATTACTTACGACTTTGTAAAATTTTCTATTTTTTTGTGAGTAAATCGGCTTGGATTGTGTTTAATGAACGCAGTGGACCAAACGTTTTGCTGATTTAAGGACCTGATTAGGTGAATTAAAAATATTTTAGAGCATTGTTTCTTCATAAATTATCAATTCATTGGATTGAAAGGCAGCAGATACCGATAACTAGTTATATTTGCGTTTAGTCGGAACTGCACCTGTTGATTGCTAAAAAGCTGATAGGAAGCTTTATTTTGTTTGTTTAAGGTGACGTTTCAGATTCCGTCGTCAATACAGTTCGACCGATTTTTTCTGACAAATGTTCGATTTATACTAATACCATAGTCGAACAGTTAAGACCATATGAGTTTTGTGTGACTTTTGAACGAAACGGACCTAGTGTGGGTTAGTGAAATTGAAATGTAATTAAGTAGTTAAAAATCTTCTGAGTTTATATTGGACAAATAGATTTTGGTAACGGTTATTCCACTCCTAAATTGTTATATTTATATAGCGTAGATAATTTCCTATGCAACCTACCTTATTTTTGCTGTTATTTACAAAAAGTTTTAAAAAACTTGAAAATTGTCGACTTTTTTATTTGTTCTCTTTTTCATGTTGGGTTGATATCTTTTAGCTTCGAAATATTGAATGCTTTTAAGCTGCACTATAGCAGCCGATAATGACAAAAGATGATCAATGATATTTGTTTCTGTAAATTGTTTACAGAAAATTTACACCATAAGGGCTAAATCCAAATCAAATGTGTTACTTGTTTTATGTAACAAATATTTTTATTTATTTATTTTTTATTTATTTATTTTTTAAATCGACTGATTTTGATAAATTTTGCTCATTGTTTGTGAGAAAGGGAATAATAAATTAAATCATAATGAAAACAAAAACAAAAAAAAACACTCATTCATCATTTTTTTTTCATTTGAAAACTGGAGTTCTTAATTTTGTAGACGAATTTTCAAATAAATTAAGTGTACATGGAAAACCACTAATGTTCGCAACATGTTTTCCGAAAAATGACGCGAGACTGATTTTGTACATAAAAAATATCTTCAACGTCATTATATGGTCTACTTGCAGGTGGCTGTACCACTTTTTTCAACTTCGATACAAAACATAGCAGAAAATAATCTTGCAAAATCCTTTTTTATGTATTTTTTCCTGTTATGTACAACACTTTCAAGACTTTAAAATCACCAGTCTTCAGCTATCCTTGAAATAAAATTAAAATGTTATTTTACGAAAATACAATATCTTCAATAAACAGATCAAAGGTGAAATGTTACGTCGGTATGTACAGTGTATAACAAGATCCATCACGAAGTCGTCATCTACGTATTCTGTAGGTACATCAAACTAAGTAAGAACCTTTAATATGTCCGTAACCAGAAAGTTCTCAGGTATATGATCCACAGCAAAAAATTGCCAGAACATCGGGAAGCACAATAATAAGATGGTATACAAAAATAGATGCAGACCCAGCCATGTGAAGGGGTTGCTAAATAACTAGGCTAAAATAATATCATTACGTGTCTTCCGTTACACGTAATATGATTATAGCTCCACCCACGCGAGACTAATTAGGTTCATTGCTTGGTTAAAATAACTAATAAAAATAAACGTAAATAACAAACTCGGCGTTTACTGCAATTGAGATTTTGAAAGTTCGATTTGGACAGAGATGGCTTAAGTTAACTTTCGTGAGGGGCGTGAGGGGAATATTAGTTACACACCACATTTCATCCGTGAAGCTTAAGGGCAAGAATTTGGATAAATAACTTCACTGGATCAGAATTTTGGTTTTTGACTTTATCACCCAAACAAAGTTTACGTTTTGGAGGCATGGAGCCTACACGCATAGACAGCACCGTAGCACACGCTACGCCGTAGGCTAGTAGCACGCGCTACGCCGTAGGCCAGTACGCAAGAGCGAGCGTAGCAAACATCAAAGCGCTACGATTCAATATTGTAACTCAATCAAGTTTAACTAAGTTAACGTAGCTCGCGGTGTAGCTTCCTCTTGAAGAAGGAAGGCGGCCGTCAGTACTCGGGCGCCGCCGCCGTGAAGAATATTTTTATTTTTCTAAAACAAGTTTTACATTGCGTCGAAATGTCTTACACTGAAATAAAATCAACTAAAATAACATTTTGATTGATGTAATCCGTCTAGCAAAATCTCCTATCTGTGATTCAACAAAGTACATTGTTGCAAAATTGCTAATAACTTATTTAAAAGTATGTTTTAATTGCGTAACAGGATGCAAGTTACGCCGTAGGCCCGTAGATTGCCGCGTTGCGAATGTTAGATTCAATATTATTACTATGTCTAAATGAATAAAGTTAAACTAAGTTAACTTAGCCCGTGGTGTCTATGCTTACTGTGCTCAGAGGTGGTTGTCGACAAAAATAAACAAAAGTAAAATGTTTTATGTATTTTTTTATATATGCCTGTGACTCAGTTTTTTTATTATGGCACAAAAAAATTATAAAATATAATCTTTACTGCAAAGTTCACTTGTTATTTACGTAATGCAGCGAAACATTGCCGAACAGATGTTTATTACAGATCGTTATATCTAATGGAAAATACAGTCTGAAGGATAATGGTACTAACAGTATAATCCCTTTGTGCGCAGTCGCTTTAGGGGTTTATATACAATATCTTTGTCTTGTGGATACGGACAGATCTCATTCTTGTTTTCGATATTTTAGATCACGGCGCCATGCTTGTGTTGAACTCGAAGATCGTTGGATTCTTCTCATGGGGCGACATTAGAGGAAGAGGCGTGCCTTTAATTATATTAAACATTTTACATTTTAGAGAATGGTTTGAAAGTATAGTTTACTTGTGAAGTAATTCCGCTGTATTAGTTCATATTTTCTAAAGCACTTCTAGTTTCCTATAAAACAAATGGCTTTGGTCGTTGTTCAGGCAGAGTTTTTTTTTATACAGATATCTCATTTGTTTAGTTGATAAAAATCTAGATTCTGTTATGACTTCATTTACACCATGTCGAATACTATAATTGTTTAACATAATCAGCCTTTAATGTTCCCACTGCTGGGACACGGGTCTCCTCTCTTCGATATGGGGGGGGGGGGGGGGGGCTGTAATCTGTGCGGGTTGGTAGCTGTTATATGTCTTAATTTATTATTTTTTTTTAAATAAATTATTATTTACATATACATATACTTAAATACATTATATGGAGTTTTCCATTTAGAACGCTCGAACTTTGAATTTAAATAAAGCAAGTTGTGTATCAGATTTCAACTTATTAAGAGAACAACTAAATTCAATTTTGTATGGAACGTGAGTTCTGCCAATGGCTGCCGTAGCTTCTATGGGCGGCGCGTATCAAAGAGGTCCGATTTTCGAAGACTACATATATCGGGCTCGATATCATTGAACCGAAGATCCATTGTTTCATGTGTAGTGTGGCTCGTAGCGCTGTCTTGTGGAAACCGAATGTCGGCGAGATCCTCTTCCAATTCAGGCCATACAAATTGGTTATCATCCATTTACAGTTATGGCGGCCATATACAGGTTGGTCCAAATAGAGACGCCAATAAAAAAAAAATAGATTCCTTAGAACTTCATACTTAGGGGTATCCGAAAATAGCCCAAGTATGTGCCGCGATTTTTGATAGTTTAGGAGATATGAATATTTTTTTTTAATTTCTTGAGAAATTCCTTAAGGACATCTTTAAAAATTTAAAGCTTTTTTCGACAAGATTTTCTTATGATTTTTTTTTTGTTAAAATATATATTATATTAATTACAAATTATTGTTTATTTGATAATATTACTAGTAGAACCTGAAACAATTGTTAACATTTTTAAAATTGAAAAAGAAAATCAGCTTTTAATCGTAAGAATGTAAATTTCTAACTTTCGATAAAAAAAAAATGTATCTTGCATTAATATTAGGACAATATTTTTTTTGAGACATGAAAGGTTAATTCATGATAGTCCCATCGCAAAAAATATCATAATTATTATTATTATTTGAAGTGTTTTTTTTTCTCAGCTCTTAGGCTGGTTTTAGCTACATTTACGGGCGAAAGACAAGTTAAGTAAAATAATAAAAAAGGCAGCGTGTGGTGTGTATTTAAGATGAGGGTGTGTTTTCTTCCTTTAATTGCATGAACTTCCTAACTATTCTGCAGGTGTTTAAGATGGCAGGTGGTTAATACAAATGGATTCTTCTAAATCTATTTATTTCACGCTGCGGAGAAGATGGTTGGGGATAACGCCTGTCGTGGAGAGAACAATATTATTATTATGTATTAGGTATATATTTTTTTGACATATCTCGGGACCAAAGGGTCCCGGACCTTTGAAAGGCGTACGAAGGGCCAAAGCCAACTCGCAGAGGCCCCTTAGACAATTGTAAGCGTTGAGGCACCAACTGACGATTATCCCTGTACATGCACTATGCAAGTGCATCCAAGGACAAATCCCGGTTGGTGCACGACTTTTGCAAAACATGGGAACAAAACATATTGGACTATGGGTTTGGGTGGTTATAGTGTAAGTGTATTGATTACATAGAATTATGGAAGAACTTATGCCCCTGCCTAATCAATGTTATATTATACACAAAAAAAATGGCAGGCGGTGACTTTCACACTCAATAATGGGCATCTGGAAACTATCGGTAGCACTTAGTGACGTAGCGACAAGGGGCAACATATCCTGAGGTGCTTGAGGAGCGGAGAGGTATTCCACGATTATCAGGACAATCCCAGAGCCCGGAAGATGGTGAAGATCCCTACCAGCACTTTCTGGAATACTTCCTTCCTCCGAGCACGTTTGCTCTTGCGAATCTCCACTCAAGCCGACCAATAAAGGCAAGAAACAGGTGGGAGCTCTGTTCCTCGTTAGTGTTCACTCCAGCCGGTCAATAATGGCAAGTCAGAGATGAGGACCAAGACTTCTCCCGGGAGATAGGGTCCGTGGGGTCGCTACTGCCCATCAGCTCGCCACATGCTGCACTGCGATTTTCTGTATCTCTCTTGGTCTGGCCCCTTACCCTAGACCTGTTCCAGCAAAGTAAACTCTACTTGCACAGACCTAGAGTTCAAGCGCGCAAGCCCCACCACGACGTCAACGTAGTGATACGGCGGTGGAGTCAACGTAGAGATACGGCGGTATTATTATTATTTATTTAATTACATTTTTATTAAGAACTTTATTGTCCTACAATTACCATTACATGAGCTCATGCCGCCTGTGACACAGGTTTATCCTAATACGGCTGCATCTCACAATATAAATAAAAATAAATAAACCTTTGTAAATCATTTCTAAGATTTGAATGTCAATATTTTACCAAGTATAATTCTGAATAATTTATTTCATTTATTTAAAAAACACATTATTATCGATTATTATCAATTTGAGGAGCAATGCAATTAAGCACGTTAAGCCGTTGGTCCCGGTTGTCATTCGTGGATATTTGACTTGACAGTCGTTATGGGTCGCCAGAAGCCCGAAAGTCTGACAACCAGTCTTACCAAGGGGTATTACCGTAGTAACAGGTTTGTGGGGGTCAGATGTCTATGTAAAAAGTCGCTCTATGTAAAATACTAGTGTTCAGCTGCATCCGGTTAGACTGGAAGCCGACCACAACATAGTTGTGAAAAAGCAGGCAGACGATGATGGGTAACAATTAGCCGTAACACCCCCAGTTATACACCAGTAATAATATTTCTATTGTGTCTCATTGGTGTGGGTTAAAAAGGGTTATAATTAATCTTCCTCATCGCCGCAAGGTCGCCTGCTTGTCGGTCTTTTACAGATTGTACTTCGGTGAGTGTGCCCAAGAACTCCACGACCTCATACCACCGGCCCCCTTCTTCCATCGGTCATCTAGGCGCACTGCAACTTATCATCCATACCTAGTTGCGTAGTTGCTATTCCACCAATTCGCACTAAGCGTTTCCAAATGTATTTTGTTATGCGCACAGCAAAAGAGTGGAACTCCCTACCTGCGTCTGTGTTTTCGAACGCTTACAACCCTAATCTCTTCAAAGTGAGAGTGAACCGGCTTCTTCTGGGTAAGCTCACTTCATCGTCGACTCTGTCTCTGTCACCACTGACCTAGACTAGAGTCAAGAGCAAACCCATCTATAATAAAAAAAAAAAAAAAATCGTAAACGAATGAATGATTCCATTTTCGGTACTTACAGATTATTTTGGCCGTTGTTTTTGTTTCTTTTCCTTGCTCTTTACTATGAGCGTGTCCATTTATTGGAACAAGTGAAATTGAAAAATCGGAATAAAAATATTAAAATAAAAATATTCATCAATATTTTATCCGATTTCTTATTCTGCGTACTTGTTTACTTAGTTGTAATATTTTCGTAGAGATACATTTTCATTTTACATTATACTACTTTCACTGGCCTAATATAATGTGTTCGTTATAGGTACATCGATACCTACACCACAAACAATAAACGTTTCTTCCACCGTAATCTTAGCTAGTTATTTTTATTATTGTTATTCTTCACTTTGAAAGTAGGTAGTTAAGTCAGCCCGAAGAATTGCCAGAGTTAAATGGAAGTGGGTAGGGCACATTGCTCGCAGAAGTTCTGAAGTCCGCTGGATGCGAGAGGTCCAGAACCGATCGAAGTAGCGATTCTTGGGGGAGGCCTACTTAAGTCGAGCCGTAGACGTCTTTCGGCTGAACTGATGAAGTCACGCACAGTCAAATTGAATGCTAGGACTGGGTTTACTACAGCCTGTTTTCTTTGGTTTTGTAAAGGCCGTAGGCACGACGTTATTCAAAAGCTTATGGCGTACATCAGCTTAGAAAGCGTAAGCACTTATGGGCATGGCATTTTATTGTATTTTGTATGAGTTTAGCTTTTGCACGCGGCTTCACCAGCGTGGAAGTGGAAAAAAATACTTTAATTCCTTCTCCGGTAAAAATACATATATACTTACCTAGTTGCCAACTTTCATGGTGTTCGGTCAAACGGTGTTGGAGTTCGCTCTATAGTTACCTACTCACAAAATGTATTATTTATATTTTTTTGAATTAACTCTTAACACACTAATAAAGTTTCTATTAATATTAGGTTCTTACATATGAAATTGGTGTTTTCTCAAACTGGCCACTTTGATCTCAAATATCTGGCGTTTGGTTAGGAATTTCAAATTGATTTCAAATTTAGGCTTGTATAATTGGGTTTCCGATTTAGCGATTCATTTGTTTTCGCGCCATTTGATTTTCCTTTGACATCGTTCTGTTCACAATAAGGAAAACTTAAAATATCGGGTTATTTACGAATACGAGTTACGAATACGTGGCACCAGCGCTGCAAAAACAGCTCGAAGGATTAATGATGTATATGGGGAAGCTACTGTAAAAGAAAACACGGTACGTTTTTGGTTACAACGTTTTCGTTTTGAAAATATTGACCTACAGAACAAACCCCGTGGAGGGCCACAGACCCTAGTTTACAATGAAAAATTAAAAGTGATCGTGGAAGCGGACCCAACGCAAAACACGTCAGAGTTAGCGGCAGGCTTCGGAGTGAGTGATAAAACAATTTTAATTCACTTGAAACAATTTGGAAAAGTGAAAATGCTCGAAAAAATGGTGCCGCATGAATTGGGTGAAGCAAACCAATAATTACGAGTCGAGTGCTGCGTTACATTACTCAGCCGTCACTATAACGAGGGGATTTTGAATTTTGATCCTGCAAAATAATCCGAAACTCTCATCACAATGGTTGAACCTAGGAGAACCGGTCAAATTCTGCCCCAAGCGAAAGTTGACTCAGAAAAAGGTACTGGTAAGTGTCTGGTGGACCAGTGCTGGTGTCATCCACTACAGCTTCCTATGATCTGGCCAGACGATTACGGCACATCTGTATTGTCAACAATTGCAAACCATGATGGAAAAGCTAGCCGTTAAACAACCGAGACTGGTCATTCGGCCTAGCCCACTGCTGCTTCAGGACAACGCTAGACCACACACTGCACAACAGACGGTCGCTAAATTAGAATACCTGCGATTAGAAGGTCTCTGACACCCACCGTACTCCCCGGACCTTGCTCGGAAAAAAATGAAATTTCGATGAGGCTGTCAAAACCGCCTTCAAAGATTTTATAGATTCTCGCTCCCACATCAGCAAATGAACCAACGAACTACCGATAAAATGGCGAAGTGCATAGATAACAACGGTACAAACTTTGTTTGTTTGATTAAAATAACTTCATTTAAAAAAAATCGTTTTGCTTTTTCCATACAAAACACCAATTTCATAGGCTAAGGAACTAATATAATTCGATCATGACTCGAAAGACACAGACCGCCATCCAGCGTCCTAAAGTGATTGTGACCGTCGAAAGTTATTCTTCTTTTCCTAAGGAACAGTGCTTATTTCTGTATGAAAGGGACCGTATGTCCTTTTCTGTACCCTTTTTTTTGTGGATCGGAAATCATCAAATAACTTCTCCCGCTCTGGGCGGAGCGGGAGGGCAAGTCAGACGCTTACTGACTAAAACCCGTCCGTGGTACTTCAGGTGCCTAGGCTGTGCCAGGAGCCACGGTAACCATTTCGGACTTTCCCGCAACCCTGGCAGGCTTCGGCCCCAGCGGACCCCGTCATTGATGCTGAATCTCTTTGACGCGCGCGTGGAACACAACTCGCCGTGGACCCGGGCCTGATCCTAATCGGACGGCTTTTCTGTACCCCTGACAACGTCTATGCAAAATTTAATGATGATTGGTTCAGTGGTTTAGGCGTGAAAAGGTAACAAACAAACAACCAAAATTACATTCGTATTTATCATATTTTAAGTAAGGATTAACCCTAGAATTAATTTCTACCAACGTAGGAAAATAAACTCAGACAAGACTTCTTTGAGTTTCCGGTTAAATACAACATGGTGCAACCAAACAATAGCACGATTCAGGGGGATTGAGGCGAGCGCACAACGTCATAATATCGAGCGAGAGGATAGATAGCTGTTAATCAGGACTTCATAATTAGGATTTTGGAACTAAGGGGATATATTCTTTATTATTCAATAATATTTGATTTCACAAGTAATTATAGTCTCTTCGATACCTTCTCTTCGATAATATTTACACGCTTAGGTTAACACTGTAACAATTACCAACATTATAATTGGTGTTATCATTTCTTGTCAAACACCTTTTTATGCAGGAAATAATGTAGGATTTGATTTTAAACAAACACTTTAGTTAAATCCTTTTTAAAACCCATAGAAATACTGTAGGATTGTAGGCATAGGTAACATTAGGTCATCATTAAGATTAGGTAGGTACGTTTTGCCATCCAATTTCGAAATGTAGGAATACAAAACAATACGATATGTACCAATTACAAGTAACCGTTATACAGACGAACATCTCTCCTAAATCAAATCTTAATCTAAGGATTAATTTAAAAGAATATATTATTAATTTATTAGCTCTAAAGAGCAAATCAAGAGTAATTAGAGAGTAGTGATTAGGTTTTCTGTGCTATGGGTCACGGGTTCGGTTCTAGCACGGAATAAAATTTGATGTACGTGTTTTTTATGCGAATGTATTTCATTTGTGTCTGTACGCAATGGCATCATGACGTCACCGCACGTCACGCGTCAGTGGCATCACATCATGACGTGTCAAACGAATTGCGAGAATAAAAACCACATACAGAAATATGTGAAATTTTAGTGCCTACTTAATTTGTAATTAATTAAATAATTGGTTAAACGAGTAACCAAGTATTTTCAATCATTTACAATTGGCTTTGTTAATTTAACATCGATATCTCAATGTAAATATATGAGTGGAGAGAACTAATAATTATAAAAGGAAATAAATTCGTTTATTTTTTTGTTCTGTAATTTTTAAATAATCGTATAAGACAGTCATGCTGCAGTATGTCGATTCTGTAAAAATGTGACCGTGAAGTGAACACTTAGGTGAAGTGAGCGTGGAGTGAGCTGCCAGTAAAAAAAACCGTAAATAGTAATTTTTAGCCACTTAAATACTAGCTTTGAAATAATATAAAATTATCAACAGAACTAACATTAGAAAACAGAATTATAATCTCGATTATGATTGTAAGTGTAATGCTTGGTCAATCCCTAGCATCAGTGGGATGACACTGGCAGCTCACTCCACGCTCACTTCACCTAAGTTTTCACGGTGAGATGGTTACAGAATCGCAATGCTGGTGTGCTTCAAAATATCTACGTTTCATTAGCTATCCAACAGTCGTCAGAAGCCCGAAAGTCTGGCCACTAGTATTACCAAGGGGTAGCGTAATACTCGGTAACTGGGTTGTGGAGGTCGGATAGGCTTCGTTCCATGTAAAATACTGGTACTCAGCTGCATCCGGTTAGACTGGAAGGCGACCTCAACATTGTTGTGAAAAGGCCAGGCAGATGATAAGAATTAGTTATCCAACAAGGTATAACAAGCTAGGGTATTAACAGAATTCTTAGAAAAAAACTTTGATTAAAGGCTCTCAGGTAGTAGTAAAAAATAACGGTACTTAAGCGTCAAATTTATCACCTGGGTCAGAAAACAAAATAAAACAATACAAATAGTTACAAAATGACGTTTTCGTACCACTTGCTCAAAAAGTGACATTCTATGCCACAAAAAGCGAACATAACAATAGTAATTTTTAATCTGTTAAAAACGGGGAAAGAAAATTGTACTGAATTTCATTCATCCTCTAGGGGGACAATGTGATTTAAATTTGGAATACTTACCGAAATTTATACTAAACTACATCTGTGTTTACACCATTGAGTTTGTATATATAAAGCATTATACATCTTTTTGAAAAAGGAATACGCATTTATTATGCCGATACGATTATTAAATAAAATTACGAAAACCGACGAGGCCGTATGGGCTTGATGCCTTTGCTTTTCCGACTATAAAAATATTAGTCTAGGCATTTGTCGTGTTTTTGTTTTCTTCAAATACATAAACGTGAAGTTTATTTTAATTTATTTTTATAAATAAGTTAATGTTCTAAAAATACGTTTAATTGTCATTATTTTTAATAAATGCTTATCTCATATTATTATTGTGTTAATTTTTTCGCAAATGGTACGAAAAGTAGAGTATTTTCCTCGGTGATAAAGCTGTCTTAGTCTTAAGAGCGTTTATACCTTATGAGTGGCAACGTCGCAATTTAGTGTCATAGTTCGTGGTTTTCAATTTTTATCATTTAATCGGAGCTATTTTTTAAAAATCTGTTTAATTACTTTTTTAGAATTACGTGAAAGTGTTTAAAAAGTAAGTAGCCGTAATGCTTACAGTTATGTTACACTGAAAATAACGCCCTGCAAGTTTCCAATGTATTATTTGCATATAAATAGAACTGTAAACGCAACGATTTCTTACCTTTTACACAGTTTTCACGTAATTCTAAAAAGTTAATTAAACAGATTTTTTAAATATAGCTCCGATTAAATGATAAAAATTTAAAACCACGAAATATGACACTAAATTGCGACGTTGCCACTCATAAGGTATAAACGCTCTTAAATCCCTCGCTACACTCAGGCCTCGTCTTAAATCCCTCGCTTCGCTCGTGATTTAAGTTTTTAACACCCTCGCTACGCTCGGGAGTAAACCTCGAGTCCTTCATTACGCTCGCGATTTAAATCGTCACCCGCGACAGAAGACACTGCAGCTTTATCCCCTTGGTTAATAATCTACTATTTTTACAGAAAGTCTACGATTAGACGTGTCCGCCTCGACGACGGTTCGCACACATACTCTCATTCTGTGTCTTAATCCACTTTTTACTACACCAGTTCTTAAACCCTTTCTTATTTAATTTGCCCTATCGATTATTTTCGTAATATATATATATAATGTATAGGTTCGTTGTTCACCAAACCCTTCATGTGTCCACACATAGGTAATAATTCATGGGGGTCAAGTCTGGACTTCTTGCTGGGCCATGGTATGTATGGTCCACCTCTTCCGACCCACTTATTAGGATTATTAGTTTCTAGCCATTCTCTGAACTGTTTCTTTATTTTACTTCGAAGGTCCTAGTATAACATGCATCATTGCAAATGTAAGCGGGCACACCCTATATACCTCGAGGCTTTTATTATGTATTAAGTTCTCTTTACGTTTTTATTATTTATTTCTGCTTGAGTATAGTTTTCAATATTGGCGTGTGCTAGCTGACATATGGCAAATAATTTTAATGTTTTTGTGTTTCGTAATGTTTGTTGTTGGCGCAGTGGTTAAGCGATTGACTGCTGCGTTATGTGTCGCGGGTTCGATCCCCGCACGTAACAAATATTTGTATGACCTGCAAGTAGTTGTTCCGGGTCTGGCTGTTTGTGTATGTGAGTCTAAATGTTTGTAAACGCACCCACGATACAGGAGAAATTCGTGTGTGGGGCAACGTTTTAAAAAAAAAATATATAATTACTTATTACTGTATAGAATCCAGTTCTTCTAACTGAACAGACAGCAGTGCTGATGGGGAGTTTGTTGCGCCACTTCTTCGTTCACACTATTGTTGTTAAAACATTATTTTCACTTTTTATTTTGTTATTTGTACTTATTCTGTGTTTCACGAACTGTGTCCAAATAAACGTTATTCTTTCTTTCTTTCTTCCTTTCTTCGTCCCAAATAAACCACTAGGAAGTGGTGAAGGGCGGCCGTTTTGGGGGACTGTCTTAAGTAATTTTCAATCATATCAAAAAGTGCTGGTTCTCAGCCTAGTTTGAATAAATGACTTTTGATTTTGATTTTGATAGGATCACATCACGTCATGGCCTCAACTAGCAAAGTGTAATTGTGCTCGCGTTTGCCGCTTCGCTTCAGGATATAGATACAGGCATGATACCAGAAAAACTTGAATAGAGACTACCATTTTGTCATTAAGGGCGAATTTCACAAAAAAAATTGTACCCAAAAAAAGTGTTATCTTGCGAATTAAATTTGAAATTTTGACAGAGTTTCTATACTGGACGTCAATTTTATTCCACAGATAAAAGATATCTGACTTTGGTAAAATCAGCCCTAAGTATTGAAACTTTATTTGGTTATGTAATAACCATATCTTATCATCATTTATATTCGTATATGTATATCATAGTTATTTGTAAGTAGAAAGTGTGTCACAGATTTTGTGAGAAACGAGGTTGAACGAGAGTAAAGCCTTAATTTCCTATTGCGAGAGTGAGTATTTGTCGCGTGTGTCATGTTAGCCATGGTATAATAATATGCTTCGCCTGGTATTCTCTTCCCGTGACAGCTGGGTCACGTGATTGGCCTAAGTATACGTCATCAGTTGCGATGCGGTTCTTAAAGTTTTTTAGTGGGGAAAAAGATAAAAATAATACAACGGGTACTCAATTTTTATCATTTTTAATATTTTAGATGAGCCCAAACGGCCTTGAAGACAGAGCCGTTAAACCTTATTTGAAAAAAAAAACTATCTAGCAAGCTACGTCAACATCACTTGAAAAAGAAATACATCTGACTTGGCTGTATGGGCCAAGATCCCTTTGCCTGTCCTTAATTAGGACTAAAAGAACAACAAAAAAAAAATCACTACAAAATAAAATAATAACATGGACCAACTTAGTACACGACGAAAACCTAATAGGACGCAATTAACTCTACTTGAAAAATAAGTCAAAAACTAGTTAGGTTAGGTTATGTTCGGGCGTACAGCCGAATTAGCACAACTATGCCTTATATGGAATTTGCAACCGTAGATAAATGAAATAATATGTAGAAAGGTACATACTTACCAGTTCTTATTGTTGTTTTTGGTCTACAATATTGAAGCCACTTATTTGCTATCATCTATTCTTTGGGAAAAGAAAAAAACCTTATTACTCCGCCTTTTTTACTTCTGTTTTTACAGTTTAGTACGGAACATTTAACCATTTTTTTTTTCTTGTGTATCTTTCAAACACAGTTTTTACACAGTTTTTATAGTACCTAACTAATGTTTGGGAACCACAGTATTTTGCTCACCGAGCGAAACAACGCTATAGATATGAGCGACACGACGATAGTGATGAAATGGGGAGCTGTCAGTATGTCACTTGTCAATCCGATGTGTGGCTACTGTGTGTGATTGAATTACCTGAGCAAAATGCATTTTACAACTTATCAAAGCAATTATGAACTAATAATTAAATATGTTAATTAATTTAAAACTAAAAAGATGAATCACAAGAGTTACTAAATAGTTAAGCTAGTTAGTAATTTATTTTATTTTATTACCTAATTAAGAAAGTCCCTAAATTTACTGAAACGGACAATCAATGGCAACACTTATCGTGACGTAGTCTTAGGCCATCGTGGGAAGAGAATACCAGGCGAAGCATATTATTATACCATGATGTTAGCCATGCAGGAGTACTATGCGCTCCGGCAATCATCGTTTACCTTCGGAAATACGAGCGCGCGATGAAATGTTGTACATGGAAGTACTTCCCTATTTTGAATTACCGGGTTAGAAAATTATAGATTTACAACTTTAGAGTGACAGATGACGTGTGACTGGGGTAGGAAACCGGAGGGGTGATTCTCGTAATTTTAAGAACGTTCGCAATCTAATATCTATTTGATAAGTTTTTGACATTGATTATCGCTGAGATGAGATTGCGATTAGATTTTGAATGTTATTAATTACGAGAATTGGCCTTCTGAAGGAGAAGCTTTTAGAAGCTGTGTTTCTGTGTTACTACTGTGGCGCGACGTTCATGCTAATTGGGAAACACAAACATTCCGAAGCACATGCCTTTTAAGGTTTAACTCTATTACTTAATTATATTAAATTCCAGCGATTACAGTATTTTTCAGTAACGTGTATTTTTGCAAAGGTTCACCTTTGCTCTTTAATTGGCTGATCAAGTTTTCAAAGAAGTGAAAGAAATTATAATTAAGGTTTTTTTTATATGATCGTTTGCTCCTGTCGGGTGTCTCGGGACCCAGGAGGATCATGAATTACAACTATTTTCTTTTGTTCATAAACCTACTTAAACCAAAGATGTACCTAGGTAGGTACCAACTAACAAGTTTCAGTTTAAATTAACAAAATTAACCGATGTTGTAATGAAGAGGATATGACTTCACGTTCCAATTAACTTATTTAATGCCAATAGAATACACAGTCACTTGAGCGAACCCGCGGGCACGGCTAGTTTAAAATAAATTGAAATAAGTCGTGGCAGAAAAGAGATGACCAGTCACTTCTGACGGCGCCCGCTCGCGAACATGACTCAATACTCAATACTCAATTTTTTATTGCATTCCATATGTTACAGAGATGGTAATAACAAATTAAAGATACAATATGGACCCTGTCGGGCACGCAAAAATTTAGGAGAGAGGAAGAGGGCTGCATAGCAATTTAATCAAATCAATATTATTATAAATATTATAAATTATTAGGTGTGTTTCATTCGGTATATAATTTTATATGTATACATTATTATGTTGGTGTAGGTACATTATATTTATTTTTATTTTTTAGGTATTGCATAACAATAGGTCATTATCATTTCATAATAAAAAGTAATTTTAGAAGTATTTGTTATAATATGTATGTATTAATTAAATTATGTATTTAAATAGATTAATTATAAGTATATTATATTAAATTAATTTTGTATTTAAATTATATATTTTATTTATTTTAATTATGTAGATACATTATTTATTTATTTATTTATTCATATTTATACAAGAATTTCTGTGTTCCATATTATATTATTTTTTTACTAGTTTGTTTTTGATAGAGTAATTTCATTTTGCAATCGTTTTATCATCTAGAAATTCCTTTACTGTGTAATATGCCTTGGATTCCAGAAATCGCTTCAATTTATTTATAAATAAGTGTGTTTTGCTTATTTCTCTAATTTCATTTGGCAGTTTATTATAGATTTTAATGGACATAATTAAGGGGCTGGTTGAGTGCATTTTGATTCAGGATTGAGGTTTGTTTACTTTGTTTTTGTTATGTCTGAAAGTGTATCTTTTTTGTGTCTCTTCGCAACTGGTGTAGTAATTTTGATGTGTTTTGACAAAATTACTACACCTATGACGTATGGACCAGCACCATTCAGCTCAACCAATTTGAAGGGAACTTATTGATCCAACACACAAGCCACCATCAGCGAGACATTTGAGTGAGCATGAAAAACTCTCAGCCGCCAGGGCGCATTCAAGTCATTGAGAACCAGAAGTATCCAGTAAATAGTGCCTTTATAGTAGTTATCTAGGTACTTACGTAGTGGTTAGGTACTCATGTGCTTCCAATTTGGAATTTATCATTCGATATAATACTGTCAGGTTGCGTTAATTCGATAAGCATAATGTAACTGTCCATACCTAATAAAAAACCGGCCAAAAGCCTGTCGGACCATGCACAGTGAAGGGCTACGTACCTAGTATCCTAAGTCGGGATGAATATTTCTGTGGTGTTAAGGTAAAAGAGGATAACTCATAAATATTGAAAAACGAGTTATTTGCATAATTCGATACTAAACATTAAAATCTATTAAGGTAAAAAGGAGATAAGTCAGTATTTATGTAACAATTTCGTACAACTCAAATTGCAAATCGAGTCTAGTCAGGAAACAGCAAAATACTAAAAGGGTTTAGAGTTTATGAAATTATGACTTATCACCTTTTACCTTAACACCACCGAGTTAATAGGTACCTATGAAGTTGCCGTTTTACAAAAATGGTGCATTTGAAACGTAATTTATGTATGTCTGGCAATAAATTCTAAAATCAAATGATTTTTATTAAAAAAATATGAAATTATATTTATTTTTATTAAAAAAACATGAAATTATATTTATTTTTATTTAAAAAATATGAAATTATATTTCCAAATTCAGTCAATTTGGTTATTGATTAGTGTTTTGTTTTCACTACATTTATATATTTTTCATCAATAAGGACATAATACGAATACGAATACGACAAAAAACATAATAATGGAATACGAGTTCCGTCGTGGTAGCAATTGAAAAAAAAAACAAACGGCCCGCAACATTAATTACGTGTAGGTACTGCGTGAACACTACAAACGAACGCTCGACCCGTTATTGGTAACGCTATCGACATGGAAATTTTGATCTAAAAAGTGAACCCCGTGGTCGCCCGTAAACTAAAGTCAACAACGACGAATTAAAGGCGATGAAATATGGATTCTTTTTAATAATCGTAAGCGGTCATCATGTTGGTTAGGCACTGGTTCAGCGCCTAGGCAATGCCCCAAATGAATACTTAGCCCCAAAAAGGTCACGGTATAATTCATCACAGCTTCTTACAAAATGGCACCAGCATTACTGCGGATGTGTACTGTGAGGAACTGGACTCATTGATGGAGAAGCTGGCAAATCTCCGGCCAGCCTTGGTTAATCCTCATACGGCCCAACAGACGGTCTCTAAGCTACAAGAGCTAGGGTTGGAAGTTTTGCGTCATCCACCGTACTCAACAGAGCTTGCGCCGACAGACTTCTACTTTTTCCAAAATTTCAACAACTTCTGTGCTGGGAAAAAATTCAATAGCCGAGAGGCAGTACAAAACGCCTTCGAAGAGGTTGTTGGCTCCCGCACACCTGACTTCTTCAAGAAGGGCATTAAAAAATTACCACTGCGCTGGCAGAGATGCATCGATAGCATGGTGCTAATTTTATTTGATAGAAATAAAAAAAAATATTTATACAATAAAAATTACTTTAACTTTCTGTATACTAAACGGCACTTTCATAGTTAAAGACCTAATATTAATTATTGTTTACGCATGCACATTATTGATTTTATCAACCGCAAGAATAAGTTTGTATTTCGTAGTTTAAGAAAACCAAAAACGATTGACTTAAATAGCACTTAGAAACATCATAATATCTTTAGTTATGGGATTCAACAATATTCCCGTTTTCATCCCTTGGTTACTTGTAGGTATAGTGAGTGCCACATCTAATCTAATCACATCTCATTATTATTAAAAAATCAACCACAAATGGTGTTATTTGCTGACGATACTTCTTTAATTTTTAAGGTAGAAAGAAGTGCTAAAAATTTTGACGACGTTAATAACGCCCTAATGCAGGTCCATAATTGGTTCACTGCTAATAATTTAGTATTAAATGGGAAAAAAACTAAGTGTATACGATTTTTTTTACCTAATGTCAAAAGTAGTGATTGTGAGATAGTATTGAATCAAGAGAAACTAGAATTCGTCGATAAAACTGTTTTCCTGGGGATCACGCTTGACTCGAGGCTACAATGGGGTTCTCATTTAACATCTCTGGCGGGACGGCTAAGTTCAGCAGCATATGCTGTCAGAAAAATCCGTCAATATACCGATGTAGATACCGCAAGGCTGGTCTATTTTAGTTACTTTCATAGTATCATGTCTTACGGTATTTTACTTTGGGGACGGGCTGCAGACGTCGATTCTATTTTTATTCTGCAGAAAAGAGCCATCAGAGCTATTTATAATCTCCGCAGGCGCGATTCTCTAAGGGAACTGTTTAAGGTTATTAAGATCTTGACGGTACCTTGTCAATATATCTATGAAAACATCATGTACGTAAGAAAAAATGTACATCTTTTTACTAAAAGAGGTGATAGACATAATTATAGTACCAGAAATAGGGACCTATTAGTTCAACCAGGTTTCAGACTGGCTAAAGTAGACTCATCTTTCATGGGGTACTGTTTAAAATGTTACAATAAAATACCTCCCCACATACTTCAACTCAATGAGACGAAATTCAAAGTTTGTATAAAACGCACACTATGCAGCCAGGCATATTATAAGTTGGGGGATTATATCGCTGATAAAAATGCCTGGCTCAATGCTGGTCCTGCTCCACAACCACAACTAATTGATTAACATTTGAAAATACTGTTGGAGCTGCTGAAGATTGTAAGACTACCTTTGCTTTGTATAAACTCAATCTCCTTTGTATTATATAATTGCATAGAACAAGTGTGAGTACTATGTACTATCGAGCTACCATTTACCGGGTAATATCTTTCATTGACTTGAATGTGCCCTGGCGGCTGATAGATGTCATGCTCACTCAAATGTCTCGCTGACGGTGGCGCGTGTGTTGGATCATTTAGCTCCCTTCAAAATGGTTGAGCTGAATGGTGCTGATCCATGCGTCATGTTCGTGAACGGGCGCTGTCAGTTGGGACTGGTCATCTCTTAGCCACCAAGGCTTATTTTAATTATTTTATTATGGATTGTTTTGTTTAAATTTATATTTACTGTACACTGGACACTCAACGTGTACGTCTTATTTACATCGTTCTCACATATAATTATACCTATATTCAACATTAATGATGTAACTAATATTTATGTAACAATATAATTTAAAAGAGTGTCCATGGAGTTTCTTGCCCGTTCTTCTCCATAGGTACCTACTACGCTTTGGAATGGGCAACTAGCTTCATATTTCTGACTGACCCACTTGACAATTCAAAAGTGCCTGTAAATGGTTTAATTGAAATAAATGCTTTGAGTTTGAGAATTATGTTTTTCGTAATTTCACTACACCAATGTTTAAGGGTGCGCTTTATTTCCAATTTACAGTTATAGAACAGAGAATTTCTGATCAAAGAAGTACAGTAGTAAGAAATATGCTCCCGTCTCATGAAATAATAGATCAGTTAAAAGAAGAAGTACGTACACAACTACTAGAAAAATCAGATAATATTAAAGGTGCCATCACCATCGCATTAACACAATATGCAACCAAACGCAACTGAGTATAACTACCAAGATCAACCACAACCGAACACTCAATCACCACCAATCACACAATCATAACCATACTTTCAATCACACGCATATTCATAAACCACGCGTACATCCGCGCGAAACACATCCTGGGAGGACGCTATTGCTGCCTTTGTTGATAGTGCTGTAAAGGTACTTGATTTAAGGTCTAAATGTCTGGGCGTTTTCTTAGAATTATCTAAGGCATTTGACACTTTCTTTGTCCCTATCTTTTTGTCTAAATTAAAGAGGATAGGAGTGAGGAATCCAGCGCTAGCAATCTTTATGAGCTACCTCTCTGAAAGGACACAATGTTTCAAAATTGGCTCATACGTCAGAGACGAACAATTATTGACTTTTGGAGTTCCTCAAGGCTCAATCTTGGGACCTACCCTCTTCTTGATATATGTAAACAGCCTCTGTACCTTATCCATCCCATACTGTAGCATATACCGGATGACTTTTTTTACCGTCTGGAAAACAATAGGGTATAATAGGTGAACGGAGTAGAAGCCTATGGCACAAAAATCTAATAATAATTAACTCATTAATAACTACTATTACTTATTTAAAGTAAACTTTTCATACTAAAATACCAAAAAAACAAAAAAAAACTAAAAAAATAACTTATAGCCACCCTACTCTACACGCATAAATTATCAATGAATTCGTAGCGACATTCCATCCTCTGATTGAAGCCGGTCGATTTCGCAGGCGCACCGCTCACGTGTCACCGCATGCGCAACACCCCCCTACCCGCGCGCGCGCAATTCTACCTGAGTACCGCGTCCCATCAGCCCATCACCCGTCCCGCGCGCGCGCTCCAGTGACGTGCGATTAGTCATAGCGTGACGTCAATCGCTGTGTTGTAAGTTTCCGCGTGTGAATGGGCCGCCAAGTGATTGTTTTCATAATGCCGTACGAATACTCCAACAAAGAGTACGCTGCCATGATGAGGTATTATTTCTTGTCTGGTGAAAATTTAGATAGTGCGAGGCGAATGACGAGGAGGAACACCTACAGTCACTTCAACGGAACAGTATCCCTGCTCCTTGGATCCCCAGCACAGACTTGATACTCCGCACCTATCAGCGGTTACTCGACCATGGCCAGTTCCACCTTTCCGGTCATTGCCAGAGGCAGAGGCCGGCCACCCTTGTCCATACACGTCGAAGACGCCATCCTGGAATATTTCCAGCGACACCCGAGGAGGAGCACCCGGCAAGCAGCTGCAGTGAATTCCGTGATAAGTGGAAAGGTCGCGGTGGACCAGTCTCCTGTTTTAGATTTTTTTGTACGCCAACTGGCAACGTAATAATTAATTTTACAAATACTTAGTTAAAATTTTTCTAACTGCTTTAACAAGTGATTAAAGATTTATTCGTTTAAAAAAGTCCGAGTTTTATAACATATTTCCTCGCAAATATGTTTTAAAACGTCGTATGACATACGTGCGCTTTGATAATTACAGCCTGTGCTTTCTTGTAGCCCTCGCAAATTTTTTTTTATTAAATTTTTCCCGCGCTAATTCGCGTGACCGGCTAGCAATATCGGTTAGCAATATCGCGTCGGCTGTAATTTTCAACTTACCGCACCTATATCATAATATACTATTACGCGAGTGCCGTATGTTGTATTTATTCTTTTTCGTGGATTTTATGGATATTCGGAACTTTTATTAAATCAATGGTACCAGGCAATTATTAACGTATATGGGTTCTATTCTACTTACACAACACACTTTATTGTTTTCCAGACGGTAAAAAATATCAGCCGGTATACATATGCAGACTACACAGCTTTGATCGTGCACGGTCTAGCCTGGGGCGAAGTCCGGAAGCGAGTGGAGTTGAGTCTGCGACATAGTGCAGACTTGGTCGAATTGTCTACTTTTCACTCTGCCTGCCAGTAGTCTCATTTGGGATAACGACTTGGGGAGGTGCTCCAAAAACTTGTTTTCTTAAACTGAAAAGAGCGCAACAAGTTGTTCTTAAAATCATGACTTTTAAACATTTCCTATAAAGCACCGTACAATTGTATCAAGATTGCAAGGTTATCACCGTTAGACAGCTCTTTGTGTTCAATACGATCTTGCGCAGACATGGTTCTCTGAAATGCAATACTGGTAACCTGTCAAATAGAAGATCAAATTTGTCTGTCCTGTAGAACGTTACAAAACTAAATTGGCCGAAAGACGCTTTCGAGTATTACTTAGGTAGTCGGATTAATAATGCAGTTATCAAACCATGCAACATTTAAGGCTTAAATAAATTCCGAGTGTAAAAGGAAAGTGAGACCATCGCTACGCCACGACTCTTACCTACGAGGACATTGAATAGTTACGTGGAAAGTTTTTTTAACAGTTCCTGCTTATTCAGGCAACTCAAACATACACCACACACACACACACACACGACACATATACACGATACATACGCTTACCAAAATTTACACAATAGCAAGGCTAATATTTTATTAATGTAATTAAAAGTTTAATTATTTTTGTTTCTTTAACTTATTAACTTTATTTTCTTTTTGTACTCAACGATAGCTACTTACCCAATGTAACTCCTTACTAGTTTGTATAAATTGAAAAATGTATTAATAAAGAGAGCCCTGGAACCCATAACCCAAGTTTAATCTTAGCTTGGGTGCCAGTGGAGATAGTCAGTGATTTAAGCAATTAAATTATAACAATAGTATCATAGTATTAACCTATCGCCTTTATGTTAATTGTAAAATTGGTAGGTAATAAAGTTATTATTATAATTATCTAGGACTACCTATAGAGGGACTATGGCCCCTGCCTGACCAATATTTTATACATACAAAACACGAATAAAATGGCAGGGGGTGACTTGCAGTGGCGATCTCTCGCGTCCGGCCCTGGTCCAGGTCATGGTACGATGCGAGAGGGCATGGGAAGCGAAGGAGGAGGCGGTACGCGTCAGGGAGAGGCAAAATTCGCGCCCTCATGCCCCTAGCCACCGCAGGAGACGCCCTGGGCATCGGGAATCCCAAGCCGATTCCCGGCCACCGTAGGCGCGGGCTTGCGGACAGCGAGCAATGGGTAGCTCGCCGTCCGGTAAGGACCAGGCCCGGGTCGACGGCGCGTTGTGTTCCACGCGCGCCTCAAAGAGATGCCAGCACCAACGACGGGGTCCGCTAGGGCCAATGCAACCCTGGCAGGTTGCGGGAAAGTCCGAAAGGGTTACCGTGGCCCCTGGCACAGGCAACTGAAGGAACACGGGTGGGTTTTAGTCACTAGGAGTCTGACACGCCCTCCCGTTCCGCCCAGAGCGGGAGAAGTTATTTAAGTAACGATTTCCAACCACAAAAAAAGGGGGTGACTTGCACACTCAGTAATGGGGCCCCCGGAAACGGTCGCTAGCACATAGAGACGTAGCGACAAGGGGCAACATATACTGAGGAGCTTGAGGAGTGGAGAGGTTTTTTATGGCTATCAGGAGAATCCCGGAAGTACGGTCAAGATCCTACCAGCATCTTACTGGAATAATTACTTCCTCCAACCACGTTTGCGCTTGCGAATCTCCACTCAAGCCATCAAATATAGGCAAGAAAGAGGTGGGAGCTCTGTTCGTCGTCATTGGTCACTCCAACCGGCTAATAAAGTCAATCCCGTGAGGAACAAGACTATTCCGGGGAGATAGAGTCCGGTACTACTGCCCAACAGCTCGCCACATGCTGCCCTGCGGGTTGTTTACCTGTTCCGGCAAAGTCTTTACCGACCAACCTTGTAATATCTAACTGTCAGTGGTATTTTATAGTCTACTCGTACAAATATCCCATAGAAAAAATATGAGTTTTCCCCAAATTGGAAAATTTACCTGGAAATATTTCAAATTTTTATTTACTTAAAAACCTTTATTTATTTATCCGAACAAAAAATATCCAAATTATTCCACTACCAACGATCGGCATTATTTTTTTTTATTTATAGGCAAGTTATTATAGCTATAAGTACCCACTTCACATGTTCTACCTTCCTGTTTATTGACTCCAGCCGATCGTTATTTTATTTTATTTATTTGGGAAAACAAACAATTACACATTAAGAGCGTTTATACCATACCTTATGAGTGGCAACGCAACGTCGCAATTTAGTGTCATATTTCGTGATTTTCAATTTTTATCATTTAATCGGAGCTTTAATTTAAAAATCTGTCTAATTAACTTTTTAGAATTACGTGAAAGTGTTTAAAAAGTAAGTAAGCGTAATGCTTACAGTTATTTTACAATGAAAATTACGCCCTGCAAGTTTCCAATGTATTATTTGCTTATAAATAGAACTGTAAACGCAACGATTTCTTACCTTTTACACAGTTTTCACATAATTCTAAAAAGCTAATTAAACAGATTTTTAAAATACAGCTTCAATTAAACGACATTATTATTACACGACACGACATTGTTTCGACACGTTTGGTGTAGTGGCTACAGTGGCTAAGTGTAGTCAGCGAAACCAAATGGTCCTGGGTTCGAATCCCGGTAGGGGCAAATGTTTGTATGATGAATATGGACATTTGTACCCGAGTCATGGATGTATATTTATAATATGTATGTATTTACGAAAAAAAATATGTATTTAAGTAGTGTATCAACCATCTGGTATTCATAACACAAGCCTTAATTAAGTGCTTAACTTGGAACTAGATGGTGCTGTGTGCAATGTCAGACGATATTTAAAAAAAAAAAAAAAAAAAATTGAAAACCACGAAATTGCGACGTTGCCACTCATAAGGTATAAACGAATTACAAAAAGATAGGATACAGAAATTTTGAAATCTGTAATCAACCACGTTCTCCACAGATACACAATGAGGCAATTTGGTAAATTATAAGACTAGGTAGCTTAATTTTAGTCGTATTGCAATATTTGTACCGGAAACCATTGAGCTAGAAATCCGCCGGCGGGGTTCTGTCTGTCCCGCCGCCGCCGCCGCCGCTACGTAAATCGACGACTTGCATAGGTAGGTAGACAGTACGTAGGTATATTATGTGCGCGTAGATTCGTGGCTCTACCTACGTATAAACGCGACGCACGGTACCTACTTAACTTTTTGTAGTGGAAAGGAAGGGACAGGTGGATAATACCGCGCGCCTGACGTTTCCGCGTTTTTAGTTTTGCTTGAAGTTGTGCACCGACCCCAGGTTAGTGATTGAAATGTTAGAGCGTAACGTATCTTCCCCTTCATGTTTGGTATGGTCACACACTATGACATTTCGCCTTCCACGGCCGGTCAAATGAAATGACTGCCTTGGCCCTGAATTATTATTACTTACCTACCTACCTACTTTAATTAAAAAAATACTATCGTTTTATACCTGCTAGGAAAACACCAAATGTTGGAAATTCCCAGAGTGTTCTAGCCGTCTTTGCATTTCGTATTCGATGGACGCGTACCTATTGGATCACTTGAAAATCGGTATCAAGGTACTGGGCATACTTTGGTAAACCTATGGAGGGTTGAGACAAGGAGAACTATATCTGTGTATGAAAAGTGTCCATCAAAATGTGCAACATAGGGGTGGCGCTACAGTAGCCACCGGGTAAATTTTAAAAGCAATAATTTTAGGTATGTTTACAAAATAATGTTGGACTCCGTTAATTGTTGAGGTATGGTATATTGGATTATCACTATTAGTTTAAACATAAACGACAATATCGTGTTAACACCTAGTCATTTCTTAATAGGAAGAGAAGCTGTAGGGGTACCAGACCCGCTATCAGAAACTAATACAGATCACTTAAACAGATGGAAACAGATACAAAAGATGAAAAAAGATTTCTGGAAAAGCTGGACTAGAGAGTACTTACACCAACTACAACAACGGTACAAATGGAAAACTAATAATTAATAGTCTAGTCTTTAAAAATATTAAATTTTCTAACTGGGCATACTTCAGTCCAATAACGACTGCTACATTCATACCACACAATTTGCCTACGCTAGCGCCACTTTGGAGGGTTTTTGAACTAATAATTACTGTTTAAGTTGGAACCTTTTTCAACTTTCTCCCCAAGAGATAGTTCTCCTGGTCTCTACCCTAAATAAGTAAACCATAAAATACAAACAATTTCACCCACAATGTTACTAATACGCTACAGCGAAATTAATACGTAGTCGGTAAATGTTTATTTTGTGTCAAGAGGTTAATATTTCAATAAATAATAAATTTAAAAAAATACCTTCAGTTGTACATACAAAAACACTTATCTAAACACCATGCAGCGTTACAACTTAGGGAAAGAGTGTTTTCGTTAAATCTGGCACCCAAAGTACGATTCATCTTGTGTATAGGGTGCCAGCGTCCTCGCCTATAATTGGAACATACCTATATCAGTAGTTAAAGGACGAGCACCGTATATTATTATTAAGATAACTACATAGGATACTCATCAGTAGGTACGTTTTACTACAGTGTGCCCAGTGTACTTTATCAGGTTCATATTTTGAAGAACATACAACCTGACACTCATATCGCATCCCCCATTAGGTAAAATCCTATTAATTATTATTATTTATTTATTTCAGACATGTCCATAGATTATTTAAAAATCCAATCAAATAAGAACAAATAACATTAAATTATACAACAATAAATAAAATTACACATACACACTAATAACGTAATAAGGATGACTGTGATGGTTTACACTTTACAGGTATCCGTATACCAACAAACTTACTTTATTTTACAAGTGAAACGTACTCGACGTACGTACGTAACGTACCACTGTAACGTACTCGATTTTACGTATACCTATGTAAAATAATAGTTGACAAAACATTTTTTAATTTTCTTATTTTAAAGTGAAACTTGTCATATTTTACGAGAGTTCTTCTAAGAATTATTGCGCTCAAACTCATAAAGCTGTTCGAAGTAAAATACGTAGAATTGTACCGGTATTACTCGCCTTAAACAGCCAGTGTTTCGATAGCGACCATATCAATAGATCCGAACGATCTTTTTAAAAAGTGATTAGTTTAATTTTTATTTCTGATCTTCTTTCTGCCGGTTTTTTCATTGCGATAGTGTACGCACGGCTACAGATCAAGCTATATATTCCAGTATAAGCTGATCTCGCATTGTATAGGATTTCCTTACAATGAGACGTCAGTGTAAACTGGAAATGTATACCTTGATGTGTAGCCGTGTGCACACTGCACTAATGCACTATCGAAACGTATCGCGAACCAAAGCGACGTTTGAATAGCAATGTTGCCAATTAATATGGTCGCTACTAGCGTGGTAATTTATAGTAACAAAATGAATAAAACAAAAAATGACACAATAAATCAAGTTTATAAGAACTAACATGAAATTAGTTTTAATTAGGAAATGATCACTCGGTACTTTAATTTAATAAAGTTTTAGGTAAAAGGTAAATAATAAGTACTTAATTGCCAATAAATTGTAAAGTAAAAAAATATCTTTTCTTGAATTAAATTGTAAAGTAATTTAATTAAGTAAATATATCTGTTTTCTAAGAATTTAACAGGTGTATTTATCAGTTTTCAAATTTTGTAACAGCAGTAACTACGGCCATCAAACTTTTCGGTGGCCATAAAATAGAGAAAAATCTAATCCCTATGATAGATTTTCGCCTTTAGTCAAAAAAATCAACACAAAATTTCAAAAAATCATAATTTATAATAAGTTTATTCTGTTAGCAATAGCAAATATTTATATGGTTATTTATTTCTAACAAAAAATCTAGTTTGTAGGGCTGGATCAAAGTCGTGATAAATGTTGACATTCAATATGGCGGTATGTCGTCAGTGCTATGCTGTGTCGTGGTGAGATTTGATTATTTTATGGTTTTGTATTTATTTGCTTTCAAATACAATCGATTATCTCCGGTTAAACTGTTAACAATGGCGTTGTTAGTATGTGATATACGATTTGCCATAGCGGAAATAGTTAGAAGAGCCAAGTTTTGTCTCACTCACGGCGTTGTAAATTTTACCCATCTTTCTATCGGACGGCCGATGCCTACCTACAATAGATAGTAATATTAAAATATAGCGATGTTTCAACGCGACGGTTTGTTAGAATACGGCGACGTTGTAACAATTTTGATTTGCTTTTATAATATTAAAACGTTTGTATTACAGAGGCTAACGAAAGTATCTATTGCAGCTAGTGAACACCGAGTTAAACACGTATAGATAGCAACAGAGTTATACGAATCTACCTACATCCAAGCTAATGCACCACGAGCTCCGACTCAGCAAGCATTGAAGACATCTGAGGATTTAGCATAACATAATCATATGTAGTTTTATTTTGCAACATTAGTGGTTTTGGTGTATAAATTGTGACTTTTGCGTTGAAGACTCTATAGTGTTCTTATGAACACAAAAGACTAAAGAAAATGTGATTTGATGTAAAAATTTGTAACCTCTACTGAAAACTTAACACCACACAATATTCTGTGATATTAATAAATACAGTACCCTAGGTACTGCGCTTTTCGACGTTTATACGACACCACCAGCCGACTATGTCCAGTAATTCTCAGTGGAAGATGTTCCAGCCGCCAGATTCCAATGCATCACCCTTACAAGATATATTAGATCTCCAGCATTCAAATATGCAGCCCAAAGCATCATACCGTAATGGTGAGTGTGTTTCATATTCATCTCTCGCTTGTTATGTTGTCATTGTCTCAATTGGTGTCACAGAAACTGCTAGTATTATTTATATTTTTTAGTCACTGTTATGCTTTGTATTAAATTGTTAAAGTAACTGGAGAACCGTGATAAGTGCAAGAACTTTTATTAATTTATTATTAAAATATATATATATATTTATGTACACACAGTAAAACAGATACAGATACGACATAATATATTAGAATTGAGTACAAAGGTACTGCTATATCTTAGAAATTTCTTCCAGCAGACCCGCAAAAGGAGATAGGAAAAAGAAATGTAGATATTAGTGTGTGAGAACAAGAAGAGAAGAATTTGGTTTTATGACGACTTAAAGTAGAATATTAAATACACCTAGATATAATGCAAAAAAAAAATACATACTTAAATAAATAAACATAATTTTAAAAAAAATCCCAGTTTCACACACTTCACACACACAATTTTATTTCATCTGAAAGTTAGTTTTGTTCTAGTCCTTATGTGTTCAATTCAATTTCACTACATAATTATAAAATTATGTTCATTTACAACCTGAAGGTTTTATGGCCATTATGTTTCTGATGGCTGTTAAAGCAAAAGTTATCACCCTTTATTTATAGAATAGAATAGAATATTTATTTGCGTAAAACACGGTATACAAGGGTTTTAAATACAAATTGAGGCACAAACATGTTTAGCTAGGATAAAACATAGCATGCAAAATTTTAAAGACAAGTTAAGCAACAACAATTGTTAAAACATCAACATTTACAACGTATACAAGTTTAGGTTGGTGCAGTTATTTTTTATTTTTAGTGACTTTTGATTGTTTTACGCTTCTGTTTTGTGTTTGTTGTTGTTCTGTTCTGTAGTGAGTCAAACAGACGTTTTGGTCAATATTACGTTTACACCTGCACTTTAAGTAACTACTCTACTCTTATTTCCCTTTACTGATTAGAGACTGTGTGTAATTTAAATTCATTGTAATGAATTAATTAACATGCAACTTAAACAGAAGATTATTTATAGTATTTTATTTTATTTTGGTGCTCATAGAACCTGGAGAAGAACATAGGCTACTTTCATCCTGAATACTTATTTTTATGCACCTATATAAATATATTCACTGTGTTTTTATTTTCTTTGAAGGTGAGTACCCAAGTTCACCGAGGGATAGTTACAACAGTCAGTCTAAATCTGGTAGTGGTGGTGGAAACCGCTTCTCTCTTGGTTACAATTTAGACAGCTGTCCAATGGGGGACTCCGTTTACTCTTCTTCTGGCTCTACTAATAATACATCATCTCAGAATTACGATTCAATGAATCACCCACCTATTAGAGAGACTGGCATTATTGAGAAACTTCTTCACTCCTATGGATTTATTCAATGCTGTGAGAGGCAGGCTCGCCTGTTTTTTCACTTCAGCCAGTTTAGTGGCAATACTGAACATCTCAAGATAGGAGACCCTGTAGAATTTGAGATGACATACGACCGTCGCACTGGCAAGCCGATTGCATCGACGGTTACCAAGATTGCGCCGGAAGTGGTAATATACGTTATCCTGTTTTAATTCTGTAATTTGCAAAGAAAGGATTACATTGTTATACATCTATTTAAGGTGCTGAGTGAAGCTCGTGTAACTGGAACAGTGACAACTGAAGTCAAGGGGGAAGGCTCTGGGGATAATACTGGAAGAATTTCTTATGAGAATCGTGGTGAATGTTTCTTTTTACCTTATACTAAAGACGATGTTGAGGGTAACGTCATCTTGCGTACGGGCGATGCTGTGAGCTTCCAGATAGCAACGAATCAGCGGTGAGTACCTATCAATTTTGTTGTTTCACTTTATCTAAGATGTATCTAATAATAATAATATTCTAGAGGAACTTTGGGAGCATGCCATGTCCGCTTTGAAAATCCCGTACATCCCGTCAAATATCACGGCGTGGTGTGTTCGATGAAGGAAAACTTTGGATTCATCGAGCGCGCAGACGTGGTGAAAGAGATATTCTTTCACTATTCGGAAGCTAAAACTGAAGAAGAGTTGGTTTTGGGAGATGATGTCGAGTTCCTCATTCAAACTAGAAACGTAAGCTTGCATTTTGTGAAAAATTAAATAAGGTTTGTTGAATGTTTCTGTAATGTTTATAATGATTGTGTAGGGGAAGGAAGTGGCTTGCCACATTACGAAGTTGCCAAGCGGTTCCGTGGTTTTCGAGGACGTGAGTCCGGAGATAATGCGCGGACAAGTGTTGAAGCCCCTGGAGCGAGGCACTTTGGTCCGCGTGGTGCAGAACGACCCGCTGCCGGGCCGCATCCGATACCGTGCGGCTGACCACTCTGAAGTAGAGGTAATATCAATATTATCTATGTTATAGTGTGTCTTCAATGAATCCTGTCAAAAAAACAAGTCAACAGGACAAACCTCACTAAACATAAGCTGTATGTCATGCTTGTGTCAGAAATATAGGTACCTACACTGAGAATATTTTTCATCTGTAATTTAAACCTTTTATTTCGATAGAAATATCAGTTTCGGTTATAAATAATTTAATCGTTGCGAATTTTATAAAATTCCCATGTTTATGAAGATAGTAAATTGTAAACTTTTCTCTGAAACAACGTCGGAACGCTCGATCATGTAGGGCCTTAGCGTAAAACAACATTTAAATGGTTTTATGTTACATATTCAAAGCTGCAATTGATTTAATATTAATTCCTTAAATTTTTAAAGTCAGTCTATATGTAAAATAAATTACTTACTTAAAATAAAATAATAATAGTGGTGATGTCCTGCTTGCACAAGCTTGTTTTCATGGCGAATTGGGAAGAAAGGACACTTCTTGAAACGGATTCTGAATAGAGAACGGTGGCCTAAATTGAGTAAACGAAAATGTATAGAAAATATATAGATTCTACATTCTATATATTTTCTATACATTTCCGTTAAGAATTCGGTTAAATTAAATTGAAGTCCTACAGCTTCAATTTAATTTAACTGAATTCTTACCTATGTTCGTTTACAGTAGGTCGGTCGCCGAATGACAAGAATGGCAACCAAATGCGTTTCCACGAGCCACCAATAGCTAACTGCAGAACACCGCACACGCACTTTTCTTAGATACCTGGTGAAACTCGGACCAAACCGGTGCGTTAGCGAAATGGGCGCGTCTAAAACGCAAAACCTAAAGTGCACACCTGCGTGACTGAAGCGACCGCGAGATACATAATATAAATATCAATAATCTGTGACTTATTAAATGCGCTCGTCCCACTCTCTCACGTAGGTGTGCGTGGCTATATTTAAAAACAAGGTTGTGTCTGACGCTCCCGCTTCGCAGAAGTTATTATCAACTTACTGAAGCTTAATGCCGGCTTTCTGGAAGAGCTACCCAGAAAACCTTTATACAGTTATTATTGAAAATAACAATCTGCTGTTTCCTACACCTACATCTAATCTGATTTTTATTTCGCGATTTCATATTTGGTCCTATAGTAAAAGTAGTTCATAATGATGAGTACAATGACCCCTTAAGAGGTGGATGGTGTTTTACCAATAAACCTGTATAGTACTGTAATTATATTTAACATACCACAAGGATTTAAGGCTAGATTCTCTATCGGTAACATCGGGAACTGCGCTGTGCGTTTCAAAAAGGAAACATCACTCTTCCTATAACAATCTTCACGCGGCGTACAGCATGACACTCGCTCCGCTATATGCGGCCGATGCCGTTTGTAATAGGGGACTTCACGCCTAGCTAACTTTAAAGAAGCCTTTCTGTCCACCTAGGTGCCTTTCGGTGACAAGGACCAGTGTGGCGAGTTCACCTTGCGCCATGGGGACTGGGTTCAGTTCCAAGTAGCTACGGACCGTCGGGACCAGCTGAAACGGGCCACGAACATCTCATTGTTAGACGAGTCATTCAACGTGTCTGGCGAACGGTAAGATATTATTGGCTGCTGTATCTAAACATTGCTATATTTATGTATATTATAGATTGTTACTCATATTCTGAGCTACCTGATAACATTTACTTTTGAAAGCGGTTGGCCTTCATAGGTAAATGTTCCTTCCTCCTTGAGTTGGTTCCGCCACTTCTTCCCAGCTAAAGCCCTAGGAAGTGGTGAAGGGCGAGCTTTTTGGGGGGACTGTCTTGTGTGATTTTGACGTTCAAAAAGTGCTGACACTCAGCCCAGTTTGAATAAATGACTTTTGATTTTGAGTACTCAACAACGAAACATCGCTTCTCTTTAAAACCGCGACAGTTAGTTCACGATATGTACTTTCCGTCCACTAATCCTAAACACAAGTAGCTATGAATCGATCGTACCCTTACATTATTAGTTTTCAATCTTAGAGCCTGTTCTTATGAACGTCCGCTCAGTACGTCAGTCGTACGAACAATTTCCGTTTCCGCACACTTATCGGAAATGTTTGAGTTACTGAAGCGAGTTTCGTCTTCAGGTACTTATTAATTGGCTTTGATTGCATGCTTGATGTAAATCGCTATTCAATGCCTTTATTTGTAAACCCTGAAGTAATAGTAATAACAGGATTTATTTTGTAGCTGTTACAGCTTTTACAGATGATGTTGCACGAGTGTTACAATACTTTACATCGAGATTGTTTGAAATATATAAAATGCGAAGAAAATATTGTGTAGAGATAGTATGGTGTCGTAATTTCTTTAGACTAAATTTTGTAAAATGAGATATTTAATGTATCTAAATGATGTATGTGTGTGGAAACAGACGGGAGCAAGGACTCGTATGCTCTCTGAGGGACGGATTCGGATTTATCCGCTGTGTTGAGAGGGAACAAACGATGTTCTTCCATTTCGCCGAAGTGCTTCGTCTAGGACAAGAACTCAGCGTAGGCGATGAGGTTAGTGCGATCAAAACCGTCGGGTTTTTATTTATTACTGTCGATTATGTCGTTTATGTAAATAACAATGATAACTATTGAACCCCACTAATTGATTCACATTTACATGTTGAGGTTTATAGTTTCTGGAGTCCAACCAACATACAATATTTATTTATTTACTAATTATTTAGGTACACACAGCAAACAAAGGAAACAAATATATAGGAAATAATATGTGTTTGCCAGGTGGAGTTTACTGTGGACCCAGTTAGCAGTTTCTCAAACATGAACAACCGTCAGTCTGGGATCCGTATCAAGCACCTAGTGCCCGGTACCGTTAAGTTCGAGACTCTGATTGAACAGGGAGCTCGTGGTGTAGTCACCAAGGAGGCTCAGATGTGCCCGTCTTCTACTTCTAGCCCGACAAGACCCCCACAGTCGGTAAGTACACACAATTCATTACAGTATCACAATATAATATTATATTTAATTACCTATCATGTCAGTAGGCCGCACTCTCTCACTTTCATCCCCTATGGAAGGCGTTTCATGAGGGCCCATATCATCGCTTTCTACCTCTTTCTTATCATCTAGCTAAATTCCTCTTAAGTTAACAGTCACATTCGACCTGATGCGCTGAGTAGTTTCTAACGTTATTAGTTAGTTTAAAACCGTAGAATACTGCGCTTCATGGCTTGACAAAAATTTGTTTAGATTAATATGAGTGATTGTAATGGGACCAACTTTCACGCACCAACTCACACGTCTACGAGTCTGCATTTAATTGTGGTCAACAATCGTAACTATATTCTACTTTTTACATGGATGGTTTGTTACAAGCTTGATGGAATAAATGTTGAAAGATATCCACGAAAATTCTGCTTAGTACTAAAGTAGCTTCTTGTTTTACTACTTATTTTTTAAATGGGTTTCGTTAACTGCTGCTTTATAGTGAAGGTGCTAGCAGCTTAATAGATATTTAGAGTTGAACTAAATTCTAGACTAATGTTTTAGGGTGTGAGTTTTATTTGATTAGGGTGCCGCGACTAGCTCTGAAAATTCTTTCGCTGTTAGGAAGCCCTACTAAACATGAATTCTGACAAGATTATTGCAGAATTACTATCACTATGAGTTCACGGTCTTTAAAAGTTCTCTAAAAAGGTCTGCGATAGTATATTATATCTATCTATTTTTATGGATAAGCTATAGTATAATATTTACTTATCGATGTATTATTTATAAATTGTAATATTTGTAACTAAATAATCAATTAACTAGTCTTTTAAACTAAATGCATAAAGAAATTTTAAGAGTTGTTGATAAACTTCCTTCTTATTATCACTTGCAATTAAATTAAAAATAATTCCGTTGTTTTAAAAGTAAAGTAAAGATGTGCATTTTGTTGAAAACGTTTTATGCGCTGTAATTCCGCAAAGGGAGCAGAAACGTTCTAATGTCGCTTTAAAATAAAGTCTAAAGCTTAGTTAAGTTATTAAAAAAATATCCCGTACTAAGTCGGGTCGAGTAGTTAGCTATCATTATACTTGGTTCTATTCGTTGTCTGAATGTTCCAAAGCTGCAACAATGGTCCAAGAAGCCGCAGGTGCTAACGCCTTTGCATATGCTACGCAGGCTTTGCAAACTGGTAAGTTCCAAAATAATCTTGGTATACTTTTGATTAGAAAAGCTACGCCCTTTGTATTGGGTTTTTTTGGTTTCTTTGAAGCCGATGACCGTGACGTATTCGAGCCTTACTGGTCTGTAGGAATTGATGTTTGTCTTGATTGTCCACTTCACGAGAGGCTCGGGACGAGAACTCGCGACATAAATGTTAGAATGGCATAGTGGAAATGTATTAAAATTTTTTATTTGAATATAAAGTAGGCCTAAAAAATTCCCTTAAACGGACAGATAAATCTTTAAACTAGACAGACCGTGATAGTGTGGTGGTAGAGGATCCGTGCACTTACAAGAAAATATGGGGTTTGTTTAGTTTCAAAGATTTGATGTTAATCGTTCTGGCCGTTGTAGGCAATTGACCTTGATATATAAATTCTACATTTATATCAGTAATTTTTATGGTGTACATAACAAAGAGTATTCTATTATATTCTTAAGGCTGTAACAACCGAAAACGATCAGAACCAAAAGTAGCCTGTGTAACACACGCTTTGAATGTTGGTCCTGACCAGATGGATATGAAGATATAAGTGACCGTGTATGTGCCTTTAGATTAACTTCTTAAATGTTATTCTAATTGTGTGACAAGTAGTTTTTGCCATCATAATTTTAACCATTTTCTTTTCTCTAAACAGGGATACAATGGTGTGATAGGTTGGCAAGTTAACCCACAAACAAAGAAATCGGTCCCGTTCTCTGCCAAATCTTGTGAATCTAAGATGCTGCCCCGTACTGGTGACATTGTTACTTTCGACGTGTTCCAGGTTTGTAGCTTTGGTTTAGTATCGTTAATTCCACGTTTTAATTAAAAGCTAAGATTTCCCAAGGAATGTTACATTACTACAATAGTCATCATAGTTTTTAGATCAAGTCGTGCACTCTGCTTATTTACTAACTTAAATATACTTACAATATTTTCAATTGCCTTTGCGTTATAGCAAAGACAGGCTTTTGTTTTTAGATGGAGAAACATTTAACATGTATACGTCATCATACCCTTCTCTATCTCTCTTGTTCTCTTCTATATCTTTATAACCTGTGCGGTATTCCCACAGGTGAAACGGACAAAAGAGTTGCTCGCTAAGTCAGTCCAACTACAACATAGTCTTACTAATGGGAACAGCAGTAATGGCGCTGGCAGCCGGCCCATCCTGCAGGGATTTATCGCTGCTCTCAAGGACGGATTTGGCTTTATAGAAACTTCAGATCATTCTAAAGAAGTGTTCTTCCATTTTAGGTAAGTGTATTTCGAGCCTTGAGTGTATTTGTACTAATTGATCGCTTTAAGAAGTAAGTAAATTAGTATCTCGAAGGATGTCTGAAATATGTTTAAACAATGTCTTACGAAAGCTAGTACGGCCTTAAATTTGTTTTAGGTGTCCGAGTTTATTATCCTAAAAGGGTGTATCTTATCACAATAGTAAAGTTGAAGTGTTCTTGAATACTTTGTTGACAGTCTAATTACTTTGGATGTGAGGGTTTGTTTAATAGAACAAGCGCGCTGTTCTTATTCATTTATTTAGCAGTTTTAAAGTTGCACATAATATTATTATTATGTCAATCAGGTCAAATATTTTTACCAATGCAATCGATATTTACGAAGCTTATGCGCCTTAACGCAACCGCGATGCAATACATAATTCATGATGGAGCTGCTTGCACGGTCTTAAACAATATCATTACCTATATCAAAACTAAAACCATATTTTGCCTCCGACAATTTCAAACGATACTGCGGCGGCATTATTTACGTATTTTATTAAGGTTCCGAAAAAATAACCTTTATAACATACAATTTTGGTCCATTTGTCACAGAAGCTTTTCTCGACATCTATGCAACATATGAATTACAATTTTGGCATAATGTTTTGGTCTCAGTGACGCGCACACAGATTGACAGTCAAAGAACAATATTATTCTTTTTTGGTGGTCTGTTTGATCTTAGGAAAAATAGTTTTTTTTTTTAAGGATTCTTAATATTTTTTATGTTGGGTTTAGCAGACTTGAATATAATACTATATCTCAAAATTTGCAAAAGACGACTGACCTCTCCTAGGATTCTAAAGCTAGAATTTTGATTTAATAGAGTTATTAGATAGTGATTCATGTTTTACAGGAAAATTACAGTGGTTAGGTATACAATAATAAATAATGATAAAAAATTGGCCTCTATTTACGAACTCCTTTACACCTGTGTAGTATTAATCTTTATGAAAGAAAACTGTTATTTAGCTAACCCCGGTACTCAAGAGTCGTTACTTAAAATTAATCAATCATTTACTTTAGCGGACCAGTATAAATTGGAACGATGTCAGTTAAATGAAATGACAGATTGATAACGTTTCAATCTTGGTGACATGTGCCAAGAAATGGTGGTTAATCGAAGTTAATGATTGATTAATATCAAGTGACGTCTCTGAGTGCGGCAGTGAATCATATAGTGCAGATATTTTTTTTTCCTTGACTCTTTGTCATTAAGATGTCTAGTTTAAGACTACGCGCACTAGCACAGGATTACGCGCAGCACAGTAATTACCGCAGACCAGCGACACTTCCACTGACTACTCACGGGTAGGGTTCGTAACCTTAATTGTGTGACCCCGCTTCGCTCTTGGCCAGTTTTTTGTTTTGGTAGTACAAATACTACCTATGCAGAGTGGCAGAGACATCAACCCGCAATCTGTTATCACGGTACCAGTAAAAAAAGGCATTTTTTTATGTTGTTCTAAACACTTTGACCGCGTAGGTATTGTACGTTTCTATGAAACCGCAGTTTTTTTTTTTGTAACCGACGAAAGCTTTCTACCCTAGGTCTAGGACCATGTGCTGAATTAATTTCATTGGTTTGCAGTTTGCGCGTCGATGTATCTGCCACCCTATATAGGTCTGCCTGTGCCCCAGCGATATACTTCGAAATTATGAGTTTTTTTATTATGCTTCTTGCTATGCGAGAACATTGACGTATAAAAATAACTTGCCAGTCGAACTCGCTGCGTCGTGGTAGCTACATCGGAAATATCTTGTTGAAATCTTACTGTATGTGAAGCTGCTGTTTATTCAATTGTTATCCAATTTTATGGCATGAGCTCCTAGTCGCGCAGAGTTAAAGCAATTGCTACTGCAAGTTGCATATATATATATATATGTCAATATGCGATAACTAAGCCTATTAAAAACAAATAACTGTAAAAAAAAATATGAACCTCTTTCTTATCTTCATCTCCAAATAGCCCTACTTTTATTCTTTGCTTATTTTTTTTAGGTTGCTGTAAAATAATTGCGATTGTTTATTTTTGCTACTATTTGCGACTGTGATGGCTTCGACATAAAGTAACTTTTTGTTTAACCTCCCTTTGTAAAGTAGTAGTTTGTGTGTTGTATAGAAAGAATAATGCAGCATTCACAATTTTCTAACTTGTGATTATGACACTTTTCAAGACCCGCAATAAAATATAAAAAATAGGTTATCAAACATTGCTTGTTTATTTCCGCAAGTTTTATTTGCATTCGGCATTAGTCTTAAGATTATTTTGATAATGAATGCACTAGCGTTCTGCATTGTGAAAAATTTGCTGATATAGGATCCAGTCTAGTCTCTCATGCACAAATTATTAGTTATGCGAAAGCGTGAATTAATATGGACACAACACAAATTAATAAAATAAACAAATAGTTGGTCAGAAGTCACAATACTGTAGTCTAGAACAATCTATTCACCCTTGTGTTAAAGAAAAAAATAATGATGTCATCTTGACCTCATACTGTACAGCTGAGGACGCCTTTCCATTTACCCTTTCAATTTTATGTAGAATTAAAACCAAACTTCAAGTCACATTCCAAAGTCATAAGGTCATTAAGCATAAATACATCTTTGCAATGCGAAAATTCTTATTCTCTGAGAAAAGCCGTGTTTTCTAAAGCGGCATTGAAATGAACCGCACTTGTCATATTCATTGGAGTTATTCTGCTTTGCGCTTCACAAGAAATTCTTTGAAACTGTAAGTCCCCGATTTGACGACATTAGGTATAAGCATTTCACTTATTTAATTTATATTGTCAATGCCAATAGCGACACTTAATACTTTCTTGTGGCGAACGTTTAGCTCGTGTCAAGTTTGCCGCTTTGATTTAACTCGAATCTTGTTCTGATTGCGTGCATTATTATGATTACTATATTTTTTATATTATTTTCGGAACGTGCGTGCCAAGGCTAAAACCTAGCTCATGAACGATTAACGGACGTAAAGAAGAAACATGTTAACACTGTATCATGTTAATTTCAGCAATTTGGAGGGCAATCCAGATAATTTGGAGCTGGGCGGCGAGGTGGAGTATACATTGGGGCGTGTGAACGGGTCAGGGGGAGGGCGTATGAACGGGTCGGGAGGCGGGTGCGCCAGTGCAGAGTACGTGCGAGTGCTGCCCCGCGGCTCCGTCTCTGTCGCCAGGCCACTGGACTCCTCAATAAATGGAACGGTCACCAGGACCCTGCGGGCTCTCAATCCTGACCAGGCCCAATATTGCGGTATGTACAGTACGATACAAACAACTAGACTCTAAATATCGTTAGGTCTGGATCAATTAATGACTTTTTCTGCCAGGAACCTATTAATATGTTCATTGTATCTGAATTGTTGGCGCGCCTAGACTTAAAGGTATCTACTGAACTAGGCTTCCAATTCAGCACTTACATGGTATGGTAGTCCATATTGCCTTGCGCGATGTTTTTAGTAAGAGCACTGACAGTGATTGTTATTAGTATTGTAGTTGTTAGTTAGTGCGGCGTCTTGTAGTGCGTCTGGCGGGCGCTGACTGGCCGGCGCGAGCGCTTGAACTGCTAGATTTTCATATCATATCAGTACATTTTCTGGGAACATCGAACACGGCCAAAACATGTGCCACGCCTTAAAGTATCGCTTGTCTGATCACATTCCCCCACAACAAACAACATACAGAATTGGATAATTGGACGAGCTCTCTGGGTCATTTTCTAAGCGCCTAAGTGGATGCCTGCACTGTGGTCCAGTGCAGGCATCCGCTTTGACTCGGGCAAAGCTAGATTATAGTTTATATTGAGAATATGGTCACTGGCTTTAACCAGTTTTTGTAAAAGAATGTCTGTGATTTCTGCTTGCAAACAAGCAAGCAGTGTTGAGTGTGTATTTGGTACTATATAAAGACAAACGTCGCGTTTATATATTACCTATAATAATATAACTAAGGAAAATATTGGACATCCAGCTAGGAAGACTAATGTCATAGCATCATAATCTATATATCCAGGTGTAGGCAGAGATGTATTGAGTTTAAATTTCACCAGTTATTTTGAAGTCCTATGTAATAGAGGGCGAGCCTATTGCCGTTAACTGGCCACATATCCAGACGGGCCTTTACTAAGAATAATTTCTGAATGGAAAATCGCAATAACATTCCCGTCATGTGGATAAAACTCGGAAACACGCTCAGCTCTCCTGCTTACGGCGATTAGACCAACGAGGCATATTATTATACCCTACGCCTACGTATCAAAAGTCCTAACAGCAAAACGACCTATAATCAAAGCAATACTTTAGCAAAATGTCCTATTAGCAAATCGTCCTGCAAGCAGTATGTTATATTATCAAAACGTCCTATTTGTAAAGTACTGTAATACTGAAAAACCACTATCGGTTTTTATCCTCATGGGTCTTTATAGCATTTATTTAAAAGGTAGTCCAGGAACCCTTGATATGAACTATTTCAAAAAGATTTGTTCCTTAATTTACCGTACCTATAGGTACCTTATTTGTGTTCTGGCATAATTTTCACAAATATGCACTGATGCCATTTATTTGTTTTTTGTTTGGAAAAGAACTATCCGTTTTATTTAATGTTTGTCTTATTTATATAAGTATTGTTGTTTCTGCACAAATCCAATATATTTGACGACTTTCCACGTTGTATTTGAGGTCAGGACTACCCAAATTTCCTTGGAGTCAAAGGCTTTCTTGTAGCCCGCAAATGACGTGCACGGCGGTTGATTGTACTCTTCAGTCTTCTGTACAACATGCCAAACAGTATGGTCTAAGGTTCTGAAGCATTTTCGAAAACCGTTTCGTTATAATGGCTGGAACTCGTCAAGTCGCCTGGCGAGACGGCTCGTAACGACTCTCGAGAGCAGTTTGTACGGTTGGCGGGAAGTGACGGTAAATATTAGGTCTTCTAACTATGAAATTGACGTTTAGTATTCAGAAAGTTAGTCATTTTTATATAAATATTTTTATTTCTCTCAAACAAAATATGCACCCATGCTATCGATGCATCTCTACCAGCGCAGTGGTAATTTTTCAATGCCCTTCTTGAAGAAGTCAGGTGTACGGGAGCCAACAAACTCTTCAAAGGCATTTTGTACTGCCTCTCGGGTATTGAATTTTTTCCCTGTCAAAAGGTCATCCAAAAATTGGAAAAAGTAGAAGTCTATCGGCGCAAGGTCTGGTGAGTACGATGGATGATGCAAAACTGCCAACCCTAGCTCTTGTAGCTTAGAAACCGTCTGTTGTGCCGTATGAGGTCGTGTAGGAGCAGCGGGGACGGGCAATTAACCAAGGCTGGCCGGATATTTGCGAGCTTCTCCATCATGTTGTCCAGTTCCTCACAGTACACATTCGCAGTAATGCTGGTGCCATTTGGTAACAAGCTGTGATGAAGTATACCGGCACTAGACCACCAAACAGTGACCATGACTTTTTAGGGCTAATACGACTTTTTGATACGGAGGGTTGTTATTTTACTCCAATATTTTTGTACAGGACTAATTCATGTGGAAGGGGGCGCTTCATATGAGTTCGGAATAATGGGCCTGGCGTGCAAGCGCGAAATACTACAGGTCGGCGACCCCGTCACTTTCCAGGCCGACGTGGAAGGCCGTGCCACTAACATTGTGCCAATCAGGAAGAAGAGGCGTGCCGCAGTCGATGCTATTAAAGGTAAACTTATTTTAATTATTTTCCTCTTTGGTCGACAGTACTCATTATTAGTAGTATCAGTGGATCCTGAGATCTTCCAAAGAGCTGGTGTACGTGCATGGACATGGAACACTTAAGTATTTGGTCACATGGTCCGTAAAGTCAAACCGATACATCATACTCACATTAGGTGTGGGTGGGATGAGTCTTTAATGCGGGATGCCCCATTTTGCCAAATTATTTTTGCTGCGGTAAGAAAACGTCATCGAGAAAAATACAAGGAAACTCCAGAATGCCTTTGAACAAAGACCTAAAAATAAACTTGTGAATGTACAATATTCCGTACCTCTATAGTCTCCAGTTCCACTGGCCTATGACATTAGTTGAACAAGTACACTATAGCACTGGAATTCAAAATAGCTCTGTGACTGATAGCTATTGTTATTTAAATAGTGCGGTTAAAGTCAGCTCTATTGTCACAGCTACAAAGCTGATCCCATCAAAAGTCATGGGCATTTTGTCTCGACCTAAAAATCCACTCTGTGCAACTTAACTACCTGATTTATTGTGCTGATTTCAAACTAAGTACAAACAGAAGTACATGCTGCTACTTTAAATATTTTTATGTATCTAAATACATGCAATGCCATGCTCGATTTTGAGAGAAATAAATACATAAACAGTCTTTAGTATTCCCTCTACTGGATCTCAGGTCTTCTCACTTTCTGCCAGGGTTGCGGGAAAGTCCGAGAGGGATACCGTGGCCCCTGGCACAGGCAACTGAAGGAACACGGGTGGGTTTTAGTCAGTAAGATTCTGACACGCCCTCCCGCTCCGCCCAGAGCGGGCAAAGTTATTTGATGATTTTCCACCCTAAAAAAAAAGGCCTTCTCACTTTGAGAGGGAGTGGGTCGTAGATCACCATGACATAGCGCAGGTTGATAAGAGAAACAAACACTATTATATTTTGTAGTCAAAATTACTTTATTTTTTTTCAGGTGGTTTTGGATTTCTATCATCTCTGGAGGCTGAGGACAACCGCCGTCTATTTTTCCATATGTCTGAGGTGCGTGGCAACCACACGGATCTACAGCCCGGCGATGTGGTCGAGTTCGTGATACTGACCAACCCTAGGAATGGCAAGTCTTCCGCTTGCAACATTGTCAAAATTGGGTAAGTGTACCGGTTTTTCTTTGTTTGTTTTGTTTATCCTGGGTCCTAATAATTAATGATTTGTTTCAACATGTATAAGCCAAATAGTGGTGGTTGTATTTTTATGTTATTGGATGCCAATCGAACCCGCGCCGGGGTATTAAAGGGTCACCGTCGCCTATGAAAATCTCAGACATTAAACTGAAATGTCTCTAAATAATTACATCGGGAGTTTGGACCCAAACCTTTCAAACGGAAACATAGTAACTTATTTTATTTGTTAGGAATAACAAACAGCAGTATACTACACAGTAGGCATACAGTATAAAACTTGCAATAAAAGTAACAAATACACTACTCAAGACGTTATCCACAGATTACAATACAGAATAGCTAGCTGTTAGCAGAGCAAGTTAAAAAGACACTTATTAACTATATACTAGGGCTATCTCTTAAAATAGTTGTAATCTCACTCTTAAATACAGCTTTGCTGAGAAACATAGTATCAGTAGAGCCAAACTGTTTATTATAGGTGTCAACCAAGCGATGCAACGGTGAGCGAGTGCCTGAGTCCGTAACTTACTTGGTACACCACTGTACTACCTGCAGTATTGTCTCTTCTTCTCCCTTGTCTCTTCTTCTCCCTTTAATCCATCCAAAGGTTGTCTGTAAAAGATCGCTTTTAGCGATAAGTCCGCCCATTATGTCACCCTAAAAATTTGTACATTTATATCTGTATTTTTTTTGTATACATAATAAAGAGTATTCTATTCTATTCTTACACCCATGCTCTGTTTGAGGCGGCCTGCACCGTCCTCTTTAATGATGAAAACTCTCCAGGAAAACGATTTCACTGTCAACATATATTATTAACCTACTAGCAGAAGACGAATCCAATTCAAAATCTGTCAAATGTGTGAGTGTTGACGCACTGAAATTAGCAATTAAACTACAATAAACTGTTCCCTCAGAGGCCCCTTCCAGCTGGCCTTGAAAAGTTACTAATAATAAAATTCTAACACATCAATGAGATGTGTTACCACCATAGGTGGCTTACCAAGGGGTATTGTGTTGCCCAGTGACTGGTGGGTTGTGGAGGTCAGATAGGCAGTTGCTCCATGTAAAGTACTGTAATCAGCTGCATCTGGTTAGACTGGAAGCTGACTCCAACATAGTTGATTGAGTATTGCCTATTTTAAAACATGTAATTAAAGATATTTTCTAAAAGCTTATTGTATAAATTAGCTGCGGTGCGATATTATTTATCATAAATACGGATGTTGATCCTGAATTTCATGACGTAATTCGCAATATCCGGTTGATTCAGCTGATATGTCACGTGTCAAAATGTTGTTGAGCAGAGTGGTTAATGAGATTTGTTTGTAACTTGCAGTGGTAAAGGTTCCGGGGCCAAGGGCCGGAGCGAGCGGCCGGAACGCTTGCTGGCGCGGCTCCGTACGGCGTCGCTGGAAGAGTCCAGCGGACCGCGGGTGGTCGTAGCCCGCGCGCCTCGCGGACCTGACGGCACTCGCGGATTCCGTCAGCGTCGCACCGTCGCCGGTAATCATCAATTAACTTTTTCCATCATCTGAGGCTTACAACTTACCTATAAACCAGCTGCTGGGGAGTTTGTTGTGCTACTTCTTCTTTGCAGCGAAAACAGTAGGGTGGGCGTTTTGGGGGGATGTCTTCATCAATCACTAATAAGTTCTTTGTTAGTGATGGACTAATGTCTTTAATAATTTTGACGGCTGATTTTCAGCCTAATTGGAATGAACGATTTTTTTTTTAAATTGACATTAATCGCAGCCTACCGTAGTCCACTGCTGGACCAAAGCCTCTCCAAAGTTGCACTACAATAGCCAGTGGCCCACCCGCATCCAGTCTGTCCCATCTGTCTGTAATGCATCGGTCTGGCAATAGACTGACCATGTCTGTTGAAGGACTGCTAGCCGTTGGAGCAAACGAATCCTGGAGTGGGGGTTGTTAGGAGTAGTGTTTGTAAGCTAGACGATGAGACTGATATCAGATATATATTATACTTGCTTGAGATTGAGCTCCTACATCAGAAAATGGCTCTATTTAGAATGTTCTTGTACACGTTTTATTAAATGCTCTGATGTATTATACTTTAATTAACCTAAAGGCATCAAATACTATAGTAATATTGTAGAGTTTTTGTTTCCAGATCAATTGGCTGAGTAAGACATCAGCACCAAGGCCTCGACCATGTAGAACACCTTAATGGTTTGATTTTCCACTTCAAATTATTTCATTGTATTCATGAGAGACTGACTTATCCTCTTTTCTTTAGCAGCATTTAGGAAATTGTTTTGTTATTCTTACTAATTCTAGGTAAAAACAATAAATTATTGTCAGCTGTCATTAATACTGATCAAATACATGTATAACATCAATAAGCAAGGTACATATCAATTAATCAAACCAATTTGCGTTGCTTATTTACAGTTTATTTATATAAGAGGTTCTTTTTCGCATAGAGACGTTGTTCAAAATTCCGTTTACACCATTCCTTGGCCAACGTAAATGTTATGGTTTGCCAAGTTCAATATGTATTTGTCTGCGTTGTCGCGACACATGACACATGAGCGCGACGTGATCACACCGAACAGCTAAGCATCTGTTTCCAATCTGTTCGCTGTATCGGGATTGGCATTCGAAAACAATGTAAATATTTTCTAGAAGCTAGGTATAATGTGTATAAAATGCTCATAATCAAACAACCGGCTAATGTGTGAATCTGTTGTCAACAATATCAGCAGGTCATGGTTATTACATCAAATGTTGAATTCTGTCTGTCAGTTGGAAATAGATTTTTCGTCGAAGCTTAGTGCGTCTAAGTGATCTGTTTAAGTTAGGTGCGTGATGAAGTAATGTAATAAATTGATGGACATTTGATACACGTTGTTGCGGTTGTTGTTACGTTTAGTAGATCTCTTATATGCGAAACATACTGTGATCAATTAAAATTTGTTGTGCAATAAAACGATAAGATGATGTCCTCATAGGGCAGTGCTAGTCTCTTAGTATTATCCGATCCCGATTATCACACGCGCGCTTCATCTGATATGTGTCGTCGAACAGTGTTCTAATTGTGATGATGGCTAACTTTTATTAACGAACAAAATATTCATTGTTAATCGGAAAAGCATTTATGCAATGAACTGGAATGGAACCAAAGACTGACTTAAAATATTTATAACAGTAATACTTATTGGTATTAGATTATTTTGATCGGCTGAATGATGTGAACCTTCATGGTGTTCATTGTGGCCATAGATTTGTAACAAATTAATGATTTCAGGAGAAACATATTTGATTTAAAATTTAGTTATAATTTAAATTATGAAATCAAAGATATCTCAGTCTGCATTCTATTTTCAATATATAATGTAACAACGTATTTATAATAAGTAAGTCCTAAACGGCTTTCACGTATTGATTATTATTATTATTATTTTACAAGCCATTAAGGCGTCAATAACGTTTTCAAATCTTTTGTACTACGACTACCTCCTAAATCTAAAGAAAGGAGGAGAATAATTATTGTATACTAATGCAGCACTGTATAAATGTGATTGGCATCCCAATGGCGTTACTCTCTCGTAATGAAATAACTTTTCTTGACAATAACCTCCCCTTTGCCTGCTCTTGACCCATTTTACTTGCCATGAGCAGTGTAATATATTATCGGATTGTAAAAGTTAGAGCAATTGTGTGTGGTACGCGATTGGGGTGGCACAACTTCGAATGGTTTCAAGTTACAACTCCACAAAGACTTTACTATTAGCTATTTATTGGTTAGAATTCTATTAAACAAGAACTGGTAGCTCTCCAGCATGTGAGTAAGGGATCACTCACTCCGTCACCGAAAAATAAACTTAATCAAGGAATTAATAAACGAATAATAAAATGTGATTGTATTATTTGTAGTGATTATGAGGAAAATAAGGAATCTTTATGTTTTAAACATAAACATTATATAACATTATATTTAACATTATATATTGAATTTGTTTGCAGCTAAACATTTAACAATGCCGAACTTATTTTGTACATAATACTCATTGTGAAAAATCAATTTCAAGTAAATTATATTTTGAATTACTCAACAAAACGCGGGTAAAACTGTGATTAATGATAGGGATCTCATTGGATCGATCTATTAATTTTATTTATGTTGCCATTACCATATTTAAGACTCAAAAGAAAAGGAAACTGCCATTGACTCTGGTTTTGCAAGCCTTGTTGGCGAAATTATTAACCCATAACCTAAATAATACAAAGAACTGTTACATAACTATTTATTTCACAAAAGAAAAGCTTCTTTCTGACGTTCTTTCGTAAAAGTTTTAATAGTTTTCCACGTCCGCGGTGTGTGCGGTTTGCACATTGTTGAATATTACAAGAAACTGTAGTTCTTGCTTATCATGCACCTCCGTCATTGCGAAAACATGTATCGAAGTAGCCAGACGAGACTTGTCATGCTGTAACGAGCCATCGATTATACTAGTATTTAATTCTTTACCTTATACCTTATTGTTTATAATAATTTTTACCAAATTCTTTTTTAATGCGGAATACTAGTTCCGCATTGAACTTGTATTGTGCCTGCCTTGTCGTTGCTTTTGTTTGAGCGACGGTTATATTGTTAGTCTTATTAGTTACTTTTTTTTGTTACTATATACCACTTTCATTTTATGTCCCACGTTATTGTCACAATAAAAATAGCTTTATACATTTTTTACATTTATGTTGAACACGTATCCACTGCCATCCCTATCATTGTTAGTATCGTCGGCGATATATTCTATCTGTTGTTAGTTTCGAGCGCATAAGGGACTTGCAACCAGCGATTTGGCGCCGTAAGTTGTGCTTTATTTTATATAAAGTCTAGTTAAGTGTTCTAGCGGGCTCTAAAAACCATATAGAATTTAATGCAACTTGCTAAAACTTGTGCGCGTCGTGTTGTAAGTCGTGTCATGCACCTATTATGATTTTCTTCCCTCTTGATGTGCCTGAGCACGCACTATACCCTGCTATACTGTTTCCATCTTATTATTTTTGATACGATTGGGAAACCTACAACTACTTCGCCTGACTTAACGCACATCACAATTAAAACTATAGTACATAGTTTTACCTCGTGATTATTGTTAGATATAATGGTAAACACCATGTCTCCCATAAGGACTTATGACCCTGTGATAGCTGTAACAGTCAACTGTTATATTAAAATAGAGATGATTAAATTTCTAAGATGCCTTATATAATTGAAATATTTGAGTATTCATCTTGTGTTAATTCAATTGATTTTCAATCTCCATATTTTTTTTAGCAGATTCTGTAAAGTTCTTCCCATTATATTATTCTTTTTGAAATTACACTATAATCTAAATGCACAAAAAGCGATATTGAACCTGCAACGGGTTCGGGTAGCTGTATCAGCTGTGTTATGCCCGCTAGGTTCGCTGTAACGCCTGCCAAGTTTTTTCTTTGTCGATAGTAATATGGTAAGTTAGTTTAGGTCGGGGCGACCCCTTATTTATTTATCACCTTCTAAAAGATCAGCGTACCGCCTGTGGGCTGCGAAATGCAGCAATCCTTTTGAGCGGCCTAAAAAACCGGTTCAGTATCGCGTATGGCAGGCCTCGTAGTAAAGTACTAAAAGAAAATTCGCGAGAACGTATATTATTGTTTAAAAGCCCCCATTGAAAATATTAGTAAAAGTAAAATTTTTCCATTACCGTTCAGTGGATGGTCGGCATCGTTCTTAGATTTGAAATTGGCAGATATTAAATTGTTGACGGGTCAGCGAGAAGTCAGTTCAAATAAAATAGTTTGAGGTTTAGAAAATATATACTATGGGCTTTCCTTTAAAAGTGGTGACTTTGGCTGTGAGGTTGAATTGAATGCGACTTTTGTTACGTGTGTATATAAAAAATATTCTCAACGCAATAACTTAAGGTTGTTTGCGACTTATACGGTCGACTTTTGTACTCCGCTACCGCGGCTCTGTCGTAAGTATGGTGACTGCGCCTTGTTAAGTCACCAAAGTCAATTAAACAGTTTCTAATGTATTTCACAGTTTTTTGTCGTCATCCCAGGGTTTAGTTTTATAACATTTGTAATGTAAGAAAGCATCAGTCATGACCCCCACAAGTATTCCAACAAGCCAACCATGTTTCGTGTAAAAGTCAATCCTTGACTACCTTTTTTGTTTGTACCTGTCCTAAATCTTGTAACAAGTGTGTACGCTTATATTCTTCCATATTTATCTACCGCCAAATCTATGAACGACTACATTAATTTATCGTACCAAATATGAGCATTTCTCATTTCTGGTAATATACTGGACTGACGTTCGACTAAGCAATAAAAAAATGTGTTCACATGTGTTTTTACGAATCAAATTTCGCGGACATTGTTCACATTAGTTACTTGTTATAGTTGGATGTTCGCAGCAGGATAGTTATCACTACAAGGTGTAAAGGTTCTGATTTATGGGTATATTTTTCTAAACCTATATCAACCTATGTGTACAAACCCAAAATTGTATCATTTGAAAGTGCCCGTCTTAAGTACCGGTGAAGTATTTTGAGTACTGTAGTTCTTTCATCCGACTTTAAAACCATTTTTTTTAAATTGAAAGTTCGTTTTAAATATTGGCACTTGAAGAACCTCAAGTATATCAATCACTTCTCAAGTATTTTGTCGTGTGAAAAAATGTACCTACATTTTTAATTTCGTCGTCGTTTTTTGTGGTAAACCTTTGGTATGTATACATAGGGCTTGAGCATTATTCCTGCTGTATTTTTTTTTAATGCAAATCGGTGTCGTGTTAAAATCTTTTGTAATCGATAAATTCTGCCGCGCTAATTAAAAGTGCAGTAAGGAGGTTTTTCGTATAACTTCCTTACTGCACTTCTAATGAGCGCGGCAGAATTACGTAATAAAATGCAATGCGGAAATCGATTATAATATATAAGTCTACGAGAAAATTAGAAGATTAAATCATTAACTTCAGCTTCAGGAGGAGGAGGATTTACACCTTGTTAAAATTTACATCTAAATGTTCGCACTATTTCTACGATTGTACAATGTTCTGTCTGTAATCTTGGGTGTTTATCTTTGTAATACTGATATGGTAGACCTACAATATTGTCACTGACAATTTGACATCACAAAGTTCTGGCGCGTGTGCCACTAACATCATAATTATGGTATAGTGAAGTAATTATTTAGAGCTAGCAGCTTTTCTGAGAGCAATAATTACTCGAGTACCTTTACAACTAAACGTTGCTATTTATACGGTATCATCTGTAAGCTAAGAGGTATGTAGTGATAAGTGTCCATGACGGACCTCTGTAAGTGTATATAGTTAGAAGGGCGCCGGTCACTGACCGTGCGGCTCGGCGGTGTCAAATTGTCGCTCCCGGAACTATTTCATGTGTAGGTACTCCTAAGTGCTTACGCTTTTCTTAATATGTAATCCCAAAGAAAAATAGGAATTTTGAACAAACGTTATTATGCTTTACGCTTAAAAACTACAGTCTTTATTAAGCTGTATCAAATATAATATGTATGCCCATGTAACCAATATAATAGTCATAGTGAATATGATGTAATAAATAATCGAAATACTTGATGTTGTAGTGTATGCGAACTTAAGCCCCGGATCAGTTCGGGTATAGGTATTATTATAAACTAGTCTTAAACATTTACGCTCGGGCGCCTGTCACGAGCAGATGTATTTTTAAGCTGAACTGCAAAAAATGAACTAAATGCATAATGTATGAGATCTGATAAGGGAACCTTCGTATTTCGCCTTTATAATCGAAAGTTTCAGTGTAGTTACGAATTTGGCGAACCAGTAAAAATATATTCAGTGCCTAAAAGAACCTCTGGGAGATGAAAAAAAAAACCAAACAAAATGTGAAATTATTTAAGCATTTCAGAAATTACAAACTTTGATTAATCATAAGAGCTTATTTTTATTTTTCTTCGATTGTATTCTTTAGAAAACTATCTACCTATGCCAAATGTTTATACAGCCCTGTACATTTTTGAAAATTGATTAAACCGATGTACAACACCTTAGCGTTGTATGAGTCCCTAAATAATTATAGTGTAGCTTGGCGTCTGGGAGGCATGGCCTATATCAACACACAGGCTAGGTACAATAATACTTGGTATTATTTTTGTGCAAATAAGGTTCGATTGTAAAAACAAGTAGTTCCAAAATGGATCGCATATAAGAAGAAAACACGACTGCTGGTGGTGAGGATGTTTAACCACTGTCCTCTATTTTCATAGCTCTTGTTTTCTCCCCCGAGTGTCGTGTGAATGTGATCTATCTCGCGAGATTGATAACTGTCGATAAATTGTGACCTGTAGGTACTATACTGCTTATAATATACCTAACGTATTAGTTGTCGATAGTTTTAAATCTATCCATGTGAAACCATCAAATGGTGAACGAACCTGCAGTAAGGTAGATTATAAACTATTGAAAAATAATTAGTTAAATTGTAAATAGTTTGTTGCAGTTCACAATTATTCGATAGTTTAGAATCTCGCGAGATAGATGGTAATCTAACAATGTTCTTAACTATACGGTGAAATCTATATAATAATAATATATTATTATTATTTCAAATTCAAGCTGGCTGGACACAGATTTATGCATTTTTCTACTAAACCGCTGTACGTATCACAAAACTTTTAGCTCGATGCCTGTCACAAATTTATGTGACGCCTGTTGATATGCAAAAAGTCTTCAAAATCACTTCCGTTACCGAGATTGAGAGACCAGCGAAAAGTGGCTTTTTAAGCTGGCTGTACACGTTTTCGATCGATTATCTAAGATTCTGTAGCGTCACAAAATCAGAAATAAGGGTGTTTAGCCGTCACATAAAGTGCCTTAATGACCTAGTTAAATGCGAGCTATTTTTAAGATTTGTTCAGCCAGCCCGTTTAACGGGTTTTCCATTAGGGTACTCTGTAGCAACCCCGAGACCTTGTCCTTATTATTAGCGATCTTCACGTTAATTTTGCAAATGTGGCAAAGCAGAATTATGGCACGGTTGTTGGAAGTAATCTAGAAAAACGTACCTATATACATCTACTGGCTCGGCCGCATTCGGGTATCTGGATGGCTTGACATAAATTCGGGTACCAGACACCTTTAAACTGGTCGACTTGTTATCTATAAGACTGAACGGAGGCGTATGCAGAGATGCAGAGCTTCAGCTCCGTAACGGACGCGGAGATGGCGGTGGAAAAATAAAGAAAAAAAATCGACATACTAGTAAACACAGTTTTGGAAGGGGCAAAGTAAAACACTTTTGCGTCTTAGTCACCTTGTAGGAGATTTCTTGGTGGTTTATAAATTAAACCGGCGCCACTAAACAGTTGCTCACTTGGTACTGAAACTGGCGGTGGCGGTGACCGGGGAGTAAAAACTTGAAAAATCGACTTGTACGTATCTCCATCATATTTATGGGTATTATTAGACCCCCGTTACAACTCTGTTAAAAACCTGCGGAGACGGATACAAAGCTACGATTTCTTGCGGAAGTTCCGTTACGACCTGTCTATGAAATTATGTTCTATCAATGCCAATGTTGCTACGGAACAAATGAGTGGTTATACAATATGTAACATAATTAACGCAAGACCCCATACACCCCAATTAGAGTACCTATTGAGTTAAAAGCATAATACTACAATGACCAGGGGCCGTACTATGACGTATTAATTCCATCATTGTTCCAGCGTGAAAGAGAGACGGAGCTATACATGACCGATAGCACTATCTCTTTTTCGCAACGGAATCATGATGGTGTTAACACGACATGGTAAGGCCCCTGAACATTTTTTTAAAGCTATGTATTTGCTATAAGAAAATCGTGTTGACCTTAGTAGGTATTACTTTATGCATTTAAAATTGAGTGTTATTGCCTTGATATAAGATTAAATTTTCTTTGGCTCAATCGGCGGTCAGTATCGCAAAGTACATAAAATTTGAAAAAAATACCTATAGTATTAAATACATATACCATATACCTAGTTACTGGAATCTATTCAGTAGTCAATTATGAGCAAACTACTTTCAGGACTTGCGTTTATTCTGTTGCACCTTGTTTAGGCCAAAACTCGCTAGTTGATTTTATATTTTATTAAAAGCTGTCAAAATATATCATGATTTCTATCACTATCACATATTTGGGAAAACCCACACGACTGGGTGAGGTTATCCGGGATCACCCAGTATCACAGTTGTGTCGCAGATATTAAGCAACATAAATGTATTTATGCAAAATTATGTGTAATTTAAAATACCTACACGTTAATGTTTTAATTTGAAAAGAATACGTCCCACGTTATTAATATTTGAATTTAATACATTGATTAGATTATCTATTGTGCATGCCAGACTACATTAAAAAGTAAACGTCTTCTCTAACTAGTAAATTATCTATTACCTACTATTTATGAAAAATAATACACTGCACTGGGACATAAAATATTTCAGTAGGTACCTAAAGAAACTAAAATACTTTTCAAGCATAACACTAAACACATGGTGACTAAAATCTTACATTTAAAAACATGGTCACATAAGTAGGTACAAGGTGGCAGGGATATTGGCGCGCAAACGCGTATAAATATTAGGAAGGTTATAAAAAAAAATGTGCTGTTTCACAGAAAAGTGTAATACCTACCTGCGCGGGCAAAATGTATGGAGCAGCTTTCCGACGAACCCTTTCAAAGCAGGGGTTCAGAATCCGATTCCCAGCCACCGTAGGCGCGGGCTTGCGGACGGCGAGCAATGTGTAGCTCGCCGTCCGATAAGGACCAGGCCCGGGTCGACGGCGCGTTGTGTTCCACGCGCGCCTCAAAGAGATGGGGTACGGGCACGAACGACGGGGTCCGCTAGGTCCGATGCCTGCCAGGGTTGCGGGAAAGTCCGAAAGAGTTACCGTGGCCGTTGGTACAGGTAACTGAAGGAACTAGGGTGTGTTTTAGTCAGTAAGAGTCTGACACGCCCTCCCGCTCCGCCGAGAGAGGGAGAAGTTATTTGATGATTTCCCACCATCAAAAAAAATAAAAAAAGTGGGTTCAGAATCAGAATCATGTAGGTAGGTACCTTCTGAATCCATGGTTGCGCGTCGTCCCTCCTGCCACCCTGTATTTCTACAATAAGATAAGACTTAAAATTAGATTATAAAGTAAAGAGACCCCAGTAACAGGGTCCATGCTTTCAGCAGCTACTTTAGCGACAGAAACCTGACGTGTCCAGTAGCAAATTTTACATCAGATCGCATACCTAACGAGAGCTTGGCATGTCGAGGTCGAAACTCTTGGTTGAGCCTTAAGTCCTAATTAGGTACTTATCCAAATCATTTTTATACAGTCAACAAGTAATTAATTTTTCATCATTATTTACAAGGGAAAAAAATAGGTACTAACATTATCGTAAAATATTTCCTATAGGTACCTAAGTACCTACTTTTTAAAATAATACCTTTTTATCCCAACATTGTAGCTTTTGCCCGCGGCTTCGCCCGCGGTGATTTCGGATATCGTCTCAAGGGGACGTAGGTACTACCTACCAGGATATAAGTATCCTCTTTGTCTTAATCCAACATGGCCTATCCGTATGCATTTCAGCCGTTAAGGAGTGAAAAGGTAACAGATACATAATAAATTGCAATAACTTTGACCCAGTGGGCTGATTTTAATTATATAAAGACAACATGTTATCTCAAAATACAGACTAGGTATATTTCCAATCGCTTAAATCTCTTAAAAAAAGTAGAGGTACCTACTTCCTACTACACAAATATTTATCTTAAGTATTAGATTTGAATTTAAAAATCATCCCCTATTTTACCTCATTGGGGATGATATTAAAAAATAAAAATATATTTTTTTCAAAGTAATTCTTTATTTCCTACCAAAAGCATTTTGAAAGTTCATTTCCGTAAATAAGAATTGCTAGGTTTCTTACAAACTTTCAACCCCTTATCACCCCCTTTAGACAAAAATTTGCCTATATTATCTAGGATACCATCAGATATCTTTGTCAAATCTTATCGAAATCCATTCAGTGGTTTAGGCGTGAAAAGGTAACATACAGACAGATACAGTTACTTTCGAATCTATAACATTAGTAAGGTTAAGTATATAAGTCTAGTAAGTAAGTAAGTTTAAGTAAGTACTATTATATAACTAAGTCATTCAATGTGTTTAATAAAAATAAATGTTATGACTTCTCACATAAAAGTCTATCCACCTATAAAGCCGATTTCAGACACTTCGATCATTCGGGAGGCGAGGACCGAAATCCAACATCGTTGAATCGGTTCACTAATGAATTCATTTTGTGTTCAGACGTTAAACTTTGAGTGAAAGATCAATTAAAAGGCAAAAATGAAAGAAAAGTGAAGCGTCTACTATCGGCTTTACGGCCTTGCGGGTTTCGGCCCGTCCCAACCGTACTGGCTCTGTGCCCGTGTAGGTATACTTACGTTAGGAAATAAGGCGAGCCCGAACGGCCCAGAACCTGACCTAGCCTGGACATGTGTGAAAAAGTTCATACAATACGGATACCTTTTCATACTTTCCATGTAGGTAGGTACTGCTGATTACAATTAACTTTTCCGTAGTGTTACACAATCTGCATTAGTTAGATACAAAATTGTTTTCAAGCACTGTCAAACATTAAGTTTCAGTATCTAACGACTGGTTACCTGTTGGGTTTCTTAAAGTCGGTGGCAGTGTAGCCGTTTGGACAGCAACGGTTGTTTCATTTCCGGATTTGCTATGTATTTCTTCGCAAGTCTTACCTTTGTATGAATTGTCGTGATCATAGCTGGACCACTGCTGTATTGCCCTGTACAGATTGGTGCCTGGACTAAGCGAACTCCGGAGGTCCTTCGCCCCGAGGACATGGTAATCTTTTTGCAAGTAGCCGAGCTCGACTCCTCTATCGAGCAACATTTTGGCCCTCGACAGCTGCAACTCTGTCACTTTTGAATAAGATGGCAGTCCTTCGCGGTAATCACCTGCAATGATGTGCAATATATCTACATGAATATCTCCCGATAGTCTGTTCAGTCAGTTTAGTTAGACTCGTGGTTGCAAGAGTTACTGCTGAGCATGGCCCTGGGTTCTATTTCCAGGTCGGGCAAAATTGTTATTTGGTTATTTCATCAGAAATTTCACAGTAGCAGCCTGGACTTTGGATTTGTGAGTGATTGATGGCAATAGTCTCGCCCCTTTTACAAAGCTGGCGAAATGTGGATGTAGTTACGTAATACAGATCTGCCTAACGCTTCCGGGAATACGAGCCGTAATACAGGGTGACAGGGATATCGACGCGCCCTCTAACCAATAATTCAGCACATGATTCTAGCGTAGAAAGTGTTCGTCGGTTATCAAAAAAAAAACGGATAAGTATAGGAGATAGTCCAATTTATTGATTTGAGTTTAGTATTTATGATTACACCCATATGGGTACCTAGGTACGTACCTACATCTAGCAGGACCCTTGAGCCTAGGGCTTTGCAAACCTAACTAATAGTAGATTGTTATACAAGGAGCTAAAATGACCTCTTATACTATACGAGGTAGTTTTACTCCCGAGCTTTAGCGAGGGAGTAAATAGAAACCGAGTTTTAATGGGTTTTTAGCGCCGTGTGTTACACTCTACTTTTCACTACGATTGCGAGAAAATAAAACAATCCATTACAATATGAAATAGGTATGTAGTAGTAGTATGTAGTTTATTTTATTAGAAATTAAATGTACAATTTGTACAATTCTGGATATTTAACGAGATGTTTTTTCCCGGTAACTTAATTTCAGTCCAATGTGAAGATGAATGTTGAGTGGTTCTTTTCCTTTCTCTTCTATTTGCAAATTAGGGTCTCCATTCTCACTAGATGATGACATTTTCACTATTGTAAAATTAATTACGGTCACTACCAATTCAATTTGCAATTAGAGAAAAATTATAAAGATTTCGCGCCAATGTCTTTGTTTGTTTTTTCTTCTGCAGCCGCAACGCATTGCATGCATTCTACCAAAGAGATCGCCGATTTTAGAACCATTTTCAAAAATAAAATGAAGTTATTTTTTTATGAAACACTAATAAGTCGAGTCTATATTCATGATTATTCTACTTATGACTAAAGACTTTTTCACAAAAATTAAAAATAAAAAAACTTTTTCCCCTAGAGGAAGAATTGCTATTTTTTCTTCGCTCTGGTACGCCACAATGACGGTCTTTTCACATAGTATCCTAGTACAGTTAGCATGGAAAGAAAATGTGTCGCTGGAAGAACGTTCTCCCAACTGAGAGACAGTTTTTGACGAAAATCGTTGAATACACAAATTACAAATTATCATACACGACTTCATGGTGTAATCATCTACTAAACTCAAATGAATAAATTAGACAATATTCCGCTAGTACTAGTACCTACCTACCATAGTTACTTTTAACAATACAAGCAGGCTTACCTATAAACGCTAAGCCAACGGTACAGCGATTGTATCCTAGCGTGTGAGCACCAACCGTGTTCCAGCCTCGTCCTTCATAGACTCTTCCTTCGTTTCCGATCAAGAAGTTGTAGCTAGAAAGCGTTGAGAAGTCAAGTTACTACATCACGAAATAAATATTCTGCCACATGTATCTAATAATTAAAATGCTATTTCTTCGCCTGTTACAGGAACTTTTCGGTTAGCCCTAGAAAAAAGAGTTTTCGAGAGGGTTTCTGCAAAGGCTTTTTAAACACTTAGGTATACGATAGGTAGGTAGGGGTTACACTAAACAGCTTATCTGATCCTGCCTGGATACCCCTTCAACCATATCATACATCGTGAACGGGTTAGTAAACACCTTGAAACCAAACAGTGCATGAGGGCCTCATTCATTGGTTTCGATGAAACCCATTCAAATACCTTTAGGTATTCCATGAACGTGTTAGTAAACCAATCAAAACCCCTTCAAAACTCTTTCCCTCGAAAAGGTTTTAAGATTGGTAGGTTTTCCCTATCGAGACTAATCTAGGGGTATCGTCGCTTTGCCGAGGTCTTCCTTTGAGGACCATTGTATTTCATGAAGATTCATGAAAACGACGAGAAATAGCATAAATTCCATAAATTGTAGGAGTTTACTTACGGTAGATCGTATCCGTTATTTGAGGCGAAGGAAGATTGGAGATTTCTTAACTCAGCGGCGCAATTCTTAAATAGATTGCACTCCGCACTAACCGTGTGAGCGATGATGACCAGCTTCAGGGGTGCGAACTCAGTCACTTCATCTAAGTTGAGGAATTCTGGAGCTAGCCACATGTCCCGTGTAATGTACCACTCGTGAGGAGCTGTGTGGGAAATTATTAAGCACATTATAAAGAATTTATAGGTACATTTATCATACGAACAAATCTTCAGCTTTTGCCGGTCATTCGTTATTTGTCGGAGGATGAGTCTTTAAAAAGCTCTACTCGTAAAAGTTCTCAATGTTAATCTAAGAGCTTTGCTGCTGAATGCTGTTTCACGAACGTGTGTGCTCCGCCACCAAGAGACAGACGATTATTAAGTAGTCTGAAGACGCGTTATTAGAACCTATAAGGGTCGTGTCTATTCATTAAACTGACTCTTACCTACCTACATGCATTATCTGTAAAGATATCTTCAGACTAGGCTGGGCTGTCCTTGCGCGCGTTATCAAGTATTTACTTTTGCTTTCTAAGAATCCGAATCGTCGCCTTTCATTATTATGGGTACACGGTAGTTATGGCTATTTTATTGTTAAAGAACCTATGTATACCTAAGCTTATACAGTCAGAATGTAACTATTGCGTTTGAAGATGGCTGTAGTCAGTAGGTCAATATTCTGTGAAGCTGCAGTGGTGTGATGGTATCCCAGAGGAACTCATATCGTCGTGGTAGGGATTAAATGTGTTTACTTATTTAAGAGCACCAACAGCTAATACATTCAACTTTGGCTAACAACAGTATTTAGGAGAGGTATTACTGCAAATTCACAAATATAGGAGAAGGCTACCTAACATTTAAAGATAAGTAAAATACATTGGCCAGAAGGTGCTTATAAACTAGAAGTATTTAAAACTAAATGTTCCTCTTATTTATTTATTTTATAAAAGTATTCCACAAAAAACATAACACAAAATAAATTGAACACTACAAAATATATGTAGGTACAATGGGCGGCCTTATCGCTTTCTGCGATCACTTCTTAGGTACTGGTATAAAGCAGTGGTGGCCAAGTTGTAACAGCCCCGATTTACGAGCCGTAGGTTCGAACCCAGACAGGCGCTTTAATTTGTGTAGTTTTTTTCATCACCACTGCTCTCAAAACGGTGAAGGAAAGCATCGTGATAAAACGGGCATGTCCTAGAACCAAAAATTCGAAGACGTGTGACATACACCAACCCACACGGCCCGCGTGGTGGACTACGGCCCGTTCCCTCTCACATAGAGGTGGCCTGTGTCCCAGCAGTGAGAACGTTATAGGCTGATTATGCTGGTAGTAGGTATCTATATACCTACCTACCTAAATGAAGAAGTAGCAACAAAAGTTTCCTTACCTACGTCCACACCAGAATCGGCAGTCTTCTTGGCTATGACGGTGAAATAAACAATTAAAACGATGCACACTAAGAGTACCACTATTGCTGCCGCACACGAAAGCCTCTCTGCCTTCGTGGTACTTTTTGCTATGTCCCACAGGTATCGGGGAAGAGGTAAGTCTGAAATGGAAAGGTAAGTTGCTACAGATATTTGGCTTTGAATACCATTTGGAATGCTGTTTAATAATTCGCATATTTCAAAGCACTGAATGAGTTTAAAATAAAGGCTTTTAAAAACAGGCGCGACACGCGACACGCGACACGAATCGCACGCGACACAAAGGGTCCGCTCGTCGCGCTACAGGCGCTAGGCGGTGCCTTTGTGTCGCGTGCGATTCAGAGTTTGCAGGAACCTTGAAGTAAAAATTCGTTTTTGTGTCTTATTCTGGAAAATTTGGAAATACCAAAAGTACTTAGGCGTGTAATGGGGGTGTACCTAGGTATACCTACCTTCAAGGTGTAATTGAAATAACTGAAAACTTCTTAAGGGGTCATTGTAGGCAGATACTCATCCAACCTAACGACCAGACCTGATAACGCTAAAAAAAATTGCTGTTCTCCACATTTGAATTTATGTATGAAGCAGCAGTAGCATAGTAAAATCGTCCATATCGACGAGTACAATGACCCTTTAAGAAGTTATCAGTTGTTTTAATAACACCTTGTATATTATGACCTTGTAGTCTTATCCTGCCGAGCTATTCTGTAACAATCTCACCGTGATAACTTACGTGAAGTGAGCTTGAAGTGAGTTGTCGATAGTGTCAGTCCCTAGCATCAGCCGGTCGATTCTATAACAATCTCACCGATTGATTGATAACTTAGGTGAAGTGAGCTATCATCCCACCTGATGCTAGGGATTGACACTATCGACAATTCACATCTAGCTCACTTCACCCAAGTTATCACGGTGAGATTGTTTCAGAATCGACCGCCTGTTGTGTCTTTTGCAATTTGAAATGATTCTTTTTACTGGCAATTGAATTGATATAGTTTTTATAATTTTTGTCCGTTTCTCTGGATGTATGTTCTGGATTGGCGAGTTTATAATCTGGATTAACTTATAGGATACTTTTAATCACGGTAGGACGGCCCGTTAATGTAAATGTATAGGTACTGGATTTTCGTATCACATTTCACTCGTGCAAAGCTATGAAAAAAAATGCTAATTTGGATGAAATAGCGGCAGGATACGGAAACAATGTGCGACTTATTTCCCTTACACATAAGACGAAGATCTACAAAAATAGTCTTGTATGAATCAGACACTTTTCGGCCAACAAAAGGGATTGATGAAAAACTTAATTACATGCCGCTGAGATCCTATACGCACCTAAGATTTTAGATGTGTCAGAGAGAAGTGGTGTGGCAAACGGTTGTCATGGTATGGGCATGTGATGCGGAGAAATGGGAACAAGTAATGAGGAACTTTACCTACATTGCCACCAATTTAGAGGTATACGTGGCAAAATAACAGCCGCACAGGGGCCGTACTATGACGTGTTAATTCCATCATTATTCCAGCATGGAAGAGAGACGGAGCTATACATGACCGATAGCACTATCTCTTTTTCGCAACGGAATCATGATGGTATTAACACGTCATAGTACGGCCCCTGTTCGATCGACCGAGGTTAAACTACTCTTGCCGTGGTCGGTCCGTGAATGGGTGATCATCCTTTTCATACACCTACGAAGACCCGTCCGTGCCTCGGAAAGCACGCTAAGCCGTTGGCCCCGCCTAGGTCTTGGAAGAAGTCTGAAAGTCTGACAACCAGTCTTATAAAGAAAGGGGTACCGTATTACCCATTTACAGGGTTGTGGAGGTCAGATAGGCAGTCGCCCCATGTAAAATACTGGTATTCAGCTGCATTCGGTTAGGTTGGAAGCCAAGCCCACCCCAATCTAGTGGCGAAAAGGCAAGGTAGCAAGGTAGATGATAGAGAGTTTATAAGAATAGTGATCAACCATGCTAGAAGAAGACCATAGAAACGCTGGATGTATTGTTTCTAAAGTGGTATGGACGAAGACATCTGCGCGGACTCCTGACTGAATTAAATTGAAGTTAGGCTAAAGGCATGGCAAATGGTTAACTTTTTCTGGAAGTTCGCTCTTGTTACTGTGTACAAAAGCATGTACCCACTTTAAACAAAGTAACTACCTAAGTACTTGGACCAGTGGACCTTGATGCGGACAACCGCCTGTACAGTCAAGAGCATAAATAACTCACAGTTACGCAAAATTCAAAAGTGTTTTTCTCGACCAATAATAATTGAAAAGGCTGAAGGAAAGATATTGATGACTTATATACGACAGAAGAACCTAATGAAAATTTAGGAAAGTCCCTAATAAAAAAATAATTGAAACATGTAGGTTAACTGTTGTGTGTAGGTAAATTACGTGGTTATAGTAAAATTTACCTACCTACTTCACTCTTGGACTCCTTAATCGAGACACGTAGCATTTTTTTGTGAGGTCTATGATTTTTTAAATCGTTTTGAATTCAAATTTGGAACAATGATGACACCGAATCGTCGCCAGTATATCTGCCCAAAACTACATAAAAACTTTTTGTTTGACTCATAATAAAACTACCTATTTTGATGTTTTAGGTCTTGATACTTTACATGGAAACGCACGGTAGCTCGATTTAGGAATCCTGAAAAACTCGTAGATAGGTATGAAAAAAGGAAGTAGGTACACAAAAAAACAACATGGATTCAGTAAAATCGATATATTACGAAATCTTTGACAACAACTCATTCAAATTTAACAAGAACTCAGTACTTTAAATTATTGATATGTTTGCATAGTCGTTTTCATATCACACTAAAATAATATCATCATCTGCTGAAAAGCTAGGGAGATGATTTCACTAGTCTTATCGTCTTATGCTTAATTAATCAACATTACGGCCCCGGCACATGGACCACTCGCGTCTGCCACTAGGTGGTCATTGTTGTCAGTCACTTTTCATTCATTTAGCGGCTGCGGGCAGTGGTACTGGTGGTTATGCCATTGGTTCTGCGAACCGGCCACTCGCTAATACCTACATATCCTGCGTTTGCAATTTACTTTCCAAACATGTAAACAAAAATGTAAAATGTGGGTAAAATAATTTAAATATCCGCACATAAAGTTCCAGTTGCGGTACAATTTCAAACTTTTTGACGACTTTTTCAAAAGTACTTACTAGTCATTCTGATCTCAACTTAAATTGCACTTGTATAAAGTTCATAATATATGTTTGAGTGGAACTTAATATCAATTTGGTGGCCAGGATTTGACTATGGAATAGTTATATGAAAAGTGTCTGTAGAACCGAGTGATCCGTGTTCAGATACATTACATACACTGAACACGAACAATATTTTGCACCATTTGTAATGTCTATTAGTAGATTTAAGGTATAAACATGAATCATCAGGATCGTGCCCGGGACGTGGACGGACCGTGCTCCGTCAGAAATATTGGTGTGTACATTGTTATAAAAACTACTTAGTTCACAGAGATCCGTGTCCAAGCAGGTGACGGAACTTCAGCGCCTGCCTTGTGTTGTGTGGGCCACGGTCCTGTCACGTCCCGGGCACAGCGCTGATTTGTGTGGATAGCTCATAGGACGTATCGATCGTATTTATCCGGCTTGCCAAAGTTTAAGTAGGTACCTACTCAACACCGGATAATAGGTACCTTAACTTCCGGGTATCCGACAGCTGAGACGCGTGGAAAAGGGATTAAAGGCAAACAAGTGCGGCGTGACAGCGCGTTGCGACTCTTGTAGAACTATTTCCATTAAGTTTTCATCTCATATAAATTGTTCTACTAAAGTTGCGTCGTTAAAACGTGGGAGACACTACAGAATATTAGGTACCTACAGGATGTAAAAAGACCGTGACTCTCGGCTACGTTAAACGTCTTTTTACACCCGTTATAGTAAATAGATACCCGGAAGAAAATATGGCACATCATTGTATGGTTTTAGAAAAAGACTTTGTCGTAAATTGCTACGGCACATCACGTTTTAGAAAAAGATATGAGACAGTCGCAAAAGTCTCTTAGACTCTAGGGCCTAGGCAGTCTAAGCCAAGCTTATCGAAGCCTCCATGTGCCATATAAACGGCCGTGCACCGTAAAAGCTAGCGAATTACATCGCATTGGGCCTCCTAGCTAGCATCTCATGGGGCTGCTAGTTGATGTAGGAGGATTTTAGCAATGTGGTGCGTTGCCTAGCCTCCCAGACAAAAGTGCGTTAGCCTTTATTACCCCTTCATATTATTTCAAATACTTACTTAATTACTTTAATATTTTTTTAAGTGGTGCAAACTTCTTTATTCAGTTTTTTTCTAGATCTACTAATATCGAATGGGGGGAGATCAATGGTAGGCACAATCAATATGGTTTCACGCATTTCAATTATCAGTCAGTTGCAATTTGCAATAACTGTGACGGCTTGAGCATTCTGTTATCTACTGTAGTCTATCTATCACAAAGGCCAATAAATATGTAAGTAGGTGTATGTATACATAAGTACTATGTAGGTCGTATTACTAGGTACGTCGTTTTAGGTTAAGTCAGTTTTAGTACCTGCGTGATAAGGTATTATTAATGTTTAAAAAGTACCCAAATGGTACGTAAATAAATTGACAAGGGCCATGTACTGTGTAGCATGTAAGATATAGTAATATATATTTTAAGTTACCTACTTTGTCGCATTAGATTTATTTATTTATTTAGCTGTAATGGCAAAGGAAACATGTCATGTGAAATAAATAACTTTTTTATCTTTTTGATATTTAGTGTAAACCAAATTATTTTTAGAAAATATAACCTTCATGAACCCTTTTAGGTTTATTGTGAACAAAAAACTTAGCTTGTACACGCGTTCCGTTCCTTCCTAAGTTCAATCTATCACAACTTGAAAAAACTTAGGTACTAAATTACCTACGGCTGATCTGAGTACCTACCTACCTAATAACATACATATTGAAATATCGCAGTACCTAAGTAGGATAACTACATGTACCTACCTATCGGTTAGATGTACAAAAATAGTGAGTGTATCGGATTTCATCTAAATCCCTCAACGTACGAAATCCCAGCTCTTTAGGGCTTTACATTACCACGTCAGTATTTAGTACATAACTAGGTAAGTAGGTACCTACATTTAGCAGAATTCGACAGAATTTTCCTGCAATAAATTTGAATGATCCCCATAATGCAATTCATGTTATTCATGTTTATCTTCTATCATACATTTATTATTATGCAGTACAAGATAATTTATAAAGGGTTTTATGGGTTTTGCCAATCGCAATTAGGTACCTATGTTTCATCGTGGAAAATAATCAAGCTTAATTTTTTTTTCAGTCATTTGGTACTACTTTGACGTAGGTATGTCGCCGCCTTTTAACATTTAGTGTAGTGTACCTGCTTACTTAACAGTATTTTTTATTAATTATAAGTTATTTCTAAATTCTAATCCTACACTCATTTTCAGGTGATACTTTGCTGCTGAATGCCTCTTGATAATAGACTTCGAGACCGCAAAAAGAAGTACCTCTTTACAACAAATTGGATTAGAACACAGTAAAAAAATTATCGAACTTAAACAATATTTTGAAAAATGAGTATAATAGTCGTCTAACAACATCTATAGTTTAAACTGTTGAATATTAACATACGAAGTTATTTAAATGCACCACTCATTTTATTACCTACATATCTAAGTTTCAAATACTTAGGTAGGTACCTAAGTATTTGAATGCTTATAATATAATAAAGTCTATTTTTAACATCTATATAGTCCGTCTCACGAAACACCATATCCTTTTACGATGACATAATCACAGTCTTCTCAAACAAATAGTCTAAAGCAAACACCCTGTAAAACCGTCACTTAGGTATTCCATCCGATACAGTCAGTTGCGTTTGTCGAGTCCCAGTGTTTGAAATTAATCAATTGTCTCATCAGGTTTATACCTGGAGTTTTCACTGCTCCTTGAACCTGGCAGTGACCGTACATTGTGTAGTCTGGCTTCAGTACCTCTTTTGCCACCAGCTCTTCCAAGAGGACCTTCACATGGTCGAACTGAACTGTTATCGGTTGTGCGGTCATGTAGTCTCCTAGGAACATGATGCTTATACCCTTAAGGTTCCATGACTTCACCATCACACCGACAACATTCGCTCCTCTGCCTTCGAATATAAGTCCATTGCCACTGACGAGGAAATTGGGGCCGATATCAACCCAACCACGCCGTTGGTGCTCTGCCTGTATTAATAACACGTTCTTTATACAGGCGTATTTTTCAGTGCAGTGCTCCATGGCCGAATGGCCGATGAGTACATAGGACAACGGCAGATCTAGATTGACTATTTCATATTCAGGCATTGCTTGCCAGTCACCGCGTCGCAGGTACCAGTCCGCCTTTAGATCTAGCCAAATCAAAATAATTATTGAGATTTTTCCCGAAATATCATGTTAGCAATAATAGACATTTACCTTTTTTTTTAGTAGAGTTGAGATATGTTAGTAGTTAAGACGACTAATTGTCTAGAAGGAAAGATGGTGATATGGGATTGTGTACTACTGGTCAAAAGCCGATCAGTGGCAGGAATGAGATTTTTACCTAGATCTAGTCGATGCGCTTGTTTTGCGAAGGCAAAGTGGAAGATGAAGAATGTGAGTCCAGAAGCGACTACGAAGGCCCAGCACACGAACACCGCGATGCTACAGCGTAGCCGCTTGGAGTTCTGAGGCGAGACCAGCTCGAGGCCCAGTATGCGGCCTGAAACATTACCAATATCGCGGGGTTTAAGAAACAGTACGGGAAATAACTTAGTATGAGGGATTAACTGATTGCCGGCGCAGCAGACATGCAGTTTCTGCTATCCAGAACATAAGTAGGTGTATTGATATTCTGAGATTTTTTGGACCACGATAACCTTCGTTCGTTAGTATTAAAAATGTATTTCTTGTTTGAAATATAGGTACAAAAAACGCTTTTTGTATAAAATGTTGTTGAACTTTTCAGCCTGGAAAATCTGAATTAGGTACCAATGAAATGAAAGCGGACTCAACCAAGTATCACATCCAAATCATTATGTAAAACACAAAACATCGCCTAGAACGAATAGAGGGTCGATCTTACCTCTACTTTATTAGTATACAGAATACTACTTAGTTCATGTCTTTAAGGAAACAAGGACCGCAAAATTACGCACGAATAGATAGGTACCAACTTATGCGTAATTTCCTTCGTTATTCTGAAGACCTTAGTGTACAAAGATGTTCAATATACCTATGGTTTAGTAGAAAATTCCAAAAACAAACGCGTTTTACGCGTTTCGCTTACATATATTCCTTTATTGTTTATTAAAAACCTGGCGTGCTCATGCTAGATTTCCTAACCGGCTAGTGTGAAGTAAACTGGCTATATTTGTTTTTGAATGTGGCCTCAAACCTGCCGTCAGATTAGTTGACAAATAACATTGCGGTATATGCCAGCTTACCCAAGGTTTTTACGATTTGCGTGAGCTAAAAATCCACATTTAAATTGTGCTTGCGCACTGCCTACTTTTCGGTGGCGTAGTATAGACTTGTATCTAAGTGTGATTAAAAGCGGAAAAATACGCTATTGGATGGACCCCACCGCACTGTAGATAAATAAGAGTCTAAAGTGCAGCAAGCTTATCTGGCCCGGTGGCTTTAATTGGTGCTAACAATTCGAAATCACTATGAAAATCTTGACAAGGTCTTTTAGTTCGTAGACGCCAACAGCGCCTGATATGAGCAAGAGTTCCTTAAGTTACTGAAATTACTTTACATGGAGCTACTGCCTATCTGACCTCCACAACCCAGTTACTGGATAACACAATACCCCTTGGTATGACTGGTTGTCACACTTACGGACTTCTTCATAGATCATTTACTTATTTCTTTTTATTTATTTAAATATTTGCAAACATGGGTAAGAGCTACATTGATGTTTTCCTTATAATAAAGTTCTCCATATTTTACTATTACATGGGTATGCAAATAGTGTAACAAAACTTAAAACTATCAATAATGTCAAGTAAATTCAATAAATCACAATTCAAAAAAAAAAATATAAAAAAAATGGATCTTCTAATTATACCCACGACCAACGGTTTAACGTGCTTTCCGAGGCACGGAGGGGTCTCGATATGTAATGGATGGTCACCCATCCACAGACCGACCTCGGTAAGCGCTTACCTTTCGATCGACCCGCGTGGCGGTTATTACTAAGCCACGAACCCAATTAATTCTCCTTTCCTCACCACCAAAGGCATGTTTATTCAAAAACCTATGCATTTATATTTGTACGATTATCTTTAAATACCTATATGTATTAGACATATATACTTGTATGACACAAAGTTGTTTTCTGCTTAATTATTTTATGATGCCCTGTTTGCGGTAATAGCTATAAATATATTATGGACAATAAGTACTCAGTAGATAAATTAAAAGACGTACTGTAGGTATTTAAATATGTTGTATATACATACAACATAACGGTAATGAGGTATTATTGTCAAGCCAGCTTCAGTCCACTAGCAAAGCTATGCGAATGTTAGTTGATTATCCACTTAGCGTTTTACTAACTAAGGTAAGGTACCTATTCTGGTGTAGAATTGACAGATATGCGACTTTTAAATAATATATATCGAGAGGTGAAAGGCTATTTGTTTGAAGCGATATTTTACGAACTTTACAAGAGTGCCATTTAGAGATTAAAATTTTGGGGAAAAAAAACATTATAAAAAAAAGACTGCTCTTATTTTAATGGGGATCGGGGATCTTTATTTATAAGATCGTATAATTTTTTATAAAAAAACAGCTACAAGTTCCAAGATAAAGGTCGCTTATTTCAATATGTCTCGCCTTATTTCTAGAGCAAAGAAAAATGATTTAACTTCCAACAGTGTCACTAATCAACAGCAGGCAAAATGGTATATGTGACATAGGAATCATAATTTTTGTTTGTACCAAAAAAACATAAAAATCAAACCACAAATAAACATTCTGTAGGAGCTTTTTCAAAATTGGTAGTAGAGTGTGTAGTTTTGTAACAATACTGTCAAGTTAGCCACTTGCATGTTTGTTTCAAAACTTTGAGAGTACCTACCTATCTATTCCAAAATTGTTAATAAAATCACAATTATCAAGTAGAAAAGTTTTGCCTTATCTCTAATATGCCATTACTGCTACTGGAACAGCTACCGCATTTAAAAAAATAACTACGAAGAAAAATATTGATTAAAAATAGAGCTATGTCAGAAAAATAAAAAAATAATCAAGAAAAAATATTCATAAGCGATTTAATTTTGAAGATAGGTCAAAATAGAAAGGTCGAATTGCCAAAATCAGAGCAATTGTAATTAGGTACAAGTTTGTTACGCAATAAGGGTAGCGACAGCGATGTACATTGTAGTTTTACATAAGCTGGTCCCAAAGTTTTGGGAATAAAATTGTGGCTACCTATTCAAGGGAAGCATAAGTTGCGTAGCATTAGATTTCATACAAATTGTATAAGACAGCTAAGTAATCGACTATATTTTGTAATGCAGTTTGTACCTATTTGACAAAAAGTTATTTTTAACTTCTTCACGAGTCACCACTGTTAATATCTACTGCTTAAATTTAGAGAAATGTAGCTGAAACCTGATTATGTGTGCTTAAAAAGGCCCTTCACGAAACCGTCATCTATTCATTCTGTACATCAAACTAACCCTCTCACCCTCGCCTGATTTCTCTCCAGGTCCAGTCCCATCGGACTATGAGAGTGAGTGCATCTTGCGCACACACTTGAGCCGATTCCCGAGTATGGCCAGTCTCCCCTGAGATTGGCCGCCATGGCCGAAATTAGGCCTGCATTGTTATTCTGTAAAAATCTCACCCTGAAAACTTAGGTGAAGTGAGTTTGGAATGAGCTTTCATTCCACTTGACCTGTGTTTATATGATCTGAGCACCTGACACTAGGGATTGCCACTGTTGACAGTTCACTCCACGCTCACTTCACCTACGTTTTCACTGTAAGATTTTTAGAGAATAGCAATGCTGGAGGACTATACTTCACACAAAGTAACTTTTATTTTTGGTGTGAACATTCGCTGGCTACGGTAAGTGCGCAAAACATTGTGCTCATGAGTGAATGCAACGGTACAGGGATAGTGGGAGAAAAATAAGTTATAAAAATTAAAGAGTTTTAATTTTTTTTAAACGTAAAAGAAAGTTGGAACTCTGACCTTCAATAGCTCCGTAACCACCTTCCGGTTACGGAGCTATTGAAGTTCAGAGTTTCCAGGTATTGTCCGGTACAAAGAAAATAATGGAAATAACAAGTGACTAGGATTCGTTAAGGGTGTTATTACACCCGTTATGCTGAAACCTTTCGAGGTAACGCGGGAAAAGATATCCTGGAAGGATTTGGGGGAGGCCTTTCGCCAGCAGGGGGGACAGAACAGTCTAAATAAAAAAATGCTAAATCCATGTCTTAATGTTCACTAATTCAACAGCAAACCAACATTGTGTTTTGCATTGCCCAGACAGGGTACATGTACACACGACGACATATCAAGCTATACATTTCCAGTATAATCTGACTTCTCATTGTACGAAAAGCCAATACATTGCGAGGTCAGCTTAAACTATATGAAATATATAGCTTGATATGTCGTCGTTTGTAGAAAAACCGACAATTAATCTATTGTAAGTGTGTGATGTGCACGAGAACAAATAAATAAATATGTGTTGGTGTGCCGATTGAAAATGAGCAAATGCTACCATTAAGTAGGTACCTACAATTCATTCAACAGTTTAGCCTTGAAATTTCAGTAAACAGTATTAGGTACCTATTATTTATCTATTTACTATAGCAGTGCCCGCATTTCTAATAAAATATAGCTAGAGAACATACGTATTATGGGGACTACATGACTTAAACGCAAATTTTAAAATATCTAAAAGTATACGATCCACCGCAGTAAACAAAATCAGAAAAATATAATAATAATAATAACGTTTATTGGACAAAATCAGAACTTAGCCTACTACAGATTCAATACTAAAAACATAACATATAAGAGGCTTCTAACCTAAATGAACTCCTGATTTCCAAACTAGGTTTAAACATGTATCTTAGAAATCAGAAAAAAAAATATGATATTCTTCAGGATAAATGCTAGTTAGATAGTGTGTTGAAAATTACTAATTTGGTACGATAGAAAAAAGTCACGAATATACCTCTAAAATTACAAACCACACTAAAATACATGCATTCTGTTTTTTGTTCAGATTGTTCTTCAAGGAACATATTAACGTGATAGTGTTTTCATTTTTTAGTCTAATCAATAGATTTTTTGTAAATAGAGAATTGCTTCATATTTTGCAATAAATTACCAGCTTTGTGTCATCGCGCTTCTCTTTCTTTTCTATGCAGTCCGACAGTGACCGTGCTTTAGCTGCTGTCAGTCGATAAAAGAACACGAAAACGAAGTAGGTACTTAAGTCTTTGAGAAATAACAGGTACTGAAATCTCGAGTGAAAAGCGCAATACCTACTGGATAAGCGATTGTTATAGGTATGTGGAATTTAAATTCATAATTTGTAAAATATTTTGCTGTTTCTTTTTGTTAAAAAGTCATGATATTTTATATCATGTATTTTATGTATGTCCCCAAAGGGTAAGGCTGAGGACGGTAGGTACACATGAGTGTCGCTAGACAAAAAGACAAAATATTCAAACCCATTTGGAATAGTCTGGTTATTTGTTGGAAACGCCGCTCGGCGACCGACGTCACGATCCTTGGCCCACGTGGCCGTTGCACCAGCAAACTCACATCCTCTCCTGTGCTTTGCTCGAATTGCTCGTCATCGCTCGTATAGTCCACTACACAAGACCGTAATCAAGAAATTTTGAGAAAATCAGTAAAGTTGTCACTTGACTGCGGTAGATTGACGACGATACGTCTATAGTGAACGCGTAAGATTATGTAAGTAGGTATGTCACCCCATGTTATGAGATAAGTCTCAAAACAGACATGTCACGCACGATGTTGTCAATCGTCCGCAGTCTAGTTGCACCCTTACCTATTTTAAGTAGATAATTCAACAAAGCCCATTATTATTTTAAAGTTCACTCTGCTGATTTTAAAGTTTGTGATAACTTGTTTTGTCCGAGCTATATAAATAAAATCCAATCGGCCCAAGTAATATTGCCTCTGCAACTCATGCTTTCGTCTGGGTCAAAAATTATACCATCTCGCAACCCGGAAGGATAACTCAGGGCTGTTTTGAGACCAGGGCATGGAACTATAAAGTTGTACAAACTTAAGTCAAGAACCGTATTTAATCTTAATCTATACATTATTATAAATTAAAGTCGCTTTTCGTGTGTCTCTGAGACCGGGTTGTTCTTTTAAACTAAGCGATGGATTTTTATTCGGTTTTTTTATGTCAGCATATTTGTTTAGAGAATTCATTCCGGAGGTTTTATGGTGCCTATATTAATATTAAACTTACGTTTATTAAAGAAATCTCGACGTTTTGTCAAATCGTGAAACCGCGCGAAGCAGGGGCGGATCGCTAATATTGAAATAATACCTAACAGCATTTGATATTCATTTAAAGTTCCATAATATAATCCCTGATAACAGAACAGATTGGTAAGTGTCGTGATTTAATTATTTGAGATTAATTTAATTATTTTGTTTGCTTAAAGTAAGTAACTTTACAGCATCAACGTTATACAGGGTTATTGGTAAATCACCATCAACCTCTTAAGGGGTCATTGTAGTCATCATTATGAACAACTTTTACGATGAGACCAAATATTAAATCGCGAAAAATAATCAGCTGTTCCTTACATTTATATTTGCAGAACTCGTCGAAACGTAGGGACCCACTGATTTTTTTTTCGCGATTTCATATTTGGTCCCATAGTAAAAGTTGTTCATAATCTTGAGTACAATGACCCCTTAAGAGGTTGATGGTATTTTACCAATAACCCTGTAGGTATAGATTGATAAGCATGTCAAGCATAATCATTGATGATGATTCTCTGTGTACCTATTCCTTCGGGCGTGCGTAGAAGCTATAATCGATAAAAGATTATTAATGATTGATTTAAAGCTATTGAGTTGTTAATTTATTTATCTACGGCAATATTAAGACCCACTTGAAAGCAGGGTGGCCTTTTAATTACTTATCAAGTTAAATTACTTCTCCATAACAAATATATAAATTTATTGATCTACAATCCAATCGATAGGTAAATAAAAAGCATACGCACCGTTACTGCACCAGACCATTATTCGAAGTTCAAAATTATGAGGAAAAGTTTCGGGTGCGTTCAAGAAAACGACACTATTCACTGATAGTAAATCAATTTGAACGCGACTTTTTATTAGGAACGTTGACGGCACGTTATCACAAACATAGATAATTTAGGTAATTTACTGTATAATTTAATAAAATACGCTTATAGTAAAAAAATAGAAAGTAAAATTGACCCAGTGATAACGAATAGATAACACACATAGTTTAGCTTATCCGCAATCGTAGGGCAACATAACAATTACACTGTTCGCCTAATTTGATAACGTTATCAATTAAGTGTGGTAAAAATAGATTTGTTAGATAAGTATGCAAACATAATGCAGTTTCGAAGCACCTGCTTTTTAATAAACAGTGGGAATAAATAAATATGATGTATCGAGCTTGAGAAAGAGGCTGACACTCAGGAGACGACGCTCTAGAAGCCCAACTTATTCTTACTTACTTTACTTAAGGGGCTGACAACATATAGAGCGTGGTCACGGTCATACTGCATAGAAAAGAAAGAGAACCGCGATGACACAAAGCTGGTAATTTATTGGAATATATGAAGCAATTCTATCTACAAAAAAAACTTGAGAGGTGTCAAGGGACACCCGGATGGAACGAAGTTCCTTTCGATTTATTAGTGTAGGAATTGTAATAATTTTTTTTTTTTTAAGTTATAATATTATTTTGTATATATTTATATATTTTTTTATTTATATATATATATATTCGTTCCAATATCTGGCTTGCTTTCTATAAGAGAGAGAGAGAGAGAGAGACAGACAGAAAAACATGCGCACGCCCGCACAGCTTACAATAGCTTACTATAGCAAAAAGTGTCGTGACAACTTTTCGTAAGAATTTTTTCCGTCTAGCCCCCTTTCACAACGCGCGATAAGGGACTTCGTTCCAAAAATATATTGGTTGGAATAAAACATGAAAACACTGTCACGTTAATAAGAAATTGCATGAAGAACAATCTGAAAAAAAAACAGAGTGAAGCCATGTTTAGTAGTATGGTTTTTAATCGTTATAAGAAATTTTTAGAGGTATCTTCGTGACTTCTTTCTATTGTACCAAATTGGTTGTATTTTATGTTTTCAACACACTATCTAACTAGCTTATATCATGAAGAATATCATTATATATTATTCTGATTTTATTTACTACAGTGGATCGTATACTTTTAAGCATTATAAAACTTGCGTTTAGGTCATGTAGTCCCCATTAAGGCGCGGTATCAAGCAAATTTTTTGGTAATTGACAATAGTGCAGCGCGGCAACAAATAAGGTTCAAAACAGCGATGCGTTTAATAATAATAATAATATGGGACAACATCCACACAAGGTCTTCAGGTCCCGAACTAGGCAGAGCCTGTACTACGGTAACCTGATGACTGATATACATATACATACTTATATGCATATACACACCCAGACACAGGTCAAACAGACATGTTCATGCACACAAATGTTTGACTTGTCCGGGGATCGAACCCGGAACCAGCGGCTCAGAAGGCAGGGTCGCTACCAACTGCGCCAACCGGTCAGTCAGTCGGCCGGCGTTTGGTGTTAGTTGAATCGAATAACCACCAAAATAAAAGTTATTTGCAGTTTTAATTAAATTAACTCCGTGGAAAATTTTTTTGGTATTTAGTAGATTATTAACCAAGGGGATAAAGCAGTGTCTTCTGTCGCGGGTGACGATTTAAATCGCGAGCGTAATGAAGGACTCGAGGCTTACTCCCGAGCGTAGCGAGGGAGTTAAAAACTTAAATCACGAGCGAAGCGAGGGATTTAAGACGAGTCCTGAGTGTAGCGAGGGATTTAAGTTCACCCAAGACTAAGACAGCTTTATCACCGAAGAAAATACTCTACTTTTCGTACCATTTGCGAAAAAATTAACACAATAATAATTTGAGATAGCATTTATTAAAAATAATGACAATTAATAGTAAAATAAACTTAACGTTCATGTATTTGAAGAAAACAAAAACGCGGCAAATTCCTAGACTAATATTTTTTTGTCGGAAAAGCAAAGGCATCAAGCTCATACGGCCTCGTCGGTTTTCGTAATTTTTTTAATCATAACTGCACAATAAATGCGTATTCCTTTTTCAAAAAGATGTATAATGCTTTAAATACAAACTCAATGGTGTAAACACAGATGTAGTTCAGTATAAATTTCGGTAAGTATTCCAAATTTAAATCACATTCTCCCCCTAGAGGATGAATGAAATTCAGTACAATTTTCTTTCCCTGTTTTTAACAGATAAAAAATGACTATTGTTATGTTCGCTTTTTGTGGCATATAATGTCACTTTTTTTAGCAAGTGGTACGAAAAAATTATTATAATATCAAATTATTATTATTATATAATTTTTATTTTCGTTAATTTATTAAATTCATCGATTTTACAGTCCTATTTACATACTAGATATGAAATTAAATGTTAGTATCTAAGCTACGTCAATGTAGGGCAGATCTTCATCAATGTTATGCACTTATTAATAATTTAATCGCACTCCGTATTTGATTAATTATTGTACGAGGTAAGTACCTACCTACTGAATCGGTACTTAATGCAGCTAATAACTTTATTCATATTATTGTATAATGTATAATTGTGATCCACCACTTTTTGTCATTAAGAGAGCAATGGTGGCCCAGTGGTAACGGCCGCGACTTAAGAGTTGTAGGTCGTAGTACGAACCCATTCAGGCGCTTTACTTTGTGTAAATTATTTCATCACCACTGCACAAAATGGTGAAGACATTAGTAGATTATTAACCAAGGGGATAAAGCAGTGTCTTCTGTCGCGGGTGACGATTTAAATCGCGAGCGTAATGAAGGACTCGAGGTTTACTCCCGAGCGTAGCGAGGGTGTTAAAAACTTAAATCACGAGCGAAGCGAGGGATTTAATACGAGTCCTGAGTGTAGCGAAGGATTTAAGTTCACCCAAGACTAAGACAGCTTTATCACCGAGGAAAATACTCTACTTTTCGTACCATTTGCGAAAAAATTAACACAATAATAATAATTATGAGATAAGCATTTATTAAAAATAATGACCATTAAACGTATTTTTAGAACATTAACTTATTTATAAAAATAAATTAAAATAAACTTAACGTTTATGTATTTGAAGAAAACAAAAACGCGGCAAATTCCTAAACTAATATTTTTTTTCGAAAAAGCAAAGTCATCAAGCTCATACGGCCTCGTCGGTTTTCGTAATTTTATTTAGTAATCATAACTGCATAATAAATGCGTATTCCTATTGCAAAAAGATGTATAATGCTTTATATACAAACTCAATGGTGTAAACACAGATGTAGTTCAGTATAAATTTCGGTAAGTATTCCAAATTTAAATCACATTTTCCCCCTAGAGGATGAATGAAATTCAGTACAATATTCTTTCCCTGTTTTTAACAGATTAAAAATGACTATTGTTATGTTCGCTGTTTGTGGCATAGAATGTCACTTTTTTGAGCAAGTGGTACGAAAATGATATTTACCAACCCGAACTCTCCTCCTCTCACCGAGAGGAGGCCTGTGTCTCAGCAGTGAAAACATTTAGACTAATTATGTTTGTCATTATGCACGATTTGAAATCAATACAAATTTCAAAAGTTTTTCAAAAAGATATCAATAGGGTAATTTTTCCGAATTAGAAGAAGTTTCGATAGGTTGCGAGTGAAACCGCGGGCAACAGTAAGTTCAAGACTAAGAGGTAACTCAGTATTATACTTCTATATGTAGGTATATAAACTACCATTTTTTTTTTTTTTTTTTTTTTTTTTTTTTTTTTTTTTTTTTTGAGGATGGGAAATCATCAAATGACTCCTCCCGCTCTGGGTGGAGCGGAAGGGAGTGTCAGACTCTTACTGACTAAAACCCACCCGTGTTCCTTCCTTGGCCCTTTATGTTCCGGGTCAGCGGTACCCCTTTTGGATGATCCCGCTTTCCCGGCAGGCTTGGGCCCTAGTGGACCCCCTCTATGATGCTGACATCTCTTTGAGGCGCGCGTGGAACACGTACGCGCCGTCCAGCACGGGCCTGGTCCTGATCGGACGGTGAGCTACCCATTACTCACCGCCCGCAGGCCCGCGCCTACGGTGGCCGGGAGTCGTCACGCGGCTCCCGACGCCCGGAGCGTCCACCGCGGCGGCTTGGACGGGAGACTCTCTCCCTCTCCCGTCCCGCCACCTCCTTCGCTAGCATGACTGCTTCGCAGAAGGAGGCGACTGCCTCCCACTCCCCCTCGCCCCGGACCATGGCTTGAACCAAGGCCGGGCGTGAGAGATCGCCGCCGCTGCCGATCGCCTCTACGAGGACACGGCGGTGCTCCGCCCATGCAGGGCAGGCCCCCACCGTATGCTCCACCGTGTCCTCGGGGCGATCATCGCAGTGGTGACACCCGGGCGTTTCCTCCCGCCTGATGATGTGCAGGAACCTCCCGAAACTTCCGTGTCCGGTGAGGACCTGCGTCAGGCGGTAGGTGAGGACGCCGTGACGCCTCTCTAGCCACTCCTCAAAGAGGGGTCTTACCGCCGCTATCGTGGCGTGCCCTGCGCTGGGTTGCGACAGTCGCTCTTTCCATGCCGCCATGAGATCGCGCCGGAGGTCCGTCCGCTCCGCCGCGATTTGCCGCGGAAGCGGGGTTTCCCCCCGGCGAAGTGCCTCCGCGCGCCACTCATACAGGCGCGCGAGGACTATCGCCTCCAGATCCCACGGCGGCAGTCCGGCAAGGAGGCTTGCCGCCTCGCCTGAGATCGTGCGGTAGCCCCGGATCAGCCTTACGGCTACCACCTTTTGGGGCGCGTTCAGATAGTGGGCGGCTCTTCGCCGCAGTGAACGCGCCCACACCGGGGCCCCATAAGTAGCCATGGACCGCACGACCCCCGCGTACAGCCTCCGGCAGGAGGCGTTTGGACCCCTCAGGTTGGGCAGGAGCCGCTTGAGGGCGGCCCCAGTCCGTTCCAGTTTGGGGGCCAAACGTCGGAAGTGCTCCACGAAGTTCCACCGGCTATCGAGCACGAGTCCTAAGTATTTCATCGTGGACTCGACGCCGATGTGAACCCCTCCTGCCGTTAGTTGGGATCCCGATGGTGGCCTGTTCCGGGGCCCATGGAAAGACATGGCCTCGGACTTGTGCAAAGCCACCTCGAGACCCAACTGCCGGATCCTCTCCACGACTATCGCAACCCCGCGTGTCATCGCGTCGGCCGCCGCCTGATGCGACCTCCCCTTCGCCAGGACCAGCGTGTCGTCAGCGTAGCACACCATGCTGACGCCATCAGGGAGGTCGGCCCGCAGCACCCAGTCGTAACCGATGTCCCACAGGAGCGGCCCTAGAACCGATCCCTGTGGGACACCGCACGACATCTCTCGCCGGTTCCACTCCCCATCGCGACCGGGGTAGATGACGGCTCTGTCCGTCAGATATGCCTCGACTATTCGACGGAGGTAGGTTGGCACCCGGTGATACCGGAGTGCCTCCCCAATGCAACTCCAGGGCAGGGTGTTAAATGCGTTGGCGATGTCGAGTGACACCGCCACGACAACCCCGCCCCGAGACACCGCGTCCCCCGTCGTGAGGGCTCTAACGCGCATGATGGCGTCCACCGTCGAGCGCCCCTTGCGGAAGCCGAACTGACTATCCGCAAGATCCGGCCCCGTCCTCACCAGGTGCCCGACGAGGCGGCCTGCAATTACTCTCTCAAAGAGCTTGCCGACCTCGTCGAGCAGCACAATGGGCCGGTATGCGGACGGAGAGTCCGCAGGGCGCCCTGGCTTCCGAATGAGGACCAGCTTCCCCGTCTTCCAACGGAGTGGAAACTGGCCTCTCTCCATACATGCGCTTAAGAGCGCCTCCAGTCGAGGCCCAAGAGCCGTCGAGGCCAGGACCCAGGCTTTTCCTGGCAGGCCGTCGGGTCCTGGGGCGGTATTTTTGGCCTTCAGCCTACCTACCGCCACTCTCAGATCTACCCCGGTCACTTCAGGGGTGTCGTCGTCGTCCGCGTGGTCCGCTTCAGGCACCGCGAGCGGCGGAGCCATGGGCGGGGGAGTATGCTCCCCCCGTGAAGGGAACAGAGCGCTCACCACCTCCTCCACCAGCTGGGGGCGGAGACTCTGCGTCAGCGGGGGGGCCCAGGTGCGGAGTTTATTCCGCACCATTTTGCAATTGCCTTTAAAGTGCCTCTACGACTCTACCTAAGTACTTATACGCGTCAAAACAAAAAAGAAACGACCTTCGACGGGGTCGTATAAACGTCACTATTGACATAACACATCAACTTAATCACTGCCAGATATAAACGCTCAACTCTAAATCATTGGGTGACTAGGTCTAGAAACATGCAGTTTTGCACAATTTATACAGCGAAAGTGTGCAAGCACTAAGGAAGGATGTTTGAAAATTCATACCCTAAAGGGGTTAAATAGGGGGTTAAATAAATGCTAGTTTGTATGGAAGTTCATCTTTTCGCCGATGGGAAACCCATCGGTCACATGGCTTGTTCTATCTAAACCTCAATCTAAACATAAACTTTGTTTGACAGATAAAACGTCACAATATGGCGCCTGGTAAGTCCAATTTTGATTTTGGGCTATGTTTTGATCACATACCTACTACCTGCTTAACTCGGCTGATACTAGACAGCCTCAATTCACTACCTACAGAACCGTGCTGGCTCGCTAATCTTTCCACCACACTATGAATTTGTAGGTACGACGACATAAGCTGACTTCGCACTGTAAGAAAAGCCTATACAATGCGAGGTCAGCTAAAACTGGAAATGTATAGCTTGATAGGTCGTCGTGTGTACTGACTGACACGGCAGGAGAATCGTTAGACAGTAGCTCCCTTAAAAATAAACTCGAAGCAAAGTGTAATAATACCAGACTAATAAAGCCCCACTGCAGGGCAGCGAGCACGGCACATACATTTTATCACGGTTTTTGCTCCCAAACTGTGTTAAAAATGTGTGACACAAAGCTATCACAGTAGGCCGTGCTCGCCACGCAGGACAAAGGAATTTTCTCATACGGAGAAGGCACGACCATTGATCACCACGCTTGCTCAAGACGGGTTAAAGATAACAGACTAATAATAAGCGTGCTTATGCCAAAATTAAACCCCGAAAAATATGGGTATCCCGAATTAACACTGGTTGTAATTTTGCACCGAGTTTATTAATAAGGGCAAGTGTTTATGGTTAAAACTACTTATAACGAAAGAGTGGCAGACAAGAGAAGAGAGGAAAAAACTAATCGAATATTTTTAAGAATCGTCAAGGCCGGTGGCATGACAGTGATTTCTCGATCGATACTCCATGGTAACATACAAGGAAAACATTTGGTAATACTAATAATACGTATAAAGAATCGACTATAGAGATACATGTGCTATAAAGCGTAAATATTTTAGCCAATCGCAAACATTTTGTCTCGATCTATACCATCATACTACCGACTACAAAAAAAGGAGGAGAACTCCGTCATTTATAAACCGATTTGAAAAGTTCTACTTTTGTCTGAAAGGATATACTTCCAGATTGATCCCATATACATTTGGTCAAGATCTGATGAGTGGTTTTGAGTCAGCTTCAATACTACGTATTGTTTTCACTTAGTTAATGTTGGTGATGTTGTAATAACTTCCTGTCACTGTCACATTGCAAGTACTAAAGTACAAAGTGATAAATTACTTTAATTTCGGAAGTCGGTATCTTTGGTTTTTGTATTTTAGTTGTTTGCCATCGACTTCCGAAATTAAAGTTATTTTTCAATTTGTAGTGTTTTTTTTTGTAAGTCGGTGGTTTTTTTTCTATAAAGTACTGTTGTTTGTGAGCTTGAATGTTTGTTACTCCAGATGAACAGACTTGGATGATATCTGACACACAGGAACACTATGAACTGGATTTACATGTAAGTAGAATACTTTTCATTAGGGTAGCTACATACTAGTACATAGGTAGGTAACCTACTAGTAGTTTCCCTAGAAAGAGAATGAAATCGCGGGAAACAGCTAAATATTTGTAGAACATAGGTAAAGCGATACAAAGGACATTGGGACCGGGAAATGACACAGCAGTTCAGACAAACAACAGAAAGAAGTAGGTCAGACAATACTATCCCTTGATCTCTTTGTCAAATTTAAGACTTTAGATCAGGTAGGTAAATAAGTGTAAGTACCAGATAAATGTAGCTATTATGTTTAAAAGTGCCTTGTTATACAATTAGGTATATCATAATCATAAAAGATAGCCGCAAATTATACATAAATATTAATACGCGTCACAACTAGAGAGTTAAGGAAATTACTAATGTTCATGACATCAACGCCAAATGAAGTTGTTTAAATAAACGATTAGAAAGCGTACCTATCTCCTCAGTCAATATTACGCGCATATTTTTGTTATCTACTTCTACACATTCCACAGGTCGGTCAGCATTTTTCCAAAATGGCCGTTCGCGCTGCTGTCAAACATAAACTAGCAGACAAGCCGTAGTGTTATTCTGTAAACTTCGACTACGCAGGCCATCCAGGATAAATACCCAGTGAGAGAATTAAATTGTGGGAAGAAAAGCATCCATCACCACCGACTTCATTAAACATTTGCCTCCCGGGCGTCATCTGCAGTGGCCTATATGGAAAGCTTCCACTCGCTTGCGTACCCAAAGCTGCTGCCGCAGACACAATTTGTCGAAGTGGGGGATTACTAACCCATCCAACAGTGCGAGTGCGGTGCTTCTGATAAGACCATGCCCCACTTGCTGCAGTGTCCTAAGTGCCCGTTCAGTTCACCGGCTCCTCGGATGACCTAAAGAATGCCACTGAAACCGCAATGTACGTGGCCACCTACTGGGCTCAAATATAAAAACAACGAAGAAGAGTACCATCGGCATGGAAAAAAAAAAGAAAAATAGAACACCACTCAGGTGGTGGAGCCACAGAACTGAAAGCCAGCTTGTCTTGTTTGTAAACTCAGATCAAGAATTAATGCTGATTTAACAAACGAGTCGAGATCGAGTATCGTATCTGTTAAATAACCTGTGAATACACACGGCTATACCTAAATAAGACTTTAGGGACAGTCTACTGAAATCAATCTCCCTAGCGTTTTCCAAACTGTGTTGGGGTTGGCTTCCAGTCTAACCAGATGCAGCTAAGTACCAGTATTTTACATGAAGCTAGTGCCCTATCTGATCTCCACAGCCCACGATGCCCCTTGGTAAGACTGGTTGTCAGATGTTTCAGGTTCTGATTACCCGTAGCGACTGTCAAAGATCTACGAATTACAGCCGGGACCAACGGCTTCACGTGTTTTCCGAGGCACGGAAGATTCTCGATATGTAATGGATGGTCACCCATCCATGAACCGACCGCGGCAAGCGTAGCTTAACCTTCAATTGGCTCGTGCAGCTGTTATCATTTATTCACGAGCCCCTCAGCCTAGGGATAGAAAATATCATAATAGCTGGAACATATCGAAAGATAAATCATTTGTTAAGTTTCAGCTTTGATAATATTTATCCTAAAACTACGTAAATTAACATTTGGGTTGAAGTTGTAATCGAAAGTGTTCAGCGATTTGGGGCTTTTGGTTTTGGATGTCATTCAGTGTCTTTAAAGTCCTCATTGTTCACTTGTCGGGTTCCGGACAGAATCAGTAATAGGACGAGAGTCAGTTGTGAAATCGTACGCGAAATTGTGAAATGACCACACATAGCATACCTACAGGGTTATTGGTAAAACCCCATCAACCTCTTAAGGGGTCATTGTACTCTTCATTATGAACAGCTTTTACTATGGTACCAAATATGAAATCGCGAAAAAAAAATCAGCTGTTCCCTACATTTATGTTTGCAGAACTCGTCAAAACGTAGGGACCAGCTGATTCTTTTTCCATAGACTTTCCATAGTGACATACATATTAATTTAAATAAAAATGTTACTTAAGACAGGTTGACAACCCGATTTCTGAAAAGTTAACACAATCATATGTCAACGACCTGTTACAGTAATGTTACAATAATAATACATATTTTCACGTTTTGCATATTTACAAATTTGAAAAAAAACAATCAACACGTTTACAATAAAACTTAAAAACGAATTTATGTGTTGATTCGTGTATCTACAGAACAAGTGAGGACATTTGTGGATTTGTCTAGATCCAGATTGTGCCATGAGTGGCCATGACGTCAGAGAAAATTCAACATGGCGGCCGAGCTAAAACAGAATGAAAATCAAATCTCAGTAGGTTCTAGGTTCTACTTGTAGTGTCCAGATGCATTTGTTATATTCCTTATAACATCAGCTATCTGCCAGTGAAAGTCCCGTCAAAATCGGTCCAGCCGTTTCAGAGCTTAGCCAAAACAAACGGATAGACAGACAAAAATATTTAAAATTGGTATTTTGTTATAAATATACTTTCATATGCATTTAGTAAAAAGCTGTTATTTTGACATTACAAACAGACACTACAATTTGATTTATTTGTTATTATATTATACTTATGGATTTAAAAGCATAGGTAATGTATGTGGTACAACGCATTGCAAATTAGAAAATTCGCGCGGAAATACGAAAAGGAGGGATTCCAGTCGTTAAAAAAGTGACTAAGTGAATAAGGTACTACAGCACCTTTTTTCAGGAGCCCCCCCCCCCCCCCCATTATTTAAGCAAAGCAGTAATTGTTCCACAATTCCAGATACGGCAATAGCTGAGATTCTTGCGTTTCAAATACAGACAGGCGTTCAAAATCATTTTCCTAGATGCAGCACCTTTTCCAGAAGCCCTTTATAAGCAAACAGGTAATCGTTATTCGGTATATGTGAGACGATGCGCATTTGACCATTGTCTTCATCTGGCCTTTTGTTTTTCCCTGTGTGACGCGGGAAGGCGGCCATCTTTGATTCTGCCTTTGTTTATTTTCAATAAAATTTAAAGGTGCATTCCACGTAAGTTACGCGTGGTTTGTGTACTCGGTCTTGAGGTATGAACGTGCTGATTGGTTGATTTGTTTGTACCCATAAACATGATAATTAAGAAAATTAAATTCTATAGGTGTGAAAGCACCATAAAAACTTTGTAACATACACACCAATTTATTGTCCTAAGCGTAGCGACTTAAACCATATAGGTACCTACCTAAACAAAACTTCTAGCAGCCCAATAAGTGGCGCATCTGCTTCTAGTTATCAGAAGTTATGGTCAAGGTTATTAACACAGCTGGGGTAATTAATATAGCCGGATATTAATCTATCATCATCGTTAAATACATAGGTATCTAACTAGGTGTTTATGTACAGAATTACATACAAATAATAATTGTGCGTTATGAAGGTATGACCAATGATGCTCTTATCTACCTTGGTCCCAATACCACGTGACTCGTTTCCTCAAGAAATACTAATACTAGATACCTACTAAACAAACCAAATCACGTCAGCACAAAAAAGAACCTGATTCAAGTTTATTAATAATCAAAACTGCTCTCAACGAATCATCTTAATTCTATCAACAAATATGATTAAAAGTACAGCGGAACTCTTAAAAGCAGGAAAATACGAACAAAACATTTCGCTCATCATAGCTTCCAACGAGGAACATTAATAACATAGAGGCAGTACGAACGCATTTTGTGGTTATCATAACAAAGTAGTGCCAATATAAATAATATGAATGTGCGCAAGCTCCGATATGTGTGAATATCGCAATGTGTGGTTGTGAACACAGCGGCTCAGCAAACACGGCACTGACGGAGGAGATCGCATTGTTTACATATGAGTGATTAGAGGCTCACCTTTGACCACCTCTGTGTTGTCCACGTTCTGCGTGACCGACACGAACTTGGGTCCGATGTGGAGGCGCGAGGACTTGGTGACGTTGATGTTGGTGACGCCGGGTTGCGCGCGCGACGCCGCCTCGACCACCCGGTCGTCCATCACCACCACCTCGGAGCCGGACCTGGCCATGGCCTCCTCGTGCCCCCGGAGGTCGCGCCGTGGGTCGCCCTCGTTCCACATTGTCACTGACTATCTCGTCTGTTTACCGACTTGTGTGACGGACGTGGAAAGCCCGGCCACAATGGCGTGACGTAATCTGATGATTAACGACTTGGACGTCGACTCGCTTCGTTGTCTGCAACGCTACTAACCACAGAGTACTACTATATACTGCTACTAACTTCGCGGCTCTGCATGCGGCGGCCATTGATAAGTTTTGCAATCCAACCCATTCGCCAAAGACTACTAAGTATAGTATACTGGCAACCATCCGCTTATCTACACTCTCTGTAGTGAGCGATTCTGAGTTGGTACCTAATCAGTAAAACTTTATATTTTATTTTATATCTCATTGTTAAAACGAATCAAAATTACTGTTTGTTTTTTCCATAGCAATAAACATAGTCATTAGGTTCTTTTCAAATTTTAAACCAATGTTTTGACAAAGTTGAGATAATCATTCGTTATAAATATAATATACTATTTAATAGTACGGTCTGATAGAAGTTTAATCACTAATTATTATTAACCTGTCTGGCGATAAAGAACACAGCCCAGTCGTTATAATATATAGTTAATTATGCTTTTGAATGCTTTGTATCTGACTTTTGCGAACATACTTTTATGATGTTAATTTTATTACCATAAGGGACCAAAATTCTTTGTAAAAGCTTGAGAATGTCCTATACTGCTGAAACTGAACTTAAAGGCGCTCTTACTTTCCTATACTTCGCAAACAAAAACCAATCATTATAATTTGTTGCTACAATCATTTCGTTTTGTCCACGATATTGAGTGGAATGGAAAGCAAGCAAACGGCCCACCTGATAAGTGGCCACCACCTTCATGTGCATTTCTGATACAAGGGCCATCGCAGGTACCACCGTAGACCCAGATGAATATGATTAGTTGGTGCCATAGACTCGAAATGTTTCAACCGTAGACAGAGAAAACTAGTTTCAACCTTGTCTGGCAGATATGTTCGGTGTTGAGACCTTAGAATTAGTTATTATTCTAAGGTTGAGACGGTACTTCCACGGACAAGCTCTTATGCACAGACTACAATATAGTATAGGATACTCTTATGCAAAGAGGTTACTTACGCGAGTTCTACTATTAAACACTACTTCAAGGATCTGTTAACGCTCGAAAGATGTGGACATGGGGGCGCCGTTGGCTAACTTTTTTTTTTTTTGTGAAATATATTGAAAAACAAGATGGCACCGTTAGTTCTGATTTTGGCCACCATTAGCTCCTTGTACTAGGTGGGGCAAAAGTAATCACCCTATTGGAATGCGCTTAACTTTTGCAAATGGCGGCAAATTTCAATTCTGTTTTGACATTTGTGAAGTAAATAGATGCAGAATACACGTCAATAAGCCATGGAACGCTATACTCCTCAAGAACGTGGAATAATTGTTTCCATTTTTTTGCGTAATAATTCGTCAGTGATATTGGCGCAGATGTTGCAACACACGAGTCGCAGCAACACGAGATGTTGCCAGGAATTGCCGGCCCCGGAGCAGTCATTCTGCTGAGGTTATCGCAGCTGTTGCCGAAGACGTCGAAGAAAACCCCGGAATATCGACCAGACGACGTGCCACGCAAGTGGGCATTAGCAGGCGGTCCCTTCGACGAATTTGGTTTAAAGACCTAAAGATGTTCCCTTACAAAGTGCAGACAATGCATCAGCGGTTGTCTGTTGACCGCCTAACACGTGTAACCTACGTTCAAGCCATTCTGAATGTCGATCAAGAGGAGGACGATTTTTCATCGAAAATCATCATAAGTGATGAGGCCCATTTCCACCTCTCCGGCTACGCGAATAAGCAAAATTATCGCTTCTGGGGCAGCGAAAATCCGCGTATGACCCACGAAGAGCCATTACACCCGCTCAAAGTTACTGCATGGTGTGCTGTTTGCGCTGGGGGAGGCATTAGGCCATTTTTTTTCGAGAACGCCGCGTGTCAATCGCTTACTGTGGACGGCGAGCGCTACAGAGCCATGGTCAACGACTCTTTCCTTCCTCAATCAGATGAATTGGGACTAGGTGGCATGTGGTTCCAACTGGATGGAGTAACGGTGCACACTACACGAGCCACAAGCGATATTCTGAAGGAAGCATTTCCGCGTCGTCTAATCTCTCGCTTTGTCGATTTGCACTGCCGTCTTTGCCGGCCAGATCACCCGATTTGACCGCTCCAGAATTTTTGGTGGGCTTACTTGAAGTCCCGGGCTTATGTAAGCAAGCCTCAGACTCTTGAAGCCCATAAGGCGAATATCCGACAGAAATGCGAGAACCTATCGCCGGAAGTTCTGACACAAGTGATGAAAAATGCCATAAAACGTGAAACTATCTATGGTCATCCGTTTTGACGGCGGCCACTAGACTGATATCATGTTCTCGACTTGATGGAAATTATTCTAATTCATCAAATAAACATAATCTCCAAGTAGAACTAAAATTTTTAATTGCTAAAAAATATTACAGTAAAACAACATCGGGTGAATCCTTTTGCCCCACCTTGTACAGCTTTACTTACATAATACGAGTATTACGGTGATGTTAGCTGACGAGACGCTACAATCACTGCTCATCCTAATTCTACTTACACGATCAATTTATTTGCTTTTGCCCCCGCCCATAGGCCCATAGGTAGCTAGTAATTTTGTTGAATCGAATAGCTTGTACCGTAGGCTGCACATCAGTGGTAACAACATCAGTAGGTATAAGGTGGCCTCTTATTCAAACTCCCTACTATGCTAGGTCAGCTCAAGGTCAAAGTGTTACCAGTGACGTATGGCCTACTGTACAAATCACGTTTATGTATAAATACAATGTTTTTTTTATATAGAATATAATCTATCAAGCACTTGATTGAAACAAACCGGTTGTTTTTTTTCATTTAGATAGTGACGTATTGTTATTTTTTCTGAGAATATCTATTTTAGAAGTTATTTTTTTTTGGGCATTTGTTCTCTACTTGGCTAGTCTATCTTAAATATTACCATTAATTAAACACTAGAATGGGCCAAGCTACCTGACGCATGACGTCCAAAGATAGGAATCGGGTACAAGATACAAATCACAATGCTGGTCGTGTCGAGAAGAAGAGAGAAACTACATGTTGCTACGAGCCTTGATCTTCAATCTGGCTACTAACATCAAAGGAGAGCATCACGAGATATTGGTCCAAGCTTTTAGCCATGCCGACGATCGGCACAACGATAGCCGAATACACATTCCACAAAGTATAAATCAATCTCGTCGAGATTTTTGGTTTGATTATCTTTCTTAGTTTTCACGAGATACCATACAAGATAAGTAAGTGCTCATATGTACACGAGTGGCACGCGACAACAACATAGGCAACGGCAGCCGACGACACGTCTACGGCAGCCGACGACACATCGCCTCTCGTGTATGCGGGAACTGCAGCCGTAGACGTGTCGACGGCTTAGGATACTGAGTTTACGAAGGCCTTTAATTAGTCAATGATCGTGGCTGGACGGAATGTTTGATTAATAGCCGGGCACTCGGGCAGTCAGTACTGCAAGTTTAGAGTTTAAAGTCAAGTCAAAGTCATTTATTTCCATTACACCATTAATTAACAAGCACTTTTTGTCAAGTCAAGTGAGCTTGCAGAATATACCTATAGTGTTCCCGCTTCTGGGACTCAGGCCTTAGTAAGCTTGGTAGGTACAGCGCTAATAATAAAAAAATCTAAATATTTTATTTCACATAAATCTACATGAAACGGCAGTAGCTAAGTAAGTGCACGGTTCCAATTAGTCGTTTCCTATGGAGAAGAGCCGGCAAGAAATACCACGGATACGTTAAAAAAAATGGCTTTAACAATGTTTTCAAATTACAGTGTAAATAGGTATTGAAGGACAGTGTAGGCTAGTCAACAAGTACCAGGGACTTAATTAAATAGAAAACCGTTTACAACCAAAGACAAAAGCCAAAGTCAAAGCATTTATTTCAAATAGGCACATAAAAGGCACTTTTGAACGTCAACATTTACATTTAAATAGAATTGATTCTAGTCGCCCCTTCCAAAAGGTAGTTTCGTATGGAGAAGTATGGAGAACCCTACAGTCTACAAGACCTACAAGGTTCTCGCATTCACAAAATACAAAATCATTACAAAGTATAAAACAAATGTATAGCTTAGATCTTTTTAACGACACAACGAATTTTTATGCAGTTTTCATCAATAGACAGAGTGATACAAAGCACTGAACACTGGATAATGATATTCCTGTGTAATTAATGTTTTGGGTGGGTACATTAATTGTGCGCGCACGGTAATACCTGCGGATTAATAATACATTTTGATGTTATCAAATAATATTTGTTCAAATAATTGGTTGTTTATGTAAGTACTCGTACTTGCTTTGTAATTTTGTATTCTAAGTGTGTTCTGTTTGTTTTATTTTATTTTGTTATAAGTAGTACCAATCATTGAACCTGACTTGGTTTCCGTACGTTCTTTTCGGGTAACCACTGAAAAACAGCGCTGTGCTGTGGGTCCCCCATAGCACAGCATCAAGCTGAGTGGAAGCCTACTTGTCACAGTCATGACGTGCAGCTGTCGACGATTTCTGTTTTGTGCTCGTGATTAGAGATCTCTTTGTTATTTTACTTTTTTCTTAATTAATAGAGCTAATTATCTTTTTGTATGCACGTGTTTCTGTGACAAATAAAATCTATTTTTCTTTCTTTCTGATTTATGACGAAGGTTTTCATATATAGTACCTACATGCATATTATAGTAAAAAAAGCCGAGAATTTTAAAGATTTGTAATGTGATATCGTAAAAAACAAATTTTTGCACGCTTACACTGCAAACGCCTGTCAAACCTTACGAGATGGATCAAAATAATGTAGGTAGGTACTTACTACGGATTTGTATATTTTAAAAAGATCGACAAAAGAGTCCGCAATGGTATATAGTCTATCTCCTAAGGATAACCCACAGTAACCATTTTTATCTTTAACATATTACAAAAAAAATCTGGGTTATTTAAGAAGCTATTGTAAGCAATACAGTATTATCCCTTAACCAATTAAATACGTTAGATACGTTGCGCATTCATTGTAGGTTAAAATTGCCCTTTACAGCATTATCATTAAAATTAATATCTTAGAAGATATCAGAGATTTAAAATGCAGGGGTAGAGTGGCTGATCGTAGCGTATTTTTAATATGGGGCTGACAACAGCTAAAGCGCGGTCACTTTCGGACTGAAAAGAAAGAGAAGCGAAGAAAAAAAAAGGTAATTTATTGCAAAATATGAAGTAATTCTCTATTTACAAAAAAATCTATTGATTGGACGCTATATATAAAGCATGTAATCCATCACTGCATGCAGTTTGGCATTTGACATTTTATGGTATATTTTTAATTATAATTATAATTGTTGATGAAAGGATATACTGCTTTTAAAGTCATCTATGAGGTGTGTTTGAAGATTTTTTTGATTCATTAATGTATATTTAATTATGTTTTGAGTTCCATCACTTTATTAAAAAATACTTGAAAATAATATCATATTTTAAAATGTTATCAAATGTTAAAAAAGCACCTTTTTGACCTTTTTCAAGAAATCTCCGCCATAAAGATTCAAGTTACTATGCATCAGGTCGTAATTGTTCTACACTGCAACTGTGCGATGAGACAAACTTATACCTTGGATAGCATGATAACCTACTCACAGAATCGGGCAGTCACACTTGTTTTTCACTTATTTACTGAAACAACACGGGAAAACCAAGCCACGGATTAGTTGGAATTTAAAAATGTATGATTCAGCACAGCGTAGTTCAAGCTATTTAGTAAACGCTACGTCACGAAAGGGATACGCAAAAAGTATCGATACCACAGGGTATCGATACTTTTGTTTCGATGCCAAGTACTTTTGGAATCGATACTTTTGTTCAGATACTTTTGAATTACCGATACTTTCTAAAAGTAGCGATACTTTCCTTCTCTCTCCCCATTTCTAATAAAAAATCAGCTTATGAAAAAGAAAAATTATTATAATATTATTTTAAACAAAATATTTGTCATAACACTACTAAACCTAAGACACGGTTCGGGGAATTCCCACTCACTGCCAAGTACTTATGTGTGTTACCATTTTATTTCTTTGGGCTGATTCAGGAGTTTTCAATTATTCAGTTTTCTGATAATTGCAGCTCATATTTGTATTATTGCATTATATGTACAGCATCTTCAGTTCTTTAGTTATAGGAAAGTACTTCTCTGACATCTTCCTGAAATAACAAGTGGCAACATTAAGCCACCAAAATATGTGAGTTGTTTGTACTTTTTTATTCTATGACATTATTCTTTTGCTTTCGTCTCGTCTTACTCGGAATAAAAACGTATAATATATAACTCGTACTTGCATTTAAACTTTAAAGTTAAATCAATCTCAAGAAGATGCCGCCAGGAGAAACCAGCGAAATGTGGAAGATTAAAAAAAAAATGATACAGCTTCGTGTAAAATTTGTTTCAAAATACTGAAAACCAGTGGGAACACTTCAAATATGAAAAAACTTTTAAAAATTCATCCTCAGAGGTTAGTATTGTATAATATTTAACTTAGAGTGTGCGGTGCCTAAATTCATGTAAAGAAGAATGACACGGATGGTACTAACAAGTTTCATGGATCACGATGAAATTAAAATAATATAATTCTTTTCGTTTTTTAGTAATATAATTTTACAAGTTTTACATAATTTTACAGTTTAAGCATAAATAAATAAAATATAAATTAAAGCTGTAATGTTTGTTTCCAGCGCCAAAGATAGTGTTTCAAAAAAAATTACTCCGAGTTCATCATCACACAGCGAGGCTTCAAAATCCAAATCCGGGGTAAATTTGGGTGTCGAAAATGTTAAGATTTTTCTGTGAAACTTATTAACACAAACTACACTCCATTCGGGTTGTTTTATGTCTTAAAAAGTACTCGATACCTTCTTCTTCTTTTTAATACTTTTGTTCCGATACATTTTTGGTATCGATACTTTTAATACGATACTGGTATCGAGTAAAGTATCGATACTTTTCAAATTTTGCGTATCCCTAAAGATTCCAAATGTAGGTAGTACAGTAGTTAGGTTACCAGTACCCGGACGTTATTAACACGTTCCGGGACACTGACTATTTTGCAAATGTCATAATATGACACTTCAAAATGCCATACATTTTATCATACCGTCTACAGCCGTACTATCATATTAAATTATATTCTTAATTTCTTGATACAGCAAATACGGCCACAGACGTTGACACGTTGGCAGATTGTATGGTATGTCTACGCCTGTCGGCGGTGTGAACGTGTTGGTTTGGTGCACAAGCTCTGCGTATGTATGTGTTGAAAAATGACTGGAAAAGAGTTTGCCGTGACACCTACGAACGAATAAAGTCGCGTGATGTGACACTAGATCATGTGCTTCGTAAGAATGTTATGGGCAAGCAACGGCTATCGACGGTTTGCCAAATTACATGAAATAAAGTTCAACGCCCTTAGCCGTACTGTCACGTAACGATATACCGAGATAACGTTTAGAGGCGGTCTGTCCCGGAAAGTGTTAATATGTCCATCGAGCTTTAGATTACCAGTACCCGGACGTTATTAATATGTCCATCGAGCTTTAGACAGAGACAGATAATTATGTGGGACTGAGAGGAAACTCTGGGCAGCCACACTTTTTCAAAAACTTGATATGCCACATTGGCAGTGACATAATTATTATGCAAAAAATCATGTTTAGATTATTAGTCGTAGCTACGTATTAGTGTTTAGTTACATTACGAGAATAATATGGAATTCATTACGATGATAGAGGTCAAACACAAGTCCATCCAAGGTACACATTTCTATACATACTTAAATAAAATATGCATGTATATTCACATAAAAAATAAGGGGCTCGTGGCTAACTGATAAAAGCCGCGTTAAGCTAAGATTCCTGCTGTCGGTTCGTGGATGGGTGACCATTCATTACATAATATTGAGACCCCCTTCGTGCTTCGGAAAGCACGTTAAGCCGTTGGTCCCGGCTGTCATTCGTAGACCTTTTACAGTCGTTACGGGCAGTCAGCAGCCCAAAACTAACAACCAGTCTTGATAAAGGGGTATCGTATTACCCAGTAACTGGGTTGTGGAGGTCACAAAGGCAGTCGCTCAACGTAAAATACAGATACCTATTCAGCTACATCTGGTTAGACTGGAAGCCGACCCCTAAATAGTTGGGAAGAGCCTGGGCAGATAGATACACATAAAAAGGCTTAAAAAGGCTCTTATTGCTGTGTCGCAGGGTGAATGGTGTCAGTTCATCAGCTGGATGACAATAAACGAGGATCTAGTGAAACGGCGTGCACTGAGGATTTTCATGAAAATTCACGGCGCCAGTGGGCGCCACTTTGACAAGGGGTCTGGGAATATAACATGACGTTCATCATTCGTTTCATTCATTCGTGCATCATTCAGTCATGAACTCATGACTAAAGAAAATGTTTATTAAACGTTTTGACACTTTTGTTGGGTGCCCTTACCTGCCGTCTCAATGCTGCTGGGGTGGATAATCGGAATGCGTAAGTATATTATTTTTCTTCAAATTTTATCCCACGGATGTGTGCAGTCTAGAAACATGATAGAAACTGGCCCAAGACACTTAGTAGACATTGACTTTCCAAACGTTTTTCACTAATATAGTTAGTTGTAGCAAAGAAATTTAGAAAACGATTGCAAATGTAAATTAAAAGAGACGATCCAGGTTACGCAGAACTTACGTCTGCATAAAATTAGTGAACGTCATTTCCTGGACATATTGCAGAATTTATAAATAACATATTTATATGATTTTAACCGAGGTTTAAAAGTATAAGTTTTATAAGTTGATATTTCTTCTAAATAACGAGTAGATAGCTCCAAAAACTGCACAAAACACGGCTAGCGCGGCGTTTTGCCCGGTGACGCGCCTTAAGTGTGTGGTTATTAAAAATTAAATAATAATTTATTAAAGTGTATGAGTATATTCACTGTTGTACTGTTGGTGGTGACTGTACTTGGGGTGAAAAGTCGGAATATCAATCAGAAGTGAATTCCAACTATCCACACCGTTTGGGGTGGATAGATGTTTAGAGGTATGAGGAACAGGGTGTAAAGTTCACTCATACCTCCATAGAAAACGGAGGATCTTCCGACCAGACGGGTGTCGTGTCTGGTGGACAACTGCCCGACGATTGATGTCGGGACGTTGTATATATGCTAGTTGCGCGTTAAACTCTTGCTGCGCGATGCAGGACTTTGCGTGACGTCAGTGTGTTGTGTAGGTCGCATAGGGCGATGAAGATACCGTTACAGATGAACACGCGTTTCCGAGTATCCACTCTAGGGTAGCTGTTATAGGGTGGATAAACGGAATAAACCCATTTAAAACCAGTGACTTCATTTCTTACCATAAACCCATAGGAGTGACTGTGTGATGGCCGCGAAACTGCCAAGCCGTACATTTTGACCAAGATGTAAGTTTGCAGAGTTAGGGGCTTGGCTCTACATTCTATCTGATAACTCTATAGCAGTGAAAGCGTTATGTAAGTCCTGGCTATCTACTTTACATTAAAACATTTTGGTGGGATTTAGTTGTCAAGAACAAGAATTCAGTTAATGGAACAAACATTGTATATGTTCCATCATATTTTATCAATGGTTGCGCACACGCACAACACATATAGATACCTAACACATATAGGTAGCTACGCATTGATATCGTATTATGGAACCCAATTTGTAGACGATCGAATTCTTGCCAATGCTGCAATGTTGCAAATGCTATACACTTTTACAGCAAATTAATGTTGTTTTTCATCATTTTTATCACATTATTTACCATTAAAACGCAGTAAAGCAATATATGTACCACACTAATCTTTTGATAGTAATGTATTTTAATGTACTTAAGTGTAGGGTAGTAACCGATATTATCATTATTTTGATATTGTCGGTACTTAGCTACATTTATTCTAGCATTTTCGAAGCTCATTTGATACTTATTAAGTACTTACTCCAAGACAGATTTTAGTCTTAAATTCCATTTTATTTTTTAATTTTTGCTAGCTAATGGCTATGGCCAGTGGTAGCCCAGTGGTAACGGACGCGACGTACGAGTTGTAGGTTGTGGGTTCGAACCCAAACAGGCACTTTACTTAGTGATTTATTTCAGCACCTCTGCTCTCAAAACGGTGAAGGCAAACATCGTGAGGAAACCGGCATGTTCCAAAACCAAAACTTAGAAGACATGAGACATCCACCAACCCGCACCGGGCTCGCGTGGTAGATTATGGAACACAGGCCTTCTCTGTCGGTGAGAGGGAGTGGTCTCACAGACAGAGGGGGCCAGTGTTCCAGTAGTGGCGACATTATAGGCTGATTACGCAAGCTATGCGGCAGAATATTTTTATACGTTTCCCAGAACAACTGATAGCAGACCTTCACGTCTCAATGAATGGCAATAACGTTAACGATATTTCAGAGCTAGACCAATTGTTAGGATTAGTGTCCGGACCAATCCTAACACTTGATTTCACCCTAAATGTCCCGAAACTTATCGGCATAACTTTAAGCTAAAGTGGCAGTAGGCCGGACATAATCATGGCTGAGTCAGAAAATTATTGTGGTACATCCCCCGGCTAGAAAGGAAATACTGGAAGGCTGCGATAGACTGATGCAGAAGGCAAACGACCAGTGGATGTGGCGCGATGCACCTTAGAGATGCTTTAGTCCAAGATTGGACTGCAATACGTCATTTCAAACAGGATTTAACCAGATCTTTGAAAAACAGCTCCGATAAAGTATGAACAGGACATAAATTTAAAATAAATCCTTCGTTATAATCATCACCTACTTATAAAATATTGCAAAACAAACGGATTAGTACCCACCATATTGTCTGTTTTGATACGATATGTGTTATCAAGAAGATTCAAAGTTGTACGGTATTTAACAAAATTCTGATAATTTTCTCTTCTAAGTAGTTGGAGTGAGTAATTTTTGACAATAATAATTTAGGAATGGAAGAATACCAGTTATTTCTGGATTTTAGAAATAATGCCTTACGTAGGCGCCTTCATCTACTATTCTCGCATTGAAGAGAGCGTTGAATTCGGCCGCCACGGACCGCAAACGGGTGTTACGGTGGTCGCGTTTCGAAATATTGGACGAATTTGAGCCAAGTTGGCGTCCTACCCTTCGGGTAGCAAGGAGTTCTGGTCCCTGTCCAAATCGTTTGAAACGAACCTCTGCCGTCCTTCGCTGCCTCCTATGCTGATACTAGATGGAACGCTGGCTCATATCGCGCAAGAGAAAGCAAACCTATTTGCCTATATCTTTGCTGAAAATTTACGACTTGACACTGCCTCTAACTTACCACCTATCATACCTCACTGTGGCTCCGCAATGCTGGATATATCAATTCACCTGAAAACCCTTACTATGTCCCTTGATATATCAAAGGCTTTTGACAGGGTCTGGCATGCTAGCCTATTGGGTAAGCTCCCCGCATTCGGAATCCCTGCTGACTTTTGCAACTGGATTTCCAACTTCCTGAGTTAGCGACCGATCAGAGTGGTCATAGATGGCTGCTCGTCGGATCATATGGATATTGATGCCGGGATTGCTCGGGTTCTGCTGCATACAGCAGAACTGCATATTAACAAACTGCTACAGCTGGGTGCTATTGGATACGCAGACAGCACAGTCTCAGAAATATTTCTGTCGATTGCAAGAGCCAGCAGAGAGGATACAGCTACCTACTCTTAGAGAGGCCATGGTGGAGCGAGTGAACTTGACCCTAAATCTCGTTTCCCAATGGGGCGACAACAATCTGGTCATGTTCAACGCTCAAAAAACACATGCCCTTCTTTTCACTGCCAAAAGAAGCCAGAGCCAATTATCTCCTACTTTCCAAGGTGTATCTGTACTAGTTACCGCCTGGAGCTTTTGGGCATGGAGTTGACGTCAGATCTTAACTTTGACTTAACTATCGAATCAATAGCACAGACTGCAGCCAGTTGTCTCGGTTAGTGTCCAGTGGACACTAACCGAGACAACTGGTCATATAACCGCTGGTCAGACTAAGTAACGCCTCTTCCTGGATTGTCTATTACAACCGCCGTGAGAGATGCCGAGAACCAAACGAAGTGGAAGAACACCATGCATAAAGCCATGAAGGCCTTATAGGGACAAGGCCCTCTGCCCCGACTTGCTTCGTTGATATCTTCGTCGATTAGGGAAACGGTTGATCCGTCGCCGAGAAGCGCGAACGTCGATACTTCTTCCGCCGGTCCGACGACTCGAACCGGTACCATTTTGAGATATGCTTGACTAGAAGTAGTGTGTGAGCTGGCCACCGTTTCCTTTGCTTCTTTCTTCTGTTCTGGGGCAGCGGGCCTATCGACGCCCTCTGCAGCAGGCTTCTTGTTATAATGAAGAAGCCGATGGTGCTTGGCTGTACACCCCTTGACGTCACACTTCTTTGGTCTGCATGTGTGACCAGAGCGATGACTTCGCTGGCAACGGAAACAGAGGTTGAGTTTCTTCGCTAGCTCCCATCTCTTGTCACTGGATCACTCTTTAAACTTCGAGCAGTCGGTTGCTTGATGCCCTTCTTTGTCACAGACACGGCATTTACGGGCCGTTTTGTCCGTTGCTGTGTGGGTCCTCTGAGTGACGCGCTTGGAAGCCGTAGTCTCCCCGATGTTCTCAGGTGGAGCGAAGGCACTGCAGAAACGAGCTTATTCGGTAACGAAGTCACTGAAGAGAGCGAGCTCCGGCAGCGACAGATGCTTCTCTGTGTACGTTCTGTACCACTGTACACGCAGGGAGTTCGGTAACATCTCCGTCAGCAGTCGCATGAGTTCGGCGTTGATAAGGTAGCGTTCTTTCTTCAATGCGCGAAGAGTGACTATGCCGCTTCTTACTCGGCTTGCAAACGTACAGATGTCACTAGGCGATTCGCTGCAGCGTGGCAGACCGCGTAGTCTGACTGTCTCCGCTTGAGCGATTGAGTCTGGACGTCCGAATTGCAGCTCGAGCTCCTTCATGATGTCATCTGGTCTGGCATGTCCGATAAGCTCCGAACTCACTGTCTCCAATGCTCTTCCATGCAGGCTTCTTCTGAGTCTCGCTGTATTCTCAATATCATTGAAGTATCTTCGAGTTGTTTCATAGATGGCTTGGAAGGAAAGCCATTGGGGGAATATATCGCTGACAAAAATGCTTGGCTCAGGGCTGGTCCTGCTCCACAAGGGCGCGTAAACTAATTAATTAGCATTCGAAAATAATGTTGGAGCTGATGAAGATTGTACAACCTATCTTTGCATTGTATAAATTCAATCTCTTAGTATTGTATAATTGCATAGCACATGTGTGAGCACTATGCATCCACTATAAAGCTTACTGGGTTCGTCTTTCTTTGACTTGAATGTGCCCTGGCGGCTGAGAGTATGTCATGCTCACTCAAATGTGTCGCTGGTGGTGGCGTGTGTATTGGATCATTGAGTTCCCTTCAAAATGGTTGAGCTGAATGGTGCTGATCCATACGTCATGTTCGTGAACGGGCGCCGTCAGTAGGCACTGGTCATTTCTTAGCTGCCACGGCTTATTTTAATTCCATAATTGTTTTTATCTTTTTATTACGGACGCTTTTAACGTGCACGTGTTTCTACATCGTTCTCACATGTATAATTACAACATGAATGATGTAACCACTTTTTTGTAACCATATTTTGATTTAAAAGAGTGTCCATGGAGTTTCTTGCCCGTTCTTCTCCATAGGTACCTACTACGCTTTGGAATGGGCAACTAGCTTCATCTTTCTGACTGACCGACCCCTTGACAATTCAAAAGTGCCTGTAATTGGTTTATTTGAAATAAATGCTTTGAGTTTGAGTTTGAGTTCATTCTGTATGCGCCCCGCTGAAATTCGGGAGCGTCATTATTACTTTCGACGCCGAGGGGCTATTCGATGTCCACGGTTCTGTTTTCTTGTCGGCGAGCGACGTTATAGCGGACGTCAACTCCGTTATGAAGGAACGGAGTGAGCCTTCCCCATTGGTGTCTTCTATTGGCTTCGATGCCTCTGTATTCTTCACTTCATTTTCTATAGGATTCGACGAAGGCTGCGCTCGGAGATCCGCTATATTGTCGACGTCCACCACGGGGTCCTGTTGCACTAGGCTTCTATTTCTATTGTCCCCCTCGGCGGCGTTGTCCTCCTTCAATGGCTCAGGTTCGGGTGCCTCTTCAAGCCAGGAACGCACGTACTCTTCGATTGAGTTTCTATCATCCATATAGCCGTCGGAATCTTCTTCCTCGGCTCTTTGAAGTGCTATATGAGCAAGTTCCAACCTAATTTTCAATAGGTTTTCACGTGCTCTTGAAATTTTCCTATTTGTCCGCGTCGACCTACTCGCAGTCGACGGCGGCCTTCTATGTTCGTTACGGGCGTCACCCCGGGTAGTCATCGGCATGGTTCGGCTGTACGTCTTGTCGAGAGCTTTCTTTGGTTGCTTCACTGTTCTATCAGATGTCCCTTCTAATCTGTCTGTGCTCTTGGTAGCTGCTTGTTGTTCCAACTGTTCCTTTTCTTTAGGCTGTGTGGTCACGGGTACGTCTTCACTCTCTTTTGGAGAGACTGGGCATGGCTGCAGCGGCGGTTGATCGACCCCTTCAGTGGTGGATGGTGATCGTGGAGGCAGCTGGTGTCTGATAGCTGTAGTACTGCGTGATCTGTCCACATCCACTGTCCAAGCTTCAGGGGCTCTGCCTTGTGACCTTGTAATCGGCATGTTGAATTCAGTTCAGGTATTCAAACTTAAAGGCAGGTCATCTATGTTCACAGCACACTTTAAATTCACACTAATATGTCACTGTCTTCAAAGATGTACCTGTGTTTAATCTTCGGTGTTAATCCTACAATCTTCAACACAAACTTCAAGTTCCACACTAAGTTCCACTATCTTCAAAGACAAATCTTCAAAGGACAAGTTTAGTCTTCAGGAATAAGTCTTCAGGCTTCAGGCATAATCCTTCAGTCTTCAAAACGAAACTTCAAATTCCAAACTAAATTCTTCTATCTTCAAAGACAATCTTCAAAGTCCAAGAACAAATCTTCAAAGGATAAGTCTTCAGGTTACAGGGATAATCCTTCAGTCTTCAAAACGAAACTTCAAAATCCAAACTAAATTCTTCTATCTTCAAAGTCCAAGAACAAATCTTCAAAGGATAAGTCTTCAGGAATAAGTCTTCAGGTTTCAGGGTTAATCCTTCAGGAATAAATCAGTGGAAACAGTCTTCATCAATTCTTCATACTAAATCTTGAAGTTTTCGGTAAGTGTGTGTAATAGTCCCTCGGGAACATATCTTCGGGAACAAATCTTCTATTTCAGGGGCAACTTTCCATATAAATCTTCGGTCTTCCAGAACAATTCTTCAGGAATCATGAAAATATCCGGCTCGAAGGACCAGCTGATGTGCCGGACGGGCGTGATCGCTGGGCTCCAGGGTGAGGGAGGTTGTATACCTAACCAGAGCTATCCCAGTATGAGGTCGGGCGTCTCCCAATCCACAGCGGCGCTGACGTCCTACACCTATAAGTTCCAGATAACTTCAAGAATCCCGACCGCGGCTTCGTACTGATGTCTTCGTGTTCCGGGGTACTTACTTATATGAAAGGGGTTGGAAAATAATAACACCAGTTCACAGTTCTTTAAGTATTCAGGGAGCGATTCGGGTCCTTTTGAGGGGTCCACTTGATGACGTATTTTGAGCCGTAAAGTTCCTTGCTGATGACTACAAAATTAGCAGTCGTGACGCGCCTGCTTAGGTGGCTCGAAACTTTACCGTAACGAGGACCGCGAATTTCTCCCTGATTTTATGTTTATTTTTACTATGTTTACAAGCTTTCTTACAGCTAAACCTCCCTAGTTAGGCATCCTATCCAGACATGTTATACATAACCGGATTCCTTGCGTAATCCCCTATCTATTGACACTACAGGAGCGACTGTGTGTCTTTCAGATGAAAAGTTACTTCACGACAAAGGGGAACACGGGTGAAAAATTACTATAATCCAGTTTGTCAGGTGGATTTCCTGTGAAACCCCTGAACCGATATTCAACTTCTAAACGGTTAACTAAAGTAGGTCTATCGAACTAAAGAAATCTAGCCCTGAAAAATCTTGATGTAACTGTGAAAATATCACAGTTACATCAAGATTAATAAATAAAATAAAAAATAATAATTAATAAAAATTAAAATCAATTAAATAATCAATCAATAATTAAAAATAAATTTATAATTATGTCATATCTCTTGTATTTTATTGTGTGTACATAAATAATAAATAAATAAATAAGATTTTTCAGGGCGTGAAGCGCCTCTGAAGACTGTAAGAAAAAACGTACTATTTTGCCCCTGCTCGCAACCTGTGTTCATCAAAAAGGTGGACTTCCCATTTGACCACAGGTCTAGGCTACCTGGACGTACCAAAAAACTATAGGGAAACTATATACGTCCCACCCTTTTGATGCTCACGAGGTTGCGACCATTGGGTTAAATGAAAAACGACTCAATTTCATCTTTATTAGTTTTCTAGTACATACAATATGATGTCTAGGCTAGAACTATACCTATTCTATCTTATTATGCTATAAAACACTACGTTTAAAAGGTTTTACTACCAATTATTCACTAAGAAAGTTTTAGAACCTAAGACCCTATCTGGGTACATGGGCGCAAGTAGTGGTACGTCCGCTGCCCATTAAGTTTTTAAACATTCTTACTAGTGAATTACTGTTACATGAACAAAATTAAGTATGGCGATGTTCCGACATGTACATACATTCTAATTCAAGAAATTAGGAAATTAAGAAATTACTATTTACATTATCAAATCTAAGTATGGTGACGCTCCGTCGCGAACAGTAGTATATATAATATATGTATATATAAATATTATATATATATATATATATATATGTACTTATTGACCGGCGCTTATCAAGCTGATCTGAATTATTGAAGCAATATCTGGTACACAAGTACTCTAGACACTCGGTTTAGGAAGAATTTTGCTTAACTTTGTCGAATGAAATGCTGTTGAGAGTTATTTGTGAGGGCCTAAGAAATACGAGTAACTCATCGTGATGACCTTGAGAATAATAAAGTTCTTCTAGCGGCATTTAGTTATAAATTCATAGATGGTGGTAGGCAAAGCTGACCGGTTGGTGCAGTTGGTAGCGACCCTGCCTTTTGAGCCGCTGGTCCCGGGTTCGACCCCCGGACAAGTCAAACATTTGTGTGCATGAACATGTCTGTTTGACCTGTCTGGGTGTGTATATGAATATAAGTATGTATATCAGTGATCAGGTTACCGTAGTACAGGCTCTACCTAGTTCGGGACCCGAAGACCTTGAGTGGATGATTAAAAAAAAAACAGCTTAGCTCATGTTTTCTATTAGTAATAAGATTACGCTGGCCTTCCTCCACACCACTTCGTATTTTTTACAGTTGGATCTGTTGGATATACATAAATCTCCAATGATTTAGCGTTTCAGTATATGGCCGTAAAGAGCAATTGTGGGAAAATCATCTGCCAAGACCTTTCCTAACTATGAGGGGGTCGGCTTTCAGTCTAACCGGGTACAGCTGAATAACAGTATTTTACATGGAGCGACTGCTACTGATCTGACCTCCACAACACAATGAGTAACTGGGTAACACGATACTTTTTGGTTATACTGGTTGTCAGACTTTCAGGCTTCTGAAACTCGTAACGACTGTGAAAGATCTATGAATGACACCGGAACCAACCTCAGTATAGGTATAGTGGTTTGGTCACCCAGCCACGGACTGACCGTGGCAAGCATACCTGAACCTTTGATTAAGTCGTGCAGCTGTTATAACTTAGCCACAGCTCAAAATTATGGGACAATCATGTTCCTTAAATGGGTTTGAGGTCGTAGTTTGATTAACAGACAAAAATATGCCATGGTCTATGCATACTCACCTCAACAAACCTCGTGGTTCATCCAAACCACATCGGAAATCCGTTTGTTAAGTAAAATTAACAAAATTCATTTCAGTATTTTAACCTCAAAGGTGAACCAACAATTGAATCTAATAGTCAATGAATAAATAATACATGGGGCAAAGTTTTGCACTTCTAGCTAATCGGAACTATTAGAATTTCGAATGTTATATTTTTTTAAACGTTGCGACCTTCTTAGTAATAATAAAAAAATTGGCGGGAAATCATTTGTCAATTGTTATTTATCACACATCAAAGTTCTACGTACGCAACGAAAATGGAATTAAGTCGAAAAGATTTTAGAGCGATGATTTTTTATGATTTTAAAAGGTCTCTCTCTCCGCAAGACTGTGCCGCTCGTCTTCAAAATGCTTTTGGGAGAGAAGCACCTTGTTTGAGCACCGTAAGGCGATGGTTTGCTGAATTTGAGAGAGGTCGAGTTTCTTTACATGACGAATTTCGTGAAGGGCGGCCTCAACTGCCGTCAACGAAAATAATGTGGCTACTGTTAAGCGGCTAATTGAAGAAAACCCGCGGATTACCTATGAGACAATTCGAGGAGTATTGGGGATTGGCATGAGCCAAATTCAGAAAATTTTACACGAAGAATTGAAAGTTCGGAAACTTTGTTGTCGTTGGATCCCTCATGAACTGACAGCGGAGCAGAAGCGGGCTCGCGTGGAATGGTGCTCACAGATGCTACTGAAGTACGACCACGGACATTCTAATGCTGTTTATAACATGGTCACAGGAGACAAAACGTGGATTTATTGTTTTGAACCCGAAAAAAAACAGCAATCTTGTGAATGGGTGTTTGAAAATGAGAACAGGCCAACAAAAGTAAGGCAGGCGAGAAACGTTGGTAAAAAAATGATCGCGTTTTCTTTCTCAGCTACGGGTCCCATCTGTACAATTCCACTTGAAGATCAAAAAAAAAAGAGTGTTAATGCCGAGTGGTATTCTACCATTTGTTTACCCAGGGTGTTAGAAAAAGTTCGCGAAAGACGACCCAAAAGCCGCGTTCCCCTACATCATGACAACGCTTCTTCACACACGGCCAACAAAACAAAGTCATTTTTAGCTTCCGAAAAAGTACAACTCGTTACCCATCCTGCGCATAGCCCCGACCTAGCACCCTGTGATTTCTGTATTTTCTCCAAAATCAAAGATTTGATGAGAGGTTTCACTTTTACCAACTCCGAAGAGGCAGTGATAGCGTTCAATCAACACGTAGAAAACATGCCTTCAGATCATTCTGTGGTCCTCCTGTTTTAAAAAATGGTTCGATCGCATGAAAAAATGTTTAAAATGTAAAGGAGAGTATTTTGAAAAGCAATAAACATAAAATTTTGGTTACAACATGTGGTTTTTTTAAGTTACGCAAAACTTATAGTGTGACTACGTATAATTCGTTCCCTTTACCTACAGAACGACGATATCCGAATTCACCTGATCGGTCGACCAAGCCCCGTCTTTCTGGGCTCGCTCCGATTAGTTTATGCTTAGCTGGATAACCTGCTATCCAGTTTTTAGACGGCCGGATATCTGGCATCCAGTATCCAGGCAGATACTATACGTTTAACCCCAAACCATGCTCTTGAATAAATGCGGAAAATATTTATTCTCATCTGCGTATCAAATTGATGCACAAGGGCTATGTTCCTCGCCATCTTTAAAATTGTGTTTTTGTCCTTTCACTAGTAGAGACTACGTGGGCCCCGTTGATATTATACGTAAGTTTAATAATATATTATAATACCTACCATAAGTTAGTAATATACATTTGATATATATTGCAGATATTAAGATTATTGGAAGTACCTATACAAATGGCAAATGCTGATTTAAAAAATGAATCATTTTGTGTTATCGTCCACGACCCACATTATAACGATTTGCACGGAGACATACCTTTTATAGTAGATAAAATAATATTTAGTGCATGAATCTTTTGTAATTAATACTGCAACACAAAGCGCAAAAAATACGTTATTTTAATATCGATCGATAGACCAATCTATTGTTTTATAAAGTTCCATTGTTAAATTAACCCTTCTGACTTCTTCGTCAGCTTATACTGGCTCATATATGCAGCTTACAGTGCAATGCATTCCACTGTCCATCTTCTCTTTCACAACGTTTTCGCCTCTCCCTGATAAATGTTGTGAAAGATACTCGTATATCATCGTACGAGGGGCTGAAGTCAACTGGCAGACGCCCGTTCAACGTTTTGTATGAAATTGAGACACTAACCGACGATAATAAATAATCCCTATTGTAGGATATGGAAACAAAACATATACCTTTATATACATCATTTATATTCGTTTCTCAGCCTCATGCTAATCTGAATCCCACCTCATCATATCACGTGACCAACAACTAGGTAATTTGACTTTTGAAAACGAATAACATATCTATTACTTATTCCAAAATGTGGCATAACCGGCTACCAGTTGAGAAGTCGTTGATTGAACGTACCTACAGCTAAGCAATGGATCTCTCTGTCGGAGCCTGTTTTTCTCCACAGCGTTCAGGTTAAACCTTGGGGATTTCGAATCTCGAATCAGAACACATAAGTTACTTCTAGGCAAACGTGCTCTAACGTCGACTGACCGCATCTTCAATTATGTACCTAGCTAACATCAGGCGAAATAGTGCCATTAGGTGACAAAATGGACAAACGTCATCAGCCGGTCTATTCTATAAAAATCTCACCGTGAAATCTTTGGAGAAGTGAGCTTGAAATGAGTGGGATGTCATTCCACCTTTTGCTAAGGATTGACACTATTGTGCACATTATGCATAAAGTTGACCGCAAAAAAACAAGAAAAAACTAGTGTGTTACACATATATAACGGCGCAAGATTGTCTTTATCAGAAGTGGTCATCGTATTAGTGGTTCACCATTTCAGAGCTCCAACATCATCAGGATCGTGCCAGAATATAGCATTTCTTCGTGAACGTAGTACAACAGCGGCTCGTTCACATCACCTTCTGTCATGTCATCTGAAGCAGCCGCCGATAAGTATCAAAATATTTATAAAATTCAGGAAACAGGAAGATGGGAAGTATTTTCTGCTAGCTATCATTGTCTAGAAGCTAACTGACTGCTTAAAAAACATAGCCGTATAGATATCATGCTTGTTGATAGTGAAAACTTATATAAGACGCAAGAATAATTTGGGGTCCAAATATTTATTCTGCTGAGCACATAATACTGTTCAAATATTACGGATTATATTGTGCGTAATAATAATGTAGTATTGCGTCAGCACCGGCTGTGCTTATTATTTACATGCCTTTCTTTTTTAACCGACTGCAAGTGGAGCATGTACTCAGCAGTACCTCCTCAGCTTCAGATTGAAACTGTAAAACTAAGAACTAAGAAGTGCTTTCTTACCTCGGCAAATTGCAGACACAGCTTTGAAGGCTGCAAAGCTTTTGAATAAGACTCCTTAATAGTGACTACATTATGGGCTTATCAGTCATCATTTTCATCATTCTCTTCCCCTTACCCTAATTTACTTGGGCTCAGCACAGCATGGTTTCTTCTTCCTTGTTTCTCTATTAATCGTAATTTCAGTAGTCACCCCTTTCTTGCCATATCATCTTTCATACAGTTCATATATCGTTTATTTGGTCTTCCCCTACTCTTATATATCCCAATTCATTCTCAAAACTTTTCTTGACTTTATCATCATTCCTCCGCATCACATGCCCATACCTTGTCTATGGATTTCCCCACAGGGATCCGGCCGTTTTGCCGAAAAGATTTGGCCAAAGTTTGACTACCCAAACAAATTTTACCAACCTTTTTTACACCAATGCAATGCAATGTTTGGAATGATTTTAGTACGCACATTTCATTTGGTAAAATTTTTACTTGACAGAATATTCTTTGTAAGTTTATGTGCTTGAGTTTGTCTGAAACAAGTCAAATTTACGGTTACTTAAAGAACTAGTTAGACTAGGTTAATTCTTCAAAAAAAATGGTTAGGTTAGGTTAAAACTGTGACCTCCTACGCACGAGCCGAGCGAGTGTAGCTAGCGGTGTCGCGGCAGCGGCCGGCGAGTGCCAGAAACAACTAGATTATATAGAAAAAAATGTGGAAAAAAAACAGACTACCCGAAACTGAACTAGTTAGACGAGATTAATTATTATAAAAAAATGCTACTAACTAAAAAAAAAACTATCAGAATTGTTAATATTATTATTTAGCAAATTTTATTTTGCGTAAAATGAGTTATTCCCACTGAAATATTATTTGACTACATAAAAATTGGTAAAAGTAAAACAAGTTATTGTTTAAACGTTCACATGCCAAACATTAGGTTTGCGTTACAATTATTTGTGTAGAGATTTTTTGCAAAGTAATAATTTGGGAAATTAAACCATGCGGAAAATTGTTTGGGAAGTGATAATTTGGAAATTTGTTTTCGGTGAAACAAGGGAGACTCTTCCCCACAACTTGTCAGCCACCGCCACTTTCAGATTTCCTATAATACTCATTTCTTAATCTATCCATTCGCGTAACACCACATATCCCTTTTAGCATTCCCATCTCAGCTCCACGCAATTAATTGCCTTTCATTCATCCCTTTCCCATTCCGTCCGTACAGCACAGGATTCGAACTGACTCAGGTTTGACTGAACACTGGTTGATAGAACATGAAGTAGTGTTTATCAATGATGATAATTTTACCATTCAAAGTGGATACCATTCGCGGTGGATTTTTAGTTCTTGTTTCAAACAAGTTGAAATGTAAACAACAATCTTTGTATCGAGCGCACGAATATTGTTTACTAAGTTGTCTTGTATTGAACTCGAGCGATACGTTATAGTTTGCGTTTATCGAACCCCGTCTGGGGATTTTATTCATTTCGAATCGGTAATGGAGGAAAATCAAGTAATAAAAGTATAATTTTTTTGTGGTAATTTTAATATTAATATTTTAGATTAAATTAACTTGTTCTTACCTACTAGGATCACGGCATATTCGTCGTCATGTATTGATAATATATTTAGTGATTGCGAATATTGCGATGCCAAAAATACATTTGTGTTAACTGACTTAACGTCTGACCACTGTGGATTATTAGCTAGCTTCCCTATGCCATTACATAAAAAAACCGCATAAAATAGAATGCAGGCCTTATACAGCTAGGCGTTGCAATAAGTTTAAAAATAATATAGCTCTTGTCTTGGAATAAAACCATCGATAGTAGAACACGATATAGTCTTTAGTCATTGGATAATCCTAATGAAATTAAATCTATGGAGCCCTTTTTGATGTTGTGCAAAAAGAATACCAACCTACTTTCTAGTCCAAAACCATTGACACTAATGGCACCTCCGTTAGCTTCAACAATTGGGCTACTCCAGATATTTACAAAAGTAGAGCGCGACTATACGAGTTATATGGTTTGAAAAAATACAGGTTTGATACTCCGTTCAAAGCATGTAATTTTTTTTTAACTATTTAAAAAGATTTGTTTTTGCAAAATCTAAATTGATACAATTAAAACAACGAGATTATGTAGTATGTATTGAAACAATTAGAGATTATGGTCAACAACAAATTAGTTAATAAAACAGCTGACATAAATGAAGCATTTAATGAGTTTTTTGCCAACATACCTATAACTACGACTCGCTCCTTAAATTCGTCCCCGTCTAAAGCTGAAAACCTTTTGCATAGTAGTGTACCCAAACGTAGTCGCTTATTTAGCTTCAAACATGTAACACCTCGTGATGTAGTTAGTATTTTTAACACACTTAAGTCTGAAAACACCGGTGATTACTGGGACATCTACATTAAACTTTTAAGTAATATAATCGACACCGTAGTCTCTTATCTAGCTGTTACTTTTAATGAATTTGTTGGTTTAGGTAATTTTCCTGACCTCATGAAGACTAGTGAAGTCATACCATTAATTAAATCAGGTAATAAAAATAACGTTGGCAATTTTAGGTATATTTCTATCTTACCTGCATTTTAGTAAAATATTTTAAAAGTTAGTACTCAAGCAGTTGCTAAGACATTTTAATTTAAATAGGCTTCTTCATGATGAACAATACGGCTTTACAAAAGGTCGTTCGACTACAAATGCGGGTGTTGCTCTGCTGAAACACATACATATTTAACGCACGGGAGAACTCGCAAAACGCTATTAGACTTTTCTGTGATCTCTCCAAAGGCTTTCATTGCGTGCACCATGACACGCTTTTGCGTAAACTACGTGTGTCATTACGGTGTTCAAAACGAAGCTCTCAATTTAATAAATTCATATTTACATAAAAGGCACCAATGTTAATAGTGTGAAATCTTCCGGGCTACCAGTTTAGTTAGATGCACCTCAAGGCTCAATACTGGGTCCATTGTATTCTTGGTGTATATCAATGATTCACCATACTATTTAAAGGGTATCTGTGACGTTGTACTGTTTGCTTATCAAACCTCTCATATCTTTAAAGTAGAAAGGAATTGATTAGATTTTAACAACGTAAACAGTGTACTATTCAACTCAATGGTTACGGATTGGTTTATCACAAATAATCTAGTTCTCAATGCCAAAAAATAAAACGAAATGTGTAAATGTCGCCTTATCAAAAGTTAGAAATCTAGGACCCAACATCGTCTTAGACAAAGAGGTGCTTGAAACTGTAGACTCCGCAGTTTTTCTGGGCATAACAGTCGATGACAAACTTCAATGGGGATCACATATATCAACCCTAGCATTCATGCTAGGGTTGATATTATATTATATAGGGTTGATATTATTATTGTTTATTTTTCCTGACGGCGTCAGGAAAATACGATATTACACTGACGTTGATACATCTCGGGTAGTCTATTTTAGTTATTTTCATAACGTTATCTCTAACGTCATTCTGCTGTGGGGCAAAGCCGCTGATATTCAAAATAGATTTGTTCTTCAAAAACGAGCTGTTCCAGCAATTTACCCGCTAGGTGTGTAACGTTACATTTTCCCGGGAGGGGGAAAATGTAAGGTCAAGGAGGGAACTGTCACCAGAACTGGAGGAGTCCCGGCTTAAAAGAAAAAGTAAAAAGAAGAAATGGTAAAATAATATAATTGAGGTAGAATATAAAGTCAGGGAAACCGGGTATAAGTTGAAGGTCCAAGCGTTTCTTCTAGAGAGGCTCGCAGGTTGTAAAAGGAGGGTCCTTGAGTCAGACCACGTCACCGACCTCGGAGGGGCAGGCCGTGGTAGAGGAGGCAGGCAGGGGGCTGAGATCTACCAGCCGTCGGCGTCACTAGTTTATTGAAGACCACGATGTAATCTTCTTGCGTCAGTATCCAGAACTGACGCCAAGGGTAGCCATCGCCGGTCTAGCGACTTTCCAACATAGTCTGGTGTAGAAGGACGCGTAGATTTGTTTGTTCAAGCACAGCCCACACTATCAGAGGACACAGCCCTCCCACCGAGCGCTATATCACTTCAGGACCTCCTGCCAAGGCGAGCATCAAGAGTAATCTGGTCTGACCGTCCCGGCTCCCTTCCTTTTCGGATCGGTTGACATATAAAATTTTTAACAATGATTCTAGAACATAAAAGAAGAATAATAGTTTATAATAAGGTCTAATACCTATACAACCTAGCCTACTGGCAGCTCTAGCAATACATTAAAAATAAAACCTAGGCTTGTCATTATCTGACATTACAAAAGGTAAATAAACATTGGGAGAGCATGAGAAAATCTAAATAACTTAAAATATAGAGGCCTAGGAATGGTTAAACTATAGACAATTTATGGCCATGCAGATAATTGGAGAGAACGTATAATATAAGATCTAATTAAAATTGCCAAAACGTAAGTAAAAAAATACAAACATTACAGGTGCTAGAGTTACTCTGAGATATTTTTTGAAAGATGTTCTCACGGTGGCATCACAATTCATCTTCACCAACATGTTATTAGGCAAAATATACACTTATACACAGCAAACAGTGATATTCATAATATTAACACTATATAATATATAAGGACAAACTACGTGCTTCCTCTCACCTGCTTCATAAGGTTTATAACTCATTTGTTGGGCTTGGTAAAAACTATTTTTTTATAGTTGCTTATAACAGTACCTACAACACCAATTACATTAAGTAACCTAAAGACTTATTATAATTACAATTACGTTGACACTAATATAACTCTGGCTACAGTTTTGGCGGGCAGTTACGCACACGGCTCTGATGGTGCCTGATGTATTGTCGGGCACAAATAGTCGGCAGAAAAGACCATGGAGCTCTGGGCAATCGATACGTCCCCGTAAGGTCTTACAGGCTACGCTGAGTTGATCAAGGCCTCTTCTCACCTCCAGCGAGTTAAAGCCCAACGTCCCTAAAAGATAGTTGGTAGAGTACATGTAGGGAAAGAAGTGGTTTAATCTTTGGAAGATCTATGGAAACTTTTTTGTACTTTTTCCAGCATCAGTGTTTGGGTCGCGATATAGGGGTGCCAAATACAGGCACTGGACTCGAGTTTGCTTCGAACCAGAGTGGCGTACAACAGCCTAACAACATTTGGATTGCGAAAGTCACGAGAATTTCGCAAAACAAATCCTAAGCGCCTGAAAGACTCCTTCGCAAGAGTGGAAACGTGATATCGAAAAGTTAGACAGCGGTCGAAAGTCACTCCCAAATCTTTAATGTTGGTGACACGAGTAATTACGTGATCATCCAAATTGTATTCATAATGAATTGGCTGCAACCCCCTACCGTAAGTCATAACGTAGCACTTGCTTGTATTAAACATTAGTTTGTTCGCAATGCTCCACTCATAGATGGTATCAATATTGCTCATCCGTTCGGATTTGTGCGACTAGCTTAAAGTCGTCGGATATTACAGGCATTTGGCATACTCAACCTTAGTAATGAGGTCATTGGATGCGGCCCTAACACGGATCCCTGACTTACACCTGAGCGAGTATTATAAGGTTTGGACTCGAAGCAGCCATGTCTTACAAACTGCTTATAAAAAGCAAGCAAGCTGATACAAGCTTCCCTATTCTTAGATTTGCTTTTTAATGCGTCTAAAGCTAAAGTAAAATCCTACTTTTGTTCAAAGGCATACTATTCTATCAACGATTACTTAAACGATAAGATTAGTTGGTCGCTGTGATTAACTCAAGACAATGTTTATGTTCTTTCTCCAGAATTAGCTTACCTACTGATAAGTTATATGAGTCTAATTGTTTATTTTTAAAACAATTAATTAATAAATTATTATTATTATTATTAAACAATTAATTTGTTGTTTAATTAAATGTTCATTTGTTATTGACATAATCATTTCAATGTTTTTTTAATGAGTTGTATTGCAATATGTGGTTAGCTAGCGATCTTGACACTTAATCATATCATTCTTTTGAGCAATCGGCAGCAAGTTCGTGGTGCTTGCTTCCTTAGATGTCACTGCTTGCGATAGCGTCGGGGGTCGGGTTGCCTCCTTCCCTCAAATATGGCGGGGGGTGATGGCTGATTGCATTATGCTCGTGAATGGGTGCTGCTTGTGGTGACAGGTCATCTTGCTGACTATGGTTTTGTTATTAGTAATTAACTGTTTCTTTATTTCACTTCGAAAGTCCTAGTTTATCATTTATGCCTTCAAGCTACAGCTATATAAAAATAATTCAGCATTGCAAATATAAGCGGGAATATAATATATTCCTGGAGGCTTCTATTTACGTATTAAGTTCTGTTTACGTTTTTATTATTTATTTCTGCTGGAGTATATTTTTCAATGTTTTTTTTTCGTAGGTATATTGGCGTGTGCTAGCTGACACACATGGCAAATAATTTAATGTGATGTTTTGTGTTTCGTAATGTAAATTACTTACTACTGTATACAATCCAGTTCTTCTAACTGAATAGACAGTTGTGCTGCTGGGGAGTTTGTTGCGCCACTTCTTCTTCCCAGCTAAAGCACTAGGAAGGGGTGAAGGGCGGGCGTTTTGAGGGACTGTCTTATGTCATTTTGACGTTCAAAAAGTGCTGATTCTCAGCCAAGTTTGACTAAATGACTTTTGATTTTGATTTCGAACTAGGACAGTTTGATGTATCCTAGCATACGATCGTCAAGTAGGTACCTAAACCGGAAAACAAGTTATTAAAAAAAAAGTAGAGGATGACAATGCTTGCAGCCAGGATCGTCGACGCATGAGGGAATTCTTGAACGGTTACTTATACATATTTTCTTGAAATCGTACCTACCTACTGTCCTACATGGTGTAAGGGGCACACTTACCGTCTCAGTGCCCCAAGTCAACCTTACTTACTCGTGGTGCACCTTGCTGAATAACAAACGAATCGCTGACAACTGACAAATCAAAATAAACCACGGCCCCCAGTTCCCGGTCGGCTTGCTATTCCTAATTTTGGCGGCTGTCACGTAACGGCAAGGTAGTGGGGGGTGCAAAAAATCGCCGAGTAACGAATGGCCGCCCAACGTCCTGGCGACGTATAACGGACGCACGTCACGGCTCAACGAAATGCTAGTGCAGCTAGAAGAAGAGCTCGAAAAAATATGGTGGCACATTCTTGGGTTCAGTAAAGTCCGAAGAGAGGGGGAAGACACAGTAACCCTTGAATCAGACCACCTTTTGTATTTTAGAGAGGGAGACGAGCTATCCCATGGCGGAAAACAAATCCCTTGGTGACAACGTTGTGGAAGTCTCCTGTGTCTCGAACAGGTTAGCGTCCCTCTTAATGACGCTAAACGAGAGATATAGCCTCAAAGTGGTTCAGGTGGATAAAATGTTCGAGGACATCTACAAGGCCTGGCATTCCACCACTAAGGCCCACTAACACGTTCTCACGGGGGACTTTAACGCTAAAGTGGGAGTACAGGATTGCAACGAATCGGTAGTAGGATCCTACGGGTTTGGCAGCAGAAATCATAGAGGGCACGTGCTTGTCAACTTCCTTGAGAAGATGGGGCTTTTCTTGTAAAATTCCTTCTTTAAGAAATAGCCCCAAAGGAAGTGGACATGGCGAAGGCCCGACACTATGACGACGAAAAATGAGATAGACTTCATCATAAGGGATAAAAAGCATACCTATTCATATTCAGGGATGTCTCGGTGATCACAGAGAGGCTCTCTGCCCCAAAGGAAGTGGACATGGCGAAGTCCCGACACTATGACAAAAAATGAGATAGAGTTCATCATAACTGATAAAAAGCATATTCATATTCAGGGATGTCTCAGTGATCACAGACCTAAAAGCGGGAGGAAGTCCTGTACTGAAAGAGCTTCGGGAGTTCTTCGACTCTGTCCTGTTCTCTGAGAGAACTTCAGAAGCGTGGCGCAAAATCGTGGTCGTTCTCTTATTTAAAAAGGGTGATAAGACCCTTTTAAAGAATTACAGACCCATTTCGCTCCTAAGGCACGTATATAAGTTATTTTCAAGAATCGTCACGCATCGTCTAGCCCGAAGACTCGACGAGTTTCAGCCACCAGATCAGGCCGGGTTTCGAGGAGGACACAGCACCATAGTTCACATCCACACAGTGAGGCAAATTATACAGAAGTCCGACGAGTATAAACGGCCCATGTGTCTTGCGTTTGTGGACTATGAGAAGGCTTTTGAATTTATCGAGACCTGTAGGCCAATTCTCGTACTTAAAAAACGTTCAAATTCAAGTCGCAATCTCATCTCAGCGACAATCAATGTCAAAAACCTGTCAAAAATGTATGTAAATTGATAGTAATTTTGACAGATTGAGACTGAGATTAGAATGCGAACGGTCTTAAAAATACGGGAATTGCCCCTCTGGTCTATTTCGGAGTATCTGCAACGATGCCAAGTCGACTGGCGATACATCCAAGTGCTGAGATGTCTTTACGAAAATGCAACAATGACCGTCTAAACTCAGGACCAGCAAATATCCTCTAGCGTCGAAGAGTGAGACAAGGGGACGTAATTGTTCTATAATGCATTGGAGGATGTGTTTAAGACGCTTAATTGGGAAAGACGCGACATTAACATCAACAGTGAGTACATCTTATACTTGAGATTTGCGAATGACATCGTCATATTGGCTGAATCGCTGCATGACTTGCAGCAGATGCTGGACAGCCTAGTTGATTCTTCTGTACCAAATCCAGGTTATGTTTAACGAACACGTTGCTCCGGGACCGATTGCTATCAATGGCGGTGCTCTCAATGCTGTTCGAGAAAACGTTTACCTCGGACAAACTCTGCAGTTTGGTAAAAGCAACTTTGAGAAGGAGGCTAACAGAAGAATTCGTCGAATCTTCTCGTCGCGTATTCCGCGGAGCCTTATAATACTAAAGTCTTTAATCAGTGCGTCCTGCCTGTTATGACTTACGGAACCGAAACGTGGACACTCGGTAAGGCTGGTCCATAAATTCAAGGTCACTCAGCGAGCTATGGAATGATCTATGCGTGGAGACTCTCTGAGGGATAGAATCCAAAAGAACCAACGTTGTCGAACAATGACGAAATATAAAAAAAATATGAACGAATGTAGCTCACAGAATAAGCAAGCTGAAATGGCAATGGGCCGGCCATATTAGCCGTAGAACCGATGACAGTTCGGGTAGAGGTGTTCTTGAGTGGAAACCACGAATCGGCAAACGTAAGGCAGGACGCCCTCAGGCTAGGTGGAGTGACGAACCTCGCAGTGTGGCTGGTAGCAGCTGTATGAGAGTTGCCGAGAAACGAGCTAAATGGCGTGCAATTGGAGAGCCTTATATCCAGCAGTAGACTGCTGTAGGCTGATGATGACCATCCTATACGTATTTGTATCTATAGTATTGATTTCTCAGTGACAGCCCAGAATCTGGATTTGTGCCCGGGTAAAGGCAATCGGGTTGCCCCCTGTAACCTGGACATAAATACCTAAGCCTTTGAAAAACAGGAGTCTTGAAACTGAATCTACCGCTGGGATACCTATAAAAGAGATGCCCAGTATTTGATTAAAAGCCTGTGTCTAAAAAGCATTTGGTATCTGTTTTGGTTATTATATTATTTGCTGTACAAAGATAGCAACTACATGCTGATGTCAAAGTGACGTCATCTTGTTTCACAGACTACACCTCACCCCCTTGAGTAGATACAATACCGCCACTTCTTCTTCCCAGCTAAAGCACTAGGAAGTGGTGAAGGGTGGGCGTTTTGGGGGGACTGTCTTATGTGATTTTGACGTTCAAAAAGTGCTGATTCTCAGCCTAATTTGAATAAATGACTTTTGATTTTGATTTTGAATACTTAAGCTAGGGGCTATTACGCACTGTCGACTAGTCGCCGGCGACTCAGTCCCTCGGCGACCGAAACATGGGAAACAGGGCCGGAGACCGAGCCGAGCGACAGTATTCCAAGTACATTCGTGCAGAATGGACGTTGAAGAACTTGCAATAGTAGCGGCGCTACTAATTATAAAAAGAAAGAAAAAAAAAATCTAAAGAGTATTGGGTGCATCCTTTGTTAGAAGAACGGAGGTCAAAGGGAATGTTTAAAATATTTTATGAACGTTAGAAAATATCCTCGTAAATTTTTTAATTATGCAAGAATGTCTGTGAGTTCGTTTGATGACTTATTGTGTCTTCTAAAACCACATATAACTGGCATAGATACAAATATGCGACCATGTATTTCTCCGGAAGAAAAACTTTTTATAACACTAAGGTAAGTGACAATTCAAATAAAATTCATTCCTAACATTTATTTTTTACGGGATTTTAACACAATTTACATTACATTCCCGGACACATCTATCGGCCAAACCTAGTGTTTAAAGTGTTGACAATCCCTAGCTAAAAATAAATGTTAAGTGGTGCAATAAGTTTTTATGCAGTTTTTTACGAAAACGATGGCCAGTAAATCAGCTTCACACCTGCAAAAACTTATTGCTCCTCCTAACATTTATTTTTAGCTGGTCTCCAGTCAAAACTTAAAACTCAAGGTGGGCCGATAGATGTGTCCGGGAGTGTGTTTAGAGTTACAGTTATTGCCATCCACGAAGACGCGCGATTAAATTTAAATAGAGCATCTTTCGTGCTGTTCATAATACTCTTTCCTGATTAGTCAATTCCTATTAGTGTGCGTTTGCATTCATCGATAATTAGCGTGTATCGACAGATGTTTAACACATGCGGAAGATAGCACACATGCATTTGAACAAAGAGTGGGGCGCGTCTTCGTGGATGGCACTATCTGTAAGTCTACTCTTCGATGACGTAATTTAAAAATATACGGTAAATAATTATAAAACATGTATTTTTTTAAAGTACTTAATGAAATCAATATTATAAACGAACGCACAACAAAAGGAAATATTCAAAATAGATCCAAAATGTCAGAATCTTGCGAGGTATTTGAAGTGACAGTAGAAAATCGCGACTCTGGGCGTTCACGTTCTGAAGGAGTTGAAGTTGGTAGCGTATAATAATGTTGTGCTTCAGGGCGTGATTGTTGACTTGGTGCTGTTGAACGCCCGGCCTCCGGTGTGAAGTAACCACGCTCATACTCGTACTCATTAAAATTTCGCCACATTGTGTTTGGATATATATTATTTTGAGTAGAGGATCGGAATGATTAGATTACACTGATTAATTGAATTTTCGCAGCTGACTTTTTGTGCTCCGGAATTGCCCTAAATGATGATAATAGGGACATCAGGAACATTCTGTCCTCATCTTGTTCCAAAATATCCTCCTTATTTTTGCGAGTTTCAATACACTTGTTTAATGTGGTTAACAGTTCGCTTGTGCCATCATCTGACGTTTTTTTCTTTTTTCTTCCGACTATATTTTCTCTCGAGTAAGGTCCTAAAGGTTCTTGATCATTTGTCAAATGTTCTTGTTCAGCAATGTTACTCTCTGTGTTCAAATTACCAACGGTATTCTTCAAAAATAACAGCTGATTATAATAAATATAGGGAGTTTTATGGGAAGCAGCAGATCCGCTTTTAGTATTTTTTAATCTTCGTACTTCTCGTGAAAAGCAGCTTCTTATATTTTTCCATTTCTTTTGAAGTGAATGACCTGTAAATAATGTATATATTTAAATTATTTTTTAATTCCAGATATCTTGGAAGCGGTTGTAAATTTGTAGATTTACATTACTCATACAGACTTGGGATTTCAACTATAGCTGAAATAATAAGAGAAGTTTGTCATTTTATATGGGTTGTACTAAAAGACATGTGTTTACCGCAACCGACAAAAGAAAATTGGTTAAAAATCGCAAAAGATTTTCATTTACGGGCCAATTTTCCAAATTGCATAGGTGCCGTAGATGGTAAGCATGTAAGAATTATAAAACCATACAACAGTGGATCATTGTGTTATAATTACAAACACTTCTTTTCTGTAATTTTGCTTGCCATTTGTGACCCTGACTATAAGTTCATATACATAGACGTTGGTTCCTATGGAAAGGATTGCGATTCAACTATATTTACAAATTCAACGTTTTATCAAAAGCTAATGAACAATGATTTGCAAATACCCGAACCTAAGCCCATTTCATCGACAAACCCTATACCAGTACCGTTTGTTATTGTGGGTGACGAAGCATTTGGACAAACTGACAAAATTATGCGACCGTTCGGTGGATCAAATTTAACAACAAAGAAAAAAATATTTAATTATAGGCTTTCTCGTGCACGACGCCATATTGAATGTTCATTCGGCATATTAGCAAACAAGTGGCAGATTTTTCACAGACCTATCAACGTGAATTTAGATCTAGTATCATGCATCATCAAAACATGTTGCGCTCTTCACAACTATGTCCGAGAAAGAGACGGATATAAATTTGAAGATACCCTGAGCATTCCTGGCTTTGAAGAAGTCCCAAACGGTTTCCAAAGAGCTACGCGACGTGGTGCATCATACAGATATGTATTTGCTGATTACTTTACAACTGAGGGTCAATTATCTTGGCAGATGAGCAGTATTAATTAATAAAAAATAAATGGCATTTCTTACTTACCTGAGTTTTTTTTTTCTTCGTCTGATAATTCTTCACCTCCAAATAACTCCACTATTTCTTCCCACTGTTTTTTCTTCAAATCCCGATTAGCATATTCCTCACTTTGTAAATCCCAAATAGCTTTTCGGGATTGTATTTCCGATATAAATTTATCCGTGTCAAAACTCATTGTGCGCGGCCGTCCGACCGTTACGACAGTTGCTCGCAGTGTGAATGCTTTCATTTGAAACCGTGCTCCTATTGGTCGCCGGCGACCGGCAGTTGCCTGTGCGTCGCCACTGCGCGGCGAGTCGCCGAGTCGCCCGGGCAACCGGTGACTAGTGCGTAAACACCTATTTAAACTATACAATGTTACAGTCGTCGACAACTGAGTCGCCGGCGACTAGTCGACAGTGCGTAATAGCCCTTATACTCGTAGCTACTTACGCACTACAAAAACAGATTATCCTGCTGAAAGTATAATTAGGTTTTTATGCAGATACAAGTTAAGTACTGAGATAACGACTAATAGAGAAGTGTCGAAGCAGAAGACATGCTGCTGCATGCTGCGTCACCAGACGACCGACTCATCGTCTTCCAATTCTTGGACGCCACTAGGTCACAGTCTTATTCCACCTGTCATCACTGCGCCTTGCGAGGTTTTCTGCTCAACAACTCCATTTCAGTTGCATAATTCGTTTTCCGGTATCGAAAACTTTCGTAGGTCTTCGAAAAGCAGACTTTGGATTTGTAGGCCAGATTTGTAACCTACCCGCTTGATGGCAATAGGCTCGCCCCCTTTTACATAGGACTTAAAATAATTGGCGACTACTGGAAAACAGGCGAAATAATGTTATTTTTGGAAATCGTTAGTCATCGTTACATAGTGTGCTAACTTTGTGGTTTTCTTCAGCATCATAAATCGATAAAATTGTTTACTTCAACTTTTCTCCTACCTACTAATATATTATACTGTTATAAGTAAGGATTAGAGTATTAAAAACCTTCTTATCTCGGTGTTCAGTGTGTAAAACATCATGTAGGTACGTAAGATTTTTTTTTGTAAAAGAGGTGAAAGACACAACTATAGAACTAGAAATAGGGACCAATTACTTCAACCAGGTTTCAGACTGGCTAAAGTAGACTCATCCTTCATGGGGTACTGTTTAAAATGTGACAATAAAATACCTCCCCACATATTCCAACTGAATGAAACGAAATTTAAATCTTGTCTAAAACGCACACTATACAGCCAAGCATATCATAAGTTAGGGCATTATATCGCTGACAAAAATGCTTGGCTCATGGCTGGTCCTGCTCCACAAGGGCGCGTAAACTAATTAATTAGCATTCGAAAATATTTTTGGAGCTAATGAAGGTTGTACAATCTATCTTTGCATTGTATAAATTAAATCTCTTAGTATTGTATAATTGCATAGCACATGATAATCTGTGAGCACTATGTACCTACTATAAAGGTAACTGGGTTCGTCTTTCATTGACTTGAATGTGCCCTGGCGGGTGAGAGTATGTCATGCCCACTCAAATAAGTCGCTGGTGGTGGCGTGTGTATTGGATCATTTAGTTCCCTACATCATGTTCGTGATCCATACGTCATGTTCGTGAACGGGCGCCGTGAGTAGGCACTGGTCATTTCTTAGCTGCCACGGCTTATTTTAATTCCTGAATTGTTTTTATCTTTATATTACGGACGCTTTAAACGTGCACGTCTTTCTACATCGTTCTCACATGTATAATTACAACATGAATGAACTAACCACTTTTTTGTAACAATATTTGGATTTAAATGAGTGTCCATGGAGTTTCTTGCCCGTTCTTCTCCATAGGTACACTACGCTTTGGAATGGGCAACTAGCTTCATCTTTCTGACTGGCCGACCCCTTGACAATTCAAAAGTGCCTGTAATTGGTTTATTTGAAATAAATGTTTTGAGTTTGAGTTAATAAATAAGTAATGTAAGTAGATAAGATACATTTTATCGAAGATATTCACTTTCGCAGGCAAATCCCCATGTTTATTTTATTTAGGTATAAGGCATCAATCAGATAATGATATTGGTGAGTTGGTAATTGTATATTTTTGGCTTCAAGGTGTCCTTTTTGTACTTATTAAGGAAATATTTTAGAAAAATAAAAGAAAAACATAACAATCAAAATTCATGAGGTTTTTACTCAGCACTGGGATGAAGTGAGCTGACAGTAACCAGTAAACATAAGAAACGAAATTGCCGCACAAAACTGGCCGTGCCGTAAGACAATGTAAACGAAGACGGAATCACCTGCAACGCTATGAAATCCTAGTATCAAGAACCGGCGAGCGGGCTCATTCCTATGAGCTTTCCACAATTTCTACCAGGAGCACAAAACCCCGAGGAGCTTCCATGCGTAAAATCAATACGCGACCTGCGCACATTGAAAGAGAAAGTATATTTGCGTCGTCACTGCGCATACATTGTTCGATACGGCACGATATTTTTTGTTGCTTGTTATTGATAGGAGCCAGGCAGAATTCTGACATTATAGACTGATTTTATTTTTCATTTTGTTTTAGTGTTGCGGCTTAGGTACTTAATATGCGATAATAAGAACCAGGTAGCGTTTTGAATGTTTATCTTACCTTTTTCTTCATTTACTTACAAATTCAATTCATCATCAGCACACACGTAGGCAGCTGATGTGATGTACTTAGTTGTCCATTCTAAAGTTTGGGAAGAAGTTGCTTATATTCTTATTTCTCTTCTCTGATATTATGTTATGAGGTTTGTACCTAAAGAATGTAGTATTTTATCTCTCATTTCTGTTCAGTTCCAAACGCCTATGAATTCACCGCAAGTTAGTTTGCATTTATTAAAACGTAGGCGCCATCGCCAGGTACACTTGATTGCTCTGAGAAAACTGAGATAGTTGATCAGTTACAGGGGTTTTCAGGTTTCAGTGGTTCTACCACTACTTACAGGAACCATCATCTTTCTATCCTTGTCCCATATTACTTGAGATCGGCGTAACGTTGTCTTTTTCCTTTCTCCTCTGGCAACACTACTTAAAGGAATGCTGCCTTTATTGAATCCCGCTTAGGCCTTACTTCTTGTATTTCAATTAATGTAGGAGAACGAAACATTTTGTTTGCCTACATAATTATGTATTGGAGTATGTGATAAGTGCGTGATATTTTTAATATATATTATGAAACGTAGGTAGGTATGTTGTAAACAGTGAGATAGGTATTTTACCAAAACCGATATCTAGGGGAAGTCCCAAATATTGAGCAAATAAATCAGAATGACCAAACAATTTTATGTTTATTTCATCACAAACTCATATGACATCATTATTAAAGTAGGTAACATAATTACTTATTCAAAACAAAAAAAAAAAATGTGTTATCTCAAAAATAGAGCAATAGATTTATTTATTATAATAGCCTTACACAACTAATACTAATTAAGCTTTAATTTACATTAATATAGGCTTACATAATATTATTTATATAATTACATTTTACTGTTAATTTATCACGTGGTTTTTGTTACCCTACCTATTTTATAAAACCTTGCCTACGTGGGTGTCGGGACAAACGGGTAAAGACAGGGTAATCTTGGAAATTATCTCATAATATGGATTTTCCTAATGCCGATGTAATTCTGATAATAAATAGTACACTATGAATTAGTACCTCGACAGACAACAAGCTACGGCATTTTCTTGCTCACTCATTTGCCCAAAGAATTTTATTGTCACGCATTGAACACAAGAAGAATATTGCAAATATTGAGCCATGCTTTGAAATATTACTTAAAGAAACAATTCTCCTAAAAATGTGAAATATTTCTTATAATAGTTCAACCGCAGCTTGTTGTGGCTTAGTTGCAATGTTGCTCAGTCTGTTGGGGTCCTAATAGCATATTATATGTAGGTATAAATACTTTTTTAGGATCTAACATAAATATTGAAGCATGCAGACGTACTTGTAGGCAGACATGCTAATATAATATACCACATATTACTTAACGTTAACATCACGTTTAAAATTGTGAACAAAGTGAAAAAAATCAAATTTCCTCCACCAACACACTGTGCGCATACAATTTTAAACGTTTATGTGATAGGTATACACAGAGCTTAATTTATCTACGTATGATACTTTATTTAAAAATAATATTAATCATTTGATCTAGTTACCTCACGATCAGATTTTTCAACTGCATTCTAAATCTATCGCAAAAGGTGTTGTAGTTATAATAAATTTCAAAGAAACAAATTGTCTATACACGACATGTAGCTGTCTGGTTGTGTACACAATATCATTAATATTAACAATTGTATAGTTGATATAATCCGCGTTGAATCAATTATTTGATCATTTGAATCTAAGTCAACTGATAGGTAAATAAATAAACAAGATGTCTATCCTAAATGGCGCTATATTGATTCAGCTTTACTGTTATTTGTAAATCTTAAGCGCTTATCGATTACTGTTCCAATAAAACAAAAAATAATAAACATAACCAATGACAGGTTACTCAGCAGTATTATTCCCAAAGCAAGAATATTGAGAGCAACTTGAAATAGCATAATATCGCGCCATTTATTGACATCTCAGCAAAATAAATAATCGAATTCATGTTATATTCTTCAAACCATTGAGCAGCTTTCAAACAATCGAATTTGAAGTAGGGTAGACAACATCTAATATTGCATACCGTATTACCTATATATGTTAACAATCTGTAGTGTTTGAAGTTTCTTGTACAAATTAACAATAAATTGTTCACTACCGTGTACTATGTTAGGTAAAAAACAAGATATTTGATGCGGTGGGCAACGTACGAAGAAAAGTATCGTAACCCCGCACGCAAGACTAACAAATAGAAAACAATACAATGCTAGAACTCCCACTGCCATCCGTTCACAGAGCTGCAGCCATTTTCTATCAATGCGCGATGTGAACAGAAACCAAATATAGATCAAAAAGAGCAAAGGACTACGGAGTCAAAAATTATGACGATGCTTTTAATTACTAACGAAAGAAAAATAAACGCAGGTGGTTCCACTATTACCTATTCCATTGGAACCAATAATGACTCCGTCGTCAGGCAACCGTCGAGTGACGATAAGCAAGGACAAAATAGATTGTGGTACGTACAATCAGTTGCAAACATGAAAAAAAAACTAACAAATAAATAGACATAAGATCATTGATTGAAAAACTTATAACGAAAACACAATTTGTATTTCTGAATTTGTAGCTGATTGTACATTGGAGTTCAGTTTTACTTTGATGTTTTCTTTTTCGAATTGATTTCGAAAGATTTCCCTCACAGGTATCTGGACAGCATTTAATTCAAAAGGTGATAATTGAAGTTTCTTTCTGTTAGGACACATAAAAGGCCCATATTATGTACTTAAAAACGTGAAATACTTCAGCATACCTAGATACGAACATAAACATGATAAGGTTATTTTGTCCTCTCATAAATAGATTTGTATATACCTAGTGCTACTCTGAATGAGATTCATAGTTATTTTAATGGTTAAAATATGGGCCTCGCCACGCGTTACAGTTGTTAGTAGCAACAATAGTAGTAACAAATAACTGTTTTCCGGTTTCACCTCATGTTTGTACTTGTAAAGTCTTTTAGATTTTTCGCTCGTCTTCCGTCTTATAATAACTTAACTATTGGATACATAAATAGCACTAATTACATTCGAGATTATAATATGGATAACATTGTGATTTTGTACATACCTAAACGTATGGCAAAAATTTTGTATATGCGTGTGGGGCAGCCTAAGGATGCGGGTGAGGCTTGTTCGAATTTGGACATCGGTTTGGAGCAATTTAGGGGCCGAGGGTAGGGCTGTGCCCCTCTGTTGGTCGGCTATGGCTTACAGGTGCGTGATGATGATTTCGTCATCGATTTCGTCCTTCTCGTCGTCCTCTTCTGGCGGCTGCTTGGCGGCCTCAGCGGCGATAGCGGGGTCCTCGGCGATGGCTTTCAGACGGCGAGCCTGTGGAACGCAAGGTATAGCTGTTATCGCATGTTCCGTCCTGAAGTGTTACAAGTTGGTTAAATACATTTTGGGAAACGTGACTTTCGCAGCGACTCGCATCTCTACAGAGTGCAACAATAAGCTATAAAGCTGCATGTATGTTCCGCGATTTTAAATAGTTTAGAAGATAGGAAAAAAAAATATTCAGGAAAGGGTATTTCATGATAGCCACATCACAAAAAAAAACATAAAAAGAACTCGTCGAAAAAATTATACATTTTTAAAGATATCCCCGAAGTATTTCTCCAAAAAATTAAACATAACTCATATCTCCTAACTATCAAAAATCATCGGGTATTTTCGGATACCCCTAGGTATGAGGAATCAATTTTTTTTTATTGACGTCTCTATTTGGACCGCTCTGTATAGATACTTCATATTTAAAGAGTAGATCTTTAGACAGTGTTATATTTCTAACAAAATTTGTGAAGATACGCACGAGTTCCTAACACATTTCTGGCTAAAAATATTATTCAAATCAGCTCTTTTATTTTACGTTATATAAACACTTTGCCGACAATAGACTATTCTTATGTTAATTCAATTTGGGCCCGACACAATATGTTTTGAAAATTAGCACACAAACAACACAACAGCAAACAGTGTAGAAATAGATTCAAATTTAATTCTCTCTTCTGTGGTCCTCGCGTAAGAAAGACGAAATTAGAATGACGCAAGGAAGAAAACCTTAATAAAGCAAATTATCGTTTTGTGTAAAGGGCATTCATAATTATCATCATTAGCAGCCTTGTTCCACCCACTGCTGAGTACCAGGCCTCCCTTGTGCCATGCTTCCCTGCTCTCTGCGCAAGGCCTAGTTATAATTCGTCTCAAGATCAACACTGAACTTATGGTTTATTTATTTATGTTTAGAAGAAAAGAAAAGAAAATTAGGTACAAAGGTGATGCTCCATGTTTCTAGTCAAAGCTTTTTGATAATATAACTTTTAATCGATTAGGCAATCAAAGACATATTTGCAAAAAAATATTACATTTCCATCATCTTTATACCACGGACTCATTAGCCATGAAATACTAGAAATATAATACATAGGTTAGACTAACAACATAATATACGAGTATAGTCTCACTATTCGCTATTGGGTTGAAAATTTTCTCATAAAGAATTGAAACCCCACCCACACGTCCGGGAAATAACAAAAGCCTATCGAATCACTCCCTGCAAGATTGCCACTTTTAGAACACCACACATCATAATGTTTCACCTGTATTTCCCAAAGGATTAGGCAGAGGTGTACCTATAGTACCTACACACTTATTTCGCCAATTATATATAAGTCCCACGAAATAAGGGGCGAGCCAATACGCGCTTTGACGTGGAGTTGACGTTGGATACCAGCCCGTAATAGGTAACTATAGGGGGCGAGCTTATTGCCATAAACCAAGCACAACCCAAAACTCTCGGCTGCTACTGAAAAATTCTCGCTGGAATAACCCACTTACACTTTGGCCGTCCTGGGAATCGAACTCAAGACCTCATACTCAGCAAAATCGATAGCAACCTTCTAAACCAACGAGGCAGCAAGGCGGCTGCTTTCAGAAATCGGGGGAAATTATATCCAGGGAAGTAGTAGCCATCGTTGTTGGTGTAAAACAAACGGACAGAGTTCCCTATTTAACCAAATTGGTACAAAATCAAAATAAGGTGTCTTTAGATACTGACCTTTCTCTTGTGCAGTATTTCAACGACGATGTAGCCAGCGACTCCGACGAGCAGCATGACCATCATGACGTAGAGCTTCATCCGGGCACACAGGTGGGTGGAGTAGGCATAAGCGATCACGAAGCCGGCTGACTCCCATAGACGGTAGTTGGAGAAGGCGGCCTCTTTGTTACGTCTGAACAGTACTCCGTACAAGCCTGGAATTTAAACAGTGGGAGAATGAGAAGTGTTAAAATAATTGCATATATCTTCGGCATGCACTAAGAAAAAAATATTGAACAGAATGTGACATCCACCAACGGCTGGGACCACGTGGTGGATTACAGTCCACTTCCTCTTACAGAGAGGTGGCCTGTGTCCCAGCAGTGGCAACATTACAGGCTTAAAAAAAACCGTGGACTGTCTGGCACAAAAGTTATTAGGGGTTTACGTTTAAAAAACATGTAGGTTCGATTTCAGACTATGAAGATTCCTACTGCCTGTCATTAATCGGAACTCAACCAAATAAATGACAGCATAATTAGCTACATTAGTACACGACTGATAAAATTAACTCCCGCAGATGATGCGCGTAATTAGTAATTATATTATTAGCTAAATAGCGGAATGCATAGAAGCAATTACTTTAATACTAATAGGGTTGCAAGCACTCATAAAAACGTGTTCCATTCACGTGTTCTATCTAGACAAGTGAAGCGATCAAATCGTTTTAATACAATAATAGGGACATTGGCACTTTATATTTCCATCGCACTTTGTGAATGAAAGAAATATATCTTTTAGACAATTATCCTTATACAGAATGTCGCGGCAAATGAGGAAAATCGGTCCGCGCAGGCACAGATGCAGCGACCTGCGTTTGGATTCTGAATCGCAGTTTTATGGTCACGATAAAATTCTATTTTTAAACCAAGTCCTAAACCTTTATGGTATGCGAGATGAACCCTCTATGTCTGGTTTAATAGTGTAAATCGTAAGACCGGTTTAGATGCGCTCATTTTACTTAGGAACACACCTACAGATGTTAAAGCCAGATATATTGGTCAGTTTTACGAAGATATCAGAGTACGCCTCTTATATTTTATTCAATGAATATTAAATTGTTATTTCGTTGCTATGCTTCTGACAATCAATCAACAAAGCTTCACCAAGGTGTACCATGCGTTTATGTCCTTGCGTCCGGGAACAAAAGATTTCAACGAGTTTAACGTAATGTTCAATCAAATAAACCTGTAAATACATAATTAAAAAAATACAAATAAATAATTATTTTCTTCTTAGTAAAAAAAAGCGAATTAAAAAATTGGGTGAATAAATTGAAAATTCGCTAGCCACAATTAGAATAAAATAATTTAAGGAATATAGAAAAAGCCATTTCTAGATTTCTAAAGGCTTATTAATAATAATATGCCTTTAGAAATCTAGAAATGGCTATTCATTCGAAACGTATGTACGTTTGTAGCATAAAATGGTGAGATTACCAGACATAATACGATTAAAATATTCATTTCTATTCTTAGAGCGCACTTAATAGCCCAATAACAGCCGCGGATCGTGGGCTAATATATAGGAATTGCTTTTCGTTCTACACGTGCGATTCTAGATTTAAATATAATATTAATAATGCAGGCAGGATGGATTATGTTTATGAAAGGCATATCATTTGTGAGACAAAAATAAAATGTTGTAACCATATGCTTAATATCGACGCCTTAGAGTGAAGGGCTTATATCTGCTTATAGATGCTTAATATTGAGTGAAAACCTCGTAAGTGTAAAAGAAGTAACTTTTCAGGAGGAAGCAAAACTGCGTGCTGTAAAATTTATGTACGGCGTCTTTCATGTTTTTTTATTCATTAATATGGAAATTTAACCCGCTTTTATATCCAGAACAGTTCGATACTATAAGATTGCGAGTGCGTTGCGAGGTTTTCGTCCTAGATACGCAATAAATAAAAATTGAGCAAAAATGCATTCCCGAGTTTTTCACTCTAAGGCGACGCGATGCTTTTCACATCATTAGTCTGAAGGATGATTTGGTTTTCAAAATTAACAAATATTTGCTTAACTAATTACCTACTATCGTAAAACGGTAGTTAATTTTATCTCTCTCTCTTATCTATGACTTTCACAATATCTTAATTAAAATCAACAAACATAAATTATAAAATGCTTCATTATTTTATAGAAGTTAAGGTTTTATTTCTGCCAACCAACTTTTTTTTACTTAAGGGTTTTGCGAAATGTATGATCAAGCTTACCTAGCGAAGATCTCTTTAACCTAAGTAGTTTTGGCACGTAACTTGGCCAGCGTGGATTTCGGAAAATATCCTATGCGTTAATCCAGGTTACAAACTATCTGTGTGGCAAGTTTTTGCGTGAATAAGTAAGGACCACCAATAAATAAATACAAAATAATATTATATTAAGCAGTAGGTACGATCATTCGTAATGTTTATTCAAAAGCACGATTTTGCATCGCGTGGTCACAATAGATTTACCTAATGTCCCAAAATGGACACACAGATAAATATAAGGCTATTCGTAATCCACGACCAAGCACGCCACTGCTAATAATTCGTGCATAATGATAAGAATCAAGCGATCTTTGTACTTCTTTAGTTCCCACAATGGCGAGTAAAAAACTAATTCTTAAAGTAATACATTTTATCTACTGTATGGTCATACATAGGGAATCCAATCCCGCATCAAAATCGCGATCCCGCAAGCCTGCGGGATTAAGATCATCAATCCCGCGGATCCCGCGGGATTTGCGGGATTGATTTTATTTATTATTATTTTTGTTTCATGTAATTAAAAGAAAGAAAAAAACACAAATATTTTTTATTATTATTATTATCAACATGAAGCAAAGTTATCACTTATATTATAAATTAAATATAATGATGTTTAAGACAATACAATATTTACAATATTTCACGTTTCATATTTAGATTTTTATTTGAAATAGAACATCTTCACTGGTTTTAGAGGCATTAAAAGTCAGTTTATTTTTTCCTGATAATATTTTCGAAGAAACGATAAAGTATCTAACGTTTCATCTTTTAGATTTGATCTTATTTTGTTGCATAAATAGCCAGCGGCGGAAAAATCACGCTCGGCTTCCACATTTGTAGGCGGAATGGGATTCCATCTTTTGCTACCATTCTGCACACTCTTTCTTCCATAAAAACTTATTTTCGAGTGGGAAATAATCTGTTAATTTCTTTCTTTTCGGTGGGACTGACATTGCCGAAGTTGAAGCACATTCGTCTAAACGTAATTACTTTTTTTCAATCCTGTGAACGTGCGGGATCCCGCATGAGTAATCCCGCATTTATGAACCCGCAAAAAAGGTGCGGGATCCCGCATTAGCGGGATCCCGCGTTTGCGGGATTGGATTCCCTAGTCATACATATTCATATCAAATACATAATCTTAGCTAGCATAGCATAATACTATCCCGTCTTTATCTAGCTTAGGGCGTTGACAGACGAACAGTATTCATTTAGTGACCCGACTGTCGATGTCGGTGTCGGGTCAGCATTCATCTGCAAACGTGTTGCTTTATCAATGACTGATTGAAGTTGAAATGCCATTAATCGCATTATAGTAAGCGCAACAATGCCCTCCAAACGGGTTACGACTAGCAGTGACAGACAGTTGTCTGCAGTGTTTTTTAGTCTTGTATTAATTAATTGGATTCATATCTCATATTTTTCTCAGGCTATTATTATTTCTGCCTGACTTAATAACATCATTTTTATTTATTAATGACTGATCATCGTCTCAGACACCGGAGCTAAGCGATGTTAAACACTTAGGATGGACAATGTTCGAAATGAACAGTCAATCGAACAGTTCAGTCGAACGTTGCGGAGTTACAGGCGTTTATGCTGACCGTCTGTAGGCAGCCGTCGCGTCGCGCGTAGTATCATTATAAAAGTTAACAACAAACAAAATGAATATATGTATTTTAGATTCATGATTGTCGCGTTCTGTAGTATTATACTTGATCTTATGACCTTTTATGTTTGCTTTATGAATACACTAAGAACTTATGGTCGTGGTTTCATTATTAATTTGTCCAGTTAGCTTGATCTGTGATCTGTACGAGGATTCAACGTCTTAGGGATCAAGAAATAACTGATTTGATCTTCGGATAGGTATGCAGCACAAATAGATGGAAATCGCTTTACGAAGAATAAAATTATTAACTCCATTCTCTTCTGAGTTTATAGGAAATGTTATGGAAACTGCTAGTACATAGTTACATTTTAATATAATTTCATGAAGCCCATTATACTGAACCAGTTTCTAAGGTAATTATTACATGAGAAATAATAGGTGTCATAAAAAATTTGCTAGGGGTGTGCTAAGTGGCTTCATTGCACTTTAATAGTCTTGCCGTCTTCACTTGTAAGAAAACGTTTTCACAAGAATCAGATCAAGTTTATTCGTTTGGATCCACAGTCAGTCACGGGCAGGGAGCAGACCGCGTTTTATGCCTATCCACTGCGTAGGTATTTGTGATTTCAGTACAGGGTTTTCTCAAGAACTCAGTGCCAGATAGTCCATGTAAATTAAAACTACACAGTAAATTTAATGACGAACTGTCCACATATATAAGAAAATCAAATAAACTCACCGTTAATTTGCGTCTGCCATACAGCATCACCGACGCCCCAAAGACCGGAGATGATGAAAAAAGTCGTCGGCGACTCTGGGTTCGGCTTCCAAATGAGGAGCCAGACGATAAGTCCCAAGTGAAGGGCAGCTCCCATCACGAGGATGGGGAATCTTCCGATGTACTTCATAGCCGAACCGAAGACTAGGGAGCATATCGCGTTGACCACACCGAAGCAGATCATCACGTACCCGATGGAACGGATACCAAGCGCGCACGATACGTAGGCCTGTAAAAGAACTTTGAGTTACAGACTAGTATTTAAACCTCCCAAAGCTGGTAAGTATCACTATGGAATTGAAACATTAGGAAAATGGGCCTCCCTGATGAATTGCCAGTATAGGTACTGCCATCATTACGCTGGCGAAACGATAGAGGTAAAAATATTTCTAGCAAATTCAGATTCAAATTCAAATTTATTTATTTGTACACATAGGTATAATGTAGTGGTACACGATGTTATAAAAATAGAAAAATATTGAGTCACTATGAGCTGCCTTGCAAGGCGTACAAATATTACTACACAGTTGGTAATAGGTATACAGGTATTAATAGCCTATATAATTTTATATAATGCTAAGTAACCATCTTAAATAAATAAATAAATCTTTAGTAATAAAATTTACATATACCTACAAAATAGTAACCTATGGAGGGAATTTCTGAAAGTATTTAAGTCTTTTGAAGCTGTTATCGATTTGGGTAGTTTGTTAAGAACGTGGTTTTTAAATAAATCAAATAGTTTGATGGGTTGATCATGTTTTATGAAAAATAAAAGAGCTATTAAGTATTACCTAAGCTTTGGGAAATTACGTAAGTAAAGGTAACAAAATATTTTGGTTTAAAATTAATAATTTAAAAGTTTGCTGGCAATAAAACCTCTAATTCATCGCACTTTTTACATAACACTACATTACCTACACTTCTTTACGTGCATCGTCGGATAAAAACTTTTGTAGCCGTTCCGTTTCAAGTGAATAAATAGCATTCATTCACCTAACATCCTATGTATAACGGTACTCGTAACTAACATTGGAGGTCATTTTATTAGCAAAAAATGTTCAGCATTCATTTAGACACGCGGTGTTAGCTGCTTAGAGACGAGTTTCAAAGTAAAGGAATCATCGGCGAAGTTTTCAATTTGTTGGGTGTCCATTAATAGAAGCACTTTGTGTCCAATAGAGAATATGAGAATATGTGTAGAATATGAGTACCTACTTATTTGTCTTTTATTTTATTATTGAATTTCGTGTATAAAATTATAGTGATGGTTTTAAACATACAGATATTTAATTTAAGGAAATAAAGATCTATGGATCAGTAAAGTTGGGATCCTGATACCTCTGGACTACAAAAGTCCACTAACGTACATACATTGAGGGTCTTTCGACAGAGCAGTGAGATTGGAATTTTCGCAAATACGAAGAGTTCAATTTCAATTATTCAACATGCTAACGTAATCATTTGCAATTTAAATTACTAGCACTATTAGCCTGTGATTACACGAACGCCAGTTTAGCGTCGAATATTTAAAACCGGCCTCATAATGCCAACCTGAAATTTTTCCAGTTTCATACTTATAGACCAGACCTTTAAAAAAACAAAAGGCTTAGCAACGTACCTGGGTGAAGTCTGCTCCAATGAAGGCTTGCTCCATTCCGATCCATAGTGTAATAGGGATCAGTAACTGTTGGTTGGGTTTCTTTAACTGGTAAGCGGTTGCTGACAGCAGCTGAATTCCAGACAGCTCCTTTGAGGGGTCTGACTGTCTTTGCTTCTCACCATACCTGGGCAAGTTAAAGAAATTGTTAATTCATGCAGACAATATAGAGAACCTACAAATAAAATCGATGACAACATTTGCCATTTTAAATGATGTGGCAAAGCTTAAAAGCCTCACGTTTCTGATGAAGAAGGCAAAGGTAATGACTGTTTATACGAAAACATAAACAAAAAATAGTGAACAACAGAACTCTAACACTAATTACTTGACAAGAGGCAATGAAAATCAGTAAACCGTACCATTAACAGTCGAACATAAAACCAAGAAAAACAGATGCAATTAATAACCTGAGATGTATTCAAAATAATCGAGTATATTGTGGGAAGTTGCTCAGAATTTTAAGTAAGCAACAAATAACTACGTTACATAAAGGCATTGACATTACTGTTGTGGCTCTTTCGCAAAAAACAGGCGCGTCCATCGTCGAGCCGACAAATATCAATCTAAGTAACAAATGAAATTCGTAAGGTAAAAACTAGACGATGACTCCTTATGTACAAATTGGATTTAGGAACCGGGATTTGACAGTAAATGTAATATACGAGTATAATATGTTCTATACGAATCACAAAACATTTATTTTGCTTGGATCATTCTCATGTATAACTATCACCGTTATACTATGTTACAATAATGAAACGAGCCTTAAATAGATGGCGGTGGCGATGGTGGAGAATGGTTGGCGAATTTTGGCTTACTTATACTCTAAAGTTGCTTGATTTACAACAACCAGTAATCAAAGTGGGCTTATAACTGCTAACTGTCATTGCGTAGGAGTTTGAGTATTTCCTTTCATTGGCTGAATAAGCATTAGAGAGAGAGAGAGAGAGATAAATGCTGAAATTGGAACAATCGTAGCTCCATGTCAACACATGCCACTTTTAAAAATTGTAATAGTCCATACGAATATGTAGCCAAATGACACTCCTAAAACATTAATTTATTAAGATTTTATCCAATGTTATGTTAGTAAAGATATTTAGTTACCTTGACAGAGGGTCAACAAGGAGAGCCACCATAAGCACGGCTACGACGACACAAGCAAGATATATGGCACTGATCTCATATATCTCGCTGTCGGGCGGCCGGTGAAGATTCTGGTTGTCATGGTGACCACCGCCGATCATGCAGAAGTTAGCGCCGCAAGTCAGTATTGTCTCGCTCGAGTTCGCAGCCGTCACTGTTGCGTTGTGGACTCCCGAAGAAAACACTGCCGAAGAAAGTTGCTGCATTCTTATACATATAAATCTGAGCCCGAGTCTGAGCTGTTTAAAATATTTGGGAGGTGGTCAGGAATATCTCCATTTACCCATCTAATTTAAAATCATTTATACTATTGTAGATCAAAAAGTAAAGAAATAAAGACAATCAGAATAATTGGACTCACCTAAACTTGAGATCAAATTTCCCCAAAGCTCAGCCGTCTGCCAAGCCAAGAAGAAGAAGCCGAAGAACCGTACTATAATACCGTCAACGGCTTGGTCGGTCAGCTTCGCGTAGACGCTGCCCGCCTGTGTCAGGTACGTGGCCTTGGAGGTCCACATAGGAGCTGCTCCTAACCCGACCACCACACCCGCTGGTACGAGGGTGTAGAACGCTGGGTAAAACTGCGCCCCGATGTAAGGGGCGTAGCACATCATAGATATACAGAGGGTCCATTTGACCGTTAGCCTCTTTATTAAGAATGTGGGTACGAATATACAGGAGACGACGAGTGCCGCGTAGATTGAGCTCAGAGAAACTGTTCCGAGGCCGTCTGCGGCGTTTATTGAGGACTGCAAGTTGGCAGTTCCCTGGAAGGCGGTGAATTGGATCATGAACGCCGAGCTGACTGCGGCAATGTTCTTTAGTATTCTCCATTTCTCGTTCACATTTAGTTTAACTTTTCCAGACATATAGTTGTCATCTTCAGTGGGTAGCGGAGGGGGTTTGACGATGTCATCGTTCGAGTCGCGGTCGTAGGCGTCGTTTTTGAATCCTGTCTTGATCGTGTACACGGAATCTTTGTCCGGACGATCATCTTCACGTCCGCCGCCGTGCGTAGCCGTCATGCCGTGTTTTTCGTGTTGCCCTGGGAACAAAAGAATTGAAAATTAGTATAATGCTAACAAAACTTGCATCTACGTTCAAAAGCAGTTAATTTTTAAAATATGTACATTATTACATACAGGATTATACATTACATACATTAGGATACATTATTTGTACAACGACCGGTCAGTCAGTCTTATTCGAATATACTAAACAGAGTTTTACCGCGATAAACAAAAAAATATTGGTATGCAGACAGCGGTTGGGATTAAAAAATACATGCTGTATGTTTTTAAAAGCGTATCTGATTGATATTCCTGAATTTCGAGTTCGAGTCGAAGAAAATAATTTTTAAAAGGCAGTTTATTTAGTTGCAATAATGTTTTATTAATTATTACAGTATACATAGAAAAATGAACCCATATCCGTACAGGAAAGAATTGGCTTGTATCTATTACGTAGCTGTCTACCCGACTTTAACAAGTGTGGTTTAAATTGCTTCTTTCAGCAAGCGTACGCCCCCAAATAGCACACTTATTAATCTCGCCTAATCAGCACTGTACAAAGCGTGTCTACTACGCCGTTTGGTAAAGTTTTTGTGACAATTACGATTTGAGTCGCATACAGCATTACAATGGGTAACTTCGGCTGAGTACATATCGCCCTATTGTTTGCTGGGTTTCACAAAATGTTTCGTCATGACATAATCACCACGTTTACGCCGAGTGCGCCTCCCATCTGAAAAACTACAGCTTCTTAAAAGCAACTCTTTTTGTTTGATTGACGTCGGGTAGAAGCAAATTACAGGTTATCGATGCTTTTAGTTTTAACCTCAGAAGGCAAGTCATGCCATCAGCACTTGTCAATAGATGTCGTTACTTGATTATGGAGTGATTCAGAGGCCCTTTATGATGTTTAACTATACGGATATGGATAACTCTAAACACCTGTTTTTCTCAGTATCCCCTTGTATAATTTGTCAGTTCATGCTAAGCGTGAAGAAAGTTCTCATAGTAGTCATCCGTCAATACAATTGTCAGCACAGTTGCTATCGGTCACCGACACCAGGACGCTACAGCGTGAATTATGAAAACAAAGTATGGAGTTTACAAATATTCTCGTCTATAGCAACGTTTTATACAAAGCACAGATATCAATATCATGCAGCATACTAGGATCATAGACGGCACTACCTGCCGTTACCGAACCCTTACAAAACATTTACATACCTAATGTCCTTTGTTGTGTCTTTAGCATTGAGTGTATCTTATCGGTTAGTTGTCTTATGGGTAAATACTTAAACTACTTTTATAGTTATTTGAATGCTATATTTTAGTATGCTGTTAAGGAGGTGTTTAAGTGTGTGACATCAGGGACGTCAAGTGTGACTCTCTATAGTAGTCATATTTGTTGTAAGTATATCTGAGTGAAAATCTATAATAAAAACCGAGCTGAAGTCATTAAACTATTTCGTATCTTCAGAGTCGCTTTGAAACCAACATATTTATTTACTTAAGTCGAGTCAATGAATTGATGACGACAATTCACGCTGTTAATAATGTCTGACACTCGTTACGACATTTTTAAATATCATACATGTCTTGTTCTCGACTTCATTTCCATATTTCATAAATATAAGCGCACCAGTGAGTCAGTGGGCGTCCTTCTATCCGAATATTAATTGTAAATTAATAAAAATACAGATTTGTGCCATCGTGATAGTCACTTGATAGCTGAATGCTGTGAGCGAAAGTATTTAAGATAATGAGTCCATGTTGCTGTCATTTAAACAAACTGTTTCATCTATTCTATAATGGATTTATGATTATTATGCGGAGTATATCCACCGCCATGTAATGTCAAAAACCATTTTCTGATCATCACCGTAATTTGCGTATCGAAGAATTATGAATATGTATCAACGTTGTATAAAGGAGTGAGAAAGGTTTAAATATCATTAAAACGAGACTGTCGTGTGCCTGCGCCCCGTTCATGTCGAAATGAGTGCACATGTATTCAGATCATGCCGTAGACACCCAAATCGAATAGCTATCGAATGCCCCATTGTGCAATTTAATGACTGCGTACGAAGTCTGTTTGTTGTTGGATTTGTAACACGAGTTATTGTTGCCTGTACTCATTGTCAGGTGGTTGTGGTATACTATAAACACTGCATAGGTAACGGAGCAGAACACTAACACAGACTGACACCTACACTTTGCTGCATAACTTAGCCAGTACTTGGCCTATTCACATTCACTTAGATTTCATTTCAACGATGGAAAATCTCAAAGATTTACCCTTTTGAACCCCTAGCCACAAACCCCTTCGAGAAATAGGTACAGGCATAAGTTATGATTATTTGATAGGTACCTATGTGAAAGAACAAACAAGGACAAAATCCTCTGTCCATAAAGACCTTAAATATAACATTCCCAGTAATTGTCCATTAATCAAAACTATGAAGCAATTTTTAATAAAGACAGACAGACCTCGACGTTTATGGAACTTTTTATAATCTGTTTATGAATAAGGGGTGGTGCACAATCGCACAATTTATTCCTAATAGTTTTTCTGCCGGTGTGATTGGGTGGATAATAACCAGATTATCGTTGTAATGAGTGTGCCGGCCCATTGTTCTACTCTATTCTTCCCATCGCAGATTTGTTAGTGTACTAGTACGTACTGGGAACTACGTCATCACATGTGATCGACACGTGATTTTTAATATGGCCCCTAATGATTGTTCCGGATTTGTCCATGTACCATTTTGGTTAATTTTGATAAAGGAATCGAAGTATCGATTGTAAGTTGTCGTAGTATATCTAGAAACGCCAAAAACTGAACTGTTCACTTTCATATCGAGTTATGAGTAGGTAATGTGACACATTGATACCTGTTTGCTTGGCGGGTACCTACATTGAAATACGAATGTTAATTAAACATAATGACTTCTACACTTTCTTAGGTAGCACGTGTTCCCTATAATTACTGTAATAATAAGTTATGATTTATAAAGCGCATTGAAAAAACAGAGTCATTATCCGAGTCGGTTATCTTATCCGTCAAGAGCTAATCAAAATAAATAAAAGCCACGTGTACAAAGACGTATCTATTAAAATGTCTAAGTCACCTCTTATAATGACAATTTGCTGCCTAATAATATGCCTCTGTCCTGCACAACATACTTTTATAAGTATATATTTATATAAATATCTTCTAAAAAAATTAAAAAAGAACTACCTATTGATCGTATGTGTTGATGGTAAATACATTCGCTACATTAGTTGTGTGAGAGTAGTAGAATAAAAATATCTATCTGAAGTCCGTATTAACTAAACAATTATATAAATAGTTTTAATGTATGCACGAAGCGTGGCCAGCCGTCACGATAATCACATTAATAGAATCGACTGAAGTGTCCCGTTTGCAGTGAAAATATTGTGGGAGGTGCTCAATAGCTTGTACTTATTGCAGACATCCATTAAATTATTCGACTGACCGGTTCAGTTGGTAGCGACACTGCTTTCTGAGCCGCTGGTCCCGGGTTCGATCCCCGGACAAGGCAAACATTTGTGTGTATGAACATGTCTGTTTGACCTGTGTCTGGGTGTGTATATGTATATAAGTATGTATATCAGTAATCAGGTTACCGTAGTACAGGCTCTACCTAGTTCAGGACCTGAAGACCTTGTGTGGATGCTGCCTCATATTTTATTTATTAAATTACTTACAGCAAGAACAAAATGTGGCCAATTTCAGTAAATTCATAAAGCTGTTTCGCTGTCTCTTGAGTTTAGGATGGCCCTGGCCATTTTGTCAGTTGCCCTAAAAACAAAGCTTTATGTAGGTACTTATATATTATAAAACTGAAAATGCACAAACATTTTCAGTTAGAAAAGACAAGTTGCAACAAAAACTCTTAACAGAAAATTCCAACAGATTTGTTTATGTTTAAGAAAATTCAGAGTGCTACAGTGTGTCCTGAGCGCAAGAATATAATATCCACCTAAAATGACAATGCGAAGTCACGTCAACACTGCATACCGCAATCATGCTGTCAGCGCTAAGACGTGAGATAAAAATGTCCTGTGTCTAGGCCGGACAGTGTTACGATACGTTCCAGGATGTTTTAAAGCACGTACTAAGATTATTTTGAGCAAACAATTACAAATAAACGAATCTTTATACATAAGGCCAAGTTAAAACAGCACCGATTTTTTTTTGTTCCGATATACGTACTTGACGATAGTGTGGTTTTCCTTATATTTATTGTTCTGAGTATTTCAGAGTTACTGATACTTAGAAATATTGTCATAGGGAAAGTTCTTTATCAATATTTTTTCGGGATGTGTTTTGCTGAGCAATGTGTCACGTATCTGTGTTTGAGCCATAATGCAAACAATTCAGAATAGATAAGGCTACTTTGGATTAGGATTACCTACAACATAATCAGGCAGTATCGTTTCATTGCTAGTTACACTAATTTAAAGTTCCCACAGTAGATCACTGAACTAGTCAAAACAATGCTTATTCTTTAAATAAACGTATCAACAAAAGGGGCTTATTTCCCGAATTACACTCGCAAAAACAGTATGACGGTGACACTTTGCGTGGCGATTCCCACGAGTACAAAGCATAAGCATCATTCAGATGCTCGTCAATTTTCACTTCCGTCGCTTCCACCCCGTCATTGCTCCATAATGAGTTCTGTCAAGGTTAAACGCTAAATTACTCCCTGTCATGTTCGCATAATACAGCTTATGTCGTGCTATTGTGATACGTTATTGTGAAGCGCGTGATATTGGCGCGATGCTCTCGCTTCTGTCCCTTCGGTGACGGCATTGACTTGACAACCTGTTGGTTTTGTTGGTAGTCAGAGGATGTTGGTGTAGGCCTTTTAAATAACACAAGTTATTATTCGAAACAACCAATTTTACATTCATTGCAACAACTTTTCTCGAAAGATATACCGGGTGTAAAAAGTCCCATCACATAGCCGTCAACTACGCATTCTGTACGTCAAACTAAGTAACATTGCATAAAAATAATTGCGGGAAAACGATTTTTAGTTTTGGTGTGAAAATTTGCTGTTTGCGGTAGTGCGCATTGTACTCGTAACACACGCAAAACATTGTGCTTATGGGTGCATGCAACGGGTCAGGGATCGTGGGGATATATTTTAAAGTTGTGTTATTATAATTTATAACATTAGAAACTGGTTGTCGTATAAAAGGTCAGTAAGAGTTGGAATTTTGACCTTAAATATCCAGAAGGTTCTTAGGTATGGGTCAGAACAAAACCATGATTACTATGACGAAGATTACAAGCTAGTTTCGGCTTCGTTACGTGTCTTTTTACACCCGTTATAATCCATTTAGGCATAAAATAATTTTCTGTTTCCTAATGTTTGATATTCTCTATCAAGAATCCTTAAATTAAATTGTAAACTGCATTGCATCGCAATCAATTGTTACGGCGCTTATGGATTTTCGATCAAGTTCAAGTCAAAGTAATCACGTTGATGCGAATTTCGTCGGTTCCAATCGATTATCGTCAGATTCGTGACCGCGCTCATTCTCGTTTATAATTAATTTCATTAATACCTGATGGTAGCACCATCTGTGGCTAATATAAATAATTAGTAACGTCATAACATCCCAGCCTTCATCAGAGACTTTTGTCTACTCGAAGCGACCTCCATTACCTCATCAAGGAGTGCATTTGCATAATTATTAAATTGAAAGTGATTAAGTTTTTGTTTTTCCGTCGTGTAGTACAATGGGGACGACATTGTTGAATGAGGTCGGCGTTTAAATTAGCATTTCATGGTGTTTCGGGAAAATTACAAAGAGATTGTTCCACGAGTGAAACTAAATCAAGCGCAACCGTGACCACAACACCTGCAGACGAAAAAGAAAAGATTCATTATAATAATTGTTTAAAGTTGCTTTTACTATTTCTATAATTACTCGAACTCTACAACAGTTGACCTTGTGGCTGCAGATAGAGGTGGTCATGACAATGATTTCACACAGTAAACCCTACCATATGCAACGTCCTTAGCATGTAACACAAAATTTGCAATGACAAGGTCTATTACGGAGTTATTAAGTACCTAGTATAGTTTAAGCGGAAGCACTTAGATAAACGCGGTGCATCCTTCAACTATTTAATTATCAAGTTATCTTTATTCAGTTGTAATTGTGGCAGTCATGATTGTCCTGTCACAAGCCTTTACGATTATAACATGTACACAAAAGTAGGTGTTTTCTTCTACTAGCGTTTGTTTTAATTAATTACATAAGTCGATTCGGTTTCAGATTAAATCTCACGTGCCCAAACATAGTTCACGCACCTGCAAATTGCAATGCATGCATTCTGTACGTTTGTGTAAAAGAAGTATTTTTAAACTCAACGGAATTTATAAATTTTACGTATTCGTAGGAAAACGTAAACAAGAAATCAGGAATTGTTTCTGGTGTTTAAATAATCATTTAATTTAATTTTAATGATCTTTACTCAACTTAAAGATGATGTGGGACACGGACACTTAAAAAAAGTACGAAAGAGGTTGTTTGCTTTTCAGTCTATTCTAAAGGATGAGACGATTAGATACCTAGAACAAATTCCATTTAATGTCCCGGAAATAGAGGCTTATTATCGTGCATTAGGTACGCGATGCTGTATTAATTGGTGGCCAAGGTCGAAACACAATGGGCATGGCCGGCGCGGGCGCAACAATTGTGTACGCAACACCACTGCCTTCGGCTTGGAAAAAAACAATCGTAACGTATCGTTGACGTTTAACACACACGTGACATTTAAAACGCTGCGGTTATGCACGATTCACCCGTTGTACCCTGAACCTTTGACCCCTGCCGGCGCATCGCACAGCCTTAAAGCTTTGGCAATATCTTTAATGCCTGTCTATTAACGTCAGGTGTACGTTTTCCAACTATAGCACTGTGGCTACACTGTTCTAAAGACGCCAGTGATGTCTTTACACGGGTGCTTACCGTGTCTAGGCACAGAGAGTTTCCGTGTGAAAATATACGGTTGTTCTCAAAAGATTCACTGTTCCTACTTTGTTATTCGTCGGGCTTAATTTAGTATGATGAGGGGTATTCGGTTGAAAGGATAAACACTAATTTTGAAGTGACTGAATGGATGGAAGTGGTTTGCACTATAAAAAAATGTTTGTGTTATTTTGGTGGAGATGTATTTGAGGTTTTACATACGATTGTATAATTCTGGATTTAGTTGCTATTAATAATGAAACCTATACCTACAGTTGTAGAAGTCATAATATCGAACTAGGCCAGCCCCAGGTTATCGTAAACACGAGATCCACAGCTTGGTTTTAATAAGGGAAATCGTTACGAGTCCACAATTACTTCCATCACGCGACAAAATTCTCCATTATTTCTCATGATTTTAAGATGTTTGGTATAAAAAGTTGCCATTCACTGACCAATCATGGAGATTCGTCTTTGTTGTCCCAATTTATGTTTTGTTTTTTGAATTGTAGTATTCTTTTTTTGTATTTGTGTAGTAATTTTATTTTTATTTTTAATAAGTAATTTTACTCTTTAATATTTCTAGAATTTCATTGGATTATGTGAAACCATGACCATTTCGGATATATTGTTAAGTTGAAAAGAGGTGGATTTGGTAGAGGTGGCTAGAACTAAAGCTGGTCCAATATTCGGTCATAAATCGAAGGATCTGTGGACTATCAAAATAATACTTTTAATTGAACGTCTTCTATAGCGTGTCGAATCTAGATTATCTATTTATTTCATCATTCTTGTTTTATCTTTTCATTAAATGGCATGTTTCGACCACCATATATATTTTTGGTAAAAACGTGATGACGTCAGAACACAGAATTCTGTTTCTTTTATACGATTACAGGTTTGCTGATATATTCAAGCACTGTTAGTTAAATAAAACAACAATTTGAGATATTGCCCCTATAGTTTTAAATGCTAACTTGTCGCCGACAATGTTATCGACTAATCATTTTAATGGATATTAAAATAATAGTAATTACGTACCTAACTACAACACTATTTATATTATAATAATAGTAATTACGTACCTACCTACCTACAACCCTATTTAAGTTTGAGATAATTCGAACCCGTGGTCGTACACTCACCGGTCGCGCTTGCGACCACTAGATCCACGAGGCGGTCTCACAGGCTTATATTTTACAACTAACGACCTGCTTCGCACGATTTTTAAGACTTGACAAAATAACTAGATTTCTTTATTAAATGAAGTTCAATAATTAATGTATTGTACACAAAAACTCTCCGGAATGAATTCTCTAAATTATGGTGCGAAGTTTTGAAAAACAACACGGTTCCACAAAGATATACGAAAAGCGACTTTAATTCTTATTATGTATAATATAGAAGGGCATCTAATAAACGGAATGTATATTGTGAGGTGATAAATAGTTTTTAAAAGAGCTTGTTACATTTCGCGGTAAGTAATGCAAGGCGATGGGCCTGTTGTTACCTGTTTTAGTTAAGGGGACTACATGACCTAAACAACCTAACACTTATGTTATAATGCCTAAAAGTAAATGATCCACTGCAGTAAACAAAATCAGAAAAATATATAATATTCTTAGAAAGAAAAGAAATAAAGAAAGAAAATGCGTTTATTTGCGGTAAACATAACGCAAAAAATAACACAAACACAGAAAATATGAAAAGGTTGGGGAAACATGCGTCACATCCACGCAAAACGGCTATCGCTCAGCATTATGCCGCGACCCTATGCAAGACAGAGCCCCAGCGCTGGTTTTCAGCGACGGCCGTCAGGGTATATGCTGGTTGGATAGTGTGTTGAAAACAATAAACAACTAATTTATTACGATAGAAAAAAAGTCAAGAAGATACCTCTAAAAATGTCTTTTAACGATTAAAAACCATACTAATATACTTGCAATCATGCTGGTTTTTTTGTTATTTCTTTATTTTTTAGTCCAATCCATAGTTTTTTTTTGTAAATAGAGAATTGCGTCATATTTTGCAATAAATTACCAGTTTTGTGTCATCGCGGTTCTCTTTCTTTTCTATGTAGTCCGACAGTGACCGCGCTTTAGCTGTTGTCAGCCCCTTAATGTATTATTTATTGAATGCGATCGCCTGCTACATCTAGATTGCAAATCTTTACTGTTATTTATGACTAGATTTTGCTCGAAGCTTTGTTCGTGAAGGATTTTATCGCCAGGAGGACGCTCGATTATTCTTCGGTTTCATGTGAGCATAAGTAATGTACAATTTTCTTTCCAATATTTTTGCATTTTCGTTAAAATATTTTCCGTAACAGACACCATTTCCTGGTTATAAAATCATCATAAATCAATCTCTGATCAAGAACAAAGTTGAATTAATAAAAAATATCTTTCCTTGTATACAAATTGCAATAATTTGCTTAAAATATTACGAGTACACATGCTTAATGTAGGTAATGCCATTTGTTTAATTACTGTTTACTATAAATAAATTGGTATGATTTTATTTTAGCCACGCTCGTTACTACATGTCTGATTACATGTTGAATACTTCTTTATAACAGGAAAGAGGATGAATGTAATATAAACTGGAGACTACTAGAAAGAACAGGAAAATAACTTAGATACTGTGTTGGGTCTCGACGGGTAATTTTCAATCCAAGTCACATGCAAATTGATATTTAATGTTAAAAAGTTCACTTCATATTGTTTAAATAACGTAACAAATGTAAAAAATAAAATAAAAAACGTAATAAATGTACAAGTACCTAAGTATACAAAAATACATTAAATACTTCACTATATTGCCTTTGTTTTCTATTGAATAAATACAAGAACGTTTAAATTATCTTATCGTCGTTAAAAATGTAAGTATTTAATTTTTTTTCCAAAGGCAAAACAAGAATGATTTTCGATTTATTCTTCGTTCGTCCCGAAGTTTTGTCTCACATTCCAAAAAAAATATTAGTTTGTTCCATATCACATTTAAAGTGGTGCTTTGTCCCAAATAACAAGTACTTACTTTAAAAAAAAAATACATATTTGAAATTTTTGAAACAATAACTTAATAATAAAACAATTCTAAACATTTAGGCATAATTCATCTTTATTATCCAGTATCACAATCAAGATCATAGATATGGTATAATAATCATCTTATCATTACTACAGTTTAAATAAACAGAACAGTCAGATCTGTAATAAACAATATTTAAGACGTTATAATTTTAATTACTGAAAAATTTACCGACCAACAATTAAATGAGAGTATTAAAACAAAGGTCTAAAATACCATGTTTTTTTCAAATTTTAAAAACACTATGCACCATTTAAAATGAAATCAACAATCAGTACTAACGAAACGTCGTTTTTTTTATTATTACACTATCATGGATATAACAAGCATTTAAAAATCAACATTCATAAATAAAATTGGATCGAGAGTAAACCAAGAGATATATAAAACGTCTAACACAACTAGTTGATTGATGCTTAATATTTAATAATACGTAACCCTTTTTTGCCGATTGTACAAAAAAGTAATTTTGGCTTAAACAAAAAAATTGGGCCGTAGAAGGAATATACATATAATAGGACGAAGGAAGCATATTGTTTGGGACGACCCAGGATTTTTTTATGTAGGACAGAACTCAGTGGGACAAACGAAGAATAAATCTGATTTTCTTGTGGTAATTAATTCTAAGAGGTGTGACTGAATTTTCAATTGTCTTTCTTGAATATAGTTACAGTAATACTATTTATTATTTAATAACAAGCCATAGAATACGAAATATCGAACAGTAACCCTTTTCTATAAATAATAATTTCTCTAATTAAAATAGCTGCAGCCGTAATTAAACAAATAAGAAAGCTACAGACGGACACGCGTCGGCGGCACTTAAATAGCAATGATCTAAATCAAGTGCAATATCTAAAGATTCAAGTTGCGTATGCTATTGGCAATTTGAAGAGATCCTTAGTATTCAACGGTGGGCCAATGTAACGGGCGGGGCAGTAAGTAATCGTTGCAAACAGAATCTAAAATAAGTTTATCAGAGTCATCACGCTATGTTATCGTTAATACTTTGTCGTGACAATTAATCCGGCGGCTCGGGCCGGTTGCCACCGGATAGAACTGATGAGATACGGTTGATCAGGACAAAGTCGGTTTCACGATCCAGTCGTTGATCCCTACATGTGCACAAACAACTGAACACTTGGGTAGCAAAGCCACTCTTTATTAGATATACGAAAGAATGTTCAAAAACCTTCAATTAAAATTAAGGTGGCTGACATTAATATATGGTTTGTGCAGAACCCCAAAGTACTTCTTCGGGTATCGTTCCAAATCTTGTCGCAAAAAATAATTAAATGTGTTGGCGTGGTCATCATAATCACTTAGGAAGGCCAAACCTATATTTTGCTAAATCGTAACAATGGAGCACCCATTGTGAGACAAAACATTGTTAAATTAGATACGACTTGATTTTTGTTAAAATAATGTGACTTGAAGTTTTCTTTTTTTTGAGTGTGGGAATTCATCAAATAACTTCTCTCCTGCTCTGGGCTGAGCGGGAGGGCGTGTCAGACTCTTACTGACTAAAACCCACCCGTGTTCCTTCAGTTGCCTGTGCCAGGGGCCACGGTATCCCTCTCGGACTTTCCTGCAACCCTGGCTGATTGATGACCCTAAAGGTCGCAATGACAATCAGCTTAAAAGTTCTTTATCGCATTCAGTTTGAAAGCTTCTTCGATTTACGACTGCGGAAAATGCAGATTAGTCTTATTTGTCAAAATATAAAGTTGTAACAGTTATATATAAATGACTAATTCTACACTTAGGTACATAAATATTGATTAAATAACCCTACACGCATGACAAATTAGCTAATTATGAATCGTTCACGTAATTGGCAAGTTAGGTACGCTCCGTGGAGGTATAAATTCAGTAATGGCCAACTTTTATATAGCGAATAAATAAATACTCTCCCAAATACAGATTCTACAAGATGCTAATTAAAATAACCATTGTTTAGAAAGCCATTCTGCTTATAATAACTACCGCCCGAGGCCTTCAGCAACATTTTTATTTACCATTGGTAAGAAAACAAATAATTTTTAATACAAGAACCAGCCACTGTCGCAATCAACTCCTTTACTCCTAGATCTATCCGCTTCCCGCCAGTTTGTCAATTGGCGCAAGAGTCGAAGGGTGCCACTGAGAAAAACACTCGTTGCAATCCCAACACGTCAGCCTGTTCTAGGAAACCAATTCAAGTGAACAACTGTTTAATAACTTATTCTGTGTGCGACAAACATTATTACCCTCCAGTGTTTTGGCTTGTAGGAACGTTTCTTCGTTTGCCAACCTTAAGGCTATGACACACGGTACATGAAGCACCTAAATTCGCAAAGTGAATCATTCGATGTCTTGCATTTGTGCGCCTATCGGTCAAATCGAATCAATTTGGCTGAACCGTGTGTTGCCTTTTCCTGCATGTCTGCTTGTTCAAGGAGCGGCCAGTCGACCACGCAGATTCGCTGCTGTCATATTTTAAGATTACCTCGTCCATGACTTTCGTGTGTCGAAACCTCTTAGCGATATTAAATTAGCGAGGTGACGAGGTTATTGTTTTTATTTGAAGACGTTTGTCTCTAGCTATTAGATTTAGGTAAATATTTGGATCGATCAAAATCCACACTGATTGATTTTGTAGCGTAGTGTTAATTGGATTATTTTACTAAGAGAAATAACGTCTTAGGAAAGTGTCAAAAGTATAAATATCCGAAGTAATGTAGACTTTATAAAGGTGGCTAATTAAGTTAAATAAGAAATTGAAAGTAGATGACATTAGATCTTTAAGCCAGATCATAAATATAATGTATTGAAAGTGGTTGTTAGATCAAACGACATGAATCAATTAAATAGTAGGTATCTACTACTATATAATCTTAAGATAACTTATCGCTTACGCGCGTTTGATTGATTGATTGAAAGCAAGTTGTTTTGATTAACCTTTGTATTAAAAATAATGGTAGAAAAATCATGCAGGACTCGTAACAGGTTTTTTGTAAGAATCCTTTTTAGGACAGTTCATCGTCTGCCTAGTGTATAATACAAATTGAGGTTTTATTTTACACCTAATCTATACCTGTGCAGGTTAGTCATTTTAGAATCATTCTATAAACAGAGAGAAAGTCATAAATAATAATAAAATAAATAACACTAACCACCGGTAGCTTGGACCCTGCTCCTGATACCGGCGGACCACTATTTTTATATTTTTAAATGTTTTTTTATAAAAACATTTAAAAATGTATTTATATGTATGAAAATAAATAAACGAAATAAATAATAATAATATATTATAGTATAATATATAAATGTAATTATCTTCATCTTCACCCACTCTACTCTACATTTATTATTTTATATTATTTTATTAATATTTTCACTTTTTTATTCCTTTTATTAACTTTCTTTGGAAAGTCTGGAACAATGTCATTGTATATATTTTTGTGTTAGGCGTTGATAGCTGCGCCACAGTATTTTACTTTAGTGGCTATCTTCCTTTTTCTTTGTAAATTGTAAACTTAAGTTGTTCAAAATAAACTTTATTTTACTTTATCATAACGCTTTTTATTTACGTGACGATTTCTACCAGTCAACTCCTAGCGCAGGAACGTCGCGATCGTTCCAATAAATGGTATGGAAGATATACCTACCGTGATGGAAGCATGTTACACGGATTCCGGGAGTTCTTACATCGGTAACATTGATTTATTGATTGTATTATATATGGAATACTATATCAAATTACATGATAAATGTGTATTTCATGAATAACTAAGTATAATATTTCTAATGCATTACACATGAATGCTCAAGTATGAGGAACATTAAAATCTTTCCTACGTATGTAGCTGTCTACTTTGTTCCTTTTGTTATCTTATGATATCGACATAAAATAGTACGTACATACAGGTACCTACAAGAAGTTGAAAAACTCAGAAATTTTTGAAATGAATATTCATAGAAATTGTCTCAAAACCTATAGATACTCGTAGCTACCTTCACCATTCCATTATGCAAAAAAACCATTCTGTCTAGCCTTTTTGCAGCTGAATACCTGTATTTTACATATAGGGACTGCATTTATCTGACTTTTATAACCCAGTTACTGGGACTGGACATTCTATTATACATTCATATAATATAAAAAATGTCTTCGAAAAACCGGAGCAGGTCTCACAGGTTTACATTTCCTCATACAAATAGTATCAGACGGTAGCTTTATTATACTTAAGCAATTTATTTATGTAAGTATAGAGTATTTTCCTGTTATCTTAAACAACCACTCCCATTCGGAGAATGCCTGTATATAAAGATAATATCCTGCAATGTATTAAGATATTCATGTCATACTCACATACCTGCACTGCAAGTACCTACTGCAATCGATCTATTCTGTAAAAATCGCACCATGAACACATTTTTTTTTTTTTTTTGAGGATGTTAAATCATAAAATGACCCCTCCCGCTCTGGGTGGAGCGGAAGGGAGTGTCAGAATCTTACTGACTAAAACCCACCCGTGTTCCTTCCTTGGCCCTTTATGTTCCGGGTCAGCGGTACCCCTTATGGATGATCCCGCTTTCCCGGCAGGCTTGGGCCCTAGTGGGCCCCCTCTTCGATGCTGACATCTCTTTGAGGCGCGCGTGGAACACGTACGCGCCGTCCGGCACGGGCCTGATCCTGATCGGACGGTGAGCTACCCATTACTCACCGCCCGCAGGCCCGTGTCCAATGTCCGTGGCAAACTTCCGTGTCCGGTGAGGACCTGCGTCAGGCGGTAGGTGAGGACGCCGTGACGCCTCTCTAGCCACTCCTCAAAGAGGGGTCTTACCGCCGCTATCGTGGCGTTCCCTGCGCTGGGTTGCGACAGTCGCTCTTTCCATGCCGCCATGAGATCGCGCCGGAGGTCCGTCCGCTCCGCCGCGATTTGCCGCGGAAGCGCGGTTTCCCCCCGGCGTAGTGCCTCCGCGCGCCACTCATACAGGTGCAAGAGGACTATCGCCTCCAGATCCCACGGCGGCAGTCCGGCAAGGAGGCTTGCCGCCTCGCCCGAGATCGTGCGGTAGCCCCGGATCAGCCTTACGGCTACCACCTTTTAGGGCGCGTTCAGATAGTGGGCGGCTCTCCGCCGCAGTGAACGCGCCCACACCGGGGCCCCATATGTAGCCATGGACCGCACGACCCCCGCGTAAAGCCTCCGGCAGGAGCCGTTTGGACCCCTCAGTTTGGGCAGAAGCCGCTTGAGGGCGGCCCCAGTCCGTTCCAGTTTGGGGGCCAAACGTCGGAAGTGATCCACGAAGTTCCACCGGCTATCGAGCACGAGTCCTAAGTACTTCATCGTGGACTCGACGCCGATGTGAACCACTCCTACCGTTAGTTGGGATCCCGATGGTGGCCTGTTCCGGGGCCCATGGAAAGACATGGCCTCGGACTTGTGCAAAGCCACCTCGAGACCCAACGGCCGGATCCTCTCCACGACTATCGCAACCCCGCGTGTCATCGCTTCGGCCGCCGCCTGATGCGACCTCCCTTGCGCCAGGACCAGCGTGTCGTCAACATGAACACTTAGGTGAAGTTTGAAGTGGGCTGTCATTTCACCAGGGATTGACACTGTTGACAGCTCACTTCACGCTCACTTCATCAAAGTTTTGACGGTGAATTTATTTACAGAATAGCACTATAGGTATTTGACGCGTGTTTTTTTCTGAGTGATCATATGATTGAAGCATTAATTACCAAAACAGAAAAAAAAACAAGGAAAATAGGTCACAGTCAAAGTCAAAGTTTTTTATTTACGTACTCATTTTGTTTTTGGTGGACTTTATTTTTATTTTTTATTAACATAATTTGGTGTTATTAATTTCATAAAATTTATACCTACCAAAACAAATGAGACCTCAGATTTATCTCAAATATTTTATTTTTCATAACATCTTTGGTAATTGCATGCAAATGTTGTGGGACTGCGGCGGTTTTTATTAACTTATTTTTCCCTTCGAATGTTCTCACATAATGTGGTAATATAAAATTTATTGCTTACAGGTATTTATCCTGTTATTTTTTAAGTTAGGTTTTACCAAAAATGTGTACCAAACAACTAAAACGTTGTTTTTGAAATATGAATTAAATAAATGGAATAGTAGGTAATAACTATCTATCCTAAATAGTTAGAAGACATTGAATGTAAAAACGACTGGGAGATTAATATAGATTTTGTTTTTCCATTAAAATTAAAATAATATATAATAATTAATTAGGGTGGCAAAGTATTCAGTTGCGAAAAATACTACTTACCTACTTACCGCCTTTCTGTTTTGGTAAAAATCACATAAATCTTTAATATTAGAAACATCGTACCTATTGTTCCGTTATGTTCGCATCGCTGCCCCGATGGGTAATACCGATGGCAATGCGCCACAAAGGCAGTTGCTCACATAACTTTAGGTAAACACCGCAGAGCAATTTCGCAAGCACACCATACTGTGGCACCGTGTTTACCCGACTAGCTAACTAATGTGCTGCCACATTTTGCGTCGCTAAACGTTTTGCAATGGTGTGGCTGTAGCATGATGATTATGTCATTCGGACTCTTGTGGAATCACAGAGGGCCACTTCTAGAGTTTATAAATATACTACCGACCCGCCTCTGATTCGCACGATTTGTATGACTTGACAAAACATCAGGACTCTTTATTACATGTAATTTATTCTTCCGGAATACATTCTCTAAATGTTGGTGAAAACCACATGAAAATCGTTGCGAAGATTAGAAGAACAACGTGGTCACAGACAGACACGAAAAGTGACTTGAATTTATAATAAATGTATCTACAGATTTTGTTACAAAAAGGTATCTCCGATGCTTGATAAGTTGAAACTAACAGCAATCCTTCGCTGATATAAATACAGATATCAAAAGTACTCATTTACAAGTAGTTGTGGTTAAAAATCGTTTATTTATGACACGCAATTAATATTATGGCTGGAATAAACTGATGGTATTAATTTTGTTTAATCACGAAAGCCACGCGATTTTTTCAAGACGCCACCACGCACCAGAAATAAACAGGTAATGGTACCTACTTACCTAACTAGGACTTGTACTAGATATAGAATACTTCTAGATGTTTAGACACCCTGTATGCAACATAATCTGCCTTTAATGTTCCCACTGCGGGGACACAGGGCTCCTCTCTGTGAGAGGAAGTGGGCCGTAATCCACCACGCAAGCCCAGTGCGAGTTGGTAGATGTCACATGTCTTCGAATTTTTGGTTCTTGGACATGCCAGTTTCCTCACGATGTTTCGCTTTACCGTTTTGAGAGCAGTGGTGAGGAATTAACTTACAAAAATAATACAGGGTGACTAAGAATTTAAAAAAAAAAACCGTCATGTGAAAATAGTCCTTGAGGGTCTATTGCATTTTTATAACTGTGATTGCATTGTTGGTATATCTGACTTGGTGCGATTGTAAAAGTTATATATATTCACAACTAGGTACTTCACCCTCTGAAAGATTGCCAATAAGTAAGATGCAAACATGCAAAGGTCGGTCGCCGACTTTGTCAACTTTCCAACGAATCGGCGTTGCATATAGAAATAATAATTCGGTGATTCAACTAGACCTTGGGGAACTATCTATAGTTCAATGCAGTTTGCATATTAAGTGGTTTGGCAATGTTAGTAAACACGATCCTATACCGATATGTTTGAATCAATGAGTTGATTTGCTTCACTTGTTTTATATTGAGGTTCATGGTTTTGCTCGTTCGATTCCTGTTTTTTTTTTTGTATAATATGTCGTCATCCGATGTACAAATGGCCATATCGTGACCTGCCTGACCATTTCACGATACACCGCCATTTCATGATTTGACCATCTAACAGCCGCCGTAAAAAAATAACCCTGTCATTGCTGCCTTGCAGTCGGGTAATAATTCCTATTCGACCTATTCCTACTCGAATAATTCCTTTTGTAGGGTCCTAAAAATTGTAAATGCCAAGTATCTGTGACCAACTTGGATGTAGCCTCGCAATCTGGGCAAGGCATGTCCTTCATGGAAGTCGAGTGTTGCGATATTGGTGTAGAACATGTTAAGCTTATAATGAATATCATGTTGTTATAATGCAACTGTTTGCCTATTAACGTTTTCAGGGTCTTGACACTAAAAGAGGCACAAAAGACAGTCGTACTCTTTTCAAATGCATCCTTTTCCTTTAAATCATTATTTTAAGGATATATAATATGGACATTAGCGGTTCTAAAACTTTTTAAGCCAAGAAATATTTTCGGGTTAGTTCCAAATAAACTGAATTGTTATGAAGTTAGTTGGTAGCTAAGATAGGTAGCTACTATTAATGCTGTTTGCGCTCAGTTCAGTTCGTGACTTGAAATGACTCGACAATTTCATAGGAATGTCTAAGACGACCCTTTGCGATTTGAAACACTTGATGGTAGCTATATAATGTACCTAAGTATACAAAAAAGGAATATAAGTGGAATATTTAATCATTTTCTGCACCCAGATTTTAGAATAGGATATATTTGCTTTAAAACATGGTACATTAAGGTCTTATAAATACAATTATGATCTTACATGTTCGGCATAGATTGGCATACCAATACTTAAAAATGTTTAATCTAAAAATTAAAAATGACACCTTAAATTGTTTAAATTATTACTCTTACATGTCGAATAATGCTGTTAAAATCTTAACAGTAACAAAATGAATCAATCAATCTCAGTAACCATATAACATGTTACTTTTTTATAAATAAATTCTTTCACACTTAAAAACAATTACCAATAAGGCATTTATGTAGTTTGTATTTAGTGTTTAAGGGGGAGTTTCCTTATTTTTTTTGGAATTCGTTGATTGATAAATGATTTTATTTCTGTAAGTAGGTTTGTCCACACGGCTACACATCAAGCTATACATTTCCAGTTTACACTGACCTCTAATTGTAAAGAAATCCTATACATTACGAGATCAGCTAATACAGGAAATGTATAGCTTGATGTGTAGCCGTGCGTACAAACACTTTTACACGTCAATCATATTTTAAAAACTAGATGAGGTCGGGGTTCCCTATCTGACTATTCTGAGAAGAAAGGCCGAAACAAACTCAGAGGTCACAGTCTCTTTTAAAGTCCAGACATAATCTTGGTCAGATCATGTGAAGACCATGTAGATTGGTGTCTGAAACGGTCTTTTGAGGAAAAACCATACAGATTGAGCGGACCTGTCCAGTCAGTGCAGTGATTATTTTAATTGCTGTGATAAAGCTATTTTTATGGCTTAATGTGCTTTGAGGTGAAGGAATTCTTAAGTGTTGGGTCTTAACGGGAATATTTCGAATGCGAGTCACAAGCTATAAAAAAAATTGAGTGCTCTTTCACGAATACACCAACTTGCATTATGATAAGACCTGTTAGTGTAAAAAGCTTTTTTTTTTAAATAGAGGTCTGCTTGATGTTGATGGGGTGATACCGCAGATTGCTTTTAGGCATTTTTTCTGCACTAGGAAGGCTTCATTTACGTTCGTCGAGTTCCCCCACAGTAGAAGACCATACCTAAATAATGAGTCCGTACCTGAGTTTTCCTATGTTTAATTACTTAAATGTATAAATATAAGTAAAATTACCGAGGAAACTGTTAAAAGAATTTAAATAATATCGCACATATGTGGGAAAACACTTAAATGCTAACATAATGCAGTTAATCTCCGTGCTAATTACCTACCTATCACAATAGTACTGCGCTTATTAAAACATACATTAAAATCAGAATGCAATAATGCACGTTGCTGGGCTGAGTGAGTAAATAAATAACAAACCAAGTTATCAATCTGTCATCGTATGACATGTCATAAGTAAGTAATGTCAATAATTATGTCGAAATAATTAGAAAGCATTTGTGTTCATTTGTTTATCCTTAAAACTCATGAATGGCTCACGTCATTGCTACAGTACTCGTACCTAATAATGAATGATCTTAGTCATATTTAAAGTAGGTAAGTACTGTAAAGTTTGTATACAAAAGTCGACCTTATTTTGTGCAGGTTGGCAGTAAAATAAACCTGGTTATATTCGAAGAGTCAAGCGAATTCAGAATGAGCTTTCAAAGTACACTCAGGGGCACATTTAACCGTCCACTCATCTCGAACTGCTTAACGTTTGTATAGGTTAACTTACGCTTTGCGTACTAGGCGTTACTTCTTAAGTGGGTATATCTGAAATAAATAAATCAATCATACCCGCGTTTTGTTTACTTTTGTGGTTTTTATTCAACAATAATCAGTTTAATCGTAATTTGACAGTCTCGCCCCATGTTTTATGTGACGGATACATTTGATTTAAAACGTTGTGATACCATTTCTTCGAATAAAACCTAGGTATTGGCCTGCCGTGATTTCATTTACACCAAAAAAATGCCACTGGACGCAGCTGGGGCAGCTAGGGCTGTAGCACTTGCAGACGCTGGGTTTAGCCAGCGTCGGATTGGACGGATGCTTGGATATCCACGATCCACAATTCAAGATGCTATCCGGCGTTACAGAGAGACTGGTTCCTACACAAGAAGGCCAGGGCAAGGTCGTAGAAGGTGTACATCAGAGAGAGATGATCGTTACATCGTCTCGAACGTTCTTCGGAATCGGTTTACAACTGCTCCTGAGGCTTGTAACCGCTTGTTTGAGGTACGAAATGTAAGTGTGAGCCTAAGAACAATAAGAAGAAGGTTAGCTGAGAGGGATCTGAGAGCATTTCGACCAGTTCGAGTCCCAGCGCTGACCGCAACTCACAGAAGAGCGAGACTTGCATTTGCTCGAGAACATTTAAATTGGACTTCGGAACAATGGAAGGCAGTTCTCTTCTCGGATGAATCAAGAATAGCTTTACGAGGTCCTGATGGACGTCAGCGCGTGTATAGACGCCGTGGTGAAAGGTTTGCTGAATGTGCTGTGGTTGAAACAGTAGGCTACGAGGGAGGCTCTATAATGGTGTGGGGTGGCATTTGTTATGACGCCCGTACAGAATTGGTCATCTTCGATAGAGGCAGCGTTAATGCTCACAGGTACGTGACAGAAGTTTTAGAACCACACGTGATGCCTTTTGCGCCATTCATTGGCGATAATTTTGTTTTAATGCACGATAATGCTCGTGCACACACCGCGAGAATTGTCAGCGATTACTTGGACGCCGTCGATATTCAGCGATTACCATGGCCAGCTCGCAGTCCTGACCTGAACCCAATAGAGCATGTATGGGACAACCTAAAAAGACGAATTCGGGGTCGTACACCAGCTCCTACCACCATCAGTGAGCTAAAAACTGCAGCTGTTGAGGAGTGGCAGAACATTCCCCAAAGCGACATCCAAGACATAATTGACGGGCTTTCTAATCGATTGCAGGAGGTCATTAGGGCCAGAGGAGGAAATACACATTATTAATCCGGTAATTTAGAGCACACTTTTTTTTTAAATTGACATTTTGCTAATTTTTATTTTTTGTAAGAAAAGTGCATATTCTATTTTTTTTAAATTTTGTCTTAATTAAACCATTTCACAACATACACATGTTTCATTTATTTTCGTGGAGGTTCACCCAATGTGACATTATAACAAAATTAATTAAATTACCATAGAATTTTGAAGAAATCTACAAAATATAGGTGGCCGGTTAAATGTGCCCTTGAGTGTATTACAATTGGGTTTTTGTTTGGTAAAACCAGAAAAAACGATAGGCGCGTTGATGTAAACACGAGCGCTTGGAATAAATGTAATAATTAAATATAACATTGTTTCCTTCGTAGTTATTACAGTACCTATACCCACTGGGTAAACTACTGATAAATTATACGCAGTGGAGTTCGCTAGTGCGCGATCCGTCAGAGGGCAGGTATTCTATTTTTAACTCAACACTTTCTTGCGCGTAATTTTTAGACTAGCATTGAATAGGAGGCTTGATTTCAAAGTTTCTTTACTCAAACGTTGATAAATGATTTTGTTTCTATAAGTAGGTTTGTACAAACACTTTTACACGTCAAACATACTTTTTTTTAAACTCGATGAGGACGGCGATTCCTTTGTGAGTACTCTGAGAAGAAAGGCCGAAACAAACTCAGAGGTCACAGTCTCTTTGAAGTCCAGACAAAATCTTGGTCAGATCAAGTTTGAAGGACTAACGTCTCGCAGACACCTGTGGAACTTGGCGGTTTATTTTTGGTAATGTGTCGATCCCAAAAACGTCAGAATGTAACACTTTAGACAGAAAACGCCCAGAAAAGTAATAACAATAAAAAAATATTCGGTGTCTCATTCAGTAAGTAGGTATCAATTGATAAACTAGGTATCAATGTGTGCACAAAACTCGCGAACGCAAGAAGATTCGCAAAGAAAAGTGACACAGAAAAACTTAGAACGTTACGCCAACAACGACTTAGTGAAAGTGACCGCCACAAGCGACGACCGATTTATTTTACGAAAGCCTTAAGCCGTTCAATAATATGTTTACTTTACTGTGTGAGGTTATTTAATCACTGGGCGACTTTCGGTCAAGAATGAGATGATTAATCTCGCCCAGTGCGGACTAATTAGTCGTTGTAACCGGCGGCGGCGGTCGGTACTAGTGTGCGTCATGGGTCCTTTAATAAAGCTTAAGAACAGTGAGCTACTCAGTTGCAACTGTTACCACTAAGTGATTGTTATTAGTCTGGATACAAGGTCAGTGTTCTTCGAACGACTACACTGCACATATTCTCATTCAATCATTAACTATTGGCACGGTTGGCGCAGTGGTTAAGCGATTGACTGCTGCGTTGCGTGTCGCGGGCTCAATTCCCGCACGGAACAAATATTTGTATGACCTGCATGTAGTTGTTCTGGGTTTGGCTGTTTGTGTGTAAACGCACCCACGATACAGGAGAAATAACTAGTGTGGGGCAAGCAACGTTTTAAAAAAAAACATAAAACACAATAAACATAAAACATTAAAATGGATTTTGTTTTCTAAAAAAAACTTGTAATTTGTGTGCGAATAGTTTGTGTGTCTAGCAATCGCGTTTTGTTATTAGTGCAGTCGCAGGGCACATCAGGTTATGCGAATTTCTCCAAATAATTTTAAATCTTAAAATGTTGACGGTTACGTTCAAAATCGAACGAGAAAATTTGACAGTTTGTGGTAACTTGTCCTGCTGCTGTGTGTACAACCAGTGACGCACTTGTGTTAAAAAAAAAGTTTTCCTTAAGAGTTTTTAGTATATAAGTGCTAGTCTATGAGATGAAGCTATACAATAATATGTATTTAACTTTAAGATGTTTTGTACAAATATTAATTAAGATTCGCTTGATTCGATTTGGCGGTGAGCTAGCAATTAAAGAGATACCTACCTATACGATAATTTATTTTACACGTCAGTTTAATAATCGACTGGTGAGAGCTTAGACCAGAGGTCCCCAAACTTTTTTGGCTTATAGGACCACTTGCCATTTTTTCGGTTTTGGGTAGACCCAGCTTAGCAAATATTGCATTAGGTATTGAAAATTCATCAACTTCAAATGTGTTTTGAATGATGACTACTGATGATACTGTAGTGAGATGTAGAAGAAAAACTATCGTGTACGAAGGATCTAAAATATTTAATAAGTTACCGAGAGATCTCAAAGAATCTAAATCCAAAACCACTTTTAAGAAGCTACTTAAACAATTTATAGTAAAAAATTCACATTCCCTACAATATTGTCGAACCACATCCAGTTACCGTTGATCTGTGTTACACGGATACTTGTTTACATGTATCGAACGAACATTTTGTCCACAATGATTTGTAATCTACCCTCAATCAAAACATTTATATAATCGATGTCTAATTTTTTGTAATACCCCCAACATTTGTTATTTTTTTAAGTGTTTTGTTATAATATTCTCATGTAAGTGAATAGTGTAATTCTTATGAGAATAAATGAAATGATCTTAAATCTCAAGAAAAAAACAACCTACGACCTACAGTCGTCGTCGACCAATGGGGGTCGATACACTTACACCACTTTGGATATCACTGGTTACAGTCACAGCTTGATAACAAAGCACAACATGACATAACATATTTTTTTTGGAAAATAACAGCTCTGCAACGTGAAATGACACTTATCTAAATATTATAAGTTAAGTATTGGTTTCACAATTGGCCAGTTTCTGAGTTTCTGACATCTTTTTCATGTCCTTTCGCTACTATGCAATAACGGGCCAACTCACGTATGTAAACTCGTTTGCAATTTATGAATGTCATAGCTGCTATGTTTATGATTCTGTGATGACGTGTGTAGTTTATAAAAAAAAAACACCAGTATTCTTAATAAATAAGTAATCTAGGATTTCTATTTAATTCAGCTAACGGTAAGTACTCAGTTCTGTGTTATAGTTGTGGTGTAAGGTCAGGGTAATTAATTATTTACTAAATTGACTACTTAAAATTGCCCATAGGTAGGTATATTTATATAACAACTGTCATTCTCAGCTTAATTACAGTGAATACCCAGTTCTCTAAAATGTTGGAGTATGTAGGTACAATAAAAATAGGTACTTACATTTTATTTATCGGTTCTCACTTTAAATTATTAAGTATTCCTATGGTTAATGTCAATAAGAATAATATTTTACTTAAGTATTCGGTATTATAAAGATATTAGGTTTACCTCGTATTATGAACGAACTCAACAAGCTCGTTATGAAATCAAATACATTACGAAACGTGAATTTCAGATTTCACGGTCGTTGTAGTTCTTTTAAGGAAATGTCATCAAAAATTTGCAAATAAGTGGTCAATAAAATAAAGTAAATGCTATCGATAAAACTGTTATTGAATGGCTTTTGTTACCGCCACAGCCTGACCTGATTCCAGATTTTTGTTAAAAATTAACACAACACAATAAATAACAAGTCCGTAGTTTCGGCCGAAATAAGGGGCGTTTCTTACTCTGTAACACATACAGATATAAGATTATTTCGGTTTCCGAACTAAGAATGAATGACAACAAAATTTTACATTTGTCCCTACGCCCGACGGATTTTTGTCCGCCTGAAAAATTTAATTTGACACTTGTTTTGACGCATCAACTACTTTCGGACGGGTCCGTATCTTTCTTGAGTAACTTAAGAGAGTAGACCCCCAAGCGTAATGTTTATAATTATTTGAAATCATATTCAAAATATCGCCAGGAATTTATCGCGCGCTATCTAGTCTGTTCTGTCTACTTACTTTTTTTGTAGACACATAATAAAAAGTAGTTGTAAAAAGAAATAATAGCGGAATCGTCTTATGCGCTCAGAATGCATCAGCTGTAGGTACATAACTGGTTGATTATCAATTCACTTGACAACACGGCAATCAAGGAGGTATGCAGCTTATGACCTATCGCTATGAGTCTATGACCCATGTTCGGGCAAATAGCCTTTTTGGAAATAACCTGAGCTAAACTATTGCTTTCGTCTCCGTTTCGTTGACAGAATGCAAATCACGCTATATTGGCTGTATAACAGTTTTTACGTCACGCTGACGTATCTTGATACACAATGCCCATAAATATTCATAGAAGTCTGATTATTGAATATTGAACTTTAAGTTGAAGGATATAAGGTGGAAGTTTGAATGTGAAGGTTCTGCGTTGAAATCAGTATCCGAAACACGTCTATGGCAGTCAATATCGATCAATTGATTCGCATGTTGTGTTTCTCTAATATTAATGTCAGACTTGGTATTATAATTTTACCGACACCGACACCATTATGATTTGATTTTGAATAATAAGGTCACCCTGCAATTTGTTCCATTGAGAACATTTTGCATTAACGCCAACCTCACTGTAGAAAAGGTAGGATCATTAATTGATCGTCACTGAATAGCGTTTGGCTAAAGATTTAAATCGTAAATTCGCCCCACCGTGCGTCAAAATATGATAGCATTTCTGTTAAGTTTTGACACCTCTGACACCAGAAAGTCGCAGAGATTTGACATGGTTGTCATGCCTTTGAGTTTTAGTTTGAGGGCAAATTTAACGATTTTTTATTTGAGTTTGGCAACATTAGACAGTTGTGTATTGCACCGTAAGTCAAAGGCTTCTAAGATTAACAAGAAAGTTAGTGAAGTAAGTTTAATCTTGGTAACGATATGAATCTGGAGATCTAAAACCCGTTTTCGAACAGGAAGATCATTCTGCATACTTAATCCAAAATCTGATTCGTTATTTCGCAAATGATGTTGTACATTTGTTACTGTATCGTTTAAATCTTATTACATGGCCATAAAGTTGTTTTTTATGTAAATTATTACGTCTTGCAACATTGCAGTCTTAGTGAGATGTAGTGGCAATTATGAAATATTACGATACATCTAAGTATATCTTACGTTACTTATTTAATCAAATAATTACCAGAACCTATAGTCACGACGTGAGAAGGAAACGGATTAAAGTGGCTATGTACCTAATTCAAAGATTCCACTTGCATTTTTTTAGAAGAAAAAATTATAAATGAGTAGAAATGAAGCCATACTTAAATCGCAAAACGCAAAGCCCCATTAACACCCACGGTATAAAAAAAAAACGTACAAAGTTTCAAACCTTAAAACATATAAGAACATGATAAATATCCCGTTCTATGTGCTAATAATTATGTATGACATGGTCAGCAAAGGTATTCGTTACATACGGTATATACCAGTTTGCATTAGATTCAAATCATAACCACGAAAAAAACGGTTGACGTGCGATAGTTTTTCAAAAATGGAACTATTCAACAAAAATGAAATTTTTGTTGGTAGCTGCGTAATTACATATCATATAACAAAGGTCTGTGACGCCACATCAAGCCTAGGTATTGTACAATGAATGGGTTTTCGATAGTCAAAGTTTCACCACAGCCTCTATTGTATCAGTGCACCAACCTTGATTTACCGCGTATTTGATACACTTGTGTCTTTTTATCTGTGGCCTGGACCGGTGTGAATGATTGTTTCTTTTTAATTGATTAGATACAAAGGTAATATAGTAACAAGAAAAGTGAATTATGAAATTCCTAAAATATGTACCTTTGCCCCTTGTTAACTCCAACGATAAGAAGCAACTCGTACAAAGATTATATTAAACAATACAAACAATGACGATACAATGATGTCAGCTCGGTATTACCATCAACCACGAAAAAAAACAACTAAAGCAAAGCCGAAAGAAGCACATCTTTAAGGCAATTAGTCTTTGGAAACCGAAAATTACTGCTGACGTTAAAGCTTATGAGCTCTTGGTAACCCAGGGGTCAATCACCAACTGAAATAAAAATAAAAATGACGTAACAGTCATCATTCAATAATTCTGAGAACTAAGACTTATGAGAAAAAGAGCCGCTGATCACTTTGATGTTGGAAATAAGGCGATGGAAGACGCTCACGTAGGTTTTCTAAAGTGATGAAAACTGCCCTCACTCACCTCACAAATTATTTCGCTACCGTTTCTCTGTGCTTGAGGATGGCCTCAAACACAGAAACAGTAGCGAAATAATTTTGATGACACAGCTACGCGCTACACTACACCCAGCGTCGCTTTATGAAGAGGTGATATCGAAGGTGGATCAATACTACTTACTTCATTTAATATTCCAGTTATGCTCTATGCTCGTCAAAGGCCAAAAATATTAACAGGTCAATGACAAAAAACGAAGAGTGGTAACTTAGGGTGACTGAAAGATGAAATCTCCTAATCTGAAGACTAAGTACAGAACACAAGTACAAGTACAGTAACTCTTTGAAGATCCAGCCAAGAAAAGTGTCGACCAGCCGCGGCTGCCTGAAATTAATGCCTATCTTTAAAAAGTAATGTGTGTTCCAATCCTTTCAAAATATGTACCTCGATGATATGCTCGCCATGTGTTATGCCATCAATAGGGTGGTCCTCGTGCTCGATAGTAAAACGAGAACCACAATCCAATGTATTGGCATGCATTCATGATTTGTACGTCGTTGCGGTTTTTAAGACCAATGACTCTGTGGCTACAAATGGTACACTGGTTGAAGATCCATTTAATTCAGAAAAGAAAACGATGTGAGCAACCGATTGGCTAAACTATTGCTGTCAATAATTGTAGGAATTTGTAGATTTAGACTTGTAGAATTTGTGTTTGTTTTCATCGAATATTGTTAACATTGCTCTGTCATTATCGATAAAATTGTCGATCAACCAAAAGCAAGTCTGCGGTCAATACCAATTAATAAACATATCTACTATGTAAAACCACAAAACATACATAACTATCGTTTTAATATTTTCAACCTACCTCAATAGATATTTACATACATCAATGTTTCCCTTTATTTGATTAGCAATTCAAATAAGTTTCCTCTCTATGTATAAAAACGTATTTCCGTATTGATGACCGCGGTAGTTGCGGTCATAATAACAGTCGATCAATATAATAAATTGTAAAACAGCAACTAGGACTTGTACACTTGTTTTACAATGTAAACAAGAATGGAATAGATATATATTATTTTCTTTAACTCATCATTTTATGTAGGTAAATCGTCTCGTGACTTAATACTTCCTTCAATAGGTTTATGACTGAGGAAACAGTAGTTTTAAAAGACAGTGGCTTGTTTTTTTTGCTTACATTAGGTGTGATTATGCTTACATTAATATGCATAATATTCCCTATGGATACAAGTGCAGGAGTTCCATGATAAGTATTAAGTGACGTCTTTCGCAGTGTCAATTACAAATTGCGGGACCAACAAATTAAATTGATCACTAGGGCTCCCGTTCACGGTGATGATCTGTACGATATTTTATTTTGCCTACTGTAATTTTTTTAGATAAAAAATGCCAGATTCATATTGAATTTGTTTTTAACCGTATGAACAGTAGGATGTTGACGTGTGATCCGATCTTTTTACTGAAAAGTTATCGAACATGACAGCGCTGTGTGAACAGCCGGTAACGCGTCAACCTGATAAACTTGTACAAAAAGGTTCAAAAGAATATAATATATAATATGAACCCTGAAGATTGATTTGTGGGACTGGCTGGCCCTGCTCCGCAGACTATTGTATTTTTTTTTCTTTAATTGCAGTAATTGTCACAGATACTCTTAACTCTCGACGTAATCATTGGCGTCGACAGACACGCAACGTACATATAAATGTAAACTCCTTGTTAATGCTTAGATTGCGTTTCAAGCTGTTAAGAATCTGGAGGCCGAGCCGAGAACGTCTGGAAAATTATACGATTAATTTGGTACATAACGTACTGACATACCATTAAAACACTTATAATCACAATAAAATGAAGAGGCTATCTATATTGATACAAAATCATTAGGATTACAACGAAAATGAAGTAAAATTGTACGTGGGCTGTTACGTTTTGGAATAAAATTGTATGTGGGCTGGTACGTTTTGGATTAAATTTGTATGAGAGCTGGTACGTTTTTGGAATAAAATTGTTCGTGGGCTGGTATGTTTTGGAATAAAACTGTACGTGGGCTGGTACGTTTTGGAATAAAATTGTATGTGGGCTGGTACGTTTTGGAATAAAATTGTACGTGGGCTGGTACGTTTTGGAATAAAATTGTACGTGGGCTGGTACATTTTGGAATAAAATTGTATGTGGGTTGGTACATTTTGGAATAAAATTGTACGTGGGCTGGTACGTTTTGGAATAAAATTGTACGTGGGCTGGTACGTTTTGGAATAAAATTGTACGTGGGCTGGTACGTTTTTGCATAATTAAGGATCAAATAAGAGAACTCTAGAGAACACATTTAGTGATATGTGGTGCAAGCGAGCCTCAAACTTCGATGTTCGTAAAGCCTCGTTCTTCACAAAAAAGAAATCTAAACTAATAATAATATTTTAGAAATAAATGATTTTTTGTATGTTTGTTTGTTACGCTTTCACGTTAAAACGGCTGAACGGATTTGGATGAAATTTGACACATGGGTAGACCAGACCAGACAAAGTATACTTTTTATCTTGATATTCCCACGGAATCGAGACCTATGTTGGAGAAACCGCGGGGCGCAACTAGTCGTTTTATATTGACGTTGAGGCTTCGTAAAACGTGGTGTACAACAAAATTAATTGTCTTCACATGTTTCTCTATGTTACAAACGTGTGAGATAAAATTAATGTGTTTTTATTTAGATATTTTTTTTTAAATATTGTTTTTATTCCGAGAACTCTGGCCAGTCGTGATGTTAGCTGTCATTGTAACGCGAAAAGGTTGGCAGTTCAATCAACAGAGTCCTCCCTCGCCTTGTACTTAGAATAAGTTAACAAAAACGATAGTACCATAGATATAATAGATAGTACACATTGCTCTTTCTAAATATGTAACATCTTAAATGTCAACATGAAATAGGACAAGTCATGTTCGTCCGTCGATCGCGTCGCTACAATGATTTGAAAATTCTTCTCTCTTTAAAACAAAAACAAAAGGAGATATTATCAGCTAGTACCTACTAATTGTGTAGGCAATTTTTATTATACCTAGAAAACTCATCAGTCATTATCATCATCTGCCTAACCTTTTCCCAACGATGCTGGGGTCGGCCTCCAGTCAAACCGGATGCTGCTGGATACCAGTATTTTACATGGAGCGACTGCCCATCTGACCTCCACAGTCCAGTTATTTGGTATCACGATACCTACTCCTTGGCTTTAGGGCCAGACTTTCGGGCTTCTGACGACCCGTATCGACTGCCAAAGATTCACGAATGACATGCAGCCGGGAGCAGAGGCACGGAGGGTTATCGATATGTAAAGGTGGTCACCCATCCATGGGCCAACCGCGGCAAGCGTGCCTTACCTTATTTGATAGACCTGTGCGGCTGTTATTGCTTATAGATAACTATACAAGGTTAATTCAAAATCAATATGATTGCCTTAAGTCGTTTACTCAAGTTCAAAGTCGTCATGGAATAAAATGTATTTTGAATTACTTTATTGCGATCCTGAATTACCTTCTCATTGAAACATGAAATATTATTATTGTCAATAAAAATCTGTTGGAACTAAATTGAAGATGCTCTGGGACATCGCGGTCGTACAGTCACAGATAATAATATCGTTTATAATTAAAAATAAGTGGTTTTTTGGCGACTTGTCGAAACGATTCGGGGAATCGAAGCTATAAAATAATAATTATATAATAAAAAAAAACTGTACCCTCATATAATTCCAGGGTGATAAAATGTTTGGCCTTCCAAAGAATTTTTTTTACGTAATGCTTTAAAAATTTAATATTAGTAAAGATGGTGATTGAAATATTGAACCTGCTGACTACGCACTTAGTTTAATTAAACAAGTTTGGCAGAATTACATATTTAATTCACTTTGTCTGACTAGTTTTTCACAATTTTAATACCTACCTTAGTGGTTAGATAAGAATATCTGTCTGTTTATAAATCGTAGAAAGAAGAAGTCAGCTTATTTTTTTTCAGAATGGTATCTCGCAGGTCAACTTAGAAGGTTGTCGGCTGCTTAACCGGGCTATCCTGTGGATGCCTTAATAAATTAAGGCCTCAAGCCAGGGCATATAACTTATAAAAGGGAGTACACGCTAAGGGCGCCCCCTGTGGGGTACGGACCTCGGCTTGGGGCGCTGCTGGGGGAGTGTAGGAAGTGGCAGGCTGGATCGGTTCGCGATTGTTTAGGGGCGATTTTAAAGCTACAGGTGCGGGCTAACTCGAGGACGAGGCGGGAGATGACATGATGCGCCAACCCCAAATAATTTGGGTTAAGGGCAAGAGAATTATGATGGATTTACCCATCAATGCACTTAAGCATATACGTACTTGAAAATGTATACAAACTTATAGGCAACAGTTTAAGTCAATAGGATTATCACAATTTCCATAGCTAGGTATCATAAGAGTTACATAGATCCACTTATAAGCTAGTATGACTAGGATTTAGATTGACTAGAATTTAGAATGACTAGGATTTAGATTGACTAGGATCTAGCTAGATTGATTTAAATAAGATCGAAGCCGCATCCCGCTTGTTGGTAGAACATGGAGATTAGTCTTTGATCATAATATTATACACATTATTCTTTTAGAGAACTTATTTATTTAGTTCCAGATCTTACTATGTTGGCAATCAAAATTTGTTGGTACTAAGTATAACCAACAACTCGAAAACATGTGACATCCACCAACCCACGCAGGGCGCGCGTGGTTGAGTGTGGCCCACTCTCTCTCATACAGAGAGAGGTAGAGGAGGTTTGTGCCCCAGCAGTGGGAGCGTTATAGGCTGATTATGAATATGCTATGTGTCCTCTTTCTGTCGGGTCGCAGTGAATTATGATTAAAGATACTCTGACCTTTTTTTTCTTAGCGTGTCGATGGCAATCTAAGTGGACTAGGCTCAGAATTCGGCTACGTGTTTGGCGCTATTACATAGCGTCCATTAAATCTTGTAACGTGCAGACTGAGCTTGGGATGCAGGTTGTACTATAGTATACCTATACTTATCCGTCAGATACAGTTCTTATCTACAGGAGGTGTATAATCTGTAGAAAATTAAAAGTAAGTACCTACTCACTTTTAATTTTCTACAGATTATACACCTACTATTATTTTCAAGGAAAAATTATTTCACGATGTAGTTCTGCATTACTAGAAAAAGAAATAAAACGTGATGCAAATACGTAATTAAACAGAAACACGTATTCCTATTAATAACTGGCTACTCAGAAATAACTATGTACCTACGTGAATAACTAAAGCAAATATAAATAAAACCAACGTTTACTATATATTCGTACAAAAAAACGTCTAATTATAATTTATGATTATTTCCTGGTTATTGATGCGCAGAACTATGGATGTATTAAGGTAAGTATGTATAGATTATCCAAAAACAAATCGTTTTATTGATAACTAGCTGTTGCCCGCGATTTCGTCAGCAATCCAGGATGGAAAGTAGCCTATGTCCTACTCTAGGTCATGATCTACTCATGTGCCAAATTACGTCCAAATCCGTTCAGCTGTTTTAGCGTGAACGTGAAACGTACAAATAATCAAATCTTTTCTCTCCTTTAGGCGCGATTGGTCCAATTCGTGATTGGTCCAATTCGCAGTAGGTCTAATATAAAGTATTTCCGAAATTAAACAAAATAACACATTTCTATGTACATATTGTACTTTATTTAATTATACTTAATCATATTACAAATCATATTTTGTGTTACTAACTCATTCCCAAAACATATATTACTTTCTCTTGTACCTAAACGGACCCTGGCGCTTCGCTCGCTCGGCTCGTGGGTTGTGTGGTCACAGTTCTAACCTAACCCAACATACCCTTCAGTCATTCTCATTTGTGTCATCCACATTTCCATTTTGGACCAACCGCGAATTGGACCAACTGCGAATTTGGTCCAACTGTGAATTGGCCCAGTGGGAAAAGGATTTTTTTTTTGAACATTGGCCCAAACGCCTAAACCCGACGGAAACAGCGGGGTGTTATGTGTTAACATACAACATATTCTTTGACACTTGGAAATTCTAAAGATGCCCATTATTGAAAGAGTTTTCGGAATCGGGTCAGTAGTTCCAAATATTAAAGAGGATTCTCCCGGATCTTTAAAATATTAGTATAGATTGGAATCTACGCATGAGATTAGGTACTGAAGCAAATATACGCTTCACCTCGTCTACACAGCGAGTCGTAAGTGTGACCAATAACTGACGATCGGATTTGGGAATCAAGCAAAATGCAACACTACCCCTTTATTTATTATAAACGTTGCAGTTGATTAAGGTTAAGAGAGGTTTGAAACGTCCAAAATGTATGGTTAAACGTCAAAACGATATAGTTAAACGTCAAAAATGTATAGTTAAAGAGACACTAATGATCTCTGAACTTAAAGCAACATCAGAACATCACGCTTGTATTTGCCGAAGAGTAAGGCAGAGGCACATTTCGACAGTTATGATTCGTAGCATATGATAGGGGGCGGACCTCCTGCCACCAACCGGGCACAAATCTAGATTCCTGGCTGCTACAGAGAAAATCCTGATGGAAAAACTCAATAAAACTTTGCCCAACCCGGGAATCGAACCCAGGAACTTCATGCTCAACAGCGACCGCTAGACTGACAATGCTGACAAACGTTTATATATTATATACAACGTGTCGTTTTGCATCCTCGTCAAATTTCAGGAGGCTGTTATGAATGACATAAATAATCAAATAAAATTACGATCCTGCTCAATAATTAATACATACTTGTTTTTTTAGATATTTAAGTTTGACAGTATTTCAGAATACTCCACTTTCAAAGAACAAAATCGCCCCGTTGCGTATGCGGTAGGCAGTGCCGTACGACTATGTCGCTGTGTGCATGCTTTACAGTTACAGCGCAGTTACAGTGCAGTATCCTACACATGCCGATTTCCGAAAAATACAAACAATAAAAATAAATACCTACTTATTTTATTATTGATTCGTGTCGAGAATCATTAGCATAGTTACCTCCTCGAATTTGACGAGGATGCAAAACAACACCTTGTATATATTTTTTTACTTTGCGCCACACTAGGAATTTCTCCTGTATCGTGGGTGCGTATACAAACATTTAAACTCACATACACAAACGGCCAGACCCGGAACAACTACTTGCAGGTCATACAAATAATTGTTCTGTGCGGGGATCGAACCCGCGACACGTAACGCAGCAGTCAATCGCTTAACCACTGCGCCAACCGTGTCGTCGTAATTAACCCCGTAAAGTTTATTTTATCCAACGATGTATACAGGGTTATTGGTAAAACACCATCAACCCTTAGGGGGTCATTGTACTCATCATTATGAACAACTTTTACTATGGGAACAAATATGAAATCGCAAAAAAAAATCAGCTGTTCCCTAAATTTATGTTTGCAGAACTCGTCAAAATGTAGGGACCAGTAGATTTTTTTTTGCGATTTCATATTTGGTCCCATAGTAAAAGTGGTTCATAATGATGAGTGCAATGACCCCCTAAGAGGTTGATGGTGTTTTACCAATAACCCTGTAAGTATAGCTAGAGTCCCTTTTTTTCCTTAACCTCTAAACGTATCCCAAATTGCGTTTAGATCGTGAGTACGACATGACCGGTAACTTGTGACAATAAGCTTAGCACGGTTCTGTCAAAGGAACGTAAAACATCTCAAGTTGCTTTTTATATATGCAATACTTGGGTTTCTGGATTTACATACCATAATAAAAATGAATATTATTTTTTAAAATATTTCTCAAAAAATGATAACTATAAAAATCTATTACGAATATAAAAAATAGTGGCCCACCGCGCCGCTCGCGCTGTCGGGATCAAGATCCCAGCTACCGGTGGTTTGGGCTCTAGAGACAGGAACCTCCTTACGATGCGAGCCGTATCGAGCCTTCTTCAGAAGGCAGTACTAAGCCTGATTCATCAGGCCTTCGGTCCAACCGCTTAACGAAAGCCTTGAGGATGTTCATTGATTCATTCAGGCTTTCGGCCACTGGCCGTAACGGCAGTTAAATGGTTTGCAAATATTTCAGCATTTTAATAGATACTTTATGAGAAAATTGCTTTAAAATTTTGCTAACTGCCTTCATGTTTTTGCCGGTGACTGTACATACTTAAATAGTGCGCCTGCACATAAATATTATCAGAGTTAGTAAATAGCTATAATAAACGAATAACCGGTTTACTTCATGTGTTTAACATTTAATACATAGTTTTTTGCATAACATTTTTGTCGAGGACAACTACTTATTGGAACTCTTCCTATTTGATGTCCTACTCCACTTATATGACGTCATTGCTATGATACAAAGAAAATTTTAAAGGTATCCTTAGTGATCTTAGAGCCAAAAGAAGCTCGCTGACGTGATAGAAACAACATTATCAATTGTGCCCTTAAGTGTATAAACATATTAGATTGTTACTTTCCACAATGTAACACTCTGTGTAGGGCACACCAACTTAGTAAGAGCGAGGATGCTACAACATAACGCAATATAACGTATAATGACGTAATATAACGTAACATAACGTAATATAACGTAACATAATATAACGTAATATAACATATGTATTCCCCGAAGAGTTAGGCAGAGGTACACCCACAGAACAGATAAAGATACACCCACATTTTGCTACTTATGTTTAAGTCCCATGTAATAGGGGGCGATCCTATTGCCTTCAACCGGACGCTAATCCCTCTCATTGAGAGGAGGCCTGTGTCCCAGCAGTGGGAACATTATAGGCAGATTATGGGCACAAATCCAGATTTTGGGCTACAACACAAGGTCTTCAGGTCCCGAACTAGGTAGAGCCTATACAGCCTGATGACTGATATACATACTTATATACATATACACACCCAGACACAGGTCATGTTCATTCACACAAATGTTTGACTTGTCCGGGGTGCGAACCCGGGACCAGCGGCTCAGAAGGCAGGGTCGCTACCAACTGCACCAACCGCTAGCGCTTGCAACCACTAGACCAACGAGGGAGGAAAAATACTTACAAAGTTTTCAAAGATATTTTTCCACATCCCAATAAGAACTATATGAAAATGGGTCATATTGTTTACTGGGAAGAAGAATTAAAATAATAAATAAGCAAGTTGAAAGATCAGAAGCATTAAAATGCGTCGCCTGTATCTCTTGCAATGAAAACTGACAACAGAGCTATAAGGACAGTCCTTTATAAATGTCGTTCTGATTCTTATTCACACTCCAATAAAACTAGAGTTTTATGCATTTCCCTGATGGCTATTCGATAAAAATGCGTAAAAAGTACCTACCTTAAATTGCTTTTCATTTTATATAACGTTTTCCTGCTTCAGTTCCGGGATCGTGCACGATTAAATTGAGATATAGTTATACGTAAAATCCTTTCTTATGTCTTGCTAGTCGGTGATACCGAAATATATAAGCTAAGCAAACATTAATAGCTACATAGACACGGCGAGATGATAAAACCGTTCTATTCTTTATTTTCTATGAAACCCTACAATAGAGCCTTTTCAAACAGATGTAGTATGAATTATTAAATGAATCACTATCTAAACATTTTGAAAGTCAATTTAAACAGCTGCACACCACAGGAATAAAGATGAAATACTCCATGAATCACATAGGTTAAATGTAAAACATTTATGGACTACGATTACGTGCATCGTCTTGGGATATTAATATTGAAATCTATCTCTTATGACTGCGACATGTAAGACAAGGTGCCTTGACGGGAGGCAGCGTTATCGTCGTCAGTGGGAAGAAAACCGGCTCTTCAGTTTACATAAATACTTCAGTGGTCTTATAGCCAACATAACTCGGCCTCTAGTCTAAAGTCAGCCTCCCCAAGGTTCGAAGGGAAGACTCCAAAAAGGTTTGAAGCGTACATAACGTAGGCATAAACAATAGTCTAGATAATTATGTACAAACACATCGGTTATGTAGGTTCGGTTTGACCCTGAACTAACTTTCTCTGCAATCATTATACAACAGCACGTATCACACAGAAATAACTTGCTGGTTTGTCAGTCTGCACTGACACTCACAGAATAAACACAATATTTAAACAGCTCAAAGTCAAAACACAGGATTCAAAGACACGTCAAGACATTTTTCACATCAGAACTAACCGGAGGTTTCGCTCTGTTCGCCGTTCAAAGCACCATTTACATATAGCCATAAACCGAGACTGTTGACTAAAAACGCAACGTAGGCCTACAAGTGGTGTCGTGTGAACGGACCCAGTGAGTTAGAAAATCTTATTGCACGAACACGTAGCTATTTTAATATTTAACGTTCAGACACTGTTTGTAATGAACCATGAAACTGAAAATTCGCAAGGACGCTGTCACCAGTGGCTGACAGACAATACTAGTTATGTAATTTATTAATAGTTACATCTACATACATGTGAAATGTTGATACAATCCGTCAACAAAGAATCGGGTGACTGATGATAGCTGATATTGACACGCCTCTGACGGATAGTCAATGTACATTGATTGAAGTTCATGTCAACACTGGATACTTTTATTATTTGATTATTTGAGTAGTTAGTTGATAATTTATTTGTATATATATGTTGACGTGTTTGTTTAAATAACACATTTTTTAAATACGTCGATGCTTTGCCTTAAACATTCACAAATTGTGCGAGGTTAAAGTCACTGAATGCAACAGCAAAGTCAATGGCCTCTTCAACAATTCGCCTCGACATATCGAGGATGACTCCGTATTATAGGTACGATGACGGCTGAAGCTTCGAACAAGCACAAAAGCACTGATTCTCAAATAATGAAGATCATAAAGCAGGCAATGCCACAAAACTAAAATAACGTTGAGTATTTTCTATTTTATCAAAAGTCCAAGTATACGTACTACGTGTTGGTTGTTATGGCGAAGTCGATGAGTCCCCGCGGGCCTGTGGCGGGGTCCGGGCGAGTGGCAGGCCAGTCCTCGGCGACTATAAGCAGACCGCACCCGTTAGACTAGGTTCAAACACGATCGCTTAGCCATCATTCGCAAGAGGAAACCTACGCCAGCAATTGAAAGACTCCCGAACATTCATCTTACTCTGAATCGTTTGGTGTTGCCACCTCTTTACGCAGAAAGTGGTTTGGTATTGCCCACTTAAACCTTATTTTGCTTGAAGTTAGTTTCAAGTTTCCAATACATTCCTCAGAAATTAGGTAGGTAATAGGTAATACGGGCTGGTGTCCGCAACACCATGTCAATGCGCGTATTTTGCGTACGGGTTAGTTTATAAGTTAGTTTCAAGTTGTTATACATTCCTCAGAAATTACGTCAATATAAAATAATCTAGCTTTGTCGTTTCCGTGTCGTTTTCTTATCCAATGAAATGGTTGTAAAAGGAAGGATTGATTGTTAAATTGCCTGATTCAATCGATGGCTCGTAAATGTCAAATAAACAACTTGTTTTGGGGTTATCGTCAAAACTAGCTTCCAGCGGTGTTCTACGGTTTCTGCTGAGGTTTATGCTGCAGTGAATTTACCCAATATTTCACAACTGCAGGGTTTAAAAACAGAACCTTTAACCAAAACTATGTTTCAGAAGCCATCTTGCGACCACAAAACGATGTTTGCTAAAATTACAGCCTACTTACAAACAGGTTACTTACACCCTTTTAACAGATTGGATCAATACTTGCAAGTATTGATCCAATCTGTCAAAACATTAATTTTATTTATCAATTCCACTACTTTAATTAAAACACAGTTCTGTGTAGTTTTATACAACTTATATACAGCTATGACGCACAGCCAAAAAGTATTTACTTACATTATTGAATCATTGGACACACTTTTGTATAGGAAAATCGCTCACTTGAAGCAGTGATCGAGTTTTTTTGTCGATAAACACAACTCGTTTCTTTAGAAAAAAGGTATCGAGGAAGTGTTTTTTTTTTCTTATGCCATTCTAATATGTATATCGTCGTTGATAAATGCCATTCTCGGTATCTACCGCGTTGTGACGCTCTTATAGATAACGTTCATTTTAACGTAATAGTTTTAACTGGTATTCTATGTCGTGTGCTGCTCGTGTGCACGTAGGTACTTAGTTCATGACAACTTCTGTAGTGAGGAAAGCTCATCGCATCTGTGGAGTACAATAGGTATTATGTTCATGGTTCAAAAACCAAGTATTCGCTCAGGCACTTCAAGTGAAACTTAATAAATACCTCGAGGGAGGATTTTTTTTGTGGTAATTATTGTTTCATGAACGAAAACAAAAAGCTGTTTAATCACTACAAAACGATCTTATATTAATTATACCACGTTAAAGCCGTTAGTACAGTCACCGTCATAATGCGGGTACCCCCCTTCAAAGTTAATTTTAATACAACTGGGGTAACCAATTGATGCAGCCCACCGTACATAAAGCATAATATTTACAACACGTGATAATTGAATATTGTCATTGGTCTCTTTTTTTTAATGGCTTCTCGTATTTGACCTTAAGAGGTCGTTACTACTTAACCGGACTATTCTGTGGCTGCCTTAAGCGAACTCAGAGCCTCCAGCCAGGGGCCTAATGATCTCGAGACGATTACGAGTTTTGTACCACTTCGAAATGTCATCGATGAGGAAAAATATCAGTTACGATGATTTAAAGCGGAATTTCATAGTAAGTTGTATGAAATCTGATCAGTTGGTAGTTATATGCGTAGTAGTTACTAAGTAACAGGCGGTTATAGGGCAATAAAGAAAATTTTATCTAATAACTTGGTGGTTTCCGCAGAAAACGAAGGCTCTAATACCAGAAATGAAAACTGCCTGCTTATTTCTGAAGAAAGTTCAACGTATTAACACTTGCAGCTTTTTATTTCATAATATATGTGTAAGTTATGTTTTCGTATAAATCAAGTGTCTTGCTTACTTCGATTCAAACCTAACAAATGTTTTGCAAAAAATATTCATTAACACCAAGGGTACGTAGTACAAACACCGTTCCATTGGCTAGTTTCATTGTTATTGTTTTAAAACTAGACAAAGAAAGGTACTTACTTTGTAAGATAATAACCGTGAATTCTTTGATACCACGGTTTGTTTGTTTGGACGTGCTAATCTCTGGAACTACCAATCTGATTTAAAAAAATATTTTTGCATTTTATAGCCCAATGGAGAATATTCACTCATTTTGAATTATAGCTTAATGTATTCTCTGTCAAAAATAAAAAATACATGTGAAAGAATTATTTTGATACGTTAATTAATTCCCAAGTTATAGAATTTAAAGTGAGCTCGCGACCGTTGGCTCGCGCTCGCGCCTCGTGGCGTCATTTCCAACAATCGCTCAGTCCGTTCGCGCTCTCCCGTACCGCTGCCTTACGTTTCCCTTTAAATCATTGGATATATCCAATCCTAGTTCTCGGAAATCCCGTGTTGTGCCAAAATGTACAAGTACTACTACCAAGACGCCGGAAAAGTTGTTTTTTTTAGCGGGCAACAAATTTACGCGAACATTGATTGCTTGTAAAATCAAAACCTCTTGGTATTTTTAAATAAAACAAAAACTAGTGTATTTGTATAATAAAAGCTTTACTGTAACGATGCTTCAAGTGATTTTACATACCTATGAACATTCCACATTCTTGAGGAAGGCTATATGCTATTTAACATCACGCTATAACCCACAGGAGGCAAGCGAGGTGGGTGAAACTGCGGGGCACAGCTAGTAATTATATAATATTCTGAATGGTTACCTAAAGAAGCTTCAAAATGTTGAATCAATCGTTTAATCCGTTGATAAATACGAGAACAATCCGGTTTTTTTTTTACCCTTTAGAACTTCGCAATGTAGACCTTGGTACCTGAGACGTGTCTGATCGTATTTTTTTATATAGGCAACTTATACATTTACCTGCATTTAAATATGTTAATATGTCTTTTAACATCACCATCAGACAAGACAACAAAAACATATTTTGTTGTATAGTGTCCTTTTTATAAAACCTTGTTCCAGATTATGGTAGGTAGGGTCTTGGAATGTTAAGTGGCACAGCAGAAGTAGGTAATTATAACAGTTCAAATCTTTCTGATTAGTAAAATAAAGTAAGTAATCTTGTTCCAATTTAGGTACACACAACATAAAACTATTCACATATCAGACTAAGAGGCAACAATATTGTTGATTTATACTAGCTAAGCAGGCCATTATGAATTAGAATTCCTGTTAAGTTTTCTCCTTACTTTACTAACTTTAGACCTAATATCAAACAGGATTGTTTCGCATTGGAAGGAGTACTTCAATAAAAGATCGCAAGAAAATGGAATCTGGTACAAAACGATTTAACCGCACCCCTAGAACTCACCGTGGATGGATAATTAATCAGCTTAATCTGTTCAACACAGATGTGATACTGTTGTAGTACTAAGACTTCGTTCTGGACATATTCCGTGTATTATGTTCTCATAGGCAAAATCAACAACGACTAATTGCGATTTTTGTAGATGATTTTTATCACATTAACCGAGTGTGTGCGCAACGAGGAATTTGGAAATAGGTTAGATTGTAGGATTAGGGAGATAGTTTACTGTAATAGTGCTCTAGCTGTGCCACTCTAACTTCTAACGAAGGGGCGTTAGAAAACAAAATAAAATATAACTATAAATCATAGCTAATTAAAATTACGGATCACTAGTGGCAGGCAGCCGTGGTCGTGGTATGTAGACGGGCGGCGCTCGCGGAAGTTTGCTCTCAACTATGTACCATGTACCTACGCTCGGTAAAAGCATGAAAAAGAAAACGCAAATGCAATTAAAATTATTATTATTATAACATACAAGCCTCACAGAACCACTCGTTTTATTCCTGGTTTCATTAATTAAAATCAAGATAAGCCAGCAATGACTAAAGTTCTACCGGATGGCACAAGATGCAATTTAAGACGAAGCTCGTTTACCTAGAAGATGCTTATTCCTAGATCAGCGAGGAAATAATTAGTAGTTATAATTTATTAATTGAGACTGGCTTCCGCCACGCGGCTTATACATGGTGGGAAACATTGAAGCGAGAATGGTAATGTTATGGCGTTTTGATTTATAAGACAATTAGGTATGTGGGGTTTCCCTGCACGCTCGAAGAGGCACCAAGTAAATGCTAATACAGACGACGTTAATACTTGCTAGTAAGCTTCTCAGGTGAACAAAATTCTAAGCAGTGCTAAGCTTAGTAGATTGCCATCAAAATGGCGACAATGTAACTTGTTACTTGCGTTACCAGTTGATTTATTTATAGAAACACTGGCGAGCCGCCAGGGGCTTTGCCTGTATTCAAAAACCTTTCACGAAAAACCCAGTGGTGAAAATTGTTTGAATATCAAGCTAGATAAATGCATCGCGATATAAAATTTGTAAATGTCGCATGTAATAATGATTTCAAATTATTTTTTATACGTCAGTGACATGCATGACATCATTAGAGTTAAGAAGGAAGTTAAGTTGTCCAACATAATTTGTTTAAGAGCGTTTATACCTTATGAGTGGCAACGTCGCAATTTAGTGTCATATTTCGTGGTTTTCAATTTTTATCATTTAATTGGAGCTATATTTTAAAAATCTGTTTAATTATCTTTTTAGAATTACGTGAAAGTGTTTAAAAAGTAAGTACCTAACCGTAATGCTTTCAGGTATTTTACAATGAAAATAACGCCCTGCAAGTTTCCAATGTACTATTTGCTTAGAGGTAAATAGAACTGTAAACGCAACGATTTCTTACCTTTTACACAGTTTTCACATAATTCTAAAAAGTTAATTAAACAGATTTTTTAAATATAGCTCCGATTAAATGATAAAAATTGAAAACCACGAAGTATGACACTAAATTGCGACGTTGCCACTCATAAGGTATAAACGCTCTTAATAAGCGATAGTACATAAGGCTACTATACAGTATAAAACACTCCCGCAAGTACGCGCGAAGGTGCGTTGACACGCAACATGCAGCGTGACGCGTGGCACGCGCGTTTCACGACGATCTGCACAAGCATGGTCCTCTAAACAAATGGATTTTATCTCAAATTCTATCTTTTCCTGCTAAGCTAATTGATTGTAAAGGTTCTTTATATTGCTGCAAGTCCAAAGGTTAGAGTACGAGGTTTGTAGGTAACTAAGAATCAAACTGTTGCTCATCATGTTACATGTATCAAATGTGACACCGATGACAGATAGTGGAATGTATTTGATAAAGTATGGAGACTTATGCCGGTGATACAGTGATACAGATTAGTGAAACGTAGCAAGAAATGTTACACAAACGTACCGTCCAATGCAATTATGTAATACAACATCAAATGTAACATCGAGAATTGGTTTACATGTTACGTTTCATCAATCTGTACCTGAACTTATTTGGTTGTTTATATCAAGATTTCTGTCAAAGTTTAACACGTATGAGTAGGTATTTTTTATTCGTTCATAATTTTCCAAGATTCAAATATAGCGATTCGGTCATATGTTTTTGTTCCTTCAGTAGTATTTGCTTTATTTACAAGAAGTCGTTCAATGCTACGATCACAAATTATAGTCGTTGATAAATTACTGCTAAGAACCTTTGGGTTAATACTAAACGCCTCACCTTCAGATTGGTGTCCCTAAATAAGCTATGTGGCTATGTTATGGTAAAATACAATTTTAGTAACATCTTTCAAAATGTTCCATAGGGGGACTACATGACCTAAACGCAAGTTTTATATCGCCTAAAAGTATATGATCCACTGCGGGAAACAAAATCAGAAAAATATAGGATATATGCTAGTTAGATAGTGTATTGAAAACATAATACAACTAATATCGTACGGTAGAAAAGTCACGAAGATACCTCAAAAAATTTCTTTTAACGATTAAAAACCATAATACTGCAATCATTGTTTTTTTTTTTTCAGATTGGTCTTCAAGCTATATATTATTAACGTGATAGTTTTTTCATTTTTTAGTCCAATCATTTTATATAATTATAGATAATTGCTTCATATTTTGCAATAAATAGCTTTTTGTCATCGCGCTTCTCTTTGTTTTCTATGCAGTCCGACAGTGACCGCGCTTTAGGTGTTGTTATCCCCTTAACAATATTCGACGACGACGTGGTAGGTATACTCGTGGCCACAATTTGCAATCTAAAAACGTAGTCGTAGCCAATGAAAAATGAAAGTAGCAATAAATCCAATAAGCTTGCAGTTTCTATTGCTTTACGGCTTACCGCATACGCAAGAAGAATTCTCGAAGGAGGCTGCAAATGTGTAAGTCCCTCAACTTTGCAAGTTTTTGCTATACACGAAACGTGTCGAGGTAAATCACATTATAACAACCTGACATAATGGCAATACAATTTCGTAGTGTCGGTATTCATCACTCATTATTTTCTGATGCCTGTAAAGCACGGCGCCTGTACGCATGAGAACCTTTAACTTGAACGTACATTGCGCTCTGACCACGATCTTTGCTGAAAGACTTATACACGAGTAGCAGTGGACTCTATCCTTCGCGTGTAGAACAGCACAGAAGCAAGATCTCAATAACATAATTACTGTTATTCAAGTCAGCAATGGTCACGTATGTGGTGCAATGTTGTCAACCTCGTGATCTGCCTATCACTCGTAGGTAGAACGGCGTGATGAAGCGTGTAGGTATTTTCGCACACGTATTTCATTTCAGATTGCGATATGTCTGGGTGGATTCATTACAATCAGCAAGTCAAGATGTTGAGGCAGATCTGATCATAGTTGTCTTTTAGTCTTAGAGGCAGTATACAGTTGACTCTACGGGCACAAAACCAATTTGTGACATACAAATTATCTTTCTTCAAACATACTACTATTTCGTCGTATGTGTAGCTCTCAAATTCTATTTCAAAGAGCCATTGGTGTTTCCACCATTCTACGAGTATCTTCTTAAACTCGAAGTCCTAAAAGGCTATTTCTAACCGTTTGGGGTAGAAACACTAGGGCCATGGGGTCCGAGTGCCCACTTGGTTTATCGAGACATCGCCAAGCGGTTAGTCGACTCTTCACGTGATCAGAGTGCTGGCCTATTTTTTGGCCAAAGAACCAGCATCGCCATACAACGTGGCAATGCTGCCAGCCTTTTGGGCACTTTTCTCTAAAAAATTTGAATTAGGAACTGCGACTATGATCACTAAACCATTGTAAACACAAAAATAAATTTGAATCATCGACACGATGACGTCTAAACTGGGATGCATTATGTTAATACAGACAAGTCTTTTGTGGTGTGCGCAAAAACTGCTCATTTAACTTTATTTGTGCCAAATACTAAGCTGTGCAAACAAACCCATCGGTTCCATTGTGTTCGTCTATAATACGATTGTTATTGGTTACTTTGCGAAGGTGGACACTGACTTATTGTTTGTTCGACCGCAATGCATGGAGTCGAGTATCTGCGTCATGTGCAAACAAAACTGTTACATTTTCTATCCCGTTGGCGTAAAATTTTGTGGAACGATGATAGGTGATAGGTATGCGTTATACGAGTAGGTATCTTATTAAAAGAATCTCTGAAGGGTTGTTAGATAGTGCCACTAATTTTATTAAAACGTGGTCCAAAATACGAATTCAGAAAATTAAGTATTTTGTTTGTACAGATATATGGTTTAATCTCATGTCTATGAATATGCCTAATTACGTTAGACTTGTGAGAGATAAGCAAAGGGGTTGTAATCTTTGTGGCATATCCGACGTTCCCGATATCATCATCATCATCATCATCAGCCTATATTCGTCCACTGCTGGACGTAGGCCTCTCCTAGTGAACGCCACTGAGCCCGATCTTCGGCTCTCCTCATCCAGTCTCTGCCAGCCGCCTTTCGCAAGTCGTCATTCCACCTGCGTCCCACACTACGTTCCCGATATATTTGGAGGTAAATATCGCCATATGAGAACTAGGAAAATGAATGAAAAATGCAGTAGGTAATTACGTGTGTATACAACGATTACCTATCAATTGTTTTAGTTTTAACTAGTTATTTAAGGTTACCGGTAATGGTTTAAAAGTAGGTACTTATACCTACTTTGGCAAACAAAATAGCGTTTCTATGCGATGTGAGGCGATTTAGTAGGTATCATAAGTAACTAAGTATGGCGGCTTTTTCGCAAATAATTATACTGTCTTCTAATAAATAGTAAAATCAACGCGGGAACTATTATTTGGATATACCAGCTTCCATAAAAACATATTCGTTAGTACCCATTTTTTACCGATACAAATATCTAGGGAGTTTAGTTTAATAATGTTAATAGAGTATTCGATAATAAATAAGCCATTGAACTCAAATTATATAAAAAATAGACAAGACTACGAGAGCATTGCAAATATAACTTCACTAAGAAAAATCTCCATCCTACCTATAATAAGTTTACGTAACAAGCCCTTGAAAACCACACGGCACCCAAGCAAGTTTACTCGCCTCAAATGATTATTTTGTAAACACTCTATTAAAGACCGACTAAAGCAGACATTTTAGCCTTGTGAAAGTTGGTAAAAGTTAAGGACGGCCTAATGAGCAATGATCGGATAATCGGGCGCTTATATAGGTACTTAAACTTCTTCCCACGAAAGGATAATATGGATATTCCTTTCTGAATGAATAAGTATAAGTAATCCCGGCTTCCTGGGATTGAACAACTTTGTAAAAACTTCTATAACAAACATAATGAAATTACAGCAGTGGTTATTTTGTTTTAGTATCTTGATACTATTCAAAACAAATGGAATAACAATAAAAAATGTTGTGCACAATGTGGTCAAGTAGTGGAAATTGATTTATCTATCTAACAGTGAATACCTACTGTGATTAGTGATCGAATAAAATACAATAAATTAGTCGAATTTATTGTATTTTATACGAACAGAAGACTAAATTTTTTTTTTCACACCGATTTCGAATTTTAAGTTGTATGCAGGTAACATTTTTAGCAATCTCAGGAATTTCAAACGATTCCGGGATCCGGGATTCTGAAAGGCATGTCCGTATTATTCTTTCGTGGGAATAAAAGTGAAGTTTAGGTATAGGTATTAGCGCCCGATTATCCGATCACTGCTAATGAGGGGTAATTAATATTTCACAAATTGCTGTAGGTATTGTACTAGTAACGACGCTAGACAACACTGAATCACAACCGGTAGTGATTGTCTTATGTTTTATCAATTGTCTTCATGAAATAATCACTTATTATCTGCTTGTTCCTTTTCCCTTGAAAACTATTTTATTAATGGTTCACAGGATACAAAGTTACTTTAACATTTTATTTTATACCTTAAAAATAAGAACGTAGCACCTATATTACTATAAAAATCACTCACGTGTTTCCTTCGAGTCACGTGGGGCATTAGGGTTCATTATTACACCTTAAGTAATCACTGGGTCATCAAAACTGTCTAAAATCACTGGTTTCCTTCAGTAATTCGTGTAGGTACTGAAATAAGCTGTTATTAGCTTATGTTTTTTTATTCTTAGATCGCGGTAGCAATCATTTACCTACCTACGTCTCCCATTGTCTGAGTATCTGTGATAAGTGTAGGTACCGTGGTTCTCACATAATCATTTAGATGTTGCAAGTACATTGTCTTTTTAATAAACTTCAATAAAAGCGTGGCGGTGTATGTCCGCATCTCCGTCATCCTTGTGACTCAATGTTGTAATAAATTGTATCGCTTCAGATCCTCTGATTGATGTCTGCTACATTGTATGATTCGTATTAATAAAAATAATAAAAACAACAAGGCTTTTTTTACCTCATGGTCTGTTAAAAAGCTTTAAAAAGTATGTACAAATTGTACCTATAAGTAATTAATATTGATCAATTATATTAAGTTCCATCATCTTCATCATTTCAGTCGAAAGCCATCCACTGCTAGACGAATGCTTTCACCCAGAACCGCTACTTCGACCGGTTGTGTCGTTCTCGCATCGAGCAATAGTAGCAGTTGGTATCGGGCCCGAAATATAAACATTACAATGGAAGACAGGTGTAATTTACATATGTTGTGATGTAAACATGTATCCTGTAGATATCAATTGACAGATATAGTAGGTATGTTTAGACAAGAATTCGAGTTTTACCTAACCAACGGCATTTAATAATGAAAAAAAACCACACCTAATTGACTCTTACAAAGATATCACAAATAATAATACAATTTAAACATAAATTCGACAAGCATTAAATTGCGATATTTTTCCATCAAATCAAGAGTTATAAAGATACTATAGATTCAATTAAGCGTAATCCAATTATGGTATGTTTTATAAAACCAATCAAATTAATTAAAGCTCCTCGTAAAAGATAACTAAGTTACAAAAGTACCTACATCCAATAACAGATTTGTAAAAAAGATTAATGTATTTTATCCTACCTACAATAACCTGAATAAAGTTCGTCATTCGTTTAAAGTAATGATTAACATGGTATCATAAATTATGCCATGTTTCAAGGTACCCTTTCGCCATAGAAGTTGGATGGTGTTTGTCTTATAAAAGATTGTTATTCATTTTTCGTACAGCGGGGCGGGCAGTGCTGGCGCCGCTGCTGCTGAGACCCTCAAGCGGCGAAAATACTGTAACGTTATGGGTAACTATAGTTTTGAGACGTTTGTGGTCGAAACGCTCGAAACATGGGGTCCGAGAGTGCGTCTGCTTTTTGAGAAAATTTCTTGCCAACTGGTCGACACTTCATGTGACCAGAGGGCTGGCTCGTTCTTTGGCCAAAGAATTAGCATTGCCATTCAACGTGGCAACGTGGTGTGTTAAATATTGTATATAAACCATTTATATATATATTTGTATAAATAAAGAATGATTAGATAAACTACCTGCTATGAGGGTTGCCCTCTGACATCACAATATCTCGTTCCGCAAGTAACCCTACAAATGCAACGCCCGCGTATTTTTCGTGTGAATGTGTTGCTTTTATTTGGGTTTTGTTCGCAAGACTTGTTTAAAAACTGGTTGATACCCAACTACATCGATCATAATACCTATTTACATCGATTATATTACCCAACTACATCGACCTTTTAGTCATGTTATTGCTTTGCTTATGTTACCTGCCTTACATTGTTACTAATAGCGTAAGGAGTTTAAATACCAGTAAAAGATTCGTTTTTAACTTTTTACCTCTTCACGCTTGCCTTAGCGCGACAGGAAAAAATATCTACCTTAGAGTTGTTTTACACATTCGATGACTACACAGTAATTAATAATTTTATAATTATTACGATTTACGGCGAATTAAATTAATCTGTGATAGGAACGACACGTGCTTTTTGCATATCAATTTTCATACTCGTACTCGAATTAGATGGCGCAGCAGAATACTTTTTCTGCAGTTTCACGTCAACTCTGAATTACTTATTATGGTTATTAAATGTAATTGTAAATAAAACGTAATAGCAATTATAATTACATAATGGACACTTGTTTTGTAACATTCCTCAAGTTGGCAACTCATTCTGAAATTCCTGAGGCCCACCTGGCCCTGCAGTCTCGACATAGTTAGCAATCGTTTTCGGTTGCTAAGTCCTAACAATCCAGATGTAACGATATTTGGTAGTCTCCACACTCAAATTTATCGGTTGTTACCGGTATTTTAGGTAGGTACTGGTAGGTAACAACCGATAAATTTGAGTGTGGAGACTACCAAATATCGTTACATCTGGATTGTTAGGACTTAGCAACCGAAAACGATTGCTAACTATGTAGAGACTGCAGGGCCTGTGCAACATTGGCTTTGGGTTACCGGTTCGACTAAAGACGATAATTCTCAGTAAATCGTTTAAACAAAACTTTAAAAGTTATTACTCTATTTCCCGGATTAATTATACTTAATAATATGAGAGTGACGTAGAACCAGAAAACGAAAAATTAATATCTAATATTTTTAATTGAAAATATTACTTAATATTTTCAATTAAAAATATTAGATATTATTTTGATTATTATTTGTTTGGCAACTATATTTTTTATTCCCTCGATGGTAGCCAACAATTTAAGAAAAATAAATATGAATCGCATTTTTCTTTCTATCTAAAACAGATAGAAAAAAAAATGAGTCACTGACATGAGAAACGAGAACAAAGATTAGTATAAAAAATGAAGTTGGAACTCGTTTAGCACGACGAAAGCACATCATGTGTTTTAACACATTTACGAGATCCTAGAAGTTAATGCTTAGCACGATTGGGGTTAGGAATGATATCGACATCAATTTTCTTCACAATGCTTCAATAAAAAGGAAGAAAGCAACATTTTCTTTGTAAAACGTTGCAAGAAAATCAAGGGCACTCGATTTGTCATTTGATTTAAAATGTAGTTTAGTAGCAGGCCCAGGCAGACTGAAAGATAGCATCTAGATGGGACTATAATTACCTCGCTTTGAGTAACTTGATTATTCATGGTTGTAGCTAAATCTGTTACGTATGTAATATATACTTACAAGTAAGCCCAAGTTAATTAACCGTGAACAAAATGCCCCAAAATTTTATTACATGCTCACGTTTGTTTACACGGGTTTGACTATTTTATTGCCTTCTGAAATAATTTGATCTGCCACTCTTAAATGCTACGATTTTAAAGCAATGTAATTATTATAGTTATGTAGAATTCTACCTAAAACTAGCAATAAAATCATCCGTCTATAAAATATGAATAATTCAAGCACTGTCATTGATACGTTACTAGTCTGCTAGCTTATTTTTTTTGACATACCTACGTTTGTTTAATTGAATTCAACTAGTATAATAGGTAATTTTTAATATAAAAAGATGACTCATGTATGTGCTCTGTTATTTATTATGTGTGAGTTATGTTATGACATGTATGAATGTTAAATAAATCACTATTTATGTGGCTACACTTCGTCACATGTACCTACCTATTTTGCCACAAATGCTTATCGCAAAATTGTGTGTTTTTTTGCACTGCTGAGTATTAAGACTCAATGAATTACATGTTAGTGCTCAGATTTCATTGCCATAAATCATCATTAGCCATTATTTTGTGCTTTATCACCACAAAAAGATTAAAACATATTTATTTTCGCCTTTTATGAGCATACGTTTTTTCTCCACCAGTATTCACCAGTACAATTATTTGTACCTACGTAACATAACTTAGCGGTTACAAACACGTCCATTCCCTATTGCTTCCCCATTGATAAATAACGATGTTATATTTTCTCGTAGCGAGCATATCTTTGGCATTAATCATTGTCATACTCGTAGATACGACACGTGTATTACTCTAATTGCCATTTTGTGTTTTCGTTACCTTTTTATATGTAGGTATTTGATACCTCGCTTGTACACCGTGCTAATAGATATTAGATGCCTGACATTTTATGGCATAAAATACACGACGCAATAAAATAGCGTGTTATTAAATGCAATATTATGATTATAATGGAAGTTGATGTTCTTGCGCAAGTTATGTGGAATTTTTCATATATCGTCTGGCCATGTGGAGCAATGGACGTCAGTCACTTGTTTCACATTAATTTAAGGTCTCTCCCTGAGGACCGACACGTACCGCAAGAAGGTTACAGGGTCAATGTTAATTTGAAACGAATCATAAACGATGAACCTCTTAGCGATGAAGTGCGGAATACTAACGAGTGTATTTTATTGACCGTACCAACAGTTAAAATTGTTTTATTACTAAAACATCCGCAAGGTCGCCGCGAGGATTCAGCCGTCTACGGTTTTTTCTAAATATGTATACGTCGGCCCCTCAACTATGACATTACGAGACTTCCGCGAGTTTGCAAATAAAAGTTTGTCGGAGAAAGTTAAAATGTGAAATCAGATGTACTCGTATGCAAAAATATATTTGCCTTTGCGGTAAAGGACCTCTTCACTCACTGAAGAGGTGTGTGCTAAATTACTTCGAGTCCGGTCGAACGATTGTTGATTTTTTGTTGTAGGTACCTAATTCCGAGAAATCTTTAGTGTTGTACATATTAATTAATGTTATTAAAATAATTACCTACTACCATTTTCGGTTATTTTTCGTGGCTCCTAAATGTTAGCGACTTTTTTAAGTGTCAACAGCTAGTTTTAGTGAGTATCTAATCGCGTTTCTGCTTGATTTTTATCTAACAAGCTGATACTGCCCCAGAACCAGTCGAAGATTTGGTAAATGGTAATAATATGTCGAAAAACAAAATCAAGGTAGTCTTGTACACATTTTCAAGACCACAGACGCTATAATGATACATGATGCAAGAATTTTAGTCGTTCATAATTGTTTTTTTTTATTTTTTTTATGTGATAAATTTGTAGAGCCGGTGAATTACCTGTACTATAGGTACCCATATTATTTATATTTAATACCTAAGGCCCTATCACATTCATGAAAAATCTATTTTCCGATAGGCAATTTTGCTTACGACCTGCTCTTAATATTTAGTATTTAAAACAGCTCAAACAAAGCCAACAAAATATTACAAGAGCAAAAGGAAAAAGGTCCCTTATGTATGTTGTTTATATCTAAACGCATGCAATCAATGAACCATGTGTGTACTACATTGGGTCTTCAACAAATACAAGGCACTGATCATGACGCGTCAAGGGAACAACAATACATGAATACTAAATTACCTGTAAGTATTATTACCTACCTACTACCACTCAAATATTGTGAAATGTCACGGTAGTGAAACTTCTAGACAAGCGAGCACCATCGTCGATTAAGTATCATGACCACATAACATTACGACTGTATAGCCTGTAAGGGTGAGCAGAGATGCATCCATAGTACACCCACATTTCGCTAGTTACGTGTAATATGAGACGAGCCTATTGCCATCAACCGGACACTCCGGGGTGCTATGGCGGAAAAAAACCCAATAGCATTTTGCCCGAACCGGGAATCAAACACAGGACCTGATGTTCACAGTAGCGCTTGCGATCATTAGAACAACGAGACAACCCATGAATTCGTGATACTTTCATGTTATCTTTACATGGGGGATCGTGACCTAACGCGAGATGCCTCAATTCGTGATACCCTCAATGTTAACTTTACATGGGGGATCGTGACTTAACGCGAGATGCCTCAATTCGTGATACCCTCAATGTTAACTTTACATGGGGGATCGTGACTTAACGCGAGATGCCTCAATTCGTGATACCCTCAATGTTAACTTTACATGGGGGATCGTGACTTAACGCGAGATGCCTCAATTCGTGATACCCTCAATGTTAACTTTACATGGGGGATCGTGACTTAACGCGAGATGCCTCAATTCGTGATACCCTCAATGTTAACTTTACATGGGGGATCGTGACTTAACGCGAGATGCCTCAGTTCGTGATACTTTCATGTTATCTTTACAAGGGGGATCGTGACCTAACGCGAGATGCCTCAATTCGTGATACCCTCAATGTTAACTTTACATGGGGGATCGTGACTTAACGCGAGATGCCTCAGTTCGTGATACTTTCATGTTATCTTTACAAGGGGGATCGTGACCTAACGCGAGATGCCTCAATTCGTGATACCCTCAATGTTAACTTTACATGGGGGATCGTGACTTAACGCGAGATGCCTCAATTCGTGATACCCTCAATGTTAACTTTACATGGGGGATCGTGACTTAACGCGAGGTGCCTCAATTCGTGATACCCTCAATGTTAACTTTACATGGGGGATCGTGACTTAACGCGAGATGCCTCAATTCGTGATACCCTCAATGTTAACTTTACATGGGGGATCGTGACTTAACGCGAGATGCCTCAATTCGTGATACCCTCAATGTTAACTTTACATGGGGGATCGTGACTTAACGCGAGATGCCTCAGTTCGTGATACTTTCATGTTATCTTTACAAGGGGGATCGTGACCTAACGCGAGATGCCTCAATTCGTGATACCCTCAATGTTAACTTTACATGGGGGATCGTGACTTAACGCGAGATGCCTCAATTCGTGATACCCTCAATGTTAACTTTACATGGGGGATCGTGACTTAACGCGAGATGCCTCAGTTCGTGATACTTTCATGTTATCTTTACAAGGGGGATCGTGACCTAACGCGAGATGCCTCAATTCGTGATACCCTCAATGTTAACTTTACATGGGGGATCGTGACTTAACGCGAGATGCCTCAGTTCGTAATACTTTCATGTTATCTTTACAAGGGGGATCGTGACCTAACGCGAGATGCCTCAATTCGTGATACCCTCAATGTTATCTTTACAAGGGGGATCGTGACCTAACGCGAGATGCCTCAATTCGTGATACCCTCAATGTTAACTTTACATGGGGGATCGTGACTTAACGCGAGATGCCTCAGTTCGTAATACTTTCATGTTATCTTTACATGGGGGGTCGTGACATTCGTGACCTAACGCGAGATGCCTCAATTCCCTAATTTCATATTAAACAAAGCTAATGCAACATTCTTGTCTTCTCAATATAAGAAGAGACCTTTGCCCTGCAGTGGGACAGTAATAGTCTGGATTTATGAGAGCAGTGATGATCCAGTGGAAACGGCCGTGACTTACGAGTTGTAGGTCGTAGGTTCGAACCCAAACAGGCGCTTTACTTTGTGTAAATTATTTCATCACCACTGTTCTCAAAACGGTGAAGAAAAACATCGAGAGGAAACCGGCATGTCCTAGAACCAAAAACTCGAAAGACATGTGACATCTACCAACCCGCAGTGGGCTCGCGTGGTGGATTACGGCCCACTCCCTCTCACCGAGAGGAGGCCTGTGTCCCAGCAGTGGGAACATTAGCTGATGATGATGATGATGATAATATTATATAAAGCGAAATTATAACTGAATTTTCCGATCTGTTACTTTAATGTATCAATTGGTGAGTTCCGGTCAATAAGTCACTGAAGTCACTGTGTTACTGAAATGTCTTTTGTTATGCGCACAGCAATAGAGTCGAACTCTCTACCTGCGTCTGTGTTTCCGAACGCATACAACCCTAATCTCTTCAAAGTGAGAGTGAACAGGCTTCTTCTGGGTAAGCTCACTCCATCGTCGACTCTGTCTCTGTCTGTACTGACCTAGACTAGAGTCAAGAGCAACCCAAATAAAAATAAAAAAAATCGTCTCTACTAAGTTTCTTGAAACAAAAAATTCAAAGGTACTTGCATTGGATTTTCCCGTTATCGCCAAACGCTATTATCGATTCTTACATGCACGCGCATTGCAGTAACTTATACGATTATTACGCTGTAAAATTGAAGAACTGATAATATAACCCTGCTCCACTATTTATGCAATAGGATATTTATATTTATGTGTTTTTTTTAAATCAGTGCCAAGTTATTGTTAGCATTTTAGTGTTTAATTTGCAAGTACAAAATATATGCCATTAGCCTTTAGGGCCGTGAGAAAACTTTATGAATGAAACTGTTCAATCAATGCTCCTGAAAACGCACAAGCTGAGGTCTCTTTACCAAAACATTGTATTCAAGTTATCTTTAGTGAGTCAATAACCTATCCACAATTTTTTGTCTTAAATACTGATCTAAATCATTCAAAACTAAAGCAGGTATGTAACGTTGATGATGAATCTCTTTGATAGTTCCGACTCGACGCGTTTCGTAGGTACCTATATATAATAAAACTGAGCTATGTCAGTCAATTCGATTCTGATTCCGACCGAACCGTAAATGAATGAAAAAAGCATCTCGCAGTATCTTCGCTTGTTGGCTTCGGAATATCAATTAAAATAACCAGATTTGAATCAACGTAGACTTATAATAATACCTACAATACCTGTTAGGAACTGTGCAGATTTAGGCTGCTAGTCCGAAGCATGCGAATTCTGATTTGAGATTGTTTGCTTGCTAATGATCAAGTGAAAGTGGCAGAAATGTAATTATAAAAGTTCTGAATTTCGATAACCGCTTCAAGAGTTCAAGTTCCAGACGGGGTGGACGGTCGACAGCGTCGAAGCGGCCAAGGCTATTAAAAAAACTTCATCATTCATATTCACGTGGTAATTTTAAAAACACGTGTCTGTGCACACGAATAAAATGAGACAGGTATTTGAATGAGCAATAATAGTTTCCTCTGCGTTCTTATCGCTTAGAATACTAGCAATTAAACATAAGAAGTAGAATTCGTTAGAAATATTCACACATGAACTGCATTTTACTTCAACGAATCAAAAAGCAGTTTGCGGATTCACGAATGATATTTTGTCACGAGCGTAACATTCATCAATCATCTTGCAGGAAGTGAATTTGCCCGAAAGTTTTACACTCTTGTTAGTATTATCGACATCTTTCCGTGAAAAGGGTGTGATGCATCATTTTGTAATTAAGGCTCCATGCAGACAGGCACGACGCGATTCTAGTAGAACCATTTAAATGAAGTTTCATAGTAATTATTGTGCTACCTAGAGTCGCGTTGCGCCGCTCTGCAGGAGCCTTTATCCTTAAATAAGCTGCATAACGGGTGAGTATTATTATCATAAAGAATGTGTGTGTGTGTGTGAATGAATGTGTGTGTGTGTGTGTGTGTGTGTGTGTGTGTGTGTGTGTGTGTGTGTGTGTTGTATATTAAGTAGTGTTCAGTTTAATTTTTGTTGTTATGTTTTTTGTGGTGTACAATAAAGAATATATAAATAAATAAATGTGGTCTGTTGTTGAACTGCGTAGGGACATCGTTGAAAAAAACTAGCTTATGATGGCACGTGTATGTTAAAATGTTATACCTCACTGTCACATAGCCTATTTATTATTAAACGGTTTTATTCCGCTTGCCCTGTTTGTTTTTTGGGTCTTTATTTATTGAAATTTTACCCCTTTCCTGTTGACAGATTGATCTGTAGGCCAATTCTCGTACTTAAAAAACGTTCAAATTCAAGTCGCAATCTCATCTCAGCGACAATCAATGTCAAAAACCTGTCAAAAATGTATGTAAATTGATTGTAATTTTGACAGATTAAGACTGAGATTAGAATGCGAACGGTCTTAAAAATACGGGAATTGCCCCATGTAAATCCATGATGGCCGCTGCCACAAAATGGCGGATTACATATTTTTTCACAACCCTCTCAATATGGGTATCAAATGATAGGACTTAACTAGTAAAATACCTACAGTAGGTACACTATGAAAAAAATCCAAATCCAATATGGCCGCCAACAAAATAGCCCATTACATATTTTTTCACAACCCTCTCATTATGGGTATCAAATGAAAGGACTTGACTAGTAAAATACAGTACACCATGAAAAACCCCAAATCTAAGATGGCCGCCGGTACAAAATGGTGGAATTCATATTTGTTTCAATACTTTTAATATGGGTAATGAGCTCAAATGAAAGGGCTAAATGCACTGTGTTCTACTTGTTTACAAGTATAGTGCATGAGAAATAATAAGTAACGATAAAACTAAAACTTGAAAATAAAATTGGTAAATTATTTTTTTAAGTTAAACGGTTTTATTGAAAAGAAATATAATAATGATTTAGGATTTTTCATGTACTAAAAGCTAAAAAATAATTAGGTAGGTCCTAGGTACAAGTCATCACACCACTCTCCTCATCAATCTAGGGCATTGATCAGACTCAAAAATAAAATCGTGGGGCGCTTGAAATTTATATCAACAGTCACCGCTCATGTCATTATAATAGGCTCCTTCAGACAGGCGCGATATGCGACGCGACACAAGGCACCGCTTCGCCTGTCACTCGACGAGCGATGCCTTGTGTCTGATTCGCGCCGCGTGTCGCGCCTGTTTGTAGGAGAGCCTTAAATGCCATTTACATATTGAGTCAGGTTACGCTACGCATTATTATCTTTCTTTTGAATCAAAGGTAGAAAAAAAAGGTATTAAAGGACGCCGCATGTAATACCTATACCTACTACCGCAATCAAGGTAAATTGTTATGTTGCCAGCAGTGTTATTTGTCATTTAATTATTATTTTTACGTAGGTTGTTTTTTGCTTATATACCAAAAAGTTCGGAGGAAAAATCTGAAAAGATGTGGTTGCATCAATGATTGTTTGCAAATTTCACTTGTTCTACAATGGACGTAACAGGTTTATTTATATCATAAATACTACATAAGTTATATATACAAGTCTTGTTAGTGAGTGTCGCTTTCTTTATTAGACACTGTTGGTGTTGGGCAATAAACGGCCAGCTGCTACTTACCTATATTCTTACTGATCTAAGTATACGTACAGGCAACGGCACATTAGTAATAAGAATATGACAATAACAGCGCAGCGCCCAGAAAGGGAAGTTTTGGTAGTGCAAGTGTTACTACCGATGTGCGGCAGACTGTACATATTTACTGTGTAAATAGACAGTTATCTGATTCTGGTCATCTAATGAGTAACTACTTACTACTTAACAAAGACTATGTTATACTAATCTCATGACTAATTAGTATTTAAATGATTAAAAAGCTTGCAGGAAGAACTAATTGACAAATTTGATGCTAATCACAGTAATAATTAATTAGGGACAGCTCACTCTTTGTTAAAATTGACAATGGTGCCGATTCCCTTGTTCACAAACTAAACTAAATTTAAGTTGAGTGCATCTTTTTCTTTCTATTTCATTGTGAAAAGGACAGAAGATAAATATTAGTTTAGTCCTGTCAAATTAGTCAGCACCTGACGTAATTTGATGTAATTTTAGTTGTCAACATTTTAATCACGTCTAAACTTGTAGGTATGGAGTAGTGTCAGGCGCTGATTAATTTGACAGGACTAAACTAAAATTTATCTTCTGTCCTTTTCTAAATGAAATAGAAAGAAAAAGATGCAATGAACTTAAATTTAGTTTAGTTTGTGAACAAGGGAATCGGCACCAGTGAGGACGTTTCTAGTACGAACTAGAATCGTCAACACAATTATAAACATTGTGTAAGTACCTATCTATATTTCGAGATTATCGTAATCATTTTCTTATTGATGTTCTTATATATATTTTATCAAGATATTATAAATGTGTAGGCACCAGTTTTTAAACCTAATCTACCATCAGTTTATACCATCTCTTGCTCGTAGACGACTTCTTTTTTTGTGTAATATCATGCTCTAAAAGTTAGATGCGTGGTACCCAGGTACCCAGGTATCATTTAAAATTTATGAAACTTTTACTGGGCACCTTCCCCAGAAAAGAACTTAGACATAATTCCGTACATCTTGACCACTATCGTATAAACTTGGCACATTGAGCGGACTACTCCCGACTCATCAATCAGGATATTTGAATACAAGCCATTCATACGATCACTATTGCCTATTGTTCCACCGATCAGTGTCGTAACGAAGAATCGCTTATCGATCAGACATGGGTGGCTTCGACGAACGATTGTTATAAAATTAACCTTAGAACATATTATATGGTGGGTCATTCGCGCGGATTTGGCTTCAGTCTACCATTATGGGTGGCGAATAAAAATTATTGTATGCTATTGAAATGAAACCTAAGAGGACCGATGCCCTGAGACATTAGCAGGGGGTCGAGGTAGTTTATGTAGAAGGCCAGAACATCTGACAGATGGAACGGTTATGGCCCTGGAATGGTACAGCATACAGGCAAATTAATAATTATTATGAAGGACTAGATTGTCACCCAATTCGCACTTAAATAGCTGAAGGCAACTTCATGCAGTGCTGCAGAATAAATATTATTCTGTAAATAATTAATAACGCATTTACCCAGAATTCTACCTCACTGTTCTCGAGTTACAAAACCTAACTGCAATTATTAGTTTTGTTTGTAGCGTGTTGCGATGAGGCGCTACTATGTACCCATCGCAGCAAACTTGTTTGTGGTACCGTTCTTCGCTAGGGTGAGAGTGAGAGCAATCACAGTTGCAGCAGCTACGCTGCGCGGGCGCCGCCGCCGGCGGCCGTCTGACTGAAAGTGGCGCCGGCGATACCAGCCGGTTTACTTATCTGTACACTGCATGCACTGCGTGCATGTGTCTATTTCGACATAATATTGGCTTTGAGGCTGTTTTCTTTAAATCAATGTAGATGCACAAGTATAACATAATATAAATCTACCATATAACTTTGTCAGTATGTGTGTCGCGTATATACACACGTAAATAGCCAATGCAATACACCTGATATATTTCCTAAGCTACTTGTCATAAGATGAATGGCTAATTAAAAAGATGAATAGATGTCGTGTTTATCTTTTGTAAATTGCCTATTGCTACATCTGAAACTCGAGATATGGTAGGCCATAGGGTTACATGTTTAAAGAAGATGGTTTTCATAAATTATGTGTAATTGAAAACTGGTATGGTAATAAAAACTTGTAGCTACTTTTTAACAGTGTACACCTAATGCTGATTAGTGTTAAAGTCACGTGCATTTGACCTAGCACAGGTTGCATCTGCGATCAGCAGGCTATAAAAAATTGAGAGGATATCCAACTAATTTTTCCCCTTGGTTATCACGTCATCCGAACTGAATTAATCCGACCTCAATATAAAATTATGCAAATTCATTTTCAAGTAAATCACAGATGAATCGATTATTCCTCATTCTGCGGCCTTTCGGCATTTTTTTGTCCACAACGAAGTAGGTACTTCCGCTTGATTGTTTACCGGAACATCATTTGTATGCATAACAGGTATTCTTTCGGGTCGAATCGATCTTCCTAGTTGAGGGTCATCCATCTAGAGGTTACTAGTGAGGTTGCCATTATAATGTATATCGAATACGAATAAACTGGGTTGCTTTCGATCGAGCTTTGATAAGACATTTTTGGGTGATGCTTGAATAATAAGATTAGGAAAATTCGCAATCGTATTGCGAATTTAAAATAAAACGATCATTTATCATTTAGAATCGAAACGTAATTGAAAGTAGCTTAGCATAATATAGAGGGTTAGTCAAGCTCTATAGCTTAGGGCACTACTAAGAAATATTTATGCTAGCAGAAACTGAAAAAAGAGCTATCAATCCTTCGGAGCTCTTCAGAATTGGGCCTTAAAGATCTGTCCGCATAATATATACAAGATAAGTAAAAGTACCGTACTAAATAAACAAAGTGCATACATACAACACATACCTACAACGTCCTAAATTAGGTATATATCGCAGTTATGTGTAAATAGTTACGAGCTGTGGTTACAAGTCTCGCACGTTTTCTTTGTTTGACCGATTTGTTTAGAAATTAACAGCTGTCAGAGACCAGGAACCGATGTCCTAGTTAGTATGTTTACTATGTGCTGTAGATAATTGTTGTAAAGGAGTTTTAAGTTAACAAATTTAAACGGAGTTAAGTGTGCGAGTTGAAGATATATGCGGGAAAACGTTATCTTGGGTTTAGTAAAACCAGAGAACTTTTATGGTTTGAATTCAATTAAATGTAACAAATATATGGTCATATTGTTCACCACAAAACCATATATACATTTTAAAACTAACCGCAAACCTATCATAATTTTAAAATATATTCTTTATTTTTCAAATGAATATCTACGCTCACGTTTCAATGACTTCCAAATTATCACCATTTTGGCATTTTTAAAAGTCATTACCAGATTTAGGTATAATTAAATATTGTTGTTGGGGAAAACCCTGTGTTGTAAACCGAAATCTAGACTTTCAATAGTCAGTGCCTTGCACGGATTGAGGAAGATTTCGTGTCTAGAATTCAATTTAGTTAAGCGAGAGACTTACCTACATTTTAAATAACCACGAGGAAAAGGAAGTTATTTTATTGGGTTCTTCTGATTACGGTCATTATATACAACAAATCTGCCTATTCACGTCTTAATGCAACTGTTTTCACGAAGGTAATAACCTAAAATATATACGCAAAGAAACCGCGTTCACTCCGACCGGTTAGCAGGCCAACTTGACCGGTGAAAACATGCATGAAGTACAGACGCCCAATAAAATAAATGATGATATATTTTTAAAAGCTATAAAATTGTCCTCAAAGTTATATCGGGTTTAAAAAAAGACGCTAAAAGTGGAACGGACGATGTTGCATGTCCGGCTCTTGTCTCGATCACTTAGTGAAGTCAATCACTGATAATATCGATTCCGCGATTGTAAAAACAGATTCTAGAAATAAATAAATTAAATAAAATCTTTTTATTTCAGACATTTTGGTCCATAATATTTGTTAGTAACGACTTAAAAACTATGTTAGGTACATTAAAATAAAAATTTAAAAAAAATAGGAGATGACTACTTATTACATTAAAATAAATACATTCAAAAATTAAAACTTTACATTATTATTATTTTTTTTAAATGGGCATTTTCTGAAGTTGTATCAAAGCAATATTCAAACATGAATAACACGAGTTTTTTTTTCACAGGTATTCTTTCATGTCTTCGTTTTATTTTAGCCTCGTTTGTCACCAATTAAGTAGGTACAAGCAAGACGAGTTTTCTAAAGTTGCAAGCACAACATTGTTGTTTTTAAACGCTGCGCAGCAAGGAGGCAACTATCAGGATAAGTTATATGACATCATAAAAATGGAAACGTGATTTATTTGCAGAACTCCTGTATAATTTAAATTAACCTGATCACGTTAGAACAAGCGAGTTATATTCCTCTCACTAATGACATTCGTGTCATTAATCTAAGACTACACAGTCGATCGAACTTGATGAACCTTGTCGAACTTGTAATCCGCAAATGTCATTTTAGGCGAATATTTTGCGCATGTGTCAAGAAGCTTCACTATAGTTCTGCCAAAATGAAGCAACACACATGAAAATTTCTCCCATTTTCTGATGTACTTAATTGTATTGATTATCGAATGTTAATGTTGATTAATATTAAATAAATATGCAAGGGTTGGTCGGAGGTGGAACTGGAAAAGGATACTTGTAAGGATTTGCGGAGGTATTCAGCAGTGGGACAGTGTTGGCTATTAACAAAAAACTATGCTCAAAGGTTTTGGATGTATTTTGGTGGTTAGTAATGCCTCATTTGGAATATTGAATAAGTTGGAGATACAAGCCATATGTGCCCGTAGAGATTTCCCATCATCAAAACATTCATAAAAAAATTAGGGGTGCATTTAAAAAATCGTCCCTTAATGCTCACTTTCGTTATTTATAGAAATCTTTTGCAAATTTTCATGTTTCTAGAGCCAGCAATTTAGGCTATGCGTTGTTGCAGTTAAGGAATAAATGAAGTTAGGAGTTTTAATTAGTAGATTGTGGGTTGGTTCGTTCTGGAACAATTAAGCCCCATTTTCCTCGCACCCCGATAGTGTATCGTTAGATTTATTAGTGTCAAATGAAGAGCGCAAAGCCTGCATTCTGAACTCATGATTGAGGTAAGATTTTCAAAGCCATCCTTATTGCATCGTGCCTTGTTGAAGAAATGGCGGCAGTTGCATTAAATTAATTTCTGTATATGTTTAAGTAAGCATACAGAACTTAATAAAATCAGGAAATAAAATTGCAACTTATCAAAATATTTTTGGTACCTGATGTGCAAGAGAGGAAGTATTTTTTGTTCTAAGAGAGATAAGTTACCTAATTCCTGATTAATTCATTACCACAAGTTTAAGCTATGACTAATCGCCCATTTAGGCATATTGTGTCAGAGATGAGGTTAAAAGATGAGATTAGAATATTGATTTCGTTTTATGATAAAATAAACATTTATGTACCTATTATACATTGATAATCTTGTTGCTCACAGTTTATTTACGTCCTAATGTAGTTGATACTGCTTGTAGTTTTAAACGCAACTAAAAATCCATAGTCATCTTTGTTTCCACATCCTACAATAGTCCTATAGCAACCGGGGGATGTCCTTCGGTTCACTTGCATAGTACCAACAAGAATAATCGTCGGTTGGTGCCGTATTTAATTAAAAATGTCTAACGGGCCTCTGCGAGTTGGCTTCGGCTCCTCGTACAGTCCAAAGGTCCGAGACCCCACGGTCCCGAGAAATATCAAGGAACTTAATACTATATAATCTAGTAACAGAATATTAAATAAAAAAACAACAACAAAAGCCTTCCATACATAAAGTCAAATCAGCGTTGTTACCATAGCGAATGCAAACGACGCGGATCGATAGCAAACAGAAGATAAAAACAACTGTTCTTACGTATTTGCGAACAAAATTCCGACAAAGTGAAACGCCTTTAGCTTCGTACTTCATTAAACCTGCGCTCCAAATAAACCAGTACGCTATTTTTGGTTCCCATCGGGTCTCGACAAGGAAAATGAAGGGGCACGAAATGGAATTCATTTCGGGAAGCCTGCAATCAAACTGCCCATATTTTACTTCACTCCATATAACTTATGGGGATTTTTGGCACATCAATTATTTTTTGGACCAACAAAAATAAACGCTCTTTTAAACGTTTACAATAATTATAAACCGTTATTACACGTAATAGGCGCTGTGTAGTCTGCGTACAGGCAGCTTCCTCAAATATCTTCTTTAAAGCGCGCATGAATCAATAAATGGATTTTAGAAAACTATTTGTGTCTCATGCTAGTGCTTAAACGAGACAGAGAGGCACGTAGTCTGTGTTGTATATATTCTGCAAGGCTATTACGGATTCCAAACACGCGGCATCGCGCCGAAACAACCTTGTTGCAAGGCTTTTTCGTTGTAAACCGACGACTTTATGTCGTGTGACTCGACTCTTGCATGAACGACGGACGGGACAGAAATTCGTAATAACTGAGGCATATGTACATAGATTTATGTGAATATAATTATAATTAATGAATCTGTAGTTTGCATGCGTTTGCCACTGAGTCTAATAATTTAAAGCGGTGTCAGATAAGAATTCTTGTAGGTACTGTTTGTCAATCGAAAATGTTTACTGTCTTGACCGATAAACATTACGTAAATATTTTATTAATGATCTTTATCTAGGTTTTATTAGCGGTTACAAATGTGCTACATACCTATTTACATCATAATAAATATTATTTACATTTCGACACGTAAAATTGGCGATCTTTTCTTAAAGCCGACATGAAACAGGTTATTTTTCATTTTTTTTTTCTTACAGTTTATTAGATACCAAAGTATATAAAGCTGTGTATCTGAGTTAGGTAGGTAAAATTCAGCTTTATCAAACCTAGTTTATTATGTAATACTTTTATCATAACTTCTACTTCTTGATATCGTAAATGATGACAGAGAAACTTATCCCCTGATAAGTTTCTCGACTCCCTATATAAGCAAGAGGTAGTTTAGGCCGATGTTACGGACATTTCCTACTCTATATCACATATTGACATAAGATTAGGACGGGGCCTGAACTAACAACGAATGTCATATTATTTTAATTATTGTGAAATTGAGGACTATCTGGGTCATTATCGTAGACAGTTCTCTGTCTACGGTCATCACATTTTTGTTTTCTTTTTCTCAGTTAGTTTTAATCATGATCTAGCCGTTTGAGTAATTTATGCGGCCTACTATTTGTCCTTTCTTTGGTATTGTTCCTCGAATCGTTGAGCTCTTTAAGTTCTGAGTTAAGTTTCACGAATACTGACGCATGCGTGCACTGACTGGACAGGTCCACTCACTGTGTGGGTTTTCCTCAAAAGACAATGTCAGACCATAATTTACATGGTCTTCTCATGATCTGACCAAGATTATGTCTGGACTTTAAAAGAGACTGTGACCTCTGAGTTTGTTTCGGCCTTTCTTCTCAGAGTAGTCAGATAGGAAACGCCGGAAAACGGCGTTCTAGTTTTTAAAATATTATTGACATGTAAAAGTGTTTGTACAAACCTACTTACAGAAATAAAATCAATTCTCATTTATCATTAGCACGATTTGACAGTTGTCCTTACTAGCGAAGCGATGTGTAATTACCCGTCCGAAAAAGGTAATTGATCGGGAGTAGAGTTAATTTCTAAGTATCGAACTACTGTCGGACGGGCCCGTATCTTCGTTGACGGACTTACCTAGAGTCAAGGCTCCCAGCACATGTTAATACATACTTACTGGTTTTCCTTATTTAACAAAGAAAGATTTCCCGAGAAAAATCATCAGGAAAATAATATTATTATGTAACTCGCAACCTATTCCAATAATGAAAAGTCGCAGGCGCCGCGTTTGGTATAGTCTGAGTATAGTCGTGCGCGGCCTTATAAAAACATTAGACACACAACTCTTCGAGACATAAAATTGTCTATAGATCTACTCGCACGCATGTCAATATTTATTCGTTTGATGTTTATATCGCACACACAACATATATTTACATTTACTAAAACATTATTTATTTGTGTCTTGAGGATAAGGTTATGGTCACTGTGAGTTTGCAAAATCTTTGTTTCGAGTGCTTTTTTTTTTACTAAGATTTGACAAACTTCCCATAAATTAGCCCAGCCTACTGCTAAAATATGAAATTAAAAAGGTAATTCAATAATGAGACTTTATTTAATAAACTACTATTGTTATTTAGGTAACGTTTATTCTAAAAATGATTCGCTCCAGGTGACCAGAACGTGCAACTATATTTTTTAATATAAAAAATATAAATATCTCTATTGTAGGGCCATGTACCTAGATAGATGTAAGAAGGTATTGTAGATTGCTACTTCCTTAACAATAATCCTGCTAATATTATAAATATGAAAGTTTGTATGTTTAAATGATTAAACGGCTGATAGAATTTGGAAGAAATTTGGCACACAACCTGGATTAACACAAAGGATACTTTTTATCCCGGTAACACGATCCTGTGGCCCTGTGGGATAGTTTGCGACGTCAACGCGGGCAAAACCACAGCAAATAGCTAGTTCATTATATGTTTTACATTAAGTCTCCTGGATTTCCCACGAAGAAGACATCAACCACTTGACATTGACCATAAACAGTTAAGAGCGTTTATACCTTATGAGTGGCAACGTCGCAATTTAGTGTCATATTTCGTGGTTTTCAATTTTTATCATTGAATCGGAGCTATATTTTAAAAATCTGTTTAATTAACTTTTTAGAATTACGTGAAAGTGTTTAAAAAGTAAGTAACCGTAATGCTTACAGTTATTTTACAATGAAAATAACGCCCTGCAAGTTTCCAATGTATTATTTGCATATAAATATAACTGTAAACGCAACGATTTCTTACCTTTTACACAGTTTTCACATAATTCTAAAAAGCTAATTAAACAGATTTTTAAAATATAGCTCCGATTAAATTATAAAAATTTAAAACTACGAAATATGACACTAAATTGCGACGTTGCCACTCATAAGGTATAAACGCTCTTAAGTATAGAATAAAAAACGAATGGTTATAAAAACAGTATTTTTACCTACGTGTGAACAGTTTATATCATAATAATACGTTTATTTGTTATTTTTATTCCTTATTATTGTAATTTCCTACTTTGTTAGGTTAGGTTGCGGCGTAAATAGATACAGGGTAAAAAAATACCCTTTGAAAGAGACAATACCTGCAAACATTAAAATGTATCAAAGAGTAACTCGACTTCTACGAATTCATCAAGGAAGGTATCAAGCCTGACAGTGCAAAGGGGAGTACTACGAACATAAAGCTACGGATATTGCGTCGGTCTGCAATCAGCCCCCTGGCTGGAGTCTTTGAGTTAGCTCAAAGGTACCACAGGATAGACCGGTTAAGCAGCACGGCCTCTCAAGGCCAATTGCGAGATGCCATCCACAAAAAAAAACGGTCTGCAATTAGCGACGAACGGCTATATGGAAGTCATCCAAAGCCATAAAAGTCATTCAATAAAAAAACAAGAAAAATCGCACTGTATTCTCACTTTCTTAATGACTAAGCTGAATCACAAAGTACAATGGGGAGCCTGCAGTCACCAAGTGCCAATGACTGAACGGTGGTACAATGACTCCAATTTCTGGTTACTTAAATTTTTGAAAAAAAAAATACACAGGCATCATTCGGTCGCGCCCCGAATCTTTTTAAAAGTTACCTCAATTTATGTCCACTCTATAAAAAATATATGCGCGACATATTTTGAGGAATAAAGTTGCCCTATTGAATTTATAAGAAATTAAAAAAACAAAAAAAAAATGACAATCGAACAAAGAACTCCTTAGCTTTTCATATTCGTGATTCCATAGTCAGTATTTATTTATCCACATCACAACAATTCATAATAAACGATCAAGTAAACCCCTCACGTTTTCATTTTCAATTTAATTATGTACCTACCTACATCAATTAAAAAATGACACTTCGTTGACATGCCCTCTTCCTGCTAATGTTCCATACATTCGAAGCCTTCTTCTGCGTAATTGGCGAAGTAAATAGGCTGAGCAGATGAATACTAAACGAGTAAGACCAAACTACGTAATGGAATATTTATGTAAATTCAAGAGCGAACCGCGGATTTAATTTGTTTTGAATCCGTGGGAGCACCAGGATGTCATGACTCGAAGTAGGTGTCACGAAAATCGACTCAATCAAATGTTCGCAACGGATTTATGGTAAAATCGTTCTTAGAGCCAACTAAGCGTAACCGATTCAAGTTTTTGCACCCAACTTGTCTGAATGAGATTCACGCCTATTGTTTCGTGAGTGATGTTATTGTAAAAAAAAGTCTGATAAAGTAGGTACCTATACATACACACTTCCAGCAATTTACGTTGAAACTCGTTTCTAGAAAAAGTTCCTCAAGGTTTAACTGCATATTCTTATAATAATCGCACTTGTCGTCATATGAACTTGCCTGAGCCAGCCCAGCGACTGAATGCATTTATACATCTTAATAACACTAGAAAAATACTTATTTCCAACGAGAATGCGATGATGTTAGTTAGCTGTATACTTGACCGCTTTACGTGGTCCAGGCATTATGCTAACGCATTGTATCGTTGCATATCTTCGAGATACACTTAAGTGATAAAAACACTTCAAGGAAATATACCTAATATTGCCTGTTTCATTAGAACCCATCCTTATTGTTTTGTTCCAGTATTGGTCCGTGTTTACAAACGACGTGTAACCGGACGTTGCACCTCACCACCGGCCAATTTGGAATAAATTACGCGACCTCTAAAACTTGTAATCTCCCTAACTGTAATACCTCGCTTTTATCCGAAATAACTGTAAACGAGTCAAGGCCTCCATTTAAATGTAGCAGATCATGTATCGTCACGTAAATGACAATGATATTACCTTAAAATCCAACCGGAAACTAATCGTTTGGATTACAGCTTGGTCTGATTATTGTTATCAATGAACAATGTAATGTTCAGTTTTCGTAAACATTTTCGTTGGTAGGTAAGTACTAACACGTAATTTGTGTGTAACGTTTGCTGTAATTCCAAGACGATTGCACTGTTTTAGATTGGGAGAGGAAAATCAAATTTCCGCTCCTGACAGAACAAATAATAATTGCCCTGCGCTTTAGCTTACCTTTGTTAACTTTACAAGGGATTCAAATATGACGTCGGCAATAAAAAATGCAAAAAAATGATAAACGATTAAATTATATGTCATCCCCGTTGAATTAATGTCATGGGAAATACTCGAACTTCTACGAGTTGCGCCCGCGCCGTCTACTGCTGCGGATTTTAAATCAAATTGATTGAGCTTGATAAAAAGACAACAATAAACCTCGCTGATTATTAGTTTTATGGTTTTAAAACAACACAGTGGTTAAAAAATAATTGTACAAGTGGGTCAAGCGATGTGGCGAACTGGCGCATGAGCAGCTCTGCGACACTAGTATAAGTTCTTCGGAGACTTCGACGAATTTACTAATTAGTTTACACATCGGAACCGGTTTCGAAAACAGTCGTTTATTTGATATCTAGCGGCTCAGTTATTAGCACATCCATCTTTAGGAATGTGCTAATATTATTTTAAAATAGAAACGCACTATCGATGTGCCATTCGAAGCAACAGCAGTAGCGAACTCTAAACACAATAGCGCAATAAACATTATTGTACAATTAAACGAACCGTTGAGTTGTTCTTACTTACCCTAACGTGTGTGATAACTATCTGTATGTAAATTGCAAAATCGCCAGACCATGATTTTGTATCACGTTCGAGTATTCAACCCGCATGTCAGTTTGTAACAACCGTCTCGTTGTGCTATCCTTTGTTATCTTTAACTTGCCCACTTGACTTCTAATTCATAGTGGGATATTCTCGTGAAATATTAACTAACCTACGTCAATACTTTCAGACTTGGCAGATAAGAAAGCAGAAGTCACTAAGCAAGCCTATACAGCATTGGGCAATTCGAATCGATCAAGTTTACTTTAAGTACCCTTTAAGTTTCTAAACCGATTACATCGAATTCATAGTTAAGTAGTTCAAGTCATGAGTTGATATCGGCACGTGCCTAGTCTCCATTCACACACCCATTATATTTGTATACCATAATCGTCACGTCTTTTGTAAACTTTATTTTCCACCACACATTAAACGAGACAAAAGGAAAATGATAAATAACTGCAAATATTTAAGCACCATTATTCTCTGGCACACTAACAGCCGGTCGGCGGAGTGACGGAGCGTTTAAGTAAATAGTATTATGTTTTCAGTAACAAATGTTCGTTTTTAAAATATAATGGAGACGTTCGGAGAAACCGCATGAGACGTTTCGTACTCATGACAACTTTGCAAAGAAATGCATTTGTTCAAACAAAGGATTCGACGTAAAATGTTTATTAATTTCTTCGAGGGAGGAGAAAAAAGCAATTTTGAGAATGAAGTAAACGCTTATTTTGTGTTTTAAGTGCATTATTATCGGCCATTCTCAACGTAGGTAATGGCGAATGTGGTTAGTTACAACGGATTATGTGGAGTTTCATAATAATGCGTTATTTAACCAAATTTACAATTCCTCTTACACTACATCTTGAGATTTTGTACTGAGACAGATTGGGGTATTTTTCGTAGCAGCGTAGCCATTTTCTTAGCACGTTTAAAACAATTGTTATGTTGCTTCGCGTAAGGTTCTAAGGAAGCCACACGATTTAGATAATGAAAATAAAACATTTCAGTTTTGTTCTCTAAATAAAGAACGCAAACCCTAACGTCCAGGCAAGGCACGAGTACCTAACTTAGAAAATAGTTGTCGTAGCGTTTTCGTAGGCCTCTCCTAATAAGGAAAAGTAAGCTCTCATTACTGGTAAAATCCACGTAAATATTCCTTTGGATTAATATTGAATTTATATAATTGTCTTCATCGCTATGATCAACGCTTTGTAGGTACCACCCAGGTTACTTATACCACTACCAAAGAATAATTTGACCCCAAAACCTCGACCCCAAGACCCCAACGTCCAAAATGTGTATTATATCAGCAACATTAATAAAATACATAAGGTTTTGTCACAGTGTCTCATTGTGTCAGTGTGTAACAACAATGATTAGCAGGATCTCTCTAAGTGACGATCATATTTACTATCAGTTATCGCATCGATTTGAAATCATTCGCTAAAAGGTCAGCGCTTTATTTTCGATGTTGGTTAGACGTAAATAGACACAACTGTATATATTGGACACTAAATTAGGTAAGTACATCGTGAAGAAAACGTGGGAATTTGATACGGTTGTTTTATAAAAAAGGATAATATCTTCAATTCCGCTGTTAACCATGAAAATATAACTTACCCTTATGTAGAAATATAAGTTATGGTTTTTGATAGTGTGATGAACTTGTGAAATTATTATGTAATCAAAATGGCATATTGACATATTATTAGATCGGTTACCTAACTGAAATTTATTGTAGGCTCTTAGAAACAAACTTACACGAGAGTGCGAAAAAACTTATTATTTAAATATGCTTTAGTCAAACTCGTTACAATATTGGGTCAAAAATTCATTGTTGTGACACGGTCACCTGAAAACCTGTCATTGACTAAACTCAGACAAGGTAAGCAAGATCAACTGTAAAACAGTTATTTTTAGGGTTCCGTACAGTGCAGGCAAAATTCATGATAACGTATGCCTCTCACTCAATGAGACGTGCTCGAAATTTACCCGAAGTGAAAACTAGTATTATGAATTCTTAAGAGTCAATTCCGGAGCGGAATCGTCGTTGTGCATACGACAAGGTACTTATGGGTCTGACTGATCAGATAACACTATTGTGTAGTCTAGTAGATATGGTAATACTTTAGTATTTGTGTAGCCTTAAAGCTGGAATCCTATTTCATACAAGTGTTTTCCCCTTAGGCGCAATTTACAATGTTCAAGCGCGAGAAACAAAAATACAATTTGTCTTAAACGCTTATTGGAAACGTCTTCTTTATGAGCAGAACCGTTTGTTTGCTACAAAGTTCACATATTAACGAGTTAAGTAAGTAAAGTTACAAGTGGCTCTCTCGATTCGGAATCGAGTGTATTTAATTAAGTAAATGATTGTGTGAAAAACAAAAGTTTTTAAAGTTAGTACTACCTACTAATTCCGTTAGAACCTTTTTCCCTATTATTCATTTCATAGTCAGAAACTCGCCATTCTTGTTTGGATCATTGAAATCGTAAAAAAGTTTGGAAAGTAAACTACTTAAACTAGGCTACTGATATGAAATACGGCACCAGTTCACCGTATTCTGGAACTAATTAAAAAAGCCCGGTCTCGATATACGAGTATCAATTGTTTTAGAAGCATTTGAAGATCACAAAATTGCTTGCCCTTGACGAGTCGGGAGTTCTCTTCGCGTTATGAGGCGTGCTATATGCAAAACAGGATTTTTTTCACAAGGTCTTAATAAACTTCTGCGTACTGCAGTGTAGGTATAGCTAGCCTCTAAACGCCAATTTTATAAAGCCTAAAAGTATATGATCCACTGCAGTAAACAAAATCAGAAAAATATATACCTAATACTAGCTGACCCCGCAAACTTCGTACCGCCTAACATTTTTTTTAAATGTTTCTCTCCGTATGAACCACCCTCGTACTTCAAGGAATATTCTAAAAAAAGAATTATCAAAATCGGTCCATCCGTTCTTTCTTGAGTTATAAAATTACAACGAAAAGTGGCATTGATTTTTATAGATATAGATTCTTCAGGATAGTATGCTAGTTAGATAGTGTGTTGAAAACATAATACAACTAATTTGGTACAATAGCAAAAAGACACCAATATAACTCTAAACATTTCTTTTAACGATTAAAAACCCTACTAATATACATGAAATCATTCTGTTTTTTTTTTCAGATTCTTTTTTAAGCAACATATTAACGTGATAGTGTTTTAATATTTTAGATTCATATTTTGCAAGAAATTACCAGCTTTGTGTCATCGCGCTTCTCTTTCTTTTCTATGCAGTCCGACAGTGACCGCGCTTTAGCTGTTGTCAGCCCCTTAAGATTTTAAGACACTAGTTGCATGACTGAAAATAAAACTGTTACTAAGTAAATGAAACGACTGTCACGTCGAAAAATATATAATTATTTATTCAAGTAAAAACGTCGCCAAGGCCGAACGGATGAAGAGAAATTTGGTACCGTACCTAAATTAATTGATGTACTTACTTGCAGTTGCGCATACTGTTAAACTATCATTGCATAGGTACTCTGTTCTTGTACCTAGTTACATATGTATGGTCCACTAATTATAAACTTCTGAAACCATTTTCTGCTTACTAAGTGCTCTAAACTCGCGAAAATTTCAAAATGAATTGCTGTAAGTAATACTCCATGTAAAATATGGTATTGTAAATATTATGTGGTAAGATACTGGTATTCAGCTGCATATGGTAAGACTGGAAGCCGACCCCAAGACAGTTGGGAAAAGGCTAGGATGATAATGCTGTAAGTAATATTTTATTCCAAAATGTATTGCATTCAGTTTAATTATGCAAAGAAACTATTCTAAAACCGTTTCTCACGCCAAAACAGTCATTTTCTTATAGACACAAAACGAAAGTTGTCGAAACAAAACATTCTTCATTCTATCGAAGACGCTGAAATGTTCGATAGAAATTATTTTATAAACGATAAAAGAGTCGGAACTAATGCACTTCGTACATTAACAGTCTTGCAACATGTAAGGCGGTGCAGCACGTGACCGAGACGGAAACCCCAGTTTATGATAATAATCGTAGCCATTTCACTTGTTACCGCATCACCCAAACTGTATCACACGAAAAACTACCTATTTCTCAAGGCACTACAACTGTCAAACGTCAATTAACCTTACAATAATCGCTTCGTGTGCAGTAGGCTTTACTCATACCTACTATGTGCTACATCAGAGACATTGTATCTATAGTCGATCTGCGCAAGAGCCGTTCAAAACGATGTCAGTTTATCTGTGCCTAACGGTCACCCCCTTCCTTGTATTTGCTTTGTACATTTAAAATATCTTTACATTGAATGTATGTGTATAAAAAATAAATAATCTTTTCATGTTTGACGGCTCCAAAGTGTGCCGATTGTATAAGTAAATATTAGAATGCGTCATTCATTTATTCATTTCGACTTCTTGATAAGAGACCTTAGCACTTTGAGCGTAACCAATATGTGAATGCAGGAAAATGTCAGATTGAAATTCAATTGCTAGGAAAATACTGATACAATTTAGTTTTGATGTGTGGTGAGGTTCAGGAGGTTGTACTACGTTACTAATAAAGTTGTTTCCTATAATTATGTACCTAGTTACGTTTTCAAAACAACAAGTCGATCTTTCCGACATCATAACAGTGTCCATGTTATTTAAATTGGTAGTTTATTCGACGGATCACCGCTCAAGAACTGCTATAACAGTCATAATCAGCCTATAACGTTCCCACTGCTGGGACACAGACCTCCTCTCTGTGAGTGTTAGTGGGCCGTAATCTGCTACGCGGGCCGGTTGGTAAATGTCACATTTTATTCGAATTGTTGGTCCTAGGACATGCCGGTTTCCTCACGATGTTTTCCTTCATCGTATTGAGAGCAGTGGTGATGGAAATAATTTACACAAAGTAAAGCGCCTGTCTGGGCTCGAACCTACGATCTACGACTCGTAAGTCGCGGCTGTTACCACTGAGCTGTACTGAACTGATTTTAACGGGACTTAAATTTATATTAGGTACAGTCAAAAGCTCAGAAGGATTGAATTACAAACTTCACCATAATCAACCAGAATCTACTATTAGGCCCAAATATAATTTGTAGAAAATTAATAGCAGAGCCGTTATACATCATTAGAAATACCAATTTATTTGTTGCATGCAACTATTAAATCTTTCAAACGTCTGTGTAGTAATACATTCCAACTATGTATACTCAGCAGGAAACTAAATTATAATTGAATTCGAATTTTAATTATCTGAGCAGCAAACGTTGGCCTTATTGGGAAGATTCTAAGGATACAGACAAAATCGTGTATTTAATATGTCGTGTATGGTATGTGGACACGACCTCGAATCACAAGAATAACTCTCAAATTTACAACATAATAAAAACAAATATTTCACGAAAAACCTTTAATTAAAATAAGTGCATATTATTTTCATTGTTTCATGATACCTAATTATATTAGGCACTTTTTCATTTCGTGTATGTAAACAATTTAATAACTTTATAATTATTGTCTCATTTTGCAAAATAACAAACATGTTTCCTGGCTTCAAGAAATTCCGCGTTATCGAGTCGTAAAGGTTTATTTATTATGTGTTATGAATTTATGATTTATGAATAAGAATCCTATTGAAATTCTTGCTTTACATTAGGTAGTAGGTAGTCATTTGAGATAAGGGGGAGCAGAAGTCGCGAATATGAAAGCGTATTACAAAATACTTCAAGGTACAAGTAGTAACAACTAAAGTGTGAGCATCCATTCTCAGAAGAACGCTTGCAGTCAACTCTTTTCAACGTTCATCCTTTGTGGACTTGCGTTCAGTTTGCACAGCAATTTCCGAGAAACATTATCGTTAAAACATTTCCATACGTATTCGGATATCTAAATTGTAATACTCGATATTTTTTATGGTCGATAATTATAGCGAAAACATTGTAGGTACCACGACGTACTGCCTGCGCAAACTTGATTACCTGTTTATATTTATTACTGCTAAATGTATTGCAGGAATTTAGATGCAGGCAATTATTTTTTGAGATCATACAAAAAATATATTATACTAATACGTTATCTCTGCGAGGAATGGAATATCTTGAGGAATCTACGTTAGTCTCGAAAGATTGAATACAATGCTGTACAATAGTGCAGACTATTTTAATGGGCAAGGTCATTAGCGTACAAAATGTCAATTAAAATGACGTACCTACATTTGATAAATCTAATTTAAGTTTGTGTTTTGTGGCAGAAACTCAGATATTGTATTAGTATGATGTATTGATTAGTACGATCCATAATCTCGTTTACCTCGACGCGGCGCCAATCATGCATTGATGAGTTTAAGAACACTCACTGCATTTATTAAACTGTTTTGGATTTATTAGCAACACTACAAAACTCGACATAAGTTGGTATAACTAATAGTTTTGAATAGCCTGCCTGAAAGGTAGAAGTCACTCATGTTGAAAACAATAGGGCTGTTTGTGGGACAATCCAGTGAATCAGATTTTAATTGTATTTGTTGTATTTTATAGAATGAAGTTCATTATTCGACTACTTTTATAACGTTATAGGTAGGCAATGTTAGCGGAGGATAAATTGCACGATAGGTAAATTATACACCGGGTTATTCATTTACCTAGGTAGAAAGTTATGCAAAACACTTTAATGACGGCTTTAATAAATAAAGAAGAAAAAAACTAAACATGTTTACCCGTGGGTGATTACATGAACGAGTAGGTTGCCAGGCTAAAACCAATTCTTATCCATACTAAGTCTTAACGTTGAGAAAACACTCCATACCCCTCTGTCATCAAAGAATCATAATTTTACAAAAATAAATATAAAGACGTATTAAAGCAAAATATTTTCAATAAAGAGTCTGCTAATCTACGACGTTCCTTACAATACTTCCTCATTGAATCCACCAAGGAAGTGGAACGAAATGATTGTAAAAAAACCACAATTAATAGCTACGAGTGGATAAGCGGCCAATTAACAAACCAGACAGAAGCAGTTTGTAAAGAAGAGGAAGATACACACCATTCTTAGTATGTAACAGATATATACATAATTATATATATATATATTAAGGGCATGTGCTCATGAATTATTTCAGCGTGTCGTTTTTTTGTCGGGACACGATTCACATGAAAACAGTCTTGAATCTTTTCTTAAGCTGGGTATCGATACTGTTTGCACATCAACTGTGCTCCACGAGTCTCCTTTGCGTTTTCATAAAAACGGCCTTCATGCCAAAGCAGATGTGTGGAGCACTATTGGTGCGTGAAGTTAGTGGATACCCAGCTTTACAACGCAGGAGTCAAGACAAAACAAAATCCGATATATTCTAAGAGCAAATTTCACCAATGAAAATGAACGCGATTAGCACATCTAAACCGCGTTCAAGAGCTGCCAGTGTCATCATTGTTGGGGAATTGTGACACTGACAGCTCTAAGTTTAGACGTGTTGATCGCGTTTAGTTTCATTGATGATAGCAGCCCTAAGTCGCTCGTATGAAAGACTTTACGTCGACTAAACCGGGATCTTGACAATCTAAACGCGCGGCGTCCTTGTGGTATTAATAAACTAGGAATGGACAATTATTTATGACAATAAGCCGTGGGAATGCATCGTGACCCTACTGCTTGGCTTATCGTTAATCAGCGAATTGGATTACAAATACTTGTAAATAGGAAGCTATTTAGAATCAAGTTATAGGCACCAAAACCTGTGATTGCTAGTCTAATAAATTATCGCTAAATCTCCTTTACAACTTTCAGACACATTTTATTGACTATATGCCTATTATGCATTACTATAAATCCAGGTAAGAGGCACATTAACAAAGTTGTTATTACAACTATACGCAGGGAAACTACATAATTAATTGACGGTTTTAAATTAACGTTTCTACATACAAATGAACCTCGAAACGTTAAACTTCTGCACCAAAAAAAAATGCTGAAACCTTGTCAATCGTGATTATTTGCCGTCTGGGTGTCCTTAAAATGTGTCGAGTGACTTAAATGAGCATATAGAGAAGTAGTTGTCACAGATACCGAGGCAGCGTGAAGATTTCAGCAAACGGACAATATAATTACGCGAAACTGTGTTATTCAAAAATACAACGAACAATCAGTGACGCTTGTACACTAAAATTACATTTTCATGACCATAAAGGTAGCCATGTTGAAGCTACAATGTGTTTGGGATGTCGAAGTCGTGTTTGGACGCTAGGAATATTTTTATGAGTGTATTGTCGCACTTTTCAGCTAATTTTTCAGCATGGATCAACGGCCGGTGATATTTTTTTAGAGAGCAATAAATACTGGCATTAAGATTAGGTACAGTCCCCTTTTTATTATTGTTTTGCTTAGGTATCTAAGTATTTCGCCCCAAATTTTATGCGTTTCTTATGGCCCTCCAAATATATTATGACTGTTTACAATTATGACCGTTCTGGATGGAACCACAAGAAACGAAATGAGACAATTTTTTTTTTGATATCTCACTGATTGTGTCATTCAATTAGGTTTTGGGTTATAATTTCTCATGACAAATAATATCGGACAGCGGGGATTTCGGTACCTACAATGCCTTCGAAAATTTCGGATGCTCCATAATAAAAATACCCATTTATAGTCGGATTTCTTACTCGATAAATCCTAATTTGTTGTGTCAGGTAAAGTAAACAAAACAAGGAAAATGTTAACGCTATTGAGTTGAGATTATCACTACGTGTGTCATACATAAGGCATACAAGTATGTATTTGGCCATTCATGCATGTAATAAAAGTAGATGTGTAGTAGTTCGTTTCAATAAAAAGTAGGTATATATATACAATACAGTGTTGTTTTATTCAATACTTTTACGTGAGGTTTGGGATCTCTGTAAGTAGGTAAGTGCACCTCTACAAGTCTAGTGACGCACGAGTCATTTTAAATATGGAACCCGTTTCTACGAATATATTTTTTTATTTTTAAATTCAGCCGGTTTCCGAATCTCTTGCTTTTCATTTCGGTTAGACTCTTAATTTGAATCCACAAGAGTCGTAAGGATTGTCGATGTAGTGGTCATTTAAAATATCAAAAACATTATTGCGTGTTTATACTCGCCCAGAACTTAAGGAAACTTTTTACAAGGAAAAATAGGAGTCTTCGATTTGTATTAGTCATCGAAAGGTGCCTACCCTTATAAATATTGTAATAATTTATTATAATTAACAATAATGAAGAAATATTCAGATTTTCAACATATTTCCCTTATAAATTCAAAGTTAAAAGTGCGATGGAGATGTTATAAATACCTACGTTTTTTAATCTACGAATTCTTATGACCAAGATTTTTTTTTGCACATTGATGTCTATGTGATTATGTTAACTAGTTCTATTGTTTCATCATACAGGATTTAATTGGTGTAGTAGTTTTTCGTAACAAACACGGCAGTTCTTCGTTAACGTGCTAAAACCATTAAAGAATAACAATTAATTATTTTTTGCACAAAATATGATAAAGATCGTAGTTAAATCAATAATAATTAATAACCCTTCAAAACACGTCAGGTAGTAAACCAAATAATTAATAGCTTCCCAATGTTCGCAGTCGAAAAAAACTGTTTTGAGTCGTTTAACCTCATTGTCCCAACTGAACAAATCTGCTGTGTAAATAAATGTACAGTGGAACGTGTTTCATATAATTTCGTCGTCAAAACTTGCAATACCTATCTCTGCAAGAATATTGCTCGAATATACATGTACATTCCGAAAACCTACGAACAGCACCCTAATTGCGTAACACATAACACTCAAATAAATCAAATCAAAAGTCATTTATTCAAACTAGGCTGAGAATCAGCACTTTTTGAAGGTCAAAATTACTTAAGACAGTCCCCCAAAACGCCCACCCTTCACCACTTCCTAGTGCTTTAGCTGGGAAGAAGAAGTGGCGCAACAAGCTCCCCAGCAGAACTATCAATCACAATCTTAATAATTTTGAAGGATAGGTATTGCTAATCCATTGCTTCATAATGTTCGAAAAATTTGTCTTCTCAACAACGTTTAGATATACCGCGATGAATGTTGTTGATGTCAAGATGAAAGCCATTCCTACTGTCAATGTGTTACGCAATCTTCATGCAGTTATTGATTACTAGCTTTGGCCCGCGGCTTCACTCGCGTTAATTTTGAATTTGACAATCAATTCGGGTTCTACTCTGCTTGTTGTTTGGCCGTTGCAATCATGGTCTCAGAACGGAACGTTATTCTAGGATACTCCTATACACAATGTTCTATGTCCTTCAATTTGGCGGTAATACGTATAAATTCTATAGATACAATTTATGTCTGTTTGTAATGTCAAAACAACAGCTTGTTACTAAATGGATATGAAAATATACAAGGTGTAACTGAATTAATGCATATTATAATAGTAGTTTGTTCAGAATAGTTTACTGAAGCGATTTATATCATTTTTAATAAATTATAGTTAGGAGGATGAAAAACCGGTATATCGACACTCAAGACTCACAAGATGTATTAGGTACTTAAGTAAAAATAAAAAAAAACTTAAACTACTCTACACACTACACGTGGCGCCATCTATTATCGTGCACGTTGATTCCTCGGGAACAGTACTTTTTTTCGGGATGAAAGATACCCTATGTCCGTTTCTGTACACCTGACAACGTTTATGCAAAATTTCAGGATGATCGGTTTCAGTGATTTAGGCGAAAAAAGTTAAAAAACAAACAAACTTACTTTGGCATTAATAATATTTTAGTTAGGATAGTTACGAGTGGGTCAATTCGTGTAAGCATTTTATTTGTGACACTATGTTTTGCTACATAACATAGTATCACAAATAAAAGGAAGGCCATGAATTTTAACATTTGATGTGAAATTTTGTTCAGAAAAATGAAAAGCTGACATTGCCGTAAGGACATACAACTGACATTATCATAAGTCCTACCTATTACTAATAAATGTACCCACTTAAGAAGTACGCATCATTTCTCTATTATAATTTAAGTGCATGATAAAATGATAAAGAGATACGTAATTAGTAGGTACCTGGTTGTATGCAACAAATCGAAATAATCAAAAGAGTGCGACTTTGTATTCAACAGGGACTCATTTTGAGCATTTGATGAATTGATTAATTTTGTATTAAATATGTTAAAATTCATGGTCTTCCTTTTATTGTTGACACTATGCTAGCAAAAAATAATGCTTATCATGAAGCCTTTCGATCGGTATGATAAAGCTACAGGCTGATTATTTTTCTCGTGTAAGTGTCTCCATGTGGGACGCCCTGTATATATTTTAATGTCTACTTTATACAGAGTGTAACAAAATAAATCTAAATCCGTTTAGGCACTTTTCCTATTGACAGCGATGCGGACGAATTCGTTGATGCTCTAAGGTTCTTTAATGATGATTTATATTGTAAGACTGTTAGCTTATATATAATTTAGATATGGTTTTGTTTAAAAATAAATCAAATACTTTTGTTTAACAATCGCCGTTACAAAGACTAATCCTATTTGAACAATCTAAACACTGCTCATCTGTACACAAATATTCGTTTTACTAATGAACCTGAGATAAGGGTTCCCATCTTAATGGCAACCGTCGGAGTCGAACCTGTTCCTATCTGTCACTATTCATTAACATAACTGTCTCAGCGCTGAGCTCTTATCGCATAATTAGTATTAGGACCGTCAAAGGGTTCCGTATTAAGAATTTACATCAATATTATTGGTCACCGTTGGTATGATAATGAGGAAAGCAAGCAGGTCACACGTGTTTGACAAGTTTAGACAAATCTGGGATGCTGCATCTTGTATACTTACAAAACTTCCTATTTTATTTTTGTGTGACCAAAAGGACACATACACTGACGTACACTTTACAGTCAGACGGCTAGACGGCTGTGTTCGAACATTTCGCTATTTATATCGTATGTGCTAAATATTGTGCCTTGACCCAGTTGAGGTAGCCATGAGCCCCCTAGAGGTCCAAGGAATGCCGGTGTAAAGATGAATCTTGAAGGTTGCAATAAAAAAACCTCTTGATATTGCACATAGGTACATAAATCATGTATAAAAGTTGTAGAGGCAGGTCCTTTTTTAAAAAAAGCGCCTATACCTAGGTCCAGTATGCTTACAGGCGGTGAATATCCCAAAAGAGAAGTGGAGCGTCTCAAGGAAGTATAAAAGAAGGTTAAATCTGCGAGTGAATGAAAACAAAACCAGGATGCAGGTACAAATCTAGCGCTAGCTCTAATACATATTCGCGTGAATGATTAATTAAAAGAGACGTGAATAAATTGGGCCGCAGAGGCAGAAGTTTAGCCGACCAGTTTTTCGTCTCCAACGTAAGTTAACCTAGAAACGCCGATCACGATGTTTGCTAACAGGATACTGTCGTAAGATACCTACACTAACGGTTGTTCGCGGCGTCACTCTCTGATTCGCGACGAAAAAAGCACACCTCATGCGAGGTCCTTGTTCTTACACTCATCAATATTCTCAAAATCCAACCACACACGGGAGTGTGTATAAATGTTTATTTTATTTAAAACCAAAAATTCGCTTCGCTGGTCGGTTTTCTTTTATTTCGTACGGAACCGGTATCTGACGCAACCACCGGAAAATATAATTTTACTCGTTTTATATTCACGTGTAGGATATGAACTTTTACAATAATTTTTATACATTATTATTTTAAATCACTGCAGTACCTACCTACTTATTCTTAAGTAGCACACATCCCCAACGCATAAAATACGTAAATCGCGTCACCAAAAAAGCACACTTCCCTAGCATGTTTATTTTTTTTTTTCACGGTAAGTATAAACTCGTAAGCTTTCTTAGTTACGGTTAAATGGGTCAGTTAATGCATTGCTTGTTTATTTTCAATAACTGAAACCTTGACTGAGTGTCCGAGAGTGCATTTGCCTACATTGCCAAATCGACATACGGCCGACGCACTCAAATAACCAGTTCCCTCGCTTATCTCGGCATCCACATTCGAGACCGGTTCCAGTCAGCAATAGGCGTGTTCTTAAAATCAAAATAACCTGGAAATAATCGACTTTTGCTGAAGTAAAAAGAATACACGCGCAGGCATGCCATTCTATCTCCAGTCGCAATTGTGACCTGTCTGTAACGTCTAGTTCTGAACAGTCATCCGACGAATGCGTGTCGTGTCCGTGCATAAAAACGATTTTACTGTATTGAAATGTATTGAAAGTAAATTGAAGCTAGCATGTTTGGTTCTTACACGAAGACAAACGCGTTGTTATGGTTTGGTTGGATCAATCTGGTTCACATCAAGCAAAATGATATTGCATCGACACATGATCGAACAAACGTCCAAATAAATACTATTTTCTGTCTTATGTTTAAAAAGTATAAACAAAATTGTACGTGAACTTAACGCTAGTTGTATGAATAGGTAGGCAGTATGTAGGTATAGTCGCCAATACCGTCACCAATCCACCAATTCAATCACCAAAACGTGATGTTTTCATTTCTTTTAATGGCGTCGCTTTGTCAATTTAAATTACCTGCGCAATAAAACACGTTTCACGAAGATTATTCTATAAATATTTTTTTACTATTATCAGCAGACATGTAAAAATTACAAAAGGAAATAATGAAAAAATAGGTACCTGTCAATAAAACTGATAGGCTAAACGTAAAATTAAATATATTGTAGTAAATAAACGGTATTATCGTTACGGTGAATCACTTAATAGAACTATTGTAATGCACATCAATAATATTTATTTGCAACTATATTCACAGTAGATTTGAGTTTGAGATTCGGGATGCAATAGAAAAAAAAGAAACGGTGAAACGACTAATTATATGTATGTATTTATTTAACTTGTAGGTTGTGAATCAATCAAACATACTTCCTATATTATATATAAGTTGAGGTTATGAAAACAAAATGAAGAAATACTTAACTAACGGTCATAGATGTGATACTATTTGATGATTTCATAAACCAGCTGTAGGGAACATTTGGGGAAAGATTACTACCACTCTTATGGTCGCTGTACACATATGACCAAGGTGCTGGCCCAGCATGTTGGGCCAACGTGTAGAGATCTACTTGGGGTATTTTGTTTTTGACCACCAAAACTGGCCGGCCAACCAAACAGTGAGTGTTTCGCCTACACGTCACAGGATCTCATCGATTCAGTTCGTTGTTATTCGTCAGCAAAGACAGTAATTCAAAGCGCCAATGCAGAATGACCAATACGCCAATGCTGCACCAATGTGTAAACAGCAACCGTTGAGGTTCCGATTTTTTGACCCAACATTATGGCCCAGCACCTGGGCCCTTGTCTACAACGGGCTTTAAACATTTAAGGAAAAACCCGTGACTAGTTACTTGAACATGTTAAAAATAATCAATTTTATTTTCTTTTTAAGTGTGTCAGTAGCACACAAAAGTGAAAATAGTTTGTTTAACTTTATGGAGTTCGTCATGAACTATGGAACATGAAATATGCACCGTAAAATCAAATCGAGGCTAAAGAGCATTACTTAAATGGCGTATTAATAAATCATGAAAGTATTCATGTGCGAACTATTTCATAATAAAAAATTTGGTCATTATCATCATAATCAGCCTATAACGTTCCCGCTGCTGGGACACAGGCCTCCTCTGTGAGAGGGAGTGGGCCGTAATCCACCACGCGGGCTCAGTGCGGGTTAGTGGGTATCGCATGTCTTCGATTTTTTTGTTTCTAGGACATGCCGGTTTTCTCACGATGTTTTCTTTCACCGTTTTGAGAGCAGTGGTGATGAATTAAAAATTAGGTAAATACTAAAAAAATATTTATAAAATACTTGTTTCGTGGTTCAGAAAACACTTGCCATATTCAGTAAATACGAGGGTAATGTTAGCATGTGCGAGAGGTAAGTACCTATGTAGATAAATATTCGTCCTCTCCCATTAGCACTAGTGACCTAGCTTCGCACTGTCACGTTCTGCTGACCCAGGGTTCCGATAAAACGCGGCGCCTTCACAAAACACCTCATTCTTCCTCTCAATGAGGTAACTCTTGCCTACTTTACTGTTAAAACATTTAAATTATCGCCTCTTTGTTTATTTACAGCTTCTGCGTCCGCACACAATTGAATTCAATGTTCGCTTCTCTGTAACTTCAGATTTGTACAAATATTCTCCTCGTAACAATGTCCTAAGGCTGTCACGACAACCTTTAGCTAAAAGTAGTCAAACAATGCAGTATCTCAGTTACAATGCTGTATGTAGTTGTAGGTACTCGTAATCCGTACAAAACGATAAATCTGCCTAATCTTTAGCATTTCTTAAGATTGTCATAAATTTGGTGCTTACTGAAATTCTCAAATAGGTACGTTAAGACAGCACGCAAGGCGGTAGTTAAAGCCTTATGTAATATTGAGAACGGGAATAGTTTCCTATTATATTTCTATGCATTAGCCCCTATCTCACCAGCAATCAAGTATCTGTTATGAAATGGGTCCAGCAGATAATAGCACTGCAATTGCTGCACTCAATTTTTTTTAAACCACCCTTTGTTTTTTTTTTGTTTAGCCTATACTGTGCCACTGTTGGGCAGAGCCCTCAGCAAGACCTCTTTTTCTACAGGTTCAATTGAAATATAACTACCTACAAGTCCTGCAAGGAATTTACAATTTGTTATTCTATAGGAATATATATTTTACATTTAAATAAAGAATAAAAAGTTCGCGTAGTTGAATGATCGGTTCACAATTAATGCGAGCTTTCAATCAGCGTCTCCCTAAAAGTAGAAAACTAAAAACTTGTAGAATTCTAAAAATAAGACGACCTCTACGCTTTCCTCCTCCGACGCATACAAAATCAAGTTTAGTGTTATTTAAATACAACTTAAACTCTAACACATTATGTAACTTTGGTACCACCAACGTGTTTCTGCACGACATCAGTGACCAACGCGCGGCTAGATGGAACTAGTTATATCCAGTTAATTTTAAATAACGACGCATTATTTTAAACGTTTTTCAACCGCACTAAAACCGCGGCCGGTATGATGTTTATATAAAACGTTTAATTGGCTCGATATTAATCGCTTAAGTAATTTTAATGTCTCGTATCCGAGGATTTGTTACGATAGATTAAACTCATCGTTAAAAATAGTTGTCACTTACGTACTTACTTTAATAAAAAGTAGGTATATGTATGTATAGGTACGCATTCTAGTCATTTGTGTCACTTTGGAAAGGGAACGCCCACCATTACTGGAGAACGCAAAAAGAGATTCAGAACCATTTCCATGTAGATAACGGCTAATTAGTACACTCAAAATAACTTTCCCGTTTGCAACATTGGTATTTATGATAAAAATTCTGGGCCATCTTGCAGCCTTGCAGGCATGATACGCATCCAACAATAATTTAATTACCTACTGAATTTTGAAAACGCTTCATAAAATTGGAGAAAAGCCTTCAACAATAATATTATACACGTTAATTCTTAGCTGTTTTGAAATCGCAGACAGAACGGTAAACACGTCCTCAGGCGTCGTCACCCCACTTACGACACCCGCTGTACAATAACAGACATAGACCCGTATTCCAACTACATAATGTTACAGAAAGGATACAGAAACAGGGATTGTTTCTCAATACCTTGCAAAATGATAGAACATAGACGCCGCTACCACTTCGGACTCAACAAAAAATCGAAACGATAAGATAACATTAATTTCAGTTGGTCTTAAATACATTTTCTACTTAACATTAGGACGTAAAAAATAAGGTTGTCAATTTATTTATGACTCTTCCAAACAAGTTGTACATACGTATAAGCTGTTTTTTTTTTCTACAAACGATTTCTTGGTCCAACGGCCATTTGTAAATGTTACATATTTTAGTTAGTTATGTATTTATGTTGATGGCTGTAATTAATTTGTTAACAGTGCCCAAACTGCGCAATGTCAAATGTTTCGAAGATTTTTTTTTATTCTAGATTAATTATTACCAGAATTTCGGACCGCGTTGTTGTCATGTTCTAGCATGAAATTGAATGAGATGTTGACAAATCTGTGATGCCGAAAATTATTTCCTGATAAATACTTGTGCTAGTAATAAATTGTAAGGACAATAACATTATAGAATACCCACAAACAACATTTTTGTAATGAAGGTTTGTGTAGATAGGTACCTAATGCATAATATTAACGAGTTAATAAGAGATGTCTCTTAACAATAACGAGGTAAAATAACAATTTTCCCCGTGAGGTCAATCTGTTATTAAGTCGCAAGTATTTTTTTTATTATCATTGTATTGTAGTTTTTAAAGAAAAGTATTTTAAGAAACCTACAATTTTTTTTCATAAGTGGGGGAGAAATGTATCAACTGTAGGGTGACCAGTTTTCTTATTGGTTAAAGATAGGTCCTGAAAAGCGCGCCCCTAGCGTCATCTATCTGAACATTCTGAAAGTTTTGGACAGGTGTCAGAAGACGGATTTTACTCTCAGAACAGATTGACGGGTTTTCTAATGGACTTTGAACCAAAACAATCTATTAATGTTTATTTAATGAATTAAGAAAATATATTCGAAAACTATGTAGGTTTGAATAGATAGCTCATATTCGCCAACGAGATTTAACTGATTGATTTATAATAACGTAAGGCTACGTTTTTATTTGACTCTGTTTTTATTTGTGTCTATTTTATTTAACGCTTTGTTTTGGATATTATAATTATTTGCTCTTAGCTTTTTCTAGGCAGAAAAATGTTGATCAAATATTTGTGTTTAATGTAAAATGTTTAAGTAGTTACTTACCTACCTGAGTATTTAACGTAATGAGGGTAACATTAGTTTATTTGTTTTTACGACATTTTATAGATTACGAAGTTTCCAAATATCCATTAAAAATGACAAGAGTCGAATATAAGTATATGAATATTTACACGTTATTACTAAATTAATTGTGTACAAAATCAATATAGTTAAATTTCCACGTATTTGTTAATGCAAGAGCGACATTGTTGGTACATGTACAAACCTATCATTGACTAATAATATAAAATTTACATTGATTACTAAATCACCTGAATGGCAACTCGTCATATTTTTATTAATAATCCACGACGAATAATCTAACGACTCAGTCTGGTATCGCGCTGTGAAAATAAGTTTTGTGTATACCTACCAGCCGCCAGTGGATTATGCGCGAACAAAAGAAACAAACATACGCGTCAAATCGCAACACTTTTCACTGTGACATCGACGCAAGATATTCGAACAAAAATAGTTAAATCTAAAAAAACAGATACTATAATCATCGCGCCGAGAATAGTTTGAAGTGACACGGCGGACACTGAATATTTACAAATACCGTCAAAGCTGTTAACCTTAATAGTACCTACAACGTGCACGAACTGCAGGTAATCGGTGATCCAACTTGTACAGCCGAGTCTCCGCGGAACGCCAACGCATAATCTGCGAGTAGGTTTCACAGATCGCGCAAAGTGGCGAAGGCGCCTGCGCACGGGTCGCCGCGACCGCACTCCTTTCAAGGAGGTGCGGGTATTTTGGAAAGTAAGATTGAAACAACATTATCCACTTCGGACGTGAACTCGCAAGAGCAGACAGTCGCTGTGCCTGATAATAAAAACCAAAAAAACTAACTTACCTATTGAAAAATTTCCAGGTGAGGTCCAAGCCGCTGCGGATTCCTCGTAGATGTCTCGTGCCAAGAGAGTAGTCCGGTTTTGCATTCACGTACCGAAGCACGATCACACTGCGTGAGAGAAAGGGCGCGCAACTTGTTCACAAGTGAACACTATCGCGTGTTGTTCCTCGACGGTGCGGTGCGAGAGTGGGCGTCGCAAAAGCGTGTTGGCGTTCGCGGGTCTCAGCTTGAACTGAAGGCCGCGAGGTGCGGGGGCCACTTTATGGTAGCGCGCGGGCGCACCCAGCCTGCGTGCGCCCGCGCCCCCTTGCTGCCTGCACCCGCGCTCCTGAAACTTTTATTAATCTAAATCATCATTATCTCAGCCTCATCCTATAACATTCCTTATAAACAGTGTATGTACAAAATTACGCTTTAACTATGCGTTAATTAAAGGTTTACACGTGTCGCCTGAAAAGGCATTTGTCAAACTACACCCTAAACTACATTTTATTTAATTATTCTACCTATTTATAAGCAGGCCATGCAGCTGCATGAGCGGCACTTAGTTACTAGATTTTTATAATAATAATTTTATTTGCGTCATCTAATTTTTACTTTAACCAAAGAAGTTGAATTCATCATAATTAAGTTTGTGCCAATAAGCAGTACCTAATAAGCATTTACGCTTTAACAATGCGTTAATTCAAGGTTTATGCGTGTCGCCAGAAAATACGTTTGTCAAACTCAACCCTAAACCATTTTCTTCATTATTCTACCAAATTAATAATCTGGCCATAAAGCTACACTTAGTTCCTAGATTTTTACAATAATAATTTGTGGTGCCTGCATTTGCGTCATCAAATTTTTACTCTTTCCAAGAAAGTTGAATTCATCATAATTAACTTTATTTTTACCACGACCATTCGACCAAACTGACTTTAGAATTAAAATTAATAAAAACCCTTGGCAAAATCCTTTGCCAATGCCAAAATGTGGTCTCCTGCATAATTTCCCTAAACTATATAAAACTGTATACTACTAATTTATTATACCCAATGCCTAATAACAATTATTATTTAATTTTATATACTTAAAATAATAAACTGGTAAGTACCATAAAACACTATGGGCTTGTGGGTTTTGTGGGCTGCGGCCATGTTTATCAAAGGACTGATGGCCGAGGGAGCAGATGAGTCCTGGAGTGGAGACCGCGTATCGGCAAGCGTAGTGTGGAACGCCCCCCAGCTACATAGATTGACCGACAACCCTTTAAAAAGGTGGCTGTGGGACAGACTGGATGAGGAAGGCGGAGGACAGAGAGTTGTGGCCATAGATTTAGTATATACTACTAGCGTTTCTACCTATGGTTGTGGCGCAGCCTGGGAGAAGCATAAGTCCAGACCTGGACTGCGATAGACTGAGTTAATTGATTGATAAAATACTCTGCCGGTAACATTGGTTCTACATAAGTACTCGTAAGTTTGTTAAATATTTTTAAACCAATGACTCAGATCTATCCAAGGTCTGGATAACAGAAATAATTCCATTCAAAATACGTAGGTAATGAGTAAATAGGTGCATGTACGTAGTACATAAAATAACAATTTCTTGTGTATTACATGAAAATACCTAAATATGGAGTAAGAACATAGGTAATTTGATACCAATATTTATGAATATAAAAGAAATGTAAGGAAAGCAATTCTGTCCTTGTTTTTTCTTATCTAAATTGAACCAATAAATCTTAAGTCAATCTTATTGTAGTTATTTAACATAATTGGATTATTAAAAGCAGGAAAAAGCAGAATAAAAATTCATTATAGTTCCTTCGGTGACGGACTATATTTTCAGGGATCGCATTTTTATGCACAACAGTAAATAACCTGCCAATCCCTGCTGCCTAGGAAAAATTCACAGAATATATAACATAACTTGACGCCTGTAATCCCCGACGGGTAGGCAGAAGTGTACCTATGGCTATAGTACACGTGGGTGTACTAGCCATAGGTACACTTCTTATTTTCTTTCTTTCTTTCTTTAACTGGCGCAATGTGGATTGCGCCAGTTAAAGAAAGAAAGAAAGAAAACAATTTTGTTTGACCCAGGTCAGAGAACACAATATTGTATATAGTACTTAAAATAGTATTGTGTGCCTTACGTCTGCGCCAAATAGGCCCAGTTCAGCATAAATCCCAGACAACTAGTGTCTGACACCGGTTTTCAACTGGACCTTATGTTACGAGGACGTCTTACGGATGTAAATCAGTTTTATAGTGAGTGTAAATATATAAATAAAAATGGATATTATGTGTAACATATAATAATAAAAACGATTAGTTATTTGTTAAAAGTAGTTATAGATAATCATAGAGTGGTGTTTAAAAATAAAAACAAAATGGTATGGTTGCACAAAAAAACAATGACCTGTCGTCGATAAAGTAATAGATAACTATATCATATATATATATATATATTATATGATATAGTTATCTATATATATATATATATATATATACAGGGTTATTGGTTAAACACCATCAATCTCTTAAGGGGTCATTGTACTCATCATTATTTCATATTTGGTCCCATAGTAAAAGTTGTTCATAATGCTGAGTACAATGACCCCTTAAGAGGTTGATGGTGTTTTACCAATAACCCTGTATATATATCATTAGTTATGTTTAGTTTAAGTCACATTTAATAGGGAAGACCAAGCCGACCGGCCACACAGAGCGAGCCCGAGCTGCTACAGAGATATTCCTGTTGGAAAACCCCAATAACACTTTGCTCGACCTGGGAATCGAACTCAGGACCTCATGGTGAGCAGTAGCGCTTGTGGCCACTACACCAACAAGGCAGAATACCTTCTGTGTACATTTGTAAGTATGGGGATCAGTAATGGACCAATTCAAATTCAAAACCTTTAATTCAGACATGAGTCCATAGAGTTAGTATTACAAAATTACTTAAAGACTAGTGTTAGTAATTAATACACCTCCCGTAGTTTTAGCAAGATAATCCCTGATTTGGGTCATAAATATAAATAATTTAGGTAATTTGCAGTACCGAGTACTTAACCTACGTGCGATAGTAAATTAATAATAGTGTAGAAAACCGAATAGACTTCCCCAACAAGAATACAGGTTTCTGGTTTTAAGCCAAGTGTTAATATTTTCAGAACCACAGATAATTTTAAAGAAAAGCTGGTTATTTTGAAATCATGATCGTCGTCATCATTTTAGCTGACAGACATCCACTTCTGGACATGCATAGGCACATATTAGTCCCTCAGTGATTACCACTACATTAACTGAAATTTTTATTAAAAATAAGAACGTGGTATTCACGTCGTGCCATAGGTTTAGCATAATTCAGACTGCTTCAAATAATCATGCTTATTTTTGGGTTCATAAGTTTTTGTTTCTCTCTTCTTAGTTTAGGGTTCATAAGTTCTTGTGTCTCTCTCTTCTTAGTTTAGGGTTCATAAGTTCTTGTGTCTCTCTCTTCTTAGTTTAGGGTTCATAAGTTCTTGTGTCTCTCTCTTCTTAGTTTAGGGTTCTTAAGTTCTTGTCTCTCTCTTCTTAGTTTAGGGTTCATATGTTCTTGTGTCTCTCTTCTAAGTTTAAGGTTCTTAAGTTCTTGTCTCTCTCTTCTTAGTTTAGGGTTCATAAGTTCTTGTGTCTCTCTCTTCTTAGTTTAGGGTTAATAAGTTCTTGACTCTCTCTTCTTAGTTTAGGGTTCATAAGTTCTTGTGTCTCTCTTCTTAGTTTAAGGTTCTTAAGTTCTTCTCTCTCTTCTTAGTTTAGGGTTCTTAAGTTCTTGTGTCTCTCTCTTCTTAGTTTAGGGTTAATAAGTTCTTGACTCTCTCTTCTTAGTTTAGGGTACATAAGTTCTTGTCTCTCTCTCTCTTCTTAGTTTAGGGTTCTTAAGTTCTGGTCTCTCTGTTTTTAGTTTAGAGTTCTTAAGGTCTTATCTCTCTCTTCTTAGTTTCCATCTCCTCAAATGTCTTAAAAGGTATTTCTAGATGTGAGATGTAAGCACTCTTTTACGAGTAAGCAAAAGCCCATTATAATGTACAATCAGTAGTTTTTATTTATCCCTAAACTAGCAACCCGCCTCTGCTTCGCACGATTTTTACGACTTGACAAAACATCGAGATATCTTTTATAGATTTAAGTTAAATTTTAATCCATTATACACATAAACGTTCCGCAGTAAATCTATAAATGAGGGTGCAAACATAGGGCACGCCACGATAGCGGCGGTAAGACCCCTCTTTGAGGAGTGGCTAGAGAGGCGTCACGGCGTCCTCACCTACTGCCTGACGCAGGTCCTCACCGGACACGGAAGTTTCGGGAGGTTCCTGCACATCATCAGGCGGGAGGAAACGCCCGGGTGTCACCACTGCGATGATCGCCCCGAGGACACGGTGGAGCATACGGTGGGGGCGTGCCCTGCATGGGCGGAGCACCGCCGTGTCCTCGTAGAGGCGATCGGCAGCGGTGGCGACCTCTCACGCCCGGCCTTGGTTCAAGCCATGGTCCGGGGCGAGGGGGAGTGGGAGGCAGACGCCTCCTTCTGCGAAGCAGTCATGCTAGCGAAGGAGGTGGCGGGACGGGAGAGGGAGAGAGTCTCCCGTCCAAGCCGCCGCGGTGGACGCTCTGGGCGTCGGGAGCCGCGTGACGACTCCCGGCCACCGTAGGCGCGGGCCTGCGGGCGGTGAGTAATGGGTAGCTCACCGTCCGATCAGGATCAGGCCCGTGCCGGACGGCGCGTACGTGTTCCACGCGCGCCTCAAAGAGATGTCAGCATCGAAGAGGGGGCCCACTAGGGCCCAAGCCTGCCGGGAAAGCGGGATCATCCATAAGGGGTACCGCTGACCCGGAACATAAAGGGCCAAGGATGGAACACGGGTGGGTTTTAGTCAGTAAGAGTCTGACACTCCCTTCCGCTCCACCCAGAGCGGGAGGGGTCATTAGATGATTTCCCATCCTCAAAAAAAAAAAAAAAAGGGTGCAAACATTCGTTGCGTAGTTTTAAAATGTAATATGAAGGTATGTAATGTAATGTATGTATGTTTTTTTAATACAGGGCGTCCCACGGATATGCCGCATGGAGGGAAAATACCTCGAATATTGTAGATGGAACATTTTACTGAAAGAAGACATTATTTGAATTTAAAAAACAATTTAAACTGCATTCATAGATATTTAAATAATTTCATGGTTGAACCGGAAATCGAACACGTTACACGATAAAAATAATCACCCTGTAGCTTTATCATACCGATCGAAAGGCTTCATCATAAGGATTATTTTATGCTAGCATAGTGTCAAAAATAAAAGGAAGACCATGAATTTTAACTTAATTAATACAAAATTAATCAATTCATCAAATGCTCAAAATGAGTCCCTTCCTGTTGAATACAAAGTCGCACTCTTTCGATTATTTCGATTTGTTGCATACAACCAAGTACCTACTAATTACGTAACTCTTTATCATTTTATCATGCACTTAAATTATAATAGGGAAATGATGCGTACTGCTCAAGTGGGTACATTTATTAGTAATAGGTACTTATGATAATGTCAGTTGTATGTCCTTACGGCAATGTCAGCTTTTCATTTTTCTGAACAAAATTTCACATCAAATGTTAAAATTCATGGTCTTCGTATTATATTTTATTATATTCTTGATACGTGGCCAACTTGTAATGTTCAAGAGTGAGATATTATTATGTTTAATAAAATTAAAAAAAGAACAAAAGCAGATGTAAACATGTACTTAGGTACATACCTAATCAGTTCAGAGTTCAGACACGTTGTCGTTTTGCCTCAAAATACATGTTGATGTTTTGAATCAAATCGCTGGACAAAAGCCTGTTAATGTGCCTCATATGTTGCTAATTACATACATCGCTCCATTAGTAACTACTTCAATTCAGCTATGTGTGTATTAAGCCGTTTGTAGGTACCTACTTAAAAGCTGCACGGCAATACATAGATGTCTTACGTTAAAAGCATGTCATTATAAAAACGACCTGGTCACTGTTCCTAATAGAATAATCGTTTATTTGTTTATGAGAATGAAGAATAGGTCATAATACATGTCCATTATTACCATTATTAGCACATTCGACGATATTGTAACGAGTAGGTATACCGTTGCTGCAGTCATATTATGGAGACAATTTGTAAGGTTTTACCTCAAGTTGGTGATTAGGCGCACCTCGAAGGATGTTCTCTTTTAATAAGGTCACGTTTCATCAGGGTCTGATTGTGCTTGAGCTAATAGGCACGTTTTCTTACGTACATTTTTCACTGTAATTGTTTGCTGATATGTGTAACTATGAGTGTTCCTGTCCACCTGTAATAAGGCAAGCGCCAGTGATTACTGAATCCACACTATACCCGTATATACTATATCTATACTATCTTCCGTTTGGGGTTGAAACGCTCGGGTCATGCGGTGGTCGGGTGCGCGTCTCGTATAGTTAGTCATTTAATTTAGTACCTAGTATATGTATATATATATGCAGACACTGGACTGGGTATCAACGTGAACGGCGAGTACATCTCACACCTTCCCTTTGCCGTTGACATCGTCATAATGGCAGAAACACTGGAACACGCTGGAACAGTTAAACTAGATGCTGCACAGCCTGAATGAAGCCTCTCGGCGGGTTGACCTCGGCATGAATTTGAACAAGACGAAAGTCATGTACAATTCACACGTCTGACCCAGTCCAATCCACATCGAAGGTTCGCTTCTCAAAGTTGTGAAGAGGTATGGCTAGCTTTTTTTTTTTTTGTTTCCTTGTTGAAAAGTCCTCATGGATGTCCGCCGCTCTGGGGTGGCCGGCGGGGTCTGTCAGACTCTTACTGACAAAAAACCACCCCGGTGTTCCATCTCACATCTACGCCGGGGGTCGCGGGAACGTACGATCCTTCCGCAACCCCCGACTAGTGCCGGCCCGGGGAAGTGAGGTGTTTGACTCCCCTCGCGACGTCTAAGAGGGGCGCGCGTGGAACACTACGCACCGCCTCGGGTCCTGATGTGTGGGGGGCGACAGACGTCCCCGAGTCATTCGCCCCTGGACCCATTTGGACTCAGTGGGGCTGGAACAGGGCGTTGTCCGCCCTCCGCCGACGCCCGGTGCGCCTTCTGCGGGCCGGGTGAGTGGACGAGATCTCCCTCTCCCTGTTCGCAGCCTCCTTCTGCGAGACGACTGTTTTGCAGAAGACAACCATCGCGTCCCAGGACTCGTCGCTGCCGACCATCGACTCGACTACGGCCGGTAGCGACAAGTCACTGCCTACTTCTGAGATGAGGGCACGGCGCGGCTCCTCCCAAGCGGCACACTCTGCCAGCGTATGTCGCGCCGTGTCCTCCCGCAGTAGCCGCAGTGGTGACACCGGGCGTCCGGCTCCCTGTTTACGCAACACAGGTACTTCCAGAAGCAACCATGCCCCGAGAGCACCTGCGTCGCCCTAAACGACAGGGAGCCGTGCCTCCTCCCGAGCCAGCGCTCAAGCATCGGCCGGACCGCCTCGATGGTGACGAGGCCGGCGGTAGGGCGTGAGAGCATGTCCCGCCATCCCGCCACCAGGACCTCGCGAAGCCGAGACCGACGCAGCTCCATGTCTCGCTGCATCGGTCCCTCGCCCCGCGCCCTCGCCTTCTCGCGCCACCTATACAATGATGCGAGTACTTTCACCTCGAGATCCCAGGGCGGAGATCCGGCCAGTACGCAAGCCGCCTCGTAGGAGATCGTGCGATACCCCCTGATGACTCTGACGGCAATCGCCCTCTGCTGCTTTCGCAAAACAGTGATGCTGCCGGCCGTCAGGTCAGAGGCCCACATCGTGGCCCCATACAGGGCCATGGATCGCACGATCCCCATCAGGCCCCCCAGATTGGGAAGCAGCGTTGCGAGCGCGCCCGCCGCGCCCAGCACTTTGGGCGCCAGCCGTCAGAAGTGGGGCCCGAAGTCCCACCGGCTGTCTAACACGAATCCTAGGTACTTCAGGGTGGACTCGACAGCGCTCCAAGCTCCCCCAACCACGATGTGTGAGCCGGGTGGTGGCGCCCGCCGGGGGCCATGAAACACCATGGCCTCCGACTTGCTGAGGGCCACCTCCACGCCTTTGCGACGTATGCGGCCCACCACCTGTGAGACCGCAGCCGTCGCCAGCAACGCTGCCTCCCTGTGTGAGCTCCCCCGGGCAGTGACCAGCGTGTCATCTGCATAACACGTCAGGTCAACGCCCGGTTGGAGCTCGCCCCTCAGCACCCAGTCGTACCCGATGTTACATGTGTACGTACAGTCATACCCACAGGAGCCGGCCTAGGGCCGAGCCCTGTGGAACACCGCACGACATGCGGCGCTGGTTTCCGCCATCACGACCCACGTAGGTGACACACCACTCTGACAGATAAGCCCTAACGATGTGGCGGAGGTAGGGAGGCACCCGATGATAGCGCAGTGCCTACCAAATTCAACTCCTGGGCGGGTGTTGAAGGCGTTGGAGATGTCCAAGGACACCGTCAACATCACCCCGCCCCGGGACACGCTTCCTCCGCCAGGACTCTCACCCACGACACAGCGCGGATGGTGGAGCGCCCATACCGAAAAGCTGTCGTCTAGACCCGGCCCCTCTCTGCACAAATGGCCAACGAGGCGGGCTGCAATAATACGCTCAAACAGCTTGCCCACCTCGTCTAGCTGCACTATGGGCCGGTACGCGGACGGTGAGTCAGCAGGGCGCCCCGCTTTCCTGAGCAGGACCAGACGACCATATTTCCACAAAGTGGGTAACTGGCCCCGCTCAAGACACGCTGTGTAGTGTCCTCTCAGTTGGGGCTCAAGCTTCTTCAGAACGAGGACTAACACGCAGCCGTGGATCCCGTCGGGCCCCGGGGCCACGTTCTTGGCCTGGAGCCGCATCCGGCTGCCCTTATCTCTGCCTGTGTCACCTCTGGGACGCTGATGGGGTTCTCTTCTGTAGGCTCTGCGGCTGAGGGCAAAGCCATCGGCGGCGGACTATGCTCCGCTCTCGCCGGGAAGAGGGCTGCGACCGCTTCCTCCAGCAGCTTGGGTTGAGATTCTCCGTAAGTGGGGACGCCGCGGCTCGATGTTTCCCTCGGACCGCGCGATAAGGGCGCCCCCACGGATCCCCGTCTATAGTCTCCAACATCTCCTCCCTTCGCCGCGCTGTACACCTCATACAGCGCGGCTTCTTCGTCAGGGTCCCGATGACGTCTCCTCCGGTATCGGGTGTACTGGCGTCTAATCGCCACGCACGCGACGCGCAGCTGCGCGATCTCGGCGGTCCACCAGTACACCTGGCGCCTTGCTGACTGTGCGTGGACCCGGTACAAGAACGCGTCGCAGATTTGCGTCATCGCCCCGTGGTACCACAGCGCTGCTCGACGTTAACGGGTCGATGTTATTTTTATTATTTATTCTTAGTTATTTTTCTACCAGCCTGAATGATGTAAGGACCCCTTTAGCAGACAACCTTGACATGAACTACGCCCGCCCTTAAATAAAAGGATCAACGTCATGTTTGGAAACAGGACGTTTCCAAACAAGACGTTTATTCATAACGTTCGAACACTCAGGCTCTTCCCACCTATACCTTTAAGAACAATTAACTAACACCAGAAATAAAATTGACAATGTGAGTTATGCTCTTGAAAGAGAAAGCTTAACTCAGGGTGAACGAATCGCAATAATCTGACACCACGACAAGTGTCAGTCAAGTTAATCATTTTAATTTGTGTTGTTCAGTGTTCAGTCACTCAAACTAACGTCGTCATGCTTAATTGCTCTTAGCGCAAAAAACTGGCGAAAAAGATGCGATACGGCCTCCTACAGAGCAAACGACACATCAGCCCAGAAGAGGTTAGGAAAATAAACAACTCACCATCATTACCTTTTACCCGTTCGGACGGTATTGGTAAGACCAAGAAGTAAATAAAGTTTATTAAAAAACCTATCTCATTGCACTAATCTCAATCTCCATTAAATATTAGTCAGTACTGACCGAACTGTGGGCCCTCAATCATAAGCTAAACCAACTGTGTCAACCAAACACACTTTGTGAAGGCTATGCCTTAGCAAAGCTGATCTCAGCCTAGACCGAGTGTCATCTACATAATTTTATACTCTTATCAGTTATTCGCCTTTTTTAGCGTTTTTGTCATAAACAGCTTTCTGCTTTATTTGTGCCTTTTTTATATTATCTAAAGCACAATGAATTAGGGGGCATTATGTTGATTATGTCACTCTGCATAATTTATTTATGCAACACGACCGCCATTGTAAACCATCATGTTGGTACGAAATAAAAGTTTTCTAGCATACATAAACATGTAAGGTGAAATTCTAATGCTCGATTGTTTACTGGAATTGTACGCTTAATACACTAATGGCACGTAACTACGCCAGTTCCGCTGATCAGCAGAGACATACATGGACAGCATTTGCGTCAACGTCCTATTGAATCTTTCAACCAGTCCATTTGTCGCTGGATGAAATGCCGTGATGAAACGCGATTTAACTCTGAAAAACGTATTGTTTCTTTAACTAATAGCGTAGGGTCCGAGTGCTCATGGTTTGTTCAACGAAATCTCCAAACGGCTTGTTAACAATTCCCGTGACCCAAGGGCTGGCATTTACCTTGGCCAGTGGCTTAGCATTGCCATACAACGTGGCTATGCCAGTCTCTAGGGTACATTAGCAGTCGACAGCTTTTTTTGACGCCATATTTTGATTTGTTATTATAGTTTAATAGTTTATTTAGTATAATTTTTTTTTGTGAATATTAAAATATATCTAATCTTTGGTTAAATAAATAAAAAAAACTTATATAGCGACGTAAAAACTGATCCTCTATCTGACAATACTTCTTTAACACAACCAAACCGACAAAGAACATTATCAATCAAGAACTCGCTGATTCTCTCCGCTGTCGTCCTGCGAATCGTCTTGTAGATTGCATATAATGTCGTAGCATATTCTACACGTACGACCACATACCTAATTTAACGACTTTCTGAAAGGACCTAATAAATCAATTTCTACTATCTCTATGGGATAGGTTACCGCCACTGGTTGCAGCTGAGCCACCTGCCCAGACTTTTTGCGCTCCTGGCACAAAATGCAGCTCTTCATAAACCTATCTATTTCTTTATCGGCGTCCGTAACAAAATTCCCTGCTGTGAACTTGGCCAGCGTTTTAGCAAGCCCTACAAGTCCGGCGAACCAAGGATCGTCGTGCAGCTCCCATCATTTGTGGAACCGCACCGCATTTGCACTTCAAGGCGGTGTTGTTTATGAATCTCCATCTAAACAGGTTTTTCTTGCTTCGGCCAACCTGTCGGAGTTCCCTTTCGGGTTCGGAGTCCGTTTAAGGACTTTCAGGTTAGCCAAGGCAACTCGTGTCTAGGTGGGAGAAAAAACGGTATGGGTAAAGAGGCGATGCACCACAGCTTCAGTTCAGTTCAGTTTTTTCAGCGAGTTTTCTACGCTGATTGGCCACGACCAAATCCTCCTCCACGATCCTCTCCTATTCGATCGATTTTTCCTTTCATCATGATGGCAATCCAAAGTCAACTTATAAAACTGGCTTTGTGCGTAGTCTCGATTAACAACGAAGGGTTCTCACGAAACAAATCTGAAATCTTTTTGATGTGTACCGTAAAACTCACTGCGACATTCTTTGCGTTCAAGAGACCCATCGAGATGAAACAAAGCATCGTGTACAAATCTGCGCACGCACACAGTCGCATACGTATAAGGGTCTAGCGTAACGTAGTAGGTACTTCGTCCATTTTGGTTTGTTTTGACTGTACAGCCGAAGTGTGACTGACATACAATTAACGTAGTTTTAATTATATTTGGCATAAAAATTACCAGATATAAAAATTACAATAATCGAGTCTGAGCCAACTACCTTCATAATGTGCATTCATTCAGTTACACTCTGTTTAGACAGGGTCAAATTAAATTAGCTACCGAAACTCTGCACACGGGGTGTGTATCGATATCAAACACGATCTACATTTTGTCAATCTATCAAAAAACACGTACCTGATTATGGCTGATGACTTTACATAGAGTGCATGGAGCACGATAGGACATGACGTTCTTCTAGATGTCCAATGTGTAGAGGTTCTATTATACAAAGTTAGCTACTAAGCAGTGCCACTTTTCCAGTAGCCATTATTGGAATTATTCATTTCCGCCATCTTTGAATTTCATAACTGTTTACGAAATATTATACTCTTTGGATGACTGTCATGGGGTCTGTATAAACGGAGCCACCACTGCTCATTAATAAGGATTTCTAGCGAAACCCAATATTTACAAATTATCCTGTGATTACATATTATCATAATCTATCTTTTGAGAGTATTTGTACGAATGTACGCAAAGTCTAAATGCGACAACAAGACTACATGGAGTCCTGTCATTCTTCTTTTGAATTTTTAAACTTGTGCAGTATTTACAATGGGCTGGCTGTGCACACGCAGTAATTTCTAAAGAATCCCGAGATGCCCCTACCACAATGTTAGCACTTGAGGAGTGCTAACGATACCGCAATCTTATGTCCGCATTGAATAAGAAATAATATTAAATTTTCACCGTTAATATCAATAAGACGTGTTAACTTCTACGCGCTATATTATCACTTTTGCTTTTTCGAAACAAAAATCGAATGCCTATTTTTTAACTAGGTAATTCTAAATTCGCTCGAGTGATCGAATGCAACCGACGTTATTTGTCTACTAGCCTGAATGATGTATGAAACAGAAACACCATAGATAAACGGTACATTTTGATGGGGTGCCCTAGGTATACGAGAGCGAAACGTGTTTTATCGAATTTCTTTAATTCGATGGAACAGTTTAAACACGTTGCTCCGATACTATCCGACAGTGATGCTTGTTACATCGACCAACTTTGGTTTGCTGTGACGTTAATTCGATAAACTCCTACACAATTTTACACCGATAAAATATTTGTACTTCGATATAGTGTACCTATTGTTCGAATTTCTTTTATCTTTAGAATAAACAATGTTATTACTATAGCAGATAGAATCCTTTTACCGAGACGGAACGCAGACTGAACAGCATGCGACACAGCATTGACGCAAACGCCAAATCGCTACGCCGGTTCCGCCCGCTCGCCGACGCTAAGGGTGTTTGTCCACAGCTACCGTCACCGATGACGAAATGACGTCGCCGAAGTAGCGATACATACCTACCTTTGCTATGGCCGCGTCCCCATTGCACGTTCGTCACCCGAGCGCCGTCATACCACCCGACGAAATTTCGATTTGTTCAGCGCAACCGCTAGAACTTGACCCGAAGTTGTGACGAGCCGATGTGCCGGCAATACAAAAGACGTTTCATCTTGTGCACACCACACTGCCTTCGTGCCGCGCCGCCGCACCGTTCGCCCAATTTTTGTGTTGTCTATCAATCGAACTAAAGTCCGTCGATGTAACAAGCATCGCAGTATGATAGTATCGGGGCAACGTGTATTTAAATTAAAAGTAATTAAATTCGAACAAACAAGTTTTGCACTGGAATAGGACTCCCACGAGATGATGTCAAACGGAGCTGAAGGTAGAACTGTCCATAACAAAACATAATATCACGCCCTATTTCCATAAAGTTTTGGGCACAGGTTTGTACCTATAGTACACCCATATTGGTCCAGTCATGTTTAGGTCCCATGTAATAGAAGGCGAGCCTATTGCCATCAACCGGGCATAATTCTAGACTCCAGGCTGCTGCTGAGAAATTCCTGGTAGAAAAACCCAATAACACTTTGCCTGACCTGGGAATCGAACCCAGGACCGCATGCTCAGAGGTAGCGATTGCGAACACTAGAACAACGAGGCAGTCAGATCTGCTCATGATCGGGAAATGAATCGGCCCATGAATCGCCCAAACTGTGCGACAAAATGTGCAGAACTGCTTGAATGAAAAAGAGTTTTTTTGGCATGGCTCCGAAAATGTATAATAAAATAATAACATTAAAATTATGCTCTTTATTAAATTTAAGAAGATTCTCTACTCACTATTCATGGAAAAATGTTATCATACTGTAGAAGATTTTATGAATGATAATAATTTTTAATATTTCTTAAGCGATAAAAACTTGTATGTATTCAATGTAATTTTAAAGACTGTTTTGAGAGTTTTAAGACTGTTTCTAATTTCTATATTAAGTTCTTTTTAATTATACATTTTATAAATTTATTTAAAATAGTTATTTTTCTCATGTAAGAGTTTAATATTTTGTTTTCTTCTTATGTTAGTAGCTTAATTGTTATTTTTATGATTTTTTGTTTTTATTCCAATATTTGTACGCCTTCACGGCAAAACATAGCGCACATATAATAACCTAAGATCTTTATGTAAATACCTACGTTTCACAAATAAACGCTCTGACTCTGACTCAAGTTGAAGATAAAACTCGGAAAATCTCATGACTTCATAAATATTATTTAAGGCTATCGATCACAGCAGCAAGCAGTAGAACTATTATAAAAAAAACAAAGCTTTCGGGAAGTCTATTTACGGTGCGAATCTGAAATAATATTATTTAAAGAGAAAAAAGTTGAGCCATCGCGTCGCGGGACGCCTGGCAGATGTAAAACATCGAAAACCATTCTTTCATACTTATTTAAAATAGTATAATAAATAAGTATGAAAGAATTGTTTAATAATCTATAATAAATATGGTATGATCAAAAATCAAATATTCAGTTTTTTTTTAAGATATAAATGGTTCTTTATTTAAAATATAGCGTGGCGACGCGTCGCCACGGCATGCGTCATCGCGCCAGTAATCGATTTTACGTGGGGCTATAGATGTTTCACATCAATTACGATTTTTTTCCCGAAAATGATGATATAATGATTGAACATTTATTTTTATTAAAAATACAAAAATTCAAAAATTTATTACTAATTGTGACATCTCAATTCTTCTAATCAGTGACTCGGTAATAACGACCACAGAACGGTGACGCGTCGCCACGGCATGCGTCGCAACGCCAGCAATCGGTTTTCCGTGCGGCTATAGATGTTTCACATCAAAAATATAGAAAGCTTCATTATCAACGAGTAACATGGGCGGTATATATTTTTTGTATATTGTGAATTATTGTGGTATCGTACGCGAGCGAAATCGCAGAAAGAAGCTAGTTTTGAACATAGTCAATTCAAATACGTTATTGTACTATGTTATTATAAAAAGTGCGCATAGGAGCAATTGATATAAATTGAAATGGATATAAATTGTAATAACACATATTATCATCATTATTGAAATGTTACGTCGCAAACCGCAGCACATTACCGCTTTGAGAAATTACTCACTTGTGATTTTCATGTTATTGCAAAAGAGGGTTAGGTATTCCATGTGGAAGAACGTCTGAAGAAACCGCCTTAAGTCTATTAATGTCCGCCTCCAGACATAATTTCGGCCACGGCAGCCAATCTCTACGAAGACTAGCCAAGTAGGTACGCAGGTCATTTATAGTGTGGAAAACACAGGTGCGCTCAGATGCACTCCTGCTTCCCTCATCCTCTTACTCCAATACGACGATAATCCGACACGACCCATAGCTCAGGGACAGGATCTACGAGTTAACGTGCTCTCCGAAGCACACCTTACAGCTCAGCTTACACCGGCCTGTTACTGAGAATTTCTTGACGGAAAACCTCAATTACATTTTGCCCAAGCTGGGAATCGAACCCGAGAGCTCACGCTCACGACCAACGAGGCCGTCAATAACTCCACTACCAATCTAATGTACAAAATCACAGGTTCATTTTGTTTTGATGACAATGCACGGACATTGTGCTAAATAACGTGACCGGTAAATGAAGGTAGTCGTGTAGAGGTCATCTGCGGTGCAGTCGTAGGGACGCTTGTGGCATTGTGCTTACTCGTATGATCTTATATGCACAGTCACTCTGGGTTTAGATTGGTTCACCCAATTACAGGTTGAATGATGCACTTGAAAACAATTGTGTCCTTCAGTTTACACGTTCTGTACTTATCGTATTTTATTGCTGGCACGAGTATCATCATCGTCTATCATGACAGGAACATCAACCTTCATGATCCTCCCAGTGAGCTCAGCAAACAACGGGCATTATGGACAGTAAGAGTGCTGAAATCAGCGATTTGAAATCTTATTACATAACATATGTAATCAGCCTTTAATGTTCCCATCGCTAGGACACAGGCCTTCTTTCGGCGAGAGTAGGCTGTAATCCACCACGCGGGCCCAGTGCGGGTTGGTAGATGTCACGTCTTCGAATTTTTGGTTCTAGGACATACCGGTTTCTTCACGATGTTTTCCTTCACCGTTTTGAAAACAGTCGTGATGAAATAATTTACACAAAGTAAAGCGCCTGTCTGGGTTCGAACCTACGACCTACAACTCGTAAGTCGCGGCCGGTCGTGGCCGGTGGAAATCTGATTAACCGTGAAAAATTGCACAAGTAATCACCACACAAACGTGGAACGTGCTGTTTTAGAGTAGGAAAGGCAAATACAAAATGGAGGGAAACTTTATTTCAGATAAGCAATAACCATATGGGTTAGTAGGTAAACAAAAAGGTAACTTATACCTATGTTAGTAAACTTATTATGTATTTGGGAACAAGGCTGTTGTTCGAAATACATCTTCGAACAACATCACCTAATAAAGGAGACTCGCACCTCCCCGCTATGGTCTTCAGGATGGAGTTGGAGCTTTCCCGCACTCTGCAGAGCAAAGAAGCAGATTTCTGTCTGACAATGGCATGGAAGCCATCAACTTGTGCTTGTGCAAACATACCTGATGCACTGCAGAAACGGGGCAGCCCCATCAACATCCTGAACCCATTATTTTATTGGACCCGTAGGGTGCTGATAGCCCGCTGAGTATAGTTGGTCCACAGACTGCACGTGTAAAACACTTGGCAATAACCTTTAAAAGGTGTTATCTTGACTGCCGCAGGGCAGTCTTATTATTATTTATTATTAAAACATGTTGGCTCGTAGGTTTGCACGCAGCAGCAGTACAGCGTGCAAACCTACGAGTCAACATGTTTTAAGACAATACCAACTTTACATTCCAATTATCTTTAGTTTATATACCCTTAGAGTGACTTTAATCTTAGACAGCCAAAAACCTATCTTCTTTCACATAAGGGAAAATAATCGCTCCAAATAGAATGCTAATAATAATCTCTCAAAGTTAGGTCCAACCATGCGATAGATGGTCTTGAGGTGATGACCACTAGTCCAGCAATAATATCCTACGCTAACGGGCAGCAGTGCCACTGGTACGTCGGGACTGGTTCTGCGGTCATTAACCTTTCTGTTCAACGTGGTATTAGTATAATTTCTACCCTTTTCGTCTCAGGTTGGTGTCTAACCGGCGGGTGTAATGTTGGTCGTGTCCTCTGTTTCCAATGAGTTAAAATATTCTTTGAGGATTTTATAGTATGACTATTAAGACATCTAATTAGTAAGACTAATAATTTCGTTTAACCTAAATTCTACAGAAACATGAAGAGCTCACAAAAAATAGTATGCTATATTATATATATGTATGTATATAATATATATGTTATATTTATATTATACATAGTATGCCAAACTATGCCAAATTAAAAATTCAGTGTCGCAAACATTTAAAAGAACAGATTGACACGATAAAAATGTTAAGTACAAACACATCACGTTTTTACGTTTAGTGCTTTTTAAAGAGCTGTATCTACAAGTTTATCATTTTTATTATTTACCTCGAAAAGCATTTTTCCTTCATCCGCAAATTAAAACTAGTATTTGAGGTAATGTCAAGGTCTTACGCCAGTTATGGAAATAAAACTGAAATAGGTTCGGTTTTGACTACCTATTGCAAATCATTGCTATGTAAAGCCAGGACTACATATAATACTTGTGCTTAGTAATTTGCACGAGAGCAAATTTTACAATAACGCATCGCGACAACAATTAGGGTTCAAAACAGCGATGCGTTTGACCAGAATAAAAGTAATTTTGCAGTTTTAATTAAATTAAAAATAAATGCACGGCTCAATGGAATATTTTTTAGATATTTATTTAGTTTTTTGAATTCCCTTTAAAATTATCATTAAGTACATACAATTTTAAATTTACATAAAGTTTACGCTCAAAATTTTGAGAATGATACGACGTAATAGTACATTGTTAACCTTTTTTTTTATTGATGGTGGGAAATCATCAAATAACTTCTCCCGCTCTGGGCAGAGCAGGAGGGCGTTTCAGACTCTTACTGCCTAAAACCCACCCGTGTTCCTTCAGTTACCTGTGCCAGGGGCCACGGTATCCCTCTCGGACTTTTCCGCAACCCTAGCAGGCATCGGTCCTAGCAAACCCCGTCACTGGTGCTGACATCTCTTTGAGGCGCGCGTGGAACACAACGCGCCGTCGATCCAGGCCTGGTCCTTATCGAACGGCGAGCTGCCCATTGCTCCCGTTCACAAGCCCACGCCTACGGTGGCCGGGAATGCCTGCGATTATCGACGCCCAGGGCGTCTCCTGCGGGGGCTAGGGGCGTGAGGGCGCAAATTTTGGCTCTCCCTCACGCGTTCCGCCTCCTCCTTCGCGAACATTACTGCTTCGCAAAAGGAGGTGACGGCTTCCCAAGCCCTCTCGCTCCGTACCATGGCCTGGACCAAGGCCGGACGCGAGAGATCGCCACCGCCAATCGCCACCACGAGAACACGGCGGTGCTCCGCCCAAGCCGGGCAGACCTCCACCGTATGCTCCACCGTGTCCTCTGGGCGATCCACACAATGGTGACACCCGGGCGTTTCCTCCCGCCTTATCCGGAACAGGAACCTCCCGAAACAACCGTGTCCGGTGAGGACCTGCGTCAGGCGGAAGGTGAGGACGCCGTGGCGCCTCTCTAGCCACTCCTCAAAGAGGGGACTTATCGCCGCAATTGTGGCATGCCCAGCGCTGGGTTGCGACAATCGCACTCTCCATGCCGCCCTGAGATCCCGCCGGAGCTCCGTCCGCTGTACCGTGATTTCTTGCGGCAGCGGAGCTACGCCCCGGTAGTACATTGTTACCCTAGGGGTGAAAGTAACTTATTTAGTCTCGAGACGGGGTTTGGCGCCCGTGCCCGAGCGTAGCGAGGGCGCCAATACTTGTAGATCGAGAGACTAAATAACTAAGTCTTTTACCCGAGGTAAAAGAGTGTGTACTGTGCTTTTCATTACGAATACAAGGAAAGTAAAAATAAAAACATGAATTAGCTAAAGAAAAAAGAGCCTCTTCTCTTATGAAATCAGATGAACTCATTGTGTTAATACAAATCTCTGCTATACGGAAGTATAAAGAAAACCCTACATCTCGAAAAAACAAATGAAGTTTGAAATTATCGCATTCCCGCCTATTTGTTTTCTGTGGCCGGTTACTTCAGCCATTATTTTTCATTTACATCATTGAAAAAATGGTAAAAATTTTGCACAAGTCTATGTGATTTTAAAGAAATACTTAAACGTAAATTAAAAAAATATATTCTTTAATTAATACTTAACTTTATGTTATTTTAATTCCTCCTCCATTTTTGCTGGTCCATCCTGATCAAGATGTCTGTTACTTTTGTTTTGTCTCTTAGATGTTCATTTCTTTTTTTATTTTATTAAAGACTAATATTTCAAGAAAGAAGAAGGACAAAACATTCGGTTCTTAGCCATACCGCAAAAATAATAAATTATAAAAAAACAGAAAACATAATAGATAGACAGATTTGCATAATATATAAGATAATATACTTAAATTTAATAGACTTAAAATAATATAAATGAAATTTTATTTTATTTGTATATAAAAAAGAGGGAAAATACTCATAGCATAATCATGAAAATGTGCCCTAAAGGCTGACAGCATTGCCATGTTGTACGGCGATGCTGATTCTTTGACCAAAAAATGGGCCAGCCCTCTGGCCACGTGAAGAGTCTACCAACCGCTTGGTGATGTCTCGAAAACCCAGTGGTCACTCGGACCCCATGGCCCTAGTGTTTCAACCCCAAACGGCTTGAACATACAATTCCCAATAACATTGGAATATTTCACCATTTGAGGATTTCCGCAACTGCAGCATCCGCCCCAGCACAGCTCGCCATACTAGGAAGACGGGATGGCGCAAGGGTGTCGACGCATGTTGTGTCCCACACCAAAGGCCTGCCTACCTTTCAAGGCATTATGGTAATTCCATCTGGTCTCTTCCTACCGTCGCATGCAAAGCCGTTGGCTTCTAAAACAGTTGGCACCCCGGGTGACATGATTTCTTATTCGATCCATTTGACTTGTTCCTGTTCGTTTCATAAATTTTAAACAGTTTTGTAGTTTATTTCCTACTTCATTCAAAAAGGCAGCCATTCATCCCATTCTCAAGGGCGGCGATGGGTGGCTCGTAAATAACTACCGCCCTATAGCGGTACTTAGTAGTTATCACGCACGAACAAAAATGCTCGAACGTTTAATGAATAAAAGACACGTTTACTACCTCGAGCATTTTAATATTTTATCACCACAACAATTTGGTTATCTTAAAAACCAATCCACAAATGACGCAATACACAAATTGATTGATCACAATGTTAAGAATTTGGACAATAGTAAAAAGGTATTGACTGTTTTCCTAGATCTCACAAAAACCTTTGACACTGTATCCATTCCGATCCTTTTACTCAAGCTAGAATGTATAGGTGTGACGGGCCCACCACTCAGTTTATTAAAAAGCTACCTAACAAACCGTTCACAATTTGTGACTATGGATAATTACAATAGCGATACTGTTACTATCGAATACGGCGTGCCGCAAGGAAGTATTTTGGGGCCTACTCTCCTCCTTGTTTTCATCAACGACCTCTGCAATCTACATACCAAATGCCCAAATAGTGTCTTATGCTGTTGACACTGCAATAACTTTTACCGCTAAATCTTGGTTGGAACTACAGCTAATTGCACAAAAAGGATTTAACTCCGCACTAAGCTGGCTTTACACACACTCCTTGACCCTGAATACCACTAAAACTAATTTTATTACCTTCTCAATAAACTCAAATTCCCAACCAAATCCCCCTATCTCCCTAAAAGCTCACTCTTGTAGTTTAGTATCGCAACAGGCCTGGCAGTGCCCATCACTTACTCCAGTGGATCAACTAAAATATCTTGGTATTTTCATTGACCAACATTTAAATTTCAAATATCACAATAATGCCCTATCCGGCCGCGTACGGAAACTTATTTACATTTTTAAAACACTGCGACATATAGCACATGCATTAGTTGTCCGGATTGTATACTTCGCTCTTTGCCAATCACTAGTCACCTACTGTTTTTCCTGTTGGGGAGGAGCTGCAAAGACAACGATAAAGCCCATAGAGATTGCTCATAGATAGAGCCATACTTAAAGTTGCCACCTTTCGCCCTATCTTATTTCCAACGACCGAACTTTATAAATCCTGCAACGTTTTAAATGTACGACCACTGTACATTTTACACATAGTTTTACTCCAACATTCCACAACACCATATAGATATATCTCTAAACGTCGGAAAGACATAATCTGCACAATTCCACCTCCACGTACCTCTTTCGTAAAATGATTCTCTTTATATCTTGCCCCATCTGTCTATAACAAAATTAATGCAAAATGCCCAATACTTAAACTGTCTTTCTACAATTGTAAAAAAAATCTACATCGCCACATGAGAACTACGTTACACTGACGTCACGCAAATCCTGCGTCGCGCAAGCAGAGTTTACCACGCGACTAGCATATATATAATGCTTCCTCAAGCTTTCGAGCGGCGAGTCTCAGCCAGCCAGCACCCTTCAAACGGGTTCAAACGGGTATCCTGACCACCACCATGCAGTGAACGCGCATTCCTGGTCATCACCCTCAGCCACATCAGCAACCTTGGCACAGCACACTGCACTTTCGGCCGGTCAACAAGCAGAGCCCTTCACATTTCTCCTGGTCGACGCCAGCACTCAGCCTCGACCCGGTGCTGTACCACATCCGACGCACTGGAGCACAACGCAGCGCCACCCTAACTCACTGGGGAATCACCGCAGACAGTTACGACTCATCGTGAACTATGCGGCACCCGGTTCCGACTCACTGGAACCTCAACTGGCACTGGCAAGCATCGCAAAGATACACGACTCAGCCCACTATCGACTTCCGGTCTCCGGAGGGGAGTAATATAGCGGTATCTACATCGCCACATGAGAACTACGTCACACTGACGTCACGCAAATCCTGCATCGCGCAAGCAGAGTTTACCACGCGACTAGCATATAATATAAGTACAACTCCCCGACAACAATCGTCGGGCAGTTGCCCACCAGACACGACACCCGTCTGGTCGGAGGATCCTCCCTTTACTATGGGTATAAGTGAACTTTACACCCTGTTCCTCATACATCTATAGAGTTTACCAAAGAGGTAGCAATACAAATAAAGATTTTCTGCTTTTGTTAAACAATCGACATGGTAAGCGCAAATGCATCTTATGCAGTGGCAAACCAGCTACAAGTCCCCTTATCTTCATCTGCCTATCCTTTACCTTTGCCTATTGGGGTCGGCTTCTAGTCTAACCGGATGCAGCTGAATACCAATATTTTACAAAGAGCGATTGCCTATCTGACCTACACAACCCAGTTACTGTAACAGTTGTTACAGATTTTTTCTCTAATTATCTCTTGAATCGGAAACAATTTGTTGCTCATGGGTGCTTTCTTTCAGGTTCTTACCACACACGATCTGGGGTGAGTCAAGGATCAGTTCTTGGGCCATTACTTTTTCTTTTAATGATTAATGGTCTCGTCAGTGTGGTACAGCACGCTAAATGTCTGCTATATGCGGACGATTTAAAGTTAGTACTCGAAATTACCGAGAATTGCATCTTCAAAGCGACATTGACCGATTTTTTCAGTGGAGTCTAACTAATAAATTGTATTTTAACACTAGTAAGTGTTATGTTATGACGTTCAGCCGGAAATCACGACCTAGTCGAGCCGTATACACATTGGGTGATACAGTCGTAACTCGCGTATTTAACATCCGTGATCTTGGTGTGACATTTGATTGTCGCCGGACATTTCACGAGCACATCTTCTTAGTGGCCGCCGAGTCATACAGGCGGCTGGGCTTTGTCTTGCGTAATGCACATGACTTCCGTAACCCTAGCATCATCAAAATATTGCATAATTCCCTTGTTAGAAGTAAATTAGAATTTGCAGCTTATGTTTGGAGTTCATATGAATCAACATACACCCTAGTACCTAATTGAAAAAGTTCAAAAAGCCTTCCTACGCTACTTGTAAAAGAGGAACCACGGGGTATCCATTTATATACCCCACGGATTTTTTGCTAGGTATTCTAGGATATAACTCCTTAGCTGTCCGGCGGTCTCGAACGCAGATCATCACTGCTCTGAAAATTATACGGAATGTAATTGACTCCCCAGAATTGCACAACATACTATGCACATTTTATGTCCCTGACAATTACCTACGCCACCAGTCTAACCGCAGAGACTATTCGCGACTGCACAGTGCCGCACGGTGTCCCGTGCGCATACCCCGCTGTGTCGCATGAGCGGCGCAAGCAATGCCTTTATTTTTTACCTACCCGATTGTGACGTATTGACCGACAGATTCAACCAAATCAGGTTATTGTGCTCGAGATTTTGTAAAAGACATTGTATATGAATGTGCATGTTCTAATAATTTGTAACCTAATGAAATGCATTTTTATTTTATTTAATATTAACGCTGTACGCAGTTATGAACTAATTAATTACTTTTACTGGTCTATAACCGTTGTAATTAATAATAATAATAATAAATAAATGCCATACTGGGTAATACGATACCCCTTGGTAAGACTGCCAGCTACAACACGTAATTTTCATGAAATTATATCTACGCAATCTAACTAAAAATAATGTAATTTTTATTCCTATTCCTTAATGGTAGCATTCGTTTATAGAAACATACAAAACAATAGACTATCAAATAAAAATAGATGTCCGTTTATGTGGCTGTGTGTGTTGTGGTTGTGTGTACTGAGAAGCGCCTTTAATATATAAACGGGCAATCGAAACAATGTCGCCATTCACAACTTAAACTCGTTTTCTTCTAAAGAGCAATATTTTTATCGTCTAATTTGCATTTTGGTTTCAGCCGTGATACGACTTCGACATGAGTTCCCAACTTGCTTTGGCCCAATCCATTTATTTCCCTATCTTTTCAATGTTATTTTTGAATATGTGATTTCTTAAGATTCTCGTCATGAAGCTCCGCAAACGGACTTTCAGGGACAAAACATGTTAGTAAACAGATATATATATAGGTATTGTACAAGCCGTATGATGTGATTTCCCATCAGCGAAAGTTTAGAACTTCCAAACAAACTTTCATCCCTTATTTAACATCTTTCTTGACGAACCATTGAACCCAGCCCATCGAGCAGGCTGATTTTCGCAGTGGATATTCGATCATCGACCATACCCACACGGTAAAGCTATTGATGGACAAGTGCACCTGTGCATGGCTTTCGTCGATTACGAGAACGCCTTCGGCTGTGTCGACCATTCGGCCGTGTTCCACGCTCTTCATCGCTGCCTCGTCGATTCTCGTGGAAACTGTACACCTCGGCCACTCTGCAGATTCGCATGCATACCCTATCTAAGCCCTTACTGACAAAGTGGAGAGTGAGACAGGGAGTGTCCCACTTAAAATTTGCAGATGACCTTTCGCTGAAAACTTCGATGAACTCCAGAAAATGATTCGACGAAACCTTTATGTTACTTCCTTTAAGCTAGGACTTAGGATGAATATGGCTAAGACGAACATTATGGAAAATATGTTCAGCAATTCAAATTCTTCTGTTAAAGTCGGAAATGAAACTTTGGAGTTGGTTGACCGGTATGCCGGGCAAAAGGCTAGGTCATTATCCACCTGGCCTTTTCCCGACTATGTTGGGCTCGGCTTCCAGTCTGACCAGATAGAGCTGCATATCAGTATTTTACATGGAACGACTGCCTATCTGACTTCCACAACCCAATAACTGGGTAATATGATACCCCTTTGTATCAGACTGTACTGGTTGTCAGACTGTCAGGCTTCTGACAACGTGTAACGACTAACAGCCGGGACCAACGGAGGGGTATCGGTGTGTAAAGATGTTCACCCACCCACGGACCACCAGCGGCAACCTGATCGATAGACCCGTGCGACGGTTATAACTTAGCCACGAGCCCCTCCAGTAATTCTATCTTGGCCATATTCTTTCATTTAGCAAAGAGCATCAACAATCAGAGATATCGAGAAGAATACAGCTTGGGTTGGCCGCACTTAGCAAATTGGACAACACTCAAATCAGCAAAAAATCCACACTGTCTTAAGTCCCGCCTCTATAAACGTGACGACGTGACGTGCTGTGAGAGTTGCACAGATATCCAGATAGCGTTCCTTGGCATAAGGCTTACAGTCCGAGTTCAAAATGTCTAGATCCTGGACGTATAAAGATTTTCGATATCGGGAAACAAATTATCGAACTCAAATGGAGTTGGGCAGGACACCTGGCCAGGCGATGTGACAGGTGGTGTAAGCCGAGTGACCAAGTGGCGTCCAAGAACTGGAATAGGAAGTGTCGGTCGTCCGGTGGCGAGATGGGGTGACGATATTTTTACCATCGCGGGTAGAACCTGGATGAGGCTGGCACAGGCGCCCACATCCCTGTGCCTGCTATGAAAAGAGGGGCCTATGTTCAGCAGTGGGTGAAGTCGGGCTGTGGACTATTATTCAGTAATACTTTGTGTAGCTAGTTACATTTAAAATTGGAAATGGAAATCGTATCGACCTACTGTACTGTCAAGGTATGTTAATTAACTTCACAAATAATGAATTGTGAAGTGTTTGCTTTTTTTTGAATATTTATAAACGTTGTTAACTTTTGTGGCAGTTATTTTAGTTCAATCTCAGATTTAATAACACCAACTGCGCCAGACTGCTTAGGAAGTGAGTTTGTTTTGAACATTTTAGCTTCAGGTATTTTGATTTTTTTATTTTTTTTTACGGTTTTGCCTTTTTGCTACTTCTGTCGGAATATTATCATATTCGACTAAAATTTCGATTAAAATTTTCAACATTTTTGTGTGTTATATTTTTGGCATCGTCTCCTCAAGCTCACCATACCACCATGACTGTAGGTACCTACCTAAGATATGTATGCTTATGACTGTACCTGTGCATAGTCACTCGTGAAGTCAAAGTGGTGATGATGCCAGATAACCTTCCCAAAATGCGTGTAATCTGAGATAAGACAACCGACTACGTCGGTGCAGTAGAGAACTCGACAGTCAATGAACGGATGTTATGAATAGGTATAAACATTTCCTTTCTTCCTTGTTTCTATTTTAGCACTTATATCGAGATTCAATTATACAGTCATGAATACATTATATTATAGATTCCATTTAGTATTCTCAAGATCCACGGGGAAATATAATTTCCTTACGATTAGAACCTAATTTGTCATGTGTTTCCTCAATAAATTATATATTTTATGATTGTATGAAAAAACACGTGCTATGGAGTGATTGTTATAATCAAAGGCTATCTCCCTACTAGGTACATACCAAATAAGTATATAAAAGATAAAATCTTACCAAGTGGTAGGTACTTAGCCGTGTGTGGGTCTCGGAGGTTTGGACCACGACCTTTTTTGATTTGGGCAGCAAAAAAGACTTAATAATAATAGTTTTCCTTATTTTTAAAGTCCAGGTAGATACAATATTTTTCCATCTTAATTAAAAACAAAGAATATAGGTAACTAATTAATTTAGAAATTATAATTTACTAGCGACCCGCCTCTGCTACGCACTGTTTTTACGACTTAAGAGCGTTTATACGTTATGAGTGGCAACGTCGCAATTTAGTGTCATATTTCGTGGTTTTCAATGTTTATCATTTAATCGGAGCTATATTTAAAAAATATGTTTAATTAACTTTTTAGAATTATGTGAAAACTGTGTAAAAGGTAAGAAATCGTTGCGTTTACAGTTCTATTTATATGCAAATAATACATTGGGAAATTGCAGGGCGTTATTTTCATTGTAAAATAACTGTAAGCATTACGGTTACTTATTTTTTAAACACTTTCACGTAAATCTAAAAAGTTAATTAAACAGATTTTTTAAAATATAGCTCCGATTAAATGATAAAAATTGAAAACCACGAAATATGACACTAAATTGCGACGTTGCCACTCATAAGGTATAAACGCTCTTAACCTAACATGGAGATTTATTTATTAAGTATATTTAAGTATAGTATGAATGACACATAAACCTTCCGGAATAAATTCTCTAAACGCTGGTGTAAACCACATCAAAAATATTGCGCAGTTTAGTAGATCAACGCGCGGTCACACAGGCAGATACGAAATGCGACTTTAATCTATATTAAGTACACTCGCGGAAAAAGAAAACAAAACGTGTCAGTACGAAAAACTAAAATTATTCTTAAAATAATAGACCTAGCAGCATGAATGAAACTGTATGTTGTAGTTAATTTATCCGTTAATAAAACAACACCAAATGTTGGTAACATTATTAGTTTAATTGTCAAATAAAATAAAATAACAAAATTTAAATAATTTTTACGTTGAAATAATAATGGTCGGTACCACACATACAACACCAAAATTAACTTTAAAACAAAATTAATACTTGGTATTGCCTCTATTGCCTATTGGGCTCTTCTCACAGCTGCCAAGCGATTGCATGCTGTTTATTATGCGATGTTGCGGGATATTGGTCCATTCTTCCACTAACGCATGTTTCAGATCTCGAAGGGTAGCTGGGGCGGTGTTTTGATTCATTGCATTTGTTGTTTTTTATTTGTCGTCATAAACACCTCCCAAGCTCGTCCCTAGCGTTTTCAATTGGATTCAGGTCCGGGCTTCTCGCGGGCCAGTCCATGCGATTGATGCCAACGTCCCGAAAATACTCATTTACAATTTGAGCTGTATGTGGACTAAAAATTCAATATTCATGCATGACAACGCCTGTCATGCATGAATATTGAATTTTCACCAATATTCATTAAATATGGGCCAACATGCTCATTAATAATTACAATCAGCACTAACTCCGTGTAACTCTCTTAAGAGATTCCAGCCCAAACCAAAACAGATCAACCGCCGAACGGCACTTTTTCCTCAAAACAAGCTGGAATAACACGTTCCTCTGGCCGTCGCGCGTCGGTAGACTCTACGCCGCCCATCATGTGCATAACGAATAAATCTGGATTCTTCCGAAAACATTACTCTTCCCCATTCTTCGTCTCCCCATTGCATGTGCGTGTCCGCGAGCATAACGTAATCTTGTTACCCGATGTTCCCTTTCTAGGTTTGACCCGCAAATGGTCCAAAACTTGAACTATTAGTGGGTCTATGTGGGGTCAACTTAGCTTCAAGGAGCCGCCGCCTGCCAGTGCACTCGCTTACGTCGTCTCTACGGGTCTCCCGAAATTGATTTGTTACATCAACTGCCGTGATGAGCCGATTTCGGAGCATGGTCGAAACAATAAATCGATCCTCTCGGTCCGCCGGTTCCTGGTCTTCTTTGGTCCTGGTCTGGGTTATGTTCGGCCCAGTTTCTCGAAAATGTTAGACGACTGCATTGTAGTAAGCACTAGTAAAGTGACACGCTTAGTGCTTATGCTGTACTTCGCTGACTTCTGCCTTCTTCTAACATAGTGACCATACGTGTACATTCTCCTGGTATTAGCTACATGAAAGTAAAGGTGGTGAAAGATGACAATGACCACCTTTTATCATTTTGGCAAATTGAAAATAAAAGTCAGAAAACAAGCAAAAGTTCGTTCGTCATCGACCCGTATTATTTTACCGCGAGTCAGGGTTCGTCCTTGGATGGGCTACCGTCTTTACATGCCGACCCTCCCGTGCCTCGGAAAGCACGCGAAGCCATTTGTCCTGCGACTGATCTCTCACGGGTCGTGTCAGATTGCCGTCCCATCGGAGTATGAAACTTAGGGAAGAGATAGTGCACCTGTGCCAGCGCACACACTTATGCTCTATAATAACTTTAGTCTCAGCTGAGATTGGTCGCCATGGCCGAAATTCGGTCTGGAGGACTATATTATTACTTTTTCCTAGAATGTATTGGTATGTAAAGACTGCCTCGTTGGACAAGTGGTCGTAAGTGTGACTAACCTAGTAGAGGTATGACGTCCTGGATTCGATCCCGGTCTCTTTGGGTTTCTCTATGAGGCCATTCTCAGTTTCAAACCGTAGGAAACCTGAATTGTACCTGGTCAATGATAACGGAAATATAAGTTCGCTTGATATAACATTGTGACTTATAAACATAAATGGCGACGTGGGTGTTATTTTGTATACAAATCATGCCTCTGCTGTGGCTGTATCCTGGTATGCTTGAACCATTGCGTAGGAAGGAACGCACATAAGCATTATCCTGCTGCATAGAACATCCAATTTTGCTTATGTAAACAATAGTACTCACGTGTTCATGCGTTGTTCTAAGATAACTGCAACACGTGTAGGCATCTCTTTACTTTTGTTACAACAGCAACATACGGTACTGCTAACATTCCTGAATGGATAATGGAATAATATAACTTATCAATGTAGATATCATATTTAGAGAAGGGTCTAAGCATTCTAGAGATAAAAGCTAACTATCTTAGAAACATATAACAAACGTGCTCCAAGGAAACTTGCAATAATCATGTAACTTTGTGATTTATTTGATTAACCATGAGATCAAGATGTTAATATTGAGTTGACTACTGAAAGCGTTGGACTTAATACTGGGCCTGTGATAGTGTCCTTAGGCAATGTTTACTAGCTAAAAAATGGCACCGAATACACCTATTTCGCTTAGGTAACTTTTCTAACTTACCCGAAGGTGGTGAAACAGAAGTTTCCAAATGGTCTATATAAAATACCTACAAAATGTTGTGGTTTGTCTTGAAAGGCTATCGAAACATGCGCCGTCCTGCTCGACCATTCAGAGAGTTTCTTGGAAGGAAATATAATAATGTTATTGCTAGAAGCTTAGAAATTCTGAGTCGTAAGTCAGAACAACACTTTATAAAATAAAACATACAAATAATCCAAAGGATCGAAATGCCAGCAGGTATTTAGACGTTCTCCTTGACCGTTCTGCGTTTATAACTCTTTTCACACATTCACATATTTTGGTACCTTTATAGCGACTGTACGCGATAGCCAAACATATTAGCAAGGTATTTTAATATACGAAAGGATTTGCAACAAGTGTGAGTAATTTAAATGGCATTTTAATGAGTATTTCATATGCTGTTATTGCTGGAATATCTTCAAATCTTTATCGTATCTGACCTCCTGGTCTTTGTTTTTATCCCTTTTATCCATCAGCACCATAAAGACAGCTTGTTAGCTTCCAAAGTAACATTCATTGTGTTATGGACGCTCAGAGAAAGACCGCAGTTTCTTATCAAACAGGAGGCCGGAAATAACAAAAAAATTGAATGGAAAGATGACCTGAAAAGTGGACGAAACCTGTTCAGAAGGCGAAGAACCAGACAAAATGACCCATCTTGGGAGAGACCTAAGACCAGCAGTGGACTGAGATTAGCGAAGATGATAGTGTAACCATTAGGTACTGTAGCAAGCTCCAACAATGCACATACCGCAGTAACTCGCCTGGTGACTGAGGGTATGCAATAAATCAATGATTATTGAAAATAGGCGTCCTCTCATCTTGCTCCAATTTTCCCGTTCTAAACCTTTTGCCCATACAATTTAGCTATATGACCAATGAATCAGTACTTCAGTAGTACTACGGCAGCAAGCTACAATAATTATGCTGTATCGTACGCTATACACCCTAATTACCCTAATTACTGTTTGAAGTACAAATCACAGTGCAGTCTACCCCGAACCGCATATAAATGAATTTGTCAATCAACAACAGCGGACAAACGTGCCAGTCACGTGTCCTATTCACGATACAAGCTACGTAAATAAAGCTAATTCAACGGATATACAGGGCGTCCCACGGATATGCCACATGGAGGGAAGTACCTTGAATATTGTAGATGGAACCTTTTACTGAAAGAAGACATTATTTGAATTTTAAAAACAAATTAAACTGCATTCATAGATATTTAAATAATTACATGGTTGAACCGGAAATCGAACCCGTTACACGAGAAAAATAATCACCCTGTAGCTTTATCATGCCGATCGAAAGGCTTCATGATAAGAATAATTATTATTTGCTAAATAATATAGGGTCAAAAATAAAAAGAAGACCATGAATTTTAACATTTTTAATACAATATTAATCAAATGCTCAAAATGAGTCCCTTCCTGTTAAATACAAAGTCGCACTCTTTTGATTTGTTGCGTACAACCAAGTACCTACTAATTACGTATCTCTTTATCATTTTATCATGCACTTAAATTATAATAGGGAAATGATGCGTACTTCTCAAGTGGGTACATTTATTAGTAATAGTTACTTATGATAATGTCAGTTGTATGTTCTTACGGCAATGTCAGCTTTTCATTTTTCTGAACCTAATTTCACATCAAATGTTAAAATTCATGGTCTTCCTTTTATTTGTGACACTATGTTATTTAGCAAAAAATAATTCTTATCATGAAGCCTTTCGATCGGCATGATAAAGCTACAGGGTGATTATTTTTCTCGTGTAACGGGTTCGATTTCCGGTTCAACCATGTAATTATTTAAATATCTATGAATGCAGTTTAATTTGTTTTTAAAATTCAAATAATGTCTTCTTTCAGTAAAAGGTTCCATCTACAATATTCAAGGTACTTCCCTCCATGTGGCATATCCGTGGGACGCCCTGTATATTATGTTCTAGATACGTTAAAAACGTGCGAATTATAGACCTATACCATAATTTGGAAAAGCTACGCTTAGTTGCACATAGCTTAGCAAATAATCATCATTGCTCGCTGCCATATTCCCACACAGGAATCTAGACTTTAAAACTTCATGTTAAGGGCTTGAGTACCTAGTTTAAAGACGATGAAGGACATAGAACTGATTATAACTTAAATTAATACTTATAAATGTTTGTTAGATACGGCTAACAATGATAGACTGATGAGCCATAATAGTATTATATTTAAAGTTCCGAAGTTGGGTTTCCTGTTCAGTATTATGCTTTTAATTACGTCGGGATTCCACCATACGAGTATCATTGCTGAAGAGAAAATAAATCTGCACTGCAATGTCACTCAATTATAATTCAATGGTTGCATTTTGATGTAACAATTTAAGTTCAGACTACCGCATCATAGGAAGGCCTAATGAGGTTAACATTTGTGTGCCGAACCAGATGAGTCCTTGTTCATCCGATGATTGATGACGGTTGCTACGTAGGTACAGCGGTAGCCAAAAGAGGTAACCATTCGTAACTGCGTAATATAAAACTACAAATATCATCACGCGCCTGAATTCCCCGAAGGGTAAGGCAGTGGTGTGTCTACTAAAGGGCCCAAACGCCTCCTACCGGAGGCACTACGCAGGGGTCGTGCGGTCCATGGCCCTTTACGGGGCACCGGTGTGGGCGCGTTTCTTGAGGCGGCGGCCAGCCCGCCGGTTGAACGCGCCCTAAAGGGTCATGGCCACCCGGTTGGTCTAGGGATACCGTACGGTCTCCGGTGAAGCGGCGAGCCTCCTTGCCCGATTACCGCCATGGGATCTGGAGGCAAAAGTCCTCGCGCACATATGGGAGTGGCGCGAGGAGCTGAAACGCCGGGGCGTAACTCCGCTGCCGCGAGAAATCACGGCACAGCGGACAGAGCGTCGGCGGGATCTCAGGGCGGCATGGAGAGTGCGACTGTCGCAATCCAGCGCTGGGCACGCCACAATTGCGGCGATAAGTCCCCTCTTTGAGGAGTGGCTAGAGAGGCGCCACGGCGTCCTCACCTTCCGCCTGACGCAGGTCCTCACCGGACACGGTTGTTTCGGGAGGTTCCTATTCCGGATAAGGCGGGAGGAAACACCCAGGTGTCACCATTGTGTGGATCGCCTGGAGGACACTCTGGAGCATACGGTGGAGCTTTGCCCGGCTTGGGCGGCGCACCGCCGTGTCCTCGTGGAGGCGATTGGCGGTGGCGACCTCTCCAGGCCATAGTACGGAGCAAGAGGGCTTGGGAAGCCGTCACCTCCTTTTGCGAAGCAGTAATGTTCGCGAAGGAGGAGGCGGAACGCGTGAGGGAGAGGCAAAATTCGAGCCCTCATGCCCCTAGCCGCCGCAGGAGACGCCCTGGGCGTCGGGAATCGCAAGCTGATTCCCGGCCACCGTAGGCGTGGGCTTGCGAATGGCGAGCAATGGGTAGCTCGCCGTTAGATAAGGTCCAGGCCTGGATCGATGGCACGTTGTGTTCTGCGCGCGCCTCAAAGAGATGTCAGCATCAATGACGGGGTCCACTAGGGCCGATGCCTGCCAGGGTGCGGGAAAGTCCAAGAGTGATACCCTGGCCCCTGGCACAGGCAACTGAAGGAACACGGGTGGGTTTTAGTCAATAAGAGTCTGACACCCCTTCCCGCTCCGCCCAGAGCGGGAGAAGTAATTTGATGATTTCCCACCCTCAAAAAAAAAAAAAGAAATAGGTGTGTCTACAGTACACCGACATTTCGCCAGTTATGTTTAAGGTGGGTGCGGCTTCATGTCGTTATTTAAGTAATTTTGTTGCCAATACTAACATTAGTTTTAAGTACTTACATTGTTACTAACAAAATATGGACCTGGTCTGAATTAAATGTTTATTGTTATTATTATTAAGTCCCATGCAATAGGAGGCGAGCCTATTGCCATCAACCGGGCACAGATCCAGTCTCCGGTCTGCTATTGAGAAATTCCAGATGGAAAAATTATAATACTTTGCCCGATCTGGGAATCGATCCCAAGACCTCATACACCAACAAGGCAGTCATTATAAAACTAATTATTGTAAACAATATTGCTAGCCATGACACCACCCACGGCCAAGTCAAAGATGAAATAACCCTCGGCACGTGCAATGTCATCCATAGGTTAAAAACACAAAAAATTATTTAGACGATTGTGGTTTCACCAAAGAGGTATAGAGGACACCGCTATTTTATTTTTTTAAATGATTTCATTTATTCTTATTTTATTTATTTATTCAGTTTTGGATCAAAATCAAAAGTCATTTATTCAAATTAGGCTGAGAATCAGCACTTTTTGAACGTCAAAATCACATAAGACAGTCCCCCCAAAACGCCCACCCTTCGCCACTTCCTAGTGCTTTAGCTGGGAAGAAGAAGTGGCGGAACAAACTCCCAGCAGCACTGCTGTCTGTTCAGTTAGAAGAACTGGATTCTATATAGTAATAAGTAATTAACATTACGAAACACAAAAAATATTAAAATTATTTGCCATATGTCAGCTAGCACACGCCAATATTTAAAACTATACCTACTCAAGCAGAAATAAATAAATTAAGAAACAAAAACGCAAACAGAACTTAATACATAATAAAAAGCCTCCTGGCATAAAGGGCGTGCCCGCTTACATAACAACACAATCCATCGGATAACAATACAATCCATCTTGTTAGTGAAAAAATACCTTTATGTAATATGCTAGTAATCAACAATCAATACACACAATCAACATCGGCAGATAGAATAGATCTATAGAGCTATGAGGAACAGGGTGTAAATTTCACTCATACCACATCCATAGAAAAGGGAGGATCTTCCGACCAGACAGGTGTCGTGTCTGGTGGGCAACTGCCCGACGATTGATGTCAGGACGTTGTATATATGCTAGTCGCGCGGTAAACTCTGCTTGCGCGTTGCAGGATTTTCGTGACGTCAGTGTGCTGCGTAGCTCGCATGTGGCATCGTAGATACCGCTACAGATCCATCAGTCGGGCCCAGCAGCACCATGTCGTTAATACTAACACCACCAACCCGGCAGCTGACACGCATACTGCTGAGCTCGTCTATGAGCTGATGTAGCTTGCCCAGTTTGTTTTTTGGGTCAAGTTTAGGAATTAAAATTTTACCCCTTTCCTGTTGACAGATTGATCTGATATTTGGTACACACCTTTGGATGATAGAATATGATAATACAATTTAATATATTCAATGTCGATGTAAATCCAATATGGCCGCCAACAAAATGGCCCATTACATATTTTTTCACAACCCTCTCAATACGGGTATCAAATGAAAGGGCTTGGCTAGTAGAATACAGTACACCGTGAAAAATTCCAAATTTCAGATGGCCGCCCGGTACAAATTGGCGGATTTCCTATTTGTTTAAATCCCTTTATTAGGGGTAATGGGCATCAAATGAAAGCGCACAGTGTAACAACAAGTAGAACTCAGTACAAACACAGGCGGAAGGCGGATCATAGAGTTTAGACAGTCTATCTATAATAAATAATTAGGCTTCAACTGTCAATTTAGGCTCGAAATTGGTTGAGAAAGGACAACCTTACGTGGCCTCATCAATCTAGAGCATTGATCAGACTCAAAATAAAATCATGGGGCGCGTGAAAATTATATCACCAGTCAACCGCTAATATAAAAAAAATATATAATCATAAATGCTAATTACGTATTTACTCATATTTAAAGCTATTTTTTGAGATTTTGGAAGCAAACATGAGATTGATGGGTTTAAACCAAACAAACACAACTTACTGAACACACACCGCATAGACTCATTCAGTTCAAGAATTGTGACTTTAGAAGCCTTTTTAAAGTACTTAGTTAAATAAAAATACGAAGCTGAGCCAACTAAAGGGGAAATTAATGAATCAATTAAAATAAACAATCATAATTCAAATACAATTAGTCTGACTGTCTGCACTTTTTGAACGTCAAAATTGATTTCTACGTTTCATATTTGATTTCACCATGTCGACAGCGTTAGCATTGTTTGCGTTAGGTAGTTCTTAGTAGTTCCAATACTAATACTTAGTATCTTATTTTTTTTATTTTTAGGAACATTTTACTATTCTAAAGTAGGCAGAGTTGGCGATAGGTAGTTTGATATCTGGAAAATAACATTGGGAAATAAATCAAATATTTTCAAGTCGGAAATTTAACTTCCTTGGTCATATTTAGTAACTAAACTATCAATCTATTAGTCTTTTACGGATAGTTTTATTTCTGACTAACCAACACAGGAAGATTCCTATGTTCGTTTACATCTGTAAACCAACATACCATCATGATCATGTATGTCATCTGTTCACACTTAACAGAAAGTCAAGATGAGCTAGTGAGAAACAAACAATAATGATTTAAAAGTATTAAACTAACATCGCTAATTTCTCTGCAATTTAACATTACGAGTCGTCGTTGATTGTAATTTATCCATTTAGCATTTATACTATTCTTTGTATAATAAAACAATGGGCAATAAAGCCTACTAAGGCTTGAATTGACAGTAAGTATGCGATTCGGACACCCATCGTTATAGTTACCAAACTGTATAGAGGAAACAATTGCTGATAACAACATTGAAATTAGCAGATTGGCACTACATCGAGTTGTATGAAAATATATTGATAACAGGGAAATTTTAACTGTTATCTCTTCTTAGGAGCCGCTCTGTGTTTGGTCAGTATTTTCTGCTCCTACTTAGTATTAAAAAGTAGACGAAGTAATTCCGTCGTAAAGAACGTTAATTGAATAAAAACTGTGAAGTCACGTACAGCAATATCTTAATCTGCAGTGGCTCTAAACTGCTACCGGAAAACATCCACATTCCTTATTGTGTGCAAATCCAGCGAACGCGCATCTATCTGCCGCTAATCTCGTTTCAGTAAAGGGTAAATAATTGTTAGTAATTAGTCACGTCATGCAAACAAACGACATAAGCGCCAATGCGACTCATCCTTCATATTATACCTTGTAACAATGTTATAGGGTTAGTAATGATTCACAGCATGACGCAACCAGTCATTACGTTTCCACTGTTTGTATCAATTCCTGAAAGCCCTATTTGGGTTCGTAGATTTCCACTTACAAAAATTGCGTAATATTTTTTATGACCTGACTAATGACCGGTAGGTTAGTTAAATAAATAAACAACTAGTCTGGTGATTTTAATGACTGTACTGCATTTATGAGGTGTTTTCTCTATGTTCGTCTAGCTAGTCTATGTAAATGAACAGTAGGTATCTTTAGCTAAATGAAACATATACCTACCTAAATATGATTTGTCACGATCATGTAACGTCAATCAGTAGATACAAGAAAAGGGCTGGTTCAATTATCAAGCTAAGTTCTGTTTATATACGCGGTATTTATCTGGATTGCCCCTTGGGCTTGCCACTTGTCTTCACCATCTAAATGGAACTGCGTTTTTTCAGAACAGCATCACGGAAACCAGCTGCTGGGGTTATTGCGACACATATTGGGACATCGGGAGACCGCATGAAATTCCTGTAGTTGTTACTTATATATTATACAATATTTGTCTGTAAATTCGTCCCTCCTCTGCGCGTCTGAAATAGTTTGGCCACATGGTCGGACCCAGTCGGACCATATACATAGCAGGATACCAGTCGTTGTGGCAAATGCGATGCCTGGCGGAAGCTTATTTCCTTCAGTGAATGCCTTACGGCTAGCATGATGAAGATCAGGGATCAGATTTCATTTAAAAAGTTCCTGTTGTACTACTGGCCAGTGTAAGTTTCTTCTAACCAGATATATACTGGCTTTCAAAACTTAGTATCACACTTTTTAAATTTCAATTACATATTCCTAAAATATAGAAGAATGCGTTTTGAAAAAAAAACAAATTTCATCAACTTTCTTTGAAATTATAGTTTAATAAACAGTAACGTTTAAAATGTAACTTAAAAAAAGATAAAAGCCAATAAATTGCAATGTTTAACTTACTGGCAAAAAACTTAATTCACCTAAAGTATTTTTTATTAACTGGTATAGCCTCCTCGGGCTCTGACTACAGCTTCGACCCGGTTTAGCATACTGAAGACGAGGTTTCGGAGGCGATGTTAAGGAATATTCCCACATTCTTCCATCAGGGCCTGCTTAGGGCCCTGAGGGTGATAGAAGGTGGTCTGTGGCTACTGACCAGCCTATGAGCTCATCCCAGGCGTGCTCGATCGGGTTGAGATCAGGACTTCTTGATGGCCAATCCATCAAGTTGATACCAACCTCCTGAATGCACTCTTGTACGACCCGAGCGGTGTGTGGCTGGGCGTTATTCTGCATCAGTATCGATCCATCACCCATATTTACAATACGGCTTCATACTCATTAAGGATCTCTGGAGCATATCTTTCCCCAGTCATGGTGCCGTTATCTATGACCACTAGCTCTGTGCGACCTTCTTAAGAGATGCCAGCCCATACGTGTACAGAGCCTCCGCCGTATTGGAATCTTTCTGCGAAGCTAACTAATGTAGTCTCTTCGAGTCTGAAGGAGCTGTTGCTGGACTTCAACTTCATTGAGGTGGCGATTTCTCAAGACAATGGAGACAATATAGCGGTCTTCTCGGGTACCCTGCACCACAGTCGGGTGCAGTGCACCTGGGTCTGCCATTACAAGGTCTCCTCAGATGGTTTCCCGCTTCTTCGTACCTTTGCTTCACCTGCCGGACCGTTCTTAATGTTACACCCACCTTTCTTGTAGTACGACGCATACTGCAACCATACCTGCGCATACCTAGTTCCAGAAACGACATGATTCATGCACATTCTTCAGGTGAAAGAGGAACGATAAGTAAAGTTTACTTGCTGTAGACACATTGGGTTTTGAATCAACATTCATCGATCAAGAAATAAATGTGAAAACAAAAACAGAAACAAAAAATCGAAAGTGAGACAGCCATTTGAAAAGGAGTGTATAAAGAGTTTATAAAGTTTTTTTCAGCCATTATTATGTAATCCAATATATACTATGCATAGCATGCATAGCATATATGCTTTTCATTACTCATACTCGGAAAGTAGGTCTGCATTTGCCTGAGGAGCGGGTTGAAAGTAATACTTTTCAGCCCTAGCGAGAATCGTTTTCAACTGACAGCTGTCAATTTAATAAAAAAAACTAGAACTATTTTCTCGTCCTAAGTTCTCGCTACGCTCGGGCGCCAAACCCCGTCTCGGGACTAAATAAGTTACTTTCACCCCTAGGCTAACAATGTACTAATAATCTTCTGAACTTCAAAAGTTATTGTAATTTTAAAAGTGTAGTACCAAGTTTTGTAGGTTAGTGTATAATGCTAGGCACATAATTTTTTTGCTAAGAATTTTTGTGCTTACAGATAGTTGATGACAATTAGCTACACACAGAAATGTTAATTGGATATCTGGGATGCAAAGTATGAAGACATTAATCATTTTGGGTTCTGGTATTTGCTTCTGAACAATTTTGATTGCTGCTGTGCTGTGTTATTTTTATTAATATACGTATTACATTCACGCATACCCATTAAGTATTAAAGTGCACCCTAAAACTGGACTGGACTTCCGCGGTGTACAGGTTTGGTCAGAAACCATAGAATTTCTTGAAAACCTGAAGACATTCTCGATTTTTCTTTACAGTCTGTAACCAAAATAATCACAAAACATTCGCGTCTAATTAAAAAAATATTTTTCACACCACCTGCTCGAAAATGTCAAATTATATGTCAAGCAACCTTAACCCAAAGTGAGTCATTAGTGGCCGGGGGCACAGCTGGTCAATAATGTTGTACTGGATTTGGAATCTCACATGCTCAGATAAATTGGCAGTATAGTACTAACAGACACCCTTTGGTGCCAGAAAGAGGAAAGCTATTCTCGAAACCCTTACTACGCGTGGATGATATTCTCGATTTCCTACAAAATCATAACGACTGCTTCTTCATATCGTTGCCATGTTTTCGAAGACATAATATTGTAAGAATAATTAGATAACTACGAACCATTTTTTAAAAGGAATGGAATAACATTAAAATTATTTTCTCACAGTAGGTGTAAAAAGTAGAGTATCCTCCTCTGGGCTAAAGGTGTCTTTGCCTTGGGCTAGCTTGAATCCCTCGCTGCATTCTGGATTCTTGTATTAACTCCCTCGCTTCGCTCGTGAGTTAAACTCTTAACTCCCTAGCTGCGCTCGGGAGTTAAATCCCGAATCCTTCATTGCGCTCGAGATTCAATATGACGCCCGTGACATAAGACACAACTTTAGCCCCTCGGTGCATAATCTACTATTTAACCCGCGACGGTGTTATAAGTTCGACAGCTATGTCGTTCTGGGTATCTGTGTGTCTGTCTGTGGTATCGTAGCTCCCGAACGGGGGGTCCGATTTCAATGCGTTTTTTTTTTTTATTAGCAGGTTTTTTATTAGTTTTTAGCTAGGTTTCATAAATCTGTTCTGCCATTTTGTAGATAATTAGGTCTATCTGATTGATCTCAGCTAATACCTACAATGATAATTTATTTCACTTTTACTCGTCAGAGCTACTTGAAATTTTGTATACCTACTATTATCCATAATACACTACTCAACCAAGTCTAGGGAACAAGGGTCATCATCTACCTACCCTTTTCCCAAGTATTTTGGGGTCGGCTTCCAATCTAACCGGATCCAGCTGAATACCAGTATTTTACATTGAACAACTTCCTATCTGACGTCCACAACGCAGTGACTGGGTAATACGATACCCCTTGGTAAGACTGGTCGTCAGAATTTCGGGCTTCTGACCACCCGTAGCGACTGTCAAAGATCCACGAATGACAGCCGGGACCAATGGCTTAACGTGCTTTCTGAGGCACGGAGGGTTATCGATATGTAAAGATCACCCATCCACGGACCAACCGCGGCAGGTGTAGCTAAACCTGAACGACCGACATAATTCCTAAAGTCTAGGGAAGAAGGGTATTCACAGTAATTATTTTATTTTTAATACACTCGAGAGCAATGAATCCGGGTCACTTAAAGAATGTTAAAAATCTCGGAAACTAAAAATGATAGGTTAATGCAATAAATTGTATTTAATAGACAATGTAATACTCCTTAAATGAAAGTAAAAAAAAATACATTTTATTAACACAAAATTACATAAAGAAAAAAACTGCTGATCTCTCCTTAAAACAAAAATAGGAAACATGAAATTTTTGAACTTTATTACGATTTTCTTGAATTTTAATACTTCGTATTGCCTCCTCGTGCTTCCATTACTGCGTTTACGCGGTTTGGCATGCTGTACACCAAGTTCCTTATACGATTTTGGGGAATATTCTCCCATTCCTCTGTGAGAGCAATTTTGAGCTCACGAAGCGTGATTGGGGGAGGGTTTCGTTGTTTTACGCATCTGCCTAGCTCGTCCCAAGCATGCTCGATCGGGTTGATATCCGGGCTGCGCGCTGGCCACTCCATACGAGTAATGTTCATCTCTTGAAGGTAGTCATTCACAATCCTACCTGTATGAGGTCGGGCATTGTCATGCATAAATATAGCATCCTCACCTAAATTGACCATAAATGGACCAACGTGATCATTGAGGATTTCTTCCACATATCTTACGCTAGTTAAAGAGCCGTTTTCTATGATCACCAGCTCTGTGCGACTTTCAGAAGAAATTCCGGCCCACACAAGTACAGACCCACCACCGTAGGCTACTTTTTCTTCGATGCATGCTTGCTTGAATCTTTCCCCTGGTCTTCGATACACTCTGTGTCTTCCATCGTGCTTGTAGAGCATAAATTTTGATTCGTCGGAGAACATAACTTTTGACCAATCTTCAATACTCCAATTTACGTGGCTCTGGGCATATCTTAGTCTTGAAATACGATGCCCACGCTCCAGTTTAGGGCCGTTTGCAGGTCTAAGGGGTTTTAAGTTAGATTCAGCAAGCCGACGTCTTACTGTCCATGCACTTGGGTTACTTCCTCCGAGGCGTCGAAACTGATTGGTGAGTTCAGTTCCTGTGAGAAAGCGATTTCGAAGCATGGTGTTCACCAAGTATCGGTCTTCTCGTGCTGTGGTACACCTGGTTCTGCCCGTTCCTGGTCTGCGTAGGTTAGAACCAGTTTCTTCGTAACGTCGGAGAACTCTTTGTACTGTTGACAGCGACACACCGACAGTCCTGGCTGTATCGCGCTGACTCCGGCCGGTTTCCAGCATTGTAAGTATTCTGGTGCATTCTTCAGGCGTAAGCGACATAATTTCAGCTTGAATAATGAATATAGAGCACTATCAACATGGTTTATGTACCCACATAAATGACAGATTACAAACAAAAGCAAAACCAAATGCTGTAATTTCGTAGTCCCATCTTCGAAAGTGGCCCTTTTTCAAATTTGATTTTTTTATGATATAACTTTACAATAACTAAGAAGTTTTAATACCTTCATTTAAGGAGTATTACATTGTCTATTAAATACAATTTATTGCATTAACCTAGCATTTTCAGTTTCCGAGATTTTTAGGATTCTTTAAGTGACCCGGATTCATTGCTCTCGAGTGTACTTTTTAAGTACTTAACATGTTTTATATCAACAATAGCGTAATTTAACACATATTATTTTATATCACTATTTAAAGCGTAATTTGATGCATATTTAAATAAAGAATATTAAAAAGAATATTATGAAAACCTAAAAGGCTTTGCTATGCAGATTAAAAAAAAACGAACGCCTAAAACATAAAATAAAAAAAACATTCCTAGCTACTTGTTAATAATCTGTTAGACCTTCCAACCAAGGCATTAGCGACGGCTCTACATCGGCGTGGCATGCTGAGTATCAGGTTGTCTATTGTCACCTGTGGAATATCGCTCCATACTCCGGAAAGATGTGCAAAATGCTCTTCTTGAGTAGGCCATTGAACGCTCTTCTCACGAGCAAACCCCACGCATGCTCTATTGGATTGAGATCAGCGGACGGAGCAGGCCACTCTAATACAGTGATATTGTTGTCGCAGAGCACATTCATCACCAACCTGACTGTGTGTGCACCCACATTATCTAGCATAAACATGAAATCTTGGCCATACTGCTGTCGGTGGGGGATGGCCATAGGTTGTTCAATCTCGCCACAGTATTGTTCCGCATTTAAATTGCCTCGTATCAAATCTTCCACCCAGGCGAATTGCAGCCCACATCATAATCGTTCCGCCCTGGTACGGATGAACTTCCTGAGGATACTAGAGTCGACTCTGACGAAATTTGTAAAGAACTAAGTCCCCGATCTGCACCGCATCACCAACGAGTGTATCAGCCACTTCATTGCCATGGATTCCAGCGTGGGCCGGAATCCACGCAATTTGCGGTGCATTACCCTCAGAGATGGTTCTGAACACAAATTCTCTTACAAAAAATGATATAAAACTGCGATTTGTGATCGAAAGGGGATTTATTGATGGCTAGAAGAGCACTTTGAGAATCAGTAAAAATTATAGGTTTTTTAAGCTTAAAAACACGCATATATTCTATGGCTTTGAAAATGCTGAAACATTCCCCCGTAAAAACAGAATTAACATCCGTAGGTTAAGATGAAGTGGTTTTAATTCATCTTGCAAGTTTTGACCGATACATATTAAATAAAAGCTTATAAAATCAGAAGTCTCCGGAAGCAGTTTTATTTTTTTAGCAGTTTGATAAATGATTTTATTTCTGTAAGTACCTACCTAGGTTTGAACAAACACTTTTACACGTCAACCATTTTTTTTTAAACTAGATGAGGTCGGCGTTTCCTATCTGACTACTCTGAGAAGAAAGGCAGAAACAAACTCAGAGGTCACAGTCTCTTTTAAAGTCCAGACAGAATCTTGGTCAGATCATGTGAAGGCTATGTAGATCGGTGTCTGAAATGGTCTTTTGAGGAAAGAACCACACAGTTTGAGTGGACCTGTCCAGCCAGTGCACGCAATTGTCAGCAATCGTGCAGCTCAACTCAGAACTTAAGGAGCTCAACGATTCGACGAACAATACCAAAGAGAGGACATTTGAGTAGGCCGCATAAGTTACTCAAACTGCCAGAACATGATTAAAACTGGAACAAAAACACACATAGTCCTCACATTCACAATAATTTAAAATAATATAATACTTTATAGAGTAAATATTAGTGTCATCGTATATGTAAATAAGTATAGATACTTATAGCAAAGATTAAAAGTAAAAATAGTTAGCAAAATAAAATAAATTAACATTGCCTGCGGCTTTATTGGAGCAACTCAATCCCAAGCCTTTTTGTCCTCAATATAGTCTTTGACAGTATAATAGGCATTCTGGCATAGTTTCCTTTTTATAAAAGATTTGAATTTATTAAGGCTTAGTGCTTGAATGTGGCTAGGAAGTTTATTATAAAAACGTATACATTGGCATCTAAACGAGCCACCTATTTTCTTGAGTCTGGTAGTAGGAACAACAAATTTGTGTTTGTTCCTAGTATTTAAATTATGGATATCACTGTACTTTTTAAACAGATTAATATTTTTATGTGGTAAATACCTATCCCAACACAACCCGTCGAAGAACGCTTGGCAGTATCCGTAAATATATGGTGGTACTCTAAGTGTTCAGCCAGAAAATTATTAAAACTTAAATGGAAATCGGGATCTGATTTACCTAAACAGTTAATATTTTAAGATGTGACTGATTTGTAAACTCTCATAACTGCTGCTAAATAGGGGAAGTTTATTGGAACGGTGTATAGGAGAAGAAAGTGAAAGGATTTTTTTATAGCTTACAACTAAACAAGGAGTACGTTTATGGGACCATTAATCTGTAGATTCAATCTGCGACACTAAAGAGTCAAGTTTAGGAATAAAAGGATGAGTTGAGAGCTGAAGAATCCGAAACAAATATTTCTCAGATAGGAATTGTCTTCTAAGATAAAAAGGAACTTCCATTCAATTTGAACACTTGACATTCAACTTTAAGTGCATTAATGTAACTAGATTATATGGCACCCGTAATAAAGCGTAATGCCTTAGACTGGTTGCGATCCAAGTTTTTAAAAGCCATTACACTACCAGGTTCTAGAACGAACAATCCATTATCCAGAGTGCTTCTGATGACAGCGTTGTAAAAGAGTTTCAAAGAAAAGGGATGTGCATCCCACCGCACGCAAGAGAGGCATCTCAGAATGCTTAGGTGATTTTCACATTTGTGAACAATATAATCATAATAAAAAATAAAATAAAATAAAATCATTTATTTCAGGTAGGTTAGGTACACCCATTGCCATACACAATAAAATACATAAAACAAGATTAGTAAAATCAAATACAATTAAATTAAATTAACATCACATAAAATAAAATAAAATAAAATCAATTGTTAATCATTAAATCAATATATGGAAATAAAATAAAATCGCAAAATAAATAGAAACAAAAATAATCAACCAAATTAAACAAACAAAATCAATATAAATTAAACGAAGTCATTAAAAATAAATAAAATACAAAATCAGCAAATAAAATCAAATCAATACCTCCTCTCCGACACTGGTACAGCAACATGTCTGCTGGAACAATGTCGGATGAAGGGGCAGTCCAGTCTTCCTGCAATCATCGCCAGAACGATGTTGGAGCTAACCCGTACCCTACGCACCAAAGACGCGGCGCGCTTTCGCATTATCGCGTGGAAGCAGTCGATGCGCGCCTCTGCGAACATACCCGAGGCGCTGCAGTATCGAGGTAGCCCCATCAACGCTCTGAACGTATTATTGTACTGGACGCGGATGGCGCTGTAAGTTCTATTAGAGTAATGAGCCCACAGACTGCATGAGTACAGCGATGTACAGTACGCTCTGAAGAGCGTAGCCTTAACCTCCTTAGAGCACCGAGCAAATCTGCGGGCGATCATGTTAGCTCTAACAGACAACGCCCTCCGCTCCCGTTCCATATCAGCGTGATCCTTGAGGTCAACAGTCAAAATGTGTCCCAAGTATGTGAACTGGTCAACCCTTTCTAAAGGAACTCCATTGAGCCTGACCGGAGGTACGCTTACCGGACACCTTGCACTGGCGGTCTCAAAAACCATATACTGGCTCTTTTTTACATTATACGATAAACCGTGACCACAAGCATACTCCTCGCATATCTGTAACAGCTTCGTCAAGCCGCAGACCGAGGCGCTCATCAGCACCATGTCGTCAGCATAACTTAGATTATTCACACATGTGCCGTCAATGTGACAGCCGACATGCTGGCTGCTGAGCGCCACGATCAGCCCATTCACATACAAATTAAACAGGGTTGGAGATGTTAATCCACCCTGCCTAACTCCGCATTCAAGCTGATACGCATCCGACATTGCCCCCGCCCACCTAACACAATTGGACTGGTGCATATACCAGTACTGGAACATTCTGATCAGTTCCAGTGGCAAACCTATGCTTCTCAGCTTGTCCCATAGCAGGTCATATGCTACCAGGTCGAAGGCTTTGGACAAATCAAGGAAGCACGCGTACACGGGCGTTTTACGGTCCGTGTAGTATTTGACGGTATGCTTAAGGCACAGTATAGCACTTTCAGTGGACAACCGGGGGCGAAACCCGAATTGGTTATCGTGCAGTGTTACCGACTCATTTAACTGTGCGTTAAGCAAACCGTCAAACACTTTAGCAGTCACAGTGGCAAGAGAGATTGGCCTGTAGTTACTCTTATCGGTAAGGTCACCAGTTTTATTCTTCACTACAGGCACTACCACAGTTTTCATAAAGTCGTCTGGCAGGTAGGAATGGCTCACGCACAGCGAGTAGAACATAGCCAAGACCCTAGCGATATGTGGTCCGGCGTGTTGAAGGTGCTCAATGCTAAGCCCATCATGACCCGGGGACTTACCTCTCGAAATAAGCTTTATGGCTTTAGTTACATCCCTCGCCTGGATAGCAGTCCCCACTTGTGACTGACTGTTTACTTCAGCATTGAGCACCCCCGATGCTGTACCCAACGGAGACTTCACCGAAAAGTGATTCATAAAAAGATTCGCAATCTCTTTCGGGTTATTCACACTATCGATGCTCACAGGAAGGCCGGGGCGCAAGTTTTCTTTTTTGGTGCCCTTCCAGAAATTACGGAAATCCCCCTTAGAATGTTTCACAGCCAGAGCGTCCATTCTTATTTGGTCCTGATGATTTTGGCACCATTTTAATCGAGACTTGAACACTCTTCTGCTGTCGCACATTTCTATGTATAACGAGCCTGACTTAGGCCTACCACATAACACCCAATCGAGAAACCTGGACTTGGCCACCCTGTGAGCCTCGCTGACGTGTTTGTTCCAACCGGCTATGCGCGGGCCACCCCCGCCCTTCCCGGTGCTTCCCCGACTCGCCACTGCCGCGTCACGGAGGGCAGTCACAATGAGTCAGTTATAATGAGGAACACTACTTCATTTACAATCAAGTATTAGTATACCTAGATATCTGAATTTATCTTTAACTGGAATGGGTATTTCCTTATAAATAGATTTACTGAGTGAATATTTCTCTTCCGGGTTAATAAAACAGCTGCGCTTTTAGACGTGGATAAATCCAAACCGTTTAGATGTAACCATGACTCCAAAGTAGATAAAGCAGAATTGATAGCATAGCTAGCTTGTTCAAAAGATTGGCTTGAAGAATATAATAATAAATCGTCGGCATATTGAAGAACCATAACATGGCTAGTTAAGGTCGAGCCTAAATCTAAAGTGTAAATATTGTATAGAAGGGGACTGAGCACGAACCCTGTAGGAGACCTCTCCATACAAGACGAGATACTTCCAAGTTAATGAAGAGGCAAAATTTAGAGAATAGATAGAATGGTCGCTTGCGCTTTTGTTCTGATTGGGATCTGAACGGCGTGTGGCAGCTCCTGATTTCAAGATGTTTGTAAATAATGTAAATAATTAAAATCTCGATTATGATTGTAAATGTAAGGCTTGGTCAATCCCTAGCATTAGTGGGATGACACTGACAGTTCACTCCACGCTCACTTCACCTAAGTGTTCACTTCACGGTCACCTTTTTACAGAATCGACATACAGTAGAAGAAGGGTGAGGAATGTAAATAGAAACAAGGCAAGTATGATGAACTTTAATAGATACAATTGAAATTTCCTCCCTATGAGTAATGATAGAGATAGGGATAGATTTCTTCATAAGTATAGCTACTCCACCATACCCATCAGATATATCCTCTCTGATGGTTAAATTTTATAAATATGATAAGATTGAAGCACAACCATTTGATGGTTGGGGAATGTCAGAATCTTTAATAATGACATTCTGAGCCTCTTTATATAGCACCACCCCCATATCTTCCAATGGGTGTCGTAAAAGGCGACTAATGGAGCTTACGACCCAGTGCATGATATCAAGCACCTTGGGTCACCCGAATGGTGGCGGGTAAATAAACCACCAACAAATGCATTCCCAAAGAGGGTTAGTGTCAGGCAGGCGGCCGGCTATAAAATCTAAGCCAAATCCCTATGTAACATGGATAGTGAAAATGGTATGCTTGAAGTACAGATTTGGGAGGGGAGCGTGGTTTCAGCAAGACAGTCTTTTTATAGCTACTTGAAGCAGGCATTCTAATAAGTGAGGAGATTGATGGAGAACCTGCAAAATTTTTGGAAGGAGAAGATAAAAGTGTATCAGCATATGATTTAGTTACTGGGGGATATACTTTTGCCGCTTCACCACAATATACTGAACTTTTTGCCATCTCTGTTAAAATTAATTTTTGCCTAGAAAATTTTGGGCCAGACTTATTAGTACCATAGTGAAAACCAGAGCAAAGGTAGCGAGATTCACTTTCTTGTTCTGTTTCACAACTGTCCCCAGTGTGGCCTTGGCCACAAAATCAAAATCAAAAGTCATTTATTCAAACTAGGCTGAGAATCAGCACTTTTTGAACGTCAAAATTACATAAGACAGTCCGCCCTTCGCCACTTCCTAGTGCTTTAGCTGGGAAGAAGAAGTGGCGCAACAAACTCCCCAGCAGCACTGCTGTCTGTTCAGTTAGAAGAACTGGATTCTGTACAGTAGTAAGTAATTAACATTACGAAACACAAAACATTAAATAAAATTATTTGCCATGTGCCAGCTAGCATACGCCAATATTGAAAACTATACTCAAACAGAAATATATAAGAAAAATTATAAACGTAAACAGAAAAAACCATACAAAAATAAAAACTTAATACATAATAAAAGCCTCAGAGCATAAAGGGCGTGCCATCTTACATTTCCAATGCTGCATTATGTTTATATAATGTACCTGTAACTTGAAGTCACAAATGATAAACTAGATCCTTCGAAGTATAATAAAGAAACAGTTCATTACTAATAACAATAACAAAACCATAGTCAGCAAGATGACCTGTCACCACAAGCAGCACCCGTTCACGAGCATAACGCAAAGATCAGCCATTACCCCCTCGCCACATTTATAACAACGAGGTTTGGACCTGCGCTGAATGTTAGTGTGACCAAAACGACAGCAATCAAAACACTTTACGGTATGGTAAATATATAAATCTACAGGTAATGCATTAAAAAAAAAAAAAAAGCACTTAAAAAATATTTTCGGTAGAACCTGTCCATCAAATGTAACAACTATAGATTGGGACGGCTTCCAAATCGTTGTACCATCAATAAATTGTTTAAATTGCGGCGTCTGACTTTTAAATTTGGACCGCAACCAATAGGTACCGTTATATTATCAATAACTACCTTGCGAGACCATTCCGCAGGACACCACGCACTAAACCCATTTTAGTAACATCATAAGTAGGTATATATTATAAAAGCTTTAATGTTATAAGTTCAAGACTACTGTTCGTATTAAAGGAATTTACGTCCAGGAAATTGGAAAAAGTTAGAGATATTTTGTTGCGCCAGATTTTTTTGACGCTTCCGTTTATAATATTTTGGAAGGCGTTGTGCTTTAAGAACTTGCCAAATGTGATTGGGTGCAATGTCATTCCATCATCTGGAAATTATTTGTTTAGCATGAATAACAATAGCCAACAATAAAACTGACAGCTCGCTGTCAGTTTTATTGTTGATTTCTCTACCAATCTGATTAGAACAACTAAGGACGGAGCAAGAATATCAGGCATTTTGTTATTATGCATATCGTTAGAAACAATTATTTCGGGGCAGTTAGGTTCTAATGCAGTAACTAGAGTAGAGTCCGTGGTTTTTACGGGTACGGCGGCGTTTATAGCAATGCTTGCAAACATGCACACGACTTCTTTTTAAATGCCGGTATCCATGCATTAGATATATAATAACAAAAGTGCCTGCCGGGGGAACAAAGTCCCTCGGGTCAGGGGGGTCATCAATTTTTCACGATATACAATGTGGATCTGGAATTACGACATTAAATTAAAACGAGCACAGTACTAGTCCATCGAAACATTTTAAAACACGAAGATTAGTAATTAATGGAAAATTTAAAAATTGCAATTTTCAAACAAAATAAATAGCAGGATCAACTGCATAAAAAGTAAACACGCTTTATCTACGAAAAGTCACTGACCTATTGCGCGGCGTGGTGCGGGGTGCAGCGGGCGGCGGCGGAGGTGCTGGGCGTAGGTACTTTAGACGGAGAACAACAAATCAGCGGCATAAACTCACTAAGTTGCGAGTTGGTAATTAATAAAAGATCACTGATTGAATAATTAGTCACATAATATCACATCACAATCAGAATTTAAATCATCAATAGTATTTTTATTTTATTTTCGAAGTGTTCCCTGTTGTTCATTATGCACAAGCGACATCGTCTTATTAAATTTTCACGGACTCGTCTTAACAAGTCCCCATCTGCCATTCTTTTAAGTTTGTCGAAGGCATTCATTATTTTAATTTTTAAATCGTCCACAGTGTTCACTTCTCGTGCATACACCTCTTTCTTTACGGCCCCCCACAAAAAGAAATCCAGTGGTGTCAGGTCCGGTGACCGTGCTGGCCATTGAATAGGTCCAAAACGGCCAATCCACTGACTTTCAAACATATCCGCTAGTCGCTGTCTAACAGGCACTACGGAATGGGTGGGTGCACCGTCTAATTGATACCACAGTCGTCCATACACGTCCAAAGGTAAATCGTCCGTAGTGTCTGACACTGGGCCACTAAGAAGTTCTAAGAATTTCTCTGCATTTAACATCCCATCAATAAACACTAGACCTATTATTTTGTTCCTATGAATTTCAACCCAGACATTTAGTGAAAACCGGTACTGGAATGAAGACTTTCGACTCAGGCGCGGGTTTTCGTTACTCCAATATCTTAGGTTTTGTCTATTCCAAACTCCATTTCTTGTAAAAGTGCTCTCATCTGTCCACATAATATTAGATATAAAGTCAGGGTCGTCTGATATTTTGTCAATAAGTCACACTAACCTATGCACTAATCCAACTATCATAAATCGTCTTTAATCACAATAACAACTTAAACTTTTCATAAAATCACGACAATGCGCGCGCGGCTCGTTTTGTGATAAAAAAGTAGTCGTGTGCTCTCCTCAAAGGGCGCCGCTATGCACTGACTGGCATAGTTACCGAGTCAAGGACTTTTTGCCGAAAATATTCCGCTCGCACACACACTCGCAATTTTCTATGCACCACTAATGCATTATTTGCGTAAATAATATTTCTTTTTCTTTCTAATTGTAGTTTTTGTGGGAGTGGGCGGGGTGCGTCAGAGTAGGGTCGTATGACACCTTTCTCTGTCTTTCAAGCATATTGAGACGTAGACAATAGAATCGTACTTTTTTGCACAGGTTCCTGACCTTACAATGTTTACCTATTATTACGGACTCAGATCTACATCATGTTGAAAAATAAGAAAATAAAAAATAAATTCCTGTGGCTAAAGTATTCATTGGATTTGATTGATTTTTTGTATACGGGTAAAGAGCATGCCACTCTTTACGTGGTTTAAAGGAATGTCAATCGTCCTGCTCCACTTTGTATAACAAAAAAAAAACTTAACACTACCGAAGAAAATATAAAAACTAAAATTAAATTTTAGGTAAAGGAAAATAGAACACATAAACTACGATTACAGTACAGGTTTTTTTTTAATTTTATCTCAAAAAGGACGCGTCCGCAAAGTTAGAAGTTTCCCGCGATTTTGCGTTGTCAATTACCTAAAACATTGCTTCTTGCCGCGCCTTAAACTTTGAACAATTTCATGCAGGTTCAACCAACATTAACAAATTGTTGTGGCCAGTATGTCTTCTAAAGAGTTTTCTGAAATGAGTTGATATAGTTGGCTTGTTCCCTAGAATTAATTGAGTAGTGTATTTCAATAACACTGCAATTATGTGAATACTGAAATTCTACAGAATACCAATTCCTCAATACTTGCAGCAAACATATCGTGTTTGGGCTCATTCAATTGGTCTCGATGAGTAGACTTAGACATGGTGAAGAAGTGTACATAGCCTGATGATGAAGCAGGAAGGTGATCTCGGGAACACGGTTTTATAAAACCAACCGAGTTTGAACCCGTTGGTGTTGAATCAGAGCATGTCAGAGGTCTTTGAATCGTAGACCCATACCTACTTCCACTCGTTCAAAGAAAGCAACTTATGGTTTTCACAATTATTGAAATACCTACTCATTAGTTAATTATTATCATGAGTAATGATTTTGAGAGTAGGTATTAATTATTAAACTTGTTGTGTTTCATAGTAAAAAATGCTTTTTTAAATTCGCTATTTAATATCTTGTTTGTAGATATTATATTCAGTTAAAATCTTCACACTCTTTTTCTTTTTCAGCTTTGTTCGATGCTGGGGGCATAAAGTTGATATTATTGTCCCCGTTGTTGTGACTCATCACCTACAGCTTACCTACTTTACAATGACCTAGAATAACTATGAAATAATGGCACAAAGGTAAGTTCCATAATGTAAGTAAAGGAAAAACCCGCATTTCAGGAATGGAATCAGTCATACATTTACAATGCGGTCAATAAAAGGTTTTGTTATTGTTTACATTTATGCCTGAGAGGCAACCTTATACGGACCTAAATATACTATCGTGAAATAGTGAGACTAACTTGAATTCCAACTATTTTCTCATGTGGAAATCCTGATGCATGCTTCCGTGTCAGTCGACTACCGCAGTGAGTGTCGATGCGGAGGTATAAGAGAACTCTATGTAAGTCAATCACACACTCAACTCGCCTTATCCCTGTCAACTACCTGGACACATCCTCTTAAGTTATGTCACAAACCCTGGTTCTCCGCCTTCCGTATCCAGTCTGTCCCAGCTTCCTTTTTAAGTCGTTCGTCCATCTTGCTGGGGTTTGTCCACGTTACGCTTGCCGATTCGCGGTCTCCGCTGAGTGTAGTGGCACAACTTGGGAGAAGCCTTTGTGACCAGGCCTGGGTGGGGGGTATACACGTTTGATGAGTCGAGGCACTTGCGAAGGCTATATGCATCATGTGTAAAGAAGAGCGCGACTGCAGTAATCTGCGCACCGCATTATGTGAATCGCACGTGTAGCTCGCGCCCGCGCACGTAACTCTCTCCTTTATATGCACATGCTACACGCACCGTGTGTGAGCATCATTAGATATAGGTAGGTTTACACTGGGTCTATTAAATCCAGCTACGATCCAACTTTATCTGGATCAGATATGCTTGTCATGTAATATAGCGTGTTAAACCGGCCCTGTTGCAGATCATCATAGTCATCATCACGCAAGTCATAATTATAGGGCTTTTGTAGCATCCGATCAGTCGATCACGCCCTTGCTTAAGACGAAAGTGCCAGGGCTTACCCCGCGAAATTCAAATGTTCTTTAGCAATTTGCAGGTCAGTATCAAATTGCATGCTGATCAAAATACGATTCGCAACCGTAACAAATATCTTTTTACAGAGTTATAATCATTTAAATCATCAAAATAATAAATATACAACCTGACACAGAAATGCAAATTACAAAAAACGTTAGAAAATTTGAATTTTGCGGACCCTTAACCCATTAGCCGCCCGGTCGGATTAATACGACAAATGTTTATACGACTGAGAACCTATGTTCGTTTCTTGTTCTTATTACATTGCACGACCCTACTCGTCGTAGGTATTTATTTGTCGATTTATGAGCTGGGCGATGGGCGCACGGCAATTGATATAAAATCAAGCGGTCAAAGGGTTAAATGAGTAACGCACGTAGACATCAAAATATCGATGGATAATCCCTAACTTACCATCAGGGCCATAATTATCTGTGATGAGAAAGCAGTGACAATAACTAATAATCAAACTGAAATACCCAACTGTCCCGTTGGTGTAGTGGACCCAAGCGCAACTGACGGAATGACGACACGGTTGGCGCAGTGGAGCGATTGACTGCTGCGCAGCGTGTCGCGGGTTCGATTCCCGCACGGAACAAGTATTTGTATGACCTGCAAGTAGTTGTTCCGGGTCTGGCTGTTTGTGTATGTGAGTTTAATGTTTGTAAACGCACCCACGATACAGGAGAAATTCCTAGTGTAGGGCAACGTTTTTAAAAAAAAAAAAAAAAAAAAAAAACTGCCGAGCATGAGGTCCTGGCTTCGATTTCCGGGTCGGGCCAAGTGTTATTGGGTTTTACGCTCGGGAATTTCTCAGGAACAGCCCAGAGTCTGGATTTGTGCTCGGTTGGTGGCAAAAGGCTTGAATGATTTGGCGAAATGTGGGTGTACTATAGGTGCACCTTTACCAAACACTTCAGGGAATGATGTTATGTGTGGAATACAAAAGCCCGTAAATTGTGTGGGTGGTGGCGTGTGTATTGGATCGTTGAGTTCCCTTCAAAACGGTTGAGCGAATGGTGCTGATCCATACGTCATGTTCGTGAACGGGCGCCGTCAGTAGGCACTGGCCATTTCATAGCTGCCACGGCTTATTTTAATTCCTGAATTGTTTTTATCTTTTTATTACGGACGCTTTTAACGTGCACGTTTTTCTACATCGTTCTCACATGTATAATTTCAACATGAATGGTGTAACCACTTTTTTGTAACAATATTTTGATTTAAAAGAGAGTCCATGGAGTTTCTTGCCCGTTCTTCTACATAGGTACCTACCTACTACGCTTTGGAATGGGCAACTAGCTTCATCTTTCTGACTGACCGACCCCTTGACAATTCAAAAGTGCCTGTAAATGGTTTATTTGAAATAAATGCTTTGAGTTTGATTGCACGGATATATGCAAGTAATTATCTGCTGTTTGCATGCCATTGTGACATAGGTAGGTGACATGGGTATGTCACCAATCAGATTGGCATGTAAGCTACTTGCAGTACTTGCATAGGTAAATAGGTAGGTACCTACTTATTACCGTCGTAACAAAAAGAAGAAGGTAAGTACTCTTGGACTAGTTACTGTCATGTGTATTCCAATACACATGCTCAGACGGACATCGTTTTTTTTATGATTAGGTAAGTAGGTATCATTGTATTGGTACCTACCTGTTAGTTATCATCATTAACACTAGTCAGCACACGGCATTAATCAATCATTCGACCAGCAATCAAACGATGACGTCAAATAAATCCTTTAATTGTTCTAAACTGACTCCAAGAAAAATTATTTAATTTTTCCTTTGTAACCGTATCTTTTGAAAAGGAATTAACGTCAGGAAATCATTTCTATGCGAACGCGTCATTTGAGTAGATATCTATTATTGCTTATCGATATCTTAGGGCCATTTCCTGTTTAATCTTCTACGATGTTGCCAATACTAAGGTGTGCATCTTGACGTAGTTAGGTACTACACATTTTGCTGCTAGACTTATTTTAAGTAGAAACTTGACTATGTCATGGGGATGTAGCAATAAAAGTCATATCCTTATGTACAATTGATAATTGGTACCTACATCTAACTTCATAGTAGTACCTATAGAAGGTATAGGTACGTAGACTAAGTAATTATGAAGTGGATAAACTAAATTGCGTGTGTTTTATTAAAGAGTTTACCTAGTTGAAAACTACAATCAACCGCCTTATAAAAAACCGGCTGAGAGTCGGATCACGAGCAGTGAAGGCTTCCGCAGTTTGGATGAATATTTACGCATGGTACAGTAAGTACCTAGTTATAGATTTTTTCGACCGTAGGTAATAGTTTATTTATTTTATTCTATTCAGCAAACTTACAGCTTACTTATTCAGTGTTCTTAAACAATACGCAATTGAAGGCCATTTACAAGTTTCCACTGTTATAGGTACCTACACTAGCCGCAGAAATAACTTCGTTTTCCATAGTTTTCGAAAAATTTCATTACTTATATACAAACTTATTTTTGGGTTTGATAAAATCAATAATAGTAATCATAAATCTTTATTTATCTCAACATCATATTACAGGCATTGGTTAATAAATTGCACAATTTAAATAGAGAAAGTTGTCTGAGGTAGTTAGTAGGGTCCTGAGTTACAGATCACCCGGCGCTCTTTAGATTAGATAGGACATTTTAATTTACAAAACGGTTGGAGTAATGATAATATTTGAAATAAAAGTCAGAAATTGCTATTAAGTTGGTACAAACCGAACCTACAAATTTATTATAGTATTTTTTTTAAATTTAGATACATTTTTTTACAAGGCAAGTATGTAGGTACTGTGATGCGTAAAATACCTATTTAGCTCAACCACGGAACCCTTCGCTGTGCGTGGTACGTGCCGGGTTTTTGTACCTACGTTCACGAATTCGTTTACTGTAGCCTGCAACTACCTACCTACTTAGGTACTGCCTATGTGAACCACCAAATGTCAAATCCTGGTCAACATAGACGAAGCTAATTCAAATAATGGAGGAATCAATGTAGGTTCACCATCAGCCTACAGCAGTCCACTGCTGGATATAGGCCACTGTTTGTCAAATTGCACGCCATTCAACTCGATTCTCGATAACTCTCATCTAGCTGCTACCCGCCACCCTACGAACATGATCGTCGCTCCACCTGGAGGCCTCCTACCTTACGTTTGTCGACTCGCGGTCTCAACTCTCTTGCACACGTCTACCCCAACAATCGATGTCGACAACTCTGGTTCTCTGCCTGATCACCTCGTTCTGGATTCGATCGGTCCGGTGATGTTAATGCCGCATCCTTCTCAGTTCAGCGTCTTAAACACATCATCCATTGCATTGGTGAAAATTTTTGGGGAAATTACGTCCCCTTCTCTCACCCCTCGGCGATGTAGGATATGTTCAGTTCGCTGGTCTACAAACCAGATCAAGTCACGGCATCGAATCGGTTCTTCAGGTCTTACTGGAACGCTTCAAATCCTAGCATAGTTGGATGGAGCCTAGATTTCATCAAACGAGTTCGCTCGAGCTCTTAGTTAATTTCAGAGAACCTCCGATTCAATAGCGGCAGTGATCACAGACAACAAGTCTGTGATCACTGCCGGTATTGAACCTGTTGATCACCGAGATATCCCTGACTAAACGCTTATATCGGCTAAGTTAAAGTCTATCGTAATACATCTCATGTTTCCTCATAGTTTCGGGGTTTAGCCAGGTCCACTTCATTTGGAGCTGTTCCTTAAATAAGTAGTTCTTCAAGAAACGCCCGTCCTTCTCAAGGAACACAAGCATTTGCTATCTATGATTTCTGCTGCCAAAACCGTAGGATCCTTCGTTACAATTTTCTACTACCACTTTAGCGTTAAAATCCCCCATGAGAACGTTGTAGTGGGCATTAGTAATTGGTATGGAAGGCCTCGGAGATGTCCTCGAACATTTCCTCCACTTCGTCACCCGAGTTTGTTTACCACCTGAACCTGACTCCGCCTTGGGATCTCCCTCTTCATATGGTGGCCCGATTCAAGTGTAATTCTGCCCTCCTCCTCTCTTCGGACTTCACTTAACTCAAAAATGTGCCACATTATTTTTCCCAGTTCTTCTAGCTGAAAAGAAAACTGCCCGAACAGTCTTCCTTTTTCCAAAGAAAGAAAGAAAAGAAAGAAATTTTGCAATCAAATATTATGATCGTCATCCGACGCCCTATAGGTATAGTAAGTACCTACAAAAGAAAGCAGCCCTTAAAATAAACGCTAGGGATTACTTTCAAAATGAAAAAACGTTAAGTTTGAAAACTTTACTAACGACAAAGGTACTTAATAATTAATTAATTTATATATAATTCCTATTTTTTTATCGCACATTTGCTTGCAACATACCAATAGGTAACTCAACTGAATCAAGTATTAAACAGTGTGGAAAGTAATATTTATACTTAGGGTATTTTTCATCGAGGACTCGTTCGTATTTCCCACCCTGTATCTATGTACTCTTACCTATACTAGTGTGTGATAAGCACTGAAACGTGCTCACTCACAGAGGGCCTCATAGGGGGTATGGATAGGGCTTCAAAATGTCGAGTCCATCCATACTAATGCAAAAGTAACTCTGTCTGAAAGGTAAAAGGTAGTCGGAGATATTTGGCACACAAGTAGATCATGACAGAGGAACTCGAACCCATAACGCACAGCCTTTGTGTACCTACTGCCTTCATAAGCCTTTTGACACCGGCAGGACAGACCCAGATCAGGTGGTAGCTCCCCTCGGTACATCCATGCTTATTTCATCGTCTCTTGTCATTGCAGCATGACCGTGTCCACCTGCAGTTACTACATCAAGCCAAATGTCCTGCCCACTGTGACTCAAGAAGTTTAGTAGTTTACCATGATTGTCATTCAGCAGATTACCAGCTGCTCCTGCCTTTTGATACTCAAGAGTATTTTTCTCCATAAGTCCAGAGTTCCAATTTTTAAAATGTTGGTTCTTTTCCTATCCTAACATCTACGGATTGCTAAATTAGTTGGGTCCCTCAAGAATTACCTAAAGTCAGTTTAGAGATGGGAGTAAGCAAATAATACAGGCACCAGAATAGATAGAGATCTATACCCTACTCGAACACTCTGCGGTCATGTGAGCAGCCTTCAGTTTTCATAACACTTCGCCGCCAGCGTTTTCAAAACGTGACGAGTCGCGCAATCTAGATTCTAAACTGTGCACGCGTTTTTTTAATAATTATTATCATTTCCACACGTTGCGTGGGCTTTACTTAGTTTTCTGGGATGTTTGACAATCCGCAGACACCTTTTCTTATAAATATCTGCCGGTCGATTCTGTAAAAATCTCACGGTGAAGACTTGCGTGGAGTGAGCTGTCAGTGTCATCCCACTGATGCTAGGGATTGACCAACGTTACATTTATAATCATAATCGAGATTTTAATCATATTTTTTATTCAAACTCTGTTGATCATTTTATAATATTTCAAAGCTAGTATGTGTAGTAAGTAGCACATTACTATTTTCTGGGATTCAAAATAAAATAGGAAAACAGAAACTCAATGTAGTTTTTTTTTATACTATTATCGAATAGTCTAAAAAAAACTCCAAAAATCTAAAATCTTATCGACTAGCTTTGAAACAATATCAAATTATCAATAGAATTTGCATGAAAAATATTATTAAAATCTTGATTATGATTGTAAATGTAATGCTTGGTCAATCCCTAGCATCAGTGGGATGACACTGACAGCTCACTCCACGCTCACTTCACCTAAGTGTTCACGGTGAGATGGTTACAGAATCGCACGGCAGAATATTTATACACTATCGAATGTGTACCGTCAGCACAGAAAGTCGAATCACACGTTTTTCTAACATAAATAGTTGAGAACAATATTAAAAAAATATCGTAATAATAGAAATTCTTAGTTATTACTTAGAGGAAATGCCGAGAAGCAGCGTATCGAATACTTTTGTTTCTATTTAGATAATGTAAAAGTAACAATGTTAGTCGAGTTTCGTTGCTAACTGTACAAAGAGAGTTCTTAAAACGCAGATAGACAAGATTGAGCCCGTGGGTTCCATGAGCGACGTGAACCCATTCCTAGATCTACCATATTTATCCGCGTTTCCGAATGGAAAGGAATACTATAGTAAGTAATGCAGGTAACATTAAACAGGAGTAGGTAATGTAGGTAATGTATTCTACACTATCACCTAATAAACAGAAAATAAAACACAAAGCCTAACAACTTCATACTTTATTTCGCAGTAAGTATATATTCCTTAAGGCTTTTTAACATAAGAAACAATAATATTTATAATCAACAATCTAAACAGGATTCGCTCAATACATTAAAAGCGACGTTGCTTTTGGAAGTTTTTGTAAGAAAAGCCTAAGTGAAATTATTTTACAAAAATTGACCATACAAAACAAAACAATACTAGAAGGTAATTCAACTAACACGGGCGATTTATTGATGCTCTTCACATTACATTGACCAAGCGCAATCAAACAAACGAACTGGTCAACAATTAACATTTACATCTAATTAACATGTCAAAATCCAGAAAATTAATTATACAAGCTTTTGCAATCGAAGTTTACAGGAAGAAATTCAAAAAAAATCACTATCGGCTAGTATTGTGCGAAAAAATTCATAAGGCATATCCTGTTATAACAACCAATGGTTTAACTCACACATATTATAATATGCTAATAAGGGCATGCCAAATTAAATATAATTTTATACTAAACTGTAATGTAACCTGCCTCCCTTATAAAGAAACGATGTAAATATTACAGTACACATTCGCAGTATTTTCCTTTAATCATAGCCCATCGTTAAACATTTAAATATGCCAACAAACATTATTCAAAAATATTATATTATTTTTATTTATGTATACGAATCTGGCTTCTAATTGTTGAGGCAAGCTTAGTTAACAGACCGTAGTATTATCTAAATACATAAATATATAAACTAGGTAAATGTCCACTAAATATTATCTATATGTCAACTGCATCTACAGCTCCAACAAACAGCTTTAACATTAAAACAGGCATTATTTGTACAATATTATTAGTCTATATTTGATTAATTGAATAATATAATTTCGGTTAATCGAGTGTCAGCGATAATGTGTCTAGACCAGTATCAAAAATATTGTATTTTATGTGCCTACCATCAAAGATACTTCTTTGTAAGGTGTCGTACCGAGTTACTAATGAGTTCGCGCAGGGTTAATATCATATCCCATGTGCGTGAGAGATTTTATCAGTTTGGTTGCGTTCTGCGAACAACGTTCGATTATATTGTTTGTTTCCACTCGTACATTTAATTATTTTAGTTATTGTGTGTGTGAACTCTTCACCGTCTTGTCACGACACAAACAACTATTGCTCAAAGCTGCAAGCCCACGACAAGTGGCGCATTGAACACGTTCATGATTTTGTTTTACTCGAGCTTCTTTCTTCCTCTCGTACACAACACTACTTACTGTCTTGTATGGAAGCGTACGATTATAAGAAACAATCTTGATAGTAAAATTAACATAAACTCTTTGCCGAAAGAGTAGGCAGAGTTATAGTACACCCACATGTCACCAGCTATGTAATGAGTCTAATATAATAGGGGAAGGCCTATTGCCATAAAAATTATGAAATTAGTTACTAAAAAGGAAGACATGACATAATATGGTTAGGGTTCTTGACAGTGCAGGCGGAACCCTTACAGGAACTAAATGAGTAACCGTGGACTTTCTTGTTGGCTCTTCTCCATAGAAAACGGCCATTTGGAACCGTGCACCTAGCTTCTGACGTTTCGTTTAGAGGTTTATATAAAATAAAATATTTTGATTTTGATCGTCAGCACAATAATACACCTGCCCCTCCTCTGACGAAGACATAATAATTATGGTTATCAACAACATGTATTAAAACATTATTATATTCGTAAATGAACCATATACCGATAATTGACAGATTGAGTTCCCAACACAACATCAACACAGTACCTTTTTCTCGAAGCGGTAGGCAGAGCCACATTTCCCCAGTTCCATAGAAGGCAAGACTAATGTCTAACAAACCATGACCACGGTGAGCAAGTACAGGAAGATTGTAGTCAGTTACATAATCGTGGGTTACATTTGACTGCCACTTGGTACATTTTATATGTGGGCTCTTAGCTCGGTAAAAGACGACATAATTTACCTTTATTGTTGTATTAAATATTTCAGCTACGACAACTTGCGCAATTGTTCAATCAATTCGCGTACGACCGATAAAACAGATAACATAAGTAAAATATTACTAAGATTTCTTTGTACATTATTTTGTATAACGATTTTACACCTATTTATTGAATTATTGTAATTCAAATATAATAAAGAAGACTATTTAGTCGTTCTAGTAGCGGTCTTAAACGCTAATGCAACACCATTGTGATTAGTAGAGTTTTAATAGGTGATCAAAGTCATACTAAACAGTTTATATATATGTCTATTAAATCGTTTTTCTGCACAAAACATGCATTAAAAGGTAGCGAATAACAATATTAGCTAAATGTAAATATATTTGTGTTTTATATTGCGCTATACGATGTCGTATTATCGAGGCACTTTCACAGTTACTTAACGAATTAACAATGATCAACACTTTACTGCGTGGCAACTCAACAATAAGATTGAATACTGTTTTTGCAATAAAATAATGGAATGTCATTAGCTGCCTATGTCCCTTCAAAGCTTCGTAATGATAATTTTCTGGATTTGTGAGTAACTTTCATGTCGACATATTCTCAAGGAGTCTACTCTCTAAGTTTAGGGAAGGGGGCGAGCGCGCGCCGTCGTGTTTGAACCTGCGCTTCGCTTTTGAATTTCAGGATCTATTTTTTATCCTATGATCTGTAAAAAAAAAAACATCAATGCAACAATTGTCTAGTATTTTAACACTATGCATATGCAAGTATTTAAAAACAAATGTTGATTCCTAGGTTTGTCCTGTCCTTTGCACTTCTCATGGTACAGTTACATCTGCTTGTCATTGTCAGTGTGACCTAAGGTAAACACTGCGCAAGAGTCGCGTAGACGCTGCGCATGCGTCGCATAGACGCTGCAAATGAGTCGCGTACACGAGATTGTATCAAAACTAACGTCACACCGACATGGCATCGGCACCACGTTCGACGAACGCCTGCGCTAAGTGCAAAGAGGACTGGGTTAAGAAGAGGTGTACTTACTATTGCGTGGAAGGACGAGTGCATGGCTGTCGGGGACGGTACAGCAATGCAGGTTGTTATGGAACATGTACTGGATGGTCAGGTGCTTGTCGTCGCCCACACACGGGTCGTAGAAACCGGGCAGCTCCGACTGGGAACAAATACATAGAAATGATAAAAAGGCCAAACTTTAAAACCTTTAGAAGACTATCTCTGCGACAGTACAGGTTCAAAAATACTTCATACTTAAACTTACTTAATAACACTTTTCTACGTTTCCTAGTAAGAAACTTTTTACACGTCTTACCCAATATTTTAATTCCCGACTCCACGTCACACCAGGTTGTAACAACAGTGTGACGACGAGTATTTCTTTCTCGTCGTCACACCGCTAGTTTTACTACACCTTTTTTATCACAACATTAGTGTTGTGCTTGTAATAGACAAATCCCCCATCTACTTATCATATCTAACGCATATTGGTCGACTCAAGTACTGTTTTACTTACTTAATTTTGATTAAACTAAAATTAATCGCACTAACGAATCATTAATGCTTGTAATAGACAAATCCCCCATCTACCTATCATATCTAACGCATATTGGTCGACTCAAGTACTGTTTTACTTACTTAATTTTGATTAAACTAAAATTAATCGCACTAACGAAATATTAATGCTTGTAATAGACAAATCCCCCATCTACTTATCATATCTAACGCATATTGGTCGACTCAAGTACTGTTTTACTTACTTAATTTTGATTAAACTAAAATTAATCGCACTAACGAAATATTAATGCTTGTAATAGACAAATCCCCCATCTACCTATCTTATCTAACGCATATTGGTCGACTCAAGTACTGTTATACTTACTTAATTTTGATTAAACTAAAATTAATCGCACTAACGAAATATTAATGCTTGTAATAGACAAATCCCCCATCTACTTATCATATCTAACGCATATTGGTCGACTCAAGTACTGTTTTACTTACTTAATTTTGATTAAACTAAAATTAATCGCACTAACGAAATATTAATGCTTGTAATAGACAAATCCCCCATCTACCTATCTTATCTAACGCATATTGGTCGACTCAAGTACTGTTTTACTTACTTAATTTTGATTAAACTAAAATTAATCGCACTAACGAAATATGAATGCTTGTAATAGACAAACCCCCCATCTACTTATCATATCTAACGCATATTGGTCGACTCAAGTACTGTTTTACTTACTTAATTTTGATTAAACTAAAATTAATCGCACTAACGAATCATTAATGCTTGTAATAGACAAATCCCCCATCTACCTATCATATCTAACGCATATTGGTCGACTCAAGTACTGTTTTACTTACTTAATTTTGATTAAACTAAAATTAATCGCACTAACGAAATATTAATGCTTGTAATAGACAAATCCCCCATCTACTTATCATATCTAACGCATATTGGTCGACTCAAGTACTGTTTTACTTACTTGATTTTGATTAAACTAAAATTAATCGCACTAACGAAATATTAATGCTTGTAATAGACAAATCCCCCATCTACTTATCATATCTAACGCATATTGGTCGACTCAAGTACTGTTTTACATACTTAATTTTGATTAAACTAAAATTAATCGCACTAACGAAATATTAATGCTTGTAATAGACAAATCCCCCATCTACCTATCTTATCTAACGCATATTGGTCGACTCAAGTACTGTTTAACTTACTTAATTTTGATTAAACTAAAATTAATCGCACTAACGAAATATTAATGCTTGTAATAGACAAATCCCCCATCTACCTATCATATCTAACGCATATTGGTCGACTCAAGTACTGTTTTACTTACTTAATTTTGATTAAACTAAAATTAATCGCACTAACGAAATATTTTTTCGTCGAATCGTTGTGCTCCTTAAGTTCTCAGTTGAGCGGCAAGATTACTGACAAATGCGTGCACTGACTGGACAGGTCCGCTCAATCTGTATGGTTTTTCCTCAAAAGACCGTTTCAGACACCAATCTACATGGTCTTCACATGATCTGACCAAGATTATGTCTGGACTTTAAAAGAGACTGTGACCTCTGAGTTTGTTTCGGCCTTTCTTCTCAGAGTAGTCAGTTATGAAACGCCGACCTCATCTAGTTTTAAAAATATGATTGACGTGTAAAAGTGTTTGTAACAAACCTACTTACAGAAATAAAATCATTTATGATTTATCATTAATGCTTGTAATAGACAAATCCCCCATCTACTTATCATATCTAACGCATATTGGTCGACTCAAGTACTGTTTTACTTACTTAATTTTGATTAAACTAAAATTAATCGCACTAACGAAATATTAATGCTTGTAATAGACAAATCCCTCATCTACCTATCATATCTAACGCATATTGGTCGACTCAAGTACTGTTTTACTTACTTAATTTTAATTAAACTAAAATTAATCGCACTAACGAAATATTAATGCTTGTAATAGACAAATCCCCCATCTACCTATCATATCTAACGCATATTGGTCGACTCAAGTACTGTTTTACTTACTTAATTTTGATTAAACTAAAATTAATCGCACTAACGAAATATTAATGCTTGTAATAGACAAATCCCCCATCTACCTATCTTATCTAACGCATATTGGTCGACTCAAGTACTGTTTTACTTACTTAATTTTGATTAAACTAAAATTAATCGCACTAACGAATCATTAATGCTTGTAATAGACAAATCCCCCATCTACCTATCATATCTAACGCATATTGGTCGACTCAAGTACTGTTTTACTTACTTAATTTTGATTAAACTAAAATTAATCGCACTAACGAATCATTAATGCTTGTAATAGACAAATCCCCCATCTACCTATCATATCTAACGCATATTGGTCGACTCAAGTACTGTTTTACTTACTTAATTTTGATTAAACTAAAATTAATCGCAATAACGAATCATTAATGCTTGTAATAGACAAATCCGCCATCTACCTATCATATCTAACGCATATTGGTCGACTCAAGTACTGTTTTACTTACTTAATTTTGATTAAACTAAAATTAATCGCACTAACGTAATATTAATGCTTGTAATAGACAAATCCGCCATCTACCTATCATATCTAACGCATATTGGTCGACTCAAGTACTGTTTTACTTACTTAATTATGATTAAACTAAAATTAATCGCACTAACGAAATATTAATGCTTGTAATAGACAAATCCCCCATCTACCTATCTTATCTAACGCATATTGGTCGATTCAAGTACTGTTTTACTTACTTAATTTTGATTAAACTAAAATTAATCGCACTAACGAAATATTAATCTAATGATTTTTTAAGATATTGGATATTTCAACTATGTATGAAATACCTAATGGACATCTCGCCTACAGTTAATAATACTGTGTATTCTAGTAGTTTTTGGCGTAGGGGGTCGCTGTTATAACCTAACCTAACCTTTTTGCGAGTAAAGATATTATGATAGAAAAAAAATGGTTGTCTGTAAAGTCGGTTTACGGACGATAGTTTTACGTGATAACGTCATAAAGAAACTTCGATGAACCACTACTACTACTACTGTACTATTCGGAATACTAGCTCTGACGTCACGCGAGAAGAGAGATAAATGTGACACAAGCTAACGCTAACGAAAGGGAAAGAGCTGGAAGGGAAAGGATTTGTATATTACAAGCACAACACTAATGTTGTGATACAAAAGGTGTAGTAAAACTAGCGGTGTGACGACGAGGCAAAAAATACTCGCCGTCACACTGGTGTTACAACCTGGTCTGACGTGAGTCGGGCAGTAATATTTTCACCACCGGGTACAATCGCCATCAAAAAGATGTAAACATCGACTAGAACTTATTTGATTGTCTAGAATTTGTGTTCCATTATACTGTATCAACATCTAGCAACAATTAAATACCCAATGCATTATATGTTTTGTGGCTACAAATCGTTAAAATAATATTATGAGGCAAAGATTGTAGACGATTAAATGCATTCTTGTCGATGTCTTACTTTTTCAGGCAGGAGAAGCGTGTGAAAAGTGGCTAGGGCGTTTGTGGTTCGTACCACATGTTTTATACCTAGATAGATATAAGACATTATCAGCATTGTTCCAAGAAAATGCAAGACATCTGGCCCGTATTTACAAACCACATTCGTTCAAGAGTTCCTCGGAAGTGATGTATAGTGTATCCTAAAGAAAGGAACATTTCATTGTGAATTGTATGGAGTTCTAATAACGACTGCACTGGGAGCTCCTGTAATTTTGTCATAATCACATGTGCCATGTTCAGTGCTTTATTAAAAATGTAGTTTTGCTTTTAACAACTTTACAGAAATTGGCATCTATTTCGAACTCATTTCTTTTAAATTATGCGACAGGCCAACCATTCCAAACGCTCATACTATGTACAGAACTTGACTTCATTTTCAAAATGTTTATGATGGGATCAAACTTTCCATAAATAGCTATTTCAATAATTGCTACTATTAATAGCTAAAGAGAGTAATTTCATGCATGTTTGCAGTCATGCGGGTTATTACCGCACCGCCACGTCATAGGGGCGAGGAATCTAATTATATAATAGCCCTTATTATCCGAATAACTTCCGACGATATTTGTGTTTACATCGCAATGCTAATTTGTTGTACTTTGTGAAACCTTCCATAGAGTAGACTATGAAGTCATTAATATTGTTTTGAAAGTAGTGGTGGCCCAGTGGTAACAGCCTCGACTTACGAGTTGTAGGTCGTGGGTTCAAACCCAAGCAGGCACTTTACTTTGTGATTTTTTCGTGAGGTAACCGGCATTTCCTAGAACCAAAAATTTGAAGACACGTGACAACCGCCAACCCGCACTTGGCCCTCGTGGTTATGGCCCACTCCCTCTCACAGAGCGGAGGTCTGTGTCCCAGCAGTGGGAACATTAAAGGCTGATTATGACGGTGATTGTATTGATATTTAATCCATCTTTCATTACCTGTCATGAAATGAATGGTCAATACGCTTTCAAGGCCAGGAAAGTCAGGATTATTATTATTTATCGAACTTGCTAGCTAGCACCTTTTCTCTCGTATCAGCTTAAGAGTTAAACTATGATTGTGTGGAAAGATCATTCCAAGGCAAGGTAGCCACTTTGAGGAAATAGTTTGAGTAACTTGTTGCTACGACCGTTTAGGTGTCCTATGAGTGATCATAATCGTCGTACCTATGCATCCTACAATGACCTATTGCAGAAGCATAACCTGCATAGTTTAAAGTCTAGACGAATTATGTTGGAAGCAATGTTCTTGTTTGATCTGTGTAATATTTATGACTGTATTGATATTCGTAACAAAATCAGCTACGTACTACCTAGAACAACGACATGCCGTGGGGTGCGCGCAAGACCTCTATTTGCAGTAGGTTCCTGTCGCACAAACGCGGGATTGCGAGCACCCCTACGCCGCCTTACCAATCAGTACAATAACATCTTTGAAGACATCGACTACTTCTTCTTCGTCTCTGATCAAAAATTTAGAAATTATTCCAACAAAATAATTTTAGGATATAACAGTTAGCTTGGTTAGTTACTTTAATGTTTGCTCATTCTCTCTCTCTCTCTTACTCTGTTGTTTGCATGCCTGTCTATGTTTAAGTTAACTTTTAACTACTTTTCTGCTTTAAAATCTTAGAATAGCGCACTGTTAGGTATAACTTTTAATATGTTGTGGAAAATTTCGTAGTTTATACATTTATAAACCTTGTATATTTATAACTTAGTGTAAGATTTCAATGTATAACTGTTTATTTTCCCGAATAAATAAAATAATTCTGGTATGATCATAATTTAACCAGCCAAGAGCTCTCAGCCTATATGGTTTTTTTATGGTTTAATGTGGTCGATAAGAGATATCATTTATATAATATATTTGTTTATATTATTTGCGCATATATAATGTGTTACTGTTTGATTGTCCCAAATAAATAAATAAAGAGGATATCTACATATTTAAGTATGTGTGTGCGCCATTTCCGTAAATAAATATTGAAGACAAAAAGAAATTATGTGGTCAATTATAGAGCACGATTTCCAGATTTCTAAAGATCGGTCGGCCCTAGATGTGGCATTTTTATTTAAACCGTTAGAACCAATATCTCAATTGCTGCTTATTAACCCTGCAAGGTCCATTATTTTATAGATAAATTATATATTGCAGTGTGTAATCGCGTGTCCAACGAAATATAGGTATCTTGAGTCACATGGATTAATGTATGTTGCATATCTAGTTTTCCATCAATCAACTCAGCCTGTCGCAGTCCTCATATATGGCCTATCTGGCCTCATATCTAGTTACTTTTAACTAGCTTCAATTCTTCTTTTAACAGGTTTGCGTTTTATGATTATATATAAGTAATTATTTGATGATTTCCCAAGAAAAAAAAGAACGTACCTACGTTTGACTCATCATCAACTCCCGTATCTTTATCTTTACATAGTCTATATAAATAAAAAATTAAATGTTGTTCGTTGGCAAGCGCATCACTTGAGAACGGCTGGACAGATTTGGTTATTTTTCATTTTAAAATGTCCGAATGTTTTTAAGGAAAGAAGAATTGGAAAAGTTTCCCTGATAAAAAAACAAAAAAGGTGACGACTAAACGACCCTTTTTTAGGGTTTTTTTTTTTATAAACTTGAAAGGACTGGATGTCTGTCGGGTCAGCGATTATAAAATAAAGAAATTTTTCTTAACTACACTAAGGATTTTGATGTGTTTTTCACCATAATTTAGAACATTTATTTTATTTTAGAAGATTTATGAGTACAATACATACACAATACATTAACATTAATCTAAGATAAAGAAATCTCGAGGTTTTGACATGTCACTAATTACACATGCGCGAAGCAGGCGCAGGTCGCTAGTTTCACATAAATTAGTTCAGAATGCTTCTATAATACTGTACCGTTTCCTTTTGTATATGAACATTTTATGTGACAGCGCCTGCGTCATTCTTGACGGGTGTGAACCTATCATTCTCACAACAAGAAGCATAATATTATCATGAAAATCATGTAAAATATGATTCCATACGTCATCACTGCTGCTTGTGTCGACGGCAACCTTGACGACTACTGTGACCACCTGTTGATAATTACGATTCATGCGGATGCTACGTGAATATACAGTGCTGTAACGCACCCGCTTTTTCCTCGGTGTTTTAGGCCTAAAGTTGGGATATGCCGAAACATGCAGCATTCCAAAAATATGAAGCAAGTTATAACTATACATATAACTAATAGTTATTTATGCAACTGTTGTATAATAAGGGGTATTAAACTCGAATGTGGGTTTATCACACGAGGCGAAGTCGAGTGAGATAATAGATCACATGAGTGTTTTAATACCTAATTATGTACAGTTGCATACATACTTTATCTACACCCATGATAATTATGAATTCTCTCTATAAAAGATTCTGAAACCATAGGGTGGTGTACACTGTTGTAAGAACCCTATGTAAATTCATGGTAAGTTTAATTGCTGAGTACCTAATACAAACAAACTATGTGTAGGTAATTATAGAATTCGTACAAATGATATCGTACAATTATTGAAATGCACTTGAATATTTGCAACTTGTTGAATGTTGGCAAATCCTGATGTACTCGGAATATTTAATAAAGTAATAAATAACAAAGTAATAAATTTTCGCAATACCTACTAATATCGAACAAAAATGGCGGGATACGACGTGAATTCGAACAATCTATAAGGTTTTTTTTTTAATTAGGTGCTGTGGTAGTGAAACGCGCATGCATGACAATGAACTTTTTTTGAAATTCATAAAGATACCACGAATTGAGTAGTGAGAATGTGGCTGTTTGATGAGTAAGGAAGGGATCGAATTTCGTAATGAAATTTAGTACCTACAACATTATAACATTAGTTTGGATGATATTATGGTTACTATGACACTGGTTGTTTTAATGTTGGCAATAAGCTAACTGTATCAGAAACTTTTATAGGGGATTTATAGCATGGGTGTAGATAATCATATTTAAAATACTGAAAATAGTGTCTGTGTCAATTTCAAAACAATACCCAGCAATAGAACAAAGTTTGTAACGCGTTAAGTGATGAATTGAGTGACTTGTGGTGCAAGCAGGCCTTCGACTACTACTTGCGTTACTACTGTTTTTATATTCAACTAGATGACCCAGTGAACTTCGTAGCACGTGAGACATGTAGATTTTTCGGCTGTTCCTTTGAAATTGTCCTAATTTTCCCTAAACCACCCCAGTATTGAGGGCAACAAAACAAACAAAACAATCAAATCGTTCCAGCTATTTTAGAGTTTTTGCGAGACTAACGCACGGCAATAGATTTTAATATCATAGGAAGACAGATAGGCGAAGAAGATAACTGTCATTTCATTGCATGCAACCGATTCGTTTAAACATAGTTATCGCGGTGTCACCAAGTCTTTTACACTGCATAGCCACCGCGGAACCGCGTGGACATGAAAGGAATCTAATAAGCAGATACAAACTGAAAATTGTAGCCTATCAACCATTGTGTGTGGTACACTGTTGCACGAATACTGGTACGTAAGGTGATGATAAATCAACAACATTATATGAAGAGCAATTTCAGAAATTGCTACTCGTTATTATATACTGGTAAGTCGTGGAAAACGTGCTTCATTGTCAAGCGGCCGGGACCGCCTACCGTTGTAATGATGGAAAAATCCAGTATCACGGAGTGATTACTACGACATGGATGGCAAAAACTGTTTTTTAGTAATATTAAATTATACAGCTCTCGGGTGAGAAATACATCAAGTAATCAATGTTTTACGTTGTTTTATTATTAGGCCAATTTAGTTATTTTTAGAACGCTAAACTATCGCGAAGACATGTCACTGCGGCCTAGCTCAAAGCTATGGCCGACAATGGCTCCCACTGTTGTCTCGGGAAGCAATGAGCTCTGCTTTCATTCACTCTTCTTTCATTGTCCAAACGTTCTTTCTGAAGTTCAGAGGGAGCACATTCCAAATGTGCTCCCTCTGAACTTCAGGACGGCAACCAGTCGGTTATCTTTTATCGGTGAAGACACGAAAATATATTCGTAAGAAGTTGGCAGACACACCCCAGCGCTGATTTGCTGGATTGCTTTTTCCTCTACTGATCGTTATTTCTCCTAACAAAGTTTATTTTGTTTATATGTGTGTATGCATGTATTATTAGTACTTATTCTTGTATTTTATATTTATTTTCGAGCTATCTATCCCATATGTTGCACCTGCCATATTTTATCTCCACATTACTCGAAGGTTGCCTAAAATAACTCCACCTTTGTACGATATTTTGTTACTTGTGCATAAAGTTTAAATAAATAAATGAGCCAATATTATTATCGCTGCCGCTATCCATTGCAGGCGGACGGCTAGGCGCAGAAGGTGACACAGCCAGCTGATGCCGCCCTCACATAAATCGTCGGGGATCATACCAACCGCATTTCGCTGAGATTTCCCTACATCGCCAAAGGAACTTGGCAGACCGGTTGCGGAACTGCTCTAAAATCCTACATAGCAGTACTCCAGCGTAAGCATAATCGCCCTATACTGTTCCCACAGCTGGGACACAGAGAGAGTGAGCCATAATTCACCACGCGGCACCAGTGGTTGGTGGATGTCTCATGTCTTCGAATTTTCTGTTCTAGGACATGCCGGTTTCCTCACGATGTTTTCTTCCCATTTTAAATTACAAAAATGAATCAATTAAGTGCCTGCTTGGGATCGAACTTACGCCTACGACACGTAAGTCGGTGCCGTCAACACTAGGCCACCACTGCTCCGCTTTATAGAGGGGCTTGGAGCAGCAGTATTCCAGGTCCGTCCAAACAAAGTAGTATGCGCACACGCATTTTCTTCGCAACAAAAAAGGAGTGAATTCACGCCGGCAGTGCAAATGGTGAGGCAAAGCTACAAAAAAAATGTCTGTACTGGGTAGCCAGATCAATCAACCAAACCTCGCAGTGTGCGTAGGTCACCAGTTTTGACTGACAGACTGAGAATGTCAAATTCTTTGTTTTGTTTCAGTTTGTTTTGTCCCAAGGTTGTCTTTGCCTTGCAAAAGGCATCGCTTTCCTTTCCGCTTGATCTTAAGCTAACACGGATATTGGTCATAAAACACAAAAAAAAACTAGTTTTTAAGCTAGAAGCTGAATAGAAAATAGTATACATACCTTGCTTGCTTCAAGTAGTTCTAACCGAGAGTCCCTGACGAGGCATTGTATCGGTATTGTGACGTCAATCACTTCGGTGAACGTGCTGGGCGTCTCGGGCGAGTTCCCGTCGCCCGTCGGCTCTGCGCCTATTTCGTGGCTAGAAGAATCTGTCAAAAAAAATATCGGTCAGTAATTGTGTAACAACTGGAACTCGTTCTCTGATGTTCCACCACCAGTGCATTTTAATAAGGGTTTAACTTACACATGGGAACGCTCACTTTTGTCCTTTAACCGACGACAGTACATACCTACCACGTGGTACAGTTATTATTTTTCTGCGTCGCTAGCCTATGGTAACTTCTGCAATGAGTTGGCACAATTCGGCAAAGCCCGGCGGCAAAATATATATTCGATTTAGCCGCCCGGCCGTGCCGAATCATAATAACCAATGGTGTCTCATTATTCGGGTCTAGATGGGTTAAGTTACACTCTAAAATGAATCTAAGATAATCGTATCCAACCCAGTCTCTAAAGTAATTTCAGAGAACCTATACGGTAGCAAGTTCACTGTCAGAAAAAAAATGAAATAAAGAAAATGTATTTATTGTGACTCGCACAGGAAAAACTAAACTAAACACACTCATAGAAACATAAAAAATAAAAATAAATAAAGTAAAATAAAAAATAAAAACAGACGGGTCCTGTACGAGGCCAAAAGGCTCCTATCTGAGCATGATGCTACGAAATTTAAAATCAAGTGTCGCAGCGCTGGTGTTCTGATACGCTGTCATAATTATCACGGATAGAGAAATAAAATAAAAAATAGATGTGTGAAAGATCTTATAAAAATTAAATATATATTTAATAAAATTATGCTAAGCAAGTGTATGTCTACAGGGCGTCCCACGGATATGCGACATGGAGGAAAAGTACCTTGAATATTGTAGATGAAACATTTTACTGAAAGAAGACATTATTTGAATTTAAAAATCAATTTAAACTGCATTCATAGATATTTAAATAATTACATGGTTGAACTGGAAATCGAACCCGTTACGTGAGGAAAATAATCACCCTGTAGCTTTATCATACCGATCGAAAGGCTTCATCTTAAGGACACTTATGCAAAATTCAAAAGGGTTTTTCTCGTGAAACAAAATTTGCAACTTTGGGAAAAACCTATTTCATAAAAGTATGGTTTCGATAATACTATGTTCGTAACACCATAAAATATCTACTTATCCATACTTTAGGAGAAAATCGCTTTTGAATTATACAGCATTTGTGTGCTTCAATAAATAAAGCTGTTCTTACTTGGAGGTAGCTTGCCATACAGTGCGCGAAGGATGACGAGGCCTTTCTTTTTCTCCTCGTCAGACCTGATCCTCGAGTACGTCTCCCTCATCAGTTCAATAGTAGCTCGGGCCTGCCGCTGCATCTCCTGTAATCTGTTGACGAATATTCCAACTAGAACCAGGGGGCCTACTCCCTATGCACGAAGTCCGTAGTTTCGCCCGAAATTACGGACGTTTCCTTCTCCGTATCACTTACGGACATAAGAATAGTCCGAGGCCGGGGCTAAAAATGTGTGAAAAAATAATTTGACAGTTGTCCTTACTCCCGATGTGTTTTTGCCCGTCCGGAAAAACGAATTAATCGGGAGCAGGGTTCACTTTTAAGAATCGAACTACCGTCGTTGACGGACATAGAGAGTAGGCCCCTGTTGTCAGCGACTTTTCGGCAGTCATTTCGCTATTTCCGTACAAACAACCGCTTTGAACGTGTTTTTTTTTTTGCTAGGTTCTATTTACACATTTCATGACGCGTTCCGGACTACGGGTAGTACGGGGAAAAGAAGACTTGAATTCGATTGTATAAATTTGTTTACGCCATATCTGTCTGGGCTTCAGATCTTCAGTATATCGGGACATCTACAATGACTGATGACGGATGACGCAAGATGAGACAGTAAAAGGGTCATTGTTATCACAGCTGGTAAGTAAGGAAAATGAGGCTAAAATACACGTGCCCATTTCAGAATGTAGTATCACGGTATAGTTCTAGAGATAAGGACAAATGAAGATAACTAACTATCAAAAAGGATTATTCAAATTGTAATCTACTCCGATCCTGTGTAGCACACCTTGTGAGTCCGTTCAATTATTATAATTTTATGATAATGTCTTGTGTATAAAATGAAGTATGGCTACAGGCTAACAATTGTACTACTATTTATGTATTTTTGTATCACTAAGGATTTTTCAAATTGTAATCTAGTAGTTAATTAGTTAGTAATGTAGTTAGATCTCAACTCGAATATGCAGTGGTAGTGTGGAACCCTTTTTATAATAAATATGTTGAGATACTAGAAAAAGTGCAACACAAATTCCTCAGATCGATGCACTAATAGGTGCTCCCACAATTTCCCAACCTATAAAAATCTACTTAATAAATACAATCTAATGAGCCTGAAGTCTAGACGTTCATATCTGGAAATTATGTTTCTTTTCGACGTATGCTATAACAGGTATAACTGCTCTGAGATTACCACGGAGATTACTAATAAAATATGCTACTGTGTCACAAGAACTGTTATTAGACGAGAGGTGCGCGCACGTCCTCTTTTTGCTGTGTCCCATTGCCGCACCAATGCTGGTCTGCGGGCGCCCCTACGTCGCTTGTGCAAAAACTATTATGATTTTTGTTCAGAAACTACAGAATTAGATTTATTCTCAGGGTCAGCAAATAGATTTCGTTCTGCTTTGTTAAAGAAACTCAAGGATTCCGATGTATAGCTGTTTGAACAGTCTTGTAGTCTTACTCGCATAGATTGTTCATTAGTAAAGTTATATGAATAAAATTGTATATGCTGTGGATAACGATGTGAGTTTCACATTTATATAATATCTTTGTTTATATTATTTGCGCAGATATAATGTGTTACTGTTTGTTTGTCCCAAATAAATAAATAAATCTGCTTGGCTTCCACATAATTCAGGACCAAGACTCGGTTCTCTCTCCTTACAATACAACCCTCCAGGACTTAAATGAGGCAAAAGACAGAGCTACCCGGGTGTCCGTTATGTACTGGTCGGAAGAAATATGAGACATCGACACGAGAAAAAAAAGAAGTAAATACCTTTCATAATTAGCCTCCATAGACCGCTGCCGGTCACGATCCTGTCGCTCCCTTGCGATTGGGTCCAGGATGATCTTCTTGAGTACCAACCACGAGATCAGAGGTACTACCGTCGCGTAGAACACCGGAGAAGGCATCACCTCCTCGCATAGGTGGATGGGCACAACGATGGTTTGTGATGAACACGTCCACCTAGAAGAGAACTGTATTTGTGAGGAGAGTCACACCACAGAACGCAACGTTCTATAGAGTATTCCAAAAGAATCTGATGAAATCGTAAACAAACCCCGTTAAACTAACTTAATAACACATTCATTTTTATTTAGAAGGTATCTACTTTAGATCACTTCACAAAAGAATTTACGGTATGCAAGCAAAAATATGTTTAATTTTAGTGTTGTCACCAGCACTGTCATAGTTACACGCTTATAGGCACGCTCCCGTCTACGTTTACGGTAGACCGTTTATTTATGACCAGTCTGGCGTTTTCAAGGGATCTTTAGGTGACAAATCATACCATAATACATTAAAATTAGTTTAACAATCATAATAATCATGTCAGTCTTTCATAATATTATTATTTTAATATTATATGTAGCCTTAAAAATGCTTGCCATGTCCCCCACGCCAGCGCGCGCAGGACTTTACTAGTGAAGATCGCGGTATTTTGAATTCTCACGGAGGTTCAACGAAATTACGGTTAGTACTTCACTCGCTGAAAGCGATCCGGTAAGTGATGCAGTCTTTTCTCATAAGGGCACTATCTTCAATTATATTTAACTAAATAGTATAAAACAAAGTCGTTCTCTTGTCTGTTTGTATGTGCGATTATTTCTTCTAAACCAATTAGAGAATTTATTCGGGAAGGTTTATGTGTTTATTACATTATGTTTCAGTTAGATATAGCACAGAAATCTCGATGTTTTGACATGTCGCCTCGTCAGTAGATCGCACCCGTGCGACACACGGGGTCGCTACTTACTCGTCAGTAGATCGCACCCGTGCGACACACGGGGTCGCTACTTACTCGTCAGTAGATCGCACCCGTGCGACACACGGGGTCGCTACTTACTCGTCAGTAGATCGCACCCGTGCGACACACGGGGTCGCTACTTACTCGTCAGTAGATCGCACCCGTGCGACACACGGGGTCGCTACTTACTCGTCAGTAGATCGCACCCGTGCGACACACGGGGTCGCTACTTACTCGTCAGTAGATCGCACCCGTGCGACACACGGGGTCGCTACTTACTCGTCAGTAGATCGCACCCGTGCGACACACGGGGTCGCTACTTACTCGTCAGTAGATCGCACCCGTGCGACACACGGGGTCGCTACTTACTCGTCAGTAGATCGCACCCGTGCGACACACGGGGTCGCTACTTACTCGTCAGTAGATCGCACCCGTGCGACACACGGGGTCGCTACTTACTCGTCAGTAGATCGCACCCGTGCGACACACGGGGTCGCTACTTACTCGTCAGTAGATCGCACCCGTGCGACACACGGGGTCGCTACTTACTCGTCAGTAGATCGCACCCGCGCGACACACGGGGTCGCTACTTACTCGTCAGTAGATCGCACCCGTGCGACACACGGGGTCGCTACTTACTCGTCAGTAGATCGCACCCGTGCGACACACGGGGTCGCTACTTACTCGTCAGTAGATCGCACCCGTGCGACACACGGGGTCGCTACTTACTCGTCAGTAGATCGCACCCGTGCGACACACGGGGTCGCTACTTACTCGTCAGTAGATCGCACCCGTGCGACACACGGGGTCGCTACTTACTCGTCAGTAGATCGCACCCGTGCGACACACGGGGTCGCTACTTACTCGTCAGTAGATCGCACCCGTGCGACACACGGGGTCGCTACTTACTCGTCAGTAGATCGCACCCGTGCGACACACGGGGTCGCTACTTACTCGTCAGTAGATCGCACCCGTGCGACACACGGGGTCGCTACTTACTCGTCAGTAGATCGCACCCGTGCGACACACGGGGTCGCTACTTACTCGTCAGTAGATCGCACCCGTGCGACACACGGGGTCGCTACTTACTCGTCAGTAGATCGCACCCGTGCGACACACGGGGTCGCTACTTACTCGTCAGTAGATCGCACCCGTGCGACACACGGGGTCGCTACTTACTCGTCAGTAGATCGCACCCGTGCGACACACGGGGTCGCTACTTACTCGTCAGTAGATCGCACCCGTGCGACACACGGGGTCGCTACTTACTCGTCAGTAGATCGCACCCGTGCGACACACGGGGTCGCTACTTACTCGTCAGTAGATCGCACCCGTGCGACACACGGGGTCGCTACTTACTCGTCAGTAGATCGCACCCGTGCGACACACGGGGTCGCTACTTACTCGTCAGTAGATCGCACCCGTGCGACACACGGGGTCGCTACTTACTCGTCAGTAGATCGCACCCGTGCGACACACGGGGTCGCTACTTACTCGTCAGTAGATCGCACCCGTGCGACACACGGGGTCGCTACTTACTCGTCAGAAGATCGCACCCGTGCGACACACGGGGTCGCTACTTACTCGTCAGTAGATCGCACCCGTGCGACACACGGGGTCGCTACTTACTCGTCAGTAGATCGCACCCGTGCGACACACGGGGTCGCTACTTACTCGTCAGTAGATCGCACCCGTGCGACACACGGGGTCGCTACTTACTCGTCAGTAGATCGCACCCGTGCGACACACGGGGTCGCTACTTACTCGTCAGTAGATCGCACCCGTGCGACACACGGGGTCGCTACTTACTCGTCAGTAGATCGCACCCGTGCGACACACGGGGTCGCTACTTACTCGTCAGTAGATCGCACCCGTGCGACACACGGGGTCGCTATAATTTTATCGTCACACTAAACTGATTTCATATATGTCATTATATTTTTACTGTGACACCTTCGCTCTACTACTACTCCGTACACTCTCTGTCTTACAACTTATCTGGTACGCGTGCTAATTCTTTTAATTCGTAGATTATGATTTTTAGATTAAGTTTCAGAGTATAAACAGTCCACGCAAGCGGATCAAGACGGGTAAAGCTAAATAAGTATTATTTTTTTCTATCCACTGTTCATTCATATTCATTGTACGACCAATTATTATTAATGATATCTATTCAAACAGGAAACGTGTTTATCGGCTAGAATAAGACTCATGCAATTTAAGCGATTTAATTTAAGCGGCGGCGCTAGAGCGATACGGGGGTTATACTGCGCACGGGCGGGTTTTTTTCATACAATTACACGTTGCGAGCGTTTTGCGACGCAGGTACTGCGCGCGCACGAAGACAGGACGGCGGGCGTCGCACAGTCCGCGGCATGAAACGTTTAAATTGGAAGAACCCTAATTGCGGTCATACAAGGGTTGCTTGCTTGCACGTGCTTCAAGCGGCGATTGCATGGCGAACTACAACTACTGGCGAATTTTTGTATAAAGTTTTGTATTGGACAGTTGATACTTTTTCTCGATTACGGTGTTGGTCCCCTAGATAAAGTTGTTCAGTTTGATGGTCTGTACTGTACCAGACCCTTAAATTTGACCACATCTTTCTGATACATGCTGAATATAACTAACAACCCGCCCCTGCTTCGCACGGTTTTTACGACTTGTCAAAACACCGATATTTCTTTATTATAATAATGTAGGTTTAATATTAATGTATTGTACACATAAATCTTCCGGAATGAATTCCCGAAATTATGGTGAAAACCGCATCAAAATTCGTTGCGCAGTTTAAAAGAACAACGCTGTTACACAGACACCCACGAAAAGCGACTTTAGAATAGAATAGAATACTCTTTATTATGTATATCATAAAAGTTACAGATCTTTATTCTCTATACACACCACATGTAATACTAGTCCACAGAAGTACAGCAAATTTAATATTAAATAAAAAAAGTAAATTAAAAAAGATAATATCAAAATAAATTCAGTACAAGTAAACACTCTGTTTAGACAGCGTACCTCCGTACCTTGTCGTTTAGGTGTACCCATTTTACATTTTAGGCAAATAAGTAGAATAAGTAACAGCGTCGTCATAGTTTGCACTATGTGGCAACGTCGTTTTTCAATGTTCAAGGATTCAAGTTCATTGATACATTGACCTAGTGATCCAATTATACAGAGTGTTCAAATTTGCTCAAAATTAAAACTCTTCTTTTTGACCTAATTACTGGACCGATTTCGTTCATTTTTTGTATATCGTCAGCAAAGGCGGTAACAAATAATAATATGTAGTTTCATTTATTGCATATATGTGGTTTACATACCGTATATAAAAAGAAACCGTGATTGACTGATCTATTCAAAAGGGAATCACCAGTTTCGGCTAAGCGTAGACAAGATGCCCGGTAAAAAATATTTTCACTAAACAATATTATTAATTCTGAAAGAAATATTTTTGCACGTCACATAGTAGTCAGGTACACGTATAAACGTCGAAATAAAGAGTTTTTAAACTGTAGCCACCAGTTAAAAAGCATAGCCATTTGTTTGACGCAGTGTTACCAACACGGAAATAAAAAAAATGTGTTTACTGCAAAACGAGTACAGACAGATCAATACTGTATGAGAAGATTATTCTCATTTACATTGTTTTAAAATAAAACAATCAAAAACCTTATTAGCATTTAACATATTTTTTTTTAGATTACAGTAACGGTTCTATAAATCGATGATTGTCAGATTATATTTTTTTTCCCTAGCAACTCCTACTATATCGCTTATATTATAGAGATAATCGGTTGCTGTGTATCGATATTTTGTCGATAAAATCGCTTTTAATTAATCATTTTTAATATGTTTGTCTTTAATTCAATTCAAACAGAGTCCCGGTTTTGCCCGAACAATTCTGCCATTGTCAGTAGCGATCGAGAAGCGTGTTTATGGAAAATAACGGCCCGCCTTAATAGTATTATTTCTGTATTACCTACATAGATCTGACCACTTCAATTTTACAGTACGATTGTACAGTAAGTAATACGATTTTTTGATCCGATCCTCTCTACCTTTATCAATTATTAATATTTACAGTAGTGGATACTATACATTGTTGAATAGATGTGAACATCAATCAAATCCCGTTGTACCGACCCATTTGAGTATCGACACATATCGAACATCCCTATCGTCATGTGAAATGACATCCGACAACAATGAAAAACTATTCGCTTTGCTTTCGTTCACTGTGGATGTTACTTTGTTCTAAATTATGTAAACATTAGTTCAGGTTGGAATAAAAATAATGGTATTCAATCAAATATTGTTGGGAAAATTGGTGAGTTAGACTCGCTGCCTCGAACGTTTGTTTTTCTTATCATGGACTCCGATACCGCTTCTCATGATGACCCGGCCCTACCCGCACACAGAATGTACACCTCACGTTGAACCTGGTGCTATTATGGACCTCGAACCGGCTTGAAATTACAACTTAATAATAAAATATTGATAAAAAGGTTAAGTGTTTTTCAATTAAATAAAAAAATGATACATATTTTAACATAGATTTCCAATATTCAACTTACATGTGAATCTTCTCCAAATCATTCATTTCACTTGGTACAGCTTTACAGATGTCACATGTTTGCATAGAGGTTTGTGACAGGTGAGACGTTATTTTGCCATGTATCATGGTCATTAACATTAAATGTTTAACTTGTATTTATTTTTAATGATAGATGGCTTCAATGCTTTAATTTCAGCATCGATTAAACCTATTTCCTCCTTCATGTCCAACTTATTTTCGCTGACAAACTTGAAATAAATTGGTCTGCAAAGCATTGTAGAAGAAGGTTTTGGGGTTTGCCAGACCAAATCGTCACCACACATCAATTGCAAGGGCACAAAAGAGCACATAAAAACACTAGAGTCGTCTTCATCTGCATTCATGCATTGCTTGTAGTTGCTTTGATTTGACGAACCATCGAAGCCCCATTTGCTGATTAAGACGCGGACCGACTACGATTTTAATCGCTATTACCGCACTCACACAACCGCATCTGCGCGTTTTACGGTAATTATGCACACACTCGCAAACGCTAACACGGGCGTTTGTGTGCTCAAGGAAAGTTGCATAGTATACGTAAGGAAATCAGATGTTTTCTGTTGAATATACTTACTTATGACGTGCGTTCTAAAATTCGATGTAATTACAGTGTCGGTTCATAATATGATACAATAAATAATTACACATAACAATTTAAAAAAAAACATCACTACTGTTTATTTTTATTACAGTACATGATAAACAGGTCAAATATAAACATTCCGAATTTTACCCGACTGCTCTAGAAGGGGAATTATGCTTTTCGGGTGTAAGTCAGTATCAGGGATGGAAGGCTTAATTAAATGGGTAGTTATGCCATTTCAAACTAATGTTTGTGTTTTAGATAGGTACTTAGTGGGTGCGGTAAAAAAATAGAAAACAAAACCAACATAAAGGCCCTCGGACCACTTAAAAATCACATAAACTCTAAATAAATGCAATAATATCACAGCTCCAAAGTGACAAATGCCATAATGTTTCTAATAAAATGCGGAGCCGGGACGGAAGCTAGAATTCTGAAAAATTTAGACGATAGAGGGATCATCCACGGGAATGGAAGCTGCTGCTGGCTGAATATTAGTTGGTATTTGCTAAAATTGGTAAAACAGTGCGTGAATTGAACTAAAGTTCTGTGGCGGACTACTAAGGCTACTCACTGCCTAATATTGAAGTGAAAATTCAGTCTCAGTGGAAATATGGGCAATAAAAATAAAATGTTGCGAAAGAGTTTTACAAGAAAAAGACGAAAAACTCGAAAAAATGATGGAATGTTTGGGTAAGTAGGATGATTACGGTATTGTATCATAACATTTGAAATTTGTATTTAGTTTAGTTTACTTACGAAACTGTATAAATCTATAGAAACGGCATTGACAATTTCTACAAACATTTTGCTAAATCCAAAAACAAATAGGTGCACTCTATTTTGATGTCTATAGAATGCATATTTGAATGCGCCTAGTGCAAACGTCTCTGGTCGAAGCAACCATCGAGGCGATAGCCATATTGCAATAGTAGGTATAAGTAACAAAACCAAACTTGCAGATAAATCAGAGTGCGTTCGTAATTATTATAATAATATAAATACTGCACACTAGTTATATATAAAGCATTTTGATTCTTTTGTAAGATTATTTTTATAATATTTATTGAGTCATTAGACCAGTGCCGATAATTTTTGAAAACGAAAAAAGTCACAGTAGGCTGAAACCCATTGGAAAAGAAAGAGAATATAACAAAAATTAAAGGAAAAATAATTTACGGGCGATCCGAGGTCGGGAAGTGGGGGTTTAAGGGTAAAAAGCGGTTTATCTCGATTTCCGGCAAATTTGAATTTTTCACATAAATTGTTTGTTGTCAAAATTGAATTTTTCACATGAATTGAATTTTTCACATAAATTTTGAGGTTACTTGAAAAAAGTGTGAATACAAAAGTTGTAGATCTTTTTATTACCTTCAACTTTGCTATTACACTTTTTTCCATATGACTTGTAGTTTTGCCGGAAATCGAGATAACCCCCACTTCCCGACCTCGGATCGCCCGTAAATTATTTTCCCTTTCATTTTTGTTATATTCTCTTTCTTTTCCAATGGGTTTCAGCCTACTGTGACTTTTTTCGTTTTCAAAAATTATCGGCACTGGTCTAATGACTCAATAAATATTATAAAAATAATCTTACAAAAGAATCAAAATGCTTTTTATATAACTAGTGCAATATTTATATTATTATAATAATTACGAACGCACTCTGATTTATCTGCAAGTTTGTTTTTGTTACTTATACCTACTATTGCAATATGGCTATCGCCTCGATGGTTGCTTCGACCAGAGACGTTTGCACTAGGCGCATTCAAATATGCATTCTATAGACATCAAAATAGAGTGCACCTATTTGTTTTTGGATTTAGCAAAATGTTTGTAGAAATTGTCAATACCGTTTCTATAGATTTATACAGTTTCGTAAGTATACTAAACTAAATACAAATTTCAAATGTTATTATGATACAATACCGTAATCATCCTACTTACCCAAACATTCCATCATTTTTTCGAGTTTTTCGTCTTTTTCTTGTAAAACTCTTTCGCAACATTTTATTTTTATTGCCCATATTTCCACTGAGACTGAATTTTCACTTCAATATTAGGCAGTGAGTAGCCTTAGTAGTCCGCCACAGAACTTTAGTTCAATTCACACACTGTTTTCAGTCATAAATTACTTGAAAACTACAATCGAATTATGCACAGAGCGTCCGGTGCCAACCATCCAAGTCGAGCGCTGCCCGACGACTAAAGTATGACCGCGTAAGCTATTGTCACCACTATGGAGCGTCAATAAGATTGAAAATTGAAAATGATATTTGTGTTGAAATGTGACGTAAGCTGCGAATGGGCATTTATTTTACTGCTTTTCTTTAGATTATTTAAAATATAGACATAAAATTAAATAATGGTTTGGTTAAAGTTTTAAAAAAATGGAAAACCTACTAAATTCTTAAAAAAAAACTGTTGTTATCGCTGGAAATACAGAGATCTTCGACGTCAAAGTTTATTTTTGTGCTACAACTTCCCAATTTTTTATTGGGAATATCAAACTATTATTTATTATTCTGTTCGGTTTAAATTCTTCTTTATACCCTTCTCTGTTCACTGTATTTTTCGCGTTACTTATTTTTATTACATTACGTCATACTCGACGTTCTAAGAAACCAATTTTTGGGAATATTGAGATAACACCCCGCCTTAAGATGGGTTCTTTATCTTGCAAATGGTCCAAGTTTAATGTTTTGGCAAGTCGAGTGACAGTGATGTCCAAAATAGCTTGAAGTTTTACTTTAACTCCTCGTTCGGTCACTTCAATATCGCTCTCAGGAGGTCAGCATGCCTTCTTGGCATTTAAAACTGAATAATATGTTGGGTACAAATCTACTCCACTTTCTTTCGCAGTTTCCCTTAACGTTATATACTGCCACTTCGACAATTTCAAAGAAATCAATATACCCAACGCTTTCTCTGCTGAATACTTGTTAGTAGTTGTCTTGCCTTTCAAAAAATTCTTGATCTCTGCTGCTTTTTCAGGATGCTCGGTAATATATTTTATTAAATCTTTCACGTCCTCATTCTCCTCACCACAACTCACTGCAGCAGCATATGCAAGTTCCTGAGAGTCGTGCGTTAAAAGTTCTTCTATTCTTCTCTTCCTCTGTTTTTGGCATAATTCTGAGAAAGGTTTTCTTAGGTTCCTTTCTAGTGATGTAGTGCTAATAGTACATGTAGTTACTTTGGACGTGGATGCACCTTCATTTATACCACTAGCACTTGAGGTTGAAGGTTCAACAGTATCAGTAGCAGAGTCGATTGATACTAATCCAATTTCGGCTTATTCCACTTTTCCCCCTGAGAGAATCTGCCTCAAGGGGGAAAACTGGACCCTAATGTAAAAAGAATCCAGAAAGTCCCCTTATCATTTTGGATTATTCCACTTTTCCCCCTTATTTTTAGTTTTGATTTCTACGTTCTTAAAGTAAAAAACAAAATAGTGATTAGGTACAATGTAATTAAGAAAAAACGACAATATAATAAATACTCATTAATCTGTCCTTTTTCACAGAATTATGTTTCGTTTTCTACGCTCTTAAAGTTAAAAATAGTGATTAGATACAATGTAATTAACAAAAACACGACTAAGTATATATTATAATCATTATCAGTCTTTTTTTAGGAAATTTTCTGAAAGTAAAAATGCAGTACAAAGGTAAAGAGAAAAATAATAAAAAACAATCACTCGTAAACAACAACACGGTTGACTAGTAATTAGACAGTTTAGGAATAGGTACTTTTAAAAAACATAATTATACATACAAAAATAAAAATAAAACTATGTAAGTAACACTAAACCAAAAATACTAACAATTCAAAGTAAAAATAAAACATATACCTAGGTAATGCAGAGAGTAAAACAATTATAAACGTACAACAATAATAAAAACTATGTAAGTAATGCTAATAACAATCAAACAAATAACAATTCAAAGTAAAAATAAATCATAAGGGTAGGTAGGCAATGCACCGAGAGTAAAACAATTATAAACGTGTACAAGTAATGCAGTGCAATAACAATCAAAAATATTAACAATTGAAAGTATCTCAATCTCCAAACCAAGTTTCATAACAATCGATTAAGCCGTTGTCGCGGCAGCGTGAAGAGATATCAAATCAAATAAACCAATAAACGCAGTTGCGCCTTTATAATAATTTATTTATTATAGTTAGAAAGCTAATATTATAAATGCGAAAGTAAGTTTTTTTGTTACACTTTCACGCTAAAACGGCTGAACGAACTTAGATGAAATTTGGCACATGGGTAGACCATGACCTGGATTAGGATATAGAATACTTTATCCCGATATTCCTACAGGATCGAGCGATACTGCGGGTGTAACTGCGGATCGCAGCTAGTTCTTAATAAATAAACTGCTACAACATGTCTGCCTATTTAAAGTATTTAAACTCGAATAACATTAAACAATTCAGTAGGGACCTAGAGAGCCTATAAATTTTATATTAGCTTTATTGACTAGGTCGACGAAAGCCCGTTTGGCGGTGCTCCTATTCGTGTTTAAATGGTTAAAATTTATTCCCAAGCTCGCTTCGCTCGCTCCTGCATTCTAGTTTATCTAAGTAACATATTTGCCGGCGCCCACGGTAAATATTTTAACCAGCACCGGTGAACAAATTGGCGCCCAGCGCCGGTAGCAAAAGCACTCCTTAAATTTTAAGAATCTCAGAGGGGATTTCTGGACGTTGGGTTTTTTCAGATTCCAGCTTTCCCCCGTAAGGGGGCTTATCAGGGGGGAATTCAATACTTTTTTTTAAGTCCAGTTTTCCCCCTCAGTGACACTTTCAGGGGGGATCTGTGGAGGAGGGGTTCACATCGGCGTCGAGTCGACGATGACGTACCTGGGACTCGTCCTCGCCAGCCGGTGGAACTTCGTGGAGCATTTCCGACGTTTGGCTCCCAGACTGGAAAGGGCCGGGGCTGCCTTAATGCGGCTCCTGCCCAATGTAGGGGGGCCAAACGCCTCCTGCCAAAGGCTCTACGCGGGGGTCGTGCGGTCCATGGCCCTTTATGGGGCACCGGTGTGGGCGCGTTCCTTGAGGCGGCGGCCAGCCCGCTGGTTGAACGCGCCCCAAAGGGTCATGGCCACTCGGCTGGTCCGGGGATACCGTACGGTCTCCGGTGAGGCGGCGAGCCTCCTTGCCGGATTACCGCCATGGGATCTGGAGGCAAAAGTCCTCGCGCTCGTTTGGGAGTGGCGCGAGGAGGCGAAACGCCGGGGCGTAGCTCCGCTGCCGCGAGAAATCACGGTACAGCGGACAGAGCTCCGGCGGGATCTCAGGGCGGCATGGAGAGTGCGATTGTCGCAACCCAGCGCTGGGCACGCCACAATTGCGGCGATAAGTCCCCTCTTTGAGGAGTGGCTAGAGAGGCGCCACGGCGTCCTCACCTTCTGCCTGACGCAGGTCCTCACCGGACACGGTTGTTTCGGGAGGTTCCTGTTCCGGATAAGGCGGGAGGAAACGCCCGGGTGTCACCATTGTGTGGATCGCCCGGAGGACACGGTGGAGCATACGGTGGAGGTCTGCCCGGCTTGGGCGGAGCACCGCCGTGTCCTCGTGGAGGCGATTGGCGGTGGCAATCTCTCGCGTCCGGCCCTGGTCCAGGCCATGGTACGGAGCGAGAGGGCTTGGGAAGCCGTCACCTCCTTCTGCGAAGCAGTAATGTTCGTGAAGGAGGAGGCGGAACGCGTGAGGGAGAGGCAAAATTTGCGCCCTCACGCCCCTAGCCGCCGCAGGAGACGCCCTGGGCGTCGGGAATCGCAACGCAATCGGCTTGCGAACGGTGAGCAATGGGCAGCTCGCCGTTCGATAAGGATCAGGCCCGGGTCGACGGCGCGTTGTGTTCCACGCGCGCCTCAAAGAGATGTCAGCACCAATGACGGGGTTTGATAGGACCGATGCCTGCTAGGGTTGCGGAAAAGTCCAAGAGGGTTACCGTGGCCCCTGGCACAGGCAACTGAAGGAACACGGGTGGGTTTTAGTCAGTAAGAGTCTGACACGCCCTCCTGCTCTGCCCAGAGCGGGAGAAGTTATTTGATGATTTCCCACCCACAAAAAAAAAAAAAAAAAGGGGGATCTGCGGAATAAGTTTTTTTTCGATTCCAGTTTTCCCCCCAAGGGGGATTATCAGGGGGGAATTTATTTATTTATTTATTTATATATTCTTTATTGTACACCACAAAAAACATAACAACAAAAATTAAACTGAACACTACTTAATATACAATGGGCGGCCTTATCGCTTTCTGCGATCTCTTCCAGGCAACCTTGGAATGGACAGAGATTTTCCTGGACATAAAATGGGGCTGTTGTTGGTGCAAATAATAAGTATGTATACAATACACTAAAATAGATACACATATATACATATCCTAAATAATAGATACACTTATATACATATCCTAAATAATATATACATAAATACGTACATACTAAATTTATAAGCAACGAAAATAAATGAAGACTATAGATAATTACAATTATGAGAACACGATCACAACGACAAGTAATGTTCCTTCACGAGTCTTTTAAACACAAGCAATGACGGCGCGCGTTTAATTTCAACTGGCAATGCATTCCACAAACGAGCGGCCTGGACAGTAAAGGATTTGTCAAGGAAAGTTGTGGAATGCATAGGCATTTTAAGCTTCAAGTTATCTGATGACCTTAGAAATTTCGTGTGGGAGTCGCAAAGAAACTGGAAACGTTTCTTAAGATAGAGAGGGGTGGAAGGGGAGAAGAGCACATTAAACAAAAGAGAAAGGATATGAGCGTTCCGGCGAAGGCGAATTGGTAACCACTTGAGCTTCACACGAAATTCGGAAACATGGTCATATTTGCGCAAACCGAATATGAATCTTATGCATAAATTTTGAAGCCGCTCAAGTTTATCGAGTAGGTCTTGGGTAAGGTCAAGATAGCTGACATCAGCATAGTCAAGGATGGGTAGAAGAAGCGATTGTGCAAGCGCAATCTTGGTGGCAGTCGGTAAAAAATTACGCAATCTTTTCAAAGATGCAGCGGATGCAAAAAGCTTGCGACTAACTTCCTGTAGCTGGGCAGTCCAAGAAAAGTTCTTATCAATGAATATCCCCAAGTTTTTAACTTTCTCACTAAATGGAACAACTGAGTTGTCAAAAGAAACTTGGGGAAGTGTCGTCCAGTCGATCCTTGAGACCGTCCTAGAACTGCCCACCACCACAACCTGCGTCTTTATGGGGTTCACCATAAGTCCATATCTCTTGCTCCAGTCGCATATTCGGGCCAGATCACGATTAATCGTCCAGATAGCCTCAGATAAATTTCCAAGAGGAGCTTGCGAGTAAATTTGCAAATCATCTGCATAAAGATGGTAGAAAGAAATTAGCTCGTCGGAAATTGAGTTAATAAAAACTGCAAAAAGTAAAGGGGATAGAACGCCACCCTGAGGTACACCGGCAGAAGTATTGCTCCAGGAAGACAAGGTCTCTCCAATGCATATACGTTGCCGACGACCGAACAGGTAACTACGAAACCAGTCAATTACCGATGGAGATATGTTAAGAGAGCATAGAATGCCAAGTAAAACATCAAAATCAACAGTATTAAAAGCATTACTGAAATCTAGCAAAGCTAAGACCGTTAGATTACCGTTTTCCATGGCAGACCTTATATCATCCGTAATGTTCAGAAGCGCTGTAGTTGTGCTATGACCAGTACGGAAGCCAGACTGGAAGGGGTTTAGGAGATTATTTTTAGACAGGTATGTACTTACTTGATTATAAATTAACCGTTCAAGGACTTTGGAAAGGAATGGTAAGACAGATATTGGACGGTATTCAGAAAAGGATGTGGGATTAGACTTTTTAGGTAAAGGTATTATTTGTGCATCTTTCCATGAGCATGGAAAGACACCACTAAATGCAGAAAAGTTGAGAATGTGACAAATGACAGGAAGAATAACATCCAGCACAGGGACCAGCATATTACGGCTGATACAGTCACTTCCTACTGCATTGGAAGTAATCGATAGTATGCTCTTCTTAACATCACACGCGGAGAACTGACCAAAAGCAAATGGAGAATAACTGGGAGTCGGAAGAGAAGAAAGATAATTCAGTGTATTCAATTTTATTGTCCTATCAAAATTGGACGAAGCACTAAAATGATTATTCATTGCATCAATGTCTATGTCTTTTGGGACTTTGGGGAATTCCACAGTTGCTGACGAAAACTAATGATTTTGACGCTGTTGTCCCTATTTATATAAAAGTATCCCTCTTAACCGTATCTTAATTAATAATAATTAGTTAAACACTTCGTAAAAATAGCCCTTAACTAATGTATTTTAACTCGTTAACAATATTTGCAATTTGCACTAATGAGATGAGACTAAATTGCTATCATAAGTTAATTAGCATGCATTTAGCATTGATTTCCTGTTAAATTTGAGATTACGAACAGCTTACAACAAACAATCATTACTATGCAATTATCGTTTCCAGTTGTATGTATTAAATTCCTTCGAGAAATCCACTGAAATTCTTGAAGTTCTTCACTCTGCTCTGAGTGAAGTGGTGAAATAATATATTTCTTATTTATACAATTGCCTATTCTTAGTATTTTTCTGTATTAGTTATAAGTTTTGTACTAATAGTTTGACTTAACACTGACATAATCTAAAAACGAATTATATTATCTTAAGAATTATTTAAAAATTTATTTATATTGTAAATGGGTCTCTACTTGGGTGTTTTTTTTTGTATTTTTTTTTATATTGTATATTCCATTATTTCTTATTATTTTTAATAAAATTAGCACACTAAAGTCAATTACTTTGTATATTTTTCAAGATCACACCTAATCAACGTAAAAATTTGTAACAGAATTTCACGAAATTCAACACTCTGCTGTGAGTGAAGCGGCGCGCATGGGTGTGCGTGTTATAGCATTTCGGAATCGCCTCATGTGGGACTACACCCCGTGTAAGCCGCAGGCTTTAAGTTTTATTAAGTTGTGAGAAAAAATTACTTTTGTGTTTTTCTTTATACAATTGTTTTTTTTTTCGGAGGTAGTGCTGTCTATATCTGTCATATTACCAAATATTATAAATAATACTGAAATAAAGCCGTTCCGATTTTTATTTCTCGCCTAAATAAATTTTGATTACAATGTCCACGGAGCGTCGATTTCGAACCACTGTGCGGCGTGGGTCGGGGAACAAGAAATTTCACGCGGATGAAGTCGTGAGAACCAGCTAGTTTATACATAATAGGTATTTAGATTTTAAAGTACAAAAAGCAATATTCCGTTGTGCGGTCTCTCTCCGCTGCTTGAACGGTCTGTTTATGGTATACAACAACTGCTCCAGCTGCCCGAATATGATACACACTAAACACTTACTTAAGTTTAAGCATAACACCACTGGGAACACCCAGCATGACGGCCGCGGACACACTGCTATTCTGTGACACCTTTTTCTCAGCACCATACTCTGCTATCGCGCCAAACGTACCTAGCCTGAAAATTATATAAAATTCGGTATTAGATTGTTATTTAACTTGCATTTAAGTAAAACATTTGTAATATTAGACTTTTTAAATAGATATTTAAAAAGTCTAATATTAGTATATATACAGGGTTATTGGTAAAACACCATCAACGTCTTAAGGGGTCATTGTACTGATCATTATGAACTACTTTTACTAAGAGACCAAATACGAAATCGTGAAAAAATAAATCAGCTGTTCCCTAGATTTATGTTAGCACAACTCGTCAAAATGTAGGGACCAGCAGTTTTTTTTTAGCGATTATATAATATATCAACCCCTTAAGATGTTGACGGTGTTTTACCAATAACCCTGTATATTAGTAAAAAGTATAATAGTGAAAATCGCTATCAAAACATTGTTATCACGGCACTTGCAAAAAGTAGTAAAATAAAGGCGAAGGCAAGTCCTATAAATTCGCGGTTAAAGGCACAATTTGCTGACATGTTGTCTATGCACGCTTTCGTCATACGCACGCGAGCTTATGAAATATGATATATCGTATGAAAGTACAAGTATGCATAGTGTCCAAATAGATTAGCGTTTGTGTGTTGTGAGCCTATAGATATAATTATGTAGTAGCTATCTAACCATACAGTCCACTAAGAACAGTTGCGAATAAACCAGTATACAAACCACACATTGTTTCTTTTATAAAAATCACGGCAAACAAAAATCAACCTCCTATATTGAAACTACTTTTATAAATTGCTATTTATAAAAGCTTGTACTTTGACTGCGTGGCATTTCTTTTTTCTGTTAATAAGTACTGCGATTTCTAATCCCATTGCAAAACATTGTGAATTTGCGAATATATCTAGAACCTCAGTTAATATGAAGACTTATTCACACACTGGCAGTGTGCCAACTGCTGTAATTAATGGCAATTGCAATGGCAATAAGCAAAGCCAAGCAAGCCAGGCATATAATGAGTAAAGTTGATTAATAGTAAGGCAAAGGGCATGAGGACTGACCCCAGTCTATGTGGGAATAACAGGGATAGATTCACGAACAATCGCAATGCTCAAATTGTTATATTATGGGTCGATAAGGCTGCCTTTCCACCAGAGATGTGCTAAGCTGCGTATCGATTAAGGTATATGATATAAATCTCAAACGTCAAATCGTTTATTGCAATCCATAATGTACAATTACAGGTGGTAATTAAAAGAAAAATAATAGAAACAATTATGGACCCTGTCGGGCACAGCAAATTTTTTAATAAAATATAAATCAATGGGATCGTCGCTTGATAGCGTAGCTGGGATTATTTCTGGTGGAAAGGTTCAATGAAGCTAGGCTTTTGCATAGGTACGCGTAAAGGTCATTTTCATAGTTCCGCTATAAGTGCTATAACACTTAGCTTTGACGGAAATAGACACAATCGTTTCGCACATTAGCTTCACCGCTGAGCTACCTCGCATATTTCTAAGAATAAGGCTGTCTCTTAGCGTAGGATTCTGTCGTTGATTTGTTTACACAATGGACGAATAAAAAGAGAAACCCTTCGTTATTTAAAACACGCGAGCACGGCCTCTGTGATAGGCTTGAGTCACGCATTTTATCACGGTTTTTGTTCCCAAACTGTGATAAAAATGTGTGACTCGAGCCTATCTCAGTAGGCCGTGCTCGCCCTGATGCTTAGGGTCTGAATTGCTAGCCTATCCTCTTTGAATTAGGAAGGAAATATTAGATCGAAGAATTACTTATAAGCATATAACAATAACTATAAACTAATACATATCTAAAAGTAAAGACTACTGCACACGAAGTGACGGCGTTGAGTTACACTGCGAGGTGTCGCGTAGCCGGCCGCGGAAACATACAGCACACGTTTCAGCCAAAACTCTTACTTGAATTTATTTTATTAAAAATTAAAAAAAAATACTTTGTTGAACGATTAATGCATTTTAGAGTTAGCAGCATAGCATATATAACCAAAATACAGTGCATTCAATCGATACTGAAGATTAATTATTAAACATCGTACAGCATTTGTTTAAAAAACTAACTGAGTTCGCGGTGCGTGAGGGATGATAAGTGTACGTGAGAGTCAGATAGTTTCAAATTTTTTTTTCTGGCCATTCCTATATGAAGGTTTTAACTAAGATCAATTGTCATTTATGTCATAATATATTTGCTTCTCCATTGAACAATATTCTTGCGCTGTATCTTTTTTTCCATCGATTGCCATTTTATAAATCGAAAACCTTATTGATGCAGTAACGGTCGCAGAACTCCATCTTCTCTCAAAGCTTGTCGTAGTATAATGATAGTCGGGATTTACTTCATAAACTTTATAAAACTACTTCGTTTCGTTTAACTCTTAATCGAAAGACTCATTTTGCAGACTCGAATCGCGTTTGAATCGCTAGATTTGCCAAATTCGCGAAAAATTGTCCATACTAAGAAGAATGAGCTCACTCATTATCAAATTGCGTTACCATGACAAGTCAAGTCACTGCGTCATGGTGTGTCAGAGGTGTCAAGACTAAATAGAAACGCGACTATTTATTGACGCGATGGGGCAAATCTAACAATTTAAATCTTTGTAGCTGTCATAATGTTCATGACCGCCGTCACTACGACCATTAAGTCCTACCACCGCACTTCTAGGAAACCGTGGCTTTACTGAGCTCTCGCGACACGTCACCACACCCCTCCCGCACCGTACACCTACCTCAGAAACCGTCTCAATTAAATGGCAGGCGCGTAGTAAAATATATGTTGCATTTGTGTGTCATTCAATTATACACAAGACTTAGCTGTGAGCATTTTCTGCTTGGTTATTAACAACAAAAAAAAAGGTTTATCAATCATCATAATTTTTGTACATTCATTCGCAAAAGCAAGCAACATTGCATTAAAATAGCCTACAAAGGCAGTATACTCAAATGTACATTTGGTACACCCGGGCGGCTCAGCTACCATTTTGCGACTGGCTTACATTTGTACTACAGCGTGATGCGTGAAGTTGTAGCGGTATTTACATCGCCACATACGAACTACGCATCACACTGACGTCACGCAAAATCCTGCATCTCGCAAGCATAGTTTACCGCGCAACTAGGATATACAAAGTGGCGCGTACGCGTATAATTTAATGTGATAAGGCACGCGCCACTTTGTATACAACGCCCCGACATCAATCGTCAGGCAGTTGCCCAACAGACACGACACCCGTCTGGTCGGAGGATCCTCCCTTTTCTATGGAGGTATGAGCAAACTTTACACCCTGTTCCTCATACCTTCTATAAACTTATTATCGTTATTACTATAGACCAACCGCTTAACTGAGACGTTGCCTGAGCTAGCTGCGCGTTGCGGGAGGGGTTGACGTGATGCGAGAGCTCAGTGATACGTAAACTTGTGGCAATGTCACCCCTCCCGCACCGCGCAGCTAGCTCAGGCAACGTCTCAGTTAGGCGGTTGGCCTATAGCCCGTACTGTCCCACTACTGGGCCAATTCTTCCATTCTAGATCGTCCCGCCATTTCCATTGTCCGCGAACCCGTGTCCCATTACCTACTACCGTGATGCATGACTTTCCTCATAATTATAATGTATGCTTAAACGACAAATGAATGCAGGTATATTCAACTATCGTACTTAATAAAAAATAAATAATAATTTATTCATTCCACAGACAACGCTCACCCTGGACCGCTTGGTCTAGATGAGTGATATTTTGCACAAGAATTCCTTATACAATGTGGAGATGACAATATGACTTTAAATGAAAACACTGGCAATACTGGTTTATAGAAACATTTGTAAACTATCAAATAAATCCGAACATCAAAATAAAAAAAACAATTTTTTCTAACAAACTAAATAGCTTAAAACTGCAAACAAAATAAAACACCATTTATAAAATTGGTACACTGACCTGCGATAAGAATGGCAACGCAGCTTGGTTTCATTCATAATAAAGCTGTGGCCGACGCAGCGACGTAATGTTTGGCGCCATTATTCTTATTATTATTAATGCTCAATTACACAAATCAAATCACAGAATATTGACCAAATAGTCGGGCATCATTCACCCGCGAATTATTCACTAATCAATTTATTATTCACAATCCCTTTTCGATCACATAACTATGTCGCCAGTCATTAATTTTTTTTATTTTCAATATGTCCGCCGTGTTCTTGAATACACAAACTACACCGACGTATAATGTTATTTCTCACTCTTGATAATAGGTCACCATTAGCAGCCATTTCTTTCAATTTATTAAAAGATATTATTATTCTATTTTTTAATTCCTCAACGGTAGTAACTTCTGTTGAGTATACCTCATTCTTTATGTGACCCCACAGAAAGAAATCCAGGGGCGTGAGATCTGGTGACCTCGCTGGCCACCGCACTGGTCCAAAACGGCCAATCCACTGCTGTCCGAACATTTGAGTCAAACGCTCTCTTGCAGACACCACTGAATGAGCTGGTGCTCCATCTAACTGGTACCACATCTGCCTGTACACGTCCAGCGTTAAAACAAAGCGTCAAATTTCGCACAACACAACAACAAAGATACGATAACAATCGCGCGGCGACTTCAAACGGGCGCGGGCGCATCCGAAATTCCAGAGAAAAACAAAACGCGTCACTGGCAGGAAGGAGGTTCGGTGACACACTGACCGCGTAACCTAGACACGTCGACAAGTAAGCAAAGTAGAAACAAGCAAACTTACCTATCTCTTTCGCACATACATATTTTGCGTTTGACATGAGTGCGTAACAGGAAAGTAATAACTTTCGCATGCATTTTTTCTTATCTACTTGTGATGACACGCTTTATGACTCTTATGGCTCGGGCATAAAGTATAATTTGCATTGAGAAAATAATTTTGAAAGAAAAGGCGTAGGTTTTTAAAGTAGCGAGCTGGCAACGTGTGTCATTACCCTGTCGCGTGCTCTCCTGTTTACAATACATCATGTAGAAAATACTTAAAATGAAAAATAATGTCTTGTGGCTAAACTACTGGATATATTCATTTGATTTTTTGTGTGACGGTTGGGAATATCATGACTTATACGAAGTTTCATTTATGATCATATTGTCCTCCCCACATTGTATAACGAAGGTGAGCACTAAGGAAGGCTTTTAGAAAATTCATCTTCTAAACGGGTTAAATAGGGGGTGAAAGTTTGTATGCATGATCGTCATTTTTGCCGATAGGAAATTCCATCGGGCACTCAGCTTGTCATGTAAAACTTACTTCAAAGCCAGCCTGAGCTTCATATCATGTTGTGGTAGTTTCCTCATGATATTGAAGGATATGAAGGAGTGAGGGGTCCCGATCTGCACTGCGGTGTTTGTGTGGTATTTCTCGGAGTCACGCACGTAGATCGAGGTCATTGAGGAGCCGCCTTGACCACCCGCGCGGTATGTTAGGTACCCCACCGAGTGAGCGTCCAGTTGTACAGCCATTGCTGAAGAACAAAGACAATGGTAATCGACCTTGTTTGGTTCGGCATTCAGTAAATATTTCGTGTTTTCCATATTTGTCCTGGTTGTTAGAATAATCGCAGCCGCGATTGAACGGCTTTGGTTCTTAATTAAATATTTTTTTTAACCCACAAATTAACGTTGTATCGTAGAAACTCCTTATCTTGACATATAAAACAAAGTCTATCGTCTGTTAGTGCAGTTATAACTCGACAATCACTAATCCAATTTCCATATTTTTTCTATTAATTCGTAGATACTGTTTCCTGGGTAGGTTTCTGTGTCATGTACACGCGATAAACAAAACTTACTTGATATAAGACTTGGTGAAATCCCTCTAGGTGTGAACTGCAACACGGTTCCGCAGTTCAAGAACATGAGTCGCGAAAGAGTCCTAAATATCTTGAAACCGAGAAGAGGTCCATTTCCTATACCAAACTCCACCTCTGTCCAACCTTTCTCAGAACTAAGGTTTCTGTTACATACATTCACAGAGCCGGTACCTGAAAATATTATAAAATTGTCTTAATATACATGCTGAACATACAGCGCTATCGTCAGCAACGTAAGATACTTGCTAAGTTGGTATTTTTCAAAGACTTGCGAGTAGACTAAATACAATCTTTATCATCACGAAAAACATTGATTTGCATTAGATTTGCAGAAAACTGCCTGCTTCACCATTTACCATTTTAATAAACTTTAATTATCTGCACAACATAATCTGGAAGTTACTCCTACAATAAACAATCATCATTATCATTATTCAGCCGAAATACGCCCCACTATGGATGTAGGCTTTCGCAAATATCGATGCGAAAATGGGTCTTATGCTTCCCGCATCCAGCGGGTTATTGGTCCACCTCGGGGTCTACCGACGCGGTGCCTTCCGGAAAGGGATTCGATACCTTTTCGACTCCAACTTAACTTAAGTTTGGCAATTCATTCAGTATTTGTCACTGAGTTATAATATACCTAACTCATTCATCACCACCATAATCACTTTACTGTGAGATAGTTTAGTGTACCTGGTCATTGTATGGCATCCGCGAATGATGCGTTGGTATCGTAGCTAACACCAGTGTTAATAAAATAGTTGTTATTACCCTATAGGATTAAAATATGTTTAAATGATAAAATTTAATTACCTATTCCATTCTGTGTCGATATGTTTCCCGATAGAGTCATGGTATTTCTCAGAGTGACTGGTGCGTCGATTGACTGTTGTATAGTCATGCCCGATACTTCAATATTTGGTATAATAGTCGGTTCTTCCCTTTAATTTAAGAAATAAACATAAATAAGTACCATTTATTACTAATTTAGAAAGCAGACACGGCATATAAAATAAAATAACTTAAATATGTATGCAAAGAAACAATAACCTACGAAGTAAATAAACAAAACAGAAAAAATAACAAGTGTTATACATGTCCATAATGTAAATCTAATTTGCATATTTTAATTGTGCTTACCAGCTATGCTGCTGATGGGCTACTATTTTTACCATGGCATAAGCTATCCTTATAAGTGAGTGATCAAACGAGGGGAGAAGAACTATTAATAGAAGCTGTAGTAAATTGACTAGAAACACTGAAATAATTAACAGTGAGTTTTAGTTTTAAACAAATACGTTTAAAACTAAAACTCACTGTTAATTATGGACATCCTGAATACTGATCAGCCAATAGAAATATCAAAGGCTCAATAGTTATAGATAATACGGGCTGGTGTCCGCAACTCCACTTCAAAGCGCGTATTTTGCGTATGGGAAGGCTCAAAAGATCAACATGATGTACACTTGAAAAACAAAGGTGTAAAAAATAAAAAATGAAGCATAACTTACAAAATCTCATACTCATCGTAATATTTCATGAACATGTCCGTCGCGTTGACAGACAGTGTGATGGTCCCACGAGGGTTGGCACTCTGCTGCAGTCTTCGCTCTTCCCTCTCGCGCTTTAACCTGAAAGTAAAGTCACATACCATAACATTATCATCCGGGGGTCTATATTTATGCATTTGTGGTTGCACGACCACATGCTTTGCTTTGCTTGGTAGGCAGGCCTACCTTAATGTCTCCTTCAGAGGTAGTAGGGTGGCGGGGTCATAAGGGAGCCCGCTGCTGTCGTATATTTCCTCAAGGCAAGTCTGGTGGATGCACCTCCTTGAGTTTGCCACCCCGTTTTTGGTCTAATTCCATAAGAAATAGATGTTACAAAAACCATTGGGTGAGCCGATCAGTGGCAGGCTTTCCACTCAAAACACCCAGGCAACAGAAATCTATCTTGAAAGCAACCAGCACAAGCCCAGGGTACAACTAACTTTACCCTATAATAGTGTGCCACATCACATGCCCCAATTCCCCTAACCTCATTATTTCCCGTCTCATAGGCACCTGTCACAAATTTCATAATCCCTTCCCACCCTATCCTTCTAACTTTCATTCCTAAACGTGACCCTTCTGTGACTGGGTGGTTGCGGGCTCGGCTATCACTAAAATCGGCTGATGGCAGGTAGTTTATATGCTCCTATAACCAGAATAAAAATCTGCAATTTCATTAAAAAAAACATACCTTTCATATTCTTCTCTGATTTCTCTGGGAGTTCGAGTGCGGAATATAACCTCCCATCCCTCTACCTCTAAACCGCGTTTCCCTAAAAATCCAATTAATTCAGTCTTAATTATCACTGTTATTTAATTTTTTTTTATGGATGATATGGCACCATAAGATAGGATTCCCCAATAGTGAAACATTTTATTGTTGATGGTCAGTTTCAAAAGTCTGTCTTTTTGGAGGTGTCCCGAACTAAACTTTTCAAGGAATTTGTGTACTCTTTGTGGGTTAAAAGCCAGAAATTATGGGTACTATAGTAATCACTGTAAGTTTAATCCAATTGTCTAAAAATAAAATAGTTTGTCAAACAAAATATCCAGTTTACCAACAGAGGTCATTAATTCAAGTTAGAAGTCGGGGAGATAGTAACAAATCTTACCTAGGGTATCATAGATGGCTCTCTTATGAGAATCAGATAGCACCTCATAAGCCTCTTTGACTTTGTTGAATATTTGTTCTGCCCATTTTTGTTTATTTGGATCAGTGCTGTGTTTATCAGGGTGGAACATACGAGAGAAGCGGCGATATGCACTGTTTATTTCTTCTGGAGGTGCCTGTAAAATTATGGGGTTCATGAGTTTGATGCCTACTTTAGCACCGTGAATATCATATTTCGACATAAAATGGATTTAAAATTACATACCTACTAGTATCAAACTTATCAAACGGTATTATGCCTTGATATTTAATATTAATTTATAGGGTCTTCTATAACTTCATGTTCAAGATGCTAAGACATTTTCTAACGGTGAGATCTAATGATTCAAAACCTCTCACTTTCTTTTGGTCAATAAGTAGCATCATCTCTAAGCATATTGTGTTCTAATAATAATTGTTGGTTCAAGTCCGTGTTTTTCTGATAAAAATTTAGGTAAATATGCAGAGTACTATGTATATCAATCATACTTTGCATGCATTAGCTTATCATTACCATGAATACACGTCTTGAACAACTCACCACTATATATAGATTTTGTGAGCAATAGAAGAACATATTTATTTGAACATAGCTCTACTTCAACCTGATAGAGGAGGTGTGGTGGTATGTTCAAAGCACATTATTATTATATCACAATTTTCAAAACAAATCATAATGAAACTGTTTAAATTGACTGCAACTTTTGCCTTCCCCATTTTGCATACATTAAAAAGGTCAAGGCTATATTCAAAGGGTTAACATGGGAAAGTTTGACTATAAATGAAAAATGCTTTTGCAGCATCACAATAAATGCAAATACCAAACAGACACACAGTTGCATTTTAGAAATTAAATTGCATCACTTACTATTTGCACACTTTATACATACAATACATTTTGAATAATTTGTGTGATTATTATCTTACAGAATTTAGCATAACAAGAAAATACATAACTTCAAGCTTCACTGTTTTACATACTGCAAGTTTAAAGATAAATATTGCATCATCCTGTAATTGAGCTACAAAATAAAATTCCGATTCGCAGTTGGTAACATGCAATAGTAGTTGTCCATTAATAAGATTACCTATTAAATTATCTGGAATTGGGAATTTTATATGGGCATGTAACAAGTGCAGGATGCACCGCTCCTAACCTCAAAAATAAATTTAAAATAAGTTATCCAAAATTATATAGTGCTATTTAGTTTATGGCACTCTGTTGTTTTTATGAAATATTTGCATTCCACGATATAAGGTTGATTTATGTCGTTATATAATATTGATAGTGTAAAAATGCTGAAAGCAATTCTAAAAATGCACGTGATATATTTACCGTCTTTGAAACATTAAGTAACTGATAGTAATTATCTTCGAGCAGAAGATTATCCCCTTCTTCATCCATTTTCTATAGTACAACTATAATTTTATAATTAAAAAACCAACAATCAGTCCCTCCAGTGGTAGACGTTACTTGACTTTTGCCGCTGCAGTGACAGACTGACAGCACGGGGGCGCCACTTGTGGTACGGGGTGACACAGATAACTTAGAAACAATAAGAGCTTTTTTTTTATAACCAGCCATGATAGTTTCGGTTTCCTTGTTTTTCCTATCTCAATGGGTTTCCTACTCGTCACAGACTACAATATAGTATAGGATCAATGTATAGGATACTAGCTAGGTACTCGTAGAAGACTGTTTCTGTCATATTTTAACGAACGTTAGTGAAATCTGTAATTTTCACTATAAAAAAAAACGCTCTTCTAGGAAACCGTGGCTTTACGGATGCATATGGCGACCATAATAAGAGTACTCTGTGGTGGCGACCACCGCTCTTCTAGGAAACCGTAGCATAATTGGCTTGTTTTTTATAATTTTATGTACACAGGCGTGTACAGTAGGCCGCACGTCAATGGCCGGTAACCAAATCTGTATAAACCAAACTGACCTCGGATTCTATTGTAACTCCGCACTACACTACGCCAGATGAAGGTCAATGTGTTACCACCAACTTGCGACGAGCGATCAACTGTTTAACGCGTGGATCAGGTGTACTCAAGGCTAACACAAGGCCACTCTACGGGAGCGGATCCAGATTCCATGCCGGTGAAAGACTGGAAAGCAGGTTCTGCAGAAGGAGGGGTACCTAGCACACACCCCTCCCCTCCTTCTCCTTTCACGATGCAAGTACCGTCATGACTGAGCGTAAGACGTTATTTTCTGCTAAGGGTATCAGAAACATAATAAACCAATGTGGAAAATCGCCAGGTCATGACGGCCTCAGCAGAACATTTTAAATATTAAGCTGGTGTTCATTTGCCGCGAGTGTGGTCAATGTTTTTAAATATTTGCACGTTCCATTCATACCTACCGGAGCCATAGAGCAACACGGTCCGCCGGTGGTCCGTGTTGCTCTATGACCGGAGCCGCTTATGCGTACTATGGTGGTACCGATAAAAAAAAAATAGGATGGTGTCTCATCTGTCAGGGCTAACTACCGGCCCATTTCACTGGCCACCACTGCGGCCAAGATACTTTACAGCATGCTTAATGCGAACCTCGCGAAAATAGTCGACTTGCATGATGCCTAGTTTGACAGGGTTGTCTACTGAGAGTGCCATTTTGAGTCTAAAGCATGCTGTCGGATACTATACAGCCAGAAGAACGCCGGTAAACGCGTGCTTCCTAGACTCGTCAAAGGCTTTCGATCGTGTCACATACGACCTTCTGTGGGACAAGCTAGGAAGCGCGGGTGTGCAGGGGGAGTGTACAATCTCTCCTGAGGTATTGGTAGGCAAACCAGAACAACCATGTGAAGTGGGCAGGGGCGCTGTCGTATGAATACTAATTGGAATGTGGTGTTAGGCAAGGTGGTTTAAGTTCACCTCAATTCAGTTTTGTTTATCATTTATGTTAACGAGCTTGTCGAGCAGCTCAGTAACACACGTGTCGGCTGCCACATTGATAAAACTTGTTTTAACAATATTAGCTATGCAGACGATATGGTGCTGCTGAGCCCCTCCATAAGCGGGCTAGGGAAACTTTTGTATTTTTGTTAGAATTAAGGCGCATGGGTTACAAAACAATTCTAAAAAGAGTGAAATTTTAGTATTTAAATCAGGTAAACAACAGCCTACCCATGTTCCTCCTGTATTTCTCAATAGAATAGCACGAAAGCAGGTTCAAGCTTTTAAATATCCGGGTCACATTGTGACTGGTGACCTCAGGAACGATGAGCAATTTTTTTTTTATTGAAATATTTCCTAGATTCAGGTTTCTATGGGTTATGCCACCCGAAATAAAGTTATTATTATTTTATTGACTTGACATTTCTCTGGACCTTTGGAAGGCTTACGAGGGGCCGAAGCCAACTTGCAGAGGCCTCTTAGATAATTTTAAACATTGAGGCACCAACCGACGGCTATCCCTGTATGCACTATGCAAGTGCATCAAACTCAAACTCAAAGCATTTCAAATAAACCAATTACAGGCACTGGGTCGGTCAGTCAGAAAGATGAAGCTAGTTGCCCATTCCAAAGCGTAGTAGGTACCTATGGAGAAGAACGGGCAAGAAACTCCATGGACACTCTTTTATATCAAAATATTGTTACAAAAAAGGGGTTACATCATTCATGTTGTAATTATACATGTGAGAACGATGTAGAAAGACGCGCACGTTAAAAGCGTCCGTAATAAAAAGATAAAAACAATAACTAAGGAATTAAAGTAAGCCGTGGCAGCTAAGAAATGACCAGTGCCTACTGACGGCGCCCGTTCACGAACATGACGTAATCATCCAAGGACAACCCCCGGTTGGTGCAGGACTATTGCAGAATATAGTAACAAAACATATTGGGCTATGGGTTTGGGTGGCTTTAGTGTATTGGTTACCTACTTAGAACTATGGAAGGACTACAGCCCCTGCCTGATCAATGTTTTATTATACACGTAAAAATAACGCAGGAGGTGACTTGGACACTCAATATTGGGCCCCGGAAACTGTCGCTAGCACTTAGTGACGTAGCGACAAGGGGGCAACATATTCTGAGGTGGTTGAGGTGTGGAGAGGTATTCCACGACTATCAGGACAATCCTAGAGCCCGGAAGATGGTCAAGATCCCTACCAGCACTTACTGGAATTCATCCTTCCTACGAGCACGTTTGCTCTTTCGAATCTCCACTCAAGCCGGCCAATAAAGGCAAGAAAGAGGTGGGAGCTCTGTTCCTCGTCATTGTTCACTCCAGCCGGCCAATAAAGACAAGCCAGAGGTGAGGAACAATACTTCTCCCGGGATATAGGCTCGGTGGGGTCGTGAGCGCTACTGCCCAACAGCTCGCCACGTGCTGCCTTGTGAGATTCTGTATCTCTCTTGGTCTGGCTCCTTACCCTAGACCTGGGCCTCAAGTCTGCTATTACAATAGTGTCAGAATGGTCTATCATTGATTTCATAATTGTTGACTTTGACAAGTTTGGTAATTTACTAATAGAATGGCGTCATTATGACTTTCCAATGGTCAACCACTGACACTCCATTGAAAGAAATAGCATAGAATCATGGTAATCTCGTACCTACTTAATGAGAAATTAAATCTATTACGAGATACGAGACCACTGACCGACCAATGATCGACCATTATGAATTTTGCAGATTACTTACGAACTTTTAGCAAAATGACAATGGGATCGTGTTGGAATGACGAATTTATAAAAAATAGCAGACTTGGGGCCATTCTTTGGCAAAGTAAACTAGGTAAACGTAGCAAGCGCGACGAGACGTCGCGCTTGCTACGCGACGCGACGTCATGCAAATGTACCTATGGTGTAGCGTTGCTCTTCGCGCCGCGACGCGGACGCCCCGCCCGCCGCCCCGTCGCGGGCGCGACGTCTCGTCGCGCTTGCTACGCGACGCGGCACAAGAGAGTATAAATGGCGGTGCAATCCACGCTGAGCTCAGTTCTCCCCGATAAATTCCCCTCCCTGTCCCTAGATCGGATCCGCAAAGCCAGCTGGTGTCGTAGCTGAGCCAGTAGTTTTAAACTCCCCTATTAAAAATAATGAATCCATTTTGATCCAGCCAGTCCCCAACTTGCTGTCCTCCCCCAGCGATGCCCTAAGTCGAGGTTCGTACCCCAAAGAGGGTGTCCTGGTGGCTGGAGGCTTTGAGTTAGCTCAATTAATTAATTAGCTATTAATTAGCTCAAAAGCGTGCTCAGTTGACGCGAATTGAACACGGGATCGTAGGATTCCGTAGTAAAACAAAAGCGTGTGGATTTCGCGAGACCGGTGTCGCCAGTTGAACACGGAAAGGGAAACACGCGAGCCGTCGAGATCAAGCAGCATCATGTCAAGGGACCAAGCCGACGAGTTCTGTGAAGCCCAGGGTACCGCGCCGGCGGATAGTGACGTGGCTACGGTATCATTACCGGCACGTATACAACCATTTTGGCGCCAAATCCCCGTCTCTGGTTTGCACAGTTCGAAGCCGCCATCGCTGCCAGCAAAATCGGAGAAGAGCAAAGGTTCAAACTCGTCATCCCGCAGCTGGGCTACAATGATTTGGAACAAATAGCTGATATTATTCTAAATCCACATAGTTCTGACAAGTACATCGCGATCAAGAACAGGCTGATATCAACATACCAGGAATCAGACCATCGCCAGCTTCAGAAACCACCCGGCGGCCTTGAACTCGGCGTCCAGAAACCTAGCCAGTTACTTCGTAAGTTGCGTGATTTAAGCGGCAAACTGCTAACGGACGAAGTAGTTACCCACGTGCCTCGTCACCATCGAGGCGGTCCGGCCGGTGCTCGAGCGCTGGCTCGGGAGAAGGCACGGCTCCTTGTCGTTTCGGGCAACGCAGATGCTCTCGGGGCATGTTTGCTTCGGGAAGTATCTACCTGTGTCGCATAAACAGGGAGCCGGACGCCCGGTGTCACCACTGCGTCGACTGCCGGGAGGACACGGCGTGGCATACGCTGGCAGAGTGTGCCGCTTGGGAGGAGCCGCGCCGTGCCCTCATCTCAGAAGTAGGCAGTGACTTGTCGCTGCCGGCCGTAATGGAGTCGATGGTCGGCAGCGCCGAGTCCTGGGACGCAGTGGTCTCCTTCTGCAAAACAGTCGTCTCGCAGAAGGAGGCTGCGGAAAGGGAGAGGGAGATCTCATCCACTCACCCGGCCCGCAGAAGGCGCACCGTGCGTCGGCGGAGGGTGGACAACGCCCTCTTTCAGCCCCCCTAAATGGGTCCAGGGGCGGTCCGTCGCTACCCACACATCAGGACCCGAGGTGGTGGTGCGTAGTGTTCCACGCACGCCCCTCTTAGACGTCGCGGGGGGAGTCAAACACCTCACTCCCTCCCCAGACACGAAGAGGCCCGCAGTAACGGGCCGGCACCAGTCGGGGGTTGCGGATGGATCGTACGTTCCCGCGACCCCCGGCGTAGGTGTGAGATGGAACACCGGGGTGGTGTTTAGTCAGTAAGAGTCTGACAGACCCCGCCGCCCGCCCCAGGGCGGCGGACATCCAAGAGGATTTTCCACCCCGGAAATAAAAAAAAAAAGTTCAGTCAATCGTATTTTAACCGGCAAATTAAAATATGATGTAGAAAATAAAATATACTTCAAGACTTGCTTGTTTTATTCCAATTTCCTTGATAATCACCTGCATTCGGACAGTTAAGAATACACACTGGATGGATGAAATGGCGGCAGGTCACGGGAACAATAAGCGACTCCCGCATTCCCCTTAAGGGGAATGCGGTAATGCGGAATTAAAACAATGGTTAGACCTGCTGTCTTGTATGGATCAGAATGTTGGGCAACAAAAGGGATGAATGAAAATTAAAGCAATTGCATGCAGCTGAGATGAGAATGCTAAGAGGCATGTATGGTGTTACACGAATGGATAGAATAAGAAATGAGTACATAAGAGGTAGTCTGAAAGTGGCACCGGTGACTGAAAAGTTGTGTGAGAATCGGTTGTCATGGTATGGGCACGTGCCCCTTATTCTTTAGTCATTGATGTGCCCATACCATGACAAAATACGGAGGAATGAGGAAAATGTCGTGAGGAAAGTTTTAAGTATGAATGTCGATGGCTATTAGAGTAAAGGAAGATCAAAGAAACGATGGATGGACTGTGTGAATGATGATATGGTTAGAAAGGTGGGCGACTACCGAAATGACGATTAATACAGAAGTATGGAAGAAAAAGACATGTTGCACCGACCCCAAATAAATTGAGATAAGGGCATGGAATGATGACTTCGGTAGTGAAAAATAGAGGGTCGCGCGCATGCGCGTGCGCGGATAGGTATAATTTGCCTTTTGCATAAGCAAATTATACATGTCCTGCCTCAAAATTGTTATAAATAATATGACCTATCTTTTGAATGCTCAACCATTATTAAAGCACTAAAAGTTTCGTAGTTATTAGCGGCTGAAATCTTACATGTACCACCAGTACCTACCTACCTAAACCTAGCGAAAAGACATTTTCACGTCAAAAAAGCTATGGGCTGGTATCATTGAGCTAGGAAATAAGTCAATGCAGTCAATGGCTGGTATTCTCTTCCCACGATGGCCTAAGACTACGTCACGATAAGTGTTGCCATTGATTGTCCGTTTCAGTAAATTTAGGGACTTTCTTAATTAGTTAATAAAAATAAAATAAATTACTTACTAGCTTAACTATTTAGTAACTCTTGTGATTCATCTTTTTAGTTTTAAATTAATTAACATATTTAATTATTAGTTCATAATTGCTTTGATGAGTTAAAAAATGCATTTTGCTCAGGTAATTCAATCACACACAGTAGCCACACATCGAAATGACAAGTGTCATACTGACAGCTCCCCATTTCATTACTATCGTCGTGTCGCTCATATCTATAGCGTTGTTTCGCTCGGTGAGCAAAATACTGTGGTTCCCAAACATTAGTTACTATAAAAACTGTGTAAAAAACTGTGTTTGAAAGATACACAAGAAAAAAAAATGGTTAATTGTTCCATACTAAACTGTAAAAACAGAAGTAAAAAGGCGGAGTAATAAGGTTTTTTTCTTTTCCCAAAGAAGAGATGATAGCAAATGAGTGGCTTCAATATTGAAGACCCAAAACAACAATAAGAACTGGTACGAGTAAGTACATTCACATACAGTAAGTACCTTTCACATACAGTAAGTACCTTTCTACATATTATTTCATTTATCTACGGTTGTAAATTCCATATAAGGCATAGTTGTGCTAATTCGGCTGTAGACGCCCGAACATATCCTAACCTAACTAGTTTATGACTTATTTTTCAAATCGAGTTAATTGCGTCTTATTGGGTTTTCGTCGTGTACTAAGTTGGTCCATTTTATTATTTTATTTTGTTTTGTAGTGATTTTTGTTGGTTGTTTTTTTAGTCCTAATTAAGGACAGGCAAAGGGATCTTGGCCCATACAGCCAAGTCAGATGTATTTTTTTTTCAAGTGATGTTGACGTAGTTGCTAGATAGTTTTTTTTTTCAAATAACTTCAAGGCCTTTTGGGCTCGTCTAAAATATTAATCAGTGATTTTCGGGTCTCTGTGGACTCAGAATACATAATAATAGCGCAATTTTGAACTTTTTCGTTTCTGTATCGACTACGGAGCAGAAACAAAGAGGAGGTGTTGCAATCAAAGTATCCATCAGCCACCAATGTAGTCGTTTTACGTCACACGGTACTTGCACTACTTGCGACCAGGCGGCGCTTTCGTCAGTACAACTGTCGTTGTGAAGCGGATAGGTTGTCATGTATTTGTTTAGTCTTTTAAACGATTAAAAAGTATTCCCGACCCATACTCATTGCATTAACATGAAGTGTTGTGTTTTATCTTGCAGAAGTTATACGGATCAATCAAATTCAAACGGAATAAATATATCTTTCCACTCGTAAGTAAAATTAAAATTAAATTTGTAATTTATTTCTTCTCGTATGTTCGGAAATTGCCGCCCCCTATCGGCAAGTAGCGGAAGTACTGACAAATTGCAGGTCCGGACTCAGACTTTTTTGATAAGCACATACCTACATATGCTATATGAAAAGTGAAGTCTAATAGATGTCGAGTTTCGGCAAAAAACGGAATTCGGTTTAGTTTCAGTAACTAAGTTCAGACGAAAAAATTTAGAAGAGGAGAGGATTTAAAGATAAAAAAAATAAAATTATGATTATAAAAACGTTTTCTTTATTTTTCCCTCACACTTGTTAATTTCTGGAAGTTTCGGTTTCGGCCGAATCTGAAACCGATGCCGAAATTCGGTTTCGGTTTCAGTCAAATAATGTATTTCGGTCGGACATAATAGAAATAAAACTATATCGGTATATTATAAAACTATTAAACCTGAATCCGGCTCCTTACAATAAAAGCGACACTTAATGAAACATAGCAGAACTCTTACGACATCTGTCTAATTTGCCTATGAGTTGAATTTGCTACTAGCCACTAGATGGCTTTCTGCTGTTTGGGCTCCCCCGAACCCCGCGAGGCTGCGACACTACTTTTGTATGAAGAATGACTTTACAACACCTCCTCTTTGTTTCTGCTCCGTGGTATCGACTGACTACTATGACTTCACAATCGATATCTAAAGCTAAGGTTCTTGGGCACGCCACGATAGCGGCGGTAAGACCCCTCTTTGAGGAGTGGCTAGAGAGGCGTCACGGCGTCCTCACCTACCGCCTGACGCAGGTCCTCACCGGACACGGATGTTTCGGGAGGTTCCTGCACATCATCAGGCGGGAGGAAACGCCCGGGTGTCACCACTGCGATGATCGCCCCGAGGACACGGTGGAGCATACGATGGGGGCCTGCCCTGCATGGGCGGAGCACCGCCGTGTCCTCGTAGAGGCGATCGGCAGCGGCGGCGACCTCTCACGCCCGGCCCTGGTTCAAGCCATGGTCCGGGGCGAGGGGGAGTGGGAGGCAGTCGCCTCCTTCTGCGAAGCAGTCATGCTAGCTAAGGAGGTGGCGGGACGGGAGAGGGAGAGAGTCTCCCGTCCAAGCCGCCGCGGTGGACGCTCCGGGCGTCGGGAGCCGCGTGACGACTCCCGGCCACCGTAGGCGCGGGCCTGCGGGCGGTGAGTAATGGGTAGCTCACCGTCTGATCAGGACCAGGCCCGTGCTGGAAGGCGCGTACGTGTTCCACGCGCGCCTCAAAGAGATGTCAGCATCGAAGAGGGGGCCCACTAGGGCCCAAGCCTGCCGGGAAAGCGGGATCATCCAAAAGGGGTACCGCTGACCCGGAACATAAAGGGCCAACGAAGGAACACGGGTGGGTTTTAGTCAGTAAGAGTCTGACACTCCCTTCCGCTCCACCCAGAGCGGGAGGGGTCATTTGATGATTTCCCATCCTCAAAAAAAAAAAAAAAAAAAGCTAAGGTTCTTAACTTTTTAATGGATTAAGGTGGTTGAGAGGTGATGATTATTTTTCCACTTTCAGGTAGCGTGTGTTTAGTTCATTTTTTATCATCTGACTATCATAAGCCATTGAGGCATATTTTGATGAACCCATCGCCAAGAAAATGTAGGAAGTTAAAACCGGACGTCCCGTACCTTCTTTGCACATAAACTTTAATCGCTCAACCTTCGTCATGCGCTACACCAATAATATACCGAGGGTAAATATACTTAAATTGATTATGCTTTTTGTGTTTGCATATCTAGAAAAGTAATTTTTAAACTTATTCGTTCATGTCAATTATGAAGTGACTGTGACTTATTTAATTCAAATCTATCTGAATGTTGCCAAGTGTTTATTTTCTTTGTTTCAGTTCAGATCATGTTACAATATATATACAACCTGACCCACCTAAAAAAAAAAAATAATAATAATTGTAAAGACCTAACTAATAATTCTGAAACCGCATGCTCTGTACAAACACAAACAATCCAAATAGAAACCCGCTGTATAGAAACCCAAACAATAGAAATATGGTAATATTTTTAACAATATTTGCATGATGTATGTACAATAAGATATATATGTTATTTTTTCTGTTTTAGTTCAAACACCGTCACCATTCTTGCTTCAGAATATAAAGATTTAATAACAATAAAAAATAAGAACCAAGTCTTAAACGAAAAGTTGCAACAAATTTTCACTCCAGGTCAAATTCGTAGCTTAACTTGCTCCAATAAGCGTCGTATTCGATGGTCTGCCGAAGATATTGCAGCCGCAATCACATTCAGAAGTATAAGTCCTAAGGGCTATAGGTACATGAGGAATGTTGTCGGGATTCCACTGCCAGGATTCTCAACGCTATGTAAGTGGGCATCAAAATTCGAGATTGAGGAGGGTGTATTAGAAAATGTAATCACTTTAATGCAATTCAAGGTTAAGGATTTCAAGGAAGCTCAAAGAATCGTAGCATTGTCTTTTGATGAAATTTATATCTCGAATAAAGTTGAAATTGACAGAAAAAATGAGCATACAGTTGGACCACATAATACTTACCAATGCGTCATGGCTCGTGGCTTATACGGAAAATGGAAGCAACCCATTTATTATAAATTTGATAAAAATATGACAACTGATATACTAATGGATTTGATAAAAATATTGTATAACTCTAATTTAATTGTCGTTTCAATAACGTGTGATATGGGTCCCGGAAATCAGGGGCTACTAAGAGATCTTAACATTGGCGTTGAAAAAGACCAAAAAACTTGGTTCAAACATCCATCAGACGAAAATATAAACGTTCACGTATTTGTTGATGTAGGTACCGCACCTATTGAAATTGGCCAGAAACCATTTTATAGATTTTGGTTTTCAGTATGAAAACAAGTTATTGGTCAAAGATACGATAGAAAAGTATTGTCGTTGACTCAACACGACCTTAAATTAGCACACAAACTGACACCAAATCACCTGAATTTACAAGGTTCACAAAGAAAAAAGTACGGCCTGCTGCTCAACTTTTCTCGAACACAACTGCTTTAGCCGTAGAATGGTGTGGTCAAAAAGGGTTTTTGCCTGATGAAAACTGGTTTTAGCTATCACAAGTATTGAAAACATTCAATGAATGGTTTGACGTTTTTAATGCCAGGCTAAAATTCGAGGGGCATAAAAAAGCATACGGGATAAACCTGTCATTGCAAAAAGAAGCAATAGAAAAAATTAATGATTTAATCAAGAATACAAAAACCGGTAAAAAGAAATCAAACAAGTTCCCCTTTCAAAGAGGAATTTTAATTTCGAATAAATCGCTTCCGAATTTATTAGCTGATCTGCAGGAAAGGCTAGGTTCAAATTTCGAGTATATTTTAACCTCCCGATTGAATCAGGACATTTTGGAGAATTTTTTCTCATACATAAGAGGCATGGGTGCTACTAACGATCACCCATTTTAACACCGACTAAAACGATACATTCTCGGAAAACATTCTGCAGATGTATTCAAATATACAAGCAACATTCGCAATGATCCTGCCATATCCTGTTTAGTAACTCCACTGGAAGATCGTGAAGATGATTCCATTATAACGAAAGTGTTAGATCGATACTTAAAATCTAACAACGACGACACTGAGTCCGAAGATAATAATTTGATCTCATCAATCGAAAATGATCTCAGCACGTATAAACCGACTGTAGATGAAGAGCAGTTACTAAAAGATATAGAAATGCTAATGGATATCGACGAAGTGAACGAAGATACTGTAGACTTTAATCACGATCTTAGTTCATATATTCCGACTAATGAAGAAAACCTATTATTACTTGATAATATCGAAACGCAAATAGCTGCTGAAGAAATCAGAGATCAAGGTCTAAAATATATAAGCGGTTATGTTGGTTTCAGGTTTTTACGAAAATATCCACATCTTGGAGACGAGACACGAAAGATTGATCCAGGTAGCGTAGCCTTTGATTGGATTTTTTTTGTGTCGAGGGGATAACTAATTTACCCTTGCAAAGAATTGATCAGGGTTGCTGATATAATGGAGAGAGAATTTAATAAATACCACGGTGAATCGTTGCACGATGAAAAATTCATTTTCACTAATTTGACTCGGATTGTTCATGATGCCACAAAGAACTTGTATCCTCAAATTCATTATGAAGTAATACTCTGTTTAGTTCGAACGAGGACCTATCTACGAGTAAGGGAACTAAATAAAACCATAATATGCAATCAATTAAAAATGAAGCAAAGTAAAAAAATACAAAAAGTCTCAAATATTTCAATTTATAAAAAATGATAAAAATTGAGTACCCATTGTATTATTTTTATCTTTTTCCCCACTAAAAAACTTTGAGAACCGCATCGCAACTGATGACGTATACTTAGGCCAATCACGTGACCCAGCTGTCACGGGAAGAGAATACCAGGCGAAGCATTTATTATTATACCATGGCCAGTATTATAAGGTGCTCTGTGACCATGGCTATGGGTACCTGCTGCCGGTCGATTCTGTAAAAATCTCACCGTGAAGTGAACACTTAAGTGAAGTGAGCTGTCAGTGTCATCCCACTGATGCTAGGGATTGACCAGTACATTTACAATCATATTCGAGATTTTAATTATTAATTAAAATTAATTAATAATTTCGCCAGGTTCAGCCTTGTTTAGCCGATCATGTGAGCAGTGACGCGCACTGCTCACTGTATATGCGGCTTAACGTGATGCAAAATGGATTGAATCTACTAAACTACCTACTCGAATACATTTTTGTGGTTCAGATTTAATTAGTTACTAAATTAAGCCACTCGTCTTTTCGCCCTATGATGAGTTCCCTGACAGTTCTTATCTGACAATTGTAGTGACGTGACCTAACGAAATATAATCGATTTTTTTATAATATCGATTCAGTTGGCAAAGAAAATGGAACCGGATTATCGATTTTAGATTTTCAAATTTTTTTTTAATAAACTGGTTATCCTACTTCCTACTAATATTATAAATGTGAAAGTTAGTATGTGTGTGTGTGTGTGTGGATGTTTCTTACTCTTTCACGCATAAAGTACTGTACGGATTTTGATGAAACTTTACAGTAATATAGCTTATACATCAGAATAAGACATAGGCTACATAACATCACGGGAGCAGAGCAAAAACCTGACATCGATCGCGATTACAAAATGGCCGCTCCGATTCATCTATTTTTTTGCGATTCGTGTATTGAGTAGTGTCAATCTCTATTGGCCGACGTTCCGTTCAACGCATTAGACATTTTTAAGATTTATACTTTTTTATTTTATTTACTTAATTTATTAACAGTTAATTATAACTACAATAATTTACTTAGTAATTTACGAAAGGCAATTTTTTTTTTATCATTTGTTTTTAATTTTTTTGCCAGTTTATTTTTTATTCGTCTAAAGTAGTATGCGTGCCACGGAAAAAAATGAACTGTCAGGGAAGGGAACTCATCATCTTATGGCGAAAAGACTAGTGATTACCATAATCACTAGGTTTTAATTTTATGCTAGTAATTTAGTGCTCGTCATTGTAAACAGCGCAATTAATCTTCTCGAATTGTCTAATGAAAGGCATTGTAATTGTTTTAGAAATTAGCCTTTTCAGTACTTATAATAAAATGTAGGTACTCTGTGGAATCCCCATTGCGAGAAATCTGCCCCAGACACGTAATAAAACAAGATAATATATTATCAAACCATGAAGATTTTATGGTACACTTGTATTAGACAACTACATTGAGAATACAACACCGACTAGTACCTAGGTAGGTACCTACAGTCAGAAACAAAACAATGTATTCGCAAACATGTTGAATTCCAAATGACTTAGTAGGTACCTACAAATTGTTTTCAGTTTAGGTATAAGTACAAGATTTATTACTAACTCCCAAGTTATATTTGGTATAGGATCCGAAGTAAGATCCTTTCCGGTGCCTATTACCGGGTTGCAAGGTATTAACAGGTGAGTTAGGTTAGGACCAGCAAAAGGTAGGCAACCTAACTATTAAATTTTCTGTATGATCTATGTATACTTTTAATAGGAATGTAATTCGTTTGGTAAACAAGCCAGAAATATTTAAAACAATACTTACAGTATTTTTAATTAATTAAGTTTAGCCATAAACATATTTATGTAGGTACATAAGCAACCAATAATAATAATGCAATATATTTTTTTTGTAGGTATTATTACCTACTTATATTATTTTTATAAATAATAATTTTCATCCGGCAAACAGATGAGTGAAGGTCAATCATACTTCGGATCATAAACTAATTGGAATATAATAGCAAAACATGTCAAAACCACTAGGTATATTATTTAATACAAAAACGTCAAAAAAGATAATAATTATAGTAAACATCGAGATTTCTGTGCTAGATCTAAGTTAAATATTAAGAAATGTAGGTATGACTTATACATATAAACTTTCTGAGATGAATTATTCTACATGAGTGAAAACCACATAAAAAAAACTATTGTGCACAGAATTAAGCGAACACACAGATGGACACGAAAAGCGACTTTGTTTGTTAGGTACTACTTATTTTTGATTATGTACTTATGCTAATAAATAATAATAGTACTAATTTGCTGTACTTACTAAATTTATAATAGTAAAAATGTTATATCCATTTTAATAATATTTATATATGATTATCCCTGTATGCACAGAGATAATAAGCGAAAAGCTTAAAAATAATATTAAATTATTATTTGTGTGTGCAATTTATAAGACCTAAGCGCACACACAGAAAAGCGACTTTGTTATATACTATTTATAGATTGAAATAATTTTATTTACATTAAGGAGATGTTTGGACAATATTACAAATTAAATAAACCTCCAACAAGCGGGTCAAAACAGCTAAGCCCACTTGCTTACTGTTGAGTTATTAGTGTATCTAAATCATGATCCGGACTAGCATCGCACCGCGCAAGGTTTCGGATTAGTGGAAGTGGCGATATGTCAAAACATCGAGTATACACAAAAATTCTTTCGGAATTTCTACTTAAAAGGTAGTAAAAACTGCTTTTAAATCAATTGTATAAGTTTAGATTGTAAACTACAAAACGGACTTTGATGCCGTTTTGTTGTTCTAAACTTTAGAAAAACTAAGCACACACACACCGATAGACACGTAAAGCGACCTTGTAACTATAGACGGTATACATATTTATAGAAAGATAGAAGATATTCAGCCAGCTTATTTGTGAAACTATCATAATTTTATTGATATAAGTACTGATTAGTTCAAAGTAATTCTTAGCAGATTTTGTTGTTAAGAATATTATCTCAAAGCATTTCCTTTAGCATTCCGTTTATTAAGCCTTACCACAGTTAAAAACTGCACACAAATATCACAGTTTCCGCTCAATATTTTTTATCTTCTGCACATAATCAGGTACTGTTGACATACAGTGCTTTCCTTAAGTATCTCTATTAAATGCGACAGTAAGGTGAGTGTTTAGTTTAGTAGATTATGGTGAACTGGTGCTCTCCGCACCTTCCTGGAAACTGTTTGCATTATTAGAAGATGGTGCTCCAAGCCCATACAGATGACCACTGGTGCTTTCAATATTACCATCAAAGAATATCTGTAAAAAAATAGGTTATTTTTAATTTTCTTGCAATTAAATATCCTGTATTCAACCAGCCGTAAAATACATGTATAACACATCAAGTTAATGAACTGAAACTTACTTCTTTGATTTTGAAAAATGCCATTCCTGTGAGATGTGAATCAGACCCAGCTTGGTGCTGGGGTCCTACTCGACGCAGTTCCAACTGGTCAGCTACTTCTTGCAGACCACCTTTTAAGTTTTTGCATAACTTCATCAAGTACTGTAAATAAGTATAAACAACATAAATATGTAAAGGATCATGACTATGACAATGTATTTCAGATTTTAATACTTACTTTCACATCGTAAACAGTAGGAAAATACAATTTGAGAGTATCAAAGAACTCAGTTTCTTCCTCAGGCAGATTCAGATCAGTTAGGATTTTAAGCAAGTATCCAAAATCATAACCAGAATGAAAACTTAACCACTTGATATTGTCCATTAGCACAATACCTAAAATAAGTGTAACATCATTATTGAATTGATAATTAAAAAAGTAGTAATAGTGTTTTACTTGGCGGGCAGAATTTTAAATCACCTGATGTCATCAGAAGTTCAGCAAATTCTAAAGGTTCAATGCCATGCTCTTCGTGTTCTCTAAATTGGAGACCAGAATTTTGTAGCAGATCAATTGAGTCTTGCGCATACATATCTTCTCTGAAAAAAATAAATAACATGACTGCTGTACATTTAACACTTATTGCACTTGCTGTACTTTGTTTTTTTTACTTTTTTGTTGTGCTTTTTTATGGAAGTAGACACTGAACAATTATTATCAGCTTTGTACTTACTGCAAGTTGAACTTAAAATTAAATTGCCAAGTAGTGCAGCCTTGAGGGGTTTTGCCATTTTCATCCATGAATGTAAGACCCAGTTGAATGATTCTTAAGAGGTCCACATTACATCTGGAAACATGATTGATTCAAGAATATAACTAGCAATGACTAGATAGAAGGGTAGAATGTGCCTTATTATCAGAGGTCGGAATTAGGTAGAGTTATTTATTTACTTACACTGATTTCATACAGCGAAAGAGTAAAGTGGATATGCCTCAAATCCCGAGATTAATTTTAAAGAACAGAAAATTCCTGTGATTTATTAAATAAAATAGTTATACAGTAAAGTCGGAAGCGAACACTTCAAATCTTAGTGGTACTTTGAATGAATCGGACAAGGAAAATGATACTGATGGGCCGTTTGAATAAGCAAACCCTCACGAGTCTAGGCTAGAAGCAAAAGTATTTTCTTATTTATAAAAAAGGCGAGGTATAAGTATGAAAATTTGCTTAAGACTATTAATAATTTGTATTGTGAATTGTAAATATGTACTTACTAATAAAAATTGTATGTTAATTATCTTTCGTTTATTTGTCTGTCTATCTCTGAAGTTTTTCTTATTATTTATTTGTAACATTGTTGACCACATGTCGGGATTATCCATTAGAAATCCCGGGAAGATCCATATTAATATCATTTTGATGCAAGTACATAAATAACTCTACCATACAATGTCAAGGATAAGGAAAACGTTAACTACTATCAAATACAATGTCAAGGATAAAAACTAAAATATATTATTAAAAGGAGTCCCTTTAGGCAAGGTTCCGAAGATACTGGCAGCGTTCACCCTTTGAATAGCTAGACTAATTCTTTGTACGAGGTAGCTGCCAGCTCTTCGGTCTCCTGTGATGTCGACTAATCTTTTTGCTATTTCCTTAAAAAGCTTTATAGCGCTAGGACCCCACGGACCAAGGGTCTCGACTCCGAATGGGACAAAATCATATTCGGAGCCTAGACCCCTGTATTTGCATGTTTTAGCTTTTTCAGCCGCTTCACAAGCCGCACCAGCTCTGTTGTTGGTTCCATGTAGATGGGAAGGGGCTAGCGTGTCTGAACAGGTTGCATCCCATACCAGCACCCGGCCCATCTTCCATGGAATCAAACTCATACCGTCCGGTCTCTTGCAATACCAGTCGGCTCAAGTAGACTTGGCACGTTGACGGTGGCAAGGGACCGGCGCGTATGATATCGTTAAGTGCGGCATGTCTCGAGAAGCGGCCTGCACTTTTTTGGCATGACAGTCCGTGATGTCCTAGCTTGTCGACATCACTGCCACAGGGACATTTATGAGGAGCGCAGACCGGAACCCCAACCCGTAGACAGGTTGCGATTCGGAGCGTGTCAGGCTCAAGAAATGTTCCTGTATTTGACGTAGGGTACGCGTGAAGCCAGTAGCCGGCTTCATGCGCACCCACGGCCAAAAGCCTAGCACGCGCTGAACCTGTACTACAGCTCAAAAGATTGTTGTGAGTCAATTTGCAGTTTATGTCGTCCCAGCTCCTCTGTAAATTTGGAGAAACTGGAAAATTTTGACCTGGACATGCAATTAAGAAAGCGTTTCTAGCTTCTTCCAAGCCAGCAATCTCAAAGTTAGAAGCGGATGCCCTTAAAATTTTACTTATGAGATTCGCTGAACTATGGACAAAAGATAGAAAGGCTGGTAAAGCGACACTGGAAATTTTGCGAATCCCTAAACCACCGTAACGGATGGGTAGGGATGCTTGGGTCCAAGATTGCTTGTTCAGCTGCATATTAAGAATCGATTCTAAGCTAATTTTGATTAAGTCGTCTACTTGTGTCAAAAGATCTGGGTGATTCCAAAAGGAGCAGCAACGGAGAACATACATAAGTTTTGGGACGAAACGACAGAATTTTAAGATGCAGAGTGCATAATGTGGACTAATTTCAAGGAGACGGTCAGCAAAATATTGAAATTTAGTAATTGAATTAATAATATATTCAGAAATAGATTCATCAAAAATTGGAGAACCTAAAAGGTAAAGGAAATCACTGTTAACTATTTTAATATTTGGAGCCAAAATATTAAATTTTTGTTTTACATCATTTAAATTTAAGTTGTTGTTATTTATAAAAAGTTTATGGTTTTAATAATTAATTTAATAATATGATAATAACTCTACCTAATTCCGATCTCTGCTTATTATACACCAAAATTTAAATAAAGCTCATTTAGGATACCATTAATATTCAGGATACAACAACGGCAGTCTTATCGCTTAATGGGATGTCTTCCAGACAACACAGATAAACAGGGAAACAATATATTAACTAAGAGGGTAGTCTGTGGTGTACTGAATTTAACATATTTTAGGTATTACTGAAATACAAGCAACAAGGCTCAATCAAAATCAATATGTAAATCACTAAAACTATTTCAAGGCTTATCTTCAGTTTTATAAGTTATATATATATATATTGTGAATGGATACCTCAAGAGCTGATATTGATAAGCAGCAGTAGACCTGAATTCACCAATTGGTCTGGCCACTACTCCAGGAAATTCGGTATCCATGGCCACCCAGTGATACTTCAGCACAATCTAGTGATAAAGTTGGATGTTAGTATCACTTTTTTGAATTACGTATTAAAAGTCTAGTTACACAATAAAATTGTAAATCAACGAAGAATGCTTATTTATAAGGAATACCGTTTTTATATTTATGCACCTGTCTAATAATATGGAACTCTTCATGCAGATTATGATTCCAAACATTTTTGATGGAAATGGGACAGTCATCTTTAGCGGCAGAACCGTATCCATAATTTGTTGCAGTCATTTGTATATTGATTATTTACTCCAGAATGAATGAAAATGAGCTTCCAAATAATAAATTATAAGTACTGAAAAAGTACAACAACACTAGTCTAACCACAGACCACAGATTACTAATAAGCACAGAACATATATACCCTGACGGCTCATAAGTAAAACTAGAAACACCAGTGGCCACCATTGAGATCGTAGACAGAGAATGCTAGCTATTGAGATAGGAAAAACATAAGTCAATGGTGGCCACCGACTACAGCACACACCATAGACATATAAAAGTTTTTCCTAGCTCAATGGCACAGAATAATAAGTAAAAAGTACCCTTAAAACCGTAGACAGAGAAAACACTATAAGGGACCATAGCTCAATGTAAGGGACAGACTGTAGTTTTCTCTGTCTACAACTGCTGGCATCTGGCATCGTAGACCGTAGACAGATTTCTCTGTCTACGTCGTAGACTTAGAATAATGCTTTAGTTATTATTCTTAGGTCGTAGACAGTAGTTTTCTCTGTCTACGGCTGGCATAGATAAAAAATGTAAACGTCCCGTATACAGAGAAAACTATCTGTCGTAGACAGAGATTCTCTGGGTCTACGCCGTAGACAGAGAAACTAATAGACGCAGTGACGATTCCTTTCTCGCTTACACAAGAAAGAGAGCGAAAATTACGCTATGAATGTTTTAGACAGAGATACAACTATCAATTTTTTTGTCTCTTACCGTGTAACCTGTTTTTTCAAGGTCCGCAACTCAAATTGCGAAACAAACTTTGACACTTCGTGCCGTCATTGTGTTTGGTGTTAAAATTTTGCTTATTTTTATGATAAAAAACGATTTTAATCCAGTGAGAAGACAGAGAAATTATCCGTATTTCACATCGACGATTATACAATGGTGCGTTGTCGTGTTATTTCATGTAAAAGCGATAGTGAGAAGAAAATTGCCGGTGTGTCTTTTCACGCGTAAGTACGACGGTTTTGTACCTAATTATAGTTTCTTAAATGATGATTATTTATGCCATAGCATGACGGAACGATATGTCTCATTAAAACTGAAGATAATAGGATTTTGTCGAGTTTTTAACATTCATAACCAATAAATTATATCATGTAAGTGTTGCCAGCGTCAGCTCAAAAATGCCCCGAGTCACGATAAAAAATATTGGCTCTACAATGTAATAAAAACAAATAATATTGGATCAAATAATAGCATAGTATATGTGTATATATATATATGTATATACATCAATAATGTGTTTTTTTCAAATTGTTTGGAGTGTTTAGTTTCTAAGTGTTAGTGTTTTTTTTAGTTACCTCATAAAGGATAAACATGATATAGTGCTGTTTGCAGACGACACTTCACTTTTATTTAAACTCAAACTTCAGCAGCTGGTTACTGACAATATAAATAGTGCCCTCGCAAAAGTAGTTAACTGGTTTAATGTTAATAACCTTCTTCTTAACAAGAAAAAAACGAAATGTAATAAGTTTACGATGGTAAAACATGGTAGACAAGTAGAAACAAGTATTCTCATAAAGGGTGAAGAGTTGAAACCCGAAAATACCACAGTATTCTTAGGCAAAACTTTGGATGCCAAGCTTCAATGGGGCCCCCCATATAAATTGTCAAAGAAGCTTAGCTCTGCAGCATACGCCGTTAGGAAAATTCGTGGTTTAACTGATTTAGAGACAGCCCGTTTAGTATACTTTAGTTATTTTCATAGTGTAATGTCGTACGGTATTCTGTTGTGGGGAAATGCCGCCGATATTCAGACGATTTTTGTTATTACAAAAAAGGGCAATTCGTTCAATTTATAAATTAAGTCCCAGACACTCCCTCAGAGACAAATTTAAAGGGATTAATATAATGACTGTGCCTTCTCAGTATATTTATGAAAATCTTTTGTATGCACATAAAAATATTAATCTGTTTAAAAAGTACAGTGATATCCATAATTTAAATACTAGGAACAAACACAAATTTGTTGTTCCTACTACAAGGCTCAAGAAAATAGGTGGCTCGTTTAGATGCCAATGTATACGTTTTTATAATAAATTTCCTAGCCACATTAAAGCACTAAGCCTTAATAAATTCAAATCTTTTATAAAAAGAAAACTATGCCAGAATGCCTATTATACTGTCAAAGACTATATGTATTGAGGACAAAAAGGCTTGGGATTGAGTTGCTCCAATAAAGCACAGGCAATGTTAATTTATTTTATTTCGCTAACTATTTTTACTTTTAATCTTTGCTATAAGTATGTATACTTATTTTCATATACAATGACACTAATATTTACTGTACAAAGTATTATATTATTTTAAATTATTGTGAATGTGAGGACTATGTGTGTTTTTGTTCCAGTTTTAATCATGTTCTGGCAGTTTGAGTAGCTGATGCGGCCTACCAAAATGTCCTTTCTTTGGTATTGTTCGTCGAATCGTTGAGCTCCTTAAGTTCTGAGTTGAGCTGCACGGTTACTGACAAATGCGTGCACTGACTGGACAGGTCCACTCAATCTGTGTGGTTCTTTCCTCAAAAGACCATTGCAGACACCGATCTACATAGCCTTCACATGATCTGACCAAGATTTTGTCTGGACTTTAAAAGAGACTGTGACCTCTGATTTTGTTCGGCCTTTCTTCTCAGAGTAGTCACATAGGAAACGCCGACCTCATCTAGTTTAAAAAAAAATATGATTGACGTGTAAAAGTGTTTGTTCAAACCTAACTTACAGAAATAAAATCATTTATCATTTAAGTAGTATAATAAATCTTAATTAAAAAACTCGTTTCGTTTCAATTAAATCCTGAAAATAATTTACCTTACTTCATCTTATTAGATGAAGTAAGGTAAATTATTTTATTTTTTATTTTTTTATTTTATTATTTTTGTTATTACACTCCAAAAACAGGGGAATGCAGTTACTATGGCAACATTATACGCACACATTGACATATTATCTCTGTCTCGACTGCGGTTACAGGGTCCCTTCGTCTATTAGTTTCTCTGTCTACGGTCTACGCCATTGACTTATATCTCAATGGTCTACGCTATCTGTCTACGAAACGTCCAATGACTAAAGAGTCTTTAGTCATTGGAAACGTCCCGTGTATTCTTGTCAATATCAACCATAGTCATGATATCATCAACATATCATTGACTATGGAAAAACGAAAGACGTTATCTTCGCAAAACTTACCACGCAAGAAATTCTGTACGGAAGACGAGGCGGTATGGTCAAAAGACTATAGCCTGCCCTTTTGGGCGAATAAAAAAAAAATAAAAAAAATCATTGACTATGGTTGATATTGACAAGAATGAGCAAGACGTCACTGACGCAATCATAGACAAATCTTTATACAATTCTAATCTGTGAACTACTCTCTCTCCCGTTAAAAAATGTGGAATAAATTGAATAAATTTCTCATTATTGTTCCGTTAATTGTTGATACAAATGTAGGATATTAAATTTGTGAAATATTTGTTCAATTTATATCAGTCATCAGCTTATTATTATCGAGGTAAAGTTGTTTTGTCTACGTTGTTATTTATTATAGTTTTAATTACTATCTTCTAATTCTTGTAACTGTAAAAAAATATCGTGTTTTGATGTGATGACCAGTTAGAAAGTGATTAATAATTTTGTTTATGATCTACTGCCACTACCCGGTGAAGGCTTTTATGGTAATCATAAACTGTGTAGGTGGTTTAGTTGTTTTGGGATTGTTCGTACCTACTAAAATGGCTGTTTAAAATTTTGAATCATTGCGGCAAATACTGTGAGGTGAGGAAAAGTATACATTAAATTGGGGCTATCAAAGTTTTCTCTTAATGGTATGTGCTATGTCAGAGATGCACCAATAATTTTCACTAAGCAACACATCAGGCTTTCCCCTTGCAGGAGCATAAATTACGCACACAAGAATACCGTGTGTGAAAGTATCGTATTATTAAATAAATGTTTCTAATAAAATATAAATAGGCTTCATTGCTATTGTAACAAACATTCTAGTCTCACAACTTGATTCAAATTTGTGTATTTAAATAGTATAGTTTATTTGTATGCCTGCTTTAATGTTATTAAAGCTAAGCACAGTCATCCTAATTTTCCTCCTTTTTTAAGAGAAGTAACTCAAATATCAAGAAAGAAAAACATTCCTTTACCTGTTAATTAAAATAATAATATCATTCTTTGTAAAGGTTTTCAGAGATTTCTAGAAAACAGACTATAAAACAATTAATAATAGTGAAGTTTTTTTCTCAAAAATACATAACATGGCTTGATAGCATCTAAATAAATGAGTCACACAAAATTAAAACAATAATATTATGTGTTTATCTTTAAAATAACATACTTAATAAAACTGACTAATTTCTCATAAGGCTGGGATTTAGTAGGATGCTATGTATGTTATTTAAAAATCCAATAACTCTAGCAACAACAGTTCAATACCAACTTCTTAAAACTACAACAAGTATAAAGTTTTATTGCACCTATCATCTCGCATCTTCTTTCTAGCCATAATCCCAGTTTATTTGGGGTCAGCATCAGCACAGCTTGTCTTCTTCCACACATTTCTGGCAGCTGTAACCTCAGTATCCACTCTCATAAACCCTCTTTCTAGCTATATCTTGTCCTTTGGTCATTCCATACTCCACCATCCAAATATAATGCACCAACTGTCTTAATTTCCTAAAAAATATAAAGTACTAGCTGTGTGCTTGCAAGTTGGTCAGTGATCCCGGATGAAAAGTAGCCATGTCCTTATTCAGGTCATGGTCTATCTGTGTGTTGAATTTCATCTAAATCCTTTCAGCTGTTTTATCGTAAACACGTAACAATCAAACTCACTTTTGCATTTATGCAATTAATCAGGATTAGGATTTCTAGTATTTCATTTACTTTAAAAACTTATTTGTTAAACTAGTGACCCGCCACAGCTTTGCATCATTTCATGTCTTGAAAAAACAATGAGATTTCTTTATTAAATGTACATTTAATATTAATGTATTGTTCACACTGGTGAAAACTGCATCAAAGTTTGTTGTTGTGTTTAGAAGAACAACAAGGTCACACGAGAAGACATGAAAAGCGACTTTCATTTATAATATTTATAAATTTAATCCACGAATAAGACCAAAACTGAAACATATCCTTATCATTCACTGAAAACTGTCACACAATTCATCTTTCTGGAGTTTAGATAAGATTGCTGAGATCTTATTTGTTTCAAATAACACTGAGTAGCAATGGATAGTGAACAATAAAATACACTTTGTTTTAATACAAATACATCTTTCCTTGTATTGCAAATTAAAAACTAAAACAATAAATAGACAAATTTATAAATAATTAATGTTAATTAAAAAAACAGTCAGTGTGGTTTAAATTCTTGATACTTTCATATAATTATTTATAAGCAATCATGTACAGGAAGTCTAATAAAGCAGGTCTGTGCCTATTTCATCCACTCACTGCATTTAATTTAATGTATCTATGTCACATTTAGTGTTGCATGCAAATGAATAGCGTTGAAGAGTCCCTTAAATGTTGGAACAGGTCCGGAGAATGGATTAAAAATCGTTTTATGCTGATTATTTTTTAAATAGAGTATAGTACACTGAATTTCAAGGAAAATGGTTTTACTTTGTGCCTTTGTTAATTGATCAAGATTAATTGGTTCTTCGGCGGTCGCTGCTGTCATACACTTTTACGGCTCAACATAACAGAAAGTAATATACAAGGTGTTGTTTTGCATCCTCGTCAAATTCGAGGAGGTAACTATGCTAATGATTCTCGACACGAATCAATAATAAAATAAGTAGGTATTTATTTTTATTTTTGTATTTTTCGGAAATCGGCATGTGTAGGGCCCGTGTGATACCGCCCTGTAACTGCGCTGTAACTGTAACGCATGCACACAGCGACATAGTCGTACGACACTGTCTACCGCATACGCAACGGGGCGATTTTGTTCTTTGAGTGGAGAAAGTGGAGTATTCTGAAATACTGTCAAACTTAAATACCTAAAAAAACAAGTATGTATTAATTATTGAGCAGGATCGTAATTTTATTTGATTATTTAATTTATGTCTTTCATAACAGCCTCCTGAAATTTGACGAGGACGCAAAACCACACGTTGTATAAAAAAACGTGAGCTTTATTGTATTAACACAGTCAAATTTCTGGTGGTCTGAAGTGTACAACGAGGCATCGGCAGTGCGTCGTACACGCGCTGTTAACTAATGTAGGCAAATCTTACCGAATAATTATTATAACTGTATAAAATTTCAACAAAAAGTGCTAAAAGACAGATAGTACTGAAGCAGTTTTAGAACATCGGTTTAGCTTTCGTATTTACCAGTTGCGATACAACAGTGAGACAAGGATGAATTATCAGCCGTTTGTCGTTAAAAGTGGAGCATATAAATTAAATGAATTAAAGTATGTTGATAAGTTTCCGTTCAAGGATGAGTGTGGCTCGTCTTGGAAGACTTATTCTCGGTCAGATAGGCATCTGCCCTCCACAGAAAAAGTCGACTGGGGTCGATCCATGTAAAATACCGGTATTCAGCTGCATCCGGTTAGACAGGAAACCGACAACAACGTAGTTGGGGGGCGGATGATAAGTTTTCGAAGATAAGAGGCTAGAAATTGTGACTAAGATTAAGTGAATTTCTATAAAGTCCGCTCCAGTTTAATTGTGGTAAACAGGGTGACTAGATCTATTTATAAATTGACTTTTAAAAGCGACAAATCGAAATTGCCTGCTAAACCTAGTCTAATAATGTGACTTCGTAAAATTAAGCCAGTAATATTTGCAATTTTAAAATCGAAACGAGACTTCAAATATGATACTTATATTTTTTCGTCGATACATTGTTACCATGGACCTATAAAAAAATGGTAACTAAGTATATAAAACGCATTCCATTCATTCATTCGCATTCGCGTTTAGTATCGTTACATTAAAAATACTTTTACCGTAGTATAGAGCTGCTGCTCTGGAATGTCAATAAAAATAATTTCAAATTTAGTGTCTAGAGTCTAGACTATACGATCGTGGCATAACTGATTTTGTTGACTTTTTCCTGTATAAAATTAGTTTAAATTATTTAAATTATCTGTTTGTTCCAGATATAAGGCACTTGATTATCAGAATGCCGTCAACCCACCTAAACCTACGCGAGGATGACGTAGTCCGGCTGGCCCTAGAGTTTCTACACAACCGCGACCTGCACATTACTCAACTATCGTTAGAGCGTGAAACCGGTGTCATTAATGGCAATTTCGCTGATGACGTGTTGTTTCTACGTCAACTCATCCTCGACGGACAGTGGGATGACGTACTGGAATTTATTCAACCACTCAGTGCACTCAAAGCTTTTGAAGCTGACAAATTTAATTACGCTATTCTAAGGCATAAGTATATCGAGTTGTTATGTATAAGATCTGAAATAAAAGCTTATAATAATGTTGAAAATATAGTAGATGAAGTTGTGAAAGTCCTTAGCGATCTAGAGAAGCTAGCACCTTCGAAAGAAGAATACTCAAATCTATGTTTATTGTTGACTTTACCAAGTATTACTGATCATGCACAATTTAAGAAATGGAATCCCAGCAATGCACGCGTTCAGTGCTTCAGAGAGGTGTATCCTCTCGTAGAACAATTCTTGCCTTGTGACAAAAAGTCTAGCGGATCGGCGTCTAAATGTGCAAAAAATGATCGATTAATGCAACTACTTATTAAGGGAATATTATATGAGTCATGTGTTAACTACTGCCAGGCGAAAGCCACAGGGTCCAAGGAAGCTCAATCGAATGAAGTAAATTTTTCAAGGTTACTTGACGGTTCTGGTTTTGATGAATCGGATCTAAGCTTGCTGTCGTGGTTGCAATCTATTCCAGCTGAGACATTTAGTGTTCCATTTGAGCAGAGAATGTTGAATGTAGACGTAGAGAAGTTAGAGCGTCCATCTTTGCACACCTCGTGGACGGAGCACATGCTTGTCACGCCGATAAAGCCGCGCACGTTCCCTCATTTGGCGATGCCCTTTAGGAGACCGCGCTCGGCCGCCGACGCTATGACGAGATCATTGCGTCCGCTTCCTGACGGCGCTCCACGACATCCCGCTGTTATGGCTCTCTCAGCAATCGATTATGGCCCTTCGTCTTCATGTTTTGCCGGATTTCATCTTACTGGAATTAAAGGCAGCAGACTGATGAACACGTCGGTGGATAGATTATTTGATAGTAAAAATGCGGAGAGTATTTTCAACGGACTGAACGAGTCTCTGAAGACAATTGATGAAGCGACGTTGAAACCCATCGGTGAGTTTACGGCTTCTACGAAAACGAATGATAGTAGCATCGCCGCGTCGAACGCCACTACTCCCGAGCACAGGGGACAAGATTACTCAGCCTCTACGTCGATATCAAACACGGCAGCGTCGACTGAACGCTCATCACTCGCGGAGCGCACGCCGCAGCAGGCTGAAGCGGCAATGTTGCCGGGCGCCGATGGAGATTTTAGAAGGGAACTACTTAAAGAATATCAAATCCAAAAACAACGCGAGTGCGATGATTATCTTCGCAATCTCTGCTCTTCAGACTTGAGGCAACAGAAAATGTAAATATATTTAAACTCAAATGGATAATAACAGTTAGTTTAAAGAACCTTTCGAATTATTTATGAATTTACTTTCATTTACTTTCAGGATGGAGCAAATAGAAGATGTTGCATCAGCTTTTCCGTCAGCTGTCAAGAATCCACAACAGATAACTCCCGATAAAGGTCGCGAGCAGGCACCATTTATCAGGTAATTTCTCACATACTTAGAGAATTCGCTGGTTATTTTATTCCAAACTGTTAAATCTAATATTTAACTTAGTTGACGTAGATATATGTTGAAAAATGCCTAAATCGCTTATAAACATCTTTATAAAAGATCTTATGTTTGTAATTGATAGTAGACGATAACTAGTATGCAATGCATGCACGAAGTAGCAAACAGTAATCATTTTTCTTGCGGAGCGGTGTACTTTCATCGGTAGAGCGAACAAACAATTTGTTCTGTATGTTTGGTCGCCAACTGCTCTTGTGCTGTTTTCTCTAACGAGCCAATAAATTTCAATGTAATATGTAAAGTACTCTACTGTATGAAACCTAATTCAAGTGAGCGCATCGTCGTGTAACATACATTTCTCATGTTTTAAACTTATCCGTTTCAGGAAAAACGAAATTATCGAATCGCTGGAAATGGGAGACCCGAAAAATGTAAGAATATTTTTTATGCAACTTTTAGAACATTGACCGCGTTTATCGCGTTTAACCTTGGTCATTGGTTTTAACTAATGCTATGTATAAACGTCAAAACACGTCTTGCTTTAAGCGAAATGACTGATGTTACAAAAAAGTTGAGCTTCACGTAACATCGCACACTAGTACCCGTTTCATGGCTCAATAAAAAAGCCATACATACCTGCACCATTTGTCGGAGGAATGTAGTTTCCATAATACGAATCAGTTTTGGAAATAGAACATGAAAGCGAAGCGTTTAATGTCTTTCGTCAAGAATTAAAATAAATAGTCTTAATATTACAATGCAGTATTTTTTTACATTTTACGAGATTTCTCGTTGAAAGGCAGCGTTCACGGTCCAAATAGAAATATTTTTTAAAGATTTTCTAGGTCGGAACATGTATGAATTGACGCTGTCCGTCTCATACATCTGAGATGCTTTTATTCAGTGTTTTAATTAGATTAGTTGTGAAATTGTAAAATTACATTTTACCGATTCTACAGATTTTGTAGTGTAATTTATTTGCGATTTGGATCTAATAATAAAACATCTTGCGATATTACGGTAAGATGGTTAAAGCGACTACTTAATTCTATATTATTACGATGTCACTTCATTTGAAAGCTTCGTTTAAACATTTTATCTTGGATAACTTGAATAATTAAAAACGCTATTCTTATTAAAGCTATAATGTTTATCTTTATCAATATTGTGTCAATATTTATCCAGATAATTGTTGCAACGTATTTCCGATTAAAACAATAATATTGCCTACATAAACGGCTGATCCGACCACACCGTCGCAGTTCATTAATCAAAGCGTGATTAGAATTTCACATGTCTTTTGGTATTAGCAATTACTTTCCTGAGCTATTAACTTAATTCTTTTGTCATTAATTGGTCGGTGTACTGTCGCAACTTGCGTTGACTCGTAAAAAGAATGTTCGTTAGTCGAGTCTCGTTATTTTCTCTCTATCGCATGAAAACATCGTTCATTAAATTGTTATCACATAATTATCATCGACGAAGACTCCTGATTGCTTGGAAGTGAGTGGATTTAGACTGTTTATGAATTGGAGTTCGTTTCTACTATGCTAATGACTAAAGTGTTGGAGCAGCCCCTGTGGGCAAAAAAGGGCACTACTGGCTTCCCATTCATGTTAAATATAGGTTTTTACAAAATCAATTTGTCGCACGCTTCATGTTCATCGACACCGTAAGTAAGCGTATATCAACGAGCATTTTAGCAGTGAGTACGTTGAACTACTGAGCATTACAAAAATGGCACGCGAGCCACGAAGTTTCTTTGGTAAGAATGTTCCCTAACGCCCTTTCGAATGAGCTATGACTAGAATTAGTTAGCTATCAAATTATTGGCTTGCAATGCATTCGATTTTTTTACAATTTCGTGTACACCAGTGTAGACAACACAGAGTACAATTTATTTATAAATTTTAAATTTGGGCCTAGGTCAAATCGTTTGGGCTGGCTAGTTATCAGACGACCCCACCTATCTGCCAGTTTTGTATGTTCAACGTTCTGCCGAACAGCCTGTATATTATGTGAAACAAAGTACACATACAACTATGTTGGTCACCACTCACCATATTCGACTCGGTTTAAATACGGCACGTGCTTATTGCCTTGGCAATTCAAAAGTGCCTGTAATTGGTTTATTTGAAATAAATGCTTTATGTTTGAGTTTATTTTGTAAATTAACTATAAATATTGCAAAACAAAGTCACTTTTCGTCTGTCTGACCACTTGACGACTTCTAAACTACACAATGGATTTTGAATGAATATTCATCACAATTAACCTTAGTTTTTGCTATAGTTTTTATACATGTTTACGAAGTGATTCAACTACACTCGAGAGCAATGAATCCGGGTCACTTAAAGAATGTTAAAAATCTCGGAAACTAAAAATGATAGGTTAATGCAATAAATTGTATTTAATAGACAATGTAATACTCCTTAAATGAAAGTAAAAAAAAATACATTTTATTAACACAAAATTACATAAAGAAAAAAACTGCTGATCTCTCCTTAAAACAAAAATAGGAAACATGAAATTTTTGAACTTTATTACGATTTTCTTGAATTTTAATACTTCGTATTGCCTCCTCGTGCTTCCATTACTGCGTTTACGCGGTTTGGCATGCTGTACACCAAGTTCCTTATACGATTTTGGGGAATATTCTCCCATTCCTCTGTGAGAGCAATTTTGAGCTCACGAAGCGTGATTGGGGGAGGGTTTCGTTGTTTTACGCATCTGCCTAGCTCGTCCCAAGCATGCTCGATCGGTTTGATATCCGGGCTGCGCGCTGGCCACTCCATACGAGTAATGTTCATCTCTTGAAGGTAGTCATTCACAATCCTACCTGTATGAGGTCGGGCATTGTCATGCATAAATATAGCATCCTCACCTAAATTGACCATAAATGGACCAACGTGATCATTGAGGATTTCTTCCACATATCTTACGCTAGTTAAAGAGCCGTTTTCTATGATCACCAGCTCTGTGCGACTTTCAGAAGAAATTCCGGCCCACACAAGTACAGACCCACCACCGTAGGCTACTTTTTCTTCGATGCATGCTTGCTTGAATCTTTCCCCTGGTCTTCGATACACTCTGTGTCTTCCATCGTGCTTGTAGAGCATAAATTTTGATTCGTCGGAGAACATAACTTTTGACCAATCTTCAATACTCCAATTTACGTGGCTCTGGGCATATCTTAGTCTTGAAATACGATGCCCGCGCTCCAGTTTAGGGCCGTTTGCAGGTCTAAGGGGTTTTAAGTTAGATTCAGCAAGCCGACGTCTTACTGTCCATGCACTTGGGTTACTTCCTCCGAGGCGTCGAAACTGATTGGTGAGTTCAGTTCCTGTGAGAAAGCGATTTCGAAGCATGGTGTTCACCAAGTATCGGTCTTCTCGTGCTGTGGTACACCTGGTTCTGCCCGTTCCTGGTCTGCGTAGGTTAGAACCAGTTTCTTCGTAACGTCGGAGAACTCTTTGTACTGTTGACAGCGACACACCGACAGTCCTGGCTGTATCGCGCTGACTCCGGCCGGTTTCCAGCATTGTAAGTATTCTGGTGCATTCTTCAGGCGTAAGCGACATAATTTCAGCTTGAATAATGAATATAGAGCACTATCAACATGGTTTATGTACCCACATAAATGACAGATTACAAACAAAAGCAAAACCAAATGCTGTAATTTCGTAGTTCCATCTTCGAAAGTGGCCCTTTTTCAAATTTGATTTTTTTATGATATAACTTTACAATAACTAAGAAGTTTTAATACCTTCATTTAAGGAGTATTACATTGTCTATTAAATACAATTTATTGCATTAACCTAGCATTTTCAGTTTCCGAGATTTTTAGGATTCTTTAAGTGACCCGGATTCATTGCTCTCGAGTGTATAAATCATGTATGAGCAACACATTGCTCTGACTCCAGTAACAGGAAACATTTATGATATGAAAACAGAAAGTAATATCTAGATCCGTGTTTAATTTGTGATCAGTGTGAGCGTAAATTAGGAGACAATAGGAACGTGCACAATTTATTATTCACTTGTAGTATTAGCAATATCTCAACAATCTTGGAAGCGGATACCTGGATACACTTTACAATTATTATATATTTCCGAATAAAGGCCTTCAGCTGATTTACAACAAGATCTTTCTCTGTGCTGTGAGTACCTGGTTTTCTGGAGAAAGAGTAACAGCAATATAGTAAGGCGTGCGCCGTTCTTCCAAAATAAAATGCGGCTTTTTCCAGTCTGGCTGAGTTCGATAGTTCGATACTCAATCACGCGCCGCGTCGTCCGTTCGTCGCTATCTAAAATGAAGGCAAAAGCATATTGTGTCGCAATCGGCTGCTTAAATTATAGCAAGGATCCGAACCTCAGGTTTTTCACACTTCCAAAGAACATCGTAAGGTAAAGAAATGCACGTCTACCTATTAGTCATTATGTAGTACCTACCTACTAAATGTTTACTTTTGTTATTTTTATTTATGTCACCCGCATTTACGTAGTTACTTACATGGACTAATTGTAACTGTATATTATGTAGTAACATTTTGATTATGTAGATAACAGGGTACTCGTACATACTTTGTTATGTGCCCAATTACGTAGGCACTTAATAATAAATAATGAAGACTATGCAAATTAAAGTATTAAAATTAACAAGAGAATCTGAACTTGGTTTATTTGAAACGGCATTTGTTCACAAAATAAGAATAATAGGCACATAACTGGTAATTAAATATTCAGATTAATTATTCTTTAAAAGAAGACCACCCTAACGTTGTCAAAAGAGTTACGCGATAGAAAGAGAGGCAACTTCTAGGTGAATATAACTAGGCAATTAACGCTATGCGATCTGAATTGCACTTTGATGTGTCGTTTCAAAGAGTCGCTATTTATTTAAAGTATTAAGTGGAGTGAATCTTCTGTACTTGTACTATTAAGTAATTTATGCCAATACCCAGAAATGTACTGATGAACGCCCGTCTAATTCAGTTACGTCCTCAAATATCTCACATCCATATACAGGGTGTTCGGCAGAACGTTGAACATACGAAAATGGCAGATAGGTGGGGTCATCTGCTATCTACCTAGCCCAAATGATTTGACCTAGGCCCCATAGTTTTTTTTTAATTACCGATTTTTATGAGTTTGATAACTTTGAAGTAATATTACTTTATGTAGGATAGACGAAACTGGCAACAATTTTGTTTTGTTTTGTCTCTTCTGTTGGTAGATTCCTCTAAAATTATTGTTTGGTGCAGATAACAGCTAGACAAAAAGTTATGAGCCTTCAAACATTACAAAAAGGGGTAAACATGATTTTAAGCTTTTCTTTACATTGCATTAAAAAATAACTAAAAGTGATTGAAGACTTAGGATTTCATCGAAACATCCTTGGTGTATGGCCTTTCGAACGGTATGTAATTTGGTTAATTAAAAAAAAACTTAAGAGCTATTGACCAATTTTAGTTCAAAATGGGGATTTTGATGCAATTCGATTTTTGTGAAATGTAAAATGTTTTGCAAAATTCATCATATAATCGTGGTAAAAATTTAAAATCGATTGTGTATTGGGTATGTACCTAATTGGTAAAAGCTCCACGTGTAGAAACATCAAACAAACTCATGAAACTCGGTTATTAAAAAAAAAAACAATAAAAACATCTATGGGGCCTAGGTCAAATCATTTGAGCTGGGTAGATAGCAGACGACCCCACCTATGTGCCATTTTCGTATGTTCAACGTTCTGCCGAACACCCTGTATAATGGCAAATGACTCGACTTAAGGCTACCCAACTAATCAATACTAAATTCGACGAAAGAAGATACTTATTCTACTTACCCTGCACCCTAATTGCGTCTCACACTATCAATCACAATCTGAACCATTTTGAAGTCATATGTTCGAAAAATTTGTCTGCTTAACAACGTACCTAAATAACGCAATGAATTTTGTTGAACTGTCAAAATGTTACTGTATTTACGCACTTACCCCGCTGCTTCGACTTAGCTGATGACAATGATAATAGATATAATGATTATATAATATAGTATAATCAAATAATTACTGTACCGCTAATAATAAATTGCATTGTAGCTTGCACACAATACCCTTTCCTTTGTCTCCAGTCTTCAGTCTCCAGCTAAAATGCATTCCATTCGAAATAAAACAGAACTGTTTTACTAGTATAAAAATCGATTTAACAATGCCAATGAGCAATACTGAAACATTACTAGGTATTTTGTGCTAATAAATCTATTATATTTCAATACCTTTAGCCGCCTACCCGTCTGTTTATGTAGTTAGTATGTAATTTATTTACTCGTTCAATCATAAAACGTTCCGACTGTTCTTACTACACAGTAATTACGACCTTCATACGTACTGGGTTGGATTATTTTGCGCCCACACGAAATACTTAAAACGCGCAATCACATAAATAATGCGTCAGGATAAAAATCTTGAGTTGCCACGAGGTGGGTAGGATAGACGTGACAGTTTAATGGGAAGTTTTGTTTACCCTTATTCGGCCCTGGATTTAAGGTTCGTTGGGATTAGGTATATTAGACAGGGGTTGTCCCCGCTGCTCTTTTGCGGTAATCTTTTTGGTACAGTAAGAAAAATACAAGGTCTCTTTTCTGAATTCTTGATGAGAAAACTTGTTATGTAGGTATTTACCTAGTAAGGATTTCCTTTATTGTGAAATGCCTTCTTTCAACCTTTTGTTTTATGTAATAGGATACCTTTATAACAGGATACTACTTACTATCTAATATATATAAAAAAAAATCAGCTGTTCCCAGCAGATTTTTTTTTCGCGATTTCGTATTTGGTCCTATAGTAAAAGTTGTTCATAATGATGAGTACAATGACCCCTTAAGAGGTTGATGGTGTTTTACCAATAACCCTGTATAGTATTTGGTTAAAGTTAATAATCAAATTACGTATAACATGTTCTAGTAGGTTGTACTGAACAAGGTGTTCTATATGATCAAAGACATAGTGTTAAGTACATATTTTTGATTTATTTACTTTCTTTGACTAACTAAAGCCTATAACATATTTTTTGTTGGTGTTTATTACTTATCGGCTTATAACTTATACCATTTGGCGTACTAAACGAAACTGGAACAAAATATACATGTACTCGTAGGTTGACTTGACCAGGATTGTTTATTCATCATTTCTAAAATTAATTAACTCTTTGAGTCATTCGTCTGAACTGCAGTATATTGTCAAGAGCAGTCTTGTCTTCAGTACAGACAAGACAGTATAGTCAGACAATAAGTTAATTGTGACACATATTATATTAAGAACAACGAGCTGACATTATACACTTTATTGTTTTATATATTATTATGTTGAGCTGAGAACAGATGTACAACCGACGCGCACTATCGATTTTATATAAATCATAGAAGGAAACAAATGGTGGGCAAGCTCTCAATCGAAAAAACCCAAGTAGGTATTCCTGACATTGTTGAAACATTGTTGAAAAAGACTTAAAGAAAAACACTTTTGTGCACAAATTTATATCTGCCACATGACAGTTTTGCAATTTGCTGTCCTTAAACTGTCCTTTTGAACTTGTTACTCCACAAATACATTTATATCTTTTTTTACTGCTTAAGCACCTATCAAATTAAAGTGATGAACATCCTTTTATTACTTTCAACATCAACCAACATCTTGTCATCATGAATAATATATCAATTCTGCCACCCTCTGTCAAGTACACAGGGAACCTCCTTAGGGCCTCACGAAATCAAGATGGTTGAATCGTCATAGCACAGTATACTAGTATTATTGCTAAAACTATAAAATTATTTAATAGGTTTATGACCGTTTAAATATTCTGGGCATGTGCCGTTAGGCCATGGTTCCGTCTCTATTCCGTATATTGTTGATAGCTTTTAGTTTTTTTTTCGATTTATAGATATTATTCTGTTATCCGCAATATTTATGAACTATAGAATTTGGCATTTTAGAAAAGTTATTGAACGACCTCTTAATCATGTTTACCTTTTTGGAAGTTTCCTACCGTCTGCTGGCCCACGCTTTTGAGCAATTTTCTGTTCCATATGTAAAAGTGGCTACTTTGATACATTATTATTTCTAGTTATAATTTGTCAAAAATCATTACCACAATTATATCATTACCACCTAACTAGCACTTAAGCTGATTTAAAGCTCCCGCAGACAGGCGCGACACGACAGCGCGACGCGACTCTTGTAGAACAATTTCCGTGTAGTTTTCTTGGAAATTGTTCTATTAGAGTCGCGTCGCGCTGTCGTGTCGCGCCTGTCTGCGGGAGCTCGTTCTTAAAGAGTAAACCCCCAGTCAGGGGGTTTACTCTTTAAGAACGAGTTCCGTAGTTTCGGCCGAATATAGAGGCGTTCTCTACTCCGTATCACCTACTTACATAAGATTATTTCGGGTCCCGAAGTACGAATGAATGACCACACGATTTGACAGTTGTCCTAACTTCCGATGTGTTTTTACCCGTCCGAAAATGTTAATTAATCGAGAGTAGGGTTCATTATATACCTACTTTCGGACGGATTTGTATCTTCGTTGACGGGCTTAGAGAGCAGGCCCTCGATTGCGGGAGCTTTTATTAGGCTTCAAACGGCCTGAATGTTGTATAACTTCTGTTCAAGGGCTATTTATTCTATAACACTTATATACATATAAGCTGTATAGCATCGTATTGGATTTATTCAGCAGGCTGGCAGTACAGTTGAATCCCCTAACAAATACAAAAGCTTGATGTGGAGCTATTGTACAGGAATTCGATGTAAAGCAGTGGTATATTATATAGTACGTTTGTCGGGAATTATTTAGAGCCGGAAAATGACTGCAGTCATCGACTAACAACAAGGCGACTAATTAAAGGTGTTTACAAAGCAGATGTGAGTGCAAACGCCGGGAGGCGCAGCCCTGGAAGGACATGTAGTGACCTGATTGGTGATGTTCTTTAGAAAGGAAAGTTGCCTAGTACTCGCAACCGGCGTGCGTGTATGACCAGATGTATGAACGTAAACGAAGCAAAAGGAGCATGTAAGGATCGTAGCAGCTTGTCGATTCTGTAAAAATCTCAACGTGAAGTGAACACTTAGGTGAAGTGAGCTGTCAGTGTCATCCCGTTGATGCTAGGGATTGACCAAGCATTACAATATTACAATATATCATCCATCATCATTCCATTTATCTGTGGAAACTTGTAAATGGCCTTCAGTTGCATATTGTTTAAGCATTGTTGCTGTATATTATAGCTGTAAGTTTCCCGAATAAAATAAAATAAAATAATCGAGTTTTTTTTAATTTTTTATTCTAATTCTGTTTATCATTTTATATTATTTCAAAGCTAGTATTTAAGTGGCTAAACATTACTGTTTACGGGTTTTTTTTAAATAAAACAGCAAAACTGAAATTCAGTCAGAAACTGAAATAAGTTATTTTATTATTTTTTCCTCAACTAGCTACTAAAGAAAATGCGCATGGACATTGTTTGTTATTAGGGACCGCGTAGTCGACGGAGCCCCGCTTAGCGGAGCTCCTACTTCTAAATGGTTTAAAAAAATAACCACGAAGGGAATGGCGGGGTCTTTGTTCGCTCGCTCATTAGACCCCGCCATCCCCTTCGCGCCTAAGCGTCCGAGTCGGCGTGCCCCAAGTCCCGAGCTCGCTTCGCTCGCTCTTACATCCTAAGTTCTCCTACTAACATTGCCGTTTTACTAACTCGAGATGTGTTGTTTAAGCGATATCAACTATGATCACTAATGTTTGGCCACATCATGAAGTATTCGTGCGTTTAAATGTTCATATCGTCAAACGATCATTATTCAATAATGACCACATCATGATGTCACCAGCGCGCAGCGGTCGATGTTTTATTTCATGAAATGCTTATCGAAATGCGTTGCACTGCAGCCCGCTGCGGCAGTAAAGGACTCCAGCCCTCAAGGTTTGCGCAAATTAGGGCGTGCCGCAACGCATCGCATTGTAAAAGTCCTCGTTTATCATTTTGGTACATTTTGTATGAACCATTGCACACTACAGGCAGGCCGCAGCGCAACACACTGGCTGATCGCTCGTCAGGCGTATTTTGTTACCTATGCGTTGCGTTGCGGCCCGCCTGTAGTGTGCGCTGGTTAATACAAAATGTAGGCACGAAACTGATTGGTAGGAGGATTTTTACAGTGCGTTGTGTTGTGGCGCGGTACGCCCAAAGGTGCACTAGCCTCATTGAACTGGATTGAATACAGTTCAAATTCGAAATTTGAATCTATCTGAGTCAATTACTGCGTTGCGGCGCAGCCCGATGTGACTCCAAATGAGCTTTGGCGCAATTTAGCAATGCGGCACGCTGCGGCTGTACTGTGCGCTTAGCTTAAATAACCGGTTACCCTAAGTAGCTCTATTATTTAGGTGCGGTGTGCTTTTCTAGTTCAAGTTGCCTGTTATGTCGTTTTAAACTTTGTTTATGTTGACACCGGTACTTACCGTTATTTTTTATATTAAATTAGTAGATTTTCTCAGTTTTGAAAGTTCATTTGAATAGAAGTTGTAAATATGAAACATGTTTAAAGGTTGCGGTTTGCTTTCTGGCATAGAGAATGTCTTACGGCATCGCTAACCTTTTGTGACCTACTATTGTGAGACCGTGGTGTTTTGCCAAAAGGAAACTACCGACGCTGCACTGGGCCTCTTCCTTCAAGGATGTTGCCATTTTGAATCGTTCGCTTGTTATTCCCAATTATTATTATCTAACCGGATCTAAAGTGCAGTACAATTAACCGGGTACCATTTATGGAACTAAGTAATGCGCGAGTTAACTTTGTTTTCCACATTAGTTAATTCAGTTAATTACATGCGCAGATACAACCGTATAGTAACTCCCTAGTTTATATTTTAACTAATTGGATAAACACTGAGCGTTGTAAATGAGCGTGGGTTCATCTCATTAACAAATTAATCTCGACATCATTTTATTGATGTCCAGTTTCGTCGCAAATTATAATAAAAGCTAATGCGTTTGTCTTATTGTATGTACTTTGGCGACCTTCGCGTGAACTTGAAGCGACGCCCACATACCATAAGGTCCTTGTTTATTATTGATGGCTCTCTCTGAGTACCTACTGGACTATTATTTACCTCGTTGTCACCTATATTTATACCTACCATATAATTGTAGGACACGGCGATAATCGTAGTCTCGTTGCTCGCGCGCATGCCTCTTATGAGTCATCGGTAAGCGTTCTGCGCACAATGCCGTCCGAACAGTCCAGTCGCGACGCGGCATACCTAGAGGACATACATGTCACTTCATGTACTCATACGCTCGCGATACGCACGATCGAGCTTCGGAAACATTGTTGTCTTAACTTGTGAATTAAAAATATATCGTACGGAAGAGTGTTGACGTTCTGTGAAGATGACTGCTGTGAAGAAAGTCATGGCGATGCGTCAGTTAGACTCTATGTTTGGAAATATGAATCTGGAGGGGGAGGGTCGGCATTCGCCGGTTGTCAGCTCTATCGTCGAGCACGACCCTCGTTGTGAAGTGCATGGCCGTTGCAGTACGCCGTATAGGTCGTCACTTTACCTTCACAGTAGGGAGTCTACGCCTGGATATTACAGGGATTCAGCTTCACCCACAAATGGGGGGCTTATCATCAGGTATTTTTATTATTTTATTTGAAACATTATTAAAAAAAATGGTACTTATCGTATGTTGTGTAACGATAACTATGATGAAACAGGCGACGGGACTCACTGGGGCTGTCTCCGGCGCGCGAGCTGGAGCACCCGTCGACGTTCCCGAGTATCCTGCGTCGCGACCGGCACAGCCCCTCCGTGACGCCACCGCGGCGTGACACACCAAGCCCCACTCATAGACTTCACAACAAACGCCACTCTATGGGCTCCTTCCCCAACCTGAGCAGAAGCAACATCGTCAATTACAACAGACGCGATTCCTTAACCAGCAATGGTGTTCGAGATATGAAGCGAGACTATGTCGGATCCACAAATTCGCTGTCCAGAAAAAGTTCTATCGACACAAAGAAGTCTTCAACGGACTCCTTGGATGTGTGGCACGGCAGTACCGTGCCTTGGGAATCTGAAAAAACAAATTCTGTATCGTCGCTAGTGCATGACGAACGAGTCTCGTATGGACATAATAATAAGGTAATTTATCAGAGACAGTAACATACTATTCGGGATTAAAACAATAATCTTTCATGTTCTAACTTTAGTATTACAGAAAGTCATGATCTCATCAATTTATTATTTGTACAGAAAAAAAAGCACGTCGTACATATTGTATTGAAATTAACCATAGGTAATGTTTTTATTTCCAATATTTGTCCCTTTACGACCATGTTAAGAATTGACTAATAGTAAATATATGTTATTATAAGTTTCCAGTTTTATCGAGAAGTAATAACTTGGTAACAATATAATTCTAATCTAAACTCCTTTTATTGGTAATTGTAGTGATTGTAGAGCATTTAAGAATAATAATTCTTAAGTTTATATTTTTACTCTTTTCCGTTATATCCGCATTCAGCGTGAAGCGAACATTATCCGCGTCTAAATGAACCTGTTAATTAATACGAATCATTCTTTGTGTTGCACTCTGAAAGATATATACAATACCATCACGTCGTTCACGGTTGTGTTACTTATTGCTGAACGAATTTTTTCATAACAGAAATAATTACCCGTAATTAAATTACAGTTATGGTTGTGTATGACGTTAATAATCACGAAAGGGATTGTGATCGATTTTATAGACCGGAACCATTTAAAATACTAAATTATATTTAATTGTTACGCAGTTGCAGGTGCTAGAGACTTTTATGGGACTCGTATTAGTTTCAAGGTGTGATATTGAAGTGAAATAGCTGTACGAAATTCGGTACATTGGTAGTACATCCCCAGTTCGCTGTACATGGTCGCTGATAGGGCGTCCGTCCCGCGCGCCTCGCGTTGACCTATACAGCCATAAATGGGCACGACGCCGCCGACTGCCACCCGCCACGACTAAATCATGACAATATTTACATTTTATCTCGCATGCCACTGCAACATTTGCTCAGTCTATTCAAAAATATACGAAAAATGTTCATTAATGCGTCGTATTCGTTTGAACAACAGTTAAACGAGTAACTTAAGAATTCCAGATACTTCTGACAAACGGTTATTTTTGTTTAAACTGGAATTTAAAGGTTACCAACATTACTGTGCTAGCGGATCATGGATGACGTCAACTGAATGCCTCTAGTGACCAAAAGAAATCGATGAACGAGTTAATTAATCACTAATCAGTCATAATATCACTTTGTTTGCATTAACCGCGACTGCTTATAACGTAACTCAGAATCTGAGTTTAAAAACCTATTGCTTGCAATTTAAAATTACGTAAAGTTTACTTGCTAATCGAATTGAAACAATTGATCGAGTTGGTTAAGTTACCTAATTGATAAGCACATCTATGCAATCGGTAGAACAATAATTATTGCGCTATGATGAAAATTTATGAATGAGGACAGATTTAGTATGTGCACAAACGAAACCTCGTCCCAACCCCAACTTAATGAATTTCAATTTAACTGTAACTGGATCTCCTCGTAAATACATAGTTTGACCCGAGACAAGTTTCCAGTTAATCAGTCAATAAATTTCAATTGTTCGCAAGGCGAAGTCAGTTGTAGCTATGGATGATTCAGTTTAAACGTAACTATGTTTGTATTAAATTGTGTCAATGTTCCACATGATAGGTAGGTACTTCGCCTAAGGATTTTCGGCGTACTCTCTGTGAGTCATTATGAAATCACGGCTCCCAATGGAAGTCGGCTTGTGTAACATAAATATTATTAAGTTTACGTAACCCGTTATATGATTAGTTTTATCGCTTGTTATTGTTTCAATCATCGTAATTTTGTTAACTTGTTGAACTACAAAAAAGTGTTACAAATAGTGTGAGATCTCGCTCTACTTCTTTGAGAATGAGAGTTTTTATAGACGTTTATATATTGTGAATTTGAATCAAGCTGTTACTACAATGGTATTTTGATTGACTAGTGTACATATTTTTTGCTGCGTGCTGGCTTCAATAGCAAGATTTATTGTAGCAGTATATCGTTCTCATACGAGTCGAATTCTTCCTTTTGATATTATGTATAGAGGGGAAATCGAAAGATCAGACATATTCTTTTCATATAAGGCACGGTTCATCGCACACATACTAAAGTTTTTTTTTAATACATTATCTAAACTAATATTATATAGAGAAAAGATTTGATTTTTTGTATGTTTGTACTGTTATGTTGTGCTTTCACAATAAAACGGCTGCACGGATTTGGATGAAATTTGGCACATGGGTAGAGCATGACCTGGACAAGGACATAGGCTACTTTGCATCCTGAATCGCAGACGAAGTCGCAGTAAACAGCTATTACGAATATTGTAATTAATTATGTTTATTGATTGTAAGCATCTTCCGTAGCCTCCCTAAATGTGGTGATAATTATTATTCGTTTTTCACGCGTAGGTCGAAATTAAGATTGTGACGAGTCTCTTTTGACAATAACTTGTTTATTATTATGCTCTTTATATGGCACAGCCTTGAGTTCCTTCGTTACGAATAAGGTGACTAATTAAATGTTTGAATTTTCCTTCGTTATTTCTAGAGTAGCGTGGGTGCCTACGTGAGCAATATATGTATGATTTATTATATCGTTCTGCGTGTGCGTATCGTCTTCATCAATAGATAACGCATCATAGTTAATCAAACATTACGAAAATACTTCTTTTGTGTTATGTCATGTTTTTTTTTATAACTAAGTACCTAGTCAGGCGAAAGAAATAAGCGAAAGTTTCATGCGCGCATGAATAATTATACGCTTTTTCTAAAACTTACGTTTGGATACAGTTCATAGAGGTGATAGTGTCGTAATTAATTGTTTATATGCTCTCTGAATGATATTTCGTGATGGTTACTCTTAAATTTGAATAAATTCGTACATGCATGCGAGTTTTCACATTCATTATAACTCTACAGGCATACTAAAAGTTATCTCGGTTCGGTGAGACGTCACAGACATACTTATTACTAGTTACTATTACAAAGTAATGTTCCAGTAAAACATGAAACGTATATTTTAAAATATAGAAAGTCGACGGCGAATAATGTACGGCTCACAACAAAACGAGCGCGGGTGACAATAGTGTACGATTTGCACTCTACGATTGTGTGCTCGAAGAGATATCTGCAAGCGCTCTGCTCGTGAGCAATATCTGAGCGCGTACGATGCCTTTCACTTGTATTCGCATTCAACGGATCGAGCGGAACGTTAGCGCGCCTTTCTCTCTGTCCCCGTCTCTGTCTAACATGCGTCGACGGTGGTGCAACACTGGTGGTGGGCCGGCGCACGCCGCTCGCCGCCCGTGACAACAGTAGCGCAGTTTCCTCGACTACATCCGCACGGAACCGACGCCGCCGCGCTCGGATGATCTATCGCGATCTGACATGAAGTCCAAACCGGCACATTACATAGACGCTCCGTTTAGACCGTGGCCGCCGCTTTCGCGCCAGGCGCAGCCGCAGCCCAACTTTTATTTCCGACCGCCGGACCCGATGGACTTAAGGAATTTTAAAACATCCTCGTCAAAAGGATCCACATACTCGGATTTCTCCGGAATGAGTGCGTACAGTAACAAATCGCGGGATTACTACTTCTTGTCGCCTAGCTACCGTTCAGCAGGCGCCCCGACGCCAAGCGGCCATGCCGACCTGTACGGTATGCGAGAACGACCTCGCCAGCTCAGGAATCCAAACCCTTCGCCGCCAGCAGCCTGTCCGTGCAGTCGCTCGCGATCTTTAGAAGACGTCCGCACCGAGGTGGTGACTGAGTGGGAGGACGACGACGAGAACGGCAATCGCATCGTCGCACCAGCCACCAAATTTAACCGCACGGCATACAAAGCCAACCCTGCCTTCCAAAAGCAAGGATTCCTCACCCGCCATTCTATGGAAAATCTAGTCGATAGACCACCGCAGCTATTGCCTCCCAAACGGATCTCTGCCTTTCAGGTAATTGAACTAACTTTCTATCCAGACAGTTGTCTCTTTGTGAAATGACTGCATTGGAACATTTGTCTGTTAGAATGCCATCAACGACATAGAATTAATTTAACCATAGTGTTTAACTGTAACTGCTCTTTGATATGTATTTATGCGTACTTTCTAAGCTCTTAAATCTACATGATTATCTTGTTGATGCTAAGCGATGTGAGTAACTTGTGTATTTGTGGTGCTTTAGCGAACGTGTTAGGATTTATAATGGTACAGGTATGGTGGCACAGTATTATGGGAATGAAGCATCGACTCCTCGTCAGAGCGCGTTCAGCTCCGTTGAACCGCAACGCGCCGTCCTGCGCGTGTAACGGATGTTCAATACTTGTTTTTATGTGATCGCACATACATGTATCGTACATCGTACTTATAAGTACTCTAATGTCAAATTCTTTATCTATTCATGCGAATTTGGGTTATCTGGTTACTGGAACCTGTTTCTATTAGGCCGTCTTTTGCAATGCGAGTGTAAATTCTATTGTCGGAAAATTATTGTTTCATTAAGTCCGTGTTTCGACATGATGTCTAATTATGTAAGACGCTTCAAGCCGTGTTTTTATCACGTAGTTGTAATGATGGCCCAGTTCTTGTGCACCACGTAGGTACCTGGTGGTACTTCGTCATATACTGTCATCTTGTTGTCTTGAGAATTAACAATTTATTTAAACATTATTTATATTTCGGGAATAGTAGCTCTTAAATACAATATCAGTTTTTAATCTTAGTACTTGAGCTTTTTTAGTTATTCACGAGCAGTTTTACTTGGCTGAAAATGTTCTCCTTTAAATAGTATAGAATATTGACCACGTTCTCTAAAACTTGATATGCAGTCGTTTTTAATTTCACAACTCTAGACTGTTAACTACTAAACTTTATCTTTTTAATCGTCCTTGGTTTTACTCTGCGGATTATCTATGTTAATCAATGAAGACTCATGAAAAAATCAATCAGAGGTGCCATTGTTCTTACATTTAGGTACCTTTAAATCTAGTAATTGTTTAGTGAATTTCTTTAGTTTCTTGGCATAACTTCATCATTTTTATTATCCTCATCATTATTGATTTCATGATTTTGATTCCAATTGACAATTATTATCGCCCTTTTTGTGGATTGTTTTTTTTCTCTTGAATCATTTTGCAATATATTTATACTTATAATAAAAACATCATATAAAATGGCGTTAATTTTATGCTATTGGTTCCGGCTTCTAGATCTTTATGTACTGGGAAAAAATCACGAAAAATATCGTGTAACTTTTCTTGATATTTAGCAAAAAAAAATTGAAAGGAAGATAATGTTCAAAATTCCTAAAATTATTAAAAAAATATTGGTATATTATTTATGCGTATGATATAATCTAGATATTACATATATCTAAGTAATAAGAAATACAAAAACTTATGTCATATTTAGCTAAAAAAGATTGAAAGGGAAATAATGTTCAAGAATCCGGAAATTATAAATATTAGGCCTACTTATATTATTTATGCATATTATATAATCCAGATATTGCATAAATCCAGAAATAAAGACGATGAATACGTTAATAAAAAATACTAAAACTTATGTCATATTTAGCATAGGTATTGCAAGTAGGAAATAATACATAATCATGAGATTTTCTAAATTTAAATTGCAAATATCGTCTATTGGTTTTGATGATAATGCGGAAACCATAACACTTTTTTTATTACGTAACAATCTCATATTATATCGATTTAATTTTATGCATTATACCAGATATCTAAATTATGGAAGTCATTAGCGACTGTATAAAATGGCATAGTAGGAGTACGTAATCATGACGACAATGCAGCTATTAATCTCAGCTTTATTATAAACTGGAATCAGTTTTTATTGGTCTATGTCTAGAGTTTTTACGCTTTCTATAACACAAGGAAAGTTCGTCTTATGCTTTACAAATTCTATTGATTCACTTTGATTAATTTTATATTGAGGTCTATTAAATTGAAAAGAATTCTACATGTTGGTTGAATCCATCAAATAATATGAAATCGTTGGCATCCTCATCATTTTCGTGTCCAGTCTATTTGGGGTCGGGGCAGCATGTCTTCCTCCACACTTCCCTAAGTCCTCTTCTCAGTAGTCACCACTTTTGTAGCCATATCATCATCATAAATATAGTTGTCATCATATTTACTAATAACACGGACGATGACGTGAACCCTAACAACTGTTACGTGCCAAATCTCGCGACCATTTGTAAATAAGAAGGCTTGTTTCAGCTTTATTTCGCCGAATAGCGTAATAAACGATCTCGTACGTAAAAAAATGCGGTAAAGTACACTTTCTACAACGCTTTAACTGTGCAACAATGAAACGAAAAGCTACACCAATTACTTGATTCGAACCGTTTCAAACGACATTCAAATGCGTGTCTTGTCGCGCCGTGACTCCGCATTAAAACATCGATATCACTTTTGTATTGCTCATTTTTGGAGTTTATATATTGCCAGTACAAATATAGTCATAAGCCGCTATTCGTAATATTTTTATATCTGGCCATTTTTTTATCTAATTTGCATTAGGTAGGTGTGACACGAGTCTGAAATATTTGGTCCGTAACATCACGCACCAAGTAATCAGTGCTTCACAACTTTGTTATCGGTCAGGCAGGTGGTCTAGCCGTGCGTGTGGCAATAAACGGGTTCCTACTAGGCCGTCTTGCAACTCGCGGCTTACCTTATCCATCCATACAATTCTTACAACCTGTTCTAGTTACCACAGTTATGCCCAACATTCCGGGCTACAATGGACCTTGTTCACTTTGAATGCAACCAATTGACAGTTTAAGTATTATAAAACCGGCAGTTCTCGCACGCTAGCGAGAATCTTCAATATGATTCGTTTATTTTTGAATGAATACTTTTTAAGCAATCGTTATTCAACATGTAACGATTAGAAAAGGCCTAACATAAGTGCGTCTATAAATTGTTCTCAACAATAACTTTTTTATTTTAGGATTTTCCGTTCACTTGGGTTATCGGTTCATTTTTGGTGTAAACGGTCATGACTCATTTAAAATACGTACAATTATCGCTGTTCTATATCTGCATATGGTATCATACCAATTGCGAACTACATTCTACGTGATTCTGTGTAGAAGAGGTGTACGGAACACGAATGCCTGCGTCATGGTCTTGGGCCGGCGCGCGGCGTGGTCGGTGCGTCACCGTCTCTCCGACGCTATCACCGATCTGAGAATGCAGTGAACAAGGTTACCGAGGTTTCACCACGGTGACGCCGCCTCAACGAAACATGTACCGTTCCCGTTCTGAATGACGAGAAATTTTCACTTTTAAACGCGGACAAGAGGCCTCTTGTATTAGGAACAATTATTGCCTGTCAGTGCCTGTCACTGTACACGAAACACACTGGAAATCCGTACCATGAAATTGTTCAATATTTATTGTTTTATTTTAGCACAGAAAGTAAACTATAACGAATCGTAAAGCTACGAGTATATACATACAGTTTTAGGCCCCAGCACCCTTATTGCATCACTCGGAATGACAAACCCTTTCATGTTGACAGTACAACAATAGTACATTGTTACCCTAGGCGTGAAAGTAACTTATTTAGTGCCGTGACGGGGTTTGGTGCCCGAGCGTAGCGAGGGCGCCAATAGTTCGAGGGAATAAATAAGTCTTTAACCCGAGGTAAACACTGTGCTTTTCATTACGAATACAAAGAAAAAACATGAATTAGCCAAAGAAAAAATGAGCCTCTTCTGTTATGAAATCAGCCGTTAAATCCATAATATCTGAATCAGATGGAACTCATTGTGTTAATACAAATCTCTGCTTTAAAATAAGATAGATTTGGGCAAAATATTTACCATTTTTTCAATGATGGAAATGAAAAATAATGGCTGAATAGCTAGTAGCCGGCCACAGAACAAATCAATAGGCGAGAAAGCGGTAATTCAATCTTCATTTGTTTTTTCGAGTAGAAGTTTTGTTTAAACTTCCTTATTTAAAAAAAATAGTCTTTACTTACTACCTACTTATCTTTATGTTCATTCAATTTTACATTTAATTGAGTGGCTGTATAGGATGTTGGGACATGTTTCAATAGAAGTGTGAAAATAGACCTAGTTTTTTTTTAATAATTTGACAGGTGTCAGTTGAAAGTGATTCTCCCTAGGCCTGAAAAGTATTACTTTCAACCCGCTCAACTTCAGACTTACTTTCAGAGTATGAGTAATGAAAAATCTATTGCTACATCTGCTTAAAAATATTTGTCTGTTCTTTACCAAACTATTTGTCTGTATTTTTTTGTATTATCAAAATGAAAGGGTTTATCATTCCGAGTGTGTTTACATTTAATGATGCATTTATTGATTAAAACTTTATGCACAAGTAAAAAAGACAAGTGTACAGATGCGGACTTAATGCCTGAGGTATTTTCTACCAGTCAACCTTAGGGTGATGCAGAGATAAAACATGGCAGGTGCAACGTATGGGATAGATAGCTCGAAAATGACTCTATAATACAAGAATATATACCTATACATAGATACATACATACATAAAAACAAAATAAACCTTGGCCGGAGATGTAACGACCGATAGAGGAGATAACTAACCCATCAACTCGGCGCTAGGATGTTTCGGCCAACTTCTGACGGATACGTTCACGAAAAAAATCAATGTATTGCTGCAGGTAACAAAAACGTTTAATTAGTGAGAAGTTAAAAATTAATGTATTACTCACAAGCCTGGCGAGCTTTTTTATGGTCAATATGTTTCGAGACTCGTACGACAGACAATGTTGAAGTGTTCTTCAAGAGTAACTCGATATAATAACCCGGAAATAACTATATTACATGTCAATCAAAACTATCATTAAGTACCTACATCTGGTAAGGTTTATTTTTATTTTCATATTGTCACTTGTTTACCACAAGTAAAGCGCGCGTTGCTTCGTGAGATAAAAATATTATAGTCTAGCTGCTTAAGTAAATATTAAGTTTTAACAATATTATTAGGTACTCAAAATAAACCTGGCGTTTCTAGTGAGTGGAAAAACTGTTATCGGTTTTTCCTTACTTTCCTATGACAGACAAATGAGCAAGAATTAATGTAAAATGAGGTTGACTAAAACAGCCGATGCAATGGATAACAACCACCAACCAATTATGAGTGTAATTTATTATTATTCTTTATTTTAACATAACCAATAACATTGACATACCTACTTACCTACTTATTAATATAAATATTGTACACCCCATGGGTATGTTACAGTGATACATGAATACTATTGTAAGATCTCTCTATTTACCTGTTGAATTGAATAAAACAGCAAAAAAAAATTCATTGAATCCAAAATTCCCCACATTCAGTCTGGATTCTTCAAACCCGTCACCCAAAATAAGTTGTAATCAATTTATTTTCCGCCTTTTCATATTTAATGTGTACCTACCTATTAATTTTAGGGAAAACGAGCCCCTAAAAATTCAAGTTGTCACATTACATGTTTCATGGTTGTTGCAGGCACAGATCAGAAATGGCGGTCACCCTGGTGTACCACTGTCGACTCCAAGCAGCGTCGGCGTTGGTTCTGACGTCAACGGATCCCGGCCTACCTTTAAACCTGTCACTGTCCTGGAAGATCTTCAAGCTGTCCGGTGTGCCGAGTTCCATCCTAATGGCAAGCTGTATGCCGTCGGCTCCAACACAAAAACGCTCAGGATATGCGCTTACCCCAAGATTGAGGATGTCAAGTAAGTGTTATAGTCAAAATACATGTATATTATTGGTACTCTGTCGTCCTTAATTGAGAACAGTCCTTTGCGATTGCAGCGGGAGATACTAGTTGGCTTGCAGTCACGTGACCATACGTTTGAGACTCAAACTTTGAGTCTTGAAACTTTTCTATTTTTCGATTCCTCGGTTGATTGTTAACAAAACGTCTTCCATTCTGTTGATGCATTTTCCTTGACTGACGCTCAATAGGTAGGTAATTGATAATAACCGATGTACAACATGTTGTTCTCTAAGATTAATATTGAAATGCAATGTGTCGCGTGTTTATTTATTTTTCGCGCTATGAGTGCATAATTGGACATGCAATTATAGAGACATGTAGGTTACGATAATGGATTTCAACGTTTTATTTTAATTATCATTCATTATTCGAAGGAGTACACCAAAAATTAACTTTTAAGCGTGAGAGATATTCATTAATCCAGCAAAAACGGCAATGTTTCCGGGATTTTAATCAATATGTCTCTCGTTTTGACAGGATGTTAAATTGTATTTGCTTGGCATTATTCCACTTTCCAGAGCCACGGGTTTGTTTAAGTCTTCATTTGCATATTTGTCAGATTTGGTGACAGATCTAAATACGTGGCTGCGTAATCGAACGTGTTATGTGACTATAAATGGTAGGTAGCTGTGATTTTGAGGTGTGAGTGATGCGATATCCGTAAAACACGAATTCAGTATTTGCGTTATGTCATTTCGAATGTTGATATCCCAGTATTAAAATTAGATGGAAACATGGTGACATTCTGAGGCTCTAAATAAATAAAGTCACAGATTTCACTTCCGCACCGTAATAAAATATCTCCTAACTTTAGATGTCATTAAAATGTGACGTTTAATTAATTTATAAATTCGAAAAACAAGAGTTTATCGTAATTCCGCAGTCAGATTTCCGGTACGGCGTCATGCGAGGGGACGACCGTGGACTTTCTTCATTCTGGCCGTGGTCGACCTTCCCCAATACAATGCCAATTACTTGAAATTGCTTCTTCTCAAGTTATCTCGGCCTTTATGATTTTATTCGTTTCAATTGAACCGCTTCGGAGTACTAACGATAGATACTACATTAACTGTTTTTATAGCCAAAGATATCGTGGTTTACGATGTTAATCTAATGTGAACAGTATTTGTTTTTTTAATAACCATTCATATTGAAATTATTTTATTAGATTATAAAGGTTAGGATTGGACTAGAAAATCCTTCTGCATTACTTTTATTTTTATATGCCAATGCTTCGCACGTTTTTTTTTGTGATATGACAAAACAACGATACTTCTCTATTAAATGTTAGTTAATATGAATGCATTAGACACATCCATGAACGATCCATGCGTCATGTTCGTGAACGGGCGCTGTCAGTTGGGACTGGTCATCTCTTAGCCACCACGGCTTATTTTAATTATTTTATTATGGATTGTTTTGTTTGAATTTATATTTGCTGTACACTGGACACTCAATGTGTACGTCTTATTTACATCGTTCTCACATATAATTATACCTATATTCAAGATTAATGATGTAACTAATATTTATGTAACAATATAATTTAAAAGAGTGTCCATGGAGTTTCTTGCCCGTTCTTCTCCATAGGTACCTACTACGCTTTGGAATGGGCAACTAGCTTCATATTTCTGACTGACCGACCACTTGACAATTCAAAAGTGCCTGTAAATGGTTTAATTGAAATAAATGCTTTGAGTTTGAGTTTGACATAAACCTTTCGGAAAAAATGCTCTAGTTGATGTCGAAAACCGAATCAAAATCCGTTGTTTATTTTAGAAGAATAACGCGGACAGACATACTCTAAAAGCGACTTTAATCTAAATTAAAATTATAAACAGAAAACATTTGCTTTTTTGTATGTTTGTTTTTGCGCTTTCGCGGTAAAACGGCTGAGCGGATTTAGATAAAATTTGGCACACGGGTAGACCATGACCTGGATTAGGACATAGGATACTTTTATCCCGATATTCCCACGGGATCGAGACTTATGCGGTCTGACAACGCGGAGCGCAGCTAGTTTATAACAATGTAACAAACACACTTGTTGTGTCTCTTATAATATTTGTGTGCAAAGAAGTGTAAATGTAATCTTTGTAGTAATGTGTCAGCTCAGAAACAGTCTAATAGCAACTATAACGAGCAATAATATTGCGGAAGAGATAGTCTCTCGATTACTCTTGAGAGTTATTCCGTGTAGTGTGGCTGAACACACTCCTTTGGGAGACTCCATAAGATTAATCTGTCATGGGCTTTCGATATGCTCGTTGTCATTATAGCTTCACAGTATATTTGCTTTAATATTATCTGATAACAAGTAAGTACTTTAGTTGCAGTTTTTGATTGCGCGTAGTCTTAACTATCTTAATACTTAAAACTAAAAATGGACTAATTTGACATACTTTGCATTTCAAACCTTAATTATTTTATATGAGTAACGTGCGCAGCATGTTATAGTGGTTTAAACTAACACTTCCCTACCCTTTGTAAGATCATACTAGGATGTTCATAACATCTCACGAACGTATGATAATCGCAGTATTAGCACGTAAGTGGATGCTTACAGCCCTAAAATTGTATAAATAAACATGAGAGTATAAACAGGAATTCAATTCCTTTATTCAACATTTTTTGTAGAGCTACGGAAATCATTTGCTTATGAAATTATTTCCGTACGAAAGAAAATATTACGCATCGAACGTATGTACCATTACACAATGTTATCGAATTTGTGTTTTATATAATAACGCATATATTTGGTCGATGTTTTAGTCTATAAAGGTATCTATCATGTACTGGGGCAAAATCCACAAGAATAATATTATTAAATGTCAAGGCTTTTAGCGTTATGTACGTGAAAATGTCGTTATATCACTTTACTTTAGTCTTGAGGTTACCTTGTTGTGGTGACTTGAGTCGAGACTACCAGGCTGACTGATTACGTGAGCCGTGAAAACAAGGATAACATAAGATTGACCGCATCGTACGATTTGCTCCCCCTTTGTGATGTCATCGGACCCCCAATTAGATCGAGTTTGCACAGTTTCCTCGTGACCACACATACTAAGTAATAATAAGTTCTAGTAAATACGATAATTAATTAATTAGATAGCCACAATGGTCCAGATTTCATTTGACCTATTTCCTCCGTAATTACCAATTACGTAATTTTAGCTAATGTAGCGTCGATATTAGCTGTACATACATGCTTTGTATTAAATGTACCGTAACACGATATGGAATGTAAATAATTTATTGCAAAAACAGGCTTCTTAGATTCCTCCCGAGACCGGTAGGCGGCCTTCATTGATGCTATGGAGCATACAGTGATACAATAGTGTACACATATACCTAATCGTGTTCTGTCGACTCAAACTAGTTGCGATTCTTGTCGCGATCATGACAGGCGATATAAGGCCGTCATCGTACTTACGAGCGACGCGAAAGCGGTGACTAAGCGTTCACGGGTCGAAGACCCGAAGTTTAGTTTATACATACAGTGTCACTCTGTAATGTAATGTAAAGATCGCTTTGTATGTTATAGGTATGCCGTAACATATATCTGTGGAAAATTGAGAAAATATTCACACTTTCATGCGGAAAATTTCCACACAATAATTCAGTATCGCCCAAGGACTGCGATATTCTGATCCATTCAAACTTAATGAACTATTCTCGATATTTTTTTATAGTAGAGCAATACGTAACTGCTCTTCTCATTATGTAGATTATAATCAATAAATAGAAATTCGGAACTTCATATTTTATTGAATAGTATTACATCAACGGTGTCGTAATAAAACGCATAATTTTCCAATTACTATAATAATTCATGTTCATAATTCATGTTGAGCTAGTTTCTATCAGCAAAACATTGATTAAATCAATGACAGCGCAAACAAAGCCACAATATTGCCATATATAGCCACTTATAATTTATATTTCAAGTTCTAGTAGAAGTAGCCATCGGTGAAAGTGCCATTAAAATACGTCCAACAAATTTTGCGAGATTTCTAAAACGAATTCTTTGGTTGTATGTGACCTATACATGGCCCTTTTGTACTGTGGTTCTCAAAACAGAGGCATGAAAAACAGATGGCTTGGTATCAAAATAAATGAAATCGGTTGATACGCACAGTATGAAGCATATTATAGATTGGGGGAAATTGGCTTATTAGTCGATTCGTACGAATTTACTCGCCTGAAACGGGTGAATCGACACTTTTAAATAGAGGAGAGGATTGGAGTGTGGTGGAGTTTCTTGCTAGTTCTTATCCATAGGTACCTATTATGCTTTGGAATGGGCAACTAGCTTAATCTTTCTGACCCAACGACCCCTTTTTTTTTTTTTTTTTTTTTTTTTTTTTTTTTGAGGATGGGAAATCATCAAATGACTCCTCCCGCTCTGGGTGGAGCGGAAGGGAGTGTCAGACTCTTACTGACTAAAACCCACCCGTGTTCCTTCCTTGGCCCTTTATGTTCCGGGTCAGCGGTACCCCTTTTGGATGATCCCGCTTTCCCGGCAGGCTTGGGCCCTAGTGGACTCCCTCTATGATGCTGACATCTCTTTGAGGCGCGCGTGGAACACGTACGCGCCGTCCAGCACGGGCCTGGTCCTGATCGGACGGTGAGCTACCCATTACTCACCGCCCGCAGGCCCACGCCTACGGTGGCCGGGAGTCGTCACGCGGCTCCCGACGCCCGGAGCGTCCACCGCGGCGGCTTGGACGGGAGACTCTCTCCCTCTCCCGTCCCGCCACCTCCTTCGCTAGCATGACTGCTTCGCAGAAGGAGGCGACTGCCTCCCACTCCCCCTCGCCCCGGACCATGGCTTGAACCAAGGCCGGGCGTGAGAGATCGCCGCCGCTACCGATCGCCTCTACGAGGACACGGCGGTGCTCCGCCCATGCAGGGCAGGCCCCCACCGTATGCTCCACCGTGTCCTCGGGGCGATCATCGCAGTGGTGACACCCGGGCGTTTCCTCCCGCCTGATGATGTGCAGGAACCTCCCGAAACTTCCGTGTCCGGTGAGGACCTGCGTCAGGCGGTAGGTGAGGACGCCGTGACGCCTCTCTAGCCACTCCTCAAAGAGGGGTCTTACCGCCGCTATCGTGGCGTGCCCTGCACTGGGTTGCGACAGTCGCTCTTTCCATGCCGCCATGAGATCGCGCCGGAGGTCCGTCCGCTCCGCCGCGATTTGCCGCGGAAGCGGGGTTTCCCCCCGGCGTAGTGCCTCCGCGCGCCACTCATACAGGCGCGCGAGGACTATCGCCTCCAGATCCCACGGCGGCAGTCCGGCAAGGAGGCTTGCCGCCTCGCCCGAGATCGTGCGGTAGCCCCGGATCAGCCTTACGGCTACCACCTTTTGGGGCGCGTTCAGATAGTGGGCGGCTCTCCGCCGCAGTGAACGCGCCCACACCGGGGCCCCATATGTAGCCATGGACCGCACGACCCCCGCGTAAAGCCTCCGGCAGGAGGCGTTTGGACCCCTCAGGTTGGGCAGGAGCCGCTTGAGGGCGGCCCCAGTCCGTTCCAGTTTGGGGGCCAAACGTCGGAAGTGCTCCACGAAGTTCCACCGGCTATCGAGCACGAGTCCTAAGTATTTCATCGTGGACTCGACGCCGATGTGAACCCCTCCTGCCGTTAGTTGGGATCCCGATGGTGGCCTGTTCCGGGGCCCATGGAAAGACATGGCCTCGGACTTGTGCAAAGCCACCTCGAGACCCAACTGCCGGATCCTCTCCACGACTATCGCAACCCCGCGTGTCATCGCGTCGGCCGCCGCCTGATGCGACCTCCCCTGCGCCAGGACCAGCGTGTCGTCAGCGTAGCACACCACGCTGACGCCATCAGGGAGGTCGGCCCGCAGCACCCAGTCGTAACCGATGTCCCACAGGAGCGGCCCTAGAACCGATCCCTGTGGGACACCGCACGACATCTCTCGCCGGTTCCACTCCCCATCGCGACCGGGGTAGATGACGGCTCTGTCCGTCAGATATGCGACCCAACGACCCCTTGACAGTTCAAAAGTGCCTGTAATTAGTTTATTTAAAATAAATGCTTTGAGTTTTAGTTTGAAATAAAGTACTCCAAAAATACGCATGAAAACGCGATTTTAATATCCTCCTAGCATTATTCGAATTTTTTTGTTCAAAACAAAATACGCTAAGCTGTAAATCATACATGATAGGTACATGATGTATCGTAAAATAAATGACGACTTCGATGTAGTACCTACGTAGGTGTGACAAAAAGTGCCAAAGTGATCGTTTTAACCACGATAATACAATGGTTGTTAATAACCGCTTTTGTTTCTCGCCCGACTCATTATTATAACAATGACGTTATGTTGTACTTTATGAAATAAGGTCCGGCCGTTGTGTGGAAACTGCGACGGTATTTAGCTCACACTCGCAGTGGTAACACTCATCGTTATAATGAGCTCACGTGTAACCAACATTACACACTTAAAGATATTAAAGCAATAGGATGTGCAAAATATTGAGATATTTATCTCAGCACGCATCGAATACAGCTATAAACCGCGAGCTATTGTACTTAATAATGGAGTGCTACAGTCTAATTATGTGCATAGACAATAAACGCTGTCAGTTACTATATGATGCTGCGCGGAAATCACCCGACATTCTTAGAGTCGATCTTATTTCTTATATTTTTGAATATTCTGTTGAAAAAAAGAACAAAAATATGTTAAGTATTTACCGTCTGTCTATTTACAAATATGTTCGATAGCCTAAAAATTTGCTTAGACAGGTACATCCGGTTATTCATACAAATTGCCTATGGCAACATGGCGCAGTAGCACCAACATGTAATTTACAGTTAAATATATTTGCACACACTTCGGTTGCTGAATGACGTAGAACAGCTCACTTATTGCACACACCATCGGCATTTAAGTAGAAAGGGAATATAATAATAACCATTTGTCACAATAAAAACAGTCTTCAAGCCCTCTAGAACCTTATACAAAGCTCATTCGAATATATCCGTATTAGGTACATAAAATATTGGGTATCACCGAGATTGATGTACGATGAGTTGCATATTATGGAGATTGCGTTAAATGTGAGCTTTTTGTCATACCTAAGAAAAATATGAAAGTGACAACATTAAATTTCTCTAATAAATCATGGTAGATTTTTAAATAGATGCTAATAATATTTTAATCAAAAACCGCTTTCATAAACCTCTTCATCTGCCTAACCATTTCCCATCTATGTTGGGGTAGGCATCCAGTCTAACCGGATGAAGCTGAATACCAGTATTTTACATGGAGCTACTGCCTATCTGACCTCCACAGTCCAGTTACTGGGTACTACGATACCTACCTCTTGGTAAGACTGGTCAGACTTTCGAGCTACTGACGACCCGTAACGACTATCAAAGATCCACGCATGACAGCCAGGACCAACGGCTTAACGGCTTTCCGAGGCAGGGAGGGGTCTCGGTATGTAAAGATGTCACCCATCCACGTAATAAAAATTCTACTAAAATGTATTATACAGATACTGATTATCACACATAATAAACACAAACACTCAATATGCTGTTCAAGAACTATTGACGCGACATAGTAGACTTTATGTCGCGTCAACCTTCGTAACACTCGCACCAATCATCATAATTTATGCAAACATAATTATAAAACTGTGATCACAGAACATCACTTCTATGTGGTAATATGTGAAACCAAACTCTCACACTGGGTATCCGGTTATGATGATAAAAGCATCTGCATCAGAAAAACGATGCACGCCCATAACTAAACTGATAAATTAAAAGCGATATTGATAGCATTCCTCTGTGCTATAACGATGGAAGCTATAATAACTGGCGCAGACAAATTGAGTTCATTCTTATTCCGTTTTGTTAGGACATTCTACTTCAATAGTTGAAGTTAACCGCAAAATCACGAAAATGAAAACTAAAGAAGTGTGTAACGATCGACTTGACATTCTTCCATAGCTTTACAAATGGCAACATCTCTACAGGTATCTGTCTGTCCTTCCATAAGAGCCCCTATCAGTTTCGCGGTCTAAAAACCAAAAATTCATGTTTTTTCAACGCCAATTTCTCAATAACCTTGAGGTATCTGTATATTTTTTAATGCACAGTTATTCATCACCTATTTATCTAGTAAGTCTACGAATTTAAATTTTGCTAAGTACTCAATGCAAATGGCAAAAAATAAAAATCATACACACGTTTTCACGTAAGCACGAAACATCAGGTTTTTCAAATGCTTTTTTAGCTTACTGGTAGCAAATAACAATCTGAAATACTGGGCATATGGTATACTTAGTAAGCGATTTTTTGTTAAAGTTTAATGAATTAGTCCTTAAAAAAATATGTAACCCGCGTTGAAAAAACTAAATAAAACCATGTGCTAAATCGTCGTCTACGCGTATAAAATTATTGAAAATAACAATAAGTGTTAAAATTTTTAAAATTTGCCTTGTTTATCTATCTAACTCAATTTTGATATTTTATTTAATTGTAATACAATATCTAAATAATCTACACCAATATTATATAAAGAGGAAAAATTTGTATTTTTGTTTGTTTGTTTGTAATGGATAAACTCAAAAACTACTGGACCGATTTTAAAAATTCTTTCACCATTAGAAAGCTACATTATCAGCGAGTAGCATAGGTTATATATTATTTTTGAAAAAATAGGGGTCCGTAAGATATTTGGGTTTTTCGGACACAAGGTGTAAAACATTATCCATAAAAGTTCCTTATTTGGCGTACGCCGCCTAAACTATAAAAGATAGAATTCTGTCGCGCCCGAGGGCTTCTCGACGATGGACCTGTGTCGCCCGTGACGCTGGCCGCTCCCGACGTAACTTGCGAATCGCGCGTGATTTTATACTAGGCCTAACCAGTTTTGAGACTAAGTATTTTTTATTTTATTTTTGCTAAGTGTTTTACACTTTGTGAGTTGTTAATGTTATTCATACATTTTATTTAATGTTTTGTATTGTACTATTAGTGAAATAGTGATTAATTTTTTTGAAAATGAGTCGGATACGTAAACTTTATTATCACGAAAAAATCAAAGGTAAAAAGAAAAAAGTTAGTCGGATACGTAAACTTTATTATCACGAAAAAAGCAAAGGTAAAAAGAAAAAAGGTAATTGTTGCCATCATCTTAATTAAGAAAATTGTTATAATTTACTATTATTTCTATAATCATAAAACGTGTTAATTATAATTGTAGAGAAATAAATAGGCAGAAATAGAAAACATTTATTTAAAAAATTTTAATCTTTTATTTCAAATAAGCACACGCACCTTTGAACGTCACAATTTCCAAAAAATAAAAAAAATATTCTAGTTGCACCTTCCAAAAGGTATTTTCGTATGGAGAAGAATGGGCAAGCATTGCATGCTTCTAACAGGAGGTAATTTAAATCTAATGCATTTGGCTTTTCTTTCATTTAGTACCAAATTATTTACCGTAAACCGATCTTGGGTCTGAAGAATAGAGTTATTCACGTCGTCAGGATTTTGTGATCGTTGGTCTATTTTAAAGATGAATGATGTGTCATCTGCAAATAACACCACCTTCGGTTGATTTTGAAGTAAATGGGGCAAATCATTCATGTAAACTAAAAAGAGGAATGGACACAATATCGAACCTTGAGGAACGCCCATTGTCATTTCAGACCCTAATGAGTTCATGCCGTTTACTTGAACATTAACCTTCCTATCTTTTAGGTATGATCGTAACAAAGCAAGAGTTGTGTTCCTAATCCCATAGTGCTCTAGTTTCGGTAAAAGTGTCTCATGGTTTACGCAATCGAACGTCTTAGAGGTCGCAAAAGATTTCGCTTGTGCTTCTTCCCAAACGTATTTTTTTTTAGGTTGTCCCCTGCATCAGTGGTACAACGCCCTTTGGTGAAACCGTATTGTTGTTCATGAAAGATGGAATTTTTATTAAAGTGACGTAACATTTGTTTGAGCATCAACTTTTTTAACACCAGTGTTGACACACTGGTGTTAAATATGAAAGCTAAATAGGGCGCAATGGTTTCGATGACAGATTTACAGACTTTTACAGACATTCCCCAGAGATCTTCTGAGGATTTAATTTTAAGATCTTTAAAAGCTGCATAACAGCTTGGGGTTTATATCCTGAAACCTAAACTACAAAGAGCATCCTTTACATCCTTTTTAGTTAGGCTGAAAACGCGGGTGAGGAATTTAAAGCTTCAGTAGTTTTAAGGGGAATATTAGCAAAAATATTTTCAAATTCCTGAGCTATATCTACATCCGAGTTGATGGGGCCATGTACAGTCTCTAAATTAAATGTGTAGTTTTTATTTTATCATCACCTGATTTTATTTTATTGCTAATATAAAGAGCTTTAGCTATTTTGTACACACTTTAAAAGTTTTTGAATATTTTGCAACATACTGATGAAAGCTTGCCCTTTATTCACATGTTGCTTTAGGCCAATAAGATCAAATAGTTCTTCGCTGGTTTTATGAATACCTAGAGTCGCCCAATCAGTAGATAAAAACTTTGTGTAAATACTTTTAGTATTTCGTGGAAAAGTGTAATTAAATTAGTATATTAGCCAAAGGCTTTCTTCCAAGCTAGAAACTAAACATAATCTTCTCAACAGGGACACAAGTGCTCCAACGGCACCGACAGTCTTATTAAAGCGAACCAAGCACCACAAAGGCAGCATCTACTGCCTCGCATGGAGCCCAGCAGGTGACCTCCTCGCCACGGGATCAAACGACAAGACGGTCAAACTAATGAGGTTCAACACCCATGCCTGCAATTTGGAAGGACAGGAGGTAAGGACAATATTTTTAGCTCAATTTTTTAAAATGTTTCTCTTCTATCTTTATCTTTTTAGGTAAAAAGGACACGATGTAGTGACCCGGAAATTTCTAGATAACATGCGCACTCCATTTTGGAAGTTGGAGCGATTTGGTTATGGCCATATAGTATGTAGCTGTGCTAGTAGCCAATATATCTACCAAAGCCTTCAAAATCATCTTAGATAGTAAAGTCTAATTATGATATTACGCAGTTGTGACTAAAATAGCACATGAGAGATAATTAATGTGTACGAAATATTTAAGCTCGTCAAACGAAAATAGGACTCTATCTTTACTTCAAATACATATATTAATAGGCTTGGCAAATAATACTAGGAAGAACTAATATAGGAAGATACTTAATATGAAGAAAAACTAGGGCCATGGGGTCCGAGTGCCCACGTGCTTTTTCGAGACATCGCCAAACGGTTAGTCGACTCTTCACATGACCAGAGAGCTAGCCTATTTTTTGGCCAAAGAATCAGCATCGCCATACAACGTGGCAATGCTGCCAGCCTTTTGGGCACTTTTCCTGTTGACAGCGATGCGGACGAATTTTGTAATGCCCTATGATTCTTTTCTTCTTTTTTATATACATATGTACATATTATTTTAAACCTGTTAGATTATATTTCAATAATAAAGCATGAAGATCTATTTTAGTTCAAAGCCTGATAGCTGGCAATTTAATGGGTGTCAAGAATTCTTTCGTAAGGTAAAGCATGTTCGTAGAAAACGCAATTTTCTGAGTTCTCGTCGACAATCGTACCGTCATATCTCAGTGAGTTATTGGAATTTTTCCTTTTCATGTGCAGTGGCACAGTGGGGCGCTAATATGCTTCTTACTCTGCGAATCATCACCAATTTGAAACAATCACTTCAGTCTTTCAAAAGAGATACGTTGAATTATCTAGGAATCTATATTCTATATTTATTCTATTTGATCTATCTTTATTTATTATCTAGCTCAATATTTATTTTTAATAGTAATAAAGTTGATTTTGAAACGGCCTGAATATTATGTAGCACTTACATAAAAGATAACGCCACAATAATTTACGGTCTCCAATCATAAATGAATTCATTAAATAACTCGACCTTTCATACGAGATGTCTCTGTTTAAATGTTATAAAGTTTTACTAACCCGAATGATAAGCAGCGGTGAATTTAAAGATGATCTAATTGTTTTAAGTTTCAATTAGTTAACCTCTACAGTCAACATTGGACGTGACTTGGCAAGAGTCGATAGATGCGTTTTTTCTTACTTTAACTTTCTTCTAAACATACACGTTTAAAAGTAAATGATGGCAATAACCTTAGAATTATGACGAGCAATAAAAGTGAAAAAAAATGCACTAAGTGTACATGCGCAAACTTACTACCACTACGCCAAAACCTTACCAAGTTACGTGCCGGCGACTGTATATATGTATTGTCGTCACAAGTAACATAGACGTAACGGGTGAATCACTTCGCAAGAAATCGAGCCTAGCTAGATTGTTCTATGTAAATAATTACGTCTGTTGTAAATGAGTAAAAACATTATTGTATATTGTGTATTTATAGTAGTTATTTGTTATGTTTACCTGTATTGCCTAATCACTATAAATTCCTTTGAGACTCATTGGCAAACTATTAATAGTTTCCATTTGATTCTCTTTAAAAATGTATTCCTGAGAGGCTATTATTCCGTAGCGTTAACAGCTTGGTAGAAGTGGCACTTTTATATTCTGAGGTGCTCAGTTTCTCGCGGCTAAAATAGAGCCATCAAATAGGCAGGAGCACTTTAGTCTGTCTACTATAAATGCCTCCGTCAAGCTTGTTTTTTGATATTCCGATCAAAAATCGGCCTGAGCCGAAATAACTGAATCTTTTGCAAATATAATATTTGGAACCCTATTATGAATGGTAAACAGGCTTTACGTCACGTTTCGTCATCAAACGAATACAAATTATATCAAATTTTTCATAATAATCTACCAATGTTTTTTCTTATTTGCTCTTAAAATGAATGTCAGTAAATACTGCGTCGTGTAGGCAGGCAATATTTAACGAACAAGACTCCTGTGTAAATTAGCTTGTGAGATTCTATATTAGTTCATTTGTCAGAGGCTTATGAATAATAATTTTTAGATATTGACGTCAGTCTTTTTTTTTTTTTTTTTTTTTTTTTTTTTTGAGGATGGGAAATCATCAAATGACTCCTCCCGCTCTGGGTGGAGCGGAAGGGAGTGTCAGACTCTTACTGACTAAAACCCACCCGTGTTCCTTCCTTGGCCCTTTATGTTCCGGGTCAGCGGTACCCCTTTTGGATGATCCCGCTTTCCCGGCAGGCTTGGGCCCTAGTGGGCCCCCTCTATGATGCTGACATCTCTTTGAGGCGCGCGTGGAACACGTACGCGCCGTCCAGCACGGGCCTGGTCCTGATCGGACGGTGAGCTACCCATTACTCACCGCCCGCAGGCCCGCGCCTACGGTGGCCGGGAGTCGTCACGCGGCTCCCGACGCCCGGAGCGTCCACCGCGGCGGCTTGGACGGGAGACTCTCTCCCTCTCCCGTCCCGCCACCTCCTTCGCTAGCATGACTGCTTCGCAGAAGGAGGCGACTGCCTCCCACTCCCCCTCGCCCCGGACCATGGCTTGAACCAAGGCCGGGCGTGAGAGATCGCCGCCGCTGCCGATCGCCTCTACGAGGACACGGCGGTGCTCCGCCCATGCAGGGCAGGCCCCCACCGTATGCTCCACCGTGTCCTCGGGGCGATCATCGCAGTGGTGACACCCGGGCGTTTCCTCCCGCCTGATGATGTGCAGGAACCTCCCGAAACTTCCGTGTCCGGTGAGGACCTGCGTCAGGCGGTAGGTGAGGACGCCGTGACGCCTCTCTAGCCACTCCTCAAAGAGGGGTCTTACCGCCGCTATCGTGGCGTGCCCTGCGCTGGGTTGCGACAGTCGCTCTTTCCATGCCGCCATGAGATCGCGCCGGAGGTCCGTCCGCTCCGCCGCGATTTGCCGCGGAAGCGGGGTTTCCCCCCGGCGTAGTGCCTCCGCGCGCCACTCATACAGGCGCGCGAGGACTATCGCCTCCAGATATTGACGTCAGTCTTACTTTGCAAACGTATTTATTCTATGTATCTTATGCCTTTTACGATGTTTCTTTGTTCTTGTTTCCTGCTGTTTGAAGATAAATGATAGAAAAACGTAACGATTGTCGATTGTAACAATTTATGACTCGAATCGAATAGAAAGAGCTAGTCAATGTCAGTCAATGTCGTATTAATCGGAGCGTTAATGGTGTAAATGCAATTTATTCGAAACGTTCCCATCACTCTTCAACATCAGCGTCCTCTTAACGATTGTCAATCTCGATTAATCGCATATGTGGCACGAGCTCGTAAACAGTTCCGCGTATGATGCTGCTATTCATCGGCTAACGATAACGTACTGTTACTTATGTAGGTATATTATAAGAAGAAATGCAGCTAAATTTCTTTGTCTAGGCTAGTGTCTTTTTAATAGAGTTTTTCTTATAACGTCGGCGGCTGTGCTTCCTATCTTTCTTCAAGGACAAATATCATTTGATGAGTACGACATATGAGATAGAACCCCTAATTAATGTGTCTTTTCTCGAAAGATTGAATAACATCATGTGGACAGTGAAATGTTTCGTTTGAACGTGAGTAACGATTCTATATCGGTTTGATATCAGTAGTTAATAAAAAAAAATAACTCTTCAGAGAATTTTCTGAATAGTTTGTTGTCATTCTATTACTAATCAGCCTACTTATCTCAGTAAACGGGTTATCTTTTCCGTAATGATTGGTTATCTGATTGATAATTTTTATAAATGTAGTAATTTTGAAGTAAACCTATAGTTAAATAATAGTAATAATAATAGTAATAGTAGTAGTGTAATAATAGTTTTATAATCTATATTTATATTAAAAAAAAAATAACTTAATAAAAATTATCTATGGGCCTAGGTGAAATCATTTGAGCTGGGTAGATAGCAGACGACCCCACCTATCTGCCATTTTCGTATGCTCAACGTTCTGCCGAACACCCTGTATGGTCGTGACGCCCAAAATACTCATGGCACAGGAGTAAAGATGATGTACCGTAATGAAACAAAATGGATAATCAATCAAACTTTGGCAAATAGGGATGACTGATCCATCTTCGAACTTGAAGGTCGGCCTATCTTGTCAGGTAGTTGAAAGAAGTGCTTTCATTTTCGCAAATATATTGTATCTTTAATCTAATATATAAAATATATTACGCTCAATTTTATGTGAATGAATATGGATAAAATATAGTTACTGAAAGGTCCCATTGAGAATTATGCGCTATTAGTAGAGTAGTTGTCATATTTTAAGGCGAAAGGATAGCCCAACGTCCTTGAGCATTGAACGTGAAACAAGCGGCCAGCGCGCTGACCGCCCCGCGCGCCCGCTCATCCCCCGACCGTCAAAGAGTATCACCGGACGCAGATGCGTTCGAAGAATTTTTGTCGCTACAATACTACCTTTTATCATCATAAATCGATTGAATGTAGGCAGACTCAGAACATTTGCAATGCTTGTTTTGAGAACAAAATATTCTTTCCGAGTACAGTTATTGTAGTTAGAGTAAATCAATATGCATAAAATTTCAATTTGTTTTTGTGAAAAGAAATAATAACGCTTTTTATTAATGTGCTTAGACTAATAAAAAACTGTCCAAGTGCGAGTCGGACTCCCCCATGAAGGGTTCCGTAGTAGCAAGCAAAGTTTTGTTTTTAACTTTGTTTTCCATAGTGTTTGTATGAATGACAAATTTATATTTGCGGTTTTTGAACATGTGCTATATCTCGAAAACTAAAGCCCAGTTTCCATCGCGAGCGGAACGGACCCATTAATGACTTCGTTAAACTTCCACCAACAAAGGAAATACAAGTATGCAGTTTGCGTTTGCGATTTTAACGAAGTCAATAATGGGTCCGTTCCGCTCGCGGTGGAAACCGGGCTTTATGACTACATCTCGTTCAAACCAATTTTCATTGAATTTTTTCATTGAGATCTACCAGCACATATTTTATTTTACACTTATTTTAAAAATTAGAGGGGCGCACATTTGACCACTCTGGAAGTGTCTATATTTCAAATGACTTGACTTGGAGAAAAATGGTTTATGTCATTTGGCTACGAAACCATAAAAACGAAAATATCAAAATAATATTTACTTAACATTTTACTTGGACCATTTAAAAAAATTGTTATTAACCAATCAAAACTAGTTAAATTGCATTTCCCTAACAAACGTAGATTGTAAATACGTAGTTTCATCTGTATTGCTTTCATTAGAGTTTGACTTTAATATAATATCTTCATTTCTTTTTTCTTCTGTATTGCTATCATTATAATTTAATTTCCATGTATTTTCTTTTTCTTCTGTATTACTTTCGTTGGATCTTGACTTCACTTCTTCATTTTCTTTTTCTATAGTTTTTTGTTTTTTTTTTGTGGCTGGCTAGATTTTTCTTCGTTTTCAATACTCATAAATTTTCGCTTTTCTTTGATAGTGTTTTCTTCGATCAATAAATAGAAAAAGAATAGCTCAACCGTACTACTGTACCAAACGTACTATCTGCACTGTTTACTCTTTCACGTAAAGTTTATAGAGCGGAGCGCGCTAACATGCGACACAGCCTCCCCGTGCAAATGCTAGGGTGAGACTGGCCCTCGCGTCTGAGTGAGCGCCAGCGCCGGTATTATGATATTATTGATTTAACGGCACCTATAAGTAATAATTTTGTACAATTTTGAACTTAAATTTAATAAAGCAATAAATTGTCTATGATAGTGTGAAAAAAATATTTAAATCGCTTCAGTTCTTTGAAAGCAGTAAGCAAATTATTGCAGATTTAAAGAGGATATATTCGATTTTTTTCCGACAAAAGTATAAACAATAATAAAAAAATTAAACTTAAAATTTAAAGTCAAATATGTTATGCGAATTAGGTATTTTTTTTTTATATATTTGGTCCATCCGTCTAGTAGTAGTAGTCCTTCAAAGAGAGGTCTATTTTGTAGTTTGGCCTATCCTTTCGCCTTAAGGGACTGTGATTAAGATTTCGATTCCTCGGAGGAGGCTAATAAGGTACTAACGAAACAGCGAAAGCGAAATATCAAGTGAATAGAAAAATACAGTAAGTAACTTACTAAAATTCAGGTCCGACTTTCCAGGATTTATATTACTTATCGTTTGTAATAATCCTAGTGCTGTGCTTCATTGTTGAATCATTTCTTCATCAGGGATTGCAATCTCTCCAGAGCGGTTGATGATTCAAGAGGCTCTTGAGCAGACGAGAAAGCTTCTTTGTGAGACGTTGTGGGTTTCACGTTCATACTTTTGCTGATTTGATTTGCGATCTTACTTTTATATCCGACTGATTCTTCTATCTAACTTTCGGCCACTCTGTCAGATTTCCATCCGCCATGCCGTTTGAGTGTTATTAGGTTGGCTCCAGCATCAGCAAGCAGTTGCTGATGATCGCCAGAATTCGCTCTGGACTGGGCAAGTTTAAGTATGTCGCAATCATTTTGGGTATTTGTGCAATTTTGTGCCTTCCTATTACTTGTTTTGTGCATTTGCTGTTTCTATATTTGAGAACAAAACTGTCTGCTTTTACATCAACGGGACGAACTGCTTGATATTTTTGTACCACTGCAAATGAGGAGTCACGGACGATGAAGGTCTATCTTGGTTTTAGTATCACGAAGGTAATCATCATGACTTTGTTGTGAGTTTCTATATCATTTACTGTTATATTTGCAATTTAGATACATCTATACGCACCGTGAATGCCGAAAATAAGAACCACCTGCAACAAAAAACATTATTGTAGGTACCTATTTATTAGGAGCTACCTACTGATTTTTCAGAGGTAAAGAATTCACCCAAGTTATAGACACTTACTTTCACCGCCAAGTACTCAGAGGCTAGGGCTTTATTTATAAATCTACTCTCATAGCGTAAAATTCGAATTATAAACTTCATAAAGAGTTTATATTGATTGACACTATAAAAACAATACCGACATTTAAAAATATAATCACATTAAAACACTTTCTCTAACAAAATAATGTTATAAAACAATTTTTTTACCAATATGATACGAGGCAACTCCATGAAGTTAATAGCACCAAGGAGTTTCCATAGATTATATTTTTCTAATGGAACGCATATGCGGGGCGCGCCATTTTTATAGCATTACAAAAAGTTTTGATTCCAATTTTACCTGTCTGTGGCAGCGCCCGCTTTAGCGCATGCGCGGTAATATGCTAGGTTTTGGCGCCGTTGGTTGATACGTTTTGTTGTACTGAGTTTCGTGGGAAACATTGATCTTTTATTTAGTAGGTTCATTCCTAACGTATGAGAGTAGATAAAGTAGTGTATGAAACTGCACATAAATAGGTATTAAAACACTCACACACAGTTTCATAAACTACTATTTTCACATTTTGTCCTGACAAGACTTTTGATTTTATACACTTATATATCCGTCTGACTGTCTTTTCAGCATACCCGTTAGGTTTAGTCTTTTATATTCAAATTATGCTTCACCAAAACCGTGCACTTCAGCATGGAGTAAGTATTCCAGAGAGATGAGGGCTTCTTTTTCTTTGAAAGGTCGTTAAAATAATCCAGAAAAACGTTTTCCGATAAAGGCTTTGATTTTCGAATTTTGATCACCAAAATGATGGAAAACAATAATGGAGAATTGCAAACATCTTCACCGCGCCGCGCTTTGCTTTCTTCCCCGCGCTTTTGCTTTTTTTTTATTGCAATGATGATTGTACTGCCCGTACCGATATAGCCAAATTCTGAATAAAATCTTTTTGCATCTGACTTTTTTTTAAACAGAACTCGACGATAATGGATTTTCAAAGGAAATTGATGGTGGCTTAACCTCACCAGTAGTGAAATTCCATACAACTTTGCTGGCCCCTATTCAAGTAGTGCGGAAAGGTCGACGTTGCTCAAAGAAGGTCGTCGAAATAATGACAGCATTACAAGCATTTTTGAATAAAATAAAGTTTCTTTATGTGAATTGTGACATTAATGTTGTTAGGTTGAGCTGACGATGCACGATGGGACAGTCCGGGACGTTTGCTTTATCGAAGACACATCGAACAAGACCAGCTTGTTGGTAAGCGGCGGCGCCGGCGACTGCAAAATTTACGTCACCGACTGCGCTACGGGCAAAACTTTCCAGGTAATATAATTTATAAATTACCTTATGTTTATTATTTTTTTGGCCAAGACTGGCCGTTACAAGAAAGTTTCATTCTAAAACAGTTTATTACTTCTTTGAGTTTATGTGATCGTCGTCTTGATTATATTTTCTGTGTCAGTTTTATTTGTGTTACTGGCCAAGCCCGACTTTTGTATTTATCAAACTGGTTTGCGTAGGAAATGATTTAACCTTAAATCGGATTTGGCCGGTAACATATTTAACAGTTACAAACAAAGCTTTTTAAGGTAACTGTCGAAAATTAAACGGTCGACACCAAAATCAGCGTGAAAATGTGTCATGTACACATTGCAACCGCTAATTTGATACGTCTATGCAGCCCGCACGTGTTTGTGTTTACGTTCGTGATAGGAGCACCCCGTGTAAAGGCGACGCACAGTGGTCCGGATTTTCAAAAAGGTGGACATAGGATCGAAAATGCATAAGAACAATAGGTACTTACCAGAATATAAGGTTTGCTTGCTATACTTTGATACTGAACGGAGAAAAATATAGATTTTCTTCCATACTTACAGTTTTATTTTCATTTTTTGCGTAGGAGTTTTTCGTGTAGGAGCAGTTTTTTTGAAAAGTTGTAGTAATAAGTATTAATCAGCGTTAAATTTCCTATACCAAACAATTAAGTTAAATATGCATTTTCGATCCTATGCCCACCTTTTTGAAAATCCGGACCACTGTGCGACGATTCAGACTTACACATGATCCTCTACGAATATCATTACGCACGCGATTTGTGGTTTTACCCCGTTAGGCTAGCCACAACCCGAGAACGAGCGAGGTGGGACACATATTTACCAGCCTCATTTGACAGCCTTGTTTAATACCACCCTCGGATAAGGACCACCATTAATACCTTCATATTTCTTCTAGAACGTCGTGAAACTGACACCCTTTATTTATCGTCAATTGTTACGCTCCCGTTACTTCAAATTTATTAATATGCTACGTCACTTGACCAACCTTTTACACCTTCTTTTGCTTTCGGAGAGACAAGATATTTCGATTTAAATAAAAAAACTTTTTATGGCAATAGAAACATCAACTTAGGAACGATTCAAGAGAAATCGCCCGCCTACCTCGGGTTCTAAGTATATTAAATCAATTCCGATTTGAAGGGTGCGTTTGATTTGTTTTGAGATTGGTGCTGAGTAATTGGTAGTTATATGGTTGCTTTGTGTTGTGTGCAGGCGTTAAGCGGTCACTCAGGGCACATTCTGTCACTGTATAACTGGGGCGGCGCCATGTTCGTGTCGGGCAGTCAAGACAAGACCGTTCGTTTCTGGGACCTGCGTACGGGCGGCTGCGTCAATATTATTTCACCGCCAGCGGGACAACCCAACAAGGTAAGTGTTTAATCTTTAGACCTGTTTGTTTATTTCATCAAAGGTAAGGAAAACATCGTGAGGTAACCGGCATGTACTAGGGCAAAAAAAATCTAAGATTTGTGATTTCACATGTCTTAGAATGTTACCAACCCCTAATGAGCCCGCGCGGGATTTGCGGGGCAATGTGACAGAGGCCTGATGAGGCCTCTGTCCCAGTAGTGATAACATTATGGGCAATTTAGGCTTTGTTTCATTTATTAACAAGTAGCTCCTCCCCGCGGTTTCGCCCGCGTGGAGGTCGGAATTTAAGTATCCCACAGGAACGACCCCGCCGCGCCCGCCGCTGCCACGCGGGACGGACGTACGGCCCGTACGGCCACTCTGCCCTCGCATTTTAAATCCCTGATATCTTTTAATATATGAATTTCAATGATCTGCTGTAAAGGGCAATTTTGATCTACATTAAATGCACAGCGTATCTAAAGTAAAAAAAAAAAAACGTAATTCATTGGATAACAAATAATACTGTATTGTTTAAAATAGCTTCTTAAATAACCCATTTTTTTGTAATAATATGTAAAAGATAAAAATGGTTACTGTGGGTTATCCTTAGGAGATAGGCATATACCACCGTGAACTTTTATGTTGATCTTCTTAAAATATACAATTCCGTAGTACATTATTTACATCTATCTCGTAAGGTTTAGCAGGCGTTTACAATGGAAGCGCACAAAAATATGTTTTTTACGCCATCACATTACAAATCTTTGAAATTCTCGGCTTTTCCCTAATATAATATGCATGTCATACTTCGATTGATGAAAACTGCATTAAAATGCGTTGCGTCGTTTAAAAGATCAAAGCGAATTTGTTTTATACTTACTATGTAAAGATGTGTAGTCTTCAGCGGTGAAGAAATTGGGCTTATGTCGTATTATTTACTTAAACGTACATATACTCACGGCTTCTTCCCATGGGGGCAGGCAGAAACTACAGAACGCCACCTGCTGCGATCCTTATAAACCTCGCTTTTGCCTCGTTTACTTTTTCATACATCTGGTCATACATGCACGCCGGCTGCGAGTACTACTCACGCGACCTTTTGAAGAACATCGCCAATAAGGTCACTATTCATGTCCTCATAGTTAGTTAAGAAATCTATAGATACTAAAGTAAGTACCTATAGTTTATATACCGCAAAAATGGCGGACTAAGGCCCGTTCTACACACACGGTTTTCTTGCCGTGAAAAACTACGGTTGATTCGCCGTGTGTAGGCACGGTCGTCAGTGTTATATGGATCACGATGGAACCTTGTTGACAAACACGGCGTTACTACGGGACGGGGCCGTTCCGTAAAGATATCGTGCAGTGTATAACGAGCCTTACAATGTTGCTAAGAGTCAAGTAACAAATTTGTTTTGTATTTTGCTTCCCTGTCAAATGGGAAAACACAGAGTAAGCGATACTTTTAATAACCAAACCAGTAATAATTAATTAGCTGGCAAGTGATCATGCACGTTAATAACTTCTTTCAAAGGGATATTTCTCGTAATTCTAAAATCGATGCTATCTATTAGCTTAATGGAGTCGGCCTCTCTTTGATAGATAGGTGCAATAGTTTGTAATGCACATCGATATTTAATACCGAACATTGGAACAATTGTTGATGCATCTTTTTGTCGAAGGTGTAATTATTGACGACAGAACGAACATGACAAGGATTGGTTAATACCAACAAGGTTTTCAATCAATCAATCAACTCAGCCTATCGCTGTCCACTGCTGGACATAGGCCTCTCCCAGGCTGCGCCACAACACCCTGTCCTCCGCCTGCCGCATCTAGTCTGTCCCAGTCACTTTCATGAGGTCGTCGGGCCATCTAGCTGGGGGGCGTCTCACGCTTCGCTTGCCGATACGTGGTCTCCATTCCAGGACTCGCCTACTCCACTGGCCATCGGTACTTCGACAAACATGGCCAGCCCACTGCCACTACAGCTTGCTTACTCTGCAAGCTATGTCGGTAACTCCGGTTCTTTCCCCGACAATTTAATTTCTGATTTTATCTAAGTTTTTTTACAAGGTTTTGTAGGGGTGTAAATTATACGATATCACAATAAGTCTTTAGTTGCACAAACTACCAGTATTAAGTGTCGAGTTGTCGACAATCTTGTCATTATTTATTCAAAACAATTGAACGTCATCGGCGTTATTTGAATAAAAAATTACCATTAATAATGATGTGCAAAAGAGTACTACGTTCTAATTTATTACTAATGCATTGCATTTCAACACAATATATGCCAATTCGGATTGCTAAACACAGTCGGCGCAATCAAAGTTATGTGCTATAGAAAAACAATGTTTCATAAAAGTGGTTTATTGCACGAACCGCTTATTAATGTCTATTGTTCGACGAAGTTATAGCTCATTGATTTTACCAACAACGGTAAGGAATAGTTTTCTCTCGTGTATTTTAGTTACGTTGGTTCATCGGTGTTTTCTGTCATGTTTCCATATAGGGTGGTGGCGATATTAGTTTTTGTTGCGTCGTCAATACATGCCATTAGACGCTTATATCTCAAACTATCAATGATCTCTTTGCGGTGGTACCATGTAACAGATGTTTGATACTGAAATAACTCTTCTTTTCATTTTAATAAGCTGGAATTGTAAGCAGGTATGAAGTACTCGTTTTAAACATAGCTGTGCCTACAGGCTAGCATAACGCTTTCACAGCATGTCTACCCTTCTCGAAATGTCTTGCACGAGGTCATACCTAGACTCGGGTTTCTTCGTAGACAGTGACTTTTCCATAGCAACGGGGTTATTCGCAAGTGATGTGTATTACTACCCAATTTTACCGTATTTTTGCGTTTCGTTCTCAAACAAATATGCGAAGAAAAGTGTTTTGAACGAATCTTTCTTCAACAACAAAACGCAAATGGTACATTAGTTATGTCATAAATTATGATATAACGCTGGTGCGCGCAAAATATAAAACCTCCAAAAGTTTTAAAACTCAATTTTGTGGGTATCCAGTGCCATAATTTTATTGTACTCACGCAAAAAGTAGGTATTTTACTAGGTACATTATTATTTATTGTTGTAGATATCCATTTATGTAAAATTATATCATTTGATATTAGATATAATAGTATAATCTCCATTTAAAACTGAATGTAGTCACTGGTCACTGTTCAATGAGAACATTTCAGCTCTTAGTATGTTGTTTTATATATTATTCCCTATGAATGCATTTAATACATCAAAATTAAGAGACAATATAGTATAAAACTGTAGGATCTTTTGTTGTTCTTAATTTATTGGTAATGCCAAAAATCTATTATTTACAGCCTTAGAAGCTCAGCAAAACAAATAGAGGTGTTGGTGGACTATACAGGGAACCATGAATTCAGCACATGATTTTAGACCTTTAAAATATTTTCCAGTTAAGTATAAAAAAAAAACAAAACCATACATTTTGAACCAAAATGTATGGTGGAGCAATTCTTTTTAACTATCTGCCTAAAAATTTCAACGCGTTGCGTCGCGCAGTTACAGAATCATGTACCTACTGAATCCTTAGCAGGTTGCGTGTCGATATCCCTGCCACCCTGTATGTCTACCCTTCAACACTTAGCTAACGGGGAGTCACTTCGCTAACGGAGAGTTTTCGGGGCCTTTACTCATTTTTGCTAAAGATTTTCTATATAACAAATTACAGGGTAGTGAAGACACTTCGCTTCACATTTGATTCTGTATTCGACGTGCTAAATTCAGTAGATAACTTTCCACTGTCTACACCGATACCTCAAGTTTGTCTACTCTTCCGTCGACAAAACGCTTCTTTACGGTTCTCGTGCTAATCCTGCTGCACAGCAATCTTAAAAGCGTTTTATTTTGTACAGTGGGCAACATCAATTGGGTACTCCAGTTGTATTGAAATTGACTTTCAAATGGGGTACCCGCATCTTGAAGCTGGCTGTACATTCCCATTATAATTCGACTAGATCAAATTGCCAGGTATCTTCAATACCTATACAAGATTAATGTTGCCTTTCTTTCCAAGAAAATGCAGGATTAACAAGTAAAGACTTGTTTCTGTTGCGAACGGCTGTCTTCCTGGAATTTTCATTTAATTGTACACACGGCACACCCACGGTTTCTGGAAACCTTATCGTTCTTGATTGGTAGACCAAAATTACAATATTGGTTGTTGTTATTTTGGTTTGATAAAATGAGTCTGCTACAATATTGAATTATGTTGAGTTAAGACAAACAAATACGACAATGAATTGCACCCCAAACCACACACACATTCACTCCACATCACACACACTTACCCCATACGCTTTCACATACATTCTCCTACATCCTCCCTTGCATGTTTTTTTTTTGTATTCTTAATAAATTACTTTATTTCACATGTACTGTAAATCAAGTTTAATGAGCAGTAATGCAATATTATAATGTCTGAGAATTGTATTTCAATATGATGAATCAGATCGTCTCCAGTGCAATAAAAATAATGTTAAAGTTTGATTAGGGGGCCTGGTGACCTGACATACAGGTTTTGTAAAAAACTTAGTTTAGGCACCAGTCTTCCACAAATTAATTATGAGTTTGTGTCTGTAGACAATTAAATACTATCTGTGTAATTTGTGGTAAGAAATAAATATAGGTATTATTTATTATTATTATAATTGTTGGTATAAAAATAAAGAATTGCAAATGCTACGGAAGATTCGAAGCCTCGGAAAGTACTGTCACGATCACGACTTCGGAATGCAGACTTATAATCGATACCAGATACGTTGTTATGTTCACATATCTGTATAAACGATAAATGTGAACAGAACAAACCTAGGTATCCTTTGTGATTCCGCGACAAAAACATTCCTATACCTACGTGTCTTTTGAGGAATTCCTTCAGAAATGTTAGGCTTGACTTGCAAAAATAATAATAATATGAGACAACATCCACACAAGGTCTTCAGGTCCCGAACTAGGCAGAGCCTGTACTACGGTAACCTGATGACTGATATACATACTTATATACATATACACACCCAGACACAGGTCAAACAGACATGTTCATGCACACAAATGTTTGACTTGTCCGGGGATCGAAACCGAAAAAAATAATTGTAATAGTTCGGTGAGGTCGTGGGAAATATCATGATTATATCAACATAGGGTTTTATAAGGTACGATTAGACAGGTGTATCGTACATCTACAGTTCGCCGGTTTATGAGATAAATTTCAGAGCATTTTTGAGAGTGTCAAATTACTCGGAAATGGTTGACATTTGCATAGGGGTCTTAAGGCATCATTTGGTTGCAAATGACCTCCCCTACATCCTGCCGACGTATTACCAATAACCCTGTAGAACTCTAGTCGAGTGTGACATTATAATTAAGAACACATTACCTAACATCATGTCTGTTTTACCCGAAGATAAAGGCAGAGGTGTACTTATTTATTTGGTTATTTACTTATTACTTACTTACACATACATTTGGCTAGTTATGTTAAGGTCCGATGTAATAGAGAGCGAGAGCAATAAATCAGATAATAATTTTGTAGGTACCTATAAACATGATTTTTTTGTGATGTCCTTTATGTAGGTATAATCATACACAGGTAGTTTTAAGTGACATATTATGACGATCTGCGACCGGAGTAGGTAGCCCGACAGAGAAAACTTCATACAAACCTCCCAATGATAGTGCGCTACTGCAAAGCGCGCCAGGACAAAGGTTTGATGCGTTGCCTCTGTGGCGCGACGTTCGTGCGACACGAAGATTACCTAAGCGCATACTTTTTCTGGTTTAACTGTTGTAAGTTTCTTACCATTTCTTTGTCACCAGGGTTCAGCAGTAGCATCTCTGGCCGTGGACCCGAGCGGCCGGCTGCTGGTCTGCGGGCACGACGACGGCTCCTGCGCGTTGCACGACGTCCGCGGCTCCCGCGCGCTTCAGCGCTTCACGCCGCATTCTGGCGACCTGCGCAGTGTTCGCTTCTCGCCTGGCGCCTACTACCTACTCACTGCTGGATATGATGGAAGGGTTGTGCTTACTGATCTTCAGGGTAAGATTATTGTGGACCTTTTCTCGTTTTACTCGTATGTTTTTCTTATAAAACGAGTTACCATTTTTTATTTATTAAAAAAATTATTGCTGGACTTACAGTTTACACCAAGGCATACAGCAAACAAATAACGATTTAGCTAGAAAATAAATATGATTTGCTCAAATCAGTTTTCGCAGTTGAAGGTTTAAAGTTGAGCTACTTGTCCTTAGTTGATGCTGATCCTTAGAATTAATGTAATTTTACTGGTGTACTGAAGTTAAAGTTTGTACCCAGGTGACCTGACCTGCGCCCTGCCAAGCGTGCCCGTGGCTCGCCACCCCGACAAAGTGATCTCCGCCCGATGGCACCCCGACGACTTCTCCTTCTTATCCACGTCCGCCGACAAGACCGCCGTGCTGTGGACGATACCGCCCGTCTAGCGAACACTCCACCACGTCCCCATCGGCTAGCACAAAGAGCAAATGCTCTGACTTACAACTTATCCATTGGCGATATCATTCTATTCGACATATCTCCACGATTCCATCTAACTCACCGTGCCTCACTCAGCAGCTTTGCTTTACGTACATTTTAATAATAGATCAATCATAGATAGCTAGTTATTTAGGACTTAAGCCAAACAAACACAAAACACGGTGAGTCTGGTTGAATCAAGCTAAGATTTAAGCCAAGCAAGAGTACGGGAATCGATCGTGGAAATTATTAGATGAAGGTACAATTTAAGCGACAGATTGGAACTTCGATCGACTGGACGGTATAACGACACTAAAATAGCCAATTAACGACAGTTACTTAATATCGCCTATGCATTGCACCGTGACTGATCGCCTGTATCTTGCAAGCTAAATTCGCTTTTATCGCGACTGTATAGCGATCATTTTGCTTATTTACCTCTGGTTATATTTACAATCACAGATTAATAATTATGAAGAGTGACCCCTCGTAGTCGATATTTAGCATGAACAATAGAGTTGGTTACCTCTGACGAGGTAATACTAACTGTATTTTTGTAAAATAAAAAGATTTAATTGTAGGCCTAACGTTGAAGTATATATATATATATATGCTGAAAGGTAGGTCAAATATAAAAGGATAATAATATAGTAAATATGTGGAGTAATTCAAATTGAAATATTTAGATCGGCCTTTCAGTGGATGTTATGATGATGTGTTTGTGAACCGCCACTGGCTTTTATTTGCGTTAACTTTTGCTATAAACTTTTGTCCTTTGCATTATAAATTTGCGATTTATTCATATTTCTTAGGATCGAATTTCCATATTTAATGAAAATGGACATCTTAGGCTAACGACGCACTTGAAACTTTTTTAATTCTAAAGCTGTTTGGCATGCACGCTATGCCTCATTTTAAGGGTACACCCTGTAAGCACGTTAAACAACAGACTAGAAAAGTTTCTGAAACTTAAGTTTCATAGTGTTGCAGCGCTTACTGTTGTGATTAATCGTGCTGTGCTGTAAGAATGCTTTTAATCTTATTATTTAACTATCGATCCAAATAAGAGCTTTAACTAAATGACTTGTCCACAACACTGACATCTTTTTTCATACTTACATGATATTTGAGACAGCTAGTGCTTCCCTGACGAAGACTGTACAGTACATTCGCGTTAAGAATGCAGTGAGTCATCATTGTCCGTCGGCCTAGTCCCGCCCCGTAACCAATCAAATCTTTTCAAATTACAAAGTCAAGTTCACAATGACAGTTGAAGGCATTGCTTCATTAAACTTAATCTTTTAAAATATAATTTGTTTGAATTTAACACCACTGTGAAATACACCTTTATCTTCTAGTTGCACTGATGACTCACTGCATTCTTAACTCGAACGAACTGTAAGTAAATTTGCGATAGTTTTTCGACCACGATTAGGTGTGCTAGGCTCGCGTGTGTTTATGGACAAGGCACCTTCTCACTTCAACATACGTAGTGCAATAGTACGGAGAGTGATTTGTTTTGTCACAACAACCATAGACTTAGACATTAGCTACACATAGGCTCACTAATGTACTGATCTTTTAAGTATATTAATAAATACTATCACACAATTCTAGTTCACAGCTATAGAATTACTTATTTATGTACAGTGATTCGGTCTCGGTACGGATGAGTTTAAGAATAAATAGAGTATTGACATCCGCCGTCTGTAATTTTGATGTATCTAGTAGGACAAGACCGTTCACTGTAGCACTGATGAATAAATATTATAATTTGACTGCGAATTTGCCTAAATTACAATGGGATTTTATGAATATGGACGTAAATACATAATTATTATTTAAATACTTTGGTTTTCTCCCAGTAAAGTACGAACACCAGTGGTGTAAGTAAATAATTATTAATTGTATTAATATTTTAAAGAATCTTAAAGATTATAATGTTACTTAATATAATGTTAATAAAAATATATGATGCAATTTATTCGTGTAAGACATTGCACAAAAGTTTAATATCATTGGAATGTAAAGCTCATATTAAAACAATCTGCATAGCTTATTAAAACCTTGTCAAACAAGTACTTACATTATGTAGTGTTTGATATTTATTATTTTTTTATAATCGGAAGTGTTTATTAATATTTGGTGTATTAACTGCGCGCAATGAGTTTGACGAAACATATAATTGTTATTATTAATAACGGTTGTAATAAAATGATTACGCAAGAAAGTTTGCTCCTTACTTTGCCATTTATTAGTTTTTTCTGTTTTCCTATAAATTATTATTTTAAATGTCATATTTTGCATAAATCTGGCAAACATTTTTCGCGCGTGGTTTTTATGTTTAAATTCAGTGTTCGCACTTGTACGAATTTTATTAAGAGTATGATACTTATTTATATCTTATGTATCGAGAAAATTATTATTGTAATCTAATGAGTCCCTAACTGACATGCCTCTAAACTAAACCATCGAAATGTTAAAACTGTAATAATTATGATCTTTGTTAAAACCGAATTTCTTTAACATGTGTATCCATTTATTATTTAAGAATATAATCACATTATTTACAACTTGTGCTTTTTATTTTCTGTCCATACAGTGCAATTAAAACTCCTTATTCCTTTTATTAGTGTTTTAAAGCTAAGACCGAGGCTCTATCTACACGAGAAGGGAGAATGGAATGGAATTAACCCTCCGAATCAGAATCTCGCTTATTGACGTACGATCTGCTTAAATATACATAATAACGAACACACATACGTCACACAACGTAACATACATAGTTTCAGTTTCGTAGTCGCCATCATCAATTTGAAAAAAAAGGACAACATAACGTAATAATTAAAAATCATCAGTATTGTGCTGTGAGAACAAGGGGCCTTGAGTACACACTAGATTATGTACGTTTTTGACTTCAGGCCCTACCTTGAAATTAAGTAGTTGTTTGATGGGCGTGTCTTATTTCCCCGGACGCGGGGAGTGGCGGTTCTGTCTTCCACGGTCGGCCACCACGTCGCGCGTCGCCGCTAAAAGGAGATGTTCCAGAAATGTATGGAGCCTGGGCCAGCACTATGTACACTATATGTAAATATCGCTTTGTATTACAGTAACCGTTTTTTATTGTTAATTTTCTTTAATTTCACTTCGTTTCAAAGTATACTCAAATTAACTTGGCCAAGGAGAGCAACACAACATAAAATTAAACATGGTGGATCAGATTAGCAGCATGCGAAAAATGACATTTTGACATTGACATTTGATTGACGTGTATTAGCTGCCATAAAACAAAACAATACGAATTTCTTAAATCTTGGGTTGGGTTTCGGTTTCGATAAAATAAGACTACCGGGTATTCTACTCGACTGCGGCAGCACATCTTCAATCACCTATTCGAGCAGTGATTGGTTATATCGGTGTCAAGAGGAGCTAGAAACGTAACAAAGGCTTGAACGTTTTGTTTATACTGCTTCATTCTTTAGTGCCTATCAATATACCCTGGACTTCAATAATTCATAGGAGAGGAGTGAGCTGTGCTTTAAACTGTCAAACGTCATGTCAAACTCAACTGTCATGGCTGCCCTAAAATTAGGGTTATCCTATTAAAAAACTTTTAAAATTATCATTTTTGAACCACTGTACCCTTCTTCAAATTATTTTTTTAGTATTTTTATGAAATTCCCCTATTTTTTTCCTATTTATGTATGTAGTGTACAAAGTGGTGGCCCAAAATCAAACATCTCCTTTATCAGAACCTGTGGCCAAAAGTGGAACTAACGAAATTACTGACATTTTAAAAGGTTCCTTGCTTAGCTTTAGCCATACACTGGCTTGGTAAATGACAAATAAAATACTTTTTCACTTACCTACTGTTACATAGGCAAAAGGGGGCGGAAATCAGTCTTAGTCATCTATGCAAAGGATTTTGTTTTAAAATTGGCTAGGTCAATATTTCTCTGATCGTACCTACGTTCCGTCAATAACGTAATACTCTTAACTTTTTCATCGTGTCCTACTTTTCAAGTAAATGTCTTCACCTTACTAACAAAGGACACATAATATTGTTCAGTTTTCTCTTTCATAGTAATTCCATGCATATGATCATATGACACTCCAGAAAGTTTGGTACATCTGAAAAAAAAAAGTAAAAAATGAAATGACTATTTATGTCAGGCTCTATACTGAAATGTTACCTAGTAGCTCCTTGCACATGAAATATAATGAAAATTGAAGTTATTCACATTTTCTTCAAGATCGATTTCGTATGACAGTGGTAATCTGTACCTATGATTTATGCCCTTATTACATGACATATTTTTGTAATTAAGTTACGTTACTCCAGTTATACGATAACCGAAACCGATGTTATTTTGTTAGTATGTCTGGTTTATTGGCCTTGTTTTTAGTTGTACGCTTCCATGACATGTTTTTTTTTGTAAAAATTGCATTCATTTGTTTTATTTTACTAATCCTTGACGATCCCTTCGAATGGTGACTACCTACAAGAGTGGGTCCATAATTTATTTCTGGGAAAGGCACACGACAGTAAGAGGTTGTCCCCTGTGGTATTTTACTATGCTGTTTTAGGATTAACATTTCTATGACATTAGAAAAACTACAAAAAATAATACAATTTTAGCACCCCGTCTCGGATAGGATAGATTTTCATTTGGTCATACATACAGAAATTTAGACATTATGCTAGAGCGAGCGAAGCCAGCTCGCAAATGCGATATATTTTCTTTTGACTATTTTCTACAGAAATAATAGTAGTAGGTACCTACTTAACTTTGTCGACTAATGTAGGTAGTAAAGCTTAAGAATTAAGAGAACCTGAGCTGCAAGAGCGATCGAAGCGAGCTCAAAAATTTAAGCATACACCTCGGATTGGTTAGGTAGTTTTTTCTTTTGAGTATTCATAAATATTGGTAAATATTTTTCATAAGAGTTTAGGAAAGCTGGACGAACTTTGGGCGCGAAGTTTCTCGGACCGCGCTTTCTTATGTTATCCTAAAATCCTCTCGCCCGTGCCAGCCGAGGCTCCAGGCCGATGCCTTGTTGGCTTGGCAGACCTCTAGGCCTGACAACGGAACAGACCGCACAACTTTGGTAACTACGCCACTGCTGCTGACGAAATCCAGTAGTTGTCCAATGACTTTATGGCTAGGTACGCCTTAAGGCCAGTCCATTCCGACGATCTTCATTCGTAATGAGGATACCTATACAGAGTAGATGTGACAGAGGGGCATTCAATTACACTACGTATACTATACGTGTTTAGTATGAATTCGATACCGTTTAAAATTGAAAGCACCAAAAATGAGTTTTTTTTTAAACAAACCAATTAACTTACAAATCAGTGTAAAACGCAACCACCCTTGGTAAATAAATTTAACTGACCTTAGATACCTAGGTAACAAAGCGGCAACGTCGCGAGCGCGCCGGAGTGCGGCGAGTGTTACCTGGTGCGGGCGTTACCTGTGCGGATGTTACCTGGTGCGGGCTAAAGCGGGCGGCCGGCGGGGGCGCGGGCGGCGGCTTAGGCCTCCGCTCGCGCTGGCTTTTATGTTAGTAAGGTTTTGAAGTACGCACAACAACAATCACAACAAAAACACGAAATTTTTAAATTCTCGATGTGTCCTCATTCACATTAATGCACAAATTATACCGACGGAGAATATTGTTATTTATTTTTATAATTAAATCACTGTCCGTTGCTAAGCACTTTAATTTGTGAAATGCTAAAATACTTAATCCAATTCTTTAGTTCAACAATTGTATTTACCTCTGAGGCATACACTTCACCCTTAATGTACCCCCACAAAAAGAAATCCATGGGAGTGAGGTCTTAAACTTATTTACGCGCGGCGCTGTCCTCCCCCCACCCTATCCGCGCAGGCGTCCCACAGGCTCTGTGCTAGCTCCCCTCATGTTCACCCTATTCACCAGTGTTATCCCCAAATGTAAAAATGCGCAGTTGGCTCTGTTCGCAGACGATACAGCCATTTATTATTTATTTATCCTGCCCGACACGATATCTCGTACTCTCCAAACCGCAGTCAACAAGCTTGGCGTATGGTTTAGAAAGTGGAGAATCGAAGTCAACCCCGACAAGAGTCAAGCGGTTGTTTTCTTGAAACCGCGACTCAAACGTAGACCTGACGACCCCCGCCCGTTCAAGATGTTTGGCAAGCCAATCCCTTGGGCGAAGCATGCCAAATATCTGGGTGTGACTTTGGACAGACGTCTCTCCTTCTCAGAGCAGATAAAGGTGGTTCGTTCGCGAGCCGCCTTTGCTCTGGTAAACTACATTCCGTCTTAAATGCACGCAGTAAATTGTCACTCAGGTGCAAACTGCGCATTTATACGGCATGCATCCGACCTATCATGACATACGCCTGTGCTGTTTTCGCACAGGCCCACCCCCGGCACGTCCATTGGATGCAGACCCTACAGAACCGTTTTCTACGTAAAATAACGGTTTCCCCATGGTTCGTTCGTAATATTAACTTACACTTAGATTTGAAAATCCCCACCATTCAGCAATTCATGAAACGCGCTTGCAAGCGTTTCTTTGATACCGCTGGCAGCCATCGCAACCCTCTGGTTGTGAAGGCCGCCAGTTATGTCCCCTCTAGAATCAGCAGAATCCGCAGAATCCGCCGTCCAAGGCACGCACTAACCGACCCTGACGACCCCAATACCCTCCTCCAGGAAAGCAGTAGGGCCACCAGTACAGTATACAGCAGACAGCAGACAGACACAAATCGAAACTCCGACCTCGAAATTCTCGAGGTCCTTCGCGTCCGCGTTCCTCCCCGATAAATTCCCCTCCCTGTCCCTTGATCGGATCTGCAGAGCCAGCTAGTGGCGTAGCTGAGCCAGTAGTTTTAAAACCCTCTTAATAATAATGAATACATTTTGATCCAGCCTGTCCCCAACTTGCTGTCCTCCCCCAGCGACGCCCTAAGCCGAGGTTCGTACCCCACAGGGGGTGCCCTTAGTTGATGGTCGCTTAGTTTATAATTAATATTATGCCCCTGGTTGGAGGCTTTGAGTTAGCTCAAAGGCACCACAGGATTGACCGGTTAAGCAGTCACGGCCTCTCAAGGCCAACTGCGAGATGCGATACAAAAAAAAAAAGATTGCGAGTTCAGTTTGTGTGCAGCGTTCGTACGTTGCACACAAACTGAACTCGCAATCTTTTTTTTTTTTGTATGGCATCTCGCAGTTATATGGAGTTAACATCATCCGCTGCCGAGTAAGTTGAATCTTGTAACATTTATTTTGGATAATACATAATTGTTTAAATCTATGCTGATAAATATTGAATATGTGATAATAAGATAATAATTGCAATTTATATTGCAATACTTTGAATGTTTGTAGTAAATAAAACAAAATTTAGATGAACTGGTCTTTTATTTTACAAGAGTTTGAAAATGGTTTAAAGGAAAGCCCCTCTGTCGTATCAACTCTGTTGTTTTCAATCGCCGCACAGTCTATGATTTTGTAAATCTGGCCGGGAAAGATTATACGTTGAAAATAAAACAATGGTTTTGTCTTGAAATTATTTTTAATTTTTGGTTCATTTAAGCTATAAATGACGCTAAATCGTTATTTGATCATCATAATCACTGCTTTTTGTACTGCTCATGTCGTCGGTATCGTCATCGCCGGCACTATCATTATTTCGTTCAGGCCCGGTGGAGCTTGTAGGTACTGTTATTCATTTAAAAACTTCAGGATGAAGAGCTGCATTAGTTTTCTTTGTCTTCACTAGTATCAGACTAGTTATTATTGGGTCGGAAGATATGAGAAGGTTATGTAAAAGATCCATGTTTGTTTACATTCTCGAAGTTTTACGAAAGTTTTCCAGTTGAAATTTTCGTAATTATTTTTGCCTGGATTCTTGTCCTTTATCCGAAATTAGCCCAATAGGAAACAGTTTTTTTTATAACCTCAGGCTCGTGTAACTATATTTTAGGAACAGTTACGGGCATTGGATACCAATCATATAATACAACATATACTTAAGTCTTCCGTTTCATTCACTTGTTATGGTAGGTAAGTACGTAGAATAACATAAAACCTTTCAATTAGTCTTTGGACTACTCCCGTCATATTTGATGTAACAACCGCAGTCTTAAAAAATAGTCATGTTCTGTTACCGTCATTGGTGTTACCTCCTCCCTGCTCGGGGCCATCGAAGAGTAGACCAGTCTCTTTTCAGAAGCGATCTATTTTATGTTTTTTCCTGCCTGCAACACTTTTTTTTTCTGGGGTTCGACATTGCCATTTCTTTACTTCTTCATTAATCGATAGCCGGTATGTAAGATGCATTTCATCATTCTTAATTGAAGATGTAACGTAGATAGGGCCCAGAAAAATGCTTGTTGGTCGCAATGACGTTGCCTAATCTTATCCATTTTATTCATATTTTTGTACGTTTCGATGTAGCTAGACAAATGTAGCATTTCTGTGTTGCTCCCTTTTTTACCAAAATATTGCAGACATTTCCATCCACCTATGTTCCTCAGTTTTTTTTTTAAACTTGTAGTCTTTCTTCATGAATTTCAATGATAGTTGGTGTCGGTTCATTAACTTTGTTTCACACATTTTGAAAGATTTCTAAAAATGTACTGTCGTTTTCTTTAGTGAATCTAAATCAAATGGGTCTGCAATACCTATGACGTGGAAGACGGCTGCCGATTTTGCCAAATTACAAATTTTTGTTCGTGTTTGTCAAGTCTGAATAGCTGTAGAGGTACCATTGACGCCACTAAAACATTTGAGTAGGTAGGTACTCAAATGTCTCCTCGTTACCTTTTCGTTTGTATCGACTTTGGCCCGGTTCCTATATTTAACGGATCGTCATCCGTAAAAGTAACTGTCCGTTTTTCCCTTACCAACTACGAGTCGTTAATAGCGTTCCACAATTTATTTTCTGTACCTGTTCCCTACGAATATCCGTTGGTCATAGATGTTGAACAAAATACCGACGAGCCCTCTTCACTCCCAGATGTGCGTTTCGTTATACGCAGGATTGAACTTTATAATTGGATAAAGTTCAAGACGAAATAAGGATTTACATACCTACGAATTGTAATAATTATTCTCATAACTTATGCTGTTTATTAGAACTATACTGTCACAGGTATCTTCGAGATAATTTTTTTCCTTACCAAACTTTATAAATGCATAAACAATACACAACAAGAACGGAACGTTCAGCGCGCGACGCGACAAGACATTTGATTTACTTGTCATTGGGTGCATTCCCAGCAACCGATCGCTGAGCATCACACCAATCACGGGCCGCTATTATTCGCCATTTTGAATAATATAGAAAAATAGCGGCACGTGATTGGCTGAAATCAGTTTGTGCATTGAAATTGAAAGTAAGTAAACTGCTGATATTATATTATATTGCATTGTACCTCAGAACAATAACTAAAGAGTTATTGTTCTGAGCATTGTACCTAATGGGTAAAATCTTAATGTCAACAATAGTTGATGCAGAAGAGATATGATTCCTAAAAAAAACAATACATAATTATTTAGGTTATGTTTACTGAGGTTGAATTTAGGGTTGTATACAAGATACTAACCTTGCTCCTGTTACTCTTATATGTGGATGGATTTCTATGAGTAACTGCTCAACTGATTCTTTATCTAGACGGAATCTAACTTGAAACTCATACGAATCAAGCGTCACCAAATAATTCACTCTTTCTCTGAATATTCTTTGACGCCTATTATCTTCTTCATCAATCTCGCTGGAGTTCGATATGATATCACACACTTCTCTATCACTCTCTGATGAACTGGACATATTCAAAATTACTGTAGCAGTGAAACGAAAACTTTTAACCGACGGAAATTGAGGGGTAATCAAGTGACATTACGAATAGTAATCTGAACAGTCTAGGTACTGACGGATAAAATATATATAGGAACCAATAGGAACGCTATAAACTGACATATCCATACAAAACGCTTACTGTCCGCTATCGGTAACCCTCCCATCCGTTAGTAACTAGCCGTCAGTAGGTTGCCAAACGAGAAGTTTATTATAGGAACGGTTTTAGCTTAAGCCTCGTAGATTAAACTACCATTCGTAACCAAAACGGATCGTTTTTCAAATATAGGAACCGGGCATTAGTCCACCACTTCCATTCCCCACTTGTAGATCATTGAAATACCATGAACATTGATTTACCCTTCATCAAAAAAAGACTGCAGAACCTCATTCTGCATAATGCATAACCGCCTAACAGTTAGATCCACGATGGCTTTCAACTTGATTTGTTACTGTTGTTGAGCACTGTTATTGCACTGTGCACTGTTGTTTCTGCCTATTACCTGTACCTACCTGTATGCACCCTTCATGAAACGACAGACTTGGCAATAGGTACAGTCGACCGCACGTCAGTGATAATAAAACCAGTGTAAGCTGGCCTCGTATTCTATTGAATCTCCGTACTACGTTTCGCCAGCTCAAGGCCAAAGTATTACTACCGACGTTCCTTCGACAGTACCGGTCTTCCGCATTCGTCCACAATTGAAATTTAAATAGGTTAGTAATTTACGGGCTGTGACGGGCAAAGGGGTGCATATTATATTTTTATTTGGCAGGCCTTTGATCACTTTCTCGCCATTAGGTACTTTAAAAGCTACTATTTAGGTACTGTGTACCTACGTCTTTTATTGACTTGAATGTGCCCTGACGGTTGCGAGTATGTCATGTTCACTCAAATGTCTCGCTGATGGTGGTGCATGTGTTGGATCATTCAAATGTTGTCTCTTCAAAATGACAATGTCAATGACAATGTCTCTTCAAAATGTTTGAGCTGAACGGTGCTGATGCAGTTGCTCTGGGTACTTATATCGTGCACGTCTTTCTACATCATTATCACATACTTATCTACCTACCTACCTATAAATAAATTCAACATGGATGATGTAACTAATATTTTGTAACAATATTTTTTATTTAAAAGAGTGTGTAAGGATTTTCTTGTGTTTTCTTCTCTATACGAGTCTATACGTCTCTTCGAGTACTATGCGTTGGAATGGACAACTAGCTTCAAATTTCTGACCGACTGACTCCTTGACAATTCTAAAGTAGGTATGTACCTGTTAATGGATATGAAATAAATGCTTTGTGTTGCCTGTTGGCAAGCGATGATGCATCCGAAGAAGGCTCGCTTGTCTAGAATTAACCTATACCTATTAAAGCTATGAGCAGGAAATACAGACTCCATTAAGGAGTTCCACTTCTTATCAGGTCATTTCCGTTTTGGGACAGTGAGGTCCGGCACTTCTGGCTGGGTCTAGAGCTCTCCTATGGTATACTATAACTCTCATGTAAAACGCTTGTCCTACTAACGTGATCCTATTGGAGGTTCCTGATCCAATCCCTATGATCCTTGGGCATCGCTGATTGAAACCTTTTGAACCATTTTTGAACTAAATTGCTCAGTTACTTCTTCTAATTGCGAGCTTTAGTAGGCTAAGCCTAGTGAAATGTAGAAATACATGACAATATCAAATCAAATCGATGAAATCATTTCCATAATCACTGGGTTTATTTAGAAACGTCGCTTAAAGTTATAAGAGCTTTAAATGCCAAAAATGTATGGTTACAGACGTTAATGAATAATTAAACTTTAAGCCACATTTATTAATAAGGTACCTATGTAGTTTTGGTAAGTTTTCAAAAAAGTGTCGAAAGTATTTTTATGAAATAGGGTAGGTATTTAATTTATGGAAACAAATAAAAAACGGATTTTTTGGAGACGGTAACATTTAATTCAGCAAAAATAATGAACATAGATTCGAAATTCTAATAATGTGCTACTATCCAGCGATAAACATGTCCATCTTTCTGAAAAATGGCTGAAAAGCCTGTCCTTACAATGCTTTAGCTTTTACGTTCTTTTGCTAATAATGTGCTAAGTAATCATTTTTTTTTTTTTTTTTTTCTGCTCATAATAACTTTATAATGTTAATGTAACTAGCCTGTGGGATTACATGGTTATATATTGAGTAAGTTGCAGCACAAAAACTTCGAGTTAAATGGTTACTAGTTTTCAAGAGTGAAACAAGAGTTTATCAGTGTATTCATCAGTAGATATTTGACTTTAGGTTGATTTTTAATGCAGAACTCATGCATGAGAGATTCAAATTTTTGAAAACTGAAACGTGTATGTATCAAGAATATATTGTGACTATTAGAATTTAAACATTAAATTTTAAGCTCAAAAATTTTACAGTGGGATGTCCCCAAATTTTGTAAAAAAGATCGCAGTTTTGGCCAAGTCGAAGCCATGTTTCGAAAAATTTATAAATTCATTAAGTATGAGTTAAGTCTCGAATATTCCACTTACGAACACAGTTACATCTAATCAGTTTATTTCATAGTTCACTAATTTAATAATTACTTTCTTACTTAAAAAGGTATAATATTATATACTTAGGTATCTAACTATGCGTAAAGACTAGATTTGCGGTAACAGAAAATCATAATTCTAAACAACAATATAATATGAATTTATACAAAAAACCTAAATATTATAACGAATTTACATGCTATAAACTGTCTAAGGCTAAGGGACTTACTAAGTCTTTAGCTACTCGATACAGCTCACGAAATAAAAACTTAACATCTTCGTATTTTAAGAAATCAACAACCTTAATTATTTAAAGAACACAAGATACGTATTTAAATTAATTAATGACTTAAGAGTAGTACTTACTTATAAATAAGTACTTGAGAACCTAAATAATATAAAACTACAAACAGCACACAAAAACAGCGCGCTAAGTATATTATGTATTTAAGTTCAAACATGATATTATATTGATCCAATTACTGAGTAATGTATTATTGATTAAATTACAATGGTAAACCAGCTAATCACATCTAGGTATATGTGATTAGCTGGTGTAACAATATATTTGAATATGAATTACCTAATTGAGTACATATAAGTTTAAACAGTCAAATGTGTGGGGAAATGCAATGCGCACCCTATTCTGTGACAAACTCACTATTACAATTGCTTTCATTTTGAGAATCTAACAACATAGGATAGGTACACACAAAGTTTAATTCATCATCTCCTCAAACATTTAAAACTTACAATAAAAATAGTAAATGTGCAGTTATGAAAAGTGAAATTTGCACTTTTACTTGAAACATTTATTGAATTTTATTATTTGTTTGGTTTATTTGTGAATAATAATTATTCTGTAGCTGAATTCATATCGCTATTGCTGTCTACTTCCACTTTTTTAAATTTTTCTTGCTAAATATGTAGTACTTAGGAAAGTTTTACAATGGTACTAAATGCGCGTCATTTGTTTTTTTTTTCACCTAGTCGGTTTTATTTAGCCGATTTTTATTTTCAGCTAGTGTCTTTTTGATCTAATGTATACATTTTTTAGTAAACTTTATGGGAGACATTAAACCTCTGTGGTAAATTTATATCTAAATAAAAAATAAGAAACAGTGCATTAATGAAAAACTGTGCAACCATGAGATTTCATATAACATTTCTGCACTGTTTTGGTTCTAAGCAAAAATACGTCCTTGTGATCGGTTTTGTAGTGATTAATGATACCATTACAACGTAGTTGAAAGAAAAAGAATTTAAGCAATTTGTGTACTACCATTTTATACGAGCCATACGCAAGGGAACAGTTGTGCATAAGGTTTAAATCTCAGATCATATAGACACAGGTTTAAGTTATGCTTTTGTCGCATGATTCTGTTTTGCATTTACAATGGGTTCTGTTTTAGAGTCACAACGAAAGCGATTGTAATCGCGGAAATCAAGGTGCCAGAGATCAATGCCGATAATTCATGTTTATATAGGTAGTAGGTACGCAATGTTATGAAACGGAATATTTTCATCGAAAAGGAACGCTGAAGAATTTTTTTTTGTACCTACTAAGCATTTACAGTTAGGTACTTCTAAAAGTTTGGTACAGACATTTAATAATATAATAATAACAGCGCAACGCTCAGAAAACCATTGTTTTGGCAATTATAATCGTCATCAGTTTTTAGAATACGTCTACAGATTATATATTTGTTTTTTAAACAACTCTGTTTAGCTTCGCTCGTGTGTACCCTGTGTGCGCGCGTTCAGATAAGTTTGATAATCTTGTAGCGTAAATCTGTAAAAAAAATGAGAAATGTAATTAGTACTATAGATATAACATGCCTATTTAGGTTTGATTGCTCACTGTTCGGTTGTAATTATCGAAGAGTCTTTTTTTATGTTTTTGAGTGGCAAATAAACAAGCAACTACCTGATACTGAACTGAACTTACTTGATAATGACTGGGGACATTTGCCAGAGAAAAATAAATGGCTTGGCTTATCGCTATACACGGTGACATTTGAATCACAGTTTTTCTAGAACAAACGTTGTTCAGGCCATGGTCTACTACCATTCTACAGCATCAAATATGTTATTAAAACAAACGAATCTAGGAGTTCTCAAATTAGTCTTATGTTGCTCAAACGGGTAATAATGTTTGAAACATTAACCGTAACTTCAAAGTTCTCATCGCGGTAGCGATATTGCATTCAAGACGCGAGCGCCGCGCGTCGCAGCTGCAGTGTCTGTGTTGTAGGGCGTAACGATAATCCCGACATTTTTAACATTGCCTTTTTTGAGTTTTTTTCGAAAACCAATGACGTTTTTTTTCTATTTGATGTTATAGAATGGTTGTAGACCATGGTCTGAACAACGTTTGTTCTAGCAAAACTGTGATTCAAATGTCACCGTGTATTTTATTTATGTAGCCTATACTCTCCCATTGCTAGTCAATGGCCTTCCCCAAGTTATTTATCGTATAAAACCATCACGTATCAATTAGTTGTACAAAACTGCGATATCATTGGACCAGAATTCTCACGAAGAACTCTGAAAGTTTCATGATTCTATTTGCAAGATTACATGTTATTTGATACATGTTATGACAGTTACATGTTATGATTGCATTTTATTGTTTGAAGATTACAACTTCCACACAAATAATGATATTTCTTTCTTGTCGTAGCATTGCTTCAGAATTGCTACGACAAAACGAATGGTACCTACTACGAAAATTCAAACCTACCAATTTATGGACGTATTCGTTGATACTCCTCAGTAATGCAGACAATATTTTGTTTCCACTATATTTAAATAAGTTCTAAAAATCGTAGTATCGAAATAATATCTTGAATTAAATAAAATAAACTTTATATGCAATGAAAATGCGGTAAATAAAAATGAATTACAACAAGGTACCTATTGCTCCGCGTATTGCCTTATTATTTATGATTACTTGAGATTCATTTATGCGGTCCTTTACTTTTCTCATGAATATAGTGGTAGGTCACCCACTGTTAACGAAAAGGAATAAAAATGTTATGCTAAATGAATACTTGTCTGCAATAGATAGTGTTTAAGAAATTCATTGTAATGGTAGCAAATCAGCTCCTGTTTCTTTTTAAAATATTATGCAGAACTGCAGACATCATACAGTTCGGAGCGTTTGCAATACTAAACGTTTTTGTACACAATAGTCAAGTGGTATTTCACTAGAAACAGACGACAATATTAAGACTTAATTATTTCAGCTGGTCCCTAAAAAGCGGTATAATATAATTTTGCGGTGGGGCCATAAATTAATGTGATTGCGGTCAAAAACTTTACATTCAGCAATCTGGGGTACAACATTTGAAGCCGTTTGTAGGTGTAAAATAAAATTCGAATTCTTTTTTTTGTACTAAATGGCAGCTAGCAGTCCAGACGGTCGACGGCCTCAAAAAAGCAGTTCAAGGACACAAAACGACCTACGGGCAGCCCTGGCTCGGTCAAGGTACCCGGGAATTAGGGACTACCAAAGCTAAATGGAACCCTTAAACTTTTGCTTACAATATCTACATTCTTTTAGTTTCAGTAGTAACTTGGAAACCCGTGTTAGCGTGATCGAAGCTTATCTCCGCTATTGCGACGACATCCGGGCGCCTATTAATGTTCTTCATTATGCTCTGTATTCTTGATCAAACTTTATGAGACTTTGATCATTACGGCTACAGGCGCGATAAATGTCAAACGGGTGACCGACGGTGTCCTTGAGTAACTATATGTATACCTACCCGAAGCTGCCGAACTTCTAATCACAGTTAAAAGTTTAGCGTATAAGTATTGGAGGCTATGGTACCTATGAGTAAAACTGTAACCTGCCAGTCCTTGCGGTCGGTCAATTTAGAGGGTATCCTTCTGAGTTTCGTCGGCGGGCGGTACTCCGGCGGCGGACATTTTCCGTCGTTCGTTCCGAGCTCGGGAAACGGGCCGGTAGTACTGCTCGCTCCTCCGCCGTCAGCGCTCTGGCACCGGGGCCTCCGACTCCAATTCCATCCACAACGAGGAGATGACGCAAGTCTCTGTAGATTTAAGTTAAGAGGTAAGTTTTAAGTCGCTTAAAATTTGCCAAAGAATCCGTAACATCAAAATAAAAATATTGGTAATTCAGCACCATCGTAAACTCTGGACTGACATTTTTCCCAAATTCCTAATCGCAAAACATTCAAAATCAAATATAGTCCACCTAACACCTTCATAAACGATCATTCCGATAAAAATAAATCAACTGCAGTTCCATGGTACGGTCATTTTCCATAGACTCAAAAGCACCGTATTCCAGGATAAAATAACTTCAGACCAGGCAATTCTTTATAGGAAATGAGATAGGAAATTTGTCAGCTTACACGTTATGTTCATAATGCTACTGTAATATCGACATTATAAAGCAGACAATACTCGCTTGGACTAGGTATGTGTTTCATTGCTTACGGTTCGTTCTGACACTTGATCAGCCATGCCTTTATCATTCGGATTCTACTAACAAAACCACTTTCTTTCTGAGGGATTAATATTAGGTTCATTATCACGTGAGGCAAGCATCATCACGTAATTTTTCACTAATCTGGGGGCCTACTCTCTAAGTCCGTCAACGAAGATACAGGCCCGTCCGAAACCAATTCATGACTTTGGAGTGAAACCTTCTCCCGATTAATTAACGTTTTCGGGCGGGCAAAAACACACCGGGAGTAAGGACAATTACTGTCAAATCGTAATGTCATAAAATTTTAGCTCAGGCGCCAGTTTAATCATGTGTCCGTAAGTGATGCGAAGTGTGAAATGCCCGTAAGTTCGGTCGAAAATACAGACTACGTGCTTAGGTAGTAGGCTCCCTGGCTAGAATGACACCGTGGTTCACAATGCCTCAATATTAGTATCTCTGGCTAGAATGACACCGTGGTTCACAATGCCTCAATATTAGTTTCACTGGCTAGAATGACACCGTGGTTCACAATGCCTCAATAATAGTTTCTCTGGCTAGAATGACACCGAGGTTCACAATGCCTCGATATTAGTATCTCCGGCTAGAACGACACCGTGGTTCACAACGCCTCAATATTAGTTTCTCTGGCTAGAATGACACCGTGGTTCACAACGCCTCGATATTAGTATCTCTGGCTAGAATGACACCGTGGTTCACAACGCCTCAATATTAGTTTCTCTGGCTAGAATGACACCGTGGTTCACAATGCCTCAATATTAGTTTCACTGGCTAGAATGACACCGTGGTTCACAATGCCTCAATAATAGTTTCTCTGGCTAGAATGACACCGAGGTTCACAATGCCTCGATATTAGTATCTCTGGCTAGAATGACACCGTGGTTCACAACGCCTCAATATTAGTTTCTCTGGCTAGAATGACACCGTGGTTCACAACGCCTCGATATTAGTTTCTCTGGCTAGAATGACACCGTGGTTCACAATGCCTCAATATTAGTTTCACTGGCTAGAATGACACCGTGGTTCACAATGCCTCAATAATAGTTTCTCTGGCTAGAATGACACCGAGGTTCACAATGCCTCGATATTAGTATCTCTGGCTAGAATGACACCGTGGTTCACAACGCCTCAATATTAGTTTCTCTGGCTAGAATGACACCGTGGTTCGCAACGCCTCGATATTAGTTTCTCTGGCTAGAATGACACCGTGGTTCACAATGCCTCAATATTATTTTCCCGGGGTTATTGTCTTTCCCAATAAAGAGTCTGCTGATTAAATACCGTATAAATAATGCATGATCCTTATTTTTAAAACAAGTACAGACACACATATTTAAGACAAACTAAAGAGCAGTGCTGACAATACACTAGTTGCACAAAAAGCGTTAGAGAAGTTCAATATAGTTTAGTAGTAGTATAGTTTAGTTAGTTATATAGTATAAGTGCAATATTCGGACAACTAGAATGTTCCAATGTCAGTATAAACCTGGGAAAACGAGGCAACTACAGGCAGTGCTAGCTTTTATATTACCAGCGGTATTTTATGTCGCAATTCCTGCAAAATTCTTCAGAGTGATTGAACCGGGTAACGCGTTTATCATTTACACAGGAATATCTCGTGAATACTTTTGTATCTATCTGCATTTGTGAATACCAAATAAATAAAAATGTATGTTTGACAGTAACAAAATACGCAGATTTTTGAAAAATCACCTGTTTATCCTTGCGTAGTAACAAAGAAGTTTGGCCATAACTATCTCCAAATATTCTTTCAATCTATAAGTAGTTATGATTGTGTCACAAAGTTATCTTAACTCTATACAATCGAATACCTTATTTACTGGAGCGTTACGTCAGTCAACATGTAGCCGACCGGCTCATATGATCCACAGCCGCAACTCGAGTGTTTGTTAGAATGAATACGTATTGATGCCAAATATTGTGTTACACATGACTCGTAACAACGACGTGAAGAAAAACTCGCATAAAGCAACGGAAATCAAGACCGTATCGATAATTTTCACAGGGATGCAAAGGATAAGTTTCGTATGAACAAAATTGTTTCATAGGACAGTTCTTTGGTAAGATAATGTGACAAATGTTTGTCCTCGGGTATTTAGGAGTTCAAATATTAGTATTGAATGTACGGGCTATTTATCGGGCATATAGGTAGGTTATAATTAGAATGGCAGCCTCTTATCTCGCTCCAGAGGTGGCTCCAGGGATGGGATCTTGTACAGAGATGGAATGAGCATTAATCAGTAGGTAAGCTAGCGGATTGCGTGTTGGCAATGTCAGACTATTGCTAGTTCAGTAGTTTAGTTTATTCTTCACCGTAAGTATGTTCAAGATTACCTTAGAAAGTAGATGCATATGAATTTCTTATATATTATCTCCTATTGGTACTTTCCAGGATAGAACGACAGGCGCGAAATTGGCTATAAACTATTCTAACGGAAGCCACGTACAAATCGCAAATCACGCCATTTGGACGTATGAGATAGTGATTAATGCTCAAGCAATTTCGATTCTCTTAGTTTGCTCCCTCAAGACACTTCTTCCCATTGCTCGCAAAATAATGATGGGTCCAGCGGTCGCTAAAACTTTCATGACATTAAACCGCTAATAGTCCAAGTTTCCCGCACATTGTTTTATAGTCCATTACAAGGATATATTGATTTAACTAGTTCGGTAACTACTTCTATGTACTTTTGTGTGGACAGAACCAATATATCACTATCGGGACATTTTGTCAACATGTCTCAGTTCTTCGTTAGTTTCGTAGTTTGCTAGTTAGTAGGCAGTAGCCTATTTAAACGGGTATTTGTACAAAGTTTTGTAATGCAAATATTCTCTTCTGCTTATTTAGGTTTTGAATTCACATGCGCGCTCTATTTATGAGATGACTGGCCACATTTCGAATACGTTTACTCGAGGATTCTGTGTTAATACTACCATATTTCTTGTGTCACAATCCGACTGGAGTGACAAGATAAACACACAATACATATACATTGGCTCAAAAGATCTGAAGGTCCACATGAATTACAAAAGTTATAGGGTAGATATTGTCAGATATTGAATGGCAAAAGTTTCTACATGAACGTACATATCTACTTAAATGTCATAAATAAAGTATTTCATAAAACTAAGTGACTCCCAAAGGAAAAATGGAGCGCCTCAAGTATTTGATCATTTTGTTAGAGGAAATTTTAATGGATGTCCATATTTGGCCGATAAAGTTTAAAGTTATTACGCAGTTTAATATCTCACATTACTGTCACCTTCTGCCGCTGCTTAACGTCTCTAAATAAAAATTGTCTAGATATGTACATTGTACATGAAATAAAATAATTTGCATTTTCAGAGCAAAAGCACTTCATTGCTCCAGCGACATTTGAGAGAGGGGAGAAAACATCGAACAATTGTTACAGATAATTAATGTTACGTTTGTACTTTTACTTGACAGAGTATTCTTCTTTCCAAACATTTATATTTTGTGAGTTGATGCTTCCAATTCATTCCTATTCAATTGTGCACCTATACAATTTTTTGGTACCAAAACCTGCGTAATTTATGCACTAAACATTTAATAAACTATTAAAACGGTGTGTACACATACTAATACTTAAAGAAGATGTGCGTCGTATTCTACCGTGAACACGCGGTGCATGGGATTAGTAATAAAGACCCGCATACCTGGGCAACTGATGGCATGTGCATGCGCACAGGGGTTTAATGTTCTCACCCGGTTTCTCAGCAGGGCCTGGTTGTGATGGAGCTTCGACAGCCTCTTCAATGCAGCTTTGTTCATCGGGGAATTGCACGTGCTTCTTGACAGCGGAACGGCTTGGTCTTGATAACACCGAAGCTGTTAACAGATAATAAGTAGAATGGTTAACATTAATACAGTACCCGGCCGCAGATCGAGTTTTAAGACAAATTCGCTTTTTAGAGCGTCTATTCCTAAATCTCGATGAGTCATATTTACGCCTGGGTTCTGAATTGTGTTTTATATCGATACTTTCGTATATTTTGAATAATATTATTGTGTGTTTTTTTATTTGGTATTTTTCTCTTCATTTCGTCTGATCCGCCGCCGCGGGTCTTGATAAACAAATTACATGAGTCAAGTGTCGTATTGTTTCAAGTAGAAACCCTAGTGCACAATTTAACCTAAACGCCGAATTGCGAGGAAGTGAGTGAGGATGTTTTATGTCAGTGCTATTTTTTCGGTTAATCTTTATGTTTTATGTATTTTTTATGTTTAAGTATTTATTGTTGGTTAAATTTAGTTTATTGTAAAATAACAGTGGTTAAGAAAGTGCATGTGAATAGAATAAGTCACATTGCTACCTGCCCGTTTGTATCACTTGCATCTCGTTATCTTCTGCTTGAGAAGATGATTCTATAAACGCCGGGAAACAACACACGACAATAACAACATAACACACAAACGACTTTAATGACATAACGTTAAAATAACTGGAGATGAAATAAACGCCCCCCAATAATGACGTGATAATTTATTGACGTGTAAAAGTGTTTGTAACAAACCTACTTACAGAAATAAAATCATTTATCATTTAATGGCAAAAAATAAATTATCTAAAATTATAAGTTGTAGTAAGTTATTTTCAGAGCTCTAAGAGCACGGCTAGCACAGAAACATGGCCTTACAGGTAATGAAAAGTTACTTATATGATTAGATACAGGTACAAGTTACTTATATGATTTCAGGACGCCGTTGACGGAAATACATACACACCTACGTTGCGACGTAATGCAACAACATAGCTTGGCAGTAGAAATAAGTGTGGTGGGTTGGTAGTTCTTCCCCGAACGAGCTTCAGCACAAAGTCTTCATTATTGTCATCCAACCAAAACTCAGCTGGAAATAAGTCACCCACAAGCATCGCACCAACGAACGATCCTCTGCTTCACGCATCCAGCGGATTCCTGCAACCTTTACCAGGTCGTTGTTCCACCTTCGTCGTGGAGGTGATTGGCGGTGGCTATCTCTCGCGTCCGGCTCTGGTTCAGACCATGGTACGGAGCGAGAGGGCATGGAAAGCCGTCATCTCCTTCTGCGAAGCAGCAATGCTCGCGAAGGAGGCGGAACGTGTGAGGGAGCCCTTAGCCGCCGCAAGAGTAGCCCTGGACGTCGGGAATCACAGTCCGATTCCCGGCCACCGTAAGCGCGGGCTTGCGAACGGCGGGTCGACGGCGCGTTGTATTCCACGTGTGCCTCAAAGAGATGTCAGCACCAAATGTCAAGGTCCGCTAGGGCCGATGCCTGCCAGAGCTGCGGGAAAGTCCAAAAGGGTTATTGACCAATTTTAGTTTCAAAAAGGCGATTTTGATGGAATTCGATTTTTGTGATACGGTCTACGTAAAATGTTTTGCAAAATTCATCATGTAATCGTGTAAAAATTAAAAAAATCTATAGTGTATTGGGTAAGTACCTGATTGGTAAAAGCCCTACGTGTATAAAAATCAAACAAATTCATGAGATTCGGTTATTTAAAAAAAAAACAAAATAAAAACATCTATGGGGCCTAGGTTAAATCATTTGAGCTGGGTAGATACCAGACGCCCCAACTATCTGCCATTTTCGTATGTTCAACGTTCTGCCGAACACCCTGTATAGTAGACGAAACTACTATATTATTTTTATTTCAAAACAAAATGGCGAAATAAGCGCAATAGGGCCAGAATTTATCTCATAAAAGCTCTTAGATTGTATTTTGTAACCATAATTCAGAGTGTGACAATTCTGATAACAGTTGTCATTAAAAAAACCTTAAAAAAACCTAACTTAAAAAAACCTTTTAGGTAGAGGCTCAAAAAAGCAACAATTATGATTCTTTTTTTAAACATACAAAATTAATAAAAAGCATTTTTCGCCGTTTAATATATTTTTACTGACAATGGCTTCGAAAGTACTAATTTGTTTATTATAAAAGTTGGCAACCATACTTATAAAAAACAACAAAAACAACCCTACTTTACTCGTTGCTCCTAATACACCTTATGTGGATGAAACAATATATCGTATGTTCTATTGACTATTAGAGTCAGTGGATAGGTGTCAAGTGATTCATAATGAGTGCTATATATTAAAGTGCTATATAATATAAATTTAAACAAAACAATCCATAAATAAAATAATTAAAATAAGCCGTGGCGGCTAAGAGATGAAATGATCCAACACGCGCCACCGTCAGCGAGACATTTGAGTGAGCATGACATCTATCAGCCGCCAGGGCAGATTCAAGTCAATGAAAGACATTACCCGGTAAATGGTAGCTCGATAGTACATAGTACTCACACCTTGTCCTATGCAATTATATAACACAAAGGAGATTGAGTTTATACAAAGCAAAGGTAGTCTTACAATCTTCAGCAGCTCCAACAGTATTTTCAAATGTTAATCAATTAGTTGTGGTTGTGGAGCAGGACCAGCATTGAGCCAGGCATTTTTATCAGCGATATAATCCCCCAACTTATAATATGCCTGGCTGCATAGTGTGCGTTTTATACAAAATTTGAATTTCGTCTCATTCAGTTGAAGTATGTGGGGACGTATTTTATTGTAACATTTTAAACATTACCCCATGAAAGATGAGTCTACTTTAGCCAGTCTGAAACCTGGTTCAACTAATAGGTCCCTATTTCTGATACTATAATTATGTCTATCACCTTTTTTTTGTAAAAAGATGTAATTTTTTTCTTACGTACCTACATGATGTTTTCATAGATATATTAACAAGGTACCATCAAGATCTTAATAACCTTAAACAGTTCCCTTAGAGAATCGCGCCTGCAGAGATTATATATGGCTCTGACGGCTCTTTTCTGCAGAATAAAAATAGAATCTACGTCTGCAGCCCGTCCCCAACGTAAAATACCGTAAGACATGATACTATGAAAGTAACTAAAATAGACTAGCCTCGCGGTATCTACATCGATAAATTGACGGATTTTTCTGACAGCATATGCTGCTGAACTTAGCCGTCCCGCCAGAGATGTGAAATGAGGACCCATGTAGCCTCTAGAATGAGATCCCCAGGAAAACAGTTTTATCGACGAATTCTAGTTTCTCTTGATTCAATACTATCTCACAATCACTACTTTTGACATTAGGTAAAAAAAATTGTATACACTTGTTTTTTCCCCATTTAATACTAAATTATTAGCAGTGAACCAATGATGGACCTGCAGTAGGTTAACGTCGTCAAAATTTGTAGCACTTCTTTTTACCTTCAAAATTAAAGAAGTATCGTCAGCAAATAACACCATTTGTGATTGATTTTTTAATAAATGGAGTAGATCTTAATATACACTAAAAAGAGGAAAGGACCCAATATCGAGCCTTGTGGAACTCCCATTTCTACTTTTAAACTAAGTGACTTGACACCATTTATTTGAACTTGCTGCTGAAACGTAATGATCAATCTTATTGGGGTGGGAGACAATACAAATTGGAGAACAGTTGTGAGATTTTGCCAAGAGGAACTAGGACCCATTCTGTAAACTACTATCGAAAATAATAATAATAATAATAATTCTTTATTTCAGATTACAGGATCCATAATGTATTGGCTTAACCGATTGTTAATGAAAAATGAATTAAAACAAAAGGACATCACATTTCAAAATAATTAATTTTGCACATGCACGTCTGTTCGCACATGTCTCCCAGCTCAGTGTCTAATAAGCGGCCCATCTATTTTGTCCGCCAGTGTACCCAACATATTGTTCGGACTACCTCGGAATTGCCGCAATACAGATGCACTTCGCTTGCGCATGATTGCATAAAAGTCGTCCAGTCTCGCTTCAGAAAACATAGGCATGTTACAGCGCATCAGGCGATGCGCTGTAATATAATAATAATAATAATAAATAAATGCGGTCATATTATAGAGTTACAGCTTTGGGCACCAATGAAACTACATATCGGAAACCTATGTACGAATATTTCATTAATAAATTCCCTTCACTTGCTCACCTAAGTGAACAACGAATAGCTGATCAAAGAAGAGCAATAATAAACAATACATACTTAAGCGATGAGAAATTAAATTAATTAAAGTTAGAGGTATCGAAAGAACTCGGTATAGATAACACGGGGATTCCCCGACAGCCCGACTTTAAGGAACGACAGAGCCAAAACAATTGATTGAACAGTCATCCAATCGAAAGTGTGGGCAAGGTGCGCATTATTTTTTTATAATAAGGAGATGTTCTAGCACTAAAAACAATAAATAGTTTGTGTCTTACTGATTGTTTTAACGTGTTTCCACGATGAGTGATAGTAATCAAGATAAAAAAAAGAAATTATCTGGTTACCAGAATTTAATAAGCAAAAGAAAACAAGAAGAAGAACGTGATAAAAATACAACTAAAATAAGTAAATATTTTCGGCTCTACCATCCACTTCCAAAGAATCATTAGAGACAGAAACCAGTCGTTTTATCGATCAAGGTGTTGTAGAATCTGATTCAAATAACGCTTCATGTAGTGGTATGTGCTTTATGTAATTTCTATACAAATATAACTTGTCTGTTTGTGATGTCAAGATAAAAAAAAAACAGTTTTCTTTTTTAATTCCTGTCTGTCTTTTTTTTAATCGTCATAACGTTTCACCGATTTTGATGTGATAGGTAGATGCCGTGACTGTTTTATTATAGACAACTAATCGCTGCCGGAAATCATGCGTTCGATTTCCACAAGGTGCTTTAAAACAACTTTGTGTTTGTGTGTATGTAACATGTATTTATTTGCAGAAATAAGTATATTAGTAGTATTTCAAATTCAAATTTAAAATGCTATAAATCACATTTGCAAGTCAGTTGTCTAGTACCCATAATCACAAGACCTGCTTAGTTTGGGACTAAACGGCGGAGTTTAATTGTCGAGAAATATTCATATATTTATTTATTTTATTTATATTTACTATACATAATTATTCGATAGATAAATCAGTTTATTCAGACAAGTAGATTAGATATGTACGAGCAATATTATGTTTTTGTTTGTCTGTCTTTAATTTAAGATGATGCCGCCGAAGTTACGTCCGTGCCTCTGCCTGATACTGCTGATACACCATTGTCACCGCCAAGACAATTATCATCACCAATACCAACTTTTTCCAAAGATGACCCTGGACTCTGGCCAGAAGTTTTAAATGCTACTTTGATCCAGTATCTAACAGAAAACCCGAATTCCGAATCCGAAACAAATTAAACAGTATAATTTTCCGCGTGACTCTTCGGGGCGAAAACTTTCCGAGTATTATTATGAAAGGCATTTAGGAAACGGTGAAAAGTATCACAGCTGCTGCATTCAGTATCCAAAAATGCCACTTATTGCTTCTGTTGCAAGCTATTTGAATCAAAACATAAAAAAAACATTCTGCGAGGGAGTTAGTGATTGGCAACATCTAGCTTTGTATTGCAGCAGACATGAGAAAAGTTCTGCTCATTTCTGTAATTATAAAAAATGGACAGATTTGTGTCACGCTCTTAAAAATAAAAACACTATTGATAGTATACAACCACGGAGCAATACAACAAAAACTTTTAGAGGTTGAAAAGCAGCGCTGGTACAATGTAATCAAAAGAATAATATATGTGGTCCAATTTCTAAGTATTATGGCTTTTCGTGGCCATAGCAACAAAATAAACAATTGTAACAATGGTAATTTTTTAAAATGTATTGAAATGTTAGGAAAATTAGATTTTTCAATGACTGAACATATACGACGCATAACGAATGATTCGGATTTCAAAAATATGCCGAGTTATCTTGGAGATGAGATCCAAAATTAAATCATTTACATACTTACTCGGTGACCAAATTCAACAATTTATTTTAAATTTATGTAAAATTAATAAATATTTTTCAATAATACTGGATTGTTGTTGGTAGTCCTGACGTTTCACACGTAGAGCAAATTAGTATTATAATAAGAACTAGAAAGTTGGAAATAAGGGAGCATTTCCTAGCCTTCTGTCCAATTATCGATACAACTGGCGCTGGATTAACGTCATTCATAATAGAAAAACTAGACAAAATTTATTTGGACATAAACAACTTAAGGGGACAGGGCTATGATAATGGATAAATATGCGCGGTAAGAATAATGGTCTTCAAAAAAGATTGCTGGATCTTAATACCCACGCTTTCTATGTACCGTGCGCTAGCCATAGTTTAAATTTGATAGTAAACGACGCTGCCAATCTCAATCATCATACGACTGGATTTTTTAGTATTGTGCAAGAAATATAAATATTTTTCGTCCTCTACCAAAAGATGGGACTTATTAAAAAAATATGTCATAAATCTGACCTTAAACCATTGTCTGAAACAAGATGGTCAAGAATAGATGCTATCAAACCGCTGTTTACAAATTTATGATGCATTACATGAAATATCAAATGGTGTATCAGAATTATGATTAGAAGGCAAAATATGACGCTAAATGTCTAGCAGAAAATATATGCTCCTTTTCATTCATTTGTTCACTAAATATATGGCATATAATATTGACAAAAGTAAATTTTGTGAGCAAAATTCTGCAGTCCATCGATATGAATATGCAAGTTGCTTTATATGCTTTAACGGAATTAAAGAAGTTTTTGATAAAAATTAGAACCGACGCAAATTTTGAAGAAATTGTAAATGATGCCATGAAAATTGCCGAAAAAATGCCATGAAAATTGCCGAAAAATTTGATGTCGAGGCTGAATTAGAAACTTCCAGATCCAGACCCCTATGACGTCGTAAGACTCCAAAGAGTTTTGATTATAAACACGAAGACCATACTATAAATGATCCGAAAATCGCTTTATCCTCCGTATACGAAAGATTTAATTTATTGAATAATCACAATGACGTGTTTAAGTTTTTATTTAAACTAAATGATGACCAAGAACAAAGTTAATTAAGAATAAGCTGTCATCGTTTGCAGGAAAAACTTACAGCAAATGATTCATTGGACATTAACGCCGATGATTAAAAAAAAAAATTATGATTATTGAGTAATTATGTCTTGTCATTCTTTTTTCAAAAAATTCAATAATGACGTGGCGAAAATTCTCGAATTTAAAATTACCTGCGCTCTACAATATCCATAGAGTAGGCCATATTAGTCTAATACAGACATACACGAAACTATTAATGATTTCGCAAACAAAAAAGCGGAAATAATATAATTTAAATATGTTTATTTATATTCTTACACATTTTAGACTCTTGTTGTTTTTTTAACATAGCATACGTAATAGTTAAATTAGTATTATTAGAAAAAAGTCAGTTATTTTGTATTTAATAATTATATTAGTATACGATTAGGTAGAACATCATAAATAAAGTATGTAAAAATTTAATTCGCCTTTTATTTTTCGCAGTATTTGGGCAAGCGAAAACGAACTGGTTTTACCTATTTAGGAAAATATTATTATACACACATCAAAAGTGTCTAGGGATCAAGCATTTTTATGCGGATTTCTTGAGATTAAGATGTGGCTTTGTAATAAATTTATGATTTTATAAATTTATATGGATCCTTTTTGGTGCATTTCATAATTTGAATCAGGAACTGTGAATCAAATTCGAGTAAAAGATGAAAATCAGCTGTCAATATTTTCCCTATAAAAACATACAACGCATTGAAGACATTATTAGTGCTACTGTTTCCCTACTACTGATTAAAACCAACGTTATTATGGAGCGGCGACGTCATTTAAGCAGGGAAGAAATGCTCAGAGCCGTGGGAATGATAGAAGCTGGTTCCCGGCAACGTACTGTGGCTTTAGCTCTGAATACAAGTCAGAGTGTTATCAGTCGACTTTGGACACGTTACCGAAGCACTGGTACCGTGGCTGAGCGCCATGGAGGACGGTATCGCTGCACCACACGGAGACAAGACCGATACATTCAAATCTTAACTCGAAGAGCTCCAACAATAACCGCCATGATGTTAGCCGTGAGGCTTCATCACTCTTCAGGGAACTTAATTAGCGACCAAACAGTCAGAAACCGCTTGCATGAAGTGAACCTTCATTCCCGAAGACCGCTACGGGTACCACCTATAGCAATGCACAATCGTAGGATTCGATATCAATGGGCTCTTGAACACAGAAATTGGGCAGAAGAACAATGGCGTTTCGTGTGCTTTTCTGATGAGTCTCGTTTTGGTATGAGACCGGATACAAGACGTATACGACACTGGAGAACCCCTGGACGCCAACAGCGATTAAAATCCTGCCAGGAAGTCCATCCTTTTAGTGGTGGAACCATCATGGTATGGGCGGGTATTTGGATCGGCGGAAGAACTGAGTTGATTTGGATCAGAGGCAACCTCAACGCTCAAATTTATGCTGAGACGATTGTATCAGACGTCATCGTTCCTCTACAAGTGCAAATCGGTCCCTTATTTCAGTTAATGCATGATAATGCACGACCGCACACCGCAAGAGTTGTAAGACAGACTCTCGCCGCAGCTAACATCAATGTCCTGCCCTGGCCTGCTCAGTCGCCAGACTTGAACCCGATTGAGCATGCATGGGATATGCTACAGAGAAGAGCTCTGCCGAATATGGAGGGTATCCAGTCGCAAGAAGACCTTTTTTTGTTGTTGCAACGAACATGGGCGGCCATTCCACAGCGTGATTTGGATGAACTCATTTTGAGTATGCCAAACCGATGTTCTTGTGTTGTTAGTGTTCGCGGTAGAAACACGGATTATTAATTGTTTAAGTTACCCAATAAAATTTTAAAGAAAACTGTTATTTCAGTCTTTTTTTCGAACTTTTGTGTTAGTGGTTCAAATGTCAAAAATCCCTTTATTAGGAAAATGGCAAATTTCTTTATTAATGCAAAGGTGACTTGGTTTATCGTTACTGTGACAAACGAAAACACTTTATTTTATGAATCCTTAAAGAAAATTTTAATTAATATCAATCAGGAGAAAAGTTATTGCAAAAATATATGTTGATCCCTAGACACTTTTGATGTGTATAGTTATATAAAACTGCAGAGCCACTCACTGACTGACTGACTGACTGAAGAGAACATTTACTTCGGTCAAAATGATCAAATAAGAAATAAAAATAAGTTGAAACATGATTCGTGAAAAAAAGAGGCGCTTCATAGGTTTCGCACACAGGCGCTGTGGGGGGTCAGCGCGGCCTTACCTGTGACTTAGGAGTCAGTGTTCTACTGCCACTTGGACACAGTATACCTATGGAACTTGAGGGCTGGTGAGCTGGTAATTATTCGAAAGAGTATAATTATTATTATGTTAAAAACTAATTAAAAAAACGTAAAATATTGAATTAAAAAAAAACTTAAATTTAAAGTGTTACATGTATAGAATATAAAAGGACTGTGTGGGTGTATGGTTTATTTGTATTGTGTGTGTATGTGTGTGTGTGTGACTGGGAGATGGGTGTATTTTTGTGTTATGTGAGTATTATATGAGGAGCCTAAGTATGTGAATATGGTGGTGTCGGGTGTAAGACGGAGCAATCAATTGCTTGCGTGGTTTGTAGACTGTGTTACGCGTTTTGTGTGGAATGTTATGAGTTACGTGTGAGTAGTTAATAGTTCATCAGTTTGAGCGTAGTCTAAGAGGTACAACATGTCTATCAGTCTAGTCTTTGCGTCGTGTTTGCTTAATCTTGCTATTTGGATGGCAATTCTATGCTTGATTTTGGTTATTTGCTAATATTTCTGAAGACAACACATACTGCTGTCTTCTGGCGAAGGCAGTTCTATGAGCAGGAATTCGGCAAACTATTCTTCGACCACGTTTGTTAAAGTCTGGGAGAGGAACTTGGCTATGTTTTTTATATTTATGTATGAATATTATAAAGTAAAATGTTGTACTTGCCAGGTGGTATTCCGACTTCTTCTGATCGAGAGCCCGCCCATGCCTTTCCGACAACACGAGCTTTAAAGACAAAACGTTATTCATAAAATTTATTCATTATTCCATTGTGCACTTAGTATTACAACAGCACACCATGCTTACCTACAACGCTGACAATACTAACAAGAGACGCAATTTTATAGATTGCATTACACTCGCGGGAAAATAATACGGGTCGATGACGAAAATCCCTGTAACTTGCAAATGAATAATGGTAAGGCCAGGAGAATGTACACATATCGATAATATGTTAGAAGAAGGCAGAAGTCAGCAAAGTACAGCAAGAACAATTGGCGTGTCCCTTTCTACAGTGCAGCGAGTCATCCAACGTTTCCGAGAAACTGGGCAGAACTTAAGAAAACCAGGAACCGCCAGACCGAGATGTACAACGGCTTGAGAGAATCGATTTATTGTTACGCCCATGCTCCGAAATCGGCACCTCAGGGCAGTTGAAGTTGTGGGCGCGTTCCTTGAGGCGGCGGCCAGCCCGTCGGTTGAACGCGCCCCAAAGGGTCATGGCCACCCGGCTAGTCCGGGAGTACCGTACGGTCTCCGGTGAGGCGGCGAGCCTCCTTGCCGGATTACCGCCATGGGACCTGGAGGCAAAAGTCCTCGCGCACATTTGGGAGTGGCGCGATGAGGCGAAACGCCGGGGCGTAGCTCCGCTGCCGCGAGAAATCACGGTACAGCGGACAGAGCTCCGGCGGGACCTCAGGGCGGCATGGAGAGTGCGATTGTCGCAACCCAGCGCTGGGCACGCCACAATTGCGGCGATAAGTCCCCTCTTTGAGGAGTGGCTAGAGAGGCGCCACGGCATCCTCACCTTCCACCTGACGCAGGTCCTCACCGGACACGGTTGTTTCGGAAGGTTCCTGTTCCGGATAAGGCGGGAGGAAACGCCCGGGTGTCACCATTGTGTGGATCGCCCGGAGGACACGGTAGAGCATACGGTGGAGGTCTGCCCGGCTTGGGCGGAGCACCGCCGTGTCCTCGTGGAGGCGATTGGCGGTGGCGATCTCTCGCGTCCGGCCTTGGTCCAGGCCATGGTACGGAGCGAGAGGGCTTGGGAAGCCGTCACCTCCTTCTGCCGAAGCAGTAATGTTCGCGAAGGAGGAGGCGGAACGCGCGAGGGAGAGGCAAAATTCGCGCCCTCACGCCCCTAGCCGCCGCAGGAGACGCCCTGGGCGTCGGGAATCGCAGGCCGATTCCCGGCCACCGTAGGCGCGGGCTTGCGGATGGCGAGCAATGGGCAGCTCACCGTCCGATAATAACCAGGCCTTTTTAATTTTATTTTTTTAATTTGGTTTTAATAAAGTTCGTTTTTGTGTTACTTATGTGTGGTACCAAACATTATATTTCAACGTAAAAATTATTGATATTTTGTTTATTTATGTAATTTTGACATTTCAACTAATAAGTTTTCCAACATTTGGTGTTGTTTCATTAACTGGTAAATTATCTACAACATACAGTTTCATTCATGCCGCTATCTTTATTATTTTAATAGTAATTTTAGTTTTTCGTACTGACCCGTATTCTTTGTCCGCGAGTATATAATGCAACCCCAAAACATGTAAATGCAGAAGGATTTATGGAACGAATTTCCTCAATGCGGCTTGCGGTAGGAGCTTACTGGTAGATATCGTAGCGTAACGAAAAAGTGTTATGTCCCTCGATGCGACTTTGGACACACATCAACACAATCTAGGGATATTTTAGTAATCATGTATTGAAATTAAACTATTTAGAAAAACTTATAACATACTATTTAAATCTAAACGCGCAGTATTTAATACTCGAATTGGAAATTAAATAAAAACCTAACATTAAAAAAATGGCTTATATAGCTGAACCAAAAAAAAGTAAAAACTTTTTTCCTTAAAAAAAACAACAAAGTGAAAAATAACTTTAATTTCGGAAGTCGGTGTCTTTGGATCTTTATTTTAGTTTTTGACACCGACTTCCGAAATTAAAGTTATTTTTCACTTTGTAGTGTTTTATTTTGGAAGCCCATTGTTTTTTTTTTGTAAAAAAGATTTTTATTTACTTTTTAGTAATAGTACCTACCCCACCCACACCAATTCGAAAAATGTATTGCAGATTTTTTTTAAATCGATTTCGTTGTAATTTAAATGGGACCACCTGGAATGTATTTGAAACAAAAAAGAATTTTCTGAATCGGTTCAGGCGTCTTCGGGTAATCGGTTCCGATAAGGATGCGATTGGAAGTAGAATTAAAGATGGAAATGGCTGGGTACCGATTACTCCTACTGTTGCAACATTTCAGGCAACAAGAGGATACGAAGATGTCGAGCACCGAATGTTACCTTTGATTTAAGTTGGGCAGTACGGTTCACAAGTTACAGGGAACTACACTAGAAAAATCTGTTATAGATATAGGTAAGAAAAAAATCGCTAAAGGACAGATGTATGTTGCTCTGAGTCGTGTTAAATAAAACCTTGGAAGGAATAGCGTTGTCTGAGTTAGATTCAAATAAATGATTGAGTAGGCCACACGACGAAAAAGCATTGCTAGAGATGACGCGCTCAGTCAAATTCAGTCAATTCAGTCAGTGTCAAATTGACGTATCAGCATGCCTAGTAGGTAGTGGTATTCCTATGTGAAACTTAAATCTTAATCAGGTATTATTTTTGTACGAACTGAATATTTTGGCATATTGAATCATACGAAGTAAGCTCAACAAAAGGTAACTGCTGTAAATCGATAAGGAATTCCGTCGACTGTCTATGGTCTCCATCATCAGACCTGTAATGGCACTTATAACCCATATGGGTGCAAAGTTCTCATCAATAGGAATTAATTAAGTCCAAACACAAGGTAGACACTGTGAAACGTTGAGGAGTTCCCTTGACTGTCCTTGGTCTTCATCATCAGCCCCCTAATGACAGATACAACCTACCTAGTTGTAAAGTTCTCATCAATACAAATTAATCAAGCCCAAACACCAGGTAATTGCTGTAAATCGTTGAGGAGTTCCCTCGACTGTCTTTCGGCTCCATCACCAGATTGACTCCAGACCTTCATTAAATAGTTGTGCTTTAAAATACTTGATGAAACAAATGAACAAACGCACTCGTCGTCAATACGATTATCAACGGTTCCCACGATTTCTCTGGGATGCCATCATCAGATCCTGGTTTCCATATCATGGTACCACCCTTGGGATATCTCCTTTCCAACAAAAAAATAATCATCAAAATCGGCGCATAAACGATGAAGTTATCCGCGAACACACATAAAAAAAGATATATAATATATACGGTCGAATTGAGAAACCTCCTCCTTTTTTGATGTCGGTTAAATATCTCCTCCTTTTTTAAAGTCGGTTAAAAATTGTGCAAAAAAAACGTAGGTATTTCTGTTTTTGGTAATTAAATAAAGAAATCAAATTAAATGATCTTAATTAGTCCATCTTCCCAGAGACTGTGGTATGAGCCGCTTTGCAGAGTAGTACAGAACAATTTGCTTGACACGTCTGCTACTACTGCGGAGCGTGCGCGCCTGCTGCCTGTGGGTAAGTGCGAGTCGGGTCTTTGGCTTCATGCACTACCGTCGTCGAACATAGGCACTTTGTTTAATGACACTACTTTCCGCCTCGCTGCTTCCCTGCGACTAGGAGCTCCTTGTTGTTCTCCTCATCGCTGTCACTATGGCGAAGTTGTCAACAGCCTCGGACAACACGGCCTGTCTTGCAGCCGAAGTGCGGGCTACTTAGCTCGGCACGTGAACATAAATGACATCATCCGACGCGCTCTTGTCACCGTCAGCGTTCCAGCTGTATTAGGCTTGGCATGCGACGATGGCAAGAGACCGGACGGCATGACTTTATTACCTAGGAAGGTGGGTCGGCCTTTAGTGTGGGACGCAACGTGTGTCGATACTCTTGCGGCATCCCACCTTCCTGTCTCGGCGTGATGTGCTGGTGCTGCTGTGGCTGTGGAAAACCTCAAGCGGCAAAAGTATAATAACCTTATCGATAATTATATTTTCGAGGCGTTTGCGGTTGAAACCCTCGCGCCGTGGGGTCCGAGTGCTCAGGATTTGTTCAACGAAATCTCCAAACGACTGGTTGACACTTCCCGTGACCCAAGGGCTGGCTTTTATCCTAGCCAGAGGCTAAGCATGGCCATACAACGTGGCAATGCTGCCAGTCTCTTGGGTACATTACCAGTCGACAGCGATGTGGGGGAATTTTTCGACGCTTTATTCTAATTTGTTAATAGTTTTAGTTAGTTTATGTTATTATATGTATTTAAATTTTAATAATTTGATAGTTTATTTAGTATAAGATGTTTTTGTGAATAAATTTTACACATTTAAATTTCTCAATTAAATTAGACATTAAATTGATTTCAAAATAATCATTAATAATCTGTAAAAGCGCCTCGGAAGTTAATAACGCATCTGCAACGATTATTCATACTCAAAATGCGGTTATCGATATCTCCTTGTGGGATAAGGTCCCAGGTTCGACGAAGTTGCATGAAAAGTTCACTGTCGGTCACCAGATTTACGGGAAAATTTTGTAAAGCGCTTTGTTGGAGCATATCCCACGCGTGCTCAATTGGATTTAAATCCGGGGACTGCGTGGGCAGTCCACGGTAGCCATATTACGTTGCTGCAACCACTGAGTTACCACTCGAGCCGTATGTGACCGGGAATTATCATGCATAAGCATAAAATCTTGACCCATTTGCAACCGGTGTGGTACGGACTACAAGTTCCCGTACCTCGTAACAGTATTTTGCAGCAATTAAGTAGCCGTGGACCCAAACGAGGTCGGTTCTCCCACCTAGGCGTATTCCCATGCCATTATTGATCCACCTTGGTATGGATAGACTTTCTGGGGTTTTCGCAGGCGGCTGTCACGTCCAGGTATTCGCCAATCACGTATTCTTCATGAATCTGAATGAAAACGAACCGGGATTCATCACAGAATAACACTCTAGCCCATTGGCGATCGTTCCATGCCAAATGTTAATTTGCCCATTGTAATCGTCGTCCGCGATTGCCTCGTCGTAGTGTTGGAATCCGAAGTGGTCGACAGGCATGAAAGTTGACTTCGTGTAGTCTCTTCCTTACAATTTGATCGCTCACCAGAACCTGGTGCCCCGACTGTAACTTCAAAATCAATTAATTTGCTGCAGCAAATTAATGTAGCAACCCTGGTATGGCCCGCTCAGACCCCGGATTTAAATCCAATTGAGCACGCGTGGTATATGCTCCAACGAAGGGCTTAGCAAAATTTTCCAGAAAATCTGGTGCTGTCACCAGATTTTCGGGAAAATTTTGCTGTCTGTACAGTAAACTTTTCAAGCATCTTCGTCGAACCTGAGACCTCATCCCACAAGGAGATATATCGATAACCTGATTTTGAGTATGAATAATCGTTGCAGGTGCGTTATTAACATCAGAGGTGCTTTTACAGATTATAAATGATTATTTTGTAATCAATTTAATGTTTAAATTGATTTCTTTATTTAATCAACAAAACAGACGTACGTTTTTTTGTACATTTTTAACTTATTTTTATTTCTAACTTAAAGGCAATAAAAATAAAGGAGTTAGATTTTTGTTTAATTTCCTACTAGGTATAGTATAAAATACTGCGCATTTTGACAAAAGTATGTTATAAGATTTTCTAAGCAGTTTCTTTTCAATACACGAATAACTAAAATAGTCCTAGATTGTGTTGCTGTGTGTATAAATATAATAGAAAGAGAATATGAGGTCAAAATAAAAATCCAAAATGGCGGCTACGAAAATTTTCAAATTTTTCATCAAGTGTGTCGTTTTCATGGTTTTCGAGGGTGTTAAAGCCTATAAAGAGGTTTAAATGAAATCCAGGATGGCGGCTTCGGAAATTTACAATTATTTCATCAAGTGTGTCGTTTTCATGGTTTTCGAGAGTGCTAAAGCCAGTAGTGAGTGAGTTCAAAAAGAAAATGCAGGATGGCGGCTGTGAAAACTTTCAAACTTTTCGTCATGGGAGTCGTTTTCATGGGTTTCGAGGGTGCTAAAGCCAATACCGAGGTCAAAATTAAAATCCAAAGATGCTCCTAAAAACTTAAACTAGATATGGCTGTGTATTAAAAACGGGTCTCCCTTGTTTCACCGAAACAAATTGCCAAATTATCACTTCACAAACAATTTTCCGCATAGTTTCATTTGCCAAATTATTACTTAGCAAAAAATCTCTTCACAAACTATTGTAACGCAAACCTAATGTTTGGCAAGTGAATGTTTAAACAATAACTTGTTTACCAACTAGTAATTTTACCAATTTTTATGTAGTCAAATATTTCAATTGGAATAACTCATTTTACGCAAAATAAAATTTGCCAAATAATAATAAGTATTATTATTAACTATACTGGTAGCCTTTTTTTAAATAATTAATCTCGTCTAACTAGTTCAGTTTCGGGTAGCCTGTTTTTTTCCATATTTTTTTTTACATAATCTAGTCGTTTCTGGCACTCGCCGGCTGCTGCCGCGGCACTGCTCGCATCGCTCGCTCGGCTCTTGCGTAGGTGGTCACAGTTTTCATCTAACCTAACCATTTAAAAAAAATAATTAACCTATACTGTAACCAGTTCCATAAGTAACCATAAACTTGACTTGTTTCAGACAAATCCAAGCACATAAATTTACCAATTCCAATTCCAATTTTATATTAATGGCTCCATCGTTTTATCGATGATTCTGCCAATGTCAAGGTTGGAGGAAACAAAGTGTATCGCTGAGGATGACCGGTTATATTGCTTTTATCACAATTTAATTAAAACTCTGTTTGAGTAGTCTGTAACACACATAAACTTACAAAGAAGTACGGAAATGACATAAGATTTTTGTCTATAGATTGTTTTGCTGTTATAAATCATTTGGTTAAAGACCAAATGCCTAAATGATATTATCCTTGAAAATATTCTGCCAAGTAAAAATTTAACTAAATGAAAATGTGCGTACTAAAATCATTCCAAACATTACATATTGGGGTAAAAAAAAGTTGCTAAAATTTTTTTGGGTAGTGAAATTTTGGCAAAATCTTTTCGGCAAAACTGCAGGATCCCATTAAAACGCGTATTAAATTCACACTTTCTCTCTCTCACTGTCTCTTTCTATTATATAAGAATGTGTAAAATATAGAACCTATAATTTAAATAGAAGAAGTATAAAGTAAAAGCTTAAGTATGTGCATTTTCAAGCCTAATGGGTTCAACCTAGTTAAGGAAAATAAGCAATTGTGTTCACAAATAACTCTTCTAATAATACATTAGTACTTGCCATTATCTTTTGCTGGAAGAAGGAATCGGTTATCTTCCTCCTCCTCACTACCTTTAAGGACAAATTGTTTTAAGTATACTTTGCCTCTTTGCCTAAAATATTTATAATACATTGATTGATTGATTGCTAAGAAAACTCAAACGAAATTTTTTGTGCTATTGGTAGGAAACAAGCGGGTGTCCCACCGGATCGCTAGTGGTAACAGTTGCCGATGGAGGAGTACAATTTAAAGGCATAGCCGCTGCTTTTCCATCTCTCAGAGACAAAACTGAAATGTATAATATATCTAAAATATACCCTTTGCACAGCAACACATCAACGCTGCTTTGCGGCACCTGCTCGTTTGCTGGTTGTATTGGTACTCTGCCGGATTAATTCCTTTATAAGGAGCTGCCCTTCGAGTACGTTCGTACTGGCAAAGTTGTGTACAACTAATTTGTGCTTGAGAAGCGGATGTCCCCGGGCCTTCACGACCTTTAATGACAAAACGTAAGAAAAATATCTACCAGCTAAATCTAACAGGTTTATGGCTACAATATCTGGACGCTGTTGACCAGCAGACATATTATATTCAGTACTAATTAAGTATAATGGCTCAACTACAACGGCTACCCATAACCTGTCAAACTGCAACAAAGCGATGCTGTTGGGCTGCATTAATAGCTTTTAATTTTGCATTTAAAATGGTTAACAATTCGTTGCCACAGACAGTTGAGGGTTCTGTCTATGTTGTTTTCAATACTCGACCAACCCATTTCTCCTTCTTGCTTGACTTCCCATGCTCAATACTTATGCTCTGCTCATAGTAAAAACCTCGTTCCACCATAAATCTTCTTCTACGGAGTCCTTTTCACCACCGCTCTGGTTTCATTCACTCTTCTTTCTTTATCCAGGCGGTCTTTCTTTGGCACAAACATCCCCGCATTATTTGCTAGATTCGTTTTCTCCTCTACCTTTCGTTATTTCTCTTGACATAGTTAATATAATATAATGTATGTATCTATGTATTGGTATTTATAATTTTTCGAGTTCTCTATCCCTATGTTGCACTTGCCGTGTTTTGCCTTTGCATCACCCTAAAGATGACTGGTAGAAAATACTGCAGACTTTAAAAGTCTGCTGTTGTAGAGTATTTAGAACTTGTGCATAAAGTTTTAATAAATAAATAATAGATAAATGGTGGGAGTAGTACTTTCTATGACAATATCTTTCACAAAGTGCTGTTATGTAGGTAATATATTGCTACTTGCCCGACTGTACTCTGCTACCTTGCGCTCGAGAACCCGATGTCTTAACCTCTTCGATATCATGAGCTTTAAGGACAAAAGGTTATAAATAGCTTCGTTGCCAAAAAAATACAGGTTTGTGGTTAGATTTTGGGGTGCATAGACAGGCACCCTAAAAATCTAATCATGAATCTGTATTTCCTCATACAGATAAAAAATTTAAGCAGCACGCATGCTCATTGCGATTTGGCGATTCCAGGTCATTTTAAATCCAGGATTTTTCACGATACGTATGAGTTTATTAGGTATGTAATTTATTTGGCCGCTAAACCACGACCTATATGGATTTTCATACAACTATTGCCCGCCGCTGCTCGCATGTATTTGGCCAGTACAGCAATTTCGATTTATCTCGAAGAAGGTTGTCAAAATAATGCTCAAACTTCCAAGCATGTTTGTGAAAAAACAATTTTATTACCAATACGATACTGGGCAAATCCAAGAAGTTAATATCACCAAAGGGTTCCCATCTATTTTTTTTTCTAATGGAATGCAGATGCTGGGCGCGCCATTCTTATAGCATTACAAAAAAGTTTCAATTCCAATTATTAAGTGTTTGTAGCAGCGCTCGCTTTAGCGCATGCGTGGCGATTGGCTGGGTTTTAGCGCCATTCATACGTTTTGTTGTACCTACTAAATTTCGAAGGAAACTTTGACCTTTTATTACACCTCATTATGCAGCAGTTTCATAAACTACTATTAATTAGCTACTACGACTATTATTAACTAGTTCTCAGCAGTCGATCTTGTTGTACAACAGATAATGAATCATCACGGCTTGAAGCAACAGACGCTTTGATTCCAAGGTTAGAAGGTTAAACTTTTGTAGAGACACAGTGTATGAAATACATTCCATGTGACATCTACTTATACTACATTGTTCGTAATAATTCGCGTTGAACTTTTTCTTCAGCAAGATTGTATTTAGCATAGTATGGATCCCATATCATGCAGGTGTACCCAATTTGTAGACGAATCAAAGAATTAATTAGATACAGGAAGGTTGCTGGTCGCTTAAAATCTACGGATGAAGGCGGTCATTACAAGGTGAAACATTTGAAATGCCTTAGCAATAATCTTATCCACGTGTAGATTTAGGTGCAGTTTGCAGTCAAATAGTATTCCCAGGTCACTAATCTGAGTTTCCCTTAGAAGTAATTCATTGCATTAAGAATAATTAAACTAACAATGTTTTTATTTTTAGTGAAATATGATTACCTACATTTAGCTATACTTAATTTTAATTTATTTAAATCACAATAGTCGGATATTCTATTTTAATCATGTTGTAGAAGATAACAATAAGCGATCGTTAAAATTTTCCTGTAAACTTTGCATTACCCTAAAGATGACTGGTAGAAAATGCTGCAGACTTTTGTACAGTATTTAGAACCTGTGCATAAAGTTTTAATAAATAAATAATATATAAATGGTGGGAGTAGTACTTTCTATGACAATATCTTTCACAAAGTGCTGTTATGTAGGTAATATATTTGCTACTTGCCCGACTGTACTCCGCTACCTTGCGCTCGAGAACCCGATGTCGTAACCTCTTCGATATCATGAGCTTTAAGGACAAAAGGTTATAATAGCTTCATTGCCAAAAAAATACAGGTTTGTGGTTAGATTTTGGGGTGCATAGACAGGCACCCTAAAAATCTAACCATGAATCTGTATTTCCTCATACAGATAAAAAATTTAAGCAGCACGCTTGCTCATTGCGATTTGGCGATGCCAGGTCATTTCAAATCAAGGATTTCTCACTATGTTCACCTTCACTGTAAGTCAGTGATGTCAAAGGTAAACTTAGTAAGTACCTTCGTGTAAATTTAAATACTGTCACAAAACTGTTAGTTGCGGTAACGCCAGATTGAGGAAGGGATCCTGCTACCTGCGGGTAACGAAAACCTTTAGGCACAAAATAAAAGTTGTTTCATTGCCAAATCAACAAGGTTTATGAATAAGCTACACACACAAAATGAAACACGGAGGGTGAACAGTCGAAATAGTGCTTCTAAAGTGCCGTAATTCTGCGCTGGAGTACCTATTATCTAAAGTTTCCGGACCATAAGAATTTTTGTATTATTTTCTATTGTCGTGGTTCATAGAGATTTAAAAGCATGCTCGTGGTTAAAATATACACCCTTGAGGGTATAAATCCGATCAATATAAATATGTGATGAGGCGGTTGTATTAAAGAGTTTGATGGCTAGCACTCATTTATCATTGGGAGTTCCATTACCATAAAGATGGAAAGAGTACTGCACTAAAATATAGTGCACGTTTAGGTTATTTATTTCTTAATTTTGTTAAGGAAAACAAATAGTTATAATATAATAAAAAAACATTTGAGATTTTAAAATAATTGGAAGTGGGCTCAGATCAGGAAGAGGGTATATGTAAAATCCACGACGTTTCCATAGGTTACCTAGGTTAAGTATACCGTGAACTCACAATATACAAGTTACAAAAATAAAGAAGAAAGGAAGAGAAAAAAGAGGATGTACTTCTCTTAAACTAAAACAAATAGGACTTGATAAGAGAAAAAAGAAAAGACACTACTCATCATCCAAATGCAGAGTATTCACTTAATATTTCTTACATTTTTGGCAATCTAAAGCGAATAATTATATCCAAATTCACAAAATGTTTTTCCATTTTTAAATCACAATACAAATATGAGTTAACTAGTATATAATTTATTTGGCCGCTAAACCACGACATATATGGATTTTCATACAACTTTTGCCGGCCGCTGCTCGCATGTATTTGGCCAGTACAGCAATTTCGATTTATCTCGAAGAAGGTTGTCAAAATAATGCTATAACTTCCAAGCATGTTTGTGAAAAAACAATTTTATTTACAATACGATGCTGGGCAAATCCATGAAGTTAATATCACCAAAGGGATTCCATAATTTTTTTTTTCTAATGGAATGCATATAATGGGGGCGCCATTCTAATAGCATTACAAAAAGTTTTTATTCCAATTATTAAGTGTTTGTGGCAGCGCTCGCTTTAGCGCATGCCTGGCGATTGGCTGGGTTTTAGCGCCATTTATACGTTTTGTTGTACTGAATTTCGTTGGAAACTTTGACTTTTATTACACCTCATTATGCAACAGTTTCATAAACTACTATTAATTAACTACTACGACTATTATTAACTAGTTCTCAGCAGTCAATCTTGTTGTACAACAGATAATGAATCATCACGGCTTGAAGCAACAGACGCGTTGATTCCAAGGTTAGAAGGTTAAACTTTTGTAGAGACACAGTGTATGAAATACATTTCATGTGACATCTACTTATTCGTAATAATTCGCGTTGAACTTTTTCTTCAGCAAGATTGTATTTAGCATAGTATGGATCCCATATCATGCAGGTGTACCCAATTTGTAGACGAATCAAAGAATTAATTAGATACAGGAAGGTTGCTGGTCGCTTAAAATCTACGGATGAAAGGGGTCATTACAAGGTGAAACATTTGAAATGCCATAGCAATAATCTTATCCATGTGTAGATTTAGGTGCAGTTTGCAGTCAAATAGGATTCCCAGGTCACTAATCTGAGTTTCTCTTAGAAGTAATTCACTGCATAAAGAATAATTAAACTAACAATGTTTTTATTTTTGGTGAAATATGATTACCAACATTTAGCTTTATTAAATTTTAATTTATTTAAATCACAATAGTCGAATAGTCTATTTAACACGTTCACTGCGTTAGTGAAATTTGATGACTTTCAGTTGGTGCGGCATGGGGTCTATTATATCCGAAGCATGATTTGTTCCTGGTGCGTTGCTGGGTCGAAAAGATCCGTTCGACTTCCATCTGTTTAGGAGGACTTATCTTTATAAGCATAATGATTAAAACATATTCCTATATAGCAATATGTTGACAGATAAACACTCAATAAAAGGCTGAAATCGTAGGTAGATGCACTGAATGGTTTGTTTGTAAATAAAGGGATTGCCTGTCGGATCTTTACGACCCGTTATCCGCACTGGTTAGTAAAAGTGTCGATACATTTTTAGTGTTGTGGATGATAAAAAAAAGATCGATAGCGATAAAATGTAAGTATAATATATTTTTAGGATTGGAATAGAAATAAATTATGCCGTTATATTAGACGTATGATTTTCATTATAGCAGTCTCGACATAATGTCTTTTTACATGCGTTACACATGGTTTTAACCTTTTTAACTTTATTGCCGGCAACTTTGCTGCTTAGAGTTTGGCGTAATTTATCGTAACATCCTGAACAATTGCGTTTTTTGTTTCCCATGATTAAGTTGTGAACTGTTTCCGCTGTAGATGTTGGTAAAGTTGATGTTGAATCCATTTCCGGAATCATTGGTTGCTTTCTTAGTGATACCTTCGAGAACTTCTGTATTACATGTTCAATAAACTCTTTTTTGGTCAATTTGTTTTCATTTTGTAGGTTGTACACTATCAAGGCATTTATAACTGCCGTTCCAAAGAGCAACTCTAACATTACTTTGCGGTACCATTTAAGACCACGCCTTAATGTGGAGTAATAGGAAGACATTTGATCGCTATAATCAATTCCTTTTTTATAACTGTTATAAGTCAGTACACAGTCAGGCTTCAGGATTTCTTCATTTGTCCTTCTTCGCTTCTTCCCAGTGTTTTTCAGTGAGGTATCATGATTTTTACACGTAGTCATCATCAAAACGGGACGTTTATCAAACCACTTAATTACTTTAATCCCTTTATTATTCATTTTACCAATAATGTCGCCTTTCTTCAATTTCGTGCTGACAACAGGTTTAGGTAACCCTTTTCTGTTAGATCGCAATGTCCCACAATAGAATGTTTTCTTGTCGATTAGAGCCTCCGTTAGTCCAATAGATGAATAAAAATTATCTGCTACGACAATACGCCCTTCATTTTCTAAATCTTGTATAAGTTTCATTACTACATTCTGAGCATGGTTAAGTTCTCGTCCACCGTCGCCCTTTCCAGTGTAAATAATTATGTTAAATGTGTAGCCTTCTGGTGTGCAAGCTTTATACAATTTAACACCGTATTTGTGAGATTTATTTTTTATATATTGACGAAAAAGAAGTCGGCCTCGCCATGGCACCATGGATTCATCTACCACCAGGACGTTTCCTGGTTTGAGTACCTTTTTAAATTGCAACAACAGCATGTCATGTATTTCTCGTATTTTATACAGTTTGTCATTTGTAGAATTACTATTATCACTAAAGTGCCAGAACTTTAACAATAGTAAAAATCTATCTCTGCTCATAAGCGAAGTTATAAATTCATTTCTGTAAAGTTTATTTCTAGACCAGTAGTCGTTTATATGAGGCAGTTTCACAAAGCCCATCGCCAACAGAATAGCAAAAAACTTGTGCATTTCATCGGAATCCGTTGCCTTCCATAAATTTGCACGAGATTTATCAGCGACATTGTTAGACTCTAAATACTTACTAGCGTATTTATTTGTTTCAACCACTATTTTATTAATAATGTCATCTGTTATAAATAATTTGTAATATTCATCTGGCTCACGGACATTGGAAGGGACTAAGATTTCAACTGTACCTTCAAACTCTTCAAAACTAAGTGGGCTATCCGTTATATCTTGCCATTCATCATCATTCGTAGCATGAATCTACTTCTGAAGAAGTATCTTCAGATGAGGAATCTGTAGGTCCACTAATAGAAGCACTATTATCTTCATTAGAATCACTATCGAAAAATGCAGCTCCCGTTTGAGGTGTGTTCATCGGTAGTGGATTTGATGCTATCAAATTTTTCACGTTGGAGCTTGAGTGTATTGGTAAGTTCTTATCAGTGGAATGAGGTGGTATTGTCTTAGTATTTATTGTTTTTTTTTCTTTTTGTGGAGGAGTTGCTAATAAATTGAACAGTTGATCTTCATTAAATGATGAGTTAAGTGATACCATGTTAGATGTTGAAATATCACTCAACGACCCGCATCTACTTGTTATTGCAGAGGACACGGTTTTTTCTCCTTTTTTATGTAATAAGAGGTCAACATCGCTTGTACGGGGCATTTGTTTTTTACGGTTTTTAGGTGTAGAAAAATAGTTAAATTGATCTGTCATTGCAGGTGGTTTTGTTTCAGTTACTAAGCTGTATGTCGGTGGCTGCTCCTTATGATTTTTAGGTGTTGAAAAAATTTCGCAATTATCATCGCTGGATATAGGAGAATGATCATCAATTATTGGGGTATCGAAACTTTGGTAAGCTGGTTGAATAATTTTGTGTTCCAATATTTGTATTCGTTCACTATGAACTGTGCTGGTAGATGGTGTGGGTGAATCTGGTGGCTGGGGATTGATGGTTGCAGTTTGTAGGACTTGTAATGTGTGACCAGTTGATGGGCTAGTGTATATATTACCAGATATATTCCGCTTACCCAATATTATTTGTCTTGGAGGACCTTCGCTTACTTTATTTTTCGTTGGCTTTTCACCCTCAAATGAATTAAACAACATTTTCCTGGATCGCTTCATGTTCCATTCACTTTCTCTTCTAATTTGCATAAAAACTCATCTAAACACACGGACCTCACTAGCTCAACTAGCATGTAATCTAGTGCGGCTATCGGGTCATCGGGCATCGGGTCGTTAAGAACCGATGAACGCACTAGACGTAAAAAAATTTGCTTCAGTCGGCATCGGGTCGTAAGAACCCGATGCGATTTTTTCGTACCTATATTATCTATTTAACGAGGCAATTCCAAAACACCAACCCTCTCATTCATACTCATAGGGAAACCAAATATATCTGTCCCGCACCGGCGGTTGGCACAGTAATTTTTACCCCGCACCGGAGGAAAGATGAGCATCGGATATAATCAACCCGATACCGCACCGAACGTGTTAAATCATGTTGTAGAAGATAACAATAAGCGATCGTTACAATTTTCCTGTAAACTTTGCATCACCCTAAAGATGACTGGTAGAAAATGCTGCAGACTTTAAGTCTGCTTTTGTACAGTATTTAGAACCTGTGCATAAAGTTTTAATAAATAAATAATAGATAAATGGTGGAAGTAGTACTTTCTGTGATAATATCTTTCACAAAGTGCTGTTATGTAGGTAATATATTGCTACTTGCCCGACTGTACTCCGCTACCTTGCGCTCGAGAACCCGATGTCGTAACCTCTTCGATATCATGAGCTTTAAGGACAAAAGGTTATAAATAGCTTTATTGCCAAAAAAATACAGGTTTGTGGTTAGATTTTGGGGTGCATAGACAGGCACCCTAAAAATATAACCATGAATCTGTATTTCCTCATACAGATAAAAAAATTAAGCAGCACACTTGCTCATTGCGATTTGGCGATTCCAGGTCATTTCAAATCAAGGATTTCTCACTATGTTCACCTTCACTGTAAGTCAGTGATGTCAAAGGTAAACTTAGTAAGTACCTTCGTGTAAATTTAAATACTGTCACAAAACTGTTAGTTGCGGTAACGCCAGATTGAGGAAGGGATCCTGCTACCTGCGGGTAACGACAACCTTTAGGCACAAAATAAAAGTTGTTTCATTGCCAAATCAACAAGGTTTATGAATAAGCTACACACACAAAATGAAACACGGAGGGTGAAAAGGCGTAATAGTGCTTCTAAAGTGCCGTAATCCTGCGCTGGAGTACCTATTATCTAAAGTTTCCGGTCCATAAGAATTTTTGTATTGCTTTCCACTGTCGTGGTTCATGGAGATTTACAAGCATGCTTGTGGTTAAAATATACACCCTTGAGGGTATAAATCCGATCAATATAAATATGTGATGAGGCGGTTGTATTAAGAGTTTGGTGGCTAGCACTAATTTATCATTGGGAGTTCCATTACCATAAAGATGGAAAGAGTATTGCACTAAAATATAGTGCACGTTTAGGTTATTTATTTCTTTATTTTGTTAAGGAAAACAAATAGTTATAAAAACCATTTGAGATTATAAAATAATTGGAAGTGGGCTCAGACCAGGAAGAGGGTATATGTAAAATCCACGACGTTTCCATAGGTTACCTAGGTTAAGGATACAGTGAAGACACAATATGTAAGTTACAAAACAAAGAAGAAAGGAAGAGGAAAAGAGGATGTACTTCTCTTTAACTAAAACAAATAGTACTTGATAGAAGAAAAAAGAAAAGACACTACTCATCATCCAAATGCAGACTATTCACTAAATATATCCTACATTTTTGGCTATCTAAAGCGAATAATTATATCCAAATTCACAAATTGTCTTTCCATTTTTAATTTCACGATACATATGAGTTTACTAGGCATGTAATTTATTTGGCCGCTAAACTATGACATATATGGATTTTCATACAACTTTTGCCGGCCGCTGCTCGCATGTATTTGGCCAGTACAGCAATTTCGATTTATCTCGAAGAAGGTTGTCAAAATAATGCTCAAACTTCCAAGCATGTTTGTGAAAAGACAATTTTATTACCAATACGATACTGGGCAAATCCAAGAAGTTAATATCACCAAAGGGTTTCCATCTATTTTTTTTCTAATGGAATGCATATGCTGGGCGCGCCATTCTAATAGCATTACAAAAAAGTTTTAATTCCAATTATTAATTGTTTGTAGCAGCGCTCGCTTTAGCGCATGCGTGGCGAATGGCTGGTTTTGAGCGCCATTCATACGTTTTGTTGTACTGAATTTCGTAGGAAACTTTGACCTTTTATTACACCTCATTATGCAACAGTTTCATAAACTACTATTAACTAACTACTACGAATATTATTAACTAGTTCTCAGCACTCAATATTGTTGTACAACAGATAATGAATCATCACGGCTTGAAGCAACCGATGCTTTGATTCCAAGGTTAGAAGGTTAAAATTTTGTAGAGACACAGTGTATGAAATACATTCCATGTGACATCTACTTATTCGTAATAATTCGCATTGAACTTTTTCTTCAGCAAGATTGTATTTAGCATAGTATGGATCCCATATCATGCAGGTGTACCCAATTTGTAGACGAATCAAAGAATTAATTAGATACAGGAAGGTTGCTGGTCGCTTAAAATCTACGGATGAAAGCGCTCATAACAAGGTGAAACATTTGAAATGCCTTAGCAATAATCTTATCCATGTGTAGATTTAGGTGCAGTTTGCAGTCAAATAAGAATCCCAGGTCACTAATCTGAGTTTCCCTTAGAAGTAATTCATTGTATAAAGAATAATTAAACTAACAATGTTTTTATTTTTAGTGAAATATGATTATACCTACATTTAGCTATACTTAATTTTAATTTATTGAAATCACAATAGTCGGATAGTCTATTTAAATCATGTTGTAGAAGATAACAATAAGCGATCGTTACAATTTTCCTGTAAACTTTGCATCGCCCTAAAGATGACTGGTAGAAAATGCTGCAGACTTTAATCTGCTTTTGTACAGTATTAAGAACCTGTGCATAAAGTTTTAATAAATAAATAATAGATAAATGGTGGAAGTAGTACTTTCTATGATAATAGCTTTCACAAAGTGCTGTTATGTAGGTAATATATTTGCTAGTTGCCCGACTGTACTCCGCTACCTTGCGCTCGAGAACCCGATGTCGTAACCTCTTCGATATCATGAGCTTTAAGGACAAAAGGTTATAAATAGCTTCATTGCCAAAAAAATACAGGTTTGTGGTTAAATTTTGGGGTGCATAGACAGGCACCCTAAAAATATAACCATGAATCTGTATTTCCTCATACAGATAAAAAAATTAAGCAGCACACTTGCTCATTGCGATTTGGCGATTCCAGGTCATTTCAAATCATTTCTCACTATGTTCACCTTCACTGTAAGTCAGTGATGTCAAAGGTAAACTTAGTAAGTACCTTCGTGTAAATTTAAATACTGTCACAAAACTGTTAGTTGCGGTAACGCCAGATTGAGGAAGGGATCCTGCTACCTGCGGGTAACGAAAACCTTTAAGCACAAAATAAAAGTTGTTTCATTGCCAAATCTACAAGGTTTATGAATAAGCTACACACACAAAATAAAACACGGAGGATGAACAGGCGAAATAGTGATTCTAAAGTGCCAAAATCCTGCGCTGGAGTACCCATTATCTAAAGTTTCCGGTCCATAAGAATTTTTGTATTATTTTCTATTGTCGTGAGCATGGAGATTTACAAGCAAGCATGCTCGTGGTTAAAATATACACCATTGAGGGTATAAATCCGATCAATATAAATATGTGATGAGTCGGTTGTATTAAGAGTTTGGTGGCTAGCACTCATTTATCATTGAGAGTTCCATTACCATAAATATGGAAAGAGTATTGCACTAAAATATAGTGCACGTTTAGGTTATTTATTTCTTTATTTTGTTAAGGAAAACAAATAGTTATAATACTATAAAAACCATTTGAGGTTATAAAATAATTGGAAGTGGGCTCAGACCAGGAAGAGGGTATATGTAAAATCCACGACGTTTCCATAGGTTACCTAGGTTAAGGATACAGGGAAGACACAATTATGTAAGTTACAAAAACAAAGAAGAAAGGAAGAGAAAAAAGAGGATGTACTTCTCTTAAACTAAAACAAATAGTACTTGATAAAAGAAAAAAGAAAAGACACTACTCATCATACAAATGCAGACTATTCACTTAATATTTCTTACATTTTTGGCAATCTAAAGTGAATAATTATACCCAAATTCACAAAATGTCTTTCCATTTTTAAATTCACGATACATATGAGTTTACTAGGTATGTAATTTATTTGGCCGCTAAACCACGACATATATGGATTTTCATACAACTTTTGCCGGCCGCTGCTCGCATGTATTTGGCCAGTACAGCAATTTCGATTTATCTCGAAGAAGGTTGTCAAAATAATGCTCAAACTTCCAAGCATGTTTGTGAAAAAACAATTTTATTACCAATACGATAGTGGGCGAATCCAAGAAGTTAATCACCAAAGGGTTTCCATCTATTTTTTTTTTCTAATGGAATGCATATACTGGGCGCGCCATTCTAATAGCATTACAAAAAAGTTTTAGTTTCAATTATTAAGTGTTTGTGGCAGCGCTCGCTTTAGCGCATGCGTGGCGATTGGCTGGGTTTTAGCGCCATTTATACGTTTTGCTGTACTGAATTTCGCTGGAAACTTTTACTTTTTATGACACCTCATTATGCAACAGTTATTAATTAACTACTACGACTATTATTAACTAGTTCTCAGCTGTCAATCTTGTTGTACAACAGATAATGAATCATCACGGCTTGAAGCAACAGACGCTTTGATTCCAAGGTTAGAAGGTTAAACTTTTGTAGAGACACAGTGTATGAAATACATTCCATGTGACATCTACTTATTCGTAATAATTTGCGCTGAACTTTTTCTTCAGCCAGATTGTATTTAGCATAGTATGGATCCCATATCATGCAGGTGTACCCAATTTGTAAACGAATCAAAGAATTGATTAGATACAAGAAGGTTGCTGGTCGCTCAAAATCTACGGATGAAGGCGGTCATTACAAGGTGAATTATTTGAAATGCCTTAGGAATAATCTTATCTATGTGTAGATTTAGGTGCAGTTTGCAGTCAAATAGGATTCCCAGGTCACTAATCTGAGTTTCTCTTAGAAGTAATTCATTGCATAAAGAATAATTTAAGTAACAATGTTTTTATTTTTGGTGAATAATATTTACCTACATTTAGCTATACTTAATTTTAATTAATCTAAATCACAATAGTCGGATAGTCTATTTCAATCATGTTGTAGAAGATGACAATAAGCGATCTTTACCATTTTCCTGTAAACTTTGATGTCATCAGTATACAACAGAAAATCACTAAGAAAGCAGTTTCCGATGACATTTATGTAAATTAAAAACAATAAAGGGCCAACAATTGATCCCTGAGGGACACCGGACATAGCAAGGTAGATGTCAGAATGTTGACCATTACTCACTACAGTATGATTGTGGCAATTTTGTGATCAACTCTATCGAATGCATAGGTAATTGATTAAGAAACCTAATGATAGTTAATATCTCAAAGATAGATATTGGTGATAAGCAAATAAACAAGTTATTATTAAATTATTTTTTTTTCTTTGAAAAAACGTAAGTAATTTTGAATTTCATAGGCTGCCTTAAGCAATGCTAAAGTAGAGTTTGACAGATCTTCAGGTTCTCAATTCAAAAACCTGGTATAATTATCTAAAAAGTGCTCACATTTTATGATCAGGACAGCTAAGTAAATTAAATTGCAGTACCTACCTAAGTTGTACTGTAACCTAAGTTGTAGTGTTGTGATAGAATAATTTACATAATTGTCCAGTATCTATGCATATTGCACGCATGGATGTTGCACTGTATCTAAAATAAAGGCGATACATTCGTTTCGAAACTTCTCCACCAAACCAATATCTGTTGTTTTTTTCTCCGATGCATTCGTTTTGTTTATATTCTTCGCTAAGTAAAAATGCTAAAGCACTGTAATACGTTTCTTAGGAGAAAAAACTGTCCTGAATCGTTCCAAATAAGTACTGTAATTAAGTATCTAATATAATCGAATAATATGCTTACCAATGTTGAAGATTTGATAAATCGGATTTATGATTGGTATACTGAGTCTCCCATGTATTGGTTAAATCTGAAATACCTTCAATTCTGCAAAAATATAATCTCGAGTAAATAGCGGCCTTAAGTTTCTATGACTACTAGTATTATAGCCCAAAACTGTAGTAGCTAACTGTAGTGCCTCAGTATATAAAGTTAGGTACATAAAGTCTCGCAGTTATTATAAAGGTGCATGCCTACCGCGTGTATTAATTTACGAGTATTCATTCGAGTTTGCCGTGAGATAGTTCGTTCCCAGGAAAACCGATCATTTGCTCGAGTAACGCACACACACTGAAAAGCCATATCCCTAATTTAAAGAATTTTCGTTTTATATTTGCTCGTTAACAGTTTTCCTCAGAAAAAACCTGACTTTATTTTAGTGAAACTGAAACAATGACCTATTAGGGACTAGTGCATTAGTGATAAAAATTATACAATTTAGACGTTACAGTTGCTGCTACAAGAGCGTTAATAATATTATGTCGGGGAAAAGTTCTTTCGTATTTTATATACAAATTCAAGACTAAGAGCTCGTGTGGCGCCCAAATATCGATCTTTTTTGTATACCCAGAATTTACCAAATGGCTCATAACTGTTTTGTGGTCAACCATCTTCTGCTACAACTTGTTCCACATTTTCAAAAATGGCATCGTCTTATCGAGACTACCCTTCACTCATTTTGGCAGACAGAAAAACAATTGAAAAATAGCGGGAAATCGTTTTTACTTTTTATTTTGAATATTTTTTGAATGTCGTCTATTTAATGGTACCAATACCAGCCAGATACAAACAGTACAGCCAAAGAGATTTTACTACAACTTTATACCTATAAAATACGATAAAACTAGTTCCCCGACCTATTATGTATGCGAAAACATACGGGCGTATTACAAAACAAGGTTTTTCTTTAGACATGGTTTAAACGAATCATCGAGCCTGTTTTTTAAATAAGAATCTAACAGAAATCGAAATACAGTTCCTTTTACAAAACTGACAACTTAGTCCGGTCTTAGGTTGTTAATTTTGTATTAAGAACTTTATTAAAGTCAGCCATAAAGTTCGAAGTACAAAAACTGGCTCGAAGGTTTAGTCTCGGGCTAAATTTAGATCGTGTTTTGTAATAATACAGAATATGTTCTAAACACATTGTGATGTGTAAATAAGCCTTAACGGTTGTTGTTACATAACTCATTACAATTGACGACTTTGTAGGCACGTCTTTATGCCAGTCACTCCTTAATCACCCAAGTTATATCCACATTACGGATAATATCAACTGAATAGTTTTCTATTATGAATCCAGGCACCGCAGCATGTTTTAACCTCATTTGATCACGTTCTCCATAATTTAATATCTCGTTGCCATTACTTAGGGGGAGCTCGGAACTCCAAAACTATCTGTGGACTTATGAGTAGAGTTCTCCATTTTCACGACTGCAATCTATCCATCAAGTGGCTTGCGAAAGTGTTAAGTAAAAGAAGGATAGAAAAGTGATGAGTACCTAAACTTTTCCTCCCTTATTAATAAACTCGATGAAAAGTTATGTCAAGTTCAAAACATGAAAAATAGATGACTAAACTGGTTTCAATTGGAGTGACGTACGAGTAATTCTGTGTATTATATGTGAGTTTATATAAAAAGGATAAGAATTCCACTTCTTTAGACACAGTTTCGTAAGAATATTTAAGAATGAACAGGATTTCGGGCGCCCATTCTTTGACGTTTGCGATGAATCAAAAAGTTTTACGATCGATCCTGTGCCTGAATTCTTCAAATGTTTGTTTCAAACTATTTATTGCAACAAGTACATTCAAATTTTTCATAATTAATATTTTAGCTATACAGCTAAAGTCCCTCTTTCTTCTTACTTTCAAGTTTTTAAGTTCTTTTTAGGTTTAAAGTAGATGGTTTTGATAAATTGATGTAACTTACCTGCATGATGAAGCGATTGGCGGCAAAATCCCAAACAACTAGTTGTTTGTGAACAATTTTAACTTTAATTAACTTACTATTGGAGTGCCAATAAGCACAAATAAACGAGTAAACCACACTTTGATAAGCCAGAGCGGGATACGATCGTACAGTTATTTTATGGAGGATTAAAATGAATGCTTTTTGAATGGTAGATATCTTTTAAATGAGTACCTAGTGCATTTATTCTACGGAATTACGGTTACGGTTGGCTGGTCGAGAATGCCTTGTGGCATTATGTTCGCACCTGTGCATGTCTGTGTTTAAATAAATAAATAAATAATAGGTATAAACCAATCATTTGAAAATAAGGTAAGTATATAAGTAATCGATCACATGTATGTTCTTAACTAAAAACTTTCCCGTAAATAAAGTTATGGTCTATAATGTATAAAATTCAAACAGTGTGATTCAAACTTATGATTTATGACTTTCACGTTGTTGGTGTTTACAGTGTAACTTGGATGAACGAGCTTCGTAATAGAATATGGTATATAATACGCGAAAGTGCCCAATTTTAAAGCCGAATCACTTTTTTAATGTGTTTTTGCGTGTGTTAATGCGAAATTAATGTTCAATTTGGAGCAGTTCACCCCTTCATTTTGTTTTCTATAATAGTGTTCCGACTTCCGGGGCCTTCATTATTTCGGCTTGTTTAGGCTTTAAGTATAATTTAGTTCTGATCTTATTTCTTTAAATATTATCCTTTTGGTTCGAACTTCGTTTTTTGCATTAATTTGTAACAAGCACAGTAAAATCGTCAAAATGTTCATTATAATCATCATCTCTATGTACCTACTTGCCTATGTTAAAAATTTTATGAACTTACTTAATTCTTACAAAAATAAGACGAAAAAATATATATATATTTTTTTAAATTTCAGTGCCCTATATTCAGCAACGAGAATACCGTTCGCTGATGCAGCCATTGAGCCTCACGTGTGCATGCGGCGCAAGATGGGAGGTGAGCCATTATCTATGGAGACACGCCGCATACACACCGGAGGGCGGTGGGCTCGTCCGTCCACTTGTGGGGGTTGTCCTCGCTGTGGCCTACTTGGGTACGAAGTCTATATAAGGTTTTCTTAGTAGGCCACGGTAACTTGTGCCTGGTTGGGGGCTCTCTGATGGTTCAATAAAGAAATCAGGAGGTTTCAGCAGTACTTGCCAAAGATCAAATCTTCCTGTGGACAAGTTGCCATCGGCTGGACTCACGCACCCAAGAAATCTTTTGCGGCTTTTAAGCCTATGTGGCACTGGATTAAAGTTGTGCATTGGGTGGCGTAAGTCATCCTGTAGCTTCGCCCTCGCGATGCGGCTAGGTATTATAGTCCTGCGAATTTCTGGAGGCGCGATGCCAATTCGCAACGGGATCGGTTCTAAGCAGCCAGTAATAAACATGTCTCTTAGCGTGAGGAGATCGGATCCATACTGGACTGGCATATTCACCTGCGGAGAAACAAAGCGCCATTCCAGTGGTTCGCAGGGCTTGAGGAGATGTCCCCCATCTGGTGAATGTTAGGCGACAGAGTAAGTTGTTTCTGTTTGACATTTTCGCAGTTTCTCCAGAAGTGAAGGGATCTATCTAAAGTGATGTCGGATACTTCGAGTGAGTACTGTGGAACTTAATTTACTTAACGAGATACGCACATGTTCGTCACGTCATTCTAGTTGATTTCGTATATATGCTTTTTGTATATTATTATCACCTTTAATTTATTCTCTTAATTCATTATAACGGACTCACACTTCCCTGTGTGTTTGTTATTCCAGCGTATGGCACTCGTGGGTTGCAGCTGAAAATCAGCGTCAGGTAGTACGCACGGCTACAGATCAAGCTATACATTTCCAGTATAAGCTGATCTCGCATTGTATAGGATTTCCTTACAATAAGAGGTCAGTGTAAACTGGAAATGTATAGCTTGATGTGTAGCCGTGTGTACACCTTGTGTTGTCATCTGACATTATGATGAGGTGAGGCCTTTTTGGCCTTTTAATCATAGTTTTCTGTTTTTTATACTTTTTAGGAGTTTTTTTTGCTGTAATGCCATTAAACGCATTTTTCTTTACCTTTACCAATTTTCCGATACATGATCTAAATTACAGAACTTTTATTGTCATTTAAATGTAACTTTTTACCGAGGTTACTAATGTTTCAATATTTCTAAGCAAACTTACTTATTACTAGTTTATTCCTCTGATTCATTGTTTTAAGCATGATTGTGTTATTTACCTATAAGTAACTGATGTACTATTATTTTACTTTAAATAATGTATTATGTGTTTGTATATTGTTTATATAATCAATTGTTGGTGAACATAAAAAAGAGAGAGAAAGAGAGAGGTGGGTTAAAAGATGACTGTGCAGTCGGGTGGGATGATATATCAAATAGAATCCTTAAGAAATTGAAATACCCACTTGCTCAACCTTTAACACATATCTTTCAGCTATGCCTGTCTAATGGAGTTTTTCCTAGCCTACTTAAAAACGCATTGGTCACCAAATTAGTTTGGTATTCAAATCTAGAGACAAGGACTGCGTTAATAGCTACAGACCTATTTCAGTCTTAACAGGCCTCTCAAAAATTCTGGAAATTATTATTAATAATAGGTTAATAAAGTATCTAGAGGACAAAACATTACTTTCAGATAGTCAATTTGGTTTTAGATCAAAAAGATTAACCTGCCAAGCAGTACACACATTGACAAATTATGTTACTACAAATCTGGATAATGGCTTGCATTGGATGGGAATTTTCCTGGATTTTGCCAAGGCTTTCGACACTATATCTTGCTCTAAACTGTAGTGGTTACCACTGCTAGTTTATTTATTTATCCACGGAGTTTAGAAGTAAACCTAACCCTTATAACTAATTGTAACACTACACATTGCTTACCCACATTCATTTTTAACGTAGACAGAGAATAGATTTTTAATCTTCGTTTGTTATGTCAACTGTCATGTCACATCGATTTTTAATCTTCGTTTGTTATGTCAACTGTCATGTCACATTGACGTTTCGTTCCGTCATAGATAACAAACGAGGATTACAATAATTATCTATTGCTTACCATGACAAACAAGTTAAATATCACCACTCTTACATAATAATTTTGTACAACACACACAATATCTTAAATAACATATTTAACTAAACAAACAATAAAATTGTTAACACTACACATAGTTAATTGAGTCGTGTACCTACTTATTATCATTAAGAAAACGGAACGTGCTTTCGACCGTAAAATTAAACATCATGATGTTGCATTTTATCATACCTAGAAGCAAACGACCTCAGGCGACCTTGCCAGTTGACCAAATCCAAAGGTATATAAGGCCTTGTGAATCGAACGCACGTCCCTTATTCCGCTGCAACTCTTAGCCAGAATATCTCCTTAATTATCTCCCAACTTAAATACCTTTGTGTCAAATAATATCTGTTCTGTTTGTGCACGTTTGTCCTCCGTCTCTTAACCTGTATTGTGTATCTTATAATAAGGAAGGGCCGAGGTAGGCAGTAATACAAGTGGTATAACTTCCAAGTCGTCTATTATTGTACTTTACCCCATAACACTTCATTGGTGACCCCGAGAAGAACACGAAGTCAGTCAGAGTCACCGTCATGCAAACAGGAGCAACAGCAGAGAAGCAGGACGTCTGCAGAGTCAGCGTCAAGCTGCCGCCATTCTGGCCAGAGGAGTACAGCCGACAGTACAAAATTTTACACTGCCGTGGGCCAACTTGGCCACTGGTATATGGTGGAGGCGAGGGACATCATCGAAAACCCGTCAGCCCAGGACAAGTACGCAAAGCTCAAGTCCGAGCTGGTACGTAGGCTCTCAGATTCACGTGAGAAAAGGGTGCAACAAATCCACACCCACGAGGAGCTAGTCATTCTAATCTAGTCATCATAATCATTTTGTCATTCGTTGAGATTAGTCGCGTCGATCGCGTGCTTTACTTAAGTGCAAAGTGCAGACACAGCAAACCAACCACGCCGGACAGACCGCGCTCGCCGCGATGTCACACACAATTACGTAAGAATTGACCTACATTCCAATTATAATTGTTATTTATTAACTCGCCACTAACATGGCTGAGACCACCAAAATTAAGGTGAAAACCGAAAACGAACAATTGCTGTACAAATACTACAGCGCAGGAAGAGCAGATAATGAACAACTGCGTAATGTTATTTCTGATATGGAAAAACAAATAGAAAGCCTCCAACAACAAGTGAGGTATTTACAACATAAAGCAGAACCAAGTACATCTGCAGCCAGTAAGTCAGCTGAGCCAATAAAAAGTCCAACACAGTGTCCTGAATACTGTACGGATGAGGAGGAGCTAGCCAAGGAAACTCAGTGAATCAGGCAAAAGAGCAGGAAAAATCGAAAACTAAACACATCGCCTACTCACACTGCCAACATTGAACACCTAGAAACTGTTCAATCTGAGAAAGTGAACACCAAACATAATCCGCCACCTTCGCCTGTTGTTGTAGATGGCGTCGTGAACTACCAGGCCTTTTTTGACTTGTTATCAAAGTCTCAGTCTGGTGACAAATTCTCGACTAAAATGTTGAATGGGAATTGCGTTAAAATAAATGCAGTGAACGAAGACACTTAAAAGTCTATTACTAAGTTATTGACAGAAACTTTATCTAACTTATATTACTTTCTCTGGCACTCCTACGAAAAAAAGCAGGATAGGCCAATAAGAGTTATGATTAAAAACCTTCATTTCACAGGCAAGCCTGACAGAATTATTGAGGACTTGCAAAGTAAAGGTTTCCAGATTGAAGACGCAGCAAATAAATTGAGGTGGAAAAATAAGGAGCCTCTGAACATGTTTATGCTGACTTTCAGAAATGAGGAAGATATAACTGATGAGATGTAACTGTTCCCACCCTTAATAATCCAACCAAATGTCAAACTCTTGATTACCTTGCTGGTCTGACGCGACCCAATATTACCCCCTTCACCTTCAGCCCAGTCGACCCGGGAGAGATCAAAAAGATTATCCTATCCATCAAATCCAAACCCGTTGGTTGTGATAACATCAGTTGACACATGATCGTGACAGTGGTTGATCAGCTCCTTCCTGCAATTTCCCATATAGTTAACTTCTCCCTTTTCTCCGGTGTTTTCCCTTCCCTGTGGCGGAAAGCCCATGTTCGACCACTACCAAAAATCCCTAAGCACACTCTTCTTAGTCACTTTCGTCCAATTTCCATCTTTCCCTTTTTGTCCAAAGTACTCGAGGCCTGTGTACATAAACAATTCTCCAACTTCATTCACAAAAACTCTCTCATCAGTCCGCTCCAATCTGGGTTCAGACCCGGGCACAGTACCGTTTCTGCTCTCCTCAAAGTGACTGACGATATAAGGCGAGGAATGGAAGACACTAAAGTTACGGTTCTAGTGTTGATCGATTTTTCAAATGCTTTTAATACCGTCAGTCATGAAGTCCTTTTATCCATCCTCTCCTATCGCATGGTCTCTCCCGAGTGTTTGGAATGGTTTTCTTCCTATCTTCGGGGGCGCCAGCAATCAGTTCTTGCTGGTGACTCTAACTCCAGCTGGTGCGATCTGGAAACTGGCGTCCCTCAAGGCGGCATTTTATCTCCACTTTTGTTCTCTATCTTTATAGATCTCATAACTTCCCTGCTTCAGTGTGCGTATCATCTCTACGCTGATGACTTACAGCTTTACTGTCAGGCAAGTGTTGACAGCTTAACCCGTGCGGTCGAGGAGCTAAATCGGGATTTACGTGTTTGCAAAAACTGGTCTGATCGTTTTGGGGTGGCGGTTAACCCAAGCAAGTGTCAGGCTATCATTGTGGGGAGCCCCTATAGCTTGAGGAGGCTGCATGGTTTAACGATGCCACCTGTTACTTTTGATGGCCCAGTGATTCCGTTTAGCTCTAACGTCAAGGATCTGGGTTTGCATGTTGACACTTGCCTCGACTGGCGTAAGCAGGTCGCGATTGTGAGCAAGAAGGTCACTGGAACGTTGCGGTAATTCTATCGGTTAAAAAAATATTCTCCCATCACACATTAAGGCAATGCTTGTACAGTCCCTAATCTTCCCCATAATTGACTATGGTGATGTGTGCTACTATGACCTGAATGCAGATCTCCTCAATAAACTTGACCGACTTCTTAATAGCTGCATTCGATTCGTTTTCAATCTCCGCAAGTACGATCATGTATCCGCACATCGATCGCTTTTAAAGTGGTTACCCATCCGGTAGCGCAGAGCGTTGAGGGCTTTGACAACCCTGTCTGCTATCCTTCACAAACCCACTTCTCCTTCTTATCTGACGAGAGGTCAGATTCTGTCAATATTTATGCTCTGCACATAGCAAGAATTTTCGGTCTGAAAATAATCGTCTTCTCCGTTGTCCTTCTCATCGCTCTGGTTTTATAAAGTCTTCTTTCTTTGTCCAGGCGGTTTTCCTTTGGAATGCGCTCCCTCAGAATATCAGGACGGTAACCAATCATTTCACATTTAAAGTGAAAGTTCGAGAACACATACGCAAGAAGTTGGCAGATTCGTCTCAGAATTAAGTTGTTGTTGGTTTTCTTGTTAACTCTCATAATGTTTTTAATTTTATTTTTTTGTTGTATGTATGTATAAATGTATTTATTCTTATTATTTTTTTTTTTAGTTATAAATATTTTCTAAGTTATTTTTGCACCTACTATGTATTGTCTCTGCATCACCCTAAGGTAGACTGGTAGAAAACGCCCAAGGCATTAAGTCCGCCTTTGTAGAGTTTTTACTTGTGCATAAAGTTTTAATAAATAAATAAATAAAATCTATGTCAATAAGTCAATATTAGGATGTAAAGTAGAAGTGCATCCTCTCCAGGTTTCGAGGCTTGTACCTCAATGCAAAAGATGCCAGGCGTACGGACATACACACAAATACTGTTCTAAGGAACCTAGTTGTGTCAAATGTATCGGCAACATCTAACAGCCGACTGCAAAAAACCGGCAGATGATAAACCAAAATGTGTCCACTGTGGGGAACCACATCCTGCTAATTATAGAGGATGTATAGCCCGGGAAATGCAAGGCATAAAAATCAAAACTAAGATGAAACCGGCGACAAAAAGCCAGCGCAAAATTAATGAAAAAGTGCAAACTAGCTCACAAACGCAAACACACAACGCATGATTTTGTGTCATTACGTGACACAAAATCCTCACCAGAAAACATACGCGCATGTTGCTGCCAAAACTGTTAAACTTGCGAATATTCGTGATAATGCCGATAAATGTATGGAAGGAAAGTTGGATGATATTATCAAATTAATGTCATCATTCAACGCTCGTTTGGAAAGACTAGAAAATAGCGCTACGAATGCTATTTCCAGACGGAAGAAATGAAACCATTAAAAATAATGGCATGGAACTCTAACGGACTACAATCACATCAACAAGAATTAGATGTAGTCCTGATCATAGAAAACATCGATATTTGCCTTATATCTGAAACTCATTTTACTAAGCAATCATACATAAAATTTTGAGGTTCTAAAGTGTACCATGCACTGCACCCTGACAATTCTGCCCGAGGTGGCAGCGCGGTTTAGTCAAAGAGAATATCTCTCATTATGAAGAAGTTAAGTATGAATGTCATGAGATCCAAGCTGTGGCGATTTGTATTCAATCTCTATTGTATCCAATTACCGTAGCGGCCATCTACTCGCCTCCGAGATACAATATAAAAAAAAACCACTATGTGATGTTCTTACAGCAACTTGGATCAAGATTCATCTTAGGTGGAGACTTCAACGCTAAAAATAAGCATTGGTGGTCAAGACTAATCACCACTAAAGGAAAGGAACTTATATGAAGGAGCTAAAGTGTGAAGCGCTTTCTACCGGAAAATCAACATATTGGCCAAGTGATCCACGCAAAGTTCCAGACCTAATAGACTTTTTTATAACTAGAAATATCTCTTCTAACTATTTAAGCATCGATGAATGCTTATTCTGAACATTTACCAATTATTCTATCAGTATGGCGTCGGATCCTACGCATAGAGAGCAATCCTACACTTGTGAATACTTATAGGTATACTGACTGGGGAAGTTTCAGAATAGACTTAGATAATACAATAGAGTTAAGAGTTCCATTAAAGACTCCAGAACAGCTGGACTTGGACCTAAATAAATTTACAACCAGTATACCGCAAGCTGCTTGGAAAAACACACCGGGAAAAACACATCGGGTCAAAGCAACCGCCTAACCTACAGGTGTCTTATAACCGAAAAGCGAAAACAAAGAAATATATGGAATCAGACTAGATGTCCACAAGATAAAAGACTGCTGAACAACCTTATTAAGCGTATTACGAAAGAAATTCAGAACAACAAAGACTCCTCACTACACAGCTACCTTAGCTAATTAACGAGTGATACTAAAACAAGCTACTCCCTTTGGAAGGTTACGAAGCACATGAAACAACCGATCATACAAATTCCTCCTATTAAAGAAGATAATGGGCAGTAACAGACGAGCAAAAAGCCCTAAGGTTCGCTGAGCATTTAGAACAAATATTCCAACCAAATGAAGCCCAGACTCACAATGCGAGAATAATTCAGGGTGTACAAACTAGTTCCGATATAAATTTGATTACCCCAAAAGAAGTATCAAAAGAAATTAAGTATAGTTTTAATCGGAGAAAATCCCCTGGTTACGACCTAATTACAGGCAAAGTTTTACAAAATCTGCCACGCTAAGCCATAGTCAAGCTTACCACGCTCATTAATGCTGCATTTCGGTTAAAACACGTTCCTGACACGTGGAAAGTAGCTGAAGTCATTATGATAGCCAAGCCTGGGAAACCACCTCATGAAACAATATCTTACAGACCAATCTCACTATTTGCCTGTGTTGTCAAAACTGTTTGAGAAATTATTTCTAAAGAGATTGAAGCCTCTTATTGAAGCTGACAATCTAATACCCGATTACCAGTTTGGATTTAGAGAAAAACACTCGACGCTCGACCAAGTACACAGAATTACTAATATTATTGAAAGAACGCTAGAGTAGAAGAAGGTGTGCTCCGCGATCTTCCTCGATGTTGCCCAGGCTTTCGATAAAGTATGGCATGATGGCCTCATTTATAAACTAAGGACAATGCTGCCTCAACAGTTTTCAGACATCATAGAGTCCTATTTATCAAACAGGCTGTTTAGGATAAGACAAAGAAACGCTTATTCAGACCTTAGGCAGATAAAAGCTGGAGTACCACAAGAAAGTGTACTTGGTCCGCTCCTGTACCTACTATACACCTGCGATATTCCTGAGCTAGAAAATAATTTCATTGCATGCTTTGCAGACGACACAGCCATCATGGCTGTTGCAAATAGTCATGAGGAAGCCGTAGAAAGGATTCAAGAGTCCATAAATCGTGTTTATGAGTGGACTGCAACATGGCGTATCAAACTGAATGAAAACAAGTCTATCCACATTGACTTCACCAATAAAAGGCTACAATACTTCCCGTTGTTCATGAATAATCAATGAATACCATACGCGAATACTGCTAAGTATCTTGGCATGCCCCTGGATGCAAAACTACGATGAAAGAGCATGTCAAAAAGAAAAGAGCCGAATTAGATATAAAAAAATGTATTGGTTACTTGGTAGACAGTCGCCATTAGCAATATCTAACAAATTGTTACATACACAAGTTTTAAAACCTGTATAGACCTATGGTATTCAGCTGTGGGGCTAAAACGATTCCAAAACAAAGTGCTCAGGGATATAGTCAACGCGCAGTGGTACTTATGAAACAGCGACCTCCACCGGGACCTCAAGATGGATGTCGTAAACATGGTAATCAAAAAATATGCAGAAGCTCATGAACAGAGACTTCATCATCACGTGAATGTCGAGGCGATCCAACTCCTTAACGTCACTGAATTAGTGCGAAGACTAAAAAGGGTTAAACCTTTTGAGTTAGTCTAGTGTAGTGTGAGCGAACTTAAACTGCAGTGCAAGTGCTGATTAAAGAACACGTGAATTAAGTGTCTTCCCCTTAATATAAGTGAATAAGAAAGACGTTATTGGACGATTTCTAAATGTTATAGTTACTTAGCAGTTTAAGTTATATTTAAATTACTTATTAGCGAATAGGCCAGATTGTAATGTGAATAAATTATCACTATCTGTGACATTTAATAAAGAAAAAAAAAAAAGACGAGGAGCTAGGCGACCGTAAACCTTCGCAATTTTTACGGCACCTTCAAACCCTGGCTGGACCAAATGTGCCGGAGGCGTTTCTGTCCACGTTGTGGGCGAGTAGGCTGCCAACCAACATTCAGATTGTCATTGCCTCACAACCTAGGTAATCTGTCACTCCAGTCTGTCGCAGATTTAGCCGACCGCATGCACGACAACGCGCCTGCGCCCGCCCCGGAGCTCACATCACCTCCCGCCTTGGCAAGCAACTATTAAAACTATGCAAACTATTGCACAAGCTTGAAAAACTTGGGATAAGAGGAACACAACTCCTACTTTTTTTCTGATTACCTTAGAAATCGTCATCAGTGTGTAAAACTCAGTCAGTTTAAAACAGTCAGTTAGTTTAGAACTTAAAAACAGCTGCTACGGCATTCCACAATGAAGTATTTTGGGACCTACGTTGTTTATAATTTACATAAATGACCTGTGCAAACTGAAATTGGCAGATGGTATCATATGTCATATGCAGATGACCCAGCCCTATTATTTTCGGCTAAATCACGATTAACATTGTATCAAATTGGCTTCGTATAAATCTACTAACATTAAATGCATATAAAACCAAGTACATTCTATTTAGAATGAGAAACACTAATGTACCACATACTAACCTTACCATTTATGCTCATATCTGTACGACAGACGCTGACGCTGCTTGTTCGTGTCCTACTCTAGCTAAAGCCGATCACATGAAATATTTAGATGTCACAATTGACACAAATCTAAATTTCCGTAAACACATTGATTTGCAATGTACTCGAGTTCGTAAACTCATATATATCTTTAAGAATTTACGCCACATTGCTGACTTAAAATTAATTAAACAGGTATATTTAGCTTTGTGCCAATCTGTACATACTGCATAACTTCATAGGGCGGTGCTGCAAAGTCTATTTTACTCCCTCTAGAACGTGCTCAAAGAGCAATTCTAAAGGCCACCTTTAGGCCTTTCAGATTTCGTACACACCAGCTTTACATTGCATGTGAGGTGCTAACAGTACGCCAATTATTTATACTGCTCATCATATTATCAAGCCAGTACCTTCTGACAAGAGAAGGAAGGATTTGGTCTGCATAAAGCCTCAAACTAGACATGCCTTGGTAAACCGATTATATGTCTATTTAGGACCCGATTTATATAATAAGCTCAATAGTATACTTAATATTTGCAGTGCTGGTTACAAACATTGTAGTCTGAAGATACGCGAATATTTGGGTAAACTTGATTACACAGACACAGAAAGATATCTAGAAGTACTTCAATAATGATGTAGTTATTTAATTGGCAACTTTTATTTGTATTTAGTACCTAGTTTATTAAGGATAGTATTATTGTGTATCGCTTAGTATGGGGATGGCCTGAAATACAGGTTTTTATTAACCTAGCTCAGGCAGGTCGCCACAAGATAGAATGTCAGTACCAACACACCTTTCATATGTAATTAAAAACGAGTAAATTAAACTAGCTTTATTATAAGTATTTAAGCCAATCTGTTAAGAACTTGGTACTTACTACTAAGTATTTAAAAGTGTTTAGATGTATTACTTAGTAAAAGGACCTAAATAAAAGTTATTATTATTATTTATAGTATAATAAATAAATGCCTACCTTAGAAAATTATTTCTAAGAGTTAAATGTTAATATTTTACCATTTTTAATTCTGAATAAATATTTATTTATTCACTTTATTAGTAATATTCTCAGGAAAAATTAGGGCCTAGACAAGTGGCAATCGCTTTCAGAGCTTAGAGCATTATGCTCTAAGTTTCAGAGTGTTTCGTATTTCTACAACGACTTTCAACAGGATAGACGTAAGTTTTTCGGTAGCTTATGTCAGTCCCATACATTTTTGACTTTTCCATCATCGTTATCATTGATTGAATTTCACTCGGTCTAGTTTGTAGTCTTGTTAGGACACATTTAATAACGAGTCAGTAATTTAGGTATAGATGTTTGTGTGTGCTGCTGTCTGCACCTTATCAGTAAACGGCAGAAGGGATTTCAATGCCTGCTGTGTAAGCCTTGATTGGATTGCATGTTCAGTTATTATCATTAAATCAATAGGCCCCCATGACGTTGCTTGACATATCTATTGAATACCTAGACAGTCTCATACAAAGCCGGGGTTAAGATCGACTAATTACTGCCAAATTATGTTGCATTGCGAAATATAAAAATCTTTTTTGGCTAAAAGAAAAGGTAATTTTACATAAACACGGTTAATTTGTACATAATTTTTTTTGGTTTGACCGTTGGCCCCCAACTAAGCAGGGCTTGTATCTTGAGGGTCAAATATACCTATAATATACAGGGTGGTACAAAAAGTGACGTCAATATAAAATAAAAATGAGTCCTCATACCTAGGGGTATCTGAAAATACCCCACGTATGTTCCGCAATTAGGAATTTAGGGGATATGAATATTTTTTTAATTGTTGGGGAAATTATTCGGGACTATTTAAATTAAAAAAATACTAGTAGAACCTGAAAAAATTGATAACATTTTTAAAATTGAAAAAGAAAATCATTTCGTAAGAATTTAAATTTCTCAATTTGGATAATATAAAGTTATATCTTGTTAGGAAGATATATTTTTTCTACATGAAAAGGTATGTTATAATAGCCCCATCGCAAAAAAAAAAAACATTAAAACAGTTTGGCGAAAAAAAGAAGTCCCCATATTTATAATAAATAAGCTGTCAAAAAAAAATCGAACGCCGAACTTACAGGCGATACCTATTTTCGGATACCCCTAGTTATGAGGAATATTTTTTTTTATTGACATCACTATTTGGACCAGCCTGTATAGTTCTTTGATTGGCTCGTAACTAGTGACTGGTGATAGAAGCGAAGTGGGTATTGGTGATAGTTAATGTTAGATAGATGGCGATTCGCTGTGATGGTGAAAGATTCAAGATGGTGGTCACTACTAACGATGATTGGCAATGTACGGTGATTTTTGCTGTGTTACGACATTCATTTAGACAACACAACTAGTTTTCTATTTCTATTTATGATAGACAGTCACCTATGTTGGGTACAAAAACATCTTAATGCTTTACTCACGTAGTGGACCATTGCTGGTAGATGGTCGTGGCTCTGACTTTACCTTGGTAGGTCGTCTAGGAACTAAAAGGTCTGAATTGAAAATCTTGTTTGATTTAAAATTGTAGGCGGTACCTATTGATTTTTTATTAGTTTGAGAGGAAATTAATTAACTTAGTAATATATATCAATTAAAAAGGAGTATTTTTTTTAATCATCGTTATGGTAAACAGTGAAGCTGCGAAAAATGCTTCAGGTTAATGAAATCAAAATAGATTTTACCGACCTTCTATAAAAGTTAACGTGCTATAAATTTTATTCACATAAACGTAAAGAACGTTTAAGAGCATGTATTATGACCCATCAAAGAATATATTAGTTGTTCTCACCTACGTAGACGTCTGAAAATTATAAAAAAAAACACTTATTACCTTTCGATGTCTCCTTCCTGGATAAAATGCTTCATTACTAGAACTTTCTACTTACTGATAATTCTGGGGGGAGGCTCGGACAATTCTTCAGGGTCGAAGCGGCTGGGCATGGGCCTTCCTGCAGAGCGACGGCGGCCACTGGGGGCAGAGCTGGTGGTCGTCGTTTGCTGAGCTGTGGCCGTATACTGCACCGTGTTCTATGGCAAATAGGAAACGTGTCAATGGTGCTAGTTATAAAATGTGGGAATGTTTCTGTCGTTTTTATGTGACTTGGTTTTTGGGCGTTTCGGTCAAATATTAATATTTTCTTTTATATAAAAGCTTAGACGTTTAGTACATACTTAGTTGGCTCTGTGTACTTAATTCGCTTGTCCTGGATGAAGCTCTTTACAGAAAGAGGATATTAATTAGATAGAGGTCTATTAAGCCTTGATACATTTTAATGTTTATCTCAAGTTTGTTAAAAGTTTAAAACGGCTGGAAAAGTTTTTGTTAATGTTGAGTGGAAAGTTTTGGTACTTATAATGAGCGGTTCTAGCTTTGCAAAGGGCAAAAATAACTTAGCCGGGGAGCCGCAAATTGTCTTAGTTGTGCTGAAAATAAATCTAGATTAATGTCTAGTTCTAAAAGCAGCATCATGGCTTTTGATTGATTTTACTGAAACCTTACATCTTTAGCGTAGATGATGTCAAAGTTGTGATTTAAAAAAAATATTTTCTTGGTGGTTTCCAAAGTATGAGAACCGTGGCTTGGTATGAGAATAAAACAAATTCTAGGAGTTAAATAGGATCAATAATGATACCTTCCAAAGGGTTAATTTATCAATACCTATAACTTTTGTCTGAAGAATAAATATGCCAGTTTATTCTGTTCAAAAGTTGTCAAACCGCCATATTAATAAAAGTATAGAATAGGTGGCTCTAATATAAACTTAGATTAGCTCTAAAACTGAAAGTTGTTTATAAAAGTGGGTGTTTTCACCCCGAAGTAAGTACTACTAGTCCACCCTTTTGTTACTTAAAACATCTTTTAGTAAGTAAGTAACTAAGTAAGTAATACACGAAAGCATTGCGCAGACGCAGCAACAAAACGTCTTGTAAAAATTGTAGGGTTATATTGTGGTATTCATATTGTATGGTGACAACAAAAAATAAATAAACTGTTTTCTTTTGCGCGTTCATTGATAGAAAATATTGTAAGGCTATAAGATACCATGGGAAATACCTACACTTAAAATCCATTAGCCTCATTCGTCACAAATTCCAAAGTACAAATATTCCAGATTTATGTTCATTGTAAATTATTTAAAAACCATAAAATATAAATAAAAATGTAAGCGATTTTATAGTTTTAAAATGAAGTATAAATTACAGAAAGATTAGCTTTAATAAAGCTACGGTACCACCTGCGCCAGTAAATGTTCCTAAAAACTCATTCAAAGTAATTACTTTTCCAGGTACTCTGCACTAAAAAGTGTTACGTTTTATAAATTAGCTGTCGTATAATCCTTATATTAAATTAGATGTATAAATTAAATCTCATATCCGCGTATCTCATTCATCGAGATACTAAACAAAACGCATTTCACTGATTAAATTTCATATAGCCCAAATTCCTGTGGCTGGATTTACAGAACTAGGGACAGTAAAACATGTGTGGCCGATATATACCTACACGTTAAAATTAATAAACAGTATTACATAAAGGTAAACTCGATTAATTATTCCTATCATTGAAGCTGGTTAATTTCCTTAACCACAGATGAAACTGTTGTGTGCTACTGGCTTCCGTTACCAAATAAAACAATATTCACAATCAGTTCAGAAAAGTCGGAGAAATCTCATACGTCCTACCTTCACAAGAATGAGTCAAAATGGGAAACCACTGGTATTTTGAAAAAAATACCATCTATAAAGCATTAACTAGCTACAATTCGACACGTCAGTCGTATGTCAGTTAATATGCAACAGTTGGAGTGCTTCATCATTATTTGAATTAATCGTTAAAATAGTTTCCAAAAATAAGTGAAAAGTCAATTGTTTAACATTTCAGATCATTTTACCGAAGCGGTTTTGGTTGAATAAAATAGATTGCAATACATTTCGTGTTAAAATTTTGCTTAGTGTATATAAAAACATGTTTCTCAAGATAGCGACACTGACACCCATTTACTTTACGTGATATTCTCTATGTAATATCGTGAGTGCTTGTCTCCCAGACTTTTCATAGTAAGAACGATTTTACTATCGATCTCATACACAACATGCCGTAACGTTGGTACGTAAAGGTTGATTGATTAACATGCCAACTGCTATCAAAAGGACTAATGGCCTACAGTGAGCCAAACAGTGCCTGCCTTATTGTTGGTGGATTACGAGCCGCGAGCCTCGTCCACCGCATTGTGGCCGCGTGACTCCGCCAAACGTGACCGCGCTAGTGGCGGCAAACAATCACCAGCACATCTCTAAATGTGACTGGCTCGAAAATTCTCACTTTAAACCGTTTTCACGCCTTTTGTCCTCACTGATGCCATTTATCTGTAAAAACGGACATTTTTGCTGGGCGAGCGTGTTAGTAACCGTAGTATGTTCTTATTAAACCAAAAAGGAGCCAACATCGTCCATCCTCCTGAAGGAATCCGTTTAGTCGTCTTTTACGACACCCACGGGTAGACTAGGACGGTCTATCTATATCTGTATCGGGAACAAGACGAACATTTCTCAGAGTCTCAACTTTCGGCCGCTGAAAGTCCGGTCGATATCAATTAGGTAACTATTTTAGAACCAAAAGTGCGTTACGGGATATCGTTCCCCAATCGTTTCGATAAAAGTTTTTCGGTTGAACAGGCGATAAACAGCTTTATTGATAGAAAGCCTCGATAAATCCCTTGGCATCATAGAACTTGTAAACACGTTCGTTCCAGCTCTTTTGTTGGGTTGGTATCTTCTATTGTATTAATAAATCAAAATGTTTTGTCGACATGGCAGTCTATCGAAAATTTGGGTTGGTGAAAACACGCGTTAACATTCTACTGTGATTATAACTTGCACGTCAATATTTTATCATTACTGTTTTATACACAAATAAGAATAATGATTTGAGTTTGATTTCAGAAACTGCGAGAAAGATGGTGTTCGTTAAAAGTTAGCTTTCAGACACAAGTTTACCCGTCTTTCAGTTGTTACACACCAGCAATGTAAAATTAAGGGTTAAATATAACGTAAAGTTCATATACATATTTACAATTTCTGAAGGGTGAGTGCCCCGTTTCATATTGCCCTGTCGAGTTTAAAGACAGCGAAATATACGGGCCGGCCGCTTTTCTGAAACGATAATTGGACCACTTACCCGATCAACATTTTCGAAGGCTGCGGTACCGCGGCCGACGCCGTACTCTTGGAACTGCGAGAGCACGCAGACCATAGCGTAGATCTGGGAACAAAAATAGAGAATCAGTATTTTTTAAGAGTCACGATGTTGGTATAAATATGTATTATAAATTGCCTTTGGATCCCACCTATCAAGTTTGCCAATGAAATGTGCGGTGATTTATTCAAGACCGTATCAATAAACCAAGCCAGAAATAGTTTTAACTTCCTTCATCATTAATTACGTAAGTAGTCTATTCAATCATGAAAGCATCGCCATTTTAACCTTACTGCCCCTCAATAAAGGGGCACCGAACCGCAGCAAAAATCAGCCACACAATTTTATTCTACGATACAAAATAAAAGGCAAGTAGGTACAATAACCAACGATATGTGATTGCCCATTGGATCGTAACATTCGTAACCCACACGAAAATTAATTCGATGTTTCCAACTTTCGCTAAGATGAATCGATAAGGGAGAGAAAAGTAAAAGATAAATGGATGTTCCTTCGTCATCGTCCAGAGAGCCGAAAACATCCCGAATAACAGATACCTAGTCATAATTAAAAAGAACCTCGGTCCAGATTGATTAATAACCAGTTTCATGTAACGCGAATAGCGAAATATGATAGAACATGGGAAACTTAATAATGTGCATCTCTTTTCTGAAATTATGATGTCAATTTAACTAAGTTATCTGACAATCGTGTTGGTATTTATTGATTCAGATTGTAAAATAATGTTCAAGCTGGGTGAAGCATTTATTTCTGACAAAAGCTACTTTCACGATTTCCGCAGGATGTTGCGAACGATAAATAAAAAAAGTATCGGATATCTGTCAACGTGACAGTTACTTGACCGGTTATGGATGGAACCACTGCAAACTTTTCAAATTATCAATCCGAGAAAGGAAGGTCGTGTGAGATTTTGGCTTAAGAAATTTAATCAGTCCCAAGAAGAAACAAAATATTATTTGGTAAATTTTTGAGATTTTTTATCGTGTCTGAAAACCACATTATGACGGACGAAGGTGTCAGGTGAAATCATTGTTACGTTCGAAAAGTAATACTATAACTTGTATTGTTTTTTTTTGGCATGGGAAGTCATTAAATAACTCCTCCCGCTCTGGTCGGAGCGGGAGGGCGTGTCAGATTCTTACTGACTAAAACCCACCCGTGATCCTTCCGTTGCCAGTGCCATCACTACCGCCGATCGCCTCCACGAGGACACGGTGGTTCTCCGCCCAAGCCGGGCAGGCCTCCACCGTATGCCTCACCGTGTCCTCCGGGCGATCCACACAATGGTGACACCTGGGCGTTTCGTCCCGCTTTATCTGGAACAGGAACCTCCCGAAGCAACCATGATCGGAGAGGACCTGCGTCAGGTGAGGACGCCGTGGCGCCTTCCTAGCCACTCCTCAAAGAGGGGACGTATCGCCGCAGTTGTGGCGTGCCCAGCACTGGGTTGCGACAGTCGCAGTCTCCATGTCGCATCCCGTCGGAGCTCTGTCAGCTGTGCCGTGTGTTCTCGCAGCAATAGAGGATCCCTAACAATATTATGATGCTAGAATAACTATGCTGAGTTCCATTCCATGATTATTCAGTCTTCACAATTTTAATTTATTTGAAAATAGTATAATTAAAAATAACAATATTCCTCTAAACTAAGCGCAAGATGAAAGCAAAGTTTACAACAATATTTAAACTTAGATCCAATTAAATCTTAGAGGCCACATTTAATAAACGTTCCGTTCAAATAACAGACCATAATTTTGTTGATAAATAATAATATTTCCCAAGGATATTTATGTCTCGAGAAGATACAAGATTTCAGAAACAGAAAAGTTATCGCAGTATTTTTTATTTTCTTGAAGACAAAGAAAAGTAGCGGTAAATTAATAGCTGCTCACTAATAGCTCGGTATAGTGATAACAGGGACGTATCTAAAGCTTTTAGTGAAGCGTTACATTACCTTGAGGAGTCTTATCTCTATACATGTGTTATTTGGACCGCCTGTGCACAATGGTCTCTGGGTAACACACCTACGGGGGTCACACTCAAAGTTTTTAGAATAGACCAGAAAGTAAAGCAGCCGTGCCGATGAAAATTGTATTTAAATTTCGAATGAGGAACTCTTTGAGAATCTGTGGATGTGTAATGAATTAATATGTCATTTGTTTTTACAAATTAGCGGCAGTTCAAAAAGTGTCTGTCGTGCGTCGAAATGGATTTGACTAAAGAAATATTTCGTTCAATGATTTATTACGACTTTCGTTGCGATCTTACTAAACAACAATGTTACAATAGACTTCGATTAGCATTTCATGACGAAGCCTCATCCCGTGCCACTGTTTACAACGGTTTAATGAGTTTAAACGTGGTCGAAGCAAACTCACTGATAATTCGCTAGAAGGACGTCTTTCTACGGCGACTACTGAAGATAACGTGAGTGCTGTGCGACTAAGGATAGAAGCTGATAGAAGGGTGACATATCAACAGATTCGGGTAGGCATTTGTATGAGTCAAGTACAAAAAGTCTTTCATGAACATTTAGGCGGCAGAAAGCTTTGTACTAAATGGATACCTCATAATTTGACGGAAGATAAAAAACGCCGTCGTTTGGATTGGTGCTGACCAATCAGTGGCGGATTTACCAGCAGGCTGAGTAGGCTGGAGCCCTAGGCTCCAGCCTACTCAGCCTGCTGCAGCGTCAGCTTTTAAAAGGCGGCAAAATAGGCAATTTTTTTTAATGCCTTACAAAAATAAAAGTAAACATTTATTATATAATAAATGTTTCTTTTTCGCAACACCGAAAAACCGTTTTTTTTTACGAACAAAACCGGAAATTTAACGGAGCTTCAATATTTTAGTACTGTACAGTATACCTACTGAACACTAACGTCTGTATATGAAAAATTATAACAATGACCAAACCCGAAACCGACGGTGGAGGAGGTCGGCCCAGCGTGACGAAGTATTGATGGCTTAAAAAACGAACAAAATTTAACAAATAAGTATTCGAACGTCCTGATGAGACCCCAGGCTGGGTTAATTGCACGTTCAGATATGGGCGCCAGTTAATTTCTTTTGCCCATTATTTAAATTTAGTGGCAACTGCAGCTGCTAAATCGTGTACAGAAACTTGTCGTTTTTTCATGATGCTACAGGAAATTTACGTTTTTTTTTTGTAAGCTCGACAAAACGCTGGCAAAAATTAATGAGTGAAATCGGGAAACCCAAAACCCAGAAGAGAGTGAATCTGACACGTTGGTCAGCTAGAGAGGACGCGTGTAAAAGTTTGAAAGACTCTTGGCACGAAGTTCTTATGACTTTGGAATCAATCAAGGATGATTGTACTGAAAAGCCTGTAACGCGACAAGAAGCGGCGGGAATACTTTTGAATTTGGAAAAACTTGAAACGTCGGTACCTAGTGGTGGTTGTGTGGAATGTTTTTTTGGAAAGAATAAACAAAGTGAATGTTCAAATTTAGGCTTCCACCGTAGATTTGATCGCCGTTGCCGATCTTTACGAATCACTCCGTAAGTTTTTCGTAGCTGAACGAGAGAATTTCAAGTATTACGAAGAAAAGGCGATGGAATTAAGTATATCGAAGCAATATACTACAGAGATTAAAAAAGAGAACCGAAAAGAAAAAAAAAATTGATAAAATTTCCAAAGAAGGTATTAGAATGACGGGGAGTGAAGCTTTCAGGGTTAACACGTTTCTCGTCCTCATAGATAGCCTCGTGTTCGAGTTAAAAAAACGGCAGTTGGCCTACAACGAATTTAACAAGAAGTTTTCATTTCTAACCAAAATATGTGAGTTGTTACCATGACGTAAAAAGCAATTTTCTTGGACAAAAATTTATCCTAATGATTTAGAAACTGATTTAGTTCAGGAATTCATACACTTTCAATGCCACCCACTTCTGCGTAAATTTTGATAAAACCAGATTCAGTGTCATTAAAACATCTATCTACATTCTTGCGAAAACAGGATTTGCAAAACATTTATCCAAATTTGGATATAGGACGTCGCATGGCTCTATGTAGGTACACCAGCGACAAATTATTCAGATGAGAGAAGCTTTTCTTGCTATGAAAGCGGGTGAAAAACTATCTACGATCTACTTTAAGCTCAGATCATATTAAGTCAAGAAAAGCTGAACGCCTTAGCTCTTTTGTGCATAGAGTCAGAGCTAATGAACAAGATTTCATTCAACGACATAATTGATGATTTTGCGGATTTAAAATCTCGCAGAAAAGTAGTGTAAAACTTCATAAGTTACTTTATTTCATTGTCACCACTAACCGGATTTAAAAAAAATAATTTAATAGAGCTAGTGTTCGAAATCTTTTTAAACTGTAAGTGCAATAAAACATGTTTAACAACGTTTACGAAATGTACATTGTTTTGTGAAAGCTGTGCTCATATTGTGCAAGTATATTGAAAGCATACCTTATCCTACTTTACAATTAGTACGTGATTGAGCTTTTTTTTAGCTCAGAAGTATACCCAAAAACTATTTCTCGTGTAATCTTCACTAACTGGTGGGTTGTAAAAATAATCTAGAAATTGACACAATGGTGCCGATTCTCATGTCACAAAATTCTTTAAACTAGACAAAAAATTACCAAAATTTAGTTTATTCCTGTCAAACGACGCTTTTCCATTCTGAAATTGATTAAAGTGACACAACTTGACAAAATTTTAGTTTGACAGCACTAAGATGGCACTGAGATTTTAATTGAGTGAAAATGGCAATTTTGCTATTCTGAATTTTACGTTTTTTACTATAAACTTTGATTGTCTAACTAAATCTGACTATTTTAATCGCGATTAAAAAGGTGTGGAATAAAATTAGTTGTCATGAGCTAAAATTCACACCAACATCTCGACTTTAGATGCAAAAACAGTACTGTATCTTTTTTTCTTTTCCTTTGCTTATATCTCGAAAACGGTGTCCTATCGCAAAAATAATGAAAATTTCGACCCCCTTTATAAAACTCGTAAATCTCTAAAACCCAACGTGTTGGAAAGTGTGCAGTTAGTAAGTCATCCTCCTTACAGTTCTGACCTGGCATCTTGTGACATTTATTTATTCCCAAAAATAAAAGATAAACTTAGAGGAATTCGTTATAAGAACCCTGAAGATGCCGAGGCTGCGTTTGAAAAAGGCTTGTTAGAAATCACTAAAGAAGAGTGAACCCACTGCTTCAGTCAATGGTTCCATCGCATGTGACGGTGCTTAGAAAGGAACAGAGACTACTTTGGATAGCAATATAGTAGATTATACCAAGGGGATAAAGCAGTGACTTCTGTCGCGGGTGACGATTTAAATCGCGAGTGTAGCGAGGGATTTAAGTTCACCCAAGACTAAGACAGCTTTATCACCGTGGAAAATACTCTACTTTTCGTACCATTTGCGAAAAAATTAACACAATAATGATATGAGATAAGCATTTATTAAAAACAATGACAATTAAACGTATTTTTAGAACATTAACTTATTTATAAAAATACATTAAAATAAACTTAACGTTTATGTATTTGAAGAAAACAAAAACGCGGCAAATTCCTAGACTAATATTTTTTTGTTGGAAAAGCAAAGGTATCAAGCACATACGGCCTCGTCGGTTTTCGTAATTTTATTTAATAATCATAACTGCATAATAAATGCGTATTCCTTTTTCAAAAAGATGTATAATGCTTTATATACAAACTCAATGGTGTAAACACAGATGTAGTTCAGTATAAATTTCGGTAAGTATTCCAAATTTAAATCACATTCTCCCTTAGAGCATTTAGGTAATGCTCTAAGCATTCTCCCCCTAGAGGATGAATGAAATTCAGTACAATTTTCTTTCCCTGTTTTTAACAGATTAAAATGACTATTGTTATGTTCGCTTTTTGTGGCATAGAATGTCACTTTTTTGAGCAAGTGGTACGAAAAAAATATTAACAGGCTTCTACGTCATTCCGTTTTTTATTTTCTAAAAACTTTCAGTGTGACCCACGTACATAAATTCACGCATTTTTCACATGGGGTTGGCAGAAACCCCAGAGCTTCAAGTGCTACGATCTTACCATCTTCTTTTGCATCTTCCATGTTCATACGTCATTTGGTCATTACCGGTCCAGGTGCGAGTACCTACTGACGGACCTCGCCACTAAAGGCAATGTATATCCTTCAAGGGCATCTCTCCAGCATTTCAAACATTCATGTAACAAGGTAAATACCTAGTTAATGAGATAACACACCTCTCATAATTCCTCATATTATCCGTACTACCTCTCTGCCATCCCCGAAACGTCCCTGGAGCGTAATAAACCATGATTAGGTGGGCACTTATGTACCGTCGCTCGTACACATTGCCAATCTTCTTTTATTCCATAATATTGTGACATTTCGCACATAGGAGAAACATTCAGATCTTAAAGTTCGGTTCAAAAGGAAAAGCGGGATTCTAGTATTATTCATGTACAGTAAAATTGTTGTGTTATTCGAGATTTAAAGGCTGAGAATCCTCAAACTTGTAGTTTCACTAGGGTATTGTTCGGACTGACTCGAATTCGAGTTAGGTCGAGTAACTATCCTAACACGGCTGACTTTGGTCACATTGCAAAAGTGGAATCCAATTAGGAAGGTGATTAGAAAAGTTTAAAATGTGATTATACAATTTTCTTTTTGAAACCATTTTTGGGCTAAGTATGTTTTGTTAACATGATTTCAAGTGTTTAGTAACATTTCAGCAATATTTTCAATTATTTATTCAAGCAGCATTGTAGGTACCTTTTTTGTAACAGGTGTACGCTTAACCTTTTCAACACAAACTCGACTAAAAATTAAACCTATTTTTAAAACAAGCAGCACCAACATTTCACGATCACAAGCGTTTGAATAAATAATAAACGGACAATCGTCCCTTGAATTCAGGATCCAATCTCTGTTTCAATTCCCTTTGCAAGAGAAATAAAACATTTTATTAGAGTTGTTAGTTGGGTCGTAATAAAGTCCGTATTATTTAGAACCTACGTGTTTTCCATTCAACCACACAAACTAAATTATAGATAAGTGTCGTTTATTTGACAACCGACGTTCAGGGATTATTGGCAAACTAGTGGACAAACTCGCTCATCACGTAGTAAGTAGTTCGAAACTTATTGAAGATTTAATTTCGTTCATATCATGTTGACATTATTCAGTAGCCACGTAGATTGTATTGACATTTTGCAAAAGGTGCCCGCGCCCCCACAAGGCGTTCGCGTAATGAATTAAAAATATCATACATACATTATATTAAACAAACGGCCCTTTTACACGTTAAGGTTTACCTGTTTGGGTCTCTAGATTATGTAGTACCTATATATACCTACCTACTTACACATCTCGCTAACGTTTACTTGTTTTTGGACTGTAAAATGTATCACGTTTGAATATAATCCCTGTTTTCGTTATTTAATTCTTGATGAGAATTTTGTATCAAGTAACTAATCCTTAGTTACTTAAGGATAATGTCTCCATATTGTGTTGTTATTATTTCTTTATCATTTATGGATAAACCGACGTGGTTTAACAAAATAGTATGATTTGTGGCTTTATAAAGATGCAAACATGCAAAGAAGACAATAGAACATCGTTATTTTACATTGATTACAAGTCGTAGGTATAGTAGTAGGACATCCGAAGACAAATAAAGGTTTTAATATATTTAAAGCAAAAAAGACGCGACTCGCGAGCGACACAAAGGCACCGCTCGTCGCGCGACGGGAGGTGCCTTTGAGTCGCGTCGCGTGTCGCGCCTGTTTGTAGAAGCCTTAATGTCAGTGCCTAACTACTCCTTTTCAAAAATCAGATTTTTTATATTGTTGGTAGCTGATTCTCAAAATTATTCAGATATCCCAACTTTTCAAAGTTTTAAAAGCATAAATTTTTGCTGAACAATGTCAGATTTTTTTGCAATTTGTATTGCGGAAAATCCAAAGTGAAAGTTGAGAAGTATTGAAAACCTTACAAATGAGACCTTTATAGATCCAAACGGCTTAAGATTTTTTCAATGGATGCTAATTGCCCATTACCGCCTTCTACTTAAGTTCGTTTTTCAATAACTTTGCCTGGAAGTACAACATTGTCGCATTACGAACCCTATTAGCAACACAAAACTGATAAATTGCAAGAAAACAAGGAAAAGATGAATAAAACCACGCAATACATTTATGAGGGAATCGATTTCGTAATATTCCCCTCTGAGATAGGGATGTGTATCAATATAATTTATTTTCACGCAAGTGGATGTCAACCAAAAGGGAAGATTGTCCATGAGAGCAGCCAAGCGAGAGATATCAAAGTATGCCATGTAAATGTATCGTCTATATCTATATCGAATGTAAGTACCGTGCAGGCTAGATTGAATAAGTACATGACTTTATAACTGTCTTGTGGTTTTGAGTATTTTATATGTGGCCTACGCAAATGTCCTGCAGATCTGGTAGCGTCGTGGTCGGTCGTTGAGCTCTTTAAAATAGGGTTGAGCTACACGATGACTGATGCATGCATGCCGTCTGCTGGAACAGGTCAATGCAAAGCTGCAATGACTCTACTTCAAAAGGGGCCTTTTGAAGTAAGAGTCATTGTAGCTATCAGAATCTAACAATCTAACAAAGTGGGGCCATGACTGGAAGAGCTTCGAGACAGTGGCCCTGCATTGTTAGATTCACATAAAATCCTAATAATATAATGTTTGGACTTTAAAAGAGACCGTGACTTCTGAGTTTGTTTCGCCATTTCTCCTCAGGGATGAGTCAGCTAGGAAATGCCAGCGCCATCTAGATATAAAACATTGTCCAACAAAATATTGACGTGTACAAGTGTCATAGAAGATCTACTTACAGAAATAAACATTTCATTTAATTTCATTATAGGTAATGTGGGTTTCTATACTCAATAATATACACTTCTTACTAATCGGCGACAGATCGTCAAACTTGATAAATTTGCAAGTGCCCCGGCCAGTATACAGTGCGGAGTACCTCAGGGTTCGGTCCTGGGTCCATTGCTTTTCCTCAAATATATCAAAGACATTAGTACCGCTGGACTGACTGGACACATATCACTGTATGCAGACGACACATGTCTTTTTTATTTTGGTGTTTCCATCACTGATATTATCTCAGAAGCACCAACAGACCTTAATGTTTTGAATGTATGGCTTAGTCAAAATCTTCTGACTATTAATGTTAGTAAAGCTGCTTACATAATTTTCGCGGCAAAGAAAAAAAAATTCCATCATTCCCAAATCTCACAATAAATAACCAACCGTTACGAAAATCAACGCAAAAGTATTTGGGCCTAATTGTGGACAGAGCGCATATTGACTACATAAGATCTCGAATACTCCCACTAACCGGAGCCATACGAAACATTGCAAAATGCGTACCCTACAAGATAAAACATACTATCTACAACACGCTAGTCAAGCCGCATCTAGAATATCTGATCCAAGTATGGGGACAAGCTGCAAAAACCAATCAACAACACCTACAACGAACACAAAATAAAATCATCAAAGTCCTTTTCAATTACAACTACTATACTCCCACAGAATCACTCTACAAAAAAACAATTTTTTTTAACCTACAACAATTGTATACATACCATACATGCATGACTATCCGAAAGATCCTTAAGACCAACATACACACAAATATTTCATTTATACAAAAGACTCATAGATATAATACCCGTAATCAAGACGACCTAGAAGTACCAAGAGTGAGAACCCTGTACGGCAGGAAAACTATACAGTATGAGGGGGTTCGACTATACAATAAATTACCTAAAAAAGTCAGAGAGTGTACAAGCATACCAACATTTAAAAAAGGCCTAAGGAATTATATACTAGATAAATAAGTTTAGCTTTTTTTTTCTTTTTCTATTAGATACATAAGTTTGGCTTGAACTGTTTTGTATGTACTTAGGAACATAGTACGTGCTATATTTTATAAATGAAACTACGGTGTTAAGTTTCTTGGATGGCTTGAACGTCGTAATTTAAAATACTTACTGTTAATTTAGTTAAGTTTCTCTCTAAGTGAACTGTAATTTGTTCTTTGAAAAAAAAATGTCTTTAAACCGAAACGTAAAATATTCTGTGTTCACCCCCTTAATAACTCTAATCTACTATTTGTAGTACAAAATTAGAAATAGTAGTAAGTTATTGTATTATTATTTTCACCCTACACTCACTTTGCAACTTTGATGCAGGTAATAATTACAGCTAGGACTATCCGTGGAAACGTTTCCCTTACATAAACAATTCTATTTGAGCCATTAGCAGCATTTACAATGCTTCACACAGTAGCGCATTGCTATCAATTTTAAATATGATTACAGGGTCGGACGCGGCGCCCGGGGCTTGCGTAAAAAGGATTGTATGCGGTACTCTTGTCCTATACATATTTATCGATACATGAACAGAGGGGCAATTCCCGTATTTTTAAGACCGTTCGCATTCTAATCTCAGTCTCAATCTGTCAAAATTACAATCAATTTACATACATTTTTGACAGGTTTTTGACATTGATTGTCGCTGAGATGAGATTGCGACTTGAATTTGAACGTTTTTTAAGTACGAGAATTGGCCTACTGATAACCTGCTGACAATGACTGTATATACCTACTTATGAAGTCTAATCTGAAAGGGTCCATGAAAATGTCTGTGGATCAAAGTCTAGCAGCTTCTGTTTAATATATTTGTTTTTTTTAGCTTTTGTTGTCACTAATTATTTGGGTTAGTCAGTTTTTGAATAGGTTTTGTGGTTAATTTCGGAATTGAATTTGCATCAGATACGAAGCTAAATCAAATCAGACGCATGAAAAGACAAAAATAGTTCTCTCTCTCTCTTTAATTCGCGGCTTTTACCCGTATGATTTTCCGACATTTATTTATAACTAGTTTCCGTGGTATGTCGATAAAAAGTACTTTTACTTCCTTCTGTACCTTCCTCACGGTCCAAAGTACCCCATACCAAAATTTCAACAAAATCGGTCCAACCGTTTCGGAGATTAGCCGGAACAAACAGTCAGACAGACAGACCACATTAAAAAAAATATGTTGTTCTATGTAAGTACCGTATATTCATATACATTTAGTAAAAAGCTGTTATTTTGATATTACAAACAGACACTTCCATTTTATTTATTTGTATAGATTTTCCTAGTGACGGGTTCCTTTGGTTCACACGGGTGCATCCTACTAATGTGGCGTGGCGGTAAGTCTAAGTTTATCTTATTAAATATTATGTATACAAATAAACTTTCCGGAATAAATTCATAAAATTGTGGTGTAAACCGCATCTTATCCGTTGTCTGGTTTTTAAAAACTGAGCAAGAAAAGCAACTCTATTCTAAACTATTTATAGATAGATTTGAAATAAAACTTAATATAATATTTTTCAGCAAGGTAGACTGAATAAAAACCTCTTACTTCATTTTCAGTAAAAAGATGTACACGAGGACACTCCTAACTAGGGCAAATCCAATCAAGAGAGAGAGAGAGAAAATCAAAGGTTGTGAGCTCAACAATCAGAGCTTCAGGAAATTCTATGTAAAGTAGGTCTGATTTTAGGTAACATTATTTATACGTAATTAGGTACATTGACAGGCGTGATGATAAAATTTATTGATTTTGGTGAATGCCTATTTTAAATACACTAGATTCAGTCTAACGACAAATACTATTTGCTTTTTGTACAAATTAATTACTTTTTATCCTTCTCAGTTGTTGTCGGGACTGGGGGCTGGTGGACGATAATAGGTTTGCCTCTTAGGCTTTAGTTTTCTAAGGAAACGGTCAACGATGACACGAATAACGGTTGTCCAAATACAAATACAGAGCTTTTGTTGACACCTTAATGTCAAATACTGTGGCCGTTACAATATGACGGGAGTCAGTCGTTCTTCTAGGAAATCGTAGCTTTAGTACATGGACTTTAACGTAACAAGCGAAATGACGGTATTCCCTATGCCTAGCCCGGAGAATACCAACGTGTATCTATATAGTACCTACTTTATAATACCTATTGTATAGAAATTATTATAAATGTTAAAAAGAAAGGCACAGTCTATTTTCGTTAAAGATTATATTTAACATCTACAACACACAACATCTACAGCAAGGTAGTTACAACATCTCGGATCATTTACTTCGGATCAACAATAGATCGAGGTGTCAGTCATCATGACAAATGCTTGGTAATCAATGTGAATCAGTACGTGTGTAATGTAGCGATACTAAATACCATTAAAGACGTCATACAAACGTGCGTAGATATAAGTTCCTATATCCATTTTCAGTACTTGTTAGTAGGTACATACAGAAAGTGCCATGAACCGTTCTTTATGCATCGCTTTTCTTGCCACCTAAGTATAGCGCTACTTGGTTATTTCGACGGGTGGGCGAAATCGGAACTAACGCCGCCATCTTGTTTTTTAAATACGTTTCAAGAGACATTTCACAAAACAATTGCTGTACACGGCACAGTTTCTTTACGGTATGGCGTATAAACCGCGCCATAGAAAAAACGTGACTGTCAACATGCTTCCATTGTGATCCATACAACACTGACGAACCGTGCCTACACACGGCGTATAAACCGCGGCGAAGAAAATCGTGTCTGTCAACAAAGATTCCGTAGTGATCCATACAACACGGACGAACCGTGCTTACATACGGCATATTAACCACGCCGTAGATAAAACGTTTGGGGTCGGGGTCCCCCTTCAGGAACGAAGGTCCTTACGCTTTATCTTCAACTCGAAAAAAAAAATTATTTTTTCTGTTCTGGGCTTTCATTTTGACCTCACTATCGGCTTCAGCACCCTCGAAAACCATAAAAACAACACCCATAATGAAAAATTTGAACATTTTCGCAGCGGCCATCTTGGATTTTCATTTTGACTTCACCACTGGCTGGACGATTTCTAATTTTTCTACAAGTTGACTCCTACCGCAAGCTGCGTTAAAGAACTTCGTTTCAAAAACGTGTCTGTCTAGAAGCTTCCATAGCCGCTCGGACGCAGAGCGCGGGAAAAATAATCGAGCCAGATGAATGCCAGATGCGTCACCGGCGCGCGCGGCGCGGCGGGGCGCCGCTCGGCCGCCCGATAATGTAAATAAAGCATTTTTACGACTTGGGTTTGTTTGAATGGTGCTAACACTTGTGTTTTTTGTTATGGTAAGGAACGGGGCTTTAAGATAGCGGAGTTTCGTTTGAAATAGGATAGTATTTACGCAAACACTACGTACGATACGTACGTACGATAGTATTTACGTAACTTTGTTTTCAAATAAATGGTTATAGTTCGAAAAAACGAGCGTTGACCTATATTGTTTAAGGTTTTAAATACATTATGTGTATATACTTAACGCAAAACACTAATAAAACCACATAGCATTAGTACAATATGTACTATTTACGAGCGTGCAAAGTTGAAAAAATTTGCCGACGGCAAAAAAATAACAATGGCCGCCAAGACAATGGAAACAAAATGTTGTTTTATAAATATAAATCTGATACGTAGAATAAAAATATTGGTACCTGTGGAAAGCTTATTTAATGCTTCAACTTTGTTATAAAAGTAGTGGTATTAGAATAACACACTGTACTAAAATAAGGATCTGAAAACACATACACGTAATAACAATAAACATGAATCGGTCAGCGCCGGTTGTGGAATAAAACCGAAATTACGTACACAAATTATTTATCATGTAAACAAAACACGCGCGGGTCCGTACGTCACTGACAAGACGCCATATTTTTTTAATTATTTGATTTTTTTGGTTGAACGCTTGTAGTTTTGTCATACATCTGAATACGCGGCTTTTAAGCACGAAATCGACTAAGCAATCGGATACAGTGTGCCACAGATCTTTTAAAAATGAAAAATTGAATAAAGTTTATCGGATTTCGATTAATTAAAAGGTTACGCGAGTGGACGCTAGCGTGCGGCGCCACTTTCTATGCGGCGACTTTGGTCACCTCATCCACTCCAGCGGATAGTGATCCATACATCACTGACGAACCGCGCCTACACACGGTGAATAAACCGTAGTTTTTGAGCGCAAGAAAAACGTGTGTACCTTTGTAACACGCACTGCAGGGTTAGGCATCTATCTAAGTTATTCATCAATTGAAAATGTTATTATTTTTATTATCTTTCCTTCAGACTAGTTGAAATCATGAAGAGTAAAGAGAATTTTCTGCTTTGCACGATAAATTCCGATAGCGATGCGGAGTAATATTTTAATGCTTCTTTTTATTAACCCCCGACGAATGAAAAGGGGTGTTAAGTATAAGTTTGACGGCTCTGTCGTTTTGTGTATCAGTGTCTGCAAGTGGCATCGTAGCTCTCAAACGGGTGGTCCGATTTCAATGCGGCTTATTTTATTATACGGCTGGTTTAATCGGGGTAGATCTTAGCTAGGTTTCATGAAAATCTGTTCGGCAATTTTCAACATGCAGACAGTCCAATCAAAATAATTTTGAAGAATCTTTAGACCTGTCAGACATGTGGTGTGATGAAGTCGTGTTCTCACGATGCAGAAATCTTTTTTTCGTACCTACAATATCGTTGGCTTTTCTAGTAGTTATCTATAAGTGTCCTGGGGTGGAGCCAAAACCTAGTAGGCCATGACATGTACTGATATATATGGAGATTAGAGGCATGGCGTTTATGACAGCATAATGGCTTAGTATCAGTTCTTATAGCGTGTGAAGTACTTAGAGAGAGGCGTAGGTAGAGGCTAAAGGTACGTTTTTGTCATGCATCCATCTAATCGCATGTTGGTGAATACGACATCCCTTTCTGTTTTCCGACTTTTTAATTGGAATGAAGGTTCATTACGTATAAAGTATAAGAAATGCTTGAAACAGAATTTCATGCATAGAAAACCCATTTAAGAAAAGTATATGCAGAATACTTCTACTAAAACTGTACACTGAGAAACGGCATCCAATTATCGTAAGTAAGAAGTAGGTAACTAATACGAAAGTTTCCCCCATGATTTTTAGGACTATCAGTGGTACTAAAACATAACATTTCGCCTCAGTTCCCCGGAGAGAGGGTCAAGGTATCACTGGTATAACTTTCAAATTAGAAACAGTTTTGAAATCAGCAACAGTGATAATGTTTATTAATTAGTAAACACAGCGTACCTTTTATTAGATTAAACGTTGCTGAGTTTGCATAAGAATAAAGTTTTACAAGTTTTAATCTAGAAAAGTGTTAGTGTAAACCAGCGTGGAAATGAGAGCAGACTCTTTCTTAAAAAAATTGCATTTAAAAATGTTTTCTGTCAAGATTTTTATAAGACAAATGTTATTCTGAGTAATCTTAAGAGAACTATCACATTTTTTCTTGTATTTGAGTGCGAGACTCTTTAAACACTTAAATACAAGAAAAAATGTAATAGCCCTCTTAAGGAATAGACGCAATTCATTCTAATGTCTACCTTAAAGTTAAAAGACGATATTGTCATTAAAACTAGCTGTAAACTTGTAGCTGGTGGAGGTAACAAATGGCCCAATTAAAGGTAAAGTACTGACTGAAGAGTTTCAATTTCCCACCATATTTTTTCAACTTTGAGGCGATCGTTCATACTTCCTTGGGAACAGAAATAACAACAACAACAATACATACATACATGTATAATATTAACAATACTACATATTTATTTTTTCATTTTATGCTAGTCTATAACCTTGGGGGGCTTGGTGCAAAGTATTAACTGCCGCATGGGTCGATCAATCAGATTAAGCTACCCTTGCCGCAGTTGGTCCGTGGATGGGTGACCATCTTTACATACTGAAAACCCTCCGTGCCTCTGAAAGCAAGTTCAGCCGCTGGTCCCGGCTGTCATTCGTGGATCTTTGGTAGTCGTTACGGTTCGTCAGAAGCCCGACAGTCTGACAACCAAGGGGTATCCGTTTTACCCAGTAACTGGGTTATGGAGGTCAGATAGGCAGTCGCGCCATGTACAACACTGGTATTTAGCTGCATCTGGTTAGACTGGAAGCCGACCCCAACTTAGTTGGTACAAGGCTAGGCAGGTGATCACTTTTTCAACTTGCGGAGTTTGGTGATGTAATTAATAATCTCACCACTGTTGTTCCCTTTTGATTTTAAAATAGAGAATTCACGTATTTTTTATAGGTAGTGTAGCGGTATCTACATCGCCACATGCGAACTACGCATCACACTGACGTCACGCAAAATCCTGCATCGCGCAAGCAGAGTTTACCGCGCAACTAGCATTGTATAAAACGTCCCGACATCAATCATCGGGCAGTTGCCCACCAGACACAACACCCGTCTGGTTGGAGGATCCTCCTTTTTCTATGGAGGTATGAGCGAACGTTACACCCTGTTCCTCGTACCTTATATAGTACGTTTTGTCTTTAAGTACCTTCCGTAACATTTAGATAAATTGGTAATTGGTAAAAATAACCAGAACCATTTGATTATGAAAAGATACGATTCCTATGTTCTTCTTAATTGAAAAGACGATTTTTAACCTTCTGCCAATAATGATAATGTTTCATCTTCATTAAAAACCCTCAAAAATAACTTTTTGTCGGATTGTCTAAAAACCATGGAGCTGCGATGGCAAAATGCCTAGTAGTCCGTGTTCCGCTGACTCGTCATTTGTCAGGTTTGTTTACCGATCGACAAAAGTTTGCGGTCCGTTAGGGGTGATCGATTAATCACTGGGACAGGTCTCTGTTAAATTGGGAAGTTAAATATTTACGTTATATCATATTGTATTTGAGCTAAACATGCCTTGAAGGCGCCTTCAAAACTCTAAACAGGCGGTTAGTTAAAGGTATCTAAAAACCCAACGTATCTGGCCCAAAAAGAAAGTATTTACAAAAGCTAACGCTAAAATAATACAACAGTCGATGTAAGAACTCGCCAATATGCATCATAATAGACGTGATTACATTCACCACAAGTAAATGAGTTCAGCGCAAACTGAGAGTTTCTGAAACTTCTCAATGTGGAACAAGGAGGCGTCGTAAATAGTGGGATTATAGAGCATAATGCGGGGAATGAGAGAACTTCAACTAACACTGCTCACATTTTTGTGACTGACTTTTTGACGCGTCGTAACCACGCTTTTCATTCTGTTGGGAAATTATAATAGAAAATGTAATTCTGAACGGACGAATTCTTAATGCACTTTTGTAAATTGACTTACTAAATGTGATATTTTGCTACAGAAAACCACATCTGTTATATTTAACATTTAAAAGGAGCTGTTGTGCCCAGCAATTCCTGCTGTAATTCAGTACCTAAATCTATGCTTTGAAGTATGAAATCGTATGACGTTCATTTTACTCACATTTTATATGTTTTTGAACATTGTTACCACTGAAAAGCAAACCTTTAGTTAGCTTTGACTGTTTTTACATCCAAATCTGTATTTCATACTATTAAATATGGCGCTTAAAAAGAAGTCACTGACCTAACACAAAATATCTTTCATTCTTTCATCAAACACTCTGATTCAATCACACATAGGGGATATGGTTCACATTCAATGATGCATACTCCACGAGGAATTATTTCATTATACTTACGAAAACTTATTTTTTAATTTAGGTGTCGTAACCCGCACCTGTTTGAGAACCCGTTTAGAAATTATTTACAATATATTCAAGGCATTAGAGGCTTTAATATAGAGTTGCAAACTGTTTAAAAAGAGTTTAGAGTTTAAGCAAAACCCAAGTATAAAAGAAATAATTAGAGGCTTTTTTGACGAGTTGCAAACCGCTCGAAAGAGTTTAGGAGTTTATGCAAAGAAAATTATTAAAAAATGGTGGAATAAAATATTTGCCTAATAGGTTAAATGTTTAGAAAACTTTTATATAAAATTACAATTAAGTTTTAAAATCTTTAACACGCTTTTCCCTCTAGAACCATTAGGGTCTTGTAGAATAAATACGAGGGGTGACAATTTCTCGGCAATAGTGCATTTGACGAATCTAGGTGCTAACTTAGCGCTGAAAGAAGTACCTGTGTTACTTTGTACGTAGTGCCTATGCCAAACAGTATCACGTGCGTTTAATTCCTTAAGTGTGTCTTAAATTGTAATTTGCAGTATTCGGTGTATGCGCAATATGTAAAGCAGTCTGTACCTTATCAAAGAAAGCAGACAATAATCCCATATTAGTGGCGTAAATATAATCTATCTGGGGAGAAACGTTATTTCATCCAGATAAATACACTGAGTATAAAGTGAACCACAAGGTATGGTTACACGAACCAAAACCAAGGAAGGATGGGGAAAACCCTGTAGTTGTGTTAGCTGAACTGTTCATGGCGTATTTGTTGGGAATCAACCCCAACACCTTGCGCGCGGTCTGCATGAGCGGGCGGCGCGGCCTGATCAACGCGTCATCGGCAAGCAGAGGCGCGGCGCGGCTGCGACACGGCTCGGCCCGATGACCACTCGCTTCAAAGGACTCCTCCACGACGGATGATACTTACTCTATTCTATTCTTAATTTATTCATTATTTGTCCGGGAAAGTTTACATTTGTTATCAAGAGCGGGAATAAACTATTGCCCTTAAAATAGAGTCCACTCTTTCATTGCTCCCCGCGCTAACATTGGTCCTTCAAGGATCTCGCCGTTCTATTTTCATCAAGAAAATCATGAAACTCAAAGCTCTTCAGTTGTGGTGTTCAGCGGCGACAGTTCCAGCAGGAATCATCAATGTCCTGTTCAAAAAACTTCGCGTAGCACCCGCACACGCCTACAGGACGAAGTCATCCAGAGGTCGACCGGCGGCGCGCGGCGTCGGGCTTCGGACCTGTAGAATTTTCGAGTCATCGTCACGGACAAAGAACGAAAATTTGCAGATCATCGACTATAGAATAAATCTGTGGATGGTTTACACATTCTGTGAGTTCGTTCCAATTTATTCACTTACTTTGTCTCATTTTATATGTTTAAAGAGCAATAATTAAGTGAGTGCTTTCATTTACCTTCCATTTAAGTCGTTTAGTGACATTCTTATTCATAGCCTTATATTTCTTTAAAACCACTTTTCTGCTTATAAAGCTAAAATTTAACGGCTAAATAAACCATCTGTTTACGCAATTCCTTCGCTTCACTACAGATGATCGCTCGGCGACGTACGCGTTACCTTCGCATCAGCTGTTCCTTTAATCGCACCATTGCGGCGAGTCAATCGTAACTCATTAGCAATTTACATTTGTTATTGCTTATAGGTATAATAAACTGGTTTGTTATCTCGTTAGCTAATTTACTAGTTAGCTACAATTGTTTCGATCGCCATAGGCTGACAGCAACCGTGTCCGGTGAGGACCTGCGTCAGGTAGATGGTGAGGACGCCGTGGCACCTCTCTAGCCACTCCTCAAAGAGGGGACTTATCGCCGTAATTGTGGCGTGCCCAGCGCTGGGTTCCGATCATCGCACTCTCCATGCCGCCCTGAGATCCAGCCACCTGTTTGTAAGCCTTGCTTGTTAACTATGTAACGAAGGTACTCGTATTTAAGATTTTTGCGGAAGAATTGACTTTATCTAAGCTTATAGTAAGTGGCGCGTAAGACAACTTTTGAAGGACTTTAAGGAGGAGTGCAAAGCGTTCATAAAAAGTTTCGCTAATTATGATAATGTCATCTAAATAACAAAATACTGTGTTATAGAATTCTGTGGTAAATAAAGTAGTTATCCATCAATCTTTGCTGATTTGCAAGTGCATTAGTAAGATCAAAGGGCATGACCTTGAACCTCTTCTGCCCGGGACATAAAATGCTGTTTTATCCCTGTCATCAAAATTTAGAGTTTCCCAAAAGGCTTTGGCAGTATCTATGCTTGATAAATATTTATCATTTTTTATGTACCTACGCTCCGGCTAATCGTTACCTTAGTCGTTAATAAGGGAAAGGGACCTTGATTTCTGTGATAGTTTCACCGGTGTACAACGTTCAAATGTGGTGAGCTATGCCGTTTATATATTTTATTTCTTTATTTTTATCTATGCCATAAAGTTATTACGATATAATCAAACGTGATTGGCCACACTCAATATTTGGTCACACAGCTTCAACAGCGATCCCGTATAAACCTATAATTAAGACATTCATCGGCTTTTAGCAGCCGTTTCTATTTCGAGATACCAAATTTAAGCAAACTCTAGTAGTTGATCCCGTTTAAATTAACCACTAACTTTGGTATTTCAAAGCAAATATATCTGCTTCAGGCAAATATTCGTATTCCACAAATTGAGAATGGCCGGCTCTTTATAATATTTCCTACTGAATCTATATTACGCTTCGTTATTAACAGCACCCACCATTGTTGAATTTATTGACTCGTAAAATGTTTAACTGCAGGGCCTTTTTATACAATTTTTATTTCACATTAAATATTGAGTTATTGCGTATTATTTAACGTGTAAAAGTCGTTGCGTACCTACTCGGCGATGGTGCTTAGCTGAAATCTTTTCGCCCTTTCTATCGAAGAAGGCTTTTCCGCTTTTCTTATTAATAAAAAAATGCTTAAAAACGCGCTCTTCAGCGCATTTATTTTGGCTGCTGATTGTACGTGCTTGGATGTTATAGATTATCTGCTTCCCTACATATTTTCATGATAAACTTAAATATTAACCAAAGTCGGCCCCTCAATTTATACATTTAGGATATTATAACTCCCAAAGGCGTTAATCCTTAATTAACATTGAACATTATTGTGTCTCACTATTTAATTTGGCAAAGGTTGGCTGACGTATGTTCATTGTTCAAGTGCAATAATGTTCTAAGCCGTTATGTTATAAGCCGTTTTTAACTAATTCTGACCCCGTAAAGACCTCACGATTGCAGCTTTTTGCAGCCTGTAAAAGTGAGCTTTCTCAATTATTAATGACATGGCGACTATGGCGAGTCCTAGTTTTATAGTCATTTTATGACCTGCATCCAGGTACATAAACAAGTTTATTTAGGTAATATATTGTGGATGTTTAACCATTGTAAGCATTTTCAGAGGAGCTGAAGTGGCCCAGTGATCACGGCCCGGAACTAAAGTGTTGAGGTAGTGGATTCGAAAGCAGACAGGTGCTTTACTTTGTGTAAATAATTTTATCACCACTGCTCTCAAAACGGTGAAGGAAAACATCGTGAGGAAACCGCCATGTCTTAGAGCCAAACATTCGAAGACATGTGACAACTGCCAACCCGCACTGGGCCCGCTTGGTAGATTACAGTCCACTCCCTCTTGAATAGAGTAGGCCTGTTTCCCAACAGTGGGAACATTATAGGCTGATTTTGCAAGCATTTTCGTAAATTTTATATCTAAGAGAACAGGTCGTGTTGCATGTAAACTAATTTTGTAAATACAGTGCCTATTTAAATAGAAAAGCGCTCGTTTAAGTACACGCTTGGTTCTGGCAGGAGCAATCAGTCACTTGCACGGTGAGACGTTAATCTATCGCAAGGCAAACAAGTTCGTTAAGCCACTGTTCGCCCATTTATAACATTATGGTGCATTTTTATGTTTCTAAAGAAGCACATTTATTGAATGTTCGCTTTTAACACGTAGAGTAAAGGGAAGTTTCGTCAGTGAGTTTTGAATAAAATAAAATTTGTGTTTGCTTGAAGCTATACTGAAGGTATATTGTAGGTAAGTGTTGTCACCGACACCTTTGGACATCTGCAACGCGAGAGTTATCCCAGGTGCGTTTGCAATCCCAGACACAAAGCTGGAATATCTATGTGCCTGTGATTACACCGGCAGTCTTCAAACAGAATCATAGCAACGCTCTCTTTAGACAGAAATAGTTAACGTGGTGTAACGTTTTAGTAATCCTCCGGACGAGTTTGTTTCATAAGGAACTCTAATATTAGTTCCAGCACATAATATAACAACCCCTGGCAGTAATGTTTTTGTTATTAAATAAACTCAAACGGTGTGTTGGTGCCTTTCTACATAACAGCCATGTTTTAATTACGTACGACTAAATATTAGGAGACGGGCGAAAGCTAATAGAAAGCTGGGCCTGGCGTTACAGTAACAATTACTGCATTATTTTATTTAGCTCATTCAAAAAAACTAAAATGTTTATGACTGCTCCATGGTAGAAAACAAATATAGGGTGTAATTGGTTTGTACAAAAACAGCGTTGTTGCTTCAATTTATTCTTACACCGAGCTCTCGTGTTATACTTTAAGATAAGAATGATCAGACTTTATTTTAGACTAGAATTTACCAGAACTTATTGTAGGACTTTAATACATTGAGGAATCAGACGCCGTCCAAATAGATTCTAGAAGTTTGAGATAATTGGAAAAAAGCAGAGGGGGTACGAATTAAAAACACTTTCTCTTTTATTGATTTGTTCATCATCCACTTCATCATAAGCTATTAAAATATCGTCTAAAACTTTGCAGGTGGTATTAAATTCTGTTGATGCCTTGCCCAGCTTAGGTACAATATTATGGACAAAACGTGACAACAGCAACCCACTGTTCTTTTCCCTACCAAGCAATTACAATATTATTGTATTATAGGCTTATGCTTAATTATATTGCTCAATGCGTTAAGTAAGCCTGTTATTAATATAAAAAGATTGTTGTTATCTTCAGTACGTAAAGACTTTGTGGCTTCGTGTAGTATTTTATCTAACAGAACTTTTGCATAATGAAGTAAGGTCCAGCAAAATGTTAACTTGTAATTAAATTAACCACTTATTACCTCAGGTGCAACCCACTGCTGTATAACTGAAAGAATGACTTCGTCTTCTATTTGATGTAATCCTATAGAAGGATTACGCTGCCAAGTAGCTATGCCGCAGTTGATACAATGGTGACGTTGATCACTCATTATATTTTACTTTGAAATCCGGTAGTGAAGCTGGGGTAAATCAAGTAGGCAAGTTGTTTAAATCCGTTGGGTCGATCGTCAAAGTAATAATAACAGAAACGACAACACAACAGAAAATATACACTACCGCAAGCTTGGAGCCAAACGAAGCGTATGATTTGTTAGAGTTCCACTTTGTTGCCTGTATAATAAAATATGGTGAACAAATTGTGAAATCGATTTCAACCGATTATATCGATTCAATTCAACCATTCTATTTTTACGCCTTTTTAGAAACGTTGGTAAGTGTCACTGGGTAACCATTATGTAAAAAATAAGATTTTATTTAAACTTATTTAAATAAGAAAACATTGAATCATTTTACATTGTTTTGTTTAAATCTTATTTATGAATTCAATAAATCAATTAACTTATTTCACCTGGCAACATTGTTTATGTTTTCAATATTATTTTAATTAAATATATAATTTCTTATGCCATGATAAAACTGCATCACATTTAATGGTTAACTACAAAAAAAAAGAAAAAATATTGATAAATATTTAATTTGTGTAACGTTAGGCCCAGATTCGCCCATCTCCTTTGCATACCATAAGCATAGCATAATCAGCTTATAATGTTCCCACTGCTGGGACACAGGCTCTTCGAGAGGGAGTGGGCTGTAATCTACCACGCGGGCCCAGTGCGGGTTGATAAATGTCACATGTCTTCAAATTTTTAGTTCTAGGGCATGCCGGTTTTCCTCACGATGTTTTCCTTCACCGTTTTGAGAGCAGTGGTGCTGAAATTATTTATACAAAGTTAAGCACCTACCTGGGTTCAAACCCACGACTTACAACTCATACGAAACTACCTTTTGGAAGGGGCGACTAGAATCAATTCTATTTAAATGTAAATGTTGACGTTCAAAAGTGCCTTTTATGTGCCTATTTGAAATAAATGCTTTGACTTTGACTTTGACTGGGCCACCACTGCTCAAAATTTCATATGCAGCATTATTAATTAATATTTAAACAAGGTTTGCAATCGCGCAGCGGTCTACAAAGGTAACCCTTGTGAACTAGACGTCATATTTAAGCTTGTTTGTTGTTACATTAGGAAATTGTGTTTGTCCTCTCTCAACAATGCATAACAACATGGCGTCGACTGCTTTTAGGTACAATGGTGCCGATTCTCTTGTCACAAAATTCTCTAAACTAGACTAAAAATCACCAAAATTTTGTTTGTTCCTGTCAAACGACGATTTACCATTCTGAAATTGACTAAAATTACTTAACTATATTTTAGTTTGACAGCACTAAGATGGCACTGAGATTATAATTTAGTGAAAATGGCAATTTAGCTAAGTATTCTGAATTCTACGTTTTTCACCTAAAGTTTTAATTTTCTAACTAAATCTGACTATTTTTAATCGCGATTAAAAAGGTGTGGAATAAAATTAGTTGTCATGAACTAAAATTCACACCAACACCTCGACTTCAGATGCAAAAACAGTACCTACTGTATATTTTTTTCTTTTCTTTTGCTTAAATCTCGAAAACGGTGTGTCTTATTGCAAAAATATGAAAATTTCGACCCCTTTATAAAACGCTTAAACCTCTAAAACTCAACGTGTTGGTAATAATTTTTCATATTTTCCATACAAAAAGTGAAAAACTCCATACAAATCATATCGAGGCTGCGTATAATGCGCGCTTTCGGCTCTATAAAAAAAATCACGTGGTATGGCAAACAAGTATCATGTGGAGTCGCAATTGCCAAATTTGATTTTAGGTGCGTCAAAATTATTTTTAAATTTAGAGATTTTATTTTGCAGAATAGCTTTAGGATTCTCATAGCCAAAAAAAAGTAAGGAATTTTAGTGATAGTTTAGTTCGGTGTACAACAGAATCGGCACAAATGTCTACTAAGTTTCAAAGATGTACTTCCTTATAGTCAAATATTAATAACGGCATGCCTCTGTTCCTCGCACGGTTTGGCAAAGGTGCAGATAATAGAACTTCCACATTTTGCCAGTTCTGTTTAAGTTCCTTGTGACAGGGGGCGAGCCTATTGCCATCAACCGGGCACAGAACGGGCTGCTACCATAGTTCCAGGTGGAAAAACCCAATAACACTTTCTCCGACCCGGGAATCGAACCCAGGACCTCAGTAGTAGCGCTTGCGACATCTAGACCAACGACAGAAAACATAAATTACGAAAAAAATTCAAACTATTGTTTGGCAAATAATTAACGTACTTACCTACTGTCATAGAAACAAACGAGTAGGTACTTACTGTACCTACATAAAAAAATATTTCCAGCTGATAGGAAAACAAACATGTGTTGTCTCTCCTTAACACAGGCTATATTTTAGCCTATCTAGGAGAGCAGTACTTCATCCAACTTTATTGATTATCTGAACCTAAAATTAAAAATGCAACATTTGTAAACTTTACAATCCCAATATGAAATAAACTATTATTATTATTATTGAACATCTAAAAAATTCTCGCAAAAGCGAGTAAAACTAAATTTAATCTTGTAAATAAGGGAACATTTCTAAAACGGAGCGTAAATTAGTTAATTTATTTACAGATTTGCCCTAATTACACGCCTTTATAAATAATGGCTAATCATTTTAGACTGATATTAAAATAGACTCGATGCAGATAGTCCAAAGAAGCGTTAACCTGACATTTAATTATTTTATTTATAAATATAGTATCACAACCTTTCAGCCACACTTAATTTCAAAAGAGCTTTGTTCATAGCAGGCTTTTCTCATACCTACAGGGTTTCCTCGGGTTAAAACAGTATATTTTGCAATCTAACGTTTTACCCCCATTATAGATAAAATGTCAAAAAAGCTTAGCTCTGCATATGCTGTTAGAAAAAATTGTGGTTTAACTGATTTAGTGTATTTTAGTGTCTCTCGATTTAGCACTCAATCTGTGTGGTTCTTTTCTCAAAAGTCCATTTCAGACACCAACCTGCACGGTCCTCAATTATTATATCCGGATTTTTATATACACATTGACATTAATGAATTTTGTATATACTATGACAAGAGTATTTACTTTGTAAAGTATTATGCTATTATTTTAACTATTGTGAATGTGAAAACTATGTCGATAATTGCTTTTTTTTTGTATTTTTCTCTCTTAGTGTAATCATGATCTGGCAGTTTGAGTAACTTATGCGGCCTACTCAAATGTCCTCTCTTTGGTATTTTTCGTCGAATCGTTTAGCTCCTTAAGTTCTGAGTTGAGCTGCACGATTGCTGACAATTGCGTGCACTGGCTGGACAGGTCCACTCAAACTGTGTGGTTCTTTCCTCAAAAGACCATTTCAGACACCGATCTACATAGCCTTCACATGATCTGACCATGATTCTGTCTGGACTTTAAAAGAGACTGTGACCTCTGAGTTTGTTTCTGCCTTTCTTCTCAGAGTAGTCAGATAGGAAACGCCGACCTCATCTAGTTTAAAAAAAAAATATGATTGACGTGTAAAAGTGTTTGTACAAACCTACTTACAGACATTAAATCATTTATCATTTAGACTGGCTCTGTGGCTCGTCTGCCGCCAAACACGCGACAGCGTGTTTATCTTTGAAAAATACACCTTTAGAGGTTCTCCTATACATATTCATGACATTTGAAATTGGAAACTTCGACGTTTACGTTTTAAGCGACAAGCAGCCATCGTTAAATAAGATTCTAAATCAGCAGGCCAGATGAGAAACCGAAGTGCCTGTTGATATTATCAAAGTGTAACAACTTGCTTGCAAGGTTTGTTGTGACTGTCATGTTTCAGATCTTTGGCCCACTGGGCCCCTCCGATAGAGCCAAGATCATCATTCAGAGGTTGTAGATCCATAAATTTCAAGAGTTGCTGAGGTAGGTACCTACTCGCAAAGTCAAAGAGGGTCACTTTAACGAGTGCTTTATTTTGTTTGCCCTATTCCAGATACTTATTTGTACGTTTCTCTTGAACCCGGGATTGGCATGCACGAGTCATCATAGGTTCCGTCTGCCTACATACTATTGAATGTGCTTACTGACAAAAATCAGTTTTATGTCCGCACTCTAAGGCTCATAATAATTTAACTTTCGTCATACGGTACGAAAGATCGCGCACGTACACCGGTGGAACCTCCGATGTACTACCACTGCTTAGCGAATTCTTTTCCACCAATTATTTATGCATCAATGCATTTTTTGTTGGCTATGGAAACAGATTTATTTATTTTTTAATTATTTATTCATTAAGGTACACCAACAGCTTCTGTATACAAAATATCAAATAACAGTATATAATAGTTGAGGGCTTATACAGTTGCCAATAATAGGTGAACCAAAATTTTCAAATACAGTGATAGCCTAAGGTAAAAACGAAATGCATAAAAATTAAGTGGTAACAACTATATAAACAGAAATATGAAAAATACACAAATTATAACATTGCAGAGGTTGCAAGAAATACTTACATATTATTACAATAAAATCAATCTTTAGGTTGTGTGAGTTGCGTGCTTAGGGACATCAAAATTTGGGTCTTAAAGTGTGTTATTGAGTCATGATATATGTCAACATCTAGAGAGGATTGTGTAGTATAAGAACTCATCTCACGACTGAGCCTATAGAGAGGTGAGTTTACTCCTATATTTCTGTTGGATGCTTAGTTGATGTTAGTGTGGAATAAATGGGTAATGGAAAATCTGGGTAAATTATGGGGGGCTTTTAAGTCCAATTTGTTCAGTTAATTTATCTATTGTTAACTAATTTGAAAAAGAACATGAGATCATGTACCAGTCGACGGTTCCGCAGAGTTATCATTTTGTAACATTGAGTACGTTGTTCGTATAATTATATTAGGAAATTTTCAAAGAACTCTGCTACTATTCAGTTGTAATTTTCCGCTTGTTGTATCTCTCACAGGTTGGTAAATATAGGAGGGTATTCATTATGGTATTTTGCATATAATATGGTTTTTGGTTAATGTTGGGTTTGGATGCAAGCGGAAGCAACATTAGAGCATTCAAACTTATACATGCCTAATGCCTCTGAGCCACACGGAATGTCGAAGTTGTAGCGGTATGTACACCGCCACATGCGAGCTACGCATCACACTGACGTCATGTAAAATCCGGCTTCGCGCATCCAGAGTTTACCGCGCAACTAGCATATATACAACGTCCCGACGTCAATCGTGGGGCAGTTGCCCACCAGACACGACACCCGTTTGGTCGGAGGATCCTGCCTTTAACAGGAGGTATGAGCCAACTTTACACCCTATTCCTCATGCCTCTATACTAAACCAAACATTACTAAACTAAACATCATCAAAACTAAACACTCAACACATCATAAAAAAAATAAAAATCACATCATAAATTAAAAGTGCTTCCTCTCTCCTAACTCACTTATTTTGCTGTGCCCGACAGGGTCCATGTGATCTAATTTTAAGTTTACCACCTAATGTTTACATGTGGAATGCAATAAAGTATTGAGTATCATTCTTTCCTATGCACCATAACTAAATATTTAATTAGGAGCTTTTACCGATACTAACAAGTTTAAACGGGGTCCGTATTCACGGAGGGTTGCTATAAAAGCAACGGAACGATTAAGACACCCGAACTTCCCCCACCCCGCATACTTCAAGCCCTCACCCCCTTCGTTAACACCCTAGCCCGTTTCACGCAAGCAATTTGAAAGATTGGTTTCGCAAACAGTTTTTGTGCCCTTTGTTTTGAATGCGTTACGAATATGTATTTTACTCATGCATATTAGATTTCATCTCAAACAAATGATTACGGATACAGATAAATAAAAGAGAAAACAAGAGGAGTAATGGTCGCGACATTGACATTGGAGGTACCATGAGACAATGAAGCTACGCAATTTTAACTTCGCAGCATCCCTATCACTGCCGTCCTCATCAAGCCACTTCCACCACGTAGGAAGGCGGGGTGTAATGCGAGTGAACAGCGAACGAAGCTGACAGTAATGCTCTAAAAACACAGCTGTTGTTCAAGATCACTAGCGGTCTCAACCCGCGCGGCTTACCTACCTCCGGGCCAAGGAAGAAACAGACATGTAGTATGCTCTTCTGATTGATGAACACATGACATTAATATCGATTATGATTGTCTGTTGACGTGAAACGTATTTAAAATCACACCGAAACATACGACTACATACTCGTGCCAGGCCCTGCAGTCTCGACATAGTTAGCAATAGTTTTCGGTTGCTAAGTCCTAACAATCCAGATGTAAATGTTTGGTACTCAAATTTATGGGTTGTTACCTACCTAAAATACCAGTAACAACCGATAAATTTGAGTGTGGAGACCATCAAATATCATTACATCTGGATTGTTAGGACTTAGCAACCGAAAACGATTGCTAACTATGTCGAGACTGCAGGGCCAGGACGGAAATGTGAACTGTAACGAATAGGTCTATATCGTCTTGCATTAATAATTCCCAAACTTATTAGTCTAAAAGTCGTAAGTGCGGTGTGATTATTTAAATTATATAGTCAGCTCGCTGATACGATGACGTTGAGTTTGCGTCGGGTGCTGGTGTTGTCGAGGCAGAGAACCAAAACCGGCGCTTTCGCTCCTAAGTGTAGTTCCCGACTCAAATGTGATAGCGCGAAGATTCATGCGTGTGAATTTTGGGTCCGATTACCGATTGATTAAAGTAATAAGAAGTGTATTTTGGGCCATTTTTATACGTTAAAATAATAAAAAGTCTATAAAAAGTAATGAAATTCGGCACCCCAGTTCGGATATCGGCCTCAACCCGTGCAAAAAATAACGTATAAATAACGAAATCATTTTTATTTAGTTACTAGTAAGTACTTGGATACAGTGCTTTCTATTTGATTAAAAAGTGCCCTATTTTCACAGTATATTTTATTTTGCATTGCAAACTTTATTGAAAAATGTTCAACTTACGAGTATTTCGTATTTTCATAATGTTGTGGTATACATTGAAATTCCGTGCCGCATGCACGGCAAAATAGGGTGAAAATACATACTTAGAGGATGTTAGTTGGAGAATGATGACCGTCCGGAACCCTTTCTAAATATGTGAGACGTTAGGAAATGTTGCTATTAAGTGTAGATAAATATTATGCTAATGTTCGTTTTTTAATCTCAAATAGTAATCTGACATTTCAAGTATTTTTGTGTTTGCTTTTTAGTATTACAAGTTAGACACACACGGTCCGTCAAATTACTGTCTGGGTTTAAACAACGAACTATAGTGGGGGTATACTTAACTTCCAAAAATTACATTTTATATTGCATAATTATTATGTTAAAGTAGCAATAATGATTATTCTTTCATTATTCTTACGATCAGCTCGCATCCACCTATGACATTGAAGACGTTGTATTGGTTGGGTTCTTAATCACCACGTTTTCAATGTAGTTTATTTTTATACGCAATTGTAATAACAGCAGAAACAGCTTCCTTTACACCGACTTCCGTCACCTTTTCATACGATAAAACGTTCGTCAAATCTCATTAACAGTTTTCTTTTCAGAAAGTAACTCGCTGGAGGGACCGGAATTTCTTTCGTCGCTTCCAAAGAACTGAGACGTACCGAGACATTTATTTATGTTTGTATTTTCGAACACAGAGCCGAATGTGGTACATAAATAGAACTTAAAACTCCCAAATTTGATTTAAAATGGACACATTACCTACACCTTTGAAAAATTGTGTTTAAAATCACCCTCATCACACCAAACCTGGGTCACAGTTATGTCAAAAGGTCTAAGACGAATCTAGTTCATGATTACATATTCTGGTATTAATTTGCCCGCCAGCGGATCCGCAGGCACAACTAGCAATTAATAAAGCCTCAATGTGATGGCTGCCATACAGGGATATATAGTAATTGCACAGCTAGAATACGCAATTGTGCATGGGCTCCCGGCACCACAAATAAATCCAATTGCGAGTATGGTCAGCAGTATGCTCGATTGCTCCGGAAATGGTATGCACCGAATATGTATACGCTATGGCTAAGGATAGACATGCCTGATCACAGACTTACGAGCAGATGTTCATTAGTGACCGGAGATTGTTGTTTGTGTTGTGATGAGAATGTCCGCTCCGAATGCTCCGGAGGTGACCGAGGTAGAGCTGCGAGTGGCGGTACGTAGGCTGAGTGCCAAAAATACCGCCCCAGGACCCGACAGCTTACCTGGGAAAGCCTGGGTCCTGGCTTCGGAGGCTCTCGGGCCTCGACTAAGGGGGCTCCTAAGCGCATGCATGGAGGGGCCAGTTCCCACTTCGTTCCCCTATTGAAATATAAAAGGGAATAATTTCTATGTGATGGATACAGCCATAACTGCGGAGCGTATATGGCTGAATGTTACTACACATTTTTTGTATCCGTGTTCTGCGTACCTACTACGTAGGTATACATCACAGTTAACCACTTACAGCCGGTCAAAACGCGCGTTTTTGCAGAGCACTCGTGAGACCCTTGCAGGGCTTTGTCTCAAACTGCCTTACTGCAGTTTGACATTTTAGATTTAATAACATTTCCTGTGAAATAAATGGGCTATGAACTACTGTAAATAGCAGGTAGAGAGACACTGCGGTAGTAGAAGCAATGGGGTACCTACTTACTTACGATTGATTATTTAAGTCAGACACTTACGTTTTTTTTATAACATCAACAACAAAAATATACTTAAATGTTAACAAAACCATCGTTAATTTTTCGCTACGATTGAAATCTCGACTTTACCTTTATTTCGCAGATAAATTAAGGGTCTGGGCCATTTATTTGGGTGACCTTTTCGTTATAATACCCCGCTGTGTGACATTCAAGGAAAGTGGAAGGGTCAGCCTATTCATAACCCGGAATCTCATAGTGATATTCGATTTTAAATAAGTGCGCATCACTGAATCCATTAAAAATTACTTGCGAAATTTACCATAAAAAGGTGTTTGAATTTCTTGTGTTATCGGTATGAGCAAGTGTTATTAAAAATATAATTATTATTATCACTAGTAGCTAAGCTAAAGGATAAAAGTTGTCGTCGAAAAATAAACTAGGGAGTATACCTATCTGATGCAATATAGAATATACCGTATCAATACCTCAAATATAGAACTGTTGGATACATACAAAAAAAAAACTGCGGAATAGCATCGAATCACCTTGGATTGACATGGTTGAAGCTTCAGGCATTTTTAATGAAATTCCCAAATCCGACTACGTTGTTACTGACAGGCGTCCTTTACGAAAAATGTGTACAAGAACAAAGAAAATCTCTTGTTGGTACTCTTTTACGGTAGATATTATGTATTAACGCCATTATCCATTGTGAGAAATGTAACTTGTATCTTGCGATTGCGAGGCAAAATTGTTTATAGGTGAAACAATAGCTCTCACTTGCGAGAGCTATTAGGCCTAGACAAGTGACAATCGCTTTCAAAGCTTTCGTATCTATACAACGACTGCAACAGGATTGACATAATTAAGCTTTTCGGTAGCCTATGTCAATCCCGCAGTCGCATTTTCGTCGTTATCGCTGATAGAATGTCACGTTGTCTAGGCTCCCGGGATTCAAGATGACTCCAACAGTTAACATTATTTAAAGCAAAGGCATCAGATTACCTTAAAAAACAAAAGAGCTATAGCTAGCTGTTCATGTATACTTTTTCTACAAAAACAATGCAATCACTAGGAAAGATCCGTTATAGAAATAGATACTGCTAATAACTAAAAGAGGTAACTAGTTAACTTGCCAAGTGCAAACATTGGTTTAGTGGTGCACCAGGCGGGAGGGTAACATAGCGACATTCGTACACTACACACAGAATGACCACAAAATAGATTCATACAGAGGTCGGGTCCATGCAATAAGCGGAAACGTGCGCATACAAGACACGCGATTACTAACAGCGAGGGCAAGAATCGCACTTGCGACTAGCATGTTCGAGATCGCCGCATATCCGCATCTAACGGGTGTAAAAAGACATTTAACGAAGCCCAGAGTCACTTGTACTTGCCGTCATTGTAATCATTCTGTTGTACCGGACCATACCTGGGAACCTTCTGGTAACAGATATTTAGAATTTATTTATTAGAATTTATTATTGAAGGTCAAAATTCCAACTTTTACTGACGTTTTTTTAACGATAACGAGTTCTTAATGTTATAACACAACTTTAAATACCCCCACGAGTCCTGCACCATTGCATGGGCACGCTTTGTGTGTGTTCCATTGCGCACTACCCCAAACAGCAAATTTTCACACCTAAAAAAAAGTCGTTTCCCAGTAGGTATATACTTTTGTGCAATGTTACTTAGTTTGTGATGTACAGAATGCGTAGTTGACGGCTATGTGATGGGTCTTTTTAGACCCTGTATTTGTGCGTGCACGTGTTTTCACTTGTTGTATGGAACCAGCCTGTACACTGTTCATCGTTAATTGGAATTCCGAGTCGCTGCCGCTGCGCATGTGCTACTATGCACCTGTTGCTTCAGTGCTCCACAATACAGATACAGGCAACTCCATGAAACACACTTTTTAATCGACACTGAAATTATTGTTAGTTTCAATAAGTTTGTAAAGTTAGACTAACTTTACAAACTTATTGAAACTAGTCAATAAGTTTGTAAAGTTAGACTAACTTTACAAACTTATTGAAACTAGCGTTGAGAACTATAGCGTATTTACAACACATCAGTATGTCATCAATACATCAACACATCAGTCAAGCACTTGGTGCTTAGGTATACTGATGTGTTGTAAATACGCTCGCGGTCAAATAATACGGATCGATTACTAAAATCCCTGTAACTTGCTAATTAATAATGGTGCACGCATGAAACTAACTTTACATTACAGAGAACGTTAATATCGTATGAAATAAAACCTTAAATCATGTAACTACAACATAAATTTAAAAAAAAATTAAATTTTAAAACCTCGAATTGGAAATAAATTAAATTCGCGGTTGTTTTACATTTTTGCTTGTTTTCGTACTTTTGTTTTCAATCTGTGAAATTAAAATGAAAAGATATTGCCATTGTCCTAAAAAAAAAAAAAAAATGTCCTTCCACCATCATTATTGAATTACTATCATATCGCTAACACCAGAAGAATGTACACGTATCGTCACTATGTTAGAAGAAGGCAGAAGTGAGCGAAGTACAGCAAGAACAAGAGGCGTATCACTTTCTACAGTGCAGCGTGTCGTCCAACGTTTCCGAGAAACTGGGCAGAACATATGAAGACTAGGAACCGGCAGACCGAGATGTACTACGGCTGGAGAGTGTCGATCGTTATCGATTAATTGTTACGACCATGCTCCGATATCGGCACCTCACGGCAGTTTTAGTAACAAATCAACTTCGGAAGACTCGTAGAGACGCCAAAGCGAGCGGACTTTAAGGCGGTGGCACCTTGAAGCTAATTTGACCCTTAATAGATCCGCAAATGGTCCAAAACTTGAAAGGAAACACGCGGTCACGCACAACGGGGAGACGAAGAAAGAGCAACAGTAATGTTTTCTGACAAATACAGTTTTATGCTGTATGCAGTACGACGGCGTTTGTGATTGGCCTTTGTTTGTATACAACAGAGTTCTAACCCTAACAAGGACCGTGGTGGTACATTGTAGTGCAGTGTGAACGGGTCCTGCATGTAGCCTTGTAATATTATACTCTGTGTGTCCGCCATTACAATCGATACCAATAGGCTAGTGCAATGATACCCAAAGTGGTCTATATCGACCCCCAAGGGTCGACGATGACCTGTAGATCGTACGTTGTTTTTTTCTTCTACATCTCACTTCAATTAGACATCCACAAAACACATTTGAAGCTGATGAAATTAAAAAAATGCAATATAAGCTAAACAGGGGCTACCCTAACCCGAAAGACATGGCAAGTGGTCTATGAGACAAAGTGTTCATTTATTTTATTTATTCTTAAAGGTACACCAACAGCTTCTGTATACAAAATATCAATTAACAGTAGATAATAGTTGAGGGCTTATACAGTTGCCAATAATAGGTGAACCAACATTCTCAAATACAGTGATAGCCTAAGGTAAAAACGAAATGCATAAAAATTAAGTGGTAACAACTATAAAAACAGAAATATGAAAAATACATAAGTTATAAGATTGCAGAGGTTGCAAGAAATACCTACATACTCGTATTATTACAATAAAATCAATATTTAGGTTGTGTGAGTTGCGTGCTTAGGGACATCAAAATTTGGGTCTTAAAGTGTGTTATTGAGTCATGATATATGTCAACATCTGGAGAGGATTTTATATAAGAATTCATCTCACGAGACTGAGCCTATTGAGAGGTGAGTTTACTCCTATATTTGTGTTGGATGCTTTAGTGTGTGGGAGACTTTTAGTCCAATTTGTTCAGTTAATTTATCGCAGTCCATCTATTGTTAACTAATTTGAAAAAGAACATGAGATCATGTACCAGTCGACGGTTGCGCAGAGTTATCATTTTGTAACATTGAGTACGTTGTTCATATGGGCATCGGGGAGAAACATCTCCGAAGGCATGCGCTAGGTGTTTTGTGAAGGCCCTTTGGATGCTTTGTGAGTGTACTGTATAGTGTGGGCTCCACACCACGCTGGCAAATTCAAGGTGGCTCCGAACTTAGGCATTATATAGTACAATTTTTGTTCTTACCAGCTTAAACCCTTTAGTGTTTCTCATAAGAAATCCTAGTAGCCGTGCTGATTTCGTAACAATACTATCAATATGGCTTGTAAAGTTGACTTTACTGTCCATGATGATACCGAGATCACGAACCTCATTAACAGTTTGCAATAATGCTCCTTCTATATCGTATGAGACAGTATTGGACTGTTTTTTCCTTGTGAATCGTATATGGCTACATTTTTGCACATTAAGTTTCATGTAATTAAGGTTGCCCCAATATACAATTCTGTCCAAATCCTCCTGAATTAGGGCAGCATCTTCATTTGAAGTTATAGTTTTATAGATTTTAAGATCGTCGGCAAACATTAGATATTTACAGTGATGGATTTGGACAGTAACGTCATTGATGAAGAGCAAAAATAGAACCGGTGCAAGGTGAGAACCCTGAGGAACACCTGAGTCGGCATAGTACGGGTAAGATTTGTAACCATTAACAACAAGGATTTGCGATCTTTGGATAAGATAAGATGAGAACCAGTTTAAAAGCGAGCCATGCACACCATTATATTCTAACTTGGACAGCAATAGAGAATGGTCAACTTTGTCAAACGCACTGCTGAAGTCCGTGTACCGGTCGTCGAAACCGCGCGCGAAAAAAAAAAGACTGGGCTGAATGCCAGATGCGTCACCGGCGCGGCGGGGCGCCGCTCGGCCGCCCGATAATGTAAACAAAGCATTTTTACGACTTGGGTTTATTTGAATGGTGCTAACACTTGTGTTTTTTGTTATGGTAAGGAACGGGGCTTTAAGATAGCGGAGTTTCGTTTGAAATAGGATAGTATTTACGTTAACACTACGTACGATACGTACGTACGATAGTATGTACGTAACTTTGTTTTCAAATAAATGGTTATAGTTCGAAAAAACGAGCGTTGACCTATATTGTTTAAGGTTTTAAATACATTATGTGTATATACTTAACGCAAAACACTAATAAAACCACATAGCATTAGTACAATATGTACTATTTACGAGCGTGCAAAGTTGAAAAAATTTGCCGACGGCAAAAAAATTACAATGGCCGCCAAGACAATGGAAACAAAATGTTGTTTTATAAATATAAACCTGATACGTAGAATAAAAATATTGGTACCTGTGGAAAGCTTATTTAATGCTTCAACTTTGTTATAAAAGTAGTGGTATTAGAATAACACACTGTACTAAAATAAGGATCTGAAAACACATACACGTAATAACAATAAACATGAATCGGTCAGCGCCGGTTGTGGAATAAAACCGAAATTACGTAATATTTTTTCACTCACCGATCTTGAAATCCTGCAGTAATTCACTTCACTATAATATTTATCACATACTTAAACAGGCCATAGCACTTAAAACACTTGAAAACCCACTTAAAACACAAATTATTTATCACGTAAACAACACACGCGCGAGTCGTACGCCACTGACAAGACGCCATATTTTTTTAATTATTTGATTTTTTTGGTTGAACGCTTGTAGTGTTGTCATACATCCTAGTACGCGGCACAGAGTCAAGAAATCAACTAAATACACGGAATGTGTGTGTCCGACCTTATAGTAAAGCAATAAAGGTTGAAATAAAATAAAATTAAATTAAATTTAAAGGGAACTCGCGGTCACTCGTTCGTTAAACTGAATTGTTGGAGCGGGGCCGACGTGACCAGAGTACGTTCAAGCGGATACGGCATCTACTTCTAGTCTGTTGTCGAGAGCTAGGGTCACATCAGACACAAACTCGACGAGGTTTGTTTCTACGCTACGCCCAGCTTTGAAGCCATGCTGACTTGCTGAAACATTTCTGTCAATGTGACGAGTAATGACTGGACAGACAAGAGACTCAAAGATCTTTGAAAAACATGATAATATTGAAATAGGGCGGTAATTTTTAACATTAACAGGATCTCCTTTTTTAAAAACCGGGACAATTCTTGCGGTTTTCCATGCACCAGGGAAGATTCCTTCAGCAAGATAAGAGTTAAAAATAATCCGCAGCGGTAAGGATAGTTCATGGCAGCAGCGTTTTATAAACAAAGGTGGTATAGAATCAGGTCCAGAACCTTTAGATGCATCTATAAGTTTGAGCTTGTTAAAAATTTGTTTATCCGTAAATTTAATAGTACTTATGATAGAGTCAATACCCGAAAATCGACTGGAAGTATTGTAAGTAGCGGTTGGATTTTGGTTAAAACAGAGACAAATTGATCAGCGAAAAGATTAGCAATTTCTGGCCCACTGCTAGCCTTACCTTATCATTCATAAAATTGTTAGCAGGTATGCAAGATTCCCCACGACGCGCGACGTTTATCTTTTATGAATCGCCAGAAAGCTTTAGGATTTTTGGGAATATCATTTTCAATTTTACATTATTTTATAGGTATTATATCAGTTATTTATTAAAGTATGGCAGCGACTACGAAGTAATTCAAAGGTGAGTCTGTCTCGGGGATTATTATATTTGCGGTATGTTTGCCTAAATTTCTCTTTTTTTGATATAGAGCTCCAATAAGTGAGTTAGAATACCAAGAAGGATATTTAGATTTTTTCCTTGTATATTTGGGTATAAAATTGTAGATAGCGTTCTGAAGTATGCTGTAAAAGGCATCGATCCTTTCATTAGTATCAGCACATCCATGAAAAGCATCATACCAATTTATATTTTTAAGATAGCTTTTGATTTGTGCATAGTCGGCTTTAAAAAAGTTGAATCCTGAACGATATTTTGTTTTAAATTGTTTTACGTTAGAAAGCGGAATAGAGATGAGGATGTTCGGGTGATGGGAGTCTAATTTACTAAGCAGGTCATTGGGTTTAGTAACTGTTACATCTGATAAGTTGCTCAATACTAGGTCTAAAATTCTGCAGTCAGCATTTATAATAGAATAAAATTGGAGTTCATTGATTGACAGAAAGTCTACAAGTGAGTACCCCAATGAATTCTCATAATTAGATGGCAATAGATGCAGGGTGTCATCACTCCTGTTCCAATCAATAACACTCAAGTTAAAATCCCCAAGAATCACAACATCGTCGATATTATTTAGCACGTTATTAATATTATTTAAAAAGCACTGTATATAATCTAGTTTGACAGGTGGAGGCATATATGTAGATAACACAAAGTGCAATTTTCTTAGTATTATTGTTAACAGTCATTGTCGTTGTCGTTGTTATTGTCTACAGACAACCATAAATCTTCGAAATCACTTTCCCAGTTTTTCATTCTCACAGATTTAATTTTATTTCTAACAGCAACCATAATCCCACCCCCATCTTTTTTAGATGCCTTAGAACTCAATCTATCCCTACAACACACCACATACCGAGAGTCAATGAACTCGCCATTAATTATGTTAGGATTTAACCACGACTCAGAAAATGCTATTACATCATAGCTAGTCAGTAATTTATAAATATCACCAGTTTTAGTCCTCATTCCACGAACATTTTGATAATAAATATCAAGCATTGTGAATACAAATAACACCAAGAACATTTACATAAAACATTAATATACCTAATTCTGAATTGTGATGTCAGTTGTTTTCATTAACTTTAAACTATCCTGATTGCGAATAAATAAATAAATAAATATCGTCTGACATTGCACACAGCACCATCTAGTTCCAAGTTAAGCACTTAACACTTAAGGCTTGTGTTATGGATACCAGATGGTTGATACACTACTTAAATACATTTTTTTTTTCGTAAATACATACATATTATAAATATACATCCATGACTCGGGTACAAATGTCCATATTCATCATACAAACATTTGCCCCTACCGGGAATGTAGATAGGCTTAGAATGAATGTCTTTCCGTACAAGAATACGCCCATTGCGTAACCAGACAAAGTCATATGACATCTCTTTAGCTAGTTTCCGTGTTGCCGCATGCAGTTGTTTGCCAGCAGGGCATAAATGCTCGCTTACAAAAAAAGGCACTCGGATACCACCTATGTCTAAGTGATGCGAGTTCAATTTGTCCGAGGGATGTTTTTTGTTGCAGTCACCTACAGCAGCCAGAAGGTTGTCACGCTGGCGGGGGCTGCGGAGCTTGGCAATCACAGTACGTGGGCGGTTATTATCCTTATTTAGTTTGGCTACTCTTGTAACGTACATGATGTCGCTGTCACCAACATCACAACTAGTCACCCTCGCGATATTTTGTAAAGTGTTCACAAGGTTTTCAGACTTATCTTCGGGTATACCATTAATTTCCACGTTGTTTTCGCGCATGTTCTGTTCCACTATACACAACCGTGTATTAAGATCATTGACACTTTGCTGGAGGTTTACATTATCGTTGCGCAGTTGATTAATCATGGCATCTTTTTCATCAAAGCGTTTCTTGAACTCTTCGAAGTGCTCATTGAAAAATCCGAACGAAGTTTGAAATGCAGATAATTCTCCCTGTATATTTTTTAATTGATCAGTAAGTAACTCTTTAAAAGAAGATTTAACAGCTGCGGCCAATTCTTCCTTAATTATTTCTCTTAGAGTATTTACGTTAAAATAATGTTCCTGATTATCTGATTTCATAGACATGGGTTGACTAATTTTCTTCCATAAAGTCACATTCATTAGATCAGGTGGAGTGTTTTGATTACCAAGAGTTTTAGCAATAGTTTTAGTTTCGGGATGATGATGCTTCCTAGTAAAACTAGTCGCTATTAATATGTGGTACAGTCACGAGCTTTAATTTGGGACCCATTTCCGTTAAATGTTGTTAGAACAATCATAATGCAATAAGGTCGAAACTTTGAAACTTTGCTTTAAGGTTGAAATGTTGAATGTCAAGTTAAGACATAAATGTATTTTTTTAAGTTGTCTTATCTAATCGACCTATGAAATGATAACCTCGTTGCAAAAAGCTATCATTACGATTTTCTAATTACGAACATGTGTCGTGTCAGTGTCATTCACAGAGTACATTTTTATACAGGGAATAGAGGTCTAACTCAGCGACAAATAGAGAAACTACAAGTGTCGCCTCTGAGTGCTGGTTTTGGAACTAATAGCAACACACATACACACAGGTGCACACAGATGTACGTACGTATACGACCTCTAGCGCTCTACGTATACTCAAATACGACGTATTCTAGGAAAAGTAAAGAAAAAACAATGTTTTTAGATTACTATAATAATTTATTTCTTTCTTTTAAAACACTTTCTATAAAGTTTTTTTGCTTTTATTTTATACAAATCTGTATCATCATCACACTCTCTCTTATTTATTAATATTTTATTTAAATCTTTACAATAATTATATATGAAGAATCTACAGGATATTTTTATCAAAAAATCAATTAATGCCTCATTGTGAGTGGTGCATTGTACAAAATTAAAATCCACGTGCATTAATATAATGGTCTTGATAAATTCTTTTAAATTATTTTTTTCTAAATGTTCTTTTAACATTATATAATTAATATCCTGCAGATTCGAAATACAATTTAGGAGAGAGTCGCTGGGACTGCAAAGCCATTTTTTATTGGCATATTCTCTGTACTTTAAATATTCAGGCTCATGTTCCGATATCAAATCTTTATTACATTGAACACACCCCTTGAAGACTCTTTTCTTAGCGCTTTTAACAAAATACCCGCTCACATATTGAAGACTGCCGATTTTGCGAGGATCATTTTTTTCTTCAAGGGGTGTGAACGTAATGTCAGGAATATTTTGAATTTCACAATGTTTTTGGTCTTTGCTGCCCCCGCCTGTGATGAGTACTTCATATAATGAGTAACAGCTGTCTGCTTCACAATTTGCCCCAGGGGCATGGATACTAGAGAGGTTGTTAACTAACAGTGTCGTAAAAGCTGCTTCAAATTTCTCCGGCGTAGGGTTTACGTTGCGGCATCCGTGGCTTCTTATGGACCCAAAGAAGTTTTCTATTGGATCCTGATTAAGATGCCGCATCCAAACTGACGTTACGCCGTATTTTCTAGCAATGTTATGTAATAGTAATTCAATGCCCTCTAGAGTCCATACCCAATTTTTTAATGTGGGAACATACTCATCATTTAATGTTTTTTTGTTAACAAAACTCATAGACTTCAATACATATTTTGATTCCCTCCATAATTTATGATGTACAGAAGTAGGCGTTGCAGGTCCAAGAAGAGGCTTTCCATGTTTCTTCCTTTTGCCAAAACTTCCGTTCACCGAGTCAAATAATTGGTCAAAAAAGAGTAGTATGTCTGCTGTATTTTTGGCTTCTTTCAGTATTATGCCTTTATCTGCAAAATAAAAATATAGGATATTGTAATTACGGTGTTTAATATCTCGCAGAATAAAAAAAATTGAATTGTTTAGCATGTACACACGGCTACACATCTAGATATACATTTCCAGTTTAAGCTGATCTCGCATTGCTTACAGAAATCCTATACAATTAGAAATCAGCTTATACTGGAAATGTATAGCTTGATATGTAGCCGTGTGTACTAATACTAATATTTAATATTATTATCATTCACGAATAGTATGATATGTATGCCTAATATGTGTGTTCATCTGAGTACTAAACTGTGGTCCGGCCACAGAGGAACACACAATATAAATTAATGTAAGGACAATATTAAGTACTAATGCTATTCACCTGCAAGATAGCCCATATTTGATGCCACAGTTTGGCTGAATAGCTGTGTAGCGAATTTCGCCTTCATTTTGGGAATTTTGCTTGGGTCACAGTGAGAATCTGTCAATTTTGGTATTAATCGAATCCCCTTGTATCCTGGGTTTTCTTTATGTAATAACATTATATGTTCCCATTTTGCAATTTTTATATCATTATTTTTGACATATTTCAAATGTTTTGAAATTAAATTATTTCGAATGCATTTCATTAGGTGGGGTGGGTCATACAATGGTATGATTTCTTGGTTATTTACTAAAATTATATTGTCTCTTGCTTCTTCACCCTTTCTCAAGAAGATCCCCCGTGCCTCTTGTAACAGATATTTGATGCAATTTGCATTATTTGTGCCTTGATCGCACACAGTTGCTACTACATTAAGCCCTGCATCTTGTAATTCAGTGATAACCATTTTCAGCTGTTTGGCAAGTTCAGGCCCCTTTGTTGCAGCTTGCGAAAATGTGTATGCAACAGTTTGTTTATAGTTTTTTATTAGTCCTCTTACCATGAACACCTGTGCATGATCAGCATATTCAGGGATTGTATCTTGGCCATTTGTGACAAAGCCACTTACTCTGTCCTTTCTTTCATTATATGCCACATTAGGTTTCAGTGACATTTCATCGAACAGTACAACACATAATGTGTGTTCTGTCTTCATTTTCTGTGTTGCTTTTCTTATCTGTTCAATCATATTTTTATTTATTCCTGGATTAATGTCAGCCAAATGTATTAATTTTAGGAGAGTTTGGCGTGATGGTAGGATGAAGATTTTCCTGAGAAATCTGTACCCTTTTGGGCTTTGCTTTAAGATGGACAAAGCAACAAGTTTTTCTTTAAGAGTGAAGCGACGGCCTTTGATTCCCTTTTTATGCTCCCTGAACTGTAGTAAAGTTAAAATTTTTGATGTACTAGGCAATACATCTAGTGTTTTCAAAAATTGTGGATTGGTTGTTATATTTTTCAGCGCCTTTATCTTTTTTGCTTGATCCTTAACCTTGCGACATTTACTTAATTTCACTCTCACACGCAAAAGTTTTTTATAAAGCGCATACTCGGATTGAGTGCAAGCAACATGTTTCACACGCTTATGGGTTCTTATTTGGCACCCTGGTATGGCACTATGGTTCCCTGCAATAAAAAGAAACAAAAATATAAATAAAAATAACTGAATTTGATGGTTCTAAGGTATCTTGTATGTACAGAAGTGACAACAAGTTTATTAGTATTTGCAAGCCTGGAGTTTTTACATTGTTTTCCACACGGATGGATTTTAAGCAAGTACCAATCAAAAATTCTCATAAAACAAATCCAGTAGTTTTACTTATTAGGTCGTTTCTGCCAGACCAGGAAATTATTTGTATGTACAGTAGGTACTGATAGATAATACATAAAATAAAGTCATTTAAGTGGAGTAACAGTACAATAGTTTATTCTTTATTTTCACTTACCAAGATTTTCCTTCATTTGTACATCTCCTGCACTTGGAGTGTCTGGTTGCATAGCCACAGCATCCAAATTTGCAGTAACTGGTTCTAAAATGTCAATTAATGTTTAGTGAGAACTGTTTTTATTCAAAGCCTTATCCATATTAGTGGATTATACAAAATCTTCACTTACCAAGACTTTCTTTCATATGAACATCTTGATTTAAAGTGTGTGAATTCAACTGCGAAGCCACAAATTCTGCAATAATATATTTCATTATTAGTGATTTAAATTGTAAAACTGATAAAAAAGAACTTCGAAGTGTTTGCTAATATCAAACTTCATATTAAAAAACATTTAAGTATAATATAATAAAATGTATTTTAATAATATTACAATATACATGTATGTATAAATTTTAAATTAGATGTGAGTAGGTATACCTTTTGATGTAGATGGTTCAAACATCTGAAGAGGTCTCAAAGGTCGTCTTTCAGAGGTAAATTTTAAGTAAGACAATCCTGAAATACAAAAAAAAATGGAATTATGTAGATTCAGGAAATATTCAGAAGAACAAAGTTTAAGGTTCAGTGAGATTTATTTGCAGCACAAAAAAATCAGACAAGTATGAGTCAAGCTCGGACCACAAAGGGTTACATACCACTTAGTACCTCCATACAATAGCTAACATTACATACAAAGTAGTTTTTTTTTTAAATATTGTTATTGACAAAATTAGCTTTCCAGATTAGCAGACAGATTACACAAGTGATCCTATATGGGCTCAGTTTTCTATTTGGACATACTTACAGAACCCTAAAAGTGCATATTAATTCAGATTATCAGCAGATATTTACTATTGATTACCTGGCATATTTATTGTTGGTACAGCATCTTTGGTAATGCGATTATATCGGCACCAATACTTTTCTTCGAAGTGTACATGACACACACGGCGGTATTTGAAAATATGGTTATTTTCAAGATGCAAAATATCACCACCATTAGAATAGACCCATGTATTGAATAGCTCCTTATCAATAGCTGGATTAGGGAATTTATGCAAATTCACTTTAGTTTCTGAAATGATAGCACAAAAATATTATAATTATTAATAATAGTTATCTGTGGAGTAATAAACTCAAACTTGGGAGCTTGTTCTTAGGTCCAGTATCCATAAGGGTTTAGTAGCATGATGATTACTTTCTCCCTTAGTTAACTTTTCAATATTTGCATATACAGTTGACCCCCTGTAAGCCGGGCCCTGTCTTGTAACCCAATAGGCCTATTGATTAACAAATGATGTTTATTTAATAATATCCTATGCCATCTATTGTGTTGTTTTATTCACTTAGTCCCATCATATATTATGTAGTAAGTACATAATGATTGAATAAGTTTGATGTTATCTTTTTTGTGAGTAATATTAATGTATTTTGACAATCGGAGTCTGTGGCAGTACTCCACAGTCCGACAAATTCGATAATCCGACACCGCCTTGCAAAACGTTTCTTGGATTACCGCGGGTCTACCGTAATCAGTTGCACAATGCCAACATATTGAAATTATCATACATACTTCATCATGTCTTAGAAAGTAACCCTATAAAGTAGGTAGGTACCTATGTAGTTGCAAAATGTTGACATTGTGCTACCTACTTCCCTGTATAAAAATGTACTCTGTGCTACCTACCGAAATACGATTACTGTCACCCATAGAGGTACTTATAGCTTTTCAAAGTAGCAATCATGCAACTAATTTTAAGGATTTATTGATGTCACTGACACAGCAGCCTCATTATGCTATTTGCTCATATACACTTACCTAAGCTATTTACACATCCGGGGACGCAGCATTTTCTGTTAGACATGATGATGTTTAGCGCAAATCTCACCAAAGTGATCGACAGAGTCTTATCTCAATACTTAGATTTCAATCCACACAGCACAAAATCGACACGGCCGGAGGAGCGGAGGCTCAACTCAACGGACTTAAGTGGAAAAAGCACTTAGGAACGATAAAAATCAAGAAAACAAGCAAGAATTACAAAACTTAAACTATCCGTTAACCGATCAATTTTGTAATGTTTGGTTGCCAATGCAATTTTAGCATTTTCCCGAATTCGGAGAGAAAAATTTGCAGATTCCGCACAAAATCCCATCCAAATAAAATATTAAGGAATGAAACAACTTTCAAGTACATAAGCATAAATATTTGTTTATGTCTTTCACATATCACATCGAACGTTTTTTCCTAATATGTTTTATTGCAAGCACATTACTTGCACAAAATCGTACCGTATTTCGACAGAATACAAAATCAAAGTAATTAAAAACTAAATATTATATTATTATTGTATTCAGTTTATTAGATATATTGCAGTAGGTAGTATAAAACTCCCGATAATCTTATAAAACAGACCGTAGAGATGAATCTTAAAATAATTATGTTTCTAAAAAATGTCGAAAAATTGTCAAACATGTTGAACATGTTATTATTTAACGGTGCGTGGTTAAAATCCCCGCATAATACCAACTCCCAATCAATCCTCAATCATTTTGAAAATCCCCTTAGCTTGTGGAGTTCCTCACAATTTGGCAACCTTGGTGTAGGTACCTTGTGATTTTACGTTTGAAAAATGTTGCCTAATGTAAATAGTTCTGATCAAACATTCAATGATCTAATCTCATTTATTTTCTTTACAGTAATGAATACTATAAAAAAATAAATAAACTCTTTCTGATTTTTAAATGCTAAAATTTACAAATCGAGCAAGATTAGGCCACACTAAAGTCCTAATACAGCACTCCCGCCATCTTACGAACGCTAATATAACTATGTAATCAGGTATTGAAAATACTGCCATCTTTATGCCCGTTTATGAGCTATCCTATAATATAATGACACCAAGTTAAAAAGCTAGTTAAATGTATGGATGGGCAAAACTTTTTGTGTCGAACCTAATTTTGCATACTTATATTTGTACGATTACCCGTTAGCCAGTACTAAGATTGTCAACCCTGGTGTCATTTAAGAAAATAGTTTAATGTGATATTTTCACAAAATATAATTTACCAATTAATAAAATGCTTGCGGCTAATCGTGACCAAATAAGGCTCCAAATTATTGATTTGCACGAACAAGGAGTAGGCATTCACGAGATATCGCGACGAATAAATGTGACAAGAAACACAGTTCGCCGCTGGGTTCGACGCCACGGGAACGAGGAAAATATTATTGACTTACGACGAAACAACCATCACCCGCAAGTTATAACACAAGAGCAGAGCCGCTTGATGCAAAGGCAATACCTGATGAATGGATTTACGCCAACGAGGCATTTTGCGGAAGCGTTTGAAGTCCACCCTTCAACTGTTAGAAGGCATCTTAAAGCTATGGGACTGCATCACAGGCGGCCTGCAAAAAAAATTGCGTTGACGGATGCCCATAAAGCTGCTCGACTTATTTTCGCACGTCAGTATCTAAATTTTGATTGGACGACGACGGCTTTCATCGATGAAAAGACTTTTCAATCTTCCCAAACGGGCAGACTACATTTGTGGCGAATTGACAGGACGCGATACACGGAAGACCACGTCATAGCTAACAACGCGTCTGGTCGCATTACAGTTAACATGTCTGGCTGGATTAGTTCAGCCGGCATTGGAGAACTAATAAATTTACCACCCAGGGCCACTGCTCAAGATTATGTCGATTTATTAGACGAGAGTGTCCTTCCAACATTGCAACTATATTATCCACAAGAAGATGTTGCTCCAATAAACTTTGTTCAAGATAACGCAACAATTCATACGGCAAGAATCGTTAGAACTTGGTTCGACAATAATAGAGCAAATTTAAATCGTATTCCGTGGCCTGCAAAGTGTGCCGATTTAAATCCTATAGAAAATTTATGGGGCTTAATGGTTCAAAAATGGTCAAATAGAAACGAAAGAACTAGAGAAGCACTTATGGATCACTGCCTCACAGTCTGGGAAAGTTTAAGGGGTACTGATATATGTGACAAATTGATTGGATCCATGCGTAACCGGCTCCAGGCTGTGATTGACAATGAAGGTGGATATTCGCGGTTTTGAATATTTATGATAAAAAAGTTACTGGAGAGATTTAAATTAATTTAGTCGTAGCCTTCGGTGATAAGTGTTTATTTTGTGCACCGCTAACCATGCTTTCTATATAATTGTGTTAAGATTGAGGTTTGTGTCATAAATGTCTTAATAAATATAAAGAATAAAAAACTTTGTTTTTCTAAAGATTTTATTAATCAATATTTTAGCTGAAATCTTCTAAGCCCCCATAATCATAAACGGCCTTTAAACCTATTTTATTTTAAATATGTTGTTTTGGTCCGTCACTTTGATATTTATGTTTGAGAAAGAGACAAAACTTTTTAACTAATATAGGTTTGAAGAATAAGCGGGTTAGTTGACTAGCTATCATATATTGACAATATAATTTTGTTCTTTTTTATTTGTTTCTTTTTTCTTATGGGACCACAGGACCAAAAAGTAATTATTACTCGGAAATCGGTAATGATCGTTTGCCCTCGCTCCAGTTGACGTTAGCCCCTAGAAACGTAAAGTTGTCGATGGTAAACATTATGACGTTTATTGTTTGTGCAGTGACAGCGTTAACATAATAGCTCTAAATGGCGAAAGTTTGCTACACGATATTCAACCTTAGGTGGGTCCCAAATTAAAGCTCGTGACTGTACAACCGTACAAAGCTTGAAGTCGTTGCGCAAGGCCAGGTCAGGGACGAAGCCACAACGCAGTCGTTATTTAAATATTATGAAAGTAATTTGTTTTTTACTCAAGAACGCACGGGAGTCCTGGCAAGATGTAATCACCACTGGACAGTCCGTTAACACAGCTTCACGGAGAGCACTAGCTATTATAAAAAACTTTTGACCACTTTTTCAATATTATTACTCTTTGTTTATTTTCGTATATTTTATATATTTTTATTTTCGTTTGGGGGCCTCTGGTCTAGTGGCGAGTCGCTGCATGAGCAGCAACTACTATTAGGACAATATAACTTAATGACTGTTCTCCAAGTTTTCTAATACGACAGACCATATTTCGAACTTCAAAGCTGAAGTCTCAGGATTTGCTCTCGACTTTATCTTTATTTTTTTTTTTCATTGCTAATTGCTACACGAATGTTCATGTAACATTAAATAGCCGCGAGTCACGTCTGGCACATTATCCCGTTCAATAGATCTGACCACTGAGCTCTGCCAGAAGCACATGGACCCACCAAAGAGACCAGCGAAGCGTATCGCGGTGCCTAAAAATCGTAGTTCGACGAGCTAGAAAAGAGGGAGCAATTTTCTACATTTGAATAAGTCTAATACAATTATTGAACTTGGCAGATATTATTCTGTTATAAAAACATTTATATTACCTACCTACCGTAAAATAACTGCTCTAAGTTATTAGTGAATGTTTCAATATCTTCAAGACGAAAAGACAATGGACTAATAAGTTATTAAGCATTATTTAATTTGCAAATATTGTCCTATTCATTTGCAGAATAAACTACGAGAGGAGTGTGGTCAGATTGTGGCTGACCAATTTAGAATCCACTTTAATAATAATTAGCCGGGCTCGATAGACAGCTCGGTACACCACAAAGGGGAAAATTAATTAATAAATTATTTCCATGAAACTCTCAAACAATTAAACGCGTGCAAACATAACAACGAAATGAAGTTAGTAGAGAAATCTTCAGTGAAAATATTTGCTTTTATTCTTTACTAGCTGTGCCCGCGACTTCGTTCGCGTGCATGTCGGAAAGCAATAATGTGTCTCTTAGAGCAGCTGTGGTACCACTCCTCCATAGAAAAGAAAGAATCTTCGATCTCGCCTGGTGGGAAGCACTACCTGGGGTTCTCTACCCTGGGCGTCTTTGAAAGTGTTTTTTATAACCGACCTGCTTTCTTTGCGGCCCAGTGTAGTATTGTAATTTCTATTGTATCTGTGTACCATTTGTTGGAGATCCCAAATAAATAAACAAATATCCTTCTCTGTATACGATGTTGGTGAGGTTACTTACCCCTCGAAAGAGGTCCTAAGAGTTGCTCGTGTGAAAGCAACCCATTTACTGAAATCCACCTCTGCGTTTTGGAATTTGATTTCCTGATTTTCGGCATCGGCGCCCTCGAAAACTATGAAGATGACATCATAACGATAATTTTGCACGACATTTAGATGTAGACCTCTTTTTACTCCCGAAAACCATAAAAATTGCACCCGAAAACCATACAAATTACAATTAATTTAGAATCAATACTGTATTTAAGTGTCAATCGTTAAAATAAACTTATTACAACAACAATATAGCTGACTTGCATAATAAAAAACGAGCGAAGTGCGTGTCGGACCGAGAACAATGAAGGGTTCCGTAGTCGGGATGAGTTTGTCCCAAGAATAAACTTTACATTGTAGTTGAAAAAATGTTCCCCCATACATTGATATACGTCACGGTCAATTCTCAAACTGCCGTTTCTCATGGATTTTGGACTTTTTCCTTTACTTGTGCTGTGAGACCTTGCTTCTGGCCAAGCTTGATGATTCTAGATCAACGGCTAATTTTGGTTTATTATATTTATTTTGGCGAGTATTAAAATATGTCGCATAAATGGCTGTATTTTTTTATTGCGTTGACATAGAAGCTTGGTTTTTCAAGCTCCAAGGGATCGTAGACCTACGTATTTGATATAAATTTCAACAGGATACCTCCATGAGTTCCTGAGAAAAAGGGACAGACAGACAGACGGATGGACGGACTGAAGGACGCTGAAATGAAATGAAATATTTATTTCTGTAAGTAGATCTTTTAAGACACTTATACACGTCAATATTTTAAAACTAGATGGCACCGGCATTTCCTAGCTGACTGATCCCTGAGAAGAAATGCAAAAACAAACCGAAACAAACTCAGAAATCATGGTCTCTTTTAAAGTCCAAACATTGTATTATTAGGATTTTGTGTCAGTCTAGCAATGCAGGGCCATGTGTGGAAGGGCCTTTTGAAGACAGAGCAATTGCAGCTTTGAGTTGACCTGTCCTAACAGACGGCATGCATGCATCAGTCATCGTGTAGCTCAACCCTATTTTAGGGAGCTCAATCGATTTCGGATACGGAACCCTTTTTTTTTTTTTGTTTTGTGGGTGGGAAATCATCAAATAACTTCTCCCGCTCTGGGCAGAGCAGGAGGGCGTGTCAGACTCTTACTGACTAAAACCCACCCGTGTTCCTTCAGTTACCTGTGCCAGGGGCCACGGTAACCCTCTTGGACTTTTCCGCAACCCTAGCAGGCATCGGTCCTAGCAAACCCCGTCATTGGTGCTGACATCTCTTTGAGGCGCGCGTGGAACACAACGCGCCGTCGACCCGGGCCTGGTCCTTATCGAACGGCGAGCTGCCCATTGTTCGCCGTTCACAACCCCGCGCCTACGGTGGCCGGGAATCGGCCTGCGATTCCAGACGCCCGATCAAGATATACATTTCCAGTTTACACTGACCTATCATTGTAAAGAAATCCTACACAATGCGAGATCAGCTTATACTGGAAATGTATAGCTTGATCTGTAGCGGTGCGTACCTACTGTACGTTATTGAGGAGTTCAACTGTCAGATTTTCACCTTATTTAATGGGACGATCTCAGGAGAAGACTCTTTAAAAGCTAAATGTACCTCCGAGTTACACACAATTTTTGAGTATAAAAGTTAACCATATTGGTTTATTACTTTTGACGTGATACCTGTTCAAATTAATCTCTCACATCCAGTAAATAAGATAATGACAAATGATTCTTGTATCAGTGTAGTCATGATGTTTAAAAGTATCTCATAGGGCAGTAATTACCGAAAAAGTATCGGTTTTATAATAGGTAGATAGAGGTCTTACTAAGAACGGAAAACCTTATAAAACTGTCATTGCAGTTGATAGAATCTGACCAATACTATAATATAAAAACTTTAGAGTTCCGACGAAAGCTAAAAACAAGAAGTTAAATATCTGTTCCAATATAATAAAGTAGGTATTATCAATTCTAATTCCTTTTATTTGTGACACTATGGTATTTTGCAAAAAATTATCCTTATGATGAAGCCTTTCGATCGGTATGATAAAGCTACAGGCTGATTATTTTTCTCGTGTAACGGGTTCGATTTCCGATTCAAACATGTAATTATTTAAATATCCATGAACGCAATTTTTTTTTTAAATTCAAATTATGTCTTCTTTCAGTAAAATGTTCCATCTACAATATTCAAGGTACTTTCCCTCCATGTGGCATATCCGTGGGACGCCCTGTATAATAAAATACATCAAAAACATAACATACATACACTAAACACACAGAAATGTAAAAAAAATACTAAAGAATTCCTCCTCGCCCTAGATTATGCTGAAACAGAATCACTGATGAAACCCCAATACAAATAAATAACGTATTAGTATCACGAACCCTTACACATTTCTCTAAACACGCACGACACGCGTCACACACTCACACACACCTACACTTTCTCCATAACACCACATTAGACGCGCTTACTCACACACTATTGCTGCTGTTACACGTTTTAGGTCCCAAATTTTGTAAAATAAACGGACGAACGGATGGCCCATAAAACACAGGATTTTCCTAGCATCGGGGTCATTATTCACAAAAATTGAGCACAAATGTGTTATCCCAATAACGTAACATGTATTATATTTCTTCTTTTCGCTAAATAAAAAAATAAAATAAAATAAAAAAAATAATTTGTTGTGATTTTAAATATAAAATTAAAAGCATCAAATGATTTTTGTATCAGTGTAGTCATAAGGTTTAAAAGTATGTCATTTGACAGTTACCGAAAAAGTACTGGTTTAAAATAACGAAACGGAATGGAAATATGATGTTTGTAGAATCACCTAGTTTCTAAGTTAGTTCTCTTCGAGCTTCGAAATCAAAAAGTGGTTTTCAAGAATTGTATGTTGATATTATGTTGAGTACCTAATAAAATAGGTGGTCAAATATTGTTCATCTGTTTCATCTTCAAATCATCACGTTTGTATGTGTGCAAGAATTGAAATACAGAAGAAATGTTTATACTGGAACAGGTGTGTTCATTTCAACACCAACAATTTATTTTGGAAATATTTTCAATATACAGAAACGTCTCGTCTACAGATTCATTATATGTATAGATGATATAGATAGCTGTAGATATATGACAGTATTTGAGCACGGTAAATACAGTTATTGTTCTTTCTGAGTATATAAATCATATTATAAATGGCTTAAATCTCCGTATCGCTACCGAAAAAGGCGATAACATCACCTTTATTCTCGCATCTTTGCTGAATTCTTGTAGCTATAATATATATATATATATATATATATATATATATATTATAGCTACAAGAATTACGTATTGCGTGCGTGTATATATATATATATATATATATGTGGCTATGGAATATCATTACAGGGCTGCTTAAAATACAGTTACATTTTAAAAAAGTGACCCTTATATAATATGCAGTATGTTCCACCATTTTTAATTAAACCTAGAATGTACAGTAACTAGTACGAACTCGTCGTATGTAGGCTTACGTTGTTCTAAAAGTTTTCCTCTCAACGGTGGCGTTTACACATTTTCGCGGTCTCCCTCTTACTATTACCCCAGCCGTGCGTACCTTCTCTGAAGAGCCCTTGAACTAGTTTCACCCCTTATGCTCGGGTGAGCACCCGCACGCCTCGCTGTTAGAGACTAGATAATATAATAAATAATGAACAATAATGGCTTTTTAGAAGATTTTATGAATAGACAAGCCGATGGCCCGACGGGATGTCCCATTGAAAATCGGAACTCATGTCAGGCCTCTTTTTGGCTGATTTAAAGTATCCTACTTGATTTATTTACTAAATTTTTCAGAATCCTCTGGACTTGACACGTCCATTATGCTGTTACTTATAATGCTTACTCAGTATAATATAAATATTAAAAGTGAACACAATAGGCACTGCTCAAGGGTCGTGGTCTTATTTGCTACCACGAGAGGTACAGACTATTTACATAGGTCCTGCAAAGTTTAATTAAGTTTCTCTGTTTGAAACTCCATTATGGCCTGGGAATAATTGAGCGCAAAGAAAGGCGTAATTCCAAACCTTTGCAGATTGTGAACAAAGATTGCAGTAGAAAATCGAGTTTCCGTCCCGATCCTTCTGCACAGGCTAGAAAGCATATGTATAAGAGGTATGGCTCTCTCTCTTTTTGAAAGTTATCTTAAATATAGACAGCAAATAGTTAAACTCAATAACTTATGTAGTGTCGAATGAAGAGGACGTCTACTACGGAGTCCCACAGGGGAGCGTTTTGGGTCCGCCATTCTATTTAATTTATGTTAAAAGCCTGTGCAATATGCAGATCAATGGAGGGGAAATCTTCTCATACGCAGACGACACTGCGGTTGTTTTCTCAAGAACGCATGCAAACATGTAAAAGCTTTCGCTGAACAGGGTCTGACTGAGATTGCTGGGTGGTTTAAAGCGAACCTTTTAACCCGTAATACCACTAAGACTAGTTTTATTTTCTTTCCCCAAACCAGAGAACCCAGCGTAGAACTGGCTTTGTCATTTCGATTCATTTTTACCAAAATAATACCGTGCATAACCGTTATTTTGGCTGTGAAACCACTGAACAAGTCAGCTCCACAAAATATTTGGGCATAATTGTTGATCAAAGACTGTCATGGCACCCTCACATCGAGATTTTTATAAAAAGAATCAGGAAGCTCATATCGGTGTTTAAAACTTTGCAACATGTTATGCCCTTGCAACTTATAAACAAGATCAGATACCTCTCGCGCAATCTGTAATAACTTACTGCATTCTGATTTGGGGTGGAGCTACCAAAATGAAATTTTTCGGTCTGGAAAGAGCTCAGCGATCACTTATAAACGTGATGTCATCGTCATCATCATTTTAGCCGAAAGACGTCCACTGCTGGACATAGGCCTCCCCCAAGCACCGCCACTGCAACCGTTTCTGTGCTTATCGGCCATTTGTTCTGCGAACAATGTGCCCGGCCCACTGCGACTTAAGTTTGGCAATTCTGTGGGCTATGTCGGTTACCTTGCTTCTCCTGCGGATCTCTTCATACCTGTTTCGATCACGTAAGGCTCTCCATTGCCCTTTGGGTAACTTTCAGCCTTATAATAAGGCCCATTGTGAGCGCCTAAGTTTCAGTGCCATAGGTCATCAAAGGCTTTCGCCTTGAGACACTGTGGTATGTGAGGCGAGAAGATATTACGCAGCTCGCTGAACGCTGCTTGGCGGAGTCGGATTCGGCGATTGACCTTTTTCTCGAAGTTGGGCCTACCTATCTGGACAGTTTGTCCTTGGTAAATATACTCGTCTACAGCATCGAGTGTAGCGTCTCCGATCATCATGAGAGTGGGTGTAACATGGGCATTTGACATGACCTTTGTATTGTCCATGTTTATTTTAAGACCCACTCTTTCGGAAGCTCTACTGAGATCATCGAGCACTGTACTGAGGTCTTCCATAGTCTCAGTCATGACTACTATATCATCGGCAAACCGAAGGTGAGTGATTTACTCGCCATTGATGTTGATGCCAACCCCTTTCCCGTGAACGATGAAGACATCCTCCAGTGCAGCGGTGAATAGTTTCTGAGAGATGACGTCTCCCTGTCTCACACCTCGCTGCAGAAGGATAGGTTTCGAGTTCTAGTCCTGGAGTCAGACTGTACAGTGGCTTTTTCGTACAGACACTGCAGCACCTCAATGTACCCATAGTCGATCTGGCACCGTTGAAGAGACTGCAGTACAGCCCATGTCTCGATCCAATCGAAGGCTTTTTCGTAGTGTGCAAACGCTAAGCTGAGAGGCAGGTTAAACTCTTCGGTCTTCTGTATAACCTGACGCAGCGTATGTATGTGTTCTACGATGCTAAAGCCTTTACGGAATCCGGCTTGTTCGGGTGGCTGGAAGTCGTCAAACATGCGCGCGAGACGGTTCGTGATGACTCTTGAAAACAACTTGTAGACATGGATCAGAAGTGAGATGGGCCCATAATTCTAAAGAAGGCCATAGTTTCCCGTCTTAAATAAAATATCACCACACCTCCATTCGCGGCGTCTTGCCCTCGAGTATGACGGAATTAAACAGCTTCTGGAGGGCCTTAAGAACGAGCTTTCCGCTGGCCTTTAGGTGTTCAGTCGTAATTCCGTCATCACCCGCGCCTTGTTGATTTTGAGCTGCTGCAGAGCCATCCTTCATCATGATAAACTGAACCGTAAATTAGATATAGGTATATCCCTGTTATTATACGATTGTAAAAAATCAGTAACCGAATGGTCGAGATCCCTAACGTATGAAGAAACAGTAAAAGTTCTGACAAGGAAGAGCTAAAAAAAAATGTTTATTGTAATTTTTGTCTATTTCCTTATTAGCGTCGCTGACGACGTTGCTTACTGGGGCTGCCTCAATTTATGTACTTATGTTTAAATGAATATTTTTTTGTTTTTTTTTTGTTGAAGATCGTGTTTCTGTAATTATTATTGCAGCTTTTAATCAAGTTCATTTTCTTGTTAACTTAGTTGCTAAAACTTTTTTGCATATATTTCTTTAGTTGTAGATCAGGTAGGTGGCCGAACACGCACAGTGAAAGTTTCCGTAGTTGGGATGAACATGGCAAGGAAAATATTTATTTTAAAATCACAAAAATAAGCTTGGATTTCATAGTACTCGTATTTCTAGAAAAATCTATGAAAACCAAAGTTATTTCTGCGGTTCTAACCGAAAACATCTCATATCTAACAAACCTATCTATCTCATACAATTTATAACTTGAAAATAAAAAGTCACTAATCATCATAAATTAAATGATGGGATTCAAGGATACCCCAAACGCTTATGTTCACAGATTTCTTTTTTCATCCCTCTCTTACACGTTTGGGGAGTGGCAGACCCCCATATTGCATTTTTCATAATTTCAGCCCCGTTGTAAGTATAGCGGTGCCTCTTTTTCAAATTTTCATTGTTATAGTGCCAAGATTCACTGAGTAAAATGGCTGTGTGTATCCGGACCGACGGACAGATGGAAAGACGGACAGACAGATGGACTTAGATGGCTAACTGTAAAATGTTAAAACATTTCTTTGTTAGGTATTATTAATTATCCGCAACGCAATCGGTACCTATGCGCTATTCAAAGTCAAAGCATTTATTTCAAATAGGCACATAAAAGGCACCTTTGAACGTCTACATTTACCCTAAAATTGAATTGATTCTAGCCGGCCCTGCCAAGGGGTGGTTTTGTATGTAGAAGCATGGGTAAGAAACTCCACCGTTACGCTTTTAAAATGTTTAACAATATGTATTTTGTATATCTTAATTATATAATTACATGTCAAGACGATGCAACTAGAATAAAATTACTATACCACAAAAAAAAAATCAAATGAAGCAACGACAGATAAATTAATTATGTGATAGACAAATGGTGCTCACTTAATACAAACATTGTAAAAGTATATAATTTCCCTAAAATTTTAACAAGTTATGAGTTTTTGTGTGAGGTAAAGTAATCACAGAATGTAAATTAATGTCAAAAAAATAATAAATTATACAATTACATTGGTGCCGACTCTCTTATCACAAAATTCTCTAAACTAGACTAAAAATCACCAAAATTTAGTTTATTCCTGTCAAACGACGATTTCCCATTCTGAAATTGACTAAAGTGACACAACTTAACTAAATTTTAGTTTGACAGCACTAAGATTAATTTTCTAACTAAATCTGACTATTTTTAATCGCGATTAAAAGGTGTGGAATAAAATTAGTTGTCATGAACTAAAATTCACAGCAACACCTCAACTTCAGATGCAAGAATAGTACCTACTGTATCTTTTTTTCTTTTCTTTTGCTTATATCTCGAAAACGGTGTGTCCTATCGCAAAAATAATGAAAATTTCGACCCCCTTTATACGCTATAAGAAGGGTAGGTATAAAACCCCTAAACCTCTAAAATCCAACGTGTAGGTATTTTTTTTCATATTTTCCATACAAAAAGTGAAAAATTCCATACAAAACATCAAAACATGTCGAGGCAGAAAATAATGTGCACCTCCGGCTCTAAAACAAAATCACGTGGTACCACGTGGAGTCGCAAATTGTGCCAAATTTGATTTTAGGTGTGTCAAAATTATTTTTATATTTAGACAATTTATTTTGCAGAATAGCGTTAAGATTCTCATAGCCAAAAGTAAGGAATTTTAGTGATACTTTAGTTCGGTGTACAACAGAATCGGCACCATTGTCGTGTTCGTGCTAACGACATGAATTTCAACCGTCACTCACTTTGTCAATATAGACTAGTCCATACCATTCGTATTCGGTGACCGGATGATATCAAACGTTTACATGTAGCGAGCTTGCCAGCAATCCGCAGTCAGTCATCACCAACAATCGATAAAAAAGAAATGTCACTCATGATTTAAATTCCTACTTGCCTACGTACTTCAAAAGTACTTTTGCCACTACTGTAGCCATTGAATCATCTTGTCATTCAGTAAATTAGTTTTCTACTTAGGTATTTTTGGTACTCAGGTACGTTCAATACCGATTGGGCAATCTTAATGGCCATTCTTTCACTTCATATGGGCGATACTGTCACTCCTACAGTTAGTATCGACGCGGGAGAATAGAAAATTCATTTTTACGCTCCATTTTTATTCCAGTTTGAACTGTTGGTAATCGTATATTCATAAATTTGTAGAACTTTATTTTATTTTTTGGTGTTTCGATACGCGGAAATACGAGCGAGGAAAACACGGCCGAAATATACTATGAGTATTTGTAAATGAAAAATACGTTTTAGAGCATTCCTGTAGGCACATAGCAATGTTTACTTTTTGTACCTGGAAATAGTAAATAGTTGATGCCATTCGGACGTCGTTTCAGCCTACAGAAACTGTGAGGCTCATCGCATCACAATAGAGTGTTGTTTGTTCGACTTTTCTATTGATGGCACAAAAACCAGCAGTCGTTCAACAGGCCCCTCGAAACGACTCCAAAGAAATCATTCGACCAAATAGCCGGACGGTTGGTAAAGTGACTTATATCTGAAATACTCTCACATTCGTTGCGTGTGAGGCGTGAGTGAAGCGATCAACCAATGGGCAAGAGGATGCGGTTTCGATTTCCGCATTGTGGCAAACACTTCGGTCATACAGAATTGATCGATCGATTGATTAAAATTTCCGAGTTATAAGGCCATGTTAACTTTTTTTTAAATATATTATTGTATAAGCAAAAACAGTGACAGGTATCAGGATGCGAAATATTGTTGATACCGATAATTGTTTACTTAGTTTAATACCTGCGCCGAGCTATCTTAAAAGGGCAGGTAGCCAATCCATCATTTTGTTATTAAACGACAACCCATTTCCTTTAGGCGACCGTCAATAAGTTAAAGATGCCTCATATTATACAGGGTTACTTGTAATTCGACGTATATCCGTCAGGAGCTGATAGGGGGGCCAAAATGGAGCAAATTGAACCCCCATATGTATAGCGGAAATTCAATCGTTTTCGAGATATTTTAATTTTAATGGTTTTTTGATATTTACCCAAAATTTTACATTTAATTCCAAATAAAAGAAACTATATTTAATGTTAAGTACCCATTCAACACTATTGAATGGGTACCATTAAAACTGATATTGTAGCTGGCACTTCAATTAAGCTATGAACATAATTAAAAGAACTTAAGTCAAAATAATTAAAATGATGACCGATTTAAGAATAAAATCTTACCAATATTTTCAGTTTACGCTTCAAAAAACGTTGTCTCGTTAAACTATGACATTAATCGTAAAAATAACTAAAACATCTTTTTTTTATTATTTTAATTATTTTGTTGACTTAAGTAGTTTTAATTGTGTGTATAGCTTAATTGAAGTGCCAATTACAATATAATTTTTTAATGGTACCCTTTCAATTACTAATATGTAGTTTTTTTTTATTTGGATATACATGTAAAATTTTGGGTAAATATCGAAAAACCCTTAAAATCCAAATATCTCGAAAACTATTGAATTTCGGCCATACATATGGGAAGTTCAATTTGTTGTATTTGGACCACCTATCAGCTCCTGACGGATATACGTCGAATAACAAGTGACCTTGCACCACAGAATGTATACTGTAGGCAAAAATCTGGAGAAAGTTTATGAAACTAATTCGCTCAAAACAATTCGCAAAATAAATCATCAGCACCAAATCATTTTACCAAATATTATGTACCTACCTATAATAGGTACAAAATGTTTTGTCCATAAAATTTAATCCTGGAATTATATCTGTACAAAAAACTATCATTTATTTTTTAAGATGCAGAAACGAGATGAAAAGCGAAGTCCTAGCTGACTTCTTAAAATAATTTCTAGCGAATATTCCACTAATTGCCACTAAAGAGAACCGTAAGCGGCCGTTCACACGTCACTGTCCTGTACGATATTTTTCAGTAAAAACTTAGGATCACTCGACCACATCCCACTGTCCATTCGGTTAAAATCAAATTCCATAATTATGAAACTGCCGGGTGGTTCCAGCTTATACAGTAAATGCAGTGTGATAAATGATTTTATTTCTGTAAGTAGGTTTGTACAAACACTTTTGAGCTCACTTTGTGAGCGGGGCCTAATACATAGATATCGCATCCAATAGAGCGTGTAAGTGGAACAGTGCGGTATCAATAAACTATGTATAATTAGGATACAGGTGTGGGAAAGTACCGCGAACCCGCTGACCTCATTCCAGACACCGTACCCACGTGGGTTCGGGTGTTATAAAGAAGGGGATATAGTAACTATATAGGTACCTACCTACACGTCCCTCGGCATTCTCCATTTATATCTCACAACGACAAAGTTCTAAGATTGGGTGGCACAGGTTTATAACAAAATAAGTCGACTTTAATACAATAAATGCTTTTGATTAAAGATCTCAGTTTGAAGAAAAAGAACACACAAAGATTTAAGTCCTAAGTAAATTACTTTATCAAGACACGCACAGCATACTTCTTTCAATTACATATATAAGGTAGGTAAGCACTTACCGCAGAAGAGTAAAATAAAAATTAAACGTAAATGGACTGTGAAAGATCAGAACTAAACGTTTTAGTGTTCTGTCCGTTTTTTGCAGACTTCTTGATGAACATTTATTTGATGCTGAGCAGTTATAAACAATTCTAACGGGTGATTCATTTAGAGGTACTTTTACCAAAAGTAAAATAGAAATAAAAAATATCGGATTATCATACAAAATAGCCATTCTATAAAAAAAAAACGTTTTAAATATAATTTCTTCCAAATGTTGGCCGTAACTGCGGTAAACATAGTCCATTCTGAAGTTCCAATTTTCTATAATGCGTCCGAGCATTTTGAGTGGTATTTGGCGAATAACGCGAGTAATGTTGGCTTTTAATTCCTTAATCGTACCCGGGTCTTCCATGTAGACCTTGGACTTTACATAGCCCCAAAGGAAAAGTCTAGAGGCATGATATCACACGATCTTGGTGGCCAATTCACCGGTCCGAAATCAACGGTGCACCTAATTGATCTCGCAATAAAGTCATGGTTTCACGGGCTGTCTGTATGGCACGTAGCGCCGTTTTATTTGTACCAAAATGTCCTGAACATCACAGGCTTCAATTTCAGGCAGCAAAACGTCCGTCATCATGGCGCGATAACGGATTAGAACTTCACAATGGACTATGTTACTCGCAGTTACGCCCAACATTTGAAAGAATAATCTATAAAAAATAAATGTCAGGAACGTTTCTTTTTTATGATAATAAAGCTGACCCGATAAAATTGATAATTTAAATCTAGTTTTACTTTTGTTAGTACTTAGGTACTAAATGAAAATTGAAATGTTAAAATTCAGATAGCTTCACTCAATGTACAGATTCTCAAACAGACATAAGTCGAATAGATTCCATATAATTTATAAAAAACCTTTTTGTATTGAAAAGTTTCGCTGGTTGGTAACCTTATACAATTTCTTATAATTAACTCAACGATACATGATATTTTCCTTTCTGGAATATTCTTGACCAATTACTTATTAAGAGCAGCACTTATTTTTAATAGACGGGTGGGACCTCCCTCGTTGTATCCACAATCCCCATCTTCCCTAAAAATTATCGGCTGCCTTCTTACGTTTCATTTAGCAAAATTTAAAATTTTGTAAAGAAAATTGTTTCAGGAGCCTAATAGTCATTCAGTTTAATTAGTCATTTTACTTTAGTAATTAATTTTATTAAAGTGTTTGAAAACGTGCCCCGGTTGACAATAAATTAATTTAAAGTTAAATTATTTTACGGCATTATAACTGGGGTGGCGCTGACGAGTCGTATGTAAATGGCCCTTTGCACGGGATCTGCTCTGCTCTAGGGGTCAAGACAAAAGGGTTCTTTAGTTCAGAGATAGTAAGCGAATCGCGTCTGGCGAGTTAATCAAGACTTCACTTTGATGATAATATTATAAATAGAATATAACTGAAAATATCGTACATCCTGTTGTGGTAAGCCATTCATTTAGATAGACAAACATTTTTATATCGTAGGTACACAAAAATATAGATTCTCATCTATTCGGCTGATATCAATGATTTTTGCTATTTATGTAATCATTGTGCCAATCTATCTTTTTCATTATACTTTAATCAAAGCGACGTTGTTCTTAGCTTATTAAAGTATCTCTGGAGGTATTCAATAATAAATCATAATCACGATTCATTTCAATGGTCACACAGCTAAAATGAGACTGTTATTAATGACCTAACCTCGCAAATATACAGGGCGGCCGGAAAATGACGAGTAAAACAAAGGTTTTGTTCGCACGCATTGTGGGATACCCGTATGTACCGCGACTTTTCATAGTCTCCGAGTTATTAATTTTTTCCTGAAAATTAAAAAAAAAAGTACCTAGGTAAGTGTTTCGAGATTTTTTTTGCAACAAAACTTTTGTGTGTTTTCCTTTTATGCGTAAAATATTCAGCTTCGTTATTTTGATGAAAATTATGAAAATGTTGGTCTAAAGTGAAAAACTTACTATCGGTATCTAAATTAGGATTTAAATTTTCAACTTTAAATGAAAGTCTAGCGGTTTTTTGAAGCTTACTTAAGAAACATGAAATCGTCGGCTTAGATTTTTAATTTAAAGTTGAATTTTTAATATAAGTCGTAATTCACCGAACGTAATTTCTTCACTTTAGCCCACATTTTCATAACTGTCATCAAAGTTACGATTCAGATTATTTTACGCATACAAGTTAATTACTTGTATGCGTAAAATAATCTGATTCCTACAATTCTGATGCATAAAAATTACTCGAAAAAGTCTTCTACTCTATTTTTTATTTTTTTACTGTTCTCGTTTGCAAAAAAAAAACACTGAAAACCTCGTATGGCAATACCATCAAAATATAATTTTGAACTGTAGGTAAGTACATATGTCTGCGATTGGCGTGGAGTTATAAAAGTAGGGAAGGATAAGTACATGATATTGATCTAACACCTCTGACCGAACACGTTGCACGCATTACACAAGGGACTGACTCGGGAAAGTGAGTGTTATGGAATACGATTAAATTGAAACGCTGTTGTGTTAATACAATACAATGTTAATCATAAAAGTTTTAACTCTTTTGAGACAAGTAGAGAAACATCACACAGAACTTAAAAAACAACATTCGCCATGTAAAAATAGTGGACAGCCTCAAAAATTACACTACTTTACCGTGATCGAAACGAACAACAAAGAGTTATGAACACGAGAAAAACGTGCGTAGATATTTCATCAAATTGGTGACAAACCCCGTTGGGGCACATCAATAAAATGCGTGAATTTAGTTTCCATTGTCCCGCTCCGTTGCGACTTGGGTTAGTCCGAAAGTAAAGCCTCACTAACAAATACACTCGAGAGCAATGAATCCGGGTCACTTAAAGAATCCTAAAAATCTCGGAAACTGAAAATGCTAGGTTAATGCAATAAATTGTATTTAATAGAAAATGTAATACTCCTTAAATGAAGGTATTAAAACTTCTTAGTTATTGTAAAGTTATATCATAAAAAAATCTAATTTGAAAAAGGGCCACTTTCGAAGATGGAACTACGAAATTACAGCATTTGGTTTTGCTTTTGTTTGTAATCTGTCATTTATGTGGGTACATAAACCATGTTGATAGTGCTCTATATTCATTATTCAAGCTGAAATTATGTCGCTTACGCCTGAAGAATGCACCAGAATACTTACAATGCTGGAAACCGGCCGGAGTCAGCGCGATACAGCCAGGACTGTCGGTGTGTCGCTGTCAACAGTACAAAGAGTTCTCCGACGTTACGAAGAAACTGGTTCTAACCTACGCAGACCAGGAACGGGCAGAACCAGGTGTACCACAGCACGAGAAGACCGATACTTGGTGAACACCATGCTTCGAAATCGCTTTCTCACAGGAACTGAACTCACCAATCAGTTTCGACGCCTCGGAGGAAGTAACCCAAGTGCATGGACAGTAAGACGTCGGCTTGCTGAATCTAACTTAAAACCCCTTAGACCTGCAAACGGCCCTAAACTGGAGCGTGGGCATCGTATTTCAAGACTAAGATATGCCCAGAGCCACGTAAATTGGAGTATTGAAGATTGGTCAAAAGTTATGTTCTCCGACGAATCAAAATTTATGCTCTACAAGCACGATGGAAGACACAGAGTGTATCGAAGACCAGGGGAAAGATTCAAGCAAGCATGCATCGAAGAAAAAGTAGCCTACGGTGGTGGGTCTGTACTTGTGTGGGCCGGAATTTCTTCTGAAAGTCGCACAGAGCTGGTGATCATAGAAAACGGCTCTTTAACTAGCGTAAGATATGTGGAAGAAATCCTCAATGATCACGTTGGTCCATTTATGGTCAATTTAGGTGAGGATGCTATATTTATGCATGACAATGCCCGACCTCATACAGGTAGGATTGTGAATGACTACCTTCAAGAGATGAACATTACTCGTATGGAGTGGCCAGCGCGCAGCCCGGATATCAACCCGATCGAGCATGCTTGGGACGAGCTAGGCAGATGCGTAAAACAACGAAACCCTCCCCCAATCACGCTTCGTGAGCTCAAAATTGCTCTCACAGAGGAATGGGAGAATATTCCCCAAAATCGTATAAGGAACTTGGTGTACAGCATGCCAAACCGCGTAAACGCAGTAATGGAAGCACGAGGAGGCAATACGAAGTATTAAAATTCAAGAAAATCGTAATAAAGTTCAAAAATTTCATGTTTCCTATTTTTGTTTTAAGGAGAGATCAGCAGTTTTTTTCTTTATGTAATTTTGTGTTAATAAAATGTATTTTTTTTACTTTCATTTAAGGAGTATTACATTGTCTATTAAATACAATTTATTGCATTAACCTATCATTTTTAGTTTCCGAGATTTTTAACATTCTTTAAGTGACCCGGATTCATTGCTCTCGAGTGTAGTTGGCGAGGCAGTTTGCAAGCCGCCTCACGGCGCGCGGCGCCCGACCGACTTGAGGACATTTAGCCCGGCGCCGCTGTTACAACTCTCATTCAATTACAACCTCAGAATAGTTCTGTATAATTTGACAGCTGAAGTGGATGTTGATTGAACATTTCTCCGTTACAGTCGCAATACAATATTCAAGAGTTAATTTGTAGCAGACTTGAGCGTACCATTTGCTAAACTTTAGCTACGCTACAAATTGACTTAATATGTAGTTACGAGTTACCGTGCAAATTGAGGCATTGGGTAGGTAGAGGAAAGGATGGTATTTTGGAATACTGTTGTTAATTTGCGATAGCAGTGATTCACAAAAACGAAAAGCGCCATCTCGTTTTACGAATCATAAAATGTTCACAAGAAGCCTCATCAATCGATATGTTTACAGGGATAGTCTGTAATTTTTCTATGATGGCGACCAGAGATTAAAACGTGGAACAGCGCGTGAGTAAATTTTTGAGGTACCTACGTGTTAAACCCATTCCTTTCGCTAAATTTCCTTATGATTGTGCTGTTTAGCTTTATGTGTAGTGTAAAATAGATAATTAACTTTGCATATTAGCATTGATTTCAACAATTTGTATATTTATAAATACATAAATTGTCCACCTACACCTTGTTGCTAATTTGGAATACCCGATGTGATATTAATTTGGAATATTCCAAAATACATTATTGACTAATTAAAGTTAATAAAACTAAAAGACTGATTAAAGGTACCTACTTAAAGGCTGATTAAAGTTTATTATAGAAATCATATTTTTTTTATTTATAGAATATTATTTACCTATCCTTTCACCTTTAAATCACTTACCTACTATCACGGTCTCTAATCAGGACTGAAAGTAATTTTGAATACCAAAATGGTATGCCAAATTACCTTCAGTCGGTTTAGGAACCGATGGTAGAGAGTTGCTCTCTGTGATCAATTTTGTTTTCACAAACCTTACACTTTCTTCTTAAACATTGACTTAGTAATAGCGAAAATAACTAAGCTATGCATGGTGAATTTATTTTGGAATACTCCTATACCAAAATACCTGGCCCCATCTCCAACACTAAATTGTGCCATTTTGCATTCAACCTAAAATTTTAACCTGTAGGGATAATTAATTGTTTTTTGATAGCTTGCACATTGATAGTAAGATAATATTGCTTCAATTTAATCGAGGTTTTATTTCTTAATACCTCACGGAAAAAAAGTTGCAGGTCTGAAACAAAATGGTATTCCAAATTACCATCCTTTCCTCTATAGCATTAATGATCGCTGATTAGCTGGCCGAGCTCACAGTGCGTCGAAAATGCGGAGTATGGAGGCAACGTGTCTTTAACATTCAACAATGTTACCTACTTCTTTTATTTCCTTATATAATGTGTGCCAGGGAAAGTGAGTGGTTATTGGTACGTACTGTCCTCTCAATATTTATTTTAAAATATTATCTTCGAAGGTACATACAATGATCGTTTTTGTGCGCAATAAACTTTCGTGCGTCATGCTGTTAATTAACAACTAGCTTTTGCGCACAACTCCGCCCGCGTGGAAGTCGTAAGACACCACAATATACTACAAACTAAATACCAGCCAGATTTCCCGCCCGAGCTTTGCTTCGTTTTCGCTTATCGTTCTTTCTGACGTTTTTTTTTCTGTTCGGCTCGTAAGGGTCGTAGCGTGATAAGAAGATTTTTTAAAATCCGACTTGTATGTTCCAGAGATTAGCGCGTTCAAACAAACAAAATAACAAACTCTTCAGCAGCTTCATTATTAGTAGGTATACAGATATAATAAAATAGAATAAATTTATTTACTTTAAAACATGGTACATTAAGGTCTTATAAATACAATTATGATCATAAATATTTCGCCATGGACTGGTATATAAATAATTTAAATGTAAAAATTGAAAACGACACATTAAGTAATTTGTGAAAATTATTATTATAATATGTCTAATAACGCTGGTGAAATCTTAACAGTAATAGATAGGTACATAAAGTAATATAATGAAAACTGAGTAACCATATGTTACTTTTTTATCAATCAATTCTTTCACACTATATAAACAATTACCAATAAGCCATTTATGTAGAATGTTTAAAGGGTTGTTCCATTAAGTATTTCTTTTGGGATATTGTTGAATATTTTAACTGCTGTGACAAAGCTATTTATAAGGCATAATGTGCTTTGATGCGAAGGAGTTCTTATCCGTGTTGGGTCTTCACGGGTATATTTTGAATGCAAGTCGCATGCTATTAAACATTTTGAGTGCTCTTTTACAAATACACTACCTTGCATTATGAGTTTTATATAGAGGTCAGCAGGATGGAAACCCACTGATACCTCAGATTGCTCTTAGCCATTCTTTCTACACTAGGAAGGCTTCATTTACGTTTGTCGAGTTCCCCCAGAGTAGGAGCTCATACCTTAATAAAGAGGAAACATCCCCGTGATATATGTTATTAATTATTTTTAGTGAAATTTACTGTTTGAAATTCATTTTATTTAAAACCATAAACAAATGAAGCAGTAAGTGCAACTGCTTCACCCACGGTACGTCTTTAACGTTAAAGAGCAAATACAAACTACGAATTTTTTAAACAAAATTCGACAATAATGGATTTTCAAAGTAAATTGTTGGTGGCTAAAACTCACCAGCAATGAAATTCCATACAACTTTGCTGGCGAATATTCAAGTAGCAAGGAAAGGTCTACTGTAGGTATGCTAAGAGGGTTGTCAAATAATTACCACATTTTGGAGTAAATAGTTTTTACGTTTACAAAACAAACGAACGACAAGCAAGTAGAATATAAATAAAGAATTTATCAAGGACGGGCCCAAAGTAATGTCCCTATATGTTCGATGAAGCTGCAAGAAGTGAGGAAGTAAAATATTTGTAACGGGCACAATAGCCGGACTACGAGTGCCGCGGTAAGGCCCTCCAAGTATTTAGCTGTTTACTGTTGGAACTTCCAGCCCAATTGTTTGTTGTTTACTGCGCAACTCCTAGTTAAATATTATAAAGTAATATTTAACAGTTTTGAGGAGATTGTGTTCGCTTTTCCTTTTGAAGTTTAAGTGAGGTTTTGATCCTACGTTAGTTTTTATTTTCTTGGACGGGATAAATTGAATAACGCCAATTATTTTTGAGAAACTTTTATTTTTGTCTAGCTAAAATAATTGCCATCATTCAATATGTTCCGTAACTGCGACGTGTATGCCAACCCGTTAATAATCCTAAATGTATACCTTGCTCTTTGTCAGTCCATCCTCATCTATTGTATCTCATGCTGGGGTGGTTCAAAGGCCATACTTGAGCCTCTGGAAGTCGCACACAGAGCCATTCAGACCGACACACAAAGTGGCACCATTCAAACCGATACACAAAGTGGCATCATTCAAACCGATACACAAAGTGGCACCATTCAAATCGATACACAAAGTGGCATCATTCAAACCGATACACAAAGTGGCACCATTCAATTCGATACACAAAGTGGCATCATTCAAACCGATACACAAAGTGGCACCATTCAAACCGATACACAAAGTGGCACCATTCAAATCGATACACAAAGTGGCATCATTCAAACCGATACACAAAGTGGCACCATTCAAATCGATACACAAAGTGGCATCATTCAAACCGATACACAAAGTGGCACCATTCAAACCGATACACAAAGTGGCATCATTCAAATCGATACACAAAGTGGCATCATTCAAATCGATACACAAAGTGGCATCATTCAAACCGATACACAAAGTGGCACCATTCAAACCGATACACAAAGTGGCATCATTCAAACCGATACACAAAGTGGCACCATTCAAACCGATACACAAAGTGGCACCATTCAAACCGATACACAAAGTGGCATCATTCAAATCGATACACAAAGTGGCATCATTCAAATCGATACACAAAGTGGCACAATTCAAACCGATACACAAAGTGGCACCATTCAAACCGATACACAAAGTGGCACCATTCAAACCGATACACAAAGTGGCATCATTCAAATCGATACACAAAGTGGCACCATTCAAATCGATACACAAAGTGGCACCATTCAAACCGATACACAAAGTGGCATCATTCAAATCGATACACAAAGTGGCACCATTCAAACCGATACACAAAGTGGCATCATTCAAACCGATACACAAAGTGGCATCATTCAAATCGATACACAAAGTGGCACCATTCAAATCGATACACAAAGTGGCATCATTCAAACCGATACACAAAGTGGCATCATTCAAATCGATACACAAAGTGGCACCATTCAAATCGATACACAAAGTGGCATCATTCAAACCGATACACAAAGTGGCACCATTCAAACCGATACACAAAGTGGTACCATTCAAACCGATACACAAAGTGGCACCATTCAAACCGATACACAAAGTGGCATCATTCAAACCGATACACAAAGTGGCATCATTCAAACCGATACACAAAGTGGCACCATTCAAACCGATACACAAAGTGGCACCATTCAAACCGATACACAAAGTGGCACCATTCAAACCGATACACAAAGTGGCACCATTCAAACCGATACACAAAGTGGCATCATTCAAACCGATACACAAAGTGGCACCATTCAAACCGATACACAAAGTGGCATCATTCAAACCGATACTCTCTCCAACTATCGAACTCTATCAATCATGTAGCGTACCTAATGTAAGGCTTAATATATTTAATATACTTAATATATTTTACAAACAGTCCTTCTCCAACACCAACGAGCACCTTTAAAAAAATCTCCAAACGCCTAAAAGACCTAATTTTCTGCACAATTCCTTTAACACGCACGAATGTTTGCGAACATTTTATTAAAAAATCGCCCTCTACTTTGGCTCATCACTTTACAATAAAATGTTCACAAATATTCCGATTTACGGGTTAACCTCAGAAGGAGCGAACAGGTATAATTGCTAAAAGGACTGATCGCTCCTTCTTTCTAAACCTAAAAACTATCACGATACCGAAGATATACTATAATAATTATAGCAATAAGATTAAGTAACTTTGTGTCCGTGCTTTAGAAATTACCTTTCCATGTACACTGGTCCTAGTTTGAACAATAATGAATTTTCATTGTATTTAAAAACTTTCATAAACTATTTAATGTATTTAAAAATTACTTGTTAACTTGCAATATTGATTGCGCTAAAGTAACTGAAATTAATTGAAAACTCATTGACCCCCCTGAGAACCCCTGCGTATTAATTTACGGTTTTCTTTGATGCCATCCTGTTTTAAAACTGCCAAGTAAATTACATGGCATAAGTGACTAATTATTAAAACGGAGCCCCAAGGCAAGCTGCCCGAAAAATGTCTTATGCCTCATTTTCTGTTTATTAGTATTACCTACCTATAGTTAGAGCCTTCGTAAATCCTAATTTAGGACAACAAAATAATTTTAAATCAGTAAGCATCCTACTATATTTTGTGCCAGTCTTGAGTATCGTGACATTTTTTGTCATTACTCTGAAACTCGGGAAAAAGGTCCGGGGTTAGTAAGGATAAACTAATAAGAGTACATCGCGGTACCTACATTACGAGCCGGGCTTAGGGGCATAATGCTCCCCTTTAGTTACCGTTTTTATTGCCTTTTAAACCCAAAAAAAGAAGCGGGCGCATCTGACTGGCTCGTTTTTGTTTAGATTAATAGGTGTAGGGACCTAGTTCAATTAATATACACAATATCATTAAAATTATTACAAAGCAAGACTTATTAACGCGCAAGTCGGTAAACAATTTTCCCTCAAGGTACTCCTGGTAAAATACTTAGACAAAGCTCAGAGAAGAATTCGGAGGAAAAACATTCAGCAATTACGTAAATATCTCAAGTTTGGTTCTTCCACATTTGTACAGGTCCAGAGACTCTACTCTCGTTACATGACAAGTAATTACTTTACATACCTGGGATAGCATAGTAGGGTTTTAAGTCATCTGTTATTCTGGTGTAACACCATTGCCGTTAAGCTACTGCATGCGAGCCGACCCTGCCTCGACCGGTATTTATGACTCGACAACACATCGAGATCTTTGTTATCTGTATGTTTAATGTTGTACTGACACCTAAACCTTCCGAAATAAATTCTCTAAATGATTTGTGAAAACCACATCAGAATCCGTTGCGTAGTTTAAAAGTATACTTGGTCACTCAGACCGACACGAAAGGTGACTTTGTTTTATACCATTTAAAGATTATAGTTACAGATTGCTTACCTGGGGGCAGTGGTGGCCCGCGACTTACTTACGAGATGAAGGTCATATATTCGAATCCATGCATACACATTACTTTGTGTAAATAATTTAATTTCATCACCACTGCTCGAAGGATGATAGATAACCTTGTAATGAAACCGGCATTCATAAGAACTAAACGTTCAAAAACGTGACATCCAGTACCTGGCATTGGGCTCGCGTGGTGGATAACGCCCGCTCCCTCTCACAGAGTGAGACCTGAGTGCCAGGTCCCAGCAGTGGGAACATTACAGGCTTATTAAGATGACTACCTACTACTACCTACCTACTCAGAAAAGAGAGCTCAGAGAAGATGTATTCATTTGTAAAACCTACAAGAGAGATACCACGAATTGAAGAAAATACAGTTGTCAGACTACTTCGAGGAAGTATTTGCAGAATTTACATATTTAACGTTTGTTTCACGGCTGAGCAGATATAAGAAACAAGAAGCTGAGACGTACAGAATCTTTTCATCTCTTTTCCGCCATCGTTTGTGCTCGGTGAGGGAAAAACATTCGAGTTTCCGAAACAGTTGGCAGAGAAAGGCATTGGAACAAACAAAACCACGATTGATTTTTGACTGGTATTGTTGGCTGATAATCGGGGCTCAATAGGTACATTCTACTGCATACACGATCAAACTCGGACTTTTGATTTGCATACAAATGAAGGTTTTGGGATCGGCGACTCCTACGTCGTTATAGGGTGTCCTTTATTACTAAAGCTTGTAGCGTACATACCCACACTTTGTAGGCATTCCAAAAAACCTTAAACCGTTACAGGCTCAGCTGATCTGACACAGGTTCAATAATAGATATATTCACCTACCTACTGCGAGGTAATAAAAACCAATTCGATTTTCGAATTAGTAGTGACAGAGAAGCGGGGGCGCGAGGAGGCGGTGTAAAAAAAAAGTTCTGAATACAAAACTTTTGTCCATGTAGATATGTACACATAATATAATTATCTTATTTACAAAATATTTTCTAAATTCTATTAATGGAATGAACCAACAAAAGTTTTTATATTCTTTTTATTTGATATGCTACGTGACTTGATATCTAAAAACAACGTTTTATATTTGTTTGTATAAGCAGTCGAATATCAGATTTGCGAATGTTTGAGGAAAGCTGTGCTTATATAATTTTACGTTATCTCTTCATGGTGTCGAATAACAAAGGTATAAATTTAGGAAGAAAGAGAAAGTTATGGAAATTATTATAATAATAACTCGTATGATAACCAGCACTGCTGCAAACTGCATTACTTACACCATATAGTAGGTACCTGTAGCTCCTAAAGACGAAGAAAACACAACTTTAACAAATAATTAGGCTTAATATCTACAAGTATGTAATATTAATATAAATAAATATATTGTTAATGGCAATTTTGACTGTATTGATTTAAACAATGTATTGTGCTATGCAGTCCCCAGAACTGTCCATAGACGGCGGGTGCGTGCTGGCAAACTCTTTGCAGTAAGTACCTGCCGATCTAACACTGGTCTACGTTCGCCAGTTCGGCGAATGGGAGCAACCTACAATGAAGTATTCGAACACATAGACATATTTACATGCTCTTTGAAAAGGTTTCGTAGCCTTTTGCATGAGACACTTGAGCTCTTAGACTAATTGTTTGTTGTACTTAGTTGTTTTAAAAATACTGTTTTGTTTTCTTTTTTTCTCATTTTATTGTTTTTATAATTAGCGTAACTGTCATGCATGAACAGTTCACCTCCTAGTGACTAAGGTTCTATTTATTAATGGTAATCTGTGAACAGCGCTGTGGGTTACATTATTACTTATGTAATTTATGTTTTTTCTGTTTATAATATTGCATAATGTAGCTGTTTGTTGTTCCTATTTAATAAAATAAAATAAACTAAAATTCTATCTATCTTTTTTTTGGATTACGGTAAGGTTGTGGCTAACTAATAGAAACCACACGGGTCGATTGATTAGGTTAAGCTACACTTGCCACGGTTGGCCCGTGGATGGGTGACCATCTTTACATACCAAGATCCCTCCGTGCCTCGGAAAGCACGTAAACCCGTTGGTACTGGCTGTCATTTGTGGACCTTGGACAGTCGTTACGGGTCGCCAGAAGCCGGAAAGTCTGACAACCAGTCTTACCAAGGAATTTCATATTACCCAGTGACTGGGTTGTGGAGTTCAGATAGGCAGTCGCTCCATGTAAAATACTGGTATTCAGTTGCATCCATTTAGACTGGAAACTGACCCCAATATATTTGGGAAAAGGCAAGCAGATGATGGTAAGGAAAACTGAGCATCTATTCATTACCATCGCGTCAACTTATAGTTTAGAACAATGAATTTCTCTGATATGAGAAATAGTTTTAGACCAACGAATGAGCTCTCAAGCGTCATGATTAAATTAAATTCATCCGACGGAATGTTTATGTCAATTTCGAGTTGTTAACAATAGGTGCTAAAAAGTTCTAGAAACTGGATCTAAAGCATTAGGAATATCAGCTAAAGCACTAGGAAGTGGTGAAGGGCAGGAGTTTTAGGGGACTGTCTTAAGTAATTTTGATGTTCGAAAAGCGCCGATTAATAATAAAAAATAATACTTAATATTAATAAAAAAAAAATTATTTAAGTTCAGGTGTACAAGAAAAACACTTATCTTAACACTATGCGGCATTACAACTAAGGAAACAGAGTGTTTTCGATGAACTCTGGCACCCAAAGTAAGATTTAACTTGTGTTTAGGGTGCTAGCGTCCTCGCCTATGATTTGAACATAGGTACAGCAGTAATTGTAAGACGAGCACAGAATATCATGATTAAATTATAATAATAATATATTACTTAGCTAATGCAACTATGATGTATCCTGATTCTCAGCCTAGTTTGAATTTCAGCAACAATTTCACGTACAAAACAAACTTTAATAGCCGCAGACACCTCGCGTAGTGTTGCGAGCAACATCGATGTGTTACGCCACATTGGGCATGAAGGCGCGCCGACCGAAAATGCTTGCTGATTGATACCAAATTGAGTATTATCACGACCAGACAGCCGTAAATACGCTCACTTATTTCAATGATGTGGGTGTCCAAAATAAACAAGTTTTTTTCTATTATCATCGTGTTGCGTTCTCAATTCACACGCATTTTATATATTCAGTACCTCAACCTTTAGGTCTCCCCCTGCGAGCGTCGAGAGGTTATGCAGTCCTTCAGCTGACTCTGCCGATGTTTATTTTTAGTTTATTTCATGATATCAACGTTTATTTCAGTAGTAGGGTTAAAATATACCGAGTTATTATGTAATTCTGTGCCAAGAGGTTATATATCTAAATATTCAAACATATCCGCTTCAACATTTGAATATTATTAAATTTTCTCTTAGTATGTAGTTGTCAGTCATCCCCTAAACCTTTGCTGTTCGTGACGTTATGTCAGAAACATGTTTGGGCGTGTTAAGTTTAATAACTAGCAAGTGCCTGTGTCGAATACCTACTTAAGTAAAGAGGAATGTGTATTGTGTATTTGCTATTAAAATCTCGTGAGAGGATATAATATCTTGTCGCTGTAGTTTTTGTCACGATGTTAAAACTTTTCTAAATGGAATTGTTTAATGTAATTTTATTATAAGGTAAAATTGGCTATGTACTTTTATAGCAATGAGTCTTCATAAGGTGTTTCTTAAAACCGTCGATCAGATCGTCTGGCTTTATATCACAGATAACACCATCCTTGGTATATACTGAAGTTCATTTGTTACTTTTTATTTCACTATACACTCTGTATTAACTCTCCAATGTTGCCCTTTTTGGCGAGGCCTCTCGTTTCGACTAAAAACCAATTTCGTTTGATCGATCGCTTGGCTCCGACAGTAACCTTTTATCATATTAATACTTGTTAATTAACATTTAGTTAATTATGTTATGTTCATTTCAATTGAAATATGTATTTATAACAGAGTTGATTTAAGGTACCATCTTAAACATGGCTTTTCATGATATATAAAAACAGCATCTACGTACATGGAGCGTCCGTAAACTTGATTAATTAGAAATTTGACACAAAATATACCTGTACAGTACATACTATGTATATAATTAGTTTCATGGCAATAGGTAAATCATTGCTACAGTATTTTTTATTTATTTTTTATTTTTGAGGGTGGGAAATCATCAAATAACTTCTCCCGCTCTGGGCAGAGCGGGCAGGCGTGTCAGACTCTTACTGACTAAAACCCACCCGTGTTCCTTCAGTTGCCTGTGCCAGGGGCCACGGTATCCCTCTCGGACTTTCCCGCACTTTCCCGCCCTAGCGGACCCCGTCATTGATGCTGACATCTCATTGAGGCGCGCGTGGAACACAACGCGCCGTCGAACCGGGCCTGTTTCTTATCGAACGGCGAGCTGCCCATAGCTCGCCGTTCGCAAGCCCGCGCCTACGGTGGCCGGGAATCGGCCTGCGATTCCCGACGCCCAGTGCGTCTCCTTCGGCGGCTAGGGGCGTGTGGGCGCGAATTTTGCCTCTCCCTCACGCGTTCCGCCTCCTCCTTCGCGAACATTATACTGCTTCGCAGAAGGAGGTGACGGCTTCCCAAGCCCTCTCGCTCGGTACCATGGCCTGTACCGGGGCCTGACGCGAGAGATCGCCACCGCCAATCGCCTGCACGAGGACACGGCGGTGCTCCGCCCAAGCCGGGCAGACCTCCACCGTACGCTCCACCGTGTCCTCTGGGCGATCCACACAATGGTGACACCCGGGCGTTTCCTCCCGCCTTATCCGGAACAGGAACCTACCGAAACAACCGTGTCCGGTGAGGACCTGCGTCAGGCGGAAGGTGAGGATGCCATGGCGCCTCTCTAGCCACTCCTCAAAGAGGGGACTTATCGCCGCAATTGTGGCGTGCCCAGCGCTGGGTTGCGACAATCGCACTTTCCATGCCACCCTGAGATCGCGCCGGAGCTCTCTCCGCTGTACCGTGATTTCTCGTGGCAGCGGAGCTACGGCCTGGCGTGCTACAGTTCTTCTGTGACCTGATTCCCTAAAGTTTGTAATCTAATTTAGCGATAAATAGTAGAGTACCTATAGTCAAAAGCTTATACAATTACCAGAGAGAATAGTTAATTATCCAGCTCCGTCGGTATATCCTAAAATTACGACTTTGTAAAAAGAGAATGCCGTTCAATATAGGGCGCGCTGTCACAAACAAACCTAGTGTATTTGGAGGAGAATTCAATGCTCTTTCTATATTAAAAACTAGTTATCACTGTATAGTATCACTGTGCTTAATCGTCTTTTTTTTTACGTAAGTACCACATTCGTAAATTAACTGAAATCTATGGACATGGCGGGAAATAACGTTACAAATGTACTTTTTCATGTTATAAAAACCCGGAAGTTTAGGAGTAGTTTTATGAACTTCATTTGGTTGTGACCCACTTCTCTGCAAGTTCGTACAGCCGAATGGTATTTCAGTTTCCGATGACAATTTAAAAGCTGCAGCTCCGTTAATTTCTCGTGTGAATAATGCTATGATTTGTTAGGGCTTGGGCAATCCCGTTTAAATCATTATTCCATCCGAATAACGTGATGTATTAGAAAAACCAAAAATATTTGAACGCTCAGCTTATTTGTATATTTTTTTTAGGAAGTGTTAATGTGTCTGGGTGTCTTTAATATAGGTACAACTTAAAAAATTACATACAGGACAGTAGGTATTATAATTATCGCGCACTTTTAATGTTGTATGATATCAACGTTAAAAGCGTTGTTCACTTAAAAACTTTGATTTTGAAACGTTTTGTTGCGAGTGTACACGCCATCATTGAGAGCGATGGTATGTCTAATAAAGTCTTGACTCAGTCTACGCCCAGCCCTATGTCGTGGAACCTACACCAAATGTTATGGTGACATTCGCGGATTCTGCTGATAGATATTAAAATAACTAGTGTACTTACATTAAGCACGATGATGAAGAAATCCAGGGTAAACAGGAACGACGTGATCGGATTAAAGTTCAACTGAAACAAAAAAAATAATATTAAAATTACCTTTATAGTACCAACATTAACAGGGAGTGACCCCTACAAAATCACAAATACGTGCAATAATAATATTTCTAGTACCTAAATGATTAAGTTTGATATTGCTATTCTATTCGCCAGTTTCGATGAGTTATTTTCGTTGTTTGGAAAATTGAACCTTTTATCTTGTAGCAGCGCAAACAAGTAAACTTGGTTCCAGAGTCTTTCCAAGGGACCAATTAAGCAAAACAAGTTTTGTTTCAGACCGAAAAAAACACGCATCTGATTACGAAATAAGATTTTTTAAATGACACTACGCAAGATGCGTTGTCTACCAAAACCTTAGCAGCTCTACGGATTTCGTAGCTCGTAGCTTTTATCATAATAGAAATAATTAGAAATGCAACCAACATACTAAAACTACGCGTATTGTGTACTATTTATTATTGCGAAAGCATTTTATATGGTTGACACAACAATACAGACCCGATTGTAATTATGTCGAACAAAACAAAATTAATAACGTGTAACGAGATAATTAAACGCGCAGCTCTGAATGTTCAATAATTTAATCAACAGTAGTGTCCTGTTTAGTGTTACCAATTGTTTTTTGTAATAGTCAAGAATGTGCAAATGTCTGTTGTGAATTTTGTAGTCTAACGTTGTACCGTTTCGTAGTAGTCAGTAGTAAGTAGTACTTCATAATATTTCGAGTCTAAACTGCCTGGAGGAGCTACTGGTCCATGAAGACGCTAATGATACGCGGCATTCGTATCAAGCGGCGCAAGCTTCTCGACATGTGTATCCTGCTCATCCTAACCTATGGCGCCCAGACTTGGTCTTTTTGACCGAGGCTCAGAAGTTAAAACTCAAGGGAGTGATGGAGTATAGCATTTTAAAAATCAAAGTCACTGAACAAATTCGCAACAGCTTCACAGGGACAAGACAGGCATCGCCAATGTTGGCGATAAATCTGCGAGGCTGAAATGGGACTGGGTGGGTCACCACTTCTTCCCCACTGCTCACTAATGCAGCACTATGACCTACTGCTCATTGAGCAGTAGGTCATAGTTTGTATTACCGAACATTTTATGCTCTATAGCTCAACTATTTTTTGCACAACTTACTCTTAGTTGATCAGTGGGTCATCTTGTTATAAAATCGAACATATAACCTATTGCTCAATTGCTTTTGAGGCACTGGCCACTTGTATAATCTATTGATAAGACCTAGTTAATACATTTATTTGTAATCTTAAGTCCACGGATCATTCATGTCCAAAAAATAACAATCATACTATACTAATGGTAGAAAAAGATAAACTTAAGAAGGCAGCAATCTGTTCTGATCGCCCAATTCCTTAATTGTTTGAAGAGGCCATACTACAGATGATTAAACGGGATGAGCATAAAAAGGAGATCATAAATAGTATACCTGTATCGAGCATCAAACATGGTCTTTATGATTAATATAAATCGGTCGGAACTACACTCCTATACACGAGGTGGATGTACCGTATAAATATCTCGAATTCCTTTTAGCTGATTTTCATGACGATAAATACATGTTTATCCATTTATATTTGCGTTAATATCCGACAAAAAACAGAGAAGTTATAGATATTTATTTTATATTTTAAAATCGCAAATACCAGAACTGATTATTTAAAAACTGCACTGCGATTTTGAGATTGGGATGATGAATGCAATAAAAGAAGTATGGTCTACTGTTACTATTAAAGGTTTTACCTACTCTGGACTTAAATGATTTGGCTACACGCCAAATAATTAGGCTGTCAGAAAACAAAACGCGAGAAAAGGATCGTTCGTCTCTGCTCCGTGTTACCATTCAATGGTGAGAAAAAAATTATGGAAGTTTGGAATTACATTAAAAGCGAATATGGGAATATGAAACTTGCAACGCAGCCCTTTTTGACGTATGTGGACAACATTTTAAAGAAAAAGGACTATAAAAATAATCAGTAGGTATGCGAGGAGAGCGACATAGAACCAACGTGCTCGAAGGTTATCGAAGGTATTCAAAAATAAACATAACATAAGCAAAAACACCAAGATATTAAAAATACTAGCTGACATTGACGTGCTTGTTGTAGATAAAACAGCTAAAAGAAGAAAAAAGTTTAATATATACAAAATGATGATATAATTATTTAAATACAAATGCAACTAATTAATTCAGATATCTCAGATGGACACGCTTTCGAAAAATTGCGATAATACATTCAAGAAAAAATTATAAATAAAATTTGTTTTTACTTTTAAAGTTTCATAGTAGATAGTAGTACCTATACCTACCTAATTAAAGTTTTTTTTCTAAGTTCGTTAACCTTTATCCTCTAAGAAAAAATAGTTTTATTTTTTTTATTTTAACATTTCTTTGTAGTGGGTGAAGTACATTAATTAAGCGATTTGGAGTTTTTTATCTTGTTACAAAATTTATGGTATCGCTTATATGTGACCATAAGTATGTCATTTTCAGGATCTGCCTGTAGGGTTCAAGCCATGCTATCTCTATTTCGGATACAACGTAGCAGACCATTGGTAATCCAAGGTTTCAGGATTCTGCGTTTAGAAGACATGTAGACAGATTTGGAGTGATTAGCGATGTCAGAGCTAATAATGGAAACCAGAGACTCGGCGGCATTGTTTGCGTCTTGAATAGTCAATATTCCACTAAAGTCCATTGATACAATGTCAGTAGTTGCAGCTGTATAATTAACAACTATGCGAGTTACTTTAGAGGTAGGGAGTGGCTTTACATGTTGAATGCTTATAAACGTAGGCTTATGATCAGTGATATAAGTATCGAAAACTAGAGTCGTATTTTTAAGATCATATCTTAACGCAACGTTATCAATAAAAGAGTTAATACGGGATGGAAATACATGTGTAGGGAGCAGGCCATGTGAAGCAATAAGGTAAAGGTACTGATTTGCTTGTTGGGAGATAGCATTCGGAGTGATGTCAATATTGATGTCCCCCATTATCACTCAATTTTTTTTGGACTAGCGACTGAGTAAGGACAGTGTCTAAATTATCAATATTATTAGATTTCGTATGGACGGAGAGCGTTAAAGCGCTAAAAGTAAGATATTATGAGATTTTACATTACAGATCAAACAGCTAGCACCAGCTATAGAAGGTTCGGTAACGATATGAGGTAATTCTGATTTTACATAAATTATAACACCATCGTTCTAGTTGATAATATTAGTCGTGTGATAAGAAACATACCCTTCCAGTGGTGGAACTGTAGACAAAAATTAAAACATCACATGCAATTTTTATCCTAGCTAGGAGCACAAGAAAACTATCAAAGTTACAGTTTACACTGCGTATATTTAGGTGCATTATATTAAGCGACTTACTATTGTTATTAATGAAACGTCTACATGATTCCGGTACACAGACATGTGAATCACTTGTACCAAAAGAGTCAATATCATTTAAAATGTCAGAATCGAATATAGATGTTTGATGTTAAGTGCGTATTGATTGCAACCGTAATATGACGTGGATAAAGTGTAATTTAGTTTTGTCTAGATTTAATAATTGTGTTTTGTAAGTTGCAAGTATAAGACATAGAAATAAGATAGTAGATAGGATGTACAAGTACATAAACGCAGGAATGTTGTGTGTTTGTGATAACAAATTTTCTAATTATTATTATTTTTACAAGGTCTAAAAAGGTACGAGGTGTAATACAGTGGCTGATATATACAGTAAACATTTTATAAAGTTGATAATATCAACATTATTTTTATAAAAAGGTACTTAACAACATGTATTTAAAGTAGTAAAAAACAGATTTGTAAGAGACTAGTAGTGCTTGAGTTTGTAAATGAAATTGTAGGGTACTAGAATATTTGAAAAGCATGCAATAATAATGAAAATGAGATGCCTTGCGTTCTTCATGGAGGGGTGAGGAGTTTATTAAGACAAGACGTTGAGTTGATAACAACGGAGTCCATTATTTCACGTTCACGAAGAAACATTTTTCCATTTTGCGACCAACAAAATTTATATTTGTTTGTTTTAGCAAAAGAACAAGCCAACACGAAAGGCACAACATAACGAAAAGTGGAAAAGTATGATGGAGACCTTTGCCCAGCAGTGGGACAACATAGGTTAAATAAAAAAAAAATTTACCTACATAATTAAGAAGATCCGACATAATATAAAAAAAAAAATACTTGTTCGGTTGGGGGACCCCGTCGGAAACCAAGTTCCTTATGCGAAACTCGCACGCACACACACTCGCATATAATATAAAGAAACAGAAAGAGAAAGTGTGAATTTATTACGCGTTTTTAATACAGAGCCATATAGTATAGGCTTTTAAAAGCCACGAAAAACACAAAATCGCCACCCATGATAAAAAATTGACAAATTTTTCGCACGCTGGATTTTCATGATGACCTCACAAAAAAAAACACCTCAGCTTTAGCACCCTCGACAACCATGAAAACTATCTCTCTAGATATAGTTTAAGTATAACGCTTTTTCATTACGAAACGATTTCTTCCAGTTTACTCCTGTAGCCGCGTTAAAGAACTTCGTTCCAAAAATGTAGGCCTCGCTAGAAGAACACAAATATACTACATATTACTCATTTAATATTACATAATGTTCGATTCTAATAATTTTGTATTAAAAACTAAATGCATAGGATTTGCTTTACCGAATGTTAAGAGTAGTGACTGTGACATAGTATTGAATAAAGAGAAACTAGAATTGGTCGATTAAACTGTTTTCCTGGGGATAACGCTAGACTCAAGGCTGCAATGGCGTCCTCAATGCAGGACGGCTAAGTTCAGCAGCATATGTATATAGGAAAAATCCGTTAATTCACTAATGTAGATACCGCGAGGCTAGTCTGTTTCAGTTATTTTCCTAGTATCATGTCTTACGGTATTTTATTATGGGGACGGGCTGCCAATATTGAGTCTATTTTTATTCTGTAGAAAAGAGCCAGCAGAGCAATATACAGCCTCCGCAGACGCGATTCTCTAAGGGAACTGTTTAAAGACATTAACATCATGACGGTACCTTGTCAATATATTTATGAAAACATCATTTATGTAAGGAAAATTTAAAATCTTTTCAGTAAAAGAGGTGAAAGACACAACTATAGGACTAGAAATAGGGACCAATTAGTTCAACCAGGTTTCAGACTGGCTAAAGTAGACTCAACCTTCATGGGGTACTGTTTGAAATGTTACAATAAAATACCTCCCCACATACTCCAACTGAATGAAACAAAATTTAAATTTTGTATAAACGCACACTATACATACAGCCAAACATATTATAAATTGGGGGATTACATCACTGATAAAAATGGCTTGATCACTTGGCTTAACGCTGGTCCTGCTCCACAAGGGTGCATAATTAGCATTCAAAAATATCGTTGGAGCTGATGAAGATTGTAAAAACTATCTTTGCATTGTATAAATTCAATCTCTTAGTATTGTATAATTGCATAGCACATTTGTGAGCAGTACGTACCTACTATAAAATTTACTGGGTTCGTCTTTCATTGGGTTGAATGTGCCCTGGCGGCTGAGAGTATGTTATGCTCACTCAAATGTGTCGCTGGTGGTGGCGTGTGTATTGGATCATTAAGTTGCCCACAAAATGGTTGAGCTGAATGGTGCTGATCCATACGTCATGACCGTGAACGGGCGCCGTCAGCAGAGACTGGTCATTTCTTAGCTTCCACGGCTTATTTTAATTCCTGAATTGTTTTTATCTTTTTATTGCGGACGCTTTTAACGTGCACGTCTTTCTACATCGTTCTCACATGTATAATTACAACATGAATGATGTAACCACTTTTATGAAACAATGTTTTGATTTAAAAGAGTGTCCATGGAGTTTCTTGCCCATTCTTCTCCATAGGTACCTAGTACGCTTTGGAATGGGCATCTATGTAGCTTCATCTTTCTGACTGACCGACCACTCGACAATTTAAAACTGCCTGTAATTAGTTTATTTAAAATAAATGCTATGAGTTTTGAGTTTGAGTTTGTATTATGTAGATAATTCAACACGGTGTGACTCCACCGATCACGAAACGTGATTTATTCGCTTGTCTTCAATAAAGTCGCCGTACTATTAATGCGACTAGGAATAGTTATACTCGACCTATTACTTTCCCAATTTTGACAAAAATGTCAAGAAAAAGGAAACGTCACTAAGGTTGAAACTATAAGTAACAGTTACATGACAAATAGACCTTGTCGATTTATGACGTGCAAGTTACATTCAACAGCATTCAACCTCAGAACAATAATTCAACCTAAGGCAAATCAATTACGACGTTGACAATACACCGATTTTTTTTTATCTTTGTAATAACCCCGTGGCGCTTTTCTTAAAGAAGCCCGTGCATTCATATGAAATATGGGTCTTTGAAAGAGACTGCTATACCTACTAACAGGTGCGATTGACGGAGATGACGCTCTACAAAGCCTTTCTATAAAGCTCAAAACATCAATATTTAAGACCGGGTAGCTAATCTCATTTTACTTTACATTGAAAACACAATGATATTTGCCGATAAAAATATTCTGATACCGGCGTAACTGCCGCAAATAAATAAGCTGTACAAATCCTGAAAAAAAATAGAAGCAATAAAACATACTCGTAGGCAGTGAACAATTTACTTCTACCGAAAACGGCGTGGTGTCAGTGAGAAAGTAAATTTGTTGGCACGGCGTATCTTATCACACAAAAAAGCCATCCGGACCTGAAGCCCGACAGTACGCCGCGTACTGCGATACCAAACACTACGCCAGTTGGACATCGTATTTGTTAATTTTACATTTTATTGTAAAAATACACTCAACGACAGTAAACGTGACGCAAGTCGTAAACGCGTTTCTTTTGTAAACCAATCCTATACTATGGGAAATCTAAGGTAGAGTTTAGAAAGGGGCCAGGTTATTAATTTTCACATAATATTTGGTATACTTTGAAAATTAATAATAAAATAAAATATTATTGAGTAAAATGCTTGAGTTGGGTAAAAGCCAAAATCGAGGAGTGGATAATTTAACAAGAATATGAGGCTGTTGAAGATTTACTCACTTCATCTGTTGATTCTATTACATCGTTTTCCTTCCTCCCGACGGCAGCACCCCCCTCATCCCAACGCACACACGAACACTCAACGCTTCCCACAAATACACACTACACTTATTACACGCCACGCTACCCCACAAGCGTCCACAACATACATACATCACCACACCACCTACACACTAACATACACATACTGTTCCTACACAACTATTTTCATCTCACTAGTACATAAACTTATCTTTGACAATTCCCTAATTTCCCCAATGTCCTTTTAAAATTTATTAACTATTTCCAAACTTAATTTTTTTTTATATTTGAACTTTGTTAGCTTAGTTGTTAACATTATTGTGCATGCTGTGGTCTCCTATAAGTGAAGGAGTACACCTACTTAACCGGATATTGCCCTCTGTTTATGTGTAATGTATGGTGTATATCTTTTGTCGGAGATCCTAAATAAATAAATGAATCACCGATTATCGTGGGTGATGTATCCGGTTTGCGGTCAGCAGTGTACGGACCCTCTTATCCAGGGCGTCGAGTTTGGTCTGGGTCCATTTGAGTATGCCAAAAGAGTACATCAAAAACGGCATGAGCTAACCGTTGAAGGCCCGCACCTTGTTTCCGCCTGAAAGAAGACTAATTAATATCTTCTTCAGGCGACCAAAGAAGCGCTCCTTCAACGATTGCTTCATGTCAGCAACGTTGATGCCTAGCGCTTCTGACATACCCAAATATTTATAGCTTTTTGTTTTTTATTGTTTCGTAAAAAATTGGACATCGTTTTTCCTTTTTTTTTTTTTTTTTTTTTTACACCAACCTTCGTTCACAGTTAGCTCAGCGTCGTGACTATGCCAATTTCCACTGTACCGTTGCCGATGTGAACTAATCGAAACCTACAAAGTCTTCGTCCACAAGGTCATCATATTCTACGCAATCTTGTTTGTTAATACCTTGAAATTTGAAACAACTGTAGATGCCAACAATGTCTTTTGCGTTGACGGAAGGAACTCGATAATCGTCGGTAAATAACATAAAATGACGCTTCTAATCCGCGGAGGATTAGGCAGAGGTTTAACTATAGTACCCACATTTCGCTACCTACATACGTAAGTCCCATGTAATAGGGGGCGATCCTATTGCCATAAACCGGGCACAAATCTAGAATCCGGCCTGCTACCGAGAAATTCCTGGTGGAAAATTCCAATATCACTCAACAGAACCAACCAAGGTCAACGGAACCAGGTTTTTCAGCATTACTTATTTTAATAAATTTAAAATGTTATTATGATTTAAACTGGGGCCGTACCATGACGTGTTAACACCATCATGATTCCGTTGCGAAAAAGAGATAGTGCTATCGGTCATGTATAGCTCCGTCTCTCTTTCACGCTGGAACAATGATGGAATTAATACGTCATAGTACGGCCCCTGTGCAATTTAACAGTGACCTACCGTGCAAGGTAAGAAGAACATTTTTAGTGTTTCAGTACATAGTTATATATAAGCACGGAAAAAAATTATCACAACGATTTGTCGGTCTGTATCTAAATTGAGATAAGACAGCTTCCATGTCTGTTTAGCCACCTTTCCAAACCACGAGGCCTCATTCGCTTCCATTAGCAATGTGTACACACCTCAAAGCTTTTAGGTACCACCATAGCAATTCAATTTGACGATAATAAAACAATTTGTGTAGCTGGTACTGCGTTATCAGATTCCTGGATTGTTGGGAATGCAAATATCTTTTGATTGTAGGAGTTTTAAATTAATTAATTAGATTAATCATATCCTACCTATGGAGGATATGATTCGTCTCATACAGAAACGGAAGGTTTCTTCGCTGGTTCATGATCCGCCTTGGTTACCGTACGATGTTTTGTTTCGTTTATGTCTAGCTACAGTATCTAATCAATCAAAATCAAAAGTCATTTATTCAAACTGGGCTGAGAATCAGCACTTTTTGAATGTCAAAATTGCATAAGACAGTCCCCCAAAACGCCCGCCCTTCACCACTTCCTAGTGCTTTAACTGGGAAGAAGAAGTGGAGCAACAAACTCCCCAGCAGCACAGCTGTCTGTTAAGTTAGAAGAACTATACCTAAATAATCCTTTCACTAAACGAACTCGTCACAGTTTCTGAGTAACCTGTAAGGCTTTCCTATAGTAAGTTATGAGAAATACTTACAGATTTCTCAGAATACCAACAAACTGGGGCCAATTCTCGTAACTATACGATTATGTACATAACTACTACAAGATATTATTTTGAAACTAGACTTTGAACGTTTCTGAGTACGAGTAATTTTCTTATTTTTTCACCGACTAAGATAATAATACTCAATACTTTATTGCATTCCATAATGTGTGCATTATAACAGTTGGTATGTTAAAACATCGAATCAATTATGGACCCTGTCGGGCACAGCAAATTTAATGTTTAATAGGAGAGAGGATGAAGGCGCTTTTTGTTAAGAAAAATATTAAACAATAAATAAAAATAGTATACATAAATAGTTACAATAGTAACAGAATGTATTATAATAAACTAAATATTTACGATTTTATTGAAACTTGTAGAATTTTATTAGCTTTAATTGTGCACTGTTTAGTATAATTATTCATTTTTTATCAGTATATTTGCATTTTAAAAAAAAAATAACTATCTATCTAAACGTAGAACTTCATTTTGTAAGCGGATTTAAACAAGCTTTACAAGATAAGTGAAATAAATATAAGCAGAAAATTGGTTTGAAACTTTGTGTGAAGGCTTTTCGGATAAAACCTGATTTGATCTTCATGGAAAGCTCACAACAGAAGGCAGGCCTTGAGAACAATATAATCCTGAGCTCTCGCACGTGTTTCACGTTTTTAATATAAATGTGCATAATATATTAAATTTGTGAGCCGTAAGTTAAAGAGAAACGAAATATTACACAAAGTTTAGTTTAGAAAACTGTACCTAAGAGCCATCTTAGATATAGCTACTTAAAATAAACTAAACTGATTAGGTACTACATAACTGAAATAAGTTATTTCGCACACAATGTAACTCAAATAATAAGATTTGCTCGAACCCTGTTGCCAAGAGGTCTCCTGGTTCAAGTGGTGAGGATATTTTCTATAAATAAGTATGTTATTTGATTTCGTCAGTAATTCCGCCTCTCCGAGAAACTTGAATCTAGGTACTTAGTAATTATTGCATGTTACTTAGGTAATTAGATACTCACCAATACAGTCTTCTATTGAAATACAATTTAATTTAATTTGTACTAAACTAGCGCCCCACCCCTGCAACGCATGGTTTTTACGACTTGACAAAACATCGAGATTCATTACTGTATGTTAATTTAATATAGACGTATTGCACTTATATCTTCCAAAATATTTTCTCTAAATACTGGTAAAAACTACATCAAAAACTATTGCGTAGCTTAGAAGAACAACGCAGTCACACAGACATACACGGAAAGGAAATATGTATAGATATAAGTAGATACGATACGGATAGATGAATAGTAACTGATTAGTAATTCCATGAGAGATGGGTAATATCTGAAAATAAATGATTGCTAATTGATCTAATTAAAGAACATTAAAAATACACTGTCTTTATTAGGTTATCGTATAAGCTGCCAGTGCCTTAAGTTTCTATAGTAACACCAATTAATCGAGTACAAAAAAGTGCATAATAACCTATCTGTCTTCAGTTTATGAGAGGCTATAATTATAGCCATAGAGGCTATTATTATACAATTTGAAACAATCCCGTGGGAACGCAACAGATTCCTCGGTGGACACAGACGTGATTGTAGCGTAAAACAATTAAAGCGCTTTAGCGATAGATACAATATTGTTTATTATCATAGAGATCTAATAATAGATAGATACATAAATCATTTAATCAGTGCAACTAAAAAAAAACCACAACACACTAAAGCATGTAGGTAGGTATATAATCGCATGACACCGAGTTTTAGAACGAGAAATCGGTATGTGTGACAAGGATACAATCCTACATATTCAAAGTTTGCAACATGCAATGTGAGCCATATCTTACATTTCTGCTCTTTTTAAAAGCACATTTGTTGTGCCCGGTTAGGGGCTCGTCCCCCATTACGTGGGGCGAAATGTAGGTGTACTATAGGCACACCTCTGGGTAATCCCACGAGAATACGTGGGTCACACTTAAAGTTTTTAGAAAATAAAAAACGGAATGATGTAAAAGCCTGTTAATATTGTTATTGCTTTTCGAAGTAGTCTCCGTTCCTTTCTAAGCACCGCCGCATGCGATGGAACCATTCACTGAAGCAGTGGACCCACTCTTCTTTAGGGATTTCCTCCACGCCTTTTTCAAAGGCATCCAGGGCATCTTCAGGGTTTATAAAACGAATTCCTCTAAGTTGATCTTTTATTTTTGGAAATAAATAAAAGCCACAAGGTGCCAGGTCAGGACTGTAAGGAGGATGACTTACTAACTCCACACTTTCGATAGACAAATATATCGAAAATTTGTCTGTCTGGCGTGTGAGCTGGAGCGTTGTCGTGTGTGGAGGAGGATCCTGCTTCTTGGGCGCTGGTCTCTAAAATTTTCCAAGACAACTGGTAAACAATGACCGACATACCAATCTGCAGTAACAGTCTTTTTATCTTCTAGGACAATTGTTGCGAAATGATCCGTCCGTCCAAAGAATGAGGCAATAATGTATTTACCTTGATTTCTGCCCTTGTTTATTTTTGTCGGCAAACCTTCGAATGAAAACATCCATTGCGCAGATTGTCTTTTGGTTTCGGGTTCGTAACAATATATCCATTTTTCATCACCTGTGAAGATGCCATATTATACAGCATTCGAGTCACCTCCGTCATACTTTTCAAGCATTGAGCGGCACCGATCCAAAAGACGGCGTTTTTGATCTTTCATCAAATTATGAGGTATCCATCTAGTACAAAGCTTTCTGACGCCTAAATATGCATGTAAGACTTTTTGTACTTGACCCATACCAATGCCCAAAGCTGACCGAATCTGGTGATATGTCACCCTTCTATCAGCTTCTATCATTAGCCGCACAGCACTCACGTTATCTTCAGTATTCGCCGTAGAAGGACGTCCTTTTCGCGAATCAGCAGTGACTTTGCTTCGACCACGTTTAAACATTAAAACAGTTGTAAACCATGGCACGGGATGGGCCTTCGTCATGAAATGCTAATCGCAGTCTATCGTAACGTAATCGTTGAGTAAGACCGCAACGAAAGTAGTAATAAATCATTGAACAAACATTTTCTCTAGTCAAATCCATTTCGACGCACGACAGACACGTTTTAAATTGTCGCCAATTTGTTAAAACAAATGACATAATATGAATTCATTACACATCTACAGATTCCCAAAGAGTTCATAATTCAAAATTGAAATACATTTTTCATCGGCTGTTTTTCTTACTCTATATTCTAAAAACTTTCAATGTGACCCGTACCTACAGGCGTTTTGTTATGTTATGTTAATAAATATGCTGAAATTGTGTTTTTGCAAGTCCGCTGTGTGCTCGGAGTTTCTCGGCCAAAGTGGGAGATGCTAGTGACATATGAGAGCACATGAAAGAGCAGCACATCTAAGCCTTACCCTGAAAAGTCATCGAATGAAGTCGCTGAAAGTCGCCGAAATCGGCTAGAAGGCATCATTATCATCATACTCACGAAACAAGAAGTGTCTAAATGACGCGCGACGCGGCGACGTCTGGACATGTCATTATTACTAAAAAAAAAATTGGAGACCTTGGTTTAGATATTAGTCTGTGACAAAAACTATATTCATATATTTATAGCAATCAATATATTATAGTGTTAATAATCTAATCAGCCTTGTTTACTTGTTATAATTTTATCTAATCGCTCTCATTCCGTGAGTGCTTTTCAGCTGCTTGCCCGATAGATAATGTTGTTATAATAATTGTTCGTTAGGCCGACGTTTTATAAGCAATTTGAAAGTGTATATTATTTTATAAGGTGTTTCAAGTCTGGAGTGTTTATAGTGCTATATGTACCAAGGCATAATTAGGATATATAATAAAAGTACTAGGTAATGTTTTCTTCCCCAGTCTTGCTACAAAGTCTTTCCCAGTAACCGGGTTATGGAAGTCAGATAGACAGTGACTCCATGTAAAATACTGGTATCTAATTGACTTAGACTGGACCGGTTAGACTGGAAGCCCACCCCAACCTAGTTACAAACGGCTAGGCTGATTAATTGAATAGAGCTGTTCATGGAACCTGTTCCACTTTGACGGTATTTATTTCATAATCTTCAGTGTAACTGTAGACCTTCATAATGCGTCTGATTCAGAAGAAATCTACACGTATCTCTTAAAGATGTACATTACGTACATAATTGTGTATGATACGATAGAAAAATACAGATTACACCGCGTATAAAATATTATTCATTAGTAGAAGCTTTAAATTTCTCGAAGAAACAGGCGAGGAACAGTTATACTGTGTCGGATAAAAACGTAGCCCTGACTGCTTATGTAGAACTGCTTTATAGTTTTGTCGAGAAACTAGCAGCGACTTACCGAATGTTTGCATTGTATATAAAGTAGGTAAGAAGGTGTTTCTCTTTTTATATATTATGTTCTTAAGTAGAACCTCGTGGTAAATGATAAAACATATTATGTATATTCCTGAAATTACTTCGGGAAAGGCTACGCCTGCATGGTGACACAAATATGTAGGTAGATAATTTATGGATCACATTCCAGGCGTTGATATTTCCAATTAGAGCTTTAGATTAAATCAGGCCGTTTTCTAAAATGTCGACAGTTTTAAGCGAAAAATCCGTTTGAATTTCATCAGGAAATTCAGATTGAAGGAAACTCGGAATGTGCTCGAATATTTGACTGTGAATTAGATATTTACAAAACGATCCAATCACTGGTAACGTAAGCAAAACATTAAGCTTTAAACAGCGCTTTATACACGTAATGCCGCAGAAAATTATTCTAAAGTGTATTATCGCGAGCTCGAAACGGCCGAAAATTAGCATTTAAAATAAAACATTTATCACTAGCTACATTTAAATTTCCGAATTCAATTACATTTTGAAAGTATGTGATTTTCATTTAGCTACTTGAAGATTTGACCATCTGTGTCAGAAACGGAGGTTTTGAGGCGTTTAACCTTCCTATACTCTCGCATTGGTCTGTAAGACCGACAAAATACTCTTTTGTGATTTTTTCTTTTTCATCAATGGCATTTTGTATTTCCTGTTAGCTGTTAGCTGCCTGATTCATTGTTACTTTTCTTCCAGGGTGCAAAGTGCGTTCGAGCGAGTAGCACGTGTGGCCGAATTTGGCGACAATTGATCTGTTGGACCGACGCGAGAATAGGATCCGGGGTTTATTTTTATTTCAGCTTAGTACAAAATTCACTGAGCTAAAATGATAACACTTCTATATTAAATGTCTTGTATCAATGTTCCTCATGAGGTTCTTTTTTAGATTTGTAAGTATGCTTTTGTTTGTTAGAAGAAAGCATATACATATTTTTGCGAAAATCTTACTATTTCAGAGACTGGACTAAAGAAGGCTGTTGCACAGTAAATTAATGATTAAATGAATTAATTAATGATTATAAATTAGGTTTATCTTATTCACGATATTCCTTATTTTCAAATACATAAATTCGCCTGTCCCAGAATTTGGAGCAGGTATTGGAGGGTTCAGTACCGGTACCCACGTTCTACAATGCCGAACTCTTTCTAAATTGGATTTGCCTTATTTACCGATGAATACTCTTATGGTTGTCTGCAAAAGGGAACCGTACATCATGCAGGATGGTAGAAAAACTCTGGTTGCATTCGATCACTCAAGCGAATTTAGAATTCGTTTCAAAATTGAAGACGCGCGATTGTTTTTAAGAAACAATAGTGATGCGATAGGCGCGTAGAAGTGATCGTCTTAAAATAAATAGCGAAAACATCAATATTGCTTCTTATTCGTACGGTTCGCGCACCCAGTGTTAGAAGTATGGCACGTCCACTCAGATTTACTGCAAACACATTCTCAATAATTTAATTTCACATTAGATGCAGTATGGGTAGATGCTACGTGACATTTATCACACGACTCGATAGTTAATAATAATATTATTTGATTTAAATATCTATGATTAATTATTAGCCACCACTCGGTAGCTAATAATTAGGTAATAATAGATATTTCAGTATATAGTTAACTATAAAATGAGTTCATTCTGATAATATAAGTACAAACATTGTAGTTCGTTTCCAGTTCAAAACTAACTGTAACTTGGACTTAAGGCAAAGCTTACTACTTTATTTTATGATCAGTACCAATAGTTTTAAAGTTAACTTTGGCGTGCAGTACACCGAGTTTGAACTTTAGCCGAGTTTTATGTATAGTCCAGACAAGAACATGTTTGCAACGAGTTTTACCAATTTAGTGAAAAAAAAAAGCAAATAAAGAGAAAGATACTAGCATTAAGCATGAAAACGAAACTGCAGTTTTATTTCCTCCATTGCACTGAGAGTCACCCGATATCCTTTAAATTTCTGCAGGAGTAAGCCATTCGAACCCTTATCATAGTTCTGAAATGTTCATGGTATGCAAACAAATGAAATTAAATTAAATGATCTTCTTTCTCTGATTGAAATAAAGTTCGACGTCTATAAATACCTAAATATAAATATATAAGTACCTATATTTAAGTATTCACTGGTCCAGAAATACGGAGAAGCCTAATCATTGCTGTTCTTTACGACATCGCCGGAAGAAATAAATAAAAGTGAGCGTAAGTCGGTATTATGGCGGAACGAAGACAAGCTTTGAGGACGATAAAATTGTTTATTAAATTTATTTCCCTACAGACGGGATGAAGTTTTCTCCTTTAATTTGGTGATAACACAAAATAAGAAAGACACTATTTGAGGACGGTTTCAATAAAACCGTTATTCCCATTGTATCGTAACAGATACATTACTACTCTATGTCTAATATCGATCCAGGCACATTTCATGCAACATTAGTTTGAATAGTGTACATATTATATGCCTCGTAATTAAATACAAATTGATACGCTAGAGTTAATCGCACAAAGAAAGCTTCATAAAACGTACGGAAGGCCGTCTACGAGGACGTAGCATGGTGCCCGCTACGCCGTAGCGCTTTGTTTTAGTAGCATGATTCTACCTAAAGTAATCAATACTTAGCGTATCCAATAAAACTTACACTCAAGAGAGATTTATGAAGGTAGGTATTGTCAAATACTGCAGGCAGTATATTCATGCTAGGTTAAGTTGTGCATAAATAGCCTTGAGACTACAATAAGTCTCGGATAAGTTATGCACGCACGACTAACATGAGCGACGTTTGGAACTTAATCAATAGGCACTGCTTGCTCTTTGTGCGCGACACGACCATGACAACAAAACGAAAATTCGGCATCACGATATTAGAAAGTCAGAACACCATCCTTTAATCCTGACGAATAAGCACAAGCCTGCGGGCGAATTTAGACCCTTTTCAGTTAGCATCGTTTTCAGTGAGACTGATTCGTAACAACCCGTATCGGAAAATATCCCGGACCCTAATACTTGACATTATAGATAGTTGCATTTTCACTTTTAGCTACGGCCGTTTATCATGACATAAACTAGACAGAATTATGGAGAAGCATTTTAAGTTTAATATCAGGCGTGGATTACACTTATTCGGGTCGCCATAATTCAGCACGATTCGGCGGCATAGCCAAGCGGCAAAATATACATTCAATTTCGCCGCCCGGTCGTGACGAATCATGCCGTTCCGAAAAACTTTGTACCATCCTTACTTTCCAATTTAAATAAGAGGAGGCAAGGATATAGTCCCTATATACATAAATTTAAAGATAAACCTATATAAAATCTCCTAACTACAATAATAACTAACAACTGCGTCGTCTATAGAGCTTTTGCTAAACTTAATGATTTTACTAAGTGAGGAAACATAATGGTGTCGATGGCATTGTGTTATTGCAAACAGTACGTAAATTATAATGACTTTATTATACCCGGTAAGTACTTTTGATTTATTGTATTTAATTAAAAGTGTTTGTGTTCAAACATTCCATTATAAAATAACTAGCTACTGCCAGCGGCTTCGCCCGCGTGGATGTCGGAAATTATCCCGTGCTACCGGGACATCTATTTTATACTATATACAGCGCCTCGTCCCGGAGAGCTCCGATAGATGCGTGTGATCGCTGCAAATCATACAATACTATAACGCGAGGCGCGTTTTTTTATTGTGTATGGCTTCTCGCAGTTGACCTTTAGAGGTTGTCACTGCTTAACCGGACTATCCTGTGGCTGCCTTAACCGGCCGGGGGCGAATTTCTTAAATTAATAAGCGACTGCACGCTAAGGGCATCCCATGTGGGGTACGGACCTTGGCTTAGGGCGTCGATAGTGGGAGATCTGCAAGGTGGGACATCCTGGATCTAGTTTGGATAATTAGTATTAAAATAAAAATAAAACATTTAATTCAGACAACAGTGATCCATAATTTGTTAGTATTACACACAGCTTATATTTTAGTGTTAGTAACATTGATATAAAAATAATATTATTAAAAACAAAGGACGATCAGGCAAAAAAAAGACATACATATTCCCTACCTAATCAACCTCCGCACAAAATGCCTGATATTTGGAGTATAGCTCTCCGCCACAGCTCTCAGGATATAGTTGCAACTACCCCGCACTCTGCACAGCAGTGAAGCTGTTTTTTTTTTGCGTATTATGGCATGAAGGCCATCTGTGTGGGTCTCAGCAAACATTTCTGAAGCGCTACAGAAACGGGGCAATCGCAACAACATCCTGAAAGCATTATTATATTGAACGCGCAGGATCTCTTAGTGTAGTTGACCCATAGACTGCTCGTGTAAAAGCTCTGACAGTAGGCCTTAAAAATAGTAATTTTTACTAGGTCAGAGCATCGAGCAAATCTACGGGCCAGCATGTTATCTCTGACCGCCAGTGCCCTACGCTCCCTCTCAATATCTATATCATCCTTAAGGTCGTCGGTAATTAAATGTCCAAGGTACTTGAAATTGGAGACTCTATTTAAATGGAGCCCATTCAGCTTTATAATTTCTGGTACAGAGTCTGGACATCTACCAGCGGCCTTAAAGAGCATATATTCACTCTTGGTGACATTATAAATAAGTCCATGTGAGACAGCATAAGTCTCACAAACTTTGAGCAATTCCCTGATTGCTCCAGCAGTCGGGCCCAGCAGCACCATGTTGTCTGCGTAGCTGATGTTATTGACGCTCACTCCATTTACTCGACATCCAACAGTCATGCTGCTGAGCTTGGTGATGAGGCCATCAACATACAGATTGAAGAGCCTAGGGGATGTCAAATCCCCTTGTCTCACACCGCATTCCAATCCGTATGCTGGAGAGAGAGTGTTAGACCACTTAACCCGATTTTTTTGATTGGCATACCAGAACTGGAAGATTTTCAGTATTTCCCTGTTTCTCAACTTGTCCCAAAGCACATCATAGGAGACAAGATCGAAGGCCTTTGAGAGGTCAAGGAAACAGGCGTACACCGGCGTCTTACGATCGGTTTAATATTGAACCGTATGCTTGAGACTCAAGATAGCAGTTTCAGTTGATAGTCCAGGCTGGAACCCAAACTGGGCTTCATAAAGATTTAAAACAGTTTTCAAACATGAGTCAAGCATACTGTCCAACACCTTAGCCATGATCGTAGCCAAGGAAATCGGACGATAATTCCCTAACTAACAAATGCAACTTTAGCAATCTAAAGAGACAAGTGACTTTAGGCCTCAAAGAAAACATCGATCATTGTGTGGCTGAAATAAACATGTACGTGATGCTCACAGTGAGGCTAGGCTTAAATTTCAAACCTGGATAGAACATAAACGACCAACTTATGGTTATGTTTATGAACAAATGCGAGAGGCTCGCAAAATTTTCAAAAGTCGCTTGAAATGGTGCCAGAATAACCAAGAACATATCAAAATGGACATAATAGCAGAACAACGAGCTACTAAGAACTTTGGCAAATTCTGGAAATCCACAGGTAAGTTGGACGTTAAGCTGTAACAATCTCACCGTGAAAACGTAGGTGAAGTGAGCTATAATTCCACCAGCATTGCGATTCTGTAACCATCTCACCGTGAACACTTAGGTGAAGTGAGCGTGGAGTGAGCTGTCAGTGTCGTCCCACTGATGCTAGGGATTGACCAAGCATTACATTTACAATCATAATCGAGATTTTAATTATATTTTTTAATGTTATTCCTGTTGATCGTTTTATATAATTTCAAAGCTAGTATTTAAGTGTCTAAATATTATTATTTAGAGTTTTGTTTTTATAAAACAGCAACACATAAAGTCAATTTTGTTTCTTTTTAAATGAAAATCAAAGATGTCGGCAAGCCAACTTTGATTTTCATTTCGGCCTCACTTTCGGGTTTAGCAACCTCGAAAACCACGAAAACGACGACCATAGGCATATTAAACAATAGGTCCCTAATAACAAACAATGTCCATGCGCATTTTCTTTAGTAGCTAGTTTAGGAAAAAAAGAACTTATTTGAGTTTCTTACTGAATTTCGGTTTTGCTGTTTTATTTAAAAAAAACCCGTAAACAATAATGTTTAGCCACTTGAATACTAGCTTTGAAATAATATAAAATGATCAAAAGAACTAACATTAAAATAATATAATTAAAATCTCGATTATGATTGTAAATGTAATGCTTGGTCAATCCCTAGCATCAGTGGGATGACAGTGATGACACTGACAGCTCACTCCACGCTCACTTCACCTAAGTGTTCACTTCACGGTGAGATTTTTACAGAATCGACCGGCTGATTCTAGGGATTGACACTATTGACAACTCACTCCATGCTCACTTCACCTAAGTTTTAACGGTGATATTGTTACAGAATAGGTCGGCTGGTCTCCAGGTACCCCTCGTTATAAAATTGAGATGGTGAAGAAAACCGCAGAAGTTGCCGGTAAGGATGATTCATAAAACGATTACTATAAAAATATTTGAAAGTAACATGCATTGTGATAAAACCTAATAGGTACGTGTTTTTACCTAATAATTTTGTTGACTGTCCTCACCATTAACAAATGGACACCTCATTGTCATTGACTATTAATAAAGTAATAGTAAAAGTATTGCAAACCAACACATGCAAAGCGAACTATTAAAGTTATAAATGTTGTTATAAGCTGCATTAATATTTTAATGATGCAAAGAAAGGTGATGGAGATTACCACTACAAAATGGATGCCTTTAAAAAGTGGTTCAAGTTAATTTTAACCAAAATTGAGTGTGGCGCTGTAATTGTTATCGACAATGCGCCATACCACCCAAGGAAACTGGAGAAGCTGCCTACAACAACCACACTAATGGTATACAAGAGTAGTTAAAAAGCAATTAAATTCCTTTTGAGGAACCTCAACTCAACCCTATAGAATTAATATGGGCTCAAATGAAGAGGTATGTGGCTACAATAACTGGATATTATTACACATGAACGACGGCAGTCTTGCGTTGCTCATGCAATTAAAGATGAGGAAAGGATTGGCCATCTTGATGGCATAATGGATGATGTGGTAGAAACAATATTATGAACGTCGCCGCGTCGGTGAATTCTTCATCTTCATCATCTGATGATAGTGACTAAATAGCTGATGAAGACGAAGAAGTTTAACCAACGTATTGTATGTTGTAAGTTGTTATTTTAAATAAAATATTGTTAAAAAAAATACTTTTCTTTCATAACTAATCTTAAATCATCATGTAATCAGTTATTTCATTCATTCGTTGCAAGTTTGTAATGTGTGATCAAGATGTTATTATAAATAAAGCTTAATTTAATAAAAATACTTATTTCGTTTATATAATAAGTATTTAGAGTACTGTCTTAGATCTATTTATCAAAGTAATGTTAAAACTATTTTAATTGTAATTAAATTGGTTTTAACTTAACTTTAAAATATAATGTTTTGCACTCCTACTTCTACGAGCCTCTTATTTCTAATGCTGTTATAAATGGAGTAGAAGCATACCTCAGATCATATTATGATCTGAGAAGCATACGAGTACATACAAAAAAAGCGACTTTGTTTTAACTATACTATGTAATGATAAATAACTGATTGTTTTTTAATCACAAAAACACCGACAGATTTTTATTGAAAATTCAACAAAAGAAATCTATTCGAGCTTAAAAAAATATCGGACAGCAAAACTAACTCCGAGGCAATCTAGTTAGTGTGTGAATGGTTTTTTAATTTTGCGTCAACTTTTGCTGCGCTCGTTGGAATCAACGTCAATGTTGTGTTTACAAGGTTAGGCTCTGTGCTTTTTACTCACTTTAGTATTTTAATTTTAACTTATTAATCTTCGGAGGTAATGTAAAAATACCATTTCAGCATACGCAGAGTTTTAGGCATTAAGTGCTTTTTTTTTTTTTTTTTGAGGGTGGGAAATCATCAAATGACCCCTCCCGCTCTGGGTGGAGCGGAAGGGAGTGTCAGACTCTTACTGACTAAAACCCACCCGTGTTCCTTCCTTGTCCCTTTATGTTCCGGGTCAGCGGTACCCCTTATGGATGATCCCGCTTTCCCGGCAGGCTTGGGCCCTAGTGGGCCCCCTCTTCGATGCTGACATCTCTTTGAGGCGCGCGTGGAACACGTACGCGCCGTCCGGCACGGGCCTGATCCTGATCGGACGGTGAGCTACCCATTACTCACCGCCCGCAGGCCCGCGCCTACGGTGGCCGGGAGTCGTCACGCGGCTCCCGACGCCCGGAGCGTCCACCGCGGCGGCTTGGACGGGAGACTCTCTCCCTCTCCCGTCCCGCCACCTCCTTCGCTAGCATGACTGCTTCGCAGAAGGAGGCGACTGCCTCCCACTCCCCCTCGCCCCGGACCATGGCTTGAACCTAGGCCGGGCGTGAGAGGTCGCCGCCGCTGCCGATCGCCTCTACGAGGACACGGCGGTGCTCCGCCCATGCAGGGCAGGCCCCCACCGTATGCTCCACCGTGTCCTCGGGGCGATCATCGCAGTGGTGACACCCGGGCGTTTCCTCCCGCCTGATGATGTGCAGGAACCTCCCGAAGCTTCCGTGTCCGGTGAGGACCTGCGTCAGGCGGTAGGTGAGGACGCCGTGACGCCTCTCTAGCCACTCCTCAAAGAGGGATCTTACCGCCGCTATCGTGGCGAGGCATTAAGTGCTAAGGGTCTGTTTTGTTACATGGATTTTTGGCAGACACTTTTTCCTGCCATGGTTTACGTCTGTTACAAATAAAATAAACTGCATTAACATTTTAAAGCAAAAAGATTTCCAACAGCGATGCTGAAATACAACATTGTAACACAGAAATCGCTTTTCTAACTACATAATCTAACTTGGAAACGTAATAGACTCGCGGAACCCAAATAAACGGGCGATCAAATATACAAATATCTAGTTACACTTGCACGTACCCACTTGCAACTGCAAATGATATGATGTGTATTTAGACGAATACAAATACCCCCCAAGCTACAAACGTAGGTACCTACGCGATATCCTCCGTGTTTTATTATGTCAGCTCAGTTTCTACGTTTAGAAAAAGCTGGAAGTTTCCATGGTAAAAATCCAGCTTAACTATACACGGTGACATTTGAATCACAGTATGGCTAGAACAAACGTTGTTCAGACCATGGTCTACAACCGTTCTATAGCTTCCAATAGAAAAAAAAACGTCATTGGTTTTCTAAAAAAACACCACAAAAAAGGCAATGTTAAAAACATCGGGATTATCGTTACGCCCTACAACACAGACACTGCGGATGCGACGCGCGGCGCTCGAGTCTTGAATGCAATATCGCTACTGTGTTGAGTACTTTGATGTTACGGTTAATGTTTCAAGCATTATTACACGTTTGAGCCACATAAGACTAATTTGAGAACTCCCAGATTGGATTGTTTTAATAACATATTTGATGCTGTAGAATGGTAGTAGACCATGGTCTAAACAACGTTTGTTCTAGCAAAACTGTGATTCAAATGTCACCGTGTATAAATAAAGGCACTTAGTTACAGACGTAACTTTTGACGGGGATTAAAGAGCCCTTAGGGCACATAAAACCAAAATGGAACATGGGATGTCAATTCCACAATTCGAATTAAAAACGGTGATCCGTATGCGACGTTGCGAACGTGACGTAGAGCGTTGTAGGAATGTGAAATTGTGAATACAAAAACTCCTGAAATGGTTCAGGAAAGGAAAACATAATACAATTTGTTTATTTACTCGTGCATTATCCTAAATCATAGAAGTTATATTATTTTGCGTAGTCTATAGGCTACGAACATTTTCTTTCGCCGGCGATGTGCTCCACCGCCACCGCTTCGGAGGTAAATACAAAACCGAAGCACATTGGAAAAATACACTCGGCGTCAAAAAAATCGCACCTCCGCGAAAATTATTTTCAAGCGTTTATAACCCTTAACACACGCATTTACCCCCACCAATATTGGTATCATTTGAAAGCCCATTAAATAAACTTAAAAAAACAATTCAATTAATTTTTATTTTTTATTGGATAAGTGCAAAAAACAATAAAGTTTACAAAACAATAAAAATCCTTAACTAAGCCTTAATTAAAAACAGATTAATAAACATAAAAAAAAATACAAAAAGTTTCTTAAAACTAACCTAAAACCTAGTGTTACCCCCCCTTGCCCGGATGACGGCTTCCATACGCTCCCTCATGGATCTTACCAATTTTAGGAGCTCTTCTTGAGGGATACTGGCCCATTCCCCAATAACAGCCTCTTCGAGCTCCTGGAGAGTCGTGGGAGTGGGATCACGAGACCGAACCTTGCGTTTCAAATGGTCCCAAAGGTGCTCTATCGGGTTCAGGTCTGGACTTCTCGCTGGCCACTGCATGACAGAGATCCCAACCTCTTGAAGGTAGTCGCGCACAATTAATGCAGTGTGAGCGCGAGCGTTATCGTGCATTAATGTGAACCCCTCGCCAACAAAACCGGCATAGGGGACCACATGCTCTTCCAGGATCTCTGTGACGTACCGGTGAGCAGTCAGCGACCCTTGCCCGCGAGCACCTCCAGTCCGGGAGACGCTTACAAGGTCGGTTTTGCCGTCGGCCGACATGCCGCCCCAAAACATACAGGAACCGCCCCCGTATTCCACCGTCTCCTGGATGCAGGGTTGGGCGAAACGTTCCCCCTGTCTTCTGTACACTCTTCTGCGTCTATCGTTGCAAAACAGACACACTCTCGTCTCGTCTGAGAAGAGAACAGCTCTCCATTGGTCAAGGGTCCAATTGACGTGGTCGCGAGCAAACTGCAAGCGGGCTCGCCGATGCTCTGCGGTCAATTTTGGACCCGTAGCAGCTCTGTGTGCCGCTATCTTCTTCTCCCTCAATCTTCGTCTAACCGTAGAAATACTCACGGTTGTTCTGCGAGCGGCCTGGAGCTGCTGTTGCAACTCAACAGCATTAGAGAACCGATTTCTTAGGGATGTCGATACGATGAATCGGTCGTCTCTCTCCGAGGTGCAGCGACGTCTACCAGACCCATGCCTCCGGACAAGGCCACCGGTCTCCAGGAACCGCTGGTATACTCTTCGAACCGAAAAACGGCTCACGTTCAGTTGCCGAGCGAAATCACACTGACGCATCCCTGATTGCAGTAGTGCAATCACTTGAGCGGCTTCATCAGCAGTGGTATCCATCTTCAAGGTGGTTTTTTTTGTGAAAGTTCTTCTCGTGTGTCCTCTTCAACGGTTGGATAGCGAATGACCTCCATTGAACCTGTATTAACCCTTTTATACCCACTAAAGGTAGCGCAAGTTGTGCCCCTTGTGAGGAGCAAAATTGCCATTTTTTTTTAAAGTCACATTTGTGGTATCAAGCTTTTTTTTTTAATGAAATGAAATGTTTTTTTTTTAAAGTTTATTTAATGGGCTTTCAAATGCCATCAATATTGGTGGGGGTACATGCGCGTGTTAAGGGTTAATAACGCTTAAAAGTTATTTTCGCGGAGGTGCGATTTTTTTGACGCCGAGTGTATTAGTTGCGGTAATCCTCACATTTTAGTGCCTAATCAACTCAGTGTTTAGAAGTAATAAAAGAAGATATAAAGATATACTATATCTGGAATATACTCGTAAATAATAAATGATGTCTGCCAAAACAACATTGGTAGTCCATCCTACCATCTATTTATCTATTTTGATACTTTTATTTTCAGTGACTTACGTAATTATAATACTTGTTGTGTTTAGGGTTCCGTACTTCGAAAGGAAAAAAACGGAACCCTTATAGAATCACTTCGTTGTCCGTCCGTCCGTCTGTCTGTCAAGACCCTTTTTCTGAGGATCGCGTGGAGGTTTCAAGTTGAAATTAATATGAAATACGGTAGGTTTACGGTTCCTTGGAGCTCTAAAACATCTAGTTTCTATGTCTTCTAAGTTCTTGAACTGAGAAAGTAATAAGTGTGACAAAAAAATTTCTTAGACAAAAGCCGGATCCTATAGTTACCTATAGAATTTCTGAATGAGATAAAACGATCAAATACGAAACTTTATAAAGTACTTACAGTTTGCAGGTAGAACAAGTAGAACAGGTTGATGATCTCGACGAGGGTTTCCAAAGCCATGGCAACCACCCATGGCAGCAACATGTACTTCAGGTCCTAAAACAAAAGATATTGTTACGTAATGGTAATAGTATAAATAATGATCAATGTCAGATTTTTATAAAGAGTTACATATTGGCCTTCTATTCGATATAGGAATTATAAATCATTACTAGCGCAATGTGGATATTCAGTTAGGTTCAAAAGGATGTATAGGTATCATCGACAAGAATTCATTTGATTATCTACGATTTGTGTTCCATAATACTGGATAGTGGCTACAATTATATACTTTTTTTCACTAATATATAAGGCTTAATACAAAGTTCAATGTTTTAATCACAGAACAGATAAAACAGGTTTTAATACCCTGACTCCTAAACTAAGTGTAAGTTCCTGTGACTTAGGAGTCAACATAGCCTTAAAAATGAAGTAATTTGGAAAATTTTACCATTAATGGTGGAAAACAGAATAATAATTTACATAAAGATAAAAAAACAAAAATGAACATTGTTTATGTGTATTATGACGCGTGTGTGTAGTGTGTTGTGTAGGTGTATGGTGTGGGTATGTATGCATAGATGTATAATTAAATATCACTGTAAATTATCCAGCAGAAGATACTCAGTACTATCAAAAGATTTTTATATTTTTATGAATAAATTTTTGACTTTTTATTTAGGAAGTTATACTGTTTTATGCTAGGAACATAGAATTGGCGTTTGGCAAAGGGTTCTATGGTGTTCTAGAGGAAAAACATTATGTTTAATTCTACACAGACCGGCAAAGGGCAAAATATACAAATTTGAACGTATCATGACCGGCAGAGCTTCGTAGCTTCTTAAAAACATAGATTAGCTTACATATTCAATATATTTTTGGTTTAATTGTGGGCGCCAGTGGAGATGCTGATCAATGAGTACTCCTAGATACCTATCTTACAGAAGAGGATTTAGTGAGGAAGAGGCAGCTACACTGCGTTGAGGAGTTATAAGCGTGTGCTTTTAGGGTAAGGCAATTTGTCGGGCTCAGATTTGGCAAAGGGAACGTATACCTTTTTTTCGACATTTAAAGTGACCAAATTATCGGCCTAAAATGTCATACGTAAATATCTGTCAATTTCCGAGAGGCAGTTTTAAAAAGGTCATTTATATAAACGAGAAAGAGAGTAGGCCCCAGAATGTTGCCTTGTGGAACGCCGTATGTGATAGGAAGATCGTCACGTTGGTGTTGGCCGAATCTCATTTTTTGGGTACGATTACTGAGGTACTCTGCGAAAATTTTCAAAGGGTGTCTGTCCTCGTATTCCAATTCATTCCATTTTATACAATAAGGCGGGGGCAGAAACGGATTAAAGGAAAATTCTCAGACTTTTGTGTTTTCTGTCTAGCGTCCTAGCCACGTGATTAGATAAAGCCATAACAGCGTCTTCAGTACTCACACCATTTCTGAAACCGTACCTATTGATTATTGGCTTAGATACTGTTTGCTTCAAGAAAACTGGTGAGATTTCTATTCAGTACGCGTTCTAAGATTAAGACATTGCTGTAAAAATTGAAATTGGACGGTAAATATTTACATCATCTCTATGCCTAGCCTGGGCATAGAGGTGATGAATAATAATATAAGTAAATAAGTCTGGACTTATGAATCGGGTGAATTACTGCTTTTTTAAACACCGTCGAAAAGACACCTGAGGGGCAATTCCCGTATTTTTAAGAACGTACGCATTCTAATCTCAGTGTCAATCTGTCAAAATTTGTATAGCGTTTACCTACATTTTTGACATTAGACTGTCGCTGAGATGAGATTGCGACTTGAATTTAAACGTTTTTAATTACGGGAATTGGCCTTCAGATCTCTAATAGACACATAACAGTCATGTGTAATAATCGGAACTAATACGCACCTCGCAGCTTCTATTATTTTAGAGGGAATATAATCCACGCCAGTAGCACAATCAAACCGGATACCCAAAAAAATTAAATCAATATCGTCTTCGCTTACCTCAAGTAGGGCCATTGAGCTACACGAATTTGAATTCGCCACAAAGTTGTGCTCCATCGAGGGAGATTTAAATTTCGATGCCAAGCTACTGCCAACATTTGCAAAAAAGTTGTTGAAGTGAGTAAGCGAGGATATTGGGTTATTAAATAATTATAACAGGTCAAAAGAGGGAGGACAAGTAGTTTGAAGATCACTTAACATTATTTTTGCATTTCTAAACGGTTCTTTCATACGAGCGTTTAAGAGCGTTTACACCTTATAAGTGACAACGTCGCAATTTAGTGTCATATTTCGTGGTTTTCAATATTTATCATTTAATAGGAGCTATATTTAAAAAATCTGTTTAATTAACTTTTTAGAATTACGTGAAACTGTTTAAAAAGTAAGTAACCGTAATGCTTACACTTATTTTACAATGAAAATAACGCCCTGCAAGTTTCCAATGTATTATTTGCATATAAACGCAACGATTTCTTACCTTTTACACAGTTTTCACATTATTCTAAAAAGTTAATTAAACAGATTTTTAAAATATAGCTCCGATTACCTGATAAAAATTTAAAACCACGAAATATGACACTAAATTGCGACGTTGCCACTCATAAGGTATAAACGCTCTTAAGTTATCTCAGCAGGGAATACAGAAATTGCGATAACGGGTATAAGTGACTTTAAATATTTGGTTATCTTTCGACTTTTTGAGTTTGGTATGCATTATGCATGCGGTCACGGTGAAGTATACAGCGGAGTAGCCCCGGCGTGATCCAGGGCTTCAAATTACGTAGTCTTCTTGGAAATTTATGTTCCCGTCTGTGCTTTATTGCAATTGAGGAGAGATTTCATATTAACGCATCTGTAGACTGAAAATATTGGAGACCAGTTTTTTTTTTATTTTCTGGTTTTGATATCCTCTATAGCGGACTCGCAGTCTATTTTTGACTTAGCAAAGCACTCCTTTCTTTTTTTTTTATGGTGGGAAATCATCAAATAACTTCTCCCGCTCTGGGCAGAGCAGGAGGGCGTGTCAGGCTCTTACTGACTAAAACCCACCCGTGTTCCTTCAGTTGCCTGTGCCACGGTATACCTCTCGAACTTTCCCGCAACCCTGGCAGTCATCGGCCCTAGCGGACCCCGTCATTGCTGATATTTCTTTGAGGCGCGCGTGGAATACAACGCGCCGTCGACCCGGGCCTGGTCCTTATCCAATGGCGAGCTGCCCATTGCTCGCCGCTCGCAAGCCCGCGCCAACGGTGGCCGGGAATCGGCCTGCGATTCCTGACGCCCAGGGCGTCTCCTGCGCCGGCTAGGGGCGTGAGGGCGCGAATTTTGCCTCTCCCTCACGCGTTCCGATCCAAACAGTTTGGGAGCCGAATCGGAAATAACGGAGCTGGGAGAAGTCCGTTTGAAGCAGCACGTTTGATACTCATCCGAATGACTGTCAATATTGTCAAGCTCATATTTGAAGAAGAAAGATTTAACAGCAACCTTAGTTTTATTAAAAAAATCTGTCTTATCCTGATGTTATTGTAAAACAAAAGAAACGTTTGCATGAAAAATAAAAGTTATTAACACGTTATATCTACAGATGGCATTGAAAAATCATGGTTATGTAACATAAACTTATGTAGGCATATTATATACTGATTTCTATTTTAAAATAATGTACCTACACTTCTATATCACACGCTGAATAAATCGCTATAAATAAAAATGAAATACGTTCGTTCGTTGGTTAGCGCATCACTTGAGAACGACTGGTCAAAATTGGCTATTTTTTGTTTTAAAATGTTCGCAATAGTCCGAATGCGGTTTTTATGGATAGAAAAAATCTAAAACTTTCCAGGAAATGTTTCGAATTCGGGATTTTTGTATGAAATAAAGACCATGTTGCAATTTTGACAGTCATCATAAAATTAGTAGGTAGTTACGCTTATTATTTATTATCCCTTTTGGCCACTACGCTTTGAAATCTCATCATAATTATGTGACAGACCATGACAAATAGACCCAAACCTTATGTAAGTTAGTTCTCTATAAAGGTAATATTAACATCTTGTTTATTTAACTTTTGGTATTTCGATCGGAGCGGAACTCAAGTGCGACGAGCCGGACATTAAGTTTGGAATTGAATAGGTACCGGAATTCCGGAGTCTACAGGTCCGCTATTTCAATATTAATTTCAGAATATTACAAGCAATGCTACCTCGATTGGTTTCGATATTATTTCAATATCAGGATCAGCAAAGACGCCCCTACTACTTGTATTGTTAATAACGGAGATAATTTTTCAATATTGCTTCTGGTACATTGATCAAACAATACGGGACGGGAAGGGGATTTTCCATTAGAAAATTCTCAATAACAGCCGGCGCGCGGCGGGTTCTAGTTTTGAGCACGGCTAATGGGGATCTTATACATGGAACTTGCAACAACGTGGCGAAATGTGGGTGTCCTCATAGAATTATATTAAAACATCTCTGCCTTCGTCATTCGGCGAATACAAGCGTATTATAATCCCACTGATTACTAACATTAAAGACATTGAACAGACACTAAACATATAATTTATGTACAGTAACTTGAGTTTACATTACACAGAGTGAAAACACGACATGATACATGGAGGCAAACTTTTGATGTCTTAAATCAAATGTAAACTTTATTGATCAATATTCGTTACATAATTATTATGTAGTTTATTGAAGTAAAGTTCAAATGCTCTCAGCTTTTGCCATCCGACATCTTTGCGATAGGTAGGTAGGTAGCTGTTTGTAAGTGTTTGCCGTAACTGTTATGCATTGCTGACCAAGTCCTTGCTTACTTTTTTGTACTAGTTTTATGTCTCATGTATGGATCAAAGTTATCTGAATAAATAAATGTATTATTATTATTATGTTTAAGAGATCACAAAGGCTCATGACAAGTTGGCATAATAAGTAGTTTGATATCATTCCGCAAAGAAACTTTGTAGTTTTAGAGCGTACATTTTTTATCTTTGGAGTTGGCAAATGTTACGTGCAAAGTATTCAATTCAAAGTTGACGATAAATTCTTTTCGTATCTATCAATATATCATTATTTATTTCGGTACATTTTTGAGAGATGGGGAACTACTGAGAGCTTTTTGCAAAATACGATCACAGATTTGTTGTTTCCAACAAAGATGGATAAACATACAACTCTATGTGATTGACATGATAGTACCTACGTTTACCGTATCTAGATCAAACCTGCAGCCATAAACCCTACATAATTATTTATCTTCTGTGCAAGGGACGTTATATAAACTTACCGCGCTGGCGTCATTCACTAACAACCAGTTCACTCTTTAGTGTCATCGTAAGGTAAATTCGTCCGAGCCCATTGATCAAACATCGTTCGCGGTACAATGAATGAAATCAATAAACCCTTAAAATTCGATTTCATTAGAATCCCAAGTCACGTGCCTACCCATGAAAGAAATTCTGCATTCATTATTTTTTAGATCACAACTCTGGTATATTTTTGTCCCATCCTACTTCGAATTTTGACTAATGTAATAACTATTTAAATATTATGGGGTGGTGTTAAATCAAAAGAAAGCTAAGTTTGCATGCCTACATCAGTCGATAAAGGTATGGTTGACCTCAACTACAAAGCGATCCTTGGGTATTATTCCCTAGCATTACACCCACTTCGCATTACTTCCCACTTCACTTTAGGTCCTAACCTTACCTACCCAATTATAAAGTCTGCTCGCATGTTACTAAATGATTTCATTGTCCGTACTAAAGGCAGTCTTGTACAATATCCAAACACTGGTGTGTACAAAGAGAAATTGGATTTTAAATATTTACGAATAGGAATTAGTGAATAGAAAGTACAAGGGTATAAACTGGGTAACAATGACCGCTTTAGTAGCGCAAATTCCTAGCAAACGGAGATTTTTCATTTAATTTTAAAAGATCAACAATGTAATTCCGTTTTGACCTTAGAAGGGTTACCAATAATATGTGCTATTGGATGAGTAAACGGTTAGCAAATATTAGATACTAGCTGTTATCTACGATTTCGTCTGCGATCCAGGATGAAAAGTAGCATAATGTCCTTCTCCAGGTCGTGATATACCCATGTGGCAAATTTCGTGGCGTTTTAGCATGGAAGAGTAACAAACAAACTTACTTTCGCATTTTTATTATTCGCTCGAATATTATCCTAACTAATATTATTATTAGTTAGGATAATATACGAATATGTACCTAATCAGGGGCTTTCTTCCGCACATTTATTGTGGGCTTACACTCTAGCCAAATACTGCTGAATAGATGAATAGATCATACTAATATAATGTAACCAGGAAAGTAGATAACACCAAAATTAGAAAGATAGACCAGCGATAGCAGCTGAATTTCGGGCTCCTAACAACCCGTAACGACTGCCATAGATATTAGTATGAAAACCGGGATCGACAGTTTAACATGCACTCCGATGCACGCAAGGGCATCGACGTAAAAAGAACATTTAAGACGTGAACTATCGTTATTTATAGTATTATTGTGGGGGTGCGCCCTACCGGCCACGCCAAGGTTTCTGTAGCCCTTAGACATGAGAAGCGAACAATATAGGTACTATAATATTAACGAGTTGATCAGTGCTAACTTATTGAAAACGCTGAAGGAATCCCATTCACATACATTCATAATGATGAAAGTAACTACTGAATTTGGCCCAGCCAGTTAAAGCGTTTTGCGCGTTGATACGGATACGCGTGTAGCTGAGATTCTATTAGACAATATATTCTGTCCTGCGTGTGTTCGGATCCAAAATACTCGCTTAAAACGATATAATTATCTGGGAGTGCTGTTTAAATGGATTTTTGCACTTTTATGTGCTAGTTACTTAATGGCAGTTAGAGCTGTTTTGCACTGCATCCAATCCGAATCGGAGAAATGTCGATCTGAAGTAGCCATAATTAATACTATTCGAATGTCGGGTTGCGCACTAAATCCGAACTACGTCCGTCCGAATTTAGAACATTCCCAAATCTGATTGAACGCAGATCGGATACAGTGCGGAACCGCTCTTAGGGTTTTTACAGTATTATCGACATTTCTAGTTGCACAGTCGAACAAATGAAAGTCCCTGTTGATATGACACATATTGAAATAGAATTGAATAGCACGGTAGCCATACACGACATAGATAATCTTTAATGTATTAATGATACAAAACTCAATGTCCATTCTAACTCGTAGAATGTGTCCTAAGAGGGGTGTCGTTATACTTTCTCCCCTCTAATGGGGTAACCAACACGTTACTCAGTACTATATCCTTTTTAAAAGTTATTACCGTTCGTCAGGCGACCATCGTACATTTATACTTTTGTTCACACTGTTCACTTACACGGTACACCGTGAAGGGTTAATTTTATGAAGCGTCATCGTGACTTCCTTTCTTTAGTACTGGACTTGTGTAGGTAGGTACACCATTTCTAGATCGGTGTTATCACTTATCTTGTTTTTATCCAAACCTTTAGTCGGACATATATACTTAGCTCGTGTAAGTACCTATTTATAAATATTGCGTAGGTGCTTTAGGAAGTGTGGTTAAATAGAGTACCCACTTAATTGAATCTCTTTAATACCCTTCATCACTATTGTTATTGTTCGAGAACAAACTGGCATGGAATTATCCCCGATGTTTTTCGGCTAAGAGTACATTTTATCTCTCAGAGTGTCTGAAGAGGCGATTAAGAGATTATGTCTCATGGCACGATATAATGCAAACCTGGTTGTTTAAGGCGATCGGAGTTAAACAGCAAAGTATATGTATCTAAATCTGATATGTTTCGTAAAACGTTTCATAATTTAAAACGAAAGAAGCTGTGTTTCGTTTTTCTAAATGAGCGCAGAGCGAGCTCCTTAAACCGAAGCAGACCGTGACAAAACACTCAAAATCATAGACATATTGGATTAAGAGTAATGACAGTCTAGGATGAAACATATGAAGCTACATTTACTAACGATGTTCTATTGTGATGTTTATTTCGTTTTCGGTGCAGTGAAAGGGTTCTGTCAGGTTCACAAACATTGTAGAAACTAGATGTTTCAAAGCTGGATTCAGCTCGAATATATATTTGTCGGTGATACAAATATCAGTGGTACATAAGACAATTAATCGTTACTTTGAATTCGTATATAGAACTAGCTAAGAGCAGACTTAGTTTAATTATACCACTGATAACTTTACCTGCTCACGATTCCATACTATCTACCTCCTAATTTAGTTCGCTACAGTTTTGTTTACGTTCAACGTGCCATATCGTCCGCTTAATATAAATCATGTAAATTCTCATCAAGTCATATAAGACCCCAAAGGATGTACCTAATAAGAAACTATTCTTCTATGTCTTCTTGTTCTATGAACGTGTCTCATCTTCTGCTGGCTGCTGCTTCATAACCTTGGCTCAAGGATCGAAGAAATGTGGCGTAATTTTATCATGATTGTCTTCTCGATTGGATGCGGATAGACTCGTTCATCATATACTCGCTCCGCTCGCTATAAGATTTACCGCATTTCAATTTTCCCATAAACGCTTCACCATATTTTGTGGTCCATTCGAGCCAGACGTAATTATAACCAGCTATTTATATATTCGTATGCTTTCTTATACTTTATATTCGTAATATACAGTATAACATAGTTCATTCCGATATTCATCAATTATCCAACTACCAACATATTATTGCGCATGTGTTCAATACCAAATGATACGGTGATTTGACCGCAGTCGAGGTTGATTAGTGAGTTGCATTTAATTCTGCCATACGGGTTCTCAATAGCTGTTTGATAGTGGTAGCATTTAAATGCTTCATCAGTAATTAAAGTTTCAAATTCATCAGTAAAAATTATATGGTTTCAGTATTTTCTTTTGTGAAAAGGAATATTCAAGCGGCAGTTCAAGTGTTTTTCTCGTTTTGAGTTAGACATGGAAGTAACTTGTTGAATGAAACAATTGCAGTACACGATTGCTTATATTATTTGCTAGTCAACCCCTTGGCTTGAACACGCCGCGGGCGATATTACGTCAACTAAGTATACACCACGAAAGCTGCTCATAAATCACTCGATACACAATGCAGCGACGCTTGAATCTTACACGAGTTTTGAGCTCTAAACGTGTTGCTCGTTGTATCTCAAGATCATAGTTCAGCCACAAATCATAGTGTTAAAGTTAAAGTGCATACGTCAAATATTCTTACAAAGTATCGTGTTAAAATAATGTCAGTTATGAGTGATAATATATTGTGTTATAGTTAGTATCATTCATATATTTTCTTTACTACTTTCTACAGGAACTTGTAAATTGTTAGAATTATTGCAGGTGGGTCCACCCGTCCGAAGATAGAGAATAGATATAAAGTAACTCGCTAGCTTTTAAACCCAATTTGTCGCCTTTTGCGATGAACGACGGCGTAAATAAGTAATTGTGTCTTGTTTGCAAATGGTTATTAGTTACGAGTTATATGTTATAACGTTAGTACGAAATTTGTTAAGTACAGTTCATCATACGTACCTACTATTCAGTACATTGGTGGTATACACCAATTGGATTCTAAAACCAACCTTTTATATTTGATTCTCCCTGTACGCTCAACCGCACGTCTGAAGTATAAATTCACTACAACAAAATAAAGGCGTTGATAAAACGCAATAGTTACCACGGATGCGGTTGACTTTACAAAACATAATTGTCACGGTCATGCGATAAACAAGCCGGGAGGGGTTGTAGTGATAAGGTACAAAATTGTATTATTAGTTTACGCCATAGACAGAGGGTCAAACAAGGGAAGTTTACACCATAGACAGAGGGGCTTCCCTTGTGAATTACTTTAATGGCCCTATGATTTGGTTTGTCGTTATTTAACATTTCTTGGTAACTCAGTACCAACCCCTCTATGTTTATTTTTTGTCATGTTTAATTATAAGAGTCCTCTTTTGTAATATTTGTTTTGTTTTGTCTGTTTTGGACGGTTCAAGGTAAAGGGGAAAATTCAATATCGTTTTTCAATGGAGCAACCAGATCCGGAATGAAGATAACATTAAAATAGTTAGAGAAGTCACGTACCTACTTAAGTAAAAATCAGCAAACGGAGCGGGAGACATTTGTACGGCTAGGTGGACGGGTCTTCTAAATGCGGCAGGACAGACAGGGTGAATTGTAATAATTTGGTTATATTTTACTTTAAAATTACGAAAGATTCCTTTGTCAGTTTTGTCTTGTATACAACAACTCCTTGCTAACCAAAGACAGAGGGAACGGAGTATCTTTTATTCATGCTCCCTCCAAGGGCAGTACTAAACTGTCGGCTAAAAACATCCTTAAACACTAGCTCCTTTCTCGAAAGAATACTTTAGCTGCGGTGACGAGGAGAAGGGTACACGAGGGGGGGTACGCCACCCTCGTAAAATATCCCTCCCAGCTCCCCTCGCCGCACCCAAAGCGTTCTCACAATTAAGAAGGGGCGGCTGAGCGTATACGTCACTTTCTCAAAATTATTCAACAATTGCATTGATTAAGAATGTGGGCTACGACTGCCAGCTATTTGTATTACCTTATGAATTGTTGAAAACACACTTAGTTTTCTTCAAGTCAGTGTTTCAGTTATGTATTATGGGTATGCGAGTTACCTACTTACCTAATTAGTTTGCAAGAAGTATGAAATGGCCATTATTGAAATTCTTTTCTTTTCTTTCATAACTGCTTGACATACCTAATTCATAATGTACAATCTTAGGGTCTCAAACTAGAGAGACCCTAAGATTGTACATACCTGCTAGAGTTGCGGGAAAGTCCGAGAGGGATACCGTTGCCCCTGGCACAGGCAACTAAAGGAACACGGGTGGGTTTTAGTCAGTAAGAGTCTGACACGCTCTCCCACTCTGCCCAGAGCGGGAGAAGTTATTTGATGATTTCCCACCCTCAAAAAAAAAAAAGGGTCTCAAACTAAATAAGTATTTATTTGATAATAGACCTGTCTGTACATCAGGGGTCAACTGCTTCATTACATCGAAACTTATAATAAAAAAGAAAACTTGGTTTTAACGCCTCTAGATTGAACTTTTATATCACGGCAGTAGGTATTTAATAACTCAACTGTTATACTCGTATCATGGCAGTGTTTAATAATTCAACTTTTATATCACGGTAATAATTAATAATTTAACTTACATAATTATCACGGCAGTGTTTAATAATTCAACTTTTATATCACGGTAATAATTAATAATTTAACTTACATATCACGGCAGTGTTTAATAATTCAACATTTATATCACGGCAGTATTTAATAATTCAACTTTTATATCCGGCAGTATTTAAAAATGCAACTTTTATACCACAACAGTATTTAATAATTTTCCTCTTTTTTTAATATTAAAACACTGTTTCTTCACAAAAACTCTGAAGTTCGAATTGATTACTGTATGGCTCTAGAGTAGGCTATTAGTATACTAATGCTAACTAAGTAGGTGAAGTGAAAGCGTGCATTTATAAAGTAAAGGAAAAACTCGCAATGCGCTGTTCCTTGCGATAGTCACCAGTGTCAGATCTTCTCAAAGACACCGTATTTTTCTACATGGTTTTGCCTGGTGGTGTTTTATCTACTAACCAGTTTCATCACAAGTGTACATGTAAAGCTTTGGTCGACCTTTACGAACGGTCGTGGCATATAAAAACTCACTAAAACTACAACTGGGGCGAGGCCGTTTGAGGAAAAAGACGTGGAATTCCTTTTACAGCTGCCATATTACTAGCAAATCTATTTTCCTGTGTGGCTTACGAATCGGAACGTTCACCGGTGAGAAACTTTTTAGTAGGTAAGTACCTACCTACCTACATACATTAGAAAAAAATACGGCTTTTTCCTAATATTTATCGTCCTAAAAGAATTAGAATTCTCAGACATTCAGTTTGTTTCACTTGTTCACCTGGTTTGGGTTTGCTATAAAACCACCATAATCATATATTTCACCCGACACAATATTTGCTATACGTTGCTTGCTTACACGTATCATATCTTTAATACGTGTTTAAAGCAAGCAACGTTTCTGCCTAGGTGGATAATCACGCGGGTGATTCCGGTGCCTAAGGGTAAGTCAGGTCCGGATGTCAGTGGCTACAGACCGGTGGCAGTGTTGTCGACACCTGCAAAAGTGCTCGAGTCGTTCAACATCCAAAGGTTGACATATAATTAAGGAGGTACCTAACAAAAGAAAAGTTTTCTAATGTTATTATAGACATTATTTGCATATCTTGCTTCGTTACAAAGGGCTTATTATTAACGTAGGTATTCATTCCACGAAATTGAATTCAATAACAAGCCTGTTTGCAGTTTGTTTCACGTCTGTTTTTAGACAAGTCAGATTTCCGTTCAACGGGCTTACATTGTGCCCACTAAATTCCGGTCGGCATTATTATCGGCATTATTAATCTACAGACTCGGAATTAATATGACATTTATCTATAGTCTATCACGTTCATGGCAGTTGTTTTTTTTTTCTCAATATATTAAATTAACTATCTACTTTGTAGATAACCAGGCATGTCTTTTAAGTTCTGTCTTTTACATATTTGCCGCTAATTTTGAATGTAGAACTGTTCAATAATTAGCTGCTGTCTAATATTTTCCAAGACAACTGGTAAACAATGACTGACAAACCAATCTGCAGTAACTGTCTTTTTATCTTCTAGGACAATTTTATTGTTGCGAATTAACCCGTCTGTCCAAAGAATACGGCAATCATCTTTTCCCCTTGACTTCTGCCCTTAAAGATGGAAAAAGAGAGAAAAAAAAGAAGAAAAAATAGATAAAAAAAAATAAGAAAGCTTTGTACTAGATGGGTACCTCATAATTTGACGGAAGATCAAAAACGCCGTCGTTTGGATTGGTGTGACATAATGTGTTGTAACATCGAGGTGATTCGAATGCTGTATGTATATGACATCGCTATAGGTGATGAAAGCTTGATATATTGATACGAACCCGAAACCAAAACACAATCTGCGCAATAGACGTTTCCATTCGAAGATTTGCCGACAAAAGTTAAGAAGGGCAGAAGTCAAGGGAAAAAGATGATTGCCTCATTCTTTGGACGGACGGGTTATTTTGCAACAATTGTCCTAGAAGATAAAAATAGTGTTACTGCAGATTGGTATGTCAGTCATTGTTTACCAGTTGTCTTGAAAAATATTAGACAGCAGCGCCCAAGAAGCAAGATCCTCCGCCACTACGACAATGCTACAGCTCACTCCGCCAGACGGACTATCGAATATTTGTCCATCGAAACTGTGGACTTAGTAAGGCATCCTCCTTACAGTCCTGACCTGGCACCTCGTACTTTTATATATTTCCAAAAATAAAAGATAAACTTAGAGGAATTCGTTTTATGAACCCTGAAGATCCATGGCTGCGTTTGAAATTGGCGTGGAAGAAATCCCTAAACAGTGGGCCCACTGCTTCAGTCAATGGTTCCAACGCATGCGACGGTGCTTAGAAAGGAACGGAGACTACTTCGAAAAGCAATATAAATATTAACAGGCTTCTACATCATTCCGTTTTTTATTTTCTAAAAACATTCAGTGTGAGCCTCGTAATGGTAGCTCGCAGAACACAAATTGTCAGAAACTGCCTTCTGCTGTCAGACGGTTTTCAACGTAACGTCTGACATGGATATGGATATACACAAGATAGCTGAGATCGACAGCTTAACGTGCTCCAAGGAACGGACCGGTCTGACTACATCCGTAAGCAATGGTTACCTATATATATACATTATAGATAATCATCGTTCACACACACGTATATAATAGAAAGAGACAGAGAAAGTGTGAATTTAATACGCGTGTTACGGGTTTTTTTTAAGCAGCATCTAATATATATTTTTAGAATCATAATCATACAAAATCATCAATACATAATATGTATTATTATTACCTCTTTGTTCATATTACCCTATTGACTGACTATTTCTTGAAATAATGACGTTTGAGGCCGTTTCTCACTTAAGGGAGTTGTATTGCTGAATCTAATGATTACCACTCTGTAAAGTCGTATTTGTTACAGTCGCGAATCATATTTTTCGTACCACTTGCTCAAAAAAGTGACATTCTATGCCACAAAAAGCGAACATAACAATAGTCATTTTTAATCTGTTAAAAACAGGGAAAGAAAATTGTACTGAATTTCATTCATCCTCTAGGGGGAGAATGTGATTTAAATTTGGAATACTCTTACCTTACCGAAATTTATACTGAACTACATTTGTGTTTACACCATTGAGTTTGTATATACCTAAAGCATTATACATCTTTTTGAAAAAGGAATACGCATTTATTATGCAGTTATGATTATTAAATAAAATTACGAAAACCGACGAGGCCGTATGAGCTTGATGCCTTTGCCGACAAAAAAATATTAGTCTAGGAATTTCAAATACATAAACGTTAAGTTTATTTTAATTTATTTTTATAAATAAGTTAATGTTCTAAAAATACGTTTAATTGTCATTATTTTTAATAAATGCTTAACTCATATTATTATTGTGTTAATTTTTTCGCAAATGGTACGAAAAGTAGAGTATTTTCCTCGGTGATAAAGCTGTCTTAGTCTTGGGTGAACTTAAATCCCTCGCTACACTCAGGACTCGTCTTAAATCCCTCGCTTCGCTCGTGATTTAAGTTTTTAACACCCTCGCTACGCTCGGGAGTAAACCTCGAGTCCTTCATTACGCTCGCAATTTAAATCGTCACCCGCGACAGAAGACACTGCTTTATCCCCTTGGTTAATAATCTACTATTAATCAACGTACAACCTGACACTGACCTGCAAATTTAAAAAAAACGTAAGAAAATTTGAATTTCGCGGGCTACCTTAGCGCATTCCCATTAATGCCATGGCATTATTATTATTTATTATTTGGCATTATTTCCCATGGCTATCTAGTATAACTTTTTAGAAGCTCTTGTAAAGTTGTCGCCGTCTTGGATTTTCATTTTGACTGAAACTGAAACCATGAAAACTATCTCTCTCTGTCGAGACAGAGAGAGAGAGAGAGAAAGTCGCATGAAGGGGGCATAACGCTTTTACATTCCGTGACGATTTCTACCAGTTTAGTCCTACCGCAAGCAAGTAATACTTTGAAAAAAGAACACTACTTTTGTGGATTGTAGATTTGTAGGTACTTCTGAACGAAACCAGAAAAGCTTTAATTTATGTTTATTATAAAATAAGACAATACCCATTCTAAGAAGGTTAACACTTTTATAACCTTTAATCAAGATTTAAGCTGAAACCCAGAAATGGTTCGAAAGATTTGATCTTGTCTTGGTGGGCCCACTTTTGTCTAAGACGCTTTGAAATGTTGCCATAAAGCGTAAAACGACGTTTATTGAGGATGATATTCTCGTAGCATGTCTATTTCCTTTTACATTTCTGTTTAGTGTAATCTATAACATTTAAATTTAATTATATATTTTTTATTTAAGTGCAACGTTCGTAAGTACGCTGTACTGGTACAGCGTCCTAATTATTGTTTGCCTCACCGGACGACGTCACTACGTCAACGCCGGCTGTCGCTGAAAACCAGCGCTGGGGCTCTGTTTTGCATAGGGTCGCGGCATAATGCTGAGCGATAGCCGTTTTGCGTGGATGTGACGCATGTTTCCCCCAACCTTTTCATATTTTCAGTGTTTGTGTTATTTTTTGCGTCATGATTACCGCAAATAAACGCATTTTCTTTCTTTCTTTCTTTTTAATGCCATAATAAAATAAACATAAAATAACGAAAACAACAACACCGTTTTGACAATTCTAGGTTGTGTAAATGTCATCTCTCAAACCTGTCATGGCTGGCTGTGGATGGTCGTAACTTCGTAGATAACTGTCATGACGAACGTCAAACATTTTCAGTTTTTGTTTAACCTTTGTGCCTAAATAATATTAGTTATTATGAAAAAAAAACAGTCTTTATTGTATTCAGGGGTTCATTTCCCATGTTTTGTAAAGCGTAGGTACCATGTTATGGCCGGGGTCCCATAAAAAAATTAAAGGTCTCCTTTAGACACACAAAACGAATGCCAGTCGTTTGAAGTTTTATATGAATTCAATTATTGATAAATATACAGGGCTACTTGTAATTCGTCGTATATCCGTCAGTAGCTGATAGGGGGCCAAAATGCAACAAATTGATCCCCTATATGTACGGCCGGAATTCAATAGTTTTCGAGATATTTGAGTATTAAGGGTTTTTTTTTATATTTACCCGAAATTTGACATTTAATTCCAAATAAAATTAACACATCGAATGGGTACCATTCAAAATAATATTGTACTTAGCTGGTACTTCAATTAAGCTATGAACATAATTAAAAGTACTTAATTAAGGCAACAAAATAATTAAAATGATGAGCGATTTCATAATAATATCTTACTAGTATATTAATTTTAAGCTTCGAAAAATGTTGTCTCGTTAAAAAAATTAGTATGACATTTATCGTACAATTATCTAAAACCACTTTATTTTTCATAATTTTAATTATTTTATTGAATGACGTACTTTTAATTATGTGCATAGCTTAATAATATTGAAGTGGCAGCCATTGCTGGGTTGGCTAGAGAGGCGCCACGGCGTCAGGCGGAAGGTGAGGACCTTTCGCCTGACGCAGGTCCTCCCCGGACACGGTTGTTTCGGGAGGTTCCTGTTCCGGATAAGGCGGGAGGAAACGCCCGGGTGTCACCATTGTGTGGATCGCCCGGAGGACACGGTGGAGCATACGGTGGAGGTCTGCCCGGCTTGGGTGGAGCACCGCCGTGTCTTCGTGCAGGCGATTGTCGGTGGCGATCTCTCGCGTCCGGCCCTGGTCCAGGCCATGGTACGGAGTGAGAGGGCATGGGAAGCCGTCACCTCCTTCTGCAAAGCAGTACTGCTCGCGATGGAGGAGGCGGAACGCCTGAGGTTAGAGGGAAAATTCGCGCCCTCGCACCCCTAGCCGCCGCAGGAGCTCAAGCCGATTCCCGGCCACCGTAGGTTGGGCGGGCTTGCGGACGGCGAGCAATGGTTAGCTCGCCGTTCGATAAGGACCAGGCCCGGGTCGACGGCGCGTTGTGTTCCACGCGCGCCTCAATGAGATGTCAGCACCAACGACGGGTCCGCTTGGGCCGATGCCTGCCAGGGTTGCGGGAAAGTCCGAAACGGTTACCGTGGCCCCTGTCACAGGCAACTGAAGGATCACGGGTGGGTTTTAGTCAGTAAGAGTTTGTCACGCCCTTCCGCTCCGCCCAGAGCGGGATAAGTTATACGAAGATTTCCCACCCACAAAAAAAAAAACCATTGCTGGGTAAAGCTAAGTTCCCTATTTTCGAAAACATTTTTGACGTCACTTTTTCCTGACATTTTAAATTAATTAAACATTAGTGTTTTAGCGATGACAGCGCCTGACATCCATAAGCAAATCTATAAGCTGACAGCCTTTACTAATTAGATACCTACGATTAATTAATTTTGTTGCTCGGACTTAATATACTAAAGGCTATGTTGACAATGGCACGGTATATTATTACCGTGACAATGGATTGCACGCATTTATTAATCAAGTTCCGTAAATATTGACAGCTAAGTGTGGAGGAAAAAAAGTCATACTTGGTTGTTTTATACGCCGCTGGAGCGCACGTTTTTATAATTCATGTTTTGTGTTGTGTTGCTGCATACAGTGCAGGTATAAAAGCTAGTAGTGGTAGTAGTAGCTAGGTAGTTTTATGTAGATAATTTAATTAATAAATAATAAATAAATAAAAATGGTACTAACCTTATACACGCCGAAGATCAGGAGCATGCATGCCACAAGTCCGATTGTACTGCAAGCCAGCAGTGTTATGTTCAGCGACACAGTTACTAAAAAAAAAAACAATAGTTAGAGGTTGTTTACAAAGCACACGTATAAAATAGGTAGATTTCATTAAGGCTGTGTGCAGACATGATTTAAAAGGCTGTCTTAAGACAGCCTATAATCGCACTATGAAAACATAATCATGAGATAAATGAGTCACATTATCAAATATCTACTGATAAGCTTTATATTATTATAGACATCAAAATAATGTAATTTCATAGAATAGCGATTAATTTTCTAACATCAGCATCAACAATCCCTAATTAACAGAAAGCTATAGGAAGCCTTCTTTATTATTTACCTATTTTGTTTTCAACTTATTTGGCTACTTTAGATCGATTTTCATTAATTATTCCTTGTTCACTAGGGGTTTTCTTGACTAGGTGGCGGCACTGAGACGACAGGTCCAGGCACCCGTCAACAGTGTCAAAGCACCTATATTTTCTTTAGTCGTGTCGTCGTCGTCGTATATTTTATATTCATTGCCAAAATGGAAGACCTCTTGTCAAAGTGTCGCCAACTGGTGGCCTGAATTTTCATGCAAACGCAAAATTTACAAAGCTGTTTTTCTTTGATCAAAATATTTTATTTACACATGAATTAACTTTAGGTACGATGGGCTGCATCAATTGGGTACCCCAGTTGTATTAAAATTGACTTTGGAGGGGGGTACCCACATCGTGACGCTGACTGTACAATGTACAACGTTGTAAACCCAAGTACCATTTATTGTTATTAAAATAAAAAAAAAACATGTTGCTCTTTAGTTTTAACTTTTAGCTCATTAACTTTGACTCATTAACTGTTTTTTTGTGTATCATGAATCTTGTGTGTATCGTAATAAAGATTATTATTATTATTTGACTAAAGTGGTTTACTGCAAACTGTTTAGATTTCAAAGGGGTTATTCTTTTGTTCTCTGAAACGTAGGTACCTAGTAATTTTCACATTTATACTAATATTATAAATTTAATGCTAATATAACTCTGTCTGTCTGCTTGTCTGTCTGATATGTTTTCAGACAATATGACAGCGCAACTGCTAGATTTACATAAGTCATTGACGACCAGAAAGTAGCCAGAAAGCAATATAGTGGTCATTTGCCTTCATCACCGTTGTCCCATTAAATAATATCAAGAATTTGTTATAATTCGGTTACTGCTAATAGATCTTTAGAAAGCAATCGATAACCGGTGACGTTTAACCAATACAGGAGGTATTAGAAATAACTAGTTGTCTAGATGTCTATATTACGCTTTAATTGCATCGCTACTCCAGAGACTCAGAGAGACACCAACGTACTTTAGAAACGAATTCTAAGAGGTCTTGAAAGTTTTACCTACCATGCAGCGGAGCGAGCACGGCCTCTGTGATAGGCTTCACGGTTTTTGCTTCCAAACTGTGATAAAAATTTGTTACTCAAGCCTATCACAGTAGGCCGTGCTCGCCCCGCATCTAATATTAAACTTACTCATGCGACCTAAACAGATACTTTAAGTATTACAATTTACAATACGTGGGCTGAGCGCGTGTAAGTACTGCTTCATTGAAAAGGTTCTATTCAAAATGATTGAGTTACAAATTGGGAAATATATTCGACGTAGGTAATCGAATGCGGCGGCGTGTGTAAAATGTATAAGTACCTATAGCTACCTCAAATTGGGATAAAAAATGTACCTATCTCAAAATTGGAACCATTCCACTTGAAACGATTTATTTTCAAATTCATCTGGTTTTGTTCTTATCTTTTTCTTGGGTGGCAATTGAAAAGTAATCGATTATGTATTAAATAGATATATGAACCAGTACTTCACACAATATGTGAATCAAAATGAGTATACCTACTTAGTAGGTACAAAGATATTAACTGTCAATAAGTAAAGGCAGAGTTGGACATAGTCAATAGAAATTTAATAATATAAAAAGGGGTCTCCAGTAAGAGTTGTACTTCCGGGAACAGTTTTAGGGCTGAGCAGACAGGCGCGACGCGACAGCCTGACGTGACTCCTGTAGAACAATATCCATGGAGTTTTCCTATTCATTTGTCGACTAGAGTCGCATCGCGCTGTTTGCTCAGCCTTAAAACTGTTTGCGAGAGCCTTTATTCTACCTCTAGGTATGTTGAATCCGTTTTTGTGTTTTTCACTTATTTAACCATGTAAACCGGCGATGTCACCGTATTAATGTGGTATTTTTTAATGTGGTATTTTTAATATGCTGTGGTCTTGTTGTGAGGGTTAGTACCTATATGTGTTTATGTATAAAGTGAAGTAAAAGGTGTAAAAATAAACCAATTCATTTTAGCACCGATATCCATTTAGTTCGACTTCCAAACGACGGGACGGGAAGATAAGCTTCAGCCATCGTTCGATGCCCGAGAATCGTATAGAAATGTATAAGCTAAAGTTTAAATCCAATCACTACACTCCTATTGTCGTTTAAGCCGGTCAAAGACAGGTTTACGATTGTTTGAAAGGAAAGCTTGAATTATTAACTATCAAAATAAAACTCAAAGTTGGCTCGTACTTACGGTTACATGCAATATAGTCTGGAGCGAAGACTCTAATTATCTGCCTTGGCAAACTCGCGCTAATCCGCCACTTCAAAAGTAGCACTACGTAAAAAAGAACAAAATATTTACATTTATCGATGTTTCATTTATTTATATGTCTATCAAAGTGCACCACTTACCGAACACTTTGGTTTCAGTTTCAGCTGTTGGCATTGGCATGTGTCAAATTGCGGCGTGTTGTAAAAGCATATTTTGTACATAAAATTGTGCTATTTAACGTACAATTTATTCATAAAATGGTGCCAAATCAAAATAAAAGGCTTGCATATTATTTGTGCTTTATGATTTAATCAAGACAGCTCAAAGAGAGATCAGCTTTTATTAAACTTAGGTCATGAAAGAGTATTAGAAATAAATGGCTGTTACTTGAAATAATTTCAAAATCAATCAGGTTTCATTTGGTTCAATACCTATCTTGAACAGAGTTTTAAAGAAAAATTAGAAAAATAATAGTAATATTCATTCATATAATGTTCATTCAAAGCGGCATTCATTGTTGCACGTCAAGTAGCAGCTGCATAGATAAAAATATTTAGCCGTCGCGAGTCTCTGACGAATTGAACAAGACAATCGGCCATGATTAAAAATAACAACCCTTCATTTTGTACAGCGGGGTTAATTGCGTAACACGGTAACATTAGGTAACACTTTCATTTTTACAGTTTAACAACATTCATTCGTTATTTACGTTGTTGAGCAGACAAATTTTTCGAACATATTATATGAAGAACAAAACGATTCAGATTGTGATTGATAAAGTGTTCCGCAGATAGGGTGCTGATCTACTTTTACTCTTGAAACTTGAAAGGTCACTTACAAAATACGAAATGTCGCAGCACTATTATAAGCCACAAACAATGAAAATATATAAAAACCCTGACTATAACAGAAGGTACGTATAACGGTAGGTTGGAGGTTGGCAGGTACTTAGGTATACAGAATCCCACACACAAAAAGATTCATAAATACCTAGACACACGTGAAAAACATAACCTTGTCTTAACTGTCGCGCAGTCGGGTGAAAATCAAACGTTCCATTGGATACTTAATTTTTCTGGGAACAGTAAATTATAATGAGGTGGAAGATTATTTGGATTAAACCTCAGATCATATTTATATGATCTGAGGATTAAACGATCTGGTTTGTGCGTATGTACGTGTGTTAAGCCAACTGTGTCAGAACCCGTGCGAGAAGCTTTGGTCTCCCACGGTAACATAAATAATAAGTGTTTTGGTTACTACACTGTTAAGTTACCTATGTTCGTCATCATATCCATGATAAGAATGCTTGGAAACATGCTGGTGCAGCTCCATAGGACAATCTAGGGTCTAAACAAAATCAAACTTGTTGCTACTTTAATAATTGTACAATGTATTATTTTTATGACATTGATTTAAGTACATTCTGTGATTACTTTAACTCACACACTGAGTACTTGTTTACATATTTTGGGAAATCGTATACTCTTACAATGTTTGTATATATGTGAGCACCATGTACCTATCTATCACATAATTAAGTTATTTGTAATTGAGATTTTTTTTCCCCCTATTGTGGTAGGGTAATGTTATTAGAATCACGCAAACACTGTTTTGTATGAAATCCGCCATCTTGTTATTTTGACAATGTAGACCTGTGATTGGCCAGCCGCAATTTTAGCTGTGTTTGTTTCCAAACGCTGTGGATTTAGCTACCTTTGGTTCTGAACCGTTTCTTTAACGTGAATTTTGGCTGGGATTTAGCTGATTTAGATGCCAAACAATTTTGTAAATTTATTCCAAATAGTGTAAAGATTAATATGGCATTCACAGTTTAAAAATGACTTGTTCTGGATATAGCTGCCTTTGATTCTATACCCCTCATATGTCTCATCATTCATCGTCTTCACATATAATTTTAATTATAATAATTAATGTGTACAAAATATTGTAATACATTTTAAAAGAGTAACGGTCTAGTTTCTTGCCCATTCTTCTCCATACGAAACTACTTTTTGGATGAGGCGACTAGAACCAATTCTATTTTAATGTATATGGTGACGTTCAAAAGTGCCTATTTGAAATAAATGCTTTGACTTTGACTTTGTGAGTATGTTCACCAGTAATTGTTATTATTTTCGAAGTATTTACATAATAAATGTTACACGTGGAAGTACCATTTTTTTTTACGAACAGTCTTATATTTTAATTTAGGTAGGCAGGTACAAAAATGGCTTTAAGTCTACAATAATATTTTTGTTTGTAAATTTTTTAAAAAGTAGGTACAAACTAACAAATAAAGGACAAAAGGGGACTTAGCCTTGTTTTTTTAATAATTTTATTCGCACATTTATGTCCCTAAATTCTTACAACAAAAGCATTGTTATAGCTTAAATGATTTAGGCGTACTATTGTTGCGTTGTTCAAATAACTCATTAATAATTTTAAAACTTTTTGCTTTAATTTTGTTATTCTGGTTTACCTACGCTGCGGCACAACAGGCATCGCCGGTCGCACGACGAGTGGTGCCTTTTAGTCGCGTGCGATTCGCGTCGCGTGTCGTGCCTGTTTGTAGGAGCCTTAATTCGTATTTGACATTTTGTTTTTAATACCACTTGTCACTTCAAGTACACACTAAGCTGAAATCGTTTAATCAAACCATTTAAACAGGGTATAATGTTGAAAATATAAGTGCAGCATCCAATCTTGACCTGAAATTGATTACATCTAGAACAAAATAATAAACGTACCTATACTCTGAAGTCCAATTACTTTTGTTGAAGATATTTCGCAATGTAAGAGTATCAACAATGCCAAATTTCTTCTGTCCTTGGCGAATGAATTTATGATGCCGTCGTCTTTTATTTCGTTTTAGTTTTAGTTGCAGTACTAGGAGCAACATCACTATCAACACCAGCGGCACCTTTAACAGCGTCCTCGCATGCATCGGAACTATTACTCGATTCTGCGGGTGCTTCACCAGCAGGGTTTATGGGTAATCTCCAGCTAGCTGATGACAAAGGCCGATTCACAGCCGTATTCTGGATTGGGCTAATAGGATTTTTTTTTAACCATCCAATTAGTAGCAGTTGCTCGCGGAATAATATAAGGTTACAACGGTGTGGCTGCACTGAATAAGCAACTCTGGTTGGCAATCAGTTGCACGTTCTGGTGTTCTTTCACAAATGAAGGACATCTTCTAGATAACGCCATGAGATTTCTAGAACAATTTGCACATTTGTAGACCTTAGTTCCGCAGTTGTCGTGATTGCCAGTGCACATGCAGCATACTACTTGAGATGGACAGTCCCGAGTAGTATGCTGTTCAAGTTTCAAACATCGTAAGCACTGTATAACAGGATAAATATACGGTTCCACTTTCACTCTTAATCCGTGCATATAAACGTACTGCGGTAAAGTATTTCCTCGAAAACACAGTTTAACTACTTTATTGGGTTCCCAGCCTGTTTTGCCTTCAATTTGGCGATTTAGTCGTTTTAGGGCAAGAATTTCAATTTCATTTGGAGTGCGTGTTTCATTCAAAACCTCATCGATATTTATTTCGTAATCCACGTTACTTAACCGACCGAAAATGAAGTCAACAAAAAAAATTATCTTTGAATTTTCACCATCTTCCGATTAGAGGTTCACAAGCACAAAGTTTGATGACATTCAACTCATCTTTCGAAATAAGACGAAATTCATATGGAGTAAGGTATTTAATTTGAACGATGTTAATTATACCATATGATTTTAGAAGATGGATCATAATCATTTTTCTTTGGATATTTAATAGGGCACGGTACCGTTATTTAATTTTTTTTTATCTCTGTCATCAATCGTGTTTTCCCGCTTTAACGTCTCTTTCTTCTTCTGCAGTTTCTCCTGATATTGCAGCCGGTTCCTTGGTTTTTTCTTAGATCTAACTATATTCCATTCCTGTCCCTCTTCTCAATCCTCTATATCCCTTTTGCTTGGTAGTGAGATAGGAGCTGCCTCATCCTAACTTTCTTTATTTTGTAAGTTATTTTCATTCATCTTAAACATTTGCTAGTAACATATATTATGTAGGTTTTATGAAACTGTCGAAATGTGCGCGTACCTACTATGGGTACCTACACCTCTGCCCGACCTTGAGGAAAAACAAGACGTGATGTGATGTTATGGTTAAACTGGTTGACGACGAACCGATCAGGTGAGGTGATTCCGATCTGGTGCAGTTATGCGATAATTTTGAGCCTGCGGCGCCGTGCCACCTTACAAGAAATTCGTAAAAGTCGCTAGTATGTCAATGCACAACTCGCACTCCCTATCCGGAGAGGTGGCGAGAGAGCACTGAAGGAGGTGCTGCATAACGAGCTATCTATCCCGTATGTTGCACCTGCCATGTTTTATCTCTGCATCACCCTAAGGTTGACTGGTAGAAAATGCCTCAGGCATTAAGTCCGCCTTTGTACAGTATTTTTTTACTTGTGCATAAAGTTTTAATAAATAAATAACGCTTACGCATCGGGATAATAGTGTGTTATTGACAGGTAAGGACGACGTAACGGTTACTGACAGTTTATTGCGACGCCACGTGGCTCGGGCGACGCGACGGTTAAAATAGTAACCATTGGCCAGAAACAGTGTTTCCGAATCGAGTATTTTCCTTAATTCTCTTATACTTTCTAATCGCAAGCAATCTGAGCACACATGACGTGATGTACCACGTTTTCTTGTTTTCGTCGCAGCCAGCGATACGTGCCGTGCCGCATTTGTTACACAAAGGCAGCACTTAGGTTATCAAGCTTCCCTAGTCTGGAATCGGCTTTCTAAGAAGACGATAGACTTATAGATAGTTTCCAGTAATTTTATATTTACTTGGCGTCAAGCTACACCATGTCAAATACTGAAGACATTTTCCAATAACTTATGAATTTTTCGTGGAAATGTCCTCGGGCACACGGAAGGTGTTAAGGAGCTAAACTAACCATTGTCCTTACTAATATTATAATTGAAATAACTCTGTCATATGATACTTTTTATCCCGATAGTACGCGGCTGAAACTGCGAGCAAAAGCTAGCAAAAAACATATTTTTGAACACCTTAAAGGAAGGCCTTCTAAAGGATTGTGAACACGTTATGATAAGTAAAACTTTTTCCTACGATCGTAGTGACTGTCATTATTTATTTATTTATTAACTATGGAAGAATAAGCTAAAATAAACAGAATATAAAATAGTATGTGAGACTGACAGCCAATAAAATAAAATAAATGTAACCATCGAGACCTAAACATTGTGCCAAAAAAACCTACGTTGCATAAATTTCGAGAAAATTTCTGCGACTGACGGACGAAAAAGTGATCTTATCAAGATTCCGTTTGTTTTAAGTTCTCAACCTTGTTCAACTAGGGAAGCTTTAAACACTATACTGAGAGGGCAGCGTTGAGCTCGGCAAGCAGTGTCGCCAAGTGAAGGCGCGTACCGCGTGCGGCTAGTGCGGTCGCGGTTTCTCGCCATTCATTGCGCATTGGGACAGTTTGCAGAGAAAACTCGCTGGATGCGACTGCACTAGCAGTCGCACGCAGTCACTGCGAGTGAATGACCCGAACATAGTTGGGAGAAGGCTAGGCAGATTATGATATGACCTATTGAATTACCTAGGTATTTCTTTTTAAATAAATACTTTTTAAAGTTGAAAGTTTTTTACTAAAAAAAATTAAGAAGTCGCTTCCATACTTTCATACCTAAACATTAACTTTAGGTAAATATGCATCCGATTAACCGATCTCTGATCATAACATACTGAACCACCGAGTTCGATCACGCCGAAATCAAGTATTTCACAAAAACATGGCCGTCCAGAATGACGGGTTTAAGCCTATTTTTGACGCTATTCGTCAATTTAACCATCCGTTTTCTTGAAAGTAAAATAACAACTTAACTTAGCTGCGAGTTTCTAAGTAGTAAGTACTAATATTGTTCGCAGTAAAAAGTCAATGACAGTATTAGTAATTGGCAGACCTAATTTATCCATTTAAAAATTTTTTTATGGACACATATTTTATCAATTTCACTTTTTTTTATGACATTGTATCTACCTACTATCTTGTTGAAATTGGATACCAAATCATTGGTATACTAATGATTATTATTATTACGGTATTGCTTTGTCATTAATCAACATTTAAATGATATTAGTAATTATTGAAATGACGGGATCTTTTGTTCCGACTGTCGGATATTACAAAGTCACATTTGTTTTCGTAAAATGAGTGAAATAGCTTTTTTCATTCAATCAAATTACTTTTGGTAATGAACTGAACGTAGGTACTTATTGTATTTTAGAGTATTGGGGTGCATAAGCTTTTTAGTGCTAGTTTATTAAATTTAAAGTGGATCTATGGAAGACGCAATGGTTCTAATCTAATTATAAAATCAAATAAACAAAAACAATATTCAAGAGGTTACATTTTAGAAAACAACATAGCAAAGTGGAGCTCGGCACTGATATATGAATGAGTAGCTTCTGCCAGCGACTTCGTCCTCGTGAAATTTATGGTGCCAGCGACCCACCCCGTCACATCACATAACCTGCCCGCACAACTACTTCGTTTTCGCTTAGTGTTCTTTCTGACTTTTTCCTGTTTTCTCGGCTCCCAAGGGTCTTAGTGTGATGTAAAAGAGTGTCCTCGAGAATTGGGCTTTCAAATGCAAAAATAATTTTTGAAATCCGACTGGTAGTTCCAGAGATTATCCCCTACATACAAACTTACAAACAAACAAATTTCACCTCTTCATAATATTATTATAGTATAGATTTATATAAAGGCTACAGATCAAGCTATTATACAATTCCAGTATAAGCTGATCTCGCGTGGTATAGGATTTCCTTACAATGAGAGATCAGTGTAAACTGAAAATTTATAGCTTGATATGTAGCTCCGTGTGTACAGGGCCAGATTGGAATTAGAAACAAAAAGTTTTAAATTAAAATATTCTATGCAATTGGTTTGCAAATATCATTAGTCTATTATCTGAAGCCAGGGTCTCAAATGAATCTGTAACCGGTTTTTATGACAATAAAGGATTTCTTTATTTATTATATTATTATTAGTTCGTGAAGTTACCAAGTTTAATCGTATAATGGTCCTTAGCAAACGAATTAGATACTGGTTAAATGTACTTATTCGATGACTGTGGCGATCGAACTTCAAAACATTCCCAGAAGAGTTTGATGCGTTACGAATCCTTTCAACCCCTTTCGCCGACTACGACCTAGAATTTGGAATATTTTGCAATAAACGGAGACCACTGTCGTGGGGTAAGCGTCGAAGGCAATCCGTAAGTACCTGTTTGTACCTCTGTATAAACCTATAAGAATCACTAGTGTGAACTTTAAGATGATAATTATCACCATTCATCACCGATCACATCACTCATCATTTATTGGTACTCGGTACCAAGTAGATAATAGGTACTTATACGTAATATATTATGTGCATGATCTTTGGTCATAGCTAGGTTTCTTCATAATCAACTTTAGTGAAATGTCACAAATATTTAGGAGCAATAAATTATTTATTTATTGGTTTTTGTAAGACAGAGGGTGAAAAATGTTTATAGAATTTCGACCACAAAAGCCTGACGACCCATTACTATTAGATGTTCTAGAAAATAGCCCAATCAGTTACCGATTTTACTATGCCTTAGGGAAACAAAAAGCATGCTTTGTTGCTATACTAAATACAGGCTGTTCCAAATAGTGACGTCATAAAAAAAAATTCCTCATGCCCAATGACATCCGAAAATACCCCGTGTATGTTCCGCGGTGGAATATTTTTTCAGACATAAAATAATCATCTTCCTATCATTAATTTAAGATACATCAAATTATTTTTTATGACTTCACTATTTGGACCACTCTGTTAGTAGGTAATTATAGCGGATAAGGCGTTTACGCGTGCATTTTCTACAGATCCAATTATGGCCTGGTAACAGACGGAACATTCAAGCAAAGGCAGACACTTCAAGTTGTGATAGAAGGACTTAAGAAGTTACAGTTAAATCAGCCGTTTGTAGCGGTCAATATCGATAGCACTAAGCCCGTCGAATACCAGCCAATAGGAAATTAATCGAATAGATCAACATTCATGTTTACTCACTCGGTGTAATCTTGTCAGGTTCTAAGAAACTTTCGGATTCCGGGTCAATCATGTCCCCGCTGAGGTACCGCTGCTCCATGTCTATGAAGTGGCCCATTGTAATAATGGTGACTGAGAAGTATACCTGCCGCAAACAAATCTTTTAGAGCAATAGAATCTAAGAAATGGTTACTTAATTCGGAAGCAGGTATTTAAAACTGAGTAGATAATGGTTACGTGACTTTATATATTAAGATATGATTGAGTTGAAAAAGCATGACGCACTATTTATTTGGGGCCAGTAATATATGGTCTAAATGACTACTTAGTGATATTTTACTCTGATTCAAAGACTGGAATCGCTGATTCTATATGAAAAGCGTAGAAAATTAAACATCGGGTGTGCAAGACCTACGCCTATACGCTTGGACTGGGTTACAAACAAGTTTCTAGTAAAGGAGAGCTCCCTAGATAAATTATAGCATAAGAACGAAAATAAATGTATGAAATTTCAAAAAAATTGTCAAATATTATAGGCTACGTGTGTCCCTATATTTAAAAAATCAGGTTTAATGTTTGGAGCGTGAACGTGATCTAAGAACAAGTATAATGAAATTATTTAAAAAAATCTTTGACATTTAAAGCACCCAAACTTATTTGTGATATACGAGTACATTGAAATCAAATCACTACACTTGAAATATAACACATTTATCTATTCATGGTGACACATTCCAGACCTAATTCGACGTGTTTTATTTTATCCGCTTAAAAGTGGTTTCTTTATTTATTTTACAATATCTCATGGTCTTGATCTACATGGATGTGAAGACCATGTAGATCAAGACCATGACATATTCTCCCTATATCTGACCAAGATTATGTCTGCACTTTAAAAGAGACTGTGACCTCTGAGTTTGTTTCGGCCTTTCTTCTCAGAAAATCATATTAATTAAAAATAGAAACCAGGGTTATCTATTTGTTATGGCCAGGAACTACTGATGAAAAAAGGGTCGTAATATGTCTCAAGATATTATTAGGAGACGCTAGTGGAAGTCTTTATACTTGGAGACCTCTACAGTCCTTCATCAAAGGTCGAGAATCCATCGTATATGTAACCTACGTAACTATGGAAGTAAAATTTTTGTCAACGCTTTGGTGGCAATAATTTGCGTGCATTTGTCGAAAAATGTACAAAAAGTGGGATTGCGTGCTTGATTAAAGTTATTTTAATTACCAGCAGCAAATTATAATTACCATTGTATATATGGCCGAGGCGTAGCATCCTCGGCGAAGGCTGCGCCAGCAGCAACAGGATTGGATGATCGGCATGGTGTTGGTCAGGAAACTGCAACACAGACAACATGATATAAATATTATGAAACTAAAAACTGGCGTCGTCTGTCCATCGGATATACAATAAAGTAGAGTTGCGCTTACAACTCCTAAATCACAGATTCCATTTATGTTGTTATTGTTAAATATACCTACCACTTTACATAAGTATTTCAGCCATAGCTACCCTGTTTGACACATACACAGCTAGTGTTCGAGAAAGTGATTAAAAACTTTATTTTATGAAGATACTTGGATATCAAGGTTGACAATTTTCTTTGATTCACAATTTTCAGTGAAAATAAAGTGCCAAACAATATAAATAATATTATTTTTATTCGAGGAGAATATACCTATCTTCTATTGAAATAGGTTATAATAAGCGCCGATTAGTATAGAAGAGATCATAATAATGCGTAATAACGTGCGTTAAAATTATAACGGGATGATGCCACTAGGAATAAAATTATAAATCATTAGAAAAAGGTAAACTTTTAGAACAGGAATTCCAAATCCCTTGTCTTGGTTCTTTGTGCGATCGGAGTAATACAAGGTGGATTTTTAAGACAAGGCAGTGACGGTAGCTACAGAAAAACGTTCTTAGGAGACTGTCCTTAACTTATTGAGTAATTGCTAACTGCATTCACAGATTTTGGAAAAATGGTTCAGTCAGAAAAACGTTAGAGAATTCTCATTTTTTTACTTTTTTGGGTCATACTAGAAAAGTCACAAATCGCAAAAAACTTTACCCTTAACTATATTTCGTAAGTAGTGATCAATCGTCTTATCCAAGACCTTTTACGACATATGCTATTAATTATTAAAAGAAAGGCGTGATGTTGTGTAATGTATTAATTCATCATCAGCAAAGCGTTTTCCCAACTATGTAAGAACCATCTTCCAATCGAATTGGATGCAGTTGAATACCATGATTTTACGTGGAGCGATTGCCTATCTAACCTCCTCAACCCAGGCACTGGGTTGTAGTCTTCACAAGGTGCGATACCCCTTGGTAAGACTGGTTGTCAGACTTTCGGGCTTCTGACTACCGGTATCTAACGATTATCAAATATCTACAAATGCCTGCCTTTTTTTTTTTTTTTGTTTCCGGTGTGGGAAATCCTCATGGATGTCCGCCGCCCTGGGGCGGGCAGCGGGGTCTGTCAGACTCTTACTGACTAAAAACCACCCCGGTGTTCCATCTCACATCTACGCCGGGGGTCGCGGGAACGTACGATCCTTCCGCAACCCCCGACTGGTGCCGGCCCGCCACTGCGGGCCTCTTCGGGTCTAGGGGGGGGGAGTGAGGTGTTTGACTCCCCCCGTGACGTCTAAGAGGGGCGCGCGTGGAACACTACGCGCCGCCACCTCGGGTCCTGGTGTGTGGGTAGCGACGGACGTCCCCGAGTCCGTCGCCTCTGGACCCATTTAGGGGGGCTGGAAGAGGGCGTTGTCCAGTGGTGACACCGGGCGTCCGGCTCCCTGTTTATGCGACACAGGTACTTCCCGAAGCAACCACGCCCCGAGAGCACCTGCGTCGCCCGAAACGACAGGGAGCCGTGCCTCCTAAATAATACCAACGGTATTATTTAGCCATAAACAATACACACATCCAAGCATCCAATATATAAAACCTTTTTCTTTCGTCGTCTACTATGACATCTTTAAGATTAATCCCGCTTGCCTCGCCCCTAGCTACCGAACAATTGATATCATTTGAGTACAGATACATACAATAAGTCTTCCGGATAAGCAATGTATGTACTATTGTTATCATTATTATTTAATAAGTAATAATAGTACTTTCTAGCTAAGTAAGTCGTGACCTGATGCAACAACGTAAGAGCTAACCATCTTCACTAATGCCGTAATTTGGTAAATCTCCCAGTGCATTTTGCTCTTTAGACTTCTATTGGATATATACCGCTGTGTTAATGTTCGCTGCAGAAATACCTTGCCAGCTTCATTTAGTATGTTCCCAAATATTTGACGTGTGATAGCTCGGAAAATCCAAATGGCTTGCTTCAAACTTAAAATATGAATGTATAAATGTAAAAAAAAAGTATAAATGATTTTATTTCAGTAAGTAGGTTTGTACTAACACTTTTACACGTCACGTATAATATATATTCAAACGAAACAGGTAACTAAATCCAAGAGATAGTCGGTTTCAATACGAAATACTGTAATCAGAGTCCAGATTGCGAATACCTAAACAGTCGCAGTAAGGAACGGAGCGCAGTCACAAGTCACACACAATACAAAGAATCGACTGACTTTTTGCCGTCGTTTATAATTATTTTTGAAACCATAATGTCATAAAATACACGTAAATCAGGACAGCCGTTATTTTTCTGCCGCACATATTTCAGCTCAGCATCGAATCAGCGGTATCTCACCTCATCGACACGCCGCGCCGTCACCAACATGAATGAAGGTTCATGGCGATACCGATGGTCCCAAGATGAAATGCTGCAAGCTTTATTTGACAACACCGCTTACCGATAGAAACCCAAGATTTACCGTAAGAAGGAAGGTAGGCGGTGGCGGAGGAATGAACCCACTGTCGGTAACTGGGTAGCGTATGATGATAATAGGAAATAATTACGAAATATCTAAATAAAACCTTATTTGGAAAGGCTCGCACTGATTAAAATCACTACCAATGATCTATTCATGCACAAAACACAGGGGCATTTTAATATCAGTTTTGCATACAACAACCTATGAATGGATAGATACTAGATTTTATGTATTATTTATTCCCTTTACAAATTGTATCAGAGGCGGGTATTTTTATTTTCAGATTGCATTTTCAAGCTTCATTTCAACGCAATCAGCAATGTAAATATGTATGAATGTTTTTACTTTTAAATAAAGCAGAGAAACAAAACAAATAAACCAGGTAAACAACGTTTATTTCTTGAATTACATAAAAATACTGTTTCTACTTATATAAAATACTAAGATTTAGATATTTGAAAGCAGGGGTTGGAAAGTAGGTACCTATGGTGAATTGAATTATGTAGCGCTGTTCAACAACATTATGCATTCGTGCTAGGTAGGTACGACATTGTTTTTTAAGCTGACAATTTTTTTCTATCTAATCGGTATTCGCCATCTTACACATCCCTGCAGGGACCTAGTTCTTGATGTGCTATTTACTGTAATTGCTGCATTGCTGTTATAAATAATTGATTTTCCCCAAATACCTAACAGCCACTGAAATCAAACCAAGGAGCAGGCAACTTCAAACTTCCTTGATCCTTAAATATATAATTAAGAGCCCAGGCCCTGCAGTCTCGACATAGTTAGCAATCGTTTTCGGTTGCTAAGTCCTAACAATCCTGATGTAACGATGGTGGTCTCGACACTCAAATGTATCGGTTGTTATCGGTATTTTAGGTAGTACCGGTTGGTACTACTTACCTAAAATACCTAATAATATAATAGGATTTTTTGCTTTATTATTATTTATACATATATTTTTATATACTTTCTTTATAATTTTTTTTTTTGTTGATTGAGTTAATCATCTGAAACGAATTGAATCTAGTAAAAGGCACTGTACCAGGTTTTTAATTGCTTGTTTTTTCATTTCCTGAGTCAAATAACCCAATATTTTGACAATAGTTAAGTGCAAGCAAAAGTAAAATTTCTCAGCAACAGCTTGGAGTCTGGCTGGATTTGCGCCCGGTGCTGGGATTGATTTGAAACATAACTGGCGACTATAGGTGTACTAAAGTGTACTATAGGTGTACTCTATTTGCGTTTGCGATGGATCCGCTTCCACGATCACTTTTAATTCTTTATTATCAACTAGGATCTCCGGCCGTCCACGGGGTCTGTTCTGTAGGTCAACATTTCCATAACAAAAACGTTGGAACCAATACCGTACCGTGTTTACTTTTACGGTAGCTTCCCCATACACATCATTAATCCTTCGAGCTGTTTCTGCAGCGTTGGTTCCGTGGTGGAACTCGTATTCGTAAATAACCCGATGTTTTAAGTTTTATGTCAAAGAAAAATCGAATGGCGCGAAAACAAATGAATCGCTAAATTGTAAACACAAATACACAAGCCTAAATTTGAAATAAATTTGAATTTCGAATTCCAGTTTGACAAAACGCCAATTTCACATGTATGGACCTACGAATTTTTTACTTTTTAGCACAAATTTAACTTTTAAGATATCATACGGTGGTAGAATTATGTAAACTTTCACATTAATAAAGTCAATATTAATAGGTACATGCTTATTAATACAGATTTAAAATACAATCAATTTCAATAAATGTCTAATAGAATATGTTACATGTCGCATTAATGCTAATGTCAAACAAAATTCAAAATCGTTAAAATAGGTGATTAGATGTACTATTTTAGCAGTAATTATAGAATTATCGCCCAAATATTCCTTAAGTGTGTAATGGCATTTATATATCAAAATTCTTATTCTGTTTTGAAATAAATCACAATATCAATATGAGTCCCAAGAGACAAACATTTTAGCGAACGTATGGTATCAGACAGAAGGACACATTTTACGACAGGTATATTCGATTTAGTAATATTAAACGAACAACCCATAAAGTATATTATCGTTATATTTTTATATGGCGACCCAAAATGTCGACACCTGTCCCCTGCGCCATCTCACTCTGGCATAATACCTTAACGATCAATTTAGATTAATGTCAGATTACATTCTACGGCAGTGATTTCGATATTCAAACACATTTAGGTACTAAGTAAAAAAAAAAGTCAGTGTACAATGTAAACATTATAAGGTCATAGCACAGCAAAAGAAAAATCGATGTAAGACAGTTGTGAAATGAAGTAACAAAAAGAAAGATCATAAATTAAATTCCGCAAGAATTCGCAAAGCTACAAAATACCGCTGTAGTAAATGACTCACGCTACGAAAATGCTACAAGCTGACGTACGGCCACTGACACTGTAGCACGTAGAACGTTAGTAGAGGTTGCTACGATGCCAATGACCGCTTAGATACTGTCCACACGAAGCGACATACGCACGAACAAAGACATTTTTCTCAACACTAAATGGAGAAGTTCGAAAAAGGACCGAGGAAATATTCTACTTTTGTCCTTAACTAAGTAGGCGAAACCCTAGTGCACTATGTCTCAAAAACGCGAATAAATAACCATGCAATACGCGCAAATCAACAGACTGCCGAAATGAGCTCGATTGACATGTAAATACAAGGCTCGTATATTACTTAAAGGTGAATAATTTGTTGATGTCTGTTACCTACTTCACTTACACACGCGAGAGTCGCGATCTGAACTTTCCATCTGGAAAGAACCTTGTAAAGTTATTGTTCAGTTTCGTCCTTCATAAAGAAAATTAAAATATTGTCATTTAGTACCATGCGATCTTGTTATAATAACTTGTTATTCAAACGTTATAGATTAAATACAAATTGACAGAAACCTGCAATTATTTAAGAAATAGTGTAATTTACAAAAAAATATGCAACTGTCTGTATTTGAGAGGAAATAACTAAGTGCATAGCTTCATATCTCACAGTATGCTGAAAAGATGAGCTGGCTTTTCTATTATGTACATTCGTGAGCCAAGCTGCGAGCCAAACCCAGTCATTTATAAGTTATACTAAACTTAAACTGGCTCAATGGAGTGATGGAGTGACCTATTTGTCCACTAAGCCACACTTTGTATAACATTGTTACAGAGGACGTAGAAAGTTAGATGAAGGAACTAACAGTGCTGTTGACAGATAGAGCACGAACAATTTCTTTAAACAAAGAATACTTAAACATTCGACCGACCAAGATGAATATAAGAAAGAGCGGAGCACTTTTTGTGCCCACTTATGAACCGTTGTGATATCTTCAACCCTTATTGAACTTGATCTAAACTTAATTATGATCGGTTCCGATTTTCGGAACTGTCGAAAATTAACTGGAGCTTAAGTGCAAGTTTTTTTCGCCGGTAACTGAACTGCAGTGACCGTCTTCGGCAACCGAGCTGTGAAGCATTATGTGTTGGAATATTCTGTAAAAGTATCATGAAGGACACACATTTTCTTTCCTATTTACGTGCTGAAATATTTCTATTGATTAACAGGCAAACTGGAGTTGGTTCATTCCATTTACAATCCGTTTTCAATCTTACTTGGTACAGCCCGCCATCGGAAGTGCTTTCGCAGAGCAGAACGGGGCTTACGGAAATATCCGCCTATTTCTAAGCTTTTGATCTAAGCTGTAGTATTGCAGCTGCGAAAATAAATTTCATACACTACACAAACACAAAGAAATTATAAATTTACTAGATTTTCATCATTGCGGGCAAAGGATTACTATCCAAAACCAAATCAACAAAGTGGCTAAAAAGGGTAGCACTGTCAACCCCAAAACTGCAAGTCGCTTGGAAGCTTTTAAAGTTAAACTCGTTAATAAATTACCAGTTTTATCTATTTATTCTGATCCTAATCATCTATTATGACGCTCATATTTATTCCTTTTCAAAATAGCTAACATCTTACGAACTCCATTCTCCCTCTAGTTTTCGTAATAGGTACCTATGGCGACCGTATGAATCTTGTGCCGTGCAAAAACGTAAGTGTATTTATAAATAATTATTATCACGCCATGTCATTCTAGGCCAACAGTTTGACTTTTCAGTTTTTGGAAATGTACCTACAAATCTGTTTGTTTAATGCCATCCATACATAAACATTGACATGACAAATGAGATCAAGAATATAAAGCGCAAAGTATATATAGGATATCCAAAGATATATTTTCAGAGGTATCAAAAAACACAAACAAAACATTACCTTTGTCTTACCAGCGCAATACTTCAGTAAATTCGCAATACCACAAACCCTGCTCAATAGTGCTCAAGTGACGTCATCATGATATCCAACAGATAAAAGAGACTTTTACTTTCAGTCTTCTCATCTTTTGTTCAAAGCACCATTAAATTACGTACCTATTTGACAGCTATGAAAACAGTGAACATTCATAAATTTGTCGTTTTCTAGAAAACTCTCTTCAAAGTTAAAATGCCATCTCAATTACCAAAAAGAGAATTAAAATAAATTTTAATTATTTAATTAATAGCGTACTCTTAAATGTAGTCAGTTTTGTTCGTGACTTAGGTATCACACTGGATGCTAGTTTGCACTTCGACAAGTTGACAATATAGTACACAAGGCGTATCAGATATATGGTTTCGTCATGAGATCATCACGTAACTTTGTGCGGCCCTCTACGTTCTTACTGCTTTATAAGACTTTGATACGATCCCAGTTAGAATATGCCGTCCCGATCTGGAACCCTTTCTACGACAAATACGGCACTAGAATTGAAAGGGTACAAAAGAAGTTCTTTCGGTCTATGAACTATGTATAAGTGCTTCCGATCAAAGGTTCCTTATGTGCAGCTATTGAAACGGTATGGCGTTCTGGATTTGGGATCTAGGCGGCTGTTACTCGATGTCATGACGCTGCACGGCATATGCAGTTACAAATTTTATTGTATAGATCTTTATATTTTACTTTTGAGTATGGGAAATCATCAAAAAACTTCTCCCGCTCTGGGCAGAGCGGGAGGGCGTGTCAGACTCTTACTGACTAAAACCCACCCGTGTTCCTTCAGTTGCCTGTGCCAGGGGCCACGGTATCCCTCCCGAACTTTCCCGCAACCCTGGCAGGCATCGGCCCTAGCGGACTCCTTCATTGATGCTGACATCTCTTTGAGGCGCGCGTGGAACATAACGCGCTGTCGACCCGGGTCTGGTCCTTATCGGACGGCGAGCTGCCCATTGCTCGCCGTCCGCAAGCCCGTGCCTACGGTGGCCGGGAATCGGCCTGCGATTCCTGACGCCCAGGGCGTCTCCTGTGGCGGCTAGGGGCGTGAGGGCGCGAATTTTGCCTCTCCCTCACGCGTTCCGCCTCCTCCTTCGCGAGCATTACTGCTTCGCAGAAGGAGGTGACGGCTTCCCAGGCCCTTTCGCTCCGTACCATGGCCTGGACAAGGGCCGGACGCGAGAGATCGCCACCGCCAATCACCTGCACGAGGACACGGCGGTGCCCCACCCAAGCCGGGCAGACCTCCACCGTATGCTCCACCGTGTCCTCCGGGCGATCCACACAATGGTGACACTCGGGCGTTTCCTCCCGCCTTATCCGTAACAGGAACCTCCCAAAACAACCGTGTCCGGTGAGGACCTGCGTCAGGCATAAGGTGAGGACGCCGTGGCGCCTCTCTAGCCACTCCTCAAAGAGGGGACTTATCGTCGCAATTGTGGCGTGCCCAGCGCTGGGTTGCGACTGGGTTGGTATAGACCTAACAAACAAATTGTGTTACAAGATACCCAGAAGTGTTATTCGAAAGGGGGCTCGCGTCCCTCAACTATTCCATACAGACATATGCAGGACTAACGCTGGGGAACGTGCACCTCTTCGTCGCCTTGTTGATTCTTACAACACGCATTTTGTTGAACTGGATATATTTTGTCTATCTAAGCAGTCATTCAAGAAAATGCCTCTGGATATTTTAAGTTAAATTAAATTAAGCTAAGTAACACAGCAATATTATTGTGGCAGCGACTATTGTTTTATTTTTATTTTTTAAGTCTTTAGCACTTCTAACCTTTAGTTAAAACGTGGACAATGGTGTGGGTTACGTGCTCGTTAAATCTTAGTTTAAGTATTTTTCTGTATTTTGTAGCATGTAACTGTTGTTTGTCCCTAATAAATAAATGTTTGCCACCGAAGCCTTTGGTCTTACCATCAGCATAATGCAAGCTCTTGAGCTGACTTTTCCATTCTGTTTCACAAAATGTGCACGAATTCATAAAAGTCAGGAAGTTGTAAAAAACGACAAATTAATTTGTTATTTCCCTTTTATTATACAGAAAGCCATAACGAGGGAGTGATGTAACGAGCCACGGAACGACACTTCTGACCACAATGGCTCCGTCGAGATAAGTCGGGATAGGTCGCTAAAAAAGTGCAATATATCGAGCAAATGTGAAAAAATCCGTATCTTCGGTTCGAAGCCCTTGCCCGTTGTCTGCTTATAGCGATCGCCGCCCGTTTTGGCATTCCACATCGAGAAAAATATCCGACTGACACATTTTTTTTTTGCTCGTCAACCGATGCCTTAAATATGATGGCTGAAGAGTTAAAATGAATAAAGGAGTGTTAATATTGTCCAAAAAAATATTACCAGCATAGTTACATCTGCATGAGGGACGCACGGAACCGGGAGGTATCGCTGAAAAAAAGGGGGGGGGCCAATACCCAGCAGTGTAGGTAATCAAAACATTATATAAATATATTAGAGCCAAGCACAGTGAACGAAAATTCACAATATTCCTGAAAAATATAGTTTAAACAAATCGCATATCAAAGATTTCTAAATGCACATTCTTTCTGATGTCGATTTCGTTGTCAAGCTAAATATTACATAATAGCTCCTGCCCACGACATTGTCCGCATGTTTGTTACTCCCCTGACTGACCCACCTTGTCGCATCGCATCGCCTGCCTACGCTATAAATTCGTTTTCGCTTACCGTATTTTCTAAGTTTTGTTCTTTTTGCTCGGCTCCATAGGGTCCTAGCGTGATGTTAAATATCCTAAAGCCTTCCCAAAGAATTGGGCTAACAAATGCAAGAAGAATTTTTCAAATCCGACCTGAAGTTCCAGATATTACCCCCTCCATGGACACTTACAAACAAACAAATTTTACCTCTTTATAATATTAGGATAGACAAGGTCCTAGAAGTAAAATTCCTTTTGTTATGTAGAAATTTACAAATATTTATCTGAATACAACTTTAAGCTGGCGGCTTTATGACGCGTCTGGTCAGCTCAAAGCCAGCAAACGAGATGTTTAAGAACAAGCGGCGTTACAATATGTTAATAAATATATTAGAACCTGAAAGAGCTTCAATAATCTCTTTTTTCTTCCTCAGTAGGGGATAGTTTCTGCTAAACAATACCTACTAAATTATATTCTAAGTAGGCCCTATTTTAGAAGAATCTTGAAGCAATTAAAAATAAATTAAGTGATAAAAAATGTGGTCGTTACGGGACGCCCGTTATATGTGAAACATTGAAAAGGGCGGCTGCAAAGAGAGACACAGAGAGATTGCACATATGACGGCATAAGAGAGCGCCATGTCGTCTGCCGTCGGTCTTACCCCCTTAGCGTGCCAATAGATGTCTAATATCAAAACTTTGGGTTCGTAAATGACTGACAGCTATATAAGATATCCGCGACTGACTGATAATTGATTTCAGTTCTCACATAAGATACCTAATGACTTCAGTAACGTATCTGTAAGTTACAACCATATATTAGATCTTAACCTCAGATCTTAAGTATGATCTGAGATCTTAACCTATGAAATTGCCGTTTTGTATACAAAATATAAATATTTTTTATTTATTAAATATCAATCAAAATATACACCCACGCTATCGATGCATCTCTGCCAGTCCAGTGTTAATTTTTCAATGCCCTTCTTGAAGAAGTCAGGGAGCCAACCAACTATTTTTTTAATCTTTTTCTCTCTTTTTTAACACCAAGGCATTTTGTATTGCCCTCTCGTGTATTGATTTACTTCCCAGCCAAGAAATTGTCCAAATTTTGGTAAAAGTAGAAGTCAACGGCAACTTCATAGGTATAGACTATAGACCTTTTTATAAAGTAGTAACAATCAATAATATAAGTTTATTAGTACATAAAAACAACAACACAGAACATAGCTTAAGGAGACAGTGAGTTGTACCTACTACCAAGTTTAAAATTCTTGTCAGCTTTAGACCTGTATCTTAGAATCAGAGAAAAGTCAAAGCATTTATTTCAAATAGGCACATAAAAGGCACTTTTGAACGTCAACATTTACATTTAAATATATATTTTTTTATTCTAGTCGCCCCTTCCAAAAGCTAGTTTCGTATGGAGAAGAAGGGGCAAGAAACACCACTGTCACTCTTTTAAAATGTGTTACAATATTTTGTATAGGTACATTAATTATATAATTATAGGTGAAGACGATGCACTTAAAAATTACCCTACCACAATAGGTAAAAATAATTTATTAAATGTAGCAATGATAAATAAGTTAATTAAGTGATAGATACATGGTGTTCACATATTTACAAACATTGTAAAAGTATACGATTTCCCAAATTATGTAAACAAGTAATATGTCAGTGTGTGAGTTAAAGTAATCAGAATGTAAATCACTGTCATAAAAATAATAAACTATACAATTATAGTAGCAACAAGTTTAATTTTGTCTAAATCTAGACCCTAGATTGACCTATGGAGCTGGACCAGCATGTTTGCAAGCATTCTTATCTTGGATATAATGCTCTAATTTGTAACATGCTTGTTTACACAGTTAAGTGAACTTTTTATATGAGTTTCTGTTTTTTTTTCATTTAATTGCAATATATGATAAGGTATTTCGTTGTAGCATTTAACACAGTACCCCATAAAAGATGTAGGTATGTACTTTAGCTAATCTGAAAAATGGTTGATCCATTTTATCTTTATTTCTTGTATTAAAATTATGTCTATCACTTATTTTATTAAAAAGATGCAGATTTTTTCTTACATACCTACATAATATTTTCATAAATGAATTGGCAAGGTACCGTCATAATATTAATCCTTTTAAATAGTTCCCTGAGAGATTCGCGGTGACGTAGATTATAAATGGTTCTGACAGCTCTCTTTTGCAAAATAAAGATGGATTCAATGTCAGCAGCCCGACCCCACAGTAAAATGCCATACGACATAATGCTGTGGAAGTAGGTAAAATAGACCAATCGCGCGGTTTCTACATCTGTTAACTGTCTTATCTTTCTAACAGCCTAAGCGGCCGAGCTTAGCCGCCCCGCAAGAGATGTTATATAAGGTCCCCATTCTAATTTCTCGTCTAGCGTGATTCCTAGGAAAACCGTGTGATTAATAAATTCCAGTTTTTCTCCATTCAATATGATGTCACACTCGCTACTTCTTACATTAAGTAATTTAAATTTAATGCATTTGGTTTTTTTACCATTTCCATACCATTCAATAACAACCTGTTCACTCCTTAGTGTCATCGTAAGGTAAATACGTCCGAGCCCATTGATCAAACATCGTTCGCGGTACAATGAATGAAATCAATAAACCCTTGAAATTCGATTTCATTAGAATCCCAAGTCACGTACGTGCCTACCCATGAAAGAAATTCGGTCTATCTTAAATATCAATGATGTGTGTGTGTGAGATTTTACGGCTTCAATGTATATAATACAACCGTGACTTTTTTGTTTGCTTACAGTGGTTGTTGATAAAACCCAGTCTATATCTGACAGGATAGTCACTTAGTTACGTGAAACCCCTTCACTATTAGCCCTGTCCCTAGAACATTAAATAATACCTGGGCTTATGCATTGTTAAACGAAACGTTTGGGTGGAACCGGAAAACGCAGCATGGTTGTGTGGTTGCTGTCATTATTGTCGTTCTCATTGACTTTAATATTCCGACAGGCTAACATTATGAAGTTTATTTATAAACGATGACGATGAAGTGACGTTTAAACGTAATTTTTTTTATTATTAAACAGTCGCTAATCAATACTTAGTTTTAAGCAGCATTTATAAAATAAATGGGAAAATATTTGTGAGGGGTCAAATGAGAAATATTTTCATTTAAATTCTGCCCAATTCAGTACAAATGCTCAGGAAAATTTTCGTTTTACCTGTCAGTGTCAAAACTCTGTTTTCTGTTTCCAATTTAAAATTAATTCAATACCTACGTAGATAGAAAATTGCTGCTACGTCGTTTTAAGTTATTAATAAATAGGACCTGTCTCTTCTTAAAAGAACCATCACTAAAATCTAATCATTTGCTTCCTGAATGCACAGACCTGCTGAAATGAATTGAATTCAACGGACATCATTCAACGAAAATTATTCAAGAGAGTAATCGTCTTATGCTATCGCAAAAAATACCTACTGAATAGTGAATAAATATTTTACAAATTGCCTGTATTCTAAGACCCTTCTCACTAACAAGACCTAGTTAAATCCCGTATGAAACCAAACATCAAAGTTACACCATTTTCAATTTAAGCTGTGCAATCACTTTACGTAAAACTATGCATTCATTCAATATTGTCTCCTACTCAATTATTTAAGAAAGGGATGCTAAGTGGTAGGCTTCCCTGCAATTGTGTACGCTAAACTATTATTAAAATCATAAACAAATATAATTAACTGAGAACCGAGAAGTAATAGGGATTATAAATTCTTAAGAGCGTTTATACCTTATGAGTGGCAACGTCGCAATTTAGTGTCATATTTCGTGGTTTTAAATTTTTACCATTTATTCGGAGCTATATTTTAAAAATCTGTTTAATTAACTTTTTAGAATTATGTGAAAACTATGTAAAAGGTAAGAAATCGTTGCGTTTACAGTTCTATTTATATGCAAATAATACATTGGAAACTTGCAGGGCATTATTTTCATTGTAAAATAACTGTAAGCATTACGGTTACTTACTTTTTAAATACTTTCACGTAATTCTAAAAAGTTAATTAAACAGATTTTTTAAATATAGCTCCGATTAAATGATAAAAAATTGAAAACCACTAAATATGACACTAAATTGCGACGTTGCCACTCATCATAAGGTATAAACGCTCTTAATCAAGTGGGAACTAAAGAGTTCATTATATAGCTATCGCTCTCGTAGATATCGGAGATTATGCCACCGGAATGTACTCGGGATAAAGAGTATCCCATGTCCTAACCCAGTTCATGGTCTATCCGTCTGCCCATTCAAATAAGGCAGTTTATGCCTTACGGTAACAGACAGACAGACAGACCGGGGCAGTCAGACAGAGTTAATTTCGTATTTATAATATTATTATACAAGTATGGATAGTAGGTATGGATTAATGCTTTGATCCAAGTAGATAAAACGTAATTTAAACATACCTACTTACAAAATATACATTATGTTCTATAATTTATATTTTGTAAGTACCTACTTTTCGACAAGCAATAGCTTCCAGAAATGTATGATATGATATACGACAAATACCTCACTACATTTGAATCCAATAATGTAAATTAGGAAATAAATCAAATCGAAGGTCTACATTTAAACCTACGTCCGTTAAAAAAGTAGTCATTTGTTAGAGTCAAGTGGTCCAAGGTGTTAAAACACCTGATGGCAAGTAGTCTCGGCAGCCTACTAAAATCTGCAAGTTTAGTTAACATTTGCGTACACCTACTATTCTTAAAAGAATCCCAAATACGAGGGTCACACTGAAACTTTTTAGAATAGGCCAGTGAGAAAAGCAGCCAATAAAAAAATATAAAATTTTCGAATTAGGAACTCTTTTGTTGCCTGTGGATGTGTAATCAATTCATAAGTCATTTGTTTTTATAAAATGGCGGCATTTTAAAAAGTCTCTGTCGTGCGTTGAAATAGATTTGCCTAGAGAAAATGTTGTACAGTCCTACCAACTTATCTGTGAACTGAAAGAGGATGGCACCGTCGATTCACTAATTAATATAAGGTGCCCAAAATTGAGAAAGTTTTCAAGAAAAAAAATTGACATTAGACATAATCGTTTAATAAGAATTACAAATTAAAACAATGATACCTTTATATAAAAATAATAAAATAAATAAAAATAAATTGATAATTTACAGTTACGTGGGTACGCTAACAGTTTAGTCTCTCAGCAATAAACTATGGCTTTATCTAAAAAGTAATCCTTAGAAATGGAAATTCAGCAGATAATTTTTCCGAATTTTTGTATCAGTTTCTTCTGCTGCGTGCCCTTCCTTAACTATTTTTTAAATTAGTCCTTGACTCACACCTAAAATATAAGATAATAAAATAAATGTTACTAGAAATTTGAAATCTGGCAGGTTAGTTGGCTCACTCACTTAGCAGGTTACCTAATAGATGTACGTTACCGTTACGCTAACCTGGCCCTGCAGTCTCGACATAGTTAGCAATAGTTTTCGGTTGCTAAGTCCTAACAATCCAGATGTAACGATATTTGGTGGTCTCCACACTCAAAATTATCGGTTGTTACTGGTATTTTAGGTAGGTACCGGTAGGTAACAACCGATAAATTTGAGTGTCGAGACTACCAAACATTTACATCAACATTTACATCTGGATTGATAGGACTTAGCAACCGAAACCATTGCTAACTATGTCGAGACTGCAGGCTCTGCAGCAAGAATAGAAACGAATATTTCGTGGATAATTAGTTAAGTATCGGGTAATTTATAACAAGAAAGTTGACAACACTAACCTGTCGCTGCCGAAATTCGTTTGTATATTTGATTAAATGGAATAATCGAAGACCCCGCCCGAGCTTCTTCTTCAAAAAAGGTTTTAACCTTTAGAATAATGTTTCGAGCATCACTTTTAATAGCTTTCGGCATATTTAAGTTTATAAATTCAGCAATATCACGACAAAACAACCAGAGAACCCGAATGTAGTAGACGCTGACAATCGAATGACATTTCAACATGACGGCCGTAGTTCCAATTTTCGCCATTTCACAGATAAGTTGGTAGGAGTGTACACGCAAAAACTTGAAACATGTCAAAAAATAGTATATTTCATTACAAGTGCGGAAAGGCTGTCTTTGCAAAGAGTTCCGACAAATGTCTACCCGAGCCGAGGCGCAGCCGAAGGCGAGGGTTGACAGTCGGAACAAGTTGCAATGACGGTTCTGCAGGTGTACTGAACGACTGTTTTTAATACAGTTGCGAAAAATTAAGCAATTTAATAAAATAATAAAAACACAATAAACTCAACTAACTAATCATTTATTTCTTATAAAAGTTATAGTACACATGTACATTGAAATTGGTACAGTTTTTTAAACTAACTGGGGAAGTTTTAGTTTGCATATTTACTGTTTGAGCAAAACTATTATTAATTTCGTATGATTGTTCATGTAATACAATGGCGTTTGCTAGTTGATGGAATTGGATCTGATGAATTATCATTATCAACGAAGGTAGATGGACGAACGTTCTCTTCAGCATGTGAAGGAGACGGACTGGACCTTAAATTAATGGATTGTGTGATTTTTTTACCAGTTTCTAGTTTGTTGTTTACCTAATGAATCACCAATATAGCTTTCTGCAGCTTTGTCTGATTTCCAACCTCCTAGTCGCTTTAAGGACGTCAAATTGGCTCCTGAATCTGCCAATAATGTAGCAGACGTCCTCCTGAAGCTGTGCCCAGTATAATACTCAGCATTCGGCAGACCAAGAAACGTAGCTATTTCTTTTGGCATATTACCAAATTTGTTTATCCCGATTGCTTGAGCTGTACACTTCCCTTTCTGGTAATTTTGAAAAAAACGGTCGGTTTTTCCATTTTGGGACCGCTGATTCATATATTTTTGCACTATTCTAAGAAAATCTCCTTCAACAACAAAGCTTCTCGGTATCTTATTTTTTGTGTTCGGAATCTTTATTAGTAGCATTTTTCCATGGGCTTCAATATCTTTTAAAGTTATATTGGCTAACTCCTCTCTGCGGCAAGCTCCAACAACGCCAAAAATCAGAGTAACCTACAAAAAACGGGATTTGATTAATATATTTTTAAATAATGTAAATTGGCTGTATTTTGCGATTTCGTAAACTGAATACTTACTAAAGAAAACTATAAGTACCTACTTATTAATAAATTACCTTTGTGGTTAAATAACGATCATCGGGAGCTTCGTTCAAAAACCTTTCCACTTCATTGGACGTTAATATTTTCGACTTTTTACTTGTAAAACCGTCTGATTGTCGTTTTAAGAAAACATTTAATTTTGGGCATTCACTTACATCCACGTTGTTCCTTATTTTCAGCATACTTTTTATCATCGAAAACCTCGACCATAACGTAGACGGTTTTAATTTTGCTGAGAGTTCGGAGAAGTATGCCAACATAACATTTTCTGAAAAATATTTGCTTTTTTCTCTTCTCTCCACGCAATAAATTCGTCGTATGTACATATGTAACGACTTTTTGACTTTTCCGGTAAAATGTTCTCCGAAGCATTTTGTGCAATTATAACGAGTTCCGGTGGTGTTAATTAAAAAATAATTGGTTTGTAATTTAATTACTAATTTTGTGCAACAAACCACTAAACTCGCAAAGAAAATTTCTGGAAAATGGCGCCAACCGTAGAATATAAGCAGAGTTTTTTTTTCTTCACCCATTTTGGTAGGCAAAGGGAACTATCCATACAGCTTAGTCTTCACTATATTTTTTTTATTGATGATGAAATGAAAATGAAATTTAATGAGATGATGAAATGAAACCTAACCTAACTCATTCAATTAAATCATTAAATTTGATATTGAAATAAATTAGTAGCTTCTTTTTAGAAATATACGTATTTGTATGAATCACAAAAACTCTTTAGTAAAAACTTCATGGTTGGTTTTTCTTTTTAATAGACATTATTTTGACAGTTGGGAACGCATGGGAACGCACGAGTTCGGGAAAGGTAAAAAAAAAGCACTTTTATGTAATAGCCCACATCCCGAACGCTATAATACGTCCCTGCAATACACCACTTTTTGAGCAACTGTATTAAAAACATTTTATCAAACCTGTTTAACTTAATTTTGTAGGTTAAGTCCTTGGCGGATTGTGAAAATAGCGCTAAAACAGCGGTTGGATGGTTATGATGGATTACATGGATTCTGATCAAACCCTGGGTTAGCTACCAGATCGTTAAAATATTTGCTTTCATGCTAAACAAACTGAATTATGAACAAATTTAATATCACGTAGTAAATATAAGCCCAGTTACAATCGATTCCCCTAATGATACCTACTGAACAAAAGTGTCAGATTTAGCGTAGGTAGCATTTTAGCATTTCAAATAGATCGCTCGTTTCCTCTGATAGAACCGGTGTCGCAGGTGCATTTCATTGGCGAATACAATACATTTCTGCGTAGAATGAGTACCTATCTACCGTCTGGTTTCGACACAAAATTACAATACATAGTCCTACATAAAATCAAGCTTTATCCTTTTGATAAAGAAGAAGTATAAGTGAACCTTTTAATTAAGGTTCAGTCAGCCACACATTCGCACAACTCCTAATCCTTTGTTTACACGACTCATTATAGAAGATTCTGATCTTCAGAAAACGAGCAACAAAACTAGACTCAAGGTCGAGCCCATCCATGGGGCGGCTTGAAACCCGCAATACAACAAATCAAAAGGAAATACACAAGTATACATACGATAACCTAAATCGTTGTACATGGAAGGTGGAGGAAGACAAATTATAACACATTCATGGTTGAAAACAAACACGTTAATCTAACTAGTGGCTTCCAGCTATGTTTGTTGCAGGGGAAGCCGGTACTGGCAGTGTCAGGATTTCCGCGCAGAGAACCAGAGCACCTAGATAAGAAAACTATGAACAATATTAAATACATTGATCAGGAAACCGAGGCAAACTGCGAGCACTCACAGAACAAAAAGCTGTGGCCGATAAAAAATATAAGCTTTAAAAATATATAAATATAGTCAAAAACAATTTTAATAATAAAGTGTGTAGCTATTTTTGGGTCGGCTTTTACTTTTTGCACCAATTTCCATACTGTTTCAAATATAACTTCATTGTATTTATTCAAAAGCGGTTTTTTTATGTTGCATATTTTATCTTTATTTTGAGAGTGGTGTATAGGTACACAGCACGCGAATACAAGATTTCGAGGTCGTTTTTTTTTTGATGGTGGGAAATTATAGTGCGTTTCAGACTCTTACTGACTAAAACCTACCCGTGTTCCTTCAGTTGCCTGTGCCAGAGGCCACGGTATCCCTCTCGGACTTTCCCGCAACCCTGGCAGGCATCGGCGCCCTAGCGGACCCCGTCATTAATGCTGACATCTCTTTGAGGCGCCCGTGGAACACAACGCGCCGTCGACCCGGGCTTGGTCCTTATCGAACGGTGAACTGCCCATTGCTCGCCGTTCGCAAGCCCGCGCCTACGGTGGCCGGAAATAGCCCTGCAATTCCCGACGCCCAGGGCGTCTCCTGCGGCGGCTAGGGGCGTAAAGGCGCGAATTTTGCCTCACCCTCACGCGTTCTGCCTCCTTCTTCGCGAACATTACTGCTTCGCAGAAGGAGGTGACGGCTTCCCAAGCCCTCTCGCTCCGTACCATGGCCTGGACCAGGGCCGGACGTAAGAGATCGCCACCGCCAATCGCCTCCACGAGGACAAGGCGGTCCTCCGCCCAAGCCGGGCAGACCTCCACCGTATGCTCCACCATGTCCTCCGGGCGATCCACACAATGGTGACACCCGGGCGCTCCCTCCCGCCTTATCCGGAACAGGAACCTTCCGAAACAGCCGTGTCCGGTGAGGACCGGCGTCAGGCGGAAGGTGAGGACGCCGTGGCGCCTCTCTAGCCACTCCTCAAAGAGGGGACTTATCGCCGCAATTGCGGCGTGCCCAGCGCTGGATTGCGACAATCGCACTCCCCATGCCGCCCTGAGATTCCGCCGGAGCTCTGTCCGCTGTACCGTGATTTCTCGCGGCAGCGGAGATACGCCCCGGCGTTTCGCCTCCTCGCGCAACTCCCAAATGTGCGCGAAAGATTTCGAGGTCCTATTCTCTATCTTTAAATATCTTCACCAGTTTACGAGTAAACTTATAAGGGACCAAAACGAGAGCTTTTGAAACGAGAGCTTTTCTTTCAATTAAAAGATCACACAAATAGGCCGCAGGATCTAAGAGTTCACAAATATAAAAATAATGCGTTGAAAGGCACCTTAGTAAGAGTTGTAATCAAAGAGAATTGTAAGTATGGGTCCAAATAACATTGTACTGCAAGGATCAACTTTGACTGAACGGTTGGTGCAATTGTTAGCGACCCTGCCTTCAGAGCCGCTGGTCCCGGGGTCGATCCCCGGACAAGTCAAACATTTGTGTGCATGAACATGTCTGTTTGACCTGTGTCTGGGTGTGTATATGTATATAAGTATGTATATTAGACATCAGGTTACCGTAGTACAGGTTCTACGTAGTTCGGGACCTGAAGAGCTTGTGTGGATGTTGTCTCATATTATACACGGTGACATTTGAATCACAGTTTTGCTAGAACAAACGTTGTTTAGACCATGGTCTACTACCATTCTACAGCATCAAATATGTTATTAAAACAATCTAATTTAGGAGTTCTCAAATTAGTCTTATGTTGCTCAAACGTGTAATAATGTTTGAAACATTAACCGTAACATCAAAATACTCATCACGGTAGCGATATTGCATTCAAGACGCGAGCGCGGCGCGTCGCAGCCGCAGTGTCTGTGTTGTAGGGCGTAACGATAATCCCGAAATTTTTAACATTGCGTTTTTTGTGTTTTTTTAGAAAACCAATGACGTTTTTTTTTCTATTGGATGCTATAGAATGGTTGTATACCATGGTCTGAACAACGTTTGTTCTAGCAAAACTGTGATTCAAATGTCACCGTGTATAATATTATTATATAATTTAAATAAACGCACACACACACAAATAGTATAAAATATACACTTAAATTAGTTTTCATATTAGTAATTGTTATTATCCTCAACCGCTCGGGTAGTTCGACACAGTCTACGATTATAATAAGCACCACATTTTAAGCTGAATCACTGTCTCTCAAGATACAGGTTGCCTAGTTTGAGAGGCAGGGTTTTCCATATTGTGTACAGATTTTAGCTCTTAGATTTGTATTGCATTGTGTTACTACCAAAGCTGTCTTAAAACTGTCATAAACCTGTTAAATCTGTATTTACTATGAAATAAAAGTTTTATTATTATTATATCATCAAAGTCGCATATTTTTCGTATAAGGTATACCTACGGCCGTAAATTCATAGCTATCAGCTAAGGTGAGATATTTACTGTCTTAATATTTACGAACACGCTCTCTAAGCATAAAATATCCAAATATTATGATAAAGAAAATTAACCCGCTGTGCGTCATAAAATACCTAGTTTTTTTATCTTTCAAGTACCATTTTTGAATTGCATTATTAAAACTCATGTTACGTACATTTTTAAGCACTTTAATCAAGACTTTAGATTAGCTAAAGTACATACATCTTTTATGGGGTACTGTGTTAATTGCTACAACAAAATACCTTGTCATATAATGCAATTAAATGAAAGAAAATTTAAAACCCATATAAAAAGTTCACTGTGTAAACAAGCATATCACAAATTAGAGGATTATATCCAAGATAAGAATGCTTGGAAACATGCTGGTCCAGCTCCATAGGACAATCTAGGGTCTAGACAAAATTAAACTGGTTGCTACTTTAACTGTTTAGTTCATTATTTTTTATGACATGGATTTACATTCTGTGATTACTTTAACTCACACACTGACATATTACTTGTTTACATAATTTGGGAATTCGTATACTTTTACAATGTTTGTAAATATGTGAACACCATGTATTTATCACTTAATTAACTTATTTATCATTGCTACGTTTATTAAATTCTTTTTACCTATTGTGGTAGGGTAATTTTTACTATAGGTGCATCGTCTTCACATATAATTATATAATTAATGTTTAAAAAATATTGTAACACATTTTAAAAGAGTAACGGTGGAGTTTCTTGCCCATTCTTCTCCATACGAAACTACCTTTTGGAAGGGGCGACTAGAATCAATTCTATTTAAATGTAAATGTTGACGTTCAAAAGTCCCTTTTATGTGCCTATTTGAAATAAATGCTTTGACTTTGACAATTTTTTTTATTTTTTATTATGTAAAATCCCATGAATATAAAAAGAAATACGTAGACTTCATCAGATATATGTTTTACTAGCTGACCGCGAACTTCGTACCGCCTAACATTTTTTTTTAAATTTTTCTCTCCATATGAACCATCCTCGTACTTTAGGGAATATTCTAAAAAAAAATTATCAAAATCGGTCCATCCGTTCTTGATTTATAAAATTACAACGAAAAGTGGCATTGATTTTTATAGATATAAATATGCAACCTAGAAAATTATTTTAAAATAGTGTCTTACACTGAAACCAAATGACGTATTTCACGATTACATCAAACAATTCACCCTTGAATTTTAAACTATCTACAAGACTGAGATCACTTAAAACAAAACAAAGTTTTAAATTATGTTTCTTCCAAACACGCTAAAGATTTATTCGTTTGACTACGCTGTGAAAACAAATATCCCTCCCGAGGCATAGAATAAATTCTGTTTATTAGATCGATACACCGCGCGTATTGTACCTACGTTATAAATAGGACTGTATATTAATAATATTTCGTTATTTCAAACTTTGGCAATAATAACTGAATCTAAATAGCTTCATTATGACGGTTGTTATAAGCTCGATTAAAGAGCAACATATTATTCCGCTTCGTTTCCACTGGTTAGTTTTTTATTACTTTTGTTTTATTATATTATTATACTCCGTGTGAATTAACAGCTTGGTAATTTAAGGGACAGTGGGAAGTTTTAATAACGAACTTGTACAAGTTTTTACGTTGTCAAAAAGAAAAATACAAGAGTCGTAGCCCTGACTTTGTGATTAGAATAATAGCGGCCTGACAGCTTTCACAAAGCTATTCATTATGACGGAACAAATTGAATCGCTGAACTGTAACCAGGGAATTAACTAAATGGCTAACAAATTACTGTGAAATTATCACCCGGAAAGCTATAGACGATAAAAATTATACTTTATTGCCATACAGTTTAAACAAATTCCTATTATTCAATTCGCATTATGTTTACAGCGTCAGCCTGACCGAATTTGAAAACAATCATCATAAGCTCTGCAAGAATAGATCCACATTATTTTGAGGTTAAAACAAATAAAGGTATTAAGAATCTCAAGGATTTCTCGTATTACGTCGACTGAAGTTTTTTTGGTAGACATTCGTCGGAATCCGGAAGTTGCTGAATTCGGAGAATAATAATTACTAGGATTGTACTGTACCGCGCGTCTTGGGGGCGCATTGCTATTACTGCATCACACGAGCAGAACTATTTACTGAGAAACACTGAAAATAATTTGGTTTAAAAATGGTTTCCAAATGGTTGAGTATCTACTGAGAGCGTCGAGCGTTGGAAAACGTTACGCAAATATATTTAAAACACTTATAACTGATCAAACAGGAAAAGGGATTCGCCAATTACAAAATCTTTATTCACACAATTATGACTTGAATAATGTCGTGTAAAAATTAAATTTTACGGTATGAGCCTAGTTTAATGCAGCCAGAATTTGCCCAGGGCTTCGTCCGCATGGATTTACGAAAATATTGCTTAGGAACGTAGGTACTACGGGGAATAAAAGTATCCTATGTGTTAATCTAGATTATAAACTATATGTGTGCCAAATTTCATCTAAATCCGTTCAGCCGTTTTTGCGCCAATCCGGAACATAGGTACGTCCAGACAAACGGACAAAAATTACATAAACTATATTTTCGACATCACACTCGTTCCCACACCTCGTAGCAATTAGTTTTTTCAAAAATATTTAATTTACAGTTTTGACTTCGTTACTGTTTTATTTTACCTATAGCTTTTTAGCTTTTAAACAAATACAGATTTTTTGTTGTTGTCAGTTTCACTTTCAAATGCCGTAAACGTAAGCATACCTAACAGTGCAGTAACAAAGTCTTATGAACGTGGAATACTCGTACCTACTGCAGAAAATAACAACACAATACAATACTATACATACAATCTTATTACAGTATTAAGTAAATAAAGATGGGGTAGAAACAGGGAATATGGGTCCGATAAATTCTCACTAAGCCTCGATAAAGGCTACAGGAATGCTTTTGAATTTCCCTTTATATGTGACGTGATTTTTTCCTTTATAAAAGACAAACTGTTTGTGCCCGGCGTCACAATACGTTCATACAAAAGTAGCATCCAAATTTCCGACATTCCAGGTGGACTATCCAAAAAAATTCTTTCGTATTATACCTTGTCCTGACAATTACAAACACAGCAAAAGAGAATTAGCCAAATACGTAGGTGCAGCCGCTTTGAAGTGATGCGCGGACAAATATTTTTGCCAATTGAACTTTATTTATATAATGTACCTAGGTACTAGCTTCTTCCCGCGACTTCGTCGGCGTGAAATTTTGTTCCCCAGTCTCACCCCGTCGCATCACATCGCCCGCCCGCGCTATTATTTATATAATGTACCTAGGTACTAGCTTCTTCCCGCGACTTCGTCGGCGTGAAATTTCTTGTTCCCCAGTCTCACCCCGTCGCATCACATCGCCCGCCCGCGCTATTATTTATATAATGTACCTAGGTACTAGCTTCTTCCCGCGACTTCGTCGGCGTGAAATTTCTTGTTCCCCAGTCTCACCCCGTCGCATCACATCGCCCGCCCGCGCTATTATTTATATAATGTACCTAGGTACTAGCTTCTTCCCGCGACTTCGTCGGCGTGAAATTTCTTGTTCCCCAGTCTCACCCCGTCGCATCACATCGCCCGCTCGCGCTATTATTTATATAATGTACCTAGGTACTAGCTTCTTCCCGCGACTTCGTCGGCGTGAAATTTCTTGTTCCCCAGTCTCACCCCGTCGCATCACATAGCCCGCCCGCGCTATTATTTCGTTTTTGCTCAGCGTTCTTTCTGACTTTGTTCTTTCTGCTCGTCTTCTTATGATCATAGCGTGATATTAAAAAACCTTCTTCAAGAATTGGGCTATCAAATGCTGAAAGACTTTTCAAAATCGGTTCAGTAGATCCAGAGATTACCCCCTACAACCTCACATAATAATAGGGGTTAAAGTATGAAATTGCCGTTTTATTGTATTAGGTACTTCGAATTGACATAGAATCTTCATGGTTTGAGATTTTTGAGTGTTTTTTTTTTCACATTGTACCTATGAAGTTCTTCTTTTAAAAATTCTACAACATTTGATTATCGACTTTCAGTTGTTATTTTTATTCAGCTTAGACAATAAAGATAGATACTTCGAAAATTCGGGTTATTTTTGAATACGAGTTCCGACGCGGAACTAACGCGGCAGAAACAGCTCGCAATATCAATGTTGCGTTTGGAGAGGGGACTGCTAATGAACGCACCGTGCGATTTTGGTTTAACTCTACAGGAACTGCAATTAGAAACCATTCGTCACCCTCCGTGGCCTTGCTCCAACATTCGCCAGGCCTTGCTCCAACGGACTACCATTTTTTTCGTGATTTGGAAAATTTTCTACGTGATAAAAAGTTTTCTTCTCAGGAGGCAGTACAAAATACTTTCACAGTTTGTCGAATCTCGATCAGGAGAGTTCTATCGCAAAGGCATAAATGACCTTCCTATTAGATGGCAGCCATGTATAGATAATAATGGTAATTATTTTGATTAAATATATATGTTAAATAAAATAAAAAAAGAATTTTAATTTTTCCGTACAAATCGGCAATTTCATACTTTAACCCCTAATATATAGGGCGTCCCATGGATATGCCACATGGCGGGAAAGTACCTTGAATATTGTAGATGGAACATTTTACTGAAAGAAGACCTTATTTGAATTTAAAAACAATTTAAACAGCATTCAGAGATATGTAAATAATTACATGGTTGAACCGGAAATCGAACCCGTTACACGAGAAAAATAATCATCCTGTAGCTTTATCATACCGATCGAAAGGCTTCATCATAAGGATTATTTTTGGTAAATAACATAGTGTCAAAAATAAAAGGAAGACCATTAATTTTAACATTTTTAATACAAAATTAATTAATTTATCAAATGCTCAAAATGAGTCCCTTCCTGTTGAATACAAAGTCGCAATCTTTTGATTATTTCGATTTGTTGCATACAACCAGGTACCTACGTACGTACGTAGGTTCGTATTACGTATCTCTTTATCATTTTATCATGCACTTAAATTATAATATGGAAATGATGCGTACTTCTCAAGTGGGTACATTTATTAGTAATAGGTACTTATGATAATGTCAGTTGTATGTCCTTACGGCAATGATAAATGATTTTATTTCTGTAAGTAGGTTTGAACAAACACTTTTACACGTCAATCGTATTTTAAAAACTAGATGAGATCGGCATTTCCTATCTGACTACTCTGAGAAGAAAGGCCGAAACCAACTCAGAGGTTACAGTCTATTTTAAATATTTTAAGGAAATAACCACACAGATTGAGTGGACCTGTCCAGTCAGTGCACGCAATTGTCAGTAATCGTGCAGCTCAACTTAGACTTAAGGAGCTCAACGATTCGACGAACAATACCAAAGAAAGGACATTTGAGTAGGCCGCATAAATTACTCAAACTGCCAGATCATGATTAAACTGAGAAAAATACAAAAAAAAATCAATGACCGACATAGTTCTCGCATTCACAATAATTAGATTAATATTATAATAATCTTTTCACTTCAGTAGCTCAAACATGTAGGTTTTGCTGCCTGAAATCATTGAGCAAAATGCGATTTTGCTCACTGAGTGAGACCAAGTAACTTTTAATTTTTTTTTTCTTCAGAAAGCCGCGAATATCTTATTCATCCTTGGGTTAATCATACAATTCGAAACATTCACACTCTATCTCTTTCCCGCCATTAGAAAGAGAGAGAGACAAAGACCAGCCCTTTCGAAGTTCCGATTTTGAATTCCACCTCAAAGACAAACACGTTCGGAATTTCGTACTAACTCAAGAAATTTTGCAAAAAGATAATTACTTATGTATTTTAATGTAATTTATTAAATTTTTAACTTATTCTTGTATTTAAACGAAATTAAGTATTTACTGCAAATAAAACTGATATTTAACCTGTAAATATTTATTTCTAGTTTCAATAATGTTACGTAATATATTTTGAGTAATAAAATATCATGGGTGCTATTTCCAAACACGCCTTAATTTAAATAAAAGAGCGGGAATAAAATTTCGTGGTTGGCGTAAAGAGTTGAATAAGTTAAAAAATATTAAAATAATCGTAAAATATCAGTGAAACTAACGACGAGAACAGTATTTTAACACCGGACGAGTTAAAACAACAAGTTATTAGTGCAGAATTAGGTTTCTTACCTGAAAAGTCTCGCGAGAAATATCTGAAAGCATATTACTTATAGCCCATTCAATGAATGGGGCCTTACAAATGGCGCAAGCAGTTTTTCGGAGACGGTGTTGCTATCTTATTTTTTAGATTTATCACAGAGGAGGCGATCATCTACAATGTGGAGTATTTACTCAATGTTGAAAGCTACTTTAAAAACAAAATATAACGTGCTTATTGAAACATACGCAAAACTCGGTATCTTTTCTAAAAAGCATGTCAGTTGGGCCATATGGCTAAAAAGTCCAAAATTTTCACGGCCCTCAACATAGAAAAATTTCTTAATGAAGCTCCGGACTGCAATTTTCTTGCCGCTAAAGTAAGTGGTACCTATGAATCTATATTGTTAGTTATTAAAATTTGTATGTAGACATATGTACCTATGAGGTACTTATTGCCTACTACTAATTTTTGTAGGCGCAATGAATCCTAGTCTGGCTTACCAATACTGTTAAAATAATTATTACGATATGTAAAAGATGCTGTAAATGTTAAATTATACATATTAATTATGTAATATTTTCATTACAGGTTGTACTGATCATAGGAATTAGTGGAGCGTGACGCAATTACGAACTATTACAGCTAACAGTTAATAATATCGAAAAGCATTCAGATAAATTACTATTAGTAAAATTGAAAAATACGAAGACGAACCTTGACAGGTTTTTTGTCGTACGCGAAGAATATGTAACTATTGTAGAAAAATACCAAAATTTACGTCCAGCCGATATAGAAACCGACCGATTTTTCATACAATACCATAATAATAAATGCTCAAGACAGCATAAGGGAGTAAATAAAATAGGTGCAATACCACGAGAAATTGCCACTTTCTTAAAACTGGCAATTTCAAGGAAGAGCCTCAGCTATATACAGGTCACTGCTTTCGGAGAACTTCGGCAACGCTCTTGGCTGATTCCGGAGCCGATCTCACCACTTTAAAACGTCACGGCGGGTGGAAGTCCAATACGGTTGCAGAAAGCTATATTGAAGACTCAGTAGAGAATAAGTCGAAAATCTGTAAGCGTGGAAACAATAAGTCTGAATTCGATCTCGGATCCTTGGTCTCACCCACGCCCATCCACATCCAACGACGCACAGTGTACCTACTTATACAGAAAGCCGATCACAGTCACCAACGTTCACCGTTGTTCCTTCTCAATCCGCCACCGAAACAGAAACCTTAACCCCAGATAATCAAACTCAACTCAATGCAACTATAGCGTTGCCAAATAAATCTGTTACTTTTAATTTGCAGAATTGCAGTAATTTTACTTTTAACTTTTAAAATGTTCCATTTTATTGAATTCGTACCTCTACCTGCAATGTTAATTATTTTGATTCACAATAAATAGTTATTTCAATCTATTCCTGTTTATTATTTTATCTCCTAGTGTTCTCGCTGCTGAAGTGAAAATTTATCTGTGTTACACGAGAGCAAAGTTTTTTGCATCTCGTGCCTTTGAATCCTGAGTGTGGCGAGCACACTCAGGATTCAAAATCAGCACTCGCAGCAAAAAACGACTTTGCTCTCTTGTTACACAAATAACTATTGAGGACCATGTAGATTTGTGTCTGAAATGGTCTTTTGAGGAAAGAACCACAAAGATTGAGTGGACCTGTCCAGTCAGTGCACGCATTTGTCAGTAACCGTGCAGCTCAACTCAGAACTTAAGGAGCTCAATGATTCGACGAACAATACCAAAGAAAGGACATTAATTGGGTAGGCCGCATCAGCTACTCAAACTGCCAGAACATTATTAAAACTGGAACAAAAACACACATACTCCTCACATTCACAATAATTTAAAATAATATAATACTTTATACAGTAAATATTAGTGTCATTATATATGTAAATAAGTATAGATACTAATAGCAAAGATTAAAAGTTAAAATAGTTAGCAAAATAAAATAAATTAACATTGCCTGTGCTTTATTGGAGCAACTCAATCCCAAGCCTTTTTGTCCTCAATATAGTCTTTGACAGTATAGTAGGCATTCTGGCATAGTTTCCTTTATAGAAAAGGTTTGAATTTATTAAGGCTTAGTTCTTGAATGTGGCTAGGAAGTTTATTATATAAACGTATACATTGGCATCTAAACGAGCCACCTTTTTTCTTGAGCCTGGTAAGTAGTAGGAACAACAAATTTGTGTTTGTTCCTAGTATTTATATTATGGATGGCAATGTCAGCTTTTAATTTTTCTGAACAAAATTTCAAATCAAATGTGTTTCATGGTCTTCCTTTTATTTGTGACACTATGTTATTTAGCAAAAAATATTCCTTACGATGAAGCCTTTCGATCGGTATGATAAAGCTACAGGTGATTATTTTTCTCATGTTCAACCATGTAATTATTTAAATATCTATGAATGCAGTTTAAATTGTTTTTTAAATTCAAATAATGTCTTTTTTCAGTAAAATGCACAATGTTCCATCTACAATATTCTAGGTACTTTCCCTCCATGTGGCATATATCCTTAGGATGCCCTGTCTATACATTCCTCGTTGTAATTTTATAACTCAAGAATGGATGGTCGATTTTGCTAATTCTTTTTTTGGAATATTCCTCGAAGTACGAGGATGGTTTATATGGAGATAAAAAAAAAATTGGCGGTATGAAGTTCGCGGGGTCAGCTAGTACAATATATTTATATTAGGTATTATTAGTTAATTAATAATTTTAATTTAATTAGTTAATTTTAATTTAGTTTCGTACAGTTTAGATTGACTTTGCCTTTTTCTTATTTCAACGTCACTTACGTTGGCTCGTAGTTTTATAACAGTAGGTATAGCAAGAATACATTCATTAGTATCTAAGTGCCGTAGTCAAAACTAACACGTGACAAATTACGTGAAATTTGAATATGAGAGAGCTAGCAAACAGGAACACAAGCCATAACGAAATAAATACAAAAGAATATTTTCTCAATAAGTAGGTACCTATGTACCTGCCCTTAAAAGAGCAGCGGCCCGGATTCCCGATTGTCCTTGACCCAGCCGGGTGCTTAAATCTCAGAGCCGGGGTATAGAATAAAACTTTAATTCATTTCAGACTGTGGGTGTCTCGCTTATCGCGATATATCCGATAATATTATGAAAATATCTAACAGTAGGTATATTTATTCGATGAATATGATTAGCACTATCCAATCTGTTTAAAGTAGGTATACATAAATCTTGATTATTCAGAAACTTCTCATTGGCTTTCACAATTTTAAGAGATTTTATTTTTTATTTTTATGAGACAACATCCACACAAGCTCTTCAGGTCCCGAACTAGGTAGAGCCTGTACTACGGTAACCTGATGACTGATATACATACTTATATACATATACTCACCCAGACACAGGTCAAGCAGACATGTTCATGTACACAAATGTTTGACATGTCCGGGGATCGAACCTGGGACCAGCGGCTCAGAAGGCAGGATCGCTACCAACTGCACAAACCGGTCAGATACAGGTAGATATCAGACGGAATCGTCGAACTATTCAGGATTCTGACCACAAATTAGGTGCGACGACAACACCACAAGATTGACCTGATTTCTTTATTAATGAAGTAAGAAGCTGCTATGCTCAACATCTGACCAATAACTAATCTCGTGACTACTCGTGAGTCGATCAATCTTCACGGTAACCGATTTACCCTCTCAAACTTCCTTCACAACATACGATCTCAGTGAGTCATTGAAAATAGCAACTAATCTCAGTACGCATATTTAATCAGCTCTCGATTTTTTTAACAAAAGTACCTACCTAAGGGTGTGAGGGGGGCTACCTCGTAAAGACGAAATAATGTAGGTACTTAGCCTGTTGGCTCGCTTACCTAAATCCATCGATCGAATCAATGTAAGTATTTACAAGTGTTCCGAACATAAAAGTGGTTTGGAGTCTCCTATAATTATCAGGCAATAATTTGGTAAATATTTGGTCTAGGTAAAATTAGATACTTACAAAAAAATCACGCATGAACTGTAAGGCACTATGCTGCTAAAAGCCTGCGGGTATCATTCCTATTAGAGAGCATTCGGAATCTGGTGTAGGTACTGTTATCTAGTTATTTATATTTCAGACTAAGAGCTGACTCGACAGCCTGTCCAAAGAATAGTTCATACAAAAATCTCATAGAAAAGAGACCTTTCTGTTTTTCCCATTTTACAAATTTTTCGGGAAGCTTTGCCAGTTTTTGTGTTCCTAAAAACTTTATTCGGACTATTACGAACATTTTAAAACAAAACTCGGCAAATCGGTCCAGCCGTTCTGAAGTGATGCGCTTATCAACGAACAGCATAATTTTTTTATTATATCGATAAATATTTTATAATATTTTACCATGCAAGTATAAAACTTAAGCTTTGTTTCTTTTTTCAATATCAAAACTTATCCCTGCATTTTAAGGAATCCTAAAAGATGCAGTAAATTGGAAAATATAAAATAGATTTACGGTCACGATAAACTAAAAAATCGGATTCCTTTCGAGTTTTTATTAAGAATAAAAAGTGTATTGAATTATTTTTTTGCCAAGCCGTGACTGGCAAAGTAATATTAAAAGGCTTAGATACATTTTATAGATTGAATCAAACTACTTTTTTTCTCCACCGTTTCTATTCGAATACATTCAATTTAGCAAAGGTCTATGAAGATACTCGGCTAATAAAGTATTGAAGTAACATTTTACTAGTAAAATCTATCCTTTATGTTAGGTACCTACCTACTGAAAACTGAGAAGAAAATAAAAATGATAAGTGTTTTGTACTATATCGCACGGTGCAGTGGAATTCGGTGAGTCAGAACAGTAAAAAACCTTCTTAATGTGAATTGATAACTTCGTTAATTAAGACACAGGACTCAAAACTGATTTTAACAGTAGGATGAATTAGGTTGTATACAAACATCGTTCTACAACGAACAATGAAAGAGCAAGACGAATATATAAAAATATTAAAAAAAAACCGCCCAAGTGCGCGTCGGACCACGCACATTATAGGGTTTCGTAGTTAGGATGAATTTACCCCAAGAACAAACTTATCATTGTAGTTGAAAAACATGTTCTCCCATACATTCCAACTGCAAGTTTGTTCGCACAATATTGGGAGATCTACCATGTTATTTTAAGAGTATAGTCTTCTTATAAAGTTTCCTGTAATTCTGTAATAAGTAGGTACAGTTCTGCTTTAAGATTTTTTTATCTAGATATATTCTTAAATAACTGTAAAACGGTTTATTTTAAATTTATAAAACATATATTTTTGAGACCCTCATAGTAATCCCTTTCATTTGATATCTCACACGGTACAGTTTCCGGTACTTTTTTATTTTCTCATTTGCCTCCCAAAACTGAGCCCCATATTCAAATGAATTTATTTACGTTACACGTCGGTGTTTGAATCACTGAAATTCATTTGTGTACCTTTTTATTTCCCAGTAAGCATTTACAAACTCAATTAAAATACTCCTTTGTGCAGTTTTTACTCGATTTAGTACAAAAAGACATGAAAAGGCTGATGAATATGAGGCGCTTGCGACGAAACTACCTTATTTAAGCCTGAAGTACTGAACGATGCAATTTCCTACACCTACGAGATAGTTCAAGAGATTGTCGAGGTTGTGCAACTTTATCACTCTACTAAAGGCGGAACGAACCTACCTTTTATAAGTTTGAACATACTCCTTTAATACACAAGTAGGTACTTTTCTTACTTTGAGGCGTCTTAAGAATTATGAATGACAATTTAGTTACAGATTAATCAGAAACTTGTATTAGCAATGTATTCATAGTATACACAGTATAAATAATTCATACTTAATTATTGGAAAATAAAGAAATAATTTTACTCGTTTGCCTTGCCAGAGAACTTAACCTTTTTTTATGAGAACTTAATCTAACCTAACTTGATAACCATTAATTCAAAATACAAGAGATTCATTGTGCAGTTTTTGAAAATGTAAGATAAGGTCTCTGTAAAAATCTCACCGTGAGGACTTAGATGAAGTGAGTTTTAAGTGAGCTTTCATTCCACCTGCCGAGTTATTCTGTAACAATCTCACCGTTATAATATAACTTAGGTGAAGTGAGCTTGAAGTAAGCCGTTGATAGTGTCAATCCCTAGCATCTGGTGGAGTGATAGCTCACTTCACTTAAGTTATCACGGTGATATTGTTACAGAATCGAACGGCTGATACCAGGGATTGATACTGTTGACAGCTCACTCCACGCTCACTTCACCTACGTTTTCACGGCGAGGTGGTTACAGAATAGCACTGCTGGCTTGCTTGCAGGATGAGAGGAACGTCCAACGACGAGTACGAACTGACGTAAGTTATGAAAGAAAGAAAAAATAAAAATAGGTTTATTTGTCACAGTAGCACGTGCATACAATAAAAAATTGCTCTATATTAAGAAAAATAAAAACAAAAATATCTATAATCACGAGCACAAAACAGAAATAGTCGACAGCTGCACGTCATGACTGTGACAAGGAGGCTTCCACTCAGCATGATGCTGTGCTATGGGGGACCCACAGCACAGCGCTGATTTTCAGTGGTTACCCAAAAAGGACGTAGGTACCTACGGAAACCAAGTCAGGTTCAATGACTGGTACTATAACAAAATAAAATATACAGTAAGCACTTTTTAGAAATTAGAATACAAAGCAACTACTTAAACAACCAATTGTTTGAATAAATCTTATTAAATAACATAAACATTTATAAATCCGCATGTATTTCCGTGCGTGCATTAATAATGTACTTAACCAAAACATTTATTAGTTTATTACACAAGAATATTATGTTCCAGTGTTTTGTGTTATCGTTATTTGTTCGTAATAGGTACGATTGGCGCAGTGAATGAGCGAGTCAGCTCCAGGCTCTGGAGTCCAGAGTAAGTTTGATTCAAGAAGCCACTGATATTGGTTCCTGGTCTTGATGGTTGTGTAATGTGTATAGTATATAATTGTGTAAAGTATATGTTAGAATGAGTTTGTATACCCTCTTTACTCCAGCAATTCCTAGTTAGGTTAGGTTAGTCCATGTTTGTTTTCATCAACGTTATCTGTGTGTGTACGTATGAATGTTGTTTTGTCAAGTCCTTGTTACAACTAGAGGTCAAGTACATCATGAACACACCTACTTCTAGATAAAGCTATTGTTTGTATAAAATGAACTTGTCTTGCAAGTGTTGTTTTGATTACATTACAGCTCAAAGCTAGAATCCCTTTCACCGAATTAAGTTAAAATATTCCTCAAGTTACACCCCAAATGCTTACATTGTCTTAACTTGATTACTCTAGAGCGGCCCAACTAATTTGTAAGCGTGATTGAGATTTTCACTAAAACGTAGCGAACTTGTGATGTACTTCTAATTAAAATTTTCACGAAATTATACAAACTAATACTACATGGTAACTTTGTTTTCAATTAGTCTACTCGTAGGTCGTCGTGTTTATGATGACAGTGAAGATCGATAGAATTAAATTCCTTTAATACTCGTTTATTCATATTCGTTTGGAGATTAGCGGGTTTCTCACTTATTAAATAACAATCCAGCCAATCATTTGATGCATTTAAACGTTCTAAGCCTGTTCATGATTATTAATGAAGTCCATTTGTCTTAAAGTCTGAAATTGTCTTTTACGAATTGCGTGGTATTCCAAAATGTAATGGCTGAAAGGACGTCGTCCACGACGCTTCTCAAACGTGATTAAATACACCAATGAGTAGGCAGAATGTCACAGCACAAATATTTCAATGGCGGACCTTACACGACGCAACTTACTTACGCGATAAACACTAGATTTGAGTTTCTATTACCAACGTTACTGTTGAGTAGCGTGGTCGACAATGGGTCTTAGTGTGACTCTGTGTGGTGTGGCCTCCTTGATCATTCATAATTTTCTCATAATCTCATTCAATATGCCTGCTGGCAGTACTGTAGCGTTTTATCAAGGAAGTTGGAAATTCAAATGATATTGTTAATACATATTTATTTTGATTAAAAAAATATTATACAGTAATCTTCGATCTTTATGATCGAAGACAGTAATGTTTGTCATAAATCAATAATATACTGCGCGTAACTTTAAAACAGTTAATTACACAAACTGTATGACGCTGGGTAACTTAGCAACTAAGCAACTCACACCTGAGTTTATGTAGGTACTCGTATAATCAAACCATCAATTTGTTTCATAGTTTCGAAACCAGTTTATACGTTGATAAAAATGTTTGCATTTCAGTATATCTACACATATCCGTTTTCCGTTAGCTCCAACTCTAATAACGAAAATGAACTTAGATAGCTGGTTGGTACTTGGTTATTGCTTTCAAAACATTAACTGCTGAACAAATTTCAACGGTAAAATCCGGAAAAACCTATCTGTAATAAAATCCATTAAAATGTAATTGAAACCACAGGCAACCGCTAATACCGAAATAAGGAATTAAATACCTTCTAGCGAGAAGTGGATGTTTAATGTATAATATAATGTTATACCTTAATAAAACATGTTTTATGCTAATAAATAATAATTATTTTTACTCGTTACATACTATCGTCTAAGCCCACATTTATAGTTGAAAGCAGACAATCGACCTTCCTTAACAAAAAGCATGAAATGTGCCGCCCCGTTCATATTTTTATCCTATCAGCCACCACAGCCGTTCAAGGTGATGGGCGGTCCCACATGCAGCCGAAGGCCCCGCATGGGAAGTAGCCACTGGTGGATCGAACCAATTACCCACATGCAGGCGAGGCCATGTGGCAAGTAGCCACTGGTGGATGAAGCGAATTGATCGATTTCTTGCACCAACTGCGCCATTAAGCAAAATTACGATATAAGTAATTTATTTAGAGCAGTGGTGGCCCAGTAGTAACGGCCTCGACTTACTAGTTGTTTGTCTTGGATTCAAACCCAGTACGGCGGGTAACTTTGTGTAATTTATTTCATCACCACTGCTCTCAAAACGGTGAAAGAAAACCTCGGAAACTGGCATGTCCTTGTACGAATAATTCAAAGACTTGTGACAGCTACCAAAACGCACTGGGCCCGCGTGGCGGATTGCAGCCCAAGGAGGACGCCTGTGTCCCAGCAGTGGGAACATTATAGGATGATTATGTATGGGTGTAATTCATTCTGAAACGCGAATTTTAGAGCTGTTACAAATAGGCGTGAAGTAGTAGGGATACAGTCGCTTTTTTATAAGGAGAGTAAGGTGGCTTTCCCAGCAGTGAGACAACACGTGTCTCACTGCTGGGAAAGCCACCTTACTCTCCTTCCACCTCTCTCTATCCAGAGCTGCCAACGAACTATATTTGTGAAAGAAGTCCAGCTGTACTGTCGCTCACCCACCGTCTTCCATTACCCAGTGTCGCGGTGCGTTCGAACGTTGGTATCGTTGTAAAGAGTCGTAGTGTGTAACTGCTCTAAGCCATCATACAATAATATCGTCTCTTCTATCTACAAATCATACTTTAGATAATACCGTCTAAATACAGTCACGGACTTTAATTGATGAGCAACTTGTCACTGTTCGTATTTTAGCCATGTAGTGCAAATCGGGTTTAGTCGATTAATTCGTAAATAGTAGGTACAGAGTGACAACCCAAAGTCAACCAATTGCAGGTCCAGCAACCGTAACCTACCGACAATTGTTTTAGCGTAGCGATAGTAACGTTAGCGTACGGAGAAATTATGATTGGTCTTTTCGACATCGGAAAAACTCGGACCCACGATTTTAGCCGAACGCTTAGCGTCCGAGATAACGTTCATGACAATTATGGTAACCGTTGCACATAAATTTAAATAACACCTAACTGCCGCCATCTTGGAAGAATTGTTTATGAAATACTATTTCTGTTTTGTAGTTTATGTTTTAGCTATTCTAATAATAATAACTCTTTATTTCAGATTATAAGATCCATAATGTGTTAGTAGGTATTGCCTTAACCTATTGTTGGTGAAAAATTAATTAAAACAAAAGTGACATCAGAATTAAAAACAATTAATTTTGCACATACGTCTGTACGCACATGTCTCCCAGCCCAGTGCCTAATAAACGGCCCATCTATTTTGTCCGCCACTGTACCCGAAATATTGTTCGGATTATCTCGGAATCGCCGCAGCATAGATGCACTTCGCTTGCGCATGATAGCATAAAAGTCGTCCAGTCTCGCTTCAGCAAACATGCCTGATGCGCTGCAAAACCCAGGCAGTCCCAACAACATCCTGAGTCCGTTATTATATTGGACAACATAAAACTTTATAAAAATGTGCTAAGCTAAAAAAGTACTCAACCTTTGAAAAATAGTTCTATTTCTTCTATAAATCAATATTGTTGTACTGACTTGCTGTCGTTATTGCTTGGATTAACCAATCTATTGCCAATATCAGTCCCTCGCATGTTTTCCCATAGTTCTTGGCAATATTAAGCAAGATCTTCTTTTCTTCGTTCATTACGCTGCACCAATAAACCCCACAGATTTTCTATGAGATTCAGGTCCAGTTTATCTGGCCATGGAATCACGTTATGTCTGGATGTGCATCAAACCAGGGTCCATCAACCAGTGCTGACAATCCTTGCTCGATGTATGACACAATTATCGCGAGCAAAATTTATATTTGCCATTTCGAGCTGTGGATACACAACCCTTACAGAGGGAAGCATATTATCTTCCAAAATGCTGATATGGTTAACGACATTATTTTGCAAGCGGCGGGTGAAGAGGGGATTCAACCATTAAATATTAATTGAATGAAAATTAAATTAACCATTAGATATTAACATTTTATATGTTATTTTATATGATACATCATGGTTTTCTCCCGGGGCACTGCCTGCCTACCAGGGAGGAGAGCTGCCTTGACCACATGCTCTTAAAACTGGACAAAACTAAAAACTCTGCATTTGTGGCAATTCTGAACACATCTATAACTGATCACTTAACGGTACTATTAAGTATATCCCACACATATAAAGCTACATCTAATAATAAAACTACAACTATTACTAATTTTGAAAAAGCTTATCAATACCTAGTGAGTGCGGATATATCTCTTTTCAATATATACAACGACCCAAATACCTTTGCTGACAGGATGATTGATGTGATCAGAACATCTCTCCTTCTTAACACCAGAATTAAAATAGTCGCTAGCTCCAAGCGTACTCTAAAGCCCTGGATATCTACAGGGGCCCTGAGATGTATCAGGCTTAGAAATAGAATGCAGTTGCAGACAAAAAAAGATCCTTATAATATTATAATAAGAGTAACCTATAGGCGCTTTCGTACTTTTTGTTCCAATCTGATTAAGAAATTAAAAAGAGAATATCATAAAAAGCAAATTGCAGGTTCTGTAAAGAATACAAAAAAGCTTTGGCAAAATATTAATAACATAACTCATTTCAAAAAACCCAAATCATCTAATGCACGTCTTCTGCAAATCACACCGCATCCTCTCAATTCTCTAAACCGGGTTAATCAATTTTTTGTCACAATTGGAAAAACACTAGCAGAGGAAATAATGCCTCCGGTTGGGATTCGATCTAGTTTAATCATGAGTTCCAATTCTCGGTCACAGACCACCTCTTTTGTATTGATGGAGACCGATCCAGCAGAAGTCGACTGCATACTCATGGCTCTTGATTCGGGAAGTGCATCTGGTTGGGACGAGATACCTATAAGTTTTCTAAAATTATCTAGGGATTTAGTAGTTCCCCTTATATGTCAACTGGCCAATCTTTGTTTTGAGTCGGGAATATTTCCGAACGCACTGAAGCGTTCTATAATTACGCCCGTGCATAAGGGGGGTGACACGAGTGATGTTAACACTTACCGACCCATATCCGTCTTGCCTGCAATTTCAAAAATTATAGAAAAGTTGTTAAATAAAAGACTTATTAGCTACCTGAATAAATACAGCATACTTTCGGACTCGCAATATGGATTTAGACAAGGACGCTCAACACAGCACGCTATTACAGCACTGACGTCTGAAATTGTAGATAGGGTAGACAAAGGATACAAATGCATGACAGTATTCCTAGATTTAAAGAAAGCTTTTGACACAGTCTCGGTCCCCATCCTTGTGCAGAGGCTTGAGGCGATAGGTATAAGAGGTACAGCTCTATGTCTTTTTGACAGCTATCTCCGCGGTAGGACTCAACAAGTTAAAATAGGAAACCTACACAGTGAAGAAGAAAATGTTATTTTTGGTGTGCCACAGGGGAGTGTGCTAGGCCCAACGCTGTTCCTGGTGTACATTAATGAACTGTGTAACCTGTTGAGCAGCGGAGGGAAAATCTTCTCCTATGCGGACGATACAGCTGTTGTCTACCACGGAGAAACTTGGGAATCCGTACGCCTGAATGCTGAACGTGGTCTCACCGTTATACTGGACTGGTTAAACGCTAATTTGCTGACTCTTAACATTTCAAAAACAAACTATATCTGGTTTTCTCCGAGTCAAAGATCTAAACCAGGTCCTGACTTTGAGATTGCGATACATGAGTGTGCGGAACGCTATATACAAAAGTGTAACTGTCAAATTATAAAAAAAGTTCCCTCTACAAGATACTTAGGCATAATTATTGACGAATGTCTGTCATGGCACTCACATATTGATACTATTATGTCACGTGTAAGGAATTTGATATGGATTTTCGAGACACTACGCCATGTGTTGTCTCCCGTAATGCTCAATAATGTTTATATTGCATTAGCTCAATCAGTGATCACATACTGCATTCCAGTCTGGGGAGGTGCCATAAAGACAAAATTCCTTGAGCTGGAAAGAGCCCAGCGGTCTCTAATAAAAGTGATGTACCTCAAACCATTTAGATACCCCACAGTTAAATTATACAGAATAAGTGGATTGTTATCGGTGAGACAATTATATTTGTTAAATGTGACCCTATATCTACATAAATCTATTCCATTTGATTCTGCCAGCCGGGATAGAAGACGGAGTGATATTGTGGCCCACTCCGCAATGGTTCGTTCGATTTTTGCAAGACGACAGTACGTAACACAATCTGCATATATTTACAACAAAATAAATGCTAAACTACAATTTCATCCTAAAGTCTTGTATGAATGTAAGAAAGTTACGAGTATAACTGAATGGCTAAACACTCTTACGTATGATGAAACTGAGCACATTCTAGTACGAATTTGCTGACTTGACACACACATACATAATTATACACTCAAAAACACGCACACACTCACTCACACGCACACACACACTCACACACACAATCACGCATGCTTAGAATAAGTTCATAGAAACTATAACCATTTTATATTTTCACCAGCTTTGATTCTTGGCTGGGTTTTGTCTTATATTGTATTATTTTCTAATTAGTTTAGTCTCAATACTGTATTAAATAAGGGAAGTAGCGAGTCAACCCCAACACAAGTATTTTTAATTACTTACTGGGGCTGTCTCAACTCATGTATAGCATGTAACTTTTGAGACTGAATAAACATATTTTATTATTATTATTATTATTTTTAACATTAGTCCTTCTCGATTCCCTATTTAGTATGGCATGATCTACATCATACCGTGTACTGTTATATCGTCATCAGTGTTTATAAGCAACCATGGCCGCTTGATTGGAATGACTTCTCATTACTAAAAATAGTTTGTGTCCAATTGAAACTTAAAAATCGGTGTGCAAATATTACGCGTGCGATTTTATGAGCGCCTTTCATATCTATTTTGTAGGCAGGAATCCTATGATGCAAATCCTTTGATTTAAGATGCCTTCGGATTGTTCTCGGATCCACATCAAAACGTTTCGCGTAACGCTACGTTGGTATTAATCCATCAACTTCGTATTCGCGGAGCATTTCTCTTCTCCGGGCTTCGCTTAGCGGGGCGATGGTTGTTCTGGCGACGATCGATTATATTTCCTTCTTCGGTGTATCGTCTTAACCACTAAGCAACAGTGTTTCGCAAAAAAAAAAATACAATTTTCAACTTTATGCGTATATGATATTTACCTTTTTTAATATTTTAAAAACACAGAATGAGAGAATGTGCTCACCGTCAAGAGCAGATCTCTCGAAATTGCACGAATGCTCAGACCCGGGAATTGCAGCTGGCATTATCGCGTAAATAAGATTCACCAAAACTCGAAATTATCGTCTCTTTTTTTTTGAGGTTGGGAAATCGTCATATAACTTCTCCCACTCTGGGTGGAGCGGGAGGTACACCACCCACCCGTGTTCATTCAGTTGCCTGTGCCAGGGGCACGGTAACCCTCTCGGACTTTCCCGCAACCCTGGCAGGCATCGGCCCTAGCAGACCCCGTCATTGTTGCTGACACCTCTTTGAGGCGCACGTGGAACACAACGCGCAGTTGACCCGGGCCTACACCTTATCGGACGGAAAGCTACCCATTGCTCGCCATCCGCAATCCCGCGCCTACGGTGGCCGGGAAACGGCTTGGGAATCCCGACGTCCCGGGGAATTTGCGAATTTCTCCCTCACTCGTTCTGGCTCCTTCACGAGCATCAATGCTTCGCAGGAGGTAAATTATCGTTATCGTCTGTGACATCCACATTTCAACTGTCACTGTCTTCGGATAGGTTTTCAGTATTATTCTAAGGTTTTCAGAAATAACGAGTAATTAATGATCTCTAATTCAAAGGAGGTCAGTATCAAATAGATTGGATAAACGTATGCAACATTGTATTGATTTATCATGACAACGTATTAGTCAACCTTCAAACTTTATGGATAACACTATTTACATAATTAGTTATTTGTCATCTTGTTTAAGTTGTTTACGAGCATGCGGTTTGAGTTTGTGTAATCTAGAGAATGTATAAAATTTCAAAAGTGGAATATTTAAAGTGCCTCATCAATTAAAGTCCGTGACTGTACGTACTTGACCGTTTTGGAGCCCACAAAGGTCTCTTACTCCAAAGGGTCAAAGTCTTAGTCCCTTTTTAATTCATTAGGTAGTTTGAATTGGACCAAATACTAATGTGTTTTCTTTGCAGTAAAATTGTGAACAAAACATCGACGTCGAGAAATCGTAATTTAAAAAGAGTTGTACCTATTAAAAAAAAACACGTATTGAGAGGGGCTCGTGGCTTAATAATAGCAGCCGCATGGGTCGATCAAAGATTAAGCTACGCCTACCGCGGTCGGTTCGTGGATGGGTAACCATCCATTACACATCGACACCCCTCCATGCCAAAGCACGTTAAGTCGTTGGTCCCGGCTGTCATTTGCTAAACTTTTGACAGTCGTCACGGGTAGTCAGGAGCCCAAAAGTCTGACAACCAGTGTTACCAAGAGGTATCGTGTTACCAGCATGGAGTGACTGCCTATCTGACCTCAACCCAGTTACTCCAGTAACTGGGTTGAGGTCAGTGCAATACCATGCTAAACACTGGTATTCATCTGCATCCAATTAGACAGGACAAAATAATTGGAAAAAAGGCTAGGCAGCATGATAGTCTATAAAAAAAAATATGTTTTTTTTTCAGTTTTATCTGAAATTTAAAATTTATTAATAGTTCGCCAAATTGGCACCTTGTGAATTTGCATTGAAAATGTTAATATGGCTAGGTAATAATTATTACTGTTCAATCGACGGCACACGTTAAAGAGACGATCGATCGCGAGCATGTTCAATACATTATCTTCTATGTCAGATTAATTAAATCATATGATACCTATCTGTATCACGGTTTCAACTTAACGAAAATTAAATTGTATTACTTTATTTACCCTTAGAAAATTGATACACTTTGTGGTAAATAAACATAGGTACCTACGATACTTGTACATTAATATTGCTGTATTGAAGTCAACTTTTTGACTATTTAAAAGAACCCAAAAGCTTTTTATTATATTATTCTGGAACAAACAAAAGAGGCGTTCCTAAACTTGCGTGCAAAAAACAACCATAAGACTTCTTATGGTTGTTTTTAAAAAAATACCTTTGATTGTATTTCGATTATATTTCCAAATGGGTATTTAGGTAAAAAAATACTATTCGATCAGAATCGATGTACCTACCTAACTTCGTCTTCTTAATCGTCAAGACCTCCTTAACAATTTGGTAGGTAGTTATTTATGTTGTTCTGGTCAAAATACTGCCCAAATTAATTTTCCTGCGTTGTTTCTACCAATTACACGAACATTACACACCTTGTACACCAAACATTTAAGACAATAAAATATAAATAATATGTATATTTTATTTAGTTTGTACATACCTACATAGGGTTGCCATTTGATATTAACGGCAAGTGACTTCTAAAACCGAATAGCCATGGTTCATGACCAATAAAAAACTCAAAACAAACTAGAAAATATTAAAAGTCACTTATCTCAAATAAACACATTTATGCATGTTTTAATATATCGTTGCAGCATTATTAGGTTAGGATCTAAACTAGGTATCTCACAACAAAGAACCTACGTACAATAAAACCTAAAAGCATTGCAACAACTCCGCTAGATATAGTAATACATTTTGTAATCTGGCTGGCTGAACTTTACTTATTCTGTTTCAGCTTCACATTATACAGTGTTCAACTGACCAGCCCTAAGTTTTTGTTGTATTACCGGGACAAACGATCAACCCTCTGAATTTTGTCCTCTACTGAACCCGAGTTATGACTTTTAAAAAGAACATTATTTGCAGGCTGGTTTTAAATGCAAGTAGGTATCTAACAATGCGCATTTAAACGTTTCATGGGTAGTTAAGAAACTCTACCTATGGCTGTGTGCAGTTTGAGTCATGACTGACTATTAAACACACTATTGCCTTTTGAAAACAATAACGACTCATCCACTCTCACACTAGTTAGTGTCAGTGTAGCAGTCTTGGCTCAGTCTGTGCACAGCCTAATAATTTCGAACAGAGATAAAGGGGATGAAATGTAGGCTTATAAAGTAGCTTTCGATTAATTTTACACCATGGAATAATCCTTAAGCTGTCCAATTATTTTAGATATGCCTTCATCGGATTTCTTCAATAATTAAACTAGAGCGCTTTTTTTGGTGAAGTAAGCTTTTACATTTTTTTTACCTTACGTTTTTTACAATATCCGTGGAAATATAGCAAATTGTAGGGCTAAACACACTTTGGAGTAACATAATATCATAGTAGTTAGTTATACATATGACCAGTATTGAATAGCAATAGTTACCTATTCATTAGTATCTGAAGCACTGACGATCTGAACCATTATGGGAGTGGTATTCAGGTATCACTACCATAATTAAGTCTCCAGTAGGTACGAGGTGTTTCTAACCATGATTAATTTAACAACTCAGAAAGTAAACAAATAATCAAAATACGAAGATACCGAATCATAAGTGTAGCACTTGAAATTAAACTTTCAAGTGCTACACTTAAAGAAGAAGAAATATAAAGAAACGTAGAACTACAAAATATTAAATAGTGCTAAAACCAATAAGCCCCATCCATACAAAACAGTATTACAAAACCAGTTAAAGCACAAAAAAATTGACATTCAAAGAAAAATGAACGTAAATTTGATTTCTTTGACATGCATATTTGAACTACCTACTCATGCTAGCTTGATGGACTGAACTCGTCACAGGAAATGTCAATACCAGACGTCTACCTAATTCGGTAGCGATTTGGGTGCAAACAATGACTGGAAGAAGGTTTTATACAAGCATAAAATGAAAAAAAAAGTAGTATCGTTAATAAGCCATTCCTGTTCCCAAGGAAGTCGTAAAAAAAGACTTATAGTTGCCGAAAATATGGGTTAGATTCTTAAGTGTACTTGTTATAACGTTCATACTTCGGTAGGTACATTAGCGATGGAATGCACATAGGTTGGTTCTGCAAAGGATGTCAACGATCTACGGGTACAAGTACATGAAGCTACATACAGAAAATAATAAGGAGTGGAACTCATAAATCTTAATACTAAGACTGATCGTCTCGTGTCTGAAAATTTTGCCAAAGAGAAGACTGTGTCTAACTCACTTCTGCTATAAATCCCAAGGCTATGATCCACTAGACAGCCGCCTATCGCATTAACGAGCAGGTAGGCCGTGGCTGTGAGATTGGCTGAAACGCCTACCTCTGTCTAACCGCTTTATATGAATTCAATTGCATTATGTTGTTTTGTTTTCTGCGTACCTATGAAATTATAATTATCTTCTTATGTATCGCTACTCATGAAACAATGTACGTTTTACAGTAAATCCTATAAACAATTGAACGCTCAGTTCCGTCTCATAGATTAGCAACTGGCCTACCAGTCAAACCATTACTATAGAAGGACAAAGAAAACGATGTAAAGGCGTTAGGGAGTTCGTTTTCAGCGCCAATATTTTCGTTCCAGAGCACTAAACCCTTATTATTGAGTACTTTAGAAAAATAGGTTGACCTTACTAATCTTCGGAGGTCGGAAATTAGCACGCTTGGCCTTTTTGCGGATTCAGTAGGGGATGAGGGGGTAATAGCATTAGCGCGGACATAGCGAAAATGTTATCGGCCCTACCTGAGGGCGACCGTATCAGTATATTATGTTTATCTCTTGGGGGTGATTGGTGGTACATAACCGCTCAGTTCAATGGAAGTCTTTGTGTTTCATACAATTTCTGGAAGGAGCAATCCTTTCGTGGCACAGAGTCAGAATGTCTGTAAAATAGCAATGAAAATATGTTTGCACACACGTAAGAACATACACTTCTGACGCAGAACGGTTGTCAGTTTTATCTTCATGGGCTCAAAGGATGTTTTCCCATCTGTCTATGCGAAGACAGCCCTGTTATTATCCTTAGACTGAATTATGAATATTCATGGAAAAAATGTACACCTATTCCGAGAAACGCTAAACTAACATGCTTTTATTTATTCTCAAGTTTGTTCCTAAAATTGAAATTCAAAAGTTTTGCGTGTTGTGTACACGCAAAACATAGAGAGCTGTATGCCGAATGAGTATCAAAACCCTGAGTTATTTTCAATGAGTGAATCCGGTTTATCACATCCTATAATTATGATTAATATACAACATAAGTTTTTAAATTATATATTGTCTATTTAAGTTATATTTACGTGGGTTGTGGTGACAAAAATCAGGAAAAACCAAATTTGGCTTTGCTAGTCATCAGAGGCTAATATTACGAGTATTCTAACATTATCTTTTTAACCTAGTCGGGTTTCGATTTCAAACCCAGGCCCTGCGGTTCATTTATAAAAACGAAAAAGTCGGAAAATATGCTTTGACAACGCCTTTATAATAATTTAATCAACAGGCTTTTTTCGTCACTAAACGAATCTGTTTGTTATCCAGTGAACATTTCACAGTTCGGCCATAATTGAAGATTTGTTTAGTTGAAAAAGAAAACGATTTAATCACACAAAAACGAATGGAATATTGCGTTGGCTTTTCATATCTTACAAAGTCGCTAGGCGTAGGTATTATAATTTACAATCAGAAACAAACTCTTTTCTTCTCAAACGAATTGAAAAATGTACACACATTTCTTCTAAAAGTTTAAAACTTGTTGCTACGGCGTAGCGCGAAGTAAGCAGTTATTGTGAATGGTTACGAATGTGGTACATTAACAACTTAAAAGTAAAACAACGGCCATGGTAATAAATACAAAAATATCGCAAATCCGCACAGCAAACAGCTAAGCAAAACCCCATGAAAAAATAGGATTTTATTTTTATAAATGAATTACAAAGACAAAAGAATGTTAACCCAGTTAATACTGCCACAAAATAGTTTAGTAGAGTAATATTTTGTATTCAGTATTTTGGATGATATTACTTTAAATACCGGAGAAAAGTTACGCTAAAAGTATGTCAAACACCGGCCAATCAAATTGCGAACTTCCAAGTTTTAATGAAGTAAGTCGAAATCTTACCTTCTTTAATATAGACAGTGATGGACAGACTGCAGCTCGGGATCAGCTTTGAAGATCATAACAGTTACCAAATATTATTTGGTAGTTTTTTCTAAGTTCATTAGCAGTTTAACTTTCATATTCGACACAAAATACTCGTGAAAATTGGGATGGGACTATTTTATGAAGAATTTAACGTGTTTGGTATTTTTTTTATATTTACGGAGTTATTATTTAGATAGTTAGCGGCATAGTGCCGCGTGTTCGAAGCGCGAGCTTGGTCCGAAATGAGCACAGAGCGCGGGACACGTGCTTTCCACCCTCGCAGCGACGGACGACTAGTCCATTCTTCGGGTTGCGAATTTCGGAAGCTCGCGACTCGCTCGCTATACGCTAGTGACGTGCGCACTCCCGCTGGTTAGCAATATATTACTTACCATTTCCCCCAACACCTTGCCGACTAAAGCTTCCGTAACTCCATTTCTAGTTATGCTGTTTAAGGGGCTGACAACAGCTAAAGCGCGGTCGCTGTCGGACTGCATAGAAAAGAAAGAGAAGCGCGATGAAACAAAGCTGGTAATTTCTTGCAAAATATGAAGCAATTCTCTAATTACAAAAAATCTATTGATTGGGCTAAAAATGAAAACACTATCACGTTAATATGTTGCTTGAAGAACAATCTGAAAAAAAAAAACAGAATTATTGCATGTATATTAATATGGTTTTTAATCGTTAAAATATTTTTTTTGAGGTATCTTCGTGAGTTTTTTCTATCGTACCAAATTAGTTGTATTATGTTTTCAACACACTATCTAACTAGCATATATCCTGAATAATATAATATATGTTTCTGTTTTTTTTTACTGCAGTGGATCATAATACTTTTAGGCATTATAATCTCGTTTAGGTCATGTAGTCCCCTAAACTTTTATCTTTTCCCAACTTTGTGATCTCTAGAGTGGAGTAGTAGAGAGAGTAGGTACGCCAAGTGTTGTACAGTGTTTTGTGTTTAATTGAGTTGGTTTTCCACTCATAATTGCTGAAGTTCTAGTAGGTATTCTATGTGGCTAGTTATAATTTATATCGTTGATGTTCAAAGCAAATATTATTCAAGGTATAATTGAAATAACTGAAAAACTCTTAAGGGGTCATTGTACACATCTTTATAAACAACTTTTAGCAACCATGAAATCGCAATTGAAAATTACTTTTTTCCTACATATTGTCGAGTTAAGGATCATAATATGTATGGCGCAGCACATTTTTTTCACGATTTCTTTATACTTAAATAATGTAGGATAAAACTGTTCTCTCACGCACACACACACACATACACACACACACACCAACACACAATTACACAGATTATTAATATTTAAGTTCTTACTTATGAAAAATACGTGTGTCTAATTTATTACAAAATTACTTGTGCCAACCTGCACGGAATCGAATCGGCTCGATGATTATCTCGTGTCCCATCTCTACGTGTAAATGGCCGCCCGCCCCTTGTCCTAAATGTTGGGTTCAGTATACCTCCCCGACACGTCTTAGATGTCTCCGCTCCTTAAGAAATCGCACCAATACTCCCGAGAATCATTGCTTTTACGAATCACTTAAAAAATCTGATATTTTATTCAATGACATAATTATGATCAATGACTCACAGGTATATTTAAAACAACGACGACAATCTCGATTGGATTTTATGAAGTAATCAAGTACCCTGATTAGCAACAGTTACGGTATTCCTGACGATAGCTACATTTTAGATATAAGTAGGTACATAAGTACAACGGCGTTAGTTTTGGAACTTTACAATTAGTCACATGTTCGCGGTTTTCACTGAATTATTAATAATGTCAGAATTGTTGCTATACCAAAACTGCCAACTGACGACTGAAACTTTACTAAGAAGTTTCGCAAATCGTAGTTAAGAGCACATAAAAAAATTCCAGTTACATAAATCGCGTGTCGCGTGTAGTATTTGGGTTTGTTGTAAGCGGAGTTGTGTGTCGACTGACAATAGGTAGGTACTCCCTTTTCATGACGTCACGACGCACGCGTTTTACGAACGTAGAATTACTGCATACAAGCCTTGCGTATTTGACAGCACGAAGAAACATTTGTTTGTATTTTGAAACGGGCTTGTCTCACAACTCGTATAACTTTAAGCTTTAGGTACGTGTTTCAATCAAGTGCGGAAACATTAATAAAAATTAAGTAATTTATACTATTTTATTATTTTTATTTTGTGTCTTTTGTAAATTTGTAAACATATATGTCAATGCTTTATCTGTAATTTATATTGTCTATCGTGCTTCTACGTCATATTCCCTGTAAATTAGAGGTCTGACTCTTGTGATACAGGAGCTCCTAGTACAAGAGTCAGGGCTACACAGATATTTGTGACCTTGAAGTATGAATAAAGAAAATGTATTAAATTATTATTATAAAGTTTAATATATGTCAATCTTCTGTCCGTTAGTGAGCTTAATAAGTCATGATTCTTGATATCTCTGAAGACGTATATATAATTAAACTTACCTACATGATGCAGACACTTTTATAAGTAAAACGAAACCATATGCGTCGAATTTAGAAACCCCCTTCAGGCTTTTGGAAGCCAGTTAATTACGCCACATCATAAATCGCATCTCATTTCTAAAATTTGCTTAATGTTTAATTCCGACAAAAACGTTCATAAATTATCGTATACAACGTTGATTAATAAAAGGAAAAGGAAGTCGCCACGATAAATATTCTTTTTTCCCTTTGATTTACTCGTGTTACGAATTCTTAGGTATATGTATTCTAAGACGGAGCGCAGACTGAGCCAGGACTGTCTATAACAGAACATGGTAACCATAATGGCGCAAAATTGAAAAATCTCGACACAAGGCCATACAGCGGTATTACCTTGTTTTGAGGTTTCCCAATTTAATAAAACAGTTTTCCTTGCAGTACATAGCGGTTTACAGCAATGAAAACTGTTTCCTACAGTAGGCCTTTGAAACGCTACCTCCGCCTCTCCGCCGCATAGTGGGCTGAAATCGCGAAGTACGGACTTAAGGATTCGTATGTACATTTTATAAATCTACATACTATTACAATAAATATATATTTGACGATACGGTTGGCGCAGTGGTTAAGCGATTGACTGCTGCGCTGCGTGTCGCGAATTCGAGTCCCGCAAGGAACAAATGTTTGTATGACCTACAAGTAGTTGTTCCGGGTCTGGCGTTTTGTGTATGTGAATTTAAATATTTGTAAACGCACCCACAATACAGGAGAAATTCCTAGTGCGGGACGAAGTTTTTTTATTTTTTAAAACATGAAAAAAAAAGTAGGAAATATTTTCATGTTAATTGACTTTTTCAGCAACCCATTACGTACTTACACGAGATAATACTGCTTTCAATATTGTATGGGAAAAAAAAAATTACTATTCTATTGCAAAATATAGTCACATTAGACGTTTTTGTAGGAACGTGATAAAATCAAAATCAAAAGTCATTTATTCAAACTAGACTGAGAATCAGCACTTTTTGAACGTCAAAATCACATAAGACAGTCCCCCCAAAACGCCCGCCCTTCACCACTTCCTAGTGCTTTAGCTGGGAAGAAGTAGTGGCGGAACAAACTCCCCAGCAGCACTGCTGTCTGTTCAGTTAGAAGAACTGGATTCTATACAGTAATAAATAATTAACATTACGAAACACATAAACATTAAAATTATTTGCCATAATAAGTCAGCTAGCACACGCCAATATTGAAAACTATAGGTACTCAAGCAGAAATAAATAATAAAACGTAAACAGAACTTAATAGCAATAGTATAGCAATGCAATGACTTTTTTAATTATTCTGCCAATAATTTGGTAAAAATTAATGACAATGGTCATCATTTAAATTAGAAATTAGGACAAAGGAGTTAGCCTCTTGCAAAAATGTAACTAAGGCAAAAAGCTTAGAAAAGTGTAAAAAAAATAATAGTATCAACCTGGTGCATCAAAACATTCAAGGGTTTTTGAGCAAAGATTTAGAAGTAGAGTTATTCCTGGATTGTAGCAATATAGATATTCTTTGTATAACAGAACATTGGCTTAAAAGCCATCAGTTCATGTTCAATTTTAGACATCACCAGGTTGGTAGTTCGTTCAACAGAGTAAATGCTGTATATGGTGGCTCATTAATCCTGGTAAATAACCAGCTTAAATTTAAATCCCGCAATGTCTTAGAATTAATTGAGTCGTACCTAGTCAGCAGAAAACAAATAACTAAAATAGCGAAAATATGTCACAGAACTAAAATAGAACAAACCTACTTATCGAAACAAAGAAAAGAAGAATTACGGCGTACCACAGGGGAGTGTACTTGGTCCTTTGTTATTCCTATGTTATATAAACGATATTCCCAAAACCATAGAACACCCCATGACTCTATTTGCCGATGATTGTACTACAATATTTATAGGAAAACTTGGAAAGTTATGAACATGAAATAAATAATAGTTTAAGCCTAATTATTCAATGGCTCACCGATTACAGCTCTCCTTAAAGTGACCGACGATATAAGGCGGGGAATGGAAGACACTAAAGTTACAGTCTTAGTGTTAATTGACTTTTCCAATGCTTTTAATACCGTCAGTCACGAAGTCCTTTTATCCATCCTTTCCTATCTTATGGTCTCTCCGGAGGTGCTGAAGTGGTTTTCCTCTTATCTTCGGGGACGTCAGCAGTCTGTTTATGCTGGAGACTTTTCGTCAAATTGGTGTGATCTTGCAGCTGGCGTTCCTCAAGGCGGTATATTATCTCCTCTTTTATTCTCCATTTTTATTAACCTCATCACCACCGAACTTCAGACTGCGTATCACCTTTATGCTGACGATTTGCAGCTTTACTGCCGGGCAAGTGTTGGCAACATATCCGATGCGATTGAGGAGCTAAACCGGGATTTAGATGTCGTAAAAAACTGGTCTGATCGATTTGGGGTGGCGGTTAATCCCGCAAAGTGTCAGGCTATCATTGTGGGGAGCCCCTACAGCATGAGGAAACTGAACGGCTTAACTGTGCCAACTGTAATCTTCGACAAGTCAGTCATCCCGTTTAGCTCTGATGTTAAGAATCTTGGTCTGCATGTCGATACTTGTCTAGACTGACGAAAGCAGGTCACGACTGTAAGTCAAAAAGTCACCGGAACGTTGCGGTCGCTCTATCGGTTGAAAAACCTTCTCCCATCACACATAAAAGCAATGCTTGTACAGGCCCTTATATTTCCTATAATTGACTATGGTGATGTGTGTTACTATGACCTGAATGCAGATCTCCTCAATAAACTTGATCGCCTTCTCAATAACTGCATTCGATTCGTGTTCAATCTTCGTAAGTATGACCATGTATCTGCACATCGACTGCTTTTAAAATGGTTACCCATTCGTCAGCGCAGAGAGTTGAGGGCTCTGTCTACGTTGTTCTCTATTCTGGACAAACCCACTTCCCCTTCTTACCTGACTTCCCAAATACAATATTTATGCACTGCCCATAGTAAAAATCTTCGTTCCACCAACAATCGTCTTCTACGATGTCCTTCTCACCGTTCTGGTTTCATTCATTCTTCTTTCTTTGTCCAGGCGGTTTTTCTTTGGAATGCGCTCCCTCTGAAAATCAGGACAGCAACCAGTCGGTTATCTTTTAAAGTGAAGGCACGTGAACATATCCGTCAGAAGTTGGCTGAAACATCCCAGCGCTGAGTTGCTGGATTTGTTTTCTCCTCTACCGATCGTTATTTCTCCTGACCAAGGTTTATTTTGTTTATATGTATGTATCTATGTATCTATATAGTAGAATTTATTCTTGTATTTTATAGTAATTTCCGAGCTATCTATCCCGTATGTTGCACCTGCCATGGTATATCTCTGCATCACCCTAAGGTTGACTGGTAGAAAATGCCTCAGGCATTAAGTCCGCCTTTGTACAGTATTATTTTTTACTTGTGCATAAAGTTTTAATAAATAAATAAATAACAACCTAAAAATTAATTTTGGAAAAACCCACATCATGAATTTTAACCAACGAACAAACTCTATTATTACAAATATTAAGTATGAAGATAATAAGATTGCTAAAATAGACAACACAAAATTTCTAGGGCTTTGGTTAGATCAGCACATGACATGGAAAACACACATTGATCATATAATAAAAAAATTAAATCATTATTGCTATGTTTTACACAATTTAAGCAAGGTCGCCAATCGCAGCACCGTTCTTACCGCATACCACGCATACGTCTCCACCACACTACGGTACGGTGTAATATTCTGGGGTAATTCTACGGATAGGGAATTGGCATTTAAAGCCCAAAATAAGTGTCTTCGTGCAGTATGCATGATCCAAAACACTGACAGTTGCAAACCTTATTTTATTAATTTAAAATTATTAACACTTCCGTCCCTATATATTTATGAAATTGCCACGTTTATCAAAAATAACCATTACCTATTTGAAACCCTATCCACGTAAACGCCATCCAGGTGCGCTTAAGTCAAAAACCCATCAAACCGCCCTATTCTCAAAAAGTTTCCTAGGAATGGCTCCAAAAATATTTAACAAACTACCCAAATCGATAACAGCTTCTACTTTCAAAAAATCCCTCCATAGGTTTCTGATACAGAAAGCAATTTACACTATAAATGAATATTTAGATGAAAAATTAAATCTGTAATAAGTTTCTCAGATTTATTTATTACCTACTTACTTTAGTTATTAAGTTTAATTAATAATTTTTGTTACCTTAATTTGTTATTATTTTGTTTATGTTAATTTTATTACTAAAGATTTAAGATGGTTACTTAGCGTTATATAAAAATATATAGGCTATTATTACCTGTATACCTATTACCAACTGTGTAGTAATATTTGTACGCCTTGCAAGGCAGCACATAGTGACTCAATATTTTTCTATTTTTATAACATCGTGTACCACTACATTATACCTATGTGTACAAATAAATAAATTTGAATTTGAATTTGAATGATATTGTGAGCCTCTCTGTTGAGCGGACAATTGAAATAGCCTGTGTAGAATTGGAGCAGCTCATTATATTAAGTGTGTACACTCCTTCAGGATTTTATGATTGCTTTGAAAAGGTTATGGATGAAGTGTTGCACAAAATCTGTAATTCAAACAAGTCTATCATCACTTGTGGTGATTTTAATGTTAATTTGTTAGAAAATTCTGGTTTAAGTATTAAAATTATAAGTCTGTTTCAGTCATACAATCTTGCTAACCAATTTCTGGAGCCAACTAGAATAACTCCCATTAGTCCCACATGCCTAGATAACATTTATACAGATGTTATACCAACTCACAAAGAAATTATTAATTTAATAGACTCAGATCATTGCGGACAATTAATAACTATTTCAGATTTAAACAAAAAAGTTACTAAAAAAGATATCACTGTTAACCCAAAAACTACTAATCGCTTGGATACATTTAAATCTAAACTTTTAAGTAAATTACCATTTTTGGTGACTAATGATGACCCTAATCAACATAATAATATTTTTTTAAATATGTATTGCATACAATTCAATAACACGTTCATTCCAAAGACGTTCTCGGTTAATAGTAACGCTTCCATCACTGACTGGGCCACCATTGGTATACATACAAGTAGAAAACAACTTTATGAATTGTATGATGAACGGACTTGTAAAAACACTGCTGAATTTAATTAATATGTTAAGAATTATTCTAAATTATTTAAAAAAGTTTGTAGTATGGCCAAATCACGTTATTTGAGTTCAAAAATAAAAAAATGTGGTAATGTAATAAAAATGACATGGAATATCATTAATAGCGAAACGGGAAGGTCATGCAACCGATGTAGTGACTACAGCCTTGCTATTGATAACAATATAATTAAATCAGATTCTCAAGTCACCGCGGCCTTTGAAAATGTCTTTGCAGAGATTCCCGTATCGACTACAAAATCTCTGAACTCTTCACCCACTGCTGCAGAATATTTACTTAAAGAAAACATTCCAGTTTGTGATTCTGAATTTCATTTCGAATATGTCACTTGAAATAGTATATTTCATTACAAGTGCGGAAAGGCTGTCATTGCAAAGAGTTCCGACAAATGTCTACCCGAGCCGAGGCGCAGCCGAAGGCGAGGGTTGACAGTCGGACTCAACTAACTAATCATTTATTTCTTATAAAAGTTATAGTACACATGTACATTGAAATTGGTACAGTTTTTTAAACTAACTGGGGAAGTTTTAGGTTGCATATTTACTGTTTGAGCCAAACTATTATTAATTTCGTATGATTGTTCATGTATATTTGTCATACAATGGCGTTGGCTAGTTGATGGAATTGGATCTGATGAATTATCATTATCAACGAAGGTAACTGGACGAACGTTCTCTTCAACATGTGAAGGAGACGGACTGGACCTTAAAATTAATGGATTGTGTGATTTTTTTTCCAGTTTCTAGTTTGTTGTTTAATGAATAACCAATATAGCTTTCTGCAACTTTGTCTGATTTCCAACCTCCTAGTCGCTTTAAGGACGTCAAATTGGCTCCTGAATCTGCCAATAATGTAGCAGACGTCCTCCTGAAGCTGTGCCCAGTATAATACTCAGCATCCGGCATACCAAGAAACGTAGCTATTTCTTTTGGCATATTACCAAATTTGTTTATCCCGATTGCTTGAGCTGTACACTTCCCTTTCTAGTAATTTTGAAAAAAACGGTCGGTTTTTCCTTTTTGAGACCGCTGATTTATATATTTTTGCTCTATTCTAAGAAAATCTCCTTCAACAACAAAGCTTCCGAGAAGCTTATCTTATTTTTTGTGTTCGGAATCTTGATTAGTAGCATTTTTCCATGGGCTTCAATATCTTTTAAAGTAATATTGGCTAACTCCTCTTCGCGGCAAGCTCCAACAACGCCAAAAATCAGAGCAACCTACAAAAAAAGGGATTTGATTAATATTTTTTTAAATAATGTATTGACTGTATTTTGCGATTTCGTAAATTGAATACTAAAGAAAAATATAAGTACTTATTAATAAATTACCTTTGTGGCTAAACAACGATCATCGGGAGCTTCGTTCAAAAACCTTTCCACTTCATTGGATGTTAATATTTTCAATTTTTTACTTGTAAAACCGTCTGATTGTCTTTTTAAGAAAGCATTTAATTTTGGGTATTCACTTATATCCACGTTGTTCCTTATTTTCGGCATACTTTTTATCATCGAAAACCTCGACCATAATGTAGACGGTTTTAATTTTATTTTGCTGAGAGTTCGGAGAAGTATGCCAACATAACATTTTCTGAAAAACTATTTGCTTTTTTCTCTGCTCTCCACGCAATAAATTCGTCGTATGTATATGTAACGACTTACTGACTTTTCCGGTAAAATGTTCTCCGAAGCCTTTTGTGCAATTATACTGAGTTCCGGTGATGTTAATTTAAAAAAAATAGGGTCGAAATTATTCATTTTGTGCAACAAACAAATATACCTACTCGCAAAGAAAATTTCTGGAAAATGGCGCCAACCGTAGAATATAAGCAGAGTTTTTTTTTTCTTCACCCATTTTGGTAGGCAAAGGGAACTGGCTATACAGCTTAGTCTTCAGTATATTTTTTTTATTGATATGAAATGAAAATGAAATTTAATGAGATGAAATTAAATGAAATGAAACCTAACCTAACTCATTCAATTAAATCATTAAATCTGATATTGAAATAAATTAGTAGCTTCTTTTTAGAAATATACGTATTTGTATGAATCACAAAAACTCTTGAGTAAAAACTTCATGGTTGGTATTTCTTTTTAATAGACATTATTTTGACAGTTGGGAAAGAGACGCACGAGTTCGGGAAAGGTAAAAAAAAAGCACTATCATGTAATAGCCCACATCCCAAACGCTATACGTCCCTGCATTACACCACTTTTTGAGCAACTGTATTAAAAAGATAATTATCATTAAAACCTTTCACACGTTAAATGTCAAAAAGACTGCAGATCTATAGGGTAATTCTGTGGACGTTGCTAAGTCAATTATAAATATTGTAGCACCTACTTTAGCTGTTATTTTTAATAATTGTATTGACCGTGGTGAGTTTTCTGATCTTATGAAAAAAAGGAAAATAATACCGTTGTTTAAATCGGGTAGTACATCAGACCCTACTAATTATAGACCTATTTCAGTGCTACTTACATTTAGTAATTTTTTTGAAAAACTTATTTTAAGTCAAATGCAAAGATTTTTTAATGTACATAAATTACTGCGTAACAAACAGTTCAGTTTTACAAGGGGTCGTTCAACTACTGATACTTCTAGGTCATGTATATAATGCATGGGAGGACAAATGCGATGCGTTGGGCATCTTTTACGATTTGTCCAAGGCATTCGATTGTGTTCTTCATGAAACAATAATCAGGAAACTGCACCACTACGGAATCCGGAACGCCTCTCTGGATCTTCTTACTTCTTACTTAAGTGATAAGATTCAGAGAGTTAATGTTAACGGGAAAAGATCTCCCGGATCGGTAGTAAGAATGGGGCTCCCTCAAGGCTCAATTCTAGGTCCATTTTTATTTCTTATTTATATAAATGACTTACCTTACCTCATAAAGGATAAACATGATATAATGCTGTTTGCAGATGACACTTCACTTTTAATTAAACTCAAACGTCAGCAGCTGGTTACTGACAATGTAAATAGTGCCCTCGCAAAATTAGTTAACTGGTTTAATGTTAATAACCTTCTTCTTAACAAGAAAAAAACGAAATGTATTAAGTTTACGATACCTCATGTTAGACAAGTAGAAACAAGTGTTCTCATAAAGGGTGAAGAGTTGAAACCCGAAAATACCACAGTATTGTTACGAGCTGGGGTTCGGGATAAATAAATTTATACCAATTTACACGAAAAACACACTATAATTAAAAATCACAAATACAGTAATCAGAAACTTTAAACACAATCACTTGTAGTTCACTATTAGTCCACTTTTACTGTTATTAGCTGTTCTTCACTGTTTCGCATTCTAAGCTGAACTGTCCCACAACGCTGTCAACCCCTTATTTATATGACGAGTGTAAGTTACTAGAATGTTCTAACATAATACCAGAACATTCTAGTACTTACGGGAACGGTCCAGTGTAGTTCGGCTATTCGATAACAGATGGCGTTAGCGTCTAACTTGTAGTTCTTCTATTCGCTAACAGATGGCGTTAGGATCTACGTGACACTGCCCCCTCCTAAGACATGCTCGTCCCGAGCATCATTATTCCCGTAATATCGTGCCAATCGATCGACATGAACAACTTTAGGAGTAGTTCGCGTATTCCTTTGAATTCGGTAGGTGACATCGTTGATCTTGGTCACGATTCTGTACGGTCCGTCCCATTTTGCCTGTAGCTTAGGGGACTTCCCTTTGCTGCGGGCTGGGTTATGCAACCATACTAGCGAACCTTCGTCGAAACCACTATTGTTCATCTTCCGGTCATAACGAGTTTTCATTTTCTCGGACATCTGTTGGCCTGATTGTCTGACATGCTCATATACGTCATTCATCTTGTTGCGCAGGTCATTCGCATAATCTGTTAAACTGCGTGGAGTATCAGGGGGGATGCCGGTAATTAAATCTGCTGGTAGCCTTAACTCCCTTCCGAAGTTCGCGAAGGCTGGTGTCACAGTCGTACTCTCGTGAACTGCACTTCGGTATGACAGGAGAAACGGTTGTGTGTGCTTGTCCCAATCCTTTTGTCTGCTTGCTACAACTTTTGCCAGATATCTTTCCAACGTCTGATTAAATCTTTCCACCATTCCATCAGATTGTGGGTGGTATGAAGTAGTTCTGGTTTTGTGAGTACCCATCACCCGACATGTTTCCTGAAACACTTGAGACTCGAAATTTCGTCCTTGATCGCTGTGGATTTCTAAAGGTACCCCAAACCGACAGAAGACTTCGTGGACTAATTTATCAGCAACTGTCGTAGCTTCTTGATTAGGAATGGCGAAGACTTCCGGCCACTTAGTGAAGTAATCCATGACAACCATGAAATATTTGTTTCCACTTTCACTTTCAGGGAAAGGGCCAGCGACGTCTAGTGCTATCCGTTCCCAGGGGGCTACGTTGTACACTTTCAATGCACCCCTGCTGCGTGTGTGAGGTCCTTTTACCGCAGCACAACTAGTGCATTTTCGACACCAATCCTCAACATCCTCTCGACAATGGATCCAGTAGAACCGGTCTCTGATCTTCAATAGAGTCCTTTTTACTCCCATATGACCTCCTGAACATCCATTGTGGTAGAGCTGTAGAACCTCTGGTACCTTTGCTTTAGGTACGATCATTTGCAGGTGGCAGCTGTCCCCTCGAGCATTTTCCCATTTGCGGCACAAGACACCGTCCTGGATTACCAAGCTCTCCCACTGTGCCCAATAACTCTTTGTGGTTGTACTCATCGCTGCAACATCACACCATTTCGGTTTAGGAGCATTAGCTTCAATCCACTCGAGAATTGGCTTGATATCTGTATCGCTTCGCTGAGCATGCTGTAGAGTTTTCTTCCATTCGTCGCTAAGGTCCGTTCTTACCATCCTGACAGGTACCGCTTCCTTAGCTTCTTGTCTGATACAATGCTTGCAGTCTTCAGGACAATGCCTTCTTGATAAAGCGTCCGCGTTACCGTGGGATTTCCCACTGCGATGTTCAATAGCGAAGTCGAATTATTGTAGCAATTCAATCCATCTCGCTACTTGTCCTTCTGGATTCTTAAACTGCAACAACCACTTCAATGCAGCATGGTCAGTTCGCAGGTGGAATTTACGTCCCAACAAGTACTTGCTGAAATGCTGTAATGTCTTCACTACAGCAAGTAGCTCGCGCCTCGTGACGCAATAATTTCTCTCTGGTTTTGATAAAGATTTGCTGAAATAAGCTATCACAACTTCATGATCTCCTTTCCGTTGGGATAACACACCGCCAATTCCAGTATTACTAGCGTCCGTGTCAACTATGAATTCATTTTCTGAGTCAGGGTAGCCCAAAATTGGAGTATTGCACAAACGTTTCTTTAAGTCCTGGAAAGCCATGTCACAGCTCTCATCCCAACAGAACTGTCTCTTCTCTTCAGTAAGCTTGTGTAGAGGTTTGGCTATACCAGCAAAATTCTTGACAAACCGTCGATAGTACGAGCACATACCCAGAAATGCTCTGACTTGCGTCTTGTCTTTCGGAACTGGCCAATCCTTGACGGCGACGATTTTCTCTGGATCAGTTTGTACTCCCTCTTCCGAGACCACGTGTCCCAAAAAGCTTACTTGCTTCTTGAAGAATGAGCACTTTTTCGGACTTAACTTAAGATTGGCTCCTCGGATTTTTGACAGTACACGTTCCAAGTTTCGGAGGTGGTCTTCGAATGTGCGGCCTACGATGACGATGTCATCTAAATAGACAAGGCAGGCGTCTCCAATTAATCCGGTGAGTACTAGCTCCATAAGCCTTTCGAAAGTTGCAGGAGCATTGCACAATCCAAATGGCATGACGTTAAATTGCCATAGTCCCTTTCCCGTAGAGAATGCGGTTTTTTCCTTGTCCTTAGGATCTATCTCCACTTGCCAGTAGCCACATTTTAGGTCTAACGTGGTAAACCACTTCATTCCTGACAGCGTGTCCAATGTGTCGTCGATCCTGGGTAGTGGATAGCTGTCTTTCTTTGTAACGTCATTCAGTCGACGATAGTCCACACAAAACCGCATGCTGCCATCCTTCTTTTTCACCAGGACCACAGGAGAACACCATGGACTAGATGAAGGCTCTATAACTCCATCCATTACCATGTCTTCAATCATCTTATCCATTTCCTTTTCTCTTGCCACTGGTATTCTTCTTGGTCGCTGACGAATTGGTAACTCGTTTCCCGTATTAATTCTGTGCTGAACCAATCCAGTCTTCCCTATGTCAGCATCATTTGCAGAGAAAATGTCGGCGTACTGAAGTAGCATCTTCTTAGCCTTCTCCATTTCTCCATCCGATAAATCTGTGCGACAGTCTTCCAAAAGATTTGACATGTCAAATCTTGCACTTTGGACATTATTCCGAGAAGGTTGATGTTGGCATTTACGCAACCAAGCCACTTCTTCACAGGTACCCATCAACGTACCCTTCTTGATTACTTGTTCCCTTTCACTTGGGTTCAGTATGCGTACGGCTGCAACGTTGATTGCCCTAACCAAGGTCCGCGCCATCTTCCATGGAAGGTTTTCGTCCAATCTTTCAATGAGAATACATCGATTTTTCTGTCCAGAATTATGTGGAAGAATAACTGGAACTATTGTTTCCGACCGGGGAGAAAGAACAATCCTCTTTAAACAGTACACTTCGCCCGATGGTGCACCTTCCATGAACACTTCTTCTGAACCACATTTCAAGACTCCTTGATTAACGTCGATCTCACAACAGTGCTGTCGCATGAAGTCCAAACCTAGGATGCAGTCATCTACTATGTCAGCCATGATGACCTTATGCCGGTAAATTGTGTTACCCAGTTTTAACTCCACCTCTTTCTCTCCTCGGACGGGTATGTGCTGGCTGTTACTAAATTTACGCGGTCATGCTTACCGAAGAAGTCCCCAAGAAAATGATTCGCTAGTTGGCAACTGACAACCGTGCGAGAAGCTCCAGTATCCAATGTCAGCTTACATGGTCTTCCATTCACTTCACCATTGATGATAAGGCTGTTCCCATCATGGGCTTGTGAGATCGAAATCCTTGGGGCTCTTTTAACACCAGCCAGCACCCGCCCCGCAGTCCTGGCGTTTATTCGTTGGTGTTGCTGGGCGGTGACATCAGCCGCCCTTCTTTCCTGGGTGTGATCTTCGCGGACAGTGCTTCGCTTCGGGCAACTCGACTTGAGGTGGCCCTTTTCTCCACAAGTGTAGCATCTAGGGCTGTACCTAGTGCGGTCACGTCCTGGTAACTCCGCAACCTCCCTGATGCGGTGGGCTCGATGATCGTGCCTTACTGCCTCCACCTCCAATGCATGGGCCAAGGCGTCCTTCAGCGTCTCATGGTGTCCAAGTCTAACAGCAGCTCTAACTTCCAGGTCCCGTATACCATCGATGAATGCTTGAACCAGAATCCCTTCGATGGGTGCAGGCGCAGACTGGTACGCCTTTCGAACCAGCTTTTCAATTTCCAGGGCCCACTGCTGCAGGTTTTCACCACTGCGTTGCACACGATCTTTTAACTGGGCTCGAAATACGTGTTCCAAGTGTGCGTCACCGTATCTGGCTTCTAACGCCTCAAGCAGCTGCTCGTAAGTCACATTCTTACCGAGAGCTTCCAATATGGTTAAGGCCTGGTCGCGAAGGCCCAAAGTAAGTGCGGTCATGGCCTGCCCTTTTGTCCACCCATTTGCTTCCTTGACAGCTTCAAACTGGATTTTGTATGCCGACCACGAAGATGTTCCATCGAAGGGTGGCACTTTAAACCCGCGCACCGAAGGTGCAGCAACTACAGAAGTCGCAGTCCCGTCTCCAGCTTTCAGGTTCCCCAACGCTTTTCTCATGTCAGCGATCTGGATTTCGGCCTCGGAGATACGATTTTCGTGCAGCTGAACCTTCTCCTTCACGGCTGTGATGTCCTTGCCAAACGTCGCTCGTAAATCTTTAATGAGGAGGATCTGCTCTTCTTGTCGGCGGGCCTGTTCCTCTTGTCGTCGGGCCTGTTCCTCCTTGTCACGCTGAAGCTGTTCCTCCAGCCGGCGGGCCTGTTCCTCTTGTCGGCGGGCCTGTTCCTCCTTGTCACGCTGAAGCTGTTCCTCCAGCCTGCGGGCCTGTTCCTCTTGTCGGCGGGCCTGTTCCTCCTTGTCATTCTGAAGCTGTTCCTCCAGCCGGCGGGCCTGTTCCTCCTGTCGGCGGGCCTGTTCCTGCAGCATCACCATCAGAGCGGAAAGATCCATTGCTGGTGATGCTGTAGGAACTCCAGATGGTACTTCGGAAATTGGCTCCGTCGTCGGCTGATTACCACCAGGTGTCTGTATCGGAGAACCTTCAAACCGCCTCTGGTCCACCTCCTGCTGGCGCTGACTCCGGGTACGGATACCCTCCGTGTCGTCCTTCGGAAAAACTGGCATAATTTATCCCTTACTTCTGACACCAAATGTTACGAGCTGGGGTTCGGGATAAATAAATTTATGCCAATTTACACGAAAAACACACTATAATTAAAAATCACAAATACAGTAATCAGAAACTTTAAACACAATCACTTGTAGTTCACTATTAGTCCACTTTTACTGTTATTAGCTGTTCTTCACTGTTTCGCATTCTAAGCTGAACTCTCCCACAACGCTGTCAACCCCTTATTTATATGACGAGTGTAAGTTACTAGAATGTTCTAACATAATACCAGAACATTCTAGTACTTACGGGAACGGTCCAGTGTAGTTCGGCTATTCGATAACAGATGGCGTTAGCGTCTAACGTGTAGTTCTTCTATTCGCTAACAGATGGCGTTAGGATCTACGTGACAGTATTCTTAGGCATAACTTTGGATGACAAGCTTCAATGGGGCCCCCATATAGATAAATTGTCAAAAAAGCTAGGCTCTGCAGCATACGCCGTTAGGAAAATTCGTGGTTTAACTGATTTAGAGACAGTCCGTTTAGTATACTTTAGTTATTTTCATAGTGTAATGTCGTACGGTATTCTGTTGTGGGGAAATGCCGCCGATATTCAGACGATTTATGTTTTACATAAAAGGGCAATTCGTTCAATTTATAAATTAAGTCCCTGACACTCCCTCAGAGACAAATTTAAAGGGATTAATATAATGACTATGCCCTCTCAGTATATTTATGAAAATGTTTTGTATGCACATAAAAATATTAATCTGTTTAAAAAATACAGTGATATTCATAATATAGATACTAGGAACAAACACAAATTTGTTGTTCCTACTACCAGGCTCAAGAAAATAGGTGGCTCATTTAGATGCCAATGTAAACGTTTTTATTATAAACTTCCTAGAACTAAGAACTAAGCCTTAATAAATTCAAATCTTCTATAAACAGGAAACTATGCCAGAATGCCTATTATACTGTCAAAGACTATATTGAGGACAAAAAGGCTTGGGATTGAGTTGCTCCATTAAAGCATAGGCAATGTTAATTTATTTTATTTTGCTAACTATCTTTACTTTTAATCTTTGCTATAAGTATCTATACTTATTTACATATACAGTGACACTAATATTTACTGTATAAAGTATTATATTATTCTTAATTATTGTAAATGTGAGGACTATGTGTGTTTTTGTTCCAGTTTTAATCATGTTCTGGCAGTTTGAGTAGTTGATGCGCCCTACCCAAATGTCCTTTCTTTGGTATTGTTCGTCGAATCGTTGAGCTCCTTAAGTTCTGATTTGAGCTGCACGGTTACTGACAAATGCGTACACTGACTGAACAGGTCCACTCAATCTGTGTGGTTCTTTCCTCAAAAGACCCTTTCAGACACCGATCTACATAGCCTGCACATGATCTGACCAAGATTTTTCTGGACTTTAAAAGAGACTGTGACCTCTGAGTTTGTTTCGGCCTTTCTTCTCAGAGTATTCAGATAGGAAATGCCGACCTCATCTAGTTTTTAAAATACGATTGACGTGTAAAAGTGTTTGTTCAAACCTACTTACAGACATAAAATCATTTGTCATTTAATACATAATAAAAAGCCTTCAGTCATAAAGGACGTGTCCGCTTACATATGCAATGCTGCATTATGTTTATATATGTAGCTGTAACTTGTAGCCACAAATGATAAACTAGGACCTTCGAAGTAAAATAAAGAAACACTTAATTACTAATAACAATAACAAAACCATAGTCAGCAAGATGACCTGTCACCACTAGCAGCATCCGTTCACGAGCATAACGCAAAGATCAGCTATTACCCCCTCGCCATATTTGAGGGAAGGAGGCAACCCGAACCCCGATCCTATCGCAAGGTACAGTGACCTCTAAGGCAGCATGACGAACTCGCTGTTGGTTGTTCAAATGAATAATATGATTAACTGTTGAGGTCGCTAGCTAACAACATATTGCGTTACAACTCATTAAAAAACATTGAATTGAGTAGATTATGTCAACAATCATTATCACATTCAATATGCACTTCACCTGTCTCATTTGAAACTCCACTGTTCTCCTCGTCAGAACCACTTGCTACATCAGTACTAAGCTAATAGCCAAGGCCGCAATGTATGTCTAGCTACAATAGTTTTGTATTTATGATTGTGTTTTCTAGTAGTTGGGGTATCTTCCACTAAGAATCAGTCTTTGTGGAGTATTTTAACAATATAACAGGGTCCTTGATATGTTGCTACTAATTTCTTAGATTTACCATCGTTTTCATTAATTTCCCATTCTACTCTTACTAAATCTTCTTCTTTACAAATGGTTTGATTAGTTATTTTGATAATTTTATTAAAAAGTTCTCTATCTTTTTCTTGTTGCTTTCTTATAAGTCCTCCCAAAATTTTCGCGCATGTGCTATTTGGTCAACTATATTATTATCTGACTTATCACTAATAATATCACTTAAAATAGACTCTGAAATCTTCCTAACCTTAAATCCGAAAAGTCTGAGTTTTTTTGTAGTTTTTGTGTAGTTTTAAGTTTTGTGGAATTAATCCCTATTTGTAGTCCTATCATCTTTGCCAATAGTCTTAGTGGAGAGGGCATCTTAAATCATTCTGTTATATCTCACCTTGGCCATTAGCCCTTGGATGAAGTTCACCTACACGGGGACCACCAGGTACTTTGTGATGCGCGCACATACTTTTCGTCGTCTATGTCTGGTGAGCAACTTCCCAACAGACAAGACACAAAAAAAACTCATTACCAGCGACTAGATCAATTTGACCGTCTATTCGAGGAATAGGGTAGCGGACCTTTATTGTTTAACGATTGAGTGCTCTGTAATCGACGCAAAGACGTTTTTCACCAGTCTTTTTCTTGACTAACACTATTGGACTGGAATAAGGATGAAGAGCGGATTCGGTCGACCTACCCGAGCTGTATGCGTGTTGATTACCGTGTAGCAGTATGGATTAGTAAAAGGAGGTCAGGCTGATTGATCGATGGGATTTGGCGATTGTGTAGTCTCCCTTACCTGGCTTAGGGATGAATATAACTTTCACTTCCCTCCATCCTTTAGGAACGTAACTAAAGGCCAGACACGCTCTTATTAAAGGCACCATTCTTATTGCGACAGAGGTTCCACCCTACTGTAGTAAGACGGGGAACACTCCATCAGGACCAGCTGCTTTAAAAGGATGGACACTCTGGATGACCCATTGGAGTTTCTGCAACGTGATCACCCTGCATGCATAAAGCCAATCATTGTCTGATGGTGATCAAATTTCATCTTGCCAGTCGATTACCTGCGTGACGATACATCCAGGAAAGTGAGTTTCAATAAGGACGCGTCTCGTTTCTTCTGGCGAGGAAGTAAGTGTATTGTAAGGATTGCAGAGGGTAACGAGCCCAGTTGTATTCTGCTGCGCCAGTAATCTCCTCACCTTGTTGCTGAAAAGATTCAATACTATCATAGAATTTGCGCAACCCCGTGAAACTCCTGAATCTGATGCATTTTTTGTAGCTGGACATGGCTGCGTAATAGTAATCCCAGTCCTCATCCGCACATGTGTCCATGGCTCTATTCAGAGCTTTCTTTACGTTGCCGCGCTCCAGATCAGCGCCCCTCCAGGGTTGTTTGCCCTGAGTGTTACGCAGGGTGGTTTCTGGGCAGGCAGTTTGGGAGCTGTCTATCATTGATTTAGTAAGCTGGCTTACTTGTACCTCAATCTGTGTCGTGTCCGCAAATGTCGTCGAATCGCTTAGTCTCGCAAGCTTAGATTCAAGGCTGCGTATTTAGTTGGCACGATCCGTGTTAGCGGAAAACACAGACCTGGGTGTCGAAGCCGGTCCACCGGTGATCAGAGCATGCCTCCTTGGAGATCGGTCACCCAGTCGTCATTTCCGCCGCGCCCTCTGTTGCCAGAGTGAGATCTGTGATAGAAGTCGCGATCACCTGCGTCCGGTGATCGCGACGTCTAGGGTAGCTCTGGCGGCTTGGGCGCAGCTTCGTTAGGTATTTCGGATAAAGAGTTCAGCAACATCAAAATAAATGATGTAGTATTAAATGATTAATAAAATAAAAATATTACTCATCAAAATAATAAAGATACTTACTAATTTGCTAAAGCATTTCATTATTAATTTCTTTTTTTTTGTATTTAATTTTGTATATAAATCCTGAAGCAAAATATAAAAGTGGCGTAAACCTCAAAATACTATAAAACTATTATTTTTTTAACTTTTTAGCTTAAAAATAATATTTTTATAGCATTTTTTTGCTATCACTAAAGTAATTAACTAAAATAACAAGAAAATCGTCTCAGTCTAAATTAGTTTCCAATTTTTGCTCATAATTGAATATCAAATTTCATTAATACTAAGGAACTTTTAAAATCTCCATAGTATTTGTCTCAAGGTTAAGCCACTTTTGGCCTGACAGCCTTCATTACGAAGCTAGAAGTTACTTAATCTATTAAGTAACTGAAACGAGCTTGCAGGTTGTTTTGGCATTGCCACCAAGTTGCTTCTTTAATATTCATTGGGTCAAACCACTTTGTGTGTCTACAAAAAAGTAGTATAAGCTGAAAGGGAACGCTGAATATCGAAACCTTTATTCATAAATACGGCTTATTGTTATATTATGTATTGACGTCCCTTTAAGTGACAGAGACTCTTTGAGTTACAAAAGCTGCTTTTATCACATTTGAAAATGATGGTTACAAACGAGGAGGTCATTTCAGAGCGTCCCGTGTATCTAGCATATATGTATAGGTACATGGGAGCTAGGATACTATTGAAGATCGAACGCTACTAATGTGCCTAATATAAAGATACGAAAAATCACTTCAAAGAATTTTAAATAAGTATAAATATGTTTATTATTTTATTATTTTTATTATTTTATTTATTATTTATCGTTTATTATTTTACATTCATATTTTCTGATGATCGGACTTAAGTAAATATACCATATCTAATAGGCTTTAGGCCGGGGCTGTCCACTGAAAGCGCTATATCGTATCTAAAGCAGACTGTGCAGTACTACAAGGATAGAAAAACGCCTGTCTTTGCCTGTTTTTTGGACCTATCGAAGGCGTTCGATCTTGTCAGTTATGGGATAAGTTGCTATCTGAAACTTCTTTACCTACTGAAGCTATGTCCATATTTAAGTTTTGGTATAGCAATCAATGCAATTGTGTGAGGTGGAACGGTTTTCTGTCAAGCGTGTACCGGTTGAAATGCGGAGTGAGACAGGGGGTATTAAGCTCACCTCGCCTGTCCAACCTGTAGGTACATAAACCGGCTGATTGATGAACTCAGCAGCACCATGGTCGAATGTCATATTGTCGGAGTGTGTACCAATAACCTTAGTTACGCTTCTGACATGGTACTGCTGAGTCCATCAATGAGTGCTATGAGACTCATGACTGATGATGGTGACTCATGGGCTCCAGTATAATGTTGGGAAGAGTGAACTAATGCTCTTCAAAGCAAGTGGTTTTTCTTACCCAGCATTGCCGTATGTGTCACTTTATGAATTTAGATTATTTCAGGAACTAAAGCAAAACCGTCAACGTCTCGACCCAATGACTATCGGATCAGGTGCGGGTCATCAAACGCAATCATAGGTTGGACGATACTGCACTTGGTAGGCTGCGCTCAGAGCTGAGCAACCATATCGTCTCGACTCCGGCACAAACCGCGGCACAAGCTTCAACCATTGATATCATCCCGCCGCGGTCCAATCATGAAGAGGACGATTATAGGGTTGCCTCAGTGAGTAGCTAGTGCAACGTTCGATTGAGGAGCTCACTGGAGGATGCGTTTCACAAATATAGATCCACTTCGATCGAACTTAGACCCCAATTACCACGCCCATACACAAAAAAAGTAGGGCGCTGGTGTGTGCCCTGGACTCGCAGCTTAAGGATGTGTTCGAGAGCAGCTTTTCAGGAGCAAGATCTCGTTGATACACACTCGATCCTGTATTGCGCGGCGGTTGCGTCTTGTCGTTTAGCTAACGTCAAGTTTTCAAACTGTGACGGAGCTAGTTGACCAAAACCAGCCGTACCAGCCTGGCAGTGTAGCTATCAGCGTAATTATCAGCAAACTATACTGCTTCAGGGAGGGCAATACACAACCACGAGTGATGCGCTTTGTAAGGCGGGCATTCTCGGGGACTGGAATCAGCCCTCGAGAATATCCCGTGTCACAAAGCTTAACGACTTCCTGAAGCAGTAAGTTTGTGCATGGGCGAGCCGTATTCGGCGGTATAATCGGCGGGCTGATCGATACACGCAGAATCGCATTATCCAGGGCGATAAAAGGTGAGTGTACAGATCTTAAAAGCAACCTGAACAAAATGTGACAGACGTGTGCCACCCGGATGACGCCGCCACGAGAACATTTTGTCACTCTGAATCTGGCTGGATGCAAGATGTCGGGCGAGTGTGTGGAACTATACCAGAAATGGAAGCAGTCCTAATTGCACCATTAGACGTTGCCAGAGTTACCGAAATGGAAATCTCCGGGACCGGACGAATTGCACAACTTTTGGTTGAAATGGATAATTAGTTCACACAGTTGCCTGGCATTTCAGTTCTGGTCATCATTGGTCAGGCGTAACCCACCTGCTCCATAAGTCAGGTAGTCCCACGGAACCCAAGAATTATAGACCGATCACGTGTTTGTCAACGGTCTATTAAACTTATTACATCCATTTTGAGTGTGAAAATTAATACACACATTGGCAGTAACTTGATTATGTCTGTCTCTCAAAATGGATGTAGGAACGGGTCCCGCGGTACTATGGAGCTACTCCTCATTGACATGGCCATTAGCCAACAGCTTCGTCAATCCTGCAAGGATCTGTCGACATGCTGGATATATATAAGAAGGCCTACGACTCGGTGCCACATACATACCTCATGAGGGTGCTGGAGTTGTACAAGATAGATGCAACTCTACGCACCTACCTTGAGTGTATGGTGCAATGGAGGACAACTTAAATACCAAGAAATTAAACAACAAGTTTAATATCTCTACTTAGCACACGAGGTTGTTGACATGTGGAATGTGAGCTCGGTTGTCATTGTGCCGATTGTCGTATCGACCAATGGCCTGATGGCCGAAAGCTTCGATCAACATCTCTCGAAGCTCTCGTTATGCGGTTGAATCAAGGGCCTAATTCAGAAGGCAGTACTCCTCGATACGGCTCGTATCGTGTGGAGGTTCCGGTCTGGAGCCCTAACCACCGGTAGCTTGGACCCTGCTCCCGATACCGGCGGACTACTATTTTTTTTATTTTTAAATGTTTTTTTATAAAAATATTTAAAAATGTATTTACTCGTAATAAGTTCGAAAATAAATAAACGAAACAATAAATTAGGTCGGGGAAAAAGTCTTTTCGCATTATAGTATGTATGAACTTGTAATAAAATCTCTTTGGCTACATTACTATTTGTATCTGGCTGGTTTTGGTATCATTGAAAGGTTAAATTTTAAAGAACATAATTCCAAATTCAAATTAGGAAATGTGTGATTTTCATTTGTTTTTCGTACCGTCAAGATGAGTGAATCTAATGAAGAAATTCGATACATTTTAAAATTTTACTACAAAAAAAGTTAAAAAAGAAACGCAAGCCGCGAAAAAAATTTGCGATGTTTATGGACCTAGTGCAGTGTCTGTGAGAGTAGCACAAATTTGGTTTAAGCGTTTTCAATCCGGAAATTTTGATGTCAAAGATGCACGTCGCTCTGGTCGCCCTATTACAGATAAAATGGATGCCATTTTTGAAAAAGTGGAGCAAGATCGGCATATCAGTAGTTACGACGTACCTAGCTGAAGAACTGGGAATTGACCACAAAACAGTTCTGGCGCATTTGAAAAAAACTGGGTACACAAAAAAGCTCGATATTTGGGTACCTCACGAGCTCACTGAAAGAAACCTAATGAACCGTGTACTCATTTGCGATTCTTTATTACGACGTAATAAAACCGAACCATTTTTGAAGAAGCTGATAACTGGTGATGAAAAGTGGATCATGTACGACAAGAACGTGCGAAAAATGTCGTGGTCAAAAGCCTGTCAGGCTTCACAGACTGTGGCGAAACCCGGGTTAACTCGCAACAAGGTGATGCTGTGTGTGTGGTGGGATTGGAAGGGCATTATTCAGTATGAGTTGTTACCACCAGGCAGGGCCATCGATTCTGAACTTTACTGCGAACAACTGATGAGATTAAAGCAAGAAGTTGAGAGAAAGCGGCCGGAATTAATCAACAGAAGGGGTGTGGTTTTTCATCATGATAACGCTAGACCTCACACATCTTTAGCCACTCAGCAAAAATTAAGAGAGTTTGGCTGGGAGGTGTTAATGCATCCGCCGTATAGTCCTGACCTTGCACCTTCAGATTTCCACCTGTTTAGGTCTCTTCAGAATTCTTTAGGCAGTGTCAGGTTAACATCACGAGAGGACTGCCAAAACCACTTGTCGCGGTATTTTGATCAGAAGTCCCAAAATTCCTATAGCATAGGGATCATGTCTACAAGATGGCAAAAAGTTATCGAACAAAATGGTACCTACATACTTTAGTTAAATGTAAATAAACTATATTAAAAAATGTTTTGAATTTTCTTAAAAAATGCGAAGATACTTTTTCCCCATCCTAATAATAAAAGCCAAATGGAACAAACCACTCTTAGGTAGGTAGGTACTTAACATTTTTTGAATCGCTATCAGAAGATAACTACATGCTACAGGTCGGCGAGGACGGAAAATGGATTAAAATTCTGCTCTGCAAAGGATCTCCCTGGATTTTTTTCTAGATAGGAATGTAAGCATCCCATAGTATACCACAAAATTGAAGAAATCTGTAATTTCATCATAATTAGTCACATTTTATATCTGTTGCAGAAATACGCAGGTATAAATGAACTACACTTATGGACAAATATATAGGACCGCAAAAAGAGGTTTAATTTCTCCTGTTGTTGATTTAATCGTGCGTACTGACCACAAACATTACGTAAATGCTATAAAAAAAAAGTCACAGCGTTTTTTTTCGAATTATATTTGTTTTTATGTAATTATTGCGTAATATTGCGTTATTTCCTAATGCGAAGAAAACATCTTTTGCGTTCCTCTAAATTTGTCAATGAGTATAAATTGTGCACTTGATATTGATTTTTAAACAAACAAACCTATTGCGCAACGTTGTCATGGTAATGTTTACGTGTAGCTATGTGTAATGTGTGTGCAGATCGATAGCTAATGGATAATTCAGATATTAAAACATAGTAGACATCGAGCTCGTGGAACAGTTGGTCGATGGTCAACCTTGCAGTTGTAAGGTCGTTGGAACCTTCGATGCAGGTGGCTAAATACAGCGATGTAAGCTCTAATGTAGTACCTACTGCTACTCGTATAGCCCCTTGTATCTAAATATCAACGTTGCGATACTGATTAATAAAAGGCAGTTTGAGATTGATCTTACCATTTTCTTAATTAATTTAAAGACACCAGTCACAGCTTCGGATATTATGGTAATCTCTTTGGAATTTCTATAATTTACAAAATGTTAGGATTCGTTGCTGTTTACTACTCTTTAGGTAATTTCGCTTTCGACAACGGTACGTTTAGATATATCAAAATCACAATATTTTATTTCACATAAACCTACATGGGCACTTACGAAACGTCAGAAGCTAGGTGCACCGTTCCAATTGGTCGTATCCTATGGCGAAGAGCCGGCAATAAACCCAACGGTTACTCTTTTAAAAATAATTGGCTTTTACGATGTTTTCAAATTACAATGTTTACCTATAGGTATGGCCGGACAGACTCAGTGTAGTCCTGACAACAGAAAACCAGGTACCTGTATTGTGTAGTGTGTAGGTACTTAACAAGATAGAAAATGGTCTACAAATCTTAAGTTTACAAGTTAGGCCTACAACGTTCGCACATTCACAAAATACAAAGAATTTACCTAAACTAAAGGACATGATTGCCATTACATCTATAACAAATCTGGATTATGTCAAGAAAGCAAATACTTATTAGACATTTACATAGTGATGCCGTTAATGAGGTAGGTACCCGAAAGCCATATATTATGTGCAGAAGGAATTATTGCCAGACTTCCTTGTCTTCAACGTAGTCTTTAATCTTATAATATATGCTTTTTTGATAAGGTATCATAATTACCATCTGCATTTCAGTCGAAAGACTCACTGCTGGACACTGGCCTTCCCCTACCGTCGCCACATCAACCGGTCCAATGCTCCTCGCATACAGCGGAAACTACGAGTAGATATAATACCTACGTACTTTTGTATGGAACTTGGCAAATAAAGCAGACAGCTTTTGATTAGTGTTGGAGGTAAATGGTTGTTTGTAGTGTTGCAGTTACCCAGTCTGTCTTCAAATGAGAACATAGTTTTAAAATGAAACGTGCTTCTGTCTGGTGAACTCTTGTGCCCTTACTTTATTAAAAACCTACGAACAACATTGGTTACTTAGGTACTAATATATTAGTACTTAGATAACATACCTATATGTTATCTGAGTATGTTACATTACACCTTTGAATCAATTAGTTCAAATTATTTAACTAAGGTAGAATACTTATTTGCTTGCTATAAGATTAGGGGGGGAAACTTACTCAGGAATTTAAAAAAAAAAAAACTTTAGGTGTCAAAAACAAGGGTTATCAACTTTGCATACATGTGCACTGTAACCGTTGAGATTGAGACACACAAAAACAGCTAAATCAATCGCCAAGGGTGAAAGTAAGTACCTACCACGTTTAGTGATTACAGCCGGACGCCGCCAATCATGTCTATGTTAATCCTCTCTATTGTATTTTACTGCCCCAACGCGTCGGGAATAACACAAAACGTACAGGAATACTACCTAAGTATAAACTATTTAGGTATGTTACTTTACAAAAGAGCTCTGAGTTATTCTGCGTTCATTTATCGTAGAAAAAGTTTTCGTGGTAAGAGGTAACGTGCGATTGTTGAAAAAACATTGCTAACATGGCTTTGGAATTCAACGAGCGTAGGTACACGTTACGGTTTGCACTAACTAGAGTAGAATAATTGATTATTCCTACTCAGCTTTTGATTTCGCTAAGTACTAAAAATAACTATAAACTGAATTATGTCGTTGTACATCGTCACAGGACATCCAGACAGACTTGGAGCGATGTTCCATGTATATTAGCATTTTGAAACCAGGGAAACAAATGTAATTTCTCCTTTTCTTTGTTACGAAAATCTATTTTGAACTTCAGCCAGTGGGTAATTGCCCGATCACTTTCAGACCGCCGTAGATTCATCACGCTATTTTCTTACTTAAGAATTTAACTTAGAATGTAGATTTTATAAATAAAAACAATAATTTTTTACTTTTAATTGCCAAATGGAAACCGCATCTTTGTGCTTGAGGACTACGGCCTTTTATTTTCGGGGTGGTTAATGTTAATCCATTTATCAACCAGTGACAATGCACTCATATTTTTTTTTAATAGACTGTGTTTATTAAAGAGGATACAGTAATTATATACACTGGATAAACGTATTATACTAAGGACTGATTTTTCAATAGTCGGATAACTTTTATCTGAAGAATAAATCTGACAGCTTGACATATTTTCTATACAAAAGCTGTCAAACCGCAATTTTTATTCCTCAGATAAAAGATAACTGACTATTGAAAAATCAGCCCTAAATTAACTAACAAACTATTAAAATTAAAAGATTATATCCTAACCTAACTAACACTATTAACAATTTAATTTCCTGCGCTCTAAGTACGGTCAGCTGCATGTAGTATAAATCCACCGTCGGTTCCTATAGGCGTTATTTTTGGCACCTACCCCGACCAAGTATTTAGAGATGATGAAAGTAAACGTGGCAGTTTGTTAGTGAACTCAGTCGTTACGTCTTAATTCAAGGCGCAAAGTTAAACACAATGACGTGCGGTAACGCTTTGTAATAATAATAACTGAGAAACAGAATTAGCTTACGGTACTAACGGTATTGTTTAACTGGTTCGTTTACAAAACTCTTAAGTAGTTTTGTAAACACATAACAACGATAACAAGCGCCAACGAATTAGCAATAAAGCTTTCTTTCCAATCAGTTTGTAATTCACCATGGCGGCGATCCTAAGATTTTTGCTGCTCTCAGTTCTGGTTTTATACTTCTCAAATAACTGTGTAAGTAATTTGCTTATTTAAAACAATTCAATAAAACTTTATTTTCGTAAAGTTTCCTAGGTTAACTAGTGACTTTCGTGGGTACATCTTAGACCAAGACCAAATCTTCTGGATCCCAATACATAAATATTTTAAAACACGAAATGGAGTAGTTTTCGTAGCGTCCGCGTCGCCACGAAAGATTTAATTACAATCACTCCCGACATAGTTCAACACAAATAATTGAAATATCTAACAACTACATTATTTTTATTACCGAATAAATGAATACTTATATTCTGCGGGGTAGGTACCTAAATGCGTAACACATTTCATTCATTTTGACAATTCAACAACATTCATTGCGTTCTTTACGTTGTTGAGCGGACAATTTTTTCGAACATAAGATACCTACAATGGATTAGTAATAACCTTCAAAATGATTCAGATTCTGATTGATAGTGTGTTACGCAATTAGGGTGCAGTTCAGTAGTAGCAAAATCATAATCGTGTAACCTTTAAACCGTTTGATGAGGTGATTCGTAGCTGTTCTCAAAGACCTCTCCTACGGCGCATCCAGTCACCAATAAGAGAGTAGAGAGTGTGACTTAAAAATTGTTGGTGACATTATTTAATAATAATTTTGTACAACAGGGCAAAATTATATTTTAAATATCTATCCACTTACCTCAAGGGAACGTAGTGCGCTAACGCAAAAATAGCTCCAAAGCCCGACGTATGAGAAATTTGACAATCTTGTGATACAGACTTAGGTACCTTTGATTGAAATATGTCCTTGCACTCATATTCCTTTCGTAATAATCTACCTAAGTACATATACAATCAAACTCAGACATATACAAATTCACACATATCACATTAGAGAACATGAACTTGAATTGAAATCAATCGATATTTTACTTGTTTTTTTTTTTTGTCTGTCGCTTCAACTGCTTTTGGTAGGCGTTCAATTTGTCGTCAATTGTATCAATCACGTAAAAATTGACTATTGCAAATGATCGTTTCGGGGACAAATTAGGTTAATAATTTATTTCAAATGTTTAAATTATTAAAAATAATATTTTAGTTAAATAGTTTATTTAGCTTACCTTCTTTTTATTTATTTTTATTTCTTCAGGACAACAAACAATTGCGTATTAGTACGCAATTGTTTGTTAATACTTATATGTGCTTAATACTAGTACAGATAGTTTATAGAACACTAGCTGACCCCGCGAACTTCGTACCGCCTAACATTTTTTTTTAATTTTTTTCTCTCCGTATGAACCATCCTCATACCTACTTCAAGGAATATTCTAAAAAAAGAATTAGCAAAATCGGTCCATCCGTTCTTTAGTTATAAAATTAGAACGAAAAGTGGCATTGATTTTTATAGATAAGGATTTAGGTACCTAATAACGCAAACAGCGCCGTTATCCACATAATAATACAATAAAACTCAATTAGGTACAAGCAAACCTAAGCAAACAAAAGATTTATCTGTTTAATGTGATTTACACAACACTTAGTAAAAGGTGAGACAAACTTTTAACAACCGACTTCGAAACTCATCATCAGATCTTAAGAAAATTGAATGCGTACGAACAGAAAATAATTTTGCAAATACGTCTGTATATGACAGAACTATGTCTGAAAATACAAAACAAAACACATAATAAAAAATAAAAAAGACAAATATCCGAATTGAGAAACTCCTCCTTTTTTGAAGTCGGTTAAAAATCTATACAAGCAGATCTGTAAAATGTTGACATTATGAGGAAGTGATTTTTAGGTTCTATCAATACTTTTTTTATTGCTTTATTATTATATAATATGTTGGAACCGGGTCGACGTCTCTACACATTTTTTTTGTTTCAATAAAATATTTTATTTGAAAAAACAATGAGTCCGTAATTGTAGCTCTAGCACGGTACATTATTAATTGAAACGACTAAAAATGATTTTGTCACATTTTGACATTGATCATCCCGTAATCCTATTGTAACTCCTTATGAATCGAATAAGCAATGGATTATGTCAAAAAAATTGGCTGCGGAATCCTCCTACTTTGTTATCTTTCTAAACTAATATTATAAAGAGGAAGTTTTAATTTTTTGTATGTTTGTTTGTTACGCTTTCACGCTAAAACGGCTGAACGGATTTGGATGAAATTTGGCATACAGATAGAGCTGGGCAAGTTCATAGGCTAAATCGCAGATGAAGTCGCAGGCAACAGCTAGTTAAATAATAATTCTGCGATTACCAAGATGAGCGTGGAGATTATGGTTGGATTTGGTCACAAATAGGTTTTTAAAAGATGAAATTTTCTTCAAACATCTATGATGTCGTAGTTGTTATGTTTGCATTTTCTGAAACGTGTCACAATGGTATTTACGACACGCTTTGTAAGCTCGCTTTAGAAGAATGCAATTCTCATTTTAATATTGCATTTGCAATATTGGTTACTACGCTAGGGCAAAGTGTTACTTACAGTCGACGTGCGGTCCACTGTACCTAATGGAAAAATGTGAGTGCGAGTGATTGAGTCCGAGTTCAGCGAAGTGAAGTGATAGGGAAGGGATCAATATCTATGTTACAGTCCATTAGTGGCCGGGATGAGAGCCCATGGGGAAGCCAGATGATGCTTCGTTTTCACACATGGTGTTCATTCACAAGATGTTACATTAAGTTTTGAGTATGAATGTGTAGGGGTAGACTAAAAAAACGATGGAAGGAGTGAAAGATGATATGGCTAGAAAGTGGTAGACTACTGAAATGACGACTTGAGAAGTGTGGAAGAAGAATACAACATGTTGCGCTGACTGCTGAATACAATATATCGATAAGGGCAAGACAATGATCAACGATGATGATGAAAACTACAAACTTTTGGCGCGATTAGTAGGTAAAAGTTTAATGAATCGCATTTCCACTTATTCTTTATTGTCAACTGACAACATCAGTTGTCTGAAAATAATGTGTGTATAAATACAGGAATATTTTTGAATAGGTTACCGACTCTAAACGATTTTTGGATGAACTACCTAGTGAGGACTAGTCCAAAAAATCTGTAAAAATATTTTTATTAAATAAAATACACGTTTCGATACAAAGTGCGGACAAACTGCTTTTACGTAAAGCATAATTTGTGAATTTATGATTTTATGCATATTAGTACACGTTGATTAATTTTTATAAGATAGAATCAATAATCTCTAGTCTATAAGTACACTTGTATAGACCGCAGCTTTTATAGTTATTGGTAGGTATTTCATTTCTCATTAAAACTTTACGAGAAACGCGGGCGTTTGGGTGACATTTAAAAAGATATTAAGAATGGGTCTATTTGAACGGTTTTCCAGATACTCGTAAGCTCTGTCTTAATTCTGAAGTTCTTTACTCCGAACATCAAAAAAATTCAACTAGAATATAACTAATTATACCTACATAAGTAGTTCTTAACTTTATTTGAACTTATAAACATGAAAACGAAATTATAGAAATGAACTTGAAATAATAACTAAATCAAGTGTAAAGTTCACACAAGGCATCATTACGCTGTTATAAGAAATGATGAGTCGGCCGATCAGTTTCAAGATGTTGTAGGTATACCTAGTCTCCAACATTAGTACATTACTGCAGCGGCCAGCACATTGAGGCATTGACGGACGAACGTGTAAATGTGGGCCGAGACGAAGCCGAGGCACACATACGTAAATCCATCAAAGCCAAGTTGTGGCCAAGGCTTGTATATTACTTTTCTCAAATAATGTGCGGAAATTTAAATAGAATTACTTTTCAAAATCAATGACGAATTGATCGATGATCGAAATTGCTGTACTGGCCAAATACATGCGGGCAGCGGCCGGCAAGTTGTATGAAAATCATATTTGTCGTGGTTTAGCGGCCAAATAAATTACATATTGTAGTGTAATAAAATGGAACGATCGTTTACTCCGAAACATGGCAACCAAGGATGTAACTTATCAAAGGTTTTATTTAAATTTCGAACTGGCTTGCAAATAAAAAGCTGTTTATTGAAAAAAAACAAATGAACACTTTAACGCGGGAAAAATTATTGTTGTTCGTTGTTCGTCATTGATTTTGAGAAGTAGGTAGGTAGGTAATTGTATTTTAATTTCCGCGCATTATTTGAGAAAAGTACTATGTAGGTATACAAGCCTTGGCCACAACTAGGCATTGATGAACTTACGTATTTTTTTATTTACACGTTCGTCCATCTTTGCTTCTTTTGCTGGCCGCTGCAGTAATATACTTTATCGTTAAAAACATTGTATCGCTTACAAAAAGAGTCAAAGCCAGCCGTCATATACAGGGTAGCATCCCCATCGACGCGCAAACTGAAAGCATGAATTCATCACACGATTCTATACTCCGAGCGTAGAAATACTTCGACGGTTATATAAAAATAAATTTGCACATTTCTATGAAACAACAGATTTTTTTTTATAACTGACTTAAAATCGACCGCGGTGGAACCCAAAGAAAGTGTAATGGGTTTTTTTGTAGGTAGGTAGCTACCTATCTAAAGGACATAATCATTATTATTTTTTCATAATTCTCCTTTCAGCATTGTAAGATTGTTTTACCACACAAACTGCGGTATTTGGAGAACATGTTGAATGCTGAGGTCGTGGCCAAGGCTGCGAAGATACGACAACGGATGGAAGCCAATCCCAACGTCCAGGACAGAGAAAAAGGTTGGCCCATGCTGTTGGCCCAATATCAAGCTGAAGGCAAAAACAACATTAACAGCGTTCCTAATAATAATTTTGGAAACGTATACAACAGACGCTTACCGAACTTTTAGTTATTTTTAAGTCTTAATAGAACATTTAGTTTATTTAGTTTAATTTTAGTGAATTAAATAGTTGCCTACAAACAAAAGATTTTGATCTTTTTATTTAACTACGTTAACCTACGTTTACCTGTAATATAGTTTAATAAAAATGTTTCTTATCTGGAACGAACTACCCTCTCACTAGGAGCCGGGTGCGCCACAGATATTAACTTTTGCAGTTATCATCGTTTAACTATTTTTATGATTGTATCTGTTCTTGTTCCAAAATAAACGATTTTATTTATTTAATTGAATTAATATTCCTCAATAATAACAGCATTTTCAGACTAGCAAGCAGAATCTTGTATTTATGTAGGTATTTGACCTCTTGACAATAGAAACGGAATATGGAACAGGTTGTTACTAAACCTGACTCGTACCCTCAGTTTTGCTGCACGTAAATTATAGTCATTATAATATTTTGGACTTCATTTTCTGTCGTCAGCAGTTGAAAACAGAGTTATATTAGACCGTAAAATATCTAAGAACATAATTCGGTTTCATTTGACTCAGCGCTACTTGGCAAGGCAAACATGAATTATTCATTACAGGCTCATCAAACTTTGTGCACCAAGAGGAAAAAATATTTCATTTAGGTACTAAAATACGTGAGCACATAATCAGCATATAATGTTCCCATTGCTGGGGCCTTCTCTCTATGAGAGGGAGTAGGCCGTAATCCACTACGCGGGCCCAGCGCGGGTTGGTGGATTACGTGCTCAACGATGTGTTATTTGCTGGCAATATCATAATACTATAACAATACCTACCTATTTGCTTTCGCGGTTTAATCGTTCTGTCAAAATAATTTGTTGCTCTTAAAGTTTTCATACATCGACGTTAGTATTGCGCGCTGCGCAGCTGTTTCATTGAATAGGTAGATACCTACCTACTTCATGTTTAGAGTTGAGTATGAGTAAAGCATGAAGTCGACCGGACAAAAATACTTTTGGAAAAAGAAGAATATTTTCCTAAATAAAAAGTCCTTATTCCGTTTTACGAATTCCTTTCAAGGATCGTCGTTTATCTAAAGGACCAGCCCACTTTTCGTATTGATCGTTAGAGTAGACGATTCACTCTCAAGGTTTTGATCTACACTGGCCTTCAAACTTAGTAGGTAGGTACCACACTTTTAAAATTGCAATAACGTTTAAAGTAGGTACACAAGATATATTTTATAAAAAGGATTAGGTACAAACAGAATTTATTTTTTTATATAAAAAACTTTATAGTCAATAACCTACATATTGGCTAAAAAAACTTTATAAAAAAAACAAACACTCACGACTTCTCTCACGTCTTACTTGTGAGTTTTTGTTTCTGTTTTTGTTTTAACTTTTATTTAATGATCGATGAATTTTGATTCAAAAACCAATGTGTCTACAGCACGTAAACTTTACTTATCATCCCTCTTTCACCTGAAGAATGTGCAAGGATCATGGCTTTTCTGGAATACGGCATGAGTATGCGTCGTACTGCAAGAATGGTGGGGGTAACTTAAGAACGTTGCGGCAGATGAAGCGAAACTGGAAACCATCTGAGGAGACCTAGTAATGGCAGTCCCAGGTGCACTTGTACCCAAGAAGACCGCTATATGTATAGTCCCCATTGTGTTGAGAATTTCAGCATCAGCTTATTCAGACCCAAAGAGACTACATTAGTGACAGTACAGTGTGAAGAAGACTGGCTGAATCAATCCTGATGCCCCAAAGGCCAGCAAGTGGCCTCAAACTCGAGAGAGGGGATCAAGTAGCTAGACTGCACTACGCCTGTCAACACATAGTCACGGAGTGATGAAAAATGGGCAAGAGTTTTGTTTACTGATGAGTCTTGATTATCACTATTCACTTCCGATGGAAGGCAAAGAGTGTACAAGCGACCTGGTGAGCAATACAAGCCTGCTTCACAGAAAGAGACCAATACGGTGGAGGCTTCTGAAGGAATGCCAGCCCATACGTGTACACACACGTATGGGCTGGCATTCCTTCAGAAGGTCGCACAAAGCTAGTGGCTATAAAAATGGCACCCTGACTGGGAAAAGATATGCTCAAGAGACCCTTAATGAGTAAGCAAGGCCATATTTAGTAAATATGGGTGATGGATCAATACTGATGCAGGATAACGCCCGGCCACACACCGCGCGGGTCGTACAAGAGTACATTCAGGAGGTTGGTATCAGCTTGATGGCTATGGCATCAAGAACTCCTGATCTCAAACCGATCGAGCACGCCTGGGATGAGCTCGGGAGGCTGGTAAGAAGCCGCACACCACCTCCTATCACCCGCAGGGCCTTAAAACAGGCCTTGATGGAAGAATGGGAGAATATTCGTCAATATCGCCTCCGAAATCTCGTCTTCAGAACCTATGCCAAACTGGCTCGAAACTGTAATCAGAGCCCGAGGAAGCAATACGTTATTTAAATGTAAATATGGCGTAATAGTACATTATGATATAGGTGCTGTAAGTTGATAATTACAGCTGAGGCGATTGCTAGCCCGAGCCGTAGGCGAGGGCTACAAAAAAGCAGAGGCTGTAATTATCAAAGCGCACGTATGTCATACGACGTTTTATAACATATTCCCAAGCAGCACGCAAGCGTTTTCAACATGAATATACCAGCCTATTTAGAACTTAGAGTTTTTTTAGAGACGTACAAGAGTATCAAAAAATTATTTTGTCATTATAAGAGTGATTTGTGAGTTATTGTACAGCTCAAACTGTATAAAGTCTGTTTTAAAGGATCTGCGTAAGCTTAGGGTGCTTAAACAGAATATTAAAACTCTGATAAAAAACTTTAAGTATTTTGTGATACTTCAATCTGGTTTTATCGTTAAAGCTGTATACAGGTTGTATTTTGCATGTAATCACATACTTATTACAGCTCTAAGTGCTTGTATAGTATCACTTTTTTTTTTTTCGAGGATGAGAAATCATCAAATGTCCCCTCCCGCTCTGGGTGGAGCGGAAGGTGACACTCCCTTCCGCTCCACCCAGAGTGTCAGACTCTTACTGACTAAATCCCACCCGTGTTCCTTCCTTGGCCCTTTATGTTCCGGGTCAGCGGTACCCTTTTCGGATGATCCCGCTTTCCCGGCAGTCATGGGCCCTAGTGCGCCCCCTCTTCGATGCTGACATCTCTTTGAGGCGCGCGTGGAACACGTACGCGCCGTCCAGCACGGGCCTGGTCCTAGTCGGACGGTGAGCTACCCATTACTCACCGCCCGCAGGCCCGCGCCTACGGTGGCCTACGCGGCTCCCGACGCCCGGAGCGTCCACCGCGGCGGCTTGGACGGGAGACTCTCTCCCTCTCCCGTCCCGCCACCTCTTTCGCTAGCATGACTGCTTCGCAGAAGGAGGCGACTGCCTCCCACTCCCCCTCGCCCCGGACCATGGCTTGAACCAAGGCCGGGCGTGAGAGGTCGCCGCCGCTGCCGATCGCCTCTACGAGAACACGGCGGTGCTCCGCCCATGAAAGGCAGGCCCCCACCGTATGCTCCACCGTGTCCTCGGGGCGATCATCGCAGTGGTGACACCCGGGTGGTTCCTCCCGCCTGATGATGTGCAGGAACCTCCCGAAACATCCGTGTCCGGAGAGGACCTGCGTCAGGCGGTAGGTGAGGACGCCGTGACGCCTCTCTAGCCACTCCTCAAAGAGGGGTCTTACCGCCGCTATCGTGGCGTGCCCTGCGCTGGGTTGCGACAGTCGCTCTTTCCATGCCGCCATGAGATCGCGCCGGAGGTCCGTCCACTCCGCCGCGATTTGCCGCGGAAGCGGGGTTTCCCCCCCGCGTAGTGCCTCCGCGCGCCACTCATACAGGCGCGCGAGGACTATCGCCTCCAGATCCCACGGCGGCAGTCCGGCAAGGAGACTTGCCGCCTCGCCCGAGATCGTGCGGTAGCCCCGGATCAGCCTTAGGGCCAGGCCACAACACTGCGTTGCGACGACGCATCGCAAAAACGACGTTACACTACAAATTACAAAACACGACCCGTTGTGCGACGTCGTAGATTTATACGGTGCGTCGTCGCACCGCAGTGCTGTGGCCTGGCCCTTACAGCTACCACCTTTTGGGGCGCGTTCAGATAGTGGGCGGCTCTCCGCCGCAGTGAACGCGCCCACACCGGGGCCCCATATGTAGCCATGGACCGCACGACACCCGCGAAAAGCCTCCGGCAGGAGGCGTTTGGACCCCTCAGGTTGGGCAGGAGCCGCTTGAGGGCGGCCCCAGTCCGTTCCAGTTTGGGGGCCAAACGTCGGAAGTGCTCCTCAAAGTTCCACCGGCTATCGAGCACGAGTCCTAAGTACTTCATCGTGGACTCGACGCCGATGTGAACCCCTCTTACCGTTAGTTGGGATCCCGATGGTGGCCTGTTCCGGGGCCCATGGAAAGACATGGCCTCGGACTTGTGCAAAGCCACCTCGAGACCCAACTGCCGGATCCTCTCCACGACTATCGCAACCCCGCGTGTCAACGCGTCGGCCGCCGCCTGATGCGACCTCCCCTGCGCCAGGACCAGCGTGTCGTCAGCGTAGCACACCACGCTGACGCCATCAGGGAGGTCGGCCCGCAGCACCCAGTCGTAACCGATGTCCCACAGGAGCGGCCTTAGAACCGATCCCTCTGGGACACCGCACGACATCTCTCGCTGGTTCCACTCCCCATCGTGACCGGGTTAGATGACGGCTCTGTCCGTCAGATATGCCTCGACTATTCGACGGAGGTAGGTTGGCACCCGGTAATACCGGATTGCCTCCCCAATGCAACTCCAGGGCAGGGTGTTAAATGCGTTGGCGATGTCGAGTGACACCGCCATGACAACCCCGCCCCGAGACACCGCGTCCCCCGTCGTGAGGGCTCTAACGCGCATGATGGCGTCCACCGTCGAGCGCCCCTTGCGGAAGCCCAACTGACTATCCGCAAGATCCGGCCCCGTCCTCACTGTATAGTATCACTTGATACTTGTTTCTGTACAATGGTATACTCAAACTCCGTTCCCAAACTTATTTTAATGGCGTGATTGTACACTCTTGTAAATACAGTGATTTTATTACTTCTGTCTATGAGGGTGTATTAAAAGTAAAAAATAAATGACAGCTTTAGCCTGTAATACTGACACAGTCTCTCGATTACATGAATTAATGTTTTGATAGTGAACCAATGTAATATGTGGAAAAAATTAAAAAGATCTGGTGCAGTCCAGAGAAGGATTGAAAGGGAATATTCAGATATTATAAATTACCAAAAAGAATCAATAATAAATCGGACAACCTACAAGAGTAACGGTCAAGCGCCAATTCCATCGACGTACAATGAAGAGAGTTCCGTAGAAAAAACATTATGCAAAATTATTCGATACTATCCACTGACAAGACGCCATATTTTTTTAATTATTTGATTTTTTTGGTTGAAAGCTTGTAGTGTTGTCATACATCTGAGTAAGCGGCTTTTAAGCACAAAATCGACTAAGCAACACCTCATTCACTCCAGCGGCTATTTAACAATATAGCGTCCTGTCCTTTTATAAATAATGTATAACAATAATTTAATTCAATCCAAATTGTTACCTTTTCCTAAGTAGATTTTAAAATCTGAAAATGTATGCTGAAATATTAATATTCATATAAGTTATAAATAATAGAATAATATAATGTTAACGTTTAGTTTATTAATTAGACACATAACAAAAGTGGAACAGTATTACTAACAAGAACAGTGTTTACAACTGATTACTTGGATGATGTACGAGATAATTTCCGAAACCACTTCATCGATTTTGATGAAATTTGGACCGGGATAGTTTGAACCACGTGAAGGACATAAATAGAGGCTTTAAGCAAACTTTATTGGGAATTCACGTGAACGATGTTACGGCTAGTAAAAATTAATAATTCATACAGTCAGTATCAAATAGTTAAATGTATCTCAGAAGCCTTTAAAGTTAGAAACACTCAAAGTGATCAAACATATCAATACAACTGAAGTCATTAATTTCCATCGCCAACAAATATCTATAGAATTATCAATATTTTGAGATAAAGCTGTACCGATATTTTTGGTCACTTTGGGTGTTTGTAACATAATGGACTCCTGAGATTTGTCTGATTATTTAATGCTGACTATACTGTAAGTACTAAAACGACGACGGTAGTCCCATTTTATATTCCTTATTTATATTTTCATGTTTTGTACTTTTTCAACAGTTGAAAAAGTACAAAACATGAAAATATAAATAATAGTTACTATTATCAATGTCATGTGTCGCTATTTTGAACCATGAGATCTAGTTCTCTTACTGCTTCGTCATATGACGATAACCTTTTCATACAGAATTTTGAAAAGAACCAATTATCTAAAGCCTAAGATGTTTCATCCTTCACTAATTTGTTCACATCTAATCGCTTTAATGGCCATCTTAACTCTCCTTTCGATTCCCAAAAACTTGGTATAATGCAAAGCCTGTTTTGCCCTTTCTCTATTGTTTCAATAATTTTAAACGGCATATTTTCCTGAAAATAAAGTAAAACAGGTACATAAAACAAGCGCCGCCTATCCGCGATGTTTATTTGCCTGAGCCGTAAGTAAGGAGTGCATATATTAAAGTTAAATATAAAAAGTGTTTTAATTAGTTAATCTATAGTGTCGTTTATTTTACTTTCATTCGTGTTTTATAAGATTGTTGATTAAAGGGTATTATTATATAAAATGTTCTTTAAGAACGAGTTATAAACTCTGTTCTTCACTTCGATTGCGAGTAAATCAAACAGTGATATTGCAAGATAACATGCTAAGTTTTAGTTTAAGAGCGTTTATACCTTATGAGTGGCAACGTTGCAATTTAGTGTCATATTTCGTGGTTTTCTATTTTTATCATTTAATCGGAGCTATATTTTAAAAATCTGTTTAATTAACTTTTTAGAATTACGTGAAAGTGTTTAAAAAGTAAGTAACCGTAATGCTTACAGTTATTTTACAACGAAAATAACGCCCTGCAAGTTTACAATGTATTATTTGCATATAAATAGAACTGTAAACGCAACGATTACTTACCTTTTACACAGTTTTGACATAATTCTAAAAAGTTAATTAAACAGATTTTTAAAATATAGTTCCGATTAAATGATAAAAATTGAAAACCACGAAATATGACACTAAATTGCGACGTTGCCACTCATAAGGTACAGCTTGGCCAAAAAGTCGTGAAAATAATGGTGGCGCCACTATCGTGCATGTTGTAACCCTATATAGTACGACGAAAACGGTTTTGATACTTATATTTTTTTGACAATTAATGTGAATATTGGCGGGTTTCATGAAATCAGAATCGAAAATTTTAATCGTTATCCATTACTATAATTGAAGGTTTAGACAAATTCGGTATTAGTTTCTCCATAACCCATTTAGTGAAATTTGATTTATTGTATCAGTGTACTTAATAAAAACTAAAAAAAGATTGATAAGAAACAGAAGTTTAAAATTCTACTTACAATCTTTTTTACAGTTTAAAAGAATTGAACATTTTGTCTGATTGCACACAAGTCAAAATTGTCCAATTCTTTTTTAGGTCGCCCTGCTCTATGTTTCACTGGTGTGGAGAAAACGCCTTTGTTTCTTTGTCCTTCTATTGCAATTCGTCTTATAGTACTGATGGATTTACCTAAAATAATACTATAGTTATTTTTGTTCAGTGATATAAGCAATATTAACAAAAAGTATCAAAATTATACGAACGCGCTGCATTCAAGAAATGACAGAATATGTACCTTACTCGACGAGGCAGAGCGAGTGTTGCCAATGATCAAATATTTTAGTTCCGTTTCAAGACTTTCTTGCCAAGCTGTATAAACGCTCTTAAATTAAATTGGAACAATTTTTCTACTTTTTTACTTATCTACATAAACAGTAGGCTTCTGTAGGAGACCTATACTGCCTAGTCACAAGTGCATTTTTAATAAAATATTATTAATAAAGTGAGGAAGGGATCAAAGTTATCTTGGTCTCAGGGGTTTTTATTTATTTTAAGTAAATCTGAAGAGCATTATACGTTATGTATAGAGAACTGATAGGTATACAGCCTACGTAATAAAAATATTCGAATACAAAGCCGATTAAAAGTCAATAGCTGTATAATATAATCCTTGACTTACTTATTACAGCTATTCAGACTATAACACTCTCCAAATATCGTATAGGCTGTTTAGCAAATTGTCGCCGTTTTCGAATGTATAAAAACAAAATTAAAAGTATAATTAAAGAAATATTTTACAACAGCTAAAGCCGTATTATGATTATCAGCTTGAATAATGATCACAGTGCCCTCATATCTATTATTTAAAAATATTGTTATTATTCTAACCTGAAAAACAAACACTTACTTACGTCTTTTGTATTTTTCTTTATGTCAACTCGATTATTTGACTGGCGCGTGAATATTTTGACGGAAAACATAAACAGGTTTACAATAAATTTAAATCGGCACTTTTAAGTGCAATTAACTCCATCAGATATCCAAGTCCAAGATTATCTTATACTTACTAATAAATATTAGTAAAATAATAATGTCGCCACTCAGTACGTTTCTTGTCATTGAAAATAGTTCGTTTAATTTTTATTATTTTGTAATTCTCTTCAAAAGAATATTTAGAACACTTTTCTTTACAAGGTACTTATAAGATAATATCTGTAGTGTAATGGTTTCTTTGAACACCGAATAACAGCTCTAATACAGCTGCTATACAGCTTTTCTATTGCATCTACAGGTACTATACAGCCATACTAACGCAAAAAGCTGTTTATTATGGGCCCTTTTTTTACTTACAATGTCTGTATAAGCAATTATACAGCCTTTACACAGCCTAAATATACAGCTTATAGTATAAAAACGAACTGAAATACAGCTTGTAAATAGCTTGCAATGCTACTTGGGTTTGCGAGGAAATAAATAAAACTCGGACTTTCTTAAACGAATAAATCGTTAATCACTTGTTAAAAGCAGTTAGAAAAATTTGAAAAATTTGTAAAATTGATTATTACGTTGCCAGTTGGCATTTTAATGTTGTCAAGTTATTATTATTAGTTACAATTTCACCAGTCTCTCTCTCTCTCTCACTCTCTTGAGTGAAAGTAGGAGAAACGAGGCCACAGAGTTCTGCAGTCGGTGGCGGCGGCGGAGGCAGCTGCGGCGGCGGCGACGATGGCGGAATGTACGCGTGTGTGCTTGTAGATGGTCGAGAGTCAACACTTGGCTCCAAATTTATATTCCTTGTAATGCGGGAGCTAATTTCTTCTATATTTCTCATCGAGTCATCTATGTAGCCCTCGGCTACACTGTTCGACCGCCACCCTCCGTGGCGTTTTAGTGTCAATAAGTTCGCACCTGAATCGGCGAGCAATGTAGCCGGGGACCTTCTGAAACTGTGCCCTATGTATTCATATGGATCATCCAAATTTAAGAAAGTGGCAATTTGTTTCGGCATTGCTCCAAATTTGTTTATGCCAATGGGTTGGCTAGTGCATTTTCCATTTTGGTAATTTTGAAAAAATCTGTTAGATATCGCTTTTGTTGAACGAAGCTCTTCGTATTTCTTCACTACGTCGTGAAAAAGCCCCTGTATTGTGAACGATCTTGGAATTTGATTTTTTGTGTTTTTGACCTGGACAAGAAGAACCCGCCCATGGTTCTAGACATCATTAGTTGTGATGTTTGCTAACTGTTGACGTCTACATGCACCATTTATGCCGAATATTAATAATATAAATCATTTTATTTCGGATAACTGAAAGATCCATAAATTGTTAGTAACAGTTTTCACTTAAAATACTATTGTTAATAACTTAAACCAAAGACGAATGAATTCGAAGACCACCCCACATTTACACACGTAGAAACTATGGAACAAGTCTTCGCACAAATTGCCTTATTACTGCGGAGGAAATATCTGTCGCCACAGCCTTCAGGATGTTATTGTGACCGCCTCTTATTCTGCTCAAGAGTGAGGCCGTTTTTTTGCGGATGATGGCATGAAAGCCATCGGTATGAGTTACCGCGAACATTTCTGAGGCACTGCAAAAACGAGGCAGTCGCAACAGCACCCTAAAAGCATTAATATACTGGACGCGCAGAACATCCAGCGACCATTTCGAGTAGTTGACCCAAAGATTCCCGGTGTAAAAACTCTGACAATAAGCTTTAAAAAGCGTTATCTTAACTTGGTCTGTACACCGATCAAATCTTCGTGCCAACATATTACCCCTGACCGCTAGAGCCCTGCGCTCCCTCTCAATGTCACTATGGTCACTGAGGTCGACGGTAAGGAAATGCCCAAGATATTTAAACTTTGTGACTTTACGTATTGGCGTACCGTTTATGACAAGTTCGAGGACATTTTCCCTGCGCTTACCAGCGACCCCAAAGACCACATATTCACATTTATTGGCATTTTTCTTATTAATACAACCTGAAAAGAGATAAAAACAGCGTACAAAATACCTTTATTGTAAAGAAATACGAGAGTGAAATAAGTTAAGTAATAACAATAATTTAGTTTCAACCTAAGATGACCTTTGTTGCCAAATATCGGCAATCCGGAGCTTCTTTTAGAAACTTCTTGACATTGTCAGCCGATAATACTTTCGACTTTTTACTCACATGGCCACTTGAGCGTCTTTTTAGAAATGCCAGCAAGTTGGAGTATGACTTGATATCAAAACCATGTTTTGTTTTCACAGTGCTTTTTAGCATTGAATAGTAGCACCACAATGAGCTTGGCTTATATTTTTGAGAAAGTTCCATGAAATAGGCTAGAAACACACTTTCTGAAAATGAATTTGCATCTTTGCTTGTTTTCCATAAGATGAAATTTTGATACGCTTGTAAGTATCTATCGGTCAATTTTTCGGGCAAGAGGCTTAGAGTAGCCTTTTTCGCTGCCTCTGAGACTTCTGGCGGTGTCGAATTAATAAATTCATCATTGCTTGACGACATTTTCGAATAAAAACAATACAGCGAAAAGAAAAAGCGCGCGGAATAATTTTTGCTTGTTCACAAATTTGCGATGCGCGCGCATAAGCGCTTTTTTTTTAAGGCAAAGGCACAAAATCAGCCAGTACCTATTACTAATAAAGTAATATTTTTTTTGTTCCATATTTTCGGGTTGTAATTTATTGTAAAAATTAATTAAATTAAAGAATTAAATGACATTTTTTTTATATTTTATCTCCCAAAGATAATTTTGTTCAGAAAATGTTGACCACTTTTCTGAAATAAAAACTCTTTGCTAAGATTTAAAAAAGTACCGTTCGTTTTATCTAGAGATATTGGATTAGATTGGTTATTAATTTCGGCCGTTAGACGGAGCATCTTGATAAACCGTACGTTTACCTACTCGTGCGTTTTACATTACAATAACGCACCAGTACGTAATGACTTATCTACATTACGATAATGAAATTGGTGAATCAAGAGACCTTTTACGAGCAAAATGTGTTATAAAACATACTTATAAATGTGGTCTGAGTTTTTTGCCAGTAAGTTAAAAATGGCTTTTTTTAGTTTTTAAAACGTTACTAACATGTAATAAACTATAATTTCATAGAAAGTTAATGAAATTTGCTATAATACGTTTTTTATTTCAAAACTCTCGACTTCGTTTTACGATTGGAGAAGATCGGTTTGACAATCTCCTTGTCGGTATAACGGTCGCTTTTTATGCAAGCTACCCCCTGGTTGCTTGGCTTGGACTTCTGCTCTTTAAGCCCCTGGTTTGCCTGGAGCTGGTTTTTTATGACACGGAGGAAGTCCTTTTTGCTGGCGCAACTGAGGACATTAGTCATCTTTTGCCCCCGCGACGTTTTAAAGTCTAGTGCCACCCTGTCTGCCTAGACACCTATACAATTGCACACGTCTACACACATTGTATGGGAAGGACGTAGCTATAACAAATTCGCGTGTCCTAAAAACTTCTTGTTCTTATAGAACCTTAAGGAGTTTCTAATAAGGCCGCTACTTTCTACGTTCGCCTTAAAATTACCAACTATGTATTTACAACACACCACACGACGACCACCTACAGACACGAGACTGCGGAACGTGCGAGTCACACGAAGACGTGCAGCGCGATCGTGCCAGTGTGCGATGGCAGAAAGACGAAGAATCGATCTATTTAGTTCTGCAATTATTGCAGTGCTCCTCTGCTGCACTAATTAAAGCGATTCTAAAGCAATGCTCAAAATGGAATGATGCCTGTAGAGAAGAGAATAGGTAGGTACCTGCAACCATATTCATCTACTTAAAGAACTCTTCGCTTTTTACTTCACAAACTTGCTACACACATAGATCGAAATAAACTACTGCCAAAATGGTGTTTCATTAGTTCATGTTTACTTTAGTAGGTAGGTGACTACCTACCTACCTAGGTGAGTAGATTGACATCATTGACTTATAATTGACATAAGTAGGCCTTATGTCAATCTACTCACTCTCCCAAAGAGCAGCTGGTGCCGTCGGGTGGTATTTCGCGCGACCATTCATAATAAGTATGAATGGTCGCGAAATACCACCCGATGTGAATATTATTCACACCCGTTTGGGAAAAATGCGATCGACAGGGCGGGCACCCAGCGGGCGGGCCCGGGCGTACCTATATAAAAAAAGTATACCTAGATACTCTGTGGGGCGATCCGTGGCAGGCTGATAGTGAATGGCTTTAGTCACTGACCTCTATTAAAGTACGCTGGACTGGCTATCGCTATCAATTTCATGTGCCTATTTGAAAATCGCCATTTTGGCGCTGACGGCAGCAGTGTGGGGGAATGGAACTAATACTAGTGATGTATAACAAAAGGTTTGTTATCGATAAAAACTTTTCTGATATCGACCACAATGATAGAAATATTAACAACGCTATTGTTACAGATTTCCTATAAATTAAATTGGTTTAGGTACTTATTAACATGTAACATTCGTGTTGTCTTTTAAACGTAATATGTTTTTAAAAACGTGAAATACTATTTATAACATATTTTAAGATTTACTAAAATTGTAGATAATAAATTGATTTAAAACAATATAGGCATATATTTTGTTATATGTTACTAAAACACAGATAAAAAGACATGTCTGCACTAGTTGAGTACCTAACTAATGAACTATAGATAGTCGTAATAAGCAGATATTTTACGTAGAAAACATAACTTGAAATAGCAGTATCTAGTACTGTTTATGGACTGTAATAATAAGTATCACATGTCCGGTTGACCCCTTCCTTCTTTGTTCTCCTTAATCGGATAACAGTTCACTATAGGATCAATAAATATTAAAATTCTGTAAAATAGTAAATTACTAAGATAGAAATAGTAATTAATAAGATAATCCCTTCCTATAGAGTGCACAATAAGATATTATTACTAGTCAGATACCGCATGTTGCCATGTGATAAGAGACACAATTACTTTCTATTAGGTCTGTAATTACGGTAATTAACTTGTAACAACTTAATTACCGCAGGGGAGGGAGACAGGGAAATAAAAAAAGCATTCTCAAATCACATATTTTATTAAATTAAAAATTACTGTCGAGCCATTTTTTCCACGTAGTCCGTGACTGATGTTTTAAGAAACAGGCTTCCGTGAAGTGTTTAGAACACAGATAATGATTCATTGTCGGAGTCCAGTTTACAACCTTCATATTTTTTAACCAAAGTTTGAGAGTGTAATCGGAGGGGAACCTGTAATTAAAGGAAACATTATAGTAGGTATGGGTAAAAAATTATAAATTATATACATATATCTATAATTATATAGAACACTTAATGAGAATTATGAATCATAAGTGTTAAATTATTTGTTATTGACTCTAATAATAAACCATGAAGTGTTTTGCTATTATTAGAGATCATTATAATGTGCGTATCATTATTTTAACAATGATGAGCATGACTTTTGTTTTACATCATAATATTACGAAAGTATCGATATGAATTTTGACATCCTTAACAAAAGTTATTGGTTATAAAAATGTTCGTAAAATCCCGTAAACTCGAATAGTTTACGTATATTATTGTAAGAATACACTGTTTTAAGCGGTTTTCTAATAAGTATTTATGTTTTAGATTCACTTACTTGTGAAAACTGACACCACTGCCCTTTTCGTATCGTGTTTTACAATATACGCACGATTTCATGTTGGACGAACAATACAAGCTATGATACAATCACTGTCACTATTTTATAACACTTTAATTTATATCACAATCACAGTAAACACTTTAGAAAACTTTTTATTCCGCAGAGACACTTAGCGTAAAATCAACAAACAACGGCCATTTGCAATCTTATTAGTTCTCAGAACTCTCACGTCTGTCACTGGGGGCGCTTTGAATCGGCACAGCAAATAGCTGTCATTTTGTATGGGATAGCCAGTCCAGCGTATTTTAAATGATTTTAATAGAGGTCAGTGCTTTAGTGCAGTTTTTCAAGACTGACTGACAGCTTGTCTAATTTCCTTATAAAAATAAAAAATGAATTAGGTACATTTGTTTGACAATGTCAAAATTCTCAGTTAGTTAATACCTATATTTAGTTTACAATATTTATATTATTATGCCGGGTAAATTTAAAATATGAAATAAGTTAATCATCGCAATTTAACCATGTCGTGCATAAAGCGAGAGACATGTTGCGGTGATTACAGTTGGTTACGGTTACAGCAGTTACAGCATGAATCAGAGGAAGATAGATACAGAAAATGCGGACTAATGGACACAATACAACATATAGATATATTTGGCAAATACAATGCGAGTTACAGCGAGAAAAGACGATCAAAACATTACAATAATGTTCCAGATAAGGTAATCACATCAATTTCTTTTGCAGCAAATGCAAGTGCTGATGATACAGTGAACACTGTCAATGAGTCATCTGCCGAAAGAGTACAATTTAAGTTAAGCAAGTTCTCGATTAGAACAAGAGTGTCTGACTTCTACCCGGGAAACTATAATCTATCGAAACGTTTAAATAAGCATAGACTTGGTTGTAAAAATGTGTACTTTGGCGCCTGCGTTCCTACCTCCTAGCTAAAGTACCTACTACGTAGGAAGTAGGTAGACAAAACTGTCATCATTGTTAAGATAATAAAGTGTAAGAACCCAAACAAATAAAGCATTTTTATTGTAACGCCGGCAATATGTAGATAACTAGTTAGGTAGATACCTACTTGTAGGATTTGAGGCCACGCCTTAGCCAACGCAAGAGTAGTCAATTTTATACAAGGCGAGTGCTACCTATAAAGTACCTGCAGTCTAGAATCTGGAACACCCCCTGGCTGGAGGCTTTGAGTTAGCTCGAAGGCACCACAGGATTGACCGGTTAAGCAGTCACGGCCTCTCAAAGCCAACTGCGAGATGCCATTAAAAAAAAAAAACTTGGAACATACGTTGGTAAAGTTCGAACTAGACCAATGAGAACCCGTAGAAACGACAAGCCGATTGCCGCGAGCGCTTTGGATTTGTGAAGAAAAAATCGACTGTTTGGTGCTAAGTGAGACGGTCTGTGGTGCGTGCGCTCCCAAGTACCTAGGTAGGTACTGGCAAGCGCCGGCGCTCAGCTGTAGGTACTTGGCCAGCTAGACAAGCGACGGCAAGAAATGGTGAGGCTAGACGAAAGTGCAGCTGTCTATAGGTACCGTAATCTACGGTACCCATAGACAGCTGGTAGGTAGGTACTGTTGTGTAGCCTAGGTAATAGATACCTACCAACTCGCTGTCGCTTAGCAAACTATGGCTACATGTAATTGTAGGTAGGTATGTATCTACTTTCGTACCTAATTACTACCTTTATTCCATAAGTAGGCTTATCATAGCAGAAAGTTTTTTAATGACTCCAGGAGCAGATAAAGATGGATTGGCTAGCGACACTGCGTTCGTATACTACCTGAATTTCAGGCAACATTCAAGAAACTGAACAGTCGCTCTGGGCTCTGGCCTTCCTGTGAGAGTCGAGGGCGTAACCTACTGAGTACCTACTGACGCAAGAATCGGGGCTAAAGACATTAAGTAGGTACCTACCTATTATGAAAAATAGGAAAGGAGGAAAAGTGCGTTACGCCAGCAGGAAAGTGTCTCCTAGAATGAATATAGCCAGACAAACACTTAGTGCTTCATCTTATCATCTACTAGTAATGTGCGCCAAATATAGTTTGCCCGCCTTGACGTTTTGAAATAAATCGGTAAAAGCGATTCCTGCTGGCGTAACGTTGTTCTAGCAAGAAAATTCTAAACGAGATAAAACGAAAACTTCATTTTTTGCGCAAATTCATGCATTAACTTACACTATCTGACCATACACTTTGTTTCTCTCTCTGGTCAATCGTTTAGAATTTTCTCTGTTTTAGGCACTCATACTTAATAATATAAATGTAAGTAGGTACCTACCAAAGTGAACTAACTATATCGAGTAGGTATAGTTAGGTACTCCCACCCATAGTGAACCCATAGTAAATTACCAGCAATTTGTTTACGGTTTGAAGTTTATACCCTGGGCGTAAAATTTCCATTAATTTCAGGAACTGAGGATGTTCTACGTGGTTAAAAGGGGTGGTGGTAGCAAACATATAACGAGATAATTGTAAATCAATTTTCTTCTTATCTTCTTGACTTGTGGTAATAGTGATTTTTTTCATTGAAAGGTTCATGCTCGCGCTGCTGCTAGCACTGGTTATTTTAGATTAAAGAGTAGTAACAGATCTGGTAGAAGTATTATCTGAAGATCGGGAAGAACCAGCATCACTCAACAGCTCCACCTCACAGTCCTCCTCGACCGCGTCAAGATTTGTATCAGTGTTAGAACTTGTGCTACATTTCTGGAAGTGTGCCTCCATTCTTTTCACAAGTCCAACTAGTTCTTTCTTGCATTTTCTGCAACGCACCCTATTGCTCTTCAGTGTGATATTTTCTTGAGGAATCGATATGAATTGTTCCCAAATTGCATGCTTTTTACGGCCTGGAGTTGACATCTTCACAGAATTAATAATTAAATTAAATGAAGTATTAGACAGACAGGCTGTGGTATTTATATACTGCATAGGTAACTCCCCGCCAGTAAAGTCCCGCAGGGAAAGTCCCTATGTCGGCCGTCGAAAGAAAGTAATTCACTGGATTTGTGGGTATTCCCCGTTCTCTCTAGGCTCTAGGCAGAGACCTACCTACACTACATATAAGGTGTATGTAGTGTTCTGTATTGATAAAATAATAATAATAATTTTTAATAATTCAAAAACAAAAGTAATTTATTCAAACTGGCTGAGAATCAGCACTTTTTGAACGTCAAAATCACATAAGACAGTCCCCGCAGAACGCCCGCCCTTCACCACTTCCTAGTGCTATAGCTGGGAAGAAGTGGCGGAACAAACTCCCCAGCGGCACTGCTGTCTGTTCAGTTACAACTGGAATCTATACAGTAATAAGTAATTAACATTACGAAACACAAAAACATTTAAATTATTTGCCATAAGTCAGCTAGATTAGAGATCCTACTGAGATACGCAACAAAAAGTAAATATTTATCGTTTTGTTGATTTTTACTAATGTGAATTAGGAAATAGTTTAGAAATGGATTATTTTATTATTCGCTCTAATTGATTTAAAATTGATCCCTAAAGGTAAAAAAAAACCTAGTTTTAAACATTTTGAACGGTTTGTTTTACAAAATATAAAAAAAACTGTTTTTTTTTTGCAACCCTGTATATTAGAAATGTAGGCAAGGAACTTAGGTCCACACACATTAGCTACAGATGTAGGTATGTATGGTGTTATAACTCCATAATTGACGACATATTATGATTCTCTATGTCTAATACTTAGGTAGGCACTGACGCATTCCAACGGATCAACCTGTATACATAGTTGTGTACACTACATGTTCCAGTTGTTTGTAGACTCGGACACTGGTGAATAAGTACCTAAAAGATATACATTTCTAGGTAACGATTAGTCAGGATAACTGAGGGGCAATTCCCGTATTTTTAAGACCGTTCGCATTCTAATCTCAGTCTCAATCTGTCAAAATTAGAATCAATTTCCATACATTTTTGACATTGATTGTCGCTGAGATGAGATTGCGACTTGAATTTGAACGTTTCTTAAGTACGAGAATTGGCCTACAGATAGGTAGGTAGCAACTATACCTACCTACGGTAATCTGCGAGTAGGGTTGCCAGGTTCTTACATAAATACATGAACTCACGCCGTGTCACATGGGGGTGGGCAGAAAGTTCAGCAAGCCACCTGCTACGATTATTATCAGTGATCGGAATAGGTAGAGCTAATCCTATAGTTAAAAGAACAGAGACAAAAAAAGTGGAGACTTCCTTACGGCAACATTTTTTTTTTCGTAATATTTGTTCCTAGTTTCGGGACACCACTTAAGTACATTTAATATTTATGTTAGTAATACAGTAAACTAATTGAATTAATTTTATTTTAAGTATTTTAAATTTCCTATTTCTTTCAATCGTGTTTATTCTTTTTTTTAAACAGAATCAGGTAATGAATCCGATACTTGTTTTACTTTATAAATTTTAGTCGTAGGTACTTGTGTAATGTTCCGAAACCTGGGACATTAGTACCGAAACAAATATTTTGTCATAAGGCATCTCCACATTGTCTCTGTTCTTTTTCGAACTTTAGGTATTTTAGCTGTACCTATTCCGATCACTAATTATTATACATACCTACTGCTTTTGGTTCGTTTACGTTCATATTTTGTTGCTTCCCTCCTTTGTACAAATTAAAGTATGTGCAACATTTGTGTCTAAGGAGATCAAAAATAACATTTCACAACCCCACTGATCGTTGGACTCTGCAGGACTACGTCTTCTGCATAGCGCGTAGCTCAAAGATTATTTAAGTAGGTAGGTACCTACACCAAATAATGTTATTTATCTACATGACAGCCGACACGGATGCTGCTGAACTCTGCGATCAACGCATACTTACACAGGTGGGACAAAAGCACGGCCAGCTACGAAAGGATGTGGCTGACAAGAAAATGAACCACGCAGCTTACGTGCGTAGCCTCTCCGTGCACATTCTACGCAGCAGTAGAGCTCCGCAGTTACAATAATTATAAAATTACATTTTGCACTCTATACAGCGTGTTTTAGGGTTGTTCGTATCGACTAGACTAGATATCCATTCGATGAAGGTAGGTATTTGTCGATGGAAAAGAAAATCACAACTTCCATAAAAAACCCTAGTCCTTAAATTTGATTGGACTCTCATAATGACCACACATTTTTGATACAAGCTGCATCAGGAACACACGACACACCTAGATTCCTACGTACCATTTATAATAGGTAGGTACGTATACAGTGCACAATCAAGCAATACTTAGGTGTCTACCCAAGTGCGATGCACTAACAGATTACCTACGTGGTCGCAGCGGACAACGCTCCTTATGTAGGCTACGAGAACTGGCGGAATTCGGATTAGTATTATGTTAATACAATCCAATCTGAATTCCGAATTCGAAGTAACCATAAAATAACACTCGGTAAATATTTTTGTAAATCATTTTATTGGTTAGTGGAAATACTTTTCCGAATCACAATAATTATGTAACTACAATAAGTGTAAATTAGCGCTGCTATCGTATGGATAACGGCTAAACACAGATACGTAGCTTATCTTGCCAGGCCCATTCATCCAATTTGTTATTCAAACAAACTGTTTTAGGACACACGACGACATAATATCAAGCTAAATATTTCCAGTTTTAACTGACCTCGCATTGTATACAGCAAATTATGCCACCAAATGTTCTACCGAAGTTCAGTAAGTAGTTTTTGAGTTAGTTACATTTTCAGTATTTTTATGAAAAATCCCAGATTAAATCATTTGGAGCCAATTTAAAAATGATTTACAGCGCGACTGTACTGAAATTTAACTTAATAGCATAGTTGATACCGTAGCAGATCTTTGTTCATAGTTAAAAGTTCAAAAATGCCAGAAACCTTGGCAAATATCACTAAACAAACATTTATTTTTTTGTTATTTTTGCTTTTACTTCATACAAAATGTTGTCTAGTGAACAAAAAAATGTATAAAAAAAAATAAAAAAAATGGCTTAATTTGTTTCATTTTAACCCTACAATGACGTCCTGCACGGAATGCGTCGAGTTACCAGTAACCCTGTATATAGGCTTTTCGTAAAATGAGAAGTCAGCATATAGGTACTGGAATGTATTACTTGATATGTCGTCGTGCGTATATGATTCAATTGATCGCTATACCTACTTGTGAAACTATGAGAAATAAGAATCATTACCCAATTAATTCTTACTATTCCGACGCTGCTACCGTTTCCTGAGCTCAATCTCTGACATCAAGTTGACATTTCCGGACAAGAACTTTCTTCAGATCTATCAGTTTTTTTTAGTTTATAAACTAAGATGACACGGCACGCTAGCCTCGTTTCAAGTCCGTTGGTTGTAACAGCCTCCACCGAAGCATTTGGTAACATCAAGCACCTACATCATTTGGGCCTGGCCTTCTTCCAATACCAACACGATCCAATAATTACATGTGTTCCTACCTATAGCTATAATCGTTGACACGATCAAAGCTCAGTCTCACAATTTCATGTTTGCTTCTACTGTTTGAATGAACTTTCCATTTATCTATAAATTAATGGTTACGAGAAATTCGACACTACACAATTAGACACTGAGGATACAACTGTAAGCATTGACTATTTTTATTTTCGTTCCTACTAATAATATCAATGGAATTATGTTTAGGTAATTTCTCACCGCTGGTGTCTTACTAGCTAACACGGCGCGTTGTTAACAGGGCGTTGCTTATTAATTGAAGAGTAGGTAGGTCCTTCTTTCTACCGGATCAACCGCACGCCACTCAGCCTGTGCACGCGGCGCATTAACATAATCGCGGCCCAAGAGATAGAGAAAAATTATGTTTTCGTGTTGTTTAATATAGGTTTCCAATTCCTTAAAAAAGCACCTTAGAAATTATTTGTAGATATAAATAGGTTATATATTATAAACAAAATATATAGATTTAGAGTAGACAAAATAAATTCAATATCTCATAAACAGCTAATTGTACTTTTAATTACATAAGTATACTGAATTAAAAACGTTAGTGTGTAAATATACAGGATGGAAAAAACTAACAACATTTACCTATACGAAAAGTAAGTAGTAAGTATGTTACTGTTAACATTGGGTAACAATCTTCTTCTTTTCGTATAGACAGTATATCTATATTGCCTAAATTGTTTGGGCCCAGTAAGTGGCCACATTTATAGCGGTATGCAACCTTAATCATTCTTATATTAATTACGTCTTTCATTAAAATGATTTGAAGAAACTCTATATTCTTAAAATAATATGCTTCACTATTGAAAAAGGACTTCAATTCTCTTTCTCTCTTAAAATCTCCATGATCCTGAATCATCCCTATTCTAGGCAATGATAGATCGTCTGTGGTTGAAGTTATCATGCGACAATATCTAGCACTGAATTTATAAGGTACCTGAGCAGATACTGATTTTAACACACGTTTAAAGGAAGGCTCAGATGTTGGTTCGATTCCCGGTCTATGCAAGCGACTTTACCTACTATATTATATTTACGCACTATTTCTGTATTGCACTTTTCCCTGTATTGCGTTGGTTCTTTGCACCCTGTATAATTGAAGCTAAGTTTTAAGTTGTAAAACTTACAATATATACAAAATATTTCTTGTGAGAATTTGTTTCAGTATAAAATTACTATAATTTTCTTGAAATGTATCAATGATGATTTTTTCAATGAAACAAAAACCTCGTAATAAATCCATATTACATAAAAAATATTAATAGATAAGATTTCTGAGAAGTGAACATTTAGGAACTACACAATTATAACATTAGTAAGAGATAGAAGCACTTGGGTCGCTCCAAAAGAACTATAAATTTGTTATTATTATAAATATTAAAATTACCTTTACTATACACGTGGAACTGACAGTCATCTACATCAACTCATAATATACAAATATCATTGTTTGATAAAAATCATAAAACAATTTACAAAGTATTGATATGTACAATATTTCCATAACTAATATTAATCACTTCCTCCATAATAAATAAATGTATATAAACAAATGAAGTGTAATACATGATATTAGAACAGTTACGCGATTCTAAATAATACACACCAAGTAGACATGTAAGTGGGAAGCGTCACGGTAGCCCGCGAAATGCAAATGTTCTTACGTTTTTTTGCAATTTGCAGGACAGTTGTAGTTGTCAGGTTGTAGAATGACTTTTCCATGAAACAGTCATTCAATGTGATTATATGAACTTAGAGGGTTGTATTGATGATTTCAATTATTGTAATTCAGTAAATACTTACTTGTTACGGTCGCGAATCATATTTTGTTTAATATCACACTGACCTGCAAATTGCAAAAAACGTAAGAAAATTTGAATTTCGCGATCGACCCTGGCGCTTTCTCCCTAAGCGAACGACATGGATTAATTAAAAGTAGTCCAACCTTTGGGAACAATAGGTGTGGGCTCCTGTCTCGCGCTCGAACCTGCGGAATAGTCTGATAAACCGAACTGGCTAAAATCTAGTCCATATTCGTGTAAGAGAGCACTGTCTGTAGATTTGATTTGTTCAACTTTCTGATTTTTATCACGACACTTGAGCGGATCGAAATCTTCTAGACTTGTCGGCGAATCGTCCAGTTTAATGAGATCAGAATCAGACCCACACGACTGAAAAAGAAATACGTGAGTTAAACAAGCACAAAGCGAGACACGTCTCTTGGTAGGCCTTTTTGTGCACGTGTCGTCAATAACAGAAATGGTAGTACAGCTAACGCTCAATGTAGGGCGCATTCCTCATTTTAATGGCTCATTTACATTTACAGATGTCCAGGATATTAACAACGTTGTGGAACTATTATGGAACTGGTAACAAGTCAGTCCCGGCAGCATGCGTGCATGCATATTATCGTTTGGACTACATAATGAACACAACTAAATGTCTACAACAAACTATTTAAGTAATATCCATTTCATGCTGTAAAGATGCAAAATTATTATTTATATTTACGTGCTAATGTAAATCAGCCATAATGGTCGGTGTAAGAATACAATTATGTATGAAAATTAAATTCAAACCGACTAAGTATATTCCAACTGTATTGCCCGAAACTTATGCCCGGTTTCAATACACCACATTTTTATCAAACATCATGGATGGGTTGCCACATTGATTGAGAGATAATAAATTATTTTATACGTTAGTCTGTATTTTTAATCATTTATTTACTTTTTATTTTATTTACCCCCAAAATTGTAATTATTATAATTTTCAAAGATTTGACATGGTCGGAAAATATGTTATCTACACCTTAGATAAACTTAAAGCAGTTCTTGAACACAGCGCGCGGTCTTTCTAAACCAAGTCCAATAGACACAGTTGCACTCTGTCACACGCGGACCATCGTCTAAACAGCGCATGTCGATACACCTTGTTTTTTATATCAAAATGGCTTCATGTTAATTTAATAAGTGTTTCAATCACTCAAGAAACAAAAATAAGACACACGGGGTTACTTTTCAAGCGTAAGTGTAGGCAAAAATGTTAATTTGTTGAAAATTATAATTTTATTTATTGTTTGCTTCGCCATTTTTGTGAGAGCTAGATAGATAATACAAAACAGCGTGAGAGACACGAAGCGACGCATCACGCGACTCAAGCTAACGCTGCCTCAATGTCATTCATAATCGCTAACATTCGGCAGCTAACGCGGTTGCGTTCGCACGACTGTCTCGGGTCCTATCTCTGTCCTAGTCTATCGGTTGCATGTAGTTGTGCACCAAGCCCAGGTTTAGTGATTGCGATGTCAAAGCGTACCGTATCTACCGCTTAAGTTTATTTAAGTGTTAACGCGCTACTTGTTATGGTGCTTCGTGCTTGTCGGCCAAGCTGCAAGTCCTTTTCTAATTTATGGAATCAAACGGGCTAGTCAACTATTATAGATAGGTAAGTTAATAGGCTTTCAGAAACCGAGGCTATCATTCGATAATGTATTTGATATATAGTGTGGCAACACTAATCGGTAACATTCATTGCCGGGAAAAGGTCTCTCCTCATACAGAGAATTTTGAGGTTAAGAGCGTTTATACCTTATGAGTGGCAACGTCGCAATTTGGTGTCATATTTCGTGGTTTTCAATTTTTATCATTTAATCGGAGCTATATTTTAAAAATCTGTTTAATCAACTTTTTAGAATTACGTGAAAGTGATTAAAAAGTAAGTAACCGTAATGCTTACAGTTATTTTACAACGAAAATAACGCCCTGCAAGTTTACAATGTATTATTTGCATATAAATAGAACTTTAAACGCAACGATTTCTTACCTTTTACACAGTTTTCACATAATACTAATAAGTTAATTAAACAGATTTTTATAATATAGCTCCGATTAAATGATAAAAATTTAAAACCACAAAATATGACACTAAATTGCGACGTTGCCACTCATAAGGTATAAACGCTCTTAAGATCGCTAAATGAGATTCTTACATCCAAATATCTTGATAATGTGCCACTTATACCATATCTTTGGACATTTATTGTTTGTTTAAGTGTTCTCTGGCCAAAGGTATATGCCAATATCATACTGCGCAACGCCACAACTTCGAAAAAAATCAAAGTGACTCTTCGGTTCTTATGCCATTTGTTAAAAAAAAACAGACAAAAGTATATTTTAACTGATGTAACGATTATCTTTTAAATTAACTGTCACATAAACAAGATTTCAATATTGAAACCTGGCATAAGAGTCGTTGAGCGAACGCTATCATTAAATATGTGTGTACAATATGTAACTACTTTCACACATCCCGTTTGCAACATAATAAGGATAGCGCGTAACCGCTCGACGGCTCTTTGTTATAGCACAAGACTGCAATTTTCGTAATGAAGTATCAGAGCTTTGTAAATCATGAAATAAATAATCTGAATAGAGAGTATGACTACTTCTATTAAATAAAAATCCAATATTTATGCATACTTAGATATATTTTAGTAACATGCATTTGCAAGTTCTATGTAAGCATGATCTTGCTAAAGGACGACAAACAGTGTATTATATACAAGTGCTCGTGTCATTATATTGATATAAATATGATAAGTACAAAATACAGAGTCGCACAGTCATAGTATGTACTTCCCGCAAATTTTATTGTCATCGTGTTAAAATAAAAATTTATGATATCTGGATCAAAACGATCCGATAAGTCTCTATTAATTATAGGATGAGTTGCATGATACATGCCAAATGCCTGTGGCGAAATCATAAATAACGGTCAAACGTTGAAAACTAGTAATAAAGCGATAAAGGTTTTTAAGACGATTTATGTTATAGAGATTACACATAGTAAAATAGCCTAAAGGATACCATGACACATTGACACCGTCAGTTCTACCTTCAAATCCATCTGATCTGAACAAAAATTGGTACCGTATTGCAGTTGCTCCGATCAGATCGGTCGGTTGCGACGGCCAAAACGATAACTGTTAGAAACAAATCGTTAAAAGCTCGATCGTTTAGTGTATCTGCACATCCGGTTAGATCGGTGGGATTAGATTTATTTTGTTTGTTTAGTTTTATCTCTATGTGTAATGGTAACCTTTACACTTTATCGAGACAGCTAAAAACAGACAACTTTCGACGATAATATTTCCTTGTTATTGTCATCGTCTTTAACTTATTGTTATGGGTGGGTATGGTTAAGAGGTTACCCGCTGCAATTTTCTGATCGTAGTAATCTCTAAAAAACTAACTGGGGTATACTTAGGAAAGTATATTATAATATGTAACAATATGATTTAACTTAAATTTCAGTAATCATAATTAATTTTAATAAAAAAAGTCACGTCGTGCAAATTTTCCACGACGTACCAATATACGTTCTATGGATGTGTTATGCAAATCATCCTATCGTAAATAGTATTAAAAATATTTTTCAGCATTTGTTAATCTACTCTTAAATAAAACGAGCTAGCATCACAATATGAGATCATTCATTTTTTATACTTATTAATCATATTATTCTGATCATAATACCAATAAGAAAATTATGCAAATCAAAGGAGTACATGCGTAGGCCCCGTATAAAAATAAAATAATATAAGGCACTTAATTTGAACTGTTAATAATAGTTATTTAGCTAAATCTATTTATTTGTTGCCTGAAACGCACTTCTAAATTTTATAGTACCTACTCCCACAACAATATATGTATTATAGAAACGTAATTAACAATAAAAAAAACATAATACAAAATGAAATAGTAAACATTTTCAATAGAACGAGTAGGGCGATTCAAATTAATACGAATGGTAACATATCAAAATATCTCTAAGAAATGGCGTCTTAGTCGAAAAGAGTTCTTAAGCATTAAATAAATTACAAAGCAAGGTGAAAATATATAATAATCTTTCTTTCTTTCTAAATAAAAAAAAAATGTCAATGATAAAACAAAACGGGGACTGAATAATATTTGCGCTATGCACGCAATTTGATTAAATTTTTGTTCCTATTTGTTGTGTTACACTTTTAATACAAACGGAGTTCATATTTAGCTTTCCAAAGGAAACGAATGTCTATGGGTACAGAGCCGATGATCTACATTTTCGCATGCTAGTAATACGGCCAAAAACTTATGAAATTGTTAGTTTGGATTAGTCTTAAGCATAAGAATAACATAAATTTATCGCGTTTCGTGTAACTAGACCACATTTTCTAATACTTGTAAACCAATTTTACTGAACTGTATCATAGCAATACTCCCCCCCCCCCCTCCCCCCACAACCTACCCGGACAATACATTTTTCAGAAATCTGTAGCGTCGTGCACGCCAGGAAGCCTTTACAAAACGCTCGCTGTCATGTTAAATGCCGAAGGCAAACTGTAATAGATGACACTTCATTTATTTTTTTAAATAGATAGGAACGATACGGATGTCCTACATGTCAACGATAGTCTGGCTGTTCTTTCAAAATGGTTCGCAGCTATTAATCTTTTACTCAATGCGAAAAAAACTAGGTATATGTCTTAAGTTCTCATTACCAAATCTACCCCAAGTGGGTCTTAATTTTCTTTGCTATTCTCAATGTATATCAACGACCTCCATAAAATAACGACTGAGTCGTGCGTACTGTTTGCCGATGATATTTCATTAATAACTTCCTGTAATGACTCTCAACACCTACATGAGAATCTAACTAATATAATGTTAAATATACAAAATTGGATGAAAGACCACAATTTAGAAATTACTTTCTCGAAAAGTAAAATTATGTAATTAAGGCCTTACCAAAAAACCCCTTGACTATAAATTTTACGTTTGACGGTATAGAATTGGAATGCGTAGATACTTTTACTTTGTTAGGTCTAGACTTAGATGTCCACATGACCTGGAAAGCGCACATACTGAGCATAAAATCAAAACTATCTAGTTTTATTTATGCATTACGTGAGCTCAAAAAATGTACAGATTTAAAAACTGCTCTATATAATTACCATGCTTATGCATACGCGTGGCTTAAGTACGGTATAATTCTTTGGGGAAATAGTGTTGATAGCAACGACCTTATTTATGCTACAGAAAAAATGTATTAGGATATTGGTTTAAATTGACAATGACGTAAGCTGTAGACCACATTTTAGGAAACTAGACATTCTAACTTTGACTTCCATTTATATTTTATAATCTGTAAATCCGTTAGAAAATATCCACACTTCTAACTTAAAATTACAGACCAACCTCGCCGATATGCACCGCGCTATTTTAGACATTTATTTGATTTGTATTACTTATTTTAATTTAATTTAATTTTTAATATTATTTTAATCTGTGACATTATTATTTATTTCTTTATTTATTGAATTTTTAATGATGCCAATTATTGGTATGTTATGTATTTTCTTCAAAGTAGGTCATGGTATATTTTAATTGATTTTTAATGGTACTATTTGTAATGACTTAGAACACTAAAATGTGATATTATTTATTTATTTAAATTGTTTAAGTGTCAAAATGATAACTGAATAACCTTTTTTTTATTGTGACGTACGTAGAAATTTATTTATACATATTTACTTAATGATTTTAAAGCATGCTACTTTTCATATTGTGTAAAATTGTTGTGCCCGACAGGGTCCATGTGAAATTCATAATTATTTATAAGATCTTGTACACACATGAGATATGCAATAAAGATTTGAATTTAAAACTTGATGGCAAGAAATTAGACGCTATTACGGAAACTGTATTTCTAGGAATTACTATAGCTTCTAAATTGCAATGCGGCGCCCACATTATAGCTCTTTCAGGTAGATTAAGTTCAGCTGCATATGCAGTAAGAAAAGTTGGGCAGTTGACTGATATAGCCACAGCTAGGTTAGTATACTTTGCATATTTCCACAGTATTATGTCTTATGGCGTTTTGCTGTAGGGATGTAGATACAATTTGCATTTTACAAAAAATGGCAATCCACGCGATCTATAATATGGGCCCTCGCGAGTCTCTTAGAAACAAATTAAAAAAAAACATACTAACTCTGCCTTCTCTTTATATCTTAGAAAGTATTTTTAATGTTCGCAAAAACTTAGTATTTTTGTGATACCCAAATTTAGATTAACTAAAACAAGCAACTCATTTCTTCTATTTACAGTGTCAGCTTTTATAACAAGTTGCTAAAGTCGGTTACAGAACTTAGCGATGGGAAGATCAAAACCCAGATCAAACATATCCTTTTCAAAAAAGCATATTATAAGATTAAAGACCACATTGAAGACAAGGAAGTCTGGCAATAATTCCTTCTGCACATGTGGCTTCCCTGGTACCTCATTAACGGCATCAGGAGCAGTTATTAGACATTTACATAGTAAATGTCTATTAACTGCTCCCAAATTACGATGCTTATTTTTATTTTTTTTACATACTTCTCTGACGTAATCCACATTTGTTATAGTTGTAATGGAAATCATGTCATTAGGTTTAAATAGGTTCTTATTTTTTTTATTTATTAAATATAGATTATTTGTAGTTTGTGAATGTGAGAATGTTTTAGGCCTAACTTGTATTTTCTATCTTGTTAAGTACCAGGTACCTGTTGACAGGCCTACACTGTCCTCCCATACCTATAAACACTGTAATTTGAAAACATTGTAAAAGCCAATTATTTTTAAGAGTAACCGTGAAGTTTCTTGCTCTTCTCCATAGATAGGAAACAACCAATTGGAACCGTGCATCTAGCTTCTGACGTTTCAAAAGTGCCCATTTGATTTAATTTGAACATGGTACAGATTCCATTACTCAAGGCCACAAAAAATAATCTCAATCAATTAACACAAAAACTCTATCATTTTTGTTTGAAAACTGATGGACATGATAAAATGATGCCCAGATGTAGAAACAATTGATATCAGACAAATTCAGTGCAGCACCTTTCATCAGAAAACGTTCCGGTTTACATTTTTTTAGATGTTCCTAGGCAAATGCGCGGCGTAAAATTTTTGAAAACAAAATTTATCCTAATTAAATGACAAAACGTAGGTACTTAAATTTTAAATATCAAACGGATTGTGATAATACATCTGCCTGTTTTTTGACATAACAAAAATTGACCTCCATCCTCGCGAAGCTTTGACGTTTTTGACCAATACCGCCTAGTCGGGTTCAGGATATCATCTAATCTAACGATTTATACGGTTTGGGCCGTATTGCTATGATACATCGTTTTGATCGTTGGCTCTGTATCTACTACATTCGCATCTTATCAACAACTTTGTATGTGTCTGTATTGGGCACATTTGTTAACTTTTGCACATTATTTATAACCTACATCGTAAAATGTTATAATATTTATATATTCACGTTATAAAACTCTAGGACAGCAGTAAGTTTGCAAAAGTGATTGCTAAATTAATACTAAATGTATGCACTGTCGTGTGTAACACAACTCCTTTCCACCGTGCTTAATATTAAAAGCAACAAAGTTTTCGAAAAGTATGTAGGTATTACTAATTTAATAACGAATTAAGGGACTTTACGGGTTAGATAAATATTATTAATTCATAAACATGAATCTTATAATATCCAATATGAATGGTTAAGTAAATATAATATATCTATAGTAAACCTTCTGTGTTAGTGCAAACATATTTCACTCTTGCAGTTCAAGGCATGACTTCTATAATTTTCTGCTTTACAATTAGGTATAAAATTGATATGATTACAAATGTGCATATCAGAATTACCTCTAGAATTTTCCCCTTGTACGAAGGTAGGTCAGTGTTGGGTCCCACGGCGAGCCTGGGCCTTACGCTCTCTTGGCTCGGTCTACCTATAGCGGGTGTCGTAAGTTTTGGCGCTGTGCCGTTAGACGGCAACGGCGCGGTTGGTTGTGACACTTTTCTTTGATTTGTTGACAGAGTCAACTTTAATTTTGCCTTATCATTGCCTTCTGTGAAGCGTATCGTGCTGGTGTGAAAGTCTGACGTAGTTTTCACATCGTTTTTTGTGATGTTACTGACAAAGTTTTGGAGCGTCGATGTGGTCGTCGCACGCGGTGGCGGCGTTGGCGCGTCAGACAAATCAATTAGTTTCCTCGTGGAAATTATTGGGTAACGGACTGGGAGTTGGGGACGTTCCGGTAACCGGGGTGGGAGACATGGTGACAGTGTTTTCTGCAAAATAAAATTGAATGATGTGCCACGGTGCTCCTAGGAGCGTTCATGCTGCTATCGCATTCACATGGTACTAAACACAATAATGTGGACAGTACAAATAAGAAAGCACAGTATAAGTGTACTAGAGCCTAATAATGTAATTAAATAAGGGTAATAACATTTATAATGGCAAAACTATAGATTAGATACCTTTTAAAAGTAAAAAGTATATATAGAGACTTTAAAATAAATCTCTACATGCCAATAATGAAATAAACTACATTAATAATCGCTTTGTGGAAATAAAATAATTCAAAAAGGTACCAAAGTCTATGATAGCTAACGTAATCATACTTCCGATACGATCCCACAAATAATTTTATTCACGGCGGCGTCAGTACCCTCTCTTGGTTGAGAATACAAAATCGACGTATATTCTAATGATGTTACGTAATCTAAATGACTCAGATGAGATGCTTGTCCCGGCAGGAATAATAATAATCCACTAATCTAATAATGAAAATGAAAATTCAAATCGGAAGACGAATGACATACGAAATTAATATATGCAAAGTGGCGTATCGAAAGTCATGATTCTATACTAACACATGACGAACTGACGGAAGAACACAAGCGTCTAACAAGGAGCTACGAGGATGACATCTACATTTAGGTGCGAAGACATTTGTCACTCACTGCTTTGTCTGGAAGACTGATGTCCGAGTTGTGCGAGCTATTCGGGAAGCTGTCCCGGCGTTGTGCTTTCTTGCTGTCGAACAGGTACTCCATCTCGGTGAGCAGGTCGAGGGGGAGCGCGGGGGGACCTTCACGGGGCGGCGGCGGCCTCATTGTCATTGTCGGAGGTTTGTTCGTCGGGGAAGAATCCGACGAATCCGACGACACCGGGGTCGCTGACCCGCATGAGAACCTACACATAAATTACATTATAGTCGACCATTGAAAACGTTTCACTACTGATGAATTCGTACAAAGGGGTGATGCGTATTTTTTGTCATTTGGTTGTCATTAGAGCCTTATTATATGCGCAGGTATTACTACTCCAAACTATTCATACGACAGCACCGAACCTGTGACAATACCACGTTGTATTACAACCACCGGGGTCATTGAGTAGCATTGGTTTTCATTTTTACAGTTCAACAACATTCATTGCGTCATTTACGTGGTTGAGCAGACCAGTTTTTCGAACATATGAAGCAAAGGGTTAACAATATCCTTCAAAATGATTCAGATTCTGATTTATAGATTATTATATTAGGATGGGTATCAGTGACCTTGAATAAAACTGGCTCTGAAGCAGTGTTTTTTTACATCTGTGTGCGGATCATCGTTTGACCTTTTTAAATTTTGTTTTACGAGATCATGTCTCTCAAGTACTTAGTTGTGGCAGTCGGAATGTCAGCAGTCTCGAATTTACGATTCTGTTTTTTTTTCTCATTTACGCAGCACTTCCCAAACGCAGTTTGTCACCAGCGCAGTCCGTAGTATTTTATTTATATTATATAAAACTGCAGAGCCACTCACTCACTCATTATGATATAAAACCCTAAATAGAAAACTTTAAAATATACAGGATCAAAGAGGGCAATTTTAAATTAAAACATCATAGGTTTTTAAACGGTTATTATTATAGATTCAGAAAAAAATTAAACATCAAATTATTGTGTAGCCGACTTAGCAGAAGCACGTATCTAAGATCTCCCGAAGGTCAGGTTTACAGATGGTTTCCTTTAGTGAGCAGAAACGGCTACCATTGCTGCATAAACACATACTGGACCGCTGCATGCTCTTCCTCCACGACGCCTCTGATGACGCGTGGAGTGAAGAACTTTTCATGCATACTACAACACGTAAAAAAGCTTTGCATAGACCCAAGTGGTCTCTTAATACTTCTACACTACACTTACAACACTTAAGCTCTAACATATACAATACCTACATACATAAATATTTGATTACTTTTATAAAGACATAGTGAACTAAACTACATACATCATTATGAAATAACAGTAACGTAATTAATAACAAACATACCTGCCGACGTGTCGTCGACGTCGTCGTTATTGTAGACGCCCGCGATCGTTTTAATTTTATTGTACACTGCCTTTGAAATACAAACCTTAAAGAAATGCCAGTATTGCCCATCGTTTTCACGCCCAAATGGCGGCTTCGGTACGCTTACCTAATTTTGTACACGAATGAAAGCGAGCGTAAACATCAGCCCCGCCAAACTCGCTTGAAGCGTAGGAGCAACGGCACCACAGTGGCCGTTACCACTTCCTCGATTTTGAATGGAGCAGCAAGCAGCGGTTTACTAAGCCGGCCAGTTATTTCGGCTTCAATTGCTAACCTCTTGTAGCGGACGCGCAAGCCTGGTCGCTACTTTTGGCTACATCAGCAATTTAGCATAGTCCACTGCTTTTCTGCCGGTTGACCTCCTGAACTAATCTTACCTTGTTGAGGTGACATTGCAGCAGCAAGAAGTCACTACGCATCGCTGCACACAGCATCACCCCAGCTTATTAAAGACTCACTTTGGACATTGCTTCATCAGGTTTCGAATCACTGTTACGCCTTCATCTGCGATCCTTAATTCATCCAACCTGTTTACAACTTTCTAGCATCACCGACTGGTTACAGCCAAACAGGCAATACCACCTGCCTGGTTAGATGGTCTTCCTTTGAGTTGAGAGAACGTCACATGTCTTTCTTTAACACTTCGAATTCAGTGGCGGTACCTTCACATAATATTATTAAGTATAAGACCTAATAAAAAAAACTTTTAAAGATTTGTACATATGATTCGGAAGGTAGGTAATAAATAAATATAACGTTCTAAATTATTTTTGCTTAAATTCTGATGAATTTGGAATAAAAACCACGTTACAAAGAGTATATATAACTGGTGAGTCCTGATTGTCTGATATGAATATTCTTTCAACATCTATAATAGTCGTTAAGAGTAGTATCAGAAAATCTTTTTATCTACTGATCTGACGCGCTCTAGCATAATACGCTAAGCATGATCGAGCCTGTCGAACTTCACTGCAGGAAATAGTCTTCTGCCAAGTTGTGCAAAAACACTCGGCTCTCCGCCTTGCGCAAACGATCAATCCCAGACGTCTTTTTAAGGTTGTCGGGCCAAATAGCTAGGCACTCACGCTACGCTTACCGATACGCCGCCGCCGTCTCCACTCAAGGAGTCTATGTCTACTCCAACGACCATCAATCCTTTGATAGACCTGGCCGGTCCACTGCCACTTCAGCTTGCCAACTCTGCAAGCTATGTTTATGTATATTGTTTCAGAATAATTTTATCCTTTACACAAAACTTGCACTACAGCGCGTCGAGCGAACTTTTTTTTTTTCTAGAACATCTTAACACTAGTCATTTATTTATATATTCTTTATTATACACCACAAAAAACATAACAACAAAAGCAGATACGGTCCATAGAACAATCTAAAGTCTAGACAAAATCAAACTGGTTGCTAATTTAATTGTATAATTTATTATTTTTATGACATTGATTTTCATTCTGTGATTACTCTAACTCACACACTGACTATGTTATGTTAGAGGGTTTGGTTTCCACACTTAGTCCTTCAAGTGGACCACTGTGCGTGCACACACCGACTATGTTATGTTAGAGGGTTTGGTTCCCACACTTAGTCCTTCAAGTGGACCACTGTGCGTGCACACACTGACTATGTTATGTTAGAGGGTTTGGTTTCCACACTTAGTCCCTCAAGTGGACCACTGTGCGTGCACACACCGACTATGTTATGTTAGATGGTTTGGTTCCCACACTTAGTCCTTCAAGTGGACCACTGTGCGTGCACACACCGACTATATTATGTTACGAGGGTTTGGTTTCCACACTTAGCCCTTCAAGTGGACCACTGTGCGTGCACACACCGACTATGTTATGTTAGAGGGTTTGGTTCCCACACTTAGTCCTTCCAGTGGACCACTGTGCGTGCACACACTGACTATGTTATGTTAGAGGGTTTGGTTCCCACACTTAGTCCTTCCAGTGGACCACTGTGCGTGCACACACTGACTATGTTATGTTAGAGGGTTTGGTTCCCACACTTAGTCCTTCAAGTGGACCACTGTGCGTGCACATACCGACTATGTTATGTTACGAGGGTTTGGTTTCCACACTTAGTCCTTCAAGTGGACCACTGTGCGTGCACACACCGACTATGTTATGTTACGAGTGTTTGGTTCCCACACATAGTCCTTCAAGTGGACCACTGTGCGTGCACACACCGACTATGTTATGTTACGAGCGTTTGGTTCCCACACTTAGACCTTCAAGTCGTCCACTGTGCGTGCACACACCGACTATGTTATGTTACGAGCGTTTGGTTCCCACACTTAGTCCTTCAAGTCGACCACTGTGCGTGCACACACCGACTATGTTATGTTAGAGGGTTTGGTTTCCACACTTAGTCCTTCAAGTGGACCACTGTGCGTGCACACACCGACTATGTTATGTTACGAGGGTTTGGTTTCCACACTTAGTCCTTCAAGTGGACCACTGTGTGTGCACACACCGACTATGTTATGTTAGAGGGTTTGGTTTCCACACTTAGTCCTTCAAGTGGACCACTGTGCGTGCACACACCGACTATGTTATGTTACGAGGGTTTGGTTCCCACACTTAGTCCTTCAAGTGGACCACTGTGCGTGCACACACTGACTATGTTATGTTAGAGGGTTTGGTTTCCACACTTAGTCCTTCAAGTGGACCACTGTGCGTGCACATACCGACTATGTTATGTTAGAGGGTTTGGTTTCCACACTTAGTCCTTCAAGTGGACCACTGTGCGTGCACATACCGACTATGTTATGTTAGAGGGTTTGGTTTCCACACTTAGTCCTTCAAGTGGACCACTGTGCGTGCACACACCGACTATGTTATGTTACGAGGGTTTGGTTCCCACACTTAGTCCTTCAAGTGGACCACTGTGCGTGCACACACCGACTATGTTATGTTACGAGGGTTTGGTTCCCACACTTAGTCCTTCAAGTCGACCACTGCGTGCACAAAGTGACTATATTGTTAAAATTTTAGGAAAATCGTCTACTTTTACAAAGTTTGTAAATATGTGAGCGCCATGTATTTATCATATAATTAATTGAGTTGTCATTGCTTCATTTAAAGTATTTTTACCTATTCATCATCTGCCTAGCCTTTTCCCTACTTATTTTTTGTGGTCGGCTTACAGTATAACCGGATTCAGCTGAATACCAGTATTTTACATGGAGTCACTGCCTTTCTGACCTCCACAACCCTGTTACTGGGTAATACGATACGCCTTGGTATGAATGGTAGTCAGACTTTCGGGCTTCTGACGACCCGTAACGGCTTAACGTGCTATCCGAGGCACGGGGGTCTCGGTATATAAAGATGGTCACCCATCCACGGACCAACCGCGGCAACCGTAGCTTAACCTGACCGATCGACCCGGGCGGCTGTTATTATTTTTACCTATTTTGGTATTTTATTCTAGGTGGATCGTCTTCACATATTATAATCTATACAAAATATTGTAAGCATTTTAAAAGAGTAACGGTGGAGTTTCTTGCTCATCCTTCTTCATACGAAACTACCGTCTCAAAGGGGCTACTAGAATCAATTCTATGTTCATGTAAATTTTGACGTTCAAAAGTGCCTTTTATGATGTCTTTGTCTTTAATATCAGACGCTTCACTTTTTTCATTTTTGCCTTTCACTCGAACTGAAACGTCTGTAAGTACACAAAATGAATCAAAAGTGAAAATTCAATTAATTAGTGAACCGATCGAGTGAATGTTCATTTTAGTTTAATTTCACGGTCACATGACACCCGACAAAATTATATAGCAATGAATGTTCATCTCCTCCTTTCACTTCGTTTTTAGATCATTCGGCAGGCGAGTGAAAGATAAGTAGCGAAATTCAACATAGTTTGATCGATGTACGCATGAATTATTATTTTTTTTTTTGTTCAGACGTTTCATTTCTAGTGAAAGATGCCAAAAGATGTTTTGCAGGCATATAGGTGATATTATTTCAAACCTTTGTGGATTAGATCCTGAACCCTAGAGAAAAACGCTGACTGGAACCATCAGCCAATTAGCGTTTTTCTCTATGGTCTGCATTTTAAAACCTAACCTATACTGGCTAGAGAAAAAACACCTTGTCTAAGTAGCTTTATACTATAGTAGGTATATATAATATACTATAGAAAATACAATATACCTAACAAACCTAACCTACCTAACAAAGAGATTTGTTGAGCTTGCCCTATTGTTTAACCATAGGTGCGCCACTGATTTCGACACAACGAATAAAAACACCAAAGTAGTTATACACCGTCATGCAATAGATAAAAAAGTGCAATTTTGGCCTAAATGCAAACAACTGGCCACATTTTCGCAGTTCACAGTTCAGTCGCGGTAATTTGAAATCTTTCAAAAAGTAGATAAATATAACACTGAATTTCAATTGGTATGATGGCGCGTTCGTCAGCATATTCGAGTAGAAAAGTCTGGCGCAGCGAATTAGATGACGCATGGAAATGAGGAGTTTTTACCCAGCACTATACGAATTGAGTGTAGCCGACGAATACGGTGTTTGACTATATATTCATTTTATTTAAATCTTGGATTCAAATACGCTATTGTGCATTCTATGTGACCAATTGTGCACGTGACAATGACACTGTCAGTGTGGCCAAATTCGTGTTAAGCATGCTGACAAATTAAATGGCTGAAAAGTGACCAACTGCGTTTGAGGTATACAGCATGTGCTCCTGGTATAGAAGCCTACTGCTATATCCTCCTCTCCCTCCGCCGGATAATATGTCATTGAAGGCATGTGTTGTTAGTGCGGCTTGTTTAAAACCTTGCCAAATACCATCCAGGGACGCCATTATTCCGTTTGTCCTGGATTTGTATATAATTTATGTTGTTAAATCAAATGATGATTTATAAATGAAGTAGGTAGACACGTTATACGCCCCTGCGGTTTCTTTACCAATATGCTTTTTGCTTCCCTAAATGGGAGTGTAGATATGTAGTGAAAAGCGTAACATAATAAAGGTTTTTTGTTTTTAATTATAGGTGTATATATTTACAAAGTATTTGTGCGGTAACGTATCTACCTATTATGGTGGGTACATAATGTAACATAAGTTAAAAGAAAAAAACGATTAGTTGTTGTGTTACTTTTCTTTTTGCATTGCATATTTACAGACGAGGTTTTCGTTTCAACAGATGTTACATTTCATGTTATTTGTACATATATGTGTACCCACAATTATAATTTCATCAGTTAAATGCATAAAGTATATAGTCACCTGCTATCATCAGTGGTGTTAATTGACGATGGTCGTGACCCGGTCCTGGGCATTTTATTTTTCAGCCCTTTCACCGCTGATTTTACATTCTTGCCCCCTTGACGGACCTGCATTGAATAAAATAAAAAGCATTAAAAAAACTTATTAAAAACAAAGAGCACAACCGTTGTCAAGAAAGTCATCGGGCCATAAATGATTGTTGTTCATTGATAGTTATTTATGAACGTGGTGGTTACGGATTGGCCGCTAAGCGACAAGGGAATTCAAGCTTTATGATCATGGATATCCAAACGGAAACCTTATGTTCAAGAACATAAGGTTTCCGTTATGCATGACCCTGTCTACCTAAAATGTATGCCGTCTGTCACGGGGCTGTATGTTAATATCGGCAAACAGTAGCTATCTTCTTGAAAATTAACATCAGTGGGTATGACTTGTTTGAGCATAAATCTTAGTATTTAATAAGAACATTTTAAAGTGGGAAAATACTTTAGTTTCGGTTATAAATAAAGAGTTTTTTTTCACCACACCACATTTTAGTACTCGTACAATTTTGGTATAATCTGTAAAAGCAAACGTAACGCACCAAAAATATTTATGACCCGACGACTAAGATGTTAAAGACTAGTAACAGTCAATTATACTTCTGAAAATAATGAAATTAAAACCGGTTCAATGTCCAGTCGCATGCAATTTGTATTACGTACAAATTAATGTTGATAAAATAAAATTTTATCTTTTTATTCATAATTGTTAATTTATCGTTTGTAATAACTTTTACATTGGTCTAGTTTTATCGATTTTATTTCACTAATACTATAAGTTTTTTTTATATCAAAAATATTTCCCTAGAATATTTCATATTTAGCTAAGTATATAAGTCAAAACATGGTCGCACTCATTATACAATCTTAAGCCACGAACAAACATCGCGAGGCATCTGTGGGCCTTCTTTTTTCGCCTTGCTCATGGCAAGCATCGGCGCATTGCGCTGCGATCATTGCATTCATATATCCTTTGCATGTTTGCTATTCGGCCTTAGCCATTACAGGTGACCAAGTGTTCACTATGCCAGATGTTTCGTTATGTATCATTATATATGGATTCATTTGAAATTAAACATGCACTCACGGCATGACTCGCAATGTTAGGACGTGGCTTCAAACACAGGAACATATTGAGGCTGTTTAAATGAAAACGTCAGCCATATGAAATATATTTAGGCTATTCATAAGATGTGCATTGGAGCGTCGAATATTCAGTTGCGTGCAATAATACGGTTCTGTCCTATAGTCAGTAGTTATCGGGACCCAGTGCATAATAAATAACCCTACAATTTTGAACAGCATCTGATATTCGTAACTTCGTGGAGTAAATACTTTATTAATTACAACAGCAGCGGCATCTATGTTGTGCACCACGTTATACAATATAATAAATAGGATACCAATTATATTAATAGTTATAGTTATACTTATACTTACTTACATAGGTACTATAAAATAAATTAATAGATACAGTAATTTAGGGATATTTCTGTTTTATAAACATTCGCTCAAACGAAGTTATCAAAATCATTCTCGTTAAATTTAAATAGCAAAAAGATACAAAATTATAAAATTGTAATACTGTTTATGAAAATTGCCAACCAAGCATGTTGTGGTAGTAGCTCCATAAATTATTAACGCATTTAGGGTTTCAAATTGGATGTTAAATTACAGAAAATACTATAATACTATAATAATTACAGAAAGTATACAAGCAAGTGTGTTGAAAAGAGAAAATGTGATTTTCTCTTTTCAACACACTTGCTTGTATACTTCGATCAACAATACCGATTAGATATCGGGTCGGCACAAGAAATACGTCTTGGTAAATTACAGCGGCGCACTTCGAGACATGAGCTTTATTTTGTTTAGTTCGCTTGAAACACAGCCAATGTCAACACGACTATATTACTAGGTGCCATGGTTGTAATTAGGTTGAACTTATTTAACGCGGACCGCATTTAGCTTTGATTTTGTACGTGACCCGATATCTAGTTGGTATTGTTGATCGAAGCTTTAATGGCAACATATTTTGGTTCATAATTCAGCTTATTATACACTCGTGTTCTTTGCTTTAGATTACAACAGTAGTGTTTTTTAATTAACATATTCTTTTCCGTAACCGCAAATTTTAATGTCTAAAAACAATGAATATTTTTGTGAATATTATAACTATTTTAGGTTAGGTACATATTATGATAATCATCAAAATTTTCATCATTTCATCAAATTAGATATCTTTCACTACATATTAAGCTTAATTTGCGTATTCAAAACATTATTTTGTGTTTATTATATTTTTATAGCTGCTTAGCAGTTTTCCCAGTGCCTTTATTTACTCCTGCGCGCGCGCGGACCGCTAAAGCGGCGCGCGGAAATACAAAACCAGCGCGCCATTTTCCATAAATATTTCTTAACGTTTTCGTTGTGTGGTAAATTATTATCAAAATGTCGACTTCACGAAGGGAAGAAGAGCAATACGTAGATTTGATGCCGCCGGAAATACTAATGGAGTCACGAAACGCGAGCGATAGCCTGTTGCCACCAAAATCTAGAGAGAAATACCGAGCGGACTACGAAACTTTCATACAGTGGAAAAGAGCAAAAATGCCCAGTAATTTTCTGAAAACGGATTTTTGGCTTACTTCAACGAACTGGAAAATAAAAACAAGCCCGGCTCGCTTTAGTGTATCTACTGCATGTTAAATGCACTGCTAAGACCAAACATTATATTGATATCAAAACCTACGGAAATTTTACGGCATTTCTAAAGGGACGCTCAGACGGATATATTGGTCGGAAATCTAAAGTATTGTCACTAAATCGACGTTGAAAAGTTTTTAAAAGAAGCTCCAGATAGTCAGTAGTAGGTACCTGGCAACTAAACTCAGTTGAACTTTATAATCTTAATGTATCATCTCTACAATTACGTTATTGTAGCAAAGTTCTTACAACTAACAATTTGATCTCTTTGCAGGTTGCGTTAATATTCGGTGTTACTGGTGCGTGTAGACGTCAAGAGCTTAATGATATAACAACAAAGGATGTAACCCAATGTGAAATGCATCTCGGAAAAATTACCAATACTGAAAATAAGATTCCACGATCTTTTACAATCCATGGCCCGTTTTATGAAATAGTAAAAAAATATCAACCTATCAAAAAGATAAATTTACAGCTCAACTCATTGGTATCAACAAATTTGGAGCAATGCCAAGAGAAATTTCAAAGTATTTATATTTGCCCGAGGCTGATTCTTACACTGGGCACAGTTTTAAAAGAACTTCGGCTTCACTGCTCGCTGATTCGGGGGCCGATATATTAACCTTAAATCGTCATGGCGGATGGCGATTTAACGCAGTCGGTGAATCTTGATGTCGAAGATTCTATTCATAACAAGGCAAACATTAGTGCGTAGTAATTCGGAGCCACAGACTTAGAAGTCTTGCCCTGAGCCGCGACAATCTTATTCTCCTGACACTGTTATTTAGTGCCTCCTGCTCCCACTAATGAGCCCTTATATTTACAACATTCATCCAATATTATTATATTATATTTATTTTGTTTATGTCTTAGTCTTAAGTAAGTGGGTAAAATTGCAATATTGTTCATCTTGTAATTTTATTTTCCTTTATGTTGTTAATCTTAAATTTAAGAAATATTTTGCCATAATTTCAAAATTCTAAAGCCTTTTGTTTTATTAAGTATTATTATGTGTTACCAAATATTTCTACTATTTGACTGACCGGTTGGTGCAGTTGGTAGCTACCCTGCCTTCTGAGCCGCTGGCCCCGGGTTCGATCCCCGGACAAGTCAAACATCTGTGTGCATGAACATGTCTGTTAGATCTGTATCTGGGTGTGTGAATGTATATAAGTATGTATATCAGTCATCAGGTTACCGTCTCCTTAAACCAGTGGTCTCGTCCCGCCTCCCGGCGCGCGTCAAGTTGGGCGTGTACAAACAGTACGTGCGCCCAATCTTGACGTACGCGGCGCTCGCTTGGTTCGCCCTCACGAGCGAGTCGAACCTCAAGCTGCTCCGCACGCAACAGAACCAAGCGTTGCGGTCAATAGTGGACGCTCCTCGCTTCGTGAGGAATGACGTCATCCAGCGGGACCTCGCGATTGAGAGCCTGTATTAGTTTGTGCGGCGCCTCGCGAAAGGATGTTCGCGCGTGCCGACGCATCTGCTTGGCCCCATGTCAAGCAGATAGCGCCCTGGCATGCGCGCCCCCCTGACGCGAGACCCCTACCCCGCGACCTGGTAGCGGACGACGACCCCATCGCACCGGACTGACTCCCGAGTAAGCCGCACCCAGGTTACACGCGGCTTACTCGACACAACTGAACTCTACAACACTATATACATCCGTTGCGTAGCGTGTGCTAGGTTAATATAGGCACGTTACGTAAACGAAATACAGACACCCACCTCTACAAAGGCGCCTAAACACACACGTGAATGCGCGGCGCGGGCGGCGATTCACGTAGACACTGAACGGTGTTACACAGTACAATACCGCTCACACGCACATGATGGCTTCTTAGCCCGGACCGTGACCGGCTAGTTCTGGAAGCGGGACGGGCAGGAGCCACACACCCTATTCTGTAGGAGCGTCGAGTCAGCACCTTCGTCGCTGGTCGTCCCCCGCCGGGCCTCCCCCAGGTAACTGGGGGTCTCACCTGGCGGGATCAGACCACCGAGGTGTCGTGAAGATAGCGGCGCTGTGAAACAGCGCCGTGACGCGCCTACAGAAAAACACTCACACGGCCAATTATAAGGCAACCACTCTCACGGCCGCACGTTGCGACGCGCGCCCGACTGCAGTCACGAAGCCATTGTAGGTAGCGAACAAAATGAGAGGTCCGTATTTACGGGCCACCGTGCTGCATCCGCGGCCGGGGGGCGTTGCCCTGGTACCGCTCGCCGCGCCCCCTAACGGGGACGCAGCGACTTCCAACGAGGTTACCGTAGTACAGGCTCTACCTAGTTCGGGACCTGAAGACCTTGTGAGAATGTTGTCTCACTTTTTTTTCTGAGATTGCCTGTTATCCTGTAATTGGCGACTGAGTAAGTCCGAGGCTATTGTTACCTATAGTACTTAAGATATAGTATACACAGAAGCTGTTGCAATGTTGATGCAACAATAAAGTAGAGTACCAGTCAATTATCTTATAATTAAACTTAAAAGTACATACAATAAATGAGAATAACTATAGAGGCAGCTAGCTAGGCATAGGCTACGAGATAGATATACACACACTGTACACACACACGTAATACCATCCACCACAATAGAACAACCATAATGACTAGTTACGTTTAAAGTATTCTCCACCAAGATAAGTATACCAGTGCCACAACAGAAGGTAGTCGTCAGATAGACAACACAGTTTACTAGGACTCACCGTTTTAACCGCCGATTGCACTGCTGGGTTCGCCTGCAAATATTCATAATTTAAAGCAAAAAAGAAAATCTGCAGTACTCGCAGCATGCATGCATTCAGTTTTAAGAAGTAAGATTGCGAAATGTCTATAATGAGAAAAGTGAACGATTTATTTAATTATTTTCGATGAATAAGAGATTATCATGAGACGGTTTTATAGTAATATTTTAGTTAACACCGAGACTGCAATATCGGAATCGATTGCTGCGTTGATTCCTATTCTTTAAATTCATTACTGACCAACATTACAGTCAGTTGCAGACCTGTAATAGCTTTTTTGTTAATCTATTAATAACCTATAATAAATGGTTTCTTCACGATAATGAGCTGACTATACACCTGTACGTATGACAGCTTGTTTAATAATAAACTAGGTACTTCAAAAACAAATTAGGTGGAGTTCAGATTTTTTTTTATGTTCATTACTACATATTTCTTTACCACGTGGACCGACTTCGAAGTTATTTTTTTAGTTTCTAAGACGACAATTTACTGGATTTTCTGTAAGACGTCTTATTTAAATGAATGCTTAAACTTTTGATTTTAATGGCTGCAATTTTTCGCAAGTCTAGGTAGACTCTATGGTTTACGTACAAGTCATAATTAATTTTGTCTATGAAAAAAGTTACTTGAGTATGTAGATGAGAAATATACATTATAATAAACTAGCGACCCGCGCCCTGCTTTGCACAGTTTTTACGATAATTGATCCTCTAAAACCTTATTGACATTCTAATCCAGGGTTGGCATGATTAAAACAAGTTGTTTTAAAACACGTGTTTAATACAGTTTGAAATAAACTATGCTTTTTATTAAGTGTTTCAAAACACAGTTTTAAACAATGTTTAAAACATGAAGAAAAAAACAGGGTTTAAAACTACCTTTAATTGCAAATGAATGGAAATAAATCCAAACGAAAAAATATGTAGGACTCTAAATAGCTTAAAATAAATTTACAAATTGAGGCTTTGTTGTATTTTTATTTAATTAATTAATTATAATAAGATAAGGTAAAACTTTATTTGGAAATTTGGAATTGAAATTAAAACATGTTCTTTTGAAGTAATTTATTTAATCAAAAACAAACAGGGACAATTTTAATAATGAATTAATAACTAAGTAAGGTACATAGTATACTCACCTTTAATTAACCATCAATATTTGGTGCATTGTGCATTTATGTCAGACAAGATAACACATATTTTTAATAGGATTATATTATATTCAATCAAAGTTAAATGATAGCAATATTAATTAATAAACAAAACAACTTATTATTAAATAACAATCAACATTGTGTAGGTCAGACATTGCGATAAATAACAGATAAGACAAACTTACTTTTTCTTATTCAAGTATTTAAAAACTGTAACAAGTTTTGCAGCTTTCTCCGTAGAGTTCAGTCAGCCATTGTGTTCCACCGTACCTGTTGTGTGATAATAATTGCTTTTCCACCAGCTTGTTTGTATTTAGCAGATGCAAAGTGAGTGTATTTGAAGAACCGCATTATTGATTTTACTTTCTCAGTAATATCTTCTGCATTCTAATCCTTCGCCAAAAGGTTTAATATGTGTGATGAACAGCCGTATGTAAGAATATCCTTATGAGTTGCTAGCTCTTCCTGCTGAGCCAAATCATGTCACATAAGGCTCATATTTGCAGCGTTGTCTGTCACTACGCTTCGCACCTTGCAGTTGAAAGTTTCACATTGTTTTATTGCCGCAGTAGTAATTTTAACCAAGTAGTCAGCTGTATGGCTTTCAGCGGCTGTGTCTATTGTATCAATTAAATGAGTTGAGTTTGTCAACACATCTGTGACACAGACACACACTATAGAATCCTGCCTGACGTTGCTCCAACCATCAATAGATAGATTGACAACTTTGTTTTTTAACTCATCTCTTACGCTTTCTCGGGTGGAGTGGTCGACTTCGTCGAGCAGATTACCAGCAATTTGTTTACGGTTTGGAAGTTTATACCCTGGGCGTAAAATTTCCATTAATTTCAGGAACTGAAAATGTTCTACGTGGATAAACTACCAACACCCCTTGTGTTGGTAGCAAACATATATAACGAGATAATTGTAAATCAATTTTCTTCTTATCTTCTTGACTTGTGGCAATAGTATTTTTTTTACTTGAAAGGTTCATGCTCGCGCTGCTCCTGGCACTGGTTATTTTAGATTAAAGAGTAGTAACAGATCTGGTAGAAGTATTATCTGAAGATCGGGAAGAACCAGCATTACTCAACAGCTCCATCTCACAGTCCTCCTCGGCCGCGTCAAGATTTGTATCAGTGTTAGAACTTGTGCTACATTTCTGGAAGCGTGCCTCCATTCTTTTCACAAGTCCAACTAGTTCTTTCTTGCATTTTCTGCAACGCACCCTATTTCTCTTCAGTGTGGTATTTTCTTGAGGAATCGATATGAATTGTTCCCAAATTGCATGCCTTTTACGGCCTGGAGTTGACATCTTCACAGAATTAATAATTAAATTAAATGAAGTATTAGACAGACAGGCTGTGGTATTTATATACTGCATAGGTAACTCCCCGCCAGTAAAGTCCCGCAGGGAAAGTCCCTATGTCGGCCGTCGAAAGAAAGTAATTCACTGGATGAGTGGGTATTCCCCGCTCTCTCTAGGCTCTAGGTAGAGACCTACCTACACTACCTACAAGGTGTATGTAAAGTGTTTTGTATTGATTAATAATAATAATAATTTTTGATAATTAGATTAGAGATACTGAGATACGCAACAAAAAGTAAATATTTATGGTTTTGTAAATTTTTACTAATGTGAATTAGGAAATAGTTTAGAAATGGATTATTTTATTATTAGCTATAATTGATTTGAAATTGATCCAAAGGTAAAAAGAAAAAAAAAACTAGTTTTAAGCATTTTGAACTGTTTGTTTTATAAAATATAATAAAACAATTTTTTCCCACCCTGTTCTAATGACATACGGTTTATTTAATATATGATCTTCTAAAAACTTTTTGTGCTATTGACATTGTACGCTTTTTTAAACAAATGTGCCTCTTTCTGGCCTTTTCTCAAAATTCACTGCAGTAACTACGCTAGCGCACCCCGACCAAATGGGTTAGATTAGATTAGAACTATGACAAACCACGCGCGAGCCGAGCGAGCGAAGCGAATGGTGCTGCGGTAACGGCTGGCGAGCACTACATCCAATTTGTCGCAGTTAATTGGCTAATTAGTATTTTAGGACAACAGGACGCTCGCAAAAATAGACACATTTATTATATTAGACTGTCCGTTAATTTTTAGGATATGGAAATGGATATTATTTCGGGTTCGTTTAAATACATGATGCCTTTTTTATTGTATGTGTGTTTAAAATTCATGACTTATATTCACTATAATATAATATTATAAAGAGAAAATATTTGTATTTTTGTTTGTTTGTAATGGATAAACTCAAAAACTACTGGACCGATTTTAAATTTCTTTCACCATTAGAAAGCTACCTTATCTGCGAGTAACATAGGCTATATTTTATTTTAGAAAAAATAGGGGTCCGTAAGATATTTGGGTTTTTCGGACCCAAGGTGTAAAAAATCTTCCTAAAAAGTTCCTTATTTGGCGTACGCCGCCTAAACTATACAAGATAGAACCATAAAATGTTCTAATTAATTAAAGACCCGAAAAATATCTACAAAAAAGTCCGCGACATACTATACGAGGTGCATTCAATAAGTACCTAGCCTCATCGCCAGAGGGCGCTGTAGTTTCAAAAGAGTTTTACCACCGTGTAGCACATTCTTTTTTAATTCTTTTTTCAAATTTTCATTCCAATCCCTTCATTTGTTTTAATTTGACAACTTATGGAAGCGAACGTGTCGATCGGTTTTAATATCGTTCGGTGATTCGATTCCTATTTTTGGAAGGGAAAACGCGCATCGAAATCAAAGAGCGCTTGGATGCTGTGTACGGTGACTCTTCTCCATCGATGGCCACCGTCAAGAATTGGTTCAACGAGTTTGCACGTGGCCGTTCGTCGGTTTTTGATGAACCACGTCCAGGTGTACCGAAAACAGCTGCTACGGAGGAAAACATTAAAAAAATCCATGATCTCGTATTGGCAGATCGCCGATTGAAGGTTCGGGAGCTAGCTGAGACTGTAGGCATTTCAGAAGGAACAGTGCATCATATTCTTCACGAGGAACTCGGCATGAGAAAGCTGTCGGCGCGATGGGTGCCGCGTTTGCTCACACCGGAAAACACGCGCAACCGTGAGACCACATCGGAGACATGTTTGGCGCTGTTTAAGCGGAATCCAGCGGAGTTTTTGCGTCGTTTTGTGACCGTCGATGAAACCTGGATCCACTGGTACACACCAGAGACCAAAGAGCAATCAAAACAATGGATCCAGACCGGGGAACGTGCTCCAAAGAAGGCGAAAACTGTAAAATCGGCCGGAAAAGTTATGGCCACCGTTTTCTGGGATTCACAAGGTCTGATCTACATCGATTACCTCGAGAAGGGTAAAACAATTACAGGGCTTTACTATGCCGATTTATTGGGCCGATTCGACGCCGAATTAAAGAAAAAACTACCCCATCTGGCGAAGAAAAAAGTGTTGTTTCACCACGACAACGCACCGGTTCACACGTCTGCCGTTGCCATGGCCAAATTGGTCGAATTACGCTACGAATTGCTGCCCCATCCACCGTATTCTCCAGATTTGGCCCCTTGTGACTTCTTTCTGTTTCCTAATCTGAAAAAATCACTCGCCGGGAATAGATATGGATCAAATGAGGTCATCGCCGCCACGGAGGCCTATTTTGCAGTTTGACAAAAACTATTTTTCGGACGGGTTAAAAAAGTTGGAGCATCGCTGGGCTAAGTGTATCGAACTAAAAGGAGACTGTTGAAAAATAAATTGCCACTTTTCCAAAATTTTCGTTTACTTTTTGTAGGCTAAGTATTTATTGAATGACCCTCGTACCTATATATTTCGAGTTAAGCACAACAATATTTTTTTTTATTTAAAAATCTTGAATTTTTTTAGGACTTCATTTAAACGCATTTATTTTACACATACTGTTACTCCTTATCAAAATAAACTATTATGTCACAAAGTACTCTTTATGTAGAAAATATTTAGTCTTTAATTCATAAAAATTGGACGTTTGGTTTGAAAGTTATGGCGAAAGCAATATTATTTCTGCTATTCTATTACTATTTCTGCGCTCCGCGGCCGGTGGCGACAGGCGAAGTAGGCGTCACCAAGGCGGGGGTGCGGATGCGAGAGGGGAGTTTAGGTCTATGAGTAAGGTACACCGCGCGGCTCAGACGCGTGGTCGGAAAAAAATAAACTGACTTCCACGCGGGCGGAGTCGCGGGCGACCGCTAGTATTCACATAAACCTTCCCGGTTAAATTCTAAAATAATGGTGAAAGCCGCATCAAAAGAACAACACGCAAAAGCGAGTTCAATCCATACTACAACAACAATTCAATACATCATAGTGCAATTCGAAAGTAACTTTGTGTGTCTGTCTGTATGTTACCTTTTCACGCCCATACCACAGAACGGATTTCGATAAACTTTGGCAAGGAGACAGATGGCATACTAAGGAAGGACATAGTCTACTTATTGTCTCAAAAATAATCCTAAAGTAGGTGATACAGACACATGACATCTCGTCAGCAACAATGACGGGTCCGCCAGGACCGATGCCTGCCAGGGTTGCGGGAAAGTCCGAAAGGGTTACCGTGGCCGCTGGCACAGGCAACTGAAGGAACATGGGTGGATTTAAGTCAGTAAGAGTCTGACCCGCCCAGAGCGAGAGAAGTTATTTGATGATTTCAAACCATAAAAAAAATAAAAAATATGGGACAAGGGTTATGAACATTTAAATGTATGTTTTTGGTAAGAAATAAACAAATACGTGCGTTTTTGTAAAATCATCCCCCGAGGAGATAAACGGGATGATTTTAAAATTCACATGTATTTAAAATATTGAAATGTCTGTGTACCTCTTTTGAAGCGATTTAAGGGATTGGAAAATAGTATGTCTATTACCTTTCATGCCTTAACGGCCGAACGGAAATGAATGAAAGGCATACTGATAGGCCATGACCTGGGTTAGGACATAGGATACATTATAATACCGGTAGTACGTTACTGTGGGATAATTTGCGATATTTACGCGGGCGAAGCGGCGGGCAAGAGCTAGTTTACGTTATGTATAGATATGGTGTGAGGTAAAGGGTTAACCGTTAACAGATATCTTCCCATCCCTCTTCCCCCGACGTTGACCTAAATCGAAACTGTTAACAACTGGAACACCGGATTATCGTGCATTCATTTAGTAATAATAAAAAAAGCTTTGTATTATAAGCAGTGATCGGATTAGGTAGTGTAATTTAGGGTCAAGAACTTCAAACAATGTCATTAGTATGGACAAGAATATGATTTTATTTTTCTCTTAATGTATAAATAAAGTGCTTTGGAAGCTTATAATTAATATGCCTTCTATGTTTGTGTGTGTATAGTCTGACACTTCATATCTCTCTCACAGTTACTTCTTTAACGCTATTATCAGATTTTATTTATTTATTATTTCATTCTAGAAACTTACAGCTAACTTAAAAAAGAACATACAAAAAATATATATTTTGAGAAAACAATGCATTTTGAAAGTGGTCTAGGTAAGTTTATGAACAAAAAAAAAATGCCCTACGGACACTCTACGTGTTTTTGAGCAAATACCTCAGACTAAGGAAAAGAAAGGACTCTGCATAACGAATAGTATACAGCATATCTCACTGCGGTCGGTCGCCATGTTTTGTCACAGCCAACAAGCATCAGTTGTCATAGCAACTTTGTTTTGAAGAAAATTTTGATATTATAATGCGCGCAGCTCTACCGCAAGCCGCCATCTTTATGCCAGACTCACATTTTAGGCAGGCCCGTTTTTTTCGTAGTTTAGTCATGTCTATTTTTCTTTTCCTTAGTCTGAGGCAAATACAAAGTAGGTTATTAAAATGTACAATATCAATATGTCGGATCCGGTCATTAGTACGGACACGAAACGAATCGCAAGCGCGCCACTGTCAACATCACGTGATCTACCTACACCTATAGCGCGCTTCTACAGAGTCGTGATGTTTTTAAGCTGACGGCGAGGAAGACATTCCAGTGTCAGATCGCATCTGAGTGAAGACGTCACGGAACTGTTCTCGATTCGTTGTGCTGTTATTGTATTAATTTGTGCTTTTTATACACGCTGTGTGTCGCACCCAGTGTATTTTCATTGCACGATACCCATATTCTGTCCACATGATGTCTGAATCTAATGGAGTTAATCATGACGATCCAACAAATATAACAACTTAGCAAATGCAATGGCAAATTTGCTATTCCCTGGACACCAGGACTATATGGCTTTTCCATATTTTGATAACGTCATTAAATACCAGTAATTGCATCCCAAAATCCGAGCACTGATTATAAGTTTTAGAGAAAGTAAAAACAATAAGATAGGTAGTATTTTAAATGTTCTTAAGCTTCCTATTAAATTAATTTATATGTATGGATCACGTACAGTGTACAGGCGGGTCTAATGAAATCTAAAACACTACTCACGAGGTGAATGAACTAGTGAAATGATGCTATGAAAAAAATACTCATCCCAAACAAAAGAAGCGCTCAAAACACAAAAATATACATGAACAAACCAAAAATTATACTTAAGTACCTTATCTTTCACAGTTTTAAAGAAGGCCCCGCCTTCTTTCTTGACGTTCTTGGCCCAGTCCTTGTACTGTTGTTTCAACTTCTGCCCACTCCCTGTACTTAGTTTATCGGCATAATGATTGCATTCAACTTCAAACTCATCGTTAAAACCTCGCCCCGAGTTAAGCAAGTCCAGTCTTTCATCAATAAACTGTAAAAAGTATTTACAATTACTGCTTTTTGCTTGATAAATCTATTTATTTATTTATCACACTAATGCGTTTAAATATACTTTTTGTTTCAAAACAACTTTTTTTTTTCTTAATGGGTTAGCTTAGAAAAAATAAGCGAAAGTAAATGATTCTATAATAAATATTGATAAATAAAACCGAATACCAATGTTGCTATCTATTCTGTGCCACGGCATTAAATTAACATTTGGCATTGAATCATTAAAGATGAAGAGTATAATTTAGAGTGTATTGTAGCAATATATCTCACCTGACGGAATATTTGTGATTGTAATATTTTTGTAAGGAATGGTTGCATGTTTCTTCTAGTTTTAATGAAAGCCTCTGGATTAAATGTTATCAGCTGACCATTTTCAATTCTGAAACAAAATATTTAAACATTGTGTTTGAACAACCTTAGTCAAAATAAAACTACATATTAATTCCGGAAATATACTTGAATCACCTTTCTAACTGTCCAAGAGAAAACTTTAATGTAACTTACTTTATCGCATCACGATATCCACCTATTAATGAGACTAGAGCCCGCAAAAAGGCTCGAGACACGGCATCGCCTAAAGCATTCTTATCACTTAGAGCTCTCTTTAAGCTCGCCACCTGAAATTGAATTATGGAAATCATTTAAAATGCAGATGCAAAATGTTTTCATGTTTGTTGTTATTTAATTTTTTCTTTCTATACTAGGTAGCAATTTATTTTACCGGAAACTGATTTATCTTACTGAGACACAAAAATTAATAAATATTCCCTTGTCAATTTTATGTTGGAAAATAAGTGTGATGTAAGTACCTATACTTATTTTCCAACATAAAATTGACAAGGGATTTTTTATTAAATTTTGTACAGGAAGTTCTGATTTCAGCATTTCATAAAGTAGGAACAGACCTTCTTTAGTTAGTTTTTGTTAATCCTACATCGCTGTTTAATAAACTCAGATCATATAAACACAAGAGATAAACTTTGTAAACAAATGTATTCCTGATCCGATGTCTCCGCGTTCCTCCCACTTAATTCACTAACACAAAAGTAAAAACTACAAGAACGGCACACGAGCTCACATCTCTCCCACACACAAAGAAACTTTCAGCACCACTAATAAACTCACTAATAGACCACATGCAAACAGGGGGCGGCGCTTCTACCTGTAGCTACGGACTCAGAATAAACACACTGTATATGCAAGTTACACAACAAGTGATGTTAAGTTGTAATCATAGAAAATTTTTGATGAAATTCAGTTACCTTTAATATCTGCTCTTTTTCCTAAGATTTTATTGACTATGAAAATAAAACGATACAGGAGTTTCCCTCGAGCATATAGCTACTCTATACAAGTGAAGTTTGATCATAATTGGAATATTAACTAACTAAAGTTAGTACAATTTTGTCATAATAAACAATACATGATCTTGAGCCTATAACAATACAATAACAGAACTACAATATATCTATGTCTGTGGTTTGACAAATTTCCAGTTAACTTCTAATATTAATCAGTGTAACTTCAAAACTGTATATTTTAACGGATATAGATATTAGTCTCTAGAATTCTAATTATTTAAAATTCAAATTATGATCAAACTTCGTTTGTATGGAGCACGTTCGGGGGAAACGGAAACTCCTCTTAAAGTATGTGTCAGGACATGCTACAAAATCACAGCTATTCATCTTACTACTATTGTAAATGCGAAAGTCTGGATGGATGGATGTATGGATGTTTGTTACTCAATCACGCCAGAACGGCTGAACGGATGTGGATTAAATTTGGATATAAGTATATTAAGATGGATATATTATAACCTGGAATAGGTGGAATAGCATATAGACTAATTTTTATCCTGGAAAAATGTACGGTTCCCGTAGGATAATTTCCGACATCCACGCAGGCGAGGCCGCTGGCAAAAGCTAGTAAGATATACATAACAACTAATCTAAACTACCAAGAAACTATTAGGATATCAACTTCTCGAATCTAGATTAGGAGAACACAAGTAAAACTTCAAGATATTTATTGATATGGATTTTATTGATCAGTAAAATGTAAATATGTAGTTAAAACTTGCCGCTTTGACCTTAGTTAAATAGTGGACAGACTATTCGAAGAACTTTCTTCAATGGTTGAAAGCAATTTGGCTCAAAGTGAGACGAACATATTGTGATATTTTTTGTTGGAAACCAGTTTGGACCCCTTCCTGTCGCATTGATCCACTTTTCTTTTCTTTTTGGATCCTTCGGATAGCTAAAATGTTAAAATAAAAGCAAGGCGTCACTGATGATGATGATATCAATGATACATAATAACATGAGTAGTAAACAGCCATAAAATTCCAAGCAAAAAAAAAATTGTTCCCTTGCGTAACTTAATAAATAATTAAACTCTTTAAAAAGATCGTATAAAATATCGACAACCACAAACGTCACATCACATCTCTAAGTCTAGTCGGCAGCGGCCGCACACGAAACTATCGTGTGAGTGAGAGTATCAGTAAAAACACTTATCCATTGCGCTATTAGACCAGCCCATTCATTGATCGATGTGTACTAAGCGAACAATGGTTTTTGTTCGAATGAAAATATTTGCTTTTGGTACTTCATCGTGTTTCTAGTCTCATACATAAGTAATGTTATAATAAATTTGATAAGAAAAGCAATAATATTTTTGTACTTACGTGTGAAATGAGGTGCCATTTTTCATGTAATTCACAATATAGCCGTTACTTTTGCAAACAATGACTGAACAACGGGGCACTTTGACAAAAATCATGAGCAGCGAAGACGTTGCAAGTTGACATTCGACTAATGGCCGAAACTGGCATCATGACACTTTCCGGCCGGATGAGTGCGCACGCGCCACGCCTCCTTGACATATCTCCTGTGTTTATATGATCTGAGATACTATATAATGAAATTTGACAATGCAATATGAAACCGTGGACTTGCCATTCTGTCCTTTGAACAAACAAACAGAAGTAAACTTATGAAGTATTTTCAATGATCAATTGGTATTATCAGGCGATTCGCACACTGCACCGCATCATGCAGCGGGATGCAGGAGTGCGTGTTCTTGCGTTGCTTGTAAGTATCTCCGTTTGTATAGAAAACACGCACCCGCAAGTACGCGCGTAGGTGCGTTGTCACGCAAGTCACGCAACATGCAGCATGATGCGGCGCGTTTAAAAAACGTGGTGTGCACAGGCCCTTAGGCTTGTGCATGTATGTCGCTGTGTGCGAGACCTGCAACCTTGTCGCGCTAAGGGCTAGGCCACGTCACAATTTAACTGTGTTTAAACACATTTAATGATTGATTGTGCAAGCGGGCCTTAGACTCGGAAACTTTGTCAGAAACATCATCATCTGCCTGCCTTTTCCCAACTAAGTATGTTGTGGTCGGCTTCCAGTCTAATCGGATGCAGCTGAATACCAGTATTTTACATGGATCGACTACATAGCTGACCTCCACAACCCAGTTACTGAGTAATACGATACGATCGGAATAAAGTTCTAAATTTGAAAAATGGCTCAATAGTTCAAACCTTTGTTTAAAGTTAAACCTTGTTTTGTATAAGGCCGTTAGAATCATCGACGCGACAAAGATGAAGAGAGATTTACAATATTTTCATAATATGGTTATTTGTGCTCTCCATGTTGAAGCACATTACGCTGAATCGTAAATAAAAGGATCAGGTAATAAGTATACCATCTGGATTTATGACAGGCAAATGTGCATCGTCTTACCAGATCAGAGGGAAGACTTTCCAAATCGTTGAAAGGCGATTTAAGCTCATTTGCGTCTACGTCTAATATAACCACATCGCCAATTTCAGACATCCTTACGCTCTGCAATGGACAAGATCATAGGTTATTTATATTTCTTTTACTAGGATACTACGATTTCATGAAAAAAGTGTAGGTAGATAATAATATTTTATTCTAATAAACAACACAACAAAACATCACGCCGCTATCCCCGAATGGTTAGTCAGGGGTGTACCTATAGTACTCCCACATTTGGTCAGTTATGTTTAAGACCCATGTAATAGGGGCCGAGCCTATTGTCATCAACCGGGCACAAATACTGAGAAATTCCAGATGAAAAACCCAACATCATTTTGCCCGACCCGGGAATCGAAACCAGGACCTCATGCTCAGCAGTAGCCCTAGACCAACAAGGCAAAAAAATTATAAAATATATTTAAGAAATAATTTATATTTTTTATATGTATTTGAACTCTCACCTCCATAACACTCCTAGGAACGCCAATAAGAAAGGGCATTGGCGCCAATAAGTAATCAACCAGATGTTTTGGTAGAATTGGAATGAATATGTGTTGCCAGGACATCGGAAAGAGCGTTGCATTGGCTGCCTGCACGCAAGCCGATAGTCTTGAGGGCTTCGAAGCCACTATCGCTACTCTACGCTCGTGAAGCAAAGCCGCCCATAGCCCAGCCATGCACTTTGTGTCCATGGCGCTAAAGTATTCCGTTAAGTTGCACTGAAAAAAATATATGTTCAATCATTACTCATGTTTATAACGTATTTTAAAACGAATAGGTACTTTAAAAAATGTAAATGAATTATGAAAACAATTTTAGTGTTCTATAATGTCGTAAACGTGTAAAGAAAAATGGGCAAAAGTTGTAGTCAGAAACAAAACTAGTAAGCTTTAATTCCTGTGTTTTAAAACCGCTCCCTTGAGACTATTTTGAGTGCCTAACCTATACTATATCAATGACTTTACTTACATTTTCCGGAATACTTGGTAGTGTAGTGTCGGGACACTGGCATGTGAAAACGCTATGACCCGCATTGTAGGTCACTTTAAGCGTATGCCCGGGCATAGGCGGACGTATCCGACAAGCTTCTAGGAAGGACGCTAGTTCCCCCCGCTCTGGGCTATTTATCAGATTCGCGATGCAATTTAGTAGCCTGAAAATAATATTTAATTGTATATAACTCAAGTACAATCTTATTCAAACAGAACACAGTGCATTTTTTTTTTTTTTATTGAGAGGGGCGTTCAATGTATTATCGGTATGACGGTGAATTACTAATGATGTGGATAATTTGACTAAATAAATAATTAATGATATTATCTAAGGGTATAAAGGTTAAGTCTAAGTAGTTGTAATCGTTAGTTTGCTAGTTATCCTTAGTCAACTTTGCCGATATCCAAGTCGAATTATGCTGATTGAGTACACAAAAAAGGTTAAACCATAAACGCAGAATCCTACGCATCCACTTTACGAAATTTACGGAAAGCAATTAAAGAAAAAAAGACGGGGTATTCTGACCACCGGTGTGTTGCTTCTTCACGATAACGCCCCGGTCCACGCGGCACGTGTATCCAAGGCTACTGTTCGAGATTGTAGTTTCAAAGAAATTAACCACCCACCCTAAAGCCCGGACCTAGCCCAAGTGATTATTATTTGTTCCCTAATTTGAAAAAAGACCTTCGTGGAGACGATTTCCAACTATGAAGACCACAAGACGGCAATAAATGCGTTTTTTTTTCAGAGAAAAAGGAGAGTTATTTTTGACAGGATCTTGATCAGGGTATTGAAAAGTTAATTTAGAGTAAAAAATATATTTATATATATATATACTTACATATAAATGCATTGACGTTAGGGGGGAACATTGAAAAATTAAAAATTATTTTAAGTTATCGTTATCTTTCATGCCGATACCGAGAATACATTGAACGCCCCTCGTAACATAAACATTTTGTTAATTGATATTAAAACTATTAACGTATTCATATTTATATTCGCAAACAAGCACGAGTTTAATTTCAATAACACTTAACATTGCGCTTAAAAACAAGAAAGTGATCTTATAAAGGTTCAGTTTTTCTTTTAAGGTCATAAACCTGTAAAACACCGGCCAAGAGCGAGTCTGGTCCTCACAATTAGGGTTCCGTATCAAACTACAGTGAGCAATCAATAATAGAACGGTCGCTGGTCTGCAGTAATTGCTGTATTGCGCGTAATTAATCAACCTGCGCTAGCTCCTAAACAAAAGACATAGTGACAAGGAAAAAAATCTGCACTATTATAATCTGATCAACCTAAGTAACGTTTTTTTAATTGATAAAGGCTATATTTTGATGTATCTTTAAGACTAGTGGAAAAAAGCTCTTTCAATGATACCTAACACGATACATTTATTAAAATCGTTTATTTTTTTCTTAGGATCAAACTGGTCCCCCATATAAATAAAAAATTTGGCGAGCTGTATGCGGTTCATTGAGACCCTTATATTATGCAAAAATTCAAATTCATACGTTGCATAGATCTCGAGAAAAACTTTTGTGACAGACGGACAAGAAAGCGATCATAAAAAGGTTTCGTTTATGCTTTTAAGGTCGGAAACCCAAAAAAGAGTAAGCGTTTCAATAATTCAAAAATATGATCGACCTGCAAGAACACAGCATTTATATATCACAACAATCACAAGTCGGAAACCATCCGAAAGTCGCGCGAGCGGCGATCGCGCAATGACAAGCGTTTCTTTTCGCCAGCACGCATCACTATGCGAGTGCTACTGTGAGCCTAACGTTCTATGCATATTAAATTAAGTTGTAGTCGCAAATGCCATAGCAAATCCTAACAAATAAATATAATTGCATTGATCACCACGCTTGCTCAAGATAGTCAAGACGGATTGGCAATTTCGGACTTATAATAACAGTATAAGTCCAGGTTTCCTTACCATGTTTTTCCTTCACCGATGTCAGTAATTGATACTAAAATAAACTCAGAAAGTATAGTATATTTATTAAAAAAGTCACTTTGGTACTTGCCCGGATTTGAACCCACAACCTCGTGCATGAGAGACAAGGCTTTAACCACAGCATCATGACAAAAAAAAATCAATAAGCAATCTTGGCACAGCATATTTATTATACAAGTGTGGACAATGCTAATAGAGAAATTTGAGCTTTATTGGTATGAAACACGTTCGGAATTGAATATTTGGAAAGCTCATTGTCAAATTCACATTGGAATCGCACTGTATATTGTCTCGATTGGTGTTAGGTATATACGGGAGTCACACTGAACGTTTTGAGAATAGGGCAATATAAAACGCAGCCGATGAAAAGTTTATTTAATTCGAATTAGGAACTCTTTGGGAATCTGTAGATGTGTAATGAATTTAAATATCATTTGTTATTAACAAATTGGCGGCAATTATAAAAGTTTGTCGTGCGTCGAAATGGATTTGACTAGAGAAAATTTTCGTTCAATGATTTATTACCTACGACTTTCGTTACGGTCTTACTCAACAACAATGTTACGATAGACTTCGATGAGCATTTCATGACAAACCCCCATCCCGTGCCACTGTTTACAGCGACTACTGAAGATAACGTGAGTGCTGTGCGGCTACTGATAGAAGCTGATCGAAGGGTGATATATCAACAGATTCGGGCAGCATTAGGCATTGGTATGAGTCAAGTACAAATACGCTTACATGAACATTTAGGCGTCAGAAGCTTTGTACTAGATGGATATCTCATAATTTGACGGAAGATCAAAAACGCAGTCGTTTGGGTTGGTGCCGCTCAATGCTTGAAAAGTATGACGGAGGTGACTCGAATGATGTATAATAATATGACATCGTCACAGGTGAAGAAAGCTGGATATATTGTTACGAACCCGAAACCAAAAGACAATCGGCGCAATGGATGTTTCCATTCGAAGATTTGCCGACAAAAGTAAAGAAGGGTAGAAGTCAAGGGAAAAAGTTGATTGCCTCAATCTTTGGACTGATGGATCATTTCGCAACAATTGTCCTAGAAGATAAAAAAGACTGTTACTGCCGATTGGTATGTCAGTTATTGTTTATCAGTTATCTTGGAAAATGTTAGACAGCAGCACCCAAGAAGCAGGATTCTCCTCCATCACGACAACGCTCAAGCTGTCTCCGCCAGACGGACTATCGAATATTTTTCTATCGAAAGTATGGAGTTAATAAGTCATCCTCCTTATAGTCCTGACCTGGCACTTTGTGGCTTTTGTTTATTTCCAAAAATAAAAGATAAACAGGAATTCGTTTTATGAACCCTGAAGATGCCGTTGGCTGCGTTTGAAAAAGGCGTGGAAGAAATCCCTAAATAAGAGTGAGCCCACTCCTTCAGTCAATGGTTCTATCGCATGTCACGGCGCTTAGAAAGGAATGGAGACTACTTCGAAAAGCAATAACATCACATCATTCCGTTTTTTATTTTCTAATAACTTTTAGTGTGACCCACGTATGTGAGAGACCTGACATCATGCGATCGACGGAGGCTTATCATTTTAAACCGAAGCATACGACGAAATACAATTTTTTCATAACATTTTCTAAAATGTTTTAACTTCTGATGAATTACCAAACAGTTTACTAATCGCCTAATAAAAAAAAATGGCGACTAATAAGGGTCAGCGCAGACCAACGGAGTGGCGGCGAAGCGACTAAAATTCTATAACAACTGAAAGTCAATTTTATTTACTATAGGCTACAGCTGAGATTTTCGCCGCTTTGTCTTTTTATTACGTAGTACCAATTTCAGGTGCTATTTAATAAAAATCTTAAATTTATTCATACACTAACAGACAACGCACAGCCTAACCCGCAGGATCTAAAACATGAAATTTTGCACTAGATTTCCTTATAATGTAGCAAAAGTGAAGAGTAGTTTTTTTTTATTTATTACTTAACTTAACTTAAATAGGGGATAAACATTTGTATGGAGATTTGTCATTTTAGCAGTTAGGAAATCGCATCGGGCATGCAGCTTGTAGTAAATAAAAATAAGTCTTTCAGTTGTTATAGAATTCAGTACTCTTTTCACAGCCACTCCATCGGTCTGCACTGACCCTTATGGGTTGAGCATTATAGCACAGCTATCATTAAAAAGATAAAACTGCATCCACCCAAAAATAGTTAAAATTAAATAGGTGTAAAGCAATTTGATACTTACTTGTAGAATATATCATGCCATGGTAAATGTGACAATAATACTAATGCAGTGTTGCTTTTCGGGTCATATCGGCAAAAACAAAATGTATACTTAGAATCCTCCGATGTCAGCACAAATGAATAGTGCTGTGCGAATGAACTGAAAACGATAGATGATCAATCAGTATTTACATAAATTAGAAGGGATAAAACGAAGGTACACAGGTCATTTTGGTGATTACAGAAGTAGTACACTTCTTAAAATCTATTACATCATGCTCAATTTAATAAACTCATTTCTACAAACTATAAACTAGGTACACTTACTTTTCTAGCTGACATGGAAATGTGAATTTGGGTATATTTTTTAACTCTTCTTCATTTTTATATGTCTCTGGATATTTTCTTAATATATTTGGTTCCCTCAGATGATCACCAGGTGATACTTCACAAAATAATTCAAACAAGAAGCGTACAGTGTCTCTGAAAAAATAACCCACCAACAATGAATACAAAGATATCAATAATATGTGGTATATGTTATGGGGCCTGTGATCTTAGAGAAAAGAGAAGATTTTAATAAGAAATAAAAAATATATTTTAATACCATGTCCGAGATTCAACTCTCACCTACCGGATGTCGGAAATCAACAAATTAAAAGTATCTGTTTGAAAACAGCTGTTAATAGAATAAGTTCCTGCATTTTTTACATAAAATCAGTTGTAACAATATATACCTTTGATGTTATTTTAAACTTAATTCTTCATTAATGGCTTTTGTGTATGGAAGAAACACCATCATTTTGCCAATACCTTCGAAAATGTATGGACAAACTGATGTTTACTTACATAACTTTAAGCAACATTTATAAATAAGAGGGCTATGATTTTCCATTTTTATGAACTTTTTTATCATAATTGGGCTTAATTGTTTCCTAACCATAATGGGCTTTAATGTTTCTGATTGCAGTGGAACTGTGGAAATGCTGCTCAGTAACTCCTTTAAATAAGTAGTACTATTAACTATGATCTCCACTGTTAGTCATACATGCATAGTCAGTAGTGTCTGGATTATGGTATCAATTACGTGTAAAACTTGATCAGTCCCATAGCCAACTAGTTGATCGGCAATATGTTTTGGCATTCTTATTACTGTAACTAAAGGTCACGCTGAGACATGCACCTATTAATTATAATAAATTACCCATCGATTTCATACACAAATATAATATATAGGTTTGGGTTTGACTCTGGTTGATTCCTACGCAAGTCATTACTATTTTGAACATCAATACATTACATACATAGTCCTGCTGATAAGACTATATTGTAACTCCCAATTAATTTTATCTATCTGTAAATACATAAACTGTACATGATATTGTTATCTTCTGGTACAAATACTTGTACTGTAGATGATCACCTAGTTAATACACCAATGCATACTAAAGAAAACTTAAATATTCTGAGGGCCTGCATAGACAGTCACAACAGGACTCTATTCTAACAGCAGATGTGAGGAACTAGTTATACCTATATTAACGTGGGGCACAATAATTCATACAAAATTGCAAGGTAAATAAAGATATAAGATATAAAAGCAAGATGGAGTTATGATTCTCAAAAAACATCAAAATATATCTGAGAGGTTAAAACGTATGCTAGACCATTAATTTGAACCTCCCACTGGACCATTCCAATGGTCAACTTACAGGAGGCCGAAAAACTAACAAATTTAATGAAGTGATATTAGTTACCTTACTCTGGAACCCATGTCTCGACGTGGATCATATGAAATTTGATTACATCTTCCACACCACCGGAACTGTAGTAACTTATTGGAAAATTAAATCTTCATGAAACATCACCAGCCATAGAAAACTACCTTCGAATCGTATGAATCATTTTTTAAAGATTTTACTTCTGTCTATTCCAAACTATTACCACAGATAACTATATACTAGTCGGAGACAGATAGGACAGTACTATGGTTGACGATTAGTTCCAAAAATATGCGCCAAGCGCTAGTGTCGTAATGTCACTGAGGGATGACCCACAGCGTACTATAAAAATGACGCTGACCATCCGGCACAGAATATCGATAGCATAGTGATGTGCCATGGAATATTCTTATAGGGTTAATTTTATTATTTGCAATGTTCAATGTTTCTTCCTATATGTTCATTGGATACGAATATAACGAAAGAAATGTAAAAAAAAGACTTCAGATTTTACTTTTTATTTATTTTTTCGTCTTAACCTATGGGCTTTATATTTCTCAAAGGCAATTTGTTGAGGTGCACACATCTGTAGGCCAATTCTCGTACTTAAAAAACGTTCAAATTCAAGTCGCAATCTCATCTCAGCGACAATCAATGTCAAAAACCTGTCAAAAATGTATGTAAATTGATTGTAATTTTGACAGATTGACACTGAGATTAGAATGCGAACGGTCTTAAAAATACGGGAATTGCCCCTCTGTTTCACAAGTTTTTCTTGTACACCTCCTTTTAAAATTTTATTAATTATGTTGCACCAATTATGAACATGGGTGCGTATCATTAAATTAAGCAACCATTCCTTTACTTCGGTGTTATGACCTGTACACCCCAACCAATTTAAATCAAATTTCTTTATTATTTCTATTTTTAAATGTTTTTTTACACATGTTTTGTATGCATACTTATTCAAGTAATCATGTATAAGGCCCGAGATATTCCTATATAACATTAGAAACTTCTTTGATGGATATGTTAAATTATGATGTTTTAAAAGGGTATATTCTCGTTGTTCAATCCATTTATGAAATACATCTCTTTTTGTTTGCGTATAAGTATCAGAGCATCTCCTACAATTAAATTTGTTTGTCACTCTCCTGCACATATACCCTGCTGTATATGCAGAAGAGTGCACGCGCAATCTTTCGTTTACTGGATTTAGTGATTGGTTACTGCTAACGTTTTGCGTCATTGTTATGGGTCTACTACACACAGCATTTTCTTTATCTTCATCAAATGTTGATGAGGAACTCTCATCAACATTGGATGAAGATATGAGTTTAAAAAAATCTACAACTGTGTTTCTTGTATCATCCTCACAGTTTGCGTATATTGAATGTGGACCCATAACGTTGGACATTAGCAGTGATTTAAAAGCATTCAAAAAAGTATTTGCATCAGGATTGACGTTCCTGTAGTTGATGGCTCTGATCCTACCAAAAAAATTCTCAAGAGGATCCTGATTAACATTTCTAGGATAAAAATATTGTATATCATATTTTTCGAACAACAGTTTAGACAACCTTTCAAAACTTTCTATAGTTGTAACCCATCCATTAAGAGAAGGAACTCGAACCTTATAGATTTTATTATTTTTGAGGGCTTTCTTGCTACTATTATCAATATATTGAATATTATTTAATATTTGTTTGGCTTCTGTCCAAAAATTGAAAATTTGATAGGCGTTTGGCTTTATTGGTCCACGAAGTTTGCCCCGGACAGTACTCCCTCGAGATCCATTCACGCTGTCAAAGAGCTTGTCCATGAATTCCACAGCTTCGCCTGTTGTGGCCATTGTCTCACTGACATTTTGACCCGAGGCTGTAGTTTCTGAAATACATAATTATATATAAGTATAACAAACAAACAATGTTTCCATTTCCATTCTATCAGACTACAAGAAAGTGCAACTGGTATTATTCTTATTATATTAGTTTAAATCAAACGTCTTATTAGTCATAATGGCTCAATTGTAAAAATTAAAACCCAATTATTAAAAACCTAATTCTTTTTAACAAAGAGTGAATATGTATAGTGTGAATTCTTGTGTTTCTTTTGTCGGAGACCCTAAATAAATTAAAGTAAAGTGAGTAAGTGAGTGATTGATTGATAACAAAGTAAAAACTTACTGAACAATGCAGTGTATTTAAGCATTCCACTGGTTGTTGCACTCAGAGTTTGGGCAGCTACACTCACTTTAATTTTCTTCATTTTTGTTGCATAAATAAGGTGCTCTGTTAGTTTTTTATGCATTCTAGTATGACCTAGTTGGCAATCAGCATCAAATACCATTTCAATATCCTTCCAAGTGGCAACTTTGCTTTTGAAAAACATGTCTTTTGTAAGAAGGTTGTTCCTTAGCCCCTTAAGTAAGTGTGGGGGATCATACACTACACTTAGGTGTTGTCCTGACATCTCAATAGTTCCATCTGCAAACAAAAAAGCTATTGAGTACAACTTAATTTGATGGATCACAATCCTACTAATTTATAAAATAATGTCAAAGTTTAGATGTTTGTTATGTAATTGTGGTTTAACAGTTCAACATATTTGGATGAAATTTGGTACACAGTTAGACCATGACCTGGACTAACATACAGATGGATATTATGATAATTATAATGATGATGGATACTTTTTATCCTAGATAATTTGCAACTGCTATGCAGATAATGTGAACAAAGGCTATTTGTAGAGAGAGTATCTACTCACCATTATATATAATTATGTCTCAACTCAAGCAATAAAGCGATGAGAACGAATAATACACAAACTAACCCAGAGATTCGACACGAATGACTGAAAACTGAAATTACTGAAAATACAATCTGTCAGTTTGACAGTTATACGCAACACTCGACAGCCAAAATGGCTGCCAACAACATGGCTACCGAAAGTAGCGCCATAACGCATTTTTTGGAACTAAAGCTGTCGCAGGCCTGACTATTACGAAAGACACGGACGATGTTAGTCACTTTCCCGTCACTCACTATAAATTTTACTATTTCAAAATTTCAACAATTGTACGTCATGCTGTCTCTGTCACGTAGATAATAATTGTAGAGCAAGCGGTTCCACCGGTTCCACGATGCTAAAGATCTATCATTATGTTATAACTGTGGAACGAGTCTACGTCGAGTCGAGGCGACACTCGTCAATTAACGTTCCGTTTTAATCACACAACAGCGTAAAAATTGGAAAGTAATTTTAAAATTTACATTACGGTAACCGCGTCTTTTATTGATCTAAATTACAGCATTTTTTTTACTAGATAGTATTCGATATTTTATTATATAAAGACACTTATAATTTTGATAGTAAACATTTGAGTAAATAATTTATGCGTAGCAATAATGTTTGAAAAAGTGTAACGGATCTTGGGGTCACCAGGTTATCTGCGCACATAGGATGAAATTCACGATCTCTTTGGTGGATCGTGCGGAGGTGAGACGGTAAAATAGGCGTAGCCCTCAGCCGATCGATTCTGTAAAAATCTCACCGTGAAGACTTGCGTGGAGTGACCTGTCAGTTTCATCCCACTGATGCTAGGGGTAGGGATTGACCAAACATTACATTTACAATCATAATCGAGATTTTAATAATATTTTTTATCCAAATTCTATTGCTCATTTTATATTGTTTCAAAGCTAGTATGTAGCTAAGTGGCTAAACATTACTATTTCGGGGGTTTTAAAATAAAATAGCAAAACAGAAATTCAGTTAGAAAGTCAATGCTGTTTTTTTTTGTGTTTGCCATAGGCGCGAGTTCCGTCACGCACGGAATTGTAAATAAAATTTATAAAACATACAAGTTGCAAAGCGAGCTTGCTATTGTAAGCACCTCGCCTAGGGCCAATTAGATTTTCGGAAATAGAAGTTCGGTACTTTGTTGAATAATCTACAAAAGCTCTAGAATTGAGAGGAAAATTTCAGGACCTCGCCTCGAATACGTTAAGTGCTTTAATACTATACGAGGCGTTTTCGCATTTTTTTTTAGTTCCGAATGTTTTAAACCTATATTTTATTTTGAAGCCATAAACACCATTCACACTTGCGCGACGAGTCGTCGCGGGCGCAACGAGTCGTCGCGGGCGCGACGCGGCACAAGAGAGTATAAATGGCGGTGCAATCCAAGCTGAGAGTAACGGTGGAGTTTCTTGCCCATTCTTCTCCATACGAAACTACCTTTTGGAAGGGGCGACTAGAATCAATTCTATTTAAATGAAAATGTTGACGTTCAAAAGTGCCTTTTATGTGCCTATTTGAAATAAATGCTTAGACTTGACTTTGACTTTGAGCTCAGTCACTCCAACAGGTTCACCATATCATCGAACACGTAAGCGTTGGTTTCCAACGTGGTATCATGACGGGTGCTGTGTTCTTCGACATAGCGAAAGCATTCGACAAAGTCTGGCACAATGGCTTATTATAATTATAAGCTTTACCAACTCGGTGTGCCAGACCGTCTCGTACTCGTCCTAGAAGACTTTTTGGCTAACCGAACCTTTCGCTATCGTATTGAAGGGGCACTGTCCTCCCCCCACCCTATCCGCGCAAGCGTCCCTCAGGGCTCTGTGCTAGCTTCCCTCATGTTCACCCTATTCACCAGTGACATTACCAAATTTTAATGTAAAATTGCGCAGTTGGCTCTGTTCGCAGACGATACAGCCATTTATTACACTGGGCTCCTCCCCGACTCGATATCTCGTACTCTCCAAACCGCAGTCAACAAGCTTGGCGCATGGTTTAGAAAGTGGAGAATCGAAGTTAACCCCGACAAGAGTCAAGCGGTTCTCTTCTTGAAACCGCGACTCAAACACAGACCTGACGACCCCCGCCCGATCAATATGTTTGGCAAGCCGATCCCTTGGGCGAAGCATGCCAAATATCTGAGTGTGACTTTGGAAAGACATCTCTCCTTCTCAGAGCACGTAAAGGTGGTTCGTTCGCGAGCCGCCTTTGCTCTGGGTAGACTACATTCCGTCTTAAATGCACGCAGTAAATTGTCACTCAGGTGCAAACTGCGCATGTATACGGCATACATCCGACCTATAATGACATACGCCTGTGCTGTTTTCGCACAGGCCCACCCCCGGCACGTACATAGGATGCAGACCCTACAGAACCGTTTTCTACGTAAAATCACGGGTTCCCCCTGGTTCGTTCGTAATATTAACTGACACTTAGATTTGAAAATCCCCACCATTCAGCAATTCATGAAACGCGCTTGCAAGCGTTTCTTTGATACCGCTGGCAGCCATCGCAACCCTCTGGTTTGCGATGGCCAGTTATGTCCCCTCTAGAATCCGTAGAATCCGCCGTCCAAGGCACGCACTGACCGACCCTGACGACCCCATCACCCTCCTCCAGGAAAGCAGTAGGGCCACCAGTACAGTATACAGCACACACAGACACAAATCGAAGTTCCGACCTCGCCGCCAAGGTCCTTCGCGTCCGCGTTCCTCCCCGTTAAATTCCCCATCCCCTCCCTAGGCTTGATCGGATCCGCAGAGCCAGCTGGTGGCGTAGCTGAGCCAGTAGTTTTACCCATTAATAATAATGAACCCATTTTGATCCAGCCTGTCCCCGAACTTGCTGTCCCCCCCCCCCCCCCCCCCCCCATATTAATATTATGCCCCTGGCTGGAGGCTTTCAGTTACCTCGAAGGCACCACGGGATTGACCGTTTAACCAGTCACGGCCTCTCAAGGCCAACTGCGAGATCCATACACAAAAAAAAAAAGCTCATTAGTAGACGATCGAGGACGAAGGCAGGTCTGTGCATGTTTACTGAGCGTGGGATCCTAGGTTAACCTATGTAGGTACCTAAGCTTTACCACACAAGAACGAATGACGAAACTGGCGAATTCGGACGTACTTATATGAAGTATTTATTTAAAAATCAAGACTTTTAAATTACTTAGGTATAATAATTTACTTTGGCCAAAGAATTAGCATTGCCATTCAACATGGCAATGCTGCCATTCTCCTGGACACGTTTCCGGATGACAGCGATGCGGACGAGTACTCGTACTCGTACTTCGACGCCTAAGTGTCCTTTTGTTTTTGTATTTATTTGTATGGTTAGTCATTTAATTTAGTACCTAATGTAAATAGTTATCTGTAACTGTAAAATAAAAGATTAACTTTTTTTCTCAATCTATACATACGAGCGTGAATTTCCATGAAAGTAATTGGTCAATTTATATTCCACTTCAAAAAACATTTAGTAGTAAGTGTGTTCGAATTTGTAGCATATTGAGAAAGTAGTCAAACTGAGTGAATTTAGTAAATAAACGCATTTTTTTTGGCTCCTCAGTCATGACGTTCTGCATAATAAATAATTGATTGTATCTACCTGAGATTACAAGGGAATCAATAACCAGAGATACTAAAATTTAGTATAAAAATTTACTAAATACATAGTACAAATCAATATTGTATATATTCGCTATTAAGGGTGACCATGTTGGGTGTGTACCTGGGACAAACTGACGACAGACTGACAAGATGGCCATGTCGTCTGCGAACAGAGCCAGCCGAGCCTTTACGCGCTTGCGCGGCGTGATCACATCACGGCAACGCTATTCTCGTTGCCACGGCAACATCACGCCAGCGAAGTCAAGTGAGCCCGTGTTGGCGCTGCATTGCGATTCTGTAACCATATCACCGTGAAAACTTAGGTGAAGTGAGCGTGGAGTGAGCTGTCAGTGGCATCCCACTGATGCTAGGGACTGACCAAGCATTACATTTACAATCATAATCGAGATTACAATTATGTTTTCTAATGTTAGTTCTGTTGATCATTTTATATTATTTCAAAGCTAGTATATACTAGCTCAAAAAAAAAACTGTAAATAATAATATTTAGACACATATTGTGTCTAAATAATATTATTTAGAGTTTTTTTTTTAGGAAACCGCTACACAGAAATTAAGTCAGAAACTAGTTTAGGAAATCAAAATAAAAGAACTTATCTGAGTTTCTAACTGAATTTCGCTGTTTTATTTAAAAAACCCGCAAAAGTAATTTTTGGCCACTTAAAATAATATAAAATGATCAACAGAATTAGCATTAAAAAAAATCTCGATTATGATTGTAAATGTAATGCTTGGTCAATCCCTAGCATCAGTGGGATCACACTGACAGCTCACTCCACGCTCACCTCACCTAAGTATTCACTTCACGATCACATTTTTAAAGAATCGACATACAGCAGGAGTCTCAGTTTAGCTATTTAATTTTAGTATTGACGATGATAATCTGATAGATATACTTTTATTATCAGGTTAAGTAGACCTCTATCTATTGGACGTTGGTAAATAAGTAGGTACCTACCTACCTAGTAAGTAAGTAAAAAAACTCCATGTGATATTACCAGTGCCTAACGCGCAAGCGCGGCGTGATCGTGATCACATCACCCGAATATCAAAACCACCGGTGAGGTGAAGTAAGCGCGATGCGCAAGTGTCGGTATAGATTTGGGTTAGTATAACAAGCCTGAACAACGTAGCACAGTCTTTACTCGACTCGAGCCACAAGTGTCGGTATAGATTTGGGTTAGTATAACAAGCCTGAACAACGTAGCACAGTCTTTACTCGACTCGAGCCACAGTCACTTCTTCAAAACACGTCGCGATTGGGTCATGGGATTGCGTTTACATAATCATTTAACATGGGCGCCGGGACCAGGGTGCAAGAGGGCGCACTTGCACTCTCCTGGCTTCAAAATGAAATATAGGTGTAAAACATTCGGAACTAAAAAAATATGTGAAAACGCCTCCATAGAATATTAAAGCACTTAACGTATTCGAGGCGAGGTCCTGACATTTTCCTCTCAATTCTAGAGCTTTTGTGGATTATTCAACAAAGTACCGAACTCCTATTTCCGAAAATCTAATCGGCCCTAGGCTTAGAGCATTTAGGTATGGAGATGGTACGCAACCAATTGCAGAATGCATTTTTCTGGCACATTTCGCGGGAGGCGAGGTAAACACGCACGGCACACCACAAAAATCTAGAGTACAATTTTATTACATATGCATTGTTCTTATGTTTACGAACACACACTATGAAAATATTACCTCACAATAAAGAAACACACACACATCGACAAATTAACGTGTATCTACGCAATCGCCTTATTACAACAAACAAATGTCACTAGTGATGTAACACAAAGAATGATTAAATATTTGATTCGTCGTGAGGAAATGATTGAAATAACAATAAAATTTATTTTTATTATTATACTCTGCTCAGAGAGAGTTGATAAAAAACAATGAAGTTACAAACACTTACAAAGTGAGGCCCGCTAATTATCATTAAAATGTTTTATGTCAAATCTAGCGATTTAAATTATACACTCTTGCTGTTTAGCAGACCGATTGACTGAAATAAATATATATTTTCAGTATTATTGTGAATGTGGCATATGGCTGCCGCCACAAAATGACGGATTTATATATTTAGTTAACGAAACACATTTCTGTAAAATAATTTTTGGAGGCTGCGCTAACAGAACTTCTGTTAGCGCAGCGATAGCGATACAGACTCGTCATACGGTTTGCGATAATTAAGCGATAGTCGCTATTCCGATGCATAATCATAATTTTTATCAGACTTTAGCTCTCTGCCCATGACTTCGTCCATGTGGATTTAGGATTTTTATTAGTTGTTTGTATCCCACGGGATCCTTCCACTTTAACGTGATGCATTTTATCCTAGATATGAAGAGTAATCAATTTAAAAGCCATGCTCTAAAGGGTAGTAATAAAGATAGGTAAATGATAAATGCACATATAATCAGTCGGACATTTATTGTGTCAATTACTAGCCTACTTTAAAAATGATCGTCTAGTCGTAAAAGGTCTAATTCACACCTATTGAATGATGTACTTACGATTACGTTTAAAGAATAAGTGTGTTACTTTGCACTTCGTTGTTGCTTCTATCACTGATTTTTAAAATGAATAAGTTTATTGTATACATGAAGAATGTATTTTTGTGGATCAACTTTTTTCGTCATGAAGGATAGGCGAATATTTGTGTACTTTTCTATTACCACATTTGCAAGTTCTAAAGTATGGTTAACTAATCCGTTATCATTATATTATGTGTGATATTCAATAGTAGGAAAAAAATCTTTTCCCATGAAATATTTCAGTGAATTTGATACAATTAATTGAGTTGTTATTTTCGAATTGAGTTGATTGATGTCATTTAAATTCCTACGAATCTCTTTCGGCCAATTTTGCTTAAATCTAGTTTATTTTCTTTATCTATCAGACATTTTTCCTCTAACTCGTTAAGAAGTCCTTGAAGGGTATTGATTTTTTTCTTTAAGTACCTGTTTTTAGCTTCTAGTCTTCGATTTTTTTTATTTTTTAATAGCAACTGCCTTCGTAATTTTCTTTTTCTTGGACTCTCGATAAGCTCCTTGCCAGGTATTGTTGCTGCTAATGATTACAGATGTAATGCAGATGGCTGAGGGATGGATTGGCTCTGTGTTGTTGATGGTGGAGATAAGGATTGGATATGTGATGTTGAAGGCTGAAGAATATAATGACTGGGTGGCATTGATTTAAACTTAGTTTTTTCAATTTCTGCAACGATTTGTGCACTTTTGTGCCTTTTGTGCCAACTTTTTTTTCTATTATTTAAAGCTACCACAAAACTTTCCGACGTAAAATGTTCAGAACAGATAACACTAGTACGTGTGGGTCTCCAAGTTTTTATACTATCGCAAAATATCATAATATAATATTTTCCTTTACGACAGGATCTTTTGGAAATCTGAAAAAATAAAAGTATTTTATTAAGTAAATACCAATACAAGGAAACTAACATGAACTCCATTATTCTTTTTCATTAGAAGTAGTACAGACAGACAGACGGACGGACAGACAGACAGGCAGTCAGACACTTTCCTTTGGAAACGGACACTAAAAAACGGCATAAAAATCATGTCTGTTGTATGGGAGCCCCCTTAAATATTTATTGTTAGCAGAAAAGTGATGTCACAACGTCAAGAGGAAGGGATAGCAGATACTCGTTGCCGCGCGTCTATATAAGTCGCTGCGCACGCTCATTTGGGTCAACTTTTTCGTGCGGTGAACTTGCTAAGGGAAACCTATGCCCGTTTGGATAGCCAATTCTGCCTTTTTAATATTGTTCTTTTGTAATTAAATTAGTTCGTTTGATTTTCATTTTGTTTTGTTAAATTTAAATAATAAAAGATAACCGTCATTTCCGAACGTTGTTTTTTTTTTAATTTATTTAGTTCAATTGTGCTAAGATTATTTTATTCTGTTTTTTAGTATTTGTTGTTACAGCGGCAACAGAAATACATCATCTGTGAAAATTTCAACTGTCTATCATGGTTCATGACCTGAGTCTGGTTACAGACGGATAGACAGACATACGGACGGACGGACAGCGGAGTCTAAGTGATAGGGTCCCGTTTTATACCCTTTGGGTACAACAAACAGTACCTACAGCAAAAAAAAAAAAAATTATTACTTAAATTTCATTTCAATTTCTATTTTTATAATCTTATTCTACTAATATGCACCAATATTAACATTATCTGGTTAAACAATAAACAATTACTCCGGAGTGAATGATTAATAGAAAAATTATGAATCTGAATCATTCACTCACATTGTCCCAGCACTATTCAAATCATGCCCGTGTACTGTGTTTGAGCTACCAACGTACCAATGTATTTTTCTATCGTAAGTGCCGAGAAATTATTTTAAAATTGTACATAGATAAAACACGTTACTGTATATTTTATACTTACACGTGATAGGAAACGCCATGGTCTCGAAGATTTGAGTTGCTAGATCGCCTTTTGCAAGAGGAAACCGCACGATTAACCATTTTTTAGGAGCTCTTACTTGCGACACGAAACGACACTAAATGGCGGCGGCAGCGCGTCAACTAGTTTTATATAACGTGCATGGTCATATGGTCAATGTACGTTGGCAGAGGGGTTCGCCCAGCCTTGCCATCTCCATACCTAAATGCTCTAAGGCCCTAGGCGGGGTGCTTACATTATCAAGCTCGCTTTGCTCGCTCTTATATCCTACATACTCTTAATTGTTAAGCTTTTCTGCATAAGTCTACAAAGTTACTCCTTATATGAATAGAAAAATTATCGAGCCCGCTTCGTTCATAATTACAAACAATGTCGATACGCGTTTTTTTTTGTAGCAGTCTTCAACTTGTATGTTTTATATTTTATTTACAATTCCGTGCGTGACGAACTCGCGCCTATAATAATAATAATACCTGGCGTTGATAAAATCCATAATTATTGGTATAAAAAATTAGTGTCAATACATAAAGTCTTAGCCAGAAATTTAACGGAACTTATCTTAGGTAAACAAAATATTCCTGATTTTATTGCGACAGGAATAACGTACATGTTGCCAAAAACTCAATACTCACCACAGCCTTCTCAATACAGACCCATTACATGCCTTCCTACAATATATAAGATCCTAACATCTGCAATCACAACAAAAATAAATAAACACATTGAACATAATAACATTATAGCAGAAGAACAGAAAGGATGCAGACGGGGCCATATGGGGTGCAAGGAACAACTAGTTATAGATTCAGTAATCCACAAACATGCCGCCATAAAAAATAGAAACCTACATTGCACATACATAGATTATAAAAAAGCATTCGATAGTATTCCACACTCCTGGCTGATTAAAATCTTACAAATCTATAAAATAAACTCAAAATTAATAGATTTTTTACAAAATATCATGTCCTACTGGAAAACAACACTGCAGTTAAATGACCGACAAAATGCTATCACAACTCGACAAATATTCATAAAGAAGGGTATTTATCAGGGAGATTCACTAAGCCCACTATGGTTTTGTCTCGCACTAAATCCATTATCCCATTTACTCCATCGCTGCCAGGCCGGATATTCCTTTAAAAATTCCACTGAAGAACCTGTTATCTCACATTTGATTTATATGGACGACATAAAACTACATGCAAGGTCTGAAAAAGACATGAAAAAGTTAATAGATACCACAACAGAATTTAGTCAAAACATTAACATGCAATTTGGTCTAGATAAATGCAAAACGGTTCACATAATAAGAGGCAAAATAAAACCGGGCGATTATTCTATCAATGACACAGACGCAATTACAGCTTTAGAACCAACAGACATATATAAGTACTTAGGATACAAACAATTAAAAGGAATAGACCACACAGCTATTAAAGACATATTGAACTCAGAATACAAGAGAAGAGTGATCGCAGTATGTAAAACTCAACTCTCCGGCAAACGTTTAATAAAAGCACTAAACACCTACGCGATTCCAATCCTAACATACTCGTTTGGAGTTATCAAATGGTCAAAAACAGACATCCAACAAATAGAGAGATCGACACGCACCACACTCACTAAACACAATAACCTACACCCTAAATCTGCAATAGAAAGAATGACCATCAAACGACAACATGGAGGGAGAGGCCTCATTGATGCCCATCACCTTTGGCAGAAACAAATAACAAAACTAAAAACATTCTTCCACTCTAATTCACTCACAAGTAGCATCCATAAAACCATAAAAAATTACGATACGAATTTTACTCCACTGAACCTAAATGAACCAACATATATTGAACAAATTAGCAACGAAGACCCACAAAAGGAAAAGCTAGAAGATTGGAAGAAAAAAGTTTTGCACGGGCGGCATCCCCATGATCTTGAACAGTCACATATAGACACCCTAGCATCAAACAAATGGCCTAAAATAGGAACTTTATTCCCGGAAACCGAGGGATTTATAATTGCAATACAAGATCAGTTCGTAAATACCAAAAATTATAGGAAATGTATAATAAAAGATCCCACACTAGCAAACGATAAATGCCGCAAATGTCACAACCAGCCAGAGACAATACAACACATCACAGGGGCATGCACAACACTCACACAAACGGATTACACTCACAGACACAATCAGTTAGCAAATATCATACACTAAAAACTGGCACTCAAACATAAGCTCATTCAGGATACAAACACTCCATATTACAAATACCAACCAAAAACATTTCTGGAGAATAACACACACAGACTCTTTTACGACCGCGCTGTTCTCACCGATAGGACTATTCACTACAATAGACCAGTAGACCAATTCTCGTACTTAAAAAACGTTCAAATTCAAGTCGCAATCTCATCTCAGCGACAATCAATGTCAAAAACCTGTCAAAAATGTATGGAAATTGATTGTAATTTTGACAGATTGAGACTGAGATTAGAATGTGAACGGTCTTAAAAATACGGGAATTGCCCCTCTGATATAATCCTAATAGATAAAATTAATAAAGTCACACACCTTATAGATATTGCTGTTCCTAATACGCACAATTTACTAAAAACAATTGGTGAAAAAATTAGTAAATACGCGGAACTAAAAGAGGAAGTGACCAGAATTTGGAGTCAAGAAAAAGTGTATGTAGTACCCATTGTTGTCTCGACTACAGGTGTCATACCCAACCACCTCCACCATAGCCTCAAATTAATAGATCTGAAAGACTCAACCTACATAACACTTCAAAAAGCCGCAATACTAAATACATGCAGAATAGTGAGAAAGTTCTGGCAAATTGAGGAAGATAACATCTCCCCTCATAACATTAATTCCACATCACTCACACGCACGCTACATTGACCTGGCTATATTGGCCCGTTGATGTAGCTAAAACTAGCCTTGAGCTAAGAAACAGTACATGTTTACCAAAAATAATAATAATCCTTTATTTCAGGCAACTAAGGCCCATAAAACACAATACATATATAAGCATATAACAATAACTATAAACTAATACATTTCTAAAAGTAAAGACTACTGTACACGAAGTGACGGCGTCAAGTTACACTGCGAGGTGTCGCGTAGCCGGCCGCGGAAACGCCGATACAGCACACCTTTCGGCCAAAACTCTTCCTTGAGGAAGGTCATCAAATTGTTAGTAGGAACGCACACCACGAACAACTTGAAATTAGTGTAATGGCGCCCCTCCAACTTCTCCACCCTCAAGGTCCAGTTGGTCTTCACCCGTATGTACTCTACGATGTCCTGAGCCTTCGTAGAGTGGTGCAAACGGGATACGTATAGCAGCCTATGGCAAACACAAAAAAATAAACAGCATTGACTTTCTAACTGAATTTCTGTTTTGCTATTGTATTTTAAAATCCCAAAATAGTAATATTTAGCCACTTAGCTACATACTAGCTTTGAAACAATATAAAATGACCAATAGAATTTGGATAAAAATATTATCTAATCTAATCTCGATTATGATTGTAAGTGTAATGCTTGGTCAATCCCTAGCATCAGTGGGATGACACTGACAGCTCACTCCACGCTCACTTCAAAAACGTAGTTCTCTATATAGTCTGTGGCTCACTTCACCTAAGTTTTCACGGTGAGATGGTGATCTTCAAAAGAAGAGTCATTGTTCCGAGGCGGGGCCTGTAGGCGGGACATCTGTATACGCGGGGCATTGGTTGTTTGATTTTCACGCACCCAGACAGATTAATATGCGAAAGATAATAATATGTCGATCGCGCGGTCCACATCCGTTACACTTTTTACTTTCATGCAGAGGCCGACTAATGCCCGGTTCACATTATTCCAGTCCAGTAACCCGGCGAGTCAATCCAGTTCCAGTGCTGCCTAGACTAGATCATATCGTCTACATTATTCCAGTCGTTCATTAAAAAACTGTTGAATCGAAAGGAGCCGGGGGAGCAGTTGTAGTCCAGTGGTATCGGCCCCGACTTACAAGTTGTAGGTCGCGAGTTCGAACCCAAGCAAGCACTTTACTTTGTGTAGGTACCTATTTAATAACAGGACCACTGCTCTCAAAACGTCGTGAGGAATGCGGCATGTCCTAGAACCAAAGAATTCGAAGATACGTGACATCCACCGACCCACACTGGGGCCCAGTGTGGGTCGGTGGATGTACGTGCTGGATTATGGCCCACGCCCTCTCACAGAAAGGAGGCCTAGGATTGCGCATTGCACATAGCGTCCACATTTTACCGTCGAATGACGTCACTAAAACTATATTAAAGTAAGTTCAGTTGGTGTGTTTCCCTATAGAGCGATGGAACGGAGTATTCTGGGTATTAAACTTGTGGACCGGGTAAGAATAGTACAATTCGTTCCATCACTAAAATAACTGATCTCACTAGGAAAGCTGCCACGCTTAAATGGAATTAAGGAGTATACACATCTGCCGCATGTCAGACGATCAATGGGCCAAACTTACGACCCAGTAAGTCCCGCTTAATGGAAAAAAAAAACATCACATCATCGCCGGCTGTCGCTGAGAACCAGCGACTATTGCTCTGTCTCGCATAGGGTCGTAGCATTATGCTGAGCGATGGCCGTTTTGCGTGGATATGACGCATATTTTCCCCCAACTTGTTATTTTTTGGGTTTGTGTTCGTTCTCTGCGTCATGTTTACCGCAAATAAACGCATTTTTCTTCTTATTTTGTTTTTAAAAAAAATGGAGAAAATGTGATTGTTGGGAATCGAACCCAACACAGCACGTTGCACGCGGTCTGCATGCGCAGGCAGCGTGATCAGCGCGTCATCGGCGAGTTGAGACGCGGCGCGGCGGCGACACGGCTCGGCCCGATGACCACTCGCTTCAACGGACGCCACCGCGACGGACGATACTCGTCTCTTAATTTATATTATTAACTGTTTGTCCGGGAAAGTTTATATTGTTAATAAGAACGGCAATAAACCATTGCCAGCTAAAATACAGTCCACTCTTTTATTGCTCCTCGCGCTAACAGTGATAATCATACAAAAAATAAAGATGAATTTTATTATGCGATCACGACACGAAGCTTGATGGGTTTATTATTTCTGTAAATAATTATTCTAGCAGCTCCAACGATGACAGTGGAGCCAGTTCTGAAAGTGAATTTGGCTGTTACGATAGTTACTAAGGAGGATACTCTTGGGTAGTTGATGAAACAAGTTTGCAATTTTTATTTTTATTTTACCTTTATGTTTTCACTCATGGTCGTTTTCATATTTAATAACCATAATAATACATTTATTTATTCAGATAACTTTAATCCATACATGAGACATACAATTAGTACAAAATAGTAAGCAGGGAGTTGGTCCGCTGTACTAACATCCATGTCAGGGGACAATCGTGCCTAGCATCAATGGCACTCAAGATGCTGTGGCGACTTCCACGCAACCGGCTAATGAATGACGCGGTCTTTTTGCGCCATAAAGCTGCAAAGCCATCTGTGTGCGCTACAGAAACGTGGAAGCCGCAACAGCACCCTGAACGCATTATAAAATTGGACCCGCAGAGCATTGTACGCTTGTTGCGTGTAGTTAGCCCACAGACTCCCCGTGTACAGTGAGGTGCAATAGGTACGCATTAAATAAGGTAATTTTTACTGCGTCTGTACACCGAGAGAATCTGCGCGCCAACATATTCGCCCGAACTGACAACACTCTGCGTTCCCTCTCCATATCAAAATCATCTTTTAAATCATCGATCATCCAGTGCCTGAGATACTTAAACTTGTATACTCTGTTTAAAGACTCACCATTCAGAATAAGTCGTTGTACAGGTGGAGTCTTCTGACCTGATTTAAAAACCATGTAAACAGATTTCTTTACATTATAAATTATTATTTATTTACTTATACATTACAAGTAAATATTTTACATGGGAATTATTATTATTTATTCAAACATGATATGCCCGCAGCGCCCCGTTTCAGTGACTGACCCTAAATATTACGGTAATTCATAAAGTGGACATTGAAAACATGAAGTTACTGACATGGTATTTTCCTTTATCTTGTCGTTTTTTATATACCTAACTTCTAATCCTGATAAAACACCAGACAGTGTTAATCATCAAGTCATAGACATGTAAAATGAGTCAATTGTAATGAAATTATGAACAACAAGAAACAGATAATATAAACTAAATAACTAACTATGAAAGATATAAAGTCAAGGGCCGCAGATTAGGTGCTGCTAGGTTTGACTCGGCCTAAAGACGAGATTTAAATCAGACCTAGACTTTTAATTAAAAACGGCCATTGCATTATACACTTCCCCTTAATTCTAGAGAGAATAGTGTTGTTGCAGAACAACCATACTATAAATTATGTTAAAATATCAGTTATAGAAATAAGGACCAACACTTAAAATAAAAGATTTCAATACAATTCAGTTTTTGGCGTAAACAGGACGTCTACTTACTTGACGAACGAGACGGCTATGTATTTTAATTAAGTTAACAGTACCCGAGTCACTTTTTTGAGCGTAAATAAAAGGAGGAAACCTAAAGATCCCCTGTAAGTGTAAACTTATTGATAAAAACCCCTACTACATCTAACTATTACTAAAATAATACATAAATAAAATGTAAAATAGCTGCTACCTATGCATAATAATACCTATAGTTAACTTTTCTTAAATAAAATATGGTAAATATAATACTAATTTATAAAATATAGCTACATTTTAAGCAAACTGTTTCACAGCATTCATTTGTGCTATATTCATGTAAATCGATTATAAAATAGCACTATCAAATCTATCTAATCACAGAACTCACTTAGTAGCTAATAAATTGTTAGGAATCATTAATACAGCTCCTTGAGCCCGACTTGATTATACCTTTATAAGTACCCATTGTTCTGAACTTACGGTTATCACAATCTAGCTTCGGACATATCCTCCAACATGTAGACCATATCGTTTGGTTGTTCATAGCGTATAACCGACGAATAACCTGTAAATAAAAATAACAAGCCATGAAGTCACAGGACATTTGTTTTGTGTGTGATAGCAACACGAACAAAACATGTATGAAGTGTTAGAACTGCAGTCCAAGTTAATTGGCTGTACAAAATTAGATTAAATTACCCTTTCAGTAATTTTATAACTGAATTACGATACATAACAAACAAACATATATATATATATGAACCATCGTAAGACTATGCAATAGTAATAGCCATTGATTGATTATTGAAATAAAAAGTTTTTGAATGTACTTCCTTCTATCTTTATTGAGAAAATGCTGATCATACAGCCCTGAAGAAGCTCCAAAATAGATGACCACCACTCGCGTCTATATGCATTTCATATAATTAAGAGCACAAACTATCGAACGATAATAACGACCTTTAAGTATAGACACCCAAAAACGAAGTCAGGTTTTAATCAAAATAAACAAATAATGCCAAGTTCCAATAATATATTTATAGTAAAACCATCACAATGTAAAAAATATACAAAATTTCCAGTCGGAATAGGTATAATATTCTACTCAAAATATACAAAACAATTACTTAAATTACGGCAAGTGTTTTAGACGACATCTCGAGTAGTTTCCTATTATAATAACTTACGTCCACATCCACACTCGTGTTCTGGTTGAAATACGAGTCGAGTTTAGGAATGTATACTTAATATGCGTAAAGAAGCATAAAAACAAGCAACATGCAATTAAGCATGCATGTAAGTAGCAAGAAACATGTTTTGATGATTGTGGCTATTTTGACAAATAGAAGAAGGGTGAACACAACCCAGCCGACAGCAACAGACAACATGAAAAGAATTTCAACGAAGACATAACAATGCAATCAACTGTTTAAAACTACACCTACGCGTAATCTAGATAGACTATATGAAATAATAAAAAAGAAAACAAAAAGAAGGAAGAAAGAAAAAAACGTAAAAATAACCTTTTATAAGGTAAAGAGGAACATCTTGGGTTCACAGCACAAGCATGGCATGGCACACAAGCTACAACAAATTGAACTTATTATAAGTAATTAATATTTATTATTATAATTTCATTATTTCTAAAATATTTTGCTAAAAAATAACCTTAAAAATTCGAAAGAAGAGTATTAACGTTTGACTGTAGGTACATAAGATATTTGGCAAATTTTGAAACGCCTTATATATAGAATACTGCAAGTAAAGCCCCATTTACACGGTGTAAGTTTATTGCCTGTGGTAAACCATAAAATTGAAGAAATAATTGACTGGCACCGTCTAAACAACACGTTCAAGTGTTGCACAATACGAGAAAGTTAGTAGCCGTTCAAAAATGGTAAGGTGTAAACAGCACATACAATAAAATCAAATTCAATACTTGAATCAATTGTACAAGGACGTGCAACTCGGTGTTTTAACGAGGCAAAACATGCATGCAATAATCGCCTTGCAATAATTGCTTTGGTGTAAACAGAAGTGGCACGCCATTATTGAATGGCAAAACTTGCATGCAATAATTCTTGATTGCAGTAATTGAACGTGCTTGATGACATACGATTATTGCTTTTAAACGTTTCAGAAACTTGCACCGTGTATATGGGTTTTTAGGAAAGTCCATGTGCCGCATTAATCCGAACTCTGCCTAATTCGATGATTACGGTCGTTTAAATAGTAGAATAGACTATTGGTGCGTTTTAGCAACGGTACCAATATAACTATCTAGAATATTAGACACCTAATATAAAAAAATCGCAATAGAGGTCATTGCTCTCTGTCTAATATTTCTTCGTATGAATCCGAAAACATTATTACTTATGTACCCTTTTTTCAATCGTGAATAATGTTGACGACATCGATTGATATCGATTCAGAATGGTAACAAACTTTTCGGCGTTCGCACTAGAATGTATAAATAAATGTAGAAGTGTCAATTTCTGATAATGCCATGCTAAAACGCACCATTTAGGAGTTTTTTCTAGTTAGTTGTACTCCTCTTACGCCTTCAACTAATCTATGTTTGATTATAGCTTATTGTAGTGCACGTCTATGTAGCTCAATTGGTTAGTTTTGTAGTGTTCTAGTTTTATGTCTTCTAGACACACTTTATTTTTGTTTCCTTTGTCTCTAATTTTCATATAACAATGTCATGCATACCTGTTATTTACATGGTTACTGAAATGCCAATTTTAATTGTTATTTCATTTGAATTGTAAGTGACTGTGCTGTTGGCGTGCTTATTCTAAATAAATAAATAAATACAGTCTGAAACAAATGTGTTGCCTGTTTTCAATTAGAACATTTACAGACAATTAAGAATAGATTAGTCACTCTTTTCAAATCAATTAAAAAAAAATACGCCTTCAAAGCGTAAATTCATGAATGTTTTAATTTCTTAGCTTGCAACATCTATACTCCCCATCCAAGCGAACACCGCGTTTTAAAAGGTTCGGACTAACGAGGTTCTACTGTATATAGGCACTGACCGGGTGGCGCAGTTGGTAGCGACCCTGCCTTCTGAGCCGCCAGTCCCGGGTTCTATCCCCGGACAAGTCAAACATTTGTGTGCATGAACATGTCTGTTTGACCTGTGTCTGGGTGTGTATATGTATATCATATATATGTATATCAGTCATCAGGTTACCGTGGTACAGGCTCTGCCTAGTTCGGGACCTGAAGCCCTTGTGTGGATGTTGTCTCATATTATTATATTATTATTCAATGCGAGGCTAAGGCGTTTTTCGTTAAAAATATAATTGTTTAAAGAAGGTTGGCCTTCGGCTTAACAATGTATATGTAATATGTAATCTCATAGTAAATATAAAAATATTAATTTCTTGCTATCTTCATCTACCCTTCACCAAAACACAATAATTTCCATGTTAATTCTTAATATTTATATAAATGCTTTTAATACGTATTCATGATTGCTTTTAAGTACTTTACGAGTTGATTATAAATATAAGCCTTCTCTAATCTTAGCAAGAGAAACCGTTCTATCAGAGAGACAATAAAATCGAAGTGATGTTTACTGACTGCTTACTAATTCTAGGCTAAAACGTTAATAAACGAAAACAATTGAGCCCGTCTTATAATATACAGTCTTAAATATTATTTTTCTGTAGTTTCGTTATTACCTGAAGGTACTCCAGAATGACCAATTTTATCCTTTAGAATAAAGAAAGCCAGCCAGTTCAATCCACAGCACACTAGGGCGCCAATGCCGAACGCTCGGAAAGTAATCCAGCCGCCATAAGTCCCATAGAGATTACCTCCTATGAAGCTACCCAGCGAAGTCCCGACCCCTTCGAAAACCGCTCCTACCAAACCCTGTAATAAATAAAAAATATAGTTTGTTGGTGAAACACCAAACTAAATCAAAATACAGTCCGCGCGAATGCATTAGTGGAATTTTAGTCATGGTAGCACAGAGCACTTGATATTCAGTATTTCTCGATAATTGTTTGAAATGGTATTTGAAATATAACTAAGATGTTAAAAAGTGTCATTCTATATTGAAAATACAACGTCTTTTCTCAAGTCCGAAAAGATGAACACGCTAGTTTGGTCAAACTCAAGCCTTTATGTCATGGCAGTTAGGGCGATTATCCAAGTGTTACCGATTGACTTTACTATATAGGTACCGACTGAAAATTGCAACTGGCCATGGTCTTCTAAAGGGATACCGAAATATCAAAATATTAATCATACATTGACAGAACCATTAGGAAAAGAATCGGCTTGTTACATACATAGTTCATGAAAAATACGTACCTGGACAGTGGTTTCTGTACCCGGTGGCGAAACAATATTGGCATAAGATGTCATTGTCGGGTAGAACATGCCGAAAGTGACCCCTTGAAACAATTCTATAGGCAGTATCCACCACGGGTCAGTCAGGAATGAGTACAATATAAATCTAACACCAAACGCCAGCAAAACCAAACTCATCATATTGATATGGCCAACTTTTTTCAGTATATAACCTGAAATATCAAACATTACATTCATATTATTATAACAGGTTCTTGAAATACTTGAAAAGATAGAGAGAAATCAATCACTCAAACGTACCAGAAACAAATAGAAAAGGTATTTCTCCACCAAAAGTCTGTATTGCACTGACCAATCCTTGCAGGGTCTTTATATAACCCGATCCATCACAGGTCAGCCCGGATATGTCTTCGATTAACCAGAATAAGAACTGCCACAATAGACCAGTGCACATACCGACTGCTATCGTCCATAGCAAGAATACGAATGTCGGTAATGACGACAACAAGGAGCCAACGTCAGCCAGAATGTTCATCGACATCTTAGTTGAATCAGTCTGAAATATGATTGAGTTTTGTTAAAAATCTGTGCATGTCTTCTTCCTAAAATTTTTGAATAATATAAAGCAGTATGAGCACAATTTACAAAAATGTATTATAATAATAGTACCAACATATTATTGTCCCGCTGCAAATTCCTCTTCTTATACAAAGAAGGGACGAGCATTGATCACCACGCTTGCTCAAAACGGGTTGACGATTTAAGATTTATATTCACTTTATCTCAAGGTTTCCTCGCGATGATAAATTAATTAAAGGATTTTCGCTGTTCTTTTGAGAGCATGCTGTGACAGTAATAACCTGTGACTGACCTCCACAAAACATGACACGCCAACGTCTCCGACCATAAACACGAACATAAGGATGAATGCGACGGTGTAGTCTTTGTAAGCTCCGTCACTGAACGTGTCTATCAGGACGCCGGTCAACAGAGAGAAGACTCCCCAACCGACGGAGCCCCAAAGCCTTTGTTTCCCATAATGTGACACATTCGTACCTGTAACAACATCCATACTAATATATTTAATGCGAAGGTAACTCGGCCTGTCTCTCTTACCTTTTTAACGACTAAACGGATTTAAACGTTTGCTCTACAAAACACGAGTACCAATCGAAATAGCTAAATCTGTATGAATTGGCAATGCCCGGGAGGGAATTAATAAGATTTGTTTTATTAATCTTATCCAATTATTATTCTAAGCGTCTCTTTCCTAAAGTATCTTTACATGCTCGCTTTTAGTGTTCCGCATCGTGCCGATTACCAACCGACGACGGTTCCGAGCTCAATTTTGAGGTCTTCAGTCTAATGTGGTAATTCCGTTTATCCACCCTAAAACTGGTTACTCGGCAACGAGTGTTCATCTATCCACCCAAGACGGAGTGGATAATAGAAATTAGTACCTATATTCTTTTTAATCCTCCTACGGCTGTGTACAGATATTTATAGACACATGATAGAAACTGGCCCAAGATGCTTAGTAGACATTGGTATACCATATTTTTTTCGCTAATACCTCTGTTGTAGAAAACGATTGCACATACTACGCATGGCTACAGATCAAGCTATACATTTCCAGTATAACCTGATCTTGCATTGTATAGGATGATTGCATTGTAGAGGTCAGTGTAAACTGGTAATGTATAGCTTGATGTGTAGCCGTCTGTACACTAAAAACTTTTTCACAAAAAAAAACACCGTCTTCCAAAAAAACACTACAAAGTGAAAAAATACATTGACTTCGGAAGTCGGTGGTTTTATTTGTGTTTTTTTTTTCTTTTCACTTTTTAGTTGTGTTACCTACCCCAAACAAAGCGTATACCACTACTTACTTGCAATGTAAATAACAGTGACAGGAAGTTATTACAACATGGTCAACATAAAGTAAGTAAAAAAAAATAAGTATTATTGAAGCCAACTCAAAAACCACTCCTCAGAACTTGACCAAATTTATAATGGACCACCTGGGAAGTTATAGCCTTTGAAAGAAAAAAATAATTTTCCTAATCGGTCCAGGCGTCTTCGATTAATCGGAGAACATGCTTTAAAAAAAACCGACGAGTTGAGTAGGTACCTCCTCCTTTTTTGAAGTCGGTTAAAAAGAGACGAATTTATCCAAGATACACAATTACGTCTACTCGATAAGTAATGAAATTTGTGTTGGTCATTACCTGGACATATTGCAGAATCTATAAATAACGATACATATTGATATTATTTAAAACGAGGAAGTTTTATTTGATTTAAATGCAATACGTAATATGAGTTTGTGGTTTTTAAAAATGAATTAATAATTAATTAAAGTGTATTGGTATATTTACTGTTATACTGTTGATGTTGGCTGTATTTGGTGTGAAACGTCGGAAGAACAATCAGAAGTGAATTCCGATTGTCCAACTCGACCAGTATGTCGATTCTGTAAAAATCTCACGTGAAGTGAACACTTAGGTGAAGTGAGCTGTCAGTGTCATCCCACTGATGCTAGGGATTGACCAAGCATTACATTTACAATCATAATCGAGATTTTATTAATATTTTTTATGCTAATTCTGTTGATCATTTTATATTATTTCAAAGTTGGTATTTAAGTGGCTAAACATTACTATTTACGGGATTTTTAAAAATAAAACAGAAATTCAGTCGAACACTCAAATAAGTTCCTTTTTTTTCCTAAACCAACTACTAAAGAGAATGCTCATGGGCATTGTTTGTTATTATAGAGCTATTGTTTAATATGACTATTGTTGTCGTGTTAATGGTTTTCGAGGTTGCTTACGCCGAAACTGAGGTCAAAATGAAAATCAAAGATGGCTTACGGTCGTCTTTGATTTTCATTTAAAAAGAAACAAAATTGAGTTTCTGACTGGATTTCTGTGTTGCTGTTTTATAAAAAAACTCGAAATAATAATATTTACACGCTTTATTGGTTTTGAAATAATATAAAATGATCAAAAGAAATAACATTAAAAGCTATAATTAAAATCTCGATTATGATTGTAAATGTAATGCTTGGTCAATCCCTAGCATCAGTGGGACTACACTGGCAGCTCACTCCACGCTCACTTCACCTAAGTTGTCACGGTGAGATGGCTACAGAATCGCAATGCTGGCCTCCTTCACTCGGCCGTACCTACAGCGATAAATGCCTACACTTTCGCGTGGTGCCGTCGCCACTCCGCCAGTCGGTTGTCAACGCGCGTAATATTTTAAATAAGTTTCGAATAGTGAACCACACGAATGTCTGGTTTAATAGAGTGTCATTTTTTCATTACCTGCAGATGAGGAAAGGTAAGTTCAAATTCATTTAAAACTATGATAGGACTTCGTTTTCGTGTGCATTATGTCGGCAACGAAACGCCATCTACAAGTAAATGAGGTAACAAGTAGGTACAGTCTTATAGAACCTAGTTTTAACGTTTAAGAATTGTTACGCGTTTTTATATAATTACGAGAGCAACTTGAAAATGTGATTTTGTTTGTCGAGATATTTTAACGACTTTGGTATCAAATGAAAGGTCTAGGTAGTTCTAAAACCATTTTATCCATTTGAACCATGTAAATCGGTACACGCGTTTAGAAGATAATTAAGAATTAGTATAGTAAAACTGTAAACATCCTGAATTTTTGATGTTTTAGTTCCAAGAATTTTTAAATTAAGTACTGCAAAATGTGAATTATTATTGTAAGTTAATGAGGAATGTTAAACAAAGAGGTATCTAGGTAGCCTAAAGATTAAAGGTTTGATTTTATTTGTTAATTACAAATGATGGACTTTAATATTCATTGTCTATTTACCTAATTGACCGTGTAATCATACACATCAAACAGATAGATTACGTGGTCAAGTAGGTAGATAGACGATGAATAAAATTATTATAGTAGCAGCGGCAAGCCGACATACCTAGCGCCACAGCTAGCGCGTCACTCCGCGCCAGAAAGCGACAGAGTTACGCGTTAGAAGAGAGCGGCAACGTTTAGGTGAATACCGCGCTAGGCACTGAGCGCTTATGCGAGCTGAATTGCACTTTGTTGCTTAGTAGCAATAGCCGGTATTTCTATTAATTGTTGCGCGCAGTGAAGTGCCTCTTCTGTACTTGTACAATTTATTCTGAGCCTCGACTAGGGTGGATAGATGAACACGCGTTTCCGAGTATCCACTCTAGGGTGGATAAACAGAATAACCGGTCTAATGCCGGAGACAGATTGGTGAAACGTAACACACTTTTAAACAAATTCACCTAGTTATTGTGTTACATTTCATGTTATATTGTTCAAATTTATATGGCTCATTTGTGTTACATTTCAAGTTGCATTGTAGAAATTTTGATGCCTCCTTTATGTTACATTGTAAAAATTTGGATGTCTCATTTGTGTAACATTGTACATTTCATGTAACGTTTCACCAGCCTGTGCCGATGTAACAATCTGGGACCCCACTTCAGCCACGTCAGTTTTTCGTCAAACGTGGCTCGCCTAGTATAACTGTCTGATGGCTACAGTGTAGTTATTTCACTACATTAAACAGAACATTTATCCTATTAAGAAAAAAACAGTTGGACGAGATAGTAGGAAGAGAGGAATACAAGTAATATATACACAGAGGCCTAAATGTTACTAAATTCTTTAGAATCGTTGGTCTATTGGTTGCAAGCTACTGCTGAACATGAGGTCATGGGTTTGATTTTCAGGTCGAGCTTAGTGTTAAGGGGATTTTCCATTTAGAATTTCTTTGTTTCTTTCTTTTTGTTTTTCTTTGTTTGTTGAATTTTATTTCCTTGTTGCCCGGAGACTGGGTGTGTGCCCGGTTGATGGCTTTAGTCTGGCCCCCTATTGCATGGGATTTAAATATAACGCGCGCCAGAAGACGAGGTACATGCCGAGGGTGCAGTTACTGGAGTCGCACCGCAACGTCAACTTCAAGGCGTTCGTGGTGCGCGTACCGAATTATTATCTGCCCGTCGTCACGGAAGAAGACTTTTGGCCGCAGGACGTCGTGTTCCGTCGCTTCCGCGGACAAGTACCACAGGACAGCTCAAGGACAAGCTAGTGAAGTGCTACTAACATAGTTTTAAGCTATTATTAACACAAATTTTGTTTTATTTAAGTACTTTATATATGTTAGTTTGTAAGGTATATGTCTATGGGCCACTGTAGCCTGAAATAAATGTTTTATTTTTATTATTATTATTATAACTGGCGGAATGTGGGTGTATTCTGTAGTACTCCCATGTACACCTCTGCATATCCCTTCTGGGAAACGGGGGTCCGATGTTATGTTATTCTTAAGAAAAAATTATAATCTCACCAAGTAGATCGAAGCAGATAGCATCCGCGAAAGTGACTACTACAGCCTGTCCAACCCAGCTGACGATCATCAAGAAGAAAAACAACCAAAATTGTGACGTGTATTCTTTAGTGCTGTCACTCCTGCTTTCCGATGCACCTTCCATTATCTCGTTTACCTAAAATTTTATTGAAAAGATCAGATTTTAAGAAAGCCATCATACTTAATATCTAATCCGGGACATACTGGGGAAGGACCTGTACGCGCAGGATTATATTTTGTGGCATGTCTAGTTTAACAACTTTATCATTAAAATGTGTTTTATTCAAGTGTAATACTTACCACAACATTATTACAGCGTATTTCGCAAGAAGAACGAAACAATTCGGATTCCAATTGATACGCAGCTTTTGATTCACAGTTTGGATAGTGTATAGTTACTGAAACAAATAAAAGGGAACTGTTATGAATGCAGTATGTAAATGCGGGCCTACCTTAAACTAACTTTAAAATATTTTCATCACTATAAGTCTCCTACTACAACTTATTAACTTACAGCTTGTTTTAGAGCTAGTCCAGAACCAGATTAGGTATCTTACGCGGGTACGGTTACGCGCAAATGCCGCGCGTAAAACTCCTCATCTGGACAAGTTCTAGATCAGAATAATTAAAAATGACGTGTGAAGCCGATTCTTCTAATAATTGTATAGTAAGTTACTTACCACCACCATTCTCATCAGGTAATTCGATATGATTAAGTCGCATATATACGCATTCATGTTCAGCAATCGTGGTCGAAAGTAGTACCACTCCAGTGAAGGACAGGTTTTTAGGGAACTCATCACCCTGCTTAGTCTTCGGTTGGCAGTAACTGGCCGAGTCCGCTTTCCACCATTCACATATTTCCATAAGCCGCCAAGGCGTCTTCACGTCGAGATCGCACGATGCCTAAAACATGTAAAAATTATTGAAAATTAATTCACGCTAAACGGAGGTTAGCGGTCTTTCTTACAACGGGCCGTAATAAATGTTGAATTGCACATGGTAATATTGCAATTGTCAATTAAGTAAAAAAAAACCAGCTCTTTAAAACAATGTGGACATTCCTTGTTATTTATTTAATAATAGGTTTCAAACCTGTTTATAAAATAACAAGGAAAGTCGAGTTCACGTCTGCCACGCCGACCTCTTTGCGAAATGGAGGAGTGCTAAAATCGATTATATGCGAAAATATTATATTGTGCCTAAAGTGAGCCCAACCCTTGGATGCCTGTAAGTAGATTAGTTGTAATGCTGAAACAATCATTGCTATCTCTCTAGAAGTGTCACGTGCAGCATGGGATGTCTCAAACGTTTCAATTTAAAATTTAATTGCGTATCTTTGTTCAATCCATATTTTGTTTACTATGTGTAATCATCAATCAGTCCATAACGTACCAACTACTGGGACACAAGCAGTCTCTCTGTGAGAGGGACTGGGCTCAAATCCAACATGCGGACAAAGTGCGGGTTGCTAGATGTCACGATGTCTTCGATTTTTTCTCCTAAAAATAGTGTCTGCCTGGTTTCGAACCCACGTGCTTACAAGTTGTAAGTCGGTACCGTTACCACTGCACTTTGTTTACTTGAGTATTTCTTTCCTAGGGATGTAAATCATGATCAATATCTAATATCTATCTTTTCGTCGACTCTGTCTTTGTCACCACTGACCTAGACTGGAGTCAAGAGCAAACCAATCTTTAATAAAAAAATATATAGCTCTGCCTATAATTTTCAATCATTGACTTTCCTTACAAATCGAGAGTCAACCTAAGATTATGCAATTACATTCCTAGTGTTTCTTAATTTCTGATATCACAATATGCATGCATCACTATATAATATGGCAAAACATATTTTTATCTTCGTCTCACTTTGTAGCAATACATAATTATGATCCTTGACATAACACCATAAATACCTGAATGAGATGTTTCTATAGATTCTGATAATGCTCTGCACATTCACTTTTAGAGCAGGCGTGACTCAATATTAATAATTAATAATAATTTTAAATGTATTTACCTCACAAACACTATTTAATGGTTCTTTAGTCAGTTCTATAAGCTGCGCTATGTTGTTAGTACACAATTTGTAGTTTACGTTTTTATCTATGCACGTCATGTTAATTTTTTCAGTTCCTATAGCAGTAGACAGCTTGGTGTTGTTACATTTAAAAGAGCAGGGTTCATTAATATCTACATATCCGGCACCGAGGCGGCAATGAGGACTGAATATTTTTCCTGAAACAATAAAAATATGAGTAAGTATTTAACAATGCTATAAAAAACAAATTGTGTCTGAAAACATCATCGGTAAATTGCAGCCAGAAGCCCGCAGCGCACGCGCCTGCGCCAATTTTCGCATAATGCAACAATACTTTCATGAATTTTTCTTATCAAAGGTAAACATTCGCAAAGCCCCATCAAACTGCCTAGCTTTTTCCCTAACTGTGTTGGGGTCGGCTTGCAGTCTAACCAGATGCAGCTGAATACCAGTATTTTATATGAAGCGACTGCCTGTCTGACCTCCACAACCCAGTTTCTGTAACAACGATACCCCTTGGTTAGACTGGTTGAGACATTCGGGCATCTGACTACCCGTAACGACTGTCAAAGATCTACGAATGACAGCCGGGACCAACGGCTTAACGTGCTTTCCGAGGCACAGAAGGGTCTGCATATATGTTAGGATGGTCACCCATCCACGAGCCGATCTCGGCAAGCTTAATCTTCGATCGACTCGAGCGGCTGCTATTATTCAGCGACGAGTCCTTCACAACATTCGCATAGCCCGTTATAACATAATACTTTTGCTCAAACTAGTAAAGCCGTCGCTACCCAGAAATGTAAAACATCGTCATAAAACAAAGATATAAATATAAATACCAAATGCATAACCATAATTAAAATTATACGTTCGCAAGTAAAAAAAAAACAGAGTTGTATCTCACCATCCAGGGTCACATTGTTGGCAACAATGTAGGCACAATTATCTTTATTCAAAGTAACGTTACTGACTGTTGAGGAATATCCTATGTTGTCCGTGTCGCTGTAGCAATACTGTGGTATGTGCCAATGCTCGCAAACCGTCTGCCACATTTTAGGCGACGCCATGTTACAGTTCATCTATAAACCATTTATATTTTCATTATTTATTAGCTATTAAAAATAATTATGTGGGAACAAGAAGGAGCGTTTGATTTAAGAATTCAACCTTGACGTTGCCGCTGCCGTATTTGACGAAAGAGTGGCTCCTAAACTATACCTATCACTCTTTTTCACATATTATAGGTACCCTAAATTCAACCTTGACGTTGCCGCTGCCGTATCTGACGAAAGAGTTGCTTCTGAACTAATCTATGACTCTTTTTCACATATACCAGCAACAATTAGGCATATTGCCTCTTATAATCAGTTCTGGTGTTAGGTCATTATTTACATTCAGATTAGGACACAAAATAAATAAAACAATGTTATGCATGTATGAACAAGTTGGTGATTTGTGATCACTGCAAATTTGTAAAATTTTGGTACCTATGTGTCCTTCAAAATGATAATTATGTTGGTAAGTCCAGACTCCGGACCACCGAAATTGGTAGCAAGAAGACCTATGTACTTACTTGACAAATTGCAGTTGCGTTGGGGCTTAGGTTACCCAGCGAATTTACTTTACATGTGTCGACTGAATCCTTCGTTTTGTAACAACTCTGCAGCATAGTCACTCCACCATCGCAGTCCAATTCAACCGTCCAAGTTCTATTTTCTGGTATCAAATATATTGCTCCAAAACTGATAATTGTAATTATTTGAAACAGTATAAATATTAGCTTTTGCTTCTTAAATCTGCAAAGAAATATAAACACTTGTATTAGTAGGTATTTCTCTTAATACTTTTGATCAGGCGTTCTCCATTAATTGATTGATTGAATTCGAATTCTGGTTTGTAGCTCACAGTAGGAAATACGAATTTAGGTTGTTACTATCGATAACATCATTATTATAGCTGTGACAGTATCTGCGGATTAATGTGTGTTCAAATTTTATTTAGGTACACAACTACACAGTGACGTTGCTGGGTTGTTGGTGACCGGTAGGTAGGTAGTTGATGTAGGTAATACCTACATTGAGATTTGAAAATGCGTACACGCCATCCGCATACTACGTAAGCTGATATTGCCTCACTCTAGATATTGTTGTAGCTGATATTACCTAAGCATAGGTACTTACTTTGTAAGCTATGAATGAAATGTATCGATCTATATCTGAGTGGCATCTATAGTGTTAACGCGTTCAGATACTTGACTAGATCGAATATTAGGTATGTTATACGGGTCACCACATCTATGCAAGAACATTGAAAAAGTGTACTATGTATTTCAAATATGCCAGCTTAGAAACAATCTAACTAGTGAACTAGGATTTAAGATGCCATATAGATAGATTAAGATAAGAAGATAGTGTGATTATACTCAATATAAAGAATTACAATGTTAATAAAACCATATTATACCTGTCGGCTATTACACCAAATAGAGGTTTAGCGATAAGACCGCATATAGGTAGTATCGTGTAAATTAATCCTACTGTTGCAGATGAGAATCCTAATTGACGTGCATACGTCGACAAGTATGGTACTAGTGGTGCTGTACCTAGAAAAAAAAAACAAAATATACACTTTTTGTTAATGTTAAAGAGCAAATTATCAGCCCACCCAAGTTAGGAACTTTGCATGGCAACGAATGAACGAACAAATTAGTTCATACAAGTCAAAGCTTGTATTGGATATCATTATACAACATCATGATATTTTAGTACCTACCTGAAGATGCAAAGGTCATGCACTTGGGTGAGCCGTAAGAACTTGAAATCTTATAAATAAGGATACTAAATTAAATAAAGATTTCTGTTTGGTCTGGTGGTCGCAAGAGCGCCAGCAGAGTAGATATGGTTACGATCCTCGGGCCAATTATAGTTGTATTTTATTGTAGAAGTTCTTAGTTTTCCCTTTTTAGTTGTGGTACCTACCTCACCCAAAATCGTATAAGTAACTTCACCTGCTAAATAAATAAAAAAAAAACAGTGACAGGAAGTTATTATAGGTATCATTATCAACATTAAAAAGTAGAAAAAAGAAACGTATTATTGAAGCTAACTCAAAAACCACTCCATCAGAACTTAACCAAATATGTATACATATATGTGTCCAATCTGGAAGTACTTAAGTAAGTATGTCCTTTGATTTATGTAAAAAATAATATTAATATATATTATATTCTAAACACAGCAACATTCATAACTTAAATACTAGAAACCAAGATTTACTAACTGTGCGACTAGGCTCCAAAAAATTTGTAAATCATTTAAGTGCCAAAGTATACGTTTTTATAACAAACTCCCAAGCCATGTTAAAGAACTGTAGGCCAATTCTCGGTACTTAAAAAACGTTCAAATTCAAGTCGCAATCTCATCTCAGCGACAATCAATGTCAAAAACCTGTCAAAAATGTATGTAAATTGGTTGTAATTTTGACAGATTGAGACTGAGATTAGAATGCGAACGGTCTTAAAAATACGGGAATTGCCCCTCTGAGCCTCAATAAATTTTAATTATTTATTAAACACAAACTCTGTCGAAAAGGCTTCTATAACGTTAAAGATTACTTGGATGGATGGATTCAAAAGACCATTTTAGATACCGATCTACATAGCCTTCACATGATCTGACCAAGATTTTGTCTGGACTTTAAAAGAGACTGTGACCTCTGAGTTTGTTTCGGCCTTTCTTCCCAGAGTAGTCAGATAGGAAACGCCGGCCCCATCTAGTTTAAAAAATATATGTTTGACGTGTAAAAGTGTTTGTACAAACCTACTTACAGGAATAAAAATCATTTCACAAATCATCATTTAATTTCAAAGAAAAAGGATTTTTTTTTCAAATCGGGTGTAAATAATAGAGTTCCGAGGTAACAAACATCTTCTATGTATATAAAAATCATTGCTGTTCGTTAGTCTCGCTAAAACTCAAAAACGGCTTGACCAATTTGATTTTTTTTGTTACGATTTGTTCACACTATTAAAGGGATGGTTTGAAAAAAAAATAAAGGCATTGCAACGCAAGCCGGGCATTAGCTAGTAATATATATAATTATATAACTATACAACCGAATTGAGAATCTTCCTTCCTTTTTTTGAACTCTGTTAAAAATAATTGATGAGTAGGTATGTAGCGGAAGAATGCGAGGAGTTCGTAATACCAGCGAAATGTATGAATGTCTGATTATACGCTTAATTTGTAACTAAGCCATAATTTCATGGTGTACACCCAATCAAATTCATAATTTATTTTGCAGTAAAGTTTCATAATAATAGGGCATTGATAATTTAATTGGTTTACTAATACATTTTAAGTTAACTAGTTAGGTAAATACCTACCTATTTTAATGCTATTTCCATTGGCTGTGGGATGTACCTAAATGTTGTGTGTACAGAATTTATGAACATGCTCCATTATATTGTTGTTACATAAAATATGAATACTTAGATAACACAGTAACCCAACTCTCAATCTGAGGACAGATATTGTAAACATAATGTCATTAAATAATGCCTTTTGGAGCTGTTTCGGAATACGTACATGTCATTGATGCTCATATTTTTATGTTCAGTTCAAAACAGTGTTCAGTTCAGTCTAAAACACTGTTTTCTTTCTATACATAATAAAAACACACAGCTGGGATTCTATGAGCAAATAAACATTATCATTGTAAAGTTTTGGTAAATCTTTATCGATGTTATCAGTTGGCAGGAGCAGGAATTTTATAATGAAGCCAATTTTATTTATACTTACAAAAATCATTATAGTTCAAGTGGTGCTGCTGTGGACATATTTTGCTCTAAAGAATAAACAAATCAAAAAAGCTGCAGAATGCTACTCCAGGGTTAGAAGAGAAGAGGCAGGCATACTGGTAGACGGATGACTTGCCTGATGGATTTCACATGCATTGGTTCTACAAAGAGTGTTTGATGTGCCATTTTATGACCAGGTATGTACAATAAAATTAAATCTTGAAGATAATTGAACAAAGAGTAAAAAAAAAAGTTCATAAACCTGGTGAACTGAGGGACAATGAGGATATTGAGCGGGAGTACAGGGCTCTGGCAGTGAGAGCTAAAATGCTCACATGCAGGTTCGCATGATGCATAAGAGAAGTGAAAGTTACACTATTAAATGTTAATTGACAGTCCTTCTACTCAAGCAGCCTGTGGGTGAGATATATGCAGCGAGCCTACAGAGCTCACTCAGTACTATAATGCGTACAGGACGTTGTTGGATCTGCCATGGCGGTGCAGCGCATCTGGGATGTGTGCTCAAGCGCGTACTGATGCTTTCCAGGCCATCATGCCCAAAAAAGCAGCATCCCTGCTGGCCCGTATATGGGGTAGCAACAATGGCATTCTAAACGCAATAGCTATATGTGTTGCCTATCCCTTCCAAAATCAGTGGGTCATGTCTTGTGTAGGTGTGGAGAGTCATGGCAAGTATTTTTATTTTTTTAATGTTTGATGGCACAGTTGGCGCAGTGGTTAAGCGATTGACTGCTGCGTTGCGTGTCGCGGAATCAATTCCTGCACGGAACAAATATTTATATGACCTACAAGTAGTTGTTCCGGGTCTGGCGGTTTGTGTATGTGAGTTTAAATGTTTGTAACAAAACCCACAATACAGGAGAAATTCCTAGTGTGGGGCAAAGTTAAAAATAATATATATATAAAAAAAAAAAAAAAATGTGTAAGTAGGTACTAGGTTAAGGTTTCTATGGGTCTATGCACCAAGAAATAAAGTTACCATTATTATTGAACCTAGTCCTTTTTGGCAATATTAATTACCTTTGTGAATTCATTTACTACCTCCGTAACTGTAACATAAGCTGCTACAATATTGTTGATTGAGAGAAAATCCACATAGTTTTTCTCAATATGGTAACTGACCCTGCTAAAAAACTAATCAACCTAAGTAAATGTTTTTTTGAGAGCTATTTAATCAATTATGTTTCCTCTACCAAAACCAAAAGTATTACATAAGTCAACCCAGAAAACCAAGAAAACCTGATTCACAGTCAAATATTATATAAAAACCACCTATAGAACCTTCTTTAAATTTGTAGTTGTTCGCAAAGAGACCAAACAGTATGACCACTATAATTTGTCCTTTTTTATATTATGTTTTATAGATATGTTCCTTATACTTACCAGCATTGAAAAAAAAGAAGTGCCCCTTTATTGGTAGCAACTTCTTGTTGACTTGCATCTTTGAAGGCAACCTTTAGGAGCTGTAAGAAGAAATAAAGTTATTCAACATTTTACTTTGGAATTGTTCTTTTGAAGAAACCAAAATAGGTTACTTGACTAGGTACCTTTGTAATTTTTATCTGTTTTTTTTTTGTCATGCACTCTTATCTGTAATAAGTACCATAGCCAAGGACAAGTAACAACAATAAGACAAGGACAAGGATAGTAGTCAAGGACTTTAAACTAGCTACTGCTTTAAGTTTATCTAAGAATAGGACTTAAGCGTTTCTGAGAAATGCTTATCGAGCTCGTCTTATATCTTTAGAGACTATTTCGGAAACAAAGACCTGAAACTACAAGGAATAAATAATTCAGCTACGCATACTTACGTCAATATTTCAATAACTAGATCCTCTCTTATTCAAGTAGAGCCGATTGAATAACTTGTAAACACTGAACTGTAGCATGGACGCGGCTTATAAAATTGATAAACTTATCTATGATAATGATAACCACGGTGTGAAATCTATCGACCTCATTAATATTATTGACGTTCGCAACACACGACTAAGAAATTCGTTTGATATGGGGATTACATGATTTTCTAATACAAAAAAACACGTGCAGTGCAGCCAATGAAATGACGAGTCGTGAATTCAATTGACATGACAATTGACAGCACAGAACTTTACGGATGTCGGATTGACTTGACAGTGACACATTGACAAAACATAAACATTGTACCCTAGTCCTACATTCCGAATTAGACCGTATTCGCTCACAGCGATCAAATGAACAAAAATAGTTACGTTCTGGGGCCGTACTATGACGTCATTGTTCCAGCGTGGAAGAGAGACGGAGCTATACATGACCGATAGCACTATCTCTTTTTCTCAACGGAATCATGATGGCATTAACAGCTCATAGTACGGCCCCTGATTTTCGATCAATAATAGTGCTAGATACACAATCCCATACAAAATTTCACTTTAAAACTGTTAATTCAACCCTAAATGCAAAGCTTATAGTAGTATTCACAAAGCTATGTACACAAAGCAATACATTTTGCGACCGAAGCTCGCTGGTCAACATACATCAAAAGAAATTCAACCTTACACGCGCCTGATTAAAGTCAGAACTACAAAGTGCCAAAAAAGCAATTAAATTTTACGACTGTGGTTCGCCACTTGGATAAGAACTGAGTGGAATTGAACTGATTTTTTTATTGTTTAAGTCTTTATTTTAATTCCTTCTGTCATCGGAGAAAGTTTAAAAACAATAAATTTTAAATGTCGCTTGAATATAAAAAGTATTTTTTTTATAAGTACAAAAATATTTATTCTAAATTAAAACTTACAATCTAAACAATAAGGTTAAAAACATTATGTTGACAATTTCATGCTAACTCTATTTTGGAACTAGACGTAATTCTTGGTATTACATTACAATGCTCAGTATTTTATGAAAATAACCACAGGAATAGTTTACTTCTTATAAAGGTTTTTAAAGAAAGATTCGATAAATCATTCGTCAATTTTGAACGTAGTATAGCTGAGTGTAATCAGCTATAATATGTTGGTTAATGGTCGGTGTATCTTAAAAAAAAAAACATATTCAAGTTAGTATTTTATCAAAACGTTATATACTCCAATTATGTATAAATACTTTATGATAATTGCAATATACCTGGAATTTGGAAACCGCTGTTTTTAGTCATCTACGCTTTTGCGTGTTTCCAGTTAGGTCAAGTTTAGCATAATAAATCATTAAATTTTTATCACGCTGGTTTATTTCTTCTCTTTTTTTCGCAACAATAGATACCTATTCTGCACACCAAAACGCGTCGCTAGGAAATTTACAAACAAAAATAACAATACTACTCCATGCATTTTCTGTTCAAGAATGGTCGATGTTTGCAACAATAGTTGGCGCGCTGTCGCAAACATTGGTCATTGAATAAATTCGAAAGGCATATGCATTTCTTAAGTAATAATGGTTGCCAACCTCTTAATTTTGAAAATTGTTATAATTTCCTATTATTTCTATAATCTTAACGTGTTAATTATAAAATTCTCTACAGTTATTGTAGAGAATTAAATAAGCAGAAATAAAAAAATATTTATTTAAAAATGACTAACTTTCTGTATACTAAACGGCAATTTCTTATGTAAAGACCTAATAGATACGCTGGTCACACTTTATAGTTTGCTTTTACTCTAGTGAATGCCGTGCTAGGTAACGCTATTTTTATAGGGTACCTAATGTCATAATCACAATAAAGTCCATCCAGTATTACGGAACCTAGTAACTAAAATATGGAGTACCTACTGATAATAGCGGTTACGGACCAAGATTATTTTGTTCCCGCTTTACCGTACAACAACGCACACTACGATTGTCAGCTATAGCTCGAAAGCACACAGACACATTGCGCTCCGATAGTTACCTAAACTAGTAGCGCACCGAAATTGTAGGGCATGGTCGGCGTTATCGCAAGATGACGCATGTCATGACGTCATCTATGACGATTCACGGGACATCGTTATCGCGCTCACGCTAATTCGAAACGTGTGAAAGCGCGCTCAAATCGATTACAGTGCAATTCGGAATGTATCTGAAAAGACAGCTGTCATAATAATGACGTGCTTACATTGCCACAGTAATATTATACTAAAATTGACTAAATTGTGTGTGGATTAGGAATTACATTTTACAGTCGCGGTCGGTTTATTATACCTTAGACCAGTGTATTTTCCACCTTTTTCATGGCGCGGCCCCCTAAGTATGGAAAAATATTTCACTACCTCCTACCCTCTGATGTTTCTAACTTGTTGTTTTTATGTTCAAATATTGAATCATTGCATCATTACTACTGATTTTCATTTGGTATCGGTTAAAAACGTAATTAGGTACCTAAAACATACATTTTTATATTGACTGCGAGTCTGACACTTTGGGTAACTTTTGGTTACACAGAATACGCACAGAATGAAATATTGTCGTGATTCTATTTGCAACCACCTACTTTTGCGAGTAAGTAAACGTTTTCGATGGTTCCAATAAAATGCAAACAGAGAAATGGCCTAAAATTAGAAAACGATTTAATTCTATGCAAAAACGGATCCGCGATAGGAAAATATATGGGGGAAGCGTATAGCTTAATAGTACGTTAAATGTATCTATGCAGTTATATTTTGTGTTACAAAAACTAGGAAATTGAAATTATCGTCCACCTACGGCAGTCAATGGAAACACAAACAATATTGTTAATCTGCTTTGATTTTTTTTAAATATTATAAACGTTGTTACATGGGGAAGGTCGGTCAAAGCTATTATAGATGGTGTGACCATAGCTACGTCCCTGCGGCTTAATAAATTTGACATTCCGTTCATTCATTCCATTTAGTGTTAATTCATGAGTTTGGTTTAATCTAGTATTTCGTTATTTTCGGCTATTTCAATTATTTCAAATCAATATATTTATTCGACATGAAAAGTGTTCTTTATAGAAAACTTATAATATATTGCTTATTTCTTCGTAATAACTTTCTTCAATATTATGTTTCCGACGATGTTTAGTTAAAATAATTGTCTACGCATAGCTTTAAGCCACACTCTTCTAAGTTTAGAGTCTTTCGGAAAATGGTAGACTCCAATTTCTAAGCACTGAACACGACAACAACGAGCCGTTTCACAAAAACAAATAAAAACCACCTCAAGCCTTGCAATTATTAGCTTGTTTTGGGAACTAGCTACGACAGCGTCATTTTGACAGTTGCCTTCATGTCTACCTACCAATAGTATTTTACGAATATTTTTATTTTTATGGTACCCATTCAATATGTAGATTTATTTTATTTGGAACAGGTCACATTTTGTGTAAATATCAAAAAACCTTTAAAATTCAAATATCTCGAAAACTATACTGAATGTCGGCCATAGATAATATGGGGGTTCAATTTGTTGCATTATGGCCTCTAAAGTATCAGCTCCTGGCGGATAAACCTCAAATTACAAGTAACCCTGTAAGTATATCGGTGAAATTTTCACAGAAATTAAATGGTGGTGTTAGTTCCGATTTTGGCCATGTGTCACAAGATTGTTGTAGCGTTGTAAGTCTTTGTTGCAATTATGTAGTTTCTAATTCCATGCTATTTTGTAGTAATGATAAGTACACACGCAGCGACCTTAGTCGTCAGCGACACGCTGGCGATTTTAAAATCTCACGTCGCCGCGTGTGCTTTTAGCATTACAGTATCAGAACAACTTGTCATTAGCATGTAATTTGTAAGTACAGTCCTTTCATACTGTTATTTTACATCTGACAGCAGCAACCCAATCACACCCGATCCTCTGGATAGGTCATTGACAAAGGGGGAACTTAAATCAAATTCTGCTTATGGAGTGGACGGATTCACACATCCCTCAGTATTATTTGGACTTAGTCAATTATTGTTTTACTTCAGTTTTATTCCTCCTGATTGATAACGAATTATACTGATGGATAACGACTAGATACTTCTTGTCGTTATCCCTTTAAATAGGAAACTTCTCCCATTGACTCAATTCGGCTTGAGTAAAGGACTGGGTACAGCTGGCCCTTAGTAGGAATGAGTCTGTGCCATTTTCTAAGACATTTCAGTACTCAGGCAGAAAATACAAGAGCTACGGACCTCGGCTGGGATTCGTCAAATCATTTGCAGTATTATTTCAGATAGTAGTGTTCAACTCAGGTTTGCCGGGTAAAACTATGAACCGAGGTCGGTCTGGAGGGGTCTACCCAATATAACATCATTGGGTTCTACCTCAGAGATTCGTACTTATTTCCCCTTCGTTTAATACTAGCATCTGCCGACGACTTCGTCCGCGTGAAATTTCTGGTTCTCCCGACCCACTTCGTCGCATCGCATCGCCTGCCCGCATTATTACTTCGTTTTCGCTTAGCGTTCTCGCTAAGTTCGCGTTTTTGCTCGGCTTCTTAGAAGCCGAGCAAAAAGAAAACAAGTCTAAAAAGCCTCACCTGACCCAAGCCAGGGCGTGATTTAAAAGAGCCTGTAGCCTTCCTCAAGAATTGGGCTATCAAATGCAAGAATTTTTGAAATCCGACTGGTAGTTACTGAGATTACCCCTTGCAAACAAACTTACAAATTCCAAACAAACTTTTACCTCTATAGACTACTGAAGCATGACTTTCGAAACTTCTGGAAAACTACTATTAGGCTAAATAATAGGCCAGGCTTACCCTTGAGTGTCAACGGTGTGAGTGAACCGAAATGTATTGCAGACATATCTAAGGATCACTTTATGTGTGAAATCGCCATTGGGACCATCACGGTCATTCAGTGTAAAATTGTCACATGGACCGGAGATAAACACCAGATTCACAGCGAAGGATGTTATAAAGTCAATGTCGCGTGGAAAGTCTCCTGGCCATGACAGCCCGCGCATTGAGTATATAAACTATCTAGCCGAGTGCCAGCGTCCACCTGACCAGAGTTCTTCCCATGTTATATACATTTTGTATAGGACGTGCGAACTTACCTGCAAAGATTATGTGAACCGTGGTGGTATTACTTGTGAAGAGTAAAACCGGTGACCTAAGCGACACGAGCAACTACAGGCCAATCTCACTAGCCACAGGGCTTGCTAAAGTTCTTGACTGTTTGCCTAATACATACACTACACACACACTACAACACTACTAAAATACACTGCTTGACCGGAATGTAAATACTCATGACAATCAATTTGGTTTTAAACCGGGACTGTCTACCGAGTCAGCTATCTTGTGTTTGAAGCAAACTGTCAAGTTCTACTCCGATAGGAGAACACCTATTTATGTCTGTTTTCTCGACCTCTCGAAGGCGTTCGACCTGGTTAGCTATGACATATTAGGGCAAAAATTGAATAACATCTCAATGCCTCTTGAACTGATAGAAATTTTCAAGTACTGGTATCTTAACCAGGTCAACGTCGTTCGATGGTCGAGTGTTCTATCGGAGCCGTACAGGTTGGAGTGCCGAGTGAGGCAGGGGGTCTGACCTCGCCGAAGCTCTTCAACCTGTACGTAAACGCACTGATACAGGAGCTCAGCAGCATCCGTGTCGGCTATGTCGGCCATAGTGACGGTGTTTGTGTCAACAATATTAGTTACGCGGACGACATGATGCTGCTGAGCGCCTCGGTGTGGTCTGTCCAGGTAACTGGGCACCTGCGAGCGTTATGCACTGGATCACGGTTTGCTCTGTAACGCAAAGAACAGTGAATGCATGGTCTTTCGGGTCAGGGGTCGGAGCTGCCCCGATTGTGTTCCACCTATTAGATTGAACGGTGTCAAGTTAAAAAGAGTTCAACAGTTTAAATATGTCGGGCATATCATGACCTCTGACCTGATGGACGATGCGCACATCGATAGGGTGCGGAGGGCGTTGTCTGTTGCCAATATGATCGCCCGCAGGTTTGTTCGTTGCTCAGGGGCCGTCAAAATAACTCGTTACAGATCGTTTTGTACGTCCCTGTACACGGCCAGCCTGTGGGGGTCTTATACCCAGAAGCAGGACAACGCTCTCCGTGTTCAGTATAATAATGCGTTCAGGGTGTTGTTGGGGCTGCCCCGGCACCGCAGCGCGTCGGGGATGTTCTTGGGGGTGTTATTATTAATCATTTTAATTTAGTTTTATGATTTTAATTTAATTTAAATTTAATTTGTGTTATTTAATTAATTATTTTAAACATATTTATTGTGATTAAAATCTTGATTTTATTTCAAATGTACAACATACCTAGTACTCGTATCGTATGATCTTAAATGGATTGAAATAAAATATTTTTGAATTTGAATAATATTAGTACAGATTGGTACCTCTGATATTCCTTCTTACCTAAATTTTTACTGTAAAATACTTCAGTATTCTAACGATATTGTAGTATTAGTCTATGGCAGTTCCATCGAAGATGCTGCTCAGTCCATTAATATCTCTTTGTCCTAACGAAACCAATAGCAAAAACCAGCAAAAAAAAATAGCGCTCGATTTCGGTTCTTAAGGTTATAATAATAATAATATTTAGAAAATTACAGGGCATACAAAAAAAACAGATAGGCAGGTGCCTGCTGGGGAGCTCACTCATAGATCTTAAAGCTAGTATACAACGCACTGGTCAGTGCAAAACGTCGTCTTAACTTTCGAAGTCAATACTTAGCAGATAAGATTTTCACAGTGATTTAAAATGAACCAGAATAGTAGTTACATAATGACATATAAGGATGTTCTTGGTGGTGGGGACTAATTTGTAGGTCCTCCTTTACAATGTTTTCCATAATACTCACTTCAAATTGGAAGACTGCGCCTTTGTTATTATAGGCTTGCATAAGATTATTATTTTATAGTGTAGGTATTGGCCGTATTAAAATTGGAACTTCAATTTGGTTACCAAGCAACGAATACCTATTGATTTGTCACCTCTTGTCAAGAACAAAAAAAGGGGAAAAATCTCGTGGTTGTTTTTAATACATTATTTTATTGTAAAAATCTTTCTTGTGTTATTTGTGAATACACGTATTTCTTTTTGGAAAAACTTCGTCTTCTGGTCCACCGTCATCTCCAACAGGTTATGGGCCCAGAACCCAGAAGTGTAAAATGGAGCTTTCAAAAATACAGATCACAAAACTTGATGGCCACAATTGGGTCGCCTGGAAATACCGAATGGTTGCCCTACTAAAAGGCATAAACGGAATTTGGGAGATTGTGGAAGGCAAGGCACAAAAACCGGCGAAGCCTGCGGAAGGTAGTGGTGATGCCGAAGTTAAAATTTACAATAAAACTTTACGAGATTTTGTTACATTGGAGAGCACAGCCCTACTGCTAATAACAAATAATGTAACAGATGAGACACTAGGAAAAGTAATAAGGTTGTCCACTCCCAAGGAAGTATGGAAAGAACTCCATAGGCTGTATGAGGGTCCTGATGAGGGCAGGCTCTACGACTTATGTTTGGACTTCTTCAAACTTAAAAGGGATCCGTCAGACAGTATGTCGACTCATGTCTCGAAACTGAAGAATTTATGGCACAGTCTGAAGGAAGAACTGCTGAAAGAGGAGAACGTGGAAATGCCTGAAGTTCTCTTGATTTGCAAGATCCTGGATACGCTGCCGGAAACTTTTTTTTCATTCAAATCGAGTTGGCTATTGATGTCTAAGAAGGAAAGAACAGTAGACAATATTACGGCCCAACTGTGTGCACATGAAAAAGCGCTGAATGCAACGATGGCTGACGCTGAAACGAGCGAAAGTGCGCTTTATGTGAAAACTAATAGAAAGGTTGCTAAAGGAAATGACCAAAGAGACCTGCAGGAAAATAAAAAGAGGTACAAATGTTTTATTTGCAAAGAGTCTGGACATCTTAAGAAGGATTGCCCGAAAAATGGCAAGAAAGAGAAGGAAAATAAAGCTCACAGTTCCAACATGATGTTACTGACGGTGAATTCAACAGATTCTGACACTAACCGTGATTGTGATTATTGGTACTTAGACAATGGGGCGACACATCACGTCACAAGTAGAGGAGATCTCTTTCAAGATTTCAAATATTTTAAAGAACCTCACACAGTAACTACGGCTGACGGAAACATGATAAAGGCTGTTGGAAAAGGCACAGTCCGTGTAGAGGCCAATGTTAAAGAAAAAAGTGTTTTTTTTTTATTAACCGATGTTTGGTATGTTCCCCAGATTAGCAAGAACCTTTTTTCTGTGCTTAATGCACAGGACAAGAACCCCTCAAGTATTTTTGAGTCGCGGGTTACAACATGTTCCATGAAGATCAATGGTAAGGTTGTCTTAACAGGAAAAAGGCAATGGTATGGCGGTTTGTACAAAATAGACTGCAAAGCCATATGTGCTGATTTTTCAATCAACTTAATTGAGCATGGAGATACGCTGCAATTATGGCACGAGCGTATGGGACATCAAGACAAGAGACATATCAAAAGATTGATAGAGAATGAGTTAAGAGTAAAGACATCTAACAGTGGAGATTTATGCGAAGGTTGTATTTTTGGTAAAGCGCACAGGAAACCATTTGGTGTTCGCGAAAAGGCAACAAAACCTGGTGAGCGCATACACTCAGATGTCTGTGGACCCTTTCCTCGGAGTGTCTCTGGATATCGATACTTCGTACTGTTTAAGGATGAGTTCACACGATACAGATATGTATACTTCCTTAAGAATAAATCTGAAGTTCCCGAAAAATTAAAACTGATGATGTCTGAGGCTAGAAATGCTGGACATACTATTATCGAGGTTTTAAGTGATAATGGTGGCGAATATGATAACAGGAATGTACGAGATCTACTTGGACAAGCTGGAATAAAGCAAAGACTCATTATGCCGTACACTCCAGAACAAAATGGGTGTAGTGAAAGAGAAAATCGCACTATAGTCGAATCTGCTAGAGCAATGATGTACGCGCATGAGGAGATTCCTCAGAATTTGTGGGCTGAGATGGTAAACACTGCTGTTTACATACTAAACAGGACAGGACGTACTTCAGTGGAACACAAGTCGCCTTATGAACTGTGGCTTCACAAGAAGCCTCAGATAAAGCATCTGAGGATAGTCGGTTCACCTTGCTTTGCGCATGTACCCAAGCAGAAGCGAAAGAAATTACAAAAAAAAGCTACACGGTGCATTTTAATTGGATACGACAATGATGATGGATACAGACTCTGGAATCGGGAAAGAAATTCATTAGTCAGATCTAGAGACGTTATTTTCGATGAGAAAGCTCTAGAGACTTTAATGAATGAATACTCTGAAACAGTCTGCAGTCCGAAAAATGAAATTGAAGTAGACCTTGGTAGATATGCTTTGAGAGATAACGGACAAAGAACTTCTGTTATGCCTAATACTGAAAGGGTTGGTGAAACTGACATGGATATACGTGATCGAAATCCAGATGTCGGAGAAGAGTTTCACGACGCAGAAGATATAACTGAACAGTCTATTGAATCGGAGGGGAGTGGAAACGTTAATGAAGATGATAATGTTGTTGATGAATATCAAGATGATGTCAATGATGAAATTATCGCAGATGAACGAGAAGATGTGTTCCCGGAACAGATGATCCTTCGAGACCGTTCTTTGTTACGACCTCCAGATAGATTCAAAGACTTTGTTATGAACGCAATAATGGAATACAATGAACCAGAAACGTATAAAGATGCGATCAGAAGCCCAGATAAAGAGCTATGGGAAAAGGCCATGGATAGCGAAATCAGCTCTTTGAATGAAAGCGACACATGGAAGCTTGTGAATTTACCCAAGGGCAGAAAAGCTTTACCTAGTAAGTGGGTTTTCAAAGTCAAGATGAATGCTGATGGCTCCATAGATAAGTACAAGGCTAGATTGGTGATAAAAGGTTTTCATCAAAAGAAAGGTATAGACTACATGCAGACCTTTAGCCCTGTGACTAGAATGGCAACTGTTCGCTCAGTGATTAGTACAGCAGCGAGCGAAGGTATGTCGATGAGACAGTTTGATGTTTCGACTGCCTTCCTGTACGGCTTGTTATATGAAGAGATCTTCATGAAACAACCAGAAGGTTATAATGACGGCTCCGGTCAAGTATGTCTCCTAAAGAAGAGTCTCTATGGGCTGAAACAAGCACCACGGTGCTGGAACCGGTGCATTCTAGATTATTTCAAATAAATCGGTTTCAAGGCAAGTGAGGCAGATCCTTGTCTCCTGATACGAAAGAGAAGATGTGGAAAGCTTATAGTAGCTCTGTACGTGGATGACGGTCTGGTCGTCGGATCCAATGACGCACTGATAGACGAGTTGATGGAGGAGCTCAAACGTCGTTTCAAAATAACCACGAAAGCTGCGTCCTATTTTCTTGGAGTAGAGATAGAAAACAGAGGAGATGGAATTAGGATATTCCAAACGTCGTATGTACATAAGATCCTGCGGAGATTCGGAATGGACACCTGCAAACCGGTTTCGACGCCGATTGCAAAAGACGGTACATGGAGCGAGAAGGTGGACATGAGTTATATGAAAGATAACTACAGGCAAATTGTTGGAGCCTTGGCTTATTTGATGGTATGTACTAGACCTGACATTGCATATGCTGTAAGTGTGGTCTCACGAAGTCTGGAAAAGCCAGAAGAAGCAGACTGCGTACGACTGAAGCGTATAATGCGATTTTTGCAGTACACGCCAGATCTAGGTATCATGTACAAGAGAGAATACAAACAAGGCATTTTGGAATGCTATAGTGATGCTGATCACGCAGGAGATATCAACACTGGTAGATCCACTACTGGAGTGCTGTGCATGTATGCAGGAGGAGCGGTGTCGTGGCTAAGCCAAAGACAGACAAGCGTTTCAATATCGACCACCGAGGCTGAAGTAGTAGCCGCTAGTGAAGCAGCCAGAGAGACTGTTTGGTTATCTCGGCTTATGAGTGATCTTGTCGCTCTTAAGGAGATTCCATGCATAAGAGTGGATAACGAAGCTGCAATCAGGCTAGCTGAAAATCCCGAATTCCATCGAAGGACTAAGCATATCCGGGTTCGACATTTCTTTGTGAGAGAACTGGTGACTGGTGGTGAGCTTAAAGTCGAAAAGGTATCTAGTCAAGATCAGCTGGCAGATATCCTCACCAAGCCACTAGCAAGACCAAGGATCAGAAAGATCTCTGACCTAATAGGTATTTGTTGAGAGGAGATATTAAAATTGGAACTTCAATTTGGTTACCAAGCAACGAATACCTATTGATTTGTCACCTCTTGTCAAGAACAAAAAAAAAGGGGAAAAATCTCGTGGTTGTTTTTAATACATTATTTTATTGTAAAAATCTTTCTTGTGTTATTTGTGAATACACGTATTTCTTTTTGGAAAAACTTCGTCTTCTGGTCCACCGTCATCTCCAACAGGCCGCTCAGTCAAATTGTCGCTTTCTAGAGAGTGGTCTTTTTTGTGAGGCTTACGCTCAGTTCATTCTCCATGTCTAAGTCAATACCCCCTTTTCCGGTCTTTTCTACCGCTCATGAGGCCATTTCAGGCCGTTTTGAGTATTGGGATTTCCAAAAATTCCGGCACCAAAAATTTTTTTCCAGTATCTACTGGGAGGGTTAGAATTGGGTTTTTTACGGACATTTTTTATATTTCGACCACATAATGTAAGTAAAAAATTTCGCTTTTACTCCAAAGTCCGTCAGATGCTTCAGTAGGTATTTACAGGGGAATACCTACATCAAATTCATTTTAAATTACAATATTACAAATTCAGTAGCTTTCTGATTCTCGCAGGCTTTTGGTCAAAATCAACTAAAACCTAAAAGGTACAGCAAAATCATTTTCGATATTCTAAATTAACATTCACCTGCTCGAACAACGGTTTAAAGGTTGAAATAGCTTGGGTTCCCAGTGATTCGGGTATAGGTGGCACGAGTGCGCCGATTCGCTGGATATACCCCGGTGGAACGATCAGAAGCACTACATGTTGCATAATTACGATTTGCCTACTGTCACCGTTTTTTATTTTTGTTTCCTTTGTGGAAAATCCTCATGAATGTCCGACACCCTGGAGCGGGCGCCGGGGCCTGGCAGAGTCTTACTGACTAAAAACCACCCGGTGTTCCATCTCACACCCACGCCGGTCGCGGGAACGTACGGTCCTTCCGCAACCCCCGACTGGTACTGACCCACCGCTGCGGGCCTCTTCGGGTCTGGCGGGGAGTGAGGTATTTGACTCCCCCCACGACGTCTAAGACGGGCGCACGTGGAACACTACGCGCCGCCACCTCGGGTCCTGATGTGTGGGGGGCGATGGACGTCCCCGAGTCCGTCGCTCCTGGAACCATTTAGGGGGGCAGGAAGAGGGCGTTGTCCGCCCTCCGCCGACGCCCGGTGCGCCTGCTGCGGGTCGGGTGAGTGGATGACATCTCCCTTTCCTTTTCCGCAGCCTCCTTCTGCGAGACGACTGTTTCGCAAAAGGAAACCACCGCGTCCCAGGGCTCTTCGCCACCGACATTCGACTCGACTACGGCCGGCAGCGACAAGTCACTGCCTTCTTCTGAGATAGGGCACGGCGCGGCTCCTCCCAAGCGGCACACTCTGCCAGCGTTTGCCACGCCGTGTCCTCCCGGCAGTCGAAGCTGTGGTGACACCGGGCGTCCGGCTTCCTGTTTATGCGACACAGGTACTTCCCGAAGCAACCATGCCCCGAAAGCACCTGCGTCGCACGAAACGACAGGGAGCCGCGCCTCCTATCGAGCCAGCGCTCGAACACCGGCCGGACGGCCTCAATGGTGACGAGGCCGGCGGTAGGGCCCGAGAGCCTGTCCCGCCATTCCGCCACCAGGACCTCGCGAAGCTGAGACCGATGATATATTTTATATATATTTTAAAACTATATGGTGCCGGCATTTCCTAGCTGACTGATCCCTGAGAAGAAATGCCGAAACAAACTCAGAGGTCTCTTTTAAAGTCCAAACATTTTATTATTAGGATTTTATGTGACTCTAACAATGCAAGGGCCATGTCTGGAAGGGCCCATTGAAGAAAGAGCCACTGAAGGCTTGAGTTGACCTGTCCTAACAGACGGGATGCATGCAGCATTCATCGTGTAGCTCAACCCTATTTCAGGGAGCTCAACGACCCGTCACTCGACGCTACCAGATCTGCAGAAGATATTTTGCTTAGGCCGTATATAAAATACTCAAATCCGCCAGACAGCTATTAGTTATGTATTCTATCTAGCCTGCATGGTACTCACATTCACAGTCAGTTTTCTCTTTAAATATCATCAAATATATTATAGGTTATGTCACGTAAATCAATACTAATGATATTATTAATTCCAAAACACTTAATAGTACAAAATAGTTTGTTGCTTGGGGGTACATTGGATAGCTTAATTAGGTAATCCCAAGCATTTTTGTCATCCTAGTAATCTTTAACGTTATTGTAGGGGGTTCACTTCGCTCGCTCATTGCTTGAATAGGCACGCTCTGCCTCCGTCGGGCCGTCTGTGGTTTCGCTTCGCTCGCTCGTCATAAAATTGTGCTCGCTACACTTGGCTGAGTTAGTGAGTCAGCTTAGTTTGATGTGAATGTGACCACCTTTCATTAGTTGGGATAGAGCAAGCTTAACGTGATAGTGGCTAGCGAAGATAAAGCACTGACTTAGGATTATTAAGGGAACTCTAGATACTATTAGGTTAGGTCATGGCGACCAAACGTTTTCACGAAAACAAACGGTGTGTTATTGAACTGCGGCTACTTAATTTTATTCATTAACCAGTCAAGTCTTGACTAAATGAGACACATTATTAACTATAGATCATTATAGACTATAATCCCCGGGGGCACATCGGGAGCTACCAATTTTGACTGTGAAGTCGTTTTTGTAAAATATTTAATCCATGTAGGTACCTACCTAGCTAGCTATCGTGACCTCTACCATCATAATGGTAGTCTATTTCTGCCGCCATACAGCATTGTTATGTACCAGTTAAAAAGACATGGCTAAAAACTTGCAACGGTACCTAACCACTTTCTACGCGGTAACACATTAACAGAATTGACTTCAATGCTTTCCCTTGTTTTGTTTTGTGCGATAATATGATCCTGTTAAGATGAGTGTACCATAAAAACGTTACATACAGTTAAAACACAACATCGATAGTTAAGTGAAAAACCTTAACATTTATATATAAGTATCATGGCTAGATTTTTAAATAAAGACCGAACGAAGTATTAGCGATTTGTCATATAATTATAATCTCTAAGTAGGTACCTACTTCTCCACCAGGCAAACAATGAACAATGAAAATTTTTACAATTTGAAAAAAAAAAGATAGTTAGCTTTTTCTGTTACAGCGCGGTAAGAAGCGAGGTTTTAGGTAATTTACAATAGCGTATCGCGGCAACAAATAACGTTCAAAACAGCGATGTATTTGATTGAAGGTTGAATCGTCTGACCGCCAAAATAAAAGTAATTTAGCAGTTTTAATTAAATTAAAAAATAAATGTACGATTCAGCAGAATCATTTTTAGGTATTATTTTATTTTATTGATTCATTCACTTTATTATCATTTCATAAAATATTAAGATAGTTTACGTTCAAAATTTTGAGAACTAGGTATGCGACGAAAAATGTTCTTTGATTTACATATAGCTACAACTACATATAGCTATATTATGTTTTACGATTGTTTTATCGTGATACTATTTTATATTTATGAAATATTTTGAATAAGTATTTTCTTTGAACATTTGAAAATACACAAAAAAATATTGGCTTGTAGTATGTATCTACAAGCTACCTATACGGCTAACTAAATGTGCGACAAAAAACTGAGCGTTTTCGGTGTCATACGTTTGGGCAGGGCCTTAAATCCTTTAATTTACTTTTCACCACTCCCGCACGAAAGAAGTGTCTTTCCTCTACGAAAACAGTGAGGAAAGTTGGTTTTTCCTCACTGTTTGAACAGTGAGGAAAGTAATGATCCCGTTCAGAAACTAACCTTGCCTGATTTTATTATGTTAAGTTTTAAAGATTTAAAAAAAAAAAAAATTTTTGCTTTGTGACTATTTAATTTATTTACCTATGACGACTGAATACCTACTTTCTTGCTGGGAGTGGTGAAAAGTTTTGTATGCAACATGTGAGCAAGTTCATTTGCCATTCGTTTTGTTGAGTCTTTCGCTTACTCAGGATTGAAATTTATAATCACTCGATGCGCTCGTGATTCTGTTTTTCAATCCTTCGTTCGCTCAAGACTTAAAATCAAAACTCATAGGAAAAACGAACTTTCCTCACATGTTGGATAAATAACTAAGTATTGCTTCACGCAGCCAAAATGAGTCTAGTCTTATTATACGGTTCTCTTCTTCTTTTTCATTTTTTTCTATATCCGCAATGTATTTCCTTGTAAACTATGCTTTCTTCGAGCATGAAATTTAACTATCTACCTACGTCATTACAATTTACCTACCTACTACAACGTAGGTACCTACCTTATGAAGGTTTTAAGTTTTTGTTGTTTGTAAGTATCTTTAAAATACAGATTATTACTATTGTGGTAATAGACTACAACATAACTACAAAGAAATACATACAAATAAAAGAGTAGGTATTTTAACATACTTGAACGTATCGTGTCAAATAATATAACGCAGCTATCGTTAGCTTGCAACGTAAAATAAAACGAATACGCAAACCAGACGGACGCGTCGTTGTTACCGGCCCCAAGAAGCATGAGTTACGTGTTAAATGAAGCCTATTTTTGTAAAACCAGACGCTAAAAAGAAGAAAATTAGGGAGGTTAGAGACGTGTCTCGCCAAACTTCGAAGTGATTGCTATGCGACTCCTCCTTCCTTCCCGTGCCATTGGCGTTGGGCGGCACAGCTCCGCCAATGAGACCGCGTTTAGCCCCACTCGCTGCCATTTCATATTACTAAGATTACGTTTTCCTTGATTAAGAAAAATGCCCATTTTCAACAATTATGCCACAAATACGCGGTACCAATTGCATTACAGAGAGACACAGTGTGCAATTGCTGGACCCGTTGAGAGAGGACAGCGAGGATTTCTGAAATGATGAGTGAGAATGTGTTTTGGTGTTTAGACCTTGGGTAATTAGCCACATATTCAGGTAAATGGTAAAGTGTGAGGACGCCTACACGACGGCGGCGGGCGTCGAGCTTTACGTTGATGTGCTCGAAGCGTGAGAGTTTGTTCGACTAGTATTTGAGTCAGTCCACAGCTCGGCCACGGCGCGCGTCACTCGCATCGCGCTCCGCTTGCGTCAAACGTCCGACAACCGAAAGCGAACCTGAGCCCGCCCGCCCAGAGTGCGCACATACTGTCATTTTAAAAATAAGTCTTAATAATATTCACAAATATTGTTTATAAATAGTTAATTGTCTACTTGAACAACTGCATGTGTTTAACGTCAAGCGAAAAAGTTTACCAAAAGTGATTTTACAAACAAATACCTAAAAACTTTCTGTAGTGTTGTATGAGGATGTTAATACTTTAAGAAGACTTGTGGATTTCAAGAAGCCCGCGGGGAATAAACTTCACACTGAAATAGAAAAAGTGGGTGAGTACATAATTGAATTACTTAGAATTAAAATCCTTCCAAAACCTATTAAGCAATCAAACTGAGTACCTACCTATATTTGGCTCATATAGACAGATTTGTAATTACTTTTGCTTTTGTTTAAGGTAACTAACTAGTGTACGAATATGTGTACTATTGTTTCCAGTCCATAAAAATATTCCAAGTTTGATAAATCAACATTGTAACTATCAGCACCGACTCACTCTTAATCTGAACGAGCGTCTGTCGAGATTTGTAATACAAAACGAGTCACTGAAAAGTGCAGATCATGCAAATATTTCTAAAGCAAAATTATTATCGTCTCCACCACATAGCACATACCTAGTTATAATTTATATGCCTATCGAAGTCTGTCATATGACCATAATCATATTATAAAGATGATTTTATTTCTAAACAACCAGATGTACCTGTCATTATTAGAATTATTATAATAAAAATAGTTTTCACCAAATAATTAAATGTTAATTAAAATGATTCGCAATTCAATCAGATATCTAGAAAATCAAACATTCCCATATTACTTAAGTGTCCATAATGATGTAAGTGAGCCAATTTTGTCATTGCTCCAAGCGGGATTGCTGCCGAAGGCGAGGGGTATTATGGCGAAGAGTGAAAAAATGACTACCTAAAGCTCACGCGTATCAAACGCCTTTTTTCAACAATGTTGCGAGAAAAATTAAATGAAATTTCCTAGACATTGGTAGTATTTTGTAACAAATGTTTGTGAAAAATGGCTAACGGATTTTTTCCATGCCCCATTTCTTTCTCGAAGCCGCCAAACAGTCTAATCCTAAAATTAATTAAAGTTAATTTTTTGAATAAAATAAATTAAAGTTAATTTTTTGAATAAAATAAATTAAAGTTTATATATCATATTTGATTTGTTTATATTCACAAAAAAATTTGGCGTAAAAAGGCAAACACACTGAGATTTAAAATAAAACGCACATTTTTGCCCGGTATATTATAGGTATCGCTTATCTGTGGCGCACTCACTACGCACATTCACTTCCGGGAATGCAAAGCAAAAAGCACGCATGTTAGAAACAATTTATTGTGAACCTAAAAACTGTGCAATAAGAACCACTTTACGAGCAAGTGTGTTGAAAAATTATTCAATATTTGTACGCCCAACTATTTCAATTGAAGCGTATTTCATTCAGTTCATACAATTCGAAATAAAGCTGATTCAGCCTGAACACTTGCGTAAAGGAATTCTGCACTATATAAATGTCAACAATGGATTTTTCAATCAGTGCTACCTACTTACCTATATACCTAATAATAAGTATAATGTAGGTCACGTATTCGGAGGTTAGGTATTAAAACTGTAGAGTTGCAGAGATAATTTCAGTGTTTTGTAATAATTTTTATATATTTCGCGATGAACATGTTGATTTTCACTAATTGAAAATATTCATATAAATCAGTTAATTACTTGTTCAATATTGTTTAGTAATTGTGCTCAAAGCAATAAGGAATCGCTTTTATTCAATAAATACATATTATGGATAAGTAGGTACCTATTAATGCAATGACGAGTTGGCGCTTATTTAAATAAATAGTGTGGTAGATCCAAATCTTTTTTGCTAAAATGTTTAAACGGACAGGTAACATGTAAAAAAAATGTTTATGACGCACAGTTACATAACATGACTAATTTACTTTAGATATATGATTGTCAACATAAGAATTACATGTGGATACCAGTATAGCATGCTTTACTGATTTACTTATTTATTTACTTTACCTATTATTTCCTTATTGTGCTGCTGTTAGTACTCCTTACCATTATAGTAACTAGTAACTAATTATTTTTCTGCTATAGATTTACAAGATAGGTAGGTACAAGACGTTTTTCATGTGCTTTAGCTGTAATTAGAACTGCCGGCTGTATTATTCTGCATGGACTCAGTGCAGATTAGATTAACTCCAACTTGCTTATTTAATTTATTTATGATGAATTGTATTCTTAAAAATTTGCCTGGCTAAATTTACATTGTCTACAGTGGCCCGCAGTACCGATGGGTCGGGCCTCGATGGAGGCTGCGAAGACGACGTCTCGCGGCTGACTCCAGGCCTGCATCCCGAAACAACCTTCGACATGAACGATCTGCCGTCGAACGCCTACACGTTGGACACTCGCAGAATGCAATTATACTCGCACCCACACGTACATCCCACGGTGAGTCAACGCCTTTGTTTCAGGTACCTACCTCCGATTGACATTAATCTGACACAAAAGGAACGTCGCGTCTAGAATTTTCTCGCAATTACCTCTTACGGGATGAAAAAAGTCGTGATACTTTATAAGAGGTTGTTGTTTACCCTTGCACATGAAGATAGAGTTAGTTGTACAGAGTAACACTTGTGACGTCTATCATGCGATGTCTTGACGTGTATCGAGTGAACTGAAAACATCGAAAGGTCAAAGGTGCGTCGCTAATCTGTTTCTTTCATGGAAAACATTACGCCTATCGCCAGGAAATAAAACCCGTTTTAAGTGTCAAATAAAACGACGAAAAGAACGGTTAAAACTAATATGAATCGTGTAAAATGAGGCAAAACAAATCCGTCTTTAAACCATAAAAACGTCGACAGCAAAAACAAAAATATAACGTTGAAAAGACGAAATGCGTTGCGAGGCGCGAAAATAAGAATTATTTGAGGGTATAGAACAGGCCGCGGCCGGGGCGTAAGGTTTCCACTCTGAAAGTGGCCATTCGACTCGCCTCCGTTCCTCTAACAGTTCACACGAGCAAATTCACTTATTATTTCTGAGTCATGCTCGCTGACCCTGCCGTTCTTATTGTGTTAATCGTTATTACAATTCCATAAAAACACAAGTCCATTGCAATAAAAACACAAATTCTAGTAATATTAAGATATAAATTACCTACTAATTACGATACCTGCACCTTACAGTTGTAGAATCTATTTAGATGTAGGGGTTTCCATAGGACTAAGTCGTTATAATTTGATAACTAAACAACGACACACAGTTAATTTGTAAATAAATCATGTTTTCTCGCGTAATTAATTAATTTAAATATTATAATTACTGTCATAACAGCTACTTGTGATCATAACGTTTAGCTACCAGGCACCGCACTATCGCAACACTGAACCCGTGTTATCAAAGATGTCTTCGTCATCATCCGTTACATCACCGACCTTGTTTGTTTGACTTTTTCTTGCCATTTTATCACTGCTTTAAAAGTTAGGTACTGATTTTCTAGTAAATAATTATAAACCAATAAGTTAAATGCTGCCCTGAATAGGCCTAGGTTGCATTTAGATAGGAAATATTTTGTCTTAGGTGGATAATTAGATTATACCTTTCTTCTTGGTACTTCAAAAATAGGTAATCAGTACAATTTGTTGGGTTTGTGAGAAAAAAAAAGTAATGAGTACAACTTGATCAGACAGAGATAAACGTTGGAAACGTTAATAATAGAGGCACAATTTTATGAAAATTAAAGCAATTAGGTACGACCGAAGCAGAGTTTTATCAAATGTCCCTGACATAAGTTCATCGCGAACCGAACAACAGATTGTCAATAAGATTCAGTAGGTATCATAACTGTAGCTTAGTACTTAAGTATAAAATATATAAAAAAATCTAGCTTTACCATAATATGAAGTCAGATATTTGTCAGAAATGTTATTGTTTTAATTACATATTGTTGTTAATATAGGTATTGTTTAATATTCATTTACATTAATTTATGACTACACTGAACATTATAGAATCAGTGTTCTTACTACTACTTACTAGTCTTTACAACGCATAAATACTGTTTACTTCTTGGCAGTAAATTAATACCTATCTCTTTTAGGCAAATTAGTAATTTTCAACTGAGGTAGCGGAGGAGTGGCTAGAGGTAGAGAGCTACTTAATCTACCTCAGTTGAAAATAACTAATTTGCTACTAGAGTAATTTACTAATAAAGTAGGTATGTACGTACCTCCCTTTATAATCAAATGATATATAGGATATTGCGTTGTCTGCAATACTAAAGGCAGCGCCAGGTGCCTTCACTATTCTCAGAGAGGACTTGCTCTTCAATTTGCCTCCTATCGTGCGCTTCAAATCACATTACAACTGCACAAACTCAGACTCAGAATCACTTTGCACATGAATTGCAACCGATTCACAGTTCACACGTGGATGAATGAACGGGGTCGTGATAAAGATGGTATAAGAAAAAAATAACTAATCACGTTTCGTTTTGTCAGAATCGTGTTGTGTGAACAGAGAGAGAGAGAGACACGGAAATTAACTTAGTTTGCCAATAAACATTTAAGTACTCAATTTTCAGTTACTTAGTCATAATTATCCTAATTATGATAATTATTCGTAAATCCGGCCCTAGAAACTTATTCCACAGTACAACGTTTACGAGTATCATCAATACGTATGTATTTTGTTGTTTTCGCCCCTTGGCAAGTCAGACAAGTTGCCTCCAATATAGTTCGATGCTAGCAGGTGTAGGTATACATAAATGTCCAAGCGCAGAAGTTTTTGGTTGTGTTCTGGGATACACTCAAATTGTCAGGGATTTGATTTTACTTGCTCACTCTATGATTCGACCAAACGCACTAATAGCTCTCTTATGGTAGATCCAAAATCTCCTTTTATTTATTTACTACGACAATTTAATCAATTAATAATGGTAAGAATTAAAAAAAGACGTGTTTAAAGATATTATGGAAAATATACTATGAAAACGTTGAACTAATAACTATAATTCGGTCTGATGAGAAACAGCTTAAGGATTACTCTGTCAAACAAGTACGCACCTTAGAGATACTCTAAGGTGCGTACTTATTTTTTATCCCTAGGCACCTTAGAGTATCTCTAAGGTATGCTCCTAATACCTCCTAGTATTTACCATTAAATTGGCATTGGTGATTGGTATATTATGTTATGTACTTGGATATGTTGGATAAAATATAGAATAAATAGGGAATCAAATGTAGAAATACCTGTGCTCAGTGTGCACCACGGCTCAGATAAATTACACCTGATGCTAAAATCAAAACCAGACTCTTTATCGAACAATATTAAAAAAATATTCTTGACACACTTGGCAGATTAAAGACTTGACCGTAGTTAGGTATACGAATGTTAGAAACATATTTCATGAGCTGTGAAGTGAACACAAATGCTGCGCTAGCGCGATTGGCGAGCGATGACGTCGACTCAGCTGCTTCGGCACGCGGCGACTCGAATGACTCCGCTGTAATTCGACCGGACCCTGTGACAAATGTGAAAAGTATTACGTTTTTAAAGTGCGCCCGTGCGCTCTGCTACCGTCCAAAGTTCTCTCAATACGTTTCATTTGTTACGTACTCACGGGCACCTTTTTTTCCACAATTGAATTTCATGTTTGTAGGTCTGGCTTGGTAGCCAATTGTTATTGTAATATGAATTTTTGTATAATATTGTGCAAATAATGTTGAAGTGATTTTTTTTCATACACAAGTTACCATTACCTACATAATAAGAATCATGTATGTTCGATCCTATGCATGACAACTTATGTGAGCTGAACTATCCATTTCGCTGGTGAAATTCGATTTTTAAATAAGTACATTGTGTTATAAATACGCCGCTATGAAATTAATATGAATAATCAAACCAAATATCTAAGCTATTTATAGTAATATTATAAAGAGATAAAATTGTTTATTTGTTTGTAAGAGGTAATCTGTACTGATTCGATTCGTTTACTGATAGAAAGCTACTAACTTATCCTATTGTCGAGGGCCATAGGATATGTTTTATGGTATAGTTGACTTCCACACGAAAGGAAGTCGCAAGCAGAAGGTAGGTAAAATGTATTTTTTTGGTAAACACTAATAATGATCAATAAACTTTCCAAAAGAAAACTAATTTGGATCTTCTAGCTGAATCAGTTTAGTTTTGAAGAATATTTGAAAATATTGAAATATCAGTGTCGCAACTGACCCCAATCAAAATAAAGCGTAATAGTAAATAATGATGCCAATGGTAGAATCGTGACGAAATTGAAGATCGACCGTCAAGGCGTCGACTGCTTAGCCGGCATTATTATGAATTGTGCTAACACAACGGAAACTACTGTTCCTTGGGAACGTGTGTTTAACGTCTACATGCTGTAATCAGTTGATGAAATTTAATCGTTGGCGGTACAAAATGGAACATTCTTACAACTAGAAACCAATATTATTTGGACAATTATGTTGCCATCTATCTGCTAATGTAATAGAAATGTTGGTTTTAAACATAATCCCTCCTAATTTATTAATCGCAAGATCTCTGTCTCTGTCTGCCTGTTTGGACGCTTTACATCTCAAGAACTGCTTGACCAATTCTGGTACCTACATTATATTCTTTAAGTGGGCTAGGTTGTAGGTAGGTTTTAGTAGAGTTAGACAGTCGCATGCAACCGTGGCTGTGTACAGCTTTTTATTTATTACTTTAAGCTAAACTGTACATGCCACTATGTTATGAATATCACAAATGTATTGGGCAAGGTCTCGGTACAGTCATACTAAGATCGTAATCAGATTTTTAAATCGTGATTGGTTACTGAGTTACTGAACAATGAAAAATGATACCTCAACAATGTAGTCCATTGTGAAGATATGATATGATTACAAGCTTTTAGCTTTAGGTACTTATGTTCAGATGTATTCTTGTAAACTATAAAATTATGGACAACTTCCTCTTGTGCTTTCGAGTTGATAGTTTGTGTGTACGCTTGTCCCGATTTAGGTAATGACAATAGGTACATTTCTTAGTGAGGATGACCTGACGCTGCAACTAGGATCGATTCCGCACAATAGAACATTTTGACGGCTTTGTTACTGTCTTGAAATTTTTTACGGTACACACGTTGAGAATGGCAGAATATTATCATAATAAACTGCAGCATTTTGATAAATGCTTGTGTGTAGTCAAGTGTATAAAACAGTGAATGGCAGGTGTATTTGCCACAGTATCTTGCAAAAAGTTATGCAAGTAACTTGCATGCCATTGTGCCATATCAACTTCTGATTAGTGATACCATTGGTATTTGAAAAAGGCATGCAAGCTACTTGATTACTTTTGTGCGAGTTACTGGCTTGCGTACAATGGGTACTGAACAATGTACTGTGTTTAAGGCATTCTCCTTCAAGAATGTATGGAATGGCATAAAGATCGTAGGAACTAATATAAAATAAGAAATAGGTTTAAGTAGTGATGAAGATTTTCAAGGGCAGTTTAAATTAAGAAAAATTAATTACAACGCTTTGGGCCCAGGTACGTGTATGGAAGTTAAGAAATGTGGTTTTATATAGAATCGATCGAGGATGGTACTATAAATATAATTCACTAGTGACTAATTTTAAGAATAATATTAGGCCAGTTATTTAAAACATAGTACTAGTAGGTCGCAAAAACTGCACCATACTGAGCTTGAGCTGAATGGTGCTGATCCATGCGTCATGTTCGTGAACGGGCGCTGTCAGTTGGGACTGGCCATCTCTTAGCCGCTTTGGCTTATTTTAATTATTTTATTTATGGATTGTTTTGTTTAAATTTCTATTTGCTGTACTCTGGACACCTATTACATATACGTGTACGTCTTATTTACATCGTTCTCACATATAATTATACCTATATTCAACATTAATGATGTAACTAATATTTACGTAACAAGTAACAATATAATTTAAAAGAGTGTCCATGGAGTTTCTTGCCCGTTTTAATTTTATAACTTTTCGTTGTAATTTTATAACTCAAGAGCGGATGGACCGATTTTGCTAATTATTTTTTTAGAATATTCCTTGAAGTACGAGGATGGTTCATACGGAGAGAAAAATTAAAAAAAAATGTTAGGCGGTACGAAGTTCGCGGGGTCAGCTAGTACATTTATAAAGTATATAATTTGAGCGCAGCCGTACCTCTGTAGGTCTAATAGAACCCAAGATTCAGCATTTCAAATATTGGCCATTTTGCACAAAAAGTTCAATATTGTAGTTCTTTCTTATCCTTCTTTCTTTTTTTTTAAAACATTGCCCCACACTAGGAATTTCTCCTGTATTGTGGGTGCGTTTACAAACATTTCAACTTAAATACACAAACAGCCAGACCCGGAAAAACTACTTGTAGGTCATACAAATAAATTTTCCGTGCGGAAATCGAACCCGAGACACGCAGCGCAGCAGTCAATCGCGTAACCACTGCGCCAACCGTGCCGTCAGTATTATTGTAGGTTATAAGCTTTCTTCCGAGAAAAATATCGGCTAAAATACTCATCCTACGAGGAAAGTCATGAGCTCTCTGGCAGGAGCATATCCCTCCTCTGCGTCCTTTCTGAAAATACTGTATGACGAGATTTTCAGCTGGGTTAGCTGTTGTGGTTCCTTGGTTGAGGTCACTGGTGTCAGCCCTTGCTGGCTTCTTGTCCACTCCCAGTTGGGCTTTGTCTCTACCCCCAACCAGTTCTGCATTTGGTGGTAGGTTCTGTAGCAATGTTGGACTTCAGTCTCTTCGGTTAGGCGCAGACGAGCGAGGTGGACTTTGGCGTTGACAGCAGATCGGACAAAATAATATCCCGTACGGGAGGGCGTGGAGAGAGTCGTCTTTTCTCCCAATATATAGTGTCACAAGACAGTAGCGTCATGGTTAAGAAACGTGGTAGCCGCGTCAAGAGGTCTGGCGGTTGTGAAAGGACGCCAAAGTTCTTCGTTTTCCCTTGTCAGAAACGGGCAGAGGTAAATTATAATTTGTACGCTGTTTTGTAAAATGGCGATTGTTTGAATTTCGGGTTATTTTGGACCTACGAGTACCTACAGAGTTACTTACCGCTGCGATTCAATTGTAGCAAATTGTATACCTACTTTAAAAATGTATAGGGTAACTTTGTCCGTAGGATGCACCTTTTGTAGTTATAAATCAAAAACTGAAGTCGGAAAATTATTTTTTGAGTAAAACGCTGTTAGCACAGGTTTTTTGAAGATGCAAACTTGGTTTTACACTATTGGTATTTTTTTGCGCCCTTACGCGCCCTAGCCCTTACTTTTGTATATACGGTGACTAGCGTATAATGAGATGGGCAGGACTATAAAAGTTATCAAGCTATATGTATATCTTATCATGTCTTATAGATTGAGAGTTATTATTATATACATGAATGTACTACCTACATGACCTATATTTTTTTATTATTATTTATAAGTCAGTTGAGCAGTAAAATACTCTTAGAGTCGACGTGCACAGGTCACATTGTGTTAAGAAAACGCAGAGCTAGTCGAAGTAACCTGCACGTGCAACAGAATGTTCAGTGTTTGTACATTTGTTCAGTGATCGTGGGTGGCCCTGTACTACTTTTTTACATATGTATATTTTACTCGAGCGTCAACTTTCATTCGAGACTTACCTCCAACCGAGATTCAATCTTAAATAAGGGATCTAAAGAACTAAATGAGCTGATAAAGCTAAAAAGTAGCTTATCGGAAATATTGCTAAGCCATACAGCTAATTCGGTCGTGTACAACATACAATGGACCTATTTCACGAGCCAATTAACCCCTTACTGCATGAATTACTTATGAAGGAGGTATAATTTTTTATTTTTGCATAATCTTGTGTTATTGAGCTAAAATAAGAAATATAAATCGAAAAAAAAATACAACGGTTACTGCTGAAATTACAGCACAAATCCATTTATGGCTTGGTATGCACTGTCGTGAATTATCGTTCATGCATATGTGGTTTCGCATGCGTTTAGCAATATACTGTATGAAAATCTTTGAAACAGTTTCGTTTGTCATTATAACACAAATAGACTTCACATTTTTCACACTTGGTGAAGGAACGGAACTTCGAGCAGTTTTGGCATAACTGTCGATTTGTCATCCACGTGGGGAAATGACTGATGTTATCAACTCGTACAGAATTCAGCGGCACGTCTTGATGTCTTTCAGGAGCTTTACGGGACTTTTTATTGGGTACCGGCGAATCGGGCAAGCTGGATGGAGTGCCGCCTCGGCTTGCCGGAGTTCCAACTCGGCTTGTTGGAGTTCCACCTCGGCTTCTTGGAGTACCAACTCGGCTTGATATTGGGGTTACAAAAATTTTAGCTGGACGCCCGATTTTTTTTACCACTGTTAGTACTTTTCCTGCCTTACACATATGTTCTGAAACTGCGAGTTTCAAATCAATTAGCGGCATGTACATTTGTTCATTATTTCGGCGCCACAACAACCAAGCGTTTACCATGCACAGGTCCACCATGTGTAAAAACTCTTTTGTACCATTGGCGAGAGCGCAAACGGATTCTATAATAACCTAGCATTGAGTCGAGTAAATCAACTCCACCCATGTGCTGGTTATACACATCTACAGCCTGAGGGCATGTTATTTCCTTGTCCTGTTTTTCTTTTCGAAAATAACGGCGTTTCGTTGTAATCGGCTCGCTGCCTTCATAAGACGAGAGGAGATTCACATTTTTATTGTCAAACCACGTAATCAAACTCAACTTTACACCATCTATGACTGCAGTTTTCTCTTCAAGACTACCTCGTCCTCTTTTCTTCAGTTCTTTTTCGGATGGCATATTCGAGTTTGGCACACGATTCAGTCTGACAGTTCCTAAAGGCAACAAGCCATTTAAACTTTAAGATTTAGACTATTGAACCAGATATCGAAACATATTTTGTGATTGCTATGTCGTGGAACAGTGCTGGTTAGTCGGGTTACAACATTTGAACTAACACCGAGATCAGGTGCATCTGAAGGATATGTATTGCTTTGGTCGCCAGCAAATATATCAAAATCATAACTGAACCCTGACACTCCGCTCAAGACCTGATTTTTATAACCCCACTTATGAGGTTTAGCTGGATTAGGTATATTGCTTTAGACCGTGATGACACTAAGTGGGGATGATTTGTTCGTTGACCGCTAAAAACTCTTCTTTTGGGACTAGCAATAAATGCTGCCGAATTTGGTCTAGAAGTGGTCTAATTTTAAAAAGTTTGTCATGACCATCGGTATCACGGGGCTTGAAGTTTACATTATTATTAAAATGTAAAAACCTTTTTAGTGTCTCAAATCTGTTACACGTCAATACTTTGTAAACCTGCTCCTGGCCTAAGTGTTTGGACCAATACATCCTTGATGTTGGCAATTTTACACAGGACATAAAAATAACTATTCTGATAAATTTCTCAATTTCTGCTTCAGTTATCTTTGCAGGTTTGTTGACATTATCTTGAACAGATTTTAGGTTAGATTGCTCAACAATTAAATTAATTAAATCATCCGTAAACAAAAACTTGAAAAAATCTGCTGGCGACTCCAGCTGTTTTATTATTTCCGGTAAGTTTGTGTCGCCTTTGAATTGAAACTTGTTTTTGTCGTAAGGATCCATTTTTTCCTTTTTCCAGATAACGGGAATTGTTTTAGCTTTTTCCCTTTTTTATGTAGATGGTGCCTGCAAGCTTTGTGAAACCATATTATCATCGTCGGAGCTATCAGATTCCGATTCAGGTACAACAACATGAGTTTTTTTTGCCGCACGACTAGATATGGGTTCGTATTCAGGGTCGGAGTCCGAATCAAGGTCATCATCACTCAAGGACCCATCACCAGGGATAGAATTTACATGCTTGGAAGTAGCATAAAAGCGTGAAACGTCCATTCCTGAAAATAAATGAAAGCGTAAGCAGAAAGCAAGCAATGCATACGAATCCAAATAAGACAAACAGTATGTAGGATAGAATGCATACGAATCCATAAATGGATTTTGATAAAAACCGTACAGTATTCGAACAACAACAAAAAAATGTGCCGGCGCAAAACCCATTCCCTGCATAGCATCATTCAAAGAGTTCAAATTAATTTTATTTAAAGTTTTTACTCACCGTTTTGTTTATTTATTCCACTGCCAAAAGTAGTAATTAGCTTTGATTCACTGACCGGACACGCTGCACATAACCTCTAATAATTTTGACAAATTGCACTTACCATAGACGAAAAAAATACGTACTGTATATGGTATATTTAAACGTACCACCATATATACGTATTGGGAAAATAGTGTCTGCTGAAAGAGGACAGACAGTGACTGCTGTATGCTGTATGGGCGCCACTGGATCATTTGTGCCGCCAGCATTAATATTTCCTAGAAAGCGACAAAAGCAAGAACTGCTTGATGGAGCACCAGAAGACTCTTTGCTGCTTGTTTCAGATTCAGGATATATGAATTCTGATTTATTTGTTTTGTGGCTGAAGCACTTTATTGAGATGGTGAAAGCATCTAACGACACGCCAGTTCTTTTAATTTTGGACAATCATTCGTCCCATTTGAGTTTAGCTGCAATTGAATTAGCACGTGCAAATGGAGTAGTTCTCCTAAGTTTGGCACCACATACGAGCCATCGCATGCAATCTCTGGATACAGGATTTTTTGGTCCACTAAAAAAAGCCTATGCTGTTGCTTGCGACAACTGGCAAGTTTCTAATCCTGGGCGCGCTATTACGCAATTTCAAGTAGCCAGGTTATTCGACACAGCATATTTAAAGGTTGCTTCAATTCAAAGAGCCCAAAAGTCATTTGAATCCTGTGGTATTTGGCCATTTAATGATCAAGTGTTCACTGATGAAGATTTTGCTCCAGCAGATGTAACTGATCGCCCATATTTAAATGCAGAAACAGTTGAAAGCCATGCCCTGCATTTGGAAATTCCAAGACCATCGGAAACATCAGGTGTTCAAGATATTGAAGAACCGACTGAAACTATTGATATCCAAGCTCCTGAAGCACAATTATCTCCATCGTTGCTACGTACACTCTCTGTTGAAGGCTTGGAAGAATTCGTACATCGCACTCAAAAAACTCCAGACCTTCCTGATGATGTTAATGATACTAATGATGTTTTTCAAAATATGTCTGCAGATGAGCCGGCATCGTCTACATCAGGTGTTTGTCAAAATATATTAACTGATGAGCCAACACCTTCCACATCAGGTTTTCGTCGAAATGTACCAGTTAATGAGCCAACACCATCCACATCAGGATTAACAAAACCTTCTGACATTCGGCCTCTGCCAAAGGCAACCCATCAGTCAAAGAGAAATGTGAAACGGAAGAAATCTGAAATTTTAACGAGCACACCGTATAAAAAACAATTAGAAGAAGAAAAACAGAAAGCAGAAAGAAATAAAAATAAGACAGCAGCAGATAAGAGAAACAAAATAAACAGGACTACTAGAAATAATCCACAACTGTTGAATACAAATACAGGTCAAGAAATTATAAGATGTCCCCTTTGTCTTGAAGTCTACGTGGAGCCGCCGCCAGAAGATTGGATTCAGTGTGGCCGATGTACTGCTTGGTGGCATGATGAATGCACAGACTACATGGGATTTGGGGCCTTCACTTGTGATAATTGTCAGGGTTGATGTCTTAACTTCGCTCTCTTGCGCACTCTTAGCTTGTATGAAGGGTTGTCAGTGCGTACTCTTTGCAACAGAGCACCCTAAGAGTGCGCACGGGACGAGTATTATGTTTGAGACTATTTAAAATTATTTGAGACTGGTTACCTTAGATTAAAGTTTAAAATTGTATTCCTGAATGACCAAAGCTTAAAATTAATAAGAAGTACAAAGTGTAATTTTTAAGTTGATTTTTTAATAAATAAAAGTTTATAAAATGCGCACTCTTTGGTGGCTCTACCCTACATATTTATTATTACTTATACAATTTAGTTTTTCAGTAATTGATCTTTTGTTAATTAAACTGTAATAAAATTAGAAACTTACGAAACCATGAATGGCTTTGTATGCGGAAAGGGGCATTGTGGCTTTGTGGCATTTTTATTTGTTTTATTTCGCTGGTATCGAATGTCTTTTACAGATACATTGAACAACAACGAATTTGAAGCGACCAGAAAAATATTTTCTATTCTGAAATAATAACACAATGCCCATATATATTTCAATGTAGGTACTATCAAAAAAATTGCATATAAAAAGCCCATACTTATTTACCGCAAAAAAATATGCAATCAAATAAGTACCCAAAAAAGAATCCTTACGAGTGTGCCGAATAACGTCGTGTGATACAAAGTTGGTTTCTGATTCAAGTTTCAGTCGAGACTTGAAATGCTAGATATAGTTAATTTCTAAAACTGAAAGAATTCCTGAATAATAATGCATTGTTGTAATTATTTTTATCTACACCCATGCTATAAATTATAAATCCTCTATAAAAGTTTCTGAAACAGTTATATATATTATAGTTATAACCAATGACTAAAGGTTATAACAGATAGATTGCCAACATTAAAACAACCAGTGTCATAGTAACGCATAGTAACGTAGACAGAGACATAGTAACCATTATATATTATCATCCAAACGAGTGTTATAATGTTGTACTAAATTTCATTCTGCAACTCGAATTTCAAAAAAAGAACATTATCATGCACGCGCGTTTCACTACAACAGCTAATAATTAAAAAAAAAAACTTATATATTGTTCGAATTCACGGCGGATCCCGCCATTTTTGTTCGATATTAGTAGGTATTGCGAAAAATTATTACTTTGTTGTTTAGTTGTTAGCTTAGATAACACACCACCAGATATTTCTTAGTTTGTTTGTAACAGATACTCAGCAATTAAACTTACCATGAATTTACACAGGGTTCTTACAACAGTGTACAACCCCCTATGGTTTCAGAATCTATTATATTATAGAGAGGATTCATATCATGGGTGTAGATAGTCTTGTATGCAACTGTACATAATTAGGTAATAAAACACTCATGTGTTACTATTATCACACGAGGCGAAGCCGAGCGAGTAAACCCACATTCGTGTTTTAATACCCCTTATTATACAACAGTTGCATAAATAACTATTATAAAACTACTTTATGCCACGCTATAGGCAATCCCAAACCACTCTTTTGCCAAAGATATCAACAACAAAGGCCGCTCAAAATGTAGTATTATTTAAAATTTGGTTTAGTGATGTGGTTGTATGAATTTTAAGTTCAGTAATCGATGTTACCATTATAATTATATTATTTCCACGAATAGGGTCGATCAAATGATTTGAATTTTGATCATTTCCGTTGTTTTTAGAATGAAAATTTGCCTCCTAATTAGTAGTGTTGTTGATAGCACACTTTATATTTAAAAATATATTTTATGAAAAGAAAATGGCAAAATTTCTATGCCAAAGGCTTCCTCTCCGCCCTTTTATATTCCCCATTTTTTTCCAGACGTTATTATAGTCATCCGTTAAACACATACTTACGACATTATTATTTTTTCTATAAATGTGTATTAAATACTCTTTGTACATATTGTAGACAATTATTTTGTCACATCACCTAATGCCTTAGAGCATTCTAATCAATGACTAAAGAATAATAGTCATTGATTCTAATGCAATGACAAAAATAAATTTTTACGGGTTAAAACGGATGTCAGTCATATGAAGTTTTGTATCAATTTAAAAATCGTCCCAGACTTTCGCTATTCGGTATTTATGAATATATAGAATATTTTATAGATTTCTGGTGATCTACAGGATGAAAAAGTGATTGTGATATGGCTTTGCTATTAGGTGCGTTATTAATCAGCGACAGCGCAGATATCGCGTTCTATTCCTAGGCAAGTTCAATGTTATCGCTCTTGCTTCCTGGGCACCACCTCTTGTATAGATAGTATTCTTCAATCAACAATTAATTATGGCGGCCAAATCGAGCAGTCCTGCAGTCTTCCGCGCATGTGCTCGCGTCGTTAAGTACTAGCTCGTCAGGCCACAGACAATGTAAACACAGATGAATTAACTGAAATGAAAACTCCTTGGTCGGGAACAGTACCTATAATAAAAAATAGCCTTTTTACTTAGCTTTGTAGGGTTCCGTAGCTCAAGATCACTTCGTTGTCCGTCTGTCTGTCTGTCTGTCAGTCTGTCAAGACCCTTTTCTTAGGAACGCGTGGAGGTTTCAAGTTGAAATACGTAGGTCTACGTTCCCTTGGGGCTCTAAAAAAATCAACTTCCAAGTCAACGCAATAATTAATAAAAAATACGGCCATTTATGCGACATATTTTGATACTCACAAATAAATCAAAACCTATAGGGGTTGACCTAGAATCTAGAATCATGAAATTTGGCAAGACACAAAGTCTCACAGCACAAGTAAAGGAAAAAGTCCGAAAATCGTAAATCTGTAGTTATGTCACATACCAATTTTTTATTTTTTTTCTATTAAAAACTTACATTTGCAGTTGGGGAATTGACCGTGACGTACTCTTATATTGATGTATGGGAGAACATGTTTTTCAACTACAACGTTAAGGAACCCTTGAATGTGCGTGGTCCGACACGCAATTGTTCAGTTTTTTTTTGTACATAGAGCTTTGTTTTTTTACAATTTTAATTATAAAGTACAAATTTATTAAAAAAAAAATTGTGGTTTTCCATCGTGAAAAAGTAGGTACAACTGTACAAAGATATTTTGGTGTGTGGTCAAAATCGTAAATAATAAGTATAATAATCTCATTTTCAATACAATTTTACAAAACAATTCCACATAATTATTACATCCAACAGCGGCCCCTGTCAATGTTATTCAGGCACCAAACGATCCTTGTAGCTCCTTATAGCCATAGCCCACTGTTTTTATTCATATCCATGATTTAACGATGCATAGATAAAATATTGGTAAATATTAAGATCATGACGAACTTTATTCCGAGGAATAAAACGTTAAAAAACATCCAGCTTAATAAATCGACCAAATAGGTACCTATTTTTGAATTCTTTGCTCGTTATGTTATTCTGTTAAGAAATGTTCAAAATAATAATAAAAAAGTGTACCTACTACACGACATGGTTAGGCTGTGAAAAGGTTTGACCATACGAACTCCGAAGAGAAAATGACATGAGTATGGACTGGCTGAAAATAACAAAAACAAAAAATAAGAATTTGAAAAGCGTGGCACGCTTTGATTCAATGTAAAAAAAATGTTGATGCATTTTGTAAAACTGGAGTCGTTTTTGAGTTCTTGGTGATGGTAGAGAATTATTAATGTAGTGAGCCTTTTTAAAATGTCCTAAATATCGTTCGTTAAGGTTTGTCGTCATAGTCAGTGGTCGATGGTAATCTTGTGGTAATGTCGTTTTCGATTGAGTTTTGTGTTGTATTTTTCTGTGTATTTTTTTTATTGATGGTGCCTGTGATAGTAAGTTTATAGTGGGCTCAATGGGGCATTTTGTTTGTTTAGTTGTTCTGTAAATACAGTGCGAGTCGAAGTACAAAAATCGTTTATTGGGTGTCCTGCGTCGAATATCCGTTCTAATATGTTTTCCTATGAGTGGGAACGGAATGAAGTTGGAACTTGGTTGATAGTTTTACAGGTCTGTAAAAGTCTCTCTTCAGTCGTTAAAAATCGGTTCAATTTGAATTTTAGCTAACGTGTTTCTGCCTACCCCCTTGGCAAGGACGCGTGAGTTTTATTTATGTGGTTAGTTATATGATCTAAAATTAATTGATTGCGAGCGGAAAGCGTTATTTTTACCTTTCAAATATGCATTGTGACCATTGATGGCTAAATAAATGTACCTATTTTCTTTTTTAATGAAGGTTGCGAGAATCTGCTGGTTTATAAGTAGGTAGGTCAGGAAGGTCGTTGTAGTTGTTCTTGTTGTGGTGGTTTCGGTGTTTTGTTTATTTATATATGACCGTTGTGTATGTTACATAAACATAAAAATGAAATGCTGTTCGTTGGTGAGCGCATCATTTGCGAAATCGACAGATATTTTTTTAAGTTGCCCTGATTGTAGAAAAAACTAAAAGTGCTTTTTCTAAGGTATTTTTGTATGAATTTACTGAAATTTGGACAGGGAAGCGTTTGTTGGGTTAGTTAGTTATAATACAATTATTAGTACCTACCTATTTATAATAATTAAAATGACAAACAGATTTAGATCTCAGAAAACTGACATTCGTTTTGTCTAGAATCTGGAGGTTATTGGTGTTCTAACAATATGGTGGCAAAAACTATCTATTTAACTATTAATTATTTACTTGTGTGGTCTAAAACAAATAAGTCAAAAACTATCTATTTAACTATTAATTAGGTATTTACTTGTGTGGTCTAAAAGAAATAAGTCGAAAAAACGAGTTTCGTCTATACGCAACCCCCTTTTATCGCCGCCCAATTTAATTCTCAATCAAACAATTTAATTTATGAATTGTTAGAAGTAGAAGTTATCCTATGTATTTTTTATTATTAATTGTTTATTTATGTAGGTTAATTAAACAAAAGTTAAGATCAAGTTTTGGATGGTGATTAAAAAATTCTTCCTGTGTGCTATGTTTTATACCTACTTACAGAATTATGCCCGCGGCTTTCCCCGCGTGGAGGTCGGAATGTATCCCACGGGGTTGTACTACCTGTTTAAATAGTATCCTATACCTATCCTAACTGAGGTCACGCTCCATCCGTGTGCCACTCTGTCTGTAACCTTTTCACGGCATAGGTAACGGCTGAACGAATTTCGATTGAGTTTGATACACAGGTAGACCAAAAACCTGGATTAAAACATGGATAGGTACTTTTTTTATCTCACTAGTACGTTCAAGTTGCCGTTGGATATTTTGCGACTCCCACGCGGGCGAAGCTGCGGGCAAAAGCTATATTAAAGGGTGCAAGTATGGATTCTAATTTTTAATAGCTAATTAAATATATCTTTGTATTTTCGTTTGTCTCTGCATCTCCCAAATGTTGACTGGTAGAAAAATGCTTATGGCGTTAATAATTCCGCCTCTGTTCATTGGTGTGCGTGATGTATTAAATACATTATAACACCAAGGTACTTATATATGATTTCTCTAATTATGTTCTGTCCACGGTTTTCTGTGTTTATTATTGTTTACACCAAAACGAAGTTGTGAAGACTGAAAACTTGTCAAAAATTGTTCTTGTTTGAATCAGTTATTTACTTCGATCAAGAAGGGTAGGTATTGTAGCGTAAAAGAAAGGAAAACACACTTTTTTCTTCAGCCACTGAATACGTATAATTTCATCTTAAAGACCGAATATAAAAACAAAAATATATATATTATAAAAAATAGAAAATACAAAATAGGAATTTCGTCACATTACCCAATTTTGTAGCGTAAAAGAAAGGAAAACACACTTTTTTCTTCAGCCACTGAATACGTATAATTTTATCTTAAAGACCGAATATAAAAACAAAAATATATATATTATAAAAAATAGAAAATACAAAATAGGAATTTCGTCACATTACCCAACGGGCTTCGGTAGGTTTAACAAGTATTATGAATGAAAATACTGAAGGATTTCGTACCTTAAGAAATCTAGAATTAATTGGATAAAAAAGAGTTTGTAACTGTGGTTGCAACCAAAATTTTACTCTAACTGAAATTAGGCAGATTTTTTAAAATAAAAAAGGTATCGAACCTGCTGTATTCTGTTATAAGAAAAGAATTACATATTACAACAAAAAATATCACTAACTGGTAGAAATTATTTTGAAACGCAAGATAATATTAATTAATTAATTAGGAACTAAGTTTTTTTTTTATTAAAATACACCAAATTTCCACCAAACCGTCTTCCGGAAGCTCCAACGCGACTGGTTCAAATCAAATATAGCCGGCAAGTTTTCCAGTTGTCACATTGAGGTCCACTGACATCAAAAGCGACAATTTTGTCTCTCGCGACCCCGTATCAGCCCTGTCGCGCTGATGATCACTCACGACCTCAGGTTTGGCAAATCGCCTCTCAAAAAATAATCGCCTTCTACTGCGACTCCGCGAGGCTACCAGCCTCCGCCAGTAAAATGGTAAAAGTTTGTGGAGCAGAAACAAATCGAATCGGATTGATGAATCTTCTGACCCATACCATAAAAAAGGACAAGGTAAAACTTAACTCTTGGTTATCCCCGAAGTCACGACTCGCCGACTATTGGAGCGATACGCTCCAGATCCAAAATAACTCCAACTTCTCTATTTTAATAAGGGATATATTATGTATATGAATATTATAACGTAATAATTCCAAAGCAAATAAAATATTAATTTTTGGCCCGTGGGCAGTGACGAATCTTCCTTCAATGCCAATCGTTTTTTTTCTCTCATCAGATCAGACGTCAAACAAAAATCCTTATTTGAAAAAATTAAAAAAAAATATTTCTGGTTAAGCGGGAGTGACAATAAATGAGGTTGCATGTTTTCAAAAAAAGAAGGATGCATATTAAATATGTAACATGTAGTATTACTAATACTACAGTATGTATAACATATTTGTTTCCACTTTTTTGGTAGCCTTCTTAGCGTGTCGATAGCTATGTAAATTTAGTTGGTCAATACAGTTCTTGTTTGAGCACTAGTTCACATAAACATTTCCAAATAAAAGATAACAGAGACATGGACTAGTGTTTACGTCAATTACAGACGTGCACAGCATTCACAACAAAAAAGAAGAAATAAATAATAGGCTAGTATGCTTTCGCCACCTAACACAACACTGCATAGTGCATTACCGTACTTCAAAAAGAAGTCTTGTTAGCATGCCGAGGGCAAGGTAAATTGGGTCGTCCTTGTCGTTCTCGTTTGAGCAGAGAAGTTACGGTTTCCTAGAAGTCCAATTACAGGGCGTTTTTTGACACCTTAATGTCAAATACTGGTGAAAATGACGGATTTTCATGACGTTCGTTTTAAACAGGACGGAAACGCTCTTAGAAACCGTAGCTTTAGTGAATACATAGTATGCATGGTTACGAAAGCAAGCACTGCATTACCGTGCTTTGAGTGACATATCTGGGTGTAAGAAGCAAGTTCACCCAAGCTATTCTGTAACAATCTCACCGTGAAAACTTAAGGTGAAGTGAGCATGAAGTGAGTTGTCAGTACTGTTCACCCCTAGCATCAGGTAAAACGATAGCTCACTTCACCTACGTTTTCACGGTGAGATTGTTCCCGCAGGTACCTACATGTGTCCCGGCTTTGGGTTTCATCTCGATGAGCCTCTTGGACGCGAAGAATGTTGCAGTGAGTGAGTTGGAATTTCTGATTTGTCTTTTGAGATCTTTGCGATGTTAATCAGGACTTCGTACAGAGCCTTTTTAAAAGTGGATTGCCATCGCGTTGAAAGAATTAGCCAATCAAGCGGGGAAACCCGCTGATTGCCCAGGATGCGTCGGATGCATAGTGGCTCAACGTCACTGGGGAGGCTCCTATCAAGTGAAACTTGGGTGTGAAATGTACCTAGTTTGTATATCCAACTTGTCTTAGTTTAATACTCAATCCTTTGTTGCATTCCACAATGTGTACTTAGGGTGTTAACTTAAAATATAATGAGATCATTATGAACCCTGCGAAATGGTAGGAGAGGAATTTATCGGTCTTACATACCTCATATCTTTTGTTTTGGTATTAAATATATTATTAGAATGCTGCTTTTCAGATAAATATTATTTATATAGGTACTCTAGGGATTTATGGGGGTGATGGAAGGAAAGAACGGTGTAATTATAACTTTTATTTCAAGCGTTCGTGTTTTATGCCTATTTTATCACTGGTTTTTCCTAACAAAAACTAATTCGAATAATTTAAAAGCTCATTCTAAATTCGCTTGACTTTTTGAATATAACCATAGTTATTTTACTGCCAGCCTGCACCACATAAGGTCGACTTTTGCAGACAACGTTTACAGTACCTACTCACAATTGAAGGATAAATGGCAGCTATAGAATTTAAATATTCGTTTAGCACTGGCTATAATGCATTTGCTGAATAACAATAGTTTTATTGACGGTCTTTGTCTTAATTTTTTACCTTCCATAGGTATGGACGATCAGATCAAAGTTCCATAATTGTATAAAAGAATCAAATACTTACGTAATCAATTTTTTATCGGTCCCACGTTGCCCGGGGGCCAGGTTTCGTAGAATTCGTCTTATGACAAATCAGGTCTTCAACTAAAGTATGTAGTTTGCTGATTACTTACTCACAAAGGCAACATAGGTACACTGTGGTGTAGTCTTCCAAGTGACCGTAGGTATTGCAAATTCCTTCACTGACGCGCACTAAGTTTGCTTATTACCCGTTGTCTAGTTTTATTCATTCGATAATTTTCATATTTTTCCCGTGTTGTCTGAATAAAGGGCAAAAATTTATGGATGCTGCTTGTATAAGAAGCAATAACAACCACACATGCCCTTAGATAGGTATTTTTTTACTACTATTTATTCGATAAAATAAATTAATAAATGGGAGTTTTGGCCAGTAGAGTCAAATTTTCAATGATGTGAAATTAGTGATAGCTTTGATTTCCACAACAGGTGTTCCAGGTCTTCAAATTTATTCTCTTAGCAGAAAATGCTCATCACGTGAAACAATTTTTCTTTGTTACCATTTTTGTTTCTCTTATAGTTTAGCTGGTCTGTTGCGGTTCTGCATCAGGTGTTCAAGTTTCCAAGATAAATTATAGCCTATATGTTGCCCAGACTTAATACCTATACTACAAAAAAAAACATTCAAACCCGTCGAGTAGTTCCGAAGATTAGCGTTTACAAACAAACAGACACACAGACCAACAGAATTTTTTTTTGGATTCTTGCACTATTACTGTTTCTAAACCCCCTCATTTTTTTTTATATTTTGAAGTACAGACACTTTTTTACTGTTTTAATAAATGTATAGATAGATATTCATTTAGCCCGACTAAATGTTGCAAGTGGGCCTAATACGTGCACAGTGCTTTACTCGCTAGATAATCACCACAAATGACAAATGAGCCGACGATCACAATTTGACAAAGAGAAGGTTGATACTCTGACAATCACCATAAAATTATTATATTATTGATATGATATTGCTAATTTTGTTAATCACCACACTTACCAAAATTATAAATATGCAATAACCAATACCACATTTAGATAAATATGTAGCTGGATTTGATTTAGCTATTGTAACCACAAAGCACTAAACTTTTTTAATCACCGCCCTTGGGAAATGAACAGGCGATTTTAGTTATGTTGCGGAGGTTTGGCCATGCAGCCATAACTTCCCTTGATTTCGTTAATCACCATATTGGGCAAACTGACTGATTTTAACTGAAAGTGATGATCATCTACGTAATAATGCTCCCCTCTGCCACAGTTTCTCTCGCGGCCGCCGAAAGGAACTTCATTCCAGTCTAAATAGTAAGTACTGTAAAATAAAATTATGACAAAAATAAGTATAAAATATGAAACAGCCATGTTATTTTGGGTTTTTCCCAGTGGTCAGATTGGTGGTCAGACTAGTCTTTCCAACGGGAATTTTTTTTCCCGTTGGTCAGATTTATTTGACAGCTAGAAAAACAACAGAAAAAAAGTACAATGAAAGTAAAAACAGTTTTGCATTTTAATAGGTACATGTTAGAAAGCAGGCTAGAAAGTATTAGAGGAGAATTTGTTTTATGTTTAAAGAAATGTGATTATTGGGCGGATTTGAACAAAACCACAATTTTATCTTAAACGTTCTAAAAAATGACCAACATTCAATTCTCCATTAGTTAACATCATTTGTGAATACATTATGAATTCGTCTCTCATTACATTTTCCTTTGTCCGTTTATTTGTTATTTTCGTAAAATCACTTCAGTAAAATTCTCAGTAAGTTGATTATCCCGGGTCCTTTTCTTGTAATTTTTTTATTTAGTTCTTTATGCCAACTTTCTAAACAGTTAGTAGTTCTGTGCTTCTGCCCAAAAACAGACCAAGTTTGCTTGAAATTAGACTTTTCTAGCCACTGTTTTTGAAAATATTTTTTAAATTTTTGTATGTTGGCCGAATCAGGAGCATCATTAATTATATATTGCCAACCTTCATCCACTAAATGTGGCGGTAGTAATGGCAGAATTCCCGAAAGTGCAATTATGCGTTTTGTTGCTTTTGATTTTGTCAATTTTAATTTTTTTGCTTGCTTCCACACGTTGTGAGAAAAATGAAAATAGCAACCTTTTATTTCCGCACCAGGGTATACTTTTTTTAACGCATTAGAAACAGCAACTTCAAAATCCAGGGTAAACTGTTTTGGTTCCATATACGGCAGTTGTGATCGTAGCATGCTAAAAAGACTGATGTAGCTTTGTTCCGATCTATGGGACATCAATACATAAATTAATGGTATAATATTAGTGGTGTCAATGCTGCTTCCAATATCACCATGGATGCTATATAACTGTGAAAATGATGTAAAGGCCACGCTCTTAAATGTTCCGTCACAAAAGAAATGTTTTACTCGTTTTATATATTCCTTCGATTGCGGCGTACAAAAAACAATTATACGTGTTCCTTGGTCAATAAAATCCGCTAAAATGAAATTTTGAAATTCTTCAGGGATTTCAACGTCAATAGGGTTGTTATGAAATATTTTGGTAACTTTAGCGGCTTTATTTCGTTGACGGTAAACCGTACTTTTAATAGATTGAAAAGACGGTATATTCGTTAAGTTTAAGCCGGAATCTTTTAATTTTGTGACATACTCTTTATAAATTGTTGACACTGGTTGAAACTCCTTGCAAGCTTGTTCCCGCATGTTATGGAATGAAACTTCTATGTCATTCTTGCCAACATCTTGAACGCAGGTGTGATTTTTTGACTTAATAAGTTGATTGCGGTTCTGAAAAAACATAGACACTTACTAGCGGTCGGGACCCGTATCTACATGCATATACCTATACCTACATAATAGTTGGGCATTGAGACGGACATGAGTTTGGCAATAAAGTGATCAAGGTATGACCAAGGATCTTGAACGTACTGCGAACTAAATAACAGAATTAACTCCTTGAGGTAACAACCAGTTTACTCACTTGAATCGTCACAGATCCCAAGCATCGCATTCTTTTGAACTGACCGCAAAGCCAAAATGCGTTTCCGTTTGTGTTTTGTTTTTATAAAATTGATATCCATTATAAAGCAAGACAACTCCACCCTTTCTATTTATAAAATTAAGATCCATAATACCGATACACATTACTCAACTTCTGGTTAAAAAATAGTATAGTACATGATGTGATTGACATTTCATGACAAACAGGAAAATTTTGTTTTATAAAACCATGAAACAACTTGCAAAGAATTTCAACCAGTGTCAACAAATTCCATGATGTCACAAATAAAACTAGTTTTATAACCTCTTCGTATTCAACAGTACTTTACTAAATTATGAGCTGATCTGACCAACGGGAACAAAAAGTTCCCGTTGGAAAGACTAGTCTAACCGTCAATCTGACCACTGGGAAATACCCGATATTAGGAGGTTCCTTTTTTTTCTTGTATCATAATTTTGTTTAGTTTTCTCGTCGTTAAAATCGAGGACGACTAAATTAGAGAAATTAAATTAAACTGTGGTTAACTCGCATTCAATTGTCAAAATTCGAGGTAACTTAGGTGCCATGTTAGGTTTTGTCGAAAAAACTCAGAACGAGTCGAGTATTTTGTAAAAAGAAAACGAGAAAAGTGTCAGAAATAGACGCGTCGAGACGACGTGAGTGAGTAATTGTTGCGTGTTTCATGCTAGCCCTGCTGGTCGCGAAAACCTGGCCTCCTGACGTAGGAAGTTTTGTTGGGCGTTTAGAAAGCTGACATAAATGATGATGATGACATAAACCAGTTAATGAATAAATTTATTTTCATAAATACAATATTATATATAGGTATATATATATATATATATTTTCAAGTTAAGACTGACGGCTCAAACATATAGATCCCAATAAAGTTGCTGTATTTGCGTCGTTTGAGGTTTTCTGCACCAGCTGCCGCCCCAGCACAGCCCGCCGTGCTAGGAAGATTGGATGGCGCTAGGGTGGGTGTCTGCATTCCAGACCAAAGGCCTACCCAACTTCCAAAGCATGGTCATTCCATCTGGCCTCTTGCCATCGTCCCGTGCCAAGCCATTAGGTTCTAAAATAGCTAGCCCCCATCGGTGACAGAGAACAAGAGCCTGACGGAGCGCTCTTGCTGCAGCTTGCGGCCATGTTGACCGAGGCAGTCGACTCCTTCACCGCATTGACAGCGATGTGTAGCCTCACAACGCGCGCTCAGACGCAGACAAGTAGCGCTCAGACATCGTAGAAACATTCGTCAACGAAGAGTGAACAACTGTTTTCTAAAATTGGGAAACCAAGGAGGTGCATTGAACTTTTTTTTATACTTTGAAATCTGGGGCTATTGAAATGAGTTTCTGCATCGATATTAATAGTCTTTCCGTATTGTCAGACATCATGTAAATTTCGCATTTTGTGTAGTTGGGGTCGCTCCGTCGCTGTATATCATATTCTCAAAAGACCACATTCGTAAAACATCACATTCGTAAAACACGATATTCGCAAAACATCATATACTCGTAATATCATATTCTGAAAACATCATCTTCTAAAACCATATTCGCAAAACACAACATTCTCTAAACATTATATTTTCAAAAAAGGTGAAAAAGTACACTGGTGTCCAAAAACTATGCGGCTTTATGTATCAAAATGTGTTAAACGTTCCGTCGTCGCTAAATATAACCTATGTACATTGATCATGTTGTTGCCAATGGATGAAAAAGATAAGTAGTAACATTTATGCTGTCATTACTAAAAGAATAGAACCACAAATGGTGTTGAGGGTTGGCATGACCGCATCAACACGAGAATTCCATCAAAACCCAGTATGTACTAATGTTATGTATGTTCATATCACTGCTAAAAAAGGAAGCTAAATTGCAAAACATAAAATAAAAAAGAAATTATTTACATTGTACTGATGTAAAACGAAATAGAAAAATAATTGAAAAGATTAAAAAAGTTGAAAGTTTATTCAATGATTGTGTAAATAAAACAATATGCATTCAAGAGTGTTTGAAACGCTTATGTGCAATTAGTACATAATCAAGAAATAAATACTTACTAAGAAATTATTTATCTTGATAAGATTTTTTTTTGTTTTGTTTAAGAATAGTTCATTTTTTGTTTTGTTTAAGAATAATTTAATTTTTTATTTTGTTACCAATTTCGTTTTTAATAAAAAAAATAAAACATCAGAGACTGAACTTTACTGTACTGAACTGTACTTGGAATGTGGTAACACAAGAATATTGTGTTTTGCGAATATGGTCTTAGAAGATTATGATGTTTTCAGAATATGATATTATGAGTATATGATGTTTTGCGAATATCGTGTTTTACGAATGTGATGTTTTACGAATGTGGTCTTTTGAGAATATGATATACAGCGACGGAGCGATTCCAAAACGTTGTCTATGCATAATACTTTTATATAGGTGCCTGTAGCACTGCCACAAAAATCATAGATTGATTTCGGGTAACACCTTTTTGTACTTCAGCCAACAGTGTCCTTGTTAACGAAGTTGAAGGCGTTGTTAAAGTCAACCTTGAAAATCCATTACTGGAATTTAAAAAAAATGGAATGTCCGTACGGTTAGCCTTGCAGCTCTCTTTGGATACAAAGCCAAGGTGTGTAGGGGTTGGAACTTGTTAGTCAGAATTTCGCCGTACAATTTGCAGCATATTTTGTCTGTTGTACGCGCCTGTACGTGCACCCAACGGCAATGGGACGAATGCTGCCGTCTCTCTTGCGCAGGGCTTATAAGTACCAACTTATAAGCGGTAGTACGGTACCAACCGTACAAGACATGCAGGGCTTATAAGTTGGTACCGTATAAGACATCAACGACGGTATCATTAACACCGCCGTTGGGCATCAGGTTTAGTAGACCCGCGAGCTCCTTCAAGAGCGATCGTACCAACTTCCCCGGCGCCTGAACTCGAATAAGTCTTTTAAATGTTCTGGTGTCAGGCCGTAGAGAGCGTTAGCTTCGAAAAGAGCTCACGGCTTCAATTAGCTGGGAGGCAATACCGTTAAAAGGAGTTGAATCCGGATTGGGAAAGACGGGGAACCGGCGGGGAAGGTGACACTGAGACCATCAGCAGGCACTGGATGTTTACTCTCCAGGCCTGAGGGTTTCTGGGGAGCAGAGTGCCACCACATCGATACTAAATAGTATTTGGCCGCTCCCCTGACGTCACCATCACTTAGTACATGTGAGCATAAGCCTCTTCGTAAAAGATTATTGAAAACAGATAATTAAGGATCTAAAAGAAGGGTTGAATTTTTACAGTTGTCTTTAGTTTGTCAATATTTTTTTAGTTACCAATCTACTTTTTGTAATGCAGAATATTTTTTGCCCATCCTCCTCATACCTTGCTGCCAGTGATAATAGCACCCTATAATCTCAATGTCGGGAAAACATTATATAGGTATGGAATTTAAAGCTGCAAGTTCAAAATCACAGTGATAATTGAATGGTTCCCAGTTTGAAAACTGGGATTTTAATATATTGAAAAGGGCTGTACTCGTGTGTCGGTTTTGTTATCACCTAGTAAAGCGTAAATTATTGGTTTTGTTTTAGTTGTACTAGCAGTATTGCCTAATTCAGCATGTACCTATAGTAAAAAATCTACGAAAAGAGGAGGGCTACAATTGAATGTTGCGTCACCAAATCTTTCTTTTGTTTGCTCAATTTTAGCTCTTTGTCTTGATAATAATATTCTGCCAAATCTAAATTACGGTGATGCAATTGAACATGTACTTCATGAAATGTTTTAAAATTTATTTTGAGTAAATCCAGCATATACATCATGCTTGACACTGTTGAAATCCGGAAAGGGAGTTAATATATTGTTTCCTTTATCCATCCAGCTCTCTTTTGCCTCTTCATACAATTGTATAATAGTAGGTCGATCAGTTGTTCGCGTCTCCGATGTTAAACTGTCTAGAGATTCGGTTAGGTCATTTGATATCATATCCGGACAGGTACCTATGAGATGTTTTTTACTACAATAATTATGTTCCTGTAAGAATGGGAATACAAACGTTAAAGCAAATGATAAACGTTAAATTATACTATATTTACGACAGCCATCATTAAAATTTCAGAAAAAAACCAAACCTCACTTTATTAATAGTTTTAGATCCTTTGCACAGATTTTTCTGTTTACTAGAACAGTTAAGTATGCTTGTAGTACTGATGATTTTTGAACAGCAAAACACTACCTTTCTTTTAATTATTTTACTTTATTTTCCATGTTAGCAAATTAATTTAATAAAGTTTCCGCAAAAAAATATTCATTGCGTACTTGCTTATAATTATTGTATGTCAAAATGACAAAGATAACAAAATGATTAAAGATCTTACTAATTAGGACAACTTGACTAATACATAAAAAAGATTACTCTCTTTGTTATATGTGATCTCTTTTGACGTATCCAATATGCGGTTATTATGGATTTGTATTTAATCACAAATAGGTTCCATGGTTGTAATTAATTTTCTATCGATATAGTCAGAACTCCGGGAACAATCCTTAATGCCATGGAACCATGGGTTATTAAAATTACCCATGAATATGCGGTAGTGGGTCGACCCACCGGCACCGGGACCACACGGGTAACGAGTGCGTTCGATAGCTGACAAAAGGAACGTTTTTTCTGTAATTTGAACATAGTAAAATTTTGAGATAAATGGTGTCTAAGTTAGATAGATGATTTTGAAAATTGATTATTAACTTCTTGTTGTATCTTTTAACTATTTGATGTTTTAATACTTGCTTACGTCGAAAACTTTGTTAGTTAACGTATTCACTTCCAAATAAAGTAGCAATAAGGCTATCCGTTTGGCCATAATAAACACATGGTCTACCTTTTGTTACCATGTTGTATGAGGCCACTAACTGGGGCTTGGTGACCTGTATAACACAGATTTTTTTATAAACCTACATCTATGCACCAGAGGGGCAATTCCCGTATTTTTAAGACCGTTCGCATTCTAATCTCAGTCTCAATCTGTCAAAATTACTATCAATTTACATACATTTTTGACAGGTTTTTGACATTGATTGTCGCTGAGATGAGATTGCGACTTGAATTTGAACGTTTTTTAAGTACGAGAATTGGCCTACTGCTCTTCTCACATCATAAGTGCGACAAAATCATTGTTGAGGGCAAACCAATAAATTTAATTTTTTTCTTTATTCTATTCCTATTCGTAACGTCACTAACTTTTTAAAATATTATTTTATCATGGTTCAATTTGAGCATATACAGAAAAATTCTAATTATTGATGGTTTTCGGTAAATTTTCTGGATTCTTATTTTTGCATTTTGTCAAGTCCCATGGATTTTCCCGCGTGTCTCAGTAGTACGGTTTATTTAGTCCGGTCACCGGACTGGTGAGACTTTTAGTCTCAGCAGTTCGTGGATGTAATACGACCGGACTACAGAGCCTGATAGTTCGGTATCGATAACGGACCTGCACTAGGTACCTACTAAGGAAAGACTGAAAGGTCAACATGTAATAACATATTTTTTACTTTAAATATCTCAATATACATGAAAATAACAAATTAACCTAGCCTACAGGAGGCTAGGTTAATTTGTTATTTTCATGTAAGTTAATTTGAAGGACATCAAAAACATATACCTACTAAACACCATCTAATAAAACAAATAAATTATAACGTCTAATGTTTCTGCACTACACCCTTTTTATTTATTTTTTAGGGTGGGATTTCATCAAAAGGGCGTGTCATGTTCCTCTTACTGACTAAAACCCACCCGTGTTACTTCAGTTGCCTGTGCCAGGGGCCACGGTAACCCTTTCGGACTTTCCCGCAACTCTGGCAGAAATTTTCTGCAGGACCCCTGGGCCAGGCGATCCAAATACCACAACTGATATGTGTACGTATCTAGCTGCCCACAGTGCGTCGCCACATAATATCTTAATCATCGTGGTGTTCATCTATAATTAAAACAAAAAATTAGTATCAAGTCCCAAATACACGCCAACGTCAACAGAAAACATGAAGTTCAAATCTATGTTCGAAGGACATTAATGAACACCAACAGCGAGCTGTATAAATGTGTTAGTGTGTAGTCGACTGTCAGTACCAGTACCAGCTCAGTACCTACTCGTTTTGTGGTCTTGTCATTGACCAAATAACTTTTTAATTATCTTTGGTTATAGGGTTTTTGTGGTTGTACACTAAACTGTGTTTGGTAGCTGGGGGTAGAAATAAAAGTACTTGCACGACCCACGGTGGTCAAAAATTTATCAGAATTTATGTCAGAAGAAATATTTTTCACACCAATGAACCTGCTGTCAAAATCAAATGATAATTTTTGAATTGTTCTAATACAGCAACACGGAGATTGTAACCCTTGTAACTAATATGTCATTATTACTAAAATATATTTTGATCTAAACACTATTTACAACACCACAGACTCTTGTTGGTACTTCGTTCGTACTTACTTTCCCATTTTATTCCACTTCATTTATTGTTTCTTTTTACATCGTAAATGTGATTTTGCCGATACGGTATGTAATTATAACAATTTCCTATTTCACTTATTTTTTTATTAAAACTTTAGATGTTATTGAGCCCACTCTCAATGGTGAGTAGCCATTCAAGGGTTCCATTATCTAGCGTCCAGTTCTATCCCGATGGTCTCCACCATCTGTTAAAAAAATAAAGTTTAAAACCACCTCCCAACTACGATGAAAACGCCAACTACAAAGATAGGATGAACAAGATATCGATGTCGAATTTTTTCGGTCTTCGTATAGGCGTAGTCTGGATATATACCAACCAAACATGTGAATTTCTCTGTTCATAAGTACTTCGATGTCGGTTTTGGTACTTACCTTTGAATACGGTGAAGACTTGTGGCTATCGATAGCCGCATGCTCTGGCTGGTAGAGGGTATACAATTTGGCCCTTGTTTACCTATTTGTTCAATAAATTAGCTAAAAATTATACAAGTCTACAAATATTCCTGTGTCCGTATGGATTGATGAGTATTATTTGATATTCAAACACGGAGAGGTTTACTAAACGATTGTGTAGACCCAATCCTGGAATTTGTAAAAACGTTCAGATCGCTTAAAGGTGCCTGTGTGAACAAGCCACCATGTGAACAAGCCTCCAACTGTGATAACCTTTTTGAAGCATAAAAATATCAATTTGACATACCGCAATATCGTAAAGTCGGAAAAAAATTATGTGGGTAATATACCCACATAAATTTTTCAGACTTTTCTGGTTTTTGAAAAACCTGCCCCATCATAATTATTATCTAACTACTTAATTTTCAAAAATTGGTAGTCTTCGACAATTGTTTTAATTTCTAATGTTCTTGAAATATTTAATTAACTTTTAACTTATAATTTACTTTTAACACCATATAACTTTTTCGCCTTTTTTACTTCTAAATAGAGAACAAGTTACTATCTAATCTAACCTCTCTGAAACATAAAAATGACAATTTGACATATTATTTTATTTTTCGCATTATTTATTTTTCACATAATTTTTTTCTGACTTTTGGCTTTGAAAAACCTGCCCCCCCTTAATCATATTACCTACTACATTTGAAAAAATTGGTAGTCTTCGAAAATATTTTAAAATATAATGTATTTTTAGAAATATTTCACTAACTTTTAACTTTTAATTTACTTTTAACATCATCAATAGAGGTAGTATCCGGGATTAGATATCAACAGAAATATGACTCCTCAATCACTCCATACGGGCCCGTTTACTGTAGCCGATCCCGTTGGGATATCAACTGGTCGTTAGTTCGTTTCTAGTGTTTAATATATTTTGCGATGATAAGCAAATCATTTTATGTACCTACATACAATTGGTTACTCTAAAATCAAAATATTATATTCCATGACTTTTTTATGTTATGATAAGATGGAATTCTCGTAATACGACTCATTTTCGAGATTGTGGGCTTGGAAACGCCCATTAATTACCAGGCTATTTTCGTTTAATCCCACCCTGCGATACACTGTGTCGTCTCGTCACTATCGTCGAAGTAAGCAGATTTCTATATCACGTATTCATAAAAAAATTATGTGAATGTACATTATGTAACTATAATTAATAAAAAAAAAATAGAATATTAATAGTCATTTAAACTAACTATTAATATTCGGATTACAGTTTTTTTTTATTTTTTAAATGATCAACCTGTGTGAATAGGAAGTTACTATAGCATACCTAGTTAATTTCCTATTCACAAACGATTTTTCGTTAGATATCGTGTAAGGTAAACTACCAAAAAACCTACTGCAATCTGGTTCAAACTGAAATCCGGTTTACCAATTATTTTCAAATTTATGGATCATCATGAATATTTCAAGCAATAACGATGTAAATATCGATACAATTCTAATTTCTCATTTTTCAATAAGCTGAATCTACCTAATCCGTTAGTAAAATAACAAGTACTATTTGTGCGTTACCATATTTTTTAGGATGGCTTTACTTTAGAAATCTCTAAACGGAAATTGAAACGGATTCTTGTAAAGTTGATAAAAAAACATTATTTGATTAACTAACGGAACACGTAATAGATGTCTTTGTGATATTGTTTATGATGCAACCAGTGGGATCGACAAATTGGTTATGTAATAAAACTTCTTTCTCGTAACATTTTAAAATGTTCTTATTTACTAACTCCCCAAAACAAACATTCTTGAATAGTTTTACGTTCTACTAATTATTAAATAGGATAAAAGCCATTGGCCTGACAAAAACTTTCATGCCTTGACCAATATTTCTTTATATAGTAACAAGAAAAATGGCCTGCCAGAGGAAATCTCGCATTTATATTCCAATTCTAATTTTTTGGTACAGGAATTTTTCTCGAGTGTCACGATGCAGCAAATAAATATTGGTCGTGAATTGGAGAAATGAATCGATCTCGCTCTTATATAGATGATTCCGAAATTTTATCTCTTTCACCCTAATAGCCGGCTGACAAACATGTATCAGCGGTTAATAGGTGCGCTCACGCAGCTGTTGCGAACAAATCAGCTCGGATATAGCTGACACTGTCAAAAAGCTAACGCTTGGGTGCACTTTACAGGCGACGAGCGGTGATAAATAAGTATTATATTAATTGTTTATTAGTATTAAAAATTGAGTTATCGCATCGACTCTAAAAATGAAAACCCCACTGTAGAGATTTATACCAAAAACATTATATTCAAATAAATGAATACCAATTAAATAATCTTTACCTAAGCTACATCATATTAATTATAACGAAGGGGGGGGGGGTACCTTAACGGATTACAAGCTTCATAAAAAAAAAATTAATGCATTAATTTGTTTCTTTTAAAATACGGGTTAAAAAATTTAATTTTATAATAGTGGATAAGAAGTCTTTACTTTTTAAGCGTACCAACTCCTTTTGAATAAACACGTTTCTTTTAACTTCTAAATCTATTGTTAATTTTTCAGTGGAGAACTAGTATTTTCAATTCCATGAGCGTAGCTATAGTTAAAAACAACTTCAGTTAATATTTTTCTGTTTATACGATCAGTTAATAGTCACGCTATTCGCTTATGTATTATACCCCGACGTAACAAGCAAAGACATTACGAGGAGGGTCGACTCGTTCATTCAAGATCGGAGAAAGCATCCTACGTATTTAAAAATAGATATTGTAGAATATTTATTGGCCATCTCTTCGGGATTCGATTTAATATTAAGATTAGAAAAATATAGTACGCACGTGTTGATGCGATGGATGCTAATTTGTTCGTGGATATTAGTATGTTCAAACGAAGGATATTTCTGTATGAGCAGTATTTTTTTATTGTTGGTTCTGAACCAAACGCGTGCACTGACTGGACGGTCCACTCAATCTCTGTGTGGTTATTTCCTCAAAAGACCATTTCAGACACAAATCTACATGGTCCTCAAAGATTATTATAATATTATTCTAATTATTGTGAATGTGAGAACTATGTCGGTCATTGGTTTTTTTTTGCATTTTTCTCAGTTAGTTTAATCATGATCTGGGCAGTTTGAGTAATTTATGCGGCCTACTCAAATGTCCTTTCTTTGGTATTGTTCGTCGAATCGTTGAGCTCCTTAAGTCTGAGTTGAGCTGCACGATTACTGACAATTGCGTGCACTGACTGGACAGGTCCACTCAATCTGTGTGGTTCTTTCCTCAAAAGACCATTTCAAACACCGATCTACATAGCCTTCACATGATCTGACCAAGATTTTGTCTGGACTTTAAAAGAGACTGTGACCTCGAGTTTGTTTCGGCCTTTCTTCTCAGAGTAGTCAGATAGGAAACGCCGACCTTATCTAGTTTTTAAAATACGATTGACGTGTAAAAGTGTTTGTTCAAACCTAATTACAGAAATAAAATCATTTATCAAACATCGATGAAAGATCGAACGTGTTTACAGATATTTGGAATCAGTATTCCGTACTACTATCGTGTTACGTATTCTTTGGACGATCGAATTTAAACGTACCATATTATGCACTGCATAACGTATAATTACTGAATCAATTAAAGGTATGCAGTACATGCAATCGCTTAAATTACAAAGGGAGATGATTGAAAACTATTTAGACCAACCGTAACAAATAATTTAATTAATACATTCGTACAAACAAAAGGTTAAATAATGATTTAAAGCGCTTAGCTAACATTTCACAACAACTTATCACATTTGACATGATTAATACGTATATTTTTGTGAAATAGGTTTAGCTCTATTTTTACGTCGGTGATTAACAGAAAATAGTCCTTAATTTTCTTTATTACTGAATAGAAACGTATAATTTTGTTTCTACGCTAAAGCGTTCTAGATGAAAAATTATATTTATTCAGTCAATCGGTTATACCTAAATACTTTGCGTGTATTTTTTTTAAACCATGTTATGTCGGTATTTCCTAACCAACTAGGTACTCTGAAAAGAAACACCGAAACAAACTCCGAGAGGACAGAGTGGAAAGGATGGAGGAAGTTTTAGGTGTATAATTCATTTATGTTTTATGTAAACTGGCTGAAATATGACGATGTTTTTTTTAAACGTTGCCCCACACTAGGAATTTTTTCCAGTATCGTCAAAGTCTAATAATATAATAATTTGTCTAAATTGTGTGTAAAGTTGTGATGTGTTGTTGAGTGTGTTTTTGATAGCCTTTTTTTTTTTGGACGGTGGGAAATCATCAAATAACTTCTCCCGCTCTGGGCAGAGCAGGAGGGCGTATCAGACTCTTACTGACTTAAACCCACCCGTGTTCCAAGGGCCACGGTATCCCTCTCGGACTTTCCCGCAACCCTGGCAGGCGTCGGCCCTAGCGGACCCCGACATTGATGCTGACATCTCTTTGAGGCGCGCTTGCCATAACGCGTCGTCCTCCCGGGCCTGGTCCTTATTTTGATAGCCTGGTCCTTATTTTGATAGCCTGTGGTGTTTTTAATTGGTTAATATTAATATTGAGTGAAAGCTAAGATATTTTTTTTTTATATTAGGAGCTGTCGATACATGCGGTGTCTACACACGAGCTGCTGAAGCCAAAAGATGAACCTTCATATTCATTGGCTCCTTCTACGAACCTTTGCTCGGTCAGCTTACATCACACAGGTTAGTAAAAAATATCTAGATACATCAGGACTAGTTATGTTTGAAAATCATAAATGCTGATTAAATATAAAATACTGACGAGGAACACTTATTATTTACATCAAATAAATTACAGATATAATTATGTAGAAATTAATTTATGAGATATATCTGCCCAATTGTCTGATTTGGATAAATGTCCGTGGACGAATTCTCGAAATCTAATGTCAATCATCCCCTTAGCAATTTAGTTCAATTGCGCCCTGTTGACCCGACTGCGATGAAGCCCAAATGAAGGTGGGTAATGCTTTAAACCCTTTTTTTTTTCTTTTTTTTTAAAACGTTGCCCCACACTAGGAATTTCTCCTGTATCGTGGGTGCGTTTACAAACATTTAAACTCACATACACAAACAGCCAGACCCGGAACAACTACTTGCAGGTCATACAAATATTTGTTCCGTGCGGGGGTCGAACCCGCGACACGTAACGCAGCAGTCAATTGCTTAACCACTGCGCCAACCACTGCGCCAACCGTGTCGTTACCTTTAGGTACGCAATAATGAAAACTACATAAATGTAATAATACTCTAGATAAATGAGGTATCATTAGATTTGTCCCGACTCCGTGAGTAACACCGGCTGCCTTTAAGAATAAAAAATATAACACCGGCTGCCTTTAAGAATAAAAAATAAAAAAAAACAAGAGGAAAATACACACCAACCAAGATGACGCGATGAGGATGGAGACGACCCATCTAGTTAAAATTCCAATCAAAGCAAAGCAAGCAAATCACCTACCGCTGTAAGAGGACCTATACCTCTTGAAAGAGGCAGCTACGACCGTCAAAGGTCCACGAATGCCAGCTGGGACCAACGGCTTGACGTTAGTACTTTCCGAGGCACGGAGGTGTCTTGGTATGTAAATATGAGCACCCATCCACAGACCAGCCGCGGCAAGCGTAGCTTAACCTGATCGATCGACCCCTGCAGTTATTATTACTTAGCCATAAGGCTGTTATTATGAGAATGAAGTGATCGTCTTTTATAGTTTCTTGAGTGTTTAAGTGGTTTTCAAGTTTTTTGATTAGGTACCTACACCGCGCAATGAGGCGAGGGTTCTCTTTAGTTAGTTTTAGGTTATTAATCGGCGATTTTCTAAATAATTAATACGTATTTTGCATTGATGTTGTTGTATTTTAATAATTCATTCAATGTCGATGTGACACGAATAATTAAGTAATCTTCGTTGATAAGTTCTCAATATTTATCTATTTATTAAGAAGTACAATCTTGTACAATCTTAATAACTATAGGACTCATGAACATGACGTTTTTAAGGCGTAAGTAGTTAATAGCATGCACCACATTATTTTACTGCCTATTACCCGGTTTCTGACCCCATTAAATTACTGCCTATTACCCGGTTTCTGACCCCATTAAGTTACTGCCTATTACCCGGTTTCTGACCCCATTAAGTTACTGCTTATGACCCGGTTTCTGACCCCATTAAGTTACTGCCTATGACCCGGTTTCTGACCCCATTAAGTTACTGCCTATGACCCGGTTTCTGACACCATTAAGTTACTGCCTATTACCCGGTTTCTGACCCCATTAAGTTACTGCCTATTACCCGGTTTCTGACCACATTATGTTACTGCCTATTACCTGGTTTCTGAATTTTGAATATCACGGGCTTTTTCACCGAGTGGATTTTGACATTATCTCAACTTCAAGTTGTCTATACGGTCACCGGGCGGGCTTGTAGGTACCTACTAAAAATAAAGACAAATTTTATCACCAAATATCATCTTTTATTATAGTTGGTAAAAAGTTAAAGTCGGTTTCGTGCGTGACCGCGTTGTTCTTGTAAACTACGCAAAGGATTTTGATGCGGTTTTCACAAGGTTTAAGTGTTTAATACACGACATAACTTACATACCTACCTGCCTACAATAAAGAAATCTTGATGGTTTGTCCAAGTCGTAAAAACCGCGCGAAGCAGGGACTGGTCTTTAGTGATTAATAAAATCATCAAAGCAATATTTATACATACCAAACTACAAACTATTAAAAATAAACATATAGGTGTATACTAAAACATTAACAGAACAGAAACCAAACTAACGTATTTTACAACAGAATCAAAATAAAGCTCTTGCTGTAGGTGGGTATTGAACAAAACTTCAAACGTCAAATCTTTCGAGGAAATAAAAGGAATGAATAATTTATTTTAGTCTATATGGGAACCTGTCTATTGCATTTACCTCCTCAGCTTTTTAAAAAGACATGGAACTGGTGAATTTCCTTAGGTTCCCATAAAATCAAGTGTCAGTGGGCTTTAAAAAATATTATCAGACTTAATTTTAATTTCGGCTTACATTTTTCCAAATAGTTTTGCAAATTAGATACACAGGTAAGAATACGTTCCAGTTGCCAGCTCATCATTGTAAAATGTAAACGTTATTGACATAGTTAAGTGGATTTTCTGCAGTAATGTACGTTTTAATTCACCATTTTTTCTCACATTTATGTATTATTTTACTGTTCTCAAATATAATTTTTCGTTAACATCTTTTAGGAATATATACAGGGTGGAAACATTCAGCGGGGCAGTAAGGGGAAGTACCTTATCCGTTGCAGCTACACGAAAATGGTCTTAGGAGACTATCCATATTTTGTTATGGAATTTTGATCCCCATTCACAGATTAAAAAAAAAATACAGTTAGCAAGAAAATAGCCATTTTACACAAAAACATTTTTTGATGCCAATCGATCCTGTTTCTAATACTGATCAATAACTTTTATGGGACCAACCATCGTTGGAGTACTCAAAAAGTCACAAATTGCGAAAAACTTTTCCCTAACGGATAAGGTACTTCCCCTTACTGCCCCGCTGAAAGTATCCACCCTGTATATAATATAGTTCAGTGTTCAACATAAGTAATCGATTATATTAAACAATGGGATTGTAATTGGATACACCTTGCCTTTAGGCTACGCATCCGATACCCTAGCAACGACGAACGAATCGCATATCATATTATAATTGGTCGGATAATTAGGGTTAGTAAGGAAATAGTATACCTAATGAGCAGTCTTCATTTGACATCTATACATTATTATAAATTAAAGTCGCTTTTCGTGTCTGTCTGTATAAACGCGTTCTTCTAAACTCTCATATAATAAAGACAATTCTCTGTTTGTATAGTCGTAAAAACCGTGCGAAGCAGGGGGGGGGGGGGTCGTTAGTAAATAGGTAGTGCAATATAATGCGAAAGTTAAATTATTATACCTAGGTAGGTACACGGGCAAAAAACTAATTTTCATAGGGTCTCGTTAAATGATAAATAAACGATAAATGATAAATGATTTTATTTCTGTAAGTAGGTTTGAACAAACACTTTTACACGTCAATCATATTTTTTTTAAAACTAGATGAGGTCGGCGTTTCCTATCTGACTGGTGCGTTCAGCGTGGGTGCGTTCAGCCAGACCCGGAACAACTACTTGCAGGTCATACAAATATTTGTTCCGTGCGGGGATCGAACCCGCGACACGTAACGCAGCAGTCAATTGCTTAACCACTGCGCCAACCGTGCCGTCACTCACGTCATAGTACTCACACTTATGGGTACTACAGCGTTGATACGACAGAGGGGCTTTCCTTTAAACTGCCTATACTAGGTACCATTTTCAAGCTCAGTACCAAAAATCAATTAAATAGGAGCAGTAGTTTAGCCGAAAATGTTTTTTTTAGTTTTTGCCATGATTAAACATGATGTATCTTTCCTAACAGCTGCTTATGTCTGACGCAAGTCACAAGTACAACCAAATATCTTCGCTACAAAGATGGCAATGCAAACAAGTAAGCAATAAATACACACACACTTGCACTTTCATTACAAAGGGTGGTTGCGCTTTACTCTGATTTGTAAGCTATTTAGATTGTTTGAAAAAAAATAAAAAAAATTGGGGCTTTTTGTTTTTACCGTATCGAATTAATACTAAACACGTATAGTACACGTAATATAATTTAATGCCCCTCATATCAACTCTGTATAATACAAAGGAGATTGAGTTTATACAATGCAAAGGTAGTCTTACAATCTTCAGCAGCTCCAACAGGTGTTAATCAATTAGTTGTGGTTGTAGAGCAGGACCAGCATTGAACCAGGCATTTTTATCAGCAATATAATCTACCAACTGCCTGTCTCTGCATAGTGTGCGTTTTATACAAAGTTTGAAATTCGTCTCATTCAGTTGAAGTATGTGGGGAGGTATTTTATTGTAACATTTGAAACAGTACCCCATGAAAGATGAGTCTACTCAGTCTGAAACCTGTTTGAACTAATAGGTCCCTATTTTTAGTAGGTACTAAAATTACTAAAATTCTGGTACTATATGTCCAAAACCAAATAGTATAAATATATAGTATTGTGTTCCTTATTTGGACATAATGCCCTTATTATTACGTGGCGGTTCAACTTACCGACCGAGGTTCAACGTGGCGTCGTACCACTTCTCAAACGTTTGTTGTGTTGGTACGAACTTAGGAATATTTAATTTACGACCCAGCCAGTATTGTTCATTCAGAACGGTCTCGGGTTGATTGGCGATATTAAAAGTGTCAAGCGCCCGCTGCCGGAAATTCATTGATAGATTTAATCGCCTTGCACTGAAATAACGTACCACGCAGTAGGATTTGATTTGAGGAGTAAATTGCTAAGTCATTAATGCCGTCCGGTCTCGGCGCGGCTCTCCGCACTAAAAACTCGTGCTATTTTCAGGGAGCTAACAGGGATCCTTGAAGTTTGAAATTAAAGTCGACTTACGTCAGTACCCACTCGCTTGTTACAGCAGGTTTAGTTTATAAACTAGCTAAGTTCAATCGGAAATATTTCACAAATGGTGGTGAACTTATGTTCGAAATGAGTTATGTAAGAATAAATTACTTACGGAAGAATTAAAAAACGGTATTGGCAAATTAGAAGCTCGTAAGTATGATAGCGTCTCATGGTTCTTTTCTAGTATCAGTCTTTATGTCCTGCTCAAAATCTGTTAGATCCGGTTAAGGGAGCGGAGGTCGCATGTCGTTAGTAAGTACCTATACCTACTGCTCGTTTTACTAATAATAATATTGACAATTGCATTTTGATTAGGTATAGATAGGTACTTTGCAGTAGGTTAGTAACTTTGTAGGTTAATAGGCATCTTGTGACATGGAATGGTAACTTTTATCCCTTGTTTCTGAAAGCCTATTGCAATTAATCTGTTCTCAAATTTCGTGTCGAGTAATTTCATTGGCTGTCGTTAATCAATCGGTCAATCAATCACAGCAGTTAAAATAAGATTTGAAAATCTCAATTAAACACTGAGGGCTTTTTGTTTCAAGTGTAAACGTTTCTGAAGTAATAATTATTTTTATTGTGTATTTACAATCGTGTTAAATCAGGGTGATATAAGAAACACTTTTTATGATATTTGTACCTACGCTACGTAGTTATAATAGATTATATATAATGCAGCCATTTTACTTGCTCTGGGTCTCGAGACATAGATTCATACTTAGTTACATAATGACACGTGATACATAGGTAAGTGTTCATGTTTATAATATATGGATAGGTACAAAATATGTTTACATTATAATCACAGCCTTCTGTTCATTGCTATACACTATGTATGAGATCATTGTGTTACACAGGTAGGTATAAGTTGGTTTTGATATATAGTTATATCTTGTAGACCACAGTCTACGTCGTACCTATATATGCAATGGATTGTCTCACTGTTTGATATAGGAATAATTACTTAGGAAACATCAGATATGTCTGACTGATCAATCCCCCACAAGATGGCCACAGGGCGACACGAGCTGTTGTTGGCGTAATGCAACTGTTCTGGCTGTTGTTGGTTCGAACGATGGTCAGAGTTTTCTTACATAAGATAATTTATTTTATTCACTAATCATATCACATACCTATTTGTACGAAATGACTGGTGGCGCAAAACAATGACTCAAATTAATTAAGATCTTGAGTTGAAATGGCAGGAGGCATAATGCGGAGTCAGAAAATAAGGCAATGAAATGGTTTGGATAGAGATATACTTTTTTATGTAATGCCACCCCGCATGAAAATAGTGAACTGTTCTGAAAAAAATATATGATTTTTGATGTACATTCATAACCGTGCCCACAAAAGGATCGAATTGTGGAATTCGATCCGAACAAGCCAAAATTCCGTATTGACTGGCATTGACGTTGTCATTTATTTTGTTTAGAGCTTCCTGAATGTATTTATAGATTGCTAGAACATTTTGGCATTCGTTAAATATTTTTTTCAGTTTTATGAATAGACCGAGTTGCATTAAGCCTCACAGTGCTTTACAGATCACGTTGTTGGCTAGAAAAATGGTCGAAGCTGCAAAGGGTGAATCCACGTTTTATAAATATCAGGCTTTAGCAATCGCGTATTGGGATTATGCATTTGCTGAAAGTAGTGATGTAAAACAGAAAAACCATTTTATCCTTAACTAGTTTAGTTGTGAGATCGGTTTTGTAGTTCTGTTTGACAGACATGCTAGGGCTTTTTGAAAGACTTTTCCAAATGCATGTCGTGATGAAGTCCTACCATGTCATTTCTTGTGTAGCACTGGCAATCATCTTCACCACTTTTACCAGTTACATTAGTTGAAACGTTCAGACGTAGACACCGCTGTTTTTCTGTAAAGGTTGTGTATAATATTAGGGGTTAAAGTATGAAATTGCCGATTTGTACTGAAAAAAATGTTTTTTTTTTAATATAACCTATTTAATTAATCAAAATAATTACCCATTATTATCTATAGATGGCTGCCATCTAATAGGAGGGTCATTTATGCCTTTGCGATAGAACTCTTTTTTATCACGTAGAAAATTGTCCAAATGGTAGTCCGTTGGAGCAAGGTCTGGCGAATATGGCGGGTGACGAACGGTGGAGTTACTGTAGAGTTAAAACGGTTTCTCGAGCTGTATGAGGTCTCGCGTTATCAGGGAGCAATAATGGTGAAGATCGATTGATGAGTCGGGGCTGTTTCACTGCTAGTTTTGCTATCATTGTTCGGAGTTCGGCATATTCGCCAGATCGGAGAAAGCTATAGTGAATAACACCCTGCTGAGACCACCAAACAGTTACAATTACCTTTTTATTGGTAAGCTTTGCTTTAGGACAATTGCATTTTTCGCTTACGGTTATCGTAAAGAATCCACTTTTCATCACATGTCACAATTCGATCCAATATAATATTCCTTATTCATTTCTGTATCGATTCACAACACGCATTTCTTTCTGCAGATCAGTCAAATCATGAAGCACCCATTTCTCATATTTTTTATTTTATTGATTTGACGCAAATGAGTCAATATTGTTGGTAAAGTAACGTTAAACCATGCCACTAATTCCTGGGTAGTTTGGCTCGGATTACCTTTTTATTGGTAAGCTTTGCTTTAGGACAATTGCATTTTTCGCTTACGGTTATCGTAAAGAATCCACTTTTCATCACATGTCACAATTCGATCCAATATAATATTCCTTATTCATTTCTGTATCGATTCACAACACGCATTTCTTTCTGCAGATCAGTCAAATCATGAAGCACCCATTTCTCATATTTTTTATTTTATTGATTTGACGCAAATGAGTCAATATTGTTGGTAAAGTAACGTTAAACCATGCCACTAATTCCTGGGTAGTTTGGCTCGGATCGGCTTCTTTAACAGACATGTGTCTGTTAAAGAAGCCGATCCGAGCCCTTGAAAATGAAAATCCCTTCGTTTCTGTGTCTGTCAAGCAACGCAAGGATGTCCTTGCGTTGCTTGACAGACACAGAAACGAAGGGATTTTCATCCGCATTGTCACTTGCGATGACAAATGGATTCTTTTTGATAATCGTAAGTGGTCATCAAGTTAGTTAGTAGACCCTGGTTCAGCGCCTAGGCAATGCCCCAAACGAAAACTTACCCCTAAAAAGTCATGGTAACTATTGGGTGGTCTAGTGCCGGTATAATTCATCACAGCTTATTACCAAATGGCACCAGCATTACTGCGGATGTGTACTGTAAGGAACTGGACACAATTATGGAGAAGCTCGAAAATCTCCGGCCAGCCCTTGGTTAGTTAGTCACTCTTCCCCGCTGCTCGTACACGACAACGCTCGACCTTATACGGTACAACCGGCAGTCTCTAAGCTACATGAGCTAGGGTTGGTGAGTTTTGCGTCATCCACCGTACTCACTAGATCTTGCGCCGACAGACTGCTACTTTTTCCATAATTTTGACAACTTCTTGGCAGGGAAAAAAATAAATACGTGAGAGGGAATACAAAATGCCTTTGAAGAGTTTGTTGGCTCTCGTACACCTGGACCTGGCTTCTTCAAGAAGGGCATTGAAAATTGTATACCACTGCGCTGCCGCGCTGGCAGAGATGCATCGAAAGCATGGGTGCATTATAACATAATAAAGAAATAAAAACTATTCATATAAAAATGACGTTTAACTTTCTGTATACTAAACGGAAATTTCATAGGTAATAGACTATATTTAATATTCTCTTTTGGGACTATAATATTCTCTTTTGTAATACCTTATACTTATAATAAATAAACTTAATACTTCAAAATAATGTATTTCATCTATGACAACTTATTAGACAACAGTCTACAACTTTATTCATTTTGACATCTTATCTTCAACAAATAAATCAAACCATTCCTTAATAAATTATATAGGTACCTACCGCATTTATTTTAACCTTTCTACAATCGAGCGGGGACGAATCTGCGAATTGGACCAGATAACAATAAAAAATAAATTGGGTCTCATATTCATAGTTTAATGATTGAATACCGATTGGTTTTGTTTTTATTGTTTGTTTATAACTTATTGAACTAATTTGCCACATTATCAAAGGTAACATTTTAGGAATTGGATATTTTGGGAAATGGACGTTTTGAAGCCGTTGTACATTCTAAACCTGAACGTTGTAAAGTACAGTAACGCTGAAAATTCACTATCGATTTTTATCATCATGGCTCATAATAGCATTTATTTGAATGGGGTACCATTGAAATATAACTACAGAAGTATTAAAACACTTAGATGTGAATAGATAGACCGTATTAGTACGCCTTTTTTAATACCACATTTATTGAAAATCCTCTTTATAACTTTCTGGCCTTTACACAAAGGCGTCGCAGTAACTAAGCTAGGGCATCCTGAACATGGGTTAGGTTGGTTAGAGCGGCAGGCCAAGGCGAAGATGGCTGGACGAGCTTGCCCCTACCGTAAGACTCTGGCCACTGACAAAATTGTGTGGAAAAGGGAGAGTGGGAGGCCTCTATCCTGCAGTGGAACAATTTAGTCTAATTAGATTAGTAGATAAATTTTTATAGTTTATAGTCTCAAGCTAAAACAAATAAAATCATTCCTTTAAAAAATCACATATTTGTGTGTGGTTTGACTGTACGTTATTTTGTTTTCAGGACCATTAATTACTCGTAGGACCATTTGCATTAAGGACTTTTTGATAAGGAGGAGAAGGGGAAAAAAGTGTGGCTACCGTTCGCTGCTTTTCGGTAGTTGTTTACTCATGTTGACATGGTCTAACAGTCGAATGAGACTGTTTTGTTTTGCTGGATCATGTTGGTTAATCAATGATGACGTTAACACGACTGCTGCTTTTTCGATCTAGCCTAATATCTTAAGTAATTAGTTAGTAATTAAACATTAAAGAGCAATCATTTTCTTTTTTCATCCGCCACTCTTAATGGACTGCACTTCAATATACCACCAAGACATAGGTACCAACGGGCCATACGGTAGCCTTAAAAGAGATTTGTCCACAAAAAAAACGGTTTCAAGTGTATCTAAATATACCTCCGATTTTAGGAGACATTTTGTATGCTTAGATAAGATATCTACGGTCTGATCCAACAGTATCTGATGAAAATGAAAACAAAATTGGATCAGAAAACGTACCAATTTGTGGTGCCACTTATAAATTGAGTGCTTTGATTCAATTATTTGAATACTTAAACCTAAAATTGTAACTTCTATCATAGTTATATGACAGCCTCGTTCGAGGAGATAAGCAATTTTTATTTTTTTTGATATTTCGTAATCATCAAGTCATTAATCAAACTTCTCCCGCTCTGGGCGAAACGGGAGGGCGTGTCCGACTCGTACTGACTAAAACTCACCCGTGTTCCTTTTGCCTGTGCCAGGGGCCACGGTATCCCTCTCGGACTTTCTCGCAACCCTGGCAGGCATTGGCCCTAGCGGACCCCGACATTGATGCTGACATCTCTTTGAGGCGCGCTTGCCATAACGCGCCGTCCACCTGGGCCTGGTCCTTATCAAACGGCTAGCTGCCCATTGCTCGACGTCCGCAAGCCCGCGCCTACGGTGCCCGGAATCGGATTCGGAACCCCCCTTTTTTTTTTTTTTTAGTGGGTGGGAAATCATCAAATAACTTCTCCCGCTCTGGGCAGAGCAGGAGGGCGTGTCAGACTCTTACTTACTAAAACCCACCCGTGTTCCTTCAGTTGCCTGTGCCAGGGGCCACGGTAACCCTGGACTTTTCCGCAACCCTAGCGGGCATCGGTCCTAGCAATCCCCGTCATTGGTGCTGACATCTCTTTGAGGCGCGCGTGGAACACAACGCGCCGTCGACCCGGGCCTGGTCCTCATCGCTCGCCGTTCGCAAGCCCGCGCCTACGGTGGCCGGGAATCGGCCTGCGATTCCCGACGCCCAGGGCGTCTCCTGCGGCGGCTAGGGGCGTGAGGGCGCAAATTTTGGCTCTCCCTCACGCGTTCCGCCTCCTTCTTCGCGATCATTACTGCTTCGCAGAAGGAGGTGACGGCTTCCCAAGCCCTCTCGCTCCGTACCATGGCCTGGACCAAGGCCGGACGCGAGAGATCGCCACCGCCAATCGCCTCCACGAGGACACGGCGGTGCTCCGCTCAAGCCGGGCAGACCTCCACCGTATGCTCCACCGTGTCCTCCGGGCGATCCACACAATGGTGACACCCGGGCGTTTCCTCCCGCCTTATCCGGAACAGGAACCTCCCGAAACAACCGTGGTCCGGTGAGGACCTGCGACCCCCTGCGTTGAAGGTTTTCGTGGGTAAGCTGCTCCATACATTTTGCCCGCGTAGGTATTACACTTTTCTATGAAACAGCAGAGCATACCTAGGTGTCGAATCCGGTTTTTATCATAAATAGAGCTTGTCAAAAAAGCTATACATTTTTAAAGATGTCCCAGAAGTATTTCGCCAAAAATCAAAAAAATATTAATAGGTAGGTATCTCTTATACTATCAAAAATTGCAGAACATACATGGTGTATTTTCGGATACCCAATAGGTATCAGAATTTTTTTTTTATTGATCTCTCTATTTATAACAGCCTGTAAAAGTACCTACCACAAAAATTATGAATCCAAAAAAAAAATTAAGGTGGTGCGTAAAGGGTTAATTGTGAGACTATATATTTTCAGTCAGCTCATTAAAAAAACGATGAAAGGGGTAATAATATAGGTGCCAGAGGACATATCCTGGTTTGTGGTAGGGTTTCCTCAGCTAGATTAATATATAACTATGCACAGTGAGTAAAGATGCAACATTAGTAACTAAGATTAAAAAACAAATAGTTTTATTTTATTTTATTTGTTAGGAATAACAAACGGCAGTATATTACACAGTAGGCATACAATATAAAACTTGCAATAAAAGTAACAAATACACTACTCAAGACGTTATCCACAGATTACAATACAGAATAGCTAGTTGATTCCTTTAGTCAATCTAACCGTGAAAACTTAGGAAGTGAGTGGTCGATAGTGTCAATCCCTAGCATCAGCTGGGGAGATAGCTCACTTCACTTACTCGTAAGTTATCACGGTGAGATTGTTACAGAATCGATCGGCTGTATCATTCGTGGATTCCTTTAAAAAAGAAAAACTGTAATCCTTGTTTTGCTTAACGTATACTTTTAATGTAAGTATATATAGATAGTATTTGTTTGTTTAAACAAGGCTTATTTATGAAAGTGAACAGAAGGCAGCCCTATCCCGAAGCATTGATTGTGGTCGTAAAGTAGCCCATGTCGAATTCAGTACAAATATGAGCGTGTACTTCTTGCTTTTATGTGTCGCGTTGAGCCACCTTTAACACAGTTTACACCTAAATCGATTAGACATCGAGAGAAATCGATTAGACTTGTGCTGATAATTCATTTACGATAGAGGCTTTATCATTGCAATTCTTGCGTTTCAACTTGTACCTACCACCTAACCTATTGAATAACAGATTTTTGTGGAACTTACTAGCATTAATTAAATGTTTAATTGTTAGTTTTCAAAATGTTTCGTTACCTACCTACATACATTTGAGGAAGACTGTTTGTTTGTGTGAGCTCGACTTTGGCTTAGGTACTCTCGTTTTAAATAGACTTTCTAAATATACTAAAACTTAACCCTTATAATTTCATCATGTCAGGCTTACGTCCGTTTCGACCGTTTGTCCGTCTGTCCATCCGTCAGTCCGTCTTTCCGTCCGTCCGTCTTTCCGTCCGTCCGTCTTTACGTCCGTCCGTCTTTACGTCCGTCCGTCTTTACTTCCGTCCGTCTTTACGTCCGTCCGTCTTTCCGTCCGTCTATCCACCCGTCTTCTTTGAAAGTGTATTCTGGGCACTAAGAAAAATAATAATTAGGGGTGTCACTCCCCGTACAACATGCAACCAAGGGATGGCACTAAATATTCAATGCACATAGGTAAACGTGTGGGGTATTGTTGGGTCTTATAATTAAAAATAGTAAATATGATTTTTCTGAGTGTCTGCTATTATTTTAAGTCGATAGATTTTGAGATAATATACGGTTTACCACCACTGAAATAATTTTTCTGTCAGTGTTTTTGTGTGTTGTGTTGTTTGTGTTTATTAGAGAAATGCAAAGAGATACAAATTTATTTTTGTGCTCGATAAAAGCAATACTGTGCATTCGTAAATATTCATCCCAATTACGGAACCCTTCACTGTTCGTGGTTCGACACGCATATGTCCGTATTTTTTTTGTAGTTTACTTATAGCATTTGAATGGTAGCATGTGATTAACTCAAACATTATTGGGCTTATCTGAAAGAACGACATCGTTCGTATCTGGCGGGCGCAATTCATTCCATCTACGGAAGGAACCCTTCACTGTGCGTGGTTCGACATGCATAGGTATTATGTGCGGTTTTTTTTGTATTTTACGGAAATCATTTGAATAGTTAAAAGTAAGCCGTAAATTGTACCTACTATTTAAATAACATGTGATTAACTCAAGCATTGGGCTTATCTGAAAGAACGACATCGTTCGTATCTAGCGGGCGCGGGCGCGCAACGATCTCTTGGAGCCCCTGACGTCAGCTCGGGTCGCGTCCCCTTAACCTCAGTGCTCTTGTTGCAAACTGTTCATAATTCAATCCGATTACAATAAAAAGTGCGATATGCGCCATGAATGTACGATACTTTAGTATTCGGAGACTTTCAAGCTTATTCTAATTTAAAACAAAATACATAATATTTTATTGCAACTGAAGTTTTGGATGGATAAGTAGGTAGGTACTGCATTGCCATCCTGCGGTGCGAGTCACGCAACTGTATTAAGTTTACCAAGATATCTATTGATATAATAGGGTGCTAATTACCTAATTACAACAGAAAAAAACAAGTAATTGTATAAATACCTACCTTTCTAGTTCAATGGAATTCAGACTGACGAAATAGAAATGTATTAATGCTATTGTTAAAATTGCTGTAGGGGGTCTTCATGGTGTTGCCTAGCTAAAAACCATCAGATTAACGTGTAGTTATTACTTATTTTATGCTATAACACCGATCGCCCGTCATCTGTGTGTTACTGCGGCTCACAATGCGTATGCACACCTTACCTAGAACCTTACGTTATTAAACTTTATTGTTTGAGAGAACAATTACCTTTTGTATGAGTTGGGTATCGACGCCATTATCAGTAGACGCGTTAAGTAACGCCGGAGGCTCGAGTTCTACTATTTAGCGTAAGTCGCAAAGGCTACCATTACCACCTTTTTAATATGTCTTTGTTTGCTTTCCATTGGAAACATAAGCTACGCTGGTAATAAATTACATACTCGTACAAAAACATTATAGTAAAAACCTAATAATTAGAATTGGACCAAAACCAGCTAGAGTTTGAGACTGACTTAATTCAATGAAACTGCTGCTACTGGATAAAAAACGCAAATTATTTCACACATATATTAGTTTCGAAATCGTCGCAAAGATAACTCAATCGTACAAATTACCTAAATGTGTTGGTTTACAAATGTAACCAGCGTTATTTACAAACAATGCCGAAACTCTTTTTCAGCAATTCCAAACATCTTACTAGAGATTAATGACTGTTTACGTTCTATTTTCAAATCAACCTGACTTCTTTTTTCTGCCTCAAGGTTTCTCACCCCATACATACAAATAGGTCGCTAATTGAGCGAAAAGATTATGTTACTTGCCTCAGGGTAATAATAATAATAATGCCTTAGTCAAAGTAATTGCTACCTTAAAATAGCTACCATTTTTGTCGATATCACCTTCAGTGAGTGGTTGGTGTCGGTGACGACATCCTGCTATCATTGTTTTTGTTAGTTTGAAAGTTGCTAAGATACCTTTTTGGGTTCCGTAGACAAATGGCAAAAATGGAACTTTATGATTTCGTCAACGTCATGGCTTTCTGCCCAGATGTCACACAGCCATTTTACTCGGAGACTATTTTGCGTTATATCAATGATAACTGTAAAATAGGTATATTCCGCGCACCAAGAGAAGTGAAATGACGAAAAAAAAAATAAGAGTGGCTATCCTCCTAACCATGTGAAGCGAACACACCCCACACGCTTATGAGTTGAATCCCATAATTATAAAGATTATGATGTTTTTAAGTGACTTTTCTATTAAGTCAATGGTTTTGAAATATGTGATATTTTTTGACCACTACAGAAATAACTTTCGTTTTTTTTAAAGAAATACTATGTAAAACTTGTTTTTGCGGTTGATAAAATCAATACTGGGCATGCGGGTCAATATACTACGGAACCCTGTGCAAAGTCAAAGTGAAATCATTTATTTCAAGTAGGCAAGGCACTTTTGACACTTAAAACAAAATAGAATTTACTAGAAAATAGAATTTATTCTAGTTGTCCCTTCCTAAAGGAGGTTTTGTCTGGAGAAGACTGGATCAGAAACTCCGCAGCTGCTTGATCCGACACGCACTTGGCCGGTTGTTTGTATTTTTCGTTGATCGGTTTGTAAAATATTATTAATTCAATGACTTAGGCCTCCAATCAATAGTACCTAGGTACATCAGGGGGTCCACTCCCTAAGCACAAAACCCGTAGTTGCGGCCGAAGTTACGGGCGTTTCCTACTCCATAATACAACACTATTTGACAGCTGTCCTTCCTCGCGATGTGTTTTTGGCCGTTTTTTTTTTCATTTGTTTTGAAGGATCAACTAGGTACTTTCTTTTTTATTATCTTATTATCCCTCTTAATATTCTCATCTCAGCTGCATGCAATTGCCTTTCATTCATCCCTTTTGTGGCCCAACATTCTGATCCATACAAGACAGCAGGTCTCTATTGTTTCATCTATAATATGATTAACGAAGTAAGAGTAAGAGTTTTACTCCCGTCTCTTTATTCTATGAATCGAAATTTTATTCTATGGATCGAATTATCTTTAAAAAAAATCCGACCTCGCCTAAGTTTGTTACTTCATTTATTTATATAGGTACTCGTCAGTTTAAAATAAAAACAATTTCAGTAGTAAGGAGTTCGTAATTAAGAAATAATAAAAACACACAAATAAACCACGACTTAAGTCATCCTAATAAACTAATCTAATATAATTATATAAATATTAGTTAGGCCCATGAGTTATTTTCTAATAATTCCTTGAATATTGTCATAATTTTTATAGTTTTACAAGTATAGGTACACTTTGTCAGCATTTAAAACAGATGCGTGTAACAAACAATGTATTTAACCTTATTGGGAAACTATAGCGATTCGCCCCTGCATCAAACGGGTGCAGTGGCGAAATATCAAAACACCCATTTCTGTGAAGGAAGGAAGAAAGAAAGATAAAATGTTTATTCTGCACAAGCAAAACGCACATTACAAATAAAAAAAATAATAAAAAAAAAGACAAGTATACACATCCAACGTTATCAAAAGCCTCATATTCAAGCATACATATTGCCGACAATTTTGTGCATTGCTGTGCTATAATCATCTGCCTAGCTTTTTCCCAACTACCCTAAAGCCGACACAGTCTAATCGGAGCAGCTTAGTACCAGTATTTTGCATGGAGCGACTGCTTTTCTGATGACTTCCACAACCCGGTTACAGGGTAAACACGATACCCCTTGGCAAGACTGGTTATCAGACTGGTTGCCAAAAGTCTACGAATGACAGCCGGGACCAACGACTAGAGTCCGGCCGACTTTTTTTCGGCCGATAAGGAAAACGAATTTTAGCTTGATTTACATTTTGGGCCGATAACCGAAAACAAAAAAAAGCAGCATCATTTTCAACATTTCCTCAGTTATTCTTATTATGCTTGAACTTGTGATTCTCTGATTAAATGAATTGAAAGGACATAATATATTGACATGCCGGACCTTCATTTTGTTCGGCCAAGCCGATAATAAGTATTTTATTTCTTTTGACCGAAAATGAGTATTTTATTTCTTTTGACCGAAAATGAGTATTTTATTTCTTTTGACCGAAAATGAGTATTTTATTTCTTTTGACCGAAAATGAGTATTTTATTTCTTTTGACCGAAAATTAAAATTGCCGTAATGGATATTTCAGTCGAAGATTGACGAAAAAGACTTTTAAAGACTTTTCTCGATAGGTAATGGATGGCCACTCATTCACCGACTTCGGGAAGCGTTGGTTAACCATGAAGATCAACCGGCTGTTATTATTTAGCCACGAGCCCCTGTACTATACTCGTATATCTAAGTTTAATATTTCAAGCGAGATCGAGCCCTTCTGTATGTAATAAAGAAAAAAACCGGCCATGTGCCAGTGAAGGGTTTCGTAGTTACGATGAAAACGTATGCACAGTACTCATTTTATAGCTTGCAAATATAAGTTTGTAATTCATAGTACTTCTCGTAAAAAACTATGAAAAGCAAAATTATTTGTACGGTTGTAGCCGAAAATGTTCCATACCTCAAAAACTTACCTAAATAAAAAGTATCTTAGATACATTATCATCTTTTTGATTATGGCATCCAACGTTACCCCGCGCGCTTATTTTTATGTGTATTGATTTTTTTTACTAAGTAAAAGGTATATATATATATATATATATATATAAATATATATATAGGCGAATCAGTATATATATATATATATATATATATATATATATATATATATATATATAGGCGAATCAGTCTTGTTCTAGTAGTGTGGGTTAAGAGAAAAAAAAAACACGAAAAAAGCCAACAAAAAAATAAAACATCTATCGGCATTATGCAATATGCACCACAGCTCTACAGGTGTTGCGATAAGCCATCTGTGTGCATTTAGGTACGTAATCCACCACAACAATGATATTAGCACTGTTTTCGTCTGTTTCGTACAAATGTTGAATGAGTGTTATGAATATACATACATACATAATCAGCTTGAAGGCTCCCACTGCTGGGGCACAGGTCTCCTCTCTGTGAGAGGGAGCGGGCCATAATCCAGTGCTAGATGGTAGATGTCAAATGTTTACGAATTTTTGGTTCTATAGGTCATGCTGGTTTCCTCACGATGTTTTCCTTCACCGTTTTAGGAACAATGCATGGTGATCAAGTATAATTTACACAAAGTTCAAACTAACGACCTACAACTCAGTAAGTCGCGGTCGTTCATTGGGCTACCGCCACCACTGCACCTGTGACTTATGAATTACTTGCATAATTTTTAGTAGCAACGTTATTCAAAACTGCTGTCTAAAAATTTTCGGTGTAGAATAAGGTTACCAGGTTGGACGCACTGCAGAGGAATGAAGGGTGTTTCCTGATGATGCTGCATTTACGTTGTGGGATGTTAGTGCCGCAAGTCTCTCTAGGCATTCTTCTTGTAAAGACTGAACTCGATCGTGTCTGGTTTGTATTGTTTCAAGTCGGCTGTCTAACTTGCTTAGGCTCATGAGTCTGGCTGGTTTTAGTACCTATACAGGTACCTACATTACAAAAATCCACACGAACGGAACGGAACTCGCTGTTATCCACTATGGGCAACAGCGAGTACAGAACCTTATTGCAAATAATCATTTTTTTTAAATAAAATTCTGACTGAGATCTCATCAGTGAACCTGCTGTCAAATCTCACGTTAGCTGTTTTCATTGTGGTTCACCAAAATAACTATACTTACAACTAATCGAAATAAAGAGACGATATTAATTATGAACAACATTAAATAATCTACATTGAAAAATGGAGTTTACAGAAATGTCTTACAATGAAGGAAAATGTGTAATAGTCGTCGGCGTGCTGGTATTAACAGCACTTCGATTTTTGGTTTCATAAATATGAAACGAGTGCTACCTATTGGGTCTAATTTGGGTACTGGTTGTGGTACAGACTCTTTTTAATGCTTTGTAGACGAGATGAGTTCCACAACTCGTTGAACATTCAGTAGCCAGTTATTCAACGGCATGGGTAATTCGCACTGTTCCCGAACTAACGTTTCACAATTGTTATTTGTTATTAATTTCACGAACGATACGCCGGCTTTTAATGTTTTATAAATACGACGCATTGTTCTATATGCGACACAATACCTTGCGGTGTTCGCGGCTCGGCTCGAATCCGATATGCAACTACATCGGCGTGCAGCGTCTGTCTGACGCATTCTTTACACGCGTAAAATGTGGAAATAATAACTTTTTATTTTGCTTATATAGGAATATTTTTATCTTAAATTAATTTTTTTTCATTGTATAACCATGATTCCAACATTTTTGGATACTTACCATAAATGTTAATATAATTCCTGTTTCGTATGCAGCACCTAATTACTAATTTATACTCCTGAAGCTTCAAACATAAAATAATCGGATAAGTAGCTTAGTTACCAATGTTACCATGGCCACGTGTAGTACCTATAAAAGTATGTTGTGTGCATGTTCAGCTACCTACAACGTTAAGCGACGAATTCCAAGAAACCCGTATCGGGAGGCACGTACGCGTAAGATTGGCTAAATCTCAAGTGTTAAATGTTACAACATAATAACAATAATGTATATTGTATGTACTTTAAACAGAACTTTTGTTGCATACTAGCACTCAGCATTTGTAAGCAATTAGGGATTGTGCACATTGCATTGTGTATTACAGAATGGAGTAGATACCTCCATACTATAATTATAGGTATTTTATATGTGGTAAAAAGTCTGTCTGTAACATTTCCGCGCTTTCGTGGCTGAACGGATTTCGATGAAATTTGGCACACAGGTGACCTGGAATAGGACATAGGATACTTTTTATCCCAGTAGTACTTTCCCGTGTGACAAATTAATAAGCCACGGTCAAAAGGTAGTCGTAAATATAACCCAGTAGAAGACTGAACAAATAAATTCGATGTATTGCAAGGAAGCGTTTATTTTCATACAATTTGAGTACATTTTTTTTTTGTATAGTTTATTAACAACATGGTACAATAACAATGCAGATAAATTAATTGTGTCAGAAACAATTATTCAAAACGACTTTAACAAGAATCATTTGGGCCATTATAAATGCCTTCTGAGCTAGAAAAAACATCAACGCCACGTATCTACTGCCTAGGTTAGTTATCTATGAAAGTAGGTTTGTAAGTATTATCATCTTGTTGCACAGTTTTTTTTTTGCATGTCCATAGTGTATTTCTGGGACTTTTGATTTGTGATCGATCTATATTATATTTGATAAAATCTACACTGAAAACATAAATTAAAGTGTCACTTATAATCCTGTTATTTAGCAGGTTGAAAATATTATTGACAAATAATGTTTGGACCCTAATTATTGGCAATGGCTATAGCAATTTTGTGAATGTTCGTTTTTTTTTGTTGTGTAGGTTCGCCGTACGACAATAGAATATGCCTCCAGGAAAGCAACGCGGATGCAGCGAATTCCCAAAGCGTCAAAGGGGAAGAAGAGCTATCGCGAGTGTATCAAACTCTCTCATTACCAACACTTCCAAGAGACGATAACAATTCTAACAACAGGTTGGTTTGATATTGTATTTATGATTAAATTACTTATCTATTCAGAATTTTTTCCTTCGAGCGCAAAACAACTTTCTGCAAGGTTTTCAGCTTAGTACCTACTAAAATTACAAGACTTGTGTATTTTGCCAAGTCGTAAGTAAGATGAATTTTCTTTATTTACGACTTGTTTCATATAATTAAGAGCTATTGTCGCTTGACCTAAACGTACCAATAACCGAATGAGATGGAATGAATTAAATAATAATAATATTAACTGTCTGGTTATTGTTTTAGCAACACTGAATCAAAGAGTAAATCTAAGTCATCGACCCCAGCAAGCCCAGGTAACTCTGAAATGAAGCCGCAGTCTACCACGCCGACGTCGCAAGCACTTACGAAGCCTCCCTATTCTTACGTGGCTCTCATCACGATGGCAATACAAAATAGCCAAACGAAACGCGCTACGCTAAGTGAAATTTACGCTTACATCACCAAGGAATTTCCATTTTTCGAGAAGAATAAGAAAGGGTGGCAAAATTCAATTCGGCATAATTTAAGTCTAAACGAATGTTTCATAAAAGTACCAAGAGAAGGCGGTGGTGAGCGTAAGGGAAATTATTGGACCCTTGGTAAGTTGCTACCTACTTTGCAAGTTGCAAAATATTTTCATGTAGGTACAATTGTTAATTTACATTGAAAATTTAAATACCACCAAGATTGTTCCTAAACAAAAATTACCTTCATCTCTTTTGAGTGTTCTGTTTGCATTAACGCAATGCGAATTACTGCTGACAGCTACGCGATCATTCACCATCATCTCATATTTCATACCTTCGAAAGCGAATTGCTTGCGATGTATTCCTGCTCCCATGTTTATAGACTCTTGGGTGGTGAGTGTAGTATTGTTTTAGATCCTCAATGCGGCGAGATGTTCGAAAATGGGAACTTCAGGCGACGGCGGAGGATGAAGAGGCCATTTCGAGCTACTCCTTACTCCAAAACGCTGTTCGGAGACGGGTATCACGTGGCACACGTCGGTCAACACGTACCACCTCACATGCAGCCGCTGCCCCTCGGGGCCAGGAATTATTTCGGATCCGGTTCACCATACCATCCACCTTCATACCCTCGATATGACACGTGAGTTTTAATTATTTTTACCTAATTAAATACCTGTAATGATTATTTTCAATCCGAACTCAATAATTCGTGGGTTTTTGGTTGGAAAAAAACATATTCGATTCAGAGCCGTCACACGATTAATGAAAATAGATTGAATATAAAATTTATGAAAGAGAATTAGGAACAGTGTCGTAAAAAGTAATTAACGTCTAAAGTCTGCTTGTTTATGAGCGCATGCGCATGCCCAAACTATCGGAGCAAATTGGAGTTCTCGTTAAATCGATGTTTATTATATATTTTTATGTAATTTCACTCATTTATTATTCTCTTTAAAAAATTAATACTGTGCCGTAATGTCTTAGTCTAAAAACTTGGTAAAACAATTTGAGAATCAAAATCACAATCATTTATACAGGTCGATTGGTAATTGGGAGCATTCTTTGCCACTTCACTAAAGCTAGTTTGCAAAATGTTTGATCCCGATAACTTTTTAAGTTTGTTGGAAATCTACCTTTCGACCATACACTGCAAATTGTGAGAAAACAGATATGTTTTCTGATTGCTCGTGAACGAAGCCTTCGAAAACCATTTTAAGTACGGTCAAATGGGGTTACTTTGATACTACGGGGTTACTTTGATAACAACTTTAGGCTTATGAAAAACTTAATTTTATAATATCTACAACACCAGTTAAAAAATAAACTATCAGTACTTGGCACTACTGATAGTTTCTTTGTATTATAGCGTTGTAGTTATTATAAAATTAAGTTTTTCATAAGCCTAAAGTTGTTATCAAAGTAACCCCGTAGTATCAAAGTAACCCCATTTGACGGTACCAAATCCTGTGGAAATTAAGCGTCCTAAAGTACGGAGCCTTTTGTAAAACTAGTCTTTTCTTAGTAAAGTTTCATGACTTGATAGCTCGCTAGCTAAAATAGGTCTACGATTAGCGACTTGTAACATTAACGGACTTGCTCTAAACACAGACGACCTGCAAATGTTAATACCAGAGCATAAGCTACATGTTATAAAATTTTACTGAAACTCTTGTTTACTTGACAGTTTACTTACTTAAATATAATTATGACACTTGACGTACAAATTAAAGGAAAAACTTCCTTGTCTTGTTAGCCTGCTAAAATGGTATTACAGTTCCCACTGTTAGCACGTATTTGAATAAACACAAAAGTGATTTCAGATAGGGTAGTACGTGGTATATATAGACTTCACGTTTTTGGTTACACGCCCTTGTTGCCGATTCTCTTGATACCGGTATGTGATGTTAGCTGTTTTAATGCGACTGGGTTTGGTTGATAAAATCAGGCAAGATCTTTTGATTCTTGTATTGACTGTCGTAGTTTGAGCTGGGTCGGAATTTGTATGGGGACAAGGCCTCGATTCCTGTCCTAAAACATGAAAGAAACCATGAAATTTCCTTTCATGTTTTCTCGCATAAATACCACAAAGCTACTTAGGCACCTTTAAGTCCTGATCCTGCTTAATTTACGATGGTCACAAATAGAAGAATGTAACTGCTTTAACTGTCTGATAGCTGTCTGAAGCGTTGTAGATTTTTCACAATTAGCAGTTTATGGGCGAGAGGTAGGAAATTAAAAAAAAATCTTTATACAGTTTGGTTTGGTTTAGATCCCAAGTTATTGGAATTGAAAATAATGCAAATTCGCTCACCACCCTTTTCAAGGAATGCACCGAATTAACACACAAATCAACCGAATTAGAATTAAGCTGTGTACCTACTAAGAAAATATTTTGCGACAATACCCCTTGAGGGAGTGAAAAGGGAGGAATTTGTTTTTATGAAATCATTTTGGTATTCCTTGGGTTTATGAAGTTGAAACTTAACACAAAATAAATAAGTACCTACCTAAATAATTGAATTTGACATTATTAGAATTCTATACTACCTCCCAAATTCATTTGAAACTCGGTATCAATAATCTTGACAAAATTAGGAATTACGCAATTTTGAACTTATGAAAATCGACCACTAATTAGGTAAAAAGGAGTTATCAAGTTTTTACTGCTTGATTCGATAAACCCGAAATTTGGTAAAAATATTCTACCCATAACGGAGTGAAAATGGGAAATACAGTTTGTATGAATGAAAGATCTTATTCCTTTGGTTTAAAACAAATTATGTGCTCTTTGAGGTAAATAATAAAGATTGTAATAAATCATTTTCCTAAACTACCCTTTATATAGTGGGCGTTACTTTCCCCTTCAAACTTCACACAACACCGTGTTGTAGTTGGTAGCGGAAAGTAAACAAAAAATGCGACTTAAGACGCGCATATCTCACCAAAGGTCAACCCTTGTCGGGGTGAAAAAGGAGAATAGGAACAGTATGTATGAAACCTTGAAACTTGGATCAAGTACTTATTTAGGTAAATAATAAAGATCGTATGATACATTTTCCAAAACTATCCTTTAAAGGGTGGAGCTGGGTTCTGAACTTCGTTAAGCTAGGAAGTACGAAACCTGCGCATGAAGTCGCGGGCGAAGTGCTAGTTATACCTTTAGGTATTTAATAGAAAATTCAGAATACCTACTTACGATCAACAATTTTACATAACTAATTAATTATTTCAAATTATTTGCAATTGCACCGTTATATATGAATTTTATGCAAAAATTAAATTCAATTTAATTGAACATTCACAGTTACAAAAAAAATAAAAATGATGTCAAAAATTAAAATGCCATGTCAACATGTACATATTTACCTACATGTTATGACATACTATGCTGAAACGTGGACACTGACGGTAGAGTTGGCCTCAAAACTCAAGGTCGCTCAGTGCGCTATAGAGGAAGCTAAGCTGTGTTCGGAGTTTCTTTCTTTGATGGATAAAATCAGAAATGAAATTATCCGGAAAAGAACTGGAGCTACCGACATAGCGCTTGCAAAATTAGCTGTTGGAAGTGGCAGTGAGCTGGTCATGTATGTTGGTCGAAGGACCGATGGCCGGTGAAGCAAACTTAAGTCTGAAGCGGAGACCGTGTATCGGCAACCACGGCCTGCTCAGCTAGATGGACCGACGATCGTCTGGGACAGAATGCATGCGGAGGAAGGAAGGCGCAGGACCAGGTGGGTGTTGTGGCGCAGATTGGGAGAGGCCTATGTCCAGCAGCGGATTGCGATAGGCTGAGTTGACTGACATACATTTATCAACATTTACATTGAAAATTATTCACAACGCATGTTATAATTCAAACGGGCAACTTAACACTATGACATTATTATTACATATTAATTATAATAAATATTTACGTTTCTCGTACTGGTGTTTACAAAACAAATGCTAATAATTTACTGATATTGTTGCTGAAGAATTTTATTTCCGATTTCCTTGACTTTCAATTAGACATTTATCAATGAATGTCATAATAACATTGAATAATACATACATTCAGGTGTAACTTTGACCTGAATGACAATAGTGGTGATAAGACAGATAGTAGGTAAACCTGAATATAATAAACAAAGTACGAACTGTAGAATTCGTTTGATAAGTGCGAGATACTTATTTAATTGGTTGAAAATTCGAACTTACGAAAGTTTATCAAACGCGTTTGTCCTTTTGATAAATAGTGTATCTTATATAACACATGAGATATCGTATTGCCCGATTTGATATCAGCTAATTTATACCAAGGCAACTATTATTATTAGAGTGTATTATTGTGCAAGCTAAGTTTTAAATAGTAGTCTCTGGAATAAGGACCGAATGCGCCAAACAAAAAATGTTTTGCGTAATTAATTGTTCATACTTTGTCACTTCACAATGCCTTCAAAGGTTAACAACTACCTGAAACCTATTTTCGAGTAGCTATAGTGCTCTTGCGATTGTTGCTTTTACTGCCGGTTTTCCACAGCGTAAGTGCCTGATGGTTATTTCAATCAGACATTTATTTCATATACATATAAATAACATGGTCCACTTATTAAAAAGGATAGTTATGTACAGTGCAGCATTTTAGAATGTCAATCTGCACAATGATCGCAGTCTACATTCCACACGACGACAACCTCGTGTACTTAGAAATTTCTAAGGATTTTTATCTTATTGTAGTAAGTACTTGTTTTAATAGTGACATAATCTAGCGTGTATTGTGTGGATACCTACTTGTTGGTTAGGTACCTGGAAAATTAGAGGTAATGACGTTGATGGGCAAGACAGGCAAGAAATAATAATGGATTTCAATAATGGAAAACAATTGTTAAAAGGCCGATATGCTATTGGTCGAAGGCAGGTAAGATGGGCGGAGTTTGTTCGCTTTATCTACTGTCCATGCTACGGTTACTTGAGACTGTTCAAGGTTTTCCTTATAACGATAATAAATCTACGTAAGGTTTATGGAGCCGCGTTATAGAGAGGATGTGTCTGTCGACAAAAAGCAATGTTATTTTAGGTTTTAGTTTAAATATATCCTACTATGGGATTACCTGTATAATAATAAATTTACATACTGACGGTAAAGGCCACTTTTGTTGATGATTACAACAAACTAAATTTATATGGAAAAATCCCGTTCATTACATAGGTTATCAGTTATCACTTTTTATCGTTCGTTTCAAAGTGAAGTGTGATTTTTTTCGTGTAATTTCTATGTTAACTGCACTAAAGAGGTGCATCAGTGCGTGTGCGTTTTTGCAATGCCATTGGCCAGAATCACGCACATTTTATTGTCTCTTCGCGAACGAACAAGCGTGAAAGTTTTTACCTTAGCGACTCTGATGATGCCATCTGACCCTGGATATAGCACTACAATTCGGGTTAGTTTCCATTGTAGTGGGGGAAGATTTTTCAGGATAATAAGAACCCCAACGCTAAGCTCTCGTTCGCTCGTTTTCGGCCTTGTCCTAATAAAAAACCGGCTAAGTGAGAGTTGTACTCGCACGCGAAGGGTTCCGTACCACCGAAAAATATTGAAGACTAGACTAGACTACATCTTAAAAAACAAACACGTTTCTAATATCCCCTTTAATTTTTAACTTTATTTTTTGTTGTTATAACGGTACCTAATAGAAAAACAAAATTAAAATTTTTGTCGATGGGGAAGCCTTAGGGCTTGTCTACTTTATAAAAATCTTAAACTACATCTTAAAAAACAAACACGTTTCTAATATCCCCTTTAATTTTTAACTTTATTTTTTGTTGTTATAACGGTACCTAATAGAAAAACAAAATTTAAATTTTTGTCGATGGAAGCCTTAGGGCTTGTCTACTTTATAAAAATCTTAAAATTATTCATTCCGCCACCGACAGACAACCTCGACCTAAACCGCTTGCTCTACTCGTAGACACGAAAGCCCACCGTAGGTATAAAAAAGTCCTAACAGCAAATAGTCCCAATAGCAAAACGACCTATTATCAAAACGACACCTTAGCAAATTGTCCTATTTATTAGCAAATCGTCCTACAAGCAGTTTGTCTAAATAGCAGAACATCTTATTTGTAAAGTACAGTAGGTACCTAATACTGAAAATTCACTATAGATTTTTATCGCCATGGCTCAATAAAGCATTTATTTGAACGGTAATATTGTAATAAAAATAAAAAAGAATTAAAATACTTAGATGTGACTGTGTTCGACTGTGACTGACTCAAAGTTCGTCGCAGTAACTAATCTGGGGTCCCGAACAAATGGGTTAGGTTCAACGCCGCTAAGCTTATGAGAGACTGGGCTTGACGTGTCTGCCGCGTGTGACGTGTCAGATGAGAAATGGGCTAAAAGACCAAAAGTGTCGTTTTGATCGTCACTATGAAGGCCTTTCATATCGGAAGGACATTTAAGTAAAACGTCCTATGAGCACCATGTTCTAAAAGCAAAAATACCTGTGAGCACTCGTTCTATTAGCAACATGACCTAATAGCAAATGGTCCTAATATCATAAGGACATGATGAGCTAAACGTCCTTAAATAGACAGGTACACTCGATAATCGCTTATATTATTTATTGAAAATAATATTAAATTTTCAAAATTTATGTTTGTATGTAGAGTGACATGTTATTGTAGTGATTTCTTTAATTCATACTATTGGTAAACAAATATTATGAATTAAAAAATCACCACTCATCGAAATCATATTCGATGATTATTGCATTTAATAGGAATCATATTCGATAATCATCGAATATGATTCAAAAAATCAATCGGAGAAAATATTATTTTCCTTTAGCTTTTGCATTTCTTTTTCAAATTTTGATTCTAAGATGAGTTGGTGATAACCAGCGCTGGGGCTCTGTCTTGCATAGGGTCGCAGCATAATGCTGAGCGATAGCCGTTTTGCGTGGATGTGACGCATGTTTCCCCCAACCTCCTCTTATTTTTTGTGTTTGCGTTATTTTTTGTGTCATGTTTACCGCAAATAAACGCATTTTCTTTCTTCATTCTTACTTTCTATCTAATGTCGGTAAATCTGAAGATAGATACACGTTATTAGATCTCCAGCTCTAGTTAGCTTAAATCCACATTAAAGAGGCATTCTGCGCTCAATTTCTTTTTCATTTTGGATGCGTTCCGATTGAATAATTAGCCTATAATTTTCCCACTGTTGGGATCCACGCCACCTCTCTTCGAGAGGGAGTGGGCTGTAATCTACCACGCGTGCCCAGTGCGGGTTGGTAGATGTTACATGTCTTCGATTTTTTGGTTCTAGGACATGCCGATTTACTCGCGATGTATTTTTCATTGTTTTGAGAGCAGAATTGTTTACACAGAGTATAGCGCCTGTCTGGGTTTAAATCCACCACCTACAACTTGTCGGGGCCGTTAGCACTGGGCCACCACTGCTCTCTACACGGACAAATATCTTTGTAAAAATGACTGCAAAACATTGTTATATTGCCAGCAAAGTAACTATGTATCAATGAACCCACCTATTTAATCTATTTATTAAGATTCAAAGAAGGGCCTTGCGTTGTTAAAAGCTTTGTTTAAAATTACTCGTTGCTTCCAAGTATTCACTGTTCGGAGTAACATGTGTTAAGTGGTGTTTAAACGTTTCCAGTACATGGCTTACGCAGTCGCCGAGCGGGCTGGGGTACGCGGGCGCGTGCGGAAGTATGGGACGCAGTCCACCCGGGTGTTCGCCACACAGCGCGCTGCCCCACCAGTCGTCGCCAGTCGCCGTCAATCCGTTTGCCACTCATCAAATTCAAGGACAGGTAATTAACCAGTAACAAAACTATTGAAACCTAGTTTTCTTTCATATTCTTTTCGCACCAAATTACTTTTAATGGTCGCAGATATAATGACAGTCTGGGTTGCTCATTAAGTGTTTTTCTCCCATATGAGTTCCTTTGATTATTATAAGACATATAATTATGTACTAATTGTTCTATGCATATCAAAACAAAATCACTTTTCTGTGTGACCGCTTAGTCCTTCAAAAGGACGCAATGGATTTTGAGGCGGTTTAGAATTTTAGAGCATTCATTCCAGCAGGTTTATGTGTCAAATACACTCACATTTAACTTGCATATAGCACAGAAATCTTGGATGTTTTGAAATATTGCAAATACCCCGTGCGAAGCAGGAGCGGGGTCGCTAGTAAAATTTTATAAAATAAATCTCGCCCTCTTCACTAGACCACGCTTTATATATCACGCCCTAATTGCGTAACACACTTTCAGTTGCACTGAGAATGATTTTGAAGGATTTTGCTAATCCATTGCTTCATATGTTCGAAAAATGTGTCTGCTCAACAACTTAAATAACGCAATGAATGTTGTTGAACTGTCAAAATTCCTACGGTTAGTGTGTTATGCAATTACCCTGCTGATGATTAGTGAGCAAAAGAGAATCTGAAGAATCCTTAGAAATTGCGAAAATGGACAAATAAGATAGATATAAGCGCATTTCACCGTGAAAAGACTCGCTAGAGAAATGTATATATCTACTAGCTGTACCGGCGATCTTTGTACCGCGTTAGAATGAATATATGTTGTTTAGTTTCTTTCGAGCTAGGCAATAAAAATTCCGCTCCAAATTATGTAATGTTCTCTTGTACATTAAATCAAATTTGGTGACATACCGACAGCAGCGCCGCCTACCGGGTCCAATTGTGTTTTCAAATCATCCAGGAGCGCATTGAAATATACGCACAGAATTTCAACCAAATCGGTCCAGCGTTTAGGTGGAGTTAAGTGACAAACACACGTTCAGAAGAATTATATAATACTAAGAAGAAGATACATATTACAAATTTGAGTCGATTTTCGTGACTGCTTGTGTGACCGCTTAGCTCTTCTACAACTATACAGTGGATTTTGATGCAGTTTTCAACAGACAGCCGCCAAAAGCTGGTTGACATTTATAATTCCTGTAGATTTAATATTTACCTACAGGTTGTAATATTGTTTGAATAAAATTTGTATTATAATATAAATATTTTTCTAGTTAGATGTAGTAATTGCCAGAGTTTTTGACTTTATTCTGAAAAAATAATAGCTGCGAGGTGAAAATGAACTAAAGAAGAACGGCACATTGAATTAGGGGTCGTCTCTTTGTTACTGAAAACGGGCATTTTTTAATAATTTTGTTGCCATGTGCTTGTATGCTGGCACGTTTAAAATGATAGGCTGAGTATCAGGCTAAAAAATGCGGGAAAGTGTAAATAAAAAGGGCAAGCCCGTCATTGCCACAAACGACAAATAATATTTAATATCTGTAACTTTGTTTAAAAAAAGACTTTTACACGTACACACAGAAATAATTATATTTTACAACTAGATGAGGTCAGTGTTTCCTTAGGTACTGACTACTCTGAATAGAAACACCGCAATTTTAGAGAAAAGTTATATTTAATGAGGAAATCCAGGAAAATTTCATAGGTTTTTGTGTTCATACTTTTTAAAACAATAAAACAATGATTTAATTATAGTAAACATACGTCGTAATGCTCCTGTGAATTCCGATGGCGTGTTAAGAGGCTAATTTCATTTCAGTAATTAAATCGAGATTAAAATTTGAGTAGCGTATCAAAAAGCAGTAAAACTGTATGTTCACAAATTGGCGCTATGACTGTTCAATAAACGACTTTATCGATGAAATAACTACGAATACGAATCCCCTTAGGGCGTTTGATGTCGTAAGCGTTTGGTCCCATCTTCTTAGTATGTATAAACCTACATTAATGACTTTTTCAGGATCTTATCTTGTTGTTTGCAATGGAGGAAATTTCTATAATTATTGGAATAGGTAAATCTTTTTTTTATTGCCATGTGTTGATTATTAAATACTATTGTAAAAAAGAAAAAAAAGCTATTAACTAAAAGAGGACACCGAAATATTTCTCCGCTTCGCTGTAGACCAGAGGTCCCTAAAGCTTTTTTGTCTCATAGACCACTTGCCATGTTTTTCAGTTTTAGTTAGACCACCCCCGACTTGGGCAATATTGCATTTTTGAAAATTCATCCTCTTGAAATGTGTTTTGACTGATGTCTAAGTGTAGTGAGATGTAGCAGAAACAAACAATAAAAATACACAGTAATTTTTTTACATCTAATGATGAACCGAAATTAAAACAAACCAAAATTACATCAAGTGATGTTGACATAAAATCAATAACCTAACCTATGAACCTGGTGCTTTGATAAAAAGCACCATGCTCATCCCTCCTACTAAAACGTGTTTATTTTTAATTTTGTAAGTTTTATTTTGTAAGTGTTTCGTACTCTGTAGGAAAACCGGCATAGATGGGACGTCTGTCTGAACTTTTGCGACAATTTGACATTTGACACTTATTACCATGAGAAAAGACGTTCAATACAATATCCCAAAGTTTCAGCAAAATTGACCGATGCGAAATGTGTGTAAAACATATCTGCCTACTCCTTCAGGGTATACAGACGTAGGAATATGTTTTTATATCATAAAATATGAATTGAAACTTATTGTAATCGATGTGAATGATTTTTGTTTATAAAACCATTGATATACTAGCGGTAGATACGGTACGCTCTATCATCGCAATCACTAAACCCGGTGGCAATTCCCGTATTTTTAAGACCGTTCGCATTGTAATCTCAGTCTCAATCTGTCAAAATTACAATTAATTTACATACATTTTTGACAGGTTTTAGACATTGATTGTCGCTGAGATGAGATTGCGACTTGAATTTGAACGTTTTCATCGCAATCACTAAACCCGAGGGGCAATTCCCGTATTTTTAAGACCGTTCGCATTGTAATCTCAGTCTCAATCTGTCAAAATTACAATCAATTTACATACATTTTTGACAGGTTTTTGACATTGATTGTCGCTGAGATGAGATTGCGACTTGAATTTGAACGTTTTTTAAGTACCAGAATTGGCCTACTGAGCTCGGTGCACAACTGTACAGGGTTACTTGTAACTCGACGTATATCCGTCAGGAGCTGATAGGGGGGCCAAAATGCAACCAATTGAAACCCCACTATGTATGACCGAAATTCAATAATTTAATTATTAGTAATATCTCGAATATTTCAATTTGAAGGTTTTTTTTTTATATGAACCCATCTATTAAAAAATGATATTGTAGCTGGCACTTATTAAGCTATGAACATAATTAAAAGTACCTACTTAGGTCAACAAAAAAAATAATTTTTGAATTAAGAAATTAATTTAAGAATAATATCTTACTAATATTTTCATTCTTTAATCGTACAAATAACTAAAACAACTTTTTTTTGATCATTTTAATTATTTTGTTCACTTAAGTACTTTTAATTATGTTCATAGCTTAATTAAAGTGCCAGCTACAACATAATCTTTTAATCGTGCCCATTCAATATGTAGTTTTATTTTATTTGGAATTACCGGTAAAATTTTGGGTAAATATCGAAAAACCCTTAAAATTCAAATATCTCGAAAACTATTGAATTTCGGCCATACACACGTGGGGTTCAATTTGTTGCATTTTGGCCCCCCTATCAGCTCCGGATGGATATGCGTCGAATTACAAGAAACCCGGCCTGTACAGTTGTGCACCGAGCCTAGGTTTAGTGATTGCGACGATAGAGCGTACCGTATCTACCGCTAGTATATCAATGGTTTTATATAAACAAAAATCATTCACATCGATTACAATAAGTTTCAATTCATATTTTATGGTATAAAAACATATCCCTACGACTGTATACCCTGAAGGAATAGGCAGATGTTTTACACACATTTCGCATCGGCCAATTTTGCTGGAACTTTGGGATATTGTATTGAAAGTCTTTTCTGGTGGTAATAAGTGTCAAATGTCAAATTGTCGCAAAAGTGTTCAGACAGACGTCCCATCTATCGATCCCCGAACAAGTCAAACATTTGAGTGCATGAACATGTCTGTTTGACCTGTGTCTGGGTGTGTTTATGTATATAAGTATGTATATCAGTCATCAGGTTACCGTAGTACAGGCTCTGCCTAGTTCGAGACCTGAAGACCTTGTGTGGATGTTGTCTCATATTATATATTATTATTATATCTATGCCGGTTTTTCTACAGAGTACGAAACACTTACAAAATGATGAAGTAAAAGATAATCGACTTGTAATTTTTCTGAGATTGTGCATGCAAATTATTTGATATTTATTGATGAAAATATATACAAAAGCGTATTACAAAAGCGAGTTAAAATGGAAACGTATTGTAATAAGCAAGAAGATACAAAATTAAAAATTCAAAAAGCTCGAGTTAATTTTCAAATGTCATCAAAGGAAAAAATAACACAATCCTATTTGGAAACTCGGCTTGAAACACTGGAAAATTGTTGGGACTTTGTGTGATAATTATTTTGGAATTCATCGTTAATACATAGCAACAAAGCATTGGACGACGTACAACGGCTACACTATCTCAAAAGCTATATAACAGATGTGGCCGAGCAACTTTTAAGGCATATACCTATTAGGTACGGCCATTAATTACAAAGTCTGTTGAGACCAGTTAGAATATATATTCTCAACGTGAGCGATAACTCCCATGTTCAGTTTGAGACTTTCAGGGGGGCAGTCGAAGACCTAGAGAAAATTAGGGGAGTTGAGATGGCACAGAGATATGATGGCACACAATAATATAATCATGGCAATAGCTGTTTAAGATTCACGACAGACTGTAAGTAAAAAAAATTGGGGGCTCTAGAAAAAAAAATAACTCAGTGGGCGGTAGGCAAAAAATAAATAAATATAATAAGTTAAATACCTATTTCCCGTACGTACTCACTTCAACGATATGAAATTATTGAATGATTTGGACCAGGACAGTTGAAGCACAACTAATTGTGTTAGTGTTCGCCGTGACCACAAAGTGCGACCAAACCAATAAGTTGTGCTTCAACTGTCTTGGTCCAAATCATTCAATAATTTCACGTCGTTGAAATGAGTACGTACGGGGGAGATGAATAAAAGCCGGTATGTTAACTAGCTTAGTATTATATTGTCCAAAGTCCACACACGTACACAGATTTGATGATCAGAAGGTGAAAGTATACACAAGGAGAATAGATATAATCCTAGTATTTATGCGATATAATTTTGTAAATATAAATTTATTTCGGTCAGACGCTACATCGTAATTCAATCAATGGGGAAGGCAACTGACAAAATGGCGCTGTCATAGCTAGTTCCCAAAACAAGCTAAAGGTATGATAATAATGCAAGGCGTGTGAGGTTTGTTTATTTATTTTTGCGAAAATTAGGTACTCATTGTTGTGTTATGAAGTTTATAATTTTTCGGGAGACCCATATACATATAAGATTATGGCTAAAGCTATTCGTAAATAATTATTTAAATTAAACGGTGTTTGAGGTTATATCGGAAACATTTTGAAGTAAGTGATTGCGATTCTGATACTATCCATGTCGAATAAATATTGATTTAACCAACAGAAAACTTAAACAGATTTAACAGCGGGGCCCATACTAGACACAGCCTGTATCTTGGTGACCCAAAACTACACAAAGTCAACAATTTAATGGGATCTGCTAGCACAAGATTGTTGTTTGTTATTGAAAAAAAAAAATTGTAGGTATACTATGCAATTAGTGAATAAAGGACGGATTTAAAGCGAGGGCCATAGATGAATCACGAGCTAGTGAAGGATTCTAACGACTGAATCACGACCGTAGGGAGTGATTCAAGTATTAGAATCCTGAGCGACGCGAGTGATTCATGGCCCTCGATATAAATCCGTTTTATACAAGAGTTGCATACTATACTTTATACCATGACTACGAGAAAAAGAAAGATTTAAGCGAAAATAAACATTTAATAAAAAAATAATAATTAAAATGCACATTACAATTGGAACAATTACTAAAATTAAGAGTAATTTTCTTGTTATTATTATTAGGATGGTCAACTTGTGTAGCGATATAACTATATGTTTTATTATAGAGACAGCCAGTCTTTAAGTTTTTAGTAGAGTTTCGGTACGGTAAAAGTTTTACTTATGGCATTAAACACGACTATGGGTAAAAACAACGGAAACAGGGTCGCTAGGACGGTTTTTTTTCGGAAGTGTGATTTCACCCATTCCTATCCCTTACTGCAGCTAGAGTGACTACTGTTGAGTTTTATTAGGTTTAGTAGTGATCCTAGGATGAACAGTTGACGTAAAACTCCAGATTCCTTGTACAGTTCGTCCGTAGAAAAACGCCGCGGCTTTTCCAGAAGCATCTTGAGGACGGCCCGCTGGGCCCGTTCCAACTGCAGCATGTATGTACGTCTTGTCGGCGCTGCCCCAGTCACTTACACAGTATTGCAGGACAGATTGGCATAGAGAGACGTAAACCCATATATAAATATTTTTGGGAGCACTGGCTCTTAAGAGTTTTGCGACGTAAATGTATTTACGAGAATTTTTTGCGAGTGTTTGAATTTGTGCTGTGAAGGACAGGTTCTGATCAATTAAGATGCCTAGATATTTTGTATTTTCTACTCTGTCAGTGTCATTACAGTTGCAATTGGTAGCGGAGGTGGGTGCTGCTGTCAAGACATTGCATTTGTTGTTGTGTATTTCTAAGGAATCGATGTTTGGTCTAATAGATCGAGTGACTGTTTAATATTAGGTCTCAGAATGTCGTTAATGTACATAATTAAGAGAGTTGGTCCCTAAATACTTCCCTGCGGCATATCAAAGCCAACCGGAAGACTCCCATTGACACTATCCCCAATTTGACAAGGTGATGTCAACCAGACCTGTAACTCCTGAACCTGAATCCAAGGACAGGCCTCTGACACCAAAGAATTCGAGTATTTTTAGCAGTGTAGGAAGAGTGCTAACCAGAATGCAGCATTGCGCTTTAACTGGTCTGTAACCGTAAAGGTTCAGTCACGCCGCGATCCCAACAGTTGTTGCTCATGTTCTTCACAACATTACGTCACTGCTTCTTGAAAGGAAGATTGTTTTTACAACGCTGTCAACTCAAATGTCGGATATAAAATTAGCCAATCCGTCATTTAATACTCCAAACAAATTGATACTTTGCTAGGAGCAGAAGTGTATTGCCAGGTTTTAATGGAAGGTGTAATCAAGGGTCTGCCTGGGTTTCCTCTAGCTTTAAATACAAAATTTGGATGGATCCTCTCTGGTTATATAAAAACACCAAGTGACAAAGGTTCTCTGCAACAAAATAAAATCGTAAGCATGCACTCTCACTCGGATATCGACTGAATTAGGGGGTCTACTCAGTACGCACGAAATCCGTTGTTTCGGCCGACGTAATGGGCGTTTCCTACTCCTTATCACCTACAGACAAAATATTAGTTTGGGGCCCGACCTAAGAATGAATAAATAACACCACGATGTGATAGTTGTTCCTAGTTAGTCCTTTTGTGTGTTTACCTGTCCGAAAAAAATAATTAATCGGGTGTAGGGTTCATTCTAGGGTATCTTCGTTGACGGACTTAGAGAGTAGGCCCCCTGATGATCTGTTAAAGTAGTTAATGAAGATAGAGAAATTTTCTCTCTGTTCGCAAGAGTCCAACTTTCTCAGGAGCCTAACTTTTATTTTTTAGGTACTTTTATTAGCAATTTAACAAGGATTTTAATTTTTATAAAGAATTTATGACCAAGACTTTTGAGGACACAAACGTTGTAACGTTCCTAAAATCAATAATTAAATCAACTAGTAGCGACACCTTCTGTGGGTTTGCTCAAGCTCGTGGCATGATGGTTTTGGTGAAATTGTGTTATGAGAATAAATTACATGTTTATTAGTTATTTGAAATAAATAAACATAGACATGATTTCCCACATTCTATTGATAAACAATGTCTATTAAATTCGATATGACTACTAGATGAGAATTCTATTTAGTCTGTGGAAGAGGATTCTCGAAAGGACATCAAGAGGTGGTCCTGTCAAAATAGGTGAAAGGTTTTTCCCTCCAAGGCGTGGCAACGAGGAACAACTTTTGGGAGAAGGACCAGTTCTGGGATGCCCAGACTGTGTCCAAATAACCCGGTGGGTTTTTCTATGAGTCCAATCAAACCCGAACCTTGTGAGTATTTAACCATTTTCTATGTTCTCGTTATGTAACCTAGGTCTCAGTTGTGAGTGACATAACGATCGACGTGTGTTTTGACACGAGGATGTGGTTTCAGGTCTGGCTGATTATGCTAGCCTCTTGTAATAGCTCTGATGCGCGGTTAAGACGTGACGCCTTGGTGTAGCCCCGTGGTCAGATGATATGGAATACATCCGGGTGCGGGCAATTATGAGGTTAACCCTAGAGGTGTGGCCATCTGTTAGTGAAGAAGACCTTACTGAACCGTTTAATGGTAAATAAGGGAAGCTCGCCACTCTAGGTAACAATAGCGTCATCGTCTATACCCGTAGGACGCGTTTATGTGTGTGAACACAAGCATTATTCTGTGTCTTGTTTCAAAAGATGCCTTCAGAAACTTCAAAAACTGGGTTACAGTTTAGTGGTCCGCATGGAAGCTGAGTCTCATAATCAGGGTCATATTCCCTGCATAATCATCTTGAGGATCATTGCTTCATCGCACCCTTGATCCTCCGCTCTGCACGTGTTGGAGATTCTGCAGGATTTGTTAAGTTCTGGCCCCCGAGATCTGGCGCATTCCTCTTCCCTGTTAGAACATGGTTAACATCCAAGATGTCAGGCATTTCCTCCAACAAAGCACTTAGCTCCTCCTGACGGTCCCCTGTTAATGATGATGCTTCCGAAATTATCAAGCTAATGCCTAGCCCTATCAGACACACTTCTAACGGGATGTAACCGTCGAGGAACAACTGCCTTAGAGTTTCGAGGAGGGATATCACAAAGTAGAGCAGCACCGCATAGGGATTGAGATGTGTATTCTGTAGCCTGGGCATTCGAACAATTACCAATGTGGTATAGTATTGACAACAACTACTACAAACTACAAAAACCGGGTTACAACGTTTTACATAAGTGAGAGCCTCAATTTTTCTACGCACACATCCACTATCTCTCGTATGCGCACGTCTGTTACATGTTGCGTCTCGACCTCTTTCTACTTGGTTCAGAGTGAAGATTGGCCTGCTGCTAATTAAAAGCCAGTTTTATTATTATTAGACGACGTATGTCTATTCGATTATCCTTGATGTCAGTTAAATGAAGTGACTTTGCTTTTCTCCAAACTGCATTTGAAAAGTGATAGAAGTAGCCACTTATCTCCGCTGCAGGAAACATTATTGAAATTGCATTTATAGCTGCAATCTCATCATCTGACCGGGAAACGTCTTTGCAATAACTTGAATAACCGCTCATATATGATTTGCTCTTTATTGGGCAATGAAGCAAAAAATAAACAGCCTATCAACGTGTTATCGTCAGTACTACCAACGTGCCCCTGTATCGTATAAAGTTGGTAGAAGAGACGCGGCACGACAAAGAATTACTAGAATTTTAGGATGATCTTCTTTTATCAGAAAATCCTTGAAAATGTCAGGAATAACAACAACCTTTGTTTAATTGAAAGTGGTTTTTTGAATCCCTTTTGCTCGTCTTGTCAAGTTCACATAGGTGTAAACTTTCACGCAAAACAGTCTCTTCCTCTTCATATGTTGTAGGATTGCCCTGCAAGTTCTTTTGTGACAAAATTCAAATAAATAGTTGAATAATAATAACGGTTACCTTTCAATAAAGTATTCTCCAACCTCTCCCGGTATTAATAAACACAAATGTATTCATTATTGAATATTGATAATAAGAAACAACGTTTACTTACATACATGACACCAATGAGCTTTATATTTATTTTTCATAAACTAAAACATGACATTGTTATTTTCCTCTTTTATAACCTACAAAGATTTACAAGTTCTTGAAGTTTATATGCGTAACTGCACCGTCCAGTTGGAATAGTGCTATTAAAAAAGTAAATAAACAAACTGGACTCATGCGAGGACTAAGTATGGATGTTATAAAAGTCGCCTGACAAAGCTGGGCTCTTGCGAACAGAGGAAACTTTCTTCTGGTAACAAAAAGCTTTTATCAGAGAAAGAGCAGTGCTGTCAAGTCTTCTTTACAGAAACTGTAAGAAGATATTCAATATGGCCTGATGACACGCTGCGACAACGTCAAGAAGGCATACAGTTACATCATCAGATGAACAAACTACTCAGATTTAACTCGATTGTGTCAAAGGAACGGGCTCCTGAACTAAATAACCGTGTTTACAAGGATAAGGTAAAGTAGATAAAGGTAGTAAACTTACCGCTTAATCCGTTTCTTGATGACGTCGGCATCCTTTGAGTTGGTGGGCGATTGCAGAAGGCAAACGTTGTCGAAGAAGGGGTGATTGCAGAAGGTTAACATTGTAGATAGTTGAAATTGTCGAAGAAAGTAATACTGACTGATACCTAATTCATATCTAGCAAATCTGATTGTTGCAGATGGCCCATGAACGTACTATTCGTGGTGGTCCTTAGCTAATGCATAAAAACTCAGTATCGGATTGTAAACGTGAAAAGTATTGAATCGTTTTTAGCTGCACGCAGAGGGCGTTTCGCAGTAAAGAATCTTTTACCATGAGAAGGGTCGGTACTAGCAAGTGACATAGTTAGTTGGCTAGAGACAAGCGACGCCAACTTAGTTCTAATCCAGACCATTCGTACTCTTTAGTGGTGATGCGAACATGAAGATTAGCGCAAGATGGTTGTATGGTATGCTTACTGACAAACATATTGATGTGGACAATCTTACGCGCGTTATTTCTTCAAAATGTAAGGATTCTATTATCCAGAGCAGTGTCCAAGTTTTTACCTGTTGCCGTCTTCTAGACTTAAGTCATGAAGTTTAGTTTTGCTCAATATTATTCAAAGGCTACCTGCAACAATGTTATTTAACCTTTGTTCGGTACTGGACAGATTCTTGGATTGGACAGATTAGTTAGTTCGGCAGATTCTCTACTCGACTGATTCGTGGATTCGTCATATTCTAAGGTTCGACGGATTAGCTATACGGCAGAAGTACAGGTGAAAACAAAAACAAATAAAACGCACTCTAATTAAAGAAAAAAAAAATCATATTTTACTTTTATATATAAAATTAACCTTGCACAACTGTTTTAAACAATCAATCACGCTAACTTCATTCTTCATTGCTGCAGTAACAATTTTGTTTATTTGACAATTTTTTGTATGAGTTTTGCATTACGCTGCTTCCCGTTGCAATAAATTTGTTCTCTTTTTAACTTTGTGTCTTGAAAACGGGATTCTTTTTTTAGCAATTGTATAATTAGATAGTGGCTTAACGGGAAATCTTTTTTTTAGTCTCGCATGCCACCCTTCGATTGGGTTATTTGTACGAAAATTTTCATTATAACAAGTAAACACATTCTCGGTATATATTCCCATCCACTGAGTTGAGAAATAATTATTAAATGTATTATATTCCGGTGAGTCATTAACCAGTTCTTGTATACTTAATATTGCTTCGGGAACCAAATTCGGCGGAAGCAACGGCAGTTGCATATAAAGGCGCATGATATACTCTCCATTTTCAGTTTTATCTAATCCAATATTTTGGCTCTTTTTAAGTATCGCTTTCCAGTAATGAAAGTAGCAGCCAGTTACTTTTACACCAGGATAAACTGATTTCACGGCTTGAATAGTTGCTATTTCAAAGTCGCACTTATAATTTTCAATTATCACGGAAAATTGGTCCCTTAAAATAGTGAACAATCGGTCATAAGTTGCCTGCGTTTTATTACGTAGAAGTATGTAAAGAACAGGAATAAAATGTATGGTATTGTCATCGTGAGAAATATTTATATGAAGACTGTAGACTTGATAAAAAGGAGTGGGGCATGTTTTAAAGGTGCCATCCCCGTAGTAACTCTTACTTTTTTTCAGATAGTCTTTCGCCAATCTTGCCCCAAAAATCAAAATTTTTTCTTCGATTCCATCATCAAATAAAAAGAAATCACCCACTAGACTGTGCGGTAGCTTCAGAGATTTCATATATTTACAGTTTTTCGTATTCATTTTCAGGTAATTACATCTAGCTTTATACAACACATCCTTTTTCTGTACAAATGTTGGTTTATCTTCATCATTTAATTTGCAGTCGGCAGTGTCCATAAAATCTTCAAATAATTTTGGGATTGGTTCGAGTTTTTTGCATACTAAGTCTTTACATTCGTCTATTAAACTGTCTACTACGTTTTTGGTAAAATCGGGCATGCACATATGACTATAGACTCTCTAACAATTCGGTTTAGTTTGGCCAAAGATCACTTTGGACAAACTAAACCGAATTGTTAGAGAGTCAAGAACTGCTGCATTCTGCCTTATTTACACATCGCCAGTTGTTATTTTTTTACAAAATTGTATCTGTTTCCAGCATGTAAAACAACGGGTTTTCCCCTTTCACTTTTAATAAATTTTAAATCCACTACATCGGTGCTCGAGCCGGCAAGATCCATTTCTTGCAATATTTTTATTCATGTCTCTGTCACTTCACAACAAACAGGAAAACAAATGCCAGTGGATTATTTGAAGTTGAATAGGTAGGCATAGGCTAAATGACAATAACTTGAAGTGGTCTGTTAGATAATTAAGTACCTATTCAAGGAGTTTACATACTTAACCATACGAGTATATTGGTTGTAAATCATAGATTTAGAAAAATTATAAATAAGTAGGTATACCCTGCTAAGGCTGTTTTTTGTTTAATATTTTTGTGCACAACTGTTCATTTTCTGTCGTATAGCTAATCCGTCGAACTCTAGAATATGACGAATCCACGAATCAGTCGAGTAGCGAATCTGCCGAACTAACTAATCTGTCCAATCCAAGAATCTGTCCAGTACCTACCGAACAAAGGTTATTTAAGAAGTGTTTTTAACATTAAAATTATTAAAAAGTCTTTCTTGTTTACGTAGCGGAATCTTCCTTATACTGGAATAGGATCACAGTGATTATTAAAATTGACGACAACAACAACGCAGCGCAGTGTTAGCTAACTACAACCGTGACAGAAACGTTCGGGGATAAAATATATACTTAGTAATTATGTGCATTAATAATAATAATAAATAAATCATTTTATTTCAGACCACTTAGTCCATTTTGGTTAGTATACAAACAACTTATAAACTAATGTTAATACTTAAATCTACCGGAAAATAATTACAAAATTTAGCGTTACCGAAAGCGATTGTCGCGTGAATACGTGGTCGACTGCGATTGTTGTTAGTACGAACCCGAATAACGACCGCAACAATAGCCTACAAACGCCTAGTAGTGCATTGACACAACACCCCTCCACCGTCGACACAACACCCCACCCCTCCTCCTCCTCCGTCGCTGGTGTGTCGGTACCACAATTCACCTGTTGTTGTGTGTATGTACATGATATAGACAGAGTTAATATGAATTGAAACGTATGGTGATCGATGTGATTGTTTTGGTTTGTATTTTAGAAGTAACTATAACATAAAAAACCAAAATCTTGTCATCAATCATCTTCCTGACTTCAACCTATAAATGGCTACACCTCCAAAACTATCCATTACTTATGTTTTTTGCGCTACTTTCTCAATTAGCGTGTTACAGCCTGGATTGTTCCAAAATCTCAGCCAAATTGACGGAGCGACTTTTTCCCAACATTTTGTGCAGCCCTTTAAATAAATGTAGAAATAAATATTCTTACGAAACGCATGTATCTAAAGATGAACAAGTGAAACAGGTTGTAAAAAGATTTAAGAAGGCCGGGGTTCAATAATCTAGTATCAAATATTCATGTCTCAATTATTTTTAAAAAGAACATATTTTTACATATTCGTGATCCCGAGCTACCGTTTTAAGCTATCATTAACACATCACCATCAGGTTACACGCTGCAGCAGTTCAACTGATTTCTTGCCCCGTTCGGACTTCCTTTTGTGTTTTTGTTCTCATTGTAAAATATTTTTTATTTTATTATAAGCTACTTTATCATCTATACTTACTTGTTTCTCGTCACAATTGACCCCAAACCAGCGGAACTTTCAGCCCCAAATTACATTTTTTAAGTCGCAATAAATTAATGTAACAAATTACTCATATTGCGGTTAAAAAACATAGCCTTTAGCTTTTCTAATTGATAAGAGCACATGATTAGCTGTAAAATTGAGAGACCAGAAAGTGTAAGAACGGAAAAATTTACTTACGTAACAAATATGTACCACCACGCGAAAACCAAACTAATACGTCTTTACAGTCTCTCAAATGGCTGCCGAAGCGACACGATGCGATGGTACAACGTTCAGTGATGCATTTCACTTTACTGCTAATTCTTTTCTTAACAAAGAGATTCGTACCGGAACATTATACACATGGCACTTATTTAACACACTTTATCCCCTGTTTTTAGTAAGGGGGTTGACTCAAGTAATGTTCTCATTTCTACTTACTTACTCTTACCATAGTCACGAGTTTGTAAATACCAATTTCCGCGCGTGTGTCATACAACGTTTTTCAACACATTTGCGAGAAAACAGTACAATAGGTAATGAATCAAACTTTTGTTTATAAACATCATATCAGTCAGAAAGACGCAACAATAACAATCTTTGACGTTTCTAATATGAAAATGAAAATGGCGCCAATTCCAAATGGCGCCAATTCCAAATGGCGCTACGTGCGCGTGGTGAAAATTAGAATCGCAAAAAGTCGAATCGCAATAGTCGAGTCGAAAAGCATCTTTCGTCTCATTATCTCTTTAATACTAAAGTGAGATAAACGTATTGAGCAAAAGCGCTTCCAAGGAGGTTCGATCATTCAGCTTATTAAATTTATTCTCGTAATTTGAAACTCCTTAGTGGAATTCTTATATAATTTTTTATGGTAATTAAAAAAAACCGTAAAGAATACGCACGGCGCTATACAACGAAGGGGGCGGTAAAACATGTATTTATGTGAGAGTACCTATTTTACCGCCCGTTCCGTTGTATGGTGCGTAATTTTTAACTTTCGAACAATGTATAGGTACAGGCTTCGTAAATGCATTTTTTGAGCAAATGTGTTGATTATTGACGTGTAAAAAAGTGTTTGAAGTGTGTGTGTGTTGAAATCATTTATCAATAAATATTTACAATAATTATTTATCTTTGAAAATGCTTTTCTGATTTAAAATTTGAATGTGTAGGTACATTATAGTCTGAGATGCATAAAATAAATCAACTCGTTATTCATATTATGATTATTGTCTGTTTCAGCTTCAGAGTCCTTTGCAGCCCATGCAATCGATGTCGATGAACTCCTACAATTCTATTGGTGTCAGTGCTATAGGTATGTTTTGTTTGGTTATTTTTCCTGAATAAGTACCCTTTCCTGTTTATTGTTGCAGATAAAATGAGGGATGAGGGGCTTGTGGCTAAATAAAAACTGACGCACGGGTCAAGTCAATCGCAGGTTAAGCTTCGCTTGCCGAGGTCGGTCCAAGAATGGGTGACTCTCTCCATACCTCGAAAAGCATGTTAGCAACGGTTATTTGGAGATCTACAGATAGTCGTTCCGGTTGTCTGAAACCCAATGTCTGACGTAGCAAGGGGTATCTATCGTATTACCCAATAATTGGGTTAATACAGACGGATATGCAGTAGCTCTATCTGAAATTGTGTTATTGAAGCTGTATCCTGTTACACTGGAAGCCGACCCCAACCTAATTGGGGAAAGGCTAGATAGATAATGATGTAGGTATTCCTGAAGGTACAACAAACAATTAAATTGTATCGTTGCAACGTAGACTAGACGGATCTACAAATTAGCTGTGAACAACATATTAATATACGCACTGTTTAATTGAGTGGTTTTTAATTAAACGGGCGTATCGATTTAGTCAGTCGGAATGACTATCTCTTACAGTTAGTCTGGTAGCTTAAGGCGCTGCCCAAACGTAGGACACCGAAAACGCTCAGTTTTTTGTCGCACAGTTAGACGTATTGGTACAATATGACAAGCCAGATAAAAATGGTATATTGTCAAATGTTCAAAGAAAATACTTACTTCTTATTCAAAAATATTTAATAAAAATAAAATAGTATTCATGATAAAACAACCGTAAAACAGAGTTCAAAAAAATAATTTGCGTCGCATGATTCTCAAAATGTTGAGCGTAAACTATCATATTTTATGTAATGAAATAAAGGGAATCATCATCATAACATCGGTATCCGCGGAAAAAGTTACGAATGGTTCTCATCTTATTTAAAAAACAGAGAACAAGTTGTAGAAATAGAACATTACAATCATAAATCAAAAGAAATAGAATTAATTCGATCTAAAAACATACCGGTGAACGCTTCTATACCACAAGGAAGTGTAATAGGGTGCTTGCTATTCCTTGTTTACATAAACGATCTCCCTAATCACATCAATGAGCCATGCGTATTGTTCACTGATGATATCTCTATCTTAACATCATGCGATAATAATATAAATTTAAACCTAAAATTGAGCTCTATACTTGACACTGCAACACGCTGGATGAACGAACACAACCTTGAAATAAACTTTAATAAGACAAAAATAATAACTTTCCACCCCCGACAAAAAATACCTTGAAGTATAAGTTTCAAATACAACGGTTCAAAATTAGAAACAGTAAATAAATTTACCCTTTTAGGCCTTGACATAGATTCACACATAGATTGGAAATCACGTTCAAAAAGTAAGTTCGAAATTATCCAAGTTTTCATACGCCCTCCGAGAAATCAAAAAAACAACAGACCTCAAAACGGCACTAGTAACATATTACGCGTACGCATTTGCGTGGCTCAAGTATGGAGTTGTCTTATGGGGAAATAGTACAGAGGCGCCCACATTATTCACTCGACAGAAAAAATGATAAGAATTTTAATGAATATCAAAGATACAGATTCCTGTAAACCACACTTTAAAGACTTAAAATATCAACCCTGCCCTGCCTCTACATATTTGAAATTTGTAAGTTTGTACGAAAATATCCACAATTCTATACCAAAAGAGGAGATATTCAAACTAAAATATCACTCAGACATGAAAGCAGATTAAACATACCCACTTCACGCATAAAAAGGCACTCTTCTAGTAGGTACATTTGTTATGTCCATTAAAATATATAATAGGTTACCACCGGAATGCATCAAAAATATAAATAACAATAATACTTTTATCAATAAATTGAAACAATTTCTAATAATCAAAAGCTAATTACTACACCATTGACGAATACATTAGAGATAAATTACAAAAAAAACCATTTTTACATACCGTCCGCGAATCGTCTGCCAAACCTGCATTTAATTTTGCAAATGATACTATTTTTATTTAATATTTAATCTTTTTCTTAACAAAAAGCGCCTTCATCCTCTCTCCTATTAAACATTAAATTTGCTGTGCCCGACAGGGTCCATAATTGATTCGAAGTTTTAACATACCAACTGTTTTATTGTACACATTATGAATGCAATTAAGTATTGAGTATTGAAATCAATCAACTAAAGAAATACGTGAAATGCCTTAAAACTATTTCACTGCACCGTGCCTTTTTTTTTTATTTAATTAAAACTGCAAAATTACTTTTATTTTAATGATTGATTCGAAGTTTTAACATACCAACTGTTTTATTGTACACATTATGAATGCAATTAAGTATTGAGTATTGAAATCAATCAACTAAAGAAATACGTGAAATGCCTTAAAACTATTTCACTGCACCGTGCCTTTTTTTTTTATTTAATTAAAACTGCAAAATTACTTTTATTTTAATGGTCATTCAATTCAACTAAAATCAAATGCATCGCTGTTTTAAACCTAATTTGTTGCCAAGATGCGCTATTGGTGCCGATTCTGTTGTACACCGAACTAAACTAACTAAACTTATCACTAAAATTCCTTACTTTTGGCTATGAGAATCTCAACGCTATTCTGCAAAATAAAATCTCTAAATTTAAAAATAATTTTGACACACCTAAAATTAAATTTGGCAATTGCGACTCCACGTGGTACTTGTTTGCCGTATCACGTGATTTTTTTAGAGCCGGAGGTGCTCTTTCTTTGCAGCCTCGTCATGTTTTGTATGGAATTTTTCACTTTTTGTATGGAAAATATGAAAATTTTTTACCAACACGTTGGATTTTAGAGGTTTGAGGGCCTTATAAAGGGGGTCGAAATTTTCATTATTTTTGCGATAGGACACACGTTTTCGAGATGTATGTAAAAGAAAAGAAAAAAGATACAGTAGGTACTGTTTTTGCATCTGAAGTCGAGGTGTTGGTGTGAATTTTAATTCATTACAACTAATTTTATTCCACACCTTTTTAATCGCGATTTAGAAGTAGGCAGATTTAGTTAGACAATCAAAATTTTTGGTGAAAAACGTAAATTTCAGAATAGCAAAATTGCCATATTCACTTCACTTTAGTCAATTTCAGAATGGGAAATCGTCGTTTGACAGGAATAAACTAAATTTTGGTGATTTTTAGTCTAGATTAGAGAATTTTGTCACAAGAGAATCGGCACTATTGTCAATTACCTAAAAATTTGCTTCTTACCGCTCCTTAATGGTTATCATAATCTTAATCCATGAACGTTCATTGCTACATGGGGCTATCTATCCATTTTGAGACAAGAACTTGTAACAGTAAAACCCTTGCATTGAATCCGTAAAAGTTGTCATAAGCGATGAAAATGAGTGTTTTTTTATGCATATGGTTTGTCTTCTTTTTTACAGACGGGTCTCCTAGCCCCGGTCCTGGATATGCCCCCTCAACCGGCGGCTTTTCACCGAGCAGACATCACGACATCGTCACGTCGTCAGACGCGGCTGTTACTCGATTTTCCTTCTGGACTGAAGGTAAACTTTTTTCTTGGACTAAATAATACTGTAGTGGGTGAGTTCTTTAGTCAATGTGTCACCTATGAAGTTAGATCCCAGGGCCACCAAACGTTTCGTTTCGAACAAATGGGTAGATAGTTACTAAACACATTGATTTTGCGGAGAGTCTGCTACACCTCCTCGGGCCACTTAGCTGTCTTAAATAAATGAAGCAACTTTTATACACTGGGCCGCAAAGAGGTTACAAAAACTTCAATCGCTCCCAAAATATTGGAGCTAGCTTTATGAAATAAAGACTGTATTATAAACAATCATAGAGTGCTTAAATCAATGCAGTAAAAGTTCAAGATTATGAAGTTTATTTTGATTAAAGGTTACTTAAGTAAAATTTAGCATTTTCACTAGATTTCGAAAAATGTGCTACGGTATCAAATATGCATTTTTTACACATTTTAGTATTTTGTATTGCCACCGTGAGCTAATACAGCTGTTATACGGTTTAGCATTCTTTCTACCAGGTTTCTGAGTCCTTAGTCCCCAGGCATGCTCGATGCGGTTCAAGTCTGGGCTGCGAGCTGGCCACTCCATGCGTGTGATTGCGACATCTTCAAGGTAGTCTGCGGACGGCGAGCAATGGGCAGCTCGCCGTTCGATAAAGACCAGGCCCGGGTCAACTGCGCGTTGTTCCACGTGCGCCTCAAAGAGGTGTCAGCAACAATGACGGGGTCTGCTAGGGCCGATGACTGCCAGGCTTGCGGGAAAGTTCGAGAGGGATACCGTGGCCCCTGGCATAGGCAACTGAAGGAACACGGGTGGGTTTTAATCAGTAAGAGTCTGACACGCCCTGCCGCTCTGCCCAGAGCGGGAGAAGTTATTTGATGATTACCCACCCTCAAAAAATAAAAAAAAGGTAGTCTATCCGAGCTGTATGGGGACGAGTGTTACCTCTGATAAAAATGGCGTTCTCGCCCATGTTTACTAAATATGGGCCAACATACTCATTTAAGATTTCATTTACGTATCTTTCTGCAGTTTTCTAAGTGCAATTTTCTATCACCACTAGCACGTTGCGGCTTTCGGGAGAAATGGAGCCTCCGCCGTATGGCACTTTCTCTTCAATGCTAGCCAGCTTGGTTGTAGCGCTCTACTGATCTTGGGTAGACTATTGGCCTTCCATTGTGCGTGTATAACTTGACTCGTCCGAAAACATTACTTTTGACCAGTCATCTAGAGTCAAATTCATGTGTT